>OY982540.1:5025000-10025000 GCA_963859965.1 Ceramica pisi
TGATTAAGTTTTATCTAGGATTTCCTGTATGCCATGTTGATGCCTAAGTCTGAGTTCTGGATTTAGTTTGCCTTGCGTCGTATGTTTCTGATATGTTTAAATCTGAAAACGAAGATTTTCCAGTGCTAAATATTTTCTAGATATTTTTTTGGGATTTTTTTAGCGACACTTAAAATTTTCATGATTTAGTCTAATCTATGACTTCAACATTGCTCTGTTTGTGCTTTAGTCTGAGTTCTGAGCTCATTTTGTATTAATAAGTGTAGTTAATCACAAGAACTATCTTACGAAGCAGAGTTCTCTGTCCTGGGTACACTTTAGATATATTTTTCTGAATTTCTAACGCAGAGACCTAAAATTTGTCAAGATTTTGTCTAACCCCGATATTCAGGTATGCTCTGCTGATATGTGAGTTTGAGTTCTGAAGAAACTTTGTATTGCCACATATAGCGCTGTTATGTATCTAACTAAAACCGAAGAGTTCTCATTGCTAGCTTTCTGATAGATATTTTTTTTGAATTTTTTACGGAGACACTTTAGGTTTTCATGATTAAGTTTTATCTAGGATTTCCTGTATGCCATGTTGATGCCTAAGTCTAAGTTCTGGATTTAGTTTGCCTTGCGTCGTATGTTTCTGATATGTTTAAATCTGAAAACGAAGATTTTCCAGTGCTAGATATTTTCTAGATATTTTTTTGGGATTTTTTTAGCGACACTTAAAAATTTTCATGATTTAGTCTAATCTATGACTTCAACATTGCTCTGTTTGTGCTTTAGTCTGAGTTCTGAGCTCATTTTGTATTAATAAGTGTATTTAATCACAAGAACTATCTTACGAAGCAGAGTTCTCTGTCCTGGGTACACTTTAGATGTTTTTTCTGAATTTCTAACGCAGACACCTAAAATTTGTCAAGATTTTGTCTAACCCCGATATTCAGGTATGCTCTGCTGATATCTGAGTTTGAGTTCTGAAGAAACTTTGTATTGCCACATATAGCGCTGTTATGTATCTAACTTAAACCGAAGAGTTCTCATTGCTAGCTTTCTGATAGATATTTTTTTTGAATTTTTTACGGAGACACTTAAGGTTTTCATGATTAAGTTTTATCTAGGATTTCCTGTATGCCATGTTGATGCCTAAGTCTGAGTTCTGGATTTAGTTTGCCTTGCGTCGTATGTTTCTGATATGTTTAAATCTGAAAACGAAGATTTTCCAGTGCTAAATATTTTCTAGATATTTTTTTGGGATTTTTTTAGCGACACTTAAAATTTTCATGATTTAGTCTAATCTATGACTTCAACATTGCTCTGTTTGTGCTTTAGTCTGAGTTCTGAGCTCATTTTGTATTAATAAGTGTAGTTAATCACAAGAACTATCTTACGAAGCAGAGTTCTCTGTCTTGGGTACACTTTAGATATTTTTTCTGAATTTCTAACGCAGAGACCTAAAATTTGTCAAGATTTTGTCTAACCCCGATATTCAGGTATGCTCTGCTGATATGTGAGTTTGAGTTCTGAAGAAACTTTGTATTGCCACATATAGCGCTGTTATGTATCTAACTAAAACCGAAGAGTTCTCATTGCTAGCTTTCTGATAGATATTTTTTTTTGATTTTTTTACGGAGACACTTAAGGTTTTCATGATTAAGTTTTATCTAGGATTTCCTGTATGCCATGTTGATGCCTAAGTCTGAGTTCTGGATTTAGTTTGCCTTGCGTCGTATGTTTCTGATATGTTTAAATCTGAAAGCGAAGATTTTCCAGTGCTAGATATTTTCTAGATATTTTTTTGGGATTTTTTTAGCGACACTTAAAATTTTCATGATTTAGTCTAATCTATGACTTCAACATTGCTCTGTTTGTGCTTTAGTCTGAGTTCTGAGCTCATTTTGTATTAATAAGTGTAGTTTATCATAAAAACTATCTTACGAAGCAGAGTTCTCTGTCCTAGGTACACTAAAGATATTTTTTCTGAATTTCTAACGCAGACACCTAAAATTTGTCAAGATTTTGTCTAACCCCGATATTCAGGTATGCTCTGCTGATATCTGAGTTTGAGTTCTGAAGAAACTTTGTATTGCCACATATAGCGCTGTTATGTATCTAACTAAAACCGAAGAGTTCTCATTGCTGAGTTTCTTATAGATATTGTTTTGAATTTTTTACGGTGACACTTAAAGTTTTCATGATTAAGTGTTATCTAGGATTTCCTGTATGCTATGTTGATGCCTAAGTCTGAGTTCTGGATTTAGTTTGCCCTGCGTCGTATGGTTCTGTTTTGTCTTAATCTAAAAACGAAAAGTTTTCAGTGCTGGATATATTCTTTATATTTTTTTGCGACGGGTAAAAAATATCGTTTTATTTCTGGTGTCAGTTGTATAATATGTTTGAAAATTGTTTTAGAGTCTATATTTCCAGAACTATTTCTAAAACGTATCAGGAACTATAGAATTCACCTTAGTGAACCGAAAACACTTTGAAAATTTTTGTTTTGGAAAAAATGTTCTGCTACCGGAAGTTAGCAGATCATATTTTCATCTGTATTTTTTCCCGGGAAAAACGCCAGAACTATTTCTTTAAATTATCAGGAACTCTAGAACTATGCTGCATGCGAACAGAACTCACATTTTTTTATGCTCTGCCGGGATATGATCTGCTAAGTTCACCGGCATGAATGAGAGTGGATTCAAAATGTCTGGTACTCTAAACTCTTCATAACAAAGGTACCTCGTTTCAAGCTATTATTATACCAATTTGTTGAAGTATTCATTCAGATTTCATAAATATATTCCTACATAATTGATGTTCAATGGACTTATTTCAAGAAAGTTGTGTAGGATGTTATTGTGCGCTCTTTGGAACTTTTGACTAAATTAATATTAAATTAATCATTTATTCCTTAATCGGTAAGAATGTTTAAGAGGATGGGCGTATCTTTTGTACGTTGGTATGTTAAACAATGAAAGTTGAGTTTTTTTTTTAATGTTACTTCGCCCTAGACTTTTTTAACAAATTGATACGAATAATTAAAATTTAATAAATCATTAGAACAAGTGTGAGCCCGACTTACGCTTAAAGGGTTCGAATGAATAATGTACATATTTAGATGTCTTTTAAGTGTATTTATATGTATATATGTAATTGGAGAAAGCTGTGATAGAGACACGCGAGTGCTTTGCCATATATTATTATGTTCCGGGTAATGCTAGAAGATTAGTAAACTTAATTTTACGCCGGTCTAACTAGTTTTACCTAAGCCTTTTGGATAAAAAAAAAACGAAAATTCAATAAACTTTATTATACATCTAGGTCTATCCAATATTGCCAAAAATGCATGTAATACACAAAAAAAATCATAAAAATCGGTTAAGCCATTTCGGAGGCGTTCGATAAGAAACACTTTGTCACGAGATTTAATCAACTTCCAAAAAAGGAGGAGGTTCTCAATTCAGTAGGTTTTTTTTTTTGGTTTAAGTATGTCCGGTGTACTTACATAAAACAAAAAAAATACCGGCTGACTCCGAGGTTTCTGATCCGAATTGTGTGATTCATTTTTAGTTCGATGTGGCATGCTTACCATTTGGTCCCGATAATTTGTGATTTAATTCATTTTGGCTCAATTAATTTTATTTTATGAGCATTTTTTCTTATTTCAACTTCTTTACAAAAAAAAAACTTTCTTTTGAAAAATAAACTATTTTACTTAACATTAACCGACTTCTAAAAAACAATACTACAAAGTATAAAATTTCCATTTCGGAATTCGATGTTAAAAAACGAAGATATAAAACCAAGAACACCAACTTCCGAAATTAAGGTTATTTTATACCGTAATTTGTTTTTTTTTCTGGAAAAAAAATATTAGAAAGGTAAGATTAGTCTACCTCCCGTATTTGCAAGTTTTGGTTTATTAACACTAGTGTAATCCTAGTACAAAATAGCGCAAAACAATTCCATAAATGACAATGTTCATTGTGCTCCCCGAGATCAAAAGCTTTGACGTCACAATGTCACAATGTTATTACTTACTCTCAGGTAACGTCCAGGATATGACCTCAGGGTATCCTGATGACCCTTCTCAGTATATGTGACGTTTTATACCAGATATATTCCACCGTAAAAGCAACTGTATTCTTCTATTAGTTTATTTCGACGTGTAGTCGCCCACGTGAGGTAAAAATAAACATGTCTTTCCTTCCTTTGATATTCGAAATTGGAACTGTTTTATGATTTGCTTGTATTGACGTGGCGTAGGTACTACTTGCTAGTTGTCTGGATTTTGCTGTACTGGACCTATTGGACGCAAACGTGGGGCACACACTGATATCGTTTTAGGGTTCAGTACTCAAAGGGTAAAACGGAACCCAATTTCTAAGACTCCGCTGTCCGTCCATCTGTCCATCCGTCTGTTATCAGACTATATCTCATGAACCGTGATAAATCGTTGATGATGTATTTCTGTTGCCAGATACTAAAAAACAGAACAAGATAAATATTTAAGGGGGCTCCCATACAATAAACGTGATTTATGCCGTTTTAATAGATGGACCCTTCGTATACGAGTCCGACTCGCACTTGGCCGATTTTTTTAAAATATTATCTCTTTATTTTGGTTCCACACAAATCCTCACATATAATGATAATATACACTTGTTATGATTCTGTTATCTTAGGGACCGTGTTACCGTGGCATTGTGGGGCATCCCATCTATATGAAAAAAACGTTTTAGTATAACTTTTATTGTACAGCTAAGGAATGGAATTCTCTGCCTTCCCTGACAGCTACAATTTGGTGGTATTTAAGGCCATACTCTGACCAAATAACCTTGAGCATTTTTTCCCTCAATAACAGCGCAAGAGATACAATAGTGAATACGCTCAAAATGTTGAATAAAATCGTTATAAAATCTAATTTTGGTCATTAGAAAAAAATACTTCTACCAAAATGTTCATAATTAAATTGTCTATCCATTAGTGTAAGTACAAAATCAAAATAATCATTCGTTTTCGAGAAGATGCATGTTTTCAGTATTTTTTTCTAATTTCTGTGGTTTCGTTGTGAGGAGATTACTTAAATATTATACTTAGTAATAAAAAATAAATTCTACCATTTTGAAGCCATGAATAAGTAGAAATTTAATGAATTTTTAATTAGTTGATATTTCTTTTGGATAAAGAGTAGATAGCTCCAAAAAACTGCACAAAAAACGGCTAGCGCTGCGTTTTGCTCGGGGACGGGCCTTATGAGATGATTTTCAGAAATTCCTACGGAGTCGCGTGCAAAAACCAGTCAATAATAACTTTAAAAGTTATCAATTTTATACAAGACCATACTACCATTAAAATATTTCAGACAGGATAACCAACGAGGTCATTGGTCACAGATATAAAGCTTAACACGCTTTTTAATGTCCGTTGTCAATGGAAACTTTCAATATGATGTAAAATAATCCCCGCAAAGCAGTCTGTTGCCGAGTGGGATATTATTGTTTTCAGTAAATGTTCTTTTTTTACTTTGGTTTCTTCTTTTTGTTTTTTTTTTGTTTATGGTTGCTGGCCGAATCTTGTTTTGACCTTTTATTTATGAGACAGAAGATTCTTTGTGAGGTTTCCTTTAAAACTTATTTGTTCTTGTTTACCTACGAGTACTTTGGTTATTTTAGTGATATTAAACAGATAAATTATCCAGTCTTGCCAGTGAGTATCGTATTATTATAATATGTTGTGGAGGCAGTAACTCCATGTATAATACAGATGTTCCCTTGAATAAGGTTTGACTTGAAGCTGATTTTCATCTCATTGGGTCGCTTTTGGTAGCTAAATAAGTCTTCTTTTTCATACTATATCGTGTGAAACATAATAAAAGGACTTATTGTGACCTTCGTCAGTATTGTCACTTTTGTCAGCAATAACATTTGATGTCATGACTCATTGTAATAATACAGATTAGAGAAAAGGTGACAGAAAAAATATTAGGTTACGTTTCACAAAATCTGACATAACAATATCTACTCATACAAGATACTAAGATTTATAGTAATAAACAAAAAAAATGACGTAAATATCTACGTTTAGAAATGTGAGTCAAGTTTTTGATAACACGAGTGCAAATGACGAAGATCTTGTTTATCAAAGATTCATCCGAGATAATGTGCTCCAATATCGCAATGGAGCGTTTCGGTCCAGAATGGTCCCTATATTTGTTATCACCAATTGTAAGACAAGCATTTATGATAGGATGCTGGAATTTATCAAAAGACAGACGCTTTGGTCTATCTACTTCTACGAGTACTTTACTCTATAATAATATAATATAATCCTATCCTACTAATATTATAAATGCGAAAGTTTGTGAGTATGTATGGATGTATGTTACTCTTTCACGCAAATACTACTGAACCAATTACGATGAAATTTGGTATGTAGTTAGCTGAAGACCCAGAATAACACATAGGCTACTTTTTATCTCGAAATTTCAGAGGGATCGGGATTTACACGGGAATAACGAGAATTTATACGCGGTCGAAGTCGCGGGCGGCCTCCAGTAGTTAATATTATAGTATGAGAGTTGGTACAGCTACTGTAATTTGAGTGTAGCAACAAATGTCATCGTAATCGGTTTAGTAGTATTTGCGTGAAAGAGTAACAAACATCCATAGATACTCAGAAATTTTCGCATTTATAATATTAGTAGGAACTTTCCGATTTCCTTTATCTAAGTTAGGACCAAGTAAATGGTCGTAATGGACGCTCATATTACAAAGGAAACAATCTGAGTTATTATGCGTAGGTGTAAATAAAGCTACCATGTATGAAGGGCGTACTGGGGTATGATGGAGCTGAATGGGTCAGGTATAATTTTAGCTTTTTTTAATGTCATTCATAAATCAAAGGACGTGGAAATACTTACTAAGATTCCCAGCATTTTCGCTTTTAAAGGTTTTATTTGATAGCTGAATAGCTTTGTGGCTAAAGAATAACAGCCACACGGGTCGATCTGCAAGGCTAAGCAATGTTTGCCGAAGTCGGTCTGTGGATAGGTGACCATTTCATTAACATAGTAACTAACTAGTAGTAGTACTTCGGAAAGCATGTTTAGGTTTAGGTCCCCGCTGTCATTTGAAAATCTTTGGCAGATTTTACGGATTGACAGAAGCCAGAAAATCTGACTCCATTCTTGTCAAGAAGTACTGTTTTACCCAGTAAATGTATTATGGATGTCTGATAGGTATCCACTTAAGTAAAATACTGGTATTCAACTGAATCCATTTTGACCGGAAGCCGACCCAAATTTTTGGGAAAAGGCTCGGCAGATGAAGATCAAAATAATGTTTGCGGGTCAAACTTACCTTGAGATCGTTCAGAATAGAAAAGCATGGAAAAAATAAGGGGGGTTTTTGCCCAGCATATGGCACATACACAAGGCCACCAAAAATAGTTTTTTTGGCGTTTTAAAAAGTTATTCTGCTGCGTGAAACAGAGTAGTTTATAAACAGAAATAAAAACAACGGGTTGCACTCCGGCAGTGCCGGTAGAAGTGACAACTTGAACATTAATGTTGTGCATTTTTGAATCATCCGTCTTACGAATTTTCGATCAGGTCACGTGTCCTGACGCGAGTTTCCATTTTATACCCATCCCAAGAAAATTGCTCAACGCCGATACAGAAGTATTCACTTCAAAAATGTTGAAGAGCAGTTATGTAGCTAAAGCTTCGTATTCCACTACCATTACTATTCTTGAACCATTGATCTCAACTCATAAATCACAACCGTCACATTATCTTCTAAGTAAATCATCCGTGAAATTGTTGTTTAAGTGCAAGAGCGATAACCTCCGCATTACACACGTCTATATATTTATATAGCATCGGATTATAATGTATTGGTACCCATCTATAGAAGTGGGCACGTGCAAGCGTTTCATGTTCTAAATAAATGTCAAACATACGTGGTTTGACCCAAGTGACTTTTCTTGTGACTTCTTCACCTGACCGCCTCAGAAAGAAGATGATTTTTCTATTGAATACTAGTCTATACTATGATATTATAAAGAGGTAACATTTATTTGTAAGTTTGTATGTAGGGGGTAATCTCAGGAACTACTGGTCCGATTTGAAAAATTATTTTAGTATTAGACAGCCCATGTATCGAGGAAGGAAATAGGCTACATATCATCACGCTAAGACTAAAAGGAGCCGAGCATTCATGGAAAATGTGACGCAGACGAAGTTGCGTGGGTCAGCTAGTTCTAAATAAATGTCAAACATACGTGGTTTGACCCAAGTGACTTCTCTTATGACTTCTTCACCTGACCGCCCCAGAAAGAAGATGATTTTTCAATTGAATACTAGCTGATGCCCGCGGCTTCGCACGCTGAACAAATTATATAAAAAAAAACCTTCTTCAAGAACCATTCTATCCATTGGTGAAAACTGCATGAAAATCGGTGCAAGTTTTGAGTTTATCGTGCATAGACAGACAGACGCGGCGGATGACTTTGTTTTTGTTTTATACCGCGTGTATCTGACATCGACGCGCAAACGATTTCCATGGGTCCAGGGCATGATTCTGGACACCCTAGTGTTGGAATTTTTCGTCGGTTCTTTTCTCATTTTTTCTTTTTTTTCAAGAGTACCACAAATAGGTATCAGCTCAGCTGAGCTGATATCTACTTGTAGTCTTATTCAGATTGCTCTTTTTAGTGAAAGTAGTTAATTAATTATTTATTTATTAAAAATCTCATTGGGTTAGGTCAGAATAACGAATATGAGCAGTCTAAAGTAAAAAAAACCCTTAAAAAAATGAAAAAATGAGAAAAAAGCCGACGAAAAGTTCTAAGTCTGGGGTGCCCAGAATCATGCCCTGGACCCATTGAAATCGTTTGTGCGTCGATGTCAGATACACGCGGTACTAGTGTTCATCTGGAAAAATGAGAAAAAGGGTATTTTGAGTGGTCTCACTGGTAAATTGTTGAGTTATTGGCAGTTTTCAAATAAATACTATTTACTATCAAACAGTTTGGGTATTATCTTTGCACAAAATAATTGCAGACATGGTGAAGCATAACATAACATAGCAAACAATAACGCCATCTTGTAATAAAAAACAGAAAGACTAAAATGGATCCAGTGTTACATTTTCATTTAGTAAAGTACAGGCTTCACGTTTTTCCATTGCAGTTAAATATCTCAGAGTTAAAAATAGTGATATAGACTTACGGTATTTGAACAGCAAAATAACATACCTGCAAAAAATATACAGAGTAAACATTGATAATTTACAAAGATACAAGACAAAAATTCCTTCAATGTTGAAGAACAAAATGAAAGCAGCTTATTAATAGATATCAGCAATTTCAGAGGGCCTAGCACGAATCTTTTTGACGTATAGTAACGTAACGTAAAATTGTACAAAAACTAACTATGTTTATTTATTAATTTATAAGTTCATGAACAACGTTATAGATAGTGATCCAAGGCGTTGTAGAGTGCAAATTACAAATAAAAAACTTTTCACAAAAAAACAACACTAAAAGTGTGCTCTGTGTGTACGTAAATAAATAACTTCAATTTCGGAAGTCGGTGTCAAAATACGATGAAACTAACAAAAACACCAACTAAAAGTATTTTGTAAAAAGTTTTTTATTTTCACTTTTTTTTTTGCTTTGATCCTTTCTCCGAAGTTATTATAAAAAAAAACGTTGAAATAATTATATGTAATAGAAATTTATGAAAAGATTACAGGAAAAATAAAACGATGTCTCTAAATAGCACACTATTTCTTCAGAAATCATCAACAAAAATTACATTATTGCAAGAGATGGTTCTGCAGTGCTATTCTGTAACAACATTTTCGTGTCTCGACAGCGGAATCCGAGGTGAGTTTCAAATTCGTATAAATGTAAGACCTTAATATTATGATGTGTGAAATAAAGTTCACTTTGTAAGCTTAGTCACTCAGGTGAAGTCGATATCGAAATGGTTATTTACAGAATAGACTAGCTGATCTACAACTGCAATATACACTACAGTGTTCAAACTGACGAACATAAGCCTCTCCAATCACCGTAATCATTCTTGACCGTTTTTTTTTTATATTCAAAATACACTAATGTTACAACACATTCATGCGAAGCCAGGTCAAGTCAATAACAATAACATAACTACATATTATAACTATAACTACATAAAAATAAAGTCCTCCGCCGCGTCAGTCTGTTAGCGATAAACTCAAACACTACTGCACCGATAGTCACGCTGTTTTCTTTATGTGTATTGTGCGAGTCCCAAATAAACACTTTTTCTTTCTTTTCTTTCTTTCAATGGATAGAATGGTTCTCGAGGAAAGTTTTAGCATACAATTTGTAAAGCGGGTGAAGACGCGAGCATCAGCTAGTTATAGATATGTTTTTTATAGCATCGTCGAGAGCACGGAAGCCCCTGCATTGTGTTTTACTGTGCAAGCACTGAAAATAGTGGAAATAGTTCAAGAACTTTTGAGGACGTTTGCGTATCGACGTATCTTTGTGAAGTTCACTTGATATTAGAATAGAATAGAATAGACCATTCAGACGTACCTACTTAATAAAAAGCTACTTTGACACACTGGGGTTTTAAAAGACGTATGTAATTTGTCTAAAATATCTTTTAATTACTACACCGTGTTATGAAGAAGCAACTCAAAATCTTTTATTGAAACATTCGGTATGTTTATGCTGTTTTTACTTTCAAATATTTTCGCTGTTTATAAAAATAACTACAAAACTGTTATCTTATCAGCATTAGAATGAAACTCGTACTACAATGAGATAAAAACGTGCGATAAACTGGAATTTAGTAAAACAGACCATAAACCAACCGCTATTAGGAAAGAAACTCCTTGAAAGGAGCTGAAAGAAAGAAAGAAAGCTATGCAGAGGGAAAGAAAACACGCAATTATCATAAGAAGATCATTTGCATGGAGTTTTAATTTCCGTAACTTCCACAATTTGTGCAAAATATTGGACTTTTAATGTTGTTTCCGCTTAATATTCCTATTTTCGTGGTGCCTATGGAATGAAAGTATTTACACTAGCAATATACCCGTATAGCTGCTTGGATAACATTGATGTCTTCAAGAGGAAAATTGAAAAGCGTTTCTTTTCACCATGACTTGATATTAGTAAATGCAAATGACGTTATATGTATTTGTATTTATGTATGTAGGTGTATTTATGAATTATTATTTATACACTAGATCTTACCCTTTTAAACTGATCTCTCTGTATCACTCAAAGGTTTACGGGGAGAAAACTCAACTTCGAGTAAAGCTCACCTTTATACACGAACTTTATTATCGCTGTAATTGTTTAGTATTTATGTAAAATATAAAAAATCTTTTTCTTAATGATTTTGTTAGTTTCTTCGTATTTTGACACTGACTTACGAAATTAAAGTTATTGTTTACTTTGCAGTTGTTTTGTTTTTTTGGAAGTCGGTTGTATTTTGTGTAAAAAGTTTTTTATTTTTACTTTTTAGTGGTACCCCACACCTAACAACACCACTGCAAAATCGCAGAAAAGCAAAATAGGTATGCAATTTCGATTACTTAGATGACATAAAACCATCATCCAAGTAGACGAATTCCAGCTATTTCGATTTAAAATCCAAAGTTCGTAACCGATTTTGATAAAATTTAAATGGGACCAATCTGCAAGTATATACTTTTAGGTAAAATAAGAATTTTTCAAATCGGTTCATAATTGTCGGTGTTATGAGGTAACATTCATAAAAAAAAAATACAACTGAATTGAGAACCTCCTCCTTTTTGGGAAGTCGGTTAAAAATGTTCATGTTGTTGTAACTAATGTAAGTTGTTTAAGTCAGCAAGAGTATATATGACACTCCCTTCTGCTCCAACTAGAGCAGAAGGAGTCATTTGATGATTTCCCATCCTTAAAAAAAATGTGAGGTTAGTCCCATATGGTATATCAACAAACTTCGTCGTCCAATATCGTACTTAATTTAATATTCTCATAATTATGAATTATTAGTTCTTAATTAATATGAATATGAATAAGCCCATGAGGCTCGTAGTTACCACAGCAAGATGGGGAAGCAGGAAACTCCGCAAATGTACAACTTCTATCCTAATGATGAAATAAGGTTCATTTATCTTTGTTTACTTAACGATGATTGATAAAACTCAATTTGGCATCACATAGATAAGTTGTCTATTAAAACGTTGATTCTTTGTGAACTTTTCATCTGTTGTTGGTCACACTGAGGGTGATACCATCCTGATCTACTAATATATATATACGTTTATTTCAATTTGGCCGTATGCCTTAAACGAAATTTTCAAACTTCAGCATTTTTACTGTTACATGTGTTACGGTGTTTGTTATAGAACGGGTTTGTGTCCTGAAAAAATCTAATGGGGTAAAAAACTGCTCATTTCTCACACTAGATGTCACTACTGTTGAGTGTTCCCTGTCAACTGTCATTATACGTAAAGTTGTTGTAAACAAGTGTAATATTTTCGTTATATTTTCTGAATATGACAGTTTGTGCTGCTATTGATTGCAAAAATACAGGGATACATTTATTTCCTAAAGATGCCAAAAGAAGAAAACTGTGGGAAAACGCTGTTAGGAGAAAAAAATGGAAGCCTACAAAATGGTTGAGGAAAAATGGTCGAAAATTTGCTTTTTTGCCAGCTGTGGAAGCTTTTCTCTTTTTTAACTCTTCTTAACTTAACTACACTCCAAGTCGCGTACATTTTAGCAATTTAATTCATAAACAAACTAAGACAAACAAGTCGCATACAAACAATATGGCGCGGGCGGTTGGTTAGGAACACTCAACAGTGTCGCCACCTACATTATGTTTGTAGTTTTTAACCCCATTAGTCCATCAGTTAGATTATCAAAAAATATTTGACCCGTATTTTTTCTTTTGTTACGGGAACCAAAATTGACGAAGTTACGACGCTTTTAAAATTCTCAATACGTCACGCCCTGGCATAATTTTTAGCGGGTCGTGACGGCACGAGCCCCCCCTCCCGAGTTTTGATGCGTTTTATCTTTGTCAATATTCATTGATTTACAAAAACAAAAAATAAGTACATGCATGTCCATTATTTTTCAATACTCTAACTGACGGACTAGTTTTTTAACTGAATATTAGTAACTAAATAGTTTTGCAATTTGTGGATGACGGACACTATAGCCTACTCCTCCGAAACATCTAGACCGATTTTTATGAAATTTGTGTATTTTTGTACGGTCTGAAAATAGGTCGTAAGCTATTTTTATTTTGACAAAACATCGTTTGCCCGGTCAGCTAGTCTAATTTAATGTTTCAAAAGCTCGTGTCATGGTGTTTGTGCGCTTGTCTTGTGACCCGGTGGTCGTGGGTTCGATTCCCACGGGAATCAACCTTTGTAAAGTTGTTTCCAGTTTGGCTTGAATCACCTGATTGTCTGATAAAAAGATGATTCCGTGCTTCGGAAGGCACGTATAAGCCGGTGGTCCCGGTGGCCAAATGGCGGTCGTTAATCCTTGTCAGAGGCCCTCGAGGCGGTATAGAAACACACTACACTAGGGTGTGTGGGGTCTTTGACCTTACTACCCATACATTATGAAGAAGAAGAAGACACACCTCTGATATGGAACTTTTGAGCACAACCGTGAGGTACAAACTGTCTTAGTTTTTGGCAAACTATTTTTTTGCTATTTCTATGTTAGGTAAGTTTTTTTTTAATATGGGTTTGCTCTTTGACTCTAGTCTAGGTTATGTATGCTAAATAAATGTTAACGTTTTTTTATTTTATTTGGGTGGCCATTCTAACTTCTTTTCATTTTGACATAAATAGCATGTATTAATTTCACAGTATCTATTTATTTTATTTACCCTCGTCCGTGTGTCACTGCTGGGTACCAACTGAAAACCAGCGCTGGGTGTCTGATGCCCATCATATGCTGAGATGGTAACCCTTTCGGCATGGCTCAGCACAATTTTACTGTACCGTTCTTTTTCTTTATTGTCTTTGTTTCTCTTATTTTTTTATAACGTGTTTTTGCAGTTGTGTTGTGTCTGTGTCGAATAAATGTTTTTCTATTCTATTCTATTCTAACATCAATCGTTGAACTATAAAGTTATTAAAATCTTTTTGTGAAAATGATGAAAGTTTGTATTTTAGAATATCGATCGTCATAAAACTAACTGAGTTTAATTAACATGAAACGAACATAAGTTTGGAACCCGCTTTAATCTGTTTTCCGGAGTTACGATGGAGGTAGTACCTATTTGTATAAATTAGATGGTTTGCAAATACAGTTGTAATATTTTATGGTTTATACCGTTAAAATATAATTTTGCTGTTGTAATTATTGTTTTAACGGGACAGATTTTAAGTTGGACAATTTGTAATTGGAACATGTTTTATTAAATAATATGTTTTTTGACTGATGAATGGTATACGTAGTATGGGTAATTTTTTAATGTATTTTTTTTTTATTTAGAGAATAATTCATTATGTTTTTTATTTTTATTTCACTACTATTTTATTTTTTTTCCTACGTGTCGAATTTAAAATATTAGTAGGTAGGTACCGATAAAGTGTAAAATCGTGCTAATCTACAATATTAAAAACAAAATGTCGTATTAGTTTTACTTCTATTAAGTACCATATTTTGTTTAAAATATGTAATCATCAACAAAAATAGCATTCATAATCACTATTATGTACTTACCCATCTATCTATGATTGTATAAAAACAAAAGTAATACCAATGTAGTGCTTCATGTTTTATTCAAAGGTTCAATTTGGTTTGCGGTCAGAGCTCAAAGCCTTCTTCAAAAATAAATTGAATTTGGAGCTCATCAAACATTTTGTTAACCACCTGGATCCCTGTAACCTCATTTATGAAACCTTTTTGGTTTAACAGGTAGTACCTGACTGAAGTAATTTTAGTGTGGAATCATATTAATGTAGATTTTATTAACACTGGGAGAAGGGTTACTGTCATGTAACAAATACTAGATAAGAGTCCACTAGTCCATAGTCATTAACGTGACCAAATTCAGAATTGGGTTCTCCAAAATATCCTTAATCCGCTTTTCACTAAAACTGTCACTAAAGTTCACCCGGCACATTGCATAATTTAATTGTATAAGTATTATACGATGTCACCTAAACTACGAAAAATGTCACCAATATGTCACAAAAGGATTCTAAAATACCTTTATGAAATAGCAGCCCAATAAATGAAAAGTCACTCAGTTTATAAAATAGTCAACTTAAGGCGCAAATTAATACTACTCAGCAGCAGATTTTAAAATGAACATCACGGCTAAACGGCTAGCCATATTTAAAAAAAAATATGTTATATAAGACTGTTCGCATAATCATTTTATATATGAAAGTGTTGAGATTTATTCGTTCAGTAAATATAATTAATTTTTAAAGTTATGTCTAACACGGACATAAAAACGAACATCGGACCAAAACCGCCGGATGTATTTGAATGGAATTTGCATTATCTCAAAGACAAGGCTTTTTAGGGTTCCATTGGTTACCCTTCAGGAACGGAACCCTAAAAATAACAGCCGAGACAAACGGCGCAATGTTCTTTTCCATTCACGAAGCATTTATGACATGTAATTGATGGACACCTATCCACATTGGCAATTATATATTAGGCAAAAATCTTCCATGCACAACCAGTAAGCCATATAAATAACAGTTCGTGCAAAACCTACTAACTATTATTTATAAATCGCTCCAATCGCTCAGCCACTGCGCAAATAGAGCCATCAAACATTTTGTACTAGATATTGCAGAAAATGTTAGATGTGATCTGATTTATCATTCTGCTGTCTCAATGTATTGATTGAGAGAGAATACTGGGCAAACGGTGTGGTTGCGCAATGTTGATAAGTTCAATTATTATACCTTTCATCTTTACATTTCAACAACTTAGTCAGTATGATGTCATGGCTAAATATTATGAGCTCATGGCTAAATAATAACAGCCGCACGGGTCGATCTTTCAGGTTAAACAATGTTTGCCAAGGTTGGTCTGTGGATGGGTGACCATGTTAACATACCGAGTTTTCTCCGTGCCGCGGAAAGCACGTTAAACTGTTGGTCCCGGCTGACATTTGTAGATATTTTGGCAGTCGTTACGGATTGTCAGAAGCGAGTAAGTCTGAGTCCAGTCTTACCAAGAAGTACCGTGCTACCCAGTTAATGGGTTGAGGTGGTCTGGTAGGCAGCCGCTCTACGTTAAACGCTGGTAGTCAGCTGAATCCAGTTTGACTGGAAGCCGACCCCAGTATAGTTGGGAAAAGGCTAGGCAGATGATTAGGAATCATCATGATGTCATGCCGACGATTTTTACAAATAAAACAACAATATCTAAATAATCAGCACACTTCTATATAAAATACTTGACGACACGATTGGCGCAGTGGTTAAGCGATTGACTGCTACGCTGCGTGTCGCGGTTTCGGTTCCCACACTGAACAAATTTTTGTATGGCCTAAACTCAAAACTCAAGCATTTATTTCAAGCGCACAGCCGAAACTGCACTAAGAGAAGATTTCCCTAAATGCCAAAGGAAACGGGAAAAAACGGGATATGCGCGTACAAAGTCAGCAAAAGCTAGTTTATAATAAAAAGCCAAAATGAGCCTGATCAATTAGGAATTTCTGCATAATCCTACTAATATTATAAATGCGAAAGTTTTTGAGTAGGTATGTATGGATGTTTGTTACCAGTGTTACCACACCTGCAAGCAAGATTTTAGATTTTTTTTATTCATATACCTAGTAAATTCTGTATTTAATTTTTTGGTTTTTATTTTTATTAAATTACTAAATTTTTATTTGTGTTGCTTTATTAAGGAAGAGCGGGGTTTCCCAACACAGGCATTTCTTGCTTAAAGGGAAGCTCCAAACACTTATGTAAAGTAATGAAGCAATAAATATTTTTTTATTTGTATTTTTTTTGCGCGTCTGTCTGTCTGTCTGTTCGCGATAAACTCAAAAACTACTGCACCCATGTTCATGCTGTTTCACCTATAGATAGAATGGTTCTCGAGAAAGGTTTTGTTAGAAAATTTGTCAAGGCGGCGAAGCCGCGGACATCAGCTAGTTAAGAATAAAATTTCTTTAAAATTAGAGCCGTACTGTGAGACTGCATCATGTTAAGGCCGTACCCTGAGCAAATAACCTTGAGCATTTTTTCCCTCAATAACAGCGCAAGAGATATAATAGCGAATACGCTCAGAATGTTGAATAAAATCGTTATAAAATCTAATTTTGGTCGTTTGAAAAAATTATTCTACCAAAATGTTCATAATTAAATTGCCTATCCATTAGTGTAAGTTCAAAATCAAAATAATCATTAGTTTTCGAGAAGATGTATGTTTTCAGTATTTTTTTCTCATTTTTGTAGTTTCGTTGTGAGGAGATTAATTAAACATTATACTTAGTAATAAAAAATAAAAATCTACCATTTTGAAGCCAAGATTATTTAGAAATTTAATGTATTTTTTATTAGTTGATTTTTATTTTGAATAAAGAGTAGATAGCTCCAAAACACTGCACAAAAATGGCTAGCGCTGCGTTTTGCATGGGGACGCGCCTTAAGTGGGAGACTTCCTGTCTTAGTCACGACGCAACTGAGCCCTAAGTTAGTCAAAGAGGACGAGCAGTTGTGCTAGAAACTTTTGTTTTGAAATAAAGGTGAGCTTGTCACAGTTACTTGGGCAGTCAGCTATTTACTTTGTGGCTTTTTCATGTCTCTGAGAGAGCATTTAGACTGTTCTAAGTAACGACTGTTGTACGCAGTCGTTCCAGGATGTCACAAGACTGAAAGCCTAAGAACTTATGGAATATTACCCAGGACCTTGGTTGGAACAGTAATACTGCATTTGGTCTACTTATTGTGGCCAATACAAGTATTTGATTACCAGCTGACCCGCGCAACTTCGTCTGCGTCACATTTTCCATTATTGCTCCACTCCTTTTTGTCTAACCGTGATGATATAACCTTCCTCGATAAATGAGCTATCTAACACTGATTTCAAATCGGACCAGTAAATCTTGAGATGAGTGCGTTCAACCAAACAAACAAACAAACTCTTCTGCTTTATTATATTAGTATAGATTAAAAATATCTTTTAAACACTATCATATCACCCGAATTGAAAGTGTATCAGAATTGTGAAAACGCCGTAAAACTGAACTATTTTAGTAAGAATAAATCCAACACAACGTGATTTTTTTTTACCAGGATATTTTTTTTACCTACAATAGTTTTTGTTTCTTTTTTGAGATTGTATTTTTACATAAACCGTCAAAACCGACGAAATTGAATGTTGATAAAAATATCTTCCTTGATAAGAACAAATATGTCCTAATTCATAGAGCGCTGGAACACCAATGCTTCGCTGGTGTTTCCTAAAACCCTTACTTTCAGCTCCAGCTAATAAAGGCCTACGAGAAATAAGTTAAAATGAGCCTCGTATGAGACATCAGTCCATACACGAAGTCATAGTTACTTATGAGAAATGTTACTCAAGTTGCGAGTGTGACTTAAACATGCACTTCCTAGAGTTGTATGATTGACTTACATTCTAAAGCTTCACTTTGCATACTTACAGCAGATTACTTAATTTCATGTCCTTTAATTTAATTGTATACTTTTGAAACGTTTTCATTTGTTTTGAATGACTGTGGATGTTTTTCTTTTTAAATCGATCTTTGGTTGACAGCTGTTATTTTACTTAGGAAATAAGTTTCAAAATCAATTATTTTCACTCTACAGATTGAACAACCACCATAAAAATTAATCTTAAAATCAGAATAAAATATAACCAGTACCTAACCATAATTACTATATTATTATAATCGATTTATTTCTTTATATATACTTTGTTGTACACCAAATGCAAAATACATAAAAGAAACCTTAAACTTAATAAACATACAATTGGCGGCCTTATCGCATTTCGCGATCTCTTCCAGGCAACCTGGAATGGATAGAGAAATTCTGGACACTAAATGGGGTTGCACTTGGTGCAAATATACAGTGCTATCTGTTGCAAAGACCAAAAGTTGGAAATACAATATACCAAAATAGATATATAAATACACACATATTAAATTACAAAATATAACAGAAAAAAAAACACAGACAGACATGTTTAGTATAAATAGGAAAATATGTAACAAAAAATCAAATAATCTACGTAGCCTTTTCCCAACTATAATTATCTACCTGTCAAACTAGATTCAGCTGAATACCAGTAGGTACTTTACGTAGAGCAGCTACCTAGCTAAAAGGGTAAACATAATTATTATGATTGATTTTAATACTGATTAGCAGATTCTTAATTCGAATTTGAGTGAAATCTTGGAACTCTTAGATAATTTTAAAAAAGAATCTCCTAATCTGAGGGCCAATTCTCTTTATAAATATTCGCATGTCAGTCGCAAACTGTCAAAAAAGTCTTAAATTTCATAAATTTTTGACAGTTTGCGATTGAGATGCGAATGAAAAAATTGCTTGTACTACATTAGTAGAATTGGCAGTCAGTATTTAAACAACGATAAATATATTAGTTACTTGGGACCTTACAACTCTATTTTCCATTTAGGCCACAGCCTTACTAGAGTCGTACGAGTATTTCGGTCAGCTAAAGTTAGCAGAGTTCCGCTTGGTTACATTTGATGGCCTGGCCTGTTAGGAAATGGGACCTCGGGGTCTAAAACTAATGTCCCGTGTAGGACATGCTGAATAGAACTGGCTGATAAGAAGTTCTTTTGCTTTTAAGAAAAACCGTTAGGTATGTTTGCGGGAAGTGTTTTTTTTTTCTTTTTTATTGTCTGTTCTGGTAGCGGAAATTCATGGATAAATTCTAAAATGTTTTAGAAGGTAAACTGTAAGTACATGATGTGACTATCCGTCACTCCTAGATAATTAAATACTTATTTAATTCGTTTCAAAACATTTCACATGTTGCCAGATACTTGAAGGGTCATAAATTGCTGGGCCAGCCGTCCACTTAATTTCGAGAATCACAAAATATGTTAAGTATCTGCTTTTGAAATATGTAGCATGGGATTTGGTACTCAGGAAATCAATCAATCTTTGTTTTAATGGGAAGCAAACGCGCCATTTGCCAGACGTTATTCGAATGCAATATTTTACGTTAGTGGAAATACGACCTTCTCCTCAATTCGTTAGAGTCGATATTCGTTAGCGGATAACATTATCGACTAAGGCGCTTGTACCTGAAACCACTTTAACCGGGGTAAAACCCACAGGCACTTTTGGGCTATTATTAAGAAATTGGACAAAAAGCCCAACAGGACGCCGGTCGGTGACGCTCGTGATTTTGGAAAAGCGCGGCACTCAGCGTTAGGGCTTGAAAGGATACGGAGCTAGAGAGCTGAGTTAGAATTGATTAGGACGAAGCGATGTCTCTGAAATCGCTAGACACTGTAGGCGATAGGCTAGTGCGCAGAATGATAGTCAATGCCATATGGCGAGATTGGGTAGAACCGTTGTATCGCGAGTGCAAGTAGTATTTATTAGATTAATATAAGTGGGAAAGAATTTAGTATTGAATATGTGTGTGTGTTTGTGCTGGTGTGAATGGGTGAGTCTTTTATTGTTCTAATTTACTCTGGGCTGATATTGTGTTTCATTATATACAGTGACACTAACGGAGCCGCAGGCAATCCTAGTTGTCTATAGGTTGTATAACAGAACAGACAGATACGTGTTGCTAGAGAGTTTGTTGTGCCATTTCTTCTCTCTAGCCCAAACACTAGGAAGTGGCAACGGGTGGGCGCTTTAGGGGTGTCTATAGGCTTGAAGAGTTGAAGTTCTCAACTATATTTACTTCTTGAGTTTATAACTCTCGATTGTAGTAACTATTTGTATTTTTATTGATTCTGAAATTTATATTCTCTACCTGCGACCACTGATTCGGTCAGATACGAACACTGTGTCTTACAGATGTACTTGTTGTACAAAGAGTGCGCTTCCTGGGGTTGGGTTGACCATATCTATCTTACATTATACAGTCTAAGGACTTAGGGACCATGTCTCTATATTATGAGCATGATGTTTGACGTTCTGCCGCTGGAACTAGTCGCTCCGTTGCTAGACAAGGACGGTCGCACGGTTGGCGCAGGGAAAGCCGCCTCGTCACGTTTACAGTTCGACCGAACTGCTAGGGACCGCGTTTCCTATAAACGTGTTGCCGACACTTTGTCGCTGAAAAGCCGCTGGTGTCACTTAAGGAAGTGTTGCTCTGAGTGCTATGGGTGCAGACGTGAGGTATCGTGCGAGTAACTATTGACCTTATACCATTTACGCTAGCGTAAAGGTTTCTCACACGATCTATTATTAATTAAAATAGAGTAATTGATTTTCCCTTTGTTATAAGGTGAGCTTCTGAAACCATTCCTATTTTATTTCATAACTATGAATTCCTAAGTCCTTCTATTATATATTTCAATCCAAACTTTGACCTATCAATGTGATAAGGCATTGGATTATTTCATACTTTTGGAATTCACTTCATAAAAGGCGGGAGGATGTCCAGTCTGGTCTGAGTCCTACGGAGACACGCGTTGGTTGGGGCGTGTTTCTCCCCCTTCGGGGGGACCGACCTTATCTATTAGGGTTATTTAGGAAAAACGAAAATTTTATCAGCCTGGGGTAACTTAGGAACAGTCACAATGAGTACATAAAATCTACATTTGTTTTGAGCTATTTAGCTGCAAAATCAAATCATTTATTATACTTGTTAATATTATTTATTTCATTTTAAAAGGAGTACACAAAATGCTATTTGGGATTTAAAATTGTCACCAAAAGTAATAAAATTAGAATTTTGTACAATTATTGCAGACAAGTTTTAAGATACGATTAACATTACTGTATTTAAATATTTTATTATTACAAAAATTATTTTTTTAAATTTTAATTACCTAATCAAATTTTTGTTCAATCAAAATTGTAAGTCCCATGTAGATTTATTTGAAAACGTTTAAAAACAGGCTTGGGCACAGATAAACTTGCTCGTACAGTGATGTACTTTAAGTTAACCCTTATTTATCTTTTAAATTATATCAATGAGCGTTCAATAGTAAGCATAATCTAAAGTGAAGAAAATGTTTCGAATATCAGATAAAATATGAGTCGGTATTGTTTGTGGAAATCTGTAGAAACTGTTTTTTAAGTAGAAATGATAAACAAAATCTCTTTACTGAGATAAGTCTGCCTATCTTTATTATCTAGACTACTATTCTATTTATCTAGACTACTAAGAGATTTGGTTGTCTGCCGATATAGCGTCACATCCTAGTACATAAAATTCTTCCATTACTGAGTTACTGACAGACAACGTACAGCCTAAACTACTGGTCATAGTAAGATGAAATTTGGCATCTAGCTTCCCTACACTCTGTAAGGGATCACTAAGAGAGGATTTTCCGAAATTCCAACGGGAACGAAATCGCGGGCAAAAGCAAGCATATTTGTAATTGGTTTGAAGATTATTACACTGTTAGTGTAATTAATAAATTATGAGGGCAAAATCCTAATAAGTCCTTTAATTTAATGTAGGTGCAGTAACGATTAGGTACCTATATAATATACAGGTACTTTTAAATAAAACTATGGAAATTTATTAAAATAATTTATACTGAAGCAAAATATTTCGCATTGATATCTATTTAAAACAATATTTTTTTACAATAAATACAATTCGTGAAACTTCCCCGAAATATATTCAAATTAAATATGATCGAGTTGAACGTCAAACTGTCAGTTGTTAATAATAATGAAGATTTATTGGCCTTGCGAATGAGGCAATGATCATTGGCTGAAGATAATTTATGCGTTACTGCTACGGAAAACTGTGTAAAAATAAACATACGATGCTGTCTTTCATAATTTTAGGAAGCGTCGGAAAATTCGGATACCAATAAATTGAAAATGATCGAAATATAAACAGGCTAATTTAAGAAAAAATAACTTAAATACGCTTAGTCATAAACAATCTAACATATGATTAGTTAAATACTACTTAATGAGCTAATTCTTCATTGAAATTTAAAATCAGCTAAGCCTTTAAGATCCGCCCCTAAGACGACCCACTGACCGATTATCCAGTTTTATATTTTCGGTTTGTTCTTATCACGTACAAAATAAATAAATAAACTTTTAAAACTTACCAATAAGTAGATCCGTTGAAAACAAAAAACCAAATATTTAGTCACGAAACTTTTCAAACAAAACAGAAAGTCGCACGTCATTAAAAAGTTATTCAGACCACTGATCGGAAAAGTTTTAAAACAATAAACTGGAGTTTATTTTGTAAATTCCCTGTTCTCACTAAGTTTTCGCGCGTACGTTACCGCCAGACGAGCGTCAAGTCGTCTGCACGCACCAGTGTTCAATGCGAGACTGGTGATACTATAGCAGTTGACGTCCGCTGACACGATGATACGTCACGGAACCACACTGAAAGCACTTTTTCCTGTTTTTATAAGGCAAAGGGATTAAAATTTTTGACTGCCTAAACAATACCTACAGCAACATAAATTATTGTGATTGTTTTTTTTTTTCGTTACAAAGATGGCGCGAAAAAGACCACTTTATTTAAATTTTTGGAATATGTTAGAGTGAGCATTCAATGTTCTGTTTTTATTTTTAAAACAATGTAAGGCCACTGACAGTTTATTTTTCTTTTAACTAAAACCTATGGTATCAAAGACAATGTTGCAATTCCCATTTTTATCGGTTAGAGTTTAGACGAATCTTATCAGTGACTTAAAAAGTATTGTGAGAAGTATTAGAAATTACACAAATGATACCAGTACATTGGAGTCATAAAATAAGATATTGTGAGTAAATATGAGCGAGTAGTATCTATTTGATTAGAGATTTTTTGAATTCTCTGCGTAAAATGTTTTAAGAGTGCTGTTTGTAATTTAAATCTTTAAGTCTGTCTATGTGCCCACGAGAATACCATTTTGACTTCTCTTTGAAAACAATAATAATGATTTTAATTTTCAATTACCTAGTACGTAACAGTTTTTGCTTTTGTGTGGGGTAGACGAAATCGCTGAATACACATTTTTCCTAAAAACAAATTGCTAAAGTAGTGTATATTTTTGCGCTTTATACTTTTAATACCAGGTATTTGTGATGAAAACCTTTTAGAAGGTCACTGAGGGCGACATCTTCAAATTGAACAAGCCCCTTTAAATAAAGAGAAAAAAAAAGGTCACTGAGTACAACGAAATTTGAAGCTGCTTTATCATTACCTACTGTTGCCGGGCAGTTATTGCTACAATGTTAAAAACGAAATCTATACAGAAACACTGACTTCCGAAATAAAGGTTATTTTATACTTTGTAGTGTTTTTTGGAAGTCGGTTATATTTTTGATTTGTAAAATAGTTTTTTATTTTTCTCTTTTAAGTGGTAATACATACTTGGATGAAGTCTTTGTGTACCCATAATTTTAATTTAAGTAATAAAATGAAAACAAACTGATCCATCCAAAAGTTGTCTTGAAAAGATCGCTCTGAGCTATAAAGCCGCCCATTGAGTCACCCTGTGTAATGTTTTCTTCATCATTTTTTTCTGTAACTTATATGGTGTACATAATAAACAGTATTATGTTATACTAGCTACTTCCCGCGACTTCGTCTGCGTAGACTTTAGAACTGCCCCTCATTGTCTCATCCTTGGAACTGCATTTTCATGATTCAGGTATCCAGATATTGTGAGACCTTGCGGTGCGGCTGAAAGTAAGATTTCAGCCCCGACACAACTTCGACATGTTTGTGATCTCCTGGTAGGTACTTGTGAATCTTTAGCGCTCACGACTCCTGTCGAAAAAAATACTTTGGCATGTTTCTGGTCTTCTGGTTTCTACTTGTGAATCTGCACCGTTCATAATTCCAGCTCCGGCAATACTTTGACATATTAAATTAAAAAATCGACGTGTGTCTGCTCTCCTGGTCATTTTCGGGAATCTGTAGCGTTCAGAATTTCCAGCCCAGAAAACACTTCCAGATGTATGTTATTGCTCTCTTGGTACTTCTGAATCTATTCCAGCTTCGAAATGCCTCGACATGTTTTTGCTCTTCTGGTACTTGCGAATCTATAGCGCTCTTAATTTCCAGTCCTCAAAAACATCGGCATGTTCCTACTCTCCTGGTATTTGTGAATCTGTAGCGCTCGTAATTATGGCCCCGGAATATCTCGACATGATTCTGCTCTGTTGGTACTTGAGAATCTATAGCGTTCACAATTTCCAGCCCCGAAAATACTTCGACAGGTTTTTGCTCTCCTGTTACTTGTGAATCTTTAGAGGTCATTAATTTTAGTCCGAAAATAAGCTTCGACATGTTTCTGTTCTCTTGGTATTTTTTAAACTTCACCGCTCACAACTACGGTGCCGAAAATAAATCGACGTGTGTCTGCTCTCCTGGTTACTTGCGGGAATCTATAGCGTTCACAATTTCAAGCCCAGAAAATACTTCGACATGTTTCTACTTGTGAAAATATAGCGTTCACAATTCCAACGTGGAAAATGCTTTGACATATTTCTGATCTCTTGGTACTTGTAAATCTAAAGCGCTCATAATTCAAGCCCTGAAAAAACTTCCAAGATGTTTCTGCTCTCCTGGTAATTGTAAATCTGTAGCGCTCGTAATTCCGGCCCAGGAATACCTCGGTATGTTTCTGCTCTCCTGGTACTTGTGAATCTGTAGCGCTTGGAATTCTAGGCAAGCGTGCTTCACCTTAGACCGCGTCATCGCTTAACATCAGGTGAGATAGCGGTCAAACGTTTGCCTACCAATAGTAAAAAAAAACCAGTCCCTAAAATACTTCGAAAAGTTTCGGCTCAAAAGAAATCTTGCCCAAAAATAATTTGACATGTTCCTGGTCTCCTTGTAATTGTGAATCTTGAGTATTTTAAACTTAACCGCTCACAACTCCGGCGCTGAAAAGAAATCGACGTGTGTCTGCTCTCCTGGTTATTTTCGAGAATCTATAGCGTTCACAATTTCCAGCCCAGAAAATACTTCGAAATATTTCTAATTTCCTGGTACTTGTGAATCTAAAGCATTCTTAATTCAATTCCCCAAAAAAACTTCCGAGATGTTTCCGGCCCCGGAATACCTCGGTATGTTTCTGCTCTCCTGGTACTTGTGAATCTGTAGCGCTCTGAATTCCAGACCCGAAAGTTTCTGCTCTGCTTAAAAAAAAATCTTGCCCAAAAATAATTTGACATGTTGCTGGTGTTCTGGTGGTTGTGAATCTCTTAGCACTCGTAATAAAATACTAGCCCGGTAAAAAAAATTGACATGTTTCTGTTCTCCTGGTACTTTTTAATCTGAAGTATTAAAGTAGCAGAAACTTTGGACTTCAACTTCTTCCTCTGTCTCCATTAAGTCATGTATGTTACCTGGATAAAAAGTAGCCTATATGTTATTCCAGGATGTGACCTATATATGTGCCAAATTTCATCCAAATCCCTTCAGCCGTTTTTGCGTGATTGACGGACAAACATACAAACATAGAAACATGAACGCTTGCAATGAAAGCCAATCTATTTTCCAGCAAAAAAAAACCTGACCAAAAATACTTTGACATTATGTCTGCTCTTCTGGTACTCGAGAATCTTTGGCGCTCACAAATTCAGACCCGAAAATATTTCGACATGTTTATGCTCTCCTGGTACTTGTGAATCTGAAGTACTAAGGCAGCAGAAACGTCTGATTTCCACTTCCTCCTCCGCTGCCATTAAGCTATGCCTTTTATCGGGATAAAAAGTAGCCTATGTGTTATTCCAGGATGTGACCTACATATGTGCGAAATTTCATCCAAATCCCTTCAGCCGTTTTTGCGTGATTGACGGACAAACATCCAAACATACAAACATACAAACATACAAACATACAAACATACAAACATACAAACATACAAACATACAAACATACAAACTTTCACATTTATAATATTAGTAGGATTTCCTGGTACTTGTGAATCTAAAGCATTCTTAATTCAATTCCCCAAAAAAACTTCCGAGATGTTTCCGGCCCCGGAATACCTCGGTATGTTTCTGCTCTCCTGGTACTTGTGAATCTGTAGCGCTCTGAATTCCAGACCCGAAAGTTTCTGCTCTGCTTAAAAAAAAATCTTGCCCAAAAATAATTTGACATGTTGCTGGTGTCCTGGTGGTTGTGAATCTCTTAGCACTCGTAATAAAATTCTAGCCCGGTAAAAAAAATTGACATGTTTCTGTTCTCCTGGTACTTTTTAATCTGAAGTATTAAAGTAGCAGAAACTTTGGACTTCAACTTCTTCCTCTGTCTCCATTAAGTCATGTATGTTACCTGGATAAAAAGTAGCCTATGTGTTATTCCAGGATGTGACCTATATATGTGCCAAATTTCATCCAAATCCCTTCAGCCGTTTTTGCGTGATTGACGGACAAACATACAAACATAGAAACATGAACGCTTGCAATGAAAGCCAATCTATTTTCCAGCAAAAAAAAACCTGACCAAAAATACTTTGACATTATGTCTGCTCTTCTGGTACTCGAGAATCTTTGGCGCTCACAAATTCAGACCCGAAAATATTTCGACATGTTTATGCTCTCCTGGTACTTGTGAATCTGAAGTACTAAGGCAGCAGAAACGTCTGATTTCCACTTCCTCCTCCGCTGCCATTAAGCTATGCCTTTTATCGGGATAAAAAGTAGCCTATGTGTTATTCCAGGATGTGACCTACATATGTGCGAAATTTCATCCAAATCCCTTCAGCCGTTTTTGCGTGATTGACGGACAAACATCCAAACATACAAACATACAAACATACAAACATACAAACATACAAACATACAAACATACAAACATACAAACATACAAACATACAAACTTTCACATTTATAATATTAGTATGTTATATTCTATTCTATTCCATTCTATTACATTCCATTCCATTCCATTATTTTCCATTCTATTCCATTTTATTTTATTCCATTCTACTCCGTTCCATTCTATTATATTCCATTCCATTCTATTCTATTCTGAATATTTTTTTTATGGGACCAAATGGCCAGTAAGCCGCATCGAACTAAAAAATAATCACACAAATCGGATTAGAAACTTCTGAGTAATTAGTTTACATACAAAAAAAAAAAAAAAGACACCCGCTGAACTGAGAACCTGCTCCTTTCTTGGAAGTCGGTTTAAAATATTTACCTTTTTATTCCGAAAATTTGATAGAAATCCAATAGAGTAATTTTACTTGTACATTCGATAGCACTTCAGTACTAGCGAAACTATGAGCTAGCCTTTTGAAAATCTACCAAATCTACACAATGCTTGTCTAAAATTATGACCAGCGTCGCGATATACGGTCGACTGTACTCCTACAAAGTTCACTACACTGGCAACATTACTTTTTGTCTGCACAGATAATAAAACTCACAGAGTAGACAAAAACCTTTTCAATCCTTTGCACACATGACAAACCACAAAAACATTACCAGCCAGCCTCAGCTTTTAAAAGATTAAAAATCATTTTGCTCTGAATCTTCGCTCCCAACTGGGATTAATTCTCGATTGACTTCGCTCAGAGGGATTATAACGAATCAACAGCATTATATCGAGACTAGCTTTCGCCTGCGGTTTCACTCGCCCCTAAATCAGATTTTCATATTACTTTTTTTGTATTTGAATTCCAAATCATCAAATGGCATCTACCGCTCAGAGCGGAGCGGAGTGTCAGGCTCTTGCTGACTAAGACCCACACGTGTTCCTCCAAGCGCCTTTTGCGTTCCAGGTCATTGGAACTTGACATGTTACTGCACACAATGCCATCGTATTGGGCAATCAGTTCGGCTAGCCACAACGCTCAGAATGCTGTTGCCACTCCCACGGACATGACTTAGCAGGGATGCGGCTCTCTTTCGGCGGATCGCATGAACATACAATTTTAAATATCTACAAAAAATTCTGTCTAAATTCCAATAAATCCGTGTCTTATTGAGAAAGAAGAGTTTAAGATCTTACCAGATTTAGTTTGAACTTTATCTTTTGCAAAATCCGGGTGACATAAACGTTAGGGAACCACCGTGCAAAATTCGGCTTTTGGACCGAGGATCAAGCCAACGTCCGCTCATGAGTCAGTCAAGAATTTTCTTTATTTATACAGGGTGTTAGGGGAACGCTTCCGAAGCCAGAACGTAGATTATATATAACGTAAATGCAAACGAATAACACTAACCTTTCGCTTTAAATTGGTTATTTTCAAAATTTCATAATTCGTAAACACGCAATGGAAACCGTACAAAACGTGAGGTCACTGACACGCGCGCGACACCGCGCGCTTCGTACGGTGCGGCCGAGTCACGGGATTAGGTATACGGAATTCGCATACACCAGTTTCAAAATACATACGCATTCGTAGCCCACTGTTGAACATTAAAGCTGTCAGAGGCATTTTACATACCTGTCTAAATCCTTTGCGACCTTATGAGATTTGGCTCGAACTGCGCTCCATCCATTTCAATACAAAGCCTGGCCCGTCGCTGTGTCGACCCGTGAACACGAGGCATTAGTGTAGGATCCTCAACACATTCTGCACGTAGCCTATCAAAAACGCTCACTATTCTGTCCCGCATTTCATCAGCACTATCACATTCCCGATCAAACACTCTTTCTTTCACATACCCCCATAAAAAGAAGTCCAAAGGAGTTAAGTCGGGTGAACGAGCCGGCCAGGCGTGCGGCCCCAGCCTTCCGATCCAGCGGTCATCAAACAGCTCAGTGAGACGCTCGCGGACGGAGCGCGTAGTATGCGGTGGAGCGCCATCGTGCTGGAACCATGCTCGACGTAATTCAGCCAGCGATACATTATCTAGAATGTCGCCCAATTCTTGATTTATAAAATTAAGATATGCTGATCCATTGAGGCGCTGAGGTAGAAACACTGGTCCTAAAATTCGTCCATTAAAAATACCAGCCCATACATTGACGGACCATCGGATCTGATGGCCAGTTTCTTGAGTGGCGGACGGGTTCACGTCTGACCATAAATGAGCATTCCTCCTGTTCCACATCCCGTTTCTCGTGAATGTAGACTCGTCCGTCCAGATAATGTGCTCAATGAAGCCAGGCGCACTTTGTTGTTGATCTAGCAGCCAACTACAGTACGCACGACGACGAACGTGATCGTTAGGTAGCAAAGCATGTACTTTGTGTATTTTGTTTCTGTTCCGGCGCAAGACTTTGTGAACTGTCCAGTGAGAAACTGTCGGTAAGCCCCGGCGCGGCAAAAATTTCGCCGCACTTCGTGTGCCCAGGCGAGGGTTTTGGCGAATCACACTTAAAATACGCTCCTCTGTCTGAACAGTCAGTTGCTGTCCACCACCTGCCGCCGTCGGAACAATCGGACGATTTTCTAAGACTCGCTGAAAGGCTGCTGTTATCATGCGAGAATCAGACGGATGCCGGACGTTCGGAAATCTTTCTCGATAAATTCTCAACGCAAGAGAAGCATTGCCACGGGCTTCTCCTAAACACATCAACATGTTGCCGTATTCACGAGCACTGTACACGTATGCCTCGGGCATTGTTCGCACACAAGACAACAAAACAACACAACACAACAAAAATTAAAAACAGCACATAAACGTAACAATAACAACTAAACACTAAAACGTAGTAATAACAGTTTATCACTAAAAACGTAACAATAACAACTAAAAACTAACAAAACAGTATTAAATCGGCTCAATGCCTATCGATCGATTACACGTAACGCAGGTTCGCTCATGAACAGAGTCGGATAGGAACTAACTAGATTACTAAGAACATCAAACAAGCCGCGGTCGCGAGAATCGGCATAAACGATGCCGCCAGTCGATACCGCCGCGCGTACGCCGCCGACCCGGCGGCGCGGTGTCTTTTTGATGTTCAAAGATCAACAAATTACAGAGGAGAAAACGTTAGAAGATTTAAATCAGAAACGAATTAATTTTAATTAAGTATTAGGAAATTGTACTGCTTTATTAGAAACTGTTTTTTCATTTTCTAAGTTTTAAATAAGGTTTAACGGGTTTCTTAGATTCAATTATTAAATTATCTACTTTAAATTGGTTTTGTTTACTTAGTAAATGAAGGATACAGCTATTGCAATAAACAAATGCGGGTCGTGTGACTCTAATTAGGTGCATCGATAAAATTCAAATTCAATTGATTCAAACTGTACACGACGCGATGATAATAATATTCATTTGGTCAATCACAGCTAAAGTCGGTAATCTTTTACTTTATTTTCATTCACTTTCGATTACCGACTAACATACAAAACTGTTATGCACGACACGTCCCCTAAATGTCCGGAGTATCTCCTACGTATCTACACAAAAGACTTTTGACGCTTCTGTAATGTTTCTACTTAGGTATTTATTTTGGCGGCACTTTTAAAAGGATGAATAAGGTCGCCGCCGCGCGCCGCGCATAGCCGTGGCTGCCTCTTTCTATCTCTCTCTCTCTCTCTCTCAAGTGAGGTGACCCGGGTTCAAAACTGGACCTAGGTATACCAATGAGTTTTGTGATTACCTTGATTATCAGAATTCGACCGAAGGTTATTAGTTCTTAGAGTACGTCGTGCAGAGTGCAGACTGTGACTGTTATCTCTGTACCTCGCTGGAATGCGATGCCCATATCGCTTGCCCCTACACCTGCCTACGTTAGCCGCGCGCCGCGCGCCTCGCATCGCGCGCCTCGCGTCGCGCGTGGTTACCTACCACCAGTACCACCCTACCACAGCCGATCGATTCTGTTGACATTTGACATCTCACCGTGATCACTTAGGTGGAGTGAACGACAAGTGAGCTGTCATGCCATCATGTTTGTATGGTTTGACAGCTCACTTGTCGTTCACTTCGCCTAAGTGTTCACTTCGACATGTTTACAGAATCGCACTGCAGTACGATGAGCCTCTTCGTTGCTCCTTCGTTGATAAATAACGAAACGCGTACCTACGCGTTTCGTTATTTATCAACGAAGGAGGTATGTTTCGTTATTTTGGTAATTTTTGTATTATTATTGTTTTGTTGGAATAATGTGACCGTGATGTAGGTAGGTAAGACATTTCAATTTTGTTGCTATGCAAAATTTTAATAAACGAGTTAACAAGATTGCTTGTTAAGTCAAGTCTTTGAACAATAACAAAATTGTACTTTCTTTCTTAATCATAGTAGGTAGGTATCCTAAGTATCTCTCTTCGATATGGCTATCAAGGTTAAGCCAAATAAAATGGATTTTTCTGATTTGTGAGCATAATTGGCGAACATTGGGATCTAAATTGTAACCCTGATTAAGGGGAAATCACAATGAACTTTGCATGAATGGAATCCGAAAGCAGGTACTTATCTCTGAACTAGTAGGTACGGTAGTAGTGAACTGAAAAAACATTTGCGGCAAACGATCGAGTAAAGTTTAGGAGGATAGAATTACAAGTCGTACAGCTATGTACGACTCAGCCAGCCGTCGCGTCGCAACTGACGTCATCGCGCGGAGTTGGGGTCGTCGGCCGCCCGGCCGTCGGCGAGCGCGCGCGTACGTTGACCTGGAGCGCGTCAGCTGATATTTATTTACGAATACATTGCTTTTTAGAGTTGTAATGAAAAAAGATGAGTTTAATCACCAATTCTGGTTTCATTTAACTGTTCTTACAGCATAGTGTACGAAAAATGCTAAAATAAGAGGTAAAATTGCAAAAAAAAAAATCTCCGATTTTTTGATGGTATCGTATCGAGAATCACTAGCTCTATTACCTGTCTTCGTTTTCGGAAGCGTTTCCCTAACACCCTGTATAGATGTCATCATTTTCCTAACCTTATGTTACTTGGGGTCGGCGCAACACGCTCTTTTTCTTCCATTCTTCTCAGCCGTCATGCTATCACTAACTCCCCTTTTTCTTTCATGTATCTCCTCACACAATCCCTCTCTCCTTCTCTCCCTCTCAATCCATCCACATAAAAATGCATAACTCTTTCAGTTTCATGCGTTTCATCTCTTCTTTTTTGGGCTCCGTAATCAAAGGGTAACCAACGGAACCCTATTACTAAGACAACGCTGTCCATCCATCCGTCTGTCCATCTGTCTGTATCTCAAGAACCATAATAGGTACACTAGATATAGTTAATTGTTCATAGATTGTGCATTTTTATTTTTTATTCCTCTCTAACAGACGCACATTTCTTTATTATAAAATAGGTACACAATTAAAAATACAATAAATTACAATAAATTGAAAAAACAAAATGGGATACAACAAAAAAAAATTTAAAATAAAAATAAGCTTAAAACTACTGTATTTTATATGTATTTCTATTGCCGCTTTACCAACAAATATAAATTAAGATTCAGGTACGGATTCCTTCGTGTACGACTCGCACTTAGCCGGTTTTTTACATGACTATACCAAGACAAGACTTTTCCGTCACTACATGTATAGATCAACAACATTACCTACATCGAGTTATTGTATCAGTCTGTTTGAATCGATTCCCTCCTTGTTGTCGAGATCACGGACTCAGCGACGAGGATAAGTTTTATTGCTTTGTTAATCATGGTTACTATGGGTTTTAGTTATGCACGAGTAACTTGGGTAAAAAGCGAACAAGAGCAAGTTCTACCGAGTTTCCTTAAGTTTTCCTTCGGTAAATAGAAGAAAATTTGTAGCAAGACTGACAAGACTGCCAAGTTTTTTATTTTTTTCTAGCTTCCCACACGGCTTCGCTCCCGTCAACTGGCAACTTTCTTTTTTTTAATACATAAAAACCTTCTCCTGATAATAACAAACACGACCAAAAAAGAATTAGCGAAATCGATTCAGCTGTTCTCGAGATTTGCGCATAGCATATACATTTAGCGATTCAATTTTATATTATAGATTTCAAAATCAAAGTCAAAGCTTCTATTTCAAAAAAACCATTTAAAGACACTTTAGAACTGTCAAGGTCGGTCAGTCAGAAACATGAAGCTAGTTGCACGTTCCAGAGCGTAGATCTCTATGGAGGTCCTCGTCGAGGCGATCGGCAGCGGCAACCTCTCGCGTACAGCCCTGGTTCAAGCCATGATCCGGAGCGAGGAGGCATGGGAAGCGGTCACCTCCTTCTGCGAAGCAGTAATGCAAGCGAAGGAGAAGGCCGAACGCGTGAGGGAGACCTCGCGCCCCGGCTGCCGCAACAGAAAAAGACGACGCGGGCGTCGGGAGTCGCAGGGCGATTCCCACCCACCGTAGGCGTGGTCCTGCGGATGACGAGCATTGGGTGGCTCACCATCTGATCAGAATCAGGCCCGGGTCGACGGCGCGCCGTGTTCCACACGCGCCTCAAAGAGTTGTCAGCAAAGCAGATGGGGCCCGCTAGGACCAGTGCCTGCCGGGATTGCAGAATTTGTTCGAAAGAGTCACCGCGGCCCTGGAACGCAAAGGGCATTAGGAGGAACACGGATGGGTTTTAGTCAGTAGGAGTCTGACACTCGGAGTCATTTGATGATTTCCCATCCTTAAAAAAAAAAAAGATCTCTATGGAGAAAAATGTGCAAGAAACTCCACGGACACTCTTTTAAATCAGAAAATATTTACATAATAATCATTACATATTGCACTTCATCCAAACAATTATATATACTAACTAGCTTTTGCCTGCGACTTCAAAAGTTTTTCCCGTTCCCGTAGGAATTTTGGGAAATCCTTACGGAGTGTAAGGAATCTAAACGCCAAATATCAGCTTTCTACGACCAGTAGCTTCGGCTGTGCGTTGATATATAAGTCAGTGAGTTAGGTTTGGCTTTTATATACATAATCAAAGATAGAAGACATTGAATCTGTACAATGATATTGTTAGGTCGAACTATGTAGGTTTATGTCTGAGGTGGTCTTTTGAAGAAAGAGCCACACAGATTTAATTGGACCTGCCCAGACAGTGCAAGCATTTGTCAGTTATCGTGTAGATCAACTTATATCTTTGAGAACGTTTTGACGGACAATACCAAATAATCATGAAATTAACCCTTATATAGGATTTTTTCAACCGGCACTTTTTGAATTGTTTTATAGATTTTCTTGTTCTTTGCATTGTCCTCACATATGGAAGCAATCAAAGATAATGTTACCATGATTTTTGTGAAACATCATATGATATAAAAGAGTGTCCGTGGAGTTTCTTGCACGTTTTTCTCCATAGAGATCTACGCTTTGGAACGTGCAAGTAGCTTCATCTCTTTTGACTGACCGACGTTGACAATTCAAAAGTGCCTGTAAGTGGTTTATTTGAAATAAATACTTTGAATCTTGTATCTTGAAATGACCAACATAGGTAGTCCTCATATTGGCTGTTATTCTAGAACCATGCAGTTTAGTGCCTTTTGGGTACCGATAAATTTTTGTACCTAGTGATTCGTATTTTGGTGATATCAGTATTTTTTATTTGTGACGGGTTTGCTCTTGATTCTAGTCTTGGTCAAAGATGACAGAGACAAATTCTACGATGGAGCGAGCGTACCCAGACGGAGCCTGTTCACTCTGGCTGTGAAGAGATTAGGGTTGCTCTCTTTTGCTGTGCGCATTATAAAATACGTTTTTGTCTCATAGTAAAAGTTGTTCATAATGATGAGTACGATGACCTGTCTTTAGGTACTGCGTTGATTCTATTACATGTTTTAGTATATGGAGTGTCAAACGACTAGTAGAGTTTCTTCTTATTGTGTGGACAGTAAGCTCTAACGACCCCACACAGGGTGTGTGGGGTCATGTCAGAGTTTCTCAACCGCCTCAAGGGCCTCTGACATGGTTTAATTGACGACCGCCATTTGGCGACCAGGACCACCGGCTTATACGTGCCTGCCGTAGCACGGAATCATCTTTTTATCAGACAATCAGGTGATTAAAGCCTGTAATGTTCTAGTCAAACTGGAAAACCACTTTATAAAGTATGCTTCCCGCGGGAATCGAACCCACAACCACCAGGTCACAAGGCAAACGCCTTGACTACGGAAGTAGTTCTCACTAAAATCTACAAAATCTATCTTCTATGCTTAAAGCTGAAGAGTTTGTTTGTTAAGTGGTTGGTTAAACGCACTAATATCGGGAACTACTGGTTCGAATTAAAAAGATAGTGTTGGGTAGCCCATTTATCGAGTATATTTTTAGGCTATAAAACATCAAACTATGAACAATAAAAGTGGATCATGAATGAAAAATGTGACGCAGACAAATTTTTAAAAACCTTTTTAGCGCAGTTCTGAAATGACTCATTGTCTTTTAGATTATTGCAACAGCTTTTCCATTCCGTGGGTATTGTCAGTGAAACATGGCCAGTTCCTTACTGAGCAGTATTTTGACCTATTTTCCGTCATGACTTATGGTTTTAGCGAGAAAGTAAGCAGCTGTTACATTTAACGTTTTGTTTTGGTGTGTGCAACAACCTTGTATAACAGAAATCAGCTGGAAATTGTAAGTGTAAAGAACTTTTGAAATTCTAAACAGGCGTGAAAACTCATTTCGATGCGTTTTAACCATATTCGCCAAAAAAAAGCAAAACACGAAATGGTTGAAAAATTATAACCTAATTATATTATTTATTTATTTATTTATTTATTAAAACTTTATGCACAAGTAATTTGTACAAAGGCGGACTTAATGCCATAGGCATTTTCTACCAGTCGACCTTAGGGTGGTGCAGAGACAGCATGGTAGGTGCAACATAATTAAAAAAAAAAAACAAACCGTAAGGAAGAGAGAAAAAATACAGCTATAATAGAGTAGCTAGTAGTAGTAGCTATAGTAGAGTATTTTGTGGCAATAAATATTTTTTTTTTTTTCTTTTTTATAATAAATACATAGATACATACATACACATAAACAAAATTAACAACGTTATAATGAAACGAACCAACGAATTACCGCTGTAGCGATTCCTCCAACTTCTTGCGAATATGCTTCAGCCAAGCCTTCACCTTAAAGGACAACCTACTTGTTGCCATCCTGATGTTCAGAGGGAGCGCATTCCAAAGGAATATCGCCTGGATAAAGAAAGAGGAGCGGATAAACCCAGAGCGGTGTGAGGGACATCGTAAAAGAAGATTGTTGGTAGAGCGAAGATTTTTATTGTGGGCGGAACAAAGAAATTGAATTTGTGAAGTTAAGTAAGAGGGAGAAAAAGGATTATTTAGAAAAGAAAACAGACTAGTCAAGGCCCTCAGCGCTCTGCGCTGGCGAATGGGCAACCATTTTAATAGTGATCGATGCGCGGATACGTGATCATACTTACGAAGGTTGAAGACGAATCGAATGCAGTTATTTAGAAGGCGGTCAAGTTTATTGAGGAGATCTGCATTCAGGTCATAGTAGCATATATCACCATAGTCAATTATGGGGAAAATTAGGGACTGTACAAGCATTGCCTTTATGTGAGCTGGAAGCAGATTTTTCAGTCGATACAGTGACCGCAACGTGCCGGTAACTTTCCGACTGACACTCGAGACCTGCTTACGCCAGTCAAGACCGGTGTCGACAATCAAACCGAGATCCTTAACCTCGGAGCCAAACGGAATGACTGTATTGTCAAAGATTACGATTATTATAACGGGGATTAGCGTACACAGGAGATATTTTAGAGAGCAAGAGTGTGTACACGCTCGCTCAAAGTAGACCGAGGAAATAGAAGGCGCAGGACCAGCGGGTTTACGTGCTTTCACAGTCCACCACCGTCTTCTGTGCTTCGGGCTGGCATTGAGAAACTTCTAATGGGAAAATCGGAAATTGCACCCAGAACATCACGCTTAGGGAAAGCGGTTTACAACCACTATTTCAACGAGACATTTTTAATCTCCTATACATTAAAAATTATAAAGTATATAAACGAGTAAATTTTATAACAAATACAATGAAATCTGAATATCTCAGCGTATAAGTTGAGTTCAAAGGTTGTAAGTCTATGCAAATGGACTTATTTCTTTTTTATTTCTAACACTGGCCAGCAAGGATCACAGAGTTCTTCTTTTGTTTCCAATCCGTCATAACTATTTAAATATCGAACTACTACTGCCATGCATGACTAATATCCCTCACAAGGCTAGCGCACTTCTACATAATGGGTTCACCAGATAAGTTCAACAGCCGGGTCTTCAACCCACGACCTTTCGCCTATCAACACCCTGACCGCTGAACCATTGTCTCTTAAACTTAGGCATGCCATTGACATTTTTATATTGTTTTGCAACTTTTATTGTTTAGATATTAAGAAAATATTTCTTTTGACACTTTATTGGTTTCCATTGTTGAAAGGACTTTGATGAAATTGAAACTTTATTATTTGGTAGCATGAACTTGGAATTGCAATTTATGTATTTTATCCATGGATTTAAAAGATCAACAATTATAATAGTAAAGAGTCGTACAAACGTTTACTTTTACAAGAAACACGGCATATTTTATCTCTTGCGCACGCGATTGGTGGAGTTCGCTTCGGCTTAGACCGGCTAATTAAGAGCCAATTTGTGACGTCAAATAATCTTGCACCCTGTCCGTAGGTACTGGACAAGTAAACAATGTTTTTTTTTTTACAAAAATTTTAACACCAATATCAAGTTCAGGTTATCTAGGTGTCCTGCCGGAGTCGCGGGATTATTCGCAAGAGACACCGTGGCTCCGGAACACAAAGGGCAATGAAGGAACATGGATGGGTTTTAGTCAGTAGAAGTCTGACACTCCCTCCCGCTACACCCAGAGCGGGAGGAGTCATTGGATGATTTCCCATCCCTCTAAAAAAATAAAAAAAAAAAAAAAAAAAAAAAAAAAAAAAAAAAAAAAAAGAAAAGGTTATGTAGGTGTCACATTAAATACTCAAATAAAAATCAGCGACATTTTTATTTTTTTACTTAATAACAAAACAGTATAAAAACTAAAACGTAACGTAACGTAACGTAATGTATGTTTATAAATTTTGCCTAATGAGTTAATCATGCTAATTGGTCTCTTTTTCTTTTGAAACTCCTCATTTTGCATAGTCATTTTAACACTATCAGCACACAAATACACGGAGGTGGACTTAATGCTATAGGTATTTTTTTTCTTTTTCTTATTTAGGTTTTTTTCTATCAGTTAACTTTTTCGTTTCTTTTCTTTTTAGGGTTCCGTAGCCAAATGGAAAAAAACGGAAGCCTTATAGATTCGTCATGTCTGTCTGTCCGTCTCTATGTCACAGTCACTTTTTTCCTAAACTATAAAAACTATGCTGTTAAAACTTGGTAAGTAGATGTATTCTGTAAAACGCATTACAATTTTCACTCAAAAATAGGAAAAAAATAAACGATTAATTTTGGGGGTCCCCAGACATAGAACTGAAACTCATAATTTTTTATTTCATCATACCCATACGTGTGGGGTATCTATGGATATGTCTTCAAAAATTATATTAAGGTTTCTATATCATTAATATATAATTTTTTTCTAAACTGAATAGGCGAGGTGTTTTCTCTATGTCTCTACTCTACTATCCGGATTTCCTCAACAATTTTCGTTCACCGATGTCCAACATTAACCCATTCCGGTCAAGTGTAAGTCGAACACTCATACAAATTCTTTCGGTGTTAGATAGAACATTTATCGAGGAAGGCTATAGGCTATATATCATCACGGTAAGACCAATAGGAGCGGAGCAATAATGAAAAATGTTACGCAGACGACGTTGCACGCGTCAGCTAGTCTCAAATAAATAATACCATCAGGTGAGATAGTGATCTAATGGGTGCCTATCTATATCTATCTATACTTATAATAAATCTGTAGAGAGGTCAATTCTGTACATGAAATATATTTCCAAAATAACTATCAGGGGGTGATTAGGGATCGATACTGATGCCAAAAATGCAATCAGTACAATTTTTGTCTGTCTGTCTGTCGGTCTGTCTGTCTGTCTGTATAACCGTTATAGAAACAAAAACTACTCGACGGATTTTAATGAAACTTGGTTCAATTATTATTCATACTCCTGAGCAGGTTATAGTATACTTTTCATCACGCTACAATCAATAGGAGCAGAGCAGTGAAGGGAAAGGTTGGGAAAACGGGAGAAGTTACTCCATTTTTTAAGCTTCCGTCGCGTGTGCAACCTTAATGGTGAAAGCTACACAGAAATCATGTATGACGGAAATGTTCTCCTTAAAATTATATAAAAAAAATCCAACGACAGCATATGTCTATCTTTTATGATTACAACAATAACACGTGTAACTCCCGATAGCTTAGCAGTTCGAAGCTTTCTGATTGTATTTGTCAACTCTTACGTTTATAATACTCTCAGTCGTCCCTAATTAACATTAATAAAAGTTAACATTATTAACTATTCCATAAAAAAAGAATCATAGAAATCGGTATAGAAACACCAAAGTTATACATGAAAAACGCTAATAATAAGCCATCGCGCGTGAATACTGAATCATGCTATAAGGATTATTTTTGTGGTCGCGAACGCACAGGCAGGCGGCTAGCTTGGCGCCTAGAGGCTAGCGAGTAGCTTCGGAAAACGGCTTACGACAGTTTGCAATATCCTTTAATAATTATAATGTCGGGGGGAAGATGGTTATAATTTCGCTTTACACCAAACGAGTAATATTATAAATGTGAAAGTTTGGTTGTTTGTTACTCAATCACGCCAGAACGGCTTAACGGATCTTAATGAAATTAAGAACAAAGATAGATTATAGTCTGGAATAGCACATAAGCTACTTTTCATCCCGGGAATATGTTCCCTAGGGATCACGCGGGCGAAGCCGCTGGCAGAAGCTAGTCAATAATAATTGTGTACAGCGTATGGAATCAGGTAGTATAGGTTATTTTTGTAACACAATACATAATATATCAATACTCGTACTGATACTCATTATCGTCATCATAAAGAGGAAATACTTTTTTGTTCATTTTGTTTTACCCTACGTGTTTAGGACAGTCTAAACATACAGAATTATCATTTTTTATGTTAGTAAAAATAGTAATAATTTTAGTGAATAAGCTTGCAACACTGTTTTGGTGCCACTTTCCGTTGTGGTGTGGCAACACTTTTTTCTCTCGTCTAATCTGATTGCTATGTGTAACGGTGTGCCTTTTGACTGCATTTTTATATTTTTAATAAACTCCATAAATTTTCATGTTCCCACGCATTTTATTTCGTACATGCGTTCGGTGGTCCTTCGAGTAGTGTTTAAAGTCAGTGCCGAGCAGCTTCGCAAATTTTTGTGGAGAAATTGTGTTCGTCGAGTCCGGCTTGCCATACAAGTCGGCGTTGTTACCGGGGTTTGTACGAGGCCCGCAACTTCGTTCTATGCAAAGCTAGAACGAAAATCAACGAAGCATCATCAAGATACAGCATCATATCATCGAGTTATCGTAAGAATTACGATTTTCTGCGCATCGAGTTTGGCTTCTATCAAGTTACCCACATTTTCATTTTGTGAAGTGTGAAGTTCGTGGGAGACGTGACGTCAGTAACGTCGGTGTTGGCAGCGTTGAAGAGTGAAGTGTGCGCGGTCCATATATCCGCCCGGCGGCCATTGCGTCGGAGTCGTTCACTCAGCTGTCATTCACTGAGCTGTCAGTGTCACTGTCATGTGTCATCGGTTTGTTTTATAAACAAACATCGTCGTACCGGCTTCTTTCTTGTCAACAAAGTTCGTATTTACAAAGTGCGGCTTAGATATAAAAGTGCGCGGAGTGTTCGTAAGTCGTAGAATAAATAAGGTGTTACGTCCTATATACGTTCCACCATGGCGGAGTCCATGGAAACTTTGCGTAAACATCGACTTGTTCGTGGCCAATGCAAGGCTACAATCACGCGCATTGAGACGTTTGTGAACGACCCCATCAGTTTTGCTTCTGCTACCGTGGAAATCCTGGAGGCTCGCAAGGAGAAGCTCATCACAGCGCTCAAGAGCTATGAAGCAGTGCAATTGGACATACTAAGTATTGACGAAAAAGACTGCGAACAGGTTGGTCCAATAGAAGAACAATATTATTCTGTGCTAGCTAAAATAAATGCCTCTTTAAAACAGATAGGTAAAAAATCGGTCTCAGAATGTCATAATGTTTCCACATGTAAATTGCCAACCATTGATATCACACCCTTTGACGGAAAGAACTTCACTAAATTCAAGCCATTCTTTGATTTATTTATCGCTGTTATCGATAATAACAGATCATTATCTGATGTGCAGAAGCTATTTTACTTAAGAAAATATGTAACAGATGATGCTTTGGCAGTTATTGTCAATTTGCCGTTAGTCAATCAGTCCTACAAGGAAGCACTAGGCTTGTTGGAGAAGCGTTTTGATAACAAAACGCGGTTAATAGGAAATCATATTAGCAGTCTATTAGATTTACCCACAATGCAAAAAGGCACTGCAGCCTCAATAAGGTCTTATGTGTCAGATGTACAGCAACAGCTGCATGCATTAAAGAATCTGGGACAGCCCATCGATACATGGGACATGTTGCTAATTTCCATTCTAATAAGAAAATTAGATCAAATAACTAATAGGGCTTATCAATTAGATAAGGATCTAGAAAAATTGCCTTCCATGGCACATTTTTTAAGCTTTCTTGAAAAGCGCGCTATAGCGTTAGAGGATAGCTTACCCCCTAATAGTACTTGCTATGAAAGTACAAGTAGATTCCATAAATCTAACCCATCAAAGGTAACCAATGTTGCCTCACAAATAAAAGAATTGTGTAAACACTGTAACAAAAGTGACCATGCTCTTTTAAGCTGTCCGGAGTTCAAAACGGCAGCACTAGAGGTCCGCCAGTTGTTTGTGCGGGACCATGACTTATGCACCACATGTCTAAGGACACACAAGGGGAAATGTAAGTTTAATTTCAAATGTAAAATATGTAAATTAGGGCACAACACTTTGTTGCACGAAGAAAAAGCTGCTCCTGTTGAGCCTGCAGTGACCTTGTTGTCTAACCCTGTTTCCAACAGCATTTTGCTTCCTACTGTAAAGGTTAATTTATTAAATCAACGTGGTGAAAAAGTTTCTATCCGAGCATTGCTTGACACAGGCAGCCAGGCATCTTTTGTTACAACCAGCCTTGTAAACAAACTTGGGTTGATTGCTATGAATCAAACCCATAATATTATAGGTATAGGTAATAAACAAACACAAATCAATAAACTTGTGAATATAAGTGTGCTTCCATGCCACAATAATGTAAAATTAAATTTAAAATGTCACATTGTTGACACAATAACAACTAGGTTACCCCAACAATTTATAAATGTATCCGGGTGGAATTTACCAAAAAATGTGAAACTTTCAGACGAAGAGTTCAATATCCCAGCTGAGATTTCTTTGTTACTGGGTGCGGATGTTTATTTCAATGTTCTGCTAGATGGTTGCATCAAAATTCAAAATGGACCAGTATTACAAAACACCGTATTTGGGTATGTAGTTGGTGGTAATGTTACAGAAAAAGTGAGTAATGCAACTTGTAATATTGTATCAAATTTTGCTATAAATGATCACAAAAAATTAGAAAATGTAATGGAGAATTTTTGGCTCTCTGAAAGGGTACCCGAGCCTATGAAGCCGAGTTGTGATGAGTTTGCAAAGGCTGAAGAAAGTTTTCAGAGTTCTATGAGCCTGAAAGATAATCGATTCTATGTTGATATGCCCCTCATCACACCTCTAGAAGAATTGCGGCTTGGTGATTCGTTTTCAGTTGCCTACCAAAGATTCCTGATGTTAGAAAAAAGGTTTAAATCAAATCCTCTATTACTAGAGCAGTATAAATTGTTCATAGATCAGTATGTAGAGCTAGGACATGCTAAGATGATGGAGGTTGCTAATTACGATATTGATAGAGATCTGTTTATTTTCTAGCACACCATGCTGTTATTAACGAGGCAAGTAAGACAACCCGACTTCGCGTTGTATTTGACGGGAGTATGAAGTCCCGCAGCCAGGTGTCCCTCAACGACGTCATGCTGAATGGCCCCGTGGTACAGAGTGAGCTTTTTGATATTCTTATCTTGTTCAGGACCTTCATTTACACAATAATTTGTGACGTTCAGAAGGCCTTTCGTAATGTGATGATAAACCGCCACCACACTTGCCTTCAAAATATTTTATGGCGAGATGATCCTAGGAAGCCTATCAGCTGCTTACAGCTTCAGACTGTCACTTACGGACTGAAGGCCTCTACATTCTTGACCACTCGATGCCTACTTGAATTAGCTCAACGCTACAAGGATAAATACCCACTTGCATTGCTGAAGCAATGATCAAGAGTACCTACGTCGACGATATACTGGGTGGGTCAGATAATATAGAGCAGCTGCATGAGCTAAAATCCCAATTGGTAGAACTCTTGAAATTAGGTAGTTTTTCTCTACACAAATGGTGCTCAAATGCCCTTGATGTCCTAGATGGTATTCCAGATGAGCTAAAACAATTTGAACATGTAGACATGAGTGGGGATAATTTAATAAAGACTCTAGGTTTAATGTATGATATAAATTCAGATAACTTCATTTTTTCAAGCCCCAATTTTGATGAGGAACAAAATTTAAATACAAAAAGAAAAATTCTGAGCTTTATAGGGAAAATGTTTGACCCCCTCGGCTTAGTAGGCCCAATAATAGTGGTAGCCAAAATATTCATGCAGGAGCTGTGCTGCTTTGCAAATAGGATGGGACTCCATAGTACCCAAGGATCAGTTAATATACTGGAGCAATTTCCTAAACAATTTAAAGTTAATGGGCAAAATAAAAATAAATAGATGTGTCAACAGTAAAGATGTTTCTTCTGTAGAGTTGGTAGGGTATTCTGATGCATCAATAAAAGCCTTTGGCTGCTGTATCTATCTAAGAATTTTTAAAAATGATGGTTCAGTGCAGACAGATCTACTCTGCTCCAAGTCCCGTGTTGCTCCTTTGAATAGAAGTAGGACGATTCCCCAGCTTGAACTCAATGGTGCTCTCCTTTTAGCCCAGCTGGCGCATAGGGTTGGTAGAGTCCTGGTGGGTAGGTATTCACATCTACATACATTCTTGTACAGCGACTCCCAGATAGTGCTTGCTTGGATTAAGTCAGGCAATGTAAAGTCAAATGTTTATGCCAACAATAGAGTCAAGCAAATAGTAAAGCTGACCGATCAGGCTCAGTGGGGATTTGTTAGGACCTGTGAAAACCCTGCAGACTTATTGTCGAGGGGAGTCTTGCCGCACAAGTTACAGCAAAGTGAGCTATGGTGGCACGGGCCAACCTACCTATCAGACAGGAAACATACACATACTAATTTTGAAAATTGTAAATCGTCTGATTTGTCCACAGACACTGAACAGATTGATGAGCTAAACGTACCGTGCAACTGGACACAGGTAGAGCCATCGTTTTCAACAAAGCTATTTGATAAATATTCTAGCGTTTATAAATTACAGAAAGTGATAGGATTTATTTACAGGTTCTATAACAACTGTTCGAAAAATAAAAATAAAATAACGGACGGTAACCTATCGCCTCAGGAGCTTCGCGACTCTATGTCAGTCATCGTGCGTTGTACGCAGATGCAACATTTTGCTAGGGAGGTAGAGTCACTTTCTGCTGGAAAAAATATAAAAACAGGAATAGGTAGCCTCTATCCCTTCCTTGATAAAAAAGGTATTATTAGAGTAGGAGGTAGGCTCCATAATGCCAAGATGTCTTTCGATAAAAAGCATCCACCTATCCTTCCGAAAAACTCTCACGTAACTAATCTCTTAATAGAAAGAGAACACTTGCGACTCTTACACGCAGGCCCTAGGTTAGTTTTGAGCTCTCTATCCCAAAGGTACTCTATAGTCAGCGGCATTCGAGAGGTCAAGAAAGTGGTGCGTAAATGCGTCAAGTGTTTTCGTTTAAAAGCTGAGGCTGCTAAGCAGTTGATGGGTTCCCTCCCGCAAGAAAGAATCACAGCGTCCAGGCCATTTCAGCATGTCGGCGTTGATTTCTGTGGACCCTTCGATATGAAGGTTGCTAGGGTTAGAAATCCTATTGTTAAGAAATGTTACATCGCGCTTTTCGTTTGCTTTGCTATAAAAGCTATACATTTAGAGCTGGTATCGGACTTAACAACTGAAGCCTTCTTAGCATGTCTCAAGCGTTTTATTTCAAGACGTGGCATGCCCACAAATATATATTGTGACAACGCTAAAACCTTTAAAGGAGCGTCAAATGAAATGAAAAGGTTGTATGACTTACAGTCCTCCAAAAACCACAGGGATTCTGTTAATGGTTTTTGCTCTCAACATTATATAAAATTTAGGTTTATACCCAGTTATTCACCTGAGTTTGGAGGATTGTGGGAAGCAGGTGTTAAAAGTGTAAAACATCATCTAAAGAGAGTAGTAGGGAACCAATGTTTAACCTATGAAGAGCTCAATACAGTCATTGTACAAATCGAAGGAATTTTGAACTCTAGGCCTCTACTTTCTGCAAATTCAAATGATTGTAATTTTTTAACTCCTGCACACTTTCTGATTGGAACAGCTCTGGCTAGCTATCCTGAAGTTGATTTAACAGATGTTTCGGTTAATCGTTTAAAATTTTGGAATCTTTGTACCAAACTTAAACAAGATTTTTGGAAATTATGGTCAAATGATTATTTAACACAACTTCAAAGCCGTCCCAAGTGGAAATATCCTCAACCAAACCTTAAAGAAGGTGATTTGGTAATTGTAAAAGATATGAACACCACTCCATTAAATTATAATATGGCTCGAATTGTAAAAACATATCCAGGTAGAGACAATGTAGTAAGAGCGGCCGATATCAAAATGAATAACAAAGTGTATAGAAGGTCAGTAAAACGGCTATGTCAATTACCTGTAGAGTAGGCTACTGCCGGCCCCAATTGTGTTTAGGACAGTCTAAACATACAGAATTATCATTTTTTATGTTAGTAAAAATAGTAATAATTTTAGTGAATAAGCTTGCAACACTGTTTTGGTGCCACTTTCCGTTGTGGTGTGGCAACACTTTTTTCTCTCGTCTAATCTGATTGCTATGTGTAACGGTGTGCCTTTTGACTGCATTTTTATATTTTTAATAAACTCCATAAGTTTTCATGTTCCCACGCATTTTATTTCGTACACTACGAAAATTGCAATACTAACGCGCGCGAACGAAATCGCGGGCGAAGTACTAGTAGTCTTTAAAATAAATTTTAATTCATTTCGAAGTGTTATGATCCCTTGTTGAAAGTAATACCTTTGCTAATGAATTATTTTAATTAATTAAAATAATAAACACACAGAGATTACGACTTTCGAATACCGCGAGTAATTATTTTAATTGTTTTTCATTATCCTTAACATATAATTGTTTTAAACTTTCATGGTCACTAACATTAGAATAGGTAATAACGGGATTGCTACCATGTAGCTTTTTATTTGCGAGTTTCCAATATTTTGGCACTGATGCAAGCGCCATGATCTCGAAAACTCCCAAATAAAAAGGTACATGGTAGTAATCCCGTTTTTAACTATTCTAATACCATTCAACTGACCATTTTATTAAAATATTAACTTCTATTGAAAAACTTAATCTATCTCTACTAAATCTATTGACATGCCACTTTATTTTTATTTGCTGTACACCTGAAATTTTTTATTAATATTTGTAAATGTTATTTATTGACATGCCAGATTGATTTTATTTGCTTTTTTTTTTTTGTTAATTTTGTACGCCATCTACTGGCAAAACATAGTGCACATATGTTAACTCCATACCGTCTGTAACTATACCTATGTTTTACAAATAAATGATTGATTGATTAATTTCATTGTTGTCACAATTCCACGACCTCGAGTTGTCATGCCAGACCTACGTCATCACCCACATCCTAATTTTTAGGTTATTGCCTCTAGAAGATTGAAATGTAAAGACAATAATATGACGGTGTTGTAGGGAAGTGAAGTGAGTCAACACACAGTGCCCGTCCATGAGACACTTTCCTGCAGCTATACTCATCAACGTGATACTTTCCTACAGCCATGCCAAGACGTCATCCAAAAAGACCGGGAAAAGGATGACCGACACCTGCCATCTATGATTTGTCAACCTCTCAAGGACCGTAAAATATGGGCGAAATCATGATGTCTTACTATTGTTCTTTTATTTTTGCGGATGCTGACGTGTTACATATGAAAATAAAATACAATCAAATAATATACCTGATTATTGACTTACGTAGCTTGAAGTGAAAAAAAGTATCCATAAAAAGTATTTAGACTTCCGGCTACTATTAAGATGTTCCAGAAGAAACACCCAATAACATTCTTCCCGACCCTTATGTTTTTTTTGAATGATGGGAAATGACTCATGATTTCAATTGACTACGGACAGCAGAAGGGAATATCAGACTCTTACAGATTAAACCCCATCCGTGTTCCTACAAAAGCCTATTGCGTTCCAGGGCCGGCGTTGACTCTTTCGAACAAATTCCGCAACCCTGACAGTCTTCCCGACCCTAGAATCTAAACCCATGACCACATTGACAGCTTTAGCCCTTGAGGCAATAAGACAAATAATCATAGGAAATTATGCCATTATCACGCTTGTTAGTGCTAACCTAATACAACATTTAACTTAAAAAAAATATCTAATGTTACTGTTTTTTGGAACGAAGTTCCTTATCGCGCGTTGCGAAAGGGGGCTAGACGGAAAAAATTAAGACCAAAAGTTGTAACGACACTTTTTGCTATAGTTGTAATCAGTGAGGCGTGCGCGTGTTCTTTGTCGGTCTCTCTCTCTCTCTCTTAAAAAGCAAGCCAGTTATTATCGTTTCGTCTTTCTATTTCGCATTGAACAGTGTGGTGTCGCGACGATTATTTTTGTTGAGAGCTTCGTTCCATCCGGGTGTCCCTTGACACCTCTCAAGTTTTTTTATTATTATTTTTGTCCTGTAAACGTTGTAAATATTTGTGCTATTAAAATATTTTTAACCGATTTCCCAAAAAGGAGGACGTTCTCAATTAGATTGTAGTTTTTTTTGCTACCGTTTCAACCATACCTTGGACACAAGCTTTCAATCTTTCTTTAAGACGGGACGAGCCGCTCTGCAGAGTAGTTCAGAATAACTTACTGTCCACGTCTGCTACTACTGCTGAGCGTGCACGCCTGCTGGCTGTGGGAAAATGGGAGTCGGGTCTTTGGCTTCATGCACTACCGTCGTTGAGCCTAGGCACTTTGTTCGACGACACCACTTTCCGCCTCGCTGCTTCTTTACGTTTAGGAGCCCCTTGTTGTTCTCCTCATCGCTGTATCTGTGGGGAAGTTGTCAACAGCCTCGGGCACCACGGCCTTTCTTGTAGCCGCAATGCAGGCCGTTTTGCGCGACACGCTAATTTAAATTACACTATCCGACGAGCTCTCGTCACCGTCGGCGTTCCAGCCGTATTAGAACCCAATGGCTTGGCACGTGACGATGGCAAAAGACCGGACGGCATGTCTTTCTTCCTTGGAAGATGGGTAGACCTTTAGTGTGGGACGCAACCTGTGTCGATACTCTTGCGCCATCCCATCTTCCTAGTTCTTCGTGTTGTGCTGGCGCTGCCGCTGCGGCTGCGGAAAACCTCAAGTGGCGTAAATATAGTAACCTTATTGGTAACTATATTTTCGAGCCGTTTGGGGTTGAAACCCTAGGGCCGTGGGGCCCTTGTGCTCATAGCCTTTTCAAAGAAATTTCGAAACGGCTGGTTGACACTTCCCGTGACCCAAGAGCTGGCTTTTACTTTGGGCAGAGATTAAGCATTGCCATTCAACGTGGCAATGCCGCCAGTCTCTTGGGTACATTACCAGCTGGCAGCGTGGAGGACGAATATTTTGATGCTCTACTTTAGTCTTTTGTTAGTTTAGTATAATTTGTTAATTTTGCTTTTTAAGTACATTGTGTGTACATAAATAATAAATATATTAGTGTTTCTTAAGTAATTTGACCATCTTTCATTCCCATAGATTTATAGGGCGATCCATGAACAAGGTATATTAAATATTGTCTACAGGCACGCATAGTGTTAGCTCTATTGATTTTGTAATACACAACCTTCACCTTGTTATGAGAACTTTATTTAATTGACTGAGTCACCATAAGCTGTCGACACGACATTGACACGTTTAAAATGATAAATGTGTTAATGAATGATATATTTATATATAAGGCAAACCTGACTCAGTGACTTATATATCAACGTACAGCTGAAACTACTGGCCATAGGAAGCTGACTGAGCAGCATTTAACTTCCTTACACTCCGTAGGGATGCACTAAGAGAGGATAATTATTATGTCTCGAAATAATTGAAATTCGAAATTCAAAAGCTAGTTGACAATAAAAATAAAAAGGGGTGTAAAAAGGCCATTTCAGCAGAATCGGAAAGCGCATCACGCAAGCCATCGCTGTCAAATTTTCCCAATCGACTTTGAACCTACTGTGTTAGCGATAAAGATAGAAAATAAAATTTGACAGATTGTTGTCTTTTTTTTTTTTTTTTTTAGGCATGGGAAATCATCCAATGACTCCTCCCGCTCTGGGTGTAGCGGGAGGGAGTGTCAGACTTCTACTGACTAAAACCCATCCATGTTCCTTCATTGCCCTTTGTGTTCCGGAGCCACGGTGTCTCTTGCGAATAATCCCGCGACTCCGGCAGGCGTCGGCCCTCTCGGGCCCCTCTGTGTGCTGACTCTCTTTGAGGCGCGCGTGGAACACTAACGCGCCGTCGACACGGCCTGTCGTCACTAGACGGACGGACGGCGAGCCACCCATAGCTCGCCGTCCACAGGCCACAGATTGTTGTCTGGTATTATGATTCTTCTGATTCTACTAAAATGGCTTTTTTAGACTCGCAGTTGTACGATTCTAAACAACCGCACCGAGAAATTTGAAGTAAAGTGAGCCGAAAATCTATTGCAACAAGTGGAATGAAAGCTCAGTAATGCGCGCCATACACGTCCAATTCATTTGATCAAACAGACTGGGTAACAGTTTCAATAAATTGGCATGAATGTCACTGGGAAAATTTTATAAAAAGTGAGTCATCAAGAAGCATGAACAAATAGGAAATTACGAATTTCTATTTGATCAAACAGTTTGGACCAGTCTAATTGATTTAATTTCAGAGTTTAACTGTTGGAAACGGTGCTATAAAATCATACGCTACACAGTCCTGTTATGTGGTTATGACCAACCGGTCGATTCTATAAATATGTCGAAGTGAAGGCGTGGGTGAAGTGATCACGAAGTGAGCTGTCAAACCATACAAACAAGATGGAATGAAAGGATAAGTACACACGGTGAGAAATCGACAGAATGGAACGGCTGCTCCTTTTCAGTCAGAAAAGTGAATAAAAATAATGAAAAAAAAAAGAGATGAAAAAAAAAATGGAGAACATTTATAAAACCAACAGTATCCTTGGCCACAAATTCTGATATGTTTACCATCCTTCTCCACGCTATGTTTTCGTTATGAGAGGCCTACCAACGTTGCATCTGTGTATACGCGATCTCCACACCAGAACCAGTTTTCCTTCCACAGTCAAGTATGGGAGCAATTTGCCCTACCCACTGCTAATCAAGTTTACCGATTTTTCGGGCTATAACATTGGTTCTCATTCAACATAATAATGTTTATTTGTTTAGTCTTAAATGATGATTTCAATTGGTTAACATAATTTCTATTTTCTCGACTTCGACCCACAACTTTCCATCTGATCGCGATCACATCGATTATCTCCAGTGTTGTTTACGTTACTATGTTAGGCACCGCTCGATGCTCACTAATGAAACAGCTCGTTAATTTACAAGCCCGGAACAAACCCCGGTATTTGGGACGAGGCTACGATAGCTTTTGGATTAGCTGCATCGAAATACGTTTACACTGTTAGGTATAAGTTTGTATGGAGTCTGTACTGTGAGGATGTGAAGAATTAGTGACTATGCAAAAGCTTATGGTGGTGGCTTAACAACTAATTGTTCTGGCTGTCGTAAATAGTGCTCGTTGGTGTTTTTTAGCCAAACGTGATTCGGAAAACGGTAACACACTCACCTTAACAATTTCTGGTTTCCCTTTGTTATACTTACAACAAGAGCTTACTATAAAGCTTATAAACCGCTATTAGGTACCTATTGTTCCAAACTAATGCCAACTGCTAAACGGTGTTTCGATAAACCTGTATCATCCGTTTAAACAATGCCCCAGAGACGAGAGAGCTTGTCCGCTGTTCATGTCGCAACCGATAGCTTGGTTGTAATGCTAAGCTTATGGGTAAACAGATTCGTACCACCAATTAATCAATTAGTTTAACAATGTAGGTAATTAGATGGATTTAGACAGCAGAGCAGTTGAAGGCACTTCTCTCAGCGCCGGCGATTAGCGAGTAGCGAGTAAAGCTTGAAACTCGAAACGAGTTGGCGAGCAGCGAGTATCGAGTATAGTATGGTGACTATTGTAACATACCAAGATGCCTCCGTGATTCTAAGTTGTTGCTACTGGTTTTCATTTGTAGATCTTTAAGAGTCCTATTAATTTTTTTACGGAAATTCATGATTTTTGACGCTGTAATTTTCAGCAGCAGTAAGATATTTTAATTATTTGATCCTGAATAACGATAGTGCCAGTCTCTTTATTGTAAGTTGGAGTTACACATTTTCATTTTTCTTTTCGTGTAATTTACTAAAAATATTTTACGAACTCAGTTTGCAAGAAAAAATGTCGGCGATGGAACTTTGACGGTCAAATTCACATTGTTACAATCAATTATTTTAAAAGCTGAAATTACTAAAAAGTGAGTTGAATGTTTTACTTGTTTATTGGAGTTCTAGAATTTCTTTAAATTCCTTGAGTTTTCACGGAAAAAAACGTAAAGAAAGCCTAATTTAAGCCAGAAATGTTTTGATTTAGCGTCCATTATATTCCAAATAAAAACAATTTTATCAAATAAATTTATATAATATAAAATTTCAATCTACAATGAATACGTTTCATTAGTTTTCGTTTGTCAATATAATAAAACAAAATAACAATAAATAAAATTAAAGTACTATATATTCTGCGTCAATTCAGCGCGCGCACTCCTCAGTCTCGCGCGAGCGCCCAAATAAACTATAATCCTATTCAGACTAGTAAGTACCTATCAAAATTGTTTCGCGGACTATAGATGTACTCCCAACGCAGACCAACGTAACTTCGTCTATTGCAAACGAGCATTTACGATTCGTAATAGGACTCTTAACAGTCATTACAAGTATTGAGCAGCCAATAAATTTAAAATCAGACATGGAAAGGGTATTGTGGTATCGTGTTACGCAGTTGTGGAACTTAGACAGGCCGCTGTTCCTAGTAAAATACTGGCGCTGATGTGCTTTCTGTTAAACTGGAAATCGACCCCAACATAGATGGGAAAAGGTTAAGCAGATTGGTTTAAGTTAGAACCCTGGAAGGAATTTTTTTTTTTTTTTGGGGATGGGAAATCATCCAATGACTCCTCCCGCTCTGGGTGTAGCGGGAGGGAGTGTCAGACTTCAACTTACTAAAACCCATCCATGTTCCTTCATTGCCCTTTGTGTTGCGGAGCCACGGTGTCTCTTGCGAATAATCCCGCGACTCCGGCAGGCGTCTGCCCTTTCGGGCCCCTCTGTGTGCTGACTCTCTTTGAGGCGCGCGTTTAACAGTAACGTGCCGTCGACACGGCCTGTCGTCACTAGACGGACAGACGGCGAGCCACCCATAGCTCGCCGTCTACAGGCCCGCGCCTACGGTGGCCGGAGGTCACCAGGTGGTGGCCCCAGACGCCCGCGGCGTCCACCATGGCGGCTGGGACGAGAGGGTCTCCTCTCCCTCTCCGCCACCTCCTTCGCTAGCATCACTGCTTCGCAAAAGGAGGCAACGGCGTCCCATTCCGTCTCGCTCCGGAAGGACTCCTAACACCTGATAACTTAATTCAATCCATGTTCAACAGTGAAGAAGAATAAAGACACAAGATTTGGTCACATATCTGTCTTTCATACAAAATTGTGGAATAGTGGAACTTTTTCAAAAGTGTCAATATGAATACACACACAGGAATATCGCTGTATATCGGATTCATTAGTCATTACATCATACGGATGAAACAGTTCACAATAATGGCGCTAATGGAATCTGTGGTTCAGATCCGCATCGTTAATATAAACTAATTAGCAGCAAAAATAGTAATGAATTCAAGCCGTGGAAAATTGTAAGGATTATGTGGATTCATGATTTGGTATCATAATCATATCAGCCGAAGGATTCCCACTGCTGGACAAAGGCCTCCCGCAAGCGTTGCTACAACGACTGGTCCTGTGCGTCTCGCATTCCTCGACCTTCACCATTGTATCCTGGGCCCCCAACTCATGGTAACGGTAGGACCTATGGGGTTTTCGGTAGAAGTCCGAAATAATACTCCATATCCCTAGACGGAGTATATCCATGAGGATTTCAGCACAAAAAAAAATAGGTTTGTTATGAAGGTAACCTTTTCATTTCAAACGTTTTTGTTTTCTGCTGTGCGGGTGGTCTGGTGGTCGGAAGTGCGACAGCCGAGCGAGGCGTCCTTGGATTGATTTGCCATTAGGTCTAGTTAGGCTTTCAGAACCAGCCCTGAGTTTGGAAACTGGTGGTTTGACATCCCCGTGCTTTGGTAAACCGTTGAACCTGCACCATATTTCTACAGAAAGTGAGAGTGCATCTGAATTTGCGCACACCTTTGTGGCAAGTTACTACCGGAAACTTCACTCCCGGCGAGTATAACAATTCAGAAGGTATCAGATACAATAAAATAGCTGTTTGAGGGCCTGTCCATCACAGCGGAGCGGAGAAACGGAGCAAATGAAATTGCATTAAACCTTCATACCACGTGATTCACTGACATATTGACTGACATGATTGGTTAATATGTCATCGTTTTTCCGCTCCGCTGCCTAGCTTTGCTGTAGTGGACAGGCACCCTAAAAGTGGATTTAGTACCTTTTACGGTCAAAATTCTGTACCGAAAACTATTTCATTTCCAATCCATGCTGCTCAGCATAGTTTGTTTCTTGGCAGGATAAAATGATACTAGGTATTCCAATTAAAAATCTCACTGGCCGGAATTTCGACGATACAAATTGCGAATTCATCCAATAAATGGGCTCTAAAAATTCCATTCTAGTTTTAAAACACAATTCTACCGAATTACTATCTAAAGTCTTTTAACAGAAAGCGGAATTTAAAATCATCATTTTCTTTTTACTTAGCCGCTCTTTTCACAAGAATTTACAACAAGTCGTCGTTCTTACAAAATTGTAATTTTGTATCATAAATAAATTCAATTTATACTGCTAGGTGCCACAAAACTACTCTTTAGCTTAGCAAGACTTCTATGGAAAAATGCTCAAAAAAATGATACAAAAAAAAAAAATTTCAGATACAATAAATAAAATTATTTAGATTTTTCTCCACCGAGTTTTAACAATAGAACAAGGAACTGGACTCAACTCTAGGTAAAAGTATTTAGAATGAAACAGCTTGTGTGGAGACTCAAATTCTCTTATTTTTCGAAATTTTCTTGCTGCAAGTAAATACTTGCAGCAAGAAAATTGTATTCTTAACTAAGAAATTGTATTAACCTGGACCTGTGTTTTGTGGAATAGAATCTGTGCATTGTGCATGCAAATAGCCTCACAACTGAACAAAGACGTGGGCCGTACTCTGTTCTGAAAGCCCCGCTACTACTATAGTACGTTGAAAAGAATAAACGCAACACCTCTTCAGGGTTCATTGTACTCATCTTTTACTACGGAACCAAACACTGAAATCGCAAAACAAAACAATTTCCCCATCCCACTTTCTACTAATATTATAAATGTGAAAGTGTCCGAGTGTCCAGTTCCAGTTGTGATGCTGGTGGTCTCGACTAAATGAAACTGCTGCTTTCTGATATGAAGACTTAGTTACTTCTTAATTTTAATACATTTTTGACAGTTTTATATTTTGATTATACGAGGACAGTCGTGATTTTTGCATATAACGCTTAGCTGATACTTCACGTCACCCAAGAGCTGACTTTTACCTCGGATAGAAGACAAGCGTTGCCATAAAACGCACCCAGTCGACAGCGATGAGGACGAATTTTTTGACGCCATATTTAAAGAGTTTTTTTTTAAAGTGTAATATAGAAATAAGTAATTTTATTTAATAGTTCATATCGGGATTGCTACCATGTACCTTTTTATTTGCGAGTTTTCGATATTTCGGCACTCGGCCACTCCGTGATCGTTGCGCTTGCAACAGTGCCGAAATATCGGAAACTCGCAAATAAAAAGGTACATGATAGCAATCCCGATATGAACTATTCTAATGTTAGTGACCATGAAAGCAATAAAGTAATTTTATTACAGTCCTTATCAAAATATACTTTGACTTAAAATATACTTAAAATATTTCTTTTTTACTAAGTTCATACTTTCGGAGAAAACACTTTTGAATCTCACCTAGTGAAGACATCATTTTGCTCACACATTTATGTACTCCCATTGAAAACGTATTTTTACGAAAAGACCCCGTCTAGGTTAAGGATAAAGATGCTACATAAATCACTGGTTACAAAATAAAGTGCTAACCTCTTTGGGGTCGGTAAAAATGTGTGAAACACTCAGCCAATGGACTAAAGGCCTGTTTTTTTGTTGAATAAGGTTTCTGTGGTCTTGTTAAAGCGAAGCTAAAGTACCTTTATCAATCGTTGCCACGTTTTTGTATACTAAATTGGAGGTTGGGTCCTAACAACCAGACTGCTTTGTAGCTTTCTATACAAACTAGCATTCTGCGGCATCACCCGCGTGCATGATCCTTAGGGAACAAAGTCCCGAGATGTATATAGCCTGTGTGTTATTCCAGACTATTATCTACCTCTGTGTCTAGTTTTATGAAGATCACGGCGTTGTGACGTGAACGAGTAACAAAAAATCATCCATCGTCACAAATTTTCGCATTTTTTATATTAGAAGGATTTGCCCATTTTTTTTTTTTTGTTTAATAAACAGCTGCGTGTTCTAAATGTAGCTGTCTACTTGATTCAAACATTTCGGAGTATTCACTAACTTGTTATATCGATGTATCTACTTTCTTGCATGCAATTAACCTTTTTCTCAGAAACTGTTTTATTTTTGTTGTAAGACGAGGATATATTTTACAAATATGAAATCTGAAAAAAAAAACATGATACTTACAAGACTTGTGCTCTGATTGGACTCCATTTTATCTCAGTTCACAATTTGTCGGAATTATATCGAGAAATTATAAAGTAAAATTAGAAAGTTTACAATCTCTCAAGTTATTTTATAAGCTTACGAAGTTTGCCACTTTCCGATGGCATGTTCAATCAAACGATCTCTACGCCACTTTATTGGCTTGCAAACGTAAGTTTTACTTCCTTTTATTTTAAGACTTACGGGATATAAAACTGAGGGCTCCATAAACTATCAGAAGATACTTTTTCTGTTCGAGAAAATTATACTCTCTGGAAATGTCTGGCAAAGTTGTGGCGATTGCTTTGTGGCGTAAGTTTGTTTCATAAACTCATGATTTTATAATGAAAAGATGAAGGTATTCAATGAAGTTTGCTAGTGTTTGTGTATTTATTTTACAAGTATTTCAGTTTTTTTTTTTCAACCAGTTCACTGCAGGGCAAAAAAAAAGTTGACACATAGGCAGAGGCACTGAATAAATTAGCTTTAGACAAAGACTTCTAAATTCCTGTTTCACTCATTACTACAAACGTTTTCATAATAAATCGTGAATGTAAAGCCAATTGTGGCATTTTCATTCCAAATGAAATTAATTTCACAGAGAAGCCCAGTTTTCTATACCTACCAATGGAAATATAAATGACTGTGTTACGAGAACTTCATTCCCAGTGGAGTAGTATTGTATGATTTATCACTCAGGGCTAATTAATGAGCTCTCCTCTCATTACTATTCGACACATGCGCCGCTATCATCATGATAAACTGCCGGGTATTAATAGACACAATAATTCTTAGTATCAAGGTGTAATTACAACATAAAATGAGGTCACGTCTGCATTACCCAAAGGTTGAGGCCAAAAATACTGGATGGGTCGTTGTGGCGACACTTGATAGAGGCCTATGACCGGTGGTGGACTTCTTTCGGCTGGGATGACGGCGATGATGAAGAAGACAAGTTATTTCATAATTGAATTCCTCCAAGCTCATTCCATCATCGAGCCACAAAAGGAATGGCGATGCGCTAACGGTACATAGTGGACATCCCAGCTACACAAACAAAACGACTTGGGAACACATTCATTGTATAGCTAAGGCGTGGAATTTCCTGCTAGAGTCTGTGTTTCCTGATAGCTATAACCAGGTAGTTTTTAAATCAAGAGTGATAGGTTATTTCCAGGCAAGCGTGCTCCACCTTAGATCGCTTCATCGCTAACCTTCATATGAGAGGGAAGTTTTTTATGGAGATTTTTTTTTTATATTTTTAAGACAGACACCACAAACTAATTTGCATTTTTTTAAATTGTTTGTCATTTATTTATGGAGGAATGATGATCTTGCTATGGCAAATGGAAGTCCATAATAATAACCCGTCTTTTTTATATTTGAAACGATATGTCATTTCAAAGATTAGATCAATTGGCTAGTGGATCCTTCCATCTCCTTCTTTTTTTATTCAAAACGGGGAAACTCTTGGCCTGATGGAAAGTGATGATTAGGCCGAAGATGGAAACGAGTTTCACCCGGAATCCTCTTACACAGAGGAACTGGCTATCATACCTCTAACTGCCGGAACACAACAATGCTGTTAACATTGTTGTTATGGCGACAGACTTAGACATGATGGTGGTAGCTTGCCAGGCGGACTTAGAACAAGTCCTACCACCAACCAAACCGAGCAAAAAATTTGCCCCCGCTGGGAATCGAACCTGGGATGTCTGGGTCTGAATCAACATACGATATACTCAAACATACCTACGTGCCCACGTATATTTTAATTTAATTATGCCGAGTACCTACACCACACAAAGAAATATCTACCACCAAATACTCATTTGAACACCATCTTCCGACTCATGAACTATTTATACTTTGTAACATCTCTTCGCTAACCACGAGTGCTAAAATCCCAGCATATTTTTGGCCTTATCTAACAACTAGAACAAAGTTCCTCACACCATGTTTACGAGTACTGATAGCCGAAAATTAGCTAATCGTGACTAATATAGCTGTTAATCGCGGAAAACTGGAGGATTAGCATTATTTACGGCGTTGGAAATGGTGTCGGGTTGAATACTTGTACAGTGGTATATACGTAACATGTAGATGGGGTGTCTGTGTTAGCGGGTTAATTCGCTTGTAGCGGATTTATGGAAGAAAGAGAGGTACAATAAAGAACTTTTTATTAGCTACATTTTCAAGATATATAACTTATTCCCGATGAATGTGGGTAGTACCAAACCAGTCTATGCTTTGATGAAGCTAAATTGCCTACTGAAATATCCAGTTTGTTTTTCACAATGTTCGATTTTTGATCTTTTATTGCCTACGAGAAACACAAATAACGGGGCTTTATATATATTAACCCTACAACCTCACAAAATCACGAACTTTTACCTCTTTATAATATTAGTACCTATAGTTACACAATTATTTTTATTTTTTCCGTCTGCTCCGCTGTACTTTCTGATTAATTTCGATGCGGGATCCAAGACAGTTCAATCGTTTCTCCGGGACTCGTCGGGCTTCATTAGCTCGGCGTTTTTCTGGTGGTCACCACTGTTGATTCTGGCTTTCAGGAGTTGCAGTGATTGGGAATGTATAGCGGGCTTGTCCCAAAAAAAAAAACGATACAATTAACCTTCTTCAAATAACACAAAACGCTCTATATATGTATAAGTACAAACTTTCTGTCAGTGAATGCGACTATCGAAATGTCAATGTAAAAGTGTGTTATGTAACTATTTGACTTACAGTGGCCTCAAGCACATGAAGCTATGTACAACTATCTGTCAATTTTCTATAATAGATTATGAACTTTACAGCTACAGCATTAGGTTCAAGATTGATTGGGAAAATTTGACAGTTTCGGGTACCTTGATGTATTGGCGTCTGTACAATAAAGTATTTTATATAAATTTATCTAGTTCAAGTTACTACTCCATTCTTATCCACTTTTTTTAGTTGGTTTTGGATCCGCAACCGAGGTTATACGGCCCGGGCACTTTCTGTCGTCTTTTATTTATAGCACACACATTCCATAATCCGGCGCCCGTTAGTACTGTAGCTCCACCCTTCCAGTCTGCTACGCTCCAAGGCTTAGCCCTCCTCATAAAACTCTCAACTCTCGCCTGTTATCTTTGTAGTGTAGCACAAAGAGGCTCCATTTCCCTCAAAACAAACCCCTTTTTCCTCTTTCCTCTCAATTTTAAACTGAGATAACGGTGGTGGCTCATCGAGAAATTATTATTGTTTTAGTGTTTTGTCTTGTTTGTATGTTATTATTGTTTGTTAAGTAATTACTTAACGAACCTGACAAAAGCCTTCACCCATATTTTAAGTTCTTTCACATTTCACAAATAATCGTGCTGTGTGTAATGTGTGATTGTACTTCGAAGGGTGTGCCCAAGAACTCCACAAGCTCATCCAACCAGGCCCCTTCTACCATCGGACATCCAGACGTACTGCAACTTACCATCCCTACCTTGTTTTCGCACTAAGTGTCGAAAAAAAATGATATTGGAAACCTCAATATCATTTTTGTAGACCTATCCATAGATACCCCACACACGGATGGGTTTGATGAAAAAAAAATTTTTGAGTTTCAGTTCTAAGTATGAGGACCCCCAAAATGTATTGTTTTTTTTTTCTATTGTATGAAAATCTAAATGTGGTTTACAGTATACATCTACTTACCAAGTTTCAACAGCATAGTTCTTATAGTTTCGGAGAAAAGTGGCTGTGACATACGGACGGACAGACAGACAGACAGAAATGACGAATCCATAAGGGTTCCGTTTTTATTATTTGGCTACGGAACCCTAAAAAACCATCGTCCAAGTAAACGAATTCCAGCTATTTCGATTTATATTCCAAACTTCGTAACCGATTTTGAAAAAAATTAAATGGGACCAATCTGCAAGTATATCTTTTCAGATAAAACAAGAATTTTTCAAATCGATTTATAATTGACGGAGTTATGAGGTAAAAACATAAGAAAAAAAAATACAACCGAATTGAGAACCTACTCTTTTTTGGGAAGTCGGTTAAAAATGTTACTGATCTTATTATGATGAGAAAAATTATCCCCTATAACGATTTTAATAAGTATTCTGGGAACGCCTTTGAACTAGTGGTGACCATACTAAAGTAGTTCTTGTTAACAATAGTTCTTAGTCTCCTTGGGTAAATAAATACGAAGGCAACTAATTGGTACTTCAAAGGTGGAGCAACTCTAAACAAACAACTCTGTAGCTGCCTGTGGTAAACTATTTCATCAGTGTAGAAACTTGTGCATTCTATTTATTGCATTATACATGGCTGGACATAAAGGTGTAGGTACTAAATTTATCAACACATAACGACGCTCTTTTCTATCAAGTTCATTCACATAATTGCACCAAGTGCAACCCCATTTTGTGTCTATGCTATCACTTTCCATTCCAGGTTGCCTGGAAGAGATCGCGGTATGCGATAAGGCAGCCAATTGTATGTTTTTAGTTTAAGATTTTCTGTACGTATTTTAAATTTGGTGTACAATAAATTATATATAAATAAATATTAATAGAATACATAATTTATTCTTTAGGGCCAGTCATGCCTGCCAGGGTTGTGGATTTTTTTTCGAAAGTGCCTCCGCGGTCCTCCAACGCAAAGGGCATTACTAGGAACCAGAAGGGTTTTAGTCAGTAACAGTCAGATACTCCCTTTTCGCTCCGCCCAGAGAGGAAGAAGAAGCATATAAAGCAGCATAAATGATGATCGTCTAAAAAAAGAATGTGTCAAACCTCACTGATTGTTTAATGGACATTGACAAAATCAACTTATGACAAATCGACCACCTTCATTGATTTCTTTATGTTGACTAGTAGAAACATAATCATTATCACTACATCAATACATATTATTATTATTATAAAATAAAGTCCTCCGCCGAGTCTGTCTGTTTGCGATAAACTTTTGCACCGATTTTCATGCTGTATTCACCTATGAATAGAGTCGTTCTCGAGGAAGATGTTAGTGTATTATTTGTTGTCAAGCGAGAGAAGCCGCGGATATCAGCTAGTCACTCTATATTATAAAACAAATTCCTCCGCTGCGTCTGTATGTCTGTTCGCGATAAACTCAAAAACTACTGCACCCATTTTTATGCTGTTTTCGCCAATGGATACAGTGGTTCTGGAGGAAAGTGTGAGTATTAAATTGGTCAAGCGGGCGAAGCCGCAAGAATCAGCTACTTTGGAATATTTTAAACTAGCCACATCTTAGCCACATTTTTTATTAATGCTCCGCTCCTATTGGTCGTAGTTTAATGTTGGCAAAAGGCTAGGCTATACCTTGATAAATAGGCTATCCAACACAACACTAATATCATTTTTCAATTCGAACCAACAGTTCTTGAGATTGGCGCGTTCAACGAAACAAACACTCTTCAGCTTTTTAATATTAGTTTAAATGACTTAGTTTTGCCCGCGACTTCGTATGCAAATATCCTATTTTTCCCATTCCACACGTTCTACACTCCCATTTCAGCTTTCTTCGACCAGTAGTTTCAGCTGTGCGTTCTCTGTTAGTCACTCGGCCACCATTAACGGAAGGTATTTAATATGTAAGAATTTTCTTATACTACGTCAGAGTGTGATGTAAGGTGGTGAATAGATTCTAAATCAAGCTCTCTGGCGCCTAAATACAAACAGTGATAAAAGACTACCAAAACAGGCCCAAGGTTGAACTGAAACTTTCTTTCACATGCCATATGTTCTAGTAATTTAAAAGCCCATAAAACATACGGGCTGTAAACGTAACGGTCTAAGCCTGGCTTCTTGTAAACAAACATGGCGGACCACTTACGATTTGTTTGTCGACTTTGCGTGTTTTCCCTAAACATATAAAGCTAGGTTCATATCACTGTGTCGGGGTGTTTCTATTTTTTTTTTTCTTTTTACTATTGATAGGCATACGTTTGACCACTATCTCATCTGATATTAAGCGGAGATGCAGTCTAAGATGGAGCACGCTTGCCTCGAAGTAACCTATTCACTCTAGACTTAAAGACGCCCAGATTGTAGCTATCAGGAAACACAGACTCAGGCAGGGAATTCCACTCCTTAGCTGTACGCACAATGAATGTATTCCCAAAACGATGAGTGCGTATAGGTGGGATGTCGGGGCGTTGCTGTACGTCTTGTGGTCCGATGATGGAACGGGCTCAGCGGAATTAAATTATGCAATTCCGTCGGACACTCCCCAAAATGCAACCGATAGAAAACCGACAGGCTTGAATGGCCGAGTTGAAGAAGGACAAGTAGATGTACATATCTTAAATGCGCCCATTAGAATGAATATAATGTTTGCGGTAAAAATATCATCTTTTTAATAAAATAAATAGTGATATTTTTTTTAATATTGGATCATCTCAAATACCCTACATCATATTAATGAGTAGGTAGGGACAACGGTTTGAAACCAGACCCCCCGCATATCACGTGTCGATGCCATCATGAATCCGCTGTGAAAAAGGGATAGTGCTATTCTTCCTGTGTGTTGATTCGTCTCTCTCTCATAACGATGCTAAAATAGCATTATCACAGAACATTGTTTTTAACATATTCTAGCAGGTCAAATACTATCAGTGACAAGTCATCTTCTCCGAAATCCCCTATATTCTTATCTTATTCAACTAATTATGTGTTTTATTTTTTGCAAAACATCTCAGTTAATGAAACACGCATGACACTGACCTCTCTACATGTTTTTTTATTTCCAAGAAATTATGTTTTTACACCGATTAGTGAGTAATTCGGATTTACCCATAACATTTGGTTATCTGTAGGTAAATATTATTAGCTTCTGATGTAAATATTTTGTGCTTGCAATCGTATTACTCGTTGGTAGGTTTCATTTGCGGAGTTCGTTCGAAGGAGTCAACGCGGCTCTGGAACGCAAATGGCGTTTGGATTACCACAGAAGGGACTGACTAAAAAGTCAGTAACTTTCTGATTTACCCCTTCGTGCCGCCTAGAGTAGAAGGAGACATTTGAAGATATCCCATCCTTAAAAATAAATGTAATATACCAAAGTTATAAAGATTGAATGTCAGTTCACACACTTTCTCAGTACCTAGCAATTCAGAGCTTGGATTTATTCCCGGTTCATGGCACTAGTCTACTGTGTATGTATATCACCTTATCTCTTTAGGGATAAGGGCATGAAAATTATAAAATCTAAAAACCAGAAAAGGCAAGGAAGGATTGATTGGGATATGACTGTACATTTAAGGGTGATTCTCATGAACCTTGTACATAGGTATTTCAACAAAAAAGAAAATAGCAAAATAATATTTTATACTTGCAACAGACGTGATTTTTTTGGTTTATGTTACGGTAACTTTCATGTACAAGTCCAACTCGCACTTGGCCGGGTTTTAATCAGACTTCTGTCTTATTTCAAGCAACAAAAGTCACAAATAGGTAGAACAATAACTTCCTTGCTGTTAAAAATAAAATAACAGTACAATCACAGTTCATATGGTATTGTGAGAATTTGTGAGTGAATAAAAACAGTCTGTTCTGTATAAAATGAGCTTTTTGTCTCCAGTACTGGGTTAATGAGAGCGTGTCTCTACTTGAATACAATCGACGTGAACTTACTCCTTCCAAGATAAAATACTGCGAAATCGGAAAGAGACATGTGAGAAAGTTAATGTCTAAATGCACTATGCCGAAAATACGCGACTGAAGTTCGACTTGATTACGCCTGCAATGCTATTTGAATTACTAACGACACATTATGCCGAACTTACGTTGTGTTATAGCGTACGCCAAACTTCGGTCGGGCGTTAGTTCAGCGGCCATTCGGCGGCAACGTATTATGTGACCGAAGTTCGGTTTGAATGCCGACGATGATCCAGGGCGGGGTACAGCTGGAGGCAGACATGTCCGCGCATTTCACCTTTGCCTGCGCATGACGCACGCGTTTTATTGTGTCATTAAAACATAGGCACCTTGTTTGATACAGATAAAATAATTTTCGCAGTTGAGTCGCGACCTTATTTTTTTTCAGCGCTCGAGACATTAAATAAACACAAAGTTCTGCAACTGAATTTCTGCCACGTAAGTTCGGCACTTAAAATCAGCCGCGGAACTTCCGTCGTGTACCTTCGGCATAGTGTGTTTAGACACTTAGAGGCCAACGAAGAAGCCACTCAAGAAGACATCTCTCGGTTGCAACCATAACTTAAACCAGGTGTTGGAAGTAGCCCATAAGTGTGGTAAATCTTATTGATATAGGTATGTTGGTACTGAGGTGGGCACTACTTACCACGAGCGTTTCACATAGGTGCTTTAAATAGGTAACGAGGGCACTAATGACCATATTTATAGCTATGCATTCAAAATGGCGCTGCATTTCCCGTAAAGCGATAGCGAAACGTTCGATATCGTAATGAGCATATTGTAGCGAAGTAGATAAGTATTTCGTTTCTGCAAATTGTAAAAAATTTCAAAAACTCTGAAATATGGAAATCTAATGAAAAAGTCTCGTTAGGCTCAGAATCCGAAATTCTAACGGACATAATTTTGCAAAGAGACAGTTTCCGAAAACGCCGCCCGTCACCACTTCCTAGCCTAGTTGGGAAGAAGGGGCGCAACAATCTCTCCAATATTTATTTATTTGGATCTCCAACAAATAATGCACAGATCTTATACATATATATATATATATGTAACATAAGACTTAATGATACAGTGGTTCATTTAAGTGTGCTTCTGAAGATGGATGAACTGTGTGCAAATTATTAAAGAGTGGCATGCGTCCGGCAGTTGGTGACTTCACATTCATACTTATGATAACACTTCAAGTAATGTGTATCATTTCATTCTGTCAGGTACCAGAGACCGAGTTCGGTAAGGCTGCTCGTAGAGTCAATATCAAACCTGAACTTAGAGCGCTGTATTGATGATTTTGATGATTATAATTCTGTAACTACATTTATGTCTTACAGCCGCGTGTAATATATTAATAAACATACAACCTAGCACTGGCCTGCAAATTGAAAAAAACGTAAGAAAATTTGAATTTCGTTAGCTAGTTGGAGTATTCACCTTAATATTCTAAAACACACTCGATCTGACTCATGGCAAGATAAAAATAAATGTTACATCCTGAAAAAGTTTTTAATTTTTTCAATTAGTTCGTTCCAATTCTGAAGAAAATAAACATTAATCTATTAATTACAGAATGATGTTCCTAAATGAAATAAACGAAGACAGCTTTCAGGCCAAACATTAACACTGAAACCATGATTAATGAAGCCTGAGTTTGAAATTTTCGAATATTACCATCGTGACTTTGTTTTATTAGAAGAACAATAGGTCGTGAGATTTTAATAAAAACAGGAAAATAAAACAATATAAAAAATTAAAGGTCAAGCAAATTGTCTTGAAATAAGGTTTTTATTGCAAGACAATAATTTTGAAAATAAAACTTCTTTAGCGGCGTTGAGCACTTTCTTTTTTCTTGAGATGGGCATAAAATGTTAAACTCGCGTCAGGACTCGTGACCTGATCGAAAATTCGTAAGACAAACTCGCGTCAGGAAACGTGACCTGATCGAAAATTCGTAAGACGGATGATTCAAAACTGCATAACGTTAATGTTCAATTCTCACTCCTGGAATGCAAACCGTTGTTTTTTTTTTTGGTAATTGATTGGAAACATACAGGGAAGACTGATACACTTTAGGCTGCCTGTCCACTGTCGTGGAGCGGGGCTGCGGAGCGGATGTTTGGTATTATAATCTCAATCACTCACGTGGTGCGGAGATTTGAAGCAATTCCATTGGTTACATTTTCACCGTTTCTCCACTCCGCTACCTCGCTCCGCGTCATTGGACTTAGCAGTCTTAGGGTAAATTTTTGCCCAGCTATGGAAAAAAATAGGTTGATAAGATAAATACTTCTTACACGGATTTTTTTGGTTTCACGTACTGACCACCCGAAACTTTCTGTATACAGTACATGTAAATTGTTATAAAAAAATAAAATCCTTCACAGTTGAAAAATGACTAAAAATGTTTAAATTAAAACCAATGATTAAGGAAATACTTGTGAATCTCATAAAGGGCTGCCATACTTATCGCTTCAAATAAAGTATAGGTTGACACATAAAGTACAACAAAATATGTGACAGTATCGCTTATATACATGTCGTAAACACAATCTTACTTTACTTTAGTAAAATGTAATCGGTAGTTATATTAATTAATGTGATAAATGATTATATTGAGGCTTAATCTTTTAATTTAATAACTGTATAAATAAATTTAAATGTAATTTAAACACAAGGCAATCATAGCGCGAATACGCGATGGTCGCATTAATTTTTATGGCAAATCAGATTGCGAATGAAGGTAATTCTCATCTAAATAAAATAAAATAAAATTATCCAATCACTTTTTTTGTTCAAACTATCTTCTGGCCTCGTATAATAATTTGACAAGAATACCTACAACACGAGACCAAATCGGGGGTTCTCCTATCTGAAGAGAAAACCCAGTTAGAGACAAAAGGTTTTTATACCTACTCTGTTATATCAACGTTACATTTGACCCCTGGCAAAATCCCTATTTAATAAAAGAATACCATAAAACATGGACATGTTGACTCAAGTATATGGACAAGGTATTTACCCTTTTAGCTACGAGCGCCAAAACCATTACAAAAATTTCCACTAGGCTGACAGTTTTCGCCGACTAACAAGCAGTTTGCTATATACAAGAGTGTTTCTTTATTTGAGTTACTTAATGTGGTGATATCCAAGTGGATTGGAGACTACTTCCATCGATCACGCGAAAGCTTTTTTTTTTGTACCCCACACTACGAATTACTCCTGTATCGTGGGTGCGTTTACAAACATACAAAAACAGCCAGACCCGGAACAACTATCTGTAGACCATATAAATATTTGTTCCGAGCGGAAATCGAACCCACGACACGTGGCGCAGCAGTCGATCGCTCAACCACTGCGCCAACCATGCCGTCACATTCGTAAGAAGTTGGCAGTAGTATCGTCACAGCGCTACTTACTTATTATTTGTTTGCATCAACTTTTCAAGTGTACCTTATCGTGTGTTAGTTTATTAATTTGGGTTTTTATTTTAGTATTTTATTGTATTTATTTATCTTTGTATTTAAGGTTAATTGCTTTACTGGTTTTTCTTTTAATCCACATTGCACCAACATTCTCTGCATTACCCAAAGGTTCACTGGTAGAAATCATGAAACAACTCCTCCTACTCTACGCGGAGTAGAAGGGAGTGTCAGACTTTTACTGACTAAAACCCAACGGTTTCTCTTTGTGTTGACTTTTTCAAACCAGTAGGCTAATTCACGTAACTAAATAAGTGCTGTCGCAGTGCAGTTGAAGTTAAGTTTCGATCAAAACAACGCTTTTCGTATTCTCTACCGCTGTCAAACACGCTCGCGTCAAGTTTGCGTCACGCGAGCGCAATAACGGCATTCTACTGTTGCGCGTCTTCGGTGTCTGCTTCGGAACGCAACATGATCGGTATTTTACTATTTGTTTGATGTCCCAAAATTAAAATATAGGTTTAAGTTTTAATATTATAATAACGTCATATTCATGTTTTATTCTTTTGTATTCGATTATTTAGTGAATAATATTTTTTCTCTCTATCTTCAGTATGTTTGGTAGTTTGGTTGTCGTGCAGTTGACGTGCAGTTCACGCGCAGTTTACGCACAGTTCAAAGATTACTAGAATACCGTTTATCACTCAAACTTAAACTTAACTGCAACTGCACTAAAACTTAGTTAGGTGAAGTCAGTTTTATTTCATAACTTCAGCAGTGCTAACTCTCTTACACAGTGGTCATGAAGTGAGGTGTCAATCCTTGCAAACAAAATAGAATGACAGTTCCCTTGACATTCTCACTCTACCACAGATTACAATATAATATAGGGTAGTGAACACGGTGTGAAGTTTACAAGTAGACAAGAAAGGTAAACTGTCTGTTTGCTTCAACTAAGATTTCCTGGTTAATATATTGTAACTAGCTGACCCACGCAACTTCGTCTGCGTCACATTTTCCACTAATACTCTGCTCCTATTTGTCTTATCATGATGATATATAGCCTATAGCCTTCCTCAATAAATGGGCTATCTAACACTGAAAGAATTTACCAAATCGGACCCGTTCCTGAGATAAGCCCGTTCAAGCAAAAAAACAAACTTTTCAGCTTTATGATATTAGTATAGATTCTCCCGTAACTGACAGATAACGCACAGCCGAAACAACTGGTCGAAGAAAGCTGAAATTTAGCATGTCGCTCCTTGGGGAGTGTAAGGGATGTAAGAGAAGATTTCCCGAAATTTAGCATGTCGGTCCTTGGGGAGTGTAAGGGAAGTAAGAGAAGATTTCCCGAAATTTAGCATGTCGGTCCTTGGGGAGTGTAAGGGAAGTAAGAGAAGATTTCCCGAAATTTAGCATGTCGCTCCTTGGGGAGTGTAAAGGAAGTAAGAGAAGATTTCCCGAAATTTAGCATGTCGCTCCTTGGGGAGTGTAAGGGAAGTAAGAGAAGATTTCCCGAAATTTAGCATGTTGATCCTTGGGGAGTGTAAGGGAAGTAAGAGAAGATTTCCCGAAATTTAGCATGTCGCTCCTTGGGGAGTGTAAAGGAAGTAAGAGAAGATTTCCCGAAATTTAGCATGTCGCTCCTTGGGGAGTGTAAGGGAAGTAAGAGAAGATTTCCCGAAATTTAGCATGTTGGTCCTTGGGGAGTGTAAGGGAAGTAAGAGAAGATTTCCCGAAGTTCCTACAGGATCAGGAAAAGACGAGATATGCGCGTACAAAGTCACGGACAGAAGGTAATAAACTATTAGTTTTTAATAAAATAAAATAAAAACTCAAGTTTCGGTTTGTCCTGCCACAGAAGGTGGCGTACAATCTACACTTATATAGTATTATAAAGAGGAAAGATTTGTTTGTTTGTTTGAATTGAGTAGGCTCCGAAACTACTGAACCGATTTGAAAAATTCTTTCAGTGTTAGATAGCCCATTAATCGAGGAAGGTTATAGGCTAGATATATCATCACGCTAAAACAAATAGGAGCGAAGCAATAATGGAAAATGTGATGCATGCGAAGTTGCGCGGGTCAGCTAGTTGTTATTAAAATGGTAAAATTTTTAATCTTAACATAAAAGTCGGTTGGTTTTTTATTGGAAAAACATTAAACCGGCCCAAGTGCGCACCGGACTCGCGTGCTAAATGTTCCGAACCAATGTATTTTTTAATAAATGCTTATTTAACACTAAACACTTCTTAATAAGCTTTTCTTTAATCTTTAGGTATATAACTATATCTGTTCTATTCAAAATTTAGCTTAGTAGTTTCGGAGATAAGGGAGGGAATGGTAAGTTTCGGTGTTATTTCTTGAGAAACTTCAAACTATTTATTCTAAATATATGAAAAAATATAATTACTTATAGTGCTTTCATTTGACATGTGTCACGATATAGTTTGAAAAACTTTTTTATTTTATTTTCTATTTTGACCTGTAAAAGTTACCCTTACTAAAATAATATTTATTTACGTGACGCGACCGTGTTTGGGTCACAGAAGTCCATATAATGTATACCGTATTTCAATAGAATCGGTCCAGTAGATCCGGAGGAAACGGAACTAAAAAAGAGATAGATAGACAGACAAACAAACAGACATACTGACAAAAAAGAGATAGATAGACAGACAGACAAACAGACATACTGACAGACAGACACCCGAGTGATTCTATAGGGTTCTTATTTTCACAGATATTGGGAAACCTAATAATTGAAACGATATTTACTGTATATTAAATCACATTGGAAACAGCCCCAATGAATTCCCACCCACAATAGAGAAACCACAGGCTATTATCGTTTCTATCCATTACTTGATTGCTTACATTTGCTCTCAAAGAGCTATCGGAACCGTATCGAAGCATTCATTGGGCCGAGTAATCTGCTAAATCTTTCATTATCTGTGAGCTTCTCACCACGGGAGCGTGTTTATGCGTCAGTGATCATTGCTTGTGTGAAGACCCTGGTTGGGTACGACTTTGCGTCATGAAGTTACAGTGTTGACAATTTTCAATATAAACAGCCGATCAATTCTATAAACATACTAGCTGCCCCGCGCAACTTCGCCTGCGTCACATCGCTTCTAAATAATATTGCGACTATAATTTGAGATTTAAACTATCCTATCTCTCAAGTTGGATCGAACTTCACATGGTGTGCGAATTTTATTATAATCGGTTAAGTGGTTTAGGAGTCCATTGAGGACAAACATTGTGACACGAGATTTATATATATTAAGATAGAATAGATTAGCTGGACTACTAAATATTGTCGATTCTCTGTGCACTATTTGTTAAAAGGCACACAGAGAATCAACTGAAACTGATCTTGCTATATTATGTTTATTTGTTTATTGTATTTGGCTTTAAAATATGTAAACAAAAAAATTCCAATCAATAATTCCTTTTTTTGTAGTACGATATAAAAACAAATTAACCTACGTTGTAGACAATGGTGTGTTTGGGTACTGTTAGTTTTGTATTGTCTATTTTACAAAATTACGCACAATTACTATAGATAATTGATGATATAATCTAAATACTTCGCTTTCTACACAGTTATCAGTAGGTACCTATAATCTCCCGTATAAAACGTTAACTACGTAGATTGTCATGCAATAAAATAATAAAATGGATAACATGGCGACCTCCCTTTGTAAATTGCGCAATATTTGCACTCTTGACAAACCACTTGTTGATAGCGCTCGCGAAGAGAGTGTCTCATCAGTTATGTCGACACTACGTAGTTCAGAGGGTTTATGATAGATGGCGTTGTTTTCAATTTGATTTTCTGGACCTTACGTTTTCTGGCTGTGGGTTCGAGCACAGTTACTGCTGGGCTAAAAATAGGCTATAATTATTATATCGTTGGATGAAATTTTTCTTTTGAAACTAGTTTGTGTCACAAAACAGTTATGTAATGACTTTTTTGGTACGTAGGTAGGTAATAAAATTGGATATGATTAGCCCAGCGGTTCTCAATCTTTTTTGGTGACGGAACCCTTTTGGATAGCGATATACTTGATGGAACCCTACAATAAAACAATCGTTTTTAAAAGTGTATTCTTTATTATTAAGCATAATAAAAGTACTTACTATGTAACAGTTACTTGTTAGGTACTTACTTACACAACAAGTAAAATAATAGAAGATATTGAAAAAGAAAAAATATCTAACTAATGGGAGGTATGAAACTGTTTTTTTTTATTTTTCATCAATCTGTTGATATCAGGTTTGATAGAGGACAGTTGAAGTCTCATATCAGCTTCGGCGTCCAGTCTATTGCGGTATTTTGTTATCGTGGCTGCATAGGTTGGGAATCCTGTTTCGCACAAATATGTTGTTGGGAACGGGAGAAGAATTTTCAGAGCCATTTTGGCAAGCATTGGATATTCACCTCGGATTCTGCACCAAAAATCGTTGAGAGGTGTCGTTTTGAACAGTGACTCCATACTTCTGATGACATTTTGAAAAGAGATTCATAAAGACAAGAATAAGTAATCGAACGAGATATCGTTCGATTACTTATTCTTGTCTTTAGACTCGGGGTGTACAGTTTCTAAATGTCGGTGCAACTTGGCAGGTACCATGGAACTATTAGGAAGCAGTTTACTACATCTACAACTACGGACGTCGTCGGGCTTAGAGAGTAGCCCCCCTTTTTTTTAAGGGTTTGGGAAATCATCAAATGACTTCCCCCGCTCTGGGCGGAGCGGGAGGGAGCGTCAGACTCTTACTGACTAAAACCACATCCATGTTCCTTCAGTGCCCTTTGTGTTCCAGAGTCACGGTATCTCTTTCGAATAGATACTGCTGTACACTCCGCGCGTACTGCTTTTGAACATTCGGCTTCGTTGGAAGATGTTGTTGCAACACGTTTAACGCCTTTAAGCCAACCTTCCAGTCTGTCAGGATGGTGGGGTTAAAATAATGCACTATCGTTACTGCGTAGAAGAGTACCTACTTTTTGCTCCGAACGCTAATCGTCGACTGACTAGTGGCAAGGCGCGATCGTCGAAAATTCGAAATAAGTACTCGAAGTCTTTGATAAATAAAAAGCCAAAATAAAAATTGAAATAAAAAAAATGTGGTGTAAACAATCTCGACTTCACGTTTTGAAATTAGAGCCAAAAGTCGCTTGTTTACAATTTATTATAGCGTCTAATCTCAGAAGCGACTGCGCGCTCACAAGTAGGATCGACATCGACGGTGACGGCATAAAATGATACGCCGCGTCAGAACGTTCGACCAAAGAGGTGTTTTGATTTTATTTTTTCTGAATTCTTGCGGAACCCTTACAGGGGTATGGTGGAACCCCAGGGTTCCGCGGAACACACTTAGAGTATCGCTGGATTAGCCAATATCAGTTTTCGTTTCCCCACTGTTGAGAATCGCGGAGGTACGATAGATACGAACGTATCTAAAAGGTTTCCGTTTTCCTCCCAGCTCAGTTCTGCTTGTAACAGCCTTATTTATCGTGGAAGATGGTCAGCATCTGACCACCTTGCCGTTGCTATTCATTCAAAAAATGACAACTATTCACATTCATATGTAGAGCAATGGAGTGGAACTCTCTGCCTGCGTTTGTTTTTCCAAACGCTAACAACCTTAATCTCTTCAAAGTAAGAGTGACCAGGCTCCTTCTTGGTAAGCTCGCTCCATCGTAGACTTTGTCTCTGTCATCTCTGACCAAGACTAGAGTCAAAACACATATAACAAACAAAAAACAGTTTTTGCACTCGGGTAGGGCTTTTCAGCAGTTCTACCGCAGGACAGGCCTTTACGGCTATCAACATGGTAGTTAGCATTCTGGCTTTCTGATTATATTTTGAACACTTTTTAGGGTTACGTACCCATAAGGTAACCAATGGAACCCTATTACCAAGAATCCGCTATCCGTCCGTCCGTTCATCCGTCCGTCTCTCTGTCAACGGCCTGTACCTCAAGAACCGTAATGGGTAGACAGTTGAAATTTTCTAAATTTTAGAGAGTGTCTACCTATTTGTGCTTTTTCGGTATACCTATGGTACGGAACACTTCGTGTAAGATTCCGAATCGCACTTGGCCGGTTTTCATTAAATGTTTAATATGTCACTGAAACTTGGAAAACTCTTTGGTTCATAGTTTGCAAAATTTGGGAGCGTGATAAAACCATGTTACCAGACAAGTTTTTTACATGAAGACATGCAGCTACTTCTTTACGTAGTAACTTAATAAACCTATTTTGAATCTCTTCAAAACAAGAGGACACGAACGCGAGGCTAAGTTTGTAAGCTTTCCTCTAGCATTTCAACTGAAGTCACTCGGAGTGCAGGCAACGAGTTTGTGTTGATTGCTTCGCGAGAATTCTTACTCACTCATTGTTTAGAACTCGTATAACTTTTATACTTTGATGTGGTTATAAAACTAGCTATGAAGCTGTGGAAGATCACCGTATTAGAAGTATGTGGTAGTACAATTTTGAACCTAAAGGTCCCAAGTATACGATTCAAAATCTTATGTTGCAAGAACCACACGAAGTATTTCGAAACGCATCTGAGTATAATTCTTGCGAAACCGTCTGTGTCTCATTCTAACTATCATGAGACAGTCAGTAAAGCAAGATATCATGAAACTCAAAATTTTTATTTTTATTTTGCATAAAAAGAAAATATATAATTATATTAATTGTTAGAAGATTAAACTGGTAAATAAATCATGAATTCATTGATCTGACGATATTATTTGTGAAAAAATTACACCCAAGGTACCTACCGACAAGTTCATCAGATTGATACGTCTCTAACGTTGTGTTACATATTGCGTTGCTGTGTTTCATATTTTGGTATTTAAATACGTACGTACTGTACGTTGAACGTACAGCCTTACTGGGGAAACTTACATGGCTCAAAAGGCTATCGTTAGCAAGCTTTTTGTTTGGGCAAGCCCACCACACATTCCCAGCCACTGCAATTTCTGAAAGCTAGAATCATCAGTGGTGGCCACCAGAAAACGCCAATCTAATGAAGTTCGCCGAGGCCCGCAACGAAATTAATCAGAAAAGTACAGCGGTAGAGTAGGAAAAAATAAAAATAATTTCCACTTCCCTCCTTAGCAAGCTGATCTTTCTAGCGTAGTAGTAGTACATTGCAGCACGCCGCTGCACCTCTAGGTCAACTGGGAGAACACCCGCCAGCACCGGTAATGCTTCAGTGATAACCTTTCTATACGCTTTGCATAAGATTATCAAAGCCAAACGATGGTTTTGAAGTAATTTCCGTCATACCGCCCCTATGGTGGCCCTATCGGCACATACAACCCAAGTAAGTAACCCCATAGATAGTTTTTAAGGTTTAAAATGATAGACCACAATTTATTAGCCTTGGATATTCTCGTTAAGGCGTAGAAGTTCTTTTTTACCTACTGTTTTTATATGATCAATAATTAATGAAAAGTTCCCTTCTAGTAGCATACCGATATAGCACACGGATTCTTTCCTGTTAACGGGTTCGTCATTAAAGGATCATGACCAAAACCGGTCTAGAAAAGTTGCACGTGTGAAAACCAAATTAATATACAAATTACTTGCTCATTTTTAACAAGCTTTTCACTTCAGGAATTTTGTTTTCGTATCCGGAATTATGATTTTAAGATAAACAGTAAATTTACGATTGCTAGGTATATTTCCGTATAGTCATGATGGACGTTTCGTTCTCTTCATTTGTACGAGTCACGTAAGTATGAGCCTTTACATAAAAACATCACGAAAATTATATTAAACTCATAAATAGCTAAATAATTAGTAATATCATAATCATAACGTAGGTACTGTATAATTATGTATTTCATAGTTCCGTTGTGAAAATATTTATTTTTGTGTTTCGTCTCACGCAAATGCAAAACTGTCAAGGCAGATGACAGACGAACCGGTAGGGATGGCGATTATTCCTAAACAAGATCGATTTTTTAAATCTATGCAAATCGCAGGAAAGAATCGATTCAGCAATAAATTTACTTCTGATAGATCGATTTCCTATCGAGATAAATTCGTTGGTTACCCTCAAAGTACTGAATCCTAAAAAGCACGGTAGGTTGAAAAAAAGTTGTTTTATTTCGATAATGTCACATCAACGCTGCGAGGCCATAAAAAGCACGTTATTCACGATTATTCACTTTTTTTTTTTTCAATTCGCAGCTGTTCTCTTATTTTGTTTTTAACTAACTTTGTTGTTTTGTACCTACATGAGTGATCTGTGGTCATTTTATAAGTTGCGAGTAGTTTAGACACAATTTTTAGGTTATCTCCGAATGTGTTTAATTACTTTAAAACTCGGATACTTACATGAAAATTAACACTTTTATTTAATAGTATATAAAGCGTATAATAAATAAAGATTTATTGTGTTTCAACTTAAGACGGATTTCCATACATCGTTGGTTATGATCCTTTAATACTAGGCCAGGTTTCCTTTTAAAATTAGTTCTTAGTTTTTATGTGGTGCAAAGGTCAGACGGTTCGATCGTTCCACATTGAAATGAGTACTAGCTATAGTTAATAGGAGTTTTTGTGATATTCAGAATAGTAGCTTATACACCGAGCGGATTAAGCAGTGTCTTATGTCACGGGCATCATATTGAATCCCGAATACAAAGAAGGATCCGAGAGTTAATTTTCCATCGGCCTCCGCTGCTAGTGGCAGGTCGCGCAGTCAAAATGAGGTTCCAAATTCAAATCACAATATTACCACAGCGCACATTATTATTTCGGCGGTTTACAATACAATTCAGTACAATACCGCGTGTATCTGACATCGACGCACAAACGATTTCCATGGGTCCAGGGCATGATTCTGGATACCCTAGACTTGGAATTTTTCGTCGGCTTTTTTCTCATTTTTTTCAAGGGTTTCTTTACTTTAGACTGCTCGTAATCGTTATTCTGACCTAACCCAATGAGATTTTTAATAAAAAAATAATTGATTAACTACTTTCACTAAAAAGAGCAATCTGAATCAAACCACAAACAGATATCAGCTCAGCTGAGCTGATACCTATTTGTGGTACTCTTGAAAAAAATTAAAAAATGAGAAAAGAACCGACGAAAAATTCCAACACCAGAATGTCCAGAATCATGCCCTGGACCCATGGAAATCGATTGTGCGTCGATGTCAGATACACGCGGTATTTTAGCCACGTCTCTCTATTTGCCCAATTTACGAAATGTAACATGTTTACTGTTGGGTTTTATAGGTAGAAAACTAGCCAAAATTGGGTCTGAGTAAAAAGTTTTATTTTATAGTTGGGGCTAGGTCTTGAGCAACTTTAGTAAAAACTTATTTTAATTTTCTCTTTTAGAGTTTTTCTAGCTTTCTTTTCATTTCTTAGAATATTCCGATATGTACCTATCTTTTTTCTACCCTACTTCTTTTTACTGAGTCACACTTTAAATAGTCCGGGCCCTGTACTCGTTTGGTGACGTAAAACCAACGAATCCTTCGCGGGCACCCGTGCATACACACGGCGTTGACAACGTGGTCGAACGAACGCAGAAGTACAGTGACCACTCGTTTTATTATGGGTTCATTTAATAGGGAATGTGTTTGCGAATTTTTATATAGTCTAATTAAACAATAATGAAATTATTTTAGAAGTGAAAACTTCTTTAGCGGCGTTCAGCACTTTTCTTGGAATAGGTATAAAATGTTAAACTCGCGTCAGGAAACGTGACCTGATCGAAAATTCGTAAGACGGATGATTCAAAAATGCACAAAGTTTATATGTTCAAGTTTTCACTTCTGCCAGCACTCCCGGAGTGCAACCCGTTGTTTTTTATAATTCATTCATCAGCGATGAAGTTATAAATCTTCAAAGATTACAATATTAGAAAGAGAAGTCTGATATGGACTTTGACGTCAAAATCCATGACGCTTATACAGCTGCCATAGTAAACAGCGTTTTGTCGAGGGGAAGTAGAGGGACAGATATATTTGTTTGAAATAATAAAAAATAAGATAGAATGACAGCTCACTTGTCGTTCACTCCACCTAGTTGCACAGTTGTCTTTCCCTCCAGGGTAAGAGATTTAAAGACTTTATAGTCGTGGCGATACAGCTTTGGCCAGGCTAGATATTTTGAATGTATCCAAAAGTATGACACAGGGGACAGATGTATTATTGTATTTTTACGAGTGTTTCGTTTACCTCGAGCTTAGCTTGTTCGAAAGGATCAGACTATGGGACTTCTGTCTGATAAACATGACGTAGGTACTTATCTATTGTTTTTAATTAATTAATTTTCTGACAGACAACGGAAGGAAGCACAGTCCAAAACGTTAGAAGCAGAACCTGCCCAAAAGTACCTTAAATAACGAAAGTGATATAGGTAGGTAAGAATTAAAAAAAAAAACAATTCCCTGAAGAGGTTCTATAAATACTCTAAACGACAATTTTATGAAAACCTGTCATTTTTACCATCCGCCACACAGGTTGTCTTCTTAAAATAACATCTTCTACTGTAGCTGTAAATATATATTATATGCAAAGCGGAAAAAAATCCTCATTTTCCGCAAAGCTTCACAAACATGGCCGACCTGACACGCAAAAAGTAAAATGAAATAACATTGAACATATACAGAAGATGCGTCATTAATGTGTGTTCGACATGACGTGTGACGACATTTTATTGTTTGTGAGACTTATTGAAATGCGTAAGCAAAGGATTATTGGTACAGTCTCTTGGGTTCAATGTTAAAATGGTATAGACAAATTTAGGTTTGCCCAGATATTAGATAAATAGATACCTATATCATTATTTTTGGACGCGAAATCATTGAGTGACTCCTCCGAATGAACGGTATATCGGTGTTAGACTCTTACTGGCTAAAACTTATTCATATTCCTCCAAATGCACTATGCGTTCCAGGGCCGCGGCCATCGTCAATTATGCTAACATCTTTATGAGGAGCGCGTGGAACACAACACGCCATCTAGTCCGTATCACCTTAACCACTAATTAATGACAACACGATTTGATAGTTACTGTCAAATCGTGTTGTCATTTATGCTGGGACTCGTGTGCGAGACAGAGCCAAAGCGCTGGTTTACTCACTAATCGTAAGTCCATAGTCTGGACGGCACGGTTGGAGCAGTGTTTGAGCAATCAGCTGCTGCGTCGCGTGTCGTGGGTTCGATTCCCGCACGGAACAAATTAATATTTGTATAGCCTACAGATAGTTGTTCCGGGTCTGGCTGTTTGTGTATGTGACTTTGTATGTTTGTAAACGCACCCACGATACAGGAGAAATTCCTAGTGTGGGCCCGAAACTACGGCCTTCGAGCTTAGGGAGTAGGTACTCACATTTATTCAGAGGCCGGGAATCGCCCAGTGACTCCTTCTGGAAAATCATCAAACGACACTTTCCACTCTGGACAGAGTGAAAGGGTTGGTCCAGTGGTTGTGAGCTGCAACTACTAGCTAGGCTTGGGCTCCTAATTCTGCCATGTGATATAGTTTTGTTTTGGGTTAGAAAAAATCATAATGTCAAAGGCCTTCAACGGATCTGCCGTAATGTGGGCGTACCTACGATAAGGCTGAATTTCCACCAGAGATCGAGACTCAATACTCAATCATTTATTTCAATTAGATCATTTACAGGCACTTTTGAATTGTCAAGGTCGGTAGGTCCAAAAAAAAGAGGATGAAGCTATTTGCACGTTCCAAGGCGTAGATCTCTATGGAGAAGAACGTGCAAGAAACTCTACGGACACTCTTTTAAATCAATTGATGTACTTAATACAAAAATCATGGTAACATTATCTTTGATTGCTTCTATTGTGAGGACAATGCAAAGAACAAAGTATGTTTAAAACAATTCAAAAAGAACAGATTAATAAATAAGCCAGTGGCAGGTAAGAGATGACCAGTCTTAACTGACGCTGCCCGTTCACGAACATGACGCGTGTATCAGCACCATCTAGCTCAACCAATTTGACGGGAACGAAATGATCCAACACACGCGCCACCATCAGCGAAACGTTTGTGTGAGCATGACGAGCTCTCAACTGCCACGCTCGTTCGATTGCTGAGCGAGGCTAGGTAAATGAACACAACCCTCGCTACGCACCCTCACACATCTCTGGTGGAAACGCAACCCTTCAGGAATATAAACAAGATATTACATTATTTACAAAACATTCATGGACTTGCCTTTTATTCTTTACCTCAATTATTATAATTTTTCTCATTTAGTTAAAACAACAAAGGAACCACATTCGGTGAATGTACTTATTATTTTAATGAAATTATAATTTTTCTGTTCTGTTTTCCTCCATATTAAAATCATAATACAGTCGGTCATGTGGTTAACATTTTCTCGAATACCATTTTCCCAAATTATCTTAAACAATATAGGAACCGCATACCCACGTATATAGTAATTCTTTTCTTAATTTTTATAATAGTCGCTCTTATGTGTTTACCTGACTGCGCCAGAAAGAGCAAAGCTTCATCTTTTTAGACCGACCAACATTGACAGTTCAAAAGCACCTGTAAATGATTTAATTGAAATAAATGCTTTGATTTGCATTTTGGAAGGTTACAATAGATATAGTTCGCTGGTAGTATTCGGCTGATTCCAGCCTGGCTGGAGGCTTTAATACTACCTATATTAAGGCCTTCACAGGCAAGTCCGGTTAAGCAGAAGCCAATCTTCTCAAGTTGACATTAAAAAAAAAACAGCAGTTTTTTTTTTTAATGTCAGATGTTCCGATCCGATGACTGGAAGGCGTCCCAAATAAGCTGTGAAAAGGACTAGGATGAGGTGAAGTCGCCAAGTGAGAGTAATGACGGGGATATGCCAGCTAAAACAGAAAAATCTTCGAACCCGTCAGAGGTCTTCTCGACAGTTTACGATTTCATTATGATTCTAATGCGAGCTTCTTAAAAACACGAGAATTAACCCTTAGGTCTATAGGCATGATGATTACATTATGTAAATGAAATTAAAAATAACAGAGTCATATGCTCGTTTTTCTTTCTTTATCTCAATTAACATTTTCTTCATTTCGTTACAACAATATAGGCCGCATACGTTAAAAGAACTTCATTTTTTTTTGGAAAATTTTCTACGATTTTTCATCACTAGAAAGCGGAGAAACGCACTTAAAAAATATTCTACTGAATAGTTATTTTTTCAATAACTATAAATACTTGAGAGTAGCGCTTTTATTTCAAAGTGAAATTTTAAAAACATTGTATCCGGAATGTTTCGTTCTTTAGTTAGGAAAACCAAAATTTCAGCCGTCTGAGATTCTGTTTTGTGCGAGTTTGATGATATTCAACTTTTAAATATTGATATTCAGCTTAATTCGATCTGATTAGAAGCCAAACCCAATAAGGTTGAGAAAAGGCTACATTGGCGATGATGCGGAAAATATATAGTGTTTAACGTTGTTCAAAAGGGCTATGTCTTTTCCGGTTCAGTAATTGTTGAGTTCAATTTGACAATAGTGATGTGTCTTCTTCCTAATTTTAGTTGAACTATAACCTTCCTACAACTCTGTACATATGTAAATACCTTAGTAAGTATTTTCTTGTAGTCCTTAACAACAAACTGGGTCATTTGGGTAAAATTAGGTACATATTTATAAGACAAATTCATAATATAAAACTAAGGTCACATAACGACGGGGTGCATGTCCTTCCTACCGTAATTGTGTCATGTTCGTTACCTCAACCCCATTAAATTTAATAACTTTACTGAAAATAAATACAAGCTATTTTCTTAACATTTTGTATTGCTCGATTTTATTGTAATTTTCCGACCGCCTAAATGACTAACTAATATAATACTTATAACGTATATTTTTATCGTGTGCGCGGTAAAGTCTGTGGGTCTGTGGATCTGCGTGTAAATGGTCTACTTTGGTATGAGTTGTCATCAAAATAATTTATGTTTACAGGGGAAGATTTACAACTAGGTCAGTAACCCAATCGATTGATTCGTTCATAAATATTGTTGTAATGGGGTAAACTGAACCCCATTGGGTTCTTTTCACTCGATTACAATAATATTTTAGTTACGATCAAATATTATACCCTGAATTTGATAAATCGTCATTACTGTTACGACATTGCTTTACAGTATACGGTTGATTTTTAAAGTGTGCCTTCATGGGTAAAACCGAAATTTTAAGGATACTACTTTTCCTTTTACACCAAGACCTGTAGAAGATGAAGAATACAGTACATGGCGTACCAGTTCCAGCTCTTCAGATGACGAAGTAATTTCCGAATCAGACGTATCTCTGCAATCTTCTATAGCAGAAAGAAGAAGGAGCCGAGGCCGAAATCGCACCCGCCCTACTGGTCGTAGAGGGGGAACTAGAGGTACTCGTAATCGTGGGCATTCACGTCAAGCAGCAGTAATAGTGGGAACGCTGGTCTCCGACGCATAAAATTATTAGTTTTCAACCATTAGAACTCCCGTTTTACCAACCCAGTTAAAAAAATTGAGACTGAGTCATAGACACCTGAAGATTATTTCTTCCAATATATAAATAATGATATATTGGAAGAAATGACAACGGCTACAAATAGAATCAATATATTAAAAAAGGCTGTACCTTGGGTCTAACAGTCAAAGAAATGAAAGTCTTTTTCAGTATTCAAATGATTATGAGTAGTATTAACTTGCCGAAAATAGCACTACTCTGGTCTCAGAAATACGGGATTCAGGTTATTAAAAGGCTATGACACGAAATAGATATTTTAATATAAGAAATAGCCTAAAAGTAGTTTTTGATACCGAGGTATCAGACGAATAAAAACTAAAATCTAAAATATGGAAGGTAAATCCACTTATTCAGTCGGCCTTGCGTGGGTGTCATGCACAAGAAAAACCTATTGAATTAAGCATTGATGAGATGATAGTGCCGTTCAGCGGTCAGTGGCAATATTGCCCAGGAAAACCAAACCCTGCTGGCCTAAACATTTTTGTATTGGCGACTCCACAAGGCATTGTCCTAGACATGCTTCCATACCAAGGAGATACTACTTGTCCCGAGCTGTGATGAAGGATATACTCTTGGTGAGGCGTCTATTCTCAGTCTCTGTACAATGCTTGTAAGAGGTCACCACATTTATTTTGATAGGTACTTCACCACGGTGAAATTAGCCGAGATATTACTACAACAAGGTTTTCATGCAACAGGCATTTATACAACAAAAATTGAATTACGAAAAATTGCCTGCACTCTGTCGAAAAAGCTTTTACAAAGAAGCCCAGAGGATATTCTGAAACAAAATCCAGATGTGACAAAATATTGGCTTGATAATAAACCAGTTATTCTCCTATCTACAATTCACTCGAGTGATAATCAAGATCAGGGGGGCTACTCTCTAAGCCCGACGTCCGTAGTTTCGGGCTTAGTTGCGGGCGTATTCTATTCCGTATTATCTAACCACTAAGAACTAATGACAACTCGATTCGACAGTTACTGTCAAATTGTGTTGTTATTCATTTTTAATTACAGTTTGGGACTAACCGTAAGTCTGAAGGTGACACGGAGTAAAATACGCCTGCAACTAAGCCCGAAACTACGGACGTCGGGCTTAGAGAGTAGGGGCAAGAAAAATAAAATCTATGAAATTGTATCTAGCCCAGAAATAGTCAAATCATACAATGAATACATAGGCGGAGTTGACATGGCTGATCGCATGCTGCCTGTATGTGGCTAAGAACTCATGGAGCGATTTTCACCCGCAACCGCCGCGGTTAGAAAGCAGATATATGTTAAAAATTAAAGCACAACTCACGATGCGATTTACGCCCGCGGTTTCTACAGAAGCTGCGGGCCCGCAACCGCGGCGGTCGCGGGTGAAAATTGCTCCGTGAGTTCTTAGCCTGTCCTTTCAAATCACGCACCAAAAAATTAACAGTGAGATTTATATCTCACATGGTCGATTTGGCAGTCAGTAACGCCTGACTATTGTACAACGAAAGAGAAGCTGAAAATGGTATCAACGAACACAATATACCACAGTTACGCACTTTCAAACTGAATCTAAGTGCCAGTCTCATAGAAAAAAAAAATTAATTAACAAATCATCATGTGTCATTTTTTATTAATTAGTTATTTAATTTTTGGTGTACAATAAAGTATATAATAAATAAATAATAAATAAATAAAAAAGTATATAATAAATAAATTATATAATAAATAAATAAAAAAAAATATTTTCCGATTCAGAAAGTCTTTTTTTACTTGATATGGGTTTGCTCTTGACTCTAGTCTTGGTTAGAGGTTACAGAGACAAAGTCTTGACGAGAATGAAGAATTGCAGCCTAATCACAAAAAGAGGAAAGTGCTAATAACACCTATAGGTACTATAAGAAATTGTAAGACATCACAAGACTGAACATCTGGTTGATTACAGTGACACCCAAAAAAGATCCAAAATGCTTCAAGACTACAACAGCGTTTTGCACTAAATGCAATCTATTTTTATGTAGCACACCAAACAGAAATTGCCGTTTTTGATATCATAAAAAATAGATTTATAAGTGATAATAATTATGATAATATTGGTGCCCCATTATATTTGAAATTTCTAACGGGGCCTCTGCGAGTTGGTTTCGGCCCCTCGTATGGCTACCAAAGGACCAGATCTCCAGCGACCCGAGAAAGTAAAAAAAAAAATGATAATATAAGTTTTGTTTTTGTTTTTAGTTGATTATATCTGAGAATTTTTTCATTAAGTTTTGTGGTAATCCAATTATGTTGTTTATGAGATTTTTATTAATTTTAGTTATTACTTTTCGTGTGCATAGAGTGGCACATTTCAGTTCTTTTTATTTATGTTATTTCAAATTTATTAAAAGTATTAGGTATGTCAAATAGTTATTTTGCATACCTGTGCCTAGTGCCGCTACATACCAAAAAATATAATTATGTTACGAAAAATGATTAAAAAGACTGACTAGAGGTTATACAGTATGTCTACGACATATATGCAATAATTGAAACCACAAGTAACACTTGTCCACAGAAGTATAAATAAATTGTTATAAATTTAAAAAAACGTAAAAGAAAAAATTTAAGTTTTCAAACAAAATAAATATGAAAATAAATTTAGTAAAAGTAAATCACCCTATTTAGAAAACGTACCTTGACCTCGACTGACCTCGAGAAGTGCGGCAACAATGCTCGCGCGGCGGCGTTTTGATTTATCTTTGGCAATTGCGATGAAATTCACTATGGTTATTTTTCACCCGTTCTTTTTTACTTCGTGATAAGTTGATTACTGAACTAATCTAAATAAATTCTGTCATAGCACAAGATGGATTAAAACTTAAATTTTCTCATGTTCAAAATGTCCACCACGTTTTTGAATGCACAAGTGACATCGCCGAACAATGTTGTCCCGAACCTTGCCCAACAAATTTCGACCAGGATTCGAGTGTTTATTTCACCGTAAAAAATAAGTACCTAGGTATGTACAAATAAAATTAAAAACACAATTTACACACACAGAAGTCCAGTACCTACTCAGTGTCTATTTCACTGTAAGAAAATAATTACTAATACATACAAGTGAATAGCAAAAATCACGTAAAACAATGCGTGTACTTAAGTACCTATCAAATCTTTGCGAAATGCACACACGCTATCCCGGAAGACTCGCGGTGAACTGACAAAACTTACATCCGTACTGGCAAAAAATAAAAGTCATAGGTAAATAGGGTAAACAATGTAATAATTATCTTTTATCGATACTTTTCTACAATTACTTATCTAATAAAGACTTAATACGCAATCAAGGCATTACAATACTAGTACTATTTTTAATAACCGTATTTAACAGTGAAGTGATAGTTAAATTTATTGGACTTTTAAAATAAATTTTAATTTTTGTACGTTTCGACTTACGAAACTACTACGTACTACCTAGATAGTGAGTAATGTAGAAAACGGGTGAGTACGTTTTTTTAATAGGATTTTTCTTCCTAAAATTTAAACATTATTACATTATTTTTTATCTCTAAATCCACTCAATTATAGTTTTTAATCAGAATAGGTAGGTAGGTACATAGTGGTGCTATAATAATTCTAAACTAACCATGTCCATTAAAAATAGAACATCTTTTTTGCTAACCGATCATTATTCTCTTCAAAAGACAATGAGAGAAAGCTGATAATATTGTCGATAACTGTGTCCAACCCTACGCGTCGAGCGCGCGCGCAACCCGCTCCCCGCGCCCCTCCTCGCCAAAAGCCGAAGGCCTTTGAAAAAGCCGACACACGCGTGCCGCGTCTTTTTGTACTAAGCCGACAAACGAACCGCGCCGCCGTGATCATCCGTGTACACTTGCAGGTATTGTTGGAGTGTCTCAGTGAAAATGAATTTGAGTAAAAATAACAAAATAAAATTTCGGCCGTGACAGGTCAAGAACATTTCACAAGGAGAAATTTCACGTACGAATGTAACGAAAAACAAACAACATTAAGATTTTTAATAGTCGGTCCTACAATGTTCCCTCTGGTTAGGGACAAAAGCCTCTTCTCTGTGAGATGGAGTGGGTTGCAATCCACTACGCGGGCATACGGGTTGGTAGAAATCACATGTCTTCGATTTTTTTTTTCTAGGACATCTTTAAACTTGAAGTTTTCTTTCATTCACCGTTTTGAGAGCAGTGATGATAAATAAATTACACAATGAAAAGTGCTTGCCTGGTCTCACCCACTACCTTCAACTATGCCACAACAGCTTTGTTCTGTTTTCAATTAAAATGCAATACAAAAACATTAAAGTCCCGCCTGTCGTTTAGGTGTACCGAGTTCGCATTTTAGGTAAATAGGTAAAATGAGTACAACTGCGTAGGTGAATGATTGCACAGCGTGGCAACGTCGCTTTTCAATGTTCAAGGATTCAAGTTCATTGTACTATTAACCTACTGTTGCAATTCTACAGAGTGTTCAAATTTGCTTTAAATTAAAACTCGACTTTTTGACAAAACTACTGGACCGATTTCGTTACTTTTTTGTATAGCGTTATCAAATACCATAACTAGTATGTGGTTTCAAGGATTGCATATAATAATATGTCGTAGACATACGGTATAGATAAATGCATATTGATTTCATAAAATATTTGGATTTTTTATTTGGAGTTGAACGCCAGTGTCATATACATAAAATATGACATAAGTATAAGTACTCGTGTCCTAGAACCATTGTCATGTGTATTTATCATAAGTAAATTTTATATAGTAAATACAATTTTTGTTTTTGCATTTTTTAAGATATGTACATGACCCTGATATATCAGAAAACCTAAGATTTTAATAAAAAAAAAATTCTGGAATCCAGGAGGCTTTAGCCTCTTCACAAAGCGAAATCTATGAAAAATAATTTCCAAAACGCAACGTGTTCATAAATTTTAAACTACGATGTGATTTTTTCCCCGCATTTGCTATATTTTGCACATTTTAAAAGCGGTTTAGTTTCACTCGTTGATACTTATAAATTTAATACTTACATCTGCGCTTTCAAGTTTTCAAAAACTCGATTTGTAGAATCACTCGACTGAAACGCTGCTCTCAATTTTATTTCTGCACAGAAAGTTCAAGTAGGTACCAAAGTTATTTATGCAGCCATAAAATAGTTTCGGTAACTTGGTTTCTTCAATTTCATTTTCAGTTCATGACTTACGAAACTGTTTCAATGAATTATGAACTGTACTTTGAATTTTGACAAAAAACAAATGTCTACGAACTCTTAAAAGCTTTACAAATCTACATAAAACAAATGAACGAAACAGATATATCATATTATATCTTCATGATTAAGTATCTCTGCTTAACCTTTCAATATAATCCACACACTTTATCAACGTCTTAAGAAAACAAGGGTTTTGTATACGCTTAGTCATCTCCTTAAATAAATAAGCTACACTTAATAGATGGTTTTCTTCCATTTGTCGGGAATAGGTATTCCCGTTTGCCAAGTTTTGATCTTTATGAAGTACCGATCAGTAAAACCGAAGAGATATATCACTAACATCACTAGTACTTGTCCATTTTTAAGGTTTTGCTGTAGGTACCTATAGTTTACCAAATATGCGTCTCCGGGATCTTATTTTCGTGCCAAAATTCATCAAAATAGGTTCAGCTATTTACAAACCCTTTCGTATTTATAATATTAAGTTAACACTAGCTTTTTCTTGTGACTTCGTACATCCCGTTTTTCTGGTTCCCGTTAGTTTCGGGAAATCCTGTCTTATGTGTGTTCCCCTACGGAGTATAGGGAACCTACGTACCGAATTTCGGCTTTTTACGATCAGTAGTTTCGGCTGTGCGGTGTCTGTCATTCACTCAGTCATCCAAACAGTCATTAACGGAAATATTTATAACAGGTCCTTACTCCTTACATTAATGAAATTGGCGTTTTGTACGGGAGGAATATAAAGTCATTTTTATTTTGGAAAATATATTTAAATAATCAAAGTATGCACCGTTGTTATCTATGCACTTTTGCCATCTCATAGGTAGTCCATTGATCCCTTTACTAAAAAAACCATGAGGGCGAAAATCGATAAACTCTTTGACGGTTTGGACTGCTGCATCGGAGTTGTGGATGGTTTGGACAGCTAAATGAATTTATTTTGAATTTGTAATTCACCAAAGAGGAGATATTTCAGATCAAAGTGGTCAGTACGACAAAACAGTGGTCAGTACGACAAAACAGTGGTCAGTACGACAAAACAGTGGTCAGTACGACAAAACAGTGGTCAGTACGACAAAACGCTAATTTCATAATTATGTCGGAACGTCAGTAGTGAGACGTCATTTAGTCGATGTCTAATTTAGTGTTATTAGATTGAATTAATCTTATGTTTGATTGTAACGGAAACGCCAAGTAGTATACTTGGGTAAGATCGACGCAAGTGGCAACACTGGCTGTGTGTTTGACGTTTGACAGATGATAGTTGACACATGCCGTTGAAATTAAGACGTGAGTCACTCTTACCTCGAGGCAGAGTTTAGTTGGGCATTCGATGACAAGACACAACTGTTAGCGGACGTTGCCACGTGCAACGAAAATACCGCGTTTTTCGCTTTTCAATTGGCCTGTATCTCTGTTTTGAAATCGAACTTAATTGAAAATCAACTGTACCTACTGGTGGTTTTTTTATATGGCACGATAAAATGCCTACCTAATTCTATTTTTGGACTTTCGGGAATGGCTGACCCCTCCTCAGTAGCCAGGATTTCTCTAAGGACTCGACATGTACGACGACACGGTTGACGCAGTGGTTGAGTGATTTACTGCTGCGCTGCATGTTGCGGGTGCGATTCCCGTACGGGACAAATATTTTTATGGCCTACTGATAGTTGTTCCTTGTCTGGCTGTTTGTATATGTGTATCTACATATATGTTTGTGAACGTACCCACGATAACGGAGAAATTCGTAGTGTGGGGCAAAGTTTGAATAAAAAAAAAATATATATAAATATATCACAAAATATTAGATAACTATATAACAGCGAGCTATTATGGCGATTGAGAAAAAATACACTGTAATTTGCGTTCTATGAAACTATCGACCAACTCCAATATTTTAGCACTCTTTTACGTTCGAAGTGCTAAAAATTTCACCTTTCAAGCCCTATAGGTAAAATTGGTTCAAAGTTTTTTTGGACAAACTTTTGGTAAACGCCCACTCCCCGTCGACTGCTTTCTATCAATATAGGAAAGCGCTACCGTGCGTGCTCTTTTCACGCACGGTAGCGCTTTCCACGGTAGCGGTTCGATAGCGCATGTCACGGTGAGGTTTTCGCAAAAATCTACATACAGTCATGAAGGTGAAAACCCGTGTAGTTGTTACTGAGCTTTTGTGTTTGTTTGGATAAGGTGATTTTCATGATTCTCTATGTATGCTATGGCTCAGGAGTTCGTGGTTTAGTAATAATCCACGCAGGTCGATTTTCGCCGAGCGGCATCATCGCGATCCATTATTTATCGGAACTCCTTCGTGCCTCAGTAAGTCGTTGGTTCTGACAGTCATTTGATGATATTATTTGACAGGCGTTATGGATAGTCAAAAGCCAAAAATCTGACACAACTCTGACCAAATGGAGGTATAATCTTACCCAGATGCTGGGTTGTGGAGATCCGCGACACTCAGCTGAGTCCGGTCAAACTGGAAGGCTATGGGTATTGTTGGGAAAAGCCTAGGCAGATCAATATATTACTGGTATCCTATGACGAGATCGCCATTTTAAATATTCCATCATTGAAATGCTTGTGGTTTTAATCACAGAGCGAGATAAAATGACAAGGAAATTATCGAAATTTGAGCATGAGCCAGTCAGTCAAGTGCTCAAGACAATATGAAAATCGATTAGTGGAAAACGAATGCTCAAAACCCACCCGTGTTACTCCTAGTGCCTTTTGCGTTCCATGACCGCGGTAACTCTTTGGAAAAATTTCGCAAACCTTGTAGAATCAGATTGACTACTATCGAATGAGGGTTTGAGGAGCATTCACGCCACCCATTGGTCTCCTTCTACTTAGTAAAATTTGAATGATGTTGTAAACTTGACCATTTAACAAATGTCAGAATAAATAAGCTATTTGACTGGTACCTGAACTTAACGCCTGAATCTGATGCCACCACGGTGCACGTCATTTCATAAATCTTATATTTTCACGTAGTCAATCCTAACATTTGGGCTTTTGGACTAATTAAAAATTGCTCTCGCTGATACAAATACCACAATTCTAAGCCCGCAGATAGTGATCTAACCAAGTCAAAATCAAGCCAAGCCAAGCTCTGACCGAGTCAAAATTACTCTTATCAAAGCCTACTGTCAGAGTTTTTACAAGAACAATCTATGGTCTATGGATCAACTACACTAAGAGATCGCTGGATTTTCTGCTCGTTCAATATAATAATACTTTCAGGATGTTGTTGCGACTGCCCCGTTTCTGTAGCGCCTCAGAAATTTTTGCTGGGGCCCACACAGGCGGCTTTCAAGCCATACTACGAAAACAAAAAAAACGGCTTCGATGCTATGCAGAATGCCGAGTAGTCGCAACTGACCTAAGAGCTGTGGCGGAGAGCTATACTCCGAATATTAGATGTTTTGTGCGAAGGTTGATAAGGTAGGAAATATTTTGTCCTGATTTGTCTTCCTTTATCAATGATGATAGTTTTATATCACTTTTGCTAACATTAGAATATAAGCAGTTTGATTACTAACAAAACATGGATCCCGTTGAGCGAAGTAACTGTTTTTTTTTTTATCAGAATTACGTAGAAAAATACTGGAAATTGTCTCAGGATTTCGCGATAGGCGAGGAGTATGAAGATATTTCTGCTTAAGCTCTCTTAGCCTACTAGCGTGAGTCTACGTACAATGTTGCATAGTTACGTCACGTTTTTGATTAAAGAAACAGATTTGTTAGAACTTGTAGAGGTGAGGCATTAGGCGTGCTTACCGCTTGAATCCCAACAAGTAAGTTCTAAGAAATGTGTTAGTATAGAGTGCTTTATTTCGAAAACACTCAGTCGAGTAATTAGTGTGTTTGTATGGTTAGCCTCAAAGTAACTTTTAATTTATTGCTCGTATTAAAGAAGATTTATAGATACTTCTAGAGATACGGAATTTCAAAGAAAAGAAGAATAATAAACTATCTGGAAATCGTTACATCCGCTTAGGAGCTCCGATTTCATTGATATTCCCACATATTTACATAAGTCTAAATTATAACGCTTCACTTAGGGTGGTTAAATATTTTTGCCTTCAGCATGTTTTTTTAACCCTCCGAGACTCTACTGCCGCGACAAATTGCAGCACGGCGGACGAAGCTCCGGCAGGATCTCATGGCGGTATTGAGATAGCGACTGTCGCAACCTGTCGCTGAGCCACAATTGCGGCGGTAAGTACCCTCTTTGAGGAATGACTAGAGCGGCGGCGTCCTAACTTCCGCTTGACGAAAATACTCACTGCGCGGTTGTTTCGGGAGATACCTGTTTCGGATTCGGTCAGATCCCCAGTTGTCAACACTGAGAGGATCGCCTGGAGGATACAGTGGAACATATGGTAAAGGTCTGCCCTGCATGGGTGGAGCACCGCCGGGTCCTCGACGAGGCGATAGGCGGTGGCGACCTCTCGCTACCGCCCTGGTTCTATATATGGTTCGGAGCGAGGAGGCATGGGAAGCGGTCACCTCCTTCTGAGAAGCAGTAATGCTAGCGGAGGAGGAGGCTGAACGAGTGAGAGAGAGGGAAACCTCACGCCCCAGCCGCTGCAACAGAAGAAGACGCCCCGGGCGTTGGGAGTCGCAGATCCCTGCCACCGTAGGCGCGGGCTTGCGGATGGCGAGTGTTGGGTGGCTCGCTGTCCGATCAGAACCTAGCCGGGGTCGACGACGCGTTGAGTTCCACGCTCGTCTCAAAGAGATGTCAGCATAGTAGACGGGGCCCACTAGGGCCAGTGTCTGCTAGGGTTGCGGAATTTGTTCGATAGAGTCACCGCCGCCCTGGGGTCTTAGTCAGTCAGAGTCTGACAATCCCTTCTGCTTCGCCCAAAGCGGGAAAAGTCATTTGATGATTTCTCATCCCTGAAAAAAACAAAAAGGGGGTCATAAATAAGTTTACCTTATTTGACCAAAATATTTCTACCTATAAAATCTATCAGTGCTAAGTTATGATGTTCTAAATTTAAGAAATAAGTATATCCAACACAATGTAATGTTAAAATCAATGAATGATGCATGTTGTGAAAATAACTACTCGCAAATGAAACAAATAGCAACAAGTGCTTTTTTGCTCAACTTTTTTTAGCATTCTCGAAAAAATGTGAATGCCGCTCAAATAACCTGCAAAAGTCAAACAATTTACTGACAAAGGGTTTTGTTTATTTGTCAAATATCTCAAAATCCAATTAATAGTCCGGTCAATTTAGACATTCGAAGATGCATAAATTCCCAACAAGCTGAAAATCAGTAAAACTGTTCAAAACATAATTAAAAATAAAAATCCTAAGTTCCCTATTATTCCCGTGAATGGAAAATTTTATACTCAAGGTCAAAAGTAAAAAAAATGAGTAATTTCCTCCCGAATTTCCGAATTCCCGAACCATTTTACAAGTTAGCGTAGGGGAGGAAGTTGGCCATAGGAATCTGTTGCTGGCTCGCGGACCAAGTAGATTCCAAGCTAATTTTCTTTGTTTGACGGGCAGACGAACCCACACACAAGTGAGGGTCCCATAAAATTTCCGTCTTTTCATTCGAAAAACGCAATCTTTTTTAAGGATTTAGAAATCATCAAGTGACTCCTCCCGCCCTAACTGAAGCAAAAAGGAGTGTCAGACTCTTACTGACTAAAACCTATCCGTGTTCCTACTAATGCCTTTTGCGTTCCTGGGCCGCGGTGACTCGTTCTAACAAATTCCGCAATCCTGGCAGGCACTGGCCCTAGCAAGTCCCGTCTTCTATGCTGAAAGCTCATTGAGGTGCACGTGGAACACAGCGTCGTGCGTCGACCCGAGCCTGGTTCTGATCGGACGGTGAGCCACCCAATGCTTGCCGTCCGCAGGCCCGAAAATACGCAAACCTTTTTTTTTTAAAGATGTGGAATCTCGCAAGGACCGTAAGCCCAAATTAGATTACTGTCTTTCGATTGTCTTGCGTGCTCGAAGTTAATGTGCCCGCACCCATATACCGTTATTTCCTAAGATCTTTCTCCTTATCACTCACGTACACGTAATTTATTATTGACAACTAACTTTTGCCCGTGACTTCGTACGTGAATATCCCGTTTTTCCCGTTCCAGATCTCTCTAAGTGCTCCCTACTGTCCCCAAGGGACCTACATGTCACTGTAGCTTTCTACGACCAGTAGTTTCGGCTGTGCGTTATCTGCCAGGCACTCATTCAGTCACCAAAAACGGAAGAATTTTATTAATAAGAATATTATGTACGTCACGTCTTGGGTACTCGAGCTATGAAGCATCGGGTTTTCTTCACGATCCGACATAATTTTACGTGGATGTGGGCACTGTCGTGGGTACTCGAACGAAATATAATTTAATTCAAATCAAAATGACGTTACATTAAGAAACAACGTGGTCGCCACTGTTGATTCTGGCTTTCAGGAGTTGCAGTGGTTGGGAATGTGTGGCGGGCTTCTCCAGTCCTCGCGGCATCCCCTCTACCGATCGTGTCCAAGCGGTGGAGCGCGCTTGCGTTTCCGGCAACGATATTAGTTCACAAAATAATTGTTAGATGGCGCTGCTTGTTGCACCATGGCGCCATCTATCCTCGACATCTATGTTGTAATATTTTAATAAAATTTCACTAAGACCGCGCATTGATTTCTGAATCTTTGAATAAAACTTCTTTTTTAAGATACACAATAAAGTTGTCGGTTTTTACTTTTCCTTATTTGTTCATTATAATTTTATTATTTCTGTACCACTACATTGTGTTTAGTTAGCGTACAACAAAGCTATTTGGTATGCAGCATAGAAATATAAAAAACAGATGCAGGCAGCTAACTTGCAACAATTTTTAAGCCTGCAATACACGTTGGCCGAGCGTTGTCGAGTGAAGGCCACTACAAAAAAGAAAATACCCCGTACATCATAAAAATTGCCGGAAAATATATTCGGACGTCGCGCCGACCGGCGCCAACACTTATCTTCCAAACACTTTGTACATCCGGTCCAAAGATTAGTTTACTAACCTGCGAAAAATATAACGTGCAAAGTGAACCCTTATCATCACTGCACGGGTGCCAAATAACGCCACAAAAATGTAGGTTTTATCGCCTTAATCGCGTGTGTCGTGGCTTTAGTGGCCTCCTTAATAAGGACCACTTTACGGCAAAGGATCACGGGCATAATGCCTAAGGTATGGCCCACCCGTGGCCCTTATATGGCCCTCTTGATTGCGTATAAACTTTATCCGCTAATTTAGAGCGTATCACGGTTTACGGTCCTCTATTATGAATTATTATATTAATAGTGTGATAATGTTGTGGTTTTAGGCGTGTTTAATTGTATGTTGAATTAAATTAATAATTCAGAGGTAGCTGAACTGTCAGAGTGGATTGGGGGTTTAATATGGTTATGTGAAGATCTTTCTAAAGCTGAAAGTCTGTTAGTTTTGGCTGAACGCACTAATCTCAGAAACTATTTGGTTCAAAGTGACATAATTTTCTATGAACTTGTGTGATCAGTGCCGTAGCTACAAAAGGTATTGTAACTTAACTTGGGAGCAAAAAGAAAAGAAATCTGACCAAGGTATAAAAGTCTCGACTGTACCTATTGCCTTTTAGAATAAAAGTGTTCATAATTACCGAATGTGTTAACTGTTTGTTTTTCATTCTAATGTTATTCATTCGTTTCAGTGGCGTATATGGGCTTGTAAAACTTAATGTACATTGGAAAGGTTTTCCTTTAGAATTTTTGTTTCAAGGTGATGACTTTACCTCGCGATATTTTTCTTCGCCGTTTTGAGGTCATAGGTAATTCATTTATGAGTGTATTTTAGTATATTTAAAATTAATCTATGACACGTAATTATGTATCTTCATAAGTCGGTTTTACTACTCATCATCTTCTTTTCCCAACTGTATTGGGTTATGCTTCTAGTCAAACCGGATTTAGCTGAATACCAGGTTTTTACCTACGTAGAGCGGCTGCCTACCAGACCTCCACAACCCGTTAACTTACTGGACAAATCAAACTGAACAATTTTGGTTCTATATTTGCAAATATAAATAAAAGTATGTTTTATAATAAATAAACCAACACGCCAGTAAATTCAATTAAATTCTAAAAGTATATAAGATCTATAAATAAATATAGAAACAACAAAAACATAAAAAAACAGAAATTCATGTTTGTTTCCTTATTACTTATCACTGCCATAAAAATCACTGTAAAAAAACAGTAAAATATTTCACGGTTTGTTCCTGCTAAATGGAATGTTCACTGGAATTCAATTCAAAACTCTCGAATGTTTCGGCCCTTTTTTCAATAAAAATCCGTATAACAAAAATATGTGGGTTGGATGTATTTTTACTACATTGTGGGGCCATTAGAAATAAAAATAGCTTAACACATAATAAATAATCTTATTTTTTTCGAATGTTCAAACTCAAACTAAACTGAAACAGGCACTTACGAATTCATGAAGAAGTCAGTTAGTTCAATATATGAAGCTTAATATTACAAAGCTTCACGTTCCAAAGCATAATGATTATGGCTATGTAGCAAAGAAACTTATCAATTTACTAAAGACTCTGGTTGATCCTGAACTAGAAGTAAGTAGCCTTAGACATTTCCTACAGAAACGTCTTCAAAATCAAGAACGAACATGACATCATTTTCTTAACAAAACTTCCACTTGTGTGTGATGTTCGCACGCGACATTCGCGAGACGAAAGACATATCGTGGTATAAGACTATAAAAAGGCGCAGACCCACTGCGACGCAAGGAGAGGCTACTCACGTGTGTTAAGCTTGTGAAATGTAAACACAGTGCACAGTTTTTAAAAGAAGATTGAAAGAACACTACCTTTCTGTACCCTCATAATTGCAAGTATGTATTATTATTATTTTTTATTTATCTTAAAATATTATTTAGTATATATTAGCGTCATGTTTATTTCGGTAATATTTTAAGTTTATTGTTTTATTTTTTAACTTTTACACACGATGTTTACATTTCTTTTATTTGGCTCTCCTTTCGCAGGTATGCTGGAAGAGATTTCTTTAGAAATAAGCATCATCTTTGTACTTACATTTCTGTTTCCTTTTTATATTTGTGTGTGTGTACATAAATTGTTAAAATAAATAAGTAAAATGTATGTGATGCATCAATTGACGACACTGGTACATGCGTCGCTAGCTCGAATATGGCGCATGCAGTACAAGCTTTATACGAATATTAACCCAATAATATGTACAACTGTATCGCAGCACAGTTTTTAGATGCGTCTTGTGGAACGGAGGCATGTGTAGTGGGTAAGTACTGCAGTGGAAACGTAGACCCACGTTGCTGAACAAATGCAGCTCAAATGCGTCGCGTTTCTGTGTACGGAATCCGCCACGGTGAGTTTCCGCCTTAAGTGTTTTTAAGATGAGTAGAGTGAATCTGTCAACCACATGCCCCCTTGACTTGAGATGTCAAATGTTATGTCAAGATGACAGCAGCATATTTTCTGGAGAGGTTGTAATTTGGGCAATAATATTATTTGAAGAAGATCAAAATTGTTATGTTAGTTGATCGTATTGTAGGAGTGGAAATTAATTGCCGGAGCATACGTTTCTTTTATACTTCAGTGTTTTATATTTTTAAAGGGAAATTAATTATTTATTTACAACGATTTAGAACAAAAAATCTCAACCAGTTTTAAAAATTTCGCTATTAGAAAGCTTTTAAAGTGAAATCCTAGGATATAATTACTCATTTATACTGCCTTAACTATGTTCCTTGCCTAACATTGTTACATTGCATAACCCTAACTCTCTGAATAAATATAGGTGTACACTTACAACATGAAAAATAGGAAAACAACAGACATACAAAATTATTTAATTAGTATGAACTTATTATCCCGCCTGCAAAAAAATATATTTTTTTTTACCAGTTGACATTTAAACTGTTTAATTTCGCATCATTGCGTCTGTCGACACAACCAAATGCAAGAAAAATTGTACAGGCACTACTGAGCCTCGTGCCACCACAATAGGGAATATGCACGCGATTTTTTTATTTAAAAAATGAATTACTTATAAGCTCCAGTAAACACTCAAGAAAATATTTTTTTAATATCTTCATCAGCGATGAAGTTATAACGCTTCAAAGATTACTTTTAGAACGAGAAGTCCGACATGGAATTTGACGTCACATTCCGTGACATCTATACATTTGCCATAGAAAACAGCGTTTTCGCGAGAGGGACAGATATATTTGTTTAAAATAATTATATCTCGTTTGTTTTTTGAGCAATTTTGATTCTATTTCCACTGTTAGTAATATATTTTTGTATATTTTTAGATAAACTGTTAAGATAATAAATATTTTTTTTATGCATTTCCCTATTATTCTTTTTCATTATTTGTTTTCTAAAGCCACTAACGCAGTAATAGCTTGTACCGGAAAAATCTAGATCGAGTACAAAGACTTCTTAATTAAACGAGAAATTTTGTCGATGGCCTCTCGCAGCTACTAACTCTAGAAAGTTGCAGCTACTAAACCGGACTTGCAAATTAAACGAGAAAGGAAACAATGCGGATCAGAACTGTAGTGTTTGTGTATCTATGCAAAGAGGTACTAACGCTGTCTCACTCACACAAGTAGTGGTGGGGCGGGATCAGCCGCCAGTCGTGCGATGAGCGCCGGCGCAACCGGACGCGATAGGCATAGCTACTTGGTGTGTCAGTGAGCCAGTGTCCGACTACATACCCCAACCCAGGTTAAGGTGGAAGTACTACAAGTGGCGACGAGGATCAAGGTTAGTGATAATATTCACATTTATAATCACCTAATTAGGCAGTAAAAAATATTTATTCAACCCTGCATTCCACACGATGCGAGTTTGTTTTTATTTGAAGTAGGTAGGTAACGATTAAACCACAATAGTCAAAGTGCCTTTATTACCGCCGATAAATACAAATAGTTAATAGCAAATACACTCGGTTCCAAAAATTACGGGTCAGTCACAAAAATTGAAATACCTCCAGAACTGTAAAAGCTAGATCAATGAAATAAAAAACAGAATAAAGATTTTTTAGTTGCGCTTCTAATAGCATATTATTTAAACTGGTTGATGAAAAAAACTTCATTAGAAAAACAAAATTTAAAAAAATGGCTATTTTTAAAAACAAAATTTTTGTTTCATGTCATTATGGATGCTTTCCATTTCTATTCTGTCACAAAAAAAATTATCGTGAACGTCTTCCACGTGCATAATTATTATTCTGTGAGGTGAAGCATGGCAGTCACGCTAGAGGAATGTACCAGAATCCTAACTTTTTTGGAACTTGGGCGGAGCCAGCGTGAAACAGCCAGAAACATTGGTGTATCTTTGTCGACTGTTCAGCGGGTAGTCCAGCGGTACCAAGAGACCGGATCACACCTTAGAAGACCAGGAAATGGCAGACCAAGATGCACAACGGCCAGGGAAGACAGACAACTGGTGGCTACAATGCTCCGAAATCGTTTTCAAACTGCTGTTGGTCTAAAAACTCACTTTATTCGCTTTGGAGGTGGCAATTTAAGCGCTCAAACAGTAAGAAGACGTCTTGCTGAAGCAAATTTGAAACCATTGAGGCCCGCAAATGGCCCCAAACTGGAACGGGGACATCGAATTGCAAGACAGAGATACGTGCGCGAACACCTAAACTGGACAATAGACGATTGGTCTAGGGTAATGTTCACGGACGAGTCTAAATTCATGCTTTATAAGCATGATGGTAGGCAGTTGGTGTACAGAAGACCAGGGGAGCGCTTCCATCAAGCGTGTGTGGAGGAAAAAGTGGCGTACGGTGGAGGCTCCGTACAAGTTTGGGCTGGGATTTCTGCTGAGGCCCGCACCGAGCTGGTGCTCATTCAAAATGGAACTCTAAATGCAGAGAGGTACGTGGAAGAGATCCTCAATGAACATGTAGGTCCTTTCATGGCCAGGATGGACCGGCATGGCATATTAATGCATGATAATGCGCGTCCCCAACCAACCAACTACAACTAATGATAAACTCGCTACATGAAGAAAGTCGTAAAGTGGGCTTAGAAATTAACCTAAATAAAACAAATGTCATGACGAACCATATTAAAACAGCTATATATCTCAACAATTTGCCTCTATCTTACGTTGATACCTACATTTACCTAGGAAAACAAATTTCATTCAACCAACACAACAACGAACTAGAAGTAGAGAGAAGAGTCAACAACACTTGGAAAAAATTCTGGAGTCTCAAGGAAATTCTGAAAAGCGACATGCCCATAAAGTTGAAAAGCAAAGTCATGAACACCTGCCTGCTTCCCTCACTAACATATGCCTGTCAAACCTGGAAATTTACTATGAGAATAAAAAACAAGATCATAACATGTCAAAGAAGTATGGAAAGAAGCATGCTGAAGATTAGAAAGATCCAAAGAATCCGTCATACTGTCATAAGACAGAAAACGAAAACCATCGATGCTCTCAGCTACGCACAGAGGCAAAAATGGCGATGGGCAGGACATGTAGCCAGACTGAATGACAACCGCTGGACTAGAAAAACCACATCATGGTTAGGACCATCGGGCCAAAGAAAAAGGGGAAGACCAAATGCGCGCTGGGTAGACGACATCATAAAAATAGCAGGTACACACTGCGAGTAGCAGAAGATAGAAAGCATTGGTTATCTCTGGAGGAGGCCTTCACCTTCCACTGAGAGGGGTTCTTGCAAAGTGAATATTAGAACCAAAAACTGACATTACCTAATTTAATTATACATCACATACAATACCAAATAATTTATTTTTCAAACTATCAAGACTAATATTATAATGTATAAATTTCAATACTTATTCTTATTACTGTCAAAGATAATTATTAGTAAGTAAGTAAGTAAGTAAGTAAAGTTTATTTGTTTAAACATGGTGTACATGATACATGCAAGATAACAATGAAGTATAGCAAAAAGTTCTAACATGTTCAGCCGCATATCGTGGCGTACAAATTGGTAGGAAGAGATGGTGCTTAAACCGTGATAATATTCATCAAAATTACATTTAAGACATTTTGTAGGTACTTATTAATTCACTTAAGACTCTACCAGCTCAATAACTCAGCCAGCATTTATAGATAAAAATGTCAAAGTTAAAAACTGTAAATAATAAATGTCAAAGTAGTAATTAAATAAATTAGTCAATAGAATATTAATACTATCATTAAATGTCAATTCCAAATTACAATTATTCCAATAAATACAATAGATTACCATAACATGTCAAAAATACAACATCGTCATCTCAAAAACGAAGGAAATTGTCCTCTTTCATAAACTCTGCTATACTGTAATATGCTCTTTCTATTAGTAGACTCTTTAATTTACTTTTAAGAGCAGATATATTTAATGTTCTCCATGATTTCGGCAATTTATTAAAAATGGTCGGAGCCATGCAAAAGATGCTCCTACGCATAAGAGTCGTTTTAGCGCCGTGAACACAGAGTTTGAAATTATCACGTCTATTCCTAGGGACAGCATCAGACAAAAGCTGAAATAAATGAGAGTTTGATTTTACGAACATTACTGTTTCCAGGATATATAATGAGGGCAATGTCAATATCTTACGTTCTATAAAATAAGATTTGCAGCTGTCAGTTGTTTGCAGTCTAAACATTGATCTAATGCACCTTTTCTGTGCCCGAAACGCTATTTCACTGTCCGTGCCGTTCCCCCAAAAGATGACTCCATATCTAAGAATTGATTCGGCTAATCCATAGTAAGCAGTAATTAGCGCATCCGTGTTCAGAACCGCAGCAAGCTGTTTCAGAGCATAAGCTGCACTACTCATTTTTTTACAAAGTGCCTCTATTTGAGGTTTCCAATTCAATTTAGAATCTATTATTAGTCCCAGAAATTTTGTTGTGTCGGCTTCATTGATATTTATATTATTAAATTGAATACTAAGATTGTTCATTGTTTGTGTACGTTGCCTAAAGTGCATCACGTTAGTCTTGTTTAAATTAATTCTTAAGTTATTATCGTTTAACCAATTTATGATAGATATTAGTGAGTTATTAATGTCAAGTTTGTAAGTGTTTATGTCATTACAAGCTATTGTCATAGTGCAATCGTCAGCAAAAAGTGTCATCGGTTGCTCAGTTACTTTAGGCAAGTCATTTATGTACAGAGTGAACAACGGAGGCCCCAATACACTGCCTTGAGGTACTCCGTACATAACTTCGCGCTCCTCTGATCTTGAAGTCTCTTTACTTTTAGTTTTTATATTTATTGCACTGATTTCTGTAACTTGTTTACGATTATGAAGATACGATTTAATTAATTCTAAAACGTTACCTCTAACACCATAGGCTTCAAGTTTCTCTGCCAGGGAATTATAATGGACGCAGTCAAAGGCTTGTGTCATGTCGCAGAATATGGCACAGACTGGTGTTCTCTTATCTACATTTAGCATGACTTTTTGTAAAAACTCATAAACAGCCAAGTTTATACTTTTACTCTTTCGAAATCCCTTTTGCTCGTCACATAATATGTTATATTTTTCTAAATAGGTATTTATTTCACCATAAATATATTTCTCGAACACCTTTGACATAACTGGTATAAGCGCGATCGGTCTATAATTTATCATTAATTCATGATTATCTTTCTTATATAGCGGTTTCACAATAGACTTCTTTAATGCATCTGGAAATAAACCTGCACTAATGCAAAGATTAATAATGAAACTCAAATGAGTGCATATTTCAAATGCTACTGCTTTCAATATTTTTGTGGCAATACCGTCGTAGCCAACGCTGTTCGTATTTAGAAGTAAGGAAGTAATTTAATTTAATTGTTATTTAATTTATTTGAAATTGAAATTTAATTGTATTTGTTATTTGAATGATTTAATTGTAAAGTAATTAATATAATGTAAATTTGAAAGTTTATTGCACTATTTTTAAATTGTGAATTTGTAGTGTAATTAACTTATTGTAAATTGAAATCTTATTTTAAAATTTTAATACCTAAATTTGAATTGAATCAATTTATTAATAATATTCTTTCTAACACCAAGCTAAACTAATTAATTATGCATGCTCACTGTTTTAAATTGTCAATCTCTACTTTAATGCAAGAAATAAAAGGCTTTTTTATTTTTATTTTATTATTTTATTAATGCGCGTCCCCATACCGCCAGAATTGTACATGACTACCTTGAAGAGGTCGGTATCGAACTCATGCAGTGGCCAGCGCGAAGCCCGGACTTAAACCCCATCGAGCACGCCTGGGACGAGCTTCAGAGATGCGTGAAAGGTCGAAACCCCCCACCAATCACGCTTCCCGAGCTCATACAAGCACTGGTGGAGGAATGGGAAGGTATTCCTCAGCACCGGCTCCGAAATTTGGTGTACAGCATGCCTAATCGCCTGGAAGCTGTCAGAAGAGCTCGTGGAGGCAATACAAAGTATTAAATGAAGAAAGTGATGAAAAACAGCAAAAAAACAATCATAAAAAAAATTTAATCTTAAGAAAAATATGACTACTTTAGTTTTTTTTTAATTTAAGATTAATATTGTGGGTGTAACTAAGTTTTATTTTATTTTTTATCTGTATAATTAAATTCTCAATTGAACAGTCTTCGTTTCATTAGGATGGCATACGTAGTTCGGGAGATATTCGGGTTTATGTGACTGACCCGTTATTTTTGGAACCGAGTGTAGATAAGGCATATTAATATACGAAAAGAAGTAGTAGTAGTGGTAAATAAATAAATAAACAGTGGTCAATGGTATTAGTAGCCAAGTTAGGTTTCATTATTTATTATATTACAAAGTACGTACCTAATTAGTAGTAGGTATATGTACGGTTCGCGAAACTGTAAACAATACGATTAGGCTCGAATACTTGCGAGTGCGACATCGTGATGTAAACAAAATATTCTAACTAATAGAACCTAGTGTGATAAGTGATAACAATTTACCGAACTGGGTATTTTACACCGGAAAATAAGTTATGTACCTACACTGTACGTACTATTATTTTGCTCGTTTACTTTTGTAATGTGAGCGCTTTTGAAGATTATAGTAGGTATCAAAACAGTGAAATATAAACAATAATTATGTATACGGAGCCGTTTAGTAAGCTGAATGATCGAAAACATTTGTAAGTGTTTAGGGTGTTGTGTAATGGAGGAGGAATGATAATCCAGGGTGCACAACAATAACAGGTCAAGTTTATTGTACACGGCACAGTCCGAGTGCGACGCCGTCTAGTGCGGTCTTGCTCGAGCGCCGATGGAGCGTAGTTGTCTTCGGTAGTTGTCAAACCGCCGGTCCGGTCCGGACCGGTGGTGTACCGGTCGTCGCGAGCACACTAGCGCCACCTAGCTACCTGCTAATGAGTTACTAACTACTAAGAAATATAATGTGTTTGTCCTCATATTTGTGTGTTGATATTATGATTTTGAATTTTATACAATACTAAATTAAATGATATAATTGAAGCAAATATGCATAATAATGGAATTTAAATTGCGTGACAAAATTGGACAAATAAAATACCTATATATAAATAAGGTAGGCCACTACACATTTAAGAGTATTTGACAACGAACAAAGATTAATAAATTAACTCGTACATGCATTTCGCTTTTTAACTACACTTTAAACTATTGAGTTTGTAAAAGGATTATGTTTTAGTATAGGTAGGTATTCGAAAAACAGTGCAAAATAAAACCCAGGTAATTAGGTAAAAACCTAGGAACTTAAGAATATAGAATAGAATTATATGGCTAAAAAAAAAAAAAGCACACAAGTACAGGTCACCATTAAATTGGAGACAAATTATGAGGTCACCATTAAATTGGAGACAAGTTATGAGGTCACCATTAAATTGGAGACAAGTTATGAGGTCACCATTAAATTGGAGACAAATTATGAGGTCACCATTAAATTGGAGACAAATTATGAGGTCACCATTAAATTGGAGACAGATTATGTGGTCACCATTAAATTGGAGACAGATTATGTGGTCACCATTATATTGGAGACAGATTACGTGGTCACCATTAAATTGGAAACAGTCCATGTGATTACCTTCCAATTGGGTGGAAACTCACTGGTCATCATTAAAATTGAAGACGAGAATTGGAATACAATGTATCTGAACTTTCAGGTCGCACCAGATCGCTTCGAAATGTCACATTACCTGCCAACACCAGAAAAACTCGATCTTGACGGGGACAGCGCATCAGTGGGACTAAGATGGGAGAAGTGGAAGCGTTCCCTAAGGATTTACTTGGAAGCTGCGGAAATCAAGTCTCCTTTAAAAAAACGAGCAACACTTATGAAATAAATTGAATACCATTGAATGTCATGCAATCTTTTCCTAAATCACATGGAGCTGAGGCCACGTCCGGGAAGAAGCGATACAGCTCACGTCCTTTCTTCTCATCCGGCCATCACTCTGCCTGTGCTTCGGACGTGGCTTGGCGCTCCTCATCAAACCTGCCTGCACGGATCACCTCCGGGTTTGCCGAGAGAACACTACCCAACACTGCCAGTACAGCCGTACTGGCGGACCTGTACTACGCCTTCGTCAGCAGTATCAGGCTTGGTCTTTGGCATTGGAGCAGCACGTTGCGACCAACGTGAAGTGTTGCTTGTTTGTGCCAACTAGCAACCGCATACGTATATTAAGCAGCATTGCTGGTCATTAAACTGACAAGTCATCATTGAATGACAGTGGTTGCAGTAGAATAATTACCTACTGGTCATTAAATTGACAAGTCATCATTGAATGACAATCATTGCAGTATAATATACCTGCCGGACATTAAATTGTCAAGTCATCATAGAATGACAATAATTGCAGTAGAATATACCTACTGGTAATTTAATTGAGAAGTCGTCATTGAATTACGGTAATTGTAGTATGATTCCTACTGATCATTAAATTGACAGTTATCAAAGACAAAATAGATCAGTAGTATTATCTATATACACGTAATTAAATAGACACATTTATTGTGAGGGGGAACCTCCATCAGTAGGAGGAAAGAGAGGGGAACGTTGGAAGCTGGTACTCTTGATCTACCTGGAATGGCTGCTGACATCGAGAGTAGTAAGAAGAAACGTGCTTCACTGCTATATTTTGTGGACTAGAATTGCTAAAAATGTCTATAATAATGTTTTAAAGCTGAAGGGTTTGTTTGTGTGTGGCACTGATCTCGGTAGCTACTGGTTTGAATTGAAAGACTGTTCTAGTGTTGGGTAGCCTATTTATCGAGGAAGATTTTAGAATCTAACATCACGGTGCGAACAATATGAGCGAGGCATTGATGGGGGATCGGACGCGGACGAGGTTGCGTGGATCGGTTAGTTTAATAATACAGCAAATGCAAATGTCACCAGCTGATGGAGTGGATGTCTTTGGTGTGGCTATTACCAAACTATACATCTGAACAAAGTAAGATCTGAGAACGTCAATCTTTTCAATTGATGTTAGTAGATTCTAGATGTAGGAAAATGCAATAATGTTGATCACACACAAAACCTGGGAAAATATGAAACAAAATAAAGTACAGGCTCGTGACCAAACATCCAGTGCAATAACACTATTATTGTTATTGAACTAAGAAACCCTTGAACCTAACAGGATCATTTGACGCAAATATAAAAATGTCATGTCTTGGGAAAGGAACTGCCGTGGTATACTTATAAAAATAGTAAATCTCTTTATCTTCAGGCTATTGTAGCACATAGATATTATGTACCTTACAATATTTAGTAAAAAACTTCACTAAGCACTACGTCATTGTGCGCTCTGGTGGAACATGTCCGCGGGAGTGACGGTGACACCTGCGGCCAAAAGTCCTCCTCCATGACATGTTGGTACCCGCACCACAAAAGCGTTGACGTTGACATTAGGCCGCGATTCCAGCAAATGCACTCTCGGCGTGTAGCTTGTCTTTTGGCGCACATACTCCACAATTCCCTCTGCCTTAGTGGTGTAGTGTAGCCGCGAGATATATACTGGAGTGTTTACGGCTTCGCGGTACGTATAGTTACTTTGGGTTCTGTTGGTGTCGTGCCGCAGCGGTTCCAGTTGGTTCGCTGGCGGCATTCTCTACTTTGTACCATCACGAAACCATCATCGTCGGTTCCCTTTTGATATCTTTTAGACACAGGCTTCATAGGGGGAGCAAAGTGAGTGCTCGTGCAAACGTTAGTTACTTGGAGTGGAATTCCCTGCCGGAGTCTGTGTTTCCCGATGGTTGCATCCTTGGAGTCTTTGATCAGGAGTGATTATTGGGTGGTCTGAACAGGCGAGCTCCGTCTTCGACCGCGTCATCGCTTGCCCGTGGGTGAGATGGTGGTCAATCGCGTGCCGATAAATAAAACAAAAAAAAAAATAAAAAATAAGTTAGTAATTTAAGAGTTTCCCATTGGCATAACAATATAACTTAAATAATGAGATATTGGATGGCAAGATGGCCACACAGCAAACTGACCGCATGCGACGTGTTTAGTGAAAAAATTGAACCTAGGTTTTTTATATAAACGTGTGGTTCACAGTTTTCCATATATAACAATAGTTACTAAATTCAGTTAGTAAATTCGATTGTAAACAATTTAAAATAGCAACTTGATATTAATGACATTGAATAAAGCTATAAGAGTGTGTAGAATTCCGAACTATTACAATTTCTAAATAGATGTTTCCCTTTCGGGTTGCTTGTTAGTTACACATTTTAGCTACTATGAGTTAGATCGAAATAAGATCAATTGATTCGAAGTATGCGGTGCAGTCATGACCGTAATGCTTGTAGATTGCCGTAGTAATTCGTGAACGTAGTAGCTACTTCACATGAACGTTAGACACAAACATGTCAGGCCTAGTTTCTCTCCTCTTTGTGGGCCCTAATGTGCATAGCTTACCGGTTGGTGAGTTTTAAAATCTCTTTGTCGGGAAGATGGCCAAGGTCAATTATCACGTGATGTTACGAAGTAGATTAAGAGGTAGCATCAAATTATTTTGAGGGACCAGGTTCTTGTTTCTGTGGGCGAGCGTACCAGGGTATCATAGCAGCATCCCAAAGTGATATAGACGAGAGAGTCTGTATCAGGGTGTCGTTGTCGTAGCTATTGGTGGTACAAATAAGTGTTTTCTCGGTATTCTTCCCATGGAGAAGTGCCAGTATAGGAAGTGTGTTGTGCTGAGCTATGAGTTAGCTGTTGACTGTGAATAAGATTATTTAATTTCTTTGTTCAAATAATTATGAGTTTAGTGACTTTCAGTGGTGCTTGGACTTGGTAATCACGAATACTAGTGAATCACGAGTCAAACCTAAAGGATATATAACAGCCAGTTTTGAACTGTCAAACGGCTAATTGACTGAACGACTAGTGAGTTAAGTTAGAGTTTTAAATAACTCTGAAAGTAAACAAGCGTCGGTAGACGGTTTTTAATGATAAAGAAACCAAGGCATTAAATCCTATCGTACGTCTACTTCATTAATGAGATTGATTAATTATGATAATAACACACACACATACACACAGACATTAGTTTAAACTTATTTTGAACTTCAATTACTACTATTAACTATGTTGATTCTAAACAAATAAAAATATTAATAAGATAGAGATGTAGTGTTTGTGTATCTATGCAAAGAGGTACTAACGCTGTCTCACTCACACAAGTAGTGGTGGGGCGGGATCAGCCGCCAGTCGTGCGATGAGCGCCGGCGCAACTGGACGCGATAGGCATAGCTACTTGGTGTGTCAGTGAGCCAGTGTCCGACTACATACCCCAACCCAGGTTAAGGTGGAAGTACTACAAGAACAAACGTCGTCAGTAACGAAACCATAGCGCGATCTTATTCGACGCCAACGCCATCTAGTTTAAAAACTAGACCTATTTTGAGTACCTTCACATACGAACACTATCTCTTTATTGAAACACATTGATATCAATTTATGTTAAGGTAAAATAAAAAGAAACCCTTAAAAACCCTTTAAAAGGTAGAGTATTTTACAGCAACTTTGTTAATCCCTGTGAATTTATTTCTGAACTAGCTATGCCCGCGACTTCATTCGCGTGTTTGTTGGAAAATGAAAAGGTGTCGCACAGAAAAAATGTACAAACAGTCAAAATGCGTTACTTGGCGTGTCTTAGAATTAGGAATAGAGAAGAAGGAAATGCCAGGCACTGATTGTATCGCTTTCGTTTAAGGCGAGGTTGCAGTACTGTGTGTTTTGACGAACAACAGCGACTGTCCGGCGAGCGAAATAATGCCTAAATTTTGATTGTTTTTTCTTCTTGGCGAAAACTGATAAAGAAATTATAGAATATGGTTTCAACATTTAATTCAAAATAAGAAGCTCTATCTATTGATATAACTTTTACATATATTCCTGATGAAATCTCTTAGCAGTACACGTTTAAAATAGTAATTTAGTGTCATGTTTGATAAAAAAAAGTATCGAGCCAATCATTCTAAATCGCGTTTCTATCTTTACGATTTACTTACGGTATGTTCAATTTTTATGTAATGATTTTTATTTATTAAAAAACTCATAATTAATTAGATTTTCAGACGTTCAAAAATCTTAAAAAGTACTGCAACCCCGCCTTAAAAAGCCGAACAGCGCCAGTATTTTTAGCGTTCCGAACATCCGTAGGTAACGGATCCTTTATAGGATGAGTGACTGCCTGTCTGTCCGTCCGTCTGTCACAGACAATTTGCACTGAATCTACAGGACCGATTCTGTTGAAATATGGTACACATGTAAACTTATGTAATCCAAACACGGACGGATGCGTTACGAAAGTAAACAAATTTTGAGAAGGGCCGCGTGTCAATTTTGAGGAATAAACAAGATAATTACTAAAACAAACTGTACCGTGTGACATATTTTTGTGAGGGTTTTAAACATGTTCTTTTCATAATTTTAAAATAAGCAACTTCAAGAAATAAGACGAAAAATTGCCATCACGCCCATGCCTAAACTCCGAAACTGCCGAGTCCAAAACTTAAAAAAAAAAAATCCAGACAATAGTTATTTACCTATAGATTAGAGGTAACCTATTAGAAGTCTATAATGTTAAAATAACATGAAACAAAAATAAAATTCATTCAGAACCTTTGCGTGCGAGACCGACTCGCACTTGGCCATTTTTTTTCTAGAAAGAGTCGTATTTATGATAAAGCTGCTCTGAAAAAGATGTCATTGATGGAATCACACAAGTGGAGTGTACACAAAATGGTTCCTAGGGTAGCTAACGCGCGATAGAGTTTTCATAAAGTTAATAAGAAAAGTAATAAGTTCAAACCGCGCAACGGACAAATTCTGGCCTTGGGCTGGTCATGTCGTAACATAGGCTAACTGACAACGGGCTTGTGTCCTGAAAAAATCTAATTAGTCCGACAGTTAGATTATCAAAAAATATTTGACCCGTGTTTTTTTCTTTTGTTACGGGAACCAAAATTGACGAAGTTACGACGCTTTTAAAATTCTCAATACGTCACACCTTCGCATAATTTTTACTGACCCCACTCGCCAGTTTTGATGCGTTTAATCTTTGTCAATATTTATTGATTTACAAAAACAAAAAATACGTGTCCATTATTTTTCAATACTCTAACTGACAAACTAAATATTTTTGCAATGTGTGGATGATGGAATCCAGCCTATTGAAGATGCATAGGACGGCAGTCGCACGACGTAAAATACTGGTATTCAGCTGATTCCGGTAACTGGAAGCTGACCCCAATATATTTGCGAAACATGCTAGGCTAATGACACACAAAAGAAAAATAAAAACCCTCGAAAAATGCAACAGCAAATGTGCTCTCCCCCTAAGCTCCTTATATTTTTTGCCTACTTTAATAAAACTTAGTTACCGTGTAGACTGTTTGCGCGGCCATTACTTCACGTTCTGATGCTAAATACGTTACATTACTGAAATGAGAGTACTCTTAGGTACCTAAGTATTTGTTAAAAGAAATACGTACATGTGTTTCTTGAGTACGTGCGCTATCTATAATGTTTTTTTAAAATTGAGAGGCACCGCAAGAGGGGTGGTGATGAATTTTAGGTTAACATTGGTGTTACTAACATTTGATGTTTTTATTGATAAATTAAAAACTAGATATTGCCCGAAACTTCGTTGTCATTTACATAGATAACCGCAAAAAGTAGCCTATAACAGTCTAAAGATATCCGTTTATCTCTATACCAATTCATCAAAATCTTTTCAGCAATTTAGGCGTGAGAGCGCACCTAACAAATCACCAAAAAAAACATAAACACTTTCGCTTCTATGATATTAAATAATGATAGAGGAGTCGAAGCAGTCGCCTTGACCGAAATCGGTTGGATCACATCATCATCATTAGTTAGAATAGCTCTACAGTTGGTGCTCATCGTAGCAAGTTCGGCACCGAGCATGGTACTGAGCTCTGGGCTCGATTCCATCAGGAAATTCGCAGTAGCTACCCGGACTTTCAATGTTGGTAGTGTAACACCCCAATTTTTTTTTTTTTTTTGTAGGGGGGAATCTTCATGGATGTCCTCCACCCTGGGGCGGGCGGAGAGGTCTGTCAGTCTCTTACTGACTAAAACCACCCCGGTGTTCCATTTTCCACCTGCGCCGTAGTGTGACACCCCAACGCCAGGTGCGGACGTTTATATTTGTGTTGAGGCTGGCCAGGCAAAGAACAATGGCAGCCACCACATACATTAATTTAGCTGACATTAAATTCTTGCGTCTTTTAATGAAAAATAGCTTGTTGAACTGGACGTCAACTACTGAATGAGTTTGTGTAAGAATTTTTGTTCGGAAAGCCGCGATTAATAGAAATTCAGTCATGAACTTTTCTAGGTTATATAAATTAGGTATGGTAATTCGTATTGGTATTCGTAAATTAGTGCAATTGTAATTGAGCACACTCTTGTCGATTATAATACAGGGTGTAAGGGACAGCCCTCCACAAACTGATAGGGTGATTTCAGTATATCGTACTAAGTTGACCGGTACATGAAATTATTTCAGGAACTTTGTGGGAATCCAATAAAACTGATTTGTTTAATTACCTCACACGCAATGTATTGCTACCTCTGCAAAACGCACGCAGCGAACGGCAGCGCAGCAAGCTTTCGAAAGGACAGCCGCGCTCGCGCCACGTGTTTAACAGCTGATTTCATGCGTCGTTTATTAGTTTTTTTTTTTTCATTTTAGCTGTGTTATTTACATTAATGGTGATCTGCATACAGATAATGTAACTTTACATTGAAATAAAGCAATAAAAATTGAAAAAACGAAAAAAAAAAAAAACCTGAGAAAATTTCCACTGGAATATGATTCAAAATAAGCAGCTGATTGCACCCTGTTAATTTGTGGAGGGCTGTCCCTTACACCCTGTATATCCTGCGTACTTGCTAATCGTTTTTAAGGTTTCGTACCAAAATAGTAAAAAGGAAACCTTATGGTGTGACTAAGTCTGTCCGTCTGTCACAGCTGGATATCTCAAGAACTGTTAATGCTATCAACTTGAAATTTGAAAAAGTTTTAGATGACGTTTTTTCAACTATTTTGCAAATAAGAAAGAACTAAAAATGTAACAAGTGCGAGTCGGACCCTCACACGTAGGGTTTAAAAAAACACGTTTCCTATATGGGAGCCCCACTTAATTTAAATTTATTATTAATGGCATTATAATTACACATTCTGTGAAAATTTTAACTGTCTGCCTATTAGGATTTTCAAGATACAGCCCGCTGTTAGACAGACGGGCGGACGGACGGACTGCGGAGGCTTAGTAATAGAGTTCCGTAGTTCCTTTGGGTACGGAACCCTAAAAAGGAAACATAGCTACCTATTTGTTCGATTGCATTTAAGATTGCAAAACTAAAAAGAAAATAAACATAGAAAACCGGCCAAGAGCGAGTCGGACTCGCACCGAGGGTTCCGTACAAACCTGTAGGTATTATATTATAAGCAAAAGTTGCGATTTACAATTTATGACGTATTAAAAAAAACTATTTACTGGATCTCGTTCAAACCAATTTTCGCTGGTAGTTTACATAGTAATATACATCATTTATATTTTTTTAGTTTTATCATTTTCTTAATTTAGAAGTTACAGGGGGGGGACACATTTTACCACTTTGGAAGTGTCTCTCGCGAATATTATTCAGTTTAGAAAAAAAATATTTTAAAAACCTCAATATCATTTTAGAAGACCTATCCATAAATACCCCAGACGTATGGGTTTGATGAAAAAAACAATTTTGAGTTTCAGTTCTAAGTATATGGGGACCCCCAAAATTTATTGTTTTTTTTTTTCTATTTTTGTGTAAAAATCTTACTTACCAAGTTTTTTTTTTTTTTTTTTTTATACAAAACGGGGAAACTCTTGGCCCAAATTTCACCTGATGGAAAGTGATGATTAGGCCGAAGATGGAAGCGAGTTTCACCCGGAATCCTCTTACACAGAGGAACTGGCTATCATACCTCTAACTGCCGGAACACAAAAATGTTGTTAACATTGTTGTTATGGCGAGAGACTTAGACATGATGGTGGTAGCTTGCCAGGCGGACTTAGAACAAGTCCTACCACCAACAAAACCGAGCAAAAAATTTGTCCCCGCTGGGAATCGAACCCGGGACCTCTGGGTCTGAAGCAGATGGTATAACCACTAGACCACGGAGGCGGTTAGTGTCAGTGTCACCTGTTTAGCACCACCCAGGGACCACGTGTAGGGATTCGCTGAAAGGGTATTCTCCTACGGACGTGGGTGACTCGGCCCCCAACAGCATAGTTCTTATAGTTTCGGAGAAAAGTGGCTGTGACATACGGACGGACAGACAGACATGACGAATTTATAACGTTTTTGCCATTTGGCTACGGAACCCTAAAAATCACAATAACAATTATTATAGCTGCAACATTGACTGACAACTTTGTTCTGTTGTTTCGGTAATTAAAAAAAAAAAAAAAACAAACAAATGTTGCTTGTTCATACTGTTTTTGTGTTTCATTTTAATTTTGTCAACTTTTGAATTCCCGACTCATAAAAAATATTGTACTTACTCCTTTTTTTAATAATATTCTCCTTATAGCTAGCTTACTTCTTAAAAACTTTCGTCAGATTTCAGCAAGAAAAGGAAAGCTTTATTCAGTCCAAAATAAATTAAGAACACTATTCACTCTTACTTTTTATGGTTTCTCCAAAAAGAAATATTATTGTGAACTTTTTACTTCGTGAATAAATACAATTTTGTTAAGAGTTTTTGTGAAACGAGTTTTCGTCGCTCGCATGAAATATTATAACAAAGCGAGTTTTTGTGGGATATAACTTTGCTTATTGGCTCGTGAAAATTGCTGTGCACTCATTATTTCAGTGGACAACCACGTAGGAAAGTACCTGGGTAACTATAGTTCTCTTTGTGCTTTGTATTATGAACTAGCTTCAGAAACAGAATAAGGGTGGGTTTCATCAATAAAACTGAACGCGATTAGCATATAAATCACGTTCACGAGTTATCAGTGTCCTTCTATTTTATGGTTTGTTTTTATAGTTATGCCAATCAAATCCGATGTCGACTATTCAGGTAATGTCTAAAATGAATTGAAGAAGCAAGTGAGTATATTAACAGTAAAAAAAAGGAACGATAAACTGTAGACATAAACCAGGTTCTTCAATTGATCGGTACAGCTTGAATGCTTGTTGGGTTAGTATGGAACTGAAACAAACAAAAAGAAGAAATGCATAAATAATGTTATAACATTTTTGTAAATTAACATTACGCATCATCCACACAGACAGTGATTTGGAGTTATATGACTCATCATTTTATATTATTGTAACAGATGAAAATTATCGGATGGGTCCCGCTAACACTTGGAAACGTTGCTCCACAAACAGTAACTGCGTTGTGGATGCACCTTCAGATATAACTATACACAAATTAATTACACTATGTTGAACGAATGAAGCTCAAAAGGTTCATATATCCAATTATTAAGAGAATAGTGTAATATAAAATGGTTAGCCGTTTAGACGGGACATTTTAACATCAGCTACTGAGCCATTTTTTGCCTTGAAAGATCGTTACACGTGGTGAAGACGTAAACAATAAAGTAACAATATAAAAATTTAATCGCTAACAATTTCCAGGGCTTTGTACTAATTTATCGTTAACATATCTTTTTTAGTTACTCTCCTCCTACTTATCTTACGTTTTGATCGTTATCTTTTTAAAAATACAACGCTTCTATAAATAGTGAAAAATTATAAGCCTTAATGCGGAGCCACGCTTCGGGGACTTTGTTTATTTTTGGGCAGTGACGATCGCTTTAAGGTATGGTTTCTTAAAACATATTTCACCTCTTATGGACTCAGATCTATAACTAATATTATAAAGCAGAAGAGTTTGTTTGTTTGTTTGTTTGGTTGAACGCGCTAATCCCAGGAACTACTGCTACGATTTCAAAAATTCTTTCAGTGTTAGATAGCCCATTTATAGAAGAAGGCTATAGGCTATATATCACACGCTTAGACCAAAAGGAGCGGAGCAGTAATGAAAAGTGTTACGCAGACAACGTTGTACGGGTCAGCCAGTTTGTATATAAAGACACGGAAATACGTCAATTACCTCTAGGCAGGCGGGCTCCAATTCATTGTCGACCACATCATCGCTTAACATCAGTTGAGATAGTAGTTAAACGTGAGCCCAACTATCAGTTATAAAAAAATACTGATCCAATCCAACACAGCGGGTCATCCTTTGTTACACTTTAGCGCCTAAATCAACCCTTTTGTGGATGAGAAATCATCAAATGATCGGTCAGTCGGTGTTAGACTCGCACTGACCACCCCGTGTTCCTTTAAATGCCCTTTGCGTTCAAGAGGTCTCCTCTCTAAGCTCGTTGCCTCTAAGTCCATAGTTTTGGCCTAAGTTGTGGGCGTTCTCTCCTCCGTGCCACCTACGGACATAGGTACGTAATCGTCCACGTACGTAATCGTCAATCCCAAACCCGAACAAAGAATGAGTGACAGCACGATTTCATAGTTTTTTTTTAACTATTGATAGGCATACGTTTGACCACTATCTAACCTGATGTTAAGTAATGATGCGGTCTAAGATGGAGCACGCTTGCCTAGAAATAACCTTATTCACTCTTGACTTAAAGACTCCCAGGTTGTATCTATCAGGAAACACAGACTTAGGCAGGGAATTCCATTCCTTAGCTACACGCACAATGAATGTATTCCCAAAACTTTTGTGTGCGTACAGGTGGGATGTCCACCATGTACCGGTGGCGCGTCGCCGCCGCGTAGGTCTTGTGGTCCGATGATGGAGCGGGCTTGACGGAATTAAATTTTGCAATTCCGTTGCACACTCCCCAAAATGCAACCGATAGAAAACTCACAGGCCAGAAACTCGGCGTCGATGCTCATGACTTAGAAGCTTCGATTCGACGAGCCTATCATTGCCGATGATCCTCGTTTCTCAATTGACTAAAGGGCATCAAGCTGGTATCTCGCAGATCCGTTCCAAAGATGAGAGCAGTATCATACACGACGAACTTGCGCTTGAAACACTTGATACTTTTTATTAGTTTTGTTATTTATTCTTATTGGTTAAGGCCGTACCCTGACCAAATAACCTTGAGCATTTTTTCCCTCAATAACAGCGCAAGATAGACAGTAGCGAATACGCTCAGAATGTTGAATAAAGTCGTTATAAAATCTAATTTTAGTCGTTAGAAAAAAATATTTCTACCAAATGTTCATAATTAAATTGCCTATCCATTAGTGGAAGTACTAAATCAAAGTAATCGTTAGTTTTCTTCTCATTTCTGTTGTCCGTTGTGAGAAGATTAATTAAAAATTATACTTAGTAATAAAAAATAAAAATCTACCATTTTAAAGCCAAGAATAAGTAGAAATATAATGTATTTTTTATAAGTTGATATTTCTTTTGGATAAAGAGTATGTAGCTCCAAAAAACTACACAAAAAACAGCTGGCGCTGCGTTTTGCACGGGGACGTGCCTTAAGTAATACGGAGTAGAATACGCCCGTAACTGAGGCCGATACTACGGACATCGGGTTTAAAGAGTAGACCTCTGGTGGCGCGGTAGCTCTTATGATAAGTTCCGCAACATACCTACTCGTAGATCCTAAGAAGGCTTTAAACTTCTGTTTTTATTTTTTATTTTTTGATTTGAGATGTTGCTCTTGACCTTAGTCTTGGTCAGAAATTAATGACAGAGACAAAGTCTACGATGGAGCGAGCTTACCCAGAAGGAGCCTGTTTACTCCAATTTTGAAGAGATTAGGGTTGTAAGCGTTCGGAAACACAGACGCAGGCAGAGAATTCTACTCCTTTCCACGAAAATCGATATTAACCCGACCAAAGCCACAGGTAAAAGCTAGTACTGCGTAATAAAAAACGAGCAGATAACGTGAAAATAAGCTTTACGAAGAATATGGTGGTTCTAGTTTACTGAAATAATTCTATGGCTTTTGTGGTACCTAGTCCGAATACTAAGAAACGAACTAATGTTTTTGTTCTTAGAATTCATTATAGCATGTCTTTATTCATGGAAATGAATGAAAATATTATAAACCAGCGGCCAAGTGCGAGTCGGACTCGCGCACGTTTGATTCCGTACCATTTTCTATAAAAACGGGGTTTGTTGTACGGGAGCCCCCTTAAATATTAATTTAATTTAGTATTATATTCTTACAAACAATAATAAAAGTAGATTATATATCGAGGGGATAAAACAGTGTCTTATGACACAGGCGTCAATATTGAATGACGAACACAATGAAGGATTCGATAGTTAACTCCCAAACGACGCTAGAAAGTTTAAAGTTTTTTAATGTCACGTTTGCGTGAATGTTGTTTTAGTGACATAACAGGCTCCTACACTTGAATTTTGATGTGTTCTATCTTTGCATTTTTTATTAATTTGATTAAAAATACGTGTCTAATATTTTTTATTAATTTGATTAAAAATACGTGTCTAATATTTTTTATTAATTTGATTAAAAATACGTGTCTAATATTTTTTATTAATTTGATTAAAAATACGTGTCTAATATTTTTTTAAATAAAAACTTCTTTAGCGGCGTTCAGCACTTTTCTTGGGTTGGGTATAAAATGTTAAACTCGCGTCAGGACACGTGACCTGATCAAAAATTCGTAAGACGGATGATTCAAAAATGCACAACGTTAATGTCAACGTTCACTTCTACCGGCACTCCCGGAGCGCAGCCCGTTTTTTTAATAATGTCGATGGATGCGAAACGCACAGGACTAGTAATTATAGTGGCAACAATTGGGGGAGGCGTATGTCCATCAATCGACGTCTCTCGGCTGATACGATGATGATTTTTTAATAATCTGCGTAAAAATTTATCCAGCATTCATCCTCAAAATTTTATAAAGCTCAACTTTTATTTATGTAATAACACAAAAAAAAACGTTATTTCTTGAATCAGGAGACACTTATTCATAACCATCTTATTTTTGTCTGCAGTGACTGTTCAGGAAGAAGTCATCAATAGTCATCAAAGTCATTTTGCTTACAACATAATCCCAATCTGGCTATGGCCCAGTGTGTCAATTCTACTAATTTTCACATTCACATCGCATTCGAGTCTCAATCTCTTGGCAATTTTGCAATTCACGTACTAATGCAAACGTTGTTTAAAAATAGTAGAAGTGGCTCTTTGCTTATGTAAGACTGTTTTGCGGTCAGTTAATAGTAAAAACCATGAAATAATAAGGAAAAAAAAGGGTAATTTGTAACGATGATCGCTCTATTTATTTGTCGAAAACAGGAAAATAATAATGAAACTTAAAAAAATATGATGTCATTGTCTACGTCATTCAATAAATCAATATACATATTTAGAAGTAGTCGAGTTTTTATTTTCGCGTTTTCTGATTTAGTTCAAGAATCCTGACTGCAGCAAGGGATTAATGCTAACTCAAGGCAAATACACCTCTACTTTTCACACTTACTGCGAGAAAATTGTACTCTAGACATGAAAACCGATGGCGCGCGACGGCTTCCGCCGCAAGTAATAGGTCGCGCGTCCGAAACTGTGACTCCAGCTCATGGCAATAATATTTTACCTAGTGAATATCATTATAACCCGCCGGGCAATAAGGTGATTTGAATTTGGAAGTATTTTGACTGCGCCCGCTGCACCTAGCAGCGGAAGCCGATGGGAGCCACTCGCAGATTAGAATGACGTACTTTAGTTTAGGTTTGCAAGGCCAGTATTTTCGTGTAATCATTTGACGGTTGTGTAGGTCGGTTGTCTTTTAAGGTGAAAGCTCGTGAGCATATTCTCAAGAAGTTGGAACAATAATTACAGCGGTAATTCGTTGGATTGGTGCTTTTTAATAACGTTGTTATTTTTTTATGTGTATGTATGTATCTGTGTATTTATTATAGATTGTATTTTATTTTTCTTCCTCTCGGTTTGTCTTTTCTTTATGTTGCACCTACCATGCTGTCTCTGCACCACCCTAAGGTCAACTGGTAGAAAATGTCTATGGCATTAAGTCCGCTTTTGTACAGTGTCCTAAAGTAAAAAAAAGTACTTGTGCCTAAAGTTTTAATAAATAAAAGAAGATTCTCCCAACATACAGGACCGCGAAAAAACGCCTAACAGCAAGAAAAAAATGCACTACCAAATATCATTATATCGAAGGTCTGAACGGTAATAAGAATTCGAGATAACAAGCGACAATGTATCGTGTTTCGAGATACAGAATATTTTGGAGTCATGAAACTGAGATGTAATGACATGACGTCTGATCGTCAACGGAGTAACGAGGCGAGGGAAAGTGGTTCTGAAAATTATATACTCGTAAGTATGTACTGTAATATTATGTAGCGAAGTAGGTCAGAAGTTTTTGAAACTGTAATATTCTGTAACTGAAAACGGTTGACATTTATTTTAAACTAGCTTCTGCCAGCGGCTTCGCCCGCGTGATCCCTAGGGAACATTTTCCCGGGATTAAAAGTAGCTTATGTGCTATTCCAGACTATAATCTATCTTTGTTCTAAATTTCACTAAGATCCGTTAAGCCGTTCTGGCGTGATTGAGTAACAAACAACCAAAATTTCACATTTTTTTTTTTTTTCTATTGATTGTAGCGTGATGAAAAGTATACTATAACCAGCTCAGGAGTATGAAAAATAAATATACCAAGTTTCGTGAAAATCCGTTGAGTAGTTTTTGTTTCTATAACGGTTATACAGACAGACAGACAGACAGACAGACAAAAATTTTACTGATTGCATTTTTGGCATCAGTATCGATCCCTAATCACCCCCTGATAGTTATTTTGGAAATATATTTCATGTACAGAATTGACCTCTCTACAGATTTATTATAAGTATAGATAGATAGATAGATATAGATAGATAGATATAGATTGTAAGCGACTGATATATCGATCTGTCTAGCTTTTTTCTGAATGTGTTCCGGTTGCTTCTAGGCTAACAGGATAATGCTGAATAGGAGTATATTTTAACCGAGTTCCCAAAAAGGAGGAGGTTCTCAATTCGGTTGTATTTTTTTATGTTAGTTACCTCTTAACTCCGTCATTTATAAACCGATATGAAAAATTCTTATTTTATCTGAAACGATATACTTCTCGATTAGTCCCACTTAAATTTTATCAAAACCGGTTAAGGAGTTTGGATTTTAAATAGGCGAATTGCGTAGTTTTGCTTTCCTACGATTTTGCAGTGGTGTTGTTGGGTGTGCGGTACCACTAAAAATCGAAAATAATAAAAACTTTTTACAAAAAAGTACAACCGATTTCTAAATGAAAATAAAAAACAAAATTTGGAAGTCGGTTGACTGTTCGGTGTAGATCGCCGATCGCCCATTTGACTTTATAACCCTGTATCTAACTGGATAAAACGATACCCTTCAGTAAGACTGATTTCAGATTTCAGGCTTCTGACTGCCCATAGCAACTGTCTAAGATGTTCAAATGTCAGCTGGAGCCAACGGTTTCAAGTGCTTTCCAAAGCACGAAGAAATATCAGCCGGTCGATTCTGTTGATATCTCACTGTGATCACTTAGATGGAGTGAACGGGAAGTGAGCTGCCATGCCACAATGTTTGTATGGTTTGACAGCTCACTTGTCGTTCACTTCGCCTAAGTGTTCACTTCGACATGTTTACAGAATCGCACTGCTGTTGACATCTCACCGTGATCACTTAGGTGGAGTGAACGACAAGTGAGCTGTCACTCTTATCTTATTAAATGGTTTGACAGCTTACATTATTTCATTAAAAAATGGACCATCTTAAATTATCTAAAACCCAGCACATACACAAACGCGTTTAGCGAATAATGATGATAAGCAATTAACCTATTCATAATATACTTTGACTAGACTTGGCAAAACGCATCCAATTTGACAATTAAAATGATCAAAATTGCCATCTGCTTCCACCAAAAATTTATTGAATCGCATTAAACTATTTCAATCAACTTTCGAAAGCTGCTCCGAATCCATTTCATGATTGATTAACTGGATAACGCTCAGTTTCGAATATGAAAAATTATTTCTTTTTCCTACGTTAATGTTGGGCTTGGCATCCAGCCAATATCTCGAAACTCCGTGTCTGGAATTTCTGTAACGATAGGCAAGTTTGAATAACATTATCATATCGCACACATTATTAAAGATTCTACTATGTTTGCATGAGAATTTGCTACTTAAGTTTCCCGACAATAACATTATAGAGCTTTGATTTTGGAGCCTGATAATATAATAATATTTTATCAAAGACTACATGCTAAATATTGGTTGCCATTTTATTTTCATCCAAAGAGGTTTTATTCCAGACGACATTCTAAATATTAATAAACCCTGGAACTAATAAAGAAGTGTATCCTCTAGTCTGTACGGTTGCTTTACGGCTTACATTTTCAAAATAAGAACGTAGGCTGCGAAGGACAGCGTAGGCGAGCGTTTGGTTCGAGTTCAGTCTGTATACAGCCAGCGTCCGATGCGAACCTCTGTACCGGTATCAGCCGTCAACAACACGATAAACAGTAAAACTTGGCTGTAAGCAGTTTTACACCGCAAGAACTATAAAAATACCTAAAAAATATATATTTCAAATTTATATTGGACTGTTTATCCACGTTCTCATTTCAAATAACTTTGATACATAAAAAAGTGCGTCTTTTTATCCGTACATATTTGTTTTGTTTTATTGACGTTGCGTTAGTTTTCTTCGTGATTGTTTTGAATAAAGTAAAGACTGTGGCACATAGAAAACTGAACTTTGGTTTTTTTTTTTGTGGCGTTTAACGAGTGTTTCAGTGGACCGACAGAACGAATAATTCGCCTCGTAAAAGGTATGCGAACTTTTTTGATACTTCTATCAGATGTTAAGATGTTTTACGTATTTATTTCAATCCAAATATAACAAAGTATGGATTCTAGTTTAATGAGTGTGATTTCTCAAATTGCTATACTAATGGGCGCCTAAATTTTTTTCTAAGTTATAATAAAAACTGTTTCCGTATCGCGACGTACTTTGTTATATTATTTTTTATGTAAAATATCAGCGTGTGTAAAACAGTATTTTTTTTAAATGATAATCTTAATCGGTGAAAATAAAACTATGTATTATTAAAAGTAAATCTTGGTATGTTTTTGTGAGTTAGAGTGTAGAGTTTAGCTGAGCTGATATAGAAAAAAGTGATTTGTGATCTCTTTCATCACAATTCACTTATATTTTAAAGCAATGAAATAATTAAATTATTTTTTAATTAATCATCATTGGATTTCTGTCAACTTCTAACGGTTAAAGAAAATAAAAATATTTCATCAGATCAGATCAGCCTATTAAAAAAAAACTTTATGAAGTTTTTTTTATTTCTTGATAAAAAATCTGCTAGTCAATATTTAAACCAAGTATATTGTTAGAAATATTTTTTTAATAAATTCTTTATTTTTTATTTTTTATAGAATAAAAATAAACATTTAATTACGTAACAAAACTGAAGTTAGCATTAAAGGGTAACAAAACGATCGCGTTCCATCGTTCAACTTTACTTCCCAATTTGGTTCAAACTGTCACCTTACCTCTAACAATTAGTAACACTAAACCGAAATTCCGCACAGCCAGAATAAAGACATTTTGAAAGTTTTAACGACTAAAATCTGGTTCAAAACGGTAAGTTCCATAATGTCATTATAACTGTCAAAGCTCGTTCCATCGTCAAAAGACTTCCATTTTTAAAAAGTCGTAATGAACGCCCTTTTTTTAATTTTCCGCATACAAAGAGAATCGTGGTGTTATCCGGAAAAATGGATATTTTTGGTAGTTTTTTTTTTACTAATGTCCTTTTATATGGCCTGTCTTGTCTGTGTCATTTGCTTTGTGGAATTCTTATTTTAAAAGAGTTTCGAAATGAATTTCAACATACATTTCGTTTTGGAAGCAAGTAGAATTTTCCAAACTAAAGAAAAATTTTACTTGATGTTAATGATTTAGTTTGAATGCCCGTTTTTAGGCAAATTTTTTTCGTTATCCTCGATTGTAATGGATTAAGCCAACCCCGCCCACTTGAAAAGATCACCCTGTTTAAGTTAAAGTACCACAATCTGCCAATGAACTAAGATACACTTAAAGATACGAACGTAGGGAAATCTTCTAAATTATTTACCTAAAACACTCCAACGAAGACCTGAAAATCAATAGACTCTTTCAGATATCAATAACAACACAATATCCACTAAGGAAATCCCGTCATAAAGGCTTATATCAAAACTGGCTGAAATTTTATACAACAAGTCTTAAGCCTGAAGGCTTAATGGATTAAACTGACTGAAAATAAAGCTCTCTAGCTAGTTCTTATTCAAACACACATGATAAGCTGTGTTCACCGTTCTAAATATTTAAAACATGGTTTATTTTTAAAAGTATTATTCAAAATTTTTAACGTGTTTTTTTTTTAAACATACAAAACTAATAAACAATCATCATCTGCCTAGCCTTTTCCCAACTATATTGGGGTCGGCTTCCAGTCAAACCGGATTTAGCTGAGTACCAGTGTTTTACGTGGAGCGGCTGCCTACCAGACCTCAACAACCCATTAACTGGGTAACAGGATACTTCATGGCAAGACGAGTCAGATTAAATTGCTAACTGACAAAATTAATAATCAATCTCGTTTATTAATTTTAAAGACTAGCTCAAACCCGCGGCTTTGTTCTTTTGGACTTAATCACAATCAAAAATACTCCACAGGAACGAATTTAACTAATTTAAATTTTAAATTTTAAATAATTTTATTAAATTCTTCTGTTACTAACTGAGTGACTGACAAACAACGCATAGCTGAAACTACTGGTCGTAGAAAGCTGAGATTGGTATGTACGAGTACGTATGTAGGTTCCATGGGGAGTTTAAGCGAGAACTAAGAGCGCATATCCCGAAAGGAGAAGGGAATGACTCCATACATTCCTGGGCCCAGGTGTTAACTGAATCAAACTAGCCTTATTTGTAAGAGGATATAATAACAAGGTCTCACTGAAAATTTGGTGAAATTTGGCTATCCAGGAATCAAGATTTATGCAGTACCTACCTATAGTAAAAGTGAGGTTATATTACAACCTTGTAGTTAACCAAATATAACAACAAAATATGGAAAATAAGTACTCTGTGCTCAGAACGAAAGTAAACGAACGAGTGACATCTGTCAGTCGATTATTGACTGATGTCAGGCAGAAGTGCTAGGCCGAAAGAAAAATTAAAAGAATGGGGTTAAAAACTACAAACATAATGTAGGTGGCGACACTGTTGAGTGTTCCTAACCAACCGCCATATTGTTTGTATGCGACTTGTTTGTCTTAGTTTATTTATGAATTAAATTGCTAAAATGTACGCGACTTGGAGTGTAGTTAAGTTAAAAGAAGAGTTAAAAAAGAGAAAAGCTTCCACAGCTGGCAAAAAAGCAAATTTTCGACCATTTTGCCTCGACCATTTTGTAGGCTTCCAATTTTTTCTTCTAACAGCGTTTTCCCACAGTTTTCTTCTTTTGGCATCTTTAGGAAATAAATGTATCCCTGTAATTTTGCAATCAATAGCAGCACAAACTGTCATAATTATTCAGAAAATATAACAAAAATATTACACTTGTTTACAACGACTTTACGTATAATGACAGTTGACAGGGAACACTCAACAGTAGCGACATCTAGTGTGATAAATGAGCAGTTTTTTACCCCATTCGATTCGCTATGAATAAATTCCACGAAAAAAAAACATACATATTCTGATATTTAGTTTCAGAATTTAATTTAAATTTTCTCGCTTCCTAGATAGAAACATGGTACCATATTTTGTGATTTCTTTTAGAAAAATATAACGGTTTTTTTAATATACATTTCAACTAGTTAACGGCTGGGCCCAGAAGTCCCCTTCTCCTTTAGGAACGTGACAAAACAGGATAAGTCGCGGGAAAAATCTAGTTGTTAATTAAAAAATTAAAATTAAATTAAAAATTGTTTATTTCTAAGCCAAATCATAACAACAAGTTGATGATTGGAGCCTCCTTTTAAGTAAAAAATACCTGTATTAGGAGACTCCGCTCTTTCATAGCAAGAAAATATCACAAAATAGAACAAGGTTAGACATAGTAGAGTAGAATACCGTTATTATTATTTCTTTTATATTTTTGTGTGTTTTGTGTGTGTGTGTGTGTGTGTGTGTGTGTGTGTAGGTGTTGAGAGAAACGGGTGAGTTAAACTATGTGTTGTAAGAGCGCCTCAGTATCATCGTAAGTAAGAGATTTTATCCAATTTATTAACATTTTTTTACCTTCATGTGATTGCTTAGTGTATATGTATATCTCCTTGTTAACTCTATTATACAACTGAGCAGAACGTTTGTTGTATTGTATGGCAGCAAATTTTGTTTTTGTTTGTGGGATTTGAGCAATCATGTCTTTCCGTCTTTTTGATAGTGTGTTTACGTTAAAAGGAAGTGTCTTATGTATTTTTAGGACTGTGTAAATGATGTACAGTTTTCTAACAGAAAGCAGGCCACTCGTTTGGTATAGACTGTCTGTAGGGTATCTTCTCTTTTTAAAATACATGATTTTTATTAGTGCTCGTTGTGCTCGTTCTACATCTATAAATCTTGTTTTTACCGCACCGCCCCATATGGAGATGCAGTAGCATATAACTGATTGCACAAGTGCCACATATACTTCATTAAGGAGATTTCTTTGAGGGCCTACTTTTTTAGTTATATTTGTAGGGATGACATGTCGTAATGTTTTAAATATCCATCCAAGTTTCCTAACTCTTCCTGAAATATGCTCAAGATGAGCATACCATGATAATTTTTGGTCAAGTATGACGCCCAAATATCTTGTTTGTGAGACTTTATTAATTGTTGGACACCCACAGTTATTGTTTAAGGTATCGTCACATGAGTGTACTCTGATGCTAAAAGCTTCATATGGTTGTGAACGATTCGAGATGGTAAAACAGATGTAGTTCGTTTTTACTGTGTTTAGTGTGAGTAGGTTGTCGTTGAGCCAGTTTGTTATTTGAGCCATTCCCATCTCTGCTTTGAGCCTAACATCGGACCAATTATTCCCGGAAAAGACAACAGCAGTATCATCAGCGTATGTGAAGATTTTTGCATTATCGACTTTTAAATTGCAGAGATCGTTAATATACGTTAGAAATAAAGTAGGGCCCAACACGCTTCCCTGCGGAACGCCGTATAATGACACATCCACATCATCACTAATATATTCCCCTATCTTAACCCTCTGCTTTCTATTTGATAGGTAATCATTGAACAAATTGAGAGCGGCTCCTCTTATTCCGACTCTTTCCAATTTGGTCACAAGGGTTGGAACAGAAACAGTGTCAAAAGCCTTCTTTAGATCTAGAAATACCGTTAGGCATTTCCTTCCCGTATCGAGATGTTCAGTAACTAGTGAGCTGAGGGCAGCAACTGCGTCTTCGGTTGATACTCCCTGTCTAAAACCAAATTGTGTAGATGATAATAATTTGAATTTGTTTAGGTAGTTTATGAGTCTAGTATTAATTATTTTTTCAATAATCTTAGACAGGGCTGGTAAGACCGAGATAGGTCTATAGTTATTGTCATCGTCTCTGTTCCCTCCCTTGTGTACAGGTGTAATAATGGATTTTTTCAGAGGCGCTGGGAATGTACCATTTTTGAAACATAGGTTGGCCAGGTGAGTGATGATGGGAACAACTTCTTTGTAAACATATTTTAGGAAACTAGTAGAGATGTTGTCCCATCCTGGGGCACTGGACGATTTCAGACTCATCAGAATTCTTTCAACTTCAGTTTGATCTGTGTCCAAGAGCACAAAGGAATTAGGTTGCACATGAGAACTGTTAGGTTCATAAGAAGGGATTTTAATAGACCTGAGTTGAATTTGATGAGCTAATTTTTTGAAGTTGAATTTGATGAGCTAGTTGTACTCGTATATTATTATAATTATACAGGGTTATTTCTAAAGCACCGACAACCCCTCAGGACTATGTTACTAACATCATAATCAACAACTTTTGCGAAGCAAAAGAAAGCTCTTTCTTTTTCTATTTCTTTTGCTTCGCATAATAATATACTTAATAACATTTAGAGCGTTCAATTTAAATACATTTTTTTGAATGAAAACCTGATGAACTTAAATATGATGAATTTAAAAAAAATCATAGAACAAAAGTTGTTGATTATGATGTTAGTAACATTGTCCTGAGATGCTGTCAGTGTTTTACAAATAACCCTGTATTTCTAATGATGGTGATGATCCTTTCACTGATTATAATTTTCGTCATTCGATCATAAAGTCTGTAGTCACCATGCTGTTTAACGTATACACTAGAAAGGTTTAGATATAGTAAAATAAAGGCAAATAATCTTGATGTGTTATTAATTCTTTTTTATTTAAAAACTCAATTTATCCGAAAACACTGCTTAAAAGCCTGTTATTCGTAGTTTGGTGTCGTCATTATTATTGTATAAAATTAATAAAAAACATCGTATTTATTAGTTTATTGTTTTAGTATATATTTAACTTATCATGTATTATTATTATTATTTGTATATTGTAATGTATTGAAAAGATTCAATTTAAATAAAACGTTTAAATTGAATATTTTTATTATTTTTTTGTTGTACACCTACCACAGTGTAGTCTTTTTAAACCAAAGGTAGAGAATGTCTTGTTGCATTACCCATGTACCAAAGTTTGATTTGATTTGAATTTTGAAGATTGTGCATAAAGTTTAAATTAATAAATAAAATGTAATATTAACACAACATTAACGATTACTAAATTAATTGAAACATTTGTTTGTGTTAAAAGTCCCATCAAGATTGTTTACCTTGATATAAAACTACCTAAATCTATATTGTATAATAATATAGGTATATAATATGTATATATCGATGAACATATTTATATAATAGAAATAGTAAATAAATAAATGTTCATCGATATATCTAATACAATTGCTGTTATCGATAATCCTGATAAGAATAATATTTGGGTCACTGATTTCTCTGTAGTAAAATGTTGAGTTTATGATAGGATTAAATCTGTGAGCTTTCGCGTTGTTAGTCGCATTAATTTGAAGAATCACGATCGTTACTGTGATTTTCTGATACGGTTGTCATTAGTATACTATTGTTGAAAAATGTTTCAGTATTTTATAGCAAAAAGTATATAAAAGTAAATCAGTACAGTCATTAAAATCAGTTCCGTAGTTTGATTTTAAATCAAAATAGCTGGAAAACAGATCATATAAGTTACCGAAATTGCGTATATTTTTTTGCTTTTCTGTCAGTTTTCAGTGTTGTTGTTTGGTGAAGGTTACCACGAAAGAGTGAAAAATAAAAAATAAAATTTACGAAATTTCAACAGACTCCCAAATGAAAAAAAAAAATAACACCGACTTCAAAAATTGGAGTAATTTTATACTTTGTAGTTTTTTCTTATTATTTGGAAGTCGGTTGTTTAACATACAATTGTATCTATTATTCTTAAATGTCACTAAGTCACTGGCAATTTACTTCAATAAATAATGTAACTATTACCATAAAATAAAACAGTTATTCAAAGGAAATCTAGCTAACAAAGCGGTTCATTAGTAATTTTGTAATTAGATTTGATTTGCTTTGCAACTGCGCATTGAAAAGGTAATAAAAGATAAAAATAATTAAAAAAGCGACACGACACAAAACACAACGAGCTTCTGATTTAAAATGTACAGTTTAGTTCTTTAAAGTATCCTCATTCCGGGCGATTTTTGTATCCCCATTTCAGTCGAAATCTGACAAATAATTCAATTTTTGGACTTGGCCTCAATTTTTGGACATTTTTGACAGATTGTGACTGAAATTCAAATGCAAACGTTCTTTAAATATTATTAGAATAGACACTCAGATCGAAAACGTCCAATTACTCTTAATCATAACATATCTCACACAAACCTAACCTAAAAATGAGTCATTTTTGACCGGGAGTGGACGAAGCTACAGCCAAATATAAATATTGTACCGAATTTGATTTGAATTCGGAAAATGATTTGAATTTGGAACCACAATTAAAAAATTCGTATGAAAACAAAGACTTGCTACTTTCGGGAGATTACTCTAGGATTTTTTGTTACGGTCGGGATACAATTTGTATGTTCCAAATTCCCCTCGATAAATAATCCACTTTTAAATACATCAATAAAAATATAAAAAGAATGGAAAATACTTTATTGTACACAACAAGTGAAACACAACTATTTAACAATATTGCTAAATTTATGACTACAATGGCGGTCTTATCTCTTTCCATTTGAAAAACTTTTTTCGGTAAACCTTTTATCGTTTATTTATATATAACCTTGAAAGTAAATATGACATACAAGCATGAGCAATTTAAAAAAAGAAATGGACGTCAGAATTTTATCAATATTTTAATATCAGTCCCAAAATGTGAAGTGCCCACACTCTAGCGCGACAACGCTCCATTTTTAGATAGCACATCATATCAGATCAAACATGGCGTAATTGAAGTTCTTCTCGCATTTGTATCTATTGATAAAAGAATGGAGAGATAAGGATAATATTCTGCAAATAAAATTTGCTGCTGTTTGAGAATAAAAGATAAAGCGGGGTCGACCTTACTTACGTTTTTCTTCTCTGGGATTTTCTGCAGTCACGTAGAAGTTTACTGATCGAAAACCACTTGGGAATGTTGATAGTCTTAAATCTATACTAATATTATAAAGCAGAAGAGTTTGTTTGTTTGTTTGGTTGAACGCGCTAATCTCAGGAACTACTGGTCCGATTTGAAAAATTCTTTCAGTGTTAGATAGCCCATTTATCGAGGAAGGCTATAGGCTATATATCATTACGCTAAGACAAATAGGAGCTGAGCATTATTGGAAAATGTGACGCAGACGAAGCTGCGCGGGTCAGCTAGTAAAGAAAATAAAGCTTTTTATTTTTGATGTTTATTCGAATAAAAGTGAACATGGTGGACATGTTGGTCATGGTGTGGTGCGTGGTGGCGTGGTGATTACATGGTGTTTGTGGTGTGTATATGTTGTACATAATAAAGAGTATTCTATTATATTCTATTCTATGATAAACCGCCGATAGTAGTCAAACATAACTTGTCTCGTATCTCGTATCTTTCGGCCGGGTAGTAGGAAATAATAAATGCTTATTAATAAAAATAACATTTATTTTATTAATTATAAGGTTGTTAAAAATTGCTCTAAATTGAGATCAGCCACATTATCAATTTCTGAATAGTTAAGAACATTCTGATTCTCAGATAAGGGAACTTACTTACCGGATTTCGTTTTCTACTTGTATCATTTTTATTGTGGCAGTTTTGAAACAGCCGACCGTATCTAAGTGAAACCATTTTTCTGACAGGTTTCAGAATGTTATGAAAGACTTTCGTGGAAATGTCCCGTCCAACGTATTTTATTTAATTAATCTTCGAGTACGTCTTTCAAAAACTTTTTTAAAATATATTACTTTATTTGTGTAGGCAACTAAAAATAGACCACAGATAAAAAATAAATTAAGTGAACAAATGCCACTGAAAGATTTCCACAACCCCATTGACCTTTTCAGATAAATCACAGAGCAATATCCAGCTAACAATAAAAGGCACAATACGCAATAACTCAATGAGCAATATAGCCCAACTATAGCCCAACTTATTTCTCACAACAATGGCAAATGAACTCGCACTTAAACTGATTTACTGTACCGCGCAGTTCATGTAACTAGAGCACATTGAATGAGGGTGTGAATTACAGTAACAGCTTAGTACTTACTAGCTGATGCCTTTTTTAGGGTTCCGTAGCCAAATGGCAAAAAACGGAACCCTTATAGATTCATCATTTCTGTTCTGGCCAAGAAGTTAAAAAGAAAATAAATGACTTAATTCACCCAAGTAGTTTTAGGCTGATCCGCACTATCATTGTTGCAAAATAGGATATTGAATGAAGAGGTGTTTTTAGGCTTCCGTAGCCAAATGGCAAAAAACGGAACCCTTATAGATTCTTCATGTCTGTCTGTCTGTCTGTCCGTCCGTATGTCACAGCCACTTTTTTCCGAAACTATAAGAAGTATGCCGTTGAAACTAGGTAACTAGATGTATTCTGTGAACCTCATTAAAAGTAAATCATCATCATCAAATGACTTCTTCTGCTTTTTGCGAAGCCGAAGGGACTAAAACCCATCCGTGTTCCTCCTAGTGCCCTTTGCGTTCCAGGGCCGCGGTGACTCTTCTATACTAATATTATAAAGAGGTAAAATTTGTTTGTAAGTTTGTATGTAGGGGGTAATCTCAGGAACTGCTGGTCCGATATAAAAAAATATTTCAGTGTTAGATAGCCCATTTATCGAGGAAGGTTATAGGCTATATATCATCACGCTAAGACAAATAGGAGCAGAGCAGTAATGGAAAATGTGACGCAGACGAAGTTGCGCGAGTCAGCTAGTTTGAACTAATTCCACAACCGTAGCAGTACCAGCCTGCTGATGCCTGCGGCTTCGCCTGCTTGACAAATTATATTCTAAAACCTTCCTCGAGAACCACTCTATCCTTCCTTGAAACCAGCATGAAAATCGGTGCAATAGTTTTTGAGTTTATCGCAAACAGACAGACAGATGCGGCGGAGGCCTATGTTTTACAATATGTAGTGATGTAAGTTTCCCTGCGTTAATTCAGAGTGCCAATTCTACTAATTTTGGCATTGGCATCGCATTCGTTTTTCAATCGCAATCTAAAGTCTTTTTAGGGTTCCGTAGCCAAATGGCAAAAACGGAACCCTTATAGATTCGTCACATTTGTCTGTTTGTCTGTCCGTCCGTATGTCACAGCCACTTTTCTCCGAATTTATAAGAACTATGCTGTTGAAATTTGGTAAGTAGATGTATTCCGTGAACCCCATAAAGATTTTCACACAAAAATAGAAAAGAAACAATAAATTTTGGGGGTCCCCATACTTAAAACTGAAACTCAATATATTTTTTTTCGTCGAACCCATACGTGTGGGGTATTTATAGACAGGTCTTTAAAAATGATTTTGAGGTTTCTAATTTCATTTTTTTCTAAAATGCATAGTTTGCGCGAGCGACACTTCCAAAGTGGTATAATGTGTGTTCTGAAATAAGAGAAAGATAAAACTAAAAAAAATATGAGATCTAGTAAGTAGTTTTTTTTTTTTGCAACTTCTGCTTATATTATTATAATACCTACTGGTTTGTACGGAACCATCGGTGCGCGAGTCCAACTCGCACTTGGCCGGTTTTTGATAGATTGCAATTGACATGCGTATGCAAATATTGCTTAAAATATAGTAAAATTGGCCCTGAAATTAAGAGAGTGGTAGGTGCACCAAGGTTGCCAACATAACTCGAAGAATGTTTGGCAGTGGTAGGGCACTTTACTTGCATAATGTATTGTATACAGGGCGTATTTGACATCGTAACGCAAACTTCGGGAAAAGGCTACATCTCATGCCACTAACCAAATTGTGGAAGTCATTAATCTCGCTAATGAACGGTTACAGAAATTGTCATTTTCGAGCGCGCAATGTATTGTGAACAACGCGATACAAACGCGTGAGAGCGTTGCACGCAATACATACCTACTTCACGTCTTGCACACAAACGTACATGGTCTGCGACGCCGCCGCGGCGACGCGCCGCGCCGCACCGCGCGCGTATGTGTGTATGTAGGTAACTACGAACGAATCGCCACATGAAATTACTTAATCACTGAGAAATAACTACGGTGCCTACCTGCTGATGGTAGGAACATGTTTATGCAGAATGTTAGAGAAAAAAGCTGACCTTGAGCTATGTTTCTATCAGCGAAATGTGTTTGAATTTGGATTGCATCTAGGTATCGTCTAAATGGATGGCAACTAGCAAGGTCACCTTGAATGGAACACTGCATTACATCCTTCTTAAACATGCTTAAGAACTTGTTTTTGAAGAGCTTAAGAGAAAAGAAGGAGCCATAAGCTTAGTCTTTTAAAATCACGACTCCGATAAAGATTGATTACAAAAAATAAGCTTGTAAGTACATCGAGATCCGGTAACGCAGCTAGCTAATGAACTACCTAACTCTCTTTGAGTTTGAATGTACCCAAATACCTACGAATATCACCCTTCGCCGACGGCAATAATATCACATAAAATAATTTTAATCACTCAAAAATACCTACCTACTAACATGATTATGCAGAAGTTAAGGAGACTTGCTTAGTCTCTTATAATCACGAACACGACTCCGATAAGGATTGATAACAAAGCCGGCGATGTGCGAGTTAGACTCTCACACAAAGGGTTCCGTACCATAACCATAAACAAAAATACGTTTCTTGTATGCGAGCTTTCCAATGGAGCTCTCTGTACATTTTATTTTTTATTTGTTAGAAATACCATGCCTGAGATACAGCCCACTAACAGACAGACGGACCGGCCGCGGCGGCCGAACAGCAGAGGCTTAGTAATAAGGTTCCATTGGTTACCTACTCTTCGGGTACGGAATCCTAAAAAGAAGCTTGCAGTAGGTATTAACGAGTAACTACCTAGAACTCACCTTAGGCTCGCTCACCCCTAATCAGATAGGGTTCGAAGAATCGAAGTGGCCGGCGCCAGCACTGAGCGCGGCGCAGAGTTTCAGCGTGGACCCGGGCAGAAACGTTGGGTCCTGACGCTGAGGCCTGAGCACACTCCTCACACAGCGACGCAAACACATTCACTATGCGATTCCGCTTCTCGGCTGCGGAATCGCACTCTGCTGACACAAACACCTTGTCCTTGACATAACCCCAAAGAAAAAAACCTAATGGGGTCAAGTCTGGTGAGCGAGCTGGCCATGGCTCCCGGCCGAATCTCCCAATCCACCGATTCCCGAATGATTCGGTACCTAAGGCAGCGTCACATCATCAGCATGTTACCGTATTCTTGGGCACTGAAGTTCTCATTAAGTCCAGATGACATTTTTCAATGAAACACAAAGACACACAAAAACACGCAAGTTCACAGAAAGAAACCAAAATTTGTCTTCTCTAACGTTTCGAAAACCGATTTTTGCAAAAAAAAATGCACTCGTTCGCGATCAGCGTCAACAAGGAACTGACAAAAATCCATCATTATTTCATTAAAAATGTTCTTTCGATCTATCCTTTGAGGTCGCCGACAGATACCTACATTGGACCTACAGTGCCAGGGCCGGGCTTGCGATGATAATAGTATGAAAATTCATTTTTTTGCTTTTAATTTATTAATGTTTTTTTATCGAATAATTTTGGTATTGTAAAACTGAACTTTTTTTTAAAACCAAACAGAAACAAATTAAGGTCATCAATCGTCATGATTAAGTTTCAACACCCGTGTTGATGCCGTATTTAAAATTCTGTCACATTAATTGTATCAAAGCGTACAATGGGTATAGCAAGATCCAATTGTAATAAGCATAACATTACTTATTTTAACTTATTTATTTATTTAACAATTTATGTACAAACATTTTATCAGAACATAAGAAGAAGGAAACAGAAAACAAAGCATTATTATGGTTTTACGCAATTATTAATAATAAGAAAAAAAAAAGATTATTTTCTCGGTCGGATATCATCGTGACTCCACATAAACGCTTATTAAAAAGCGTTTTACCGGTTGCACCCAAATACGTCTCTGGCGTCCGTCGGTTTCGTCGGTAAAGGTCAAAGAGCGCGCGCTACGTGTTGCCGCCGCAATATGAAAATGGGTTTTATCGACACAAAACAAAGTAACCGATTTTCAACCTTAATCTATTACGTTAATGTTGGAAATCGGCTACTTCGTTTTGCTGTGATACGTTTCATTTTCTTTGGAATGCAGTCTTAGGCGGCATGCTTTTAACAAATCATACACGCGTGACACACATGCATACTTGTTAGTGTGTGGGCAGCTACTATGCATTGCGTTGACCTTTCGTTTGTACTTTAGCACAGCTGAGCTGATACCTATTTGTGGTTTTATTTACATTGCTCTTTTTAGTGAAACTAGTTAATTAATTATTTTTTTATTAAAAATCTCATTGCGTTAGGTCAGAATAACGATTATGAGTAGTCTAAAGTAAAAAAAACTCTTGAAAAAACTGGAAAAATGAGAAAAAAGCCGATGAAAAATTCCAACTCTGGGGTGTCCAGAATCATGCCCTGGACCCATGGAAATCGTTTGTGCGTCGATGTCAGATACACCGTGTATAATTATATCAATGAGGCCAAAATTTTCTGACGTAGCAATCTCGAATTACGCAAGACGTATAAGCGAATGACTTATGTAGGTACCGCGCGAGCGTGCAGTTAAAAAGTATTTCACATTTCAAGACTGTGTACCTAACTAAAAAATAAAACATTCCAACTAAACATACTGGCTAATATAAAAAATATAAAAAATAAAAGTGAAATTTTATTTTTTTTAAATAGTCTAGGTCTAACTATTTAGGTTTACAATAAATAATATTGTATTTTTCAATCACTGTCAATATATATAAAACTCTCTCGTTACTGGTGACTGACAGACAACCAGAAACTACCAGTCGTAGAAAAGCTGAAATTTAGCACATGAATGAGATGTGCGTTAACATACACCAATTCCTGCACATTCTTTTAAATATGGGCATGACGCTTTCAAGTGATATTTTTAACGCACAGAAAATCTTATTAACCGACTTCCCAAAAAGGAGGAGGTTATCAATTCGGTTGTTTTTTTTTTATGTTTGTTACCTCATAACTCCTAAACTTATGAACCGATTTGAAAAATTCTTGTTTTATCTGAAAGGATATACTTGCAGATTGGTCCCAATTAAATTTTATGAAAATCGGTTACGAACTTTGGATTTTAAATCGAAATAGCTGGAATTCGTCTACTTAGATGATAGTTTTATGTCATCCAAGTAATCGAAATTGCGTATTTTGCTTTTCTGCGATTTAACTAAAAAGTGAAAAATAAAAAAAACTTTTTACAAAAATACGAAGAAACTAACAAAAACACCGACTTCCGAAATTAAAGTTATTTTTTACTTTGTAGTGTTTTTTTTTTGGAAGTCGGTTGTATTTTTTTTTTAAAAAGTTTTTTTATTCTATCTCAGGGGTTGCGGAATTTGCTCGAAAGAGTCACCACGGCCATAGAACGCAAAGGGCACTAGGAGGAACACGGATGGGTTTTAGTCAGTAAGAGTCTGACACTCCCTTCTGCTTCACCCAAAGTGGAAGAAGTCATTTGATGATTTCCCATCCATAACAAAGGTGGCAATTCCCGTATCAATAAATAGCCAGTCGCAATATCTCAAAAACGCTTCTAATTACTTTCTTTGTTTTTGTAAGTTTTTGACGCTGTTTGTCGCTGAAATAGGTAATATGCATGTTGAATTTGAACGTCTATTAAGTACGAGAATTAACATTCAGAAACTTGTCTAGTAGAGAATGTCACATTACCAAGACATTAAGTTCTTTTTGTTACCTTTCATGTTCTAAAAATAAGTAAAATTCAATAAAAATGGATTCAACAATTTTACAAATGGATTTTGTCTTTTGACAATTCGCTGGTCCTTTAATATATTATAATACTCCAGATATATTTCTCCATCTTAGCATAAACTACAAAGGAAAATCTGAAATTGATTTCAGTCTATTTAAAGTTCAAGTTATTGGAAGCTACTCTGCCTGCAATTGACTTATTCGGGCAATCTCTCGTATTAATCTGGAACTGAAAGGATGACATAAATCTTATTTTCTCTCTCTTTCTTTCTTTAAGCATAGTACTTAATTTTTAAGCATCGATTTAGAATAACTTAACATCATTTTCATGGAAAAATCATACAACGAAACACAAGCGTTAAGTTCAGGCTGCCTAATAACTAATTACATAAACGCCAAATGTGTAAATCAAGAATACTTACTTTCTAATTAGCAAATATAATAACTTACTTGAATGAGCAATATTTCAATGCCAACGAAATGTTTAGGTATGAAATATGAACAGGAATTTTAGTCGAGAAAATTATAATTTGACATCAAAGATTGTATTTACTAACTTTCGTTTTAAAAGTTACCCATATCACGGCCATAAAATAAAATTACATTCATCTTAGAACATACACCTACGTCTAAATAAGAGTATTTCGGGACGTCAGGCCTTGTTCTTTAGAATAAAACATCGGGTGTACCCACACCCGATGTTTGATGATTATTCCCACTGTGCATACCCATGCACAGTGGGAATAATCATGAAAAGATAGGAAACAATAGTTTCATACACTGCCTATATTTAAAAATATCTTAGTCCTTAAACTACGTGCCTCGGAAAGCACGTTAAGCCGTTTGGTCCTTGCTGTCATTTGTAAATCTTTGGCAGTCGTTACGGACTGTCAGAAACCGGTTTATCTGACTCCAGTTTTGCTAAGAAGTACCGTGTTACTCAGTTAATGGGTTGTGGAGTTCTGGTAGGCAGCCGCTCTTCGTAAAATACTGGTATTCAGCTGAATCCGGTTTGACGACTCCAATGTAGTTGGGGAAAGGCTAGGTAGATAATGATGATTATAATTTATTGTACTACGAGTAACAGAATAAATGCTACTTCTTAAAAGGGGTCGTTGTACACATAATTACGAGTATGAACAACTTTCACTTCGGGTGCAAACCAGAAATCTAAATAATCAGTCATCATAATTACGAGTATTAACAACTTTTTATCACTTGTGGTTAAAAAGTGTACTGAAATCAAATGAAATGTGACGCACATGTGACGTCACAGGAGTTTTCAATGCACTGTATCCTATCGTCTTAAGGTGTCACTAGTCGCGGGCTCGAACTCAGTGGTAGGCATGGCCAAAAAGCACGCTGTCTCACCTCGCATCATGCCCGACAGAGATAGTACCAGTGATGAGCAGTTAGACGCTAGCCTTCATACACATCTAGTTCGCACGCACACAAACATCGTTCCGAACCGTTCCGAACTAAATCGAAGTTACACGATGCACACATACCGCCACCGCGCGCCGCTGCGCGTAGTCGCTCAACGCTCGCCGAGAAATCAGCAACTACCTACCTAAAAACTCTTACTAAAAATAGTAGGCGCTGTGTTATCGTTTTATACCTCTACGGCCCTATAGGTACCTAATATGGATTGCTTATTCTATTGTTATTATGTTTAGTTTTTCCTTGGTGGTAATGCAGCCGCCACGCCGCCACCGACAGATCTGATGCTTACTTGAATAGTCATCGCAGTTTATGTCCGTAGGTACTAGATACATCTACATCTACATCTACACTATTATTATAAAGAGGAAAACTTTGTTTGTTTGTTTGATTGTAATGAATAGGCTCAAAAACTACTTGACCGATTTTAAAAATTCTTTCACCATTCGAAAGTTACATTATCCACGAGTAACATAGGCTATATTTTATTTTGCAAAAAAATAGGGTTCCGTAAGATATTTGGGTTTTTCGGACACAAGGTGTAAAAATCAACCAGAAAAGTAACTTATTTTGCGTACGCTGCCTAAACTATAAAAGATACAACCATAAATTTTTCTAATTAATTGTAGATCTTATAAATATCTACAAAAAAGTCCGCGACACACTATACCTTTCTATGTCGAGTGAGGCACAACAACCATTTTTTTATTTAAAAATCTAGATATTTTTTTGGACTACATTTAAACACGTTTATTTTACTCATGCTATTAATCCTTATCAAAATAAAGTATTTCATCACTAAGTACAGTTTATGTAGATCATATTTGGTCTTTGAATGATTAAAATCGGACGTTTGGTTTTGAAGTTATGGCGAAATTAAAATATTACGATTTCTGCTGCACGGCCCGTTGCGAAGTGAACGTCACCAAGGCGGGGGTGCGCGTGCGGGAGGGGAGTTTAGATCTATGTAAGGTACCCGCGCGGCTCAGACGTGAGGTAGGTAGGTAACAGTTTTTCTCACGGTTTTTCTGTAGTGTATTTAGTATCAGCATTGCACCCGTGCGAAGCCGGGGCGGGTCGCTAGTACCTAATAATGAAATTAGTTCTACCTAAGTACCATCCTATAAATTTTTATCAAAATTACTTACTTACCTACCTGTCTTCTTAATTTTTAGGGTTCCGTAGCCAAATGGCAAAAAACGGAACCCTTATAGATTCGTCATGTCTGTCTGTCTGTCTGTCCGTCCGTATGTCACAGCCACTTTATTCCGAAACTATAAGAACTATGCTGTCGAAAACTCTAAACTTGGTAAGTAGACGTATTCTGTGAACTTACTACCTACCTAAACCTGTAGGCCGGTATAGTATGGATAGGGGTTCTAAAATGATATCGAGGTTTCTAATATCATTTTTTTCTTAACTGAATAGTTTGTGCGAGAGACACTTCCAGAGTGGTAAAATGTGTGTGTGTCGTGTAACTTCTAAAATAAGAGAATGATAACACTAAAAAATATATGATGTACATTACCATGTAAACTACCAGCGAAAATTGGTTCGAACGAGATCTAGTACCTAAGGAGTTTTTTTAATAGGTACGTCATAAATCGTAATCCACAACTTTTGCTTATATTATAATATTTGTACGGAACCCTCGGTGCGTGAGTCCGACTCGCACTTGGCCGGTTTTCTATTTTAAGTTACCCCTATTGGTTGACACAGACGTGTTTAGATTTGCATTCATTATTAGATTGCTTTAAATTATCAGACAAGTGCACAGTATATTGTGACAAACTGACAAGTGACACATAAAGATTGTTTACTTAGCTCCTACATACCTACCTACCTAACGTTAAAATTTTAGTGTCTACGACGCCAACGGTTTGTTTTATGGCATCTTTGCTTGTAGGTAAGTACCTACTTACGTTAATATAACAGTAGGTACCTATTAGGCAGAGAGCTATGTAAACTATGATGTTGCAGAATTTGTTCGAAAGAGTTACCGCGGCCCTGGTAAGTACGGCACGCAGAGGGCATTAGGAGGAACACGGATGGGTTTTAGTCAAGAAGAGTCTGACACTCCCTTCTGCTTCGCCCAAAGCGGGAGCAGTTATTTGGTTTCCCATCCATAAAAAAGTCTTGTCCGCCGCAAAAGTACCTACGAACACAAAATTAGGTTTGTCAATTGCAAGAAACTATTTTGAAAGCAAATAGAATGAACCCAGTAACAAACATTACATTGACCCTGGCTTGAACTTTGGATTTCGCTACCTGCTACCTAGGTACTCAACTAAACGAGCGACACGTTGCCGCTGGCGGCCGGCAACCTTTGTCGTTGGCTGTCGACGGGCGCTTCAACGACCACCAACGACGCGTGCAGTTATCCCTGTCGTAGACGCGTGCGGCGGCGGTGGCACGGCGGCGTCATGTCGCTCGATTGTAAGAACGCTTAGCCACCGTACGCACGGACGTAAAAATATTCCGTTCAGCCGAGCGTTGAGAACCCAGCACTCAGCAGAGTTAATCCCAACGCGTCAAAAAAAGACACCGTTTCAACTTAGAATTATATCATTGGTTTCAACATCGAGAGTTGAAAATTCATTGCGCGATAGCATCCCGCCGCGATGATTTTACACTGCAGCGGGCGCGGGCAGCGACGCGGTGTCGAAGACCCGGTCACGACGCCAAATTATGACTTTTCTACCCATTGTTTATAATATGTGGTTTTTTAAACTTTTTCAATGATTCAAAACAATGTCACGTACTTATGCAGCGTCCACTCAAAGCAACAATAACAATTTCAAACGCAAATACGGAGTCCAAACTACAGTGCGAAGTCAAACAGATATAAAATATAATGTTGAAATCCAAAAATCAAGCCAATGAGTCAATATAAATTAGAGCGCAAGTATAGTCTACCTACGTATGTAACGTATGAACGACATTAGGCCACAGGCCACAGCACACCGCAGCAGACACAGTCGTAACTTGAATACGCACGTGTGCGTGCGCATTGTCCCCCCGCACCACACCGGGGGGAACATTATTCAGTGAGAGGCACGATAATTCATAGTAAAACGCGCGCGTAAAAAAATATGAGAAGGCCTTTCGTAAATCGAGTTTTATGAAAAAACTACTGCATATATCGATTAAAAATAAAAGTTATTGAATTCTTCGATAGTTGAGCTTTGTCGGTACCGACTTGGTTTTAAAGATTTTACATTGTGTTTATTACTTATTTACGCCCAAAGATGCGTTAAAATTAGCAAGAAAAACGAAACTTTGGTGGCTCATAACTTTTTAATGGCGGTTCATTTTACCATTCTGTTTCCATACAGACAAAACTAATAATATGACAAAACAATATTATGTTTAACTTTTGATGTACTCTGTCAAACAGCGGAGAAATACCCTCCCGAAGTTTCTATGGAAAAAATATCGACTAGAGCCACTTTTTTGTTTAAGTGAAAAAAAAAATAAGTGTCGGATATTTTTTGGAAATCTATGTAATGGATTTATTCGACTGTTTTTAGTTCGGTGCCCAATTTCTCAGTACTATTTCTCAAGTTAAATGCGCCGAAAAATGTAGTCAGTCGATTTTTTTTCGAGATTTAAATTTTGGTCTCATAATAAGTTGTTCATAATGATGAGGATAATGAGCCCTTGGATGAGAATAAACACAGTACCTGTACTGTGTTAATTCTGTTACAAGTTATATTATATTAATACGAATCGAGTACAGTCCGGGGGACTAAAAAGGCCCAAATCACACAACAATCTGTCAATTTTCATTTCCATCTTTATCGCCAACACATTAGGTTCAAAGTTGATTGGGAAAATTAGACAGTGACGGGTACCGTTAATTGCTAAGCGCTACCCGCTTGCGATACATTTTTTGGTGTGTTTGCTAGTGAACGAATCCGACGAGTTTTTAATGTGTGTATAGAATAGTTAAAAATGTATTATTCCACCGTTCAGGAAACCAGAAATTATTAAGACAGAAGACCTAAGGTGTGTAACATGTGCTCCAAACGTATTCATAGGGAACTGAAATTCTGCGACGTAACGCGTTTAAATACGAATACGTAGGTAGGTACGGTATGAATTCGAAGTATGTAGGTACCAACATGTTTTAGGACACCTGTGCCAAAGTGGAAAACATGTTTCACACCTCAGTACGAACGAGACACTGCGGCGCTTTAAATCTCAAAAATCTTTTATAAGTCATCCAACTGCGTCACGCACAGTGTATGGTTCATTAGTTTTCCTTCTTGTAAACATGACAAAAAATGAAAAAACTACAAACAAAATAGCGATTTTCGGACTTCCTTTTTACTAGCAAATTTCATGATTCTAGGTCAAAATTTTGACATCTATACTAATATTATAAAACAGAAGAGTTTGTTTGTTTGTTTGTTTGTTTGTTTGGTTGAATGCGCTAATCTCAGGAACTACTAGTCCGATTTGAAAAATTCTTTCGGTTTTAGATAGTCTATTTATCGAGGAAGGTTATAGGATATATATCATCACGCTAAAACAAGTAGGAGCGGAGCAATAATGGAAAATGTGACGCAGACGAAGTAGTTCCTGAGATTAGCACGTTCAACCAAACAAACAAACAAACTCTTCTGCTTTATAATATTAAGTATAGATTAAGTCTAATTCTGTCACACCCTGTTAGATTTCCTTTTAATTCCAAAAATAACACAATTGCCCCAAGCATAGTACCCTTTTGCATGATAACCCGTCCCCCATTACAAAGTAATTCTCCACAATTTCCGGCTGCATTTTCACCGACTAAAACTTCAAAGAAAACAAGAACATACATAGGAAGTCCTCGGGCTAAACCACAGACATATATATAGTAGCAGACCAAACATTCGCTAAAATTTGCGTAGCCATTACGCACACCTAGGGAATGATATCATTACAGGGCCGAATTAGAACCAGTTGCCGGTATTATCTAACGATATTCTGAAAATCCGTGAAAATCGATATTCTCTGGGTACATGAAATATAGATTACTTATCAAATCTTAACGAATAGAACTACCCTCTATTCCCGTGGTTATTGTTAAAGGCAACTAAGGGAATATTTTAAGAGGACGATGGGCAGCAGTCCACTCTTTATCTTTTGATGGTGTTTACAAACCATTGACGGACGTCAGTATCAGCTAGAAGAACTGGCACTGCAGTCATTAACCCGCATGCCCAGTTTTGTAGAACCGAGAGTCAAGGTATTAGTATGCCTGAAAGCTAGTTTAGGAATAAATCAGGATTTTTGAAATAAAAGTAATGTAATTCAAAATTCAAGCATTTATTTCAAATAAACCATTTACAGGCACTTTATAATTGTCAAGGTCGGTGTGTCCAAAAAGTTGAAGCTATTTGCACGTTCCAAAGCGTAGATCTCTATGGAGAAGAACGTGCAAGAAACTCCAGGGACACTCTTCTATCTTACACTCTCATAATGCTTAAATATGGAGTAAATTCGGTAAACAGTGTAGAATTGCTCCGGGACGTAATGTTGTTCGAAAGGCGCTGGGATCGATCAAGTGATTCTCAAAATGCTTTGAACAATACACTTGAAGGTCTTGGTTGCCAATTCTGGAGTTTCAGGTTTTTAATCCAGGCATTCCGTAAACTTTCATCCTTGCGAAACCTGGAAAAATATTAGTATGCTCAATTATTGCCTGCTGAATGAAAATTCATCGTTATGTGAGTAGCCTATACTGTATTTATACATATGCCTATGTTCATGTTCTCCATAACACAGACACTGGGTAACTTAATATTGATTTTATATTTTATTTTTAATAATAGTATGACATGTGTACATACACTGAAACTACCATAGGTATTTTCGAATTGTATCACAAAAAAAGAATAAAAAATCATACATTAAACTGAGGCTATATTTGATAATTCAATGGAAATAAATATTTTACATAAATACATACAACAAATGCAATTTACTAAAAGTTTCGTCTTTGTTGCCTAATTCGTCCCTGACTAATTGAACAGGTACTTGAGCTGTCACTTGATGCCACTTTCTGACTATTTTGTCCTTGTTATGGTTAATTTTTTTAGTTGTAGGCTAACGGTACAGACAAATCGCATCGTTGTTAAAAACTGTATGTAAAATACGAATAAACAGTATCGAAACATTAGAATTTAGTAAAGAAAGCACTAAGATTTCCCAAAACTTACCGATGAAAGGTCAATCCAGGTGTTTTGTGGTAGCTAGCACTGTCACAGCGATACGCACAGCACTTCACCATATTATTTTACCGGCCTCGTGTGTTTTATGTCCCAAACAAGTAACATTTTATTAATTTTGACGCGATTGAAACAGAACATTTGAAGCTTATCAATATGGCAGACAAGCTACGCGTCAAATTTTGTCTATGTATGAGTCAGTGTGACAACGTGACAGAACAAGACACGCTTATGAATTGTCACTTAGAAAAAAAAGGATAAAGAAACATACCATATAAAAAAATATATCTACGTATTAATGTTTGGTCTGCTACTATTTATATGTCTGTGGGCTAAACTCTGTCTTCAAAAATAGGACGAAAACACCATTTCAAAGTTGTTTACAGAAAGTAGGCAAACGTTTTTATGGCGCTGTAAAACTGTTAAGAGTGAGTTAAGACTTTTAAGAGCAGGTTCAGAAACGGATGTCAAAATATTTACTGGTTTCGTGTTCGTTTTATTAGAGTTGTCGATTCTATGAATTTTGTTAGACGTTTATGTGATGCTCGTTAAGAAACTTGTACCTTCATAATGACTGCGAAAGGATTTCTTGACGTTTGGCCAAAATAAGAACTCAGCAGTATCATATTATCAGCTAAAAGACGTCCGTCGTCCAGTGCTGGACATAGGACTCCTCCAAGAGTCATCACAACACCCAGTTCTGTGCTTCTTGCGTCCATCGGTGACCTGCGACCCTCACTAGAGGGCTAATTCACGTGATTTTATGACGCGCCGATTAGTTTAAGTGCAGTTGCAGTTAAGTTTAAGTTAGAGTGGTTGAACTACATCACATGATTTAAAAGAGTGTCCATGGAGTTTCTTGCACGTTCTTCTCCATAGAGATCTACGCTTTGGAACGTGCAAATAGCCTCATGTTTTTGACTGACCGACCTTGACATTTCAAAAGTGCCTGTAAATGGTTTATTTGAAATAAATGCTTTGAATCTTGAATCTTGAATCTACACGTAAGCTGCGCGTGAACTGCACGTCAACTGCACGACAATCAAACTTACTTATGGTGGTGAGAAAAATATTACTCACTAAATAATAAAATAGAATCGATAACATTTCAATGAATAAAATTATAAGTAGCCGTTATTATAATATTAAAACTTAAACTTAATCTTATAAGCTGTCATTCTGGGACGTCAAAAAAATAGTAGAATACCGATCATGTTGCGTTTTGAAGCACGCACCAAAGACGCGCAACAGTAGAATGCCGTTATTGCGCTCGCGTGACGCAAGCGTGTCTGACAGCAGAAGAGAATACGAAAAGTTTTGTTTTTGATCGAAATTTAACTTCGACTGCACTGCAACAGCACTTATTTAGTTACGTGAATTAGCCTACAGGTCATCGGTCTACACTGTGGGGGGCCGTGCCAACGTTACGTCTTCTAGTATGAGGCGCCAATCAAGAAATTTTCGGCCCCATCGACCATCTGTTCTGTGAGCCATGTACTTTACCCACTGCCACTTCGGTTTGGGGATCCTTTAGGCTATGTCGGTACCCTTGGTTCTCGTGCGGATAATTATCTTCATTTCTGATTCGATCACGTAAGGAAACTCCAAGTTATGCCTCCTCATTGCCCTTTGGGTGAGTTTAAGCCTTCTAATTATGCCCATTGTGAGCGACCATGTTTCGGTTCCATAAGTCATCAAATTAGATCTAGTAAAAATATATATAGTGTAGCTTAACTTAGAACATTAACGAGCTAGAACGATTTGACGAAAAATGCCGAAGTTAGGACGTTTGGGTAGGCCACTTATGAGTACTTGAAATGGCATGGCAATCACGTATTCTACTTTTAATCTAACATTACCAATCAACAGAAGATTCTTGTACGGTTGGCGCCAAATAAACTTAAAATAGCAGCCATTGGCCCACCTTAATTTTTTGACAGTCTTAATTATACTTATAAAGTTGTCCTGAATCTACCTATTATATCAAGTTTCTTAACACTTTTTACTAATGTAAAACCATTCATAATTTAATTTTTCATGTACCTATGAAGAGATAAATGTTAGTGGTCAATGTCCTTTATTGCAAATTTATCCAGCGCTAATCACAGCTTAGTTCATGGAAACTTGTGATATAAATCTAGTGATGTGCCTACCTGGTAAAGCGGTCTTGAAATTTCCGGAACACAAAACTGTGTCCCTTTCCAAATTTACCTTTTTGCGTTATAAGCCACTATAGATTTAGTTATTAGTCTGACCCTCAAAACGTAATACATAGAGGGAACCATTTTCGTTATAACATGAATATCATTCGTATAATAAGTTGCAAAATATATAAACGTAAGTCTATGTTCACTGTACCGTTGATAAACTTTCTTTTGAAAAGATATTTCTGTGAAGAAAGTGGCACAAAATAAACTAACTGTTTTATTTATACATAAGCCTACAACGTTCAAGTAAGTACCATAAACAATTACATAAATGTAAGCTTATTTGGGATTCAAATGAATTTTATTTTATTGTGTTCATTTTGTTTTTATTGTTTTTTTTTTTAATTTCTAAAATTCAATTTATTTTTTGTTACCTATTAGATTTTTTCTATTTCATATTTAATTGATAGGTTTTATGATTTTTGGATAATAATTAATAACCTGAATAAATCAGTTTATTTCTAAATCGTGGTGTGAAAATAAATGATGATGGTACCAAGTGACTGAGTTTGTATCTACGTCTGGGGATATGTTCACAAGAGACGGAATGATACTAGTAGACATAAATATTATTGTGGAGAGTGAATGCAGCCGGTCGATTCTGTTCACATCTCACCGTGATCACTTAGGTGGAGTGTACGACAAGTGAACTGTAATGCCATCTTGTTTGTATGGTTTGACAGCTGACTTGTCGTTCATTTCGCTTAAGTGTTCACTTCAACATGTTTACAGAATTGCACTGCAGGAATTAAAGTGAAATACATTGACAGGGCTTGAAAAATCGGCCAAAATATTATCTTTTTCTCATTTTATCTTTTACTAGCTGACCCGCGCAACTTCGTATGCGTCACATTTTCCATTACTGCTCCGCTCCTATTTGTCTTAGCGTGATGATATGCCTATAACCTTCCTCGATAAATGGGCTACTTAAAAATGAATTTTTTTTTCAAATCGGACCAGTAGTTCCTGAGATTAGCGCGTTCAACCAAACAAACAAACAAACAAACTCTTCTGCTTTCTAATATTAGTATAGAAAAGCTTTCGAGATTTTTTTTTATGTTCCCGTACCCAAATCCTCCACTGTCCGCCCGTCTCTCTGTCAGTGACACACAAGAAACGTTTACGGTACGGAACCCTTCGTGTGCGAGACCGACTCGCACTTCGCCTCTTTTCTACCTTTATTTTCCAATAGTCTCATACAAGCGATGCCAAGTGAAACGTAAATTCAGCAACTTCAGCGCTGCAAGACTTCTTACACAAAACTACACTCCAGAATGTAAGATCGTCTTGCTACAAAGTTTCAACTGCTTCAGCGCTCAGACCGTACCTCTGAGATAGACGGTCGCACACATAAAGACCTCACATCGTAGGTACATAAACAAACATCTGCTAAATATATTTACATACTAGGAGACTAGAATAACAATTACTGAATCAGATCTAGTCTCTTCAACTTAAATCTATTTTGGTTTGTTAATCCCTAACTCTATAGTCTTTACTATTGAGACGGTATCTTAATTTATGCTTCACATCACTACATACCGCGTGTATCTGACGTCGACAAACGATTTCCATGGGTCCAGGGCATGATTCTGGACGGTTCTTTTCTCATTTTTTTCAAGAGTACCACAAATAGGTATCAGCTCAGCTGAGCTGATATCTATTTGTGGTTTTATTCAGATTGCTCTTTTTAGTGAAAGTAGTTAATTAATTATTTTTTTATTAAAAATCTCACTGGGTTAGGTCAGAATAACGATTATGAGCAGTCTAAAGTGAAAAATCCCTTGAAAAAAATGTAAAAATGAGAAAAAAGCCGACGAAAAATTCTAAGTTTAGGGTGTCCAGAATCATGCCCTGGACCCATGGAAATCGTTTGTGCGTCGATGTCAGATACACGCGGTATTATAAAACAAAGTCCTCCACCGCGTCGGTCTGCCCGTCTGTCTGTTTGCGATAAACTCAAAAACGATTGTCATGGTGTTTTCACTAATGGATAGAGCAGAAGAAGAAGAAGGTTTTTGTATAATATAATTTGTCAAGCGGGCGTCAGCTAGTGTAAAAATAAACTCCACTATACCAACTACCCAGTATTACCCAGTTAATGTGTTGTGGAGATCTGGTAAGCAGCCGCTCCACGTAAAACACTGGTATTCAGCTGAATCCAGTTTGACTGGAAATCGACCCCAATATAGTTGGGAAAAGGCTAGGCAGATGATGATGATGAACGTCACGTCTTTGATCTCTATAATACATTAATTTTTGACACACCTCCACCAACAGAAACCCAAAACAGCGTACAGATTCACATCAACCACATACTAGATGTCAGTCTACCCGCGGTAAACAACAAAGTCTTAAATATAACCTTTAATTTCACATTACACACGAGATATCGGCAAATCCCGTAATACTTTGATCCGTGATACGTTATCTTGCTAGGTCTTAACTGTGGGTACGAGGTGGCTACGGTTTCTGCAAACATCCTTTTATGGCTCGCCGAAATACTTGATAAGAATGCGTGAATTTAGATGTCAAGTGTTTTTAATTTTTATTAAATTTTACTTCCTACTGACATTACACTACATTTTTACTATTATTATAATGAAAGAAAAAAATTACAAACGCAAACGTGTTTGTTTGTTTGTTTATTTGGTAGAACGCGCCAATGTATGGAATAACTGGTTCGAATTGAAAAATTATATTAGTGTTACTATCCAACACTAATGTAACATCACGACAACCAATAAAAGCAACGCATTATTGTAATATGTGACGCAGACGAAATTGCGTGGGTCAGCTAGTTTAGAATACCTAAAAGTGGGAAAGTTGTGAAAATTTCACGCCTCAGCGGCTGAAATTACATAAAATATTGTAAACTAGCTGACCCACGCAACTTCGTCTGCGTCACATTTTCCATTAAAGCTCGGCTCCTTTTAGTCGAAGCGTGATCATATATAGCCCATAGCCTTCCTCGATAAATGGGCTATCTAATACTGAAATAATTTTTCAAATCGGACCAGTAGTTCCTGAGATTACCCCCTACATACAAACTTACAAACAAATGTTACCTCTTTATAATCTTAGTATAGATTAGTATGGATAAATAAATATTGTATCACTATCGATAGGAACCCATTGCTTTAAATGACTAAGAGTGGTTTCCACCAACGAAACTGAACGCGATCAGTACATCTAAAATGCTGTCAGTGTCAATATTGTGTGTGTTATATATGGATAAATTCGATATATAGATATCGATAAATTCGTCTGCTCGACAATTAAGACATTAAAACCATATGTATTCGTTTGTTCCGTTCATTTGCGATGTGGCAGTTTGAAAGAATCCACAACGCGTTGTGATCTCGCTTGTCAATTTCATTGTTTGTGAATTCACTTCCATTTTTTTCCTTAATTTATCAATGTTACATAAGAGTACAGGATACTATTAAATAGCAATCAAAATCATAACGGTTTAAACTTGTGCTATCCTGAGCCTATTAGGTATTTTTATGTAGGTATACAGGCTAGGCCAGGATAGGCCTATGTACTACATATAAAAAAGTGCTAAAAGCAAAATACTTAATATCGTTACAGCATTCAGCAAGAGAGAAAACGGAAAGTATACAATATTAAACGTTATCTTCGATAGCAATTAATAACATCTTTAACATAATATTGAAGAAGCCACAAAAGGTACGGCGACGCGCCACCGATACATGGTGGACATCCCACCTATACGCACAAAACGTTTTGGGAATACATTCAATGTGCGTAAAGCTATGGAGTGGGATTCTCTGCCTAAGTTTGTGTTTTCTGATAGTTACAACCTCGGAGTCTTTTAGTCAAGAGTGAATAGGTTACTTCTAGGCAAACGTGCTCCATCTTAGACCGCATCAACGCTTAACATCAGGTGAGATAGTGGTCAAACGTATGCCTATCAATAGTAAAAAAAAGGTATTTCATTAGTTATTACAAATATCTCTAAATTATCAAAATGATACTTATTTTTCGGAATATGCTAAAAATTTAATTCAATACATCCAACAAACATTATGTATCAGTTTCTTAAGCACCCTACCTAATTGGTATACTCACTTCAGGTACGCATTCTAATGTTGGTTATAAGTAACTATGACTTAAAAGATTATTTTACTAGAAGATAATAAACATATGATATTGTTATTAAACAACACAGCACTATAATGGATAATAGCTACATAATCTGACATGATAGTGACAAAGACAATATTAAATTATATGGCTTGAATTATAATTTATCTATTCATATTTAACTTGCTTTGCTTTTTCCACTCTCGCACGAATTTCAAGAAATTCTCTCTTATTGCTCCTTAAGAGGGTTTACGCGTGTCGGCATTTCATACAAATTTTCAAGTCCTTATTCTTCGATGTTTATGAACCGATATTAATTAAACTTGGTATGGATACGCTTCAAAGCCTGGTCTAAGTAGTTAGTAGAGAACATTTTCGAAAAAGAGTACAGGGGGAAAGATAGAGTGATTTTTCACTTTCTATAGAAAACATAAAATTGTCCTCACTCTTCCTCTAAACTCTTTTTCGAAAATATTCTCATCTAAATATTGAGGCCTGGCTCTGAAGCGTAAGCATACCAAGTTTCATTAAAATCGGTTCATAAACATCGAAGATTAAGGACTTGAAAATTTGTATGAAATGCCGACACGCGTAAACCCTCTTAACACTCCTCAAGGAACCTAAATGCCAAATTTCAGCTTCCTACGACCAGCTGTTTCGACTGTGCGTTGTCTTTCAGTCACTCAGTCACCTTGTAACGGAAGAATTTTAAATATAAGGATGATGATTGATTGATTGATATAAGTAAGATTATGTCAATCATCATCTTGCCTAACCTTTTCCCAACTATATTGCGGTCGGCTTCCAGTCAAACCGGATTCAGCTGAATACCAGTATTTTACGTGGAGCGGCTGCCTACCAGACCTCCACAACCCATTAACTGGGCAACACGGTACTCCTTGGCAAGACTGGTGTCAGATTTTCTGGCTTCTGACTATCCGTAATGACTGCCAAAGATCTCCAAATAACAGCCGGGACCAACAGCTTAACGTGCTTTCCGAGGCACGGAGGAAACGCGGTATGTTAAGATGGTCACCCATCCACAGACCAATCTCGGCAAGCGTTGCTTAACCTTGAAGATCGACCTGTGCGGCTGCTATTATATAGCCACGAGCTCCTCTATTAAGATCTCTCTCAGGTCTTAAGATTATTTCAATCAAAATACATAATATTTGTACTAAAGTGAAACCTGGATTTTTTTCTGCTATCTGCCAAATTAGTATTTTACAAACTTGTCGCTAGCTATCACTGAAGTATGATGTCACAAGTCGTACATAGATACCTATTTTGTCATTGGATTTATTATCTTATAGACACGGAATTTTGGACCGCGTTGATTAAATCATGGCGGATATTAAATTGTCTAGGAAATCCCGCGCGTAGGGACTAGGAGTGGGGGAAACTATCATAATATATTAGACTTACAAAGTAGGTTTGATTGCCAACTCAGCTCTCTAAGGACTGTATATAAATATACGTAGATGCCTAATTGTTTTGATAACTATGGTAGACGTCCGATACCTCAGCAATAATGCGATATGGCCGCCAATTGTATGTTTTGTTAGTTTAAGGTTTGTTTTTATGTATTTTTCATTTGGTGTACAATAAAGTATAGTATAGTAAATAACGATCTTTCCGGCCAAGTGCGAGTCGGACTCGCGCACCTAGGGTTCCGTACAAACCTGTAGGTATTATATTATAAGCAGCAAAAGTTGCGATTCACGATTTATGACGTATTAAAAAAAAACTACTTACTAGATCTTTTTCAAACCAATTTTCGCTTAGTTAACATGGTTAGTTTAGTTAGTTTTATCATTCTCTTACTTTAAAAGTTACAGGGGGGACACACACATTTTACCACTTTGGAAGTGTCTGTGTGAAAAAAAATATCTTAGAAACCTCAATATCATTTTTAAAGACCTATCCATAGATACCCCACACGTAAGGGTTAGATAAAAAAAAATGAGTTCCAGTATGGGGAACCCCCAAAATTTATAGTTTTTTTTTTTTTCTAATTTTGTGTGAAAATCTTAATGCGGTTCACAGAATACATCTACTTACCAAGTTTCAAAAGCATAGTTTTTATAGTTTCGGAAAATGTGGCTGTGATTTACGGACGGACAGACAGACAGACAGACATGTAGAATCTATAAGGGTTCCGATTTAGCCATTTGGCTACGGAACCCTAAAAACAGCAAACAAAATTACATAAAACTGTCCTAAAACGATTTCTTTCGTGATCCTGTAAGTTTTTTTTTTTTTTTTAATAAAACCCTTCAATTTTTTGTAGAGATTAAGCGAACTTTAAAAGAAGATCACTCAATCCACACGCACGTGTTTTCGCTTGGGATAAATATCTACATTCATGCAGGGGAAGCCGTAAGTGACAGCTTTGTTTTATAAACCTGCGTGTTCCTTGAAAGTGCCTTAAGACTCTATACAATATGATACTGAAACCAAGACATTATTATACAATCCTTTTTAAGATAAGACGTCAGACATAAGCTGTGAAAACGTAAAAGATTGTGTGGAATCATTGTGAAGATGTAAAATGTACTTTTTAGGGTTCCGTAGCCAAATGGCAAAAAACGGAACCCTTATAGATTCGTCATGTCTGTCTGTCCGTCCGTATGTCACAGCGACTTTATTCCGAAACTATAAGAACTATGCTGTTGAAACTTGGTATGTATATTATGTATTCTGTGAACCGCATTAAGATTCGCACACAAAAATAGAAAAAAAAAAAAACAAAACATGTTATACTTAGAACTGAAAGTCAAATTTTTTTTTTTTCATCAAACCCGTACGTGTGGGGTCCGTCTATGGATAGGTCTTCAAAAATGATATTGAGGTTTTAAAAAATATTTTTTTTTCTAAACTGAATAGTTTGCGAATGTAAATATTTAAGTCGAGCTCTATGTCCTATCAAAGAAATTGGTGTGCAAATATGTTAGTTTTTAGCACTGAACCTTTACAATATAAGGTCAAGTTCGATGTATTATAAACTAATAATTAATCGATTATAATTCATTTTCTACATGTTTGCCAATGGAAAAATATATTGAAAGTCATATTTTATGATATATTTCATTTTCGTCCTAATTTTTTAAGAAGAGTAAAGTAAATGAAAAAGCTTTCTGGAATGCCTCCGTATCTTCTCGTTTCACAAGAGCCGATTGATCAACTGTCCGTCGTCGAGGATTCAGCTCATTTGTAAGAGCTTATCTCCTATCCTTCGTACGCCAGAGAGGCTGTGGTTTACCGACCGTTATTAATTACAGCTAGGAGGAGTAGAGATGTGAGTTATCGTGGGCATCAGTGCAGGAACTTCCAAATGCAGAAAAAAAACTTTATTACAAAAAAATACAACCGAATTCAAACTAGAAAATCACTTTAATTTTAAAAGTCGGTGTGGCGAGGAAACCGCCCTAGTACGTGTGGCATCTTAATTTTCACTTTTTAGTGTTACTTCAAAAAATTCCAACCCGTCCAAATGTAACTTTTTTTTTCCGATTTTATTTAAATTTAATTCTCGAAATTACTTTCGAAATAAAATAAACGGAAATCATTTTATATATGACGGAGATATACCAGAATATACATTAAAAAAATAATACAAATATCCAAATTGATAACCTTCTCCTTTTCGATGTCGATTTAAAAATACAGACAGGACAGGAGACTTATTTCTCGAGAAAAAAAACATCTTTTATATTATTTTCTATTTTTTCCTGTAAAAAATAAACATAATATGGATTTGGGATTATCTGCAGTGAAACAACATTTTGGATTTAGGTGTTCCAGTCTCAAAAACTCCCCAGAATATTGGAACCATTTAAATGTTTTTTTGTTCTCTACGTTAGTCTACTAGCACAAGTAATGATAGTTGCGTGTTGAATAGTAAATCACTTTTATTGGCTCGATTGTATTTAAATGTACATGGTAGTATTGTCTGAAACAAACAAAGCATCCATTTATTTAAGCTACATAAATAAGTTTAAATGTCAAGAGCTATTATAAATTGATAGTTTATTCATAATCAGTCTTATATGAAAAACAAGACTAACCATTTGATTAATACTGCAATGCGATTCTGTAAATCCCTCACCGTGGAAGCCTGGATGAACGCATATCTCTGCCTACGTTTGTGATTTTGAACGCATAAACCCTAATCTCTTAAAATTTAGAGTGAACAGGCTCCTTCTGGGTAAGCTCGCTCCATCGTCGACTTTATCTCTGTCACCTCTGGTGGAATCCTAGCTGTGCATATCTCTGCCTGCGTCTGTGTTTCCAAACGCATAGAACCCTTATCCTTAACCAAAGTTAGAAGAAGCCTTCTATTAAGCTCGCCCCATCGTCAACATTATCTCTGTCACCTCTGGTGGAAGCCTAGGTGAAGCAGTACATATCTCTGCCTACGTCTGTGTTTCCGAACGCATAGAATCCTAATCCTCCAAAGTTAGAATAAGCCTTCTAAGTAAGCTCGCCCCATCGTCGACTTTATCTCTGTCACCTCTGACTTAGACTAGAGTCAAGAGCAAACCTACCTCAAACAAAAAAAAAGTGAACTGCCAATCCACACAACCAAGATGGAATGACAGTCCATATTATGCTCACTCCACCTTATTTTACACGGTGAGATGATCATTGAATAGACCGGCAAATAACTAAACCTACAGTCAAGAGACAGATGTGTTGCTGGATAGTCTATTGCAGCACTTCTTCTTGCAGACTCTTCATGAAAATTTTCTTTTGAGAATTTGAATAAGAACCTACGAATTAGTCGGTCTATTCTATCGATATCTCACCGTGAACACTTAGGTGGAGTGAACGATAAGTGAGCTGTCATTCTATCTTATTTGTACGTAAGTATTCACTTCGATATGTTTACAGAATCGACCGGCTATATAGTCCTCCTGACCAGTTTCGGCCATGGCGGCCAAGGTCAATGGAAACTGGCCATCGGCGCGCGATATATTATAGAGCACATGTGTATGCGCAAACACAGGTGCATTCCCACTTCCATCACTCTCATATTTCGATGGGATGGCATCCCGACACGATAGGAGTGGGGTCTAGGACCTGGAATGGCTTAACGTGCTTTCCAAGCCATGCAGATGTCACATCACCAGCTTCCAAAATCCGGGCTGTCATAGAGAAACTCCTATTGGAACAACTCAATAACTTTTTTTGCCTAACCTGGGAATCAAATCCATGTCTCCACGTCCGTCTTGCGACCGCGAGATTAACGGTACAGTCGACGAATCTACCAAATTTTTAAACTATTTTTTTATTTTTATATTTAAATCTTCCTGCGGCGCATATGGGTAGTCTCTATAAGAACTATTCTGCTTAAGTGGTCGATTTACCGGATTCGGTGACCGCAAGCTGAACTATGAGTGGCGCGTTTCAAAAACTGAGCCGTGATTAGTCACCGAAATCAGTCTGCGACCGAATACGGCTAACTGAAAACGTATTTAAAATAGTCGGTGACCAAACAAGGGCTGTGACCAAACTTGGCTAACCAAAAACCCGTTTACCCTAGTCGGTGACTGAATACGGGGTGCATCCGAATCGGACAAAATCACCCTATGTAAATTTTCTTATGCCAGCGGATTTTGATGCAGTTTTTTTTTAATAGATAGAGTGATCGGAGAGGAAGGTTTATATGTATAATAACATCACAGTTCATCTGTAGTGTATTTAGTATCAGCATTGCACCCGTGCGAAGCCAGGGCGGGTCACTAGTAACAAAATAAGACAAGACTTATAGCGAAATCAATCGAGGCCACAAAAAGCAACCTTGGACCCACTTACGAGAACAACAACATTCAATTTGCTACTAATTAACCTAAATTCCCAAAAGACAGCGACCATATTACATGAAACTACCACCAATTTGCCAGAACATTCTTCCCTTGATTTTCCTCACCGTCCATTGTGATCTTGAAGATAATTAATTTGTTCCATTTTCCGTCCCTTGTCCTGTGATGTGTCGAATGACGTTAACGTCTGTAGCTTGATTAGTTATAGGGCCCCAACATGTCGCCCTGCAGCTTTCTTATGGGGACCGAATATGTCACCCAGAAGAACTATTATGGGGCCCGAATATGTTACCCTGTGTCGTCGTAATAGTGCCCAATATGTCATCCCATTCGTTTGCGCCAGTAAACCTTTCCTTTCGGTTAAGTTTTACGATGAGAGGAAGAGCCGATGCATTTTATGTTTTCCTTTTGTCATTGGTCTCAGTGGTTATCAGGTTTATTCTTGATTGTAAAATATAACGCGTGCTCTGTACCAATCAATCTGGTTTGTGTTTTTGTTTAACTACGTTGAGGTCTGCTTCCAATCTAATCGGATGAAGCTGAATGGCGCGACTGCCTATGACTACCTAGTAACTGGGGATAGCCGAAAATCCACCACGGTGCACGCTGTGCACGGGCACGCAGCGCATTTTAGCTTTGTGGGATCATTTGTTTGACAACATGGGTCTACGTTTCCACTGCAGTACACATTACACATCCACGATTATGTACAAATGTAGCGTGGCCCACGGAAAAGCTACTCACGTTTTTTTGCATGAATATTATTTAGACGTAGTTATGGGTTAATATTCGTGTACAACATGTATCGCGTGCACAGCGTGCACGGCGTTGACAGCGTTGAGCTATGTGAATGCTATATTCGAGCAAGCCACGCGTATTCCAAAAACGTCAATAGATGCGTAGCGTGTCGGTGGGATGAAAAATCTCATACATTTTCATGCAAGTCGAAGCCTCACACACGTGCGTAGCGTATTCGTGCACAGCGGTGGGTTTCTGCCTTTATATCATTGCATTACCTTTTGCAAGACGGGTGAAATGTTCCGTACATATTTAATTTGTGTTCTTCTGATCAAATAAATATTCTTCGCTTCGGTTTTCATTTGGGTTCTAAAAACACCACTAAAATAAATAAAAGCGTTTAATTGTTTGACCTGTCTGTTGATCTTCGGTATGATTAATGTTAGTATGAAAATGCCAGAAAATTATGAAAGTTAATAAGACCAATTTAAATAACGAAGGTCCAAAACCCTTAACCCTTACGAGCCGTACCATATACCAATTACTTTTATTTAAATCTTTAAATGAGGGTAAACGGTTTGAGTTACTCACCTTAATACAGTCAAAGAGTTAGTAAATTTTCGGAAAATTGTATCATAACTAAATTGGAATGATTTAAATTTTAAAAAGAGATTTCAAATGATCGTTCTTATAATGATACATATCGATCACAATCTTCTTAACTAATTATTTTGACCTATAACCCAGTTAATTTTTAAAGTGTGCCTTCAGTGCCAAATCCAAAACTATTAAGAATATCGAAAAACACTGAAAGGAGTATCAAGCCTGATTTTGATGAAAAGTAAAATGCATCATTGGAATTTTGATAAATCGTTGTCTTACCCGGGAATCGAACCGATTGATTTTGAAATAAAAAACACACTGTACATTAGACCATCCGAAACTGCAGCTAATAAGGATCAAATTCTGGGAAGTAATATCACATAGCAAACTAAAGGAAACACCTGATTTTAAATCAAATCATTTTTTAATTATAAAAGAAAAACAAAAAAGTTGTTTTTTTTTTCAATAATCAATTATTAAAGTTTTTGTTTTTATTAACAACGGGCCCGAGAATGTACAACTGGATTTTTGAAAAAATATTAGTTTCGGTTTATTTGTAGGTAGCTTTAGTCAGAATGTTTAAAACTAATTTGTTAAAAATGAGAGCTTTCCATTAGTTTGCCATATGTTATTGCTTCCCAGAATTTGATCAATATAAGCTACACTTTCGAATGGTGTAATAATAGAGGGAATGTTTTTTTTTTTCAAAATCCAATAATGCAGTTTGACTTTTACGTTTCGAGACTCCTTACAGTGTTTTTCGATTTTCCTCATAGTTTTGGATTTGGCCCTGAATGCACACTTTTGAAATACATGTATATTATATGATGGAAGGCTTGCCATAAGGTGGACCGATAACCTGGTGAGCTCGCGGGTAGCCGATGGATGCAAGACGCTCTGGACCAGTTGTTGTGGCGACAATTGGGGAGGCCTATGTCGAGCAGTTGACGTCTTTCAGCTGAAATGGTGATGATGTATCCTGCTTATGCGAATGAATATTCACAACCGTCGGTTTATTTATTTCGAAAAATAACGACTTGAAATGCCACACGACGTAAGCGTGAGGAGAAAAATGTTATTTTTCTAATTTCATAAGTAACATATCGTAAAACGAAATGAGTTTCCCTGGTATCGGAGTAGCAATCAAACAGCAATCAATAGACTCTCAGGTCAACTATGAAACATGATGGAACTTGGACCACGGCCAAGTCCGGGCTGTAAAGCTGGTTTTACACCAGAAAAACTTTGTGCCACAATTTAGTTCTACAAACGATTGCGTATGTGGTTGTTTGTTTTCTCCAAAAAAATAAAAAACATACAATTAATAAAAAAAAATAAAAAAAGGTTCTTTACTACCTAAAGCAGTACTATCTTTGTCTGAGTAGGCACGCGTCATTTGCGTGGCGTCAGCGCGTTTTAAATACACCGTCTGCATATAGGCTCTGTGGGCTCTGTGGGTGAGACCAAACGAACGTAATTTTGTGAGTCGCGTAAAATGAGTCGGCGGAATTAACGCTGCATTCGGTTTCATACTAAAGTCCTGTTTATGCCACACGGAGACGCAAAATGAGTTGGATTTTAGTGCTACCGAATGCAGCATAAAATCCTCCAACTCATTTAACGCGACTCATTTAACGCGACTCATTTAACGCCACTCATTTTACGCAACTCACTACTCACAAAATTACATTCGTTAGCGTTCACTCTTAGGGTTTGAACAAACGAAATTCTGTGAGTGGTAGCGTGGTAAAGGCAATTTTCAAAACGTCAAAAATGTATAATATTGACAAACGATGTCGTAATATCACGTGATCAACATCTTTTGTTTTTAACATTTTGCAAATAGTTAAATTTAAATTTCCGTACCCGAAAAGTAACAAACTGGACCCTATTGCTAAGCCTCCGTTGTCCGTCCGCCCGTTTATTTTTCAACGGGCTGTATCTCAGGAACCATAATAGGTAGTAATAGGTAGACAGTGGAAATTTTCACAGAGTACGTATTTCTTTTGCAGCTAGAAAAAAAAAATAAGGGAGCTCTCATATAAGAAACGGGTTTTTCTCGTTACATGGTTCGTAACTTTTCGAGTTAGAATAGTTAACTTTCAACTTTGCCGGTTTTTTTAAACCAATAATTCTTTACCAACCTAGGTATAGGACTGTAACGTTTATGTAGATATAGATATTTAATTTAGGTGTATCATTATAATTATACAGAGCCAACAAAATATTTAACACCGCTATTAATTAAACCATACTCTGAAATCAAAATCTATAGCTTCCGGATCCTTGAAATGCGGATACAAACCATCGTCTTCGGCATGTTGCCATAATCATGCACAGTCTTACCATCGTGAACATTTTCTCGAAGCATTGTGTGGCATTCCACAATGTTACAAGATGTTGCCTCAATGTAAACCCAGCTTTATACTTTGATTTATTACGGCAAACATTGTTAAAGAGTGATTGGCATTTGTTTATGCTGATCAACCATGAATAGCGTACATATTTTTTGTGTTTGACGAAAAACGACTATTCTTAAGTGGTTCTATAAATATTTATTCTCTGAAGGTACGTCCTTTACGTAATTCCTTTGTCGCCTTAAAGATATCGCTGGGCTTAAAAGGGTGGGTTATTTTTGGATGGCGAGGAGTATCCTTTTATCTACCTAGTATTGTTATATTAAACCAAAGTCTAATGAATATAATTTTGATCCTGCAATTATTCTGTCCGACAGTTCTTCATTCATTTCATTTATTAGTAAATCATTTCATTTATTAGTAAATTGTTTAGGCGATGCCTTTTACCAACAAACAAACAAGTATTTATTCTTGGAAATGAATAATAATTTGATGTTCTTGCGTACGTGACATACGTAGTTATAAAAGTTTAGAGGAGGACTTTTTGAATAAAAGTTTAGAAAAAACAACAACAAAATTTTTAAATCTTCCTAAAAAATCATTCTCTGATGCATCCTACTTGTGTGACGGTACAGTCTCACTTAACTCTCGCAGACTATCACCAACTGAAGGTGGTAACGTTTCAAATAATTTAAATGTAGCAACACGATGAACACGATGATGACATGACGTCAGACTTGAGCGAAGATGAGTCTTACGATGACAAGTGGGCTGTCAAAACGGAGCGGTACGATCATCAATTTCGTCTCCTACATTATGCAATCTCTTCGCTCCGCTCCATACTAATTTGAAACCCTCAAGATCTAGGTTATTCCGTGAATCTGTCAATTTGTCTTATTGGATTTCAGTACTGGTTTTAATAGAGCAAACGCGGTTTAATAATTGCTACCACACGGTTCGATTTTTGAGGTCAAGCAACTTTTCGTCGAAATCTAACATCAGTCTTATTAAGGGCATAAGTAACTTGGGTAGAAGGGTAAAATACTGGTTCACATATACATCTGGTTAGATTAAAAGCCGACCCCAATGTAGCTGAAACAGGCTAGGCAGATATCTTGATAATTTTATTGTCCCATTATCAACTTTGTTCCCAAAATAGAACACAGGATAATGAACACACTTTATGGGACTTTGTACTCGACGAGGGTTCAAATCTTTTGGAAACACCTACATTTTAGAACAAAGGCTACAATTTTCCTACTTCCCATTTTTTGCGTTGAGTCAAATCAAATAATGAATTTTCATTGTTATAACTGAATGCACAAAATAGCTAAATTAATGTTTGACTTTGATTTGAGATATAATTGATTAAACAAATGTTATACGGTGAGCAACAAATGTGAGTCATGAACGTGAGGAAAAATTTTAATTAATATTTCCTACAAAAAATATCCGACATGTATTTTTTCTTTTTTCACGTAAACAAAAAATTAGGACGAAACAGTGCGTTGAAAACTCCTGTAAAGTCACATAACATAGAATAGAAAAAAAAAACAATATACTTTGGGGGTTCCCCATACTTAAAACTGAACATCATTTTTTTTTTCCATCAAACCTATGCGTATGGGGTATCTATGAATAGGTCTTCAAAAATTTGAAGTTTAAGTATAATATAATTTTTTTCTAAACTGAATAGATTGCGCGAGAGACACTTCCAAAGTGGTAAAATGGTTGTCCCCCCCCTTTAACTTTTAAAATAAGAAATGATAAAACAAAAAAAAAAATATGATTTACATTGAAAATATTGTTTTGAACGAGATCTAGTAAGTAGTTTTTTTTTTAATACGTCATAAATCGTAATATACGATACTGGTACGAAACCCTTCGTGTGCGAGTCCGACTCGCTCTTGGCCAGTTTTGAATAAGAAGTGACGTCACAAGACCCCACTCCTGATCTTAAGAGCGTGTATTCCGTCCTCTAGCGCCGCCAATCGTTTTTTATTAATTGTGGTAAATTTAAGACACGTAGATAAAAAACCGCTCTGTGTAGTGCACTGAAGAAATGTATCTATTATTTTTTGACAGCTATTTTTAATACATAACTCATGGCTAAATAGCCAAAACGGCAATTATTGCTGAAAGTGGCCACTTTTAGCAAAAATATCGACTTTGGCAACTATTTATGTTCTAAAGTACAAAACATAACTCTCAAAACATAATAAATACATTTCTTCAGTGCACTACAGAGCGGTTTTTTATCTACGTGTCTTATATTTACCACAAATAATAAAAAACGATTGGCGGCGCTAGTGGACGGAATACACGCTCTTAAATGCATTTTATCTTCATCAATTTTTATTATTATGATAGAAAAAAAAAATACGTGTCCAACATATTTTGATAATCTAACTGATGGACTAAATAGAACCATAATTATATTTTTTACTCAGACGCATCCCTATTTTGTTCTAAAACGATTAATTGGCTAAGCGTGAATTTTAAAAATTATTCCAAGAAAAACTATTATCTATGTCTATGTCAAATTTTATTCGGATCCGTTCAGCCGTTCTGACGAGATTGAGTCAAACTTCCAGCATCGTTTTAACTGTTCAAGTAATTTTGAATATAAAGAGTGCTTGCGTAATAATGCTGCTGACTCAATTCCACATACCTTGTATAAGTTGAAAACATTTTATAACTTTGTCTAAGTGTGGTTTGGTTAAACGAAGGTGGACCTACATACATGTGGCAAGCATACACTCTCATGTTGAAAACTGAAAGCCTTTTAATTAAAATAAATGGGCAATTTAATAAAATTGTTGCTAATTACATTTTGTATGACAGTATTACGAGTGTGTTTTATTTTATGTGTACGTTTGATATTCTGTGCAAAATCACTGATGTGCTTAATAGGGGTACTATGCTTGACGAGACATGTTTCAAATTATGTACATAAGTAACAAGTTAATGGCTTCATGTTAAATGCAGCCTCTAGTTATGACTAACGATTTAAAAGTCTTGACAATGTCAAATGTTTATGGTACGTTAAATTATAATAAATAGCTTTTACCAAATTTTGATGAATTGATGAAGATGATGCAGAGATAGACGAGACCGTAAAAAAACAGTTTATTCCGGAACAATAACACAAGATAATTACAAGTAAAATTTTAGCTGCAAAATAATAAACTGTAGCGCAGCTAACTACGCCCTTTTCCAAATACATAATGGAATGATGTTCCATGCAAAAAGTGCTCAGCAGGTAATATAATATTATAATTAATTTAGATTTCTAAAATTTATTTATATAATATATTAATTTAGAATAATAAAAAAGACCATGCAGACAGTTTTAACTTTTGCGAAGATATTATATGTTAACGCGAGTGAAGAGAGAGCACAGAGGTAAGAGTTTTTCAAATACACTCTATTCTAAATAAAACCACTGAAAAAATAAACATTCTATTGAAATACTGACAATTCTCCCGACAAAATCTACCCTAAACCATAAAAAATATATTTTTTGATCCGTTTAGTTTTATATAATTAAGTACGAATATTTTGCCACAAGGGTCGCGTCGTCGCCTCGGGAGACCGCATTTTTTTCTTTAACTAAGTTTGTTTTTAACCGACTTTCCAAAAAGGAGGAGGTTCTCATTTCGGATGTTTGTATTTTTTTTCTTATGTTTGATCGGGCATAACTCCGTCGCTTGCCAACCGATTTTATAAATGATTTTTTTGTTGGAAAGGGAATACTTCCCAAATGGTCCCATGATAAGAAAACCAGGATCTGATGATGGCATCCCAGAGAAGTCGAGGGGAACTTTCGAACATCGTATGGGCAACTAGTGCGTTTGTATTTTGCTTTTCTGCGATTTTGTAGTGGTGTTGTTAGGTGTAGGGGTAGGGGTACCACTAAAAGTGAAAAATAAAAAACACTTTACAAAAAAATAAAACCGACTTCAAAAAAATAAATAAATTTTACTTTGTAGTGTTACAAAGTAAAAAATTACTTTAATTTCGGAAGTCGTTGTCAAAAAACGAACAAATTAACAAAAAACACCGAGTTCCGGAATTAAAGTTATTTTTTACTTTGTAGTGTTTTTTTTTTTTGAAAGTCGGTTGTTTTTATTTGCGGTCCCCTGCGACTGGGATCCTGCAGATTCTAGATCTCAAGGTTACCATAAAAAAAACTAGTGAAATAACACAATCCCAAATTTTGCATCGATCAGACCCGTGGAAGTTGGTCACATCCCTTCACATCAACTGGAAAAGAGCTGTTGATCTTCAACGGCGTAACCGATTTTGACAAAACATGTGTATAAAAACAATCGCTACAAAACCTTCTTTAAAAAAGCCATTCAAATCGGTTCACCCGTTATAGAGCTACGGTGCCACAGATAGACAAACAGACAGACAGATACACAGCGGTCGAACTTATAGCACCACTACTCTTTTTGCGTCAGGGGAAGGGGTTAAATATATAAAATAGATTATTAAGTATGTTCAGGGGAGCTAAAAAGCCCACTTTAGATAGCAGAATCATAGCAGTTCTTAGAATCATAATATTTAACCACACAACAATCTGTCAAATTTAATTTTCATCTTTATTGCTAACGCATTAAATTAGGTTCAAGGTTGATTTTAAAAATTTGACAGTGACATGTGCTTTCTGATTCTGCTAAAGTGGCCTGTTGAGCCCGCTGTCTCGCCTATCAGAAACAGAATACCCCGTTGAACATGACCGTGCTCTTCTGAAATATTCTGTACACAGCAAATACTAAATAGACACCAGACTTCCTACAACAATCAAGAAGCTTCCCATTTCTAAAGCCGTATCCAACAAAATTGATTGCGAAGTTGTCAGGTCAGCCATCTATTGAATTGGCACATAGCTTGGATACGACAGCCTGCAATTATCTACCCGACGTCACGCGTATTTCATTTATTAGTTCATTCAGTAGGGGAGGACTAATTTTGTTTGATTTGACGCTTTGGGAATGTTTCTGTGTTACGGTAAATTTTAGATTATTTGACATGATTAAAGATTTCTTTATTCAAGGTTCCGTACCCGGAGGATAATCAATGGAACCCTATTATTAAGTCCCTGCTGTCCGTCCGTTTGTCCGTCTGTCAGTCAGCGGGCTGTATCTCATGAACCGAAATAGGTAGACAGTTGCAATTTTCACAGAATGTATATTTCTATTCCCACTATCACAAAAAATAAATTTATAGTAGTAAAAGAAACGTATTTTTTTTTGACTCGCACTTGGCGCATTTTTTTGAATTAACTTTTTTTTTCTAAATCGGGAAATTTAATTTATTATATTACTATACCGGGAATAAGATTAACTTAATCAATCATCTGCCCAGCCTTTTCCTAACTATATTGGGGTCAGCTTCCAGCCAAAAAGGATTCAGTTGAATACAAGTATTTTAAGAGGAGCGGCTACCTCCCAGACCTCCACAACACAGTATTTCTTAACAAGGCTGTAGTCAGATTTACTGGCTTCTGACAATTTTTAACGACTGCCAAAGATTGACAAATGACACGGAATCAACGGCTTAACGTGCTTTCCGAGGCACTGAGGAAAACTCTGGTATGCTAAGATGTTCACCCATTCACAGACCAACCTTGGCAAGCGTTGCTTAACCTTGAAGATCGACTTGTGAGGCTGTTATTTAGTCATGAGCTCCTCAAGAGTAAGTTAATTGATACAGAGCCCAAAATGCATCACAAAGTCGTGTAATGTAAATTTTAAATAATGAGAAGTTAATTTATACAGACAACAGTATTGGAAAAATATTTGTCGGGATTTTGGGATTGATTTTACTTTAAAACAACACGACCTTTCAATAACGGGAAACTCCTAAAACAAAGCTATAACATTAAAAACAGTTTTAAAATAATGGTAAGTAAATGTTCAACAAAGTTTAGAGATAACAACAGTTAGGAAAATCAATTAAAATTCATAGAACAAAATGGTCCTTTGGCTCTCATTTATATTTGAATGCGGGCCAACATTCATTGGATAGCAAAGACCTTGCATTCCCTGCATACTCTATGTCTTATTAACATAGCTTGGTATCGGTATCTGCGTAGACCACGGAACGCCACTCCTGCCACTGACGAGAAATCCCATCTGTATCTAAAAGAGTTTTAAAATCGGTTCAGTAGATCCAGACATTATGCCCCACAACCACACAAACTCACAGACTTTATCTCGTAACTTTACCTCACAGACTTGTGAGGTGGTAAGGGGTAATATCTGGATCTTATAACCGATTTTGAAAATTCTTTTACCAACAGAAAGCCACGTTATTTGTGAGTGTCATGGGCTACAAAAATTTAAACCGAAAAATTCCGGGTCAGTTATGTATTAAAAATTCCATTTTCGGTAGGATAAGAAAAATTCGAAAGATTTTCAATAAAAATACGTGGCAATACAAATAAACTTTTCACTGAATGAAAACTTTTAACAAATGTTCACCACTGTTCATTCAGTTATAGAAACCCGTTTTCCATTGCGCATGGCTAATTTAAAGTGACAGCATTGTATGTCTTTTATATCAGAACAATTTCATTCAAATTGCTTTACCATTTTCTAATCTGTCAGTTGCAGAGCGGTTCATGGGTAAATTATGCGCTTGACTGCTTTGATGCGCGTTGCTAGGCAACGAAAATATCAATAAATATGAGTTAGTTGTACATTGGAAAGGGAAATATTTTTGGTTGAATGATCGTTCGAAGTTTTCCTTTTGAATCAGATACCTAGATAATTTTGATGTTTGATTACATTTTAGACTAGCAGTATCATAAAATTTTGTGCGTCATTAATTTTTTTTTAATGATTATTTAGGAACCAAGTGCCTTGATATTTGTGGTTGCAAAAAGTATATCAAATTTCTAAGTAATTCAAAAAATCCCGTTTATACTAAACCTTAAAGTAACTATTAAAGGTAACAAGTAATCTTTAACAAAACCGCCTTGTAGAATAATCAACGCTCAGCTGAGCACTAGGAGTTTAAAATCCAACAGCGAAATTACTTGGCAAGACTGGTGTCAGATTTTGTGGCTTCTGATTATTTGTAAAAACTGTCAAAATTCTTCGACTACCGGGACCAACAGCTAAACAGGTTTTCCGAGCCAAAGTATGACGCACAAAATACAATAAATAAAGAAAGAAAAATTGTTTATTTCTCCCAAATAGACTCATACTTCTGATTATAAAAAAATACTGAGATAAAAAAGTTAAACAAAAGAGAAAAAATAATAAAAAGTAGAAATTGCTCGCTGCCAAAACGTCGTAAGATTTTTTCAAGTTACCTAAACTACGATCCCAGCAAAAAATTGTTTACAGAAATCATAACAGCTTTCTCCCTAAAACATACTGTACAAGCACAAGAAAAATCAAATTAGCACCCTTAAAAACAAAACGCTGCTTCGTGCGAATAGGTAACTGTATAAAAGTTGCATTTCTACAGGCTTTTCCTTTTACAAAAAAAAAAAATGGTAAAGCCAGATTTTCTCTATTTGGAAAGTTCCGCAAACTCATAGCATTCAGAGTTAGGAATTAAGTTGGCACCAATCAGGCTAGCTCAAATTAGTGACGTTATGTTCCAGGTTTTCTTCAGTGACAAGTAGAATGGTGAGCGCGTTACTAAGTATGAACTGAAATGAATAAGGGCAAAAACGAGTGAATGAGATATCGCAACTGTGGGGTGCTTAGATAATATACCTCTAGATCGATCCACCGCGTGGCCGCACATGAGACAGCACTATGCGACTTTAGTGTTATTGTTACGATTAAATTTAAGTTATGACACTTAACTTATGGAGTCTATTTCACATTAAATCATTAAATCTATCCCAACAATGACTAAAATAGTCCAAAAAAGACAAAACTAATCGAGGTGAATTGTATTTTGTGGCACCGCAACATTTTGTTTGGCTAACATTTGAAAGTTCGCCATGATCAAAAATACGGCACGCCGTAAGGAACAGAAGATACGATGCTTAGTCTCAATTTTCCTTTTAATATCGTATACATGCGTCTCACTTTCACACTTAACACTGTAATCATGGCTACGTCTAGAGGTATATAGTCTAAGGTGGGGTGTTAGTATTTGCCATTGTCGAGAACTCTGGCTGAGACACGTCACAGACTGCTAGTCTGTGAAGTGAATTAGGGCAAAAACGAGTAAAGGAGATAAATCAACTGTGGGTGTTAGTATTTGCCTTTGTCGAGAACTCTGCCTGAGACACGTCACAGACTGCAAGTCTGTGAAGTGAATTAGGGCAAAAACGAGTGAAGGAGATAAAGCAACTGTGGGGTGTTAGTGTTTGCCTTTGTCGAGAACTCTGCCTGAGACACGTCCCAGACTGCAAGTCTGTGAAGTGAATTAGGGCAGAAACGAGTGAAGGAGATAAAGAAAATGTGGAGTGTTAGAATTTGCATTTACCAAGAGATTTTTAAGAGAGGTATTTTCTACTACCTCTCTTAAAAATCTCTTGGTAAGTAGAATAATAGTTTTATATTTTTCATCGGAGTGATCAATTTTATAATTCTATTAAGGCATTCATTCAGTTTATTCTTTTTGTCTATGAATTTCCCTTAGTAAGCAAAAATAATATTTTTTCAAGTAAATTGGATTTCGGCTTTATTTTACATGGAGCAACTGCCTGTCTGACCTCCAAAACCCAGTAACTGGGTAACACGGCACATCTTTGGTGAGAGTGGTGTCAGATTTTCTGACTTCTGGCTATCCGTAACTACTATCAAATCTTCAAATAACAATTGGGAGTAACGGCTAAAAATGCTATCTGAGGCATGGGAGATTTTAGTTTATGGTCCTGGATGGTCACCCATCCTCCTCGGCCTCGGTAAGCGTTGCTTAACTGCAAGGGTCAACCCGTGTGGCTTTTTTAATTTAATCACGAGCTCCTGACATCAGCCAACGGTTCATGTATTGATCATGTCATATTTAGACCGTGGGCATATTTAGGTCGTGGGCAATACCATGAGGTATTGCCCACGACCTTTTGTGGTATTTCGATTTTGAATTGGTTCTTGAAAATCATATTTACAGAGGGTGTTCTTGTTACTTTTTGTAATTGATAATTGCCATCAGAACCAGTTTTTAAAATTAATAACAGTTGAATCTCTATGAAATAATATTTTAGTATGATTTATGTTGAATAGATTTAGGTTTGTAATTCTTATTATAAATGTACGAATACTTATTATAAACGCAAAAATGTATTATTTTATTTGTTTATATTACGCCTTTACGCCTAAACCGCAGAACCGATTATGATGAATTTCGGATCACAGTAAAAAGAACCATGGAGATGTTTATAGGCTACTACTACGTCACGGGAAAAAGCTAGTTGAGTATAATGTCTTTCCTCAAATTTTATTTATTTTTTCACAAATCGTCCCACATCAATACTTCGGATTTATTATAGTAGGCAAATACCTCATTAACTAGAATATTTATGGGATAAACATATATAATATCTATTAAGATGATGCTACATAAATCACGTCACTGAATATGTAAACTAACAAGTCTGTCATTAGATCATTTCATTTACGTCAAAATCGGCCCAGCAGAACAGAACAGATAATTTGATACCTATCTCAGTTTTGTAGTTAACAAAAACCCACGATACAACTACAGAAAAAAATCCCCCTATAAAACTTGGCAATCAAAATATTATATATATTTAATGGAAATATAAATAAATCATTTAGCACAAATAAAGGTTCTATGAAGGTCTCATTAAAACAACCGTTTTAGCAATCATGTGACTGTCTATTATGTTTTTGCACTTAGGTAGTAACTGAAATATCCATCCAGCATAGTTTATTTCTCAAATCGACTCGACATTCAAAAATAGAATTTAATTTAATTAAGTAAACCACAGTTTACCCCACATATTACTTTCCTCTATGCCAAAGATTATAAAAGTTAGAATAGTTCATATCGGGATTGCTACCATGTACCTTTTTATTTGCGAGCTTTTTATTTGTTAGTGACCATGAAAGTTTAAAACATTATAAAAGTTAGTTTTCCTACTGGCCACATCGAACAAAATTTTCGACAGGAAAAACGAAGTTTTCCGAAACAAAAATATAAGGTAAAAGTTTTTACAGCCAGTATTTATTTGTTATTCTAAAGAAGACTTTCAAAGAAAGAACGTTGCCGTTTGTACTGAACACAAAAAAGTCCAATTTTCCCGCCAAACTTATTGGCGGTAAACATTTTTGGTGAACATCCGACAGGTTGATTTGCAACAAAATTGTGCGCGAACTCAATTTATTGGCGGTTCCCTTTTTCGTTTGGGGTTAACAAGTTTTCGTGTAATTTCGGGCACTTACAAGAGTTTACGAGGAAGTTATTGTATGGGAAAACCGAAAAGTTCATTATTTTTATTTCACTGAATGATTGATAAAAAAATGCAGCAGATATCATAATAAATATTGTAAGGCTTGCCATTGAAAATTAAGTTATCCTTTTAAACGTGTTAGTGGAATATTATGATTAGTCCACACGTGACTAAATGGTTTTTAGATTTCTCCTAACTAGTGAAATCCTGTAGCTGCAACATAATTTAATCGCAACACAATAACCTCATGTAGAGAGAACATTAGTACCACATAGGTACATTCATTATACCATAATAATATATCTCCGATTATGTCACCGTCATATTAGTGCACCTACACCGGGCCTAATCGGAGATAATCGTCGGCAAATTGCAGCAACTTCAAACAAAAACGATCCATCGGATTAGTGAAGTGAACATAAAGGTGAGCTGTCAATCCATACAAATAAGATCCTCACTCACCTGTGAGGTGTTGACTGTATAGCTCGGTATTTAACAAACATTAAAATCGGGACATAGACTTTAAAAAAGAGACCTGTCAATTGGCTTCAGACCCAAGCTAGTAGGTACGTTCGATCGTATAAGGAGTACTGCTCTCATCTTTGGGACGGATCTACCAGATACCAGCTTGATGCCCTCGAGTCAATTGAAAAACGAGCCAAGAGGATCATCGGCAATGATAAGCTCGTCAAATCGAAGCTCCAAAGTCTTGAGTATCGTCGCCGAGTTGCTGGCCTGTCGGTTTTCTATCGGTTACATTTTGGGGAGTGTGCGACGGAATTGCATAATTTAATTCCGCCAAGCCCGTTCCACCATCGGACCACAAGACGTACGGCGATGTGCCACCGGTACATGGTGGACATCCCACCTATACGCACAAAACGTTTTGGGAATACACAAATTGAGCGTACAGCTAAGGAGTGGAATTCCCTGCCTGAGCCTGTGTTTCCTGATAGCTACAACCTGAGAGTCTTTAAGTCAAGAGTGAATAGGTTACTTTTAGGCAAGCGTGCTCCACCTTAGACCGCATCATCGCTTAACATCAGGTGAGATAGCGGTCAAACGTATGCCTACTAATAGTAAAAAAAAAAACGGATATGTTTGAAGTACTAATATTTAACACTACTCTATAATCATTTATTTTGGTTAGTTGTGAAAAAGTTTATATTTCTCTTTGTAAAGTTTGCTTATTTTTATGGTCAATTAAGATCTGTTATTATATGGATTTAGTTAACATATTTATCTGAACAATTTAAATAGCGATGAAGTTTTTGCCTGAACACAGGTTTAAATAAACCTAGTTCGTGCAGGTCGCTACATAATATATTTTAAGATCCTAGTCAAATATCTTGTATCTGTAGTTAATTTTAGCCATAATCTAGTTTTAAGATAGACATTAATTACCCAAAAACAAAAGGCAAACGACTTCTTATTCCACCATAATATATATCTCCGATAATGTCACCGTCATATTAGCGCGCCTACACCGGGCCTAATCGGACATAATCGTCGGCAAATAGCACCGACATCAAACACGAACGATCCATCGGATTAGATAAACGAGAGGTTAATGTCGCTCGTAAACTGCGATCTTATCTTTTGAATGATTTTTATATCGTTTGCAAATAAGATGGGAAGTAGGTAATTTAGTAATGTGTCTATTTGTTGACAAAGATAAAGAGATAAAAGAGTCATTATAATCATTTCAACCGAAAGACGTCCATGGCTGGACATTGGCCTACCCCAAGAGTCGCCACAAAGACCAGTTCTTTGCGTCTCTCTTCCAGTAGAGTCTCTCGGCGTTAACGTGGTCAGCGGTCCTACTTGTGAGGGGCCTTCCAACCCCTAACTTTTTTTAATTTATAAAAACGTTGCCCCACACTAGGAATTTCTCCTGTATCGTGGATGCGTTTACAAACATACACAAACACTTACTACTTAAACTTATACAAACAGCCAGACCCGAAATAATTATTTGTACGCCTTACAAATATTTTTTCCGTGCGGGAATCGAACCCACGACACGCGGCGCAGCACGTCGATCACTCAACCACTGCGCCAACCGTGCCGTCACTCCAACGTCAACTCCCCTTTTCCTTCCAAAAAGTGCTGCTTTTTATAAGTATGAGAAATCATCAAATGACTCCTCCCGTTCTGGACGGAACAGTGGGAGTGTCAGATTTTTATTGACGAAATACCATCCTTGTTCCTCCTAATGGGTCGCGGTGACTCTTTCGAACAAATTCCACAACTTCCAACTCTACCTAGGTAGTAGCGATTACATACCTTTACAGGTACCTACCAATTCCACTCCTGAACCATCATCTGCCTAGCCTTTTTCCCAACTATATTGGGATCGGCTTCCAGTCAAACCGGATTCAGCTGAAAAACAGTATTTTACGTGGAGCGGCTGCCTACCAGACCTCCACAACCCATTCACTGGGTAACACGGTACTCCTTGGCAAGGACTGATTTCAGATTTTCTGGCTTCTGACTATCCGTAAGCAAAGATCTCCAAATGACAGTCGGAACCAACAGCTTAACGTGCTTTCCGAGGCACGAAGGAAACTCGGTATGTTAAGTTGGCTCGCCAAACGTTGCTTAACCTTGAAGATCGACCCATGCGACTGTTATTATTTAGCCACGAGCTCCTTCAGACCCGCCACTCCAGAACTATTCGACCTAATTAACTATCTGTTCCGCGACCACTGTCCTCACTAAAACAGTAATGAGTTGAGATGAGTTTCTTAGAGTCTCTTTTGTATGCTTTTAAAGAGATTGAAGAAATGGTAGAAGATAACGTGTGGTGCCGATCCCAGCTCCAACCTGGGACAAGAGCAAGCAGACGATATGTCTATTTATTCACAGGTTTTAAGGAAAATAACGCGGCTAGAACGGAGCTGTATCCGCGAGCAATTCACTTCCATGCTCCGGGGCAGAACACTGTTCAAATATTTGTACGGTGTACATTTTGTTGGTTCAGGTCTGGAGTATGTGTGCGATTTTATGTCGGAAAACAGACTTGAGGGTGCTAAATAAAACTATGAGAAAATTCTACTTTCTAGTCTTTAAATAGTGTACAATAGGCGACGAAATTATGACAATACGATATGAGTTTGAATGAAAATATTGTTGGTAGCATTTACGGTCTCTAATTAAAAAAACCGAAAGTTGAAAAAAAAAAGTGCTTTCTTAGGAAACCAATAATATGATATTAACTACAGTGAAAATCTCTATGAAAGTTTTGTTTCAATTCACCCTGCCGTATCTTTTCACCCCGTTTGATGGTATCTCAAGCAGTGGACGTTTTTTGACGTTGTCTATAGTCGAAAATGTTTTGATTTGAATATAACGCGATGACTCATACAATCGGTCATAATGTCATACAAGTAATTAGGATGTCGTTATCTGTCTATATTAAATCGACATGATAACGTGATAGATTGTAGACGAAAATAGCAACATATTAATCCTTCATCGTTTCCGGCGAAGTACTACAATGTCAAGGTTAGTCAGATAGTGTTATTTTAACCCGACTGCGAACGAAGGAGTGTAATGTTTTTCGAGTGCATGTATGTATGTATATACATTTATATTTCTTTGGCACGCCCTAGAGCCTAAACGGCTAGTCGTTTTTTAATGTGAGTGGTGTCAATAGATTCATCTTAGTCGTGAGAGTGACACTGGGTATATTAAAATATAAAAAAAAAAACAAAATGGCGGATTTTTGGCCCCAAAATATGGCTTTTAATTTGTTTTTTTTCTTGCAAAACAGTTGTGTCATACATTGCATGTTATTTTAAATGCTCTTGCAGATTTTATGCTAAACGTCTTTAATAACAGTGTATTGTTTCTGTAGTTTGAAAATACATAATTGTGGTGACGACCGGGCGGTTTAGTTATAACTTTGCCGTTCAAAAGCCTTATTTGAATTAATGCTTTTTGATAATGGTATGATGGTATATACATTACGATTTTTTTAGTGCTATATGCAGTTTTGTACAAAAACATAAAAAAAAACAATTACATCAAGTTAGGAACTCAATCGTAAAAACAACTTACATGAACTACATAAGTCAACTTTATGTCAAACAAAGAAACGATTCTGAGAAGGAAGTTCCATATAGTCCCTTCTGCCTGGAAACGAAATAAATAGAAAAGGATTTATTTCTAATCCTCATTTAAGGCCGTACCCTGAGCAAATAACCTTGAGCATTTTTTCCCTCAATAACAGCGCAAGAGATACAATAGCGAATACGCTCAGAATGTTGAATAAAATCGTTATAAAATCTAATTTTGGTCATTTGAAAAAAATACTTCTACCAAAATGTTCATAATTATATTGCCTATCCATTAGTGTAAGTACAAAATCAAAATAATCGTTAGTTTTCGAGAAGATGCATGTTTTCAGTATTTTTTTCTCATATTTGTGGTTTCGTTGTGAGGAGATTACTTAAACATTATACTAAGTAATAAAAAATAAATTCTACCATTTTGAAGCCAAGATTATGTAGAAATTTAATGTATTTTTTATTAGTTGATATTTCTTTTGGATAAAGAGTAGATAGCTCCATAAACTGCACAAAAAACGGCTAGCACTGCGTTTTGCTCAGGGACGCGCCTTAAGAGCCAGAACCTGTTACGCCAGGAAAAATACCTAATATTTTCTTTTTCCGTAGTGTTAGAAATTTATAAAATTTCAAGCCGTTTCCATTACTGTTTTCCTTTCAGTAGTAACACAAAACTACTTAGAACGTCTTTATATGACTGTTAAGTTAAATAGAAATATGGTGTGTGATATGGAACTTTGAATAGATCCTTAGTGATTATACAAGACCGCCACATGGAGGTTGCCAATCGGATTAAACTTCAGAAAAAATATTCAAGAAAAATTACCAGTTATTGTTTCATAATCTATCTACATATGTAAAAAGTAATTGCTGTTTGTTAGTCTCGCTAAAACTCAAGAACAGCTGGGCCGACTTCGGTAATTCTTTTTTTTTTTTAGTTTGCCAGAATACAGGGAAGGTTTAAAAGCAAAAAAAAATGGCTAAGTAGGGTAACCAGTTGACGGGAGCGAAGCCGCGGGGGACAGCTAGTATTATAATATAAATCAAGCTTCATAATGGTAAACAAAGTCATCGATTTGGCAACCTTTCTTTTTTTAGGCATGTTCTTTCAACGAATTTATGTAAAACTAGCTTTCGCCCGCGACTTCGTACGCGCATTTCCCGTTTTTCCCGTTCCCGTAGGAATTTCGGGAAAATGTACGAAAGCTACATGTCAAATTTCAGCTTTCGACTATCATAGTTTCGGCTGTGCGTTGATATAAGCCAGTGAGACAGGTTGGCCTTTTATATAAATAGAAGATAGATGACACTGGAAGCTGTTAAATGGAATAAGCGCTAACGCAATAAAGCAGAAATGTTCTTTACTCATACACCTTAAGAGTTGTAGGATTTGGTCAGACCCCTTTACATCTGAATCCGACTCGCACTTGACCGATTATTATTTTTGTTTCGAAATTGGTTCAATAGTGAAAGTTGTTCATATTCATGAGAATTTACACCCTTCGGAATATTGCCCAAGAAATTCAACTTGTATTGTAGAAAGTTGCTTTTATGTTTGAATAGTTACGTAGCAGTTGCCTGTAATTATTTTTATTTTTTTGTGTGAAACTGTAGTAGTGTAAAAGCTATTGAAGACTGCGAAAGTTTTACACCACCGCCTTCCAACATTCGAGTATTGTTTCTTTCAAGAAAAATGGTGTAAAAATCTTGTTTGTTCCGCCTCCAACTATTCAACGCCGCCCGTTTGACCCCGGTGACAAAAATAGATATTATTTGAACTGTCATTTTTTTATTAAAAAAAAAACATGAAAAAAAAACAATTTCTAAATCATCACAATTGTTAGGTGTCAGTTACAAAATAGTAAGTTGCGATCGGTGCAGAACATTTTGCGTTTATTGCGAACAGACAGACAGGCAGACAGACAGACGCGGCGGAGGACTTTTTATAATAGTATATAATTATGTAGTGACTAGCTGACCCGCGCAACTTCGTTTGCCTCACATTTTCCATTACTGCTCCGCTCCTATTTGTCTTAGCGTGATGATATATAGCCTATAACCTTTCTCAATAAATGGGCTATCTAACACTGAAAGAATTTTTCAAATCGGACCAGTAGTTCCTGAGATTACCCCCTACATACAAACTTACAAACATACAAACTTACAAACATACAAACTTACAAACATACATACTTACAAACTTACAAACAAATTTTACCTCTCTATAATATTAGTATGGTGCTCTGTGATAAGATGTCGGTACTCAAGACCTACTCGATAGTCGTATTATTATATTGGTTCAGCGTACTTGTATATACTCCAAGAATAGACCTGTAAATGGAGCTCACTTACGAGTCCATACATAGATTGTAATTGTAACCCAATTAATAGGGTTCCAAGATGCCATTAGTCTTATATGGGACTATAACTGGCGTAGCTACTGAATTTATTTATATCTTGGTTTTGCGAGAGACTTTGCCAAAGTGGACCTAGAAAATAATCCCACACGAGTTAACAAGCGAAACAATAAAGAATATTTTGTCAAGTCGGTGGTGTACCGGTGTTTCAATATCCATCATAATCCATCCAGCTGCAGCCACATAAATAAATACAAAAAAATAAATGTGTTTTCACGTTCAAAGATTCATAAATCCTACAACTTCAATTAGCGTGGAATAAAAACTGGCTATCAGAGTATGAGTTGAATATGAACGCCAGATAACAATTTTGTAAAAACATTATTATATTGGGGTGGTGGTGCCTTATAATATTGGTGTGGACTATGGAACCATTTTGCGCCACCCCGGTACATCGTGGACATCCAACCGACACGCACAAAACGTTTTGCGAATACATTCATAAGTGCGTACAGCAAAGGAGTGGACTTCCCTGCAGGAGTCTCTGTTTCCTGATAGCTACAACCTGGGTCTGGACTATAAGTCAAGAGTGAATAAGATACTTCTAGGCAAGCGTGCTCCATCTTAGACCGCATCATCGCTTACAATCAGGTGAGATAGTGGTCAAACGCGTGCCTATCAAAAGTAAAAAAAAAAATATCTTGAAAAATATTCGTTGTCCAAATCGTACCTATATCAAACCCAAAGCTCATATTCAGCAAGATAACCCAAAATCTATAGAAAACGCAATTTTTTACTGTTTTTTATCTGTTCCTCCGCACAAATTTAATTATCTATAGGTACTATAATATTATAAAGAGGTAACATTTGTTTGTAAGTTTGTATGTAGGGGGTTATCTCAGGAACTACAGGTCCGATTAGATAATTTTTTTCAGTGTTAGATAGCCCATTTATCGTGGAAGGTTATATGCTATATATCATCACGCTAAGACAAATAGGAGCGGAGCAGTAATGGAAAATATGACGCAGACGAAGTTGCGTGACTCAGCGAGTCACTTATAAAAACCCAAGTTAAAAATACACCTACTAGTAAAGTATCGTCGAGAGGTGCCACCTAATTTCATTACAAACGCCCCAATGTCACATATAGCAATTATTTTCTAAGAATAGGCACCTCGCTTGTTGGACGTAGGTGTACTAACACGGTAATGGCTCCCTAATGAGCTTCCATGTCGCTCTGCTTCCGATGTGTAACGTATACTGGGACAGGTGATATTGTTGTTAGTCTAGTCAATCTTCCATATTTTTGACACAGTGAGTGTGCCCAAGGACTCCATGACCTCATTCCACTGGCCCACCATAGGACATCCAGACGCACTGCAACTTACCATCCCTACTTTGTAGCTATTCCACCAATTTGCACTAAGCGTTTCCAAACGTCTTTTATAATGCGCACAGCAAAGGAGTGGAACTCTCTGCCTGCGTCTGTGTTTCTGAACGCTTACAACCCTGATCTCTTCAAAGTTAGAGTAAACAGGCTTTTTCTGGGTAAGCTCGCTCCATCGTAGACTTTGTTTCTCTCATCTCTGACCAATACGGTCAAGAGCAAACCGATATCAAATTAAAAAAACAAACAGTATGATGCCAATCATCGTCATCCTTAGGTTCATCCTGGTTAAGTTGCAGTCAAAACGGCCTCAACTGAATACTAGTATTATACGTGAAGCGGCTGCCTACCAGACCTTCACAACCCATTAAATGTGTAACACCGTACTCCTTGGCAAGACTGGTGTTAGATTTTCTGGCTTCTGACTATCCGTAACGATATCGATCCGATCTCCAAATGACAGCCGAGACCAACAGCTTAACGTGCTTTCCAGGGCACGGAGGAAACTCGGTATGTTAAGATGGTCACCCATCCACAGACCAACCTCGATATACGTTGCTTTACCTTAAAGATCGACCTGTGCGGCTGTTATTATTTAGCCATGAGCTCTATTAGCTCTCTATCTTTATTTGGCACGTGTACTAATATGGTAATGGCTCCCTAATGAGCTTCCCTGTCGCTATACTTCCGATGTGTAAGTTATACTGGGACAGGTGACATTGGTGTTAGTCTACTGAATCTTCTTTATTTTTGACACAGTATGATGTCATTGATCATCATCCTTCCCAACTAAATTGAGGTTAGGTTGCAGTCGAACCGGAATCAGCTGAATACCAGTATTTTACGTGAAGCTGCTGCCTACCAGACCTCCACAACCCATTAAATGGGTAACATGGATTTTCTTGACAAGACTGGAGTCACATTTTTGTGGCTTCTTACAGTCCGTAACGACTGCCAAATATCTGCAAATGACAGCCGAGACCAAAGGCTTAGCATGCTTTCCGAGGTATGGAGGAATCTGGGGGCACGGCAGTGCCCCGCCAAGTCTCGAACAAAGCGGGCACGGCCGGATCCTTTTCTCGAAGCCATTCGCGGCCTCTCCGCGACCCCTCCTATATCTTCGATGTGGACAAAGCTAGGGGTTTAGCCAGGTCACTATAGTTATAATAAAAAGCTATTGATACAGTCATTAAATGTTGATTATTAACTAAAGTCCGGACGCGAAGCAGGAAGAATTTCGTCCTTTGACCTGTTATTACCTGTCTCTGTCACTCCCGCGTAAATAGAATGAGTCTCGCTCGCACAGATGCAATGGCCGCCGTCCTCAAGGATTGTAAACCTTTTACCTGAGAGTGTAAGGTTTGTTCTTGTTTGCATGTGTATGTCACGTAAAAAAAGAGGAATCGAAATTAGTTAAGACTAGATCATAATGTAGATAAAACTGTTGATTCTTTTGTAATAAATGTGATGATGAAAAGCAGTAACTCCGATACGGAGGAATCGGATTCTGATTTATAAATTTTCATTTTTTTTTATTTCTGCCTTATTAGTTATTGTAACTCGCTTTTTGTAACTTATAATATACAATCTAAATACATAATTTATATGATAACAATTTTTTTTTATTTTCTATGTTGGTAAATTTTCTTTCTCCTTCAAATATTTCATGTATACAAAAATGTTTGTGACCACTGTCAGTAGGTAAAGATGTCATTGTACGAAATTCTTCCTGCTCCACGACTGGACTTTACAAAATAAGTTGAACAGGACTCGGCTTCTATGAGATCTCAAAACTATTTACGGTGGAAAGATTGCATAGAGAGACTAGGCATTTTTAACCGACTTTCCAAAAAGGAGGAGGTATTTTTTATGTTTGTTCGGGCATAACTCGGTCGCTTGCCAACCGATTTTAAAAATGATTTTTTTGTCGGAAAGGGAATACCTCCCAAAAGGTCCCATGATAAGGAAACCAGGATCTGATGATGCCATCCCAGAGAAGTCGAGGGGAACTTTCGAAAATAGTATGGGCAACAAGTGCGTTTGTATTTGCAGTGATGTTGTTAGGTGTGGGGTACCACTAAAAAGTGAAAAATAAAAAACTTTTTACAAAAAAATACAACCGACTTCCAAAAAAAAAACACTACAAAGTAAAAATAACTTTAATTTCGGAAGTCGGTGTCAAAAACAAACAAATTAACAAAAACACCGAGTTCCGAAATTAAAGTTATTTTTACTTTGTAGTGTTTTCTTTTTGGAAGTCGGTTGTATTTTTTTGTAAAAAGTTTTTTTTTTATTACATATTTTAATGTTTTTGTGGGCTCTTAGTATTTTAACCTTGAAGATCGACCTGTGCAAATATTATTCTTTGGTCACGAGCACCTTCGTGACTGGTTCCGTGTGAGCTTTCTATGTAGGTACAATTCTGCTCCACCCTTCAGCTTATACACGAGTGTTGTAATGTATATAGTTAAAGATGTAATTAACGTTAAAAATCTAACCAACCTTTTTCTTTACCCTTACCTTATTATGTATGTCACCGAAAAGTGGCAATCGCCAAAGTTTCAAAGTTGCAAAGAGTCAGGTACAATATTTAATTTTTTGCTTTATATATAATGTTATTTCATTTGTACGGGGACCGTACAAATGAAATAACATTATTACCTTCAGGTAAAAGCCTCCTCCAAGGAATGTCAGTAATCTTTGTTGCTGGCTGAGTTCACCCAGCTTTGGCTCGCTAACTCCCATATCTCATCCACCCATCTAGCAGTAGGCCTGCCTCTGCTTCTGGTACCTCGTGGACCAGACCATTTTAGCACTTTTGCCGTCCATCTATCACCTTTAAGCCTGGCCACGTGGCCTGCCCACTTCCATTTTTCATTACGTAACACATACTAAATAGAAATATAATACTTAGTACCTACAAATAAATGAAATTTCTATTAATTATATAAAAATGAATTGTTGTACGTTATTCTCGCTAAAACTCGAGAACGGCTGGGCCGGTTTTGGTAATTTTTTTTTGTTTAGTTGGCCAGAATACAGGAAAGGTTTAATAGCAAAAAAAAATGGGTAGTTGACGGGAGCGAAGCCGCGGGGGACAGCTAGTATAGAATGAAATACACATAATAATATACAATAAAATAACATAAATATCGACCAACGCTCAAAGTCCCAATGCTCCAATATCATTTGTAAACGTCACAAATGACGGAACGCGCGTGCGCACTATGAGTGTTGTGGTCAATTGTCATGATGAATAAACTTCAGAACAGTAAATAAAACCAAACAAAAAACCATAAGAGACTCATCTCTTGCTACGCATCCTCGCAGATCTCTGGTGGAAACGCACCTTAATTCTTATGTTCAGGACTCTCGAAGCTCGAAGTCCGTAGTTTCAGGCTTAGTTGCGGGCATATTGAACTCTTGTATCACCTACGGACTTACGATTAGTCCCGAATCCTCCCGGAGCCACTAAGAATAAATGACAATACGATTTTATAGTTAAATCCTGTTGTCACTTATTCATAGGGCTGATTTTTCCAACGCCAGATAACTTTATCGGAGGAATAATTTTGAATTTTTGACAGTTCTTCCATACAAAAACTGTCAAACGTTAAATTTATTCCACGAATAAAAGTTATCTGGCGTTGGAAAAATCAGCCCTTAGTGACTTGGTGATACGGAGTGGAATACGCCCGCAACTAAGCCCGAAATAAAGGACTTTGGGCTTAGAGAGTATCCCCCAGTCGTTACTGTGATATTCTAAATGCAGATATAGTCGTTACCATATATTTATATTTAATAATATCACACTCTATAACAACAGGAAATTCTTAAAAAAACATGTTGAGAGTGCTTGTCATAATATTATGGTAATGTCGGATTTCTAAAGGGTGACTCTAAGTGGTTCGTGAAAAGGGGTATTCATTTCAACCCCATTTTGCTTGATGCTCTTATAATACTGTTTGGTTTCTAGTCGGACAGTCTCTTTTTTCTTGATGCTGCGAAGCTGTAATTTGACATTTAATGGCATGTATTTAACGAGGCAAAAATCCAAAATTTGGTAAAGCGTGTTTTATTATTTAAACAATGTAAATTGATTTTATTACATTTTTTTTAATTTCTAGCATTACCCAAAGCAGTTAGTTATCACAATGCTTCAACAGGTTATTATCAAAGTAATTTACATACATATAAAAAATAATGCGTCATCAATTTCGTGTTCTTTCGTTTTTTGTAACTATAAAACTGTAATTGAGTAATAATAATGAAAAATAATTTGTAAGAAAACCAAAATTTATAATTTTATTTAAAAATTTTTTTATGAAAATAAATTTTTTATAATTGGATAACTTGATAACTCTTTCAAGTCTTCGTTTTTACATGCGAAGGTGCCAGCAATCTTAAGAATAAATATTTACCAAAACTTTATAAATTTTAAATATTTAGAAAACCAGGTTTCATAGACCATCCAGATAAAAACGTTATCTTGAAACACAGCAACGTCCACGTCGTCTCCATAGTACAATCACCGGCAAAGTTCCTGCCCAGCTAACACTGTGTGCGACTAATTAGTTATTTCACGAACTGGATATAGCAATTTAACTTGAGTTAATTTATTGTCATTTATGTCGTAGGTGTACTTAGAATTGTACGAGAGTAACTGTCGTGAATTTGAGGTCATGTCTCATAGATGTGTATATGTGAATCGTGGTTTGTGAATCAAATGTGACATAAAAGTTTACGCTCATTACGCGTTCAATTAACCAAGCGTTTTTCCCAAATATCCATATTTTTACATGGACTGACTCCCTATGTCGTCTTTAAAACACAGATACTGGGTAATCAATATCCCGGGTGTCAGATAAAAAAAAAAACATGTATGTATGTTTATTATAAGTTTATAAATTATTTATGTACTGAGTACCCATTCTATTTATCATTATGACATCTTTTATTATTATTATTTTTATCATTGTTCCTCTCAAAGAGAACACCTGCCATCTAATCTCTTCACCACCCTTGACTGGTAGAGAATGTCTAAGGCAATAAGTCCGCCTTTGTACCTTTTTTAACCGACTTCCCAAAAAGGAGGAGGTTATCAATTCGGTTGTATGTGTTTTTTTTTTATGTTTGTTACCTCATAACTCCGACAATTATGAACCGATTTGAAAAAAAAAATGTTTTATCTGAAAGGATATACTTGCAGATTGGTCCCATTTAAATCATATCAAAATCGGTTACGAACTTTGGATTTTAAACCGAAATCGCTGGAATTTGATTATTTAGATGATTCTTTGATAATCGAAATTGCGTATTTTGCTTTTCTGCGGTTTTGTAGTGATATTGTTAGGTGTGGGGCACCACTAAAAAGTGAAAAATAAAAAACTTTTTAAGAAAGAAAGAAAGAAAAATAGTTTATTTACACCAAGCATGACGCATAGAAATCAAACACTACATTAAAAATAACAAAAAAACTGGGACAATATGCGTCACCTTTACGTAAAAAGGTCATCGCTCAGCATTATGCTGGGACTCGTGTGCGAAACAGAGCCCCAGCGCTGGTTTTCAGCGACGACCGTACAAGCATCTAACTGAAAGCCTCGTATCTTTTACTGCAAATTTACTTTTACTAATTACTGTATTATTTATTTATTTAAACCTTTCGCACAAAAAAAACTTTTTACAAAAAAATACAACCGACTTCTAAAAAAAAAACACTACAAAGTAAAAAATAACTTTAAATTCGGAAGTCGGTGTCAAAATACGAAGAAACTAACAAAAACACGACGAAGTTGTGCGGGTCAGCTAGTGTACCAATATGAATGAGGGTTCATTCAAAATTATTATTTTTTTAATCTTTAGTCAAAACAAAACAAAGTGAAACGTAAGCTGTGCTGCATGTTCCTTGATACCAATCCTCGGAATAAAAATAAATAAGCAATCCACAAACAAATAAAAACGTTTTTGTACATTTGTCCTGTCTCTACGCTTGCAACTCAACAATTACCTAACTCATGTCCAATAAAAGCACGAATAAACTACCATTCTCTCTAAACCATAAAGACAAAACCACGGATGCGTGCTACCAACTGTCCAACATGCATATAAAACCAGCAATACACGATGTATCCTTTGTTCTCATGTTAACGTGTCCCTTGTCCATCGCACCCACGTGAGCCACCTTTAGGTCGACCGTCCACTACTACGTTGGATGTATACAGAGATGCCATGTTAGCTGAACGTATTCGTGCGTAGCATCCCCGTGGGCTGCAGAAGATGACATTTCAAATAAAGCGAAATACTCCGATTCAGACGTCCTACTATTGTAAATCCAAGAGATTTGAATAGAAAATATCATTTTACGTGCTACGAACTATCTATTATAAAATCAGCTGCATACGAGAGTACCCTTTGTTCTCAGTTTAAACTTGTCCCTTGTCCGTCGTTGCCACGTGTGCCACTTTTAAGTCAAGCGTCCACTGCTACGTGGGATGTGCAAGGAGAGGAGCCATGTTAGCTACACGGTTAATTTTTTTCTTCACGCATTCGTGCGTAGTGTAGCCGCAGATTGGAGAAGACGATTTCAGCTAGTACGTTTTTAAACGTGGCTTTGTGGATGTCCATGACAATTAAAGTTTATGCAAGTTCCCACTATATTTAGTTTTAATTCCGCCAAAAACCAGATCTATGTGAGCCACAATACCTCTCAATTATAGGTTTGCTTGTGATACATATTTGTTGCACTTTTTGTAAGTTTTTTACTTAAAGCGAAATAATATTTTCATATTTTGAAAAAGTAATTAGAAAAACATAATTACAAATCATTCAGGCTTTTACCTACTGCTTACCTATGACAAAGCCAAAACAACTGTGCTTTTGATTTACGGTTACCGTTTTTGAGTTTGTATTGAGTCCCATTAATAGTGATTATTATTTTGTTAGTATAAAACACTTCCATTTTCCATTAATGTTCCGCTCTTATTGGTCTCAGCGTGATGATATATAGCCTATAGCCTTCCTCGATAAATGGGCTATATAACACTGAAAGAATTTTTAAATCTGATCAGTAGTTCCTGAGGTTAGTGCGTTCAAGCAAACAAACTCTTCAGCTTTATTATATTAGTATAGATTTCATTCTGACATGCGTTGCGTAGCTAAGGAACGCGTGTTTGCCCTGTTGTGGAACGCCATCTTTACAGCCAAGATGGCCGAATCGTGTGTGCTAGATTTACAGCTTAATTTAGCCGGTGACCCGGACAGAGGTCAAGCAATACGTCACTCATGTCTTGGCTATGGGTGGATTTATGTTGAGATGTCGTTGCTTGAACTTTGTGAAATAATTCAATTCGTCTCGGTAGACTGATTGTTAAGTTTATCTGTGTTGTAAAGTACAAAAATTGTAGTTTTCGTACTTTTCCTTCTCTTGAGTCGGTGCCTGAGGTTTGTATGATAGTTTGTTCATCGTGAATATAAAAGTTTAGTCATATAGGTATGTAGTGAGTAGTCAGACTTGAATTTTGGAAGTGTATCTTCGTGGCCATATCCGAAACTATGAGGAATATATAAAAACACTGAAAGGAGTCTGGAGTCCGATTTTGATGAAAATTAAAACTGCATCATTGATTTTTGAAAAATCGTTGTTCATACCCAATAGAATTCGTTATCCAAAGGTTCCGTAGCCAAATGGCAAAAAACGAAATCCATGGATTCGTCATGGCTGTCTGTCCGTATGTCACAGCCACTTTTTCCGAAACAATAAGGAGTAAGCTGTTGAAACTTGGTAAGTAGATGTTTTCTGTGAACTGCACAAACATTTTCACACAAAAAAAAACAATAAATTTTGGGGGTACCCATACTTAAAACTGAAAAAAAAAGTTTTTCATCAAACCCATACGTGTTGGGTAGCTATGGATAGGTCTTCAAAAATGATATAGTTCAGTAATGATAGGTTTCTAATATATATTTTTTCTAAACTGAATAGTTTGCGCCAGAGACACTTCCAAAGTGATAAAATGTCCCCCCCCCCCCTTCTCCTGTAACTTCTAAAATAAGAGAATGATAAAACAGAAAAAATATATGATGTAGGTACATTACCATAATTATAAACTTCCACAGAAAATTGGTTTGAAATTTGAACGAAATCTAGTAAGCAGTTTTTCATGATTTGGATGTTGAATTGGTTTAGAAATTAATCTTTTAAGATTTATCCCCCTATTAATACGTCATAAATCCCGTCATAAAACCGCAACTTTTGCTTATAATTAAACCTACAGGTTTATACGGAACCCTCGGTGCGCGAGTCCGACTCGCACTTGAACGAGTTTTAAGTGTATATTCACACTTGCTTTTTACACTTTTTTTGGCACACTTACTTTTTCCCGCGACTTCTTAAGCCCATATCCTGTCTTTTCCTATTCCCGTAAGAATTTTGGGAAATCTTCTCTTAATGCTCCCATACACTCCGCAAGGAACCTATAGGCCACATTTCGACTTTCTATGACTAGTTTCGGCTGTGAGTTGTCTATCAGTCAGTCATTCAATCGGTCATGTCATCCCAGTCTGACACTGTCACTCAGAAACGGAAGAAATTTGTATTAGAAAATTGTTGATTGATTAATCTTTGCTATTCGTTAAACATCTTGTGGCTGACGTTTAATATAAAAATTACAATAGTTAATAACGGGATTGCTACCATGTACCTTTTTAAAAATATTATCATCATTATACCGCGTGTATCTGACATCGACGCACAAACGATTTCCATGGGTCCAGGGCATGATTCTGGACACCGCAGTGTTGGAATTTTTCGTCGGTTCTTTTCTCATTTTTTTCAAGAGTACCACAAATAGGTATCAGCTCAGCTGAGCTGATATCTATTTGTGGTTTTATTCAGATTGCTCTTTTTAGTGAAAATAGTTATTAATTATTTTTTTATTAAAAATCTCATTGGGTTAGGTCAGAATAACGATTATGAGCAGTCTAAAGTAAAAAAAAACCCTTGAAAAAAATGAAAAAATGAGAAAAAAGCCGACGAAAAATTCTAAGTCTAGGGTGTCCAGAATCATGCCCTGGACCCATGGAAATCGTTTTTGCGTCGATGTCAGATACACGCGGTATATATCATCCAAAAATGTCCACTGCCGGACATAAACCCATGTTTCGTCATTACAACCGGTCCTGTGTCTTGCATCTGTCGGCTACCCGATGTTCAAGATTCTCTAGCGTTACATTTTGTTTAATGTGTGTGACACCTTAAAGGTCGCAATAAACGTTATTCAATTTTATTAAAAATACATACCTAGGTCCTTCAAAACTAGCCACACATTAATGATATACACGTTCATATTATAAACATGTTCATACCATGAGGGCTGTCCGGAAATCAGTGGCACGGCCGTCCCGCAAACATCCGGCCGGCGCTCCTTTGTGCTGGCAGTGGTATAACTAGCGGTATGACGTCATGAGTTCACCGGTATACCGTATGAAATATGAATTAAATAAAGGCATATGAGACTGTAAAATTCAGGTTATTTTAGGACTAACCGAGTCTAAGAATAGGTACACGTCTGACTAACCAAATAAGGTAGGAGTTAGGTACCGAAATGACGTCTTTACGTACCTAAATGAGATTATGAACCGAGGGGATTAAGCAGTGTCTAATGACACGGGCGTCATATTGAATCTGGAACACAATGAAGGATTCGAGAGTTAACTCCCGAGCATAGCGAGTGAGTTAATACAAGAATCCTGAATGCAGCGAGGGATTCAAAGTAGCCCAAGAACAAGACACCTTAATCCCTGAAGAGCATACTGTACTATTCACACTTACTGCGAGAAAATTGTGCTCTAGCCAAGAAAACAGGTTCCCGCCCCAAGGAACAGGTCGCGCGTCCGAAGCTGTGGCTCGAGCCCACCGGGCAATAATATTGTACTGAACACCTTGCGCCCAAAGTGAAACCATTGGTTCCACTTGACGTAACTGATTATAAATCGTAATTTTATAAAAAATAAAGTATAAAATCAATTGCGTCAATGGTTCCACCTCCGGATCTAACCGGTGAATCTCAATATAACCAGACGGGCAATAATGTGATTAAATTTTGGAACGCATTTCACTGCACCTAGCGGTGGAGGCGGACGGGAGCCGCTCGCGGCTTAGAATGTCGTACTTTACATTAGGATGCATGGGTTAGACGTTTTCGTGCAGGTGGTGTGAAAATATTTTATTGAGGTTATTTTTAGGGGTTTTCTGTCCGACATTATAAATAAACCTCTAAAGGTAAATACTTTTAAAGAAAACTTAATAAATTCTAAATTCATTTGATTGAGCCGAGTGGAAAAAATGACTTAAAATCGGAAAATAATTCGTAATACTCTGCTGCCAGCATTTTGGGCCCATTACCAGTGGCTAGCGATGCGGACGAATTTTTCGACGCCATATGTTAGTTTTATTTTTAGTTTAGTTAGTTAAGAGTTTTTTTATCTTTATTTATTGTTTAAACAATGTAGTCTGAAATAATTAATCTATGGCTCTTTAGTTGAAATTTTCAACTTCAAAATCTGTCATTGGAATAGGTAAGTACAATGGGCTTGTGTCCTGAAAAAATCTAATTAGTCCGTCAGTTAGATTATCAAAATATATTTGACCCGTATTTTTTCTTTTGTTACGGGAACCAAAATTGACGAAGTTACGACGCTTTTAAAATTCTCAATACGTCACGCCATACCATAATTTTTAGCGGGTTGTGACGTCACGAGCCCTCACTCCCGAGTTTTGATGCGGTTTATCTTTGTCAATATTCATTGATTTACAAAAACAAAAAATACATGTCCATTATTTTTCAATACTCTAACTGACGGACTAAATAGTCTTGCAATTTGTGGATGGCGGAAACTAGCCTATTCAATCGCGATTAATGTTGGGTATTGGTAAAATTGAAAGGCTTCCTACATGGTAGACCAATGACCTGATGAAGGCCGCGGATAGCCGATGGATGGGAGATGTTCAGGACCGGTCTTTGTAATGACGCTTGGGGGAGGCCTATGTCCTGCAGTGGGCGTATATCGACTGATATGATGATGATGGTTGGTAAAATAATATAATTATAATCTAGTTTGTTAAAATAATTTTAGATTATAATATTAATATGTTATACTAAAAAATTAGGTTAAGCAAAATACTAACACCACCAATAATTATAAAAAAATAACTGTCCCCCTCGGATTCGCTCCCGTCAACTGGCTACCCTGCAACTTTCTTATTTTTTCTTTTATATTAACCTTCTCCTGACAATAACAAACACAAAAAAAAGAATTAGCGAAATCGGTTCATCTGTTCAGGACATTTGCGCTTAGCAACACGTTCAGCGATTTATTTTTATATTATAGATTATTAATATGTTATACAAAAAACTAGATTAACCAGAATACTAACACAACAAATAATTATAAAAAATAAAAATTCTATAAAAATAATATATTGTTACATAAATTATCGTGGCTGTTGAAATATGAACTGTAAAATGAATTCGCCTCATTTTACTATGTATTTTAAATTAATGTTTATAACTACAGCCTGTCGAGCATTGAATACAAATGATTTAAATTAATGATTAATCATTACAAAATTTAATTTTGTAGTTTCGTCATTCAGATTATAAAAGTGATGTCTAACTCCCTTTGGCTAAACATCTTTTAACTGTCAGTATCTTATTTTGAAATTTTAGTTTATTTGAATTTTTTTAGTTTATTTTAATTATTCCTTTGAATTGTTCCTTTTTTAGTCCGGACGTTTTTCAACACGATGTCAACCAAAATTGTAACAATTTATTATTTTTAAAAGAGTGTCCGTGGAGTTTCTTGTAAGTTCTTCTCCATAGAGATCTACGATTTGGAACGTGCAAGTAGTTTCATCTGTTTGGACCGACCGACCTTGACAATTCAAAAGTGCCTGTAAATGGTTTAATTGAAATAAATATTTGAGTTTGAGTTTGAAAAGTTTTTTGTTCAGATCTGAAATTAATAATGTAAGCAGGATTTTGTAATACATAACATGATTTAAGCAAGACATTTCACAAACACTTTTTCCGTAGAGTTTCTTGAACTGTTTTCTTAAAGACCAATGTTTTTTCACGTGCAAGAAAAAATTAAGTTATCCTAAAAGGATAGAAACTATTCTAAAACATAAGTTACAAGAAGCAACATTATTAAAATGTCAATTTGATGAATGTTTAAAAACCATATCGATAAAACTAGTTTCAATTTTTTTTTGATGGAACTTGACAATCCTAAAGGGCCTGTAAATGTTTTCAAAGAAATGATTTCAATCTTGAGTTAGATACAGCCTTATTAGCTCTTAATTTTGCGACTATTTATTTTTAGCTAAGTACTGCCTTTGTGACGTAGTTGGACAATAAAGTTCAAGCCCGTTAGTTCACTTGAGGGTGAAGTTAAGAAACTCCTTTCTTAGTGCACCTCTTTAACCCCTAAGGAACATTTTTTCCAGTATCTGCAGAGTCTTAGTTTATTTGTTGTTTCTTGGTGGAACATGCTTCATAATTATAAATAAAGGTAGATTATTCAAGTTATCACTATTAAAGAAGAAATATTATAGAAGATTACAGAAGACAAACATTAGATTTTATCGTTATTTTTATCTCTACATATTATAAAACCAAGTCCTTAGCCGCGTCTGCCTGTGTATTTGATCGCGATATACTGAAAATTGCAGCACCGATTTTCATGCTGTTTTCATCAACGGATGGAGTGGTTCCCGAGGAAGGAAAATAATAATTTGTCTAGCAGGCGAAGCCGCGGGTGTCAGTAGTGCGATTCACTATGGAAGAACATCTTTACAACCAAGAAATCATCGTTGAAACATCTGATGTGGCATATATTTAACAGATGTTTCAACGATGATTTCTTGGTTGTAAAGATGTTCTGCCTTAGTGAATCGCACTACAGCTAGTTTTTAATATAAGCCTATTTTATCTCACTGCAGTGCAAAGTTCACTTCAACCCATATCTTCTCATTTACTCTTTTACATCATATATGAAACCAATATTAACTCAACTGTTTCTTGTTTCCAGATATCACAAAAGCGACATCAGAAGCTGCCTCCCAAACGTAAGTTCCAAAACAATTTTCTTCAATACGATAAAACTTATATCAATAACTGGCCGCCTCTATCGAGAAGAACCGTGAAGAAATAGTTTACCCAATAAATAATACTTCTACATGATAGATTTGCACGATAAACGACATCTATGTTTTTTCTATTACAATTCGATTTCGGACATAATAAATTACCCAACTTAGATCTGGCTGTTTCCGATAATCTTCTAACTTTGTTACTGCCATTTAACCTAAATGCAAAAAATATATCAATGGTGCTTCGACAGATGGCCACTTCTAATATACGATTAACTTAATAGATTTATGGTTGAATTGAATGAAACATATCTAATAGGCTTTAGACATAAAAAAGTGCCCAGAACACCGGCACCGCTGAATTAAATACTTTTCACTAAAGATTATTTTGTTTATTTAAGTACTTAGTGTTAGAGGTCGTGACACAAAAATATTATAAACAGTTACACTACTGGCTATATTCATTAAAAAAAATAACTGTATGTCAAAAATACATATAACATGATATATTCCACATTTATCGAAAACTCTGGGAACTCAATTTGCATCCAAATAGTAACGAATGTCGTTAACTACATGCATACACGTGCCTCGATGAAATAGAGTTCAAAATATAGACGCATTTTTCATCACCTTCTATTTATCCTAGCACTTCAAACAAATTTCACTTCTAATTTCACAGTCAATGAGCTTTATTCATCATTTTTATCGCCTCAATCAAGCGAACAGTTTGCACTGCTAGAAAAGGCGTCTCACAAGCATTGCACTACATAAACGGTAGCAAAATAATTGCGCAAATATCACTTGCACAAATGTTACAAAAATGAGTTTTGCACTGGTACACATTACCATTTCTTGGGCCTATTATGTTCCTGACTTTGATTCTTGCGCTGCCTATTCCGTCAAAACCTCATCGTGTTTATTATTTAGGTGGAGTGAGCATGAAATGACCATCTGTTTTTTAACAGACTTCCCAAAAAGGAGGAGGTTCTCAATTCGGCTTATTGTTTTTTAACAGACTTCCCAAAAAGGAGGAGGTTCTCAATTCGGCTTATTGTTTTTTAACAGACTTCCCAAAAAGGAGGAGGTTCTCAATTCGGCTTATTGTTTTTTAACAGACTTCCCAAAAAGGAGGAGGTTCTCAATTCGGCTTATTGTTTTTTAACAGACTTCCCAAAAAGGAGGAGGTTCTCAATTCGGCTTATTGTTTTTTAACAGACTTCCCAAAAAGGAGGAGGTTCTCAATTCGGCTTATTGTTTTTTTGTATGTTTGTTACCTCATAACTCTGTCATTTATGAACCGATTTAAATTCTTGTTTTATCTGAAAGGACATACTTGTCGACTAGTCCCATATAAATTTTATCAAAATCGGTTTTATCAAAAACAAAAAAAAATACGAAGCAAACTTCTTTTGCTTCGCCGCAGTCGAGTAAAATTGACTGTGAAAATCGAAGCATTCATTTAACTACTAAATTTAAAAAAAATAACTTTAAACGAGTAGATCTCAAAGCGCCATCATCAAGATCAATAAATATTGCACGGTAATCTCCCCATTATTACATTGGCGTATAATCCAAACCGCAGGGACTACAAATTGCGCATTTTACATCGTATTTATAGAGATTACAAACGTCCTAACATCATTACGGCGTCGAGTTTATTATGGGCGCACTAGTATCAAGTAGTATTTACGAACAAAACATAGACTTCCGAAATTAAAGTTATTTTTTACTTTGTAGTGTTTTTTGTTTTATTTGTAAGTCGATTGTTTTTTTTGTAAAAAAAAATTCAATATTTAAAAGCTCTTTGTAAGTTTACTTCAATTAAGCTTTCGCTGAGAGTGGTTTACAGAATCTGCTGTAACAAAATAATTTCTGCTATACCCTTTTTTTTATAGGTATAGGAAATGTGTCCGGCAATGATACACTCTATTACTTCTTGCGCCAACAACATACAGTGGGCCAATTCTACTAATTTTTAAACTACTTTCGCATTCGCATCTCTATCGCAAACTGTCAAAAGTGCCTTAAGGCGGGGTTGCAGTACTTTTAAGATTTTTGAACGTCTGAAAATCTTATTAATTGTGAGATTTTTAATAAATAAAAATCGTTACATAAAAATTGAACATACCCTCAAGTAAATCGTAAAGATAGAAACGCGATTTAGAATGATTGGCTCGATACTTTTTTTTATCAAACATGACACTAAATTACAATTTTAAACGTGTACTGCTAAGAGATTTTATCACGAATATATATAAAATTTATATCAATAGATAAAGCTTTTTATTTTGAAGTAAATGTTGAAACCATAATGTATTATTTCTTTACTTTTTATTATTATTTTTAGTATTTATTTTTTTACTGTGTGTTTTGACGAACAACAGCGACTGTCCGGCGAGCGAAATAATGCCTAAATTTTGATTGTTTTTTCTTCTTGGCGAAAACTGATAAAGAAATAATACATTATGGTTTCAACATTTACCTACTTTAAAATAAAAAGCTTTATCTATTGATATAACTTTTATATATATTCGTGATAAAATCTCTTAGCAGTACACGTTTAAAATTGTAATTTAGGGTCATGTTTGATAAAAAAAAGTATCGAGCCAATCATTCTAAATCGCGTTTCTATCTTTACGATTAACTTGAGGGTATGTTCAATTTCATGTAATGATTTTTATTTACTAAAAAACTCATATCTAATTAGATTTTCAGACGTTCAAAAATCTTAAAAAGTATTGCAACAATTTTAAAATTATTTATTTGATAAATACTATAAAAAAACAAAATATTTTTTTTTTAATTTTTATTATACTATATAATTCTCTTCGGCCTTAATTTTCAGACATATTTGACAGCGATTGAGATGCAAATGCGATGCGAGTGTGAAAATTAGTAGAATTGGCTCACTGCTTTTTATTCTTATTTCAGTTTCTAACAACAACACTGCAAAACAAGAGACACTTCCGAAAGACAAATAACAAACAGCTATCAGACTTCAAGCTATCCAAACACGAGTAATATCCCATCTATTCCCCAAAGCATAACAGGAACGGCATCAATCATGGTCCAATTCGGTCATAATTCGGGTTCAAAGCATGTACCGCAACGAAATAAAGCGGGCCACTGCGAGGCCAAACCTAATTGATACGGTCCACTACGCTCTGAGAGTATAAATTTATATAGAGCCAGACATGAGAATGAGTATACCCAGTAATATTGCTGTCTGGCTCTATAGGGGATGTTGAAATATTTTATCGCCTTGATCAGTCGATTAGGAATATGAACGCCAAATACCAATTTAGTAAACATTATATTGGGGTGGCGGTGTGGACTATGTAACCATTTTGCACCACCCCAGTACATAGTGAACATCCCACCGACACGCACAAAACGTTTTGGGAACACATTCATATTGCGTACAGCAAAGTAGTGGAATTCTCTACCGGAGTCAGTGTTTCCAGATAGCTACAACCTGGGAGTCTCTAAGTCAAGTGTGAATAGGTTACTTCTAGGCAAGCGTGCTCCATCTTAGACCGCATCATCGCTTACCATCAGGTGAAATAGTGGTCAAACGAGTGCCTATCAAAAGTAAAAAAGGTGGTTCAAAATGCTGTTTTTAACTCCAGTCTACTTAACTCACATTTAATTTAAATTAAGTTATTCATGCATGCGTCCCTTCTGGAATATTTTGAATTAACCATAATTTATAGTTTTCGGATGTTGCACAAAGCCATTAAAGGAGACCGCTGAGCTGTGGTCCATAACTGTGCCAAACATTAAATGTGTTGGTAATAAAACAGTAAATAGTTTTTACAAGCAACCGATGCAGAAAATTACTTTAATAGGCAATTTTTTCGCCTCAAAATTTGTGTTTCTGAAAATAAAAACACATATAAGTCACATTGTTCTCGTTTTATGTTTGAGTGAATAGGTTACATCTAGGCAAGCGTACTCCACTTTAACATCAGGTGAGATAGTGGTCAAACGTATGCCTATAAAAAGTAAAAAAAAAAAAAAAAAAAAAATATTTATATTTATTTATATATACTTTACACCAAATGAAATATACATAAAAGAAACCTTAAACTAACAAAACATACAATTGGCGGCCTTATCGCATTTCGCGATCTCTTCGAGGCAACCTGAATATTGTGGGTTGTTCCAGTGACATCCTTGTTTAATTCATACCCCTAGGGTCCATCTCTCCTGTTACCATCCAATAGTTCCAATACCTCTCGTCACGTCTGTCTTCCCATTCCCAACTCTAGTCACGTTGTTTATGAGCCTATGTTAACGAATCTTACTTGCTTTTGTGCTTACACAAGTTTTATTAGCATAGGTATTAAGGAAAACTGCTGTAACTTCAGGGAATGATGGTGATGTACTAGATTCCTAACATAATATTTGCTTTGTTCATTGAGACCAAATAATTATTTTGTTAATTGTTGAGTAACGATGACATAAATACATATCATGCTTATTGTTTGCGGAGTACAAAATATGTAAAATATTGATACTTTTAACTATACCAAACATATTTTTACTTTAGTTGCTATTCGTTAAGATTACAACGATATCTAGTGAAGTTAACATAAAAACCAGCAATAAATGATTTATACTTGTCAAAGTAATAAAAAATATCTCAAGGTAAAAGTTTGAATCATTTTTTTTCGTGGCGTCCAACCTCTACGAGGACTAGCCATTGATGTGGGATATATATACACAAGTATATGTGCGCAAATACATATCGAACTCCCTTTTAACAGTTCCGTACCCAAAGGGTAAAAACGGGGGACCCTATTACTAAGACTTCGCTGTCTGTCTGTCTGTCTGTCACCAGGCTGTATCTCAAGAACCGCGCTGGCTAGATAGTTGAAATTTTCACAGATGATGTATTTCTGTTGCCGCTATAACAAAAAATACTAAAAAACAGAATCAAAAAAAAAAATTTTAAGGGGGCTCTCATACAACAAACTTGATTTTTTTGCCGTTTTTATAGATAACTAGCTGACCCGCGCAACTTCGTCTGCGTCACATTTTCCACTAATGCTCAACTCCTATTTGTCTTAGCGTGATATATAGCGTAAAGCCTTTTTCATATCGGACCAGTAGTTCCTAAGATTAGCGCGTTCAACCAAACAAACAAACTCTTCTGCTTTATAATATTAGTATAGATGGTACGGAACCCTTCGTGCGCGAGTCAAATTCACACTTGGCCAGTTTTTTATCACTCATCTGACACTAACGTATATAAAATATTATAAATACATAGTACGATGGCATCATTATCCTATAGGTTACAGGTACAAAGACACAAGTATACCTAAATAAAAACAATTATGCGCCCGACTAAACAAGACCGAAGGTCTTTTGAAAAACATTCTCACAATTTTCCCGCTCAATTACTTTGGGTCAAGACGGCGGCGGCCATCTTTTTGTATCCATAGCAACTAAAAATGGCCCATTAGGCTTATTCCAGATTTATTAGCATCTAAATGTATGCCATTAGGCATTGTTGGTATTGATTACTTAACTGTACGCATAAATGTTTACAAAGGGCCTTGTTAGGGACGAAGTAACAAGGATTGTATTGGATAAAAAAATAATTTGAAGAAGCAGAAAATTGGTTGAGTGTCTGCAAATGTATTGTACTGTGAAGTGCGTAATTATAAGTACTGAACGTTTTTTGGATATGAATAAGGATAAAGCGATATTATAGAAACTCGGTATGCATCCTCGAAAGGAAAGAGAAAGTGTTGTTCAAACTGTTAAAAAATGGGTCCCTCTTTCCCTGTTCCCTTTTTTGTATTTAAAAGTAATTAAAACTTATGTATAAATATAGTTAACAACACTATTTTCGAAAATACAAGCCTTACACTGCAAATAAACCAAGATACGTATTATGCATTTACTGTGTATTGCGTTGGTACATAATTGCAAAGGGTGCGAACCAATTTTCACTAAAGCGAATAATGGAAACACGCCAAATAATATTTAACAATGCCTTTAAAATATTGGTCCAACTATTGCTCCCGAACGTGACCAATTTCAAAAGCCAGGTATTGCACGTATCTCCTATAAAATAGAATATGGCTGCCATAAACTACTAGAGCTGACAGTTCTCTCTAGACCGTTGTCTATGCTTTATTTATTGCCTACCTGCATTTACTATGAAACATAATGCAGGCTGGTTACGAAGAATACCTATCTAGACAAAGAAGTTGTTTTTTTTTGTATTAAGCCAATTCTTGTACTTACATTGCGATTCAAATGAGAATAGGAACGTCAATGACTTCTATCTGTCAAATGTCTCTTGAAAAGTACGGTTTGCAAAGATAACTTAGCCGATATGCAAATCAATAACGGTTTATTTTACTTTGTCCTAAATTAAATAAATAAATAAATTTAAATAAAAACGTTCGTAAATGAGCTGAATATAATAATTGACAGCTATGACGTCACAATATGGCGCTAAGTCGATCCTATTCATATTTGAAACGCATTGTACATAGCGTTTAAATTCAAGTCGCTATTCATCACAGCGGCAGTCAATGCTTGTAAAATGTAGCGAAAATGGGTGTGTTTTTGACCATTTTTGTCTGCGATGTGACTATTAACGCTTCGTAAAATAACGGGAATTACTGTTCTGATGCGTCCGCTCCTAATCTCGATCTGACCTGATAGTAAACGATGAATGAAGTCTACGATGGACTGAAAGTGTCCAGCAGTGTGATTCTGTAAACATGTCGAAGTGAACACTTAGGCGAAGTGAACGAAAAGTGAGCTTTCAAACCATACAAACAAGATTGAATGACAGCTCACTTATCGTTCACTCCACCTAAGTGATCACGGTGAGATGTCAACAGAATCACCCGGCTATACGTTTCTGTTCACTCTTGCTTTGAAGTTGTGCGATCAGTTCAGACTCAGTTAGTAAGGATTACAAATGCTAGCAGAGAGTTTCCCACAAAGGCTGTGAGCATACTAAATCTGGAAGAGGAGCATTTAGTGCGACTAGTCGGCATTTGAACCAACTCAAGTAAAAAAGGAAGGAATCCTGTCAAATAGGTTTCAGCCGAGGAATAAAATGGCATAAACTGTCATTGTATTATATCAAAATACAATGAAAACTCATCCAAACAAACCCTCAAAACGCCCGGCCGTCACCACTTTCTAATGTGTTGGTTGACGGGCGTTTTGGGGGACTGTCTTCATGTAAAATTTTGATGTTCAAAATGAGCAAAGTTTTTGCTTAGATTTAATAAATGACTTTTGAAAATACTGAACTGAGAACTTGTGAAGAAAGTAAGCTGGTACTGAAACAAATTACTCTCTGAATAAAATAAACATACAAAAAACCTATGTCGGAAACAATCTCAAACAAAAAAACCACGGACGATTTAATTAAAATTCGATACGGGTCAAGTCTTTAAAATGCACAGGATTCGATCAGAAAATTAAAGTTAGCAACGTGCACGACTGACTCCCACGCAACGACGCAGTCGAATGAGTGAACTTAACAAAGTACTTTACTTTGAATGAACTTCATCTACCTTTCTTTTCGCATCGTTGGCTTTGGTGAATTCGCAATTCATTTTATTTTTAGTTCGCAGTAATAAATCGAAGCATTTTTTTTTATTTGGTACATTTAATGTAGGTATTTCGGCTATTGCTAACAATTTTGTGCACGCAAAATTTGTGAAATACAGTTAGCTTGAATATTTTTTAGATTTTCATGTACATAAACGCCGTAGATGTGTACGAGGGTTGCGAGAGACCAACGTTAGGTATGTGTCTGCCCGCGCAAAGCTGAACAGAGTGCTGAAAATAATTGCACCACAGTTTGCCTTTGATATTACACCTTAATACTTACATTTCAGTCATCCCATCGAATCAACGCTAATCTTTTCAAAGTTAGAGTGAACAGGCTACTTCTGGGTAAGCTCGCTCCATCGTAGACTTTGTCTCTGTCATCTCTGACCTAGACTAGAGTCAAGAGCAAACCCATCTCAGTAAAAAAAAACACCTGAACAGTGTGTTAACCAAATAGGGACCGTCCTTCCTTCTTTTCCACTGATCACGATTGTCTGCGCTGTCATTGTCGAGTTGAGCTTCTTTAAGGGAAGTTTCAATCACCTTCAACTAGTGAAACCACGTAAAGATCTAAGAAAGAAAGAAAGAAAAGAAAGAAAGAAAAAGAGTTTATTTGCGGACAATATGACGCATATCAAAAGTAAACAAAAAAAAAAAAAAAAAAAATTCATTCATTCTCTCTCATAAATGTAATTACAAGTTTAGTTTGCTGAACTTTACAGACTTACTTGCTCTGTATCTTTATAGTAAAAGTCCGAACATGTTCATGACCCAACTGACGTGATTCAAACACGTTGAAATTAATATAAAGTTTTGGCAGCCTACTCTTAAGATATCTACTAAAGCTTTTAAAGTCAGAGTCCACGTTGCTCGCTCCACCGTAGACTTTGTCTCTGTCATTCTGACCAAGACCTGAGGACCAATTCTACTAATTATTAAAAGACTTTCGCATTCGCATGTCAATCGCAAACTGTTAAAAAAAGCCTTAATTTTAATACATTTTTGACAGATTGCGATTGAGATGCGAATGTGAAAATTAGTAGAATTGGCACTTAGAGTCAAGATAAACCCAAAATAATTAATTAAAAAAAAATGTTTACGAGAGCTACGAGGTACATTATTTAAAAAAACAACATGCCAATTCTCTATTATATACTAGAGACCTACTTCCAAAACATATGCAAAAGACCCAGAGTCCAAACCTAAATAAAGAGAAGACATTCAAAATCTATGTAAGATTTCGTTTGAAATTATCTCAAAATCCAGATCCACATTCAAAAACAACAAAACAGACAAAATCTCAGCAAACAGTTAAGCCCCGTTCACACCGAGACAGTATAAAGGCAAGTGAAGTGGCTTAAACAAACGAGCGCTAAAACCTCACAGAGGTAACTGTTGACTTTCAGGTTGCGGCGCGCCGGTTTCAGCTGTTTCTATAATATAACTTGTACACACGTGGAACGGTTCAGAGTTTATTCGTATTTGGTTGAATATTTTAAAATTTAAGTTTTATTTGAAAGAGGTCGTGGATAACAGTCAATGGTCGCTCTTCAAGGTTAAAAAACCCTTGCTGTGGTTAAACTCTGGGTGGTTCACTTAACCAATACTCCTCCGAACCTCGGAAAAACGTTGATTAAACCACCCTTGCTGCGGTTAAACTGTAGATGGGTGGCCAACTTATAACACCATTATTCGTCCGAGCCTCGGAAAATACGTTGATTACTGATGTCATTTGTAGACCTATGACATACGGTGCAGGTTGTCAGAAGCTATGAAATCTGACAGCAGTCTTGCGAACGGCATCGTGTCATCCAGTCATTGTCTGTGGAGGTCTGAATGGCCGTTGCGCCATTTCAAATGTACTGGTAGCCAGCTGTATCCAGTTAGAATGAAGCCTACCCCAATATTGTTGGGAAAAGGTTAGGTGGGTTGATTGGCTTTTTGGGTGTAAAAGTTTTTAATAATAATAATTAACATTATATAAACATAAAAAACACACAGAGGGCCAATAGGGAATATGCAGAAAAAATATATTTATTATCTAAACACTTTATCTAAAAATATACAAAAATATATTACGAACAGTGGAAATATAATCAAAATTGCTCGAAAAACAAACGAGATATAATAATTTTAAACAAATATATCTGTCCGTCACGCGAATACGCTGTTTTCTATGGCAGATGTATAGACGTCACGTAATGTGACGTCAAATTCCATGTCGGACTTCTCGTTCTTAAAGTAATCTTTGAAGCGTTATAACTTCATCGCTGATGAAGATATTTAAAAAATATTTTCTAGAGCTTTGTAATTCATTTTATAAATAAAAAAATTGCGTGCATATTCCCTATTCTACTAATTTTGAAACAACTTTCGCATTCGCATGTCAATTGCAAACTGTCAAAAAAGCCTTAATTTTCATACATTTTTGACAGTTTGCGATTGAGATGCGAATGCAATGCGAATGAGAAAATTAGTAGGAATTGGCACTACAGACAGTTTACATTACAGTTTTCACAAAGTGGGTAGTATTATATCTCTGGGAATCAAGTGGATGACGTGCTGTTCTCCTTGCTAGACTATAGAATAGCCTGCATAATTAAGGAGTAACACCGGCAGTGTTACTTCTATCGCCTCTAATTGTTTTAATTTTTAATACAGTTTTAAGGAAATGTTTTAAAATGGGCCAAGTCTAGTGTGTACACAACCTCAAAAAAAAAAGAGAAAAATTCGTAGAATTCGGGAAAATACAGATCATTCATTTGAATGTTTACTGTATGTGGTAGTTAGTTAATGATTATAAATTACTTTTATCGATTTTCAACATGGCGTTGCACCGATTTATACCATAGATCATAGAAAGATTACTGTCATCTGTCAAAACATGTAAAAAATAAATGTCAAACGTCATTACCAAAATGAACAGCTTACCGTCGAAACGGGTTTTTGTTGTATGTTGCAATTTAAAGTGTGTAATTTCTTGTGCTTTACCAGCAAACAAAGAAAATGGACAGTTAAGAACTGTTTTAAATGTATTTCCCTATTTTTTAGTATAGTGTACAAGGACCTGGCCCAGGCTCCATACATCTTGGAATATCTTTTTTTTTTTTCAAGAAGATGTACGGGTCGTATATTTGAATGTCTGGTCTAATGGCTCATACTAACGTGGCCGGACATCTAAAATTCTAAACCAGAATTATTGAGGCTTGCGTGAAATTTAACATATTACCATAATTATACCTTTAATATGTCCACAATCTCTACATTGGTCGCGCTAAACAGCAAAATGAAATGCCGGGCCAAAAGCTTGGCACTTGCTGCAAACTTCAAACGTTGACAAAGGTTTAGCTAAGTTTGGTATATCAAACTTCGCCGTTCACACGCTTACACAAGCGTATGATTTGGACAGAAAGCATCGGTCATCGGGGTAGCGTTGACTATTATAACGTTTGGTTTAAGGTTTATTTTTACTTTCTCGGGTCCCTGGAGACCCGGTTCTTTGGTAGGCATACGAGGGGCCGAAACCAACTCGCAGAGGCCCCGTTAGACATTTCAAATGTAATGAGGTACCAACCGGCGATTATCCCTGTATGTACTATGAAAGTATTTCCAAGGACAATCTCCGGTTGGACCAGTACTATTGCAGAATATGGAAACAAGAAATGAAACGCTATGGGTTGGGGTGGTTTAGCTGATTATCGTTTATTATAGAAGAACTATTGGCCCCTGCCTGACCACTAACAATATACACGGCTTAACTTATTTTTATTATTATTAAATTTGGAGCAAATTTCCTTTGATTTGTGTCAAAAACCGACGGAATCACATTCACATCGATTGGTTCTGGGGTACTAGAAAAGGGACATTTGATCGGCATTAAGCATTGTCGCATAGCCAAAAATCTTCTTTTACTACCTAAACGAGGATGAAGTATTAATCTCCACCCACTTCATCAGGGAAAATAGACACAGCAAATATTATGTTTATTTTCCAAGCTTCGTTCGTATGAGATTAGCAAACTATTTTTAAACCTATCAATTTCATCGTGGTACGCAATTAGTTATTACGTTCAAAGATCTAATTAAATGATAAAATCACTTTATTTAAAAACCACTGTTTTTTTTTATTGTTGATAAGCTCGCATTTGACCATAATCTGGGTGCCTAGTCTCTAAGCCCGAAGTCCATAGTTTCGGGCTTAGTTGCGGGCGTATTCTACTCCGTATCACCTACGGACTTATGATTAGTCCCGAACCCTAACTAAGAATGAATGACAACACGAATTCAGAGTAACTATCAAATTGTGTTGTCATATTCGTAATGCTTAGGTATTACGGAGCAAAATACGCCCGCAACTAAGTCTGAAGCTACGGACTTCGGGTTTAGAGAGTAGCCCCCCTGAACAACTGGAACGAAAATGTGGTCAACAATGGAGCTTACTGCCTTTTTTAAGTTTGGGAAATCTTCAAAACGTTCTTCTAACTGACTAAAACTCATGAGTGTCCCTCCCCTTTACGTTCCAGGGCTACGGTGATTAGTTCTCACAAATTCCGCAACCCAGGCAGAGCAGACCTGCCTAGAAGTAACCTACTCTTGACTTATAAACCTCCAGGTTATAGCTATCAGTTATTGATTACTGCATCACTGGACATTTTAAATAGTTTCATTTAATATGTGTTGAGAATTTAATATCATCCAGTTTGATCCTGAACAGTTTGATGGTTTTTTTTATTTTAGATGGGTTTTCTCTTGACTCTAGTCTAAGTCAGAGATGACAGAGAAAGTCTACGATGGAGCGAGCTTATCCAAACGTAGACTGTTCGCTCTTATTTTGAAAAAATAGGGTTGTAAGCGTTCGGAAACACAGACGCAGGCAGAGACAGAGAGTTCCACTCCTTTGTTGTGCGCATTATGAAATACGCTTGAAAACTCTTAGTGCGAATTGGTGGAATAGCAACAAGGTAAGGGTGGTAACTTGCAATGCGTCTGGATCTCCGATGGTAGAAGGGGGGATAAGGTCATTGAGATTTTGAGCACAGTCTCTGAAGTACAATCTGTACTTCGGGTGTCGATAATGACACAAACATTTTCTGAAAAATACACACTAGGTTCTGCTGGTAGCCATCGATAATGATTTTTGTAATTCGTACGGTATCGTTTCTAAATATCTATTAAAGATTGTTAATTTAATTAGAAGGAACTCTATCGTTAAACAAATTGGGGCGAGTTTTTACTTCTACATTATTCTGCCTCTTTTTTTTTAAATAGCTTGGCCAGTTCTCTTTATTTAAAAATGTTCAAATACAAATCGCAATATAATCTCAACGACAATCTATGTCAAAAACTTGTCAAAAATGCCATGCACTGCCCCCTTGTAACCATAATATTAACAACATATCAGTAACTCCAACAAACACGCAGAAATTTTAAAGTAGATTTACATAATTTTTCCTCATTTAAAAGAACAAAAGAGCATTAAAAATAAACGTTGCCGAATGGTTTTCATCAAAACCGGAATTCTTCCTGTGTGTAGGTAAAACTATAAATACCGTTTGAAACAATAACTTTTCTGCAATAAATCTAACATTGTCATACAAACTATGCCGTTGAACTCGTAATGTTTACAAGAACTTCTATTAGTAGTTGAAAAACGTATTTATTTCTATTATCTAGAGCATGTACAGATAGCTTCGGAAGTGTTACAAAATTTTATTTTTATATTTGTTGTGGCAGTTAATATTTTTTTAATTACTTGTATTTATTCATTTTAACATTTTATATACACAAAAACAAAAGATAAATCTACAGTATCTACATTATGTACAAACGCGTATAAAAACAAAATAAATAATTGGGCATCAAAAAAGTAATCCACATCGCTGTCAATGGCAAAAGTGCCCATTTAACACTGGCAGCATTGCCACGTTGAATGGCAATCACTTTTATATTTTATTAACATTTTGCCCGCGACTTCGTACGCGCATATAACGTTTTTCCCATTCCCGTGGGAATTTGGCTCCTTTATTTTCTAACTTGAACCAGAGGTTCCTGAGATTAGCGCATTCAATCAAAAGAACAAACAGGCAAAGTCTGCAGCTTTATAATATATGATACATAAAAAGAAAAACGAACAAAAAATTCATAATCATCATTTTGCTGCCAAATTCCATGGTATCTGAAATCGGTGCAGCGTGTTTTCTCCTTCTAACACGTTGAACATATTTCTTCAAGATATAAACTGTTAAAGTATAATATTTTTTTAAAATTATTTTTGTAAAAATACTTCTGCCGCTGACCATACTTCGAAGTACTGAACATATAGGTATTACAATAATAAAGTATTTGACTACTTTAAAAGAATTACATGAAAGAATACCTACTTATTTTATAGATGTTATTTTTTTCTTAAGCCCATACTGTCCCACTGCTGGGCATAGGCCTTCCCCAAGTCTTCCCAAGCATCCTTTTCCTGCGCCACCTCGTGCCAGCCCTCACGTTTCACGTCTTGCTCGTATCGCCATCTCTTTCTGGGCCGGCCTCAGCGGCGTCGTCCATCTTCGGGCACCCCTTGTTTGGAGATTTTTACCCAACGGTCACTGTGCATGCGGCTAACAAGACCCGCCCAATCCCACTTGAACCTCGCAGCCTTCTTACCCAAATCCATTATTCCCGTTTTGGAACGCATAGTGTTTCTGAGTCGGTGCCATCGTTTTACGTCGAGGATGCTGCATATCATCGCTATTTGGCAAACTCCAAGGCGGAACTTATGTGACTCGGTAAGCACCGTAGGTTAGGATGGGCAGAATACGATGACTTTTCGCTTCACGGATCAGTAGATTTTTCAGGCTTTTTCGATGTTATTATAACAGTAAGATCTGTGAAAAAATAATGTAAAAAAAAAAACAGGAATGTGACACGCTTTTGAAGTTATTATTCTATCCTTTATTATCCTTGTCACGCGAATTTTTGTTCATACTAGATGGTGCATTTTTCTACGATACTTGTGAGTGACGTCATAAGCAATTAGTGCTGTCTCTGTTTATCATCGATTTTAAAACGCTCACAACTTAGTAAATTTTTTATCCATTCTTCAGGTTTTGAGAAATGTAATAAAAGAAATCTAGACAAAAACATTACAGGTACTCATTCTTTCTCCAAGCAGTGTTTCTTTGGGTTTTTGTATTTTCATGTGAGCCAAGATGAAAAACAACGTCTATCTAAAATCTAGATCCAAAAGTCTAGACCAATGAAACGAACTGATAGCCTGATTAATCTAGCGTATCAATCGCACTTCGAACCACTTTCGGTCTGATATTTATCTCCGACTTTGTTACTGATGGTGTATTGTATCTTCTAGTTTCAGTTTTTGTTTGTGTCTGCCTTTTATTAAATGTTTCTCGTAAACACTTTCATTTAGTTTCTTACCATGTTATATATAATACAAAGTGAATCGCTCAATGTGTTGCTAAGCGCAAATCTCGAGACGACTGAACCGATTTCGCTAATTCTTTTTTATTTGTTATTATCAAGAGAAGGTTTTTATGTAAAAAAAGCAAGTTGCCAGTTGACGGGAGTGAAGCCACGGGGGACAGCAAGTCTATAATATAAAAATTAATCGCTCAATCTGTTGCTATGCGCATATATCGAGAACAGCTGAACCGATTTCGCTATTTTTTTTTGTTGTGTTTGCTATTATCAAGAGAAGGGTTTTGTGTAATAAAAGTTGCCAGTTGACGGGAGTGAATAAGCGGGGGACAGCTAGTTTGTAATAAAACTTACGGGTAGTCAGAAGCCAGTCCTTGCCAAGAAGTTCGGTGTTACCCAGTTAATGGGTTGCGGAGGTCTCGTTGGCAGCCGCTACACGTATTATACTGGTATTCAGCTGAATCCAGTTTCACTAGAAGCCGACCACAATATAGTTGGAAAAAGGCTAGGCAGATGGTGATTTTCAACAAAACTTGTATACATTGTTCTTATAATTATTATGATCTGACCATTATATTTCTGGCCAGTACCTACTTGGGCTTTTAAAGAGAATGGTTTGAAGTAAGGAAATTCAATTACTATATTGACTATTTTTGATTTGTGATGGATGTGCTCTTGACTCTTGTTTGAGTGCTCTTGATTGAGCGAGCTTACCCAGAAGGAGCCTGTTTACTCTAACTTTGGAGAAATTAGGGTTGTAAGCGTTCGGAAACACAGACGCAGGCAGAGAATCTCACCTAAATAATTGATTAAAAATTAACGTTGTCCTGCCCGAATTTTGGCATTTCATGAGTTATAACTCACGCGTAAATATGTCCACGTCGTATTTTTCATTAATGCTCCATTCCGATTGGTCGTAGCAATATTCAAAGTATTTATTTCAAATAAACCATTTACAGGCACTTTTGAAATGTCAAGGTCGGTCAGTCAAAAACATGAAGCTATTTGCACGTTCAAAAGCGTAGATCTCTATGGAGAAGAACGTGCAAGAAACTCCACGGACGCTCTTATAAATCATGATATGTTTTACAAAAATCTTAGTAACGTATACTTCTTTCGTCATGTGAGGACAATGCAAAATAAAAAACAAATTTATTACAAGAATTTAAAATATAAAGATCGAAATAAGTCAGTGGTGGTTAAGAGATGACCAGTCTCAACTGACGGGCGCCCGTTCACGAACCTGACGCATGTATCGGCACCATTCAGCTCAGCCATTTTGAAGGGAACCGAATGATCCAACACACGCGCCGCCATCAGCGAAACATTTGAGTGAGCATGGCATGCTCTCAACCACTATGCTGGTTCATGTCAAACAAATAAAATTATAACTAATGACATAATATATTAAGTAAATGGCGTGATGTTAGATAGCCTATTGCCTTCCTCGATAAATGTGCTATTCATCATAAATATTCAATTCGACCTAATAATCCCTGAGATTAGCGTGCTCAACCAAAAAAACTCTTCAGCTTTGTAATATTTGATAGAACCCTCATGCAGTGGTCCAGTTCAGTCTCCAAATCCCTCCTAAACGGCTCGAGCGATTTTGGTGAAACGTTTTTTTTTTTTAAGAAAACAAACGAACACTAGGAATTTCTCCTGTATCGTGGGTGCGTGAAATATCCAAACTCACATACACAAAGAGCCAGATGCGGAACAACTATCTGTGGGCCATACTAATATTTGTTCCGTGCGGGAATCGAACCCGCGACACATAGCGCAAGTCAATCGCTCAACTACTGCGCCAACAGTTTCGTCATCGTGTCGTGTTATGAACTGTATAAATCTAAAGTTATGTATATCGCTAAATTAGTCGCAAAACATTTTACACGTGAAACAAAAAAAAATCAAGCTGGAAAGAGGTCAGTGAACGTTATAAAAAAAGAATACAAATCGCTGAACCCCCAGCAACTTAATAAACTAGAAATACCGTCCTCACTCATTCATGAAAATATTCTTTATAAATTCAGAGCAACAAACACCTTTTTCGCATCAAATCTTAAAAGGAATTTTATCCATTTCACCCATCAATACTTTAACTATTTAAAATTCCAGAGGGGTGCTGAACTGAGTGAAAATATAAATAAATACTGAAGGCACATTCCGATAAGTTGTTGCTATACGAAGAGTTCCCATAAATCTTGCTCGGAAACTCAGGCTGCATTAGTTCTGCAAACAGTAAGGAAAAACGTTCCGGTGTTTCCTGAGAATTTTAAACTGGAGAAGTTTGAATTTCCTTTTAAAATATCGTGCAGTTCCTAAATGAGTAACGTATTTTAAAGGAAAAGTGAGGTGAAGCAGTAGTTTTTTTTTCTGTTTAAGTAAATGCCTCGATTCATAATAATCTTGCCTTGATATGTTGGTTACATGTGCCATTGTTGTGCATGAAGTACTGCATACAGTAGCGCAGTGTTATTTTATTGAGATTCTCATTCAACCTGGGATTTCTCAGTCTCTGCCGAAACTCTGAATTTTTGCACGATTTTTGTCAACAGTCTCGCGTCCATTAAATGAGGTTAAAATGTATCTGGAAAATTGGTGATCGACTCAATTCGGTTGTATTTTTTTATGTTTGTTACCTCATAACTTCCATAGAAATATTATAAAATTCGGTATGGAAGCTTTTTTGATTTTTTGTGATGGGTTTACTCTTGACTCTAGTCTTGGTTAGAGATAAAATCTACGATGGAGCGAGCTTACCCAGAAGGATACTGTTCACTCTAACTTTGAAGAGATTAGGGTTGTAAGCGTTTGGAAACACAGACGCAGGCAGAGAGTTTGACTTTTAAATCAAAATGCTTAGCTGGGATTCGTCTAGGTACTAGGATGACGTTTTTTTGTCATCCAAGTAACAAAAAATAAAAATATTTTGCTTTCCTGCGATTTTGCAGTGGTTTTGTTAAATGTGGGGTACTTCTCTAAAAAGCGATATTCAAAAAAATCCCATAAAAATACAACCGACTTCCTACAACCGACACATATCTTACAACCAACTTTACTTTGAATGTTTTTTTAACCGACTTCCCAAAAAAGAGGAGGTTCTCAGTTCGGTTGTATTTTATTTTATGTTTTTTACCTCATAACTCCGTTATTTATGAACCGATACTTGGTGATAAATCACATTTAAATTTTATCAAAATCGGTAAGGAAGTTTGGATTTTTAAATCGACATAGCTAGAATTCGATAACTTGGATGGTGATTTTTTGTAATCTAAGTATTAGAAATTGCGCATTTTGCTTTCCTGCGATTTGCAGTGGTAACAAGGTGTGGGGTACCACTTAAAAGTGAAAATTAAAAAACTTTTTACAAAAAAAAATACAACCGACTTCTAAATTTAAAAAAAACAGTACAAAGAAAAAAATAACTTTAATTTCGGAAGTCGGTGTAATTGTTAGTTTCTTCGTGTTTTCAGCTGTTCAGTTACCAGAAAAAAAAAAAATCTTAGTCATGTTTTTCTTTTTGGTTACAGTAATTTCTTGTTTTTTTTTTTCTAAAAATGAAAATTACTAAGAATTTAAAACAACAGGTTACACAAGCACTACTCAAGATTACAAAAAAAAAACGAAAACGAAAATTTGTAGCTACAGGAGCTCAAAACCATCATCACAGGGTGCAAAAAAAAAAAACAAATTACCGTAATTTAAAAAATACATGACTAAGATTTTTTTTTATTTTTCTGGTAACTATTATTATTAATTGTCCTATCACCCGTTTCCAGCTTGACGTTGAGTTCTGGGACACCCTGTATAGATTATATAGATAGATGCAGAGAATCAAAAAAGGATAATTTTCTAGACAAATCTTTATGATCAAAATGACAAAACATTTTTGTACAATATAATGTTAGTAGCTATATTTACATTTTTTTTTTGTAAGGAAGAGTAATCATTAAACGAAGTCGGTTAAGGGAGTACTCACATTTATTCAGCTGTATTCACGTTTCGCTGAACATTTTTGGTCACACTTATCAATGACGTATTATATATAGACACGTCATAAACCAACATCGCGGCGCTTAAAAACGGCAAAAATACTAGATAGCTACTAATAAGCATGAAGAAAGGGAAAGAAAATATGTCACCGTACGGCGGGATACCTGTTGCTAGAGGGAGATAAATATACATCTTCAGTTACGTCACAGGATAAGTAATAGTCAAAATGACATCAAAACAAACGTAGTGTCGCGCGACAGGTTGGTGCATAACTAAGCGCAATGTGGCCAATTGGCTTCATTTCATGTTGTCATTTTAGAGTGCGGACAACGTATCTATAGTTTTATATATCATTGACACTTATACAGTTCTGCTTCTATCAGCCACGTACAGCGTCGTAATAATGAGAAGGCGGCAGCGGCAGAACAGCGCTGAACTCTGCCTATAGCACTCGCATGATAATAACACATTTGTCTTCATTTTATACTTGTGTGCCGCGAAAGCTGAATAGACGCGGAAAGCTGAACGGACGCGTACGCGTCTCCATACAAAAACATTGTTTTCTATGGGCATAAGCTGAATGGAGCTGAACAAATGTGAGTACTCCCAAATGACTGAACCCGCTCTGGGTGGAGCAGAATGGAGTGCCGTGTTATTTGTAATGCCCTTTGCGTTCCAAGGCCACAATGACTCTTTCGAACAAATTCCGTGACATATTTACGTGCTTAAGGTTGCTTATCATTTGCACTTCAGCTGCTAAACAGATCTGGACCAACTTTGGCATTCCACACTAGTCTAATATGACCTACATTGGAACATAAATGAAAGTCATAGGTACCTCGTATATAGGTTTTTTTTTGCCAGTATTACATTCTCGTGAGAATATTTTCACCTTTTAAGCGAGCATCAACACTGGCAAAAGCAAGTTAAGTATGAAAGTAAATAAACTGTTGAAAATTTTATTAGTTCAAAACAAATTGCCTTTGAAACTTTGTTTGGAAACCTGTGGCGCGTTCCCAAATTAGTTGCCAAACAAACTTAGTCCCCTCATGGCGAAATCCGGAGCAGATCGCTAAGTTTTTAGCTAAGGATTCTTGGAATCTATCTACAGGTTTATGTAGAACAAACTTTACTAATAAACTAAATAAATACAGTATTATTTTTGCGAATTTACTAATAAAGTGGTATTCACGTGTTCGTATTTTTTATTTCTTCCAATAAGTGATTCGATCAAGCTGGAGACTATTATTTTAGTTTCTTATGCACATTATTAACTCATTATTAATTATACCTAGTCACGATTTCGTGCCCGCGTCTGTGTGTGTTTCCGAACGCTTACAACCCTAATCCCTTCAAAGTAAGAGTGAACAGGCACCTTCTGGGTAAGCTCGCGCCATCGTAGAATTTGTCTCTGTCATATCTGACTTAAACTAGAGTCAAGAGCAAACCCAACTTAAAAAAAAATATATTGACACATGGACTTTACCTCCCCTAAAAACAGTGGTAATGCGTAATTTGGTTATTACAAAATACCATTTTGTGGGTGGCTAAATACATACTTTTGAGAGATAGGTAGGCAGTGTATGTTCATTTCATGATCAGTGTTCTCAAAACAGGTGTCTTTATCAGCCTGGTTTGTGTAATGTTTTCAACTACTACTCTAGTAAAAATTTTTTAGTGTAGGAAAAAATATTCAGCCAATTCGACCCATCGTAGTTCAGTACTTATTGTCTTGATAATGCATCCTACATTATCAAGTCATATTAATAAAAAAATACCTTAAGCTGCTTTCAGACTACGCTATAATATAATATCATAAAGTATAGAGCTCATAGCATACCAATATCGTGCACCATACATTGTTATGGACACTTGCACACTGTACTGTACTATATATTATTGACAATGTATGTATGGTGCGCGATATTGTTGTGATATGAGCTATATACTCTAAGCTATATATCGTAATGTAGTCTGAAAGTAGCTTAAAGGTCAATTCTTGTACTTAAAAGCGTTCAAATTCAATTTGGAAGATCATCGTATTGACAAACAATGTCAGAACTTTATCAAAATGCAAACAAGCACTTTCTTCCTTTGTTTAAAATAGTAACAAACGTTTCCTTAATATTGCCATTGATTTCTACACGGGATCTACATAACGTGACAAAATATTATCAAAAAGACCGCAAACATACAGTGACAAGCACGATAAAGCAGTAGAAATATTTATAAACAACATTAAACGGGAACACAAATAGACAGCTACTTTATTCAAGAGCTCGACAAATCTCCCTTCAAAAAACACAATAAAATAACATAATCTCACGTCACGGGTCCCGAGCAAGATGAATAAATTAGAATGACAAAAAGGAAACAAAAATGGAAACATGTATATGCTGCAGGGATATTATAAAAGCTGTGATATTATAATTTCACTATTGACATTATAATTACCTACACAGATTATTGTTAATCGTATGTATTACTTACGATTTAACGGGCTAGTTTCAGTGCGATTATAATTTCACTTGACAATACAGTGAAATTGTAAGGCAGTGAAGTCAACTCATAATAAACCTTGATTTATTATAATATCACTATTGCGGCCCAGTGAATTACAATATCACTGAAAAGAACCCGTGAAATTATACGAACCAGTCATTATTGACAATCATCTGCCTAGCTTACATACTGTATTGGGGTCGGCTTCCAGTCAAACCGGATTTAGCTGAATACCAGTATTATTATACGTAACGCGGCTGCCTACCTGACCTCCACAACCCGTTAACTGGGTAACACGATATTTCTTGGCAAGACTGGAGTCAGATTTACTGGCTTCTGACTATCCGTAACGACTGCCAAAGATCTACAAATGACAGCCGGGACCAACGGCTTTAACGTGCTTTCTGAGGCACGGAGGAAACTGGATATGTTAAGATGGTCACCCATCCACAGACCAACCTTGGCAAGCGTTGCTTAACCTGGTATACCGACCTGTGTGGCTGTTAATGTTTAGCCACGAGCTAAACATCGATAAATTGACAATAATCAGTGTAATTTTGTAGTTTGACGGCAGGGTTGGTGCAGTGGTTGTGCGATCGGCTTTTTGGCGGAACAAATATTTGTTTCGCCTACAGTTAGTTGTTCCGGGTCTCGCTGTAAGTGTTTGTGACTCTCTATGTTTGTAAACGCACCTATGATACAGGAGAAATTCCTAGTGTGGAGCAATTTTTTATAAAAAAAATAAATCATTATTATAATTTCACTAGTGAAATTTTAATATCACGTCTTTGTCAAAATCCCTGCGACATATACACGAACATACGTGTCATGAAACAAGCGCACGTCAGACTTTCTTATGACGTCACAAATATCTCGTCTCAATTTTCTGGTGACCTTTATGAATCGGATTGGCTGTAAGAAAATTGATATCAGGTCATAACTGCGTTCATAGCACTAAGTGGCATAAAATAAAGTCGCTTTTCGTGTTTGTCTAGCCTAGTTGAATTGTGTTACTATAATTTCTAATGTTTTTACATGGGTCCTATCATGTCAGTTTGTATTTTAGTTTCACGTTAATTTAATTGCAAACGCAAGCTGTGTGTTAATGTCTTCAAATGTCGGTTTCTTTAGATAGAGGCTCTTAAGGTTTGTACGAAACCCTCGGTGCGCGAGTCCGACTCGCACCTAGCCGGTTTTTTTTTTGTAAATAATTGCAACCGAATTTTGATGTAGCTTTCTACATCTTTTTCATAAAAAAAACATGTGTAGTATTAAGTTGCCCGCCCACAGCGACCGATTTTTTGTAGGTCAAAAATGGAACGTACCACAAGTCCTATAAAAAAATCGGCAGTTTTTACCTAGCAAGGAAAAATCGGCCCGATTATCGATCTTACCCAAAGTCTGACGTGGGCGAACAGCGTGACAGTGGTACTGAAATTAATTAGACTACAAAAAAAAAAAAAAAAAAAACGAAATACTGTTTTTGTTTTTTAAGTCAATTCATTAAAGATGTTAGTAGGTAAAGAATATGTGTCAGTGCAGGGTGCCAACTGAAAACCAGCGCTAGGTGTCTGACGCCCAGCATATGCTGAGATGGTAACCCTTTCGGCATGGGCACGCTCAGCACAATTTAACTGTACCTACCATTATTTTTCTTTGTTTTATGTTTTTGTTTCGCTTATTTTTTTAATGTTTTTTTTGCCGTTGTGTTGTGTCTGTGTCCAATAAATGTTTTCTATTCTATTCTATAATACAAAGTGAAGAATCAAGAAAATTTTTGTCCTGTATGCTGTATGAATGATGAGATTTTGACGACGCACACGAGCAGAGTATTTATCTCTGCCAAGATAAACTTGATGATATACACAATATGATTAACTAACTCAGTTTATTTCATTTGTTACCTGCATGCTCCACAATATTTCATAGTAAATTATTTATTCTGAGTTTTTCCTGGTAGATGGTAAGATCTTGGAATCGCCTTTCTTGTGTTTTCAATCTGTGGAATGCTGATATATCTACCGTCTGTAACTGCTTTAATGTACATTTCGAGAAACTTTCCATTTGAAACCTTTGCTTTGCAGCGGTGTTTCTTGCTTAACTAGAATCAAGTTAGCTTTTTGACTAAAATAGACTTCTTGGAAGGAGAACTAGCTTCTTTCCGTGTTCCATAAAAACCGTGGATGTTTTTAAGCATAAAAAAGTGGCCTATTCTACTCAGCAATCGTGTAGCTTTATATGAATTTATTAGGTCTACCAACAATTGTTTGCACTAATCTACCAATAAAAATAAAACATGAATTTAAACTCGACACAGTGCTACAATTACTTATAGGTAAACACTACATGAACAAAATGAAAACCATACTAAGTACTAGGCTCGTTTACTGAAAAAATGTAATTAGTCCGTCAGTTAGATTAACAAAAAATATTTGACCCGTATTTTTTCATTTGTTACGGGAACCAAAATTGACGAAGTTACGACACTTTTAAAATTCTCAATATGTCACGCCGTGGCATAATTTATAGCGGGTAGTGACGTCACGAGCCCCCACACCCGAGTTTTGATGCGTATTATCTTTGTCAATATTCATTGATTTACAAAAACAAAAAATACGTGTCCATTATTTTTCAATACTCTAACTGACGGACTAAATAGTTTTGCAATGTTTGGATGATGGAATCTAGCCTATAAAATAAAAAATAATAAAATAGGGATATAATAATATATCCCTACCGCAGTATCTCTACGTTGACGTCGTGGTTGGGCTTGCGCGTCCTGATGGACCTTAGGTCATACCTAGGGTGACGGGCCAGACAAAGAGAGATACAATCCGCAAGGCAGTTTTGTGGTGAACTGTTGGGCAGGAGTGACCCCACGGATTTTATCTCCCGGGAGAAGTCTTGTTCCTCATCTACGGCTTGCCTTTATTGGATGGCCAGAGTGAAAACTGACGAGGAACAGAGCTCCTACCTCTTCCTTGCCTTAATTGGCCGGTCTGAGTGGAGATTCGCTAGAGCATACGTGTCGCCAGTAAGATGCTGGTAGGGATCTTGACCGCACTTCCGGGATTGTTCTGATAGCCGTGGTATACCTCTCCACTCCTCTAGCACCTCAGGCCATGTTGCCCCCTTGGCGCTACGTCACTTTGTGCTAGCGACCGTTTTCGGGGGCCCATTCATTGAGTGTGCAAGTCACCCCCTGCCATTTAAAAGCCGTGTATATTGTTAGTGGTCAGGTAGGGGCCAATAGTTCTATAATAAACGATTATCATTCCACTAAGCCACCCAAACCCATAGCGTTTCGTTTTTTGTTTCCATATTCTGCAATAGTACTGCTCCGACCGGGGATTGTCCTTGGGATTACTTTCAGTGCATACAGGGATAATCGCCGATTGGTGCCCCATTACATTTGAAATGTCTAACGGGGCCTCTGGGAGTTGGTTTCGGCCCCTCGTACGCCTACCAAAGGACCGGGTCTCCAGGGGCCCGACAAAGTAAAAAAAAAAAAAAAAAAAAAATATTTTCCCAAAAAACTTAGTTCTATGTTACAAAAACAGTTTAGCAGTAGATACAAATAAATGGATTTAGCTTCTGTAACCAAACTAGGCAATGCCTGTATTTCGGTTAACAGTGCCATTCCCCCGAATATTATTAAAATAATTATACAAAGCTGAAAATATTTGTTGGTAAGACATGATAAGGTATTGGTCCCGGCTGTCATTTGCATACCAGTTGACAGTTAAAATATTAACACAGAGTGTGTATTCCTTTTGCCCATTCAAGAAACGTACTATTGTTCTCGGTACATAGTTCGGATCCCTTCGTGTGATAGACTGAAAGTCCGACTCGCACTTGGCCGAATTTCTTATTACAATTTTTTTAATATACAGGCACACAGTGTTCTGCTGTTTTGTAATGTGTATTATATAGCTGTGTTTGAATGTTTGTCAATCAATCTACTGCAGAATGAAATGGGTTTTAAACACGGTGCCCCTGTACAGAATATGAGGAAATTGGTAGGAACCATGCTGCATTAACCTTCACTCGCTGATTCGGCTGAGTCGGCGTCGGCGGAGAGTTAGAGTTCTGCTGGATAAGGCAGGATGACGATGATGAGATTAAAGAATCGACTGTTAGGCGGAACGAAGTTTGCCGGGTCAGCTAGTCATAAATACTTTATCTTCGCATTTTAGGCGATAGACCGCTGTTCTAGCAATCTTACAGAAGGCGGTTCATAAAGAGAGGATTTCCCGAAAAACGGGATATGCGCGTACGCAGTCACGGTCAAAAGCTAGTTCCTAAAACGTAACAGACAGATGTGTTGCTGGGGAGTTTGTTGTCCACAGCTAAAACACTAGGAAGTGGTGACGGGCGAGCATTTTGGGGGACTGTCTTTTGTAAAACTTGACGTTCAAAAAGTACTGGCTCTCAGCCTAATTTGAATAAAAGACTTTTGAATTTTGAGTTGTAGTGTGTCTTATTGTTTGTACTTACGCTCTCTATAAACTTCCTTGGTAAATTAATACATAGCTGCATAGCCATAACTTGATTCCTAGGATCTTTTTAACTTGTATTTTCTAAGTTTTTCTGCAAATTATCTATCTTCAATGCTTTGTTTACATTTCTTGTATTATGTCATTATGTCAGTAGGACAAGCCTAGTTTTCTTTTTAATTCTATTCTGAAGTTAGCTAGGAGTTTTAGGTCGCATATGAAATTGTTATCAGATCTTAAAGTCCATTTTTCTTTTCCATCAAATTCTAGAAACTCATATCAAATTCAAAAATAAAAGCGAGCCTTCATCTGGGAGCCGTCGTAAAAAAATGGTCAGTCTACGTTTGGAGCTGAGATCAGCAACAAGTCGAAAAAGTTCCTTAAGAGTGACTGAGAGGACAGTTTACCTCCTGGGAACCAGAGAAGTCGCCCTCTCTCCTATATTAAGAGTAGACTTAGAGGACGTTTCTAAGTTTACCTCCTCGGAACCTTATAAGTCGGCCTCTTTCCTTGTCGCATTCAAAGGACACCTTGATGCCTGGGCTGAACGAGCCTGGGATGAAGACATTTCTCGGCCCATCCTCTCCAGCCCTCTGAAGAGTGACGACCCTCCAGTCCTCCGGTTCTTCAACGGACCCTCCAGTCCTCCGGTTCTTCAACGAAGACTTCATTTCCATCTCACGTCCACTCATCCTTTTCATTCATCAGCCGTTCTTTTCTATAAGTTGTGATCATTAAATCTTAATACTATTTATTTGTCCTTTCATTTTTAGCACGCATTCCCCTCCTAGGTAGGTGAGTGCTATATGTGACCTCACATTTCACAGGCTCCCCCTGTAAAATGTAACGTTACAGAGTACTAGTACATCGTCCCTTATTTAATGAGACTCTATATTCATTCCTACCATTTACTACGACCAAAACGACTGTTATCGGAAATTGGGGATATCCCTGACAAAAGAAACCTCGACTTATTTAAGTATCGTGTGGGATTTTCCCGGAATTCGTTTGTTTAATGGTTTATTTTCATCGGGTGGTTTTCCATTCAATTCATATACATGGTATTGGAGTCGTCGGTTTTGAGGTACAAGGAAAATTGAGTTGGAAGAGATTGCAATATGAGTGTGTTAAATTAGTTTATACATAAGTGACTGAGGACTCAGTTGAACGTAGTGCGAGTTTCTGTTCGCAATCGATAACTTTAACGTAAAAATTCATTTATGTCTATTTAATTTTATCATTGTAATATAATTTAATGTAACCTAACTTACAAACTTACGATTCTGCTCTGTGTAAAAACTTTTATAAATTAACACACAGTATAGTGTTATCACACAGTGTAAAAGCTGTGCACACCTATAATTTATAGGGTCACAATAGTAATTACTTATTTAAGAAATTTTTAACGTAAGAATGTTTCTGTAACTTTGTTGTTGGAGTGCCATAATAAATAAATAAATATTTTTTTTTTTTGTAAAAAAAGGTTTTCCGGTATTTAGACGGCGTTTATTCAGTTTCAATACAAATTGCGTTCGTATAAAAACTCACACTAAGCCTACGTTTTTCTGTAGTGAAATATACAGGGTGTAAGGGACAGCCCTCCACAAATTAATAGGGTGCAATCAGTTCCTTATTTTGAATCATATTCCAGTGGAAATTTTCTCAGGTTTTTTTTTTTTTCGTTTTTTCAGTCTTTATTGCTATATTTCAATTTAAAGTTACATTATCTGTATGCAGAACTCCATTAATGTAAATAAAACAGTTAAAACGAAAAAAAAAAAAAAAACTAATGAATGATGCATGAAATCAGCTGTTAAACACGTGGCGCGAGCGCGGCTGTCCTTTCAAAAGCTCGCTGCGCTGCCGTTCGCTGCGTGCGTTTTGCAGAGGTAGCGATACATTGCGTGTGAGGTAATTAAACAGATCAGTTTTATTGGATTCTCATTAAGTTCCTGAAATAATTTCATGTACCGGTCAACTTAGTACGATATACTGAAATCACCCTATCAGTTTGTGGAGGGCTGTCCCTTACACCCTGTATAATAAAAAAATTGTAATTAAATTTTAAAAAATCAAATACTAGCGTTTATTCGCGACCTCGTACGCGCATATCCTGTGTTGTCCCGTTTTCGTATAACCTACACTATACTCTATGTAGCCACATTCATGTGCACAGGCCCTATAGCCTTTCTCATAAATGTGGCTATTATATACTTACAAAAACAGTTTTCCAAATCCGATATCAACTCAAATCTTCAGCTTATTAGTATAGATTACTCTTTTATTTACCTTATAACCGTCATAAAAGCGGCTTATGGTCAGTTATAAATGTATTGGGAAAACTTAATAGATCTCATAACAAACAAAAAAAAACATTAAGGTACGTTATGAAAACAGACTTTAGGCGCGGGAAACATAGTGTCACCACTGCGAGGATCGACCAGAGGACCACACTGTGCAGGTGTGCCCCGCTTGGGCGGAGCACCGACGTGTCCTCGAAGCGGCGATCGGCGGCGACCTCTCGCGTCCGGCCCTGGACCAAGCCATGGTCCGGAGCGAGACGGAATGTGTCGCCGTCACCTCCTTCTGCGAAGCAGTCATGCTATCAAAGGAGGTGGCGAAGTGGGAGAGGGAGAGAAGAGCCTCTCGTCCCGGCCGCCGTGGTAGACGTCGCAGGCGTCGGAGGCCACCTGGTGACCTCCAGCCATCGCAGGCGCGGGCCTGTGGACGGTGAGCTATGGGCAGCTCACCGTCCGTCCGTCCTATGACGACAGGCCGTGTCGACGGCGTGTTCGTGTTCCACGCGCGCCTCAAAGAGAGTCAGCATTAAGAGGGGCCCGAAATTGCCGACGCCTGCCGGAGTAACGGGACTATTCGAAAGAGATACCGTAGCTCCGGAACACAAAGGTCAATGAAGGAACATGGATGGGTTTTAGTCAGTAGAAGTCTGACACTCCCTCTCGCTCCGCCCAGAGCGGGAGAAGTCATTGAATGATTTCCCATCCCTAAAAAAAGGCGCGGGAAACATGGCATATAAATGGGAAAGCCTAAAATAAACAGTGAGTGAAAACAAGGCTGCTAACGAAGATAAAGAATAAAACATAACAAAAGCACGTAAGTACGATTACATGTACAAAAACAAAACGCAATCAGCGCTACCCAATATTGAGCTTTCCATCGACATTGATGAATGACGTCACAGAAAAAATAAATGCCATCGCATTCATCGCCACTGCTACGATATGGCTATGTCAATAACACGAATCGATGTACCCTCGTTTACACTGTCGTACGTCAAATTGAGAAAATTTTTTACCAACCAACTCAACTTGACACACGGCGATCGAAGGAACTAAACTCAAACGTACAGAATTCGACGATTGTTTGACAGCATCCTTCACAAGCAGCTCCGCCTTGATGGGTCAGAGTGAATTGGATATTAGTACGTTAATGGAAACACTTGTGCCCGTGACATTAATATTTCGCTGTTTTTGCTTTCAACTGACTACGGAAAAGGTTTTCGCGTGACGTGTCTGTAATTTTTCACTTTTAGCAGGTACTTATAGACAGTAAATTTATGGGTCATGGGTCAGAAATAAATAATTGTTTACAATTTGAAACAAAACTAGTTTCTTAATGTTAGGTGTTTTTTTTTGCATTGAAAATCATTAAATGACTGCTTCCACTCTAGGCAGAGATTAAGGGAGTGTCAGACTCCTAATCCTACTGTGTTCCTCCAAATCCCTTTTTCGTTTAAGGGCCGTGATGACTCTTTTAAAAAATTCCGCAACCTTGGCAGGCACTGGCCCTAGCAGGCCCCATCTTTTTTAATTATAGACTATAACTATAGCAACTTTCATTTGGTTTAACTGTAGTCTTCAAACTAGGCGACGTTTTTACCTTAGGTAACGGAGTTATGATGATAGATTGTGTTTTTGCCATTAGACTTAAAGTAATTAACTACAGCAAAGACATAAAGAATTAAATTTTTATCTATATATATCGGTCCTTTGGTAGGCATAAGAGGGGCCGAAACCAACTCGTAGAGACCACGTTAACCATTTCAAATGTAATGGGGCACTATGTTTGTTTGTTTGCTTGAATGCGCTAATCTCAGGAAATACTGGTCGGATTTGAAAAAAAAAATCAGTGCTAGATAGCCCATTTATCGAGGAGGCTATAGGCCATAATATTTATCATCACGCTAAGACTTAGGTAAAATGTGTCGCAGTCGAAGTTGCGCAGGTCAACTAGTAGTATTATAAATTCAAAAGTCAGTTTGTTACATTTTCACGCCTAAAGCTGTGTATCCACGAGAGATGTGCGAGGATCCACATAGCTTATGATAGTGATGAACTTATAGAATCGCTTTATTTACCTAGCCTCGTTCTCGCAAGAGTTTCTATTAGTTCTTAACAAACTCATTCCTCGCTCTACCTCCTCGCACATCTCTGGTGAAAACGCAGCCTTAATTTTGAATTTTGCTGCAGAGATAAATGGAACTTTTCTTTTTTTGCAACTCTTCTCTCGAACGAAAGAAAAATACATAGTATAATTATATTTCTCCCAAACTTACGCACATTTCTTTATTATAAAATGTTTGTGTTCTACGGCCACGGTGACTCTTGCGAACAAATTCCGTAACCCTGGCTAGAAGGACCCCACAGGCTACTTTAACTCAAGTAAAGTCATCTGCCTACCCTTTTCCCAACTACATTGGTGTCGGCTTCCAGTCAAATCGGATTCAGCTGAATACCAGTATTTTACGCGGAGCGGCTGCCTACCAGACCTCCACAACCCGTTAACTGGGTAACACGGTACTCCTTGGCAAGACTGGTGTCAGATTTTCTGGCTTCTGACTATCCGTAACGACTGCCAAAGATCTTCAAATGACAGCCGGGACCAACAGTGCTTTCCGTGGCACGGAGGAAACTCGGTATGTTAAGATGGTCACCCATCCACAGAAACACCTTGAAGATCGAGCCACGATCTCCTCAGACTCGAGTAAAGTCAAAAATTAAAATAAATTATATGTGAAACTAGTGCAAACAAAGTGTAACTTGATAAGGTGTTAAAACTTCAAAGGGATGAAATGTTGGTTCATGAAAGGTTGTTTTTGAGGTTCGATACGTGCCTAATCTTAACTGAATTTAAATAAATAGGGTTTGATTTTGTTTACAGAATAGTTTACAATATTGACGTGATTTGCTCAAACTTTGTAGTATCTGAAATTCTGAAAACAGAATGTTTACATAATAAACTACAAGTAAACGCCTTAATCAAATTTCTATTTTCGTTTATAAACCTACAGATTGAATACTACTACCTACTACGCCATGTGCATACCTACTTTGTGAAAATAGTTACAGCTATGCGTTTCTTCAACGTGCCTTTGACGCGCGTTTTTTTCTAAATAATCGTAGCATAAGTTAGATCTTTATTCAGTCAGCTACCTGCCAATAAAAGTCCCGTCAAAATCGGTCCAGCCATTTCAGAGATTAGCCGGAACAAACAGACAGACAGATAGATAAAAATGTAAAAAAAAATATTTTGGTGTACCTATGTACCGTATAAATATTCATATGTATGTAAAGAAAATATTATTTCCTTTATTTTAATGTTCTAAATTATTTAGTAGAAACCTAATATGTTACACAAATGTTGCCATAGATAGCAGTATGTACGCAATACGATTATTATATTATTATCTGTTTTACGACTAGTTATGAAAAGAATTTTAAGTCTGTCAAAAACAAAGAACACGAAAAATTTGTGAGTTTTGGAAATTAAAAGAAAAAGGGAATTTGGAATTCAAATAATACACTTTAATCGTCGTTTCTTTGTTTTCACAGGTAAGATATAAATGTGTTATTGGTAAATAAGTGTACCTAAATATTACGTTTTGTGCTAAAATAAAACTTTGTTTTCACAGAGCAACGCGTGGTTATTATTCAACCAATATTCCCAAACACACATTATATGTATGTAGTAAAAAACGGTTATTTCAATGTAACAAACAGATACTCCAATTGTATTTATATGTATAGATGTTTATATTAATGAGTATTTATTCTTTAAGGTGATCTTACAATCTCAATACACCAAACAAAAATATTTTCTTCTGTTGATAATAACACATTAGAATTTCAACCGCTAGAGCATAGGAGAGCTACGCTCTAGCGAGCGGTTGAAACTCCTAGTAGTTCATTTTAGCGCTTTCTGCTTTTCCAGTTTCATATGCAACCGCTAGTGATTGTACCGACTTTGAGACTACTAATACTTATTCAGCTCCATTCGCGTTTTTTTAGTGACACTTATATATACAGTTCTACTTCTATCAACCGCGTACACCGTCGTAAGAATGAGATATTGGCAGTGGCAAAACAGCGCTGAACTCTTATCTATAGCACTCGCATGATAATAACACATTTGTCCTTATTTTATACTTGTTTGCCGCGTAAGGTGAATAGATGCGGAAAGCTGCAGATACAGATGCGTACGCGTCCCCATATAAAATCATAGTTTTCTATTGGCATAAGCTGAATAGGGGTGGACAAGTGTAAGTAGTCCCTTAGCCACCATTAAGTGACAAGCGGTTGCAAATTAAACGCCCCGCGGCTGACCGTTTGTAGTCGAACCATATTTTATTTTTATCAATGTATTCTGTGCGTGCGTAGCTAAAAATAAATATTGTGTATTTATTTAATATTCTCTAAGGTCAAAACAAACCTTTATAAATAAATCCGGCTGTTTGTTGTTCCACTTCGGGAAGGTCCCGCACAGAAAAGGTACGAACATTGATCAGCTTGCTTGTTTGTTTCTGTTTATTATTAATTCAGTTTATCTGACGATATTTTGTTTTTCTGCAAGAGAACAGTGTTACTTTTCTGGTAAAATCTCACCGTGTAAATCTAAATTTAGTGAATGTGAAGTGAGCTGTTAATCCATTCTATCAATGTGGAATTATGGTTCACTACATGCTTCATCATATCAGCTCAAAGAAGTCCACTGCTGGACAAAGGCCTTTTTTTAAGGGGGGAAATCGTCATGGATATCCTCCACCCTGGGGCGGGCGGAGGGGTCTGTCAGACTCTTACTGACTAAAACCACCCCGGTGTTCCATCTCTCACCTACGCCGAGAACCGCGGGAACTGATTAGACTTCCGTAATCCCCGGCCTGCCTCTGCGGGCCACCTCGGGTCAGCGGGGGGAGTGAGGTGTTTGACTCCCCCCGCGACGTCAGAGAACACCACGCGCCGCCACCTCAGGTCCGGATGTATGCGGGGTGACGAACATCCCCAAGTTTGCCCATGGACCCAGTTAGGGGGGCCGGGAGAGGGCAACATATGCGTTCCTCCGACGCCCAGTGCACCTGCTGCGGGCAAGGAGAGCGGTTGAAATTTTCCTCTCCCTTTCCGCAGCCTCCTTCTGCGCGATAACTGTTTCACAGAAGGAGATCACCGCGTCCCAGGCTATACATAGGCCTCCCCAAAGTGTTGCCATAACAACCGTTCTTGTCCGTCTTGCATCCATCGGCTCTCCGCAACCCTCACCAAGTCATCGGTTCACTTTTGTCAAGTTATGCAAATATAAATGTATGAAGCAGTTGATTTTTTTCATAGATAGGAAAAAATCCGATACCCTAAAATGGGCTAGATTCCATCATCCACAAATTGCAAAACTATTTAGTCCGTCAGTTAAAGTATTGAAAAATAATGGACACGTATTATTTATTTTTGTAAATCAATGAATATTGACAAAGATAAAACGCATCAAAACTCGGGAGTAGGGGCGCGTGACGTCACGACTCACTAAAAATTATGCGAAGGTGTGACGTATTGAGAATTTTAAAAGCGTCGTAACTTCGTCAATTTTGGTTCCCGTAATAAAAGAAAAAATCAAATTAGTCCGTCAGTTAGATTATCAAAAAATATTTGATCCGTGTTCTGGTCAAATATTTTTTGATATTCTAACTGACTAATTTGATATTTTCAGGACACAAGCCCATTCTTTCAGATTCATCATAAATCAGCCGAAAGTCGTTTACTGCTGGATATAGGCCTGCCCCAAGTGTCGCCACAACAACTGTTCTTGTCCGTCTCGCATCCATCGGCTACCCGTGACCCTCACCAGGTCATTGGTCTACCTTATGGGAGGTCTTCCAACGCTGCGTCTTCCGAACTCGAAACGTGAAACTTTTAAAATTAGAATCACAGATCCTCATTTATTTTAGGGCCTGCTCAGCTGTTGTAAAGCCTTATTTAAAATTTAAATTCCACGTAACTCGTCTTATTTGTAGACACCTGATAAAAAAAAAAAACAGATGTTTTAGTAATTACTTTTTTTTAAGGGACCGTGTTTGTACACGGTCCTTTAAAAAAATGTACTCGGTCCGTTTTATGATACAAATTCTGTATTTCTGGTAGGTGCTAGATTTATTTGCAATAAAGTACATTGACCTTTCTCTAATATGCCATCGTAGATATCCCAACAATGAATTAACCGTTTTAATAACTAGAGAACGTAAAGGACCATGATAGAAGTTGAATCAGAGCAGTTTTATGATTTTATTTAAGTTTTTGATATAAAGCAAGTCACTAAATGTTTGTACCCACAGTGACCGCTATTGCACATTTATCTACTAGAGCCTATCTATATATGAGAGAGTTTTTTAAACGGTCGACGTGGCTGCAATACGAAAGTTTATAATTGATAAAAAGAGATTTGTAATTGACTATTTTATCATGAAATTGCGTACAGAGTTTAAAAAAAAATTATATGTTCTGAAAATGGCAAACGCCATAAGACTGTATAAATATTTTTTCAAAATAAGACACGGATGTTTTGGGAACTATTGAATTTTGATGGGATGGGATTATTAAAAACAAAACGATATTTTCATAATATATCGAGAAATTATAAACTTATCAAGATTTATTAGAATCTGACTAGGACTGCCATTTTCCGGTGAAATATATTATATATATTTTAGAAAATATTTGCTAAAACATACAAAAGCAGCTAAAAATAACGACCTGATTAATAAACCGAATGTGTTGCTGACAAACACGATTCTAATAATGTAATATTCACAAAAATCTGAAATATCAGCAATCAAATTATAGGTAAATGCAAAAATAAGTTTGCTTGTAATACCGTCACGCCAACTTAATTGGTTTTGCTGAAATTTGGCAGAGGTAGGTGTGACTTAGAAGACGGTTATTTTTTTGCAAAAAGAATTAAAAGCTAGTTCATTAAATAAACAACAGTTAACAATAAAACATCGGGTTCTGCTATTCGCATTAAACACTGGAAAACTACAGCAGTAAAACTTTCTCAAAACACTAACTCATATTTCGTCTACTTTTCAACACTAGTGATTAAAATTCAGTTTGTGTCGACCAATCAGAGATCCGGATTACATAGACAGATGCAGAATGCGGATCTCGGTTTTACGTACCACGCCGTTTAGCGGTTGGATGAACACGAATATGCATACCGAATAGAAGCCTCACTTTTGAATTTATTTAAATTTCGAATTCCGTTTTCTATCATATTTCTGTTATTTGAATTTCGAAATGAAAACTATTAATAGAATAGGACACTATTAATTCTTTTTCAATTTGGATTTCTGTGTATTTTAGAATTTCGTGGTTTTGGTGTAACTTCTAGATAAGCGTGTTCCATCATAAACATAATCACTTACCTACTTCATCATGTGAGAAATAAAGCCTTTCAAAAACATAATTGAAAAAGGATTTCACCAATGAATCTGTTCGCGAGCAGTACATCTAAACTGCGTTCAAGAGTGTTGTCAGTGTCAATATTCCATAAAAAATAATGGCACTGAAAGCTTGTAAACGTGTTTCATATATTATGCTGATCGTGTTCAGTTTCATTGATGAAATCCGCCCTAAGTATGTTTTTATCTTGATAAAATATTTAAATCATGACTAAATTCAATAATACCGTTCACAATTACTATTGCTTTGCTCCGATAAGGGCCTTATGAAGATTTTTTCAGGATTATCGTATAATATTCAGCAATGGTGTAGCAAATCAGAGAAAGAACTTTCGTAATCGGATCAATAAATTCAAGATAAATAAAAAAAAACCTTTTCCAAAAACATAAACAAATAGTTTTACCTCTTTTAAAACTGAAATAGCATAAACTCCCACTTCACTATCCAGCTTTCATCCATAATTGTACGCCCGGAACTTTAATATTAAAGCGCATAAAACCTAGTTTGCAAATAAAATGCATTAGCTAACGGTAATGGCGGTCAACATTTGGCAAACTCATGAAGTTACGTTAATGACATGCAACTCGGGTCTCTATTGAGAATACCTTGTTAATTAAAAGATTTAAGTTTAATTTTAAACGTGAGTGGTTTAGATCTTTGAGCCAGATCAAGGAAAGCCCAAAGAAATGATGGAAGAAGTATCTGTAATGGTACAGTGGGTCGCGGTCGCACGCCATTGTCGCCGGTCTCGGTCGCAGGTTGTGGTGGCCACGATCAGAATTGTACCTTAAGATGAGTATTGCTAGAAAGGAAGTGACTATATTATACTGAAAATCAATAAAATTCAAGAAAACGCTACTGACAACATCACACACAATATTTATTTTAGTAACACTATTTGAAAGCTAAACTCGATAACGTTTTTGTTTTTACTTTCATTTATTTTGTTACTAGCTGACCCGCCCAACTTCGTCTGCGTCACATTTTCCATTACTGCTCCGCTCTTATTTGTCTTAGCGCGATGATATATAGCTTATAACCTTCCTCGATAAATAGGCTATCTAACAATGAAAGAATTTTTCAAATCGGACCAGTAGTTCCTGAGATTAGCGCGTTCAACCAAACAAACAAACAAACTCTTCTGCTTTATAATATTATAGTATAGATTGTTACCGCCATCTCTGATTTTTGACAACCGACCATAGCCTCCCACAGTGCGCCCGCGTTCCGTTATTTGTCTATGACATTGACAATTAATGGTACTGGGGCACTGTGCCAATGAGGATAATTTTAAATATTACATTTTGTTTAATTTTACACAACGTTTTAAATTAATTATTTTATTTGTATTTATATCTTAGTTTTATTTATATCTTATTTCATTTCTCATTTATTATATTTATATATACTTTTTCATATCTTAATAGTTATTTGTGTTCCGTATGTGTGTCCTTGGCATTACTTTCAGGCCCTGTCATAACCCAGCGCCAGCGCTATGATATTTATTTATTTAAATATCGCAGCATACGCTGAGACAGGGAGAGGGACCTTTTGGCCTCGCGAAGATTAGTATTAGTATATCAGTATGTAGCTTAACTGTCTCAACTTATTTTTTTAATAGTTAGATTTGCTTAATTTACTTTTATGACGTGTATTGTGCGAGTCCCGAATAAACATCTTTCTTTCTTTCAAAAATATATTTTATTTCAAATAAACCAGTAACAGGCACTTTTGAAGTTAGTCAAGGTCTGTCACTCACATAGTATGCTGCATAGAAAATTATAATACATACATTTTATTCCACTCACCAAGATTATTTGACAATCTAAAAGATTTAAAACCAATCATGCAGGAAATTAAGAATATAATAATATAGTGAATCAGCATCATACACAGTCGTAGCAACAAGCTACGCGGTTGCTACGACGTAGCACTACTGTTGAAGTAGTTTAAATTAAGAGAAAAATAGTCAATTTATTATATTTCTTCATAAATTTCAAAATTTTCTTCAAAATTTTCGCTAAACAGACTTATAAATTAGTATTTATGTATTAGACTTTAAAGAAAACAAAAACAAGAATTCCTCGCTTAAATTGGTGTGGTGGAAATTAATTTCCTTTTCTAATTCATCGGTAACGGTATCAACGTTAAATTGATTTATACTATTCAGAACCAAGAAAATAACATTCAGTGCACAAAATGGCAAACGTTCCAACGGTCGTCTTTAGGTTTTAAGCCACAGTCTGCTTCAAATTCCTTTCAGTCCTTTATTACATTTCATTTATCAAAGTGGACTTTAATTTAATTAAAATACTTTCGACCAATTTCGAAGTCACAATAATAAATTTAATCCGTCGTCATGGACGATTTTCTTCGACTCCGTGGGCCATCAAGTGTAAACGGGCCTTTACTTTGCCTTATAACATTAAGTAAGTAGGCTTAATATAATTCTGAAATTTTTTGATGAAAAAATTTCAAGTATGTGAGTTTGAAAGCAATTTCCTGAGGAAACGACGTATTTTTTCGTGAAACTAATATAATCTTCGAGCCTTTTTTGTTAGGGCGAACATGTTGGGTTGTTACGTTACGGGCCAGCTTTATTGAGCAATGGAGTGAATATTCTTACTTATCGAGCTTGTAAGGGACTTGCCACTCCTTTATCTGTGAATAGCCCTGTCTGTTCTCTTGAATGAACATTGTATATCTTAGGATAGAAACAATTAACTGTAGGAAAACCTCTTCTTTGTTTTCATTATTTTATTATGTGGTCTCTACATTACGTCTTGCAAAATTAATAAAGGGTTATTTATTTATTATTAATATTATTTATAAATACTTTATTGTACACCAAATGAAAAATATATAAAGGAAACCTTAAACTTACAAAACATGCAATTGGCGGCCTTATCGTAGGGTTTTTATTTCTTTAATAATAAAACAGTAATGAAATATCAGTCTCAACTTTATAATCATACTTGTTTTAAAACATTTAAAGATTCTTCCAAGTTATTTAGCAGAGAATGAAAAAGGTAGCGACTTTCGAAATGCTTATTTATCAAGCTAATTTAACATTGAAGACATTCAGAAAGTTTGTCTTTAATATTTTCGAATATGACGATTCTTATACACTGCTTTATTTCGTTTACGTTTCATCTAACAAAATCCTACTATCACTACATATTATAAAACAAATTCCTCCGCCGCGTCTGTCTGTCTATCTGTTTTTCTGTTTGCGATGAACTCAAAAACTACTGCACCAATTTTCATGCTGTTTTCACTAATGGATAGAGTGGTTCTTGAGGAAGGTTATTGTATAATTTTTCAAGCTGGCAAAGTCCCGGGCATCAGCTAGTAATATTATAAATGCGAATTTGTGAGGATGGACGGCTGTTTGTTACTATTTCACGTAAGAACGCCTGAAAGGATCTTCATGAATTTTGGCACAGAGGTAGATAATAGTCTGGAATTACACATAAGCTTTATACATCTCTGGAGCATGTTCCCTAGGGCGAAGCCGCTGGCAGAAGCTAGTTTCTAATACTTTTTTTATTGTAGTGGTAAAACTGATTGTTTCTTGAATCATAATTATGTTTGTTTGTAGGAGGTAATTACTGGTTGGCGCAGTGGTTGAGCGAATTATAGTTTTTTTTTTTTTATATAGTTACCCTATTATATTACAATAGCAACGTTGTTCGAAGGTCAATTCCGTGCTAATTTTATCCAAGTTTGCACAGTAAGTCGTCATAATGACGCCAAGGTCAATACAAAGAGATCCCGTTTCAGCCGCGTCAATAACAACATTTGATTGTTTTCCGTGATTGATTGTATTGTAAACGAAATTGATCCCTTTGTTGATTATAAGTCTTTTGTATGATTTCATAATTGGGGAATGATAATTATAGCTTTGACTTCACGAGGTTATTAACCTCTTTTATAAAACGAAAAATATTTACATTTTTAATCCTTTTTTTTAATCCTGGTTTCCGAATGAATAATTTGGTTTTTTATAACTACAGTCGACTCTCGTCTCTATAATTCAAAGTTATCACGAGTTCCTTACAAAATCTCTTTATATTTCAAACTTAATCAATACATTGTATGCACTCGGTAATTCGAACGAAAAAATAATTGCTACGTAACTAAATGACGCGTTAATTCGAACTCATTGGCGTCAAACACTCGACAATTCAAATTTGCAGAGAGAAAGAAACAGAAAGATTGTAAGTACATTTCCAGGCAAGTTCAAACTTGTATCATCGTACACGAGCCTTTGTTTTTGTTATGATTATTTCGAAACATACTTCTGCAATTGAAGGGTACAGGGGCAAAACAGGGGATGTCACAAAAACCAATTTTTGTGTAATTTACATTTTAATTTTTCAAAGTGACTTTCTTTAACGTATGTAATCTTAGATGTTACTTATAGGATCTCAAGTTTACACTACTGAGATTATCTTTAGGCACAAATAAGCTTTGTTAATTGTTTAAGTCATTAATGAAATAAAAGTCAAATTAATTATATGTGACATTCCTTGTTTTGCTCCTGTACCCTTCAATTCCAAATTGGTTTGTTTAGTTATGTTTCAGTTACTGTTTTTCATTCGTAATAGTAATTGATCAAAACTTAATAATTCGAAGTTTTATTTATTTTCTTTCAAAAATTCAAACCAATTGATATTTCAAACACTCGATAATTCGTCATATTTTAGAAGTCCCTCGAGTTTGGAATTATAGACTCGACTGTATATTCTTATCCATATTTTTTGTTAATATATTGCCGATCAACCTCGATTATTAGGAGATTGAGCTCAATCTCAAATACTTTTTTTACTATGGCACTTGATTGCGCAACTTGTGGGGTTTTCGAAAAAAAAAAACAAAAGTTTAGTACCTATTGAGGTTATGTTAAATCTCAAAACAAGTCACTTTGAAACCCTATTAACTGGCAAATAGTTTACATTATTTTGCAACATAGGTAGATAATACTCAATTCATATGTATCTAACATATGAATTGAGTATTATCTACCAGCTATGTTCATTATTTAAGTTCAATTCATGCAGCGCAACATGTATTAAGTCTAGAACAAATCACCGTAAACGTAAATATGTTCTAACACACGCACAAAAAGAGTAAAATTGCTCGATGTAGTAGATAGACGTGGAGGAATCCTAAAACTCAACTCGACACGAATTTATATTTGTTGTTAGCAGAGAAAAGCTACAAGCAATATTCTCGGCTTACCGGCATTTAACACGGTAAACAGAAAACACCAATTTGTTTGACATTTCATCGAATAGTGTTGTGACACAACAACAGACTACGGCGTCATAACATTATCCATTATATCTTAATTGTTTTATTTTTGCCCAGAAATTGCTTTTTAACGAAAAAATAGTAACATAATTAAAGAATAATAATAATGACAACTCTTAATACTTTTTAGTTGCAAATGTAGATTATTTTGTTGTTCCACGATTTATGTTAATGTTTAATCAATCGATTATAATTGAAAAAGGAGTCGCTTCGCTATAATAGAAGAAATGACGTATTTATTGTATTAAATACTACAAATTAAAATGAAAGTAGAAACTCCACAAATTATTTCAATGAATTTAGGTCAAAAATCGATTAAAATAATATTATGAATTATGCATTAACTCAAATGGCTATACGCGTCAAAATGTGAAATCTATAAATGCTCAATCTCTTTTAAAAGAACGGTTTTTGTTACACACAAAAAGGCAATTCTTGTTAAGTCTCTTATCTTTCCAATAAATTACTATGGTGCGTAAGATTGGCCATGCAGAGTGCCAATTCTATTAATTTTCACATTCGCATCTCAATCGCAATCTGTCAAAAATGTATGAAAATTAAGGCTTTTTTGACAGTTTGCGATTGACATGCGAATGTGAAAGTTGTTTCGACATAAGTACATTTGGCCCTCAGATCTCAAAACCGTGGTCGCCTAGTAAATGACTACATTCGATTTGTCTTCAACCACTATTAGTATATAATTCGTCGATCACTTTTTAAATTAACTACTCGTCAGCGTAAAGTAGGTACTGAGGTCCTTGACTACCCTGTTTTCTATCTATACTAATATTATAAAGCTGATGAGTTTGAACGCGCAAATCTCAGGAACTACAGTTCCAATTTGTACAATAATTTTTTCACTGTTAGATAGCCCATTTATCGAGGAAAGCTATATGCTATATATAATCATGCTAAGACAAAAATGAGCGGAGCATTAAAGGAAAATGTGACGCAGAAGAAGTTGCGTGGGTCAGCCAGTTCTAATAAATCTTCTACTCCTTATCTGACTTCACAAACTCAATTCCTTAATTCTGCTAATAACCGTCTTCTACGATGGCCCTTACAATGCTCTGGACAATGCTCTGCTTTTGGTTAATGAAAGAGGAATACCTCTTTCATTAACCAAAAGATCTCCCAATAGATATATAATTCACCAAAGATTTGGCTGTTTCTTCGAACCACAACACATATTGGCTAGCAACAAACCATTTTGGTAATAAGCTTGATTACGCCCATTGATGATAACGAACCGAAGCGTGAAACGATAACATCCCCCAACCAGTAGAATTTACAAATCAAAGTTCGTGTTCATACATCCGCAGATAACCAAAGTCTATTGATACAGCCAGAAATTCTGTTACTCAATCAACTATCATAAACATGGATCAGAGAAATGTGGAGTTGGCAGCAACGAGATACATACACACGCAGGCGCACGAAAAATTAACAATCAAGTACGAAGAGGTATTAGGGAATAGTTCATTATAAATGGTTTTTCATTACTAAAAATGGATCACGATACATATCGATTCAAAGCAACTAAATTTATTGTTTTGTTTTACCTACCGATTTTGTTGGGACTTTCAAAGTTAATAAATAGCTGATGTTATTAAAGAGTAATTAATGATACTTCTATTTAAACATAGTTATTAGAGTTCCGCGCAAAAAACAATTAAAACCTAATGAACGCGTCCGAATCCACGGGCTGAAGCTTGCTGTAAATAAAATCGGTGGAAAGTTTCGACAATCTGACTGATTCAACATTCAACAAACGCCGTGACGTCACGTCGTTGTATCATATAACTGGGGCTTTAAAAAAGGCCACTTTAGCAGAATCATATCAGAATCACTAGCACTTCGCCCGCGACTTATCGTTCGAATGGGTTTAGAAGGGACTCTTTGAAGGAGATGAAGATCTCCCATATCTCCCTCTTTATGGGTTACTAGCTGACCCACGCAACTTCGTCTGCGTCACATTTTCCATTAATGCTCAGCTCCTTTTAATCTTAGCGTGATGATGTGTAGCCTATATCCTTCCTCGATACATAGGCTATCTAATACTGAAAGAATTTTTCAAATCGGACCAGAGATTACCCCCTACATACAAACTTACAAACAAATGTTACCTCTTTATAATATTAGTATATATATGTAAATTACTTAATTATTGACTTCGCGCAACCACAACATTTTTCTTACTTAGAGCATTTTATACCCGTCGTTACTTTTAAACGAAAGGTCGGATTTGAATAATTTGTGTAATTTACATGTACTTAAACCTTAATTATCAAACCATTTAAATTGATAAGGATTAATATCGTACTACCAAAATCACCAATATTCCATTTCACCCGGGTTTTGAGAGAATATTAAAAAAGAAGGTCATTGTGACTAAATCATATATCTTCGCAGACTTTTTCATACATTATAATGAGTACCTACTACAATTATGTAGTACCCTATTTTTATCTAATATCAATAGTTTCGTTAGTGCACGCCTAACATTTATATTATTATATATTAAATTTCATAGGCAAAATTTTGCTACTATGGGTTAAATTATTGTAATTTTCTTAAGGATCTCTAATTTATTAACTACAAAACAATCTGTCAAACTTCATTGTCAACTTTATCGCTAACGCTAACGCGGATCAAGGTTGATTTAAAAAATTTGACAGTGACGTGTAGCGTGATGTGCTTTCTGAATCTGCTAAAGTAGCATTTTTAGACCCGCTGACTACGCTAATTGATTGATTCATGTTTAAGCGATGCACGATGTTCTATTGTTTCGAACAATATGTATTCATAGATTAAATTCCCGTTAATATGCCTATCCGATGGCTTTCGTCTACGTCAAGGGTCGTATTGTTTGTATGAATAGTCATAAAATATAATATGTGTGGGTAAACCTTAGTTTCGATCTTAGCAATTAGAAAAAAAATAACCTCCTCCTTTTTGGGAAGTCGGTTAAAAACAATAAAGAGCTTTTACTTCTACTATACAAAAGGAGGACTAAAAATACAGCTAGAGTTTATACTTTTCAAGAAAAACGAGAGTAGGTAGTGTTTACACTGAAACATTAAAAAAAAAACATCAGATTATTCAATAATTTCATTATGTTTGATGTTCTTTTTCCTTACGGAAAGTTATTGAGCTGGAAAATTGCTTGATCTTCATAAGAATCAAGCAACAAACAAAAAAAAGTCTCTTATAAATACTTATTTCTTGGCGAAAAAAGGCATCTCTTTTAACAAGAAGTTGCCAGAAATCATTACAGCGATCATTGATTTTATAGATTCGTTTTTAAGGTTACGAAGACTCCGCTGTCCGTCCGTATGTCTGTCTGTCAGTCACCAGGCTGTATCTCACGAACTGTGATAGTTGGACAGTTGGAATTACACAGATGATGTATTTGTTGCCGCAATGACAATAAATGCAAAAAAAAAAAAAAAACAGCAAATAATATTTATTTTGGGTGCTCCCATACAACAAACGTGATTTTTTGTCGTTTTTATAGATAATGGTACGAAACCCTTCGTGCGCGAGTCCGACTCGCACTTGGCCGGTTTTTAATGGCAAATTTCTCTTGTTTATATATATACATGACAAAACCAAACCTAACAAAGTTATTGAGAGAAATTGAAAACGGGATATTATAAATTACATATGAAATAAATAATCGCCTATCAATACATACTCATAATTTATTTATTAATAAATAAATAAATAAATAATATTCTTTTTTACATCAAATAACTTACTTCACTACAGATAAACTAAATTTTTAACAAAACTCAAACTGCAGATAATACGAAATTATACATCAATATGACATTACTTTTTTCCTCATAATGCAATATAGTTAAATTTATTTTTGTACAAAAATACTGCATACATAGCATAAATACTGACTGCACAGCAAATTTGCTATATTTCAACCCGGCCATCCCCTTCATGGTTATTTCTGTTAAACCACCCAGAAGTAGGAGCCCCGCCAAGCGGGGCTCCGTCCACGACACCTTTATTAGTATTGATTTGAAGCAAATTTAGAACCGTATTTAGAAAAACTGCTGTAAATAATATAAAAATAGAAGCTATATTTAAAAGAAAAAGAGTTAACATGTATAATGTGCATTATGATTATTAGCTGTGCATTGATGAAAAAGCTTTTGCTTTAGGAAAAATCGCTGTACGCTGCGAAAATAAATTGTAGTGTGTTTAGTGATATTTTGAGTTGATTATTTTGCTGTGAAATCAGTAATTTTAATGGGAATTCGGAATGTTATTGCATAGAAAAAGGATATTTTTTGTTTTGCGTTTAAATACTAGCCATTAAAAAACGGCCAAGTGCGGGTTCTGTTATTTATGATTGATAAAATTGGCTTTCCATTAGTTGCACCTGCCAATTTCTGACGACGACAGAAAGCCGTTCGAGCCGTTCATGTCTACAGTCGATTGGTGCAAAATGACTAAAGCAACAGGCCTGCCCATGTACAGTATTGTGTACTAGTGCATAAAATTTGAATAAATAAATAAAATCACTGAATAAACTAACTACACTACCCCAAACGCCACAGGAAAACTTATTCCAGTTTCAAAATCGTTTAAAATTCGAATACTTGGCTTACGAAACAAAATTTGTTCGATAACTTTTCTATAAACCAAAACAAAATAACTTGGCCCAAAAGTCTACTGAGTCTGTAGTTAATTAGGGCGAAATATGCCAGCAATAAACCAGAAGCCCATTTCCTCAGCCTTTCGGAATATGAATGACGTCATCAGCCTGTTTATTGGAGTTCCTCATTGGTGGTTGTATTATTATAATCACATGCTGTGCAGTATTAGGGCAAACCAGCAAGCAACAAAGCGTTTTGGGGTACTGTATTTATTTAAAAGGAGATAGAACCTTCGCGACATAGCCAAATATCGCCATTTTGTTTTTTTTTTTCTGAATCGCGGTGCAAGGTGAAATGGGTATGCAGGTGTCTTTTCAAAGTGTGCCTTCATGGCGAAATCCGAAACAATGAAGAATATCTAAAAACGATGAAACAAGTCTCGAGCCCGATTTTAATCAAAAGTCAAACTGCGTCATTAAACTTTTAAAAAACCATGTCGATTTTGAAAAAAAAAAAAAAGTTCTTTGAGAGGTCCACTCAGAGCCGATTTCATCGGGTCCGTCCACCTCGCGGGTGACCTACCTAAGGCCCGTACCTAATATTAGTATTTGAAAATGGAACAGCTGCATTTGAAAATGGAATAACAAACGCGGTCCCCGTTTGTTATTCCTGGATGGATGTTTGTTACTCAATCACGCCAGAACGGCTGAACGGATCTGGATGAAATTTGGAACAGCGGTAGATTATAGTCTAGAATGGCATGGGCTACATTTCATTCTGGGAGTTATTTTCGACTATCACACGGGCGCAACTAGTCCAAACATAAATACTTTCTCACATACATTATAATAGAAAGTTGAAAACCAGTATTTCGTTCTTTGACATCTTGAATTTTATGAGTTGCAACATGACGTGAGAAAAGTAATATTTTTTAGTCGCCGACCGCATTTTTCATAAAATATAAGTGACAATCTTGACGTGTCGTACTTAATATACTGGTGAAAGAGTAAGAAATAGCAGCTTCATATAGTGTCAAGTCTTCAGGAGAAATTTTAAAATATGTTCAAAACAGAAACTATGAGAAATATTATTTAGGAAGTATAAGCTGTTAATTATTAAAAAAAAACTAAGCATTATAGCTATGTAAGAAAGTCACGGTGTTGCCGCTAAGAATTGAACAACATTTTTGGAAAGATGACAATTACTAAAAATGACATAATAAAGATAACAAAAAAAAAAAATGTTTACGTTACCCAAAACCACCATCTTAACATGAATGTTGTAACACTGTTATGTCACGGCACCAAAACAGCTACAGTTTTCATATAAATTCTCTTTCATACGGTTAGAGCAGTGTGTTTTCTAAAATCAAGCTGAAGTTTGCTGGCGAGTTGCCAACGTCCAGTCACAAAAGTGTTGTCTCAACTTTATGCAGTACCTAGTTAAGGCCACTGACCTGCTTATTTCGGTTTGTATTTTCTTGTATTTCAGTTACAGTTAGATCAGTCTGTCTCAAAGTGGTGCTTTTGGTTTTTATTCAAATGGGTGGGGAATTTGTTTAGTACATTATTGCCTATTATTACTTTTTTTATTTGTGATGGGTTTGCTTTTGAGTCTTGTATAGGTCAGAAATGACAGACACAAAGTCTACGATGGAGCGAGCTTACCCAGAAGGAGCCTGTTCACTCTTACTTTAAAGAGATGATATTCACTTTTAAAAACACATCATCATAAAATTATTTCATTAGATAATATTAGAAACATTAAAAATAAAGATTTTTCAATTATTTACCTTTAAAACTGCTGTCTTTTAATGATATGTGATTCCTGGAAAAAATGGGGTTTTCGATTGTTCAAACGTGGAAAACGAGAGCGGATAAGTTAATTTGTTAACCTGGATGCTATGGCTAACTGTCCATTACTGCGAACTGAGGCAGCGGAGCGGAGAAACGGAAAAAAAATAACCAATCGAATTGTAATAAATTACTTAAATAAAATTATATGTATATAAATTACTTAAATAAAAAATTAAAGTGACTCACGTGGTGCGGAGATTTTTTGCAATTCCATTGGTTAATATTTCTCAGTTTCTCCGTTCCGATACCTTGCTCCGCGATAATAGACTAGCCAAACTGTTAGCTCAACAATTTCTCAGCATTTTTATCGTCATGTTTTTTGGGTCCTGCTGTTATAAAAATAAACAACGGGTTGCACTCCGGGAGTGCCGACAAAAGTGAAAACTTGAACATTAACGTTGTGCATTTTTTAATAATCCGTCTTACGAATTTTCGATCAGGTCACGTGTCCTGACGTCTTAGGAACAATCAGGTCACGTGTACTGACGCGAACATTTTATATCCATCCCAAGAACAGCGCTCAACGCCGCTAAAGAAAGTATTCACTTCAAAAATATTGTGGTGAGAGTAACCCTACAAGTCGGTGAGTGAAAAAGTTTGAGATTCACGTTATATATCACACGATCGAGTGAAAATGTTTTCTCTAAATTTTCAGTTTGACTTTAAAGTCTGCGATTGTCAGCTGTTTGGATAATAGAAACGAACGCGAAGACCTTTGCAATAAAAGTTAAGCTCATATTTCTGTTGCTCTAATACAGTCAGTAAGTAACTGTAAGTTAGCAAGTTACATATTTTTTGTTTGTTCATTATTTTAAGTTCGAGTTGGGTTTACTGAAATTCCATGCAAAAATAGTTTTTAATTAGTGTGTGTATCACACAAGGACACACACTACACAAACATCACACACACACACATACACACACACTACACACACACACACAAGCACACACACATACGCACACTACACATATACACACACTACACACACACACTAGCACATCAAAAGGATCAAGGTCTGATTTTTTTATTTTTTAAACACGATGTATCAAAGTGTCTCGAGCATCATCAGCATCAGTATTATTTATTTCAGTCAAAACTCATCCACATCTGTTCATAAGCCTCCCCTCGCGTCGGCGCTATATAAACTGGTTCTCTGCATCTTGCACCCAACTGATTTTCCATTAGCTTTACCGAGGCATCAGTCAATCTTTACCGAGGCATCAGTCAATCTTTACCGAGGCATCAGTCAATCTTTACCGAGGCATCAGTCAATCTTTACCGAGGCATCAGTCAATCTTTACCGAGGCATCAGTCAATCTTTACCGAGGCATCAGTCAATCTTTACCGAGGCATCAGTCAATCTTTACCGAGGCATCAGTCAATCTTTTTTGAAGTGAAAACTTCTTTAGCGACGTTGAGCACTTTTCTTGGGATGGGTATAAAAAGTTAAGCTCGCGTCAGGACACGGGACCTGATCGAAAATTCGTAAGACGGATGATTAAAAAATGCACAACGTTAATGTTCAAGTTTTCACTTCTGCCAGAACTCCCGGAGTACAACCCGTGTTTAGGATGGGAAATCACAAGAGGCTCCTTCCGCCTTGAGCGGAGTGGGTGGTAGTGTCAGACTATTTTATAACCAAAATCCATCCGTGTTCCTAACTGCGTTTCAGGGCCGCGGTGGCTCTTTCGAAATAAATCCGCAACACCTTCCGGGACATTCAAAAGTCACCAACATGTCCACCTGTCACCCTTAACGGACAAGCCATTCCCCAGTCTGACGACACCAGATATTTGGGTATCCACCTCAGTAAAAGGATGACTCGGCAGAAACATATATGATCCAAGCAAAAGCAGCCAGTTAACAAAGTCAGAAAAATGAATTGGATACTAGGCAATAAATGTAAACTATCATAAACAGTGTGATCGTCAAACCAGTGTGGACCTACGGCATTGAACTATGGGGCACTGTTGCTGAATCAATATCAATATTATAGAACGTTTTCAAACCTAGATGCTCAGAACGATATTCGAAATCCCATGGCATGTCAGCAACACATTCATGTATCAAGATCTCCAAGTACGCACTGTAAGAGAGGAAATTAAAAAAATGCTTGAGTAGATACACAGACTAGCAGACCACCCCAACAAAATGGCGAAAGACTTAATAACGAGTGATAATATCCAGTTTAACAGACTGAGGAATGGGGTCGGAGGACTCCTCTCAAGTGCTAGACAATTTCAGCGAATGCATATACCAGTGCTGCTCATTGCAGAATATACTGCAGATAGCAGCAAGAGAGCAAACCAAAAAGAAAAAGTAAACCAGACCGGAAATTTACTAACGCTACTTCTTCCGAAACTCGATTACCAATCTATAATAATTAAGGGCAGATTTCATCAATCTGAAACTGAACGCGATCAACATAATAATATGAACTATGTTTACGAGTTGTTAGTGTCATTATTTTCTATGGAATATTGACACTGACAACTATTGAACGCAGCTTTATCGCGATCAGTTTCATCGGTAAAAGCAACCCTAAACTATTTTTTTCCATCTGCTAACAAAGCCAATTTACTTACTATATAAATATGAAAATGCAGTAAACATACCTAATTGTTTTATCATGTAGTACCCTTTAATTAATTAGTCGTTTATGCATGTAAATATAGGCCACCATCAAACTGATAGCTCCCAAGGGAATTAAGGGATATAATTTGTTGTATAAACAGAGTATGTTGACAGATAAAGGTCCCAAAGTGACGTAGGTCTCTTTATAGCTATTAATCACGCAAAGTTCTGGATAGGACATAACTATAAAGTTTTCTTATTAAACCCGAAACTCTGAAATGTACGAGTATTAGTTTGAGAATGAAGTTAATTGTTAAATAGATTCTTATTTGAATTTGGGCATAGTTTCTAAAGTGGACTGTCTTTTAGCTAACATTTTTCATTATAAAGCTATGAATAGACGTTTCGTTTTACTTAAATTGTGACATCTAGTATTTTTTGAGTGGTTGTCAACCTTAGTAGATTCAATATTTATCTGATCTGTCGCAAAGTGCAAATATGAAAACTATGTTGTGGCATATCGAAGAATTGGTAATTTAATTAAAAGTTTAGGTAAGATTTTAGGGAACTTAGGGCATCCCGACTCGGGAAGGTTAGGTTAAGCTTAGGGTCAAATGAGATGACCATTCGTTTTAGTTTCCTTGAAACCCTGCAGCCAGCAACAGGAGCTCCGCATACCTGGGCCCCGTCGTCGAGGTTAGGATTGAATATATATGGTTATAGATCACTCGTAGAACCTAATTTCCCATACTAAATTCTAACGCGCTCGCAATCGAACGCGTTCGAACGTGAGTTGATAAAACTCACACTAAGGCCTCTGGTAATGTATCCAAGAGACTGGGAGCATTGCCACGTTAAATAGCAATGCTTAATCACTGCCCAAAGTAAAAGCCAGAAATTTCAACCAGGCGTTTAAAAGAAAAGAAAGAAATAAAAATGTTTATAGGTATCATTAGGGACTCGCACAAAACAGACAGAAGTAAAATACATTAAAACTACGCTACGTAAATAATAATTAGTTAATAATAATTAGTTCGTTTCGAAATGTCTTTGAAAAGGCTGTGAGCTCAAGAGGGTTTAGGATTAGGTTTTCAACCACAAATGGCTTGAAAATATAGTTACCAAAATACTTTACATATAAAATGTACTAAAGAATTCACTTGAAATAAATGTCAATGGACAAACTCAAATGGTTTTGTCAGTCTCTCTGTTTTTCGGAAAAGTTCTGAACAGACTAACCTTTTACACCGAGGTATATTTGCGTATGTGTATTAAATTTCCATAGAATCGGTTCGTTCATTTCCAAGAACAAGATCTAACTAGTTTAATCGTCTCTGGGTCTAGTAGCGTAGGCTATAACGCTGTAAACTAATAGTTTGTATACCCACTCATTTAATTTATGTATGCATGCTAATGTCATGTAGGTAACCTAGGATAACAGCCAGTATTATCTCGCAAGATTTTGCCGTAAACCAACATAAATGTAGAACAGAATACTCTTTATTCTGTACGCCATATAAGTTACAACCGGTCGATTCGACATGTTTACAGCAGTGCGATTCTGTTGACATTTTGAAGTGAACACTTAGGTGGAGTGAACGACAAGTGAGCTGTCATCCATCTTGTTTGTATGGTTTGACAGCTCACTTGTCGTTGTCGTAAATGATCGCGGTGGTATGTCCACAGAATCTACCGGCAGAATCGCACTGCAGAAATTATAGATGAAGAAAACATTACATAGGGTGACACAATGGGCGGCCTTATCACTGGAAGCGATCTTTTAAAGACAACCTTTTAATTGATTTTACAGCGGGAAGGAAAGACAGTGCTGTAGGTATATAACACAACTTCTTCTTCTTTTCGAGTCGATGGTTAACTCCTTATATTTTTTTGGGGCCAGTAAGTGGCTACGTCAATTGCAGCGTCGGTGACATTAATTAAATCCCCCAAAGTTCGTAGTGTATACTACGAAATCAGTAATGCCCTGAACAGGAGCACCGCACTCCCATTGAGTGTCCGATGGGTCTATGAATCCCCATTTCACCGGTTTTTTTGCAGCGGTCTACCTGGGTGCACAAGCGGTTCAGTGCCTTCCATTTAGGCCACTGCAAATCACGTCCAAGTGGCAGCTGTTCATAATACAGCACAAAAAATACAGTAAATTTTTATATATTCACATTACATACGAAGATCCAAATGATCTCTCTCAATCACAGCATAACTAGTGTGGTTATCAAGGACCCATTACTAAAAGACACACACTAACAGCCGTATACTGTCGTATCTTTCCGCCCGACTCTTTCGGAGTAAACGGAGCGAGCTTGCAAATTACTGCCATCTGTATGCTGGTACACACTTCGGGCTGGCTTTCTGTTGCGGTCGCTGTTGTAAGGCCGAGTGCACATGTGTGTATTATTATTGTTTGGGTTTCAATAGATTAAAATTTTACTCAGAAATTGCTTTGAAATGTTTGTCTTTGTGCCTCGTGGAAATTTTATGAGGTTGTATATATGCGTTGGGGTACGATTTATAAATCATATACCAAGCAACCTATCCTATCCAATTTTTTTTTGAACTGTAAAAGTTTGTGCGTATGAATGGAGGTGTTACTTTTTCCCGCAAAAACGAACGGATTTTATGTTTGGGTTGGCACACATAAACCTACCTCTAGTTTGTTACCTGGATGACATCACACATAACACATCAAATACTATTTCAATTTATCCTGATCTACGCCCAAGAAAGTCATCCTGATCTAACGCCCACAAAGTAGCGGAGAAAAGTGAGTAGGTACAAAATATGTTTTTATAACCAAAATAAATAAGCGTGTAAAACTTAAAAAACCTGGCAACTGCGAGTCTAACTCACACACAAAGAGTTCCGTATCATAATCACCAGTTCCAGTGGGAACCAGTTCCAGCAACTTTTGCAATAACTGTACCTCCTTTTTAGAAAATTATAATATTGTCAATGATTATTCTGTACCAATTAAAAACGTTTCTTTTTTTTATAATCAGAAAAAATATAACAAATTTGCTACCATGGGAGCTCTCCTTTGTTGTTATAGTGGCATCAGAAATACACACTCTGTGAAAATTTCAGTTTTCAACCTGCTACGCTTCTTGAGATACAGCCCGCTGGCAGATAGACGGTCGTATGGATAAGGCAATTTTTGATACAATCAACACAGCTTATTGAAGTCCACTGTTTGACAAAGGCCTCTCCCATGAAAACACCAGTGGTCCAGTCTGGCGTTTTTTTTTTATGGATGGGAAATCATCAAACGACTCCTCCCACTTTGGGCGAAGCAGAAGGTAGTGTCAGACTCTTACTGACTAAAACCCATCCGTGTTCCTCCTAGTGCCCTTTGCGTTTCAGGGCCGCGGTGACTCTTTCGAAAAAATTTCGCAACCCTAGCAGACACAGGCCCTAGCGGGCCCCGACTACTATGCTGATATTTATTTGAGGCGCGCGTGGAACACAACGCAACGCGCCGTCGACCCGGGGTATCCAGACTGACCTGGCCCCTTTTTTTAGGTCGTAGGTTATTTAATCTGGAGAGCGTACCACGCTACCGTGGTCGATATGCAGTCTCCACTCCAAGCCGCTTTAGCTTCTCCACAGGGCCTTCAGCAACCTATAACGTCGTAATTAAAATCCTTTTATACACATCAGATTACAGACATCAGAGGCTTAGTAACCCATTTTTTTATAAGGGATGGGTAATCATCAAATGACTTCCCCCGCTCTGGGTGGAGCGGGAGGGAGTGTCAGACTCTTACTGACTAAAGCCCATCCATGTTTCTTCAGTGGCCTTTGTGTTCCGGAGCCATGGTATCTCTTTCGAATAGTCCCGCGGCTGGCTTAGTAACCCCTTGGGTACGAAACCCTAGCTAAAAAGCACAAGAAATATCTATGTCTGTATAGTACCTATAACATAGTAATCCGCCTTTTGTTACCTTTTTAACCGACTTCCCAAAAAGGAGGAGGTTCTCAATTCGGTTGTATTTTTTATGTTTGTTACCTCACAACTCCGTCAATTATGAACCGATTTGAAAAATTATTGTTTTTTTTTTTACTATTGATACGTTTGATCGCTATTTCAGCTGATATTAAGCGATGATGCGGTCTAAGGTGGAGCACGCTTGCCTAAAAGTAACCTATTCACTCTTGACTTAAAGACACCCAGGTTGTAGCTATCAGGAAACACAGACTCCGGCAGGGAATTCACACAGACAACAACAACGGCAACCGATATGTTCAGACAGACAGGCGAAGGACTTTGTTTTATAATATTCGGTGATATAGTATAGAATTTACATAACCCTGTATGTTCTTTAGGGAAGATTTCCGACTTCAAAACCTGTAGAGCCGGGGACAGCATCTAGTTACTTATATATCTGTCATCCCTTAGAGAAACCAACACAAACACCGCCAGCTCTGATCTCAGAGCGACTTAGAATTTCCCAACACGGACGTATCATCCAGATATAATCCCTCTATTTCCTATAGCGACACGTTCCGGAAGATACCGCCTTCTGAGCCGGAACACAAATACACTATCATTAAAGAAAAACAACGAAAAAAATCTGATCAAATATAACCTTGTATTATTTGCTTCCGTCACCCTCGCACATACATTCGGCCTCATTGCGCCTTAAATAAAAGGAGGAAAAAATAGAAGCTTATAAGGGCTTTGTAGCAGCTTTATACGTCGTATTATTTGTGATCATATCCTGTTTATCAAGGTTCAATGACTGGTCGTTTGATAAGACAAATATTATAGAGTTTTGTGACGTTAATTTTGTGTATTTGTCACCGGAAAGTGGCAGACTCCGTAAGATTGTAATTAATCTTGATTAGATTATAATTTGTCGAAATATTATGAAATAATATATGCTAATATTATAAAGCAGAAGAGTTTGTTTGTTTATTTGTTTGTTTGGTTGAACGCGCTAATCTCAAGAACTCACAAAGGTCCGATTTGAAAAATTGTTAGATAGCCCATTTATCGAGGAAGGCTATAGGCTATATATCATCACGCTACGCGGACGAAGTCGCGGGCAGAAGCTAGTATTTTGTATTTAATACAGGGTTATTTGCAAAACACTGACAACCTTGCAGGACTGTATTACTATCATCATAAACAACAACTTTTGTTCTATAACGTTTTATAAAACACTAGCTGACCCGTGCAACGTCGTCTGCGTCACGTTTTTCATTAGTGCTCCGCTTCTATTGGTCATAGCGTGATGTTATAAAGCCTATAGCCTTCCTCGATAAATGGACTATCCAACGCAAATTTTTCAATTCGAGCCGGTAGTTCCTGAGATTAGCACGTTCAACCATAATAATAATAATAATAACCATTACATTTGAAATGTCTAACGGGGCCTCTGCGAGTTGGTTTCGGCCCCTCGTACGCCTACCAAAGGACCGGGTCTCCAGGGGCCTGAGAAAGTAAAAAAAAATAATAATAACCATAACCATAAAGACAAACAAACTTTTCTGCTTTATAATATTAGTATAGATATACCAAAAACAAACCTTCTAGATTTCGTTGTCCTATCTAACTTATAAAAAATATATTAAATTTCTACAATCTGTTTAATTATCATTTAAAATTTAATTCTTGCAAATCTAAACTCTAATTACATAAGAAATGTATTAAAAGAAAAAACTATAAACACTTAAAATATAAAAAAAAACTCCTATCTAAAAAATGGCATCAAAAAATTCCTCCCCATCGCTATCGACTGGAAGTGAGCCCAAAAGACTGGCTGCATTGCCACGTTGTATGGCAATGCTTATCCTAACAAACACATTTCAACTATGTATTTTGCTGTACCTACCTACTCCTGGCGCACACTGTCCTCGTAATAATAATTTTGGGTTAGTAATTCTTTTGATTTCGTAACATTTAGAGCGTTCAATTTAGACATTTTTATTTTTGTATGAAAACCTGATGAACTAAAATATGATGATTTTTTAAGAGTCATAGAACAAAAGTTATTGATTATGATGTTAGTAACATAGACCTGAGAGGTAGACGGTGTTTTACAAATAACCCTGTATATCCAAATTTAATAGATTTATATACATCCGTGTCTTATTTAGAAAAAAAAACTTTTTACAAAAAAATACAACCGACTTCCAAAAAAAAAAAACACTACAAAGTAAAAAATAACTTTAATTTCGGAAGTCGGTGTTTTAATTAGTTTCTTCGTATTTTGACACCGACTTCCGAAATTAAAGTTATTTTTTACTTTGTAGTGTTTTGTTTTTTTTTTGGAAGTCGGTTGTATTTTTTTATAAAAAGTTTTTTATTTTTCACTTTTTAATGGTACCCCACACCTAACAACACCACTACAAAATCGCAGAAAAGCAAAACACGCAATTTCGATTACTTGGATGACATAAAACTATCATCTAAGTAGACGAATTCCAGCTATTTCGATTTAAAATCCAAAGTTCGTAACCGATTTTGATAAAATTTAAATGTGACCAATCTGCAAGTATATCCTTTCAGATAAAACAAGAATTTTTCAAATTGGTTCATAATTGTCGGAGTTATGAGGTAACAAACATAAAAAAAAGCATACAACCGAATTGATAATTTCCTCCTTTTTGGGAAGTCGGTTATAAAATAGTTTACAATTTCACGCGATATTTTACAATCTTACGGCACTTGACATTTTCCGGTGACTTATTTGCCATATTGTGTTACTAAGTATGTATGTGTTCATACGCAATGTCTGTTCGTGTTACCGGTAAATGGGAAAATAATGTGCTAGTCGCTTAGGGTTTGCGAGAGGAATGACTCTGTATACGAATAAAAGTAGGTGCCTATTGCCTGTTGGTGGAAAATTACCAACAATGCTCACACATTACAGTGTAATGGACTTACTTTTCTTTTATCAAATAACTATATAAAAAAAAGAAAAAAAAAGTAAAGTATATTATAAAAAAATAATAAATAATATATCAGTTACTAGCTTTTACCCACGACTTCGTTCGCGTATATATCCCGTGCTTTCGCGTTCCCGTAGAAATTTCGGGAAATCCCATCTTTGCGCTCTCCTAAACTCCCCAAGGAACCTAAATGTCAAATTTCAGCTTCCTACGAACAGCAGTTTCGGCTGTGCGTTGTCTTTCAGTCACTCAGTAACGAAAGGATTATATATATTGTTACGAGCTTGGGGTTCGTGACAATAAAAACAGCCGATTATTTAACCAAAAAAATGACACTTTAATTATCAACACTAATTAACACTTTAAACACACTAATTACAACACACAATCGCACTATTAAACACTTCACTTCACTTAACTCGCAGTTGAAGATCGCTTCCGATGTATCGCTTGTATCGCCAATTCAATACTGACTCAGTCGCGAGCGATGCGCACCTTATATAGTCCCAAAGTAATTTCCAGAACCTTCGAGAATGGAAATATCTAGAAAGTTCGGGAACATACCGGTCCCGACTGACTAGGTGTCGAAACATCGAGAATGTTCTAGCATAGAAAAGTCTAGAAAGATCGTGACCCAATTAGTTCCACTACTCGTTACTAGATGGCGGTTACTAGATGGCGGGTACACAACGTACTACTAATAGTACGTTGTGTACCCGGCATTAATTCTGGCGCGTAACAATATATTAGGAAAAATACTTTTTTTGACTGTAAATTGATTTCTCAGAAGAGATTTTATTCATAAAAATATAATCACGATTTCTAACGAATAATAACCTTCCAAGAATAAACAAGTTTGACTCGCTTGATGTCGCAGTCTAATGAAATCTAGGTTTAATTCAATTTCACGTTTTTGCTGAAAACCTGAAACATAAGTACATTTACTCACAAAGATACTGACTTATTGTATTGTTTTGAAAGTATAAAAAAGCTAAATTATAACAGCCACACGGGTCGATCTTTACGGTTAAGCAACGCTTGCCAAGGTTGGTCTGTGGATGGGTGACCATTTTAACATACCGAGTTTCCTCTGTTATTTGTAGATCAGTTGCGGATTGTCAGAAGCAAGTAAATCTGACTCCAGTCTTGCCAAGAAGCACCGTGTGGTAACAGTTAATGGGAGTGTGGAGGTCTGATAGGCACTCCTCGTAAAACAAACAGTGGTATTCAGCTGAATCCGGTTTGACTGGAAGCCGACCCCGTCATCATGTTCCTACCATGTTCCTTCGCCCCGTGCCAGTGCAACTTGGAAAAAAAAAACAAAATGGCGGCAAGGAGACTATGCCACTACAGTTCTACGCCCTTTAAGGCATACAACAAGTTACGTTACGTTTAACACATTTATTCACAAACAAAAATAAGAACATCGTAACAGGCTTTGGGCTTTAACAGTCTTCATGCTTAAAAAAAAAGATTTCTCGTTACAGACCCCAATGTGTGTGGGTGTAAAATCTCATCAAACGAAGTAAAGGTGACATTCAAAGAAAACACGTACAGGAAGATAAACAGATTTTAACGTATTAAAGCAATGTAGAGATGGCCACAACGTGTTCTAGAAAAAGTTTGGATTTATAATGAGTTGTCTATGGTACTGCATTTTAAAAACTTGTTTCTAGCTGTTTAAGTTCAACGACACACACATAATAACTGGACCAAGATCCCAAAGCTACCAGACGTCTCATATTTACTCACTCATAAAATGTGTGGCATAGAGTAGTGTTAGTATGTACTTTTAACAAACGCAACAGTTTCGCCACATTTAAGAATAAGAATATTTAATTTGTATAACACATAGTACATATTAGGTCTTATTAAATATGATCAAATCTGACATGTTTCGCCATTCACTGGCACTTCACTACAAATATTAGAACAATATGTAAATCGTTCTTTTTAGCAAATGTTCCAAGTAAAACTTAGAGACTTACATAAACATTATGAGAATAGGGCTGGTTGTTTCACGATCACTTAACGCACGCGTAAACGTTAAAAATGATGCTTTCGATGGTTAAATCAGAAAATGAGCTGTTTCACAATATAATGGCAGCGTTAACGCATGCAAAAAAATAACAATTACGTTAACAGATGGGTTGAGCACTGGTTAACGTTACTTTAGTTGCGTCAAATAGAACAATACTGTGAACTTTCTTTTGAATTCCTCAATAGCAGCTCTTCTGATGACACAAAAAAGGGTAGAGTGTAAAAAAGCTATTTAGGTAAGCAACGTGTTAATAACTTGAGCTATTGGGATGAGCAGGAATTTATACCAAAATACTTTAAAGCAACGCTTCGTATTTAACGAACGTTAAATATCTTCCGTAATCGTTACTTTTTGACGTTAGTAAAAAAGTTAGGGTTAAAAGGTTAAAGTGAAAGGTTAACGTAACATACGTTAACCAACCGTTTGAAACAACCCACCCTTTTTTTTTACATAAACATAACTAGACAAATGTAGATTTACTAATTAGAATATACCGCTGCTTAACCTTGCGGGCAATAAAAGAGTACTGTTTAATTATATATATCCTGGCAAGCGTATACCTTTGTCGGGATATCTGGCAAAAGGAAGGTGCTACAGACATGAAAGAAGTGTACAAAAATCTATTTACGTGGTATTAAATTTCGCGGCACGTTCTCCGAAGTGGATCTTCTAAAGCTTTTAAAAGGCACCCACCATCGGCGTACTTTGCCATAGTACACCCACATAGTTCTATTTTTGTGATTGATAATTAAGGTCATTGATTTGTTCCGTATTCACCTTATCTATACTAATATTATAAAGAGGTAACAAGTTTGTATGTAGGGGGTAATCTCAGGAACTACTGGTCCGATTTGAAAAATTCTTTCAGTATTAGATAGCCCATGTATCGAGGAAGGATATAGGCTACATATCATCAAGACTAAAAGGAGCCGAGCATTCATGGAAAATGTGACGCAGACGAAGTTGCGTGGGTTTTTTTTTTTTAGGGATGGGGAATCATCCAATGACTCCTCCCGCTCTGGGTGTTAGCGGGAGGGAGTTTCAGACTTCTACTGACTAAAACCCATCCATGTTCCTTCATTGCCCTTTGTGTTCCGGAGCCACGGTGTCTCTTGCGAATAATCCCGCGACTCCGGCAGGCGTCGGCCCTTTCGGGCCCCTCTGTGTGCTGACTCTCTTTGAGGCGCGCGTGGAACACTAACGCGCCGTCGACACGGCCTGTCGTCTAACTAGACGGACGGACGGCGAGCCACCCATAGCTCGCCGTCCACAGGCCCGCGCCTACGGTGGCCGGAGGTCACCAGGTGGCGGCCCCCGACGCCCGCGGCGTCCACCACGGCGGCCGGGACGAAAGGGTCTCCTCGCCCTCCCCGCCGCCTCCTTCGCTAGCATGACTGCTTCGCAGAAGGAGGTAACGGCGTCCCATTCCGTCTCGCTCCGGACCATGGCTTGGACCAGGGCCGGAAGCGAGAGGTCGCCGCCGATCGCCGCTTCGAGGACACGGCGGTGCCCCGCCCAAGCGGGGCACACCTGCACAGTGTGCTCCACCGTGTCCTCCGGACGATCCCCGCAGTGGTGTCACCACTGCGGGGATCGTCCGGAGGACACGGGCAAGTTGCGTGGGTCAGCTAGTAATTGATAAAGTAACCACGTGATGAGAATAAAATAAAAAAAAAAAAACCGATCAAACGCAAGTCAGACTTGCACACGAAGGGTTCCGTACCGTAAGTCGTAATAAAACAAACCAGTTTTTGTATAGGGATACTCTTATTATTATTTATTTTTTGTTTCATTTTTATTATTTTTTGTTATAGCGACAAGAGAAATACACATTCTAAGAAAATTCAATATCTACCTATTACTGTTTATGAGATACAGCCCGCTGATAAATGAACGTATGGACGGATGGACAGACGGACATGCAGCGGAGTCTTAGTTATAGGGTCCTCTAACACAGAGGAACTGGCTATCATAACTCTAGCTACCGGAACACAACAACACACACATTTTACAGTATACTCATACTGTATAATGTGTGTGTTGTTGTGTGCCGAAAATGAGGGAAACTATTCCTAATTTTACCGACGGCAAACATATTAAAAAAATCTAAACTTGTGTTTAAATTTTGTATCGATTTTTTTTTTAAGTTTTTTCACAACTTTCGTGTGACCCCTGTGCAAAACAAACTGTGTAACTTTTCAACTAAATGATCTATTGGAATGAAACAAACTTCATAATGATCGGATGTAATCTAGCCTCCTTATAATTTGCATTTTATAAGAATGGCTAATTTAAAAGTTACACAGTTTTGTTTGCGTTGGGGTCACAATTGTGAACAAACTTTTAAAAAAATCTAAAAAAAAATTAAAAACAATTGAAGTCTTTTTTAAATACGTTTTCCGTCGATTATATTAGGCATAGTTTTCCTCATTTTCGTATGTGTACATATAAAGACTCACACTGTTTAAACCTTCAAGGAGGAATTATGTAGGTAGGTACTACGACTCAAGATGAGGTATCTAACCTGGTATTTGGCTCAAGCATCCTAAGGAATTTATTTCCATTCCCCTGCCTACGTCTAAACGAATCTGTGCTTGGCTATGTATGCCTAAGTGAGAAATACCGCTCTATCGTCAAAATTATATTTGCAGCTATTTCTATGCTATTTATGCGATAAATTCGATATTCTACTGCAAACATCATAAGTTTATAATACATCGCGATTGTTAACTATTTCTTTTCCAAGTCTCAGATATATTTGTAAGCAATCGTGTTTTTTTTTCAACCTTGTATCTTACGTATGCATATCAAGATGTTTCACGGCGACGGCGGGCATATTTTCACAGCGGCGGCGGACATGAACGGGTTAACATCTGTTTATTTATTTCCAGGAGTAACGGCTTGCGAAATGTGTATTAATCACCGCATTTACTATTTAACTTACCCCAAAATTCTCGTCATAGGAACTTGAATAGGTACACTTCCACGTAGCATGGAAACTATTCCAATTCATATTGCATTCGGCGTATCACATAGCATCGTCGTGCGCGCCAAGCCAGCGTTCGCCAACAGTAACTACTCAGCTTACTGCTGCATAGCAAAGGGCATTTCTCTGTACTGATTCAATCTTGTGAATATTTTCTTTTCATGAACCCTACATATTTACACAATCTACTAGTTTACTTATAGAGCCGAACGCTTACAACCCTAATCTATTCAAAGTTAGAGTGAACAGGCTCCTTCTGAGTAAGCTCGCTCCATCGTAGATTTCTATTTATTACTAGCTTCTGCCAGCGGCTTCGCCCGCGTGATCCCTAGGGAACATGTTCCCGGGATTAAAAGTAGCTTATGTGCTATTCCAGACTATAATCTATCTTTGTTCTAAATTTCATTATGATCCGTTAAGCCGTTCTGGCGTGATTGAGTAACAAACAACCAAACTTTCACATTTTCATTTTTTTTTTAATTTTTTCTGTTGATTGTAGCGTGATGAAAAGTATACTATAACCAGCTCAAGAGTATAAAAAATAATTATACCAAGTTTCGTTAAAATCCGTCGAGTAGTTTTTGTTTCTATAACGGTTATACAGACAGACAGACAAAATTTTTACTGATTGCATTTTTGGCATCAGTATCGATCCCTAATCACCCCCTGATAGTTATTTTGGAAATATATTTCATGTACAGAATTGACCTCTCTACAGATTTATTATAAGTATATAGAAGAAGATAGATAGATAGATTTTTATTTTTTTTAAAACGTTATCCCGCACTAGGAATTTCTCCTGTATCGTGGGTGCGTTTCAATACTCAATACTCAATCATACAAACGTTTATAAACATACAAACTCACATACACAAACAGCCAGACCCGGAAAAACTATCTGTAGGCCTTACAAATATTTGTTCCGTGCGGGAATCGAACCCGTGACACGCAGCGCAGCTGCAGTCAATCGCTCAACCACTGCGCCAAACGTGCCGTCGAACATCGAACTTTGTCTCTGTCATCTCTGACCAAGACTAAAGTCAAGAGAGTAGAGAGAGAGAACACATATCAAATAAAAAAGCCCCAATTGAAGCTATTCAAGTAGTATATTACCGATAAATATTTATAAAACAAATCCAGCTACCTTACTAGCAATGTCCGATCTACATGTGGGTGGTGATAAAACGGCCCAAATGGCGTGGGTTTCATGGCCGCTACTGGGTGTATTGAATAGCAAATTTTGTCATTTTACATGGAATAAATGCGTGGGTACAGAAAAGGAAAAATAATGACTGATCAGCTCGTTAGAAGACTATCCTTCTTTTTGTTCTGAAACAAACTATTTTGAGATCATGCATTCAATACGGTAGCATGGCTGATCGAAAAAGTCACCGCGGCTCTAGAGCTTAAAGGGCATTTTGAGGAACACGGATGGGTTTTATTCTGAGTCTGATACGCCCAGAATATGCTGACATGGTAATCCTTTCGGCATGGGCAAGCAATGCACAATTGTTATTCACAACATTATTTTTCTTTGTTTTTGGTTTTGTTTCTCTTTTTTTATAATTTGTTTTTTTTTTGCTGTTGTGTTGTTTCTCTTTCGAATACATGTTTTCTATTATATTGAAAGATTTAAAAAAAAAAATGGCAGGTCTACAGCCGTTCGATTCTGTAAACATGTCGAAGTGAACACTTAGGCGAAATGAACGACAAGTGAGCTGTCAAACCATTCAAACAAGATGGAATGACAGCTCACTTTTCGTTCACTCCACCTAAGTGTATACGGTGAGATGTCGACAGAATAGATCGGCAGTAGGATAGTGGAAGGCTTGTATCACCAAGTGTTACAAGCCTACATAATTATATTCCCTTGATATATCTATATGACCCTGATGTTTTCCATACTAACGATTAGTTGGAATATACCTATTACTGGAATCAAAAGTAGCTCACAATTTAGGACCCATTAATTTCAGTGTTAATATATAATCCGTGGTGCTTGGCAACTGGGCTTAACCCAGTTGTATATATGTCCCTTGGTGCCTATTGGCCTAACTCAAATCTGTTTCCTGCTTGATAAGGAGGGAGAGGAAATTATATTTTCCATTTTCCTACTCCTCCGCTGTACTCTTCTGATTAATTTCGTTGCGGGATCCAAGACAGTTGACTGTCTCCGGGACTCGTCGGGCTTTATTAGCTCGGCGTTTTTCTGGTGGTCGCCACTGTTGATTCTGGCTTTCAGGAGTAGCAAAGGTTGGGAATGTGTGGCGGGCTTGCCCAAAAACAAATACTAACGATTAATGTGAAGTAATTCTTACTGCCTGTTTGGCTTTTGATGCTTACCGGCTTCGTATGAAATAAGGCACACGACTTGATTATGACACAGGATACTTTTTATTGCACAGAACATACAGTATAATCCCTTGGGGCAAAAACATTTTTCATGCGGGCGGAGACGCGTGCAGATTCATGTTGTTGTAGTAGGTATTCTGTTACCACCCAGATTAAACTATCCAGACATTAATTCAAAATATTTGTTACCATTCTCTACTGCCAACTATAAAACGATTAACAAACTACTGAAACAATTTACAAAGCTTACTTGTTCAAGTTCCAAGACGATCGTTTTCTTAATTGCTCATACATTTGTCTGGGTAGGAATGAAATGTCCTGGTGTAGGTATCTACAGAACATTTACTGCTAAGCCAAATGGATTTGCCAAGTATATTGGGAGTGTAGCCGTAGTAGGTAATTGTACTTACAAGATTAAGCTTAGGTAAATAGAATATTCCTTCTTCAGGGTTTCGGCTAAGTAGGTGTTACTGGAATGCTTTTGCGATTGTTACTAAGAATTTGTACTTGGTCCGTCTCCTTAGTAAGCAGTGGTCGCGTCGATTCTATAGCGATAAAAACTTGGTTATAAAACTAACAGCTTCAATAGGGAATTTTACTGAAGAAATCTAATTAATCCATCAGATAGATTTCCAAAAAAAAATTAAACACGTTTTTTTTTTCACGTTATTAAAAAATCGAAGACGATGCAATGCGTTGAAAAACCTTGTGACGCATGTTTTTTTTTCTGTAAAATACCTCGAGTTTCGATTCCAAATTTTAACAAAATTATTGTGACAAATTGTCAAACGCGCGTAACTTAGCGATTGACTGAATAGTATGTAGGTTTTGGAGAGTGTTGAGAAGCACTGAAATTTCTACGGAAAAAACGGGACAGCTAGTAGGTGACTATATTAATCTTTAATTAAATCCATATTCTAGAGCAAAGACCAGGCATTAATCTCGTTAGGTTACTAACAGATTTAATACTCACCTCATTTTCTAATCTAGTTTGCCGCGATGCACTCTTCCACTTCATTTCAGAATAAAGGTTAAAGAGCACCCATAACACAAGTTAGAGTTTGAACAACGGGGTCGTTTACAAACGGTTCATAGCTAACCAAACGCGGGAAAAGCGATCTCGACTGCGTAGCAGAAAACTGTTAGAGAGTAGAAAATAGTTTAGTCTTTATCCCGAGATAAGGCATCGTTGCCGTTATTTTTAACAGGCTTTAAGAATCTTTGAGGATCAAAAGTTGAATCTTTCGCAGATTATATTCGTTTTGAGAATACTTTCATTATACGTACAGCTAAAGAGGGGATATCCCTGCCCAAGTCTATGTTTGCTGATAACTACTGCCTTGGGGACTTTAAGTCAAGAGTGAACGAAGTGAGCGAAGGTTGCGTGATTTGTTCTAAAAGTCACCGCTGCCCTAGGGCGCAAAGTGCATATTTTATTTTGGGACCAACCCGCCACACATTCCCAACCACTGTAATTCCTGAAAGCCAGAATCAACAGTGGCGACCACCAGAAAAAAAACGCCGAGCTAATGAAACCTGTCGAGTCCCGGAGAAACGATTCAACTGTCTTGGATCCCGCAACGAAATTAATCAGAAGAGTACAGCGGAGGAGTAGGAAAAAATAAATATAATTTCCACTTCCCTCCTTATCAAGCAGGAGACAGATTAGAGCTTGGCCAATAGGCACCAAGGGACATATACAACTGGGTTAAGCCCAGTTGCCAAGCACCACGGATTATATATTAACACTGAAACTAATTGGTCCTAAATTGTGAGCTACTTTTGATTCCAGTAATAGGTATGGCAAAGTGCATTAGGAGGAACACGGTTGGGTTTTAGTCAGTAAGAGTCTGAGACTCCCTTCGGCTCCGCCCAGAGCACCAGGGTCATTTGACCATTTCCCATCCTTAAATAAAAAGCAAGTGAGCTCCATTTTCGACCACATCGTCGTTTCTGTAACTGAGATTGTAGTCAAGAGCGAGTTTATCAATAACTAGCTGACCCGCGCAACTTCGTCTGCGTCACATTTCCCATTAATGCTCCGCTCCTATTTGTCTTAGCGTAATCTATACTAATATTATAAAGAGGTAACATTTGTTTGTAAGTTTGAATGTAGGGGGTAATCTCAGGAACTACTGGTCTGATTTGAAAAATTATTTCAGTATTAGATAGCCCAGGTATCGAGGAAGGATATAGGCTACATATCATCACGCTAAGACTAAAAGGCGCCGAGCATTAATGGAAAATGTGACGCAGACGAAGTTGTGTGTGTCAGCTAGTGATATATAGCCTATAACCTTCCTCGATAAATGGGCTATCTAACACTCAAAGAATTTTTCAAATCGGACCAGTAATTCCTGAAATTAGCGCGTTCAACCAACCAAACAAACAAACTCTTCTGCTTTATAATAATAGTGTAGATAACTTAAAAATATTCTTTAAATAGAACAACGGAATCAATAAAAAGTAATCAACAAAATAACTAAAATTAAAATAAAGCGTAGCAACAAATTTTATTAAGAAGTTACAAACTGTAACTACAACACTACATTATGTATTAATTTGAAATTCTGATATTATTACTCGAATATAATTCCATAATTAAAATTGTATTATTTTTCATGCCTTTCAGCGTAATTACTTGTTAAGCGTTAACAGTAGCTAAGTGCGTGTTTTCATTCCATCAGCCACGTGATTATGTAAAAACCCATAAAAGTAAGGTAGTTGTTAGTTTGTTACCCATCAATTTTAATAACAAATGATAAATAACATTAAGCTTGGAGTGTCGTAAAATCGAATTGATTAACCTATAGTTTTTATAAGGCATTTATCTTGATGATGTGATCGACATATTAGTTTATTTACTTTTTCAGCCTGTTGTGTTCTAATGCAGGGCAAAACCCTCCCATTCATTCTTCCATTCTTCCCGGCATTGGACAAGTGTGGACGTATTTTGACATGCGAATGTGGCTTAAAAATTTGTAGAATTTGGCCCTCTAAGTTTTCACGCTCGACTTTAAATAAAAATAAAATAAATAAATTATCTTTTTATTTCAGAAGTAAATTTCATATTTATACAACACTAGCTGTACCCCGCGACTTCGCTACCGTCAGCTGGCTACCCAACCACCCATTTTTTTTTGCTTTTAAACCTTCCCTGTATTCTGGCGAACTAAACAAAAAAAGAATCACCGAAATCGGCGCAGCCGTTCTCGAGTTTTAGCGAGACTAACGAACAGCAATTCATTTTTATATATAAGAGAAGATTGTTAGTGTCGTTACAACTTACGAACTATGTTAGTACACAAATACAAATATATAAGTAACATAAAAACTTAACAACTATCTGTTAGTAGACATTCACAGTTATAATGAAATCCTCATGGATATCCTCCGTCCTGGGGCGGGCGGAGGCTTCTGTCAGACGCTTACTGACTAAAACCATCCCGGTTTCCATCTCTCACCTCTGCTGGAGATCGCGGGAACTAATGCGACTTCCGCAATTCCCGGCTGGTCGGCCCGCAAATTTCAACTCTACTTATTATTGTTCTTGAGATACAGCACGCTGGTGGATGAACGGTCTTACGAACGAACGCATGGACAGCGAACGCTTAGTAACATAATTCTGTTGGTTACCCTTGGGTACGGAACCCTAAAAAGCGAATATTTAATTACAATCTTCATAGATTGGAATTGGATATTTGCAAATGAATCTTGTTACAATGTAGGGAATGTCCTTCAAAGGGACTGAGTCAGTAGAATTGTGCGAAGGATTGAGACTCTTCGTTAATTTGTGAGGACATTAATTCAGTTTTAACGACTTTCAATGTTTTCGTGTCGCCATTACGATTTTAGGTACGTACATACTTGGTCTAAGTGATAATTTTTAGCGGTATGGCTTTGTTTTTTTTTGGACGTTTTGGTAGCCTCTCAAGCTAGTGGCCGTGTGGCCGATAGATACTGTTCATCATCATCATATCAGCCAAAAAACGACCACAAATAAGCCTCCCCCAAGTGTCGCCTCAACAGCCTGTATGTCTCGCATCCATCGGCTACCCGCGACTTTCACCAGATCATCGGTCCATATTGTGGGAGGCCTTCCAACGTTGCGTCTTCCAGTACTTACGCGGTAGAATTGATCGGCTGTATTCACTAGTGAATCAATCAGTTATCAGCAACGGTATGCGTGTTTCCTGATAGCTACAGCCTGGGAGTCTTTAAATCAAGAGTGAATAGGTTAATTCTAAGCAAGCGTGCTCCATCTTAGACCCTATTATCGCTTACCATCAGGTGAGATAGTGGTCAAACGCGTGCCAATCAACATTAAAAAAAAGGAAGGTCGCCCGCCAATACGAACAAGTCACACTAGAACTGTGCCTATGCATCCCTAATTGCTTACTGCCTTTAATTGCCTTGCCTTTATTTGTCTTGCCTTTGCTTTTAATTTATTTTGTTTTCTACTATGAATATTCAAACAGAATGACCTTTCCAATATTCACTAAACGAGTATTTCATTGTTAAGTTTCAGAATGAATAATGGTTGATTAATTTCGAAAGGTACGAGCCATGCGCTCCGATGGGATTTCCCATCAGCGAAAATGACGATGTTCCATCCAAATATCATCCGATATTAAATCTCTGTAGGGAATATATATTTGAAAGTCTTTTTTAATACCCAATGTTGTAAAAATACCCGTTCAGTACATTTGGCAGAGTCAAGGAAACATAAATGTACACCAGCTGATGAATGTGCAAAATGTCATGCTTCGGCATCCATCATCAGGTCTAGGCTACAGTAAGATTTTATTAAAAGACTAGCTGACCCGCACAACTTCGTCTGCGTCACATTTTCCATTACTGCTCCGCTCTTATTTATTTTAGCGATGATATATAGCCTATAACCTTCTTCGATAAATGGGCTATCTAACACTGATCGAACTTTTCAAATTTGACCATTAGTTCCTTAGATTAGCGTATCAAGCAAACAAACAAACTCTTCAGCTTTATAATATTAGTATATAGATTCACGAGTACGTAAAGTGTAATATCACGAAAAGATTTCTATCTTTTAGTGATATTTAAATAAAAATCATAAACACATCTAAAAGAGAATACCTATAACAATTTAAAATGTTCAAAGTTTTTTAAGTGTCTGCCACTAGTAACATTCAAATAAAATTTTGCGACTCGCACAAAAAAAAAACAATGTCACGTATTTTTACATCAAAATAAAAAAAATTTCGCTATCCATAAAAATGCAAAAACAATGGGTTATTCAACAGTAGTATGATAGTTTTATAATCTGCCAAAAATACCTGACATAGCGATGCAATAAATATTGAAAATAAAAACTTTATTTTGACATCCGCACTGTTTATTGTTTGTTCTTGCTTGCGATATTTCATCTACTTTATATCCATTCGGAATATGAAGTAAATAAACAAAGACGCAGTGAAGTATTGCTACATTGTTATTACTTTAGTGGAAAGACGTCCATCGGTGGTTATAATACCTATGCATTACGATCGGCGGTGGCCTCTCTAGAATCTTTCGGATTCTTCAACTATCCGTTCAGTATAATTTCGGAAATAATAGAAAAGAATTTTTTCGGAAAAACCTAAGACCGTTTACTCCTCACGGTGTTTCATACAAGCTTTCAATTCCGTATTTTTTTTTCTTCTTTTTATTTGAGATTGCTTTGCTCTTGACTTAAGTCTAGGTCAGAGATTTATTTTTTTATTTTATTTGGTCTGAGCAGCTGATTTTTTTCCGGTGGTAAATGTTAGAATGAACAGGCTCCTTCTGGGTGAGCTCGCTCCATCGTAGACTTTGTCTCTGTCATCTCTGACCAAAACTAGAGTCAAGAGCAAACCCATCACAAATAAGAAAAAACCTTTAGAAAACAGGTTTTGAAATAATATCAAGTCCTTGACTTAAACCCCCTGAAACGGCCTCAAAACAGAAGTCACTTCTTAAATTTGATTCATTCTCTAGAATGCTTTAATTCTAGACGAAACAATAAACAAACCATTAGGACAAGAATCTTCGAAATGAACCTCAGAAATATTCCCATAAAATTTCTAATGTTTCCTTACTTTAAGGTGACATTATAACCCGGTGTTAAGTCTTAAGGGGTTATTCTGAAGTGAATATACCTACCTTTTTTATTTTAAGCACTGTCAACTATTCTGCAATTTTTTTCTTTTTATTTTGGTTCCGTACCCAACAAAACCCTTGCACCATCCGCTGCCCGTCTATTCGTCCGTCCGTATGTCTTTCAGCGGGCTCTGTGTCTCAAAAATCAATAGGTTATAGACGGTTAAATTGTTTACTAAGTGTGTTTGATTTCTATTGCCGCTAGAACAACAAATAATAAAAAAATAATTAAAATAATTTGATTAAAGGGGGCTCTCATTCAAGAAACGTGTTTTTTTTTCGGTTTTTGGTACGGAATCCGTGTCAGAATCCGAATCGCACCTGACCAGTTTATTTTTAATTGCGGAAAGAAATTCTGACAAGCGCTGCCATTTTGTCATTTTCCTGTAATATCAAATTACGCTGAAAACGTATATTCAAACATACGACGCAATTATTGTTTTAAGCGTGTAGGCGTGTTACGCAATTAGAACGTTGAAACGTGTCAACAGAGAAGAGATTTTCGACTCCATAATTGAAAAGTTAGTTTCAACTTGTTTGCTTACCAGGAAATTCGGTGACTCTCCGGTATTAAAATACTTTTGAGTGCCGTACATTCCCGTTACTGTCAACATAAAACTGGCTACTTTTGATGTACACCTACACCTATGTCAAAAGTAGTCAAAACTTCTTCGTCGGTTGATCATGTTATTGAATTAATTTTAATTCTACACGTGTTCCCATTTCGTGTTTCGGTAATTTTGTTGGACAGTATTTATTTTGTCCCATTTTCGCTTTGTATCTGTATAATCAAACTATCCCTTCTAATAATAATATTATAAATGTGAATGTAAGTTAGTTTGTTACGCTTTCACGCGAAAACTACTTAAACGATCATGATGAAACTTTGTACACATGTTTTTGAAAGTATTAGAAGTAACATAAAAATAAAAAATTCATGCATTTGTTTCAGATAAACCATTTACAGGCACTTTTGAATTGTCAAGGTCGGTCGGTCCAAAAAGTTGAAGCTATTTGCACGTTCCAAAGCGTAGATCTCTATGGAGAAGAACGCGCAAGAAACTCCACGGACACTTTTTTAAAATTAATATTTTTTTACAAAGATTTATTTACATCGGGTTGAAATTATACATTCATGTGAGAACGATGTAAAAGACGAGCAGGATAAAAGCGTCCAGAATAAAAGAGGAACAATTTAAATAAATAATTAAAATCAACCATGGTAGCTGAGAAATGACCAGTCCCGACTGACGGCGCCCGTTCACGAACATGACGCATGCGCTAGCACCATTCGGCTCGACCATTTTGAAGGGAGCCAAATGATCAAACGCATACGCCACCATCAGCTAGACTTTTGAGTGGGCATGACACTCCCAACAGCCAGGGTACATTCAAGTCAAAAACATACCTAAAACTGATACTTAAAGTTTAAGTTAAAGGTACACAGTACTCACACATGTGCTGTTAATGGCTGAAATTATACAATGCTAATCTTCTCTTCAAAGGATACTATAAAAAAAAAAATGAAAAGCGGGTGATGCCATGGGCATCAGCTAGTAATAATAATATTATAAATGCGAAAGTTTGGATGTTTGTTACTCAATCACCTGAAATTTGGAACGGCTGAAATTTGGAACATAGACAGATTATAGTCTGGAATAGCACAAACAGTACTTTTTATCCCGGAAATATGTTCCCTAGGGATCACATGGGCGAAGCCGCTGGCGGAAGCTAGTCACTACACATTATAAAACAAAATCCTGCGCCACGTCTGTCTGTTCGCGATAAACTCAAAAACTATTGCACCGATTTTCTTGCTTTTTTCACCAATAGATAGGGTAGTTCTCGAGGAAAATTTTAGTATATAATTTGTTAAGCGGGCGAATCCGCGCGCTAGTGTACAATAGTTTTCATAAATTAAGAAACTTTACTTGGCCTGTTAGAAGTTTTATTAGTTTTGATACGTGATTTTTATTAGGTCCCACCTCAAAAATAATCAGCTGTTGTTGTTGCTTATAGAACTCGTAAAGATGTACGGAAAAACTGCTTTTACTTTATAAAAGTTTTGCCTCCTTAAAAATGTGTTTGTGATTTACATCTAAAACCTGGAAACCGAATTGGAAACAGAGTGTCTGAGAAGGTCACTAGCAGAATCATAATATTAATCACACAAAAATCTGTCAAATTTAATTTTTGTCTTTATCGCTAAAGCATTAGGTTTGAGATTGATTGGGAAAATTTGACAATGATGAGTAGCGTGATGTGCTTTCTGATTCTGCTAAAGTGGCCTTTTTAGACCTGCTGATAGAATAACACCACCATTTTGATGTGAAAAATACGATAGCAGTACGATTCTGTTAACGCGTCGAAGTGAAGGCTTGGGTGAAGTGATGACAAAGTGAGCTGTCAAACCATCCAAACAAGATGGCATGACAGCTAACTTGTCGTTCATTCCATCTTAGTGGTCACGGTGAGATGTCGACAGAACCAACCAGCTGATGCGTCGGGTAAGACTGACTGTTAGCGTGGCGACACGTCGCCGTATCTTGCGCCGCCATGTTATATGATAGCAAACATCTAATACATTGTGGCCCACTCCGCTCGGCAATTTTCGCTCAAATATTTTATTTTTGAAAATTACTATTTCCTTCATAAACTATGACGCATAATTATTTTTGGGTTTAAAAAGGCCACTTAAGTAGAATCATAACATTATTCACACAAAAATCTATCAAATATCATTTTCATCTTTATCGCTAACGCAATAGGTTCAAGGTTTTTTGGGATAATTTGACAGTAACGGGTAGCATGATGGTTGTGGTTTCTGATTCTGCTAAAGTGGCCTTTCTAGACCTGCTGTACAAAATAAATTCGATGTTTCACGTTCTAGACCTGCTGTACAAAATAATTTCGATGTTTCACGTCTGCCCGGCCGTCCTACGACAGCTCAAATTAAATGGATCGACTTTACAATCCTTTTGAGATCTGTAATCCAACAAACACTACTCTAACATAAGCTTAAAGCCTATTTGTTAATCGGCTTATGCTTATGGTATCCGATTAACAAAGTTTAATGCTACTCTAAATATAGCTCCATACGTTTGAATCAAGCGTAATACAAGGGTATCAAGCCAAGAATATTTCGGTCGTCGGTCCTAATCCTGGCTTGTTCAATTGTTGTGTTAATCCTCCAACAAATACAAAACAATTTTAGAAGTGGATTAGGCGGCAATTACAGGGTTATATCGCCAAGTTTGGCGATTAAGGGGATCTCTAACGAGCTATTAAAAGGTCTATTTGGAGACTTATGTCCAGTAGTAGTTAACAAGTTAGATATTTCTGAGGACCAATGCGTAATAACAAAAGTAGGTATCCTTAATATTTTATGGAAAAAAATAGAGATCATTCTTAATTTCACAAATAAAAATCCTTCAAGAGGTTCTCAGCATAATTGACACTTACTGAAGCATAAAGGATTATTCTGCTTGAAAAATTCAAGTTGACACTTAACTTTTCTCTCGAAAATACTGAATAGTTAGACTCATCCATGATAAAATTCATGACACCCAAGATTGATGAAGGGTAGGTTTTCGACCCAAACTTACAAATTGAATTTAATTCAGCCAGTATTTTTGTAGCCGCGACATATGGTGCCAGAATATGACGTAATATATAGCCCATCCGCAATAATGTTTTGAGTTTAATAGCGATCGTTTCTGTTTCCATGGCAACCGCCCGACTACAGCACCATTATCTCGGAAATTGTATTAATCAGCTAAGCAATATTAAGTTCTATGAAGGTGTCAGAAGGTTGAAAACAAAATTCACATGCTGCAAGGTTAAATTGAGCGTGGGCTTTTTACTGACTTTCTTGAAAATCTGTTCTGTTCAGCCCATTTAATATTTGAAATCCCGTTGAACAAAATTCCGAGTTTGAACTTTTACATGAATGCATGATTTACTTAAATTGTTTTTCATTGTTCACAGATGGACTGGCGAGCACCAGAAGTTTATGAAAGGAAGATCATTTGGAGTTAACATGCTGTCCGTATACAACACTACAAGCCATGATGACTTGGCAGCCTTAGCCAGTCGATATGTCCCCGCTGCTATGTCTCTCAACGGAACCACCTACATCGGCGGAGGAGTCCTCATCCTCACAAAAACATTCACTGGGGAATCAGTGGAAGTGATCGATGAGCCCAAATCCAACAAAACAACAGATATTATCGATGTTAAAATAGTTCAAGTTGCCTTTTGTATTTTATACACAGTTATTTTCGTTCTCGGCATCTTTGGCAATGTGCTGGTCTGCTATGTCGTCTTCCGAAACAGAGCGATGCAAACCGTAACAAACCTATTCATTACTAACTTAGCCCTCTCCGACATACTGCTATGCATATTCGCTGTGCCTTTGACGCCAATGTACACGTTCCTAGGAAGATGGGTTTTCGGAAGATTGCTCTGTCATCTCATGCCGTACGCTCAAGGCACAAGTGTTTACATATCTACTCTAACGCTAACATCAATAGCTATAGACAGGTTTTTTGTCATAATATACCCGTTCCATCCTCGGATGAAATTGAACACCTGTATATTTATTATAATATTCATATGGGTGTTTTCCTTGGTCGTAACTTGCCCGTACGGCCTCTTCATGGGAATACAAACGACGAACAATAGAACTTACTATTGCGAGGAAAGTTGGCCTTCCGATAGATCTAGGAAAATTTTCGGAGTTTTCACAACTGTCTTACAATTTCTAATACCATTTTTAATAATAGCTATATGTTACACATGCGTTAGTATAAGATTGAACGACCGAGCGAGGTCGAAACCAGGTGCTAAGAATACCAGAAGGGAAGAGGCAGACAGAGATAGGAAAAGACGTACAAATAGAATGCTCATATCCATGGTGGCTATATTTGGAATATCTTGGCTACCTATAAACGTGATCAATATTTTCAACGACTTTTACGCCCAAATGACGGAATGGAATTATTACTTTGTGTCATTCTTTCTCGCCCATTCCATGGCGATGGCGTCAACATGCTACAACCCATTCTTATACGCATGGTTGAATGAAAACTTCAGGAAGGAATTCAAGCAAGTGCTTCCTTTTTTTGAATCGACCGGCGGAGTGAGAAACAGTTATCATTCTGGGCGCATGCCAACTCACAAAACTGACAAGATATGTAATGGTAATGATACCATTCAAGAGACTTTGTTGGCTTCTTCATTCAATAGGGGGCCGTCGATAAAGCAGAGGATGTTGGAAGGCAATGGGAAAAAAGATAACGGTGTGGAAGTAGAGAATATTATTTTAGAAGATAAGACAATATCAGCAACGTTTCATACGAAAAGCGAAAACGTGAACTTGCAGTTAATAGATGAAGAATCACAATTCAGTGAACCGAGGGAGACGAAATCTCCTATTTAATTGTAAGTATGAACATCGTCTATATTTAACTCTTACATCGTAATTTTCTATGAAATTTGATCCCTTGTCGGAACGAGTCTTGCTCGTAATAACATTCATGCAAAATCATAACCCATTCAGAAACATGTTATTTTTGTTACAAATCACTGGAGTATGAATCTCAAACATAATTCAGACACATACAAAAGAGGCTTCATATCTTTCGCCCTAAGACACAAAATAAATAGAAAACGCTCTTCGAATGTAACAAAAGAGTTCCGTGACAATATTCAACAAGTTAAACACAAGCTCGTTCTTTCAAATCTTCAAGTAAGCAAACTTTCTAACTTCAATTTTCACCTCTTTCCCTTTTATTTGCGTAATTGGGAAAGTTTTCTGCAAGCACCTTTTCGATAAAACCAATTACAAAAGTGACTGCTTTCTGGTCTCAATTTGGAACAAAGTTTCGGATACAAAAATGAAGAGCTGAAAGCAAATTATAGGAAGTTTAGGAATCTGTGAGGAGTGTTTGTGGGTTTCTTGGTGCATTACCTTTATAGTAAGCTAGTTTGCTGGCAAACAGTGTTTTACGTGGAGCGGCTGCCTACCAGACCTCCACAATCCAAATACATTAACTGGGTTACACGGTAGAATTACTGGCTGCTGGCAATCCATAACGACTGCCATAGGTCTATAAATGACAGCCGGGACCAACGGCTTAAAGTGCTTTCTGAGGCAGGGAGAAAATTTGGTATTTCATGATGCTCATTGCTCACCCATCCATCGACCAACCTTGGCAAGCGTTGCTGAACCTTTTAAGATTCAGCAACGCTCGACCTGCGCGGCTGTTATTATTTAGCCACGAGTTCCTCAGCTTTTTGTTATATATGAGCTTGTTTTTGTGTGCACTGGCGCTTCGAAAGTTTTTATCGATCGTCCAAAACCAATTCCCTTGAGTATAATTAAACAGGAAATTGGAGATGTTTATCAACGGACGAAGGATATTACAATTTAGACGACATTAACATGGGTCTTATGTGACAAGCTTCACTAACATCTAAAAAGGTTATCACCCGGATTTAAACCATCTTTAATTAAAAATGTGACTCCATACTCAAAATTCAATAATTTACGTTACGCGTCTGTAACCGTTACGGCTAACATAAGTTCAAAAGTGTGCAACTAAATCGGTCAAGAAGATTCGAAACAAATTAAACGCTCGATCATACAGTCACACGAGTGATTTAAAGAAAACCGACATCCAAAACCATCAACATGACGAACAACCATCAGACCGCTAAACCACAACTATATCAACAGTCTAACCACACTAATTGGCATCTAAATCATATATAAGGTTGTAGCTATCAAGAAACACAGACTCTGGCAGCGCATTCCAATCCTTAGCCGTACGCACAATGAATGTGTTCCCAAAAACGGTTTTATTTATTGTACTTTTGACTTATAACATCCACACCTCAAATCTCTCACAGTCATCAAATCATCACCAACAATTAGAGGATATACAGCCAAATCAACTTGTCAACCATAAATACCACAAACTTTAATATGATACCAAATTCCATGAGAATTAATTAGCACACGATCCTGTATAAATTATCGTGTGACAGCATATTAATAGTGACAACGATTATTTGAAAATGATAGCTACAATTATGTTACTACTCTTCGAAATTGACATTTATATCATCAGACTTACAAAATATGTCTATCGAAGTAAATTGGGTTTCATTGAATTTATTGCCTTTGACACCACGTATATTTATATAATATTTGAGGCCATCTGAAGTTTCGCCTATTTCGTAATGTGTTTCGTCTTTTTTAGGGTTACGTACCCGTAATGGGTAGCCTACGGAACCCTATTACTAAGCCCCGCTGTCCGTCCGTCCATCTGTCTGTCATTTGGCTTTATCTCTAGAACAATAGGTAGACAGTAATAATAAATTTTAATTAAATAAAAAATTAAAGGGAAAAACAAGACTCACAAAAAACTCGTTTCTTGTATTCCATACATGAAACGTGATTTTTTCGGTTACGGAACCCTTTGTGGGAGATTCCAACTCGTACACCGGTTTTTTCTAAAATCCTGTGTATTTGTATAGTTAAATTTTGTTACAAGTACGTCATAACATCATGTTCCCTTGTTGTTGTTACCGGAAAATAGCAGACTCCGTAAAATTGTAATATATCTTTTTTAGAAATTAAATTAAAAATATTATGAAAGAAACATTTTGTTTATAATAATTTAACAGTTTCATGTCTGTGTTTTATTAAGAAAAAATAGTTTACAATTTCACGCGATATTTTGCAATATTACGTTTGCAAATTTCCAGTGACATTGTCTTATTTATGTCTCGTGGCTTGAGAGGGATGTGAAGATTTTACAGTGATTTGGAAAGTTTTTGATCTCTTCGCATAGTAAGCCTGGTCTGACACGCAAGCTTTGTTTGACATACACGAGAATTTTATCTTTCGTGTTATTCGTTCAACTTTTCTGTGTAATAGTTACACTGTTTTATATCTTAAGTTTACCGAGAAAACATGGTTTCTTATTTTTGAAAGATTCGTAAAAGCCATCTAATTTTAGAAATATAAGGGTGCCTGTCCATTTACGCGGAGCGAGGCAGCGGACCGGGGAAACGAATCATGTCAGTAAAAATGGCAGTGACTCACGTGGTGCCGAGATTTTATGCAATTCCATTGTTTAAAATTTCTCCGTTTCTCCGCTCCGCAGCCTTTCTCCGCTGTAATGGACAGGCACCCTGAGCGGTCTTTATATTATGAACTAAAAATTTTCATAATGGTGAGACCAACGACCTCTTATGATGTATTACGTTTATTCTGATAAATGCATGTTTATACTTTAAAAAATTTGAAATTTAAACGCTTGCTTGTGCCCTTAATTAAATTTCTATCATCTACGGCAGAACCAAGACAAGAGCACGCTTTAATTAAACTAACGATCAATGATAATAATTTATGAGAAGCGCGGTACGTATTTGCATATGAACCGAGGCAGGGCAAATTATGGCATTGTTTGACGGGATTCAGTTAGCACAAGTTGAAATTGATTTCTAACTTTTTGATCAACTTTAATCCGGTTTTTGTGTGATCTTCTCTTTTCATTTGTATTCTCATTGCAAACAGTGTTCTGGTGTTATGTTGGTCAGTTGAAAAACTTCTTGTTTAGTTAGAAAGATTTAAAAAAAATCGACCACCAAAAACGACAAAAAGTTCCGAAGATATGACTTTTTTAGGAGTGTGATGCAGTTGGCGACATCAAATTTGTAATTGAACTAAAGTAAATGCCGCAAACTGTAACAAATTGCTTGAAAAGTCATTTCTTCGGTACATACTTTTTGGTTGATTTTTCTGGTCGTATTTTTTTTTCTTTTTTTAATTTTTCCTTATTGCACTTCTGAAAAACTCTGTTTATAACTGCCTTACGTCGTTAGGGATGGTCAGAAGCCATAAAATCTGACACCAGTCTTTCCAAGTTTAGGTCACATAGATAATCGCTTCTTGTAAAAATACTGGTATTCAGATGCATCTGGTAAGGCTTGAAGCTGATTACCACGGTAAATTGATTGATTTACATATTTCATATTTATTTATTTGCATTCTACAAGGTACAAAAGTTGTTAAAAATAAGCTTATAGCTAAGAAACCGTTGTAGACATGAGACATGAGAGGTACATGTTAGGTACTATTACTATTTTTACTTACAAAAAAAAAAAATCGTAGAAACTATTTTTAAATTTACAATTTACATGGTACAATTTGGTAATGGCAATAACAAGAACATAGTACTTATTGAGTCAGGTGTTTTCTTAAAATACGTACCATTTACTAAACAACAATTACTGTCATCTAAATTGTGGAACGGCTCTTTGAAACCCAATGGAGTCTTTTTGCGTCAACAAATTTTTCTCTTTGATGTCGATTGTTTGCCATAGCAGATGAACCAAATTTCTCAGTATCCATTTCACTACGAGCTTTATTAATTTTATCCTCGTTATCATTTTCCATCAGGAAAGAGCTTTAGCAACACGTGTATAAAATTACGAACAACTTCCAAAGGTATAAATATAACAACATTGCATTATAGTAATTTTGTGTCTAACATATTTTCTTTTCCTTGTTACAGGCCATCAATTCGTTACAACGATATTGAAACGAAGAATACAGATAATGTAAAATATGTTAAAAGGGATGTTTGTGGTTTTTACATTTTTATCAAATTAAATTGTATAGATATTTAAATTGCTTTGCTTACTGTGATCCGTGTTATTTAACGCTTTTGTATTAGGGTCGAAGTTAGTGTAAATATATTGTACATCTGAGAATGTGTGTATCCATAAAGTAAGCTAGTCAATAATTAGTACTATAAAGCGAGTATCCAAATGGCCTATGATTATTTTCTATGTCAACGACAGTGAAACTGTCTGATGTATTTAATAAGTTAGTCATCTCTGATTTGTGTTTTATGATTAGACTGTTGAGCCCAGTTTCAAACATCACAATTTTTAGCTTTGATATTATTGATTTCGTTGTTTACATTCCAATTATCTTTATATGTTCCAAGTGTTGGCAAGTAAATGGTGACTTTGATAGCTTTGATTATAGTAGCAACATGAGCGTAATTGTTCTTGTTGTCATTAACATCTTATTCAAGATAGAGTCCGGGCATGTGTACTTTAGATATTTTATGTTACTTACTTTGTTCTATTGGAATAAAAATGTTAGCAGCAGGATTCTAGTCCCTACGTAGCATCAAATCGTTTGGGTCAAGATTATCATTTTCAAAAATGTCGATGTTTGAAATTATGAGTTTGTCAGAAAACCCAAATCGAGAATCTTTAGTAATATTTCTCATATAAATGAAATTGTACAAACTTTAACTCTTAGTTCTAAGTAGCGAGATTTTGTAAATAAGGTTAAAATTTATTGTAAGATCTAATTAGCGAAGTTTTCGTGAATTGCTTGGTAGTGTTATCTGTTAAACTAAATGAATCAATGTTTTAGTACTTAGTATACATGTTTACTGTTACATTTGTGAGAATAAACGAGGGTTGGTTGTTTTGTAATATACCGTTTTATTTATCTCTTTAGAATACATATTAGTCAGATAGCTTTGGGTTACATATTATAAGCAAACAGGAATTAACGTCGCTGAGGCCGGCCCAGAAAGTGCTGGCGGGATGACCTGAAGGCGCATCACAAGTGCTGGTTCGAGGCAGCGCAGGAGAAGATTGTCAGGAAGAATATGGGGAGGCTTTTACCCAGCAGAGGGACAATATTGGCTAACAAAGAAAAATAGAGATCAAATATCTTTTAGCTATGGTAATGAGTAACCTCAAATACCTACATAAATAGGACATTAGAATAGTCAATAACTGGATGGCTACCGTGTACTTTTTTATTTGTGAGTGTCCAATATTTCGGCACTGTTGCAAGCGCCATGATCACAGAGTAACATCACGGAGTAATAAAAAGGTACATGGTAGCAATCCCGTTATTAATTATTCTAATGTTAGTGACCATGAAAGTTTAAAACAAAAAATGGGACAGTTCGATATTTTTTAAAATTCTAGAATAACATTATTTTTGGCGGAACTCAAATAAGTGATTCTACTGTCCTTAAAACGTGTCTTCTATACGTAGTAATTTTCCAACACCAATTTAATTCTATTTGAAACCAATAGGTAGGTACAGGTACCCCTTACAGCAAACTTCACGTAAAATTGACGTGCAAACAATGTTATATATTAATAAGTTCTACATTATTATCAAATTCAATATCTCCAGGAATTTTATCATACCAGCCGGTGTCGGTTGCTATGGTATCCACAATAAGTCTTCTCTTTAATTTAAAATCCAAATAAATGGACACTTTCATTTGTGGCTAGTCTACCGCAAACCTTAAAGGATTTGAAGTAATGTAAAATGGAATTTCAATCGTAATATCTGCTTACTACCTGGTTTTTTCGCTTGAAGTATTTTACTTGATATTGAACACAATTTAATCTGTCTGTATTGGTTTCTGAAGCTGCGGTCACCGAGAATGAGAATGCAATTTGTTTTAATGAAAATATTTTTAATATTATTCAAGAGCTCGCTAATGAGGTGGAAGTATTGAGGTGGAATATTTAGACTGTTATTGGGAATCTACAGTACTTGTACGCGGAATATTGAACGTGCACTCCATTCTGCTAAATCCAGTTTGACTGGAAGCAGACCCCAATATTGTTGGGAAGAAGCTAAGCAGATGATGAACCTGCATAAGGTTGGAGTGGAGATGAAAGTACATAATTGGGTATTTACCTGTATAAATTTTGTTACAATGTTCTACCGGTGGATTTTCAAAAATTATATATTTTAGAAAAGTATCGGAAGCGTATTTCTGGCAATATGATCTGGTAAATCAACAAATATAACAGGATAAAGGGCATCAAAATTTAGAACTGGGTGCTGTCGTCACTTGTTTGCAAAAAAATGTAGCGACGCGTGATATGACACGAGTTTTCAACGTTCCGTATTTTTTGTTTTTGAAAAAAGAAATTCTTTTTCGAAACTGATCATATTTTTTCAGTAAAATGCTCTTTCTTTAAGCTCGGAAGATTTATGTCCACTGCTAAGCATAATCCTGGTAATTAACCACAGCACTCAAGGAAAAATCTTTTCTATAATGTGCAGTGTCCACTCAAATGCACGCCGGAGAGTTTAATCCGTTTGCAATGAAAAAAGTATGTATAGCATTTTGCTGTTTATTTTATTAGCATTTTATATGATCCTATAAAGCTGGATACTTTGCTGTACTTTGGAAATTAATAAACGAACACATGGATTATTCTAGCACCAAATAGCGCTAAAATCTAAACTAACGTTATAAATGTGAAAGAAAGTCTATCTGTCTGTAGTTACAGTTTTTTATTTGAATTGGGGATCCTCTATTTATTTAATCCATTCAAAAACAATGCATAATTATATTAATATTATAAAGCAGAAGCGTTTGTTTGGTTGAACGCGCTAATCTCAGGAACTACTGGTACGATTTGAAAAATTCAGTGGTAGATAGCCCATTTAACGAGGAAGGCTTTATCACTAAGACAAATAGCAGCTGAGCATTAATGGGAAATGTGACGCAGACGAAGTTGCGTGGGTCAGCTAGTGGAATATAAACTTTAAATAAAAATAATCTCCTGACTATAACATGGCGTCAAAAAATTCGTCCGCATCGCTGTCGACTGGAAGTGAGCCCAAAAGACATTGCCACGTTGTATGGCAATGCTTATCCCCTGTCTGAGGTAAAAGCTAGCCTATTTTTACTCTTGGCTGTAGTCTCGGTCAGAGGTGACTGAGACAATGATGGAGTAACTCCTGAATGTATTTAAATGAAACTTGGCACATGGGTAGACCTCCTAGCACTGGATTAGGACACTTGTTATCACTAGAGTATGTTTCCCTGGTAAAATTGCTGGGCAAAGCTGCTGATAAAGCAGCTGCTGATAAAGCAGTTGCTGATAAACCAGCTTGTTTAAAATATATTACTATTTCTTGTTGACAGATACAGGTAATTAGCGAAATAAATACAACAAAACCTTCAGTTAGAACTCATTTAGTTAACATAATCAACATCTTTAGGCATGATCACATTCTCCGTAAAGGAAAAATATCAACACACTATGCACTTAGGAAAATGCTGAGCAACGAGTTTCTTAGAAAGGACGATAACCATTAATCGCAGCAGTCTTTACAACATCTCAACGAGCTAGAGAGAACGACCTCTCTGCTCACCCGAGCGAAGCGTATTAGCGTAATGGCAAATTACGTCGACCAGGTCAACGATAGCTTCTCCTTTATAAAATAGCTATGCTGAGAATACGTGTAAGCTCTTCTATGTCATGCAGTCCTGGTACCTTCGAGGTTTTAATTTTGTTAGTAAATTGATTTCTTAGTTAGAATGAAGTCTATTAAAATGAGATAGTAATATAACCTGCATGCTAATCAAACGCCAAACTACAGGTCAACGTTACCTTCTCCCTTATATAAAGTAAGTTCTCGAATTCTGAGAATAGCAAGCATTTCGATGTCATGCAGTCCTGGTACCTACTAGCATTTCATTCGGTCAATTCAAATTAAATAATTTTGAAATGGTGTCTTTAATTCTATTTTAATATAGTATTTTAAGAATTTAAATTGTTAAGGTTTTCACCCTCCAAGAAGCTAATTTTGTGCACATAAGTTAAATAATGGTGTTCGATGTCCTTAATTTTATTAAAATGGTTTACCTCTATGAAGGTCTAAGGTGAAATATTTCAACGTCTTTAAACATCATATCAACGAGAATCAATGTCATTTGTATAAAATATCTCATTTATATACCGTTCCACTAACAACTATAATAGAGAACTTACAGACATAGATCTTTTTAACATTTCTCTTAATAGCCTTAAGCAAAAACTTAAAAGCAGATATATCACCTAATTATAAATTACCTTTTAAAAAAAAAAAAAATTGTCTACGTTTTAACTTCACTTCGTAAACTGGTAATGATGTTTTATTGAACTTATGTTCTGATACAAAAATTAATATGTCTTTGCACGTCTTTCATTGTTAAGAGTTATTGTACTTATTTTTACCATTATATCACATTGTCGGCACTATAGGTCTTTTGTAAGAAACCATTTTTCTGAAAAATTATTTTGATTGTATATGACTGTTTGATGCCAAAATAAAATAAAATAAAAATAAAAAATATTAGCTATCCCCCGCGGCTTTGCTCCCGTCAACTGGTTCTTGCCCCTTCCTATCCATTTTTTTTTTTTGCTTTAAAACCTTCCCTGTATTCTGGAAAACTAAACAAAAATCAATCACCGAAATCGACCCAGCCGTTCTTGAGTTATAAAATGACAACGAAAAGTGGCATTGATTTTTATATATATTGATGATTACACTGCACAAGTTGACAAAACATAACTTCGATGTGAATACGAAGGCTTCTAAAAATTTACGAGAACTGCCCTAGTGAACGTATATACGTAAGTATTCTAAGAACACAGGTAAACTTCACGATGTCATGAACTCCTGGTACCTTCAAGAATTTAATTTTGTTAATAGAAATTAAACAGTGGTGGACTTCGCTTGCTTTCATTTTATTAAAATTGTTCTTCTCGTAAGCATGTACAGAACGGGTATTTTAAAGACCTGCCATTTGTGTGAGCAAACTGAAGTTATTTTCTAAATTGGGTTCATTCCTTTTAGCTGTAGGAATTTATAGCATTTATTAAGATATTTATAGCTTGTTAACGGTCACCATTCAAGAGATCTCCAACTATTAAGAATTTTGTGACCAGACATCTAACTTAATTACTTGAGTGTCTCATCAACAAAAAAGTTCATCAACGTTTCGTCGTTTATGCGTTGATATTTAGCATTGACCAGCCAATTTTAGGGTTCCAAACATCCGTAAAAAACGTAACCCTTATAGAATCACTCGGGTGTCTGTCTGTCTGTCACAGCCGTATCTACAAAACCGATTCTAATGAAATTTTGTATACATATATAAATTTCTGTGACCCAACCACGGACGCGTTACGGCAATAAAAAAATAGTATAGGGTCACTTTTTGGGGGCAAACTAGAAAAAAAAAGTTTTTCCAAGTGTATTGCGTGACATCAAATAAAAGTGCTTACTGTGAGGGTTTGAATGATATTTTTTCATAATTTTTTAAATAAATAGTTTTGAAGTTATTCAAGAAATTAGACTATCTCCGCAACTACTGAGTCTAAATTTTTGTAAAAGATGCTGATAATTGTTCAATGCCTTCAGGAATCAATGACATAAATGCGCATATACGCTCTCCCAACGAAGAAAAAGAACACTACTCGCTCCCTTAACCCTTTATTAACCTAATTTTTTATTTAGGAAGGTTTGCAAAAGGGCGATGTAGCGTTGTATTCTAGGTGTTAGGCTCAGCAATCGAATTCGTTACACCACTATTCGGTCTAAAACAGGGGTCGCTGATGAGGGCAACACATCTGCCAGGCTGAAGTGTGATTGATGATTGATATGCCTCCTTGCCAGACTGCCGCAATGAGATCTGGAGGCGAGAGCCCTCGTGCTTATTTACAAATGGCACGTGGTGGCACAACGCTGGGGCGAGACTCCTCGGGGCAAATCAGCACGGCGGTCAAAGCTCCGGCAGGATCTCATTGAGGTATGGAGACAGCCTCCATACCTCAATGAGATCCTGCTGGAGCTGTCGCAACCCAGCTCTGGGCACGCCACAATCCAGGCAATAAGTGGGGCTCTGTGAGAACGCCGTGACGCCGCTCTAGCAGTGGCTAGTGCGGTCCTCACCATCCGTTTGACGCAGGTACTCACTGGACACGGTTGCTTCGGGAGATAATTGTTTCGAATTTGGCGGGAGGATAAGTCCGGGTGTCAATACTGCGAGAATCGCCCGGAGGACACGGTGGAGCATACGTAGGAGGTCTGCCTTGCCTGGGTACAGCAACGCCGTGTCCTCGTCGAGGCCACGGCGGGCCATCCGGCCCTGGTTCAATCCATGTTCACCGCGGCCCAGGAACGCAAAGGGCGTAAGGAGGAATTAGAATTTAGAATTTTATTAAGAATTTTATTAATGAAAAGAAAACAAACAAAGGTCACAAATTGTGTTATACAAAAATGTTTAGTTTCTTTACAAATTTAGCAAAAAAGAATTTTCAAAGACTTCCTGCACTAGGCTAGGCCTGTACCGCGGGAAGCTTTAAGGATTCCAATGCATTAACAAGTTATTAATTATGATATGCAGAATTTCGATAGAGTATTACTAGATAACATAAGAAGAAATTACAATTTAATTGTTCAGTTACAAGCATACAACATATTATAAATTAGATTAAATAAACTAGATAATTGCATTTAATGCCAAATATTTATTTTATAGAACTATGAGATCACTATATCACAATAAGTGTTTTATAAAATGCTCGGTGCTGTCATACGTCCAATCTGTTATTTCTTTGGTAATTATATTCTTTGTGAAGCGAAGCGATAGGTTTCTTAAGTTACAAAGTTTGGTGAGGTTATTGTAAACGAGGGTTTTCATGTAGGAGCTGAACCTTTTGGCAAATTCTGTTTTAACGGGTATGATGGGTAACTTGAAAACACGTCTCCTAACCATGTCTTCATAGTCGAGTGAGTTTAGAACTTCTTTATGGGTAAATAGAGTGATTTTTAGTACGTATATTCTTCTAACACTGAGTAATTGGGTTTCTTTGTAGAGGAGAGTGGTTGGGAAACGGAAAGGCTTTTTGATCATTGTCTTAAGAACTGCACGTTGTGATCTTTCTAAGCCTATGAGATGGGAGGTACCAGAGCCACCCCAGGCTAGGATACAATATGATATTAACGATTCACATAGTGTGGTGTAAATTGTCCTTAGAAGTTTGAAAGGTGCAACATCCTTTAACTGTTTCATAACGTGAATGATCTTTCTTACCCTGGCAGAGGTAGCCGCAATATGCTCACTAAAATTAAGTTTTTCATCTATGATTACTCCTAGGTATTTTGTGTGCATTACTTTATTTATCTGCTTGCATGCGCATGTTGGTAAGTTAGGGCTAAGACAGAGATTTCCAGATGATTGACAGCTATGCACTATTAACCTTAAGTCAGGAGGAGCAGCTGAGATGGCAGTTTTATGAAAGCAGATGAAGTTTGTCTTTAACGTGTTTAAGGTTAGTAGGTTACTATTTAGCCATTGCACAACACGTCGAAGTCCAGTTTGTGACGAGGATTGCACTCTATCCCACGTTCGACCGTGAAAGATAATAACTGTGTCATCTGCATAGTTTATAATATTTGCATTTTCAATTTGAATTGATGAAATATCGTTTAAGTAAACAAGAAAGAGCGTAGGTCCTAGAATACTGCCTTGAGGTACACCGAAAGCAATGTCATGTGTGTTACTAATGAATGAGTTCATTTTAGTGCATTGTTTTCTGCCGGTGAGATAGCTGCGAAACCATTCGAGGCAAATACCACGTACTCCAATAGACTCTAATTTTCTCAGGAGAATGGGGATTAAGACGGTATCGAAGGCTTTTGCCAAATCGAGAAAGACTCCGATTTGAAAAAAAAATATCAACAGGAAAACATACTTTTCTATGATATCACCACAACTATAGCTGACTATTATTCTTCATTCTCCACCATAAAAACCTCCTTTCTGTTCATCAGCACTTAAATGTAGATAAAATATTATTATTTCATTTCAGCCAGTCTTTCAAAGGCGAGATAAAACTTCATTGTCGCCTTTGTATCTAAAGGGTTCGAGCTCTGGGGAAATCAGCGGCAGCTTACAGACGTGAATACTTTAATTTTAATAATTAATTGATGTTTTAATTGAATTGCCTAAAATGGACGAATTGAAAAACAATTTTGTTGTAGATAGAGCTGGAATGACAGCTCATTAAAGCGAATTAGTTTCTTATTATCTGGTTTGTAACTCTTTTTCATTTAGTTTAGCTTTGGTGCTATCTCATTGGTTGAATCGTCACAAAGGCTGCCGCTGAGTATGTCCTGATTTTGATTCCCGTGTTGGGGAAGAATATTTCATACGAGATCCCGGGATAAAAAGTTTTTTATACGTTATCAATATACAGGGTTATTTGTAAAACACCGACAACCGCTCAGGACTATGTTATTAACATCATAATCAACAACTTTAGTTCTATGAATTTTAAAAATTCATCATATTTTAGTTCATCAGGTTTTCATACAAAAATAAAAATATTGAAATTGAACGCTCTAAGTGTTACGAAGTCTATGCGAAGCAAAAGAAAAAGATAGAGCTTTCTGCCCCACACTAGGAATTTCTCCTATATTGTGGGTGCGTTAACAAACATACAAAGTCACATACACAAACAGCCAGACCCGGAACAACTATCTGTAGGACATACAAATATTTGTTTCGTGCGGGAATCGAACCCACGAAACGCGACGCAGCAGTCAATCGCTCAACCACTGCGCCAACCGTGCCGTCAAAGCCATGGAACACTGCCAGCAAAAATCAAATTTCTGAGGAGTCAACCGACAGCATCAAGTAATTTCAATATCCTTCAGTAATCTCACACACTTGATTGAGTTCGTCAACTCGTACCTACTCGCTTATGACGCAAGAACCCTTGTGAGAATCAAGTGCCGTTTATATGTATGTGATCAATTGGAATATATCAAGAGGGTCTGCAGAGGAAAGTGGCTAGATATATATAAGATACTATGTGGCAAAACATTTTAAAAGAACAGGAGATAACACATCTTTCTTAGAAGTAAAATGTGTCACCTACAGTTATTTTTGAGATGGTACAGTGGGTGTGAACGGTCTTGAGCTTCTCGCTTCACTTCGTTTTACGTCATTCCGATGTTCGTCATTTCTGACAGCACGGTGAAATGACAGGTTTGACAAGGCCATATTTTCTTTACGTTTGTGGATTTCCAATCCAGCACTTGCATGGATAATTATGTAAATGCGCATTCATCTCCATTTGAGATGCTCGATCTGGTAGGTCATCCGGCTCTCGCGTTAGAGATCTTATAGAATATGGAATAGAATAGAGACTGCTTATTTTTAAGAATATTTTAAAATTAAAAGAAAAAAAGAAAAATTACAAAGCTGTCATGTGCATTATCAATTACGGCCGTAATATTCTATAATGGGTACTTCTTTTTTACTTACTTCTCAGTTTTGTATCATGTATCTCTATACAAAACTGTCAGACAAATTAATTGCGTGATTTTTGCTTGCCTTTGTTTTTCACTAAGAAGAAGTAGGTATTCGTACCTATAATCCATTCCAGGCTATTACATTCAGGTAAACTCGCAACATTTTCTCTCACCGTAACTGCAATGTAACTAGATTTAAATCATACAAAAACGCATTGCGAACGTCTGAATCGCACACAGTATTATGACGTCATAACGTTGACGTATGCAAGCCTGTAGCAGATGAGATGAAACTTTATGATCCGACACGTTTTACAGTTCGAAATATGTTTATTCGTATGTTTTGTAGTTACATCAGCTTTTACGCATATGTATGATGCAATCTTTTCTCAACTTCATTGAAGTCGGCTTCTAGTTTAACATACTATAGTCTTCCTGACCGCTTCCGGTCAAGCTCAACGGAAACTATCCATCGACACACTATAATATCGCATACCCGGACCTGGTGCGAGCGACACTGTAAAATTGAGTGGGTTGGAAGGTTTAATATAATCGCATATCTTTTTAGTGTTCCGTAGCCAAATGGCAAAAAGGGAACCCTTATGGATTCGTCATGTCTGTTTGTCTGTCTGTCCGTCCGTATGTCACAGCCACTTTATTCCGAAACTTTAAGAACTATGCTGTTGGAACTTGGTAAGTAGATGTATTCTGTGAATCGCATTAAGATTTTTACCCAAATAAAAAAAAAAATCGGGTATACCTGCTTAGAACTGAAACTCATTTTTTTCATTAAAACTATACGTAATGATATTGAGGTTTCTTAAATCATTTTTTCTAAACTGAATAGTTTTCGCGAGAGATACTTCCAAAGTGGTAAAATATTTATTTATTTATTTAACACTTTCAGCACAAACAAAAGTACAGAGGCGGACTTAATGCCATAGGCATTCTCTACCAGTCAACCTTTGGGTGATGCAGAGAGTAGTGGTAGGTGCAATACGGAGAATTAAATGCGATTGATAACTATTCAAATACAAAGTATAAAAATAAAGTAAAGTACAAAAAATAGTATAAAATCAATTGCGGCAGGTGGAACCAATAGTTCCACCGCCGGATCTAACCCGTTAAAATGAATAATATACACATACTAACTATACCACATAATTATACATTATAAATATATAATAAATACTCACATTAACAAGATAAATATGTAAACGACTACTTAAACAATAAATACGAAAAAGAAAATGGAAAACATTAGCGCTGTGATGATACTACTGCCAACTTCTTCCGAATGTGTTCACGAACTCTCAATTTAAAAGTTAATCGACTGGTGGCCATCCTGATAAAAAAAAAAAAAAAAAAAAAACCAAAAAAATAATAATAATAATAATAATACTTTGGGGCTACAGAGGGGGGAACTAACCTGACTGCGTACCGTGGTCGGATGCTTTCTCTGTTTCAGGTACTTGAGCCAGCTGTCAACGTTTCAGCACAACGACTATCGGATCAGGTGCGGGTCATCCAGCGTAACCGTATGTTGGATGAAGCCGTACTTGATAGACTGCGTCTGGAATCACGGAACAGCCGCGTCTCACCAGCTTCGCCGCCGGCCGCGGTACAAATACAACCCAGTATAAGTGTTTCACCGCGACCCGTCTGCGTAGGTGAAGATGATGATGGCGGGGCTATATCCGTGAGTACCCAGTGCAATGAGCGATTGAGGAGCGCTTTGGAGGATGCTTTCCGAGAGTATCGCTCCACACCGCCAGAGCTTAGGCCTCGGCTACCTCGTTTGCCCATGCACAAGAGAAATAGGGCGCTGGTGTGTGCTCTAGATTCGCAACTAGCAAATTATTTTGCTAGTAGCGAAGACCTCGCCGATACCAGTGGGTATCGGCGAGGTCTTCGCTACTAGCAAAATAATTTCGATCTTATACTGTGCGGCTGCAGCGGCATGTCGTGTAGCTCATGTCAAATTTCCTAATAGTGACAGAGTTACACGACCAGCCGTACCAGCTTGGCAGTGCAGGATCGAGCGTCGTATCGGTGAGGCTAGAGCACTCATCGGTAAACTTATCTGCTTCAGGGAGGGCAACACTCGCCCAAGAGTGATGCGCTTTGTGAGGCGGGCGTTTTCGGGGACTGACATCAGTCCTCGGGATAATCTGTCCTGCGTCACAGAGCGTATCGATTTCCTGAAGCAGAAAATCTATGCATGGGCAAACCGTATTCGTCGGTACAAGCGGCGAGTGGAGCGATACACTCAGAATCGCACATTCCGAAGCAATGAGAGGTGGGTTTATAGGGCTTGGGAGCGACCGGACCCAGGCATGACTGATACGCGCCTACCGGATGATGACGCCATGTGCTTATTCTGGCGCAACATCTGGTCGGTGCCTGTCAGTCATACCGAGGGCGATTGGACTCGGGATGTCGAACGCGCGTGCGATCCGATACCAGAAATGGGGGCAATTAACATCAGTCCCCAAGATGTAGCTCGTGCAGTTCGTCCGTTGCCTAACTGGAAATCTCCAGGACCGGACGGGCTGCACAACTTTTGGATAAAGTGGTTTCAAGGATCGCACGCTCGCTTGGCATCTCAATTCCAGTCTGCCTTAGAGTCAGGGTCGCTGCCCCAGTTCCTAACTACAGGAATAACCCACCTGCTCCATAAATCAAGTAGTACCGCGGAGCCTAAAAATTATAGACCGATCACGTGTTTACCGACGGTCTATAAAGTTCTTACATCCATTTTGAGAGCTAAGATTAACCATCATATTGATAGTAATTCAACTATGTCTGCCTCTCAGAATGGGTGTAGGAATGGGTCCCGCGGTACTAAGGAGCTGCTCCTAATTGACATTGCCATTTGCCAACAGGTTCGTCGTTCCCGAAGGGATCTGTCGACATGCTGGATAGATTATAAGAAGGCCTATGACTCGGTGCCACATACATGGCTCATGAGGGTGCTGGAGCTGTATAAAGTTAATGCAGTTCTACGCACCTTCCTGATGTCGTGTATGGGGCAGTGGAGGACGGTCCTTCACTATCCAGGGTGTCGACAGACCCAGGTGAACGGCGACCCCATAAGGATCGAGCGTGGCATATTTCAGGGCGACAGTCTGAGTCCACTGTGGTTTTGTCTGGCCCTCAATCCTCTCAGTACATTGCTGGAGGATTCAGGGCAAGGCTTCCGGTTGAGAAGAGGTGGTCAGGTCATATCGCACCTCCTTTACATGGACGACTTGAAACTATTTGCTCCCAACAACTTGCAACTGATGAAGCTACTAAAGGTAACAGAAGCCTTCAGTAGAGCCATCAGGATGGAATTTGGTGTGGATAAATGTGCGGTCATGCATGTAAAGCGAGGGGAGATTATGGAATCCGTGGGAACACAACTCTCGGATTTCATACACCTTAGGTCCCTCTCTTCAACCGAAACTTACAAGTATTTGGGTATGTCGGAAGCGTTAGGCATCAATTCTGTTGATATGAAACAATCGTTGAAGGAGCGCTTCTTTAGCCGCCTGATTAAAGTACTTAACAGTCTTTTATCAGGCGGAAACAAGGTGCGTGCCTTCAACGGTTGGGTCATGCCGGTTTTGATGTACTCTTTTGGCATACTCAAATGGACTCAGACGGAACTTGACGCCCTGGATAGGAGGGTACGCTCACTGTTAACCGCAAATCGGATGCATCACCCACGGTCATCGGTGATGAGGCTGTATATCCCGCGGAAGTGTGGGGGTCGTGGCTTCTTAAATGCTAAGACCCTGCACAACCGTGAGGTATGCAGCCTTAGGGAGTACTACCTTGAGGCCGACGTGGGTATATATCGAGATGTGGTAGCAGTGGACAAAGGCCTTACCGCGCTCGCCTTGGCTAACGAGAACTGGCGCAAACCTGTGGTATTAGATACAAACGACCGCAGGGAGGTATGGCAAAGCAAGGAGCTTCACGGACGCTTTTATCGGGTCCTACATGGGCCTGATGTAGATTTCTTAGCGTCCGTAGCCTGGCTGCGTTTTGGTGACCTCTTTGGGGAAACCGAAGGTTTTGTCTGTGCGATTATGGACGAAGTTATGATGACGAACAACTACCGGAAATACATTGTGAAGGACGGTACGGTTGACATATGTCGGGCATGTCACCGACCCGGGGAATCCATTCGCCACATTATTTCCGGTTGTTCCAGTCTGGCTAACGGAGACTATTTGCACAGGCACAACCTTGTAGCCAGGATTATCCACCAGCAACTTGCTTTGAAATACAATCTTGTGGAATCGGAAGTACCGTACTATAGGTATGTGCCAGACCCAGTTCTCGAAAATGGCAATTGCACGTTGTACTGGGATCGGTCTATCATCACTGACAGGACTATTGTTGCCAATAAGCCTGACATAGTGGTGATAGACCGACTAGAGCGTCGCGCAATGATTGTTGATATAGCAGTCCCTCATGACGAGAACCTCGTGAAGTCTGAGAAAGAGAAACAAAGTAAGTATCTTGACTTGGCTCGCGAGGTTGTCGACATGTGGGATGTGAACACAGCAGTCATTGTGCCGATAGTCGTGACGGCCAATGGCATAATTGCCAAGAGCCTCGACCAACATCTAAAGAGGCTCTCGTTGGGCAGCTGGATCAAGGGCTTGATCCAGAAAGCAGTACTCCTGGACACGGCGCGTATTGTTAGGAGATTCCTCTCTCGGGAGCCCTGACCACCGGTAGCTTGGACCCTGTTCCCGATACCGGTGGGCTACTATTTTTTATATTTTTAAATGTTTTTTTCTAATGTTTTTTTTAAGATATATTTAAAAATGTAAATTTTATGTATATAGAAATGAATAAACGGAATAATAATAAAAAAATAAAAAAAAAATTAAAAATAATAATAAAAAAATAATAATAATAATTTGTGAAATATGTGTTGGGTTCCCTGTAACTTCTAAAATAAGAGAATCATAAAACTAAATAAAATATATGATGTACATTACCATGTAAATTTCCACCGAAAATTGGTTTGAGCGAAATCTAGTAAGTAGTTTTTTTTACAATATTCAGTTGTCATTATTTATTCAAAAGTAAGTTCTTGTAAAAATCTTTGTTTGTTTTGGGGTGTTAAAGTAAGCTTCTCCTAAAAAAATGCATTTTTAAGTGACGTTGCCGCGCCGAGGGGCTGCGATATGTCCCATATTATAGTGCATAAGTAATATTCCGATGGTACGGGAACCCGACACGACCGGAGAGAGAACTGCCGCTGGACTAATGGCTTAACGTGCTTTCCGATGCACGGGAGTGTCACACCGCCAGCTTCCAAACTCCGAGCTGTAACTGAAAAATTCCTCATGGAAGAACATAATGACACTTTTTACCTTTTTGCTTTGATAATCTTAATTTCGAGCTGCTTACTACTCATAACCTCATAACGATTGACAACTAGATCCTTAAATGACAGCCAAGATCAATGCAACTTTTCTTGGGCACGGAAGGGTCCTGAAATCATATGCACGCTTGAGCCGCTGGAAGTTACCTGTTGAATAAACGAACTTTGGAACAAGTCATGAAGTTTTCTTTCGAAAACCCAAAAAACAATGTATCATCATAATGATGACATGATTATGATGACACTTTTTACCCGACTGCGCGATGCAAAGGAGTGGTAATGAGTTTATTAAAAACTGCAGTGTTACCTCCTTCGTCTAAATTATATGGTGACCCATTTTCGGATCAACCTTGTACTTAACCAAATCCAAGATATAGCTCTAAAATCACATTGATGTTCACCCGATTTCACAACAAGACAAAAATATACCGAATTACCGTGTTCTCTACAGAAAACGAAAATTTCAGATAAAAAAGTGAAGCAGTATGAAACAAAATCGCTAGCAAACATGTATAGTGAATGCTCCTTTATGATTTTCATTTTTCTGTTCGTAATCCGAGCTTGATTCAATATTTCTCTCTTTTGTGAAGTGTATCTCTAATCAATGGCAGGAAATTTGATATTTTTTTGTGGTAAATTGAAATCCGCACACGAAATAGGACTTTTTGGGGTTCCGTAGCCAAATGGCAAAAAGGAACCCTTATAGATTCGTCATGTCTGTCTGTCTTTCCGTCCATATTTCACAGTCACTTTTATCCGAAACTATAAGAACTATGCTGTTGAAATTTTGTAAGTAGATGAATATTCTGTGAACCGCATTAAGGCCAGGTTATTCGAGCGCAGTAGGCATTTAACGTTACTTCCCTCCCCGCGTGGCAAGTGACGCGAACGCGCTGTTCAAATGAACTCGCTGACCCCGTTGTGCAAAAATTTAGCGTCACTGTACAAAATTGTTACAGAAGGTAAAGTTTGATTTACGGAATTCATGTTAGTATTTTTAAGGTTTAGTTTTTAGGGTCATATATGGAAAACGTTACATTTATAAATATAACGTTTTCCATATATCTATACTAATATTATAAAGAGGTAAATTTGTTTGTAAGTTTGTATGTAGGGGGTAATCTCAGGAACTACTGGTGCGATTTGAAAAATTCTTTCAGTGTTAGATAGCCCATTTATCGAGGAATGCTATAGGCTATATATCATCACGCTAAGACAAATAGGAGTGGAGCAGTAATGGAAAATGTGGCGCAGACGAAGTTGCGCGGGTCAGCTAGTGTATTTATAAATTTAAAAAAGCATTTTTTTATTTCTTGCCAACAATTTTAATTTTTTAATATTAAACTTATTTCCATTTTTACATGACTGTAACATCGCTTGCTCACTATAGTTACGATCCGACACCGATAAGTGTCATAAAATACTCTAACATAGTAGGTACAGCAAGGAATCAGGGATGGCCCAGGAGCGATATGTCAGGTGTGGGCGTTCCCATTAGGGATAAATAATGCAAACTTGATCAGACTCAAAGCAATGGAACAGTTATTTATCATAATAAGTTGTCAAATGTAATTAATGTTATTCGTAAGTATCTAGATTCCAGATATATAATATACAAATATATAAATCATATATTATTATATTTATATATAATACAAAAAGTAATCAAAAATTACTAATATTAAGAACGTGTGTGCTTGGACCTGGTTGCTGCAAATCTGGTTGAGGCAGAGAGTGTGTACTGGGTGCGCACTTATCAGGCTGCTCATTTTCCTTGCCTTGAAATGCATGGTTTCTAATTGGCATGCCACGTTCATACCTACTGTCTACAATTTCGGGTAGTAAGCATTTGAGGTAAAACTGTACCAGCTTTGGTTCCATATTTGTTAGCCAGAAATTGTCATCTCTTTCTATTCGTTCTGTGTACAATGGCTCATTCTCACTTGCCCAGATTCCAAGAAGACATACCTGCCGTCCTGTGACATGCAGTTGGCCCTGAATTTGGTAGTACCAATTGCTCTTTTTATTTATGGAACAAGTCTGCTTATTTTTGTTGTATTTTAATATTTGAATTTTATTCTCTTCAATGGCTTTTGACATTCCTTTTTTGGAAGCGGTGATAGGACACTTTACTTCGACAATCATGTCATCATTTATTAACCCGTCGGGAGTGGCTCCAATAAATGGGTGAATGGGATCAATAAATAAACCACAAGGCGAGATCTTGACATTCTCCTGTCGCTGCAATTGCAGCAGCGCCTGTTTTTCACTATCAACTCCATGAGCAATGGAAGTCACATGGGCCAAATTTTTCTTATACAATATGTTTTTTACCAAATTCGCTGTATTTGATGATGGTTTTCGTTTACATATTGAGCCAAAGTTTGATGCTGTGATTAATTTTCGCCTAATTTCCAACCACTCACTACTTTCCCTTTGCAGTATAGTTGCTTGTTCTATTGCCTTTTTGTCGGCGGTAAGCGATTCTAAATTCTTTAAAAATTCATCTTGCGCCATCTTAAGTTCTTCTTGTGACATGTCTGGTGCAGAACTGGCGGGGCCATAATCGTGTTGTTTTTTATTTGAGTCTTTCAAAGCTCTTTTTTTCTTCACTGGGTGCTCTACGAAATACTTCCGTTTAAGTGCTCTCTTTTTTTCCATTTCTGCAATTTTACCGCTGGGATCTTTGCCTGTGAAGGCTTTTTGGATGGATGTAATAGCAGATTTAGTATTAAATGACACTACTGCCGCTGAACATCTACCTTGGTAGCCTCTTTTTTGGGCTAAATTTATCCTTTTCCCCCCAATAAACTTAGCTATGACGCTATTAAAGCATTCGACAATATTTGTATCCACATCTTCGATTAAACTTCGCGATTTAGCTGCTACACTTGAAACAATTGCATTTATTCGAAATGCAAATGATGAATTTTCGATATTTTTGAGTTCGTCTTTGTCATTATATTTTTTTTCACAGTAGTAGCTCTGGCACATTTTGTGATCGCCGTAAGCGTGTGCCATTGAATTGATAATATCATTGTGCAGAATCGTTATAGCAATATTTCTAGGGTCTTTAGAAGCCTTGTGATGTTTTATGCATTTTACAATAGCTTTTCTCATTGTCATTATTCTTATGTTGGTAAGCGTTTTTCGATATTGCAGCAAATACTTGGTTTCCGTTGTCAATCCACGCAATTTTTTACAGAAATTACGCAAAATATGATTGCGGCACTCAATTTTCTCAACTGTCACATTTTGAGTTTCATAGGGTTTGGCGTTGAGTATTTTTACGTATGTCGACGCATCGCCGTCCCCTATCATTCTATTGTAAATGAGACCGTACATTGAAATTGAAGATTTAAACCCTTCTAGTATTATTTCAGTCTCCATGGAGCTCGAAGAGCCCTCAAAGTTTTTGAAACAAGCATGTTCTTTTGGAGCAACATTTTTACTTTCTGCTCTGGCACACACCAAACAATACTTATTTTTTACTCCAATATAAAGGACCTCTTTAGTTCTCCTCCCAATTATTGCCGCAGTACCGGAAGAAGCTTTATAATTGGTACCGTACGACCTCGCACACCACGAGCCGTCTACAAAAACATCAATTATAGGATAGCCGTTTTTAATTCGGCCTTCTGCAATAGCCATTTCTCTTTCTTTTTTAGCCGCGGCCTCCATAGATGCACAAGCAGTTTGTTCCCATTTCTCATAAACTTCATTTTGTAGCTTGTTGTAGTAGTTTGGAGAAAAAATCGGTACATCCATAGATGAGCACAATTCTTCAAACTGTGCAAATCCAATGCCAGTAGCCACGATCCCAGTAGTTGCGGCTATGTTTAAATTTAGTCGCTCCGTGTTGTTTGTATCTTCCGAATGAATCAGACAGGTTTCTTGACACATAAGGCATTGAAATTTAAAAACCGAAGTGAGCCCAAGTCTTTTTTCGCTAATCAAGCGAAAGTCACTGATTTTAAAATCAAATAGATCACTGTGACGCGCTTTTTCTTGCAGTTCTCTCAAAAGAAAATTTATGTCAACAATTCTCCGTCCTGATACGGGCTGAAAGTCATCGTTCTTGTTTTCACCTTCAACAGTAAAATCAGATTCAGGAGCTTCAGGTAAAACAATAACATTTTCTGACACTTGTTTGATACTTTGGCTTGAAATCCTAAAACAATAACTTTCCTCATTAAAATAATAGATTTAAAAACCTAAAAATTATCATTACAAATAGTAATAATACACTAAACTTACTCATTAGACCCAGTTTGCAAGTCAACAGGATCGAGTGAAATAACAGTGGTCTCATGTTCTCCATCTCCATCTCTATTGGCGCTTTCCGTTGCCCCAGAGTGTCTGAAAGATAGATCACTGCTTAGAAATCCCTTCATCCGAACCCTAACTAAACTAAATCTATACATACATATAAATAAAATTGCAGCCGCCATCTTGGATTCACGTTTTGACATCACTATCGGCTTCAACACCCTCGTAAACCACGAAAACGACACCCATGACGAAAAAATTGGTACCTATTGCAGCCGCCATCTTGGATTCTCGTTTTGATATGACTATCGGCTTGAACATCCTCAAAAACCATGGAAACGACTCCCATGACGAAAAAATTGGTACCTATTACAGCCGCCATTTTGGATTCACGTTTTGACATCACTATCGGCTTCAACACCCTCGTAAACCACGAAAACGACACCCATGACGAAAAAATTGATACCTATTGCAGCCGCCATCTTGGACTCTCGTTTCGATATGACTATCGGCTTGAACATCCTCAAAAACCATGGAAACGACTCCCATGACGAAATAATTGGTACCTATTGCAGCCGCCATTTTGGATTCACGTTTTGACATCACTATCGGCTTCAACACCCTCGTAAACCACGAAAACGACACCCATGACGAAAAAATTGGTACCTATTGCAGCCGCCATCTTGGATTCACGTTTTGACATCACTATCGGCTTCAACACCCTCGAAAACCATGAAAACGACACCCATGACGAAAAAATTTATACCTATAGCAGGCGCCATCTTGGATTTACAAAAAGTAGTAGTACCTGTAGTAGCGATTGTGCTCCGTATTATTATAAAGACACGGGTTAATTTCATTCGAATGTATGCCTAACTCGGGGGCTATAGACTAGTAGACTGAAACACATTTGGCTCAAAATACTTTCAAGTATTTTAATACCTGATTTCCAACCCTAGTATTTTTATAAACTCTTACTTGCAAGCCCTGGTATTGATATTGGCAAGTATATAATATCATCCCTACACACTCTGTGAAATTTTCAACTATCTACCTATACCTATAACGATTCTTGAGGGCTGCATCCGCTGACAGACAGACGGACGGACGTTGGTAACCCTTTGGTACGGAACCCTAAAAATCAAGTTGTAGGTTAGGTACTTACTGTTGGCCTGTGCTTTTTTTTGTAAATACGCCTTTACATCTTGGGATCGATGAACTGCAAAGATAAAGTTTTATTAGCAAAAATGACTTTTATTGTAATTGTGCTGAACGTACCTTCTGAACGTCTGTAAACTGTAATAATAAATACGAAAGTATCAACTACCTACTTCATATTCACTTTGATATTACTGTACTGCTGCTAGTACTGTGACGAAATCAAGTAGGTACCTAAGTATCTATACAACCAAAATATTGCTTTGTCGCGTCATCTTTTATAGGTATGTAGTTATAATTACAAGAATAATAATCACACTTACCTTATTTTTTTTTTAAGTTTCCGTAATTCAACTCTGGACATTTTTTTCTTGCTTCTGTTTTTATTTCCCATTATCTTAAATACTACTAAAATCTACACTTAAATTTACTAGAACCTCCAACAGTATATAATTTACGGAATAATTTATTATACAACCACGCAAAACAACGTAGTTATATCGATCGAAAAGCGGGGGGACGCAGCGAGCCAACAAAAGCGACACAGGTCCTACCTCGAAGACGCCTTGCGACTGACTGAAGCGAAGCGCGCGGGCCGTGTTGTTATATAATATCTTGTTGAAACAATAAAAAACTGTTTTGACAAAAAGTAACCGTAGAATATTCTTATATATATCATTACCTATTTTTGACATGTTTTTTGGAACTAAAGGTTTGGTCTACTTCAAGTACGACTTGAAAAACGATAAGAAAAAACCCTTTTTTCGCGATTTTTTATGATCGAGTGAAGTTGTAAGTATCGTGTTTTGAACCATAGAATAATCAAACATGTTTATTAAACTATAACATATATTTTTATCAGATCAATAAAAATCATATTTGACTGTTTAATGTTGAGTCCAAAATAAGTCGATTCTGAGATTCCTGGCCTTAAGATTTTCATACAAAAATAGAAAAAAAAAAACAATAAGTTTTGGGGGTCCCCATACTTAGAACTGAAACTCTATTTTTTTTTTCATTAAATGGATAGGTCTTCAAAAATGTGAGGTTTCCTATACCTATATTTTTTTTCCAAACTGAACAGTTTGCGCGAGAGACACTTCCAAAGCCGTAAAATGTGTGTGTCCCCCTGTAACTTCTAAAATAAGTGAATGCTAAAACTAAAAAAAAAATATATGATGTACATTAATAAGTAAACTTCCGCTGAAAATTGGTTTGAACGAGATCTAGTAAGCAGTTTTTTTTAATACGTCATAAATCGTATAAAACCATAATGGTACGGAACCCTTCGTGCGCGAGTCCGACTCGCACTTGGCCAGTTTTTTTGTATTGTTAGCCATGTTTATATTTTCTTTTATTAATGCCTGAGAAACTTAACAGTGCTCTATTTACCTTTTAGTGCCTTTTAACAACCCTGAAATAGTGCAAAAATTAATTAAGGTACCTACTGTTTGGTTTATTTTAGGAGCTCGTGACTAAATAATAACCGCCGCACAGGTCGATTTTCGAGGTTAAGCAACGCTTGCCGAGGTTGGTCTGTGGATGGGTGACCATCTTAACATGCCGAGTTTCCTCCGTGCTTCGGAAAGCACGTTAAGCTGTTGGTCCCGGCTGTCATTCGGAGATCTTTGGCTGTCATTACGGATTGTCAGAAGCCAGAAAATCTGACACCACTCTTGCCAAGGAGTACCGTGTTACCCAGTTAATGGGTTGTGGAGGTCTGGTAGGCAGCCGCTCCACGTAAAATACTGGTATTCGGCTGAATCCGGTTTGAGTGGAAGCCGACCCCAATACAGTTGGGAAAAGGCTAGGATGATGATGTTTGGTTTATTTTGTCGAGTTCATCATCATATCAGCCGAAAGACGTCCACTGCTGGACATAGGGCTCCCCCAAGCGTCGCCACAACAACCAGTCATGAGCGTCTCTAATCCATCGGTCAGCTACCGACCGAAGACCATCACCAGGTCATCGGTTCCCCCTTGTCAAGTCATGCAAACATAAATGTATGAAGCACTTGATTTTTTTCATAGAAAGGATAAAAACAGATCCCCTAAACTTTTTTGATGCTCCTTACACCATTATTAATACTATCTTCATAATATATATAAATCACGTGTCACGTTGTTTGTCCGCGATGGACTTCTAAACTACTTAAAAGATTTTACGCAGACGAAGTTGCGCGGGTCATCTAGTATTTTATAAAACAAAGTCGCCGCGTCTGTCTGTCTGTCTGTTCGCGAGTTTCATGCTGTTTTCACCAATGTATAGAGTTGTTCTCGAGGAATGCTTTAGTAGATAATTTGTCAAACGGGCGAAAGTGCGGGCATTAACTAGCTACTGTTATATATTTACTGGGTACGTAACAAAACATTATTCACTGTATCCCTTATGGAATGAGGCTAATGACACCGTTCGACGAATTTCATAAGGCGATCTTCACTTTTTTTACTGTTCCGTACTGAAATGGTTAAAAGTAACCCAAAAGGTGTGACTGTCCGTCTGTTACAGCTGGATATCTCAAGAACTACTAATACTATCAAATTGAAATTTGGAACAGTTTTTGATGACGTTTGCTCAACCGTTTTGAATATAAGAAAGAAATAAAATAAAATTTATTTTGCAACAGCGACTGAAAGGGGTTCTTAAAAATAGAAGTGCATTTTATGAAAGAACTCATTTTTTTTTCTTTTTCTAAATCGCGTGGAATTCGATTTTCGACAAAAAAAAAAGTTAAAAGTTTGCTTAGAGAAAAATCAGAAATTATTGTATTTGATGAAATTGACGAAAATTACATTAGTTATATTTGCTGATGAAAATTGAAAACCATTTCACATTTTATGTGATGTTAGGCGATTATCACAAGGCACCGCGCACGGCCGCGGAGGGCGGAGTCGGTAAAGCGTATTTCGTAGCAGTGCACCACGTGGTATAGCGGTTTATGCGCCTGTCCGCGCGGATGAATTTAACGCGGTTTTGACCGGTTTGATCACAGACTGACAAAAATGGACCCTGAAATGGTGACAACAATCTTGCTTTAAGGTGTAGAAAGAAAAACACAAGAAAATATTGGGTTCATCCATTTTACGATGCAGAACTCTAAATAGGACATTCATGGTATTCTATAAATTAATGTGAAAACACGTATACAGGGTTATTTGTAAAACACCAGAAACCTCTTAGGCAGTGAAAGTACACATGATTATAAGCAACTTTTGTTTTGGTAAAACTCCGAAATCTCGAAAAAAATATCAGCTGTTTCATACAAAATGCAGTATTTAGCCAATGAAAATGTATGAAACAGCTGATATTTTTTTCGAGATTTCGGAGTTTTACCAAAACAAAAGTTGCTTATAATCATGTGTACTTTCACTGCCTAAGAGGTTTCGGGTATTTTTTCAATTTCCCTGTATATATTTTATTTTTTGAACTACACGCAAACGTCCACTTCTTCATTTAATTATTCATTGGCAAAGATAAGCAAAGCACCCACGATTCTTAATTCACATGGTTATGCGTATGCGAGGCGCCGCAGCACCGCGCGGACGGCAGCGCAGAGGCCCCGGGTGGTGGTGAGAGCACCGCTCGACCGTGCGGTCTGGCGATGTGCGTGTGTTACGCATCAACGGATTTATTACAAGCCAATGCGACATGAGATTCGCTTCATCGCCTACCGCGGCGGTGCGCGGTGCCGTGTGCTAATCGCTTGACGGAATCCTCGATGCGCGAGTCCAACTCGCTCTTGACCGGTTTTAATTATTACCGCGTTTTCGTCCGCGCTGCAGTTTTCTTAAGGATCCCTGCCACATAGCCTTTTTACTCCCTCGAGTAACATTATAGGCTATATTTATTACTATAATGTAGCATTCTAATGATGAAAGTTTTATAGTTTATTTGTTACAAACCTACAAAAAAATACTTTTTTTTCCTCTTTGTTTAGTGTATAAGTGTAGACTCATTCGTTTGACACATTTTATTTCTTATTTTCGCGTCACTACATCGGTCTCCACCCACTACTTTTCCTAATTCACACGTCACCGACTCAAATATTAGCTATTCTCTCACGTAACACGCTCATAAATCACTTCACCCCCCATGATTGATTGTAACTCACTAATATTGCTCCGAAATTCACTTCTTGTTCATTTTGTGACAGTCTGGTTTATTGCTCGTTTTTATTTTTTGATTAATTGGTGAAGAATTGTGAGTTTTTGTAATGATGTATGAGTTTTTGGTCACAAGAGGAGCAACTTGCGGTTTAATAATATTGGCTGTCTGCCTGGTTTGTTGATGGGTATTTATTTTGAAACGTACATTTAGCCAATCTGTCGTCATTGCCAGAAATTCTGACGGCAGTAGGACAGTCTCTGGGTTGTGGGGATCAGATAGACATTAGCTCTTTGTAAATAGGTTGGCTGGGGTGGTATAGACAGGCATGCCTGTCATTCAAGGCAGTTTGAAGGACCTCTTCAAGACACGGTCGCCATGACAAAGGTTTTTTAAGTAAATCGATCATAAGCTACACGATTATCTGCTACGCGGTGCTACGCTATTGCTACACGATTACATTGATATTGCTACGAAATTACTACGCAAGTGCTACGATCCTTGTGCTTTACACAAAGTGGATATTCTGTAAGTTAAAAAAATGTATATATGATAACTTTAATCTGATTAATTCAAAGTGAGAGTTAATTTATTGCAAGGGGACGTAGGACTTGCATCATAATATTTTTTTTTTATTAAAATTTAAACGTTTACATGACGGCGTTAAGAAAAAAACTGGTAAAAAATAATAATGCGTCACTGTGTATTGACTTTGGCACTCAAGTTACGAGGGGTGCTACTTTTTATTTCTATTATTTGGTGTTAAAAGGGCATTCACCGGCAATGCACCCACTGTCGCACTGTTTTACCGTCTCTTCTAAATTTCAACTGTCTAACTGTTTTGGTTCATGAGATACAAGCTCGCTATCGCAGAAGTTTGAGCAGAAATAGGGCTCAATTGGAAACACGACGGTCCTGCTCCATAGGACAATCAAGGGTGAAGACAAATTCAAACTGGTTGATTGATTGTAATAAATTTATTTTATTTCTGAATGAAGTTTGTCTTTTTAGGGTTCCGTAGCCAAATGGCAAAAAACGGAACCCTTATAGATTGGTCATGTCTGTCTGTCCGTCTGTCTGTCTGTCTGTCCGTCCGTATGTCACAGCCACTTTTTTCCGAAACTATAAGAACTATGCTGTTGAAACTTGGTAAGTAGATGTATTCTGTGAACAGTATTAAGATTTTTACACAAAAATTAAAAAAAAAACAATATATTTTGGGGGTATTTAATTAATACTTAGAACTGAAGCTCAAATTTATTTTTTCATCGAACCCATACTTGTGGGGTATCTATGGATAGGTAATTAAAAATAATATTGAGGTTTTTAATATCATTTTTTTTTCTAAACTGAATAGTTAGCGCGAGAGACATGACTTCCAAAGTGGTAAAATTTCCTCCCCTCCCTGTAACTTCTAAAATATAAATATTTATAATTGATAAAACTTAAAAAATATATTATTTACATTACCATGTAAACTTCTACCGAAAATTGGTATGAACGAGATCTAGTACGTAGTTTTTTTATACGTCATAAATCGTAAACCGCAACCTTTACCTACAGATTTGTACTGAACCCTCGGTGCGCGAGTCCGACTCGCACCGCACTTGTTTATTTAATTAATGGTTCCAATGTTTGTAAATATGTGAGTAATATGTACTTATATTTTGTTCTAAACTTTCATGGTCACTAACAATAGAATAGCTAGTATCGGGATTGCTACCATGTACCTTTTTATTTGCGAGTTTCCGATATTTCGGCGCTGTTGAAACTCGCAAATAAATAGGTACATGGTAGCAATCCCGATATTAACTATTCTAATATGTACTTATTTAGAAAGTGATTAGGTTTACCTCTTATGGGAATACTTTGTTCCTATATTCCATGGGTGCATAATCCTCACATATATCTAATTATGATGTACTTGTACATCAAACATTATAAATACATTTATCTGGAAAGAGTTACTATGGAGTTTCTTGACCATTCTTCTCCATCAGAATCTACTATCCTGAATGGACAGTAGAGTCACTTTATTATTTTTATATGTAATTTTAAATGTAATGATGACGTTTAATTGAAATGAACGTTTTGACTTTGACTTTGTCTTTGGTTCCGCTGATTCCCTACATTTCGAGTTATTGTGCAAAAATGTACTGGACAGCTGTTAATATTTCTTTCGTGAATAATCCTGAATAAATCGTGTCTATTTATTCATTTATTTATTTAGTCTATGAAAGAAAAGAAAAAAAAAAGGTGATAAAAATTCGTTGCATGTGATAAAAATATGCTGCATGAGTCGATATTCAAGGTTAAGCAGCGCCTGTCAAGATAGGGAATGGGTGACCATATTAACATACGGAGTTGAGTTTTCTCTGTGCCTCGGAAAGCACGTTAAGCCGTTAGTCCCAGCTGTCATTTGGAGATCTTTGGCAGTCATTACGGATTTTCAATAGCCAGATATCTGACACCAGTCTTGCCAAGATGTAGGTACCATGTACCCTTTTAATGGGTTGTGGAGGTCTGGTAGGCAGCCGTTCCAGGTAAAAATACTGCTATTGAGCCGAATCCGGTTTGACTGGAAGCCGACCCTAATATAGTACGTAGGTAGAAAAATGCGTTATGTGAGGATAAAATCCCTTCAATTTATATATAAATGCTATACAAATAACATCGATGTAACTAATAAAACTATCAATAGACATCGATCATTTTCGCGTTCTTGTGTCACATGTCGTCGTTGTAACTAAAGTCGAGTTAGTGAGTGATCGTGTTTGTTGAAGGACTTTGATATTTATTAAGTTTTCCGGAGAGTCTAGAATAGGTTCGTACTAAGTTTTAGTTGAGCACGATTTATAAAGATAAATAAAAGTTGTTTTAAACTTTCATGGTCACTATTTTTTTTTTTTTTTCAGTCGAGCTCCGCCAATGAAATTGGCGCCTATTCTATATTTTAACCTCATCCATACTAGTTCTCGCAATACATTCCTCTCGTACTTTCATGCTTCATACTATATCTTTCTTGCGTTCATCATCATTCACTCTGTGGGTGGGACTCCCACTTATATACTATTAGTTACTATCCTTTATTTATTTCTTATGTATTTTCAGGCTTTTGGGAAATAATTTATTCAGGTTTCTTTTTATTTCGCACATTACACTGATACTTATTTTTCATGATTTGCATTTTTTTTCATATACCTACAATCTTACACTATTAATACAATCTTATCACTAAATACATTCTGACACTACTAGATACAATCTTACATCACTAAATACTGTCTAACATTACTAAATACACTCTAAAATTACTAATTACAATCTACCATTATTAATACATTCTTACGTTATTAATACATTCTTACGTTACTACATTCTTATTTACTTACTACTATCTTACGTTAGGTACATACACTCTTAAGGTCACTAATATCAGAATAGTTAATTATCGGATTGCTACCATGTACCAACAGCACTCCGCAGGACCCCTGCATTTACTCCGTGATCATGGTCGGGCAACAGTGCCGAAATATCGGAAAGTCGAAAATAAAAAGGTAGGTACATGGTAGCAATCCCGTAATTAACTATTCTAGAATAAATGTTATGTTTGCGCCAAACATTGCATAAAAAACACGAAATAACACACACGAACATCACTCCACGAAGGTTGAGGAGATCGTGGAGTACATGAAGGTGAAGACCAGCTGGACCTTAAGGGTCGAGAAGTTGGAGCCGCGTCACAAGACCAACTTCAAGTCGTTTGTGGTGCGGGTTCTACAACATCTCGACAAGTTCCTTAAGGAAAAGTTTTGTTCCGAAGGGTGTAGTCTACCGACGTTTTCGTTGCAGGCTATGTGACACCGCGCAGCGTAATACGACGCCGTCACTTCGTGTGTCTTAAAGTTTATATTTTATATAGTTTATTTATATATTTTGTTGTAAAAGTTTATTGTATTTTGTATGGGCTACTGTCGCCTGAAATAAAAGAATAATAATAACTACATATATCAGCCAAAAGACGTCCACTGGACATAAGCCTCCCCCAAGCGTCACAATGACCAATCCTGTGCATCTCACATCCATCAGCTACCACGACCTTAACTAGGTCATCGGTCTGCCTTGTGAACGGCCTTCCAACGTTGCTTCTTCCGGTAAGCGGTCCACACTCCAGAACTTTTCAGCCCCATCGACCTGTTCTGCAAGCAATGTGCACTGCGCACTGCCACTTTAGTTTGGTGATGGACCGGCTCGCTGGCAGTGTGCACAGCCAGTTATCTACACTAATATTATAAAGAGGAAATATTTGTTTGTTTGTTTGTTTGAAATGAATAGGCTCCGAAACCAATTTGAAAAATTCTTTCAGTTTTAGATAGCCCATTTGTCGAGGAAGGCTATAGGCTACATATCATCACGCTACGACTAAAAGGAGCGGAGCATTAAGGCCGTACCCTGAGCAAATAACCTTGAGCATTTTTTCCCTCAATAACAGCGCAAGAGATACAATAGCGAATACGCTCAGAATGTTGAATAAAATCGTTATAAAATCTAATTTTGGTCGTTTGAAAAAAATACTTCTACCAAAATGTTCATAATTAAATTGCCTATCCATTAGTGTAAGTACAAAATCAAAATAATCGTTAGTTTTCGAGAAGATGCATGTTTTCAGTATTTTTTTTTCTCATTTCTGTGGTTTCGTTGTGAGGAGATTAATTAAACATTATACTTAGTAATAAAAAGTTAAGTCTACCATTTTGAAGCCAAGATTATGTAGAAATTTAATGTATTTTTTATTAGTTGATATTTCTTTTGGATTAAGAGTAGACCGCTCCAAAAACTGCACAAAAAACGGCTAGCGCTGCGTTTTGCTCGGGGACGCGCCTTAATGGAAAATGTGGCGCAGACGAAGTTGTGCGGGTCAGCTAGTCGACAATAAATGTATGTGTCTCTTTTACTCACACGATATCTATATATTTTATCTCTTTCCTCAGCGAGAAAATAGTCGAAAGCTAATCGCTTGTCGGCAGTGAAACAAGTGCCTAAAGCAATTAATGACATTCGTACTCTTGCGTACGAATTTTACTTGCGTTGCGTTTACTTTGGCTAAACTATCATCAGCTCAGCCAAAGTAAAATAACACGTTATTTTAATGATCCCTTCATTCCAGATCCTGTAAATTAATGCGGCTTTCCCTTATAAAGTATCACATTTATTTGTCTAAATATAGCTTCATTAATTGCAAAACTTAATGAACATGCAATCAAATCTGGATTCGAAAATTTTAATTGAATGTTGCTCTCAAGTAAATACTAACATCGTATAGTGTTGCACGAACGAAACAAACACATGAAATGTGTTTTGAATTTTGGAATATTTAAAGTACCGTCCTATTCCCAATTTATTATTTATTTATTTAATACTTTACGCACACTTATGCTCAGAGGACTTAATGCCTTAGGCATTTTCTACCAGTTAACCTATGGGTGATGTAGAGAATAATACTGGTAGGTGCAATATGGATAAAGAGACACCAGAAACGCGATTATTAGTAAAATTAATACAAAGATAAAACTACATATAAAACTATACATACAGTAAAATACTAATATATATACTCAAATTAATAAGCTAATACACGAATATATTTGAACAGTTTATGCAAACAAAAATTAGCAATCGGTTGGTTTCAAGATTTCCATTTCCAGGTCCCATTAAAACAGATGCACTAACTTTAAGAAATCATTCAGACCACCAGAATAAGGACAATTTACCATAATGGGTATGTGTCTTGTGTGTAGTGTGCCACCAATTTATTATTTTAGGTAGAAATAAAATCACTTTAAACAGTTTTTTTTTTGCTTGGACAGCTTTGGTTTGACGTATTGAACGCTGTGATAAAACTTGTCCATCAATTTTTGTTTATTATCAAACTTTAATATATGGATATTTAGTTTCTTTGAAAGATATTTTATGACTAGCTTCTGATAGTAGCTTTGCCCGCGTAAATGGCAAGGGAACACACTCCTGGAATAAATAGTAGTTGTGCTATTCCAGACTATAAGCCATCCCTTTGCCAAATGTCATCCAAATTCGTTCAGACGTTCTGGCGTGGCTGAGTAACAAACATCCAGTCATCCATCCATCTAAAATTTCGCATTTCATTACATAGCCCTTTTTTTTAGGGGTGGGAAATCATCCAATGACTCCTCCCGCTCTTAGTGTCAGACTTCTACTGACAAAAACCCATCCATGTTCCTTCATTGCCCTTTGTGTTCCGGAGCCACGGTATTTCTTTCGAATAGTCCCGCGACTCCGGCAGGTCAATACATAGCCCTAAAGTTGCCTATATTTACATTTCTCGATTCCAATGTTTCGACACAAATTTAAAGACCCACCGTGATGAGCATTTTGTATGGCGAGAGGGCAGTTCAGTCATTTGCCGGTTTAACCCAGACTGATTACGTTCTTATTCACAATTTGGCAGGCTTCACTGGCTCCTTACTGGCGGCAGACTTATTCTGGTGCCTTGTGACGTTGCAAAATCATAACGTCGACTTTTGGCGACATCTCTCGGATTTTCAGTATTGACAAATCTCGTTTAGTTCTGACTAAGTAAAGAGATGGCGCCAAAGTCGTGTAGACATGAGTATTTGAGTTAAAGTTTATTAATTGTGACAATTAAAAATAACAACACAATTAAACGATTAAAATATAAAACATTCGAAAATAAAACTCAAGTATTAATTTCAATTCAATTTGGTAAACGATAAATTAGTAAGACTATTCCGGTGCATAGGCATTTTAGTCGAGAAATCGTTTATGGTCACAGAGTTATATATCTGTGGGACTGTTGCTTCCGGGATGGACTTAAGAAGCATTTTTTCCAAGACTGCAAGACAGACGACATGGAATAGGTCGTGCTGCCTTGATTTGACTCGCGGGGTCGAGTTCCTTTTGCTCGCAGCCTGAGAAGACCGATGGAGTCGCAGCCTAATAATTGCTAGGCCTTGTTCTGGAATTTGCTGGTAAGACCCACGCACGTGGTTTATTTTCTATTGCATCTTGAGGTTTGAGTTCTTGTGTCTGATTAGGGGGGATATTGTTCCAGGTTCTGGCCTTTTAACGCTAGCCTGAGGAGGGACGCAGATGTCACGTTTGGCGCATGCGGATTCTTGGTTCCGGCGGGTGTGCGGATGGCGTGGCCGACCCGTTTGCCGAGGTAGGCCACATGCATTTCCACCTCGTTCGAGGAGGTCCATGAAGGTACCTGCGTGTTTTATTCTTCTGTTCCCGTTCTGAACGATATCTTCCCTCCCCCGTAGGTGAGTGCTGTGCGCATGGCTCGTGTGATAAGCATAGAGCCGATGCCAAGGGGTTATTGACTCGGTATGCAAGACTGCTATGTAAGATCGCTATAAAGGACCGCTATAAAAGATCGCAAGTAGGAGCTAATTTATTAAGCTATTTAGAGAGAGAGAAGTGAACCTCACTGGTCACTTATTGGTAGAAAGACCATGTAATTGAGGGGTTGGTATAATTTACAGTGTACGTTGTGTCTCAAGGGTTGAACATAGTCTTTTCTGCATAGAGCACAACTAATATTTATTTAATTAACTTAAACGATTGAGCTTAAAGTTATTGGCGGTTCATCTCACGTTCCCCTACAAACGTCCCTGAGTTCGTATACTTGTATGTCTCATGTGGATTATACGTTCACCCTGGAACGGAGACGGGGTGAGCGTGTATTCATGTGATTTTTCAGGGTTTTAGGGAAGAGTGTATCTTCTGTATTGCATGTAAGTACCTGCATATGTACTGTTAACAATAAACTTTATATTGTGTAGCAAGGTACTTGTTTTACTTGAATCTTCCCTTATTTATGTATACCCTACAAATTCACTATAGCACGGGTAGATAAAACACGTCAGTGTCAAGTCGCCGTGTTACAGTTATATTTATCTAATTAACTGTAACAACAATTGACCGTGTTACAGCCTTTATTTTTCGAATAAATGATCAAAAAATTTAAAGTAAATAACAATACAAGATCCTTACTTAATACTAGATTCTGCCAGCGGCTTCGCCCGCGTGATCCCTAGGGAACATATGTGCTATTCCAGACTATAATCTATCTTTGTTCTAAATTTCATTAAGATCCGTTAAGCTGTTCTGGCGTGATTGAGTAACAAACAACCAAACTTTCACATCTATATCTATACTTATAATAAATCTGTAGAGAGGTCAATTCTGTAGATGAAATATATTTCCAAAATAACTATCAGGGGGTGATTCGGGATCGATACTGATGCCATAAATGCAATCAGTACAATTTTTGTCTGTCTGTCTGTCTGTCTGTCGGTCTGTCTGTCTGTCTGTCTGTCTGTCTGTATAACCGTTATAGAAACAAAAACTACTCGACGGATTTTAATGAAACTTGGTACAATTATTATTCATACTCCTGAGCAGGTTATAGTATACTTTTCATCACGCTACAATCAATAGGAGCAGAGCAGTGAAGGGAAATGTTGGGAAAACGGGAGAAGTTACTCCATTTTTTAAGCTTCCGTCGCGTGTGCAACCTTAATGGTTAAAGCTACACAGAAATCATGTATCACGGAAATGTCTTCCATAAAATTATATAAAAAATATCCCACGTCAGCATATGTCTATCTTTTATGATTGACGCACAATAACACGTGTAACTCCCGATAGCTTAGCAGTTCGAAGCTTTCTGATTATATTTGTCTACTCTTACGTTTATAACACTCTCAGTCATCCCCAATTAAATAAAAAAGTTAACATTATTCTATTCCATAAAAAAGAATCGTTCTAGAAACATCAAGTTATACATGAAATACGCTAATAAGCCATCGCGCGTGAATACTGAATTTTTGTGGAAGGTCTCAAACGCACAGACAGGCGGCTTGCTTGGCACCTAGAGGCTAGCGAGTAGCTTCGTAAAACGGCTTACGATAGTTTGCAATATCCTTATACTGTCGAGGGGAAAATGGTTATAATTTCGCTTTACACCAAACGAGTATTGATATTATAAATGTGAAAGTTTGGTTGTTTGTTACTCAATCACGCCAGAACGGCTTAAAGGATCTTAATGAAATTTGGAACAAAGATAGATTATAGTCTGGAATAGCATATAAGCTACTTTTCATCCCGGGAATATGCTCCCTAGGGATCACGCGGGCGAAGCCGCTGGCAGAAGCTAGTTTATAATATTACTCGTTTGGTGTAAAGCGAAATTATAACCATCTTCCCCTCGACATTATAATTATTAAAGGATATTGCAAACTGTCGTAAGCCGTTTTCCGAAGCTACTCGCTGGCCTCTAGGCGCCAAGCTAGCCACCTGCCTGTGCGTTCGCGACCTTATACAAAAATAATCCTTATAGCATGATTCAGTATATTCACGCGCGATGGCTTCTTATTAGCGTATTTCATGTATAACTTTGGTGTATCTATACCGATTTCTATGATTCTTTTTTTATGGAATAGTTAATAATGTTAACTTTTATTCATGTTAATTAGGGACGACTGAGAGTTTTATAAACGTAAGAGTAGACAAATACAATCAGAAAGCTTCGAACTGTTATGGTATCGGGAGTTACACGTGTTATTGTTCGTCAATCATTAAAGATAGACATATGCTGTCGTTGGATATTTTTTATATAATTTTAAGGAGAACATTTCCGTCATACATGATTTCTGTGTAGCTTTCACCATTAAGGTTGCACACGCGACGGAAGCTTAAAAAATGGAGTAACTTCTCCTTATACAGACAGACAGACAGGCAGACAGACAGACAGACCGACAGACAGACAGACAAAAATTGTACTGATTGCATTTATGGCATCAGTATCGATCCCGAATCACCCCCTGATAGTTATTTTGGAAATATATTTCATCTACAGAATTGACCTCTCTACAGATTTATTATAAGTATAGATTATAAATGTGAAATAACTCTGTCTTTCTGTCTGTCTGTCTCTTCTTCATGTCTAAACCACTGAACCGATTTGGCTGAAATTTTGTACAAAGATAGTTTGTGACCCGTGTGTGGACATAGGAAATTTTTTTTTTACGGAAATTCCACGGGAACGGAAACTATGAGGGTAAATAGGTTATAATATAATAATATATTCCAGCGGGCGAAGCCACTGGCACACGTTAGTTATACTATATACACTTAAAATAGAAAAAAAAACTCCTTACTATAACATGTAATATATTCCATCCAAATTCAATAGTTTCCAATACATCTGTGCCTTATTTAAAAAAAAAGGTTTACAATATTATTTCTCGAGATATTTTATAATTTTACGGTGTTTGCCATTTTCTGGTAACATAATAAAAAGTTTGTGAATATGTATGGATGTTTGTTACTCTTTCACGCAAATACTACTGAACTGATTACGATGAAATTGATATGTAGGTAGCTGAAGACCCAGAATAATAAATAGGCTACTTTTAATCCTGGAGTTCCCGAGGGATCGGGATTTACACGGGAATAACGAGAATTTATACGCGGACGAAGTTGCGGGTGGCCTCTAGTACATTATATTTCCAACGTGGATGTGTTTCGGCTCGTATGATGGTGTGATGAGTATAAGCATTTTTTTTTTCTTTACAGTTGCAATCTTCAATATGAGTCAAACATAGGTATGTGTGTAGGTCGTTGTCCCTAGAAACAAAGTACTTACAAAATAATTTCAACATTTCTAAATAAGATCAATATCGTTGTCAGGGGATTGAATGAGAATATTATTACTTCAATAATCTTGTTGACGGACTGCTTAATTCGAATTCTTAGAAATCATGAAATTGCTATGAGAGTTTTCTTATTAGGCCCGTGACTAAGGTTATTCTGACTGTTATTTTTTTTGTTAGAACAACAAAAAAAAACTAAAATTACGAGTCAGACTTGCACATGAAGAATTCCGTACCGTAAACTTAAAATCGGGCTTCGAACTTTTTTACCGCCCTTTTGTTTTTTTTTTTTCATAGTTGCTGTGTATGATATAACATGCAATCATACGAACATGGGTAGAGGACACTTAGGATGAGGACACGAACTCAGCGGGCCAGAAGCGCCGCCGCCGCCGCGATGACTGAGTTCTTGTCCGCGGCTTGAAACAACCAATAAATGTTAGCAAAATGCTGCACTAAAGTGTCACGTTACCGAGATATTTGAAGGTAAATTTATTAATATTTTATTAATATTAATACAATTACACTAACATTATGAATACCTGAATTACCCTACCCTGAATTTACTGTCGATATTGACATTCAATTATTACCTTTTTGTTTTAAGTTGTTTGACCTTACGTAGATATTTTGACATTTTTAATAATTTAATTCAATACCATGCATGTTTCTGATTCATGATTCGCAGATAATGTATGATTTATTTTAAATTTTAATTTGTAATCTTGAGCTACTTGCTCACCATGATTTGTACGCCTCCTGGCATAACATAGCGCTCTTTCGTCATTTATAATAAGATCTGTATAATATATGTAGGTACCTGTGTTAACAAGTAAAACTGATTCTGATTCTGATTCTAAAGTCACCATCTGCCTCATTTGCCTCACTTTCATCATCTGCCTAGCCTTTTCCCAACTACATTGGGGTCGACTTCCAGTCAAACCGGATTCAGCTGAATACCAGTGTTTTACGTGGAGCGGCTGCCTACCAAACCTCCTCATCCCATTAACTGGGTAACACGATACTTCTTGGCAAGACTGGAATCAGATTTACTGGCTACTGAAAATCCGTAACGACTGCCAAAGATCTCCAAATGACAGCCAGGACCAACGGCTTAACGTGCTTTCCGAGGCACGGAGGAAACTCGATATGTTAGGATGGTCACCCATCCACAGACCAACCTTGGCAAACGTTGCTTAACCGTAAAGATAGCCCCAGGCGGCTGTTATTATCTAGCCAGGAGCTCCTCATTTGCCGAACTTTAATGTCAGCAAAATGCTTTTTTCCGGTTCTGCTATCCTGTCCTGACACGGTCTTCGGGTGTGGAAAACATGGGAAAAACGCACCTACTTATGTGTTAAAACAGTGTTTTTTTTATTGTTTCAAAACTCCGTCATACATAATTCTTATTCACTCAAACAGAAAAACCTAAAACATCAGTTTAAATGTTGCACAGAAACAATTGAAAAAGGAACGAGAGTTTTTTTAAATCGAAATGTCGCCTACAAGGAACAAATCAAATTAAGGCTCAACTCACACCAAAAGAGCGTCGAAGCGGAGCGCAGTTTCAGTGTCATATGAATTTAAGCTTTATTTTCATTACTAAATGATATTTAATCATACCTTGCAGTGCAACGAATACAGAAGTGATGGAAATGGGTGAAGAAAAGTCTATTCAGTTCAAAAAAAAAAAAAAACGACTTCTCGAGCTGCTGGAATCAGCGACTTATTGAGCAGTCGCGGGAATCTGCACACTCAAGAAGTCGCTGGAATGCTCGGGTCGCTGCACTTCGCTGCCCTTCGCCGCTCTTTCGGTGTGAGTTGACCCTAACGTTACATTGTTCCTAGAAGTCTATGCCAATTATTCCTGTCTTATAAAAGTTCAAAATGAGATGAAGGAAAATTCCTTACATCAAGCTTTTTTTGCGAGTCGTGACTTTTTATTTCTACGTTTTTAAATATTTATGCTGGGGTGTGTGCAGAGAGTTATTTAAGATCTTACATAACACGCGAAAATATTCTATGGCATAAATTAGTATCTGATAGTAATTATGTACATGCCAACATGTAATGGTTTTATCTTTAAAATAAAATCTGTTGCTATTCCATTAATTCGCACTAAGCGTTTCCAAGCGTCTTTCATAATGCGCACAGCAAAGGAGGGGAAGTCTCTGCCTTTTTTTTTTTTTTTTTTTTTTTCGGCTGGGAAAAAATGCGTTACGCATACCCTCTCACTCGGGGGAGTGGGAGGGGTATGTGGGACTCCCCGGGCAAGCCCGGTATACCCACTAAAACAACCCAGCACCGAAATTCCCGCAGCGTCTTAGTGGGGGTGGACTGGGAGATCGGCGTAGCCTTTACGTCCAGTCCAGCGTCTTTGTTTCTGAACGCTTACAACCATAATATTTTCAAAGTTAGAGTGAACAGGCTACACTTCGTACACTTTGTCTCTGTCATCTCTGACCTAGACTAGAGTCAAGAGCAATCCCATCTCTGTTTAAAAAAAAAAACTATTTTCCCACAGCGAATTGCCTCACATTTTATTGGGCAATTTGCAGCTCCAGCAACCGACGGCACAATTAATATTTTCATAGCAACAGACGAGAAGGCGACATACATTCGATGAATGCGTCCTTGTGCAAGACTATCCATTTTCAAACCAAACGCAGTCAGAATATTAGTTACGATCAAAGAATCCTTTGTCAACACAGCTTAAATATCCCACGGGGACTGTGCTGTCACGGATGAATAAAACAAATGAAGTGCTCACTAGTCAATGCACTGTTGGCTTTGCCTATCTTAAGGTGTTGGTTGTATGACATTTTCTTATTATTTCATTCGTAAATGTATGCTGTTAAATACTAATAGTTTTTAAATTGTACCGAATGATTTCTCAAATCTATGCGCTCATAGTGAAGGTCTCAGAATTATTAAAAAAAAAAATACAATCTCAAGTCATTAAATGATCAGATGAAAATTGACCCCTATTATTTCCGAAACTACTGAGCCCCAAAATTTTGAAAAATAAGAACTCAAAAAAAAAATAACAGGTCTTCTTTACCCATGAATAAAAGAAAAACCTGTTAGTGAAATTTTAAAACAACATGTTAAAAAAGTATTTATCATTTGGAACACTTTTCACGGGAGACTGACACCCTCTTCTACTTTTATACCGGTCTTGTATTTCACACAAATCCGCATACAAGTTTCACTACCTCATCCAATACCATGTATGAGCATTCCATTCCTTGCTCCTCATTGTTGTAAGATCGATCAAAGCACTCATCAGTCACAGCCCCCTCTTGACTTGAATGTATTTACTTATCCGGCAGTTTTCCTTTTCCTTCTATCGAACCTCATTGAGTCCTGATTACGTAATAGTCATCTGAGTTAGAGACCCTGTTGTTATTCCATTATCAGGAAGGGTCATACACAGGAATGTAAGTCAGACATATTTTTCGTATTGAGGAACTTGTGGCTAAATAATAACAGCCGCACGGGTCGATCTTTACGGTTAAGCAACGCTTGCCAAGGTTGGTCTGTGGATGGGTGCGATACAAAAAAATACGACTGAATTTGAAGAGGAGGAAAATTGTAGGGAAGATAATACGCCTACAACTTTTTACTGGTCTGTTTCAGTAGCACTTATTATATTGCGGAATCTAAGACAGTTTTTCGGGCCTCGTGGCTTTTCTGGTGTACTGGTGATTTTGGTCTTCAAAAGTTGCGTATTTGGCTATTCCAATAGGGGAGGTTATTTTTTACTATTGACGCGACACATTTGACTACTATATCACTCGATGGTTAGCGATGATGTGGTTGTAGATAGAGAACGCTTGCTTTGAAGTAACCTAATCGCTTTTGACTTTTAAACTCTCAGTACGTTGTAGCTATTCGTCATAGCTACAACCTGAGAAAAAGAAACAACAGACTGGCAGACAACTCCACTATTCCATGTATGCACAGTGATTGTGTTCCCAAAACATTTTTGCGTGTGGGGATAGGGGGATTTCCACTGTATCGATGTGTTCCGATGATAGAAAGATTGTGGCGGCATTTAACTATGCAATTCCGTTGCTCACTCCTCAAAATGCAACTGATAGAAATCTGACAGGCTAGCACCGACGGCGTCGATGCCCAAGACTTTGAGACGCGGCTATTAGTGCCTCTCGACTCGTTGCAGGTTATATTTTTTCTCTACTTTCTTATTGAATAACAACAAATATACGAAGAATATGTCATCTGCCTAGCCTTTTTCCAACTATATTGGGGTCGGCTTCCTGTCAAACCGGATTCAGCTGAATACCAGTATTTTACGTGCAGCGGCTGCCTACCAGACCACAACCCATTAACTGGGTAACACGGTATTTCTTGGCAAGACTGGTGTCAGATTTTCTGGCTTCTGACTATCCGTAACGACAACCAAAGATCTCTAAATGACAGCCGGGACCAACAGCTTAACGTGCTTTTCGGAGCACGGAGGAAATTCGGTATGTTAAGATGGTCACCCATCCACAGACTAACCTCGGCAAGCGATGCTTAACCTTAATTATCGACCTGTGCGGCTGTTAGTATTTAGCCACGAGTTCCTAAAAAAAAAGCGAATCAACTGCGTCAAGAGGTGACTCTATACAACTTAACACAACAATGTGAATCCAGCTTTATGCAACACCACTCGCTAGCTTCTGCAATAGGCTAGTTTCCATCATCCACAAATTGCAAAACTATTTAGTCCGTCAGTTAGAATATTGAAAAATAAAAAAAAAATTGTTTTTGTAAATCAATGAATATTGACAAAGATAAAACGCATCAAAACTCGGGGTGGGGGGCTCGTGACGTCACTAACCGCTAAAAATTATACCACGGCGTGACATTTTGAGAATTTAAAAAGTGTCGTAACTTCGTCAATTTTGGTTCCCGTAACAAAAGAAAAAATACGGGTCAAATATTTTTTGATAATCTAACTGACGGACTAATTAGATTTTTTCAGTAAACAAGCCTATTAATGACTGGATTTCCTATGACACGTTTCACATATTTAATTTTCTCCCGCATTTTAGTGATTTGTGTATTTCCTCGCGTGATTCAGACCGGAATGCAGGCTGAATTTATGTCTAGTTTTCATGACATTTGTAGATGTTTCATTTTGTTCTTCTAACAAGACCTTGGAAAATAGAAACCTAAAATAGAATTAAATATATATCTTACCTCGGTTTCTGGAAATAAATTATAGAAAGGTCACAAATTAAATGGAAATCGAACATTCGTCATCTATCTAGCATTTTCCCAACTATACGGGGTCAGCTGCCAGTCAACCGGATTCATCTGAATACCATATCATGTATTAATTAATTTGCATACTATTGTATAAATGCAGATGTGTTACTAGGGAGTTTGTTGGCCACTTCTTCTCCACAGCTAAAACACTAGGAAGTGGTGACGGGCAGGCGTTTTGGGGGACTGTCTTTTGTAAAAACTTGACGTTCAAAAAGTGCTGGCTCTCAGCCTAATTTGAATAAACGACTTTTTAATTTGAACTAACATTTTACGGGGAGCGGCTGCCTACCAGACCTCCACAACCCATTGACTGGGTAAAACGTTAGCTCTCGGCAAGATTGTAGTCAGATTTGCTAGTTTCTGAAAATCCATATCGATGACTGCGAACAGTCTACAAATGACAACGATTTAACGTGCTTTCCAAGGCACGTAGGAAACACGGTATGTTAAGATGGTTTCCCATCGACAGACCAACCTTAATAAGCATTGCTTAACCTTAAAGATCGACCTGTGTAACTGTTTCTTTAGCATTTTTTGCTTGCTTTGGTTTTATAATGATGTATGTTTGTGTTAGGTACCCAATAGTATTGAACCTATTTCGTAGAATTATTTTGACACGACAAGACTCATTAATAAATATTGTTATAACTTAATTGCTGACGTTACATTTATTTTGTGTATATACGAACCTCATTTCTAACGACTTTGCTGATTGGTAAATCTTGTAGCAACTTTATAATGATTTGCATTCATATTCATACTAGCTGACCCTCGCAACTTCGTCTTCGCCACATTTTCCATTAATGCTCCGCTCCTTTTAGTCGTAGCGTTATGATATATAGCATATAGCCTTCCTCGACAAATGGGCTATCTAACACTGAAATAATTTTTCAAGTTGGTCCAGTAGTTTCGGAGCCTATTCATTTCAAACAAACAAATATTTCCTCTTTATAATATTAGTGTAGATGTAGATATCTGATAGTAAGCAAAATAAAGAAAGCTTCTTTAGGTCAATTTTGTTTATCACATGAATCTATCTATTATTTCGATGTTTTTTTCTTAGTTAATCTACGATCAGAATTTGCTATATCGACGGCGAAGTGCCAATACCTTCTAACTGTAAATTTTCGAGAAATTAACTTTTTATCGTTTTGAATTTAAAGGCGTCATTCGCATGTTTTAATAAAATCACCTAGTGTATTCTTAGTTGCAACAGCATTAAATTTAAAATGTGAAAATACCTCCTTACTAACCCAACCTGTCTATTTTATGGTATTTTATGGTATTAATTGCTGTTTAATCGAGTAAATACAACACTATCACAAAATATACAAATTTCGTTTACTATTTAAATTTGAGAATTTAACGTAAATTCATAAATATAGGTAATAACTAATTATTACGTTATCAAACATGAAACGTATTTTTTTGGTTTGCGTTTGACTTTGTCAGATAGGTGTTTTTGGCACTTCGCCGTCGATATGCAAAATCAGATGTGGTGTTAATAAATTAAAATTAATAATTTAAACTGATTTTTCCCAGCGATCCCAGATGTAACATAAAATATACATACCTTCAACAAGTAGCACATATAATGTGTGGTGGACTAAAAAGAAAAATATGAAGGCTTGTGAAAGTTTAAAGGCTTTTGTATTCTCCTAATAAAAAAAAAATCTAAAAATAAAATATTATGCCGAAAAGAGTCTAGCAGAAGAGTTAAACTTTTAATCTGCCGGTAGGTATCTTAGAAACAAAAAAATAAAACGAATTAAACTCTATTTTCTTTTTCTATTTAAATGCCAGTAGCTTCAAATTACAAGGCTTAATAGTATGTCAGATTAAACTGTGTGGCGTAAATCAGCCTGAAGTGTTGGACCAACCATGAGCGTATCATTTAGTGACACTCCTTTAGACTAACCTTAAAGTAAAAGGTTTATGACTACTTTAAATGGAATGAATGAAATGATTGGATACTGCATCATTTTAAGCCCATAACAGAAAAAGCGGTCAAGAGCGAGTCGGACTCGCGCACCGAGGGTTCCGTCACATCATACCTAATATATAAAATGTAAAATGTTTCATATATCATGCCTATATTCGTCAGAGAATTTTAACACTGCGGTGTTTATTGCAGTTTTAGATCAGCGCAATCTGTTGACCGATAGTGGAACTAATATAACTTTTGTTGATGATTTCTGGAAAATTGTGCTATTTAGAGACATCGTTTTATTTTTCCTGTAATCTTTACATTTAACCTTCTATCACATAAAATAATTTATCTATGCAAACTTCGGAGATAAAGGGAGGAATGGTAAAATTTTGTACATTTTAGTCAAAAGTCGAACACCATACAACCTAAAAAATAAGGAAAAATGTTGGGTAGGTGGAAATAGCGTTCTTTCATATGATACCCCACATGCCCTAGTATCACCCCTTTCAGTCGCTGTTGCAAAACCAGTTTTACAGTTTTATTTCTTTCTTGTTGAACAAACGTCATCTAAAACTATTCCAATTTCAAGTTGATAGCATTGGTAGTTCTTGAGATATCCAGCTGTGATAGATGGATAGGTGGACTTAGTCACACCATAAGGGTTCCTTTTATCATTTGGGTACGGAACGCTAAAAAGGCGAGACATGAACATGATCGTTAAATAAAACATCCTGGATTTGTTTTCATGTAAAGTTCCTTTCAGCCAGCTCGTATCGTTTACATACAAAAAAGAAACAAAATCTCTCCTAACAACATTTCCCTACAAATCCCTTAACCCGTTGACAACAATCAAAAGAGGATTTTCTAAAAACAAGCTGTCAATCCACGATGATACCCGAACGTCCACGATTGGAGCCGAACGGATTGAGACCCACTTAAACAGATCCCACGCGACCGTCCTCATGTAGGCCGTTTGTATCGTAAATATACATTACGAGTAATTGAGCCTTGAGCGAGGACCATTTAATTTCGTACTATTTAAGCATTTTTTGTGAATTTTAGAAATAAAAGTAATATTTATTATTTACTTTTACGACTACTTGGATAGAAAAGGTAAACATCAGCCTCTCATATTAATTATAACTACTGGGACTCCTCCAAGCCTCAGACAGCCGGGACCAAAAGCTTAATATGTTTTACATTAAGCTTTTGGTCCCGGCTGACTTTTGAAAAAAATTGACAGTCGGACACACGGTGACTCAAAAAGCGCCTGCAGACTTCAAAATAAGATGGCCAAGGGTGTGTGATTTTTCATTACACAATATTAAATGTCAACACGCATTCCCTCGTTTGGCAGCCATTGTGGGCGTGCACATTGCATGGAATTTTTAGTTTTTGTTGTCTATGGTGCGCAAAAAATATATTTTAAACTATTACTATTATAGCTTTGTGCGCGCCACTATTAGTTTGCCAAACAATGTCTGCGCAACAGTCCGTCGATTTTATCACTTATGTTTTTATTTTATTTATTTATTTATTGTTATTTGTTCATTTATTTCATTATAGTGAGTACTTTTTATGCGAGACGTATTGTATTTATTTCATTATTATTACTTTTTAGACTGCTCCGATCGACGTCAAACCGTCAAGGCCGGCTGTCACTGAAAACCAGCGCTGTGGCTCTGTCTCGCACGCGAGTCTCAGCATTATGCTGAGAGATGGCCGTTTTGCGTAAATTTGACGCACATCTTCCCAATTTTTCATGTTTAAAATTGTAATTTTTTGGTATGCGTCATATTGGCCGCAAATAACCTCTTTTTCTTTCTTTCTTATCAATTGATTGGACAGGACTGATTACGATACATATTATTTAAATCTTCAGTTCAATCAGTGTGCTGTGTTAAAGTTTTGGAAACAGTACCAAGTGCATCAGCACAAAACTTAATAATGAATATTAAAACGCATCCATTTTCAATTCTGTTTGGAACACAGGGTGTTAAGTCTAAGTGCTTTGCTGTTACCTGAGTACTAATGAAGATAGCACCTAGGTAAAGTAAAGTAGTAAAGAGCCACCGGGGCCCTGGGGGGCTACTTTATAAGCCCGATAAACGTAGTTTCGGGCTTACTTGCGAGAGTTAATTAATGACAACACGGTTTAACAGTAACTGTCAAATCGTGTTGTCATTCATTATTTTAGGCTAAGAACTCACGGAGCGATTTTCACCCGCGACCGCCGCGGTTGTGGGCCCGCAGCTTCTGTAGATAAAAAATAATTATGCTAAAAATTAAAGCACAACTCACGACGCGATTTACGCCCGCGGTTTCTACAGAAGCTGCGGGACCGCAACCGCGGCGGTCGCGGGTGAAAATCGCTCCGTGCTTTCTTAGCCTTACTGGTTAGGTGATACAGCGTAGAAGACGCCCACCCACCACTAACCCCGAAACTACGGGCTTCGGGAATAGAGAGTGGCCCCCTGGAACGCAAAGGGCAGAAGGAACACTGGCTTTAGTCAGTAAGAGTTTGACACTACCTTCAGCTTTGCTCAGAGCGGGAGGCGTAATTTAGTGATTTCCCATCCTCATTAACATATAATAATAAATAAGTGTTTATTTCTCACCACAAGCTAAAAATACAAACAATATTTTTCACAAAAGAAATAGCTAATGATTTTTGGTTGTGGATCGCTGGTGCCTGTAGTAGGTAGTAACACCTTTAATACAGGTGCTAGAGGTTTCCCATCCTTAAAAAAAAGTAAGAAGCTAGTAGTATGCTTTAGACATGTTCATTACTAAGTTTTTTATCAGAAACTGGTCTTGTGTAATAATAATATGTTACATTATTTACCTATAACGTGCTTGCTTAGTGGACGTGGCCGTTGCTTTATATCCTACGACACGATAACGATACTATTTATTAATATGTAGTATTGGCAGCCAATTAATCTTAGATAATGATTATTTGATGCAAATACAATGGAGGTTTATGTTTATGGAGAAGGATGAAGGTACCTAACCTTCTTCAAGTGGGCCGTCGGTCGCAAACAAAGCGCCAGGTTTGTGTGCCAACCAGAAGCGAAAATAATGACACTCATAAGGATATTGTACGGGTAGGTTGGCCTCGTTTGGGGTTAAAAGACTCAATGTCTTTTATTTTATTAATCTTTTTTTAGCGTTTCGTACCCAAAAGGGGATCAAACAGTACCCTACTAAGCCTCCGTTGTCCATCCGTCTGTCAGCAGACTGTATCTCAACAACTGTAACAGGTAGACAGTTGAAATGTTCTCAGAGTGTGTATTTCTATTGCCGCTATAATAAAAAATAATAATTTAAATGAAATTAGGGGGGCTCGTATATAAGAAACGTGTTTTTTCTTAGTTTGAGAGTCCGGCTCACACTTGGCTTGTATTTTAACCTATAACAGGCCTTTGAAAATTAAGTAGGTATAATTTTAGAGAGACTGGTGGTTTTAATGCTTTAGCTAGGTTTTAAAATACTGGGACCTATGTTTTTTATGACACAGTCTCTCTCACATCCAACAATGAATCGTATCGTTGCCGCATCGTGACTTTTAAAAAACCTAAAATCTATGTTTGCACAAGAATATTATACTTTTAATAGGTACTTGACTTTTAATTTCCTTCCACACTTGTCAAGATCCGTCCATATAATAAAGCTAACGATGAAAAATGGACTTTCTGTGTACCTCCATTAGTTTGCTATTACATCAAACCATAACTTTCAGACTTCACCTTTCAACTTTGTAACAATATTATCAGACTTTATAGGAGCTTGATCTTAATAAAATAAAAAATAATAACAATTTATAATAAATAATGCTCTTTGTTTAGAATGAATACAAAATTGATAGAGCTGAAATAACTGTGATTAGGCTTCATATTTTACTAAAACAAATCTTCAGAGGTACTTTATCGGTCAGTTATCGGTCTGTTTACCACTAACCTACCTATGGCGTATTAACAAATAGCGTTCAAAATTCTTGCGTTTTTTGCAATTTGCAGGCCAGTGCTAGGTTGTATGATGATTAAAATATTATTCGCGGTTGTAAGATGTATGTAGTTACAGAATTATAATCATCAAAATCACCAATACAACCCTCCAAATTCATGAAGGCGCACCTTTGGGTTGTATTGGACCAAAACAAAAAAAATAAAAAAAGTCAATCCTAGAGCTTTATGAACTTAGAGCGTTGTATTGTTAATTTTGATGACTATAATTCTGTAACTACATATGCTGCATATTGGGGCTGTACAATAATATAATATTATAATATTAGTATAGACAATCAATTTGTCCAGCCTGGCTGTCTAAATTGGCTGATGTGAGCTTCTGAGGACTCGCAACACCTGTCAAAAAAATTGGCTGATGTGAGCTTCTGAGGACTCGCAACACCTGTCAAAAAAATTGGCTGATGTGAGCTTCTGAGGACTCGCAACACCTGTCAAAAAAATTGGCTGATGTGAGCTTCTGAGGACTCGCAACACCTGTCAAAAAAATTGGCTGATGTGAGCTTCTGAGGACTCGCAACACCTGTCAAAAAAATTGGCTGATGTGAGCTTCTGAGGACTCGCAACACCTGTCAAAAAAATTGGCTGATGTGAGCTTCTGAGGACTCGCAACACCTGTCAAAAAAATTGGCTGATGTGAGCTTCTGAGGACTCGCAACACCTGTCAAAAAAATTGGCTGATGTGAGCTTCTGAGGACTCGCAACACCTGTCAAAAAAATTGGCTGATGTGAGCTTCTGAGGACTCGCAACACCTGTCAAAAAAAACTGGCCAAGTGCGAGTCGGACTCGCGTGCACAGGGTTCCGAACCAATTTAATTTTTAAACATGATATTGTAACACTATACACTTCTTATAGGTTTTCCTATAATCTTTAGGTATAGAACTATTATCTATTTCCAATTATTCCTCTCATTTTTAAACATGATATTGTAACACTATACACTTCTTATAGGTTTTCCTGTAATCTTTAGGTATAGAACTATTATCTATTTCCAATTATTCCTCTCATTTGATAAGTCACACGATACAGTTTGAAAAACTATTTTTGAATTTTATAGTTTGACCCTCAAAAGTGACTCCCATACTTACTCAAAATTTATTTATTTGCGTCCACATCACACGTCTGCAATTTTTTTAATTTTAGGCTCAGTAATTTCGTAGATAAGGGAATATCTTCAAAACCATTTATTTTAAAATTATGAAAAATAAAAAACTTTTGAAACCCTCACAGTAAGTCCTTTTATTTGCCATGCCACCCGATACAAGTTGAAAAATTTATATTTTTTTAGTTTGAACCCCAAAATACCACCACCACCACCACGGTGGTGGTGGCATTCATTTATGTAACTTGTCCGTGTTTGGGTCACAGAAGTCCATATGTTTACCGAATTTGAACAAAATTGGTCCAGTAAAATTATCCGGAAAAAAACTCGTTGCGACACATGGACAGACATATAGATAGACCAACAGACAGACAGACAGAAAAACAAGTAGACATACAGACAGACAGAGAAATTAGTGAAAAAAAAAATTATTCAACGTGTTTGGGAGACTGCTACTGCTTAACCCACCCACTGTATCGCAGCTGACGTTCAAAAAGGTCCATAATAAATTTCTCTTAACCATTTCACAAGTTACTGTTCGGAGCAACAGATTTCCATGACCAAGTTCCTTGGTTAATCTGTTTGTTTGTAAAATCTGTTGCTGAATCGCGGACCATGAGCAAAGTAAACCAGTCTATGTATCTAGGGTTATAATATCAATCAATTAGATTATTTTTCTTTCCGCGTAAACAGCTGAGCGTAATCTAGCTGAAAGAGTTCTAATGTATTGTCGTCTGTCATCTTAAAACTAAGGAATGAAATAGGCTAGTTTCCATCATCCACAAATTGCAAAACTATTAAGTCCGTTAGTTAGAGTATTGAAAAATAATGGACACGTATTTTTTGTAAATCAATGAATATTGACAAAGATAAAACGCATCAAATCAATTACAAAAATAAAAAATATTTAAATTCAACGCTCTTTCTATGAATCTTTCTTATGCTTTGCAAGAAAAAGAATGAGCTTTCTTATGTTTCGCATAGACTTCGTAGCGTTTAGAGCGTTCTATGTAAATATTTTTTATTTTTGTATGAAATCCTGATGAACTAAAATACGATGAATTTTTAAAAGACATAGAACAAAAGTTGTTGGTTATGATGTTATTAATATAGTCCTGAGAGGTTGCCGGTGTTTTACAAATAACCCTGTATAGAAATAACTGGCCGATCCGCAGATTGACTGGGCGTTTTTAAGTCAAGAGTGACTAAGTAACTTCTAGGCAAGCGTGCTCCATATTAGATCGCATCATCTTACCATCAGGATGAAATGGTGGTCAAATGTATGCCTATCAATAGTATAAAAAAACCGGCCAACTCCGAGTCGGACTCACGCACCGAGGGTTCCGTACAAACCTGTAGGTTCATAAGCAAAAGATGCGATTAACGATTTATGACGTACGTATTAAAAAAAACCTACTTACTAGATCTCATTCAAATCAATTTTCGATGGTAGTTTACGTGGTACATCATATATTTTTTTAGTTTTATCATTCTCTTATTTTAGAAGTTGAAGGGGGGGGGGGGTACAATTTACCTTTTGAGTTTCAGTTCTAAGTATGGGGACCCCCAAAATGTATTTTTTTTTTTCTACTTTTGTGTAAAAACCTTAATGCAGTTCACAGAATACATCTACTTATCAAGTTTCAACGGCATAATTCTTTATAGTTTCGGAGAAAAGTGACTGTGATATACGGACGGACAGACAGACAGACATGACCAATCTATAAGGGTTCCGTTTTTACCATTTAGCTAAGGAACCCTAAAAACCTGGGCTAGCTTTGCTTATTTTTGTAGATTACTTCTAAGGTCAACGTACTCTCGACGTTCAAATATTAATCTCACAAATTGGATTTATACAGCTTTATTAGCTCAACAACTTATTAAACTTGTTTTCATAACTTGCCCAGCTCAAGCCAACTTAGTCGAATAACAACTTGTATACTTGTTAGGTGAATACAAAAAGGTTACCTGCTTTGGCACTCTGTGATAGGGGATATAGTTTTGGAGACAAAGTTTAAATATGATAAGAGAGGATTGTGTAGCTTGTGGGACGTTTTGGTTTATCGAGAATACAAAATGGCGGGCGGCCCGGGGGTTATAATCTCTGGGCAGCCTGATTACCATTTCCTAGTCTGCTGCTGCTTATATGCCCACTATAATTATCCCATTTCATAATCGCGAACTGAAGTTAAGAACTCGCAAATCCATTAAAAATATAAGCTACATGTAGCAAATTAAATGTCCATAATAAAAAATCTTTCATACGTAACATTTTACTACCAACAATGGCAAAAAAAAAATAAAAGTATATGAATTTTTGTAAAAAAATTGCAAAAGTTTGAAAAAAATGTACAAAAAGCAAAAATTTGGTATATTTTCCTGATGTCAGAATTTCTGGCCACTTTCTTTAAGGTTTTTTTTTAAATGGCGTTGCTTAAAACTTTGTTTTATTTTCGTGATGCTTCTCTAAACATACTAAAAGGTATCTACTAAAACTCCTAACTAATAGTTATATGGAGTTATACGCTCTCTAGTCGCTGATTTCTTGAGTACATGAACTGTTAAACTGCCAATGAGTCTTGTAATTTACGGCGATTTTGGAAATGGATCCCTGGACCAATAGAGATATTTGATGTTTAGGAAATGCACCACCTTTTCCTACTCTTTGATACCTAACTTCAAACATTTAGTACCTCAATTTTATTGATAGCGAAAACGCGTAAAGGTGCATCCACACCGCAGTTAATTTTTGTTTAGCAACGTTTACAAGTGTTAGTGGGCAACATGCGATAGCAAAAAGTTATTTGTTGTTAGTATATAAGTTGAAGAATAATGTTGACGTATAGCATTCTGTTGCTCGTGGATTACAATGAGGTACTAAATGTTTATTTATTTATTTATTTATTTAACAGATTTATGTACACACACACAAGTAGATAACAAAAAAAAGGAGACAGAAAAATAGGTACAAAGGTGATGCTTATTATTATGTTTGAAGTTAGGTATCAAATATAATAAATTAGTGTATTATATATATTAATAATAGGAAAAAAGTAGTGCATTTTGCTATTGGTCCAGGGATCCATTTACAAGAACGTCGTTTATACATTATATATTATATATTATATATTATATATTGGCAGTTTAACAATTCATGTACTCAAGAAGCCAGCGACTAGAGAACATATTACTCCAAATAACTATTAGTTAGGAGTGTTAGCAGATACCTTCTAGTAGGTTTAGTACACCATCACGAAATAAAACAAAGTTTATAGCAACGCCATTATAAAATATCAAAATTAAATAAGAAACCTAAACCTAACAAAATAATAATATTAAACCGCAAACAAAAAATTAAGTCTGGCAACGAAAATCCCCTGAGTTTCACCATTTTACAAGCTTATAAACGTCAACAGGGAATATCAAATTATATTAGAGTTTATTTTTCGTTGGCAGACCTCGCAAGATACAGCAGAAAAATAATGATGTCTAACAGGGTTCAGGATAAAAGCAAAATACCGCTAAAAATCTTGCTTACCTACAGACTATTAATAAAGGGTGACATTCGTAGGCAATCCTTCGGGGGGGATATGTATAGTCAGCCACTATGCACTGACAAGCGTAGTGTTTTTTATACTTGTGAGTTTCACAGTCCTACTAATATTATAAATGCGAAAGTTTGTGAGAATGGATGGATGTTTGTTACTCTTCAACGTTAGAACGCATGTTAGGATCTTCATGGAATTTGGCACAGAGGTAGATTATAATCTGAAATAACACATATGCAAATTTTTATCCGAGAGCATATGTTCCCTAGGGATCTTGCGAACGAAGCTATAGTCAGAAGCTAGTTGAATGTAAAACCTCCTTTTTTCTCCTGTTTTTTCCTTCGAGTATTGAAAAATAATGGACACGTATTTTTTGTTTTTGTAAATCAATGAATATTGACAAAGATAAAACGCATCAAAACTCGGGAGTGGGGACTCGTGACGTCACTAACCGCTAAAAATTATGCCACGGCATGACATATTGAGAATTTTAAAAGTGTCGTAACTTCGTCAATTTTGGTTCCCGTAACAAAAGAAAAATACGGGTGAAATATTTTTTGATAATTATAATCTAACTGACGGACTAATTAGATTTTTTCAGTAAACTAGCCTATTTTGAATTTTCAAATCACTGTATAACGCTTTAGGTACAAAACAAGTAAAGTTATGGTTGTGCTTACACATAAATAGTACGAGGCTTTTCACATGTCTGTGTTTCCGAATGCAGTGTATACAGACACAACTCGCATTGGGCAAATTGAATTGGCTAATATTAGAGCCACACAAATAAGCACCAATATTTTCAACATTTTCTCTCTAAATGCCATATCAGACTATTTAAACAAGGCTTCCTACGATATTTGTTTCCACCAAACCGCCATTGAGTGGAACAAAATATTTACATATATTCTGGAGACGTCTCCGTACCATCTTTTTGGATGGTATCAAATAACCCTCGAGTTTGCTTTACCATTACTTTCTTTAGTAAGCCATTTTCCTTATTGACTCTTTCCCTATCATCCTTGTCATCATAAAGGACACAACAGACGTATCAACTCGAAAAGGGGTCGTCACAGCATTAACTCGAAAAGGGATCGTCACCGCATCAACTCGAGCCTTACAGCATTCTTTGTATGAAACTCCCTACTGTTACGCACACTAATCGGAATCGTAACGTTTTCGCATCGCAACAAACGCGGCGACGCGACGCCTAGCCGTAGCCGAGTCAACATACCAAAGCTGCTGATCTGCTTTGGTTACGTGAGGTTGATGGCTTTTGGACGGCGATACGGTTACGATCCCTTTCCGAGTTGGTATGTGTGCTATATCCTTTAGGATAAAAAGAAACGTACACTCGTCACTCAACTCGAAAAAGAAAAACAAAAATTTTAGGAACATTTCCAAAATAGGTACTTTTTAATCGTGCATTGTAAAGTTTAGTGACGCAATTATTTTATTCTTCTTTTGTATTTTTTTTATAATTCTTTTGATTTCACTCTTTTTACTACATATTTATTCCTTTAATTTTTGTTTCTGAGCATAAAAACTTCAAACTCAATGAGAAGTCAACTTAAACTTTAACAGCTTTCAAAGGTTGTCGAGAATAGAAACTGACTTGTTGACATCAATACGGACTATTGCCTAAAGCAATTCATTGATAGCAAGTAATATAATATTGACTTATCTATTGGAATATTTTCGCTGATATGTGATCCGTTTGATTTGATAAAATGCTTTTGACACATTTAGATCCTCGATAAGATGCGGACTTTGGATGAAGAAGAAAATTTTATCGTTTTAGTATTTGCTGACTTGCCCGACTGCCTCGGAAGGCTCAAGCTGTCTGACACATTAGGCACATTCCATCATCCACAAATTGCAAAACTATTTAGTCCGTCAGTTAGAGTATTGAAAAATAATGGACACGTATTTTTTGTTTTTGTAAATCAATGAATATTGACAAAGATAAAACGCATCAAAACTCGGGATAGTGACGTCACGAGTCACTAAAAATTATGCGAAGGTGTATTGAGAATTTTAAAAGCGTCCTAACTTCGTCAATTTTGGTTTCCAAAATAAAAGAAAAAACATGTGTCAAATATTTTTCATAATCTAACAGACGGACTAATTAGATTTTTTTAGGACACAAGCCCATTGGCTGTTTTTACAATCGCATCGTATTCGCAACTCAATCGCAATATGTCAAATATGTATGAAAATTAAGGCTTTTTTGACAGTTTGCGATTAACTTGCTGTTTAAAACTGGCCAAGTGCGAGTCGGACTGGCGTGCACAGGGTTCCGAACCAATTTAATTTTTTTTAACGTGATTTTGTAACACTACATACTTCTTATAGGTTTTCCTGTAATCTTTAGGTATAGAAACTATAGCCTGCATTTATTTCAAAATTTTAGGTTTAGTCGTTTCGGAAATAACTTCCAAACAATTTATTTTAAAATTATGTAAAAAATATTCATGTAATATATCACACGATACAGTTTGTTTTTGTTTTTCTAGTTTGACCCCTAAAAGTGACCCTCATGCTCAAAATTTATTTATTTACGTAACGCGTCCGTGTTATGGTTACAAAAGTATGTAAATGTACTGAATTTCAACAAAATCGGTCCAGTGGATCCGGAGAAAACTGGCTGTTACAGACAGAAAGACAGACAGACATCCGAGTGATCCTATAAGGGTTACGTTTTTCACGGATGTTCGGGAACCTAGAAATTACTAGAATAGGGAATATGCATGAAAAAACTATTAATGATCTGAACAGTTTACAAAAAAAAAAAAATACTAACTATGAAATTAGAATCTAAATTGTTCGAAAAACGAACGAGATACAATTATTTTAAACAAATTTATCTGTCCCTCTCACGAAAACACTGTTTTCTATGGCAGCTGTATAGTTGTCGTGTAATTTGACGTCACAGTACGTATTGGACTTCTCTTTCTAACTGTAGTCTTTGAAGCTTTATAACTTAATAAATGATGAAGGTATTTAAAAAATAATTTCATAATTGTTTACTAGAGCTAGTAAGTATTTTATTTTGCAAATAAAAAAATCGCATGCATATTCCCTATTGGCCCTCTAGTGTTTTAACATTTCGTCGTTTAAGTTCTTACACAATGATCGTCATTGTTTTACTGTTTTGACATTGATGTCAATTGCTAGAGCATAACAAGACACCTATTTTGAATGTGTTCGAAATTATAAGGTCCTATATTTAAAAAAAAAATACTCGTAGTTTAACGTGTACACACCATTATACAAAGGTATTGTAATAACAGTTTTGTAAAATAATGCTGTTTTTCACCCTTCTTTTAAATATAACCTATTCCTATCTTGGCTAACATAGTACCTATTAGAAATAAATAAGAAACAAGAAGAAAAAGAAAATGCATTTATTCCGCCAGAAGCGACACACAAAAACATAAAATTAAAAGAAAATGAATAACCAACTAAAAACAAAATTAAAAGAAAACATGTTATCAACTAAAAAACTAAATAAAACCAGAAACATTTATGTTGTCTATGTCAGGGCCAGGCATCAACCTACCACGACTTTCTGTACACACCACAGACACACCAGAGGCCTTAGTGTGAGTTTTTTCGACTCACGTTCGAACGCGTTCGATTGCGAGCGCGTTAGAATTTAGTATGGGAAATTAGTTATAGTGCCACCTGGTGGTCACTCGTAGAACCTAATTTGTAAACCTAACGTGAGTCGAAAAAACTCACACTAAGGCCTCAGAACACAGTCCACATTTGTCTATGGCGTCACCGTGACATCCGGCACGTGACTTGTATTAGAACTTGAGCGACGATTTGTTTCATGAATATAGGCTCATTCGACTCTGGTCGTGTCAGACGGTGGACGTGTACTAAATTATAATTCATATTTCATTTTTTAATTATTCCTATTGGCTACTTGTGTGGAATTTAAATTTCTTGTCACTCTTATGGAGTTTATATGGACAAACTCCTCCTAGTGGGTGGTCTGTGAGAAAGACAACAATATTCAACAACACTCAACGTGAAAAAGTGCTTACTGATTGGCCGGTGGCTGCTGGGATTTGAACCTGAGGCGGGCTGCGTGGGACGTCGGTGTTTTTACCGCTGCGCCACCGCACAAGTGACCGTGAGTGTTGAATATTACTATCTCCTTCGTCTACAGCGCCAGCGGCGTAGCCGATTCCGACTACCGCTACGAGTGATCTACAACTGTGCTACGAGTGCTACGCTACGCCTACGTCACTGCCTACCTGGTTCGCGACACCGCTACGCCGTAGCGGATATTGTAGCAGATATTGACGCACGTATTTTTTTGGTTGCAACGGAACTAAACAAGCTCAGATATTTAAAATGCCTAATGTGAAAAGAACTCCACCAGCAAAATCTTCAAATGTAAACCTAGCCAGAGAGCTTTCACACTCTGACTCGGAAATGAGTCTCTCACCGCAAAGGAACGTTACCTCGAGAAGCAAGCGGCCGCGCGTGGAATCTTCATCAAAAAAACAAGAATCCTCGAGCAATGACGTCTCACTTGAATTAATAATGTCTACGTTGACCGCTATGAAAACACAACAAGAAGTGACGTTTGCAAAAATATTCTCTGAAATGTCTGATGTCAAGGAAAAAGTATACCAAATACAAAAAACTAATTTAGAAATCGAGAAGTCGATGGAATATATGTACAATCAGTATGAGGAACTAAAGCTTCAAATAGTGGACCTTGAAAAAACCCGACATGAAAATGCTTCTACAATTAACAAGCTTGAGAGGCAACTCCAAGACATCAAATTGAGTTTAAGGTCATCTACCGTCGAAATCAGGAATATTCCGAACAAACAAAATGAAACGGTTGAGGAGATGATCAACATCGTGTCTCTGATTGGCAAAACTATAGACTTCAAAGTGCCAGCGTCCGAAATCCGCGATATATATCGTTTACCAGCCAAACCTGGCACGAACAAAACTATTGTAGCCGAGTTTTCTACTGTACATACTAAATCCGCCTACCTGTCAGCAGCTCGCAACTACAACAAAAGCCGAAAACTAGAAGATAAATTAAATACGCAGGTAGTAGGCATAGGTGGAGATAAGAAACCAATATACCTCGACGAATATCTTCCCGGCTCAATGAAGAAATTATTCCTGCAGTCTCGAAATTTTGCAAAAAAAAATGGTTTCAGATTCTGCTGGATTTCGAATGGCAAGATTCTGCTACGCAAAGGCCCAGACAGCAAAGAAATTTACACTGTTAAATCGGAAGACTGCCTGACAAACATCTTGAACAAAATATGACTGTTCGACCGGTGCTACATTATTTCTCGTACCTTGTCTCTCTTTTTAGTTACCTACTACTTAAAAATACTATGCAAATGTTCTAAAGTTGTATTCAGTTATTTAGTTTTAACTTTTAACATAAGACACAAACTTCTCACGCAAAACGTCTCACTTTTCACACACCGCTCGACTTACACGCTGAATGTATCTCACATGAAGCCCTATCACACCTTCTCTGATACTGTAATTTCGTTATTACAGAAACTGAAGCAATTACTTTCACACTACACTAAGACAAATACACTCTTCTCAATTATTTTAATACATCAAATAGTTTTTCTTTTTGACCTATCTCTAAAATCATGTTTTAAAGTTATATTTAGTTATTTACTCTTAATTCTCATTATAAAATACAAACCTCATACATATAACATTTCACTTTTCACACACCGCTCGACTTACACGCAGAATGTATCTCACATGAAGCCCTATCTCACCTTCTCTGATGCTGATACTTCGTCATTTCAGAAACTGAAGCAATTACTCCCATACTACATTAAGACAAACACATTGCTCCCAAATATTACAACACATCAGGTAATTTTTCTTTTTGACCTATCTCTAAAATCATTTCCTATAATATTATAAATGGCTTGTTTAAATAATATTCTTGATGAAATTGATCAACATAGGGTGGCTACTTTTGAAGTCTGTGCCCCACACACATACACTTCTTAAGTAATCTACGCTAAGAGTAACCTAAAATGTAGTGTAACAGAACCACCTTTCTTTTTGGACGCAAATTGCTTAATCTGTCGTTTACAGGACACTGCAATCATTGGCATATATCGTTCACCTTCGTATACCAATTTATCTAGTTTCTATAACAGTTTTCAGAAGTTAGCTAGGAGTCGGGTAGTCAGTAGGTCGCATATGAAATTGTTATCAGACCTTGTTAAAGTCCATTTTTCTTTTCCATCAAATTCTAGAAACTCATATCAAATTCAAAATAAAAGCGAGCCTTCATCTGGGAGCCGTCGTAAAAAAATGGAGTCTACGTTTGGAGCTGAGATCAGCAACAAGTCGAAAAAGTTCCTTAAGAGTGACTGAGAGGACAGTTTACCTCCTGGGAACCAGAGAAGTCGCCCTCTCTCCTATATTAAGAGTAGACTTAGAGGACGTTTCTAAGTTTACCTCCTCGGAACCTTATAAGTCGGCCTCTTTCCTTGCCGCATTCAAAGGACACCTTGATGCCTGGGCTGAACGAGCCTGGGATGAAGACATTTCTCGGCCCGTCCTCTCCAGCCCTCTGAAGAGTGACGACCCTCCAGTCCTCCGGTTCTTCAACGGACCCTCCAGTCCTCCGGTTCTTCAACGAAGACTTCATTCCCATCTCACGTCCACTCATCCTTTTCATTCATCAGCCGTTCTTTTCTATAAGTGGTGTATTCATTAAATCTTAATACTATTTTTTTTTTTGAATTCCGAACAAATGCCTCCATCCTTGATGAACTTCTCATAAAAGAACGCCTATCTACTCAAGTGCGAAGTCGGATCCTAAAATTCTTTGGGCATGTTAGTCGGCGTAGTAACACCTCCATAGAACGTCTTGTAGTTCAGGGGAAAGTGGAAGGCACAAGACCACGGGGAAGATCCCCCATGAGGTGGACAGATCAGATGAAGGCTGCAGTGGGCGCTCCCGTGCATGAGTGTACGCGATTGTCGACCAACAGGCAGCGGTGGCGGGACGTCGTGCGTCGAGTACTGTCTACTGCCCAACCTGCCGGGACGTGATAACCACGACCACTCTGACAAGAGTGATACGAATAAGAAGAAGAGACTATTTATTTGTCCTTTTCCCTTTTAGCACGCATTCCCCTCCTAGGTAGGTGAGTGCTATATGTGACCACACATTTCACAGGCTCCCCCTGTAAAATGTAACGTTACACAAGTTACAGCCTTTTCAAGCGTCACATCATAATTCACCGTCTTTTCATTCATATGTCTCACATACCAAGTCGAAATGACAGAGACATGTACCTACTACTGAGTTTCTGAACTGTGTGTGTTATATTATTTTTCTTTTCGTTCTTATTCTTTACTAGCTTTTTCCCGCGGATTCGCCCAGGTTACATTTAAAACTATCACACACATTATTATAGGAGGAGCTCGTGGGTAAATAACAACTGCCGCATTGGTCCATCTTCAAGGTTAAGCAGCGCTTGCCATGGTTGGTCTGTGGATGGGTGACCATCTTAACATATCGAGTTTCCTCCGTTCCTTAAAAAGCTCGATAAGCCATTGGTCCATAGATACTGTCATTTGTAGAACTTTGACAGTCGTTAAGGATTGTCAAAAGCCAGTAAATCTGACTCCAGTCTTGCCAAGAAATACCGTGTTACCTTGTTAATGGGTTGTGGAGGTCAGGTAGGCAGCCGATCCACGTCAAATACTTGTTTTCAGCTTAATCCAGTTTGACTGGAAGCCGACCCCAGTAGGCAGAAGCCTATCCTTTTCCCAACAACATTGGGGTCGGCCCATATGTGTCCCTAGTGTGTCATCATCTGATGACACACGTATGTATTATTAAACAAAGTTCTCAACCGCGTCTGTCTGTCTGTCTGTTCGCGATAAACTCAAAAACTACTTTAGCTAAAAAGGCCACTTTAGCTGTATCATAAAGTACATCACGCTACCCGTTACTGTCAAATTTTCCCAATCCATCTTGAACCTTATAGGGATAGCAATAAAGATGAAAATGAAATTTGACAGATTGTTGTGTGGTTAATTTCATGATTCTGCTAAAGTGGCCTTTTTAGATCCACAGACTATGAGAGTAAAGAAACAGCGAACGCATCTGTGTGTATATTTGCGCACACCACAGTGGCCAAAATTTGGCCGTGATGATTTCATCTTTGCCATGCCTATAATGTTGCATGTTGTTGTGTGCATCTTATATCTAGGCTGATGAAATTGATGCTCAATAATAAAGTCACAAATGTAATCCCATTTAAGCCAAAATAAACTCACAATATCTATGAAAATTCGTGTATTGGACGCCAAACACGGCGGTGTGGACTGAAACCGGGCTTTTTACGCGTCAAGTAAAAGGCTTTTTATTGCACATAAAATTATTTTCGTATGGAGCGCCCCGCTTCTGTGGCCCGGATAATGTAAACTGTTGTAAGGGATAGGAGATAGCGGTGTTGTTTATTTAATCTTATTCAAGATTACTTAAGTACGTAGAGGTATATTTTGTATAATTGTACACTATACCAGTGGCCAAAGTTTAAGAACTTGCAGTCACGCTTATAAGAAAAAGAAAAAAAAAGAAAGAAAATTTATTTACTCCGCCAGAAGCGACACACAATAACAATACAAATTACCAAACTAAAAACACAAAATTAAAAGAAAACATCAACTAAAAATTAAACAAAACCAGAAACATTCATTGTTGTCTATGTCCCCATGTCTATGTCTTATGGACCTATGATAATACAATAAAGTCACTGGTTTTTTTTTAATTGCGTCAAGCATTAGTTTTATGAACATTTAAAACATTATTATAGGTTTTGTCTTACAAAGGCAGCCCGACATAAACTACCGCTAGGCGCGATTTTTTAAAATAAATTAAGAAACAACAATAAACTTCGCATTTATTTGGTGGTTTTAAACTAAATCTGTATCTATACTAATATTATAAAGAGGTTACATTTGTTTGTAAGTTTGTATGTAGGGGGTAATCTCAGGAACTACTGGTCCGATTTAAAAAAAACTGTCAGTTAAATAGCCCATTTATCGAGGAAGGCTAATATCTATACTATAATATTATAAAGAGGTAACATTTGTTTGTAAGTTAGTATGTAGGGGGTAATCTCAGGAACTACTGGTCCGATTTAATAAAATCTTTCAGTATTACATAGTCCATTTATCGAGGAAGGCTATAGACTTTATATCATCACGCTAAGACTAAAAGGAGCCGAGCATTAATGGAAAATGTGACGCAGACGAAGTTGCGTCGGTCAGCTAGTTATAAATAGGTATATAGATAGTACTCTAATGTTTTATGCTACAGGGCCACACAGAAAACTTAGTGAGCCTCAAGCGGCCCATGGGCCGTGGTAGAGTATGTCTGGTCTAGGAATGCTTACCTCCTTAAACTTGCACCAGAGCTCGACATGTCACGATATTGAATTCTTTCCGTAAAATGAGTGAAAGTAGACATACGTACATGTCTACAGTTGACGCTGAGCAGAACTGAATTAATACCAACGGATGAAATAACCGGATTGGATCAATTTGTTTCAAGGAATATGTGTTAAATTATTTGAGAAAGTGGTTCGTTTCACTTTATTTATTAAACAAGAAATGTACATAATATGTAATAAACAGAATAAAAGACTGAAGCGATTTCTCTGTTGCTTTTTAGGGTTCCGTAGCCAAATGGCAAAAGCGAAACCCTTATAGATTCGCCATGTCTGTCTATCTGTCTGTCCGTCCGTATGTCACAGCCACTTTTCTCCGAAACTAGTAGATGTATTCTGTGAACCGCATTAAGAATTTCACTCAAAAATAGAGAAAAAAAAAACAATACATTTTGGGGGTCCCCATACTTAGAACTGAAACTTTTTTTGTTTCATCATACCCTTACTTATCGATGGATAGGTCTTTGAAAATGATATTGAGGTTTATAATGTCATGTTTTTCTAAACTGAATAGTTTGCGCGAGAGAGATTTCCTAAGTGGTAAAACACACACACACACACACCTCCACCAAATCAGTACGCACTCGCCACCGAGCCGAATCGCACGCGTCACCTAATTGCTACGGAGCTATTATCTGCGCACGCGCAATCGTTTGCAAAAATGAAGTGTACAAAGTGTTCCAAAACAGTGACTTAAAAGTCTCCTGGATTGCAGTGTACAAAGTGCTGTAAGTGGTTGCATGCATTGTGTGCAGGCATCTCAGCCGAACAACTAACAGCATTAAAATTGACAGAGTCTGTAGATTGGAAATGTCGCTCATGTGTGGGTAACTTAAAACCCAAGCGTATTTCATGTATCCTGCCAGACCCTAAGGATGACGACAATACCGACACCGAGATACTGAGTAACACGGTATCGTCTCATATTATCATGGAGCTTCGTCGAGAAGTACGGGAAACGATCCGGGTTGAAATGCAGTCGATCCAAACAACACTACAGTTCTTCTCAGACAAGATTGATGATTACGAGGAGAAATTTAGTTCATACGATTCCCGCCTAAAAATACTGGAAAATCAATATAACGATCTCAGAAATCAGCATAAAAACATTAAGTTGCATAATGAGGCACTGGAGCAAAAAATCGCCTCCATGGAGCAAGCGGCACTCGCAAATCAGATCGAAGTCTGTGGAATTCCTGAACAGGAAAATGAGGGAATACAGGACGTCACATCCAAACTATGCACAGTATTTGACCTCAACCCTGATGACATACTCAAGGCCTACCGAAAAGTTAGTCGTAGGAAGAGAAACCCTAATAAGACCCAGCCTCCAGCAATCATAATCGGACTCCGTGAAGGCAAACGAGACCAGTGGCTGTTGGCTGCGAAAACAAAACAAAAATCCTGCAAGGACATGGGAGTGGAAGATGACAGCAAAATATACTTTCGTGAGTCACTTTCACCACATATCTCTTTTTTGCTATGGAAAGCTAAGTCTGATCTGAAAGACCTATATAAATATGTCTGGTGTAAAAATGGTCATGTTTTGGCACGGAAATCTGATAGTGATAAAGTCTGTCATATCAATTATGAAAGCGACATCAATAAATTGAAAATCGCATGTCATGATGTCAAAGATTGATTCACTCACAATTCTTTTTACTACCTACATCCAATGTCGTCGATATACCGGCGACACAAATATGTACCTACCACTGATATGATTCTATGGATGATTCAACGATCCAAGAAAATAACCACAATACGTGGTCATCATTTATGAAGAGTATTAAAACTAAACATAATCGCCTAAATATCCTACATGTCAACATTCGCTCAATGCTCAAAAACTATGCCCACCTTGAGTACATAACATCGTCGAGCCCTCACATCGTACACATAATAACAGTTACAGAAGTTAACATATCAGACAGCTGTGTTAATCTATTTCAACTCCCGGACTACAACATGTACTCGCAACTTCGTCGTTATCGTAAAGGAGGCGGCATTATCATGTTTGTGCATAATAGTCTTAGTTTCACGCGGACACCTATAACTACAAGTTTCTATGAGTGCATAACTGGCGAGATTGATACGAACTATGGATACAAACTATGTGTATGTGCAGTGTATCGGCCGCCCGATTTGAACAAAACATCATTCATAAAGGAACTCTCACGTGTCATTAGTTTGTACCCACGTACATGCAGTTATGTTCTACTAGGGGATACAAACATTAATCTTAAGCAAATAACACCTGTACGTACAGCATATTATTATTTAAATTCTATGAGTGAAAATGGTCTCGAATGTGGAATTACGCAGCACACACGCGTCGAAACAAAAGGTAATTCAATATCTAAGTCTTGTATTGATCATATTTTTGCACGTCTAATGAATTGTAAGGCGGTATACTCATCAGTAATCAACTATAAAATAGCTGACCATTATATAACGGGTTTAACACTTGTTCACAATACGCGGCTTACCGGCAATCATTTTAAGATTATAACTAAGCTAGATAATGTTAAGGTACGAGATGAGCTGTGTAATATAAATTGGAAGACTGCGCTAGATTTAAAAACTCCCAATGAAGTATTAAAGTTCATAACAACACATTTTAGTGCAATTTATGATAAATGTAAAATACAAACACAAATTAATTTAGGAAAAAGGCATGTTAGTACTTGGATTAATGACAGAATGCGACATATGTGTAAGAAAAAGCTCGAGTTATTTGATATATGGAAAAAAGATGAAAATAATGTTAATAATAGATTATTGTATAATAGGTATAGAAATAAAACAAATAAATATATATCTAAAATTAAAAATGATTCAATTAGAAAAGATGTGTCAGAAAACTTTAGAAATACTAGAATAATATGGCAAATAATAAATGACATATGTGGGAAAATGTGTAATGCAGTGGATGACGTAATTAAAAAGCATTTTAGGGAAGACTTTAGTTCTTTAAGCAACAAATTTGCTCATGGTTTTGAAGATAACATCAATAAAATTTGTAAAATTTGCGAGATACCTCTACTGCAAGACACTTCTTCCCAAAAAGTGTCTAATGTGTCTATGAGATTAAGAAAAGTTACCGATGGTATAGTTTCCAAAATAATTTGTCATTTGAATAAGAAAAAAAGTCCTGGTTTAGATAGCATTCGAGTTAGTGACCTGCAGTGCATTAATTCCGAAATAACACCTGTCATTACTCATCTAATAAACCTATGTATTTCCACGTCATCCTACCCTGATGAATTAAAGACTGGCATAATTAGACCCATACACAAGAAAGGTCCATACAATGACATAAATAACTATAGACCTATTACTATTCTACCTAGCATAGATAAAATAGTGGAAAGGTATTTAGGTAACGAAATTAATACTTTCTTGTCTAGTAATGACATAATAAACAAAAAGCAGTTTGGGTTTCAGAAAGGTCGTAACACGTCGCAACTTTTGTCTGCTTTTTCTGATGAGGTCAACAAGCATCTGGGCGCACGTGAACAGGTGCTTGTTGCCCTCATCGACTTTAGCAAAGCATTTGATACTCTGCGGTATAAAACATTATTCAGTAGACTTGAACAAGGTGGTATACAGGGTCCTTTTTTGAAAATGTTCATAACAAACTTAGGTCTATTAACGCCAAGTTGCCTATCCTCAAGTATAAACTACCCTTCCACACGCTTCGCATGCTGTATCTCGCTCTGGCGGATTCAGTCATAAGTTATGGGCTAACCAGTTACGGACGTTCCTACAAAACTTATTTAGATAAAATATATAGACTACAGCTAAGTATACTTAAGACTATTGTACCAAAGAATATTAGACTTAAATATAAAGATGATGAGTATGGAATATTTAAATATTGCAAAGTTATGTCAGTCTTTGATAAATTCAGGTCAGCAATTATCTTGGATAAATTTAATAATATAAGTTCCTTAACTTTAAACATTAAACCAAAGCAATTACGTGATCTTGATTACCTACCTGCATATAAACTACCTATAACTGTTAATGTGTATAGCATGAGAACGTGGGAATATATTCTACCTGATACCTTAAATAAAATTCCTAAAAATGTACAATCAAATATTGTTTCTAGTTCATATAAAAAATGTAAAAAAATATTAAATTATTACTTTTCTGGTGACATCACTTAAGTTTTAAGTAGGTAAAAGTTTACCTGTTTGTTTTTTTTTGTAAGTACATATTGTGAGCGAGTTTGCTTCCTCCACTTTGTCACATAAACCTTTATAGGTTTCAGACAAGTGTTAATTATTTGTTAATGCAGCTTGTAATAATGTTTTTGGAAAATAATAAAAAAAAAAAAAAAAAAAAAAAACACACAGTATGTGCTAAGTTACGGGGGGGGGGGGGCGTAACTTCTAAAATAAGAGAATGATAAAACAAAAAAAATATATGATGTATATTACCATGTAAACTACCAGCGACAATTGGTTTGAACGAGATCTAGTAAGTAGTTTTTTTTAATACGTCATAAATCGTAAATCGCAACTTTTGCTTATAATATAATACCTACAGGTTTGTACGGAACCCTCGGTGCGCGAGTGCGACTCGCACTTGGCCGGTTTACTACTGTAAAAATCTCTTGCTTGTATAGATACAGGAAGAGATTTTTTTACAGGAGTTTTTTATGAATTGTGGTAAATTTAAGACACGTAGATACAGTACCGCTCTGTAGTGTTCTGAAGAAATGTATTTATTATTTTTTGAGAGTTATGTTTTGTACTTTAGAACATAAATAGTTGCCAAAGTCGATATTTTTGCTAAAAGTGGCCACTTTTAGCAATAATTGCCGTTTTGGTTATTTAGCCATGAGTTATGTATTACAAATAGCTCTCAAAAAATAATAGATACATTTCTTCAGAACACTACAGAGCGGTTTTTTATCTACGTGTCTTAAATTTACCACAATTGATAAAAAACGATTGGCGGCGCTAGTGGACGGAATACACGCTCTTAATACATAATGTAACTGCCTTCGAGGTAGAGTGGTTTAGACGTTTGCCTTGTGAACCGGTGTTACTTGATTCCCACAGGAAGCCAAAACAATGTCATAATAAATACCATTTTGTACCCAATTACCCCAGAAGAAGAATTATAAAGCAAAAAAAAATTATAATTCCAAAAAATCATTTTGATTTTTTAAACTTCTACAACAGAAGCAAAATCATTAATAAGCAGTAAGCTCTTAATATAAACCGATACACACAGATAATCTTTCAAGTTTTATAAATTACCATTCGTCTGATTCGCGGGCACTTAGTCTATAATTTGTGAAAGGTGATTTAACATTATGAATTTTGCATAAAAACCAGTTGCATATTAATTTTCACTACAGCTAGCGGCTAACGTACTTAAAAACCTGAAATTTTTAAATTCCAAACGTTGTTTGTTGTTCATGCAAAAAAGCCAATCTGAAGTAATCGAATTCCATGGCCGTCATCGTGAGTTAATTAAAAAAGGTATGAAGTGACTTGCGTAGTAACGAAGGGATGAATTTTCGATGTAGGTAGCTTTGATTTCATTGAGGCATGATGAAACTGTTGATTAGTATTAAAGCCAAACCTCTAGTTTTAAGTTAATAAAATTATATTTAGTAAAGAGATAGTCGGGTAAAAGTCACTTTTCAAACATTCTGATGCGGCATAAGGGACTACTCACACGTATTCAGCTTATGCCCACAGAAAACAACGATTTTGTATAGAGACGCATACGCATCCGTTCAGCTTTCCACATCTATTCAGCTTTCGCGGCAAATAAGTATAAAATGGGGACAAATGTGTTATCATCATGCGAGTGCTATAGATAGAGTTCAGCGCTGTTCTGCCGCTAACGCCTTCTCATTCTCACGACGCTGTATGCTGCTGATAGAAGCAGAACTGTTTAAGTGTGACCAAAATCGTTCAGCGTAACGCGAATGGAGAGGAATGAGAACGAGTGTCGTCTATGATTGAACCAAAACAATGTCATTATAAATATCATTTTGTACCCAACTACCCCAGAAGAAGAGGGTATTGTTCTACAAGAGCATGCGGCTATGGAAGTATGTATTTACTCATGTATTTTAAAATAATAAATATAAGATAAAAAAACTTTTTACAAAAAACTGCTACTACCTACCTCTAAATAATATTAAAAACACTACAAATTAAAAATAACTTTAATTTCGGAAGTCGATGTTTTTGTTAGTTTCTTTGTATTTTGGACACCAACTTCCGAAACTATAGTTATTTTATACTTTGTAGTGTTTTTTGTTTTATTTGGAAGGCGGTTGTATTTTTTTGTAAAAAGCAACACCACTGCCAAATCGCAGGAAAGCAAAATACGCAATTTCGATTACTTATATGACAAAAAACGATCATACAATTAAACGAATTCCAGCTATTTCGATTTAAAATTCCATAAATTGTAAAATATTTTTTTTCTAAATATGCCACGGATGTATTGAATTTGGATAGGATAATATTATGTTATATATGTCACCGAAAAGTAGCAAACGCCGTAAGATTATAAAATATCGCGTGATATTGTAAACATTTTTTTCTAAATAAGACACGGATAGATTGAAAACTACTGAATTTGGATGGACTTTATTATAATACACAAAACGATTTTTTCTCAATATACCGAGAAAATATATACCTACTAATCAAGATTTATTACAATCGTACGGAGGCTGCCATTTTTTGGTGACATTTATACAAAACGATTTTCTCACAATATCATAAATCCGACTAATTATATTATAAATGCGAAAATTTGTGAGTATGTATGAATGTTTGTTACTCTTTCACGCAAATACTTCTGAACCGATTACGTTGAAATATGGTATGTAGGTAGCTGAAGACCCAGAATAACACATAGGCTACTTTTTATCCCGGAGTTCCCGAGGGATCGGGATTTACACGGGAATAACGAGAATTTATACGCGGACGAAGTCGCGGGCGGCCTCTAGTATCTAATAATTATAATCTAATCAAGATTTATCCCAACCGTACGGTGTCTGCCATTCTCCGCTGGCATACATATTATTTGCACCCGTGCGAAAAACGAGGCGAGGCGAGGCACTAGGTGAACAATAAAATTATCCCTCACCCTTATCTAGCTCGCATAAATTATAAATATTTAAAACAAAGAGAATGAAACGATAGAAGGGTAATTAATGTAGGCGCCGCTAAAACAACATTTTTATCAAAAGGTCTACTCATTAAAAACGCGGTTAGGCGAGTTCTCGGAAAAATATCTAATGTATTTTTTAATGAACGTGACTCATACGTGTATTCCCCGAAAGGTAGGTAACCAGAGGTTTATGTTTCGAAAGTTATTTAAAAATACATACATTTTACCAAGATGCGATGGAAGCAACTTACTTAACATTAGTTGGAAAAAAAGTATTAGTTAAGTGCGAGTCGGACTCGCGCACCGAGGGTTCCGTACAAACCTGTAGGTATTATATTATAAGCAAAAGTTGCTATTTACGATTTATGACGTATTAAAAAAAACTACTTACTAGATCTCGTTCAAACCAATTTTCGCTAGTAGTTTACATAGTAACATACATCATTTATATTTTTGTAGTTTTATCATTCTCTTATTTTAGAAGTTAAGGGGGGGTCACACTTTTTACTACTTTGGAAGTGTCTCTCGCGCAAACTATTCAGTTTAGAAAAAAATAATCTGAGAAACCTCAATATCATTTTCGAAGACCTATCCATAGATACCCCACACGTATGGGTACTAAGAAATATTTTTTTTTAGTTTCAGTTCTAAGTATGGGGACCCCCAAAATTTATTGTTTCTTTCCTATTTTTGTGTAAAAGTCTTTATGCGGTTCACAGAATACACCTACTTACCAAGTTTCAACCGCATAGTTTTTATAGATTCGGAGAAAAGTGGCTTGCTGGTTCCAACTATGCTAGGGTCAGCTGCCAGTATCACCGGTTGCAAGCGATCCGAAAAAAAACATAATCTTGTATATTTATTCACTTGTTCATTTCATCATTCTTCACAAAACAAATAAGGTCATTTATTATTTGTGTATCCCCCGAACTTATTGACACACCCGAGGCCATCATATTAAACATTGCGTTTTTTTAATAAAAGAGGTTTAAGCCGCTAGTTAACAAAACAACAACCTGTTGCACTCCCGGAATGCATCAAGCTGTTTTTTTGTTAACGACACCCAAAAATCTAATCACAGGTCCTTAAATAAGTGATATCCTCTCAGCAATAACATTTTTCAATTAATCATAATTTACTGGACTGACATATTTATTAGCGTAGCGTAGTATAGTTAGCGTAGTATAGGTAAGTGTTAGTAAAAACGAGCATTTTAGTCATATAGGGCCTATTAGTACCTGTCTTGTAGTAAGAATTAAATTGATTGTTATTTTATTACTTGGTCATTTACAACCATAGTTTTGTGAAATGTAGAAGCATATTTTTCAAATTTTGTAAATGTGAGTACCATGGAGCCATTTACAAAATATAATATGATTAGTTATAATTTTACTTGTTTGACATGAACGAGCATGGTGATTGAGAGCATGTCATGCTCACTAAATGTTTCACTGATGGCGGCGCGTGTGTTGGATCATTCTGTTCCCTTCAAAATGGTTGAGCTGAATGGTGCCGATACATGCATCAGGTTCGTGAACGGGCGCCGTCAGTTGAGACTGGCTTATTTTGATCTTTAGATTTTTAATTCTTGTAATAAGTTTTATTTTTATTTTACAATGTCCTCACATGCAGAACAAACAACATGTAACTAAGATTTTTGTTAAACATCACATAATTTAAAAGAGTGTGTTTGTAGTGTGGAGTTTCTTGCACGTTCTTCTCCATAGAAAACTATGCTTTGCTACGTGCAAATAGCTTCATGTTTTTGACTGACCGACCTTGACATTTCAAAAGTGCCTGTAAATGGTTTATAATAAATGCCTTTGAATCAAACCTACATTTCATAATTTCTGTGACATTTTCAACCAAGTGTTTTAAGCAAAATTAATTAGTTCTCAAGATATACACTTCTGGACACATCTATTGGCCCACCTTAGAGTTTAAGTTTCGATGGCCCCTACCGAAATATGATTGCTAGATTGAACAAAATCTGTTGATGCAGTTTTAAACCTGATACATTTTACCATCTTTTTCGATCGTATTGTTTTAAATTTGAATTCAGAATACCATACAACATGGAGCTACGCCTAACAAGTCGGATATGCGCCTTGTTAAAGGCAATTGATTTTTGAATAAAAAACATGTTTTAACAAATAAAGGTTTAATTTAATAACGCGTGTTGCCTCCATGGACATCTACCACAGTTCTCATACGATTAGGCATAGAGTTTATCAACCGCTCTATGAAATTTTTAGGGATCATCTCCCATTCCTCTTTTATGGCAGTTTTCAACTCCTGCATCGTCTGGGCAACTGGCTGACGAGCCCTAACACGTCTTTTTAGCTCGTCCCACATGTGCTCAATGGGGTTCATGTCTGGGCTTCTGGCTGGCGTCCATAACTGTGATGTTCACATCCCGAAGATATTCCCTGACGATGCCGGCCGCATGGGCTCTTGCATTATCATGCATAAAAAGGAAATTTGGGCCCACATAGTCCGCGTATGGTATCACGTGAGGTTCTAAGCACTCACGAATGTACCTTTCAGCATTTAATGTTGGCAGCCGTGGTCCTGTAACAACCTCAAGTTGAGTTTTGCCGCTCGCGGATATACCACCCCAGACAGTCCATGAGCCACCGCCATAAGCAACCCTCTCTTCAAAGCAGCATTGTGCGAAACGCTCTCCCTTACGTCGGTAGACCTTCTTCCTTCCATCATTGCCATGTAACACAATTTTAGACTCATCAGAAAAGAGTGCACGGCTCCAATCTTGCTGTGTCCAATTTAAATGACTGCGTGCGAAATGAAGGCGCGCTGTTCGGTGGGCTCGCGTTAGTTTGGGCCCATTAGCTGGCTTGTGTGGTACCATATCGCGTTCTTTTAACCTTCTCCGAACAGTTCGAGCGCTCACAGATACTCCGTGGAAGTCGCGAAGTTGGTTTTGTATCTCAATGGAGGTAAGGTGACGATTTCTCAAGCTGGTCGTCACGATGAATCGATCCTGCCTTTCAGTTGTGACCCGAGATGGTGGCCTTCCTTGGCGACGAACAAAGCCGCCAGTCTCTGGGTACCTCCGATAAACATTTCGGACCGCAGATCGACTTAAATTAAGTTGAGCACTCACGTTTCTTTGGCTATGTCCGGCCTGAATAAGTGCCACAGCTTGGGCGGCGACTTCAGATGAAGTATCCATAGATTATTGATAGAACCTCACCTTAATGTTAAGAATAAGTAAAGTTTGTTGCAAAACCAAAGCAATCAATCACTTTTTCAAGAATTAAATCCAAGTAAACCAATAAAACCAAGTTTTCTTAGTATTCGATTGTTTGATATCAACAAACAGGCTCCAAATTGTCTTTTGTTTCTTTAAATTCTGTGTTCTAAATTCAAAAAAAGACTATTGAATGAAATTGTGAATGTGCCATGTTCAAAACTGCATAAAAACTTTTTGCTCGACCTAATATAAAATTTTAGCTAGGACCAAACGAAACTGAAAATACAAGGTGGGCCAATAGATGTGTCTAGAAGTGTATTTAGCTTCCAATTCTTGTGAAATTAATTTGTCTAATTAAATAATTAATGTCAGTCTATTCTGTTTCATTTCAATTTTAAAGACGAAATAAAATGTGTTTTTCAATCATTTGTCATTTTGGTAATTTCTTGTTAAAATTGTTGCAACTTTTAAAACCTAATTTTGATTTGGCATTTAAGAAGTTGAGCATTTTGTTTAGAGTTACATTTTATCAAATACAGCTGTTGAGGTTTTTTTTTCAGTTCTAAAAGATAATAAATCGCTGTTTAAATACACTTATAACACTAGTTTTTACCGTGGCGAACCTTCGGTAACAAAACATGTCTCGGAAACAAAAGCCTGTATAGCTTTGTAACAGTTATATAATTTTCATCATAAGATCAGTAGTTCTAGAGAAGCGTTTCATAACCTCGGGTCACGGTCGGTATACGGATGGGTAGCGGGTATACAAGAAGAATTGCTTGAATTACGGGATGATGGAGGTCTAAACAAAAGATTTGCCAAAATGTTTCTCACGTTTTTTTTTTTTTTTTATGCTAAACAGGGAAGCTCTTGGCCCAAATCTCACCTGATGGAAAGTGATGATTAGGCCGAAGATGGAAGCGAGTTTCACCCGGAATCCTCTTACACAGAGGAACTGGCTATCATACCTCTAACTGCCGGAACACAACAATGCTGTTAACACTTTGTTATGGCGACAGACTTAGACATGATAGTGGTAGCTTGCCAGGCGGACTTAGAACAAGCAGGGCAGAATCATCTGGGAAGCCAATTCTTAGCAAGAAGCTGATAAGGTCTTACTACTAATTCCAACTACTTATTTGTGTGAAGTAGGATTGTCATGCCTTGCTGTCTTAAAAAAGTTGTTTTATTCATATTTTAATATGACATAAAATTTAGCAAACCACGGGCTTTAGATAAAAATAATAATAAATTGAGTTACCAGCCAAAAATTTTAGAACCACTGTTCTAGAGGATACCTCCTAAAAACAAGCAACGAACAGACGGAGAGCGGACCCTTAATAATATTAGGAATGTTAACCCATCGGGATCACCGTCCGCACAGCAGACATAATAGTTAAACAATCAGCGAAGACCACATGTAGCTCATGGGACTGTGAACCGGTTAAAATAAGCTTCAGTTATTAGATATTTTGTTAAGACTTATATAGGTTTAGTTTTATAGATCGCATGAGTACATCATCACAATAAATATAACCTTCTATACTATCAAAGTTGTATTTGAAATGAAGTTACCGTAAGCGCACAACTCAAGCTTTGATTCGTATACTTACTGCACTTCAATATTATCAGTATAACTCAAAAGTTCTCAATAGTTTAAGTTCTCAAAATCCCAAAAGTTCCTTGACTGATTTCTCAACAGGTTGGCCTAGTGTTAATATTATGATGCAATTCAGATTATTGGAAGAAGGTGAACTATTTCGGGATATAGATCTAATATGGTTGCAGAATTGGTTCTAAAGAGTCGCGGCGGCCCTGGATCGCAAAGGGCACTAGAAGGAACATTTTTATTAATTAGCTAACAATTTGACTCTTTTTTTGGACTATGCGCTCAAATATTTAATTGGATGTTTTTCATACTTTTGAAAAATACGGACAAGATGAAAACCACCACAATATCGTGCACTGCAGGTTCTTCGCAGAACAAATATTAATATACCCAACTTCCAAGTAATAAGACTGTCTCAGACTTAGCTCAACTCAGCAATATCGCGACACCTGAAACACGCAAGTATAAATCAGCTTTACTAACTTCGAGTGCTTGAAGCGCTTAGCTAAAGGCGCTGCTCTATTGCAGCCCATGGCTATGATATGCTACATGTACGATTTTATAGATGTGATCTGCGAACCACACGGCCAAGCACGTATTCGGGTCAACAATCAAATAAGCAGCATGGACGGTGGGCCCTAGGCCTCGTCTTCGATGACTGCACAGTGACTGAAGCGGTAGCGAGAGCAGAAGTGTGTGCATCGTGACTTGATATAGCGGGCTGACTGTAAAGTGCTGTGTTTTCTAAAGAGGCTCACTCATCGGCGACGAAAAAGTGGTGGATGAACTCATCGCCGCAAGTTTGCCTGCTTATCGGTCTTCTACAGATTGTACTTCGGTGAGTGTGCCCAAGAACTCCACGACCTCATTCCACCGGCCACCTTCTACCATCGGACATCCAGACGCACTGCAACTTACCATCCCTACCTTGTTGCTATTCCACGAATTCGGACTAAGGGTTTCCAAACGTCTTTTCTAATGCAGCAAAGGAGTGGAACTCTCGGCCTGCGTCTGTATTTCCGAACGCTTACAACCCTAATCTCTTCAAAGTTAGAGTAAACAGGCTCCTTCTGGGTAAGCTCGCTCCATCATGGACTTTGTCTCTGTCATCTCTGACCAAGACTAGAGTCAAGAGCAGATCTCAAATAAAAAAAATAAAATCAAAATATTCAAAACAATCGGCAATCGTTATTTTTGTCAATTTTCTATTTAGATTTAAGTCCTCAAACCGAGTGAAGAGCCAGTGTAGTAGCGACGGCGGGTACGAAATGTCAAACAAATGAAACCGCCGCTTGCACCGCATATGGCAAGCAAAACGAGCGGCGGCATCGATCGTCATATAGCACTTGATGAATTGAAACGGCCCTCGATGAATGTCAGAAGATTTATCCATCCCGGATAATTGAACGGTTCTTGAAGGTAATTCACGAGAAAACTAGTGATAAGTATTCTAGCTTGCGTTTCTCACCCTGGTCGAGGCTTTACTTGCTTCGACTTGCTTCGTCTCGTACAGTTTAGTACTTCGGTCGCATGTGACGCGGTACTAAGTAAAACTACTTCTTGTTGAATGCAGGGGTTCTAAAGTAAGTCGTGATCACTTTAAGTTGTTTGGGAAATAGTAAGAAGTTTCTTGCTTAGAAGCAAGTTGCATTTTCTGGAACTGTGTACATCCAGAACTGCGTTCCGTTTTCTGTTCCGATGACAATAATTTGTGTTTGGTAGAGATGAACTTGTAGGATGATTGTGTATTTAATTAGCAGGCAAAGTTAAGTAGTTAGTAAAAATGCCAATGAAGATAGCTCATGTATTAATTAGTCACTTGTATTATTCACAAACGTGTAAAGGTAAAATAATTATGTTGAATAGGAAACAGTTGATTCATAAAAGTAATAAAGCCAAGGAAATAGTCAAAGCACAAGATACCAGATGTTACGGAATTTGTCCGAAAGAGTCATCGCGGCCCTGAAACGCAACGGGCATTAGGAGCAGCACGGATGAGTTTTAGTCGGTAAGAGTTAGGAGTGAGGCGTATTTATCGAAACAGTTAAAAAAAACAGGTATTTCAAAGTAACAACATGAAACAGGTATCTCAGAACCGAAATAACAGCTCCCACCTATTTCGCCTGTTCCTCAAACAACCGTAGTAGCCATAACTCGACATACAAAACGAAACGACCTGGAACAGCTATGTGGAACAGTTTCAAATGGTACATGCTCCATTCTCTTCTGACTTATTATAATAGAAAGAGACAACATCTGTTCTTTGGAACAAGCTCTTTGCTCCTCTGGTTCATTGTAATAGAAAGAGATAGAACCTGTTCCCTGCCTGTCACTGTTTCTGACCTTTTCAGTAGCAGGATTATCTATGGTAGTAGGTACTGTTTCTGTATCTGTTACAATCAATGAGTCTTTAGTTTCAGTGGAACAGGCTGTTTTTTGGAACAGGTTTTGAACTGTTTTCTTCTTGGAACTGAAACAGGTGAAACAGGTTTCTAATTTTATCTGTTCCAACCCACTCTAGCTAGAGTCTGACAGTCACTAATGCTGAAAAAATTATGACGAGTACGTATTATTAGATACAATGTATCTAAGTACCATTATGTAAGTGCAGAGAGTAATTGAAATAAAATGAATTAATAAATAATATCAAAATAATACCTAACGTGCGCTCGCGCAACCTTTTCACATCGAGTGTGTAGAACGACTGATAAGCCTTTGTTTGAGATCCAAAATAAATGAACCAGTGAATAAAAAACAAAACGTTTCATGTTTTGCATAATTCTGAACCAAAAGTGATTATTTACAAGAGTAATGTTTACACGACATTTTTTTTTTTAATAAATACATAAAAACTTTTAAAATAAAACCTTTTTAACTAAGTTAAACTCAGATATGGCAACAAAAAACCGCCACATTTTTTTCATTATGAGAGCTAAAACAACGTTCTAAGAAAAGAATCGTAATAAAATAAAAATATCAAATCAAAAGCAAAAATTGTAGATGACTGGAAAGGTCGAAAACCTCATTATGCCGTAGGAATCCATTTTTCTATTAAAAGTAAGACTCAGTCAAATCTTGTTTAGGGACCATTTGTTCACGAAGGAAAATCAGCCATTACGTAAAATAATATTCAGTAAAGTTTTCCTTTCTTTTGACTTAAATTCTTTGAATAATGAAAGCGGAATTGGAAATATATTAAATCTTTTGTCCTTACTGATTTTTATTTATTGTTCTTTAAAGCCACCCAGGGGGTGGTTGTAGCTTTCCCGAATTACAGTCTCGCAGGGTGTTGTAACAAGACTTGTGAAAATATCCGCCCCGTGACAGAAACCTATAGTGTTTGGTAATTTTTTGTGAAAGCGTTTTATGTTTTACGATATACATCCGGCACTTTGTCATTCGTTCGTGGGCTTACTGCTAGCGATCGCGAGAACGGTTTTTTTTTTTTGTAAGGGTGGGTTATCTTGAAATGACTACTTATGTCATTTGCGTTTCAGGGCTTCTTTGAGGTGCACGTGGAACACAAAGTGCCATCGACCTGGGCCTGGTGCTGATCGAAAGGTGAGCCATTCAATGCTGGCGGTCCGCAGGCCCGCGCCTAAGGTGGCCTCGGGCGTTTTCTGGTGCGGTGACTGCGGTGTGAGGTTTGCCTCTCCCTCACGTGTCCCGCCTCCTCCTTCTCTAGCATTATAGCTTTGCAGAAGAAGGTGACTGCTTCCCATACCCACTCGCTGCAGACCATGGATCAATCCAGGGCCAAACGTGAGAGATTGCCGCCACCGAACGCTTTGACGAGGACACGGCACTGCCCCGCCCAAGCAGAGCAGACTTCCATCGTATGCTCCACCGTATGCTCAATAGTGTCTTCTGGATGATGCCCACAGTGATGATATATGGGCGTTTGCTTTCATCGAAGCCAAAACAGATTCCAAACAACGGAAGTGGTGTGATGTTCTTACTTATTTACCGTTATTTCCTGATTAATTTATTTGCGTGATCCAATCGTTTTACTGATGTTCACCACTATTCTGGAAATAGTGTAATAGACCAGTCTCATTTAAAATATCTGCAAGTTACCAAATCATTACCTTGTTGCCATTCCACTAATTCGCACAATAAACGTCTATAATAATGCGCAAAGCAAAGGAGTGGAACTCTCTGCCTGCGTCTGTCTTTCCGAACGTTAACAACCCTAATGTCTTTAAGTTACAGTGAACAGGCTGCTTCTGGGTAAGCTTGCTCCATCGTTGACTTTGTCTCGGCCATCTCTGACCTAGAGTAAAGTCAAGAATAAACTGATATCTATTACAAATATAATGTATCACCTCTAGAAACTAAAGTTATTTTTGTCTATACAGGCGAAGGACCCCCCTGTTTCTTCGGAAGCACATCGATGCCTTACGGCCAAAAAGGGATAAGCAATTTTTTTTTGCGAAATCAGCTTATAAATGTTTTGAATCGGCTTTTAAATTTCGAGTCTAACCTATTAAAGTCGATTTTGCTAAAAATGTCGCTTATCCCTTTTTGGCCGTAACGCATCGACATATTTTCAGCGTACAGTAGAACCACGCAACAAATGCGAGCAGCCATTAGTGTGTCAACTGACGGCTCTGGACAAATACAGCTTGTGAGTTGTTTGCTTAGTCTGTGTCACCATGTAAACGTTGCGATTCCAACCGGAGCTGAACCCAGCTTAACAGGAGTGTCGGAGTCCGGTCTTAGTCGCATGGTAGAGGTATTTTGGTGAAGAAATTAATGTCGAAAGCTGTAATACAACTGCTACACATACTGCTGTATGCTGTGTGTTAATTTGCCTGTTTATATCTTGTTTATCAAACTGTCTACCAGATGGCCATTTCTACACACATTCACATCTAAGTCGCAATCTATCAAATGTTTTTTTTTTATGATAAATAATAAATAAATAAAATAAAAATAAATAATGTGGTGTAAGTGCGTACTTACCTGCGGGGAGACTGCTAAGAAGTCCGATCAGAACTGGGCCCGAGTCGACGGCGAGCTGTGTTCCACGTGCGCCTCAAGGAACTGTCAACATAGAAGACGCTGCGCCCGCTGAGTCAATGCCTGCCAGGGTTGTGAAATTGGTTCGAAAGAGTCCCCACAACCCTGGAACGCGAAGGACATTAGGAGGAACACGAATGCTTATTGGTCAGCAAGAATCAGACATTGATGATTTGCCATTTTAAAAAATAGCGGTATTACATAGTTGCTTATCAACCTACGTATAAACCACTAAGCAAGTAAAACAACAACCAGTACTGCTAACAAACTGTCCACAAACAACCCTTGTTTGTTTAAATGCAATCCGACTACTCCGATTTCGATCGATAGCAAACAACACGATTCTCCCAACTAGATATTGATACATCGCAAAGTTTCTAACGCACACAGAAAGTTGTTATTATAGTCGACCAGCAATCGATTGCGAAGTAGATTGCATTTGTTTTTGATAGAATGTTCATGTTTTATTGGAATGTTTATGAAAGCTTTACTTGTTTACTTTGCTTTGGAATCTGAAACCTTGCTTTGCTACATGATTGTTTTAGGTATTTAAGATTAGAAAAAGATTTTTTTTTTTACTAACTCTTGTTCCTGTACTTGCACCGTGATGGTGGGAAGAGATCAGCAGTGCGATTCTATAGATTCTCAAAAGTGTACGTTAAGTGAGCCGACAATCCAGACAGACAAGATAAAATGACACCAAAGCGATTATGCAAACATAAAAACATAAAGGGCAAACATACTTAGGGGCCGTCTCCACGAGCGAGAGAATCGCGGCGATATTATCTTCATTTACTAAATCTCTATGAACGTGTCTCCACACGGCGATATTGTCGCGGCGATTCGACGAGTGAAAAAACTTCACTCGCTGCGATTCTCTCGCTCGTTGAGACGGCCCTTTAGGTGGTGTGGTGGTGTGGTTATACTACATACAGGTATACCCGTACCTGTAGCTTAAATGTACGGGAAAAAAATGTACCTACCTAATTTATGTAATATTAAAATTTTACTATTTTTCTGTGTGTACATAAATAATAAAATAAATAAATAAATATTACAAACCTCAAAGTTTACTGGTAAAATTGCAATCATGTCGTCTGGCTAACGTGCCAGCTATGCTGTAGCATTCCAATGGCGGCCGGTGATCCCGATATTAGCATGCGATATTGTTGCACTACCGTTACATTAGTTGACTTTGTATAGATTCTGTATGAGTTGCAATCATATTGGCAGGCTGACATGCCAGCTATCCTGTGGCATTCCAATGGCGGCCGGTGATCCCAATATAAGGATGCGATATTGTTGCACTACCTGTAGCTGTATACCTGTACCTGTAGCTTAAATATACGGTCAAAAAATGTGCCTACCTAATTTTAGTAATATTACAAACCTCAAAGTCTGCGTGATTTCTAATCATTCACGCCTTAATGGCTGAACGAGTAAATTAACCCTTACAATATTTTAGTGCATTATCGTTCCTCGTTACTGCCATCATAAAAAAGGACGTATCTACAAGAAACGAAGTAACCGATTTCCGACATTAAGATAATAAATTTAGGTCGGAAATTCGTTTTGTGTCGATTTGTCCTTTTTTCTTATGATGGCCGATTAGTACGTGAGTGACACCACTGGCAAAACCTATACCGAAATAAAATTAACAAACATATTATTAAATATTATTATTAAATTAACACTAACTAAGGTACCTTTGATCTATCTATATTACGAAAGTAATCATCAGTTTAGTCTGATTAGTTAGAGTAAATATTGAAAGTTTCACAAATCAGTCATGCCGCCAGCCGCGAGCGATAATTAAGACGAGTCAGCTGCAAATGGCCGCCAAACATTATCAGTTACTGTTAATATTTTGAATTTCAACGAACTGTAAGTCAACAACAGTATTAAGCACAATTTAAATTGCAAATTGTTTTCTGACAAATCTCCTGTCCAAGGATTTGTAATTAGTATTTTGATCAGCAGATTGCCACTATGGTAGGATAAATTTGTATTATCGGCCATTGATCCACATACATTTTATTGATGTTTCGTAAATCAAAAACAGAAATAAAGACATAAGCTGTACCACATCGACTTCTATCGTGATCTTTTACGTTCTCTAGAATAAAATCATCATCTGCCTAGCCTTTTCCCAACTATATTGGGTTTGGCTTCCAGTCAAACCGGATTTAGCTGAATACCAGTATTTTACGTGGAGCGGCTGCCAGACAGACCTCCACAACCCATTAACTGGGTCACACGGTACTCTCTAGTAATTCAAAATACGGTTCATAAATTTATTGTTCGGGTATCTACGAAATAATTTAAGGGACAGGTCAATGTACTTTATTGCAAGTTTATCTGTGGGCCAATTCTACTAATTTTTAAATAACTTTCGCAGTCGCACGTCATTCGCAAACTGTCAATATACCTTAATTTTCATAAATTTTTGACAGTTTGCGATTGAGATGCGACTGCGAAAGTTCCTCCAAACCTCAGAAAACACGTCAATCCGTTAGTCCCCATCCCTAAGTTAAGATGTTAAAATGGTCACCCATCCACAGACCGACCTCGGCAAGCGATGCTTAACCCTGGAGATCGACGTGCGGCTGTTATTGTTTACCACGAGTTCTTAATTTTTCAAGTGATTAGTGCCTTTGTTAAAGGTAATTACTGCGTTTTGTTTTATTTAGTTCCCAACCGCTTAGTTTTAGTTTTGAATGCGGGTCTGGGTGTAATTGGTTGAAACAATGGGCTCTTTGATGGTACGGGTATCGGAGGCTTTTATTTGAGTTACTGTAAATTAAATATATTATTAATTGTCTTTGTAATTGGCTGGTGACCCGCTGCAGCTTTGCCCGATTTTGCCCGATAACACAAAAGGCAATTTTTACACTATTTACTGGAAATGGTTTTTTAATTTGAAACATCTAAACCGACTACTGACGCTTATTGGTATAATTAAAATGTTACGTAAAAACCAATAGAATTTTAAGATTTTGTTTTAAATTAATATAAATATTACGTTTATTAATTAACAATCTTTTATTAAAAAAAAACTATCCAATTGTTTCTATGCATAATATTGTTTTTACAAAATAATTCGTAGTTTCACATCTGCTAAGCGACACGCAAAGGCTCATTTTTTCTTTTCTACGTAATAAGTAATCACTTAAAAAAATGTTTTTTTTTTTAAATTTTATTTATTCAGGAAAACAAACAATATTATGACTTAATTCATACAACTATTAAAATTGATATCTTTTTCCGTCACATGAGAAAGTGGTCGAACGTATGCCTATCAACCATATAAAAAATATTTTCCCATGGAATAATGCTTTTTTTTAAAAATCCTTACAATATTTAAGATATCGTTTAATTAAGAAGGGAAAAACTTAACATTCATATCTATACATTTGCCTCAACCACATCATCATACCGATTGACATAGTCTCACAACACGCAGTTTGATCCCTCGTTGAATTACTGGTGAAATTGCAGTCATGTCGTCAGGCTAACGTGCCAGCTATGCTGTGGCATTCCAATGGCGGCCAGTGATCCCGATATTAGCATGCGATATTGTTGCACTACCGTTACATTAGTATACTATGTAATATTCTGTATGAGCTGCAGTCATATTGATAGACTGAAGTGCCACCTTTTATGTGGCAATCCGCTGGCGGCCGGTGTTCCCGATATTAGCAAGCGATATTGTTGCACTACCGTTACATTAGTAGACTATATATAAGTTCTGGATGAGTTGCAGTCATATTGGCAGGCTGACGTGCCATCTTTGTTGTGGTATTCCGCTGGCAGCCGGTGATCCCGATATTAGCATGTGATATTGTTGCACTACCGTTACATTAGTAGACTATGTATAAGTTCTGTATGAGTTGCAGTCATATTGGCAAGCTGACGCCACCTTTGATGTGGCATTCCGCTGGCGGCCGGTAATCCCGATATTAGCATGCGATATTGTTGTACTATCGTTACATTCGTAGACTTTGTATAAATTCTGTATGAGATGCAGTCATATTGGCAGGCTGACGTGCCATCTTTGTTGTGGTATTCCGCTGGCGGCCGGTGATCCCGATATTAGCATGCGATATTGTTGCACTACCGTTACATTAGTAGCCTATGTATAAGTTCTGTATGAGATACAGTCATATTGGCAGGCTGACGTGCCAGCTATGCTGTGGCATTCCAATGGCGGCCGGTGATCCCGATATTAGCATAATGTGATTTTGCTGCATTGACATAACAATGCAAGGTTATTTATTATATCTGTATGAGTATTCGATACATCAAAGTTTATGAGCGTGATAAGATTTATGTTAAACTAGCTAATGCCCGCGGCTTCGCTCGTTTGAAACTTATATACTGAAACCATTGCACAACACTATCCATTGGTGAAAACAGCATGGAAATCAGTGCAGTAGTTTTTGAGTTTATCGCGAATAGGCAGACAGACGCGGCAGATGACTTAGTTTTATAATAATACATGTAACGATGATTAAGCAATTTATTTTCGTGTACAAGAAGTTTATTTTAAGCACATTAACATCATTGTTAGGTTTGTTTTAATTTAACCAACATCGAGTTTTTGTTTTGGTATGAAGGTGCCCGCTGCGCGGGGCTTCTATTTCTGCCTCCCGGGTTTAATTAATGGAAGCTAACATGAATGGTATCACGGATGCTAAGTTTCCAAGCTAGCGCGGTCGCTCTTTGTTCAGCGGTTAGATCAAATTTCGATTGGCCCTGTTTAAGAATTTTTGAAATTACATCCCCCTGGGGGTTGGATTGAATAGGGGACGGAAGTTTCAATGGTGGTATGCCAATGGTGAAACCCATTGGTTACAAAGGCTTGTGTTTCAACAAAAATAATTCATCTCGTAGCACTTTGGTTACGTGCACCTGCTACGGCGTAGGCAGCGTAGCTCGAGTATATCTCGCTACGAGCTTGCTACGTAACTGCGTAGCAACTTCGGATCTTTGTTTTTATTAGTATCGAAGGTACGAGTATTTCTTCCAATAATATCAAGTTTGGTTGTGGTCTTATCTACTCTCCTATCGTTTTATGGTGAACTGCGTGAATAGAAGAATAGAAAACACAACATTCAAGCAGAGTTACAAATAAATCATAAGCCGATAAAAAAACGAGAAAGTTTAGTGTGGTTTCAATATTTTATTTTTAACTGACTTCCCAAAAAGGATGAGGTTCTCAATTCGGTTGTTTTTTTTTTTATATTTGTTTCCTCACAACTCCGTCAATTATGAACCGATTTGAAAATTCTTGTTTTATCTAAAAGGATATACTTGTAGATTGGTCCCATTTAAAGGATCATGACTAAAACCAGTCTAGAAAAGTTGCACGTATAAAAACCAAATTAATATACAAATTATTTGCTTATTTTTTACAAGCTTTTCACTTCAGGAATTTTGTTTTCGTATCCGGAATTATGATTTTAAGATAAACAGTAAATTAACGATTGCTAGGTATATTTCCGTATATAGTCATGATGGACGTTTCGTTCTCTTCAATCACTTAAGTATAAGCCTTTACATAAAAACATCACGAAAATGATATTAATCTCATAAATAGCTAAATAATTAGTAATATCATAATCATAACGTAGGTACTGAATATGAGTTCCGTTGTGAAAATATTTATTTTTGTGTTTCGTCTCACGCAAATGCAACTGTCAAGGCAGATGACAGACGTACCGGTAGGGATGGCGATTAATCCTAAACAAGATCGATTTTAATTTCTATCCAAATTGCAGGAAATAATCGATTCAGCAATAAATTGACTTCTGATAGATTGATTTTCTATCGAGATAAATTCGTTGGTTACCCTCAAAGTACTGAATCCTAAAAAGCTGTTTTATTTCAATAATGTCACAATCAACGCTGCGAGGCCATAAAAAGCATGTTATTCACGATTATTCACGTCATTTTTTCAATTAGCAGCTGTCCTCTTATTTTGTTTTTAACTAACTTTGTTGTTTTGTACCTACATGAGTGATCTGTGGTAATTTAAAAGTTGCGAGTAGTTTAGACACAATTTTAAGGGTAATCTCCGAATTTGTTTAATTACTGTAAATTTCGGATACTTGTAAGAAAATGAACACTTTTATTTAATAAAGATTTATTGTGTTTCAACTTAAGACGGATTTCCATACATGGTTGGTCATGATCCTTTTATCATTATCGGTTTCGATGTTTGGATTTTAAATCGAAATAGCCGGAATTCGTTTACTTTGATGATGGTTTTGAAAATAAAATACTTACTTTTTTTTTAAAAATGCTACAAAATAACAACTCGAAGAACTCTCTACTTAAATACAAAATAAAATGTTTTACAAGTCCAATTCAACAATTTTAAAGCAATTACATGTCAAGGAAAAATATTCCCGGATTCCGACAATCTTAGAGAACTGTGATATATTGTAAGGGAGAAACTTTAAACAATTTGACGCCTACTTGAATCACAAATTGTTCTGTTAATTAATTTTCTTGAGGCGCGACATGTTTACAGCGACGTGCTCAGTTTGTAAATGGATCTGTTTTCCCAAAAATATTTTGAGGAGAATTATATTATACTGATGAAACGGGTTGATTATTCTTAACCCATTATCGCCCAAATATAAAACCATTTTAAATTTTACTAAAACAATGTTTAATATACATTTTATATAACAAAACACTTTAATTGAGACATTATAAATAAAAAAGAAACAAAATAGAATCGGAAGTTGTAGTTTTAGGGTTCTACTAACTTAAGTACAATGGGCGAATAGGAGTCGTATTGGGCAAAGCATCTTCTATCCAGGCATAGCGTTTTTAGGCACTTGTCACATGCTGTTTTGATCTGGTTTCAAACACAACACATCTCAGTTGGTTTGACATTTTTTTTGGGTTATTCCCATAATTTTTCTATGTTCTCCGTCCAATACAGAGGAAGATTGTCTGAAGACCGGAACAATACAATATAAATACAATATAAATACAATAAAAAAACCTTTATTTCAAAAAGACCACCTTACAGGCACTTTTGAATAGTCAAGGTATGTCAGTCAAATAGATGAAGCTAATTCTGCCGCGCTAGCGACAAGAGTAGCAAGTTATTCTGCAACAAAACAAACTCACCGACCCTATCTCCAGCAAGCAGTTGCACGTTCCAAAGAGTAGATCCTATGGCGAAGAACGTGCAAGAAACTCCGTGCCAGAACTGATGGAAATGGGAAAAACGAGATATGCGCGTACGCAGATATGAGCAAAAGCTTAATAAATGATATACACGGTGTAGCAGGATTAATGCAAAACCTGGAAAAGAGGTTGTATTTAAAAGCATTTGTTTTCAAGTTGTATTCACAATTTCATTTTACTTAAAATCATAAAAAAAAATTACTACGGGATTACCGTAAAACCGAAAAAAAAAATAACTAAATAAATAAATATCCTTGGACATTTCACACAACGCCTTATAGTGCCAAGCTAAGCAACCTAATGCTTGTATTATGGTAACGATATGGCTGATAAACTACTTATATACATTTTTTTTTTTTTTTGTAAATACATACATATTATAGATAGAAAAACACCCAGACTCGGAACAAATACTTGTAGGTCTTACAAATATTTGTTCCGTGCGGGAATCGAACCCGCGACATGCTGCGCAGCAGTCAATCGCTCAACCACTGCGCCAACCGTGTCGTCAACTGTTCATACATTTAATTTTATGTTTGTATAATTCCACGAGAAGGTGGGAACTGAATGTTTTTTGGCGGTTCAAGACCCCAAAAACGCAATTAAAAAATTATACACCACTTTGGACGTTTGGTTGAGTCGTATAAAAAAACTAGGCCGGATGTCCATGCTAACAAATTGCAATTTAAAATCCAAACAAAAAAAAAGCCGACTTCCTAAATCATAATCAGGTCACAACTCAATCCTTTGTATTGAAACTTGAAACACAATGGTCTCGATGCGATTTATTCTATATTATTCATCAATACAAAGAGAAATACCGTAAATAACTTGCAGATAGCAAAGTTTTCAGAAAAAAATGTATATTTTAATAAAATTTCCCTTTGATGTAAAAAGAATATTTAAATGAAAGAACGCTGAAATTGATAAGGATCAATGAATAACAAAAAGTTCGTATTCAAATTAAAATCTGTGCTTTTGAAGACTGGCTTCCGAAAGGTACTTAAAAACAAAAGAATTTGTAGAAACAAAGAAATGAATGCTTTGGAATCGTATGCGGTCACTTTTTTTTTTTTTTTAGGGATGGGAAATCATCCAATGACTCCTCCCGCTCTGGGTGTAGCGGGAGGGAGTGTCAGACTTCTACTGACTAAAACCCATCCATGTTCCTTCATTGCCCTTTGTGTTCCGGAGCCATGGTGTCTCTTGCGAATAATCCCGCGACTCCGGCAGGCGTCGGCCCTTTCGGGCCCCTCTGTGTTGCTGACTCTCTTTGAGGCGCGCGTGGAACACTAACACGCCGTCGACACGGCCTGTCGTCACTAGACGGACGGACGGCGAGCCACCCATAGCTCGCCGTCCACAGGCCCGCGCCTACGGTGGCCGGAGGTCACCAGGTGGCCCCCGACGCCCGCGGCGTCCACCACGGCGGCCGGGACGAGAGGGTCTCCTCTCCCGCTCCGCCACCTCCTTCGCTAGCATGACTGCTTCGCAGAAGGAGGCAACGGCGTCCCATTCCGTCTCGCTCCGGACCATGGCATCGTATGCGGTCACTTGAGTGATGTTCTATGTAGTTCGCCGCAGCGTCTAAATATAAATAATAATAATCAATCTACTCATTTGTAGCCTTTTCAAACAAGTTACAGTTTGAATTGGGGTCAGTTTCCAGTCTGTAGGGATGCAGCTGAATACAAGAATTTCACATGAAGGCTCTAAACAAACAGATAAGTACAGTTCTATACTTATAATAAATCTGTAGAGAGGTCAATTCTGTACATGAAATATATTTCCAAAATAACTATCAGGGGGTGATTAGGATCAATACTGATGCCAAAAATGCAATCAGTAAAATTTTTGTCTGTCTGTCTGTCTGTCTGTCTGTCTGTATAACCGTTATAGAAACAAAAACTACTCGACGGATTTTAAGGAAACTTAGTACAATTATTATTCATACTCCTGAGCAGGTTATAGTATACTTTTCATCACGCTACAATCAATAAATAGAAAAAATGAAAAAAAAAAATGAAAATGTGAAAGTTTGGTTGTTTGTTACTCAATCACGCCAGAACGGCTTAACGGATCTTAATGAAATTAGAACAAAGATAGATTATAGTCTGAAATAGCACATAAGCAACTTTTAATCCCGAAAACATGTTCCCTAGGGATCACGCGGGCGAAGCCGGTGGCAGAAGCTAGTTATTGATAAAAATATTTTTAGAATAGCACAGATTACAGGCCAGCCTCATGCGCTTTTTTTTATTGATGGGAAATCGGAAGTCGGTGTCAAAATACGAAGAAACTAACAAAAATAACGACTTCCGAAATTAAAGTTATTTTTTACTTTGTAGTGTTTTTTTTTTTGGAAGTCGGTTGTATTTTTTTGTAATAAGTTTTTTATTTTTCACTTTTTAGTGGAACCCCACACCTAACAACACCACTGCAAAATCGCAGAAAAGCAAAATACGCAATCCGATTACTTGGATAACAAAAAACCATCATCCAAGTAAACGAAATCCAGCTACTTATTTCAATTTAAAATCCAAACTTCGTAACCAATTTTATAAAATATAAATGGGACCAATCTGCAAGTATATATCCTTTCAGATTAAACAATAATTTTTCAAATCGGTTCATAATTGACGGAGTTTCTTGTTTTATCTGAAAGGATATACTTGCAGATTGGTCCCATTTAAATTTTATGAAAATCGGTTACGAACTTTGGATTTTAAGTCGAAATTGCTGGAATTCGTCTACTTGGATGATAGTTTTATGTCATCCAAGTAATCGATATGGCGTATTTTGCTTTTCTGCGATTTTGCAATAGTGTTTTCAGGTGTAGGGTACCTACCACTAAAAAGTTAAAAATAAAAAACTTTTTACAAAAAAAAAATACAAACATCCGAATTGAGAACCTCCTCCTTTTTGGGAAGTCGGTTAAAAATACAACCGACTTCCAAAAAAAAAAACACTACAAAGTAAAAAATAACTTTAATTTCGGAAGTCGGTGTCAAAATACGAAGAAACTAACAAAAACACCGATTTCCGAAATTAAAGTTATTTTTTACTTTGTAGTGTTTTTTTTTTTTTTGAAGTCGGTTGTATTTTTTTGAAAAAAGTTTTTTTTTATGTTCAAGTATTTACGAAGGGAGTAAGAAACAATCAGTGTACTATGCGGCACGTTTATCTGGCGCTGATCATAGGGTCTTTACCTTGAGCTCTTGTCAAAGCGACATCATACTTATCAAGAACGACTATCAAAGCAAAGCGAATTGATCACGTGACATTTCAGTGGTGCGTGTCAATCTCATAGACATTGCCTTAAGTATCGTACAGCTGGTATTGCGATAACTTTACCCGTTTGAATCACTGCACTAAATCACCGTGTGAAACTGCCCTAAGTCTTAACAATAGAGTTATGTAGCCTATTAGGTAGGAAAGCTGTAAAGTGTAGGAAAGGCCACGGTCTCGGCTCACGAGGCAAGCCCGCCTTGCTTTGTTCTTGAGTAGGGCTTGAATTTACTTATTGAAATGTTACGGGTGTTTTATTGTGGAACAATTTTCTTTGAATACAGAAATATACAATGCGTAGGTATAAATATGAACTTGAAAACTCGATCCCTCTTACTGTGTTAAATTGTAGCCTTGTCGTATGATATCACATTTTCTTGGGTTTATTCATACAAAATCTTACCAAAAACATTTTCTCTCATAGCCAAGTTTCTAACTCTACAATCCCGAACTTTACAACTACATCTTAGTCTAAATAGTGGTTTTGCCATTTTGTTACTACAAGAGCTATTGTCTATCACAAAATAATAAACCGTGAATCAATTTTTCATCTTATGCCCATGTGAATGTAGCGAAATGGCCAAGCCACATATTTTGACTATAAGAACCCCAGGGGCGAATTAAATGTTGCCAGCGCCCGAAACAAACCTCATTGGAGAGAAAAATTTCACTCAGGGGGGTGGGGAAATATTTGTCTATATGTGAGGGGGGCAGTTATTGAAAAAACATGCGGCTTAACAACTGGTATGTATGAAAATTATAGCGCGCGTAGCGAGCACGAAAAATAAGTAATATAAAAAGGCTTATGTTTAACTTACCACCAGATATAGTAACAAATAGCAGACAAAAGTGGTAAATGATCACCAAAATGAAACTCGCATTTTAATGTAAAATTATAACCAAAGTTTTAAGAGGGCTTTCACATTTTTTCTTGAAATTTAGCGTTTTATTCGAATTTTGATGTGTGATTTTGCTTTAGATATAGCCTTAAAAAAAAAACAAAAATATTTCTAAGATAGCTTGATCATTTATCTTGGGAGTGTTCTAAATAAATATTTCAATTTGTTCACGTACATCAGTAAAATCCTTGACTCCGCAAAGGATGTTTCACAAAACGTTGCTTTAGGGTATCTTTTGATACCTTGGTACACCGAAGATATTATAATTTAATCATTTATAAAAATGTCCACGGTACAACTGTATCTTCTACTTTGGAATGCTCAAATCAATTTATTACGATTCATACAGTAATACACCAAAAATAATTCTGTAAAACTGAGAGTTAGTTTCGTACGGAAAATTGTCATTTTCCGTACGAAACTATAATTTTTATCTATGAAATTATAATCAAAATTCAAATAAAAAATATTTAATAATTAAGGTGGCATTGCTATATTGCTTGAAAAAAAAATTGGTCTAATTAAAAGTAAAGTAAATATTTTTAAATAATTGTCGAAAATCAATATAATCTTGTGACGCGGTATTCAACTTTAGTCAACCTGAGCAATTCGATTTTGTAAGAGCGCTTTGACAAAACTGTCTTAGGCATATTTTTATTTTTTTTAAGGGCTATATCTAAAGCAAAATCACACATCAAAATTCGAATAAAACGCTAAAATTCAAGAAAAAATGTGAAAGCGCCCTTAACACTTTGCTATCCTATTTAAGTAAAATGACTCCAAGTAAATCATGAGTAACCCAAAAATAGTAAATGATCACCAAAATTAAACCAATCTGGCGCTCGGCGGCCGCTGCCGCGGCCATGTCATGGTTCTAACCTAACCTAACCCACATGTTTCACCAGCCATAGAGGGGATCTGACGCAGATACGTTACTATAGAATTTGAATATTATACTAACTGAATATTAATTTGTTCGCTAAGATTTGGTGATCATTTACTAAATTTGGTGGTCGAATACAATTTAAAGTGGAGTCGTGACTACTTTTCTGGTGTTAAGTAGATATTTTTGGTTACAAAACTAAGGGTATCAAAGCATTTTATGGTGGTCATTAAATTTATTCCCATATAAAAACAGAATAACATTTTGGCCACCTCAGGAATCGAATCCAGAACCCCACACTTGGCAGCTGTGGTTTGTGACCACAAGACCAACGAGACAGATCCAATAGATGCGGAGAAAATTGCCTGTGACCGACGGATAGACATACAGATAGCCAGACAACCAAGTGATCCTATAGATAATATGATGTTCGAAACCCTAAAAAGTCACTGCAGTGAACCTCCCTAAACTTCATGAAATGAAAAGTTCGATAGAAAGCCAATTCACTGAATTCTTTCGAAACGATTAATTTATATTCAGAAGCTTATAACAAAAGTTATTTATTCGATATAAGTTTATAAAAATATTTTAGGTAGTTTTACGTACTTTTAATATAATTATAATATTAATGTAATTAATTAAGAATGCGATCGAAAGATTTGATTAATATTCATGAGTTCGTTTTGAGCGTCCCGTACCGAAGAGTAACCAAGGGAACCCTATTACTAAGCTTCCGCTCTCCAGCCGTCCTCCGTCTGTCTGCCAACGGGCTGTATCTCAAGAACCCTAAAAGGCCTCTACCTATTACGATTCTTGAGATACAGCAGAAAAACTCTCCTTTCTTTACAAATGGGTTATCCAACACTAAAAGAATTTTTAATACGACCAGTATTTCCCGAGATTTTTTGCTTGTGATGGGTTGTTCTTGGCTCCAGTCTTGGTCATAGATGACAGAAACAAAGTCTACGACGGAGCGAGTTTACCCAGGAGGAGCCTGTTCACTAAAACAAACTCTTCAGCTTCATAATATTAGTATAGATTCCATACTATACATCTCACACACATAGAAAGTAGATATGGGTAGGCATAAAACTATATTTTTCCTAAATCTTAACAAAATTAAAACACATCACAACCACCTTTTTTTTTTTTTTGGCTGGAAAAAAATGCTTTACGCATGCCCTCTCACTCGGGGGAGTGGGAGGGGTATGTGGGACTCCCCGGGCAAGCCCGGTATACCCACTAAAACAACCCAGCACTGAAATTCCCGCAGCGTCTTAGTGGGGGTGGACTGGGAGATCGGCGTAGCCTTTACGTCCAGTCCACGACCGCCCGCCTTTACAGCGGGCCCTTCACGCCCTCCCCGTTGGGGGAGGGCCGGGAACCTCCGACGATGGTGGTGATGCGTGCAATGCGGGCGGAGGCGCCCCCGCGCCTGTCGCCCGCCCATCACCACCGCGAGGAGGGAGAAGAGGACGTCTTCTCCGACCTCGCCTTCGTCTGCGGAGCGGCGCAGCGAGAGGATCGTCCTCCCGCGCGCGCTCCGCCGCCTCCTTCTGCGAGATGACATCCTCGCAAAAGGAGGCTACCGCGGCCCAGGCTCCTCACTCCCCAGCATGCATCTGACCACGCTGGGAAGGCAGAGGTCCTGTCCGATCTCCGCAGTGAGACTGCGACGCGGCTCGGACCAAGCTGGGCACACCTCCAGACATCACAACCACCTACTAATTAGTTTTAACAAACAAGGGTTCTGCATTATAATAATGCTAATGTTTGTGTTACCGTAAGCAACCCAATTTGGAGTGCCTCCGTTAAACCAGTTATTTCAGTCACTCGGCATGTCATAAGGTAACAAAGAGACTAATGTCATTTGAGGAGAACTGGAATATTGCCGTTAATGTGGAGTCATTCGATCCAGGTCCGTCAAAATTATTTTATCACTATACCTAGTAGTCTACAGCCTTAAGGGTGACTATCCATTACAGCGGAGCGGAGAAACGGAGATTTCCATTGGTTAAAATTTCTCCCCTTCTTCTTTCCGCTCCCTCACTCCGCTGTAATGGACAGGTAATCTAATGCAACTGAGCGGCTATTGCAACGCGTTGCGATTTTAGACTTTAAATACTATAAAAGAAATGAGTTATATACTGGTAACGTTTTTGTTAAATTAATTATTTTTTTTATGCAAAACGGGGAAATTACGTGTACGTTTATGACTTACAGTATGTCTAATACTTACCCTGTGAATAACATGGAACTAAATTAGACTAACATATACCCAATTTACTCGAAAAGTCATTATGCCTAGTTGTTGTTAGTAATTAAAGACGACCCAGTTGTCCCGATAGGGTGTTACGGACCCAGTTCGAACCAAATAAATACAATTTCTAAAGCAGCATTGAGTACGGTCCCCGTAGCAGGAGTACCGTAGTCGAGTTTGCACGTGACAGCCATTGTTGCCATATACCAGTATTGTTTAGCGTTGACCTGTCAATTGCCGAGCGGAACCAGTGTTAATAGATGACGGAATTACTGGGATGAAGTATGTGTATGTTTATGATAAACTAGCTGACCCGCGCAACTTCGTTTGCGTCACATTTTCCATTAATGCTCGGCTCCTTTTAGTCTTAGCGTGATGATAATGTAACCTATATCCTTCCTCGATACATGGGCTATCTAATACTGAAAGAATTTTTCAAATCGGACCAGTAGTTCCTGAGATTACCCCCTACATACAAACTTACAAACTTACAAACAAATTTTACCTCTTTATAATATTAGTATAGAAGTATAAATATAGATTATGTTATGATGGTAAGTACCGGCAAACGGGGTGAATAGGTACGGCGGCGGGGTGAATCGAAACAAAACTTTAATAGGGAATTTGACTGCAATAATATTATTGGTTATCTAAACTACTACGTTTTTTTTTTATTATTTCAATTTAATGTAGTGGGTCCTGAAAAAATCTAATTAGTCCGTCAGTTCGATTATCAAAAAATATTTGACCCGTATTTTTTCTTTTGTTATGGGAACCAAAATTGACGAAGTAACGACGTTTTTGAAATTCTCAATACGTCACGCCCAGACATAATATTTAGCGGGTCGTGACTTCATGAGCCCCCACTCCCGAGTTTTGATGCGTTTTATCTTTGTCAATATTCATTGATTTACAAAAACAAAAAAATACGTGTCCATTATTTTTCAATACTTCGAGTGTTGAAAAATAATGGACACGTATTTTTTTGTTTAGTAGTAATAGTATAATGACGGACTAAATAGTTTTGCAATTCCTGGATGATGGCAAAGTACGCAAATGTCGTCGACAATATTTAAATAACGTAAAAATCCTCTTAAAAATTTGTTTCTTAACCTAACCTAACGGGGTGAATAGGAATGCAGGGATTCACCCCGTTCGGGAGGCATTACTGAAGCTAGCAGTTAAAATCTAACAAGTAGGTGACAGTGACTTTCTCGTTATTTCTGTTTTAAATTATTATATTTTTTTATTCATCAAACAGCATTCGCTTTTGCATAGTCGTAAGCTTTCAAAAATTATTTGATAGATCACTCATGATGAGCGAATGCGAAAGATGCTTGAAAATTAGTACAATTCGCATTCTAACCTCAATCTCAACTCCTGGTAAGCGATATAATGGTCGACGATGAAGCACGCCTGCCTAGAAGTAACCTATTCACTTTTGACATAAGACACCCAGGTACAATCTCGATTGTTTCCTATAACAGTAAATCCTAATACATGCAAAATATTGTAGAATTTATTATAAGTTATCTTTTTGTTTACTTACCCATATGGATGTTGCTTATCCGAAAAAAAGATTATTATTATTATTATTTTATTATATATATCATCATGTTATAACTGCCATGATTCCGTTGCGAGACAGAAACGCAACTATTTAATACTCATAACACTATTTCTTTTTCACTACGCATTTAATCATGATGGCACTGGAAAGTCACAGTAAAGTCTCAGTTGTGCTGGTCTCTTTGGGAAATTCAGATGTACAATCATACAGTACAATTACTAAGAAGATGTTTTTCTATCAGGTGATACAATTATGTTCTTCACTAGCTGCTGCACTTGACAAATGATATACTCAAACTTTTCTCAATAACCACTCTATCCATTGATGAAAACAGACTGAAAATTGGTGTAGTAGTTTTTGAGTTTATCGCAAACACACAGACAGACTGACAGAAACGGCGGAGGACTTTGTTGTATAATATGTTAGTGATGATAGAATGATAGCAAATTAAATCACCCACATTTCGCAGACTCGTTCAGTCGAACACAATTATCTACCCTATACCTAGCTCCAATATAATTCGACAATCGTGGCTTACAATGGGCCAGCATATTAATTGGGCCCTCAAAGCTTGGTCCATTGTTGTCAATATCTGTCTGATTGTGTAGTTTTCAGCCGTCATGTAATTGACAGCCAACTTGTATGAATCACGAAATAGTTCATTATAGTTAAGGTTTATGGTCATGGTTATGATTTTATGTGATACAGAAGTTTTTGTTGTTTTTCGAAGTCGGTTATATTTTATAGTGTTACGGAGCTTACAATTATCCGGTGACATATGCATAAACATGCATAGCTTGGTAGGTTCAGACTGCTGGGACACAGGCCTCCTCTTTGTAAAATGGAGCGAGTTGTCCCTCCTGCCCCATAGTTCATATTCGGGTGGATATATATGTTCAAATCGCATGGTAAACTCTGCTTGCGCGATTTAGGATTTTTAAGTTCGCCGCCAGTAGGATAGATGGCGTCGCGGTTCTTTTTGTTGCTATGCAGATTTGGTTCGTTGAATTTTCTTGTGGCGGCATTGATGCCGCTACACCGTCCGTCCGTCTGTCTGTCTCTCAGCGGGCTGTATCTCAAGAACCGTAATAGACACATTGTGTATTTATATTGCCGCTATAACAACATATAATAAAAATTAAGGTTTATGGTACGGAACGGAACACTTCGTGCGAGAGTCCGACTCGCACTTGGCTGGTTTTATATTAATAATGAATTTCTTTCGAAAAATCACCAGCAATTCCAGGGCGAGTCTCCTAATCTTGTTTAAAAATAGAACTTTTGCGGCACACGTTTTCTATTATATGAGCTCAGTAACCAACAAAGCTGCGCGAGAAACTCATGAATAAAGGTTCCTGTGTATCACTAAACTACTCAATGTAAACATTGGGTATTTTATTTTAGTTAAGCCGTTTTTCTACCTTTATCAACAAGGTTCAACGCTGAAACCGCAGAGTCGATAATCACGAAAATAAACGGCAGTTTATTAGTTGATTGTTTGTTTGTTTTTTTTTTAATAATTGTTTTTCTTTTATTTTTAATATTGGCTAATATAGTTTTTAAGACCTCTGTTACTAACAATCTATACGAATACACTTCTGGACACATCTATTGGCCCACCTTGTATTTTCAGTTTCGTTTGGTCCTAGCTAAAATTTTATATTAGGTCGAGCAAAAAGTTTTTATGCAGTTTTGAACCTGGCACATTCACAATTTCATTCAATAGTCTTTTTTTGAATTTCGAACACAGAATTTATAGAAACAAAAGACAATTTGGAGCCTGTTTGTTGATATCAAACAATCGAATACTAAGAAAACTTGGTTTTATTGGTTTACTTGGATTTAATTCTTGAAAAAGTGATTGATATCTTTGGTTTTGCAACAAACATTACTTATTCTTAACATTAAGGTGAGGTTCTATCAATAATCTATGGATACTTCACCTGAAGTCGCCGCCCAAGCTGTGGCACTTATTCAGGCCGGACACAGCCAAAGAAACGTGAGTGCTCACTGCGGTCCGAAATGTTTATCGGAGGTACCTAGAGACTGGCGGCTTTGTTCGTCGCCAAGGAAGGCCATGATCTCGGGTCACAACTGAAAGGCAGGATCGATTCATCGTGACGACCAGCTTGAGAAATCGTCACCTTACCTCCATTGAGATACAAAACCAACTTCGCGACTTCCACGGAGTATCTGTGAGCGCTCGAACTGTTCGGAGAAGGTTAAAAGAACGCGATATGGTACCACACAAGCCAGCTAATGGGCCCAAACTAACACGAGCCCACCGAACAGCGCGCCTTCATTTCGCACGCAGTCATTTAAATAAATTGGACACAGCAAGATTGGAGCCGTGTACTCTTTTCTGATGAGTCTAAAATTGTGTTACATGGCAATGATGGAAGGAAGAAGGTCTACCGACGTAAGGGAGAGCGTTTCGCACAATGCTGCTTTGAAGAGAGGGTTGCTTATGGCGGTGGCTCATGGACTGTCTGGGGCGGTTTATCCGCGAGCGGCAAAACTCAACTTGAGGTTGTTACAGGACCACGGCTGCCAACATTAAATGCTGAAAGGTACATGCATTCGTGAGTGCTTAGAACCTCACGTGATACCATACGCGGACTATGTGGGCCCAAATTTCCTTTTTATGCATGATAATGCAAGAGCCCATGCGGCCGGCATCGTCAGGGAATATCTTCGGGATGTGAACATCACAGTTATGGACTGGCCAGCCAGAAGCCCAGACATGAACCCCATTGAGCACATGTGGGACGAGCTAAAAAGACGTGTTAGGGCTCGTCAGCCAGTTGCCCAGACGATGCAGGAGTTGAAAACTGCCATAGAAGAGGAATGGGAGATGATCCCTCAAAATTTCATAGAGCGGTTGATAAACTCTATGCCTAATCGTATGAGAGCTGTGGTAGATGCCCATGGAGGCAACACGCGTTATTAAATTAAACCTTTATTTGATAAAACATGTTTTTTATTCAAAAATCAATTGCCTTTAACAAGGCGCATATCCGACGTGTTAGGCGTAGCTCCATGTCGTATGGTATTCTGAATTTAAATTTAAAACAATACGATCGTAAAAGATGGTAAAATGTATCAGGTTTGAAACTGCATCAACAGTTTTTGTTCAATCTAGCAATCATATTTCGGTAGGGGTCATCGAAACCTAAACTCTAAGGTGGGCCAATAGATGTGTCCAGAAGTGTATTATAAAGCAGAAGAGTTTGTTTGTTTGGTTGAACGCGCTAATCTCAGAAACTGATGGTCCGATTTGAAAAATTCTTTCAGTGTTAGATAGCCCATTTATCGAGGAAGGCTATAGGTTATATATCATCACGCTAAAACCAACAGGAGCGGAGCAGTAATGAAAAATGTTACGCAGACGACGTTGCACGGGTCAGCTAGTTATAGATATTATTAGTCTGAAATAAATAAATGATTGAATGGATTAGTACAGGGTTTAAGCACATACACACGTTATAACGTTACAGTGCGACGTGGCGCGACATCATGTCGTCTCACGATACAATATCGTGTCACTCATATTGATCATCGTTATCATTAACAACATAAAGTTGTGTCGTGAATGATAACGATTAGCTTTATAATGAACACTGACGTACGATGCAATCCTTTTTCTTCTACTTAATGTACACACAATTTCCTTAAAAAGAAAATTTTGTACAGGGAAAAGAGAATTCTCTACCACCCGACCTGCGACAGAAGAATTTAATTAGAAATGTTATAATGTGTGTTTTTTTTTACTATTGATATAGGCATACGTTTGACCACTATCTCACCTTTTTTTTGTATCACGGTGAAAATTTCCTGGATGTCCTCTCATCAGTAAGGATCTGTTAGACTCGTACTGACGGGGCGCGCTCCGCCTGGTCAAACTGAGCTGGGGGAGTGAGGTGTATAACTCCCCCTGAAATCCTGCACCAGTGACACTTTGAAGTGATTAAACAGCACCGGTTTCAGCTGTGACTGAGCGATAGATTGTTGCAATACGTGGTTCGCTGATTCGATCCCGCGACACGTAACATAGCAGCCAATAAAAAATTATATTACCCACACAGATTCCTGGTCGGGCTGTTTGTGTATATGAGTCTAAATGTTTGTAAACTATACGGGAGACAATTCCTAGCGTGGTCTACCACTTTCAAGAAATGAATCAAATGAATCATGATTAAAATTTAAAAAACCAGAAAGAAGGATTAAGTAACCAGAATAAACAAATTTGATAGCATAGCAACGTCGTGCTGCATAAAGGCGCAGTTCCACAGCAGCGCGCGGTGAGGCCACGCAAGTGTGTTAAGCTTCGGTTTTGCATGAAAATGTATGTAATTGTGTCCACTGTAAATCACCAACACGCTACGCATCAACTGACCTAATTAGTACATGCGAATATGGCGCTCACATAACTCAACGCTGTCAACGCCGCCGCTGTGCATGCTGTACAAACTACACGAGTGTTAACATACTTGCTCACATAGCTCAACGCTGTCAACGCCGCCGCTGCGCATGCTGTACATACTACACGAGTGTTAACATACTTGCTCACATAGCTCAAAGCTGTCAACGCCGCCACTGCGCATGATGTACACACTACACGAGTGATAACATACTTGTGGGTGTGTAGTGTGTACTGCAGTGGAAACGTAGATCCATCCACGCAAATAAAATGCGCCGTGTGCCCGTACACAGAATGCACCACGGCGAGTCTGCGCCTTATTAATGCCATATGCCACAATGCGAAAAATACTAATGCTTATTTATCATTGTTTGTGTATTTGTTTTTATTTTATTGTGTAATGTGTGCTATAATCCTTTGTTGGTCGAATTAAATGTTATTTAATTTAATTTTAATTTTAATCATGTTTATGTGTTTCGACCCTTAGTTCTCCCATAATTTTAAGTAGCAAGTTAATTTACTCACGCGCAATAAATTTCCTTATTCCGTTTCACCTCAACTATTAATTTTGCTTCATAAATTTTTATCACGTTGGGTTGCGAAAACCTCAGGGTTGAAGCCATTATAATTCATTGAATTATGACGGTAAGCTTTGACACCGCTGTTTTGTTATGCACGACGCCGACGAATGAGATTTAAATAATTTGTATGTTTACAAATTACATTTTTAACTTTATTACATTACGTTATCTTTGACAAGAATTCGATGGAGATGCGGCGAAGGAGTGGTTGGTTCTGCAAATCAAACTTAGGCAGGCATTTTACCATGCAATTTGAACATAAACATATATCCGCCCGAAAATGAATTATAGGACAGTAGCCCCCCAGGCACAACAACTGCCTGGGCGGAGGTCCTCCCTTATCAATGGGGGTTTGCGGGACTTAACTCTCTGTGCCGTATTCCCCCCAAAAATTCAAATTTTTGCGAGGCACATCTGCGAAGATAATGTGGGATTGGACGAACCACGAGGAGAGATGAGTGCGAAGCGTGCCTGAAGACAGATGTCGTAACTGTAGGCCTGACTAACGCTGCCGTGACGATTTGGACTCATTTCCATGGCTATCCACCATATGGGTTCAGAGCAGAGTGGTGGATATCACATGACCTCAAATTTTAGTTCCTATTTTCTCTCAACGCTGCCTTTGCAGGAGTGAGAAAATGGTTTGTCTGAAGTTACGTTCCAATCAAAACCACAAAACACCTAGGATACACCTCTCAATTTCCCAGAATGTTTTATCAATAATTTGTGTAATCCTTTTCCTTACTCGTTCGAGGAGCAAGAATTTCTTTACAAAACACTTTGGCAACGGAAATCTGTCTTTTGTGCCTAATAGAGCGTAGAATGTTACCTACGAATGGATATTGATAGAATCGTACCTTTTTGCTTTAGGTAAAACCTCTGGTGTGTAAAATATTGAAAAAGGTGGCAGTCGACTCGGTTAAAAGGTTTCAAGTATTTGTCTCGCCGCCGAGTATCAGAGAAAAGCGAGTAAAGCTAGAAGTATGTGAGTAGTTTCGATAGTTTTGTCGCTCGGCTATAAGCGAGTGCTATTGTACGACGGTCAATTACTCGCTCCACTCGCTCCGGCCCGCTTTTTAGGCAGAAATGACCGCTGTTTGGTTTCTCGGCGTGGACCACTATGCGAGCATCACCTAGTGACTATCGCTAAGCGAGTATTATGTGAAGCTATCTTCATGGTTAAGCCATGCTTGCTGAGGTCGGTCCGTGGATGGGTGACCATTTTAACACACCGAGACTACTCCATGCCTTGGAAAGGAAAGCAAGTTAAGCCGTTGGTCCCGGCTCTCATTTGTAGAACTTTGGCAGGGAATTAGATAAAACGTGTGTGTATTTATTTTAAAATAAAAACGGCGCGCGTTTAAACGGTGTGAGTATAAAACGCGACTTCTATCTAGTGCATTTGCAAACAAGTTCTTCTGGGCGGCACTGTTCAAACGCGTGACTATGAAACCAGCCTTACCGATTTGGTAGTAAGTTAATTTTTTTAAACCTAGTGCTACATTAACTTATTATGTTAGAATAAGAAATAAAACACAGATTTTAAATTCAAGCAAACTCAAACAACATGACGTTTCGCACAGATGGCGGCGATTAAAGTTACTTGTAGAATACTTTTTATTGTTCATTTCAGCATGAAGCTAGTTCGTTTTACAAAAGTATTTGCAACTAATACATTCAAACAGACAATTAAGGCGAGGTTGCAGTACTGTGTGTTTTGACGAACAACAGCGACTGTCCGGCGAGCGAAATAATGCCTAAATTTTTATTGTTTTTTCATCTTGGCGAAAACTGATAAAGAAATAATACAATATGGTTTCAACATTTACTTCAAAATAAAAAGCTCTATCTATTGATATACCTTTTTTATAATTATATTCGTGATGAAATCTCTTAGCAGTACACGTTTAAAATTGTAATTTAGTGTCATGTTTGATAAAAAAAAGTATCGAGCTAATCATTCTAAATCGCGTTTCTATCTTTACGATTTACTTGAGGGTATGTTCAATTTTTATGTAATTATTTTTGTTTATTAAAAAACTCATAATTAATTAGATTTTCAGACGTTCAAAAATCTTAAAAAGTACTGCAACCCCGCCTTAATTATCGTGTATGTCCGATACTTTTATTGTACAGGGCGAATCTGAACATTGTCCTTTAAAAGATTTTTGTGTGGTTAATATTATGATTCTTCTAAAGTGGCCTTTTTAGACCCTGACTTTTTAGAGCGTTTTTCTTTAAGATGTAAGTGACAATTGCTGTTGAACCTTTGTTAGGGTTTTCAATAGAAACATTTCTTTGACAGACAACAAAAAAACCTCTAGTACAACAAAAGAAGGTAATGTTATTTGTGTCGGTTGAAGATTTTCTCTTAATTCCGTACGCGTGTCTCAAAATAAGACAGCGGGGTCTTAGGCAGCGGTAAATGGTCTAATATGTATGAGGTAATAAGTCGGCAAGGATAATTCTTTACAAAATAAAGGTACTAGACTTAAATACCTTTTTTTTTTGTCTAACGCAGGTGTATTTCTTATAAGCTGTTGAATTAAAAGTAAAGCGGGTCTAAAAAGGTCACTTTAGCAGAATCAGAAAGCACATCGCGTTACCGGCACTGTCCAATTTTCCCAATCAACCTTGAACGTTATATGATAGCGATAAAGACGAAAACTTTTTGCAAAAAAATACAACCGACTTCCAAATAAAACAAAACAATACAAAGTAAAAATTAACTTTACTTTCGGAACTCGGTGTTTTTTGTTAGTTTCTTCGCATTTTCGCATCTATACCTATATAGTGCAAAATATATTTATGAAGCGATACTTGTCAGTAATTAATTATGAAAGTTTTAGTTATCTGTTGGTCAACAAAAATAAATAAGGAGTGCACTTGCAACAAAACCCTGCTTTAGCTGATACGTTAAAAAAAATATAATTATTTTTTGACTCAGGTCATATAAAAAATATCTTTCAGCAAAACTTGTGTTCTGAGATCGACGAAACAAAACGATCATCGTATCAATTCCCCAGAACGTAAATATTCGAAGCGAAATCCAGATATCAGTTTTGCTTGAAATAAAGTGTTCCAGTTGAATGCTCCCTCGATTCGGAGAATCGTGACCAACTCAACGAGTGCTCGGATTTTCCCGCGCTAGGCTTAGTTAGAAATGAAAGGACAAAAACGTATTTTTAATACAGTTGCTCAAAAAGTGGTGTATTGCAGGGACGTATAGCGTTCGGGATGTGGGCTATTACTACTCGTGCTTCTTTTTTACCTTTCCCGAACTCGTGCGTTCTCTTTCCCAACTGTCAAAATAAATATGTCTATTAAAAAGTGCAACTGTCGCGCTGGAGGCGGGGTCGGTGGGTGTGTTATGTTGGATAACAACATGCTGCTCTTGTCATTAGCGCGGCAGGATTAGCTTCATCTATTTGACTGACAGACCTTGACTATTCAAAAGTGCCTGTAACTGGTCTATTTGAAATAAAGGATTTTGTATTGTATTTGTATAGTATTGTATTGTAAAGAAAAACCAACCATGAACTTTATACTAAAGACTTTTTGTGATTCATACAAATACGTATATTTCTTAAAAGAAGCTACTAATTTATTTCAATATCAGATTTAATTGAATGAGTTAGGTTAGGTTTCATTTCATTTCACCTCATTAAATTTCAATAAAAAAAATCTACTGAAGACTAAGCTGTATGGATAGTTCCCTTTGCCTACCAAAACGGGTGAAGAAAAAAAAACTGCTTATATTCTACGGTTGGCGCCATTTTCCAGAAATTTTCTTTGCGAGTTTACTTGTTTGTTGTGTTATTATTATTTTATTAAATTGCTTCATTTTTTCGCAACTGTATTAAAAATAGTCGTTCAGTACACCTGCGGAACCGTCATTGCAACTTGTTCCGACTGTCAACCCTCGCCTTCAGCTGCGCCTCGGCTCGGGTAGACATTTGTCGGAACTCTTTGCAATGACAGCCTTTCCGCACTTGTAATGAAATATACTATTCTGTGATAAAAAATTGTGAGAGCCGATATAACTAGAACTGGATCTAAAAGATAAATAAAGTTGAATTTTAAACGAAAAATAAATATTGGGAGTCGTATCCATAGGAAATACAAACCATGCACCGCAACATACAAAAAAACAAAATGGCGGCGCCCCGGCTATACCAGCTCCCATAGAAAACAGTTCAAACCTATTCCGGTAAAACTAACCAAGAATAGGAGCAAAGTTACAATACATTCTACCTACGAAAAATTCTACCAATTTTCAGCTGGGTTTCGTACCCAGCTGAAAATTGGTAGAATTTTTCGTTACACCATTATAAATGACATTCCTCCAGTCCTCATCGGTCACAAAACCGGGGTGACCTTTAACCCCGAGGAAGTAGCCTGTTCACTATAACTTTGAAGAGATTAGGGTTGTAAGCATTCGGAAACACAGACGCAGGCAAAGAGTTCCACTCCTTTGCTGTGCGCATTATGAAAGATGCTTGGAAGCTGGGTGCGAATTTTTGTATCCTCGAATGTCTAAATTGACCGGATTCGGTAAAAATAAGTCATTTTATATCCTAATGTAATATATTGTCAGTTACTTTCCATTCGAAACTGCACAACAATTAAAACGTTATATATTATACTATATTATACTCGGACGGTTAAAAAATAATCGTGTTCTAATTATGTATATTCCAGTACTAAATCGCGTTACTTAAACTTAATTACAACGTTCTTCGCGAAATCGGGTCAATTAATCGACATAACTCGACGCACCTTGAAATTTTAATGACTCATTTAAATAAACGTCGAGACTGAACTGGGAATTTAGGGATAAGGGCGATGAAGGTGGTTTGAGATTTGAGTACGGAGGTTGATTCGACATAGGGCTATGGAAATTGGAAAAATTTGTTCGAAAGAGTTACCGCGGCCCTGGAACGCAAAAGGCGTTGGGAGGAACACGGATGGGTTTTAGTCAGTAGAAGTCTGACACTCCCTCCTGCTTTACCCAGAGCGGAAGGAGTCATTTGATGATTTCCCATCCTTTAGAAAAATAAATAATAGATCTTCTGTTGTTTTGACAAGATTTCGTCTGCGACCCACTGAAAAGTCTACTCAGTCTCATGAAGGCAGCGATGTTTTGACCCACTTCAGCTCCACAGATTTATCTTCAACATATCCAGCGGAGATTTAGTAATAGGGTTCCCTACAAACAAGTCTTCCTCTTCGTATCATGCGGGCAATAAAGTCTAACGACCCCTCGCACCCTCGATTCAGAGTTTCTAAACCACCTCAAGGGCCTCTGACATGGTTTATTTAACGACCGCCATTGGGCGGCCGGGACCACCGGCTTATACGAGCCTTCCAAAGCACGAAATCATCTATTTTATCAGACAATCAGGTGATTTAAGCTTCAATGTCCTAGCAGAACTTGAATGCAACTTTACAAAGTATGTTTTCCCGTGGGAATCGAGCCCACGACCATAAGGTAAACGCCTAAACCACTCGACCTCAGAGGCAGTTCAAAACAAGTGAGAAGCCTAAAACTCAGACACCATTCTTGCTTAGGAGTGTCGTGTTATCAAGTCACTGGGTTGTGGAGGTCTGGTAGGCAGTCGCTCCAAGTAAAACACTGGTATTCAGCAGCATCCGGTAAACTGTAAGCCGAACCCAACAAATTCGGAAAAATAATTTTTTTCCTACTCCTCCGCTGTACTTTTCTGATTTATTTCGTTGCGGGATTCAAGTTGAATTGTTTCTCCGGGACTCGTCGGGCTTCATTGGCTTGGCGTTTTTCTGGTGGTCGCCACTGTTGATTCTGGCTTTCAGGAGGTGCAGAGATCAGAAATATGTTGCTGGCTTGTCCCTTAAAAAAGGCTGAAAAAGACAAGGCAGATTGATAGGAGAGAAAAAACACTTGACTTCACTGCCACTGTAAGGTCAGCTAGTAGAAAAAAATACCTAAGACATTAAGAGCGGACTTCACCAACCTCATCGCGATCAGTACATCTAAACTGCGTTCAAGAGTTGTCAGTGTCAATATTCTATAGAAAATAATGACACTGACAGCTCGTAGTACTTCATAAGCTGATCACGTTCAGTTTCATTGACGAAATCCGCTCTAAGTCTAGTCAGCAGTTATTATATTTATTATAGCTAGCCTGAAATAACCTCCACATTGGCAAAAACCTCCCTCTGCTCATTCCCAATTTTGTACATAAAATATTAATAAAATAAATACAAATATTTATCCGCCAGTGCTATACTTATATTAATTTGAAAGTCTTCTTTGTAAATCTTAAAAGGACATGGTAAAAAGTGGCCTATGAATCAACACATGCGAAACCTTTACCATTATTCCAAGTATTTTTTTCAAATTACATTTTAATAATTAGAATACAACGGACACTTTTTATTTACGAAACCATTTTAAAAGTAACTCACGTGGGTTTTATAACCCGGCGCCATTATTTTAAAATGAAACAAAGCACTCTCAGCGCTGTAAGATTTTTAGTTAATAATAATAATAATAATAACCCTACCGCAGTATCTCTACGTTGACGTCGTGGTGGGGCTTGCGCGTCGCGATGGACCTTAGGTCATACCTAGGGTGAGGGGCCAGACAAAGAGAGATACAATCCGCAAGGCAGTTTTGTGGCGAACTGTTGGGCAGTAGCGACCCCACGAACCTTATCTCCCGGGAGAAGTCTTGTTCCTCATCTACGGCTTGCCTTTATTGGCTGGCCAGAGTGAAAACTGACGAGGAACAGAGCTCCCACCTCTTTCTTGCCTTAATTGGCCGGTCTGAGTGGAGATTCGCTAGAGCATACGTGCTCGGGAGAAGGACGTATAATCCAGTAAGATGCTGGTAGGGATCTTGACCGCACTTCCGGGATTGTCCTGATAGCCGTGGTATACCTCTCCACTCCTCTAGCACCTGAGGCCATGTTGCCCCCTTGGCGCTACGTCACTTTGTGCTAGCGACCGTTTTCGGGGGCCCATTCATTGAGTGTGTAAGTCACCCCCTGCCATTTAAAAGCCGTGTATATTGTTAGTGGTCAGGCAGGGGCCAATAGTTTTATAATAAACGATTATCATTCCACTAAGCCACCCAAACCCATAGCGTTTCATTTTTTGTTTCCATATTCTGCAATAGTACTGCTCCAACCGGGGATTGTCCTTGGGAATACTTTCAGTGCATACAGGGATAATCGCCGGTTGGTGCCCCATTACATTTGAAAAGTCTAACGGGGCCTCTGCGAGTTGGTTTCGGCCCCTCGTACGCCTACCAAAGGACCGGGTCTCCAGGGGCCCGAGATAGTAAAAAAAATAAATAATAATAATAATAATAACCCTACCGCAATATCTCTACGTTGACGTCGTGGTGGGGCTTGCGCGTTCCGATGAACCTTAGGTCATACACACACATTACATAGTTTTGTGACGAACTGTTGGGCAGTAGCGACCCCACGAACCTTATCTCCCGGGAGAAGTCTTGTTCCTCATCTACGGCTTGCCTTTATTGGCTGGCCAGAGTGAATACTGACGAGGAACAGAGCTCCCACCTCTCTCCTGCCTTAATTGGCTGGTCTGAGTGGAGATTCGCTAGAGCACACGTGCTCGGGAGAAGGATGTATAATCCAGTAAGATGCTGGTAGGGATCTTGACCGCACTTCCGGGATTATCCTGATAGCCGTGGTATACCTCTCCACTCCTCTAGCACCTCAGGCTATGTTGCCTCCTTGGCGCTACGTCACTTTGTGCTAGCGACCGTTTTCGGGGGCCTATTCATTGAGTGTGCAAGTCACCCCCTGCCATTTAAAAGCCGTGTATATTGTTAGTGGTCAGGCAGGGGCCAATAGTTCTATAATAAACGATTATCAGTCCACTAAACCGCCCAAACCCATAGCGTTTCATCTTTTTTTTTTTCCATATTCTGCAATATTCTTGCTCCAACCGGGGATTGTCCTTGGGAATACTTTCACAGTACATACAGGGATATAATCGCCGGTTGGTGCCCCATTACATTTGAAATTTCTAACGGGGCCTCTGCGAGTTGGTTTCGGCCCCTCGTACGCCTACCAAAGGACCGGGTCTCCAGAGACCCGAGAAAGAAAACAAAAACACAAAAAAAAATAATCATAATATATCCCTACCGCAGTATCTCTACGTTGACGTCGTGGTGGGGCTTGCGCGTCCCGATGGACCTTAGGTCATACCTAGGGTGAGGGGCCAGACAAAGAGAGATACAATCCGCAAGGCAGTTTTGTGGTGAACTGTTGGGCAGTAGCGACCCCACGAACCTTATCTCCCGGTAGAAGTCTTGTTCCTCATCTACGGCTTGCCTTTATTGGCTGGCCAGAGTGAAAACTGACGAGGAACAGAGCTCCCACCTCTTTCTTGCCTTAATTGGCCGGTCTGAGTGGAGATTCGCTAGAGCATACGTGCTCGGGAGAAGGACGTATAATCCAGTAAGATGCTGGTAGGGATCTTGACCGCACTTCCGGGATTGTCCTGATAGCCGTGGTATACCTCTCCACTCCTCTAGCACCTCAGGCCATGTTGCCCCCTTGGCGCTACGTCACTTTGTGCTAGCGACCGTTTTCGGGGGCCCATTCATTGAGTGTGCAAGTCACCCCCTGCCATTTAAAAGCCGTGTATACTGTTAGTGGTCAGGCAGGGGCCAATAGTTCTATAATAAACGATTATCATTCCACTAAGCCACCCAAACCCATAGCGTTTCATTTTTTGTTTCCATATTCTGCAATAGTACTGCTCCAACCGGGGATTGTCCTTGGGAATACTTTCAGTGCATACAGGGATAATCGCCGGTTGGTGCCCCATTACATTTGAAAAGTCTAACGGGGCCCCTGCGAGTTGGTTTCGGCCCCTCGTACGCCTACCAAAGGACCGGGTCTCCAGGGGCTTGAGAAAGTAAAAAAAATAATAATAATAATATCCTTGGACATTTCACACAACGCCATAATATAGTCCCAAGCTAAGCAACTTAATGCTTGTGTTATGGTAACGAAATGGCTGATAAACTACTTATATACTTTTTTTTTTTGTAAATACATACATGTTATAGATAGAAAAACACCCAGACTCGGAACAAATACTTGTATGTCGTACAAATATTTGATCCGTGCGGGAATCGAACCCGCGACATGCTGCGCAGCAGTTAATCGCTCAACCACTGCGCCAACCGTGTCGTCAACAAAAAGAATAAAGCAATTAAAGCGCTGTATGACACGAACACTATTGACACTGACAGTCGATGAAATGACAGTTGACACTTTGATGTAATGTATTTGGCACCTGATACCAGGGAATTGGCCTAACTTACCACGCTTTCGTATGTTAGAAGAACATAGTAACACTACTCTATACCATTTTTTGGTGAGATAAAAAGTCTGGCAGCTCTGGGATCTTAGTCCATTTGGTATGTTTCTATTGTTTGGTATGTTTTATAACCTCAAAATTCGAAATCATTTTGGATGTTTTACAATTCTGAAAAATGTCCGTTATTTTAATTTAGTTTCAGTGGAACATAATATGCATTATTTAAAACACAGATAGTAAATTCACGTCTCTGTTGGTTCTGAGGCGAACGATGTATGGGGGCTGAGCAATGTCTTTTGTCTAATCGAGAAGGTTTTAATTGAAAAGTCTCGTTACTCGAACTTTTTGATTTATCACACTCTTCTATATCGGAGTGTGATGCCAACCCTTAAGATTTAATTTTACTCATTACGTGTCTTGTTATTTTAACCATGGTGAATGAAGCTGTGAGCTGTGAGTTGTGAGCTGTGTGTGTGTGTGTGTGCTTTTAATCACCTTCGTAATTTCCCGGAAGTATTTTCTTGTTGGCGGTAATAGCCATAAACTTAGGGAATGGACTGATTGATCTCTATTTAGGTATATCTGCATTAAAAGCTAAAAATATAAGAGAGATAATTGCGATCAAATGGCCAGTAAAAGGGATGTATACTGAATTGAAAAAAAAACCGCCGGTTTCTGTAGTTTTTATCGCTCGTTTATATGTCCGTTCTAACAGAACTAATAATTGCGTGCTTGGTTAGTGAATATCGGAAAGGTAAGTGTCCAATAAAGTACCTCAGAAAACCGAGTTTAGGGGTCCTCGCTACTGACTGGTGGGATGCACTGGGAGACCCCTATTTGAACCGAAATTAAAGTCACCTTTTTAGCTTATGAGTAATCGCGTTTATTCTCCGCAACTAGTTGAGACAACCTTCCTCTCGGACCAGTGCGCAGTAACTGGCCTGCCGTTCATACTTCTCGCTCGCGTGCATTTCTCTGCTTACCTAGCGTTCTGCCATTCACGCTTACATTGTGTCCCTACACGGGCATGCATCGTCTTAATTTTTTTACTACGAGTCAAAAGAATAACATAGATGTATTCCTACTTAGCTTAGGAGCTCGTGGCTAAATATTAACAGCCGCACAGGTCCATCTACCAGGTTAAGCAGCGCTTGCCAAGGTTGTTCTGTGGATGGGTGACCATCTTAACATAATGGGTTTCCTCCTCCGTGCCTCGGAAAGCAAGTTAAGATCTTTGGTAGTCGTTACGGATAGTCAGAAGCCCTTTAATCTGACTCTAGTCTTGCCAAGAAGTACCGTGTTACCCAGTTAACGGGTTGTGGAGGTCTGGTAGGCAGCCGCTCTACGTAAAATACTGGTATTTATCCAAAATCCGGTTTGACTGGAAGCCGACCCCAATACAGTTGGGAAAAGGCTAGGCAGATGATACCTACCTACCTATCTGCCTACGGTTAAAAACTGTATGGTGGAAAACTCAAAATAATTTAATAAACTGAACGGTATACAGAGGGCGCCGTCGCCGTCGGCAATTGTGACAATGGCGCCAGTAATTACTGAAGCAAACGTGATAATTAAATAATAAATTAATTTGGATGATTTAATACCTGTCGGTTTAATTTAATAGTTCAGTTAAACTCGTTTATAGTGTTACAGTAATTTTATGCTTGTCAGCCTGTTTAACAACGTTTATTTTTAAGCAAATTGTTATTTAATTGCGTTGGAAAAAATATTTTTATCGTTATTTTTTAAAGGAAAGTTCATATTGTTATCATACAGGGTTTTTTGTAAAACACTAAACTCCCTCTTAAGGAGTGAAAATACGCAAAGCAAATTTCAAACCCTTGAAATCTCGAGAACGTCAGCTGTTTTACATACACATTTTCATTGGCTAAATAGGTATTGCATTTTGTTGCTTTTGATGTGTTTTGTTGTTTGTGTTTGTTTCTTAAGCATGACCTTAATCCTTTCAGAATGCAGATTCTGATATGTAAATAACAGTATTGGAGGCTTTGGAGCTAGAATGAAGCCCTATAGAACACCGCACGCAATAATCTGTCATCATAATAGACTGTCACTGTCAAGGGCAAAATGAATATTTTTTCTAGGGAAATTTTAATATGATTACCTCCCCGTCTCTAAAACCAATAATCTAATGAATCCGATTTATTAGGTAGGGCACTTACTTTACGGTTGAATGCGTTGCTATCTTCAAATTTGATCAAACCCTTATGGTTCGGCAGAAAAAGTAAAAAAAAAAAAAACTTATATCAGACTGGCACAGGTTTTAGTTCTTAGAAAAAACCACTACAAACAAATCATGAAATATTGACTTTGAAGAAGCTCACTTACAGATACTAGTTTTGTTAGTTATTCATGCGGAAAAGATGTGAGTCCTTGGTGCGCAGGGTGCGAACTACTTCCAGCGGCATTCTTGACATAATTGCTGACAGGGTTGCGGCCTGGTTTGTGAATTATTACTTCAGTATCTCAGCTGAGATACTGAAGCAATGATTATTTTGTAGTGTTGATGTAATTTTTTCACAAGCATAGTTGTAAGTTTATTTATTGTTACTAACACGGTATGAGTTCCTATTATATTTTTATTACTGAACTCTCGCAGGGCAAGACCAACTCGCCCCTTGCCGGTTTTTTAATTTATTTTTTTCTAACCAATATCTTCATTCGTGTTTGGGAAGGCTTTCAAGAATGGAGTCAACAAAAAGAAGGACACGTCGTGAACGAAGAAATTATATTGTGGAAGTTTCATTAAATAACTTCGTTGACAAAGATGTGCAGTCGATGCTTCTACCTTTAAACACGTTGCAAAATATTCAGTTTTATCCAAAATATTGTATCAAGGACAACTTCATTACTCCAAACAGCCGGCTATCAAATTTTTTGTCGTTGTGTGCCACTATTTTATACATATCGTTACAAACTTATGACCTTCATGAGGTGTATTTTAACCAAACACTATTTTATATTAACACTTTTGCGTTTACCATCTGTAACGTTGATTGTGTTCTGTTTAATTTGGGGTTTATCATGACTTTTTGGCATACTAATTTTTATAAAGAGGAAAATATATGGTTTGTTTTAAAATTTCAAGAAATTCACAGATTTCTCAACAATAAAAACAGTTTCGAACATTTTATCATCTGTAACTGGCTTACAGTTGTCTTCTTCCTTACATTCTACATCAGTTCCGTTACGGTTTTATTTTTCATCTTAAAACTAGCAATTATCCACATACTTTCTGCTACAATCTTAGTAACATTTGATGCCAACATTGTTTACGCTACCAGACTCATTCAGCTGTTAAAAGATAAAGTTGATTTATGGAATATTCAAGTTCTTCAGCCTCAAAGTATACTGGATTCGGCAAGAGAGGACTATTGTAGGAAGATGTTTGAAGCTTACGTTACTATATTGGACTGCTATAAAAACTACAAAGTTGATTTTCAGTTGATGGTATGTAAAACTATCCCAAGCCCTTTTAACTTCGAATATTATTAAAAATATAACAGAAATTATTGGATTTCAGATCATTTTTCAAATTGCAACCTCGTTTTTGGAATTCCTTGCTAAGATTCAAATATTTCTTAATTTTTTGCAATTTTCTTCTAGTGACCGTTTTTATGTAAGTATCTACACTCATGGCATGTAATATTAATTGTATTTAATATATCATAAAATTTTGAACTTTTGTTGGTCCAAAATGAATATTACTAAGCAGAACGTGCACGAACTATAAGTCGCAATACAGAAGTGTCAATTTCATATTAAAGTAAACGTTTGAAATTTTCGTCACTAGATGGCACTGACCAAGCACGTTCCCCCCAAATGGAAGCGTAAACATACTGAAGGTTGAACATATTGGGGGCCGAGTCACCCGCGTCCGTAGGAAAACAATACCCTTCAGCGAATCCCTACACGTGGTCCCCGGGTGGTGCTAAACAGGTGACACTAACCGCCTCCGTGGTCTAGTGGTTAAACCACCTGATTCAGACCCAGAGGTCCCGGGTTCGATTCCCAGCGAGGGCAAATTTTTTGCTCGGTTTGGTTGGTGGTAGGACTTGTTCTCAGTCCGCCTGGCAAGCTACCACCATCATGTCTAAGTCTGTCGCCATAACAACAATGTTAACAGCATTGTTGTGTACCGGCAGTTAGAGGTATGATAGCCAGTTCCTCTGTGTAAGAGGATTCCAGGTGAAACTCGCTTCCATCTTCGGCCTAATCATCACTTTTCATCAGGTGAGTTTTGGGTCAAGAGTTTCCCCGTTTTGCTTAAAAAAGGTGTCTGCAGCACAGAAGCGTCTGTGTATTTATGTTGTAAAAGTTTCGAATTTGCAACGCTTGGTGGCACAGTCTACGTCACGCGTCACGTTGTCGTTCTTAGCGTTCTTTTCACGAAAAAGAACGTCTCGCATCACGCAACACGTTCTTTTTTGTTTTGGGGTTGTCTTTGTATTTCTTTTTTTCTTTTGCAGTTTCTGTCACATATCATGATAGTCATAATAGTCAGTACTATATTGAAAACTTTGACACTTATCTTCGCGTTGAATCTGCACTGCGAGAAGTTTTACATAGCTATGTCGAATGTTCAAGATTCATGCGCTCTTATTTTAAACTCAAATTGTACAGGTACTCATTAGCTTTTTTTACATAGTCGGGTAAATTTCTATAAATATGATTTCTTGTAATAAAAAAAATATCTATCGTTATGGGTCCTGGGTTTAGCTCGGCAATCCATGTTCTATTTCTCAATCTACATGATCTAACACATAATCTTTGTCATCATTAAATATAAGATGAGGGTTTATTATTTTTCTCAAGCCATATCTAAGACAGATATTTTTTTGGGACAGATTACAGATCTCTGCTTTGCCCCGCTCCATCAAGGCTAACTATACTAATATTATAAGGCTGAAGAGTTTGTTTGTTTGTTTGCTTGCTTGCTTGAACGCACTAATCTGGAGGAAATACTGGTCCGATTTGAAAAATTCTTTCAGTGTTAGATAGCCCATTTATCGACGAAGGCTATAAGCTAAGACACAGACAAATAGGAGCGGAGCATTAATGGAAAATGTGGCTCAGACGAATTTGCGCGGGTCAGCTAGTTTTTAGGATAAAGTCTAGTTTATAGTCAGATGGTCGACAGGGCCCAATAGTTCTGGAGTGGCGACCGGGTACCGGAAGACGCAATGTTGGAAGGCCTTCCACAAAGGGGGCCAAGGACCTGGAGGGGGTCGCGGGAACCCGATGGAGGCGTGACGCACTGGATCGGTTATTTTAGTGACACTCAGGGAAGGCTTATATCCAGAAATTGATGACTCTTAGCTAATATGATGATGAAAGTATAACATTACAGATGCTGAAAAAAGGTTATGCAAGAATGTTAAACGCTTACATCGAGCTACATTCAGCAAGCTGGATGCCTGTCGGATGTTCTACGTTGATGCGACTTTACCTTCGAAGTTTATAGCGTTATTAGCTCACTATACTTTTGTTTTACTACAATTTGCATTTCTGTAATTTTCTTACTAATAAATAACATCTTTTACGCATAACATTCGATGTTTCTTTTATCTGCTCCTTTTTCTGTAGCCTTAAAAATCTTTCTTGTTAATACCAGTCATAACACTCTTCTGGATAGATCATCCTCCCTTTTTAATGGAAACAGCTGAACTTAACACCTTGTTCCGTATATCTCGATACTCGAACAACCGTCTTAATTGTAAGTGAAAAAAATAATCTTTAATTAATGGTCGTAAAGACTTAAAATAGAAAATAAAATAAAAACTCCTAACTAAAAAATGGCATCAAAAAATTCGTCCCCATCGCTATCGACTGGAAGTGAGCCCAAAAGACTGGCTGCATTGCCACGTTGTATGGCAATGCTTATCCTCTGTCCAAGGTAAAAGCCAGCTCTTGGGTCACGCGAAGCTTCAACTAAGCGTTTTGCAAGATCTTTAAATAGGACGTGAGCACTCGGACCCCACGGTCCAAGAGGTTCAACCCCGAACGGCTCAAAAATGTATTTGCCAATAAGGCTACTATACTTCCGCCGTTTGAGGTTTTCAGCAGCCGAAGCCGCAGAACCAGCACAGCACGACGAGCTAGGAAGATGTGATGGCGCAAGAGTATCGACACAAGTAGCGTCCCACACTAAAGGCCTACCCATCTTCCATGGAAATAAAGACATACCGTCCGGTCTTTTGCCATCGTCGCATGCCAGGCCAATGGGTTCTAATACGGCTGGCACGCCGACGGCGACAAGAGCGCGTCGGATAATGTCGTTGATATTTGCGTGCCGTGCTATGCGACCCGCACTTCGACTGCATGACAGGCCGTGATGCCCGAGGCTGTTGACAGCTTTGCCACAGTGGCAACGATACTGGAACAAAAAAATCTTATTAATTGGTGTTATTTATAAGTGTAAAATTGATGGAGTATCATTATGACTACTTGAGATATATCGGGTTGCTACATATATGCATTGGTTTTGTGAATTTCCTCTCTTAATACTCCCCTAAAATCCTCAGGGAATTTAAATGCCAAGTTGCATCTTTCTACGATCACTAGTTTAGGTTGTGTTCTGTCTGTCACTCACTCAGCACTGATAATACAATACCTTTTTTTTTAGGGTTGCGAAATCATCAAATTACTTGACAAAATTTGTGAGAGCCGATATAACTAGAACTGGATCTGAAAGATAAATAAAATTGAATTTTAAACGAAAAATAAATATTGGGACTCGTATCCATAGGAAATACAAACCATGCACCGCAACTTACAAAAAAACAAAATGGCGGCGCCCCGGCTATGCCAGGTCCCATAGGAAACAGTTCAAACCTATTCCGGTAAAATTAACCAAGAATAGGAGCAAAGTTACAATAAATTCTACCAGCCACTAACCCAATAAATTCTACCCAATTTTCAGCTGGGTACGAAACCCAGCTGAAAATTGGTAGAATATTTCGAAACACCATCATAAACGAAATCTAAAAAGTCCTCATCGGTCACAAAAACGGGGTGACCTTTAATCCCGAGTATTTTTTTTCCAGGTGTCCAATCGATGATGAGGACTTTTTAGAATTAATTTATGACGGTGTCTTGAACAACCTTTTTTCTTTCACATTTTTTTTGTTTTTACTTGAAATGGGCTTGCTCTTGACTCTATTCTTGGTCAGAGATGACAGAGACAAAGACTATGATGGAGCGAGCTTACCCAGAAGTAGCCTGTTCACTCTAACTTTGAAAAGATTAGGGTTGGAAGCATTCGGAAACACAGACGCAGGCAAAGAATTCCACTCCTTTGCTGTGCGCATTATGAAAGACGCTTGGAAGCTGGGTGCGAATTTTTGTATGCTCGAATGTCTAAATTGACCGGACTAACCCTTTAGGCCTAAAACTGCGTTAAGCGGGCGACCGCGCGGTTTCATACAAAAGTGCTCCGTCGCGGGGTCCTGCGCGGGCGTCCGTCACGGGAAGACGCGCACCGGACTCACGCAACGGGGCCCGCCTCCGTGCTACGGAACACGTCGCGGGGGCACACGCAGTACCCGCCAACGGTAACACGCACGGGCATTTTCATTCCACACTTAGTGATGGCTCTGAATGGAAAGTGCCATGAAAAAATGAATCGTAATTTCGAGGTTTTAAAACTTGATTAACATTAAATATTAAATATGTCATCTCTGACCAAGAATAGAGTCAAGAGACTCTATTCTTGGTCAGAGATGACAGAGACAAAGTCTATGATGGAGCGAGCTTACCCAGAAGTAGCCTGTTCACTCTAACTTTGAAAAGATTAGGGTTGGAAGCATTCGGAAACACAGACGCAGGCAAAGAATTCCACTCCTTTGCTGTGCGCATTATGAAAGACGCTTGGAAGCTGGGTGCGAATTTTTGTATGCTCGAATGTCTAAATTGACCGGACTAACCCTTTAGGCCTAAAACTGCGTTAAGCGGGCGACCGCGCGGTTTCATACAAAAGTGCTCCGTCGCGGGGTCCTGCGCGGGCGTCCGTCACGGGAAGACGCACACCGGACTCACGCAACGGGGCCCGCCTCCGTGCTACGGAACACGTCGCGGGGGCACGCGCAGTGCCCGCCAACGGTAACACGCACGGGCATTTTCATTCCACACTTAGTGATGGCTCTGAATGGAAAGTGCCATGAAAAAATGAATCGTAATTTCGAGGTTTTAAAACTTGATTAACATTAAATTATGTACTTAATATTTTATATTTTTTGTGCGTTTTATTCCTTTATTCATATTTGATGATATTATTTTAGAAATTGGAACAAATGAGAATGATGTTGATTAACTCTAGTTTCACTTGTTCCACTAAGAAGAACCATGGAACTACTGAGATTTGTTTTTTCTCAGTAGTTCCAACATCAGTAGAACAACTACGGTGGAACTAGTGAGACGAGTTCGATTAACCCATTAACGCCCGCCGTACTATAAATGGTACACCAGTTTATGTTAAGGTAATACAAATTTTATACGTTTTTTCACTCTAGCAACATTTTTAAACGGTCATTTCAAATCCATGCAACTAGAAAATGGCTAAAACAAATCGAGATTGTTAAATAATTTGAGGGTAATACTCATTTTGTGTCAGTGTTTTGTTTCGTGTCTGCAGGTGAGTACTTGTTTATTTTATTTTACAAGATTTAGCTTTAGAAGTTGTTAAAAAGTTTTATTATTTACTCTATAATACCATATTCTAATATGAAATACATCGAAAAGTTAAATTCGTGTAAAGTTTTTTCTGCTATAACACATAAAGTGCTGCTGTACTAACTATGGTACACTGGGCGCTTGAGGTAAGATAAGTTAGTATAGTTAAGACATTTTTGTATTTGTGTGCTATGCTTATTAGTCGTGTTTTTACTTCTATTAGTGACCCTTTATTAACTTTGTTTTCAGGTGACAAGATAAAACCACTAAAAATACCAATTCCTAAACCATAAAAAAATTCAAAATGGCAAACCGACATACTTTTACCCAAGAAAAAAACTATTTTGGTTTACAAGACGCTATACACGACATTATTAGCCAAGATAGTGATGATGATGCTACTTACGATGTATTTATGCTACCACCCAATCCAGATGTTATCACCGATGAAGAAGAAGGTGGAGACGACGACTTGTATCTACATGGATTACCTCAAGATGTTCCCGGCAACATTGAAGTTGTTACTCGCAGACATACCCCTGCCGTTGAAGATGAATGGAGCAGCGGTGATGATGAACCCCTCACAACATTCGCATCATCTACTTCACGAAACGTGCCAATGAGAAGAAGAGTTCAAACTATTGGTGAAGTGCCAACTTGTAGAAAATGTGTGCCCATTTACTCCGTTTCTCGGTCTACTACAGATCAAATGTCTATTGAAGGACGACGTTCTAATGTTTCGGATATCCTAAAAGGTATGACCCCTGTTAAAGTTTTTGAGCATCTTTTTGACGATGAAGTGCTAGAGCTTATCGCAACGCAAAGCACAATATATGCTGGACAAAACAATAGGCACGATAAAGTTTTTACCAAAGAAGAACTCCGTAAATTCTTGGGTATTCTTATAATTACTGGTTACCATAAATTGCCTAGTGAAAGGTCATATTGGAGATTAGATGACGATCTGGGAGTACCATTAGTTTCAGAGTGCATGTCAAGAAACAGATTCTTGGAAATAAAAAGGAACCTGCATTTTGCAGATAATACATTGGCTCCTACGTCTAATGATAAAATGTTCAAATTGCGTCCACTTTGTGATGTTTTACAAAAAAAATATTGTCAATTTGGAATGCTACATGGTGACTTATCCATTGACGAATCAATGGTCAAGTACTATGGCCACCATTCAGCCAAACAATTTATAATGGGTAAGCCCGTGCGATATGGATATCGTAATTGGGCGTTGACCAGTTACGACGGTTATTGTTATACATTTGATGTATATTGTGGAAAATCCTCTGAGGCTACCACTGACCCACTCGGTTCTCGCGTTGTGAAGACTTTGCTAAACAAAGCCCCAACAAAACCAGAAGAACATGTAGTTTACTTTGACAACTTCTTTACGAATTACGATCTACTTGCCGACCTAAAAGACCTTGGATACAGAGCTACTGGAACCTTGCGTGAGAACAGAACCAAACGTTGTCCTTTGATGTCATCAAAGGAAATGCGCAAAAAGCCTAGGGCTGAATACGACTACAGGTTTGATAAGACAAAAGAAATTCTTATGGTGAGATGGAAGGACAATAATGTCTGCACGATTGGTACCAATTTTGATACAGTAGAGCCGATAGGGAAAGTTAAAAGATGGTGTACAACGAGGAAACTGAAAGTGGACGTAGATATACCCCACGTGTTCCAAAGTTATAATAAGGGCATGGGAGGGGTGGACCAAATGGACCAGTCTGTAGGACTGTACCGAATTGGGGTAAAAGGTAAGAAATGGTGGTGGGTTTTATTCACATATATGGTGGACATGACCATTTCAAATGCGTGGAGATTACACTGCATTGCAAATCCAGATGATCGTGTTGATCAGCTAGCATTTCGCAGACACATAGCACAAACGTATTTGAGCCAAAAAAAGAACAATAAAACTAGGCAAACATGCTCTGGATTGGATGGAGAAGACAGGAAAAATTATGGGCATAACCCAAAAAAAATACCAAACCAACTGAGATGTGTTGTGTGTTCCAACCGGGTCAAAACAGCATGTGACAAGTGCCTAAAAACGCTATGCTTGGATAGAGGATGCTTTGCCCAATACCACTCCTAAGTGCCCACTGTACTAAACTTAGTACACCCCTAAAAATACAACTTCCGATTATTTTTTGTTTCTTTTTTCTTTATAGTGTGTCAATTAAAGTGTTTTGTAAACGATATTAAAAATTGATTATGTAAAATTTTAAGTGGTTTTTATTTGGGCGTTAATGGGCTAAGTTTTGTTTCATTTACGTCCCATTATCAGAGTGCATGGAACTACTGAGAAAAAAATGTCTCACTAGTTCCATGGAACTAATTGCTGGTGGAACTAGTGAGAATGATCCAATAATTCATCATAGACCTGTACCGAATCTTTAAAATATTTGTAAAATGAGTTATTTTACTGAACTTTACAACGTATTCCCCGCACAGCAACCTAGATTCAATAAACGGGCTTAAGTACTGGCTTTCCTTTTTTTTTTTTTGCTAGGCGTCGTTTTGGTACGTAATAATATATTAAGATACGACTATACATGCTCACCGTTAAAATTGAACTAGCGACACAGCGTAAATAAAATAATCCGGTTTCCGCGACGTGTACCCGCGACGGGGACCGTCGCGTTCCCACGGAGCCCACGCGCGTGTCCACGCGTGTAGACGGTTGCCCGTCGCGGGCGCCCGCTTAACGCAGTTTCAGGCCTTACTTTACTGCTTTTGACTGATTGCGACTGTAATGCAAATTTTAATGCAAAAACCTTAAAAATACAGGTATCAAGACTCGCACTCAGGTTACAAGAAATCTTTTGTTAAAAAAAATATATTTTATATCCTAATGTATTTATAATATTATCAGTTACTTTCCAATCGAAACTGCACACTTAAAACGTTAAGAAAGATTTCCTTGATCAATGACTCCAGAGCGTTACACTCGGACAGTTAAAAATAATCGTGTTCTATTTATGTAAGTATATATCGCAGTACAAAATCGCGTTACTTAAACTTAATTACAACGTTCTTCGCGAAATCGGGTCAATTAATCGACATAACTCGACGCACCTTGAAATTTTAATGACTCATTTAAATAAACGTCGAGACTGAACTGGGAATTAAGGGATAAGGGCGATGAAGGTGGTTTGAGATTTGAGTACGGAGGTTGATTCGACATATGGCTATGGAAATTGGAAAAATTTGTTCCAAAGAATTACCGCGGCCCTGGAACGCAAAAGGCATTGGGAGGAACACGGATGGGTTTTAGTCAATAGAAGTCTGACACTCCCTCCTGCTTTACCCAGAGCGGGAGGAGTCATTTGATGATTTCCCATCCTTTAGAAAAAGAAACGATAGATCTTCTGTTCTTTTGACTAGATTTCGTCTGCGACACACTGAAAAGTCTACTCAGTCTCATGAAGGCAGCGAAGTTTTGACCCACTTCAGCCCCACAGATTTATCTTCAATATATCCAGCGGAGATTTAGTAATCATGTGGGCAATAAGTTCTAACGACCCCTCACACCCTCGATTCAGAGTTTGTAGTGTGTGTCTTATTGTTTGTACTTACGCTCTCTATAAACTTCCTAGATAAATTAATACATAGCTGCATAGCCATAACTTGATTCCTAGGATCTTTTTAACTTGTATTTTCTAAGTTTTTCTGCAAATTAACTATCTTCAATTCTTTGTTTACATTTCTTCTATTATGTCAGTTAGACAAGCCTAGTTTTCTTTTTAATTCTATTCTGAAGTTGGCTAGGAGTTTTAGGTCGCATATGAAATTCCATCAGTCCATTTTTCTTTTCCATCAAATTCTAGAAACACTTCTCATATCAAATTCAAAATAACAGCGAGCCTTCATCTGAGAGCCGTCGTAAAAAAATAGTCAGTCTACGTTTGGAGCTGAGATCAGCAACAAGTCGGGAAAAGTTCCTTAAGAATAGACTGAGAGGACAGTTTACCTCCTTGGAACCAGAGAAGTCGGCCTCTCTCTTTTATTAAGAGTAGACTTAGAGGACAGTAAGTTCTAAGTTTACCTCCTCGGATCCTGATAAGTCGGCCTCTCTCCTTGCCGCATTTAAAAGGACACCTTGATGCCTGGGCTGAACGAGCCTGAGATGAAGACGTTTCGCGGCCCATCCTCTCCAGCCCTCTGAAGAGTGACGACCCTCCAGTCCTCCGGTTCTCCAACGAAGATTTCATTTTCATCTCACGTCCACTCATCCCTTTTCATTCACCAGCCGATCTAGTATAAGTTGTGTTTAAATCATTAAATCTATACTAGTATTTATTTGTCCTTTTTCCTTTTAGCACGCATTCCCCTCCTAGGTAGGGGAGAGCTACATGTGACCTCACATTCTACAGGCTCCCCCTGTAAAATGTAACGTTACAAGTTTCTAAACCACCTCAAGGGCCTCTGACATGGTTTATTTAACGACCGCCATTGGGCGGCCGGGACCACCGGCTTATACGAGCCTTCCAAAGCACGAAATCATCTTTTTTATCAGACAATCAGGTGATTCAAGCGTCAATGTCCTAGCAGAACTTGAATGCAACTTTACAAAGTATGTTTTCCCGTGGGAATCGAGCCCACGACCATAAGGTAAACGCCTAAACCACTCGACCTCAGAGGCAGTTCAAAACAAGTGAGAAGCCTAAAACTCAGACACCATTCTTGCTTAGGAGTATCGTGTTATCAAGTCACTGGGTTGTGGAGGTCTGGTAGGCAGTCGCTTCAAGTAAAATACTGGTATTCAGCAGCATCCGGTTAGGCTGTAAGCCGAACCCAACATATTCAGAAAAAGCCACATTATTTTTTCCTACTCCTCCGCTGTACTTTTCTGATTTATTTCGTTGCGGGATTCAAGTTATATTGTTTCTCCGGGACTCGTCGGGCTTCATTGGCTTGGCGTTTTTCTGGTGGTCGCCACTGTTGATTCTGGCTTTCAGGAGGTGCAGAGGTCAGAAATATGTTGCTGGCTTGTCCCTTAAAAAAGGCTGAAAAAGACAAGGCAGATTGATAGGAGAGAAAAAACATGACTTCACTGCCACTGTAAGGTCAGCTAGAAGAAAAAAATACCAAAGACATTAAGAGCGGACTTCACCAACCTCATCGCGATCAGTACATCTAAACTGCGTTCAAGAGTTGTCAGTGACCGGGCCTGTGGGCGGCGAGCTATGGGTGGCTCGCCGTCCGTCCGTCTAGTGACGACAGGCCGTGTCGACGGCGCGTTAGTGTTCCACGCGCGCCTCAAAGAGAGTCAGCAACACAGAGGGGCCCGAAAGGGCCGACGCCTGCCCGAGTCGCGGGATTATTCGCAAGAGACACCGTGGCTCCGGAACACAAAGGGCAATGAAGGAACATGGATGGGTTTTAGTCAGTAGAAGTCTGACACTCCCTCCCGCTACACCCAGAGCGGGAGGAGTCATTGGATGATTTCCCATCCCTAAAAAAAAAAAAAAGAGTTGTCAGTGTCAATATTCTATAGAAAATAATGACACTGACAGCTCGTAGTACTTCATAAGCTGATCACGTTCAGTTTCATTGACGAAATCCGCTCTAAGTCTAGTCAGCAGTTATTATATTTATTATAGCTAGCCTGAAATATCCCCCACATTGGCAAAAGCCTCCCTCCGCTCATTCCCAAATTTGTACATAAAACATTAATAAATAAAATATACAAATATTTATTCGCCAGTGCTATACTTATACAACACTATTTTATAATTAGTACAAAAAAAATAGGGCTGTTCCCGTACCCATTACTGATCATAATTTTGCAGTCAAAAGTAAAAAAAAACGAAATCCCAAAATTGTTTAATTTGATTTATTTTTACTTGAGTATCTTAAAAATTACTTAATTGTAAAAAGTTGATAATTTTGTTGGTCCTAAGCCCAATTAAAGTGCGAAAGAAAAGTTTGCATTGCTTATTTTTTGTTAACCATAAATTGAGTGACATTTTGGGATATAAACAAACGTTAATAACTTTGCTGTTTATGAATATTATTTATTGAGACTTTACATATATTATAACAAGACCTTTGATAATAAGCCCTTTAAGTATTTGTACTAATTAAAAATTAGTGGTGTTTTAATTTGAAAGTCTTCTTTGTAAATCTTAAAATTTTGTCTAATCGAGAAGGTTTTAATTGAAAAGTCTCGTTACTCGAGCTTTTTGATTTATCACACTCTTCTATATCGGAGTGTGATGCCAACCCTTAAGATTTAATTTTACTCATAACGTGTCTTGTTATTTTAACCATGGTGAATGAAGCTGTGAGCTGTGAGTTATGAGCTGTGTGTGTGTGTGCTTTTAATCACCTTCGTAATTTTCCGGAAGTATTTTCTTGTTGGCGGTAATAGCCATAAACGGAGGGGGTAGCCATAAGACGGTGGGGGACAAACAGATGCTGCTTATTTCGACTTTAAAAAGGCGTTTGATTTAGTGGATAATGACGTGTTACTGAAAAAGTTAGCGGGGTTCGGTTTCACCCCGCATTTACTTAAGTTGTTTGCGAGTTATATGAGTAACAGGCAACAGTATGTTGACTATGCAGGATTTCAATCAAACGCATACTATACTAGATCTGGGGTAAGCCAAGGTACCAATTTAGGGCCTCTGGAATTTCTCATAATGATTAATGACCTACCAAACGTTGTGCAAGAGGCTAAGTGTTTGCTGTTTGCCGACGACCTTAAGCTTTATCTCCCCATCACAAACGTGACTGACTGTGAGAGACTGCAGAGCGATATAGACAGAGTGGTAGCTTGGAGCGAGAGTAATCTCCTGCAGTTTAACACATCTAAGTGTGTGACCATAAGTTTCTCGCGTGCACACGCACCCATCACGCATACTTATAAGGTGGACGGGGTGCCGATGGACAGGGTTACTGAAGTGAGGGACTTGGGAGTTGGTTTCGTCACTGGGCTCACGTTTCGTAATCATATAGTTGAGATATGTAAAAAAGCATACAGAAACCTGGGATTTGTGCTTAGAATGGTTAAAGGATTCACAAACATTAAAGCTATAACAGCATTATATAATGATTTAGTAAGAAGCCAGCTAGAATGTAACGCAGTTATCTGGGCTCCACATGAAACTAAGTATAGTCTCATGTTGGAGCGAGTACAAAATAAATTTAAAGGTACTTATATATGAGGGAATTTGGGGTATATCCATTTTATCCATTGATGTATCCAACTCTTTGTCTTGGATATGGTCGGATATAATGAACTGAGGGTCAGGAGGCAACTCACACTGGTGACTTATATCTTTAAGATAATTAGAGGGAAGATACACAATGCGGATTTATTGCGAAAGGTGGAACTAGTTGTGCTAGACGGGTATGTGGGGCGTCGTCGCCAACCACGGTTGCTGGCAGAACCACGCGCGCGTACCAATTTGCTGCGCGAGGCGCCGCTAACGAGCGCGCTCCGCACTCTCAACCTCATTGCTGAGGACGTAGACATATTCTGTTGCACTTTGGGTGAATTTATAGGAACAGCTACTTATAGAATTTGTTATGGTCAAAACAGGGGAACTATTTAAGTTTTTAAGTGTGCTACAATATCGCATTGGGTCTAGCCTGTAAGGATATTTGTATGTATGAATAAATAAAAAAAATTAAAAAATTAAAAAAAATTAGGGAATGGACTGATTGATCTCTATTTAGATATAAATTGAAAGCTAAAAATGTGAGAGAGATAATAGCGATCAAATGGCCAAGAAAAGGGATGAATTCTGAATTGAAAAAAAAAAATGTTCTGTCAAGATTATAATTGATCACAATAGAAACGTAAGCTTCTTCAAATCAAAAAAATAAAAAGATAAATTGCATCAAAGTTCAGGAGTGGGGCTTATTATTTGTCATCTAGGCAGTTTACGTGACGTTACACACAATTTGAATAAACTGAAGCCTGTCGTTTTTGAAGTTCTTATCGCTCGTTTATCCGTCCGTTAACGCTATTTTTCATAACGCCATTGGTTGTTTAGTGATTATCGGACAAGTAAACGTCCGATAAAGTGCCTCAGAAACCGAGTTTAGGAGTCCTTGCTACTGACTGGTGGGATGCACTGGGAGACCTCTATTTGAGCACTGCCTCGTCTGGTGGTGGAGGTTACTGGGGCTACGAAATTAAAGTCACCTTTTTAGCTTATGAGTAATCGCGTTTATTCCCCGCAACTAGTGAAGACAACCTTCCTCTCGGACCAGTGCGCAGTATTAACTGGCCTGCCGTTCATACTTCTCGCTCACGTGCGTTTCTCTGCTTACCTACGTTCTGCCATTCACGCTTACATTGTGTCCCTACACGGGCATGCATCGTCTTCATTGTGTGATGTGACTGTTCCTAAGTTACCCTAGGCTGATAAAATTTTCGTTTTTCCTAAATTATGTCTAGTTTTAGAATCGGCTTTCCCTACGGGAAAGGATCTGGGCCCCACCTCCGCCCAGCTCTGTAGAGCTCGTCGCCAGACTGGACACTCTCCCACCGGTTATTCGAAATGAATTCCCAAAACTACTGCCTTGTCCGTCCATTGAGGTGCAGGACAAGGAGGGGATACAAGGTGAAGTTAATATTGGGAATTCACGGTTAGTAACACATAAACAAAATAGCAAAACAGTAAATAGTCATGGAACAATTAAGAGATTACATAATATGAAGCTAAGAAGACAAGAGGATTGCAATAAGGGAAATGATACGTAACGCTTGTGTGGAAATACAGAATTTCAAATTACGTTAGTGATTTTCTTTACAATAATCTAGGGACCCACCCCAGTGATGTAGGGCCGTCTTACAACTGCCTGTACATCGTACGTGAACCGTCGATCCTAACGTGCATAGGTCTAGAGAGAACCTGCTGCGGTCCCAACAGTACACGTTCCCTACACTCAAGCATGTCTTACACAATCCTAAGGCATGGGACTGCGAAGTACCTATGCCATTGAGCGAGACAAGTTTCCAGAAATACTGGACGCGCGCTATACAAAATAGCCCCTTACATCGGCCTATCATCCATTACTGACACATTACATGACTTAGCACAGCGTACCGCATAGTCAGTCGGTGGCAGAACTCCGTACAAATGTCTTGCTATACGCCGAAGTGGTATTGGATCTCTTCACCTCGCATTTCCTTAATCGACCCCATTTAGAGGAAGCTTGCAGTGTAATCGGCAGCCGTGCGGACATTCTTGTCAGGCATCGGGGCGTTTCGACTGGGCATCCAAATTACGTGTTTCGCCAAATATTATATTTTTTATATCAGTGAGAGGCCCGAAAACCAGTTGTGATTTGACGAGACACGATTACTAACGTTCTTTAGAACGGCTATCAATCCAGTTTAGGATACTTGGTGAAGCCTACCCCCCTCCCGGGAAATGTGCGTACATCAAGAGCAATGTGAGGTATCCTGCAGTCAGTCAGTCCACGGGAAGAGGTAACCTCTACTAACGTTTGGTTGTCATGAACTATTAATAATTATTTACAAAGAAGCATCATAGCTCAACCGGGCCCTAACTCGCTAAGAATATACTTCGGTTCAGCCTCCCGCAAGTCAAGTCTTGGTAGAGCTTGTCTACAGTCAGGTTAGAGTCATTGTCGTGTATAGTTTGTTGATACGTCTGAATTACATAACATAGGAGGCTTTCTCCGAATCCCTAGAACCAAACACAGGTGTCGGTTACCTCGTTCAAGTCAGAGAAGGGAGTAAAGTAGGGTAATACATACAACACTCACCAGTTCACCAAAACACACACAAACACACATATTAAACACTAAATTAATCTAACTTATATTTAACTTAATAAATAATACTGGCTACCCTATGGGTTACAACGGACAACGCATTCGCGTGCTAACTCCTAGCCTATATCACAGTAGCCTAGATTATCGACCCTGCACTCTACCACCGTTCTAAGACAACCGACCCGTGTCGTACCCCAAAACCAAGTCCCCTTGCCGTCGTCGTCGCCAACCGTCGCGGGCGCAGCATCTTGTTGGGTTTTTTTTTTTGTCCCATTTCTTAATAATTGGCCAAGGGTGCCTGTGTTACAATGTACGTCATAAGTGTCGTGCTTTTTGTTTATTTCTCGGGTGTCAGGTATACAAGCTAATAATGTTATCCGCTAACGAATATCGACTCTAAGGAATTGTGGAGAAGGTCGCATTTCAACTAAAGTAAAATATTGCATTCGGATAACGTTTGACACATGGAGCGCCTGTTTCCCACTAAAACAAAGATTGATTGATTTCCTGAGTACCCAATCTCATGCTACACATTTCAAAAGCAGACAACATATTTTGTGTTTCTCGAAATAAGGTGACAGGCTGGCCCGTGTCTGGCAACATGTGAAACGTTTCGAAATAAACTATAAATTAAATAGTTTGTTTATTAGGAGTGACGGATAGTCACAGTGACTACGAGTCAAAAGAATAGCATAGATGTAATCCCTACCTTAGAAGCTCGTGGCTAAACATTAACAGCCGCACAGGTCGATCTGCCAGGTTAAGCAACGCTTGCCAAGGTTGTTCTATGGATGGGTGACCATCTTAACATAATGGGTCCTCCGTGCCTCGGAAAGCACGTTAAGCCGTTGGTCCCAGCTGTCATTTGTAGATCTTTGGCAGTCGTTACGGATAGTCAGAAGCCCTTAAATCTGACTCTAGTCTTGCCAAGAAGTACCGTGTTACCCAGTTAATTAACGGATGGTGGAGGTCAGGTAGGCAGCCGCTCTACGTAAAATAATGGTATTTAGCCAAAATCCGGTTTGACTGGAAGTCGAATAATAATGTTTTCCCAATACAGTTGGGAAAAGGCTAGGCAGATGATTCCCTACCTACTTACCTATCTGCCTACGGTTAAAAACTGTATGGTGGAAAACTCAAAATAATTTAATAAACTTAATGGTATACAGTGGCGCCAGTAATTACTGAAGCAAACGTGATAATTATATAATAAATTAATTTAGATGATTTAATACCTTTCGGTTTAATTTAATAGTTGAGTTAAACTCGTTTATAGTGTTACAGTAATTTTATGCTTGTCAGCCTTTTTAACAACATTTATTTTTAAGCAAATTGTTATTTAATTGCGTCGGGAAAAATATTTTTATCGTTATTACATAAAGGAAGGTTCACATTGTTATCAATACTTTCATACAGGGTTTTTTGTAAAACACAAACATCCCTCTTAGGGAGTGAAAGTACGCAAAGCAAATTTCAACCCTTAAATCTCGAGAATGTCAGCTGTTTTACATACACATTTTCAGTGGCTAAAATTGCATTTTGTTGTTTTTGATGTGTTTTGTTGTTTGTGTTTGTTTCTTAAACATGATCTTAGTCCTTTCAGAATGCAGATGCTTCTATGTAAATAACAGTATTGGAGCTAGAATGAAGCCCTATGGAACACCGCACGCAATAATCTGTCATCATAATAGACTGTCACTGTCAAGGGCAAAATGAATATTTTTTCTAGAGAAATTTTAATATGATTACCTCCCCGTCTCTAAAACCAATAATCTAATGAATCCGATTTATTAGGTAGGGCACTTACTTTACGGTAGAATGCGTTGCTATCTTCAAATTTGATCAAACCCTTATGGTTCGGCAGAAAAAGTAAAAAAAAAATAAAACTTATATCAGACTGGCACAGGTTTTAGTTCTTAGAAAAACCACTACAAACAAATCAGGAAGTAAAACATTGACTTGATTGATTGTGACTTTGAAGAAGCTCACTTACAGATACTAGTTTTGTTAGTTATTCATGCGGAAAAGATGTGAGTCCTTGGTGCGCAGGGTGCGAACTACTTCCAGCGGCATTCTTGACATAATTGCTGACAGGGTTGCGGCCTTGTTTGTGAATTATAACTTCAGTATCTCAGCTGAGATACTGAAGCAATGATTATTTTGTAGTGTTGATGTAATTTTTTCACAAGCATAGTTGTAAGTTTATTTATTGTTACTAACACGGTATGAGTTCCTATTATATTTTTATTACTGAACTCTCGCAGGGCAAGACCAACTCGCCCCTTGCCGGTTTTTTAATTTATTGTTTTCTAACCAATATCTTCATTCGTGTTTGGGAAGGCTTTCAAGAATGGAGTCAACAAAAAGAAGGACACGTCGTGAACGAAGAAATTATATTGTGGAAGTTTCATTAAATAACTTCGTTGACAAAGATGTGCAGTCGATGCTTCTACCATTAAACATGTTGCATAATTTTCAGTTTTGTCCAAAATATTGCATCAAGGACAATGTCATTACTCCAAACAGCCAGCTATCGAATTTTCTGTCGTTGTGTGCCACTATTTTATACATATCGTTACAAACTTATGACTTTTATGAGTTGTATTTCAACGAACAACTATTGTATTTTAACACTCTTGCGTTTACCCTGTGTTACGTTGATTGTGTTCTGTTTAGTTTGGGGTTTATCATGAATTTTTGGCATACTCATTTTTATAAAGAGGAAAATATGTGGTTTGTTTTAAAATTTCAAGAAATTCACAGAGTTCTCAACAATAAAAACAGTTTCGAACTTTTTATCATCTGTAACTGGCTCACAGTTGTCTTTTTCCTTACATTCTACATCAGTTCCATTACGATTTTATTTTTTATCCTAAAAATAACAATTATCCACATACTTTCTGCTATAATCTTAGTAACATTTGATGCCAACATTGTTTACGCTACCAGACTCATTCAGCTGTTAAAAGATAAAGTTGATATATGGAATATTCAAGTTCTTCAGCCTCAAAGTATACTGGATACGGCCAGAGAGGACTATTGTAGGAAGATGTTTAAAACTTACGTTAGTATATTGGACTGCTATAAAAACTACAAACTTCATTTTCAGTTGATGGTATGTAAAACTATCCCAAGCCCTTTTAACTTCGAATATTATTAAAAATATAACAGAAATAATTGGATTTCAGATCATTTTTCAAATTGCAACCTCGTTTTTTGAATTCCTTGCTAAGATTCAAATATTTCTTAGTTTTTTGAAATTTTCATCTAGTGACCGGTTTTATGTAAGTATGTATACTCATGCCATGTAATATTAATTGTATTAAATATATCAAAAAAAAATTGAACTTTTGTTGGTCCAAAGAGACTATTACTAAGCAGAACGTGCACGAACTGTAAATCGCAATACAGAAGTGTCAATTTTATATCAAGGTAAACATTTGAAATTATCGTCACTAGATGACACTAACCAAACACATTCCCCCCAAATGGAAGCGTAAACATACTGAAGGTGGCTGCAGCACAGAAGCGTCAGTATATTTATATTGTAAAAGTTTCGAATTTGCAACGCTTGGTGGCACAGTCTACGTCACGCGTCACGTAGTCACGTTTTTAGCGTTCTTTTCACGAAAAAGAATGTCTCGCGTCACGCAACACGTTCTTTTTTGTTTTGGGGTTGTCTTTGTATTTCTTTTTTCTTTTCCAGTTTGTGTCACATATCATGATAGTCATAATAGTTAGTAATATATTGAAAACGTTGACACTTATCTTCGCGTTGAATCTGCACTGCGAGAAGTTTTACATAGCTATGTCGAATGTTCAAGATTCATGCGCTCTTATTTTGAACTCAAATTGTACAGGTACTCATTAGCTTTTTTACATAGTTGGGTAAAGGCGAACGGCAGGCTTGTATGGGAGTTTCGTACAGCTAGTAAATTTTCGAGTTTTGGGATCATGTTTGTTTTAATAGGTAGTTCATACGATAGAAAAGCCCTATTTAAAATCTTAGATTTTTAGAACTTGGGACATAAAAGCTATACCCAGTTTTATTTTTTGAGGTTATGTACTAGTGTAGAAATGTAGGTTGTAATTACAGGTAGAGTACATTAACATTGTTATGATGATAAAATGTTCTAGATTACTTGTCGTCATCTTTGTTGTGTTTTACTTACTATTAAGTAGGTAGATTGAGATGAGGATCGTACCTACTCAGAGGGAGAGAGGAGTGCATTAGGAGATACCTATTGCCTAGCAGCGGTCAGAAACAGTTTGATTATAATGAAGTTCTGATGGACACTAGACATATTTTCTTTACCGGTCAATAAATAATTGCCAGAACAAAAAGAAATATTGATGAATTCATTCCAATCATTACCTACGTCGTTTACTATTATGATTTTATGCAACAATTATGGGTTTTACTATTAAATCTACTTCTAAATAATTAATTGTCATTCCGAAGTTTGTGATATTTTACATAAGGCGACTTCGAAAAACATCTGCGTTTAGTTTACTGTTTTGTTTGGTATAATTATTGAAATCTTTTAATTGATAGTATTAATAAATCCCATGTTCTAGAAGTTGTTTACTTACATGAAAATAAATGGCTGAGTTGTCTTAATAAGTGGTACAAATTCTTCAAAAAAGTTTGCTGTACGAATTTTGCCGTTCGCCTTTCTATAAATAAGATTTATTTAAAAAAAAATATTTATCGTTATGGGTCCTGGGTTTAGCTCGGCATTCCATGTACTATTTCCCAATCTACATGATCTAACACTTAATCTTTGTTATAGTTAAATACAAGATGAGGGTTTATTATTTTTCTCAAGCCTAAGACAGATTACAGATCTCTGCTTTGCCGCGGTCCATCAATACTAATATTATAAAGCTGAAGAGTTTGTTTGTTTGTTTATTTGCTTGCTTGATCGTGCTAATCTCAGGAAATACTGATCCGATTTGAAAAATTCTTTCAGTGTTAGATAGCCCATTTATCGAGGAAGGCTATAAGCTAAGACACAGACAAATAGTAGCGGAGCATTAATAGAAAATGTGGCTCAGACGAATTTGCGCGGGTCAGCTAGTTTTTAGGATAAAGTCTAGTTTATAGTCATATGGTCGACAGGGCCCAATAGTTCTGGAGTGGCGACCGCGTGCCAGAAGACGCAATGTTGGTAGGCCTTCCACAAGGGGGGCCAACGACCTGGAGGGGGTCGCGGGAATCCGATGGAGGCGTAACGCACTGGATCGGTTATTTTAGTAATAATAATATAATAATATCCTTGGTCATTTCACACAACGCCATCTAGTCCCAAGCTAAGCAACCTAATGCTTGTGTTATGGTAACGAGATGGCTGATAAACTACTTATATACATTTTTTTTTTTTTGTAAATACATACATGTTATAAATAGAAAAACACCCAGACTCGGAACAAATACTTGTAGGTCGTACAAATATTTGTTCCCTGCGGGAATCGAACCCGCGACATGCTGCGCAGCAGTCAATCGCTCAACCACTGCGCCAACCGTGTCGTCAAGTCGTTAGTGACACTCAGGGAAGGCTTATGTCCAGAAATTGATGACTTTTAGCTAATATGATGATGAAAGTATAAAATTACAGATGCTGAAAAAAGGTTATGCAAGAATGTTAAACGCTTACATCGAGCTACATTCAGCAAGCTGGATGCCTGTTGTATGTTCTACGTTGATGCGACTTTACCGTCGAAGTTTATAGCGTTATTAGCTCACTATACTTTTGTGTTACTACAATTTGCATTTCTGTAATTTTCTTACTAATAAATGACATCTTTTACGCATAACATTCGGTGTTTCTTTTATCTGCTCCTTTTTCTGTAGCCTTAAAAATCTTTCTTGTTAATACCAGTCATAAAACTCGTCTGGTTAGATCATCCTCCCTTTTTAATGGAAACAGCTGAAGTTAACACCTTGTTCCGTATATCTCGATACTCGAACAACCGTCTTAATTGTAAGTGAAAAAAATAATGTTTAATTAATGGTCGTAAAGACTTAAAATCTATGTCTATACTTATAATAAATCTGTAGAGAGGTCAATTCTGTACATGAAATATATTTCCAAAATAACTATCAAGGGGTGATTAGGGATCGATACTGATGCCAAAAATGCAATCAGTACAATTTTTGTCTGTCTGTCTGTCGGTCTGTCTGTCTGTCTGTCTGTCTGTCTGTCTGTATAACCGTTATAGAAACAAAAACTACTCGACGGATTTTAATGAAACTTGGTACAATTATTATTCATACTTCTGAGCTGGTTATAGTATACTTTTCATCACGCTACAATCAATAGGAGCAGAGCAGTGAAGGGAAATGTTGGGAAAACGGGAGAAGTTACTCCATTTTTTAAGCTTCCGTCGCGTGTGCAACCTTAATGGTGAAAGCTACACAGAAATCATGTATGACGGAAATGTTCTCCTTAAAATTATATAAAAAATATCCAACGACAGCATATGTCTATCTTTTATGATTGACGAACAATAACACGTGTAACTCCCGATAGCTTAGCAGTTCGAAGCTTTCTGATTGTGTTTGTCTACTCTTACGTTTATAAAACTCTCAGTCGTCCCTAATTAACATTAATAAAAGTTAACATTATTAACTATTCCATAAAAAAAGAATCATAGAAATCGGTATAGTAACACCAAAGTTATACATGAAAAACGCTAATAATAAGCCATCGCGCGTGAATACTGAATTATGCTATAAGGCGGCTAGCTTGGCGCCTAGAGGCTAGCGAGTAGCTTCGGAAAACGGCTTACGAGTTTGCAATATCCTTTAATAATTATAATGTCGAGGGTAAGATGGTTATAATTTCGCTTTACACCAAACGAGTAATATTATAAATGTGAAAGTTTGTTACTCAATCACGCCAGAACGGCTTAACGGATCTTAATGAAATTTAGAAAAAAGATAGATTATAGTCTGGAATAGCACATAAGCTACTTTTCATCCCGGGAATATGTTCCCTAGGGATCATGCGGGCGAAGCCGCTGGCAGAAGCTAGTAGAAAATAAAATAAAAACTCCTAACAAAAAAATGGCATCAAAAAATTCGTCCCCATCGCTATCGACTGGAAGTGAGCCCAAAAGACTGGCTGCATTGCCACGTTGTATGGCAATGCTTATCCTCTGTCCAAGGTAAAAGCCAGCTCTTGGGTCACGCGAAGCTTCAACTAAGCGTTTTGCAAGATCTTTAAATAGGAAGTGAGCACTCGGACCCCACGGTCCAAGAGTTTCAACCCCAAACGGCTCAAAAATGTATTTGCCAATCAGGCTACTATATTTCCGCCGTTTGAGGTTTTCAGCAGCCGAAGCCGCAGAACCAGCACAGCACGACGAGCTAGGAAGATGTGATGGCGCAAGAGTATCGACACAAGTAGCGTCCCACACTAAAGGCCTACCCATCTTCCATGGAAATAAAGACACACCGTCCGGTCTTTACCCATCGTCGCGTGCCAGGCCAATGGGTTCTAATACGGCTGGCACGCCGACGGCGACAAGAGCGCGTCGGATAATGTCGTTGATATTTGCGTGCCGTGCTATGCGACCCGCACTTCGACTGCATGACAGGCCGTGGTGCCCGAGGCTGTTGACAGCTTCGCCACAGTGGCAGCGATACTTGGAACAAAAAATTCTTATTAATTGGTGTTATTTATAAGTGTAAAATTGATGGAGTATTATTATGACTACTTTTGATAGCACATATCGGGTTGCTACATATAGATGCATTGGTTTTGTGAATTTCCTCTCTTAATACTCCCCTAAAATCCTCAGGGAATTTAAAATGCCAAGTTGCAGCTTTCTACGATCACTAGTTTAGGTTGTGTTCTGTCTGTTAGTCACTCAGCACTGATAATACAATACCTTTTTTTAGGGATGCGAAATCATCAAATGACTTCTCCCGCTTTGGGTGGAGCGGAAGGGTGTGTCAGACTTTAACTGACTAAAACCCATCCATGTTCCTTCATTGCCCATTGTGTTCCGGAGCCGCGGTATCTCTTTCGAATAGTCCCGCAACTTTGATAATACAATACTGTTAAATTGGGACTCTCAGGACTATTTTACTAACATAATAATCAACAACTGAACAACTTTTGTTCTATGCCTTTTCAAAATGCATCATATTTATGTTCATCAGATTTTCATATAATAATAAAATAGTTATTTATGATACAAGAGCGGTAAGTTGGTCTTTACAAACGAGTAGACAAATGTAATCCCGAGACGAAGTCGAGGGTTTACCATAGTCACGAGTTTGTAAAGACCAATATCCGCTCGTGTGTCATACAACGTTTTTCGACACATTATACAAATAGATAATTAGACAAAGTTTTTGTTTATCTATTAAAAATTATTGTTAATAATTAAATAGCGTTCTCGCGATTTTGGCGGCAAGAGACCATTTTCTGCAATTGGCGCCTCATTCAAGATGTCAGGTGGAGTAGATTCCACATTTATATCTGATTCCTCGCTTGAACACATTATTCTAATTAGTATTACAATTATTAAAAGTCACAAATATCTTTGACGTTTCTAATTGAAAATGGCGCGAATTTGCAAATGGGGAGTGTGTTTGGAATAGTGTGTAGAGTTTTTAAAATGAGAACGCGCTTCCGTTTGCGTCTGCGTGAAACATTTTAGTAGAATTACATTATATTGTATATTGCACCAATCGGATTTTTTTGACAAAATCATTTATTTAATAAGTTATTTTTTTTTAATTGTCTCTTCGAGCCTTTATATTGATACCCTACTCGATAGGTTAAAAAAGCTGTTTGAAGTCATTAAAATGGCACCGAAGCTCAGATATAGAATTTTTATATACCTATCCAGTATCATTCTCACTATTTAGACGAATCTAACGACACCTTTCAAGTTAAAATCTATGAAGCCACAGGGTTAGGCTACAGTGTGCCCAAGAAATGTGACATCATACATAAATACACTCGAAAAAAACATAAGTGTAACAGTCGGGTAATTAGAACTACATCTATTGTCTCATTTTTTCTTCAATATTAAAGTGCGACAAACCTGAGCAAAAAGTTCTTCGCAAAAAATAAACGCGTAAGTATGGATGAAAGGCTTCCGGAACGGACGCAGACGAAAGCATTTTTTCCTGACGGATGCAGACGGATTGAAAACTTATAATTATATTGTTTATGGACATTAAAAAAATACCGTAAAGAATACGCACGGCGCCACATTGGAGCGTGCGGTAAAGTAGGTACTTAAGTGAGAGTACCTACTTTACCGCACGCTCCATTGTATGCTCCGTAATTTTGAACTTTCGAACAATGTATACACGCTTCGTAAATGCATTTTATGAGCAAATGTGTCGAAAAAATATTTAAATTGTGACGAGAAATGTTACGAAGTCTATGCGAAGCAAAAAAAAAAAGTAATAGCTTTCTATTGCTTCGCATAGACTTCGTGACATTTAGAGCGTTCAATTATTTTTTTTTTGTATGAAACCTGATGAACTGAAATATGATAAGTAAGAAATTTTCTTACTTATCCTAATTCAGTTCATCAGGTTACCTAATGCCATAGGCATTTCCTATGGCATTAGGTCCGCCTTTGTACAGCGTCTTTACTTGTGCATAAAATTTTAATAAATAAATAAATATACCAATTTTGCTGACACGGTTGTCGTAGTGGTCAAGCAATTGACTGCTGCACTGCGTGTTACGGGTTCAATTCCTTACAGATAGTTGTTCCGGGTTTGGCTTTTTGTGTATATGAATTATATGTTTGTAAACGCACCCACAATACACGAGAGCTTCTTAGTGTAGAACAACATTTTTTTTTTAATTATTTAAAAACAGATCATCATCTTCCTGCCCTTATCCCATGTTACTTGGAGTCGGCGGAACACGTTTTTTTCTTGCACTCTATACCCTATCAAAGAAAGAAAGAAAGACAGAAGATGTTTATTTGGGACTCGCACAAAACAGATAGAAGCAAAATACATTAAAACTAACGAAACGTACACAATAATTAGTTAATTATTAATTCTATCAGCCGTCAGACTTTCACTAACTCCCTTTTCTTTCAAATCGCTTCTCACACAATCCATCCATCTTTTCTTTGGCCTTCCTCTCCCTCTCCATTCACCCACATTTATGTTCATTACTCTAGTTTTTATTATTTTAAAACAGATAATAAATACAATATGAAAATTTTCAGTTCGCACTGAATTGTTCTGAACAAATTTTTCACAAAGATAAATTATTTATTTTTACATAAACTCGATCCAAAACTCAAATATTTAACATAAATAACAAAATATAGATTAATTTGCCATGTCGAGTCATTTATTTAGTAGCACGAAACAAACCCAACTTCACAATATTCCAAAAATAAAACTAAGTATTGTTCAATTCGCCCTTTTGCATACACGAAGTTGAAAGCTGGAACACCGAAACATGGGATTATCCGGGACTTGTCAACTCTTCAAAGGGTTTAAAAGGGTTCCATTGAATCGCTGTACAATATTGGATATGTTTTATTTTCCCTGAGGCTACGACTTACGAATTTATACGTAGGATGTCGGCCTTTTTGTTGTAATAAACATTCTGTATACTTGTTTGAAATGTAGAGGTAGGCTGACATGATATTTTGTGTTGAAACAGACTTAAAAAAAATAGGTTATCAATTCGAACCTTGTGTATGTAATATTATCAGAAATGCACAGTTTTTGTATATTATGTTAGTCTTTTCCAGCTTTTAAACATGTGTGCCAAACATAAGTGTATGTAGGATGTATGATTGTGTGTGCGCATATCTCCAAAACTATTAGTCGGATTGCCAAAATTCTTTACATTATTTACTTTAGATTTATTAAAAGACTAGCTGTCCCCCGCGGCTTCGCTCCCGTTTTACCCGCACAGTTCCCGTTCCCGTGGGAGTTCCGGGATAAAAACTATCCTATGTCCTTCCTCGGGTCTCAAACTATCTTTGTACAAAAATTTCATCCAAAGCGGTCCAGTAGTTTTGGAGCCTATTCAAATCAAACAAACAAACAAATCTTTCTTCTTTATAATATTAGTGTAGATAAAACTTTGGTTTCTGAATTTGTAGTAATCAATTACTTAAATTAAAAAAGAAGTTAATTAATACAGTCATATTTATTGTATTAAGTATTAAATATTTATCATTAAATTATGAACTTTTGTTGGTCCAAAGTGATGAAAGGAGATGGTACACGAACTACAAGCGGCAATACAGAAGTGTCAATTTCATGTAAAGGTAAGCGTTTGAAATTTTCGTCACTAGATGGCTCTGACCAAGCACGTTCCCTCCAAATGGAAGCGTAAAGTCCTTTGATATTTTTAAATTCCTTTTTAGGGTTCCGTAGCCAAATGGCAAAAACGGGACCCTTATAGATTCGTCATGTCTGTCTGTCTGTCCGTCCGTCCGTATGTCATAGCCACTTTTCTCCGAAACTATAAGAGCTATTCTGTTGAAATTTGGTAAGTAGATGTATTCCGTGAATTGCATACCTAAAGGTTTTGACACAAGAATAGAAAAAAAAAAACAATAAATTTTGGTGGTCCCCATACTTAGAACTGAAACTCAAAAATTTATTTTCATCAAACCCATTTGTGTGGGGTATCTATGGACAGGTCTTTAAAAATGATGTTGAGGTTTCTAATGTCATTTTTTTCTAAACTGAATAGTTTGCGCGAGAGACACTTCCAAAGAGGTAAAAAGTGTGTCCGGGGGGGACACACTTTTTACCTCTTTGGAAGTGTCTCTTAACTTCTAAAATAAGAGAATGATAAAATTAAAAAATATATATGATGTACATTACCATAGAAACTACCGGCGAAAATTGGTTTGAACGAGATCTAGTAAGTAGTTTTTTTTTAATACGTCATAAATCGTAAATCGCAACTTCTGCTTATAATTTAATACCTAATGGTTTGTACGGAACCCTCGGTGCGCGAGTCCGACTCGCACTTGTTTTTAGATAGCGCCTTAAGAAAACTAGCAAATTTTCTCTAAACATGACCCATGTAAGAACATGAGCTGGCGCGGAATGGAACGACCACGATGTCTAGATACGTCAACATTATTAACAGGGAGTTTTAGAATGTTAATGTATTATTTACACGCACATGAAAGTATACAAGGTACAAATTTAGACAAAAATCCTATAATTACTTTGATTTAATTAAAAGTCCACAATGCTTAAAATCAAACGTAATTAATCATGCAATTAATATAGGAAATCCGAATCCCATTAGCAATTCCCTGAGGAGTTCGTTGATTATGGTTAATCGTGACTGATGAGATCTAAAGCACAATTTATATTCTTCATTAATTAGTAGCCTTTCTATACGAGTTCTGTCAAGTTTTATTTCAATAATTCTTTTGCAAATAAAAATAGGAAAGATTCCTATTAATATTTGAAAAGAATAAAGAAAAAGTAATAATTGTCACTTACATACAAATAAATCTGTCATCTCTGACCTTTACTAGAGTCAAGAGCAAACACATCTATATTTATATTATAAAGCAGAAGAGTTTGTTTGTTTGTTTGGTTGAACGCGCTAATCTCAGGAACTACTGGTCCGATTTGAAAAATTATTTCAATGGTAGATAACCCATTTAACGAGGACTTTGCATGATGATATTATATATCATCACGCTAAGACAAAAAGGAGCTGAGCATTAATGGAAAATGTGACGCAGACGAAGTTGCGCGGGTCAGCTAGTCTCAAATAAAAATCTATACTAATGTTATAAAGCAGAAGAGTTTGTTTGTTTGTTTGGTTGAACGCGCTAATCTCAGGAACTCCTGGTCCGATTTGAAAAATTCTTTCAGTGTTAGATAGCCCATTTATCGAGGAAGATAGATATATAGAAGATATTTATCATCACGCTAAGACCAATAAGAGCGGAGCAGTAATGAAAAATGTTACGCAGACGACGTTGCACGGGTCAGCTAGTAAAAAATAAAACCTAAACGATTTGTAATATGGTAGGCGCCAGATAAATAAATGTACATTGTACGTTAGATGTTAGGTATTGTATTTTATCGCAAGATGTATTTTTAATTTGGTGTACCTACAATAACGTATATTTTAATAAATAATCAATAAACCAGTAGCATTAATCAACCCCTTAAAATTCCTTTAAAGTCCCTACATAAATCAATTACTCTTTTAATTAAAAACATGAAAAAACTTCATCGCAAAATAATTTATTCAGTCGCTCCACGCTTATCGAACGATAGGCGAGAGTGACACTACTTGCATCATAATGAGAATCAATTTGTGTCTTATCAGTAAGCTGGCTGTTATCAGCGATGAATTTTAATGTTCCTCGAGCCAATTATCAGCTTATAGTTTATTCAGAACAGGGATTCTGTGGGATGCCTGGGAAGTACACAGGATGTTTTTAAAACATGTCTGTAATTTCAATCGAAAAATAATGTGGACAAAGATTATTCTTTAAGAAAACATCTGCTGGCCTCATCCCAAATAGATTTGCCATTCAATCTAGAAAATAGATTGAAAGGTTTTGGTAGTAAATAGGGATAATGGTTAATTCTTCCAGGCAAGCGTGCTCCATCTTTGCCCGCATCATTGCTTACCATCAGGTGAGATAGTGGTCAAACGTAAGCCTATCAATAGTAAAAAAAAGTCTTGGTGAGACTTTATTTTTTTATTTTAAATAAAACGCAACAAACAACCTATGATTATGTCACCGGATCATTTCAAACTCCGTAAGATTGTAATTAATCTTTTTTAGATAATATTTGCATAATGCAATAAATCCCATCAAAATTCAATAGTTTCCAGCACATGTATACGTGCCTTGTTGAGAAAAAAGACAACAATTTCACGCAATATTTTAAAATCTTACGGTGTCTACTATTTTCCAATCTGGTACAACAATAACGATTACTAATTTAATTGAACCATTCGTTGAAGCAGCTGTAGTTTATTTGTTTAAGATGTTTTTGTGGAAAAAGTCAAGATTTTTTACCTTTATTTAACTACCTAAACCATTCTCGTATAAATACCAGCCTTTAAATACATAAAAACTGGAACTGGTACAACTAGAGTAGCAGGTATATAAAAACTAAATAAATTGTTGTTATACAGGGTTATTTGTATACAGGGTTATTTGTATACAGGGTTATTTGTAAAACACCGACAACCTCTCAGGACTATGTTACTAACATCATAATCAACAACTATTGTTCTATGACTTTTATAATTCATCATAGCAAGCAATAGAAAAAGATAGAGGGTTTTTTTGCTTCGCGTAGGTTTCGTAACATTTGGAGCGTTTAATTTAAAATAAAAAATATTTTTGTACGAAAACCTGATGAACTAAAATATGATGAATTTTTAAAAGTAATAGAACAAAAGTTGTTGATTATGATGTTAGTAACATTGTCTTGAGAGGATGTCTTGTGTTTTACAAATAACCCTGAATACAGTATATTATATACTAGAGTACCTAACTGTATATCACACCTGCACGATCAAGTACCTGACACAAAACCCCCAAGTCTGATTATATAGCTTCTGACCCGTTACAACAGTCAAAAGTCAGCCGAGACCAACGGTTTATCTGACTTCCAAGACACGGAGGTCTGAAGCGTGGAACTTGTATTAGGAAATGGGTGATAATTTCAATTTATTTCTGGAAACAACTGTTTTTGACTTAGCAACTTTAAACGTAACGGAAAGAGGCACAGACAAGGTAGGTACCACAGATATGAAATTAAGGATGACATTCTCGGAGAAGTGGTTGTTTTACATTACTGTATTTTGAACCAGCACAGGTATAATTTTTGCTTACTAAATCAACAGCGTGCAGGTGCCTCAGCACATAATGAATGTTCACCCATCCACGGACAAACCTCGGCAAGTCTTGCTTAACCACGAAGATCGATTTACGCAGTTGTTACTTAGCCACAAGCCCACAAGCTCCTCTCTTTTGCTGTCCTCTTTACAACAATAAAGCTTTCCCAGTAAAACTCTTCATGAAATAATCTTCTGCATAAAACATGGAGTTTGCCCGATCACTCGACCGGTTTCAAGAGGTCCCCTGCACATTGTTACACTCTATGAAAGGTTAGAGCCTCCATTGTTCTACCAGCTATTATATCTACTAGCTCAAGTGCCCTTAACATTTAAAAGGGCACTAGAATGGCATTATTTATAATGAACACTGCATTTATAGGTTAGCGTGTCAGTTTTTAGGGTTCCGGAGATCCGTAAGAAACGGAACCCTTATAAGATCACATGGGTCTTTTTCTCCGAATCTACGGGACTGATTCTGTTAAAATCTCGTACTTCTGAAGATCTGTGATCCAAATAAGGACGTGTTACGTAAATAAATTCATTTTTTGGGGGAGAAATAAAAAAAAATAAAAACCCGTTTTGCTTACTATACGTATGTGATCCCTATATCAAATGAAAGAGCTCATTATATGGATTTTAATGATTAATTTTAGTTATTTAAAGTTTTTCGAGAAATCAGATAAAAAAATTAACTTTCCCCTTGCCTCCGAAACTAAAGACTATGAGCAAAAATATTTTGAAAAAAAAAAATGCTATTAATAGAACGTCACCCATAGATAACAGGAAAACCTATCATAAAAAGTCTATCGTGCTAAAATAACATGCCAGAAAAATAGATAATTTCAAAATCCTTTGCTCGCGAGTCCAACTCTCACTTAACCATTTTTTTTAGAAACTGGCCTAGGGAATGTCACAGAACTATCAAGACATCTTTAAACCGAGACCTATTTGAAACGTCAGTATTTTTTAGTTTCTGAAATACAATTTTATTTCCATGAAAGATGGGCAGAACTTTAGTGTCGGACGAAACCTGTGTCGGTCGATACTCTTGCACCATCCCATCTTCCTAGTTTAAAAATACTACTTAGCGTAAGGACTGATGGACGGCACGTCATTATTCATCGTAGCGTGCTGGCGCTTCCGCTGCGACTGTGGAAAATATAAAGTGCCGAAAATATTATCTTATTTTTAAGTCGTTTGGGGTTGAAACCCTCGGGCCGTGGGGCCCTTGTGCCCACAGAGTTTTGGAAGGGCTGGTTGACACTTTCCGTGTACAGAGGGCTGGCTTTTACTGCCACACAATGTCGCAAAATTGACATAAAGTTGAAAATTAGAATTGTTTTTGATAGTTTACGATTAACACGAGTTGGAAATGGGAATTGCCTATGGTACCTATAGTGGATCGCGTGTCAACCACCATTAATAGTAGGTTGTAGTTTTTGCCTATTTACGTTCGAATCGATCGTAATGGTTAGAATTAAGGGATGTTTACAAATCAAGCTTGAGTAGAAAATAACAGCCATTGGTTTATTGTTCTTGGAAAATGAAAGGTTACTAGAATTTTAGTGGCAATATATGGCGTCAAAGAAATGAATAGTTCAGACGGTGCTATTCACATAAAAGTGCTTATCAGTGTAAAAAAGGGTTTCTTTTTGGATTCATTATTGTTAAGCTACTTCCTTATATCGAAATCCATGCATATGTGTTTGATTTTTTAAAAGAAAGTGTGTTACAAATAAAATTGAAAGATAATATTATATTATAAAATTAGAAAAAATGCAAATTTTATGCTCTACCTATTTTATTTATAGGTTTTAACATAATGGGAGCTATAAAAACCGAGATAATCGTGGAAAACTGATTTCTGTGCCTTCTATTTTGAACCTTCTATAACTTACAACGCACACACGATTTTATGAGACTTTAGGTATATCCAAGTCTTTCTACAATCTGTCAATACTTTAAGTAATATTATAAAATGTGAATAGGTTTAAGTAAAGTTCCACCAAGTGTCGACTTAAACAGGGGAGGAGCGCTGATGTCCGAAATACAGATATTTTATATCTAGTTCGGACACAGATGTTCTACATTATGTATTTAGAATTAAGTTGATTGTTGTATAAATTATTTAAAGGTCTGTATGTATGTTTTTTGAAACAAATATATAAATATTAGGCATCTAAAAAAAAAAAGTTTCCAGCTTCTCTCATAGGAGGAAGCCAGAGGAGAAGGCGGAGGAGGAGGAGGAGGAGGGGGAGGGGGGGGGAGGTTTAGCCATATTTTATGCTAATTTGAATGGACTAAATTTAATATTAACAACTGGTTAATGATCAAATTCATTCACTCTGTATTTAAAGGACAATGGCAGGAGGAGCTCGTGGTTAAATAATAACAGCCACATAGGTCGATTTTCAAAGGTTAAGCAACGCTTGCCGAGGTTGGTCTTTGGATGGGTGGCCATCTCAATATACCGAGTTTCCTTCGTGCCTCGGAAAGCACGTTAAGCTGTTGGTCGCGGCGGTCATTTGGAGATCTTTGGCAGTCGTTACAGATAGTCAGAAGCCAGAAAATCTGACAACAGTCATGCCAAGGAGTACCGTTACCCAGTTAATGGGTTGTGAAGGTCTGGTAGGCAGCCGCTCTACGTAAAAGACTGGTATTCAGCTGAATCCGGTTTGACTGTTTGAATGAAAAATATCTTGTTTAACTCGGCGTCGGCAAGAATTTTTATTCGAGAAAGCCGAGATTAATAGAAATTCAGTCATTAACTTTTGTAGGATATGTCTATGGGAATTCCAATTCAAAAACAACCGCGGTGCGTCTGTGACAGGTGTTTCACTAACAACGAACCACCACTTGTTTAAGGTCCGCCAGGGTAGCCCGCGAAATTCAAATATTTTTATAATTTTTGCAATTTGCCGGTCAGTGTGAAGCTGTATGTTAAACAAAATACGATTCACGGCTGTATCGCATATTTATCTAAAGAATTATACCCATTTTAATTATCAATATAACCCTCTAAGTACATACAACTCGATTGAATGACTTTTTCACGAAATAACATTCAATCGAGTTCTATGAACTTGGAGGGTTATATTGGTGATTCAAATGGTTATAATCCTTTAGATAAATGCTCTTTACGATCGCGAACCGTATCTTGTTCAACATACAGCTTCAAACTGACCGGCAAATTGCAAAAAATATTTGAATTTCGCGGGCTACCCTGGAGCTTCCACCTTAACCAACTTATATTTTTTTAGATTTGGGATACTAATCTTTTTGTCCGTCATTAATTGAAAGTAGGTAACTTTTACACTGCAATATTTTTACCTCCCTGTAAGGTACATTTCCACTTAGAAATAAATAAACAGTATTGTTAATTCATTTATTCCGTTTCACTAAATAATAAACTAAAACTGATTTTATTACAATAATGCTATGCTTACTGTCACTTGGCCGAATAAATATAAAATGGCGACACTAAACGTCAATGAAAAAATCAAATTACTTTTCATTTAAATATCTTTTTTATCCGGCTTTTACTAGTTTATGTGAAAATTTGAAAAAACGTAGAAAAATAATGGAACTGCCTTCGTGTATAACTCACATATAGGCTAAGAACTCACGAAGCGATTTTCACCCGCGACCGCCGCAGTTGCGGGCCCGCAGCTTCTGTTCAGCTTCCGCGCACACCGCGGGCGTAAAACGCGTCGTGAGTTGTGCTTTATATCTTACATATATATCTGCGTTCTACAGAAGCTCCGTGAGTTCTTAGCCTTAGACGCTCAAATCAAATTCAGCTAAGATCTCGACATTGTTCTTTCTCATATAAATACTCGTATCTCCCTTCTGGAGCAATGAATGATTTAATGAATTTATGTATTTCCAGATTAACATCCAATACAACAATAGGTACATGCACATAGAAAAATTGACAAATTGTGAACGAAAGCAAACGTTGCTGTAAATAATAAATTGGCTGTGTTTCGTCAAGTTTACATCGATCAAACTCGCTCTAAATAGTTCAACTATATTAATCTTTAGGCAATCGTAATGGTTATCTTACTGTGAGAAAATAATGAAAAGAAAACAGTGCATCATCTGTTTAGCATCCCACGGTTATTTTAAGAGCTTAACGGAAGAATAAATTCGATCTCTTTAGCTTGCGATCACAACAATGGATCCCTTTACAAAATAATTTATAGGTGTTTTGTTGGCGAACAGTTAAACTCTCTAATCCCTTTGATTCCATTGTAAAGTACGGCCACATAATCCTGGCGCGTGTAAGAAATTAAATATGCATTTATTTTATTTTTTGCTGCTTGCCGCACGGTCGATTTTCAAGGTTAAGCAAAGCTTTCCTAGGTTAGAGTGTGGATAGGTGACATCTTAACATGCTAAGTTTCCTCCGTACCTCGGAAAACACGTTGAACTGTTGATTTAGGCTGTTATTTGTAGATTTGGCAGTCAGTTTGGAGGTCTTTGGCAGTCGTTACGGATGGTCAGAATCTAGACATCTGACTTCAGTCTTGTCCAGAAAAGTTAAAAGCATGTACTGCCGTTGGAACCAACTGTAATTTATTGGAACGAAGTTCCTTATCGCGCGTTGCGAAAGGGGGCTAGACGGAAAAAAATCAGACGAAAAGTTGTAACGACACTTTTGTTATAGTAAGCTATTGTAAGCCGTGCGGCGTGCGCATGTTTCTCTGTCTGTCTCTCTCTCTCTCTCTCTCTCTTATAGAAAGCAAGCCAGTATTCAAATTCGTTAGTCAAAGTCAGAAGTAAAAGTCAGAAGTCAAAGTCAGAAGTCAAAGTCAGAAGTCAAAGTCAGAAGTCAAAGTCAGAAGTCAAAGTCAGAAGTCAAAGTCAGAAGTCAAAGTCAGAAGTCAAAGTCAGAAGTCAAAGTCAGAAGTCAAAGTCAGAAGTCAAAGTCAGAAGTCAAAGTCAGAAGTCAAAGTCAGAAGTCAAAGTCAGAAGTCAAAGTCAGAAGTCAAAGTCAGAAGTCATAGTGAGAAGTCAAAGCCAGAAGTCAAAGTCAGAATCGAAATTCATAGGATATTAGATACTAATGTGTTTTTGTTGAGTGTATACAGGTTTTTTGTACATAATAAATAAAAGGAACTTCGTTCCATCCGGGTGTCCCTTGACACCTCTCAAGTTTTTTTTATTTTTGACAGTCGTTTTGCATAGTCAGACGTCAGTAAATCTGACACCGCTCTTGAAAAGGGGTACCGTGTTACCCTATAACGATGCTAAACTAAAATCCTGAAAAAATCAGATGATCTCTACATTCTCTCTCTACATCTACAGCGAAGGTAGTTTTCCACTTTTCACAGTTGATCTTATAACAAGTAATTGTTGATAAGAACCAGGTTTCACAACCTCTTCAACGTTGCATCCATCGGTGAAGTCTTGCGTTTGTTTTTACTACAAAAATGAATAAAAGAAAGTATTCATGAATCTGTGACTTTGCCGGCTGCGAGGTTATAGGCGGAATTTTTTATAAATAACTAGCTGTCCCGCGCAACTTCGTCTGCGTCACATTTTCCATTACTGCTCCGCTCCTATTTGTCTAAACGTGATGATATATAGCCTATAAACTTTCTCGATAAATGGGCTATCTAACAGTGAAAGAATTTTTCAAATCGGACCAGTTGTTCCTGAGATTAGCGCGTTCAACCAATGTTTGGTTGAACGCGCTAATCTCAGGAACGAACAAACAAACAAACATACAAACAAACAAACAAACTCTTCTGCTTTATAATGTTAGTATAGATAGTTTAGATAGAATCCAACAAATACAGATTTTGAGATTTTATTTAAAAATTCAATCCTTGGTAAAGACCCCTGAAAGTCAGTTAAAAAATATAGAAAATAATAATGAAATAGTTTCTTCAAATAATGTGGTGCCCGGCGAAATTAAAGAAAAAACATTTTTTTCTTAGGAATAAGGACCACCCTACTATGCATAGACACGTGTCCTCAGCTATTTCGATCGATTCCCAGTAATGGTTAGGTAACTTCCCTGCAACGTGACTCGCATTCAGGTGTTCTGACTGTAGACGCGTGCTAACATGGCCGAAGCTGTACACAATAACAATTAACTTAACTCCTGCGTACATAACTTGTACAATTAGCAAGGCTTGAATGCCCAGGAGCGGTTCTAGAGTATAGAAGAAATGGAGATGTGGTATCTGTAAGGGACCACTTTGTGTGTGACCAATGAAAAATAAAGATAAAAAAATAACGTTCAAGTGCGAGTCTACTCTCAAAACTCAAAAAAACTCTCAAATTTAAAGATTCTTGTATGGGAGCCTCCAATTCATTATAGTGTTGATTTTGCGGAAATAGAATTACACACTTTGTGAAAATTTAATTTTAAGTATATACCTATTACGGTTCTTGAGATACAGCGATAGACGGACGGAGAACGGAAGCTCAGTTGGAGGATTCCGTTGGTACAGAAAAAGTGAGAAAGAAATACCGGTCAAGTGTAGAATCGAGGTCAAAAGGAACGAATCAAGGTCTTTTAATATTGTGCGTTATTTTAAAACCCTGAGAGTCATTCGCTTGTAATCTAGTTAAAGTGAACAGCTAAATATTATGTGTATTTTTTATTTGCCTCAAAACTTTCAGATTCCATCTTCGGCCTAATCATCACTTTCCATCAGGTGAGATTTAGGCCAAGAGTTTCCCCGTTTTGTATAAAAAAAAAAGAAAAAAAAAAGATTTTCATCTATTTTGTTAAATAAATACAATTAAAAAATACAGGGTTTTTAGAAGTGTGTGATTATAATAATATTTAAGAGTGGTGCGGTAGTGGTATATTTGATACAACCACAATAAGCCTTTTTATTTAATTTAAGAACTCTAGTATTTGCTAAACTTATGAATATCCTAATTTTGACCTTCAAAAGTATTCTTTAATTTTTTTTTATTTACGTAACACGGCGTGTTTGAGTCACTGAAATTCACATGTGATCCTATAAGGCTTCCGTCTTATCGTTTCCTTTCGGACTCCTTATTAATGAGTACTTTAAGCTCAGTGAAAGAGGTAGAGGCACAAAGGCAAAGATATAATTAAATAGAAAGTCACTGTATCTACCTAGTTGGGGTCCTTGCTATATTATTTACTACGTCTTTGAGTTCTGCATATTACAATAATTCACGTCAAGGAGCAGCTTTTAATTGAGCAGAGAGAAACGAAGACACGGTAAAGATTGAAGGATATTTCAATGTAAGGACCGGGTTTTTATTTTAGGATGGGAAATCATTAAAAGACTCCTCCCGCTCTGGGCGGAGCAGAAGGGAGTGTCAGACTCTTACTGACTAAAACGCATCCGTGTTCCTTCGTTGTGTTCCAGGGACGCAGTGACTCTTTTGAACAAATTCCGCAAATCGAGAGGGTAAAGACGTTTTTTTTTTTTTTTTTGTGGAAAAACAGAGTACAACTAATTTAAATAAGCTAGTAGTTTTCCCGGAAGTGTAACCGCCTTGGTGGTAGGTAGTGTGAAGGTTGTGTCCAGGGGGTAAGATACTTATTGGTTCAGGGTATAAGAGTTGCAAAAGGATTGGAACGGTCACTGAAAAAGTATAACGTTTTTTGAATTATGAATGAAAAAGAATTGAAGTGTTTTTTATGGGAGTCATTGTATTGATTTGAAGTCGGGCGCATGTCGCCAATATAATTCGATTATTGCTGCATTTACTGCTTTGATTTAATAACCCCACCATCTCCCATCATCACAGTAGATACTCCTTAAACAATGCGATTTATGAACAATATTTCTTGAAACAGGGCGACCCGCTGTCCCCGAAATTGTTCACCAGTACCCTGGAAGAAGTCTTTCAGACACTGGCAGCCAAATGGGAGGAGAAGGGTATAGTCATCGGTCAAGCGAGACTAACTAATCTACGTTTCGCTGATGATATTGTCCTTTTCTCTCCTACAGCCACAGAACTAGAGCAAATGCTACAAGACCTTAGCTATGCGAGCCTTGAGGTTGGACTTAAGATGAACATGTCGAAGACCAAAATCATGACCAACAGCTCCAAAAGGAACATACACGTAGGCGGGGAGAATATACAATACGTCCAAGAATACATCTACTTGGGCCAAGTAGTATCTTTCCAGGCAAGGCAAGAAAAGGAAATCGCAAGACGAACGGAAAATGCCTGGAAGAGTTACTGGTCCATGAAGGAGCTATTTAAGGGCACTTTGCCTATGACACTAAAACGCAAGCTGATGGATATGTGTATTCTCCCCATCATGACCTATGGTGCACAGACTTGGTCCTTGACTAACATCCAAAAGTCCAAACTCAAGGTTTGCCAACGTGCTATGGAGCGCAGTATACTAGGTGTTAAATTGACAGACCACGTCCGAAACACTACACTGCGCTCCAAAACACAAATCGTCGATGTGGCTCAAAAGGCTGCCCAACTTAAATGGGACTGGGCAGGACATGTATGCCGCATGCCGGACAAACTGTGGACCCGTAAAATACTGGATTGGAACCCTGAAACAGCGAGACGAGGCCGCGGCAGACCGCAAAAGAGATGGCGGGACGACCTGGATGTCTTCCTTACGAATTGGGAGGAAGAGGCACAACACCGAGAGAATTGGAAGGAATGGAGGGAGGCCTTTGCCCAGCAGTGGGACAGTACAGGCTAGTAATAATAAATTTCTTGAGATTCTTCTCCTGACATTGCTTTTGAATCATTTTACATAACTTAGACTACTCTGACAAAGTTTATTGGATTCAAAACAACAACATTTGTGGATAATTTTTATAAAACTTATTTTTTCCGTGAATGTCTGTATTTTATGAAGTTATAATAAAGCCTATATATAGCCGTCCTCGATAAATGGGCCACCCATTACTAAAATAACACTTCAGTTTTATAATACATTTAGATAAAAGTCAAACTTGACTTACTGATTTAGGATATACCTATCAGCGCACAGCCGAAACTACTGGTTGTAGAAAACTGATATTTGGCATGTAGCTTCCTTACACTCCGTAGAGATGCACTAAGAGGATTTCCCAAAATTCCTACGGGAACGGAAAAACGGGATATTCACTTACGAAGTCGCGGGTAAAAGTTAGTATTGTTATAGTAAGACAATATTGATTGTTCTGCACTGCCCTTTTATTCTTGTTTGTATTGTAATGTTACCTCTATGGAAACATTGTTACAAAAATCTTTTTAAAAGTGGAGTTTTCTGCCGACCGTTCTCCATAGAAAATAACCAATTCGAACCATGCATCTGACGTGTAAAAAATGCTCGTGGCTTTGAAATATAATATTTTTTACTGTACTAATTTAAATTTAAATATTCCCTATTATAAAGTTTGTTCCCTATGAAGTCTCTGCACTATAACAAAAAGGCTGACCCTCCGAAAAATGTGTGTGAGATGAAGTCATAAAATAATCAAATTAAGCTTAACGCTTTTGGTTATTGGATCCTTATTACAAAATTTTGCCTTAACCTTGAATGGAGCCAGAAGTTCGGAAACCAATGACCACTGATTGAATTAATCCATTAATTATATAAATCTTCAGAAAGGGAAGTTCTCAACTTTATAGGCACTTTGAAGTACTTACTGTTGTTTTGTACTTCATGGAATCTATGATCTCTCGGTAATAATAAATTGAAATTAAATTTTATGACACTATAAAATTTAATTTATTGTCATTTTAAAATTTAATTTATTGGTTTTAATTTAATTTGTTTGTTTATTTGTTGTTATTTAATTTGTGCTATTTCTTATTTGAAAGATTGATTTTATGATTTGTTGGTAAATTGGGTAATAATTACAGGTTTGAATAAAGTTTTGAGATTTCTGGTATTCAGTGCCACTTTTATCAAACTACCGTCACATCGATTTTATATAACAGTGTTCAAATGCTCTCTTTTCATGTTGCAGTGTTCGGATTTCAAGAAAATACATGTATGAAGTGATAGGATGCGGGCAGCCTGCATGCGGACCAGCCGGTCGATTCTGTTGACATATCACCGTGATCACTTAGGTGGAGTGAGCGACAAGTGAGCTGTCATGCCATCTTATTTGTGTCGTTTGACAGCTCACTTGTCGTGCGCTTCGCCTAAGTGTTCACTTCGTCATGTTTACAGAATGGCACTGCAGATCAGCTTGCGGACTTAAACACGTATGACAGGAAAAGTGCCCTAGGTACCAATTCTACTCGTTTCATATTTGCATCTCTGAAAAAAAATGGGACCTCTAAAATTTGATTACTATAAGATCTGTTTACTGTGTCAGTTCTAACATGGTTCTTAACTGCTTTTAATGTTGACCTATCCATCCTCCTAAGCATGTATTTTTGTCTACATAATGTGACTTTTCGAAAGTGTTATAAATTCGATTACAAAATAGTGACGCATTTTCCGACTAACATTAAAATTAAACTAACCATAGTAATGTGAAAACAAGCAATAAAATTCGGCTAACACGCGACATCAAACTATACAGGTTCATCTAAAATTATTGAAAATCGATTTAAACGGCTTTCCGGACGATTGAAATCATTATTTCAGGATTAAAACTGATTTAATTAAAATACACTGTTCGTAGAGTTATGTGTGACTTTTGACTGAACATGTACGGGCATGTGTAGTTTCAGTAAACAAATTTTTCGAACGAGAAATTATAAAAGTTTCGTTTACTTTTGATAGGCACGCGTTTGACTGCTATCTCACCTGATGGTTAAGCGATGATGCGGTCAAAGATGGGGCACGCTTGCCTAGAGTAACCTATTTACTCTTGGCCGTACCCTGACCAAATAACCTTGAGCATTTTTTCCCTCAATAACAGCGCAAGAGATACAATAGCGAATACGCTCAGAATGTTGAATAAAATCGTTATAAAATCTAATTTTGGTCGTTTGAAAAAAAAATAGCTACCAAAATGTTCATAATAAAATTGCCTATCCATTAGTGTGTAAGTACAAAATCAAAATAATCGTTAGTTTTCGTGAAGATGCATGTTTTCAGTATTTTTTTCTCATTTCTGTGGTTTCGTTGTATAGAGATTAAACATTATACTTAGTAATAAAAAATAAAAATCTACCATTTTGAAGCCAAGATTATGTAGAAATTTAAAGTATTTTTTATAAGTTGATATTTCTTTTGGATAAAGAGTATATAGCTCCAAAAAACTGCACAAAAAACGGCTAGCGCTGCGTTTTACTCGGGGACGTGCCCAGGTTGCTATCAGAAAACACAAACTCCGGCTGGGAATTCCACTTCTTCGAAAAATCCCTCTACTTCAAAGTCAAAATCAAAACGTATATTTCAATTCGATCATGAATGGCATTTTTAACACTTACAGTGCATCATCATCATCATAACAGCCGATAAATTCTAATGCTGGACATAGGCCTGCCCCAAATGTCGGCCCAACAACCGGTCCTGTGCGTCTCGCATCCATCGGCTATCCGCGACCCACACCAGGTCATTTGTCCACCTTGGTCAATCGGTCATGGTTATTTCTTCTTTTTAACCAACTTCCCAAATAGGAGGAGGTTCTCAATTCGGTAGTATGATGTTTGTTACCTCATAACTCCGACAATTATGAACCGATTTGAAAAATTCTTGTTATATCTGAAAGGATATACTTGCAGATCGAACTTTGGATTTTAAATTGAAATAGTTGGAATTCGTTTACTTGGATGATGGTTTTATGTCATCCAAGTAATCGAAATTGCGTATTTTACTTTTCTGCGATTTTGCAGTGGTGTTGTTAGGTGTAGGGTGCCACAAAAAGTGAAAAATAAAAAACTTTTTACAAAAAAATACAACCGACTTCCAAAAAAGAAACACTACAAAGTAAAAAATAACAATAAATTTCGGAAGTCGGTGTCAAAATACGAAGAAACTAACAAAAACACCGACTTCCGAAATTAAAGTTGTTTTTTACTTTGTAGTGTTTTTTTTTTTGGAAGTCGGTTGTATTTTTTTTGTACAAGTACCTAACACATACAGCACAAGTGGCGCTTCGCACTCTGAATTATTGTATACTCAAATGAAACGTAACCTCTTATTGCCCAACTGAAAAGGATTGGCAAACACGTAAGTACTACCAACAAAACAAGCGAAACACGCTTTATTATTACGGAACAATCTTGCTCCCAATCCTCAATGGCTTCTTTTCCCTTTATACCAAAAAATCAGAACCATACACAAAAAATACCGACGAATTTTTATCTAGTCGTAAACAAAGTTAAAACCAAATTGTAAATGTAGTTATAAGGTGCGAGCTGAGGAAATTCCTCAAAGATACGATAGATTAGCCAGGGCAAAGTAATCTCGAGGACCATGACAGACTTTGGGCAAATATTAATTGAGTTTCAAACTTGTTATTAAGGTAAAAGCGATGATGAAGCTATTTTGATTTTGAGTTCTGGCCCTTCTTGACTTGATATGTTAGGCTGTGCACAGACTTGAGAAAATTTAAGACCTAATAGTTGTAATAGCCATGAACATGTACATATTACAAAGTATGTACAAAGGTACGCTTAATGTACCCGATATAAACTACCGATAGGAGAGTTTTTTTTTTCAATAATTTTTAAGATCATGGGTACAATATAAACAAATAATGCACTCACATTATGAAACACTGTTAGTAATGTTAACGTATAAAAACAATGTCACCGTTCCATTCCGCGCCGTCTTTGGAACACAAGGCTCGGACTGCGCTCGCTCGTAGATCAGATGTTTGAACCAACGTCATGCGTCATGATAATGAATATTTTTTTTTTTTATAATTCAAATGTTCATAGGTTTTTTTTTATGATTGTGTAATTGTATAAATGAAGAAGGTTGCCGTTGAAAAACCACTAAAATGGCACCGTGATTCAACATTTTCACAATGCTGATACTATTCAAAGAATATGCTCCACCCCAACGTATACTGAAAAATATTGAAACTAAAATGGAGCTTATTTATGAATGAATGTCATATTCCGTAATTATACAGGCGGGGTATTCATATAATTCAATAACATAGCTTTTGTTCGACTAATTAATACTGATCATTATTAAAATACTAGCTTCTGCCAGCGACTTCACCCGCGTGATTCCTAGGGAACATACACCCGGGATAAAAAGTAGCCTATGTGTTATTCTAAACTAAAATCTATCTCTTTGTCAAATTTCATGAAATCCCCTTCAAGTGCTCTGACTTGAAAGAGTAAAAACCATCCATCCATGCTCACAAATTTTCGCATTTATAATATTAGTACGAGAGGGACAGTAGGACATAAACACCTATTAATTTATGATTTAATCTTATTTTGCAAAAGCGGTTATTTCACTGGTCCCTAATTTTTTTGACGGTCCGCTGTCCCTTTATTACCAATACTGTAACTTTTCTGCCTACTACCGTCGGTCTACTGCATGTCATTAGGCATGTCGGGATGTCATAAGGGACTCACACTTATTCAGCTCTATCCGCGTTTTGCTGAACAATTTGGTCACACTTATACAGTTCCGCTTCCATCAGCTATGCACAGCGTCGTAAGAATGAAAAGGCGGCAGCGACAGAACAACGATGAACTCGATCTATAGCACTCGCATGAAAATAACACATTTTTCCTCATTTCATACTTGTTTGCCGCGAAAGATGAATAGACGCGGAAAGCTGAACGGATGCGTACGCGTCTCCATACAAAATCGTTGTTTTCTATGGGCATGAGCTGAATAGAGCTGAATAAGTGTGAGTAGGCCCTTAACCTGTCAACTGGTAAAGTCCGGCCGCGAAACAGGAAGAATTTCGTCCTTTGACCTGTTATTACCTGTCTCTGTCACTCCCGCGTAAATAGAATGAGTCTCGCTCGCACAGATGCAATGGCCGCCGTCCTCAGGGATTGTAAACCTTTTACCTGAGAGTCTAAGGTTTGTTCTTGTTTGCATGTGTATGTCACGTAAAAAAAAGAAGGAATCGAAATTAGTTGGACTAGATGATAATGTAGATAAAACAATTGATTCTTTTGTAATAAATGTGATAGGCGAGACGTTTTCGGAAAGCAGTAACTCAGATACAGAGGAATCGGATTCTGATTTTTGAATAGTTTTATTTTGGCCGTATTAGTAATTGTAACTCGATTTTTATAACTTAAAATAAAATAAAATATAAAAACATCATTTATATGATTAATAATATATTTTTTTTCTGAGTAGGTACTTTCTCCTTCAAATATTTCATGTAAACCGCACGTAATACAAAAATGTTTGTGACCACTGTCAGTAGGTAAAGAGGTCATTGTACGAAATTCTTCCTGCTCCGCGACTGGACTTTAGTGGAGCTTGTAGTTTTTCGAACAAATGCATGTCGGAATAGCATTCAGTTGAGGTGAACACAATCGGATAACTGCTCTCTCGGTCATTTTGCAACTTGCCATAGTGCAGATCGGAAAAATAATCTTTCGAGATAGCGTTCTTCGGAATTTTGTTTGTCGTACTCATCATCCTCCAGTCGAACAAGATTTAGTTGGATACCAGTATTTTACGTGGAGCCGCTGCCTACGAGACATCTACAACCTGTTAACTGGATAACACGGTACTTTATGGTAAGACAAAATCATCAATACAACGCTCTTAGTTCATAAAGCTCTAGGAATGACTTCTTCTGTTTTTTTTTTGTTCCTCTACGCCTTTATGAACTTGGAGGGTTGTACTTATTGGTGATTTTGATGATTATAATTCTGTAACTACATACGTCTTACAGCGGTGAATTATATTTCCATCAACATACAACCTAGCACTGGCCTGCAAATTGCAAAAAACGTAAGAAGATTTGAATTTCGCGGGCTGGTTGGAGCATTCACCTTAATAAACAATTATAATAATATCACTAGCAGATGCCCGCGGCTTCGCTCGCTGTACAAATTTTATGCTTTAACCTTCCTCGAGAATCACTTTATAAATTGGTGAAAACAGCATGAAAATCGGTGTAGTAGTTTTTGAGTTCATCGCGAACAGACAGGACAGACTCAGCGGAGGACTTTGTTTTATAATATGTAGTGATTATTATATCACAGTTGTTGTAACAACCCTGATATTGTACCTCCTTATTAGTTCAGCACGTTAATGTAGCAGTAAAACTCAAACCTCCTTTATTTCACTCAGAAGTGAACTGTAATAACACTAATACCGCGGCGCGACGCGGGTTGCGAGAAATTGTAGAAATTGCCGAGTTTAAGCCTGGTTACAAACGACCTTCATGTACACTGAGTTAGGCTGGCTATATAGCATACAGATTGCTTGATAAATTACTGACGAGGATAGTAGGTAGTTAGGGCAGCAACAAAATCATAATGGTTTCCCATTTTACTTTAAAATGCCATTACAGGTTATTATTCCAGCTCATCCTGTTATATCTTCAAAATCAATAAATTAATTAATGGAACTATTTCAAGTGGAATTTGTGAACCGTATTAGTACGAGGGCTAAAACAAGTGCACAACCACTGCGATTATCTTGCAAATAGGCAAGCGACGCGTTCATTTTACGGCAAAGCCGATCGCAACGTCGCGCTTACAGATGGCAGTCCTGGTTATGCCGGAAATATTAACGCGACGATCGCATATTTGTGCAATGAACACTTCGTCTAAGAACGATGCTGACTTTTTACAAAAATGCCTCTTTTTAGGTTATAAATTACATATATATATGTGGAAGCTTGTAATTAGAAAATGACATTACCTAAGCATGTTATTTAATTTTGTAATTAGTCTGTAAGCTTTCTTAAAAATAAATAAATAAATAATGACAGTTTGCCACACCCGCTTTCCGACACCGGTTTCCCACACATGGTTTTATTTATTAATGGTTTATTGGTTTTATGATTTCTGTGTAAATCGAGTTATAGTTACCTGAATAAATGAACGTAACAAATATAATTTCAGTCGCACCCAGTCTGGGGTGCGCGTGAATTTTAGTGTATCCCGTGCCTCAAATTTATAGTAATTGTAAGAACTGTGAGGCTTAGTCCGTAAGAGATCGATATAACACTTCATCTTCACATATGGAATGTATCTTTCACCGGAAAATAGCCGTAAAGTTGTAAAATAACGCGTGAAATGGCAAACTCATTTTTCTCCACAAGACACGAATATATCGGAAACTGCTGAATTTGAATAGAATAGGCTAGTTTCCATCATCCACAAATTGCAAAACTATTTAGTCCGTCAGTTGTAGTGGTGGAGTGTAGAGGTGTTGAGTATTGAAAAATAATGGACACGTATTTTTTGTGTTTGTAAATCAATGAATATTGACAAAGACAAAACGCATCAAAACTCGGGAGGGGGGCTCGTGACGTCACGACTCACTAAAAATTATGCGAAGGTGTGTCGTATTGAGAATTTTAAAAGCGTCGTAACTTCGTCAATTTTGATTCCCGTAACAAAAGAAAAAACACGGGTCAAATATTTTTTGATAATAACTGACGGACTAATTAGATTTTTTCAGGACACAAGCCTATTATAATCTAATATAGATTTATCACAATCTTACGGAGTTTTCCATTTTCTAGTGACATATCCATTAGGATTTCCCAACAAAAAATAATAACAATATTGTTTTTAATTTACACCTACAAGGAAAACGACCACTCAATACAGCAATATGCTCGTACAACTAATAATGTTTGATATTAAAAAAACATGTAGTACAGCATAAAAAGGAACAAAATTAATATCCATTCTGAATAACGATCTGTCTGCAGCCTAAAAGCTTGTAATAGGCAAAAAAAAAAACGTTGACATCCGTGAAAGGATTTCCCGGCTTCCGGAAAACACCCCGACTCGCACATTAACGTTTGATTTGGCGCAAAAACTAATTTCCTTGCCACCAATTACATCCTGCCATCCGGTTTCAGGCAGATGGCTGAGGGAATTAACTTCGTCTGCTTTTCAGGTTTTTAGGTTAAACATCTTATTTAAAAACTCTTATTTTTTCATATGAACGTTCTAAATTAAGGTTTTTCTGTTATTAAACGTTTTTTTAGGGTTCCGTACCCAAAGTATGTGTAACCAATGGAATGCTATTAAGCCTTCTCTGTCTGTCCGTCCGTCTGCCTGTCAGCCGGGCGGAATGTATCTCAAGAACAACATAGATTGGTAGACAGTTGAAATTTTCAGTGTGTATTTCTATTGCCGTTATAACAACAAATAAGAAATATTAAATTTAAAATCCGGTGATTTGGGAGTATATCGTAAAATCAAAATTTCTTGTACGGGAGCCCCCTCACTGAACCGGAATCAGGGTTGGGATGTAGCCTTAGGGGCACTATAGCACGAGGACTTTTTCATAAAAATTTACTAAGTCCAACTTTTTTTTGTTGGTTTCTTTGCTGCTCATAGTGCCGCCCCTAAGACGACCCGCTGACCGGAATCAGTCCATTTGTGAGAAATAAGTTTTTATGCAGATACATTTATTGGACTAGATTGAACTATCCTTCAGCCGGACACTTATTCAGACCTCAATTTAAACCTGCTTTAAATATTATAAACGTTCTACAGTTTCTACATAAAATATAAACATATAAGTTAGCGCCAGGTGTAAAGGCGAAAATATCCTCGCTAGGATATTCATAACATCATAATAAACATGAAATATGAGTACAGCATGCATACATCCCGGAAAACATTTATCAAGACTAGATATGCACACTTTAAAAGTGCTTTAGTTTTCACACATAACTCCATCATATAAAAGGTACTTTGTACTTTCGTTGGTTCGTTCAAATTCTTTCCTATATAGATTCAAGATTCATTACTGTAGACGCTACGGCGCTGAACATAGTACTATATTTAAATGTATTATATAACAATATAAAGGGTTTTTCACTAGGAACGCTCGAACTTTGACACTTTATAGCGGCCATCTTGGAAAACCGATAGCTGTCAAATTTATAAATAAAAATCCGTAACTGAGTGACTGAGTGACTGATTAGACAACGCACAGCCGAAACTATACCGCGTGTATCTGACATCGACGCACAAACGATTTCCATGGGTCCAGGGCATGATTCTGGACACTCCAGAGTTGGAATTTTTCGTCGGTTCTTTTCTCATTTTTTTAAATTTGTTTTCTTTCTTTCTTTCTTCTTTCTATTTTTTTATTTTTTTCAAGAGTACCACAAATAGGTATCAGCTCAGCTGAGCTGATATCCATTTGTGGTTTTATTCAGATTGCTCCTTTTAGTGAAAGTAGTTAATTATTTATTTTTGTATTGAAAATCTCATTGGGTTAGGTCAGAATAACGATTATGAGCAGTCTAAAGTAAAAAAACCCTTGAAAAAAAATGAAAATATGAGAAAAAAGCCGACGAAAAATTCTAAGTCTAGGGTGTCCAGAATCATGCCCTGGACCCATGGAAATCGTTTGTGCGTCGATGTCAGATACACGCGGTATTATGTCGTAGAAAGGACGGACGGACGGACGGAGGTCGAGATTTTTCATAAAGAACGCTCGAACTTTGACACTTTATAGCGGCCATCTTGGAAAACCGATAGCTGTCAAATTTATAAAAAAAAACCGTAAATGAATGACTGATAGACATCGCACAGCCGAAACTACATGTTGTAGAAAGCTGACATGTAGGTTTATTGGGAGTGTACGGAAGCGGGAGGTAACTCCCCAAAATTCTGCGGGATACGCGTGTACGAATTCGCGGGCAATAACTAACCTTTCATAAATATTTAGTTTACCTGAATGAATTTACATGGACTGGTTACTTACTTACTTACTTTTTTTTATACAAAACGGGGAAACTCTTAGCCCAAATCTCACCTGATGGAAAGTAATGATTAGGCCGACGATGGAAGCGAGTTTCACCCGGAATCCTCTTACACAGAGGAACTGGAAAATAAATCAAATCAAAGTTTCAATACTTTTCATTCGCATCTCACTCGCAATCTGTCAAAAATTTATTTAAATTGAGGTTTTTTTTTATTAGAACTGACGGTACATCTTCCGAAAGTGCGTTCAAAAGTTGTCAGTGTGAATATTCCATAGAAAATGATGACAATGACAGCTCATAGACGTGGGTCATATGCTGATCGCGTTCAGTTTTATTGATGAAATCCACCCTTAGCGTGCGTTTCCACAGAGCGATGGATGTGTTTGTTAAGAACCAATAGAATTACTTGTGCTGTGCGAGACTTGGAAAACGAAGCTATGCTTTTGATTCTTAACACATCCCTCGCTATGCATCGTCGTTCATCTCTGGTGGAAACACAGCCCTAACCTGCTTTTTTAGACACCGAGTCTTGAAGTCAATCATCAATGTCATTTTCTCGTTTGTCTGCAAGCTCAAACGTTCTTTACTTTTTTATTTAGACTTTATGCACAATAGTCCAAGGAAGCAAGAGTGTAATGAGGATGGCTGCACCAAAGTGCAGAAGAAGAAGCCAACTTGTCGCAATCAATGCGGTACTGGACTGACAGGACCAGATATTTTGCAGCGGTACTTACGACGTTGCTGTATGTGTCCCGACTACACACTCCAAGAAGGTTGAGAAGATCGTAGAGTACATGAAGGTGAAGACCAACTTTGAGGGTCGAGAAGTTGGAGCCGCGGGCGTTGTAACGCCAACTTCAAGTCGTTTGTGGTGTGAGTTCCGACACAACATTTCGACAAGTTCCTAAAGGAAGAGTTTTGGATGAAGGGTGTAGTCTACAGATGTTTTCGTGGTAGGCTATGTGACACCACGCAGCGTAACACGACGCCGTCACTTCGTATGTTTTAGAGTTCATCTATTATATAAAAATAATTCGGGTTTTCCTTCCTGACGCTATAACTCCAGAACGCACGAACCGATTTCCACGGTTTTGCATTCGTTGGAAAGGTCTCGGGCTCCGTGAGGTTTGTAACAAAACGAAATTCAGGGAAAATGTGACGCAGACGAAGTTGCGTGGGTCAGCTAGTATTTTATATGTATTACTTTTTTTTTTGTATAAGTTCATTGTATTTTTTATGGGCTACTGTTGCCTGAAATAAAAAAAAAAGATAAATAGTGGTGTTGCCAATAAGCCTGATATAGTGGTGGTGGACCGAATAGTGAGGCGTGCAATGATTTTAGACTTACCCGTCCCGCATGACGAGAACCTCGTAACTTGGCTCGCGAGGTTGTCGACACGGCTCGCATTGTTAGGAGGTTCCTCTCTCTGGAGCCCTGACCGTCGGTAGCTTGGACCCTGTTCCCGGAACCAGTGGGCTACTGTTCTATTTTTAAGAAATATTAAAAAGATAAATAAAGAATATAATCAATAGTGGTATATGGGCGGCCTGGTCTCATCACAAAGGGATGGTAATTAACTTTCACAGCAAAATCCTCCATTATTTCTTGATTGACCCACAAAGCGAGCATAACAGACCGCCTAACTAGATCATTGGAGCCAAACCTATTTCTGTCACTATTGTATTCAAGCCTGAGATAGTCAAATATCGGTCGAGGCCAGATTATTCGACATTAACTGCCATTGTCAGTTATTCTTGACTCTAGTACCCTCCCACATAATATTATACGCAAAGTTCAATGTAGGTGTATTGAAAGACGAGAGATATTTTTATATATAAAATCTAATCAGAATCCACTCGACTTGAGTTGTGTCGCAGCAAAGATAAGTCTGATCCGATCGTATTATCCAATAGATGCAATCTCCGATGCGTGAAAGTGGCACAAGATGCTTATACCTACTTACCTACCTACCTACCCTCTTTATTATTTACCCAACTGCGCCAAAAGGAGAGTATTCTAGGATGAAGGAAGGCTATTCATTTAACTCATCGAATTATTGTATATTTAAATTACTGATTAAAAATTTCAATTGTATTTTGGGTAATTTTTATTAGTTTTACTTTAATTGTATTTTATTTGAGTAGTTTTTAAATGATATTTTATTGAAATTGGAATTGTATTTTTATTTTTTTTTATTGTTTTTGCAAATCCATTTTAATTGATTGTTTTTTTAAGTTTTTTTTTTTGTAGTACATATTAACATTGAATTAGCGATGTAGCTGTTAGGATATTATAGGGTATTTTAAATAAGTAAATCACTTCCACAATCATTTGATGCCACTAAAAGCATCAGACTGCGTTTTTAAGCGGTCGGGTTTTTTGACAGAGTAATAAATGGTGGAGACATACCTTCTATACATCCATTGTTGTTATACAGGCGCTGTTTGGATATTTTTATCTTCTTGTCTTGATCTTTTTGTCACAAATTAAGATCATCCCAAGCTTCCCCGCATTTCCGCTGGTTGCGTTTTAGTCAAATCGATTAGATTTTAAAACCTATTTTTCCACAGTCCGCTATTTTTAACCGACTTCAAAAAAGAAGGAGGTTCTCAATTCGACTGTGTGTTTTTTTTTAAAACGTCCCGTGTTAACAAAGCCTAACGTTTTATTTTATTTTGTTTGGTTGGGAAAACCAACAAATTGTACAATGTATATATAATTATTATGTATCTAGATACACATCATGCTATACCTATAGCATATTATATATTATATAATTGTAAAATTAGATACAGTTAGGTAAAATTAGATAAAACCATTATTTAAAAACAAAAAATTGTTTTCGCTGCCTTTACAACTTTTAAAGATATAAAAAAAAACTCTACAACAGGTTCAAAGTTTCAGTATGTTTGTAATCTTATTGCGTATTTTTTTTGGTGCCGGAAGCATGGCAGTCACGTTCGCCACGCCTATGCCAGTTCCTCTGAGAAATACTCAATTACAACTAATTCTTGAGAGAAAACTTAGAAATAGTTGCTAGTTAATGTTAACAATGGTATTACGAGAAGTTGCGTCTTTGGCGTTCACCGGAATTGGCAGTGTTATCGTTTTCAGGGTTCAGTTTATCCAGATGCAACATGTGGTGCCTTTTTGAAAACGATATCAAGTAGAACAGCAACTCAAATACGAAGATATAAGACTTAGTTATATCTTCGTATTTGAGTTGCTTTTCTACTTGATATTCTACTTAAAGCTTTTTTAAACTCTTACTTAGTAAGAGTTTAAAAAAGCTTTTAAGTTACTACAATAATAAAATATTACCTACGGATGATTATGTGGACGTATTTTGTAAACTTTTGCGGTTTACAAAATACGTCGCATAAATTTTGATTTTTGCGACGTATCAATCGTAGTAAAATATAGTATCGTATAGATAGGTTTTGACCTATCTATACGATACTATATATTGGCGGAAATGACTAAGTAGGTTACTTGTAGGCATGCATGCTCCATGGTCGACCACATCACTGCTTACCATCAGGTGAGAAAGCTGTTAAACGCGAGCCCACAACCGCTACCCCACTTTAAGGCTAAGCGTGTGCTAAGATGCAGGTGACGCACCACAGTACAATACAGATTGTGCAGGGCAGGGCAGGCGAAGCAGAAATCGCATTAAAGCTACGTTCAAAAGTTGTCAGTGTCAATATTCTATAGAAAAGAATGATGCTGACAGCTCGTAAACGTGTTAAAAGCGTTCAGATTCAGATTGATGAAATCCGCCCTTAGTAAGTTTATGCATTACTAGCTGACCCGCGCAACTTCGTCTGCGTCACATTTTCCATTATTGCTCGGCTCGTATTTGTCTTAGCGTGATGATATATAGTCTATAACCTTCCTCGATAAATGGGCTATCTAACACTGAAAGAATTTTTCAAATCGTACCAGTGGTTCCTGAGATTAGCGCGTTCAACCAAACAAACTCTTCTGCTTTATAATACTACTAGCTTCTGCCCGCGACTTCGTTCGCGTGAAGTTTTGAAATCGCAACGCATCGCCTGCTCGTGCTATACCTTTTTCCGACTTGCTAAACTTAAATTGTGATAGCTCGGCTAGTATGCATAGGATTAATACCATGTTAATAAAAACTTCCTCGCAAATAATGCATTATTTTAGAACAAATTTAATTTCCATAAAAAGGGTTATAGTGAGTTAACCTTAAGGGATAGACATTATGCTGTCGAGAACTTTTTTTTAGAACTTTTAAAGAGGAATAATTTCGTAATACTTGATTTTTACGTAACTTAAACCGTTTACACAGCGCACGCAACGGAAGCTTTTTCCCGCTTGCAACATTTCTTATTGTTGCTCCGCTCCTATTAGTTATAGCGTGATGTTATATGGCCTATAGCCTTCCTCGATAAATGGGCTATCTAACACTGAAATAATTTTTCAAATCGGACCAGTAGTTCCTGAGATTAGCGCGTTCAACCAAACAAACAAACAAGCAAACAAACTCTTCTGCTTTATAATATTAGTATAGATTTGCTCTGCGCTACGTGGCTTGTGTCACCTGCGTCTCAGCATACGCTTAACCTTACTTTTCTTACAAAACGAACAGTCTCTTCCTTCGTACTTCAACGTCATAAAATAAAAGCAACTTAATTACATGACGTCACACCCCGCCCCCGCACCCTGCACCCCATGGAAAATGTTTTGGTGGTGAGATCAAAAGGCAGTTCTTCGCTAATCGCATTTGTTTAGACTTGGCATCGACTTCGTGTTATCGAGTGTATTGGCGCCGCTACTATGGCGCTTACATACGAAGATGAATACCAAGGAACATTTCCTTTTACTTAGCTTGGGGCTAAACAGCTATAACAGCCGCATGGGTCAATCTTCAAGGGTAAACAACGCTTGCCAAGGTCGTTCTGTGGATGGGTGAACATTTTAACATATTGAGATTCCACTTTACCTCGGAAAGCATGTTAAGCCGTTGATCCCGGCTGTCATTTGTAGATTTTTGGCTGTCGTTACGGATTGTCAGAAGACAGAAAATCTGACACCAGTCTACCAATAAGTATCGTATAACCTAGTTAAGGCAGCTGTTCCACGTAATTCAGCACGTAAGCAGCAACTGATATTCAGCTGTATCCGGTTTTAGTGGCAGCCGTCCCCAATAAAGTTAGGAAAATAATAAAATAAATAAAAATCATTTATTTCAGTCATAAAAGTTCATAGACACGGTAATGTTGTTGGTAACAATGCAAATAGCAATAGCAGAATTCTAGTGATTACTTTAAAAAAAATACAAACATCCGAATTGAGAACCTCCTCCTTTTTGGGGTCATATTAACTGACTTCTGTCTATCCGTAACGAGTACCAAAGATCTACAAATGATAGCCGGGACCAATGGCTTTACGTACTTTCCGAGGCACGGAGAAAACTCGGTATGTTAAGATGGTTACCCATCCATAGACCAACCTTGGCAAGCGTTGCTTAATCTTGAAGATCGACCCGTGTGGCAGTTATTAGAATCATACTCTGTATTGTATTGAAAAGATTCAATTTAAATGTTTGTGTTTTTTATTGTTTGTTGTTGTACACCTACCACAATGTAGTCTTTTTAACCCAAAGGTTGACTGGTAGAGAATGCATTGTTGCATTAAGTCCGCCCATGTAACACTGTTGTACATAAAGTTTAAATAAATAAATAAATAAATAAATAAAATTTTAACCTAAAAATTTAATTAAACAAACTCGTAAAATGTGAACAACTTTTTGTGTCAAGGCGGTTAAATTTACGATTACCTGATAGAAATTCTAACGAAGTATAAATTTAAATTGCAACGGAAAATGCGAAACTGATTGTTGGATTTAGGATTAATACATTCATGAAGGAAGGCAGATCTCAATAATTAAATTACTGGCGACCCAATTTTCAATATCAAACGAGGGGTAAGATTTTAGATTTTCGGAGTGAACGAAGATAGCTTATTGAAATAGGGAGGACTTTTTCAGTCTTTATTATTATAGGTACTGGTAAAGTCGGGGTACATCTATCTATACTTATATAATATTATAAAGCAGAAGAGTTTGTTTGTTTGTTTGTTTGGTTGAACGCGCTAATCTCAGGAACTCCTGTTCCGATTTGAAAAGTTCTTTCAGTGTTAGATAGCCCATTTTTCGAGAAAGGTTATAGGCTATATATCATCACGCTAAGACAAATAGGAGCGGAGCAGTAATGGAAAATGTGACGCAGACGAAGTTGCGCGGGTCAGCTAGTTACCTACTATGTTGTGTCGTGTCAGAGCACCTTTAATATTGTTACGCGCCAGAATTAATGCCGGGTTCACAACGTACTACTAACGCCATCTAGTATCGAGTAGTGGAACTAATTGGGTCACGATCTTTCTAGAATTTTCGATGCTAGAACATTCTCGATGTTTCGACACCTAGTCAGTCGGGACCGGTATGTTCCCGAACTTTCTAGATATTTCCATTCTCGAAGGTTCTGGAAATTACTGTCGGACTATATAAGGTGCGCAAAGCTCGCGACTCAGGCAGTATTGAATTGGCGATACAAGCGAATCTTCGGAAGCGATCTTCAACTGCGAGTTAAGTGAAGTGAAGTGTTTATTAGTGCGATTGTGGTTGTAATTAGTGTGTTTAAAGTGTTAATTAGTTTTGATAATTAAAGTGTCATTTTTTTTGTTAAATAATCGGCTGTTTTTATTGTCACGAACCCCAACCTCGTAACAATATTATCGCTTGACTACCATCAATGTATGTAAAATTCTTCCGTTACTGACTGATTGAGTTACTACACTACGCACAGTCAAAACGACTAGTCGTATAAAGCTGAAATTTAGCGTGTAGGTTCCTTGGGGAGTGTAGGAGCGCACTAAGAAAGAATTTCCCGAAATTCTTCCAGAAACGGGAAATAAACGGATTTGCACGTAAAAAGTCGCGTGCAAAAGCTAGTTTCTATTTTTTTTTACTTTTGTGGTCACTAAGATTAGAATAGTTAATTACGAGATTGCTACCATGTACCGCCGCCGCCTCCGTGATCATGGCGCTTGCAACAGTTCCGAAATATCGGAATCTCGTAAGTAAATAAAAAGGGTAGCAGTCCCTTAATTAACTATTCTAATAAAGGCTAGTTTATTATATTTGCCGGTTTTTACGCCGCGGATGTTAAAATCAGTAAATAATCAGGAGAGGGGAAGTAACTAAGTTTTATGAAAAAGGTAATATCCGCTTCTTACAACAATAATGTAAAGAAACAAAATTTTTACGTTGGCTCAAACAAGACAAATACAAAATTACAATGAAAAGGCCTTCGTCTATTTTTTGTTCTTTGTTGTGAGAAATGTCAACAAGTAGGGTAGACAGATAACAGCTTACTTCGATGTGTCTTATTCATAAAATTATGCCCGCAATCATGTATACGCGATGTTTTTCTTCTTAACACCACCTCACCTTTGGCTCATACTCTCGTGTTTGTTTCGTCAAACGGAGCTTTTGTAATAGGGTTTTGTTTGTTACCCTTCGAGTTCGAAACCTTAAAAAGTACAAGCATACAAAAAGCGTAATTTTAGCGCTGTAACCTTAACGCGGTTAGACCGTCGGCCGTGTCGAGTTAACTCGATAATCCGGGCAATCTATTGACGTAATATCTTATGGACAAACCAGCATTAATATTCATTGGTGGGTATCTCGTTCAAAGGTCCCCTTGGACGACGGCATATAGATAAGAGTATTCTTAAAATAACACCAAGACGACCAACATATCCACAACATATTGATTTGCATAATAACCTAAACAAATTAATTTTAATTATAATAATATCCTTGGACATTTCACACAACGCCATATTATAGTCCCAAGCTAAGCAACCAAAAATGTTTGTGTTATGGTAACGAGATGGCTGATAAACTACTTATATTTTTTTTTTTTTTGTAAATACATACATTATAGATAGAAAAACACCCAGACTCGGAACAAATTATTATTTTATTGTAATCTGTAATATTGGACTAGAAAAATAAATAATTGGATACCTACTAAATGTAAATGATTGAATATAGGTACCTAAGACATTCGTATAACCGTGACTAATATTAATTAATTATAGTATGATTTAAGAAAAAAAAAATGTGATAGTAATTACGTAAGATATTTGCACGCCATGAGAAATGGCAAACATGTCGTGAGCCATTCTAATTTAAGATCTCGTATGCATTTATTATTTTAATTTTATATGTATACCTACACATGTTTGAGCAAATAAAATTTCTTTTTCTTATTCTTTAATTTGAAAAAACCAGTTGACTGCAAGTCGGACTTTTAACACAAAGGGTTTCCTACCCTAAGCCGAATAAAACATATTGTTATTATAGCGAAAATAAAAATAAGCAACGCTTGCCAAGGTAGGTATGTGGATGGGTGACCATCTTAACATGCCGAGTTTTCTCCGTGCCTCGGATAGCACATTAAGCCGTTGCGAACGTTTTTCAAAATAATTGTCGAGTAGCCAAGGGTTCTGGTGTTACCCAATTGTGTGGGCTGTGGAGCTCAGTTAGACAGTTGCTTCATGTTAGGGTGAGGCCCCATTAGTGCGTTGCGCTACGTTGCGTCGCGTCGTCGCAACGGAACAACGCATTGTATGCCACACCTGTGTTGCGTTGACGCTGCGCCAACGCAACGCAAGAGGGTATGCACGCCGTCGCAGCTGCGTCTGTCGTTACGCTCGTCTAGCTTTAGAACCTCTAGCAGTGGATCACTGTCCGTCGTCGCAGCGGAGCTCCGACAACGCAGCGCATCACCCTCCCTCCCGCTTCGTCTCTTGTCCGTCGATCCGTTGAAACGTCGCGCGCGACGACGCAACGGTCTAATTGGGCATGTCATAAAAAATATATGGAGAACGACGCAACGACGACGCCGCGACGACGCAACGCAGCGCAACGCACTAATGGGGCCTCGCCCTTAAGAGGCCTAATACAATTTGTCTATGTTTTTTGCATAAAATTCCTCATAAATTTGAAATAACAATGGGAAATTCGTAAAAAAATCCCATTCAAATCCATTAAAACTCCTAAAATACAGTATTTGTTGTGATAGAAAAAGAGCAAATCAAAATGATCTACAATGATCATGACGTCTGTATTGTCCGAGCTGCTCTTAGTAATTCCGGATGGTGCAACCCAATAATATTGTACCCGACTCAGCAATCGAACCCCCAGCGGGCCTGTCATTGTCAAATTTTCCTAATCAACCTTGAACCTAATGCCTCAGCGATAAAAAAATTCAGATTCTTGTTTGATTAATATTATGATTCTACTAAAGTAGCCATTTTAGCCCCAACTTCTAGTTCAGCAATAGCAGCAATGTGGATGGGTGACCATCTTAACATGCCGAGTTTTCTCCGTGCCTCGGATAGCACATTAAGCCGTTGCGAACGATTTTCAAAATAATTGTCGAGTTGGCCTAGCCAAGGGTTCTGGTGTTACCCAATTGTCTGGGCTGTGGAGCTCAGTTAGACAGATGCTTCATGTTAAGAGGCCTAATACAATTTTTCTGTGTTTTTTGCGTAAAATGCGTCATAAATTTGAAATAACAATGGGAAATTCGTAAAAAAATCCCATTCAAATCCATTAAAACTCCTAAAATACAGTTTTTGTTGTGATAGAAAAAGAGCAAATCAAAATGATCTACAATGATCATGACGTCTGTATTGTCCGAGCTGCTCTTAGTAATTCCAGATGGTGCAACCCAATAATATTGTACCCGACTCGGCAATCGAACCCCCAGCGGGCCTGTCATTGTCAAATTTTCCTAATCAACCTTGAACCTAATGCGTCAGCGATAAAAAAATTCAGATTCTTGTTTGATTAATAATATGATTCTATTAAAGTAGCCATTATAGCCCCAAATTCTAGTTCAGCAATAGCACGTGGACCAATTGACAGACAAGGCGACCTAAATATGTAACTACGGTCGTAAATCAGCTCAAAACATTAACCAGACTGAAAAATTGTTTATTACAACTATCTACAGCACAGGAAATACCGCTCTATAATTTTATTTATCTCAGCTATTTTCTTTGATCGCGATATTTAACTGGCCGGCAATATTTATTGCCTGTTTCGAAATATCTCACGGTATGTATTGACGATTTCAAGGGAAAATATTTTTAATTAAGTCGAAAATTCAAGACTTCTGGTCCGAATTTTAGACGAGCTATGCCATGCTAAGAATGGTTTAGATAATATGAATAAGACAATGGTTTGAATACCATAGTTTAAAATAAAATATTTCAGTGAGCATTTATTATATTTAAAAGAATCTCTGAAATTCAATTTAGGCTGCGTTTTTACCAGAGATGAGCGAGCATGCGTAGCGAGACATATATTTATTTATTTATCTACACTAATATTATAAAGAGGAAAGATTTGCTTGTTTGATTTGAATAGGCTTCGAAACTACTTCACCGATTTGGATCAAATTTTGTACAAAGATAGTGAGTTGAGACCTGAGGAAGGACATAGGATAGTTTGAATCCCGGAAATCTCACGGGAACGGGAACTGTGCGGGTAAAACGGGAGCGAAGCCGCGTGGGACAGCTAGTATTTATATATGTGTGCATGTGTTTGTTAAGAACCAATGGAATCGCTTCATTTACCGAGCCTCGCTTAGTGCACATCTGTGGTGGAAACGCAGCTTTAATTTAATTTCAGAGAATGTTGTCTTAACACACTATGCCGATGATACGCGACCGAAGTTCGGCGTGATTACGCCTGCAATGCTATTTAAATTACTGACGATAAATTATGCCGAAATAACTCTGCTTCGTAAGTTCGGCACTCATGTCGTGTCATATCAGCCGAATACGTTGGACCGTAAAATCAGCCGCGGAACTTCCGTCACGTACCTTCGGCATAGTGTGTTTAGACTAGCTTAAAGCACTTGCCTAAAACATAACACGTTAATAGTGAATAGTGGATGTCTTAGCTCTCTACTCTTAAATAACAAAAGGATGAAAAATAGCTCTTCCATGCTTCGACTGAAGAAATACTCATAAATTTACGACAAGTATTTATGTGACGAAATGAGACAAGAATAAATAACTTACTTAAAATATCACACTTAGGCTATTTTCAGGGTATTTAGCCTGAAATACAGGAAAAAAGTACGTAGTTACTACATTCTATATGTATACTTTTTTTCAAACATGCTTGGAAATGTGATCATTATTTTGACAACCTTTTTCGAGATAAAGCAAAATTGCTGTACTGGCCGACCAGCGGCCGGCAAAAATTGTATGAAATATCATTCTGTCGTGCAATTTAAAAATGGAACGATCTTTTATTCTGAAACATGCCAACCAAGGCCATCAAACATCAAGCAGCAAGCATCAAGGTTATCAAACGTTTTATTTAAATTTCGAACTGGTTTACAAATAGAAAGCTGTTGCTGTTATTGAAATAAAAAATTTACAGTTTTACGCGGGAGTAATTGTTGTTGTTGGTTGTTCGAAATTGATTTAAAAAAGTAATATTGTATTTTAATTTCCGCTCATTATTTGGAAAAAGCACTAGACAAGCCTTGGCCACAACTAGGACTTACTGGACTTACGTATGTGTTACATTTACACGTTCGTCCATTAATCGTCGGCTGAGAGTGTAAACCTGCTAACTGCATATCAGGTAAATTTTCGGGAGAGACAAAAATTAGCAAAAAACATTCCTAAAGAAATTTGAACATTCATTATTTGTACGCGTATGTGTTGCGGACACTTGCGGATTACATGGAGTTAGCCGTGAACTTTTGAAGTTATGGATTTGACAGTTTCACTCATCACGCGTTTTTGTCAATTTTAAAAGAAAACTGACTGTAGCTGTTATTCTAGGTTGTGTATTTTTTGTTAAACTTTGGAATGGTACAAAAAACGTCAAAATACCAAAAAATGGAGGCAGCAGCCTGCAGGTTACACTCTAAGCCGACGTAATGCCTCTTTTGCTGGCCGGTGCAGTAATGTCCTATTTTCAACTAGAAATCAACTTCCCGAGCCTAACCGCATGATATTACTTAAATCTGCACTATTAAAATAGTCTCTCTGTTCAAAAGATAAGGAAAAATTTCATTGAATTTGCCCTGCTTCAGTTTTTCAGAAAAAAACTCTTGTAGGTTAACGTGAAGACTTTGATAACTCGGTCGTATTTTCAATTTAACGGGCTTTAAACTTATTAAGCAAGGAAAAGTTTAAAACATGAAGTTACATAAAATTAAAGGTGTATATATGTTACAGTCATAGTGATTATATAGCTTTTTTACATAATGACTGTAATAATTATATTTATAACTAGCTGACCCGGCGAACTTCGTTCCGCCTAACAGTCGATTCTTTATTATTTTTAAAATAAACGTAGCTTAAGTTACTCCATATTTTATCAGCTACCTGCCAATAAAAGTCTCGTCAAAATCGGTCGAGCCATTTCAGAGATTAGCTGTAACAAACAGACAGACAAACATTTTAATAAGTGTCATTTCGGTGTGTGTACTATTTATATGTAGTAAAAAACGGTTATTTCAATATTACAGACAGACACTCCAATTTTATTTATATGTATAGATGCACCTAAACAATGTGATATTATTCATAATAGCTGGTCGAAGATAGCCAAAGTTATAAATAAAGTGTCATTTAAGGACTTGCCTATGACGAAATATAGGGCGCAGGGAGTTTTAGGGCACGCCAACCCGGATAGGTGAGGTTCAGCGGGCTCCCTCGTCAAGGTTATGTTAAGTTAGCAAATTGAAAAAAAAAAATAATTAATATACACCTTATCTTGTAATTAATTACTTCGTCTAAGTCTTACAAGATGTTTTATAAAATAGCTGTATAATTTGATTAATTTTGTGTTAATTATCACATTTTCCAAGTTTTTTATTTTTTTTTTTTATTTGAGATGGGTTTACTCTTGACTTTAGTCTTGGACAGAAATGATAGAAACAAAGTCTACGATGGAGCGAGTTTACCCAGAAGGAGCCTGTTTACTCTAACTTTGAAAAGATTAGGGTTGTAAGCGTTCGGAAACATAGACACAGGCATAGAGTTCCACTCCTTTGCTGTGTGCATTATAAAAGACGTTTGGAAACGCTTACAAGTTGAGTAAATATTTATATTTTAGCTGGAAAGTATGTATAATATCCGGATTTATTATTTGTTTATCATATAGGTACCTATTTTACCTTTTATCTCGCAACTTGTTATATATTTGACCCACTTCAGATTTTATGAAAGTTACATATTTCACGTCAAACTTGCTTCCCGTAAATATTTTCGACATTAAATCAAGTCCCCAGTGGACAGACTTGGAAATGTGGAAACTGTACGAAAACTTGGAACATATTCCGGAGTTTCTACCTCTAAAACAAAAAATAAGCGACCAACCTAAGCTAAATAAGACTTCGTAACATTTTCCGAGCGGCAGAATTTCGCAAGCCTAATTAAAGTTCTGATATCAAAAATGTGCCTTTATTTATTTCAGTTCTTATTTCGTCTAGGAATTTTAATGACGCCATATTTGATTAGGCAATTTTTTTCATATTAAGGCTTAAAGGTTTTTTTTTTCTCGGGTCCCTGGAGACCCGGTCCTTTGGTAGGCGTACGAGGGGCCGAAACCAACTCGCAGAGGCCCCGTTAGACATTTCAAATGTAATGGGGCACCAATTATTATATTATTATTTGTTTGCCCGTATTGTCCCACTGTTGGGTGAACGTAGTTTCCCCCCATTCATCATCATCAAACATTTACTCTTATACAATAAAATTCACTCTTCACTTTCTCACTCTCACATTTTTAAAGTTTTACCACAAGTTCTAAAATGCACCCACTTGACACAGTCCACTGGCACGTGTGCCACAATAGAATCATATAAGCATACTTTATAGCCGGGTACTGCCCCCTAAGATACAGGCCTAGCCTAGTTTAGGAGACAGGCTTGGACCTATTGTACTTATCTACTTAACGCTAAATTAAGATCTTTAATCTGTATACAGTGCAATGTACTTGAAAATTGTGGTAATAAACAATTTATTTTATTTATTTATTCCTTTCCACGGTTCCGAATTGGCATCTCTTCGTTCCAATTCTTAATCTGAGTTTAAGGGTTGGGTTCCAAGGGCACGCCACAATAGCGGCGATAAGTCCCCTCTTTGAGGAGTGGCTTGAGAGGCACCACGGCGTCCTCACCTTCCGCCTGACGCAGGTCCTCACCGGACATGGATGTTTCGGGAGGTTCCTGCACCGAATTCGGCGGGAGGAAACGCCCGGGTGTCACCACTGCGAGGATCGACCGGAGGACACGGACACTGTGCAGGTGTGCCCCGCTTGGGCGGCGCACCGCCGTGTCCTCGAAACGGCGATTGGCGGCGACCTCTCGCGTCCGGCCCTGGTCCAAGCCATGGTCCGGAGCGAGACGGAATGGGACGCCGTTGCCTCCTTCTGCGAAGCAGTCATGCTAGCGAAGGTGGTGGCGGAGCGGGAGAGGAGACCCTCTCGTCCCGGCCGCCGTGGTGGACGCCGCGGGCGTTGGGGGCCACCTGTTGGTGGTTGGGGGCCACCTCCGGCCACCGTAGGCGCGGGCCTATGGACGGCGAGCTATGGGTGGCTCGCCGTCCGTCCGTCTAGTGACGACAGGCCGTGTCGACGGCGCGTTAGTGTTCCACGCGCGCCTCAAAGAGAGTCAGCAACACAGAGGGGCCCGAAAGGGCCGACGCCTGCCGGAGTCGCGGGATTATTCGCAAGAGACACCGTGGCTCCGGAACACAAAGGGCAATGAAGGAACATGGATGGGTTTTAGTCAGTAGAAGTCTGACACTCCCTCCCGCTACACCCAGAGCGGGAGGAGTCATTGGATGATTTACCATCCCTAAAAAAAAAAAAAAAAGGGTTGGGTTCCACAGTTTGTCGGTAGACATGTTCTGACCAGTATTATTTTAGTTGGGTACCTATGGCCTAATGGGTCTTTAGTGACCAATGCATACGAGACGCACAGGACCAGAGGACTAACTCTACTATTTTTAAAACAATGTTGGGCTTCGCATGTCAATCGCAAACTGTAAACCAGCGGCCAAGTGCGATTCGGACTCGCGCACTGAGGGTTCCGTACAAACCTGTAGGTATATTATATAAGCAAAAGTTGCGGTTTACGATTTATGCCGTATTAAAAAAAACTACTTGCTAGATCTCGCTCAAACCAATTTTAGGTGTAAATTTAATGGTAATGTACATCATTACATTTTTTTTAATTTTATCATTCTCTTCTTTTAGAATTTACAGGGGGAGGACACATTTTACCACTTTGGAAGTGTCTCTCGCGCAAACTATTCAGTTAGAAAAACTGATTCTACAAACCTCAATATAATTTTTGAGGACCTATCCATAGATACCCCACACGTATGGGTTTGATGAAAAAAAAAATATGAGTTTCAGTTCTAAGCATGGGGAACCTCAAATTTTTTTTTTGTGTGAAAATCTAAATGCGGTTCACAAAATACATCTTCTTACAAAGTTTCAACAGCATAGTTCTTATAGTTTCGGAAAAAAGTGGCTGTGACATACGGACGGACAGACAGACAGACAGACATGACGAATCCATAAGGGTTTCGTTTTTTGCCATTTGGCTACGGAACCCCGAAAAGCTTTAAGTTTCATACATTTTTGACAGTTTGCGATTAAAGATGCAAATGTGAAAATTAATAGAATCGGATTTTGTTGCGAACGACACTTAGAGGGCAGCCTATGGCTAACAGTGGACGTCTTTTGGCTGATGTGGCTGATATTTATTTATTTACTAGAGGCCGCCCGCGACTTCATCCGCGTATAAATTCTCGTTATTCCCGTGTAAATATCGATCCCTCTTAAACTCCGGGATAAAAAGTCTAAAGCCTATGTGTTATTCTGGGTCTTCAGCTACCTACATACTACATACCTACTTGTAATCGGTGAAGTAGTATTTGCGTGGAAGAGTAACAAACATCCATACATACTCACAAACTTTCGCACTTATAATATTAGTAGGATTTTTCGGAAGACTTACTGACTATTATTATAATGACAATAATAATATCTATATTGCTAATAACAAGTCTCCACAGATAAAAACAAACTAGTTATTCCTTCATAGACCAAGTTACAACTTGTATTTTCTATTGAACTTAGAAATTCCCTCAAATTTTATTGGTTTTGTTAAATTTTATGTCAGTTTGTTATACAGCAATTGGTCAGCAGAGGTTGATATGATGATGATAATGAGCCTTTTGAGCAACATCCAATTCGATTTGAGTTTTAGAGCTGAGTGTAGAGAAGTTTTAGTTTTCCCTTTTAACGGGTGAAAATAAAACGTGACCTCGACTTACTCCAGATAATATTCTCTTAATTTGGAAGACAGGTATTAAATTCAATTAATTTTTATCTATTTCAGAAAAGAATACTTGGTTAATTATAGGCAAGCGAGCTCCTTTTTCTACAACATCATCGCTTACCATCAGGTGAGATAGTGGTCAAACGCGTGCCAATCAATAGTAAAAAAAGGTGGAAGAAAAAAATCCTTTCAACAGTTTTCAACCGAAGGCAACAGAAATGTTAAATACTGCCCGTCAGATAAAAAGTTAAAGTAGTCACAACTTAATTATTCAAAACAACAGCCTTTTCCACTCGCTCTTAGATTTGCACGAAATCTAAGTAAAGAATTAGATGTTATTCGCACCTTCAGACGAAATTCATTAGTGCTACAACCTTAATTGTTACACTTTCTTAACTAGCTTCATTAGTAGAGCACTTTCACTTACTCCGAAATGTTTTTAACTAGTTTTTTTAGAAGTCCTAATTCTCTCTAAGCCCACTAAGTGGAATACTAAAGATAATTTGTAAATGTACCAAACACCAAAAGAAGGTGGCTAGGCAATAAAACACTAGTTACTGGTAATCTAGTAGAAAGCTTTTGCAAACGTGCGAGGTCATTCTTACATAATCGTATTGTACCGAAACAGATTCTACCGAATTCAGAGACGTCAATTTGCTACATTTTTTTCCATCATAATTATTATCTATACTTAATATTATAAAGCAGAAGAGTTTGTTTGTTTGTTTATAAGTTTGTTTGTTTGTTTGGTTGAACGCGCTAATCTCAGGAACTACTGGTCCGATTTGAAAAATTCTTTCAGTGTTAGATAGCCCATTTATCGAGGAAGGTTATAGGCTATATATCATCACGCTGAGACAAATAGGAGCGGAGAATTAATGGAAAATTTTAACGCAGACGAAGTTGCGCGGGTCAGCTAGTAGTAAAAATAAAAGAACAAGTTTTTATCATTATAAAAATAAATCTGTCTTTTCGATTGGTTGATAGTACTGCCGGCCGATTTTGTAAACATGTTGAAGTGAAAACGTGGGTGAAGTGATCACGGAGTGAGCTGTCACACCATATAAACAAGATGGAATGACAGCTCACTTGTCGTTCACTCCACCTAAGTGAACACTGTGAGATGTCGACAGAATTGACCGGCAGAACCCTTCGTGTACGAGTCCGATAAATTTGCAAATAAACTATTTGAATACATTTTTGCTCTGTAGATTTGAAGCAATCGATGCAAAAAGAAAATAATATTCTTTTTTTTCTTTGCCAGAAATTTGGCATCAACCTTAAAGATCCATTGAAGCCGTTGTAACATTTGTCCGAAAGCGAAACCGCGGCCCTGAAACGCAAAACGTATGGGTTTTCTGTTAGTAAGAGTCTGACACTCCCTTTCACTCCACCCAGAGCGGAAGGAGTCATTTGATGATTTCCCATCCTAAAAAAAAAACTCCATTAAAACCCAATCTTCAAAACCTATAATTCAACCAGTATATGAAAGTTAAGCTGACCCGCGCAACTTCGTCTGCGTCACATTTTCTATTCCGCTCCTGTCTAAGCGTAATAATATATAACCTATCGCTTTCCTCGATAAATAGGCTATCTAACACTGAAAGAATTTTTCAAATCGGACTATTAGTTCCTGGGATTAGCGCGTTCAAGCAAGCAAACAAAAAACTCTTCAGCTTTATAATATTTGTATAGATAGTACTCGTAACTCTTGTCTGTTTGTTTGTTATCACTTCACGTCTCAACGGCTCGTCATAAACGGATTTGAATGAAACATGGCAAACGGGTAACCCATGACCCATAATAGGACATAGGTTACTTTCATCGCCGGAGTACTATCCCTTCGGATAATTTCTGACTATAAAGCGGGTGAAAACTGTTAGAAGTTAGTACTACTGGATAATAATTTTGTAGTCTCACCGTGTGGCTTTAAGTCTGGTAACTTTAATTGTTGCTCACATGCACCCAACAAGTTTATCTGTGACCGAATTCAATTGTCTAGAATGTTATGGGAGGCAATCGCAGTGGAGGATTAGAAGGTTCATGTGCTTTTGTATGATTTAATGAAGGAAATATTAGGATTTTGATATGAATGTGCTCATTAGCAGCTTATAATAAGCATGATGCAATTGCAGATGAAACAATTAATTATAGGTTAAAACCGCTAGCACAAAAAACAGGTAAAATAATTAAAGATTAAATTGCAACAGATTCATAAAAATACAAGTGAATAAAATGTGAAAAATAAATTAATAAATTAGATCATAAATGAGGTAACGTGGGGATGTTATTGGTCACGTCCGTAGGATTTACTACCTTCTCTTAGTTTATTTACTCTTCTGTAAGTATGAATAATAGCGAAATATATTTGTCATGTGATCCAGCTAACGCCCGGCGCTCGCAGGTATCCGGGCCTGCAAGTGTGAAATTGGTTACCGAAGTCTATACAGAGGTAGGCGACAAGGCCCCTGTGACGGAGAATGCTACTGGCAGCACTAAAAAACTCGTACAACAGGCACTTCATCTGAACCTCTTCATCTCAAGACCTAGATCTTCCTCATTTGGAAATCTTAGCACAGCTGACACCATGAAGGACAAAAATTTGATAGCAACATCATCAGAGCCTATCACCATAGATGATGATAACAACAGCTGTCCCCCTAAATGGCAAAGAATGCTTACACCGGAACCCTAAAAGAAAGAAGATATCTACTAGCCCACCTTCTAAGGGATTGGAGAAAAAACTAACTCTAAACACACAGAACTTCATCAACACTTTCAACAGATACAGTGAACTTCCAGTAGATATACCTGATGAACCTACTGAGTCAATAGAGAGTCAAACTCAAACCAAGAAATTCAGTAAATCGCCGCCGATAATTCTTTATGGAAGTATGGACATTTCTTAACTGACACAGCTCCTGAAAAGTTCCGTACCTACCTAGTGATGGTTATACCTATAAAATAGTTACCAAAGACCAGTTGAGAGTAATGGAAAAGACAAGTGAAGCATACAAAGATATTATCGACCTTATTCGAAAGAATAGACTTATAGGGCACACATTATAAGAGGAGCTGCAGAATTGTGTGTGTCTTTCAATATTGATGAAATAGTAAAAACTGGAAATAAGGTCAGAGGAGAAATTGTATGCGCACTTTCTATAAGAAACAAAAAACCGCTTAACATGTTCTTCGTGAACGTAAAACCCGGTCCAAATAACCCAGAACTAAAGCGTATAGATTCCATACACTACACAAAAGTTAAAATAGAAGATCCAAGAAAAACAAATGACATTCCCGAATGCGCTAGATGTCAGTAGTACGGGCACACTAAAAACAATTGCATGCGCCCCTTTCGATGCGTTAAATGTGCAAAAGGTCATAGAACAATAGACTGACCGAAAAAAGACAGAAATACCCCTGCAACCCGTACATTGTGCCTTGAAAACCACCCTGCAAACTATAAGGGGTGCATATAAAGAGATACGGGCAAGAAAAAAAATTCCATCCCACAAAAAGCTCCAACAAATATGTGGCCTCCAAGAAGTAATACTGCCTTTTAAATAGAAGACTTCCTCCACCAAAACCAAACACCTATGCTAGACAGCAACCTCCAGGCTCACAAAGCCAACATCCCGAAAATACAGCATTCTGGAACAAGAAACTAGAGAACTAACATTCTCAGCCAACAAGTTCACTAGAACAGATAGTAATAAAACAATCAGACAAAATAGACATCCTCATACACAAATGGGTACCCTAGTGGATCTCCTTACAACTATAATCGCCTAATATCAGAAATTATGAAATTCCTACGCATTGCTGCATGGAACGAACGTAAATGGTCTGGCTCCTAATAGGCAAGAAATAGAACTATTCATAAAAAATAACAGGATAAAACTCGCGTCATCGTAGACTTTGCCTCCGTCATTTTCCAGCTTTGACCTAGACTATAGTCAAGAGCAAACCTATCACTAATAAAAAATTGAAAATTAAACGAAGTTTAAGAGCCTCTTATTCTAAACTAAGATTCGTCGAACTAATACTTCTGTTACACTCTTCTCTACACCAAACTCAAGCTAAACTTGACTAAGTATTGTTAGGAACCTATTATCACGCAAGCAATACATTTAGATTATTTTAGGCCTCAAATTAATAAAACTTGGTATAACATTACTGTTGTTGACAATGTTACAGAACTTACTGCTAGAAATTAACAGAATCCTTACAAATTGGTTACAAGTTTTAGTTGAGCTCAGTAAAACATCTTTATGTAGTTTAAAAACCGGCCAACTGCAAGTCGGACAATAGAAATACATCACCTGCCTAGCCTTTTCCCAACTACATTGGGGTCGGTTTCCAGCCGGATTCAGCTGAATACCAGTATTTTATGTGGAGCGGCGGCCTACCAGACCTCCACAACCCATTAACTGGGTATCACGGTATTTCTTGGCAAGACTGGAGTCAGATTTACTGTCTTCTGACAATCCGTAACGACTGCCAAAGATCTACAAATGATAGCCGAGACCAACGGCTTAACGTGCTTTCCGAGGTACGGAGGAAACTCGATATGTTAAGATGGTCACCCATCCACAGACCAACCTTGGCAAGCGTTGCTTAACCTCGAAGACCGACCCATGCAGCTGTTGGTATTAGCCTCGAGCTCCTCAATAGACAATAGAAATACACAAACTAAAAATTACAATCTATCTACCTATTGCGGTTCTTGAGATACAGACAGGCGGAAGGACGGAAGGACGGAAGGACGGACGGACGGTTAGCGGAGATTTTAATAGGATTCCGTCGGTTACCCTTTGGGTACGGAACCCTAAAAATGTCTCTTTTATTTACTAATAGCTGATGCCTGCAGCTTCACCCGCTTAATAAATTATATACTAAAATCTTCCTCAAGAACCACTCTATCCATTGATGAAAACAGCATGAAAATCGGTGCAGGAGTTTTTGAGTTTATTGCGAACATACTGACAGACAGACGTGGTGGAGGACTTTGTTATATAATATATAGTGATTTTATTATTTCTTCTGATCAATCCCCTAGATTGATGAACAGAGTGGTGTGATGAATAGTAGTGCCTTACTGACTAAATACTAAAAAAAAAAATAAAAAAAAAAAATGTCTTTAACTAAATAACTTATTACCGACATATAGTGTAACTTTTGCGAATTCACTCAAGTTCCACCACAATACATCAACCCTCCCGTGAACCTCATTCACCACGCGTATGGCTCTAGTGAGAGGAGTTCTCACCAGTAGGTTGGCCCTGGCTGCAGGCAAAGACAACGCGCAACACATTTGTCCTCATTTTATACTTGTTTGCCGCGACAGCTGAATAGACGCGGAAAGCTAAAGCGGAAGTCTCCATACAAAATCGTTGTTTTCTATGGGCATAAGCTGAATAAGTGTGAATGTGAGTAGTCCCTAATCATTCACGTCTAAATGGTCCACCGCTTTTGTTTCCCGTCTCGGTCGGAGAGGCAATTACGAGGAGTAGCGGCTGTTAATCATTGCACTGTTGTTATCTTTGCAGACAGAGTGATCTACAAATGTTTTGTGTTGTTTGTAGTCTAGGTGGGTTATTTTTGTAGTGGTATAGTGCTTTTAGAACTGAGGGGTAAATACCATGTACCAAAAATCTTTTTACAATAAAATACAACCGACTTCCATCAACAAAACACTATTAAGTATAAAATAACTTTAATTTGGGAAGTCGGCGTTTTTTTTTCTTTTTTCGATATCGAGTTCCGAAAAGAATGCCCACGGCACTATGGACAAATGTACTCAATTCAACATTGTTGTGTCTTCATAAAATCATCTTTAAAATACTTGAATGTAGGTAGGTACGCACATTACCCGCAATAGAAAAAATGGACATCTCTAGTATTGACAGTCGGTAGTAAAAAATGGCGTACTATAACGTCGGAAACATAAAAGTACTAAATTATACCTCAAAAGATTTAACACAAACTACATTGGCATTTCTGAGATATTTACGAAAATGAAATTACTATTTTGAGGTTATGTTCGACCAAAAATTAGTTGAAAAAGCTATTTAAAAGGGTCTGAATGGGTTTACGGGTGAGCTTGGTATCTTTGAAGCATAATTTGTGTAAAATCTGTAACGTTTTACCTCACCAAGTCTAACTGATTTAGATTTTGCGCATTTTTAAATCTCATGCCCTCGTTTCATAAAATTGCAAAGCATGGAAGAAATCATTACTAAATAAAATAGTCAATCGATCAGTGTTATTGTCTGGATCCTACTCAAATCATATGGTCTTTGTAAGTAGAGAGGGAAGGTAAAACACACAACACCAAATAAAACAAATAAAAGAATGATTATTTCTTAAACTTGTATTTTATTCTTCTAAAAATATGTTATCCAAAAATAGTGCTGGAACACTAACATTGTCATAACGTGCCCAGCTCAAATATCACACTATGCACATTACATGCACACAGCAACCTACAGTTCTTTTTCCCACAAGGCAAGAACAATAGTATCCTACCATAGCGCCTAATGTATCTCTTACATTTTCATCTTTATTTACTAAAATATAACTATAATAATGTTCTACTAGACACATGCCTCGATTTTATTCTTCCTCTTACTAAATAATTATTAGTTCCCAATACTAAAATTCTGTGCAACTGCAATCTAAAATGGTACTAGGTACACACAATTCATTCATATCCTCGAATACACTATTAAGTGATTGAAAAAAAACAATCCTAGTAAATAAGTTAGTTTTAACCAACACATCAGTAGAAGGTTTCTACCTATATAGGTTATGTTGCAATCCGGTAACCCAACGTTGAGGTGAGGTACTAACAAACAGACATGGATTGTACTTGTGTCCTCTAAGATTTGTTATATGGTACGTAAACATAAAGCGCAGTTCCTAACTAAAAAAAATCCTACTACGTTAAAAATACAAAATGCATTCTTACCGGTGTTGGTGAGATCCAGACTCGTAAAATGTCCATGATGTTATTCGGAATCTTCGACAACATGTGTCTGCGCCTAAGTGGCGTTAATCTCAAAGAGCAGTTGAGACATTGCATCACAGTCGCACTCGCCATGATCACAACTCAAAAAGTCCGGCTTTTAGTAATAAACAATACACACGGTGCATAAAAATATGTTTATTTTCAATGGGTTGGCAGCAGTAACGGAGGAACTAAAAGGCTCTACTCGAAGCACAACGTACCAAAACCAGCAGAAATAACAGTATTGTATTGCAAAAATATGACAGACGCGCAATAAACGTCAAATAAGGTTGTACCCATACTGATGAAATATCGATTTTTGATCGATTTCCGTAAACCAGCTAGTAGTATTTCACAAATACAACTTAGCGCCGACGTCGCCGTTTACAACCACTGATATTGATAATGCCAGCAACAACTTGTGATTTAGAACTCAGTTATTACTTTACAATAAAAGATTGAACAATCATACAAAATCGATATTATTTTATTTTATGTAGGTAGGTACGCACATTACCCGCAATAGAAAAAATGGACATCTCTAGTATTGACAGTCGGTAGTAAAAAATGGCGTACTATAACGTCGGAAACATAAAAGTACTAATTATTTTTCAAAAAACTATCCCATTTTAAATATCAATCAAAATCTTTTTAAAAATATATTTTCGTAAATATCTCAGAAATGCCAATGTAGTTTGTGTTAAATCTTTTGAGGTATAATTTAGACATGCCATCAAGTATTTTAAAGATGATTTTATGAAGACACAACAATGTTGAATTGAGTACATTTGTCCATAGTGCCGTGGGCATTCTCCTTTCTTGGCAAAAAAAAAATTGACTTCCATGGGATCCCATTATCAGATGCTGACTTCGTGACAATCGGACCACCTCAGGAGTATAGGGTTTCGAATAAAAAAAGTATTTTTTAAGTCGGTCCATAAAAAAAAAAAACATACAGACGGCCATACAACCTCTTCCTTTTTGAAGAAGTCGGTTAAAAATAAACTAAAAGGGTTCGAAATTGCGAAATTGTAAACGATTTTTAATATGATAGGGGTTTTCATTTACTTCAAAGTGCTTCTGTACTTTTTCTTTTTTTTTTCGGTGTATGTTACGGAACCCTTATTGATTTTTCGACATTAACGTGCAAGTATCTAGTAAATGTATATATATTGATAATATACAGCTATAACACTTACATGAGGCACAGCGTTAAAAATATAAAAGAAACACGTTTTTTTTTTAAATCTATATTAAGAAAAAAGAAATATAAATAAATATATACACATTTATATATATTAAACAACATTAACAGAAAGAAGAAACATAGTAAAAAATAAAAATAGAAACACATTATTTGCTTTAACCACATAACTAAATATCAAAATATATTAATAATTATCCAATTGTATAATTTTACTTCAACAACTACGGAAATTATGGCAACAGGTTTTTGCCAATTTCCTAATAAATTGGCAAAGGTAGGCTCCAGATAAACTTGCAATAAAGTACATTTAACCTTTATAGATACCCGAACAATAAATTATGAATCATTTTTCATAACTAGAGACTGTTAAATATCACGATAAAAGGCGATTCAGGACAGCTTTGTCTTTATTTTTGCTGTGGATACTAAGAATGTCCATACATTTATGCTGGTCAATGACAGTTATTGCACATCTGGAGCCTACCATAGAGTAAGGTTTCTTTCTGCCGATCAAAACTTGGAGATACTGGTGATAGTCTTATTTTTATCAGTTTCTTGTCCAGATCCCTCGTGACTACCAACATATTAACAGGCTGTCTCCTATTCGTGTTGGGAACCGTCACTGTGGTTTAATGCAATTGGAATTTCGCATCTTCCACCTTCGTACTCTCCCACGCATTCACAGACTGGCACAGCCTCGTCCGTCAACGAACATGTACCATTGTTTGAGCAATACTGATAGCACGCATTGATTTCGCATCGTTCTCCGGAATACACAGCATTGCATCTGAAATAATGAAAATGTTTAATAGAGCACCTTAAACAAACATCTAGCCATTAGAACCAATTGAAGATGCTTTACCCGCATTCAGGAACTCCCTCTTCATTTAAACTACAGTTGCCATTCAAACAATAGTTATGACAGTCTGATATTTCGCATCTATGACCCACATAATCTCCTTGACATTGACAGACTGGTCCACTGTCGTCATTCAAGGAACAGCTACCGTTGTTCAAGCAATACCCAAGACAGGCGTTTACTTCGCATCGTTCCCCGGAAAAGCCATCTTCACATCTGGAATAACGAAATTGTTATTTATACCAAAAATAAAATGATAGTCAAAAAACAAGGAACAGAAAATGTTTTACCTGCATTTAGGAAGTCCTTGTTCTGAGATGCTACAGTTTCCTTTCAAACAGAAGTTCTCACAGAGTGATACCTCACATCGCCCACCAGTGTACCCAGGTGTGCATTCGCAAAGGGGTTGTCCATTAACTTTACTACCATGAACACAATACAGACCCTCATATTCTGTACCAATTTTAAATGAGTCATCTGTCTCATAGCTGTTATTGAGTACGTGATTGCAATCCGAAATTCCCTGAAACTGATCTTTCATGTTGTAATTGGCGGCTATACCGACAACGTCGTCAGTATTAATCTCTAACATCTTGTAGTAATATCTCATTGATGCCGATGGTATATATTTCTTTACTCTGGTTCGTGGATTACATAAAAGGCAAGGCGTCTCGTCCACCACGTAGAAGCTTTTTTTTCTAAGTGCATATGAATTTGGGTACATCGTCCAATAATGTCGTTGAGGCTGTTCAATTAATGACACGATGTTTTTTCCATCCAAATCTGCACTATAAGTATAACTGGTTGAATTAGTGTCAGGCATATTCCAGTACAATTTTTGTTTTTGTTGGTCAATAACCAAACTGTGCAGGTCCCGTGTGTACTCAACATTAATGACAACTTCCCTTTCTGAGCCATTAAATCGAGCTCTCTCTATTGAAGACGACTTCACGTTCCTGTTGATCCAGTAAATATATCTGCAAATTGAACAACGTTAGAGCTTATCACCAATCAGAATAAGTTCTGATCAAATTAAAAATTACCAGAGCTTCAAATTATAGATTATATTGGTAACGTACCCTCTGCAACTGTCTACGGCAATATCAGTGGGGACTCCGTGATCCGTCTTTATTAAAAGATTGCCGTAAGCATTGTTGTTGGATTCAGGTTTCAATGAAAACCAATTTATACTTTTTTCTTTAGTATCAGTGAAAAAAAATATTTCTGTGACAGGGTCGAAGGCCAGGCCCTGGATGGACCTTCCATTCCGCTTGAAGTGGCATTTGAATCTCAAGTAAGACATGTTGTAATCACATATGGTATCGTTATTGCGCTGTTTATCGACGAACAGAAGGCTATTGTGAACTTCATCAAAAGCTAAAGCAGTCATGACGCGGGAGGTCAGATAATGTACAGTGGACCTTTTGATTCCGCTAATCGTGTAAAATTCTAGACGATCTCCTACTGATATGGCGATTTCTGAAACAAAATTGTTGTTTAACGACAAGCAGATATTAATTAGACTAGAGTGTATATAATTATCCCACCAAAAACATTTCTTGTGAGTCGGTATTAAAGACTTCGGTTTCGCTGTTAAAAATGAACGTCTTAGTGGTAGGTAGTAGGTACCTCACACCTAACAACACCACCGGAAAATCGAAGAAAAGCAAAATACGCAATTTCGTTTACTTTTACTACTAATTCCAGTTATTTGATTTAAAATCCATACTTCCTAACTGATTTTGATAAAGTTTATATGGGACTAATCGAAGATATCCTTTCAGATAAAACAATATTTTTTCTAATCGGTTCACAAATGACGGAGATACGAGGAAACAAAGTTTAAAAATACAACCGAATTGAGAAACTCCTCCTTTCTTTTAAGTCGGTTAAAAATCAACTTTAATCCGTTCCTGTCACTGTCAAAAACAGCCGCTGTCATTTATGTCACTGGTTAGTGTTGTCACGCCTCGGGAAGAAATCACCCGTTTATTGAATTCTTCAAGGGAGATTCCGGGGCCATCAAAGCCGTTAAAAAAACAATTGAAGCAGAAAGTATTTCATAAAGCTCTCTTCATCAGCAAATCATGTTCAAACTTTACTTCTACACCTCTGTAAAGTACCTTCTAGTAAAATATCAAGGACTTCATCAGACTCTCGATATGATATCTACAGGAGAACCAACACACTAGCCAACAAATGTGAACAAAATACCGGAATTCATCGATTTTTATTATAAAAGGCATTGCCAAAAAGAATGATTGTAACTTGCATTTCGAGTCAGGATTTGTCATCAGACCACACGCCAAAACTTATGAAACTAAAAAAATCAAAACAATTACAATCAAGAAATTATAATCTAATCAAGATTTATTAGAATTAAACGGAGTGCGAAATTTTAAGGTGACACTTACAACAATTTGCATCAAAAATAAAATATATACTGTGTGTATGTAACCCCCAAAGACTCACTAGATAAGAAGTGCAAAGCAAGGAAACGCGACGAGATACCCTGGTAACAAGAAACCAACTCGTCTTAAATTAGCACTCAGTGAAGACCAAAATCTAGACAAGTGGCAATATACTAAAAACCTAGACGCAACGAAAAGTTATTTTTTTTCTCTCTCAAATAAAGCCTAAAAAGACTAATAGCAAGCCAAGCCCCAATCCACAAAAGCGATAACTCATGGGCAAAAGGGATTTTGAAAAGGAAAAAACTTTTGCCGAACACAACAACTTAAGAGTCTTTAAGTTAAGAGTGTTCTATCTTTGACCGCATCATCGCTTACCATCAGGTGAGACAGTGGTCAAAAGTATACCTATCATTAGCAAAAAAAAAAACACCCAAGTAAAATATTTACACCAAATGAAGCTCAAGGATTACATAAAATGCATGTTAAAATACATCATAACAACTGCAATCATACCAACTTGACTTGCCTTTGTAAAAAGTTATGAAAAATTAAGTAAGAACTGCCATCAATAAAGTAAATGATCACAACGTACTTGGATCTGACTTAGGGCGTATTTCATCAATCTGATACTGAACTCGATCAGCATATGAACCACGTTTACGGGCCGTTTGTCGGTGTCATTATTTTCTAAGGAATATTGACACTGACAACTCTTGAACGCAGCTTGATCACAATCACTTTCATTGGTGAAATCCGCTCTTAATCTCTCTTTAGAGCTTTCTATACATCTTTTTACACCTACGGCCTGTTGGACTGCACGAAATTCGGGACAGTACTACCTCAAGGCAATGAAATGGGTCCCACTCTTTACCTTATCTATAAAGCTGATCGTCTGAAGAAATAGTAGGTTGGAGTAGTCGACGATACTGCTACACTAGCTGTGCATGCCACTCAGAAATCTAACATATTACAAACAAGCTTAGATGAAATTTCGATTGGCAATAAAGACAAATAAAACCAAATCTGTACACTTGACGTTCACAACAAGAGATACATGCCCGTTTGTACGACTGTGTAATGTTTTGATTCTGAAAAGAAAACAGCTAAATCCGCAGAATGTACTAAGACCTTATTCACGATCCGCAAAGCATTGAGCTAACAGCTTAAAACACGAATAGCTACTATAAAAAATAAAACCATGCTTTCCATGGAAAATAAACTCAAAATGTATAAGTGTACGATAATGACTATTTGAACATACGGCTGTGAGGTACGGTACGTAAACTCGTAACACAAGCATATCGTGTACTCACCCCAGGAATGCGCCACCCCGACGAACAGTGCTATCACTAACACGCACAGTGCTCTAGACATTTTCTACAGAAATAAAAAATCGATTCAACAGAGGAGAAGCGCTCACCACGGAAGATGAAATTGTACTGGCCTAGAGTTGATGAAGGCTCCTTAAATATTGACAAAACAGGTGGTCATGTGTCACAAAAAAATACAAAATGGCTGTGATAGACTCTTATCACAGCCATTTTGTATTTTTTTGCCCTTGATACGAGATCACAAATATATGTTATTTCATCATTCAGATATCTTGTGCCGTTAGCTGTGAGATACGCCGCGGGAAAGCCCTGTACAAAATAAGTGATAATAGGAGGAAACCTGATTAAAGTTCGCAATAACACGTTGCTTCATCATTCAGATAACTTGTGACCCTTTAGTAGATATTGAGAGCTGTATCATCGGATTACTCCCGTTTGGTAACGCTAAATATGTATACATTGGTATGTTTGTAGATATTACGAACCTGCCGGTCGATTCTGTTGACATCTCACCGTGATCACTTAGGTAGGGTGAACGACAAGTGAGCTGTCATGCCACACACACACACACACAAACTCACACATTTTGGTTGCTCCACCTTTTCCTCTTTCTGGTCCTATATAAATGGTTAGTTTATAATATACATTTATTTTCTCCTTCTTATAATCGATGGTAGACCGACACACTTCACAAGCTTTATTTCGTAACAATAGCTGCTCACTGTTTCTTAAGATACAGGGCTTCCCTAGTTAAAGAGGTAGGGTTCATCATTTTGCGTACAGATCTTTGGTCATATAACACCTGACTAGTCCTCTTCTACCGAACAGTCCATTTATTTATGTAATTAATTTTGTTTCAAACAGAAAACAGAGAGTAAGAGTTGGTGACTATATTAGTGAAGACGCACAAGTGTCATTCGGTGTGCCTCAAGGAAGCGTACTAGGTCCAACATTATTTTTGACCTATATTAATGACCTCTGTAACTTGACCATCAAAAATATTAAAATTTTCACTTACGCCGATGATGATACAGCTGTTGTATTTTCTGGGAAATCCTGGAAAGATGTCAAAGACTATGCTGAGTTGTGTATGGCTTTAATAGCCAATTGGTTAAAAAGTAATTTACTCACATTGAACACCTTAAAAACCAACTTTATATGTTTTCGTATAAATAACCGTACTCAGCCAGAGGAACATTTTAAATTAAAAATTCATCAATGTGACTATTTAAATAATCTAAATTGCAAATGTCCAACAATAGATAAAGTAACTCATACGAAATACTTAAAAGTGGTTGTTGACCAAAGGCTATCTTGGTACCAACATCTCGAACAAGTTACAAGCAGAGTCAGAAAGCTCAGCTGGTTATTTAACTCTTTGCGACATTTCGTCCCAAAATCTTTCCATACTCGCCACAATTCAAAAAGAAACCTTCTGAACGAAATATATATTACTCTAGTACAGTCAGTTTTGACGTACTGCATCCCTGTGTGGGGAGGGGCTAGTAAATCAAAATTCATAGATGTTGAACGGGCACAACGCGCTTTAATAAAAATTATGTATTTTAAGAAATTGAGATTCCACACAGACGAACTATTTCAGATCTGATCTGTTCTCTGTAAGAAAATTATATATTATACAGACCATCATGAAAATGCACAAAACTTTACAGTTCGATTTTACTCTTCCAAATTAACAAAAAGACGAAAGGACAGTATTGCACAAATTCCCCATTCACGAACTCGGTTTGCTAGAATTCAATTACAAAAACGTTCAGCCCATTTATATAATAGGGAAATAAACATATATACAAAACAATACTATGAATGCAAAAATTCTTTAATTAATTGGATAAAACTTTTAAACTATGATGAAACAGAAGCACTGTTAACACTTGTATCATGATGCTTGTTCTGTCCGCTTGAATGGTTGCCTTTGCTTGCAATTGAGTGCAACAGTTTATGTGTTTTTGGGATAGTGGTAGTGCGGTGGATCGCACTCACCTCATATCAATGTAGGTATACATATTTTACACACACACAAACCTGCTCACACACACACACATACACTATTACACAAACATATACTCACACACTCACACAAATATTGTTTGTTTCTAAAGAAATATTGATTGATGATAATTATGAAAGAGCGGAGTCTCCCAATACAGGCATTACTTTGCTTAAAGGGAGGCTCCAATCACTAATTCTGTTCATGTTACTTTTGCTGAAGAAGTAAATGTTTTTTGATTTGATTTGATTTTAATTTGATTTGACTTGTCCACCTCTCGATTAGTGTAAGCCTTATATGGAGGAGATCGAAATTTTCCTACATATTATAATTACTAGCTGTTGCCCGCGACTTCGTTTGCGTGTAGGTATGTCGAAAAATAATATGTTGTCGATAGGTAAAATCTCTAAGATAAGATAAACGAATAGTCAATATTTAGCATTGCTTGACTCCTCTTAGCATTAGGAACTTGGAAGAGTGTTATGCAAGGCGCTGGCTGTTTCGCCTCTTCTGTTCAAAATGCCGACCAGCCCCAATAATTTATCGTTATGAAAGACATTTAGATGATAACGCTTCTCTGTACATGTTGTTATAGAAAGGTGCTAGGGTTTTTAACACGCGATAGAGCTACATTAAGTTTGGCCATGGAAAAACACCAACCGGAAGAGCAATCTACCCCTGCGGATCTAGACTCAGGTATTTGCTTCATGTTACGACTCCTATTCTGACCGTTGCGCATAGGTGTCCTAGCTTTGTTAGCCAGCCTAGCTCCCCCCAAATGCACAGATGTCTCCTGGGTGCTTTACAGATTTCATGGAGCGACCTCACCGTTCCGAGAATTTGGGAAGCCTCGGCCTTACTTTCAGGATGACGTGGGCAACTGATTCCTCGGAGCCAAAGCAACCTCTGTAAATTGGGTTGTCTCTGAAGCTTATGTTAAAGAGGTATTTCTTAGGAGGACTGAACATTAATTACCCTTTTATTATTCGGAAGGAATTTATATTTTACCTGAAAAGTCGTTAAGTTACGTAGTAACGGGTATGGCCTTGACATAGCTATTTTTGACTGCCTGCAATCTATAGCAGAATTTACGTACGAAACTGAGAATACAGGTCCAGCTTTACCACCTCAAAACCTCTCTTTCTAAGATTTCTAAGATAAGATATACGAACAGTCAATATCTATCATTGCTTAACTCCTCTTAGCTTTAGGAACTTGGAAGAGTGTTATGCAAGGCGCTGGCTGTTTCGCCTCTTCCGTTCAAAATGCCGACCAGCCAGCCTAGCTCCCCCCAAATGCACAAATGTCTCCTGGGTGCTTAACAGGTTTCATGGAGCGACCTCACCGTTCCGAGAATTTGTTCACGGCGGGAAGCCTCAGCCTTACTTTCAGGCTGACGTGGGCAACTGATTCCTCGGCGCCAAAGGAACCTCTGTAAATTGGGTTTTCTGTGACGCCTATGTTAAAGAGGTGTTTCTTAGGAGGAATTTCTATTTTACCTGAAAAGTCGTTAAGTTACGTAGTCACGGGTATGGCCTTGACATAGCTATTTTTGACTGCCTGCAATCTAGATAGCCGAATTTACGTACGAAACTGAGAATACAGGTCCAGCTTTACCACCTCAAAACCTCTCTTCGCGAGTTCGTCTGTGTCGTCAATGCCTAGGGATCAGTTGCCCTTGATCCACTCGAGAGTGAATCCCAGTATAATAATATTTTCAGGATGATGTTGGGGCTGCCTCGTTTCTGTAGTGCATCAGGAATGTTCGCGCTGTATTACACTGATGGCTTTCATGCATGCATTTACAAAAAAAACGGCATCCCTGATCTGCAGAATGCGTGGCAGCCGCAATAAAATCCTGATGACTGTACTGGACAGGATCTTATCCCCATTGTGGAGGTCCTTAGTTCGGAGTCATTTAATTTTTCCGTTTCTGTATCATTTACCATGTGAGTACTGTGGATTTTTGTCATCCGAATAAATATTTTTTATTTATATTTTAAATAAAAATCATAAAACTTAATCTAAAACATTTGTTAATATTCTGCTTATTGATGGCTGTTGCTTCCACGTACAAAGAAAAAATGGATCCAGGCTGTGAAGTAACCGGTCAGCACATGCTATCATCTAAAATAACTAAACCATGCTCTTGAAAGTCACACCCATCTTGATGAATAAAGTTCATTTTTTATTTATTTCGATCCAGGAACGCAAATCGAAACAATTTTATATATATATTTTTTTTTTAAGGATGGGAAATCATCAAATGACTCCTCCCGCTCTGGGTAAAGCAGGAGGGAGTGTCAGACTCCTACTGACTAAAACCCATCCGTGTTCCTCCTAATGCCCTTTGTGTTCCAGGGCCGCGGTGACTCTTTCGAACATATTCCGCAACCCCAGCAGGCACTGGCCCTAGCGGGCCCCACTTGCTTTGCTGACAACTCTATGAGGCGCGCGTGGAACACAGCGCGCCGTCAACCCGGACCTGATTCTGATCAGATGGCGAGCCACCCAATGCTCGCCGTCCGCAGGCCCACGCCTACGGTGGCCGGGAATCGCCCTGCGACTCCCGACGCCCGGGGCGTCTTTTTCTGGTGCGGCGGCCGGGGCGCGAGGTCTGCCTCACACGTTCGGCCTCCTCCTTCGCTTGCATTACTGCTTCGCAGAAGGAGGTGACCGCTTCCCATGCCTCCTCGCTCCGGATCATGGCTTGAACCAGGGCCGGACGCGAGAGGTTGCCGCCGCCGATCGCCTCATATTTATAAAACCTGGAAACCCAATATATACATCGGAGCTAATGTTACTCTTTCGACTCCTCTACCATTTAATCGTGACCATTTAAGACTTTGCCATCTAATCGTGGTTGTTATAAATTAAAAAAATAAGTTAAACTAATCTTTATTTCAGACTACAGTCCATAATTTAGTTAGTATTTTGGTGTAAGTAACAATGGTGCTTACGAAGTAGGTTAGTATTGTTAGTGACCCCTTTTTTTAATAATGATCATCAAATGACTCCTCCCGCTCTGGGAAATCAGGAGGCTCTGACTAAAACCCATCCGTGTTCTTCTTAATTTAATGCCCTTTGCATTCCAGGGCCGCGGTGATTCTCTCGAACAAATTCCGCGATAAGAAAATGAGATAAAATATATAACGCGATCTATGGAATATGATGTAGAACTGTCAAACTATAAGTGCGAGGTTCGTTTTTAGGGTTCCGTACTTCAAAAGGAAAAACTAAACGCTTATAGGATCACTTTGTTGACCGTCGTTCCGTCTTTCTGTCAAGATTTTTTATCTCAGGAACGCGTGGAGGTATCGAGTTTTTTTTTCTTTTTCAAAATTCAAAATTCAAGCATTTATTTCAATTAAACCATTTACAGGCACTTTTGAATTGTCAAGGTCGGTCGGTCCCAAAAAGTTGACGCTAATTTGCACGTTCCAAAGCGTAGATCTCTATGGAGAAGAACGTGCAAGACACTCCACGGACACTCTTTTAAAAATAATATTTTTTTACAAAGATTTATTTACGTCGGGTTGAAATTATACATAAATGTGAGAACGATGTAAAAGACGAGCAGGATAAAAGCGTCCGGAATAAAAGAGGAACAATTCAAAGAAATAATTAAAATCAACCATGGCAGCTGAGAAATGACCAGTCCCGACTGACGGCGCCCGTTCACGAACATGACGCATGCGCCAGCACCATTCAGCTCAACCATTTTGAAGGTAGCCAAATGATCAAACGCATACGCCACCATCAGCTAGACTTTTGAGTGAGCATGACACTCCCAACCGCCAGAGTACATTCAAGTCAAAAACATACCTAAAACTGATTATTAAAGTTTAAGTTAAAGGTACACAGTACTCACACATGTGCTGTTAATGGCTGAAATTATACAATGCTAAGTAAGTTGATTCTAAACAATGCAAATTTTTCTTACAATCTTCAGCCGATCCAACAATGTTTCCGAAATATTGTTGAAATCATATACTCAAAACTACAGTCCCTTGAAGCTGTGCAATAATCAAACTTCTAAGTTAACGTTAAATAAAGATACGGTCGTTTATGCTACAAAAAACGTACATTTCGACACACTCACGGGAATCAAAATTTATAGGGTATTTTCCGTTGACGTAGAACTTAAAAATCTGAAAACTACACATTTATTGTAACTAAATAAATACTTAAAAAAATGTAGACTTTATTTCAATGAATATTTTGTACCTACCCTCGGTGGGCGAGTCCGACTCACACGTTTCCGTTTTTTTTTTTGTATTCATGAGTTCATTCAGAACGATAATTTTTTAGTTACATTTTTAATAGCTTAAAAATACGATGGCTTTCTTTTTATTCCCTGAAAAGTACTGTTTAATTTTCACTTGGATTAATTCTCATGCTGTTGATAGTACTGTTTCAGTCAATAGATGGCGTTACGGGTATCGGCATTACGTAATAGATAAGGTGAATTCCTCTAAAACGTTTATGTGTAAAAGTTATCTACATGAGGTTTTGTACTTTTTTAACGTGATGTATTGTGACGTGATGTAACGAAAAAACGATTGGCGGCGCTAGTGGACGGAATACACACTCTTAAGAGCGTGTATTCCGTCCACTAGCGCCGCCAATCGTTTTTTATTATTTGTGGTAAATTTAAGACACGTAGATAAAAAACCGCTCTGTAGTGCACTGAAGAAATGTATTTATTATGTTTTGAGAGTTATGTTTTGTACTTTAGAACATAAATAGTTGCCAAAGTCGATATTTTTGCTAAAAGTGGCCACTTTTAGCAATAATTGCCGTTTTGGCTATTTAGCCATGAGTTATGTATTAAAAATAGCTGTCAAAAATAATAGATACATTTCTTCAGTGCACTACAGAGCGGTTTTTTATCTACGTATCTGAAATTTACCACAATTAATAAAAAACGATTGGCGGCGCTAGTGGACGGAATACACACTCTTAAGAGTCACAAGTTATCTGGATGATGAAATAACGTATTATTGTGAACTTTTATCAAGGGGTCTCTTATCATCGTTCGTTTTGACGAAGGACACATTGTTTAACCGATTTCTTCAAAAAGGAGGACGTTCTATGGTCGGTTGTATATTTTTTTCTTTTGTATGTTCACCAATGTCTCCGCCGATTGTGGGCCGATTTAAAAAAATAGTTTTGTATTTTAAAGCCTATACTCCTGAGGTGGTCCCATTGTTACCAAGTCAGATGATAGAATTCCATAGAAATCGAGGGTAACTCTCAAATTTTATAGGCACATTCAATGTTTTTCATATTATTAAGCTTTCTAACGCAACTCAGATATTTGTGCCTGGTAATCATCATGTTTCTGGTAATATTCATGTTGCTGAGCTGATGATGGAAGGTTTAGTGTTTTTTTTTTTGGAAGTCGGTTGCATCTTTTTCGTATGGTTTGACAGCTCACTTTGTGATCACTTCACCCACGCCTTCACTTCGACATGTTTGTAGAATCGAACGGCTGGAATGACAGCTCACTTCGTGATCACTTCACCCAAGCTTTCACTGAACCCTATTACTAAGCCTCCGCTGTCATCCGTCCGTCTGTCAACCGGTTGTATCAAAAAATAATAAAAATGTAACTAAATTAAAAATTAAAGTGACTGCAGCCGAAACTAAAAAAACACCACCAGCCACGCGACTTCCCGATGTGTAAATATCCTCGAAACACTCATGTTAGGTCGCTCCGCGTAACCTGTGAAGCACCCAACCCAGAAGGCTGCTGTGCATTTGGGCGGAGCTAGGCTGGCTAACTTAGCTAAGACACCTACGCAGAGCGGACCGAATGGGAGACAATTAGGACCGGCTCCACTAAAACGGAGACGTGCGGAGATGTCCGAAGCGGAGACGAAAAGAGATATTTTTCAGCTAAGGTGTATTCACTGAAACTTTGCGGAGATGCGTACTAGCTAGATTGTAACGGAGATATGTGCTGGCTAGAGTGGAGACGTACGCTGACTACACTGCATGCCGCACACATTTGGTCTCCGCTGCGCGCCATCGTCAACTTGCGAGGCAAACCTCACATCTCAGATTTAAACTGTTCAAGTATGTTCGTGTACTAGTTTATTAATTTGACTATATATTGTACATAGTATTTTATTGTATGTTTAGTTTACATGTATTTATTTATTTTTGTATTATTTTTACTATTAATCGCTTTTTGGCTTCTGTTTATCCATTTTGCACCTACCACTATTATTCTCTGCATCACCCAAAGGTTGACTGGTAGAAAATTCCTAAGGCATTAAGTCCGCCTCTGTACATACGAGTATGTGCGTAAAGTATTAAATAATAATAATGCGCCCGACCCAGTTCTCGATAAGAGCGATATCACATTGTATTGGGATCGGTCCATCATCACTGACAGGACTATTGTTACCAATAAGCCTGATATAGTGGTGGTGGACCGAATAGTGAGGCGTGCAATGATTGTAGACATAACCGTCCCGCATGACGCGAACCTCGTGAAAGCCGAGAAAGATAAACAAATCAAGTATATTGACTTGGCTCGCGAGGTTTTCGACATGTGGGAAGTCGACTCTGCAATCATTGTACCTATAGTTGTTACAGCCAACGGCTTAATAGCCAAGAGCCTCGACCAACACCTCAGGAGGCTCTCGTTGGATAGCTGGGTTAAGGGCTTGATTCAGAAAGTGGTACTTCTTGACACGGCTCGCATTGTTATGAGGTTCCTCTCTTTGGAGCCCTGACCGCGCCGGTAGCTTGGACCCTGTTCCCGATACCGGTGAGCTACTGTTTTTTATATTTTTTTTTTTAATAGAAATGTTTAAAAATGTGAAAAATATGTAAAGATAATGACTAAAGAATAATATTTTAATAAGCGTGCTCCCCGTGTCCAGTACAACAACGGGTTCCGAGCGGTGTTGGGGCTGCCCCGTTTCTAAAGCGCATCAGGTATGTTCGCGATGGCACACACTGATTGTTTCCACGCATCTATGCGTAAGCAGTGTGCGTGCCTGGTGCGTCGCGTGCGGGCCAGTACCAATGCTGTCCTGGCAATGATCGCCAACAAGCTGGACGGCCCTTATATCCTGTATAGCTGTGGCAGACATGTTGCTGTTCCAGTGCCAGTTGGGAAATTTAATTGATTGTGTCTTATAGATCATAAGCCATATTGTTACTAACATCTTTTAAGTATTTATTTTTGTGTGACTTGCCACTTTATAGCTCTGGGCCATCATGATTTCGTCTTCGACAGAGTCAGTTCCATTCATCCTGCATAGCTCCAATCTCTCCCTCGCGCCGAAACATATTCGTTTACTTGCTTCCACAAGGCAAAAACAAGATGTTAACAAAAAGATTAGAGTTAAGATCCACTGTAGATCCTACCTATTAGGGCATTTGTATTGTTTTTAACCGACTTCCAAAAAGGAGGCGGTTCTCAATTCGGCGGGTATTTGCTTTTTATGTATGTACACCGATTTTTCCGAGGTTTCTGATCCGATTTCTGTGATTCATTTTCAGTTCGATACAGCATACTTGCCGTTTGGCCCCGTAAAAATTTCATTCGGATTGGCTTAGCAGTTTTTATTTTATGACCATTTTTGTATATTTCAATTTCTGCGTAGACGTAGTCCAATTTTCACCTGTTAAAAGTGAAAAATAAAAACTTTTTTACGTAAAAAATATAATATGCAAAACTACTTCTAAAAGTAAAATATAAATCGTAAGAACTAAAATAAAATTAAACATGATACTAAACAAGTCAATGAAAAAAAAGTTGATAACAGTAACATAAACAATCCTATCATATCTTTAAGACCTCCAAATAAGACGATGAGTCGTTTTTGAATGAGTCATCTGTCTCATTAATAATTGCGTTCGTGATTGCAATCAGAAATTCTTTGAAATTGATCTTTTATTTTATAGTTGGCGGCTATACCAATAACGCCCGCAGATTGAACCTCAAACATCTTGCTTAAATCATATCTTATTGATGTCTTTGGAAATTTCCAAACACTATCCTGAGTACAGGTTGAACACCAGGCCAGCATTGCTACTGCGTAGAGGTTTTGTTTTGAAACCGTAAATGAGTTTGGTTGAATATTTGCCAAATCAGTCCTTCGATCAGCTTTCCAGTCAACTAATGATTGAGTGTTTTTTCCATTCAAATTTGCACTATACAAATAACTATTAGAACGAGTTTCGGGCATCATCCAGTATATTTTCTGTTTTTCTTGGTCAATAGCCAAGCTGTGCAGGTCCAATTGGTACTCAGAATAAATAACAATTTCTCTTCCTGAGCCATCAAAGCGAGCTCTCTCTATTCTAGACGTCGTTTGCATATGGGTGTTGATCCAGTAAATGTACCTGCAAATTGAAAACCATTACTGCTTTGTACCAAACAAAATAGATTTAGTCAAATTATAAATTATTAACGCAGGATTTTTTGGTAACGTACCCTCTGCAACCATCTACAGCTATATCAGTGGGGATCTCGTTATCCATTTTGATTAGAAGATTGCCGTAAACATTGTTCTTGGATTCAGGTTTTAATGAAAACCAATTTATGCTTTTTTCCTTAGTATCTGTGAAAAACAGTACTTCTGTAACAGGGTCAAAGGCCAGACCTTGAATGTTCCTTCCATTCCTTTCTACGTAGCACTTGTATTCTACGGAAGTGATGTCATAACCACATATGGCGTCGCTATCGTTCTGTTTGTCAACGAACAGCAACATATTGTGTACTTCATCGAAAGCTAAAGCAGCTATGTTGAGAGAGTTCAGACGTATAGAGGCCGTTTTGGTTCCAGATTCATTGTAAAATTTGAGACTATCTCCTACTGATATGGCGATTTCTGAAACAAAATTGTTGTTTAACTAACAAGCTAAAACACTGGTTTGCCTCCTTCTGAAAGCAGTCATGCTAGCGAAGGAGGTGGCGGAGCGGGAGAGGAGACCCTCTCGTCCCGGCCGCCGTGGTGGACGCCGCGGGCGTCGGGGGCCACCTGGTGACCTCCGGCCACCGTAGGCGCGGGCCTGTGGACGGCGAGCTATGGGTGGCTCGCCGTCCGTCCGTCTAGTGACGACAGGCCGTGTCGACGGCGCGTTAGTGTTCCACGCGCGCCTCAAAGAGAGTCAGCAACATAGAGGGGCCCGAAAGGGCCGACGCCTGCCGGAGTCGCGGGATTATTCGCAAGAGACACCGTGGCTCCGGAATACAAAGGGCAATGAAGGAACATGGATGGGTTTTAGTCAGTAGAAGTCTGACACTCCCTCCCGCTACACCCAGAGCGGGAGGAGTCATTGGATGATTTCCCATCCCTAAAAAAAAAAAAAAAAGCTAAAACACTGGTCGGCAAATAAACCGAGTCACCCGCTACCTAGGAACTTTGATTAGATTTAAAAAAAAGTAAAAGAAAAAGTAGAAATCTTACAACTATCTAAGTTATACCTACAAAAACTGCGTTTTATGCTAATTCAAATGACTATAAATCGGTGCAATGGGTTTACAGACTATACCTAGAGACTGGAGAATTCGATCGCCGTCTAGGTACGGACAGACCTAGGGCTACATCAGCGGCAGATGAACGACTGCCATTTGGTGGCCGGGACTAGAGGCTTACACGTGCCTTCCGAAGCCCTAAAAGTACAGTTTTAGCCGAAGGCTAACTATGTAAATTTCTTATCCTTGCAAGATTTTGGGGGCCGAGTCACCTGCGTCCGTAAGAATCCCTACACGTGGCTTTAGCGAATCCCTACACGTGGTCCCCGGGTGGTGCTAAACAGGTGACACTAACCGCCTCCGTGGTCTAGTGGTTATACCACCTGATTCAGACCCAGAGGTCCCGGGTGCGATTCCCAGCAGAGGCAAATTTTTTGCTCGGTTTGGTTGGTGATAGGACTTGTTTTAAGTCCGCCTGGCAAGCTACCACCATCATGTCTAAGTCTGTCACCATAACAACAGTTGTTATGGCAACTGCTCTTGCTGTTGTTCCGGCAACAGCATTGTTATGTATGGGGGCCGAGTCACCCGCGTCCGTAGGAGAATACCCTTCAGCGAATCCCTACACGTGGTCCCTGGGTGGTGCTAAACAGGTGACACAAACCGCCTCCGTGGTCTAGTGGTTATACCACCTGATTCAGACCCAGAGGTCCCGGGTTCGATTCCCAGCGGGGGCAAATTTTTTTTGCTCGGTTTGGTTGGTGGTAGGACTTCTTCTAAGTCCGCCTGGCAAGCTACCACCATCATGTCTAAGTCTGTCGCCATAACAACAATGTTAACAGCATTGTTGTGTTCCGGCAGTTAGAGGTATGATAGCCAGTTCCTCTGTGTAAGAGGATTCCGGGTGAAACTCGCTTCCATCTTCGGCCTAATCATCACTTTCCATCAGGTGAGATTTGGGCCAAGAGTTTACCCGTTTTGTATAAAAAAAAAATAAAAAAAAATTGTTGTGTTCCGGCAGTTAGAGGTATGATAGCCAGTCCCTCTGTGTAAGAGGATTCCGGGTGAAACTCGCTTCCATCTTCGGCCTAATCATCACTTTCCAACAGGTGAGATTTGGGCCGAGCTTCCCCGTTTTTTATTGAATAAAAAAAAGATCATTCTGCAGATTTCTAATGTTAGCCCTAGACTAAACTGTTAACTCAGGGCTAAGCGGAGCAGCGGCCTAAGTGTGTAAGATTCCCCCAAATTCCCAACCGCCTGAAACTATGTATAAGGGACTACTCAGACTTATTCAGCTCCATTCGCGTTTCGCTGAACGATTTTGGTCACACCTGTGCACGATTACAGCGCCATCTAGCGTCCACAATTTTGTGGGCTCTGTCGCTTTGACATTTAGATCTTAACATTGTGAAAAAATACTAAAATAACAATTAATTTAAATTATACAATTTCTGTGATACCGTGATTTGAGAGGACAAATGGTTTTGACATCATTTTGGTCAATCAAATCAAATGTGGTAAGTAAAATTTATTAAAAAAGTGAATTTTGATTTTATGTTGTTTTTTTTTTTTTGTGAAAGTGAGTTTTGATTATGTCAGGGTTTGCTTACTTCATTTTTGGTTGTAGTTTTACAGTAAAACAAGAAGATAAAGCTACTTTAATGGTTTCATTAAATAATAGTAAATACATATAATTGTTTCTGTATCGCTGTAAAAAATAATATTCTTTTCAGATCGAAATTTTGTTTTAAAGACCGGGTTTGTGAGTACCTGTCACTCACAATGTAAAATTTCAAGCACAAACCGTCTCTAAAGGAAAGTTGTTGGTATTGGCTGTACATGTCCGAGATGTAGAAGAATTAAGAACGAAACAAGGACAGAGTTCAGTAATTCAAGCTGGCACCATAAGACAAACATTCTACTTTTTTCTCTTGATGGCAGCTATCCATTTCTTGCATTGTTCAAGTTGCCAAGTCGCTCTTGGGAATTGGTAAAACTTGCATTTACTATTTCTTCCAGTATTCTTGCAGTTTACAACACAACAACTACTGTGACTCATTTTTGTTGGGGGAATAATGCGATTATTAAAATTTTGTAATAGAATTGCTTTGCCATTGACAGATATAACAGATAACAGAGCTTACATTATTTCTACTTTTGGCCACCATGAGCGCTGTGATAGATTATGTTACTCCCACCTAGTACTTCGCACCCAGCGAATACAGTTCTGCTTCTATCAGCCGCATACAGCGTCGTAAAAATGAGAAGGCGTCAGCAGCAGAACAGCGCTAAACTCTATCTATAGCGCTCGCATGATAACATCACATTTGTCCTCATTTTATACTTGTTTGCCGCGAAAGCTGAATAGATGCGGAAATCTGAACGAATGCATACGCGTCTCCATACAAAATTGTTGTTTTCTATGGGAATAAGCTGAATAAGTGTGAATAGTCCCTAAGGGTAAAAAAATACGCCGAAACGCTTAAAAAAAATTAAAGGCCCTCGTTTCCTTTGGCTTTTATCTTTTGTCTCTGTTACCCATTTCCATCATTTACTATTTCGTTATCCCTAAAGTCAAAACACCCGTAAGTAAAACATAAAAATCTTTGAAGGTGACAATTTAAAAAGCATTTCGTATACTCACCCCAGGAGTGCGCCAGCTCGATAAGGAGTGCTATCACCAGCACGCACAGCGTTTTACACATTTTTTCAGAAATAAGCATCGATTCAACATAAGTGAAGTGCCCACCACAGAATATAAAACAGAACTGGTCCACAATTAATTGATGCAAGCTCCTTGTTATTCAAAATGGCGATGATATGAGACCCCTCGATAAAGAGTTCACAACAATAAGTTAATTTATCATTCAGACAACTTGTGACACTTGAGTAGAAATTGAGAGCTGTATCATCGGGTCACTCCCGTCAGGTAACCCTTCCGTTTGGTAATGCTACATTTACATTGATTATTTTTATAGATATCACGTACCTGTGCACACTTTACAAGTACAAGCAGAGTAAAAAGTTCTAGTGTGCTGAATTCATTTAATATTCATTTTATGTTTTAAAACTACTACGGTAGTTTTAAAACATAAAAAAATGATGATTAGTAGTTAAAGAAGCTGTGTTCAATTCTAATTTTATTGTTCCAATAAAAAAACGGAACCCTTATTGGATCACTCGGGTGTCTGTCTGTCTGTCACAGCCAGTTTTCTCCGGATCTACTGGACCGATTCTGCTGATATTTGGTATACATAGGAATTTCTGTGACCCAAATACGGCCCCTCACTAAAATTGTATAATGGGGATCTCTTTTGGGGTCAAAGTAGAAATTAAGAAAGGGTTTTCATACTACAGCATGTGACATGTTAAATAAAAGGGCTTACTGTGAGGGTTTTAACTATATATTTTTTTTTAATAATTAACAATAAATGATTATGAAGTTATTCAAATATTACCATTACCACCTCCGAAACTACTGAGCTTAAAATTTAGAAAAAATGCAAATAATAGTTCTATACCTAAAAATTATAGGAAAATCTATAAGAAGTCAGTACAGTTAAAATAACTTGAAAAAAAAAAATTAGCTCGGAACCCTTTGCACGCAAGTCCGACTCGCACTTGTTATATAATTATTAGACTTTAATATTTCACTAGCTTTTTCCCGCGGCTTCGTACGCGCATATCCTAATACATGATACATTTCAGCTTTCTACGACCAGTAGTTTCGGCTGTGCGTTGTCTGTCAGTCACTCAATCAGTCATTAATGAAATATATTTATATATTGTTTTACTTGATTTTTGTTTTTAGTAACCAAGTCACAATATTTCATTCCAAATGAATAAACAAAGTTTGCCTATTACATATTGTACTCACGTATGTCGTTAATTTTTCTTTGCATCGTTTAAATAATTAAGTATATTTTATTTGATATATGATAAAATATGCACTGCAAAAATCTTAAATTACATACTTATTTCACTTCTAACAATATTTACATTTCTTAAGAATTATACTTGACATGCTAATACCTGGTGCATGCAATACACCGCTGTTGGTAAATATTTGTAGCGTTACCAGACGGGAGTGACCCTGGCGGGAGCGCTGACGCCGCGGGTAAGTACCGAACCACAGATAATATATTGTTACGCGCCAGAATTAATGCCGGGTTCACAACGTACTACTAACGCCATCTAGTATCGAGTAGTGGAACTAATTGGGTCACGATCTTTCTAGAATTTTCGATGCTAGAACATTCTCGATGTTTCGACACCTAGTCAGTCGGGACCGGTATGTTCCCGAACTTTCTAGATATTTCCATTCTCGAAGGTTCTGGAAATTACTGTCGGACTATATAAGGTGCGCAAAGCTCGCGACTCGGTCAGTATTGAATTGGCGATACAAGTGAATCTTCGGAAGCGATCTTCAACTGCGAGTTAAGTGAAGTGAAGTGTTTAATAGTGCGATTGTGGTTGTAATTAGTGTGTTTAAAGTGTTAATTAGTTTTGATAACTAAAGTGTCATTTTTTTGGTTAAATAATCGGCTGTTTTTATTGTCACGAACCCCAAGCTCGTAACAATATAATACTTGCCTGTAGCAATATTCATAGACAGGTTTTTGTCATTTTTAAGTTTTAAATTTATATACCCAACGCTGTCCATCTGTCTGTCAGCGGACTGTTTCTTAAGAACCGTAATAGGTAGACAATTGAAATTTACACAGAGCGTGTGTATTTTTATGATCGTTGTGAAGGTAAGACTCGCATTTCGGTTTTTGTCACTAGTGTCGTACATGTTTATCTATATATATATATATAAAAGAAAGTCGTGTTAGTTACACAATTTATAACTCAAGAACGGCTGAATCGATTTAGCTGAAAATTGGTGGAGAGGTAGCTTAGAACCGGGAGGCGGGCATAGGATAGGGATTTTTGTCCCGGAAATCCCACGGGAACGGGAACTATGCGGGTTAAATGGGAGCGAAGCCGCGGGGGACAGCTAGTTTGTATATACATATACGAATAAATTTTCAAATATATTTAGTTACAAACTTTTTACAAAAAAATACAACCGACTTCCAAATAAAACAAAAACACTACAAAGTAAAAAAAACTTTTTTTTTTCAGAAGTCGTTAGTTTCTTCGTATTTTGACACAGACTTCCGAAATTAAAGTTATTTTTTACTTTGTAGTGTTTTTTTTTTTGGAAGTGGGTTGTATATTTTTGTAAAAAGTTTTTTATTTTTCACTTTTAAGTGGTACCCCACACCTAACAACAGCACTGCAAAATCGCAGAAAAGCAAAATACGCCATTTCGATCACTTGGATGACAAAAAACCATCATCTAAGTAAACGAATTCCAGCTATTTCGATTTAAAATCCAAACTTGGTAGCCGATTTTGATAAAATTTAAATGGGACCAATCTACAAGTATATCCTTTCAGATAAAATAAGATTTTTTCAAATCTGTTCATAATTGAGAATATAGTTATGAGGTAACAAACATAAAAAAATAAATACAACCGAATTGAGAACCTCCTCCTTTTTGGGAAGTTGGTAAAAAAGCTGTTATTTTGATATTTGACACTTCAGTTTTATTTATTTGTAACGTAAACAATTTCTTTGTGAAGTAAGTCGTTGTTACCAGATATTAAACCACCAGCCAAGTGTGAGTCGTACTCTCACACGAAACGTTCAGTACCATAAACAAGAAAAAACGTTTCTTGCATGGGGAGCTTCCTTTTATTTTTAATTTTATTTTATTTTTATTATTTCTTGTGACTGTGGCAATCACAGATATAGATGGACCTAGATAACGCAAGTATCACGATCTGAATGAACACGAAGCGTGCCATTTTTTGGCTACCTACGATAGGACGTCACAAGCACTAAATTTAGTGATGGGAAAATCAAATCGATTCAAATACCTGCATTGGTGTCTCTTTTCAAATGGTTCCCCGTTTTGCTGACACACAGGTCCTCGGATGGTACTTTTCAGACGGGTTTTCGAACGCATGTTGGTCCTCGCCTTGTTTGAGGGTCATAAACAAGTCATAACAAAAAAAAAATAGATAACAATAAACTCACGTCATGTCAGCTACAAGCACTGTGACTGCTGGGAAACAGCCTCCCCAAAGTGGGTGCCTGAAGATGGACAGCCCCGCTGAGGTCGACCCACAAAGAGGTGGCGAAATGATGAAGGAGTGTAGCAGCATCAATCCTGGCACAATAATATTAACGAAGCAAATTTACACCCCAAAAAAAAGAACCGTGACGCCATCTACCCAACTAGCAGCAAACTAAAACCCTGCGCAATCAGAGTTTACCGTGTGATTTGAACATGTACATCAGCCTGAATATCAGCTATCGGGCAGTTGCCCAAACCGAACACAACAACCGTCCGGTCGGACGATCTTCCCTTTTTAATGGTGGTTTGTGGGACTTACCCCTCTGTATTGCACACCTCTAGCGGGGTTGGGGGGACTTTGGCCAGTAATAGGACAGTACAGCCTGAAAAATAATAAAAAAACACTGCATGTGGTTGCATATTAATAGATGCCACCGTATGTGGTATACATACGTACACACACAGGTGTTTCTTCAAAAATCTAAAAATGTTAACGTCTCTAATTTGATCACCTTTTCTTGTTTCTGAGTGTTTCCGCTTAAAAGACCTTCCAAAACTTGTCACATACTCTTGCAGATAAACAATTCTTATCGTCACTACAAGAAGCCTCCAAATTTTGTTCTCACCATTCAATATTCAGGAACTCTTGTTTATAACTGTATCAAATTGGCACCTCGGTCTGTCACGCTAAACAAGAAACAATACAAGTTGAGCGAACTCACCGCTTGCTAACCACTGAATACAAACGAAGGAACTACCACGGGTTCTTAGAACTTGTGAATTACAATCTGTGTGTTATTTTTCTCAAATGACCACCTCAGACATCAACCTACATGGTATGATATGATTTGACCAGTAGAATTTTATAGACTTCAAAAGAGACTTAGACCCCTGAGTTTGTTTCGGTGTTACTTCTCAGGGTAGTCAGCTAGGAAACACCGGTCTCAACTAGTTTAAAATGAAAAAAAAAAACGGTTGACATGTAATAGTGTTATTTTCAACCAACTTACAAAATAAATATCGTTTAACTCGCATCATGTTATCATGATTTGATTTGATTTGCGCAGAGGCAATATCGTAGGTGAGGTTAATCCGAGGTGCAATTATAGCCAGTTGAAAACTTTACCCATGGACAGGCAGCCTACAGGGCCTGTTACAGAAGGCAGTACTCCTCGATACGGCTCTTACGGCGAGAGGGTTTCTTTCTCTGGAGCCCTAACCACCGGTTGCTTGGACCCTGCTCCCGACACCTGCGGACTACTATTTTTTATATTTTTACATGTTTTTATTTGTTTTTTTAAGGTTCCGTACCAAAGGAACCCTATTACTTGGCCTCCGTCCGCCCGTCTGTCTACCAACGGGCTGTACCTATCTCAAGAACCGTAATAGGTAGACATATTTTGGAATTTTTCATAGATCGTGTATTTTTATTGCCGCTATCAACACATCAAGGTTTATGGTACGGAACCATTCGTGTGCAACTCCAACTCCGGGGGCCGGTTTTTAATATAAAGTTATATTTAAAATGAGATAAATATACTAAAATATAATTATACTTAGGATGGGTACGTAAGAATTCGACAAACTAGTCGAGTTTTGATAGTAAGGTCGGAGTAAGCGGCGAAGAAAATTGGATTCGGGTTACGACCGACCAAAGTTTAGTGTCGGGAACCGATGGCATATCGGATCGGTGGTGCGACGCGACGGTTTAGAATTGATTTAGTAGATTAAGTTTCGTGGTTTTCTAACGTAAGTTTGATATGAAAGAAGAAAGAAAGAAAAGAAAGCTATACTAATAGGCTAGTTTCCATCATCCACAAATTGCAAAACTATTTAGTCCGTCAGTTAGAGTATTGAAAAATAATGGACACGTATTTTTTGTTTTTGTAAATCAACCAATATTGACAAAGATAAAACGCATCAAATAAATAAATAAAAATTATGGAGAGTGATCTATTGAGAATGTTAAAAGCGTCGTAACTTCGTCAATTTTGGTTCCCGTAACAAAAGAAAAAATACGGGTCAAATATTTTTTGATAATCTAACTGACGGACTAATTAGATTTTTTCAGTAAAAAAGCTATTTATTTGGCACACACAGATTCACACGATTAAAGAGTATGAACCGGGTTCGTTGTTGTCAGCTCAGCAAAATGAGATGATGATTACCTGGCATAAATATCTGAACTATGTACGTTAAAAAGTTAATGTCAAACATTGTATGTGCCTATAAAATTTAAGTATTTCCCTCGATTTTCATGGGATCCCATTATCAGATTTTGACTTGTAACAATGGGACCACTTCAGGAGTATAGGCTTTCGATACAAAAATTTTTTTTAAATCGGTCCACATTTGGTGAAGATATCGGTGAAAAAAAAATGGAATCGAACATAGAACCTTCTTCTTTTTGAAGAAGTCGGTAAAAAAGGGATCATATTCACTATGAACTAGTCTACTATGGTACGAGTATAAACCTATCAATCGCCAAAAATAAAAACTGCTCTATTCATTTATGTTTGAGAGAACACTTCTTTTTTTACTATGTTATGAAAAATCATCCACAAGTTGTTAGGTAGATATCGCTGTCAGCGACAAGACCATGGTTGTATCTTGTAAAACAGTCAGTTGTGTTACTATTTTGGCGTACAATTTTATTAGGAACTAGCTTCTGCCAGCGGCTTCGCCCGCGTGATCCCTAGGGAACATGTTCTCGGGATTAAAAGTAGCTTATGTGCTATTCCAGACTAATAATCTATCTTTGTTCTAAATTTCATTAAGATCCGTTAAGCCGTTCTGGCGTGATTGAGTAACAAACAACCAAACTTTCACATTTTAATTTTTTTTTTTTTTAATTTTTTCTATTGATTGTAGCGTGATTAAAAGTATACTAAAACCTGCTCAGGAGTATGAATAATAATTTTAGCAAGTTTCGTTAAAATCCGTCGAGTAGTTTTTGTTTCTTTCAACGGTTATACAGACAGACAGACAGACAAAAATGGTACTGATTGCATTTTTGGCATCAGTATTTATTTATTATTTATTTATATTACTTTATTGTACACCAAATGAAAAATACATAAAAGAAACCTTAAACTAACAAAACATACAAGATCAGATCAGTATCGATCCCTAATCACCCCCTGATAGTTATTTTGGAAATATATTTCATGTACAGAATTGACCTCTCTACAGATTTATTATAAGTATAGATAGAAGAAGATGTTCCACTCTACTCTAATTTTATAAATTAGATTCCACCCTCAGTCAGCCTAATGTATTATTTGGATCAAAGGTTTAACAAAAGACTAAAACCAAATAAAACGGCAAAATAATTAAATTATAATTAAATGAAAAGACTCTTTGGTGCGCACAAAATAATTCTTCATGGCATACAATAATTGTTTCATAACAAACCATTATGCAGTTCGATGATCAAATGAAATAATTAACATAAATTGTATTAATCATAGATTATTTCGCATCGTTTGTAGTGGCAATGTTATTTGAAAATTTATTTTTTGTTTAACAAAATCATTTGTACCTGTATATATACTCACTCATAGGTAAGGGTTTTATTAGGTTTTTTTTTACCCTTAAACCCGTTACGCACTCGCTTCAATCTTCTGAGGTGGATCCAACTAGGATTGATTTTGTGAATTTGCTAGTAGTAGATTCCTTGAGGAGTTCGTGGCTAAATAATAACAGCCACACGGGTCGATACTTAAGTTTAAGCAACGCTTGCCAAGGTTGGTCTGTGAATGGGTGACCATCTTAACATACCAAGTTTTCTCCGTGCCTCAGAAAGCACGTTAAGCTATTGGTCACGGTTGTCATTTGGAGAGCTTTGGCAGTCGTTACGGATTTTCAGAAGCCAGTAAATCTGACTCCAGTCTTGCCAAGAAGTACGGTGTTACCTAGTTAATGGGTTGTGGAGAACTGGTACACAGCTGCTCCATGTTAAATACTGGTATTCAACTGAATCTTTCAGGTTTGACTGGAAGCCGACCCTCATATAGTTGGGTAAAGGAAAGACAGATGATGAAAAATTATTCCTACTGTTAATTATTTATCTATTAACATTCCATGTAATAAAAAGAAGACAGATTTTAACGATCAAACTAATTCTTCTAAACTAATATATTACTAATATATTATAATACTAATATATAAATAATAATTTTTAGTTCAAAACTTACAATAGTTAACGGGTAATGTGCATAGTTTTTGTTTAAATTTATTCACAGACTAGCAGCTGTTCCCCGCGACTTCGTACGCGAATATCCCGTTTTTTAGTTCCCATAGGAACTTCGGGAAATCTTCTCTTAGTGCTCCCATGAGGTCTTATTAAAAAAGTTAGGCAAATTTTAACACAGCATTTATTACGACGATCTTCGTAAGGTAGCTGGGCTACTTCCCGCTGGTAGCAGCTGGATGAGAGTTGTCGGAAATCAAGTCAATTGGCGTGCACTAGAAGAGGCTTAGGTCTAGCAGTGGACATAGGCTGATGATGATGATGCTCATTACGTGTAACCAAGTAATTATATCCAAGCAAACACATTCCTGGTAAAAGTAATTTTATTTTTGCTTAAAATAGTAAATTGAAACTTGAACTCGGTGGAACGAAGAGCTAAGAGGCTCATTGGCGACGTAAAACTGGTGAATGCCAAGATGCACAGCTTGGCTTATCGCCGCAAGGTTGCCTGCTCGTCGGTCTTCTACAGATTTAACATCGGAGAGTGTGCTCAGGAACTCCACGATCTTATCCCACTGGCCCTTTTCTACCATCGAACAACCAGACGCACTACAACTTACCATCCTTACCTTGTTGCTATTCCACAATTCGCACTAAGCGTTTCCAAGCCTCTTTCATAATGCGCAGCAAAGGAGTATTTTAGGTTTGGTAAAATTTTGCGTCATGTTACTATTTGTCAAAAATATTCGTGCAAGGCCCTCTGAAATCATCAAAGTCATGACAGTTGATGATGTGATAGACAGGATTAATTCAACGTTCGTTTTCTGTTTGCGGGTAGCCGATGGATGCGAGACGACACAAGACCTTAGGGCCTAGCACGACCGGAGTCGCGGGACTATTCGAAAGAGATACCGTGGCTCCGGAACACAAAGGGCACTGAAGGAACAAGGATGAGTTTTAGTCAGTAAGAGTCTGGCACTCCCGCACCGCCCAGAGCGGGGGAAGTCATTTGATGATTTCCCATACCTAAAAAAAAATAAAAAAGGGCCTAGCACGAATGTTTTTGACTTAAAGTAAGTAACGTAAAATTTTACCATAGTTACATTACAGTACTCGTTTCCCACACAATATTTATTTTAATTAGATAGTAAGTACCTATATTCATATTTTAAAATTACATAAATTGTGTATGTCCCATAAAAATAAACCAAACTACTATAGGGTTGTAGGTTCTCTCCGTCTTGTCTTTTGGCGGATATGATAATGATGATTTCGTTTTGCTTAGAAGTTTTATTTTATTTAATTTCTTTGTGCGTTTTGAACGGAATAACCGACTTTTCTTTCTTTTCAATAATGACATTGCTGCCGGCATGGTGTTCCGTATTCTTTGGAGGCCCCATATCATATCACCTACATTTGTAAAGGTCACGTCATAACCCTCCTGATGGAGGCGAATGATTGAGGCAAGAGACGGGTCCTGTGCTAATAGAATTGTGCAGCGGTCGACAAGTGGCTATTGATGATTTTAGGTACGAAATATGACGTTATATTTGGTTCTAAGTGCAAACACGTTGTCGAAGGTTATGCGTCATAGACGTTGTACAGTTATGAAATTTTTTAGAAATTAAACATTTACATACATAAACTTTCATGTCGGAAACATTCACATTGGGGCTTTTGGGTCCAAATGATTAGGAAGCAGGTGCTTCCTAGTTAAGGACTTATGTTGTCAAACCTAAATCGAGAAAATACCAGAAACGGCTTAGTTACCTTAAAATGGGGGTAGGAAAAGGATTAGGTATATTGAATGTGTGTAATCAATATAAGGGCACAGGTGTTCTGGTTCGAACCGGGAAATAAATTGCGTGATATTACACCCTGGTTCACCAAACGATCGCGTAATTGGTTGTCATATTTGGTGATATTTTATTGGTTAGAAAATATTTTTTAGAGAACTTATTAAAAGCTTAAAAGTTTTTTGTTTATTAGGTATACATCCAGTCAGTTTTGTTTCACTAGACGGAAATAGTTTCTTTTCATACCAATGGCTTGCTGAAAACGGATTGGCGATTTCTACTTAATTTTTTGTTGATTAATTAACCAAACTGACTAAAAGACATGGCGTCTTTTCCCATCTACTAGGTATATTGGGGTACCAGTATTTTACCTGAAGCGTCTGCCTAATAAACTTAGAGGTTTTTGGCAAGACTGGTATCAGATTTTCTGGCTTCTGACAGTCTGTAACGCCTGTAAAAATTTTACAAATTACAGCTTGGACCAACTTAACCTGCTTCCCAAGGTACGGAGGAGTCTCGGTATGTTAAGATGTTCACCTTTTCAAAGACCGACCTCAGCAAGCGCTGCTTAACCTTGAAGGTCGACCATGCATCTGTTATTATTAAGCGACCAACTACTCTTGATACCTGTACTCATCAGGATGTAATATAGGCTAGAGAGGCCTCCAAAAATTGTTATTGGTACTAAACCCACGAGTGAAGTCAGTTTCTGAATCATTTATTGTTTGGAAAACAGGTAACAAGTTTTAATCATTTAAATAAATAAATTTAATCTTTTAAAATAGCTTCTTGTAAATCTTGCTAGAAAATTTCAGATACCTATCGCACAGAAACTGGGTGTTCTAGGAAACTAAAGACAAGCAAAGACTAAGCAGATTTGCAATAAACACATCCTGTTTATAATGAATCTGTTAAGTCTCTACATAGCTATTCAACTTACCTTTGAGCTGAGGACAAACTCGAAAATCGAAGATATTGTAACTGACTTCGTGTACCTTTGAGTCTAGATTTTTGAGTCTTGTTTTCTTACATTCCCGGTAACCGTATATAATAATGAATTAACCAGTTCAATAATAATTTTAGGGTTCCGTACCCAACGGGAAACCAACGGAACCCTATTACTAAACCTCCGCTGTCCCTCCGTCTGCCTGTCTGTCAGTAATCTGGTAGACAGTTGACATGTACAAAGAGTGTATTAATATTGCCGTTATAACATGAAATAATAACATTAATAACAAATTAAGGGGTGCTGCCTTATAACGTGTTTTTTTTCGGATTATAGAACGGAACCCTTCGTGTGAGAATCCCACTCGCACTTGGACGATTTTTTTTCTGTACCTACAAGAAAATATAAATGGCAACTAATGCCAATTGTAAAGCCTGCGCTGCTTGTGCAGTTTTTCCAGGACCCTGGGGGACCAATGGCTTAGCGTGCTTTTCAAAGTACCTACGTAGATGTCTTGCTACTTATGGAAGAGCCCACAGACCAGACTCGGCGAGCGTAATTACCTTGAAGCTTCTTTCATTCTTGAAGATCGATCCGTGGGGCTGTCATTTCTTGACCACGAGCTTCTCCGCCAAAAAGAGAAACAAAATAGTGAGTACCTACTATAGCCACATGAGTTACTTAAGGTAACCGTTTTAATGGCCAGTTACACAAAATATTTTCTTTGATCGAAACAGAGCCAAAGAAAATAAACAAAGATACGAATCGGACGTCCATTTAGCAGAGTGATGGGAAATTGGCGTTTCCGAATCGTAACGTCTGATATCAATTGGAACATTTTATCCTCGACACGTGATACCTTAGACCAGCGGAGCGGACAAGAGCAATCGACCGACTGATTCGAGATAGCGAACGATTTTGCGAAGTTTCCCTATTATGGTTCCATATTGGGGGATGTTTTTGTCGATCTTACATATAAGGAGCTATACGGGGAAGGAAAAAAATAGGAGGTAGGGTTTATTGGTGTGGACTTAGCTATAATAGGAAGGATAATAATAAAAAATGCTTATTCGATTTATTGATCTTTTTTTTTCATGCAAAACGGGGAAACTCTTGGCCCAAATCTCACCTGATGGAAAGTGATGATTAGGCCGAAAATGGAAGCGAGTTTCACCCGGAATCCTCTTACACAGAGGAACTGGCTATCATACCTCTAACTGCCGGAACAAAACAATGCTGTTAACATTGTTGTTATGGCGACAGACTTAGACATGATGGTGGTAGCTTGCCAGGCGGACTTACTTTGGTCCTACCACCAACCAAACCGAGCAAAAAATTTGCCCTCGCTTGGAATCGAGCCCGGGACCTCTGGGTCTGTATCAGGTGGTTTAACCACTAGACCACGGAGGCGGTTAGTGTCACCTGTTTAGCACCACCCGGGGACCACGTGTAGGGATTCGCTGAAGGGTATTTTCCTACGGACGCGGGTGACTCGGCCCCCTAAATCTCTTCAAGGTTAGTGTGAACTGGCTTCTACTAGGTAAGCACACTCCATCGTCGGATTTGTCTCTTTCACTGCGTTTCCTCTTACCTTGACTAGACTAGAGATAAGTGCAAACACTTAGCAAAAGAAAAACATAGCAATCAGATGACTCGGTAGCCTCTGCTAGAGACATCATTGTCGAAACTTTGTATACGTCACCGGATGATTGTAAACTCCGTAAGATTAAAATATCTTTATTAGATTACTAGCTGACCCGTGCAACGTCGTCTGCGTCACATTTTTCATTAGTACTCCGCTCCTGTTGGTCTTAGCGTGATGATATATAGCCTATAGTATTTCTCGATAAATGGGCTAGACAACACTGAAAGAATTTTTCAAATCGGGTCAGGAGTTCCTGAGATTAGCGCGTTCAAGCAAGCAAACAAACAAACTCTTCAGCTTTATAATATTATGATATAGATAATTTCTCAATATATTGTGAAGATATTATACTTTAAAACAATAAATCTTATCGAAATACAATACTTTCCAACATATCGGTGTCTTGTCAAGAATTAGTGCACTATTTCACGCAATATCTTACAATCTTACGGTGTTTGCAATTTTCCGTATATGAACCAGGCATGTCAATGAGTGCCCCCGTTTAGGTGGATCGACACAGCCCGGCGGCATGCGCCGGCGGCCGTGCCGCCGGGCTGTGTGGATCCACCTTTATAGCCCAAGATTCCAGTTCTCTCAGACGTTCATTTTTTTTTTCTCAGCTACCATGTATGTGGTACAGAGTAATGAAACTTTGAAAATACATTTGAACATGCAACGGCTGGTTTGTGCCAACGGACATTTTTTTGTTCTTTGTTTTAAACATATTTTAAAGCGAATGCAAATGCGATGCGAATGTGAAAATTATTAGATTTGTCACTGGTACCTAAACCCATCCATGTTCCTTCATGTGCCCTTTGTCTTCCGGAGCCACGGTATCTCTTTCGAATAGTCCCGCGACTCCGGCAAGCGTCGGCCCTTACGGGCCCATCCCAATGCTGACTCTCTTTGAGGCGCACGTGGAACACGAACGCGCCGTCGACACGGCCTGTCGTCAGATGACGGACGGAAGGCGAGCTGCCCATACCTCACCGTCCACAGGCCCGCGCCTACGGTGGCCGGAGGTCACCAGGTGTCCTCCGACGCCCGCGGCGTCTACCACGGCGGCCATGGTACCTCAATTCATGACGTAGAATATTTTCCTTACAACTTAAAAAGCTACCAATTGTTGTCCATAATTAAAATGAAATCACAAGAGCACCAATAATACAACGGGTAAACAACTTGACCGCAAAAAGTAAAATAAATAAATATTTTTCATGAACAAATTCCAATTAGTGCACCTGGCCCCAAGCACTTATTTATTTTTATTTTTCCCTACCAATTCCCCGCGACTTCATCCGTGCTGCAATTTTTTTAAGGAACTCAATTTTTTTTTTAATCAACTTTAGTCTATGTTATTTCCTGATAATTTAACTTTCTATTGGTGATATCTGACTCTTTTTCTTCAGTTAGTACCATCTTGTAGAAACAAAATCGCTGGCAATAACTGGTTATACTAATCTATCATCTATACTTAATATTATTAATATTATAAAGCAGAAGAGTTTGTTTGTTTGTTTGTATGTTTGTTTGTTTGTTTGGTTGAACGCGCTAATCTCAGGAACTACTGGTCCGATTTGAAAAATTCTTTCAGTGTTACATAGCCCATTTATCGAGGAAGGCTATAGGCTATATATCATTACGCTAAGACCAATAGGAGCGGAGCAGTAATGAAAAATGTTACGCAGACGACGTTGCACGGGTCAGCTAGTCATCTAATAAAACTCTCGTGTCACAGTGTTTCTTATCGAACTCCTCGGAAACGGCTTGTCCAAGATTACGAAACTTTTTGTGTATATTTAGTAGGACTGATAATAATAATAAGTCGTAGGCGATTTTTTGTATTGCAAAACAGTTTGCCGGTTCAGCTAGTTTCTACAATAATTATATCTATACTAATATTATAAAGCAGAAGAAGAAGAAGAGTTTGTTTGTTTGGTTGAACGCGCTAATCTCAGGAACTACTGGTCCGATTTGAAAAATTATTTCAGGGTTAGATAACCCATTTATCGAGGAAGGTATACGTGATGATATATAGGCTATATATCATCACGCTAAGACAAATAGGAGCGGAGCAGTAATGGAAAATGTGACGCAGACGAAGTTGCGCGGGTCAGCTAGTCTATACTAATATTATAAAGAGGTAACATTTGTTTGAAAGTTTGTATGTTTGTAAGTTTGTATGTAGGGGGTAATCTCAGGAACTACTGGTCCGATTTGAAAAGTTCTTTCAATATTAGACAGCCCATGTATCATCACGCTAAGACTAAAAGGAGCCGGGCATTAATGGAAAGTGTGACGCAGACGAAGTTGCGCGGGTCAGCTAGAGTAATATTATAAAGAGGAATTATTTTTTTGCTGTTTGTTTGTACCGAACAGGCTCCGAAACTACTGAACCGATTTTAACCACTTTGCGCCAAAGATAAAATAACAGGAAGTAACAAAAGCTATAATTTTTTTTTTTAATTAGAGATCATTAAGAAATTTGCAATACACCCGCACGAATGAAGCCGCGGGTGAAGAGATAGTAAAAAATAAATTTGGCTCAAATAGATAACCCCAAAAACATGCTTGACCTATCCCCTTTACAGCGTACCGGGCGTGATGATGATGCAAACAATAAATAGACGTCATTTCAGCAATCCCAAAAAATGTCATGCCTTATATCAAAGAATTGAAAAGAATTTATGAGGGATAGTTTACGACCTAACTGATTTTTTTCATCAGATCTTCACAATTGGTCCAAGAAAATACTGTTACAAACAATAAAAAAGAATAGTCGAAATCGGTAGACAACTGGCAAAAATATCGTTGAACAAACATACAAAAAAAAATGGCCACGTGTGAGTCGGACTCGCGTGCAAGCGTGGACTTCCGAACGAATTTCATTTTTGAAACATGTTATTGTAACCCTTTAAAGTTTTTTTTCCTCTAATCTACATAACACTCTAATCTAGTGGTTTAGGAGATAAGAGAAGGAAATGATCATCTATTGTGTAATTTCTTGAATAACTTCAAAATTATTTGTTTTTAAAGTTATTAAAGAAATATAATTAAAGCTCACACGATTAGCTCTTTCATTTGATACGCCACACGGTACAGTTGGAATAGCTTTATTTTTATTTTTTTTAGTTTGCTCCTAAAAGTGAACCCCCCATACACAAAATTTTAGTAACGTAAATCGTCCGTGTTTGAATCACAAAACTCCTCACGTGTACCAAATTTAATTCAACCTAGCCCAACAGAAACGGTTCAGTAAATCCGAAGAAAATTGGCTGTGACAGACGGACATACACCCGAGTGATCCTATAAGGATTCCATTTCCCACGGTTGTTCGGAATCCTAAAGATAGACGAATTAAGAACTCCCTCCTTATTATGAAGTCGGTTAAAATTAGACTGGATAACGACTACAAGCAGCGTGTTCTACAATAAAAAAAACAAACTCACACAAAAATTTATTATTTCACGTCTGTTAAATTCGTAATTGCACGTCGATTCCGATTTCATTGCTGATTTATATGATGCCACGAAATTGAAATTTAATTCGGTAACTACGTATTCCGGTGAGAACCACTTTGTATTGTAATTATCTTACTCCCACAATTCCAAAGAGAAAATATAATTTGATTGGTTTGTAGGAAAACAGGTATTTCGTGTTTTTCTTTTCGTATTTTTGACATGAAACGTCTACCATTTATTAGGATTTGGTTAAAGCACTTCCTGCAAATCCTATTGGTGGACCATGATGGAATTACCAAACACCCTTGGCAATTCAAAAGTCCTTGACAGTTCAAAAGTGCCTGTAATGGTTTAATTGAAAAAAAAAAATGAGTGTCAGGCTCCAATTGATTATCTTATTAACCCATCCGTGTTCTTACTATAAACGCTCTTTGCATTACAAGACCGCTGTGACTCTGTCAAACCAATTCTGCAACCCTGACTGGATGTAACCAGCCTGCCACTCTACACAGCCTCAACGTACATACCTACTTTATAAAAGCACGGAGCCACTCTTACTGTGACGGAGCAGTCTCGGCATCCACCCACGGAGCAACCTTAGCAAGCGTTGCTTAATTAACCTTGAAGATCGACCCGTGCGGCTTTTATTATTTAGCCACAAACTCCTCCCTCCCTTTTGAAGCCCAATGCCTATTTATAACCCTTATCTCACCTTTAACTCAAAAATAGAATTGGAGAACATTAAACAACGCCCTTATTGCCCACCGTCAAAATTAGAATCTACTTTGGCGTCCATCGCATCCCTAGCAAATTATCTTTTGTGAATTATTCCAGGGATAATTAACTAACGACCTTATTGCTTTGACCTTTTGATGGGGCTGCATGTAAATGACTGTAAATGAGGTTTCATTGAGAAAGATTCAAAAAAGGAGGTTATACTGGTTCAAAAAAGAGTTACGTCATCAATGAGTATATAACAGTCAGGACAGTCAGGGCTCCGAGGCAGACTTTCATAGTTGGGCGAAGCCCCATGCTGTCATGACATCTCGGAGACAACAGACTCGCTGGCCTAACACACATTTAATTTAATTTAATATGTCACCGAAAAATAGCAGACGTATGCTTATAAAATATCGCGTAAAATTGTAAACTTTTTTTTCTTAAAAATACATGGATACATTGAATACTATTAAACTTGCATAGAAATTGTTGTTTTTAAAATGATAATATCATTTTCAATTTCCCAATATAATGTTGTTAAGATTTATTGATTAATGAAATATAATCTTGTGAAGATTTATTACAATCATAATTAAGGATTTTGCCATTTTTCAGTGACAATACACAACACCTCAGCACAACATATTTTTACACTATCAGAGTCAAATTTACACAACTCAAATAAAAACTTAACATAAAAAATAATTAAATAGTAGCAGCGAGCAATTTCCAGTTAATCTTCAAGATCACTACAATAACTTATAGCTTTCCAATTAACTCATAAGCCACGGCAAAGGAGCCGCGCGGTTAACTGTTCTAACTCAGGGTGTTTCAGAATTGTTCGAGTGAGAGGGCATGCGTAACGCATTTTTTCCCAGCCGAAAAAAAAAAAAAAAGGTCATATTAGGGTGATATTTGTACAGTCGCCAGCACATACAAGGTACCCGAAACTGTCAAATTTTCCCAATCAACTTTCTACCTTAAACCTTTAAATTTAAAGTTGGGAATCTATTGTAGAAATTTGACAGATTGTTGTAGCTTGATGTGCTGGCGTCTGCACCTGAAATTAAATTTAACTGAAAAAGCGTTCAAGTGTGAGTCAGACTTACACATAAAGAGTTCTTTACCATAAACTGAAATAAAACACATTTCTTGTATGTATTATTTGCTTTTTAGGGTTCCGTAGCTAAATGGCAAAAACGGAACCCTTATAGATTCGTCATGTCTGTCTGTCCGTCCGTCCGTATGTCACAGCCACTTTTCTCCGAAACTACTTATAGTTTCGGAGAAAAGTTTCAACAGCATAGTTCTTAAACTATGCTGTTGAAACTTGGTAACTAGATGTATTCTGTGAACCGCATTAAATAAATAAATAAACGCTGCCTCAAGGTACGCGCCCATACCGGGGCCCCGTAAAGGGCCATGGACCGCGCGATCCCCGCGTATAGCCTCAGGAAATGTGCCCCCCCCCCCGTAACTTCTAAAATAAGGGAATGATAAATCTAAAAAAAATATATGATGTATATTACCAGGTAAACTACCAACGAAAATTGGTTTGAACATGATCTAGTAAGTAGTTTTTTTTAAATACGTCATAAATCGTAAATCGCAACTTTTGCTTATAATATATACCTACAGGTTTGTACGAAACCCTCGGTGCGCGATTCCGACTCGCACTTGGCCGGTTTTTTTGTTAAAACTGTAATATTAAAACACACACTGTGAAAACATAAACTGTGTACCTATTATGGTTCTTTAGATACAACCCGCTAACAGACAGACGGATAGACGGGCCTACGGACGGACAGGGGCTTGGCAAAGGGTTCCATTGGTTACCCTTTCCAAATGGAACAAAGTTACATTCCAAACAGTCTGATACTGGATTTATTTTAGTTCAATCACAGACTTCATCAGATACTGTTTGAAAAGTGGCCTGATGTTAATATCAGACAAAAAATCACGCGTAATAATATGGCCACGCACTTCTGAAACACCCTGTATAACGGACTGTTCTACAAAGCTTATGCTCAGAAAAATATAGAAAGCTGTTTCCATTAAATAAATAAATATATAAAAAATAAAAATATACAAGTAGTGAACTTGACCTACCTTGTACATGCGCCAGCACATCAAGCTACAACAATCTGTCAAATATCTTTGTTCAATTTTCAACTTTATTGCTAAAGTAATTGGGTTCGGGAAAATTGCTGGCGACTGTACATCAAGCTATGTCATTCGGGAGTCGTTTCCATTAGTATTAGAATATATCTATCATGTTTCCACTGCTAGGACACAGGCCTCTTTTATGCGATAGGGAGGGCTGTGATTCACCACGAGGGTCTAGTGCAGAATGGTGGATTTCATTGATGACCATTCTTCTTTTTTTACTTGGGATGGCTTTGCTGTTGACTCTAGTCTAGGTCAGAGATGACAGAGACAGTTTACGATCGAGCGAGCTTACCCAGAAGTAGCCTGTTCACTCTAACTTTGAAAATATTAGGATTGAAAACGTTCGGAAACACCGACGCAGGTAGAGAGTTCCACTCCTTTGCTGTGCGCATTATGAAAGACGCTTGGCAACGCTTTGAAAGAACGCGTGACTATTTTGAAAGAACGATGACCTCAGGAAGGAGAAGAAGAACGCACAGGGCATCAGGAGAAACACGAATGGGTTTTAGCCAGTACGAATCTAACATTCCCAGACACTCAGCTCAGAGAAAAAAAAGAAGGAGACGTAGAACATTGTTTGGCCCGGTAAATAAATTATGCGATTTAATATTTACATCGTCTGTCACAAAAAGTTTTCGATATGGTGCTAAGTCGATGTCGTCTTTTTACCAGACTTCCCAAAAAGGAGGAGGTTCTCAATTCGGTTTTATTTTTTTGTATGTTTGTTACCTCATAACTCTGGACCGGATTAGTCCCATTAAAATTTTATAAAAATTGGTCAGGACGTTTGGATTACAAATCGAAATAGCTAGAATTCGTTTATTTGGACGACAAAAAACCATCATCCAAGTTAACTCCAGCTATTTCGCATTTTGCTTTCCTGCGATATTGCAGTGGTGTTATTAGGTGCGGAGTACCATTACAAAAATTTGGAAGTAGATAGTGATATAATGTAGATAAAGCAAATATTTTGACCCGTTAACCTACTAGCCGATCGATTACAAATTATGTAGGCTAATTCACGTAACTAAATAAGTGCTGTTGCAGTGTAGTTGAAGTTAAGTTTCGATCAAAACAACACTTTTCGTATTCCCTACCGCTGTCAGACACGCAACATGATCGGTATTCTACTATTTGTTTGACGTCCCAAAATGACAGCTTATAAGATTAAGCTGAAGTTTTAATATCATAATAACGTTATATTGATTGAAATGTTATCGATTCTATTCTATTATTGAGATAGTAATATTTTTTCTTTCCATTATAAGTAAGTTTGGCTGTCGTGTAGTTGACGTGCAGTTCACGCGCAGCTTACACGCAGTTCAATGATTAAAAGAATACCGATTTTCACTCAAACTTAAACTTAACTGCAACTGCACTAAAACTTAATCGGTGCGTCATAAAATTACGTGAATTAGCCCTCTGAAATACGTACAAAGTTCACAAATAATGCACGAATAGTTTTCATCGGATACTAAAGGAACGAACGGTTTTTACAATTTGTTTTTTTTTTTCGGTGTTTATATTATTTCACTGCTGGAAGAGCTCGTAGCTAAATAACAACAGCCGCAAGGGTCGATCTTCAAGGTTAAGCAACTCTTGCCAAGGTTGATCTGTGGATGGGTGACCATCTTAACATATCGAGTTTCCTCCATGCCTCGGAAAGCACGTTAATCCGTTGGTCCCGGCTGTCATTTCCGTCCCATAGTCGTTACGGATTTTCAGAAGTCAGTCAATCTGACTCGTCTTGCCATAGAAATACCGTGTTACCCAGTTAGTGGGTTGTGGAGGTCTGGTAGGCAGCCGCTCCACGTAAAATACTGGTATTCAGCTAAATCCAGTTTGACTGGAAGCCGACCCCAGTATAGTTGGGAAAAGGCTAGGCAGATGATGATATTATTTCACTGCTGATGTTTCTGTTTAATAAGTAATAATCATATGGTTTGAATTTATAATACCTAAATAGAATTATGGAAGCGCTATTAATGATTAATTTTAGTTGAGTGATTTAGTTAATTGGGACGTGTTAATCAAGTTATTAATTATTAATAAAGTGTTGAAGCTTCAACAGCATAATGGATTAGAATGGAATTATAATATGTGTCCTGACCGGCTACTAATAAATAGACTGGTACCTATATTATAAAAATAAACAAAAATACTCATTTTGAATTTTTAAACTGTGCCTTCAGGGCCAAATCTAAAACTCTATGAGGAATATCGAAAAACACTGAAACGAGTCTCGAAGCCGATTTTGATGAAAATAAAAACTGCTTTGCAACAGCTTCTCATGCCCCATGTTAATGAAAACTAAAACTGCATCTGTGATTTCTGAAGCAAATACGTAGATGATATTTTTTTACTTCACCATTGATTATGGATATTTTTTCATTCCGGGAATTATCCCTCGAGATAATTTAATACTCTCGCGGTTTAAATCACTACCAGAAGCTAGTTTCCTATATATATACGGTTACGATTAAAAAAGTCACCAGTGTGCGCCTAGCCTAACAGAATATCGTTGACGCAAAGGATACCGTCCTATTCTGTTACCGCTACGCGTTTGTTTCGGCGTAGCATATTGCTACGAAAACGTAGTACATTGCTACGAAAACGTAGTAGATTGCTACGAAAACGAAGTAGATTGCTACGAATACATTGCATTAAGCACTCACTCGAACTAGCTTTAAAACCTTTAAAAATTATTTTAATTTAGTTATCCTTAAATACTTTGCTGCTATAATTTAATGATGGACAATGTCTAAGTCTGTCGCCATAACAGCAAGTTTAACAGCATTGTTTTATTCCGGCAGTTAGAGGTATGATAGCCAGTTCCTCTGTGTAAGGATTCCGGGTGTAACTCGCTTCCATCTTCGACCTAATCATCACTTTCCATCAGGTAAGTTTTGGGCCAAGAGTTTCCCCGTTTTGAATAAAAATAAAAAAAAAACAACCTACAATAACAAAAATAAAAATACATTTATTTAAGTTTATAAAAAAGGCCTAATAACCACAAAGCGGCCTTTTAACAAGAAAACGTCTGTTTGACAACGGATTAATTCAACTATGCGCCACCATGTACTGTTAAAATGAAAATAATATCGCAAAATAATTTATCTCACAATGTATCAATTCAATATTATTCTTCGAATCAATTCTTCAGTTAATGGCTTGTCTATTCTCTTTTATCATTCGTTCAATGTCAGTCACTCACTCGTTTCGTTCACTCATTCTGTTTCTAAGTAATATTAGGGTTGACTTGCACATGAATGTATCTTGACAGCAGAGGGCTAAGCACGAGTTCCTGCGTAATTTCATCGACAGCGTAAACGTATCGCTTGTGTCAAATTTTGTATGCAAAATTGATCAGCGCCATGTGTCCGTATTTGGAACTAAACCAATCGGTAGCACAAGTTTCTGACATTTAACTTCGTATCGAGTTTACGTTTTAACGTTGCGTAAATGAACCAAATGTATGGAATTCGGTAGCACCATGGTAGCACGAGTTGTGTAGTATCGACTTTGTCGCTAGCTGGGACGTACGCACGTAAAAAACTGTCTCACTGACATTTTCTCGGTGAGACAGGTTACGTCAAACAATTATCCGTGTTTATTTTGGAATAAATACAAGAATTTGCAATTTTATCATGAAAACAAGAGGAAGGCCATGCTGCCTATTTACCATCCGATCTTCTATATACATAAAGACGCCAGGAGAAGATGTTAAATGAGGTAGAATTTTATTTCATTTTCCTTGTAAACACACGTAATAGTTTCTCTTAAAAAACATATTATAAGTTTTATTCATGCGAAACACAGAACCAAGACCCGCAGGCGGCGTTCGTCTCCATGCGTCGAGTTCGTCTCCGTGCGTTTTTACCGCAACTCCACGTTGTCCTGGAGCTCCAAATCATTTGAAGTTCCAACCACGCAGTATCGCGACAGGCATTACAAATAACTGCTTTTGGTACCTACCTAATATAATGAACGTGTGTGCAGTTTATTCATTTGTGCTCTATCATGCTTTACAACGGAAACATACCAACGCAAAGCTGTAATGTTATATAGAACTTGGAACAAACCCCACTGAGCAAATTATGTAGGTACTGGGCACCCGGATCTTTTTCCATCCCTCGGCAACTAAATACATTGTACCTGATACCCTTTCAAAACAATATAAGACTTCAAATTTCTTAATACATAACATATTCTTTAGCAGGTTTGTGATGATTGCAGTACCTCTTTAAATGGCAAGAACTATAATCGTATGCCACGTTACAAGTTACAAGCCTGTCGATGATGGCTAAAGACCGGTGTTTAAAGGAGAGAAGCAGAGAAGTACGACAAATATGAAATGGAACACCTTCGCAGTGTGACGATTGGTTTATTGTGAAGATCTTCCATAGAAACCTCCATCTTACCTGTTGTCCTTACACCGTACTGCTAGCGCACTGTGAGGGGCACTTCTTTGAATAAAAATTACCAAATCCTAAACAAAATCGTCCCGTACCTATACATGGCTTGCAAGGGGGCGGGTAGCTCCCTTTTGGAGTAAAAGAAAGTAAATGTTCAACCCATGTATTTTATATTTCTGTGGTTCAACCCATTTCTTGATGTAATACTTTAATGAAACCTAAATACACAGAAATAAAAATAACATGTTCTTTTTTTTTCGAATTTGTCTAGTATTGAACGTTGCATAGTTCGTCGAATCGAAGCTCCAAAGTCTTGAGCTTCGACGCTGAGTTGCTGGTCTGTCGGTTTTCTATCAGAGTGTGCGACGGAATTGCATAATTTAATTCCGCCAAGCCCGTTCCACCATCGGACCACAAGACGTACGGCGATGCACCACCGGTACATGGTGGACATCCCACCTATACGCACAAAACGTTTTGGGAATCCATTAATTGTGCGTACAGCTAAGGAGTGGAATTCCCTGCCGGAGTCTGTGTTTCCTGATAGCTACAACCTGGGAGTCTTTAAGGCAAGAGTGAATAGGTTACTTCTAGGCAAGCGTGCTCCACCATAGACCGCATCATCGCTTAACATCAGGCGAGATAGTGGTCAAACGTATGCCTATCAATAGTTAAAGAAAAGTTCAAATTGTTTGTTTATGAGTTTGCAAAGGTAATCTCTTGAAGTCAGGTCCGATCTTCGATCACTATTCCACGCGATCGAAGGATCCGTTATTTTTATTTGTTGGATGTTGGATGGATTTGCTCTTCACTCAGTCTTGGTCAGAGATGACAGAAACATAGTCTACGATGGAGCGAGTTTACCCAGAAGGAGCCTGTACACTCGAACTTAAGATTAGGGTTGTAAGCGTTCGGAAACACAGGCGCAGGCACATAGTTACACTTCTTTGCTGTGCGCATTATAAAAGAAGTTTGGAAACGCTTAGTGCGAATTGGTGGAATAGCAACAAGGTGCAGTCCGTCTGGGTGTACGATGGTAGAGGGGGCCGGTGGGATGAGGTCGTGGAGTTCTTGAGCACACTCACAGAAGTACAATCCGTAGAAAACCGACAAGCAGGCAACCTTGCGGCAATGAGCCAAGCTGTGTAGCTTGGCATCCACCAGTTTTTCGTCGCCGATAAGCCTCTTAACTGAATCATCCCAAAGGTGGCTGCAAAACTCAATCCAGGATCGGACTTGTACTTTGTATAGGGTCAAAAACTATCCTAGCCTGAAGTATCGCTTCACCCTATTCAGGATGCACACTTACAAGCTTCCAAGCATTTAAATTTTAATTGCTTAAAAGATATGCTCCTGTATGACTGAAAACGCACAGTTTTTGTGGGACAGCCTCATGAGCGAAGCAGTGGGGAAAGACGAATAGTAGTTGTAAATAAAATTACAGTATTGGAAATGCAGTAAACGGCCCCGACTAGGCTCGTGTAATAACAAAGGTCTTTGTTACGAACCAAAACACTATGTGTTATTTATTTTATCATTGCTTTTCTCAAAACAGTTAGGGAAAACGGCACATCATGAGGAAACCTATATCATAGAAGAAAATCTCGAAGATATTGTGAAATCCAGCTAACCCTCAATGGGCCCGCGTGATGGATACCTATAACATGCAATATTTTCATTTTTGCTTTCATTTTAAAGAATTTCGTCTAGAATGGAAAGGCTTTAATTTATTGTCTCAATTTCGGTATTAGTTGGACAGTTGATATTTTCGCGCGAAAACTGCCGATGACGTCACTCCTGCCTGTCATTTGTAAAATCAAAGTCATAGAGCAAGATCCCGGTGATCCCAAACCCTACTTATTTACTCAGTAATAAAATGTGTTGGATAGAATACTCTATGGGTAGAATAGCGTTCGAATACAATGTATGGTAGGCGTAGAAAATTACGCTGAATTTATCTTTTTTTTTTAATCGACAAATGAGAATGAGAATTGATTCAACCAATGACAGCACTTCCACAAAAGTGCTGTCATTGGTTGAATCAATTCTCAACAGCCAATCGCATCACATAACTCTGCGTTGATAATTTTCCACAGACCGGGCATTAGCAGATTATGGTGGGTCCCCTATGTTGTTTCGAACGCCGCTGTTGCGACACACGCTGTTGCGAATAATTTTTCAACTGCCTCACATGTTCGAAAGCTCATGGACTCGAATGAAGTAGTCGCGAAAGACGCTGTTCGAAAATAATTTTCACTGCCTCATACGCTCGAATGCTTGTGATTTCGCTTTATTTAGTTATAAAGTGTACAGAAAAATATTTAAGCAGTAATTAAATAAAATCAACAAATTCGTTGTCCATGAGCTTTCGAACCTGTGAGGCAGTTGAAAAATTATTCGCAACAGCGGCGTTTGAAACAACATAGGGGACCCGATTATGGTAGGCGCCAGATAATCTTGCAATAAAGTACATTGACGTTTCCCTAATATCTTTTCGTAGATACCCGAACAATATATTATGAATTACTAGAGAACGTAAAGAATTACGAAATATAAAATAAATGAAAACTAAAGTCTACGAGGATTTGGGAGGATGCAAAACTACTTCCTAGACTTTTGAAATATGTCTTATACCTACATTAAAAAAGAAACTGAAAGCAGATATGTACGCGTACCTACATAGTCATTACACAACACTTCTCTATCAAAAATTTTGTTACTGCGAAAAAAAGTTTAGTAACGTCTGGGAACCATGGGATCTTGGACTAATAATTAACAGGTGTGACGTCACTAGACGCTGATTGGTGTATTAAAACACGTTCCGTTTCACGTTACTTTTAATTCGAAATAATTGTTAAAAATAAATGGTAACTGGAACGTTGCACGTGCCCTTCCTTTATACTTTTTTAACATTTTTGTCAGACAATATTGATAAATATTATATGCATCTTTCATATTGCGGCCGAATTCCTATCACAGAAGAAGCCTGTAGCCAAGCAATAGTTAGGAACTTTTTGTGCCTAGCTGTTAATTTAGGTTAGATCATAGAGTACTATATATTTATTGGTTAGATATTATTTACAAGTTGATTGGTAATTCAGTCCTTTCCTTCGAATGGGATATTCTAGTGAAATGCAACGATTTTGAATCGGCAACTTGGCGTCCGGAATCCTTAAGGTTTTTTGAAGTTGTCTACATAACAATCAGAAGTTGCTAATTATGAGAAATCTCCTCTTCATAAGTATGGAGATAAAGTGCGTAAAGAATAAAGTATGAAAATTTCTTGAAACTTATCTTTTGTAATCTAGAAATCGATTACCTACTCGAAAATGAAAACCCAATTTGGTCACCAAGTTATCTGGACAAAAATCGTTTCAACTGTGCAATTACTAATCACTCTGTTTATAACATGGATGGATGAAAAAATATTATTTCGATTTAAACAACACTTTATATTTCATAAGGAGTTAAATGTACACTGATCATACATAATTAAAATGGCAGTCATCATCAACATATCAGCCAATTGCCATCCACTGCTGAACGTAAGCCTCCCCCAAAGAGCGCCAACCATTCCGGTCCTGAGCAGTCTGCATCCATCCGCTGCTAGCAACCATCTATAATCTTCATCGGTCCCTCGTGCCGCAGGGCGTCTCACACTACGTTTGCCCACACGCAGTCTCCACTCTAACATATGTATGCTCCATCCGTCCGTCTGTCCGTCTATAGACATGGCCGGCCAACTTCCACTTCAGCATGCTGATCAAAATGGCAGTATCAGCAGTATATTCCAAGCAAGCTGTGAATTTGCAACATTATATAAGTTCCAAAAGTTTTCCACAATCTCTTTGTTGAATGTGCTGTTGTCGTAGTCTTTGAAGAAACTCAGTCCCATACTATTAGACGGTGATGTAAGCGATTGGAATGGTTTGTCTGCTCTTGGTGGCAGTGCCGGCTTATACTATTGCGGTGTCGACAAAGGCTCTTGGTTAGAATCTGGAATATTTTACTTGTCTTCTCCTGTTGATAAAAGAAGTTGATATGTAAGAAAAATAATTCAAAGATTTTGACACTATGAAAAAATGTTGTTGATTTTAGTGTTTATAGACTTGGACTGGGTTGATGGTGAAGGCCAGATAGGCAGTCATTCCGCGTAAAATAGGTAGGTACTGGTATTCAGTTGAATTCGGTCTGACTAGAGGCCGACCACAACATAGTTGGGAAAAGGCAGATGATATTGTACATTGCAATGCAACAAGGAATTTCTTAGTAACAGCCTGTAGCCTCATTCTGAGTGCTAAGCAAGGCAATAATCTTAAGTCTTAGTACATGAGACTTAGCATAATAGAAACATTTTATATAGTTGTATGAATCTGTGTACCTAATACAAGAGTACCTACCTAGATTATAAAAAAATACAAATATGCTTACTTTTCTTTGAAGTTCTCCCTGAGGACGATTTGAATAAAACTTATTCTTGTTGACTTTGTTTATTAAACCATCTCAGAACTGTACAGTGCTCATTTTCTAATAAAAGGTGGTAAATCACAATTTTAATTTGAAATGACAAACAACAATAGACATTTACCTATGACATTTACTATTTAGGGTCAACACACACCACTACGCAACGCAGTGCGAGCGACATGTACAATCCGCGATATTAAAAATTTAAAAAGTGACTTAATCTTGCAAAATATGAAGAAACCATCGCTAAGTATGTAATTGTTATTACGATTAACCGAATAATTATGTAGAAAATGTTAGCGAACAATAATGTAGATATACAAAGTGTTACAGAATAAACGCAATACATCTCAAGAGGTCATTGTACTCATCATTATGAACAACTTTTACCATAGTTTAAACTCTTCACTCTTTTTTGTACACTAAAACAGCTTAGAAGTATTAGATAAAGACAAATAATAAAGTTCAACTACAAAGGCGAGCGTAACTCAAAAGTCGAGTTTTCTTCAGCGAGTCTTTGAGTGATAAAGAGAGATCAAGCCCGCCACACATTCCCAACCACTGCAACTCCTGATAAAGAGAGATCAGCATAGAAGGTAGGATCCAGGATACAAATAATATACGTAAATATACTACATACATATCTAATTATAAATAGCTATATATAATAAACCCGAATACGCGAAAAAAAAATTATGTCGACTGTTCAGTACATTATGTCGACTAATGCGCCCATAAATCAGCAGCGGGTCGATGTTTTTCGCTGTAATGATGAGTGCCATGGCCCCTTAAGAGTTATTTAGTTTTTTATTTTACACTTTGTACTTTTCATTTAACCGATTAGGCACCTATTAAGGTGAACGTGAAAAGTTTTAGTGCTTTTGTAAAATTATTAGGTTTGCCATTCGTATATCGCAAATAATTTACAGCTACACGCGTTTGCATCAGTGTGCTAACGGTTTTATATTTTTTGTAATTTGAAGGAAACCGTCAAACGTGAAATGAAAGGTGTCAAACGTCGTATGCGGAACCGATCAAAACCAAATAATTTATCATAAATTACGACATCAATAAACTAAAAATATCAACAGTTTATGAATAAAAGAATTTATAAAAATGATAAATATGTTTTAACATGTATATAAAATAAAATACTTTTTTAATTGTTAATAGTTCCAGACTCTTAATTGTTCAAAATAGAATTACCGGTTTTTTGTGTTCATTTTCAGAACGCACCATTCAGTTCAAATCGTTCCAATCGCTATTGGGTTCTCTGCCTAAATTAACCATCGTTCAATTATTACTTTCGAGTAGACGCTAGACGTTTATTAGAACTCGTGCTACCAAAACACCATCTCGCTGTAGCGAGTGCGTAAAGGTCTGGTAAAAACGACACGATAACGTTACTATTTCGCAAGAAACTTGTGCTAGGGGTACAGCTTATTGAATACTTTGTTATCTACTAATAATTTTATATTTTGTAAATAATCTAGTTTATTCATTTAATTTGCCGAGGAGTTCGTGGCTAAATAATAACAGCCGCACGGGAAATCTTTAAGGTTAAGCAACGCTTGCCAAGGTTGGTCTGTGGATGGGTAACTTAGCACAGCGAGTTTCCTGCGTGCCATGAAAATACGCTAAGCCGTTGATCCCGGCTGTCATTTGTAGATCTCTGGCAGTCATTACGGATTGTCCAGTCTTGCCAAGAACTACCGTCTTATCGTGTGTATGGGTTTTGAAGTTCTGGTAGGCAGCCGCTCCACGTTAAATACTGGTATTCAGCAGAATCCGGTTTGACTGGAAGCCGACACAAATAAAGTTGGGAAAGGGCTAGGCAGATGATGATGATGATGATTCACTTCATTTGCCATCAAAAAAACATTCTTAGTTTATTTATATTTAGCTGACCCGCGCAACTTTATATACGTCACATATTTCTAAAATGTTCTGCTTCAAGTTCTTGTAGCGTAATGTTATATAGCCAAGGCTATAGTCTAATGAGGCCACGTAAATGAGCTATCCAACACTAAAATACTTTTTGAATTCGAACCAGTTGTTCCTAAGATTAACGCGTTCATCCAAACAAACACACTCTTCAGATTAATATTAGTAGTATAGATTTAAAACATGTAATTAAGTTCAATCATAGGTTTAGCTCTGTTTTTTAAAAATACCGTGTGTAGATATCGTTATTTTATCATTCTGGGACAAACAGACACACAGGAGCAATTCTATAACCGCTCCATTTTCACTCGTTTAAGCATGCAGAACTAAAAACCAGACGTAACCAACTTTTAATTCATTATAACCTAGAAACTCACAAACTAAAACTAAAACCAAAACTAAAAAGCTGAAATTCAATTCCAAACGTAGTATAATACGCCTTCAATAGCAGCAGGACCTAAGTACACAGCCAGTTTATTAATACTGGAACGAGGTTAACAGTTAACTAAACGCTGAAAAGTTTTGCTACAGTCCGAGGAAAAGTTGCCAGAGAACACCGGTTGGTTCCCCTTTAGGCTGTGTTTCCACCAGAGATGTGCGAGGATGCGTAGCGAGAGATGGGTTTTCAATCTCAATCTCAATCTCTTAATATAAAATGAGTTCTGTAATTTTTACACTGGGCTAAACAACAAAAAAATACAGCAGACTTCCAAATTTTAAAAAAATACACTACAAAATAAAAATTACTTTAATTTCGGAAGTCGGTGTCAAAATACGAAGAAACTAAACAAAACACCGACTAAAAAGTTATTTATTTTCCATATTTTAGTGGTACTTCACACCTAACAACACCACTGCAAAATCGCAGAAAAGCAAAACACGCAATTTCGATTACATGAATGACAAACAGCCATCATTCAGTAAACGAATTCCAGCTATTTTTCGATTTAAAATCCAAATTTCGAAACTGATTTTGATAAAATCTAAATGGAGCCAATCCACAAGTATATCCTATTAGATAAAACAAGATTTTTTCAAATTGGTTCATAATTGACGGAGTTATGCGGTAACAAAAATTATAAAAAAATTCAATCGAATTTAGAACCTCCTCCTTTTTGGGAAGTCGTTTAAAAAGAAGTGGAAGTGGGTAGGGCACATTGGTCGCATAAAAGATGAGGCCGAAAATTTTTAGAGTGGCTAAGCGTACCGGAAAATGCAGCGTTGGAAAGGCTCCCACAAGATGGACCGAAGACCTGGTCGCGGGTAGCCGATGGATGAGAGACGCATAGGACGGGTTTTTTTTTTTGGGACTAGCCCGCCACACATTCCCAACCACTGCAACTCCTGAAAGCCAGAATCAACAGTGGCGACCACCAGAAAAACGCCGAGCTAATGAAGCCCGACGAGTCCCGGAGAAACGATCCAACTGTCTTGGATCCCGCATCGAAATTAATCAGAAGAGTACAGCGGAGGAGAAGGAAAAAATAGCATAGGACGGGTTATTGTGACGACACGCGGAGGAGACCTAAATCCACCAGTTTTCGTCTTTCGGCTGTAATGTTATGTTCAGAACAAACTTTATGGTCCATTACATTTTCGTGGCATTAAAAAATAGATTAGATTTACAGAATATATCTCAACATAATGTCTATAGACGGACTGACGAACGACGAGCAGACATCATTTAGAGTGGAGACCGTGTATGGGCAAACGTAGTGTGGGACGCCTTATTTATTTATTAATTTATATAATTGCAATTACTCTCTGTACTTACAGTTACAACCAACACGTACAGAGAGTCAACAGGAACAATTAATAAAAAAAAAAAAAAAAACAATAATAAAATGATAGAATGTAGTAAAGATAATTTTAGTAAAACAATCAAAACCAAAGAAAAATAACAAAAAATAATCAAAATAATAAAATACTTAAAATATAAAAAGTAATCTAAATAAGTAATCAAAATCATCAAAATAATAATAAACAAAAAAAAAAGAAAGTAATAAATTGGCACCTTGTGGCACGATGGACCGATGATTTAAAGAAGGTGGCTGGCCAAGGATGGATGCGGACTGCTCAGGACCGGGATGGTTAGCGCTCTTTGATGAGGCTTACGTTCAGCAGTGGACGGCAATTGGCTGATATGATTATGATGACCTCTAAATATGCAGAACTGTGGCCGTTCACAATCGCTCCAGGCGTCTAGTTTCTCATGCTTCGTACCGCCCGTCTTCTGATGATAGGGTAACTTCGCTCCAGTACCCTGCTCGCTCCGCTTTATTGGGAATGCTACCTAGCAAACAAACCAGTTATACTTTTCCAATATTTTCAATTCGATACGATCGCAGCTGGTCAGGTAGAAAAACTAGGTTTTAAAGTTAAATCATTTGCCGTTCCAGTTTGTTTAAATGTTTTTCTGATACCTCTGGCTTACTGTGTTTTAGTACTGGTGTAATAATAATAATTTTAACTTGGTGTTTATTTAAAAAAACACGTTAAGCCATGATTGGTCTTGGCTTGAATTAATACTCAACATGAATGAATACTAAAAATATGGATACAGACCTAGGGTGTAGACCCTAGTTGTGTATTTTGAGTTATGAGTGTTTATTGTTACTAGTTATAGGCTAGATAGGCAGACTAATATTGTGTTATAAGTTTTACAAAAACCTAGCTTCTGCCAGTAGATTCGCCCGCCTGATCCCTAGGGAACATGTTTCCACGATGAGTGGAAGTAGCCTATGAGATATTCCAGACTATAATAAAATTTACCTTTTTGCCAAATTTTATGAGGATCCTTTCAGGCGTTCTGACGTGAAATAATAACAAACATCGCATTTATAAATATTAGTAAGAGCAGAGAGCTATTATAAGAATTATTCAAAGCAAGAGGATATTATTTTCTTCCATCTCCTAAATCAGAATTACCTTAATAACTTTGTTGCTTTATCTGTAGAGGCCCACTCATCATCCTTCATAAGATACCTCTATAAGATAAGATATACCTCCATAAGATATATTTTCAGTTTATGTAATGATTAAAAATTATAATGTGTATGATTTGTTTGATCTTATGATCATTTTTTAATATTTATTAATTTTGAATTTGGCTTAAAATTTAATTACGATCGTTACCAAAGAAAGTCGACGAAGCCTCGCTGCTCGGGGCATTTCAAGCTTTGATTTAACTTGCAATGAATGTATACTCGTTTATTTGTCCGGGTGGAATCTTGAAACTGAATTTTAAATGACACGATAAGCTATCCGCCAGTCAAGCCTTGACTGTGTCTGAACTGATGTTCAAACTTGTCGTGTATTGGCCGAATAACACACAATACCAACAAACAACAACTACCTACATTTTGAAAACAAAACTGCAAGCTACTGGACTACATTAACATTCATTATGTATTTATTCGTTATGTGAACAATGTATGTTCTTTTAGAATAAATAAAGAATCTTTAAACCGAAAACCAAATTTTAGCTCATTCAGTTAAAGATAGGTAACTAACCTATCTTTAACTGAATGAGCTAAAATTTGGTATACATTCTTATTTTGGATTGTCATATGCTGCTTCGTCTGCTGATCGCCATGCTTTGCTACATGACGTCATTTTAATTCCAATATGGCGAATTATCCAATATGGAGGACTAGTTATTTTATCAGCACTACCACAGTATCAAATAAAAGGCTTGCTGACGAGAAAACGAAAAGCTTCTTTTGTCAGGTTTTAGCACATAATTATATTGTGACACTAGATAGCACAAAACTATTTTCTTTGAAGGAAACCGCGCGCTTCAAACTGAATGCACTATTAATACTACAAAACTTATTTCCGGCGACAGACGCTACCGTTTTATCAAATAATTATATCTTTTGCTTTTATCTGCCTTGAATTGTTGTCATGAAAGACAAAGTAGACGATGTTTATTTTTTACCAACTATTGCATTTTCGTTCAGTTTTAGTATTACAAAGTCTTTTCACCTAATGTTTTTCTGTCTTTATTTTTTTAATGACTTACTAAATATTCTACGACGTTAAACCATTCAATGAAAATAAGGCTCCTGAATGAACCAGGGGGGCTACTCTCTAAGACCGAAGTCCGTAGTTTCGGGCTTAGTTGCGGGCGTATTCTACTCCGTATCACCTAACCACTGAGAATTTATGACAACACGATTTGACACTTTCTGTCAAATCGTGTTGTCATTCATTCTTAGTTCGGGTTCGGGACTAATCGTAAGTTCGTAGGTGATACAGAGTAGATTAAGCCCGAAACTAAGGATTTTGACTTAGAGAGTAGCCTTCCTGGGCAGACCAGAGAGGTCGCTGTTTATCCAGAGCTTCTCCCGTATATTCCATACGACACGGCGACACGGTTGGGGCAGTGGTTGAGCGATTGACTGCTGCGCAGCATGTCGCGGGTTCGATTCCCGCAGGGAACAAATATTTGTAAGACCTACATGTATTTGTTCTGAGTCTGGGTGTTTTTCTATCTATAATATGTAAGTATTTACAAAAAAAAAAATGTATATAAGTAGTTTATCAGCCATATCGTTACCATAACACAAGCATTAGGTAGCTTGGGACTATATGGCGTTGTATGAAATGTCCAAGGATATTATTTATTATTTATTTATTATATAACAATAACTATAATACAATAACTACATAATAATCCAACAACTGAACTCCACCCCGAATCTTCATAAACAGTTGTTTTTATTGATATTATTCGATAGGGACCTTTTTGGCCTCGCACAGATCAATTTCATGTTATTATCTGTATTTTGTTATTTTGCTTCTGTCTGTTTTGTGCGAGTCCCAAATAAACATTTTTCTTTCTTTCTTTCTTTCTTATCATGGCGATTGTTTCAGCTGAAGGCCCTTTAAGCTGCCTGTCTATTTAAGCGGAGGCAGTGGAACGGAGCTCGTGGCTAGATAATAATAGCCGCACGGGTCGACCTTCCAGGTTAAGCAACGCTTACCAAGGTTAGTTTGTGGATGGGTGACCATCGTAACATACCGAGTTTCCTCCGTGCCTCGGAAAGCACGGTAAGCCGTGGGTCCCGGTTGTCATTTGTAGATCTTTGGCAGTCGTTACGGATAGTCAGAAGCCAGAAAATCTGACTCCTGTCTTGCCATGAAGTACCCTGTTACCCAGTTAATGGGTTGTGGAGGTCTAATAGGCCATCACTCCACATAAAGTACTGGTACTCAGCTAAATCCAATTTGAGTGGAAGCCGACCCCAACATAGTTGGGAAAAAGGCTAGGCAGATGATGAGGCAGTGGCACTGAGAAACGGAAAAATATTAACCAATGGAATTGCACAAAATGTCCGTGACTCACGCGGTGCGGAGAATTTGTGCAATTCCATTGGTTAATATTTCTCCGTTTCTCCACTCCGCTGCTTCGAACCGCTTAAGGCGAGGTTGCAGTACCGTGTGTTTTGACGAACAACGGCGACTGTCCGGCGAGCGAAATAATGCCTAAATTTTGATTGTTTTTTCTTCTTGGCGAAAACTGATAAAGAAATTATACAATTTGGTTTCAACATTTACTTCAAAATAAAAAGCTCTATCTATTGCTATAACTTTTATATAATATTCGTGATGAAATCTCTTAGCAGTACACGTTTAAAATTGTAATTTAGTGTCATGTTTGATAAAAAAAAGTATCGAGCCAATCATTCTAAATCGCGATTCTATCTTTACGATTTAGTTTTTTAATAAATAAAAATCATTACATAAAAATTGAACATACCCGTTCAATTTTTATTTATTAAAAAACTCATAATTAATCAGATTTTCAGACGTTCAAAAATCTTAAAAAGTACTGCAACCCAGCCTTAAATGGGTGGGCACATGTAAACTGTTTTCGAAAACAGGCCTCAAAACACCAACTAAACTCAATGAATATTTAAACCATTCTATTTCTGTAATGTTTCTAAATGTCCTAAAATAAACTTAATTACATGATGTATTTGAAGGCCGACAGCATCTGTGAACCAATTGTCTCTCAAGTATTTTCTACCCGCGAACTTTCTAATGAAATGTCGATACGGGATAATTAAAGGTTTTAATTGAATTTTGACTTTTTAAAGAATAATAAAAGACAAAATTTAAAATAACATGTACGATGAACTGAGTTTGTTTCATGTGATTTGTTTCTTAAGCATATAAGTCAATAGGTGAAACAAACGAAGCGAAATTTGTACGGCAACAAAAAAAAAAACACAGCTATATCATCTATCTTAAGGACGCTATTACATTTTTCTACAAATAATAGTGATTTTCAGGTACCATTTCAATGTATAAGCAATTACAAAAGTAAAGATATCATGGGCTTAATTTATAGATAACATATTAATCTCTCGAAGTAAATTGAAAAAAAAATTAGGACGTGATACAAATTTTTCGAACAAACACGTTTTTCCCATCACAATAATCGCAGAAAATTTTAAAAAGTAGGGTCCGAATATGTACCATTTTAGATAAATTAACAGCTCATTTTTATCTTCAAACTTATAAAAAATTGCGGTATATATAGTCCTTCATAGTTCCAGCTATTTTTTTTGTATCTAAATATCTATATTTTTTAATTATTAGCAAAAATAAAAACACTTGTCGAATTATTCATACATTTTGCACGCGCGGTCTATCATTCCGCGCTCAGAAGCGCTTGTGTATCGCTCTCTTGCGAAAAATAAATACGAAAATCAAATAGAAAAGATTCTAGTGTGTATACGTGTGAGACCGTGGCGGGTCGTACGTAGTCGTTTTTCGGATAGGAAAGAGTTGATACTTTTTCGGAGAAAAATAAAATTAAGTACGAGTATCATACTTTCATTACTTGAATATGATTTAGAAATCTGTTGGGTAAGATCGGGATATGGATGGATGGGGTTAAGCAGTTGTTGACATGGTTGAGAAATCGATGGGTGGGGTTAAGCTGCTTAGGATTTGGGTAAGGTCACGTTGTCGGCTGTGAGGTTTGTAAGTGGATGGGAGGGAGGAGGATTATGATTTTAACCGTCTTTTTTTTGTACATAAGTATAACGAATCTGGAGTAAAAACCATAATCCAAGATAGCGCGCACCAAAATTTACGTCACAGGTGCCATTGTCGTGGTTTTTGGGATCGCTAATATCAAAAATGGGGTAAATACCAAAATTCAAGTTAACACCGACAAAAATTTGAAAACTTCGTCAAGGGTGATATTTTTACGATTTTTGGGGTGAGATGTGATGTCACCGACAAAAATTAGATAACTGTTTGTCATGGGTCGCTAAAATCGAATATGAGGTCAAAACCAAATTCCAAGAAGGCACCGATAATTTTTTTACAACTTTTTGTCATGGGTATCACGTTCATAGTTTTGGGGGTCGCTGATATCGAATGTGGGGTCAAAACTAAAATCCAAGATGGCAACAGCAAAAAATTTACAACTTTTCGTCATGGGTGTCAATTTCATAGTTTTTAGGGTCGCAGATATCGAATATGGGGTCAAAACCAAAATCCGGAAGGCCCCGACAAAAATTTGATCACTTTTCGTCATGGGTATCATTTTCATAGTTTTTGGGGTCGCTGATATCGAATATGGGGCCAAAACTATAATCCAAGATGGCAACGGCAAAAATTTACAACTTTTCGTCATGGGTATATATAGTCCTTCATAGTTCCAGCTATTTTTTTTGTATCTAAATATCTATATTTTTTAATTATTAGCAAAAATAAAAACACTTGTCGAATTATTCATACATTTTGCACGCGCGGTCTATCATTCCGCGCTCAGAAGCGCTTGTGTATCGCTCTCTTGCGAAAAATAAATACGAAAATCAAATAGAAAAGATTCTAGTGTGTATACGTGTGAGACCGTGGCGGGTCGTACGTAGTCGTTTTTCGGATAGGAAAGAGTTGATACTTTTTCGGAGAAAAATAAAATTAAGTACGAGTATCATACTTTCATTACTTGAATATGATTTAGAAATCTGTTGGGTAAGATCGGGATATGGATGGATGGGGTTAAGCAGTTGTTGACATGGTTGAGAAATCGATGGGTGGGGTTAAGCTGCTTAGGATTTGGGTAAGGTCACGTTGTCGGCTGTGAGGTTTGTAAGTGGATGGGAGGGAGGAGGATTATGATTTTAACCGTCTTTTTTTTGTACATAAGTATAACGAATCTGGAGTAAAAACCATAATCCAAGATAGCGCGCACCAAAATTTACGTCACAGGTGCCATTGTCGTGGTTTTTGGGATCGCTAATATCAAAAATGGGGTAAATACCAAAATTCAAGTTAACACCGACAAAAATTTGAAAACTTCGTCAAGGGTGATATTTTTACGATTTTTGGGGTGAGATGTGATGTCACCGACAAAAATTAGATAACTGTTTGTCATGGGTCGCTGATATCGAATATGAGGTCAAAACCAAATTCCAAGAAGGCACCGATAATTTTTTTACAACTTTTTGTCATGGGTATCACGTTCATAGTTTTGGGGGTCGCTGATATCGAATGTGGGGTCAAAACTAAAATCCAAGATGGCAACAGCAAAAAATTTACAACTTTTCGTCATGGGTGTCAATTTCATAGTTTTTAGGGTCGCAGATATCGAATATGGGGTCAAAACCAAAATCCGGAAGGCCCCGACAAAAATTTGATCACTTTTCGTCATGGGTATCATTTTCATAGTTTTTGGGGTCGCTGATATCGAATATGGGGCCAAAACTATAATCCAAGATGGCAACGGCAAAAATTTACAACTTTTCGTCATGGGTATCACGTTCATAGTTTTCGGGGTCGCTGATATCGATATGGGGGTCAAAACTAATCCAAGATGGCAACAGCAAAAAATTTACAAGTTTTCGTCATGGGTGTCAATTTCATAGTTTTTAGGGTCGCAGATATCAAATATGGGGTCAAAACCAAAATCCGGAAGGCCCCGACAAAAATTTTACAACTTTTCGTCATGGGTGTCATTTTCATAGTTTTTTGGGTCGTTGATATCGAATATGGGGTCAAAACCAAAATCCAAGATAGCACCGATAAAAATTATACAACCATTTGTCATGGGTGTCATTTGCATATGATTTTGGGGTCGATGATATGATCGAATATGGGATCAAAACCAAAACAAAAATTATCGTCATGGGTGTCAATTTTATTTACGCAGTTGTGGCCGCCGCAGTTGTTTGCCTCATTAAATATATTATAGAATAGCTATCCCCCGCGGCTTTGCTCCCGTCAACTAGCAACTTTCTTATTTTTTTACATAAAAAACTTCTCCTCATAATAAAAAACAACAAAAAAAGAATTAGCAAAATCGGTTCAGCTGTTCTCGAGATTTGCGCTTAGCAACTTTCATAATTATAAACTACAATTCACTACTTCCATAATTATGTTTTAACTTTCACCGAAAATGCTGATACCACAGTTTCAATGATCATTCGGGAGTTGAGATTAAATACGCCAAACATTTTAACTAGACCTCCAGGCTTTTGTCCAGGCATAAGGAGAATTATCGCATTTGTTGGCTTTTTTAGTTTATTATACACAAGTCAATGCAAAAATGGCCAAAATAAAAACCCGTTTTCTTTTCGTTTTCCGTTTTTAATTGTTTTTCTTAATGATGTGTTCAAACTGATTATAAGACCGCCTAAATTTTGTTTATTTTCAAGTATTAAATAGAAAATAATAAAAAACTTTTCACAAAAAAATACAACCGTCTTACAAATAAAAAAAACAACACTGAAAATTATAAAATAACTAACTTCGGAAACCAATGTTTTTGGCTGTTTTGTTTTTTTTGGGAAAATGTTTTTTATTTTTCACTTTTTAGTGGTACCTACTCCATATTAACAACACCAATAGAAAGCCGCAGGAGAGAAAAATACGCAATTTAATTTATTTGGATGACAAAATACATCATCCAAGTAAACAAACAGCTTATTTTGATTTAAAAACAAAACTACAAAAGCGTTTTTGATATTATTTGTACGAGACCACTTCTAAAGTGTGATCTGTTTGTTAAAAATTACCAATACTTACTACGATAAACAGCACGTCTTATCACTTTAAACCGTTTGGCAACGTTCAGATATCAAAATGGCTGACATCTAATGCATCGTTTTGACTGACCCGTGGTGGAGTAATGTGTAATTCAAAAATAATGAAAAACTAGACAACCGGAAACTTGAATAAATAAAAGCTAAAATGTGGCACAGGGATATATTATAGCCTGGAATAGGTTCCCATGGGCTGCGGGAACGGGATCAAAATTTCATGATTACAATTGGTCGCGATAACCGACAGCGTGCGAAGCCGCGGGCATCAGCCAGTTATACAATAAAATCTTCCCTGAAAACATATGCATTTATCAACGAAAACCTGAACGATATCGGATCATTAGTCAGTTTTATAGAATATCGCGGATACATACGGGTCGAACCGAGCACCTTCTTTTTATGAAAATCCAGTCCAGTCTGTTGAAAATACTGACTTGGGTAGGGGAGACCGGGGCGCGACTTAACAAAATTTATATTTTCAGTTGTATCTTCAAGACACCTAAACATTTTGAAATTATTTTTGTATCAAATGATGTCTAAACTATTCAATAACCATGTCGTTGGTTTAAATTTGACAAGAAATGGATACCTTTTTAAGAAAATCGATTTTACTCAGAAAAGTCAGAAATTAATACTTACCCCGCGATCGGGGCTATAATTAACACTTCCGAGGTAAGTATTAACAAAAGGGGCAACAATTAACATTGTAAGTATTTTCCTCTATAAATAAAGAAAACTCAAAATTACAATGACATTTTTTTATTAAGCAATACAATTAACATTATTATATAACACTTTGTCCCTGCAACAACGATGTATGTTTATAGAGAAAGAAACCCGAACAAAACCTCTATACATACATAATAACAAAATTCAACAAATATCTGAATTATTTATTATTAACAGTTACTTTTACTGTTATATTATTGAAGGAAACGTTAGTTTTCAATAATCACAATATTCACTTAGTGGAATAATAATTAACATTATGCTTAAAAGTTGAAACACTCAACAATATTTCAGCTATATTAATGAATAGAAACAAAAACTCAAACAAAACCTCTTCGTATCGCTATTATTAAGTTAACAGCCTTTTAAGTAGTTTAATCAGCCTTATGTGTGTTATCTAATAATAATACAACTTTAATGAGGTAGTAAACAGCTTATTCTTAAACGTAGCTGTCTTTATATAACCTAACATTATAGTCTAAAACAGTCTCAATAAAGCTTAGTTTTATTTTGAAATTACTGAAGGTAATATAAATACCCTTTTTATATTATATAAAATCAACGTCTTAACAATATAATCTACTAGGAATCATTTTCATGTAATCACAATATGTTTAATTTTTATTCATATTCATCATCTGAATTACAATTTTGGCAAACATATGAAACAGTGTTGCCTCTGATACATCCGGACTGAGCCCACTGCATGCACGAGATGCATTGCACCCAGTCTGCACCAGATGTGTCTTCATTGTATGAGACACCACAAATTATACAGAAATATTCATCTTCTGCACTGTCGCTGTTTTCTTCCATTATCCTTTTCTTTGCCTTTTCCACATGTTAATACTAGCCCCGTATGTTTTGTTAAATTTAGCCCCATGGGTAGCTTTTCAATAAAAAAATATATAATTACGAAATATTGTGCATTAGCGCTAGTAACGGTATGTAACATTATTAAGATAAAACAAGCTACTGCAAAAAAAAAAAATATTACACCGAAATCAATTATTCAACGCGTAAATCAAAATATCGTAAAGTGAAAAAAGTTCGTTACCTGGCCAAAATAGACGCACATCACACAACTCACTCTCGCGGCGCACTGAGTTGGACTGACGAGTCTCAACCTGTAGACCGCTGTCACAGGGACGAATTCTAGGAATCACTAGTGACGTGCTGTTTATAGTTTCGTAGAAATTCGCTTGTTAATACTTACCTCTGTTAATTAAAGCCCCGGCCTCCCTTACTTATCTCCCGACGACGGTACTAAGTAACAGTTACATAATGCATTTTCAAAGTTCCAGGTAAATTTTCCAGAATCAATAAAATAAAAAATAATATCAAGGTAAGTGAAGTATAAAATCGAGCGCTCAGGCAGCGGTACACAGCCACATCACGCGTACACACACATATGTGTGTACGCGTGATGTGGCTGTGTGCGACTTAGATACCTAAATTTGAGTCCTTCGAAAATGTAACAGCGTCCTTAAAAATGATTGTTTTTTTTTAGTTTAAACAAAATTTTACGTTTTAATTTTTCTCCATTTATTTATATTTTTAAATAAATATTTCTTCATTTATTTATATTTAAGAATAAATGAAGAAATATTAAAACGTAAAATTTTGTTTTCAGCCTTTAGTTTCGCAGTCCTGACAACATTCCATCGACATGTTCATGTACATAACTTATTTATTTTGCAGTGTTTAGACTGTAAATGCACCTTGCACATAACTCGTAAAGTCTTCCTCCCTTGAGGCCAGTGAAAGAGTCATAAATGTTCGGACATTGTTGGTGTACCACGACTGACGTTGTTGAACTGACTGACTGTGCAATATTAGAGGTATTTTCTTGAAATAGATGCATTCAAATAAAAAATTAGTTTGTTTCGGCAGTGGCTGTTACACTTACGCTAAGCCTCTGCTGTCCGTCCATTCGTCCATCCGTCTGTCTGTCCGTCCATCTGCCCGTCTGTTCGTCCGTTCATCCATCCATCTGTCCGTTCGTTTAAAATTAAAGGATCCATATATAAGAAACGTGTATTTTCGGTTTATGATATACAGAACACTTTGTGTGAGAGTCAAACTCGCACTTGGCAGGTTTTTATGATATATACATTTTAGTTTTAGATTTAAAGTAGAAATAACGTAGTAACTGTTTTTCCTTTAAAAAAATTAATTGGGAATTTAATATAGCTACACCAATAGGCGCTTTAAAGATTCACGTAGAAGGCAAAAACCACGTGTAATCCCAACATGATCACAAAATATTTTTATTCTGCACCCGTAGGGAATGCCACGAACCAACGTTGAAACCTGACAAAAACGAAATTTGCTAAGTTAGAAATCAGTCGAAAGAAGTGGTTGTCACGTTGCGCGCTGAAATTAGTTTCGGCTGACACGCGCTGAGCCATCGACCCAAGGATGGATAAGTTTCAATCTTAGTGAAAAAAAAGCTAAATGTTGACGTAATCTGGAGAAAAGTTTTGCCATTTTTTTTTTTTTTTTTTATTCAAAACGGGTAAACTCTTGACCCAAATCTCACCTGATGGAAAGTGATGATTAGGCCGAAGATGGAAGCGAGTTTCACCCGGAATCCTCTTACACAGAGGAATTACTGGCTATCATACCTCTCACTGCCGGAACACAACAATGCTGTTAAGATTGTTGTTATGGCGACAGACTTAGACATGATGGTAGTAGCTTGCCAGGCGGACTTAGAACAAGTCCTACCACCAACCAAACCGAACAAAAAATTTGCCCCCTCTGGGAATCGAACCCGGGACCTCTGGGTCTGAATGAGGTGGTATAACCACTAGACCACGGAGGCGGTTAGTGTCACCTGTTTAGCACCACCCGGGGACCACGTGTAGGGATTCGTTGAAGGGTATTCTCCTACGGACGCGGGTGACTCGGCCCCCACATCACACATACATCACATACATCATACGTCACTGTTTTATTAAATCGAAAGCTAGTTTGTTGCTAAGGAAATTATGCTTAGTAAAACCCATCTTAACCGTATTAGAATTTCAGTAGTAAAATACGCTTAAACGGCCTTAACCAGTTTTAATCATAGTTCTGCACCAAAGATGATGAATCATTTTTATGTGTTCGTATCACGTATTCATTTAGAGATAAGCGAATCTGTTGCCTAGACTTGAAACGATAGTTCGAGATAAATACCAAATTTTGGAACAAACAAACGCTATGCCAAACAAGTGTTAACATTTCATTGCAAACCATACTTTTCCTGAGCCATTTAATTGAAGCTGAGCTCCTGAGCTTGAATTGATCACTCACAATAGGCCTCATCAGAAGGCTTAAAGTCAAACAAAGGGCGATGGAGAGCATGCTTGGAGTTTTCTTGCGCGATCGAATATGGAATGATGTTATCGACAAAAGAACCACGGTTACCGACATAGCCCGAAGGATCGCCAAACTAAAGTGGCAGTGGCAGGGCATATTGCTCGCAGAACAGATGCTCAATAGGGACAAAGACAGGCCTCAAAACACCAACTAAACTTAATGAAAAATAAATATGTTTATATCAGCACAGCGCTAATATTTCCCAATTGTCTATTTGTACTAAGTAATTGTTTAGTATATTCGTATGTTTAATTTTTCCAATTCGAATTTTATTATTTTATATTAGTCTTATATGTATTGTTTATATAATAAATATCAATCGCAATTCTGTTCTCAATATGGCACCTACCACTATTTGTCTCTTCATCACCCAAAGGTTGACTGGTAGAGAATGCCTGTGGCATTAAGTCCGCCTCTGAACATTTGTGCTTAAACTGTTAAATAAATAAATAATAAGAGTTCTGTTCAGAAGACGCAACGTTGAAAGGCCCCATTAGGTGGACCGATAACTTGATGAGGCTCGTGGGTAACCGATGGACACTTGGGGGAGGCCTACGTCCAGTGGACGACTTTCCGCTGATATAATGATGATGCTGAGCTTAATTCAAGTAAGCAAATATAAAGAGACTAGCTGACCCACGCAACTTCTTCTGCGTCACATTTTCCAATAATGCTCCGCTCCTATTTGTCTTAGCGTGATGATATATAGCCTAGCCCTATAGCCTTCCTCAATAAATGAGCTATCTAATACTGAAAGAATTTTTCAAATCATACCAGCAGTTCCTGAGATTACCCCCTACATACAAACTTACAAACAAATGTTACCTCTTTATAATATTAGTATAGATAATGCGCAGATGAAACAAATCAATCCAAACCTAAAATTCTTCCGTTACTGACTCGCTGGGGGAGTGAGAGACACCGCACAGCCGAAACTGCAGGTCGTAGTAAGCTGAAATTTGGCATGTAAGTTCCTTGGAGAGTGCAGGGGTACACTAAGAGATGATTTCCCGAAATTCTTACGGTAACGGGAAATAACCGGAAATGCTCGTGTAAAGTCGCGGGTAAAAGTTTGTACCTACGTGTATATAAAACGCTTCGGTTTCTGACTGACAGAGAACGCACCGCTAAAACTGCTGGTCTTAGAAAGCTTAAATTTGGCATGCAGCTTCCCTACACTCTGTAGCAAAGCATAAAGAGAGGATTGCACAAGGAGTGGAACTTTCTGCCTGTGTTTGTGTTTCCGAACGCTTACAACCCTAATCTCTTCGAAATTAGAGTGTACAGGCTCCTTCTAAGCTCGCTCCATTGTAGACTTTGGGCAAACCCATCACAAATAAAAAAAATGTGTGAGCTATTTCGCCGGTTTTGAAAATATCAGGAAATCCTTCGTCATCAGACCACCATAATTATTCCCATGTTCGTACAGCTTTGCCAATTCCATTAATACTCCGTCGTGAGTTAAAATTAGTGGATGAGTGAGCTTGAACGGTCGTCGAGCAAATTCGCATTGGATTTAATTGTAATTCGATTAAGCAGTGCGGTAGACTGGCGCTGGCAGCTTGTTAGTTGAGGACGAACGAAAATGTTACTCGAGTTTTTGGTAATTTTGGAGCTTGGAGAAGCTGAAAATATGTAAGGGGTGTTGCGCGCTAATTTAGTCTTATGCAATACTAGCTGACCCGTGCCTACTTCGTTTGGGTCAGCATTTTTGGGTTAATATAATTATGTCGTGGATAAAGATATCATTTAATAATTAGTTGCTGATTTGAGTATTGTAATAGTGGGTAGGTGTGGTAAACGCCATGACGTCAGTTGACAGTTGTAATGGCGGCACTTGGACAGAGTCGTATTGGAGAGTGGGGACTTTGCCGAGCGCACTTTGGCTCAAGACACCGACTAAGACACTCGCCCATAACGAAACTATCGGTTTACCTATTTTAATTAAATTTAACAGACTTATTTAATAATGTTATAAATGCGAGTTCTTCTAACTCAAAAAGACAGCTATGTGTTGCTGTGGAGTTTGTTGGCCACTTCTTCTCCACAGCTAACACACTAGGAAGTGGTAACGGATGGGCGTTTTGGGGGACTGTCTATTTGTAAAGTACTAGCACTCAGCCACAGTTAATAAAGAGAGCTTAGTACTGTATTGAGTGTTTTATTCTACGATGATCCTGATACCACCGAACCCAAACGATGATGGCGCTATCGCTCAGCCGTCGCTGACGCCTTCATATTATATAACCTATCATCATCTGCCTAGCCTTTTCCCAACTACATTTGGGTCAGCTTCCAGTGAAGCGGCTTTCTACCAGACCTCCACTACCCCATTAAACGGGTAACACGGTATTTCTTGATAATACTGGAGTCAGGTTTACTGGCTTCTGACTATCCGTAACGACTGCCAAATCTACAAATGACAGCCGGGACCAACGGCTTAACGCGCTTTCCTAGGCACGGAGGAAACTCGATATATTAAGATGGTCACCCATCCACAGACCAACCTTGGCAAGCGTTGCTTAACCTTGAAGATCGACCTGTGCGGCTATTATTATTAAACCACGAGCTCCTTAACATATAAGCTATGACACTCACAAATAATGTGCCTGTCTATTAGTAAAAGAATTTTCAAAATCGATTCAATAGATCCAGAGATTACCGCCTAAAACCTCACAAACTCACAAACTTTACCTCTTTAAAATATTAGTACAAATGAAGTTGAGCTTATTATTTTGCGAGATATAAACGTTTACACTTCAAATATGGCGCCACAAAATTCTCAACATCGCTGGAAGTGTACCCGAAAGACTAGATGCATTAAAATGTACGAATTTTACGTGGCGTTACTGCCTGTGTGACCTCCAAAACCCAGTAACTGTAACACGATACCACTTGGCAAGACTGGATGTCAGATTTTTGACAATCCGTAACGACTGTCAAAGAGCTTCTAAGGACGATTTCACATGTTTTTCGAAGCACGGAGGAGTGTTGGTTTTGGAGTGTTGTGTTCGTGTTGGTTGGTGTTGGTAGTCGGCGCAGTGGTTGAGTGATTGGCTGCTACGCTGCGTGCCGCAGGTTCGATTCCCGCACGGAACAAATATTTGTATGGTCTACAGATAGTTGCTGGCTGTTTGTGCATGTGAGATTGTATATATATGAACGAACGCACCTATGATACAGAAGAAAATTCTTTTTTTTAAGGGTGGGAAATCATCAAATGACTCCTCCCGCTCTGGGTAAAGCAAGAGGGAGTGTCAGACTCCTACTGACTAAAATCTATCCGTATTCCTCCTAATGCCCTTTGCGTTCCAGGGCCGCGGTGACTCGTTCAAATAAATTCCGCAACCTAGTGGGCCCCATCTAAGGGTTCCGTACCTACCGGAGTCGCGGGACTGTCCGGAGTCGCGGGACTGTCCGGAGTCGCGGGACTGTTCGAAAGAGATACCGTGGCTCCGGAACACAAAGGGCATTGAAGGAACATGGAAAAAAAGGGTTCCGTACCTAACCCTAATTTTAATCATTTGTAGCGACACTACAAAATTAAATACACAATCTGCGAAAATTTCAACTGTCTTCCTATTACGGTAAATGAGATATAACCCGCTGACAGACAGACGGACGGACGGACGGATGGACGGACATCTCAGGCTTTGTAATAGGGTTCCATTGGTTACCCTTAGGGTACGGAACCCTAAAAATGGATTATCCACACAACGACTTCGGCAAGCGTAGCTTAACCTTGAAACAAACAAGCCTCTCAATAATACCATCCATATTGAAAGCTCCTTGACAATAAACCCATTCAGTGGCTTGCTTTATATCTCTGGACCACCCAAATTAACCCTAAACCACTTAGACTACAACAATGATATATAGACACAATGTTAATTAACACTTCAACTTGTCAAAATGCGTCCCCAGACAAGGACTGCATTGCAGGCGAAAACTTTCAAAGTTAATTATGCAAACGGTAGAACATCTCAGACTTTTATTTGTGTCACTTTTATAAATTCTTGAACAACTATGCATTTTGTTTGATATTTTTCCTAGAGCTCAAGGAAAGTTGCATTATCTAGAGAGATAAAAAACTAGGCTTAATTAAAAACTTACGATCCTTTATTTGATATCATAATCTCTTGATCATATCAAACGAATGATCGTTGTTTACCTACTTGACAATTGATGTTTATTTTTGAACTTTAAGAACAAAGCACACTTTTTCAGAATAACGAAAATTTTATCCTACAAAAGCGTAAAATAATTCAGGTCTGTAAATTCACTCGGTCTCTGAAGCCTAATATTAATCTAACCAATTCTCCAAAAAGCATAGAAGAAACAATTCCGAGACGTATCATTCCAGCCACACTAAATGTCAAGTGGCCTTATTTAGGAACAACATTACAGAAATGTATGTATGTTTTGCACAAAGTGTCGTCTAAACTTATGTCTTTCTGCCACAAACGACGCTAGCTCTCATCCCTCGCCCCATTCGCGTGACATTTTGTCCCCAAACAAGGACACAGCGCACACACTAAACCGTGCGTAAGTCATTTTTAAGGGTTAGGTAATTCAACATCCTTTTGAGGGATTTTATTTTCGGTGATTGACTGTTTATAATGATTTAGGCCAGTGGACACGACAGTAGCTAATCTTCAATTCTCCTTCCGATAGTTTCAAACGTGCAGGTATACTCCAGCACTTGGCTCATTATCTAAGATCCCATTTTTAAACAACTTCATAAAACGGATCAGTTTCTGAATTTTCCGAAATAAATACAACGAAGTAGTAGCCGGTCTCATCGCAAACACATCGACATTTTGTAAGAAGCAGTCACACTATTCACACTTAACCACAGCTTGACCACCTTTTGTCGCGATGGTGTGATGTGGTTATGGGTTTTTTTTTTTACTATAGCACTGGCAGGGCGAGTTTACAATCTGTTCGGCATATATCACTTCTACTTCCTTTTCGCATTTGAGTCTAGAAAGTAGGTATGTGTGTACCAAACAACTGAAGCGATCTTGTAGGTTAGGAGCAAATCGAATGTGTCAGACGGACAGAGAGATACATAAGTGAGTCTATAAGGTTTCAGTGATCTATTTTTCATTCGGAAGTTCGGAAACTAAAACTGAAGTTGTTATCACTTTCTAGTGGTCAAATTATGTGCTAGTATTACCTCAGTATTTTGTTTTTTTTTTTCTACTTTTGATAGGCACGCGTTTGACTACTGTCTCGTCTGATGATAAGCAATGATACGTTCGAAGACAGAGCACGTTTGCCTAGAAGTAACTTATTCAGATTCCCAGGTTGTAGCTACCAGGAAACACCGACTCCAGCAGGGATTTCTACTCCTTAGCTGTACGCACTATGAATGTGTTCCCAAAATAGTTTAGGCGTGTGGGTGGGATGTCAACCATGTAGATGTAAACCATCCTAAGTTTGGCTATATGTAGGTACGTGTCTTATAGGACAAAGGCGTTTATTGAACGAGTCAAAATAGACCGGAGGGGCATCTATTTTAATAACTCGATTGTTTTACTAAATCTAAATGGGACGTATTTTGACACAGGGCTGCCAACAATAATTAATTTTAATGTATAAGGCCGACTGTCCACTGAAATAGAGAGAGCGGAGCTGAGCCAAAATAAAATAGTATAATTTCATAAAATATCTGCTCCGCTTCAATGGGCAGGGATTTGCAAACTAGAATTAATATTCAACTGGGGAGCGGAGCGAGGCAACGGAGCGGTGAAGCTGAAAAAACCGGCCACTCATTAAAATTACTCGTCGCGTGAACACGAACTAGCTCCGCAAGTCCACTCCCTCGCTCCGCATCAATGGACGGATATAGTCCGCAACTCTTCCCAGCATAACTCAGTCGCTCCGCTCCCTTGCCTCGCTCCGCGTCAATGGACAGGCAGCCTTATAAACTGACGTCAAAGGTAAACATTAGATGATAATATGTGAAAACTAAATACATTATGAGTGTTGTTTCGTGCAGGAACAATGTTTTTCTTATCAGTCGTTTTCGTTGTTTTCCTTATTCTTCGACACCGTATATTGGTGTCCTTTAACACCTATTGGCAACAGATAATTTTATTTCTTTCAAAATTTTCGATCTATTATAGTTTTATATTTTTACATGACTGCCCAACTATAGGAGTGTTATGTATTTAGAGTTTATGCATCTATTTCATGTAATCGTATGTTCATCGTTGGATTCATTACAATTAGACATTTTTATTTATTTTAGGCGGGGTTAAACCTCATAGATTTATTAAAAAAAATATATGGATAAAATTTACAATAAGCCTTTTATTTTTTTACTTGGGATGGGTTTGCTTGACTCTAGTCGTGCGATTTGAACATATACAACAGCCCAAATATCAACCATTGAGCAGTTGCCCACCGGACAAAACAGTCGTCTAATCAGAGGTTCCTCCCTCTTCAATCGAGGTTTACAAGCCTTTACAACTTGTTCTGCATATTTCACCTCTACTTCGTTTTTCGTGTCCTACCTCTTCAATTGAGGTTTATCGTCGGAGATAGCATCTGCCCTCCATATAGGTTTACAGGGGAAGGTTATAAGTGAATTTTTTTCTTATTGAAACGGTTTTAGACCTCATTTTTACATTGAGAGAGGTTTACACCCTGTTCTGCACGTATATCACCTCTACTTCGTTTTTCGTGTCTAAGTCACGAAAGTAGTTGTGTACAGAACAACTGCGATCTTGTAGGTTAGGAGCAAGTCGGATATGACAGACGTACAGAGAGATACATCAGTGAGTCTATAAGATTTTAGTGATTGTTTTTTCATTCGGAAGTTCGGATACTCTTAAGATAGTTGGTGGCCGCACAGTCGCTACGTCTTTTTCTAGTGGTGTTGAGATCATCACGCCACCTGCGCCGCGGTCGACCTCAACGACGACGGTCTTCTTCAGGTGTCTAGTGAGTGACGATCCTCGCTCACCTCTCCGGTTGCATTAGTGCGATGTGGGCAGTCCACTCCCACTTTAGCTTGGCTGTTTTTTCCTTTGGTTACTGAGCGCAGGATGGTGTTTCTGACGTGATCTGTTCGTTAAACTTCGATTAAGCTGCGCTCCATAGCCCGATATTATATCGTGGGTTTGGACTTTTCTTGTTCAAAAATTGACCATTTTTGTGCACTGTAGGTAAGAATGGGAAATATGCACATGTCAATGAGTTTTCTTTTAGTGTTATGGGTAAACTTCCTTTCACGTGTCCTTAAAAGACACAGAAGGTCTGCCAAGCAGTCTTGCGACTTCACTTGCCCATTTTCGGCCAGACACTGTCTGGGCTAAGTACGTGTACTCATCAACATATTGCAACACTTGCCTATCTACCTCAACCCTACGTCTCGTGATATTGTCATCACCTGGGTCTTGGATCTGTTCATTGAAAGAATAGAATTGAATATTCTTTATTATGTACACCATATAAGTTACAGAAAAAAATAAATGAAGAAAACATTACATAGGGTGACACAATGGGCGGTCTTATCGCTAAAAGCGACCTTTTCAAGACAACCTTTGGATGGATTTTAAAGAGAATGGAAATACAGACCATCTTCATGACTTGCCGTGCTCAGATCTTGGAGCAATTCTTCAAGTTCTGAAGGTGATGTATAGAAAAACACTGCATAATTATTATCTAAGGCCTACAGTTATGTTACCTAACCTAACACACTGTAAATCTAACAGACTACGTATTAAAATAACTCGCCAATCCAAACCAGACAAAACCTCATGACTGTATTTAGTCGACAAATTGTTCTGTATGCGTTTCAAATAGAATTCTATGGACCATCAAAATTAGTGCTAAACACAGTCAGCGTTGAATAGGACTATTTTAAACTCACATTCACATGAATAGGGCTCTATACTGGTACTGAATAGGGCTTAGATGAATGTGGAAGCCAATGTAGGCGTATTATCTAGGCTGGGTTACGTAGAAATGATGTTTACGTAGAAATTTAGAGTAGAGGGTGCTACGGTAGCCTCAAAGACAGTCAGCATTGGGAGGGGCCTGAAAGGGCCGACGCCTGCCGGAGTCGCGGGACTATTCGAAAGAGATACCGTGGCTCCGGAACACAAAGGAAGATGATGAACTGAAGGAACATGGTTGGGTTTTAGTCAGTAGAAGTCTGACACTCCCTCTCGCTCCGCCCAGAGCGGGAGGAGTCATTGGATGACTTCCCATCCCTAAAGAAAAAAGGGTGTTACGGTAATTTAGTGTGTAGGAATATAGGAATAGTGTTTCAAACTAACGAAGAAAACTATTCGGAGTAATGCAAACAATGATTTTTCGCACTGACGTAGTGAGCCCGTGAGTACAGTACTCACACGAAAATGTAGGCAGTTACAGTTTAAGTCACCCAAAGGACAGAGGATGAGCTCTTTTTAACCGACTTCCCAAAAAGGAGGAGGTTATCAATTCGGTTGTATGTTTTTTTTTATGTTTGTTGACTCATAACTCCGACAATTACGAACCGATTTGAAAAATTCTTAATCAATAGTTTTATCTGAAAGGATATACTTGCAAATTGGTCCCACTTAAATCATATCAAAATCGGTTACGAACTTTGGATTTTAAATCGAAATAGCTGGAATTTGACTATTTAGATGATTCTTTGATAATCGAAATTGCGTATTTTGCTTTTCTGCGATTTTGCAGTGGTGTTGTTAGGTGTGGGGCACCACTAAAAAGTGAAAAAAAAAAACTTTTTACAAAAAAATACAACCGACTTCCAAAAATTTTTTTTCATAGCCTGATCTGTTCCTTACATTTTCTGATCGTCTTCTCGCCAAGTCACTAAGAAGCCATCCAAGGCGTCCCAACATCACCTCGGTCTACCGCAAACTTGACTAGCTGTGTCAGGACTCTCTTTCCAAATACTGCCCCAAAGCTTTCATGGCATCTAGCAGACGTCACCTGCCCTTACTCAACCTTAGGCCCGGACTCCGGTGGAGCACACTGTGCAGGTTTGCTCCGCTTGCGCTGAGCACCGCCGTGTCCTTGAAGCGGCGATCGGCGGCCGCCGCGAGAGACGCCCTGGGCGTCGGCCAGAGATACCGCGGCTCTGGAACACAAAGGGCAACGAAGGAACATGGATTTGGTTTTACTCTGTAGCGGCATCAATGCCGCCACAAGAAAAATCAACGAAACAAATCTGCATCGCAACGAAAAGAACCGCGACGCCATCTATCCAACTGGCGGCGAACTAAAAAATCTTAAATCGCGCAAGCAGAGTTTACCATGCGTTTTGAAAATATACATCCGCCCGAATATGAACTATCAGGCAGTAAACCCCCAGAAACAACAACCGCCTGGGTGGAGGATCCTCCTTTTCCATGGAGGTTAGCGGGACTTTACTCTCTGTACCGCATACCCCCCAAAGTCAGTAAAAGTTTGACAATCCCTCCCGCTCTGCCCAGAGCGGGAGAAGTCATTATTTTGATGATTACAAATCCCTAAAAAAAAACCCGTACTCCACCAAAGCAGACAGGAAACGAGCGGGGCGAGTTTTCAAAAACCATTAGAATTTCGTTAATCACACATCTCGTCTCCAATCAGCTTAAGTGGAGATGTGAGCCTTGCCTCGCGAGCTGACGACGGCGACGGCGCGCAGCGAATACGAGATGTGTGTGGTGAGTGGTGCCCACACTGCGGCCGCGCGGTGGTTCGAGGGACGCGGGGCAGCACACATATTCACTACGTAACAGTCTAACCAGTTCTACTAACAGTTTCGGTGGATGATGCTACCTAGGTGAAAAACATCACTTCTCGTCTCCCCTTCGTCGTCATCTCCGCTTTGGTAGAGTCAATCATGACTTATTATTCCTGTGGTTTGCATAATTCGCCTTTTGAAAACATATAATTCCTAACATGAAGTGCATAACACGCAAACCACGAAGCCTCAACTAATTAAATCCGCCGCCTGCCCTACGGCTATGCAAATCGATTAGCTAATTAATGGGAATCCAATAAATGCGGCAGTTATGTTCGAAGGAGAATAGGCGGCTAATGTACCACTATATTGCCTGATGTGGTTTGGTAGTGGAGTGTTGAACAGAAGGCTCACTCGTTCTGCAGTAATGAGAAAAGTTATCTTTTTTTACAAGATAAGCAACACAACAAAATTAAGCCACAGAAACTAATCATGAAAATAGCGCAATAGGATAGTTAAAAACTAATTTCATTTAAAAAAAAGGAAAAGTTTTGTTTACAAATCAAATTAATTTGAAAAAAACTTTTACTTTTTCTCAAAACATAATCAAAAAAGTTAGAGACTACTATTGCGTCCAGACGAAAATACATTACCAAATATTTATATAATATAGTTTAAAACTATGTATACAGTGCAAACTGCTATTTGTTTGTGAAATAAATACTTTTATTATCATTATTATATTGTTTGTCCATTCTTTTCCCATTTACGTTGGGGTCGGCTTGCAATCTAACAGCATGCCGCCGCTGAGTACCAATATTTTACATGGAGTGACAGGTTCTCCGACCTTCACCTGTACCTCTATACCTCTTAGCAAGACTAGTATCAGATTTTCTGGTTTCTGACAACCCGTAGCGGTTGTCTACGAACAAACGGCTTTCTAAGGCACTTTTATTGGCAACGCTGTCGCTAGTTACGGTCATCGCATTCATATTTCAAACAAAATAAAGTAAGAATGATACGTCTTTGGCACCAAAAGCAATACCAGAGAACTATTCATTTTTATTAAAACATAGAAAAAAAAATATCTTGGAACACCCAATTTTTGTCGGCTTTACGTCATTGTTACAAAATTTTCACGGACGGATTAGACTTGAGCTTTTTTCACCTCTTCTCTGTGGTTTTAGTACCGGCTTTAGAAGCGTCTGCTTCTGTGTTCTACTTCATTTGATGACGTCATAATGTCTCGGTCAAGTGATTTTAATGTAGTGATTATACGAGGTTATCTATGTCAACAGGATCAAAGTTAATTCTATTAGAATAGTGTTTTTGGCAAGAAAAGAGTAATTTCTGGGTTTTATGGGACTATTTAAGGCTATATAAAAGTGCGGTCATTAGACACTGCAGCTATTATTACTAATCTACCAGAGCTTTATGCTCTAGTTTTTACACACGGCTTTGCTCTCATGACATTTGCTAGCAAAGTTAATGTGTATTTTTTTTAACAAAATCAGAATCAGAAATAATTTATTTGCACAGAATGTAGGTAAGAAAAACATAGTTTTGATGGAAAAAAAAAACAACAGTGGATCCAGTATATTCTATCGTTTGGCATGCAACATTAAGCACTATAATAATTTAAATAATTGTCAGGTACCTAACCATTTTATAATGTCACTAGCTGTCCCCCGCGGCTTTGCACCCGTTTTACCCACATCCCGTTCCCGTGGGATTTCCGGGATAAAAACTATCCTATGTCCGTCTCCTGGTTCTAAGCTACCTCCCCACCAATTTTCAGTGAAATCGATTCAGCCGTTCTTGAGTTATAAATAGTGTAACTAACACGACTTTCTTTTATATATAAAAAATAAAGATAATCATACAGTCAAATTTACCAGATTAACAATAGTCACTAATAGTTACAATTCTTATGTCACTTTCACCGTAAAATATAGTATAATAATAATATAATAATGCATGTTTATAAAATAGGAATAATAGTAGCAAATTTAATCATTTCAATTGTTATTATGCATTAATGTCATTGGGTGTTATCATTTAAAAATTCACTGACAGCGTAATAGCATTTTTCAACTAGAAGTTTCGTCAAATTCTTTTTGAAAATATAAGTTGCATCGTTTTTAATGTAGTTGGGAATGTTATTGTAAATAACTGGTCCCATATGCTGAGACAGAAGAAGCCTATGGCAGGCAAACCCTCAAAAAGCATGTCTAGTTTTTTTTGGTTTTACTATTGATAGGCACGCGTTTGACCACTATGTGACATGATGGTAAGCGATGACGTGGTCGAAGATGGTGCATGTTTGCCTAGAAGTAACCTATTCACCCTTTACATAAAGATGGGCAGGTTGTAGCTATTAAGAAACATAGACTCCGGCAGGGAATTCCACTTCTTAGCGGTAGGCACTATGAATGTGTTCCCAAAAGTTTTACTCCTGAAATACAGGTATTACATATCTAGCTCAGGAGTTAGGGCTTCACATTTATTGTAATGTATGTTTTTCAAATAAACTATTAAACTAGACTAAACTTAAGCTATTAAACCATACCATGTAAGTTCATGTAAATGTTTACGTACACTTGTACTTATGCTCACAGACTATCTGGTTGACATCACCGCTAGCAATAAGACCTCTAATGTACGAATACAATAATTAATATACATACGTCAACTAGAAGTAGACACTACATTTTTAGGGTTCCGTCTGTACGTCTGTCACAGCTGGATATCACAAGAACTACTAATGCTATCAACTTGAAATTTGGAATATTTTGATACGTCGTTTGTTCGACCAATTTGCAAATAAGAAAGAATTTTTTTTATCTTTGGCGAAAATGAAAAAAAAATTGACCATTCCCGGGAGGGAATTTTTAACATTTTTCTCTTTGCAAACTTCGTAGATAAGAGGGGGGGGTCTTATCTCCGAAGTTTGCACAAATCTGAAATTATTCTATGTGATAGATAGATGTTTGTGTAAAGATAACAGGAAAAATAAAACGATGTCTCTAAATAACATACTTTTTCAGGAATTATCAACATTAATAACATTCGTACTACTATCGATCAAGAGATGGCGCTGAAATAGAACTACAGTTAACACCGCATTGTTAAAATTCTCTGACAAATATAGGCCTCGCCAATGAAATTTTCAACAAAAAAAAAACACGTTTTATGATGGTACGGAACCTTTTTTTTCTAATGGATTGAATTTTTTGATTGACTATTATTCCAACCCATCGCATTTATACCTTAAAAAACCAACTTTTTGGTGAATCTATATGGGCTACTCGTAGCCCATTAAACAAGGGAACACGCCCTTAAGTATGGCGCAAAATCTCAGGGAGCTTGGAACTTTAGTGGGCAAAATCGCAAGGGGGTTAGGAACTTTTGTGGGCACAATGATGCCACTTAGCAATTAGTACGTGTGAAACTTTGCTCTTAAGGTACGTGTTTCTGCTTTAGATATGTCCCTTAATGATTGCCAGGAGTTGGTGTGTAGAGCTAAATATGAATGCTCATTTATTTTAGTAGGAGCTTTTGGTAAATTTATAACAGCCACGCGGGTCGACTAACGACGCAACGCAACGCAAGCAACGCACACACACGCAACACAACGCAAGCAACGCACACACACGCAACAAAACGCAACGCGTGCGCGACGCGTTGGTAATTTAACCAACGCTTGCCAAGGTCGTTTTGCGAATGGGAAATCATCAACTCCAACCACCATCAATATAGGTACTAAGAAACTGAGATTTATCGATAATCTAATGGACGGTTTAAATAAAGTATATTTTTTTACTCAGGAATCATTCCTACTTTGCCTTTTTTATTTAAGGATGGGAAATCATCGAATGACTTCTCCCGCTGTGGTTAAAGCATGTGGGAGTGTCGGACTCCTACTGACTAAAACCGCCCTTTGCTTTCCAGGGCCGAGGTGACTCTTTCGAATAAATTCCGCAACCCCGGTAGATTCCTATTTTGCCTGAGAAAACATTATAAAACTAAGGTGCACATTATGCACAGCAGGCAAATGGGGGCTGTAACCACCGCTGCTCTCCGACCAGGTCGTTTAAACAAAACACACCTGGAATTACATTACAGACCAAAAAGCAAGGACTATTCCGAAGAAGCCTAAATACTGAACTCATTAGAGTAACTGCGATGTAACTAAAACACTAAACAACATAGTTTTAATCGAGCCACATAATGACTCCGCCGGTTCCCCGCAGTCGTTAAAACTTCGAGTGCACTTCAGGTCCCAAACATTATAGTGACATTGTAATAACCACAGAATACAGAACTCCACCAACCCGCGACAGTACAATCAACTAAGGTTTGTTTAACACGTACCAATACCACACCACACCATCATCTTCCTGCCCTTATCCCATATTATGTTACTTGAGGTCGGCGCAACCCCGTTTTTTTCTTTCACTCTGCCCTATCAGCCGTCAAACTTTCACTTACTCCCTTTTCTTTCATTTATATTTATGTAATCCTCACAATACAATTGTTTGTCTTCCCAAATAAATAAGTAAATGTCGCTCCTCACACAATCCATCCATCTTTTCTTTGGCTTTTCTCTCCCTCTCCATCCATCCACATATATATTGATTACTCTTTAAGTTAAATGCGTTTCCTCCCTCCTCTTCACATGACCATATCAAGACAAGCGAATCCCTTTTAACATCTCCGTCACTGGCGCCACTTTTAATGTAGTCACTTCTCACTTTATCCATTCTTGTCCACACATCCATCTCAACATTCTCATCTCCGCCACATGCAATCTATTTTCATCCGTTTTTTTATCACAGCCCAATATTCTGATCCATACCACACCACACCGTCGTAACAAAAAGTGGTCAAGCTGTTGTTGGGTGTATTCATACGTAACCACATTCATACGTAGCCGCAGTGATTCAATGTCACTGCGGCTTCTTGCGATTGCGTTGTGGTACTGAAAAAAAATACAACCGACTTCCAAGAAGTCGGTTGTATTTTTTTGTAAAAAGTTTATTATTTTTCACTTTTTAGAGGTAGGTACCCCACACCTAACAACAACACAAAATCGCAGAAAAGCAAAATACGCAATTTCGATTAATTGGATGACATAAAACTATCATCCAAGTAGACGAATTCCAGCTATTTCGATTTAAATCCAAAGTTCGTAACCGATTTTGATAAAATTTAAATGGGACCAATCAAGTATATTCTTTCAGATAAAACACGAATTTTTCAAATCGGTTCTTAATTGTCGGAGTTTTGAGGTAACAAACATAAAAAAGACATACAACCGAATTGATAACCTCCTCCTTTTTGGGAAGGCGGTTAAAAATATGCATGTGTTTGCGATGTGATTGGCCACTAGTTCACGGCGTCGCTGGCCGTTGCGGTGGTTGCAACTTAGCTGTGATATGTTCGGTATCACAGACGCGGTCGATAATGATGGCAAAATGTGGTCCGTGTGAATTTATTTATTAATTTTCATGTAAATTAGCGTCCGACCACGTGTTGTGGTTGTGTTACGGATACTGAAAATTGTTAGCAGACCTAACACATTTTCTCAATAAGTATCAAAATCCGTGGGATATATCAGTGTTGGTATAGTTTGTGCTTTAAACCTACGCAATTCAGCGTGAGCCGACGGCCAATTTTTTTTGTGATATATAAAACATTTTTTTTTGTATTTCAAAAGTCAAGGAAGTAGTTTTGCAACCGCTCAAATCCTGACAAATTTTAGTTTTCGTTTTTTCACTCACCTCCCACCACATTTCAGCCTTGTGAAATTCGCGTGTTAAATGTTCCGAGCGATGGATGCGAGATGCAGAACCGGATGTTGTGGCGATGGCTTAAATGAATGATGGATTAAATCATCATAATATCTTTCGACAGATATTATGAGGATGATGTTGAGATCTTACTTTAACATAGACTTCGAATACAAGACTGTATACGAAGTCTATATGTATAATAACGGATAATAGGTATAATAACCCCTCTAGTTGTGGCCCGCGAGGCTTCTTAGTGCTCTGTGGTATTAAAACTGTATTTTGTAAAGTTACACTAATCCCTAAGTGTAACTGTAGGTACAAAATACACTTTTGAGTGTAAAAGGGAGTTCTGTTTCAGAACTTCGGTTGAAGTTAGTGAGAGATGGACAAAGAAAAGGACTCCCTTATCTAAGTTGTAGTTCGTCGCAAAAGGCGAAGATGTTATAGAAAAGCGGTTGTTTTGTCTACCAACAACAATAAAATGCGATTAATTCATGAAGTCAATAGCAATATTAGAATCTTTATACTGTCTAGATCGTACTTTATTCTACTTTAGAAGATATCATAATCAATCCTAATCTTCTTCTTGATGTAAGTTTATTATATTTGTTTTAGAACTCTCTATGTATCCACGCTTTTCATAGGAAAGAGGTTCTTCGCATAATTACAAAACTATATAAAAATCTCGAGTTACGGTGTTTGTTATCGAACTTCTCTGAAACGGCTTGACCGATTTACATGAAATTTTAGTATAAATAAGTAAGAAATAAAATAGCCTACAACCTGTTCTCAGACTTCATCTGAGATTAGCTTGTAAACTATTTTTACACGACTGCCTAATTTCGGAGTATTCTCGTTAGAGCACCAATTCTAAGAGCACCAATGTTTGCCAATCAATATTCTTGCTTGGTGCTCCATTGAGAATAGTTTTGGTGCTCTAAAAATTGGTGCTCTAATGGGAATACTTCGGCAAAACAAAGTTTGCCGAATCAGCTAGTACGTTTATAAATTCTTCCGTTACTAACTGAAAACGCACAGCCGAAACTACTGCTCATAGAAAGCTGAAATTTGGAATGTAGTTTCCTTGAGGAGCGCACGAGCAATAAGGAAGGATTTCCGAAATTCCTACGCGAACAGGATAATGGCGTACAAAGTCGCGGACTACAGCTAGTAATAAAATAAAGCTAATAAACGAAAATTATCGCAACAAATCATGTGACAAATTGTCAAACGTGGAGTAGCTGCTCTTACCTAGGTATATGGTTGAATGAATTTCCAAGAACCAAATAATGGACTAAATTTATGTTCAGAATATATTGTATTATCTAAATTTGTTACTTATTGACATCGTTTATAAGTATGTATTAATAACATCATATGAATCAAGGTCTGAAGTATAGTATGTTTTATTCTTTAAATTATCAAAGAATGTAGGTAACGGCTTTTATAAGAGCACGTTGAAAAAAAATACAGTACATACCAGAAATTACTGTAGTCGCTTCGGTCCGGTCAAGTCCAAACTACTGAGCACTGAGCAGTATTTTGTCAGAAAAACAACAAGATAATTATGAATAAATAACTCGACACAATGTACCTCATAAAGTTACAGGTGTTCACCCCAATAACTTTACGTGTAAAAGTTATTACGCGTGCCTTTTTTAAGAGATTACTTTTTAACGCAGATTTATAGTTTGGTTGTTTTGGGAATGAGTTTTTTTTTAACTGTAATAAGTCGTTTACAAACATGTTTTTCAACGTTTTCTAGTCCATTGCGGGGCAAGGGTCTCCCCATTTTCTGAGGATGCGAAATCCTCAAATGTCGGCCGAGAAGAAGGGACTTTCAGACTGCACGTACTGACTAAAGCCCATCCGTGTTTCTCCTAATACCCTTTGCGTTCCAGGGAGCTACTCTCTAAGCCCGAAGTCCGTAGTTTCGGGCTTAGGCGCGAAAGTTTTCTGCTCCGTATCACCTAATCACTAAGAATTATTGACTACAAGATTTGATAGTTACTGTGAAATCGTGTTTCATTCATTTTTAGAATGGGTTCGGGACTTATCGTAATTCCTGTGATACGGTGTAGAATAGGCCCGTAACTAAGCCCGAAACTATGGACTTCGGGCTTAGAGAGTAGCCCCCCAGGGCCGTGGTGACCATTTCGAACAAATTCCGCAACGCTGGCAGTCTTCCCGACGAATGCGTCATTGGGTTTTATATTAGGAGCTTCTCTGTGATAGCACGGAGTGTTGGTGGTGTGCCTCGAAAAGCACGTTAAACCGTTGATCAGCCGGTCGATTCTTGACGTCTCACCGTGATCATCACTTAGGTGGAGTGAACGACGAGTGAGCTGTCATGCCATCTTCTTTGTATGGTTTGACAGCTCACTTGTCGTTCACTTCGCCTATGTGATCACTTCGACATGTTTACAGAATCGCACTGCTGGCACTAGATCTTTCTTTATTCGTGTCACATTGCTGGCCCAGCAGACTATGCGATTGATTTTCTTTATAAACGACATCACAAAAAGGAGGAGGATCTCAATTCGGTTGTATTTTTTTATTTACATTTTTATGATTATTTTCTCATAACTCCGTCATTTATGAACCGATTTGAAAATTTTTGTTTTATGTAAAAGGATATAGGTACTCATAGATTAGTCCCATTTCATTTTATCAATACTGGCTTTTAAATCAAAATAGCTGGAATTTGTTTACTTGGATGACCGATTGCCATCCAATGTAAACGAAATTGCATATTTTGCTATCCTCAGACTTAAAAAAAAATACAACCGACTACCAAATAAAAAAAAACACCACAAAGTATAAAATAACTCTAATTTCGGAAGTCGGTGTTAAAATACGAAGATACTACCAAAAACACTGACTTCCAAAATTATTTTTTAAATGTGTTTTGTGTCCGTTTACAGTCATTATAAACTCACATACACAAACAGCCAACCCCGGACAACTACCCCTGTAGGCCGTTCAAATATTTGTTCTGTGCTGGAATCGAACCCGCGTCATATAGCGATTAGTAGTAGACCGTAACTTCGAAAATCTATACTTAATATTATAAAGCAGAAGAGTTTGTTTGTTTGTTTGGTTGAACGCGCTAATCTCAGGAACTACCGGTCCGATTTGAAAAATTATTTCAGTGTTAGATAGCCCATTTATCGAGGAAGGCTATATATATATCATCACGTTAAGACTAATAGGAGCGGAGCAGTAATTAAAAATGTTACGCAGACGACGTTGCACGGGTCAGCTAGTTATTAATAAAATCCAAACTTGACAAAAAAAAAACCTGACGAATTTAATAAAGAATACCCTTTACTCATTATTATCGCTAAATAAGTACAACATGGCCGATCAGTAATAGGCAATCACGTTAATTCGCGCGCCTGAGCAATTGAATCGGAAGCAATAAACTCGCAAAAGTACGTCATTCCCGCTGTCAATGACATGTGTTTCAATATACGCATTATTGAGGAGACAGGGTTCCAAATGAACACGGTTTTATTGAAAAGTTATCTTTTTTTAATCGGTAAAGCCTCATAATGTACCAATACGATATAATTGATAAAACCGGTCAAATACGATTCGTAAACGCACACGAAGGGTTCCGTACAGAGATAAATGCGTTTCTCTATTATTTTGTTGTATTAAATTTAGTTTTCTACGCAATAGTTTCAAAAGTATTAATTTTCCCTTTTTGCCAAAAGAAAAAGAAAACAAACTGATGAAGCTATTAACGTCTAGACTGTAGAATGTATGGCTAAATAAGTATAACATGGCCGGGCAATAACAGGCAATCTCGCAAAAGTACGTTATTCCCGCTGTCAATGACAAAGTGTTTCAATATACGCAGCAATGAGGAGACAGGGCTCGAAATGAACAGGGTATTATTGAATAGTTATCATTTTTAATCGATGAACTTATTATTTATTTATTTATTATATACTTTAATGTACACCAAAAATGAAACACAAAAGAAAACTTAAAACTAAAACACATACAATGGGTGGCCTTATCGCATTTCGCGATCTCTTCCAGATACGAACCCGTATAATGTAACGAACACGACAATTAAAAAAAAAGCGGCGAAGTGCTATACGGACTCTTACACGAAGGGTTCCGTAGCATACACTGAAAATCAAACACGTTTCTTGGAAGACCCTTTAAACTTTTAACTATTTTTTATTATTTGTTGTAATATCGGTAATTACACACTGAGAAAATTTATACATTCTACCTATTACTGTTCCCGAGATACAGACCGCTGACAGACGGACGAGCGGACGGTCGGACGGACATTGGAGGCTAATAGGGTTCCGTTGGTTACCCTTTGGCTACGGAATCCTCAAAATGCAATAAACTGAATCCAAGCTTGAATCCCTATCTAAAATTGCTAGGACCGGCTTTGAGCCAACCTAATACAGCTAAGTACCAGCAAAATATAGAGAAAGATATTATACCTAGAGCGACTACCTGTTTATCCTCCGCCATCCACAACCCAGTAACTTTTTTTTTCCTACTCCTCCGCTGTACTTTTCTAATTAATTTTGTTGCGGGATCCAAGACAGTTGAATTGTTTCTCCGGGACTCGTCAGGCTTCACTGTCTCGGCGATTTTCTGATGGTCACCACTGTTGATTCTGGCTTTCAGGAGTTGCAGTGGTTGGAAATGTGTGGCGGGCTTGTCCACGGGCACGTTACCCCTTCGCAAAACTGATGTCAGATTTCTTGGCTTCTTATTACCGGTAACGATAGCCTTGAAAATAGTAGAGGACTGGTGCAAAGAATATGAACTGGCAGTGAACCCCACCAAAATTGAGCTTGTTCTCTTCACCAAAAAGAGGAAGTTGCTACCACTAGCATTACCACACTTCTTCGGAACCACCCTAAGCCTCTCAACTGAAACCAAATACCTGGGAGTCTATTTAGACAAGCAGTTGAACTGGGCGAAGCACACTGAATTCACCACCACAAAAGCCAGTATTTGCATGTGGCAATGCAAACGCATGCTAGGTAGGAACTGGGGGATTAGCCCCAGAATCACCTACTGGCTATACACCACGGTTATTAGACCAATGATCACATATGGATCTCTAGTCTGGTGGCCCAGGACCGACTTCAGCACGGCACAGAAAGACCTTGAAAAACTGCAACGTCTTGCCTGTGTGGCAATCACTAGCAGCATGAAAACAGCACCCACTGCGGCCCTGCAGGCTTTGCTGGGACTACCACCATTACACCTTATAGTGCGAGAGGTGGCGGCCCTAGCGGTCTTTAGGCTCAGCGCATCTGGAACCCTAGGTACTGACTCTAGAATCAAGCACACGCGCATCATGGAAGACGCTATTAAACGGCAACCCATGATGACATCACCCAACGACAAAGCTCAAAAAGCACACCACTTTCAGAAACATTACAACATAGTCCTAGCAGAGGAATTGGACGACCACTCAGGTCCCAACGAGCTAAGAATTTATACCGATGGATCAAAGACAAGCTCTGGTACGGGAGTTGGAATTTACTCCAATGACCTAAACATTAAAATATCCAGATCGCTAGGTAAGCTCAACACCGTCTACCAGGCGGAATGCGTGGGCATTATCCTAGCAGTTCATGCGATAGAGGCCAGGGAAGTCACGGACACCCACATCCGGATACTCTCCGACAGTGCCTCAGTCCTCCAATCCCTAAAGAATAATTACACTACCTCGAAACTCATACAAGAATGCCACAATGCGCTAGAACGCGTCACGGTGATGAACCGCAACACTGTGACGCTGCAGTGGATAAAAGGGCACAGCGGATCATTAGGTAACGACGCGGCCGATGAACTGGCCAGGAGGGGTTCTGGTGCTGTGGCTGTTGGGCCCGAACCCATAGTACCGCTCCCTTTCGTACAACTACGCACATGGCTGCGCGAACACACCCACAAACAAGCGGAACGCTGGTGGGCCCTGGCACCAGGCTGCAGGCAGTCCAAGGAAGCCATGCCAAACCTAGACTGTAAACTAACCAGGCGCCTTCTTCGACTGGACAGAAACAGCCTGCGAATGGTGACGGGGACCATCACCGGTCACTGCTCACTGAATAAGCACTTGCACACGATAGGTATTACGGATAGCCCTCTATGTAGAGCATGCATGGAGCGGGAAGAAACGGTACCGCACGTACTCCTTGAGTGCGAGGGCGTCGCCGAAATACGGAAGCAAACTATAGGGTCACCAAATTTGCTCACAGATATCCTGAATACGCCGAGAAAACTTATCTGTTTCTGGAGGGAAGTTGGGTGGTTGGAATGACAGCCGCCATGGCTCACGTACAATGGTCCAACATCAGGACTAAGTGCGGAAACCAAAACCCCCTAATAGATAGATACCGGTAACGATAGTCAAAGATGTACAAATGTCAACCGGGAGAGTTTAATTTGCTTTACGAGACACGAAGGAATCTCAATGTAACCCATCCATGGACCGACCTCGGTAAGCGCAGCTTATCCTTAAAGATTGACCAATGCAGCTGTTATTATTTAGGAACGATTTTCTCTCTTATATTTATCTTTTACTAGCTGTACCCCGCGGTTTCGCTCCCGACAACTGGCTACCTTACCTACCCATTCTTTTTGCTTTTAAACCTTCCCTGTATTCTTGGGAACTAAACGAAAAAAATATTCAACTCGGCCCAGTCGTTTTCGAGTTTATGCGGGACTAACGAACATCAATTCATTTTTATATAAGAAGAAGAAGATAGTTTCACAGAACACTATATAAACAATACAATATCGATCCTCAATCCAGCTCTGTCATCTCCGGACCTATTCGCAGTTCATTTGTCCCCACTCCACCCTTTCCAGGTCACAATATGAACGAATGTAAACATGCCGAGTGCTGACTCACTGTTCCCTGTATGATTGATGAGGGTGGGAAGGGGAGCAGTGGCACTGGTTTGTGTGTAAGGAAATTAGTTCTGTCATGCTGAAGAGATCTCTGAAAAATTTATTAAGAAGAGATTTTATGTATACAGTCATGTAGTACATGTATTTTGTAGTTGTAGTATTTAGTGAAATAAAAACTTTTTACAAAAAAATATAACCGGCTTCCAAACAAAACACTATAAAGTATAAAATAACCTTAATTTCGGATGCTGGCGTTTTTGCCTATGTGCAGTATAGGACGTCTTTTGGCTCAAATGATGGTGAAGATATCGTCGGGGATAGTTCAAATCCGCGGATCAAACATAAGTAAAGTGCGCATGTATAAATAACAATTGTAACTAGTTAATAATAACATTTATAATTAACAATTGTTATTTATAAATGTTATTCTATCCACAGTACTGGTGTCGAATCACAGATATATTGTTAGATTTATCCCTGCACGTGTAGGCGGGCACGCGTTTGGTGTCTGGAGGCTTATTAAGTTTATTTATTTATTTATTTATTTAACAATTTATGTACACACACACAAGTTGATAAAAAGAGAAAAAGAAAGAAAAGAAGAAGAAGAAGAAGAAGAGAAGTTTAAATAGATTTTATGCTTGAGTTATCTAATTACGATGGCATGGAGGAGTGTGCTAGCTTACAAGTGTCGAATGAGTTTAATTTTTAGGTTATATGTGTTACCCATGTTTTATTATTTTTCTTTGTAATAATACTTTGCATACTATTGTTTAAATGCAAGTTCTTCTAACACAACAGACTGATGTGTTGCTGGGGACTTTGTTGGTCACTTCTTCTTCCCAGCTAAAACACTAGGAAGTAGTGACGGGCGGGCGTTTTTAGGGGACTGTCTTCTTGTAATCATTGCCGTTCAAAAAGTGCTGGCACTCAGCCTAAGTTGAATAAACGATTTTTGACTTTTTGACTTTGACTTTGTATCTGCATGCCGTGTAGGTTTACAGGGGAAGATTATAAGCTAATATTTTTCTTACATAAACGGCTTTTTTGACCTCATTTTTACATGGAGAGTAATAATTCATGAGTTTAATGTACTGTCAACAGCGAAACACGAACACACACAAACACAACAGCGAAAAAAACAGTAGAAATAAATTAAAGTCTATACTACATATTATTATACGATATGGCTACATTGTTCAGATACGCGGAATTATCCAAATGTTTGTTCCGCGGATTTGCACTATCCCCGACGATATACAGGTAAAACAATAATAACCTCTTTGGGAGTAAAAAGTATACATGATTGTTAACAACTTTTACTTCTAGACCAATCCTGAGAACTCGAAAAATATCAGCTTTTTCATATATTTTCATCGGCTAAATCTTATATATCACTATCACTACATATTATAAAACAAAGTCCTCCGCCGCGTCTGTCTGTCTGTTCGCGAAAAACTCAAAGACTATTGAACCGATTTTCATGCTGTTTTCAATAATGTATAGAGTAGTTTTAGAGGAAGGTTTTAGTTTATAATTTGGTAAGTGGGCGAAGCCGCGAGCATCAACAAAAACAGTAGTATACATAAAACATAATATCAGAAACTGACTGACTGATCAACCAACGCAAAGCTGAAATCGCTGGGTCTAGAAATATGATTGCTATTGCTTGTTGGGGGCCGAGTCACCCGCGTCCGTAGGAGAATACCCTTCAGCGAATCCCTACACGTGGTCCCCGGGTGGTGCTAAACAGGTGACACTAACCGCTTCCGAGGTCTAGTGGTTATACCACCTGATTCAGAACCAGAGGTCCCGGGTTCGATTCCCAGCGGAGGCAAATTTTTTGCTCGGTTTGGTTGGTGGTAGGACTTGTTCTAAGTCCGCCTGGCAAGCTACCACCATCATATCTAAGTCTGTCGCCATAAAAACTATGTTAACAGCATTGTTGTGTTCCGGCAGTTAGAGGTATGATAGCCAGTTCCTCTGTGTAAGAGGATTCCGGGTGAAAGTCGCTTCCATCTTCGGCCTAATCATCACTATCAATCAGGTGAGATTTAGGCCAAGAGTTTCCCCGCTTTGTATATAAAAAAAAAAAAATTGGCATGTAGCTTCCTTAGGTACACTCCGTAGGGGTGCACTAAGAGAGGATTTCCCGAAATTCCTACGGGAACGGGAAAAACGGGATATGCGCGAAAAAGTCGCGGGCGAAAGCTAGTATTGTTATAATCATATGTACTTTCACTACTTAAGAGGTTATGTTTGACAAAATAATAACCCTGTATATGTTTATAAAAATGTGAAGGCAACGAACAGTAAGTACATTGCAGTCTTTTTTTAAATCATTTTATAATTAGAATGACATTTATATCTACACTAATTTGAATATAAATATGTATGTAAAAATCTTAGCACATAAACCGAACAAATAATTATATAATTTGTTGTTTAATAATGTTATCTCTCACACGGTTATCTACAAAATGGCAGAGTTCAAATATTTGTTTAATAAAATCAAAACATCTGACTGTGATACGGTGCTATTTTAACTTCAGTGAATCTGTAAACGTGAACCATGAAGGTCGTAGTTACTGGCGCTGCAGGGTTCCTTGGCTCTCGAGTAGCTGATGCTCTGCTAAGCAAACAGCCTCCATGTCCTCTAGATGTGACAGAACTGATACTTACTGACGTCATCACACCTCAGACAAGACAAGATGACCGTGTCAAAGTACTAGCTCTCGACCTGACGAAGCCATCAGCTGCCGAGGAACTCATTGACGAAAACTGCGATGTCGTCTTTCACCTGGCTGCCGTCGTCAGTGGTCAAGCTGAAGCAGAATTCGACTTTGGATTAAAAGCAAACTTAGACGCAACACGGCTGCTCTTAGACGCTGTAAGAAGAAAAACACCGAAAGCGAAATTCGTTTTTGCCAGCACGGTTGGTGTTTTTGGCGGAGATCTGCCGCCGGTCGTCGATGACCTGACTGCTGTGATGCCTCAAACCTCATACGGGACAGCCAAAGCCATGTCCGAGTTGCTCGTGAATGATTACTCTCGCCGTGGCTACGTGGATGGTCGGATTGTGAGATTGCCGACAGTGAGCGTGCGCGCTGGAGTCGCGAACGCTGCTGTGACGTCATTCGCCAGTGGGATAGTTCGGGAACCTTTGAACGGGAAGGCCTCGATTTGTCCTGTGGCAAAGGAGCAGGAACTGTGGTTGACGAGCCCCGCGACTGTGGTGCGTAACATCGTGTATGCAGCGACCTTGGATGCCAGTGCGTTTGGCAAATGGCGAGCGATAAACCTGCCAGGATTGTGCGTGTCTGTGGGAGACATGTTGGCAGCCTTGCGCTCGGTGGCTGGTGATCACGTCGCTTCTCTAGTTCGCTTCGAGTACAATGAAACCATTGCCCGCATGGTGGCATCTTTTCCCATCAATTTTGATAACAGTCGCGCCCTGAAACTTGGATTTACTGTGGACTTCAATTTTGTTGATGTGATACGTTCTTATATTAAGGATGATTTGAATAATGTTATAACAGCACCTGCCACATATATTAGGTAGATGCTAGAATTAAAGCATTTTATTTTTGTTAAACGTGCATTTTGCATGTTTTTAAGTAAGCGAGTTTTCTTAACTTTTTCTTTTAAAATATACCTTTTAGCATTGATACCGAAAACTTACCTGAATGTATTTCCTTCGTTCTACTTAATTATTTATTTTCTGAAGTGTCAGAAAGTAACAAAAAGGTTCAGATAAATAAACTCGAGAAGTGCCTCGTTTAACAAAAACAATGAGACGGAACGCTCATCTGTTTAGGCCAAATTCTATTTGCTCAAAATAAATTCTTAAAGGTGAAACAAATCCGAGTATCTTTGTTCCTTTTCTTCAAATTTTCAATTTATAATTAAGTAGAACTTTATTTTTCACTATGTTTACTGACAAATAAAAGTTCTGAAGAGTTTGTTTGTTTGTCTGATTGAACGTGCTAATCTCAAGCATTGGTTCGAATTAAAAAAAATATAACTATATTATTATTGAAAAAAAAGCCCGACTGCTTAAAATTAATGAACTGAAAAGGACAAAACAAGTTAAAATTGTAAGTTGCAGGCAATGAACGCAGTCGGAGGCAATGATAGTTTGTATCTTTGGTCAACAAAACAATTGCCTCCGACGGCGTGTAATGTAAAGTAACTTGCAATTTTAAATAAAATAAATAACTCATTTATTTGAAAGAAAGAAAAGAAAGAAAAATAGTAGTGTGTGTGTGTTTAGTAGTAGTTATTTCAGATATATCTATACTTATTTGTTAGTAAAATGCAAACTTAATAAACTAATGTTAGTATTAAATAAATAACTAATTGATTGAGTGGCTGATCCGGGTGGACTCATCGATGATGGCTACAAACCACTATATGACTGCGTATCCCGTATCCAGCGAGCCAGCATCGGAGAGTCCCACCGGTCCGCCAATTTCAACTTATTTTTTCCTTTCAGTTCATTAAATTTAAGCAGTCGGGTTTTTTGTTTTAATTTAGAAAAACAGGTTTACAATTTCACGTGATATTTTACAATCTTACAGCGTTTGCCACTTTCCGGTGACAGATATACACATACAGACACTAATACTATGTAAGCCTACGCAAAGATTGTGTTTTTCTTTGCCTGTCTAATCTATACTAATATTACAAAGAGGTAACATTTGTTTGTAAGTTTGTATGTAGGGGGGAATGGTCAGGAACTACTGGTCCAATTTGAACAATTCTTTCATTGTTAGATAGCCCATTTATCGAGGAAGGCTATAGGCTACATGTCATCACGCTAAGACTAAAAGGAGGCGAGCATTAATAGAAAATGTGACGCAGAAGAAGTTGCGTGGGTCAGCTAGTTTGGAAATAATCTACCTTCTTAGAAAAGACATGTCTACACGATTGAAAGAAATGTGGTCTCGGACAACGCCAAGCTGAACATTCGTCACGAGACATTAAGAGACAAGCAGTGTGTCCTAGGCACATTTATCATTCAGTATCCCAGGGATATACGGGTATATAACTCATAGTTTTTATACCAGCGTTGTGTTCAGTGCATCATAAGGTAGTGTATGTATGCAGGAGTCTTTTTGGAGCGAACGACTATTCTTTATAATTATGTGTTTGTGTTTTTTTCGTGTGTTTTTGTTGCAATAATGCAACATGGACGGAGTAACGAATATATTTAAAGAAAAAAAAAAAAAAAAAGTCAGTCAGTAAGTCTTTTGAAGTAACACTTTATTTTTCTTTAAAGAATGTTCAAATGAAATGCATTTAAATAGTAAGTATTTGGTACTTCGTTAGTCTAATGGTGCCTGTACATTAAACGTTTAATCAATCATGTCAGTGACTCGTGATGCGGAGATTGCAATTCCATTGATTAACACATTGCGGGACACTTGACTATTTTGCAAATGTCATGATATGACACTTCAAAATCCCATACATTTTATCACATCGTCTATAGCCCTACTACCATCTATACTAATATACTAATATAATATTATAAAGCAGAAGAGTTTGTTTGATTGTTTGTTTGTTTGTTTGGTTGAACGCGCTAATCTCAGGAACTACGGGTCCGATTTGAAAAATCTCTCAGTGTTAGATAGCCCATTTATCGAGGAAGGCTATAGGCTATATATCATCACGCTAAGAAAAATAGGAGCGGAGCAGTAATGGAAAATGTGAAGCAGACGAAGCGCGGGTCAGCTAGTATTACATATATTTCAAATATTTGATACGACAAATACGGCCACAGACGTTACTGTCTTCAGCAGCAAACAGACTTGGACGGTTACTACATGCTAGTTTCTTCCGTTTAGACGCCATCTGCGAAACAAGATAGTTACAATAAAATAAATAGTCACAATAAAAGCAGTTAGCAAGAAGCTAAAATGATAGGTAAATAACATTTAAACACTACGTTTTTGTGTAACAGTTTCTTATTTTTGCATCAAGTTTTTATCCCAACAAGTAAAAAAACAGCACTACTGTATGACACAACACACATATTAATAAATTTTAATGATATCATATATAAATAAGCTTTATTTACCTTGTTCCTGCTGACAAAAATCACAAACTACTCCTACTCGTAGCAATGCGACAACACGCCGGTGGCGCACACGCCGTGACACTAAAGATAAACATCACTGTACTTGTATGGCTCAGTCTACGCCTGTCGGCGGTGTGAATGTGTTGCTTTGTTGCATAAGCAATGCGTATGTGTGTGTTGAAAGATGACTCGAAAAGAGTTTGCCGTGAAACCTACGAACGAATGAAGTCGCGTGATGTGACACTAGATCATGACATGTGCTTCCTAGAAATGATATGGGCAAGCAACGGCTATCGACGGTTTGCCAAATGACATGAAATAAAGTTCACCGCCTTTATCCGTACTGTCACGTAATGATATTCCGAGATAAAGTCGAGAGGCGGTTTGTCCCGCAACGTGTTAAAATTTTCCGCTCCGCTGTAAGTGAAGAAACAGTCGAAAATGTGGAGTAGGTATTATACCTATATGGGAAATCATCAAATGAATCCTCCCGCACTGGGTGAAGCAGAAGGGAGTTTCACAAGGAACCTAACATAAGAAGCTGACCCACGCAACTTCGTCTGCATCACATTTTCCATGAATGCTCGGCTCCTTTTAGTCTTAGCGTGATGATATGTACTTAGCCTATATCCTTCCTCAATACATGGGCTATCTAATACTGAAAGAATTTTTCAAATCGTACCAGTAGTTCCTGAGATTACCCTCTAACATTTACCTCTTTATAATATTAGTCTTTTTTCCATTCCCGTAGATTTTATATACGGAATGTAAGGAACTAACCAAATTTTAGCTTTCTATGACCAGCAGTTTCGACTGTGCGTTGTCTGTTAATCACTCAATCAGTCAAAAACGATATAATTTTATAGGACAAGAGCGCACTTTTATATTTATTTGATTCCAAGGCGTCTTAATGACATCTACCACCCTCTTCCTTCCGTTTCCCTGTTATGTTCTCTTTCAAACACACCAAACCTTCCACACCATCTTTTAACCTGTGTCCAAATTCCCACACAGATAATATCACGAACAAATAAACTATTTACCTCTTTATAATATGTAAAATCGGTCAAGAGGGTTCCGTACGATCATATCAAACGTGACATTTTTATAATTTTTTATCGGTGAGGCCTATATTCGTCAGAAAATTTTCTCACTTCGGTGTTTATTACAGATTTAGATCAGTGCCATCTCTTGACCGATAGTGGAACAAATGTAGTGTATTTGTTAAAGATTTCTGAAAAAGTGTCTATAGAGATAGACACTTATTTAGAGATCTAGAGATAGTTTTAATTTTCTTGTAATCTTTATAAAAACTTCTATCACATATATTTTTTTAAGATTAAGATTTTTTTTCTATGCAAACTTCGGAGGGGTATCGAAATGGTCAATTTTATTAAATTTTTCGTCGAAAGTCGAAAACCATACGGCTTAAAAAAAGAGAAATGATTAAGAATGTTTAAGTAGCGCTCTTCCATATTAGAGATACCCCACATACCCCAGTAGACCCACTTTGTTTTTTTAACAACCGTTTTCAGTCGCTGTTGCAAAAATAATGTATACATTTTAATTATTACTAATTTGCAAAACAGTTGAACAAACGTTATCCGAAACTGCTCCAAATTTCAATTTAATAGCATTAGCAGTTCTTGAGTGAGATATCCAGCTGCAGACAGACTTCGTCACACCAAAAGGGTTCCTTTTAACATTTTGGTACGGAACCCTAAAATCGGTTGATAAATAAAGCAGAGAAAAAGAAACTACTTTCCATAAGACATACATTTATTTTCTTCTTTATACAAAGGATGGGTGGCTACATAATTATCTATTAATAATAAGGTTGACGCACACTACAGCAGTCGAGAACAGAAACTTAGTTCGTACATAAAATTATTAAAATGGAGAAAATATTCTACCGCTTGGGTATAAAATTGATTTTAAGTTGGCTGCAAGCCACACCAGAATTAATATAAAAAACTAAGCGAGTAGTTTACATAGTAATTATCGGTAAATTAATTATTCTGAAGTTCCACCCGTGCTTAGGGAAAGGTTTACTTTTTTTATGTATATATTTCTAAGTAAGACTTATTAATTTTATTGTTCTGATTGTGAAAAAATTGTATTAGAGCATGTTCTTGTAGGCATGTCTTTGGTAAATGTTGGTAAATTTATAAAGATTTTTTGGCCATTTACAAGTTCAAAACGTGCTTTTCTAATTGGTATGTGAAAACGAGACGGGGCCGCGTTAGACCACGAATGAGATGGCGGTACGACTTGGATGTCTTCTTTGGGAATTGGCAAGAAGAGACACAGAACAAGGTACAATGGAAAGAATGGTGGGAGCCTTTTGCCTAGCAATAGGACAGTTCAGGCTAGATATAATATTAATAGAAAAAAGTGACTTGCCTTGAGGCGATATAGAAACTCTGACACTAGCTAGGGTGTGGGGGTCGTTAGACCTTACAGCCCACACCATAAGACGAAGAGTAACTTGTAAAAAGTATTGAAATAAAAAATCAATTCTCTTCTTTCTTTTATATATAGGTGTACAATAAAGCATATTATATAAATAAATTAATATGCAAATGTGTCTATGCTTCTCTTTAAAACTTCTTTCTGTATTTTAAACGTTTGGTCACGAACAGGACCTAATTTTAGTTGTTTCGTTTTAAAGAGGTTATTGACCTCACCCTAAAGCCTTCTCGTAGGGACACACGAACATGCAATTTGGAATCGTTTTTTAATAAAAAAAAAAAACATTTAGGATCACGATAGATTTTAAATCAAATCAGCATTATTATTTTGAAATTAAATTTATCAGGAAAATGTAGGTGGATCAATGACCGTTATCGCCTTGTAAAAAGGAAAAAATATAACTAGGATCAAAACCATCTGTAGATAAATCCCGTTTATTGATTGTCCGAAAAATTTAATATTTCTCCTCATTGATATCAATCTTGTGTACCATAGTGCGCGCTAACCCTTTAAATATTGACAATATTAAGTAAATATCACTATTGAGATCTCTATTTACTGATAAATACAAAAATATTGAATTATATAAATATTACTATTAAGCGTGTATTTCTCTCAGTTATCAAACATTTGAATCATGAAACATATTTGGTCGATAGTGTTATACAAATATAAAAATTCTTCAAGAAATGTAAGCTTACATGTTGTTATTATATTATAATAATAACATGTAAGCTTACATTACTTGAAGCTTATTTAATAATAATAATGAATAGTAAGAACAAACTGATAGTGGTTTCTGAGTATATAACCATCACGTAGAATAAATTAACAATGAACTCTCAAAACTTTAATCTTGTCCATGGGCCGCCGGCAGGACTACTTACATATTTTCAGGGGGTGCAACTAGAAAACCCGCTCCTCGAATAGGAAAGGTTTTCTTTTGCTCAGAAATAAAGAAAACAAGACTGAACGCGTGGGAAATCAAAGTACCTCAACTCGTATCTCCTAGGTCTCTTACACTACATATCGCTTGTATTTTTTTTGGTTTCGTGTGTTTTATAGAAAGCCAAGATGCACGTGCACCCCCTTCCCGGCGCCCTTGATCTTGTTGGTTCCTTTCTCACTTGCCTACATCAAAAGAAAATACATACCGTACTAATATACGTCAAATCGACGTACAATCACAAACATTACATTTGACGTGAGATTATTGCTCAAACACAAACAGAGCCAAATATTAATCATTAGTTATTAACTCTGAACTTAATTAAGCCGACATTTAACTGTAGGAGCAATATGTTTAACTGTACCTGTTGTTTATAGCTATTTTAACAAAAATACATGACATATTCATATTATATAGGATGTTGTTTTCAAGTTTGAGTCAATCGGGTTTGAAATGAATGAATCGAATTTATTTTTAGACATCTACAAAATATTCTATCTCACAAAAAATATAACAGAATATTTTGTACTTAGATGTTTAGATTGTTTTATTTTTTAAAAAGTGGGTTGGACAGTTTGCAATCAAAAATTGTATGTTGTGTAAATGTGCGTGGTTTTGTCTGTGCATTAGTAATTAAAATTATAGGTTAGTATTATTAATGTTTTTATTAGTTCAGTTGCCTTAAATATAACAGAAAAAAATCCTAGTTTATGTATAACGTATTTAGTTTTTGGTGTAAGGCATACTTAGCAAGTAGCAAGAGGGAGTAAATAAAAACATTATTAACAAGTTTTAATAAAACCCGTTCAAACTAAAAGTATCTTTCAGAAAAATATTTAAGACATAGTACATTTTATTTTTCTTCGGTAAATAGAAACTATACTAATTGCTAAGAAGAAACCAAATCAAAGAGTAGTTTTTTATTAACAAACAATATAAAACTATTATTTTTATTCTCTCTCGTATGTTATGTTTATTAAGATTCGCAATTGTAGATATTATAGGAACTATAGAATTACAGCAGCTTTGTAAGGCTGATTGATAATTGTGATATTATTTCATCGTTGGAAAAGTTTTTTTTTAAGGAATTTGGATTTTTTTAATACTATAGATTGGTGCAGCACTATATTCTAAGACATTTTTATACAATTTGTACAAATCAAATATTATTACTACGGCAATGCTCAAAATAGAAGAAATGTGTTTTACGCAAGAATAATTTACACTAATGCTGTGAATTTAGTAATTTATATTTAGCTACTTCTAAATGCTATCATGGCCGCCCACGAATGCGATTTGTATCACAAATAATCTCGAAAAAAAAAACAAAAATACAAATTTTCGTTTACATCACTTTTTAAATTCAGTCTAAGGATTTAATATTGGAGTCCATAGTATTTAATTTTAATAACTAACATGGTGATATAATTTTTTTTCTACCAATTTTTAATCTCAGTTATCTAATTTATGGAATCTCGCATTCATTCAAAACTCTATCATCCAAAAAAAATATAATAATTAATTCATGAAGGATTTCGAAATATTAATGTTAAATCTAAAAACAATTTTTATTTATTGAATATTCAAATACAATCTTCACTTAGAAATCTTAAAAAATTGTGCTTTGATCGACATAAAATTCTAACAGCTAACTACCTTAAAAGTCTAGTCATATTGCTTAACATTGACTCACATTACCATTTGACACTGTAATCTCTAGGATCGCACACATACTTTATTGACAAGTTAATTTCAGATCAAAGTTACTCCTAAGAAAAAATTACACTGATACTGGTTTTATTTTTGGTGTCGTTTGACAACATGTGCCTTCTTTGACGGCTGTCAATTTTGACATTAATTTTATATCACTCGTTCATTCTCAACCTGGAATTATGTGCAATACCATAAGATTACGTAAATTAATTTGGAAAAAACCATAACGTCAATATTTTAGAACTCCCTGTTTTCATCATTGACATAAATACGTAAATAGACATTGTAATACGATGACTTTAGATATTTAACTAGAAATTAAAATGTAACGTTCAAGTAGAAATAAACATCTAGAATATTGCCATAAAATACTTGCTTACTTAAAGTAAACTTAGTAACAAGAATAAGAATATTGCTTCAAAAAATAACAAGTATACAAATAAATATTGCTTTAAAAAAATAACATGGCAAATTTTTTATTAATTTCTAGCTCAGTTAAAAACCATGTAAATTACGTCAGTGTTATCACACCTTTATAATACATAGACACTAAGAAAATTCATAAGATTTAACACGAAGTTACACGCTCTTAATATTATGCTAAATAAACACTAACTTGGACTTTAATAAAGGGACTTGGGAAGTTTGTGCTGTAAATTCTAGCGAGTTAAAACGTTGCTTCAAACACTAAAATCTAAGTTACTACACTAAATTAATTTACGACTAGCTTTCCTACCGGCTTTTCTCGCGTGAAGTGGAGTAATCTCACTGGGAAAAATAACTCAAATAACCTGCTCTGAGCAAACGGGAGGTCAGAATGTTACTGACTAAAACCCTACCATTTTACCTCAAATGTTATTTGCGTTCCAGGGCCACAGTAATTCTTTCGGTCTAAAAAGGCTTTTTTCTGTATGTACACGGTTTACTCCGAGGTTTTTGATCCGATTTCTGTGATTAATTTTAGTTCGATGCCGCATACTTGCCTTTTGGTCGCGTAAAAATTTCATTCGGACTGGCTCGGTAGTTTTTATTTTATGAGCATTTTACTTATTTCAATCTCTGCGTAGAAGATGACGTCGTCCAAGTTTCACCACTAACAAGTGAAAAATAAAAACTGTTTTATAAATATAACCGACTTCCAAACAAAACACTAAGGGCCGATTTTTCAATAGTCAAATAATATTTAACTGAAGAAAAAATATGGCTGCTTGACATATTTTATATGCAAAAGCTGTCAAACCGGCATTTTTATTCCTCTGATAAAATTTATCTGACTATTGAAAAATCGGCCCTTAAAGGTATAAAATAACTTTAATTTCGGAAGTCGGTGTGTTTGGTTTTGGTCCTTTGTTTTTTAACACCGACTTTCTACCCCCAACCTACCGGGCCCATTTAAGTATGCTACAATCTCTTTGAAGTAATTGTGGAACACAACGTGCCGTCGACCCGGGCCTGGTCCTTATTAGCCGACAAGTCACCTATTGCTCGCCGTCCGCAGACCCGCGCCTGCGGTGGCCAGAAATCGCCCTGCGACCAGAGTGTCCTCGGGCAGTGGCTGGACCGTGAGGATTGCCTCCCTCCCAACATGTTTCGCCTCCTACTTCGCTTGCATTACTGCTTCGCAGAATGAAGTGACTGCTTCCCATTTACTTTTTGTTCGGACCAATTGGTTAGACCAGGGCCGGATACGAGAGGTCAGCGACGGCAAGCGGTAGCTCTAAACGGAAAAAAATATTTTATTTCCTCAGGCCCTGTTCTGTGGCTTAATTGCAAGTTTTATACGTACTCGGCTTTAACGTAAACAACAATTTGTATTTAAACTGGATAGGCACCGTCTGACGAAAAAATATCTACACAAAATTGACATAAGAGCGTTAATGTCAACCCTATCGAGCACGTTTAAAAAGCACAAAAGCCTCTGCACGTGTTCCAAATCCGTTAAGCCGTTGCGGCGTAACTTATTAACATGCATCCAACATACAGACATAATAACTAAAAGTAGAATACCATTACCTTATAATATTTAGGTATTCATTTAGCATAATATAAAGAGCGTCATAGTTCACACCATTTACAATAAGAATTTTATATTAAATACAATATAATATTTAGACAAGGATCATACTCTAAATATTACAAACTTGTGCCTTTAGGAACAACAAATGAAAACTCGTTAGTCTAACCATAGAGTCTAACCTATTCTAGAGGACTGGGGCCCTTGCTTAGAATTACTACGATAAGGCTACGGGTCTAGGTATTTTCTATTAGTACAAATTTAATGTCAAATCTTAAAAACAAGTACCTATTAAAAAGCCACACCTACCCGGAAATTCAATTCTTAAAAGAACTTTTACAAAACAGTTCAGAGAAATAGTGACAGCAATTTTCGGTTTTCTTTAGAAATATTTAGAAGAAGATTCGAAATCGAATGTTCATACCTAACTTTGTGGTATTTTGAAAGTACAAACAACAAAATACAGGGCCGTAATATGACGTTTTAAAACAATCACAACTCCGATGCGAGAGAGAGATAAATACAGAACGAATAGCACTGCCTCTTTTTCACGACGGAATCATGACGATGCAGGTAGTACGGTACTTCGTAGTACCTACAGAATTTTGTTAGTACTACGTCATTTCGTAGTACCTACGGAAGATAAGATTCACAAGAACGTCACTCCTTTCCAGTTTAAAAATCTTCTAGCCATAGATACTTGTTTTTAAATAGACCATATTATTTATATATCTAAGCAAAATCTAGGGACACCATCGTGGCAGTATTTAAAGGCATTGGGGGACTATTTACGAAAATATGAAAATTTTCATAAATCTTCGTACTTTCGTAAAAAATTTTTCGAGGTCAACACACCATGTTGATCAAGAATAAGGTAATTAATTGATTTAAAATAATAACTATTTATTTGTTATTTAAAATCTAATGGTTAGTAAATTTGATAAGCGTAATTCAGTAGTCGATTGTGCAATAGTAAAGATATTTTCAGTAAAAAATAAATTCACTCCAAAAATATCGGGTACTCTTATGTCTACCTACAAACAGTTCTCATTTCTTTCTCAAAGTTGGGAACGCTTCCATCGTCGCACCTGAGAAATAAAAAAATATATATTTACATAACATTACACCTGTGTGGGACAGTAGTCCCATAATAGGCTAGATTCCATCATCCACAAATTGCAAAACTATTTAGTCCGTCAGTTAGAGTATTAAAAAATAATGGACACGTATTTTTCATTTTTGTAAATCAATGAATATTGACAATGATAAAACGCATCAAAACTCGGGAGTGGGGGCTCGTGACGTCACGACTTACTAAAAATTATGCGAAGGTGTGACGTATTGAGAATTTTAAAAGCATCGTAGCTTCGTCAATTTTGGTTCCCGTAACAAAAGAAAAAACACGGGTCAAATATTTATTCAGGACACAAGCCCATTATGAATGCTATTTTTTCTATTTGCAAAATGAAATACTTATTAGCTCTAGTAAACAATCATAAAAATATGTTTTAAATAATTCCAACAGCGATGAAGTGTTACAGCTTCATACATTATAGTTAGAAAGAGAAGTCCGATATAGACCTTGACGTCAAAGTCCATGACGTCTATACAGCTGCCATAGAAAACAGCGTTTTCGCGAGAGGGACAGATGTATTTATTTGAATAAAATAATTATATCTCGTTTGTTTTTCGAGTGACTTTGATTCTACTTTCACTGTTAATATTATATATTAGATACACTAAATAGATAATAAATATTTTTTTCATGCATTTTCCGTATCATTGCAGTTCAAAACTACAAAAAAACTTGCTCAGCGATTGGTACCACTAGACCAACAGTGCATTTACATAATTAATGTTCCTGTCGATCGAGACATGTCAACTTTGCGGGTTATTATTATTTTAAATAGTTCGTACCTTGCTAAAATAACCCATTTGTTTTGGAAATTTTATAGATTTGCGTAATATATTGTTTCAGGGACTAAGAAATCATACTATCAAGGAAATAGACACCATTATCCTGTCAAACTACATCTTGTTATTCTACGTGATACAGCAAAACGCCAATTCCCCTAAGGGTTGTAAATCGGGGAGGAACTGCGAATAAAACAAAACTCGCTGATACACGGGGACACATATCATTTTCATTTTAGCAATTCTGGCAAAAAAGGTTCTAGGTATACTTAAATAAAAAAACAGCGAAAAATATTTATGCCAATGTAATAAAAGAAGAAATCATGAAAAAAGGTCGAGCGCGATTTGCATACAGTCAAAACATTTTGACATTTAACCTTGTTATTATTTACTTTAGATGTAAACAGATGGAGGCTCTAATAGCTTAACAAAGCCCTCGTACAAGAAAATGGCTGGTGAGAATTACAATTTTGCGAGAATAAAGCTTTAGTAGGGTGGGTAGTTACAAGGGATCGAATCACTTTTTCTGTCGACGCCCGAGCAAAACTAACAAGGAAAAAATGCTTACCCGTGACATCAACTGTTAGAATTGACTTTGCGTCGGCGTCCCGTCAAATGACTCCTCATTGATAAGCCTGAGTTTCACCGACTCCCTTCTTAAGTTATAACTTGTAGAAATATGACAATGTTTCACATCTACGTTCAGTAAGTCTTCATTTAATTCCACGCCGCTTTTTTCTACGTCCGCAGCAGCACTAGGCTTCCTTTTATGTCTGAACGATGTCGCCCTCTGGGAACTAGAGCCCAAGTAACTGTCAGTCGTCGTATTCCCATTCAAAGTTTTCTCAGACGGACCAACTCCCAACTGATCTAATGGAATGTTACCCCTCATGTTAGCAGAGGAATCGATACAAGGAATCAGTTGCTTGAACTCCTTACGGAAGTTCTCGTTCATCCACGCGTAAATGAAAGGATTATAGCAAGTCGAGGACATAGCGATCACATGCCCCATAAAGAACACCAAATAGTAATACTTCAAGTGTATAGCATACATGTAGTAGTCATTGCATAAATTTATAACGTTCAGAGGTAGCCACGACAATCCGAATATCGTGACCATAGCTATCAACATCTGGTTCGTTCGTCGCTTTCTATTTTTGTCGAGCTCCTCTTTGCGAGAATTTTTGCTCGCGGCCTTCGCTTTGGCTCTGTCATTCAATTTAAAACTGACGCACGTGTAACAAAAAGCAATCACAATAAAAGGTAGCACGAATTGCAATACAGAAGTCACTGAGCCGAATACACGCCGCAATCGCTCCGACGGCCACGTCTCTTCACAGAACCTGCCTATATCTAGATCATAGTACGTCATGAAAATGGCGTACGGCATTGTCACGGTCACAGAGAAAGTCCAAATCATGACGATGACGATCAAACAAGTCTCAATCTTCATCCGTGGTCTGAATGGGTAAATGATTACAAAGAACCTATCGATAGCTATAGACATAAGCGTCAACGTGGATATGTATACGCTGCATCCTTGTGCGAAAGGCATTATGTGACATAGAAGGGAACCCCAACTCCAAGCACCGCGGAACGTGTAGAGCGGGGTGAAGGGGACTGCGAACACGCACAGTAAGATGTCAGAGAGAGCCAAGTTGCTGATGAAAAGGTTGGTGACGGTCTGCATCGCTTTGTTCCTGATGACCACGAAGCATACTAGAATGTTACCAAGCAATCCAAGAACAAAGATTACGGTGTATATAACGCAGAAACTAGACTGGATCCATTTGTTGTCAATGATGTTCTCATATCCGCTGTGCATAGGAGGCAGACCGTCTGGCGTCAGGTTGTGAGATTTTTCCGTTATATACAGTTCTGTATAATTTACAGCAGTTCCGTTCATCGTACTGTGTTTCCCCGTAATGTGCGGATACCAATTTATTTTGGCTTTTAAACGTCAATTTTATGGCATCGACGCTTCCCAAAGTTTTATCTGTGTCGAAACCTGTAACAAAACAAAAGCTTTGTTTAACATCTTTGTCTCGATGAACACTGAGAAGGCTGTAAACAATTATAGTTTTTCCGATAATGGTCTTAAAAACATTTGTTGATTTCTTTTTAATGGTGCCACTCAGTAAACATCTGAGGATTTACAGACCTATTACGATGTCTCTTATAACAACGTAATTTGATCATTGAGTCATTCAGCTAACGTACTTTTTCATAAAAATATTTTGTTCCTTGACGATTCAAAAGTGCCAATGTTATAATTGTACGTAATACATGCTTTAAGTTTGAGATTAATTAATTATACTACAACAATAATGTAGGATATTGATCATTTTTTATAAAAATTATAAAAATACATAAATATTATAATTCATTTTCATACTTATAATATTTATTGGCATTTTATTAAAAAATAAGCTTTAAAATTAAAATATTTAACGTGTAACAATAAATAAACGCACAATAACTGCAAATAAAACAACATACTAAAATAACAAACCAAAACACATGCACAAATATTTTAAAACAGAGCCAAGAGTGAAAGAAAATCTGAACATAGCCTTCTGAAATTAGATTTGAAAACCAAAAGTTTAGAAGAAGCCATATTGCCTCACAACGAAACAACTCAGACAAATATAATATTGTTTTCGAGTTTGTACCAGCAAAAGGCTTCTAGTAACTTAGGTTCACACAAATACACAGGTAGGTATTTTGTATATTACAAAGTAAGTATTTTGGTCTCAGTGAGTTCTTTGTGCAAATTCTGGACAATCCACTCGAGTTAATCCAGCTTAAATGTAGTTGAGCAGTCATCTCCAATTGCGACAAAAATGTTAATTGTTTATAACTTAGCAACACTGACGCTTGACAAGCTATTTGAGAGCGAAATGCTTTCAATTCAATTCAGTTTTGACTTTACCTAATACTAGCTGACGCATGGTATTTTTCGGGTTAATAAATAGCCTAAGACACTCGCAAATACCGTGGCTTTCGATTGATAAAAGAATTTTCAAAATCGGTACAGCAGTTCCAGAGATTAACCCCTTTTTTAAGGATGGGTAATCATCAATTGACTCTTCCTGCTCAGGGCAAAGCAGGAGGGAGTGACAGACTCTTTCTAACTAAAACCCATCCGTGTTCCTCCTAGTGCCCTTAGCGTTCCAGGGCCGCGGTGACTCTTTCGAACAAATTCCGCAGACCTGGCAGGAGAGATAACCCTCTACACCTTCACAATCATTACTTATTTATAACAGTACTAGATTTTGCCCGTGACTTAGTACGCGTATATCCCGTTTTTTCTCGTTCTCGTTAGGAATTGCGAGAAGTCCTTTCTTAGTGCTCCTGTACACTGCCCAAGGAACCTTCATGCCAAAATTCAGCTTTCTACGACCAGTACTTTCAGCTGTGGGTTGTCTGCTAGTCACTCAGTAACGGAAGAATAGGCTTGTGTCCTGAAAAAATCGAATTAGTCCGTCAGTTAGATTATCAAAAATGTTTGACGCGTATTTTTTCTTTTTTTACTGGAACCAAAATTGACGAAGTTACGACGCTTTTAAAATTCTCAATACGTCACGCCCTTTTTTTTTTTTTAGGGATGGGAAATTCAAACCCGTCCATGTTCCTTCATTGCCCTTTGTGTTCCGGAGCCACGGTGTCTCTTGCGAATAATCCCGCGACTCCGGCAGGCGTCACGCCCTGACATATTTTTAGCGGGTCGTGACGTCACGAGCTCCCACTCCCGAGTTTTGATGCGTTTTATCTTTGTCAATATTCATTGATTTACAAAAACAAAAAATACGTGTCCATTATTTTTCAATACTCTAACTGACGGACTAAATAGTTTTGCAATTTGTGGATGATGGAAACTAGCCTATTCTATATACATATTTTAATATTAGTAGAGATAAACAGGGCCTAGTTGGCATAATTTTACAACATTTTCAACAATGATTGTCATGTTTTAGCCAATTAACACAAACTATTAACAAATTACACGCCTCAACCTTCTTATGAACCACTTCGGCCGTCGGCGAAAAGCATACGAAAATTGTTTTGGTAAGGTTTTGAATTTGTAGCGTACATACAGACAGACACTGCGACAGGACTTTGTCTTACAATAATTGTGTAGCGATAGTGACACTCATATAATATCATAAATCATATTTATTTTGCAAATAAATATGATTATAAAAACATAAATTATAAAAAACATATATTACAAAAAATATTGACGTGTAAAAGAGTTAGTAACCACTAACTCTTTTACTGCAATAATGCACTACACATTTATACAGTAGTCGCCAGATAAATACCTATGCAATAACGGTCACTGACCCACATACATTTACTAACTGGTCTTCATATGAAAAAAAGAAATAAAGACATGAAGCTGTCCTGAATCGACTTGTATCATGTGACGTTCTCTATCAGTAATTTTTTTTTACAAAAAATATACAACATACCTACAGTCGGTGTTTTTGTTAGTTTCTTCGTATTTTGACACTGACTTTTAAGAAATTAAAGTTATTTTTTACTTTGTAACACAACAAAGTAAAAAATAACTTTAATTTCGTAAGTAAATGAATTCCAGCTATTTCGATTTTAAAATCCAAACTTCGTAACCGATTTTGATAAAATTTAAATAGAACTAATCTTTGCAGATTAGTTCTATTTAAATTTTCGGAGTTATGAGGTAACAAATATTTAAAAAAATACTTTTTACAAAAAAATACAACCGACTTCTAAAAAATAACTTTAAATTCGGAAGTCGGTGTTTTTGTTAGTTTTTGTTATTTTGACACCGACTTCCGAATTTAAAGTTATTTTTTACTTTGTAGTGTTTTTTTTTAGAAGTCGGTTGTATTTTTTTGTAAAAAGTTTTTTATTTTTCATTTTGTAGAGGTGCCCCACACCTAACAACACCACTACAAAATCACAGAAAAGCAAAATACGCAATTTCGATCATCAAAGAATCATCTAAATAGTCAAATTCCAGCGATTTGGGTTTCAAAATTCAAAAATTCAAAATTCAAGCATTTATTTCAATTAAACCATTTACAGGCACTTTTGAATTGTCAAGGTCGGTCGGTCCAAAAAGTTGAAGCTATTTGCACGTTCCAAAGCGTAGATCTCTATGGAGAAGAACGTGCAAGAAACTCCACGGACACTCTTTTAAAAATAATATTTTTTTACAAAGATTTATTTACATCGGGTTGACATTATACATACATGTGAGAACGATGTAAAAGACGAGCAGGATAAAAGCGTCCGGAATAAAAGAGGAACAATCCAAAGAAATAATTAAAATTAACCATGGCAGCTAAGAAATGACCAGTCCCGACTGACGGCGCCCGTTCACGAACATGACGCATGCGCCAGCACCATTCGGCTCAACCATTTTGAAGGGAGCCAAATGATCCAACGCATACGCCACCATCAGCTAGACTTTTGAGTGAGCATGACACTCCCAACCGCCAGGGTACATTCAAGTCAAAAACATACCTAAAACTGATAATTAAAGTTAAAGGTACACAGTACTCACACATGTGCTGTTAATGGCTGAAATTATACAATGCTTAGTAAGTTGATTCTAACAATGCAAATTTTTCTTACAATCTTCAGGCTGTCCAACAATGTTTCCGAACTATTTACAGATTAGTTTGGGCTCCCTAGTGGCTGTGGAGCAGGACCAGCATTCAGCCAAGCATTTTTATCTTCAATATAATCCCCCAACTTATAATATGCTTGCCTGCATAGTGTGCGTTTAATACAAGACTTGAATTTCGTCTCATTTAGTTCTAATATATGGGGAGGTATCTTATTATAACATTTTAAACAGTACCCCATGAAAGATGAGGCTACTTTAGCCAGTCTGAAGCCTGGTTGAACTAACTGGTCCCTATTTCTAGTACCATAATTATGTCTCTCGCCTCTTTTACTAAAAAGATGTAAATTCTTTCTGACATACATGATGTTTTCGTAAATGTATTGACAAGGTACCGTCATGATGTTAATATTCTTAAACAGTTCCCTGAGAGAATCGCGCCGGCGGAGATTATATATCGCTTTGATGGCTCTTTTCTGCAGAATAAAAATAGACTCGATGTCTGCAGCCCGTCCCCATAGTAAAATACCGTAAGACATGATACTGTGAAAGTAACTAAAATATACCAGTCTCGCGGTATCGACATCCGTTAGTTGGCGGATTTTTCTAACAGCATATGCTGCTGAACTTAGCCGTCCGGAAAGAGATGTTATATGAGGGCCCCATTGTAGCCTGGGGTCAAGCGTAATTCCCAGGAAAACCGTTTTATCGACGAATTCTAGTTTTTCCTTGTTCAATAATATGTCACAATCACTGCTTTTGACATTAGGTAAGGCAAATCTTATGCACTTTGTTTTCTTTTCATTTAGAACTAAATTATTCGCCGTGAACCAATTTTGGACTTGCATTAGGGCATTATTTATGTCATTAACATTGTTCGTCCTTCTATTTATCTTAAAAATTAAAGAGGTATCGTCAGCAAACAACACCATATCAAGATTTTGTTGCAATAAATAAGGTAAATCATTAATATAAACCAAAAATAAGAAAGGACCCAAAATAGAGCCTTGGGGGACGCCCATTTTTACGTTTAATCCCGACGAATTGACACCGTTTATGTGAACTAATTGCTGTCTATCATTTCAATAAGATTTGACTAAGTTTAACGCTGTTTTGCCTAGTCCGTAATGCCCGAGCTTCAGGAGTAATGTATCGTGATCAACACAATCAAACGCCTTAGAGAGATCACAAAAGACACCTATGGCATCCTGTGCGTCCTCCCACGCATTAAAGATATGCTTTAGTAAGGTGACACCAGCGTCCGTTGTACAACGTCCTTTGGTGAAACCATACTGTTTATCATGTAAGATGTTATTCGTGTTAAAATGACTGAGCATCTGATTTAGCATTACTTTTTCAAATACCTTACTAAACACTGGCAACACGGACACTGGTCTATAATTATTGGTGTCTTTACTATCCCCAGATTTAAAAAGTGGTATCACTTTACTGAATTTCATCAGGTCCGGAAAAACTCCTTGATCGACACACAAATTAAATATTAAAGCTAAGTACGGCGCTACAGTCTCGATAATTGAGGTACAAACCTTGATAGACAATCCCCATAGATCTTCGGTCAATTTAATTTTGATTTGTTTAAAAGCTTTTATTACTACTATGGGGTTTATATGTTTAAAATTAAATTCAGTCGCGCAGGCTGATACGTTTGCCTGTAATAAATCAAAAGCAAGCGAAGGCGAGGAATTTAAGGCTTCAGTAGTTTTAACAGGGATACTTGTAAAGAAATTTACAAATTCTTGAGCAACTTCTTTGTTATCGCTAATAAGTCCGTGAGGCGTCTGCAATCTGTAATCAGTGTTATGTTTTTTGTTTCTATTTGTTTCATTATTTATAATTTTCCAAACCGTTTTTATTTTATTGTCTGCTGTTTTTACCTTATTGCTTACGTATAAAGCCTTAGCTACCTTACAAGTATTTTTATAAATTTTGGAGTAGGTAGATACATACTTATTAAAAGTTTCAGTGTTAATAAAAGGCTTAAGGCCATACAACTCATAAAGTCTATCCCTACTTTTTCTGAGTCCTTTAGTTGCCCAGTCACTAAATAAAAACTTAGGGCAGATAGTTTTAGTTTTATTTTTAAAAGTATTATTGAATTCTGTTTGGACTAAAGAAAAAAAATCTGTATATAAAATATTAGCACTGTTCACTGTACAGTTCCAATCACTTAACTTCCCAATTAAAGTACGGTTAAATTTATTTAAATTACCGGATGTTATTGGTCTGGTTTGTATTTGCACTTTTTGAATTGGTATTTTGGACTCAAATATAATTGGTATTTTAAAATCCAAAGTTCGTAATCGATTTTGATATGATTTAAATGGGACCAATCTGCAAGTATATCCTTTCAGATAAAACAAAAATTTACAAATCGGTTCATAATTGTCGGAGTTATGAGGTAACAAACATAAAAAAAAACATACAACCGAATTGATAACCTCATCCTTTTTGGGAAGTCGGTTAAAAATACAACCGAATTGAGAACCTCCTCCTGTTTGGGAAGTCGGTTAAAAAACAGTAGGGTATTAGCAAAGGTATATTAGGGAAATGTCAATTTACTTTGTTGCAAGTTTTTCTGGTTTAACAGATACAACATAGGAGAACATTATACCGTACCCAATGAACCCTATGAACCACGAGCCCAAATGGCAAACGATTATTAGAACAATGCAAAGCAACACCATGCAAGTAGGGTAAAATTGGGGCTTCTGCATCACTTTCCTCGCTACGCTCGGTTCGTGATGCAGAAGCCCCAATTTTACTGACGTGAACAATTAATACAATACAATGTGTATAGTAATCTGATTGCATCCATTCAGACGCCTGATGACTAAGTTATTATGGTTCGTAGCTTGTCTCGCTACGCTCGGTGTGTGATGCAGAAGCCCCAATTTTACAGTCGAGTCGTAAACAATGAATACAATGTTTATAGTAATCTGAATGCATCGATTCAGACGCCTAGTGACTAAGTTATTATGGTTCCTAGTTGTTTGCTTACAATGATTGATCATGTTATTAAACGTTGAGTCAATGGCCGAACATTCGTTGAAATCTTATTTTTTTTCTTTTTAGGACTACTAACCGTAAACATAAGGGCAGTAGTATTATTTTATCGATATATATTTACAATAAATAATAAAATGATAGGTGTCGTAATGTCTTACGTTTCCTATTTCACTATACCCTTTTTGGAAAAAGATATGATATCTAACTTAAAAAATGTGCGATTTTGAACTCTATCCATAAAATTAAATTAGGGTATATAAATAGAGAGAAAAATCATTTAAAATCTATTCGAATTCTACACTTGACTGTTACAACTGGCTTGATCGTGTATTATTGGTAAGTTTTAATATTATTCTTCCGTATTTTATCCAGCATTATTATCAGACAAGACAGTATAATCGATGTTTAATACATATAGGTCTGGTACATATTTTTTTTCTATACAGCACTATGTTTCAATCGCAATTGTTGTTTTGAGATAGAATATCATGGGTTAACGAAATACTAATTTAGACTATTATTTTCCAGGTGTTTAACAAAGTCGGGACATAGAATTAAATATGTCACACTCACCATCCTACAGTCCTGTTTTAGAAAACATTAACCTACAATGTGATGTAAGTATCTAAGTAATCATCGATATTAGCAATTGAATTCATATTTATGATGCTTTTTAATAGCATAAAATTATTCATTGTTTCAGAATTTGATAGATTGCTCCGATCCAGTTCTTAATCCATTTTACTATGCTCAAGACCGAGAAAGCTGGTATGCCGAAGTGGCGGAAAAAGCGTGTGAAGAGAGTAGACAGCAAAAAATACAAGAGAAAAAAATAAAGAAGAAGAAAAAATCAAAACCTTTTAAAAACACATCTTTTATCACGCGTAAAGAGCCCGGACATATTCACCGAATTATAAAAATAATTGTACATGATGTGGAAGGCCGTCAGATGAATGAAATAGACAGTGACCCCGACAGTGCAAGCGTGAACATACAATATTTAGTCCGTAGTGATATTGATGACATAATGAGTGAAACCGAGTATTTAGTTGCTAAAATAGTTAAAAAATTAAGTTCAACTTCATGTACCTAATATTGATGTTTAAAATAGACGTATAATAGTTTTATTATTATTATTATTTGTTTTTCAAATGGCTACTTTATACTGTAAATATTCATTATAAATAAATTGTTTATACTCTCTAAATATTCTTGTTCAATTATTACAATTATGATAGTGTAATGAAGTCTCATAGCTGTTACCACCAATTTATAAATATTTTAAAAAGATGAGTTAGATGGAAGGGATGATAAAAATGAAAAAAAAATTACCTATAAATAAACTTTATTATCAGAACACCATTTTTTTAAACACAATACATTTTTTGAAGCACATATTGAGTTATGATACATACAACTATACAAATCTTTAGAACATTTATAATGATCATACAGATTTAGCAAACTAGGACAACCTTTATCTTCTAAATTAATCACATTATTATTATTATTATTTAAAATATTTTTTAACCATAACACTTTTTCAAGACCTTTAATATAAATACATTTATCTCTTAAAAAATCTGAAATTAAACACTGACAATTTGAGTAAGGTATAAATCCTTCACCCCAGTATATCTTCCTGTTACGTTCAATCCACGCAACTTGCCGTCTTTCTTGTTTTGTCAAATCGTAAAATGGGAATGGTGGCTTTATTAAAAACACTTGTAATTTGTCGCCACTCAATATAGCAATTTCTTTTAACACAAATTCATTAGCTTCTGTTTTAAAGCCTTGGACGTCTACAATGGCAGTCATGATAATCGGCGTACTATGTTGCTCAGAGGTTTGTATTCCACAAGTCGATCGTTTATAATCAAACAATATGCAGCAGTGTTATCGGGTATTGGCGCCGAACATTCAATTTCAAGCCGAACGTCTACTGGACCCGATTTTAAACTATCGTTTTGCCTTGAACAATCTAAGATGAATAGGGGAGCCTTCTCTTTAAAATCTTTTAGATTAAGCAGCGGTTCTGCTGGACAGTTGTAATAAGACTGGCGAAATTTAGCATACATTTCATATAATATACTGTATTTGTTCTCAGCAAACTTTAAACATAAAGGTTCATACGGATAATATTGTGAATTTAAGAATAGGGTGACGTTTGTCACTTGACAATGATCAAATACTGAACTGTCTTTTATTTTATTGCTTTTTCTATTAGTTTGTAGGCAAAGAATTACATATCTAGGTTTTTCCAATTGTGATGAAGTTTTAACAGACCATGAGTGTTTTGTGGTTTTAGGCAGTAAAGGATATTCGTACAAATCCCAATTTCTAAATGCCATTTGAATAGGTTTATCTTTTTCTAAATGCTTCAATAGAGTCAATCGCACCCGATCTGAGACTTTTATGTGTGGTACCCTCCATTGTATTCTTTCTATTTCTATTTGGAAATGAGTTATATCATCAGTAAGAATAACGCTATTTAAGTTAGAGTTACTTCTATTCAATATAAGTTCATGTTTACAATTTATTATGATTTTATTGTAATCTTCCGCAAATCCTAAAACCTTATTTAATGGTATTAAAGCATCAAAATAACCATCACTTTTAAATCCAGTTAAGTTCCAGCCCCATAGGGCAGCTACTTTATTTTCAGCTTCATTTAACGAAACGTACGATTTTACTGTCGAAGTTATGCCTGAGTTTTTTATCCGATCTATTTCAATACCATTTATTTCGTACCTGATGTCTTGAAACAAGAACATAACAGAGTTATTGCTAAACGAAATAGATTTTTCAATCGGTTTCCCATCTTTTCCAAAGAGCTTTGCTCGTCCTTCGATATAAATTGAGCTGGCTGATGGTAGCACGTATATGTCTTGCTGATGAATGGGAATTCGGATTTCGTCATTTTCTCTAAAGCAGTTATTGTAGGGGTTGTAAGAATGGACTTCATAACTTTCGATCGAAGTATCGAAGTGCGGCAAGTCGTTAATCTGTAGTATATTCATACTTTAAAACCTAGGGCTTTAAGAAAATCTATATTCGTTTTCGTTAAATTCTTCACTTTTTTCTTACGTCTGTGCACCTTTGTGGTTGTAGCAGAAATAAGACGTTTTATTTTGATCGGAGGGTATATATTATATAATATCATTTTATTTTCCTTAAGTGAAGACGCAATTGAATATGTTCTATCCAGTCAATGCAGTAACCAAACTGATCAACAACTTTAATAGATATAGATGAAATGATATTTTTGTTCACTGGGAAGTAAATAACGTTAACAGGTGTTTCTACGTACTGATGGTCTGCAGCAGCATTATATATAAATTCATGAATAATATGAGTTGGTAACCCGTTAGTGTACGACCCGTATATTAAATCACATTCAATTCTAAACACAGGTGAAGTATTTTTATTATTACTAAAATGCACTTTTGGTTTCGAATTCAATATTGAAAAGTTAAGCAATCCACACTCATATTTCCCAGATAAAGTCAAAGCAGGTTGAAAAACCGATTCTAATTCTGATTTCTTGCCAGAGATAGTCACTGTTATAGACATACTTGCATACTGATCACTTTTTGATAAAACTATTTATTTTATTCCTTGCCTACACCAAAACTTTCTTAAAAACTTTAAACAAAGATGACCACAGTTAAAAGGGTGATCACCTTGTATATTTTCATAATTATAGTGGACTTTAGAGCCTAAGTATTTTATAAATTCCTTTGGGGGTTTAAGGTTCCCATAACTGTCAAAATATTCAATGTAATCATTATTTTTTGCATAGGCTACCCAATGAGAACCAGGATTTTTAGAACTATCTAAATTAATAACTCCACATTCCTTTTTCAACGGACATTTAGGGAGCTCATCTCTCATAAAAACACCTCTAAAATAGGGAATACCATTTCCATACCTTAATATATCAAGGTTAGTCAAGGCCCGTTTGGGTAGCCGATGTTCTAGTTTTTTTCCTTTGTTACAAAAATACCAAGACCATTTTTATGTGGTTTTAGATGTAGTCCTTTTCCGATGCAAAGTGACTCCATTTTTTCATTGTGTCTCTTCGATTCTTCATACAACTTTTTAGCCATCTTAAATTCATTTATAGTTTTAGCAATACCAGCTGCGCCGCCTGCTAAGGCTCCGGCGGCTGATAATCCCGCAAAAATAGGAATCAAAGGTAATACTCCGCCAGTTTTTGGTACTGGTATAACGCGAGGAAGTTTAATAGACGAATCATCAGCTAATTTTCTGGCAGCAGCAATAGCTAATTCTATCGCCATTTTTTTGCATTTTGGTTTTAATTTTTTCATGCGTTTTTTTGTCACAGATATAACATTTTTTAATTTCTTTTGAAGTCCTTTTCCAGATGAAGTTTTTCTCGAAGACTTTCGGACTTGACTTTTTAAGCCCATACCTGTTTTAATTTTTGCTAGCATAGCGTTACTTACTATATGTGCTGCGAATTTTTCTCCAGCACTCGCATCAGGAGCAACTAATCGTTCTTTTGACATTTTTAATAAAATTAAATCAGCCTTGTGCCGATCCCTTAAGTTTGACGACTTGTGATATGCAATATCGTGTTCTTTACAATATTCGTCTAATTTATTAACACCTTTATCCCCGTCTGCAAGTCTCTTAATTAATCTTGTACCAGGACCGCAATAATTGTATCCTGGTAAATGTAGTTCAAATGGTAGGTGGTTTATTAGCCAATTGAGAAGACTATTCTCTCCAATACACATTATAAGACTGACCAATAATGGAATAATCCTTAATACATATAATATAAATAATTATATCCTTAATTAAAAATATTATAAGAGATCGCCTATTACAACACATTCGATTTATCGATCCAACTATTTTCAGCAGAAGATAAACCTAACCATTTTACTAAAACCCTATTTCCTCTCCTTTTAAGAACCTTCTCGACTAGATATACATTTGGATGTTTTGTCTTCTGAAGCTCTTGAGCATAAAATGTTCCTAAAATAGGTTGACCTTTAATTGTATCTTCAATCAAATAGGTGATAGGAGTTGTATTTTGCACTTTTCGAATTTTAAATATTTCTGTCGACCAATTAGAAGTATATCCTTTTTCAAATGTTGCTTTGTACTTACTGATACGCACATAATCACCTACTTTAAACTTATTTTTCACATTTAATTTTTTGACCAACCTTTTATATCTTTCTAATATGCGTTTTTCATTTAATTTATTGACATGTGCAGGAATTTCATCAATCGTCCGATGATAAGTGTGATTGTATTTATTAATAACATTATCGAGTGTGTCATTTATCCAATTATAATTACCTCTTAAACTGAATTCTTTATACAAGTTAGATTTCAAAGTTCGGATAAATCTCTCAACTATTGAGGCTTTTTTGGATGAGAATGTTGAATAATGATTAATATTATAAGACCGAATAAGTTTATTAAATGTATTATTATAAAACTCAGATCCATTATCAGTTTGTAGATTTCTAGGGACACGCCCTCTATCCAATAAAATTTTGAACGAGTTACATACATTCTCTTTGTTTTTACTTTTTAGAGGAAAGACCCAAGCATATTTTGAAAATGTGTCTATAACAGCTAGAATAAATTTAAAGCTTTTATTTTCTTTACTCATAGATTGCATATCAATTAAATCTGCTTGCCATAGATCATCTATATCTTTCATAATAACATTTCGTCGCGGAAAATTTACCCTAGCATTTCTATGAATCTCATATACAACATCTGCTTTGCTCATGATATTTTTCTTCGGATCAGGTATGTTGACTAGCTGATTCAGCAACTAAATTTCTTAACGCTTATATGATGAATAATAACGTTATACTGAATTGGATATATAAAGTTGCTAGTATTTATTCTTTAATTATGTTAGCTTCTTTTAATTCCTCAATAATAGATAAAATTTCATTATCGTGATTAGTATTACCAGCATCTTTGGAAGCCACTAACAATTTTAATCGTTCAACCAATTCATTTGGGTCATCCCAGTATACTAAATCGGTGTAGTTTTTATATTTCTTCAGTTTCGACAAGTTTCCTCCAAGCTTAGTTTTAATTTTGCCGTCGGGCGTTTCGAGAAATAAGGGTTTAATTATTTCACGATATTTAATGCTTTTATCACCTCTTATTTGACCGTTAGGACTAAAATGTTTTTTATGTGCATTTGTATAATGTAGCATATCTTTATAGACAATTTTATCTTCATTTGATATTAACTTTAGATCAGGTTTTCTTCTCAACAATAGTTCTTTCAGGCCTGGAGTTAAATTATAAGCTTTGTCGTCGATTTTAACCAAAATAGTGGTATCGTTATTTAAACTATCAATTTTAGAAAATGATACCACTGAATTACCCATGAATAAAGCCTTGTTAATACTTCTTATCCCAAACGGTATATTGACAGCATCGTGAATACCACAGACATCATCACCCTCTATTGATATTTCGTAATCATCTGTCAATTCCCTTTTAGGACTTTCAGCAGATTGAGTGCAAATTACTTTTGAGTTGTAACAGTCTTCAAACTTTGCAGATGAACAAGTATTAATATTATCCGTTTCAATTTCCTCAGAATTTGGGAGTATTTTACTTCCTTTATTTTTTATTTTTTCGAAAGATTTATTTGAATCAACCAGAGTTTTAAGGGGATCTGTCACGGGTTTAAGTATTTTATCGAGTGACAAGTTCATTGATTGTTCCTCATCCTTAATTTGTTTTATTTTATTCTTTATGGACTCTACAGACTTTATTAATTCTACTTTAATATTTTTCTCCATGTTAAGTTACATATGACAACCGTACTCATCTGAAGAAGAAATAATACTAAATTTACTTTGTATGTTATTTATTTATATTTACAAACTTCACTCAAAATTTAAAAAATGTATCAAAATTCTGTCTGTATCTTCCACTATTTAACGACGATTCTTTGTTAATAAGTAAAAAATTATAAGGTTTTTTCCAAACATTTTTGCAAATATCTTTAAACTGATTCCATTGTAGATCACCACTCACATGTTCTTCATAAATATGTTTTAAATTCACATCATCTTGTTTGAATATCATAAGAAAATTAACATTGTCGCGTAACAGTTGTTTTGGAATTTTTGAATAGGTTTGGGATAAATAAAAGCAATCGATTTGTTTATGTCTACCCATACAAAAATAATTGCGAATATTTATTTGCTTTTCACATGCAACGTCATCAAAAATAAATACAGAATTAGGTGAAGCTTCACTTGGAGATATAACCTCTTTATCATTATTGAACTCATAGAAATTAATCTGCGGTACTCTTCTTAATACCTCGCTTAAGAAACGATATTTTGGTTGAAAAGAAGTTTTGGAGTAAAGATAAATGTGTTTAAATTTTAAACCATTTTCATGTAACAGTAAACTAATCATAGCATTGGTTTTACCGCAATTAGATGGACCGCATATTATACCTCGTATCGTATTAGGCAATAAAACGCTGTGTCTGATCCAGTGAGAAGATTCAGTAAAATCAATATTATTAACTTTTAGAGATATGGGTTGCTTGATCAACTTCATCATACCGATTACTATGATGAACGGGCGACCTAAATATTTATATCTTTCACCAAAATATGTAAAACAAAAAAAAAAAAGAACGGCGTATGAACATAATAGTGATTGAGTGCAAGAACGAGTCCAAACCTGTTCATAGTTTTTAAGTCATTGAGATTATGTTTGCACCAAATATGTAAGGTAATGAGTAACTTGGATCATATTCTCGACCGATACGCTCATCATACATCAGCAGAAATTCCATATTAAATGCTCCAAATAAAATCCAAGTAATTCAGCATTCAGTTGACTATCGTAATCCAGCGATATAGGACACTTCTATATCAATTCAATATTGTGTTAATAGTACCTACCTACATTTTCCTTGTTCAGGTAAGTTTTTGAATTAAACACAAATTTAAAAAAAAAATGTTAGGCTTCATTGTATTCATACAAATTTTTTTTTTTTTTTTAGAATGTCTATTTCGCCATCCTACAGCCCTGTTTCGCCTAGTGAATTCGTAAATAATGTTGAACAAGAACAGTCCAGAATATCCGAGGTTAGTATATAGCTACAGCCTATTAACCTATAGATTTTATATAGAAAATATTCATATGTTTCCTTTCTTTTTTTTTTTTTTTTGTTAATTAATTGCATTCTTTTTTTTTTTTACAGCACCACTCTGAGGGCCTCAATAGCAGCAATCTGCTATATTACGCCGAGGGAAACCGCAGCACGTATTTCGAAGACTTGGTAAATCAGCGACGTCAAAATGAAGACCTTCTCATCAGCAAAGATAATCAAGCTCCAACATTGAAAAAGATGAAAAAGAGGAAACTTTCAACGGACTCGTCATCATCATACGTCATTCGTCGAAATGGAACTACAGGCCGATATCTTATTAAATTGAATATATTCGACATTAAAGATAAAAACTTTGAAAATGTGTGTGATGTTATAAGTGATAATAATAACGCTTCTGCTAGTGTTCAATATGTGGTGCGCGAAAATTATGACGAAGTTATGGATATTACTGAGACTCTTATTAAAAAAATTAGCAGTAAGTTAAATGATGTAGAAATGTGATTACTAAAATAAAAATGAATTCTTAACATCAAATAGCTGTTTTATTATTTTTCCTTTGTGGGGATAGGTGTCTATTGATAACGCCCGTTACGCATTGCATAGCAATTAATACTGTAAAAGTAGAGATTTTTTAAAAATCCATAAAAACTTTAACCATGCGCTTCCTGTACCTAAAGTTGAAAAATGCAGAAGTGACCTTTTGTTTCCCAAACGGGCGACATAGTTTAAATAGAATTTAATTAAATAGGCTCTGCGTAATTATCTACATGCAATACGAATCTATTTGTAAAGGGTAAGGGTGAAGTTAACAAAAAAAAAAAAAAAAAAATAATTTCATAATATTTTTATTTTATTTTTAATACAATAAAATTGGTGCATATAAAGTAAAGTAAAAATTCATTTATTTTCCACACTAATGAAAAACACAGTACAGACATTAAAATAATTAAAATAATAAAATATGCTTACACACTTAGCTTTTGTTTAATGCAATGTCAAACAAGACTTGTCATAAAGAAACTTTTTTTTTTTTATACGAATAGCTTTTATTACATTCATACAGTAAAATTGTTTTACAAACTAATAATAAAAATAGTGTATTCTAATAAAACATAGATTTTCTCTATAATACAGTTTTATAATGTCCCCAAGGTAATGTTTTACAACCATCTTGCAGTATTTGTCGTTTATCGTCATCTCTACTAAGTACAAGTTTATTAATTTTTTGAGTAAAAACATTATGATTTTTTGATCTAATAATACACATATTTTCCCTCAGACATTCATTATATTTTAAAGCTCTTTTATAATTTTTAATATTAAGTTTTTTGGTAACAGATTTTTTGATACCTTTTGCTTTTCTTATTGAGGTATTTATAGAATCTATACAGTATAATTTTGCTCTTAAGCCTACAAATTCAGATATGACATCACCACCCATTTCGTCCTTAAAAAAACCTGGTATTTTACAGTTGAGTTTAGGCATATTACATATCTTGTTTTCAAAGTTGCTTGTATCGAAATATTTAATATGTTTTTTCATGTCCTTGTAAAAGTCTTCTGTATGTATTACATACAAAAGACTATCAGTATCAGTATAACATAGTTTAATACAATTTTTGTAAATTCTTTTCATTACAGAATAGTGGAAATTATACAAATGAGACTTAGCTAGTTCTAAAATTGTAAAGCCAATATATATTGGCCGATCAAGAATAATTTTTGTTTGCTGTAATTGAATTGCAATCAGCGACTCAGTAATAACAGCCAAATTTTTAAAATTTGGTGCGCTTATGTATTTTTCTGCTCCGCAAATTTTATTAGTTTTATTTAATTCATCTTTCCATACATTAACTAATTTCACATCGACTTGTTTCCTTTTATTTTCTATTGTTTTTCCAAAAATAGAATTATTTTGTTTTTTAAAAAAGTCTTTTTCAAAATCTGAACTTGCTTGTTGACGCAATGTTGTATTTAATAATATGTATGGTGCTAAAAATGCATCGTGATTAAACGATAGTATTCTATGAATCTTGAGTAAAATCAGTCCATTTTTTAAACATTCTTTCAAGTGAATATAATGTATAACATATTTATATTTGTCGTACAAATTAGCAATTAATTTTGGATTTTTACTACCAGGCGGTACAAACTTTTCAGCTGCAAACGGCAAATCAGCATGGTCATCATGTACTTCGGAAGGGTAATGTAAATCTACTTCGAGTATAAATCCTTTATCACTATCGTTGGAAACATTCATTAAATCAAATTTATTTATCTCTTTTTTATTGAGAAATTTAAAGTTCCCGGTTGGTAACTTTTGCATCATAGCATAACCATATAAATTAACACAATCAAGATAAACTAAGTAACTATTAGGCTCCTCATCATTATAATTAGGAAGGTATTTATTATTTGCCTTTGCATATCTTAATGAGCATTGAGCAAGACCGCCTCGAATACCTTTTTCTAACATTTGATATATTTCGATATCTGAAATTAAATCTAAATTAATTCCGGTGTATAGCAACATAGCGTCCCAACTTAATGAAGGTGAAGATACGTAGTAACATGGGTCAAGGTTGTAAAATTTTAAACTCATAGATCTAAATTTCTCAAACACATCACATAAAAGTAGGACATCACATTTTAGATAAAGATCAGTATATTCTCCTAAATTTGAAATATTAAATTCATTCCAAACTTTAAGTGCGTGTATATAATCTTCGTCTGAAACATTTTCAGATGTAAGATTATTATAAAAATACTTTTGATCAGGTAATTTGCTTTCTTCATAACAATCCCATGAATCAATATAATCATAACAGTAAATACCCTTTTTCCGAACTAAATTAAATAAATGCTCATCTTCGAAAAACTTGCGCATATTTTGAAAATCTTCTGGTTTCATTGATTTAACTAAATTATCTAGACTTGAGCTTAAGAAATTAAAAGAATCAATAAACTTTAACTGGGCTATGTTTTTACTATCGATTGGAACAAATTTTGTAAAGGAAATATATTTTTCTTTATTTTTGGGTATTAGATTTATTCGTCCACAAATAGTAGAAAGCTCTTTAATAAACAAATGACAATCATAACCAGATAGATTGTGAAATATTATAGGTATAAATGAACATGTTTTAGCATTTAAATTACATTTGTTGTGTGCTGGCCCTCGATATTTTCCCGTGAAATGATCATGATCTGCAACAACTATATCCGTATCAGAAATTTTTTTTTTACATAGATAACACATCTTTGCATTGTTAAAAGAATTACGCTCATTTTCACTTATAACCATTGGATTTGAATTTGAAAGTATTTTATATAGCTTTTTTACGCTTCTGATAATTGATTTAGTAAACTTCTTTGAACAATCTGGTCCTCTATATGACACGAATTTGTTGATTTCAGGCTTAGAAAAGCAAGAAATATAATATGCAAAGCAACTTGCCTCATGAATTTGAACATTTTCAACATATAAAGTTTTATTTCTGTCTGAATATTCGCGTAATAAACTTTCAAAATCGCCGTAAATAACAATAGGGATTCTTTGGGTTCTTTCAAAATTAGAAAAATAAAGTTTTGTGTTGTCTTCAGGTAGTACAGTTTGCACTCTCGCACAATTATGATTTAATAATTTTTCCGATGTATCAAAATATGTGAAACATTCATCACATAAATGTATTTTTGACTTATGTTTAGTTAGTTGTTTGTGTACCAGTTTATCGAATTTTTTTATTAAACAAAAATGATTTTTCCCTTTTTTATGAATATAAAGTAAGTTAACATGCATTATTTTCCGTTTATCAGTTTTATACAGCGGTCCAGTAACTAGATTATTTGAGTCTAAACCGTAAATATTTATACTTATGTTAGGATTCAAATCTTCAAATAATTTTATATCCTCAAAACTCGGAGGAAATGATATATTAGTTGTATTCAGAACTTTAGAATAATGAGGATATGATTTTACTCTATTTGGATTAGCCATAGCCGGATACAAATGAGCTACAATACTCCAGAGAAAACAGTGATCGTCATAATTAATTATATTTAGACAAGATTTTGTTGTACGAATATTTTTAGGCAATGAAACATATGAACCAGCTCGTAAAGGGTTGTATTTTAAAATATTTATTTCTAAGTGACTTATTGATTCAATCGTCCAGCCTGACTCGCAAAGTTCAAACTCTGAGCATTTGTTTAAAATTTTTTGGACAAATGTATTACAAATGGATTTCACATTAGTATTTTGTAAAATTATTTCATACTTAGTATTAAAAGATTTTAGTGATATTTCGTTATTTTTTGGTAAAATATATGAAACAAACAATTCAAAATTAACTTTTAATGAAGTATTTACTTTTAACTTCTGTTCAATAAGATAGTAACATGTGTGTAAAATATCATTAAAAAAAAGTTCAGGTGAAATTATTTTATGCTGAGGATCTATTTTATAACTGACAATTTTATTCTTAAAAGCACATGCAATTACACGAACATTTGTGAGTTTAGTTTGCAACAAGTTATTAGACTTATGAATGTTGGACCTTTTGTGACTTGAATATTGTTTAACATGCGCATTACAGGACTGACAAAAATACATTGTATATGAAATTGTTTTTTTTTTTATTCCTTTTTTTTTTTTACTTAGTAGTTGTGTGATTTTATGTCTTTTTCTAAGGTTTTTAGTAATTGCTTTTGTTTAATCTATTTTATATTCTGAGCATGAAATATATTTATTAATTACTAGTTATCACGTTTTTCTTGCTTTTTAATTTGGTTTTATGATAAAGATAGATGAAATTAAATTAAATTTGGTTTATCAAATGTATTTGTTACTTAAATAACTGCTCATTCTTTTTTTTTTGTATTTATGAGTTTTGCTTTACTGTTTTTTTTTTTGTATCAAATATATACTTTTTAAATAACTTCTCGATTCGATTTTTATGCTTTGTTTTATTATACTTTTATTATTTTATTGGTTTTTGCTTCATAGATTTTTGTTTTGTACTTATTACAAAAATTTACTTAGTGGCTTTTATTTCTTAGTTTGCTTTATATATTCATTTATTAGTTTTGCTTTTTTTCTGTATTTTGGTTTATTGCTTGATTTATAGTGAAGTAAATATCCTGTAAGAAACTTTGTATTAAAATTAGACCTTTTATAACTTAAAATTTATACTTCTTTTAATAACTTCTCGATTTGATTTTTATGCTTTTATTTATTGTTTTATAATATGTTTTTATTTTGTACTTATTACAAATATATTTCTTAATTTTTATTTACTAAGTAAGATTTTAGTATGCTTTTATTTCTTAGTTTACTCTATATCTTTATTTATTAGTTTTGCTTTATTTTCACTTTTTTCTTTATAATTAATTAATTTTAATAACTTTTCGATTTGAATTTTATGCTTTTATTTATTGTTTTATAATATACTTTCATTAGTTTTGCTTTATAGATTTTTTATTTTGTACTTATTACAAATATATTTCTTAATTTTATTTACTCAATAAGCTTTTAGTATGCTTTTATTTCTCAGTTTGCTTTATATCTTTATTTATTGCTTTTGGTTTATTGTTTTTTCTGTATTTTGGTTTATTGTTTTTTCTGTATTTTGGTTTATTGTTTTTTCTGTATTTTGGTTTATTGTTTTTTCTGTATTTTGGTTTATTGTTTTTCTGTATTTTGGTTTATTGTTTTTTCTGTATTTTGGTTTATTGCTTTTTCTGTATTTTGGTTTATTGCTTTTTCTGTATTTTGGTTTATTGTTTTTCTGTATTTTGGTTTATTGTTTTTTCTGTATTCTGGTTTATTGCTTGATTTATAGTGAAGTATAGATCCTGTAAGAAACTTTGTATTAAATTAGACCTAACTTACTCTAAAAATTACAAGAATAAAAAGTCATAAAAAGTAACACAGGTTTATCACCTAGCACAAATAAAATAATTATTAATTATCAATATAGAAAGAAAGTACAAAAAAGGGTCGTCACATATTACGTAAAAAAAAAAAAAAGTGATTAATGTTTAGAAGGGTACAGAATCGGAGGAATTTTGCTAAAATCTTGTTTTACCGCTGAGACTAGCTGGGTAACTGCTTTCCATGTGGGTGTTTTAACATCCACAGCCGTTTTAAAACTAATAAGGGAATGCTGCCACCTGTTGGTTGTAGTTGCCTCTAGCTCGGGACAGCTTGAGATGCGTGCTTCTATGTAATACTCGCCTTGCTTGATAGGATCACTCTGATAAGTATTACCGGAAGCAACGCGACGGGACAGAAAATTCTTCAATGTTGCAGCTCGAACGGGTGTAGCCTCTTCATCCTGTAATTATTAATAGTATAATTGTAAGTTATAGTTCATACTGCATTAGGAATGAACGTTATCGTTAGACAAGTAATTTATATAAATCAGAGTGATTTAAGGGAGTAACTTAAAAATCTATCATGGAATTGAAAATTATTAGTATTTATTTTTTTATTAACTGACTTTCCTGCTTACATACACACATAATAATGTACATGAAATACGTGGCATCATACCTATTTCTCAAAGAGTTTGGCAGAGCTAATAGACCAGCGACTCTCAATGAGTGACGAGTCTGGTGATTTCGGATGGGTATATACACCAATTTCAGATTTGAGTTATTAGTGAGAGTTTCTAATAACACTTTACTCACTGCTTGATATGGAAACCAAATGCTGACATCAGCAGCACTAACTTATATGTCGCTGAACTAGCAAGACAATAAAAATATAGTAACTAACAATACGCAAATATTATTTAATTCGGACTCACCTCAGAATCAGAGAAGATATTTAATTTTCTTTTCTTGCTGGTAGTTGGCCCTGCGTCAGTCTCCGATTCTGTCTCACTTTCTATTACCGGCACTGCTTTTTTCTTCGATTTTGCAGGCGGCTGTTTCTTCGAGGTGCGGGGCTTGACCTTCTTGTTTTTTGATGTAGAAGGTCCTTCTTCATCAGATTCGAATGGGTTAATTGAAGACCTGTAACAAAAATAAGTTAGTAAAGTTAAACAGAAATATTATTATTATTATGCTTGAATCAAATATTTTACGTACATACTTAGCACCAGAGCAGTATCTTTGGATGACAAATGGTATCTATAATGTGTTTCAAAACACATCAAGCGACTATATTTATAACCTAAGATTATAAAGCAGCGATCAGAGTATTACTTCTTACATTGATTTTAATTTTCAAGCTAGGACTCTGTAATTTATTTATTTAAAATTAGGCTCTATAGCCATCTAGTGCAGGGCTTAGTTTAAATTATTGTTTAGTAAAATTAGACACTTCAATGTAAACACAGTCTTAGCAGCCAAATTTGGTAGCAATACTATCTCGGCGACGGTCTGTCGCTGCAATTCGAGACGAAATTCTTATAAGGTAATGATATGTACTCACAAGTAAGACTAAATGCTTGAAAAGGCTTAATTTAAAATGGTTTGTAGTACTAACTTATTTAAGTGTCCATTATAAATTGACTTTTATATTACGACAAGTAAATTAATAAAATTTAAAAACATCCATATTTTGGAAATCTGTTAAGTAATAGTGAACTTACAAAATAATAAGTCTAGATACTTCTATTGATTATTAATTCTATTTTTAAACAAATAAGCATTATCATGGCTGTTTAAATAATATAGATACTTACCAAAAATTATCCATACTTGCAACCAAATCACATTAGAACACTAGTGAAAAAAATAAAATAACAGGAGAGCATAAAAGCTCCTCCTTTTAGGAAGTCGGTTAAAAATTGATTATTATTCATTACAGTAACAATAATAATTGTCACTGGTTAGGTAGGGCCAATAGCTCTTCCATAGTAGACGGTAAGTTCAAGGTTGCAGAATTTGTTCGAAAGAGTCACCGCGGCCCCATGAAAAGGGCTCTACGAGGAACGCGGGTGGGTTTTAGTCAGTAAAAGTCTGACATGCCCTTCCGCCCTACCCAGAGCGGAAGAAGTCATTTGATGATATCCCATCCATAAAAAAGTAGACGGTAAGTGGTCCGTTAAACAATAGCTCTTCCATAGTAGACGGTAAATGGTCCGTTAAACTACACACTAAAGATATGGTATAATAGCTTAGGTTAGGCAGGTAAAATAAATGTAATCTATGGTATATGGATATGTAATTATTACTGTCTACCAGGCACATTGTTAATTTTCTCCGATCTCTTATTGTTAATTTTCTAGCATCCAGTTAGCACAAGCGACTCAACTGATACCTCATAGGATCATTAAGGCAGTGAATATTAACTGTTTAGTAGTCCTAAAAAGAAAAAAATAAGATTTCAACGAATGTTCGGCCATTGACTCAACGTTTAATAACATGATCAATCATTGTAAGCAAACAACTAGGAACCATAATAACTTAGTCACTAGGCGTCTGAATCGATGCATTCAGATTACTATAAACATTGTATTCATTGTTTACGACTCGACTGTAAAATTGGGGCTTCTGCATCACACACCGAGCGTAGCGAGACAAGCTACGAACCATAATAACTTAGTCATCAGGCGTCTGAATGGATGCAATCAGATTACTATACACATTGTATTGTATTAATTGTTCACGTCAGTAAAATTGGGGCTTCTGCATCACGAACCGAGCGTAGCGAGGAAAGTGATGCAGAAGCCCCAATTTTACCCTACTCATGCATTATTGCCTCAATTCCGGCAATGTGCTCCATTTTGGTATTTAAGTCAAGGTTTGACCCAAACCTTCATTTTATCTTGTTTCCGCACGAGTAATAATTTTTGGATAACTTTTACTGTGGAAGGAGATAAGCTTATTAGCGGCTTTTAGGGTGTTGGTCGTTCTTATAGACCGAGATCCCAGAATCCCAAGACATTACTTACTTTCGCAGTAACAAATTATGTTGGAATAGCTTTCGGCCCGTGACTTCGTACATATCCCGTTTTTTTTCGTTCCGGTCGGAATTTCGGGAAATCGTCTCTTAGTGCACCTCTACGGAGTTTAAAAAATCTACATTAAGCCCCGTCCCCGAGCAAAACGCAGCGCTAGCCGTTTTTTGTGCAGTTATTGGAGCTATCTACTCTTTATCCAAAAGAAATATCAACTAATAAATAATAAATTAAATTTCTACATAATATTGGCTTCAAAATGGTAGATTTTATTTTTTATTAATAAGTATAATGTTAAAGTAATCTCCTCACAACGAAACCACAGAAATGAGAAAAAAATACTGAAAACATGCATCTTCTCGAAAAATAACGATTATTTTGATTTTGTACTGACACCAATGGATAGGCAATTTAATTATGAACATTTTGGTAGAAGTATTTTTTTCAAACGACCAAAATTAGATTTTATAACGATTTTATTCAACATTCTGAGCGTATTCGCTATTGTATCTCTTGCGCTGTTATTGAGGGAAAAAATGCTCAAGATTATTTGGTCAGTACAGCCTTAAAAATTTCACTTTCCATGACCAGAAGATTTGGCTGAGCGCTGATCGATCAGTCAGCCAGTTTCTGCTTTTATATATTACATAGATAGGTATTAGTGTCAGTACTTTTAACATAGGCATATTTGCTAGCTTGGGCCGACCACAAATTGTTATAATTGTTTTTAGGATATTTAAAAGAAGGGGTTCAGTAAAAGAGATAATTTTGGGCGATTTCAGTGTTGGTCCTATAATAAAAGTTTTTCATAATGAAGAGTACAATGACCCCTATTCAGGTATTACGTTTATAAAATCATCCGTTGTACAACCGCCAGCACATCAGGCAATCCGATACTGTTAAATTTTCCCAATCAAATTTGAATCCAATCTCTCTGGCAATAAAGTTGAAAACCTATTAAAGAAAGACAGATTGTTGTAGCTTTATTTGCTGGTGGCTGTGGAGTGATGAAACAAAAAAGATTTCATCTGTCAAATCTTCTTAAAACGTATATTATGATACAGTATCTGCCTTCCTCTGCCTGTTTTGTTACTCATCAAAGACACATTTGTGCATAAAGTTTAAATAAATAAACAAATTTGACCACTATCTCACCTGTTTGTCAGCTTACTTTATATATACGCGATAGCTTTTCATATGGTTTTCAATTATAGAAAAAGAGCGATAAACGAATATACTGGTAACTAGGAAGTATACAGGGTTATTTGTAAAACACCGACAACCTCTCAGGACTATATGTTACTAATCATTATCAGGTTGAATTAAATGTCCAAGGATATTTATCCAAAAGAAATATCAACTAATGAAAAATACATAAAATTCCTACATAATCTTGGCTTCCAAATGGTATATTTTATTTTTTATTACTAAGTATAATGTTTAAGTAATCTCGTCACAACGAAACCACAGAAATGAGAAAAAATTACTGAAAACATGCATCTCCTCGAAAACTAACGATTATTTTGATGTTGTACTTGCACTAATGGATAGGCAATTTAATTATGAACATTTTGGTACGACCAAAATTAGATTTTATAACGACCAAAATTAGATTTTATAACGATTTTATTCAACATTCTGAGCGTATTCGCTATTGTACTTCTTGTAAGTCCGCCTGGCAAGCTACCACCATCATGTCTAAGTCTGTCGCCATAACAACAATGTTAACAGCATTGTTGTGTTCCGGCAGTTAGAGGTATGATAGCCAGTTCCTCTGTGTAAGAGGATTCCGGGTGAAACTCGCTTCCATCTTCGGCCTAATCATCACTTTCCATCAGGTGAGATTTGGGCCAAGAGTTTCCCCGTTTTATATCAAAAAAAAAAAAAAATTGTATCTCTTGCGCTGTTATTGAGGGAAAAAATGCTCAAGGTTATTTGGTCAGGGTACGGGCTTAAAAAATAAAGAACTTTCTTTTGAGTAAACTAAAGTATGATGATTTTTTAAAAGTCATAGAACAAAAGTGGTTGGTAATGATGTTAGTAACATAGTCCTGAAAGGCAGCCGAACGAAATCCGGGCTGGCCGCTTTTGTGCCAGGGGGTTGCGGAATTAGTTAAGTAGAAAATCATTGCCGGAAATGGTTTTGATAGCGATTTCAGCATTCTTAAAATCAAATAAATATACTTTATTGAATTCAAATCAACACATAGAGTGGCTAGAACGCACAGGGACAACCACAGTGAAGATTTTAAACAAGTCATCATCTGCCTTCCCAACTATACTGGGGTCGGCTTCCAGTCAAACTGGATTCAGCTGAATACCAGTATTTTACGTGGAGCGACTGCCTACCAGACCTCCACAACCCATTAACTTGGTAACACGGTGCTCCTTGGCAAGACTGGTGTCAGATTTTCTGGCTTCTGACTATCCGTAACGACTGTCAAAGATCTTCAAATAACAGCCGGGACCAACAGCTTTACGTGCTTTCCGAGGAACGGAGGAAACCCGGTATGTTAAGATGGTCACTCGTCCACAGACCAACCTCGGCAAGCGTTGCTTAACCTTGAAGATCGACCTGTGTGGCTGTTATTATTTAGCCACGAGCTCGTCCGAAGATTTTAAACAAGTAATTTATGAAATAGCTATTCAGGATACTAAATTCACTAACAGAACAGTTCCAGCAATAATTTTAATCACGAATAATTTCTCGTTTCTGAAGTTGTATTTTAATTTCGTTTGTATCTGTTACCTTGAAGAAAATGTTTTTGTAAAACTACTCTGGATGAGGTTTTTCACAAACTTTTATCCTTACAATACAAAGAAACTTCTGAATAAATAACGTTATTTTTCATTCCACAATAAAGAAGAATACAAGATAATCCCACTAGTAGAGTTTACAACTGTTCCCGCTAATCCTACCCGAACAAATTGGCGGGGTGCCAACAAACCCCAGCTTTGATGCAGATAGGGGTTACTTAGTACCCCAAGAGAAATTATGCGGGGTGTTTTTGTGAGTCTCGATTTCGTAATCGTTGACGGATAAGAAGCTTGATGAATAATAGGTTTTGTACTTATGTTGCTTCGATGAGGAATGAGGATGAGAAATATGGATACTATATATATATATAATATTTAGTCAGGCGTAATTTTATGACATCCTATACTACAATACTATACGAGGGCGATTTGATAAATAATTGACTTTAGGAACAAAATATATTCTTTTCGCCAAAAAACGTTTTATTCATCAACATTATCTTCCTTTTACTCGATACATTTAGCGTCCAGCGTTTTTCCAATTTATACATTCCTTAAAAAAAATGTTTTATTATCGAGGCTCTCAAAATAGTGTTTGTTTCGGTGTTGACCTCTTCGTTCGACCCAAATCTCTTACCTTTAGTCTATTTCTTCGGATGTAAAGAAGAAATAGTCACTGGGGGCTTCATCTGTAGAATATGCTGGATGGAGTTCAGTTCGTAGCTCAATTTATGAATATTTGCCATGGTGACTAAACATGTGTGCACTCGTGCAATTTTGTGATAGGTAAGTAGAACAACACTTTTTAACCGACTTCAAAAAAAGGAGGAGGTTCTCAATTCGGATGTCTGTATTTTTTTTTATGTTTGTTCGGGCATAACTCCGTCGCTTGCCAACCGATTTTAAAAATGTTTTTTTTGTTGGAAAGGGTTCCCAAATGGTCCCATTTAAATTTTATCAAAATCGGATACGAACTTTGGATTTTAAATCGAAATAGCTGGAATTCGTCTACTTGGATGATGGTTTTATATCATCCAAGTAATCGAAATTGCGTATTTTGCTTTTCTGTGATTTCGCAGTGATGTTGTTAGGAGTAGGGTGCCAGTAAAAAGTGAAAAATAAAAAACTTTTTACAAAAAATACAACCGACTTCCAAAAAAAGTAAAAAATAACTTTAACTTTATTTCGGAAGTCGGTGTCAAAATACGAAGAAACTAACAAGAACACCGACTTCCGAAATTAAAGTTATTTTTTACTTTTTTTGGAAGTCGGTTGTATTTTTTTGTAAAAAGTTTTTTTACTTCAATCCAATGCGGTTTTTTTTGCTTCAAATCAATATAAAATCTGTCCAAAAGCACTAAATAATATTCGCCAGTGATCGTTTTACTCTTTTCAATGTAATTTATATAAATGATAGATATCGTGTGCATCCCAAAAAATACTGGTCATGACTTTTTTGGCCAACAAAGACAATTTGGCCTTCTTGTACGTTCACCTCGAGAAACACACTGTTTTGATGGTTCCTTGTTATCTGGTGTAGTATGGTGTATCCATGTTTCATCAGCGGTTGTAAAACGGCGCAAAAACTCGTTCGGTTTACAGCTGAACATCACCAAACAACCCTTTGAAGTGGTCACACGGTTGCGCTTATGGTCGTGTATGAGCAATCGCGGCACCCATCGCGCGGATAGCTTTTTATATTCTGCTTATGTCAAATGTGATGTTCTCACTCAGTTGAGATGCCTACAGCCTGAGCCGCCTCACGCACTTTCGTTCTCCGATCGTCCAATATCGTTCCATAGATTTTATCGACAATTTCTGGCGTCACGACCTTTTTTGGGCGACCTGAACGTTCGGCGTCATTTGTGCTGATACAACCACAACAGAAATTAGTAAACCACTTCTTAACCATTGAAATTGATGTTGCAGAGTCCCCATAGTATTTATCTAGCCATTGCTTGATGTCAGTGATGGATTTTTATGCAAAATTAAGCTTAATCAGCACACGAAATTATAATTTTTTTCCATTTTTGTTAAAATTCGAGAGGTTACCTGTTTTCATTGGTAATCAAAAACAAAATAAATGACGTATCTTGCTAGAAAAATTCAGTAGCCTATTAATAGATGGCAGTTGACGGCAGCACTTTAAAGTTATTGCGCGAGAAATTCAAAAAGTCACTGACTTATCAAACCGCCCTAGTAAGGTATCATAAAATTACGCCTGACTACTGGTACTATCCTACCCTAGTAGTATTAATTAAGAATCATAGGGCTTGCATTTAAAGATATGTATAGCTTATCTGACAAATGTCATGTACTCAAAACAGCACATCTAAAAAATTAAACAATCCGATTATGATTTTGAAAAAACAAGTAAGTTCGCTTTTCGTAGCCTTCATAAAAAAATGTAACTAAATTTTATTTTTTATAAATAAATCTATAGATACTATAGATAGACAACAACTTCAAACTTCGAATGGCACTCGAATAAGAAATACCGTTCAAATTATCTTTTTTTTTTTCTTTTGAAATGGCAAGGGAGTGAGTGTCATTTGTTTTAAAGTAGATAACTCAACACTATTCGTATTTCAAAGATGCCTTTTATTCAGTAATTGGGTTGTGAGGGTCAGATTCTGGGTCATACAACGACCGCTACTATGCGTTCATTTTAGACGAACAAAGGCAAATTGCCTTATTCACCGCGCTGGTGAACCATTCGAGTGATGATCATTTGTGTCTATGTTGCATGACTAGAAAACAACATTGGTAGAAAACATATGTCAACAAATTATTTAAAAACGCGTAAAAAAACAAAATAAATCAGTGGGCATCAAAAAATTTATCAAAAAAAAAACAATGGCAAAAGTGCCCAGAACACTGGCGCATTGCCACGTTGAATGGCAATGCTGGTTATATGTCCGAAATAAAGCCCAGCGCTCAGGAGGCCAATCGCGCTAATTTTAAAAGTTTAGGTCCGCTTGCAATTCGTTTCCAATTCAGTTTTAGTTATGATCTAATTTCGATTCACCTGTAAGGAATTTGGTATCGCGCTAAAGTTTAATTAAACTTCAACCAAAGTTGCGTCAAAAATATATCGTAACCTTTACAAATATTTTCGTATTTTCCTTCAAAATCCAAACAACACAACGCGAACGATTGAGAAAAAGTCACGAAAAAGTAGCACCGTTTCAACTTTTGGTTTGACAGCGGTAACGTTACAGTTGTGATGCAGTTGCGTTCCAAGTTTCTGTCAAACGTTTAGCGCGATACGGAATGTTAAAAAAAGTTGTGAAATGGCTACAGTTCAGTTGCGTTCCAACCGAATTTTACTAGCGCGATTGCCCTCCTGGTCACGTGAACATTCGACAAGTTTTTTGCTGACGTCCCAAAAGACTCGATGAGCACTGGTATCCCAAACGGCTCAAATATATAACTCCTAATAAGGCTATTAATTGTTAGAGGCCTTTCAAATTATTTGTATTTTCAAACAACCAAGAGAGGAACAATTCTTAAGACAGCAAAATGTTTATTTCTGTTAGAAGTCAAGCCACAAACTAGGTAAGGCAATAATAATAACAAACTTATTTAACTAAACTACAAATTTCTACAGCTTCTGATAATTCCAATGGAAACAGTTCTGTTTACTTCAAGATGTAATCAACCCGTTTGCGATATCAAAATACTTGCACATAAACAGAAAAAAGACGTTTTTTTATATAACAGCCCACTTTAATTTTAATTTAATGTATATTATTTTTTTATTATAGCAGCAATAGAAATATGTACACAATCTGTAAAAATTTCAACGGTCTACCTATTACGGTTCTTGATATACAGCCCGCTGACAGACGGACGGACGGACAGTAGAGTCTAGGAGTAAAGCTCCGTTTGTTACCCTTTGGTTGCAGAACCCTAAAACCCTTTGTCCTTGTAACCGAGGTGGAAGAAGAACAAATGCTCACGTGTAACAACAAATTACTTTAAAAACATATACTTTTCTCGAACATGCTTGGAAATTTGAGCATTATTTTGACCTTACTGTACATAATGGACAAATACATGCGAGCAGCGGCCGGCAAAAGTTGCATGAAAACCCAAATCTGTCGTGGTTTAGCTGTCAAATAAATTACATAGTAAACTCATATTTGTTGTATAATTTAAAAATGGTCTTTTGCTCCGAAACATGACATTCAAGGAGGTAAAATCAAAGGTTCTATTTAAGTTTCGAACTGGCTTGCAAATAGAAAGCTCTTTATTGAAAAAAAAAAACAAATGACCATTTAAAAGGGGGAAAAAATATTTTTGTTCGTTGATCGTCATTGATTTTGTAAAGTAATAGTATTTTAATTTTCCCGCATTATTTGAGAAAAGCCCTATATAAGCCTTGGCCACAACGAGGCATTGATTGACTCAGCTTCGCCTCGGCTCACATTTACACATTGTCCATCAGTTCCTCTTTTGCTGGCCGCTGCAGTAATAAACTATAATATTTATTTTTTTCCGGCCTTCCTCTATAATTGTGGAGACTTTCCACTTTTCCGCACGAGCGTTTCCAGTTTTCGAGTAAGTCTGTTGAAATAGTAGGTATATTTTGGATATTTGAGCCTGTTGGCTGTTGGCCGTAAGGCCTGTTCTAGAAGAGTGGCTGGAGAGGCGGCATGGTGCGCTCAGTTTTCGGTTGACGCAGGTACTCACTGTACACGGGTGCTTCGGAAAGTACCTGCGTCGCATAGATAAGGAGCGGATGCCCATTTATCACCATTACGTGGTCTGCCGCGAAGACATGGCGCAGCATACGTTGGAGGAATGCTCAGCTGGGTACAACAGCGCTGTGCCCTCGTTGCGGCACTTCGCGTAGATGATCTCTCGCTTCCATCAGTAGTTAAATCGATGATCGGAAGCGAGAACGCGTGGAATGACATAGCCTCTTTCTGCGAGGAGGTGTTGCACGCGAAGGAGGTGGCGGAGAGGGAGAGAGAGCATAACTCTCAATCCAACCGCAGCAGAAGGGCAGTCAGGCGTCGAAGGGCGCTAAACGATCTCCGGCCACCATAAAGAGGGTTCTGCAGGCGGCTAACTTGGGGCCGGGTAGTCGCTTGACCAGCCAGGCCTAAAGGACGTGGTACGCAGTTCCATGCGCGCCATTATAGGAGCATATGCGGTCGTAAAAGCAGCCACGCTGAGAGGTGGAGCTCGCTAGCAATCGCGAGCTGATACCAATCGGGGGCGCGCGTGAATTTGATTGTATGCCGGGCCCCCGACTCATGGTAGCGATAGGAACTGTAGGGTTTTAGTCGGTAGGAGTTCGACATAATACTCCGTATCCCCAGATGGTGTATATTCCATGAGGATTACCCCACAATTAAAAAAAAATAGGTACATTTTAATGTTAGTTAAAAATAGAACACAAAAACCAATGCTGTGTTACAAAAAAATCAGTTTCAACTCGAAAAAAAAAAATAATGTAACTCTTAAAATTCACAAAAGGTTCCTTCATACAATTTGTATTCCGATCTCAGAAGAAGCGATTTAAAATCTCCAGGGAACACTTAATAGATCTATCGGAGTAACATTATGGTATGCAAACCGGGACGCGGTCCGTACCGATCCTTGCAGATTATTCCCCGAGAGGTTTCTTTGTTAGACAACAGCATTTTGTGCTTTGTATGTTTCTTCTATTTGAATTTGTGTAATTTAATTTGAATTGATCTTGTTGGGGTCGATTCCCAGGTGCTTTGGTATTCTCTGGCGCAGAATAAACTGCGTTCAAGAGTTGTCAGTGTCAATATTCCATAGAAAACAATGACATTACTGACAGCTCGTAAATGTGGTTCATAATGCTGATCGCGTTCAGTTATTGATGATATCCGGCTTTAGGATCAATGAACAGAGGACTAGGCTTTACCAATTCTTCATGGTTGCGGAATTTTTCGAAAGTATCACCGCGGTTGGAACGCAATGGAGTATTAGGAGGAACACGGATGCAGGGTAATAGACATTAGCGGGCCTGTGGACGGTGAGCTATGGGTGGCTCGCTGTCCGTCCGTCTCATGTCGACAGGCCGTGTCGACGGCGCGTTAGTGTTCCACGCGCGCCTCAAAGAGAGTCAGCACACAGAGGGGCCCGAAAGGGCCGTAGCCTGCCGGAGTCGCTGGACTATTCGAAAGAGATACCGTGGCTCTAGAACACAAAGGGCAATGAAGGAACATGAATGGGTTTTAGTCAGTAGAAGTCTGACACTCCCTCCCGCTCCGCCCAGAGCGGGGGAAGTTATTGGATGATTTCCCATACCTAGAATCTGTCACTCCCTTCCGATCCGCCTAGAGTGAAAGGAGTCATTTGATGAATTCCTTTCTTTAACAAAAAAGTGCTTACTGATCTCGCAGCACAGCAGCAGCAGTTCTTTTCTGTGCTAGTGCTTCTCTTCTTTCTTCTTCTTTTCATGTTAGTTACCACGGCTGGCAATTAAAGAAACACGAATGGGTTTTAGTCAGTTATACACTCCCTTCCACTTTGTCCGAAGCTCGAGGAGATTTGATGATTGCCCATCAATGAAAATCGCAGCTTTTTCTCTCTCTGGTATTAAATAAATAAATAAATAAATTATTTATTTATTTATTTAATACCTTACGCACACACATGTACAGAGGTGGACTTAATGCCATAGAAATTTTCATTTTTATCATCATTTTCAAATACAAAGATAAATAAATACATATAAACTATACATACAATAAAATACTAAAACATAATATACTCAAATTAATAAACTAATACTTACACGATTATACTTGAACAGTTTATGCAAACAAAAATTAGCGCTGTGACGATACTATTGTCTCTTTTAAAACTACTAAAAGTCTTTCTTTTAAAGATCGCTTTTAGCTATAATTTCGGCCATTGGGTCTTCAAGATGCGTATGGCGTGATATTACTTGTATTAATTTATTCGGTCGATGGACGGGTATTATAAGTTATTTCGAGCGCTTATGAGCAAGGTGATTATTTCTAGAGTCTACTGACATTTAAAAAACTGAAATAGAAGAAGATATTTTTAGAATTGAGTTTAAGGTTAAGGCCACATGGTTATTTCCCTCTTTCTAATAATAAAGTCCATTGAGCTTATTAATTCGATGGGTTATATATTATAATACAGTTCACTGTGGTAATTTTACACCCTTCTTGACTCCTTTAGCACATAATGAGTAAGTAGCTGGGATATTTATGTCTTCGAATCATTGTTACCTAATTTTAAGTAATCATTGATTTAAGTAATTGTAAATGCGTGTTTTTTTTTTTTGTTTGCATTACTAGGCGCATAGAAACTCTTTTTCTTTCTTTCTTTCTAAACTGAGCCAATTCACACTAAGCGTTTCCAAACATCTTTTATAATGCGCACCGCAGAGAAGTGGAACTCCCTACCTACGTCTGTGTTTTCGAACGCATTCAACCGTCAAATTTGTCTCTGTCAACTTTGACCTAGACGTGAGTCAATAGCTAACCCTTTATAATGCGCACTGCAAAGAAGTGGAACTCTCTACCTACGTCTGTTTTTTCGAACGCATTCAACCGTCAACTTTGTCTCTGTCAACTTTGACCTAGACGTGTTTCAATAGCTAACCCTGTATAATGCGCACTGCAAAGAAGTGGAACTCTCTACCTACGTCTGTTTTTCCGAACGCATTCAACCGTCAACTTTGACCTAGACGTGAGTCAATAGCAAATCCATCGCAAGCTATAAAAGAAAACTTTTATGTGATCCCGACCACCAAGCATTAGGAAAACGACGCAAGGAGGGATAATTTTACTAGAGTCTGCCAATTTACATTAAGTGAAAATGTAAATTGTGGTGCAATGAAATTTAACTAGTGACAAATATCAATAATATTACAGTAAACAGAATTACAGAATCACAAAAAATACAGTGTTAATTGAATTCATCCAGAAAAAATAAAAGTCTTTGTCAGTTGCCACGGATTGTCAGATGCCAGAAAATCTGACTCCAGTCTTGCCAAGAAACCGATCCCAATACAGTTGGGAAAAGGCTAGGCAGATGATGATACAGAGAAAATACATGAATCAAGGAACTCCCTGAAGACTTCCAAACAGGCGTTCTTTATTTTAACGTAGCTCAAAGTTAAAGGCAAACAGTTTTATTGCCTTACGGTAACGACCTCGGAACCTATCAAATGCTCAAACGGTCTCAAACTCAAGTTTATTGGCACATAAATTCAAAATGGCGACGTGGATGACATAACTAATAGAAGTGCATCACTTAATGGGCCAGCGTGGAACGTGGGAATGGGCCAGCGTGGAATGGGGCCATACAACGTGAGATGCAGTTTTATGGAAAAGTATTGGTGCTGCTGATGCATGTTTGGTGTCTGCCTGTATTGTATAGACTAAGAAGGTACTAACTGTATTCTCTCGAAAGACATCAATTGTGAATTCTAACCACTTGTATGTGCTTTTATTAGTGACTCTTTATAACCGAGTTACTAGCCTGACAGTTTTTCTATCGATTACATTTTGAGGCATTTTAAAGTCCAATATGAAGTTGAAGCTGTTATTTGAAGACTTTTGATAGACTTTACGGGTTCAGTAGCCAGGAAATCTAACACTAGTCTTGCCGAAGGGTATTGCGCCACCGAGTTACAGGGTTTTGAATGTCGAGTAGGCAGTCAATCCATTTAAAATACTGGCACTGAGTTGCATTTGGTAAGGTTACTGGTGGTGGTTGTTGGTGGTTGCCCTAAATATGGTCGGGAAAAAGCTGGAAACATTGAAGCGTCAGGAACCGATTTACAAAAGCACAACTTGTCAAAGTCAAAAGTTACAAGAAGACAGTCCCCGAAAAACGCCGGGCGGCTGTCACCACTTCCTAGTATTTTAGCTGTCGTTAAAACAATTTCAGAAGTGGTACAAAACGCAAAACTTATTTAAGTCCTGTATAGACAATTGAAAAGGTTCCTCAGTACATTTTTAACAATCAATTTGAATTTCCCGTTGATCTCAATTTTTAATCCAAGTATCTCTCAATGGGCTCTCAGAAGTACTCAAAGTAAGGACGTGCTTAAGCAGCAATTATTTAAAGTGATGGCAACACTGAATGTTGGTCTATGCTAATTGATTGAGACTTGTTTATGGTTTTTGTGAAGATAATTGTCGTTGAACTGATATTCCTATTATGTTTTGATTCATTTACTTACTGAAAGAATTAGGTTTGTCGTTGTGAAGTTAATAAAGGCAATGTTCTTTTTTCAAGAGCTGCGTGGTTTATGTTTTGAATAGCAGCAGCTGTAATACCTATTATTGCTGTAATATGAAAACACAAGCTGTAACGCGCAACTTCGTCCGCGTCAAATTTTTCACTGCTCCTATAGTAGCGTGATGTTATTAATACGTTATGCCTTCATCGATAACATAATTCAACCAACACTAAAATAATTTTTCAATACGAACCAGTACTTCCTGAGATTAGCTCGTTAAAACAAACAAACAAACTCTTCAGCAACAAATTAAGTAAGAGTGTGTGTGTTCGTTTTTAGGGTTCCGTAGCCAAATGGCGAAAACGGAACCCTTATAGATTCGTCATGTCTATCCGTCTGTCTGTCTGTCTGTCTGTCCGTCCGTATGTCACAGCCACTTTTCTCCGAAACTATAAGCACTATGCTGTTGAAACTTGGTAAGTAGATGTATTCTGTGAACCGCATTAAGATTTTCACACAAAAATAGAAAAAAAAAACAATAAATTTTGGGGGATTAAATAAATCAACTGCAGGCTGATACAACACTTGTTTACCTGATATACTTCTTTCACAAAACTATATCTCAGACTTAGAGCAATTAAGCAGTTTCTTCCCTGCTGTTTTACGAGAAAAGTGTGAACGCCATCAAAAAGTTCCCGGGAGATAACAGCTGATTCATCTCTTTTACTTATATAGACGTGACGTCAGACCGATTGATTGGATGTCGGTGAGCAAAAGTGATGTACGAGCACATATGTGTACATTTCGGTATAGGCATTAGTTGTCGTAACGTCGATAGCGAATTAGGGCAAAGATATTGATTTTTCAGCAAAAACAAATCAAGCTCCAAAGTCTTGAGCATCGTCGTCGCCGAGTTGCTGGCCTGTCGGTTTTCTATCGGTTATATTTTGGGGAGTGTGCGACGGAATTGCATAATTTAATTCCGCCAAGCCCATTTCACCATCGGACCACAAGACGTACGGCGATGCGCCACCGGTACATGGTGGACATCCCACCTATCGCACAAAACGTTTTGGGAATATATTCATTGTGTGTACAGCTAAGGAGTGGAATTCCCTGCCTGAGTCTGTGTTTTCTGATAGCTAGAACCTGGGAATCTTTAAGTCAAGAGTGAACAGGTTACTTCTAGGCAAGCGTGCTCCACCTTAGACCACATCATCGCTTAACATGAGATGAGATAGTGGTCAAACGTATGCCTACCAATAGTAAAAAACAAAAACAATGTTGTACAAAACGTTTAGGGAACACATTCGTTGTGCGTACAGCTACGTAGTCCACTCCGTAGCTGTACGCACAACGAATGTGTGTGTTTCCAGATAGATACAACCTAGGGGTCTTTAAATCAAGAGTGAGTAGGTTACTTGTTGACAAGCGTGATCCGTCTTTGCCCACATCATCGCTTACCATCAGGTGAGATAGTGGTCAAACATGTGCCTATCAATAAAAAAAAGTTTATTGGAGTCAACAGCCCAGTCTACTGAAATGTAGTTCGCCAATTTTGTTTTAAATGCAACCTAAAGCTACTAAATGAGGACAGATGGGCCAGGATTTTTACGGTTTGAGCAGTGATATCTATGGTATCAGGTATAATGGTCTATGGTGTATGCCATGTTTAGACTGACACCTATAAAAGGGTATTTTGAATTTTAGTTTCACGTTAACTTAATTGCAAAAGCAAGCTATAATCTGCTGTAAGAAATAACATTAATCTATGACTTCAAAGTTGGTAACTATGTTTTCGAGCCGTTTGGGGTTGAAACCCTCGGGCCGTGGGGCCCTTATGCTCACAGCCTTTTCAAAGACATTTTGAAACGGTTGGTTGACACTTCTCATGACCGAAGAGCTGGCTTTTACTTTGGCCAGAGGTTAAGCGTCGTCATACAACGTGGTAATGCCGCCAGTCTCTTGGGCACAGTACCAGTTAAAAGCCTTGAGGACGATTTTTGATGGTATATGTTAGTTTGTTGTAAGTTTTGTGTTTTGTATCTACCTTTATACAAAAATGTAAACAAAATTATAAAACTTCAAAAAAATTGTACATAGATAAGTACTTATTTAAATTGAACATCTTTTTTTGGAGGTCCAATAAAAGATTTTCAATGTAAATATGTAAAAGAAAGACTAGAAACTCAGTTAATCATTTATCTGTACTAATATTATAAAGAGGTAAAATTTGTTTGTAAGTTTGTATGTAGGGGGTAATCTCAGGAATTACTGGTCCGATTTGAAAGATTCTTTCAGTATTAGATAGCCCATGTATCGAGGAAGGATATAGGCTACATATCGTCACGCTAAGACTAAAAGGAGCCGAGCATTAATGGAAAATGTGACGCAGACGAAGTTGAGTGGGTCAGCTAGTATATTTATTAAAGCAGAAACTGACTGACTGATCGATCAACGCGCAGCTGCCACTACTGGTCGTCGAAATTTGAAATTTAGAATGTAGCTTCCTTACACTCCGTAGTGATACATGAGAGGGGATTTCCCGAAATTCTTACGATACGGAAAATGGGATATACGCATACGAAGTCGCAAGGGAAAGCTAGTCTACAAATATACTAATAGATCCCCGCTTTGCCTAATACAATTTTATGCGGTACACCCCACCTCATCGCTGCCGCCATTAAATGTCAAGTCACTTAACAAATTAATACACACTGCCTTCGGCGTACATGTTTACATGACCTTGTCATGTACAGACACCAGCATATCAAGGTACCCGAAACTGCAAAATTTTCCCAGTCCACCTTGAACCTAATGCTTTAGCGATAAAGTTGAAAATTTGTTAAAAGAAATTTGACAGATTGTTGTACATTGATGTGCTGGCATCTGTACGCAAACAAACATCAGCAAAACGTGGCCGTACACACAATGGTCCAGCTTCAACGCCCACTGATGGCTTATCGAAAGTATAGTAAAGGAGCGATGGACGATAGTGTGACCCACGTGGAGACATTTGGGTAACAATAACAAACAATGGGGGTCTGGTAGCTAAATAAAAAAATTACAAGGAAATGGTTTTCCAATGACACGTTTCTTGGTCTGTAACGTAAGGTTTACGTTTCGTCTTGCTGTTAAAAATCGATGCTGGAAATAAGGTTTAGGTATTTATTTACTTGTTTGTGGATTGTTTTTGGCACGATTTTTGAGAGAATAGATCACATGAATGGTCAAATACGGCCCATTATGTCGACCTCTTTCTGTATTCATAGACAAAACCAACACAATGAACTCTTTGAGCGCTTCATTAAACATTTGAGGACACGTGTAAAGAGCTTGTTCATTAGGGCTTTCAAATACGGGTTTTCACACAAAACATTACAAAAAGGACTCTAATAAAATAAAACAGGCCTCTATAAAGCTTTTGTCGTCTAAAGGATCAAATTAGTATAACGAAATCAATTACGGATTGTAAGTAACCAAAAAATTTTAAGGTTATTTTTTGCTAAAGGTCAAACGGGTGTTTTTACTTACAAAAATCGAACGCGTACGGGCACACAAGCACAGACAACCTAAATGTCAACAAAAAATAAAAGAACAACGTTTGAATTGCCAATTTTGAAAAAGGAACACTCGAAATGCATTTGTTTTTGGCAGGATTGAGAGGTTCACTCGACATGATGACATGCGCGGGTTTGTTTCGCGCCTGCGCAGTACTGTCCCGCTCAGCTCAGGCAATTATTTCTTGTGAAATTTCCGTTTCGCTCTGTATCGGAAATTTTTAGGGCTTGCCGTGTCGGTCTCGTCAAAGCGAAGTTTTGACAGGTAATCGTGACTGCCATTTTTTCGCTAAAATGACACGGTTTGATTAATAGACGTTTAGTTAATACACTGGTGTGCGTCAGGGGAAAATTGGATTATAAACGTTTTGGCGTAAAAAGATTTAATTCGGTGTTATGAAATGTACTTGGCCACTTGGCCAGTTTCATTGAGGAATACTTACTTTTATTTTAGAAGTTCGAGCTTTTGTTTTGTTCGAGTATCCTCTGTGCCTCGAAAAGCACGTTTAACTGTTGATCACGGCTGTTATTTGGAGGTAAATCTGACACCAGCTAGTCTATTCTGTAAATAACCATTTCGATATCGACTTCACCTGAGTGACTAAGCTTACAAAGTGAACTTTATTTCACACATCATAAGGTCTTATATTTATACGAATTTGAAACTCACCTCTGATTTCGCTGTCGAGACACGAAAATGTTGTTACAGAATAGCACTGCAGTCTTGCCAAAGAGTACCGTGTTACCCAGTTAAAGTCTGGTAGGTAGTAGCTCCATGTAAAATACTGGCATTTAGCCGAATCCAGTTTGACTGGCAATCGCTATAGGGAAAAGGCTAGGCAGATGATGATGACTTTATTTCAGAAGTGTAAAGAACAACCATTTATACAATCAAACGTTCTAGCAACCATGTTGATGTCAGCTCTCACTGAGAGCCTCTCAATCCATCCGGATGCAGCTGAGTATCATTATTTTCCAAGAAGCGGCTGCCTATTTAAGCTCCACAACCCAGTAACTGGGTAGCACGCACGATACACCGTGGCAGAACTGACTACTTTTTTTCCTGATTAATTTCGTTGCGGGATCCAATACAGTTGAATCCGGGACTCGTCGGGCTTCATTGGCGCGGCATTTTTCTGGTGGTCGCCACTGTTCATTCTGACTTTCAAGAGTTGCAGTAGTTGAGAATGCGTGGCGGGCTTGCGCCCCAAAAAAAAAAAAAGACTGGCTACAACTACCCATAACGACCTTCAAAGACAGCTCAACGTATTTGCTGAGGTAATTAGAAATCTCGGTGCTCAGTACGGACAGTCAAAACCGACCAGAGAGAGGGCTAATAAAATTCACGTAATGTTATGACGCACCGATTAAGTTTAACGGTATTCTTGTAATCTTTGAACTGCGTGTAAACTGCGCGTGAACTGCACGTCAATTGCACGACAACCAAACTACCAAACTTACTGACGGTGGAGAGAAAAAATATTATTCACTAAATAATCGACTAGAAACGAATAAATTTCAATGAATATAGATGTTATTATAATATTAAAAATTAAACTTAAGCTTATAAACTGTTATTTTGGGACGTCAAACAAATAGTAGAATACCGATCATGTTGCGCTCGCGTGACGCAAACTTGACGCGAGCGTGTCTGACAGCGGTAGAGAATACGAATAGCGTTATTTTGATCGACTTAACTTTGAACTTAACTTCAACTGCACTTCAACAGCACTTATTTAGTTACGTGAATTAGCCTAATGAGGGTTTAAAAAGGCCACTTTAGCAGAATCAGAAAGCACAATAAAAAGCTTCAAATTTTCCCAATCAACCTTGAACCTAATCCGTTAGCGATAAAGATGAAAATAAAATTTTACAGATTGTTGTGTGATTAATATTATGATTCTAATATGATTCTCTTAAAGTGACCTCCCCCTGTGCGGCTGTTATTATTTAAAAGCTTCTTTACCATGCCAGAGTAAAAAACTAGTAACAAACTCAATAAACTTCGCCAAACACAAATCGAAAATGCTACACAAACTTAAAGAAATCGATAATTAAATTCGTCTTTCGACTATTTCCAAAGTTTTCGCTATCGAAGTTGGCCGGGTATCCGCTAGGCGCACGCCGCGGCATCCTATTGTACGAGTTGTCGTACTTCCGACGTCGGCGGATATAGCGACAAACTGCTTCCTCCTGTAGATATTGCAAAATGAATTGCGCGTCTAGAATCTATTGTGGTTGGAGGATTTGATTTATGTCTGCTGTATTTTTTTGTAAAAACGGTAACATTGTAAGTTTTTGGCATTGACTTGTACTATGATTGAATCCCCATTTTCATAATTTCCCGTCAACATAGCCAAATAAAACTTTTTTGTACAATAATGGTTTACAATAATGGGATACCCATATCTCGTATTTCAGACGCTAATAGCTTCACAATAATTTAAAACTCGGCGGGACGTAATTCCTCGTTTTTTTTTTTTTCTACAGGCATCCCTCAGAATTTGGCATCCAAATAAAACATGTTTTATTCCACAACCAAGGAGGCTTTACCGTCAGCCTCAATCAATATCACTGAACACGATATCACCGAAGCTCCGCTAAGCTGTCTCCCATAACAATACAAGATATTCCCAAGTTTTATCGTGAGAAAGAAGCAGGTGGTATTGGTACTTACAAATATTTTTCTTGTTCGCACGTTTTGGATTGCCGAAATAAAATGTTTTTTCATGACCGCTAGCACCGACAGGTGTTGAAATATAAATTTTTATAAAAAAAATATACAATCCAAAAAAAAAAACACTAAGTACCAAGTATAAAATAACTTTAATTTCGGTAGTCGGTGTTTTTGTTAGTTTCTTCGTATTTTGACAGTGTATTTTTTTTACTTGGAAGTCGGTTGTATTTTTTTTTAAGTTTTAATATTTCGCTTTTTAGTGGTACCCCACACCTAACAACACCACTGCAAAATAGTAGGAAAATAAATACAAAAAACCATCATCCAAGTAAACGAATTCGAAAGTTTACTTCTAGACAAGCGTGCTCCTTCTTAGACCGTTTCATCGCTTTCACATTGCGGTTGCAGCAACCGGTATCTTAATATTGACTCAGCCATTCTTAAAGACAAAGCAACTTGTCTCTTGCTTTCTCCTCGATACGCGTACGAGCATCCTCGATGATAGAAGGTGAACAAACTTCACGGGCAGTTTTGCGTGGTCTTCGTGACATCCTATAAAAAAGTAAAGTGCTGTTTAAAATGATTGGATATATAACTTTTATTAAGGTGGAAGCGCCAGGGTAGCCCGCGAAATTCAAAAATTTTCATGTTTTTTGCAATTTTCCGGTCAGTGTGAAGCTGTATGTTGAACGAAATACGATTCGCGGCCGTAACGCATATTTATACCCATTTTAATTATCAATATAACCCTCTAAGTTCATACAACTCGATTGAATGACTTTTTCACGAAATAATATTCAATCGAGTTCTATAAACTTAAAGGGTTATTTTGATGATTCAAATGGTTATAATCCTTTAGATAAATGCTCTTTACGACCGCGAACCGTATTTTGTTTAACATACAGCTTCACACTGACCGGCAAATTGCTAAAAACATGAAAATATTTGAATTTCGCGGGCTACCCTGGAGCTTCCACCTTAAATATAAATTGATGTTCAACATCAATGTATAAGTCTGCGCGCGCAATCTTATCCATCCTCTAAATGCGCAAACTTACACAGTTGGCATTCAAAGCAATGATCCGCATACTACTGCCATCTCTTAGAAGATGAATGATTTACGTTGTCTCTAAACACAAGTGAAACAATCAACAAAACAGTGTAAATACTACAGGTTTTTTATCAGTTATACTTGCAATATGTCAAAAAATTAGATCAAAGTGCTGTAAAAAATTTGAACTCACCTGGACGTGCCGTTTTCCCTCGTACCTATCTCAATTATTTTTGCGGAACGTGTGTGGCGCAGGCTAGGCAATCAAAATACAACTGAAGTTGGCAACCAGTATCTCGCGGATGTCTTGTAACCACGTATGCGCAATCTTATTGCCCGCGCAATCTTACACCAACCTACCCTACTACTCATTTGCAGTACCTATAAGCACCTAAGTGATACTAAAAAAACCGGCCAAGTGCGAGTCGGACCCGCGCATGAAGGGTTCCACGTTCCGTACCATTATCTATAAAAACTAAAAAAATAACGTTTGTTGTACCTATGCTTTTTTTTTGTATTTGTTGTTATAGTGACTTCAGAAATACATCATCAGTGAAAATTTCAACTGTCATGTTGACTGTTCATGAGATACAGCCTGGTGACAGTCGGACAGACGGACGGACAGTGAAGTCTTAGTAATGGGTTCCTGTTTTACCCTTTGGGTTATGAACCCAAAAATTTTTAAAAAACAGTATTTATGTATTATGGGTCTTTGTAACCTGAAAATAAATGGATTATTATTATTATAACCTTAGTGCCAATTCTACTAATTTTCACATTCGCATCGCATTCGCAAACTGTCAAAAATATGTAAATGAAGACATTTTTGACAGTTTGCGATTGACATGCGAATGCGAAAGTTGTTTAAAAATAGAATAGTTGATTTGTCTGGTCCCGCGCGGTACTGATTATCATATTACTTACTGGTCCTGGAATTCAGAATCCATATCTTAACGGTCACTAAATCCCGGGAATAGCACTACCTATGCCAATCACTGGTGATAATGATAACTTAGCTAAATGAGCTGACAATCCCTAGCAAAAATTGCAATGAGAGCACACTTCATGCTCTCATCACCAAACCTTCCGCGGTGACAGATAGGTATACGACAAGACCAAACAGCTGAACTCAACAACTTACATGCCGTCCACAAAAAGTACTGAAACCCCAAACAATAGCTAGTGTTGGATTTTTGAGATAAACTTGTCAAGTAGTGACGTGTCTAGTACCGAAGTTATCCTGCTTTATTTTTCAAGCAAGTTTCCAAACCAATGCGCTTGGCCTTTACGTGTTTCTTGAACCGAAAAGAGTAGAGGTAGGTAAGATCTCTTTAAGTAAGTTTTACTGTAGGGAAAATAGAGCTACATTTAAGTTTATACCTACGCTGTAACGCTATGTATGTTAAAGTGGCGAGGGATTTCAGTGACCCCAGCCATTGCAATTTTTCTATATAGACATGTGGAGGTATAGTCTGACTACCTACCCATGCATTGCCTAAAGTACAAAGTCTAGAAATCCGAAATTTCAATTGTATATTTTATAACTTTAGCAGTTTTTTTGGAAATTTTAACTGGGGGGATATCAGAGGGGGAATGTCATTTGAAAGGCTTTGTTCTTTGAAGCCGACGTATTTGAAAATCGAATCTTACTCGAAAATGGACGGAGAAGAAATTACTGTTCCCCTTGCAATTTATACCAGCTAGTCTATTCTGTAAATAACCATTTCGATATCGAGCTTCACCTGAGTGACTAAGCTCACAAAGTGAACTTTATTACACACAACATATAGGTCTTATATTCATACGAATTTGAAACTCACCTCGGATTCCGCTGTCGAGACACGAAAATGTTGTTACAGAATAGCACTACAGGACATATTCATACCGAGCTGTCACTTGTAGATATTTAGCAGTCGTAACGGATTGACAGAAGCCAGAAAATCGAACTCTTGTCTTGCCAAGAAGTACCATGTTACTCACATAATGGGTTGTGAAGGTCAGCCGCTCCACGTAAAATACTGGTATTCAGTTGAGTCCGGTTTATCTGGAAACTGACCCAATGTAGTTGGGAAAACTCGTAATCTTTCTTCTCCAGAAATGTCGTTACTGGGTTTACAGTGGGTCTATTTTATCTGTGGCGAGGTCTTTCTTAATAACTGACATCCATCTTGGTCTGCCGCGGCGCCCGCGGTTTTTTGGTCCTGAGTAAAGCTGTAGCATTTTTTTTTTCTTATGTTTTCATCGGGTTTTCTCGTGATGATTCAAACTGATTCAGAAAAATAATACATCAGAAATCAACCAGTACATCACTCCCAAATATCAGCTCAAAACCACTACATATCTGGCTATGAAAGGTAATAATCTCCCCGTTAAGGTACTTGATTGATAATCTCAGCATGAGGCAGCACCCCACTGTGAGTATGCTACATGTTCCCAGAATTACAATGTTTGAGATTCAGTAATGCTCAGGTCTTGCTATCACCTGTGTTGGAAAGTCTATAGAAAATTAAAGCAAGAGTTTACCATTTGTAGCAACAATAGTATATCTAAGTGAAAACTCAGACCAACAAAAAAAGAAAGACGGCGCACCGCGAACAAACAAGTGAAGCCACAAAACTAAGCCGATGCAAGTAAACACACAGGCTCACGCACACACCTGCACTAAAACTAAGCCGATCGCTCTTAGTACGTCACGAGTCGTCGTCTAGTGAACATACTATAAAAAAATAGAATTATGCCTTCCTGTGTAGTGAAATTTTGCAAAAACACCAGCGTTTCACAGAAAAAGTCTCACGGAATAACTTTTCACATTAATTATTATACTATGAATTTTAGGTTACTTGGAACTAAAAACCTCAACGAACTAAAGCAGTGACATTAAGTGTGAGGGTTGCCATTATATGATTTAAAATTTCCCCATTCGATTAATCAATATAAAATAATAGGGAATATGCATGCGATTTTTTTATTTGCAAAATAAAATACTTATTAGCTGTAGTAAACAATCATGAAATTATTTTTAAATACCTTCATCATTAATTTATTAAGTTATAAAGCTTCAAAGACTACAGTTAGAATGAGAAGTCCGATACGTACTGTGACGTCAAATTACACGACGACTATACAGCTGCCATAGAAAACAGCGTTTTCGCGAGAGGGACAGATATATTTGTTTGAAATAATTGTATCCCGTTCGTTTTTCGAGCAATTTAGATCCTAATTTCACAGTTAGTATTATATTTTCCAATACTTTTAGATAAACTGTTCAGATCATAAATACTTTTTTCATGCATATTTCCTATTATTATGATTTTTTTACTTCCGAGTCATATTCCTGTTTTGTTTTTTATGTATTTATTATTTTAGGTTTCCAAGTAATAATGAAACAAAAACTAAATGGATAGTAGCTATAAGAAATAGTCGGAATGTTCGAAAATAGGTCGAAAATAGTCGAAAATTTTTCTCTACAACAATATCTGTCTTCTAGTAAGAATTAAATTTTTTGTTATATATCTTTCATTACTTGGTCATTGACAACCATAGTTTTGTATAATGTAGAATAATATTTTTAAAATTTTGTAAATGTGAGTACCATGGGGCCATTTACATAATATACATGTGATTAGTTATAATTTTACTTGTTTGACATGAACGAGCATGGTCATGCTCACTCAAGTGATTCTTTTTATTTATATTTTTATAAAATTATTGTGATACTTTGCATCCTACTGTCTAAATTCAATATTTTTAAACTTAACAGACAGATATGTTGCTGGGGAGCTGGTTGCACCACTTCTTCCTCCCAGATAAAAAAACACTAGAAAGTAGTGACTGGCGGGCATTTTTTGGGAACCTAGAACTTTGTCGTTTAAAAGTGCTGGCTATAAGCCATAAGTCATAAGTCATTTATTAATTTGTTAACATAGGTAAGTACAGAAAATAGTTGTTAAAAAGAAAATACAGGTGCGCTATGTTATGCCAGATGGCGTACAAATATGGATACACAGAATATAACATCATAATTACACACATTAATGTTTAATATAGCAATCATTGATTTTCTAAATAATAGTAAAATAAAATTGAAAAGGTAAAGAAAGTAAATATTAACAAATGTCAAAAAAAAAATAAAAAATAATAATAAAAATTCAAATAATGTGCAAACAAAAAACATAAAAATAATACAAAATCTCACGAGCAATGTCAAAAACAAAAATGGACTTAGTAAACATACCAGGTCAATACAAACAGTTATCACATTTTGTCTGTCAAAAATTCCGAAATGCTGTAATATGCTTTTGTCAACAATAAACACTTAAGCCTTTTCTTAAATAAGTTAATGTTTGTTTCTTGTTTCTTTCTGTATTTCACTCTTTACGTTTCCAAGATCTCCTATATTATTAAACTAAAAATGTCCATTATAACACATTCACAATACAAACCCTCAAACTAGCGCACTCTTACCAATACTTGCAAACATCACACAATTACGCGCATTTTTCTCTCTGTACAACGCTCGTTCGTTTGTAAGTATGTAAATCCACTTCCATATTTTTTTTTTAAACTAATGTTATTTTGTATGCGAATAGAAATCTTTCTAAACAATTGATATGCAACACCTTACTAAAAAATATCTTCCTCGTACAATATTATCCTACCCACACTAAAATGAATTATTACCCAAATTTTAGCGAAAAAATCCAACAAATGGCAACCCATTCGACACACACGTAGATAAAAAGGTGGCTTCACTTGTTTGTTCGCGGTGCGCCGTCTTTCTTTTTTTGTTGGTCTGAGAGTGAAAATCAATGATATTTATAACTAGTGAAAATTGTTCATCTTGATATAAGTGAGAAAAGTTTGTAATAGCGGCCGAGGAGAGAGGATTTTCCTCGAGAGAGGGACTAACACACAAAATTTGTCCACTTTTCCGCAATATATAGTTTCAAAATATACTTCATTTCGTGCCTAAAAGCAGTGGCGAAAGTACCATTTTTCGCATAACGTCCTTTGCTGAACACAGGCCTCCCCCAAGCGTTGCCACATCGACCCATCTAGCTTTTTCTTTTTATCTTGTCGGCAGTAAGGTCTAACAACCCCCCACACACCCCAGTGTCAGAGTTTCTATACCGCCTCAAGGGCCTCTGACATGGTTTAACGACCGCCATTTGGCGGCCGCGGCCACCGACTTATATGTGCCTTCCGAAGCACGGAATCATCTTTTTTTCAGACAATCAAGTAATTCAAGCCGAGACTTGCGGCCAATGATATTTAAATATAGCGTTATATAAAAAAAAACTTTACGTTACAGAGTTCAAAATTTTAACTTAATTAAAAAGCCTTTCTTATTAAATTTTCTCTTTAAATATTACATACCTAGTATATAAAATACCCATAAAGCAAGCATCTGCAAAAAACAATTAAAAGCTCCATTTTTAAATCAATTTAAAGCAAATGAACTGTCTTAAGATATAACAATACACTTCACTTGTACTCTAAAACAAACCTCATTTCATCCTAATATTTGGATTGCAGAAGCTTTCAGACGTTCACTATGAAACAATACCTGTCTCACTTTCCCGGCGTCTTTTAGACCAGCTGGCTGTCGTAGAAGTGTAAAATTGTTCCCCCAGTGCTCAGGGTGCATTCTAAACAGTAGAACAACTGCAAACATACGCTCAAATCCAAACTCGCTATAGGTACGTGACCTATGTCGCAATGTTTTAATCAGAAAGATATTTATGTTTTTGACAATTTTACTGGAAACATGTTCATTTTATATTTTAATACTAAACTATCAACATTTAGAATAAAAATAAAAATCCTAACTAAAATATGGCATTAGAATATTCGTCTGCATCACTGTCGACTGATAGTGAGCACAAAAGACTAGCGGTATTGCCACGTTGTATGGCAATACTTATCCTATGTCCGAGGTAAAAGCCCGCTTGTGGGTCACGCGAAGAGTCAACTTAGGGTTTAGCAAGTCTATTTGGTTTCGACATCAAAGGGCTCAAAGTGTTATAATATTTTCGCAAACAGCACCAACACAGCACGACGAGCTAGGAAAACAGGATATTATGGATAAGACTGGAAACCCTAAAACCGCTGTAGAGCAAGTGCTATAAGCAAGCTTAGTTTGCCTATGCGAGCATAGCTGAAGTATTTTTTCATTCTTGTCCGCAGACCTTGACTTATTTAAACTAAGCGGTGATAACATAGCTTTGCTCTTTAAAATATGCATAGACGGCTTGCTTAAATAATGTAAGTAAAGACAAATATTAAAATAAAATTAATTTTTAACTTAAAATAAAAAAAGAGATTAAAGAACAGTAACTAAGCAGATTCACGCCGTGCCACTTGCAAGGAGGCACCTGCATAGCATAATGCTGTGCCACAGTAGATTCATATCATGGCACTGATTTTCAGTGTTCGCGCGTTTTGACAACTTGAGCTACTGTTTTATATTTTGACTGTGGCCCGAGGTTCCATTAGAGGCCATTGTTTCTACTTCTATAGCTATCGTGAAAAATTCACAAATGGAAATTGGTGTCACCCGGTTTGTTCAAATGAAAACTATTCAAATGGCTGCAGTTTCTGGGAAATGGTTCAGAGGAGTTATTTTCTTATTTAATCTTGACTCTTATTATAAAGAGGTAGGATTGTTTGAGCTGACACTCGAATAATAAATTAAAAATTTTTGGAGTCAGTCACTGGAAGTAGGTTATTAACTACAAAACACGATATGATATTATGACGTAGGCGTGAATAGACAATGAATTCTATGATAGAGTGTTTCGTTGTCAACAGGACACGAAACTGTAACGTGCACCTTTTTTATTTTAGTATAGGGCTTTTTTTAAACAACGTATAACTATTATCTTAATTCTAAAGAGTCATTGTACTCATCATTATGAACAAATTTTAGTATGGGAAAAATGCCGAAATCGCTGTGATGAGGTGATTTTAGTTTGGTTCCCGTAGAGAAAGTTATTAGTAACGTGTGCAAGAGCCTATTAAAGGTACCTATTGTGTGTATTATGTAACAATGTGTAACATACACCTACCTACTGAACTTTTACACTGATCGAAAGCTAAAACAGCGCTGCACTCAGCAATGGTATGGGTTTCTATCCCAAATTAAAAATAAAAGAACTGTTTTAGGGCTCAGGAGCAAAGCCAGAGAACAAACTAGTTATATCATAGACTTGTTTGTCTGTTAAGTAGTAGGTCACGGCTCCAAAGAGAAATTGACAGCTGATTTAAATTGACGGCGGTGGGTTGATCATTGGTCGGGTTTAGCCCGAAAACACCCATTGTACCATAACTCCCTATTCCCAACACAATTTTACGTAAACAAAAACATGACGAAACTAAGAGAATAAGGAAAAAATGATTCCTTCCCTTGGGACACCGCCATCATTGTTAATAATACGAATACCTAATATGTAAATAAAAACATTTCCATACGGATTCGAAAATATAAAGAATAGTCGGTTATATTATATTTTCACGATAATTGAAAAGCTAATTCTGATTAAATGGAGCAACTTTGACATTTATGAGGGAAATAAATGTCACAAGAGTTTTCATTGTTCATATTACCAGAGACTAAAGGCCCATATTCCAAGTTCCTCTCGACTTTGTCGCCATGGCAACAGAAAAACCCACGATTAACGTCAATAAATAACAATGGAATATGGGTCTTAGCCTTTATTCCAGTAGAACGAGACGGCGAAATTGAATTCTGTTATTAAAAGCGATACTTTCGTCTGGCGCACTCTAAAGTAGGAACCATTACTGTGACCTAAGGCTTATCTGAGCCCCATTTTCAATGTAAGTCAAAGCTAATGGTCCAAACACCTACAAAAGATAACACCAAAAGCTATAAAAACTTACTTAAAAGTAGAAAAAGAGCTCAAAAAATCTTTTTACAAAAAATAAGATTAGGCCGCGTCCCCATTTAAAAGTTAATGACAAAAATCTGCATACCAAGATCGGAATTTGCATAGCTTATGTGGAATTCCCTTTATTGTGGTCGAGATTCTAGTTATGGAACGTGCTGGCTGAATTAGTTGGTGTGAGAAAATACGTTCCATTTTTGAATCTTTTTGGCTTTGTCTTGTACTTTTGATAAGTTTGAAACGTTCTTTGTAACAATATTGTCTATAATTATATCTTGTTACAAAGAACGTTTTGTCTATACCGCGTGTATCTGACATCGACGCACAAACGATTTCCATGGGTCCAGGGCATGATTCTGGACACTATTATAAAGCAATTTACACAAATATAAAATCAATCAATTCAATATGAAATAGCAAAAAACAAACAAACAATAAATTGAACTTTCCAAATTAAATTTTAATTTTTAAATGTCAATAATTATAATTCAAAATCACAAAAAATGAAAGAAAGCAGAAAAGAAAATATAAAAAAAAACACTAAATCAAATTATAAAATGTCTGATGATATCTAATCTTTACCGTAAATCAAAACTAAACCAGTGTTGATTACATTTAAGTGTAACCTTCACAAGAACAAAATTATTATTAATGCAATGAATTAGTATAAATGCAAAAGTTCAAAAGGAAAGTTAGACGGCATTAATTGAAATAATAAATCATGTGTCTAGCAACATATCCTCCGTATATTATGACGTCGGGACTCCAACCCTCGTCTCTCAAGACATCAGATAAGCTAGACAGGCTGACAGTGTAATTACACCGTACAGTTGCCATCTTGAATACGCTAATCATTATTACATGTGGCAACACTTGGAAATTAATGCCAAAATTGTGAGAGATGTCTTTTAATCAGTTAATGGATAATACAAATTAGACAGTTAATTTTTTATTAATAGTAAAAATATAATACCTAATTTATTTTCTCGCCACAGTATACATTAGATAAAAGGTTTCCAAGGAACAATAGTAGATAGTATAAGAATAATAAGATCAGAATTTAGGAAGTATAATTGCCACAAGTTTGCTGTTAAAATATGACAATTACTCTTGTCATATTTTTATCCCGAATACCAAAGTGTTTACCTACCAGCGTGAAAACTCAAACAAAATATAATCAGTAAAGGACCCAGTTAATCCTAACGCCCTACATTTTGTGTTACAAACATAAATCAGGTGATCAATCATTTAATTTGTCGGTGTCATTGTAATAAATCTACGTCGTTGTGGACGACGCGAATTTCATTTTCTAAGTTCGCTTCATCCGATCTATTTTGTCGACATCTCACCGTGTACACCTAGTGCTAGTTTACGAAGACGCAAGCCTTATGCGGGTTGTTGGGCGTGCGAAGCCGCGTGCGACGCCGCGGACCCCGCCGCGTTCGACGCCGCGTGCGTGAATCGCTTCTCCGTAATCGACTACATGTTTGAATTTAGTGCGGGCAGCGTCGAACTTTTGCACACAATGTCTACATCTCTTTAACTCTACTCTCCTTTCGCAGGTAGGTATGCTGGAAGAGATTTCTTTAGCTCTTTCAGCATACCTACCTGCGAAAGGCTAGCAAAAATAAGCATCACCTTTGTACCTATTTTTCTGTTTTCTTCTTCTCATGTTCTTATTAAATGTGTACATAAATTGTTAAATAAATAAACGCGTAATGCCCCGCATGTCCGTAAACGAGCACTTAGATGGAGTGAACGACAAGTGAGCAGTCATTCCATTTTGCATGATTTGATAGTTCACTTGTCCCGCGAAGATGGAATGGTTCACTTCGCGCTCCATCTGAGTTTTCACGATAAGAGGTTTACAGAATCGAGGGCCTGATACCACTAAACTTTTTTATAGATTACCTTTATTTTTTTATGTATTTTTTTTTTTTTAATATTGATAGTCATACGTTTGACCGCTATCTCACCCGATGTTAAGCGATGATGCGGTCTAAGGTGGAGCACGCTTGCCTAGAAATAACCTATTCACTCTTGACTTAAAGACTCCCAGGTTGTAGCTATCAGGAAACACAGACTCAGGCAGGGAATTCCACTCCATAGCTATACGCACAATGAGTGTATTCCCAAAACGTTTTGTGCGTATAGGTGGGATGTCCACCATGAACCGGTGGCACATCGCCGTACGTCTTGTGGTCCGATGGTGGAACGGGCTTGGCGGAATTAAATTATGCAATTCCGTCGCACACTCCCCAAAATGTAACCGATAGAAACATTTTTAGGGTTCCGTACCAAAATGGTAAAAAGGAGACCCTTATGGTGTGACTAAGTCTGTCCATCTGCCACAGCTGGACATCTCAAGAACTACTAATACTAACAGCTTGAAATTTGTAAAAGTTTAAGATGAAGTTTGCTCAACTATTTTGTAAATAAGAAAGAAACAAAACTGTTTTTTTTTTTATTTTGCAACAGCGACTGAAAAACAGTTCTTAAAAATTCGAAGTTGGGTGACTAGGGCATGTCTAAACTAGGGCCTAAAAATAGAAAAAAAGTTTGAGAATGTGCAAATAGCGCATCCCGCATCCGCCCCATCATATTATGAAAAAGCGCTATTTGCACATTCTCAAACTTTTTTTCTATTTTTAGGCCGCATGGTTTTCTAATTATGACGAAAAATGTAAAAAAAAAATATCATAAAAAGGGCCTTACCGCCAAAGAAAAATCTGAAATTATTCTATGTGAAAGAAGTTTTTTTTTTTTTTTTAACTTTGCCCCACCCTAGGAATTTCTCCTGTATCGTGAGTGAGTTTACAAACATACAAAGTCACAAAAACAAACAGCCAGACCCGGAACAACTATCTGTAGGCCATACAAATATTGGTTCCGTGCGGGAATCGAACCCACGACACGCGGCGCTACAGTCGATCGCTCCACCACTGCGCCAACCGTGCCGGTTATGTAGAGATTACACGAAAAATTAAACGACGTCACTGAATAGTACCTACACTTTAACAGAAATAAACAATAATTACATTAGTTCCACTATTAGTCAAGAGATGGCGCTGATCTAAAACTGCAATATACATCGCGGTGTCAAAATTCTCTTACGACTATTATAATAGGCCTCGCTGATGAAAATTTTTTATATGATTGTACGGAACCCTCGGTACACCAATCCAACTCGCTCTTTACCGGTTTTTTTGTATTTTAATTCGGTAACAAAATATTTTCTTTTTTCTAATACCTTTCTCTCTTTAGCAGCAACATTTTTACCTATTCCTTTTTCCTGGTACCTAAAATTTTTTTTTTAATGAAAATATCCACTATTCTATAATATCTATTCTATAATTCTATTAATAATGGGGCCCTTGCTCTTTATTTTGTTTGTCAATGACATTAAGAACTGCTTCACACATTCCAGATTTCTAATGTACGCCGATGACATCAAAATTTATAAGTCGTGTACAAGCACACAGGATTGCCTGCTTTTGCAGGAGGACCTTGACAGACTTTCTCGATATTGTTCATATAACAAGCTCCAGCTTAGCTTACCTAAATGCAATGCAATCACTTTTACAAAAAACAAAAACATTATAAGATTTGATTATAGTCTACATGGTGTCAGTCTACGAAAAGTTGACCATATTCGTGACCTCGGTGTCGAGATGGACTCAAAATTGCATTTCAATCTTCATATTGACAATATCGTCAATAAGGCGTATCGTATGTTTGGCTTCGTCATGCGTTCTTCAAACGATTTCAAAAGACCCACTACTTTTTTACTTCTATACAAAGCTCTGGTCCGTTCTCAATTAGAATTCGCAGTACCGGTTTGGAGTCCCATTTTTGGTATTTATATAAAAAGAATTGAAATGGTTCAAAAAAAATATTTACGTGCTATGCACTACAGATGCACTAAGTCTAAATTACCATATGCTCAACTATTGAAGCTTTACAAACTTCAAAGCTTGGAGTCAAGACGCAGCCTACTGATGGCCATGATGCTTCATGGTCTGTGTAATAACAGGTTCGATTGTCCAGATATTACCAATAACCTATGTTACATTGTACCCAGAACCGTTATGCGCCGAGAGGTGCGTGAGCCCCGGCTTTTCTATACCGCGAGGTGCAGAACTCACGCTGGTGCACGGGCGCCTCTACGACTCATTGTAGATACGTATAACACCAAATTTATTAATTTGGATATTTTCGCACTTTCACACCATAAATTCAAAAAGATGGCTATTGAATCTTTAGAATAGAATAGCCATTTTATACCCATTATAAATACGTACGAGTACTTCTTACCTACTTTCTTACAATATCAACGCACGCTAAAATGTATGCTGTATAGACATGCGCAAAATGTGTCTTTGAAAAGAAAATGAATGAAGTATATCTTTTCGCTCAACGAACTAGTCCACTCATGTAGTTCAATACTTCATTTAGTTCAGCGAATCAGAACGACTAACGAGGCATTGATTTACGACGAATGTTGCAATTCACTTAGTTCACTTTTATACCTACCTATCTCGATTTTCCTTCAAACTTTAAACAGGCTTAGGACTGTCAACCATGAAATGAATAATTTGCAAATCTATTTTATTATGTAGTATGTTTTCTGTTCTTTTTACTGGTAGTTAGACATATGCATTTTGTCTAGGTTGTCGTATTTAAAAATCGAAATATGTACAGTAATTAATTATTTACAGGATATTTACATACCTATTACATTTACACTTATTTAAAATGTTGCAAATTATTTGCAATTACTACCTACTAACAAATAATAATTGGGACAGTTTTTTTGTGGTCAATCGTGTTCTTCTTTCATTCAATTAGTGCAGCGCGCGCACAGGTGGCGCGAGCGAAAAGAACGACTGAACTAAATGAAGGAGAGACACATTTGGATGACAACTGAAGGAATGATAAGTTTATTTTTCGAAATGAAGTAGTTCATTTACTTCAATCGTTCGCGAACTACCCATGTCTAATGCTGTATACCATTATTCTGCGGACGTTGGTGTGGGTTACATGTTTACCTAGTTTTTAATGTTATTCTGTAACAATTATATTGTATTGTGTAACTGTTTTATGTCCCAATAAAGTAAAATAAAATAAAATAAAATATTCCCTTCTGCTTTTGCACGTGTCTGCACTCTATAAAAAACAAGACCTAAGAATTTTTATCTACACAATGGACCAACTTGGCTCGCGTTCAAAATCCATCTATTGAACATCGATGACCATCTCACAAAGCAATGCAGGTTTGAATTACAGCCATTGTATGAAAGCACTAGTCTTTGACAGCGGCTGCGCTTGCAATTATGTTGAAAAATAACACCTAGGAACGTACCGCTCGGGATAAACAGTAACATAAATATTCGTTTTTTGAAGTGAAACCTTCTTTAGCGGCGTTGAGCACTTTTTTTGGGATGGGTACAAATTGTTAAACTCTCGTCAGGCCACGTGACCTGATCGAAAATACGTAAGACAAACTCGCGTCAGGACACGTGACCAGATCGAAAATTCGTAAGTTTGCCTTACGAATTTTCTTCCGAATTTTCTTTTTTACGAATTTTCCTTAAAAATCTGTTTTTAAGGAAACGTGTCACGTGTCCACGTGACCTAATCGAAAAAAAAAAACAGATTTTTTGTGTTCATTTATGTTTTTTTTTTTTTTTTTTTTTTTATTTAAAACGGGGAACTCTTGGCCCAAATCTCACCTGATGGAAAGTGAAGATTAGGCCGAAGATGGAAGCGAGTTTCACCCGGAATCCTCTAACATAGAGGAACTGGCTATCATATCTCTAATTGCCGGAACACAACAATGCTGTTAACATTGTTGTTATGGCGACAGACTTAGACATGATGGTGGTAGCTTGCCAGGCGAACTTAGAAGTCCTACCACCAACCAAACCGAGCAAAAAATTTGCCCCCACTGGGAATTGAACCCGGGACCTCTGGGTCTGAACCGAGTGGTATAACCACTAGACCACGGAGGCGGTTAGTGTCACCTGTTTAGCACCACCCGGGGACCACGTGTAGGGATTCGCTGAAGGGTATTCTCCTACGGACGCGGGTGACTCGGCCCCCAAATGTTTGGGCCATTATGTTCTTTCTAAATTCTTTAAGGCACACCATTATCTATAATTCTATACTATCTACACTTAAGTAGTTCCAGAATTAGAATCATCAAAATCATCAATACAACGGTCTAAGTTCATAAAGCTGTATGACCAAAAAAAAACAGAAAAAGTCATTCCTAGAGCTTTATGAACTTAAATTATATTATTAGTGGATAAAGAGCATATGGCTCCAAAAAACTGCACAAAAAGCGGCTAGCGCTGCGTTTTGCTCGGGGACGCGCCTTAATAACAGTGGATAACAAACAAGTCCCCGTACAAAGACGAGCTTAAATTAAGGCGCGTCCCCGAGCACAACGCAGCGCTAGCCGTTTTTTGTGCAGTTTTATGGAGCTATCTACTCGTTAACTAAAAGAAGTATCAACTTATAAGAATTACATTAAATTTCTACATAATCTTGGCTTCAAAATGGTAGATTTTTATTTTTTAATACCTACTAAGTATAATGTTTAAGGTGGCACTAGTCGCGGGCTCGAACTCAGTGGTAGGCATGGCCAAAAAGCACGCTGTCTCACCTCGCATCATGCCCGACAGAGATAGTACCAGTGATGAGCAGTTAGACGCTAGCCTTCATGCACGTCTAGTTCGCACGCACACAAACATCGTTCCGAACCGTTCCGAACTAAATCGAAGTTACACGAATGCACACATACCGCCACCGCGCGCCGCTGCGCATAGTCGCTCGACGCTCGCCGAGAAATCAGCAACTACCTACCTAAAAACCTATATTTAAAAGTACTCTGTGCTAAAAACTCTTACTAAAAATAGTAGGCGCTGTGTTATCGTTTTATACCTCTACGGCCCTATAGGTACCTAATATGGATTGCTTATTCTATTGTTATTATGTTTAGTTTTTCCTTGGTGGTAATGCAGCCGCCACGCCGCCACCGACAGATCTGATGCTTACTTGAATAGTCATCGCAGTTTATGTCCGTAGGTACTAGATACATCTACACTAATATTATAAAGAGGAAAACTTTGTTTGTTTGTTTGATTGTAATGAATAGGCTCAAAAACTACTTGACCGATTTCAAAAATTCTTTCTTCATTCGAAAGTTACATTATCCACGAGTAACATAGGCTATATTTTATTTTGCAAAAAAATAGGGTTCCGTAAGATATTTGGGTTTTTCGGACACAAGGTGTAAAAATCAACCAGAAAAGTTACTTATTTTGCGTACGCTGCCTAAACTATAAAAGATACAACCATAAATTGTTGTAATTAATTGTAGATCTTATAAATATCTACAAAAAAGTCCGCGACACACTATACCTATCTATGTCGAGTGAGGCACAACAACCATTTTTTTATTTAAAAATCTAGATTTTTTTATGACTACATTTAAACGCGTTTATTTTACTCATGCTATTAATCCTTATCAAAATAAAGTATTTCATCACTAAGTACAGTTTATGTAGATCATATTTGGTCTTTGAATGATTAAAATCGGACGTTTGGTTTTGAAGTTATGGCGAAATTAAAATATTACGATTTCTGCTGTACGGCCCGTTGCGGCGGTCACCAAGGCGGGGGTGCGCGTGCGGGAGGGGAGTTTAGATCTATGTAAGGTACCCACCCGCGCGGCTCAGACGTGAGGTAGGTAGGTAACAGTTTTTCTCACGGTTTTTCTGTAGTGTATTTAGTATCAGCATTGCACCCGTGCGAAGCCGGGGCGGGTCGCTAGTACCTAATAATGAAATTAGTTCTAAGTACCATCCTATAAATTGTTATCAAAATTACTTACTTACCTACCTGTCTTCTTAATTTTTAGGGTTCCGTAGCCAAATGGCAAAAAACGGGACCCTTATAGATTCGTCATGTCTGTCTGTCTGTCTGTCCGTCCGTATGTCACAGCCACTTTATTCCGAAACTATAAGAACTATGCTGTCAAAAACTCTAAACTTGGTAAGTAGATGTATTCTGTGAACTCATTACCTACCTAAACCTGTAGGCCGGTATAGTATGGATTGGGGTTCTAAAATGATATCGAGGTTTCTAATATCATTTTTTTATAAACTGAATAGTTTGTGCGAGAGACACTTCCAGAGTGGTAAAATGTGTGTGTGTCGTGTAACTTCTAAAATAAGAGAATGATAACACTAAAAAATATATGATGTACATTACCATGTAAACTACCAGCGAAAATTGGTTCGAACGAGATCTAGTAAGGAGTTTTTTTTAATAGGTACGTCATAAATTGTAATCCACAACTTTTGCTTATATTATAATATTTGTACGGAACCCTCGGTGCGTGAGTCCGACTCGCACTTGGCCGGTTTTCTATTTTTAGTTACCCCTATTGGTTAGCTATGATGTTGCAGAATTTGTTCGAAAGAGTTACCGCGGCCCTGGTAAGTACGGTACGCAGATGGCATTAGGAGGAACACGGATGGGTTTTAGTCAAGAAGAGTCTGACACTTCCTTCTGCTTCGCCCAAAGCGGGAGCAGTTATTTGGTTTCCCATCCATAAAAAAGTCTTGTCCGCCGCAAAAGTACCTACGAACACAAAATTAGGTTTGTCAAATTGCAAGAAACTATTTTGAAAGCAAATAGAATGAACCCAGTAACAAACATTACATTGACCCTGGCTTGAACTTTGGATTTCGCTACCTGCTACCTAGGTACTCAACTAAACGAGCGACACGTTGCCGCTGGCGGCCGGCAACCTTTGTCGTTGGCTGTCGACGGGCGCTTCAACGACCACCAACGACGCGTGCAGTTATCCCTCAATCCCTGTCGTAGACGCGTGCGGCGGCGGTGGCACGGCGGCGTCATGTCGCTCGATTGTAAGAACGCTTAGCCACCGTACGCACGGACGTAAAAATATTCCGTTCAGCCGAGCGTTGAGAACCCAGCACTCAGCAGAGTTAATCCAAACGCGTCAAAAAAAGACACCGTTTCAACTTATAATTATATCATTGGTTTCAACATCGAGAGTTGAAAATTCATTGCGCGATAGCATCCCGCCGCGATGATTTTACACTGCAGCGGGCGCGGGCAGCGACGCGGTGTCGAAGACCCGGTCACGACGCCAAATTATGACTTTTCTACCCATTGTTTATAATATGTGGTTTTTTAAACTTTTTCAATGATTCAAAACAATGTCACGTACTTATGCAGCGTCCACTCAAAGCAACAATAACAATTTCAAACGCAAATACGGAGTCCAAACTACAGTGCGAAGTCAAACAGATATAAAATATAATGTTGAAATCCAAAAATCAAGCCAATGAGTCAATATAAATTAGAGCGCAAGTATAGTCTACCTACGTATGTAACGTATGAACGACATAGGCCACAGGCCACAGCACACCGCAGCAGACACAGTCGTAACTTGAATACGCACGTGTGCGTGAGCATTGTCCCCCCGCACCGCACCGGGGGGAACATTATTCAGTGAGAGGCACGATAATTCATAGTAAAACGCGCGCGTAAAAAAATATGAGAAGGCCTTTCGTAAATCGAGTTTTATGAAAAAACTACTGCATATATCGATTAAAAATAAAAGTTATTGAATTCTTCGATAGTTGAGCTTTGTCGGTACCGACTTGGTTTTAAAGATTTAACATTGTGTTTATTACTTATTTACGCCCAGAGATGCGTTAAAATTGGCAAGAAAAACTAAACTTTGGTGGCTCATAACTTTTTAATGGCGTTTTATTTTACCATTCTGTTTCCATACAGACAAAACAAATAATGTGACAAAACGATATTATGTTTAACTTTTGATGTACTCTGTCAAACAGCGGAGTAATACCCTCCCGAAGTTTCTATGGAAAAAATATCGACTAGAGCCACCTTAATTAATCTCCTCACAACGAAACTACAGAAGTGAGAAAAAAAACTGAAAACATGCATCTTCTCGAAAACTAACGATTATTTTGATGTCGTACTTACACTAATGGATAGGCAATTTAATTATGAGCATTTTGGTAGAAATGTTTTTTTTCAAACGACCAAACTTAGATTTTATAACGATTTTATTCAACATTCTGAGCGTATTCACTATTGTATCTCTTGCGCTGTTAATGAAGGAAAAAATACTCAAGGTTATTTGGTCAAGGTACGGCCTTAACACAAAATTTAGTTTTCTCTCAGCAAACCTTTGAGTGACCTTTCTCTTCTTTAAAATATCTATACGTACAGACGTCCACCTTCATCGTTATTAGTAAAGTTTTGTGCTATCGTCATACATGTCGTTAATCACAAACTATTGATGAGCGTAGGATAAAATTGATGATGATTTCACCTCATACGAGATGATAGATTAGCCCACAGTTGTCAATTTACTGGACGCTATTGTTGGCCGTAAGCTCACAAAATTCCAACTATCCAGGAACAGACGTGCCAGCACATAAAGCTACAACACAGATTATCTTTGCATTGTAGGTATGCTCTTTCAACAAATGTAACGATGATTTGGTAAACACACTGACTTGTAATTTTGATTATTTGATTATTTTGGTTTATTTTGATTATTTCGATTAGTTATTTTGAATATTTTAACTATTTTTGGTTATTTTTCTTTGGTTTTGTTTTTCAAATTATTAATATACAAATTTTTTTTATTATTGATTTTTTTTGTATTTGATTGTTCCTGTTGACTCTCTGTACGTGTTGGTTATTACTGTAAGTGCCGAGAGTAATTGAAGTTATATAAATAAATAACTGGTTTAAAGGAGTGTCCATGGAGTTTCTTTCGCGTTTTTCTCCATAGGATCCACTCTTTGGAACGTGCAACTGCCGCGCTGGAGATAGGGTCGGTGAGTGTGTTGTGTTGCAGAAGAACTTGCTGCTCTTGTCGCTAGCGCGGCAGAATTAGCTTAATCTATTTGACTGACAGATCTTGACTATTCAAAAGTGCCTGTAAACTGGCCTATTTGAAATAAAGGATTTTGTATTTGTAACTATCTGTCAAACTTTAATAGATTTTCAACCGTATTGCTTAAAACATTGGGTTCAAAGTTTATTAGGAAAATTTGACAGTTTTGGTTAGCCTGCATGGTGTGCTGTGCGTCAGCGTACATAAATGTAGCTATCTATATTATAGTCCTCAGTTTCAAGTCTACTGATGTACCTAGTATGTGTATATGTTTTGAACTAATGTTTGTATGTATGAAGATTATTATATTATAGTGCACAAGTGTAACACAGCAAGGGAAGATTTCATTGATTTTGTGCCGAGAAAATCTTTATTCCGGTTTTATTTCGAAGCAGTGCCGCTGCTGCAGACATTTTCGAAGAAGTTTAATCTGATAAAATTTTCTGCATGAATGGAGCACTACCTATTGTTATCAGTTGTGCGGTTTCATTAAAGAAATATTGATGAGATGAAATGTGTATAAAAGGAGAAATGCTATAAACCAGCCCACCTTATCATATCCTCCTTATTATGTTATGTGCCTCAACGCCCGGTTTCTGAGGTACTTTGTCGGTTTTTTTTCTATTCGTTAACCAATAACAAACCAATAGTGTCGTGATAAATTCCGTTAACGAACACATAAACGGCCGATAAAGTACCTCAGAAACTGGGTATAAGTTTTTAAAGAAAAGTATAAAAAAATAAATACCTCTGAAATATTCTTTTTACTGCCAAAAAAAATAACCAGCTCTCTTCACAGCATTGAATGCTGGCTGACGAGGCAAATCAAAAATCGAACTTGAAAAAAACAAAATAACAACGTTAATAAAACAAAACAAAAATAAACGAAAAGCTTGTTCGTTTCAATTCACTCACAACGATTTTCTGTATTCGTTTTGACTCGCGTATTGAAAACAAAAACAGACGAAAACGTAGGAAAAACATTCGGTACGATTTATTGTAAAACGTGATGCGGCCGAGAATCACGTATTGGCCTATCACACCGATAATATCATCATTTCACGAGAAGAGGATGGGACATTTAAATTGAAAGTTACGGCTACGGATTGTGGTCAGGATTTCCGTGAAATACCTTTAATAGGAAGAGTTAACTCTTCCTATTAAAGGTAAACCATTGGACAAGAGCCTTTATTCATCGTCAGTCCGTCGTTCCGTTTCTTTAACCGGTGTTACTGTTGTAAAATCGGTTTGGTGGTAGGAAAGCATTGGATAAGAATGCTTTGCCACTAAAAACCTTACTAGACCGAATAGTATTTTGATACCGTGACTCTAATTTGTTTTCTAAAATGGTCTCAGGTAAGCGAGTTATCTCATTTGAGTAAATTATAAATCAACTGTATAATTATATAACTTTAAGCGTACGTCATGATTAAAAAAACCTGTAATCTTAAAATCTTCTTCGCAATGTAGGTAATTTGTTGTTGTTGTTAGTCACAAACAAACACTAACCTTCTTAGAAGTAAAGAGAATTACGTACAGTACATGCCTACATAACTACAAATTATGCAAAATCCTGAATCCTCGTGTATAAACATAACATAACAATAACATTATGTTTGTTGTGCGTCTCAGCATTATGCATAATGTTTCGTCCTAGCAGCTTCGGGCCTATTAACATAATTTACTGTTCTTGAGGAGTTAGAGTGTGAATAGTGAGATTAAGAGTTTCTTCGTCCGTGATTATATGGCTTGGAAGTAGTGCGTGTTTGACTGCTGCTATGATGTTCTGGGTACAGCGAGATGACACGTAGAATACGCTAGCTTCATGGTTAATAAAGACCATTCATAAACAATTATAGGTAATAAATGAATTAGGGCTGATTTTTCAATAGTCAGAATTTTTTTAACTGAAGAATAAATATGGCTGTTTGACATAATTTCTATGCAAAAGCTGTCAAATTTTACGCCTCTGATAAAATTTATCTGACTATTGAAAAATCGACCCTAAATCATAATTCTTATTCTTTTTAAAAGTATCATGAATGTTTATTTGTTATTTTATTTTGTTATTAGTTTAATTTTTGTTATTAATTAATTAGATATTTATTTACATTGAAATTAGGTATTTAATTTTATTTCAATATTTTATGTTGTATTACATGTATGTGGATTAAATAAATAACAATAATAAAGATAACAACTTTTGCTCGAAGCTTCACTCGCGTCAACGTTTAGGAGGACGTTCGAAAGAGTCACCGCGGGCCTGGAACGCAAAGGGCATTAAGTGGAATACGGATGGGTTTTAGTCAATAAGACTCTGTCACTCCCTTCCTCTCCGCCCTGAGTGGAAAGAGTCAGTTAATGATTTCCCATCCATGAAAATTTAAATGTATGTACGAGTACTTTTGAACGTACGCATATCTGCTAGTTCGGGCCAGGCCATATCACAGGCGACATAATAATACATCATATATCAGTAAAATACTGAAACATATTTTAATATCATGGTTTCTAACAAAATGACTAGATTAGACTAACATATCCTTAGCCTCATAAAATAGTTATTTAATATTTAGGTAGACATCCCGAATCCTTAAAAACTAATCTTTGAAACCCAAACAATACACTTTCAATAAAGTAATCTACTATTTACCTACTGTCTACAGTAATGTAACCTTGAACCCTCTTTCGACTAAAAACTAGACGAAATTGAAAAACGTTACTTAGTATAGTTGGTGTAAATTAATTCAGCTGTCAACGTGAAATGTCTCAAACGAAGAGATATTTTGCTGAGAAATGTTTTTAATTATTATTAATTTTATTTTGATCTTCATACATAATAAAATTTTATATACATAAACTAAAGATAAATCTAAAGTAACTACATTATTTACAAACGCGTATAAAAACAAAATAAATCATTGGGCATCAAAAAAATAATCCACATCGCTGTCAATGGCAAAAGTGCCAAGAAAACTGGCAACATTGCCACGTTGAATGGCAATCACAGATAGATAGGTTTTCAGCCAAAATCTTCAGGAAATGTAAGCGATTTTATGTTATGTTGCAACAAGATTATTTTCGAGCTAGTCAGAAATTAGATCTAGGTACTATTTATTTATTTATTTAATACTTTACGCATACACATGTACAGAGGCGGACTTAATGCCTGAGGCATTCAATTTACATTGCCAGTGATTTCATTATCTCTTTCATACGACAATGACTGTGTAGCATTTCGAAAATGGCGATATAGTAGAGAACGTTTAAAAACTATTTATTACAAGCTGACCCGTGCAACGTCGTCTGCGTCACATTTTTCATTAGTGCTCCGCTCCTGTTGGTATTAGCGTGATGATATATAGCCTATAGCCTTCCTCGATAAATGGGCTATCTAACACTAAAATAATTTTTCAAATCGGACCAGCAGTACGATTCTGTAAACATGTCGAAGTGAACACTTTGGCGAAGTGAACGACAAGTGAGCTGTCAAACCATATAAACTAGATGGAATGACAGCTCACTTGTCGTTCACTCCACCTAAGTGATCACGGTGAGATGTAAACAGAATCGGCCAACCGGCTGTAGTTCCTGAAATTAGCGCGTTCAAGCAAGCAAACAAACAAACAAACAAACTCTTCAGCTTTATAATAATAGTATGGATAATCTAGGTTCTTAATCATTACAATGAGGTTCTATGTAACACTTTCCGATCAGATTTTGATGAATCTCGGTACAGAGACGACAGGACCCTGCAGACGGTTATAGCCCTTAAAGCAAGCGAAGCAGTGGACAAAAACTAGTATTCTCATAATTACTTCTTCTTCCTAAGTTGACAACCAAGTTAAACCATTAAATAACACTTTAACAATCAAAACAAACAATCACCAATTACAAAGTTGCTAACTAAATGGTCAATTTTATTACCCTCAGAATGCTTTCTACAAACATTATCCGATGTTTGCAGCACATAACTTAACGAAATGTTGATACATCGCCGCCATTTCCGATAATAACCAATTATTTGTGGGCAAACAGGGATATAGTGTCGAATGCACGGGTTGTTTTCTTTGTCTTATGCTCTTTTCAGGGTTCCGTACCCGAAGGGCAATCAACAGAACCCTATTACTAAGCCTCCGCTGTTCGTGCGTCCGTCTGTCTGTCAGCGGGCTGTATCTCATAAAACGTAACAGGTAAACAGTTTAAATTTTCCCAGAGTATGTATTTCTATTGCTGCTATACAAACAAATTATTATAATTAAATTAAATACAATATTAAAAGGGGCTCTCTAATGTATTATTTTTTTGCACCTGGCCGTTTTTTCACTTGTAAGCATTTTTATGTGTGTTTTTGAAACCGTTAAAAGTGACAGTTCAATTTGCAGAGCAAATGAACGAGGGGCTTCCAAAAATGCGCACGAGAGGTGGTGCCTACCTACAACACTCTAATCTTGGAGACTATAGCAAGAAGCATCAGATACACAATAATTTACAAAGCCCTCATATCAACAATGATGTTAATCATCTGGTATGTTCGGTTAACATTATACCGTGAAAACTTGAAGTGAAGCCATCTTATTTGTATGGAATAGCAGCCGTTCAATTCTGTTAACATCTTACAGGCAGCGTAAGCTTAGGTGATGTGAGCTTGACGTGAACTGTTATTCCACTTTAACAGTTACGTGTCTGAGGTATGTGTACGATAGGCTGCGACGACGTGGTTTGTTTCGTTTCACTGTCAATCTTTTCTTTACTTGAGATGGGTTTACTCTTGACTCAAGTCTAGGTCAGAAATGACAGAGGCAAAGTCTAATATGAAGCAATCATTGCTATTTTGTGTTCTATCGGGGTCACCAGAATAGAGGTTACATGCGGAACAGAGTGTAAAGTCTCGTAAACCTACATTGAAAAGGGAGGATCTTCCGATCGGATGATTGTTGCGTCCGGTGGGCAACTGTCCGGTAGGAAATATTTGAGCTGTTGCATTTTTTTAAATCACATGGAAAACTCTGACCCTGCGATGCAGGATTTAATTTAGCATTTCGTCCCTGGCTTGTTGCGGTAAATTTTGCTTCGTCAGTTTTTCTTGTGGCAGCATTGACTACACCATCTTGACTAGATGGCTTGACAGCTCACCTCTCACAATGCTTTATATGTGGTCGACTTTTGTGTCACAAATAGGAAAAGTCATTTCCTATGCTCGGGAATAGAAGCAATAAACTTCTACAACGAATTTCTCGGTAAGAGATACTGCCATCGATAAATTTAGAGCATTAAACTGAAAATGTATCTTTACCGTGTTCTCTTGTAGTAAAATATCGGATAGGTACGTACTTTAACTTACTGCTTTTGAAACTAAGTGCATCACGCAACTTCAGATGTTCGAATCTCTGGTGGAATTTTAGGCGCTCTTTCCATTCAAAGGTTCTGTTTTTTTTTTTACTTATGATAGGCACGCGTTTAACCACTTTCTCACCTGATGGTAAGCGATGATGCGGTCTAAGATGGAGCACGCTTGCCTAGAAGTAACCTATTCACTCTTGATTTAAAGACTCCCAGGTAGACCACTTTATCAGGACACACCGGAGTCTGTGTATCACTTCGACTCGACTAGCTTATCATTACCAATGATCCTCTTGGCTGGATAGAATTTGAGCAGCTGTATCGGCGTTATTGGAGGTTAGCTTCATTCTTTTTCTGCCGCAGAAACTGACCTAAACAAAATTGGGAGATCCTAGGCAGATTGATTGATAAGTGTCACATGCAGGGCGTATCCTTACTGAATAAACTCATTTTATCAAGGAACTTCACGTTATTCTTTTTTTTAAAAGCACGGTTGCCTCGTTTTTTAAAAAGGCGTACTAGTAATTTCTCCAGTACTGTCATGGGTGCGGTTAAAAACATACTTATTCACATACACAAACAGCCAGACCCGGAACAACTATCTGTAAGCCATACAAATATTTGTTTCGTGCGGGAGACGAACCTACGACACGCAGCGCGTCAGTCGATCGCCCAACTACTGCGCCAACAGTGACAACTGATTACAAAATGGATGTATAAAATAATCGCAAAGCCTTGCTAACAAATCCAGAATTGTAACTGAATTTTCACATTACAAGTGTCCCGTGTTGAGCGCCGTTTAAACTTTTGAAATTATTTGAACAAAAAACTTCACCTGCATGTTCATTTTACAATAAATGCGTATAACACAGTTCGGGTCTGCTAATAAATCCTATATCGCACCTGAATAGTCAAATCGCAAGTGCACCATGTTGGGCGCTATTTTCTCTTTTGAAATTAGTTTTACCAAACAACCTTACCTTGCATGTTCATCTAGGTATACTAATATTATAAAGAGGTAAAATTTGTTTGTAAGTTTGTATGTTTGTAAGTTTGTATGTAGGGGGTAATCTCAGGAACTACTGGTCCGATTTGAAAAATTCTTTCAGTGTTAGATAGCCCATGTATCGTGGAAGGATATAGGCTACATATCATCACGCTAAGACTAAAAAGAGCCGAGCATTAATGGAAAATGTGACGCAGACGAAGTTGCGTGGGTCAGCTAGTTTTACAATAAATGCGTATAACAAAGTACTGCTCTGCTAATAAATCCTATATCGCACCTGAATATTCAAATCGCAAGTGTCCCGTGTTGGGCGCCACTTTCACATTTGAAATTATTTCACCAAAAAACTTCACTTGCATGTTCATTATAAAATGACTGCGTATAACAAAGCACGGCTCTGCTAATAAAACCTGAATCGCCCCTGAGTATTCAAATCGCAAATGTCCCGTGCTGAGCGCCACTACAAGTAAGATTGACTAATTTATTATTTCCTATTTCAGTCTACATAAATTTATCAATTTATTATTTCCTATTTCAGTCTACATAAATTTATCAATGCCTACATACATTTATCGCTATTTAGCAGGAAAATGGTGATTTCTTTAGGCCTTGCACACACTTAACGGAATACGCAATGTACAGTATCATCCGCTACCTTGCCTTTTCCCAACTATAGGAGCTGGCTTCTTGTCAAACCAAATTCAGTTGAGTACCAGTATTTTACGTAGACTGCCTATCTGACTTCCACTACCCAGTAACTGAATAACATGATACCCTGGAGATTTTCTGGCTTCAGCCCAGCCAGAAAACTTGAAATAATTATTGTTATTATTATTATTATTCCTTTATTTCAGGCAACAGTAGCCCATACAAAATAAAACAAAACAAACACAAAAAAACTAAACAAACAACAACCAACAACATACAATAAACTAAAACATATAAAATTTGAAAACACTTAGACACACGAAGTGACGGCGTCGTGTTACGCTGCGCGGTGTCACATAGCCTGCCACGAAAACGTCGGTAGACAACACCCTTCGGCCAAAACTCTTCCTTTAGGAACTTGTCGAGATGTTGTGTCGGAACCCGCACGGCAGTGACAACAGCATCCTGAAAATGATGGCTGCCAGACTGAACTGTCCTTTTCATGGACACTGGTGGGGACGTATAACTCATAACATAGGTTTAATAAATAATTTATGAAAACTACCAACTTAATCATCTCTACAATCTTAACTTCAACAACTAACTGATGATGATGATTAAAAATATTAACCTACTTACCAAAATACTAACAAAATATTGAACCTTAGTCTGAAATAAAGTTATAATTCATTTAATTTTATAACTAAAATTTTCAAGTATCTGACAGTTAATAACAACTGCCAAAGGTCCACAAATAACAGCCGGGACCACCGGCTTAACGTTCATTCCGAGCCACGAAGGAGTTTTGTTATGTGGATTGTCACCTATCCACGGATTGACCTCGGCAAACATTATTTTATTTACTTCCTACATTAACACATTAATAGCATGTATTTATTTAACAGTATGTTTTAATTTTATTTACCCTCGTCCGTGTGTCACTGCAGGTTGCCAACTAAAAACCAGCGCTGGATGTCTGACGCCTAGCATATACTGAGATGGTAACCCTTTCGGCATGGGCACGCTCAGCACTGTGCCATTATTTTTCTTTATTTTAAGTTTTTGTTTCTCTTTTTTTAATGTGTTTTTTGGTGTTGTGTATTCTATTGTAATCTATTCCATTCCATTCTATTATATTATATTATAATATATTCTATTAATTTCACTATGTTTGAACCAACCTTTAGGTGCTGTGTCAAACGATAAATATGTCCTAGACAACGTCAAGATATTTACGACTGTGTAGCTGTAGAACGTATTTCCCCATCGCTTATTCCTGTATTCACGTTTTGTGACACATACAGGTGAAACATTATCCTGAAACTGTTTCAGTATATTTTGTATTCATTTATCTACATCAAGATTTGTTTGTTTGTGAGTAAAAGGTTGCCTTTATACACGCCAAAAATAAAGTTTACAATAACAAAAAATGCATGAATGGCATTTCAGTTTGTTCTGAACTCCGTGAATCCCGAAAAGTATTGAAATCTGATCAAGAGAAAAACAATATAATTCCTACTAAAACCTGCATTGAAACAGGGCGACTCAAATCTGTACGGTTTTTTCTTCATAAGGTATGAAAAGAGAACTAGATATACATTTGAGTTCATTCACCATACCAAAAATCGTACATTATCTTCACATAATTCAATCTTTAAGAGTCCTATTACGAATCGTAAATGCTCGTTTGCAATAGACGAAGTTACGTTGGTCTGCGTTGGGAGTACATCTTTAGTCCGCGAAACAATTTTGATACTTACTAGTCTGAATTGGATTATAGTTTATTTGGGCGCTCACGCGAGACTGAGGAGCGCGCGCGCTGAATTGACGCAGAATATATATTACTTTAATTTTATTTATTGTAATTTTGTTTTATTATATTGACAAACGAAAACTTATGACACGTATTCATTGTAGATTGAAATTTTATATCATATTTAATTTATTTGATAAAATTGTTTTTATTTGGAATATAATGGACGCTGAATCAAGACATTTCTGGCTTAAATTAGGATTTCTTTACGTTTTTTTTTCGGGAAAACTCAAGGAATTTAAAGAAATTCTAGAACTCCAATAAACAAGTAAAACATTCAACTTACCTTTTAGTAATTTCAGCTTTTAAAAGAATTGATTGTAACAATGTGAATTAGACCGTCAAAGTTCCATCGCCGACATTTTTTCTTGCAAACTGAGTGCGTAAAATATTTATAGTAAATTACACGAAAAGAAAAATGAAAATGTATAACTCCAACTTACAATAAAGAGACTGGCACTATCGTTATTCAGGATCAAATAATTAAAATATCTTACTGCTGCTGAAAATTACAGCGTCAAAAATCATGAATTTCCGTAAAAAATGTAATAGGACTCTTAAGGAATGATTGGGACATAGATCCTACCCTTTGAATCACGGCAGATAGCCTCGCTGAAATCGCACCCATTCCAAATTAACATAAACCCGTAAAGTAAAGACTTGCATTTCTGCATCTAAGGCTAAGAACACAGGGGTGCAAAGTCAGAAGTCCTCCACGCGTGCTTGGCGGCTGCTGGTCCCTTTCGATCCGTCTGGAGGGAAGAGCAGTTGCTGGGCCGGTGCACCCTGGGCGCAACAGTAACTTTTTCCGGGGAATGAGGGGAAATGAGAATCTCCTCTTATGCTTCGGGGAGTGTTACTGTTGCGGCTAATTTTCTGACACGGGTGGGGTCCACCGGATGGACCGACGGGGCGTTCCTTTGCGTGACCCTCTGTGTAGCAGAGGGCATAGCAGAGGAGCAAGAGCGGGCTCGGTGTGCACTTACCCTGCCTCCGAGCAGACAGAGTTGGTGGGTCCTTCTCTGTCACCGCTGATCTCGTAACCCTATCGAAGTGCAGACTGTGGTCATGTCTCGCAGCACTCATAGGACCGACGGTCTTGGCTTAACTGCCTGGACCACGAGGACGTAAACCTCTATAAAAAATACCCCGAATCCCAAGTGGCGGGAGCACCGCGAAGGGACGAATGGCTGACGGGTATTATCAGTCTCTAGTGCTTCCCTCGCCAGAGATACCTGCAGCCCTCTCTGGCGAGTAAAGCAACTTATTCTGCTTATCCTGATACACGGTCCCTGTCAGGATGGACGTATACTTACCTATTACTCGTGGGAATAAAATGGAAAATGAAAACCAAACCCAAACCGCCGGTAACGGCAAATGTGATGAGCGGTCGGAGTCCGACGCTGCATCCAGCAGGAGCGGGAGAGGCGCGGGAGGCTCAGAGAGCTCCCGGCGCGAGAGGGCCGGGTCACTTGCGGAGATCAGCAAGTTCTTCCGCAAGCGGCCCAGGCGGGATGGCGACAAAGGGTCGTCATCCGGAGAGGAGGAGGCCTCGGCTTCGGCCAGGAAGATCCCCACCAATAAGCGTGGCGGGATCAGAGGCAAGGGGAGGGGGCCTTCGGCCTCTGAGAGGTCGGCCAAGCTGGCCGAGGAGGGACGCCATCCGGGCACGAGGTCGTGCGGGACGGGCAACGAGGACGAAGCACCTGGCGGCTCCGAGGCGGAGCGGGAGGCCAGGTTTGCGAAGGAGGTGGAGGCCGCACTCAAGCAAGTGGCCCACAAGCAGAAGCCGTCCACAAGGCTGAGGGCCATGCCTGCGGCTTCTGCTTCAATTATGGCGGCAGCGGAGGCCAACTTCCGGGCCTCGCACGACGGCGGGGATATGGCCAGTTTGCGGGCGGACGTCGCCCGACTTACGGCCGCTATGGAGCTTCTCCAACAGGAGAACGCTAAGCTCCGAGCGGACCTGGCCAGCATGCGGGCGACCGACTCTCGCGTGGCCAACCAGGCGGAACACCAGCAGCAGCAGCAGCAGCAGCAACAGCAGCAGCAACCAAACCGGCCCGAGCCAGAGGACAACCAGGTCCTGGCACTGGTTCGGACGGAGCTCGCCGCCTTCCAGCGGCGGTTTTCTGTGCTGGAGGGCATCGTCCTGCGGCCCCCCCTTGGTGCAAACAAGGTGGCTGCGGGCACGGGGGCGGGCACAGTATCCTATGCGGCTGCTGCGGCTGCCGCATCCGGACCGGGGCCGTCCAGTCAGCCTCTCGGCGGGGCCGTGTTACCGCCCCCCCCCCCAGCACAGACAGCTAAGGGGAGGAAGAAGAAGAAGGGCAAGAAGGGCAAGGCGGCTGCGCAGGCGAAGGCGCTGCCAGCAACAGCGCCTGCAACGAGCGGGCCTCCACCTGCGGCACGTCAACCGCCTGCGGCACGCCAACAACCTGCGGCACGCCAACCGCGGCAGCCGCCGCCACCGCCCTCCCAGCCCGCCCAGCTCCCTACACCCCCCCCGGCTGAAGCCGAATGGCAGGTGGCCGGAGACCCGCAGAGGAGACGGAAGGCGGCGAAAAAAGCCAAGGAACAGGAGCGGCAGCGCCAGTTCCGGGAGCGCAAGATCGCGGCTAGGCTCCGCGCCCCGAAGACCGCCGCTGTAGTCATTACGCTACAGCCGGAAGCGGAAAAGAGGGGCGTGTCCTACCGCGACCTGCTGGCGAAGGCGAAGGAGACGGTGGATCTCCGTGAGCTCGGGATCACCGGGGGCCTCCGGCTCAAAGTCACTGCGACTGGAGCGCGGATGCTGGAGATCCCCGGGGAGACCAGCGGCTCGTCCGCTGACGCTCTGGCCGAAAGGCTAAGAGCGTCCCTTAACGCGGACGAGGCCCGAGTGTCCAGGCCCGTTAGGTGCGCAGACTTGCGCATCCTGGGTCTGGACGACTCGGTCACGGAGGAGGAGGTCGTGGCCGCCGTCGCCAGGTCCGGAGGGTGTCCTGCCGAACAGGTCAAGGCAGGCGCCATACGTCCGGACCTCTCGGGCATGCGAACAGTCACGGTTTGCTGCCCTGTGACGGCGGCCAAAGCCATTGTGGAGGGACGAAGACTTCTGGTGGGCTGGGTCTCAGCGCAGGTCAAGCTGCTGGAGCCCAGGCCTCTGAGGTGTTACCGCTGCCACGTGGGACATCATGTGTCAGTCAAGTGCGCCTCGGAGGTCGACCGCAGCGGTCTCTGTTTCCGCTGCGGTCAGCCCGGTCATGTATCGGCGACCTGCTTCGCCAAGCCGCACTGCATTACATGTGCGGCGGCCGGCAAGTCGGGCGACCACCGGGCTGGGAGCAAGGCCTGCGCTCCACCCAAGACCAAGTCCGGAGCCAGGGGGAGGCCCTCCGCCGCCACTGCCACCGTCTCCAACGCCGTGGCCGTGGCCGCAACCACCGCAGCCGCATCCGTCGCCTCTGCCGCCGTTGCCGCCACAAAGGGGCCCTCGCAGGGGGCCCGGGGGGAAGAAGCTGACATGGAATGCCAGTAACGGCCCCACTCAGCTTCCTCCAGGCGAACATCAACCACTGCGCCTGCGCTCAGCACCTGCTGATGCAGAGCATGGCGCAGTGGTCGATCAACATTGCGGTGGTCTCTGAGCCGTATTTTGTCCCACCCAGGGATGACTGGGTTGCGGACTTGAGCGGCTCAGTGACCATCATATCGTCGGCCGCCGCCGGTACTCCGTCCCTTGAAAATGTCAGGAGGGGACAGGGGTGCGTAGCAGCACGGTTCGGGGAAATCGTCGTAGTAGGCGTCTACTTCTCCCCGAGCCGAACGCTCGCCGAGTTCCACAACTCTCTGGTAGAGTTGGGTGTCGTCGTCGGACACTATTCCCTACCCGTACTTGTCCTCGGGGACTTCAATGCCAAGAACTTGGCTTGGGGTTCTCGTCTGACAGACGTGCGGGGAAGGATGGTAGAAGACTGGGCTCTGGAGACAGGCCTAGCCGTCCTCAATCGGGGTTCTGTCCCCACGTGTGTGCGGATGCGGGGCGAGTCGGTGGTGGACATCTCGTTCGCCAGTCCCGCTCTGTCACCGCGGGTCATTGACTGGCGTGTCATGGAGGAGGTGGAGACCTATTCCGATCACCGGTATATCCGGTTTGACGTCTCCACCCAGACCTCAAGCGCGCCGGTCGTACAGACCCCGATTGGTCCGCGTTGGGCTCTGAAGCAGCTGGACCGGGAGCTCCTCCTGGAAGCCTCGATCGTGCAGGCCTGGGTGACATCACCGGACAGGCCTGCCGACGTTAACAGTGAGGCAGGGTGGTTCCAGGAGGCCATGTCCGACATTTGTGACGTGGCAATGCCCCGAGTCCGGCCAGGAAGAGCCCGGCGCCAGGTGTACTGGTGGTCGCGAGAGCTGGCGTCTCTGCGCGATGCGTGCATTTCTGCGCGGCGCCGGTACGCCAGACATCGCAGGCGCCGCATCCGTCCACCGGATGCGGATACCATCGAGGCGGAGCTATACGAGGGATACAGAGCTGCGAAGACCGCTCTTCGCGACGCTGTCCTGCGGGCTAGGGATCTGGCCCGCGAGGAAATGCTGGCGACTCTCGACAGAGATCCGTGGGGGCGCCCTTACCTTATGGTGCGGAACAAGCTCCGCACCTGGGCCCCCCCGCTGACGCAGAGTCTCCGGCCTCAGCTCGTGGAGGACGTGGTGAGCGCTCTGTTCCCTGCGCGAGGGGAACATCCTCCCCCGCCTATGGCTCCGCCGCCTGCGGTGCCGGACCAAGAGGACGACGACGACGACATCCCTGCTGTGACTGGGGTAGACCTGAGAGCGGCGGTACGGAGGCTAAAGGCCAAGAATACCGCCCCAGGGCCCGACGGCTTGCCTGGCAAAGCCTGGGCCCTGGCATTGGAGGCTCTCGGGCCTCGACTGGAGGGGCTCTTTAGCGCATGCTTGGAGAGAGGCCAGTTCCCGCTTTCTTGGAGGACCGGGAAGCTGGTACTCATCCCGAAGCCTGGGCGCCCTGCGGACTCTCCGTCCGCATTCCGGCCCGTGGTGTTGCTCGACGAGGTGGGCAAGCTCTTCGAGAGAGTCATTGCGAACCGCCTCGCCGGGCACCTAGCGGGAACGGGGCCGGATCTTGCGGACAACCAGTTCGGTTTCCGCAAGGGGCGCTCTACGGTGGACGCCGTCATGCGCGTCAGAGCCCTCACGACGGGGGATGCGGTCTCCCGGGGTGGTGTTGTCTTGGCGGTGTCTCTCGACATCGCCAACGCCTTCAACACCATGCCCTGGAGCTGCATTGGGGAGGCACTCCGGTATCATCGGGTGCCGACCTACCTTCGTCGTGTGGTCGGGGACTACCTGTCCGACAGGGCAGTTATCTACCCTAGTCACAGCGGAGAGTGGAACCGGCGAGAGATGTCGTGCGGTGTCCCACAGGGCTCGGTTCTGGGGCCGCCCCTGTGGAACATCGGTTACGACTGGGTGCTACGAGCCGACCTCCCTAGTGGCGTCAGCGTCATTTGCTACGCTGACGACACGCTGGTACTGGCACAAGGGGGGTCGTACGCGGAGGCGGCCGACGCTATGACACGCGGGGTTGCGATAGTCGTTGAGCGGATCCGGCAACTGGGTCTCGAGGTGGCGCTGCACAAGTCCGAGGCCATGTGTTTTCATGGCCGAGGTAATGCGCCACCGTCGGGATCCTTGCTGACGGTAGGAGGGGTTTCCATCGGCGTCGAATCGACGCTGAAATACCTAGGGCTCGTCCTGGACAGCCGATGGAACTTCGTGGAGCATTTCCGACGTTTGGTCCCCAAACTGGAGCGGGCCGGCGCTGCTTTCAGGCGGCTCCTGCCCAACCTGGGGGGACCGAACGCCTCCTGCCGTAGGCTATACGCGGGGGTCGTGCGGTCCATGGCCCTTTACGGGGCCCCGGTGTGGGCGCGTTCATTGAGGCAGCGTGCTGCGAACCATTTGAACGCGCCCCAAAAGGTGGTGGCCCTCAGAATGACACGAGGGTACCGCACGATCTCGCGCGAAGCGGCGGGTCTCCTTGCCGGATTGCCGCCATGGGATCTGGAGGCGGTGGTCCTCGCGCGCCTGCATGATTGGCGCGCGGAGGTACTAAGCCGGGGGGAAACTCCGCTGACGCGGCAAATTGTCGCGCAGCGGACGAACTTCCGGCGCGATCTCATGGCGTCATGGAGACGGCGACTATCGCAACCCAACGCAGGGCACGCCACGATAGCGGCGGTAAGTCCCCTCTTTGAGGAGTGGCTTGAGAGGCGCCACGGCGTCCTCACCTACCGCCTGACGCAGGTCCTCACCGGACATGGTTGTTTCGGGAGGTTCCTGCACCGAATCAGGCGGGAGGAAACGCCCGGGTGTCACCACTGCGAGGATCGACCAGAGGACACGGTAGAGCACACTGTGCAGGTGTGCCCCGCTTGGGCGGCGCACCGCCGTGTCCTCGAAACGGCGATCGGCGGCGACCTCTCGCGTCCGGCCCTGGTCCAAGCCATGGTCCGGAGCGAGACGGAATGGGACGTCGTTGCCTCCTTCTGCGAAGCAGTCATGCTAGCGAAGGAGGTGGCGGAGCGGGAGAGGAGACCCTCTCGTCCCAGCCGCCGTGGTGGACGCCGCGGGCGTCGGGGGCCACCTGGTGACCTCCGGCCACCGTAGGCGCGGGCCTGTGGACGGCGAGCTATGGGTGGCTCGCCGTCCGTCCATCTAGACAGGCCGTGTCGACGGCGCGTTAGTGTTCCACGCGCGCCTCAAAGAGAGTCAGCAACACAGAGGGGCCCGAAAGGGCCGACGCCTGCCGGAGTCGCGGGATTATTCGCAAGAGACACCGTGGCTCCGGAACACAAAGGGCAATGAAGGAACATGGATGGGTTTTAGTCAGTAGAAGTCTGACACTCCCTCCCGCTAAACCCAGAGCGGGAGGAGTCATTGGATGATTTCCCATCGCTAAAAAAAAAAAAAAAAAAAAAAAAAAAAAAAAAAAGAAAAAAGGCTAAGAACACAACGCGTGACAGTTCCACCTCGCGTGCAACGCCGCAGGCGAATAGTTTATTATTTTATATTACTGTCTAGCACGTACAAGTGCTGGATTGCAGGTGTGGGGACTAGCTATAATGGAACTTAGTGGCTTGTGGAGTACACATACTTTACATTTTAATTAACGATATGAAAAACTAGAGAGCCAATTTCCGTACCTATTGCTATTTTTTTTTTGGTATTTGCTTAGTAGTCGAATTCCGTCAAAAAACCTCTCAATTATTATTAAAAGACACCTTTAGAACACTTTATATACTGGGATTGTTAGTTACTGTAATTATTGCGATTTGAATTTTAACGTTTCTTCAGTACAAGAATTGGCAGATAAAAGTATTTCTTACGTTGTTGAAATCCGTTCGAATCCTAGGAACTTCTCCTGTATAGTGGTTGTGTGGTTACAAACATTTAAACTCACATACACAAACCGCCAGACCCGGAACAACTACCCAAAGGCCATACAAATATTTGCTTCGTTACGTAGTTAGAAGCGTAATGTTAGCTTTGTTTAATCAGAAGACGTTAGTATCACCACTTTTCTCCAAATAAATTAGATCATCGATAATTTCCTCCTTTGCACTCAAATCTCAATCTATCCAAAGATTGTCTCTTAGATTGCGTCAGAGTTAAAAGACTGCACATTTCAAGCTCCTACTCTTTTTCATGTTTTCGTGTCGATTGCTCTTTCTCAAAAATAGACATAGAAATATTGTGCCCCTCCCCCCCACGGCTTCAGTTGGTTGGGCTGTGTTTCGGATTGGTCTATGATACCTCCTTAGACCAGATTGTTTCTAAGATTCTATATTGACGTACAATAATTTTAAGAGTATCACCATACTATTATATACAAATGCTTCATGTTGTCCTTACCAGCCTTATAAACCAACTAGCTGTCTCCAGCAGCTTTGCTCCCGTCAATTGCAACTTTGTATTTTTTTCTTGAATACGAATAATGAGAACCATCTCCAGACAATAGCAAACAAAAACTGGCCAAGTGCGAGTTGGACTCTCGCACGAAGGGTTCCGTACCATTTATGGCGTATTAAAAAAAACTACTTACTAGATCTCGTTAAAACCAATTTTCGCTGGTAGTTTACATGGTAATATACATCATAATTTCTTTTAGTTTTATCATTCTCTTATTTTAGAAGTTACAGGGGGGGACACATTTTACCACTTTGGAAGTCTCAGTCTCTCTGTCTCTCTCGCAAACTATTAAGTTTAGAAAAAAATTATACCAGAAACCTCAATATTATTTTTGAAGACCTATTCATAGATACCACCACAGTTTCCAAGTGGAATAATCAAGATACCACCGACCAAGATTACTTGGAAATCTGAGAAACAATACGGAGCTTTTATTTGCAGTTCTTATTTTAATATTTTCAACACAATAGAAAGTCGAAGATTCCACTGATTATATTTTAGCAAGATGAATCTGGTGCTTATATTTGAGGATTAAGAAAAAACGAGGTCTTTGTTTTATGAAGCAGCTGGTGAGAGATGGAATGACATTTGCGTCGGACATATTACATATTATATTCCCAATGGAGTCCTAAGACATTTGGTGAGCTGACAAATAATGAGGAGCGAATTATTTTCTTTCAGCATGAAATGAATATGTCACCGAAAAATGGCAGACTCCGTAAGATTGTACAAAAAATCTTGCTCAGATTATATTTGCTCAATATATTATGAAAATAATATAAAAATAATAAATCCCATCCAAATTCAATAGTTTTCAATCTATCCGTGCCTTATTTAGAAAAAAAAGTTTAGAATTTCACGCGATATTTTTTTTTTTTTTTTATATACAAAACGGGTAAACTCTTGGCCCAAATCTCACCTGGATATTTTACAATCTTACGTTTGCACATTTTCCAGTTAGACTATATTAGATATTATTATAAACATTATTGTAGACTTATTTCAGTACCCACAAGTTTATGTAAAAAAGAGAAAAATACATAAGTAAACAAATAAATCTTGATTCCTTTTCCCATAAATGTATTGATCAGCTTCCACTGTAACCGGGTGCAGCTTCGTTTATATATGTATATGGAGAAATATAATAAATAAGAAAAAAAAATACATAGAGGTAGTTTAAAAGTGGAGCCAGTGACGGAAGAGTTAAAAAGGAATCGCTTGTCTTGGTATAGTCATGTTAAGAGGAGGGAGGAGACACATATAGCTAAAAGAGTAATGAACATAAATGTTGATGGATGGAGAGGGAGAGGAAGGCCAAAGAAAAGATGGATTGTGTGAGAAGCGATATGAAAGAAAAGGGAGTTAGTGAAAGTTTGACGGCTGATAGGGCAGAGTGGAAGAAAAAAACGTGTTGCGCCGACCCCAAGTAAGGGCAGGAAGATGAAAGAGGACGTCCACAACCGCGGTAAGTAACTCAGTACCCCTTGGTAAGACTCTTGTTAGACTGAATACTATGGTCGGCGCCAGATAAACTTGCAATAAAGAACATTGATTTTTCTCTAATAGATATCCCTTCTTAGATACTCGAACAATAAATTATCACTAGACTACAACATTTTTGCACGTAGGATGAGACACATCATTTCTTGTAATTTTTTTTATGCTAAATCTAAATGCGGACACAGAATTGCTCTAGTAGCTCAGAATTTTGAGATATAATACCAATCTCAAAGCGCTCGAAACACGGTTTTTGGCGATACTTATTTGAAGTATGTTTTTGAGGACAGAATTTTTTAGGGTCATTTCTAACTACAGGATCTTTTAAAACTACTCTTTCTTTTTGAAACCCATTTTTGTTTATTTCGCTACGAGTTTTTTTTGTCTCGATATATACCTGCCATTTTATTTTCATAATTTAAACATAATATAGGTAATAACGAAGTACCGTAGACAAAAATTAAAATTTTGAGAAAAAAACTCGTAGTAAAACAAACTTCGTTTTTTCATTACTAGAAAACGTAAAGATCGAAGTCGATCATGATAAAAGTCGATTCAGAACATCTCTAAGTCATTATTACTATTTTTTATTTAGAAAAGTCAATAAATGTTTGTACTCACATATGACCGTTTTTTTTTTTTTTTCTTCTTTGGCAACTGCGACTATTCTGCCAGTGTCAACCCGTTATTTGACGTCTAATATATTGTCGTATCGACTGTCAAAAATGACAAATGACAGCCGGGATCAACGGCTTAACATGTTTTCCAAAGCGCGGAAAAGTCCCGAAATGTAATGAATGATCCACGACCCAATCTCCGCAAGATCTGCTTAACCTCGAAAAACCACGTGCTACTTAATCCACATACTTACAGAAACCTTACCTTAAAATTAAATTCCACCATTTTAGAAACTGATTTATGGACGAAGCGACAATTGTCTATAAAGATTAGCAAACTCGTGTACGAGATTATTTCAACCCTAGGGAGTTATTCCACCAACTTTACAGTCCGGATTAGCCCATCAATTAAATCGAAGTCCCAACTTGCTAACTCTCGGACATTGGGCTAACAAACCAGTAACAAGTACCAACGAAGTCACACCGCCGCGCGCCGGTCATAAATACTTATTGACTCGCACTTCACTAACAATTTCCAATATCCTGTCTAAGGACTTGTGAGCTTGTATTACGTGTGCTCATGGCGATTCATATAAGAATTATTGTTTGCGTTTTGGTTGTTACTTAGCTTCTCTGTTTTTTTTTTTCCTAATGGCAATTTTTAAGGTTCTGAACATCCGTATGAAACGGAACCATTATAAGATCATTAAGATGTCCGTCTCCGTAACTGCAGAAGCAATTCGCTTGAAATTTGGTAAACATATGAGTTTTTGTGACCCAGACACGGACGCATTATCTATCCTAATATTATAAAGAGGTAACATTTGTTTGTAATCTATACTAATATTATAAAGAGGTAACATTTGTTTGTAAGTTTGTAAGTTTGTATGTAGCCCCGTGTAATTTCAGGAACTAAAAGTCCGATTTGAAAAATTCTTTCAGTATTAGATAGCCCATTCATCGGGGAAGGCTATAGGCTACATATTATCATGTTAAGCCTAAAAGGAGCCGAGCATTAATAGAAAATGTGACGCAGACGAAGTTGCGTGGGTCAGCTAGTATAAATTAAAAACAAATAAGTGTAATACTTTTGGGGGATAAAAAAATAAAAAATAAGGTTTTTAATCTGTACCATGTGGTATATCAAATGAAAGCATTTATTGTGAAGGTATCAAATATAATTAATTTTTCCATAATTTCAAAATAAATGGTTTTGAAGTTATTCAAAAAATTTGATGAATAATGACCGAGGAATAGTAATTTTTCATCGAATTTTTTTAATAACTCCCTCCCTTATCCCCGAAACTGGGATTCGTTCGAAAATCTTTGTTCGAAAATATATTCCGGAACAATGCAGTCCTATGCCTTGCTTGATATTTTTAACTCTTGCCTGGTCCCCACAAATATGGGTGAAATAGGAAATATCCAGAATGAAACTGCCAAAACACTGATTGATACTCAATGATCAAACTTAACGGCTTTTTTTATGGATGGGAAATCATCAAATGACTCCTCCCACTTTGGGCGAAGCAGAAGGGAGTGTCAGACTCTTACTGACTAAAACCCGTCCGTGTTCCTCCTAATGCCCTTTGCGTTCCAGGGCAGCGGTGACTCTTTCGAACACTGGATAGCATACAAGGATTTTTGACCAATATACCGTATTGGAAGCAGAAGACCCAACAGAGTTTCATGAACGAAGATGTGTTAGGATTCATTCCCTCTCGCAGTTACATTGCATGTGTGCGTTATTTAAGTGGCGGAGTCTGTGTTTACTGACAGAAACAACCTAGTTGTATTTAAGTAAAGAGTTAAGAATAATAATAAATTCATTTATTTGCATACTATTGTCATTGTTACAGAAAAGCTTTGCCTCCTGAATTAGTAAGATAATTTGTATCTCAGAAGGCAGTTCCCTTCCTAATTAAATACTTAAGTTTGTGCCCATGTGGTGTGTTGTGCATGTTGGTGTGTTTTTGTATGTATTTACGCTGTTGGTGTGTGTAGATGTGTTGGCAGTGTAGTCTTTTTATCTGTTGAGTGAATAAGTTACTACGAGACAATCTTGTTCAATCAAATCATCGACCATATCATTGCTTTCTATCAGAAGGCTTAGTGCGAGATTTTTAACGTACTCGATCGCGTTAAACGTAAACGTTCGATTATGTCAAATTGTATGAAAAAAAACGGTTGCCATTTTTGTCATCAGACGGTGCTTATTCAGTTTCAATTGGTTGTTTAAAAAACTAGCAATAAACTGAGATTGAGGTAAAACGAGAGCTTAGAAAAGTGTGTGTGTGTTTGTGTTTTATCAGGCAGACCGTTGTGTCTTGAATCTTTACACTGCAATCTCTTTGACACGGAATACAGGAACAACTATTCTACAGAGATTGCAATAAATGTCTTGGACTCAGCGACACTTGCCGACAACTTGCTGTATCAACACGCCGATCCTCGAGTGACTGAGCTCCTGCAGTGCTATTCTGTAACAACATTTTCGTGTCTCGACAGCGGAATCCGAGGTGAGTTTCAAATTCGTATAAATATAAGACCTTATGACGTGTGAAATAAAGTTCACTTTGTAAGCTTAGTCACTCAGGTGAAGTCGATATCGAAATGGTTATTTACAGAATAGACTAGTAGAGTGGGTAATCTATTTGACGTGGGAAATAAAGTCATAGAATTTTGCAGTTTTTTTTTAAAGTGAAAACTTCTTTAGTGTAGTTGAGCACTTTTCTTGGGAGGGGTATAAAATGACCTTATCGAAAATTCGTAAGACGCTAGGACACGTGCCCTGGTTGAAAATTCGTAAGACGTCAGGACACGTGACCTGGTCGAAAATTCGTAAGACGGATGATTCAAAAATGCACAACGTTAATGTTCAAGTTTTCACTTCTGGCTGCCACTCCCGGAGTGCAAAACGCTGTTTTTTTCTGTATTGGGAAAGGAATTAAGCACAGTGTCAGATGACACTGTCAGTGACAGACGAAAAAACATTTGTGGGATTGACGCATGTCAATCCCACAAATTTTAAATATGAATGTGATGGAATTATCTGGTGAGATTCACGGGTAGCCACGGTCGCGGATAGCCACGGTAGCGGGACGCACACGGACGTCGTTTGTTGTGGCGACACTTGGAGGAGGCCTATGTCCAGAAGTGGACGACTTTCGGCTGATGTGATGATAACTGTCATGTCACGTGTTCAATCTCAAACATTTTGGACTTTTACCAATGTTAGGTTATATACTAGGTACAATATGAACTAAAATTTTAAGTACCTAGGTATTTATGTAAATGATTGCACGGCTCAGAGACTGATGTATTTTATGCATTAATTTATGCGTCGCTCAGACAGCTTATATATAAAAAAAGAATACGCTTATAAATAAATCAATTCAGATAAAAACAACCGTAAATTTTTTAATCGTTCCAACAAACTTTCAAAGTAAAGGCACTTCTTTCAGAATTCTACCGCATTCTCACACTAACTTTTTTAGATAACACTGCACCATTTTTACCAAATAAATGGAATAAGAAAGCATATACCCACCCACCATTCTATTGAAACAAAACTTTCAAGTAAATTCGACTGCAATCAGAACTCCGATAGCTTTGATTCCGAGCTTATTTCTTTCGGAATCAGAAAGTCGACAGCAGTTTGGATCGCTTCCAAAGAGATTCGAGGTAACAAATGTAAGGCTGTCCCGAAGAATTAAAGATGGCAGCTTGAAGTTCAAGCGCATATGAGCGGATTAGGATTATGAATTTTGAGAGTGATTAAGACGGATTTTCTGTTTATTAATTGTTTGCACTTGCACTCAAAAAAAAAAGTAATCAGATCTTCTAACCTTATCATCATAGTGAGTGAGTGCCTTTTGCGTGAATCTTAGTCTTAAGTTCTCTAAACCCTATACCTACTTTATAGGCTATATGGGCTCGTCGAATCGAAGCTCCAGTCTTGAGCATCGACGCCGAGTTGCTGGCCTGTCGGTTTTCTATCGGTTACATTTTTGAGAGTGTGCGATGGAATTGCATAATTTAATTCCGCCAAGCCCGTTCCACCATCGGACCACACAAGACGCACGGCGATGCGCCACCGGTATATGGTGGACATCCCACCTATACGCACAAACTAATACATTCATTGTGCGTGCAGCTAAGGAGTGAAATTCCCTGCCGGAGTCTGTTTCCTGATAGCTACAACCTGGGAGTCTTTAAGTCAAGAGTGAATAGGTTACTTCTAGGCAAGCGTGCTCCACCTCAGACCGCATCATCGCTTAACATCAGGTGAGATAGCGGTCAAACGTATGCTTATCATCAGTAAAAAAAAAACTTAACTAAAAATGTGTAGCTTGGCCGTTTCGTTACTCAAGAAACTGGTGGCACAAAATAAACGCCTAGTGGATTATTTTCTGTTCATATGCCCAAGAGGGTCTATGTCATTCTTACGACAACACATTTTGACAAAGGTTTAGGGTTTGTAGAGAACTTAAGACTAGGATTCACGCAGAAGGCTATACACTATGATGACAATTAGAGAGTGTAAGGTTAGGGCGTGTACAGTAAGGAGCTCGGCTCTCCTCATGGAGCCCTTTAGTGTCCAGGCTTTCTCTATCCAGTCCAGGTTGCCTCGAAGTAAAAAAAAAACTCACTCAAAAAACTCAAGCATTTATTTCAATTAAACCATTTACAGGCACAATTGTCAAGGTCGGTTGGTCCAAAAAGTTGAAGCTATTTGCACGTTCTAAACCGTAGATCTCTATGGAAAGAACGTGCAAGAAACTCCACGGACACTCTTTTGAAAATAACAAATTGTTACAAAGTTTTGTTTACATCGGGTTGAAATTATACGTACATGTGAGAACGATGTAAAAGACGAGCATTATAAAAGCGTCCGAAAGAGATCGCGGAATGCGATAAGGCCGCCAATTGTATGTTTTGTTAGTTTAAGGTTTTTTCCTTTATGTATTTTTTACGAGCATTATTTTCTATGGAATCTTGACACTGACATCTCCTGAACGCAGCTTGATCAGTTTCATTGGTAAAATCCACTCTAAAACGGCATCGTGTATATACGTAAGTAAGGATGTTCGTAAACCAATTTCTATGCTAAATGATCGTCGCGTCAATATCGCAATCTTGCGTCACACACCACCATACCTGCCTGCCTTTTGGTCAAAAATGATTGAAATATCCCAAATATTTAATTTAAAATCGATTATTCATCGAATAAAACGATTATTCAGAAAGTCAAAGATAACATACTATTTTCCTTAATTTAATTAAAAATGACGAAATCTCTTAATTAAATATATCTGATCTGCGAAAGTTTTCCAAAGTGTAAAAATTAACCTCTAAGATTCATTTTTTATCTGTAAGAGAAGAAAAGATATTCAATCACAAAGTTTAAATTAATTATTCTTTTGCAACATTTTTTTATTTTTTTATTCCCTTTGTAGGTCTAACTTTTAAAATTGGAAGGAATTTCGAGATTATTTCTTTCCTAATTATTAGTTTTTAATTCCTTTTAAAATTAGAAGGATTTTTCCGAATATTCGTTTCCTTCCTTATGGTAGACACAAGATAAATGTGCAATAACGGTTACTGACCATACATTTATTGACTTTCATAATATCAAAAACAAAAATAAAGAGAAAGCCGTCCTGAATCGACTTCTAACGTGAACTTTTACGTTGTGTAGTAATAATAAACAGTGCATTATTAATGATTCAGGTATTTACGAAAGGATATTAAGGAAAGGTCAATGTACGTTGTTGCTTTTTTTATATCTCGCTTTTTTTCGTGTTTGAAATCCATGGATACCATAAATAGTACATGACTGCAGCGGCCAGCAAAAGAGGCATTGATGGACGAATTCACACATTCGTACTTTTCTCAAATAGTGCGTGGAAATTAAAATACGATTACTTATTAAAATCAATGTCGAACAACAAACAACAATAGTTTTCCCTCGTTAGAGTGTTCATTTGTTTTTTGTTTTTTCAATAAACAGTTTTCTATTTGCAAGCCAGTTCAAAATTTAATAAAACCTTTGATAACTTACCTCCCGGATTGGCTTGTTTCGGAGTAAAAGAACGTTCCATTTTTAAATTACACGACAGAAGGTTGTCAAAATAATGCTTACATTTCGAAGTATGTTTGATAAATAACATGTAATATTGTTAAGGGAAGACAATAGCTCCTGTAATATAGTGTACACTAGCGCAGGAGCTAGAGAATGCATACAAATATTTGTATGATTTAAGCTAATTTTTCCCTTAAGACTTTGAACTTTTTAAAAGTTAATATTTAATTTAATTAGTTCAATGTAAGTTTTCTGAAATCACGTGCACCAGATGGCACTACTGAGGCTTTGGGTCCAGGGTCCTGCCAAAATGCTTATGTTTTCCGACATATTAAGTCGAATTATGACGTCCACGTAATTTTTACGTCATAAGTCGGATAGGCATTCGCTCTGTATAATAATATACTGGTAATAAGCTGGACCTGGTTGGACTGGAAGCTAACCACAACCTAAAAGCCTAGGAAAATTGATTGTTTCAAGTTCCAGTCAACAGATCGAGTTAACCCTTTTTCCTTTGTTTATTTTTCACTAGACGCCTCTACCGTGTTCCTAGTATAATTACTTTTTACCCTTTATTGTCGTTTGGACCGAATTAATACGCCTCAATGGGACTTTTCATTGCTTTATGGACTTACAGTTTAATACCTAGTCAAAAGTTATGATTTAGTATTATGTTGCATTATTTTGGTGTTATTAAAATGAGATATTGATATTTATTTTGTAAGTAGGTTGTAAATATCACTTAATACACGTCAATCTTTTTTGGTCATTTTAAACTAGATGAGGCGTCGCGGCGTTTCCTAGCTGACTGCTCTGGGAAGAAACACCGAAATAATCTCAGAGGTCAAAGTCTCTTTTAAAGTCCATACAATTGTACTGGTCAAAAAATATCATAAGGGTTCCTATGCCTTTTATTTTTACTTTTGATAGGCACCCACTACCTATCTCACCTGATGGTAAGCGATGATGCGATCTAAGATGGAGCACGCTTGCCTAGAATAAACTATTCACTCTTGACTTAAGACTCCTAGGTTGTAGCTATCAGGAAACAGACTCCAGCAGGGAATTCCACTCCTTTGCTGTACGCACTATCAATGTACAGGTGGCGCATCGCCGTTCGTCTTGTGGTCCGATGATGGAACGGGCTAGGCGGAATTAAAAATGCAACCGGTAGAAAACCGACAGGCCAGTAACTCGGCGTCGATGCTGAAGACTTTGGAGCTTCGACTCGACGAGCCTATCATTACCTATGATACTCCTACCTGCTAAGAGACAAACGTTGCGAAGACAGCTTGCTAGAATTTTTCCACGGATCTCTATACTAGTGTAATAAAGCCGACGAGTTTTATTTTGCTTTTTTTTAGTTAAACGAGCTAATCTCAGTAACTACTGGTTCGAGTTGAAAAAATATTTTAGTGTTGGATAGCTCATTTATCGACGAAGGCTGTAGTCTACAATAACATCATGCTGATACCGCTGCGACCCAGGCGAAGTTGCGCGAGTCAGCCAGTCAAGAAATAAATGCGGTCCATGTGGGTTTTGTAGGATCTGTTTTTAACCGAATTCCCAAAAAGAAGGAGGTTCTCAATTCAGTTGTATTTTCTTAAATGTTGTTATCTCATAACTGCGTCATTTATAAACCGATTTGAAAAATTCTCATTTTATCTGAAAGGATATAGTTGTCGATTGGTCCCATTTAAATTTTATCAAAATCAGTTAGGAAGTTTGGATTGTAGATCGAAATAGCTGCAATTCGTTTACTTGGATGATGGTTTTGTGTCATGCAAGTAAACGAAATCGCGTATTATGCTTTCCTGCGATTTTGCATGGTGTTGTTAGGTGTAGGATACCATAAAAAGTGAATAGGCTTGTGTCCTGAAAAAATCTAATTAATCCGTCAGTTAGATTATCAAAAAATATTTGACACGTATTTTTTCTTTTGTTACGGGAACCAAAATTGACGAAGTAACAACGCTTTTAAAATTCTCAATACGTCATGCCATGGCATATTTTTTAGCAGGTTGTGACGTTACGAGCCCCCACTCCCGAGTTTTGATGCGTTTTATCTTTGTCAATATTCATTGATTTACAAAAACAAAAAATACGTGTCCATTATTTTTCAAAACTCTAACTGACGGACTACATAGTTTTGCAATTTGTGGATGATGGAAACTAGCCTATTGACACCGACATCTGAAATTAAAGTTATTTTTTACTTTGTAGTGATTTTTTTTTGTTAAGAAGTCAGTTGTAATTTTTCTGTAAAAAGGTTTTTTTTATTTTTCACTCTTTAGTGGTACCCCACACCTAACAACACCAATGCAAAATCGCAATTTTTTAGTTTGTTACTGAAATGTCACTAGGCGCTGCTAAGAGTTAAACTGCCTTCAATTTCAGAATAATAAAAAATACAACCGACTTCCAAAAAAAAAACACTACAAAGTAAAAAATAACTTTAATTTCGGAAGTCGGTGTTTTTGTTAGTTTCTTCGTATTTTGACACCGACTTCCGAAATTAAAGTTATTTTTTACTTTGTAGTGTTTTTTTTTTGGAAGTCGGTTGTATTTTTTTGTAAAAAGTTTTTATTTTTCACTTTTTAGTGGTGCCCTACACCTAACAACACCACTCCAAAATCGCAGAAAAGCAAAATACGCAATTTCGATCATCAAAGAATCATCTAAATAGTCAAATTCCAGCTATTTCGATTTAAAATCCAAAGTTCGTAACCGATTTTGATATGATTTAAATGGGACCAATCTGCAAGTATATCCTTTCAGATAAAACAAAAATTTTTCAAATCGGTTCATAATTGTCGGAGATATGAGGTAACAAACATTGATAACCTCCTCCTTTTTGGGAAGTCGGTTAAAAAACATAATAGCATATTTATTTTAGTAATATTTATGTATTGTATGTTATTTTTAAAGTTGTTTAATATATTTAAAGTTTATTGTTTTATTTTTAACTTTTACACACGTGTCTACATCTCTTTTAATTGGCTCTCCTTTCGCAGTTATGCTGGACGAGATTTCTTTAGAAATAAGCATCACCTTTGTATCTCTTTTTCTGTCTCCTTTTTGCTATCTTTTTGTGTGTGTACATAAATTTTTAAATAAATAAACGAAGGGTCCCGTACCTACCGTTATCTATATAAACGGCAAAAAAATCGTGTTTGTTGTATGGGAGCCCCCTTAAATATTTATTTTATTCTGTTTTTTATAGTATTTGTAGTTTTAGCAGCAACAGAAATACATCTCTGTGAAATTTTCAACTGTTTAATTATCGAGGTTCATGAGACAGCCTGATGAGAGACGGACTGCGGAGTCTTAGTAATAGGGTCCCGTTTTACCATTTGTGAACCCCAAAAAAGCTACTTTAAAACATTTCTCCACTTCCAATGTTTTATTTTTTCTATTCTTCAAACTGGAAAAAAATACAAAAAGAGTCAGCCAATTAAATCAAGATTGAAGTTTCTCGCTCTGTTTAAATATTGTAGACACTAAGTGATAACCTGATGCCGTTATTTTAAATAAAAAATGTCCGTTTACACTAGGAGAGTTTCTCGCCCGTCGAGAAGCGAGACTGCTAATGCGAGAATCGTAGATAACGGAACATAAGAAAGTGACCGGTAGAAATTGGCACTCTATTTTTCTTTTTTTTTTATACAAAACGGGGAAACTCTTGGCCCAAATCTCACCTGATGGAAAGTGATGATTAGGCCCAAGATGGAAGCGAGTTTCACCCGGAATCCTCTTACACAGAGGAACTGGCTATCATACCTCTAACTGCCAGAACACAACAATGCTGTTAACATTGTTGCTATGGCGACAGACTTAGACATGATGGTGGTAGCTTGCCAGGCGGACTTAGAACAAGTCCTACCACCAGCCAAACCGAGCAAAATATTTGCCCCCGCTGGGAATCGAACCCGGGACCTCTGGGTCTGAATCAGGTGGTATAACCACTAGACCACGGAGGCGGTTAGTGTCACCTGTTTAGCACCACCCGGGGACCACGTGTAGGGATTCGCTGAAGGGTATTCTCCTACGGACGCGGGTGACTCGGCCCCCTATTATTCGTTCGCACTGTTTAAACTCAACGTGATACGAAATTCCCTCAATACTTCAAATGATTTGTCTTTTCTAAGTGATCGAACGATTCGACTCACAAGATCACTTGAGGTAGGTACTTACTGCTAAAATTTTCTCAGCAGCCTATTAATAGATAGCAGTTGACAGCAGCACTGATGCATTTAAAGTTATATCCAGAAAAATTCAAAAGGTCACTGATTTATAAAACCACCATCGTAGTACCTTGATGATTTCCCACCCGAAAAAAAAAATCCAAATATACTGCTTTCGAGTATTGTATGTCGCAATCAGTCTGTAATTTGTAGTTGTTCTTTAAAATGCCACCTTGAAAAGTTAGGTGAAGTAAACGTGACGTGAGCTGTCAATCCATACAAACAAGATAGATTTAGTTGTAATTCTTTCTTGTTAACCGACTTCCAAAAAAGGAGGAGGTTCCAAAATCGGAAGGTATTTTTCATGTAGGTATGTCCATCTAGTGCTGGAGATCACCCAAGACGGAGAGATTTGCAAGGAAAAAGGGGAGGCCTTTGCCCAGCAGTAGGGCAAGTGCAGGCAAAAAAGTAGGTATGTACACAGATTTCTCCGACGTTTCTGATTAGATTTCTGTGATTATTTTTTAGTTCAATGCGGTATACTTGCCATTTGGTTTCGTAAAATAAATAATACAGTTTGGCTCAGTAGTTTTTATTTTATGAGCATTTTTGCTTATTTCAAATTCTGCGTAGACGAAGACGTCGACCAAGTATCACCAAATAGTAGTGAAAAGTAAAAATCTTTTTACAAAAAAAAAGGATATAATTATAAACACACATATAAAGTGGGTATAAAATAACCTTAACATCGGAAGTCGGTGTTGTAAACATAGAAAAAAAAAACGAAAAACACCGACTCACGGTAAGATGTTGACAGAGTAAACCGGTTGTAAAACCATATAATCAAGCCGGCATGACAGTTCACTTCACCTAAGCCTGCTGACATTTTACCAGGGTAGACTGGCTGATTAGAGTCTGTCAAGCGAGTCGTGTCCCATGAAAAAGGCGGCAAATTAAAAAATCTAACATGTGCCAACTGTTATAGTGCACTATAAACTTGTTTGATTCTTGAATTTTTGTAGCCACAAGCTCCTCCTCCTGACTGTTTACATGTAACATTTACCCAAAGACCTGAGAGTATTTAAGTCAAGAGTGAATAGGTTACTTCTAGGCAAGCGTGCTCCATCTTAGACCGCATCATCGCTTATCATCAGGTGAGATAGCGGTCAAACGTATGCCTATCAATCAGCACAGTCTCTGGCCTGCGGCGAGCGATGGGTGGCTAGCAGTCCTATCAGAACCAAGCCTGGGTTGACGGCGCGTTGTGTTTCACGCGCGCCTCAAACAGATGTCAGCATAGTAGACCCGCGGACCCGCTAGGGCCAGAGCCTGCCAGGGTTGCGGAATTTGTTCGAAAGAGTCACCGCCGCCCTGGAACGCAAAGGGCATTAGGAGGAACACGGATGGGTTTTTGTCAGTAAGAGCCTGACACTCCCTTCTGCTTCACCCAATGGACGGGACTCGGGAGGAGTCATTTGATGATATCCTATAAAAAAAAAAAAGGTGACGCAGTCTACGCCGCACACATACCCTATTCGAGGCGAGAAACGGTTCCCCTGTTAATGATCCTGAAATTCATAGCACAAGTAGTGTCAGGGCCCATTAGCAATTCTAAGCGCGCCAACAAGACGATTATACAGATTTCTCGTTAAATATGAATAACGTGAATTATTCATGATGGAAAAATGCAATGTCAACTTTAATAAAACTAGGTTCTATTTTTTTCTGTAGGCACGAGACGTCTGTTGGGTTGCCTAGAGCTATATAAATGTACATGTGTACACGAACGGATATCAAATTACATGTATATATAGATGATCAATTCACAAAAAATTTTATAGATGGATAGCTGGGGTTACCTATAGGTATAAACCGTCACGTAAATAAATTTAAAACTTTTTAAGTAAAAAAATATAAAGTGGCCGAAAATTTTAACAAAATTTTGAACACAATTCTAGCCATTGGTTGAGTTAACTACGGATCAAACAACTCACCCTAATTAATAAATAATTGTAACTGGGAATTTTCTTGAAACCCTCATTGCCATTAACCGAGCACAAACTCCGGGCTGGTGCTGAAAATTTCCTGAAGTATAAATTCCGACTATTTAATAATTTTGAACACAATTCTAGCCATTGGTTGAGTTAACTACGGATCAAACAACTCACCCTAATTAATAAATAATTGGAACTGGGAATTTTCTTGAAACCCTCATTGCCATTAACCGAGCACAAACTCCGGGCTGGTGCTGAAAATTTCCTGAAGTATAAATTCCGACTATTTAATTAATTAAAATGTAAAATAAACAAGAAATAAATTATGAATTGATTAATTGCTAATTACAATTGAGCCTCGATTCTGTTTGAAATAGATTTATAATTTTGGCGGCAAATACATTATGTAGGCTTACGTTTTCGTACAACAAATAAATAATCCATTGAGTCAAATTATTATTCGACTAAAAAAAAAAAACTTAATAGAATGACGTCATATAAATAAATAAAAATATATAGATTTTCATTTACAGCTAATGAGTCCTACTTGCCGGAGTCTGCGATTCCTGGGTATTATGACTTACAACCATCATGATAACGGTGTGGGAGGGAGACAGAGTTAAACAAGTCGCATAACTCTATCCCTTTTTTTCACAGCTTAATCATGATGACATTACCACGTCATAATAGGGCTCCTGGTAGTCACAACTCGGGGCCCTGTAAGTCAAGAGTCAATAGGTTACTTTTAGGCAAGCGTGGTCCAACGTCGACCACATCATTTCGTAACATATGAACAGATCGTGGTCAAACTGGTCTCTCGTTTCACTATGCATTAATAAAAATAAAAAATATGTTTATTATCTGGGGGCACGGCAGTACCCCAGCCAAGTCTCGAGCAAAGCGGGCACGGCCGTCCCATCCTTTTCTCCTCGAAGTCATTCGCGGCTACTTCATCCCCTCTATATCTTCATTGTGGACAAAGTTAGGGGTTTAGATTTTCGGTTACCTAGAGTAAGTATCCTCCAAATAACATGACATTTGAATAAATAGTTTACGAGTTACGGTCGATCAAAGTTACAAAATAAAAACTATTGATACAGTCACTAAAATGTTGATTATTAACTTCAAATTAAGTTGAACTGGACTTGGCTTCTATGAAACCTCAAAACTTTTTACGGTGCAAAGATTGCATGGAGAGACTTGGCATTATTTTTACATTTGATTTTTTGTTGGGATATAATTGAATTGTATAGCCTATAGTCCGGTCAATTTAGATATTCGAAGGTGCATAAAATCCCAACAAGCTGAAAATCAGTAAAATTGTTCAAAACATAATTATAAATAATATTTAAAAGTTCCCCACCATTCCCGAGTAACTATGGAAAAAAAAAATCAAGGTCAAAGGTCAAGAAAATGAGTTTTTCGCGATTTTCAGAAACGGTGGCTCGTAGGAAAAAAGTATTGCTACATTTTTTATGATCTACAATTTTTGTCTAAGGTACTTTTATGATAAAACTTACAGTTTTGCTGAAAATCGCGAAAAACTCATTTTTTTACCTTTGACCTGGAATATTTTTTTTTCCATACACGGGAATGATGGAGAACTTTTAAATATTATTTATAATTATGTTTTGAACAATTTCACTGATTTTTAGCTTGTTGGGATTTTATGTACCGTCACTCTCTTTTTTTGGTCTAGATTGACTGGACTTCTACATTAAAAGGTATTTGTTTTCCTACCCTGTATAACATTTTGGTTATAAATCCTACCTCATCATAAAATACCAAGTTTTATATATTACACAATATCTTAGAATCACAATCTCCAAAACTAGCTGCTTGGTTATCCGATGAATTAATTTAATCTCAACATACAAGAATTTATTCCGTACACAATGTAGGTACCTCAACTTCAGACTTGCTTTCAGGGGAAGATTATTATTATTCTGATTAGTACGTCTGATTATAAACACGACTTCAGGCGAAAATGGCGTGATATTTCATTGTAACTGCGCTCATAAACATAATAATGCGTGTGGTGTTACAATGGATGGGATTAGGTATGTGCACGAGTTTGTTGGATGAAGAATATTAAGATTTAGAATAATAGAATATCAGCGGTTGACGAAAATGTTGGGAAAGGGAATATTGTGAATGGGAAAAACTTTTGGAGGTTCATTGGGCGTACAGCTAAGGAGTGGAATTCCCTGCCTGAGTCTGTGTTTCCTAATAGCTACAACTTGGGAGTATTATTTAAGTCAAGAGTGAATAGGCTTCTAGGCAAGCGTGTTCCATCTTAGAGCACATCATCGCTTAACGTCAGGTGAGATAGTGGTCAAAGGTATGCTTATCAATAATAAAAAAGGACCTGAGTTCGGCAACAGTCAGTAGGGTTTTTTTTTATTTTTCTTTTATTTTTAATTATTTAGCCTCAACTATTTTTTATTATGTTCTGGACGATGTCATCGAGGCAACGAAAACCAGTGCTTTGGGGCTGTCGCGCGAATGAGTCCCAAGATTATTCTGAGCATTATTCGGTCTTTTTGCGTGGAAGTGACGCATATTTTCCCGAGGTCTTGTCATCAATTTCTAATATTAAAGTAAATTGTTTTTCTAAACACAAGACTAGTTAAGTGTGGAAACACTTTAAAACACCACCTCGTTTAACAAAACGTCGCGCTCATGCCCCCTTGGTTTTCCAATGAGGATATACAACCACTTGTCTCACCACCGACTAGGAAGCGATTAGCTGTCGACTATTTTCTCGCTGCAGAAAAGGAAAAAAGATATAGCCCGTGTGAGTAACAGAGACAATAATAATAATGTGAAGACATACATTTTCTTCTTCTTCTACTTTCATAATATCATAAGTAGTTTAAATTATGTTTTTCTCTGGAACTAACTACCCTCTCACCAGCAGCCGGGCGTTGATAGCTGCGCCACAGTTACTAACTTTTGTAGTTATCATCGTTTAACTATTTTAAGAATGTATCTGTTTTTGTTCCAAATAAACGATTTATTATTTTCAGTCGATAGCTGGCTGTTCACACTGCCGGCGAGAACTCTCTTACCAGTAGTTTATTGCAGTGACAAGAGCTATCTAAAATAATACTCGCTTAACGATGTTCGCTGGCGGTCAGAAGTCAGAACTGACGCCGAGAGACCAAACAGTTGTCATCTTTACCTACAGTGTGGGCTCGAGCAAGTGCTGCGAATGTAATTGCCCGTCGTACACGAGCATTCGCTATTAGCCAAGCGACAAAACTCTTGGAACTACACACTCGCGCCTCGCTGCTCGCCAACTCGTATAAAGCTTCTAGCTTTACTCGCTTCTCGCTGATGTGGTGAGACAAGTGCCTTAAAAGTCGAGGTACAAATATGCAGCTGTTTATACTTTTTTATTGAAAACTATAAAAAATAAGCAATCTCCTTTTGTATTAATCTCTTGAACATATACACAAAAATTTAGCGACGAATTGAAGCGCAACTAATCCTAAAAGCAGAGAGAACCCAATCCCATTGTTACAAAAATGAACAATATATTTCAAAGGACCGCCAATATTTAGACTAGCCACTAATCTTCTTAAATAAAATTATGTTGCGGTTCCTGTGGCTTAGGAGCGTGCTCAATCTTAAAGCAGCTTTTGATAAAACTTCAAAGAGATATGAAAAATTAGTAACGCTCATAGAGCTTAGAATGGCGCATTGGTAGCGACTACAAATGATCTACCTTTTCTTTTTTCTAAGAATAGAAATCATCAAATGCCTCATTCCACCAACTTCTAAACTTCAGGCTGCACTGAAAAATTACTAATAAAAAATTAGAATGAGACTGCCCAATCGTAAACGAAACGTAGCCGTGCGACCACTACGACGAGACAGATACGCAAGAGAGAGCTATTGTGAATGCCGCAAACAGTTAGTATTTTTTTTTAAGGATGGGATATTATCAAATCGCTCCTTCTACTCCGGGCAGAGCGGAAGGGAGTGTCAGACTCTTACTGACTAAAACCCATCCGTGTTTTTCCTAATGCTAGCCGCGGTGCTCTTAAGAACAAATTCCAACCTTTTCCCAACTATTTTGGATTCGACTTCCAATTCTTCAATGGTCAAAAAATCTGCAGAAATTATTCTCAAGAGTTTGCTATAATTAATCTTTTTTTTTTTCATTAATATTATAAGAAATTTTACTAACACAGCAGATCTTATGTTGTCCAAAATAAAGACTTTTTTATTTCTTTTTTATTTTATTGTTCAGAGGGATCACGAGCCGTCAATCTATATGAGAAAACTTTTTACAAAAAAATACAATCGACTTCCAAAAAAAAGCTTTTTTTTTTTGTAAAAAGTTTTTTATTTTTCACTTTTTAGTGGTACCCCATACCTAACAACACAACTGCAAAATCGCAGAAAGCAAAATATGCAATTTTGATTACTTGGATGACATAAAGCAATCATCCATGTAGACGAATTCCAGCTATTTCGATTTAAAATCCAAAGTTCGAAACTGATTTCGATAAAATTTAAATGGAACCAATCTGCAAGTTTATCCTTTCAGATAAAACAAGATTTTTTCAAATCGGTTCATAATTGTCGGAATTATGAGGTAACAAACATAAAAAAAAAGTTAAAGACCCGTAATGACAGCCACAACCCATCTAGGTGTAAAGTTCTCATCAATACAAATTAGTCAAGCCCAAACACAAGGTAACTGCTGTAAATCATTGAGGAGTTCCCTCGACTGTCTTTCGGCTCCATCATCAGATCGACTCCAGACCTTCATTAAATTGTAGTGCCTTAAAATACCTAATGAAAAAAAAAATTAACAAACGCACTAGTTGCCCATACGATTTTTGAAAGTTGCCCTCGACTTCTCTGGGATGCCATCATCAGATCCTGGTTTTCTTATCATGGGATCATTTGGGAAGTATACCCTTTCCAACAAAAAAATCATTTTTAAAATCGGTTCTCAAGCGACGGAGCTATGCTCGAACACACATAAAAAAAATACGAACATCCGAATTGAGAATCTCCTCCTTTTTTGAAGTTTGATAATAATTATACAGAAGAAAAAGTCGCAACAGTATTTCACTTTAAGAAGTATTTCTTAGTTTTTAGACTAGATGCTGATAATCCATGCTGCAGCATCAGGCCAGACTTATGTCAACATTGCATTGAACTTAAAATTTAGTCCTATTTAAAATGAGCCCAAACACGACTACGGTGCTGTAATTTCAAGGTTTGTACTTTTTCTGATGCTCCTGGCTTCAGCATCAGGTCTCTATGTACTCGGTGTTCCTCATTAACACTACGTTTATCCACACATCGAGCCCTTTTCAATGAGCCTAAACACGATATATCTGGTGTTAGTTGTCGAGGAGTTAGGTACTCTGTAGCATCCGGTCATGACTTGATGATCATGATACCAAATGTGGCAAATGCCCTATCAAACATCAAAACAATTTACTAAAACAATCCTTGCCTGTTCGAGAAACTTCTTACTGTTAAGGAGTTGTACCTTCCATCATCAGCCCAGCTACCTGAGATGGTGACAACCATACGCACACGCATACGCACGGTTGGCGCAGTGGTTGAGCGATTGACTGCTGCGCAACATGTCGCGGGTTCGATTCCCGCACGGAACAAATATTTGTACGACCTACATGTATTTGTTCCGAGTCTGGGTGTTTTTCTATCTATAATACGTATGTATTTACAAAAAAAAAATGTATATAAGTAGTTTATCTGCCATCTCGTTACCATAACACAAGCATTAGGTTGCTTAGCTTGGGACTATATGGCGTTGTGTGAAATGTCCAAGGATATTATTATTATATTATTATTACCTACTTCATAAAATATGCGAAAAATAATAAGTAAGCCTATAAAATTTGAGGGTTGCCCTCGATTTCTCTAAGATCCCATCATCAGATCCTAACTTGGTGACAGTGGGACCACCTCAGAACTACCTACTTTCGAACAAAAAAAGAATTTTGAAAATCCGTCGACAATTAGCGGAGTATTCGATGAAAAAACATACAAAAAAAAAAAAAAAAACATACAATCATCCGAACATAGTACCTCCTCCTTTTTGTGAAGTCGGTAAAAACAGTGATACTCACTAAAACGACATGCTTATTATATATGCTTTCTATGGAAACTTCTGAGTTCTGACAATGCTGTCCCTCGCAATGGCCAGCGAGACATCGCTGTGTTCTATGGTAGTCATGATGCGGCGAGTATAAAGCTACTGTGAAGAATATTAGCGGTCCAAAACGGTTATTAGGTGGGATAAAATCTGTGTGGTCTGACTATGAATAGAATGTCTTTTGATGGAACAAGGAGCGTGTGTTTAGAACCAGAAATTGATTTTGTTTTCAATTAAGTGAATGGTCTGACGATAAAGTGTTCCTAAAAAAGAGTTTGCCTGCTTCCACACGGTAATTCATAAAAACTCACTAGTCCTGATTCTTGCCAATTAATGAACCGATTTTAATGAAACTTGACACGCTAATTTATACAAAATAACAAAGAACTCTTAAAAGCTCTTAAAGAACTGCGGATCACTTTCCATCAGGTGAGATTTGGGCCAAGAGTTTCCCCGTTTTATATAAAAAAAGGAAAAGGCCTATGTTCCAAAGGAACGTGATGCATCCTTGACGTCTGGTCTTACTCGAAAAAGTTTAATTTTAAAAAAAAAACAACGGGTTGCACTCCGGGAGTGCCGGCAGAATTGAAAACTTGAACATTATTGTTGTGCATTATTGAATCATCTGTCTTACCAATTTTCGATCAGGTCACGTGTCCTGACGCGAGTTTAACATATTACACCCATTCCAAGAAAAATGCTCCACACCGCTAAAGAAGTTTTAACTTCAAAAACAGAAAGAAAGAGAAACTACGAAAATATCCCGAAAGCTGTTTTGTCTGTAAACACTTTTATAATAGAATAGGCTCCTAGGGTTAATCCTAAACTATGAAGACGCTTCCCCGAGTGAAGATAGATGAACACCCATCATTTTCACTAAGAGACAGGCAGGTAATCTCCTAAAGAAAGACGAGCAAAAATAATGTCCACGTCACAGCTGAATCCAAAGAAATCTATTAGAAAGAATCTTGTTTCCCCTTATGAAGTCATTTCACGTACAAAGTAAACGAATCTCAACTTTATGTAGTAGAAGATTAAATGTATTTTATCTTACACTTGAGAACGACAAATGTAACGGTTCGTACGTGCATGCGATTTTTATTGTATTCTAAGAATTTTATGTAAGGTTAGAATTTAATACCTTTTTCTTACTTGAATTTTGATGGTAGTAGAACATTGTGTTTGCTCCATTCTAATAAGGAAAATGGTTATTGCGCCTAATCGTTCTAAAATGTCTTCATTGCTTTGGAACTGTCGTTATCCGAAAGAGAATCGTTTTAGTTAAATTGGTAAGTAAAGCAGCAGTTACAATTAGCATTCTCTATTATGCGAAATTGTTTGTATCGTGAGGCTTCCCTCTTCCAAACCGGCGCTTCATCGACTGGAACGCTGCTCTTTGCAAAGGACTCCTACGGCCCACACCAGATCGACCATTATTAGGCTTTTCTATTTGTTGTTACAGTGTTATCAATAAAGTCAATTTGCCTACACTTGCGATTAAGATGGAGACCTATTTAAGAATTCTACCAACGACTGTAGGTAAGATTAGATAAGCATTGTGGGATGTTATATCAGTTATAGCTTAGGTGGAGAAAAACACTAAGAGAAAAAGATATTCTAATAGAGAGCTTTTCAGGGACTGGGGTCACTTTTTTTTGGGGGACAAATGACAGAAAAGAAGTTATCCAATAAAATGAAAGGGCCTAGGTTGCGTCCTCCATCCATAATCGCTGCATCGATACCTCAAAAAAACGAATTTCAATCGACCGTTCACCCCACCCCCTAAGGCCGTGGACAGGAACCGAGCGGGCGAGAAGGGGCGGCGGCGACAGCGCGGGCAGCGACGCGGCGACGCAGATTCGTTCACGAAGCCATCGGGCATATCGTGCGACGTTAGAGAGGAGCACGTAGTGTTGTGTTATCAAAAGTTGCCTATCTATGACTATAACGTCTCTGCACACGCGCGGGCACCGCTAGATTGGTGCGCGCCGTTCTTACGCCGCCCCTGCGCCGCTCCCGCGCCGCTGCTATCGTGAACAGATCTATTTAAATCTATGCATTTGAACGCGCCGCGCTCGTGCCGTCGCCGCCGCCCCGCGCCCGCTGAGATCGTCCCCGCAGCCTTAGACTTGTCGTTGACAAATAACCATCTTCCGCTTATCCTTGAGCCGAAAGACAGTCGATATTTCTCACGTCTGAGTCTGTACGCACGACAAATTGCTCGGATGAAAGGAGATATAATTTCAGCATCGTTCGGAATCGTGACTTGAATATTTTGCACGTTAACGTGCCGTGTTAAGCAATGTTTTAGAGGGAACAGCAGTGGCGAAGGGTCCATACAACTCGATTCCTATCGGCTTCCCTTTCGAAATAATAATATGGCAAATACTAGTATGAAATTAATTTGTTTTCAATTATCATTTAAACAAATAATTATTTACGAAGTTACATTGCAGGTATAACATTTGCTTATAAAACTAACAATCAAAGAATCAATCTATGCCTAAATTAAGCCGGCCGCTCGCACCGGAATTCAGTACATTTAGTTCATAGTCTCTTGTAGCGATCGTGACCTTGAGGCCACAATATAACACTGCTAGATTTAGGCAGTTAGCAAGCCGGAATTTGTCGAGTTACGATCAGGACAGAGATAGGAAATGTGTACGCCAGAACGAGATGGAATGATCCTGAAGTTGTAAATCGAATTTGTTCGGATAGTAATATTTGGATGACAGATCCACAACAGAGTTCTTTCCAGTGTTGCCGTTTTAGCCACTTTGTGTTTTTGCCAAAAAATAATCCATTTTAGCCACCAAAATAAATCTAGCTACTTCTGGCTGCTTTTTAGATTGAAAAATAAATTAAGAAACAGACTATGTGCATTAACACTTAATTCCATTATTATGATTAGAAAGCAATTTAAAATGGTATGTTAGGCCACCTCAAGTTTTAACAAAAGTCACAAAAACGGTCAAATCAGTAAAACAAACCGAATCCACTGACGAAGATATTACAGAATTTTTAATAACATTGTAGACTTTCATTTATTGATTTTTAATTTTTTGTTGTAAATAGGATTAAAACATTATTAACTTTGATGTAGCCACAAACAAGATTGTCCTAACGGCAACACTGGTTCTTTCGCGGTTCGCGCTTGTTTATGTGTCATGTCTTTTCATTTGTTTTGTTATATTCGTATCATAATATTTAGAATCTTGTAGCATTACTCGTGTATTATTGTTGAAATTGAGTTATTTGTGTAAACTAGTGATAGTTTTGCGTAGTGAAAACAAGGTTAGTGGCGTTGTATTGTTTGGTGATCGTCTATTTAAATAGGTATTTAGGTAAGTTTATAGTTTTACTAGAAATTAGTTATATAAGTAGTGATTTTGTTATTTTAAAGTAAGTTCGATAGCATGGCGGCATTATTGAACATAGCACTATGCTGTCTGACAGATTATTTGTTGACTGAGGAAACCTTTTCAAAGTTGAGTTTTAAAAATAAAAAACATGTAATTCAGATAGGCCGTGCTCGCCCTGACATGATTATAAATAATAAACGACGCGATGGTTTTTTCAAACATTTTAACAGTTCTTTGTACGACAAATACCCGTGGCTTACGGAAAGTTGTAAATTAAATAAAATGTTTTGTTTCCCTTGCATGCTGTTCAGATTCTAGTAGCTTATGGAGCCACACGGGATTTAAAGATATTAATAATCTTTCAAATTCGTCCAAAAAACATGTTCAGACCGAAAAACATATATCCGAAGTTGTTTATCTTTGCATGATTTCGGAAATCGTAGGATAGAAACATTTTTTGCTAATACGTAAGAAGTTCTTAATAGAAAAGTAGATCGGAATAGAAGTTTAATGAAACGGTTCATCGACACAGTAATTTTACTAGGTAAACAAGAATTAGCTTTTCGCGGCCACCACGAAAATCCGGCCATCCGATAACCGCGGTAACTATATCGAAACGTTGTTATATTTAAGCAAGTATGATACTGTAATCGTTTCGCATTTGGAACAATGTTCCTCAACACAAAATCCCACATTCTCTGGCCTTTCGAGTGATAGGTATACAAAATGATTTAATACAAAGTACCTATCGCATTCGTTTTACGCGAATTTTAAATTAAACTTGAAATAAATAAAGCTCTGTTTGTATCGGTCATGAATAGTCATGATTGATGAAACGCCCGATACAGGGAACAGCTGGAATTTACGCATCACACTTGAGCAAGGTAAGCATTTTTTGGTCCGGCTTCCCTTTTAAGAAAATTCACCCTTCGCCACTGGGGAACAGTCATTATTTTGAAACAATGGCTGGTAGGTCGATTTTGGTTGAAGTTAATAGAAATGCTTTCAAACATTTTGATGCCTTTCGGTGTTTTGTGGCTGATTGGGTGATGCAAAGGCGTTTTGGCCGAGAGTACCACACAATGATTGAAATATAATGAGAAAGAAGTACCTAAAAAAAAATTTGGAAGACGCCTTTACCAGGAGTGGGACAGCATAGGTTGGATTAATAATAAATAACAATCAATCGAATCTCCAAAGTTTTTCCTCATCTATTTTGATGTAAGCTTTCAATCTAACCAACTCCTGCTGAATACTTGCATGTCATAGGTATCACGAAAATAAAAACAGACGTGTGTGAAATACACTGCTACCCAGTGCAATGAGGGAAATATATAAAAAATAAATTAAGAAAAATGTATGGAGCAATTTAAAGCCATGATTAAAAAAGAGTTGCGATTTGTTGCAAAATGGCCGCTAGCATTAATTAAAGATAAGGCGGATTTAACTTACCTATCAGCGTCAGATCTTGCCACAGGGCACGGAACCTTAATTAAAAAAGTGTTAACGGTCGAGACAAAAGAGGGTTAAGCTGTTTTAAAATAACCTGTGTTTTATTAGAGTCGTTTTATTTCTTCGTTAATTGGAGTAACTTAGCTACAACGATCATTCTTTTCTTATGTAATTTGTTTTAACCTAAGTTTTATTTTTTCAAAGTTTAATGGATGTTCAGTCAGAACTGCTAAACTGCTTTATTAAAAACTAGCCGATGCCCGTGGCTTTGCGTGCTGTTTTGTATTTTTTATTAATAAAAAGTATCGTATGTTACTTCTAATGCCTCCAAAAACATGTGTACAAAGTTTTATGATGATCGGTTATGGCTGGATTTGACCAACGCAGATAAATCTTATTCGTGGAATAAATTTAACGTTTGACAGTTTTTGTGTGGAAGAACTGTCAAAAATTCAAAATTATTCCTCCGATAAAGATATCTGGCTTTAGTCAAATCCAGCCTAAGTAGTTTTCGCGTGAAAGCGTAACAAACAACACAACACATTTATAATATCAGTAGGGATACTAACTTTTACCCGCGACTTCGTACGCTCATATCCAGTTTTACCCATTTCCGAAGGAATTCCAGGAAATCCAAAAAATCCTCTAAGTTCTCTTCTACAACTTCTACTTTGCGTTGTTGCTAAATCAAAATTTTTAAGTGATAAAATTAAAAATTCTAATAATAAAGTAAAAGCCACATGGCAAATCATTAACAATGAAACGGGCAAATCGGTTAAACGAGATAATCAGTTAGAGATTATAGTTGACAACAAATTAATTAGTGAAGCTGCTGACGTAGCTCAGGCATTTAATGAGTTTTTTTTCCAATATTCCTATAACTACAACTCGCTCCTTGAATTCGTCCCCTTTTAAAGCCAAAAACCTTTTGCATAGTAGTGTGCCTCAATGTAATCAATTATTTAGTTTTGAGCACGTAACACCTCGTGATGTAGTTGACGTATTCAATACACTAAAATAAAAAAACACAGGTGATTTCTGGGGCATTTCCTTAAAATCCCTATCTTGCTGTAACTTTTAATAAATGCGTGGATTTAGGAACTTTTCCTGATCTCATGAAGTGTAGTAAAGTCATACCTTTATTTAAATCAGGTCATAAAAATGACATAGGCAACTTCCGGCCTATCTCCATCTTACCTGCATTTAGTAAAATATTTGAAAAATTAATACTCAAGCAGTTGTTAATACATTTTAATTCACATAGATTACTTCACAATGAACAGTATGGCTTTACAAAAGGCCGTTCGACTACAGATGCGGGTGTCGCTCTCCTAAAACATATATTTAACGCATGGGAGAACTCGCAAAACGCAATTGGAGTTTTCTGTGATCTCTCTAAAGCCTTTGATTGCGTACACCATGACACACTTTTACGTAAACTACGTCATTACGGTCTCCAAAGCGAAGCTCTTAACGTAGTTGATTCATATTTACATATTAGGTTCCAATGTGTTGATGTCAATGGTGTAAAATCTTCCGGGCTGCCAGTGCAATTAGGTGTGCCTCAAGGCTCAATACTGGGTCCGTTCTTATTTCTGGTGTACATAAACGATCTACCGTTTTTCTGAAGGGATATCTGTAACGTAGTATTGTTTGCGGATGATACCTCTCTTATCTTTAAAGTAGATAGAAATAGACAAGATTTTGATTACGTAAACAGAGCTCTTGCAATGGTTACGGATTGGTTTACTGCAAATAATTTAGTTCTAAATGCTAAGAAAACGAAATGTATAAAGTTTGCCTTGCCAAACGTTAGAAATTTAGGTCCCAGTGTAATCATAAGTGAAGAGGTGCTTGAAACTGTGGACACTGCAGTATTTTTGGGCATAACTGTTGATTCCAAACTGCAAGGGGGCCCACATATATCAAGCCTGTCGGGAAGGCTCAGCTCTGCCGCATACGCCGTCAGGAAAGTTAGACAATTTACTGACGTTGACACTGCTCGGTTAGTATATTTTAGTAATTTCCATAGTGTTATGTCCTACGGTATTATATTGTGGGGTAAAGCTGCTGATATACAAAATATATTTGTCTTACGAAAACGTGCTGTGCGAGCAATATATCAGCTAGGGTCAAAAGCTTCATTAAGAGAAATTTTCAAAGAGATTGGAATTCTCACGGTAGCATCTCAATTTATTTTTGCAAACATTTTATACATTAGGCAAAATATACAGTTATACAGTAAAACGAGTGACATCCATAATTTTAATACCAGAAACAAGCATAAGCTACATGCTCCTTCACACCGACTTCGTAAGGTCCATGATTCATTTGTGGGGCTCGGTATCCGTTTATACAATAAACTTCCACTTTCTTTTCTTGATCTGCCTTTTAACTCATTTAAAGCTTAAGTAAAATCGAACCTTTGTTCGAAGGCATACTATTCTGTTAATGATTATTTAGAAGATAAGAATAGTTTGTCGCTGTGTTGAACGCAAGACATATTATCATGTTCTTTTTCTATAAGTAGTTCTTTTATGACAGGTTATATGTGTTCATATATTTTTTTTTTGTTTTTTTTATTTTATTTTTTTTTATTTCGTTTTTGTCTTTTATTAATTACTAGCTGACCCGCACAACTTCGTCTGCGTCACATTTTCTATTACTGCTCCGCTCCTATTTGTCTTAGCGTGATGATATATAGCCTATAACCTTCCTCGATAAATGGGCTATCTAACCCTGAAAGAATTTTTCAAATCGGACCAGTAGTTCCTGAGATTAGCGCGTTCAACCAAACAAACAAACAAACAAACTCTTCTGCTTTATAATATTAGTATAGATTTATGTAGGTCACTATGTAGGTAAAAACTTTTTTTTTAACTTTTTTTTATAGTATCATAGAATCATAGTGTGCTAGCTGTTATATAATAATTATTTATTTGTTTTGTGTCATGTACTAATTACTTTGCATTCTACTCAGTGTATAAATTCGAGTTCCTAAAACGTAACAGACAGATGTGTTGCTGGGGAATTTGTTGGCCACTTCTTCTCCACAGCTAAAACACTAGGAAGTGGTGACGGGCGGGCGTTTTGGGGGACTGTCTTTTGTAGAACTTGACGTTCAAAAAGTGCTGGCGCTGAGCCTAATTTGAATAAATGACTTTTGAATTTTGAATTTACAGGGCTCAAATTTCAGCTTCTTACGACCAGTAGTTTCGGCTGTACATTCTCTGTCAGTCACTCATTCATTCGCAAGGGAAGAATAGGCTTGTGTCCTGAAAAATTCAAATTAGTCCGTCAGTTAGATTATCAAAAAATAATTTGACCCGTTTTTTTCTGTACGGGAACCAAAATTGACGAAGTTACGACGCTTTTAAAATTCTCAATACGTCACGGCTTCGCATATTTTTTTGGTGAGTCGTGACGTCACGAGCCCCCACTCCCGAGTTTTGATGCGTATTATCTTTGTCAATATTTATTGATTTACAAAAACAAAAAAATACGTGTCCATTACTTTTCAATACTCTAACTGACGGACTAAATAAATAGTTTTGCAATTTTTGGATGATGGAATCTAGCCTATTTTCAGTGGGCAACGTCGATGTATGTAAGTAGATGATGATCATAGAATATTTTCAATTAAAAGCCCATTATGTCACCCTATTTAATGCTTTCTTCATCTATTTTTTCTCTAACTTATATGGTGTAGGTACCTACATAATAAAGAGTAACCATTCTATTCTATTAAAATTCTAAATAGGTATGTATTTGCGTAATAGTAGTAATTTTTTACCATGTTTTTAGGGGTCCGTAGCCAAATGGCAAAAAACGGAACCCTTATAGATTCGTCATTGTTGTCTGTCTGTCCGTCCGTATGTCACAGCCATACGGACGGACATAGTATGTTGAAACTTGGTAAGTAGCTGTATTCTGTGAACCGAATTAAGATTTTCACACAAAAATAGAAAAAAACACGATTAATTTTGTGGGGGTCCCCATACCACAGAAATATAAAATATAATATCTATGCTTAGACACAGAAATATAAAAATATTATGCTTAGAACTGAAACTCAAAATGATTATTTTCATCAAACCCATACGTGGGGTATCTATGGATAGGTCTTCAGAAATGATATTAAGGTTTCTAAAATCATTTTTTTCTAAACTGAATAGCGAGAGACTTCCAAAGTGGTAAAATGTGTCCCCCCCTGTAACTTCTAAAATAAGAGAATGATAAAACTAAAAAAAATATATGATGTACCTACATTACCATGTAAACTTCCACCTAAAATTGGTTTTAACGAGATCTAGTTAGTAGTTTTTTTTTAATACATAAATCATAAACCGCAACTTTTATATACCTACAGGTTTGTACGGAACACTCGGCGCGCGAGTCCGACTCGCACTTGGCTGGTGTTTTTGTTCTTTAAACTTTTTAATCTTTTTACAAAAACAATTTTAGCAGAAAATCTTTTGCGTTCGACATCAATCAGACATCGAACTATCGGACCGTGAATTCCCAAGAAAATTGATAAATAATGTAAAAATAATGCCCCAAAGAAGTAATTTAAACTTTTAGTTGATTTTCAATTTTGTCTGGACTGAACAATATTCAAAGATAATAAAGCATCACAGACAATTTCGTTTCATTTTAGTCGCTCTGATAAAAGTCACGTCAAAACATTGTGAATTCTTTTAGCTGATTGAATACACAAATGGCGATTGAACTATAAAACACCAGATGACCAGTTCTAAGAATTTTAAGCAACATTCACTTTTGACAAATTGCGACTGAGACGCGAATGCGAACATTTATTAAAAAGTAGCTGACCCGTGTAACGTCGTCTGCGTAACATTTTTCATTACTGCTCCGCTCCTATTGGTCTTAGCGTGATGATATATAGCCTATAACCTTCCTCGATAAATGGGCTATCTAACACTGACAGAATTTTTCAAATCGGACCAGTAGTTCCTGAGATTAGCGCGTTCGACCAAACAAACAAACAAACAAACAAACTCTTCTGCTTTATAATATTAATATAGATTGAATACACAAATGGCGATTGAACTATAAAACACCAGATGACCCTGAGTGCCTATTCTACTAATTTTCACATTCGCATTCGCATTCGCATCGCATTCGCATCTCAATCGGAATCTGTCAAAAATGTATGAAAATTAAGGCTTTTTTGACAGTTAGCGATTGACATGCGAATGAGAAAGTTGTTTAAAAATTAGTAGAATTGGCTCTCAGTTCTAAGAATTTTAAGCAACATTCACTTTTGACAAATTGCGACTGAGACGGGAATGCGAACATTTATTAAAAATTAATATCCTAATGTGAGCTATCGCGTCTGAATTCGCCGCCAGAGGCGCTAGTGTAGCATGAGTTCTTCGAAATGTCAAATTTCACTATTTGTTGGCTTTTGAGAAAAGTTTTACTAGGTACTTACTTATTTGTTTTCATTTTTGTGAATATTTTACTAAAACAGCTTGACTATGGCAGATTTACTTACGGTACCACCGACCACTGCACGCAATGCACTTTTTTCTGTCGGAAACATGTATTTGTCTTTCTTTGAATGAATGAATGAATGAAAGATAGGTACATTTATTTGCAAGAGACTAAAGTAGAGCATCAAAATATTCGTCCTCCACGCTGTCAGCTGGTATTGTACCCAAGAGACTGGCGGCATTGCCACGTTGAATGGCAATGCTTAATCTCTGCCCAAAGTAAAAGCCAGCTCTTGGGTCACGGGAAGTGTCAACCAGCCGTTTCGAAATTTCTTTGAAAAGGCTATGAGCACAAGGGCCCCACGGCCCTAGGGTTTCAACCCCAATTTATTTGCAAGAATATAGGTAGCTGACATAAGTTCTATAAGTTCATAAAATCTATGAGTTTCACTATATTCGGCATTTCTGCCGTGCAAATAAGTATATAGATTTTACATCTCGGTTTTACATGCAGTACACATTTAATAAGTAATTAGCAATAACAAAAAAGTACAAGTACTTATGTATCAATTTCATCATATAAATTTAGGTTTTCATGCAATTAATAAAATTAAAATTAAATACAAGTAATTTACAATAATCTATCAGTGATGTCATGTCAATAGAAATTATATGAATAACGAAATGTTTAAATATTATTAAAGTAATTTCAATATTTGGATGTCAAAGTAATTATAGTAAATACATAAGTTATATAGTTTATACTCGCAATATTCATTGATGGAATAAAAACATCTCTCAAACAACCAGTTACTTATATAGTTTTTTATTAAATTCTAAATCTGTAGCACTTCTAAGTTCTTCGGCTTAGTGGTTAAATATTTTCACCGCCATAGTATTACAATAATTTTTGTTGCATAATTTTAGTCGGTTTCGTGGGACTACTAGAGGCTTTTGAGTTATTTTTCTTTTCGACATAGCCTTTCTTCCCTTTCAAAAAGTGAGTAGTTATTTCTTACAAATCAGGTTTCAAATCTATACTAATATTATAAAGCAGAAGAGTTTGTTTGTTTGGATTAAACGCGCTAATCTCAGAACTACTGTTCCAATTTGAATTCTTTCAGTGTTAGATACCTAGCCCATTTATCGAGGAAGGTTATAGGCTATATATCATCACGCTAAGACAAATAGGAGCGGAGCAGTAATGGAAAATGTGACGCAGACGAAGTTGCGCGGGTCAGCTAGTAATTATATATAGTGACATATTGTTTTAAACTTTCATGGTCACTAACATTAGAATAGTTCATATCGGTATTTCTACCATGTACCTTTTTATTTGCGAGTTTCCGATATTTCAGCATTGTTGCAAGCGCCATGATCACACATTCTCTGCTTAGAATTCTGATAAGGTTGTGATTCCCTTGACCTTGAGAGCCACGTGCAGATGATGATGTGATCTGATCGATTTCGGCCAAGGCGACAGCTTCGACTCCGCTGTAGTTATTGTGGGTGAGCTCGTATGAGGCTTATGTAACCATCTTCTGTGAAGATCCTCGCACATTGCGGACGTAACGTAGGACGTTTGTTTGTTTGATTGAACGCGCTAATCTCAGGAACTACTGGTCCGATTTGAAAAAATCTTTCAGTGTTAGATAGCCCATTTATCGAGGAAGGCTATAGGCTATATATCATCACACTAAGACAAATAGGAGCGGAGCAATAACGGAAATTGTGACGCAGACGAAGTTGCGCGGGTCAGCTAGTAATAGATAATAGATTTCCGCAGGTGGTCGGGCTTTCAACTGATCACGCTTCGCATCAAGCTCAAGGCGCCTCCGTATCTGAAAATCATGAGCTGTGATTTTAACCAAAGTCCCCTACTCATGTCTTTGGCCTTTGTAGATAACTTACACGTGTAGCTCAGTATGTAACGCCCGACACCTGACAGTATACCAAAGCGGAACATAATCTATCTCATTAATAAAGAGATCCAGGAGAAACGCTACACTTCATGTGAGATTTATGTACCTAATGGCTTCTGCTAGAGGCTTCTCTCCCGTGATCCTCCCTAGGGAACATACTCCCGGGATATACAGGGTGTCCCAGAACTGAACGTCAATACAGAATCGGGTGATAGGACAAATCATAATAGTTACCAGAAAAATATTTAAAAAAAACTGTCATGTATTTTTTTTTAATTACCGTAATTTCTTTTTTTTTTCGAAAACTGACAATAACTAAGAATTTAAAACAACAGGTTACACAAGCACTACTCAAGATTAGAAAAAAACGAAAAAAGTAAGGATTTGTAGCTAAAGGAGCTCAAAACCATCATCACAAAGGTGTACATTTATCGAAAAAGAAATAAAAAAATCCTAATTTAAAATATACATGGCTAACATTTGTTTTTTTATATTTTTCTGGTAACTATTATGATTTGTCCTATCACCCGATTCCGGCTTGACGTTGAGTTCTGGGACATCCTGTAAATGTATACCCTTAGTGTTATTTCAGACTATTATCTACCTCAGTGCCAAATGTCATGAAGATCTTTTCAGGCGTTCTGACGTGAAAGAGTAACAAACATGCATCCTACCATCCACCCTCACAAACTTTCGCATTTATTATATTAAGTAGGTATTATGGGACGTTAAACTTCATTAGAATAGAATAATTCAAACCACGCTGCAGCATTACCGAACTACATTGGGGTCGGCTTATTGTCTAACCGCGGGTTTTTGATTATATTTCCGTTTTTTGAAACCGACTCCCGAAAAGTTATTTATACTTTGTAGTGTTTTATTTTTGGAAGTCGGTTTTCTTTTTGTTGTAAAAACGTTTTTATTTTTTACTTTTTAGAGGTACCTACGTACCCATTCACAGCGTACCAGCGTGTTATGCATGATAGGTTATGAATTGCTAAAACAAACATTTTTCATCATTCAGATCCTGGCTTACACCTTCCATCATCAGCTCAGCAACATGAGATGATGATTGCCAGGCACAAATATCTGAAATAGGTACGTTATAAAGCTTATGAATTTTAAAAATCGGTACACAATTAGCGGAGATATCAGTGAACAAATAAAAAAAAAACGGGTTGCACTCCGGGAGTGCCGGCAGAAGAGAAAACTTGAACATTAACGTTGTGCGTTTTTTAGTCATCTGTCTTACAAATTTTCGATCAGGTCACGTGTCCTGACCCGAGTTCAACATTTTATACCTACCCATCTCAAAAATGTGCTCAACGCCGCTAAAGAAGTTTTCACTTCAAATAATTGGTACATACAGCCGAACATAGAACCTCGTCCTTTTTGAAGAAGTCGGTTAAAAATGAAACTAGTTTATTACTTCTCTACTGGTCTTCTTTTCTCTCTCTCTGTCTGGTGCACAAAGTAGGCTCCTCGTCCTCACATACATATTCATTACACACGTATCCTATCTACACACAGGCTATCGAGATTAATGATAGAATTATATGTGTAGATACTGGCCAGCTGTATCATCAATCACCGAATTTGAGTGCCTAATGAACAAAATTGTACCAACGAGTTTGCATGGAAAGACCACAGACCTCGAAACGCCCACTGACAGCTGCTAGAGAGCCGATTGATTAAAATAATACGTCTGTATCGCGGGCACGTAATGGGGGCTACCGTTTTTGTACTCGCCAGTTAACGCCACTGTCGAGTACGGTCCTTAATCGTAGTATTAAAGTAGGTATTAGTAATAACTATAATAACTATATATACTTAGTATAGTTATTACTTATTACGCGCATGTGAATAAAATTAGAAGTAAAATAATTTAAGATGCCGTGAACGTGCACTTAATACAACATAGATAATATCGTCGCAGTGTTACATGGACTCAGCTTAATAGAGAAAAGACAAGGACGTACATAAATACATATTTCCGACAAAAAAAAGTTTAAAGCAGTGGTCGAGAAAACCGTCACTTAATCTGCCGTATACAGGCTGTTTTAGTCAAATATTCTCAAAAAAACAAACTAATAAGTTAATTAACTCTTTTCAAAGGCAACAGTGAAGTTTGACATAGGTATCGAAGACCTCACGCTACACTAGCGCCTCTAGCGGTGAATTCAAACGCGATAGCCCCCATTGCATTGAGCTGAAGTTTCGACTGCCTTAGCCATATCCAGAAATAAGCAATCTCTGACAATGATCCTCAAGACATTGAAGACCAACTTAGCCCGATGAATCGCAAAACTTAAGTGCACTGAGCAAGGTAATTTGCTTGCTGAACAGATAGTCCTCGATTCGAAAGAGGAGGTGTGTTCTAGAGTTGCAACCATGTAAGTATCCGGAAGACGCAGCGTGGCAAGCTCTCCCACAAGGTGAACCGATGAACTGGCGATACCGCTGGATGCCAGAAGAACAGCGGGTCTAAAAATGCCACTTTAGTAGGTATAATCATAATATTAACCACACAACAGTCTATCAAATTTCATTTTCATCTTTATCGCCAACGCATTAGGTTCAAGGTTGATTGGGAAAATTTGACAGTGACAGGTATCGCGATGTGCTTTCTGATTCTGCTAAGTTTGACCGTAAGTACCAAATCCTCCTGTAATTTTTGCATCAGCAATGGCCGCTGGGACTGTTCAGTGCTCTGTGGACTAGGCCGTTATTAAGGTCCCTAATAGGATTGTAGTTAATTAGGGCTACGAGGGTTTGGTTTTTAAAATTTGGATTGTTCGAGAGAGCGCTCTCGAATACCTAAATAAATTAAGCCTTTTAATCAAGGTATTAAAACAACCAACCCAAGTTTGACTAGTTTGGGCGCCAGCCAAACTTATATCTCTCACGAAAAGCGCAATCTATCAAACTGAAATACCAAAACGACCTCAATGGAACTCCCATCTTAAAATCCAATATCTCCACTGATAGATCACCACCAGAACCCAGCCAAGTATAAATGAAAACCATTAGAGTACAGAACAAGTAATAAATATACATTTTTAACGCTTCACTCGCTTCTCAACATCTTATTGTTTCGAAATACACCGAGAAACGGCAGCGGGTCGCAAATTGTTTTAAATTTTTAAGACTTGACTGCGAAAGAAAGAAAAATCAACCTTAGTGTTATGGAAATAGAGATGAAAAGTAATCTCATTTAGAAGCATTTCTTTTTGGGAATATGGAACCAGTCAGTACGTCTCATATACAGAAAGGACTCAACGCAATCAGCTAGAAGGATCGAGGTTACGTTTGTCATTCCCTTTGTTACAAGGTACTCTTCTGCCTTAGTCGGAACTTGTATATTATAGGTTTCTGCTGAGTTCATATTGAAATCAAAAGGTATGATGAATACGTACAGCCACGAACTTAAAATCATATATCAAAGTCCTCCGCGCGATTTGTACTTATACAACCGCCCCATCGGGCATCCACCCCGCCTGAAACATCATGCACCAGAGCACGGTTGGTCGTCCAGGGCCAAGAACCGGGGTGTCACCATCGACCGTCTACGACTAACGATGAGGCCGCACTAACGATGAGTGCTCTCGTCCTGACTCCCGACGCGCGTCAAACTGGGCGTGTAAGTTTTACTTTCGCACAATCTTGACGAAAGACGCACCTGCATGGCACGCATCAACATCTTGCGCTGTGGAGCATCATGGACGGCAATGACATCATTCATTGACCTCGGGATTGAGAACCTGGATGAGTTAGCGACTTGTGAAGGGAATTCTCCTGCTTGGCTCCACGTTATGCCCCCGATACGAGGCCTGAAATTTTTCTCTCTCTTTTGTAAATATATCAATGTCTCAAGTCCAGATACCAAGGACTTCACTCATATTTCATGACTTCTGGTTTTTCTTTCATAAGAACCTTCTGCTGAGAGTAACAAACACAACAAAAAAAGAAGTAGCGAAATTTTCCCAGCCGTTCATGCGTAAATCTTCTTCATGGGAAATATGGATTCATTTTTATACACAGTTTTGTTGTTATGAGCTTGTGCTTGATATGAGGTGTACAATAAAATATGAATTAAATAACTAGCTGACCCATGCAACTTCGTCTGCGACACATTTTCTATTAATGCTCGGCTCCTTTTAGTCTTAGCGTGATGATATGTGTGTGCCTATATCCTTCCTCGATACATGGGCTATCTAATACTGAAAGAATTTTTCAAATCGGACCAGTAGTCTCTGACATTACCCCCTACATACAAACTTACAAACAAATGTTACCTCTTTATAATATTAAGTACCTATAGAAGTATCGACTTAAATCCTAATATATATATGAAATTTATTCAGTTACTGACAGACAACGCACAGCCGAAACTACTGGTCGCAGAAAGCCGAAATTTGGCATTTAGTTTCCTTGGGGTGTGCAGGGAGCACTCAGAGTTTCCCAACTTTCCCGAAATTCCTATAGGAACGGAAAAATCGCGATAAGCGCGTACGAAGTCGCGGGTAAATCTAGTAAATAATAAATAGGTATGCACAGTATCTGACCAACATGGCAATTAAAAACCACGAAAAAAAACGCTACGCAAGATATTTAAATTCAATTAAAATTCAATATCCTAAGTATTTACCAAACCGTATGGAACTATATACTTACTCTTGATTAAAATTTAAAGTGCACTGCAGCGGTAGCCACAAAGGAACTAAAAGCCAATCGAATCGGGCTTTTGTATTTGATGTCGCAGTTAAAAGTGAAGTCTGAACAGGTAACTTAGATTGTTCTAAGCTATTCTCCTTTCATTTATTTAAAACTTTAAGTAGCTATCGGTAAAATGAGGTTAATAGAAATAACACTTAGAATGGTATTTTCACTTCAATGCTACTTTATTGTTTTCTAAAAATTAACAATTTTTTACCACTACAACTAATATTGATTTAAAATGTAAATCCTCAAATGCTGCAAGCAAGCAGAGTTTAAATAAAGTAAATATCCCCTTCAAAGTGTTGTTTCTATTTACCCCTTTTTTTAAGGATGGAAAATAATCATCAAATGACTCCTCCCGCTCTGGATAAAGCAGAGCAGCAGGAGACTCCTACTGACTAAAGCCCATCCGTAGGTACCGTGTTCCACCTAATGCCCTTTGCGTTCCAGGTCCGCGGTGACTCTTTCAAACCAATTTCGCAACTTTTATTTACCCCTGTGTTTCTGTTCACCCCGTTTTACTACTACTAGGTACCTAGTAAAGCACGCCGTACAATGGGCGTTTTCTACCAGTCGACCTTAGCACTTGCTTCACCGCCGGCGAAGAAGCGATTAGCTTACGACTATTTGCTCGCTGTGGAAAGGGACAAAAGATATAGTTCTCGTGTGAGTAAAAGCGACACATGCATTCATAGTCGATAGCTGGCTGTTCACACTGCCGGTGAGCGGCTCTTACCTCAAGTTGATAGCAGCGTTTTTTTTTTTTCATACAAAACGGGGAAACTCTTGTCCCAAATCTTACCTGATAGAAAGTGATGATTAGGCCGAAGATGGAAGCGAGTTTCACCCGGAATCCTCTTAAACAGAGGAACTGGCTATCATACCTCTAACTGCCGGAACACAACAATGCTGTAAAGTTAGTTGTTATATGGCGACAGACTAATTAGACATAATGGTGGTAGCTTGCCAAGCGGACTTAAAACAAGTCCTACCACCAACCAAACCGAGCAAAAAATTTGCCTCCACTGGGAATCGAACCCGGAAACTCTGGGTCTGAATCAGGTGGTATTACCACTAGACCACGGAGGCGGTTAGTGTCACCTGTTTAGCACCACCCGGGGACCACGTGTAGGGATTCGCTGAAGGGGGTTCTCCTACGGACGCGGGTGACTCGGCCCCCAAAACACCACCAACCACACTGCCGGTGAGCGGCTCTTACTTCAAGTTGATAGCAGCGACAAGATCACAAGAGCTATCAAAGACTGCACTTGATCGCTCGCTCGGCGATGGTCACTGGGCGGTCAGAACTCACCAACCAGCGGTAATTTCTACCTTTAGTGCCGGCTGGAGCGAGTATTGCGAGTAATCGCCCGTCGCACAAAAGCACTTGCTTAAAGCCAAGCGTCATAACTACTTATCGAAACTCTTCACTCGCTGCTCGCCAACTCGTTTCAAGTTTGAAGCTTTATCGCCGGCGATGAGACAAGACGCTCTTATTGCAATGTATCCTACCCGTTACTTACATAATATATCAATATCATAATAAAAGCATAAAGGTTTCTCGATATTTCTATACTACGCCTGCTCAGTCGTCCTTCCTACTTGCGACGTACCTACCTACTTAATTGCATTCTCTGTACCTAACTGGTACTAGTACTCTTTGAAGAACAGAGGCAGAAATAGCGTGCGAGCGACGAGGCGGTACCGAAATGGATTTTAACTAAGACTAGTCTTGCAGTCGCAGTTTTAGATAAAATACAAATGACTTCCCTCGCTCTGGGCGGAGCGGGAGTATCAGACTTCTAAATACTGACTAAAACCCATCCATGTTCCTTCATGTGCCCTTTGTGTTCCGGAGCCACGGTATCTCTTTCGAATAGTCCCGCGACTCGTGTTTGCGAACCACTTATCTTCATCAGGTGTTTTTTTTTTTCAACGTTCTTAAATGTTCACTTTCGCATAATAAAACACTACTTCCTAACTTTACGGCAATAGGGAATATGCATGCGTTTTTTTTATTTGCAAAATAAAATATTTATTAGCTCTAGTAAACAATCATGAAATTATTTTTTAAAGACCTTCATCATTTATTAAGTTAGAAAGCTTCTAAGACTATAGTTAGAAAGAGAAGTCCGATACGTAATGTGACTTCAAATTACACGACGACTATACAGCTGCCATAGAAAACAGCGTTTTCGCGAGAGGGACAGATATATTTGTTTAAAATAATTGTATCTCGTTCGTTTTTCGATCAATTTAGAGTCTAATTTCACAGTTAGTATTATATTTTCCAATACTTTTAGATAAGCTCTCCAGATCATTAATACTTTTTCATGCATATTCCCTATTTGAAGGCGCCCTTAGTTTCTTGTAGAGATGGGTTGTAACAGGTTGAACACGATATCTGTTATCGCTGTTACTGTTACACAAAATAAAAGATCCAAATATCTGTTATTAAATAACAGTCCGTTATTTTTGTACGGACAATACGTTTTTATTTTTGTAGTCGGAAATTGTATCCCAAGTATTGACAAGTAGAACTTTTTATGTAAAAAGGTCTTCATCGCATATTGTTTTTTGTGCTCAAGAAAGTTAACTAGGGTTTGTCCGCTTTTTTTGCGGAAGCCTAGACCAAAATTGCCTATGGTAGTTTCATTATTTAACAATTTCCCTATTCTAGCGTTGAAATCGCCAATTATGGTGGAGTAGTAACATGGTGCATCATTTAGGGCCTTTTCAATGTCGTCATAGAAGGTCTGCACTTCTTCATCTGAATGGTCTGAAATGGGAGCGTATACTTGAATTATCTTCATGGAATATCGTTTTTTTGAGTTTAACCGTCATAAATCAAACTCGTGTTATAACAGTACTCGTGTTAAGCTTTTCATTCATGTCATTGCCGAAGCAATAGTTTTTGCAGTCAGAAATCCAACTCCTCCATACATTGAAATATAAAAACAGCCTTCATAAGTTAATTTAATTAGATCTTCCTTCTCATCTCAGACATACCTATAACATCCCATTTGGATCTTTTCTAATTCATTCTGCAATTCGAATAGGTAATCGGTCGCCCGTACGCAGCGTCCTGACATTGTAACACGCCAGGGTCAGGGTCGTTGGGTGGTGACAGCTGGGCAGCTTCCAGGGATTCTTCGCACCCTCTGGCCCGCCGTTACCTAAGCCGCTGTCAGAACCCGGAATAGCGGGGCTGCTGGGTACTGAGGGCCGTGGTTTATTGACACTTTTCATGAAAAAAGGGGTTTAACCTTATAACGCCACGCTGGCCAGTGCGTCTTGGCGAGTTTTTCAGATCAGCTGTGGCCCCGCGTGCAGGAGAGGTTGACTTGGATAACTAGATGTGCTGCCACCCCTTTACCCCCCACTTACACCATGTATACACCATACTATACAGATTTCTTCAATGGATTTTCAACTTATTGTTAAAAAATAAGGTTCAAGGTTGATTGGGAAAATTTGACAGTTTCGGGTGACTGTACCTAAGACCTAAAGTATCTCTATCAAGGACGTACGTGACGTATTTTATATATTTCATTACACTACAGTGACCCTAGTAAATTATAGACGTAGGTTTTGCTAGCAAGTCCCATCCCATCTTTACAAAATTATAATTAATTTTGTAGTTTCTATTTTATCTATAAATGTCATAATATCTATATTGCCTAATTAAAATTAAATTAAAATTCATTTATTTCAGGTAAGACCCATATCATACAGCATACACTTTAAAAACTTGCAGCCAATCACATTCGGTTTAATAATAGTTTAGTCTCTTATATGCGACACTATATGTAACTTGTCTGTCACAACAGTGCCGCATATAAGGACAGTCCAGTCTATTCGCTATCATTTTCAGAACGGTGTTGGAGCTGGCCCGCACTCTACGCACAAGTGATGCACAGCGCTTCCGCATGGTCGCATAGAAACAGTCTGTGCGTGCCAAAGCGAACATACCTGAAGCGCTGCAATAGCGGGGCAGCCCCAAAACCGCCCTGAAAGCGTTATTAAATTGGACACGAAGGGTACTGTATTGTTTCTGCGTGTAATTAGCCCACAGGCTGCAGGTGTACATAGACGTGCAATATGCTCGGAAAAGAGTTATTTTCACGTCATCCGAGCACCGCGCGAACCTGCGGGCCAACATGTTGGCTCTCTTAGATACAGCCCTTCGCTCCCGTTCCATGTCAGCATGATCTCTGAGGCCAGCCGTGACTATATGCCCTAGATATTTAAACTGATGAACCCTCTCTAAGGGTACATTGTTAAGACGGACATGTGGCAGTTTGTCCGGGCATATCGCCCCGCCGGCCTCAAAGACCATGAACTGACTTTTCCTAATATTATATACAAGTCCATGTTTAACAGCGTAACCCTCACATGTCGCCATCAACCTCCTCAGGCCACAGATTGACGCGCTCAGCAGAACCATGTCGTCCGCATAGCTTAGATTATTGACACATGTGTCATCTACATGGCAGCCTACATGCTGACTGCTCAGCGCGACGATCAGCGCATCCATATAAAGGTTGAATAGCGTTGGAGAGGTCAGTCCGCCCTGTCTCACACCGCATTCCAAGCGATATGGCTCCGACATTGCCCCCGCCCATCTGACGCTGTTGACTTGGTTCATATACCAGTACTTGAGTATGGTAACCAATTCTTGTGGCAGGGCGGTACTCTCAAGTTTTTCCCACAACAGATCATACGCCACCAGATCAAAAGCCCTGGACAGGTCGAGGAAGCATGCATATACCGGGGTTTTACGGTCATTATAGTATCTGACGGTATGCTTAAGACACAGTATGGCACTTTCCGTCGATAAATGCGGTCTAAATCCGAACTGGTTATCGTGCAGAGATATATATTTACTTAACTGTGTATTAAGCAAACCGTCTAACACCTTCGCTATGACCGTAGCCAGAGAAATGGGCCGGTAGTTGGTTTTATCAGCTATGTCACCGGTTTTATCTTTGACTACTAATGCATAGATTAAAATAATGAAAAACGGAATGCAATAAAACATGCTCCGTTCCATTCCACGTTCCAGTTCAGTGTTTATTTCCAATCCATTATTCATTAAAAATAAGCAAAAGGAAATAAAAACAAACGAAATTAATAATAATTCGTTATTTTTGTAATTAAATAATAGGCATTTCATTTAATTGCATTACACTGACATGCACTTGACCCAACTTTTAAGTTTTCTATAGACTTGCGTGAACAACGCACATGTAACGGAACGTGACATTTTTAAATAAAAGTTCTGACGGAAACGGTTTTGTTGATGGAAGTTGTTTTGTTTTCTTGTGACTAGTTTTAAAATATGAAGAATATTGAGTTAATTATGTGCATTGTGTAGTGATTTTAATTTAATTCTGTTTGAGAACCACTTATCTTCATTAGGTGAAATTATTTTATTTTTTACAACGTTCGTAAATGTTCATGCATCTGACTATTACTAATAGCTATTACAATCTTGTCATACTCTTGATATTTTTAACCGTTAACCAGCTGTTATTAAGTCGTAACTTCTCATTGACTTACCTATATTTATTTACGGTACAATACAAAGAATAACAAAATCGCCGCATCGCCCGTGTGTATACGGACTCTGCAGAAAAAACAAGTCTTCCACTTGCCGTGTAGCCACCATCATTTCATACATATTATTATATAAACCCCCTAAACAAGCTTACAATTTCAGGTAAGATAAAGCTATAAAAATGCCAAAAACCAAAGCTGTGTCTCCTGCGCGTTCCCAAGGCGGTATTACCACACCAAAGCGCAAGACAACCCGTAGCAGCCGTAGTCTATGCTCCCCAGCGCTGTCCACGGCTTCTGGCAGGCTCACATCGCTCATAGACCAGTTCAAAGACAAGAACATGGAGTCGTTTGCACTGTCCCCGTTGAACGGCAGATCTGTGTTGAATGATAATACTGAAATTGAAGAGCCTAGACGTGAGTGCATTGTTTTATTAGTCATAACTATGTTTGTTGTTAGTTTATGCAAGACTGTACTTGTTGTTTATAAAGTTGGTCAAACGTGATGATAATAATTATCCTCAGTAGCAACTCTGTTATCAGGTTCATCTTTAAATTGGATATAATAAGCCCTTTACTACTTTTCAGACTGGCTTTGTAAACAGTTTGTGAACTTTGTTAACACTATCAAAAAAAATTTTTTTTCTATAAAATTAAAAAAAAAACTTTCTAGTTGAAAGTTATCATGAAAAAAACTCATGATTGTTTGCTAGAGAGAGAACTCATGATTGTTTCCCTATTGTATGCACCAAGCAACCCATTATTATAATGCAAAATGTTTATTTTCAGGTAAAAGTTGGTGGAAAAAGTTGGATGAGAATTCCCAAGATGTGATGGAAGTGTTAGAAGATAATAAGTTAACAGAAAACAATCCTATTGAGGAGTTAATTGATATTGAAGTCTTGAGGTGAGTTATCTTTTTTTTTCCACCAATTTTTTTCTACTTTGTCTGTAACACTTTTTTCATGAATCATCAGTACCACTTGGTAGTGGCGTGAAAATTATTGTATAGCTCAAGGGTGGCTAGCTTGATTAGACCCAAGATCGACTTTTACTGACGAAACCCTGTGCAATCTACTAATTACATGCTTCTTCAAATTTAAATTGAACCAGTACAGTTCAGTCTACAATTAAATTATGTAGTATTTTTATTTTATTAATCTAACCTACCTATTCTATTAGGGGGTTTTGGTTTCCGCACTTAGTCCTGATGTTGGACCATTGTACTTACGTGAGCCATGGCGGCCGTCATTCCAACCACCCAAATTCCCTCCAGAAACAGATAAGTTTTCTCAGCGTGTTCAGGATATCTGTGAGCAAAGTTTGGTGACCCTATGTTTGTTTCCGTATTTCAGCGACGCCCTCGCACTCAAGGAGTACATGTGGTACTGTTTCTTCCCCTCCATGCATGCTCTGCATAGAGCGCTATCCGTAATACCTATTGTGTGCAAGTGTTTATTTAGTGAACAGTGACCGGTGATGGTCCCTGTCACCATTCGTAGGGTGTGCCTATCCAGTCGCAGAAGGCGCCTGGTAAGTTTTCGGTCCAGGTTTGGCATGGCTTCCTTGGACTGCCTGCAGCCTGAGGCCAAGGCCCACCAGCGTTCCGCTTGTTTGTGGGTGTGTTCATGCAGCCATGTGCCTAGTTGGACGAAGGGGAGCAGTACTATGGATTCGGGTCCAACAGCCACAGCACCAGATCCCCTCCTGGTCAGTTCATCGGCCGCGTCATTACCTAGTGATCCGCTGTGCCCTTTTATTCACTGCAGCGCCACGGTGTTGCGGTTGGTCACCGTGACGTGTTCTAACACGTCACGGTGACCAACCGCAACAAGTCATACAAGAATGCCACAAAGCACTAGAGTGCATTGTGGCATTCTTGTATGAGTTTCGAGGTAGTGTAGTTCTTTTTTAGGGATTGGAGGACTGAGGCACTGTCAGAGAGAGTATCCGGGTGTCCGTGACTTTCCTGGCCTCTATGGCATGAACTGCTAGGATAATGTCCATGCATTCCGCCTGGTAGACGGTGTTGAGCTTACCTAGCGGTCTGGATATTTTAATGTTGGAGTAAATTCCAACTCCCGTACCAGCCGGATCTAACCTACCTATTTATATAGATAGTTGTGCAGTTTTTTATAAGTATTTATATTTTTTGCTTTGCCGCGATCGACTGGACTAATAGCCTCGGTCGACCACTCCATCCCTGGTATAGCATATAGCCTCCCTCAATAAATAAGCTACCCAACATAAAAGGATTTGTCAAGTCAATCCAGTATTTTTGAGATTAATACTTTCAACCAAACAAACAAACAATCTCTTCAGCTTTATAATATTTGTGCAATTTAAAGAAGTGAAAGTCTGTAAATCTCAATGTTTGTAATCCAAATTTTCACAGAGTAGGTATGTATTTCTATTGCTGCTGTATAAACAAAAATATGCAAGAAATGTGTTTTTTTTTACTTTTTATTTTTTTTTCTTGACTTTCTGAACTGCATCTAACTAAATTGAAACAACGCTGTTTTTTTTTTACAAATCTACCTTTCTTGTTTGGATATGCAGCTAACCATATAACTGCTTCTATTTTCAGCCAAGAAAAAAAGAACTACACTCTTGACCTACCAGAGAGCAGCGACAATGAATCTATCAACAGCATAGTACTCCCACAAAGAAGGCTCTTTACACAAAAAGAGAACCAACCTCAAAAGAAGTATGGCCACCTAATAGACAATAGGGAATCATTGGCTAAACTTCACAAGACCAACACAAACATTGACAAGACACTAAATGTTGGAAAAAGAGAACTATTCCAAAATGCAAAGAGATCGAAGCCAATTTTTCCGGCTGCCTTACTTAATATATCCCCAAATAAAACAGCTGCTGACAAAACTAGAGAAAATGCGCTAGCAGATCCCAAACCGCAAGTAAGAAACATCTTTGGTAACAGACCAGCAAACAAAAGAAAGAATATGTTTGCTGACTTCATTGTTTCTGAAAGTGAGGATGAAATACCCGATATTCAACCGAAAGTATTTGGTTTTCAAAAGAGAGTGGAACAGCGGCGAGTCAGTTCTGTATCTAGGGGCAGGGAAGGATCCCCTGCATCGAGCATTACTACTGATATAGAAATGGATTTCAGAATGACGCTGCCATCCTCAACTATGGTTGAAAATCAACTGGAAGAAATGGTGGCAAGCACACCTGTTAAACGAGCTAGACTCAGCAAATTATCGGAAGCCAAGGAATCTGAAGCAGGAACTCTACAAACAACAACTTCTGATAAAACAAAGCAGTCCAATAAATCTGCTTCTTCTAAAAATAAATCCAAATCATCACCTGAAATAAAGGACAAATCGTTAAATAGTTCTAGGACCACTAGAAGTATGTTGAAGAATGCTTCGAAACTTGAAGGAAACATCAATACTTCTGTACATTATAAAGAAGATAAGACTAGTTCAAACTATGTTGAAGAAAATGATCAAGAGGATGATGAAAATGATTTCACTCTAGAATATGAAAATGATGAAGAAATCAACAACGAAAGCCAAAAAGATAACACTCTAAAGCCCAATACTGTTGTATTAGAAAAAGATAGCCAAGAAACTGAAATCAATAAATCAAAGAGTAACAAATCCGGTTTGACTAACAAATCAATACAAAAATTACAAAAACCAGCGAAAACAGTTGAAGAATCTGTAGAATCTCAAACTGAACAATTTCCTGCAGATGATAATGTTGACGGCAATCACGAACTGGAAACAGAGAGTGTCCAAAATCAAGAGAGTAAAGATGAAAAGATGGTCAATCAAGAAATTGATGAAGCTAATAATTCCCGCAAAAGTATGAATGAAGAGGTGGAACAAGAAAATGTTGAAGAAGTGAACGCAAGTCATGAAAATGAGGACGAAGCAAATGAAAGTGAAGTTAACCAAGACGAAAGCAACGTTAACCAAGAAAATGAAGATGAAAGTCACGAAGTAGCAAATTTGAGCCAAGAAGTTGAAGATCAAAGCGAGGAAGAGGAAGAAGTTAATGAAAGTGAGAAGGAGCAGAATGAAGTTAGTGAAATGGAGCAAGAGGCTGAAGTGAATAAGAGCCATGAAATCGACGAGGACGCAAACGAAAGCCAAGAAATCGAAGAGCCAAACAAAAGTCAAGAAATTGACGAAGAGGCACATAAAAGTCAAACTTCCGACCAGGGTAATGACGAAAAAATGAAAGAAGATGAGGAGGCACATAAAAGCCAAGCTTCCGACCAGGGTAATAATGAAGAAATGGAAGAAGATGAAGAGGATGCAGCCAATGAGAGTGAAGTCCATGAAGCTTCAGCAAACGAAAGTCACGAAGTAGCAAATGAGAGCCAAGAAGTTGAAGATCAAAGCGAGGAAGAGGAAGAAGTTAATGAAAGTGAGAAGGAGGATAATGAAGTTAGTGAAATGGAGCAAGAGGCTGAAGTTAATAAGAGCCATGAAATCGACGAGGAAGCAAACGAAAGCCAAGAAATCGAAGAGCCAAACAAAAGTCAAGAAATTGACGAAGAGGCACATAAAAGTCAAGCTTCCGACCAGGGTAATGACGAAGAAGTGGAAGAAGATGAGGAGGAAGCAGCCAATGAGAGTGAAGTCCATGAAGCTTCAGCAAACGAAAGTCAAGAAGTTGAGAATGACGAGGAAAGTGAAGCTGAAGTTAACGAAAGCGCAGAGGTCGAAGACGATCAACAAATGGACGACAGTGACGAGGCTGACAAGGCAATCGCTACAGATGCAGATATATCTGATCCAGATGACAATCAAACCGACGAAATGGAAGTAGACGATGATGAACAAGAAACAGACAACGCTGACGAAAGTGAACACCACGAACACGTAAGTCACGAAGAAAGACATATTGAAGAACAAAACGAAATAGAACCAAGTGAAGAGATAGATGAATCGCCAAACGTAACACATGACACTACAGGCAGACATAGAAAGAAAAATCTAAACAAATCCCCTGAAGCGATCTTACACAATAAGACGAACCAAATGGACTCTTTCTTTGCCAAAGGGCGCAATACTAGTGTCAGAAAAACCAAAAACATGGTTCAAAGTCACAATATCAAACCAAGCTTAGCCCCACCTAGGGACAGTACAGGCTTTTCCGATGGCACTAGAAACTCAAGCGCCGAAGGATCTGGCTGGGATTCCCATAGAACTACCCGCAAAACGTTACGACAGACTTTCGGTAAAGACTTCACTCCAAGAAAGTCTTTAAGGGCTATGGTTATGGAGAAATCGGCCAAAAGGCAGACTGAACATATGGAGATGCATTCAGAAACCGTGAAGCTTCCTCTAGCAAACTCGACGGAGATGCCTGAGGATTCTAGTCTTCATGTAGAAGATGTTGTGGAGTCTGATCATGAATTGTCGAGGAGAGCAAGACAGACCACGCTAGAACAGTATTTGCTGAAGATTAAGGAGCAGAATATTAATAAGAAACTTAAGATGGTAAGTGTCTATACTCTATTGTATCTCTCACTGTTCATCTCTAAATAGTATAAAACACAGTTGCTGTTTGGTTCTCTTCTATCCCACGCAACGGATTTTATACGGTTTATAGTCGTTAGGAATCGTGCTTGTGCCGCCATTTTCACTTGGCTGCCGCGAAGTCGCCTGACATTATCCGAGACCTTAATTTAGCCCATTAACCGATCGACATGTGGGTGTCTAGTCCAGTCTCATTTTGGTTTGGCTACTTTTTGCACAGCAATGGCCTTACATACTTCGAATTATTAATTATTTCCTTTTTAAACATTACAGGAAGCAGCAGTAAGGAACTCTTTGAAAGCCCCTGTTACAGACTCACTAAGTCTTTTCAAAGTACCCAACAAGCCGGCCCCGCGCCGACCCAAGCCAACACAGAATAAACCTAAGAAACAGTTAAAATCTATGACTCTTTTCGGAGAGTTACCGTCCGAGGTGATTGAAGACATGAAGTATAAGCCTCCGAAGAGGTTCCAACCGACCAACGCGTCCTGGATCACTAAGCGACTGTATAAGTTCTTGGAAACTAAATTGGAACCTACGTAAGTAAAATCATGAAATTGAAGTGAAATCATTCTATAGCTCTTCCGAGCTTGATTGAAGTACAAATTAATTTGTGTTAAGAAAGTTTTTTTGCCACATTTCGTCTAATTAATGCATTGGTCCCGGCTGTCATTTGTAGATCTTTGGCAGTTGTTACTGATTTTTCTTTTTTTTAAGCCAGAAAAATCTGACTTCAGTCTTGCCAAAAAATACCCAGTCAATGGGTTTTAGTCAGGTAGGCAGCTGCTCCACTTAAAATTTGTAATATCAGCTAAATCTGGTTTGACTGGAAGCCGACCACATTTTATTTGGGAATAGGCTAGGCAGATGACATTTTGTCTTATTATGAAAATAAAACTACACTGAAAAGCATTTATTAAAAACTGTTTATTAATTTTTTTAGTTCTAACTACTTAGCAAAAGCCCCTTCTTTCATTCCCAAAGTGTGCAATTTTTGTACAAATGTCCAGACTAGACGACTATTCTGTAGTTGGTTCCTACCATCCCTCCTTGTATAGGGATTGTATCATAGGGAGTGTCTATATCAAGTATTTTTTGGTAAAAGTTCCGAATTTGCAACATTACATGGCACTGTCCTCGTCATCCACATTCCCTATTCAACAAACAATAACATTTTTGTTTAAACCACTCACAGATACGACTACAAAGCGCGCGTTCGGGCGGAGAAGCTGGTAGAAACGATCTATTTATTCGCCAAAGACTTGCGTCGCCAAGACGTAGCGTCTGCTGCCGCTGTCGACCAACTGAAGCACGAGCTCGCCAGGCTCAACATTGTGCGAACACACTTCGACTTCTACGACTTCTTTCACGAGTTTATGCCCAGAGAAGTTCGTATTAAGGTGAGTTTTTGATGTACTTTGGTATGTATGTCTTGAGAATCTATGGGAAATTCTATGGTAAGGATACAGTAAACGCGCGAAAAAGTATTGCAGTATCTATAATAATTTATTGATCTATGAATGACGCGGCTTAAATAAACTTTTCTCTTTCATAATGCGCTCAGCAAAGGAGTGGAACTCTTTGCCTGCGTCTGTTTCCGAAAGATTACATACAACCCTAATCTTTTCAAAGTTAGAGTGAACAGGCTGCTTCTGTGTAAGCTCGCTCCATCGTAGACTTTGTCTCTGTCATCTCTGACCAAGACTAGAGTCAAGAGCAAACCCATATCTAGTAAAAAAAGGAATAATTTAAAAATAAAAATAAATCTCATAAAATAAGTCACCTGCGAAAATGTTCCCAGTGCTGAGACACGAACCTCTATTCAGCAGTGCTATTCTGTAACAACATTTTCGTGTCTCGACAGCGGAATCCGAGGTGAGTTTCAAATTCGTACAAATATAAGACCTTATGATGTGTGAAATAAAGTTCACTTTGTAAGCTTAGTCACTCAGGTGAAGTCGATATCGAAGTGGTTATTTACAGAATAGACTAGCTGTACCCAGAACTGTACCGATACACTTCGCTCGGTATTCCGTCAGCTATTTTGAATGGAGTTTTAGTTGAAGGCTGACTGTCTAGTCCGCTCCTCTCCGGAGCGACTAGATTGATGCAATTCTATTGAATTGCATAAAGTCGCTCCGCGTCTATGAACAGGGATTTGCGAACTAGTTTAAAAATTCATACACAACCGAGAAGCGGAGCGAGGCTGCGTAAGGCTAGGTGCGCACGGGTAACTTTTGTCACCGTGACAGTATATCTCTCTCTGTTGCACTTCACAATAGGGAATATGCATGAAAAAAGTATTTATGATCTGAACAGTTTATCTAAAAGTATTCGAAAATATAATACTAACTGTGAAATTAGAATCTAAATTGCTCGAAAAACGAATGAGATACAATTGTTTTAAACAAATATATTTAAAAAATAATTTCATGATTGTTTATTATAGCTAATAAGTATTTTGATTTGCAAATAAAAAAATTGCATGCATATTCCCTATTGCGAAAGAGTGAAATGTACTGACACACGGGCAAAAAGTCACCAGTGCGCGCACAGGCAAAGTGAGTGGAAAGACCGACCACCCGCTCAAATTACCTACTCTTCGCGTGAACTCGTTACTCCGCAAAGTCTTCGACTCCGCTCCGCATTACCTCGCTCTGCATCAAAGGACAAACACGGTCCGCAACTCCGCTTCGCTGCGCTGCCTCGCTCGGATAGGCAGCCTTAGAATCGGTTGATTCTCCTTGTAAATATAACATTTTTTTCAGGTTGTTCCCGATATTGTGAACAAAATAGCTCTCCCCCGGCACGGCGTATTCTCTGATATCCTACGAGGAAACACAGTACATGGATAACAGTATTTTAAGATAATGAATTAATGACTTTTGTTAATTAATAATAATTAATTGATTTTTATTAAAAATGAAATGTTTGAAGATAACACTTATTGCTAACTTTTTTTATATCTTTGACCGAAAATCCCGTGTTCGTCAGGAGACGACAGTGAAATCAGCATCTTTACTATACTGTTCTGCACAATTTTGCCATACATTCGTGTGCATTGAAAATAGAAGTCAAATTCTATTTTTGTCGACTCTTCTGCGGCAAGTGTGCCTTGAACCTCAATCAGTATAAGGTTTACATTTTTATCGGGTCAATATTCACCATAACAGGCCAGAGGGGCTACTCCCTAAGCCCGACATCCGTAGTTTCGGGCTTAGTTGCGGGCGTATTCTACTCCGTATTATCTAACCACTAAGAACTAATGACAACACGATTCGACAGTTACTGTCAAATTGTGTTGTTATTCATTTTTAATTACAGTTTGGGACTAACCGTAAATCTGAAGGTGACACGGAGTAAAATACGCCTGCAACTAAGCCCGAAACTACGGACGTCGGGCTTAGAGAGTAGCCCCGCAGATGTAATGATTTAGTTACACAATAAATAAAACAAAAAAATCCGGAATCTAGGACTTGTTTATTTTGAAAATATTAGGATACAAATGTAAACCTATGTTACAAATTACAATACAATGGAGCACCATACACATAAAATTATATTGCAATAATATAGGTACCTACAGAGGCCAGCACAACAAGGTACCCGAAACTGTCAAATTTTCCCAACCAACCTTGAACCTAATGTTTTGGTGATAAAGTTGAAAATCTATTAAAAAAAATTGACAGATTGGTGTAGCTTGATGTGCTGGCGTCTTTACATACAGAGAACATGTTTCAACGTAATACAAAAAATACACATCTCACTTACATGACTTACGACTATTATGTATAGAAGGGGGAAAGGCGAAGCTTAGTCTTAGTTAATTTTACCTAATTGGGGCACATTGACTCTAACATTCCTTATATATACGTAGGTATTTCAATATTGCAAGGCTGGATATACATTAGAAAAAAAAAACCAATGTAATCTCGTCTAATGAGGGTTTTCAGGAAAATACACGCCTCTAGATGGCGCCACTTAGGCTAAAGGCTTCTCTATGAAAAGGCTACTTTGACGTAAAACATGATGTTGACGTCAATGTAACTCATGTCAGAAAACATAAGCATTTTGACAGTTGCCTGGGGGGCTACTCTCTAAGCCCGAAGTCCGTAGTTTCGGGCTTAGTTGCGGGCGTATTCTAGTCCCTATCACTTAATACTAAGAAATAATGACAACATGATTTGATAATTACCGTCAAATCGTGTTGTCATTGATTCTTAGTTCGTGTGCTGGACTTATCGTAAGCCCGTAGGTGATACGGAGTAAAATACGCCCGCAACTAAGCCCGAAACTACGGGCTTCGGGCTTAGAGAGTAGCTCTCCAGGCAACTGTCGCCTCAGTGCTGCCACCTGTAGTAGGTTGTTTCAAAAAACCCTCATTATTGTACATAAGAGTATATCATAATATTATGTAGATAGCACATAATTCATACAGGAATAATAATTATTATTAACATTTAAAACTTTGTGGAAGTCAAGTCACTTTATGTAACAGGTATTTTGGATATGAAAGATTACGTCCTTCTGTGAAAATCATAAGCGTAGGTTAAAGATAAAAAACTTTCGTAAATTAACTTTCCTTGAAATCTTTCCCTCGCCATGTTACGCAGGACCCAAATAACAGTGCAATGTGCAATATTAATACAATAAACATCTGCTAAGTTATCTGTACATACAATTAAAATTCGTGTACATACAATTTTGTTCGTGTCCAAAAATAACCATCTGTCATTCTGTACATTTGAATACTATTGTGATTTTACGAAGCGTAAAGTTATAAGACGCTTACAGATTTCGCCACTGAGGGTAAATGCAATCGCTTTTTTTGAGTGATCGCAAACTGTTTTCACCGGCCAGATAAGCATCCTCTCCCAGCGACGCCCTAAGCCGAGGTCTACGCCACAGGGAAGGTTCCATAGTAGGAATGGGCAAGCGAAAGAAATGTATCGTATCGATATTTTTAAACAGTGCCGATAGTAATTGAGTGAAAAATATCGACATGTCGTCAGTTTTCGTATGATTATTATTCATACAAATTCCCAAAATACGTAAACGTAATTCTTGATATAAAACAATGATACCTTTGTGGTTAACCCGCGGCTTTCAAGCTAGTAACGTTAAATTCGAGACCAGAGTTGCTTTAAAAATATATCGAATTTGATACGAATTCGATATTCTAAAATCAAGATCGATGTATCACGATTTAAAATATCGATTCACTTTATGAAAAAATATCGATATTTCCTGCCCGACCAACTCTTAGGATGTCGCTTAGTTTTAAGTATTTTATAGTCCCAGCTGGAGACTGATTTTAATTACGGCCGCCACAGGCAAGTCCTGTTGACCCGCTAGAGGCCACCCATAAAAAAAAAACTGATCACAATATACAAAGGCATAGCGCGCACTGGTGACAATTTGGCTGCGCGACAGTCCATCTCTCTTTTTCGCACTTTTTAACTAGAAGAGAGAGAGAGCTACTGTCACGGTGCAAAAGGTCACTCGTGCGGGCTAAGCCCAATAGTCATCATCTGTAAGCGCCCCAAGTTCTACATAATAAGCTTAACATAGAATATTTCATTATTGCTAACAAATTGTGACCGATTTTAATACCTAAGAAAAGGAACGTCTGCAACTATAATACTTATTTAATAAATGAAAAATGCAGTGTTTAAAGTACATTTACGTAGTGAGCGTCTATTTGTGACAAGAATAACTTTGTGTTCAAAATAGTTTTTAGTTAAAACGTTTTGGCACTACTTAGACGATTTGTACCAAAGGGATTCCAAAATACATAATTTCATTTCTTTACAATCATGTCAAAAAAAAAAGTCATTGATTAATACACTACCGTGGCTTCTTTCACAAAACGTTTAACATTTCCTAAGTACAGCTATAAAGCTTTAATAAAAATGCAGTCAAAGGTATAATTAAAGCAGTCAAAATTAAATTGAAGCCTACATTTAACACTAGTAGGTACGTAATAAGGAGTACATCGAAATACTTACTCATTCTTCACTTTGGCCGAAATGTTGGCGACTCCGATTTTTGTGTTGCCAATTAATTATAATAAACTATTACGCTTTAAAAATACAAATGCAGAATAGTCTTTATTCAAATAATGTTAAAGCCTAAAATATAAAATTTTCATAAATAAATGGCAGTCTAATGACTCAATAATAAGTCTAATAAAATGAACTTAGGGACTAAGCTAGAAAATTACTAACGCAGTTCATAATAAGCTCTTTAAAAATTAATAACTTAACTACATAAATTCAAATTATTGCTTCATATTCAAACAAACGATCGTTAAAGCGATAATAACAATATTTTCAATTAAATCAGTTTTTACTGAGTATAGTAATAAAAGTCTACATAATTTCGTAATTAAAAAGTGATCCTCACAAATTGTTTGATCTTTATAACTCGCGTTCCTGGGCCAAGAAAGTTTTCATCATATAAGCGATAGACATAATTTTAGTGCCCGTTAGGCCTCATTCGTTTTTACATCGAAATTCTCTCTGAATATTATATTATCCTTATCTAAACAAGAAGGAAAATGCATTCTTAATTTATTGAAGGCAATTCTCGACTATTAAATACTTGATTTCGAATTAAAGTAAGAATTCATTGTTCGTTAGTCGACTACTGTAATTTTTTATAATTTCAAGAGACGGCACTATACGTGCTAAATCTAAAAGTTAGTTTTTATAAAAAAATCTAAATCTATAAAATTCATCCGATCAAAAATTTTGATAACTCGAAGTCGACTAAAAATTCTTTCTCATCACAGTCTAAAATTGCTTCCAAACCTACTATTTAATGTTGCCATTAAAAAAAAACTTGAATCCGAAGTTAGAAAATGGACTATTTCAAATTGCTAATTACGTTTTTATTGTAAATGTTTAAATCTTGAATTCGAATCGAAATTATTTTTTATGGAATATATCGATAGTCTATTGAATGCTATGTTAGACTTACTAATCTTCTAAATATTTTTACCCATTCAGACTAGTTATTACGGTCAGAGAATACACTAGAGTTTTATGCATTTTCCTCGGTCCCAAAAGTATGCAAAAATATTTGAGATCGCGCGGTTTTAAACGTGGAATCATTGGCAAATTTCAATTACAGAAGGATAGACAGAAAATCTGACCTACACGAGATCTAATGATTTATATTATTCATACTGTTGTCTTTTGACGCGAGATATTGTGACGACCTAACCTCGTCGCGCGGTTTTCAGCCCGTTTATCAAAATTGTATTATTATTTTAAATAGACGATTTTGTCATAGCAAGTTCTGCTTTATCAAAGTATACAAGTTATTGTAAGCGATTATAAAACCGTCCTATAATATCCGGGACCGTTCATAAAGTGCGTTCATCAGTTCTCGTTAATTTTAAATTAGTAACATTCTGTCACATGTCATTTAACTCGCATTTTCATAGTATACACTTATTATTAGAATATTATCGTTGTACACATTTGTGGGTAGTCTGGCACTGTATTATTTGTATGTTTTTATTTTTGTTCAGGTATAATATGATATAAAATATTCTGATACATTGTGTATTGTCTAATTTGAAAATCAAAGTTACAGAGCAAAAAAAAATTGAAAGATTGAGATAATTATTATGACAACTTTTGGGCTTCAAGGGCTGATTATTCCATAGTCTGATAACTTTTATATGGCGGAAAAATGTAGCCGATTGACATATTTCAGGTCGTCAGGCCGGCTCAGGTAAAAGTTAACTATTGAAAAATTTGAATTTTAAAGAAAACTAGTTTTGCAAAATGAGGGTAAAGTATTTTTTGTGCAATAACCTTCAATTTGTGTATGAATACATCAAGACTTAACCAAGCTACCCATTCATGTGTACATTGCACATATACATACACAGATATCTTACCACCAACTTTTATGACCATCCAATCTCTGTATAATCACGTAGTAGTGCAGTAAGGCTGCGTTTACACCAGAGATGAGCGAGGGATGCGTAATCCTCTCTGATCTCTGGTGGAAAAGCAACCTTATATCCAATTGAGTCTACTGAACGGTAAAACAGTTGTGGTACACATTTTACATACCTACTACTTGGTGGAAATACCTGTTGGCCTGAATAACTATAGCTTCTTTTACCAACCTTGATGACATTAGTTTTATAGCGATTGATTAAATCCGCGAAATAATTGATAACAGCATTTATTTTTATTTTATAATCACACAAGATTTCGGACAGTATTTCAACCAATATTTCTATTCAGAATCCGAAATGATTAATAAATTTGCAACAGTCAATTCTATGTGACAAGACTCAAGACAAAGTTCAGATTTCATTGGAGAGTTTTTTAAATGTTCACTTGAAAATCAACTTTAAACACAACACTAAATTCGAAGTTCGTGGCGATGGATTTTAATCATCTCGAATTATGAATTCAATAGTCAATTAATAATCAATACAGCTAAAAGACAAAAATAAAGGTAATTATTTGATTGAATTCATAAGCCTAGGCGCGCACGCGTGACAGTATAATATCTCTCTGTTGCACTTCACAGTTAAAAAAGAGAGAAATGTACTGTCACGCGGACAAACAGTCACCAGTGCGCCGTAGCCTAAGATTACAAATTATTTTTGTCAGTAGGGAGAGTGCAGGAACTATATAGGTGGCAGCTTATTAGGTAAAAGTTCTGAATTGCAACAATAGATGTCGCAGTCTACGCCCTGCACTTTCTTTGTATTCCAACCCAAAACACGTGAATGCCCTGCACTTTCCCTACACCTGACAACCAGATACAATATTGCAATCTTACTTCTTATCCTGTGTACAGACTGATGAAAGGTAACATTAAATGAAAGAGTTTGCCGTTGGCATTTGTTACAAAGTGTGCTACATTGCATGATACGTTGCCGTTGCACTCATTTGGGCGGAAAATTCTTTAATAGGGAATATGCATGCGATTTTTTATTTGCAATATAAAATACTTATTAGCTCTAGTAAATGATCATGAAATTATTTTTTAAATTCCTTCATAATTTATGAAGTTAGAAAGCTTCAAAGACTATAGGCAGAAAGAGAAATCCGATACGAACTGTGACGTCAAATTACACGACGACTATACAGCTGCCATAGAAAACAGCGTTTTCGCGAGAGGGACAGATTTATTTGTTTAAAATAATTGTATCTCGTTCGTTTTTCGAGCAATTTAAATTCTAATTTCACTGTTAGTATTATATTTTCGAATACTTTTAGATAAACTGTTCAGATCATAAATACTTTTTTCATGCATATTCCCTATTGCATGTTACCTTATATCAGTATGTACGCAGCATTAGACTGTCACGAATATAGATACAATCAAAAGCTTACCAGATCATCTTTCAAGCATAACATAACGAGTCCAAGCCCACAGCTAGTCCACCAGGTCACACCCCCTAGCGCGGCTGGCAGGGCAGCAGCTCGACGTAGTTGGCGGGGAAGAGGCCGAACATCCCGTGCGGGCCGAGCCCCTGCCACCAGCCCGCGTCTATCTGCTCTATGTGCGTTATTATGTCGCCCGGGTCGAATGTGATCTCGGACTCGTCGGCTGGAATCCCATAGACAATTTATTCATGTGTGTATGTGGTAGATGGAAATAAGACCTCTTGAAACCTTTTGTTTTTAAAACTTCTGAATTTACAGTGTCCTTCTTTACGTCATGTCTCATGTACTCTTTCCCTTTCACACACATACTCTCTCCTTCAGTCATCGCTGCTTTCATAATCTGTCGCTCGTTTAAAATGTTGATGCGTTCTGAATTAAACATTCTACATTAATTTACAGATACCGGCACGGTCCTTGAGCGCTTGGCGGAAGAGTGGGGATCGCTTTGCGCATCGTACACTTATGACAAATAAAACGTACAACCGTTTATTATTTATTTTTTCTGTATTACCTACGTAATTTCTTACTAGTTCTTTGGTTGAGAGAAAGATTAAATAATGATTTATTAAATTGAGAAATGGAAATTGAGATAAAAAAAGGTAATTAACAAGTGTTTCTAATTTAAAATTATAACTTAGTTCTTATAGTTTGTCAAAAATTACAAAAAATCTACTATGTACCTACGTACTTGTTTTTGTAAACATTTTTGACCTCGAATTTCATTTGTTCATTAATGAAATGATTTTTTTTTTTACAAAAATGAAAAATATATTTTCTAAGAATTATAAAAAAAGTTTAAAAATTGGTGTCAATTAAATTGGCCGGAATTGTACTCGTAGTCGTGAGGTACGCGCAACAAGAGTAAAGAACAAATCCCGAGTGACGGCTATGACGCGATGCGCTACGGGCCAATCACTGCACTTTCCGCGCCCCCACTACGTGGTTGACATTGTGAGAAGTTGACCATATTTTTGTATATGATCAATGATATACAAAACTATAGATACGTTGTCCGCAATTTAAAATGACAACATGAAATGAAGCCAATGGGCCACATCGCGCTTAGTTACGCACCAACCTGTCGCGCGACACTACGTTTGTTTTGATGTCAATTTGACTATTACTTATCCTGTGACGTAACTGATGTATATTTATCTCCCTCTAGCAACAGGCATCCCGCCGTACGGTGACATATTTTCTTTCCCTTTCTTCATGCGTATTAGTAGCAATTTCGCCGTTTTTAAGCGCCGCGATGTTGGTTTATGACGTGTCTATATATAATACGTCATTGTATATGATCAACTTCTTTCAAAATGCGAATTTTTCATCGCGAGAAATAGACATTTTGAGAAGTTGTCATTGAGCGAATATGACAATCACACGTTGGTCAAATCCAGCCTAAGAAGTAGAAAATTTGAGAAGTGGATATTTTGCGTCCAGTTGACATTATGAGCTGATACGGTTCAACCAACTAACCAAACAAATTCTTCAGCTTGTCGCAAAATAGCCGTGGCTTTGGAGCGGATATGAGCACAGCAAAAAGTCAAAATTAATAAACAATAATTATTTTGAACATCCTATATTATTACTCTATCCGAAAGTGTCGCCAGTAAGGATCAAATTCTGGGAAGTAATAACAACATGGAAAACTAAAGTTATTGCATTAGCATTTTTAAGGAACACGGATGGGTTCTAATTCAGTAAGAGTCTAACACTCCCTTACGCTCCGCCCAGAAGGCTAATCACGTAACTAAGTAAGTGCTGTTGCAGTGCAGTTGAAGTTAAGTTTCGATCAAAACAACGCTTTTCGTATTCTCTACCGCTGTCAGACACGCTCGCGTCAAGTTTGCGTCACGCTCGCAATAACGGCATTCTACTGTCGCGCGTCTTTGGTGCGTGCTTCGGAACACAACTTGATCGGTATTCTACTATTCGTTTGACGTCTCAAAATGACAGCTTATAAGTTGAAGTTTATGTAAACGATTCTATTCGATTATTTAGTGAGTATTATTTTTCTCTCATATAGCCACACCATAAGTAAGTTTGGTAGAGTTTGGCTGTCGTCCAGTTGACGTGCAGTTTACGCGCACTTCAAAGATTACAAGAATACTATTTATCACTTGACCTTATCTATGCAACTGCACTAAACTTCATCAGCGAGTCATAAAATTACGAGAATTAGACCTCAAAGCGGAAGTAATCATTTGACGATTTCTCATCCTTATAACAAAGTGTGTTCTTTAAGGTTATTTTTCGACACTGATGCTAGCAAAGCCGCGGCAAAAGCTATAAAACAATATAATCTTACCAGCTTGGTAGTCATACAAGGCCCGCGCGGTGAGGCCGGGGTCGTCGTCTAAATCTTCGTATATCGCGCCTTCGTCTTCCAGGCCTTCGGGCGACACATCTGAAATACCGGACATATGGCTTTAGTGAATCATCTGCCTAGCCTTTTCCCAACTTTATTGGGGTCGGTATATTGGGGTTGGGATTTGTTGACCTGGATGACGAGGACAGTGCCATGTGATGTTGCATATTCGGAACTTTTACCATTTAAATACTTGACATAGACACTCCTATGATACAATCCCTATACAAGGAGGGATGGCAGGGACCAACTACAGAATAATAGTGGTCTAGTCTGGACAACTTTTGTACAAAAATTGCACACTTTGAGAATGAAAGAAGAGGCTTTTGCTAAGTAGTTACAACTAAATAATTAATAAACAGTTTTTACTATGGTAACAAATCAGCTTTATGAAAAAGAAAAAATGCTTTTCAGTGCAGTTTTATTTTTATAATTAGACAAAATATCCTCATCTGTCTAGTCTATTCCCAAATAAAATGGGGTCGGCTTCCAGTCAAACCAGATTCAGCTGAACCAGTATTTTACGTGGAGCGGCTGCCTACCAGACCTCCACAACCCTTAGCGAGACATTTTTAATAGCACGATTGACAATATGTATGGTGGTTTTGAGTATTTTTAGGTATAGGTGTTGTAAAAAGACTGATTTTATTAACAATGAATGATCCTTAACGGTCACGGATTGTAGTGATTGTCACCATTATATTGGCAACATATTCTTTAAAAAACATAGGCGAACTGCTAGTTAAATCAGTAAGTAAGCGGAAAAACAATAAATGACATGGGTTTAAATTGAGAATCGTGTGTAGCTTTTTCCACAAGTCTTCTGAGGGCCTAGCACGAATATTGTTATGCATAGTAGGTACATAATGTTAACGTAAGTGAATTTTGAATGTGAAAAACTACAACCCGATATAATTTTGAATTATATTTATGGGACATAGGTACACTATTTTCATCATTTAAAAATGTGAATATAATATCTAATTCAAATAAATATTATGTGTGAAACGAGTACTGTAGCTATTTTACGTTACGTTAATATACGTAAAAAATATTCGTGCTAGGCCCTGAAAAGACTTGTGGAACAAGCTGCACATGATTCCCAATTTAAACCCAAGTCGCAAACATGTTTAGCCTAGCAAAAATACGAAAAAGCATTTTAGTATAAGGCTTCTTTAATTCTGTAGCGGGTCGCTACAGCGTCACGCTGTTGAATGAAAGGAGCTTTAAGTACCAAATACATATTCCAAAAGGAAATATAAAAAATTACAAATCCGTTCAGTGGAACGGCTTCCGAGGTAAAGTTTTAGGGCACTCCACTATGTCTAAAACCTACCCTCGGCGGGGTCCAGCCCCCAAATGAGAATCTGGGAACCGCTCCTGGATGCGTTCCTATTGGTTAACGAGATGGAGCCGAAGTTATACAGCCGAGATGGCCGATTCACAAAACAAGCCCTAAGACTGACTAAACAACAGTTGCGTTCAATCACAGCCGTAAAAACTGGCCACGAATCTTTTAATAAACACCTCTATGCTAGGAGCCACTGACAGCCCATTATGCAGAGCCTGTATGGAGGAGGATGACACAGAAGCACACCTGCTTCTAAGCTGCCCGGTAGTCGCGGATTAGACACCAAGGCGTTACTGGCCATCCTTGGGGAGCTGGGGTGGATCGAATGACAAATTTGTCACACCTACACGCAAAAAAAGTCCTTAGTCGTGGAGTTGCGGAAACCAACTCATTTACATACATACATATACCCCACAGCAAAAGCCAACTGTACTATATGATAAACATAGCCCCCTTCTAGGCAAAAGGGAATATGCATGCATTTTTTCATTTGCGAATTGAAATACTTCATTAGCTTTAGTAAACAATCATGAAATTATTTTTTAAATAGCTTCATCAGCAGTCAAGTTAAAAAGCTTCAAAGATTACAATTAGAAAGAGGAGTCCGATATGAACTTTGACGTCAACATCCATGACGCTTATACAGCTGCCATAGAAAACAGTGTTTTCGAGAGGGACCGATATATTTGTTTACAATAATAATATCTTGTTTGTTTTTCGAGTAATTTTGATTCTACTTTTACTGTTATTATTATATTTTTGTATGTTTTTAGATAAACTGTATAGTAACAAATAGTTTTTTCATGCATATTTCCTATTAAGTAAAATAAAAGCAAAAATACTCACCATCAAGCGTAGTCCCATTACTCTCCTTCTTAAAATTAACATTCTCTATGACCGTATTCTGCCTCGTCAGCTCCGTCCTATCAGTCTCATCAGCGATATTATTCTTACTATACGGCGACCGCTTAATCGTACTGAACTTATTATCACTGTCATCGTCATCATTTTCATTTGAACTCGAATACGACGCGTCAAACATGTCATTCTCTAATATATTCTGCTTGATCATCGGCTCACTTTGCTTCAAAGGTTCGATATCTCTGTAAGAATTCTCCTGTTTGGTCTCAGCGTAGTTAATGGCACTGAACGAACTAGCTTCGTTCTCTGTCGACGGACTCAAGTCCGCTGGGTCTATGATCGGTTCATATTGTATCTGTGACGGACTCTCTAGACTCATCTTTATCTTGTCTATGTTCTTCAGCGGGCTGGTGTTAGGCTGTTCTTCGGCCTCTGGTATCGGTATCGGTTTCGGTTCCAGTTTCGTTGGCGACTTGATTGGGGATGCTTGTGGGGATTGATTTTGAGTGAATGTGTTTATACGTTGCGCTATGACGGAACTGCGGATCGGCTTCTCTGGAGTGTTTGAGTTTGATCTGTGGATGAGAAGGATTTTTGTGAATATGGCATCATGTCTTGTTATCAGAAAATAGGTTTATTTATTTATTTATGTACACACAAGAAATAAAAAAAAAAACCCGAGGTTCTTTCCAGTTCAAATCCTAATTTAAAAAAAATCCCTTATTGACCGTCAGACAACGTACAGCCGAAAGTAATGATCTTAGAAAGCTGAAATTTGGCATGTAGACTCCTTGTGGAGGGTAGGAGAGCACTAAGTGAGGTTTTACCGAAATTTCTATGGGTACGGGACAAAAACGGGATATGTGTACGAAGTCACGGGCAAAATCCAGTCAAGTATAAAGCAGTTCAACATCAGTCTTTGAAAATAACTGGAATTGCAGATTGATCTGCGAATAGAGCGACTGCCTATACCTATCTGCCTATATCTATCTGTCTGCCTTTGGCTACTCGTGACGTCTGTCGAAGATCTATCAAATGCAATTCTAATCTCCTCAAAGTTACCGCTTCTTCTGGGTAAGCTAGTGAGATGGAGTGCCACCGTTACCATCACAAGGCTATTTTTTTTTGAGATCGGTTTGCTCTGGACTTTAGGTCACAGGTTTTTTTTATTTTTGTTGATAGGCTCACACGTTTGACATCAGATATGACAAAGACAACATCAACGATGAAGCGAGCATACCCAGAGATTACCTCTTTAAATACACAGTTTGTAGATATTATCTCACCTGGTAACCCCAATCTGTCCCTGCGCCAAGTTCTGCTGGAACAGTGCCCTGGCGGCCGCGGTGGAGGCGCCGATGAGCTGCCTCGCCTCCGCCGAGCGCTGGCGCCGGAGCGCCTCGCTCGCACTCACGCCTCCGCCCGACGCCGGCGCCTCTGGACTGAGGGGCCTGCGAACATGGAATGATGAATATCATTTTACTAGCTGACCCGCGCAACTTCGTCTGCGTCACATTTTCCATTACTGCTCCGCTCCCATTTCTCTTAGCGAGATGATATGTAGCCTATAGCCTTCCTCGATAAATGGGCTATCTAACACTGAAAGAATTTTTCAAATCGGACCAGTAGTTCCTGAGATTAGTGCGTTCAACCAAACAAACAAGCAAACAAACAAACAAACTCTTCTGCTTTTTAATATTAGTGTAGATGACATGATTAATCAGACACAGACTTCATGCTAACCTGCGGGTCAAAAAGGCCAATTTAGTAGAATCAGCTAGCACCTGAAGCTACCCGAAACTGTCAAATTTTCCCAATCAACCTTGAACCTAATGCGTTAGCGATAAAGATGAAAATGAAATGTATAGTCCGCCATAAATCTAACTTCTTTCATTCAATCCATCCAAAGGTTGTCTGTAAGCATAGAGTATATAACCACTAGAGAGCGTGTAGGCCGATTTCTTCTAAGTACGCGGCTCACTACAGCGGGCCGGGGGACGAGGAACAACGCGCGGCTGCAATTGGTCCGTTCAAGGTCAAGTTGCATAGGTAGCCTATGGTTAGTGGTGGCACTACTTGATTAAAGGAAAATAGTCGATATCGATAAAATGGAATTTAACATTATAAAAATACTCAATCCAAACAAACAGCGCTATATCTTCTTTAAACAAAGTTTCCCTAATAACCTTATCTTTTCACTTTTATTTTAATTCTGAAATCTTCGAAAATCTAAAATGAAAACATGTATGTCAAACACACAGATGAAAAATTTGAGACCCTCCTCCTATTTTTAAAGTCGTTTAAAAGTAGTTACGTGTTTAATGTAAGTATGTGAATTGATTAAAAATTGTATTAGTTGTAATTTTATGATCATCGATAAATCGACTTCAATCATTAAACGTAACAGCACAGATTTTTAAGATAAAAATACAAAGGGGAAGAAAGGGATAAAAATATAAGTATTTCCTAATGAAAGAAAGAGACTTTTCCAAAAGACATCAACGCGCGCTTCTCACAGTGTGCTCGTTCACCTAACCACCATTTTATATAGACCCCTGCAGTGGCTCATCATCTGATTCAAATCAAAAATATTTTGCGTAGTCTTTATTCTCCGATGAAAAGTTATGCCATCATTTTTGTAACAAAAGGTCTAGGAATGTTTCCCACACAAATTCACCGGGTATGAAGGCATTTTTATGCGTTATAAATTGCATAAAAATTAAAATGATTTGTAAAAACTTAGCATGCCCACAGGTCTAACAATTGGTCACAACTAAAATGGTTACTAGTGCCTGCTGCCTAACATCTGAGCAAAAACACTAATAGTTTTCGTGCGTCGGGGCACTGTATGCGCAGTCAAGTGGTTTAATAGTCTTTGTCTGTAAGAGATTGCCCTGTGCGATATGACCGCCCATTGTACACTTGTTTTTACAACCCGTTTTTCCTGTATTTTTTATTAGGTGTACAATACGGTATATGATTAATAAATAATTATTCTACTAAAACGGCCTTTTTAGACCCGTTAGACTCAAATTGGTACGAACTTTTTTCTATGGGAGCTGGCATAGCTCCTCTCCGCCATTTTGTTTTTTTTTTTTCAATGCGACACTTTAGGGCACCATTAGCTAACATTTTTGGTTTGTTGAAGTATTCTCTACAACATGAATGTTAGATCGGAACTTGGAAAAAACATCAAAATGATAGCCGCGTTCTATGCCCTTTTGAAAGTTTTAACCGAACTTCAGAAACATTCGTGAACTACTAAGTTTCCCATAGAATTTCGAGAAATCATCTCTTTGAGCTCTCCTACGGAGTGTAGGAAAGCTTCATGCCAAATATCAGCTTCCCAAGACCAGTAGCTTCGGCTGTGCGTTGTCTTTCAGTCACTCAGTAACGGAAGAATTTCATATAGATTGATTTCGCCTGTAAGGTCCTAAAGTCCATACAAAACACAAGAACGAATGAGATCACTCACTTCTCTTTTTCCGCTTTAGCTCTCCTTTCCGCTTCAAGTTCATCTCTTCTCCTGGCGAGTTCCTCTGCTTTCCTCTTCTCCTGAAATGATAAAATGAAATAGATATTGCAAGCTTTACTGGCGTTCAAAATATTATATTCAGGTTGACCCACAATTTCAACCACGCGAAATTCGTTCGCTGATGCAGTCATTATCCACGGTACCATTTTATTATTTATTTGTAGTATTTATTAGTCGTCTTACAAAGGCGCTTTACTTAATTTACTCGACATAAACTATCTCCATGCTAATTCAAATGTTCATAAAAATATATATTTTATTAAATTATAATTTAATAAATTATATATTTTTATGAACATTTGATGTGTTGCATTCATTGGATAGATGAAGAGGGCTGCCGTAAAACGACTAAAATGGGACCGTGAATAGTTTCGCTACCTATAGTCTGTTTTGTAATCCCTGAGACTAAATTGACAACACTTATCAATTTATCCAAAAATTTTATTTAAGCGAAAATTCCGATTTTCCATTTTGAAGATTCTTTTAACAACAGAGTCACGTTATTTGTGAGTGTCATAGGCTATACAGGGTTATTTGTAAAACACTGACAACCTCTCAGGAATATTTAAAAAAAAATGTGAAAGTATGTTGATTATGTAAAAGAAAGCTCTTTCTTTTTCTTTTGCTAGTCTGAGAGGTTATCGGTGTTTTACAAATAACCCTGTATATTAACACAAAAATTACCGTCCAGCGCCCGAAGTGGGCACGGGTCAGCTAGTCTATACTAATATTATAAAGAGGTAACAATTGTTTGTAAGTTTGGAAGGCTACAGGCTACATATCATCACGCTAAGACTAAAAGGAGCCGAGTATTAATGGAAAATGTGACGCAGACGAAGTTGCGTGGGTCAGCTAGTACTTTATATAATTCCTACCACTAAGTTAGGGATTGTTACATACCTCATCTCTTCGTTTCCTCTCGGCTTCCACTCGTTTCTTCTCTTCTTGTTCCTCTTTCAACCAGAACTGGTCCCTTTCTTTTGAATTTATTTCTTGCACTGAAACAACGGATTTCAATCATTTATTTTAATCAACAGACTCATTAGAAATAAAAGAAACCTGTAAAATGGAAAGGATTAATATAAAAGCCTATTTTATTTTATGGATAAAGTTTATGAAGTCAGTAACTTTTGTACACGAATTCGTTTCCGTATAAATTTCGGGAAATCCTCTCTTAGTGGTTCCCTTCACTCCCCAAGACAGTTACATTCTAAATTTCAGCTCTACGTCCAACAGTTTCGGCTGTGCGTTGTCTGTCAGTCAGTCTATAAGTCATTAACGGAAGAATTTTATATATTGACTAGCTGACCCGCGCAACTTCGTTTGCGTCACATTATTCATTAATAATATCGCTATTAAAAATAGGGGATGATGGAAGAAGGTAAAAAATTTAGGGTTGTATGTATTTTTTAATGCCACATTATAGAGAAAAAAAAAAAACTGTCAAAAAATTAAAAAAAAAATTAGGAGTGGACAAGGACAACCCGTATCATTTAGGGGTATGAAAAATAGATAGTAGCCGATTCTTAGACCTACTGAATATGCATATAAAATTTGGTAAAAATCGGTAAAGCCGGTTCGGGGAAGTAAGGTAACTAACATTGTGACACGAGAATTTTATATATAAGAAGAAGACTAACGTTTGCCCGCGGCTTCGTACGCGAATATCCCGTAGGAATTTCGGGAAATTCTCTCTTAGTGCTGCCCTACGGAGTGTAGGAAAGCTACATGCCAAGTTTCGGCATTCTACGACCAATAGTTTCGGCTGTGCGTTGTCTGTCTGTGACTCGGTAACGGATGAGTTTTATATTATACTAGCTGTCCCCCACGGCTTCGCTCCCGTCAATTAAGTATTCATTGCACAATGCATATAGGTATCGAGTTTTCATTGTTTTTAAGATGTATTCTGCTATTCGGGTCGGAGACAAATCCAACGAATCAATAACCACGAAAATTGGTTCAGCAGATCTCGAGTTATAAGTGTTGTAACAAACCCGTCTTTGTTTTATATATATGATATAGATATAGATAGATAGATGATCTATCCCGTCAGGCCCGGCCGTCCCACATGTGGGGGTAGACTATTGTCTTTTAATTTTGCGAGGCCTGACGGGTATGAATAAAGGAATATTATTAAGGCTGTTAATTTATTTGATTTTATTAGGGGGTGATTTTTAAACAGTCAGATAATTTTTAATTGAAGAATAAATATGGCTGCTTGGCCTATTTTCTATGCAAAAGCTGTCAAACCGGCATTTTTACTCCTCCGATAAAATTTATCTGACTATTGAAAAATCGGCCGTAAGGGTAAAGAAGTAATTAAATCAGTTGCCATGTATAGGGTACGAGGACTACTTATATCTAAAATACCTATATCACATCGCTGTTACATAGCTAGTCGATTGCGTGATCTAAACAGGGGTTTCTTTGTAATTGAGGACTGGATAAGTAATTAACTCCGAACGTAACAACGACTTTGCGCTTTGAGCTCTGAGCTTGATTTATACGAGGCTAAAAAACGGCACGGTCTAGAACGGAATTAGAAACCAGCTTGCTAAATTTGAAGCATCAAGCGGTCTTCCTTCAGACAAGATGCCAAATCGGGTGAATTGGGAATACGCATGAAAAAAAAAAAAAATCTAACGAATTTTATCCAAAAATGTACAAAAATATAATTTCGTCGCGGATATTTATTTTTTTTCATAATTGTTTGCAAAAGCTAATACGTATTTTATTTACAAAAAAAAAAACATGCATTCCTACAAAAATTGCATAAATTTATTCTCACCGACCGACAAAAAAAAATACATAAAAATCGGTCAAGCCGTCTCAGAGAAGTTCGATAACAAACATCGTGGCACGAGATTTATATATTTTAGATTTTATTTATACACGCGTTTGACCACAGTCTCATCTGATGGAGAGCGATGATGTAGTCGCCGATGACTCAAGCTTGCCTAGACGTAATCTATAAGTTTACATAAACATAAAACACATTGCACATAATACCTCTCCGCAAACTATGCTTCCTCCTAACAATTTCCTCCGCGCCCTTCCTAGTCATTTTCTTGAAAAATCCACTTTTCCCCCACTAAAGTATTATATAACCACGCATCTTGCGTACGCGCACACCTCACTGTTACAAATGCCGCGCGTCGCTTGTTTATATTTACACTTGAAAACTGATGCAGAATGGTAAATAATTCCTTTGTGGACTGATTTTGTTATTGAAGTTATAGTAAACATGGGTTCCAGTAATAATGTTGTTATGTCAAGAATTTGAAGACGATTTTAGTCCGTAAAATTTATGTTTTATGTGTAATATTTTTCTTAATGAGTAAATTGGATACGTTTAATCTGTCAACGGAACTAACCATTTGTAAGACGTAAAGGACGTTACAAAAAAAGTCCTAAGAATTACTCTTATCTGGGAGGTTAACGACCGAATCAATTTAGACAATTTCACTTGGTCATTGAGACTCATTCTGACTGTTTAACCGACTTCTTCAAAAAGGAGGAGGTTCTATTATGTTCAGCTGTATGTATTTCTATTTATTTTCTAACGTAACTCAGATATTTGTGCCTGGTAATCATCATCTCATGTTGCTGAGGTGATAAGTAAAGGATGGTTGTATTTTTTTATGTTTACCTCAACTCAGCCATTTATAAACTGATTTGAAAAATTCAGGTTTTATCTGAAAGGATATACTTTTCGATTGCTCCCATTTAAATTTTATCAAAATCGGTTAGGAAGTTTGGATTTTAAATCGAAACAGCTAGAATTCCTTTACTTGGATGATGGTTTTTGTCATCCAAGTAATCGAAATTGCGTATTTTGCTTTCCTGCGATTTTGCAGTGGTGTTGTTAGGTGACCACTAAAAAGTGAAAAATAAAAAACTTTTTACAAAAAAATACAACAGACTTCCAAAAACAAAACCACTACAAAGTAAAAACAACTTTAATTTCGGAATTCGGTGTCAAAAAAGATGTCGGTTTTTGGGTGTCGTTTTTCATTGTTACTCATTTTTCGGTCTAGCCCATAAAGGGCTGCTTAAAATCTGAGCGATAAAGTGCGACAAGGAACTCCGTTCCAAAAAAATATACTATCCTCACCTGGATTAACCTTATGATACGCTGTCCCAACAGGTCCACTGGGCGGCAATTCTTCTGGCCGACTGGTCTTAAAGTTAAACGCCGACCCGGCCTTCGCCAGCTTGTCCTGGATGACCTTCTCGTCCAGATCATCTTCAGTGCGCGCGTGCATGGTCAGGTGGAAACCGGTGAAGAAGTTCGCCACATGCTTTATGTGGTTCGCGCAGGTGCCTTTGCGGACTGTCGGGGCTCCTTCTCCCTGAAGAGTTTTTTTTATTTATTTATTTATTAAGGCACACCAACGAAATATTTACAATTAAGGCAATAACAGGAAATCTTAAGTCTACAATTCTGTGTAAATACATCACTTATAGGTGTGCACAACATTATCATTGAAAGATAACAATTTAGAAAGAAAAAAAAAATTACCATAAATTATTACATTTGATTGATTATTATTACATTTGATAAATTAAAGATTAAAGAGTTAGAGGATTTTGTTAAGTATGTGGTTAACTGTTTTAAATAATGCGCTCTGTAAGATGGCGTTACTAAACGTCTGTTTTCCACGGGCCCACGGCTAGTACACAGTAATTATATGACATTTACAATACACTTGCTCAAAAAGTGCATTTACGAAGCCTATATACATTGTTCGTAAGTTAACAATTACGCACCATGCAATAGTATGTGCGGCAAAGTAGGTACTCTCACCAAAGTGCCTACTTTACCGCACGCTCCGTTGTATAGCGCCGTGCGAAACCTTTACGGTTTTTTTTTTAATTTCCATAAAAATATATAGGTAAGTATTCCACCAAGGAAATTCACATTACGAGAATAAAAAAAGTTCAGACGCTAGGAGGTGAAATAAAGCATAGTATACTTTCCAATGTTTCCTTATATTTTTCAATGATACTCAATTAATTATTGACTAAATTGTTTACAAAACTTTCCAAGGCGGGAAAATTGCGAATACCACAGATTAAAAATGACCGCTACATAAAACTGTAAAAGCTTTCATTTTAAGTACTTTAAATAAACTAAATTAAAATGGAACGTCCGAAAATTAATGTTTATTCATTTTATGTATTTTGAAGTTCCGTTTTAAAAGTAGAATATCATCAAAATAATAAAAGATAAAAGAGGGTTCTACTAATTTTCACATTCGCATCTCTTTTTTGACAGTTTGCGATTGACATGCGAATGCGAAAGTTATATTTTAAAAATGAGTAGAATTGACCCACTGGCAATAAGCTTAATGATTGAACCTCCTTCGAAGCGCTCTTGAGATAAAGATGAGGCGACGATGAAGTTCTAATTTTAAATTTGAAAATGTATTGTAGCCATTTTAATATTGCAAAGATTGTTGCGACTTTTCGACTGATATCTAAAAACAAAAAACTTGGCTCATTTTTTCGCAAATGTATTGTAAAACGTTGTATGATACACGTGCGGATTTTGGTAAGTATTTACAAACTCGTGACTATGGTAAGCCCTCGACTTCGTCTTACATTCGTCTACTCGTTTGTAAAACCAACTTACCGCTCTAATATCATAAATAACGATAACATGATATTTATACTTTCATTGTGTGCACAGCTAACGAGTGGATTTCCCTGCCGTAGTCAGTGTTTCCTCATGGCAACAACCTGGGTCTCTTTAAATGAAGTCGGTTAGAAATAACATGTTTTTAGCTTCTGAGGGCATAGTGTAAGTTTTTTAACGTTCTCGACCGTGTTAGCGTAAATGCCAATTTGTATTGAAACTGAATAAGCGCCGCCTGGTGAGAATAACGGAAAACCTTTTTTTATACACTTTGACATAAGCAAACGTTTACGTTAACGCGATTTATAAGTTAGAAAACTCACACTTAGCCCTCAGGTACAGCCGAAACGACTTCGACGTTATTTGTTTAAAGTGAGGAAGGCTTAAGTGACGACAGGAGAACATACTACATAGAAAGATATTGTTTTAGACGTAAAAGTCTAGTTTAGTTTGTCTCAATGCAGTGGCGTAGCTAGACTAAAAGGGGCCCTGTATCAAACATTTTTGGGGGGCCTTTTTTAAGCATATTTTTTTTAAACAAAGTAGGGCCTTCTAGCTAAGGACTGTCATGGCAGGCCACGAAGGGGTCGGCGGGACTAGCTTTGCGTCCACGAGTCGGGGTCATTGTAGTACAGGGGCCCCGTATCTTTGACTAGCTGACCCGCGCAACTTCGTCTGCGTCACATTTTCCATTACTGCTCCGCTCCTATTTGCCTTAGCGTGATGATATATGTAGGAAGGTTAGCCCTATAACTTTCCTCGATAAATGGGCTAACTAACACTGAAAGAATTTCAAATCGGACCAGTAGTTCCTGAGATTAGCGCGTTCAGCCAAACAAACAAACTGCTTTATAATATTAGTATAGATATGCCTGGTACGGCGGTAGCTACGGTCCTGTCTCAATGGTTGAGTATCCGTATCGTATCCGGTATATTACCAGACCGGGAGCTCAGTACTTTTTATCCCCGCAATACATTCCTTTGAGATAAAACACTTGCAAAGCTTGGCGCTGGTAGAATGTAGTAAATGTGCCTTCATGGCCAAATCCAAAACTATGAGAAATATCGAAATTCACTGAAAGGAGTTTAGAGCCCAGTTTTGATGAAAAGTAAGTAGATAAAACTGCATCATTGAAATTTTGAAAAATCTTTGTTCCTACCCGGGAATCGAACCAGTAGATTTGATATTACACGTGTAGCTAATAAGGATCAAATTCTGGGAAGTAATAACACATGGTAAACAAAAGGAAAGACCTCATTTTTAACCAAATACATCTTCTTATCTATATATATAAAACAAAGACGGGTTTGTTACAACACTTATAACTCGAGATCTGCTGAACCAATTTTCGTGGTTATTGATTCGTTGGATTTGTCTCCGACCCGAATAGCAGAATACATCTTAAAAACAATGAAAACTCGATATGTGCAATGAATACTTAATTGACGGGAGCGAAGCCGCGGGGGACAGCTAGTATATATATAAAAGAAAGTCGTGTTAGTTACACTATTTATAACTCAAGAATGGCTGAACGGATTTGGGTGAAAATTGGTGAGGAGGTAGCTTAGAACCAGGAGACGGACATAAGATTTTGTAGTGGTGGACAATTTTGTTTTTTTTTTTTCCGGAAATCCCACTGCAACGGGAACTATGCGGGTAAAACGGGAGCGAAGCCGCGGGGGACAGCTAGTTTATAATAAAAAAACAGGTGATTTTTTTTTTTCAAAAATGAATGATGCAATTTTAGTTCTCATCAATATCGGGCCGGAGAATCTACAACTGTATCATTGGATTTCGAAAAAATATCAGATATGGTTTGTTTAAGTAGCTAGTCAGAATGTTAAAAACTAATTTGTTAAAAATGAGAGCTTTCCTTTAGTTTGCCATGTGTTATTACTTCCCAGAATTTGATCCATATTAGCTACACTTTCGAATGGTGTAATAATACAGGTTGTTTTTTTTTTTCAAAATCGACCGGTTCGATTCCGGGTTGGAACAAAGATTTTTTTTAAATCCAATGATGCAGGTTTAATTGTATTCAAAATCAGGCTCGAGACTCCTGTCAGTGTTTTTCGATATTCCTCATAATTTCGGATTAGGCCCTGAAGGCACACTTAATAAAATTTCAATAAGATGTACCTATCTCTTTAAAATGTGAAACCTATGTTCATAATGACAGATGACATACGACACTTAATTACATCCGGCGATCCCTGCTGTGGCCGGCCGGATATAATTAAACAGACCCAATCCCGCTAGCTAATATTCTCACTAAGACAGGGATTCGAACCCAGTTCATGGAGCTTTTATCCCAAAATATAAGTGACAAAATATAATAAATCAAACATTACTGCTGATTAATAACTATACGAAATAATACCAGCTAAATGGGTATTCGACGTGACCAACCGTAACAACTGGTTTAAAAGAGTGTCCATGAAGTTTCTTGCAAGATCTTCTCCATAGAATCTACTCTTTGGAACGTGCAACTACCGCGCTGGAAAGAGGGTCGGTGAATGTGTTTTGTTGCAGAACAACTTGCTGCTCTCGTCGCTAGCGCGGCAAAATTAGTCTTATCTATTTGACTGTCAGACCTTGACTATTCAAAAGTGCCTGTCTATTTGAAATAAAGGATTTTGTAATTTGTGACATACCATGTCTCATGCGAGTCTCGGAAAGAAAGTTAAACAGTTGGTCCCGTTTGTAATTTTTAGATATTTTTCAATCGTTACAGATATTATCAGAAGCCATAAAGTCTGACGCTAGTACTGCCAAGGGATAGGTACAGCCGCCAACACATCAAGCTACAAAAATCTGTCAAATTTCTTCAATGGATTTTCTTTATTTGAAATTTTGATTTGAAATTTATTCTCGTTTTTCATGATTTTGGCTATCGACCTGGTGCCCTGCCCATTGCTATAGTTTGGCGATCCTTCGGGCTATGTTAGTCAGTTCATCATCATCATGGAAAAACGCGAGACGTTTGCCTCGCGTTTTTCATGATTTTGGCTATCGACCTGGTGACAGTTGGGGGTCGCTATTGTCGCTAATCTGATCTTTGTGATAATGTTTGGAGAAAACCTTTATCAAAAGATCGGTGCCTTCAGCTGAAGTGTACCTTCAGCTGTAATACATCGAACTTTTAAATCCCGTTGCCTGAGCTGATTCCTTGGATAAGGGCTGGCCCAATACCACGCTAGTGCTGGCATGGTTGAAGCACTTTGAACAGCCAAACAAATCGAATCACTTGACTAGCATGTAATTTTGTTATGACGCGCCAATCATAATATATTATTTCCAAAAATCATGTGTGTTGCCATCACGAAAGAGAAAGTACTACTCATTTGACGTAGGTGGTTAAGTGATAATATCGTGTGTACTAAGCCAATAAGCTCAGGGCTAAACGTAAATGAAAACGATCTCATAACGACTTCTTATCTCGCTTTCGTCACAGTGTCAACTACCTTATTTATCGGTGCGTTCATCCCTAATGAACGGAACTTTATGAGATACAGTGTGAGTGCAATGGCACCTCTTTATTATGCCTTAGGCGATAGGTTCATAATTATTACAACAGCAATTTGTGTACAGATGTAAACAATTTTAATGATGACTAGAAACTGAATTTTTACTTAATAAATTCAAAAATAAATAAAAATAGAAAGGGCGAAAAACATAAAAGGGTAAAACATGGAAATAATTCGTTGCAGACACTTTGGCTATCGACATAGTGACAGTTGGGGGTCGCTAATCTGATCTTTGTTATAATGCTTGGGGAAAACCTTTATCAAAAGGTGCGATGCCTTCAGCTGATGAGTGTATATACCTTCTTCAGCTGTAATACATCGAACTTTTAAATCCCTTCTCCTGAGCTGAATCCTTGGATATATCGGGGTGGCCCAATGCCACACTAGTGCTGGCATGGTTGAAACCTTGCGAAGACAAGCGCTTTTTTGTGACAATCCAACAACGTATTCAAGCAACACCAGAAGGCATCCAGTCAAACTGGATTTAGCTGAATACCAGTATTATACGTGGAGCGGCTGCCTACCAGACCTCCACAACCCATTAACTGGGTAACACGGTACTCCTTGGCAAGACTGGTGTCAGATTTTCTGGCTTCTGACTATCCGTAACGACTGCCAAAGATCTCCAAATGACAGCCGGTACCAACAGCTTAATGTGCTTTCCGAGGCACGGATGAAACTCGGTATGTTGAGATGGTCACCCATCCACAGACCAACCTCGGCAAGCATTGCTTAAACCTAGAATATCGACCGGTGCAGCTGTAATTATTTAGCCACGAGCTCCAGTCACAGGTGCCTAAATTAGTCTACATTAAATGTAGCCGAATAAACCTGTTTCCATACAAATCATTGGTACATTTTGTTTTTCTACTGCCTTCGTATCATTAGTCAGCTGACAGGCGTTATTACCGAGCAAGGTTGCAGTGCAGGGCACACCAGTGTGCTATTGTGTAAAAATAACTCCATTTCAAAACTGTATCCTGTTACTATCGCAATTAACTCGATTTTCCTTTTTGCTACCATCATAATGTTTCGTAATATTATATTTGTAAGTAATAAGCAAATTATTTCCCTGTGTGAATGCTGCTAAGTGCTATCATTTGATTGTTATCAGAATAATTGGCAGACGTCTGACGCGTGTGAAAAAGGGAGAGGCCTTTGCCCAGCAGTGGGATATAACGGGCTAATCTATACTAATATTATAAAGAGGAAAGATTTGTTTGTTTGAATTGAATAGACTCCGAAACTACTGGATATCGATATCGATACCGATTTCAAAAATCTTTCAGTGTTAGATAGCCCATTTATCGAGGAAGGTTATAGGCTATATATCATCACGCTAAGACAAATAGGAGCGGAGCAATAATGGAAAATGTGACGCAGACGAAGTTGCGCGGGTCAGCTAGTTCAGATTATATTTGATCTCTGACAACTTAGCCTAATATAGTTAGCCTAATTTAGCCTATATATAGATGAAAAAGGCCTAGCTGTACGTATTAGGTACTATTCACTGCTGACAATAATTGTATTATGCTATTTATATAATTAAATGGTGCTTAGTTACAATACCACTGATTTCTATAAACATTTTCCTGTAACTAATGGTGAGTAATTATACAAATATGGCTCGGATGTTAAAATATTTAATTTATTTTTTGAAGTTAGATTTTTCACTAAAGTATATCGATAAAATTGTTAAAAAATATCGAAACGATAAATATCGATATATTTCATTCACTTGCCCATCCCTACCTAACAGATTCAACCGTTTCAAACTTTAAGCCTTTTGATGCCATCTTTCATTTACATTGTATTGTAGAAACCAAATAGGTAAATTATATTGGATTGTGGCAGTCAGAAAGGCACTCACTCCATGTGATATAATGCTACACTGATATGGTAGGCGCCAGATAAACTTGCAATAAGTACATTAACCTTTCCCTAATATCCCCTCGTAGATTCCCAAATAATAAATTATTAACCGTATTTCAGTACTACTACAATAGAAATTAAATCAGGACGACTTTTATGTTGTCATTCGAAAAAAAATCTCGTCCTTCGTAACACGCGGGACAAGGACAACGGTATTCTGAGGACAGTGGCGGAGAACATCTCTCTCACACTGAGACCTTTTGTGGAGGTGATGAAGATTATTAGATAATCAATAAATATAAGTTGCTTATTTAATAAATTTACTAACACTAATTATAAGAAATTGTACTAACACAGCGTTACCTGGTGGTCGTGGGTTCGGTTCCCACGAGAAGCATACTTTGTAAAGTTGTTTTCCAGTTCTGCTAGGACATTGCAGGCTTGAATCACCAGATTATAAAAAGATGATTCCATGCTTCGGAAGGTACGTATAAGCCGGTGGTCCCGGCCGCCAAATAACCATGTTAGAGGCCCTTGAGGCGGTATAGAAACTCTGACACTAGGGAGTGTGGGGTCGTTAGACCTTACTGCCCACACACCCTAATCCACCCTAACCCTAAATCCTAAGTCTGTTACTGATATTAAGAGAGCCAATAAATGCATATAGGTCAATGACTGTTATTGCACATTTTCTGGCACCTACCATAGTCAGCTGCATCCAGTTGGACTGGAATCGAACCCCAATGTTGTTGGGAAAAGGCTGGGCAGATTGATAAAGAACCCAAATAAATGACTAGAAATAACTTCTTCAACAGTACTCAATACCAATCTATCTCTTAGTCACAAAACCCTTGAAAGATAACATTCATCATTTCATAAGAAAACCACACCTTTCTAAGATATTCAAATGAAACATATTACTCAGAGAAACACAACGCTTACATTTGAAGAACATGCTTTATCTTGAGAAAACAAAACACTACTATCAGTAAAGTTATTATCTTATCTCCCACAGAGCACGAAATCTTGGCGCCTGCAGTGACTAGACATGGTATTAGTTATTTATTGCCAGTAATTTTGGTGACAGTGTATTGCACTGCACCAAAATTGGGCTGGACACAAGTTTCGGCTATAATAGAGATGGTCAAGAAGTCACATCACCTGCCTAGCCTTTTCCCAACTAAATTGGGGTCGACTTCTTTCAAACCAGATTCTGCTGAATACCAGTTTTTACGTGGAGCAGCTGCCTACCAGACCTCCACAACCCATTAACTGAGTAACACGGTAATTCTTGGCAAGACTGGAGTTAGATATACTGGCTTCTGACAATCCATAACGACTGCCAAAGATCTACAAATGACAGCCGGAACCAATGGCTTAACGTGTTTTCCGAGGCACGGAGGAAACTCGATATGTTAAGATGGTCACCTATCCACAGACCAACCTTGGCAAGCGCTGCTTAAACTTGGAGATCAAGCCGTGTGGCTGTTATTATTTAGCCATGGGCTCTTCCATGGCCAAGAAGTCACAAAGAATAAAATAGTAGGAGTAAATTGTGACACTCATTGAGGCTGCATTAGCTAAAAACCGCAGAGCAAGGCTAGGTAAACGTAGCCATTATATTGGTTCTTAACAAACACATCCTTGTGCATCCCTGGTGGAAACGCAGCCTAAACCTGGCCTTTTTCCTAACTTCACTGGAGTAGGCTTACAGTCTTACTGTATACCACCAGTATTTTAGATGAACCTTCTGCCTAACTGACCAACACAATGCGGTAACTGGGCCTAGTTTTGACAATGCCATCTCTAGCGGTGACTACTGAGGTGTTTCAGTACTCTATGTTATCTACTTACTTGCCAATTGATAAGCACATATTTAGATATGCTTCCATTTGTTTGGTCCACTTTGAGGAATGCATATTGTATTTTGCCACTGTTGAATTCGTTTAGAAGTTCGTCTATACCTCCGTCACCTTTGTCGATGAATTTTAGATCGCTTGATTGACCATCGTAGCCGAATAAGGCCCTGGAAAGAGGAATAAAGTTATTGTTATGACTAAACAATACAATACATAAAGGTAGCAGAAGGCATAAAATATAATGGATGGATTGTGTGACAAGAAAAGGGATTGAATGAAAGTATGGCAGTTGTCAGGACAAATAAAATACTAAACATTTATTTTGCAAAAAAAAAACCATTAACATAATTAAAACTATTAAAAGCACTCTTCCTCTCTCCTAATTGTTTAAAGTTTTGCTGTGCCTGACAGGGTCCGTAATTGTTTCTATTTATTATATTTACCTGTGTGTGTACTTTAAAGATTGCATTAAACTACTTGAGATTTAAAAAGTATTATGAAAGATGATGATAATGACTACTTACTACAAATTGTTCTGTTGAATTTTGGTACTCAGACCTGTGAGAAAACTAGTTACCTCACAGATCATTTTACTACAATATACAGCTGTTATGACCATGCCAACACAATAGAAAAAGGCACAGACTTCATACTTGATGTTTAGACAACCAGCCTTAGATAGGACTATTATGTTTTGTAATAATCTCAGTTTACATTTATCATAACACTGAATGTTTTGAATGTGACTCAAGATACAGATGATTAATATAGGACTGTCATGATAAGATAATTATTAAATGGCCTATTTTCAATAGGCCATTTAATAATCCTGCATGCTACATGGATTAAGATATGTACAATAATTATTTTTATCTGAGCTTATCCTTACTAATTTTCGTGATAATTGAGGAAGGATATTATAGTAAAATATTTTTACTTATACAACTCTAGTATTACAACTTACAATTTTATTTTACACAGTATATGAAAAATCTTTTTTTTTATATTTTGTGGACACAACCTTTAATGGAAATGCTACAGACTTGTACAGATTTAAATTCAAATTGTAAGCTATTACTATTGACTATTATTGACTAGTATTAAAGCTGTAGAATAATAATTCCATTGCATATCATTTACACCCAACTCTTGATTACAAAATAGAGGAGTAGTACCTGCTTGTGGAAGGGTTACATGCTAATAGGAAAAAATCGGCACAAGCAAACTAACACCTATTTCCACTTCAACGTTTTCACAAACGTAATTCCATTACGACCGCTTTTGGTAAATGGAATGTAAGCGCAAGTGAATGCACTGATTATTACTCCAACCTATTGTCATCACTTATAAGGACCACTGTAAACGCCACGCTAATGAATTCAATTCATAATTTTAATCAACGGCGGCTGTTTATTTAATTTCCTTAGCAAGTAGGTCGACGATACGAAGATTTGGACTCACCAGTTGGTATCAGTTTTCTCGTCTAATACGTCTTTCCACCCAGCGATTAACGCCTGCTTGTGTTTATCTAAATTTATGGCCATTTTACATTATTTGTGCTAACTCCTACGCGAAATAAAGAAGCCGAATTGTAGGAAAAAAGCAAAATAAAACGCCGATAAATCGCCTGACTCACAACAATTTTTGTCACAGATTAAAAACCCTGAAAAGGTTTTTGAACTTTGTGACAGCAAAGATTAGATGTTGCCATATATATGAAAAAACAACCTTATTGAAACTTTTTCCAGTGAAAATTCTATTACTTTGTTTTCAGCTACTTTTGATTTCTTTTATTTTTTGTAAACTATTTTAAATATTATCTTTAGAAGAGATGACAAAAAATCTTTATGCAATACAAAACAACAATACGCCTAGTAAAAATGTGATCCACTTTACTTTCACACGGAAACAATCCATTTTGCTCATATATTATTCACAGGCATCCTCGAGATCCCCTCTCATAATTTAAAGGCTTAGAATAATAACGCATAGAAGCCGCGTCTAGAACAAAACCCGAGCAAAATCGTGTGTCCACTTCATTTTCTTTGTGTGCGTGAGCCGAATGTGTCTACGTTCCTCTAACGCACACAGATATAGCTTTCAGTGATACCATTAATAAGCCGTTACCCACAAAATATGGGAAGACGCATTACTATTTTACTATCAAGGCAAGTATTTTATGTTGTTGGGAACTGGAAAAGGTAAACATGATGTTTCATGTAATATGACATATTTTTTCGGAAGGTATAATTCAATTTATTTCAAAATAAAAGGAAATAAATCGCATAAAGAATGAGATATTGTTCAATGCGTTTAGAATGCTTGATGGGTTATAATTATAAACAATGTTAAAAAATCGGGTTTGATATGAATTAACAGTAAGTATTGTATTTTAAAATTACAAAAATGAAAAACATGAATGAAAGCAATGTGGGTATTTTTTCCCCACAAATAGCAACACTGTGTTATGACAAGTTAGGTTATTAGAATTTTGTTTTATTTATCGATTTACATAAAAATAGTGCATAGAATGTGAGTACTTATTTGTGAAATGTTATTTTATCACATTTTTTTGTTTTCCTGATGTGCTATAACATCCTTTCACGCAACAAACTGTCATTTTCAATTATTTACTCGCGAGCTGTGTTCGACGGAACGTGACATTGAGTACTGACGGCCTGGTGGCTAAGTTTGACGGATTAGGCTAAGTTTTAGTTGCCTCACTTTTTGCACTCGTACTAGGTTTCTATGCGTTATTATTCTAAGTTTAAAGGTATAAGATTTACTGGCCATTACTGTCTACCGTGCTCACGTACTTCAACAATTTTGGATTTCCCCTTGCGCGCGCATTGTATTTTATAAGCAAGCCCTTAACACCGTGGGTAACTGAGTATCGCAGAAACTTTCATTCATAACAAGCGTCACTCGGTAGTCACGATAGAGATCGCCTGGTAGGCAAACGCCGCCGCGAGAAATCATGGCTTATTTTCGTGAAACATAAATAAACTGAATTAAAAATGTGGGTAGACGTTAGTGCGCGCGAAAAACAAAATTACACCACACAAACCAATGGATCTTTTATACCTGGGTAAGTGCATCTTTGTAGTTTAAGTATTGTTTGTTGGAGAAGGAAAATAGTGGAGGGAAAGCGTGCGATCTTTGTTATGCACGACACATAAAAATATTATCGTGTTTAGTAAAAATTAAGTCTGACGTCAACATTTTTATTGTTAGAGCCTTCGAGGCAGTGATTGCATCAGTTATGTACGGTTTGAATTATGTTTTTGTAGTAATTTTTCATGTTGTATGGGGGTTACACAGTAAAAAAAATGATAGGAGTTGTGACGTTGATCTTAAAAGAAGGATAAGAAACAGAAGCATACAGTCTAAATAAGTAGAGGACGTAGGCTGCCTGCCCAATCCCAATGCCAAAAGATATTGCCTGAAAATACTCTACACAATTTGCGCGATCAGGGAATGCACATTTGTTTTTCGCTGTATGTATTTTATTATTTTTGTTTTATTTTATTTAGTTTTGTGTGTATGCCTGTAAAAAAATATTCAATAGTAGGTACCGCCATTAATAATAATAAGTGTTGCCAAACAAAAACGCATTCATGAAAGGAGTTCAAGTACCTACTATACGCTGGATTTCAGTGAGCTGACTATTTCAGTAACTATTATTTCGCATCAATTAAGCCCTTTGAAAGACTCTTATGTACTTAGTCTTTGCCCTTATGAGAGCCTCTTCAAGCATTATTTTTTAAATGCTTTGGGCTAATAGGCCATTAGTATTGGTTAAATAACTATCGGTTTAAATACAAATGTAAAGTTCCCTTATTTAGACAAGAAACCAACCGTGTGCCAAAAACTTGGCGTGAAGTTTATACGATAATTGTCTTGAATAAACTACCTACGACGTTACGATAGCGTAGTAGACGTTGATTACTAATGGGGTGAGTAATTTTAAACTTTATTTATTTATTAGCATATTAATTTAGGTAATGTCCCACTGCTGGGCAAACAATCTAATAATTACGTTACTATGTACTTATATAATTCTTAAATGAAGTATTATAATTAACAATTAAGTAGGTATTTATTTTATACTTACCCTAGACCGACCTGTTCAATATTTCTCATGATTCCTAGAATGGCGAAATTAACATAGCGCGAAGGTTTCAAGTTGATCGCAGCTTTCTTGGAAATCACAAACAGGGATGTAATTTTCCGTAAGGTTTTTCCGTCCTTGGTGCACTTTAGCTGGTAAACGCTGATATTAAATTTCCTACGTAACATTCAAGAATAAAAAAGACACCGTAAGATTGTAAAAAATCTTTTTTAGATTCGATTCGATTATAATTTCTCGATATATTATGAAAAAATCGTTTTGTATAAAATGAATCCCATCCAAATTCATTAGTTTCCAATGGGATACTTAGTACCTAGTAGTTAAGTATCTAGGTACCTACTTACTTACCTAACTACTGTCAGCTTCACCAAAATCCCCACAAGTTATAGTAGGTAGGTTCGTCGTTAGGTAAATCTATGTTACCTACCTACTTAGTAGATCACATGTGGGATTTCAGATGAGACGTAGGTAATATTCAATGTACCTAGTAGTAGTTATAAAGGATGCTCATTAAATTGGAGGCTAGATTGTTATGGTGCCTTTCCATGCTTGCCAAGCCTTGGCAAACATCTTGAAGTCCCAAGCGTCCACACATCTCACTTGGCAATTGGAAGTCGTTTTCATGCTAGTGAATGCGCCAGTGTGCTACGCCTACACCCAAGCATGGTGGACACAGAACTTGTGTCAGCTATGGCGTTTGGTTTATCATACTTTTATTTGAAATACAAGCAAAGTTAAACAAAAACAAGGAAATCTCGACGACCACGAAGATGATGGATGATAAAGATTCATAATGCGCCACTATGGACATGAAGGTGTGTGGGATCGTTATACCTTACTACCCCACGATAATAAGCAGAAGAATGCACGATATCACAATGGCTACTAAACGCGCACCTACATCTGAATGCATCGCAAGCGCTTGACCGCAAGCGCCCTTTGCTGTGCCCAAAAATCGACACTCGGCAATCGAAAACAAGTGTCCACAAGCTCATGCAAGCCAAGCCAAACTTCCTCTTTACACGCTTGTACTTGTGCCGAGCCTTGGCAAGCATGGAGAGGCACCATTAGATTCGGGCTAAAAAGTGGCGCAGACAGGCGCGTCTCAACAATTTAACAACGCGGTGGACGCTGTCCCACAATGCGATAGTGATGTCCTGGTGAGGGCCGCTGGATGCGAGAAGCACTTACATAATATGATTCTTTTCGATATGGAGAAATCATGATAATAGCGTTGTCATTTTGTCACGTAACGTCTGTCTACCGGGACCTTAATACGATAAAGTCAACAAGCTCCGGGACACCCGCGCCTGTCGCGCTTGGCAATGATTAATTTATTTATAAACTAGGCTTACATAAACATAAAATATCATTTATGTACCTACAAACAAAACGAAACAGTAATTTTTCCTCCAACATTAAGTACTTATATAAAGTCTGTTGCGTGCCTAGAATGCCTATTTATGAAAAATCTATGAAATTCTTTACAAATGCCTTTATAAGTTTCTTCGCTAAAATATGAAAGAGAATTTTACTAACTAACAAATTGTTCTCGAAACTTGGATGGGATGTCATAAAATAACAGAAATGCCTTTGGAAAATCTACTAAGTAGGTCTAGGCACTACGTTAATGAGCTAGGCTTGTGTTGTGTGCCTTTTAATAATAGGTCTGAATATTAGGTTTGTTTGGGAGTTTAGCTACGTATGTAGTTTGTTACAAAAACATTTAGCTCGTACATATCTAAACTCGCCGCAACTTCATCTATGTACATGTGAACCACAAAATTGATGGCCTGAACTGGCGGCAGACCACCAGGATACTGCTGGGAGAACTTGAATGTCTTACTAGGGAAATGGCAAGAAGTAGCACAGATCAGAGCAGGAAGGAGGCCTTTGCCCTGCAATGGGACAGTGTAGGCTAGATATCATAATAATAACACGTCTATTCGAGTTTGCCCTCGTAAGGATCTCTGCCTAAATGCACTTAGGTTATGGGCCCAAAATGTAAGAACTGAGCAGCAACGAGCCTAGCAGCCCGTTGACACATCCAATCTTTAATCTGGAGGTTAATATTGATGACAACAGACATTCTACATCGTTCTAAGATCTACAAAATATAGGGATATTTACACTCGAATTTCATCTTGAATGAAAAGCAAAGTACAGTGAGCGTTTGTAGCCTTCTGTAAACACTATTGAAATTGCCGATTACGCATACGTGCACTCTGCAAAGGTTTAACCCACGCCCTTGATCTTATTGAAATGAATATTTTATTTTTATAAAAACTAATACTACTATTAATTTTAAATGTCCAATGGTTAATGTAAACAAGACATTAACCATTGGATATTTAAAATTAACATTAAAATAAGTCCTATTTTTGGGTACGGAAATGACCTCAAATAGGACCGACCGATTGCGGAAGAAACTCAAAGGTCACGCTTATCGTTAGGATTCGCGTCTTGTCATGAAAATAAACTTGGTAAGTATCATGACAGGCTGGTATTCGGCGAGGGTGACTTTCGGAACTTCAAGGTCTTCCTTATAATCTGGTATCACACGATTGGGAAGCCAAATAGCATGACATTCGAGCGGATTGACAAATGAATGATGTTTTCGCGTTAGGTAAGGATAGAAACATGATTGATATCGACATGACTATAACTTTATTAACCTTCATTGTGCTTCTGGGTGTTCAAGCGGTTTTTGGGGGAGTTAGGACCAGCATCGAACAGAGAAGATTCTGACCCCCATGTAAAGTGGCAGAAACAAGGTGCGTTTACCTAATTAGGCCAACCTAGGAAAAATTAAAGTGACTAAGTATATCGTATGTTTGTTTGTTTCCATTTTCAGTAGTTTTGGATATGCTTTAAGTTTCTTACAGAAACCTTCACTGTAGTAACCTAAATATTTTGGACTTATTCTTGCCGTGAAAAAAAAACGAAAGAATTCTCATCAGTCTGCTACATTAAACACATAGAAGACAGTTACAAGATGTGTTCTACCATCATAAAAAATTTAATAAAAACGTAATATTTTACTATTCTTCCACTAAACAATAAATGGCTGGCAGTTGTATTTTCTTACACAAAGGAGACATCTATTTCTAGTCACGCGACATGCCATATTTTCTTAACGAGTGCTAATGCATTCAAATAACTGTTAAGAACAATGTGGGAGTTAATTGCAAGATAAATTACAGTTTTATGACAACATATTGAGATTACAAAAGACTAAGAACTAAATGACCAAGGGCTACAATCAGGATTTACATGCGCCGAATACCAAAATCTATGGATGGGACACAATCGCATTTTTTACGGTCAAAGTGTGAAATTCTTTGCTCAGCAGGTCTTTTTCAGAACAAGGGCATCTCAATTATCTTTACATGGCCGATCATAACCACAATCATCATAAATGACACAAGAGCAATAATTTTCCATTGTCTCTGTTACAGTGAGATTGTGAGAATGGGCAAATTGACAATCACACTTTAGCGCGTAGGTGGAGGATACCGGTACCCATCCGCTCGACCTTAACCCTAGAACTAGACTCATCTGGAGTCTGTCGATATGAGTAGGTTTACCTCATTCTTTTGATGACCAATTCAAACAGTTACCAACTATGGGCTCGTGCCATGTCAGGACTTTTCGGATCATTATGTCAGGTTGCCTGGAAGAGATCGCGGAATGCGACAATTGTATGTTTAAGGTTTAAGATTTTCTGTACGTGTTTTAAATTTGGTGTACAATAAAGTATATACCTATAAATAAAAAAAATAAAATAAAAAAATTATGTGTAAGCATGCGCAAACACTGATGAACCGTATCTACATAGTACCTACACTCTCTGGAGTTCTGTATCATTCAAATGTTTGTGGTTCCACCACGGACCACTCGAACACGTGAAGACCACCTCAGACATTTACCGACATGCTTCTCAAATGATCAGTTACACTTTAAAAGAGACTACCCTCTTAGTTTCATCAGGGTGTTTTTCCCAGAAAACATAGGCAAGCCTAGCTGTCCTTTCCAGTGCCGCATTAAGCCAGTGCGGGGCCTGTAGCAAATTTTACCAAGGGGCCCTAAACCTAAAATCGTAAATCTTCGTAAAGTTAAAACGAAAATATCCAATTAAACAGTAATAGCCCTCTATTATTGGTAACGGACCCCGAGGCCCCTAGGTAGTTCGTATAGAACTATAAACTGGATCCGGGGCTGTTTAGTTTTCAGACGCGAGACGGTATGGTGGGGTGGCATGAAATTAAGAGAACCATTGTTTTGCACGAAGTAGGTAAATAAACCAAATTAGTGACTTCATCCGCTGAAAACGGCTATGGCAGTTAGACGTTAGGAGGACTCGTGTGAGATGCATGGTTTAAAGCGAGATGTTTTTGTAAGTCTAAGTGCGGGCCCCCCTAAAAGAATGGATAGACCTGAAGGTATATCTATATCTTTTTTGCATAGGCATATAGACAAGACCTTAGATCAATTTATATTTCCAAATGGTAATGTTGATATCTTACATCTAAATACTGCTCAGCCTATCAAAGAATAGCGTTAAACTCATTGATCAGGAAATGTTTTCTCAGCGGAGAAAGTAGATACGAACTCGTATATATTGCCGTCACGGTGTTTACCAATGCGACATACTGATGAGCCGGCGGCTAAACATGGTAATTCGAATTCTTTTGCTGTGATCTGACGTGTTTTATTTGACAGGGAAAACTGTACTGATTTAATTTTCTTTCAATTAAACATACGACGATGTTTCGTAAACATCAATTCAGCAGTGCGATTCTGCAGTGTCACTTCGACATGTTTACAGAATGTCGGAGTGAAAACTTAGGCGAAGTGAACGACAAGTGAGCTGTCGAATCATACAAACAAGATCGAATGACAGCTCGCTTGTCGTTCACTTCACTTAAGTGACCACGGTGAGATGTAAACAGAATCGACCGGCTGTAAACATGTCGGAGTGAAAACTTAGGCGAAGTGAACGACAAGTGAGCTGTCAAACCATACAAACAAGATCGACTGACAGCTCGCTTGTCGTTCACTCCACCTAAATGAACATGGTGTGTTGTTGACAGAATAGACCGGCTGTAAAGATGTCGAAGTGTACATTTAGGCGGAATGAACGACAAGTGAGCTGTCAAATCATACAAACATGATGGCATGACAGCTCACTTGTCGTTCACTCCTACTGAGTGATCACGGTGAGATGTCAACAGAATCGACCGGCTGTAAACATGTCTGAGTGAAAACTTAGGCGAAGTAAACGACATGTGAGCTGTCAAACCATACAAACAAGATCGAATGACAGCTCGCTTGTCGCTAAACTTTTGTCCTAGATTTTCCATTGCCTTTTCCTTTAGTTGACCTATTTTTGAATATTAGTGTCTGCTTGTCTTGTTACTTAATACCCCTAGATATTCTTGGTTCTTACGACTTTTGACTTCAGAGGATAAGTTCAAAAGGCCTATTTATTATATTTTCTGTGCCAAAGCTGGCACTTTGATCGTTGCAACATAAATATGGGTGGTTGCACTTTAGGACAGCATTAAAGGATATCTCCAAGCTTTATTTTAAACATTTCTGCAGTATTTAAAATGTGAATATTCATGACCTTCTCGCTGATATTATCGTTGGCACTCCGAACTTAACCGAGCAGAGAACACGAAAAGTTTAGATGGTTATCTAAACGATTTAAATTTCCATACAGGAGTCATACTGAAGTTTCCTTAAATGAAATGGAATATTGTGGAATGTCAGGACGCGTGGAACTTTTGTGCCAAAACAGGGAGGCTACTCTCTAAGACCGAAGTCCGTAGTTTCGGGCTTAGTTGAGGGCGTATTCTACTCCATATCACCTAACCACTTTTTTTTTTAAGGATGGGAAATCATCCAATGACTCCTCCCGCTCTGGGTGTAGCGGGAGGGAGTGTCAGACTTCTACTGACTAAAACCCATCCATGTTCCTTCATTGCCCTTTGTGTTCCGGAGCCACGGTGTCTCTTGCGAATAATCCCGCGACTCCGGCAGGCGTCGGCCCTTTCGGGCCCCTCTATGTGCTGTCTCTCTTTGAGGCGCGCGTGGAACACTAACGCGCCGTCGACACGGCCTGTCGTCACTAGACGGACGGACGGCGAGCCACCCATAGCTTGCCGTCCACAGGCCCGCGCCTACGGTGGCCGGAGGTCACCAGGTGGCCCCCGACGCCCGCGGCGTCCACCACGGCCGCTGGGACGAGAGGTTCTCCTCTCCCTCTCCGCCACCTCCTTCGCTAGCATGACTGCTTCGCAGAAGGAGGCAACGGCGTCCCATTCCGTCTCGCTCCGGACCATGGCTTGGACCAGGGCCGGACGCGAGAGGTCGCCGCCGATCGCCGCTTCGAGGACACGGAGCTTGGAGGACACCTGCACAGTGTGCTCCACCGTGTCGTCCGGACGATCCCCGCAGTGGTGACACCCGAGCGTTTCCTCCCGCCTGATTCGGTGCAGGATTCTCCCGAAACATCCATGTCCGATCACCTAACCACTAACAACACGATTTGACAGTAACTGTCAAGAACTTTGAGCCGTTAGTCCCGGGCTGTCTGGGGTGTTGGTATTGGATTGGGGTCGGCTTCCAGTCTTGCCTGATACAGCTGAGTACCAGTAGTTGACATAGAATGACTGTCTACCTGACCTCTACAACCCAGTAACTTGGTAAAACGATGCGTCTTGCCTAGACTGGGGGGGCTACTCTCTAAGACCGAATTCCGTAGTTTTGGGCTCAGTTGCGGGCGTATTATACTCCGTATCACCTAACCACTAAGAATTAATGACAACACGTGTTGCCATTAATTTTTAGTTCGGGTTTCGGACTATATATCAGTCAGGTTATACGGAGTAGAATACGCGCGCAACTAAGCCCGAAACTACAGACTTTGTGCTTAGAGAGTAGCCCCGCAGATTCTCATTAATTAATGTGTTCCGAGTGTCAATTCTACTTTTCACATTCGCATCTCAGTCGCAATCTGTCAAAAATGTATGAAAATTAAGGCTTTTTTGACAGTTTGCGATTGACATGCGAATGCGAAATGTTTAAAAATTAGTAAATTCACATGTACCCCATAGAGTTACGAATTAAATGGACGTTAGTTAATTTATTTGCCTATTAATTTTACTTTAAGTATCTAAAGCCAACTACCTGCCAATTGCATTAATTAAAACAATTTTTTATGGATGGGAATATTATCAAATGACTTCTTCCGCTTTGGGCGAAGCAGAAGGGAGTGTCAGACTCTTACTGACTAAGTCTAAAACCCATCCGTGTTCCTCCTTCTGCCCTTTGCGTTCCAGGGCGCGGTGACTCTTTCGAACAAATTTTGCAAACCTGCCAGGATTAGTTAAAGCCTAGATTCATGTTCGCTTAGCAGTTTAAATTAGTTCATTTAGGTCCTACCACGTATTTTATTTGCAAACGAAGACAATCTCCAATTCAGAGTAGGTAAGGCTGGTGGCTAGATACGTATTGAAATTGAATTGTGGTTTGCCAATTGAGGTCCATGCCATACATATTAAGTAGGTAGGTATGAATTGGACCTACCTGCCAAATATTTAAAAATGAAAGTGAACCTGTTTGTTCCAACGGAGTAGGTACCTACTTGACTAAATCGTAACATTCTCAAAAATATAAGTAGTGTACGTTGGCGATATCTTCTTGCACCTATATCTACGAAGAGAGGTCAGATTAATTTCGAGATATAATATATTTTTAATGATCTGCAGTGGGTCAGATTTATTTAAAAAATGCCAATATCTTCACTCACGCTTAGTCAGCCTGTTTACCCGACCCGAAAACACCCAATTTTTTTATACGTAGTAGGTCTAGTAGGTACTATAGGAAGGGGCAAAAGCAAGTTAGAGTACTTAGACCTATGCTTGCGGGATTTGTTGGAAAGAGTCACCAAGGCGGGGTTGCAGTACTTTTTAAGATTTTTTAACGTCTGAAAATCTAATTAATTATGAGTTTTTTAATAAATAAAAATCATTACATAAAAATTGAACATACCCTCAAGTAAATCGTAAAGATAGAAACGCGATTTAGAATTATTGGCTCGATACTTTTTTTATCAAACATGACACTAAATTACAATTTTAAACGTGTACTGCTAAGAGATTTTAAGACGAATATATATAAAAGTTATATCAATAGATAGAGCTTTTTATTTTGAAGTAAATGTTGAAACCATATTGTATTATTTCTATATCAGTTTTCGCCAAGAAGAAAAAACAATCAAAATTTAGGCATTATTCGCTCGCCGGACAGTCGCTGTTGTTCGTCAAAACACACAGTACTGCAACCTCGCCAGGCATAGGAGGAACACGGAGGGGTTTTAGTCAATAGGTACAAGTCTGACGCTACCTTCCGCTCCGCCTAGAGTATTTTTTTTTACTTTTGTTAGGCACGCGCCTGACCACTATCTCACCGGTAAGCGATGGTGCGGTCTAAGATGGAGCACGCTTGCCTAGAAGTAACCTATTCACTCTTGACTTAAAGACTCCCAGGTTGTAGCTATCAGGAAACACAGTCTCACTCCGGCAGTTCCACTCCTTAGCTGAGGCCTTAGTGTGAGTTTTTTCGACTCACGTTCGAACGCGTTCGATTGCGAGCGCGTTAGAATTTAGTATGGGAAATTAGGTTCTACGAGTGATCACCAGGTGGCACTATAACTAAATTCCCATACTAAATTCTAACGCGCTCGCAATCGAACGCGTTCGAACGTGAGTCGAAAAAACTCACACTAAGGCCTCTGTACGCACTATGAATATGTTCCCAAAACGTTTTGTGCGTGTAGGTGGGATGTCCACCATGTACCGGTGGCGCATCGCCGTTCGTCTTAAGGATAATAAGGATGATTTCGCATCCAAAAAAAGAAAAGGTAGCAGACCTATGCAGGTAGGTAGGTACATACCTACTTAGCTAGACAGATATGTTAAAACCACATTGTATACAATCTCTACGCCACGTTCTGGTGGAGTAGTTGGCTAATCTCCAAAACTACTTACTTACCGGATTTTAGTAAACCACTATCTAATCTGGTTAAACCTATTTTTTGGGAAGGTTACTGTGCTAAATCTGTTAATTAACACGTGATGCCATGGGGATTTATTTGTTTTACATAAGCTTTTAATTCATTTTACGGGTTTACTCATGAGGGTGTTTATTTCGCGGTTTATCGACTTTGTCGCTAAGTAAATAGTCAAAATACTTGAGTAGGTTCCAAAATACAGCATAGGTAGGTAGTAGGTAAATAGCAATAAAGTAGGTACCTATTAGAATATTTTTTTCTTACGTAGGTATACGAAAATAACTAAATACTTACACTTAAATAACATCTCACTAGTTAAACCTTTAAATCAAAGTAATAATAAACTTATTATATTTGTCAAGGAAAGTGAAATGAAAAATACAAAATTAGTTTATAACTACTGTAAGTACACGAGCTTAGAATAATAACGCATAGAAGCCGCGTCTAGAACAAGACCCGAGCAAAATCGTGTGTCCACTTCATTTTCTTTGTGTGCGTGAGCCGAATGTGTCTACGTTCCTCTAACGCACACAGATATAGCTTTCAGTGATACCATTACTAAGCCGTTACCCACAAAATATGGGAAGACGCATTACTATTTTGCTATCAAGGCAAGTATTTTATGTTGTTGGGAACTGGAAAAGGTAAACATGATTTTTCATGTAATATGACATATTTTTTCGGAAGGTATAATTCAATTTATTTCAAAATAAAAGGAAATAAATCGCATAAAGAATGAGATATTGTTCAATGCGTTTAGAATGCTTGATGGGTTATAATTATAAACAATGTTAAAACATCGGGTTTGATATGAATTAACAGTAAGTATTGTATTTTAAAATTACAAAAATGAAAAACATGAATGAAAGCAATGTGGGTATTTTTTCCTCACAAATAGCAACACTGTGTTATGACAAGTTAGGTTATTAGAATTTTGTTTTATTTATCGATTTACGTAAAAATAGTGCATAGAATGTGAGTACTTATTTGTGAAATGTTTTTTTATCACATTTTTTTGTTTTCCTGATGTGCTCTAACATCGTTTCACGCAACAAACTGTCATTTTCAATTATTTACGCGCGAGCTGTGTTCGACGGAACGTGACATTGAGTACTGACGGCCTGGTGGCTAAGTTTGACGGATTAGGCTAAGTTTTAGTTGCCTCACTTTTTGCACTCGTACTAGGTTTCTATGCGTTATTATTCTAAGTACACGAGCTTGAAACGTTTTCCAGAACGTTAGTCATTAACTTTAACAAGAAATTATAAAATTAACATCAGAAACTCGTTCTGGACACAAGAACTATTAAAATTTCACACAATTTTTCACTATTATTGTACCTACCTACGCAATGAATAAAGTGGCTACTTTCAACATTCTCAAACTATCAAAGATTAATTTCTTGGCCATGATTGACGATCAAATTTACTTTACTTAAGTTATTACGGCGAACAAAAACAAGGCATTTAAGTTAATAGGCTCGTTTAGCTCCGCTCCGCTCATTTCCGGAATCGCTGCTTACTAAGCGGAAAATGGAAATGTCCGATGGGAAAATATGATAGTGCTATCGAGTTTCGCCTCGTTTCTACTTAATTTTCGTATGTGGTAATATGTTATCTGCGAGATTTCTGCGCTGGCAATATTGTGTTACCAACAAATATGGACGTTCATACTAGATTTGACTGACAAGAAATATGTATAGTATACCTACTTGTATAGCACTTCATGACTTGCCTATTCATTTTTGTATTCCCTCAAGCACTAACCTACATAACGTGAGCACATATATATTTCCCAAACTTCGAACTCTAAGACTCTAATGAATAACTTAGGTATTTACATTTTTCTGTCTTGAAATGTCGAATTTACGAAGTTGTAGCCGATTTCTTCAGGAATTATTCTAGGAGTTTTTATAAACAAATTATTTCTACCAGGAGAAATTTCAAATATGGGAAGAACTCCTTAGTAAGAAGTTATATTATCGAAAGTTAGTTGGTTTGTTAAATTTTCACGCCTCAATCGCTCTTACCGATTTTAACGAATTTTGCCCGGTCTAGTCCTACCTATATTAAATTCTTCCGTTACTGAATGACTGACAGACAACGCACAGCCGAAACTACGGGTCGTAGAAACCTGAAAATTTTCATGAAGCTTCCTTAGACACTCCAGGAATTTCGAGTACTATTATTCTTTTTTTAAGGATGAGAAATAATCCAATGACTCCTTTGTCTGGAGCGGAAGGGAGTGTCAGACTCTTACTGGCCCATCGGTGGTACTCCTAATGCCCTTTGCAGTCCAGGGCCGCGGTGACTCTTTCAAACAAATTCCGCAACCCTGGCAGGAGAGAGCCAGGTTCGACCCTAGGTCCTGGTACTAGCGACGGCTATATGCTATTTTGCTACTTTTACGCATGCAAAGCTGTGTGCAAGAGCTATTTCTTACTTAGTAAATTAGTTACATCCAGAAATATAATTAGTCCTGAATTCCAGTACATGTTCACATCGTTACAAGCCTGTAACTGCCCGCAGTGCGCTGAACCGCACTGCAGTTCACTTCATGCTCATCTCCACAAAAGTTTTCAAAGACAAGTGAGCTGTCAAACCTTACAAATAAGATGGACTGACAGCTCACTTGTCGTTCACTCCACCAAGTGAACACGGTGAGATGTCAACAGAATAGACCAGCAAGTATACCTCCTATCGTTTATGTAACTACCCTCATATTGCTTCACGTGATTGTACCCACACTATCCACTACATGGACACGTGACGACTATGGGTAGCCGCTGGCTTCGCGTCGGTTGTTAGCGGCTTCAGCCCAGAAGTTATCGTTGCGGAAATCTAAAAGGCCTTTTTATCCGATTATGGACGTTTTCCAACTTATAAGTATAGGGTACAGACACTCACTTGGTACTCATTACTGAGTTAGAATAGTTAATATCGGGATTGCTACCATGTACCTTTTTATTTTCGAGTTTCCGATATTTCGGCACTGTTGCAAGCGCCATGATCACGGAGTAGCTCCGTGAGTTAGGAGAAACCAATGATATTATAAGTAAAAAGGTGTAGATAGGTTAGGTACCTATACAACATTCGATCTTCAAAAACGTGATACCTACGTGACGTGTGTCCGTTGACGGCGCAAAACGACACTGAGGTCAAGTGTGGCTAGTTAGCCACATTTTAACGTGTCGCTTGCTGAGCGCTTATAACCTATCTACACCTTTTTACTTATAATATCATTGGGAGAAACTCGCAAATAAAAAGGTACATGGCAGCAATCCCGATATGAACTATTCTAATGTTAGTGACCATGAAAGTTTAAAACAAAATATCGTTACTGAGTGACCAACAGACAGCGCGACACGAAGAATTTTATATAGTTAGGACTAGACCGGGTAAAAGTTGTTTTGCCAAAAGAAAAAAACTGGCCAAGTGCGATTCGGACTCGCGCACGAAGGGTTCCGTACCATTGTCTATAAAAACGGCAAAAATTCAAGTTCGTTGTATGGGAGCCCCCTTAAATATTTATTTTATTCAGTTTTTTAGTATATGTTGTTATAGCGGCAGCAGAAATACATCATCTTTGAAAATTTCAACTGTCTAGCTATCGCGGTTCTTGAGATACAGCCTGGTGACAGACAGACAGCCAAGTCTTAGTAATAGGGTCCCGCGTTTTTACCCTTTGAGTACGGAACCCTAAAAACAAGGGTCGCACTCCGAGAGTGCCGGCAGAAGTGAAAACTTAATTTTTGAATCACCCGTCTTATGAATTTTCGACCAGAGGTGCGATTGTGTAAGCTAATCGTATTCATTTGACAACCTAAAACGTATGATTTCATATGTCAAACGGTTAATTCGAATTGTGTATGAAGTTCATGGACGGTATACGATCGAAATCGTTATTTTAAACGATGAGTGAATGATTTTTAATTTTTCGTAGGGTTTTGACAATTACTTCGAATTGTCTAAGTTCTATGAGTTCATTGCTAATGTCAAATGATTACGGCGAGTCTCGGCTTATGACGATCGTATAACGCTGAAGTTTTGTTGTATCGCGAAAATGGCGTACGCATACATGCTGGGCCTTATAGAACGTGAGCGGCGCATGAGATGCTCGCAGATGAGGAGAGCTCAACTCCGACAAGAGTCGGTCCCCTAGTATATCCCGGAGGGTGAATTTATTGCCAACTACAGGTTATCCCTAGGTTTATTTCAGAATCTAGTTGACGAACTCCGGCCCTTTATGGCGCCGAGGCAGAGATCTACAGGTATCTCTATTGAGCACAAAGTACTAGTCAATTTTGTGGTTGTTATTAACTTTTCTGGGAAAGATATATTAAGTATACGGCCAAGTTTACTTACTTTTAGTATGCTACCGCTTGACCGTCCGACAGTCCACTTTCGGACCAATTAAAAACGACACGGTTGGCGCAGTGGTTGAGCGATTGACTGCTGCGCAGCATGTCGCGGGTTCGATTCCCGCACGGAACAAATATTTGTACGACCTACATGTATTTGTTCCGAGTCTGGGTGTTTTTCTATCTATAATATGTATGTATTTACAAAAAAAAAATGTATATAAGTAGTTTATCAGCCATCTCGTTACCATAACACAAGCATTAGGTTGCTTAGCTTGGGACTATATGGCGTTGTGTGAAATGTCCAAGGATATTTATTTATTTATTTATTTATTTAATTCTCAATGTGACGTAGACCGCCCACCCGTCCAAAAATGGACTGTCGTGGAAACAACGAGAGGAAAGTATAGTGTTCTTTGTTAAAAACTATTAGTGCTAAAAAATATATAAAATTCTTTACGAACAACAACATCACAGACTACAAAGATGACAGATTTAATGTCAATCTTCGTCTTGTCACTTGTCCTCTTGACAGCCACAGAATATAAAAAGCTTGCAATTACAGCCCACTAACGCCACCCAGTGTCGAGTAGTACAAAACCTAAGCCGCCACCTAGGGCCGAGTAGCCGAAGCTCTCTTTCATTCGTTCTTTTGCGTTTGGTTACTTGAGTTGCAACATTTGCATATACATATTTTTCATTATAATTCAATGTTTATAACAACCAAAAAGTTATTGTTGAGATGTAAATAAAAAAAAAAGATAAAATAGAGGGTTTTTTCAAAATATTAGATATTATAATAATCATTAAAAATAAAGATTTTCTGAATGTTTTACATAATAAAACGCAATTTTATGATACGTTTGTATACGATCCAATACGATCGGTCACTCATTGGATGGACAGTTTTACACAATTCGAATTTGGTATTTACGATTAATGACTATCGTATTCATTAACCATCATGAACTAAAGTTAGACAATCGCACTGCAGACTCCTTCTGGGTAAGCTCGCTCCATCGTAGACTTTGTCACTGTCATCTCTGACAAAGACTAAAGTCAAGAGCAAACCCATTTTAAATAATAAAAAATCCAATAAAATTTGAACCCAGAAGCTTCAGCAATAAAGTTGAAAATCTACTAAAGAAATTTGACAGATTGTTGTAGCTTGATGTACCTACCACATCTGAAGCTGAAGATTGTCCGTGATTCGATAAGGGAATTTGAATCGTAACTGGAATGGAAAATTATAAGTTACGAGTTGATGTGCGATGAGAAATAAATTGTGATTTTTGGTAGATTGATTTTTTATTTACCTATCCTTTTTATATTAAGTAGGTATAGAAATTGGAACCGTATTCCTTGGGATATTGGTGATTACATACAATATAATGTAGGTAAACTAGATCAGCTGTGACGATAAAAATCTTGTTTGATATTTTAAATTGAAAAATCGAGCTGAAGGAATTGATTTTTAGACGGAATTCTTAATTGTGTTAGACCTGGTAAATGAGATAGCTATATTATCCCGGTAAAAAACTGGGTTCATCATACACAAAACGTTTGCCTTTTACCTATCCATAACATAACTGCTATGGACAGGTGATCCAAACAGAGGGCCAATTCTACTAATTTTAAACAATATTCGCATGTCAACAAAAAACTCAAAAATGTTCATAGAGTTTTATCAGTTTGCGATTGAGATGCAAATGTATGCGAATGTGAAAATTTGTTGAATTGGCACATTGGCACTCTGATGGGTGATACGCTTTCTTCTTAGATACCTTAAGTATCTGGTGAATAAGGGAGAAAGAGAGAGACCCACCATAGAAGAAAAAAAAATGAGTAGATACTTACCTAGGTACCTACTCCACGAATTAAGATAACACCAATAAGATCTTGAGAACCAATTTCAGTCTCTCGTACTCACTGAAGTGTGGAGACCAGGCCCCTTATTCACAACCATTCGATTCGATTCCGTGTCGGTAGGGAACCGAATTCGACAATCTCATTTCCGAGTTAATTTTTTCTCGAGTAAACTTATTAAGCTTTACGACCAACACGCTCCGGTTCGAGCTGTGAAGGTAAAACACTCACCAGCGCCGTGGCTGACAGATGAGATTAAAACTTTATTGAATAAAAAAGCTGCGGCAAAGTCCAAATTTAAGCGTCGTCCTAATGACGCTAACAGGGAAAGATATGTTTCAATTCGCAAACACTGCAATAAGGTGTGTAGGAATGCAAATCGCCATCATATTCACGATTCCGTCCAAAATGGGGACGCATCCAAAGTTTGGAAATTTCTTAGGTCATTGGGGGTCGGGAAAACCCAACAAGAAATTATCCCTAAAGACATAGACATCGATGATATGAATAATCATTTTACTGCTTCGTCCAATTTTGATAGGACAATAAAGTTGAATACGTTAGATCATCTTTCATCTCTTCCGACTCCCAGTTATTCTCCATTTGTTTTTGGTCAATTTTCTGCATGTGATGTTAAGAAGAGCATACTATCGATTACTTCAAATGCAGTAGGAAGCGACTGTATCAGCCGTAAGATGTTGCTCCCAGTGCTGGACGTGATCCTTCCTGTCATCTGCCATATCCTTAATTTTTCTGCGTCGAGCGGTGTCTTTCCAGGCTCATGGAAAGATGCGCATATAATTCCTTTACCAAAAAAGTCCAATCCTACATCCTTCTCCGATTACCGTCCAATATCTGTCTTACCATTCCTATCCAAAGTCCTTGAGCGGTTAATCCTTAACCAAATAAGCACTTTCCTCGCCAGAAATAATCTCTTTAACCCCTTCCAGTCCGGATTTCGTCCTGGTCATAGCACCACTACAGCGCTTCTTAACATTACGGAGGATATCAGGTCAGCCATGGAAATGGGAAATGTAACGGTTATGGCTCTGCTAGATTTCAGTAATGCGTTTAATACTGTGGATTACGATATCTTGCTTGGCATTCTTTGCTCTCTTAATATATCTCCATCAGTAATTGACTGGTTTCGTAGTTACCTGGTCGGTCGCCGGCAACGTATTTGCATCGGAGAGATCTTGTCTTCCTGGTGTAGTACTTCTGCCGGGGTGCCACAGGGTGGCGTTTTATCTCCGTTACTTTTCGCAGTGTTTATCAACTCAATCTCCAACAAATTGATGTCATCCTACCACCTTTATGCAGATGATCTTCAAATTTACTCACGAGCTCCTCTTGGAAATCTGTCCGAGGCTATCTTTACCCTGAACCTTGATCTGGCTCGTATTTGCGAGTGGAGCAAGAGGTACGGACTTATGGTGAACCCCATCAAGACACAGGTTTTAGTGGTGGGCAGTTCAAGGACAATCTCAAGGATCGACTGGACGACTCTTCCCCAAGTCTCTTTTGACAACTCAGTTATTCCCTTTAGTGAAAAAGTTAAGAACTTGGGTATTTTTATTGACAAGAACTTCTCTTGGACTGCCCAGCTACAGGAGGTTAGCCGGAAGCTATTCGCATCTGCTGCATCTTTGAGAAGACTGCGTAATTTTCTGCCAACTGCCACCAAGATTGCACTTGCACAATCTCTTCTTCTACCCATCCTTGATTATGCAGCTGTCAGCTATCTTGACCTCACTGAAGTGCAACTTGATAAACTTGAGCGCCTTCAAAATTTTTGCATAAGGTTCATATTTGGTTTGCGCAAATATGACCACGTTTCCGAATTCCGTGTTAAGCTCAAGTGGTTGCCAATTCGCCTTCGCCGGAATGCTCATATTCTTTCCCTCTTGTATAATGTGCTCTTTTCCCCTTCCACTCCTCTTTATCTAAAGAAACGATTCCAGTTTCTTTGCGACTCTCACACGAGATTACTTAGGTCATCAGATAACTTGAAACTAAAAATGCCAATGCATTCCACTACCTTTTTAGACAATTCTTTTACAGTCCAAGCCGCTCGTCTATGGAATGCATTGCCTGTTTCGATTAAACGCGCACAATCGCTACCTGTCTTTAAAAAACTTGTTAAGGAACACTACTTATCACTGTGATTCCTTTCCATCTGTAATTTCAATGTTGTTAACATTTTCTTACTTTATAATAAATATGTATGTATTTATGTATCTATTATAGTAGTCATATTGTAATGCTGTATTTCTGTTTGTTTATTTGCACCAAGTGCAACCCCATTTCGTGTCCAGGCTATCACTTTCCATTCCAGGTTGCCTGGAAGAGATCGCGGAATGCGATAAGGTCGCCAATTGTATGTCTTTAGTTTAAGATTTTCTGTACGTTTTTTAAATTTGGTGTACAATAAAGTGTATATAAATAAATAAATAAATAAATAAATCTCATTTCCGAGTCGAAGAACTGTCAAAACGCTATTCACAGATCCGAACGGATGTGTTTTTTTCTATCCGATAGACCATTGTGTTTATGGGGAACGCTAAAAAATGGTACTTAGTAAATAGATGATCGTGGTAGAAAATTTTAAGTAGTAAATAAAATTGGTTTATTTGAATATTTTGTTCCGTTTAAATATGGATTAAACAGCTAGTTGCCTAATAGATAGCAAACGATACAAAATCATTTTATTATTAACCAAAATAAACTTTATTTCGAATAAACCTGCTTTGTAAACAACAGTCTGTCAAACTGGCAAAGCGGAAAAAGTGTTAGCTTTTAAAACTTTAGAACTATTTTCATCAACTAGTTAATAGGTACCCCCAAATTACCTTGTATTTCTACCTTTATCTTACTCACTGATCGTCAAAATTCTATAGTATGGACACACAAACTTCAAGTTTTGTATTCAAAAGAAAGGAAAAATAGTATAGATAGAAATAAATATTACAGATACAGTCATTAAATAATGGCAGGTAACTTATTTTATTATTAGAAAACAATTTGATTTGACTTGGGTTTACATGAAATCTCACAGGTACATTTTGCTATGAAAGGTTAGTGTAGGGATTTATATTTTTGTAAAAAAAACTGTCTGACTTGACGGCAATCTTCTCTTCGGTCAATAAAAGAGAAAGTGGATTCAGTCGTGTTGTTCGCGGCGCCTAGTAGTGATGCCAGTATTAGTTATCAAGTCCTTTTACGGCAGATGAGTGCGTTTCAGGGAAATAGGCCCTTATTTCTTCAATGAGGCAAATGGCCATGTCGGGTGTTAACCTACAAACGGACTGAAACCGCGGGTCGGCAAAAGGATTCGTCATATCCTAGGCTCTATGAAGAGACAACGTCTCCTGCCTGTTGTTTTGCGGCACATCGACGGTGTCTGGCTCGCACAATCACATACTCCATCTACCATAATACCAAATTACGAGTATGTTATCTAAAATCTTGAACGATTATCACATTTCCGTAAACACTTTGACTTTATGTAAATAAGTATAAATCGATGAAATACGGTCAATACATTAATAAAAATTCATTTACTTACTTCAGGCAGTGTTTAAAAAGTTTACAGTATTTTTATTTCACTGAAATAAGCTGGAAATATGGTTTATTTATTCGTTTAATTTCTTTCGATATGACTACCGATAGCAAACAGCTGTCGGAAAGATTCGAGTCTTCTTATCGAATTTGAACTGTCAAAATGTTTCGGTTTCGGATCTGTGAATTGCGTTTGGAGGAAATCTTCGATAACTTAGACGTTCGATTCGATACGGAATCGAATCGAATGGTTGTGAATAAGGGTGCAGGGTAGACTACCTTTTTTATGGGTACTTATATCATCAAATGTCTCCTCCCGTGTTGGGCGAAGCAGAAGGTAGTGCCAGACTCTTACTGACTGAAACCTAGTCAGTAAGAGTCTGGCACTACCTTCTGCTTTTTTACACTGAAACCTATCCGTGTTCCTCCTAATCCAGGGATGGCATATGCAGCACAATTTGGATACGCTTCCTATACAAGATTACTAAGCATCTTGATAAAAATAAAAGTTCGGTATGATTACCTACTGTTGATGATAATACAACAGAAATCATAATGAGCTTCATAAATTTATAGGTAGTTACAAAAAAAGGTTAAGTTTATATTGTTAAGCATCTAGAGTTATTTTTGTCCATTGAATCGCAAAGTCAAGATTTTTTGGCGGCACGTCATGGCTTCGTTAGTATTTTTTTAATGAAAATGGCACGAGCACCTAAAAAGGTTAGCCATCCCTGTCCTAATCCCTTTGCGTTCCAGGCACAGTATAAATATGGACAGTACGGAAACTACCTACAAACGCTCGAAACGGCACACTCACACAAACATGCGCACCGACGAGACTTTACGGTGCCCGTCGCGGTACTCTCAGTAGTGAGTGACGCCGGCCGCGTCAAGACGAGTTTAGCCCCGCGATATTTTTTAAAATGCCACGAACGTATTGCGTAGTATACGGCTGTTTGAATTCGGCTTCATCACAACCGGAGCTAACGTATTTTAAACTTCCTGCTGATTTTCAAAGGAAAGAATCATTAATGATATTGTTATTTAATCGTTATCGAATTATAAGTCCGTGTGATTGATCAAAATGAATTTGTGAACTTCAAAACTATTAGGTACTCTTAGAATAATAACGCATAGAAACCTAGTACGAGTGCAAAAAGTGAGGCAACTAAAACTTAGCCTAATCGGTCAAACTTAGCCATCAGGCCGTCAGTACTCAATGTCACGTTCCGTCGAACACAGCTCGCCAGTAAACAATTGAAAATGACAGTTTGTTGCGTGAAAGGATGTTATAGCACATCAGGAAAACAAAAAAAATGTGATAAAATAACATTTCACAAATAAGTACTCACATTCTATGCACTATTTTTACGTAAATCGATAAATAAAACAAAATTCTAATAACCTAACTTGTCATAACACAGTGTTGCTATTTGTGAGGAAAAAATACCCACATTGCCTTCATTCATGTTTTTCATTTTTGTAATTTTAAAATACAATACTTACTGTTAATTCATATCAAACCCGATGTTTTAACATTGTTTATAATTATAACCCATCAAGCATTCTAAACGCATTGAACAATATCTCATTCTTTTTGCGATTTATTTCCTTTTATTTTGAAATAAATTGAATTATACCTTCCGAAAAAATATGTCATATTACATGTTTACCTTTTCCAGTTCCCAACAACATAAAATACTTGCCTTGATAGCAAAATAGTAATGCGTCTTCCCATATTTTGTGGGTAACGGCTTAGTAATGGTATCACTGAAAGCTATATCTGTGTGCGTTAGAGGAACGTAGACACATTCGGCTCACGCACACAAAGAAAATGAAGTGGACACACGATTTTGCTCGGGTTTTGTTCTAGACGCGGCTTCTATGCGTTATTATTCTAAGTAGGTACTACTACTGCTTGTAAATCCAAGATGGCGCCTGCTATAGGTATAAATTTTTTCGTCATGGGTGTCGTTTTCATGGTTTTCGTGGGTGTTGAAGCCGATAGCGGTGTCAAAACGTGAATCCAGGATGGCGGCTGCAATAGGTACCATTTTTTTCCTCATAGGTGTCATCTTCACGGTTTTCGAGGGTGTTGAAGCCGATAGTGATGTCAAACGTGAATACAAGATGGCGGCTGCAATAGGTACCAATTTTTTTGTCATGGGTGTCGTTTCCATGGTTTTCGAGGGTGTTGAAGCCGATAGTCATGTCAAAACGTGAATCAAAGATGGCGGCTGCAATAGGTATACATTTTTCATCATGGGTGTCGTTTTCATGGTTTACGAGCGTGTTGAAGTCGATAGTGCTGTCAAAATGGGAATCCAAGATGGCGGCTGCAAAGGTACCAATTTTTTCCTCATAGGTGTCATCTTCACGGTTTTCGAGGGTGTTGAAGCCGATAGTGATGTCAAAACGTGAATACAAGATGGCGGCTGCAATAGGTACCAATTTTTTCGTCATGGGTGTCATTTTCATGGTTTTCGAGGGTGTTGAAGCCGATAGTGATGTCAAACGTGAATACAAGATGGCGGCTGCAATAGGTACCAATTTTTTTGTCATGGGTGTCGTTTCCATGGTTTTCGAGGGTGTTTAAGCCGATAGTCATGTCAAAACGTGAATCAAAGATGGCGGCTGCAATAGGTATTCATTTTTCATCATGGGTGTCGTTTTCATGGTTTACGAGCGTGTTGAAGTCGATAGTGCTGTCAAAATGGGAATCCAAGATGGCGGCTGCAAAGGTACCGAGCGCCCGAAACGTTTTCGTCCAACAGCGGCTTGCGTACGCTCCCGCCAAAACTTGTAAAAGGTTACGCCGTAATGACAAAGTTAGTGATACAAGTTGTTGTGTGTAAATATTAAATTGTTTTCTGTGTTTAAAGTATCGTGTTTTGTTGAGATTAACCATCGCCATGAGATTACCTATTTAAATTGTATTTGTAAGCTAGTTATTCAAATTCGATTGATTTGATCACTACAGAACAAAAATGTAAAAAAAAAAAACATTAAAAGTGACAACCCTATTGCTTCAATGGAGCGTAGGTAATTATATTCTCAACTAGGCTTAGTTTCCGTACTGTCCATATTTATACTGTGTTCCAGGCCCGCGGTGAATCTTTCGAACAAATTCCGCAACCCAACAACCAACAGACTATAGTAATGGGTAAAAGCGTTTTCTGTATGGCGCCTAAAATCTATAATAAAATACCAGTCATTTAAAGCACTGCCGGTAAAATTTAAAACTAGCTGACCCAGGCAACTTCGTCTGCGTCACATTTTCCATTAATGCTCGGCTCCTTTTAGTCTTAGCGTGATGATATATAGCCTATAGCCTTCCTCGATAAATGGGCTATCTTATACTGACAGAATTTTTCAAATCGGACCAGTAGTTCCTGAGATTACCCCCTACATACAAACTTACAAACATTCAAACTTACAAATAAATGTTACCTCTTTTTAATATTAGTATAGATATAGATATAGAAAAGATGCGTGATTTATTAACAGACAAGTGTGAAAAATTCATCTAGATTATAATAAATCTAGATGAATTTTTGAATGACACGATTTGAAATTTATTATTTCATTAATTTTTAATTTATGTGAGATTTTATGACAAACTAGCTGTACCCCGCGGCTTCGCTCCCGTCAACTGGCTACCTGTCTACCTACCTACCCCAGTACTCACTTACAATTTTTATTTGACTAATGTCAATATTTATACGATACAAACGTCACTCAATTGTTTTGCCTTCCCGAAACCTCTCCACTAACACTTAAACTTTATGGAATGGTATTAAAGTTCAAATTGACTTTTAAGTATTATTACGAATCTTTTGTATGGGAGTATAGAAAAGTGTTGTTTTTAGTCTTTTTCAGGCAATTTTTATATTTTTTTTTCTCCGTAAGAACCATCCTCGTACTTCAAGAAATATTCTAAAAAAAGAATTGGCCAAATTGGTCCAGGCGTTGTTGAGTTATGCGCTTACCAACATATTTAGCGATTCATTTTTATATTATAAAGATTATGTATTTTACTGACATCTTTTTACTTGACATTTTTGTTTTTATCATTATTTTTTGTGACATTGTATGTTTATTTATTTTTCCCTGACTGTTCAATTTTATTTGACATTTCTTTGTTTTAATTATAGGTAGGTACCTATTCATTTTGTTTTGTAATGTTTATAAATTTGTACGTCTTTTGGGTGAAACATGACGAAATATTAATAATTGTGTCATCCTGCATGCTTAATTCGCATGTATACCTACGCATGTTTTGACAAATAAAATTATCTTTATCTTTAAGAGTGTGTATTCCGTCCACTAGCGCCGCCAATCGTTTTTTATTATTTGTGGTAAATTTAAGACACGTAGATAAAAAACCGCTCTGTAGTGCACTAAAGAAATGTATCTATTATTTTTTGACAGCTATTTTTAATACATAACTCATGGCTAAATAGCCAAAACGGCAATTATTGCTAAAAGTGGCCACTTTTAGCAAAAATATCGACTTTGGCAACTATTTATGTTCTAAAGTACAAAACATAACTCTCAAAACATAATAAATACATTTCTTCAGTGCACTACAGAGCGGTTTTTTATCTACGTGTCTTAAAATTTACCACAAATAATAAAAAACGATTGGCGGCGCTAGTGGACGGAATACACGCTCTTAACCCTGCCAGGCACATCCTACATTTTAAGTTATGAACCATTTTACAATCCCATACCATATATTACTAGATCAGTAACGAGGTCCAGTACTAAAGAAAACTATTCTAAAAAGACGTGCTCACATGACTGCGTATCGTTTCAGGTACACTGGGCACTGCCCCATGCTGAAGTTCCGCTTCGGGAAATGCTACGGGGACAACACGAGGCAAATACTTAGAGAGATACGCTCTAAAGGACTTTTCAAGTAAGTAAAGCAAAGTTGTATAATATGTCACCGGAAAGTGCCAGACTCCGTAATATTATGATAAATCTTGATTAGATTACAATTTCTCGAAATATTAGGAAAAAATCGTTTCGATATTATATACCATCCAAATTCAATAGTTTCCAATACATCCGTGTCTTTTTTAGAAAGAACTAGCTGTCCCCCGCGGCTTCGCTCCCGGCAACCCATTTTTTTTAGAATTATTCAAGAACTAGCTTCTGCCAGCGGCTTCGCCCGCTCGATCCCAAGGGAACATATTCCCGGGATGAAAAGTAGCTTAAGTGCTATTCCAGACTATAATCTATCTTTATTCTAAATTTCATTAAGATCCGTTAAGCCGTTCTGGCGTGATTGAGTAACAAACAACCAAACTTTCACATTTATAATATTAAGTACTCGTTTGGTGTAAAGCGAAATTATAACCATCTTCCCCTCGACATTATAATTATTAAAGGATATTGCAAACTGTTGTAAGCCGTTTTACGAAGCTACTCGCTAGCCTCTAGGCACCAAGCAAGCCGCCTGCCTGTGCGTTCGCGACCTTATACAAAAATAATCCTTATAGCATGATTCAGTATTCACGCGCGATGACTTATTACTCGTATTATTAGCGTATTTCATGTATAACTTTGGTGTTTCTATACCGATTTCTTATAATTCTTTCTATGGAATAGTTAATAATGTTAACTTTTTAATTAGGGATGACTGAGAGTGTTATAAACGTAAAAGTAGACAAATATAATCAGAAAGCTTCGAACTGCTAAGCTATCGGGAGTTACACGTGTTATTGTGAGTCAATCATAAAAGATAGACATATGCTGTCGTGGGATATTTTTAATATAAATTTAAGGAGAACATTTCTGTCATACATGATTTCTGTGTAGCTTTCACCATTAAGGTTGCACACGCGACGGAAGCTTAAAAAATGGAGTAACTTCTCCCGTTTTCCCAACATTTCCCTTCACTGCTCTGCTCCTATTGATTGTAGCGTGATGAAAAGTATACTATAACCAGCTCAGGAGTATGAATAATAATTGTACTAAGTTTCGTTAAAATCCGTCGAGTAGTTTTTGTTTCTATAACGGTTATACAGACAGACAGACAGACAGACAGACAAAAATTTTACTGATTGCATTTTTGGCATCAGTATCGATCCCTAATCACCCCCTGATAGTTATTTTGGAAATATATTTCATGTACAGAATTGACCTCTCTACAGATTTATTATAAGTATATATATAGATTACCGAAATTGGCCCAGCCGTTCTCGAGTTTTAGTGAGACTAACGAACAGCAATTAATTTTTATATAATATAAGAAAGAGAAAGAAGATAGGTTACAATTTCACGCGATATTTTACAATCTTACGGCGTTTGCCATTTTCCAATGACATAACCTATACGCTTGGAAGATAACCTAAACTAAAAACTACCTACTACCTATTTTTCACGACTTCAAACACGCGTTATTTCGCGTAGAAATTTCTAGAAATTACCTTTTAAACGCTTCCCCAAGGAACCTACAAGCCAAATTTCAGCTTTCCACGACCAGCAGTTTCGGCTGCGCGGTGTCTGTCAGTCACTCAGTCACTCAATCAGTCAGTAACGGAAGAATTATATATTATATTGATAGTCTTGTCCTTATTTGTGAGAGGATAGTGGAAAAGCTACACTACAGCCTTTGATTTATATATGTCATCAGAAAATGGCAAACGCCGTAAGATTGTAAAATATCGCGTGATTTTGTAAACAATTTTTTCTAAAATAAGATACGGATGTATTGGAAACTATTGAATTAGTAAGGGATATATTATTTACTAAAAGATTTTTTCATAATATTTCGAGAAATCATAATCTAATGAAGATTTATTACAATCTTACGGAGTCTGCCATTTTCCGGTAACATACATATACAGGGTTATTTGTAGAACACCGACAAACTCACAGGACTATGTTACAACATCATAACCAACAACTTTTGTTCTAACGCTCTAAATGTTACGAAATCTAAACGAAGTTAAAGAAAATGAAAGAGCTTTCTTAGGCTTCGCATAGACATAACATTTAGAGCGTTCAATTTTTTTTTTTTTTGTATGATATCCTGATGAACTAAAATATGATGAATTTTTAAAAGTCATAGAACAAAAGTTGTGGGTTATGATGTTAGTAACATAGTCCTGAGTATATCATGACAGCTCGCTTGTTGTTCACTCCACCTAAGAGTAAACGGTGGGATGTCGGCAGAATAGACAGGTACCTACGCTCGCCTAGTCCGGTTTTATTAAAACCTGATCTAATCAGTCAATTGGCTTTCAACCCTATGTCACCCGTTGTACAACATTTTACCAAACATAACAGCTTTTCATAAATCAAGCAAAGTTTAACATGCAAAGAACCCAAACAAATATTAGATTTGCTCTTGTTTGTACTAACCTCGCTAAGTATATACCTACTCGTAGACTTGCGAGCAAATAATTATCTCCAACGAAGCGTGGATAAAAATACAATTTTAGGGTTCCAAACATCCGCGAAAAACAGAACCCTTATAGGATCACTCGGGTATCTGTCTGTCTGTGTGTCACAGCGAGTTGTCTCCGGATCTACATGACTGATTCTGTGGAAATCTATACTAATATTATAAAGCAGAAGAGTTTGTTTGTTTGTTTGTTTGTTTGGTTGAACGCGCTAATCTCAGGAACTAATGGTCCGATTTGAAAAATGCTTTCAGTATTATATAACCCATTTATCGAGGAAGGCTATAGGCTATATATCACCACGCTAAGACAAATAGGAGCGGAACAGTAATGAAAAATGTTACGCAGACGACGTTGCACAGGTCAGCTAGTTCGGTATAGGACTTCTGTGACCCTAACACGGACGCGTTACGTAAATATAAATGTTGAGTATGGGGGTCACTTTTGGAGGTCAAACAAGAAAATTAAAAAAATATATAAAATTTACATTGAAAGTTTATTGTGTACTTAGATGATGACGTCATTCAAGTTTCACCACTTAAAAGTGTAAAATGTTTTTTTTTTACAAAAAAATATATCTAACTGACTTCCAAACAAACACTACAAAGAATAAATTAACTTTAATTTCGGAAGTCGGTGTTAAAAAAAACGAGTAAAACAAAAAACACCGACTTTGTAGTGGTTTGTCTGGAAGTCGGTTATATTTTTTCGTAAAAAAGTTTTTTACAAGGCAACTCTTCCAAGAATCTAAACGCAACTTCTAGAAAGGAAATAAGCTCAAATCCTTTGAAGATAAACAAGATTGTTCAAACACAAGCTTCAGAAGGCTCAATCTTAATTAGTTTAGACATTAATTATCTTATTCTATTAATTAGATACGCCCACGTAATCAGTAGGTACCTACCTAGTTAACTTGAGCTTCATAAGCTCCTGAATATTAATGAGGATATACTATCTCAAAAATTAGGTGGTTGGTAAGTATGATCAAATAGAATTCAAATATTTCAATTGAAATGGAATTAGACGAAATAGATATTCTAGTGAAAGTCGTGAAGAACTTTACTTACGTACCTACTTATTTCCAAATCAAATCAGTTCATGAAAGTTTCTTCTAATTTTCCTGCTATTTGGGATCGGCGCAGATGTCTTTTCCTTCAGCAATAGAATGACAGCTTACTTGGTGATCACTTCGACGAATGAATCACGAAGTGAACTTCAACATGTTTTCGGCAGTGCGATTCTCTACCGGTTGATTCTGTAATATTTCGAAGTGAGCAGGCTTGGGTGAAGTGATCGCGGCGTGAGCTGTCATTCCATCTTAATTACTTGGATTGACAGCATTCTTCATGATCACTTCACCTAAGCCTTCACTTCGACATAATTACCTACAGCTAGTCTATTCTGTCGACATCTCATCGTGTGTGTACACTTAGGTGTACTTAGTGAACGACAAGTGAGCTGTCATTCTTACTTGTTTGTATGGTTTGACAGCTCACTTGTCGTTCACTACGTCTAAGTGTTCACTTCGACATGTTTACAGCCGGTCGATTCTGTCGACATCTCACCGTGATCACTTAGGTGGAGCGAGCGACAAGTGAGCTGTCATGTCATCTTGTTTGTATGGTGTGACAGCTCACTTGTCGTTCACTACGCCTAAGTGTTCACTGCGACATTTTTAAAGAATCGCACTGCAGAATCGCACTCCAGCAGTGCGATACTGTGCGAAATTGAGCTGTCAAACCATACAAACAAGATAAGAATGACAGCACACTTGTCGTTCACTCCACCTAGGTGATCACGGTGATATGTCAACAGAATCGACCGGCTGTAATATTTCGAAGTGAGCAGGCTTGGGTGCAGTGATCACGAAGTGGCGCACAAATGGACTCGCTTAAAGCAGAGCGACTAAAACTATCGAAAGTTTTCACCCGCTACTCGCAAACTCGTTTAGAGTTTCAAGCTCTCGCTACTCGATGATCGCCGGCGGTAAGACAAGTGCCTTAGGAAAATTGAAAAAAAAAAAAGTGTTTTGCCAAGACACACAATACCTATCTACTCAATAGGCAAAGAACACATTTTCTTTAAAAACAACTGATGAAGGTTGTGCATAATATTATTAGGAGCTATGATTAGAGATTTTATGAGAGAAAGAATTTCCCCTTTTTTATGTTTTTGGTGTAGGTAAGGTGTAAGAGAAAAGCCTATTAAGTGCCTCAACAACCAAGCTATGTTTTAAGCAATTTTCGTAGCCCTTCTAATTTCTTTACGGAAGCAAATAATTTGATCCGTTATGAAAATTCCCCGGACTGTATTTCGATTCATTCAAAGAGCTTTTACATAAAAGGCTTCACTTCCCACTCCCCCTGAAAATGAATAAAAATAAACCTGACCTTTGAACCCTATTGTGTATACGGGAATTATATCAACACTTACCTGTATTATTATCGCCAACCGGGGTTTTTCCATATCGTTTTGTTGATATAAGACCTTCGATTTCTTAACAATGTTTTACGTTTCTCGATACACGGTCACAGGATGACTCGAAATATCTAAATTATGTTTAAAATTGCTAGCGGCTGTTAATTCAGTCAACCCTATTAATAATTTTGTCTGATTCGTCCACTGAAAGTCAATTGAAAGATAGGTAGTAGGTACTGTAGGTACCTAATACTTAAAACAAAACTCTGTCACTTTGCTGTATTATAATAAATATTTATTATTCTAAGAAGTTTTTACAAAATACTTACCTACATAATTATTATAAGGTCGCAGACGAGTTTTTATATATTGACACATCTCCATATAAAAAACTCTGAATCATTTTTTTAAAGCGTACCAGTTTCATAAAAAAATTTTTTATTACTACTTAAAAGTAACCGTATTCCTTTTCAGCAAGCCGCTAGAATACCGTCCCCGAGACAACTACGAGCTGAACAACCTGCCGCGCTTCGAGAGGCCACAGCGAGACGTGTACGACGGCATCCGCAACAAGCCCACCGCGCACATGACGGGGTACACGGGATACGTGCCCGGGATGAACTTCAGGTGAGTTAATGTATGTGAGGTACTCGCTCTAACAACCTGTCGCGCTACGAGAGGCCACAGCGCGACGTGTACGGTGGCATCCGCAACATGCCTACCGCGCACATGACGGGGTACACGGGATACGTGCCCGGGATGAACTTCAGGTGAGTTAATGTATGTGAGGTACTCGCTCTAACAACCTGTCGCGCTACGAGAGGCCACAGCGCGACGTGTACGGTGGCATCCGCAACATGCCTACCGCGCACATATCGGGGTACACGGGATACGTGCCCGGGATGAACTTCAGGTCAGTTGTATGTTATGTGAGGTACTCGCTCTAACAACCTGCCGCGCTTCGAGAGACCACAGCGAGACGTGTAACGTGGCATCCGCAACAAGCCCACCGCGCACATGACGGGGTACACGGGATACGTGCCCGGGATGAACTTCAGGTGAGTTAATGTATGTGAGGTACTCGCTCTAACAACCTGTCGCGCTACGAGAGGCCACAGCGCGACGTGTACGATGGCATCCGCAACATGCCTACCGCGCACATATCGGGGTACACGGGATACGTGCCCGGGATGAACTTCAGGTGAGTTAATGTATGTGAGGTACTCGCTCTAACAACCTGTCGCGCTACGAGAGGCCACAGCGCGACGTGTACGATGGCATCCGCAACATGCCTACCGCGCACATATCGGGGTACACGGGATACGTGCCCGGGATGAACTTCAGGTCAGTTGTATGTTATGTGAGGTACTCGCTCTAACAACCTGCCGCGCTTCGAGAGACCACAGCGAGACGTGTAACGTGGCATCCGCAACAAGCCCACCGCGCACATGACGGGGTACACGGGATACGTGCCCGGGATGAACTTCAGGTGAGTTAATGTATGTGAGGTACTCGCTCTAACAACCTGTCGCGCTACGAGAGGCCACAGCGCGTCGTGTACGATGGCATCCGCAACATGCCTACCGCGCACATATCGGGGTACACGGGATACGTGCCCGGGATGAACTTCAGGTCAGTTGTATGTTATGTGAGGTACTCGCTCTAACAACCTGCCGCGCTTCGAGAGACCACAGCGAGACGTGTAACGTGGCATCCGCAACAAGCCCACCGCGCACATGACGGGGTACACGGGATACGTGCCCGGGATGAACTTCAGGTGAGTTAATGTATGTCAGGTACTCGCTCTAACAACCTGTCGCGCTACGAGAGGCCACAGCGCGACGTGTACGATGGCATCCGCAACATGCCTACCGCGCACATATCGGGGTACACGGGATACGTGCCCGGGATGAACTTCAGGTCAGTTGTATGTTATGTGAGGTACTCGCTCTAACAACCTGCCGCGCTTCGAGAGACCACAGCGAGACGTGTAACGTGGCATCCGCAACAAGCCCACCGCGCACATGACGGGGTACACGGCATACGTGCCCGGGATGAACTTCAGGAGAGTTAATGTATGTGAGGTACTCGCTCTAACAACCTGTCGCGCTACGAGAGGCCACAGCGCGACGTGTACGATGGCATCCGCAACATGCCTACCGCGCACATATCGGGGTACACGGGATACGTGCCCGGGATGAACTTCAGGTGAGTTAATGTATGTGAGGTACTCGCTCTAACAACCTGTCGCGCTACGAGAGACCACAGCGAGACGTGTACGGTGGCATCCGTAACAAGCCCACCGCGCACATGACGGGATACACGGGATACGTGCCCGGTATGAACTTCAGGTGAGTTGTATGTGAGGTACTCGCTCTAACAACCTGTCGCGCTACGAGAGACCACAGCGAGACGTGTACGGTGGCATCCGTAACAAGCCCACCGCGCACATGACGGGGTACACGGGATACGTGCCCGGTATGAACTTCAGGTGAGTTGAATGTGAGGTACTCGCTCTAACAACCTGTCGCGCTACGAGAGACCACAGCGAGACGTGTACGGTGGCATCCGTAACAAGCCCACCGCGCACATGACGGGGTACACGGGATACGTGCCCGGTATGAACTTCAGGTGAGTTGAATGTGAGGTACTCGCTCTAACAACCTGTCGCGCTTCGAGAGGCCACAGCGAGACGTGTACGATGGCATCCGCAACATGCCTACCGCGCACATATCGGGGTACACGGGATACGTGCCCGGGATGAACTTCAGGTGAGTTAATGTATGTGAGGTACTCGCTCTAACAACCTGTCGCGCTACGAGAGACCACAGCGAGACGTGTACGGTGGCATCCGTAACAAGCCCACCGCGCACATGACGGGGTACACGGGATACGTGCCCGGTATGAACTTCAGGTGAGTTGAATGTGAGGTACTCGCTCTAACAACCTGTCGCGCTTCGAGAGGCCACAGCGAGACGTGAACGGTGGCATCCGCGTCAAGCCCACCGCACACATGACGGGGTACATGGGCTACGTGCCCGGTATGAACTTCAGGTGAGATGATCATAAGCCTACAGCAGTCCACTGCTGGAAGAAGGCCTAGATCCAATAGCACGCCATTTATTTCGATTCTCGTCAACTCTCATCCACCAATTACCAGCCCTTGCGGAAATTGTCGCTCCATCTAGTCTGAGGGCGTCCAACCTTACGTTTCCCGATTGGCGGTCTAAGACATATCTTCCAACCTCTCGAAATTAATTATAATAATAATATAATAATATCAAAAGAGCACCTTCAGCATTGTTTGCACAACATTGGATTAGCACATCTTCCAAATTGTTATTCTTTCTATAAATTGGTCAACTCTATTTTATTTATTACTAGCTGACCCGCGCAACTTCGTCTGCGTCACATTTTCCATTAATTCTGCGCTCCTTTTTTACTTAGCTTAATGATATATAGCCTATAGCCTTTCTCGATAAATGGGCTATCTAACACTGAAAGATTTTTCAAATCGGACCAGTAGTTCCTGAGATTAGCGTGCTCAACCAAACAAACCAACAAACAAACTCTTCTGCTTTATAATATTACTAGCTGACCCGCGCAACTTCGTTTGCGTCACATTTTCCTTTAATTCTCCGCTCCTATTTGTCTTAGCGTGATGATATATAGCCTATAACCTTCCTCGATAAATGGGCTATCTAACACAACAAGAATTTTTCAAATCGGACCAGTAGTTCCTGAGATTACCCCCTACATACAAACTTACAAACATACAAACTTACAAACTTACAAACAAATTTTACCTCTTTATAATATTAGTATAGATAACTCTGAGGTTCTCAGATTTTGTTGTGCAAGGCGTTACGAACGTTCGACACTCGACTCTCGGGCGCGTACCTGAGAGTTTCTCTGATTTTGTTCAGCAAGGCGTTGTGAACGTTCAGGTGAAGATTCTCCTATACGGCGTATTCTTGCTGCCCGTGCTTGAGAACTATGTTTAGTAAGTTAAGACCTGGCTCTCTTAGGCATTTTCAAATGTTTAAGAAAATGTTAATAGCGTGTAATATTCTAGCTCTGAAAAGAACTGTTGTGTAGCCCTGAAAAGAACTGTTAGTTAGCCCTGAAAACAACTGTTGGTTAGCCCTGAAAAAAACTGTTGGTTAGCCCTGAAAAGAACAGTTGCTTGGCTCTGAGAAGAACTGTTGTTTAGCTCTGAGAAGAACTTTTGCGTAGGTGTAGTTTTAAGAACGAAATCTAAAAAAAATCGCACGAAAATTATTAGACTTCGCGCACGACCGCTGCGTAGGGAGCCGACCTCGCGTCTGAGCCGCGCGTGTACCTTAAGTAGCCTCCACACTATTCCCGAAGTTGATCGAAGTTGAGCGAATACGATAGTGTAGAAGGGCACTTCGCTTCGCCTCGTGCTACTTCGCTTCGCCTACTGGGTGGTGGGCGACTTCCAGTTGTTGTCGGTTTTTGCGCCCGAGTCAAAGGACTCGAAGTTCGAACACGAAGCGTCTGTCCACACTACTCGGCTCACTTCGGTTCGTGTCAGCCATAGTAAATACGCACGTATTTTTATTATGCGAGAGTACACATTGCCACGGCAGTTGCCACATGAACGTTATCCATTATGCCTATCGTGAGGGGAACGGGGGGAACGGGCGACTGAGCTCCTCGCGAAGTTGCTCGAGTGTGTGGACACTTACTTCGGACTTCGGTCAACTTCGCAGAGCACTTCGCCTCGTACAACTTCGGAATAGTGTGGAGGACACTTTACATTAATCATAGATCTATACTCCCCTCCCGCACGCGCACCCCCGCCTTGGTGACGTCCACTTCGCAACGGGCCGTGCAGCAGAAATCGTAATATTTTAATTTCGCTATAACTTCAAAACCAAATGTCCGATTTTAATCATTCATAGACCAAATATTATCTACATAAACTGTACTTAGTGATGAAATACTTTATTAAAATTTGAAATATATTATTTTGATAAGGATTAATAGCATGAGTAAAATAAACGCGTTTAAATGAAGTCCAAAAAAAAAAATATCAAGATTTTTAAATAAAAAAGTGGTTGTTGTGCCTCACTCGACATAGATAGTTATAGTGTGTCGCGGACTTTTTTGAAGATATTTATAAGATCTACATTTACAACACAATACAATTAATTAGAACAATTTATGGTTCTATCTTTTATAGTTTAGACAGCGTACGCAAAATAAGTAACTTTTCTGGTTGATTTTTACACCTTGTGTCCGAAAAACCCAAATATCTTACGGAACCCTATTTTTATCCAAAATAAAATATAGCCTATGTTACTCGTGGATAATGTAGCTTTCGAATGGTGAAAGAATTTTTAAAATCGGTCCAGTAGTTTTTGAGCCTATTCATTGCAATCAAACAAACAAAAAAAGTTTTCCTCTTTATAATATTAGTGTAGATTAGTGTAGATTACTGCGTCCACGACTGCCTATTTCCACGCACAGGCGTGTTATAGCATTCCAACGAAAAAACAAATTATTTTTTTAGATATCCGATGTGGCAGTCTTAAATCCAATAAACAGCTGCTATTTGACATACCAAGTATATGTGTTTAGTTGTACCGTGAGGCACAAAACTGACACAAAATCAATTGTTACGCAAATGCCAAGGATTATTTTACGTATTTAAGGTTTACGAGCGACATAAAGGGTCGAATTCGGTATCAAGTTCAAAGAAAAGAGCGTGATAGAAAAACGTTAACATGATAATTTGTCGTTCTTTACTGTGCTGTATTTGCGTCATACTCAAGAAAGAAAGGTATTATATTGTATGTATTAATATCATGTCTGCGTAGTATGACACGGTGTTCCGAAGAAAACTTATTGGTGAATTGACAGCTATAAGGGTCATACAAACTTGTAGGAAACTTCTAATATTAGATAATATCTAATATTACAAGTTAATATGTATGTCACCGGAAAATGGCAGACTCCGTAAGATTAGGTATAATAAATCATGATTAGATTATACTTAATTGCTCGAAATATTATGAAAAATTGTTTTGTCTATACTATAATATAATATATAATATATATAATAATACATAATATATAATATAATATTATAAAGAGGTAACATTTGTTTGTAAGTTTGTATGTAGGGGGTAATCTCAGGAACTACTGATCCGATTTGAAAAATTCTTTCAGTATTAGACAGCCCATTTATCCAGGAAGGTTATAGGCTATATATCATCACGCTAAGACTAAAAGGAGCCGAACATTCATGGAAAATGTGACGCAGACGAAGTCGCGTGGGTCAGCTAGTATATAATAAATTCCATCCAAATCCAAGCTATCACAATCAAAACAAGCACTTTTAATTCCACCTATAAACTTGAATTGATAACACACATTTTATCAATTACTTAACAAATCAAAACTGATATGAAAATTGTAATAGAATTAACACTAATATAAGATAATCTAAGATCTGATCGAGATTGAATATAATCAATGCTTATTATTTTCGATATTTCAGTTATGGAAAATCATACGGACGAACTGCGGACGACTGCATGGCGAATTTCACGGACAGGCAAAGGGAACTAAGGCGTAAAGCAGATCTGAATAGAAGCTATGTCCGATCAAGAAGCGCGCCCAAGATGGAAACTGTACACTCTAGAGATGAAATACGACGAGATTTGAACAGATTTAGAGAGATCAACAAGTATAAAGGTACGCTTTTGGAACTGATGTAGGCCTACGATACGGATAGCAAAGTGAATGAAAGAAAAAGATTAATAACGAAGCAATAATTCCTCGGATTATTACAATTCAAAGCTGTTTTGCCTTAAGTTTTGTTATAATTACCAGGAGTTCCACAAGGTTCTAGCTTAGGTCCGCTCCTTATTTGACTGTTTTATTTTACAGAAAACACAATATCGCCAGAGTTTCCACCGATAGCAGGCTACACCGGTCATATCCCACGAATCAAAGGATCTGAAGCATCGCTCAGTCAACGATACCACTGCGCAGCAAAACGAGGTTTAGAACTCATCAAAATGGAAAGAGATAATCGCAAAGAGCTTCAAAATGCCGATGGTAACATCAAAGCGATATTGAAAGACAACGGGAAGAAGTATTCGTACTGGAATTGGGGATAGCATACAGGTAGAAGAATGTTCTTCACCAAGCGACGGTGAACATTCTTCTATAAAAAACGGAACGAACAGTATTTTCTTAGACGAACTAAAAGGAATTTGAGTCAGTATACTAGATTTGTATGTTCATCTCATAGTCATTGTCCATAGGCCTATTTTTAATGAATGCGTGATTTGAGAAAATATATTTTATTAGTCATTGTAAATGATGATTTCGCTACGTTCTGTGTTGTGTGAGAATTCCTGAGAAAATGTGATATGTTTTAGAATGAACATTTTGAAGTCATGGTCGACGGAATAATCCTTTTTCAACTGCATAGCATTTGGTGCACAAATAGACAAATGCATTCAAAGAGTATTTTAATCATACTCCGAATTTGATAATGCATAAAGTACAAACACTAAAAATAGTTCTGTTAAGGCAACTGTATATTTTAAAAATAAACTACATAGAAATTGAGTACTAATTTGTTTTATTAATATCAATACTTTTCATGATATAACATAATCTGATAGACTATATCAACTAACGACATACAAAAATATTTATGTTATCTACTAAAAATATGTCAGATATGTTTAAAATAGTTACTTTTGCTTTTTGGCTTTAGTACAACTGGCCGAAAATATTCAACCTTATGATAATAATACATAGTTTATTTTAATTAAATAGTTATGTCATGTTCTACACGACTATTAAATTACTTAGATAATACTCTATAACTAAGGTTTGAGCTGTATTTAAGTTACAGTATATTAGAAAAGCTTAGGTAATTAAATAATCTTGATGTGTTTTTTTATCTTTTTTTATTTTAAAACTCAGTTTAAAAATAAAATGTAACTAAAAACCAATGTAACCATTACTAAATCAAGTGAACCATTAGTTTAAGAGGTAGTTTATTTGTTTAATATGAAATGGTGTAAAAAGTCCCATCAAGATAATTATGCTATGGACATATCTTGATGGGACTTTTTACACCACTTACCTAGAGACCTTTATTTATATACCTAAACCTTTCTAGAATAGCAACCATGTTAACTGACTTCACTGGTTATGGGATTAAGAATAATAATTAAACCTTTATTGACGTTGCGGAATCTCTTGGAAAAATCTTGGTACAGACACCCGCTTTTTTTTTTTTAAATATTACTTTAGATGGGTTTGCTCTTGACTCTAGTCTTGGTCAGAGATGACAGAGACAAAGTCTACGATGGAGCGAGCTTACCCAGAAGTAGCCTGTTCACTCAAATTTTCGTTCAAGCTACAACCATCTGTCAAATTTCTTTAATAGATTTTCAACTTTATTACTGAAGCATAAGGTTCAAGATTGATTGGGAAAATTTGTCAGTTTCGGATACTGACTGAGACTGTAACATTTCATAAACACCATCTTTCCAGTCGTCCACTGCTGGTCATAGGAGTCCCCCAAGTGTGACCACATCTACCGCACTTGAGCGACTTGCATCTAGTAAATTCCTGCGTCCTTCACTATGGTAGACGATACCCGTGCAATAACGGTCATTGACCCACATACATTTATTGACTTTCTAATTACCAAAAAAAAAAATTACATAAAGCTGTCCTTATTTGACTTCTATCGTGATAATTTACGTTTTCTAGTAATGGAAAACTGTTCATAATTAATTTTTTTTTTAGTATCTATGTCACTGGAAAGTGGCAGACACCGTAAGATTGTAATAAATCTTGATTAGATTATAATTCCTCGAAATATTATGAAAAAATCGTTTTGTATATAATATTATATCCCATGCAAATTCAATAGTTCCCAATGCATCCGTGACTTATTAAGAAAAAAAAAGTTTACGATTTCACGCGATATTTTACAATCTTACGGAGTTTGCCATTTTCCGGTGACATCTACAAAGGGATTTTAGGGATAAATCAATGTACAGTCGCCAGCAGATCAGGCTATGCGAAACTATCAAAATTTACCAATCAAATTTGAACCCAATCTCTTCAACAATAAAGTTGAAAATCTAACAAATAAATTTACCGGCGACTGTACTTTATTGCACGTTTATCTGTCGCCTACCATAGGTCAAGAGTCCACCTTGTGCGTCTATGGATACAAATTGAAAGAGGCCTATGTCCAGCAGAGAAAACCTATAGTTCATTAACCAGAAAAATACTTGCTACCAGATACTTAGATACTTACTATTGTACAGATATAACTAGTAATTCGTTTATTATCGAATTTATTAGTAAATGAAATTATTTATTAGCCAAAATACAGCCCAAACTAGAGGTACATAAATATAAGGCACATTAATCTTATTTCTGAGAATAGTTGATTCTTACTTAGTTGCCTACATTAAAAATTCGTTGCCATATAGCTACAAGAAAAAAAAACTTAGAAATATATTTATTCACTTTGTTATTTTTACTCCTACTACTGACGAATTCTTATTTTAAGTTAGTATAAATTATTATTATTTTTATAATTATAAAATTATTATGACAAGAGAATTAAAAAGTTTAAAGACAGCAATACAGTCTATTAGGATATATATTAGTATTTAAATGCACCATTTTTTAAAACTATACACGATTTTTTATATTCCCAATTTTTTTTTCTGTAAGTCGGCAGAATTTACGCTGCATTCGGTTTCATATTAAAGTCCTGCTTGTGCCACACGGTGACGCAAAATGAGTTGGACTTTAGTATGAAACCGAATCCCGCCGACTCATTTTCAATCTCATCTCATCATACTCGCGACTCGCAACTCACAAAATTACGCTCGTCTGGCTTCCTCCTAAGACGTTTACTGGCCCGGCCATTCATGAAAAAACGTGCTATAGTAAATGAGGGCCTAACAAAAAAAAAAGGACAAATTTACGTCACCAGTTGGCGCCACATACGCGAGAGGTCCTCGTCCTTGAAAAAGTGACTTTGACGTAAACATGACGTTGTCAACAGGGTATTTGACTACTTTGAAAAATATACTTGAATACTTAATTTTTCACGAATATTCTAATTACAGTAAGATTCGTGAAAAATAAATATAATTAGTGGAAAAACACAAAATGTTATTTGTACTGGAAAGCTTTCTTCAATATGGCGGGAATTGTCAGTGAAGTCATACGCCATTACACAAATATTTTTAACTGCGTCTTGTCTACTCTCTAGGCTTTGAGAAATGTGATAAACAATTCAATTATTTGACTGGATTGTTTATCTATGCCGGAATACATTAACGTTTTGACACATGCCTAGACCTGACGCCTCAATGCTGCCACCTGGCGCTCGTAATTTCAAGAAACTCTCATTAACTTTGAGGTGACATTTCAACAATCTTACCAGTTCTTTCGTCAACACCATCGACTATCACTGGCTTGTCGTCTTCAACTGTTTTAACCTCTTTAACTTCTACTTTCTCTTGCTTCTTATCAGTGGCCAGTTCTAACATTAATGTTTCTAACTTTTGTGCTTTTCTTGTTTCATTGTGAGTGATAAGAGCACAGAGGTGTTCTGTTAGCAGCTCCTTTTTCTCTTTCTCCTTTTGTAAGTGGATTTTCGCTTGCAGGAACTCCTTTTCGACTTTCAGGTAGTGTTTTCTGGAATGATTAATTGGGTGTATGTTAGTTTCATTTTTAGCAATATCTTTAACCGGTTGGGCCTGGCGGTGGAACCCTTGAAGCCACCTGACGCAATTGATTTTATACTTTATTACTCTCCGCTCCTATTGGACTTAGCGAGATGATATATAGCCTATAGCCTTCCTCGATAAATGGGCTATCTAACACTGAAATTATTTTTCAAATCGGACCAGAAGTTCCTGAGATTAGCGCGTTCAACCAAACAAACAAACTCTTCTGCTTTATAATATTAGTATAGATTTTGTTGACATTACGATTTATATCAGTGACGTCAAGTGGAACCGGTTAAGACTTTAACATAAAAATAGCTATGTCTCTAAAAGTATTTTGCTGCTTATTATTTACTAGCTTCTGCCAGCGGCTATACCCGCGTGATCCCTAGAGATATATATAGCAAATATACATACTGCCACGATATATGATAGCCTATGTGTTACTCTGACTATAATCTACCTTTGTGCCAAATTTCATGAAGATCCTTTCAGGCGTTCTGACGTGAAAGAGTAACGAACATGCATCCATCTATCTATACTAATATTATAAAGCAGAAGAGTTTGTTTGTTTGGTTGAACGCGCGAATCTCAGGAACTACTGGTCCGATTTGAAAAATTCTTTCAGTATTAGATAGCCCATTTATCGAGGAAGGCTATAGGCTATATATCATCACGCTAAGACCAATAGGAGCGGAGCAGTTATGAAAAATGTTATGCAGACGACGTTGCACGGATCAGCTAGTCATATCATATTAGTCGGATTTTTAAGCCCATTATGCAGCGTTTTTAAACATTAAAGATGCATAGAAGAAAACATGAAAGATTTAGTGTGACGATCTCATTATACTATGTATTCGGGACAAACTTCGCCAAAGATCTCCCAAGACAGATCAATTTAGAAGGGATGGTCTGTGCCCAGCAGTGAGACAATTGCTGAATAAAAAAAAAATAAAAAGAATAGGCTAGGTTCCACCATCAAAAAATTGCAAACTATTTAGTCCATCTGTTAGAGTATTAAAAAATAATGGACGCGTATTTTTGTTTTTGTAAATCAATGAATATTGACAAAGATAAAACGCATCAAAACTCGGGAGTGGGGGCTCGTGACGTCATAACGCACTGACAATTATACCACGGCGTGACGTATTTAGAATTTTAAAAGCGTCGTATCTTCGTAAATTTTGGTTTACGCAACAAAAGTAAAAAAAACGTCAAATATTTTTTGATATTTGTAACTGACGGACTAATTAGATTTTTTCAGTGGACAAGCCTATTAGAAAGTCGTAATTTAAAGGAATCGTAGGCAAAGTTATCGCAGTACCAAAGTGCCGGAACACGTAACACGCTTAGGCCTTACGATACTGTTGGCGCTGGACGCTCTACAAACCAAGATGCGCATCGCTTTCGAACGACCGAGAAACACTCCACGCGAGCTTCTGAGGTCATTTCTGGTTGCAGTACCGAAGCAGCCCCATCAGAACACTTTTTTAAGGATTGGAAAACATCAAATGACTCGTAAGTCTCGGACTCTAACTGACTAAAACGTCTAAAAATCCATCTGTATTCCTCCAAGTACCCTTTGCGTTCCAGGGCCGCGGTGTTTCTTTCGAACAAATTCCGCAACCCTGGCAGCTAAGCGGGCCTCGTCTACTATGCTGATATCTCTTTGAGGCACGCCTGGAACACAACGCGCCATCGACCCGGGCCTGGTCCTTTTCGATCGGTGAGCCACCCATCGCTCGGCGTCCGACGGCCGCGCCTACGGTGGCCGGGAATCGCCCTGCGACTCCTCCGATGCCCGATGCATCTCCTTCGGTTGTGGCGGCTGGGGCGTGAGATTTGTCTCTCCCTCACGCGGTCCGCCCCCGCCTTTTCCAGGATTATTGCTTCGCAGAAGGCCATCAGCAAACTAAATGCATTATTAAAGAAGAAAGAAATCTATTAAACTTACTCAGCGTCAGCATAGCTCAAGCAAGCCTGGTCGATCTTCTGCCTCAATAATGAAACGTCTTGAGAGAACTGGCTGTCCAGCACTTGTAGCTCCTTCTTGATTTTCTCCAGCCTCAACACCTCTTCTGACGTTTGTTTAGTCCTGAAAGAGATAAACATTTTTTTTTTATTTATTTGTCTAGCAGCCCGAGAAGGTTTTGCTTGGGTTATATTATGCCTACTAGCTAACGCTCGCGGCTTCGCCCGCTTGACAAATTATATACTAAAACATTCCGCGAGCACCACTCTATCCATTGGCCAAAACAGCATGAAAATAGGTGCAGTAGTTTTTGGGCTTATCGTGTACAGAGAGACAGACAGACACGGCGGAGGACTTTGTTTTATTATATGTAGTGATGTCCATCTGAAATAATAAACCTCAAAAGGTTTGGGCAAATAGATTCAGTGGTTCCAAAGATAATACCAAACACAAACAAAATTCGCACTCATTTAAATGTTTTTAACGATTTTATAGATACTATTATGTATAAATAGAATAGAGGAAGTCCTGCAGTGTTTACGCACTAGAGCGTAAACACTGCAGGACTTCCTCAAATTTACGCTAAAGAGTCCTGCACTAGTGGTTTCAAAAAGGCTTTGAATGATATAATGTGCAAATGAGAATTAAAAAACTCTCAGCAGCTTTTTCGTATACATTTATGCTTCCCGCTTAAAATTACAGAGGAATAATTTTGCAAAAAAAAAAAACTAAAACCAGATCCTTTGAGCCAATGGTTTTCTTTATCTGGCTACAGATGAAACCAGGAGAAAATTGCTGAAATGTCTCACTTGCTCACAATTATATCCACATGTTACGTATATTTATGGAACTATATCTGAAAGAAACATCACTTTATATCCACCACAAAAAACACTAACCATATAGTTTTAGTGACGAGATTATAAAACTTATTCATATTAACCATTTTTATAAATTAATTTATTTACAAACTGCATAATAAATATCACTACAGGACATTTAAACGGCACACTAACGAGCATTTTGATTTCAAAACCGGACAAAAGTGACAATTACAAATTTCTGTAAATGTCATTTAAGTTGTCATTTTATTGCACCTGAGTAATGGTACTATCATAAACCGGTCCTACCTCGGACCATTCCCCTCCGCCCGCCCCGTTCAGTTAGTCGGAAACTAGTCATTGTTTAGTACGCACGTCTACTTTCACGATACGCTCTATTGTTTTCAAACTTGCATTTGGTTTAAAAAGTGGTTAGAAGTGGATAGTGGAAAATTTTAACAATGGAGTCTGAAGCACAAGGTATGTACTTAATTTTAACGTTTGTTATCTTTAATACGATTTACTATTTTATATTTTTAGAACCACCTTCTATAGATGGGGAAAAAAAGTGAAAATCGTGTTTTTTTTTTTACTAATTAATACATTTGTAATAGTACCGAGTTAGATCGAGCTATTAGTATACCTCTGTGGTAAAATAAAGAGTTTTATCTCATCAAAACAGTGATAACATTTACCACATCATTCCACCACTCCAAAAAATTTTACTTTTAAAGTGATATTAGGTTTTTTTTATCGTTTAGCACTTTGTCGTTTTTTTTTGCAGATTCGACATCAAATGTGATTGAGATGACACGGAAATCGTTGTATATGCTTTTTAAAGAAAGCCCAGCAAGAAGATTAGATGACAAGTTATCATTTATGGAAAACAAGGTCCGAGAAATTACGGAATGTCCCCAAAACGAGTATCGAACCTTAAGTCATGATTTACGACATTTCAAATCAGATTTAAAGAAAAGATGGGCATCGTGCAATTATATTGAAGATAGATTCATGAAAAAAAACGAAAGTTGGCTTAATGTTTCGATACTAATACATATATGGACGCCAAACACTAAGCCGGGGCGCCCAAGCAAGGACTTCCAAGAATTGACTGATCGCAGTAAAAGACGAAAAACTAAAGAACTCCGTGAGGAGGTACCAGTGGAAGTGCTTACCTTCGCAGCTAGCGTCAGTCAACATATGTCGGGAAATGCTGCGGCTTCAAAACTTATAAAAGATGCAACTTCTACACCAACAAGAGCCAAACGGTACAGAAAAGCAATAAATACCGCTCAGGAGCCAAAAATAAAGAAGCACACACCTGAAGAAGCTTTGCGCATCTTTATAGAAGGTGGCTTTACAAGGAAGCAGTGGGAGTTACTGCATGATGCAACTAAGGGTATATTCCCTTGTTATACTCTTATTAGAGAAGTAAAAAAACTCTGTTATCCAAAACCAGAGGCAGTTCGAGTTACGGAGACTTGTGTGGAAGTTGTGCTCCAAGACTTACTGGATCACACAGCTAAAAGACTCTGTCTTTATCTTGAGGATGTACTCCAAAACTGTACAATAGAAGAATTGGAAAATCTGGAACTCATTTCAAAATGGGGATGTGATGGCTCTCACCAAACTGCCTACCAACAAAAGTTTTTAGACAGCTCTCATGATGACTCAAACATTTTTCAAAGTTCATTGGTTCCCTTGAGATTACAATCACGAGTTGGAGAAAAAATTAAGACTTTATGGCAAAATCCAACACCTTCATCTACTCGTTTTTGTCGACCAATCCGCATTCGATTTCTTCACGAAACAGTAGGCATAACAAATGATGAAATAAACTATATAGAAGACCAAATAAATCATTTGTTAAAGACTGAATTAGAAAATTGTAATAGAGCCACTTTTGTGCGACATACATTGCTCCCAACCATGGTTGATGCGAAAGTTTGTAACGCAGCTACTGGCACATCATCTACTATGAGATGTTACATATGTGGCAAAACGTCCAAAGCCTTCAATGACTTCGAAAATTTAAATGTGGAGGATCCTCAATCCTTAAAATTCGGATTGTCAATTCTTCACGCAAGAATCCGTTTCTTTGAAACGATTTTACATATAGCCTACAAACTTCCTCTGCAAAAATGGCAAGCTCGAACTGTAGAAGAAAAAACTGTGGTCAAGAAAACAAAAGAAAATATACAAAAGAAATACAGAGAAAAGACTGGCCTTGTTATAGATATGCCGAAACCTGGTTTCGGCAATTCCAATTCAGGCAACACGTCTAGAAGATTCTTCGCCGATCCTGATCTAGCTGCTGAAATCACTGGCATAAATAAAGAGTTCATAATTAAACTTAAGGTGATTCTGGAAGCAATGTCATCTGGACTCAAAATTAATGCAGAGAAGTTCGGAAAATACTGCAAAGATACTGCAAAAATGTATGTCGAACTGTACGGTTGGCATCCAATGACGCCGACTCTTCACAAAATCCTAGTGCACGGTGCAACTGTGATCAAATATGCCATCCTGCCTATCGGGCAGTTATCCGAAGAGGCCGCAGAAGCTCGTAATAAGCACTACCGTTCATACCGGCAAAATTATGCCCGAAAATTTTCGAGGATTCAATGTAACCACGATGTCCTCAACAGGCTGCTTCTCACATCAGATCCTTACATAAGTTGTGTACGGAAACGTAAACCAAGCAAAAGCCAGCCTTTCATGAGTGAAACCATAGAGTTGTTCGAGGCAGAAGAACTGGACACAGAGGTAGACCAATCATCGAGACATGTTTACTCAGATGATTCAGAATAAGGTCCATCAGAATTTATTAATTTGTGTTTTTTAATATTTTTAGTCATGTTCATAAAAATATACGATTTTCTGTATTCACTTACGTATTTTTATTCATTTCCAATAAAATAAAAGTGCTAATTAATTTTGTCCGGTTTAAAAAGCAAAATGCTCGTTAGTGCGGCATACAGAATACTGAATCATAGGCCGAGATAAAATTCGAAGCCACTTGAATAGATAGTAGGAATTGATAACGCTTGATATCTGGCTAAAATGGTCAGTTCATTCTATGGAATAACGATTTCGCATCGCTTTATCACATCTTTGTTGCATTCTGATGGGAACACAATGAATATTTCGAAATAGGTCAAGGTGAAATAGAAACAGCGCCTATTTCTGGTTCTGTGGAGCTAAGCCGAATTGTTTCGAACAGTCTGTGAAAATGAAATTGGTCACCTATATACTTCTTGTTCATCACTCAAAATTAAAAAAAATCCAACCAAGGATGAACAAGAACGACCGAGCCATCAAAATGATAAGAATAGATTTAAAATTGTCCAATAATTTAGTAACCCACCTGCTTCCTAAAGGACTTAATAAACACGACTGATGCCGTTATAAACATGGTCACCGTCTGGGTCCAAACTATACAAAATGTCTTTAAGAGAAGAAGAGCTGCAGTTACTCATTAAGCAAAATTGTTTTATTTATTTATTTATTTTATTTATAACAATCTTAACTACACTATCACTATAATAACTATTACAAAAAGTTGGAGGCTGTGATGCCAAAATTCATATCAAATTTGAAGTCCGCTAAATGCATGACGTAAAAGTTCCATTGAATCGAGATTCCCGCGCATAGCAACTAAACTCATGACCTTACTACTGTAACCTAGTTCCCGTATCAGGTACACTGAACCTGTGAGACCTACAAACTATTTCCAAACTCCTCAGTACATAATATTCAGAATCACGTGTCCTGTAACTTGAGTTCGGCGAATTACGTTTTTTTTATTCTTCTTTAATTCTTTATTGTACACCAAAACAACTTTTATGATACAGTCATAATAAAGTACATATACAAAGGCGAGCTTAACTCAAAGTTGAGTTTTCTCTCAGCACCTTTGAGTGATAGAGAGAGTTCATCATAGAGGGAGATAGAGAGAGTTCTTCAATTAGCTGACCCGCGCAACTTCGTCTGCGTCAATTTTTTTACTAATGATCTGCTCATAATGATCGTAACGTGTGCCTATAGCTGTTCTCGATAAATGAACTATCAAGCACATTTTTTTCCAATTTGACTACTGGTTCCAATTGGAAAAAAAGTAGTTAAACAAACAAACTCTTAATATTATAAGTATTGATTCCAAACATGCGTATTTTTACTTTATTTTGTTTTTGCTTTTGTTAGATATTTACAAAAGAGACTAGAAAACAATCTGCACAAATATTCTGAAATAGCACCTCTGCCAAAAAGTCATATTAACAGAGCACAGAGCGCAACATTCGGCTCCCCACGGGAAACCGTCTTTGCGCTTCTTATAACAAGTTAGGTTTCTTGCAAATAAATAAGTTAAAATTAATTGTGAATTCATCAGTATTGAGGATTCAACATTTGTTGGAACAGGTTGCAGCACGGAAGTTAACACAATCAACTCAACCCAAAAACATTAATGTGTGATAATAACGATAATACTGCCCACTCTACCGCTATATCAACCAAACAAATAATACATACCTATCGGCCAGTGCTTTTGCCAGCATCTCCTTCCTCCTTTTATTCTGTTCTTCCATCAGTTTCTGCCTCAGCTGCAAATCTTGTAACTTCGCCTTATGATTCTCCAACTCATCCTCTGAATAATTTTCGACCCCCCTTACTATATCTGGCGCTTCATTCATACTGTTCTTCCTATCAAGAACCGGTGTATCTAATTCTTTAAAACTTTTATAAGTATTTTCTGTATCCATTTCATTGTGTTTAACAATTTCTGGTTCTGTGTTTTGTTCTTTATTGACTTCTATGTTAACGTTTTCGTTTTTATCAACGTTTTCCTTATTATTTTGATTATTCTTTGCCGTATTAATATCGCGTATCGGCGTCGTTGGAGATCTTAAGCTAAGTTTACATTTGTCGAATTCTATGTTGTCTATCGCGTCATCTGAACTTTGGTTTTGTAGTATTGGCAGCTTGTATTGGTTAGTGGCTCTTTTCGGCTTCAAGCCAATCTTGTCCAGTTTCTTCACATTTGTGTTGATTTGTGGAGCTGTAACAAAAGAAAAACATTGTTTTTCTTCATTTACTAGTCTATTTATCCATTTTGTGGCCTATTTTGTCTCATGATTTGACAAAGGTCTACCTCTCTTTTTACCGACTTCCCAAAAAGGAGGAGGTTCTGAATTCGGTGTTTTTTATGTTTGTTACCTCATAACTCCGTCAGCGATGAACCGATTTGAAAAACTAGAGTTTTATCTGAAAATACTTGTCGGTCTCATTTAAGTTTTATCAAAATCGGATAGGAGGTTTGAATTTTAAATCGAACTAGCTGGAATTTGTTTATGGATGATGGTTTTTTGTCATCCAAGTAATCGAAATAGCGTATTTTGCTTTCCAGCGACTTTGCAGTGGTGTTTTTAGGTGTGGGGTACCACTACAAAAGAAAAATAAAAACCTTTTTACAAAAAAATACAACAGAGTTGCAAATAAAAAAAAAACATTACAAAGTAAAACAAAACTTAATTTCGGAAGTAACTAACCAAAAAAACACCACTATATTTTGTAAAAAGGTTTTTTCACACAACTCTGTCGTTCGCTATGTCGAAGAAGAGGATCTATTATTTGGGCAACACTTGGCAGAATATAGTGGGAATCCGTCCGATTTTGTAAAATTTCGAACTGAATTCTTGTGTGAAGTGATCACGTTGACAGATCACTTAGTGATCACTTCACCGAAGCCTTCACTTCGACATGCTAACTGAATAAACCGGCTGGTCCAATTGATAAGGCAATGCTTGGGTGAGACGGATGTTGAACAGTGTCTTTCATCTGCATAGTGATAATAGCTAATGCAGGATTAGCAATGGGCTTGTGTCCTAAAAAAATGTAATTAGTCCGTCAGTTAGATTATCAAAAAAATTTGACCTGTGTTTTTTCTTTACGGGAACCAAAATTGACAAAATTACGACGCTTTTAAAATTCTCAATACGTCACACTTTCGCATAATTTTTACTGAGTCGTGACGTCACGAGCCCCCACTCGCGAGTTTTGATGCGTTTTATCTTTGTCAATATTCATTGATTTACAAAAACAACAACAAATACGTGTCCATTATTTTTCAATACTCTAACTGACGGACTAAATAGTTTTGCAATTTGTGGATGATAGAATCTAGCATATTATAAAAAAAAAAAATGAACTATACAAAAATGCTATATGGACCTATACAACGTGCCACAGAATAAAGGCAAGGTAGGTATTGTGTTCTGCACACTCTGTATAAAAGTAACATATTTTACTTGTGGAATCGAAAGGTTTTTTTAAAGGAGTTTCCTATCTGGTCATGATTGGGTTAATTTTCCGTAATTTCTGCACATTTTGAAATAATACTTACTCGACATCATCTCAGTGAGACATGAAATATTACAAAAAGAGTGTTAAAAATACAATTATTATTGTAATCATATTTCCTTGTGTTATATACTTGTTGGTCTGAGGTCTATACGTTTTAATGTATACGTAAGACAAGGTTTTATTGTAAACTTATTAAACACAGAAACTTATTAAAGTTTAATTTCTTATCTATACATAGGTATAATAAAGTAGTAAATCTTGAGGTGTATGTTACCAATTGGCACGAAAACTAATGAACAGATTTTGTTCAAATTTTGCACAAATAATCCTTATATTTAGGTACAATCAACATATAGGCTATATATTATCACGCTATGTGCTATGGAAGACGAGCAATAGTCAAAAATGTGTATTTTGAACGAGAAAGTGCACATAGTTCGAAGTTCGAACCCCGCAAACAGATACTATCTTTTGATCTGTATTTTTTACACCATAATATTGCCAAAATAATAATAAAATGGATTTTTGCGTACTTAAAATAACATTTGAAGGTTTATTCGTTATTTTCCCAAACAGTTCATCGAGGAATTGCTATAGAAAGCCAAAACAACTTACAATATAGCACTGTATACTAATGAGTCTAACCTTAGCAATGATTATCATCACGCTATACCTTTGGGGAGGTAAGCAGCGAAAAACCATGACATGAATAAGATGGGCCTATTTATCAACAGCGGTTGTGGTCCATCAGTATAAAAAAAACTGCCTTTCAAATGACTTGGTGTGGGTTCGAATTTCAACAGTCGTTATAATTTTTGTATTTTATTTAACTTATGCATTTCCTGACTGTTATGATTCCTATGTTACCTAATTTTATCAAATATTTATAACATGTCATTTTATTTTGTTCATTGTATTTCGGATATTTTTGCATAAGTACATAATATGCCAAAATATAATAGCCAGCGTATTAAAGTATAATTAACGGAACCTATTTTCTGTTTATCTGTAATCTGTTTTGTTCAAATCAAATTAATAAACTAGATAACCGATGTAGATAACTTTTACACATAAACCTGATAGGAATTGTAGGCTCTATAAGAATTCAACTTATGTACTATGTAATGCGGATACCCGTAATACTATCTATTGACCGAAATGGTACTACCAACAGCATGAGAATTACACTAAAACAAATTTTTTTGTTAGTAGTGGGACTTTTGGAGGTATTAAAAAAAGTGATCTATACATATAATAAAATCGTAGAGTTGCCGTGTCTGTACATTTAATATTTTCGCATAAAAAATACATAGAAATGTCAGAAAAATGACATAGAACACAAAAAAGCAGTTTTTGAAATTCTTTTCTGTTTGTCTGTTTGTCTGTAATTCTGTTTGTCTGTGCGTTTGGAGGAGCATCACGCATAAACCACGGATTGGATTCAAAATGTAGGTACTTTAAAATATTAAGTGATAAACGGAGTAACATTTAGTGTTTATTTCATCAAAATCGACCCACAAAATCAAAAGATATCGAATTTTAAAGTTTATGAAGAAACTTCATCGAGCGCTAAAATAGGTAGTTTTCATTGAGACTCCAGATACTTGCAATGCCATCTATTGAGAAAAGTTGTAGTTACAAATCGAGCGCTAAAAGAGGTTGTTTGTTGTTTTCATTGTAACTTCAAATACTTGCAATGCCATCTGTTGAGAAAAGTTTTAGTGTGTGAACAATTTGTGAATAATCAAAGCAATGTATTTTTGAGTTATCTTTTAATTATACTTAATATGTAGCAAAAGTAAAGTGAACATGTTATCATTTATCGTAACGTATGAGCTTCTAAATTCGAACTGACGAGTACATTTTGATAGTTCAGTTTTACGAAGTTATAAAATGTTAAAACAGATTATAATTCGTTCGATAGTCGTTTTTGTTGATTTTGATTCAAGGTAGGTAGGTTTGATCAAAATCGATCCACAACATCAAAAGATATTGAATTTTTTAGTTTAGTTGGAAACTGCCTACTATATTCTGATAAATCACAGCACCATCTATTGACTAAAATAAAATGCACGAAACCATGAAAATAACGTTGATGAGTTATTTATGAAACTTATAATACCTACGTGACAAAATAAAAGTGAACGTTTTAATACCTTACATTATTTATCGTTACATCTTATTTAACGTCTTCCGCAGCCAAATATTTTGTCAGTTTACTTTACGACAAGGGCGATAGATGGCGTTGCTCATGTGACGCGTTTTTCTGAATCGCGGTGTTAAGATTTTCCACTGGGGAATGACCCTCACATGATTTTTGGACAACGTAAGGGTCAGATAGTGGTCTAGGTTCGGTACTAAAAAGGTTTTAGCAGTCTCTGCTAGGGTCGAATTTCTCAAAATTGATTTATTGTGGTCCGTTATGGCGTTATCATAGATTCGTAGTTCAGTCATGATCTTATTTGGTTGTTGCGAAGCCTTGGACGGTCAACTTGCGGATCAGGCCTGTAGGGTTCCGTAATAAAGGTGCAGACGGGACCCTACTTAGTAAGCCTCCGCGATTGAATCAATTTAGAGCGAAGCAACGAACGGTTCGATTTACGATTAACTTGAAATAAATGTTTGAATGGCGTTATACTATGGGGAAACAGTACACACGCACCTACACTCTTCACGCTGCAAAAACGACTGTACTAGCTAACGTAGAAGACACAGACAGTTACAAACCACATTTCCAAGAATATAAACTTTTAACCCTTCCCTATATATCTTGGAAATGTGCAAATTCGTAAGAAACAACCAACAATTTATTATACACTACACGAGAAGACATACTAAATTTACACTACGACACAAAAATAGGTTAAACCTACCCGGTTCTAAGCTGAAAATACATTCAACAAGCGCTTTAGTAATGTCAATAAAAATTTACAATAAATTACCTGAAACAATTACAAATGCAAAAAAAATATACAACATATTTTGTCAATAAATTGAAACATCTTCTAATTTTAAAATGTTACTATACTGTTAACGAGTATCTAAGTGAAAATGTGAAATAGGTAAATAATATAATTATTTAGAGAAAATTCATAAATGTAATAAATAAAATAGCCCTCTTCCACTATCCAATTTTGCTGTGCCCGTCAGGGTCCACAATGATCCAAAGCAATGTATTGTAATATATTATAAGTACCTAACACCCTAAGCTCACATTGTGGAATGCAATAAATATATTGAATATTGAGTATTGAGAAATATATACTTTGAATCTTGGAAATATCCCAAGAATAAGATAGGTACTACATACCTTCTCACGAAATAAATCGCCTTATGTGGGCTATATTTCAGACTATAATCTACCTCTGTGCTGAATTTCATCCAGATCCTTTCAGCCGTAATAGCGTGAGTAACAAAACCAGTCCAGTCATCAAAACTTTCGTATATTATTTTAATAACAAATAGAAGAAGATAAATAAGCTGGCATAGAATTTATCTATACTAATATTATAAAGCTGAAGAGTTTGTTTGGTTAAGCGCGCTATTCTCAGGAGTTACTGGTTTGAATTGAAAAAATCGTTTAGTGTTGGATAGCCCATTTACCGAAGAAGGCTAGGTAACTGATAATACCATTTTGCGACGACCAATAGGAGCGGAGCAATAATGAATAATGTGACGCAGACGAAGTTGCACGGGTCAGCTAGTTTAAAATATAGTTCTGAATGATCTCCTATTAATAAATATCATAAAAATTTTACAGTTCTACTTCTTATTTCATAGATGGCGTTATACATTTGATCTCATATTTTTAATAAAAATGAGCTTATAACACATGGCAAACTAAATGAAGTTTGCTGTATGTTATTGTGTTATTAGCTACACTTTACCACCAGTTCAATTCATGGGTAGGAATTACATCTATACATCTTCTATACATATAAATAAAATTAGAGTGTCTGTTTGTAATATTGAAATAACGGTTTTATACTAATGTAAATGAATATTTATATGGTACATACAACAAAATATTTTTTTTTACAATTTTTGTCTGTCTGTCTGTCTGTTTGTTCCGGCTAATCTCTGAAATGGCTGGACCGATGTTGACGGGACTTTTATTGGCAGCTGATGTAATACGGAGTAACTTATGCTACGTTTATTTAAAAAAAAAGTAAGAATCGACTGTTAGGCGGAACGAAGTTCACCGGGTCAGCTAGTTTTAAAATAATCCAAGTATGCGGTTTTAGTTGTCATCAAATTCGAGCTAAAGACTCCTTTGAATGTATTTCGATTTTTCTCATACTTTCGGATTTGGCCATGAAGACTTTAAAAACCACCCGGTTTATCTTATCTTAAAGATCTTACGTATATTGCTTAACTCTTACCAACATTATTTATTAACAAATCAATAACTATACAACAATCCAAAGGACATAATAAAAATCGAATCTTAGTCGTTAGGTACCTTCATCAACTCAATAGAAATATCGATGGTCTAGAAAACAAACATGCCAAATGATTTTTTTATTTTTTAACATTTTAGTGCCAAATGTACTAAAATGGGTCAGTGGGTCGTCTTAGGGGTCTTCTATTACATTTAGCATTTAAATGTAAAAAAATCAAAATTTTCTAGACCAACGATATGTAAATCCTCTATTGCATTTTAAAATTACATATGAGAACCCTATTCTTTAGGTTCAGCTTCAATGCCAGCTCAGCAATGATCAGATGCATCAGGCAGCTTGTGAGCAGGTTAATGAAACGTTTATTGTTAAAAATACCAAATCCCCCAAATGTCCCCAGAAGTCTGCTGTTCCACCAGCGTTGGTACTTGATTGCTGGCTAGTGCACTGTGGGGTGAGAGGAGCGATTTATGGAGCTCAGATCAACTATAGTTTACGCCAGATAAACGTGGAATAAAGTACATTGATCCACATACATTTATTGACTTTATTAAGATCAAAATCAGAAGTAATGACATAAAGCTGTCCTGAATCGACTTCTATCGTTATCCTTTACATTCTCTAGTAATGAAAAACAGTTCTTAATTTATTGTTCTAGTATCTACGAAGAGATATTAGGGAAAGGTCAATGTACTTTATTCCACGTTTATCTGGCGTAAACTATAGTTCCTCAAACAACTCCACCCGCCCTGACAGCGCCATGTTGATATGCATCAGGCAGCTTGGGAGCATGTCAATCGAACCTATACTAATATTATAAAGAGGTAAGTTTGTGAGGTAATAGGGAATAATCTTTGGATCTACTGAACCATCAAGATGACCAATAGAAAGCCATGTTATTATTGACCCTGCACAGAACCAATATTTGTATAGCCTCCAGATATTTTTTACAGTCCTGGCTGTTTGTGTACATAAAAGTGTGGGGCAACATACAAAACTCTGGAGCGGATCTTCCAAATATCAAATTGATGCACTTGAGTCCAGAGAAACAAGCTATCAAGCACACTGGATTACAGGGCCAAGTACTTCGGTAACCCAGGTACCCTATGTGAGATAGTTGGTAACACTAAGGCGTTGCTGGCCTTTCTTGGGGAGCTGGGGTGGATCAATGACACATTTGTTCCAACTACACGCAAAATACGCACTTAGTCATGGAGTTGTGGAAACCAGCCCAATGTACATACCTACTTAAAAGTCAAAGCATTTATGCTAGGCCCTCAGAAGGTCAATTCTTATACTAACTTAATAAGTATTCAATTTCTTGTGGCAATATAATCAAAAAAATTTGACAAAACAATAAAAGTCTTGGCAAAGTCAGAGGTCCTTTTTAGTTTTCTATGGCAATGTGAATGAGAACACTCCTTAAAAATGCAAGAATTGCTCCTCTGATAGGTTCGATTTCTTTTGTTCACTTCTAGCTCTTGAGATATTTTCTCTCTCTCTTCATCATAATGTGAGGTCATGATTTGAATATTTACAGCAAAGTAACACTACACTATTATCCGATTTTGAGCTATCAAAACATTAGTTACAATTTAATCTAAGGATTTCGTTATTAATTAATTACTTCTCCACAGCTAAAACACTAGGAAGTGGTGACGGGCAGGCGTACCAGTCTTATAGTAGTACTCAATGGGCAGGCGTCTTGGGGGACTGTCTTTTGTAAAACTTGACATTCAGAAAGTGCTAGCTCTCAGCCTAATTTAAACAAATGACTTTTGAATTTTGAGTTTTGTACCACCATTTACGTTGTGTGTCAAAAAATTTTGATTAGTTTTTTATTTCACAGCTGTACAAAATGTTTGAAGTAAACAAATAATAATACAGATGTAGGTAGATAAGTCCTCAGCCTGTCGGATAGAGCATTAGAGCCTTGATAAATTAACTTGGCATGGTATAAACCTATCGTTCACTTCACTTCACTAAAATTAGCTACGGATAGGATGTATGTATTACCGCTTTTTGCGCCAGTTTCGCCGGATTTTATTCGCTTCAACTCCTCTTCACTAAAACCCGAGAATGTAGACATGGTTCAAGGGCACTTTTTCTCATTAATGTAAATTGTCTATATTGCACTGCACTGCACAATGTAAATACTGTATTTATCCGTAAATGAGAGTAGCGGCAATTCGTGATCGTGACAACGACAACACGGCACTCGCGACGATACCTGACAACTTGTTGACATTATTTGACAATTGACAGACAAGACAAGTTCGTTCGTCGCTGACGTGTTGTTCCGATACGTTTTGTTTTCAGCAAGGTGCGACGATTCTTTACTTTTTTTTGGGTTTCATTGAAAGCGAGCTTTAGAATCACACAGTTATTAAAATCACGAACTTTTGATCCCTAACGGGCCTGCGTATTTTCAAAATAAAGAGTTCTCTCTCATTGTTATTGGGACTCCTAACGTGTCCCCGGGCACGTTAGGAGTACCTCGAATGGGTAATAAATAATAAACAGACGGCTCTGTTCTTTAGTTCTGTGTTCTCTCTAGCGACAGAAAAAGAGAACTTCTTCTTCATATCGCTTACGACAGAGTGGCCCAAAACATTACAAATTCTTCAACAGCATCGTTGATGGCAGCACATAGGTGCATGTTTTGGGGCACATAGCGCAATAAAAGAGGTGGAGCATGGTTTGTGACTCAGCTTTACATCCACATTTTCACCTTCCTATTTGCGTTCTGAAACGGTTTTTAAGGATTTCCAAGAGGACCGTGGATGGTTAGACCCTGCGGGAAGAAGTTCGCTAGGTCTATAAAAGGTTTATAGGTGGGGAAAAGACTCCTAGGTTTCCCGACAGCGAGACTACCGATTTGAGAAAGCCCTGTCTGTTACTCAGTCTTTATGTTGGTAGTTGTGCACCAAATAGCGGATGTGTAGTCTCACATTCTCACTTTTGTTTTTCAACTGCAATACATATATCTACATATATCTTCAAATCTTCAACTCTCAAAAAACAAGAGTTGAAAAAAGCCCAATTATTGTCTATGATATCGTTGTTTGTTTGTTGAACGTTTGTCTTTATAAGTATAACTATTCATTGATTCATTCTTCACTAATTCACCTCTCAGTCCTCACCTCCTCACCTCTATATTGATGAATATTCTATTGTCTAAGGGTGGGTTGGAACAGATAAAATTAGAAACCTGTTTCACCTGTTTCAGTTCCAAGAATAAAACAGTTCCAAAATCCTGTTCCAAAAAAACAGCCATTCCACTGGAACTAAAGACTCATTGATTGCAGCAGATTCAGAAACAGTACCTGCTACTGTTAAGGTCAGAAACAGTGACAGGCAGGGAACAGGTTCTATCTCTTTCTATTACAATGAACCGGAGGAGCAAAGAGCTTGTTCCGAAGAACAGATGTTGTCTCTTTCTATTATAATAAGTCAGAAGAGAATGGAGCATGTTCCATTTGAAACTGTTTCACATAGCTGTTCCAGGTCGTTTCGTTTTGTATGTCGAGTTACGGTTACTACGGTTGTTTGAGGAACAGGCGAAATAGGTAGGAGCTGTTATTTCGGTTCTGAGATACCTGTTTCATGTTGTTACTTTGAAATACCTGTTTTTTTAACTGTTTCGATAAATACGCCTCACTCCAGTCACTCCTATTGTCACTCTATGTAGTCTGTGCCTATTGTCTATGTGTGTTGGTGGCAACTGGCATTTTGCGGCATCGCGTTGAGGTTAGGCTTGGGTTAAGTAACTCCACTAGAAGATTGGATATAAGACATATCATTCCAGCCAAAGACACATATCCCATAACTATATCCATGTCCGCTAATCATATCCGCAGTTATGATGACGAGAGAGAGCGAAGACAAATCCCATATCGCGGAACTATGTTGCTGTGAGAGATTTCAAAAGTTCCTCGCTCTCGCTCTAAGAACAAACTATTTGATTTCCCTTCAAACTTTACACTTATAGGCTTAGGACTGTCAACCATATAAATATTTGATTGGCGTATTTAAAAATCAAATAGTATTTACAATGATTTGTATTATAGAACAGACGACCGAACGATGAACAAACCTAATCGTCCTTTCTCTTTCGCTCACTAGCCGCTGCGTTGTATTACGCTCTCGCTCTCTTACTTCCGAACGAATGAACGAAACTGATATAGAGGATATATTTATTTGTTAGAAAGGGAATGAACGATTCATATCCAAAGTGAGACACATATCCGAAGATATAACTGTGTCCGGAGTTACTCAAGCCTAGTTGAGGTTACATTTTTCGCATTTAAACGTAAAAAGGTATTCAATTATTTAAAGTAAACTCGCTTCGATTTTATAAGTACACGTGTTTGGTGTAAAACTATATATTTAAATCTTCTTGCAGAAAATCCTGTTAAAATGGCGGCGGCTATGCCAATAAACCCTAAACCTTTCCTCAATAGTCTAACGGGCAAATCTGTGCTTGTAAAACTAAAGTGGGGCCATGAATACAAAGGTTTACTTGTGTCTGCTGATGGATACATGAACTTACAACTAGCTAATACCGAAGAAATCGTCGATGGCTCATGTACAGGTTAGTTTGTTTGTGATGGAAACAAAACAATGCTGTCATAAATTAATGAGGAGACAATTGCTACAAAATGTTTCTATTGAGATTAAGAAGTAAAGAATGTATTACATATACTTTAAATCACTCTTCATGTCTTGACTCTCAAAACAACAACAAACAAGTAACTTCCAAAGTTGCTTCTGTTGATCATATTCAGTCTAAATACAAGAGTATTGCTCGTGAGACTACCTCGTCTTACTTCCTGAAGACTCACAAGATCTAGTTGAGATGCTTAGAAGATAAGACTACCCCATGTAGGTAATTCAATGTTTCATTTCCATATCTTCAAGGAGCTCATATGACAATATTAACAGCCTCATGGTTTGACAATGCCAAGGTTGCAGCGCTTGCCAGAGTCCGATTGGATGGGTGGACGAAAATCCAGAACATGCCAATACTCCTCCCTTCCCTGGAAAGCAAGTTAAGCCATTAGCCCTGGCTGTTGTTATGGATACGCTGAAGCCAGAAAGTCCAACAAGTCTTGACAGGGTCACACTATAACTTTATTTGTGACCACCTTTTGCCCGCGACTTCATACTTGCATATCCCATTTTCTCCCATTCCGGAAACCCTCTCTCAGTGCACCCCTATGGAGTGTAAGGAAGCTATCTACAAGCAGTAGTTTCAGTGTAGTAGTTTCCGTTGGTTAATCATTCAGTCAGTTTCTGCTTTTATGTATAGATAGATAGACAAGAATGCTTTACGAATAAGTTAGAAACAGATTTATTTTCATATCTCTTTCATACTTACTAGTAAAACAATATTACAAATATTGCTTTACTAGTAAGTAAAATAACAATAAAAAGGTAGTAAGTAAAATAAGTAATACAACAAAAATAAATAATCTATACTTATAATTATAATATTATAAAGCAGAAGAGTTTGTTTGTTTGTTTGTTTGATTGTTTGTTTGTTTGGTTGAACGCGCTAATCACAGGAACTACTGGTCCGATTTGAAAAATTCTTTCAGTGTTAGATAGCCCATTTATCGAGGAAGGTTATAGGCTATATATCATCATGCTAAGACAAATAGGAGCGAAGCAGTAATGGAAAATGTGACGCAGACGAAGTTGCGCGGGTCAGCTAGTGACTTCATAAGTTGTCATTTTATTTATTGTTTATTTTCCAGGTAACCTCGGAGAAGTCCTCATCAGATGTAACAATGTACTTTATGTAAGAGGAGCAGAGGAAGAAGATGAAGAAGGAGAAATGAAAGAATAATTTAGTTAATTCTAATTTAGGTGTAAGCATTAGATTAAGTTTTCCATATAATACCTAAGTTCAATGAGAAATGTACAGATTTCTGTATCACAAAAATTTTGGTTACAACCAAGCAGCTCATTTTTCTGAAAATTTTCCTGTCCCAAAATTTGTTATTAAATTGATAATAAGTAAAGTTCTTCAATAAGTTTGTGATATTTAAAAAATACAGTACATACTAAATATTGCAATGCCAGATGAAGAAGAATAAAACCTAAATAACAAACATTTAATGTTGTTATTATTGCTAATACAAAATCTATCCTCACCCCACTCCCCATACCAATGTTATGTTTCAGCCATTTTTTATCTCTACTTATTTCTTAGGATTTATATTTTATGATACTTGATCAACCAGCAACTACCAACTAAGCAGGTACAATGCGATCTTATAAGTAGTACTCTATGAATGCGATTCAAATAAGAATAGGACTGACTTAGCGTCATATTGTGACGTCATAGCTGTCAATTCAAACAAATAAGGTAGGTAGGGTGAGCAAAGCAAGATTTTTGATTTAAGACTTATTTAAACAAAGTAAAACAAAACGGTTAAATTATTATAGTTCAATTGTTTGTTATGTAGTTTGACATAAAAAAAATGTAGCGATAGGTTAGGATAGGACAGTCTACTGACCTAGAGGTCAGTGATATACATGGTGATTGATTTAGGAAGGAGGAACCCGTACGTCGGAGCAGATCAATAAATAAGATATTTTTTTTACTTCCGCCCTACCTGTAACCAACGCTGCCCTACCTCAAATTCGACTCTAGCTACTACAGCCCTGCCTGTTCATAATCCAAATCATCGACTTTGAACAGCCGGCATTCTCGATGTATCGAAATCTTCAATCTTTGAATACCTTTTAGATCTCTTCCTAAGCGTCGTCGGTTCCGCTTGTCGATTCACTGTAGACCAGCGGGTCTAAAAGGGCCAGTTTAGCAGAATCAGCCAGCACATCAAGCTATCCGAAGCAGTCATTGTCAATTTTTCCCAATCAACCTTGAATCTAATGCTTTAGCAATAAAGATAAAAAAATTATTTGAGATAATATGTTGCATGATGAATATATAAGATCCTGATATGATTCTACTAACATGGCCTATTTAGACGCGCTGTAATGAGGAAATAGTTCGTGACCTCAAACCAACAAAAAAAGTTCGTGACTAAACTCAATTTTGACGATGAAAATATTTTTTACAACATACCTACATTGTTCAAAAGTTAATAATTACGCACCATAGACCATACAATGGAAAGTGCGGTAGAATAGGTAGGTATACCTACTCTCACAGTCTCACCTGAGTAGGTAGGTACCTACTTTACCGCACGCTCCGTTGTTTCGCTATACAGCGGAGCGTAGGGAAGTATTTTTTTTTTATTTCCTAAAAAATATACAGGAATTCCACCAAGGAGTTTCACAATACGAGAATAAGAAACTTCAGAAGTACTTTCCAATGCTTATATTTTTCATGAATCAATTAATTAATATTAACAAAATTATATTATTCAACTTTCCATGGCGGGAGAATCACGAATACCACACATTATAAACGTTATTGTTGATAACAATTAATGACAACGTTATCACATAATATTTAGGTTTATAATAAGTTGTTACCACAAACATCTCTAAAATATCTAAATAAATAATGTTATTTATTTACTTAGATTGTAAAAATTTAGTCCTGTTTATAATGAGCCCAAACACGACTATGGTGCTGTAATTTCAAGGTTTGTACTTTTTCTGATGCTCCTGGCTTCAGCATCAGGTCTCAATGTACTTCAGTGTTCCTCATTAACAGTACGTTTATCCACACATCGAGCCCTTTTCAATGACCCTAAACACGATATATCTGCTGTTAGTTGTCGAGGAGTTATGTTCTCTGCAGCATCAGGTCATGACTTGATGATCATGAGACCAAATGTGGCAAATGCCCTATCAAACATCAAAACCAATTTACTGAAACAATCCTTGCCTGTTCGAGTAACTTCTTACCTACTGTTAAGGAGTTTGTACCTACCATCATCAGCCCAGCTACCTGAGATGGTGACAACCATACGCAAATACACAAGTTACTTCATAATATATGCGATAAAAATGAGTAAGCCTATAAAATTTGAGGTTTGCCCTCGATTTCTGTAAGATCCCATCATCAGATCCTAACTTGGTGACAGTGGGACCACCTCAGAACTATCTACTTTCGAACAAAAAAAGAATTTTGAAAATCCGTCTACAATTGGCGGAGTATTCGATGAACAAACATAGAAAAAAAAAAACATACAAACACCCGAACATAGTACCTCCTCCTTTTTGTGAAGTCGGTAAAAAACGGGACACTTCGATCAACTTCGCGAGTTGTGTATTGGAGGCTTTAATTAGTTTGAAGATCAGTTTTAAAAAAGAAATCTTCTTATAATTCTTCTTCTTAATCTTATCAGCAAAAATAAGATACCTATCTAACAGATCGACGGAGCAGCAGTGCTATTCTGTAACAACATTTTCGTGTCTCGAACTCTCGACAGCGGAATCCGAGGTGAGTTTCAAATTCGTACCAATATAAGACCTTAAGAGGTCTGAAATAAAGTTCACTTTGTAAACTTATTCACTCAGGTGAAGTCGATATCGAAGTGGTTATTTACAGAATAGACTAGCAGGAGGGAGAAAAAGCAAGTTCGTACAAATCGTATCGATACCTTTGGGTAGAAAGGTCGTATAAACCAAAACCCGACTTTTCAGGAGAGCAGAAACACAATTTTTTTTTTACATGAAAATTCATAACTTTTTGTTTTTAAGTTATAAAAAACTGATCTATGAGAAAGATTCTTAGGGGAGTGGAGTGTCATTCCGTGCAGCGGCTGATACCGTACACGCCACAGAACAGAAAAAAAAGTGGAAGTGCTATACGACGAATTTTATATCGGGACCTGTGTCGCCTGTCACACAAATAAACCGATTTTCATATTATCCACCACATATAAAGGACACGTTTGATTGGTTGTTTCCATATTGTTCAAAACAAGCATAAGTCACAGAACCTATATTTTTAAATGTACCTTCGGTATTACACCTACGATTTATTTTGCTTAAAGGCAAAAAGTACACACGGCTTTTCGTTTTCTGAAATCATTACAAGTTGAATTTACGAGTAAATTCCGCTACTAGACCATAGATGGCGGTATTGTCAATAGTTGCAATTACAAACTTTAATCCCTTAGCAATAAGGTTGAGATTCGCTTCATTAGTCTATGTGGGATACAAAAAGTTGCCACTCGACCAGGGCTGTGGCACATGAACCTATGTCGAAATCGATAAATAGGATAACTTTTTTCAAAATTAATTCCATAAAATGTGATTCGTTTGGAGTTGCAGTTTTGTATGGGAGCTATAATATGAAACTTATGTTGTTGAAATCGTTATCAAATAAGATATCGCATTTAAAATGGATTAGTCTAGTTTTGCCTTGTAATTTAAGTTAATTCTATTTTGAAATCAGCGTGAGCGAAACATTCCCAGTTTACTGTATAAAAGTAGATAGAAACAAAAATACAAACCATTATATTAAAACGTTTTGTTTTAATTATATCAATGTACCTTATAATACATTAAAATCAATAAAAATAACACACATCATATAATTTTTAGGGTTCCGACATCCGTAAGAAACGGAACCCTTATAGGATCACTCTGGTATCTGTCTGCCAGTCTGTCACATCCAGTTTTTTCCGGATCTACGGGACCGATTCTGTTCAAATTTGGTAGACAAATAGATTTCTGTGAGCCAAACACGGATGCGTTACGTATATAATAAACTAGCTGACCCGCGCAACTTCGTCTGCGTCACATTTTCCATTAATTCTGCGCTCCTTTTTGACTTATCTTAATGATATATAGCCTATAGCCTACCTCGATAAATGGGCTATCTAACACTGAAATAATTTTTCAAATCGGACCAGTAGTTCCGAAGATTAGCGCGTTCAACCAAACAAACAATCAAACAAACTCTTCTGCTTTATAATATTACTAGATGACCCGCGCAACTTCGTCTGCGTCACATTTTCCATTACTGCTCCGCTCCTTTTTGACTTATCTTAATGATATATAGCCTATAGCCTTCCTCGATAAATGGGCTATCTAACACTGAAATAATTTTTCAAATCGGACCAGTAATTCCTGAGATTAGCGCGTTCAACCAAACAAACAAACAAACTCTTCTGCTTTATAATATTAGTATAGATTTTGAGTATGGGGGGTAACTTTTGTGGGTCAAACTAGAAATGTACACTAGCACTACTAGTTTCTTAACTGTATCGTGTGACATATCAAATGAAAGGACTTATTGTGAATGATTTAAAAAAAAATAGTGTAGAACTTATTCAAGAAATTATATAGACCCAACATTACCATCGAAACTACTGAGCGCAAAATTTTGAAAAAAAATGCAGATAATAGCCCTACCTACCCTACAAATAACAGGAAAACCTATAAAAAGTCTCTAGTGTTAAAATTACTTGTTACAAAAAAGAAATTCGTTCGTAATCCTTTGCACGCGTCCAACTCGCACTTAGCCAGTATTTTTTTCACAGCACAAGTATAACAAAATCATGACTCTCTGGGAGCTTACTCGGCTGCCGACAATAAAAGGGAGTTGTTTACACTTTAGTTCGAGAATTCTCTATGCAAAGTGGCTTACGATAGTATTTTAATACTTAGTTGGGTACACAATCATATATTATTCAAATAATAAAAAAAAAATCTTATTTATTTCAATAAATAAACACAACTAAATAATTTCAATAAAATTAGTAATTTCAATAGAATATCTAGACGAACTACAAAAACATGTTCTTTACCCACCCGACTACATAACTATTTGAGTAGCGAAGAACTTGCGAGAACGAATCAGTTACTGAATCGATGCAAAATAAACTCTGTGCTAATGGGAAAAGGTTGATTTTAAATAGACTTGAATTTAAATAGACTTGAAATACGGCATGGTTCAGACATTATAAATTTATTTCGAGAGTCAGCGAGACTATCGGTTCGTCGCGTTGTTGGAACACAACTGGGTTGGACTATAGAGGAATTCGCGGCGCCCCCGCAAGGGGGCGCGGCGGGCGGGCGTAGGCTAAGCCTTTTATCCCGCGGGATCATGTGTTCGTGCCCGTAAAAATACGGGCACGGCGTTGGATAGCCGATGTAGGCGCGGCTGGTTTGGCTGCGCGACGGTAGGCGTCGCTGCAGCCATGGAGTGTAGTTGTCAATAGTGTCGGTAGGGGGCGCCACGGTACTGTCTCACAGTACCGTATCTTCACGACCCTACGGCGGTCTGTCCCCGCCAGGTGAGACCTCCGGTTGCCCGGAGGAGGCCCGGCGAGAGACGACCAGCGACGTAGGGCCGACTTTAGGGCGCTCCCTGCCGAGGATGCTGGTCCCCAGCCTGTCACGCTTCCAGAGCGAGCCGGTCACGCTCCAGGCTAAGGGACCGTCGTGTGGTGTGTATGAGCGGCATTGTATTGTGAGACACCGTCTCATGTAGCGAATGAAACGTGCGTCCGCGCCGCACGTTCATCGCGTTATGTGTATGCGCATGGAGAGTCGTGCTTGTGTGGGGTTCGGCGCGCAACTATGCCTATATTAACTTAGAACATAGCGCGCGCCGATTGCGAGTAGTGAGTGTGGAGTCTTTTTGTGGGAGAGAGTCGCGTGTCGGTGTCTGCGACTCACTCGGCGTCAAGTCCGGTGGGTTAGGAGGGGTCGCCAGTGTCCCGCACGAGGTCGCGCGGCAGGCGTCTCGCGTCAGGTGGCCGCGCGTGCCAGGGCGCTATCTGCTGGATGTGAGGCCAGGCAGAAGCGTCGGCGCGCGCGAACATAGCGGACGCGAGGCGGGCGCAGAAGTCATCCAGGCTCTCTATACTGAGGTCCCGCATGATAACGCTGTTCCTCACGAGGCGAGGGGCGGCAACGATTTTTCGCAGCGCGAGATTTTGCTGCGCGCGGAGAGTCTTCTTTTTGGACTCGCTCGTGAGGGCGAGCCAAGCTGGGGCGGCATAGGTGAGCAGCGGGCGGATGTACGTTTTATACACGCCCAACTTGACTCGCAGCGGGAGGCGGGACGAGAGCACTGGGTGAAGCAGAGCGCGGGCCGCTCTACCCTTCGCGACGACCTGGCGGACATGGCAACCCATGGTGAGCCGACGATCGATGGTGACCCCCAAGTACTTGACCTGGGGCGACCACGCGATGTCGACTCCTTGCAGTCGGAGAGGTGGTGGGAGGCGGGCGCCCCCGACGAGCAGCGCCTGAGTCTTACCCACGTTCACCGACATACGCCACTTCGACAGCCATTCGGGAAGCGTGTCTAGCGCGCGCTGCATTTTGACGGCCGCGTATCTCGCATTTAGCGAGGTAGAGACGTACGCGGCGTCGTCAGCGTACAGCGCGAGCGTGCATTCCTGCGTGGAAGGGATGTCGTCGGTGTAACATGAGTAGCAGAGCGGCGAGACGCAGCTGCCCTGCGGAACTCCGGCTGCTATGGGTCGGGGGCGTGACACGGCGCCTTCGACCACCACCTTGAAAGTCCTGTCCGAGAGGAAGGAGGAGACCACCTTGATGACGCGACGGGGCGCGTCGGAGAGCGACATCTTAAAGATCAGACCGGCGTGCCAGACCCGATCAAACGCCTTTTCCATGTCGAGGAGTACTGCAACTGCGTACTCCTTCTTGTTTAGGGCCACTGTGAGCAGGTGCAGTACTCTCGACAGCTGGAGCGTCGTGGAGTGTTCCGAGCGGAACCCAAACTGTTCCGGGCGGGGCGTCAGGTGCGGAGTGAGGTGTCGCAGCAGGAGTTGCTCAAACACCTTGGAGATGGTGGGTAGGAGAGTGATGGGCCGATAGCTCTCCGGCTTCAGCACGTTCTTGTTCGCCTTGGGCAGCATAATGACGCGCCCTTCCTTCCAACACCTTGGGAAGGCCCCCGTGCGCAGTATCCCCGTGAACAGGCGCGCCAAGGCCGCTACCATGCGGAATGGCAGGTGGCGCAGCACTGTGTTGGTGATACCGTCCGCCCCAGGGGCCTTTTTAGGCTTGGTCCTCAGGATGGCGCGTCTCACTGCGCCAGGCGAAAAGAAAATCGGTGCTTCTTCGGGAGCTATCGGCGACGAGAAGTACTCCTCAAGGTGCCTCTCGACTGCTGCGACATGATCGTGGTCGTCGGTTGGGTTCGGCTGGAATTGACGCTCCAGGTGCTCGGCGAAGATCTCCGCGCGGTCTGATGCGGCGTATCTAGGCGCCCCGTCGCTGTGTAGGAGCGGGCGCACCGGAGCTGGGGTCGTCGTGACTTGCCGGCACAGTCGGTGTATCGCTGGCCAGTCACCGTCGGTCGACTCTATGTAGGACTCCCAGCTCTCTGCGTTGTGCTCCTGGAGCTTGGCCCTCGTCTTTTCCGCAAGACGGTTTAACTCGCTCTTCATTGTCGGGCATTTCGTGATCAGCCACTGTTTGCGTAGGCGCCTAGTCTTGGCGACCATTTCGCGTAGGTGGCGCGGCAGGGGCCTGCGTAGCAAGCCCTGCGAGTGCGGTAAAGTGGTAGTCGCCTCTTCGTAGGCGCGTTGGATGCAAACAGTGACCTCACTGGCCATCGCGTCCGCGTCTGCGGAGGTGGCTATGGGCCAAGTCGGTGTGGTGGTCTCCAGCGCTTCCTTGAAGGAGCTCCAGTCAGTCCTTCGACGTGGCGCTGGGGGAGAGAGTCGGGTCGGCATCTCGGAGAGGACGACGAGAACAGGTTGGTGATCCGACAGCATCTCGTCGTCCAGTACTTGCTGCGCGATCTGGCAATGTAGGCCCCTATGGACCATGATGTCCAGCACGTCCGGCATCCACCCCTGTCTGTCCGGGTAGTGCGTCGGGGTTTCTGGGCCGGACACCACGTATCCATGGGCCTCGGCGTCGGCTAAGAGTCGTCGACCCCCGCGTGTTGTGAGGCGGGAGTTCCACGCTGGGTGCTTGCAATTAAGGTCGCCGGCAAGGATGGTTGGGTTTGGCGACCTTAGCATTAGGGCCCTCAGCTCAACCACGTTGAAGGGAGCCGAGGGCGGGATGTAGGCCGCGTAGACGTCTAGGTCCTCGCCGGCGACGTGCAGTTGCACACCCAGCGCGTAAAAAGTGTTGAGTTGCGGCTTCGGTAGGGGCTGGTGGACGACTCTCCGCCTGACAAATATCGCCAGACCGCGATATGTAATGCCGGCGTCCGATCTCTCGTCCTGCCTGTAGCTGATATAACCTGGGACCCGAAGATGGTCCGCTGGTCCCAGGAGTGTTTCACTAATGAGCGCCACGTCGATGTCCTGTTCCTTGAGGAGGAGGCGGAAAGGAGCGACCTTGACTCGCAGGCCGCGGGCATTCCAGTGAATGATCCTCAGCGACTTAGCCACGGTAAAGCGTCAGTAGAGCGGCCAAGCCGTCGAGGATCACCAGCTCCGCGTCCTGTCCCTGCCTGATGGCCTTGATGAGGTCCATCAGGAGTTTGATGGCGCAGGCGGTAAATTCCTTTTTACGCTCGCGCTCCTCGTCTGTTGGAGCGCGTTCGCGTTGTCGCTGCTGACTGTGGGCAGTGTTGGTTTCGTTTGGCCCTGCGGTCTCGGCTGCAGGGGCGGCCGTTCTGGCCTCTTGTGGCTGCGCCATCCTTGCTGACCTTTTTAATAAGATGGAGTCAGCAGCGACTGCGGTGGCGGCTTGTGTCGACGCCTGCGCCTGGGATGGGGCAAGGTCGACCTGTGCTTCGGTAGTGTTGGTGGGGGGGGGTGTGGGCTTCTTTCCCTTTCTTCCTTTCCCCCCTCTCTTCCCTTTTTTCCGCCCCCCGGAGGTGGCAGCGTCTCTGTTTGTGGGCCCGTTTGCTGCCGCCATCAGCGTAGCGCTAGGCGCCTCGCGTTCCTCGGCGTTTACAGGCCTCTCGGTGGCTGAGGGCCGGCTCTGTTGCCGCGTGATGGCGACAGTGCCCGCTCTCTTGTTTCTTATCTCCTTTTGGTAGATGGGGCATTTGGTGTTGCACGCCGGGTGGTCGCCCGCGCAGTTGGCGCAGGTGGCCGGCTCCGAACGTGGGCGCGGGCAGTCCCTGGCGGCGTGGTTTTGCCCGCATCTGACGCATTTGAGCGGGCGGTGGCACTGGTGCGAACTGTGCCTAAATTGTTGGCACCGGTGACACTGGGCAGGCCCTTGCTTGCCCCTCCACGCCTCGATTTTGACACCACGCATACAAAGTAATTGCGTGATGTCGTAAACTTTCCTGAAATCAGGCGTCCTCTTCAGGACTGCATGGAAGATGCAGCCGGGTCGTCCTTCGCGCGCTTTAATATTGCGCACGTACTCCGGCTCCAGTCCATGCAGTCGGAGCTCCTCTTGTATCTCCTCCGGCGGCGTGTCCGCGGGCAGCCCGCGAATCGCCACCTTGACGCTGCGGTCGGCTGTCAGCGAATAGGCAAACCAGGCGAGACCGCTCTCCCTCTCCAAGTCGGTGAGATACCGCTGGATCACCCTGTACTCGCCCTCAGACAAGAACCGAGGGCAAGAACCGAACGCCGCCATGAAACGGGCGGGCATTCGGTGGGTGACCCAGCTTGGCATTCAACGCTCTGAAGTGAGCGGTCCAGTCTGGGAGCTTCTCCACAATCAGCGGCGGATAGCGGGGCGACTTCTTCTTGGTCGCGGGGGCTGCCGCGGACGGTTGCGTGCATCCGGCACTGGTGGCGCTAGCGTCGGTTGTCGCTGCAGGTGCGGGCGACGGTGGCGCCGCGTCGGCGGTGACGGACCGCCCTTCCCCGCCTGGGCCGCGCGGAAGGCGCTGCGGCAGTGGCGGGTCGGGGCAGTAACGTTTGGCCTCTTCGGTGGGCTCGTCGTCCGGGCTGCGTGGTCGACGTTGTGGCCTGGCCTCGAGCGCGAACTCGAAGCCAAAACCTACGGCTTCAGTCGGGGTTTGATGGTCGGCGTCCATGTCGCCAGCTCGCACGGGCGTGTCTGTTGACACGTCGCGTCGACTGGCGGTGGAGCCCCTGGAGGAGGCCGACATGTCAGACCCCTGACGGGACGAGCATGCCGACATCATGGCGGGGGAGTCCTGGGCGGCGACCCTCGGTGGTGTAGGCGAGAAAAAGAAACTCTCTAACCTTCTGGATGGTGGTGGGCTGGATGGTGCAGACTGCGTCGCGCTCGCCAGCAAGCGGCGGGGAGCGGGCGACGCAGTGCGGCGAGCTGTGGCGGCATATGTCTGCCCGCCAGTTGTGGGGCGCTCTGCAGCGTGTGTAGGCGGCACGGCGGCAGCAGGCGCGTTAGGCACCGCGGCGTGTTTGGCGGCTGTGGTAGGCGCAGGCCCGGTCGGCGCGCTTGCGCGCGCAGCAGGTTGCGCTTGTGCGTCGGGCTTCGGTGAGGGCCGCTCGGGCTGCGCCCCTTGGCGCGCAGGTGCGGCGGCGGTTGTGGTTGCGACTGGTGGCACCGCCTGTGGTACAGGTGGCACCGTCTGGCGGGCGGCTCTGGAACTTGCAGTTTTGGTCTGCGCCACCGGCGGCGCCACCTGTCGTACAAGTGGTGCCGCCTGGCGGGCAGACGTAGAAACGCCCGTTGCATGCGCAGAGGGGCGCACTGCGGGGGCGGTGGCGCGCACTGCGTGGGCGCGGCTTGTCACGGCTGGCCCCGGTGCCTGGATGGGCACGGGGCGAAAAGCCGGAGGTCGGACCGGGACGGCTGGCTGCCGGCTCGACGGCGGCGCCGGCGAAACGCGCGCAGTCGCCGATGACGTCGGTGGGCCGGTGGTGGTCGTCCTGGAGGTTGATGGAGCGGCTGGTGGTGCACCGGGCGTCGCCTCCCCTACATGGAGGGAGCGACAGCGTCCGGTCCCCCATCGGTCGGTCTGGTGGCGGGTTGGCGTCGTGCCCCAAAGAGCTACGACCGCCAGGTTTCTTCGGCGGCATGCTGTGGTGGGTGCCTCCGTGACCGCAACGGTGTGTTCCCACACCGGGCAGAGACGGGGCGGCCTCCCCTGTGTGCTCCCCCGAGTGCCAGTCGAGACTTACACCCGCGACAGCACACAAAGAAAACCGGGTTAAAAAGTTTAGCGGTCCGTACGGAAAGGGTCACGTGACACTCGCGCGCAGAATGTACCACGTAACTGGCACCAGGCGAATCCAACTGGGTTGGAGTTGCGTAGCTACGCATAATATCGGCACGCGTGCCACGCCTACTTTTCACTTCCAAGCTACGCATAATATCGGCACGCGTGCCACGCCTACTTTGCACTTCCACTGTTTTTTTCTGTTCCGTGGTACACGCGATATCTCGGGAATGAAACGATCAGAGAATATGTCTGCCCTTCTCTAACATGCAGACTACGTCACACGTCACCCGACACCCGCGCCACCGCCAATCCGCCAATCCATAAGCCGGCTCTACACTCGCACTGTATGAAGTCGCGCCGTTATTTCACGCCGTGAATGTATGCCGCGATCCACGCGCAAACTGTCCCTCAACACTCGCAAATCTTCACAGTCTTGTTTTTCAGTTATAGTATAATGTACTCTGTGATGAACTCGATGCGCTCGGCGACGCCGTACCTACACTGTAGCGTTGTGCCGCGCCATCGATATCTTCTCGGGGTCGATGTCTATTGCTAATACTGTTGGAAACGATATAAAATCGATTAGCCATAAAATACCATAATGCATTTTCCAAATGTTTAATATGAAAAACATTAAAAAAGACGAGGTAGGCTTTCCCCCGCATTTAAATAGGTACCTACATTTTCACAGTGGTAAAAATAACGACTTCCAAATAGTGAAATGTACCTACCTAAAAGTGTCACAGTTTGACACATTAAGTGCATCACACAATCTGGAAATCGTTATTTTAAGCGAAAGACTAAGGGGTAGCAAAAGAATCGCAGCGCCTTTATCGAATCTCGTTCTACAGTAAGGCTTCAGATGTTTTTAAGAATCAACCTTACATAATACTGGGTTTTATCAAAGCAGGAGAACTGTACCTAAGGCTGCGTTTCCAACAGAGATGTGCGTGGATTCATGGCGAGGGATGTGTTTGTTAAGAATCAATAGAATCGCTTCATTTACCCAGCCTCGCTCAACGCAGCGATTCTAATGGTTTTTAACAAACACACTTCGCTCATCCTTGGTAGGAACGCAGCCTTAGTGCCTGCTTGCTCCTGCAATTAATGGCGGTATATATTAAGTTGTCCTTACCTTTTTTACTGGTGAGCGCAAACTGAATGGTATTTCCGCCGGCGCCGCAGAAAGCGTCCAGGACCACATCGTACACACATTTGTTCGCAATATCGCAAGCTACCTTCTCCGGCATCACGCTAACCAACTCTCGCGGTCCAGCTAGCCTTCGTCGAATCTGTGGACATTCATTGCTTTGATAAAGTTTAGTTTTATTGTCAATTGAGAGGCGTTTACGACGTTCAGGTTTGAACATAAAATCAACTAATTATTTCTTGGGAAAAAGGCTTGACGGACAGACAATGAAGTGACACTACATGGGTTCCGTTACTAGGATTCCGGACCAAGGGTAACCAACGGAACCCTGACAGTCAGTCTATCAGCGAGCTGTAATTTTTTAATTAATGTTCCTCTCGTTTTGCTCGTAGAGTGATGTTATATGTTGAGTGATGTACTATCCAACAATTAATGAATTTTTGGATTCAAATAACTAATTTCTAAGAATGGCGCATTCAACCAAATAAACAAACAAAATCATCAGTTTTATCAAATTAGATATGAGATATTGTAAATTATTATATTTATTCATCATAAACGAAGATTTTTAAATTGTGCGCGAACGGCTTTATTCAGAACTATTAAGAATAACCAAAAGAAATTAGAAGTTTCGAGCTATTTCGATGAGAACTAAAATTGCATCATTGCATTGTTGAAAAATCGGTATTCCTAACCAGGAATCGAACCGGTTGAATCTGAAAAATATATTATTACTAGTGAAAAGTCCCGGGAAATCCCGGGAAGTACCGAAAAATCTCGGAAATTCGCGCTGATTTAGGAACAGAAATTTTCAAAACCAAATCCTTTTATTTAGTACTTTCGGGAAAAGATACTTCGCTTTTAAAATATTTATCTTTATGTAACACTGATGTTCAAAAAGTGCTGGCTCTCAAACGATAGTGCATTGTTATCCTTGGTTTGAAAGTAACGTAAATCCCTCGAACTATTGAAGCCCTCGCTACGGTCGGGCGCCAAACTCCGTCTCGGAACTAAATAAGTATTTCATCCGAGGTGAGCACTGTGCTTTTTATCTATCTATCTTCTTCTATATCTATACATATAATAAAATCGTAGAGTCGCCGTGTCTGTACATTGAATATTTTTGCATAAAAAATACATAGAAATGTCAGAAAAATGACATAGAACACAAAAAAGCAGTTTTTGAAATTCTTTTCTGTTTGTCTGTGCGTTTGGAGGAGCATCACGCATAAGCCACGGATTGGATTCAAAATGAAGGTACTTAAAAATATTAAGTGATAACCGGAGTAACATGTAGTGTTTATTTTATCAAAATCGACCCACAAAATCAAAAGATATCGAATTTTAAAGTTTATGAAGAAACTTCATCGAGCGCTAAAATAGGTATTTTCATTGAGACTCCAGATACTTGCAATGCCATCTATTGAGAAAAGTTGTAAGTAGTTACAAATCGAGTGCTAAAAGAGGTTGTTTGCTGTTTCCATTGTGACTTCAGATACTTGCAATGCCATCTGTTGAGAAAAGTTTTAGTGTGTGAACAATTTGTGAAGAATCAAAGCAATGTATTTTTGAGTAATCTTTTAATTAAACTTAATTATGTAGCAAAAGTAAAGTGAACATGTTATTATCTTATCATTTATCATTATCATTTTTTAGTTTAGTTGGAAACTGCCTACTATATTCTGATCAATCACAGCGCCATCTATTGACTAAAATAAAATGCACGAAAGTATGTAAATAACATTAATTTATGAGTTATTGACACTTTTAATACCTACGTTACATCTTATTTAACGTCTTCCGCAGCCTTATATTTTGTCAGTTTACTTTACGACATGGCGTTGCTCATGTGACGCGTTTTTCTGAATCGCGGTGTTAAGATTTTCCACTGGGGAACGACCGTCACACGATTTTTGAACATATCGTAGGAGTTTTCGGAATTGAAAAGGTCTAGTCTCTGCTAGAGTCAAATTTCACAAAACTGATTTTTTGTGGTCCGTTATCGTTGATTCGTAGTTTAGTCATGAACTTATTTCAGGCCTGTAGGGTTCCGTACTAAAGGTGCAGAAGGGACCCTACTTAGTAAGCCTCCGCGATTGAATTAGTTTAGACTAGAGCGAAGCAACAAACGGTTCGATTTGCGATTAATTTGAAATAAATGCTTTGAATCTTGATAATATCCCAAGATAGGTAAGTACTACATACCTACCTACTCACGAAATAATTCGCATTATGTAGTATTTCAAACTATAATCTATCTCTGTGCTGAATTTCATCCAGATCCTTTCAGCCGTATTAGCGTGAGTAACAAACCCAGTCCAGTCATCCAAACATTCGCATATTAAAATTATATTAGGAACAGAAATTTTCAAAACCAAATCCTTTTATTTAGTACTTTCGGGAAAAGATACTTTGCTTTTAAAATATTTATCTTTATGTAACACTGATGTTCAAAAATCTTTTTACAAAAAAATACAACCGACTTCCAAAAAAAAAACACTACAAAGTAAAAAATAACTTTAATTTCGGAAGTCGGTGTTTTTGTTACTTTCTTCGTATTTTGACACCGACTTCCGAAATTAAAGTTATTTTTTACTTTGTAGTGTTTTTTTTTTGGAAGTCGGTTGTATTTTTTTGTAAAAAGTTTTTTATTTTTCACCTTTTAGTGGTGCCCCACACCTAACAACACCACTGCAAAATCGCAGAAAAGCAAAATACGCAATTTCGATTATCAAAGAATCATCTAAATAGTCAAATTCCAGCTATTTCGATTTAAAATCCAAAGTTCGCAACCGATTTTGATATGATTTAAATGGGACCAATCTGCAGGTATATCCTTTCAGATAAAACAAGAATTTTTCAAATCGGTTCATAATTGTCGGAGTTATGAGGTAACAAACATAAACAAAAAAAAAACATACAACCGAATTGATAACCTCCTCCTTTTTGGGAAGTCGGTTAAAAAGTGCTGGCTCTCAAACGATAGTGCATTGTTATCCTTGGTTTGAAAGTAACGTAAATCCCTCGAACTATTGAAGCCCTCGCTACGGTCGGGCGCCAAACTCCGTCTCGGAACTAAATAAGTATTTCATCCGAGGTGAGCACTGTGCTTTTTATCTATCTATCTTCTTCTATATCTAGAATTTCAAAAAAGCAGTTTTCGAAATTCTTTTCTGTTTGTCTGTACGTCTGTTTGTCTGTGCGTTTGGAGGAGCATCACGCATAAGCCACGGATTGGATTCAAAATAAAGGTACTTAAAAATATTAAGTGATAACCGGAGTAACATGTAGTGTTTATTTTATCAAAATCGACCCACAAAATCAAAAGATATCGAATTTTAAAGTTTATGAAGAAACTTCATCGAGCGCTAAAATAGGTATTTTCATTGAGACTCCAGATACTTGCAATGCCATCTATTGAGAAAAGTTGTAAGTAGTTACAAATCGAGTGCTAAAAGAGGTTGTTTGCTGTTTCCATTGTGACTTCAGATACTTGCAATGCCATCTGTTGAGAAAAGTTTTAGTGTGTGAACAATTTGTGAAGAATCAAAGCAATGTATTTTTGAGTAATCTTTTAATTAAACTTAATTATGTAGCAAAAGTAAAGTGAACATGTTATTATCTTATCATTTATCATTATCATTTTTTAGTTTAGTTGGAAACTGCCTACTATATTCTGATCAATCACAGCGCCATCTATTGACTAAAATAAAATGCACGAAAGTATGTAAATAACATTAATTTATGAGTTATTGACACTTTTAATACCTACGTTACATCTTATTTAACGTCTTCCGCAGCCTTATATTTTGTCAGTTTACTTTACGACATGGCGTTGCTCATGTGACGCGTTTTTCTGAATCGCGGTGTTAAGATTTTCCACTGGGGAACGACCGTCACACGATTTTTGAACATATCGTAGGAGTTTTCGGAATTGAAAAGGTCTAGTCTCTGCTAGAGTCAAATTTCACAAAACTGATTTTTTGTGGTCCGTTATCGTTGATTCGTAGTTTAGTCATGAACTTATTTCAGGCCTGTAGGGTTCCGTACTAAAGGTGCAGAAGGGACCCTACTTAGTAAGCCTCCGCGATTGAATTAGTTTAGACTAGAGCGAAGCAACAAACGGTTCGATTTGCGATTAATTTGAAATAAATGCTTTGAATCTTGATAATATCCCAAGATAGGTAAGTACTACATACCTACCTACTCACGAAATAATTCGCATTATGTAGTATTTCAAACTATAATCTATCTCTGTGCTGAATTTCATCCAGATCCTTTCAGCCGTATTAGCGTGAGTAACAAACCCAGTCCAGTCATCCAAACATTCGCATATTAAAATTATATTAGGAACAGAAATTTTCAAAACCAAATCCTTTTATTTAGTACTTTCGGGAAAAGATACTTTGCTTTTAAAATATTTATCTTTATGTAACACTGATGTTCAAAAAGTGCTGGCTCTCAAACGATAGTGCATTGTTATCCTTGGTTTGAAAGTAACGTAAATCCCTCGAACTATTGAAGCCCTCGCTACGGTCGGGCGCCAGACTCCGTCTCGGAACTAAATAAGTATTTCATCCGAGGTGAGCACTGTGCTTTTTATCTATCTATCTTCTTCTATATCTAGAATTTCAAAAAAGCAGTTTTTGAAATTCTTTTCTGTTTGTCTGTACGTCTGTTTGTCTGTGCGTTTGGAGGAGCATCACGCATAAGCCACGGATTGGATTCAAAATAAAGGTACTCAAAAATATTAAGTGATAACCGGAGTAACATGTAGTGTTTATTTTATCAAAATCGACCCACAAAATCAAAAGATATCGAATTTTAAAGTTTATGAAGAAACTTCATCGAGCGCTAAAATAGGTATTTTTATTGAGACTCCAGATACTTGCAATGCCATCTATTGAGAAAAGTTGATCGAGTGCTAAAAGAGGTTGTTTGCTGTTTCCCTTGTGACTTCAGATACTTGCAATGCCATCTGTTGAGAAAAGTTTTAGTGTGTGAACAATTTGTGAAGAATCAAAGCAATGTATTTTTGAGTAATCTTTTAATTAAACTTAATTATGTAGCAAAAGTAAAGTGAACATGTTATCATTTATCATTATCATTTTTTTAGTTTAGTTGGAAACTGCCTACTATATTCTGATCAATCACAGCGCCATCTATTGACTAAAATAAAATGCACGAAAGTATGCAAATAACATTAATTTATGAGTTATTGACACTTTTAATACCTACGTTACATCTTATTTAACGTCTTCCGCAGCCAAATATTTTGTCAGTTTACTTTACGACATGGCGTTGCTCATGTGACGCGTTTTTCTGAATCGCGGTGTTAAGATTTTCCACTGGGGAACGACCGTCACACGATTTTTGAACATATCGTAGGAGTTTTCGGAATTGAAAAGGTCTAAGTCTCTGCTAGAGTCAAATTTCACAAAACTGATTTTTTGTGGTCCGTTATCGTTGATTCGTAGTTTAGTCATGAACTTATTTCAGGCCTGTAGGGTTCCGTACTAAAGGCGCAGAAGGGACCCTACTTAGTAAGCCTCCGCGATTGAATTAGTTTAGACTAGAGCGAAGCAACAAACGGTTCGATTTGTGATTAATTTGAAATTAATGCTTTGAATCTTGATAATATCCCAAGATAGGTAAGTACTACATACCTACTCACGAAATAATTCGCCTTATGTGATGTTTCAAACTATAATCTCATCCAGATCCTTTCAGCCGTATTAGCGTGAGTAACAAACCCAGTCCAGTCATCCAAACATTCGCATATATTATTATAATTATATTAATAAAAAATAGAAGAAGATAAATAAGCTGGCATAGAATTTATCTATAAGTACTAATATTATAAAGCTGAAGAGTTTGTTTGGTTAAACACGCTATCCTCAGAAGCTACTGGTTTGAATTGAAAAAATCATTGTGTTGGATAGCCCATTTACCGAAAAAGGCTAGGTAACTGCTATACCGTATGTCTACGACATATATGCAATCCTTGAAACCACATACTAGTTATGGTATTTGATAACGCTATACAAAAAAGTAACGAAATCGGTCAAGTAGTTTTGTCAAAAAGTCGAGTTTTAATTTAAAGCAAATTTGAACACTCTGTAGAATTGCAACAGTAGGTTAATAGTACAATGAACTTGAATCCTTGAACATTGAAAAGCGACGTTGCCACGCTGTGCAATCATTCGCCTACGCAGATGTACTCATTTTACCTATTTATCTAAAATGCAAAATCGGTACACCTAAACGACAGGCGGGACTTTAATGTGTTTGTATTGCATTTTAATTGAAATCAGAACAAAGCTGTTGTGGCCCAGTGGTAAAGCCCCCGACTTACGAATAGTTGAAGGTCGTGGGTGAGACCAGGCAAGCACTTTTCATTGTGTAATTTATTTATCATCACTGCTCTCAAAACGGTGAATGAAAGAAAACTTCAAGTTTGAAGATGTCCTAGAAAAAAAAATCGAAGACATGTGATTTCTACCAACCCGTATGCCCGCGTAGTGGATTGCAACCCACTCCATCTCACAGAGAAGAGGCTTTTGTCCCTAACCAGAGGGAACATTGTAGGACCGACTATTAAAAATCTTAATGTTGTTTGTTTTTCGTTACATTCGTACGTGAAATTTCTCCTTGTGAAATGTTCTTGACCTGTCACGACCGAAATTTAATTTTGTTATTTTTACTAAAATTCATTTTCACTGAGACACTCCAACAATACCTGCAAGTGTACACGGCGGGTCACGGCGGCGCGGTTCGTTTGTCGGCTTAGCACAAAAGGACGCGGCACGCGTGTGTCGGCTTTTTCAAAGGCCTTCGGCTTTTGGCGAGGAGGGGCGCGGGGAGCGGGTTGCGCGCGCGCTCGACGCGTAGGGTTGGACACAGTTATCGACAATATTATCAGCTTTTTTCTCATTGTCTTTTGAAGAGAATAATGATCGGTTAGCAAAAAAGATGTTCTAATTTTAAAGGACACGGTTAGTTTAGAATTATTATAGCACCACTATGTACCTACCTACCTATTCTGATTAAAAATTATAATTGAGAGGATTTAGAGATAAAAAATAATGTAATAATGTTTACATTTTAGGAAGAAACATCCTATTAAAAAAACGTACTCACCCGTTTTCTACCCAGGAAATTACTCACTATCTAGGTAGTACCTACGGTAGTTTCGTAAGTCACGTACAAAAAATAACATTTATTTTAAAAGTCCAATAAATTTAATTATCACTTCACTGTTAAATACGGTTATTACACAAAAGTACTAGTATTGTAATGCCTTGATTGCGTATTAAGTCTTTATTAGATAAGTAATTGTAGAAAAGTATCGATAAAAGATAATTATTACATTGTTTACCCTATTTACCTATGACTTTTATTTTTTGCCAGTACGGATGTAAGTGGTGCTTTGTCAGTTCACCGCGAGTCTTCCGGGATAGCGTGTGTGCATTTCGCATAAATTTGATAGGTACTTAAGTACACGCATTGTTTTTCGTGATTTTTGTTATTTACTTGTATGTATTAGTTTAATTATTTTCTTACAGTGAAATAGACACTGAGTAGGTACTTGACTTTTGTGTGTGTGTAAATTGTGTTTTTAATTTTATTTGTACATACCTACGTACTTATTTTTACGGTGAAATAAACACTCGGATCCTGGTCGAAATTTGTTGGGCAAGGTTCGGGACAACATTGTTCGGCGATGTCACTTGTGCATTCAAAAACGTGGTGGACATTTTGAACATGAGACAATTTAAGTTTTAATCCATCTTGTGCTATGACAGAATTTATTTAGATTAGTTCAGTAATCAACTTATCACGAAGTAAAAAAGAACGGGTGAAAAATAACCATAGTGAATTTCATCGCAATTGGCAAAGATAAATCAAAACGCCACCGCGCGAGCATTGTTGCCGCACTTCTCGAGGTCAGTCGAGGTCAAGGTACGTTTCCTAAATAGGGTGATTTACTTTTACTAAATTTTTTTTCATATTTATTTTGTTTGAAAACTTAAATTTTTTCATTTACGTTTTTTTAAATTTATAACAATTTATTTATACTTCTGTGGACAAGTGTTACTGTGTATTCAATTATTGCATATATGTCGTAGACATACTGTATACCATTACGCTACGACCAATAGGAGCGGAGCAATAATGAATAATGTGACGCAGACGAAGTTGCGCGGGTCAGCTAGTTACGAATTAAAGAAAAGTAAAAATAAATACCCATATCTGAATCTGATGAACTCATAGTGTTGTAAATAATTTATGAACAAAACTGGACAAAAGAAGAGCTGCAAAGTAATACTTTCAATCCACTCCACAGGCAACTTCAGGCCTACCTTCCCCTGGGAGTTGCGGGACTATTCGAAAGAGATATCCGCGGCTCCGGAACACAAAGGGCAATAAAGGAACATGGATGAATTTTAGTCAGTAAAAGTCTGACACTCCCTTCCGCTCCACGCAGAGCGGGAGAAGTCATTTGATGACTTCACATACCTAAAAAAAGGGCTACTTTCCGAGTTTGACCAACGAAAATTTATAAAAATGATTTTTGAAAGTAGGTACAGTACATATATCAGCTTAGCCTTTGAGTCAGTTGAGAAAAAGCCCGAGCTGTGGCTTCCTTCAGTAGCTACTGAAAGAAGCCAAAGCTCGGGCTTTCGAGCAGCTTAGCGGTCAATAAACATAACATATTGTTTATCATTCAGTTCAGTATACAGTGAACAGGTCATAAGGTATCGGATAAGCTAAACGAAAAAAAAATACCCTAATTCCTATTTTGTACCTACCTGAGTACAATAAAGCATTTGGAAACAACAGTAGGCATCAATGAATTTATTCCTTTGTAGCCGATTTTTAATAAAAAACATTTTTTCAAAAAAATACAACCGACTTCCAAAAAAAAACACTACAAAGTAAAAAATAACTTTAATTTCGGAAGTCGGTGTTTTTGTTACTTTCTACGTATTTTGACACCGACTTCCAAAATTAAAGTTATTTTTTACTTTGTAGTGTTTTTTTTTGGAAGTCGGTTGTATTTTTTTGTAAAAATGTTTTTTATTTTTCACTTTTTAGTGGTGGGACACCTAACAACACCACTCCTAAATCGCAGAAAAGCAAAATACGCAATTTCGATTACCGAAGAATAGTCAAATTCCAGGTATTTCGATTTAAAATCCAAAGTTCGTAACCGATTTTGATATGATTTAAATGGGACCAATCTGCAAGTATATCCTTTCAGATAAAACAAGAATTTTTCAAATCGGTTCATAATTGTCGGAGTTATGAGGTAACAAACAAAAAATATAAATCTAAGACACGTATAGTTTTAACAGGTGACTTTAATATTAATACTTTGAAAAGAAACAAAATTACTAGAGAATATCAAGACTTAGCAAACACTCATAATTTAAAAATTCATATTGATGTAGCTACTCGAAAGTTTTCTTGTATAGACCATATTTTGAGTAACATACCTGATGCAACCCCCGCAGTGCATCTCTCTGATCACGACACAGCACAAATGTTAAGCTTCCCTTTAAGGCTTCAAACGACAACTGCTTCAATAAACCATGTCTACAAAAGAGACTACAGTCTAGATAATACGCGTAAATTCCGTGAATGCTTACAAAATCTATCCTGGGCTGATATTTACATGGAAAGCGATGCAAATACAGCATTCAGCGCTTTCCATGAATAAATATGTTTATTTTATAATCTCTGCTTTCCAAAAGTTAGGATAAAGATAAATTTAAACAATAAAGTAAAGCAACCGTGGATAAGTAATGGTCTTAAACAGAGTTCTAAAACGAAGCGTTTTTTAAGATATCAATATTACAAGAATAAAAGTGTAATAAATAAGCGTAGATATACCTCATATTCAAAACTACTACAAAAGTGTATCCACAATGCAAAACGAAATGCTAATATAAAGTTTATGAATAATAATGACAATAAATGTAAAGCCGCATGGACAGTCATAAGAAACGAAATACACACGGACCCCAAAAACAAAATTGAACACATTAAAATTGACAACACCATACTTACCAAACCAGCAGAAATAGCCAATGCCTTCAACTCTCATTTTACAAATCATATTCCTACTCGTAATAGTGCAAATGGCTGCTGCAGTGATACCCTGACTGCTAACTCGATGTTCCTTACACCTATATCCGAAAATGAGGTGAGGAAACAGATACTATTGTTGAAAAATACCAACTCTGAAGGCTATGATGAGCTTAACACCCGAATTATTAAGACATGTGTCAGTGAGATAAGTGAGGTTTTATCTTATCTGATTAACCTGTCCTTCTCCCAAGGCGTGTTCCCTAACGCTTTAAAAATATCTGTTGTCAAACCGATATTTAAAAAGGGTGAAAAGTGTGATATGAATAATTATCGACCCATAACACTGATACCCATCATATCAAAAATCTATGAGAAATGCATGTATCAGAGAATAGTAAACTATTGTGAGAAATTTAACATAGTAAAAAAAGAGCAATTCGGCTTTCAGAAACATAAGTCCACATCTCTAGCCATTTTTTCACTTCTGAAAGTAGTATTGAACAATATTAACAACAAACAGCTAACGACAGGGCTATTCTTTGATATGTCAAAGGCATTTGATCTGGTTACACATGACATTTTATTACAAAAACTAGAGGCGATCGGTATTAGAGGACTGCCACTTCAGTGGATATCATCGTACCTAACTAACAGACAACAGAGAGTCACTGTCACTAAACTTAATGAAAGTAGGGACATGATAGATTACTCATCTGATTATATAAGTGTAGAACGTGGCGTCCCCCAGGGTAGCATATTGGGCCCCATCTTATTTCTAATCTATATTAACGACATAGTTAATGTTACCAATCATAAATGCTTCCTTTTTGCCGATGACATTTCCATTATTGTTACTTCCGATAAAAAATATAGTATGTCTACGACATATATGCAATAATTGAAACCACAAGTAACACTCGTCCACAGAAGTATAAATAAATTGTTATAAAAAAATGAAAAAATTTAAGTTTTCAAACAAAATAAATATGAAAATAAATTTAGTAAAACTAAATCACCCTATTTAGAAAACGTACCTTGACCTCGACTGACCTCGAGAAGTGCGGCAACAATGCTCGCGCGGCGGCGTTTTGATTTATCTTTGGCAATTGCGATGAAATTCGCTATGGTTATTTTTCACCCGTTCTTTTTTACTTCGTGATAAGTTGATTACTGAACTAATCTAAATAAATTCTGTCATAGCACAAGATGGATTAAAACTTAAATTTTCTCATGTTCAAAATGTCCACCACGTTTTTGAATGCACAAGTGACATCGCCGAACTATGTTGTCCCGAACCTTGCCCAACAAATTTCGACCAGGATCCGAGTGTTTATTTCACCGTAAAAAATAAGTACCTAGGTATGTAGGTACAAATAAAATTAAAAACACGATTTACACACACAAAAGTCAAGTACTACTACTAATACATACAAGTAAATAACAAAAATCACGTAAAACAATGCGTGTACTTAAGTACCTATAAAATCTTAGCGAAATGCACACACGCTATCCCGGAAGACTCGCGGTGAACTGACAAAGCACCACTTACATCCGTACTGGCAAAAAATAAAAGTCATAGGTAAATAGGGTAAACAATGTAATAATTATCTTTTATCGATACTTTTCTACAATTACTTATCTAATAAAGACTTAATACGCAATCAAGGCATTACAATACTAGTACTTTTGTGTAATAACCGTATTTAACAGTGAAGTGATAATTAAATTTATTGGACTTTAAAATAAATTTTAATTTTTGTACGTTTCGACTTACGAAACTACCGTAGGTACTACCTAGATAGTGAGTAATGTAGAAAACGGGTGAGTACGTTTTTTTCATAGGATGTTTCTTCCTAAAATGTAAACATTATTACATTATTTTTTATCTCTAAATCCACTCAATTATAATTTTTAATCAGAATAGGTAGGTAGGTATAGGTAGCATAGTGGTGCTATAATAATTCTAAACTAACCATGTCCATTAAAATTAGAACATCTTTTTTGCTAACCGATCATTATTCTCTTTAAAAGACAATGAGAGAAAGCTGATAATATTGTCGATAACTGTGTCCAACACTACGCGTCGAGCGCGCGCGCAACCCTCTCCCCGCGCCCCTCCTCGCCAAAAGCCGAAGGCCTTTGAAAAAGCCGACACACGCGTGCCGCGTCCTTTTGTACTAAGCCGACAAACGAACCGCGCCGCCGTGACCCGCAGTGTACACTTGCAGGTATTGTTGGAGTGTCTCAGTGAAAATGAATTTGAGTAAAAATAACAAAATTAAATTTCGGGCGTGACAGGTCAAGAACATTTCACAAGGAGAAATTTCACGTACGAATGTAACGAAAAACAAACAACATTAAGATTTTTAATAGTCGGTCCTACAATGTTCCCTCTGGTTAGGGACAAAAGCCTCTTCTCTGTGAGATGGAGTGGGTTGCAATCCACTACGAGGGCATACGGGTTGGTAGAAATCACATGTTTTCGATTTTTTTTTCTAGGACATCTTTAAACTTGAAGTTTTCTTTCATTCACCGTTTTGAGAGCAGTGATGATAAATAAATTACACAATGAAAAGTGCTTGCCTGGTCTCACCCACGACCTTCAACTATTCGTAAGTCGGGGGCTTTACCACTGGGCCACAACAGCTTTGTTCTGTTTTCAATTGAAATGCAATACAAACACATTAAAGTCCCGCCTGTCGTTTAGGTGTACCGATTTCGCATTTTAGGTAAATAGGTAAAATGAGTACATCTGCGTAGGCGAATGATTGCACAGCGTGGCAACGTCGCTTTTCAGTGTTCAAGGATTCAAGTTCATTGTACTATTAACCTACTGTTGCAATTCTACAGAGTGTTCAAATTTGCTTTAAATTAAAACTCGACTTTTTGACAAAACTACTGGACCGATTTCGTTACTTTTTTTGTATAGCGTTATCAAATACCATAACTAGTATGTGGTTTCAAGGATTGCATATATGTCGTAGACATACGGTATAAATCCATTGCGGATCATGAAGCGGACATAAATAAAACAATAGACAATCTCATTAATTGGTTAAATAATAATAATTTATCTATTAATCTAAATAAATCAGTATATATACAATTTAATCAATCTTATAATAATACATTTAATTTTAAAATGGACATACCGAAAATTATGCAAGTGACGCAAACTAAGTTTTTAGGAGTAGTGATTGACGAACATTTAGACTGGAAAGCACAAGTTGATGCGGTATGCAATAAAATAAATAAATTTGTCTATGCTCTGAGACAAATAAAAAAGGTCACTAATCTAAAAACGGCTGTGATGTCATACCGCGCATATGTTGAGTCCTCACTACGGTATGGACTTGTGATGTGGGGAAATAGTACTGACCACAATAGAGCATTTGTCGCCCAGAAAAAATGTATACGAGCTCTATACGAGATTCCATCTGACGAATCATGTCAACCTATATTTAAAGAGCTTGGTTTGCTACCGTTACCTTCTTTATATATATATGAAGCATGCATGTTCGTTCAAAAACACAAAGAACTATTTAAAACAGCAGAGGAAGTAAGCTCTCGAAGCAGGCGAGACCAATACAGACTTGTGCTGGATGTACTGCCTCGATTAGTGAAATATAATAAAAACTGTCTTGCAATGTGTGTACGAATCTATAATAAATTGCCAAAAATGTTTAAATTGTTAAATTATACGTTATTTAAAACCCAATTATATAAATGGCTTAATAATAATAATTTCTATAGTATTCATGATGTTTTTAATAAGTAATCAATCTAATGTATTTTTATTAATATTTAATTTTTAATAATATTTCAATGACATTATGTATTTTTAGTAAGTAAGTTTGCACGCTTATTTTTTTTGCAAAACATGTTTGATCTACATAATATTCCAATAACACCTTGTATACCATGTTTTAAGCAAATAAAAATATCTTATCTTATCTTATCTTAAAAAAATATCATACAATCGAATTGATAACCTCCTCCTTTTTGGAAAGTCGGTTAAAAAGTGATAATTTGCCGAAAATTTCAAATAAAGAATGTCGTCATGTTTTTGTTGAACTTCCCAGGATTTTAAAGATTAACTATTTACTATGCATGTTTTTTTTTTCAAATGGTTAATATTTTTTCCTTAACAAGCCTCGGTCATATTGGCAATGAGCAACCGAGTCGCTTGGCTGTCCCCAATCATCTCCCCATACCGCCTCGACCAGTGGCTTTGGACAAGTATCCTCTATACACCCCGTACAAGCTTGATTTACAGAAATGTACCTCCGTTTAGAATCGCATTTATAAATTCATTTTAAAGTTTTGAAATATTTCTGGGAAGAAATATTTAAAAACTTTGAAATATTTATTTATTTAAATATATATTTCAATATTTCACTTTCAGCACAAGAGAGTACAGAGGCGGACTTAATGCCATAGGCATTCTGTACCAGTCAACCTTTGGGTGATGCAGAGAATAGTGGTAGGTACAATACGGAGAATTATTAAATGCGATTGATAATGATTATGATTCAAATACAAGGTATAAAAATAAAGTAAAGTACATACTATCTATACTAATATTATAAAGAAGTAACATTTGTTTGTAAGTTTGTATGTAGGGGGTAATCTCCGGAAGTAATTAACCGATTTAAAAAATTGTTTCACTGGTAGAAAGCTACATTATTCGTGAGTGCTATAGGCTATAAATTATTAAGATATCATGCATATTAGCCGAACTATCTCAATTTTTGTCTATCCAGGCGGAAAAAAATAGCTCTTACAACAGAGTTGCCATAACAGTTGTATATAATTGAAAACAATGTATGGCAACCTGGTCCGCTTTGAATAGTTCTACAAAAAAGTCCGCAACACCATATTTCTATCTTTTATATCTAAGCAGATATAGTAGCTTTTATGTGTTAAAAAAAGTATTTTTCGACGTACTTACCTTTGGACGATTTTTTAAACAACAAAATATTAAACCTTATTGAAAAAAATATTACTATGATCACAAGAACATCATAGAGATACGATTTGCCCTCAACAGTATGTCAATTGGTTAAATAGTTTCGAAGATAATTTAAAATTACTAAATCGCAAAATGCCGCCGTCCATTCACGAACCGCATTAAAACATGCTTTGTACAGACGTTTTATCCATTTACCCATAAATGGCGTTGTGCAATTACGTAATTTTTCAGAATCTGACCCCCTCCAATTATTTTTTAATTTCGTCGTTAGGTAGGTGAGTTGTATGCAGTTGGTTGGATGTTGTTGGTTTTTAAAATTGTTTTGGTTGCTCGGTTTCTTAAAACACAAATACTACTTCGTTCTCATTCTTCGATTTCGAAGCTGTGGTATTTCTGTTTTTGGGATATCGGACAGTTTCAGCGATTGGTTTTTCATGCCTAAAAGGTAATCACAACTTTCCCGTCAGACATCCCAGACAAGAGCAGCTCGAGTACGCCGTACGGAAGAGTCTGCTCTTAATAATCATCAGCGCCTCACGAGGAATAGAGAAAATATTTCGCAAGCACGCGCTGGGGAATTTAGCTCCGAGCGTTCACAGCGGCTTGCTAACCAAAGCTGGAGAACATCGCAGGTCCGTGCTCGGGAATCTAGCGCTGAACGTGCGTAGCGTCTTAGTGATTTAAGGCAGCATGTCTATGCAACAAGGGATAGGGAGTCTAGCGCTGAGCGCTCGCAGCGGCTTGCTGGGCAAACTGTGAGAACATCGCAGGCCCGTGCTCGAGAATCTAGCGCTGAACGTGCGCAGCGTCTCAGTGTTTTAAGGCAGCATGTCTCTGCAACAAAGGATAGGGAGTCTAGCGCTGAGCGCTCGCAGAGGCTCACTAGCCTAGCGACATACATATGCAATAAAAACAAAACCCTCCTTTTGGCAGTCAGGAAATAAATCATAGCACTCAGTACTAACCGAACCACACTCAAATGTTTACCGCCCAACGAAGTGGGCACGGGTCAGCTAGTTAAGTATAAAATCAATTGCGTCAGGTGGAACCAATGGTCAAATATGTTATCGAGAAAACATTATTTAGTAAAGATTTATCACAATCTTACGGAGTCTCCAATTTTCTGGTGACATATCAAATATATAACAAAAACAAGAAAGGACCCAAAATCGAGCCCACGGGGACGCTGATTTCATGTTTAATTCCGTCGAATTGAAACAGTTGATTTGAAGTAATTAAATGTGTACCGTTCAAATAAGTTTGACTACGTTTAACGCTGTTTTGCCTAGTCCATAATTCTCGAGTTTCAAGAGGAATGTACTGTGATTATCGCAATCAAACGCCTTAGACAAATCACAAAAGATGCTTATGGCATTTTGGGCGTGCTCCCATCCACTGAAGATAATCTAAGCACGGTGCTATGGTCTCGATAAGTGAAGAACAAAATTTAATAGAGAATTCTCATAGATCTTCGGTCAAATTAATCTTGATTAAAATCTATTGATGACAAAAATAGTTTGCCGAATTAACAAACATACTTTCAAATCCACAATATTAGTAAGGTTCTCATGTCACTTACCGAGCGGACGTGTTTCTGGCGATCTCCGAAATATTAATTTAAATAATGTCGATGGACTGTCGAGCCTGTGGTGTTAAAGTGCCAAATGGACTATTTATGAGATGCTCTAAAACTCAATGTAAGAAAGTGTACGATATCAAGTGCCTGGGGTTTGCGGAAGGCGAATACAATGCCTTCTCTAAGGACCGCAAACTCGAAAGGATTGGTCCGGAGTGCGTTTGTTCCATACCCAAGTGAAATGACCCGGGTACACCAGTCCGGAGCACATTCCAGATGAAGAAAGACGAGAGCAGTGCTAACGTCAACACACAGCGAGGCAGCCGTTCGAAAACAACAGCTGATGTTTCGATCGTCGAGTGTGATAACGGTGCAGTCTTGCTAACGGAGTTCAGACAGTTCAGACTGGAAGTACTTCAACGTTTGGACATGCAAACCAAGTTGGTGAAACATCTTCAAGAAGTATGCTGTACTACAAAAGTTGAATTGGAAGAACTAAAGGCAAATATGAAGGTATTTCAAGAAAAATTGCCGCAAAAAACCTCGTTATTTAGTGGAAACCAACCAGGTCGGAGTACGGAGGAAGCATCAGGCAGCTCAAAAGCGGGTGAGGAGATGTTTAACCAACCTACTTCTCCATCTTCATATGCTACAGTGGCTCGTAAGGATATTCATTTAAAAAAACAAAATACTGCTTCTACCCGCGTCGCAACTAAAACTAGTGAGGCTACAAAATCAGCGTCGGTAAGCGTAGCTGCGAAATCTCCAACTATTTCACAACTTTCGAATTCAAGTAACACGGTTGTGGCGGCTAAATCGAATAGAAGAGAAGACAATGATGAAATGAATGAGTGGACCACGGTTCGAAGACAAAAAGGAATTATTAAATCAAAAATATGTTAAAAGGGGAAGAAATTCGGATTTGGTAGAAATACAGGCTTCAGAGAAAAAGAAGCATCTTCATATTTGGCGACTGGCTGTAGAAACGGTGGAAAAGCTTACGTCTCATGTAAAAAGTGTTTGTGGCTCTGAATTATGCGTCAAGATTGAGAAAATCAAACATAAAACCGAGAGGGACTATGCATCTTTTATTATCTCTGTACCAGAATCAGGATATGAAAAGTTATGTGAACCAGAGATGTGGCCACTTAATGCTGAATTTTGCGAATGGATTTGGTTTCGTAAATCGACCAGCAAACCAATTAATTAATAAAAAAGTCAGCATCGATTTTTATTACCAAAACGCAAGAGGACTTCGAACAAAGTTGAACAGTTTTTGTAACAATTTAGAGTCATTAAAGGCAGACATATTTGCAATTACGGAAACGGGATGTAATGATTCTATAAAGGATGCGGAGATCGTACCACCGGGTTACCAAATTATTCGATGTGACAGGGCTGACGGCCGCAAGCAAGGCGGCGCGTTTCTCGTGGCCACACACGAACTCGAGCTTCATCGAGTAAGTACACCGGGTGACGTCAACATCGATAACTGCTCATTTGAACTAGTCTGTGCGACCGTACACGTTAAATATAAATTCATGTTTTTGTGTTGTGTTGTTTACATTCCCCCAAAGACAAATGAGTATGAGTATATGATATTTTTTAGAATCATTGAACAGTTGTGTGTTAAATATAAAAGTGTTATTTTGTTGGGGGATTTTAATTTAAACTCAAGTAACGAAAGCACTAAACAATATTTTGAATTTTTTATGTCTTTTTGCGAATTCGGCCAGATGAATAAAGTACCTAACTGTAGTGGGAGACAGTTGGACTTGGTGTTGTGCTCGTTATGTTTGTGTGAGGACGTGCGGGTGTGCGAGGCAGACGAGCCCCTGGTGCCTGTAGACGCGTATCACCCGCCACTCGAGATAGCCTTGCAGCTCGACGTGGGGGAGGTCCGCGTTCCCCCATCGGCCGACGTGAACGTGTCTCCGGGCTATCAGGTACCTGTAGATCAATGCGTTCCGCAATGGAACTTTTATAAAGCAGACTATAGTTTGTTGTACTCCTCTCTACCATCCACCGATTGGAGTCCTATTTATCAAGTCAGGAACCAGATGAAGCTTTAGAGTGTTTCTACAATGTTTTCAATGGTATTTTAGATAACTGCGTACCTAGGAAACAGCCTAAGCGAGTGCTCACGCGTAGGTATAGCTATCCAAAGTGGTATACTAAAGAAATAATTTCTGATATACAACTAAAGGCGAAACTACACAAAAAGTATAAATCGACAGGGTTGCTCGCTGATTATAATGTATTTTCCGTATGCAGGGCTCGTATCAAAGAAAGTATTAATAGGGAATACCAAAACCAGCAGGATAGAGTGCAAAGCAATTTAGCAAAGGATCCTAAGTCGTTTTGGGATTACATTAGGACTAAAGATAAATCCACCACTCGAAATAAGATACTTAAAAATGGGTCAATGTTATCTAATTCAGAATGCGCAACGGAATTTGCAAAATATTTCTTTTCGATATACAATGAGGAGCCAGCTCGTCTTGACGTGAGTGAAGCAGTGGAAGCCGGCGGTACAAGCAGTGCGCGCGTGCACATCCCACAGGTGACACTGAAACAGGCGCAGGCTGCCCTGGCTCGTCTCAAGCCCAAGCGCTCAGCAGGCCCGGACGGGATCCCTGCATTTGTATTGCGTGATTGTCGATCGGTACTTTAGCGGAGCCACTCGTACACATTTTTAACCTGTGCCTGAATACTTCCTACTTTCCGGAACGTTGGAAGGTCACCCGCGTAATTCCCATACCAAAAGGGGGAGATGGAACAGCAGTCGAGTCTTTTAGACCAGTAGCGATTCTGTCCGCACCAGCGAAGGTATTTGAATCTTCCATTCAGCGGGATGTTCAGGAACAGGTGGCTTCGCAACTGTCAGACTCACAACATGGTTTCCGACCGGCGCGTAGTACAACTAGCAATCTTTTGAACGCCATGACGTACTTGGTTCCTCATATCGATGCAGGGGTGCAGGTAGACGCCGCTTATTTTGATTTTAAGAAGGCATTCGACCTAGTGGATAATGACATCTTACTATCGAAGTTGGCGAGGGTCGGCTGCACACCAAAATTGCTCCACTTCTTCGCGAGCTATATGAGGGACAGACAACAATACGTTGAGTTCAGTGGTTGTCGGTCTGAACCTTATTTCACTAGGTCGGGCGTGAGTCAAGGCAGCAATGTAGGGCCGTTACAATTTATTATTATGATCGGACCGACGGACCAGACAGACCGGACGTAGTAGGTACGTGATGCCAGGTGTCTGCTATTTGCGGACGACCTTAAGTTGCTCCTGGCCATCGAAAACGAGGGAGACTGTCACCGCCTTCAGCAGGACATTGATCGTGTAGTTGAATGGAGTCGGGAAAACAAGTTGCAGTTCAATGCTTCGAAGTGTCTAACTGTGACATTCAGCCGTGCAAAATTACCACTACATTACAGTTACAAATTGGGCGACGCACCTATGAAAAGAGAGGAAGTAGTGCGAGATCTGGGCGTTCGTATGGATGCCCAGCTGAGATTCCGGGAGCATATCGTGAACGTTTGTAAAAAAGCATATAAACGACTGGGATTCGTGCTTCGCAGAGCAGCAGCGTTCACGAATGTTACGGCCATCTCGGCTTTGTACGATGCGCTTATTAGGAGCCAGTTGGAGGGTAATGCAGCTGTATGGGCCCCACATGAGGCGAAATATAATCTCATGTTGGAGCGCATACAAAATAAATATACGCGTTACATATACCTTAGGATGTATGGGGTATACCCCCTGTATCCCTTGATGTATCCAAACTTGTTTGTGTTAGGCATGGTTGGTTACAACAGGTTGGAGACGAGAAGGGGCCTTGCTTTGGCATCATATGTCCTTGGAGTGTTCCGGGGTAACACAAACAATCCGGGTGTGTTACAGGAGATAGGTTTGTGCGTGCCGGATGGGTACGTGCAGCGTCGTAGACGGCCCGATTTGTTCGCACTGCCGCGCAGTCGCACCAAGCTAATGGCCAAGGCTCCGCTCTCGCGGACATTGCGCACACTAAACCTGGTTTCCAATAAAATTGATGTGTTCTCTTGTTCACTGAGCGAGTTCGCAAAAGTTACTTTGCACATTTTATGTTATTCCAGTTAGTTGAATTTATTTTTAATGTATTATAATTATTGTTTTTGTTATAAATTTTATAGAATTGATGAATTTAATGTATTGTATTGTTTTTTTTTTTTTGTATTGCTGATTGAATTTAATTGTATGTTTTATTGGTACCTGAAATTTATAGTTATTTGCAATTATTATTTTTTCTGTTTTTCTACACTATCGCATTGGGTTTCTGTAATGGTAGCTGTATGTATAATAAATTAAAAAAAAAAAAAAAAAAAAATTGTTTCACAAGCCAACAATAAAAACACAGCACATTTTCATATTCTCCTTCTTATTTAACATAATATTTACAGAGATCACAACATTTATACCGTCATACATAAAAGGTTATTGTTGTGTAGAGATGCAGTACCGTAGGTATATGAAGATACTATAATTAAGCTGTTGAACAGTATGACAGTCATCTCGATCCAAACATAAAATTCACTTAAGGAAAAAACTAGAGCAACTCGTCAACGGCGCTGTGAATAAAACGTCGTTGCCTTTTTACAGACAAAAAAGAACCTTCTGCCATTGACATAAGATTGAAAGTAATAGTAAGCAATGTACACAAATGGGTTTTGCTAATTTTAGTATAAATGCTCAATTAAAACAAATTTGACATCAAAAGCGTTTCCATAAAAGTATAACAATCAAGAAGATTCATTTTTAAGGAGGTAATACTCATAATATCTATCTTGAAATTTACAGTTCAACATCAATATTGGCACTTTTTGCTTTTTGATAACAATTCATTTGAATAGATTATTGGTCATTTACAAAACTACAATTTTGCAAAAAGCTTTGACGACGACTGAGGCCTAGGCATAAGCAATAGCACTTCACGTAATTCCAAATAATCTATGAGGTTCACATTCCTGATTTTATTGAAGGGATTATTTTGGTTGCTCATGAAGAAAGGTTAACCACAGAAATGTTATTCATTCACATTATATTCCTCCATCAGCATTTACCAAACGATGTAAGATGTAACACAATCTTCTCAGTGGGTTTGTGTCTATGGTTACTAGTTCGAAAACGTTTGCTAAAACAAATTTATTTTACACCTTTCCAGAAGAACCTAGATAATAAATTATTTGGAGCTTCATTACAACAAGAACATTCAAAGTATTGGGCTAAATAAAACATTTTACCTTAAAATATATTTGTTGAGCAGATTTCTTGAATTATTTTTTAATTATTGCTGTAATTAGTAAACAAGAATGTTTACAGGATCACTTAGTATTCTATAGTATGATAAATATAATAATCCCAGAGCCCCCAGATGTAAATTGTCGATAGGCCCGAACTAGCGAGTGGGAAGTATAAACATAGTTACCGACCGCCAACCGAGCGAATTCGGTCGTAAGTCAATCTCAAACGCCATCCACCGGTCAGATCACTGTTTTTGATCGAAGATCCCTATCAGAAATGACTGTGTGTCTTACCGAATTGCGGTCAGTAGGCAATCAGTAAGTGTCGAAACTTCCCGCCCAGGTAGAAACGTTCAAAGTGCATACGAACACAGCTCTGTTCTGGGATGTTCCTCTATATCTCTATTTCGATGAAAAAGAGAGTTTTCTACTTACACTAAAGCTGGGCGCGCACTGGTGACTTTTTTCAGCCTGACAGTGTATCTCTCACTGTTGCACATCACGATTGCGAAAGAGAGAAATGCACTGTCAAGGAGACAAAAGTCACCAGTGAATTACTTGCATATGCAAGAATACCACCTATAGTGATTATAGGCATAAAACGGTTAGCATAATGTGAGTGTGTATTATGTGTTTGGTATGTATGTGTATGTAAATCGAGCTGGTTTCCGCATCTCCACGTCTAAACGCGTATTTAACGTGTAGGTCTCCCATGAAGGCCAGCAACGCCTTTGTGTTACTAACAGATCTCACAGAGGGTACCTGGGTTGGTATTAACCTCACAGTAGCAGATACTACATAATCATTTCACAGGGTCATCATTCGTATGGTTCGATGCAATCATAATGACATGTGTGAAGTTAGCATCTCGTTTCACTGTAACGTCTCCCCCCCTCCCCCGTCCCCCGCGGTCACATGAGTGAGCTAGGAGGGCTTATTGTGAGTCAACTCGCACTACGGCACTTTCAATTTCAAAGGGCTTTCGTAAGGAGGTAGATAATAATACCAAATGTATGATTTAACTGAAATTTATTGTTTACTTATTTTATACAATGGTTGAACTATTTAACATCAACAATAGATTATGAGGCCATTTTCACCAACAAGTCCTACATTCTTTGACTTTTGAACGACTTAGAATTCCCAGATATAAAATCTAAGAACAAAATCAATAATTAGTATCTATCTATACAAGGTTTAGGGATTTGTTGGTAAATTCGAACATTTAGTTAGAATAATAATATAAAAGGCCAGTAAATTTTTCACAGGTTTCACTTACAACTATATTTTGGCATATACATAATTTATCCAGTACCAATATTCTATGAATAATTTACTAGAGAGATGAACTTACAAATGATAAAAACAATATTTACAAATTTAATGTACAAGAATTAAACAAATAAGCTAAACTAACTACAAACTAAAATATTGCATCAAAAAATTCGAAAAATATGACACACTTATTTGTCACATTTAGATTGTTTGAGATTGAACTTAGTAGAAATAGGCTGTTATAGCTACAAATCTTTTGTCGATGAAGCTTTGTTCGATCTCCACTGAACCGCCGACTTCTTTTGCTAGGGATAGTATCTGGAACAAAGAGTAACAACGTTATAGAAAGCTGAAAGTTTGATAATAATCGACTGATGGATCGATAAGTGTAATCATTGACTTTACACCGACTGGGTAAGATCATTCATAATGAAAATACATTACAAGAAGCGGACTGAAATGGTCGCAGGTCTTTACAAACAGTTTTCCAGTAGATTTTTTCCATTCATTTTCGATGCAGGCGAAGAGAAATAACCCTTGCATTTTTACAATAATGATTCATAATGTGTTAATAGCCATAAAACTTTATCTTACCTGATCCGGTCTGGAGTTCCTGGGAAGGTAGAAGGCAATGGTCGGTGATATTGTTCTCGCCACCCTCATCAGTTTTGATGCTGGCTTAGGCTCCAACATCGTTTCTAAGTCGTATTCGTAATACTGTGAAGTAAATTTAAGAGAATTTTAACAAAGGGTTTTCGTAGCAATAATTACAGCAGAAGAAATAGTGTCTGCTTAGAACCGAGCCACAAACTATGCTAAAAAAAACAATTTTATTTTATTTCTCATATGAATTATTCTTTTGATCATCACAGGGCGGAAATCAGTGACGGAGATAGCGTTCACGATAATCTTAATAAATTTTGATATGTCAAGCTTAGAATCCATACCTCAATATAGTCGATTAGTGCCGCTTTTACTAAGCTTAGAATCGATTTCACCAAAGTTAATAATATCGACATATTCCACTACTACTTAGTGTACTCACAGCGGAATAATCGGGTCCTCCCCAGGGCGGACTCAGGAACACCATATCCGCCTTGAGTGTGGGCGCCAGCTCGAAGAAGTCTCCTACTATGAACTCGATGCGCTCGGCGACGCCGTACACTGTCGCGTTGTGCCGCGCCATCGATATCTTCTCGGGGTCGATGTCTATTGCTATTACTGTTGGAAACGATATAAAATCGATTAGCCATAAAATATCAAAATGCAATCGCAAAATGTTTTTTATTAAAAACTTCAAAAGAAAAGGTATTTATGAAATAGAGAGAAATTATTAAATATCTGTCTCGAAAAGGATGTCTGTTCATTTTCATACGAATCAATGGCTTTCCCCCGCGTTTATATATGTACATTATTTACAATAGCGACTTCCCAATTGTGAAATGTAACTCAATGTGTCACAGTTTGGCACAATAAGTGCATTACACAATTCGGAAATCGTTATTTTATGCGAAGGCTAAGGGGTAGCAAAAGAATCGCAGTGCCTTTGTCTAATCTCGTTATACAGTTAGGCTTCAGATATTTTTGTGAGTCTACCTCGCATAATTCTGGGACTTATAAAAGCTGGAAAACTGTAAGGCTTCGTTTCCAACCGAGATGTGCGAGGATTCATGGCGAGGGATGTCTTTGTTAAGAATCAATAGAATCGCTTCATTTACCTAGCCTCGCTCAACGCAGCGATTCTAATGGTTTTTAACAAACACATCCGTCGCTCATCCCTGGTAGAAATGCAGCCTTGGGGCCTGCAAGTAATGGCGGGATATTAAGTTGTCCTTACCTTTTTTACTGGTGTGCGCAAACTGGATGGTATTTCCGCCGGCGCCGCAGAAAGCGTCCAGGACCACATCGTGCACACATTTGTTAGCGATGTCGCAAGCTACCTTCTCCGGCGTCACACTGAACCAACTCTCGCGGTCCAGCTTTATGCCTTCGTCGAATCTGTGAGACATTCATTGTTTTGTTAAAATTTAGATTAGAAGTCAATTATGAGGCGTGTATGACGTTCAGTTGTGACCATAGAATCAATGAATAAGTGATTAATACAACACAAAGTAGTTTCTTAGAAAAGAGGCTTGAAAGACAGACAGTGAAATGACCCTATGTGGGTTCCGTTTCTAGGATTCCGTACCTAGGGTAGCCAATGGAACCCTATTAAGTACTAAGCCTCCGCTGTCCGTCAGTCTATCAGCGAGCTGTAATTTTTTAATTTATGTTCCTCTCCCTTTGCTCGTAGAGTGATGTTATATAGCCCATAGCGTTCTTCGATAAAAGCACTATCCAAAACTTAAAGATTTTTTCGATTCGAACAACTAATTTCTAAGAATGGCGCATACAACCAAATAACAAACAAGTAAACGAACTCTTCAGCTTTATAATATTAGATATGAGATATTGTAAATTAAATTAAAGTTAAAGGGGGATCCCGTTCAAGAAATGTGTTTTATTCGGTTTATGGTACGGAACCCTTTAAATAAATAAGTATTTTAATATGTACTATAAAATAAACAACAACTAGAAAAACTGACCTGTGAAAAAGTGAGTGCCTCTTCTTCCAATACTTGTACATCTTTGGGTCATCTCTCAGTTCCGCCGGCATTCCCGATGTATCGAAGTCTTCTTCAAACCACGAATACCTTTTCGTTTTCTTCCACTGCTTCGTTGGATCCACTTCACGTTTTTCCGAACACCAATAATTGGGAAAATAGCTCTTCACTAAACTCATTTTTTGACGATGATAATAATAAGTTCTTTTTTATCTTTGAACACTCGACCGATTATTTAGCTACCACAAAATGTCACCTTACAGTAAGAAAGGGCTGTGACAACTGAAGTTATTAAGGGTTTGCGGTCCCTTAAATGCGCAGGAGAAGATCAGGTGTGGAGGGGGAAGGAATGCTTTTAGAAAAAAAAAGCTATTGTTATCAGGGCAATTAAGTGTAATGAGTCAAGTGTTTCATTAATTTGAGCAAATCCGATTTTGCTAATTACTCTGTAAAGAGTTCCCTCTTAATTAACTTCGTTAGTTAATGATATTATTATGATAACAATTGTAACACCCTTTCGTCATTAGAAACAACAATAACATGAATTTTAGCTTCCATCTTAAATTATGACACGCATTGGCTTCGCAAAGACGAATTAAATAATACCGTCATGGTTTAGCCAATTTTTTAAAGTATTTACTCATCATAAACGATGATTTTTAAATTGTGCGCGAACGGCTTTATTCAGAACTATTAAGAATAACCATTAGAAATTAGAAGTTTCGAGCTATTTCGACGAGAACTAAAATTGCATCATTGGATTTTGGATTCTGAAAAATATATTATTACTAGTGAAAAGCCCCGGGAAATCCCGGAACCGAAAGTACCAAAAAATCTCAGAAATTCGCGCCGATTTAGGAACAGGAATTGTCAAAACCAAATCCCTTTCTTTAGTACTTTCGGGAAAAGACACTTCGCGTTTAAAATATTTATCTTTATGTAACACTGATGTTTAAAAAGTGCTGGCTCTCAAACAATAGTACATCGTTATCCTAGGTTTGAAAGTAACTTATTTAGTTCCGAGATGGCGTTTGGGGCCCGACCGTAGCGTTGGCATCAATAGTCCGAGGGACTAAATAAGTATTTCATCCGAGGTAAGCACTGTGCTTTTCATAACGAATAAAAGGAAAGTAAAAATATAAACCGGTATCTGAATCTTATGAACTCATCGTGTTAACACAAATCTCTGCTATACGAAAGTATGAAGAAAACTCGCAAGAACAAAATAAGATCGGACTTGAAAACGATTCTCGCTAGGGCTGCAAAGTAATAATTTCAACCCGCTCCACAGGCAACTTCAGGCCTACTTTCCGAGTATAAGCAATGAAAAATTATATAAATGTTTTTTTAAAGTACAGTACATATATCAGCTTAGCCTTTGATTTAGATGAGAAAAGGCCCGAGCTTTGACTTCCTCCGGCAGCTACTGAAAGAAGCCAAAGCTCGGGCAGCCCTCGGACCCTGATCAAAACCTCACGCTAAGCCTTCGAGCAGCTAAGCAGTCAATAAACATAACATATTGTTTATCACCGAGACCAGTAAACAGGGCACAAGTCAGAATGTATCGGGTAGGCAACACGGAAACAAAACCCTAATTCCTATTTAGTACCTACCTGAGTACAACAATGCATTTAGAAAAACAGTAGGCATCAATGAATTAAATCCTTTGTAGGCGAAGTTTTAAAAAGTGATAACATAGCTCACTAGTATGTTTATGGTGTTTGATCCCTTGCCGAAAATAACAAACAATGTCGTCATGTTTTTGTTGAGCTTCCCAGGATTTTAAAGATTAGCTAACTATTTACTATGCATGTATTTTTTTTCAAATTGTTAATATTTTTTCCTTAACATGCCTCGGTCAAATTGGAATTTATTGAATTTGGGAGGGATGTATTTAATAGAAATTCGTAGTATATTTTACGGTAGGCGAAGGAATACACACAAGTGATGCAAAAGATGTTATAATTAAAAGGCAACTAAACAGAAAGCACTTGGAGTTATTATAACGGAAGCGAGTTCGCGTGGTTGTTGGAAATTCACCGATATATACCTCAGCAATTCGCAATGAGCTACCGAGTTGCTTAGCTGTCTCCAATTACCTCCCCATACCGCTTCGGCCAGTGGCTTTAGACAAGTATCCTCTCCACACCCCGTACAAGCTTGATTTACAGAAATGTCCCTCCGTTCAGAAGCGCATTTATAAATTCATTTTAAAGTTTTGAAATATATCTTCCCTCTTTTGTATATGTTGTCGAGAAAACATTATTTATTAAAGATTTATCACAATCTTACGGAGGCTGCAATTTTCTGGTGACATACCAAATATATAACAAAAATAAGAAAGGACCCAAAATCGAGCCCAGGGGGACGCTGATTTTCATGTTTAATTCCGTCGAATTGACACAGTTTATTTGAAGTAATTAAATGTGTACCGTTCAAATAAGTTTGACTACGTTTAACGCTGTTTTGCCTAGTCCATAATTCTCGAGTTTCAAGAGGAATGTACTGTGATTAACGCAATCAAATGCCTTGGACAGATCACAAAAGATGCTTATGGCATTTTGTGCGTTTTCCCACCCACTGAAGATAATCTAAGCACGGCGCTATGATCGCTATAGTGAGGAACAAACTTTAATAGACAATTCCCATAGATCTTCGGACAAATAAATCTTGATTAAAATCTATTGATGAAAAACATAGTTTGCCGAACTAACAAACATACTTTCAAATCCACAATATTGGTAAGGTTCTCATGTTGTTTCACAGGCCAACAATAAAAACACAGCACATTTTCAAATTCTCTTTCTTACTTAACATAATTATATTTACAGAGATCACAACATTTATACCGTCATACATAAAAGGTTATTGTTGTGAAGAGATGCAGTACCGTAGGTATATGAAGAATAATACTATAATTTAGCTGTTGAACACTATGACAGTCATCTCGATCCAAACATAAAATTCACTTTTAATGGAAAAAGTTAGAGCAACTCGTCAACGGCGCTGTAAAAAAAATCCGTTGCCTTTTTACAGACAAAAAAAAACCTTCTGCCATTGACATAACATTGAAAGTTATAGTGAGCAATGTACACAAATGGGTTTGCTTATTTTAAGATAAATACTATTTTTTTTTTTTATAAATTTGACATCAAAAGCGTTTCCATAAAAGCATAGCAATATCAAGAAGATTCATTTTTAAGGAGTTTATACTTATTATTTCTATCTTGAAATTAACAGTAACTACAACATCAATATTGGCTCTTTTTGCTTTTTGATTACAATTCATTTGAATAGATTATTGGTCATTTACAAAACTACAATTATTTTGCAAAAAGCTTTAACGATGGCTGCGGCCTAGGCACCTTCATTACAACAAAAACATTCAAAGTATTGGGCTAAATAAAACATTTTACCTTAAAATGTATTTGTTGAGCAGATTTCTTGAATTATTTTTTAATTATTGCTGTAATTAGTAAACAAGAATGTTAACAGGATCACTTAGTATTCTATAGTATGATAAATATAATAATCTCAGAGCCCCCAGATGTAAATTGTCGATAGGCCCGAACTAGCGAGTGGGAAGTATAAACATAGTTACCGACCGCCAACCGAGCGAATTCGGTCGTAAGTCAATCTCAAACGCCATCCACCGCTCAGATCACTGTTTTTGATCGAAGATCCCAATCAGAAATGACTGTGTGCCTTACCGAATTGCGGTCAGTAGGCAATCAGTAAGTGTCGAAACTTCCCGCCCAGGTAGGTAGCTCTGTTCTAGGATGTTCCTCTATATCTCTATTTCGATGAAAAAGAGAGTTTTCTACTTACACTAAAGCTGGGCGCGCACTGGTGACTATTTTCAGCCTGACAGTGTTACACTCACTGTTGCACATCACGATTGCGAAAGAGAGAAATGCACTGTCACGGAGACAAAAGTCACCAGTGAATTACTTGCCTATTATGCGAGAATATAGTGATTATAGGCATAAAACGTTTAGCATAATGTAAGTGTGTATTATGTGTTTGGTATGTATGTACCTATGTAAATCGAGCTGGTTTCCGTATCTCCACGTCTAAACGCGTATTTAGCGTGTAGGTCCGCAATGAAGGCCAGCAACGCCTTTGTGTTACTAACAGATCTCACAGAGGGTACCAACCTGGGTTGGTATTAACCTCACAGTAGCAGATACTACATAATCGTTAGGCACTTTCAATTTCAAAGGGCTTTCGTAAGGTGTTAGATAATAATACCAAATGTATGATTTAACTGAAATTTATTGTTTACTTATTTTATACAATGGTTGAACCATTTAACATCAACAATAGATTATAAGGCCATTTTCACCAACAAGTCCTACATTCTTTGACTTTTGAACGAATTATTTCTGAACGACTTAGAATTCCCAGATATAAAATCTAAGAACATAATCAATAATTATGTATCTGTACAAGGTTTAGGGATTTGTTGGTGAATTCGAACATTTAGTTAGAATAATAATATAAATGGCCAGTACATTTTTCACAGGTTTCACTTACAACTATATTTTGGCTTATACATAATTTATCCAGTACCTATATTCTATGAATATATTTACAAGAGAGATGAACTTACAAATTAATGATAAAAACAATATTTACAAATTTAATGTACAAGAATTTAACAAATAAGCTAAACTAACTACAAACTAAAATATTGCATCAAAAAATTCGAAAAATATACACAAATTGTATGTCCACATGACACACTTATTTGTCACATTTAGATTGTTTGAGATTGAACTTAGTAGAAATAGGCTGTTATAGCTACAAATCTTTTGTCGATGAAGCTTTGTTCGATCTCCACTGAACCGCCGACTTCTTTTGCTAGGGATAGTATCTGGAACAAAGAGTAACAACGTTATAGAAAGCTGAAAGTTTGATAATAATCGACTGATGGATCGATAAGTGTAATCATTGACTTTACACCGACTGGGTAAGATCATTCATAATGAAAATACATTACAAGAAGCGGACTGAAATGGTCGCAGGTCTTTACAAACAGTTTTCCAGTAGATTTTTTCCATTCATTTTCGATGCAGGCGAAGAGAAATAACCCTTGCATTTTTACAATAATGATTCATAATGTGTTAATAGCCATAAAACTTTATCTTACCTGATCCGGTCTGGAGTTCCTGGGAAGGTAGAAGGCAATGGTCGGTGATATTGTTCTCGCCACCCTCATCAGTTTTGATGCTGGCTTAGGCTCCAACATCGTTTCTAAGTCGTATTCGTAATACTGTGAAGTAAATTTAAGAGAATTTTAACAACGGGTTTTCGTAGCAATAATTACAGCAGAAGAAATAGTGTCTGCTTAGAACCGAGCCACAAACTATGCTAAAAAAAAACAATTTTATTTTATTTCTCATATGAATTATTCTTTTGATCATCACAGGGCGGAAATCAGTGACGGAGATAGCGTTCACGATAATCTTAATAAATTTTGATATGTCAAGCTTAGAATCCATACCTCAATATAGTCGATTAGTGCCGCTTTTACTAAGCTTAGAATCGATTTCACCAAAGTTAATAATATCGACATATTCCACTACTACTTAGTGTACTCACAGCGGAATAATCGGGTCCTCCCCAGGGCGGACTCAGGAACACCATATCCGCCTTGAGTGTGGGCGCCAGCTCGAAGAAGTCTCCTACTATGAACTCGATGCGCTCGGCGACGCCGTACACTGTCGCGTTGTGCCGCGCCATCGATATCTTCTCGGGGTCGATGTCTATTGCTATTACTGTTGGAAACGATATAAAATCGATTAGCCATAAAATATCAAAATGCAATCGCAAAATGTTTTTTATTAAAAACTTCAAAAGAAAAGGTATTTATAAAATAGAGAGAAATTATTAAATATCTGTCTCGAAAAGGATGTCTGTTCATTTTCATACGAATCAATGGCTTTCCCCCGCGTTTATATATGTACATTATTTACAATAGCGACTTCCCAATTGTGAAATGTAACTCAATGTGTCACAGTTTGGCACAATAAGTGCATTACACAATTCGGAAATCGTTATTTTATGCGAAGGCTAAGGGGTAGCAAAAGAATCGCAGTGCCTTTGTCTAATCTCGTTATACAGTTAGGCTTCAGATATTTTTGTGAGTCTACCTCGCATAATTCTGGGACTTATAAAAGCTGGAAAACTGTAAGGCTTCGTTTCCAACCGAGATGTGCGAGGATTCATGGCGAGGGATGTCTTTGTTAAGAATCAATAGAATCGCTTCATTTACCTAGCCTCGCTCAACGCAGCGATTCTAATGGTTTTTAACAAACACATCCGTCGCTCATCCCTGGTAGAAATGCAGCCTTGGGGCCTGCAAGTAATGGCGGGATATTAAGTTGTCCTTACCTTTTTTACTGGTGTGCGCAAACTGGATGGTATTTCCGCCGGCGCCGCAGAAAGCGTCCAGGACCACATCGTGCACACATTTGTTAGCGATGTCGCAAGCTACCTTCTCCGGCGTCACACTGAACCAACTCTCGCGGTCCAGCTTTATGCCTTCGTCGAATCTGTGAGACATTCATTGTTTTGTTAAAATTTAGATTAGAAGTCAATTATGAGGCGTGTATGACGTTCAGTTGTGACCATAGAATCAATGAATAAGTGATTAATACAACACAAAGTAGTTTCTTAGAAAAGAGGCTTGAAAGACAGACAGTGAAATGACCCTATGTGGGTTCCGTTTCTAGGATTCCGTACCTAGGGTAGCCAATGGAACCCTATTAAGTACTAAGCCTCCGCTGTCCGTCAGTCTATCAGCGAGCTGTAATTTTTTAATTTATGTTCCTCTCCCTTTGCTCGTAGAGTGATGTTATATAGCCCATAGCGTTCTTCGATAAAAGCACTATCCAAAACTTAAAGATTTTTTCGATTCGAACAACTAATTTCTAAGAATGGCGCATACAACCAAATAACAAACAAGTAAACGAACTCTTCAGCTTTATAATATTAGATATGAGATATTGTAAATTAAATTAAAGTTAAAGGGGGATCCCGTTCAAGAAATGTGTTTTATTCGGTTTATGGTACGGAACCCTTTAAATAAATAAGTATTTTAATATGTACTATAAAATAAACAACAACTAGAAAAACTGACCTGTGAAAAAGTGAGTGCCTCTTCTTCCAATACTTGTACATCTTTGGGTCATCTCTCAGTTCCGCCGGCATTCCCGATGTATCGAAGTCTTCTTCAAACCACGAATACCTTTTCGTTTTCTTCCACTGCTTCGTTGGATCCACTTCACGTTTTTCCGAACACCAATAATTGGGAAAATAGCTCTTCACTAAACTCATTTTTTGACGATGATAATAATAAGTTCTTTTTTATCTTTGAACACTCGACCGATTATTTAGCTACCACAAAATGTCACCTTACAGTAAGAAAGGGCTGTGACAACTGTAGTTATTAAGGGTTTGCGGTCCCTTAAATGCGCAGGAGAAGATCAGGTGTGGAGGGGGAAGGAATGCTTTTAGAAAAAAAAAGCTATTGTTATCAGGGCAATTAAGTGTAATGAGTCAAGTGTTTCATTAATTTGAGCAAATCCGATTTTGCTAATTACTCTGTAAAGAGTTCCCTCTTAATTAACTTCGTTAGTTAATGATATTATTATGATAACAATTGTAACACCCTTTCGTCATTAGAAACAACAATAACATGAATTTTAGCTTCCATCTTAAATTATGACACGCATTGGCTTCGCAAAGACGAATTAAATAATACCGTCATGGTTTAGCCAATTTTTTAAAGTATTTACTCATCATAAACGATGATTTTTAAATTGTGCGCGAACGGCTTTATTCAGAACTATTAAGAATAACCATTAGAAATTAGAAGTTTCGAGCTATTTCGACGAGAACTAAAATTGCATCATTGGATTTTGGATTCTGAAAAATATATTATTACTAGTGAAAAGCCCCGGGAAATCCCGGAACCGAAAGTACCAAAAAATCTCAGAAATTCGCACCGATTTAGGAACAGGAATTGTCAAAACCAAATCCCTTTCTTTAGTACTTTCGGGAAAAGACACTTCGCGTTTAAAATATTTATCTTTATGTAACACTGATGTTTAAAAAGTGCTGGCTCTCAAACAATAGTACATCGTTATCCTAGGTTTGAAAGTAACTTATTTAGTTCCGAGATGGCGTTTGGGGCCCGACCGTAGCGTTGGCATCAATAGTCCGAGGGACTAAATAAGTATTTCATCCGAGGTAAGCACTGTGCTTTTCATAACGAATAAAAGGAAAGTAAAAATATAAACCGGTATCTGAATCTTATGAACTCATCGTGTTAAGTTAACACAAATCTCTGCTATACGAAAGTATGAACAAAACTCGCAAGAACAAAATAAGATCGGACTTGAAAACGATTCTCGCTAGGGCTGCAAAGTAATAATTTCAACCCGCTCCACAGGCAACTTCAGGCCTACTTTCCGAGTATAAGCAATGAAAAATTATATAAATGTTTTTTTAAAGTACAGTACATATATCAGCTTAGCCTTTGATTTAGATGAGAAAAGGCCCGAGCTTTGACTTCCTCCGGCAGCTACTGAAAGCAGCCAAAGCTCGGGCAGCCCTCGGACCCTGATCAAAACCTCACGCTAAGCCTTCGAGCAGCTAAGCAGTCAATAAATATAACATATTGTTTATCACCGAGACCAGTAAACAGGGCACAAGTCAGAATGTATCGGGTAGGCAACACGGAAACAAAACCCTAATTCCTATTTAGTACCTACCTGAGTACAACAATGCATTTAGAAAAACAGTAGGCATCAATGAATTAAATCCTTTGTAGGCGAAGTTTTAAAAAGTGATAACATAGCTCACTAGTATGTTTATGGTGTTTGATCCCTTGCCGAAAATAACAAACAATGTCGTCATGTTTTTGTTGAGCTTCCCAGGATTTTAAAGATTAGCTAACTATTTACTATGCATGTATTTTTTTTTCAAATTGTTAATATTTTTTCCTTAACAAGCCTCGGTCAAATTGGAATTTATTGAATTTGGGAGGGATGTATTTAATAGAAATTCGTAGTATATTTTACGGTAGGCGAAGGAATACACACAAGTGATGCAAAAGATGTTATAATTAAAAGGCAACTAAACAGAAAGCACTTGGAGTTATTATAACGGAAGCGAGTTTGCGTGGTTGTTGGAAATTCACCGATATATACCTCAGCAATTCGCAATGAGCTACCGAGTTGCTTAGCTGTCTCCAATTACCTCCCCAATTCCCCATACCGCTTCGGCCAGTGGCTTTAGACAAGTATCCTCTCCACACCCCGTACAAGCTTGATTTACAGAAATGTCCCTCCGTTCAGAAGCGCATTTATAAATTCATTTTAAAGTTTTGAAATATATCTTCCCTCTTTTGTATATGTTGTCGAGAAAACATTATTTATTAAAGATTTATCACAATCTTACGGAGGCTGCAATTTTCTGGTGACATACCAAATATATAACAAAAATAAGAAAGGACCCAAAATCGAGCCCAGGGGGACGCTGATTTTCATGTTTAATTCCGTCGAATTGACACAGTTTATTTGAAGTAATTAAATGTGTACCGTTCAAATAAGTTTGACTACGTTTAACGCTGTTTTGCCTAGTCCATAATTCTCGAGTTTCAAGAGGAATGTACTGTGATTAACGTAATCAAATGCCTTGGACAGATCACAAAAGATGCTTATGGCATTTTGTGCGTTTTCCCACCCACTGAAGATAATCTAAGCACGGCGCTATGATCGCTATAGTGAGGAACAAACTTTAATAGACAATTCCCATAGATCTTCGGACAAATAAATCTTGATTAAAATCTATTGATGAAAAACATAGTTTGCCGAACTAACAAACATACTTTCAAATCCACAATATTGGTAAGGTTCTCATGTTGTTTCACAGGCCAACAATAAAAACACAGCACATTTTCATATTCTCTTTCTTACTTAACATAATTATATTTACAGAGATCACAACATTTATACCGTCATACATAAAAGGTTATTGTTGTGAAGAGATGCAGTACCGTAGGTATATGAAGAATAATACTATAATTTAGCTGTTGAACACTATGACAGTCATCTCGATCCAAACATAAAATTCACTTAATGGAAAAAGTTAGAGCAACTCGTCAACGGCGCTGTAAAAAAATCCGTTGCCTTTTTACAGACAAAAAAAAACCTTCTGCCATTGACATAACATTGAAAGTTATAGTGAGCAATGTACACAAATGGGTTTGCTTATTTTAGGATAAATACTAATTTTTTTTTTTTATAAATTTGACATCAAAAGCGTTTCCATAAAAGCATAGCAATATCAAGAAGATTCATTTTTAAGGAGTTTATACTTATTATTTCTATCTTGAAATTAACAGTAACTACAACATCAATATTGGCTCTTTTTGCTTTTTGATTACAATTCATTTGAATAGATTATTGGTCATTTACAAAACTACAATTATTTTGCAAAAAGCTTTAACGATGGCTGCGGCCTAGGCACCTTCATTACAACAAGAACATTCAAAGTATTGGGCTAAATAAAACTTTTTCTTGAATTATTTTTTAATTATTGCTGTAATTAGTAAACAAGAATGTTTACAGGATCACATAATAATTATTCTATAGTATGATAAATATAATAATCCTAGAGCCCCCAGATGTATATTGTCGATCGGCCCGAACTAGCGAGTGGCAAGTTTAGACATTGTTACCGACCGCCTACCGAGCGAATTCGGTCGTTAGTCAATCTCAAACGCCATCCACCGGTCAGATCACTGTTTTTGATCCAAGATCCCAAGTGTGCCTTACCGAATTGCGGTCAGTAGGCAATCAGTAAGTGTCGAAACTTCCCGCCCAGGTAGAAACGTTCAAAGTGCATACGAACACAGCTCTGTTCTGGGATGTTCCTCTATATCTCTATTTTCGATGAAAAAGAGACTTAACTTAACAGAGTTTTCTACTTACACTAAAGCTATAGTGATTATAGGCATAAAACGTTTAGCATAATGTGAGTGTGTATTATGTGTTTGGTATGTATGTATGCAAATCGAGCTGGTTTCCGCATCTCCACGTCTAAACGCGTATTTAGCGTGTAGGTCCCCAATGAAGGCCAGCAACGCCTTTGTGTTACTAACAGATCTCACAGAGGGTACTACTGCTGGGTTGGTATTAACCTCACAGTAGCAGATACTACATAACCGTTACACAGTGTCATCACTCGTATGATTCGATGCAATCATAATGACATGTGTGAAGTTAGCATCTCGTTTCACTGTAACGCCTCCCCCCCTCCCCCGTCCCCCCGCGGTCACATGAGTGAGCTAGGAAGGCTTAGTGTGAGTCAACTCGCACTAAGGCACTTTCAATTTCAAAGGGCTTTCGTAAGGTGTTAGATAATAATACCAAATGTATGATTTAACTGAAATTTATTGTTTACTTATTTTATACAATGGTTGAACCATTTAACATCAACAATAGATTATAAGGCCATTTTCACCAACAAGTCCTACATTCTTTGACTTTTGAACGAATTATTTCTGAACGACTTAGAATTCCCAGATATAAAATCTAAGAACATAATCAATAATTAGTATCTGTACAAGGTTTAGGGATTTGTTGGTGAATTCGAACATTTAGTTAGAATAATAATATAAATGGCCAGTACATTTTTCACAGGTTTCACTTACAACTATATTTTGGCTTATACATAATTTATCCAGTACCTATATTCTATGAATATATTTACAAGAGAGATGAACTTACAAATTAATGATAAAAACAATATTTACAAATTTAATGTACAAGAATTTAACAAATAAGCTAAACTAACTACAAACTAAAATATTGCATCAAAAAATTCGAAAAATATACACAAATTGTATGTCCACATGACACACTTATTTGTCACATTTAGATTGTTTGAGATTGAACTTAGTAGAAATAGGCTGTTATAGCTACAAATCTTTTGTCGATGAAGCTTTGTTCGATCTCCACTGAACCGCCGACTTCTTTTGCTAGGGATAGTATCTGGAACAAAGAGTAACAACGTTATAGAAAGCTGAAAGTTTGATAATAATCGACTGATGGATCGATAAGTGTAATCATTGACTTTACACCGACTGGGTAAGATCATTCATAATGAAAATACATTACAAGAAGCGGACTGAAATGGTCGCAGGTCTCTACAAACAGTTTTCCAGTAGATTTTTTCCATTCATTTTCGATGCAGGCGAAGAGAAATAACCTTTGCATTTTTACAATAATGATTCATAATGTGTTAATAGCCATAAAACTTTATCTTACCTGATCCGGTCTGGAGTTCCTGGGAAGGTAGAAGGCAATGGTCGGTGATATTGTTCTCGCCACCCTCATCAGTTTTGATGCTGGCTTAGGCTCCAACATCGTTTCTAAGTCGTATTCGTAATACTGTGAAGTAAATTTAAGAGAATTTTAACAAAGGGTTTTCGTAGCAATAATTAAAGCAGAAGAAATAGTGTCTGCTTAGAACCGAGCCACAAACTATGCTAAAAAAAACAATTTTATTTTATTTCTCATATGAATTATTCTTTTGATCATCACAGGGCGGAAATCAGTGACGGAGATAGCGTTCACGATAATCTTAATAAATTTTGATATGTCAAGCTTAGAATCCATACCTCAATATAGTCGATTAGTGCCGCTTTTACTAAGCTTAGAATCGATTTCACCAAAGTTAATAATATCGACATATTCCACTACTACTTAGTGTACTCACAGCGGAATAATCGGGTCCTCCCCAGGGCGGACTCAGGAACACCATATCCGCCTTGAGTGTGGGCGCCAGCTCGAAGAAGTCTCCTACTATGAACTCGATGCGCTCGGCGACGCCGTACACTGTCGCGTTGTGCCGCGCCATCGATATCTTCTCGGGGTCGATGTCTATTGCTATTACTGTTGGAAACGATATAAAATCGATTAGCCATAAAATATCAAAATGCAATCGCAAAATGTTTTTTATTAAAAACTTCAAAAGAAAAGGTATTTATAAAATAGAGAGAAATTATTAAATATCTGTCTCGAAAAGGATGTCTGTTCATTTTCATACGAATCAATGGCTTTCCCCCGCGTTTATATATGTACATTATTTACAATAGCGACTTCCCAATTGTGAAATGTAACTCAATGTGTCACAGTTTGGCACAATAAGTGCATTACACAATTCGGAAATCGTTATTTTAAGCGAAGGCTAAGGGGTAGCAAAAGAATCGCAGTGCCTTTGTCTAATCTCGTTATACAGTTAGGCTTCAGATATTTTTGTGAGTCTACCTCGCATAATTCTGGGACTTATAAAAGCTGGAAAACTGTAAGGCTTCGTTTCCAAACGAGATGTGCGAGGATTCATGGCGAGGGATGTCTTTGTCAATAGAATCGCTTCATTTACCTAGCCTCGCTCAACGCAGCGATTCTAATGGTTTTTAACAAACACATCCGTCGCTCATCCCTGGTAGAAATGCAGCCTTGGGGCCTGCAAGTAATGGCGGGATATTAAGTTGTCCTTACCTTTTTTACTGGTGTGCGCAAACTGGATGGTATTTCCGCCGGCGCCGCAGAAAGCGTCCAGGACCACATCGTGCACACATTTGTTAGCGATGTCGCAAGCTACCTTCTCCGGCGTCACGCTGAACCAACTCTCGCGGTCCAGCTTTATGCCTTCGTCGAATCTGTGAGACATTCATTGTTTTGTTAAAATTTAGATTAGAAGTCAATTATGAGGCGTGTATGACGTTCAGTTGTGACCATAGAATCAATGAATAAGTGATTAATACAACACAAAGTAGTTTCTTAGAAAAGAGGCTTGAAAGACAGACAGTGAAATGACCCTATGTGGGTTCCGTTTCTAGGATTCCGTACCTAGGGTAGCCAATGGAACCCTATTAAGTACTAAGCCTCCGCTGTCCGTCAGTCTATCAGCGAGCTGTAATTTTTTAATTTATGTTCCTCTCCCTTTGCTCGTAGAGTGATGTTATATAGCCCATAGCGTTCTTCGATAAAAGCACTATCCAAAACTTAAAGATTTTTTCGATTCGAACAACTAATTTCTAAGAATGGCGCATACAACCAAATAACAAACAAGTAAACGAACTCTTCAGCTTTATAATAATAGATATGAGATATTGTAAATTAAATTAAAGTTAAAGGGGGATCCCGTTCAAGAAATGTGTTTTATTCGGTTTATGGTACGGAACCCTTTAAATAAATAAGTATTTTAATATGTACTATAAAATAAACAACAACTAGAAAAACTGACCTGTGAAAAAGTGAGTGCCTCTTCTTCCAATACTTGTACATCTTTGGGTCATCTCTCAGTTCCGCCGGCATTCCCGATGTATCGAAGTCTTCTTCAAACCACGAATACCTTTTCGTTTTCTTCCACTGCTTCGTTGGATCCACTTCACGTTTTTCCGAACACCAATAATTGGGAAAATAGCTCTTCACTAAACTCATTTTTTGACGATGATAATAATAAGTTCTTTTTTATCTTTGAACACTCGACCGATTATTTAGCTACCACAAAATGTCACCTTACAGTAAGAAAGGGCTGTGACAACTGAAGTTATTAAGGGTTTGCGGTCCCTTAAATGCGCAGGAGAAGATCAGGTGTGGAGGGGGAAGGAATGCTTTTAGAAAAAAAAAGCTATTGTTATCAGGGCAATTAAGTGTAAGGAGTCAAGTGTTTCATTAATTTGAGCAAATCCGATTTTGCTAATTACTCTGTAAAGAGTTCCCTCTTAATTAACTTCGTTAGTTAATGATATTATTATGATAACAATTGTAACACCCTTTCGTCATTAGAAACAACAATAACATGAATTTTAGCTTCCATCTTAAATTATGACACGCATTGGCTTCGCAAAGACGAATTAAATAATACCGTCATGGTTTAGCCAATTTTTTAAAGTATTTACTCATCATAAACGATGATTTTTAAATTGTGCGCGAACGGCTTTATTCAGAACTATTAAGAATAACCATTAGAAATTAGAAGTTTCGAGCTATTTCGACGAGAACTAAAATTGCATCATTGGATTTTGGATTCTGAAAAATATATTATTACTAGTGAAAAGCCCCGGGAAATCCCGGAACCGAAAGTACCAAAAAATCTCAGAAATTCGCACCGATTTAGGAACAGGAATTGTCAAAACCAAATCCCTTTCTTTAGTACTTTCGGGAAAAGACACTTCGCGTTTAAAATATTTATCTTTATGTAACACTGATGTTTAAAAAGTGCTGGCTCTCAAACAATAGTACATCGTTATCCTAGGTTTGAAAGTAACTTATTTAGTTCCGAGATGGCGTTTGGGGCCCGACCGTAGCGTTGGCATCAATAGTCCGAGGGACTAAATAAGTATTTCATCCGAGGTAAGCACTGTGCTTTTCATAACGAATAAAAGGAAAGTAAAAATATAAACCGGTATCTGAATCTTATGAACTCATCGTGTTAAGTTAACACAAATCTCTGCTATACGAAAGTATGAACAAAACTCGCAAGAACAAAATAAGATCGGACTTGAAAACGATTCTCGCTAGGGCTGCAAAGTAATAATTTCAACCCGCTCCACAGGCAACTTCAGGCCTACTTTCCGAGTATAAGCAATGAAAAATTATATAAATGTTTTTTTAAAGTACAGTACATATATCAGCTTAGCCTTTGATTTAGATGAGAAAAGGCCCGAGCTTTGACTTCCTCCGGCAGCTACTGAAAGCAGCCAAAGCTCGGGCAGCCCTCGGACCCTGATCAAAACCTCACGCTAAGCCTTCGAGCAGCTAAGCAGTCAATAAATATAACATATTGTTTATCACCGAGACCAGTAAACAGGGCACAAGTCAGAATGTATCGGGTAGGCAACACGGAAACAAAACCCTAATTCCTATTTAGTACCTACCTGAGTACAACAATGCATTTAGAAAAACAGTAGGCATCAATGAATTAAATCCTTTGTAGGCGAAGTTTTAAAAAGTGATAACATAGCTCACTAGTATGTTTATGGTGTTTGATCCCTTGCCGAAAATAACAAACAATGTCGTCATGTTTTTGTTGAGCTTCCCAGGATTTTAAAGATTAGCTAACTATTTACTATGCATGTATTTTTTTTTCAAATTGTTAATATTTTTTCCTTAACAAGCCTCGGTCAAATTGGAATTTATTGAATTTGGGAGGGATGTATTTAATAGAAATTCGTAGTATATTTTACGGTAGGCGAAGGAATACACACAAGTGATGCAAAAGATGTTATAATTAAAAGGCAACTAAACAGAAAGCACTTGGAGTTATTATAACGGAAGCGAGTTCGCGTGGTTGTTGGAAATTCACCGATATATACCTCAGCAATTCGCAATGAGCTACCGAGTTGCTTAGCTGTCTCCAATTACCTCCCCATACCGCTTCGGCCAGTGGCTTTAGACAAGTATCCTCTCCACACCACGTACAAGCTTGATTTACAGAAATGTCCCTCCGTTCAGAAGCGCATTTATAAATTCATTTTAAAGTTTTGAAATATATCTTCCCTCTTTTGTATATGTTGTCGAGAAAACATTATTTATTAAAGATTTATCACAATCTTACGGAGGCTGCAATTTTCTGGTGACATACCAAATATATAACAAAAATAAGAAAGGACCCAAAATCGAGCCCAGGGGGACGCTGATTTTCATGTTTAATTCCGTCGAATTGACACAGTTTATTTGAAGTAATTAAATGTGTACCGTTCAAATAAGTTTGACTACGTTTAACGCTGTTTTGCCTAGTCCATAATTCTCGAGTTTCAAGAGGAATGTACTGTGATTAACGTAATCAAATGCCTTGGACAGATCACAAAAGATGCTTATGGCATTTTGTGCGTTTTCCCACCCACTGAAGATAATCTAAGCACGGCGCTATGATCGCTATAGTGAGGAACAAACTTTAATAGACAATTCCCATAGATCTTCGGACAAATAAATCTTGATTAAAATCTATTGATGAAAAACATAGTTTGCCGAACTAACAAACATACTTTCAAATCCACAATATTGGTAAGGTTCTCATGTTGTTTCACAGGCCAACAATAAAAACACAGCACATTTTCATATTCTCTTTCTTACTTAACATAATTATATTTACAGAGATCACAACATTTATACCGTCATACATAAAAGGTTATTGTTGTGAAGAGATGCAGTACCGTAGGTATATGAAGAATAATACTATAATTTAGCTGTTGAACACTATGACAGTCATCTCGATCCAAACATAAAATTCACTTAATGGAAAAAGTTAGAGCAACTCGTCAACGGCGCTGTAAAAAAATCCGTTGCCTTTTTACAGACAAAAAAAAACCTTCTGCCATTGACATAACATTGAAAGTTATAGTGAGCAATGTACACAAATGGGTTTGCTTATTTTAGGATAAATACTAATTTTTTTTTTTTATAAATTTGACATCAAAAGCGTTTCCATAAAAGCATAGCAATATCAAGAAGATTCATTTTTAAGGAGTTTATACTTATTATTTCTATCTTGAAATTAACAGTAACTACAACATCAATATTGGCTCTTTTTGCTTTTTGATTACAATTCATTTGAATAGATTATTGGTCATTTACAAAACTACAATTATTTTGCAAAAAGCTTTAACGATGGCTGCGGCCTAGGCACCTTCATTACAACAAGAACATTCAAAGTATTGGGCTAAATAAAACTTTTTCTTGAATTATTTTTTAATTATTGCTGTAATTAGTAAACAAGAATGTTTACAGGATCACATAATAATTATTCTATAGTATGATAAATATAATAATCCTAGAGCCCCCAGATGTATATTGTCGATCGGCCCGAACTAGCGAGTGGCAAGTTTAGACATTGTTACCGACCGCCTACCGAGCGAATTCGGTCGTTAGTCAATCTCAAACGCCATCCACCGGTCAGATCACTGTTTTTGATCCAAGATCCCAAGTGTGCCTTACCGAATTGCGGTCAGTAGGCAATCAGTAAGTGTCGAAACTTCCCGCCCAGGTAGAAACGTTCAAAGTGCATACGAACACAGCTCTGTTCTGGGATGTTCCTCTATATCTCTATTTTCGATGAAAAAGAGACTTAACTTAACAGAGTTTTCTACTTACACTAAAGCTATAGTGATTATAGGCATAAAACGTTTAGCATAATGTGAGTGTGTATTATGTGTTTGGTATGTATGTATGCAAATCGAGCTGGTTTCCGCATCTCCACGTCTAAACGCGTATTTAGCGTGTAGGTCCCCAATGAAGGCCAGCAACGCCTTTGTGTTACTAACAGATCTCACAGAGGGTACTACTGCTGGGTTGGTATTAACCTCACAGTAGCAGATACTACATAACCGTTACACAGTGTCATCACTCGTATGATTCGATGCAATCATAATGACATGTGTGAAGTTAGCATCTCGTTTCACTGTAACGCCTCCCCCCCTCCCCCGTCCCCCCGCGGTCACATGAGTGAGCTAGGAAGGCTTAGTGTGAGTCAACTCGCACTAAGGCACTTTCAATTTCAAAGGGCTTTCGTAAGGTGTTAGATAATAATACCAAATGTATGATTTAACTGAAATTTATTGTTTACTTATTTTATACAATGGTTGAACCATTTAACATCAACAATAGATTATAAGGCCATTTTCACCAACAAGTCCTACATTCTTTGACTTTTGAACGAATTATTTCTGAACGACTTAGAATTCCCAGATATAAAATCTAAGAACATAATCAATAATTAGTATCTGTACAAGGTTTAGGGATTTGTTGGTGAATTCGAACATTTAGTTAGAATAATAATATAAATGGCCAGTACATTTTTCACAGGTTTCACTTACAACTATATTTTGGCTTATACATAATTTATCCAGTACCTATATTCTATGAATATATTTACAAGAGAGATGAACTTACAAATTAATGATAAAAACAATATTTACAAATTTAATGTACAAGAATTTAACAAATAAGCTAAACTAACTACAAACTAAAATATTGCATCAAAAAATTCGAAAAATATACACAAATTGTATGTCCACATGACACACTTATTTGTCACATTTAGATTGTTTGAGATTGAACTTAGTAGAAATAGGCTGTTATAGCTACAAATCTTTTGTCGATAAAGCTTTGTTCGATCTCCACTGAACCGCCGACTTCTTTTGCTAGGGATAGTATCTGGAACAAAGAGTAACAACGTTATAGAAAGCTGAAAGTTTGATAATAATCGACTGAAGGATCGATAAGTGTAATCATTGACTTTACACCGACTGGGTAAGATCATTCATAATGAAAATACATTACAAGAAGCGGACTGAAATGGTCGCAGGTCTTTACAAACAGTTTTCCAGTAGATTTTTTCCATTCAGTTTCGATGCAGGCGAACAGAAATAACCCTTGCATTTTTACAATAATGGTTCATAATGTGTTAATAGCCATGAAACTGTATCTTACCTGATCCGGTCTGGAGTTCCTGGGAAGGTAGAAGGCAATGGTCGGTGATATTGTTCTCGCCACCCTCATCAGTTTTGATGCTGGCTTAGGCTCCAACATCGTTTCTAAGTCGTATTCGTAATACTGTGAAGTAAATTTAAGAGAATTTTAACAAAGCGTTTTCGCAGCAATAATTACAGCGGCAGAACTAGTGTCAGCTTAGAACCGACCCACAAACTATGCTAAAAAAACAATTTTATTTTATTTCTCATATGAATTATTCTTTTGATCATCACAGGGCGGAAATCAGTGACGGAGATAGCGTTCACGATAATCTTAATAAATCTTGATATGTCAAGCTTAGATACCTCAATATAATCGATTAATGCCGCTTTTACTAAGCTTAGAATCGATTTCACCAAAGTTAATATCATCGACATATTCCACGACTACTTTGTGTACTCACAGCAGAATAATCGGGTCCACCCCAGGGCGGACTCAGGAACACCATATCCGCCTTGAGTGTGGGCGCCAGCTCGAAGAAGTCTCCTACTATGAACTCGATGCGCTCGGCGACGCCGTACACTGTCGCGTTGTGCCGCGCCATCGATATTTTCTCAGGGTCGATGTCTATTGCTATTACTGTTGGAAACGATATAAATTCGATTAGCCATAAAATATCAAAACGCAATTGCGAAATATGTTTTATTAAAAACTTAATAAGAAAAGGTATTTATAAAATAGGAGGAAAGATTAAAAATTTATCTCGAAAAGGATGTCTGTTCATTTTTATTCGAATCAATGACTTTCCTCCGCGTTTATATAGGTACCTACATTATTTAAATTAGCGACTTCCCAAATGTGAAATGTAACTCAATGTGTCACAGTTTGGCACATTAAGTGCATTACACAATTCGGAAATCTTTATTTTAAGCGAAAGGCTAAGGGGTAGCAAAAGAATCGCAGTGCCTTTGTCTAATCTCGTTTTACAGTTAGGCTTCAGATATTTTTGTGAGTTAACCTTGCATAATTCTGGGACTTACAAAAGCTGGAAAACTGTAAGTCTTCGTTTCCAACAGAGATGTGCGTGGATTCATGGCGAGGGATGTGTTTTTGTTAAGAATCAATAGAATCGCTTCATTTACCTAGCCTCGCTCAACGCAGCGATTCTAATGGTTTTTAACAAACACATCCTTCGCTCATCCCTGGTAGAAATGCAGCCTTGGTGCCTGCAAGTAATAGCGGGATATTAAGTTGTCCTTACCTTTTTTACTGGTGTGCGCAAACTGGATGGTATTTCCGCCAGCGCCGCAGAAAGCGTCCAGGACCACATCGTGCACACATTTGTTAGCGATGTCGCAAGCTACCTTCTCCGGCGTCACGCTGAACCAACTCTCACGGTCCAGCTTTATGCCTTCGTCGAATCTGTGAGACATTCATTGTTTTGTTAACATTTAGATTTGAAGTCAATTATGAGGCGTTTATGACGTTCAGTTGTGACCATAGAATCAATGAATAAGTGATTAATAAAACAACTAAGAAGTTTCTTAGAAAAGAGGCTTGAAAGACAGACAGTGAAATTACCCTATTTGGGTTCCGTTTCTAGGATTCCGTACCTAGGGTAGCCACTGGAACCCTATAAAGTACTAAGCCTATGCTGTCCGTCAGTCTATCAGCGAGCTGTAATTTTTTAATTTATGTTCCTCTCCCTTTGCTCGTAGAGTGATGTTATATAGCCCATAGCGTTTTTAATTTCTAAGAATGGCGCATACAACCAAATAACAAACAAGTAAACGAACTCTTCAGCTTTATAATATTAGATATGAGATATTGTAAATTAAATTAAAGTTAAAGGGGGATCCCGTTCAAGAAATGTGTTTTATTCGGTTTATGGTACGGAACCCTTTAAATAAATAAGTATTTTAATATGTACTATAAAATAAACAACAACTAGAAAAACTGACCTGTGAAAAAGTGAGTGCCTCTTCTTCCAATACTTGTACATCTTTGGGTCATCTCTCAGTTCCGCCGGCATTCCCGATGTATCGAAGTCTTCTTCAAACCACGAATACCTTTTCGTTTTCTTCCACTGCTTCGTTGGATCCACTTCACGTTTTTCCGAACACCAATAATTGGGAAAATAGCTCTTCACTAAACTCATTTTTTGACGATGATAATAATAAGTTCTTTTTTATCTTTGAACACTCGACCGATTATTTAGCTACCACAAAATGTCACCTTACAGTAAGAAAGGGCTGTGACAACTGAAGTTATTAAGGGTTTGCGGTCCCTTAAATGCGCAGGAGAAGATCAGGTGTGGAGGGGGAAGGAATGCTTTTAGAAAAAAAAAGCTATTGTTATCAGGGCAATTAAGTGTAAGGAGTCAAGTGTTTCATTAATTTGAGCAAATCCGATTTTGCTAATTACTCTGTAGAGTTCCCTCTTAATTAACTTCGTTAGTTAATGATATTATTATGATAACAATTGTAACACCCTTTCGTCATTAGAAACAACAATAACATGAATTTTAGCTTCCATCTTAAATTATGACACGCATTGGCTTCGCAAAGACGAATTAAATAATACCGTCATGGTTTAGCCAATTTTTTAAAGTATTTACTCATCATAAACGATGATTTTTAAATTGTGCGCGAACGGCTTTATTCAGAACTATTAAGAATAACCATTAGAAATTAGAAGTTTCGAGCTATTTCGACGAGAACTAAAATTGCATCATTGGATTTTGGATTCTGAAAAATATATTATTACTAGTGAAAAGCCCCGGGAAATCTCGGAACCGAAAGTACCAAAAAATCTCAGAAATTCGCGCCGATTTAGGAACAGGAATTGTCAAAACCAAATCCCTTTCTTTAGTACTTTCGGGAAAAGACACTTCGCGTTTAAAATATTTATCTTTATGTAACACTGATGTTTAAAAAGTGCTGGCTCTCAAACAATAGTACATCGTTATCCTAGGTTTGAAAGTAACTTATTTAGTTCCGAGATGGCGTTTGGGGCCCGACCGTAGCGTTGGCATCAATAGTCCGAGGGACTAAATAAGTATTTCATCCGAGGTAAGCACTGTGCTTTTTTCATAACGAATAAAAGGAAAGTAAAAATAAAAACCCGTATCTGAATCTTATGAACTCATCGTGTTAACACAAATCTCTGCTATACGAAAGTATGAACAAAACTCGCAAGAACAAAATAAGATCGGACTTGAAAACGATTCTCGCTAGGGCTGCAAAGTAATAATTTCAACCCGCTCCACAGGCAACTTCAGGCCTACTTTCCGAGTATACGCAATAAAAATTATATAACTGTTTTTTTAAAGAACAGTACATATCTCAGCTTAGCCTTTGAGTTAGTTGCATCAGCTTTGACTTCCTTCAGTTGGTAGCTACTGAAAGAAGCCAAAGCTCGGGCAGCCCTCGGACCCTGATCAAAACCTCACGCTATGCCTTCGAGTAGCTAAGCGGTCAATAAACATAACAAATTGTTTATCATTGAGTCCAGTAAATAGTGCACAAGTCAGAATGGATCGGGTAAGCAACACGGAAACAATACCCTAATTCCTATTTAGTACCTACCTGAGTACAACAAAGGATTTAGAAACAACAGTAGGCATCGATGAATTTAATCCTTTGTAGGCGAAGTTTTAAAAAGTGATTACAAAGCTCATTAGTATGTTTATGGTGTTTGATCCCTTGCCGACAATTACAAACAAAGAATGTCGTCATCTTTTTGTTGAACTTCCCTGGATTTGAAAGTATAGTTAACTATTTACTTAGAATCTTATTTTCAAAGGTTTTTAAATTTTCCTTAATAAACCTCGGATATAATAGGAAATTATTGAATTTGGTAGGGATTTACATGTAGATGATTTGTACATGTAGTACAGGGGGACAATGGCAATCGCGCTGCTTGCTTAGGGTGTTCATTTTATGCGTCACTATACATAGAACATTTTATGGTAGGCGAAGGAATACACGCAAGTGTTGCGAAAGATGTTATAACTACTTTAGAATAAATACAATTAAGAAGGTAACTAAACAGAAATACACTTTGGAGTTAATATAACGGAAGCGAATTCGCGTGGTTGTTGGAAATTCACCGATACCTCAGCAATTCGCAATAAGCTACCGATTCGCTTAGCTGTCTCCAATGATCCCCCCATACCACCTCGGCCATCAACTTATGACAAGAACATCTCCACTTCCCGTACAAGCTTGATTTACAAAATTTACCTCCGTTTAGAATCACGATTATAAACTCATTTTAAAGTTTTTGAAATATTTCTTTTCTCTTTTTACATTTTGTCGAGAAAACATTATCTAGTAAAGATTTATCACAATCCAAAAATATACCAAAAATAAGAAAGGACCCAAAATTGAGCCCTGGGGGACGCTGATTTTCACGTTTAGTCCCGTCGAATTGACACCGTTTATTTAAACAAATTAATGTCTATCAATAAAATAAGTCTGACTACGTTTAACGCTGTTTTGCCTAGTCCATAATGCTCGAGTTTCAGGAGGAATGTACTGTGATTAACGCAATCAAACGCCTTAGCCATATCACAAAAGATGCCTATGGCATTTTGTGTGTCTTCCCACCCAGTAAAGATAATCTAAGTACGGTGCTATAGTCTCGATAAGTAAGGAACAAACTTTAATAGACAATTCCCATAGACCTTCGGTCTAATTAATCTTGATTTGTTTAAAAGCTATTGATGACTTACATAGTTTTCCGAATCTTGAAAAAAATTTGTGTGTATATTTTCAAACTAGCTTCTGCCAGCGGCTTCGCCCGCGTGATCCCTAGGGAACACATTCCCGGGATGAAAAGTAGCTTATGTGCTATTCCAGACTATAATCTATCTTTGTTCTAAATTTCATTAAGATCCGTTAAGCCGTTCTGGCGTGATTGAGTAACAAACAACCAAACTTTCACATTTATAATATTACTCGTTTGGTGTAAAATGAAATTATAACTATCTTCCCCTCGACAATATAATTATTAAAGGATATTGCAAACTGTCGTAAGCCGTTTTCCAAAGCTACTCGCTAGCCTCTAGGCGCCAAGCTAGCCGCCTGCCTGTGCGTTCGCGACCACAAAAATAATCCTTATAGCATGATTCAGTATTCACGCGCGATGGCTTATTATTAGCGTTTTTCATGTATAACTTTGGTTTTTCTATACCGATTTCTATGATTCTTTTTTTATGGAATAGTTAATAATGTTAACTTTTATTAATGTTAATTAGGGACGACTGAGAGTTTTATAAACGTAAGAGTAGACAAATACAATCAGAAAGCTTCGAACTGCTAAGCTATCGGGAGTTACACGTGTTATTGTTCGTCAATCATAAAAGATAGACATATGCTGTCGTTGGATATTTTTAATATAATTTTAAGGAGAACATTTCCGTCATACATGATTTCTGTGTAGCTTTCACCATTAAGGTTGCACACGCGACGGAAGCTTAAAAAATGGAGTAACTTCTCCCGTTTTCCTAACATTTCCCTTCACTGCTCTGCTCCTATTGATTGTAGCGTGATGAAAAGTATACTATAACCTGCTCAGGAGTATGAATAATAATTGTACCAAGTTTCATTAAAATCCGTCGAGTAGTTTTTGTTTCTATAACGGTTATACAGACAGACAGACAGACAGACAGACAAAAATTGTACTGATTGCATTTTTGGCATCAGTATCGATCCCTAATCACCCCCTGATAGTTATTTTGGAAATATATTTCATGTACAGAATTGACCTCTCTACAGATTTATTATAAGTATAGATAGATTCACAATTTTAATGAGGTTCTCATGTTGTTTCACAGCCCCACAACAAAAACACAGCACATTATCATATTCTCTTTATTATTTAACAAATATTTACAGAGATCACAACATTTATACCGTCACACATTAAAAGGTTATTGTTATGATGAAATGCAGTACAGAAGGTAAATGAAGAAAAATATTATAATTTAGCTGTTGAACACTATGACAGTCATCTCAATACAAACACAAAAACAATACTAAATGGAAGAAGCTAGTGCAACTCGTCAAAACCGCTGTGAAAAAATCCGTTGCCTTTTTACAGACAAAAAAGAGCCTTTTGCCATTGACATAAGATTGAAAGTTATAGTGAGCAATATAGACAAATGGGTTTTGCTTGTTTTAGGATAAATGATTAATTAAAAAAAAAATACATCAAAAGCGTTTCCATATAAACATAAACATCAAGAAGGTTCATTTTTAAGCAGGTAATAGTTATAATGTCATACTAGAAATTTACAGTCAAACATCAATATTGGCACTTTTTGCTTTTTGATTACAATTCATTTGAAAAGATTATTGGTCATTAACTTTCACGATGAATGCGGCCTAGGCATATGCAATAGCATTTCACGTACCTAATTCCAAATAATCTAATAGGTTCACATTCCTGAATTTAATTGATGGGATTACTGTGTTTGTTCATTTATATTCCTTTATCAGCATTTACCAAACGATGTAAGATGTAACAATATCTTCTCAGTGGATTTGTGTATATGGTTACTAGTTCCAAAACATTTGACAACAAAGAAATTGTACAAATATCCAGGAGAACCTAATAAATTATTTGGAGCAACAAAAAGAAGATTCAAGGTATTGGGCTAAATGAAACATATTTATTGAGCAGATTTCTTAAATTATATTTTAATTATTGCTGTAATTAGTAAACAAGAATGTTTACAGGATCACATAATATTCTATAGTACGATAAATATAACAATCCCAGAGCCCCCAGATGTAAATTATCGATCGGCCCAAACTAGCGAGTGGGAAGTCAGTAGGCGATCGGTAAGTGTCGAGACTTCCCGCCCAGATAGAAACGTTTTAAGTGCATACGAACACAACTCTATCTCGCACATTTTGATACTGAAAGGATAAGTAACGTCTGGCAGTTCTGGGATGATCCTCTATAACTCTATTCTGATGAAAAAGAGACTGAACAGATTTTTCTACTTACACTAAAGCTAGGCGCGCACTGGTGACTTTTGTCACCCTGACAGTATATCTCTCTCTGTTGCACAACACAATTGCGAAAAAGAGAAATGTACTGTCGCGGAGACAAGTCCCCAGTGAAATTACTTGCATATGCAAGAATACCACTTAATTTGATTATAGACATAAAACGTTTAGTATTATGTGAGTGTGTATAATGTGTTAGGTTAGGTATGTAAATCGAGTTGGTTTTCACAACTCCACGACTAAGCGCGTATTTAGCGTGTAATTGGGAAAAATGTGTCATTCGATCCTCCCCAGCTCCCCAAGGAAGGCCCGCAACGCCTTTGTGTTACTAACAGATCTCACAGAGGGTACCTGGGTTGGTATTTACCTCACAGTAGCAGATACTACATAATCGTTACACAGGGTCATCAAATTTCGTCGTATAGTGCGATGCAATCATAATGACATCTGTGAAGATAGCGTCTCGTTACACTGTACCCCCCCCCCCCCTGCCCCCGCTGTCACATGAGTGCGTTACCGACTGCGCAGCGGCGTATCCAAGAGGTCTTAGTGTGAGTTTTTAACGTACTCGATCGCGTTATCTTAAACGTTCGCATAATGTCAAATTGTATAGAAAAAAGACTTTCCTTTATTGCCACCGGAGGGCGCGTATTCAGTTTCAACACAGAGTGGCGTTTACGCTAACGCGATCGAAAACATAAAAAACCTTGCACAAAGGCACTTCCAATTTGATAGGGCTTTCGTAAGGAGTTAGATAACAATACCAAATCTATGATTTAACTGGAATTTATTGTATACTTATTTACAATGTTTGAACCATTTAACATCAACGTTTAGAGAAAGGCCATTAATTTCACCAACAAGTTGTACATTCTTTTACTTTTGAACGTTCATATCGGGGAATTCTAAGAACACATTCCAATAAGTGTCCATAAGGTTTAGGGATTTGTTGGTGAATTCGAACATTTGGTTACAATAATTAATAATATCAATGATAAAAACATTTTTCACAGGTTTTACCTACAACTATATTGTAGCTTATACATAATTTGTCCAGTACCAATATTCTATGAATACATTTACAAGAGAGTTAAACTTACAAATAATCAAAAATATATTTACTAACTTAATGTAATATAACTAAACTAATTACAAACTAAAATATTGCTTCGAAAAATTCGAAAAATATAGGTACACAAATTGTATGACGAACTAGCTTGAGTATGACATGTCCACCTAACACACTTATTTGTCACAATGTTGATTGTTTGACGATGAAAAACTCAGTAGAAATAGGCTGTTATAGCTACGAATCTTTTGTCGATGAAGCTTTGTTCGATCTCCACTGAGCCGCCTACTTCTTTTGCTAGGGATAGTATCTGAAACAAAGAGTAAGAACATTTCAGAAAGCTGAAAGTTTGATAATAATCGATTGATTGATCGATAAGTGTAATTATTGACTTTACATTGACTGGCTAAGATTATTCTAATTGAAAATACGTATCAGGAAGCAAACTAGAATTGTCACATGTCTTTGTAGACAGTTTTTCAGTGTATTAATTTGTTCATTTATTTTCGAAGCAGGTCAAGAGAAATGAGCCTTACATATTTACAACTAGCTGACCCGTGCAACGTCGTCTGCATAACATTTTTCATGACTGCTCTGCTCCTATTGGTCTTAGCGTGATGATATATAGCCTATAGCCTTCCTCGATAAATGGGCTATCTAATACTGAAATAATTTTTCAAATCGGACCAGTAGTTCCTGAGATTAGCGCATTCAACCAAACAAACAAACAAACTTCTGCTTTATAATATTAGTATATTATTATATTAGTATAGATAAGGACCCATATATAATATATATAGCATCTTACCTGATCCGGCCTGGAGTTCCTGGGAAGGTAGAAGGCAATCGTCGGTGATATGGTTCTCGCCACCCTCATCACTTCAGACGCTGGCTTTGGTTCTAACATCGTTTCTAAGTCGTACTCGTGATTCTATGAAGATAATAAAATAAGTATTTTAATGTTGCTTTAGTATTTAGGGATAGTCAATGCCCGTTTAGAACTGAGCCACACTCTCAAGCTTTAAAAAAACAATTTAAATTAGTGATTCTCAATTTAGGTAATTATTATTTTAAATACCAGAGGACGGAAATCAGCAATGGGCATAAAGACAATCTAAATCGTTTTGTCGATAAATGCAACTCTTGTTTCGCTTCGAATCTGTATATCGATAAAAGTTTATCGATAATACAGATTCAAAGCGAAACTCCGAAACTAGACGTCGCGTCGCGACGCCTATTGCGTCAGTAGTTTTATCGAAAGAGAATTTCATCTCCCGAGTTCGTTGACACACAAACTCGAGGGACTACAGGAAATCATTGCCTTTTTAACCGACTTCCCAAAAAAGGAGGAGGTTCTCAATTCGGTTGTATTTGTTTTTTTTAAAGTGAAGCTTTTATTACATCGTCTCAAACTTTTTAGTCTGTGTGTTGCATGTCGCGTGACGGTCAGCCGCGGAGTAGGGATAAAGTGAAAGGCGCTCGTCAGAGTAACCGAGGCCAATATGGCGGCGCCTATAGTTCGCATCAGCTGACCTTTTTTAGTGAAAAGTTTCACTTTTACCGTGGTTTCACAAAACCACACAACCCTTTTTTAAAAATAAAAGATGTTTAAACCGCGCGTGATTTGGTATCATACGGGGATTCGTATGGCACGAGATCGAGCCACTGGTAGCCAACGGGTAAAACTCAAAATAGATACTTCTATATTATCTAATAATGCCACTATGACTAAGCTTAGAATCGATTTCCACTAAGTCGGTATCGTCGACATATCTAAAACTAAAAAGTTTAGTCACATCTGAATATTTGGGTCTTCCCCAGGGCCCTCAGAAACACCATATCAATTTGTTGTTGTAATAAATAGGGTAAATCATTGATCTCATCTCAGCTGCCTAGCTCTCATTTTCCTAACTATTTTGGGGTCGGCATCCAGTCAAACCGGATCAGAATCAGAATGCTTTATTTGTAAACACAGTTCAAATTACAACAGTGTGCGGGATGTTACAGATAGGTAGATCCTCCATGTTTTGCCCAGAGGCGTACAAATATCCAGCTGAATACCAGTTATTGATTTATACAAAAAATAAGTAAGGACCCAAAATCAAGCCCTGGGGGACGCCCATTTTCAGGCTTAATCACGACGAACTAATACCGTTTATTTGAACTAATTGCTGTTTTTAATTAAAATAACATTTGACTAAGTTTAACGCTGCTTCGCCTAGTCTGTAATGCTTAAGTGTCAGAAGTAATGTATTGTGATTAACGCAATAAAACGCCTTAGACAGATCACAAAAGATTTCATCGACATAGTCCACCACTACCTAGTGTACTCACATTGGAATAATTGGGTCCTCCCCAGGGCGGACTCAGGAACACCATATCCGCCTTGAGTGTGGGCGCCAGCTCGAAGAAGTCTCCTACTATGAACTCGATGCGCTCGGCGACGCCGTACACTGTCGCGTTGTGCCGCGCCATCGATATCTTCTCGGGGTCGATGTCTATTGCTATTACTGTTGGAAACGATATGAAATCGATTAGCCATAAATTATCGAAATTCATTTGCAAAATGTTTTTTATTAAAAACTTCAAAAAAGAAAAGGTATAAAATAGAGAGAAAGATTAACTATTTGTCTCGAAAACGACGTCTTTTCAATTTCATACGATTAAGTGTGGTGACAATTTTTTTCCTGCTTAAATTATCAATGGCTTTCCCCCGCGTTAATATAGGTACATTTTATTAGTTAAATAGGTTACCAAAGAAGCAGTGGTAAAAATAACGACTTCCCAATGTGAAATGTACCTAAATGTGTCATAGAAAAAACGTTGGATGTGATTTGACACAGTAAGTGATGTGAAATGTATTATGATACATTTCGGAAATCGTTATTTGAAGCGAATCGTAGGCTAGCAATTATGTTACCCCTTAGTTAGCAAAGGAATCGCAGTGGCCTCAGATATTTTTGTGGATGAACCTTAATACTGGGATTTCAACATAACTGGAGAACTATAAGGCTTAGTGTACTTTAAATACCTGCCTGCTTTTGCAAGAAATGGCGGGACATTAAGTTGTCCTTACCTTTTTTACTGGTGTGCGCAAACTGGATAGTATTTCCGCCGGCGCCACAGAAAGCGTCTAGAACCACATCGTACACATACTTGTGGGCGATGTGCCACGCTACCTTCTCCGGCGTCACGCTGAACCAACTCTCGCGGTCCAGTTTTATACCTTCGTCGAATCTGTGGGACATTAATTGCTTCGTTAAACTTTAGTGGTAACGTTCAATTATAACGCTCTTAGCGTTTAGTTTTGAACACAGAATCAATGAATAGATGATTAAAAAACAAAAAAGTATACCAAACGGAATGCGGAAAACAGGGAATATGCATGCGATTTTTTTATTTGCAAAATAAAATACTTATTAGCTCTAGTAAACAATCATGAAATTGTTTTTTAAATACCTTCATCATTTATTAAGTTACAAAGCTTCAAAGACTACAGTTAGAATGAGAAGTCCGATACGTACTGTGACGTCAAATTACACGACGACTATACAACTGCCATAGAAAACAGCGTTTTCGCGAGAGGGACAGATATATTTGTTTAAAATAATTGTATCTTGTTCGTTTTTCGAGCAATGTAGATTCTAATTTCACAGTTAGTATTATATTTTCCAATACTTTTAGATAAACTGTTCAGATCATAAATACTTTTTTCATGCATATTCCCTATTGCGCCTAGAGGTAATTTATGTCGGGAACATTAATGGGGCGCTTGTGTTAGACGACTATAATGGCGTTATAAAAAATCTAAAATATTTTTTTGATTCGAACCAAAATTGTACTTGAGATTTATAGGTATTAAAATAGATACTATAAACTGAATAAATTTAAAATTTGCAGGGGACTCATACATACAAGGCCTTTTTTCAGTTTCTGGTACAGAAACCTTAAAATAAATAAGTATTACAATAAAATATACTCTAAAACAAAGAAAAAACTAGAGAAACTGACCTGTGAAAAAGTGAGTGCCTCTTCTTCCAATACTTGTACATCTTTGGGTCATCTCTCAGCTCCGCCGGCATTCCCGATGTATCGAAGTCTTCATCAATGATCGAATACCTTTTAGGTCTCTTCCTACGCTTCGTCGGTTCCACTTCACGATTCACTGTAGATTAGTAATTGGGGAAAAAGTTCTTCACTAAACTCATTTTTGACGATGATAAGTATTTTTTTTATCTTTGAAAACTGAGCCGATTATTATGCTACCACAATATGAAACCTTACTGTAAGAAACGGCTGTGACAATTGAAGTATCAAATTGGTTTGCGTTCCCTTAAAGGCAAAGGAGTCAGAATTCCTATTAGAACAAAAAATATTGTTGATAGGGCAGTTAGTTAATTGAAAACTAAATAAGTGAATTATATAAGAAGTATTTTAGCAAATCCAATTTCGCTAATTACTCTGAAAAGAGTTCCTTTCTGATGGCCAGGGCTTCGCCCGCATGGATGTCGGTTATCGCGATAAAAGTAATCATGAAATTTTGATCCCGTTCCCGCAACCCCTGGACACTCATTCCAGGAATAACAATTAGCGTTTATATTATTCCTGGCTATAATCTATACCTGTACCAAATTTCAGGCGGATCCGTTCATCCGTTAGATCCCGATTGAAAACCTAAGACACATCCAAACTAAACTTTTAAGCTTAACAGTTGGCAAGACGGTGCATGGGTGCATTGCATCAGGCGAAGCTCGGCGTTTCAATTTTATTCTCTCGTCCAGAACTTTTTGCAATTATTCCTAAGATATTCGTTTAAATCACATGGTGTAGAAGGGTAAAATAATTTGCATGAAATGCTTAAAGACTCTAATACCGTATTTGTGTAAATAGCTTTCCAATTACCGCTTTATAATTGCCCATTTTTTTAAGTATATAAATGGATATAATATGTTATCCATAAGAGGATGCAATTTTTACTATTGGGTAGCTAATATGATGAAAAATAACTTAAAGTAGTGTAAAAAAGGTAGGTAATCGGGTGTCTTTTTAAGAAATTTTACGACTGCTGTATTTATGAAAAGAAAATAGATTCTTGCTAAAAAAAAACATGATTATTTTCAATTGAGGGTAGTTTATTAACATTATTTTCATTCTATAAGGATGACTAATTACTTCCGATCATTTTGGAGTTTGATTCATTGCAATAGATCATTCAGTTGAAAAGTTACAATGTTTCTTTGGCGCGGGGTCACAGTTGTGAATTTTTTTTTAGAAAATCTATAAAAAAATTGATTTTTTTACTACGTTTTCCGACGATGAAATTAAATATAGTTTCCCTCATTTTCGTATGTGCATATTATAAAGAATTACACTGTATAAGATACACAATTCCACGATATATCATTTTGTTGTATCTCAAAGGGTTTAGGCAACGTTTTCGTTGAAAGCTCCCAGACGGCTTATTTTTTTCCGACACCTCCAACAAATATGTAACCAATGTTTTCAAAAACTTGTCAAATTATATACTAAAACCTTCCTCGTGAACCATTCTATCCATTGGTGAAAACAGCATGAAAATCGGTGCAGAAGATTTTGAGTTTATCGCGAACAGACAGACAGACGTGGCGGAGGACTTTGTTTTATAATAATGTAGTGATTAGACGAACTTTATTCGGAATACATTTTGACACCTTTTGTAATGCTTCCAAGTAAGTATTTCTTAAAGATAAATACTTTACTAACCTAAGTAAACATTTATAAAGAAGTCGTGAAATAAAGCTTAAAATTATGTTACAAAACTCAAAGGAGTATCGAGCCTGATCTTGATGAGAACTAAGACCGCATCATTTCTTTTTTCAAAATCAGGTTTGATTTCCGGCTAGGAATACCGATTTTTTCAAAATCCAATGCGCAGATTAATTTTTCATCAAAATCGATCTTGAGACTCCTTTTAGTGTTTTTCGTTCGAATTTGTCCATAACATAAGGCCATAAGGCCATAAATCTTCTTCGTTTATAACTCTTTGCATAATTGAAACCCGCATCAAAATCCGTAGAAAACGTAAGAGAAACAAAGACAAAAAGGCGATTTATTTTTATGAGTAATATTTACAGATTAGCCAGTTATCTAGAGAAACTATTAAGACGGACAGCGATTTATATTTTTAGAAGTACTACTTAGAGATAAGCCTTCGTGGTTTTCACCTAAAATTTAAGCAGATTCTGTTAAGAATCTACTAAAACCAGTACCTGCGTTTTGATTATATACCAATTGTTTGGAGTCAATATGAAAGCTAGCAGGTAATTAAAAAAAAAATGTGCTTCCAAGAATAGGTCATTACACAAATTAGGTATTTGGAGAACAAGTCCTTTGAAGAAGCTATTCTGATAACAGCCCGATTAGCAATAATCAGAACCTATAAAGATCACAAGACTTCTTTAACTTTCACTTTTAAGTAACTTGTACCATGTTACAAAGCTGGATTTGGGCGCTGTTACAGAAGCGTTTATTTCTATAACTATCTTAAATCGGCTTATAAAATGTTACTTAGCCCTATAATACACTTGGCGAAGCGCAGCTTCTACACCGTGAAATTATGGTTGTTTGCAAATATACAATCATCATCATCTGCCTAGCTTTTTCCCAACTACATTGGTGTCGGCTTCCAGTCAAACCGGATTCAGCTGAATACCAGTGTTTTACGTGGAGCGGCTGCCTACCAGACCTCCACAACCCATTAACTGGGTAACATGGTTGCAAATATACAATAGATCTATTTAAAAAAAATGGTTGTTGCGTGCGTGCAGATAATGCTATATCTATCCCTAGGCATAAGATCTTATTTTGCTCTGAACATTTATGAGTCGCTATTAACGTATCGGCAGCGTCTACGTTTTGAGTATAGTTACCCACGTATGTCGCTAGGGACCTAATATTGTTTCTCACGCTTTCGAGTTTATGCTTTTTTGTTTTTATTATTTGAAAACAGTGATTTATTATTTTTTGTAAGTTTAACGTTACGTTTCGATAGATTGATGGTCCATTGTTCTGCCGCGAGAAAATAACCATTAATATTTCACGGTATACGTAGGTAGGCATGCCCAGGAATGTAACTTCCATGACGGGAACTATTTTGTCATCATTCAAAACAACATCTAAATCATCCTTATTACGGGCTGTCGTTCTATACAACCTGTTTTTTTTTTATATCCCATAACTCTAGGGCTATATTCTGTAGGCATAAATAATACTAAAACTCCTAGAATAGGTGGTCCAAAAATGCATCGTTTCAGAGATATCATCAATCATAATTAAATTAGGTCAAAAATTTTCACCATTATGACGAATCTTTACTTTTGCGGGTTGTGTTGTTACCGTACAAAATAGACCCTCGATGTGTCTAGGTATCTAAGTTTCATTGATAAATACAAGTAATTCATTTCTATTCAAACCAATCATTCATATTTAAAGTTAAGAAAATGCGACGTTGTCATATTTCACGTAAGGGTGTTTTACATTAATAATCGTGACTTTGCCTAATTATTTAGTATGAAAAATGAAAAGAAAAATAACGAAGGATTGGAACATAACTCATATGCCAGTTGATTCTTTGATATGGCCTCAACCATACCCTAGAGTTATGGGATATAAAAAAAACACGTTGTATAATACTATTTTGGTATTTGCAGTATTGATTAACAATTTGTTTATAAGTAACCACACTGTTAATTAATCAATGTCATTTGCTGAAACTAAGGCATTTTTGTCATATTTTGTAAAAAGTATTTTGTTATTTTTTTCGAAACTTTTGAGAATAAAAACTTTCGTCGATGTTAAAAAACAAAGATACAAAACCAAAAACACCGACTTCCGAAATTAAAGTTAAGTATTTGAAACTTTGTAGTGTTTCGTTTGGAATTCGGTTATATTTTTTTTTTTGAAAAAGTTTTTTTTCTTCAGTTTTAGTGGTGATACTTGGACGACGTCTTCGTCTACGCAAGATAGAAATAAGCAAAACTGCTCATAAAATAAAAAGTACTGATCCAAACTAACATACATTTATTAACACTAAATGGCATCGAACTATAAAAGAATCACAGAAATCGGTTCAGAAACCTCGGAGTAATCGTGTACATACATAAAATCATGAAGTATATTTGGTGCCTGAAATTATAAAACCTTCGAAAACTGAGAAATTCCATGCCCTTTTCACTTTCCATTAGTAGGTAAGCATAGAGTTTTAATGTTATAGATTTCCTTTATGTTATCCACATAATATTGTAGATGAATGAGTAATCGAGTAATGTCTCCAATTGTTCTAGAATCATATTTAAAAAATTGTCTACAGGATTTCGACGTCAACAGCAAATATACAATCCATTAAAACATCTTTAACACCGCATATTTTAAAACATTCTACTTTACACCCAGGCACCCTCATAAATCATAGAATTAAAAAAGGTAGCAAATGCTTGTAACAAAAGCCGAGTCAGTGCCGTCAAAATATTATTAAAACAATAGACAACCCATTTCTATGGGCCATAAAACACCTGATAAGGTAAACCCAAACATCCTGCATTTTGACATATATTCTAAGAAATTTTATCAGTCCTTCATTTGCTATTCATAGCGTAAAGAAGCTTAAATATGTAGTTATTTAGTGGTGAAATTGACATTAATATCTTTTTTGTAAAATGCCGACAAAAGGTAAACTGTGCAACGAAAAACGTCTTAAAATCCAGATGTTCAATGAACAAGGAAGTTCCAGGTAGAGATTAATAAGAGCATCAGCTATGTGGGTAACTCGCGAGAAAAACAGATCAACAAAATATTTATATTTCAGTTAACTTTGAATGGTACCTACCTAGTCTGCCAAGACACGACCAATCGTTTAAAATCTATGTCTCGAAAAAAAAAAAACTTAATACTCAAAAAACAGTCCCCTGGTGTCTCACCAAAACAGTCCCCTGGCATAAGTTACACTTAATCTACTCATTTTATTGGTATTTCCAATATCCGTAGACTATGAAATTGCCGTTTCAATGTCGGTGAAGTAATTACTCAATTAAAAAACATACAATGCAAAAAAAAACAGTTTTATATTTGGGCCGTGCCCTGGCCAATTTCAATACCATTTTATGTCATTAATATTTTTTTCTGTATATTATTTTGCACGATTTGAAAGTATTGTTAACGATAAAAACCGGAAAAGTGCGAGTAGGACTCGCCCACCGTACAAATGAGTAGTACATGTTTTAAATAGCTCAGGAATCGAGTCTCAGTTTTTTCGAGCTTTTCAGTCATTTATACTTGTAGTTTAAGACGATGTTATTTGCAAAATTTTGTAGTTTTAGGACTATACATAGGGCAACGGAATATCCTAATATAAACATTCTTCAGTTGCTGACTGATTGAGTGATTGTCAGACGAGCTTCACACTACACTACTGGTTGTAAAAAGGTGAATGTGAAATGAATGAAAAACCTTTTTACAACCAGTAGTGTAGTGTGAAGCTACATGTAGCTTCCCTACACTCCACACTTAGACAGGATTTATAGAAATTCTTAGGGGAACGGGAAGGGCACCGAGGGTTCCGTACCATCATATATAACGTGAAATGTTTTTAAATTTTCATCGGCGAGGCTCATATTCGTCAGAGAATGCACAATCACTGCGGTGTATATTGCCGGCTTAGATCAGGGCCATCTCTTGAATCTTTTGCACATCTTAGAATACACGAATCGGGCAAGTTGGTAATTATATTGGATAACAGCAGAATCGATTTGGTGCCTGAAATTACAACATCTTAGCAAATTACATGCGCTTTTTACTGTCCAGTAGTAGAATTAAAACCTCCACATATTACAGATTGCCTTCTGAATCGAGTAATCGAGTAAAGTCTCAAATTTTTCTAGAAATATATAAAATTGTCTACAGAATTTCGACGTCAACAGCAAAAAGACTATCCAGTGAAAACATGTTTTTAACACCGCATATTTTAGAACATTCTACTTTACGTACAGCCTTGGCCAAAAGTATTAGGCACCCTCATAAATCATAGATTAAAAAAGTAGCAAATGCTTGTAAAAACGACAGCTAAGCCAGTGCCGTCAAAATATTATTAAAACAATAGATAACCCCTTTCTATGGGCCATAAAACACCTGATTAGGTAAACCCAAACAAATTGTATTTTGAAAAGAATACTCAGAAGTTTTATCAGTCTTTGCTACCCATTCATAGTGTAAAGAAGCTTAAATGTGTTGATTTAGTGATGAAATTGACTTAATCTTCTTTTGAAAATGCCGACATAAAGGGAACTGTGCAACGAAAAACGTAAACCTATTAAGGACAGTAAGCCCAAATTGGGGCCAAATGGTATTGTCTTTCAATTGTCTTGCGTGCTAGGTGCCTGATCCAGTTGTTACAAGAACAAGAAAAGTTCCAGGAAGAGATTAATAAGGGCATCACAATCAGCTCAGTGGGAATCTCGCGGTCTCAGTGTATTATTACTAAAGCCAATGTTGTGACTTTGTCTCTTTGCCCATGAGTCATTTTTACTGTCTTTTGCATATTTTGTATAATACCTTATTCTTGTAATGACCTTTTCTTGGAAAACTATTTAAAAAAATACCTATTGACTACCTTAACGTTAACACTAAACAATAGTGAATATGCATGAAAATAGTATTTAATTATCTATACAGTTTATCTAAAAAATCTATTATATAAAAATGAATCGCTGAATGTGTTGCTAAGCGCATATCTATTGTGTGTCGCTAAGGGCATGATTCTGGACACCCCAGTGTTGGAAAAATTATTCCAACACTGGGGTGTCCAGAATCATGCCCCGGACCCATGGAAATCGTTTGTGCGTCGATGTCAGATACACGCGGTATATCATCACGCTAAGACAAATAGGAGTGGAGCAGTCATGGAAAATGTGACGCAAACGAAGTTGCGCGGGTCAGCTAGTCTATTATAATATTATAAAGCAGAAGAGTTTGTTTGTTTGTTTGAACGCGCTAATCTCAGGAACTACTGGGCCGATTTGAAAAATTATTTCAGTGTTAGATAGCCCATTTATCGAGGAAGACTATAGGCTATATATCATCACGCTAAGGCAAAAAGGAGCGGAGCAGTAATGTGAAAGGAAAATGTGACGCAGACGAAGTTGCGCGGGTCAGCTAGTAATATATATAAATACTAACACTAAAAATATAAATAAAATTACTCAAAAAACAAACGAAATATTATTGTTCTAAACAAATATAACTGTCCCTCTCGCGAAAACGCTGTTTTGTATGGCATACAGTTGCCATAAAAAACAGGCGACATGGACTTTGACGTCAAAGGTCATATTGGACTTCTCTTTATAATTGTAATCTTTGAAGCTTCGATTCACCTATTGATTACGGTGTTTCAAAAATAAAATCATGATTTTTCTAGTATACTATCTTAGAGCTGATAAGTTTTTTATAATGCAAATAAAAAAATCGCATGCATATTCCACATTGGTAATTATTAAAACGCGGTGATCACATAAACGATATTTATTATCTTTTTAAATGACTAAGTAATGTAATGACTCATTAACAAGTTCATGTTATTTGTTACATTGCTTCTAATTATTTGTTTCGCTAACTACAGGAAGTATTTAGTTAATCCACTAACAAAAATATTATGGAAAATCTATACATCTATACATACATATAAATAAAATTGGAGTGTCTGTTTGTAATATAGAAATAACCGTTTTTTACTGCATTTAAATGAATAATATACGGTACATACACCAAAATAAAATTTTATTTTTCATTTTTGTCTCTTTGTCTGTCTGCTTGTTCCGGCTAATCTCTGAAATGGCTGGAACGGATTTTGACGAGACTTTTATACTTAGGCTACGTTTATTTTACAAAAAAAAAAAAACTAAAGAATTAAAGAATCGACTGTTAGGCGGAACGAAGTTCGCCGGGTCGCGCTAGTTATTAATATAATGTGAGACTATCTATACTAATAATATTGTAAAGAGGTAACATTTGTTTGTAAGTTTGTATGTAGGGGGTAATCTCAGGAACTACTGGTCCGATTTCTTTATTAGTGAAACGAGAGGAGTCAATTAAATTTACGCAAAATTAATATAACTGGTGATAATTATCTGTACATATGATAAAATTGTAGACTTGCCGTGTCTGTACATTTAATATTTTCGCATAAAAATTACATAAAAATGTCAAAAAAATTACATAGAACACAAAAATGCAATTTTCGTCTGTTAGTTTGTGAGAGCATCACGCATAAACCACGGATTGGATTCAAAATGAAGGTACTTATAATATTAATAACTGGAGTAACATTTTAGCTACTATTTCATCAAAATCGACCCACAAAATAAAAAGATATCGAATTTTAAAGTTTAGGAAGAGACTTCATCGAGCGCTAAAATAGGTTGTTTTTATTGAAACTCCCAAATACTTGCAACGCCACCTATTGAGAAAAGTTTTAGTACAAACATCGAGCGCCTAAATAGTTTGTTTTTATTGAGACTCCAGATACTTGCAATGCCATCTATTGAGAAAAGTTGTAATGACAAATGTGTGAACACTGAAATCAATATATTTTTCAGTTATTTTTTAATTAAACTCAAATGTAGCAAAAGAAAAGTGAACATGTTTTCTTATATTATTATTCCTATCATTATTTATCGTAACGTGTGAGCTTCTAAATTCGAACTTACGAGTACATTTGACAGTTCAGTTACGTTGTCGATAGATGGCGTTGTACTGATTACCGCATGCAGCATGACCTCAGCCCGATGTTTTTGGTTTATTATCTTGAAGTAATTTTTTATTTGTAGTGGAGACATCCAAACACGCTATCTACTCAGACACCAATCTAGGCTAAACTTACCAAGTTCTCGATTAAAAATGCACTCTAAAAGTCCCTATGTAATGTCTATTAAATTATATAACAAACTACCCGCTTCAATAAAAAGAGAAGAGAAAATTAATATATTTTTAAGAAAACTCAAACAATTTATGCTAAATAAAAGCTACTACTCGGTAAACGAATATCTAAGTGATAAACTATAAAATCATAATAATTACGTACCGCAAACTACCCAAATCCTTGTGTTTTACATAATTTAAAGAAAAAAGCTTCCTCTCTCCTACTTATCTTGCTGTGCCCGACAGGGTCCACATGAACCAATTTTGTTTTTACCAGCTAAGAATACATGTGGAATGCAATAAAGATATTGAGTATTGAGTATTTAGCTATGAAAATGAATAACTATTTATTATTGATAAATCGAAAACCTTTGCAATAAAATCGATGGTTTTTCGATTGGATTATCGAGTTTACTTGGAGAGGAAACTACATCCATAGGTAAACTGTTTTACTAACATAAGTGGTGTATTTTAGGTATTATGCTTCAAAGTGGCAAACGTTAAACTATAACAGACGAACGCATCGATCTTCAAGGTTAAGCAACGCTTGCCGAGGTCGGTCTGTGGATGGGTGACCATTATAACATACGGGTCGATCGGCCCGTGCCACTACAACCACTTCATTCAATCAGTCTCCTTAGTCAGTACCTACTAAATATCTATTTAAATAATCGAGTATTCTTCACATTAAATCGATTCTATCTTTATCATCTGCCTAGCCTTTCCCTAACTATCTCAGGTCGGCTTCCAGACAATCCGGATTCAACTGAACCGGTATTTTACGCGTAGCTGCTGCCTACCAGACCTCCACAACTCATTGTCTGGGTAACAAGGTACTTCTAGTTCTTGGCACGACTGGATTCAGTTTTTACTGGCTTTTGAGTTTTGACTATCCGTAACGAGTTCCAATGATCTACAAATGACAGCCGGGATCAAAGGCTTAACGTGCTTCCTGAGGCACGAAGGAAACTCAGTATGTTAATATGGTCACCCATCCACAGACCAACCTTGACAAGCGTTACTTAACCTTGAAGGTCGATCCGTGCAGATGTTTTTATTTAGCCATGAGCTCCTCTATAATAATCAATTCTTTGAACTCAGTTAAATTTTAAAATATTGCACTATGTTAAAACAATTAAAATAATCAGTGTTCTACAATCAGCAATTTAGGCAGTAAAAATCGGAGAAAATGTGTTTCTTTTTGGACTGTGCTGGACGAAATATAAGAACAGTTTCTTTGTTTCGTAGCTTGAAGACTACCAGGTTGGTAGTCTTCAAGCTACGAAACAAAACCGACTATCGAACAAATGGTTATTTGTTTGATAGTCGGTTTTGTTGATTTTGATTCAAGGTAGGTTTGTACCAGGAGATTACATGGGCTCAGGTTGATCGGTATTAGGTACCCTCTTCCTATTTTCTTAATCCTTAGAGAGATCAGGATATGTTACTGAATGTAGATTTTGTGTATGCTACAAATCGCATAATTTTCCGACATCCACGCGAACGAAGTCGCGGGCACAGCTAGTGTAATATAAGTGAAATCAGCTATTTTAGAATGTGTAAATTCAATCTGCTTTTAATAAATTTTTAAAAAAGTGGTCGAATGCAGAAATTCCGACATAATAAATACGCTTTGAAAACTATCTATAGATTCATGAATATTTTAAATTCCAATTTGGAATTGTGGTACACCATTATGTACACAAAGCCAGATCTTTACTCGCGATTTTTAAAATGATATCAGTCTAAATATTGATACCTAAATAGTATTTGCGGCAAGTGCTGCAAACATGCTACTTTTTCGATTTTTATTGATGAGAAAAGCATTTCATTACGGAACAATTAATGAAGGTTTTGTGAAAATTAATTGAAAATGTTGAAATGTTTATAATTTGTTGAAGAAGTCAGAAAACAAATCATTTCACAGATACAACGCCGCGCAACGGAAGCGTCAATCTAAAATTGAACAATACAAATTCACCCAATTCTCTATAGGTTACTATTTTACCAGCAATTACTTTTTTTTTTTATATCTCAGAAGAAATGCATTACCTTGTGGAGATAAGTGAGTTTGCCATGTTACATTTCAGATACCGTTCCACGGCGGTGTAAATTGAGCCAAGCCGGGGCGGATTGCTACTGTACAAAATAAATACCATACCTGCACTCTCTGCTTCTTCAATTTTCTCCTCCTCATCATTGGAGTCCTCAGCATCGCAAGGCAGAGGTACCGCGGCCGCTTCAGCCAACTTAATACTCTCGTCATCCAGGCTGGTGTCTTGGGAAGCAAGGTGACATGTTCGCGGGGTCCCTGTGGGCACATTCTCGGACCGCTCCGTGTCTGACTTCACTTCTGTGTAGTCGTCATCTGTCTGCATTTCTCTTTCATCCGGAGAGTCTTTGGACTGGATAGGAGAAATAAAATAGAGTTGTAACAACAATTTATGTAACATGTAACAAATACGGGCTTACGGTCGTTGAGAGGTAGCCAAATTGGTTTAAAACTCACATTTACAATATAAACATGGACGTAATAAAGTATGACAGCTTCCGCCAGTGGCGTTGCCCGCGTAAATGATCTCAAGTGAACATTCTCCTGGGATGAAAGTATCTTAATGTCATATTCCAGGACATGGTCTACCTGAGTGCTAAGTTTCACCCAATACTTTCGGATTAAAGATTAAAAACATATAGATAGACCGAGAGGCAGAGTTAGTGTATATTAGAACTAGCACTTCACGCGCACCTTCGTTCGCGCAGGTTTAGTATTGTAATTTTCGTAGGATCTTTGTTTTTGAAAAAAAAAAAGCATATGCTTAGCCTCCTGATAAATTTAACTTTCTATTGGTAAATAAATGGTCAAAATCGATCCAATACTTTAGGAGCCTATTCAGTACACAACCAAACAAGTAATATTTCCTCTTTATAATATTAGTAACTGAAGATAAATTGATATGGAAAAAAAAAACAAAACCATACTCCTGGCACAGTCGGGTAAAAGATGAAACAATAGAAAGATAAAGTGCCCATACACCTGACACCTGTACTTTGAGGGGATTTAATGAATGCTACCGATGCTGCTATTAACGTTGTCACCTACTCGACCCAAACAATTTAAAAAGTTAACCATCAACTCAAAAAGAAGAAGCTCACCTGATCCAAAGTATAAGGGTTCCCCTCATCATCGAAGTAGGTTTTCTTACTGCTCAAGTTCTTCCTGAACCTCGGCGGCCGCAGCCTCGCAGGCCTCTTGCGGTAGATCAGCTCGCCTTTGGGCAGCTTTTCAGGGTGCACGCAGAAGCCCATCATTTGGAAAGTGCTCTTTATCTTAGCGTGGGCTATGTCTTCGTATTCCTCTTCAGTTTCATGGCTGGAAAGTTTTATTGGATAGTAATGAGTAAGGCATTAGCAATAGGGATGATTCTTGGGTAAAAAAAAATCTTCTAATAGCTTTTCCTCGCGACTGAGTACGTTCATATCTCGTTTGCTTGGTACCGTGGGAATTTTGGGAAATCCTCTCTTAGTTCTCCCCGAAGTGTAGGGAACCAACATGCCAAATTTTAGCGTTCTACGAGCAGTAGTTTCGGCTGCGCGTTGTCTGTCAGTCTCTTAGTAACGGAAGAATTTAGCGGACCCGACAGACGTTGTCCTGCATGATGACTGCAGCGCCATCTGCCATCATAAACCATCTAGGGCGCCACCCAAACGCATAAAAAAAAATTCATTCAATCGGTCCATCCGTTTAGGAGGAGTTCAGTGACATACACACGTACAGTAGAATTATAATATAACTAGCTGGCCCGCGCAACTTCGTCTGCGTCACATTATTAATTAATAATATCGCTATTAAAAATAGGGGATGATGGAAAATTTAGGGTTGTATGTATTTTTTAATGCCACATTATAGAAAAATGAAAATAAAAAAAACTGTCCAAAAATTAAAAAAAAAATGTTAGGGGTTTTATATTTTTCATACCCCTAAGTGATAAGGGTTGTCCACCCTTATCACTAGATAGTAGCCGATTGTCAGACCTACTGAATATGCATATAAAATTTGGTAAAAATCGGTAAAGCCTTTTCGGAGCAGTAAGGTAACTAACATTGTGACACGAGAATTTTATATCTATGAAGATTATAAAGATATTGATGACTGATAATGTTTCACTTAGTCCGTCAGTCAGATTGTCTAAAAATATTGACGAAGATAAAAAGCATCAAAGATCAGGAGTGGAAGCTTGTGACGTCACATTGAGGTAAGTAAAGGTGCTCAAGTGTGACGCGTCCCACGAGTGTTCAAAGCACTGTATTGCTTTCATATCTTGTGTAAATGAAAAAAAAAAAAACAATATTTTCTTGAAATGTATCTGACGGACTTATAAGATATCCACCCTATTGGTAAGTTATGTTTCGTTGTTCTTGATTTAATCTTAGATAAATTGATGTCAAGATAAGGAATATCCAACAGGAGTCGTGCATATTTCGGAGTTAAAATGTTACTTAAGGGTTTTAACAGTGAGGCAGCTCTATCTCTTAAATCAATTTCTGACGCAACATAAGAAACTGAACTACGACCCGCTCGTATTGAAAAGACGTACTAAACATTTGGTTTGCCCCCAACCAATTTCCTTATTTCCTTCAAAACCAAATTTCAGTCATCGATTTGCTCAGTTTATTGGCCCCTACATCTACAACAAACTAAATAAAATTTTGAACGTTTACCCCTTGACTCAAAAAATCTGCAAAATTAAAGTCAGTAATTACCTCCAAAAACTCACTTATGAGGAGACAGAAAGAAATTTTTATGAGGGTATTTGGAGCAACAAATACCCTCATAAAAATTTATAAGTACTCATGTATATATTTATTTGTCTATTCCGTTATCTATTTATTCATTAGAAAACTAATAAAATCAATAACAAGTTACTCTTTTTCCGCAATCCACACACCCTCTCACACACACCTCCATCTCACACAAAGAGAGGACTGCTCACACACCTATCTACCAGGCATTTTTTTTTGTTTGTCATGTAATTTTGTAATGTTTTTCTTAAATTATTTTATTTTTATTTTTATTTACTTTTTTTAGTTTTATTCTCCATCATGTATTAGGCACGTACATTTTAAGATGGAATCATATCCTATTTGTAACTCAAGGGGATCGGCGTTGAGGGCTGGAATACAGGTTTTTGCCTAGTTCGGCCCCAAATGCTAATACTGTTGTGTACACTAACTGTCGATTATGCACTCTCACACTTAATTGTGATAAAATGTACAATTTTTTTTGCAAATAAATATTACTATTACTATTACTATTACTATAAAGCACTCACAAACGAGGTAGTGTAAATTTTTACCAGTGAAAGAATTTCTGAATTCGGATCGGCTCCTCCATAGTACCTTCTACACAATCCATTTTCCTTATTTAAAATATTAGTTTAGATTAATGATACCTAATAGACTGAGATCACAAAATCCAGACCTTACTTATTTTCTCACTAACATAATTGGGAAATTATAGCAGTGTTATTATGTAGGTACTTTTATTTATTTATTTAAAATACTGCCACATCACATACATCAAAGACTTAAAAACCATAACAAAAATCTGATGCACATGACAATTAAGGCGTATATAGAGCTGAACAATATTGCTTGCTGCCATGAATTCACAATTGATAACTAATTTTAATCATAAAAATAAAAAGTAAAATAGGTACAATTTGTTAGAATCAATTACACAAATAAAAAAAAATAACTTTAAAATATCTCAATAGATTAAAATTAAACTTCAAATTTAAAAATTTCGATAATTATATATAAAAATTTAAAAAAAATTAAATTGGATTCATAGCATACTTTTAACATAGGTACGCTACTGGCTTGGGCCAATGGCCATTTTTTTTTATTTCATTATAGGTATTTTAGTAAAGAAGGAGATGGTTAAGTCCTGGCAGGCTCGCACCTTTCCTTATTTGCACCTAGTAAATAAAGTATGCCCACATTATAGCCTTGTGAATATGATCTCACTCGACGTGGCGTGACTTTTAAGACTATTACAATGACTAATTAGTCGTTAAAATATAAGTTAATTACTAATTATTTAACGATACTCTGTAAAACATACATAAAAATTAGCACCCATACTTATAAGTCATTTAATAGGCATTAAGTACCTGATACCTGGAAAACGGCCGTCGTCAGTTCTGGGAGCTTAGTCCATACCTTATTATGTTGAGTATAGAGCAAAATCTATCTTTCACCTTGCGTAGCCATGGGGACTTAGGACTTGAACTTAGTCAAATTTTCAAAATAAAATAAAATTTAGAGGCCCATAATTCGGAAACGGTGCGTCGAAGGACCATGTTTTTCAGAACTTAAATGACTTCTATGGACAAGATGAACCCGAAAATTTCCGAAAAAAAAAAAAACCTTTTTTCTATTTTTGTTTTGGTTTTCCTAACTGCTCATAGTGTCCCTAAGCGTTTACTCCAACTCCTTAAATCTACGCCCCTAAGACGACCCCAAGTTCAAGAACATTTTAAGACGTGTTCAATGACCTTCGTACACACCTACTGATGTCACCACCACCTATCTAAAAATAGATCCAAACAAAGGCGACAGTAAAACTGGCTACTTTTTATTCTTATTTGCATAGGTACCTCTTTATTAGTCTTTATGTACAGTTGACCAAAAGTAACTACAATAAATTACTGAACAACTATTATATGCGCAAAATTATTTTCAAACGCGTATAACAAAATAAGTAAATAATTGGGCATCAAAATGAATTCATCCATATCGCTGGAATGGCACAAGTGCCCAGAACACTGGCAGCATTTGAACGGCAATTGACAATGCTTATTCATTCTGTTTCTTAACTCTTGTATTTTATTACTTATTAAAGAATACTCATAAAATTAAATAAAAACATACTATAGTTTACGCTTCGGCTGCCGTAAATTCTTCCGAGGTTTTCTTGGCCTTTTCTTATGCTGTGGACTTTGTCCTACATTTCCTGATGATGTAGGAATCTGTAAAGCTCTATTTTGTACTTCTGGCTGTGGTGTCAGACGTAGTGCAGGACTTTTACGCTGCGGCCTTTGTGCTACATTTCCTGTAAGAACCTGTAAAGCTCGATTTTGTACCCGTGGCTGGGATGTCAGAGGCAGTACAGGACTTTCATTCAATTCAGGATGATACTTATGGAAATGCATCCACATACCGATAGAATTTGGGGCTACAACAACAGCACCACATTTTTTGCACTTTTTATACCAAGATGCTACGTTTGATTTCTTTTTATGACAACCGCGAGGGCGTTTGCTTTTAAGTTTTCTAGTTTTAGGCATTTTGAAAGAATAGAATCTTAAATTGGAGAAAAACGGGACTCTGTAATTAGGACAGCTAGCACAATGTTCACACAAAGAAACTTTTGAAACTTGTGAAATAGTATTACGCAGTGTCAAACTTGTTACGCAATATTGCAATCCAATGTCTCTACAGTCCTACTAAATTGAATGGTACAGTATTATTAACTAGTGATTGATGAAGTTAAGTCTTTTTAATTTTGTCGTATTATAAATGACGGGAAAGTCCTCGGCATAGATTAAATTGTAGAACAAGAGTCAAGATGAATGCTCTGTGGTAAGCGCGAATTTCAAAATAATATCTTGAGTCCAGATTTCTATCCAATTAGAGTAAAATATACTTTAATCTAGATGCTATATTTTCTATACTAATATTATAAAGAGGTAACATTTGTTTGTAAGTTTGTATGTAGGGGGTAATCTCAGGAACTACTGGTCCAATTTGAAAAATTCTTTCAGTATTAGATGGCCCATGTATCGAGGAAGGATATAGGCTACATATCATCACGCTAAGACTAAAAGGAGCCGAGCATTCATGGAAAATGTGACGCTGACGAAGTTGCGTGGGTCAGCTAGTTTTTTTTATAATTTTAGGCATACTTCATAATATTTATTACCATTACGACCCTCCAAACTCATTTTTTTAAGAAATTACTCAATTAATCAATGGAAAATTTTCGAAATCTATATATTCAGAAAAGTACATCCAGAGATTGCCTTTTACAAAAATATAATAATAATAGGGAATATGCATAAAAAAATATTTACTAACTAAACACTTTATCTAAAAATATACAAAAATATTATATTACTAAAGCCCGGGTGACACGAGGCTAGTATTTTGAAGCTAGGATAGTAAGCTAGTAAGGGGTCACTAGCTTGGTTTCTAGCTTACCTACTAGCCTGGATTGTAACCAAGCTAGTGCTGTCTACACGAAGCTAGGAAATTTCAAGCTAGTCAAGTCAGTAGTGAGTTGTGCTTAACCTAATAACACGTATACGTAAAAATGAACAGTGTGCGTAAGAGAAAAGCAATTCTACTAAGAAAGTTAATTCGGAAGTTGTGTCAACATGCGCTAGATGAAATATTAGCTCTGCTAGAAGAAAAGCGTACTTGGACAAGACCCTGGATCTTAAGAAGACATAGTCATGGAGCATCTGCATTACTTTTAAAAGAACTGGGATCTGAGGATTCCGGCGAATTCAAGAGTATTTTGCGAATGACACCTAATATTTTTGACAATTTACTGAATCTAGTGGGACCACAAATACAAAAATTAAATACTAATATGAGAGAAGCCATACCGGCTAAAATAAAATTGGAAATAACTCTAGATTTTCTATCATCTGGTGTCAATTACAGGAAGTTAAGTCACATGTATCGTGTTTCAAGATCTACTATATCTAGATTTATACCAGAAGTTTGCAGTGAAATTTATAAGGCATTAAAGAAAGATATACAGGTATGTAGAATTTTATTTATTTCAAATTAAAGTAGGTACTTTTACGCTTACATAAATGGCGAGATTAAATTCTAAATTACAAAATGAGAAATCATAAATGACGACAAAATGTACGTTTACGCTACATAAATGGCGAGAAATGTATCAAGCATTTTGAAATGCTTGATAGATGGGATCTTCATCTTGCTCCAACTCTTGCTGTGGTGGCGGATGGATGATGGGTTCATCACGTTGCTCAGTCTGTTGTAGTTGTGATGGTGGATTAGTGTAGAGTGGACTTGCTGCAGAACTATTGTAAGAAAATGTGGTTGACATATTGGAGTCTGAAGAATTGATAGGTGACTGGTACGAAAATGTAGTATTTCCGAAGTTTAAATCATACATCCGACAGCGGGATAGTGTTGCGTTGATCTGATCCCTAGCTAAAATGGCCTGTCCGGGTGAAAGCTTTTTCAACTGACTTGCTACATATTTTGCAAATATCTCATGTTCATCCAGCTCTGGTTCCTGAAATTCTCGTGAACTGTTTAAATTCTCCTTAATCACCTTAATTTCATTTATCAATGAACTCACTCGCGAAACCTTCCGTTTCTTAAATTGCGGAATGTTACTTCCGGGGGAAATAAATTTAGAAGTTTTATCTTGAATAGACGACATTTCGCTTGCAGGTTGAGACATTTCAACTGTCTTTTCTGACAGATTTTCTGCTACGGGTGGTTCTAATGACTGACTGTTGCTTGCACTGTTGTCATCTTTATTATTGTTTGGAGAATCTTGATTGTTCTGAAAATAAAAAATTTGTTAAAAATATTGTTACAGATTCCAACTACAACTGAAGAATGGGCAGCTATAGAAAATGGTTTCAGAGTGAAATGGAACTTTCCAGCGTGTTATGGCGCCGTCGACGGGAAGCATGTTCAAATCATAGCTCCTGGCAACAGTGGAAGTTTGTTTTTTAATTACAAAAAAACATTCAGTATTGTTCTTATGGCTATTGTTGATTACGATTATAATTTCATTTATATTGACGTCGGCGCCTGTGGAATGGCATCTGATGGAAGTGTTTTTAGGAATTGCTCCATATATAATCAACTAGAAAATAACCTTATACCACAAGGCGGAGTAATTTTGGCGGATGCTGCATTCCCATTAAAATCGTATATTATGAAACCGTACCCAGGTGACAATTTAACACATGAAGAAAAAGTATACAACTACCGGCTAAGTAGAGCCAGAAGAACTGTAGAAAATGCCTTTGGCATATTGGCAAGCCGATTTCGTGTTTATCAAAGACCAATCGCAGTTGACGTAAAAACAGTAGACAAAATTGTACTAGCATCATGTGCTCTGCATAATTGGTTACGAAAAGAGCAAAAAAGCACTTATTGCATTAGTAGTGATGTCGACCAAGAAGACATTGAAGCGGGAAACATTATTCCCGGTTCATGGAGAATGGAAAATTTATGTTTACCCAGTATCAGTCGACAGGGAAGTAACCACTCTTCTCTGTCAGCTATCGAAAAAAGGGAGAAATTTAAGAGATATTTCAACAATGATGGAGCAGTACCATGGCAAGCAAGAATGATTCGTTAATTCAGACAAAACTACAAGAAAAATTAAAAATGCCGACGATTATTAATATTTCAATAAGTACTTTTAAGGTAAATAATTGTAAAGAGTAAATAATATTAAAATAACTTACCGAAGTTTTTCTCTTCATTGGCACCTTTTTTATGAAATTATGCATTTCCTCAAACCAAATAATTTTTGGCTTATAGACTTCTGCAGTTCCTGCTCCAGACCTCTCAGATTTTTCTATCTTTGTTAATTCTTGACAATATGTAGCTCTTAGATTTTTAATTTTATTTTTAATCTCTTTTATCGACATTTCTATTCCATCTTTATTTAGTATGTCGCGTATTTTTTCTAGTGACGAGTCTCGCATTTGCTTGTCCTTGTAAGATGGAATACTTGCATTCCACAAACATTCCTCTTCTCTGTACAATTGAACGAATTTTAAATTAATTTCGTCCGCTAATTTCGGCATTTTAACAAATTGCACGCACTCTCACCACGCTCTCCGACTGCACACTAGCTTAGGTTCGCTAGCTTCGCGGTTGACACGAAGCTAGTAACGAAGCCAGGATAGTAAAACGGGTGGTGGGGGGCGCCTACTAGCTTGAAAAATAGAACCCCAAGCTATTAAAACTATCCTGGCTTGAGGCACTAGCTTGCTAGCTTCCACACTAGCTTACTAGCTTGTAAACGAAGCTAGTTCCGTCTACACGAAGCTAGTGTCACTAGCTTACTAGCTTGGCAGCACTAGCTTGGCTCACTAGCTTGATTTACTAGCCTCACGAGGCTAGTAAATCAAGCTAGTAATCACCCGGGCTTAACAGTGGAAATAGAATCAAAATTGCTCGAAAAACAAACGAGATATATCAAACAAATATATCTGTCCCTCTCGCGAAAACGCTGTTTTCTATGGCAGATGTATAGACGTCACGTAATGTGACGTCAAATTCCATGTCGGACGTCTTGTTCTAAAAGTAAACTTTGAAGCGTTATAACTTCATCGCTGATGAAGATATTTAAAAAATATTTTCTAGAGTGTTTACTGGAGCTTATAAGTAATTCATTTTATAAATAAAAAAATCGCGTGCATATTCCCTATTGTTAACATGTTTATTTAAGGGAATCTAGTATTATTTTATACTAGCCTAATTTGCATCCCACTGCTGGGCAAAAGCCTCCCCTTTCTCTTTGCATACCTCCTTATCCGGAGCTATTTGGGTTCGGTTTCGGTTATTTATATTTTTCCCTTTTTTTTATCAACAACATCGTCTGACGTCGTCACACAGAAATCATCATCAATCATCCAAGTAAGCAAAAATGCTCATAAAATAAGAAACTATAGAGCCAAACTGACTTATTGACATTGAAATAACAGAAAATTACAAAAATCGTATCAAAAACCGCCAGAAATCGGTGTGCCTTCTCCTTTTTTAGAAGTTGGTTAGTAAAAGTAAAGTTACCTTACCTTCTTTTCAATATCACAGGAGTCTCTTCCGGCGGTTCATCATCCCCATCACAGCTATTTGAATTTAAATGATTACTATTCACAGGTGGTGTATTACATGACTCAGTTGTACAATCAACCACATCTATATCTGGTTTCTGTGAACTATCCATATTATTTGAACCATTATCTGCTGCATCAACCGGTTCTAGGTCTTTCTTAGCCTGCTCTTCTTTCAGTAAATTCTGTAGCAATACTCCAACAGAAGTTATATACTTCTTTGTATTTTTCTTATTCTTCTTTTTGGCTTTACCTTTGTCTTCTAACGTGATCTGATCCACTTGATTCTGGATTTCGATAACAGTTGGTGTTTCTTGAGAATTACCTTCACTGTTTTCACATTCAATCTCTAAAGGCTTTTCTTCAATTTTACCCGGTTCTGGTGCTACAACTGGGACTACTTCGATTTGTATTTCGGGGACTTCTTTCTCCGGTATATTATGGTGTTCAGTAAAGTTTGCGAAATGTAACGCATACTGCTCACCGAAATGTTTCTTCCATAGAAACTGCCAGTACTGTTCTGTATCCAATTCTTCTGATGGTATTTCTGTATTTTCGAACTTGTCATCTAAATTAACTATTCTTGTTTGATCATTTGAGGGGTCATCTGATGAAGATGATGATACGCTGTAGTCAGTGTCTGTTGGTGTTGATTCTGAAGTCACATGACTAGAAGTGACATCATAGCTGGATAGAGTGAGCTTAGTAACGTTAGTCATGGAGTCCGTGCCAGCAACAGTTCTAGGACTTAATATTCTATCATGTTCTGAACATGATCGTCTCCTAGCTATCGGTAACCAGCCCTCATCTCTATTTATTTCATTATTCCTATCGACTTTCTCTGTTTGATTGTGAATAGTGTTGCGTTTCTTGTACGGGTTAACTTTCGAATCATATGAGAACTTCCTTTCCCTCATTTCCTCATCTGCTGCCTTAGGACTGGCATCAGTCTGTTTCTTATAAATCTGATCTACAGAATGCTGTTTAGGTATATTATTTTCATCCATAACAAGGCCATTATTTTCATCAAGGTATGCTGGATTGATGTAGTCACTGTACTTCTTGATCCAGGATGCCCAAATGAGCCTCTCTCCATGTATAGCCCAGAACTTGTCCCAGGTCTCTTCAGTCATGTAGTTTTCTATTGTGTCTGGGAAGTCTTGGTCCATGCGTTCGAGTTTGTCATGGGTGTCAGAGTGGTAGTCTTGGTAGGTTAGGTCGGCGCCACTGTCGCTTGGCTGTAAGGCATGCGACACTGTGCCATGAGTGTGGACTGCATCATGCTCATCGGTGGAGCAACAGTTGTCCGTGTGAGATGCACTGCAGTAGCAGCTTGCACCTTCATCTCTCTGAGGAGTTTAAATATTTGGGTAAGCTGTACTGCCGTCATAATGAAAAAAGGCACAACTAACATTTTATAAATATGGAAAAAATCGACTTTAAAGTTTTTATTGGTTTTTGGCGAAAAATATTGACTTACACATTATTTTTCGAAAATAGATGAATTAAAATAAATTCATAATCACGATTCTTATACAACTAATGAAATGTAAGTAATTATTTTATTACTATTTATTAATTAATCAACATTTTCCCTTTCAAAGTAACAAAAAAAATTAACTAAAGTTATTAATATTACGAATAAAGGGCATAACTAACCAATTGCGACTTTTCATTCTGACATTTTGGGAAATAATATGAAATATTACAATGAAAAGGCATATTTATTAAAATGTGCCGTTTCATTTTAATAATTATACAAAAAGAAACAGGTAATAAAACAATTAGGAAATAATTATATTTTTTTTATTTTAAAAAGGTAACAAAAATTATCGTCTCACAACTTTAAAAAGTTTACATTCTAAAGTACAAGTTTCTTGAAGACTGGTAATTTCAGTTAACACTGAAATTACCAGTCTTCAAGAAACTTATTTGTTTTTTTTTTTAAATCACAGTCAGGTTGTTTTTTGGTACAAGCCCGCCACACATTCCCAACCACTGCAACTCCTGAAAGCCAGAATCAACAGTGGCGACCACCAGAAAAACGCCGAGTTAATGAAACCCGACGAGTCCCGGAGAAACGATTCAACTGTCTCCGATCCCGCAACGAAATTAATCAGAAGAGTACAGCGGAGGAGTAGGAAAAATAAATATAATTTCCACTTCCCTCCATATCAAGCAGGAGATAGATTAGAACTAGGCCAATAGGCACCAAGGGACATAGACAACTGGGTTAAGCCCAGTTGCCAAGCACCAAATGGGTCCTAAATTGTGAGCTACTTTTGATTCCAGTAATAGGTATGGCAAAATCGCCCGAACGCACGGAAATTTGTTCTGGTTTCTACAAGGTCCGTGTAGTAAACTACTCCAGATGTAACCTGAATGCTATCTAACATAATATTACGTTCAGTCTGCCAAAGAATACACTCCCACAAGATGTGATGTGCGGATTGTTCGTATTTAAGGTCAGCTGTAGAGCATTGACATAAAGGTGAGGCCACAAGCCTAAAGGAAAATAATTTGCTCTTAAAGTTGCCATGACCTGTGAGAAATTGGGCAACACAGTGATCACAGTCAGGTTATTAAATCAACTTCTAAAAGTCTTACTAGTAGAAGTTTTATAATAATGTTTTAACATTTTTAAGGTTATCACCTTTTTGAACAATTCTAGCCATGTCCTTTGAACAACTTTAATTTAACTTAACAAAATTTTAATTTAACAAAAAAAAAACTATTTGAAAAATATAAAACCTTAGGTACATTATTATGTTAAGTAATTAGGTAATTTATCACAACAAGGCACTTAAAACTAGAACTTCAGTCAAAATGAGTAAATTAATAAAACAATCAGTCTTCATAAATATGAGTTAGATCAGCTGAGCGGTCATTTACGGGTAAGCTTTCCCAAAAATGCCTTCGATTAGCAAGCATAAGTGGTCCAAGTTTAGTGAGTATAGCGGATTTCGGTCATTATTTTCTCTGTCCTTTGGCCCATCCGGTTTTCTTTGACTAGTATGACACAAAAAGAAGTATTTTTGTTCCATCCATATCCAGACTCGTCGAGACACGTCGGGCACAACTGGCGCGTTTCAATCAAACCCTGCCCTCCTTTCCTCACCCCTAATCGTAAATAATTTAAAGAAAAGGCACAACTGGTTATTTGTGCCTTTTATACGTAAATTAATTGAGCCATGCATGGATCATTAATTAAGTAGACAGGGCACATCTGGCATTTGAGCCTTTTCTTTATGTTATGTTGTAAGTGTGCCTTTTCAAAGTAGTTTTTAGTAAAAATCTGTATGAAGTAATAGTCACATCTACGTATTTGTGCCTTTTCAATATAATGGTAAATAAATGTGCCTTTTCATTCTATAAAACATGAATATTAGTCTCATTTGTGCCTTTTGAGCCTACTGTATCTCCGAATTCCTTGAAGATAAAATTCTATAAAAAATTGAGTAGATGTGCCTTTTTTTTCTGATTCTAAAAATGTATATAACTCAATTTTGACAAAAATGTTAGTTGTGCCCTTTTTTCTTACGACGGCAGTGTAGGTGTCTTGCATTGATAAATTGTTAAAAAAAATTGTGTGGGAAGTCCAAACAGAATATGGTTCTACTGCTGGACAAAGGCCCCATAGCCTTCCATTCTTCCCGGTGTGTGTATTCTCTGGCCAATCCTTCACCTAACTAATCTTTTTGTCGCTTAACCTAATATTTCCTAGGCCTATTCGGCACCAACACCCATAGTCATTCAAGAACTAGAACAAGTTGCCACCAGAAAATGACTTTCATAGAGTTTAAAGTCATGCTCTACAGTACAGGTCTTGTTATGTACTTGGTAGTACTGGATAACCCCAAAACGAAATTCCAATTACAATACAAATATCACTTACCTCACATTTGTTTTTGTAAGAAGTATCTAATGAGAAGTGAACATGCGAATGGTCTTCCAAGTCCTGAGACTGTGAGTCACGGAGGACCTCCACGTCACTCTCACTTGCATACTCCTTGTCTGCATAGTAAGTTTTGACCTCATCTCTGTGGAAAAATAAATCAAGTGTTTTAGAATATTTTTTACCAACTTCATTAATCTTGGTAGTATTGTGATGATTACAAAATCTGATGCTACTATTAAATTTCAAAATAGTATACATATTGGTCAGTGGGTCGTCTTAGGGGATTTATCAAGGGTCTATTCTTGGGTTACCATTGCTGATTTTTTTAAGGAGGAAAGCATTGTAAGGAAATCTGGAGTTGTTTGGAAATCACCAACACCATAGATGCCAGTGTGTAGGTATATCTTAATATTATTATTTTATGCCTTTGTATGCCTGTTGATGATTTGTCCTGTTGTAAGAACTCGTAACTTTTAGCAAGTGATATATGTTTTACAAAATGGGAAATACACGCAGTATTTATAATTACTAAAAACAGAGGTAACATCAATGAGATTAGAAAAAATTTCATGCATTAAATTGATAAAAAGATGAGTGACGATAATTTGGAAGAATACGAGTTAATTTATGTGTATGGGCTGGGATAAAACGAATAACTGATTGTACTATTTGCTCATAATCTCCCTCCGTTTTCATAACATGAAAAAGCCAAAATATTCAATAAAACCTCATACAAGGACTTACTTTATGAAGACTCTGCTACAGTAACAATAGATATAGTTGTCGTCATTATCAATTTCTTCCTCAGTATCATCACCAAAGTAAAAATTAAATTCAGCGAGTGTCTCACATCTATGATAGTGCTCAAAATAATCCGACATCATTCTTATGACCACGTACTTATTCACTTTATTGACTAAACTAATTTAAGTGTCAATTTCGATGGATAAATGCATTATTTGCTTCGATTTTTCAATAAAACAAATTAGTATTTGTAACCTTCCCAGAAAATCGAAGTCTCGCAGAATCTCGCTCGCTTTAGTTGACGTTCCATTACACTTACTGTACAGTTTAAAACAATTTTATTTCCATTGATAGAACCAATACATAACATGAAACTGGATGACTGCACGCCATGTCAACATTTGCTTAAACAGGAACGTTAAAGAAATGCGTTCTTTTTACACTGCAAAGTTAAAAACTTTGTAATTCATTATTTGTAATTTTGTAAGGATACGTACGTATTTTAAAATTAATTTGAACGCTTATTTAAGCGACTTGGTAAATAAGAGCATATTTGATTTAAAACTGGATCACTGTTTAATCCATCACAAGCCACACGAACCTTCACGCTACCATTGTTGTGACGAGCCAAGCAACAACAAAATCATTATATAGCATACATTCTTTCGTAATATACTGATTTTTCAATAGTTAATTACTTACACTAGAAAAAAATGTGATTGATTCAACACATGGTTCAATTCAAGCACAAGGCACAAGGCATACTCAAGGAACACCATGTGTTTTGATTGTCTTTTTTTATCTGTCACTTTGACATTTTCAATTTTATCTTAGTGCGGCACGTTTGTTCTTCTAAATTCTGATGCCAATTATTTCTATAAATTTAACGTAATACTGCGAAAAATTCAATAAAATGGGAAAGAAAAATAAAGAATCTTTAGGGCGGGCTCTTATCAAGGACAGATTTGCGAAAAACCGCCACCGAAAACATGTCGAAGACAACACCATGGTTAGTATTTGTTTTTGTGATGTTTTTTTTCCAAATATACGTTTAGGCGTACTAAATTGTTATAAAAAACGGTCACATACTTTATTTTAAGTATATACGTCTACCTAGAAATCTCACTGAACTTCAAAATATTGCTAAATCATCAAATATTTTGATTGATTATCATCATTTTATCCATCTTAAATCTAGATAACTTGCCTTAATAAGTTGCACAACGTGTGGTAATATTCAGGAAGGGTGCAGAAAACGTTCGTCTAACTAAAACATTAACTTTTTACCCTCATAATTCGATAATGAATTTTTAATAGTTATTTTGTCTGGTATACAAATTTTCTATTCTGGACATAAGGTGTACAATATAAGTTCTGCACCAAACAAATTTAGTGCAGGATCATTGTTTTGAACTGTACTCTATAATGCATAAAAAGTCAGCTTAAAATAAATTTTAAATATTATTTACTTCCAGAGGTATAAACAAACACTTTTAGGTACTGTGTACAAAGCTATTTGGTATAGTTGCAAAAATATAAATTTTCCCACTGTATTGCCAATATTTATTTCTAATGTGTGTCACCAGAACATGGCGAACACCATAAGATTGTAAAATACCATGTGAAATTGTAAACAAAAATTCCTAAATAAAACACGGATAATATATTAGACTATTGAATTTGGATGGGATATATTGTATGATATAAAATATGTTTTTTTTATAATATATCGAGAAATTATAATCTAATCAAGATTTATTACAATCTTACAGAGTATGCCATTTTCCAGCGACATGTGGATTACAACTCTTCCGCTAATGACGCACTTACGAATGTGGTGTACAACAATTTTCTACTCAGCACTCGTACAACATTGTACTGAAAGTAATTGCAAGTTAGCTGACTGTATACCAAATAGCTTTGTTGACTTTACATGTATACATATTAACTAGACTTTACATGTATACATTTTAACTATCTGGCACATAATACTAGACCAGTTATTAATAAATGTTTCTAAGTCCTAATAAAACTTTTATAATTTTAGTTACACACAACAGAAGTCAATGATGGCTATGACTGGGGCCGGCTCAATCTTCAGTCGGTCACTGCAGAGTCCTCCCTCCAAGAGTTCCTCTCCACTGCAGAGTTGGCTCAGAGAGAGTTTACTGCAGAGAAAATGAATTATCAGTATGTGAGGTCTGTGCCTTATGAGGTGGAAATGGTAACTTCACAACCTAACTTTGATGAGCCACTAACAGTACCAAGGAGGTGAGTGATTCGTTAATTCTTACTTGTTTTTAGATTTCCGAAAATCCGTATAACACGGAACCCTTATAGGATCACTGATTATCAGATGAAGAGACTGACACCCAGTGTGTCTGTCTGTCTGTCCGTCCATCTGTCACAACAAATTTTCTCTGGAACTACTGGACCGATTCCTTTGAAATTTGTTATACTCATACACATTGACTTTTGTGACCCAAACACGAATTGCATTACGTAAATAAATACATTTTCAGTATGGGTCAACTAGATTTAAAAACTTTTTATCAAACTGTATCGTGTGACAAAAATAATAATAACGGAAACACTCACAGTAAGCCCTTTCATTCTAACACCCAGATCCTTTCCTACAGGAAAGCCGATTCTCAAACTAGACAGAGGCTAGGAAAAACGAAAATATTAGGAACAGTCACATTTTTCGTTATTATTATTTTTTTAATTTTAAATAAGTAAATAGTTTGAAGTTTTTCAAGAAACTACAACAACGAAATATGAGAATGCCCTCACTTTATCTCCGAAACTACTGAGCCTAAAATTTTGAAATAAATGCAGATAATATTTTCTTACAATAGAAAACCTATAAGAAGTCCATAAAGTTAAAATAACACATTAAAACAATTAAATTTATTCGGAACGCGAGTCTGACTCACACTTGGCCAGATTTATTGTAACTGATTACATAACTTTTTTAAAATAGGCAATTAATTTTATTATAAGCTCCTTTGCAAAAAAAAAAACAAGCTGTTTTGATTCTTCAACTTAATTGGTAATCATTTATTTTTAAAGAGGTTTTAATAGCAAAACGATTTTAGGCACTTAAAAAAGGGTCTGAGTATGATAAAGAGTAAAAACCGGCCAAGTGCGAGTCGGACTCGCGCACTGAGGGTTCCGTAAGCAGAAGTTGCGATTTACGATTTATGACGTATTAAAAAAAAACTACTTACTAGATTTCGAACAAACTAATTTTCGCTGGTAGTTTACATGGTAATGTACATCATATATTTTTTTTAGTTTTATCATTCTCTTATTTTACATTTTACCACTTTGGAAGTGTCTGTCGCGCAAACTATTCAGTTTAGAAAAAAATGATCTTAGAAACCTCAATATCATTTTTGAAGGCCTATCCATAGATACCCCACACGTATGGGTACAATATTATTTTTTTTTTGAGTTTCAGTTCTAAGTATGGGGACCCCCAAAATTTATTGTTTTTTTTCTATTTTTGTATGAAAATCTTTATGCGGTTCACGAAATACATCTACTTGCCAAATTTCAACAGCATAGTTCTTATGGTTTCGGAGAAAAGTGGCTGTGACATACGGACGGACAGACAGACAGACGGACAGACATGACGAATCTATAAGGGTTCCGTTTTTGCCATTTAGCTGCGGAACCCTAATAAAAAACCGTTTGTGACTTTTTAATTACTTTTTGCGGGTTTGTGGTTAAAAGGTTCAGGCAACTGAAAAGCCAAAATGTTAATTTGAATTAAGCCACTAAATGGCACTTTTGAACCTCATCGTAAAATTTAAAATGACATATAAAAACTGACTACTGTCCATTCGCAAAGGTAGATTCTGGTGGAGAAGAATGGACAAGAAACTCCACAGTTACTCTTCTCAAATAAATGTTTTTGCAATGTTTGTTTTATAACATAATTAAATATATGTGAGGATTTTGCACCTATGGAATGTATTATTTGAAACTATACAACTTGAAACTAACAGCTTGTTAGTTTTAGTAGAATTATTTGTGTTAATTTATGTTTGTTGCGTAATCCTGCCTTATTGTAATGACAGATCCTTAATTAATTTTGAATAAATTCTCCATCCATTCCAGACCAGCATGGCACCCAGGCATATCAGCTGAAGACCAGATTACCCGTGAACGTGACGCCTTCCTAGAATGGAGACGTCACTTGAACGAGCTACAAGCCAAGCTCGGGGCTGCAGTGACTCCGTATGAAAGGAACCTGGAGCTTTGGAAGCAGTTGTGGAGGACTCTGGAGAAGTCTGATGTGGTCTTATTACTGTTGGATGCAAGAAATCCTTTACTGTTCAGGTATTTTATTTTCATTTTAAGACTTGGCCCCTCTTTCTAGACAGCTGTAAAGAAGTGCGGAAGAAGAGAAATGTTATAAATTGGAATAAGGGCAAAAATGAATGAGTGACATGTACGTGGCACGCCTATTTTGTGTCTACCTGCCACGTTTTGTACCTGTCCTTGTAATAGACCCTGTATATAAAATAATAATTTCTTCTGTAATGTTAGTCATTATATTGTTTTAAACTTTCATGGTCACTAACATTAGAATAGTTACGGGATTGCTACCATGTACCTTTTTATTTGTGAGTTTCCGATATTTCGGCACTGTTACAAGCGCCATGATCACGGAGTAACTGAAGATCCTGCGGGTGGGATGTTATTGGCAGACATATCGGTCTACCCTCTTTCGTAGTGTTACTTCGCGGTCAACAGTTGCGGGAAAAAAGTGAGTTTGTGGCAATGATCTATAAAACTATAGATACGTTGTCCGCACTCTAAAATGACAACATGAAATGAAGCTAATTGGCCACATCGCGCTTAGTTACGCACCAACCTGTCGCGCGACACTACGTTTGTTTTGATGTCAATTTGACTATTACTTATCCTGTGACGTAACTGAAGATGTATATTTATCTCCCTCTAGCAACAGGCATCCCGCCGTACGGTGACATATTTTCTTTCCCTTTCTTCATGCGTATTAGGAGCTATCTAGTATTTTCGCCGTTTTTAAGCGCTGCGATGTTGGTTTATGACGTGTCTATATATAATACGTCATTGGTTTGTGGACAGTGGTACCGGAGATGGTCGTAATAAAAGACTACGAAAGAGGGTAGACCGATATATCTGCCAATAACATCCCACCCGCAGGATCTTCAGTTACTCCGTGATCATGGCGCTTGCAACATTGCCGAAATATCGGAAACTCGCAAATAGAAAGGTACATGGTAGCAATCCCGTTATGAACTATTCCAATGTTACTCATTTATTACATTCCTGAGTAAAGCTGTGTCAGGTGTTTTTATTTTTGTTGTCCTCTGTTATGACTAGATAGAGATGCAGAGAAAAAAGTAAAAATTAAATGATCAATATAAAGCAAATAGTTTCCTTTATAAGTTTTCAGTAAAACAAAAGATTAAATAATGGAAAAGGAGTTGATAAGCACATGTTGGAAATGAAAATGTTCTTCTTTGATTTCAGATGTGCAGACTTAGAGAAATACGCTAAAGAACAGAACTGCAAATGTATACTGTTGTTGAACAAGGCAGATTTAACGAATGAGTATGAAAGGAAATGTTGGGCGGAGTATTTTACTAATGAGGTAAGTTGTACCGATAGTTTCTTTATTAAAACGCTGGACAGACTTATATCCTAGGACATTATCACAACATAGTACAAAACAAAGTCCTCCGCCGCGTCTGTCTGTCTGTTCGCGATAAACTCAAAGACTTATGCACCGATTTTCATGCTGTTTTCACCAATAGATAGAGAGTGAGTCTCGAGGAAGGTTTTAGTAATATAATTAGTCAAGCGGACAAAGCCGCAGGCATCAGCTAGTACTAATATAAAATGCGACATTTTCATATTACGACCATTTGACGTAAAATCTCCAATGTGTTTATGCTCAGGCCTACTTTTTATTATTACTACTAGACGACCCGCGCAACTTCGTCTGCGTAAAATTTTTCATTACTGCTCCGCTCCTATTTGTCTTAGCGTGATGATATATAGCCTATAACCTTCCTCGATAAATGGGCTATCTAACACTGAAAGAATTTTTCAAATCGGACCAGTAGTTCCTGAGATTAGCGCGTTCAACCAAACAAACAAACAAACAAACTCTTCTGCTTTATAATATTAGTATAGATATAGTATATAGTATAGATTTAAGTACCTACTTGCTTGTGTCCGTGACTTTGTACGCGCATATCCCATTTTCCCGTTCCCGTAGGAATTTCGGAACGAATTATACCCTACCGTTGTTTATTGTCGTCGTTTATTACCTACCTCTTGAGCCACTCTGTCTATTGATAAAAAAAAACTTTTTACAAAAAAATACAACCGACTATCAAATAAAAAAAAACACTACAAAGTAAAAAATTACTTTAATTTCGGAAGTCGGTGTTTTTGTTAGTTTCTTCGTATTTCGACAGAAAGTTTTTTATTTTCACTTTTTAGTCGTAGGTACCCCTAAAAACACCACTGCAAAATCGCAGAAAAGCAAAATACGCAATTTCGATTACTTGGATGACAAAAACCCATCATCCAAGTAAACGAATTCCAGCTATTTCGATTTAAAATCCAAACTTCGTAACCGATTTTGATAAAATTTAAATGGGACCAATCTGCAAGTATATCCTTTCAAGAATTTTTCAAATCTGTTCATAATTGACAGAGTTATCATGAGATAACAAACAAAAAAAAATACAACTGAATTGAGAACCTCCTCCCTTTTGAAAAGTCGGTTAAATCCGTTGCTTAGTGTAAAAGATATAAGCGTACAGACGGAAAAAGCGACTTTCTTTTTATACTATGTAATTATTTAGCACCGCCTTTGAACAGTCATTTTTAATAGTGTAGAAAGCTATTGCAAGACTCTGTACAACGGCGGACTTAATTTCAGATTTCCTTACAATGCTTTCCTCTTTAAAAAATCAGCAATGTCAACCCAAGAATAGACTTTTGATAAAACGATAGTATTGGTTAGGGGCAGCGCAACTTATCTGTGATGTACTTTTTAGTCTGTGAAAATAGAACCCAAGCAATTATATATTATGTAGTAACTTAATAACATTTTATGGGACACAGACTCGATCGTACAAAGTGTGTCGTCTGCGCTGCACCTTATGATTACAAAACCACCACTGTTAAGTTTCAAAATAGTATATCATACGAATTTTCTAAGAGTTGACCTTAGGATAGTGCAGAGACAGAACATGGCCAGTTCAACAATTTTTCATATAAAATGTTCGATATCAGTGTAAAATAAAGCTCATTCCTTGTTACAGAATGTTTCCATAATATTCTTCTCGGCAGCTAAAGAAACAAATGAAAGTAAAATTCCAGAAGAAGACGAAAATGAATCAATTAATGAAGAAACAAACTCAGAAACAGATTCGGCAATATCTGACAATGAACTCGACGAATTAGACGATGATGTGGAGGAAAAAGAAGCCTTAAAAAGTGCGGAAGATGACATAGAATTGTTTAAAAAGCAATTAGGTGACCTTGATAATGCTGTTTGCAATACTGCTAATAAAATAGATAGGATTCAAGAAATACTGGATAAGGTTGTTGAGTGTTTGAGACTAGGTAAGCCTATTGAAGATTATCCTGTACCGGAAAACACTGAAAATAAGGAGCCTACACCAGAAATAGAAAACAAAGACGCTCAAGAACAGAAATCACAAGAAAATGAAGAACAGGTTCAAAGTTTAACAGAGAAAGTGGAACATTCGGATCAAGTACAGAATTCACATGAAATATTTGACAGACAGAAACTTCTTGAAGTATTGAAGAAGCAATATGTAAATAGACTAAAGAATCCTCCTAGGTTAACTGTGGGGATGATTGGTTACCCCAATGTCGGTAAATCTAGTACCGTCAATGTTTTAATGCAGGTTAAAAAGGTTAGTGGAATTATTCTAAAATTTTTTCAGTTTTAGGAGCATTAAGAGCGTGTATTCCGTCCACTAGCGCCGCCAATCGTTTTTTATTATTTGTGGTAAATTTAAGACACGTAGATAAAAAACCGCTCTGTAGTGCACTGAAGAAATGTATTTATTATGTTTTGAGAGTTATGTTTTGTACTTTAGAACATAAATAATTGCCAAAGTCGATATTTTCGCTAAAAGTGGCCACTTTTAGCAATAATTGCCGTTTTGGCTATTTAGCCATGAGTTATGTATTAAAAATAGCTGCCAAAAAATAATAGATACATTTCTTTAGTGCACTACAGAGCGGTTTTTTATCTACGTGTCTTAAATTTACCACAATTAATAAAAAACGATTGGCGGCGCTAGTGGACGGAATACACACTCTTATATCCTTACTGATCTTCTATCTATATAAATAAAAATTAATGTTGGTAAGCGCATAACTCAAGAATGGCTGGACAAATTCGGCTAATTTATTTTCTTGTATGTTCCTTAAGGTCCACGGAAGGTTTTAATACAAAAAAAAATACATGCGAACGAATTCGCGGGCATCAGCTAGTTAGTAATAAAAGAATGAACCATTTTGGTTATCTGCACCTTACTGTAGATTAGGCGTTTTCTGAATCTACACTTCAAGCCATAAAATACTTTTGAAAACTCTTTTTGGTACATCATTGTAGAGCTATTTTTCTACAATTCCGTTGCTGGGTAATAAAATACCCATTGCCAATGGGTATTGTATTACCCATTGGTAAAGGTACTGTTTGTCAGACTTATTTTAGAACTATTCGCAACAACCGTCAGAGATTTACAAATGACAGCGAAATCCGTAAAACAATGTTTTCTTAATCCTCCACTGCTCTTTTCTTGTTGCGGGATCAAAGACAATCAAAACATTTATTCGGAAGCTTCATTGATTCGGCGTTTTATGGTAGCCGCCACCGTTGGTTCTAGCGTTCAGGAATTGATTGGTTTATAATTGGGCATCTACATACGTAAATTCCATTAGATTGATTGTGATTTCCATAAGAATAATTAACTTTTGGATTGTTTTAAACTTTCATGGTCACTTACATTAGAATTGTTCATATCGGGATTGCTACCATGTACCTTTTTATTTGCGAGTTTCCGTGATCATGGCGCTTGCAACAGTGCCGAAATATCGGAAACTCGCGAATAAAAAGGTACATGGTAGCAATCCCGCTATGAACAATTCTAACTTTTGGTTTGTTGATACACAATCCAAGAGTTAATTATTGTAATGGAAATCACTTAGTTACTTTTCAGTAATACTCCGATATTATGGCCTATGCCAAGTAGTGAACGTCTTTTGATGAAAATTCCGATTTCTTACTATAACCCGGTTCATTAAAGAAAGGAATTTTAAATGGCGGTGCTTATCATGTTTTCTCGCTTGCACACTAGTGCCGTCTATACTCACTCTCGCGCGTACCGTAGGCAGAAAAAAATCGTCAGTCTTTTATTAAAATTTAGGTGCTGTTTTTGTACAATAAATTTTTACCAACATCTTTTTAAGGATTCTCCTTTTGTTTTATGTTGTCAGGTGTTCAGAAACGGAAAATTCATCCTGAAGAAATTTCTTACTGTTTTCGATGAAAACAACAATAACGATCTTATGATAATAGATTGCTCCACGTGCCTTTAGATTTTTCAACTTTAACACGCGCGATAAGTTACTAGCAGGAGCTAGTTTGAAATAAATACGACCCGGTCATGTTTTTATTATTTAATTTGAAAAATGTCTTCGACTTGAAAAATTTATTTGTCAACTGTACTATCTGTCAACGCAAGTACAAGACGCCATTTAAGATTCCTTTCTTTAATGCATCGGCTTATACTAATATTCCTTCCCCAGGTCAGTGTAAGCTCAATGCCGGGCCACACACGACACATACAGTCGCTCATCTTAGACGAAGACATTGAGGTGTTGGATTGTCCCGGCTTAGTGTTGCCAGCTTACGCCGTCACACCAGACCTACTATTGACGGCTGTGTTGCCAATTGATCAGGTATGTATAAGTTTGGTAGTTTTTCCGTAGTTCCTACTCAGCGTTTTAATTTTAATTTTTATTTATTTATTTATTTGAGATAGGTTTTCTCTTGACTCTAGTCTAGGTCAGAGATGACAGAGACAAAGTCTACGATGGAGCGAGCTTACCCAGAAGTAACCAGTTTCTTTAACAGAATGACTGAACAATGCTTTTAATGATGAAAGTATTGGCCTAATCTTTTATAATGTAGTGAAGAGGGGATGTGCAGGTACTATTAGTGGCAACACAGAAGTAACATTGTCAGGTATACAAATTTCACTTATAAATGTCTAAACACACTGCCGAAATTACGTTGCGTTGTAGCGTACGCCGATCTTCGGTCGGGCGTAAGTTCAGCGGCCATTCTGCGGCAACGTATTCTGTAGAGCACACATTATACGCAACCGAAGTTCGGTTCGATTGCCGACGAAGATCCGGGGCGGGGAGCAGCGGGAGGCGCCGATGTCCGCGCACTTCGCCTCTGCCTGCGCACGACGTACGTGCTTTGTTGTGTCATTAAGAAATAGGTACCTACACCTTGTTTAATTCAGAAAATAAATTTTTCGTGGTTGAGTCGCAGCTGTTTTATTTCAGCGCTAGAGACATTTAAAATACACAGAAAGTTGCGCAACAGAATTTCTGCCGCGTAAGTTCGGCGCTTATGGTGTATCATATCAGCCGAATATGTCGGGACGTAAAATCAGCCGTGGAACTTCCGTCGCGTACCGTGTGTTTAGACAATTAGTTTTGAATTTGCATCGCTAGATAGCAGAGTCCACTTAATGCATGTTCCCCTAAACTGAGCGTACAGGAAACGCAGATGGTAGCACAGAAGCGTCAATGTCTACTATATCCTACTATCGTATCCTTAGTAGGATACGATAGTAGGATATAGTAGACATTGACCATCCATCCTCACAAACTTCTCATTTATAATATTAGTTATTATAAATGAGAAGTTTGTGAGGATGGATGGATGGATGTTACTCTTTCTCGACAGCGGATCACCTGAAAGGATCTCCATGAAATTTCACACAGAGGCACAGAGATAGATTATAGTCTGGAATAACGCAAATGCTACTTTTATTTCGGGAGTATGTTCCCTAGGGATAACACTGGCGAAACCGCTGACAGAAGCTGGTTTTACTTGTAAGTTTCGAATATGCATCACTGCATGGCATAGTCAACAACGGCATGCACATTCCTTATATATGGAGGCTCCTTCTGGGTAAGCTCGCTCCATCGTAGACTATGTCTCTGTCATCACTGACCAAGACTAGAGTCAAGAGCAAACCCGTCACAAGAAAAACTAAAAAAACACATTTCCTCGATTGTAATAACACATTGCCCTACCGTTTTGCATGTACATTAGGAGTATTTGCGTGCTCTCCCAAATAAAACACACACACACACACTTCATTATGAGTACATCGAGCTGCCCGATACAGTCAAACTTTCCCAATTAACCTTGACCCTAATCGCTTTAGAGTTAACGTTTAAAATCTATTAAAGGAATTTGAAGAGAATGTCCATGGAGATTCTTGCACGTCCTTATCCATAGGATCTAATCTTTAGAACGTGCAACTGCCGCGCTGGAGATAGGGTCGGTGAGTGTTTTGCTGCAGAACAACTTTCTCTTGTCGCTAGCGCGGCAGAATTAGCTTCATCTATTTTACTTACAGACCTTGACTATTCAAAAGTGCTGAAACTATGTATACTAATATTATAAAGAAGAAGAGTTTGTTTGTTCGTTTGCGCGCTAATCTCAGGAACTACTGGTCCGATTTGAAAAATTCTTTCAGTGTTTGATAGCCCATTTATCGAAGAAGGCTAGGCTATTATCATCACGCTAATACAAATAGGAGCTGAGCATTAATGGAAAATGTGACGCAGACGAAGTTGCGCGGGTGAGCTAGTTTGAAATATAGGATTTTGTATTTGTAGCTTGATGTGCTGTGCTGGCCTCTGTACTTAGATATGTATTTATTCACCACGGTGTTCCTGTAGATGCGCGCCCACGACGCAGCGATGGCGCGTCTCTGCCAGATGGTCAGCAAGCACACATTCGCCACTAAATACGGCCTGTTGCTACCCGACGACGGCCCCAAGGAACCTGACTACAAGCAGATACTTACTGCGCATGCTTGTGAGTATATCATCATCATCATCTGCCTAGCTTTTCCTAACTATATTGGGTTCGGCTTCCAGTCAAACCGGATTTAGCTGAATACCAGTATTTTACGTGGAATGGCTGCCTACCAGACCTCCACAACCCATTAACTGGGTAACACAGTACTCCTTGGCAAGACTGGTGTCAGATTTTCTGGCTTCTGACTATCCGTAACGACTGCCAAAGATCTCCAAATGACAGCCGGGACCAACAGCTTAACGTGCTTTCCGAGGCACGGAGGAAACTCGGTATGTTAAGATCACCCATCCACAGACCAACTTCGGCAAGCGTTTGCTTAACCTTGAAGATCGACCTGTGTGGTTGTTATTATTTAGCCACGATTATTTGCACACGTGGTTGTGAGTTTATCACTTCCGGAATTATCATCATCAGTGACTGAATCATGATCACTGACTGATGGTGATGAATAATCACCATCGTGATGATTCATCACCATATTCATATCTTTATTTGGTTTCCATAGTATGTGACGATCTTATGGGCTCAAGGCTGCGTTTCCACCAGAGATGTGCGAGGATGTCTAGCGAGGAATGTGTTTGTAAACAACCAATAGAATCGCTTCATTTACCTCGCCTCGGTCAGCACAGCTCTGGTGGAAACGGCTCAGCGGAGCTAGATTTTTGCGCATATAATACAAGCGAGCGATGTGTACGAGGGATGTGTGCGAGGGATGTGTGTTGAGAAGGATGTGTTGCGAAGTTTGCGCATACTGTACCAGCCAGTTAATTTTTCTTCCATTATGCCACGCAACCGTACGACATGCGTGCGACTACAAGCGCTAACGACAGCAAAGTGAGACATGAGCGGCAGGCAGGCGTTCGCGTTACTCCGCTTCCACTACACTACACCCCCGTCGACACATTTCACAGCTTCGTAACGCATCCTCGCACCACACATTAATGCGCATTTTCACAGCTCCGCTACACATCCTCGTAGGCACATTTTCATCGCACAGCTTTGGTGGAAACACCCACACATTTTCACAGCACAGCTAGACATCCTCGCACGACACATTTCCATCGCACATCTCTGGTGGAAACGCAGCCTAAAGCTAAAGTACAATTACGGACCCTGTAGGGCATAGCAAAAAGTAGTATCACCATAACGAGCATCTCCATCCTCAGACCACATCATCCTTAGACCGCATCATCGCTTAACATCAGGTGAAATTGCGGTCAAACTTATGCCTATCAATAGTAAAAAAAAAATCTTCGTCATTATTATCACGAGCATCATCATCATAAACATCATTACCATCACGAGCATCATCATCAAAATCATCTACAGCCCGACTTCGCCACTGCTGAGCATAGGCCTCTTTTTTCTTGTGCCAATCACCACGCTTGTGGGCCAACCTCATCCAGGGTCTACCCGCAATGGCAACAGTATCGTCTGACTAATCTATATTCTCAATCAATTTCAAGTCGCATACCTTATCTAATGTTTCTATCACTTCGTGCACTCACGAAATTCTTACCTGATTCAGGGTAAAAAATTCTTCACCATATTAAATCACATTTTTAATTTCAGACAACAGAGGTTTCATGACGGCAGCCGGTCAGCCCGACCAATCCCGTTCAGCGCGCATAATGCTCAAGCAAGCCGCCAGCGGAGTTCTACACTGGGCGCAGTTACCTCCCGGCTGTGAGCCGCAGCCGCTCGAGGAGATGATGCAGGAGAGGAAGAAGAACGAGAACAGGAAGCCTACGCCTAGGGAAGCGAGGATGGTTGAGGTTAGTAGATACTTAGTCCTACACTGGGCGCAGTTACCTCCCGGCTGTAAGCTGCAGCCGCTCAAGGCGATGATGAAGGAGAGGAAGAAGAAAGAGAACAGGAAGCCTACGCCTAGGGAAGCGAGGATGGTTGAGGTTAGTAGATACTTAGTCCTACACTGGGCGCAGTTACCTCCCGGCTGTAAGCTGCAGCCGCTCAAGGCGATGATGAAGGAGAGGAAGAAGAAAGAGAACAGGAAGCCTACGCCTAGGGAAGCGAGGATGGTTGAGGTTAGTAGATACTTAGTCCTACACTGGTTGCAGCTCTCACTCAGACTCAGCCGTGAGTTGCCGGATAAGCTCTGGCTGTACGTAAAATATCTACTGGTACTCGGCTGCTTCTAGTTATACCAGCCGACCATCACATAGTTGGCAGAAGGCTACACAGACTGCACAACGATAGATTCCGGTCAGGATATCTTAATTTTATGACTTTGTAATGAAATAATTATGTAAAAAGATGCCATTGAGTTTATGACCGCTACCTACAATCGGGGTCGATAGGAAAGCAGGGGTGAATCAAAGCAAAACTTTGAAAGGGATTTTCACGTTTTTTAAATATTGTTGGCAGCATTTACGGTCTTTACCCTCATCATCATCATGTCAGCCGAAAGACATTCACTGCTGGACATAGGCCTCTCCCAAGCGTCAGCCTCCCACAACGACCGGTCCTGTGCGTCTCGCATCCATCGGCTTCTCGGTTTTTACCCTATTAATATATTGTTTTAAACTTTCATGGTCACTAACATTTGAATAGTTAATATCGGGATTGCTACCATGTAGCTTTTTATTTGCGAGTTTCCGCTATTTCGGCACTGTTGCAAGCGCCATGATCACGGAGTAACTGAAGATCTTGCGGGTGGGATGTTATTGGCAGACATATCGGTCTACCCTCTTTCGTAGTCTTTTATTACGACCATCTCTGGTACCGTGTGTATACCGGTGGAGCATGATTGCCTAGAAGTAACTTATTCACTCTTGACTTAAAGACTCCCAAGACTATTGACTATTCACCCCGTTTGACGGTAGTACTATTTCAAAACGCAACATCTATTATATTTAGTCCTCATTGAGCCTTACGAAAAGTATAACGTTCTCTACAAACACAGTTTACTCGAAAGCCCACACTTCGTATTCATCACCGGACATTTACGAGCCGTCCTCCATGATTAACACCAGAACAGATATAGTTCAAACTGCCCATTCACTTAAACACTCTTCACTTATGAAACAAATGTTCCAGTTACCAGTTAATGTACTGCCCCACATTAATAATCTCCCTTGGTAACAGTTAACCTCAATAATGGTTATTATAAGTCATGGTGGAATCATCAAAATATTTAAAACTCTTCCGTTACTGAGTGAATGACTGACAGACAACGCACATCCAAAACTATTGGTCGTAGAAAGCTGAGACTTGGCATTTAGCTTCCCCACATTCCGTAGGGGATCACTAAGGGCGGGTTGTATCAAACAGTTGGTTAACGTAACATACGTACGTCAAAAAGTTACGATTACGGACGATGTTTGACGTTCGTTAAATTAGAAGCGTTGTTTCAAAACATTCTGGTATAAATTCCTGCTCATCCCAATAGCTAAGTTATTGACACGGGTCCTACCTAAATAGCTTTTTTTGCATTCCACCACTTATTTGTGTCATCAGAAGAACTGGAATTGAGGAATTCAAAAGAATTTTCACAAAATTGTTCTATTTGACGCAACTAAAGTTACGTTAACGAGTGCTCAGACCATCTGTTAACGTAAACGTTATAATTTACGTGCGTTAACGCTGACATTTTGTGAAACAACCCAATTTTTTGATTTGACGATAGTAAGCACCATTTTTAACGTTTACGCGTGCGTTAAGTGTAGTTGAAACAACCCGCCCTAAGAGAGGATTTCCCGAAATACTACGTGAACTGGGGCAAATGCTAGTGCTAGAAGAAGTTGAGAGTGAAAAGGCTTCTTCTGGGTAGGCTCGCTCCATCGTTGACTTTGTCCTTGTCATCTCTGACCTAGACTAGAGTCAGGAGCGAACCCATCTATACTAATATTATAAAGAGGTAACATTTGTTTGTAAGTTTGTATGTAGGGGGTAATCTCAGGAACTACTGGTCCGATTTAAAAAAATCTTTCAGTATTAGATAGCCCATTTATCGAGGAAGGCTACAGGCTACATATCATCACGCTAAGACTAATAGGAGCGGAGCATTAATGGAAAATGTGACGCAGACGAAGTTGCGTGGGTCAGCTAGTCTCAAATAAAAATAAAACTTAATAATTCTCATAATTTCAGGGCTGGCTGAACAAATCCAACGAGATCGACAAGGCGTTTTTCGCGATGCAGAAAACCGCGGCCCATGTGAAAGGAAAGCCTGTCTTTGGGTAAGAAAACACTTGAATTACATTACTGCAGCGGCCAGCAAAAGAGGCATTGATGGACGAACGTGTAAATGTGGGCCGAGGCTAAGCCTACGTAAGACCATCAATAGGCTTGTATAGTACTTTTCTCAAATGATGCGCGGAAATTAAAACTAAGTAGTACCTAGGAAGAATTTTTTGTTGGAAATACTATTACGTTTCAAAATCACTGACGAACAACAATAATTTTTCTCGCGTTAAACTGTTCATTTGTCTATTTGCAAGCCAGTTCGAAATTTAAATAAAACATTTGATAAGTTACCTTCTCGGTTGCCATGTTTCGGAGTAAAAAATCGTTACATTTTCAAATTACATGACAGATATGAGTTTACTGTGTAATTTATTTGGCCGCTAAACACGACAGAAATGGATTTTCATACATATTTTGCCGGCCGCTGCTCGCACGTATTTGGCCAGTACAGAAATTTCGCTTCATCTCGAAGAAGATTATCAAAATAATTATTTCCAAGCATGTTTGAAAAAAATATTATTACTCTAAATTTGATATTTCTCTACCTTCACTGTCTTTATAGTAACTTGCCAATTAAAAGGTTTTGTCTGTTGCTTATTATTGGTCCGTAAATTTTGAAAGGCATTCTTACTAATGATTTTTTCCGACTTTTCCAAATTAATTGATAAAATCATTAGACCTAGTTGACATAACTTTTATGTCTAGTAATCTTGTGGATACTATCACGTTAATTATAGTAATTGCTTATGATGTAAAGATGACATTTTTAACACACTCGTACTTCTTTTCCGCGCGTAAAACACTGCAGATTTATTCTTTGTTCGCCAAGAGATTCTAAACTTGTAACCGTTTTGTTTATGGCCAGCTATGTGAGTAATGGTAGGTATGCCTACATTCTCGTCTTTCTCTAGATGAGCTAAAATCAATATTTTGCTGCTCTGTGCCAAATCAAAATGAAACATTGCACAAGAATTTCAATCAAATGTTGCCATAGCAACCGATTAATTTATTTCTCTTGCAATGTACCTAATGACCTCTAGAAAGGTGCAATATAAAAATATCCCAGTTATGATGCCAAGATGAAAGATATCTCTACGTTAGTATCAATTAGAGCAGGGCTGTCCAGACCATATACTATCGCGGGCCAATACAAGTCACTTCATACAAACTTCATTGCAGGGCTGCAGACACGAGTTATCATAATCATCATCATCTACAGCCCAACTTCGCCCACTGCTGAGCACAGGTCTCTCTTTTCTTGTTCCCGTCTCCACCCACGGCCGTAGCTAAGGGGGGGGGCATTGTGGGGCAATGCCCTACCTTAAAATTACCAAAAACTAAGATATTATAATTCAATTGTTTGTTTATAGTTTGAGAAAAAAAAATTGTACTTTAATTAATTTACAACTTTAATCAATATTCCACACAGCTAGAGGTCAGTGATATACATGGTGATTGATTTAGGAGCCCGTGCTTCGGTGCACATCATTTATGATATTTTTTTTACTTCCGCCCTAGGTAGGCAGCATTGTTTACATGTGTAAACAATGCTGCCCTACCACAAATTTGACTCTAGCTACAGCCCTGTCTCCACCACTTCTGTACCTTTGATGGCAACAATTTCATCCGTCCATCTCGCCACCGGCGGACCAACACTTGTTCTCCCAGTCCTCAGACGCCATTCGGAAACAAATACCTTCGTTAAAATGTTTTTTTTTTTTTTTTTAGAAAAATCAAAATACGGCCATAACATGTCATATCTTTTACAATTCTATGACATATGGCACTGAATATGAGTCTTTTAAAGCAGTCGTATAAAGAAGTAAATACAGAATCTTTGTCTATTAGGTAAATAATGTGAACTGTAATTGTGCATGCATTCATGTAATGAAGGTTTTCTGAAATGTCGAGCACTAAGTGGCGGCACTGAAACGTCAGTCCCAAAACACCTATCAAATCGCTTGTTTTTTGTTATTTGTTAAGTTGATGTCTACGTCATGTTAATGTCAAAGTCAATTTGCAACGAAGAGGACCTCTTGCCTTTGTTGCGCAACAGGTGGAGTAAATTCTCTGAAAAAAAAATTTGTGTTAGATTAGAAACATGTTGCGGGCCGCATAAATATCAGCCGCGGGCCGTGCTTTGGACAGCCCTGAATTACAGCTAAGGGAAACCTAAATAAACTTTGTGAAGACGAAATGGCCACCCTGGATACAAGCCAAGCGTTAATTCATAAAGATTGAGCATCTTTATGAGTAGCGTTAACGGTCGCGAAAATTAGTCTCTAACCTCGTAAACCTGGGGCCTTTACAAAACGAAATAAACCGTGTACTGTCGCGAACAAAACCAAAAAGTAAACTCTACAAGATACTTTGAACTAGCCCCGACGGCTTAATTAACTAGACATTATTTATAGGAGTGCTCAACTGTGCACTCTTTCAGTTTGTTTTTCACTTGTGTTGTTGGCTGTACTTATCCGAAAGTTTATATTCATTCTGACCAAGGAATCCGCGTGGGCCTTAAAAATGTTGCTGTTTTGAAAGCCTAATGATGATTTATTTTTCAACTGAAATAAACTTTGAAAAACACTAAAATATAGTGCCTTGTAAATCAAAACAAATCATATGTATAGTTTTTTGAAGTTTGAGTCTTGTTCTCTAAGAAGTAAGGTGTTTATTACAGTATTGTTGGAACGCAATCTGCTGAGAGTCAAATGAGCAAGCCCTGGAAGCAAGAGAAGAAACATGCGAACAAAAACAAGAGAGAGAAGCTAAGGCGGAAGTATGCGCACTTAGATGAGCACTGATGTTAGAACGAGATGGAGATATGCGACGTTCCTATCAGTGAGAGGGATGACGGTATATCGCGAATGCTGTCTTCCCGAACTTAAAGTGTAGTACACCAAAAATTGACTTTAGACGCTTCATTATAGAGTTCACTTTCGTGGTTTTTGCTTTTACCGCACTTTAGGTTTGGGAGTATTGTAGACAAAGTCTTGCAATGTGAGACTCAGTTGTACATGCTATTATGTCATAAGCGACGTCTTCCATCAAATCCAGGCAATGATTTTGCATAGATTTATTTTATAATTTGCAGTATAACTTGCAACGTACAAAAATAAAAATACTTTTAATGTGGATATAGTTGTTTATTTTTTCAATCTTCTGTTTTGACAGTTGAAAGAGAAATTCCTGTGTATTTGCCAAAACTTACATACTTTTCCTTTTGCATTTTATGGCAACATTTTTTTTAATTTATGACTATTAATTCTGGTTTATGCCAGTAGAGTGTTGATAAGGTGTCCTGAGGGCTAATTCACGTAATGTTATGACGCACCGATTTAGTTTTAGTGCAGTTGCAATTAAATTTAAGTTCGAGTGATAAACGGTATTCTTGTAATCTTTGAACTGCGCGTAAACTGCGCGTGAACTGCACGACAACCAAACTACCAAACTTACTGACGGTGGAGAGAAAAAATATTATTCACTAAATAATCGTTTAGAAACGAATAAATTTCAATGAATAATAAATATTTTTATAATATTAAAAATTAAACTTAAGCTTATAAGTTGGCATTTTGGCACATCAAACAAATAGTAGAATACCGATCATGTTGCGTTCCGAAGCACGCACCAAAGACGCGCAACAGTAGAATGCCGTTATTGCGCTCGCGTGACGCAAACTTGACGCGTGCGTGTCTGACAGCGGTAGAGAATACGAATACCGTTGTTTTGATCGAAACTTAACTTCAACTGCACTTCAACAGCACTTATTTAGTTACGTGAATTAGCCTTGTTTGTTTTTTTTTTTAGGATGGGAAATCATCAAATGTCTCCTCCAGCTCTGGGTAAAGCAGGAGAGAGTGTCAGACTCCTGACTAAAACCCATCCGTGCTCCTTCTAATGCCCTCTGCGTTCCAGGGCCGCGGTGACTCTTTCGAACAAATTCCGCAACCCCGGCAGGACGTGAATTAGCCTACTGTTTTGACTTTGCATCGAATAAGTTACGCCATCAAAAGCCAGTAAAGGCTATACACCATGAAACCTAGTTCAGGGTTCTGCGTTCAACCTGCTTGTCTAAAAAGGCCACTTTAGCGGAATCAGAAAGCACATCAAGCTACCCTTCACTGTAAAATTTTACCAATCAACCTTGAACCTAATGCGTTAGAGATAAAGATGAAAATGAAATTGACAGATTTTTGTGTGATTAATATTATGATTCTAACACGATTCTACTAAAGTGGCCATCATAGCTACTGCATCTATATCTAAGGTACTGCATCTTGGTAATTTTTTGACATTTTCGTAGGTGGTCCTACTTGTCGGTTTTCTGCAGATTGTTCTTCGGCAAGTGTGAAGAACCCAAGAACCCCACGACCTCATCCAACTGGTTCCTACCAACAGACATCTAGACGCACTGTTACCATCCCTACCTTGGTGCTATTCCACCAATTCGCACTAAGCGTTTCCAAACGTCTTTTATAATGCTCACAACAAAGGAGTGGAACTCTGCCTGCGTCTGTGTTTAATATCCTTAAGGTGGAAGCGCCAGGGTAGCCCGCGAAATTCAAATATTTTTATGTTTTTAGCAATTTGCCGGTCAGTGTGAAACTATATGTTGGACAAAATACGATTCGCGGCCGTAACGCATATTTATCTAACGAATTACATCCATTTTAATTATCAATAAAACCCTCGTAAGTTCATACAATTCGATCGAATGACTTTTTCACGAAATAACATTAAATCGAGTTCTATGAACTTAGAGGGTTATATTGATGATTGAAATGGTTATAATCCTTTAGATAAATGTTTTTTACGATCGCGAATCCTATTCTGTTCAACATACAGCTTCACACTGACCGACAAATTGCAAAAAACATAAAAATATTTGAATTTCGCGGGCTACCCTAAGCTGGAGCTTCCACCTTAAAGTCACAGTGAACAGGCTCCTTCTGTGTTAGTTCACTCCATCATCATTAGTTTAGTTAGATTTTCCGCTGACAAAAAATAAGAATGACGTTAAAATTGCAATAGATGTAAACTGCAATCTGGAAAATGTATTTTTCAAGGGTAATTTTCACTGCCAGTTTTCTTCCGATCCACCTGACCAATTCTGTTGAAATTTGGTGCACACATGTACTTTTGTGACCCAAACACGGACGCGTTACGTAAATTATTTTTTGAGTATAAGAGTATATTTAGGGTCACTTGGGGTCAAACTAGAAAATTAAAAGAAAAGTATTTCAAACTGTATCGTGTGATATATCAAATGAAAGGGCTTGCTGTGAAGGTTATATATATTTTTTTTTCATAATTTTAAAATTAATAGTTTTGAAGCTAATCAAGCGATAATATATGACTTTACGTACCTATAATTTATATATTACAGAAAAACCTATAAGAAGTTTATATTGTTAAAACAACATGTTATAAATATTAGTAGAGAGTAAACAAGTTAGTTTGATTTTAAAAAATCAGAGTCAAGTCGAATCATATCAAGGTTCAAACCTAATTTCTTCCGCCTAAAAAGCAAAAGGAGCAATGGGTCTTTAGTTTATGTTATCTTCGATTTTCCTCGTGTTGGATCTGATAGATTACAGAAGACTTTTCAACTCTAGAATACCTTTGTGTAGGTGTAGACTAAACAATATTGACAGTTCTGTACGAGCGGTGATCCATTGTAGCACGAGAGGAATTTCTAAAAAAAAATATACGAAGCTAGCTTTTTCCTGAGGCACTGTCTATAAATAAAATGCTATCACCCAGTTTGTCTAAAATTGATTTATTATTTTTGTCTGTTTTCCGTACCCAATGAGACCATATTACTAAGCCTCCGTCCGTCTGTCCGTGGATGGGTCACCAGCCGTTTCATACCAAGTTTCTTCCGTTGCTCGGAAATGACGTTGTTCCGTTGGTCCCGGCAGTCATTCGAACATCTTTGTAGACGTTACGGATATTCAGAAGCCTGGAAATCAGAAAAAAATTACAAGTATTGAGAGGGGTTTCGTATAAGCCAGTGGGTCACTTTAGCAAATCATAAAACAAATCACGTTACACCTCACTGTCAATTTTTCCAATCAACTTTGAACATAATAATGCGTTTGTGATAAAGTGATGCTCGCATTTGCCCTCCTCTAGGTGTGCAAATGCGACCATCACAATTAGATGTATGCATGTTTTTGTTTAATACACGGTGCCTACTTAATCAAATGTATCCGACATAAAGTACCTCCAGGCGCGATTTTTTTTTAAATAATTAATTAAGATAATAGGTGCAATAAAAATAAATAAGACATTAGAAATTAAACAACTTTTAGTAATGTTTACTATGAATTAAATCAACACAAGGTTCGCACTGCGCTCGCTTCTGGATCTTTCAAACTAGGTCATGCATCATGATAATGAATAATATATTTTTTATAAATTAATTTTTTTACAAATATCGTTTTTTTTTAATTTGACATGGGATTGCTCTTGACTCTAGTCTAGGTCAAAGATGATAGAGACGACAAAGGCTACGATGGAGCTTACCCAGAAAAAGCCTGTTCACTCTAACTTTGAAAAGATTACGGTTGTAAGCGTTCGGAAACATACGACGCAGGTAGAGTTCCACTCCTTTGCTGTGCGCATTATGAAAGACGCTTGGAAACGCTTAGTGCGAATTGGTGGAATAGCAAAAAGGGATGGTAAGTTGCAGTGCGTCTGGATGTCCGATGGTAGAAGGGGGCCAGTGGGATGAGGTCGTGGAGTTCTTGGGCACACTCTCCGAAGTACAATCTGTAGAAGACCAATAAGCAGGCAACCTTGCGGCGATGAGCCAAGCTGTGTAGCTTGGCATCCACCAGTTTTACGTCGCCAATGAGCCTCTTAGCTCGTTCGCGTTCCACCGAGCCAAGCGCGGCAAGCTGATACTTAGCTGAGCCATCCCAAAGATGGCTGCAATAATCCATGCAGGATCAGACTTGTGCTTTGTATAAAGTTAAAAGCTGTCCAGGCTTGAAGTATCGCTTAACCCTATTTAGGATGCCCAGCATTTTGGCTGCAGTTTGTGCTTTGCACTCAATGGTGGCGCCGAAGTTGAGACTGGACGTCAGCTCCATGCCTAGGAGCTCGAACCGATCAGTCACTGGAACAGATGATGATTTTTTACTGAAAGTATAGTAGTCATTGGATAGATAGCTGGACTCCCGTTGAATGGCAACTAAAATGGCATGTATAAAGTCACTTGTTGGTTAGGGTTTTATGGATGCAGGATGAGTAATCTTCAACATGCTTTTCAAATCACTTACGATGTTAGGGTGCCTAACACCAATATTCCTCTTCGAACGTGTGCGAATTTCGTGTCAATATTTAGTTAATTTATTAATAGATTCATTACTCATTCACGCCTGCATCTGGCGTTCGCGTCATAACTTACAAAATGCAGCTTTTTGGTAATTCCAAGTAATAGTCGCAGTAATTATACGTCGCCGTTGTGCCTGCGTAACTCATAATGAGTGCACCTTATGTATATATATTATGTACTAGTTATAATAAACACGTAGTTTCACAAATATGTGAGGCATTCTTATGGCGTAACTCTGGCCCAAATCCCTTGATTTACTGCGCCCGAGCTAATTTAAGACAAGTGCTCGAATTTGCGTTGGGCTATAACATGACAACATTAATCAGAGCGCGCCACGTGGGCTTCCTTCCTGACAGATTGTAGGAAATACGATAAATTGTTTTATGAACGGTCGGACGTGTAGTTATTAGTCACATATTTTAGTTACAGAATTGGAACTTGACGTTGTCTTGGTATATGTTGGTTTAGTGTGTTTTAGTGGGAATTACTTACGCACTTATCTTCGTTAGGCGTGACTGCGTTCTTGGCTGTTTGGTGTGATGTTTGTACGCGGATTTAGTGAAATAGTTTGGTTTCCACAAGCTATTTGACTGAGAAGCTAAAGGCTGAAAACAAACAAAAAAGAATTTAAATTAAGGATGCAACAAGCTTCGATGAATTCTCTACATCGTTTTTTTTTTCTTATGTTAAAAGATGGGCTTTTAGGTATGTCAGACAGGTGGGAGGCTGGAGACCTTGTGAAGACAAAGGTTTATTTACAGAAGCCACTGAAAACTACTTAAAATAAAAATAAAACAAATAATATAGATACCTAACACTTTTTTTAATTAAGTCGCTGCACTGGCCAAATTATGCATTCAGAGGGTCATTCTATACTGACACCGACAATATGTCAGACTCTCTTTGTGTTGAACTTCACGAGTAAGTAATCATCAGAAAAGCCAATTGATGAGTCAGCCCACCGTGTTGAAGGTCCTCTTATTTATCGGAGCTTCACCCAAGAAAATCTTCAAAATAGGTACCTACTCCACTAAACTCTCATGTAACATGCCTACTATAATATCCATTTAACTCATAGTGTATTCGTAATTCAAAATGAAATAAATCTATCAATTCTGAATATTTCATACTTACGTAAAATGAATCACTCGATAAGCGCTCTGACTGAAGCTGTTGGACTATAAATCAAGATTGTTCAGCATGAAATTCGCGAAATTCCAACGTTAGTTAAATAAAAAGTAATGTGCTGAGGTTCGCTCGAATTGTTAGAATTAAGGAAAAAATAAATAAAGACTAGTTTTGAACGTGGGCGATGAAAGTGGTGGAGAAAAATGCAGTGACTCAACGGCTAAATCATAATAATATCTACCATAATAAAAACCATCCAACCGAATTGCAGTACCTGCATGAGCAGGGGATATTATAGGGCAAAAGTGTGCGCAAACACAAGCACTCTTTATTCCTTTACTCTCAAAGTCCCTACCTTGTTGCTATTCCACCAACTCGCACTAAGCGCTTCCAAGCGTCTTTCATAATGCGCACAGCAAAGGAGTGGAACTCTTTGCCTGCGTTCTGTGTTTCCGAATGCTTACAACCCTAATCTTTTCAAAGTTAAGAGTGAACAGGCTACTTCTAGGTAAGCTCGCTCCATCGTAGACTTTGTCTCTGTCATCTCTGACCAAGACTAGTCAAGAGCAAGCCCATATCAAGTAAAAAAAAAACATCACACCAACAAGACTGGACCGAAGTCCGTAGTTTCAGGCTCAGTTGCGGGCATATTCTACTCCGTATCACCAAACCGCTAAGAATGAATGACAACACGATTTGATATTAATGTAAAATCGTGTTGTCATTCAAGTAACTTCATAGGTGAATCGGAGTAGAATATGCCCGCAACTAAGCCCGAAACTACGGAATTCGGGCTTAGAAAGTAGTCACTTACCCCCCAGACACAGAACCATCGGTTCTACTCACTAACTTCCAAATGTCGGGCTGCTACTGCGGAATTCTTAATGGAAGAACCCAGAAGAGGCCGGTGTGAGGTGTCCCAACCTGGGAATCGAACCTAGGACCTCAAGTTCGGCAGTCGCGATAGAAAATAGTGAGTCATCGGCCTAGTCATACCAATCAGATCGCATAAAATTATAAAGTCAAGTTCACAATTACCAATTGAAAGCAGACACTATAGCACGAAACAGTTGTGTGTGTCCTTTTTAGGGTCCCGTAGGTACCCGAAGGATTACCAACGGAACCATATTATTAAGCCTCCACTGTCCGTCAGTCCATCTGTCCCTCCAGCGGTTCAGTGGGCTGTACCTATCTCAAGAACCGTAATAAATAGACACTACAGTTGAAATTATCAATGTGTATTTCTATTGGCGCTATATACCAACAAATAATAAAAACATTAATTTTTTAATAAAAAAATATGGGTGCTCCCATACAAGAAACGTGTTTTTTTTTTCAGTTTATTGTACCGAATCCTTCGTGTGAGATTCCGACTCGTACTTGGCAGGGTTTTGCCTTATTTTGTAAACCACTTAACATCAGGTGGGCCACCCTATGGCATTAATCTCATTAGGCCTGTATCCTGAAAAAATCTAATTACTCCGTCAGTTAGATTTTCAAAAAATATTTGACCCGTATCTATTCTTTTGCTACGGGAACCAAAATTGGCGACGTTACGACGCTTTTAAAATTCTCAATACGTCACGCCGTGTCATCATTTTTAGCGGGTTGTGACGTCACGAGCCCCCACTCCCGAGTTTTGATGCGTTTTATCTTTGACAATATTCATTGATTTACAAAAAAAAATTCGTGTCCATTATTTTTCAATACTCTAACTGACGGACCACCTAAATAGTTTGGCGATTTGTGGATGATGGAAACTAGCCTATTTGCATAGAGCACTTCTAGTGTACATGCATAACTAAATGATTCACCATTTCCAAAATTGATTTGTCCTATATTTATTTAATAGCGACATGTTTTGTCTAGCCGACCAGTGTGGGTGGAATTGACCGATATCATTCTGCGGTCACCAACCTACTTGCGTTTGATAGCTTCCCATATTGGAGGCCTATTTTTTAATAAAAACTTTATGCAAAAAGGTAGATACAATGGCGGATTTAAGACCTTAGGCATTCTCTACCGCTCAGTCAAGAGTGGTGACGAGATGTTATGGCAGATGTATTGTTTTTTGCGGAATTAGGAGGACTACGGATGAGTTTTAGTCAGTGTCTGACACTGCCTTCCGCTCCGCCCAGATCAGGTCATTCGATGATCTCCATTCTTAAAAACAAAAAAGGTGCGTTGGTTTAAGCTACGATTCGAGGAATGCCTTTATCTATCCGAAGATGGACGGAATTCCTTAAGTTTTCATCGTTGAAAGCAAGCTTTTAGTAAAATGATAAACCAAAAAACAGCTCATTGAAAAAATTAGAGATTTTAATGTGGCGAAAATAGCATTAGTCTACGGATCTGCGCTCTTAGCTTAAGAATGCAGATAAAACGAAAGGGGTGACAAAAGGGCAGACAGCGAAGGCTTAGTTAGGACCTAACAAAATATTTTTTCCAGACAAAAAGGTCGTGCTTCGTCTTCAGAGCTCCTTTCGAAGAAACCACGCTGCGATGCCTCGGAGGAAGTTCTCATAAAGGAGACCTTTTCGCTTTGCTGTTGACGTACAAACAAGAATCAGCAGCAAAGCGGAAAAAGACAAATTTATGGAGAACTGTTGCTTCTTTCTTCTGCTTCTTCTTCTTGCTTGATGTTTCTGTATGATGGCTTCTTGGATATGCCTGCATTAATGTGTTAACAGCTATGGTAGGCGTTAGATAAACTTGCAATAAATTACATTGAACTTTCCCTAATCAAGCAATATCCCTTCGTAGAGATACCCGAACAATAAATTATGAACCAATGAATTATGAGAGAACGTAAAGGATCACGATAGAAGTCGATTCAGCGCAGCTTGATGTCTTTAATTCTGTTTTTGATTTTAAGAAAGTCAATATATGTTTGTGGGTCAATTACCGTAATTACACATTTATCTGGTGCCTATCATAGTAGAAACAATGTATTGTTTAGCTTAAAACATGCTTAGTTAATAGCTAAATAGGTAATTATAATTTGCTTATTGCTCCGAAAATTTGTGCAAATAAAAACTGCCGGTCAATTCTGTCGACATCTCATCTTGATCATTTAGGTGGAGTGAACGACAAGTGAGCTTTCATTCCATCTTGTTTGTATGGTTTGACAGCTCACTTGTCGTTCACTTCACACAAGTGATCACGGTGAGATGTCGACAGAATCGACCGGCAGAAAAGATGGCCGGTTGCCTACTTACATAGTTTCAACCTTAGAGTAGTTTGAGTAGGTAGGTATACTTACCTTCTTGGACAGAACTTATACTTACAAACTGTATCGTGCTACTTATAAAATAAAGGAGCTTACTGTAAGGGTTTTCATAAAAAACATTCATAACTTTCAAATTAACGATTTTAAAGTTATTCAAAAAATAAGACCAAAAATTACCATCCTTCTTTCTTTCTTATTATCTCCGAAACTACTGAGCCTAAAAAATGCAAAATAGTTCTATAGGTAGGTACTCAAAGATACCAGAAAAACCTATAAGAAGTCTGTGATGTTATAATAACATGTTAAAAAAAAAAAAAATGGTTCGGAACCCTTTGCACGCGAATCCGACTCGCACTTGGCCAGTTTTTGTTTATTTCTTTATTTAAGGCCGTACCCTGACCAAATAACCTTGAGCATTTTTTCCCTCAATAACAGCATGATGAATAAAATCGTTATAAAATCTAATTTTGGTCGTTTGAAAAAAATATTTCTACCAAAAGGTTCATAATTAAATGGCCTATCCATTAGTGTACCTAAGTATAAAATCAAAATAATCGTTAGTTTTCGAAAAGATGCATGTTTTCAGTAATTATTTATCATTTCTGTAGTTTCGTTGTGAGGAGATTACTTAAACATATACTTAGTGATAAAAATCTTCCATTTTGAAGCCAAGATTATGTAGAAATTTAATGTATTTTTTATAAGTTATTATTTCTTTTGGATAAAGAGTTCTCCAAAAAATGCACAAAAAACGGCTAGCGCTGCGTTTTGCTCGGGGACGCGCCTAATTAAGACGGATTTGCTCTTGATCTAGTCTAGGTCAGAGGTGACAGAGACAAAGACGGCGATGGAGTGAGCTTACACAGAAGAAGCTTGTTCACTCTCATTTTGGAGAGGTTGTTTTCAACACCCACAGGACTTATTTTACCTTCCTTATATTCTCCGGCAAAATTTTCACCAACTATTCCGACAGATCCAAATAAAACCGTATGTTTTATTATTACCGAGAAAATAGCTCTTGGCGAACGCACGTAGCTACCCTATTTATAGTGTGTTGTATATCATTGCACGGAAAATGTAAACAAAATTACTGTTTGTGTAAATATAATGCGGGTAGAGCGCGAAGGCCGGACGATTTGCGAACGGAGTGAGTTCTAAGAGATGGAATTGAATAGGTAGGTACTTCTTGGAAGAATATGTGGGAAAAGTTTTGTTTCAAATTAAAAGAGATGCTGAGGAAAGAAAGAAAACATGGTTTATTCTGGTCAAAAAGCCGCACATTACCATAATTTTATCAAAAATGTGAAAGTAACTCTGATTGTATGCTTCTCGACTTCCTAACGGCTTGACGGATTTGCATAAAATTAGGCTGATTGGTAGGCTAAGTCCTGAGGTAGGATACCTACATTTTTATCCCAGTAGTATGATCCATAGATTTATTATATTTCTATAGTATGATCCCTTGGAATTTTTTTTGAAATTCACCCGGGCGAAGCGGTTGAGTTTAAAAATATAAAGTAGGTAAAAGAAATAAAGTAAATAATTATAAGCAATGAACACTTCAAACTTCAGAACAGATTTTAGGTGCCTACCTATCTAATCTAAAAGTCTGAGTTCAGTCGGTAAATCCCTTTAAAATGAATGAAGAACAGTTACCTATAAGTACTTAACCGCTTTATCAGGACCTATAAGATGGATGACTGGACCCTGAAAAAAAGGATCCCGACGAATTGAAAAGCTTTCTCCTCCTTTTTTGAAGTCGGTTAAAAATAAAACACTGAAAGACAACATCGTGGAGACACAAAAATGAGTTTCTGTTCCAACATTTGATATTCTCTCAAAGTTCAAATTCGAAATTCAACCATCGATATTTTTTTGAAAATTCCTTATAAGTGAACATTATGACACCTAATCGTGCATTAGAAGAGTCAAACAATACCTCGTCGGTCCAAATCAGTGCATTATTTTAGGAGAATGTAGGCGGTAAAATACATCTGCGGTGACTGATACACATTAGAGTGAAAATTATCATCCTAATTTTGGCTTATCTTATAGGCTGATTTCGAAAAGTGTCATAAATTATTACCTATTTGAAAGCCCATTTTCGTATTTATTTATATCCAAACTTCTTTTTTTTTGTATTCACAAAAAATGCCAGTGTCATCATTTCGAATTTCGAACACCCGATTTAAAAAGAAAACGTTTATTGGCGGAATGGTGGTGAAGAATTAAATTGTTTATTTGATGAAAAGATTAAAACATACAATCAGTCTTCTAGTGCCATTTCAAAAGACATTTTAACGATCGGACAAAACAAAAGCTCAATATATCAGGGATACTTATAGTTCTTTTATAAAGAAAACTGTTATGTCACCAAACTATGGATACCTACTTATTATTTGAATCATTAATGTTGCTATGAAGATTGCGAAATTAAAAAGAAAAAAAAATAAAATAAATAAAGTTAAAAAAACAGATTTATTTTTGTATTGTTTTCTCCGAGTAGGTGTGTATCAATTGCTAGCTCATTATCACCTGTTTACAGCAATCATAGAAATAGTTTATCCATAGCGGTGTTATTGGTATTACCTCCTGGAAGACTACCTGGGTGGTCGACCTACGATGTATAATTTTGACGACACGGTTGGCGCAGTGGTTGAGCGATTGACTGCTGCGCAGCATGTCGCGGGTTCGATTCCCGCACGGAACAAATATTTGTACGACCTACATGTATTTGTTCCGAGTCTGGGTGTTTTTCTATCTATAATATGTATGTATTTACAAAAAAAAATGTATATATGTAGTTTATCAGCCATCTCGTTACCATAACACAAGCATTAGGTTGCTTAGCTTGGGACTATATGGCGTTGTGTGAAATGTCCAAGGATATTATTTATTACTAGCTGACCCGTGCCCACTTCGTTGGGCGGTAAACATTTTAACTTCTGATGAAATGATGAGTGTGGTTCGGTTAGTACTGAGTGCTATGATTTATTTCCTGACTGCCAAAAGGAGGGTTTTGTTTTTATTGCATATGTATGTAGCTAGGCTAGCGAGCCGCTGCGAGCGCTCAGCGCTAGACTCCCTGTCCCTTGTTGCTGAGACATGCTGCTTTAAATCACTGAGACGCTGTGCACGTTCAGCGCTAGATTCCCGAGCACGGACCTGCGATGTTCTCCAGCTTTGGTTAGCAAGCCGCTGTGAACGCTCGGAGCTAGATTTCCCAGCGCATGCTTGCGAAATATTTTCTCTATTCCTCGAGAGGCGCAGATGATTATCAAGAGCAGACTCTGCCGTACGGCGTACTCGAGCTGCTCTTGTCTCATGTCTGGGATGTCTGACGGGAAAGTTGAGATTTCCTTTTAGGCATGATAAACAATCGCTGAAACTGTCCGATATCCCAAAAACAAATATCACAGCAGGCTTCGAACTCGAAGAATGAGAACGAAGTAATATTGTAATTGTGTTTTGAGAAACCGAGCAACCAAAACCATAGACCAACAACATTCAACCAACATTCAACCAACTACGTACAACTCACGTACCTAACGACAAAAGTTAAATAATAACTGGAGAGGGTCATTAATCAGCGGAAAATCTTAACACCACGATTCAGAAAAATTACGTAATTGCACAAAGCATGTTCTAATGCGGTTCGTGAATGGACGGCGCGGGCGGCGTTTTGCGATTTAGTAATTTTATATTATCTTCGAAACCATTCAACCAATTGACATACTGTTTTGGGCAAATCGTATCTCTATGATGTTCTTGTGATCATTATAACATTTTTTTCGATAAGGATTAATATTTGGTTGTTTAAAAAATCGTTCAAAGATAAGTACATCGAAAAATACTTTTTTTAACACATAAAAGCTAAAACTATATCTGCTAAAATATAAAAGATAGAAATATGGTGCCGCGGACTTTTTTGTAGAACTTTTCAAAGCGGACCAGGTTGCCATACATTGTTTTCAATTATATACAACTGTTAAGGCAGCGCACGCAAATAACTCTGTTGTAAGAGCTATTTTTTTCCGCCGGGATAGACAAAAATTGAGATAGTTCGGCTAATATGCATGATATCTTTATAATTTATAGCCTATAGCATTCCTCAATAAATGGGCTATCTAACACTGAAAGAATTTTTCAAATCGGACCAGTAGTTCCTGAGATTACCCCCTACATACAAACTTACAAACTTACAAACAATTTTACCTCTTTATAATATTAGTATAGATTATAATGATCAACAGAACCAAACAGAAACGGCTATAAATGATATATATGGCAGAATATAACCACGTAGCACAGTAGGTATCCTCTGACCTACATTTTTCAAGCAGGCATTTTTAAAGTGAGATTCACCCCAAAATATGCATCAATTAAGCACAAAAGTTCGTAAATTCTGAACGCATTTTGCGAAACTTTGGTTCAAAGACAACAATGCATCCTCTATTAGACTATAGAGCTTTGAGACCTCACAAATGATTTCCAGCCAGTAGAGCAATGGAGGCAGCTAGTGAAACAATAAATTCCCTGTTATCATACTGGCGTGTATCCAACAGTACAATCCAGGTGTTCTGAATTTGACCGTTTTATTCCACATTTTATATTTCAAATGTATTTTTATACAGTCTGGTATGATCGAAGATCGAAATAGTACAAGGTTGATCTCTAAATAATCAAAAGTTTCGAACGAAAGCGTAGGATTGGAGTACAGACGAATTTATAATCTGTAGAGCAGATTGTAACAAATCTAGGTGTAGGTAATTCACATTATCGTGAATTAAATTGTCTTAATAGACGATGGACATTTCTTATTGATGAGATCATCACGTTAGAACCATGCACGCATTGTTTAGTTAGGGACTATATCGATAATTTTCAATCGCATTTTGTTGGATCTTCTGGAAGAGAAGATCCACGACAAGTACTTTTTTAAGGACAAGAGTGGAAGGGAGTGTCAGACTGTTACTCACTAAACCCATCCGTGTTCCTCCTAATGAACTTTGCGTAATTGGGCCGCGCTGACTCTTTCGATCAAATTCCGCAACCCTGACTGGCACTGGCACTAGCGGGCCCGGGACCTTATCTAATATACTGACGTCTCTTTGAAGCGCGTGTGGAACGCAACACGCCGTCGACCCAGGCCTGCCGGTCGATTCCCTGCATGTGGCAGCGAAGGCTTGGGTAAGGTGATCACGTAAATCCAAAGTAATCAAGATGGAATGTCAGCTCACTTCGTGATCACTTCGCACAAGCACCGGTTTTTTTGGACAGTGAGCCATCGCCGTCCGCAGGCCCGCACGACATTGCCTAGGGCCCTAGGTAATTTAGGTACCTACTACCTGTTAGCTAAGTTTAATTTAATCCGCACTTGATCGATTTTAAACATTTAACCTCCTGAGCACAAACTTTTCTTCACAAACTTTTACATTGATTAATTCATACTTTTTTTCAGTCTTAAATAGCTGTAGGACATAATTTTAAAGTAGGTAGGTATTTCGAAAATCAACATCCTATAGAACATTTATTTATTTATTAAAACTTTATGCACAAGTAATAACACTGTACAAAGGCGGACTTAATGCCATAGGCATTTTCTACCAGTCGACTTTAGGGTGGTGCAGAGACAGCATGGTAGGTGCAACATATAGAAAAGACAAACCGAGAGGAAGAAAAAAAAATACAATCTATAATAAATAGGTACATAAATACATACATACACATAACCAAAATTATTAAGATACCATGAATCCAACGAATTACCGCTGTAATGATTCTTCCAACTTCTTGCGAATATTCTCACGAGCCTTCACCTTAAAGGACAACCGACTTGTTGCCATCCTGATGTTCAGAGGGAGCGCATTCCAATCGCCTGGACAAAGAAAGAGGAGTGGATAAACCCAGAGCGTTGTGAGGGACATCGTAAAAGACGATTATTGGTAGAGCGAAGATTTTTATTGTGGGCGGAACAAAGGAATTGAATTTGTGAAGTTTAATAAAAGGGAGAAGAAGGATTATTTAAATATTTAGGAAAGAAAACAGACTAGTTAAGGCCCTGAGGGCTCTGCGCTGGCGAATAGGTAACCATTTTAATTGTGATCGATGCGCGGATACGTGATCATACTTAGGTACGAAGGTTGAAGACGAATCGAATGCAGTTATTTAGAAGGCGGTCAAGTTTATTGAGGAGATCTGCATTCAGGTCATAGTAGCTTAAATCACCATAGTCAATTATGGGGAAAATTAGGGACTGTACAAGCATTGCCTTTATGTGAGCAGGAAGAAGATTTCTCAGTCGATACAGTGACCGCAACGCTCCGGTAACTTTTTGACTGACACTCGAGACCTGCTTACGCCAGTCGAGACCTGTGTCGACAATCAAACCGAGATCCTTAACCTCGGAGCCAAAGGGAATGACTGTATTGTCAAAGACTACGGGGGTACAGTCAAGCCATTTAGTTTTCTCAAGCTATGGGAAAACATTGAGAATGAACAATATAAATCGGCATTGACATAAGAGCAATTAAAACTGATAAAAAATCATCTTCATCCGTCTCATTAAATACGTTCAATATAAAAGATTTCCAGGAAAATTTTTTGCAAGGACAAGAATTATCTTTGATGAAGTTCTATCCAAAAAGAAGCTCTTCTGACACTAATTTCAAATATTATATATAACGATGATAGTACCTGCCTACGTGCTTACTACCAACACTGCATCTATAAGACACGCCCAGTGTTTCAACGTCACAGCTGGAATCCCGTGATAATTTCACGGCGTTGACGCTACTGGCAATCAAGTAAAACTGAATGAATCCATACAATACCTCCCACGTTTTGTCACTGATCACCGAATTATTTCGCCGACAGTTTGCTTGAAAGATAATCACAATCGGAGTAAATTTTAAGTAGAGTATAAATTGCAATTTGATTTAAGTAGCGAGTGTTAAATCCAGCGCCGCACTAAACTGTCAGTATTTTACACAAGTTCTTCGCAGTATTCCGAACGCTTCCGATGTGGGTTATTCGCGCTATTACTTCGGGCATTGCGCAAACGCAGCCGTCAAAATGTGCGCCCGCGCCGCCCGCCTCCAACAGATCTACTAATACATTTTTCTTTTGGAATTCATGGAGTCAATGAACGTCGAGAATTTTGTGTTTGACGGAAAACATCTTCCTACACTTGCCTGCGAACAATAGAATTACTTGTTGTGGGTTGACACAGATTTTAGTAGCTTTTTCGCTGGTTACTATTTGTATTTCTAATCTCTAGGCCACTTACAAAATAGCTCACTCAAAAGTTCATGTAAATAATCAATAGAATAAGACAAATTTTCCCGAAGTAAAAGCATTCTTGAGAAATGTACCTATCTCGCACGAGATTTATTGAGAAAATTCAAAGACAATGTGCAGACGCGCTAAATTCCGTTGCGTTTTTTTTTTTCTAGTCTAAGCTTTATAGATTTCATTATTCTACAGAGAAGGGTGCTGGCAAATATTGGGCGTCAGCCCCGATTTCTTGTGGCGGAGAGGGAGAGGAGACCCTCTCGTCCCGGCCGCCGTGGTGGACGCCGCGGGCGTCGGGGGCCACCTGGTGACTTCCGGCCACCGTAGGCGCGGGCCTGTGGACGGCGAGCTATGGGTGGCTCGCCGTCCGTCCGTCTAGTGACGACAGGCCGTGTCGACGGCGCGTTAGTGTTCCACGCGCGCCTCAAAGAGAGTCAGCAACACAGAGGGGCCCGAAAGGGCCGACGCCTGCCGGAGTCGCGGGATTATTCGCAAGAGACACCGTGGCTCCGGAACACAAAGGGCAATGAAGGAACATGGATGGGTTTTAGTCAGTAGAAGTCTGACACTCCCTCCCGCTACACCCAGAGCGGGAGGAGTCATTGGATGATTTCCCATCCCTAAAAAAAAAAAAAAAAAAAAAAAAGCCCCGATTTCTTGAGAAAATTCCGTCTAGACTAGAATTTATATTTTGTTTGTACGATAAACTTCACTGATTTACCGCTGCATTTTACTCTCTCGAACGAAATAAATGAGAGATCGATCGACGCGTGATGGTAATAAAATTATATTGAATTAAGTGGTTGGTGGATAACTATTGAATACTATTAAACTAAAATTATTTGAAGACAGCTGATCTAGTTCCTAGTTAATGTTAGTTTGTTCCCAGAACTTAAAATAGATAGATTCTAAACACTGCATCTTGAAAATGTGACGGAATCTGGAATAATCTTTCAATAAACTGGCATACTTAATATGTGTTACAGCCATAGGTATAATAAATTTCTGTGGTTACAGCAATAAGCAAGCAGGCTTTTTATTTATCCAAGAGGTACCTAGTAAACAGAAGGCCAATAGTAAAAGAGGAGAGATATACTAAATCGAGATAGAAAATAGAGACAGAAAATCTAACGGAGGAAGATGGCAGTTTGACGGGATTAACAACCTACATAATTATTTTCTACAAGCTGTCAAATCGCTATTTTTATTCCTCGTTCAAAATTACGGAGTCCTATATAATACAACTGATTGGTGACAAGCGACAATCTGACAATTCTACAAGTAACAAGCGACAGTCTGACAATTCTACAATTTTGTATTCATGTTTTCCCATTCCCGCAATGATATTTAGAACTATAGATACGTTGTCCGCACTCTAAAATGACAACATGAAATGAAGCCAATTGGCCACATCGCGCTTAGTTACGCACCAACCTGTAGCGCGACACTACGTTTGTTTTGATGTCAATTTGACTCTTACTTATCCTGTGACGTAACTGAAGATGTATATTTATCTCCCTCTAGCAAGAGGCATTCCGCCGTACGGTGACATATTTTCTTTCCCTTTCTTCATGCGTATTAGTAGCTATCTAGTATTTTCGCCATTTTTAAGCGCCGCGATGTTGGTTTATGACGTGTACAATACGTCATTGCATTCCCGTAGGAATTTCGGGAAATCCTCTCTTAGCGCACTGCTACGGAGTGTAAGGACACTAAGTACCTATATGTCAAATTTTAGCTTTCTACGGCCAGTAGTTTCGGCTGTGCGTTGATCGCTCAGTCAGTCAGTTTCTTCTTTTATTTAAACAAATATTCTCTGCTTAAGAGCGTGTATTCCGTCCACTAGCGCCGCCAATCGACTTTTATTAATTTTGGTAAATTTAAGACACGTAGATAAAAAACCGCTCTGTAGTGCACTAAAGAAATGTATCTATTATTTTTTGACAGCTATTTTTAATACATAACTCATGGCTAAATAGCCAAAACGGCAATTATTGCTAAAGGGGCCACTTTTAGCAAAAATATCGACTTTGGCAACTATTTATGTTCTAAAGTACAAAACATAACTCTCAAAACATATTAAATACATTTCTTCAGTGCACTACAGAGCGGTTTTTTATCTACGTGTCTTAAATTTACCACAAATAATAAAAAACGATTGGCGGCGCTAGTGGACGGAATACACGCTCTTAATAAACGACACCTGTCATAAAATTGTGACAATTATGTCAGTTTTTGACAAATTTGTCGCATTTTCGCGTTTTATTGAACAGATCCCTGACGACTAGCTACTGAAAAATAAACAATCAAAATAAAACTACCAACTAAACAAAAGAACAACTAGAAAGCACCACAGACTGCCGTCGCGTCGTTGTCACGTTAGGATTACATGACAATTGCATCACAATAGCTTTGACACGAGTAACCAAAAATAAGTCAAACTCAGCAGGCATTGACGTTTTACAATTACCTAGTGTACCTATTTGTGGAGCAAAAAAAAAAACAAGATAATTTTACTCAAACCGAAATAGAACGGTCTTAATTTAAAATTACACGTACAGATGTGTCACTGTATGTTAAAAAATAACTGCTTTGACGTCATCGGTGAACTCTTCAACCAGCTTTGAGTTTTCTAGCTCTAATTTAATAACGAAACCTAGATGTGTAGACTATCTATCCTAGATGATATTATAGTCAAGCACTAGCTACCGCCCTGGCTTTGCATGGGTGCAATTAATTTATGTACGAAAACCTTCTTCGTCCATCAGTCTTTCTATGATCAAAGCCGTATCTAAATCCGTTTTGTGGTTTAGAAGAAGAAGGTACCTAAGCCGAGAAATACACAAAGAAGACGAGTGATTTCGTCTTAAACTAGAGGTAGATCCATATGTAGAGATATGGTCATCGTACGATGAAGGATTAGTTAGGTACTGCATGGCTGTCTGAAATCTAGAAATTATTTGATAACCTGGCAAATGTTTTGCCACATAAATAAAAAAAAATAGATGAAATACCTATAAAAATTGGTCTAGTCGTTTCGAAAGAGTTCGCTAACAAACATTGTGACACGAGATTTTTATGTAGAAGAAGAAGATTAGATTATGCACAAGTTAGCAATTCGGTTGAAGTTGCAGAGTTCGGCAGGCCGTTTTGGTCCAATGTTACTTAAAATACTGGATTTTTACTCACCAAATCATCGAGTAGCCCCAAAATAGCTAAGTAGGTTTTAGGTTAGGTTAAGTTTAGGTACGTTTCCCGCTCTGATTAAAGCAGAAAAGAGTGTCAGAATTTACTGACTAAAATCCATCCGTGTTCCTCCTAATGCCTTTTGTGTTCGAGGACCGCGGTGACTTTTTCGAACAACAGAGATTGCTGAACTAAAGATGAGAATCGGAGAAGGCGCCTTCAAGAGTCCGTGATTAGACAGTTACTTCATCAAAACTAGGTTACTCTTCAGCTAGTCTATTCTGTAAATAACCATTTCGATATCGACTTCACCTGAGTGACTATAAGCTTACAAAGTGAACTTTATTTCACACGTCATATTAAGGTCTTATATTTATACGAATTTGAAACTCACCTCGGATTCCGCTGTCGAGACACGAAAATGTTATTACAGAATAGCACTGCTGATTTCCATCTCAAAGCGTGCTTGTTTGATAGAAACATAAGTGGTGGCAAATGTAGGTGTAAACCATGGTGTGAATCAATTAGTTCCGAGTAAAAAAAGTATGAATTAAACGTAGTAATTAATTAATCGAAACAAATTGGTGAATCGGTTTAGTTTCCGCCTCTTCCCTTAAAGATTTGGCATCATCGCAACGGAAGCACAAATGACGCAAACTGTAGTTTAGTCCCGATATAATTAGAACAAGATATTTCAGTGATTTTCTCTAGATTCCGTGAGTGGGTCGTAGATATCGGACTATCGGAGTTAATCGGAGTATCGGAAACGTCATTTCTACATTGATTTTTGTATAGAGGATGTTTATTTTTAATCGGCACTAAGGAAATCCGTAATCGATGAACTATTTCAGACGGAATTAGGTTTGTTGACAAATTCGGTTGCTCCAGCGTCGTTCACAGTTGGGAAACGGTTCAGTAATAGCTGAACGACGAGTTATGGGCCTGACGTGTTTCGGAAGAAAACGTTTCACAGCAATCGTCGACTGCCATTCCGTGGATTATAATTTTCCTTGTTTACATTTACTCGCTAAACATATAGAGACACATTGCGGGAAATAAGTAATTTATCCTGTAAAAACAGAATGTTTCAAATACTTCAACACGTTTTAAAATTCGTTTGAAGTCTTTCTCCTAATAGAAATCATTCATCTGTCTCATTTGCAAGAACGCTGTTCTCCCAAAAATACTCTTACAGTTCAAAGATCATTTAGCGGACTAGTCAAATTAGAAATGACTTACAGCACGTGGATTCTGATTGGGCCCGACGTTCCCTTTCGACTGTGATATAACGAGACAGCTGTCAAGGGAGGGCCCACACGACGCGAGCCCATTCACATAACCCGTAGCTATTTCAGAATACACGAAAAATGTTTAGATATCCATGTCACCTATTTCTATCGCGACATTTTGATTTGATAGGTGCCACAGTAAGCTTGTAAAACAGACATTATAACGTGTTTTATTATTCTTTATGTTGCGGTTCCCAACAGTTTTATGCTTCCGTTGGCTAGTGCAGATGAAGAAAATGGTTTCTTAGGTGACTTTTATATGGATTTAGAGATAGAACTATAAAAGTCTGGTTTATTTATGTAGCGGGACAAAACGTCAAAAAGCTGTAAATTCTTGCGGTTATCAAAGGCACGGATGACTAATACAACTAAATTAAGATGTCTACTCATAAATAAGAGCAGCTTGCAAAGTTCTCTCATTTGTAAGAGTTTGGAGAATGTAATGAAGCATGAACATTGCAGAACAGATGGTCGATGGGGCCGAAAAGTTCTGGAGTGGCGACCACGTCACGGAAGACGCATCGTTGGAAGGCCTTCCGCAAGGTGGACCGATAACCTGGTGAGGGTTGCGGGTAGCCAATGGATGATGATGATGACGAATGAATGAAGAACGACTTCGTTTCGCATTAGCGTAGGCTTAAAAAATCGTGTTAAGAATCATAAAACAAAAGACGCATTTCAAAAAACATTAATCTATATACGAGTAAACAATGTTATGATAAACTGCTTTTGTTCGAAAGCGAGTTTTATGTGCATCAAAACAAGACATTATTAATCGCCTGTAGGTACAGACAGATGCCCGAAATCACCCCTGTGAGAATACAAAAATATTTTGTTGGCGTCACCCAAAAATCTTCCGTTTTATCTCCGCCAAGTTTAAATATTTTTACGAGAATACATACCTCTGTATTGTCAGCTGTTTTGTTTTTAACGTTGCAATGAAAGCTGTAGCTGTCGTCTTGAAGTACACCTTCAGGTCGAACGCTAGTTGGCAATCGCCACTGATCTTTTTGTCTGGCGGATGTCTACACTTCACAGTATCATTTTTATTGTGCTTTCAACATCACTTTGTCGGTGCGTGACGATCGCCCATCACCTTGAAATTTCTATTTTTTAAAACAAAAGACAGTTGTGTAAATTTTGATTTTCAAATGACAAAAGACTTGCAGTTTGTCTTTGAAAGTAATGCCAATTGTTTTTGATTTCAGGTAGTGATTTAGAAAAGCATTATTTTCTTGTTTCAACCATTTTGCCGCTACAGCTGATGAAATTAGATCATTGTTATACATCTTAATCATTTTTGCAATGTTTTTGCTCGCGAATAATCTAACACCTGCTGTGATTTAATAGTTTCTGAATTTATTAAATCGTTCCCAATCTTCAGCGGTCCGAAGTAGGTAGTTATTAGTTACGGACGTTGACGTTACATTAGAGAAGCGAGTAAAATGTAATTATATAAGTGAACTTTGTAAAGTTCTCGTCATATGTGCCATAATTAAACTTGGGTAACTATCAAATCCGCTAACTAGTTTATAAACTAGCGCATTTTTATTAAAATTACATTTCGTGTCCTCATTAAGGACGTTAGTGTTTGAATTCCACACTCCAAACCGGCAACAAAGCTAATTAAACTATCCTCCTAAGTTTATAATCGATAGCATTTCAAATCATAATATATAATAATAGTTATTAAATTTTCGATATTCTCAGAGATAGAGAGGACGAGACTTACCATTACTAGTACCTACATCTGAACGATATTATGAATGAACGCATGTGCACTCCCAAAATACGCGTCTAATGAGTTGGATACAATTTATGTTTTAAATGTTTTAATGTCCACGACTTGATGTTCATTCACTAACTGCATTTAGTTTAGGATCAGTGCTGACATTCTGTGATCTCGTTTGTTCAGTTGGTTCAGTTCGTCGTTCAAATGGCAGAGTAATGAATCTGCTTTCTTGTTTGTGTTTCAAATTGTTAGTTATCTTGACAAGCTTTCTAAGTTTGAGCTACGCGATAACTGGCGAATGCTTGCACTGTTGGGACAGGTCCACTCAAATCTGTGTCGTACTTTCCTCAAAATACCACTTCAGACTAACCTACATGGTTCTCATATGATTTGACCAGTACGATTGTATGCAATTTAAGAGACTTTGCCCTCTGAGTTTGTTTCGGTGTTTCTTCTAGTAGTCAGCTAGGAAACACCGGCCTCATCTAGTTTAAAACGACCCAAAAATATCAACGTGTAAAAGTGTTATTTACAACCTACTTACAAAATAAATATAATTTATCATTTAAGCTTGTGGTTAACATGTTAATTTTATAAATCATATTTATCCGCCTTCCCTTATTCCAATCCAATTATAATAATTTGCTCAGGGTCGTCTTCCATCTGCATTACCTGGCCGTGATCTCAGTACAGAATTCACCCCCTCTGACCATACTGGCGTTGTATTCAGCACTTCAGCTTATACACAAGTACACAACCATTCGTTTCAGGGTTGAATCAAACATAATATCTTTGTGATTATAGGTACCTACTTTTTTTTTAGGGATGGGAAATCATCAAATGACTTCTCACGCTCTGCGGGCGGGAGGGAGTGTCAGACTTTTACTGACTAAAACCCATCCATGTTCCTTCGTTGTCCTTTGTGTTCCGGAGCCGCGGTATCTCCTTCGAATAGTCCCACAACTCAGGCAGGTGATTATAGGTTCCTACGCTGGAGTTACGGCTATCAGAATGGTCCAAGACTGCCTATATTCTCCTACATACACTAGCAGAGGAGGTACTTTAGTGGTTCTAATTCGTCTCTGTTCTAGAAATTCAGTATCTGTTCCAGGTCTTCAAAGGCTATACCCTCAATGGCTTCAATGGCTTGGTGTTCTTCATTTCATCAACAGCTCACACATTACAGTTGAACGACTGAAATACCATGTCCAAGAATCGTGTTTTCGTCTCATTAGTTCAAAAACTTTTCAGCACGTCTCCTATTAAAATAAGATCATCAACACATCTCACGCAGCTGATGTCTTGTATCGGTTTACAAATCAGTAGGGTGCTCTTCAAAAATAAAACTTTCAACGTGATCATTCTAAAATTAGTATGGATGAAATTCAGAGAAGTTCGTTTGATATGCCTTCTTTAATTTTTTATTGAAGGGCTGGTTGGGAAACTTTCATTGATCATAGGGAAGATTTCCTCTTGCTTAATGCGGAAAATGGATCGATGACGTCCGGGAATCGGGCTTTTAGAAATGTCTGAAATAGGGAGGTAGGTACCTGAATACATTCCCTTCTCTTCTCTTTAAATCTTCCTCCACTGCACTCAAGTCACTGTGATAAAGGCAAAAACAATACATTAAGCAGCTAGACCTAAAATTGTAGAACCGATCACTTTCCGAATTTTTCCCCTGGTTAAATGTCAATAAATAAAAAACTGCAATTCTTCTGACAATATTACACACCGGTCGAATTGATAACCTTTTTTGAAGTCGGTTTAAAAGTTATAAGTACTTAATATTGATTAAGGGAACCTGAGCAGAGGTCGGTTCGAGTGGAGAAAATGAGTTAGAATTTTGGGTCTATCCATCTATCGATCTGTTAGAAAGAAGAACGGAAGAACGGGTTAAACAGCTTGGAATGCTTGGACCATAAAGACTTGGGATTTTTTTCATGTAGTTAATGATTTTGAGGAGCGCAGTAACAGTTGTGAACAGAGAACCCAAACAAAAACCATTAATCAAATTTATGTTATGAGATAAGCTTCATGCCGTGTTCCAGTTCCAGTTAATCTTACTGCATACTAGGCAGATTGCTTTCACAAACATTGGTGACGTTAAGAAGAAGTGGGTTAGTTTAACAGAATAGCTAAGATTAAAAAAAAGCTTCACACCCGCTTTTAGAAAACACTCTCCAACTACTAAGAAGATTGCCCCTCATCTAACATCTCACAAACATCGACGATGTTAAAAAAGTTCATCCGCAGGCCGATTCTATTTACGCCAAAAAATATGTGGATCATACCGACACAGCGGCAACTGTTTACATTGCTATTGAAGCGGCGAAAGAAACTCAAGAAACGTAGAACCATATCAAAGTATTTCATCACGTTCTAATAAACGTTCGATACAATAAACAAATGTTGAAGAAACATCTATTTGTGTTTGCGCCTTACCCGAGCTTGGTTCTGAGGGTAACGCCCTTAATTTTAAAAATATAAGCTTCTTCGGAAGCCCAGTTATTTTTGGGGTGTTCAGAAGGCCAAACAATGTCTTTGTTGTAGGGGTAAATTCAAAGGGATGGGCTGTATCCATAGCGTTGATAATTTGTTTTTGTAATGTGATTGATGTCCTAACCACCTGCTAAAAATGGTATTTCTGATGTTGGTGCATTGTCCCGTTAAGTGTTGGGGCCTTACAACTATGCCAATGCCAGGTTTGTTGTGAAAAAGGGATGGTGATGTTTCTTGTATAGCTCCGTCTCCCTCCCACACCCAAATCATGATGCTTTTAAGACGTCATAGTAGGCGATCTTAGTAATCGCGAATGCCATCTTGAAATCCTAGTTCCTGTCCTGTATGCTAAATATTGTAATGAATAAAAATCTCTCAATTAAGACTTTTGTTGCCTTAGTATTGTTAAGTGTCATCTAGGCCGCGATTAATTCTTCTACAAATGCCCTACCTCTTGTAAATTGCGACATGATTTATCCTCGAAAAGCTCTCAGATATCGAAGCTACAGTTATTACTCCAAACATTTTCCTCTCGATACTAAAATGTATGTATTTCAGGGCATTACAACTTCATCGCTGGTTTTTGGTTGGCTGTCCGAATATTTGGGAAATTCGACGCGGTTGTAAAATGTGCTTCTGTTTAATACAGTGAGGATAATATAAAACAGACATTTGGATGATTTACCTACACTACAGAGTGTTTCGTAGAGAGTTTTCGAGAAGAATAAGGTTTCCAGCTGGTTCAGAATTGGGTTGTTTTCGAGCTTTCTTGAAGATTCATTTTATAGCTGCAACATACCTATACTTAGGGTGCCTGTCCATTACGCTTCAGTCACAGAGATGTTATGCAATTGGTTAATATTTCTCCGCTCCAGTGGATAGTCAGCCTTAGAGTTTAGTTGAATTCGAGCTATCTTGAAGATTCATTTCATATTAGCTGCCCAAACTAAGAAAATACCATAGACATAGATCTTTTTTTCCTTTTCTGTGAAAGTTTATTAATCTGAGAGGACAATTCTTTGTAACTGCGAAGTTCAGGAGAAATCCTACAGGAATGCCAATTATTAAAGAAATTAAGTGTTATCATAGTAGCGTCCGTTAGTATCTCAACAATCTAGCAGTTTTGACCATCTGCCAAGCATCATCATTCCTAATTTAGACAGCTTCGCTGATGCTTCCCCGCGATGATTGAGGAATAGAATTCGCAGACTCACAGACCAACAGGTTTCCAACCGATTTATAAACTACGGTGCTACAATAAACATGTGGGTTAACAGCTTGTTAAATACTAGCAATTAAATAAGGTGTGCATGTTTACACTTGTTCGAGAATTAGATGTATTGTTATTTGATTTAGCGGCTGCAGAAATAAAAGTAAGTTTACGACCAGGAATTCGTGGAAAAAAGAGACTGTTAAGAGTTCGTAATGAGGGAGTAAAACTGAACAGCACAATTTGTTAGTTGAGGATTTAAATTCGGAAGCATAGTTTGAAAAGAAAACCCATTGCCAATCGTCATTTGTCGTATTTTATTATACTTGGGTTATCTGATTTTGTTTAATAATTCTTATTGTACCTAGGTACCTAATTTATCTATTGACATTTTTAATGTACCATATATAAATATGTGGTACACGAAAGACCACCAGCCCCTGTAACCAAAGTTACTTTGTACTAGCGTTATCGAGAGTAGAAAGCTTGAAAATGTATGAAAATGACATTTTGTTTCGAAAAGTCACGTGGTCACCGAATGTCAGTTTCAAGTACATATTCAAGCTTTCTACTTTCAATAACGCTAGTAGAAATTAACTTTGGGTAGAGGGGCTGCAGTGCTAACATTCCTTCTCTCTTTTAAATCCATGCAAAGGTTGTCTCTAAAATATCGCTTATAGTGTTAAGACCGCCAATTGTGTCACCCTATGTATGTTTTCTTCTTCTCTTTAGGGTTCCGTACCAAAATGGTAAAAAGGAACCCTTATGGTGTGACTAAGTCTGTCCGTCTGTCACAGATGAATATCTCATAAACTACTGTAATGCCATCAACTTGAAATACTTTTAAATGACATCTGCTCGTGACGTTTGCTCAACTATTTTGCAAATAATTTACTTTAAATGTTTTTTTATATGTATCATAATTATGAAAGGGTGCCATTTGCAAATTCTCAAACACTTTTCCACTTTTCCATGTTTTTTAGGCCGCATAACCCCACTTGAGACGAAAAATTAAAAACAAAATTACCGCCCCCCCCCCCCCATTATCTCTGAAGTTTGCAAAGAGAAAAGATCTGAAATTAGTCTATATGATAGAAGTGTTTGTAAAGATTACATTTAGATTACATTATTATTTACTGTTTTTTCATTGACGAAGCGAAGCATTGAGAGTGTCCATGTCTTGAATTAATCAAGTCCGTCACCGAGGTCTTTATCGGACCTCGATTTAATCTAATTAAACCCCATAAATCCAGCACATAAAAGCCCCAAACTATCATCGCGTACTATAACTATGAATCACTTTAGTAAAATTAAAATTTTATTTACCAATTTCCATGTGGCGGTCTTTTGATCGCTCAACGACATTTCTGTTGAGTCGCTCGTTGGGTGTGTATATTTCTACTATCATTTCGTTCTCGTCGTGACATTAATGGACTATCAACTGGTTGATGTCGCTTCATATGTTTTCTGTGGACAGGAGATTGTGAAAATATGCAACAACGTTCTTTTTAGCGTCAAATAAATCCTCATCATTCAACCGTAGCGCGACCAGAGCGACAACATTCGCATTTCATAGCAATCTATCAATAAAAGCCTCAATTTCTATACATTTTTGACAGATTTCAACTGACATGTTAGAATTCCCATGGCCCTGTGTAATAAAACTGACAATGTGACTTTGTCACAAACTGAAAATTGCCCTAATCCCTATCAAGTGTAGTTTAATAAAGCAGAGAATGTTTTTTACATGAATGAATAAATGTGCAAAAATCTCGATTTGTCAGATTGTCACTTGTCACTGGTCAGTTTTATTAAAAAGGGCCCAGCAAAGCGGTGTGTCGTCAAACTTTACTGTTGACTCATGGAGACGCTTGTGTTGTGTTCATGTCTCAGAATATATTTCACAGAGCTCGTAAACTGAATGTTATAGGTACTCTGTTTTACATTCATAAGCTCGATAAGAGGTCAGATTCGGTCCTGTAAGTGATCTTGATACTGCCGGTCTATTCTGTCTACAACTCACCGTGAACACTTAGGTGGAGTGAACGACAAGTGAGCTGTCATTCCATCTTGTTTGTATGGTTTGACAGCTCACTTGTCGTTCGCTTCGCCTAAGTTTTCACTTCGACATGTTTACAGAATCGCACTGCTGAATGTTTTCATGTTTTGAACATTATGCCCTGTGGCGAATCCAGGCCCATCTCAACATACCTACTCGTAGTTGCCGATCACAACCCGACCCATATTTCGACATTCTCTAGGTACATCAAGTCTCTACGTTCAAAGCCAGCGAATGTCATCGCTAGCAATGGTCCAATTACTGAACATTGTGTGTTAACTTTTGTGAATTTCGAACGCATAACAATCCATAACATTCCGTAGATCACGTTCCTATTTAGGTTGTACACTACTAAAGAAATCTCGGTTTTTGTGTGTGTGGGGGGGGTGATCATCTGTGACTGAATTAAGCCTAGATTCTGTGTAGCAGATCAAGGCCTTCCTCATTCAGATACTTTACTGTTGTTCCTGGGTAATAGGTAGGTATATATAACTTCAATTTAAGTTTTATTCAGTTTTTTTGCTGTGTCTATTTCTCCATAATTTTCCTAACCCCAAATGAATTACTTAAATAAAAAAAAACTACAAAGCTACAAACGAGTCCAAAACAATATTTCAAACAAGAAAAACACATTTTAGGATTATAAAAATGATAATGGATGATCTCCCGCCGTTATAAATCGTGCAAGGAAGCGTTATTTTAAATGAGAAAGTTAAAATAACCAACGTAACAGATTCGAACAGTTAATTTCATAGGATTTATGTTGGACAACACATCTCTAGAGGAAAGCTATTTATAAGGTGTATTATGACGTCAAAGTTCATGTTATTTATAAACATACTGCGGCTGAAAGTTATAATAACTAGGTAGGTTACCTGCATAGGCGTTTCGGAATTTATTTGGAAGAGCCTTGGAACGCAAAGGGCATTATGAGGGACACGGATGGGTTTTAGCTTGCCATGAGAACCTTTTAACCTGAATACTCGAAAAAATTTCAGCTGTTCCATGGCTGTTCCATACATTTTCTTCGGCTAAATTTTGTATGAAACACTTGATATTTTTTTCGAGTATTTCGGGTTGGTCTCAAACTCTCATAGTAAAAGCTGTATATAATCATGGATACTAAGACGGATACCCTGTAGAGGTGACGGGTGGGATTTTGTCTTTAGAATAAAGACAAAATCCCACCCGTCACCTCTTCCTAGTGTCTACTAGGAAGTGGTGACGGGCGGGATTCTGTCATTAGTAGGTACGTAGTACCCACATTGTCAAGCTTGTGACACATCACAATAACCATACGTTTATCCTATGATCTCAATTAGCTTAGATTATATAGGTACATATATCTATGTAATCAAAGCCTATTAGGTACGTTGAAGGTTATCGGTTCATATAGTGATTGGTGGCGAAGGCAGATGTTTACGATATATCAAATTGAAAAATCTTTTTAATTTGGGAAGTTAATCAGCTGCCAAGAAATATTGAGCACATCGTAAACGTGGAACTAACTACCCAGCTGGCACATAGAGGGGTGCTTTGCTACGTCGTATGTCTAAACGTCCGTGCTCATGGTAATGTGTCAGCAACAAAAAAAAAAGAGAACCTCCTCCTTGTTTTGAAGTCTGTTAAAAACAGTAGATTATATCACCGGATAATTGCAGACGTCGTAAGACTGTATAATATCGCGGTGAAATATGAAACTCATAAGTATTTCTCAATTAGACAAACTGAAATTGAATTTGGATTAGACTTTATTTTATTCAAAATTATTATTTTGTCCACCATATGTCGAGAAATAATAACATTCTTTTATGCCTAAATGTATTACAATCTTACGGAGTTTGCTATTTTCTAGTGACAGATAGGTACCTAGATACATGGTAGGTACGAACGCCAATGGATTAGGTAGCCCAGGATGTACAAGTGCGTTTTACTTCAGATTCCCGAATCATCCAAAACGGTGAATCGATTCTAATAGAGAGCCTAGATTCCCTTTTCAAGTGTTTGTAAAGATTGCATGTTCATGCCAATTTCAAAAAAGCAAAAAGAGCCTGCCTTCTTCAATGGACGATTCTCAGCTATGTTGGGTCGAAAATGTCTACTAAGTATATTGGTGCCCATTATGAAGAATGAGCCTGTAGAAATCTTAAGACTACACTTGGCATAACCTCTCACCTTCCCAAGGAGCTGACAAGCTTGATTTAAGCACCATAAAAAAGACACGTGTAACACCATTTTGTCTCAGGAAATGGTTAATTAGTGGTTTTATAAATAAATCTATTGTCGAGTATATTTTCGCATCTGCCACACACGGGTTGGTCATTCGTATTTTGAAATGTGTCTAACAAATTTTAAATGATGCTCTATTTGTATTTTGCTAAATTTCAGAGGAACCGTAATTTACCGTTAAATAGTGACAGTCCAATTTGGTGCGGCCTTGCTTGTGTTTTTTGTCAAGTTTTTGGCCTAGTAAAATGGTTTGGACTGCAATAATAATAATCAGATGATAGGTACTTATCTATTTGGTCTTACAAAAGATTTAGCAATCTTTGAGTCACTTGAACGAAATTTTTACCACTTCGCCACTTCTACAGCGTCGGCTCCACGAGACCACAGACCTCATTTAAGGATGATTCACGCTACACCGTGTTGCGACCGGGCCGTGCCCCGGCCGGGGCACGGTCAAACATTGTGGTATACTTTTTGTCTGAAGTGATTCATGCCTGACCGTGGCTCAGCCGTGCGCCGCCCGCCGGGACTCGGCCGGGGCACGGCGTTGAAATGTCGGTGGGTAATGTTTGATCGTGGCCGGAGTCCGGCCGGGGCACGACCCGGTCGCAACACGGTGTAGCGTGAATCATTCTTTAAACTGTCTTGTTTTGGGGAGATTTGAAGTTTTAGTACAAACATGAACACCTGTGTGGATTGAGGTACAGGCAGAAACGAATGCTTGGAAACACGGTCAGGCAGGTCTGCTTTGGATTGGATGCAAAGGGGTCGTTTGATTGCGGTCAAAGTGAATAGTATTAAACTCAGTGGAGAGGTCAGCAATGTCTATGAATAAGCTAAATTATTATCTATTGGGTTGAAGTTTGTGTAATGTGTGCCTTAAGTAGACTTGGTAGATTGGTACATGTACCTAACCCATCGCATACAATGTAATGTTTCAATCGCCTCACCTGCATGCGCGTGAACTGATGGAGTGCGCTATTCGCTTCACTTTAGTCAAAGCCCACTCGTCACACCGTAAACCAAACTAAAGTTTATTCTCCAATTTATGCACAAAAGTAGCATATAGTGCTGCGATGTTTACCGCCCGAGGCGCCCCACATAACGAAAATATACGCCGAGAAAACCGCCTGAAAAATGGGCTGTTGAAATCCAGTCTGCAACTGAGGCATTGACGGATGTTTGTATATGTATTAAGAGAAATATGTATCAGTAGTTTTTCTCCAATAAGTATGCCCTAGTTTTAATACTCTTTATAGCTTATAGCCAGCACTTTTAGTACGCGATGAAACGAGTATTCTGTGTTTATTTAGTTTTTTCGCGTCTGGTCGGCTCTTGCGTTTGCTTTCGTTGGTTTATGGGGCTGAGCAGAACCATTCTGTATGGGAGGAATGTGGGTAAAATAAATAATGGAAACGTTGGATTTTTATAGAATCGTGTAGTATTAGCCATGTGTGTCTTAGGTACACATATTGATCGGTGTATCGAACAGAACCGAACTACTCACTCCGTCCGTCTGTCCGTGGGAGGATGCTGACAGGAGTATTGCGGGCAGCATCCCACATTGCTTCCCTGAATAGCTCTGAATTGATCATGTTAAGAATGTATAAAATTCATCTATCAACGGTTTCTCCTTCGAATGATTCATCAGGATTATTCGATGTAGATGCAATCCGAAAAGATGGCGAATAGCGCAAGGTGTTTGATGGAGAGGGCGTGCAGATTCCACTTTGAATGGCATGCCAAGCTTACGATCCAAGGTAATATAAGACTATGGAGATATTTCAATTTTTTTTACCAATTCTACTATTTTTAGCAACATTCTAATTTGGATCTCACTCGGAATCTGTCAAAAACACCCTAAATTTTTCTACAATTCAGATTGCGAAGAGAAGTGCGAATGCGTTCACAGTTCACACATACATAGCGACAACGATCCGGCCAACGGAGCCGAGAGAATTGAATATACAAAGAAAATCGACTTATGAATACATACAGAAGCATTTATTTACTTTATGTGTCTGTGTTCTATAATCTTATCGCAGATTCCTATAGTTCCTAGAATCTACACATACTTATTACCTGTAGCTCCAAGAATCCAGTGACTCAATTGTTGCAAATGTGTTAATTTCGCGGTCCATTTGGGCGGCCTATATCTCTTTAATGGTTCCAACAGTGCAGTAGTTATACCGATATGCTTCCCTCGGTCTTTGATGTCCTGGTATGTTAACGGATCTTCGCCGAACGTAATCTGGTTTATTGTGAACTGTTAAATGTGAAAATTGACATGAAACTGAACAATTTACCTCGGTGACTTTTCATCTTTGGTTAGGAAAATACCATTGCTAGCCTGTCGGTTTTCTACCGGTTGCATTATGTAGAATGTGCGACGGAATTGCATAATTTAATTCCGCCAAGCCCGTTCCATCATCGGACCACAAGATGAACGGCGATGCTCCACCGGTACATGGTGGATGATGGACATCCCACCCACACGCACAAAACGTTTCGGGAACACATTCATAGTGCGTACCTACAGCAAAGGAGTGAAATTCCCTGCCGGAGTCTGTTTCCTCATAAGCTACAACCTGGGAGTTTTTTAGTCACTTTCAGGGTTCAGGTTACTTCTAGGCAAGCGTGCTCCATCTTAGAACGCATCATCGCTTACCATCAGGTGAGATAGGGGCCAAACGCGTGCCTAATATAAACAGTAAAAAAAACCATGTGAATATTTGGATAACTTTTATCTACGAGTTTGAGGAAAGGATCCCATTCTTTCTAACTACCAATACCGTACTTATCCCTTTTGAGTTGTTGGAACACTGGATTTGTTTCTGGAGGGCACACTGCCAACAACACCGGTTGGCTAGTTGGAATAACGGCCGCCATGGCTCACGCACAATGGCCCAACATCAGAACTAAGTGCAGAAACCCCAATAGATGGACAGATAGAGTTGTTGGTAATTAATATGGCAAGCACGTAAAAACCGTTGGTCTTTCCGTTCCATACCGTTTGTCCGTTGGCGTTACGGGAACACAGAAAATCTGACAACAGTATTACCCAGCTATCGGGTTGTGGAGGTGGAATTGGCAATGGTTCCAAATATCGTGGAGACGGCTTCCAAGCCGTCCCCAAGATATTTGGTTAAGCAGATACACTCATTGACTGACTCATTTTGAGTTGAAAAAAAATGAAAATGAAAATGAAAAATGTTTATTTATCCCAAAATCAGTTACATGGATTGTAAATGAGATATCCCCAGTAAGTAATTAATAATACTTGTGTTGGGGCTATCTCGCTCTTTCCCTTAATTATTAACAATATTGAGACTATTGAAAAGGTGACTAAACATTTAAAGTTGAAACCTAATTAAGTACCTACCTATACTTATTTGAGGTTGGAGGATGAGTCCAAGTACCTAATTGAAGTTGATACGTTTTTTTGTTAAAGTTTCCTGCAGCGAATATCAACATTCTGATCCTTAAGATTCCTCTGGTTTCCTCAAGCTTTAAATGAGTAGCTTAGTTTGTTTTTACCCTGCGGTTTCTTTCAAAATCTAGTCAGGTCAACAAAATCCTACTACTACTATGATTGGTATCTATAGGACATAATGTGTCACGCGCAGATTGTAAACGCTTTGGTCGAAATCGGGAAACTTACGGGTCGGTATACCGACAGCTCTACACGACAACATTATACAAGTTAAGTAGGTAGGTACTTAACTTGTATATAGGTACTTCATTTAGTATCTATTCACATAGGTTTAGGGAAGTGTAGTCGTGTACTTATTATAATAGTTGAATCACACATACCTACCATTAGGTATTAAGGTGGAAGCGCCAGGGTAGCCCGCGAAATTCAAATATTTTTATGTTTTTTGCAATTTATATTTGATGAAGTAGAATTTGAAGAGTTATTTCGATGCCCTATCAATTTTTATGTCAAAATCGTGATTCTAACATAAATTGTTAGGTAGTAAAAGTTAATGCCCTAAGCTATTGTCCACGAGAACGAATGGAGTTACACAATGTTAGGCTCACCGTAGGTAGGTACTTATAGGTGATAGGTTTTCCCTTTTATGAATGGGAAACAGATAGTTGGGAATTCTCCAAAAGTGTTTGTAATAGGTAGGTACATCGAAGCGAACCTACCATGTTACTCATTTTTATGGTCATTGCTTCAACTGTACCTTCGTCTTTAGGATTATTCTGTTTTTTCTGTTCCGTGATTATTATTATAATAGGCCTAGTGTTAACTAATAATAATAATAATAATATAGCCGTTTATTCAGATCTTAACCTTAAAAACAGTATCTTTGCACGTTTACTTTTACTTATTCTACTATTTCAATTTAAATTGGATTTATGCTAGTATATGAAGCTTGTTTATTTTCTGCAGATCTGTTTGCCAATCGGCAAAGGCCTCCTCCAACCTTTTCCATTCTGTTCTTTCCTGGGCCACTCTATTCCACATCACTCCTGCCACCTGTCTTATGTCCTCATCCCACCGTTTTTGCGGCCTGCCCCTCTTTCTTTTACCTTCTCTGGGGTACCATCTCGTTACTTTTTTACTCCATTTATCGTGACCTCTTACCATATGCCCTGCCCATCTCCATTTAAGTCTTCTGATTTTCAGTGTGATGTCTGTAGCATTTGTTTTGGCTCGGATCACATATTTTTTTAGTCTATCCGATTTCTTGACATTTAACATACTCCTTTCCATTGCATACTGACATGTTGCGAGTCTATTTGTCAATTCCTGAGTTAAAGCTCAAGTTTGGCAGCCGTACATAAGAACAGGTAGCACGCAAGTATTGAATAGTTTACTTTTGAATTTAATGTTAATTATTTTATAGAATTTAATGTTGTCTTTCATAGCCTCTCTCAAGCCCCAGTATCTCCTCCATCCGTTTGTGATTCTTCTCTCAACCTCTTTGCGCATATTATCTTTTTGAGAAATGATCTGTCCCAGATATATGTACTCATCTGTATAATCAATTTTAGTGTTTCCTAATCCTATATCATTTTTGTTTCCATTTGTCATTACTCTAGTTTTATCCGGATTCAGTTTTAACCCTACATTTGCACTTTCTATTGCGAGTTCATATAACATTTTGTTTAAGTCTTCTGATGTTTTGGCGAATAACACTATGTCATCTGCAAATCTTAAATGCGTTAGCACTTCGCCGTCTACATTGATCCCGAGGTGTTCCCAATTGAGTCTTCTGAAGATTGATTCTAGTACCGCCGAGAATAGTTTTGGGGAAAGGGGGTCTACCTGTCTGACGCCTTTCTCTACTCTGAATAGAGGGCCTTTCTTTTCTAATTGGATTCTCGCTGTACTATGGCTATAGACATTCCTTATTAATCGGATATATTTCTGTTCTATGCCTTGTTCCATTAATGCCTCCCATATTTTTTCATGTAGTAGAGAATCGAATGCTTTGCTGTAGTCTATAAATGCAATGTAGTACCTATGTGAGCTGATATTCATTATATTTCTCTATAACTTGACGCACAACGTGAATATGATCAATCACTGAGAAGTCTTTGCGAAATCCAGCCTGCTCAATGGGTTGGTGCTCATCTAAAGTTCTTTCAATCCTTTTTAATATAATCTTGGCAAAAATCTTATATATGTTGGACATAATGCTAATTGGGCGGTAGTTTGCAATTTCATGTTTGTCCCCTTTCTTATACAACAAGACAATGTTAGATTCCATCCACTGCTGGGGGATAATTTCAGTGCTCAAGACATCGTTAAACATGTTTGCGAGAACAGGTATTAAAACTTCCTTGCTTTGTCTTAGGATTTCATTGGTGATACCATCTGGTCCAGGAGCTTTATCTTCCTTCTGAGTTTCTATAGCCTTTTCGACTTCAGCCTGAAGGATGTAGGGAATTTCTGATGATTCTGTCAGTTCAGTTTTATCTAGTGTTATGTTATTTGTGTAAAGAGTTCTGTAATAGGCTGTAGCTATTTCCAGTATATCTAATCGGTGATGTTTCCATTTTTCTTCGTCGTTTTTCATTTTTACTATCCAATCCTTCGAGTTAGACAATTCTTTGTAGGCTTTTTTAACCCCACCTGTTTTGGCTATGTACTTTTCTATAGTTTCCATTCTGCTTTGATTTCTATCTTTCCTTATGCTAGCTTTAATCTCCTTACTAATGTTGGCGATTTGCTTTCTTCGGTCCTGTGTATGTTTTGCGCTGAATAAATGGTTCCTGTCTGCGAGTAGTTTCGTGGTATTTGTTGATAGCCATTTTTTTAATTGGGTTTTAGTACTTGCTATGAGTTTAACCTGTTTTTTAATGGTATTCTCTATCCAGCTGTATTTTTTCTGTACTTCTAGTTCCTTGGTGTTAGTTTTGAAGTCTGTGAATTTGTCTCTAAGGACGATTGTAAGTTCTTCTATCTGATGTTTTCCGAGTTTTGCATTTCCAGTTGTTTGTCTTGGTCTGGGCTTTTTTGTTTGTTTCCCCGTTAACTCTGCTCTGATCAATCTATGATTGGTATTAAAGTTTAATTTATTGATGACAGTGAAGTTATTGAAGTTTCTGTTATTATTGGTCATTATAAAATCAATTTCATTTTTTGTTTTGCCGTCAGGCGAGATCCAAGTCCACATGTTTTTATTATTTTTCTTGAATATAGTATTGAGGATAGTTAGGTTGTTTTCTAACGCGAAGTTTATAATTTTTTCTCCGTTTCGAGTCCTAGTTTTGTTACTGTACATGAATGGTCCCATAATTGTATTTTCTTCCGAACGTTTTGCTCCGATTTGCCCATTGAAGTCTCCCATTACTATTAGATTTTTATGGGCATGCTGTTGGATCGCCATGTTTAGATCATGATAAAATGTATTTATTGTTTCTGGGTCCGATTGTTCGGTCGGCGAATATACTTGTACAATAGACCAGTGATCTCTGTATCCTGGTAGTTTCAAATTCATTATTGCTATGCGTTCTGATATTCCTACGAATTCTTCTACACACTCAGTTATGTGTTTTTTAATAATGAATCCAACCCCATGGTGACCTTGGGTCTCCCCTTTATAATAGAATAGGTAATCCGCATGCGAAGTTATACTTTCTCTCAATCTTCTTACTTCGCTCAGGCCGACGATGTCCCATTTGATGTGGTCTAGCGCGTAAGTTAATTCTGTAAGATTTTCTTCTTTTCTCAGGGTAAGTACGTTGAGAGCTGCTATATAAATAATTGTTTTTTTATTTTGGTAAAGTTGATTATTTTCCTGCATTGTTGGAGGGTTGTGGTCTCTTTCCCCCACGAGGACCAGTCGGCTTGGGGGAGTTTGGTGTTTTTCTGTTTCTTTGTTGTTATTTTCTTCGGTTGGTTTTGGTTTCCGTTTGCCGCTTCTTAGTTGCTATTGGTTTTTATCATTCGCTATGCTAGAAAAGGAGTTGGATCTGGAACGCATCATGTCAAAAGCATTCGCCTTGCTTGATTTGGTTACGGAAAAAGTAATTTGCTTTTTTGGCTGGTTGTTGTAAGAAGACGGTGAAGCGGATGTTTCTCTCTTTCTTTTCTTTTGGCTGTTGTTGTTCTCTTTAACTATTAGTTTATCATATTTCAGAAATGCGTTATTGCCTTTGTTCCTTTCTTCAATTAACTTTGCTTGCAACACTTTCCTCTTGTCTAACACCTCCTTTGAATAATCTTCCATGATGTAAATAGTCTTAAAATTCTTTTATTTTAATAATTTCATGTTTTCTCCAGTTGTTAGTAAATGAACATAATACCAGCCTCGGCTTGTTTCTTTCTGGGTCTTTTTTCCCTACACGATATATTTTATTTACTTCAAAGTTATTTACATCAATATTCAGGTCGTATTTAAAATTATTCTTCACTTCCTGTAGTAGTTCTATAGCTGATTTTTCTTTTTCTTCTAAGCCAAATATCATAATATTATTATTTATTTCGCCTCTTTTTAGATACTCCATCTCTTTTTCTAATGTTTCTACTTTAGTTTTTAATTTTCTGTTTTCTTCTACTATGGGTATTAATTTCTCTTCCATACTGTCCATAATACTTTTTGTAATAGAGTCCTTTAATTCAGCAGTTTGATTTTGCATCTCGATCTTCATTTTGTCAAACAATAACTGAAATTGACCTTCCATCGTAATATGTAATTTCGTTTGAGTAAAACGAAATGTAATCGAAGATTATTTATTTTTTAATTTGGAACACTGACTACAACGTCAGATTTGTTGGCGTTTCGTCTTCGACTTTGACTTTGACGTCTGCAAAACAACTTATTTTTCTTAACCTCAAATTAGTGCTGATTGTGTTTCTCACCATTCGATGATCTCCAACAATCATAGGACACTGATTATTTATATTCACTTCACAGTGGTTTAACTTCGATTTTGAGTGCGAGTCAATATCCAGAAACGGTTTATTATTTTTATTCACTAGTTTTCTGCAGGAGATTATACGTTTGTTGTTGACAGTTTCGACGCCGGAAACGGAAAAAAAAAAAAAAAAAAAGTGTTAAAACCTCCGGATAAACCGATTTCCGAACTATTCGTTTGAAGTTGATATTGGTCAAATTCTGATTTATACTGAAAACCTGTGTTTACATACAAGTAGGATTTGAATTTGAAATCCCTAAGGTTAAGGGGGGGGGGGGGGTCGTTTCAAATTTTGAAATAATTTTAAATCTAAATTAATTAATTAACCTAACCTAATTTAAGGTTTCACCAAGATATCTTGGAAAAGATAGAGCCGCCCTTTGTTTTCCTTTTTTATTGATGTTGTGCTGTGTTGCTACATCCAATCACCGACGGATTTAAAAAAAAATCAGAATTCAAAAGTCATTTATTCAAATTAGGCTGAGGGCCAGCACTTTTTGAACGTCAACTTTTACAAAAGACAGTCCCCCAAAACGCCCGCCCGTCACCCACTTCCTAGTGTTTTAGCTGTGGAGAAGAAGTGGCCAACAAACTCCCCAGCAACACAACTGTCAAAATAATTCAAAGTAATTCAAAAATTCAAATTTTTTTCTAAAATTTACATGACACATGATAAAATGAAGGTAGGTACTAAATCATTTGGAAATACAAACCTTTAGAAATCAGTTTCCGTGTTTTATCAAACCGGTATATTGGACTGTTCCCTTCTAAGGTTTATGTAACCGTATGTCCCAAAAACGATAAAAAATTAACGATTAACTTTTAACGAGGCTGAAAGTTTTCTTTCCTTTGTGTGAAAAAGAAAGATGAAAGAAAATTATGTGGCATCATAATTAAAAATCTAAAACACGGCCAAGACAACCATGCACGAGGATATGAAAATGATCATAAATATTAAAAAAAAACGTAAAGGATACATTTGGTATTTAGTGAGATCACACCGTCATAAAATTTTACGGCCCTGAATGCCTATTCAAAGTGTTGAGACGAACCAAAATAACCGTTTCAGAGCTTTATTCCAGTAGAATTATTGCGACTGGTATGATTTATTTGATGTTTCAGACTTTCAACCAGAACAAATGTTGCATCCAAAAAATGTACACGGTGAGAGTTTTAGATTTATCTTCTTAAATAAACGATTGCCTCATTTATCAGGGAAATACTGCTTGTAGCTTATAATTTCGTACTTAAGGACCTAGTCTTTGTTTATTTTTTTAGACGTTTTGCTTATAGGTTCATAGAGCGATAGATCATGCATGCAACAATGAGTAACACACAACTAGGGCATATTATCCGGATATCCGGATATCCGATTTATCCGGATATCCGCGATGTAAAATATTCGGATATCAATGGCATTACTATCCGGATAATACGAATAAAACGGATAATCTTTGGTTTATTTCAACACAAAATATTTTTTCTTGCACAATTATTAGGGTATTTTTCGCAAATGGCAACACTCAACTGAAACCGCCGCCATGTTGTAGACGCTTCGTCCGCCATTAGTTGCGGCTCTGAGTGACATTTGTACGGACGTGTTCGTTTGTTTAGTGTTGTGGTCTGGTGTATGTGCTGGATTTTGAAAGAGACGCGGTAAGTATCTTTTTGTATTCATAACTAGTGTGTAAAATTCAGAAGTTATTACTTTTAAAATTAATAGTTTGTTGTGATTTACTTAATACTAAAGATTGAAACTAAAATGTTTTAAATACCTTTCCTAGTTAAATAATATTTAATAAGGCATACTGGGTTAGGTTATATGCGCTGTGTTACTTATATACGGCACGTCTGACCGATTTATACATAGTTCACTGTATACTGTATGCAGGAGAATATTAAAAAAAATCTCAGTGCATATTTTAGGTTATGTTATTTTTAACTGCTTCCGTATTAGGTCAACCACAAAGTTAGTTTACTGTATGTAATGTAAACAAATGTTATAAATATCATGCGCTATGACTGATTGTGTCATTGCGTGTGATATTTCTGAGACCCGTTTGTTTCCCTCCGTACTAATCAACAATTTTAAGACTTTCTAAGAAAACTTAATACTTACTTAATAATTCTGTTTACTTAAATATGTATAATAGGCTGCTTCATTTCTTAAAAAATAAACTAATTTAAGTGTTTTTTTTTTACAGGTAGTCTACAACATTGCATTGCATGATGATGACGTCACACTTTTAAATTTACAACACCAAAGAGCATCTGAGGAATCTTTGTCAATTAAAGAACAATTAAAGCAAAGAGATCGAAAAATCCTTATCAAACACACCATCAACATCCACTGCAATTCCAAAGCAAAATGAAGACTTAGAAACTCTATGCCGAGTACAAATGGCACTGTTCGATAGAGGAGGTCCAAGAAGCCATCATCGTAGTCAAATATATGACTTTCTTATGACTATTCCTCCAACCAGTGTGGAATCTGAAAGGGCGTTTTCGTCAACTACTTGTGCAATAAATTGAGAACACCTCTAAACGACTCAACATTAGATAGCTTGAGTTTCCTTAGATCTTATTATCAAAGACTGAAAAAGTAATATTTAATTGTTATTATCCAATTTGTTATTAGATATAGGTATGACTTTATTTTATTTTTTACCATTCGTATTTTATTTTCATTTATGGAACAAGTTTAAGGTGGGCCAGGCACTTGCCAAAAATAAGGTTAATCTATTTGGTTACCTTAAAATATTTCTTTTAAACACTTAGGTAGAGGTTACAGATTTTATAGAAAATTATAGATTTGATCTCATTATGACGACAGTCATTTATTATTTCATAGTTGTAATTTTAAGATTTTTTACTAATGTAAGTACTTAAATTTTATAAAAAATGTTACAAGATGTTTACTTATGTGTGCAATTTTATGACTTGTTTTGTTGCCTACTAAGGTTTGATTATTTTATTTTTACCATGGTTCGTTAGACTGATTACTGAATATAAATGATTGATGATATTGTGGTTAAATTTTATTTTTATCACTCCTATCCAAATTATCCGTATTATCCGGATTTATCCGGATAACGTTATCCAATTATCTGAATTATCCGAATACTAAAATGGGCGGATAATTGCATGCCCTACACACAACTCTATCTAGCGTTGAATTTCCTCTTCCAAAGTAGGTACCTATTCCATATTCCTTTGATTGAAGATCAATGTAATGAAGCATACAAAAACCACAACATAATTATACTACTTACAGGTATATCCGCAAAAATCACAATATCCTTTCCACAGCGAAGCGCGACCCTTGCGCAAGCGCACGTCACGGCGGCGCCAAACTCTACCCCGTTATATTTATAATATAAAATTCTCTAGTCGCGTATCGAATCATAAAAATATAAATATTTTAGGATCGACCGCGCGCGCAGCACTAGCCGCGTCCCGACTGCCCATTGACGCATTCGTTTCGAACTAATTTCGGTGCAACGGCTATTCCGCGATTCTGTAAACACCGCAGCGGCGGTAAAACTTGGCTAGAGAACGTTGGTCCCCCTCCTACATGGTGACTTCTTCATTTTCTTCTCAAAATTGAGGAAAAGAGGGAGACGCGATGGCTCAGTTTAGATTGGGAACGCTGGAGTGTTGCAAACTTACACAAGCAGTTGTACTCTACCTTAAATGCTTGATTTAGGGTCTATTCTCCGCCAGCGGGGAGGTATGGGGAATTGTGTAAGCAATAAGTTCTGTTTTGGGCACGTCGTGAGTCAGTCGGGATGAGGAAATGCGTGCAAGTTATAATTTCGGAGCGGCCGACATTGTTGAATGATTTTATAAATCATTGCGGGATTGCCGTAGGAAAACAGGTAGGAATGTAGGTATTTTGTGAATGGCAACTTTTTTTCAGATTCTAAAATTACTAAGTAACAAACATCTTAGGAAACGAATTTTAACAACTTAGTATGATAAATCCGTAACTAAGTATAAAGTACTCAGATCGATTGCAACTGCGCAGTACCCCCGGGTAATTCTTCCATTTCGTGCAAATTTGGCGAAAATGAGAGATTTTTTTTTATTTCAAAACTAGACCTTTATTTCTAAAATATACATAATTCTTTATGATTTTGCCAATTAATAGCCAATTGCACGCATAAACTTAGAAGTTATAAGGGTTTTAATTTTTTTTTCGAACTGGTAATGACTTTGATAGTGATGGTAATGACAACAGGGAAGACGGTAGTGATACTGTCGTACTGGTAATGATTACAAAAAGTTTTGTGTTAACATTAAAGACTTGATAATGTTTTTTAACGTTTTATTAATTAGTGAACACAATTATAAATCAGACTTACAAATTAATGATCTTAAAATAAATTTTACTTTATTGGTGTTTTACATTAATTACTACAAAAACACTGAAATCTTTTAAAGACAAGTGAAATATATTTTTTTTTTAATAAAATAGGATATTTTAAAAATTCTGCTATTACTAGCTTTATCAAAGAACTCTGCTATTTCTCGTTTTATTTCTTTCTCCTGATTTTTATGTACTTGTTTTTTATGTCTTAATGTAGGTAAATGGCATTATTGCTGTCGTTATTCTGTGTTTTTTGAAACTTTCTTTGTCTTTTACAATATCATCACTGAATTTACGTTTATCTGTTTTTCTTAGGCTTTTGAACCCTTCTTTCAGCTGTTTAGAAATAGCTTCACCAAATATCAACTTCTTTTTCACTTCTTCTTTTTTGCCTTTATATTTTATCTATTAAACTTTCAATTTTCTGTTCAGTCGATGGATTTTCTTTTTTAGTTTTTATATTCTCTCTCCTTAGCCTGTCTACCATTTTTTTCAGCTCTCTCTTCTCATTTTGTTCTTTCTGAATTTCTTTTTACAATATTCCAATTATTTTAGAAAAAATATAACGAATGTATATATTGTTTTTATTATTTTAGCGAACTTTTCACATTTTTTATTAAATTGATCTCCTTTATTCTGTTTGACTTCGATCTGAGAAGTTGACGGTCCCTCCAGTGGGTCAACTTCACTAACTTGAGGCACTTGACGATCTGTTGTTTCATCATCGCTGGTAGGTGGAGATTTATCAACAAGCATTTGCTCTATTGCTTTTTCTTTTTTCTTCTTTTCTATGTATCGTTGACGACTTTATCTCTATTATTTTCTTTTCTGTCTTTGTTGTCGCGGCGTTAAGTCTTTAACTAACTTTATTTTATTCTGTTTCTTGCGTTTGAAATATCGTAACCTTTCTTTTTCTTTATGAGCAGCATATTTTTATGGATCTTTTTTTATTTCTTCATACTGTTGTCTTTTATGAAGTCTTTGTTGAGCTAACTTTTCCTCGGTAGTTTTCTTTTTTTCGCCTTCGGTTTCGCCATGATTCTTGTTCCTTAAATAAAACACTGTAATTAATTATCTATATAACTAAAGAATACTTAGCTTACTTTAAGTTCACTCTGCCGTGACAGTCAACCTTTACAAATATACATAATATTTTTATATATTTTCTATAGAAGTTATAAAGTATGTGTTTATCAAAAAAAAAAGTACACGATAATATCCATAAATATGATAATATAGTTATTTTTAACATGTTCTATGCTGTGTCTTGGGTAGGATTTTTCTTAAGAACCAGTGTTCTTCCCAACCCAGCATAGAATATGTTAAAATAACACTATACTATACCTATATACTACATTAACGTACCGAGTAATTGAAACGATTTAAGTACCTACTCAGAGCTTTAAAATATAAAATCCGCCCCTGAGCTTACCTTACTATAAAAGTTTTACTTACATGATTGAGATATTCTTTGCTTAAAATAATGTTTTTTGATGTATCTTAGATTTACAAGGTAAATTAAAAAATTTAAATAATATTTTTCACTACCTTCCGTTTAGGATCATTACCTTCAGTTTCAAAGCTGAAGGTAAAAGAAGGTGATGATACTGAGGGTAATGACATTTTAGGACATTTTAGTCTGTAACCCTATATCCGTAAATATGACAATTATCAAACCAACACGAACATTAATAATCCCAGTGAGCTTCCTTTCTAAAGCTCAAACATAAATTAAATCTTATTACTTACCCCACAATTTAGGCGACGGTAAAGACAAATATTTCGTGACAAAGTAAAATTTCGAGTATTCAATGTTCGATAATTGTCCCACCCAGACGCGCAACCTGCCTCTTCTGTACCTGTGGCTCAACAACTGGCTGGCGAGTGAAACGCGGGACGAGGGAATAAAACCACAGAGTAAAATATACTGATTTTTTGTACTTTCAAATTTTGCCGCTGGTAATGATCAATTTTGCGTGACAAAAGTTTGTTTTTTCTTTTAAAATTAACTATACCGTTTAAATTTGTAAAAAACATGACTACAGATTCTTTGTAATGTATGTAATAATATGTATTCACTTAGTGATTGATTTTAGTAACGCAGCATTAAAATTGAAACGCCTATTCGGCAATACTCACGATCGGACACTGATGGTAGATGATTTTTAACATATTTTTGTAAAATATTTATTAAACCCATTGGAAATAGCAGTTCACGTTACCGTATGGCTATAGTTTAATACTATACTATTTCGTTCTGATAGAAAGCACACACTCAAAGTGATTTTTATTTTTTTTATGACTACAAATAGCAAATTTGCACGAACTCGTAGAAGTACCCCCCCGCTGCTTGCACTGTGCCGCCTGTTTGATTCTACCTGTAGATCTGGGGTTCCCTACTTGAAATCGAATGACGCGAGATCGAAAAACACTTGCTCGAAAACGTTTCCTCGATAGTACTTAAAATCGATAAATTACAGCTCGACAGTTCACTCCCTCGATGCATCAAAATCTCGAATAACTATAAGCTCGAATCATCGGCAGCGCGAAGGTTCATTGTTCGATGTTTCAAAATCTCGAAACATCATTTCTCGACCGAACATCTAATCGATTTACAGAAAAGTTATATAATATGGATTTTTATTTTAGTGCCTACAATATACCTAATAAAAAAATACAAGCGCAGAAATATAAATCAACTATATTCATGAAAAATAATGATAGTAACAAAATAACATTACAAATACTTAGTAATTTTACCAATTTTTATTTTTATTTTTTTATTTTACCTACATGTTGAGAACTACGCGGCAGGGCGGTTATTAAGGGGACCGCACCGTTTTCGAGATATTCTATTAATCGATTAGATGGTTGGTCGCGAAATGATGTTTCAAGATAATGAGCCTAGCCCAAAATAAGTTTTTTTATATTTCTGTGCATTTCAATTGGGTTAACTCTTTCGATTTTATATGGGCTTAACTTCTTTGATTTAATGGGGTTAACTCCTTTGATTTAATGGGGTTAACTTTTGACTTAAAAGCGTTTAGGTACTCCTTACGGTGATTCATATACAAACTATAAAACAGGTACTTGGAATAGGTTCAATAGATTTTAATGAAACTTAGGACGCATGTTACCTATGCAAGAAACAAAGATATATTTAGATATGTATCTACGTATACTTATACGAATCTTCCCGAAAAAGAGTTCAGAGGGAAGAGGGTGACTTTTTACTTTCTAGGGAAAACTTAAAATTGCTCTTCCTTTCCCTAAAGTTTAGGTATGTGAGACATCGTGAGGAGTGATAAATGATGTTAATTTTGTAAGTAAATAGGTTAAACATAACACTTTTACACGTCAATCCTTTTTTGGTCACTAGATGAGGCCGGCGTTTCCTCAGAGGTCAAAGTCTCAGTCCATACAATTGTAGTGGTCAAATCATTATAAGAGCCATGTAGGTCAATGTCTGAAGTGGTCTTTTGAGTAGGTCTGAAAACAAACATCAAGTTTAATATCGTTAGGTAAGTACATGATCGAGGACCTACCCCTATCTGGGTGCGAATTCGTTCGAAAGAGTCACCGCGGCCCCGGTACGCAAAGGGCATGAGGAGGAACATGGTACGGTACGAACAGTAAGAGTCTGTCACTCCCTTCCGATTCGCCCAGAGCAGGAGTCATTTGATGATTTCCCATCCTAAAAAAAAACCGTAACAACTCGATCTGTCTTAGTATTCTATCAGCAGTTACTTCTTCTTTTTTAATCGGAGAATCAAATTTGGGAACTACCGGTCGGCAACTGTCCGATGCGACTAAGTACTTTACTAATAAAGTGGTCTAAAATACAGATCAGCAAGAAACCAGATCCATTTCTACAAAGAAATTAGGTGGGAATGGGATTCCCATAACCCTTAACAGCCAACATTCGAATGTAAGTCACTCATAACAAAGAATGAACGGAGTATAATAAGTTAGCTTCTCCTCGCTACTTACTTCATCTGCGTGGATCGGAAAGATAAAGATATTTTTATTTGTCAAAACATGCGTATTGCGTAATTATTTTATTTGTTAATCCGGGTTATAAACTAAATCTGTTCGTTTTTGTGTGACAAACACAAAACAAAACCTTTTACATTATATAATTGTCTATCAATAGATTCAATAGGATTATATTAAGCAGGTCGCCGAGAAGTAGGTACCCACCAACATGCATGGATAAAAACCCACAAGACATTTCTCATAGTAACTTGCTAACAAATAGTAGTTAGAGGATAAGCCCATCCAAGGTGTCCTAGCTCTAAGGTAAAGGTTAAGGTAAGCTAAACAAAGGCAATCAAAATAAAACATTGAAAAAAAATATTGTTTTACCTCTACATTTTATCGGGGGTGCGTCTCAAGTCATAACGTAACTCATTTGGTCTAATTTCATTTTATTATCGCTCATCTATATTAATATTATAAAGAGGTAACATTTCTTTGTAAGTTTGTATGTAGAGGGTAATCTCCGAAAGTAATGAACCAATTTTAAAAATTGTTTCACTGGTGGAAAGCTACATTATTCGTGAGTGCTATAGGCTATAAATTATAAAGATATCATGCCCATTAGCCGAACTATCTCAATTTTTGTCTATCCAGGCGAAAAAAAATAGCTCTTACAACAGAGTTAATTGCATGCGCTGCCTTAACAGTTGTATATAATTGAAAACAATGTATGGCAACCGGTCCGCTTTGAATAGTTCTACAAAAAAGTCCGCGACACCATATTTCTATCTTTTAAATTTTAGCAGGTATAGTAGCTTTTATGTGTTAAAAACCGGCCAAGTGCGAGTCGTAACTGCGCACTGAGGGTTCCGTAAGCAGAAGTTGCGATTTACGATTTATGACGTATTAAAAAAAAACTACTTACTAGATCTCATTCAAACCAATTTTCGCTGGTAGTAATGTAATCATTATTATTATCATAATAAATTCATGGCAATGTACATCATATATTTTTTTTAGTTTTATCATTCTCTTATTTTAGAAGTTAGGGGGGACACACATTTTACCACTTTGGAAGTGTTTGTCGCGCAAACTATTCAGTTTAGAAAAAAATGATCTTAGAAACCTCAATATCATTTTTGAAGACCTATCCATCCATAGATAGTGTTACAATAAAAAAAAAAATAAGGAGCATGATCGCATTTCCGAAAACTAACGCAGTTATTGAACTATTGAAGATTGTATTGAAAAACTACGTAGAATTTATGAATTTTGTAAATGAAATACCGCTACTCAGTCAGACCAGGTGGTAGGTAAGTAGCACGATATTAAATTAATAATGAACGAAACCATTCCTTCCTACTTAAAAAAGGGGTTAGCACTGTCAGCTGGGATTTTTTTTTTTTTTTTTTTTTTTACTTTCTCGGGTCCCTGGAGACCCGGTCCTTTGGTAGGCGTACGAGGGGCCGAAACCAACTCGCAGAGGCCCCGTTAGGTATTTCAAATGTAATGGGGCACCAACCGGCGATTATCCCTATATGCACTGAAAGTATTCCCAAGGACAATCCCCGGTTGGAGCAAGACTATTGCAGAATATAGAAAAAAAAGATGAAACGCTATGGGTTTGGGCGGTTTAGTGGACTGATAATCGTTTATTATAGAAGAACTATTGGCCCCTGCCTGACCACTAACAATATACACGACTTTTAAATGGCAGGGGGTGACTTATTGCACACTCAATGAATGGGCCCCCGAAAACGGTCGCTAGCACAAAGTGACGTAGCGCCAAGGAGGCAACAACTGGCCTGAGGTGCTAGAGGAGTGGAGAGGTATACCACAGCTATCAGGACAATCCCGGAAGTGCGGTCAAGATCCCTACCAGCATCTTACTGGATTATACATCCTTCTCCCGAGCAGGTTTGCTCTAGCGAATCTCTACTCATACCGGCCGATTAAGGCAAGAAAGAGGTGGGAGCTCTGTTCCTCGTCAGTGTTCACTCTGGCCAGCCAATAAAGGCAAGCCGGAGATGAGGAACAAGACTTCTCCCGGGAGATTAGGTTCGTGGGGTCGCTACTGCCCAACAGTTCGCCACAAAACTGCCTTGCGGATTGTATCTCTCTTTGTCTGGCCCCTCACCCTAGGTATGACCTAAGGTCTATCCACCACGACGTCAACGTAGAGATACTGCGGTAGGTTATTATGATTTTTCAATGATTTTATTCAGTGGTCTACAATCAGCAATATTGTCAGTAAAAATCGGAGATAATGTGTTTCTTTTTGGACTGTGCTGGACGAAATTAAGAATCCACTTGATTCACCACCATTTGTTCGATAGTCGGTTTTGTTGATTTTGATTCAAGATTAGTTTCTACCAGGAGATTAGGTACCTGGGCTGGTCGGCATTTCAACCGATAGAGATGATACAGTGCCCTGTATTAGGTACCCTCTTCATAATTATATTCTATAGCAACCCAGAGACCCGCGAGTCGTCCAATAAGAGCGTCCCGCGGTCGTGTGCCGCTGCGATATACAGAATAGGATGTATCGCTCTCTCTTTCCCGCGTGGCGGTTGCAAACGTGTGAACGATGCGCGCGGCGCATCGCCAGTCCGCTGCTTACGCGCAAGGCACTCGTACGTGCCATATTTCCACTTCCCGCGCAAGTCGTAGTGACGCCACGCGCCATTATTGTCCGCGAATACTTATCCGAACTTTCTTTAAATGTAACACTGTGTGTGATTAAACTGTTTTTAACTATAATTCAGAGACTAGTTGCCGTTGAATGAAATCTGAAATGAATCGAATCGGCTTGGTGTTCACCGGCGCTGATGGTGCCGAAGTCCAACGGTGGTATCCGCTTCTGCGTCGACTACAGGCGTTTGAATGCAGTCACCAAAGCTGACACATATCCGATGCCACGCATCGACGAGTTACTTCAGAGCACAAAACGAGACTGCTACATGAGTACGCTAGACCTTCGATCCTCATACTGGCAGGTGAAGGTTAGGGAAGCTGACAGGGGCAAAACAGCTTTTGTCTGCATTCTTTTAATTCGGTAAGTACCTATACTTACCGAATTAAAAGAATGCCGTTTGGTCTCCGCAACGCGCCAGCCACTTTTCAGCGTCTTATCGATCGTCTACGATCCTGCTCTGCTTTACAAGATGTAACTTTATTAGCATATCTGGATGATCTGTTGGTTATATCTCAGGGATACCAACAGCATCTGCAAGACCTCGAGGCAGTTTTTAAACGTCTGACCGAGTTTAACCTCCATGTAAATAGGGAGAAGTGCGCTTTTGCTCGAGAAAGCGTTAAATATCTCGGTCACGTTATAACACAAAAAGGTGTTTCCACCGACCCAGGGAAGGTGAGTGCTGTCCTTGAGATGAAGGTACCAGGTAATCTGAAACATCTGAGAACCTTTTTACAAACATGTTCATGGTTCAGAAAATTCATACCTAACTTCTCAAAAGTCGCTGAACCATTGACTCGCTTGACCAGGAAAAGTCAAGTCTGGTCTTGGGGCTCAGAGCAGACCCAAGCGTTTAATGAGCTGAAGAGTCTTTTGACCACAGCTCCAATACTGGTGCAAGCCGATTTCAGTCGTCCCTTCATTCTGCGAACTGACGCAAGTAACTACGCCTTAGGCGCTGTTTTATTACAGGGCGACGGTAATCAGGAAAGGCCTATCGAATATGCCAGCCGACTCCTCAACGCAGCTGAGCGCAACTATTCTACTACAGAGCGGGAAGCTCTCGCTGTAGTGTGGGCGGTGGTGCGTTTTCGGTCTTACCTCGACGGTCAACCAGTCGTGATTGGCAGTGATCATCAGCCTCTACGCTGGTTGCTATCACTTAAATCACCAGCAGGTAGATTAGTCCGTTGGGCTCTGAAGCTCCAATCTTTTGATATCCAATTCCAATATACTCCAGGGAAGGCTAATGTCGTTGCAGACACGCTGAGTAGACCGATTTGTTCTAGTGATACGAGTGACAGTTGCGGTGTCTGTTCCGTTATCTGCGATCTACCCGCCAAGACACCTAGTCAGCTTCGCCTAGAACAAACTTCGGACCCTGAAGTGGATAAGATTGTTAAAGAGCTAGAAGGACCTGATGATGTTGCATCTAAGAGATGGTTAGAAAGGGGTTACCTCATGGATCAAGGAGTTCTGTACCGTTTCAATCCGGACTCCGATAGCGAATCCCCGCAATTAGTCATACCTGCCGGCCAAGTTGCAGCTATTTTGAAGGAGTTACACGACTCTCAAACAGCTGGTCATCCAGGCATCGATCGGACATACCAGAAGGTAGCACAGCTGTATTATTTCACAGGGATGCGGAGAAAAATCACTGATTATGTCTTAGCCTGCATCCACTGTCAGCGATATAAGGCTAACAACACCAAACCTCCAGGCCTACTCCAAACACCAGTCATGAGCCAGCGGAACGAGGTGTTGGCCATGGACTTGTTCGGCCCACTGCCGGAAGGAGACCAGGGGGAGCGGTGGATCTTTCTCGTCGTAGACACTGCTACTCGATGGACGGAGCTGTTTGCTCTAAAGGAGGCAACAGCTGAGGCCTGTGCTCATGTCCTCATCGAGGAATATTTCATGCGGTTCGGTTTGCCTCGCAGGATTATTTCAGACAACGGTGTACAGTTCGTTTCCGCAGTGATGCGACAATGCATGTCAGTCTTAGACATCAAACAAAATTTTGTCCCACTGTATCATCCACAAGCTAACCCTGCCGAGCGAAAAAACCGTGACCTTAAGGCAATGCTGGCCCATCTCGTGGCAGATGACCACACCTCTTGGCCAAAGAAGTTACCAGTGATCCGTTTTGCTCTCAATAGCGTGAAATGTCGCACAACGGGCAAGTCACCGGCTTATTTGACTTTTGGTAGAGAGATGCGGTCACCCACAGAGGTCGTACACGATCTTCGTGCCATCACAGCCAAAGAAAACTTTGTCCCACAAGTGTCCCCTTACCTCGAAAACTTCTTGCATTCACTGTCAGCTGTTCGGGAACGCGTCGAGATGCAGCAGGACAAGACGAAGCAGTACGCCGACGCTTCGCGCCGACCATCTGACGCCTTCGAGGTAGGTGATTTAGTCATGCTGAAATCTCATTTGTTAAGCAAAGGGTTAAAAGACCGTACTTCCAAGTTCTACCCTCGTCGAGATGGCCCTTACCAGATAACTAAAAAGGTACCACATATACTATCGCGAGCACAGAACAGCCACAAATTGAGGTAGGGAAATATCATTCGGAAGATATCACACGTTACCGAGGTAGGGACGACTCCATACCGAAACCCGTTCATCCTAAAAGAAAACGCGGACGTCCAGCTAATGCTGACGTTGGTCATATACCAGTCCCGGAGCGTGGGCGTTCTCCAGAACTGGAGGGGGAGTATATAGCAACCCAGAGACCCGCGAGTCGTCCAATAAGAGCGTCCCGCGGTCGTGTGCCGCTGCGATATACAGAATAGGATGTATCGCTCTCTCTTTCCCGCGTGGCGGTTGCAAACGTGTGAACGATGCGCGCGGCGCATCGCCAGTCCGCTGCTTACGCGCAAGGCACTCGTACGTGCCATATTTCCACTTCCCGCGCAAGTCGTAGTGACGCCACGCGCCATTATTGTCCGCGAATACTTATCCGAACTTTCTTTAAATGTAACACTGTGTGTGATTAAACTGTTTTTAACTATAATTCAGAGACTAGTTTCCGTTTTCCCTGAAACCTCCTCTCATAATTCTTAATTCGAGAAAGAGATCAGGAAACGTAACTGAACGTAAATTTTGTATATGCAATCTATACTAATATAATATTATAAAGCAGAAGAGTTTGTTTGTTTGTTTGGTCGCTCTATGGCGTCGCTCTATGACGCCGCTCAATGGCGACGCTCTATGGCGTCGCTCTATGGCGTCGCCCTTTGGCGTTGCAATTAGGCGTTGCTCTAGGGCGTCGCTCTATGATGTCGATCCGTGGCGGCGTTCTATGGCGTCGTTCTATTGCGTCACTCAATGGCATCGTTCGATGGCGTCGCTCTATTGCTTTGCAATAAGGCGTCGCGGTATGGCGTCGCTCTATGACGTCGATCCGTGTCGCCACTCTATGTCGTCTTTCTATGGCGACGCTCTATGACGCCGCTCAATGGCGTCGTTTAATGGCATCATTCTTTGGCGTCGCCTTTTGGTGTTGCAATAAGGCGTCGCTTAATGGCGTCGATCTATGATTTTGCAATTAGGCGTCGCTCTAGGGCGGCGCTCTATGACCTCGATCCGTGGCGCCGCTCTTTGGCGTCGTTCTATGGCGTTGTTCGATGGCGTCGCTCTATGGCTTTGCAATAAGGCGTCGCGGTATGGCGTCGCTCTAAGATTTTGCAATAAGGCGTCGCTCTATGACGTCCAGCTTGGCGTCGCTCTAGGGCGTCACTCTATGGCGTCGCCCAATGGTGTTGCTCTTTGACGTCGCACTATGGTGTTGCTCTATGGCGTTGCAATAAGGCGTCTCTCTATGGCGTCTCTCTAAGGCGTCGCTGTATGGTGTCGCTCTATGACGCCGCTGAATGGCGTCCCTTTAAGATTTTGCAATAAGGCGTCGCTCTATGACGTCCATCCTTGGCGTCACTCTAGGGCGTCACTCTATGGCGTCGCCCAATGGCGTTGCTCTATGGCGTCGCACTATGGTGTTGTTCTATGGCGTTGCAATAAGGCGTCTCTATGGCGTTGCTCTATGATTCAAATAGGCGTCGCTCTAGGGCGTCGCTTTAAGGCGTCGCTCTAGGGCGTCGCTTTAAGGCGTCGCTCTAGGGCGTCGCTTTAAGGCGTCGCTCTGTGACGTCAATCCGTAGCGCCACGTTATAGCGTCTTTCGTCATTCTTTGGCGTCGCTCTTTGGTGTTGCAATAAGACGTCGCTGAATGGCGTCGATCTATGATTTTGCAATTAGGCGTCGCTCTAGGGCGTCGCTCTATGACCTCGATCCGTAGCGCCGCTCTATGGCGTCGTTCTACGGCGTCGCTCTATGCCGTCGTTCGATGGCGTCGCTCTAAGGCTTTGCAATAAGGCGTCGCTCTATGACGTCCATCCTTGGCGTTGCTCTAGGGCGTCGCTCTATGGCGTCGCTCTAGGGCGTCACTCTATGGCGTTGCAATAAGGCGTCTCTCTATGGCGTCGCTATATGGCGTTGCTCTATGATTTTGCAATTAGGCGTCGCTTTAGGGCGTCACTCTATGGCGTCGCTCTATGACGTCGATCCGTGGCGTCACTATATGGCGTCGTTCTATGGCGACGCTCTGTAACGCCGCTCAATGACGTCGTTTAATGGCGTCGTTCTATGGCGTCGCCCTTTGGTGTTGCAATAAGGCGCCGCTTAATGGCGTCGATCCATGATTTTGCAATTAGCCGTCACTCTAGGGTGTCGCTCTATGATGTCGATCCTTGGCGCCGCTCTATGGCGTCGCTCAATGGCGTCGTTCGATGGCGTCGCTCTAAGATTTTGCTATAAGGCGTCGCTCTATGACGGCCATCCTTGGAGTTGCTATAAGGCGTCGCTCTATGGCGTCGCTCTATGGCATTGCTCTATGGCGTTGCTATAAGGCGTCTCTCTATGGCGTCGCTATATGGCGTTGCTCTATGATTTTGCAATTAGGCGTCGCTCTAGGGCGTCGCTCTATGGCGTCGGTCTATGATATCGATCCGTGGCGTCGCTATAAGGCGTCGCTCAATGACGTCGTTCGATGGCGTCACTCTATGGCTTGCAATAAGGCGTTGCTATATGATTTTGCAAAAAGGCGTCGCGCTATGACGTCCATCCTTGGCGTTGCGATAAGGCTTAGCTCTATGACGCCGCTCAATGGCGTCGTTCAATGGCATCGATCTTTGGCGCTGCTCTATGGCATTGCAATTAGGCGTCGCTCTATGGCGTCACCCTATGGCGTTGCTCTATGGCGTCGCACTATGATGTTGTTCTATGGCGTTGCAATAAGGCGTCTCTCTATGGCGTTGCTCTATGATTTTGCAAATAGGCTTCGCTCTAGCGCGTCGCTTTATGGCGTCGCACTATGACGTCGATCCGTGGAGCCACTCTATGGCGTCTTTCTATGACGCCGCTCGCTCCGCTCGCTCCGCCGCGACGCTCTATGACGCCGCTCAATTGCGTCGTTTAATGGCGTCATTATTTGGCGTCACCCTTTGGTGTTGAAATAAGGCGTCGCTTAATGGCGTCGATCTATAATTTTGCAATTAGGCGTCGCTCTAGGGCGTCGCTCTATGACCTCGATCCGTGGCGCCGCTCTATGGCGTCGTTCTATGGCGTCGTTCGATGGCGTCACTCTATGGCTTTGCAATAAGGCGTCGCGGTATGGCGTCGCTCTAAGATTTTGCAATAAGGCGTCGACCTATGACGTCCATCCTTGGCGTCGCTCTAGGGCGTCTCTCTATGGCGTCGCCCTATGGCGTTGCTCTATGGCGTCGCCCTATGGCGTTGCTCTATGGCGTCGCACTATGGTGTTGTTCTATGGCGTTGCAATAAGGCGTCTTTATGGCGTCCCATATGGCGTTGCTCTATGATTTTGCAAATAGGCGTCGCTCTAGCGCGTCGCTTTATGGCGTCGCTCTATGACGTCGATCCGTGGCGCCACTCTATGGCGTCTTTCTATGGCGACGCTCTATGACGCCGCTCAAGTGCGTCGTGTAATGGTGTCATTCTTTGGCGTCGCCCTTTGGTGTTGCAATAAGGCGTCGCTTAATGGCGTCGATCTATGATTTTGCATTTAGGCGTCGCTCTAGGGCGGCGCTCTATGACCTCGATCCGTGGCGCCGCTCTATGGCGTCGTTCTATGGCGTCGCTCTATGGCCTCGTTTGATGGCGTCGCTCTATGGCTTTGCAATAAGGCGTCGCGGTATGGCGGCGCTCTAAGATTTTGCAATAAGGTGTTGCTCTATGACGTCCATCCTTGGCGTCGCTCTAGGGCGTCACACTATGGCGTCGCCCTATGGTGTTGCTCTATGGCGTCGCACTATGGTGTTGCTCTATGGCGTTGCAATAAGGCGTCTCTCTATGGCGTCGCTATTTGGCGTTGCTCTATAATTTTGCAATTAGGCGTCGCTTTGCGGCGTCACTCTATGGCGTCGCCCTATGACGTCGCTTTAGGGCGTCACCCTATGGCGTCGCTCTATGACGTCGATCCGTGGCGTCACTATATGGCATCGTTCTAAGGCGACGCTCTATGAAGCCGCTCAATGACGTCGTTTAATGGCGTCGCCCTATGGTGTTGCTATAAGGCGCCGCTTAATGGCGTCGATCTATGATTTTGCAATTAGCCGTCACTCTAGGGTTTCGCTCTATGGCGTCGTTCGATGGCGTCGCTCTATGGCTTTGCAATATGGTGTCGCGGTATGGCGTCGCTCTAAGATTTTGCAATAAGGCGTCGCTCTATGACGTCCATTCTTGGCGTCGCTCTAGGGCGTCTCTCTATGGCGTCGCACTATGGCGTTGCTCTATGGCGTCGCACTATGGTGTTGTTCTATGGCGTTGCAATAAGGCGTCTCTCTATGGCGTCGCTATATGGCGTTGCTCTATGATTTTGTAAACAGGCGTCGCTCTAGCGCGTCGCTTTATGGCGTCGCTCTATGACGTCGATCCGTGGCGCCACTCTATGGTGTCTTTCTATGGCGTCGCCCTTTGGTGTTGCAATAAGGCGTCGCTTAATGGCGTCGATCTAGATTTCACAATTAAGCGTCGCTCTAGGGCGGCGCTCTTTGACCTCGATCCGTGGCGCCGCTCTATGGCGTCGTTCTATGGCGTCGCTCTATGGCGTCGTTTGATGGCGTCGCTCTATGGCTTTGCAATAAGGCGTCGCGGTATGGCGTCGCTCTAAGATTTTGCAATAAGGCGTCGCTCTATGACGTCCATCCTTGGCGTCACTCTATGGCGTCGCCCTATGGTGTTGCTCTATGGCGTCGCACTATGGTGTTGCTCTATGGCAATGCAATAAGGCGTCCCTCTATGGCGTCGCTATATGGCGTTGCTCTATAATTTTGCAATTAGGCGTCGCTTTAGGGCGTCACTCTATGGCGTCGCCCTATGACGTCGCTTTAGGGCGTCACACTATGGCGTCGCTCTATGACGTCGATCCGTGGCGTCACTATATGGGATCGTTCTAAGGCGACGCTCTATGAAGCCGCTCAATGACGTCGTTTAATGGCGTCGTTCTATGGTGTTGCAATAAGGCGCCGCTTAATGGCGTCGATTTATGATTTTGCAATTACGCGTCACTCTAGGGTTTCGCTCTATGACGTCGATCCTTGGCGCCGCTCTATATCGTCGTACTATGGCGTCGCTCAATGGCGTCGTTCGATGGCCTTGCTATAAGGCGTCTCTCTGTGGCGTCGCTATATGGCGTTGCTCTATGATTTTGCAATTAGGCGTCGCTCTAGGGCGTCGCTTTATGGCGTCGCTCTATGATATCGATCCGTGGCGCCGCTCTATGGCGTCGTTCTACGGCGTCGCTCAATGGCGTCGTTCGATGGTGTCGCTCTATGGCTTTGCAATAAGGCGTTGCTCTATGATTTTGCAAAAACGCGTCGCGCTGACGTCCATCCTTGTCGTTGCGATAAGAAGTATCTCTATGACGCCGCTCAATGGCGTCGTTCAATGGCATCGATCTTTGGCGCTGCTCTATGGCGTCGCCATAGGGCGTCGCTCAATGACGTCGCTCTATGGCGTTGCAATAAGGCGTCGCTCTATGGCGTCGCTCTATGGCGTCACCCTACGGCGTCGCTCTATGGCGTCGCCCTACGGAACCGCTCTATGGCGTTGCAATTAGGCGTAACTCTGGTATTACGTCGTCCCTTGGCGTCGCTCAAAGGCGTTGCTCTATGGCATTTCAATAAGGCGTCGCCCTATGGCGTTGCTCAATGGAGTTAGAATAAGGCGTCGCTCCGTGGCGTCGCTCTAAGGCGTCGCCCTATTGCGTTGCTATATGGCGTTGCAATATACGCGTCTCTTTATGGCGTCGCTCTAAGAAGTCGCTATATGGCGTTGATCTAAGATTTTGCAAAAAGGCGTCGCTCTATGGCGTTGCTGAATGCCGTTGCACTAAGGCGTCGCTCTATGGCGTTGCTGAATGCCGTTGCACTAAGGCGTCGCTTAATGGCGTCGCTCTATGCTTTTGCAATAAGGCGTCGCTGTATAACGTCGATCCTTGGCGTCGCTCGACAACGTCGATCCGTGGCGCCGCTCTATGGCGTCGTTCTATGGCGTCGCTCTAAGGCGTTGCCCTTTGGCGTTGCAATAAGGCGTCGCTTAGTGGCGTCGATCTATGATTTTGCAATTAGGCGTCGCTCTATGACGTCGATCCGTGGCGCCACTCAATGGCGTCGTTCTATGGCGACGCTCTATGACGCCGCTCAATGGCGTCGTTCTATGGCGTCACCCTTTGGTGTTGCAATAAGTCGTCGCTTAGTGGCGTCGATCTATAATTTTGCAATTAGGCGTCGTTCTATGACGTCGATCCGTGGCGCCGCTCTATATCGACGCGCGCGTCATTTAATGGCGTCGCCCTTTGGCGTTGCAATAAGGCGTCGCTTAATGGCGTCGATCTATGATTTTGCAATTAGGCGTCACTCTAGGGTGTCGCTCTATGACTTCGATCCGTGGCGCCGGTCTATGGCGTCGCTCAATGGCCTCGTTCGACGGCGTCGCTCTATGGCTTTGCAAAAAGGCGTCGCGGTATGGCGCCGCTCTAAGATTTTGCTATAAAGCGTCGCTTTATGACGTCCATCCTGGTGTCGTTCTAGGGCGTCGCTCTATGGCGTCGCCCTACGGCATTGCCCTATGGTGTTGCAATAAGGCGTCACTCTATCGCGTCGCTATATGGCGTCGATCTATGAGTTTGCAATTAGCCGTCACTCTAGGGTGTCGCTCTATGACGTCGATCCTTGGCGCCGCTCTATGGCGTCGTTCGATGGCGTCGCGCGTCGCTCTATGGCTTTGCAATAAGGCGTCGCTCTATGATTTTGCAATAGGCGTCGCTCTATGCTCTTTGTCAATCGCCCCTAACATATTGTCTATCGTCTTGGGGAGGGACATCAAAAATAACTCTGAAGTCCATCGAGGTCGCGCAGCATGCTGTATTGAAAGTTGCGATGTTCAAGCCCATCCGATTCTCCACAACTCAATTATACGAAAAATGGGACGTTATGATAGTGAGACAATTATATATTAAGCGTCGTCCTCCTGCAACACGGTAATCTATACTGATATTATAAAGAGGTAACATTTGTTTGTATGTTTGTAAGTTTGTTTGTAGGGGGTAATCTCAGGAACTAATGGTCCGATTTAAAAAAATCTTTCAGTATTAGATAGCCCATTTATCGAGGAATGCTACAGGCTACATATTATCACGCTAAGACTAAAAGGAGCCGAGCATTAATGGAAAATGTGACGCAGACGAAGTTGCGTGGGTCAGCTAGTAATTATTAAGTGCATAGTTCGCATATAAAAGACTTTGTCTTTTTGGTAAAATCTGCGCATGCGTCGGTGTGTCGTTTTGTCCGCCTATGTCATTTTGTACGCCTTTCCCATACGATGAATAAAAAAAAAATTTAGTTTCAGTTCTAGGGGACCCCTAAAATTTATTGTTTTTTTTTTTTTCTATTTTTGTTTGAAAATCTTTATGCCGTTCACGAAATACATCTACTTACCAAATTTCACAGCATAGCTCTTAAGATTTCGGAGAAAAGTGGCTGTGACTTACGGACGGACGGACAGACAGACAGACGGACAGACATGACGAATCTATAAGGGTTCCGTTTTTGTCATTTGGCTACGGAACCCTAAAAAAGTATTTTTAGACGTAGTACTTACCTTTGGACGATTTTTTAAACAACAAAATATTAAACTTTATCGAAAAAATACCGCGTGTATCTGACATCGACGCACAAACGATTTCCATGGGTCCAGGGCATGATTCTGGACACTCTAGACTTAGACTTTTTCGTCGGCTTTTTGCTGCAACGCCATCTGGCGTTGTGCAATTACGTCATTTTTCTGGTTCGCGGTATTAAGATTTTCCGCGGATTAATGACCCTCTCCAGTTAATAATATTGGTTAATAATATTTATTTAACTTTCGTCGTTAGGTTAGGTTAGGTTAGTGAGTTGTAGGTACGCAGTTGGTTGGAAGTTTGGATGTTGTTGGTCTTTAAAATTGTTTTGGTTGCCTCGGTTTTTTTTTTTATATTTATAGGCCGACGTTTGACCGCTATCTCACCTGACAAGCGATGATGCGGTCTAAGGTGGAGCACGCTTGCCTAGAAGTAACCTATTCACTCTTGACTTTAAAGACTCCCAGGTTGTAGCTATCAGGAAACACAGACTCAGGCAGGGAATTCCACTCCTTAGCTGTACGCACAATTTGAATGTATTCCCAAAGCGTTTTGTGCGTATAGGTGGGATGTCCACCATGTACCGGTGGTACATCGCCGTACGTCTTGTGGTCCGATGGTGGAACGGGCTTGGCGGAATTAAGTTATGCAATTCCGTCGCACACTCCCCAAAATGTAAACGATAGAAAACCGACAGGCCAGCAACTCGGCGTCGATGCTCAAGACTTTGGAGCTTCGATTCGACGAGCTTATCATCACCGATGATCCTCTTGGCTCGTTTTTCAATTGACCCGAGGGCATCAAGCTGGTATCTGGCAGATCCGTCCCAAAGATGAGAGCAGTATTCCATACACGATCGAACTTGCGCTTGATACAGTTTAAGAAGCTGTTCCGGCGTGAAGTACCGTCTCATCTTTGCCAGGATCCCCAACTTTCTAGCAGCCACTTGAGCCTTGGCCTCTATGAAGGGGCCAAAATTGAGGGTGGATGTTAATGTAACACCAAGAAGCTCAAGTCTGTCGGTTATCGGCAGGGTTACACCGTGGAGAGATGGAGCAGGGTCGAATTGACTCCTTTTAGCGGAAAAAAGACACGCTTGGGTCTTCGCAGCATTGAACTTGACCAGATTGGCATCGCCCCATTCGGAGACAGCCTGTAAGGACACGTTCAAGCGCTCAACCATAGCCTCCCGGAGAGACCGGGTCTGTGACCCACCAGCTCTTTTCTTTTTCTTAAAACACAAATGTATTTCTGTATTTGGGTGTGGTATTTCTGTTTTGAGATATCGGACAGTTTCAGCGATTGTTTATCATGCCTAAAAGGAAATCACAACTTTCCCGTCAGACATCCCACACAAGAGCAGCTCGAGTACGCCGTACGGAAGAGTCTGCACTTGAAAATCATCAGCGCCTCTCGAGGAATAGAGAAAATATTTCGCAAGCATGCGCTGGAGAATCTAGCTCCGAGCGTTCACAGCGGCTTGCTAACCAAAGCTGGAGAACAACGCAGGTCCGTGCTCGGGAATCTAGCGCTGAACGTCGTCTCAGTGATTTAAGGCAGCATGTCTCTGCAACAAGGGATAGGGAGTCTAGCGCTGAGCGCTCGCAGCGGCTCGCTAGCCAAACTGTGAGAACATCGCAGGTCCGTGCTCGGGAATCTAGCGCTGAACGTGCGCTTAGCGCTCGCAGAGGCTCGCTAGCCTAGCTACATACATATGCAATAAAAACAAAACCCTCCTTTTGGCAGTTTGGAAATAAATCATAGCACTCAGTACTAACCGAACCACACTCATAATTTCATCACAAGTTAAAATGTTTCCCGCCCAACGAAGTGGGCACGGGTCAGCTAGTAAGATAGGGTGTTGCTTAGTGTTACAGATATTGGCAGTTAGCAACCAGAGGATTGGTAAGCTATGGCCATTTTCATGACCTACCTGAATGGCATAAAATAAAACAAAAAAATACAAGAAAAGATTTAATATCTTTGTCTTAAGTCTACATTTTATCGGATGTCATTTAGCATTCTTCAGCACTTCGCACGCTTCCGCCATCTTTAGCCCCTCCATGGTATAAAGCAGGTTCTCTACCGACGCGTCTTCGTCATCGTCGAACCACAGTTGCAGCATGTTTTTAGCCCTGGCCGGGTCTGTGGCGTTCTCTGTCTCGAAGAACTGTATTTCGTCAGGTTTGTACCCAAGTTTGGTGGCTAATTTCTTCCAGTCTGTGAGTTTGGTGGATAAAGCTTCGAGTTGAGAGGGTGAAATCATTGTTACTCGGGATCGCGCTGTTTTGTCGTAGTCTTCTTCGGCAGCGTGGGTTGAATCTGGCACCTGTGAGATGGTCGGGGTTAATATTTGTGTCAGTGAAGTGATTTCTGAGGTTTGAAATTGGCTTTTTGATTACTGATTTTTATACAGTTACTATATTTTGTTTCTGAAGCACAAAAAGTATTGACATAGGTAATAGGGGCTTTCCAAAAAATATCCGACACGTATTTTTTCTTTTTTCATGAACCAACCAAATTTCTTAATTTGTTTGGTTACGATACAGTGCACTGAAAACTCGTGTGACGTCACTTGTGGTTAAAAAATCAAAGACATGACGCACATGTGACGTCACCCGAGTTGTCAATGCACAGATCCGTCTTAATTTTTGGTTTACGTGAAAAAAAATATATATCGGATATTTTTTGGAAATCTATCAGACGGACATCGATTTTAGTCCGGTCCCCTATTTAATAAATATACGACTGATTTTATTCGCAACTGATTTAATCAGTGTCGTTAGTGGCAACTACACACCTCTCTGAATTCCGTTAATTATTGATTGAACCAATAGCGACATGGAAAAGGCCAAAACAACCTGAGAAACCAGAAATACAACAAATCCAGTCAGGAAAATTAGCTTTCTATCATCTTAACATTATCTATTGGTCTTGTCAGTATCAAACAATGGGTGTCAAAAGTAAAAAAACAAAATTAATTCTCCTGACTTTACATAGTCACAGTGGATTTTGCAAGCAGCGACAAAAAATATAGCATAAGAAAAATAAAGATTGCTGGTCAATATATATGAGCAATGCATTTGCAAGGACATACACTGACCTTATTCCTGTTCTTCTTATACAAGGGCTCCGGTAGAATTCCAACAGGCTAGCTTGTGAGAAAAGTGATATATACAAGCAAATGAATTGGGTAAATGAGCAAAACGATACTTTTGCCATTATTAACATGACAACGCTTGAAATAAAGGCGAAAATCAAAGTTAACAATGTGCCTTATTGTTTGCCCTCGTGGATTACAGTTGGTCGGCTTTTTTACTTTAGACTTTTTCTAAAGAAGCATAATGTTCATATTGACTTAGCAGAGTGAACAAAAAGTTTAGATGAAGCTCTGTAATGAAAGCGGTTTAATACTTCATACATTTCGCGTCGAGTAAGTTTCCGCGAATGGGGTGGCGCGCTGCAGTTTTAGTATGATATTAAAGCTGCCTGTCCGTTGATGTGGAACGGGGCAGCGAAGCAGAGTATGAGAGCAATGCGGAGCGGAGATGCTGACTGTGTCCGTCCATTGATGCGGAGCGAGGTAGTACGGAGCGGGGTTGCGGAACAAAGCCGAGTTCACGCAACGAGTTATTTTAACGGGCAGCCATTTTTTTCCGCTTTCCCGCGCAGTATGAATCCTAAACTAGTTCTCCCTGACCAGTGAAGCAGAACGGAGATTTTGTGCAATATTGGCACAGCTTTGCTCCGCTTTTGTGCTCTCCGCTACAGTGGACCCTTACGAATGCACTTCAATTAAGTCCGCTTAAGCTGATTACAACCTAGTTAGGCCACTTATAAAATAAAAGGAGCTTTAGCGCTGTACAGGCGACAGCTGTGGTCGTTGGAAATCATAGACATAGAAGAATGGACTAAGTTTTCCGTATCTGGCTGTGCAGTGAATAAGGTCTGATAAGTTTGAGAGATACAGAGCCATATGGCGGTTAGTAGTTATCTTTTCTAGGGATTCCCCTTGGTCCACATTAAAAAACAAAAAAAAAGTTAATTGTTTACAGTGTCGGATTTGACAGCAGAATACATTGCTTTACTAGTAAGTATGAAAGAGACACGAAAACAAATCTCTGTCGCACTTAGTACAATAGTAGGTACCAACATTTATAAATATGTGTGTGTTTGCATTGTATAGACTCAAGTACCCTGGCGCTTGGGAGTGTCATGCTCACTCAAAAGCCTAGCTGATGGTGGCGTATGCGTTAAATTATTTGGCTCCATTCAAAATGGTTGAGACGAATGGGCGTGGCGCATGTCATGGCGCCGTCGGTTGGGACTGGTCATTTCTCAGCTGCCATGGTTTATTTTCATTTATTTTAATTATTTCTTTGAATTGTTCCTTTCTTATTCCGGACGTTTTTATCATGCTCGTCACATCGTTCTCACATTTTTGTACAATTTCAACACGATGTCAACAAAACTTTGTAACAATTTATTATTTTTAAAAGAGTGTCTGTGGAGTTTCTTGCACGTTCTTCTCCATAGAGATCTACGCTTTGGAACGTGCAAATAGCTTCATCTTTTTGGACCGACCGACCTTGACAATTCAAAATTGCCTGTAAATGGTTTAATTGAAATAAATGTTTGACTTTGACTTAGTGGTGAAGCGATCTTCTATCCCTCTCTGCTCAGCTGTCAAATCTGACATCTTAGATTGCCTTGAATATACAAGCTGTAGAATGTACGACCCACAGTAGCTGTTATAGATTAGTCAATGAGGGTTTTCTGAAATATCTAGCACCAGGTGGCAGCACTGAGGCGTCAGTCCCAAACACCTATCAAATCGCTTGTTTTCTGACCTTTGTTAAGTTGACGTCTACCTCATGTTAATGTCAAAGTCACTTTTTCAATGAAAGGACCTCTCGCCTTTGTTGCGCGACTGGTGGAGTAAATTTTCCTGAACACTCTCATTTAGTTATGGTGTTGCTCAGCGGGTCCAAAAAGGCCACTTTAGAGAATCAGAAAGCACATCACGCTACCCTTCACTGTCCGATTTTCCCAATCAAACCTGAACCTAATGCGTTAGCGATAAAGATGAAAATTAAATTTGACAGATTTTTGTGATATTTTTATTTTATTTTTTTACTTTCTCGGGTCCCGGTCCTTTGGTTGTACGAGCGGCCGACACCAACTCGCAGAGGCCCCGTTATACATTACAATTAATGTAATGGGGCACCAACCGGCGATTATCCTTGTATGCACTGTGAGAGTATTCCCAAGGACAATCCCCGGTTGGAGCAGTACTATTGCAGAATGTGGAAAGAAAAGATGAAAAGCTACGGGGTTTGGGTGGTTTAGTGGACTGATAATCGTTTATTATAGAAGAACTATTGACCCCTGCCTGCCCACTAACAATATATTGTGTGATTATTATTTATGATTCTAATATAATTATACTAATGTGGCCTTTTTAGAACCGCAGTCCACTGCTCTGTCTAAGAAGTATGTAACCGGATGCAGAAAGCACAGCACGGGTCATTGTGGCGAAGTTTTGGGGAGGCATATGTCCAACAGTGGACCTCTTTCGACTAATATGATGATGGTTTTATAAAAATAAAGCTTTTTATTACCTGCTCAATATCATTGGCGTCTCCTTCCTTTATGAGGTCCGCTTCCATTTGTTCCTCTGTAATCTCTTCCTCGGCGTTTTCCTACAAAATAGACAGTAGTAGGTGCGTTCATTACTTTATGATTTTGTTTATACATTTAGCTTGAGTTGAGATGGTCGCAGCAGAAAAAGCTGTGGTACTCAACAATTTATGCTAAAATTTTAGTAGTTTTTTATCGCTTTTAGCGATAAAAATCTACTTGTTTTCTGGCAAGATTTATATTACATCGGTTCTCGAAATTATTTTTGAGTTAAAGAGAAACATTTTGTTTGAATCAGTTAATGCATAAAAATCAGTGAATCGATTGTAAGATCTTTGCAGCATTTGAGCCAACAAGAGTGAAGGATTGTATGTCATAATGTCAGAAAATATTCATTTTTGCAACGAATCAGAAAGTTTTTTTTTTACTTTTGATAGGCACGCGTTTGACCTCTATCTCACCTAATGGTAAGTGATGATGTGGTCTAAGATGGAGCACGCTTGCTTAGAAGTAACCTATTCACTCTTGACTTAAAGACTCCCAGACCGTTCGTCTTGTGGTTTGATAAAAGAACGGGCTTGGCGAGGTTAAATTAAATTGTTCCTCCCTAAACTAAATTGGCACTAAAAACTAATTAAAACGGTAGATGGTAGGGCACTCATCAGCGGCCGGACAGCATGGCTTTGGATCATCTTTGAGACACACTTAGGAATCTATGATGCATCCGTAACCAAAACCAGAATCCGACTTCTGAGAATGTAATAAAACTTTGCCAGTTACTATTCGCATTAGAACTTCCAGGCGCACAACCACCTGAACTGAGTCTTTATAGTAACAACACATTCAATCAAAAACAATGAGGACAGCCGGTCTATCGTGTTCACTTAGGTGGAGTGAACGACAAGTGAGCTGTCATTTCATCTTGGTTGTGTATGGTTTGACAGCTCACTCAGTGATCACTTCACCCACGCCTTCACTTCTACATGTTTACAGAATCGCTTTTAAAAGTAAAAGTAGAAAATAATAATAGGTACATTACAGTATTGCAGATATCAGTGACCTGTAAGAAATAAAATATCAAATGCCGGCAATAGAAATGGGATGATTTGTATTTTTTTTCTATAAGTTGGTGTAATAAGCGAAGCCTGAAAAATGTGCTATAAAGAAATAATAAAAATAAAACTACCGTGGGTACTGTAATATGGAAGAACATTTTGTTTTTTCGATTAGACAGAAATTCCATTCCAATATCTTATACAATTTTCATCAATTGGAGTGCCTTGTAATTTCTACACATCTAGGCCGGCCGCATTCTTGCGGTACACGTATGGTTTCCTGATTAGGAATTCAGTTTCGGAATTCCGAGAGACGTTCGATTTTCCGTTATTCTACCCGAACACTGAGTAAGTGGCCGAACCGGGGAGTAAGGGGGAGAATGACCATAACATCTTGTCAGCTCCAAATGCCAACCTCACCTGCACGCGCCCTCTTTACGGCGGCGGCCTTCAGCCGTGGTGCTCCCTGCTAGATAACAGATCAGGCTCTGGCGACCGAGACATTGGCGGTATAACCATTCCCCATTCGAGCTCTCGAGCTCGGGTGGAAGAGGTCTCAGTGGCCTTGGCGGCTAAATCCCTCCTAAAATATCTGGCGCAGAAAGCAAGGGGAAACTACTGCGACTATATTCCCATGACAGTTATCATGACCAGGCCAGCATACAAAGAATGTTCGCCATGCGACCCGAGTAGCATCCGGCGCCGACCTGCGTCCGGGGCGGGCGGTGTGAAATTGACTACCGGCCATGGGCTGGCAGGAAACCAGGCCCCCCATGGAAAACCTGCTACTGGAATGAGTTTTAGGCTACGCCACACCAAGAAGATAGGGACATGGAATGTGCGAGGCCTCCTTATGCCTGGTAAGCTCGAGACTCTAGAAGGAGAGCTAGCCAGATGTGGCTTAGACATATGTGGGCTTTGTGAGACTCATTGGAAGAATAGCGGTCACTTCCTTACCAATGCTCACATTATATATACATCAGGAAACCCAGACAGCAGCAGAAACGGAGTGGCCTTAGCGCTACCACTTAACCAGAGGAATTGTGTGATAGGTTATGAACCAGTCAATGACAGGATTTTGAGTGTCAGACTAAAAGCATCACCAGTCAACCTAAACATCATACAAGTCTACGCTCCTACGAGTTCCGCAAATGATGAGGTTATAGAGGAGTTTTACAATACCCTGGAAGCCACTGTAGCTAAAATTCCCAACAGGGAATCATTGGTAGTACTAGGTGACTTTAATGCCAAAATTGGGGAGAACGCACAACAACTCAGTAGCTCTGCAGGTAGATTCGGCCTAGGCGTGAGAAATGAAAGAGGAGAGCGACTTATGCAGTTTGCAGCCGATAACGACCTAGTGATTGCAAATAGTCAGTTTCTACACCATCCACGGAGACTATGGACCTGGATTACCCCAGATGGGAGACACCGGAACCAGATTGACTATATTCTTGTGAAATCACGATGGAAGACTTCCATTCAAAATGCGCATACTCTACCTGGAGCAGACTGTGGATCAGACCATCAACTCTTAATAGCTAAGATGAAGCTAAAACTGAAGAGTGCCAGAAATCCCAAGAAACAAAGGAGGATTGAAGTAACTGACAACTCTAAGTTCTACGCTGTCGCAAAACAAATTTGGCAATCTCGGGTTGATACAGATAGCTCGGTAGAAACATCAGATAGTCTCTGGAATCAAGCCAGGAACTTGATAGTGAAATCCGCCAAAACATCTAGCGCGCCGATCAGAGTACGCCCACGCCAGCGATGGATGAGTGATGACACCCTGAAGCTTGTCGAGGAGAGGCGCAGGTTGAAGGCATCAGGTGCAAATGTTCAAGACCAGAATAGACTGTCAGCCCAAATCCAAACAGAATGTAGGCGGGACCATAATGCCTATCTCAACAAAATATGCGAAGAGCTTGACATCAACTCACATAAAAACGAGTCCAGAGATTTATACAAAAAAATTCGCTCTGTTACCAAAACCTTATCTTCCAATTCCTGGGCCATAGAAGATAGTTACGGCAGAGTGCAATGTGAGCTGGAAGGCATATCGAATGTTTGGAAGGACTATTGTCAGTCCCTGTTTTTGGACAACAAGTCAGAGGAGTTTGTCCAAATTGAACCCAAGAATGAATCCGAGTTGGAGCCCGATATTCTTGAATCAGAAGTCAGAGCGGCTATAAACCATCTGAAGAAAGGAAAAGCCACAGGAAAAGATGAAATCCCGATAGAAACCATAAGAGCACTGGGTGAGATTGGTATATCCATTTTCCACAGGCTCTGTAACAAGATATGGGAAACGGGTATCTGGCCCAAAGAATGGACTCACACGGTATTAGTTCCGCTACATAAAAAGGGCTCAACAAAAAAATGCAACAACTATCGTTTAATTGCACTCATATCCCATGCCAGTAAGATTATGCTACACATTCTTAATGAACGGCTGAAAAGCTTCCTATCTAAGGAAATAGCACCTGAGCAAGCAGGATTTGTAAAAGGTAAAGGAACCCGAGAGCAGATTTTTATTGTCCGCCAGATCATTGAGAAGTCTAGGGAATTCAACAAGCCAACCTACATCTGCTTTGTTGACTTTTCGAAAGCCTTCGACTCAGTGAAATGGCCTAAACTTTGGGACACTTTATTGCTAATGGGAACACCAAAACATCTGGTGCATTTGCTTAGACGCCTCTACGAAGACGGAACCGCTTCAGTGAAAACAGACGTACTCTTCTCGGACAGCTTTCACCCTAGCGCTGGAGTCAGACAGGGTTGCATTATTTCGCCGCTTTTGTTCAACACGTATACGGAGATAATTATGCGTATAACCCTTGAGGACTGGACTGACGGTATAACGATAGGTGGATACAAAGTTTCCAATCTACGATATGCAGATGACACTACTCTTTTTGCCTCCAGTAGTACTCGGATTGAAGAACTCCTCCTGAAAATGGAACGTATTGGCCAGGAGTTTGGTTTAAAGATAAATCGCAGTAAAACCAAGATGATGATTGTCGATAGAGCTAACAAAAACTTGCAGAATATCACCAAAATAGCAAACTGTGAGGTCGTACAATCCTACATTTACCTTGGGACTCTTATCTCAAACCAAGGAGGCTGCATAGATGAAGTTAAGAGACGCATGGCTATGAGCAGAAGTGCAATGGACAAGCTCAAGAAAATATGGAGGAATAGGAACATAACGAAAGCCACAAAGGTTAGGCTCGTAAAATCGTTGGTGTTCCCCATTTTCCTATACGCCGCCGAAACATGGACCCTACGGCAAACCGAAACTCACAAGATAGACGCTCTGGAGATGTGGTGTTGGAGGAAGATGCTCGGGGTATCTTGGACCGAATTCCGAACAAATGCCTCCATCCTTGATGAACTTCTCATAAAAGAACGCCTATCTACTCAAGTGCGAAGTCGGATCCTAAAATTCTTTGGGCATGTTAGTCGGCGTAGTAACACCTCCATAGAACGTCTTGTAGTTCAGGGGAAAGTGGAAGGCACAAGACCACGGGGAAGATCCCCCATGAGGTGGACAGATCAGATGAAGGCTGCAGTGGGCGCTCCCGTGCATGAGTGTACGCGATTGTCGGCCAACAGGCAGCGGTGGCGGGACGTCGTGCGGCGAGTACTGTCTGCTGCCCAACCTGCCGGGACGTGATAACCACGACCACTCTGACAAGAGTGATACGAATAAGAAGAAGACCCGAACACAAGGCTAGTTTTGGAAAGGAACGTAGCTTTTTTCCCATTTCCATTTCCAAACAAACAAGTGCACCACATTAGCATAGCTTTAGCAGCATTTGGGGCCACTTTAGCAGAATCAGAAAGCACATCACACTACCTGACACTGTCAAATTTTCCCAATCAATTTTGAACCTAATGCGTTAGCCATGAAGATGTAAATGAAAAGAGATTGCCCATGAACAGTACTCTTGATAAATTACTTGTGTCTCAAAACCTTGAACGGCATGAAATATTTAAAATAAAAATATATTTTTCAAAAAGAATTTGATTGATATTTAAAATGGGATATTTTTTTTAAAAATAATTAGTACTTTTATGTTTCCGACGTTACGTACGCCATTTTTTACTACCGACTGTCAATACTAGGGATGTCCATTTTTTCTATTGCGGGTAATGTGCGTAACTACCTACATAAAATAAAATGATATCGATTTTGTATTGATTGTTCAATCTTTTATTGTAAAGTAATAACTGAATTCTAAATCACAAGTTGTTGCTGGCATTATCAATATCAGTGGTTGTAAACGGCGACATCGGCGCTAAGTTATATTTTATACGGGCTGGTTTACGGAAATCGATCAAAAATCGATATTTCATCAGTATGGGTACAACCTTATTTGACGTTTATTGGGCGCCTGTCATATTTTTGCAATACAATACTGTTATTTCTGCTGGTTTTGGTACGTTGTGCTTCGAGTCGAGCCTTTTAGTTCCTCCGTTACTGCTGCCAACCCATTGAAAATAAACATATTTTTAACGCCACTGCACCGTGTGTATTGTTTATTACTAAAAGCCGGACTTTTTGAGTTGTGATCATGGCGAGTGCGACTGTGATGCAATGTCTCAACTGCTCTTTGAGATTAACGCCACTTAGGCGTGTTTTCGGAGATTTCGAATAACATCATGGACATTTTACGAGTCTGGATCTCACCAACACCGGTAAGAATGCATATTGTATTTTTAACGTAGGTAGTAGGATTTTTTTTAGTTAGGAACTGCGCTTTATGTTTACGTACCATATAACAAATCTTAGAGGATACAAGTACAATCCATGTCTGTGTGTTAGTTCCTCACCTCAACGTTGGGTTACCGGATTGTAACATAACCTATATAGGTAGAAACCTTCTACTGATGTGTTGGTAAAAACTAACTTATTTACTAGGATTGTTTTTTTCAATCACTTAAGTGTATTCGAGGATATGAATGAATTGTGTGTAGTATCATTTAAGATTGCAGTTGCACAGAATTTTAGTATTGGGAACTAATAATTATTTAGTAAGAGGAAGAATAAAATCGAGGCATGTGTCTAGTAGAACATATTATAGTTATATTTTAGTAAATAAAGATGAAAATGTAAGAGATACATTAGGCCGCGCAATAGTAGAGCACTGTAGGTTGCTGTGTGCATGTAATGTGCATAGTGTGGTATTTGAGCTGGGCACGTTATGACAATGTTAGTGTTCCAGCACTATTTTTGGATAACATATTTTTAGAAGAATAAAATACAAGTTTCAGAAATAATCATTCTTTTATTTGTTGTATTTGGTGTTGTGTGTTTTACCTTAGCTCTCTACTTACAAAGACCATTTCATGATACCTACCACATCTATGATTTGAGTAGGATCTAGACAATAAAACTGAGCGATTGACTATTTTAGTAATTATTTCTTCCATGCTTTGCAATTTCATGAAACGCGGGCATGAGATTTAAAAATGCGCAAAATCTAAATCAGTAAGACTTGGTGAGGTAAAACGTTAGATTTTACACAAATTATGCTTCAAAGATACCAAGCTCACCCGTAAACCCATTCAGACCCTTTTAAATAGCTTTTTTCAACTAATTTTTGGTCGAACATAACCTCAAAATAGTAATTTCATTTTCGTAAATATCTCAGAAATGCCATTGTAGTTTGTGTTAAATCTTTTGAGGTAGTATTTAGACATGCCATCAAGTATTTTAAAGATTATTTTATGAAGACACAACAATGTTGAATTGAGTACATTTGTCCATAGTGCCGTGGGCATTCTCCTTTGACAGATTGTTGTGTACGATTCTAATATGATTCTGCTAAAGTAGCCTGTTTAGACCCACAGGTCTCCAAATTTGAATTCCTTATCAGGAAAGCAAGATCACGTTATCAAAATCCCAATATTTTGGCATTTCAAAAATTGCTATTGTAGATAGAATGTCATTTTCTTTAGAGCCCAAGGCATACAGTTCGCTATTGACTGCCCATAAAAAAAAAACAGCGCATGCGCGGGTTACGTGCGCAGGCGCGGTCTAGCGGAAGATGGCGCGTGTAATGACGTCTCAGTCGCTCGTATACGTTCGATGCATACTTGTGCCCCGCTAGCGCAATGCTGTAAGACTATTGACGCCAAAAGTGTTAACACTTTGTTATTATTTTAAATTAGGTTGTTTTTGTATTTCTTTTTGTTTTGTTAACTTGTTATTGGTTTTTGTTGCTTAATTTTGTATAAAACAGCCAAAATATTCTATGATCGTGACACTTTTTTGCACGTTTCGGTCGTCACTGAAACCTAACTTCAGAGAGGCAAACTTGCTTGACTCAGACTGAACGCGGTATTCGCTACCCATAGTGGTTGCGAAAGTCCATTTGGTTGATATGTAAACTCACCAAAGCCGAGTGGGTATTGAATACCATACTCCTACAGTTACTGTTCAAATCTAAGCGAATATCGCTACCGCTATGATTAGTGAAACGTACTTTCCACAAGCAAGCAAAAAAATACCGTCTATCTGGGTTTATACTTGGCGATACTTTACGTCTTGCCCGTTTCGCTTTAGCTGCGGAAATCCACACGAAATATCCGATGAGATACGGCGCTAAACCGAGCGAAACTTATCGGTGCTGCTATAGGTCTTAACAATCTTTCAGTACAGTTCGAACCACGGTTCGTTGCCGCTCGGAAGTTAGGTTTTAGTGACGACCGCGCAGGTGCAATCTATAAGGCTATGGATCAATACGCTAAGACAAATAGGAGCGGAGCATTAATGGAAAATGTGACGCAGACGAAGTTGCGCGGGTCAGCTAGTTCTCTAATATGTACTGTACCTGTTTGACAGCTTTGTCGTTCATATTTTTAGACGGCTCTCCATTGGCAGTGGCCGCTGCGTTGGCGGCTACTTCGCGAGTTACACGGTCAACCTGGAAGAAAAGAATTGTTAGTGTTTTCAGTGATTAGATTTTGAGTGAAATATGAAATGGAAGAGAAGATGATAGCCTTTAAGTGTTTTGATTGTTTGTGACTGAGAAATTTTGGGAATTGTGGCTTTTCTAGTGCTTAAACCTCTACTGGTTCTTAGACTTTATTTATAAAATAAGTTATAATAATAATAATAATTGTGTAAATTGTTTGCTTGACTCAAACTCAAACATTAAATAAAACCATTTACAGGCACTTTTGAACTGTCAAGGTCGGTCGATCCAAAAATGGAGAAGAACGTGCAAGAAACTCCATGGACACTCTTTTAAAAATAATAAATTGTTACAAAGTTTTGTTGACATTTGTGTGATTGAAATTATACATACATGCGAGAACGATGTGACGAGATAAAAACGTCCGGACTAAAAAAGGAACAATTCAAAGAAATATAATTAAAATAAACCATGACAGCTGAGAAATGACCAGTCCCAACCGACGGCGCCATGACATGCGCCAGACTCTTAATCCAGATATATAAAATTCTTCCGTTACTAAGTGAGTGACTGACAGACAAAGCTGAACGTAATAGTCGTAGAAAGCTTTTGGTATGTAAGTTCCTTGATAGGGAATTACTAAGAGAGGATTTCCCGAAATTCTTACGGGAACGGAAAAAAGGGACATGCGCGTACGAAGTCGCGGTTTTCTATAAAACCTGAATGCAGTCAGTCAGCATTTTTCAAAAAGTTAAGATATCTCCTAGGAACGTTTCCGAGTAATTAAAACGGGTAAGGGCAACTTGCATGTAAGTTTTTGCGAGTTACCGACGTATGTCTGATCAAGGGCTCTATCGTGTCCCGTAATGTAGAATGCGAATGCTTGCTGCGAGAAATGCGAGTTGCTTGTAGGTTGGAAGGCGGCCTGTCCAGTCTCTGCATATGCACACTCACCATAGCCGTCAGATAATCCGGCAGTCGCCCTATGGGGTTGTTGGTGTGCACGAAGAAGTGCGGCGACCTGCGCGCCAGCAGGCGCAGCGCGCGCCAGCCCCAGCCGCCCTGCGCCGTGCGCGCGCCCGCCGACTCGCTGGGAGGACACACCATGTACGACTCTGGGGAGGGAATCGAACAAGTGCATCAACCTGAATCATATTAGTATTTGGCCGCATGCAGGATGACCGCTGGCAAAAGTATCCGCGCATACCATCATGTCTAATTCGAGGTGGCGCAAAAAAAGAGCGTCTGGAAAGATATGGGGAGACCTTTGTCCAGCAGTGGGACACTACATTACACAGAACAACTTCTAGAAATTTTTGAATCAATTTTGAAATTTTGAATAAGTAAAAAAATATTTGTTCCCCTCGTAAGTGTTTATTTTTGTATTATGACATAGACTTAGTTTTTAGATATTTAGGTACCATTAAGCTTTTACACGTAGTTGTTAAAGGATTCTTTAATTTTTATATCTATACTATAATATTATAAAGCAGAAGAGTTTGTTTGTTTGGTTGAACGCGCTAATCTCAGGAACTACTGGTCCGATTTGAAAAATTCTTTCAGTGTTAGATAGAAGACCTGTGACAAGCCGTATGTATTCGGTACTGAGTAACGGGTGCGCCCTCTGGTACCGAGTAACGAAACGTTACACTCAAATGTATTTCGTTCGCACGAATTCGTTCCTTGCATTTAATGTATAATGGGTTCAGTTCAAGCAGATAAATGGATGCGTGTAAAATATGTTTTTATTTAATATGACTAATTTCAGTTTCAGAATAAAAGATTTTTGTTGTTAAATTGTTTTGCTTTCTCATTATAATTTAGAGATTCCGTCAATGGTTAATTTGCAGTTCTACACGCGTACCAAACGATACAACATACGAATCGATTCGTTTCGTTGGGTTATACTGAGGTATCAAAAGTAACGAGTAACGTAACGATACGATAGTAACGAGTACTAATTTCTAAAGAACCGAATACATACGGGTTTGCTTTTTCTCGTTACTTTTACACCTCTATTAGATAGCCCATTTATCGAGGAAGGTTATAGGCTATATTTATATCATCACGCTAAGACAAATAGGAGCGGAGCAGTAATGGAAAATGTGACGCAGATGAAGTTGGGTCAGCTAGTTATGTATATTTTAACTTTATATTGTAATAGACCAAAGTGGTTTAAATTAACCTAGATTGGGCTGGTTGCTACCTAACATTGCAATATTCCGAACAACCATTGCTTGCACCTATAATAATAATATCTTAGTTTTAGTTATTTTTAGGCGCTATAATTGTATATCTAACGTACGCTAAATATATACTTCTTGTAAATATTTAATTTTACTTATTTATTATTTAATTTTTTTTACTATAGACAAGTAAAAAATTAAAAAAAAAATCAGGATAAAAAGGAATCAGGCTTAATATTTGCCTCCACAGGCTCGTTGCAAAGACATAGATTATGGGTCTGAGTATAACACAGGCTTCCTGTTTCAAAAACATACACATGGTTCCTATGAAATACTCAACAGAAGCGAAGTTACAAGAAAAAATATAAGCAAATATGGATGTGGAAGGAATATGTTAATTTATTTAAAATGAATAGTTGCATTCCTGCTACAACCTTAAGAAAAAGTATGCAGTTCATGTTCATCCAATTTCTTAACATTTGAATTATACAGGTTATTGAACTCTTTAGTAAAAGAACATACCCAGTGATGGCATGAAATCTCTCTCTTTGGTACGACATGCTGCAAGATTGTCCGGACACAAGTTCCATAATTTTGTCAGCTCATTGCTGGAAAAAAAAAGCATAGATAAATGAAAATGTGTTTTAACTGCTAGTCATAAGATCTAAACTACAACATTTGAATGTGTATCACTTACTTCCCCATATAGGATTTATTCTGTCCTTCATACTCTTTGATAATGTCTCCTACTGGGCGGCGACGTTTCCGAGACTTCTTTACTTCATCAGTGGATTCTACCTGCACTGGGGGCTTTGGCTTCTGAAATTCTATAATTTAATATTAATTAAATATTTTAACTAATATTGATTCTCAAAACTTATTGAGTAGAGTCTGTAATGACCGGGGTTCAAGTAAGCTGATGTTGAATGATAAACACGGTTACCTTGCATGAAATTTATTAATTCTTCGTTGGCAGTTGCCACAATCTAAAAAACCTCCTTGATGTCTATTAATCATTACACATTAAAAGGGTGAATAAAAAAACAAAATAAATAGAAAAGAAAAATAAAGCAAAAAAAAACAACTAGACGATAAGTTACAAAATCTTTCAAAATAAAAATACAAAAAGAAACTTCGATGTCTCGGTTGGGTTCGAACTCGACGTATTGCTATGACAGTCCGGCAACTATGCCGCGAGACCAATCGACTACTCGATAACCGTGGCGAATATGTCGTCCGTTATCTCCTGTTCTATCAATCCAGATCCGGATCTCAACCACAAAGTACTTAAAATTAAGTCTGGGCGAAAGGGGCGTTTCCGCAGACTGGGGACAAGCAAAATGGGAAAGGTCAGCCATGTAGAAACATCTCCAGTGTCCAGTCCAAACTACACTTCGATATAACTAATAGCGCAAACACTTACCCCGTGACTTCCACTACTCGCACACTATTCACAATACTTGATTTGTATTTTGCGTAATTTTACGCAGTGATCACTTAATATCCACAAATTAGGTAAACGAATGACGGAGCAACAAAACCTTTGTCTCCCGTTCTCAATTGACGTTCACCGGTATCATTATTTTTCTCCCACCGTCATTTGTCTACCGTCTAATAAAATTTTAAAACTGCTGTTTTGAGCCTAGTAACGCCATCTGGTATTGCGCACGTAAATTTCCCTTATGGATCATTACAATATCCCCTCTCCTCTAAAGAATCCAACTGGATTCAAACCAAACGTTTCAGGTCACAAGAATGCCATTTTCCTAAATCTTTGCCTCTGAAATTCTTTAACCTATACACGTCGTCTGATATTTTTTCTGCGATGACTGCTTTCTCAAACTTAGGGGCCAATTTAGACATAAAAGCCTTGTTAGCATTCGATAGGAATTTAGTGCGTTTCCAAACTAGATCACCAACTTTATAGTTACAGATACGACGTCTGCTATTGTATTGTTCGCTGTTAGTTTCATGTGCTTGCCGTATCCTTTCACAGACTTCGTCATAAATTTTACTTCTGAATGCTATATTTCTTTCAAATTCTTCTTTGTTGAAGGTTATCGATTCGTCTGGTTCAAAATTATAGGGTTTCGCGCCCTGGACCGTCGTTTCGCGTCCGAAAAACAAATAGGCTGGTGTTTTTCCCGTCACTTCATGAACCGATGTTCTGATCGCATGCCCTATGTGAGGTATATACTTGTCCCATTCTTTATGGTTATTTTCTACGTAAGAAGCTATAGCCGAGCCAATGACCTTATTTACTCGCTCAGTGGGGTTGGCCTAGGATAGTCGAGTATGGCTTTAACCTTGTCCGGGTCCGTGCGTAATCCTTCCTTGTCTACAATGTATCCTAAGTATTTTAAGGAAGGTCGCGCAAATACACATTTTTCCAGGTTGATCGTCAATCCTGCTTTTTTGAGCTGATTTTTTACATGTGACAACGACGCTAAATGATTGTCAAAGCTGTCGTCACATATTACGATGTCATCCAAATAGGTGAACACTCTACTTTCAAATTCTGGCGTGAACAAGCGATCCATTAACCTTTGTTGTGTTTGAGAAGCATTGCTCAGTCCAAACGGCATGACTTTGAACTGATAAAGTCCTTTTCCAGCGAGTCCAAAAGCAGTCTTTTCTTTACTTGTTTCTTCTAATGGTATCTGCCAGAATGCTGAGCGAAGATCAATGGTTGACAGGAACCGAGCGTTTTTAAGACTGTCTAATATGGTGGTAACCCTAGGCAACGGATAAGAGTCTTTTACTGTCACCTTATTTAACTGACGACTGTCGAGACACAATCGGTTCTTACCCGAAGATTTCTTTACCAGTAATACAGGAGAACGCCATGAACTAAACGAGGGTTCTATTACATCATTTTCCAGCATGTCCTGGATTTCCTTCTCAAGTTCTGCCATAATTGGAGGTGCAAATGGGTACTGTCTATGTTTAATGGGTAGGCTGTCCCCGGTGTCAATTCTATGCTTGATCAACGATGTTCTTCCTAAACCTTTACCAATCTCTGTTGCCATAATCTTTAACAAAGTGTCCAAACGATCTTTCTGTTGAACCGAAAGTTCATCCCGCGAAATCACTGGTTGAGAGATGTCTATTTCTGTAATGTAAGCAGCTGCAATCGATGTCCCCGCGCCTATGGCCAAATTAAATGACTCAAAAAAATTCATACCTAAAATAATATCATGTTTTGAACAGTCCATAACATAAAATTCTACCACTTTATATTTTCCCGTGAACTGAACAGGTAAATGAACAATGGTATCCATTGAGTGGTAGGTGCCATCAGCCGTTGAGATCATTTCTTTATCGATTTTATGTCCTGAGAATCCCAACTTCATAATTTTCTCTGCAAATCTCTGCGAAATCACTGAGACAGTAGCTCCTGAATCTAACAATCCCACAAACGACTGATTTAAAATTTTCATCTCCGCATAGTATCGATTGTCTTGACATTGCTTAGTAATATAACAGATCTTCCCTGTTTTAAAAAAACTTGAAACCGTGTGTAGCCATTGCTGCCAGTCATTCGAAGTAGAATGACCTAGTTTTTCGGGGTGCGATCGGCTGGCATCGACTCCGAATTGTCGTTTCCCTTATTGGTAGCACTGCATGAGCATTTATCTGTGGTTTTCCCGAAACGTCCACATCTGTAGCAGAAGAGTCTTTGTTTCGGTAATTTGCAATCCCTGAAGCGATGCCCTGGACTCCTGCAGTTCCAACATTTTGTTAGAAGAACTTCCTTATCATCTATAGCTGCCAGCTCAGTCATGTGCTCACTTCGAGATGTCTTCGAGGTACTTCCCTTGAATGCTAGGTCCCTTTCCATGGAGTGCTCACTGGGAGTAGGTTCCTTGAAATTATCACAACTTAACTTTGTGCGTTCAATTATTCTTAGGACTGATGTTAATTCACTCACTGAATCAAACGAGTCTCGGCATATGGCCTTCTGAAAATAGGGTTGTAAATTTCTTCTAAGTATCAGTAATTTTTGTGTTTCAGGAATAGGAGTCGGTAATCGATTAAACATATTCTGCATAGTGGCAACATAAATCAATATGCTTTCCTGTTTGCTTTGCGTTCTTCGTTTGATCTCCTCCAATAGCTCCTCTTGGTAGAATGGTTGTTGAAAGGTGTCCAACAGTAACTTAACTAATTGAGACCAATTTGCTACTGTGCCTTTATTAGCCCTGAACCATATCAAGGCTTCATCTTCGAAGAAGTCTATGGCATACCGAAATAAGTCTTCATCGCCAGCATTCCGTGCCTCTTTAAGTTCCTCAATTCTTTCCAAGAACGCGTTCACACTGACGGTACCCTTACCACTAAACTTGACACCCCAATCCTTAATCGGTACCAACTTCCGTTTGTGAAAGCCATTATCAAATGTGGAGGACCTTTGTAAGCCTGGATGACGTGAAGAATGACTATGTCCATCTAAGGTTGTTCGTGGTATGTCAGTATTGGCAACCATTGACTGCGTGGCACGATTGTGATGCATTTCCGTAGGAACGGCAGTTTTCTCCTTAACCCGGCATTTCCCCAACTGTTCCATTATCTGAATGGCCTCTTCGCCCAGAGATTTTTGTAAGATGTCTTTATCGTGTTCGGAAATTACATCCTCTTCCTCATCTTCTTCTTGCTCAAGCTGTCTTAGTGACGACATGGTATCCTGGATGTTCTTTAGCAATGTCAAATGTTCCTCGATATCACTGGCCTCCGAAGGTATGATAAGTTTAGCACGGTTCGATAAGTGTGTCAAACGAGAGTGTATACGTCTAAAAAACGAATGTTCTGGACTGTGTGATACCTCAGAAATAAGTGCAATGATTGCCGATAGCTTAGTTCCACAAATTAATATTTCATTACTTGGATTATCAATGCAGGATCTTGGAACCTTAAAGGAAATTGTTGACTCGCCCGATCGCTCTCGAACTAAGATTTCGCGTAAAAACTTTCGCATAGTCGCCACGGTCTTACAATCCGAAATCCCTCGACAGGCCAACTCAAACTCAAGCTCATCTTTGTACAGTGCATTAACATCCATGATTATTCACCACAGCTGAATGGTAACAAACAGTAGTAATTATCTTAAAATTGTACAATAAATAGGTTGTGTGCCGAAACACAGTACCTAATATAACATTTACCGAACTTAAAAAACAATTTCTGTACTAAATGTGTAAAGTACCAAAACAGGTTAAAAAAAACTTTAATTGACAGAATAACAAATTTGTATTATCACCGTTAAACACCTTGTTTATCTTTCATTCAGTTAACCCGTGGGCGCCAATGTAATGACCGGGGTTCAAGTAAGCTGATGTTGAATGATAAACACGGTTACCTTGCATGAAATTTATTAATTCTTCGTTGGCAGTTGCCACAATCTAAAAAACCTCCTTGATGTCTATTAATCATTACACATTAAAAGGGTGAATAAAAAAACAAAATAAATAGAAAAGAAAAATAAAGCAAAAAAAAACAACTAGACGATAAGTTACAAAATCTTTCAAAATAAAAATACAAAAAGAAACTTCGATGTCTCGGTTGGGTTCGAACTCGACGTATTGCTATGACAGTCCGGCAACTATGCCGCGAGACCAATCGACTACTCGATAACCGTGGCGAATATGTCGTCCGTTATCTCCTGTTCTATCAATCCAGATCCGGATCTCAACCACAAAGTACTTAAAATTAAGTCTGGGCGAAAGGGGCGTCTCCGCAGACTGGGGACAAGCAAAATGGGAAAGGTCAGCCATGTAGAAACATCTCCAGTGTCCAGTCCAAACTACACTTCGATATAACTAATAGCGCAAACACTTACCCCGTGACTTCCACTACTCGCACACTATTCACAATACTTGATTTGTATTTTGCGTAATTTTACGCAGTGATCACTTAATATCCACAAATTAGGTAAACGAATGACGGAGCAACAAAACCTTTGTCTCCCGTTCTCAATTGACGTTCACCGGTATCATTATTTTTCTCCCACCGTCATTTGTCTACCGTCTAATAAAATTTTAAAACTGCTGTTTTGAGCCTAGTAACGCCATCTGGTATTGCGCACGTAAATTTCCCTTATGGATCATTACAAGTCTAAAAGCCAATTAGACTAATAAGATACCTACCTAAAATGAGACAGTGGCTAAAGTATGTGCAGGTTAGTGACGTCACTTGAAAGGTCAGTCAACTTCAGGTCAGAATCAACTTTGACAACCGCATGCTATGACTGCTGGCCAATAGTCTACACAAATTGGAACCCTGAAAATGGATGGTGCAGCCAAGGCCGGCCTAGGAAGTGGTGGCGAGATGGCTTAAACTCAACAGCTAGTCTGAACTGGCTTGGGAATACCTAGCAAGATTATGGGGAGGCCTCTACTAGGAGTGGGACTGTATAGGCTGAATAAAAAAAACTTGTCTCTGTAAAAATATTAATACAAATGATGGATACATTACCTGGACACCCATCATTCTTCCAGCTATTCCAGTGTTCCTCTCTCTTTAGTATATGTTTGACACACTCTGCAAATTGCTTGCCATGCGGTGGAGTTTCGCCCAACAGCTTGTATACAAGTGATGTGGTCTCCTTCACCCAGTCTACTTGGTCAGACTTAAGTTCTTGAAGTTCCCTAGAAAGTGATAATATCTAAGATAATTTATCAGCATAGGTAGTGCTATTTTGAGTCAAATGCACCTGGAAGATAATGTTAATATGGACATGCCCCAGGATTCCCGGGAATTTGTGAATGTCAAATAAACATGAGAGAAAATGAAAATATCATGATTCATGAGTACACACAACAATATATAAAACTACTACTATCCAGTATAAGCTGGTCCCATATGGTCATGTTTGCCATATTACTTTCTGGTCCCAGGATCCAGAAGGCATGTTGAGATAATGGTTACTAAATCCCGGGACCTAAGTAAAAAAATAACTAGCTATGAAACAGGATGACAATATTTAGAAATTGCAGACAACACACACTAAACTACACCACAGTGAATTTCTTGGAATTTAGGTATAGAAGATTTTATAATGAAAATAATTAACCGTTAAGTAGTGACACAGAGTTGTTTGTTCCACAATACTTCTAAAGTTTTCCTTTAGAGAATCTTATGAGATAGCGTAAAAGATTTAAGCAAATGAACACAAGAACATTAATATCATTACTACTTACAATTTAAACTTCACAGTTGAAGTTAAGTACTGGAACAATATCAGGAACTGAACGAGAACACATCTTCTAAAGTTAGAGTCTGACAATTGTAGCTCCAACAACTTCTGATTGGTCAGGAATTTAGCAAAGTAGTGTGGTTCACTGCTATCGGAGTCTTTCATGTCAACATCGGTAGCCAGTGTTTTGACAGGTTTGAGTAAGTTTAGCTTGGATTTCTGAAGTTCTATGGTTTCTAATTTATAGGATGAGAATGCTGATAACACACTGCCAGAATGCTGTAAAAAGATAGATAGTGATTGATGGTGAAGATAATGTTGTGGATAGTCAAAGTTCTCAAATTTACCATATGCACTACATGTAACAAGTTTTTTTCTAAAGTATTTTAACGTCTTTTAACTTTACATAGAGAGTATGTATGCATTGTTGACAGTAGAAATTTTTTAAAATCTATACTATATTGTATGGTTACATTTGTCAAATACTTGGAATTATCCAATGCTAGTTCTTACTATCCCCAAGGATATATTTAATTAGATGTATTTTATATAGAAAAAATTACATACAACAACAAAAGTCTTCCATTGTAGTTTGTTATAGCAATTATTTGGATTTCTGAAAAATTCTTGTAGACTCCAGAATCTGCAGTACAAGTTATAATCAATATTCAGTTTAGTTTTTTCCTTGTCATCTACCACCATTTCTTCATCTAGTGAATCTTTTAGTGTACTCGTGCTATCACCACCAAACTCTGTCACATTCTCGAGATTAAACTCAGAGACAATATTCAGCCCAGACCTTTCAGAAAATGGGAAGAACTTTGCAAGGAACAGCAAAATTTTACCACAGAATACTGTGTTCTGGGATCTTGACAGTCTCCTCAGCAGATCATTACACATTCTGAGTAAATTATTCTTACAAGCAACGAAAAATAACTCTTCTTTCCAAATATTGACGCCGTTTTCTACATAAGAGAACATTTTTTCGCATTTGTTCAGTGTTAGTGCATCGAAAATGTCTCCTAGAAGCACAACCGGCATTGTAGGAGTCACCATATGTCGTCTACATGATTCTATGCAGAAGGAAACGAAGTTCTCCAACGTGTCTGGGTCTTCTATCAAGAGTTCCAAAAGTTTGTCCCTGAATGCTTGGTCCATCGCCGCTTTCCTATCGGTCTCATTTGTATTCTTCGTAAATGAATCGAGCAAGTCGATGTTGTTGGTTGCAAAAGCTTTTGACAAGACATCCTGTAAGAATGCACTGTTTTCATCATTTATTTACTTGACGTACAAACCAAAGCACGAGAGGTTAGAAATTACCTTGAATTTGGTCCGCAACTCTTCAAATCCTTTTTTATCGGACATCTTCACAAAATTTTTCTTTAACTACTTTACAATCTTTTCAAGTTATCCTTTGTTGCGGGCTTCAATATTTTTTTAAGATTATAGAATTAGTTTGTTTCAATCAGCGAAAGCAAACGATTCAAGTGTTGCGCTTCACCGCCGGGCGCCGCCACCGGCAGCCGTCATCTGAGTAATATTCGTAACGTAAAAATCGACTAGATATTTTCAATCGATTCCAATTTAACACTACAATTTAATTTCCAAGAAATTCCTAAGGAATGTATTGTAATTATTTTTACCTCAAATTACATAAAACATAATATTTACCTGACAACCCATCATACCAGAGACGGTGGGATGAGCCGCTCTGCAGAGTTCAGAATAACCTAATTGCCTCTGCTGCCACTTCTGCGGAGCGTGCACGCCTGCTGGCTGTGGGTGAGTGGGAGTCGGGCCTCTGGCTTCACGCACTACCGTCGTCGAACATAGGCACCTTGTTCGACGATACTACTTTCCGCCTCGATGCTTCCCTTCGCTTAGGCGCATCCTGTTGTTCTCCTCATCGCTGCCACTGTGGTGAAGCTGTCAACAGCCTCGGGCACCACGGCCTGTCATGCAGTCGAAGTGCGGGTCGCATAGCACGGCACGCAAATATCAACGACATTATCCGACGTGCTCTTGTCGCCGTCGGCGTGCCAGCCGTATTAGAACCCATTGGCCTGGCACGCGACGATGGCAAAAGACCGGACGGTATGTCTTTATTTCCATGGAAGATAGGTAGGCCTTTAGTGTGGGACGCTACTTGTGTCGATACTCTTGCGCCATCCCATCTTCCTAGCTCGTCGTGCTGTGCTGGTTCTGCGGCTTCGGCTGCTGAAAACCTCAAACGGCGGAAATATAGTAGCCTTATTGGCAACTACATTTTTGAGCCGTTTGGGGTGCTCACGTCCTAAGATCTTGCAAAACGCTTAGTTGACGCTTCGCGTGACCCAAGAGCTGGCTTTTACCTTGGACAGAGGATAAGCATTGCCATACAACATGGCAATGCAGCCAGTCTTTTGGGCTCACTTCCAGTCGATAGCGATGGGGACGAATTTTTTGATGCCATTTTTTAGTTAGGAGTTTTTATTTTTTTCTATTATAAGTGTATATAGTTTGTTCTTTAGATACATTTCTTTTGCATAAAACATTATATATCATCACATCAATGGTGAAGAAAAATAAATTAAAACAATGTAAGTATTACAATAGTTAATTTTGGTGCTTCGCCTGGCTTTTTTTATACATTTGGCGATCTGCAGCCGTTATCCGTTATTGATTATTTATAAAGTGCATCCGATGGTGATAACTAACTTAGCACCATCGGATGCATTTTATAAAATTAAAAAAAAATACTAAAAGTACTTACAGAAAAAAAATATTTACGCTCGATCACGATTGCGAGCATTGTCAACCTGCCATGCCGCCAGTTTTTTCTCACTTAAGCGGTTATTACACTACCCAATCTATCGGGCCCGATAACTAGGGCGAGACTAGTGTAATAAGAAATCGGGTGTAAGGACCTGGCCATCGGGCGATCGGGTGGCTCCGATCTCCCTGCTCTGTCTATCACCTAGTGTAAGTAAGAGACAGGGAGGCAGGGCCCTGCCGCAGTGGCGGCAGTGGGTAGATTGGCACCTTGGGCGGATTTGTATTCAGATATTTTCGATTGATTATTTTAGGTACTTACTAAAATATTCGATCAAATTATCAAAATTGATTTCCCTGTCTCGCGCGGTTTAATTAAGCGCAACATGACTTTATTATTTTAGGGAATTAGAAATTATACTCCAAAAAAAAATGTGAAATTATAGTTGCGATGCATTTTAAACTAGGTATAAGACTTGTATGCAAGTAGTCACAAGAGTAGGTAGTTGTTAATTGATGTCTTAAAGTTGGAAAGAAATTATAGGCACGTCAAAAAAGCCACTTTATTTTTTTTTATAGACGCGACTTTGATATCTGTTTAATGAATTTGATAAAAAAAGAATGTACGCCTTCCTTGGACCTATACTACGCCTTCTTTGGATGTACGAGTGAGTTGTCGTTGTCACCTTGGTGCTAGGCACACGGGGCGGACCAGCCTCCTCCGCCCCCACTTTACGCCACCACTGCAGTTAGGGCACGATAGATTGTGTAGTGTAATAATCGGCACCCTGCCGCAGGGACAGGGCGCCCTAGTTATCGCCCGATAGATTGTGTAGTGTCATAACCGCTTAAAGCAAAAAGCAAATAGCAGCAAGTGAGAGCCACGATATCATTTGCTTAATGTTATGTATAATAAGCACGGTGCTTTATTATGCTATATGCTTTAAGCGGTTATTACACTACACAATCTATCGGGCCCGATAACTAGGGCGAGAGTAGTGTAATAAGAAATCGGGTGTAAGGACACTGCCATCGGGCGATCGGGTGGCTCCGATCTCCCTGCTCTGTCTATCACCTAGTGTAAGTAAGAGACAGGGAGGCAGGCCCCTGCCGCAGTGGCGGATGTGGGTAGTTTGGCACCTTGGGCGGATTTGTATTCAGATATTTTCGATTAATTATTTTAGGTACTAAAATATTCGATCTCATTATCAAAATTGATTTCCCTGTCTCGCGCGGTTTAAGCGCAACATGTCTTTATTATTTTAGGGAATTAGAAATTACACTCGAAAAATAAATGTGAAATTATAGTTGCGATGCATTTTAAACTATAATATTTGTATGCAAGTATAGTCACAATACAAGAGCAGGTAGTTGAGTTGGAAACCAATTATAGGCACGTCAAAAAAGCCACTTTATTTTTTTTAATAGACGCGACTTTGATATCTGTCTAATGACTTTGATAAAAAAAAAGAATGTACGCCTTCCTTGGACCTATACTACGCCTTCTTTAGATGTAAGTACAAGTGAGTTGTCGTTGTCACCTTTGTGCTAGGCACCCGGGGCAGACCAGCCTCCTCCGCCCCCACTTTACGCCGCCACTACAGTTAGGACACGATAGATTGTGTAGTGTAATAATCGGCACCCTGCCGCAGGGACAGGGCGCCCTAAATATCGGGCCCGATAGATTGTGTAGTGTAATAACCGCTTTAAGCGGTTATTACACTACCCAATCTATCGGGCCCGATAACTAGGGCGAGACTAGTGTAATAAGAAATCGGGTGTAAGGACCTTGCCATCGGGCGATCGGGTGGCTCCGATCTCCCTGCTCTGTCTATCACCTAGTGTAAGTAAGAGACAGGGAACCAGGGCCCTGCCGCAGTGGCGGCAGTGGTTAGATTGGCACCTTGGGCGAATTTGTATTCAGATATTTTCGATTGATTATTTTAGGTACTAAAATATTCGATCACATTACATATCAAAATTGACTTCCCTTTCTCGCGCGGTTTAAGATCAAGCGCAACATGAATTTATTATTTTAGGGAATTAGAAATGATAAGTACTCGAAAACAAATGTGAAATTATAGTTGCGATGCTTTATAAACTATTATATTTGTATGTATGTAAGTAGTCACGTACAAGAGTAGGTAGTTGTTAATTGATGTCATAAGTTGGAAATTGGCGTCAAAAAAACACACTTTTTTTATAGACGCGACTTTGGTATCTGTTTAATGAATTTGATTAAAAAATGAATGTACGTCGGTTGCGATGCGTTGACTATGATATAAGTAGGTACGTAAGTAGTTAAATACAAAATTAGGTACTTATTAATGATTGTTGTCTTTGTCACCTTGGTGCTAGGCACCCGGGGCGGACCAGCCTCCTTCGCCCCCACTTTACGCCGCCACTGCAGTTAGGGCACGATAGATTGTGTAGTGTAATAATCGGCCGCAGGGACAGGGCGCCCTAGTTATCGCCCTAGTTATCGCCCGATAGATTGTGTAGTGTAATAACCGCTTCAGTCAACAGCGATGCGGACGAATTTTTTGACGCCACTTAACAAGAAATTTTATTATTATTTTTAAGTGAATTTAGTTAGTAATAATAATTTATAAATGTTCGTAGTATTTACATTTGTAACAAGAAAATCGATGGTGCAAGAATTTACTTGTCAACTATTGTACATACGAGAGCTATGCTCTTAGTTTTTCCCGCCTTATTGGATCTAAGGATTTTGCGCATTCAAAACATTTCGTTGCCATTGGTTAAAAATTTGTCAGAACAACCAATAGCCAATCGTAGATCGAGTTCAACGTACGGAAGTGCAGCTGATAGCTATTATTTTTGACAGATGTGTGTCGTCGTGTTGTGTGGCGTCCTGTCTATTTATCTTTAGAATTTTATTATTATTTACAGATTTTTTACTCGATCCTTTGTTTAGAAATGTGTTAAAGTATAAAATTAGAATAGCCTAGTGTAATTAGTAATTATTTTTAGGATATTCTGAAAGGAGAGTGGAGCACAGTGTTTGGAAACATGGACCGTAATAATATGAGGTAAGATGAATCTGCTTTCGCTTGTAATCGTGCTTACTTTCACGTTGCCTAAAGCTTAAAAGGTGTTGTAAACAATGTGTAAGTAGTTGGAAGCGATTATAATTCCAGTAGGCTTCATTTGTAGTAATATTTTGAGTGCATGCGAAGATAACCCAGTTTTCGTTAATTTGGCTTTGTTTGTGGAAAGATAGCGTGCGAAATCGTGGTGGCGAGGTGTAATCATGAGTGGTAAGCGGGCGCTCGTGATTGTAATGAGTATTCCACACATTGTCGTGAGGAACATTTGCATGTTTACTAGTGGCGGGCGTGTGTGGGTGTTATTTATTTTATTATCATGCCACGCGTTTCTTATCGCATCACTTGCGAACAGTTATATGTACACACAGTCACTACTGCGTCGAGTACGTACTTAGATGTTAATTTTTTTTGCACAGAATAATTAATTATTCTTTACTACTGTCTGTATGTACATCTTTTAAAGATTAATAAATTTTATTTCAGTAATTTAGATGTTTTTTTTTTAACTTATCAGTAGAACAACCTTTGTTTGGACGAAGATATCAATGCGAGGCTGATAAAACTAATCTCTTCCGCAACATCCAACAATTTATGTTTTATCAATTTATTAGACATGTACTGCAAGTCTATGATTACTCTGATCTTTTGAACTGTAACATAATGTTGTATGTAAACAGTCAAGTTAGATAATTTGTAACAACAACAAAGTTGGTTAAGTACAAACACTGAGCATTTGGTTAAGTACTTCCAGATTATAACATGAAAAAGTAGTTGTCTTATATTACTACCAACTTACTTTTTTGCTGTAGGTTATCTATATTTTTAAAAACTACAAAAAAAATATTCCAGAAAATATTGTATTTCCTTGACTATGACATTGTCAAATTAATATATAACATTGATGGCAATTCTGAATAAACACCATTTGAAAACATGACAAAATATAAGAGAAATGGGTAAATCAACAATAGGTACCTACAGTCTCACCAATCAATCTTATCTGTGTTTGTTTGTGTATATACCTTATTTATATTACTGTTTCCGAAAGGATTCAACCCTGACCTCTTTTAAGTTAGAGTGAACAGGCTTCTCCTGGGTAAGCTCACTCAATCCTCGACTTTGTCTCTGACTGTCCTAGACTAGAGTTAAAAAAAAGTCTTAAAAAAAAGCTTTGCCATAAAGTTAGTATTAAATAAAATATTTATCCTCCTTGGCCACTTTATTTAAAAAGTTATAAAATCATACTTTGTTTCTTCATCCACAGTGGTGATTAGATGCAAATATGAGTAACCTTGAATATTACAATGATTTGTAACCACACAGAATACTAATTGATATGTACGGTAGCTATTGATTTAGCCACAAGATCTGTTCTGCGTCTTATTGTACAGCTTGAGTAGATATAAAGGTATTTCATGACAAAAATGACAGTGCACAATTGCAGCAAAATTAATTCACTACCCTCTCAAAAGATGCTAAAAAACAACTTGAAGCTATTTTATTTCAAAACGAAGGCCAGCAATAAGCCTGTGCTTTTGACAGCAAAATGTAAATGATTAGACAATCTAGGCTGGTCGATTGGAAATAAGCCCGAGAGAATATACTCTTGGGATAGAAAGCCTTAAGAGCGCATTCACATTTTTTCTTGAATTTTAGCGTTTTATTCGAATTTTGATGTGTGATTTTGCTTTAGATATAGCCTTATAAAAAATAAAAATATGCCTAAGACAGTTTTGTCAAAGCGCTCTTACAAAATCGAATTGCTCAGGTTGACTAAAGTTGAATACCGCGTGTCACAAGATTATATTGATTTTCGACAATTATTTAAAAACTATTTACTTTACTTTTAATTAGACCAATTTTTTTTTCAAGCAATATAGCAATGCCACCTTAATTATTCAATATTTTTTATTTGAAGTTTGATTATAGTTTCATAGATAAAAATTATAGTTTCGTACGGAAAATTGTCAATAACTCTCAGTTTTACAGAATTATTTTTGGTGTATTACTGTATGAATCGTAATAAATTGATTTGAACATTCCAAAGTAGAAGATACAGTTGTACCGTGGACATTTTTATAAATGATTAAATTATAATATCTTCGGTGTACCAAGGTATCAAAAGATACCCTAAAGCAACGTTTTGTGAAACATCCTTTGCGGAGTCAAGGATTTTACTGATGATCTTCGGTGTACCAAGGTATCAAAAGATACCTTAAAGCAACGTTTTGTGAAACATCCTTTGCGGAGTCAAGGATTTTACTGATGTACGTGAACAAATTGAAATATTTATTTAGAACACTCCCAAGATAAATGATCAAACTATCTTAGGCATATTTTTTTTTTTTTTAAGGCTATATCTAAAGCAAAATCACACATCAAAATTCGAATAAAACGCTAAAATTCAAGAAAAAATGTGAAAGCCCTCTTAAAATTAAAATTATCTTTGTACCATTTTTCATTAAAATTGGTTCAGTGCTTTAGGTGTGAAACAAAGAGTTTCAGTGCCCTTTTTGTTTTGAGTAGGTATCTTTCACAGTAAGGACCTAGACCAATAGGCAGAAAGTTGTGTAAACAGCCATGCATCGTCACAGGTGTTAATAGCCCGCTTTGCGCCTCGAAACACGCGCTTTGCCATGTTCCGCGTGGCAAGTTCTAATTTTAAATATAAACATTAGCCTACTAATATACAAGAGAACCGGTGAACGATTTGTTTATAAATGTTTTATTCTATAATCGACTGGCCAGGATTTAATTTTGAGCACAAAAAATTTACAATGGTTTCAATACAATTTTTTTTTTTCTGAATAGGTGCACTATTATTGCAATAGGTGGGGTACTTATGCACGATACTTGGTTTTATTGTTTTTATTTAGAGTATTTTTTTTTGTATTTATAATCAGTAACTAGAGATGAAGGGTTCAATATGGCGTAATAAACCCATGATAGGACTTCCAATTTCAGATCAAGCTACGTCAGCAGCGGGACGCGGTCCCTGCCGCATATGGGGGGTAGCAAGCGGCACAACGGCAACGGGCACTCTGCGCGACTCAGCCCGCCTGCGCAGGCGCCGCCCCCGCACCCGCACCCGCACGCGCACCCAAACCCCAATAACAACAACAACAACAGCAACAACAACAACAACAATAGCAACAACAACAACAACAACATTAACCAGAACGATGATCTCATCAACTATATCTATGATTCTTGGAATAAGGTTGGTAGCTTTATTTTACCTACTTAGGCTTGACTAAACAAAACTGAATACTTTATTGTTTCGTATAGTGTTTGAATAAAGTAATTCAGCTGTTATAAAGAATTTCAAGGCTCTCGCAGGCAGGAAAACCATGCTACAGCAAATTTACACACCTGACCGATAAGGATTAGAAATAGAGATTGTTTTACGCAACGTAATTAATTCATCTGTGGATCATATTTGTTCTCGATCGATGAAGAGGGTCCCTCGGATCGTTGTCAAGTTGAGCCAGTCTGTTGGTGTCAAGTTTGATGGCCTTAAGAGCGCTTTCACAAAATCGAATTGCTCAGGTTGATTATAGTTGAATACCGCGCGTCACAAGATTTATATTGATTTTTGCATTTCATACAACAATTATTTAAAAATATTTACTTTACTTTTAATTAGACCAATTTTTTTTTTCAAGCAGTATAGCAACGCCACCTTAATTATTAAATATTTGAATTTTGATTATAATTTCATAGATAAAAATTATAGTTTCGTACGGAAAATTGTCAATAACTCTCAGTTTTACAGAATTATTTTTGGTGTATTACTGTATGAATCGTAATAAATTGATTTGAACATTCCAAAGAAGAAGATACAGTTGCACCGTGGACATTTTTATAAATGATTAAAATAATATGATATCTTCGGTGTACCAAGGCATCAAAAGATTCCCTAAAGCAACATTTTGTGAAACATCCTTTGCGGAGTCAAGGATTTTACTGATGTACGTGAACAAATTGAAATATTTATTTAGAGCACTCCCAAGATAAATGATCAAACTGTCTTAGGCATATCTTTGTTTTTTTTTTAAGGCTATATCTAAAGCAAAATCACACATCAAAACTCGAAAAAAACGCTAAAATTCAAGAAAAATTGTGATAGCCCTCTTAAACATTTTCCCCTTCGGGCCCATGACTTTGAAATCCGGTCGAATTACATAAAATTATTTGCATCACTAACACTGACCATAGACATTCAATCGATCTTGGCATTGCCAGCGAAAAAATCGATCAACAATTCATGATGTTTGTTAGCAGAACTCAATGGAGTGAGACACTTTCACGGTTAGTGAGTTTCAATTAGTATATTTATGTACTATGAGCCCATTTAAGGTTGAGTAATTCAGCTGCTCTATGATTTAAACTGTTATTTTCTAGTACATACAGTGTGATTTATTATACTAGCAACCCGCCTGGCTGCGCACCGGTAGCAAGAGATATATGAGCTCCCAGTAGAGGAATTTGTTCGAAACAGTCACCGCCAACATTAAAAAAAGTTAAATTGGTTCGGAGCCTTTTGCACGTCGATTCCGCCTCGTACTAGGCCAGTTTTTTTTTTGTTATTGCGTCTATACAAACAAATGCTGTGGAACTTTGTTTTCCTTCATACGGAGAAGCGATACTGATTACATTATTACTTTGACATTATAAGGAAGCTTATTAATTCTCTTAGGTCCTCTGTAACGACGGTAGTTTTAAATTTATCTACTGCAAAGACAACATACCACTGACTTTGGTAGGCGCCAGATAAATGTGCAATATCGGTCATTGCCCCACATACATTAATTGACTTTCAATTAATAACTTTCAAACAAATACAAAAATATAAACCTGTCCAGGATCGACTTCTATCGTGATCCTTTACGTATCAAGTAATGAAAAACGATTTAAACCTAATTTATTGTTGGGGTATTTACGAAGGGATAGGTACTAGAGAAAGGTCAGGGTACTTTATTGGAAGTTTTTCTGTCGCCTACCATAATAAAATTTTACTACGCAGTACTGGATAGGTACTGATGCACTAAATAGAATGTATTGTCGCATAGCGAGACTGCTATCCTATTCACATTCTTTAGCAACCATCAATTCTCGAGTACGTGACGAAATTGCACGTTATGTAGGTCAATGCAGTAACCTTCGTGTCTAACAGGCTTAGTGATATCTAAACATTTAGTTGTAGAACACTTTATCAAATTGTACAGACGCCAGCACATTAAGCTACAAAAATCTGTCAAATTTCTTAAATAGACTTTCATCTTTATCGCTGAAACATTAGGTTCAAGGTTGATTGGGAAAATTTGACGGTTTCGCTATAAACATCAAGCTACAAATATCGGTAACATTTCTTTAGTAGATTTTCAACTTTATCCCTAAAAGATTAGGTTCAAGATTGCTGGGTAGGTATATGACTGTGGAATTTTCGCTGACGAACTTGATAATCGATTTATTGAAAACGTATGTGTTATTGAAAATCATTGGTCATGCTTTACGGTGGTATAGGAATCGATCACAACTTAAACAACCGTTAATAAACTAGGAAATTATATCCACGTCTGGCGAATAATGACCTACGCTTTTTCATCAAAATCCGAAGTAGTTTTTTTATTGACATAATACCCATCATTACATGGGAACTCGATTTTAACCGATTAGCGTTTCCTTCTACATGTAGGTACCTATAATAATTTTAGTAGCATTAAACTTCTTTTGTAATGAAAGATTTCTTCTCATTCATTTTGGGAGAAAAGTAATCTAAAGTTGCATACACCTGTTTGAATTAAGTAAGTGAAAATGATCGAGTATCTTCAAATAAAGGCTATTCGTTGTGGTCCCATACATAACAAGCTAGAGCGTCTTGTCATTGCAAACTTAATATGTTATTTATCGTCGTACGTGACTAAAACACAGCTAAAGTGCTTTGGCTTTAGTAATAACGTGATTCTGACAATCTGTCGACTTTTGCACCCAGAAGGAAAGAAAAGTGTCCTAGGTAACCTCTGCTTTTGCAATAAACTGCCCTTAAAAACCTTGTGGTGAAAAAGAGCCCACATTTTGAGTAGGAAGGGGCAGCTTATATATTTATTTTATTTAACACTTACAGCAAAAAATACAGAGGTGGACTTAATGCCATAGGCATTCTCTACCAGTCAACCTTAGGGTGATGCAGAGAATAGTGGTAGGTGCAATATATAGAATTAACAGCGATTGATAATTTTTCAAATACAATTAAAATGAATAATATACACATACAATCTATCCTTATCTAGAAGATATAAAACTAGCTGACCCGTGCAACGTCGTCTGCGTAACATTTTTCATTACTGCTCCGCTCCTATTGGTTAGCGTGATGATATATAGCCTATAGCCTTCCTCGATAAATGGGCTATCTAACACTGAAAGAATTTTTCAAATCGGACCAGCAGTCAGCAAATCTCTATTTTTGTTGTGTTTGATTTTATCAGGAGAAGGTTTTTATGTTAAAAAAAAGTTGCCATTTGACGGGAGCGAAGCCGCGGGGGACAGCTAGTACATTACAAAAATGTAATGAATACTCAAATTAACATGATTAATATGTAAACGAAATACATCGCTCACGGGAAAAAGATATATTTAAAGGACGACTTTACCTTCAAATATCTCGGTATCGTGTCACTTTAGGGCAGCATGTTGCTAACTTTTTTTTTGTTCATGCATGCAATAACGTGCATCTATGAAAAAAAACTGGTGGCAGGGGGGGGGGCAATGCCGTTGCGAATTTGTTAGAAAGAGTCACCGCGGCCCTGGAACAGATATCGGTTCTTCTGTAATGAGGTGGAATATTTTCGTAATCGTGTTAATATTTTATTTCTAGAATAGTCTGATTTAAAAGAGAACGAGTACAGTTAGAAATTTTGATTAGCGAAGACTCTTCTAGACCCTATTCTAGAAGTGTCTTCAGTTTCTGCACAACTAGGGTTAAGGTTAAGGTTAGGGTAAAGCCCACTGTTTAACTGCAAAATCACAGCCTTGTATCAAAATTAAATATTGTATTCAAACCATCATGTACAGATAAATCACCACTTTTTTAAAACTAGTTTGGTCCATAATTTCGAAGTGCAGAGCCCCATACAAAGTCAAAGCGTTTATTTCAAGTAATCCAAATAAAGTCACTTTTGAATTGTCGAGGTTGGTCAGTCAAAAACATAAAGTGCTAGTTGCATTTTTAAAACTTTAACTCTTACCTAATCATATTCTTTGTTCTTTCCAGGTGACACGCGAACTGGAACGCGGGAGTGAAGACGCGAAATACTACCAAGAAGTTCTTGCACCGCGTCAGCTCGCCAACTTCAGACCTTTCAACCTCGACGAGTGGTGGGCCCGTCGCCTCGTCCAGAGCATAAACCGCAACAAGCACCGGTCTTAGAACCACCCCCGCTTTCGTTGGTGAACGACTTGACAACTGTGCCCATTGGAAGGAAAATCGAAGCAATGTTTAATTTTAGCTTGGTATTTGATTATGTAGAAAGCCTCGTATTCAAGGCAAATAAAAGTTGCCAGTACTTTATGGTAATTTTTTGTTCCTGGTAACATTTTTCAATGCTGCCAACATAACAAAGTTTAGTTGATAAAATATTATGCAGCTTTAGTTTGCCATGCATACGAGTACTTAAAGTGAATGTAGACGTTCCCCTGTAGCACACAGGATTAGGTAGTCGGTCCCAATCTCCCGATACATAGAGTTATCGACCCGACACACCTACACACGTCCTGATTTGGTCAGACCTTACCAGATTGGTCGGGGCGTTTATGGGCACTGTAATATTTGAACGCAGGAGCATTTATTTTGGCTTGTTTAAGTGAATCTGTACAATCGAAAATTAAGTTCGTATTTTTAAGGTGTGAAATGAATTTAGACAGTAATAATCATGGTTTTAAAATGTAAGATTTTGATGTATCATCCACCATTACGCAAATTATACTCGTGCGAATCCTCCTTGCATGCTGTACTATCTATTCTTTAAGGTTGTCTTGTATTGTCAATTAGAAAATAAACAAAAAGCAATAGAAATAAAACAGTGGGTATAGTAAAAAGTCTTTCGTAAACGAAGAGTGTAGTGTCTCATTGTACAGTTTTAACTTGACTTTGCTCGTTTAAAGAGCTTAAAAGTATTTTAAAAACAGATTTTATCTATATTGTATCAATAGCCTTAGGGACAGGCTGGAGACGACATATACCTTTGCTTCAACTTGTATAATTATGTCAGTTTTCTCGATGACTTATAAATCCCGCGAAATTCAATTACCATTGTTTTTTTTTTTGCAATATATAGCTCAGTATCCTGATTCTGAGCTGTATGGACATCTAAATACCGAATATTCACGACATCAATGGTCATTTTAATGACCTAATACTATGAAGAACCGGTAATGTTGTCTCCAGTTAACTAGATTTTTAACTTCTATTCAGTAGATACAGTAACACTGTTAAGCAGAGTACACATAATGTGCAACACATCATGCAACGCCACGTGAACTGCAACAGTACGAAAAAAAAATGTTCTACTGTTTTGATTTTGTTAACATAACTGTAACACTTGTTGTTGGCCTAAATGTTACATTACATGTTGCATTTACGACCAATATGCATATAAATGTATGGGAAATGTAAGATTGCATGTTGTGTTGCATGTTATATGTGCGGCTTTATAGTCCAGTAACTTTATACATCAGACCTTGCGTCAAATCCGGTAGTTCTGATTTTTTGCAGACTTGTTTATAATGTTCGCCCATTGAATACTCAAAGTTTGTGACCTTAAAGCCTTTCAAAGTTTATGATTTTTTTTACATTTTTGAAAAACTTGTGGTTCGGGTCTCGAGGTCACAAACTTGGATTATTCAGTGAGCGAAAATCATAAACAAGTCTGCAAAAAATCAGAACTACCGGATTTGACGCAAACTACCCCGTAATTTCAGGCGACAAGTTTACTGGACTATATACTTATAATCCAACTCGATGAATATTAAGTAGATCGCTTTTATGCGAGTAGATATTTGGAACTTAATTTGTTTTTTTTTTCATATTATCTATCAATTTGGTTTGTAGTTTTAATAGTTAAACTTGTTTTGCTGTTTTTAGCGGGTAGCTGTTAGGTTTTCGAATTAAAAGCTTTTTTGAATATCGAAATATAAAGTTATTTTTAGTAAATGATTAAACTTATTGCACTGAAAATTTAAAATTAACTACTGTCTCTTCTTCAAAGTATAAATCACTCGACTTTTAGAATATCCTAACATTTAATTAATATTATTGCAATGAGACATTACGGCCCGAGATTATTTACATTTACAGTTTGGTTTCCCTTCATTATGTGAACTTTCTTAAAAATTACATAATAATATTTTGTGAATTCTTCAAGCAATACTTAATTTTCTAAGCAATAAATGTTGTAATATTTTTTTAACTTTCTTCGGCAAACTACATTTGCTTTATAATCATACGCGTTACAAACATAGATACATAGTAACGTAAATGCAATAAAAAAGTACGAAATGAAAATGGACCTTAAATATTAACCAATACAAATTAAAGTACATTGTAATCGCGTTTGTAATAAATATTGTGATAAATTATTTGTCAAAGCAATAATTAAAGTTGACATGAAGGCGGGAAACGTTGTTTTTAAAATGTTTTTCATGTAGATGAAGCTAGGTATTGTAAATAAGTTAGTATGAATTTTTATTTTTAATTTAATAATAGTAAGTAAATGTGTCATTGCGCATTAGAATTGGCTAGATATTGAGTTGTATCATGACTATTCATGACCTGTAACGTTTGATTACACTGGCGTGAGGTGATGTACAATGAGGTGCATTTAAACCCAAGCATTTGTTTTTATAAGTCCTTTTATCTCTCGCCAGTTTAATTTAACAGTAGCTTTTAGAGATTGACCTGAAGTTAGATCTGCCTCAGATAGACAGTGTGGTTTCAAGTTTGTTTGTTCGTCTGAAGGCTCTCGTGTTATGTTCCGGTAATAAAGTTCATCTACATTCCATTCACGCATGTACTTAGCGTTCTAAACTATTGTAAATACGTTTTAAGTGACGCAGTGCTGACAGATTACGGATTTGAATAAATTTTTTAAATAAATATTTTGTTGGATTTTTTAATTTAAAATACACCATGATTTCTGCTTTAGATTATAGTAGTCCTACTTACGAGTATGTTTTTAACATATGGAGTTAACGGTGGCACGGTATGGTTTGTAAAAAGGCTAGGAGGATTTCACCCTTGGTACTGATGTGACATTTACACACTTACATTATTACACTAACTAGGCTTTAGTTCATTGTTAATAATTAGTAGATTATGCACCTAGGGGATAAAGCAGTGTCTTATGTCACGGGCGTCATAATGAATCCCGAACCAAAGGAAGGATTCGAAAGTTAACATCCGAGCGTAGCGACTGAGTTTAATGTTTAACTTCCTCGCTTCGCTCGTGAGTGATTCAAGCTAGTCCAAGGCAAAGACAGCTTTATCCCAGAAGAGCTTACTCTACTTTTCACATCTACTTCAAGAAAATTGTTCCACCAGGATACACAGGAATCGCAGCGGTCATTTGGCTGAAATTATATTCCATACCTACATAATGTCATCAAAATAATAGTAGTTATAGCTTAATAATGTAGCTTTTGTGCGACGAGCGATTACTCGCAATATCGCGCCGGCCCGTACTATAGATAGGTACTTAGAATTACCGCTGGTTGGTGAGTTCTGACCGCCAAGCGAGCAGCCCCGAGCGAGTGTCGCAATCTTTGATAACTCTTGTCGCTGCGATCAACTAGTGATAAAAATAAATGTATGTGTCTCTTTTACTCACATGAAATCCATAGCTTTTGTCCCTTTCCTCAGCGAGCAAATGGTCGATAGCTAGTCGCTTCCTCGCCAGCGGTGAGTCAAGTGCTTTTTTTTTCATGGATGGGAAATCATCAAACGACTTCCCCCGCTCTGGGCGGAGCGGGAGGGAGTGTCAGGCTTCTACTGACTAAAACCCATCCATGTTCCTTCATTGCCCTTTGTGTTCCGGAGCCACGGTATCTCTTTCGAATATTCCCGCGACTCCAGCAGGCGCCGGCCCTTTCGGGCCCCTCTGTGTGCTGACTCTCTTTGAGGCGCGCGTGGAACACGAACGCGCCGTCGACACGGCCTGTCGTCAGGAGACGGACGGACGGCGAGCCACCCATAGCTCACCGTCCACAGGCCCGCGCCTACGCTGGCCGGAGGTCACCAGGTGGCCTCCGACGCCCGCGGCGTCTACCACGGCTGCGACGAGAGGTTCTTTCCCTCTCCCACTCCACCACCTCCTTCGCTAGCATGACTGCTTGGCAGAAGGAGGTGACGGCGTCCCATTCCGCCTCGCTCCGGACCATGGCTTGGACCAGGGCCGGACGCGAGAGGTCACCGCCTATCGCCGCTTCGAGGACACGGCGGTGCTCCGCCCAAGCGGGGTACACCTGCACAGTGTGCTCCACCGTGTCTTCCGGTCGATCCTCACAGTGGTGACACCCGGGCGTTTCCTCCCGCCCGATTCGGTGCAGGTACCTCCGGAAGCATCCGTGTCCGGTGAGGACCTGCGTCAGGCGGAAGGTGAGGACGCCGTGGCGCGTGAGTCAAGTGCCTTAATTATAAAAATACAGTTATCCTAAATTCAAATATTATACAATTATGTTAAAATTAACATCCAAGTTCAAATCTGGAATATTTACAAGTCGTAAGACACTATTCAAAACAAGAACAAAATTATATGTGGCAGAGTATAAATAAAGCCCGCGCAAATTAGGTATAGTAAAAAGTTTGCAGAGGTAATTATTGACGAGGAAATTGAAATAAAACCGGCCAAGTGCTAGTTGGTCTCGCACACGAAGGGTTAGGTATCTACGTACCATAATCCTTACCTAATTATTATTATTTGTTGTTATAGCGGCAACAGAAATACACAATTTGTGGAAATTTCAACTGTCTATCTATTACGGTTCTTGAGATACAGCCCGCGGCTGCTGCAGCTGACAGACAGACGGACGGACGGTCAGCGGAGGCGTAGTAATAGGGTTCCATTGGTTACCCTTTGAGTACGAAACCCTAAAAAAGGTGCATTAGGTTAAATTTTTCAGGCGGTAGAGCTAAATTTTTAACCGACTTCCCAAAAAGGAGGAGGTTCTCAATTCGGTTGTATTTTTTTTTAATGTTTGTTACCTCATAACTCCGACAATTATGAACCGATTTGAAAAATTCCTGTTTTATCTGAAAGGATATACTTGCAGATTGGTCCCATTTAAATTTTATCAGAATCGGTTACGAACTTTGGCTTTTAAATCGAAATAACTGGAATTCGTCTACTTGGATGATGGTTTTATGTCATCCAAGTACCTAATCGAAATTCCGTATTTTGCTTTTCTGCGTTTTTGCAGTGGTGTTGTTAGGTGTGGGGTAACGTACCACTAAAAAGTGAAAAATAAAAAACTTTTTACAAAAAAATACAACCGACTTCCAAAAAAAAAACACTACAAAGTAAAAAATAACTTTAATTTCGGAAGTCGGTGTCAAAATACGAAGAAAGTAACAAAAACACCGACTTCCGAATTAAAAGTTATTTTTTACTTTGTAGTGTTTTTTTTTGGAAGTCGGTTGTATTTTTTTGTAAAAAGTTTTTTTTGTAAAAAGTTTTTGTTGTTAGATATCATCAACCGCTTAATTGCTTTACCCACCTACCCCCAGAGCCGTCTTTTACCTATTGGCCCTGAACACATTTAGGCTCCTATGACTTTGGCCACTGCTAAAGTCATAGGAGCCTAAATGTGTAGGTATTTAGTCATAGGAGCCTGAATGTGGAGTTGTTGTAAAATAATGTGTAGGTATGTGGATTTGTTAGCGGCCTGCTTAATCACTACTAAGCAGGCCGCTAACAAATCCAAATCGGGTTTATTTTCTAGGATACTGTCAATTTCTGGACTAGCGTAATCTGAGAGCCAATTCTAAGTACCTACTAATTTTCACATTCGCATCTCAATCGCAAACTGTCAAAAATTTATGAAAATTAAGGCTTTTTTGACAGTTTGCTAGTGCGAAAGTTGTTTGAAAATTAAAAGAATTATCCCTCTGATCAATCTCGATAAGGCAACGGTTATAAAATATGGGTACTTAATAAATAGGTATACTTACTTAAATAGATTTAGATAGCTGCACTGGTGAATTCCAAAAAAATCATTAAATTATCAATCAATCATGGTTGAATTTCTTAAAATTGATTACAAATCAATCAGGTAGGTAAGTATTTATCAGTTATCATTAGGACATCTGGCAGGAATTAGGGGCCCCCATGGACTGCGGGCCCTGGGCAATTACGATACCTACCTCTTGGTAGAACTGGTGTCAGAATTCGTGGCATTCTGACTAGGTACCCGTGACGACTGTAAAATATGTTCAAACGACAGTTGGGGCCAACCACGCTCCTCATCCATTTTTATATAAATGATTAGAGGATTGAGAAAAACATACTCTACCGTAGGTAGTGTAGGTACCTACTATAAGTACCTCAAAAACTTATTTCCCTCTTTATAAACCCTACCCTCACAAAGGTAAACATCTAAAAGCCTATAAATAAGACCACAAACTTACAAGTACTAAAGTACCAAATTCATATACTTGAGTATATTTCTGGCATTCATACATATATGGAGTAGGTACCTATACGGTCGTTGTTCAAACAAAGTGGCTTGTTGTTCAGAACGGGTATTTATGTTGCCACCGCGATGCGAGACGAGACGACTAACATCTAATGAGTTTGTAAGTCTCAAAGAGATTACATGTGAAGTTTTTGTTGTCTCTGGTTTGTGACGGTGGGTGGTGGTTTCTGGGAGTTTGTGGGGTAGTAGACCGCTGTATTATAAGGGTTATAATGTGCCTTTTCATGTCAGCAGTTAAGCATGTTTGGGATATGTTAGGATTTCAATCATCGTTAAAAAGATTTCGTTGGAACTTATTACTTCCATACTTTCGTAATCGAAAAAAAAATTGTAGATACCTACGCAGAGGCGTATTTAAAGATTTGTCGCCCTGAGTCGGTTAGCTTTGTCGCCCTATTCCTTTATGAAAAAAACATGGTAACTAGCGGTGTGAAATGATAAACGAAAAAAAAGCCTAAAAATTAACCGTTTATTCACTGTAATAGGTAAATATCGAAAAATACTGATAGGAGTATCGAGCCCGATTTTGATGAAAAGTAAAACTGCAGGACTGCAGCATTGAATTTTTAAAAATTGTTGTTCCTACCCGGGAATAGAACCAGTTGATTTTGAAAAAATACACACCCTGTATTATTATACATCATTCGAAAGCTGGTAGCTAATATGGATCAAATAACACATAACAACTAAAGGAAAACTCTCATTTTTAACAAATACACAAACAGCCAGACCCGGAACAACTATCTTTAGGCCATACAGATGATGGTTTAAAACAAATTAAAAAACTTAAATTTCAGACAGAGTCCATTATTTGGTTAGTATACAAAAACTTAGAAACTAGTGTTAGTAGGTACTTATAACTACCGGAAAAATACAATTACATAACTACCTATCTACGTCACAGACAATGTAGGCTTATCCAATGTCCCAGTACCTATGTGCTATATACTTTATAACGATTAACGATGATAAAAAATAAATAAACAGGTTGTTACTCATTTCTAAAAATATCATCCAGTAGACCTGAGAAACCAGTGTCTCGAGACGAAAGTTTATGACCAGTGCGTGTTGCCAGTGATGATTTATGGAACGGAAACATGGTCGCTCACAAAATGGACCTCATCAGAAAGCTAAAAGTCACTCAAAGAGCAAAGGCTCTCCTTTGCCCTCAGCTAGTCTATTCTGTAAATAACCATTTCGATATCGAGCTTCACCTGAGTGACTAAGCTTACAAAGTGAACTTTATTTCACACATCATAAGGTCTTATATTTATACGAAGTTGAAACTCACCTCGGATTCCGCTGTCGAGACACGAAAATGTTGTTACAGAATAGCACTGCTGGCAATGCTCGGAGTTTCCTTGCACGATCAAATCAGGAATGATGATATCCGCAAGATAACCAAGGCTACCGACATAGCCCGAAGGATCGCCAAACTAAAGTGGTAGTTGGCAGGGCACATTGCTCGCAGAACAGTTGGTCGATGGGACCGAAAAGTTCCGGAGTGGCGACCGCGTACCGGAAGATGCAACGTTGGAAGGCCTCCCACAAGGTGGACCGATGATCTGGTGTGTCGTGGGTAGCCCATGCGAGACGCACGCCTTTCAGCTGCTCTGATGATGATGAGAGAGGTAACGGTAATTATAAAGCAGAAGAGTTTGTTTGTTTGTTTGGTTGACGCGCTAATCTCAGAAAGTACTGGACCGATTTTAAAAATTCTTTCAATGTTAGATAGCCCATTTATCGAGGAAGGCTATAGGCTATAATTATATTTTTACGCTAAGTCAAATAGGAGCGGAGCATAAAAGGAAAACGTGACGCAGATGAAATTGCGCGGGTCAGCCAGTTCCTCTGTGTAAGAGGATTCCGGATGAAACTCGCTTCCATCTTCGGCCTAATCGTCACTTTCCATCTGGTGAGACTTGGGCCAAGAGTTTCCCAGTTTTGAATAAAAAAAAAAAGGTTGGAGGCCAGTTTTTTTTTCCATGAAGTAGCTGCTAATTAATTAATTAAAATCAAAAGAAAATATGTAGAATGTCCCTTTAAATGGCGTCGTCTAGCAACCCTTCCAATCCAGCGCGCACCCCTTAATTACAATTTAGCCAACATGCCCGAAATTCCACTTCCCGTCTTAAAAATGCTTTTGGCATCTAAAAATTATCGGCATTTTATTATTCTGTACCTAAATAAAAATTAAAGGTTGCGTGTTCGGATTCCCACTAACCTAAAAAGTTTAGAAGCCTTTAGGTACCTATTTACTAATCTTAATTTTAAATAGGTACCTAAACATATTTGACTACCAAGCACATAATTATATGCCTCTCCTTTGTGTTTATCACTTTCTTGATTTTATTTTATGTGTCTGCCTGATGGACTGACGGTGAATGTTGTTACATTTTCTTTCCTTTGATTGCATTTTGTGACAAGCAAGCCTCTGATCTATTGTTAGTTACTTCTAGGATTCAGTATTAACAGAGGCGCCTGCCAAAAAGTGCTGAGGCATTGCAGCTGTCAAGTACCAAAAAAACAATTCAACTAAATGAATCAAAAATAGCGCAGGTGTAAGAACTTGCTATCACAACTGATTTCCCAGAAATTATCTGGGAAATTATCAAAAGTACTCGTCCCTATCAAGCCGGGGATGAAAGGAGTGTCAGACTCTTACTGACTAAAATCCACCCGTATTCCTTTAAATGCCCTTTGCGTTCCTCTTCCTTCTCCTCGCGCCGAAACTCAGGCAGTCGTCCATTATGCTGACATCTGTTTGAGGCGCGCGTGGAACACAACACACCGTCGAACTACACATTGCCCGCCGATTAGCCGGGAATCACCCTGCGACTCCTGATGCCCAGAGCGTCTCCTGCGGTGGATGCGGCATGAGGAATGCTTCTGCTTGTTTCACCTACGGTTTCGCAGAAGGAGGTGACTGTTACATATTCGCTCCTGACCGTGGATTGGACCGGGGCCGAAAGTGAGAGATCGCTGCGGATGCTTGTAGTACCTACTTAGGTATGAATGCCCAAACTTCCTGTGTTATGTACCCCATGTTATACCTAGTGAGCGACACGATTGCCATCAAAATTGTATGAATCCAGGGTTCGGGCTACTATCGAGAAATTCTCGAATTAAAAGGTCTTTTCTTGTTGGTCTAATTTGTGTCTCATTGCTGGGAAAATGCCTCCGCTTTCCCCTTCAAAGTCTTGTCTTAACTTGTGCAGTTTTTGGTGAAGTTTGGCCCGCAATCGTGATCAGAACGTAACACCAACTCAATCTTACCTCAACGCATTTGTATTTGAATAACTTTGTAGGTGATAAAGCCAATAGATGAAAATCGCATCCTAGCGTCCACCAATTGGTCAATAATCTGCCATATTCAGTCCAAACACCGTCCGCTCCTAACCGACGTTTAATCGCTGAAATCGAGTTGAAATTTAATCAGTCGTTAACGAAGTGCGAACATTTGGAGCGGCCGCGGTTGGAAAGCGGGTGATGAATCGAGCTCGCAACGATTGGCCGGACTAATTGATTGAAGAACCTTTATACCCCTTTATTGGGTTGGGTATCAAAACTGTCGGGCAGTTTGGATTTTTGTCATTCATCTGTTGTGGGAGATAATATTCGTACCGTTGCACTAGTGCACTATTATATCTTCTGCGTACATGGCTGATCTCCGTTGAGATGGGTCACCGTGATCGAAATTCAGTCGGGGGATCTTCACAAACTCGAGTCTCTCCGTAACCACTTTCTATTGCCTGTAGGAGATTTACTCAAGAGCCTAGTAACAATAGCAGTAGTAGTTAAGGCTAGTTTTCGACATCAATAAATACCTAATTGCAAATCAATTTACTTAGTCTGGTCTCTAATTATGGACACGTAGTTTTTGTTTTTGTTAATTAATGAATATTGACAAAGATAAAACACATCAAAACTGGAAGTGGGGGCTCGTGACGTTAGAATTAGAATGCACAAAAACGTGACGTATTGTGAATTTTAAAAGCGTCGTATCTTCGTCAATGTTGGTGTATACCTTACCTACGTAACAAAATAAAAATGGGTCAACAACTTTTTGACAATGTAACTGACGGACTAGTTAATAAGATTTTTTCAGTGGACAAGCCTATGATTCTTAAGGATTTCCATCTGGCTACCTACTTAGTACATAAGCAGGTACATAATTAGTGAGAAATCATAATGCCGGCGCGTAGCGAGAAAACTTGATTTCCCGTTATAACAAGCAACATACGAGCTCCTACTTCATAATGACTTGTAAGCTGATTTTAAAGTCGAAAAGTACAAATTTCAGCTCGGTTCCCACATGTCGGGAGAATTAAGTAACTATTTCGAGGTTCTTGCTGTGTGGACTAGAATTGTGAAAAATGGGGCGATATGATAATCTTTTGGAGAATTTTGTTAGGCGCTGTGCTTGTGATTGTCGAAGTACATTTCAATCTCCAGGTTGGAAGTGTCTACCAGGGTTGCGGAAAGGGTTAGCCAGGCTAGTTGAAATAGACACTGCGGCCTTGGAACGCAAAGGGAAAATTGGAGGAACACGGATGGGTTTTAGTTAGTAAGAGCCTGACACTCCCTCTCGCTCCACCCAGATCGGAAGGAATCTTTTGATAGTTTCCCATACTTAAAAAAAAATCATAAAAGGTGGCAGACTGGCAGTGTGCGCATTTCTAAATCAAATTACGTTAAAATCGCTAACTGTCAAAATTTCTCCTTGAAGTACATAAATGTACGCCAATTTTGCCACCAAATTGAAATTTTGAATTGAGAAGACGTGCCTGCATGTGTAAGAACTTGCTCATCTCTCTTGCCTTGGTATGATAATAAGACTAAATTTAGTTAGGATTGATTTATAAAATCGAGTATTTACAGTGTCAAATTCTGCATTTAAATGCCAAAGTTTCACTGGTTTTCAGGCTGGAATTGGGCGTTCATTTCCCTCCAAAACCTCAAATTCTTATTTCGAAAATACAGATGTTAGTTTCAAGTCTAAATAAATTCTGGTTACAATAATTTCTAACAGAAAACGCGACATTTTTTTTTTTTGGTTTAAGATAACAGTGAAATTCGAATTCAATTCATTCCTCGCTCCGTGTCTATGAACTACCCGTCATTTTCAAGGATCAAGGAATGAACAAGAATAGCATAATAATGGAAGGCAGCCATAAAATTGTGTATCTTGGACGCACAGTTCATTAGAACGGTCTCTACGCCCGGCACCAAGTGTAAGCTGCTTTGCGCGACTCATTACTTCTTGTTTTTTTTTTTGTCTCTGGTAATGAAATTCTTTTTTTGTGGTGTGGTTTGCATAAATTCTGTTTTGTTGCTGTTGTAATTAATGAGTTTGGTGTAAATTGTATCTAAGTTTCTTGATTTGGTTGGATTGTGTGTTACGTTAAAGCCTTGTTATGTTGAAGATCCATAAATCAGTTTGATTTGAAGGACTCGACTAAGTCGACGAGACTACAGGGCTATTAAATAAAACTGCCAGTCAGTTTTTGTCAAGCAGCAATCTGATAAATCTACGATTTTGTACGTTTATTTCATACATTCTCTGCTTTCAACGACACCTATCGCGAAATTATGACAGTTATGTCAGTTTTTGATCAATTTGTCGCATTGTCAGTTGTACAGGGCCCTAGAAAAATCCGCGATTGATGTCAATAAACAACAAGCTATAATTATCAATTTGATGATTCAAGGTGGAGCCAAGTTGGAAAACAGCGTCGAATTCTGTGGGCCTGAATGAAAGTGGCATGTCTGAATATCTAGGTACCTATTAATGGAAAACGTATATGATTCCCAAGAGTAGGCCATTCTCTATTGTCTTGTGTGTTGCGTGGGAGCTGACCGAGAAGAGCTGTCATGAGGTATAAATTAAGCCTTTTATGCCTTACGCGTGCCTCATCATTTGGTTCCCTTGAATGACATATCTATTCTTAAAATGCTTAATAAAATATATAATAATAATAGCATCATTACTTAAATGCACTAATACGCACGCTCCGATTGCTCGTATAATGACTTAGGGTTGATTTTACAATAATCAGATAACTCTTACCTGAGGAATAAATATGACCATTTCACAACATTTGTATAGTTATGCACATATATGTTTATTCCTAAAAGTTTTCTGACTATTGAAAAATTGCCCTTAAGTGTAGGTACCCAGCTGTGTACTCTATAACTCTTACTGATGACCAAAAGCATCCTACCTATAATTATGGTAATCCAGGTGTACCTACCACAAACGACTTTAATTTTAAGTGCCAACAAGAGTTTTGTGTTCGCTTCAGTCCCTAATGACCCCCTCACCTCACCCGCCATTTTATCTTTCAACGGATAAATACTTTTACATCAAAATAAAACGAACTCATCAGTTGCGGTATTAACTTTATTTGCTCATTAGATCAGCTTGGTCGTCGGGGTCTGTCCGTATTTTTTTTTTCATTTTTATATTTTGCTTCGTAAAAAAATATTATTCTTGCATACTCGTTGAACCATAGACTTGCTTGTGTCGTTTTAGAAACTTTTTGTCTCCGAGTAATACTGGCTCAATGAGAATTTGTTCTTTACAAAGTTTAACTTAGACATAAAAATATTAAAGGAATACGTAGTATTAACTTACAAAAAACTTAGTAAATACTTCTGCATAACAACGGTATTATGGTACATAAGGGTACGTTCGAACATAACTTACTTAGGCACTTATAAGACAGTAATCCTGTAAATATGTAATTCTGTTAGTTGACTAAGCATAAAGATCACCACAATATGTTTGATTAGGTTAATCCCTCAAAATAAATAAATTAGTACTTGTTTGAAATATAAACGCAAGGGAAAATAGAACAAAAATGGCGGCCACTGCCAATATGGACAACTTCATTATAAACAAATGGGTGCCCTAGAAGACACATTTAAGAATAGCGTCGGATTAACGTGACTTACGTGACGCCTGAAAGTAGGTACAAAATAATTCTGTATTCAGGGAAACCTCTAGAACAGAGAAAGAAAACTTCACTGAATACTTTAGTTCTTTCAAATCGCGAAGGCATCATGATTTGTAATTATCCCATCTGGTCTTGGAAATCTTCAATCTTGTTAGGTTAGTGAGAGGATATCCTAAACCTTTTGGCGAAAAATTAAAAGGACTTCTTAGCTTAAACAGTCCTACCAAAAGTTTTCTTCATTGCAAGATGGATTTGACAGCTCAAGTAATTTCTACTATATTTGGGAATGTTTTTGGTAATAATCTAATTTTGAGGGACGCTTGGTGTGGGCGGACGAGCCTTGTTTGTTTATAGTCACAGAAATAGAACGTTGCTGAGTTTCTCGAGTTCATTGGTACTAATAAGATCGAGTGGAATTTCGTCGCCATGTTTGAAATCTTCTTAAATTCATCGCGATTTTCAACTTAATTAGATGGTAACATTAAAAATACTAGATTAGGTAGTTAAATGTTCTTAACATAAAGTCCCTCTATCTCATCGAGATATAAGTACTAACGTCTAACTAGTATTAGAATAGTTAGTTAATATAAAGTAGCTTTCTAACAATACTCAACTAAATAACTATATTGCGCAAACAAAAGCACATCAAACTTCAAATAAATTTAAAAATCGTAAATGAACTTTTCAAATCAACTGTCACTATTTGAAACATTCTCGAACGTTACAAAATGGCGTCGAACAAATTCTCATTGTAGCAATATTTTTGGGTATTCCCGTGAGGTTTAAGCTTCAGCAGCGGGTTGGGCAGTAGACTGCGCAGTAGCGACGCTGGTGGTGGTGGATACAGAGTCGGGATCCTGTTCGCGGACTCCCATCCAGGGGACACGCTTCTGGAGTTCCGCCCTGGTGAGAATAAGAGGAGAATTTTTATTGGTTGGCGTTTTATAAGAACAAGAAAGGTAGGTAGTGTGGACTCCTGATAATCCTCTTAAGGTGATGTCTGATCTGTTCCAAAATTTAGCCTACGTCATAGACGTAGATAAGTTCTAACCTGCATTGCGTGTCTGTAAATTTCTCACCGCGGACGCTTAGGTGAACATGAAAGGAACTGTCCACCCATACAAAACAAGATAGAATAACAGCAGGTATATTCTGTCGAATCTCACTTAGGTGGAGTGAAGGACAAGTGAGCGCCATTCCATCTTGTTTGTATGGTTTGGCAGCTGACTCCGTGATCACTTCACCAAATACAAATACAAAATCCTTTATTTCAAATAGACCAGTTACAGGCACTTTTGAATAGTCAAGGTCTGTCAGTCAAATAGATGAAGCTAATCCTGCCGCGCTAATGACAAGAGCAGCAGGTTGTTCTCCAATATAACACACCCACCGACCCCGCCTCCAGCGCGACAGTTGCACGTTCCAAAGAGTAGATCCTGTGGAGAAGAACGTGCAAGAAACTCCAAGGACACTCTTTTAAACCAGTTGCCATTGTTTACAAAATCATGTTTACATTCGGTGCGAAATAATTAATGAGTAAAACTATACAATGCAAAAAGAATGAGTCACCCACGGCTTCACTTCGACATGTTTACAGAATCGACGACCGGCTGCTCACATCATGCTCACTCCACCTAAGTTTTCACATAAGCACCACACGGCGAGACGGTGAAAGAAAAGACCGACAGAGAAGAGTGGAATCAGGTGTAAATCAGGTGCTCTTGGCTACCTACAAGTCATCATCTGCCTAGCCTTTTCCCAGCTACATTGGGGTCAGCTTCCAGTTAAACCGGATTCAGCTGGATGTTTTACGTGGAGCGGCTGCCTACCAGACATCCACAACCCATTAACTGGGTAAAACTGGTGTCAGATTTTCTGGCTTCTGACTATCCATAACGACTGCCAAAGATCTCCAAATGACAGCCGGGACCAACAGCTTAACGTGCTTTCCGAGGCACGGAGGAAACTCGGTATGTTAAGATGACCATTCACAGACCAACCTCGGCAAGCGTTGCTTAACCTTGCAGATCGACCTGTGCGGCTGTTATTATTAAGCGTAGGTCCCTACAAGTAATACTAGTTATTTCCAAATATATATTTTATACTGACCTGTATCTGGGATGATTAATGGCATAAACCCATGGATCTATGCAGGAGACCACTTTGCAGCAGACAGCGGGGATCATCGTCGCTACGGGAGTCAGGAGGCTCCTGGAAGAAAGATGTTATTTAAAATAACAACGTTATTTAAAATTTATATAAGTTATAATTTTTACATATTATTTTTTATACCTACTTATTTATTTTTATATATTATTAGTTATTATTTAAAATAGCAAATTTTGTAATATTGATAACAAAACTTCGATTACTGTAGGTAGTCATCGTCTGCCTAACCTTTTCCAAACTATATTGATACGGCTTGATTCAGCTGAATACCAGTATTTCACTCGCGACCGCCTATTAAACGTGGGTTATAGTTACTGGGTAACACGGTACTTGGTGATATTTTTGACGTATCGTAACGTTACGTAAAATTTTACCATAGCTACACTGCTCGTTTCGCACATATTATTTATTTGAATTAGATACTATATTCATATTTTTGTGTATGTCCCATAAAATTAAACCAAAATACGTTTTTCACATTCAAATTTCACACACGTTAACGTTACTATACCTACGTCAAAATATTTCGTGCTAGGCCCTCAGTTATATATACACATCTGGCTGATGCTTGGGCTTCGCCCGCTAGACAAATTATATACTTAAAACCTTCCTCGAGAACCACTCTATCCATTGGTGAAAACAGCATGAAAATCGGTGCAGTAGTTTAAGTTTTTAAATTTATCGCGAACAGACAGACAGACAGACGCAGCGGAGGACTTTGTTTTAGAATATGTAGTGATAGTCATTTCACAAACAAATTTAATACTGTTACTGTAGTTAGTGATATTGTTCACAAATCTTTATTCTAAAAGTTGAATAGGGATTTCTGGAATAAATCCACAATTTACCTAAGTAATTTCAATTCGATAGCCTCCTAATCCCTAAGATTTATAACACAAGATTAATTGCCAAAGGACAATAAAAAGACTATAGAAAGAAGAAGTTTTTAATTTAACGTTAGTTATCTTTACTTATAAGCACTAATTATAACTTATTCTATACTCAGGAATATTATAAAGCTGAAGAGTATGTTTGTTCGGTTGAACGCGCTAATCCCAGAAACTACTGGTTCGAATAGAAAAAATATTCATTGTTTGATAGCCCATTTATCGAGGAAGACTATAGGCTATACTATACAATATCATGGTACGACCAATAAGAGCGGAGCATCAATGAAAAATGTAACGCATACGAAGTGGCGCGGGTCAGCTGGTCCTACTATCCTTCTTCCCATCTTACTAATCCTATCCTACTAATAATATTATAAATGCGAAAGTTTGTGAGGATGGATGTGTATGTGTATGTATGTTTGTTACTCTTTCACGCAAATACTACTGAACCGATTACGATTTTCGATATTTAGATTATATCGAAATTTGGTACGTAGGTAGCTGAAGATCCAGAATAACACATAGGCTACTTTTTATCCCGGAGTTCCCGAGGGATCGGGATTTACACGGGAATAACGAGAATTTATACGCGGACGAAGTCGCGGGCGGCCTCTAGTAATATTATAAATGCGAAAGTTTGTGAGGATAGATGGATGTTTAGACGTCAGAACGTCTGAAAGGATCTTCATGAATTTTGGCACAGAGGTAGATTATAGTCCGGAATAACACATAGGCTATATATATCCCCGGAGTATGTTCCCTAGGGAGCACGCGGGCGAAGTCGCTGGCAGAAGCTAGTTATAAATACTTGGATCATTATAGCCTGGCATTTGTTAACACCAGCCTACGCAAATATTTAAATATTTGTGAAATTGCTGATAAACAAGTGGAATTGCCCTTTGTCTATGCTAGACGTCTGGGTATCTATCATAGACAGCAACAAGGGAACACTCCCACGCACCCTGTCACTGACACCTACGCTATTTTCTTTCAGAGCTCCTGTAATTACTGAATTGTGTCATACTAGCGATGCTAGCAGAGACATAGTTTTAAACTATTTAGTTAGTTATTAAATGGGACGAGATATATTATATCGATTTAATTTGAACGCCCTGTTCATCCAACAATTTGAATAGGGCGTGCGGTCACGGCCCTCCCTCCCTCATAGTGAAAAGGCCTGTGAGTTGTGACTGGCTGATTATGCCTCTGCCCTCTAGATCAAAGTCTTTACAAGTATCTAAGTGAGTTTTGGTTTAATACTTGAGATTGTGTTACCGTCGCAATTTTTGCTCAAAACAGGCACCCGATGTCTTTTCTCCGGGCTAACCATTGATTTTCAAGAATGACTGGCTAATGCTGACTTAGACACGCAAATGAATCAGCATTCGTTCATAGTTATTAGATTTCCTGAGCTCAAAAAGTATGGTCATATTGCTCATGAAGGTATAGAAGCGTTTGGGACCTGATATAACGTCCTTAGAAAGGGCCGATCCTCTGACGCGTCGGGTGTTGAGTCTTACAATGCGATTCAAATAAGAATAGGATCGACTTAGCGCCATATTGTGACGTCATTGCTGTCAATTCAAACCAATTAGGTAGTAATTAAAAAATAATAGGTAATCTTGCTTTGGTCACCACCAAAGCAAGATTACCTATTATTTTTTAATTATTATTTACAAATATTGTGTGAAATAAGTGTTATGGTATGGTTTAAAAGAACTAATAATTAGGTACCTACTTTAAATAATTACATATTATTTGATACTATAACTACTACAGTCATAACGTTTTTTATTTAAGATTTATTGAACAAAGTAAAATAAACCGTTATTGATATGCAACTAAGTTTTCTATGCAAACCGTACTTTTCAAGAGCCATTTGACAGATAGAGGTCATTGACGTTCCTATTCTTATTTCACGCAAACGCATTGTTTATGCAAGCGCTTACTGGTTGACAGCCCGTCAAGACTGTTCTATAATTTATGTTTAAATCAGTCAGAGAACGTTGATACCGCAATATAGGATTTCGGTGACGTCAAATCTTTATGGCGGTGGTCATGGTTTCATTGGTACAGCTATAAGCTGGTCGTAATACCATATCCTCTAAACACTCACCTGTCTCCAAAGGCACCAGTCATAGTAACGAAGGCATAAGGCGTCCAGGCACACACGAAGAGGAAGAATATGGTGAAGGCCACCTTAGCGATGCGGATCTCGACGCTGCGGCTGGCGTCGTCTTTGTTGGCAGCGAGGGACTTGACATTCATCTTCTTGGCTTGGTCGGAGAGCATGCGTTCGTGGAGGCGTACCTGAGAAGGAATTTGGAAAGGTTTCAGTTGTTACTTGTTAGAAACGTCAAAGAGAGAGAGTTGAGTAGAGTTAGAGAGTTGGGAATGCAGACTGTTTTTTAAAGAATGGGGAACCCTACTTTGACTTGTTAAAGCTATAATTCTTCCAGTTTGAGATTGTATTCTTATTTCGCTATAGAATAATAATGGCATTGGCACGTTATGGTGGATTCATCAGGCCTTCAATTTGTTGGTTGAAGGATAGGTGTTTGATGGACTAGCAAATCTCTAGAACTATGCCATTCACCCCCGTTGGTCTCTCTAAGAGGATATCCTTTAAAGAACCTTACTGCCAAAATGACATGTTTGTGTATCTGAAGCGGTATGTGATAATAGTTATTTATGATACAAGAGCGGTAAGTTGGTCTTTACAAACGAGTAGACAAATGTAAGCCCGAGACGAAGTCGAGGGTTTATCATAGTCATGAGTTTGTAAAGACTAATATCCGCTCGTGTGTCATACAACGTTTTTCGACACATTATTTAGATAGATACCTAATTAAACAAACTTTTTCATGATCTATTCAAAATTATTGTTAATCATTAAATAGCGTTCTCGAGATTTTGGCGGCAAGAGACCATTTTCTGCAATTGGCGCCTCATTCAAGATGTCAGGTGGAGTAGATTCCATATTTATATCTGATTCCTCGCTTGAACTGATCTTCTAATTTATATTATAATTAAAAGTCGCGACTATCTTTGACGTTTCTAATATTGAAAATGGCGAGAATTTGCAAATGGGGAGTGTGTTTGGAATAGTGTGCGTTTTTAAAATAAGAACGCGCTTCCGTTTGCGTCTGCGTGAAACATTTTAGTAGAATTATATATTGTAAATTGTATTATATATTGTACCAATCGGATTTTTTTTACAAAATCATTTATTTAATAAGTCACACTTTTTAAATTGTCTCCTCGAGCCTTTATATTGATACCCCACTTGGTAGGTTAAAAAAGCTGAAGTCATTAAAATGGCACCGAAGCTCAGATATTTTAATTTTTAAATACCTATCCAGTATCATTCTCGCTATTTAGACGAATCTAACGACACCTTAAGCTAAAATCTATGAAGCCACAGGGTTAGGCTACAGTGTGCCAAAGAAATATGACATCATACATAAAAACAGTCGAAAAAAAAATAAGTGTAACAGTCGGGTAATTAGAACTACATTATTGTCTCATTTTTTCTTCAATATTAAAGTGCGACAAACCTTCTGAGCAAAAAGTTTTTCGCAAAAAAAAAACGTTTTCGACACTGTATACATTGTTCGAAAGTTCAAAATTACGGACCATACAATGGAGCGTGCGGTAAAGTAGGTACTCTCACCTAAGTACCTACTTTACCGCACGCTCCGATGTATGGCACCGTGCGTTTTTTTTACGGTATTTTTTTAAATGTCCATAAACAATATAGATGCAATATAGTTATAAGTAATATTAATTAGAATATGTGTTCAAGCGAGGAATCTATACTCTATACTTATATTATAAAGAGGTAAAATTTGTTTGTAAGTTTGTAAGTTTGTATGTAGGGGGTAATCTCAGGAACTACAGGTCCAATTTGAAAAATTGTTTCACTGGTAGAAAGCTACATTATTCGTGAGTGCTATAGGCTATAAATTATAAAAATATCATGCATATTAGTCGAACTATCTCAATTTTTGTCTATCCAGGCGGAAAAAAATAGCTCTTACAACAGAGTTATTTGCGTGCGCTGCCTTAACAGTTGTATATAATTGAAAACAATGTAAGGCAACCTGGTCCGCCTGGAATAGTTCTACAAAAAAGTCCACGGCACCATATTTCTATTTTTTATATTTTAGCAGATATATTAGCTTTTATGTGTTAATAAAAGTATTTTTCGACGTACTTATCTTTGGACGATTTTTGAAACAACAAAATATTTAACCCTTATCGAAAAAATGTTATTATGATCACAAAAACATCATAGAGATACGATTTGCCCAAAACAGTAGGTATGTCAATTGGTTGAATAGTTTCGAAGATAATATAAAATTACTAAATCGCAAAACGCCGCCCGCGCCGTCCATTCACGAACCGCATTAGAACATGCTTTGTACGGACGTTTTATCCATTTACCCATAGACGGCGTTGTGCAATTACGTCATTTTTCTAAATCGTGGTGTTAAGATTTTCCGCGGATTAATGACCCTCTCCAGTTATTATTTAACTTTTGTCGTTTGGTAGGTGAGTTGTACGTAGTTGGTTGAATGTTGTTGGTCTTTAAAATTGTTTTGGTTGCTCGGTTTCTCAAAACACAATTACAATATTACTTCGTTCTCATTCTTCGAGTTCGAAGCTGTGATATTTCTGTTTTTGGGATATCGGACAGTTTCAGCGATTGTTAATCATGCCTAAAAGGATATCACAACTTTCCCGTCAGACATCCCAGACATGAGACAAGAGCAGCTCGAGTACGCCGTACGGAAGAGCCTCTCGAGAAACAGAGAAAATATTTCGCAAGCACGCGCTGGGAAATCCAGCTCCGAGCGTTCACAGCGGCTTGCTAACCAAAGCTGGAGAACATCGCAGGTCCGTGCTCGGGAATCTAGCGCTGAACGTGCACAGCGTCTCAGTGATTTAAAGCAGCATGTCTCTGCAACAAGGGACAGGGAGTCTAACGCTGAGCGCTCGCAACGGCTCATTAACCTAGCTACATACATATTATTATGCAATAAAAACAAAACCCTCCTTTTGGCCGTCAGGAAATAAATCATAGCAGTCAGTACTAACCGAACCACACTCATAATTTCATCACAAGTTAAAATGTTTACCGCCCAACGAAGTGGGCACCGGTCAGCTAGTCATATGATAAACTCGTGACTATGGTAAACCCTCGACTTCGTCTCGGGCTTACATTTGTCTACTCGTTTGTAAAGACCAACTTACCGCTCTTGTATCATAAATAACTTTTATGGAACGGACGCAGACGGAAGCATTTTTGGCTGACGGATTGAATTCTTATAATCATATTGTTTATGGACATTAAAAAATACCGTAAAGAATACGCACGGCCCCATACATCGGAGCGTGCGGTAAAGTAGGTACTTAGGTGAGAGTACCTACTTTACCGCACGCTCCATTGTATGGTCCGTAATTTTGAACTTTCGAACAATGTATACAGGCTTCGTAAATGCATTTTATGAGCAAATGTGTCGAAAAGTATTTTTCCATTTCCTTATTAATACACTGCTTCTGGAGGGAATGGAAGGAGCACAGGAGCATGTGCCGGGTTCCTACTGCCTTAAGCTTTTCGGTACGGTATGAACTAACATCATTGGATAGCCCGAGTTTCATTCGGGGATATTTTGAGGCTAGCAGTGGTTTGGGCCACGCAATGCGTCCCCAGATTTAAGAAAATTAATTTAAAAGATATAGCTGTATCGCTAAGTTGTGCAATGTTTAGGTATACCTACTTTTTTTTCTAAGGCTGGGAAATCATCAAATGACTCCTCCCGCTCCGGACGGAGCAGAGAAGGGAGTGTTAGTTTACTAACTAAAACCCATCCGTGTTCTTCCTAATGCCCTTTGCGTTCCTGGGCCCTGGTGAATCTTTCGAACAAATTCCGCAACCCTGGCAGGCACTGAAACTAGCGGACTCCGTCTAGTCAGTCTACTATGCTGTCATCTTTTTGAGGCGCGCGCCGTAGACCCGGGCCTGGGTTCTGATCAGATGGCGACTCACCCAATTCTCGCCGTCCTATAAGGATATACCTACTTACCTACCAAATAAGCTGAACATCTTTAAACAAATTCTATTACGTCCACATCATTAAAAATCTTTTCGTTCATGTCCCCGGGCTTAGGAAGCTCTCCGGCGAAAAACTTTGATGTTTGAAATGAATTAATTTTGGAGTGATCCTTCAAGATTTAAAAAAAATAAGGATTTTAAAAGTGACATTGGTTACTTATTAGAAATGAGCGATGGTGAATTTTTCACTTTATAAGATATGTATCTAATGCCTACAAATGTGAATCTACTATTATATTTGAAGGACTTTTTTGAGTCAATCACGCCTCAACGGCTAATCGGATTTGGATGAATTTCGAACACATGTAGATACATATATTCCTACCTTATTCACGTTGCCATAGGCTTACAGTCTTTAAAAACTTATATATCAGGCTGTGATAGAATATAGGAAATATTGCTTTATAGTACCTATGCAAAAGATGTGTTATGAACAGGGTTCTTCTGGGTAAGCTCACTCCATCGTTGACTTTTTCTCTATATCCTCTGATCTAGACTAGAGTCAAGAAAAACACATTTCAAATTAAAAAAAAGATGTCATAGAGTTAAGAGCAAACCTCCCCAAAGATAGATGTCAATGTGTGAACAAAACAATGACAAGAATCTTTCAACAAGCTTACCTACACGTTGTGTACCAAACACAATAAAAAACACGTAAGTAGGTACCACTAAGGGACCGTCTCCACGAGCGAGAGAATCGCGGCGAGTTGACGTTTTTTCGTACATCGAATCGCCGCGATAATATCGCCGTGTGGAGACACGTTCGTAGTGATGTTATAGAAATACGTGGCATGGACGATTATCGCCGCGATTCTCTCGCTCGTGGAGATGGCCCCTAAGCGATAATTAATACCAGCTACAACAGTTCCTTTCTTTAATAACATTCCTCGCCCATTCCACCCGAGATTAACGTTGCGGGATTCCGAAATGTTTCGACAATCGAATCGGAGTTGTAAGAATTTCTATTCGAATGAACAATCGGCACCCTCTTCTTCCTGCCGGGGTTGCGGAATTTGTTCGAAAGACTCACCGCGGCCCTGGAACGCAAAGGGCATTAGGAGGAACACGGTTGGGTTTTAGTCAGTAGGGGTCTGACACTATCTTCTGCTTTGCCCAGAGCGGGGGAGTCGTTTAATTATTTCCCATCCTTAAAAAAGAAAAACCCTTTTCTTACTAAATGTAGGATCTTATTCGAATCATTCGAGTTGATCGTAGTGGGTGGGTGTGATTTAAGCCAATTGATAAATAGTCAACCATTCAATAATTTCCTGAAACTCGTTGTGTTTTCTATTATCCATGATGGACCACAGTTTTTTGCGTCTTTTTAATAGGAGGGTATAAGGTGTAAGAAAGAAATCTTCTATCTATCTATACTAATATTATAAAGAGGTAACATTTGTTTGTATGTTTGTAAGTTTGGATGTAGGGGGTAATCTCAGGAGCTACGGGTCCGATTTGAAAAATTCTTTCATTGTTAGATAGCCCATTTATCGAGGAAGGTTATGCTATATATCATCACGCTAAGACAAATAGGAGCGGAGCATTAATGGAAAATGTGACGCAAACGAAGTTGCGCGGGTCAGCTAGTCTTATATACTCGTATAACAATGAATTGCTGTTCGTTAGTCTCGCTGTAACTCGAGAACGGCTGGGCCGATTACGCTAATTCTTTTTTTGTTCGCCAGAATATAGGGAAGGTTTAAAAGCAAAAAAAAGTGCAGTATACGGGATCGAATCCGCGGGGGACAGCTAGTAATAAATAAATATCGAGCTCGCTCAAAAGGTGCCTGTTTACTGTTGCTTTGAAGGATTGGTCGTAGGGAACACAGATGCTGGCAGAGAGTTCCACATTTTGAACGAACTTTTAATTTTTTTTTTGTTGGCCAGATTAGCCGCTGTAATAATATTGTGACCAAAGTGGATAGTCTCTATCGATCCTGAACGCAGAGCAAGTGTGGATGGAGCAACTGCACAGGAACTGTGCAGTCATTTCCTCAGTTGCCCGTCGTGCACAACCAACTGTGACGTACAGGTTGCTAAATTTCGGTCGGTCATCCTTTAATTTGGCTCAATCGACACGAAAAGAAAAAGATTTTGTTTATTATATTAATGTATTTAGAAATTGGATATCAAAATTCATGTAATTATTCGAATAAAGCATTAAAGAAACGCTCAACACTAGTCCAGATCGGGAATTTGTGCACTGGTTCAAACAAAAATAATGCTTCTTCCCCATTTTCAAGGAAAACTTCTGAATTTTCCGCTTAAATTGTTACTCAAAGAATTCTTGAATCGAATCGTTCTGAAATAATTCTCATTTATTGTATAACTTTCCGTTTTAAATAAACGGAATTGGAGAGTTTGGACTTTTATTCCGATTGCGATTAGGTACCTATAGAATATATTTGTGAGTTGCCATTTGGAGATCTTTATTGTAACTATCTAATTAACATACAAAATTAGGATCTATTCTTGATTGTTTGCCAAATTTTGGTTGTGGACTTTTAAATAAGACTGCAAAAATGATACAAGTAAAATTTCCAACTGGTTTTCGAGAATTAGGAATTGAAATAGGTAGACATTCCGTCTTGATTACATGGATTAACAACTCACATTATGATCACTTCACCCAAGCCATCACTTCGACATGTTTACAGAATCGCACTGCTGTAAAGACGTATAGTCTTTAAACGAACCAAAACTGCTTACAAAAGAGACCCGTCGCTGAAATACAACATCTTTAAAATTCAAAAACACAATTTTAATTTTGCGTCATTGAACAAGTATCGCCCAGTTAATAACAGTACAGCTAAAATATACAATTTAATAATAGAAGCAAATAAAGAGCGGTTCAACAGCATCCGAATTTTCAATTTTGGTCGAACGAAAACGTTTTCTGTCCAACTTTCCTTGTAGGAAAAACGAGAAAAAAATCTGAGCAATCAGACTTTTAATTATCAGTCTTGTTAAATCGCGTTTTTCGAGCGTCGACGATTCTGAATTCAAAAAAACATGAATGGCCGTTTTTTGCTCAACCTCTATTGACTTAATTATAACGTGTCTGGCTGTTTTTTTCAAAATGGCGATTCTTTTAAATGATGAGTGAATGAAAGCTTTATTTAATGCCGTCTTGTCTGATCTTGACACCTATATGGATTCTCAAAAAGTGTCTTGCCCTAACTTATTTTTATGCTTTAAAAAATATGAATTTAGAAATTCTCTGTATAAATTGAAATTGTAATTACAACAGAACAATCTAGTACATAACATTTCTTGACTGTCACTATTGTCACTAATGAAGCATGATTATAATTGAAGTGTATTGTCATAGTTGTGCGGACTTGTCGTAGTCTGTAGTCTGTCACTGTACTTATTAAAATAAAATAAAATGTTGAACTAGCTTTTGCCCTAGGCTTCGCTTGCGTTAAAGTAGCGTCTTCAGGGTCTCCTATCTGTTTTTGTGCTTCGATCATTAAAATCGATTCGATGATTAAAGAAGAAGAAGAAATAAACTCACTTTTGCGTTTATAATATTGCCTAGTGAAGATTTGCAGTGCTATCTCACTGAAAAGCTTGTATATAGCGCGGCTGACTAAAACACATCTAAGAGCAATATAACTCAGCTGTTAAGAATCTAAAAGTAAATAGCTAATGAAAAGCACTATATTCACTTAATAGCTGTTTATCGGAAAACGCAAGAAGCACTACCGCCGCAACTAATCTAGAAAAAACATTAATCAAAACATCTTAACCCGTTTCTCGCTGCAAGTTAATTTAATAGGATTTATTAAAGTTGTGGAACAACTTAGGTTTGTGCAAAGTTTTTAATTACGAGAAGTATTATTCTTTGCCAAGTAATATAAGTACCCTTTGAGCCTCATCAGAAGGCTTAATGTCACTCAAAGTGCGATGGAAAGGGCAAAGCTTGTAGTTTCCTTGCGTGAACGAATCAAGAATGACGGTATCCACCAGAGTACCAAGGTTACCGACATAGCCCGAAGGATATCAATCAAACAATCAATCAATCTTTATTTGTGAACACAGGTATTACAATATTGGTCTTCCAAACTTCAGTGAGGATCGCCAAACTTAAGTGGCAATAGGCACTTTGCTCGCAGAATAGATGGTCGATGGGACCGAAAACTTATGGAGTGACGACCGCGTACCGGAGCGCAACGTTGGAAGGCCTATCACAAGGTGGACCGATGATCTAGGGAAGGTCGCAGGTAGCCCATGGATACGAGAGGTACAGGATCGGTCCTTGTGGCGACGCTTTGGGGGACGTCCTTTGGCTGATCAAATAAATAAAGTCCAGGAACTTTATGCTTCAGTCAAAATACCTACATGTTGGAACATCTAAAGCATTCAATTTAAGGTGGAAGCGCCAGGGTAGCCCGCGAAATTCATTTCTAAGTTCATACAACTCGATTGAATGACTTTTGCACGGAATAACATTCAATCGAGTTCTATGAACTTAGAAGGTTATATTAATGATTCAAATGATTATAATCCTTTAGATAAATGCTTTTTACAATCGCAAACCGTATTTTGTTTAACATACAGCTTCACACTCACCGGTAAATTGCAAAAAACATAAAAATATTTGAATTTCGCGGGCTACCCTGGAGCTTCCACCTTAAACAGTTAACACTCAAACCGCGATGGAACTCAAATCCGAATTTAATTCCGTTTCTAGAGATGGGAAACTTCGGCGAGACCGAGAGTTTATCCGAAACAATTCGAGGTGACGAACTTAACAAACAATTTTCTCCTCGTCGGAACTTTAGTGATTCGACATTTTTTGTCTGAACGTAGTTTACGAGTGCCGTGTTGAGGCTACGCGAGAATGAATGTTATTTTCTGTTATTGTGCTCAAGTTTTATTGATGAAAAATTGATTGTTTGGTTTTTGGGGCGACAGGAAAGGTTATTGTTTATTTAGGGTTCTTGAAGAGAGGGTAAAAATGTTGGAATGTTTGAGGTTGGTACATATCGTATAAGTTTGTTTGAAGAACTGATAAAAATGCTTAGTACAAAATTGGCTTTGTGCTTAGGTGTATGTAGGTTGGGCTTCGTGAAGTAATTTTTTTAATCATTATCAAATGTTTGTGTGGGAATACGATACTTACAGACCTACACTTTATAATCTAATATTAAATAATTTATATGTCTAAATAAAATGCAATGCGTCGTTCGACTTAAACGAGATTTTTTCGTCAGAAATAGCAAAAGAGAGATCGGATTTGATGTTATTCATTGCTGTATTTGGCGAAGATTACCTCACAAGGCAAATCTTATTACGCTTGAGTACGTGGTAAGCCGATTGCGAAGTAAAGAAGTGACGAGATCAACCCTTGCATGCCCAATATTTGAAATAACTCGATCATTTCGGCTAAAACTGTTCTATTTCTTTTTCTTGTTTTTGTTGTTGTTCTTTTAGCAAAAAATATAATAACAAATAACTAGCTATTCAATAAGAAGGTGCCTTCTTATTTTTTAAGGATGGGAAATTATCAAATGACTCTTGATAATTTCCCATCCTTCATCTTATTTTTCATCCTTATTTTCTCGGAACCCTGCCATGAAATTCCGCAACCCTGGCAGGAATAAATAGGTTCCTACAAAAACATTTATACTTAAGCTGAAGATGAAATCATTTCGTTGAGACCATTAATTAAAGCTCCATGATTTAAAATATAATGTGTACCTACTCCATGCTCATATACGTTACTCCGGCAGTCATTTTCCCAGCAACAAAAAAACGACTTCTCTAGTCTATGCCCCCTAACAACACCATAACAAGACACTGATATTGTTTTCCTTCAATCCGACATCTCCTAATAAGATCCTTGAACAAAACGGTTATGATCCCTTAATATAAATAGGTTAATTGAATCGAAATGTATCTGTGGTAATAATCACGCCGGGATTAGGGTCAGGCCGAGTTAAATAGGACGGAAGATCTTGCGGTCTTTTGTGGCCGAACAACGAGCTTTTCTAGTTCGCGAAAGGAAATTATTAGGAAGGCAAAGTTTTGAGTGATCCATTTTAGGGTTGGATTTTGTGAGAGGTTTTAAATGATTGTTCTGATTTGGGATTTTTTTTAAAACAGTGATGTTTTTGTACTGATTACTACTTAGGTACATATCTGTAGTCCCCGTCATGAGAAGCTATTTTAGTAAACAAAAAACTTGTACCAAAGTTGTCAAACAAGAGACTAATTAAAATAAAACCGCAAAGTGTTGTCAAACTCTTAATGCCCTTGCATTAAGGTGAAAGCGCCAGGGTAGCCCGCGAAATTCAAATATTTTGATGTTTTTTTGCAATTTGCCGGTCAGTGTGAAGCTCTATGTCAAATAAAATACGATTCGCGGCCGTAACATATATTTATCTGAAGAATTATATACATTTTAATTATCAATATAACCCTCTAAGTTCATACAACTCGATCGAATGACTTTTTCACGAAATTACATTCAATCGAGTTATATGAACTTAGAGGGTTATATTGATGATTCAAATGGTTATAATCCTTTAGATAAATGCTCTTTACGATCGCGAATCGTATTCTGTTCAACATACAGCTTCACGATGACCTGCAAATTGCAAAAAACATAAAAATATTTGAATTTCGCGGGCTACCCTGGAGCCACCTTAAGAGTTTCAGCTTTAGTAGTATAAATGTTGTTGCCACATGAAAAAAATAAGTAGATCATAAAAGGCGAGAGATTCGTCGAAAGTAGGTAGCCAGTTGAAAAATATATTATCACTAATGATCTACAACTGTCTCTGGCATTATTTATGACAAGTCCACAAATCCTATTTGATTTATTTTTTATTACGAAGTTAAATGAAATATGAGGGACGAATTTTTCGGAATCCATCGTCTAAGTGTATTTTTTGCGGGCTTTTTGATACTGGTAGAAAACTTATCTAAAGGAATTATTTTGCTTTCTTCAAGAGGCACAAAGTTAAAACTTGCTATTTTTTGGCTTGAAAATCACCCAAAGGAATTCGAATCAGGAATGATGATAAACGCAACAGAACCAAGGTTACCGACATAGCTCGAATGATCTTCAAACTGAAGTAGCAGTGGGCAGGGCACATTGCTCTCAGAACAGATGGTCGCTGAGGCCGAAAAGTTCTGGAGTGGCGATCGCGTACCAGAAGACGTAACGTTGGCGCGGCCTCCCACAAGGCGGCCCGATGACCTGGGGCCCGGTCTGTTATTACAATAGTGTCAGAATGGTCGATCACTGATTTCAAAATGGTTGATTTTGACAAGTTTGGTAATCTACTAACATGATGGCATCATAATGGCGTCATTATGACATTCCAATGATCAACCACTGACACGCCATTGAAAGAAAGCCATATGAATGGTAATCTCGTACATAATGACAGATTTAGTATTTACGAACTTCTCACTACTTCAGATTGCTTATAACAATAATAAATAATATGTAAAACTAAATATAAATAAAATATGGCATGAATAAATGCTCAAATTTAGCTCGGTTTTATAATAATGGCAATACGGCATTTCTACCGCAATTCTATTACGAGACCATTGACGTGCCAGTGACCGGCCACTGACGTGCCAGTGACCGTGCGATTATGAATTTAGCAGATTACGAACTTTTAGCAAAATAACAATGGCATGACAATGGGATCGTGTCGGAATGAAAAATTTATAAAAATAGCAGACTCCGGCCCCTGGTAGAGGTCGCGGGTAGCCGATGGATGCGAGACGCACAGGACCGGTCGTTGTGGAGACGCTTGGGGGAGGCCTATGTCCAGCAGTGAACGTCTTTCGGCTGATATGATAATGATGATTGTAATAATATTGGCTTAATAGCCAAGAGCCTCGACCAACACCTCACGAGGCTCTCGTTGGGCAGCTGGGTCAACGGCTTGATTCAGAAAGCGGTACTTCTTGAACCGGCTCGCATTGTAAGGAGGTTCCTCTCTCTGGAGCCCTGACTGCCGGTAGCTTGGACCCTGTTCCCGATACTGGTGGGCTACTGTTTTTTTTTATATTTTTAAATGTTTTTTTTTCTTATCTGTAGTTTTTAAGAAATATTTAAAAATATGTAAAATAAGTTAAATGATAAATAAAGAAAATTGTAATAAAATTTGCTTGAGTGTTTTTGAAAACTGCAAAAAAATCAAGTTTGTTGTAACGGAGCCCCCTAAAATTTTTATTATACTTAATCTGTTCTTTAGTATTTGTTGTTATAGCGGCAACAGAAATACATCATCTGTGAAAATTTCAACTGTCTACTTAGCTATCGTGGTTCTTGAGATACAGCCTGGTGACAGACAGACAGCGAAGTCTTAGTAATAGGGTCCTGTTTTTACCCTTTGGGTACGGAACACTAAAAATGATTTGCTCAAGTATTGTGTGCCTTGAAACTTGTTTGTTCAAAATTTACTTGGCAGTACAGAGTAATGGCTCCTCTAACTTTTTTAATTCAAACCCAATCGAAAAAGTTTGTTTTCGCAAAAGATAATTTAAGTCACATCTTTGTTCTATGTGACAAACATTACCAACAGATCTAAAAAGACGTTATTTTTTTCGAGTCAATTGTTAACTTATTATTATAACTATAATTTTGGCGCGGTGTTTGGCCACGTTTAGCAGCACTGGCGTCCATTAGGTAGGTACTCAATAGTTCAGCTAAATTAAAGGTGATAGGCACTTGGAGCACTCCAGCATGAGGGTTATGTTGTTAACTTGGTATTGGCTTTGGCTATCAAACAAGTCTTTAAAACCCCAATTTCCAAATTTATTTTGATGAACTGTAAAGCCTCATTCAACAAGCATGAACAGTTGTGTTTTTTCATAGCAGAAACAAATTACAGTCGGTGTTATCCTTCTAAAAAAAAACGTAAATTCAAGTTCAACTAAGAAAATTCAATGTCAGAAAGATAATGTAGGGTAATTAATGTTGCTATTAAACCAATTCGCACTTTCCAAGCGTCTTTCTTAGTGCGCACAGCAAAGGAGTGAAACTCTCTGCCTGAGTCTGTGAACCCTTATCTTTTCAAAGTTAGAGTGAACAGGCTACTTCTGGGTAAGCTCGCTCCATCGTAGATTTTGTCTCTGTCATTTCTGATCTAGACTAGACTCAAAAGCAAACCCATCACAAATTAAATGACTTGTCTTTTCCTTTTCAGTTAATTAATTTTAAGCAGTCTAGTTTTTTGTTTCATCTTAGATACATCTATACATTTCAATAAAATTAGAGTGTCTGTTTCTAATATTGAAATAACCGTTTTTTACTACATGTTTATAAATATTTATACGGTAGTTACACCAAAATAAAATTTTCTAAAATTTTTGACTGTCTGTCTGTCTGTTTGTTCCGGCTAATCTCTGAAATGGCTGGACCGATTTTGACGGGACTTTTTTGGCAGGTAGCTGATGTAATAAGGAGTAACTTAGGCTACGTATATTATAGAAAAAAAAATAATTAAAGAATCGACGGTTTGGCGGAACGAAGTTCGCCGGGTCAGCTAGTTAATAATAATTTTATTTCCAACTTTTTAGTTAGTAATAAATATGAATACTAGGGAGAACCCCAATAAAAAAAACTTTAAATCGCTTTATATCCTAAAATATTATTATTTCAACTGAAAAATGGTTGAAGAAACCTCACAATTATTTCAAAATAGCTATTCAACGATACCCCACATGACATAGTCTGTTGACTTTTTTTTTTTTTCATTTTCACATTATGGCGTCCAGTAGCCGCCATATTGAATTTTCAATAACGGCATGTCTTTAGTGACTAAGATGAATCGAGTGACGTGTGAATCATAAAAATCGGTCCAGGCGTTTGGTCTGTATAGTGCTTCAAAGGAACAAACAAACATACTTACATACATACATACATAGGCTGATAAACACACACTCCTTTGCGTTACGCATTCAGGTAAAAATATTAGAGGCGTTTTTGACAGTTTGCGACTGTGATGCAAATACGACTGTTCCTTATGATTGATTATTGCTCCTCTAAATGTTTAATATGTGTCAATGTAAAATTCGTTTAAAAATGTAGCCTTCTACGTTCCTCAAAATGTCGCTCCACCATTTAACACACGTCCACTTCCATCACTCTCAAAACTATGTTTAACTTACTTAGGTCTCGGTTAGGCTCACTTAGAAGCACTTGGCTCCTAAACTTGCCTAATTAGTCTAGGTGTAACCTTGAAACTCTATATGAGAGGACCAAAATTACGCTGCTGACACTCGAGAGCACCGGCAACGTTATACATATTAGCATATTAAGGTGAATATATGTTTAAAGTTTAACGTAGGTAATATGTTTCTTTTGACAGTATGGAACAGAGGGCCTAGCACGAATGTTTTGACGAATAGTAACGTTACAGTAGGTAGGTATCGTTAACGTTAGTGGATTTTGAACGTTCAGTTCAAAATCGGTTCAGTTGATCCCGAGATTACGACCTCAAAAACTCACAAACGTTATCTCTTTATAATATTAAGTGGTATGGATAATAGTATAGAGATACACAATTTGTATTATACAAAAACAGGATTTTAGTAATCCAATCCAAATGAGTATGTGCGAAACGATTATTTTAGTTATAGTATTTTACGTTACGCTACTATACGTCAAAAAAGTTCGTGCTAGGCCCTCAGCCTAAGCAGGAGAACTTTAGCAGACAGGAAGTTTCAAGGCAAAACAGATTCATTGGCGGTGTTCTTTTTATTCCTTGAGCCAAAACTTTTAAGCTATTATGAACTAATAAGTTCCCTGAAGATAAGTATTAGTTGTTTAAGATTTTATGAAGAGTATTTTTTTTTTTGTATTTTAATATTCTTTGTCACACCAAGTACCTTTCTCGTTCGAAAAAAAAAGAATATCTACCAAGGTAATCGCTACTCATTGAACAGTAGTGTTATTCTGTAATCAACTCACAGTGAAAACTCAGGTGTAATGAGCTTGAAGTGATATGTTAAACTTCAGCTTTATAGGTGGCTTGACAGTTTACTTCACACTTTTTTTCTTAATCTGTGTGGCAGGATTTCCTAGTGCAGATACCAATCTCCCACAAAGGAGTATTCTTGTATTTACAAATATAAAGCTAGTTCGTAAGGCACCCTAGTGGAAGTGAAAATAAATGTTTATGTTATATTAGTCTGAAGAGCTTCATGACTTGATAGCTGAAAGAGACAAAGCACATTAGAAAGACCAAGACAAAACGACTTACAGCACTAAACAGCTGCGAATAGAAGTAGCAGATGAGCGTCATAGGGATGGCGTAGCTCCACACGAAGATGCAAGCGACGAAGACCTTCGTATCCTGGTCATCCGTGAAGTAGTCGAAGGAACAGGTGGTCAGGAACCCCTCTGGAATCAAACTGTAAGGTTATTATGTGCAGAGACATTAAATGAGGGAGGTGAGTGATCAGCAGTTGATGTTGTTCGGTTGAATGATGATGATGACACAACCGTGGTGGATTAATTTACTCTAAAATTTAATAAAAAGGTCCACACCATCAGCCTATAATAGTTCTCAGCTGGACATAGGCCTCTCCAAGTGCATGCACGCCATTTGGCTCGATCACTGACAACTCTCATCCAGGTGCTACCAGCCACCCTGCGAAGATCGTCGCTCCACCTAGCCTGAGGGCGTCCTACCTTACGCTTGCCGATTCACGGTCTCCACTTAAGAACTCGTCTACCCCAACGCTCATCTATTCTACGGCTAATATGGCCGGCTCATTGCCACTTCAGCTTGCTTTTTCTGTCCAGAACTTTGGTTCTCTGTCGGATCATTTCGTTGCGGATTCGATCTGTCAAAGAGCCCCAAGCATAGCCCGTTCCATAGTTCGCTGAGGGTCCTTAAATTTATGGTCCAGACGTACCGTGAGTGTCCACGTTTCGGCTCCAAAAGTCATAACAATATAATTATACAAGCTGCATTTATGAGTCAAAATCCACCCCCGTTACCATTTCCAAGTGTTTGCTGGTAAGAAGTGGTGCAACAAACTACCTAGCGTAAGCAGAGACTTGTAGGTTGAGTTCATCGACGGAAAATAATTATCTTAAGCGTCTTTTTGTAGATCTTGAATCAACCGCTTTTGGACACGGGACAAACGTCATACGCTGTGATCTCATAGAGAATCTATGATTCACAACCATTACTGAAAAACTTAGGAAGAATTTCATACTTTATCAATATCACTGTTCTGATTCTTTCATTCGTCATCTTAGCGCGTGTGTCAGGGGCTGATGCACTCACTCCTAATAAAATTTAAAGTCGATTACTCATCGGATTACAATCGGCCATTTGCACCAAGACAATGGCGATAATCTCCTGTTTTCAACGGATGCTTGCAATTTGTCGCACAATTGGTGCACTTAATCAGCTGGTTAACTCGGAATTATGTGTGGCGTTGGTGCAAATGCATGTTTTGAATACAACAGTGTGTAATTGGATTTAGGACGCGTTGGAGTTGGAAATTGGTAGGTACTGGCTGCATATCTATTGCTGTGTCCTGTTTTGTAGATATATTGATATTGGTATCAGAGAAAAACATAGGATAGTTCACATTATACCAGTAAACGAATGAACCTAATGGATTATGGTTTCCGTTGGTTCGATTGGGTCTGATACGTTTGTGACCTAAAGATTTTTTATTTTTTTTTACGGATGGGGAATCACCAAAGCGGGAGGGAGTGTCAGACTTTTACTAACTAAAACAAATTTATGTTCCTTCATTGCCCTTTGTGTTCCGGAGCCGCGGTATCTCTTTCGAATAGTCCCGCGACTCCGGCAGGCGTAGACCGAAGTCGAAGTAGCACCAACCCACCCAACGATAAAAAAGTATTGGAAATTCTTTCATTACGTTCTCGTACAGCTCAGGAATGGAATTCTCTGGCAGAGCCTGTGTTTCCTGATAGCTTATAGTCTAAGGGTTTTTAAGTTCAGAATGGAGACTTTTAGGCAGTGGCTTACTACATGATCGATCGAAACGCGAGCCGGTTGCCGAGCCTAGAACTGAGAGTATTCTTTTATAACTAGGTTTTGCACGTGACTTGGTTCCCTTTTTGTCCCGTTCCTGTACGAATTTTCAAATCAAAATCTTCTGTGTGTGTTTCCCTGTACCTACTCTCCTAGGAACCTACACAACAAAGGTATATCAGCTTTCAACGACACCGACCGTAGAAAACTGAAACTACTGAGTTTCGGTTGCGCGTTGTCTGCCATTTTTAACCGACTTCCCAAAAAGGAGGAGGTTATCAATTCGGTTGTATGTTTTTTTTTTTTGTTTTTTATGTTTGTTACCTCATAACTCCGACAATTATGAACCGATTTGAAAATTTTTTGTTTTATCTGAAAGGATATACTTGCAGATTGGTCCCATTTAAATCATATCAAAATCGATTACGAACTTTGGATTTTAAATCCAAATCGCTGGAATTTGACTATTTACATGATTCTTTGATAATCGAAATTGCGTATTTTGCTTTTCTGCGATTTTCGGTTTTAGGTGTGGGGCACCACTAAAAAGTGAAAAATAAAAAACTTTTTACAAAAAAATACAACCGACTTGTAACAAAAACACTACAAAGTAAAAAATAACTTTAAATCCGGAAGTCGGTGTCAAAATACGAAGAAATTAACAAAAACACCGACTTTCGAATTTAAAGTTATTTTTTACTTTGTAGTGTTTTTTTTTTAGAAGTCGGTTGTATTTTTTTTCTCAGTCAGTCACACAATAGTAAACGAAGAATTGTAAAAAATTTGATTATTTATAGATACTCAGTAAAAAAAAAGTGCTCGTATTACTCGTAATATCATTTAACATCTAAAACCCGAAATTCTGTCCAAAATACCTTTATAAATATAAACAAACATTTAACCCAGAATCGTCCCCCCTAATGAAAGAGTCCGCTTCCCCATCTCAAATGAACGTTCTAATATTTGCGACTTCCTTTATTTATTAATGTTTAATTTATTCGCGCCTTAATGAATGGCTTCCGATGCTGATATTTCTTTTTAATTGAATATTTAGGAGATAGGTATTCATTAAGAATTTAGACTGTTTTTGTGAATGTTTTTTGATGGCATTACGAGATAGGAGTGTTTATAAAATCATACTTTGTGATGTCTCGTGGGTTCGTTGATGTGTCAGCTGTAAATTATTTTTAAAATGTAGGTAAGTATTTAATTTTTAATGAAAAGCAGAAAAGCTGAAGCTGTTCCAAGCTTGTATTCAACGAATTTTCGTAATATTAGTTACCCACATTAAATAGATGTTACTACGGTTGGAAAATCTCAAATTAGCTACTCGGGGTTGATATGAGAAATCTCATCACAGCGACGTCAAAATGAAGGGAATAGGCTAGATTCCATCATCCACAAATTGCAAAACTATTTAGTCCGTCAGTTAGAGTATTGAAAAATAATGGACACGTAATTTTTGTTTTTGTAAATCAATGAATATTGACAAAGATAGAACGCATCAAAACTCGGGAGTGGGGGCTCGTGACGTCACGACTCAGTAAAAATTATGCGAAGGTGTGACGTATTGAGAATTTTAAAAGCGTCGTAACTTCGTCAATTTTGGTGCCCGTAATAAAAAAAAAACACGGGTCAAATATTTTTTGATAATCTAACTGACGGACTAATTAGATTTTTTCAGGACACAAGCCCATTGGAGATTATTTGACGCTCCTTAAAAGTGCGAGAATTGCTCGCAGAATTTCACATTGTTTAAACCTAAGAGCTGAAACGAGGCTTAAGGTATGTAATCTAATGTATGTATGTGTACAAGTATTTTGAAGCACAACGATTATTTTCGAAGGTTTTAACAGTTAATGGTCATGTTCCAGTACTTACCGGGTACAAATCGTCCCCATATCTTGAGAGCAGGCAGGATGGTGAAGGGTAGTGCCCAGAACCACGTGAAGGCAATCAGGATGAAGGCTTGCACCTTGTTTATCCTTCCGTCCAGTGGGCAGGAGATCGTCCTTGAAAACAATGGAAATTAGAAGTAACATTTATCGCATGTCACATTCAATCAAGTTAGGAACATTAAGGCTGAGTTGTACCATAGAAGAAGTTATAGTTAAAGTTTGCGTCAAATTTAACACTAACAGTAGCGCTGACTTTAACGTTATAGTGTGTGTGTTGCACCAGCGAATTCATTCAAGAGGGGAGGGAAGAGTCAAGTCAAGAGATTATATTCTACGCGTTTGATAGTTAACGGATAGTTTAACACAAACAATAACACTAACCAGCGGAAAGTGAGCGGTTACAGTTACGGTTAAAGTTATGACGTCATTTAACTATTTGTCAAATGGTGCAACTAATTTTTGGCCTAATCGATACTTTAACTGAAGTTTCGATGTTTGTTATTGTTAAAGTAAGATGGTGCAACCCAGCCTTAGTATATCAATTCAAACGGATTATGTTTTTCAATACTTTGACTGTTAGTTGTCCTGAAAAGATTGCTATTGGCGATATAAGTTATGTTAAAGTTCTGTTGTTCGAACAGTAATAAAAAGTCTACACTCGTTCACGATCTTCAAAAAGAATATCAAAGTTGGTCCCTGTGCTGAAGTCTCTTTACGTCTTTATAAAATTCAAAACCGCTTTTAAACTCAAAAAAATATCTATGGAAATACTGGTTTATTTAGTTTGTTTATGGAACAGAACAAGATTGGTAGTGGTGTTATTTAAAACAGGCAATTACATCAGGGCTACCTGCGCGCAGTTCAATAATTATTTGTCTGATTAAAGACATATCAATCTATGTGCCTAGGCTTCTCCCAACTATGGCTCGTCGGCTTCTAGTATAACCAGATATAGCTGAGTATTTTATATGGAGCGACCGCCTGGGGACTAAAAATTAGGAGAATCATAATATTAATCACACAACAATCTGTTATAAAATTATTTTCATCCTTATCGCTAACGCATTAAGGTTCTAGGTTGATTGGGAAAATTTGACAGAGACGGGTATCGTGATGTGATTTATTAAGCTAAATAATGGGCCTTTTACACCCTCTGATCTCCACAAACAAGTAGGTAACTAGGTAACACAATATGCTCGTCTTCAACCATACACATACCTATTACTGCATAAACCATAGAGGACTATAGCTAAACCCGCCTCGAAGCCACAGACAATCGAAACCCTAAAAATCATTCATCTTTGTCTATGGCTTTGAAGGGTCTAAAGTTGTCTATGGTACTTACTTATATCTATCAAACGCAATAACAGCATTCGTGATAGCTCCTCCGATCCCAGACAAGGAACCCAGCACGGCATAGATGTCGCATCCTAGCTGATACCCCACCATGCGCTGGTAGAAGGAGTTCAGAATGAGCAGCGGCATTTCCATCATCATCGTCAGGTCGAAGACCGCTAAGTTGATGACGAACATGTTACTTGGACTGCGCAGGGATTTTGAGCTGTGGAGGCGAAAATGTGTGACTAATTTTGTTGGGTTATATGGAACAGGCGGTCGTTTTTTTTTGGACCAACTTATTCATACGAGGTGTTCTTCTTATTACAATGTTTTTTTTAAAGAATCAAGAAGAAAAAGGAGGACCCCGAGATTTCATCAATTTTATTTAGATGTTAAGTGATTTTTTTAGAGGTTAAAGCATGAAAGAGTAACAAACAGACATATGTACATATATACAGACAGACAGACAGACAGAGTTATCCATAATTTAAACTAATAGTATAAAGAGAGACTAATCCGTAATTTAAACTAATAGTATAAAGAGGAAACATTTGATTTTTTAATTTGTCGATCGATTTTAAAATTCTTTCACTATTAGAAAGCTACATTATCTCTGAGTAACATAATATAGGCTATGTTTATAAAAAAAATATATTTTTTGTTAAAAATATAGCCTATGTTATCCAATATAATTAGGGATCCTTAAGAAAATTGCAGCGCGGGCGAATTGCTAGCTAGTAATATTATTATGGCTTAGAAGTGGTTGGTTTTATGACGAAAATACACTATTTTCGGACTCTATCTTTTAAGAAGTTTATCTACTGATACGGAAGGGTTATATAACTAAGTTTAACAGTGTCGAGTTGTGAATCTGCGTTACAAAGTGAGGTCGCATTCAAATTGTGTGCAGTTTCTGCAGTTAGTATCGAATTGAACTTTATTGAATATCGCTACAGAAATGTATGGAAGAGTTGGTGCAACTTTTCCGAAGAGATTCTCTCAACTGAATTGAAAAATGAAGGCATCTATTGTTTTCGATACTTGAACAGTGAAGTATTAGATTTAACTAAGATCAGAGGGCCAATTCTACTCATTTTCAAACAACTTTCAAACTGTCAAAAAAGCTTTAATTTTCATTAATTTAACTGTTTGCGATTGAGATGCAAATGTGAAAAATGTATGTAATGTTTGTTTAATTATTTTATTCATACTAACACTGGCAGGATTGCGGACTTTGTTCGAAAGAGCTACCGCGGCCCTGGAATGCAAAGGGATTAAGAGGAAGCTTTGGGTTTTAGTCAGCAAGAGTCTGACACTCCCTTCTGTTCCGCCCAGAGCAAGGAGTAATTTAATGAATTCCCGCTCCAAAAAAAGATATCTCTACCAGTCACCCAGGAGTTGTGAAAGGATATTGGTTGACATATATGGCATGATGTACAAAGATCGAAAATCCCTAATTTCCAGAAAGTTCATCAAACCCATAATATAGTCCAACATCGTCTCAATACAGATTGACCTACAAACAGGCATAGATTGGACGCTTATTGGACGCTATTACCCGGCACGACAATACGCAATTCACGCAGACTACCCCCATAGTACCCGTCCGGTACAAATCCGGATGGATTCCGGTAATTACAGCCGATTAACTAGATTGTTTCCTTGATTCCGACCGAGTCCGATTTCAATTAGCCGATTGATATAAAGTTACGCTAGGAATTTGGATCTAAACTCCTTTTCCACAAAGGGTGTTAAAGGAGGATTCCTTGAGAGGGTTTCTTTCTGTGAAATACGTCACATGCTGTGAGATTTATTTTGTTTTGAAGGTGTATTTTGGTCGAATTTAAAGATTGTGGCGTAAAATGTATGAAAAAGTTACATGCGAGTACTTACTTTCATTTTACATTGTGCCAGCAATCGCCTTTTCAGACCTCTTTGGCTAGACATAAATAACTAATATGAGAATATCTTCCTAGCTCGTCGTGCTGTGCTGGTACCTACTACCGCTGCGGCTGATGAAAACTTCAAACGGCCGAAATATACCACAACTCTTGGATCATGGAACTCGGGCCGGCTCATGCGTAACCTATTTAAAGAACTTGCATACCACAACATAAGCATTGCCATACACCGTGGCAATGCCACCAGTCTTTTGGACCCTCTTCCAGTCGACAGAGATGTGGACGAATTTTGAGGCCATATTTTAGTAACGAGTTTTTATTAGTGGTAACATTAATATTGGGTGATATTAAATTAAAGCTGTTATTCGGAAAACCAAAAATAGTACCAGAGGCTGCTTATCATGTAGACTTGGAAGTACAACCTGGGAGTCTTCAAGTCAAGAGTGAATAGGTTACTTCTAGGCAAGCGTGCTCCATCTTAGACCGCGTCATCGCTTACCATCAGGTGAGATAGTGGTCAAACGCGTGCCTATCGAAAGTATAAAATCGAACATAATCCAGGAGTGCTTCAGCGCTTGAACTTGTGTGTACCGGACAGCTATGTATGGAGGCGGCGGCGCCCGCCACTGCTGGCTGTGCCGGTAGCCAGGACCAACCTACTGGCCAAGGCACCGCTTACCCGGGTTATCGGGGTCATTAATAAACTCCATGTTGAAGTAGACATTTACGTATGTCATTTGAGTGAATTCTCAAAGAGACTGTTTTTTGTGTTATGTTACGGTAGATTAGAGAAATAACAATGTGTTGTACTTATAGTATTTTGTAAAAGTGTGTGTAGTGTTAAGTTAAATAGTTTTATAATAGATGTAAGACTATCACATTAGGTTAATAAATCTGTAATGATAGCTCTAAGGTTTTATGATAAATAATTAAATAAATAAAATAAAATAAATAGTTCTAATAGTCCAATATTATCTCAGTAATTTATCCCTCGAAGTTAAAGTCTAACATACACTTAAAATAGAAAAAAAAAAATAACTCCTAACTATAATATGGCATCAAAAAATTCGTCCTTATAGTTTGTTCTTTAAATAAATGTTTTACATACACTTTACACCTTCAATATTAGCCCCATGAAATTGTATTTCTATCCCAGCGTATTCTCAACAAAATCGAAGACATTCAACAGCAACGACGATACTGAAGTTCAAGAAATATGTTCGTACGTAAAACGAGATAACGACTAGATGTAAATTTATACTCGCAGTTGCGGGAGACACAATCAATGCAGAAATGTACTGGCGACCTAAGAGTTTGGTTTGTATGGGGCGAGTCGGTGGTGGACATCTCGTTCGCCAGTCCCGCTCTGTCACCGCGGGTCATTGACTGGCGTGTCATGGAGGAGGTGGAGACCTATTCCGATCACCGGTATATCCGGTTTGACGTCTCCACCCAGACCTCAAGCGCGCCGGTCGTACAGACCCCGATTGGTCCGCGTCGGGCTCTGAAGTAGCTGGACCGGGAGCTCCTCCTGGAAGCCTCGATCGTGCAGGCCTGGGTGACATCACCGGACAGGCCTGCCGACGGCAACAGTGAGGCAGGGTGGTTCCAGGAGGCCATGTCCGACATTTGTGACGTGGCAATGCCCCGAGTCCGGCCAGGAAGAGCCCGGCGCCAGGTGTACTGGTGGTCGCGAGAGCTGGCGTCTCTGCGCGATGCGTGCATTTCTGCGCGGCGCCGGTACGCCAGACATCGCAGGCGCCGCATCCGTCCACCGGATGCGGATACCATCGAGGCGGAGCTATACGAGGGATACAGAGCTGTGAAGACCGCTCTTCGCGACGCTGTCCTGCGGGCTAGGGATCTGGCCCGCGAGGAAATGCTGGCGACTCTCGACAGAGATCCGTGGGGGCGCCCTTACCTTATGGTGCGGAACAAGCTCCGCACCTGGGCCCTCCCGCTGACGCAGAGTCTCCGGCCTCAGCTCGTGGAGGACGTGGTGAGCGCTCTGTTCCCTGCGCGAGGGGAACATCCTCCCCCGCCTATGGCTCCGCCGCCTGCGGTGCCGGACCAAGAGGACGACGACGACGACATCCCCGCTGTGACTGGGGTAGACCTGAGAGCGGCGGTGCGAAGGCTCAAGGCCAAGAATACCGCCCCAGGGCCCGATGGCTTGCCTGGCAAAGCCTGGGCCCTGGCCTTGGAGGCTCTCGGGCCTCGACTGGAGGGGCTCTTTAGCGCATGCTTGGAGAGAGGCCAGTTCCCGCTTTCTTGGAGGACCGGGAAGCTGGTACTCATCCCGAAGCCTGGGCGCCCTGCGGACTCTCCGTCCGCATTCCGGCCCGTGGTGTTGCTCGACGAGGTGGGCAAGCTCTTCGAGAGAGTCATTGCAGACCGCCTCGCCGGGCACCTAGCGGGAACGGGGCCGGATCTTGCGGACAACCAGTTTGGTTTCCGCAGGGGGCGCTCTACGGTGGACGCCGTCATGCGCGTCAGAGCCCTCACGACGGGAGATGCGGTCTCCCGGGGTGGTGTTGTCTTGGCGGTGTCTCTCGACATCGCCAACGCCTTCAAAACCATGCCCTGGAGCTGCATTGGGGAGGCACTCCGGTATCATCGGGTGCCGACCTACCTTCGTCGTGTGGTCGGGGACTACCTGTCCGACCGGGCAGTAATCTACCCAAGTCACAGCGGTGAGTGGAACCGGCGAGAGATGTCGTGCGGTGTCCAACAGGGTTCGGTTCTGGGGCCGCCCCTGTGGAACATCGGTTACGACTGGGTGCTGCGAGCCGACCTCCCTAGCGGCGTCAGCGTCATTTGTTACGCTGACGATACGCTGGTGCTGGCACAGGGGGGGTCGTACGCGGAGGCGGCCGACGTAATGACACGCGGGGTTGCGATAGTCGTGGAGAGGATCCGGCAACTGGGTCTCGAGGTGGCGCTGCACAAGTCCGAAGCCATGTGTTTTCATGGCCGAGGCATTGCGCCACCGTCGGGATCCTTGCTGACGGTAGGAGGGGTTTCCATCGGCGTCGAATCGACGCTGAAATACCTGGGGCTCGTCCTAGACAGCCGATGGAACTTCGTGGAGCATTTCCGACGTTTGGTCCCCAAACTGGAGCGGGCCGGGGCTGCTTTCAGGCGGCTCCTGCCCAACCTGGGGGGACCGAACGCCTCCTGCCGTAGGCTATACGCGGGGGTCGTGCGGTCCATGGCCCTTTACGGGGCCCCGGTGTGGGCGCGTTCATTGAGGCAGCGTGCTGCGAACCACTTGAACGCGCCCCAAAAGGTGGTGGCCCTCAGGATGACCAGAGGGTACCGCACGATCTCGCGCGAAGCGGCGGGTCTCCTTGCCGGATTGCCGCCATGGGATCTGGAGGCGGTGGTCCTCGCGCGCCTGCATGATTGGCGCGCGGAGGTACTAAGCCGGGGGGAAACTCCGCTGACGCGGCAAATTGTCGCGCAGCGGACGGACTTCCGGCGCGATCTCATGGCGTCATGGAGACGACGACTATCGCAACCCAGCGCAGGGCACGCCACAATAGCGGCGATAAGTCCCCTCTTTGAGGAGTGGCTTGAGAGGCGCCACGGCGTCCTCACCTTCCGCCTGACGCAGGTCCTCACCGGACATGGATGTTTCGGGAGGTTCCTGCACCGAATTCGGCGGAAGGAAACGCCCGGGTGTCACCACTGCGAGGATCGACCGGAGGACACGGTAGAGCACACTGTGCAGGTGTGCCCCGCTTGGGCGGCGCACCGCCGTGTCCTCGAAACGGCGATTGGCGGCGACCTCTCGCGTCCGGCCCTGGTCCAAGCCATGGTCCGGAGCGAGACGGAATGGGACGCCGTTGCCTCCTTCTGCGAAGCAGTCATGCTAGCGAAGGAGGTGGCGGAGCGGGAGAGGAGACCCTCTCGTCCCGGCCGCCGTGGTGGACGCCGCGGGCGTCGGGGGCCACCTGGTGACCTCCGGCCACCGTAGGCGCGGGCCTGTGGGCGGCGAGCTATGGGTGGCTCGCCGTCCGTCCGTCTAGTGACGACAGGCCGTGTCGACGGCGCGTTAGTGTTCCACGCGCGCCTCAAAGAGAGTCAGCAACACAGAGGGGCCCGAAAGGGCCGACGCCTGCCGGAGTCGCGGGATTATTCGCAAGAGACACCGCGGCTCCGGAACACAAAGGGCAATGAAGGAACATGGATGGGTTTTAGTCAGTAGAAGTCTGACACTCCCTCCCGCTACACCCAGAGCTGGAGGAGTCATTGGATGATTTCCCATCCCTAAAAAAAAAAAAAAAAAAAGAGTTTGGTTTGTATGCACTTTGCTAGTAAGAAGTTGCACTTCTTGTATCAATAGGGAATATGCACGCGATTTTTTTATTTACAAAATGAATTACTTATAAGCTCCAGTAAACGGTCAAGAAAATATCTTTTAAATATCTTCATCAGCGATGAAGTATAACGCTTCAAAGATTAATTTTAGAACGAGGAGTCCGAAATGGAATTTGACATCACATTCCGTGACGTCTATAAATCTGCCACAGAAAACAGCGTTTTCGCGAGAGGAACAGATAAGTATATTAGTTTAATATAATTATATCTCGTTTGTTTTTCGAGCAATTTTGATTCTATATCCACTGCTAGTGAAATATTTTTGTATATTTTTAGATAAATAATAAATATTTTTTATGCATATTCCCTATTTACACAGTAGGTACGACGTGGTAACTTTACGACGAGAAACATAGTTTTGTTAGCAACCCGTATTAATTCGAATTTAATTATAATTTTTGAAAACTTACACTTAAGGCGCAATTCTCGCCGGGCTAATGCCATTATGATTTCGTTGTGAAAATGGGATAGTGCTATTAGTCTTGTGTAAACTTTAACTCTCTCTTATGTCAGAATAATAATGGTTTTAAGACGTCATCATGGTAACCTCTCTGTCGAGCGAAATCAACGACGTGTATTCAGCACCGCTTGGGTTAAAAAGTAGTTGCTGTCTGCATAATAATCTCTTTTGCTGACTGTACTTATCTTCAACTTTAAACAGGAAGAGTTTTATAAGTTAGTTGGTAGTTGCATGGTGTCAGATAATGGTGTTCGTAATGTGTTTATGGGTACAGAAACGAGCAGATAGGGGTGGTGGGATCACCATGCGGTTTTGGCAACGGGTAGAAATGATCGGTGGCTTTGGGTATCGAGTAATTACTCCTGCAGCTATAATGGGTAGCTTCTCTTGTCTTGTTATATGTGTAGAGTGGCATCGGCTTTAGGTACTAGTACAGCTCTCGCCAAACTTTGACCGCTCTGAAGTTAGTTTGTCCGATGCGCAAGCCTCGCGCGGTGCTGTTTTTCTATGAGATTTATTACTGCGCCCCCGTTGTAGTTAACTTCAGAGCGGTCACAAAGTTTGGCGAGGGCTGTATTTGTTTTAATAGCGAGAGCTATATGTGCAAAAAGGGAATTCTCGTACTCCGTTTTACGTTTAAATTCAACTCGTAATATCATCTCAGGATCAAATTTACTTACACATGGTTGGGAAATAAGAAGTGTTTTCTGTTAGAATGCAAATGCTCCATAGATGATTGCACCTTTGAGTATACTGATGAACTGTTAGAAGGTTCTATAGGATTTTAAAGGCATTGTAAACCTTCAAGGACACACCGACCAATTGCTGAGAAATGGCCAACTTGCAGAGTGGTCATTTAAAAAAGGAGACATGCCCCTTTGAAGTAAATAACCAAAAATAACCTAAGCAGAAAGTGCGTGATGGTGTGAGAGACAAAAAGCGAGGTCTTCGGGCCCGGAAACATAGGAAAGAGTCACAGGAGGTACTATTAATGACGGTTGGCGCAGTGGTTGAGCGATTGACTGCTGCGCAGCACGTCGCGGGTTCGATTCCCGCACGGAAAAAATATTTGTACGACCTACATGTACTTATTTGTTCTGAGTCTGGGTGTTTTTCTATCTATAATATGTATGTATTTACAAAAAAAAAATGTATATAAGTAGTTTATCAGCCATATCGTTACCATAACACAAGCATTAGGTTGCTTAGCTTGGGACTATATGGCGTTGTGTGAAATGTCCAAGGATATATTTATTTATTTATTCATGAGAAACTACAGGTTTTTGGCAGTTTGTGACTTCGTCGATACAAATGCAAACGTTCCGTCCATTTACCAGAATTGCTTCTCCGAAGGTACCTACTGATGAAGTATAAGAAGTTTCTCTGGGATTCTAAAGATATTTTTTTATTTGTGGTGGGGTTGGTCTTGACTCTAGTTTAGGTCAGAGGTGACAGAGACAAAGTCGATAAAGGAGTGAGCTTACCCAGAAGAACCCTGTTCATTCTAACTTTAAAGAGATTAGGGTTGAATCGTTCGGAAAAACATAGACAACAAAAGGTATAGGAAACCTTCAAGGACACACCGACCAATTGCAAAGAAATGGCCAACTTGCAGTGTGGTCAAGTATAAAAGGAGACATGCCCCTTTGAAGTAAATATCCAAAAATAAACTAAGCCAAAAAGTGTGACGGTGTAAAGGACAAAAAGCGAGGTCTTCGGGCCCGGACACATGGAGAAAGGGTCACAGGAAGTACTATGAATGAGAAACTACAGGTTTTTTTGGCAGTTTGTGACTTCGTCGATACAAATGCAAACGTTCCGTCCAGTTACCAGAATTGCCCCTCCGAAGGTACTGATGAACTATAAGAAGTTTCTCTGGGATTTTAAAGGTGTTTTTCTTATCTGAAGTGGGGTTGGTCTTGACTCTAGTTTAGGTCAGAGTTGACAGAGACAAAGTCGATAAAGGAGTGAGCTTACCCAGAAGAACCCTGTTAATTCTAACTTTAAAGAGATTAGGGTTGAATGCGTTCGGAAAAACATAGACTACAAAAGGTATAGGAAACCTTTAAGGACACACCGACCAATAGGGAATATGCATAAAAAAAATATTTTATTCGTATACAGTTTATCTAAAATTATAATTAAATATAATACTAACAGTGAAAGTAGAATATAAAATATAATTATCTAAAACAAATATACCGCGGCGGCATAGACTTTCACGTCAAAGTCCATATCGGACTTCTCTTTCTAATTGTAATCTTTGAAGCTTTATAACTTCATCGCTAATGAAGGTATTTAAAAAATAATTTCGTGATTGTTTACTAGAGCTAATAAGTATTTCATTTTGCAAATAAAAAAATTACATGCATATTCCCTATTGCATAGAAATGGCCTTCTTGTAGTGTGTTCAAGTATAAAAGGAGACATGCCCCTTTGAAGTAAATAACCAAAAATAAACTAAGCAGAAAGTGCGTGACGGTGTGAGGGACAAAAAGCGAGGACTTGCGCCCGGGCCACATAGTGAAAGGGCCGTAACGGCTTGATTACACCAGCCTAAGGATGTCTCAGGAAGTACTCTGTTAATGAGTCTCCTAATGAGACATGAGACACACAACTTAATGCAAAGAATCTTTGCTCGAAAGATGTAAGGGGTTTTGTTTTGTCTTAACACCGTAAGAAGGTTTCAAAGGGATTCTAGTTCTTCTTCTGGATTTAAGGGATGTTTATAAAGAAAAAACCACATAGAAAAAGAAGGTAGAGTTTTGATTTGTACTCGAAAGTCAATTAATGTTTAATGAGTTTGATAATGTTTATTTAACCTTATAGGTTTTCCTCATAACCTCATAAATGTTGGAAAGTATTTCTTGGATAGCAAAGACGATTTTAGTTAAAACTACCTGTTATATACAGATAGTTTTAACAAAAATAATCTTTATAAATAAAAAATATGTAGTGATAAAATTATTCTTGAACCTACACACACAACACGAAGATTAGGTAATCTTCGTGTTGTGTGTGTAACTCGTAAGAGCACACTGTGCAGGTGTGCCCCGCTTGGGCGGCGCACCGCCGTGTCCTCGAAACGGCGATTGGCGGCGACCTCTCGCGTCCGGCCCTGGTCCAAGCCATGGTCCGGAGCGAGACGGAATGGGACGCCGTTGCCTCCTTCTGCGAAGCAGTCATGCTAGCGAAGGAGGTGGCGGAGCGGGAGAGGAGACCCTCTCGTCCCGGCCGCCGTGGTGGACGCCGCGGGCGTCGGGGGCCACCTGGTGACCTCCGGCCACCGTAGGCGCGGGCCTGTGGGCGGCGAGCTATGGGTGGCTCGCCGTCCGTCCGTCTAGTGACGACAGGCCGTGTCGACGGCGCGTTAGTGTTCCACGCGCGCCTCAAAGAGAGTCAGCAACACAGAGGGGCCCGAAAGGGCCGACGCCTGCCGGAGTCGCGGGATTATTCGCAAGAGACACCGCGGCTCCGGAACACAAAGGGCAATGAAGGAACATGGATGGGTTTTAGTCAGTAGAAGTCTGACACTCCCTCCCGCTACACCCAGAGCTGGAGGAGTCATTGGATGATTTCCCATCCCTAAAAAAAAAAAAAAAAAAAGAGTTTGGTTTGTATGCACTTTGCTAGTAAGAAGTTGCACTTCTTGTATCAATAGGGAATATGCACGCGATTTTTTTATTTACAAAATGAATTACTTATAAGCTCCAGTAAACGGTCAAGAAAATATCTTTTAAATATCTTCATCAGCGATGAAGTATAACGCTTCAAAGATTAATTTTAGAACGAGGAGTCCGAAATGGAATTTGACATCACATTCCGTGACGTCTATAAATCTGCCACAGAAAACAGCGTTTTCGCGAGAGGAACAGATAAGTATATTAGTTTAATATAATTATATCTCGTTTGTTTTTCGAGCAATTTTGATTCTATATCCACTGCTAGTGAAATATTTTTGTATATTTTTAGATAAATAATAAATATTTTTTATGCATATTCCCTATTTACACAGTAGGTACGACGTGGTAACTTTACGACGAGAAACATAGTTTTGTTAGCAACCCGTATTAATTCGAATTTAATTATAATTTTTGAAAACTTACACTTAAGGCGCAATTCTCGCCGGGCTAATGCCATTATGATTTCGTTGTGAAAATGGGATAGTGCTATTAGTCTTGTGTAAACTTTAACTCTCTCTTATGTCAGAATAATAATGGTTTTAAGACGTCATCATGGTAACCTCTCTGTCGAGCGAAATCAACGACGTGTATTCAGCACCGCTTGGGTTAAAAAGTAGTTGCTGTCTGCATAATAATCTCTTTTGCTGACTGTACTTATCTTCAACTTTAAACAGGAAGAGTTTTATAAGTTAGTTGGTAGTTGCATGGTGTCAGATAATGGTGTTCGTAATGTGTTTATGGGTACAGAAACGAGCAGATAGGGGTGGTGGGATCACCATGCGGTTTTGGCAACGGGTAGAAATGATCGGTGGCTTTGGGTATCGAGTAATTACTCCTGCAGCTATAATGGGTAGCTTCTCTTGTCTTGTTATATGTGTAGAGTGGCATCGGCTTTAGGTACTAGTACAGCTCTCGCCAAACTTTGACCGCTCTGAAGTTAGTTTGTCCGATGCGCAAGCCTCGCGCGGTGCTGTTTTTCTATGAGATTTATTACTGCGCCCCCGTTGTAGTTAACTTCAGAGCGGTCACAAAGTTTGGCGAGGGCTGTATTTGTTTTAATAGCGAGAGCTATATGTGCAAAAAGGGAATTCTCGTACTCCGTTTTACGTTTAAATTCAACTCGTAATATCATCTCAGGATCAAATTTACTTACACATGGTTGGGAAATAAGAAGTGTTTTCTGTTAGAATGCAAATGCTCCATAGATGATTGCACCTTTGAGTATACTGATGAACTGTTAGAAGGTTCTATAGGATTTTAAAGGCATTGTAAACCTTCAAGGACACACCGACCAATTGCTGAGAAATGGCCAACTTGCAGAGTGGTCATTTAAAAAAGGAGACATGCCCCTTTGAAGTAAATAACCAAAAATAACCTAAGCAGAAAGTGCGTGATGGTGTGAGAGACAAAAAGCGAGGTCTTCGGGCCCGGAAACATAGGAAAGAGTCACAGGAGGTACTATTAATGACGGTTGGCGCAGTGGTTGAGCGATTGACTGCTGCGCAGCACGTCGCGGGTTCGATTCCCGCACGGAAAAAATATTTGTACGACCTACATGTACTTATTTGTTCTGAGTCTGGGTGTTTTTCTATCTATAATATGTATGTATTTACAAAAAAAAAATGTATATAAGTAGTTTATCAGCCATATCGTTACCATAACACAAGCATTAGGTTGCTTAGCTTGGGACTATATGGCGTTGTGTGAAATGTCCAAGGATATATTTATTTATTTATTCATGAGAAACTACAGGTTTTTGGCAGTTTGTGACTTCGTCGATACAAATGCAAACGTTCCGTCCATTTACCAGAATTGCTTCTCCGAAGGTACCTACTGATGAAGTATAAGAAGTTTCTCTGGGATTCTAAAGATATTTTTTTATTTGTGGTGGGGTTGGTCTTGACTCTAGTTTAGGTCAGAGGTGACAGAGACAAAGTCGATAAAGGAGTGAGCTTACCCAGAAGAACCCTGTTCATTCTAACTTTAAAGAGATTAGGGTTGAATCGTTCGGAAAAACATAGACAACAAAAGGTATAGGAAACCTTCAAGGACACACCGACCAATTGCAAAGAAATGGCCAACTTGCAGTGTGGTCAAGTATAAAAGGAGACATGCCCCTTTGAAGTAAATATCCAAAAATAAACTAAGCCAAAAAGTGTGACGGTGTAAAGGACAAAAAGCGAGGTCTTCGGGCCCGGACACATGGAGAAAGGGTCACAGGAAGTATTATGAATGAGAAACTACAGGTTTTTTTGGCAGTTTGTGACTTCGTCGATACAAATGCAAACGTTCCGTCCAGTTACCAGAATTGCCCCTCCGAAGGTACTGATGAACTATAAGAAGTTTCTCTGGGATTTTAAAGGTGTTTTTCTTATCTGAAGTGGGGTTGGTCTTGACTCTAGTTTAGGTCAGAGTTGACAGAGACAAAGTCGATAAAGGAGTGAGCTTACCCAGAAGAACCCTGTTAATTCTAACTTTAAAGAGATTAGGGTTGAATGCGTTCGGAAAAACATAGACTACAAAAGGTATAGGAAACCTTTAAGGACACACCGACCAATAGGGAATATGCATAAAAAAAATATTTTATTCGTATACAGTTTATCTAAAATTATAATTAAATATAATACTAACAGTGAAAGTAGAATATAAAATATAATTATCTAAAACAAATATACCGCGGCGGCATAGACTTTCACGTCAAAGTCCATATCGGACTTCTCTTTCTAATTGTAATCTTTGAAGCTTTATAACTTCATCGCTAATGAAGGTATTTAAAAAATAATTTCGTGATTGTTTACTAGAGCTAATAAGTATTTCATTTTGCAAATAAAAAAATTACATGCATATTCCCTATTGCATAGAAATGGCCTTCTTGTAGTGTGTTCAAGTATAAAAGGAGACATGCCCCTTTGAAGTAAATAACCAAAAATAAACTAAGCAGAAAGTGCGTGACGGTGTGAGGGACAAAAAGCGAGGACTTGCGCCCGGGCCACATAGTGAAAGGGCCGTAACGGCTTGATTACACCAGCCTAAGGATGTCTCAGGAAGTACTCTGTTAATGAGTCTCCTAATGAGACATGAGACACACAACTTAATGCAAAGAATCTTTGCTCGAAAGATGTAAGGGGTTTTGTTTTGTCTTAACACCGTAAGAAGGTTTCAAAGGGATTCTAGTTCTTCTTCTGGATTTAAGGGATGTTTATAAAGAAAAAACCACATAGAAAAAGAAGGTAGAGTTTTGATTTGTACTCGAAAGTCAATTAATGTTTAATGAGTTTGATAATGTTTATTTAACCTTATAGGTTTTCCTCATAACCTCATAAATGTTGGAAAGTATTTCTTGGATAGCAAAGACGATTTTAGTTAAAACTACCTGTTATATACAGATAGTTTTAACAAAAATAATCTTTATAAATAAAAAATATGTAGTGATAAAATTATTCTTGAACCTACACACACAACACGAAGATTAGGTAATCTTGTCAAATGTGTTTGTGTTTCACCAAATTGCTTGATTGCTTAGTTAGTAGCAATCAATAAACTGACGCTTGGAAACAAACAAACTTAAATTGGATCAGATAGAGTAAGTTCTACCTTATTCAAACAATGTCTAATTTAAAAGTAGTGAATCTTAAATACTTAGTTCCTACCTCATACATGAATAAATTAGTTAAAAAATTAGCAGCTTTTGAAATACCGAATCTAGAATTAGTAGATCGTCTTCTTTTTAAAGATGGCTGATAGTCTGAACCTACTATAACATTTAAAAATGGATTCCAATACGGCCAGTAGGTATTGGATTCCATTTTTAACACATTCATAAATCATTCGAATTTCAAATCAAAATGATATTAGACGTCAACAAAAGAGCCAATCATTTCTCAATAAAACGATTCGTCTTTCGAATTCGAAGTACCAACCTAAGTATATCTAACGAATAAGCATTTGCAAAACATAAAAATGTATAGTAAAAACATCGTAACGGCCTAAAATCTCAGCAACGGCGCCCAGTGACACAGATAGCAGTAAAACGACCAAGATAAATGCGGGACGGGCTGTAGAAGAAGCTATGCGAAGGGTAGCGATGCATGTTGCGTCTATCGCATCATAATATTGTACACTATGCTTGTATTATATTGCTGCTTGTGTAGACAGGCCAATCAATAAATAAATAAATAAAATAATGAAATGTCGCAATATCTGCGAGAGTAGTGTCTGTAAAGTGTTGAAGAGTAGAAATTGCTGGTGGAACTGGAAACTCTGAGCTAAGAATATCGATTGTATTTATTTTAGAGGACGTCTCTCAGATCGCACACCCGATTGCAATGTCTGGCTTCATCCGAAAGATTCTGTTTAATATCATCATTAATTAATTGGAGAGCTCCAGCCAGCTCGCTAGGCGATTGCTGCGATTGTCGTAAAGCCGACATTCAACAGCGTCTATCAATCCCATACAATTTTGAAGTTTACTATCGTCTTCGCCACGCTACCGCCGACAGAATGTGACTTATCTAGAGCGTCTTATTTGTCAATTGTTTCCTTGTTGTCCTCATTTTATAAGTAAAAGTTTGCCGCGAAAGCTGAATAGACGTACGCGTCTCAATACAAAATCGTTGTTTTCTATGGGCATAAGCTGAATAGAGCTGAATAAGTGTGAGTAGTCCCTAATGCAGTTTGGTCGATTGCGTTTCTACTGGAAGCAAAAAATCTCAGCTTACAGTATACTACAAACCCGCTACAAAAAACGTTAGTCGGCGAACATCAGAAACGTTTTCCGAACTGGTGGAGAGCGCGCGCGGTTTACAACTTTTGCTCCCGACACGCTCTCAGATCGCACAGCCGATGGCAATCGCTCGCTTTATCCGACGGTTTCTGTTTATCATCATTATTGTTTGGGGTGCTCTTGTCTGTCAATAGGGAATATGCATACAATTTTTTTATTTGCAAAATAAAATACTTCCTAGCTCTAGTAAACAATCTTGAAAATATTTTTTAAATACCTTCATCATTTATTAAGTTATAAAGCTTCAAAGACTACAGTTAGAAAGAGAAGTCCGATACGTAATGTGACGTCAAATAACACGATGACTATACAGCTGCCATAGAAAGCAGCGTTTTCGCGAGAGGGATAGATATATTTGTTTAAAATAATTGTATCTCGTTCGTTTTGCGAGCAATTTAGATTCTAATTTCACAGTTAGTATTATATTTTCGAATACTTTTAGATAAACTTTTCAGATCATAAATATTTTTTTCATGCATATTCCCTATTGTTTCCGTTGATGGACTTTTGTTTCTTGCTATAGATTGGCGGTTAGGGAGAGTTGTGTTGAGACTTTTCTGTTAAGAATATTTATTTATTTACTCATTAAGTTATTGTAATTTCTTGGCAGTTACATCCTAGGCGTTGTTATAATCTTTACACGGTATAAAATAAGGTCAATTTTTCCGTTTATACGCTTTATATCTTTTAAACTACGCAACAGATTTTAATGCGATTTTTCATATATCTAGTAATATGTATGTATTATTTGTCCCGAAATTCCTACGGGAAAAAATGGGGCACGCGCGTAAGAAGACGACCAAAAGCTAATTAACATATGGAACAAACAATATAAATCATTACTTACCTACATGTCCACACCTTTCTCAATTAAATTTTGCGCTACTTTAATAAATCTTGGCAGGTTTTGGCAAAATATATCTTCCGATAACGTTATATGTGGTAGGTACTATTTATGATACAAATTTATATAAGAGTTAGGTAATTGTAGAAGTTAGCCAAAATATTAGGGGCCTGCAGTTGTTTGAGTGCGATTTCAGTGGTAATTTTATAATTGGAAGGAGGCCCAAACGTGCCCAAACTCACATTCGGTGATTTTGGGACTAGGTTTTACCTAGTTTGGAAGAGAATGATTCAGAATATTTACGTTACATTCTTTAGTCTTTTGTTGTAAACATGTTGTGAATAGGTAAATATTTAATGAAATAAATTATTATTACACATTTGGAAATCGATACAGAATTTATTCTTGTGCTAGATTTACAGCAAAAGTCTACGGAGAGGCGAGCAGAGCTACATCAATACATCTACCTACATATCAAACAAAGTCCCCGACCGAAATTGCAAAAACTGCTGCGTGAAAGTATTCCACTGGCTTTCTTTTATCCCTTTACAGTTCAAACAGCGAAGTCAATCGACTGCTCCAATCCGCTTTCAGCAAAACAGTTCAAGTCGGCTATCAGTTTTACAGTATTGTTTCTAAGTACCTATTGCCTCAATCAACCTACCCAAACTAATTAATCCTTGTAAAATTAACACACTGGAAACCAAATTAACGATCACACATTAATCGTCTTTAAGCATATAATTAACGTTAAACGTTTACATTTCGCTAACTTAAACTTAATTCCCCAACTTGTCACCATTTTGTTTGAGCTCTCCCGCCATCTTGAATCTTGATGCGTTCGAAACTTAATTAAATCGCCGAAGACGTCAGTTTCAAGAACGGATCGTCAAATTGTTCCACGATATTAATTTGGTATTCGCTTTTGCATTTTTAATCGAATATTAAAGGGTTTTTATCTGTTGATGGACGTTTCAAGGATGTCGAGTAACGAGTTGTTTGGAAGTGATAAAAATAAATATAGCGCGAAAATTATGTCTTATTCGAGAAAATCTGACAAAGGTAAGTCTGGCTGTCATTTTCAGAGCCATTATAATGTTCTTTCCGATATTTTTTCCGAGTTTTTCTGATTTCATTCATTCCACGAAACATAAAAGGACAAGAAGTAGGTATATTCAATCGAAAAATATTGATGGATACTTGGATAGGTACAAAAGTATTGTACCTATCCAAGTATCCATCAATATTTAACGAGGAAAAAAAATAATTAAACGCTTTTAGGTCTGTTTTTGCGTAACATTATTTAACGCTAGATGACCCACTTCGATGGGCGGTATTTTTCGGGTTAATAAATATAGGTATAGCCTATGAAAATCACAAAAAACGTGGCTTACTTTCGTAAAAGAATTTTCAAAATCGGAACAGTAGATCCAGGGATTACTCTCTACAACCTTACAAACTGTATCTCTTTATAATATTAAGTATAGATAGACAAGGAAATTTTTCTCAGGCTCTCGGGGTAAAATCGGAATCGCGCCAATTCATGGTCACGGTTGAATAATCTGGCCTGCGCTTTCCAATGAGCCCGTGACCGTTTAGCGAAGTGAACCATGGGAAAAGGGCCACATGTTGGGAACCACCGTAGCTATGAAAGTTATGGGATGGAAAAGTTTCAAACATGGAAAAGATATTGAATTTAGATCTAGGGAGATTGGACTAACCCAGAAATTGCGACGGCTATTAATTACATTCGTCATTTTATGAACTGTAATTTTACCTATTGTAGGTATGGTGAATTTGTAGATCATTTTTACAACGAATTGCAATCAAAGGACTTTTACAACAATTAAGGACCTCTTCATGCTCAGATGGTTGGATAAAGCAGAGTATGGTTTAAGAACTATTGAAAGAAGAAATTGAAGAGTAAAACCCGGAAATTGGTCACTAAGAAGGATATTTTTTGACCAGACTAAGACCCACCCGCGGCTGTAAGGATGATGTATCACAATGTGGACATATGAAAAAGTCATTCAGAATTCAAGAACTACAGAAAAAGTGTTCGACTCACGTGCCAAAAATCCAGATGACAATGCCATTGCCTAAGAAGGAGGTGACCATAAGCATAGTGTAGATTAGTGCGAGGCAGTAGTGCCAGTACTTGTTGACTGCGGGAAAGTTCCTCCAGTGCTCGTGAACTAGATCTTGATGCTCCTCGGGGATGTTCCAGCCTAGCATGTGCTCGACCACCTCCTTCGACACCCTGGAGAAAAAAAGTTAGTGTTAGGTCTATGATGTGATTTGAAAATGGAATTCTGGAGATCTTTGTTGGACATTATGTTGCTTTTTTTTTTCGATCATCGTGTTTAATTAGTCAAAGACGTAAAATATGTTGTAATTTCGCACGATAGACTATTTTAATTAGAATCATCAAGTCACAAACTAATTATGATTTTAATCATCTTTAGAAGCACCACCAAACATAAGCTATTTATAAACATTATTTGCCAAGAAATCTCCGACAAGAAAAGATTAATTAAGTAGGTACCTGAAGTCGATATTTAATTAATGTAATTGAAAGCACTCCGATTTTACAAGAAAAAAGAGGCTCTTTTCCAAATTAATTGTTGATAAAATTGAGCGAAATAATGAAAAGCGATACTAACATTTTTAGCGGGTAAGCCATGGGGCCGATGTCATCCGTGTAGTTGTTCGCCATCTTGTGTGTGTTTTTAAACAAAATGGCGGAAAAATAGACTTATTTTTATTATTATTTCATGGGTTTAATGGAATAAAGGTTTTATTTATAAAATTAAATGTTTTATGACGAAGTGAGTAGTCCGACATCCAGTCGCTTCTCACTTGTGGTTTGTGATCGGAGCTGCACTGTTTTATATCGTTCCAAATAGTGCGTGCCAGTTAATTCCTTAATTCAATAAAATAGTAAAGCTTCTTACTATTTGGTCAAGCATGAAACGCGTTCTGCCATTTGTTCTCAATCTGTTTTGATTGTTCAGATTTACTTTATTTTATTTTATTTTATTTGGAATGTTTTGTTGAGATCTCGACTTTATAAATTGGTAAACCAATATATATTAAGAGAAATCTTATTCAAGCTAGAGTTATGTATAAGAATCACTTAGTTCTGCGTCTTACCTTAGGCGATTCACACAATTTTTTTCATCAGTTTTTCATTAGCCGGGAAGTTGCGGGGTTCGTACTTTGAAACAATGAAGCAAGTTGGTACCTGCCTCAAAGAATTCACTGCTCTTGTTTTTCATTTGTAGCGTTTGACACCACAAAACAGTTTCGACGGCTGAGTAGGGTTCTTCATCGATTTCTGGTCAAACTACGGTATTGTTTCGCTTAACTTGCCTCTGATCTTTGAACCGAAACGTAACGACTGCACGTAACTTTGTTTGGGACAGTTTGTGTTTATATTGAGAGTTCTATTCCAGCTGATGGGAAAATCAGGGTGAAAATTTGCATAAGCAGGGATGGCCGGATAAATTCGCGTTTAGAGCCGAATGTGTGTTTCCATAGTATTACAGTGGAAATGGTGTTTTTCTAACCCCTTCGCTTTACTGTTCTGATTGTTTTTGGTTGCGGGATCCAACACAGTTTAATCGTTTTTATGAGAATCGTCGAGCTTTTCTGGTGTTCGCCACTGATGATTTGTTAATTCTGGCTTTCAGAAGTTGCATTAGGTAGGTAGTAAGGAATACTTAGTGTGAAAAAAAGTAGAAGTTGATTTTTCGAGCCAAAGCAATTGAATGAAGTTATGGCAAAACGGGCTACCATGAAACTGTAGGTCCGAACCTACAGTTTCATGGTAGCCCGTTTTGCCAATTTAAGTATGTGTTGTGTACGTTACTTATAAAAAAGTAAGATAGGTATTATGTTTTTTCAAAATATTGCAGTAAAAATACTTAAACTGGGATAAGAAACATCAAAATGCGTTAGTAAACAAGAAATGTAGATCACCTCATAAAATGAGAATTTAAATTTGCGCGCTATGTAAGACTAAAATATAGCGTTGAAAATTTTTTTCAAGTAAGTAAGTATAACCCAGAAACAAAGCCAGTAGGTATAATGCGAGCCATAAGAATGATGAACACCAGTAAATAATAAAACCTGTCATAAAAACCCTAGCACTCCACTAAATGATTATTCAAGAGCCTCAAACGACACAACAAACTTCAGTAGGTACTATATTCCCATTACTAAAATAAGGGACCGTTTTTTATTCAAAATGGCCGCGTGTTTCAAAATGGCCGTCGGGATTACGAGCCGTCGTTCTCTAAGAATCCTCGCGTCATCGCAGGACAACGTGTCTGGAATTCGAGCCATTATGAGTAACCCGTAGTTAATCGTATGTGAGGGTAGTTCTCGTATGTGAGAAATTGAGACGTAAATTGAAGGCGTGTTTAAATTTTTCAAGAACGGTATTTGGGTTATTTCTTTTGCGAAAGCGTTTGATTGAATCGTCTGTCGTCAATTCATGTTAAAATCGAACGGAGTGATTGAATACAGTTTTAAATTGTTAAAATTAGAATAGTTAATATCGGGATTGCTACCATGTACCATTTTGATCTTGAGTATTGACCATGTAACTTTTATGATCACGGAGTAACTGAAAAATCTTGCGTGCTTAGAATAATAACGCATAGAAACCTAGTACGAGTGCAAAAAGTGAGGCAACTAAAACTTAGCCTAATCCGTCAAACTTAGCCGTCAGGCCGTCAGTACTCAAGGTCACGTTCCGTCGAACACAGCTCGCGAGTAAATAATTGAAAATTACAGTTTGTTGCGTGAAAGGATGTTATAGCACATCAGGAAAAAAAAAAAATGTGATAAAATAACATTTCACAAATAAGTACTCACATTCTATGCACTATTTTTACGTAAATCGATAAATAAAACAAAATTCTAATAACCTAACTTGTCATAACACAGTGTTGCTATTTGTGAGGAAAAAATACCCACATTGCTTTCATTCATGTTTTTCATTCTTGTAATTTTAAAATACAATACTTACTTACTGTTAATTCATATCAAGCCCGATGTTTTAACATTGTTTATTATTATAACCCATCAAGCATTCTAAACGCATTGAACAATATCTCATTCTTTATGCGTTTTATTTCCTTTTATTTTGAAATAAATTGAATTATACTTTCCGAAAAAATATGTCATATTACATGAAAAATCATGTTTACCTTTTCCAGTTCCCAACAACATAAAATACTTGCCTTGATAGCAAAATAGTAATGCGTCTTCCCATATTTTGTGGGTAACGGCTTAGTAATGGTATCACTGAAAGCTATATCCGTGTGCGTTAGAGGAACGTAGACACATTCGGCTCACGCACACAAAGAAAATGAAGTGGACACACGATTTTGCTCGGGTTCTGTTCTAGACGCGGCTTCTATGCGTTATTATTCTAAGCTTGCGTGATCATGGCGCTTGCAACAGTGCCGAAATATCGGAAACTCGCATGGTAGCAATCCCGATATTAACAATTCTATTGATAGTGACCATGAAATGTTAAGTAAGTATATTATAAGTAGAATAATAAGAGTACATAATTTTAAAAGAAGGAGGTTCAATAAAATGTGAATCTAGATTTTCTACTAGATTCATGTTAGCTCCTAAATATGTTTTATTATTTCACGGGCCCTACTACACCAAGCCATTACTGTCATCATGATTCCGTTGTGGAAAAGGGCTAGTGCTATGTGTTTTGTATAGCTCCGTCTTTTCACCCCGAAATCATGATGGACATCATACACGCCCTAGTTTAAATTCCCAATTTTTCTTGCCCAAAAGGTTGTTTGGGACCGAATATTTCGCCGAAACCAAATCTGTGGCTTACACGGATGACAATGTTAGTGATAATATGACCGTTGATTGTCGGCTTCTTTAATTAATTTACTTTTTAAAAGGAAATTGGGGTAAGTCCGTCACTAATGAGGTCACTCGTTATAGGTTGGGACAAATATTTTTCGTTTTGCGGTCTCCGAGTGTTTATTTTTGAGATAATTAAGGGTGAGAAATGACGGCCAATTAGTGGATGAAAGAAATGTTATTTGTATGGAATGATTTGGATAGAGGTGTTACCTTAAAATGGGCATCACAATTTTACAGTTATGTGTCTATGGCCGTTAGCTGCCGAAAGGTGTTGTTTTCTTCTATTCTATTAGGTAGGTATAAATGTAAAAAGGTACACATTATTTTTAACCGACTTCCCAAAAAGGAGGAGGTTATCAATTCGGTTGTATGTTTTTTTTTTTTTTTTTTTTTTTTTTATGTTTGTTACCTCATATCTCCGACAATTATGAACCGATTTGAAAAATTTTTGTTTTATCTGAAAGGATATACTTGCAGATTGGTCCCATTTAAATCATATCAAAATCGGTTACGAACTTTGGATTTTAAATCGAAATAGCTGGAATTTGACTATTTAGATGATTCTTTGATGATCGAAATTGCGTATTTTGCTTTTCTGCGATTTTGGAGTGGTGTTGTTAGGTCTAGGGCACCACTAAAAAGTGAAAAATAAAAAACTTTTTACAAAAAAATACAACCGACTTCCAAAAAAAAAACACTACAAAGTAAAAAATAACTTTAATTTCGGAAGTCGGTGTCAAAATACGAAGAAACTAACAAAAACACCGACTTCCGAAATTAAAGTTATTTTTTACTTTGTAGTGTTTTTTTTTTGGAAGTCGGTTGTATTTTTTTGTAAAAAGTTTTTTTTACACACATTTTTACACAGTATTTTTTCTATTATTTTATAGGAATAAATGCTATTACACACTCAGGAATAATATAAATAGGTATGAAAGCCTTTCATTGTCCGTAACCCGGTAACAGTATTAATATGATGTTTATTTCCAAGAACCGTGAATATATTGTGTGTCCAACAACTGAACCTAAAATATGATATTTATGAAAACGCAAAATCAGTAGGCGAACCATAGGTACATTAAACAATGTCGAACTTATCGTACTCAGGCGAAATAGCCAAACAAAACCTTAAAGTTGATACGCAAATAAGATCGGGATGTTTAAATAATGGAAAGACTCCTTCAGACCACCTCTAACTTTGATACATGATAATACAAATACATTACAAAAAACCGGCCCACCGTAACTCGGACTCTCACACGAAGTGTTCCGTACCGTAAATCCAAAAGGACACGTTTCTTGTATAGGAGCTTAGCTATCTCTCTCTCTCTCTCTCTCTGGAGTCGGTCCCTCATGTCTGAGGATCGTGGACAGCATCAGGGTTGCATCTGGAGTGGATGATATGTCTCCACCGGTGTCTGTCGAGCGCGTCTCTTACAATTGAGTAGAATTTAGAGGACGATGAGTTCTTCACTTGATCGGTCCATCTTGTTGGACCTGATCTATACCGGACTGGTATTTATTGTGAACGCTATAAATTCACAAGTGGGTAAAACTACAGGATAGTTGCCCCAGGAGTACAGTTGCCTTGATTTTAATTACTCTAGTTTCGTGAATGGACTTACATGTTATTTTTATCCATCGAGAGGATCTACAACTACCTACCTCTAAGTTGACCATCGTTGCATGTGTTTGTGGGCAATTGTGGGATTGCAGGTGCAACAAAGTTTTTGTTGCGGGATTAGTCATTTTTCTCGACGGGGCATCAATCCTATATGTAATTTATATAGATAAAGCAAATATCCCATATACGGGATAGTTGGCACAAAATTTTGAGGTCCGCTAAAATCGCCGATACTGGAATTATCAAAGAGAACGATTTTTAATTTCACAATATGAAGATAATCAACCAAAGCACTTACTCATTTTAAAAATAAGATAACGAGCGTCCGCGTCAATAATAAACAAGGAAAATCCTATTTTGAGTTCATAGCGAATCTGTCTGTTCAATTCTCGCGACTTCGTCTGCTTAGACTTTAGAGCAGGCGCGTAACTTTTTTTTGCGATTCTTACTAGAGCCCCGGAATTACTTCAACATGTTTGTGGTCTCCTGGTACTTGTGAATCTGTGGCGCTCATGATACCAGCTGATAAATAACTATGACATGTTTCTCCCAGTACTTTTGAAACCTAAGCGTCACAATTCTAGCCCCAAAAATACTTCGTCATGTTTCTGTTGTCCTGGTTCTTTTGAATCCTAACCGCTTACAATGTCAGTGCCGGAAATACTTCGCCATGTTTCTGTTCCCCTGGTACTTTTGAATCCTAACCGCTTGCAATGAAAGCCCAGGAAATACTTTGACATGTTTCTAATCTCCTGGTACTTGTGAATCTTTAGCGCTCACAAACAGCCACAAAATACTTCGACATGTCTCTACTCTCCTGGTACCTACTTGTGAATCTATAGCGTTCACAATTCCAGCCCGGAAAAACTTCGTCATGTTTATGTTTTCCTGGTACAAAAAAACTCTTGCTCAAAAATAGTCTGTAATGTTTTTGATCTCTAGGTACTTGTGAATATTTAGCGCTCAGAATTTCAACATGGGAAATAACTTCCGACATGTTTCTGTTCTCCTGGTACTTTTGAATCTGTAGTACTAAAGCAGCAGCAGCTCTGGATTTCTACTTTCTCCTCAGTCTCCATTAAACCATGTACGATACCGGGATGAAAAAGGAGCCTATGTTTTATTCCAGATAATATTAGTAGGATTAAGGAAGTTGTTACAAGAAACGTCCTGTATTGTACCATCTTTTCTGTCTATAAAATTCAAATCTTTTGGTGAAGAAGTTTATGCAATGATAAGGCATTAGACGCAGTAACAAAGAGGATAGCAATATTATAAGTCGTCAGTCAATCTACACTTCTACATATACACTAAAATTATAAAGAGGAAATATTTGTTTGTTTGAAATGAATAGGCTCCGAAACTACTGGACCAATTTGATAAATTCTTTCAGTGTTAGATAGCCCATTTTTCGAGGAAGGCTATAGGCTATATATCATCACGCTACGACTAATAGGAGCGGAGCATTAATGTAAAATGCGGCGCAGACGAAATTCCGCGGGTCAGCTAGTATGAAATAAATAATAACCCTCATTTTTCTACAAACAATTTTGCTGTTGAAATTGCATTCAGCTTTTTTAAGCATTTGGGATCCAACGGAAATAGTTTTGGAATTCAACGACCGTAAAACGTAATTCTCATGCAATTTTAAAGGGGAATGCCCATCAGCCATACAAAAAAATGCCTGAAACGAACAACAATGAAATATACCCCAAATTGCACTGAAAATCGTAAGGAACCCATTACAATTTCAATAATTATCAAAAACCTCGGGAGAAGCCAGTTACAAACCTTTTTTCTAAAATATAGGTTAAGTCAAGGTTAAGGATTAATATGCAATAATTAAACAACAAAGCAGCATTTAAATGTTATAATCATCATTAAAAACCACTAATAGTCATCATGAAACTCTGCAGGAGGATAAATATTGGATTGGCACCGAGCCCATGGTAAGTACCATATTATTGACATAGTATGGGCTCAATAATATGTAAATAGGCAAGAGAACAAGGGTAGCTCAATACTTACAGCTTGTAATAAACAATCCATGCCTGTAATAAACAACGTCACTTCTTCATCATACACACATCATTCACACAACTTCATCAGTTTGCACTGATATGAGATTACGTATCATCATTGCAATATTGAGATAGCTAGAAACAGTGTGCGTTTCAATCAATTTTTAAATGTACCTACATGGTCCACAATTCCAAAACAATAGCAGAATCGTATTTAAAGCAGGTTCAGGTCCTTCGTCATTTAAGCGGGTCCAATCTAAGTCGTGTCAACAACAATGGGTAACGTGTTCAGAAGTAAAATCAAAATCCTTAAAAAATAGCCACAGTCGTCGTTATAATTAACTCGAGTCGCAAACGCAAAACCATGAATCGTTTAATTCAATTCGAAAAAATGAAAATGCATTCATGTCAAACTGTCAATAAGGCAAAGGACATGTAATGCATACAGCCTACGATACGTTTTATAATTCGATTTTTTTTTGTTTTAATTCATATTGGCACGCAAATACTATTTTAATTAGATTTACGGTATAAATAGGTCGAATAATATTAAATTAATGATAACTGTGCAATAATTCTATAAAATAGTTCGTTTGACGATTTCTGTTTGGCTGAATGTCGGTTACTCATGTCAAATAAACACTGACCGCCATTATAAATTAAGAATGACTATGACGGATATCAAAGTAAATATTTTAATTATAGTTATATTTTCACCCTAGGTATACAAACTTGAGTAATATTTCTTAATACATGTTTTATTCTAAATAGAATTAAGGACTTTAAGTAGTTTTTGTCTATTCCAGGCATTTTTTGGGCGTTTGCCTTTGGGATCTAACGTATTTACATCAAAATTCCAACGCCAAAAATATTAAATTGGGATTCAAAATCGGGATCCAACGAAAATAAATGGGACAGCGCGGCGTAGGTTACGTAGTAATAATAATAGAGTTCTGTTGGGCTTTTGTTTTCAGAACCCTAAAAAGTATTGTAATATTAAAAAAGTAAAGTTAGACAAACTCTGAAATAAAGGGACAGAGGACTAACTATACAATTTCAACTTTTGCGTTGCATTCTTTTGCCCCATATTTTCAACCGTGCTAAAGAATTTTTCTTTTCTTGCGACCAGAATAAGCTCTTCTTTCAAAGCTTTTAACTGTCTTAGGAATTAGCCAGTTCATTTTGAAGCTAACGGCTCCCAGCCAGAATTTTCTGTAGAATTTCTTAGTTGAAAAGGCTTTTCCGAGCTAACTTTGTCTAAATGCCCTCAATGGTGATGACTAGGTAGGTACTATCTTTTTGTTTGGCCTATTTCATTACATAACTGGGCTTAAGTTAACTATTTAAAAATAAAGCGAACGAGTTGCTTAGTTATCACATTGTGACGATAACATTGTTTTTAACAGTCTTATGTTCTCGATTGCAATTTATTTGTTTCCTCATGTTTTTAACATTGTACTTGGTAAATACTATTGTTACCCATACTATAATGTCTAAAATGTATGTCTTAACTGTGTGTGTCCTAGGTTTTTCCCAATATTGGAGTCGGCTTCCAGTTAGACCGGATTCAAATAAATACATGGAGCGGCTACCTACCAGACCTCCAAAACCCATTACTTTGCTTGCACGGTAGTTATTGTCAAGAATGAACTCAGTTTTATACTGGCTTTGGAGAATCCGTAACAACTGCCAAATCTACAAATGACAACCGGGACAATCAGCTTAACATTCTTTCCGAGGCACGGAGGTATGTTACGATGGTAACCCATCCACAACCCAACCCTAGCAAGTGTTACTTTACCTTCAATATCGACTCGTGCTGCAGTGATTCTTTTAAACTTTTCTTTATTCTTTATATTGCCCTAGTTTTTATTTTATCCAGACGCTACCATTGATTGCTATATGAAAAACTGCTTCATACCCAATGTAAAAACTTACATGTGTTTGTATCTTAGGTACCAGGTTACAATACATAACCAAATTATTGTATTGCTCTGGCACAATGTTATGTCGAGCAATCTGTTGTCATCGGAGCATGAAACACACGTTTTGAATTTATGATCATTGCGCGGTTTTCCACGTTATTATTGTAATATGAATTGTGCCATCCTCTCGGATATTTAACCCGTGATATATTTGGAGAATAATACAATTTATTCGGGTTGCAAGGTTTGATTTGATTGTTTTTTGGTATCATGTTTATAGAATAGAATAGAATAGAATACTCTTTTTTTATTTATTTATTTATTTATTATTAAGGTAAACCAACTAAATACACACAAAAACAATCACAGCACATATCATTTAAAAACTAAGTAGTATTGCATGCATCTAAATTAAAGGTTAGCACAACATTATATTTAAATCTAACAATACAATAATAAGACTGATAATAAAATTTAAATTTGATAAACATTTAATGAAATTAAATTGATTGAATAAAATTTAGATAATTTAATAATGCGAAGCTGTGACGTATTGAGAATTTTAAAAGCGTCGTAGCTTCGTCAGTTTTGGTTACCGTAACAAAAGAAAAAACACGGGTCAAATATTTTTTGATAATCTAACTGACGGACTAATTAGATTTTTTCAGGACACAAGCCTGTTGTCGCAGACAAGTGGCTATTGAACAGCGGATGATTGAACAGCAGTTTGGTTTGTACTATTCTATGTCCTCTTGATCTCTTTTATTTGATATCAGACATCCGTTTTAATGAAACTGCTAGTCTATTCTGTAAATAACCATTTCGATATCGACTTCACCTGAGTGACTAAGCTTACAAAGTGAACTTTATTTCACACATCATAAGGTCTTATATTTATACGAATTTGAAACTCACCTCGGATTCCGCTGTCGAGACACGAAAATGTTGTTACAGAATAGCACTGCTGTTTACTTTTTTAAACAACATCCATAAATGGAAGAGGTTCTCCACTCGGTGGGATTATTTTTTGTATGTACGGACGCCAGCACCTCAGGATATCCGAAACTGTCAAATTTTCCCAATCAAATTTGAACCCAATCACTTTGGCATTAAAGTTGAAAAACTGTCAGATTGTTGTAGCTTGGTGTGCTGGCGTCTATCCACCGATTACTGCGAGGTTTCTATGATTCCTTTTTAGTTTGATGCAGCATATTTGCCGTTTGGTCCCGCAAAAATTTAATTCAGTTTGGTTCAGTAGTTTTTTTTATGAGCATTTTTGCTTACCTATTTCAATTTACTTGTAGACGATGATGTCGCCTAAGTTTCACCACATAAAAGTGAAAAATTAAAACTTTTTTTTACAAAAAAAAAAATATAACCGACTTCCAACCAAAACACTGTAAAGTATAAAATAACTTTAATTTTGGAAGTCAGTGTTAAAAAACAAAGGATTACCGATTTTTTTTTTTGTTGTAATATTTTTTTTTTTCACCAGTTGAGCCAAGACCCCTGACTATACATTTTCAACGCAGTAAATGCTTTTTCTTCGCGGGCAGAAAGAAAGTCAACGTCAGCTGACGCACAGAGGTAAAATTTTCACTTTCCATTACCAAGTAAAGTAACTACTTTAAGTTTTCCGCTTAGATAAGCAAGTAATATTGTAGATATATTGCGAGGCAGCGAGATAGGACCTAAGACGGAGTTTCTAACTTTCCTAATAGACTTTTGTTGCGAGGCGACCCAGTGGCGCCAACTATTATAATATGAAACGCTCGTGATAAATCTCTGGGAGCATACAGTTAGACTTTAACAGAATAGAAGGCTATTGTTGCTTTTTTCTGGGTATAGTTTCGTAAGTATTGGACACGTTTTTTTCTTTTAAATAAACTTCATGTACAATAGACAAAGGCGGACTACGCAACGAGGCATTCGCTACCACTTAAACAACCTTTGGGTTAAAAAGAAATACCTACACTGTGGAAGGTGTACCTACAGCAAATAAATAAAATTTAAAAGATTTTAGTTGCGGAAAAATTATACATAAAATAGTATACATATATAATACTAATAAAATAAAAATGTAATGCTAACATAATAAATGAATAAATATGATATATTTTAATGATTTTTCTGATTCATTGAAATTTGAAGTTTCGGGTTACTTACTTTTTTATCCGACGTCCCAAAAAGGAGGAGGTTCTCATTTTGCTTTTCTGCGATTTTGCAGTGGTGTTGTTAGGTGTTACCACTAAAAGTGAAAAATAAACTTTTACAAAAAAATACAACCGACTTCGAAAAATAATTTTAGTTTCGGAAGTAGGTGTCAAAATACGAAGAAACTAAGAAAAATCGACTTCCGAAATTAAAGTTATTTTTTACTTTGTAGTGTTTTTTGTTTTTGGAAGTCGGTTGTATTTTTTTGTTTATCATATGGTTGGGAATTCACTAAATGACTCCTTCCGCGCTGGAGTGTGTGACTTGTCCTGACTAAAACCCATCCGTGGTCTTCCAAATGCTCTTTGGTTTCAATTCCGTTCCGCGTCTGCGGTGACTCTTTCGAACAAATTCCGCAACACGCCTTGGTACACTTTTATTACCAACTTTTTTTTTTTTTTTTTTTTCGTCTGGGAAAAAATGCGTTACGCATACCCTCTCACTCGGGGGAGTGGGAGGGGTATGTGGGACTCCCCGGGCAAGCCCGGTATACCCACTAAAACGACCCAGCACTGAAATTCCCGCAGCGTCTTAGTGGGGGTGGACTGGGAGATCGGCGTAGCCTTTACGTCCAGTCCACACCAACTAGCTGACCAGCGCAACTTCGTCTGCGTCACATTTTCCATTAATGCTCCGCTCCTTTTTGTCTTAGCGTGATGAAATATCTAATACTGAAAGAATTTTTCAAATCGGACCAGTAGTTCCTGAGATTACCCCCCCTACATACAAACTTACAAACAAATATTTCCTCTTTCTAATATTAGTGTAGATTAGTGACACCACCAGCCTCCTCAACTTCGATGCACATTATCTTTATCAATTAAAAAGACAAAAAATATATGGCCTATGTTTTTAGGAGAATCCCGACTGTGTGAATAGACATTATTCTGGGACATCAACTGTATATTCAATCAAACTTGGATAGCTAGTTTTTTATGTATCAGCCTACGGGAAGAAGAATCACTATCACTTCATACTATAAAACACCGTCCTCCGCCGCGTATGTCTGTCTGTTCGCGATAAATTCGAAAACTGCTGCACCGATTTTCATGCTGTATTTATCCTAACTTACTTACTTCTTATGAAATATTGCCTCATCAATCATTGTAGCACTTTTATACCCCAATTGAGCAAGATACAATTCAGGGTTTTCAGGACGACGGTGTGAGTTTGCTTTTGCATTTGCACCCTTTTTTTTGTTAGGTATGTGAAATCATCCAATGACTCCTCCCGCTCTGGGTGTAGCGGGAGGGAGTGTCAGACTTCTACTGACTAAAACCCATCCATGTTCCTTCATTGCCCTTTCATTGTGTTCCGGAGCCGTGGTATCTCTTTCGAGTAGTCCCGCAACTCCGGCAGGGGCATTTGCACCCTGAATCGCCAAGTACAATGCTGGGGGATTCAGGCTGAGTCTATCGGGTGAAAAAAGCCATGTAACTCTCAACCATGATTCATAAAGTCAGTGGGACTGAGCTCCATGACATTCGGCGTTCATCAGAAAAGTTTTCATCGCATTGCTTCTTTCTACTCTCTGGAAGATATGAACAGTTTATACAAAAGCTCATAATAATATTAAGTTCACTATTGTATACTAAACGGAATAATGTTGACTAGCCCGCTCTGCAATGTACAGTGTCAGTCATATTTGCAGACGTTACATAGAACTGGGTTAAGATGAAATAATATAATAATATCCTTGGACATTTCACACAACGCCATATAGTCCCAAGCTAAGCAACCTAATGCTTGTGTTATGGTAACGATATGGCTGATAAACAATATACATTTTTTTTGTAAATACGTAGGTACATATTATAGATAGAAAAACACCCAGACTCGGAACAAATACTTGTAGGTCGTACAAATATTTGTTCCGTGCGGGAATCGAACCCGCGACATGTTGCGCAGCAGTCAGTCGCTCAACCACTGCGCCAACCGTGTCGCTAACCTTCTTAAAATCTTTCGTAGGTGAATCACAATAATGTCTTGTGCTGGCGCTGCGGCTGCAGAAAATTCAAGCGGCGTGAATATAGTGTATCAAAAACAATTGAATTAATTACACATTATTGTTTAAAAAGTATTTAGTCACCACAATAGTAACCTGAAAGTATTTTCGAGCCGTTTGGGGTTGAAACTTTCGGGCCGAGGGGGGCCTTGTGCTCACAGCCTTTTAAAGAATATTTAATAAGGCTAGTTGCCCATTCGTTTAGCAGTGGGACAGCAAAGACTAGTAGAGTAGTAAGATAGAGTGAACAGGCTCCTTCTGGGTAAGCTCGCTCCATCGTCAACTTTGTGTCTGTCATCTCTAACCTAGACTAGACACAAGAGCAAACCCATCTAAAAAAAAAACCGGCCAAGTGCAAGTCGGACTCACGCACCGAGGGTTCCGTACACACCTGTAGGTATATATTATAAGCAAAAGTTGCGATTTACGATTTATGACGTATTAAAAAAAAACTACTTTGCTAGATCTCGTTCAAACCAATTTTCGCTGGTAGTTTACATGGTAATATACATCATATATTTTTTTCAGTTATATCATTCTCTTATTTTAGAAGTTAAGGGGGCACACATTTTACCACTCTGGAAGTGTATCTCGCGCAAACTATTCAGTTTAGAAAAAAAATATAATAGAAAGCTCAATATCATTTATGAAGACCTATCCATAGATACCCCACACGTATGGGTTTGATGAAAAAAAAAAATCAGTTCTAAGTATGAGGACCCCCAAAATTTATTGTTTTTATTTTATTTTTGTATGATATTGTTAACGCGGTTCACAGAATGCATCTACTTACCAAGTTTCAACAGCATAGTTCTTATAGTTTCGGAGAAAAGTGGCTGTGACATACGGACGGGCAGACAGACAGACATGACGAATCTATAAGGGTCCCGTTTTTGCGATTTGGCTACGGAACCCTAAAAATAGCATATATAAAAAGACGAGCAATAAAAAGATTCTTAAATAAAATTGTTTCAAACGAATCTTTCCCAGACGAATTTCAAGGAACATGACCTTAAGACAACTTTTTGGCCGGAGTTTAAAATTAGACAAGTAAATATTTATGCCAAGTTGGAAAGCTCTCCAACAAACAAGTTTGCAAACACCTGCCGCTATTGGCGAATTAAAACAACTTTGATTTCTTTGGAGTTCAGGATAACAACGTTTATTGCGTATAATATCAAGTTGAAAAGTTTTCAAAAGAATGGAGTTTCGAAACTTAGGCGGATCTGGAAACTGGTTTGGGAACTATAACTCTTGAAATGTATATTTCTTGTAGTGAAGTATTGTAAGTATTTGGAGATTCAATTTTAGAAGTACCTACATTAAAGAGTGTATGTATTGATAAAATAATTTAAGAAATTCAATGCCTATTGACAATATTCCAGATCAGCATGATCCAAGAGATCCCAGCGGTAAGTTTTACGTTAAAGTAGATACCTATGTTAAGGTAAGCCCTTGTCCAGGAAGAGCAAATTCACCGCGAATCGTCTCGCCCGAATTCATACGCGTATTGGCGAGGTACTGGGCACATGGTGTCCAGAAGCATCGCGCGACTTTTAAATACGCGCGTAAATTCGAGATACTGGAAAACCTTGTTTCTTGAAGTTTACGCGCGAGTGCATGTCTCAAGAGAAATGGAGCGCCTAAATTTTGATACGAAATTGTAATTATGCTCCCGCGTTGGTACGTTCCTTTTGGACGCAACTTGCACGAGCAATACACGCGAGAGAACACGGTGGATTCGCTCTTACTGGACAAGGTGTTAACTACATGCATGCCCAAGAGTACATACGATAATACAGTGTCAATTGAGGAACGCATGGGTCTGTGCAATCGGTGCCATTTATGTTCCAGAATATTGCAAGATGACTGTATCCGGAGATTATGAAACAGGCCATCAGACAAATGTATATTGCCTCTATATATTTGTCTGAGGTGGTCTTTATAATATCATTTTCGTATTTTAAAACGAAAAAGAACAAAGAAAATAAAATTGTGATAAATCGAAGCTATTGTGTTGATACCGGGTCCTCGTCGCCGTCCCCGTAAGGCAGCTGTCATGAAGATTAAATATTTCCTCTCAGAGGCCGGTGTGAACTCCGTTATAAGGCTGCGTTTACACCAGAAATGGTAAAAGCATGCATAGCGAGGGATGTGTTTATTAAGATCTAATTGAATCGTTTGCACTGAGCAAGGCTATGTAAATGAAGCGATTATGGGTTGTTTACAACTCTGAACCGATTTTATTGGTTGTTTACAGTCTGGTGGAAACGCAGCCTTATTATGAAACGTCTGACCGGTAAAAGCTACACGAGGATATACTTGGGATGGGGTATCAAATGTAGGTTGTACTGAAGGAGGCCTTTAGAAACACTCGTTAGAAGTGCCTTTTGTACTTCGCTTCGCTATTTTATCTTCTTCGTCTAAAATTCTTTCACCATTAGAATGCTAAATTATATCTGCGTAACATCGGCTATATTTTTAACTAGCTGATTCCCGCGGTTTTGCTCGCTTGATAAATTATACACTAAAACCTTCCTCGAGAACTACTGTACCTATCCATTGGTGAAAACAGCCTGAAAATCGGTGCAGTAGTTTTTTAATTTATCGCGAACAGACAGACAGACTGAAGCGGCACAGGACTATGTTTTATAATATACGTAGTGATAGAAAAAATAGGGATTTTTAAGAAAATTGCAGCGCGGACGAAGTCGCGGGCGAAGTGCTAGTAACTAATATGTTGAGGATAAAATTGTTTTGTTTATTGGAGATTAACTCTTCGAGAATTGATCTAATTACAAAATTATTTTATTTATAGTAAGCTACTCTCAGGCTAAGAACTCACGGAGCGATTTTCACCCGCGACCGCCGCGGTCGCGAGCCCGCAGCTTCTGTAGAAACCGCGGGCGTAAATCGCGTCGTGAGTTGTGCTTTAATTTTTAAAATCTTTAATATCTGCTTTTTACAGAAGCTGCGGGCCCGCAAACGCGGCGGTCGCGGGTGAAAATCGCTCCGTGAGTTCTTAGCCTAAATGTTATTGACTTATTTCTATCCCGGAAGAAAATATGGTTTGTGCTTTATATTATGGCTTTTGTTGAAAAAAAAAAGGGAAAACTTGGCCTTCGAAAATCTCGGGTACTGACGCCAGCACATCATGGTACCCGTCAAATTTTCCCAATAAAAATTGAACTTAATCATATTAACTATAAAGTTGAAAATCTAATACAGAAATTTGACAGATTGTAGCTTGATGTACCAACTGGAAAAACTGCAGATTTTCTGAATGACTTTTATGTAAAGTATTTCATATCCTGAGCTTCGATGATAATTCCTTAAAATGTTTTGAATCTCTTGTACCTAGCACAAGTCTATTTATATTTTGCTTAAAAGGAGGTACCTGTAAGAGTTAGGTACCTACGGTAAAAGCAGAACAAGATTTTTTTTTTTTTTTTTTTGTACCTTTTCTCCTATTTGAATCAACAATAGGTACTTCAAACTACAATGTTCGTCTCACAAAAATGTACCGATCGCAAAACATGGACGGTTTCATGCCGACAGGAACACAAAATAGGTACTACACCGATAGCGTCCTTTGTTCTTTTGTATTGCCCTGTCCTGTTTCTCAGATGTTCTACGAATTCCTTTCTCTAAAATCTTTGTTAATCTTCCCATAAATCTTGGCCGTATTGGTTTACTTGGTCAATTTTTTTAATTTGGAAATTACTTTTAAAGATTTTTTGGAAAGGGGTAGATAATTTTAGAAATATTTTTTCCTTAAACTAGGTACTATTCGAACGCTGCATAAAAGTCCGAGAATATTCCCTCAGGAATGTATGTTGTAATGTTTTTTGGCCTTGATCGGTCAGTTCGACAGATTACATAAAACTTTAAAAACATGATACCATATGAAGGGTACAGGACAAAACAGGGGATGTCACAAAAACCAGTTTTTGTGTAATTTACATTTTAATTTTTCAAAGTGTATGGACTTTATTTTATGTATGTAATCTTAGATATTACTTAGGATCTTATAGGATCTCAAGTTTACACAACTGAGATTATATTTAGGTACAAAGAAGCTTTGTTAATTGTTTAAGTCATTAATGAAATAAAAGTAAAATTAATTATATGTGACATTCCTTGTTTTTCCCCTGTTTGGGGAAAAACAAGGAATGTCACCTGAAGGGTTTCATATGAAAACCTGTTATTATTACAATATGATTGCTTTGCCTCTGAGAGACTATGGAATCTAGAAATATATGTATTTGGAGAAATACTCTAAAAGGTAAAATTAATCACAACAAGTGCCAGACAAAAATCTTTTCAAAGAAACATAAACATTACAAAAATTCCGATCCTCTTTTGCACAAAACTTTTTCATTCAAATGAAATATTTTGATCTGGCACTCGCGGAAAATATAAAATGTAGCGGTGGCTCGCCTCGCTACTTTAACTGAGGAAAACGGGTCAGCAAGGCGTTGGCATCTTATGTAGTACGCTAGCTACGTTTGCCCGAAAGATTGTTGTTGTATTAGGTATATCAAGGACTTTCAGCACACTCGTATTTTGATGCCAGTAGCGCTAAATTTCAAGAACGGTTGGTTTCTACCTCTTTGGGTGAAAATACACTATGACCTTAATTTTTATATAAGAATATTGTCATAATCTATATTCTGCCATTTGATGTCTGCTCAATTTTTTCTTCTTCTTAGCGTATCGATGACCCATGTCCTACATACAATTTTTTGTTTGGCCCGGTGATACTGCACCGAAGGTTCTAAACGATTTTTGGAACCTTCTGTTCCTCATTTTATACCTGTAGCCTGTGGGTACATTTTACGCAAAGATCGTACAGTGCTCTTCGCGTTCAGTATAACAATGCTTTCAGGGTGTTGATGGGGCTGCCTCGCTTCTGTAGCGCATCAGGGATGTTTGCGGAAATTCGTATTGATTGCTTTTATGCATTAATGCGTAAAAGATGTGCGTCCTTGGTGCGCAGGGTGCGAGCCAGTTCCAATAGCATCCTGGGCATGATTGCTGACAGGCTGGACTGCTGTATTGTTAGTCGTTGCTCCAGCATCTCAGCTGGGATGCTGCAGCGGTGATTATTTTGTTGTGTGTGTTCATGTATTTGTTGTAATTGTGTCACTAACATAGTTTTAAGTTTATTTATTGTTGCTAACGCTATATGAGTCACTGTTACTCGGAATAAATCATTTAATTTAATAATAATTGTAAATATTAGGCCAAACAATGGCCTTCCATTTGAAGTGGTAAGTAATTAATTTAAATATGATTTTTCTGTAGTAGAATTCAAGCTTATGATTGGGAATGATTTTACTGTGGGGGATACCAACGTTAGGGACAGCCCGAATAGAATTCGGATTTAAATTAATCATGAGCTTACAGAACATGTTGTAAACATACTTAGTACTTACAGATACGTTTTTAAACCAGATATGACTAACCAAACAGACCAATCCGCTCCAATACTCCGTAACACGTAGGTACTTAGATATGTGTTGAGAAGTGTTGGAGCAGATTGGCCAAGACATGTCAAGACATGGTCATACATCGTCCAACATGTTCCCACGCTATGGGGTCCGAAACCAATTATGTACACAACTTGGCACGCGATATATGAGCGAAGACAATTTATGAATCGCTCGCACGGCCACGATTTATGGGAGCTGAGACCCTATGCGTTTAATCTGTGCCGTCGTAGATTAGGCCTATGTGATGTAGCTAAGTATGATTGGATGTATGGTGTGGAGTTTGGACTGTGTCAGGTGTAGTTTTTGATCAGGTTTCTGAAGGTCTGATAGGCAGTAGTTCATCAGTTCATCTAAATCATGTTAGATTGGAAGCCAACCCTAGCTGGATGGGAATGTGGGCCTGCGTATGGCGGGCTCCGATTAGAACCAGTCAGTCAGTTTTGGGGGTCGAGTCACCCGCGTCCGTAGGAGAATACCCTTCAGCGAATCCCTACACGTGGTCCCCGGGTGCTGCTCAACAGGTGACACTAACCGCCTCCCTGGTCTAGTGGCTAAAACCATCTGATTCAGACCCAGAGGTCCCGGGTTCGATTCCCAGCGGGGGAAATTTTTTTGCTCGGTTTGGTTGGTGGTAGGACTTGTTCTAAGTCCGCCTGGCAAGCTACCACCATCATGTCTAAGTCTGTCGCCATAACAACAATGTTAATAGCATAGTTGTGTTCCGGCAGTTACAGGTATGATAGCCAGTTCCTCTGTGTAAAAGGATTCCGGGTGAAACTCGCTTCCATCTTCGGCCTAATCATCACTTTCCATTAGGTGGGATTTGGGCCAAGAGTTTCCCCGTTTTGCATAATAAAAAAAAAACCAGGTCCGGGTCGACGGCGCGTTATGTTCCACGCACGCCTCAAAGAGATGTCAGCATAGTAGACGGGGCCTGCTAGGGTCAGTGCCTGCCACTCCCTTCTGCTCCGCCTAGAGCGAGAGAAGACATTTGATGATTTCCCATCCTTAAAAAAAAAGCCTAGCTGGAAGACTAGGAAGAATGATTGGCATGTTACTGTTGACTGTGGACATAGAACTGGCAGTTTATCCCATGATTCCCATGATGTTCTTGTCTTAGCTATGCAGACCTTATAGGTCTTCATAACGCGGAAAAATGCTATTTCGCTCCCAACACCACTTTTGGTGCTTTTTAATCGACGCATAGGCGTACCTAAATAGTGGCCCGTTCCCAGCCCAAAATAGTCTGGGAGCATTTTTTATAGATTCTTATAATCACCACAAATATATTCTCCATCTTCAACTCGAAGTAACCGAAGAAAACCAAACTGAACTCATTATTCAAATGCACGTAAGTTTTACCTAAGTTTTAATTAACGTTCTTCAAAGGGGACAAAGTGCAGCGTGCGCCAGCAATTACTTACCACAGATGTTTTAGCACTAAATTGATATTTGTATACTTACTTACACCGGAGCTGAAGTGCCGATGTTTGGGGGAGAGGTAAACTGACAATTTACCGGGTAATAAACCGGCTGTAAAACTGGAATGGAGTCGCTTTTAAAACCTCAAATAGCTTGTAGTAATTTGCGATTTGTTAGCACAAAAATCTGTTTTTTGCAGAGTTTCATTGTGAGTAATTTTTATTGTTTGTGTGTGACAAAACCGAGCAATTTTACATTATTTTTTTTATTTTAAAGACTAACATTGTTGAGATCATCATCTGCCTAGCCTTTTTCTCAACTGCATTTGGAGTCGGCAAGAACCGGATTCAGCTGAATACCAGTATTTTACGTGGAGCGGCTGCCTACTAGACCTCCTCAACCCATTAACTGGGTAGCACGGCTTCTTGGCAAGACTGGAGTCAAATTTACTGGCTTCTGACAATCCGTAACGACTGCCAAAGATCTACAAATGACAGCCGGGACCAACGGCTTAGCGTGCTTTCCGAGGCACCGAGGAAACTCGATACGTTAAGATGGTCACCCATCTACAGACCAACCTTGGCAAGCGTTGCTTAACCTTGAAGATCGATCCGTGCGGCTGTTATTGTTTAGCCACGAGCTCCTCCTAACATTGTTGAGATATCCTTTATTTTTTGGGAGAGACCTAAAACCTTCCAAAGACAACAAAAGACTGTCTATACATAAGTGCGTGTTTTAGCCAGAGTGAACAAATACTTAACTCGCACCGTTGTTCTTGCAAATGGCGTGACTAGGTCGGCAAATATTTGCATCTTCATCCAATCCATCGTGCCATACTTTGATATAGCTTGACACACTACCTTGTATAGTCACCAGCACATTTAGCTACCCGAGACTGTCAAATTTCCCAATCAACCTTGAGTCTAATGCTTTAGCGATAAAGTTGAAAATCTATTTGACAGATTGTTGTAGCTTGATGTGCTATCGTCTGTACTTGTAAACCCGTGACCCTGAAGAAAGTGCAAAGCTATTTACTGTGGAAACAGTCGAGTTCGGAGAAATACTGAGAAAAGACGACTGATGTGTCGAACGGTAAATATATGTTCTACTGTACTTCGGAGTAAGTTCTTAGAAATCACTTGCTCTTTTTTGTAGGTCGTTTAAGTTAAGGGGATGTTCTAAGAAAGCCTTTTTAGAAACATTCGACATAAGTATTATACTTAAGGAGGAAACCGATTTCAAAAATTCTCTCACCATTAGAATGCTAAATTATCCCTGAGCAACCTAAGCTGTATATTTATTTTGGAAAAAAATAGAGATCCCTACGAAAATTGCAATACTGAACCCGCGCGAACAAAGTCCCGGGCGAAATGCTAGTAGGTAAATTATATTTTGAAATGCAGAATGCAGCGGTCAGGGATCCAGAGAGAAGAAACTTTTAATAATACGAGCTTCAGCTGCCTGACGAGAGGTCCAAAGGTATTGGTAAAGCCTCGTGGCTATTATGCCAGTGCATAGCTGACACGACTGTCGGTTTAATGATTGCTGAGTCCACATCCTACTTGCCGACAGCCTCGCGAACCAAGTCAACGGAGTAAGTCATTATTTCGACGGGTAATGTTTCGGTGGTACTTTAAAGCTTTCGTGTAGGTAAATGCTGTGAAGCTATAAAACCAATCGAATAGGTACTTTAACTTCCATGTAGCACACCCCAAAAGGTTCCTTCATGGCCCAAATATACCCATTTAAGAAGCTATTTATTCCACTAACAAAGTACTTGGAGCCCACAAAACATAGGTAGGTACGTACTTTCTACGGTAAGCACGCGTCTCCGCGGGAGGTAAATCATTCGTCCCGGAGCGTTCCATTTACAAATTGCTCTGCTCAATGAGGGCCCGCCAAAAATCGCGGGGCTGTATGCCCTCCGAAGGCAAAAGGCGGTACACCAAACAAATTGAGATTCGAAAACAAGGGAATATATAGTAAGAACTCTTTTTTTTTGCAAGTTTTTCAAGGTGGGAAAGACGCTCTAACCGAAGGCGAGCAAGTTATTGAGGCGAGAGACTGCAATGATAAATACCCTCATATATCAACCCTGTTTTTCAACAATCGCACGAAAAAAAATACAGGTGATTTCATAAACATAACATTTATTAACAAATGATTGAGACTTACAAACAGCTAGTCTAATAATAATTAGTATAATCCGCGCACGATCAAAAAGGGATGGAACCTTATCAAAGTAAATAGAAAATGACAGTTCTCAAGACAAGTAGCGTTAGCGAAAAAACTGAATTAATTATAAATTTGTTATTTCTACGATCTATCATACGGTTGTGTAAATATACAGAAAAGTTTCATGGTTGCAATCCTTTTAATAAAAATGTTTAGATATACGAGTATATTATGTAAGTAGATAGGTACATTAAAAATCGAAATTCATTGACCATCTTCGATACTTTTGTTTTCTAATTATATGGATAAAACATGTTTGAATGAATGTAAGTGATTACAAATAACAGCTATAACAATAAAAACAATTTTAGAATAAGGAGGACTAAGTTCAACTAAAAATTATTTACAAAATACCTATAGGTAGGTACGATTAATTGTTGGCAACACTGAAGGACGAGTTATGTAAATATGTCGAAGAATAAAACAATTTAACTATTTAATACACATCGTAGGCGCAAGTTGATACAAAAGTATTGAATAAATATGAGTAAACGAAACATGATATTTTATTTATTTGTATCTTTTCGAGCATCGTGTCCACGCGAAGCCGAGAATGGACAAATCCTTTGATAGTTTTGGGTAGTATGAATTGCTGGTTGATTCTGCTAAGTGGCCTTTTTAAACCCGCTGGTAAGTTTTGCCGACGCTACCGCTGGCCGGCGGACCGCGCGCGTCTCAGTTCCAAAAGGTCGCATCCCATTCTGATCGCGCGCGAGTAATACAAGCGGTTATAAAAACAAAATAAATCACTGGGCATCAAAAAACAAAAGGAAAAATAAATATTGAGAGATATTTTTGAGGTTTTAGAGATAGCGCCTTTTAGCTTCCGAGGACTGTATAAATTTGAATAAATGGCGGTTGGAGACTGCAACCGTGTTACACGGTCACTCTGCATTTAGCTAAAGAATATTTGAGAAAAGGGTACAAAGAAGAAGTGCTTTATGTTGAATATAATTTATGATTTTTATTTGAAAAATCGTCGTTCTTTTGTTTGAGCAATGTTTCTCAAGAAGTTGGAACTTCCATTTTGGAAGATGTTTGTGTTCCAAAAAAAAACTTTTTACAAAAAAATACAACCGACTTCTAAAAAAAAACACTACAAAGTATAAAATAACTTTAAATTCGGAAGTCGGTGTTTTTGTTAGTTTCTTCGTAATTTGACACCGACTTCCGAAATGTTTTTTATTTTTCTCTTTTTAGTGGTGCCCCACACCTAACAACACCACTACAAAATCGCAGAAAAGCAAAATACGCAATTTCGATTATCAAAGAATCATCTAAATAGTCAAATTCCAGCTATTTCGATTTATTAAAATCCAACGTTCGTAACCGATTTTGATATGATTTAAATGGGACCAATCTGCAAGTATATCCTTTCAGATAAAACAAAAAAAATTCAAATCGGTTCATAATTGTCGGAGTTATGAGGTAACAAAGAGAAAAAAAAAACACAACCGAATTGATAACCTCCCCCTTTTTGGGAAGTCGGTTAAAAAGAAACAAAGTTTAACATTTTCATAATTATAAATAGAAAAAAATACTACCGCGTCCTTGAGACAAATATAAAGGTCTTTTTTATACAAACGAGAGATACGATTTTCCGGGAACTCGTGAAAAGCTTTTAAATATTTCTTACTTTTAAGCAATAGATTTCCTCTTTCGTATTGTGTCGCAGTACTTTTGTTGTGTTGATTAAAAATCCCTCTGGTTGCGCGTAAGACCATAACAATAAAAGGCTCACCCCTTTTTGAAAACTCATAAGTTCTCTCGGGCCGAGCTTTGTAAGTGAAAATTGTTGAGTGCACTTTCTACTATTTACGCTCTCATAAATCCGTGAGAGCCGCAATAAATTTTAAAGATGGCAATGAAAAATCAATTTTATCGCGAGGAGTGAGTGGAATCTGTGGTTACTGACATATTGTTCCTTTTTTGAAAAGTCTTCTGGACTGACGTTTTGAAGCTAACTTTTCACATGAATAGGCTAGATTCCATCATCCACGAATAGCAAAACTATTTAGTCCGTCTGTTAGAGTATTGAAAAATAATGGACACGTATTTTTTGTTTTTGTAAATCAACGAATATTGACAAAGATAAAACGCAACTAAACTCGGGATTGGGGGCTCGTGACGTCACGACTCACTAAAAATGATGCGAAGGTGTGACGTATTGAGAATTTTAAAAGCGTCGTAACTTCGTCAATTTTGGATACCGTAACAAAAGCAAAAACCGGGTCAATTATTTTTTGGTAATCTAACTGACGGACTAATTAGATTTTTTCAGGACACAAGACTATTAAAATTCAATTAAGTTAATAGTCAACGAGATACTCTGCTATGTTAAACATTTAATATTTAATGGCTCCATACTCATCGAAATAATTCGATAAAAACCAAATGAAGGCATAATTGCTTCGGCTCGTAGAACGTAAATCGAAATTTACCGCCTCATTAACATTTGACGCGAACTTTAATCAATATAACTTATTAGCAATGTTAAACTAGGTACGAGAACAGCAAATAGATAACTATTTGGAGTTTTCATAAACAGCGTTAACAAGAAAACCGTTGGAAACCGCCGCCGCCGTCAGCCAGGAATTCCGTGCTCCACTCAAACTTATAATGACATTTAGAAATCCTTGTCACCAGGGTAGACGGGGCAGGAGGAGGGCGTCGCATCACGCTGCCGGGAGGGGGAAACAGCGTCGAGAAAATTATCGAGGAATATTTCTGGATTCCCGACCATTTGACATGTAATTTACCCGGGCTTCGACACCAATGATTCAAGGGTGTTATTGTCTGACGATTTAATGTTATTAGAAGGTCCTTTTCTTCCTCCTGTAGATTGAAAACGAATGTCATTACGAACGGTATTTAATTTGAATGTTTCACAGATAAGAGGATTTTCGGATTGGGAGATCTTCCTCGTGTAAATTGTTTTTTGAGTCTTGACAAATGTGAGTAACGTGATGGTAAAATGATTATATTATAGGTGAGTGTAAACCAGAGTAAAATATTGTTTAAAGAGTAAGTGGAGTTTACTCTACATGCTGCGAGTCTTTAGGCGGGGAATGCAAAGTGCCATAGTTCTTGAAGTACCTAAATATGTACCAGCTTTAACAATTAGTCATTTCGTAGAGACAGTTCGCTCAACCATCTCTTGGTTGTTATTTATCACAGTAATATATTTAGTCACGTCCTGTGCTGTGCGCTTTATTTAAATCAGGTTCTGCTCGATAGAGAAGAATGAACGGAACAGATTGGTAATTTCAGTGACTCGATTGGTTTTTCAGAACGGAGTATTGCGCTCACGAACCTCCCGCCCTGTTTTCTGCGGAACAAATAATTGACGGGACCGGGGATCGAATAGTTTTTACTCCTGGTGTAGGTATTACAATCTAAGTTTTACAAACCGTGTGATAAATCGAAACCCTTAAAGAATCGTGTATCTGTCTGTCTGACCGATTGTTTGCCTGTCCGTCAGTCACGGCCATTTTTGTGTTATGATAGTGTTGATAAATGGACGTTGAATGTATTCCCAAAAAATATGGCTCTTTGGTTCCCTGTAACGCCTAGACGCTCATAAAATGAACTCAAACATTACTTAGTCAAGTTAACTGAGTCCACTTTGCTAAGTATTGTCATAATCTCATATCACGGCGTTAATGTTAACATGGGGACGCTCCTTAAAAGCCTCCCGCCTCGCCCGGGGACATCCTGTTTTGTCACACAGTTTCTGACATGACGTATCACCCTTTGCACATAGGGTTGGGACTACACCAGAGATTACTGGGGATTTGTAACGGTTTATGTTCTTAGGAACACGTTTTAGTTGAAGTGAAGTGTGTTTAGACGGATTATTTACGTTTTTCTTAGGCTGAATTTGTTTACGTCTTTGCTTTTGGAAGTTTTTGTTTTGATTGTTGCCTTTGCCTTGCCTGTTTTAAAGTTTGAAACATTTTTATTTTCAGTCTTAGAATAATAACGCATAGAAGCCGCGTCTAGAACAAAACCCGAGCAAAATCGTGTGTCCACTTCATTTTCTTTGTGTGCGTGAGCCGAATGTGTCTACGTTCCTCTAACGCACACAGATATAGCTTTCAGTGATACCATTACCAAGCCGTTACCCACAAAATATGGGAAGATGCATTACTATTTTGCTATCAAGGCAAGTATTTTATGTTGTTGGGAACTGGAAAAGGTAAACAGGATTTTTTATGTAATATGACATATTTTTTCGGAAGGTTTAATTCAATTTATTTAAAAATAAAAGGAAATAAATCGCATAAAGAATGAGATACTGTTCAATGCGTTTAGAATGCTTGATGGGTTATAATTATAATCAATGTTAAAACATCGGGTTTGATATGAATTAACAGTAAGTATTGTATTTTAAAATTACAAAAATGAAAAACATGAATGAAAGCTATGTGGGTATTTTTTTCCTCACAAATAGCAACACTGTGTTATGACAAGTTAGGTTATTAGAATTTTGTTTTATTTATCGATTTACGTAAAAATAAGCTGTGTTCGACGGAACGTGACCTTGAGTACTGACGGCTAAGTTTGACGGATTGACGGATTAGGCTAAGTTTTAGTTGCCTCACTTTTTGCACTCGTACTAGGTTTCTATGCGTTATTATTCTAAGTTCTCAGTATTCGATGTTCAAATTGGACGATTTCAAATCGCATCGCTGCCTAACTCAATAGAGAAGAAAGAAATCATTCCTTCCTGCTCTCACGCTAAATCCTTTTTATTCTTAGGGTATGAAACTTTCTTTTTCCTTCTTTCGTCATTTTCATATAGGTAGATTTCAGTAATTACAGAGGTTCATACAAGTCCTACGAAAACTATGTTCTCCTCAGGAATCAAATCAATGCTATTTATGAAAAAAAAAGGATAAGTAGCCATAGGTACCAAATTTCTGGTTTCTGCTACAAGACTATCTAGGACGCTGACTGGCACGTTATAAAATTATGAGTGTTTAAGGAAAACGGAATAGGCCTTTGTGGATCAATAAACTACGATGAACATGCGACTTAATATTGGCACAGATAACAAACAACCTTAATTATTTAAAAAATAATTCAGCCATATGGTTAGCTGTTTACAACTGATTGGCAGATTCTAATTATTAATGGGCAGAAAATACGTAGCGGCCTCGGCATTCTGTTCCAACCAACTTATGGGTTCCTAATTCAAATTTTCTTTACCTAAAGAATGCAGTAAAGAAGGAAGTATGACGGCATTTATGAAGTGCCTAGAATTTACACAACACGATAAGCTTCAAACTTACTGTACTCGTAGTAAAGGTATGAATACATTTTAGCCACGTGTAGGTAGTTAACGGTTTAACAGTTTAAAAACTCATTGAGTGTAATGAGGTGGTTGACATTAATATGCACCGTGTTAAGTCACGAAATGTTTTAAATGTTTTTTTTTTTCTAATTATGCTTGTAGCTTTTGTTAATAAATGCTTGTTTCGAATTTAACAAGTTGTTGTATATGAAGGAGTTCTTATGTGACGAGTGACTGGAGAAACAAATCGAAGACTTGGACACTATAGGTAAGTAAGCCAAAGACGAAGAAGACCTTGCAATTTGAGAAATATTAAGTATCATAAAATTCCAGCAGAACTATGAGAAAGAAGATTTCATGCAGCAAATTTTCTTAAAGTTACTTACATTATTTTATTGATGTTCAAAACAGCCACGATTATGTGTATGTAGTATTTCTCATCGTTTGTGTATTTGTTACTACGTGTAATGTGTGTGCTATGATCCTTTGTTGGTCGAAATAAACGTTATTCTATTTATTTAATTTTAAAATTAGTTATCGTCTACCAGCCCTATACTCATTTCAAGCGAGGTACAAAATTTAACACCGCTCAGGACTCACTATAAAACTGAGTTTGTTAGGAAGTGGGAACGGCTGGAATGACTCACGAGACTCGACTCAGCTTTAGACCTTTTGCAAGACAACGAGAATATCACCCATTGATGGCAAACGTGTGTGGCGTTCTAAACTTGAATCTACAGATTTGATTCGGATGTGCTTCAAAACTGATTTTGTTTGGTGCGTGAGAAGTCAGAAATAAAGCGCGCCTAATCTTTTATTCCTTTTTATGTTCCATTTTTGAAAAGACTTAAAAAAGGAGTTACAATTTGCAGACAATCCTGCTTTACTTACTTTTATTTTCTCTAAACATCAAACCACTACAAAGTATGGAAAAGCTTAAATATACCTAATATATTTACTGTCCTTTTACTCCACGCCGATTCCTACAACTTATACAAAGTAAACCTTTCCACTAGATGAGTCGAGTACATGTGTTGACAATGACTCAAATTATATTGATGACTCAAACTCAACAAGACATAATAATTATATTAATTTACATTATGTATCACATCCATATTTTTGTCTAATTTTGTTAAAATGTTCACTCATACGTCGGTTTTCCCACATATTCGTTCAATAAGAGTCTATCGTTGACGGTCCATAGATTACATTAGCATATCAAAATGGGTAGAATTTTCATTAAAAACGGTCCTTTGAACGCAAAGGTGTGGTGAGGCCCGGAAATGGTTTCAGAATAAGAAAGAAACGAGATCATGGCACCGTTGATGTTGTTTTTGTCCTTGTCTACCGATTGTGGGTTACAACCATGGCAAACTGTGATGCAAAAATGTTGATATAGAGAATTAGCTGAATAAAATTTAATGTTAGGTTCAAAGAACTTTTATTTCCATATTGTTAATAAACGATATAAGTATTTTTAATTATTGGTTGCGTGACTCTCAGACGTCTGAAGAGCACCAGAGCCTATTGTAAGTATTCAGACCCAAATGGCTATTTTCTTTGAAGATAAATAAGGCCATTAACACACGGCACCGCGAACCGCTGCGGTAGGCGGTGAAGCGGATCTCATGTCGCATTGGACTCTAATAAATCCGTTGATGCTAAACACACGTAAACCGCATTACCGCGCGGGGCACCGCTACGAAATCCGCGCCGTGTGATAATCGCCTAAGACAGCCAATAAAAAATCTGTTTAGTTTTTAATTAGATATTAGTATCATAGTTACTTTGAAGAATCCTAATTTACTAGATATTTATTTATTACTAGCTTTTGCCCGCGACTTCGTACGCGCATATCCCGTTTTCTCCCGTTCCCGTAGGAATTTCGGGAAATCCTCTCTTAGAGCTCCCCTAAACTCCCCAAGGACCCTATGTGCAGCTTCATACGACCAGTCAGTAGTCTTGGTTGTGTTGTTGCGTTATCTGTCAGTCATTCACTCAGTAACGGAAGAATTTTATAAACCAAATGAAAATAAAACTAATACCTATAAAAAAGTGAACGTAAATTAGTCAAAACTTATAAAGCTATCGGTATCTAAAAATCTATGCGTACTTCACCTAAAAAGAAATAAATGTAAACGATTAATAATTTGTAGTTTGAACGAATATTTAATTAAACACTACCAAAATAACTTATACCTATTTTATAAAATAATAACAAAAGGAATCTTAAAATAAATTATCAAAGACTAAATTATGTATTGTCTGTCAATAAGGTCGAACGCTCTGAACGTCAATTCGCATCAACTGGCAAAAATTGTATGAAGCTCGCGCTTTTGGCCTCTCGCAGGTCAACCTGAGAAGATTGGCTTCTGCTTAACCCGACTTGCCTGTGAAGGCTTTAATATAGTAATAAAGCCTCCAGCCAGGCTTTGAAGCTCGCGCTCGGACGCCCCGCCTTTTTATACCTTCGGCCGCGAGACGCGTCGAGCGCGGCGACCACAGGCGCGACCGATTCTCGAACGTTCGCGACCGGCCGCACTGCGCGCTTGGCGCCTAGCTGCTAGGGCGGTCGCGAACGTTCGAGAATGTTCGTTTTACGAAGCTACTCGCTAGGTGACTCGCTAGCATCTAGGCGCCAAGCAAGCTGCCTGCCTGTGCGTTCGCGACCTTAGACAAAAATAATCCATAAAGCATGATTCAGTATTCACGCGCGATGGCTTATTATTAGCGTATTTCATGTATAACTTTGGTGTTTCTATACCAATTTCTATGATTATTTTTTATAGAATAGTTAACAATGTTAACTTTTTATTTAGGGATGACTGAGAGTGTTATAAACGTAAGAGTAGACAAATATAATCAGAAAGCTTCGAACTGCTAAGCTATCAGGAGTTAAAACACGTGTTATTGTGCGTCAATCATAAAAGATAGACATATGCTGTCGTGGGATATTTTTTACATAATTTTAAGGAGAACATTTCCGTCATACATGATTTCTGTGTAGCTTTAACCATTAAGGTTGCACACGCGACAGAAGCTTAAAAAATGGAGTAACTTCTCCCGTTTTCCCAACATTTCCCTTCACTGCTCTGCTCCTATTGATTGTAGCGTGATGAAAAGTATACTATAACCTGCTCAGGAGTATGAAGAATAATTGTACCAAGTTTCGTTAAAATCCGTCGAGTAGTTTTTGTTTCTATAACGGTTATACAGACAGACAGACAGATAGACAGACAGACAGACAAAAAATTTACTGATTGCATTTTTGGCATCAGTATCGATCCCTAATCACCCCCTGATAGTTATTTTGGAAATAAATTTCATGTACAGAATTGACCTCTCTACAGATTTATTATAAGTATGATGATGATAGTTATTTTGGAAATAAATTTCATGTACAGAATTGACCTCTCTACAGATTTATTATAAGTATAGAATAGATAGATTTATTCTGTTTTAGATGCTCCTTGGCACACGGGTACACTATGTCCTGGTTTAGTTCATCCTACTATCCTACTAATATTATAAAGTACTACTACTTAAATTGCGAAAGTTTGTAACCATGGATGGATGGATGGATGGATGTTTGATACTCTTTCACGTCAGAACGCCTGAAAGGATCCTCATGAAATTTGATACAGAGGAAGATTATAGTCTGGAATAACACATAGGCTATATATATACCGGGAGTATGTTCCCAAGGGATCACGCGGGCGAAGTCACTGGCAGAAGCTAGAAGAGTAGGTATATTTGTAAAAAAAACCGCAAGCCGCTCTTTCAGCAATTATGCTGTATAGACAACGTTTTAATAGCCAACATTTTAATAGCCAACAATTTAATAGACAATATTTTAATAGACAACTTTTTAATGGACAATATTTTAATAGACAACATCTATATCTATACAGAATCATGAACGTGCCCGTTGCTAGTATTTCTTGATGCCTATTGTATTCCATTCATTTGACATTCAATATAAATACATAATAATATAACGGTCTATTTATTCGTACATAGTGCTGAAAGGACTGCAAATGAGAAGCGAACGCCACTCCGCTCTCTGGGTTAGTAAAAACGACGCTCCGGCGACTCACATTGACCTGAAACTGTAGTGCCATCTGCTTTATTGCAAAACAAAGCTGTCTGTTGGAACTTTAAGTTTATTTCTTAGAGTGTTCAAGGTGGTATACAACCCTAAATACTTTAAAAGCTTCCGTCATGCTTTTTGTGTTCCAAATTGAGGAGAGATTATTAATGACATAGATTTTCCTAGAAAATTATCTGGCATCCGCAACTTCGCTCCCGTGACAGTCAAAAATGATCCCAAAGGAACATTTCCCACAAAATGAATTATCAAATGCCATGCAGGGCTACCTGTGTACCAAGTTTGGTCTGAATCCGTTCAGCAGTGCTATTCTGTAACAACATTTTCGTGTCTCGACAGCGGAATCCGAGGTGAGTTTCAAATTCGTATAAATATAAGACCTTATGATGTGTGAAATAAAGTTCACTTTGTAAGCTTAGTCACTCAGGTGAAGTCGATATCGAAATGGTTATTTACAGAATAGACTAGCAGCTGCTAATGTAATATTAGTAAGTATGGATTATGCTCTATCTTGACACTCATTTACCGCATTCATATTCTACTTTGCCCAGTGTCATTTCACAATCTTGTATTAAAAGTAAGACATAAACATTTAAAAGTTCCACAAAGGGCTCATTCGCATCTGTGGATAAAGACAGTAAAAAATATATTGTTTGCCTCTAAACCGAGTTTGATGAAGGTTTTATTCCAATATTACGACTCTTTCCTGCTTTTATTTACCATTTAATTACTTTGGGCCGATAAAGACCTGTTAAACCACAGAAATCTTTGTCTATACTGTCACAAAAGTCTAGTAGCCTTATTTGAACCATGTTATTAGTCTAAAAACTGACCAAATTCGAAATTCAAATTTTACATAGACAATTATTTGAAATTAAGTATCTGCTGACTGCTATTCAAGCGTTTGGTTACTTTTTTATAGATAAGGTTCAAGGCTACATTTATACAGTTGTGTTCAGTTAAGAGAATATGAAGTAAGCTGACATCAAACAACTGACTTTAGACTAGACAGGAGTTGAGCACTGAAGATAAACGCTCCGGCTGTGTCGTGAGAGCATCGCCATTTTATAAATGGGCTGTGACGCTCTACGACTTTGCAAGAGTTAGTGACGACATCGTCGCGTTGTCTTACGCTTATTTATGTATCTTAGTACCCATAGAAAAATATAAAAAACAGATGTTAGTACCTATAGGTATTTCCCATAGGAGTATATAGACGATGATGGAAGGAGGGCGGTGTAATTAGGTTGCTTCCGCGTAGATTGATATTATTTATTTATTTATTTATGTACACACAATATACTAAACGACATTATAAAAAAAAATAAAAAATAATAAAAATAGAATAAAAAAAAGAAATAAAATAATGGTCAAAATGGTGGGTGGGTGGTGTGGTGGTGGTGATGGTGGTCTAATGATGGTGATAATGGTCTGATATTGTAATTGACTGGACACATGATAGGTCTCCACTTAGGTTTACGGGAGTGTAGCATATAGGAAATTATGCTGGCTTCATACATGAATGTTCAGCTATGATTGTATTAAATGTTGGGTGAAAACCGGTTTTCGACTATGCAAAATATACATCGTTGTTGAAAATTCCAAATTTGATTGACCAAAACCTGAACGGCAAAAGCTTTTTGTTACAAACAATTTAATTTCGCTGCGGTGTGCACATGACACTCAAAAATGCTTTTATGTTCCAAACATTTTTTTTAGATAAAAACTAGGTCGACCAACCGGCCTATACGTTTTAAAAACCTAGCCGTTTACAAAGCTCGTTTCACTAGTAGTTACGTTAAAAGCTACAGAATACTCTGGCTAAACGCATCTGCATTGTTCCATCACACTCATGCCGAGAATCAATTCCGGAGCACACGGCATCGGCCTTCCCCGAATGACAGCGACACGAATGCGGTCGCTGTAAATGTTCGCGTTTGGCGGGAAATGTGAAAAGCGCGGGACCAACCGGCAGCTGATGTCAAGCCGCCATTTTGTTTCCTCTGCGGTTTGGCCCGCGAATATTTTTGACGCGTACGTTTAAATGGAACGTGAAACGGCGTGTTATTGAGTTAATTTATCTGTATGGAATTGTATGGCCTTTAACTGGTGCTCCGAATTTTATGCATGGAATATAAAACCCCAGTTTCGGTTCGACTTAATATGTCATCTGAGACTTTGGTGTATGGTTACGCTTTCCGTTGCCGGTAAGTAGGTAGGTAGGTGGAACTATAAATATGTGTGATGAAAAAATTAGTAATTATCTATAATGCTAAGAAATATGAAGTAAACTAGGGGTGAACGGAGAGAAATCTAATAAAAATAAGGTCGTTAAACTTAGACATTTTTATTAGATTTCTCTCCATTCATTCAGTAGGTACCGAATCCCGTTTGGAACATACAAATTATGGCACCGTTTTATCCCTATACGTGTGTAGGTCAATGAAGCTGACCGGTCCCTCAAGTTTATTGAAGGCCAACACAAGGAAGGTGGAACATTCGAGAGTAGCTACTTACTCGGAGGGCAATCCATCACTCTGTGTCAAATCTCTACCCAATGGCGGAATTACTGGCGAAAATCAGATTTCCCTACTAATTGCCAGTAAGTATGAGCCTGAAAAGAAAATAAATATAACAAGGGTCAATTAGGTCATGTAAAAAATGTGAAAATGATAACTTTTCCTCATCAGATTTCAAATTGATTTCAATAATTTCGGTGACACATTCTAAATAAAGACGAAAAAAATAGTTTTTTTTTAGTTTAAAAAATCCTAACAGGTTCAGTGAAAACTTTGAAATCCACTGCTACCAAATAGATAGATTTGTTCAAATCGTATTTGTGTTAAGTGGTTTATTTAACAACTAATTGGTATCGTCGGATTAGCTGAAGCGTTAGTCCGCAAAGCCTTTTCTATCGGATAACTATTGTTAACGTTCAACCATTCACTCATTCATTCGAAAACCGTTGAGCGACTTGTGCAGAACGGTCAGGTTGTGTCGTCCGTATTTCAGTTTTCGTATTTTCAGTAGGTACAATAAATTGGGGCAATTTGGTAGCAACTGGGCTAATTGGGAGTCAGTGAGAAAACTCTGTTGATATTTCTTGTAGTTGTTACAAGAATAACGTTGTTAATTATTGTTTTCTTGTTCGTTTTCTGTGTTGTTCTGAAAACTTTAACGTTAATTGTGATTGATGGTACAATACTTACTGTGGACTAAAAGTGGTTACCTATGTTTTATAATCTGGTTTTATTTTGTTACAGGGCAGCATAAAAGCCAACTAAATGTTTCTTTGCGGTCCAAAAATCAACCCAAAATTCTTTCGCAGAACGTGAACGGTGTCTTTGGAATCGTTGACATCGTTGAGTTCTGAAATACGATAGTGCACGAAGTACCTAATCTGTTCAACGGCTGAGAAACTTTTCCCTGTTTCATGTCTCGACTGCGAATTGCTGCGGACCGCGCGGATTATTGAGAATACGAGAACAATTTGAAAGAAACTTCAAATACTTGCGATTCAATATTTTGAAATCTGTATTTGGTCAGTGATTTTGCGTGGTTAGTGCCACCGCAAGAGAAGAAGTTGGTAATTGGAACTAATTGATGATGATGGTGATAGGCCTCCATCAATAAATCAACTCTATGACAGGACTCCCGAGCATATCGCTAAGAACTCGTCTTGGTAAAAATACTAGACAGTCACTTCCTCCTGCTTTAGGTACCCAGAGCGGGAGGAGTTATTTGATGATTTTCCATCCTTTTAACGGATGTTCGGAACCCTTAAAACCTACAAATACCTAATTAATTTATTGTCCCTATAAACAACACAACTCCTCTACTGTATTCCTAATGCCTGGTCTTCATCTTCCTTGTAGATTGCACACCTTTCTGAACAGTCCTTAGAACAACAGTATTCCTGCTGCTGATGCAGTGGGCTGTATAATGCTATCAGCGGTCTTCATGTTCCTTGTACCCCTTTCTCAGCAGTCCTTTAGAATAAAACCATGTTCTCATTATCCCCAATCTGCATAACAACTTCATTTATTTCACACTCTAATCTCAGTGCTCCAGCCGAGGCTAAGATATTACGAAGTTAATATTATACCCGGTTTAATGGGTGATAAAATTAGCCATATTCACTCAGTAGAACGTAACACACAGTATTACAGTAACTTAACATTGTTTTACTAAGTTATTTCAGGCATTAGCTGTTTGCGGATGGAGTTTGAGTTTGCGATTTTCCGTCATGTTGGCAACACCGCTACGCTTTATAAAGTTAAAAATAAATCATTTAGATTTGGAATATTTTATGAAGGTACCTACTTTTTATCTTTATTAGGGTCTGAATTCTTTCAAAATAATGTTCTATTTGGAGGTTCTGTACCACATACCCATTCGAAGTTATGGTAAATAGGTACCTAAGTAGGCTGCACACCGAAAATACGAATACTTATCTTCCATGTTATTTTTAGTAGTTACTTAGTTCAGTACTAAGTATTTGATCCCAGAACATTTTTATTCTGATGAAATGGAAAAACTGAAACTTTTTCTAAATTATGAAATAGGTAGGTACTTAGGTAAGTTTTGCTATTGTGAACACTGGAAAATAATATTCCACGAACCAAAAACTAACAAAAAACACGTAACATACAAAGTATCCAGGATAGGTATAAAAAATATCGATTTTCGTCAAGGCAAAGAGGGAATGTTAGCGACGTATCTTAATAAGGATTCTTTCAAGTTTTTCATCAAGCGACCTTATCGGTGGCGGTCCTCCTAATTACTTGTTTTTTTTTCTCGTATTTTCCCGCCGTCCGTCGGTTGTAGCCTGTGACTGAGTTTGATAGGGAGGGAGATTTACCCGATATTGTGAAATGGCGGGAAAATATTGTTGTTGCACAGACTAAAAATAATGATGGCTGCTTTTATTGTGAGTTGTGCTGTATTTTCTTGTAAATATAGGCTTGTAAAATTAATGTGCCTAAATGCTTCAAGCTAGCTGGAATTGTGTTCTCATTTTCAGTAAAAATTAAAACATTTAAGTAAGTACCTAGGTATTTATACACCCCAGTATTTCTTTTATTTAACTTTTTGTTGGAAAGGCGTTACACATTATGGAAACTTGAAATGCAAAAGCAGGAAAAACAAAACCGAGATGAAAAAAAAAATAACGACCGTCCGGAATTCCGGATACACACATACACTCATACAATAAAAAAAAAATAAAAAAAAATTAATTCAATTCTACAATATTTTAAAATTACAACGAAAATATCCCTGTATGTTTCATTTACTAAAACAACAAGGATTATCGGATATTTTTCTACAGAAACTGTAAAACAATTTAACCGAAACAATTTATTTTACAAAATAAATGGTTATCCACATATCACGCTCCATTTGTCGCGCGCTTGTTGCACTTAAAGCATCGAGCACAACTTATCTATGGGAACATTTTATACTCTATTTACGGCGCGTTAACAGCGAATCACTAGTCGCTGCGTTGTTCGAAAATTTAAAATGGAGAATAGAGTTTCCTACTTGTGTCAGATAAATGGAGTCTACTTACCATAAAATCATTATACATTACTTAAATTTTTGTTTTTGACGAAGAAAAACAAATAGGTAGGTAAAACTTACAGAAATCTAGAAATCTTTTAAGGTACAGACGCCAGCACATCAAGCCACAACAATCTGTCAAATTTCTACAATAGATTTTTAACTTTATTCCTAAAGTTTTAAGTTCCAAGTTTGATTAGCAAAATTTGACAGTTTCGGATAGCTTGGTGTACTGGCGACTGTAGCTACATAATGAGTAGGTAGGTACTTATATAAGTGGTGTTGTTAAATTTGGAAGTACCTCGTTCCTAAACTGATTGACAAACATATTACCTAGTGTAACTAGGTAGGTAGATATTTACTTTAAACCCCAAACTTTGCTGCAACTAGCAAGCCTTCGTTGGAAAGTGAGGATCCTCCGTCCAGACGATTGTGTTGTCTCTTGGGCAACTACCCGATCATATTTGGGCTTTTGCTTATTTTCAAAGAAAGAAAAGAAAAAGAAAGCGTTACTTTTTGTGGCGGTATCGATGCCGCTACAGAGGCCTTAGTGTGAGTTTTTTCGACTCACGTTCGAACGCGTTCGATTGCGAGCGCGTTAGAATTTAGTATGGGAATTTAGTTATAGTGCCACCTGGTGGTCACTCGTAGAACCTAATTTCCCATACTAAATTCTAACGCGCTCGCAATCGAACGCGTTCGAACGTGAGTCGAAAAAACTCACACTAAGGCCTCAGGTAATTGTGTATTGTCCCGAAAATAAAAATCTCAAACGCTCTACTGCCTACCAAATTAATGCAGGAAAATTGTAGCAAATTACTAAAATATTGCAAGAATGATTCCATTAGTTCATAGCCAATCCTCTATCAAGCATTTATACACAGATTCTAAATTTAAAAAGTAAAAAAAAAGGTTATGACAGAAATGAAGAGGTCATATTATTATATATTTCCATTCATAAGTTCCCTTTTACTTATACCTAAATTGTGTGTATCTTTGTGTGCCAAATTTTGTTTTCTTTCTTTCTTCTTTTCTTTCTTTCTTTCTATATATTATTATTAATATATTTTCCATTTGTCGACAAAGCAGAGCAACGTTATTTTCATTTATATTTAAGAACTATTTTATTTTTAAATAGCTTTATAATAATCTATTTATTTATCAGATAACAAAGGTCCACACAAACATTATATTTGATTACGTATACATATTTGATTTATTTATTTTTTCACGGCCTGTCATACAGTCGAAGTGCGGGTCGCATAGCACGGCATGCAAACATCAACGACACTATCCGACGCGCTCTTGTCGTCGTCGGCATTCCAGCCGTATTAGAACCCATTGGCCTGCCACGCGACGATGGCAAGCGACCGGATGGTATGTCTTTATTTCCATGGAAGATGTGTAGGCCTTGTGCTACTTGTGTTGATCTTGAGTCGACTCATGCGCCATCCCATCTTCCTAGCTCGTCCTGCTGTGCTTTTTCTGCCGCTTCGGCTGCTGAAAACCTCGAACGGCGGAAATATATTAGCCTTATTGGCAGCTAGGTACATTTTTGAGCCGTTTGGGGTTGAAGCTCTTGGATCGTGGGGTCCGAGTGCTCACGTGCTATTAGCAAAACGCTTAGTTGACGGTTCGCGTGACCCATGGGCTGGCTTTTACCTTGGACAGAGAATAAGCATTGCCCTAAGGCATTGCCATACAACGTGGCAATGCCGCCAGTATTTTGGGCTCCCTTCCAGTCGATAGCGATGGGGACGAATTTTTTGACACCATATTTTAGTTAGGAGTTTGACTTTCTATTTTATGTGTATATAATTTGTCCTTTAAATAAATATTTCATGTTTGATTAGCTCATAATTTATTAGAATTTTAAAAGTTATTTCCACAGAAGAATAGGTTCTCGATCCTTTGAAAAACAGAATAGCCCAGTTGCAAAGTACAGGCAATATTGGCAGAAGGGGCTTGAAATACAATTATGAAGCAGTGTGTTGTACAGCCGCGCCCCAGGGACAATCGCGACTATCCTTCTGTGTCCTATAGCTTTTTGTATGCAATCTGTATGCCGCATGGAACACGTCATTCGATGTATTCTCGCTATAAGCGGTTGGTTATGTGTGTATCTTTTTTTTATTTTTAAATTTAAAGCGGTTGTATGTACAGATATAGAGCCTATTAAATTAAAAACTGACTAATTATTGTAAATGCAAAAGTGAGTACCTATCATCGTTTTCAGTCCTACAGAGATAGATATGTAAATGGGATCCTGACGACGGTTATAGTCTACTTTATCGCCATTGAAGGCACGGGTAAAAGCTAGCAGCGTATAAATGCAAGCTCATATTATAATTAATCATGAACAAGTTGGTACGAATAGGATAAGAGAAGAACTCATTGTTTTAAAAAAATCGTCCACATTGCAATTAATGGGGAAAGTGCCCAAAACACTGGCAGCATTGCCACGTTGAATGCCCCAGTTTTATAAATTGGCAAACAAAGTCAATGTTTATTCTTTCTGATAGGTACCTACCTAGTTTATGAGTTTTAAATTTCGAATATTGGAACTTTGGCGTTCAACAACAAGGCGGGTTGTAATTTAGGAGGGATCTATTGAAGGCGTTCAATGCGCTGTGTTTTATTACTTTAACATGATAAATGACGCTGAACTAAGAAAGTAGGTAAGTACGTACCTATCCAGGAAATATAATGGATGCCATGTATTGGCTGCAATTTTGCTCTGGTTTTTGTTATTTTGCAATGAATGGCTTGTATTCTAACCGAATGCAACTGATTACAAGTATTTTACATGACGCCTACCTGACCTCCTAAGAGAGAGAGTACCTAATTGAGTAAAGCTATACCCCAACTTTGGCAAAACTGGTTAAGTTGGTTAAGATCTCTTAGCTTCTGACTGACGATGATCTACAAATGACAGTACCTAAGGTACTTATTGAGGCACGGAAGAATCGCGGTATATAGGTACACATAGGATGGGCACCCATCCACAGGCCGACCTCGGCAAGCGTTGATTAAACTCGAACATCGATCCGTGCGTGATATTATTTAAGTAGTTACGGGCTCGGATACTTACCACACGTCTCTAATAAAGCGTTCTTGTTCCATCTCCGACCATAAACAAGGGCAGAGTTGAAGCAAAACCTTGACCTAATTAATGTGTCGTAACCATGGTCCTGCGGAAAGGGTTACCAGTTCTACTTTGTTCGGCAAATGGGCACTCATTGCGGATTTTATGGTTAAAATTCTTAAAGGTGTAGGTACCTACGAGTGTAAATCTGGTGCACATAGAATGTTAACATCGAGGTTTAAATATAATTTATATTAAATACTAGATGCCCCGCGCAACTTTGTCTGCGTCACATTTCCCGCTCCTAAATAATATTGCAACAAAAAATTGAGATGTAAGCTACCCTATTTTTCAAGTTGGAATCGGTTAAGTAGTTTAGGAGTCCATCGCGGACAAACAACGTGATACGTGATTTATATATATTAAGATAAATAGAATTTGCGGGTGACGTCAGCCGCAAGCACGAAGCCGGTTCCTGAAAATGCTAGTCGAGGCCAGCTCACAGGTGGCGAGGTGATTTGGACGCGTATTGTGAGGGATATGTTTCGAGACGGCAGTGGCGCTTGATAAGATTGTGTGAAAGGATTTAGGGGAGATTTAGGCCCAGCAGTGGGATAGCAACAAATCAAACTTCTGGTGATACTGGCACTGTAACAAGTAGACAAAAAAAATAGGTACCTATTGCTATTGAAACAGCTAGATAAAAAATAAAATAAACTACTGCTAATATGTGTGGTGTATCTGTTTTGTTTGGTACTGTTTTTTTATTTTAATTAGATGGCAATTGATTTTCGTCACTTTTGTGGCGTTCCTCTGACCAATTTGATTTGACCCTGTACCTACTTACCTATTAACTCTGAAGGACGTCTAGTCATTATGATCAAATCAAATAGAATAATACTGGCCTTGAATATGAATTGAATGAGTCGGCACATTTTATTGATATCTAAAGTATGTATGGTGCTTGTGTTGACTTGGCATAATTAATGAGCTGAAAATATTAATTTATATTTCCTTGTGAAGGTCGCGGAATCTACTGGAAGCAAGAAAGACCCGGTGGAGATACTTGAGGGAAAGATGTAGAGATACTTGAGGGAAAGATGTAGAGATACTTGAGGGAAGTCGAGTAAAATAAAATTTATTTATTTATTGATGTACACACAAGAAACTTAAAAAAGAAAAAGTATACAGAGAATAGAGCACAAAGGTACTGCTTATTTCATATGAAATTTCCTCCAGCAGACCTGCGACAAGACAGTGGGAAAAGAAACATAGACACACTGTGTAGAAACAAAGAAGGAAACTAAAAATAGACTAAACTAACTTAACTGAAAAATATTATTAACTACTAATAAATACATCAGAATACAATAAACATACAAACAAATATGCAGATATAGATTACATAAAATACATAATTATAAAAAAAAACATACCTTTAATATATCATTATTATGGTATAGAAGAGAGATAGTGCTCTCATTATTCTTGTTCTTGTAGTATCTATCATTGTTTTTGTATAGGGACTTTTACCTTTCATAACTCACAAGGATTTTCTTGCGGCTTTGTTAGCGAGTATCCCGCTTTTTCCCGTATGACTTTCCTCATAAATATGGCTATCATATACTAAAACAATTTTCTAAATCGGACTGGTAGTTAGTTCCAGAGATTAGAGCGTTCAAATAAACAAACTCTTCAGCTTGATTATATTTGGACGCAAAGATATGATTTTTTGCGGCATTATCAATACCTATTCTGTGATTGTTAAGTCTCTACCTGCTACCTACACCTCAAGAGTAGGTAGAGAGTAGCTCTACAGCCCACTGACAAATGGTCAGTCAGTGGAGGCTGAGCAACAGAGTACAGTCGCCAGCACAACAAGCTACAACAATCTGTCAAATTTCTTTGTTAGATTTTCAACTTTATTACCAATGTGATTGGGTTCAAATTTGATTGGGAAAACTTGACTGGCTTGCTGGCGACTGTACCGTTGGTTACCCTTCGAGTACAGAACCCTAAAATCTAAAAAAAATAAAACTAATAAAATCTCTAACTACCCTCAACAACTATTAACTCCCGGGAACCAAACTCTGAGCCTCGATTTCCGCGGCGCTGGCTAGCAGACAGTAACCAGACGGATATTTCCCATGGGAGCCATAAACACGATGGGGTGTAAGGCACCCGCCATGTCGAGTCATGTGGGGACTTGTTGTAATGCAGTGTGTCGGTGCAGTTTTGTTGAGTTTATTGAACTTGTTATGGCTAATTGAAATCATAATTCAAGATAATTTTATTCCTTTTCTTTGTTACTCAATTATCGCCTTTAGTTTATTGTGTTGTAAACTGTAGAAATTTAAGTGACCATTTTTTAAAATCGGCTAAATGCGAATCAGCTTCTCACACGAAGGATTCCGTACCATAAACCAAAAAATAACACGTTTCTTTCTTGTATGAGAGAGTACGTCTATAATTTTTAACATAATTTAATTGTTATTGCCGCAATAGAACTAAATGAACACTAAGTGAAAATTTCAGCAATTTGCTTATAACGGTTCTTGAGATATAGCCCACTAACAGACGGACGGACAGCCGAGACTTAGTAATAGGATTCCACTGGGAACTCCCAAACTCTATCTATTTCAACTTAGCGCTATTATTAGGAGCAAGTGTGGCTTAACCTAAAAGTTCTTTAGCCACGAGCACTAGTGTTGCAATAAGCGTGGCTTAACCAAACTCTATCTATTTCAACTTAGCGCTATTGTTAGGAGCAAGCGTGGCTTAACCTAAAAGTTCTTTAGCCACGAGGACTAGTGTTGCAATAAGCGTGCGGCTTTACCTAAAAGTTCTTTAGCCACGAGCACTAGTGTTGGAATAAGCGTGGCTTATCTCGAAGTTCTTTAGCCACGAGCACTACTGCTAGTCTATTCTGTAAATAACCATTTCGATATCGACTTCACCTGAGTGACTAAGCTTACAAATTGAACTTTATTTCACACACCATAAGGTTTTATATTTATACGAATTTGAAACTCACCTCGGATTCCGCTGTCGAGACACGAAAATGTTGTTACAGAATAGCACTGCTGTTCGAAGCAAGTGTAGCTTAACTTCGAAGTTATTTACCCACAAGTACTTCAGTTCGGAGCAAGCGTAGCTAACCTCAAGTTCTTTAGCCAGGAGCACTACAGTTTGTAGCGAACACATAATTGCCTAAATTCTGAATTCAACATGAGTAAATCTGGACTATTCACTCATTTTCACGGTCATTCGTATGGATTCGAGGAAAGGAATCATCTGTTTACGACGGCGTAAAAGATCCAAAATATTTAATCATCGTTGTCCTCGAACATTCCATTGTATTCAGTTTATCAACTTCATTAAATTTATCCCATTTACTGAAATCATTTTTCGATACAAAAATGTTAAGTAAAATGTATCTAAATATTTCCGTCCGATATTGTTTGTTGCTTAGTAATATATTGTATCTTGTCGTGAATAGCTAAAAGGCTATGAGATTATTGGTCTTGTCGGTCGCGTGCACCCGTAAGTATTCTATAGTAATTCATACAAAGCAGTGAGTCGCGGTCGCTCGTCGTTGTCGCCAGTCGCGGTCGCCAAGATCGGACCTATAGAGCACTTTGTGTCGCAGCTCATCTGGGGAACTGTCTACTACTTAGGTAGGTAGTGCAGCATTGTAGATGCAGCTAGCCGAATTGTTTCCTTTTCTGAAAGCTAATTTGAATTTAGACCAATGAAAAAATCAGGGCGGAAAAGGGGCTTGTCGACTTGACCCGCTTGAGGGTAGGTTTTGGCAAAGTAAACACATGACATTTTATTTTGCTCCATTTTATTTTCCTCATTGACTTCGTTAGGTAGAAGAATAATACTAAAGACATCTCGGACCTCTGGCGACTTTAGCCTTTTAGCTCCAATTTCATCATCCAGGTAAACAAAAATGCTCTTTTAATAAAAATTACTGTGCCAAACTGAATTAAATTTTTATGGGAATAAATAGCAAATTTAAATAGCCGCATCGAACTAAAAATATTCACAGATATCGGATCAGAAACCTCGCAGCAATCAGTGTAGGAACTAGGAACATACATAAAAAAATTATATTAACCCACCAAATTAAGAATGTCCCTGTTAAAAAACACGGACAATAATTGTGTTTAGGGGTCCCTAGCACCAGCAGTGCTATTCTGTAACAACATTTTCATGTCTCGACAGCGGAATCCGAGGTGAGTTTCAAATTCGTATAAATATAAGACCTTATGATGTGTGAAATAAAGTTCACTTAGTAAGCTTACTCACTCAGGTGAAGTCGATATCGAAATGGTTATTTACAGAATAGACTAGCTGGTGTTACTGAAAACAACTATTTTTAGTAAGTACGGACCTAAAAACAAAAAAAACTACCTATCTTAACTTAGATACCACTTTAGGGGACTTCACTAGAGATGGGACCGCTGGGATGGCTGAGATGCAGAATTCCAATTAGTGCTAAAGTTCTAGAAACCACTTTGGACATAAATTAGTGAGCTAAAAGTGGATACTGTGTAGTGGCGGGAAAAGTTTCACTTTCGCGCGACTTTTACGACTTGCACACGACCTGTCTAACGTAGTGACTTGTGCTAGTGCGTTTACATTGGAACAGTAGGTAGGCGAGTACGATGGTAAGTAAATAATTAAAGCAGAAACCCATTGACTCAATTAAAATAAGGGTGTAAAATAAGTGGTATTTTGTTATGACATAAGAATATTGTAGACTAGCTGGCTCGCGCAACTTCGTCTGCGTCACATTTTCCATTACTGCTCCGCTCCTATTTATCTTAGCGTGATGATATATAGCCTATAGCCTTTCTCGATAAATGAGCTATATAGCACTGAAAGAATTTTTCAAATCGGACCAGTAGTTCCTGAGATTAGCGCGTTCAACCAAACAAACAAACAAACTCTTCTGCTTTATAATATTAAGTACCTACCTAAATAACAATACCAAAAATTTTTTTTTTTTTTTTTTTTTATATTTATAGGCGTACGTTTGACCGCTATCTCACCTGATGTTAAGCGATGATGCGGTCTAAGGTGGAGCACGCTTGCCTAGAAGTAACCTATTCACTCTTGACTTTAAAGACTCCCAGGTTGTAGCTATCAGGAAACACAGACTCAGGCAGGGAATTCCACTCCTTAGCTGTACGCACAATGAATGTATTCCCAAAACGTTTTGTGCGTATAGGTGGGATGTCCACCATGTACCGGTGGTACATCGCCGTACGTCTTGTGGTCCGATGGTGGAACGGGCTTGGCGGAATTAAGTTATGCAATTCCGTCGCACACTCCCCAAAATGTAAACGATAGAAAACCGACAGGCCAGCAACTCGGCGTCGATGCTTAAGACTTTGGAGCTTCGATTCGACGAGCTTATTATCACCGATGATCCTCTTGGCTCGTTTTTCAATTGACTCGAGGGCATCAAGCTGGTATCTGGCAGATCCGTCCCAAAGATGAGAGCAGTATTCCATACACGATCGAATTTGCGCTTGATACAGTTTAAGAAGCTGTTCCGGCGTGAAGTACCGTCTCACCTTTGCCAGGATCCCCAACTTTCTAGCAGCCACTTGAGCCTTGGCCTCTATGAAGGGGCCAAAATTGAGGGTGGATGTTAATGTAACACCAAGAAGCTCAAGTCTGTCGGTTATCGGCAGGGTTACACCGCGGAGAGATGGAGCAGGGTTGAATTGACTCCTTTTAGCGGAAAAAAGACACGCTTGGGTCTTCGCAGCATTGAACTTGACCAGATTAGCATCGCCCCATTCGGAGACAGCCTGTAAGGAAACGTTCAAGCGCTCAACCATAGCCTCCCGGAGAGACCGGGTCTGTGACCCACCAGCTCGTGCGTCAGACACGTATCTCTCAGCAACAGTGCTGTCGTCTGCATACCCAAAAGTACCGGGTTTTAGCAGATCGTTAATATGCAGCAGGAACAATGTTGCCGAGAGTACTGACCCCTGAGGAACCCCGGCATTAATATCCAGCAGTCCGGACGAGCAGCCATCTATGACCACTCGGATAGACCGATCCCTCAGGAAATCTGCAATCCAGTCACACAATCCGACGGGCAGACCGAAGGAAGGAAGCTTACTAATAAGGCCATCGTGCCAGACCCTATCGAAGGCCTTCGAGATGTCTAGGGAGACCGCAAGTGCTTCCCCGTGCTTCTCAATGGCCTCACTCCAGATGTGAATGGCATACGCTAGAAGATCCCCAGTTGACCGATTTCGGCGAAAGCCGTATTGTCGGTCACTAAGGATATCGTTCGCTTCTAGGTATGCCAGGAGCTTGCGATTCAGTACCCGTTCCATACTCTTACAGAGTATGGACGTTACCGAGATGGGTCTATAGTTTGACGGGTCGGCTCGACTACCCTTCTTGGGCACGGGCTGCACGTTAGCTTGCTTCCAAGCCTTCGGCACTTTCCCAGTCTCAAACGAAAGGCGAAATAGGCGTGTCAAGATCGGAGACAACTCAGGCGCACAAGTCTTCAGTACAATTGCTGGAATCCCATCGGGGCCACTAGCCTTGTTCACGTCTAGGTTACGCAGTACCCTAAGTACGTCCCTCTGATGAATGCTTATGTTCGGCATATATGACCCGCATCCAACAGGAGGAGTAGGGGGCCTCGCGCCACCCGAATCTAGACGTGACGATTCCGCAAACATAGAGGCGAACAAGTTTGCTTTCTCCTCAGCGGAGTGGGCCAGCGACCCGTCGGGTCTCAGCAGTGGTGGCAGTGAGGGGCGGCAGAAGTTCGATTCGACCGACTTAGCCAGGGACCAAAAAGCTTTACTACCTGCTGGGTATGAAGCAAGTTTGTTCCCTATTCGGCTAATGTGGTCGAACCGAGCCCTCCGCAACACCTTCTTGCAGGACTTGGCAGCCCTGTTGAAGGCTCTCTTCTTCTGAATCGCGTCACTTGCTTTGCGGGTACGGGCGTCAACCCATGCTAGGTAAGCCTCATGCTTTAGCGCATTAGCACGGTTGCACTCGGCACCAAACCACGGGCGAGCTTCGCCAGACATCACTACGTCCAAGAACGGAATGTAGTACTCCATTCCCTGCCGCAGCACATCTGTCACGGCGTCCGCGCACGACGATGCATCAGTTGAAGAGAAGCAAGTGGGCTGCCAAGGATAACATGCGAAGAAAGATCGCATGCCATCCCAATCTGCTGACCTGTATCGCCATACCCGCCGAGTGCCTCTTGGGCTGGGATCGGGTGGGGAGTAGACGGACACAGATTTCACCAGACAGTGGTCGGAACTACCCAGCGGAGCAGAAATCGACACCGAGTAGCGGTCTGGATCCGTTGTCAGCAGAAGGTCCAAGCAATTGGCTGTGTGCGAATCAACGTCCGGCACCCTTGTTGCCCCCTGGACCAGCTGGGTGAGATTTAACGCTAGCGCTAGCTTTCGCGCCTCTCGTCCAGCATGATCTGTGTGCTGGTATGGGAAGAGCCACTCCTGATGGTGGGCATTGAAGTCCCCCAGCAACACCAGTTGAGCAGAAGGGTACCGCTGCTGAGCCACATCCGCCGCCTCACTTAGGTGCTGTATGAGCCCAGTTGTCTCTAGATCACCGCTGTGCGAACGGTAGACACAGGCGTAGATAATTTTATCCAGGCCAGTGTCCACTAGAACCCACAGCGTCGAAAACCTGGAGTCTTCGATAGTCGCGAGACGCCGATAACAGATGTCGTCCCGGGCGTACATACATACGCCCGCGCGTGGTTTGAAGTGGTGCTCCAGGGTAAACCCTGGGTACGACAAGTACGACACGTCTGACGGACATCTGATCTGCGTCTCGGAAAGGAACAGGAGCGCTGGTTTCTCAGTCTCGAGGTGGTGATGGACTGCGGCGAGATTTGAGTGCAGGCCTCGTATATTAGAGAGGTGCACTTTGTGCGAGAGGGAGTGCTGCCGCTGTACAGCGTTTTTCTTTCTGTTCCTGTTCATGATTAAGAGTGAAGGAAGGAGAGGAGAAGGAAGTGAAATGAGGTTCCATGCTGCTAACCCACAGGCATGCCCTGACAGGACGGCATCGTTGGGGGGCTAGTCTGGAGACTGCGGGGACGCCCGAGCCCCCCCGGGAATGTCCATCGGGCCCTCTCGTCTGGTCGCCAACCAGCACGATGGTGCATTCCGGGATTTTTCGACAGTTGGCGGTGCAGCCTTTCATGTGTGGCTGGCACACTACTTGGGCCCCCAACTACCTGCGGTCGGCCAGCGGCGCACCGTGCCTCGGATCCCGCTACCCTCCGCGACTAGTCTCCCGATACGCCCATATCAACGCGTGCCTGATCGGTCTGCCTGCATTGGAACAACTATTTCGACCCAACTCCTCGTGTATTGGCTACACTGGGCATCGCACCGGAACGCGGCTAGGTCGCTTGGCGGTACGTCTTTGCCCAGTGGGTGGTCACAAGCCATCGGCCGAAACCTACCACCAGTTGATGTCACCTGATTAGCACCACCCGGGGACCACGTGTAGGGACAATTCTTTAGGGGTATTCTCCTACGGACGCGGGTGACTCGGCCCCCAAAATGACCTAAGGTACCGATCCCAAACGTACTTATTTGTCAGCCCTTTGCAATTTGGCGCCAAAAAATAACAATTAGACTTATAAAGACCTCATCTTAATCTCAGACGAAATGAGCCACACCTGGACGTAGGCCTCTCCCAAGCTTCGCCACATCGACCAGACTTAGACATCGGAGGCTTAATGGACATAATCACAACAGCCTAGCATACTTATGAAATTATTTACTTGGAGCTACCAGCAGTATGAAGATAATGCCTACTTCTTTATCAACATCCCGCTGAGTAGTTCTATTAACGAAACACACTCACAGCTGTTTTCTTAAAGCCACAAACCAGCGTGGAAAACATCGGTATAACATAATTCGTCATATCGAATTGATTAAAGCGCTTTTATGTGTCAAGTAGACGAATATTATTTTGTCCCACTGCCGAGTGCCATATATTAGTGGTTGCAAACCGACGATAAGTAAGTTGACAGACTTTTAAAACTATCATCATCGTTTCAGTCATCAGTCAGAAGACGCTTACTAAGTACCTACTTAAGTCCTTGACTTGTCTCTCCCAAGCGTGGCCACATGGAGCAGACTCGGGCATTGACACTTAGAGTGCAGGGTCCAGAATTACCAAAGCACAGCGCAACGTACTTCGAGGTCATAGCAGGGCTGTAGCTAGAGTCGAATTCGAGGTAGGGCATTGTTTACAGGTAGGGCGGAAGTAAAAAAAATATCATAAATGATCTGCTCCGAAGCACGGGCTCCTAAATCAATCACCATGTATATCACTGACCTCTAGGTCAGTAGACTGTGGTATGTTCGGAAAAGTTTGGATACCTATCGCTACATTTTTTTTTAACTCAAACTATAAACAAACAATAGAACTATAATTTATCGTAGTGTTTGGTATTTTTAAGGTAGGGCATTGTAATTTCAAGGTAGGGCATTGCCCCACAATGCCCCCCCCTAGCTACGGCCGGGGGTCATAGTAGTCTGAAATAACTAAAGACCTTTGTAGGACACAGGCAAACTTATTCCGCATTTAGGTAAGTGAAAAACAAGATATTTAAGGAAGGAGATGTTTTGTATATTTCTATGTACCAAACACACAGCTGTTTTACTTAAAACCAAAACTCCTACCACAAACCGGGTGATAAAATGTCGCAATACCATAATGCGTCATATTGAAGCAAATAAAGCAATATAACGCGCTTTATGTGGCAAGTAGACGAATATTTGTCCCACTGCCGAGTGCCATGTGCCGGTTATTGGCTGCAAAAGCTGAATTAAAGAGCTCAGAGACGTACAAAACGTTTTCATGTTACTCCAGCGCAAATTCGAAGGAAGTCTTGAAATAAATGTCTTCATAAAAACATATCTCAATCTCTCTGGTCGTAGATATTTTTTTTTAGGAGCAGGATGTGCTTGATGGATTGTATTCGTCCATGACGTTTTTAACTTATTATTATTTTTTTTTTTTCAATTCTCCATCTATATAGATATGTACTTACCTACTCGAGAATTACAAAAATAATTTTGTAAAACTGAAACCTTTCAGATAACTACACGTATTACGTACTTACATTTACAGCCGTTCATAAAGCTTTTTATTAGGGTTCCGTAGGTACCGGGTACCTACCGAACCAACGGGACTCAATTACTTACTACGCCTCCACTGTCCGTCCGTCCGTCTTCTGTCAACGGGCTCTATCTCAGGAACCGTAACAGGTTGACAGTTGCTATTTTCACTGAGTGTGAAGATATTTCTATTGCCGATACCAAAAAATAATAAAATTAAATTTAAAATTAAGGGGGGCTCTCGTCGCCGTGGTAGACGCCGCGGGCGTCGGAGGCCACCTGGTGACCTCCGGCCACCGTAGGCGCGGGTCTGTGGACGGTGAGCTATGGGTGGCTCGCCGTCCGTCCGTCTTCTGACGACAGGGGCGTTCGTGTTCCACGCGCGCCTCAAAGAGAGTCAGCACACAGAGGGGCCCGAAAGTGCCGACACCTGCCGGAGTTGCGGGACTATTCGAGAGAGATACCGTGGCTCCGGAACACAAAGGGCACTGAAGGAACATGGTGGGTTTTCAGTCAGTAAGAGTCTGACACTCCCTCCCGCTCCGACCAGAGCGAGGGAAGTCATTTGATGATTTCCCATCCCTAAAAAAAAAGGGGGGGCTCTCGTATTCAAATTGTCTTTAGCAATTTCGAATAAAGAATCTGCCAATCAGTACTATAACGTGTTAACTACCTATAACACAAAAAAAAAATAAGTAGAGCGCGGTTCGGGTTAAAAGATATCCATATAATTAGATATAAGTAGGTAGGTATTAGGTACCTACTAAGGCACTAACCCACTTAAAAATAAACCAACTGTCGGCTATCCGCATGTCTTTTTATGGGAGTCCCACGGGTCGCGATCGAGGATGTAGCTTTAGCTGTTCTCGTCCATGTTTTACTAAAGTAAAGAAGGTAACATAATTAGGTAGGTACCTACTAAGTTTAGATAGTGTCGGTTACTGAATTGAATCGGTATTTGAGTTAATTAAGAACTTATCAACCTTGGGTAGGTATAGATCTATCTACCTACTTGAATAACAAAGCTTGTCAGATTTTCTGGCTAAAGTAGAGACAAATAGGTGCTCAACATTAAATTCTTTATTCAGAAACCAGGGAAAGCCTACAAAACTACATACGTATACCTTATAATTATATAGGTACCAACACTATGTTTCCTATCAAGCTTCAATAAAACATCAGTGTGTGTAAAAATCAACGCGGTCACAGCAAAACAAAAACCAAAAGCTCGGAAAGAAAATGCATTCTAATTTTCGCGTAACGTCGTCACCTAGGGGCATTTTTTCGTTTGGTAGGTAGGTACTAAGAAAATCAGAGTAAATTCAATGAGTCTGTCTAATTAGGTACCGTTTGTTAAAAATAATAAACAAAAACTTCATGAAAATTTAAACGCCTAGGTACGTTGGATTTGGTTCTCTTTGAATAGTAATTAATTTCTGTCAAATTTTGTACTTAAGTCTGTAGGTAGGTAGTTATAATCATTTATAATTTTCCTGAAAAGTTATGTACTTACTTACGCAATAATAATCATACAAGTTTTCAATAAAGTGCTACGTTTACTACGAAGTGCTACGAGAAAATGCCACAGTCTACTAAATAATAGCTCGTTTCACGCAGTATCTTCACAGTTCACAGAGGCCGTTGACTACAATATCATCTATCCTTTTCTAACAGGCATCTATACTCTTCCGTAAATCGAAATCAAAGCTCGTCGGGATTGGAGCGTGGTGAAGTTGTAGCGGTCGCCTCACCAAAGTGAAGTGGAATGCAAATTGATGTGCGTTCAGAAGATAGCGACGGGCCAATTTTAGAATATTTTCTGACGTTTTCCAACAAATTAAATAAATGGCAAATGGAGCAATTGCATCAAATATTATGACAGTCTTGAACAAAAATAACATTCATTAAAACTAAGCATGCCGATTATATAAGACAATAGAATCTGCGAAATGTTTTTTAAGCAAAATTCCGACCAAAAGCGTTGACACTTCACTGGCGTTTTGAACAAGCCGGCCGAAAAATTTTACGCTCTCGTATGTGCGGAACGTACCTGCATATGGCGGACGCTCAGTTTGTGTTTATGTCAATAAGAAACTGATTTTTAACATTTGCGCGGGTGTGGATTAAACAATTTATTAATAATTATGTGCTAGTGGAACCTGTGTATTGTGTGTTTTTTTGGTGATAATGGTTTTCGTGGTTGAACATTTGGATAACTTGCTATCTTCGTTGTACTTATAAGGGTATGTATTTATTTTATGTTTCTTTCTATATTTGAGGATTTATTGAGATTTACGAGGATTCGTAAATGTGGTTCAGTCGGGAATATTGTGATTTTTTATGAAGGCAAACGAATTGTTTATGCCGTAGATGTTTGCAATTGATGTCTCCAGGCTCAATTGATTCGTCTCTCATAGGTTATCGCCAGATGATAACTTTTGGCGAATTATTACGAAGCTCCTTCGAAGTAAAGTGTAATAAACATTGCATATAAACACTGCATTTGTATAGAATACTTGTGTAAGTGTTGATAAAGTGCGGAAGTGTCATTTGATAAAAATATTTGCACAAATTCATATAAGTAAATTTAATTTCGCGTCGAACTTGCACTGCAACTGCATTTCTAAAATTTAAATGAGCTTATGAACGCGAGCACTTGTAAACAAAAACGAATGTTTCCAAACCAACTTCACTGGTGCTCCAGACTTGTAAAGAGATGTAAGTGTGCTTGTTAACAAATTAACAGAATTTTAGGTCCTAGGGCATACTTTTTTTTATTCAAATAACTAAACTTGATCAAAACATTCTAGATTTGAACATACATAGTTTATAACCATAAAGTTTTTATTTAATCACCCTAACCTTAGTTATAGAGCAGTGGACAGAAAAATAAATAAACATAAAGATTTTTATTTATGAAACAGCATGGCAGTCTTGTTACAGCATGGAAGACACATTGTGTTTATAATTTGGACACACATGTTTTGATAACTTTATCCCATGAATCATAAGACATCTGCCTCTGTGATTTATGTCCCACATTCTAATTTACATGTTATGTGATGACTTCATAAATTAATTTTAAATGGAACATGAATGGTTTTCCAATGTGCCATTACCTTTTTTTTCTCTGTAAGCTGAATATAAAATGTAGGCCCAAGTAGTGGGTTTTGCATAGTAACACATATTAGATCATAGCATTTGAAAATATTCTGTTGCTGTAATAGTAAAATTACCTACAACACACAGAATTAAAAGTGAAACTATACACATTGTGTCATACTAGACTGTTAACAAGGATATTCACAGAAAGGTCCTATCATATTGCGTTGTGCTCTAACTAAAATAATTCCTGTCCTGGTAGCCCCATTTGCAATTAACATGCAAGCAAAATTAAGCAATTAACAACATGATACTTTCAAGGCATGACCATAAAAAGCAATATGTTTTACAACTTCTAAACATGCTTTGAAGTCAAAGCAACAAAACAGTAACAGAAAAAATCACTGCTTATAAAAGATTATGTGGTTATTTATCAATGCAATTAATAAATGAATCATGAATTATGCTGATAAATGATTTGTTAAACACCTAACGTTTTCCCCTTATCACTTATATTGTGGTTAGAACAATAAATAATCTGTTGACTTTTTTCCTGTAACTGAAAATAGTAGCTGTAGTTTCCGAGCTTATCAATCAACTACACTACTATTATTATAGTAAATATTTAACTCACCTATTTATTGCTAATGTATGGGTATGATTGAGTTTGCTTAGTGCTATAAGTCATTAAATATTTTTTCAGCAAACTAACCAATATACATAGTTTGATGTAACATTGATTGCCTTATTCTGGCCACTGTTGAGTAGCCCTACCACATCATGTATCCCTGGTGGGATCAATTGGACGCAAATTCACGATAACATATTAACCTTAAAATATGCAAAATCACTTTTCGTTGCCAAGGCATTGTTCATCACTACTAAAAAAAAATGTCATTTGTAGACAATTATTAAAAAAAAAATACTTTTCTTCTTATTGTGTCATTTTTCAACGATTTAATGGAGTTCAAAAACTTCAAATACATATTTCTAAAAATCCCACCTACGTGGTTGACAATTTATTGCTTAATTGCGTCCAATTGATAGTAGTAGGCTTTACCTACCAGGAAAGCCTAGCATGATAAGAGCCTACACAACGTACACAACAGTGGGTCACATGGAAAGCGTATCAATTACTAGCTGACCTATGCAACATCTACGTCACATTTTTCTTTAATTCTCCGCTCCTATTGGTGGTAACGTGATGTTATACAGCCTGTAGCCTTCTTCGACATATGGGCTATCCAACATTAAAGATTATAAAAAATTCAAACCAGTACTTCCTGACATAACCGCATTCAACCAAACTAAGCTTTTAGCTTTATAAAATTAAGGCGCACAGTACAAATGCCCCAATATTTTTGTTATTGTAGACTAGATCATTTAGTTTGACATGATTTACAGATCAATTGATTGAGAACTAGACTGTGATTTGACCTGGCTTTGCATTGAGTTTAATAGAGAGTGATAGTTGCTCTGATTCTGTTATATTGGTATCATGATTAGTATGTTGTACTGCGGAATGATTTACTATTGGTTGGTTGGTACCTACTGGAATTCTTTGATTAAAGAATTTCTTATGATGTGCCTGCCTATGGACATTGCAAAGGGCACTAATTTACAAATTAAATTGATTCATTCTATGAGAAGCATGAGGCATTGCTTGCTGCCTGAAGTTCCTGGGTAATATTTGTAAAGTTACAATAGGCTAGATTCCATCATCCACAAATTGCAAAACTATTTAGTCCGTCAGTTAGAATATTGAAAAATAATGGACACGTTTTTTTTTTTGTTTTTGTAAATCAATGAATATTGACAAAGATAAAACGCATAAAAACTCGGGAGTGGGGGCTCGTGACGTCACGACTCACTAAAAATTATGCGAAGGCGTGACGTATTGAGAATTTTAAAAGCGTCGTAACTTCGTCAATTTTGGTTCCCGTAACAAAAGAAAAAACACGGGTCACATATTTTTGGATAATCTACCTGACGGACTAATTAGATTTTTTCAGGACACAAGCCCAATGGGCTTGTGAGTGGGAGGCAATCTCTAGAAGTATTGATTCGAATACGAAAGTTTTCTTACTGATAGAAAGTAACACTATTTAATGGAGTGCTATCATAAGCTGCTTTAATCCTAAAAAGGCACCGTTCCTGTGTCTTCAGCTTCGGGAGCGAAGCTGCGGATAAAGCTAGTGAAATATTTGATTAAACTAGCTTCTGCCAGGGGGTTCGCCGGCGTCATGTCGGAAATTATCCCAAGGAAATCTACTCCCAGGAATAGACCTATCCCAAGGCAGCCTTAGTGATATTCCAGACTTAATATATACCTTATAATATAAAATTCTCGTGTCACAATGTTAGTTACCTTACTCTTCCGAAACGGCTTTACCGATTTTTACAAAATTTTATATGCATATTCAGTAGGTCTGAGAATCGGCTACTATCTATTTTTCATACCCCTAAGTGATAAGGGTTGTCCACCCCTAACATTTTTTTTTTTTTAATTTTGGACAAGAATAAATATTTTTATTTTTCATAACAAATACATAAAACCCTAAATTTTTACCCTTCTATCACCAACCTTTATTTTTTAATAGCGATATTATTAATGAATAATGTGACGCAGACGAAGTTGCGCGGGTCAGCTAGTATACTATATTTCTGTCCCAAATTTCATACAAGGGGTCTAAAAAGGCCACTTTAGCAGAATCAGAAAGCAAATTACGCTACACGTCACTGTATTTCCCAATCAACCTTGAACCTAATATGTAAGCAATAAAGTTGAAAATTAAATTTGACAGATTGTTGTATGGTTACTCTTACTATTATGATTCTGCTAAAGTGGCCTTTTAAGACCCACAGATCAGTTCAACCGTAACTCACGCTAGAAGCGTGAGTGAGAGAGAATGTCCATCCATCCATCCATCCATACTTTCGCATTTGTAATAATATTAAGGAGAACCCATACTGCATTACTATCCTACTATTAGGAACAACTGCTTCCCACATAAGGCTACAACTAGATATATATTAGTAGCCTTGTCTCTAGATAGACATTCATATTATGCTACTAGCTGACTCGCGCAACTTCGTTTACGTCAAATTTTTCATGAATGCACGGATCCTATTGGTCGTACCATGATGTTATATAGCCTATAGCCTTCGTCTACAAATGGGCTGTCCAACAATATCATATTTTTCCAATTCGAACTATTAGTTCCTGAGATTAGCACATTTAAACAAACAAACTCTTCAGTTTCATAATATTGGTATAGATTCAAGTTCTGCTAGAAAACTAATCGCTTTCGCAATATTATTATTATTGTATTCGTGCAGTTACCGCTATACACACAGCTACCCAGTTAATCCAAGTTATGGCGAGCTTTTATACTTACGCCAAGCACATGCCGCTCTCGTAGATACACGTGCACTAATTAATCAACATAACTAAACGCGAACGTGTCTCATGAAGTTTATTAGGTATATTAAAAGGAATTAGTCTGAAACTCAAGCTCTTAACGAGCTTAGACGTACTGCTTTCCAACCGAGGTGCACCTTGCGAAGATCTTTCTGCACCCAATCAGCACCATCTTGTAGTTCGTCCAAGTTATTTGGGGCCGACACAACACGTTTCGTTCGGTTATGCGACCACAGAAAATCAGCGCCGTGCTGTCCAATTTCACAGCATCATGCTGGAGCCTTGCGTTCGATTAGGCCATCATTAAAAATCAGAGCCGTGCTGTGGGTTTGCCCATGGCACAGCATCATACTGACTGGGAGCCCCGTTGCCAATTGCACGACGCGCATTTTCTGGTCTTTCCAGTTTTTTTTTGCCGGTATAGTAAGTAAGTGCCTTCTATTCGTACTAAAGTAAAACCAAAATTCCTTAACGATAGGAATTTGGTTTTAACTTTATAATTTACTAGAACTTTTCCGTTTCGTCGTATTGTCGTTGGGATCTCAATTTTTTCAAAAAATTATTAAAGCATATATTACCTACTTCTTGATAATTTTGCTTGTGAAAGAAAAAATGGTTTAAATCGGTCCAATAGTTTTTGAGTTTGTTCTTTACCAAGTAAAAAAATCAAATTATTCCTGTTTTAAATAATCTATACTAATATTATAAAGCAGAAGAGTATGTTTGTTTGTTTGAACGCGCTAATCTCAGAAACTACTGCTCCGATTTGAAAAATTGTTTCAGTATTAGATATCCCATTTTTCGAGGAAGACTATATATCATCACGCTAAGACCAATAGGAGCGGAGCAGTAATGAAAAATGTTACGCAGACGACGTTGCACGGGTCAGCTAGTGTTTGTATAAATGTGCAGAAAGCATGACGTGCTTTCTTTATTCTTCTTCCATTAATCTCGTACCATTTTATTAAAGGTACTATATTATAACGAATAACGTGTCAAAATCACACCATTCTTCAAGTTTCATTCAATTCTAATCACACACTATATTCTTCACCCAAACCCTTTCTTAGCCCTACGCGATCACGACAAGATTTATCTTATCTCCTTCGTAATCAAATCAGTCGGTGTCGTTGGCCTCATCTCCAGTTATCATGTTTGCACATGCCGAAGTATATTCCACGGAGTAATATCGCGTAATAACTAACCTTGAGCATAAAATAATCCTTGAACGAACGTTGATCTTTGTTGTAATTTTACTAGATTTTCTACGCGACTCCGCTAAAGCAAATTCGCCAAAAGCTAATTTGCCTAATATCTGGCTTTAGGTACTCTGTTTTATCCTCTGTAGACCTTACCCAATGATTGTAAATCTACTTACTTAATCTAGTTATTTTTCTGGTGTAGATAGTCCATGACTAAATTCATTCTTATAGATAGGCATCTACTTTATCCTGATAGCCAATAGTCCTGGGGCATTTTACCAGTGATAACGACTAACAAAAACCGGCCAAGTTCGAGTTGGACTCGCACAGGAAGGTTTCCGTACCATAAACCTTAATTTTTAACCGACTTCCCAAAAAGGAGGAGGTTATCAATTCGGTTGTATGTTTTTTTTTTTTTATGTTGGTTACCTCATAACTCCGACAATTATGAACCGATTTGAAAAATTCTTGTTTTATCTGAAAGGATATACTTGCAGATTGGTCCCATTTAAATCATATCAAAATCGGTTACGAACTTTGGATTTTAAATCCAAATACCTGGAATTTGACTATTTATATGATTCTTTGATAATCTAAATTGCGTATTTAGCTTTTCTGCGATTTTGCGGTGGTGTTGTTAGGTGTGGGGCACCACTAAAAAGTGAAAAATAAAAAACTTTTTACAAAAAAGCACAACCGGCTTCCAAAAAAAAACACTACTTAGTAAAAAATAACTTTAATTTCGGAAGCCGGTGTCAAAATACGAAGAAAGTAACAAAAACACCGACTTCCGAAATTAAAGTTATTTTTTACATTGTAGTGTTTTTTTTTTGGAAGTCGGTTGTGCTTTTTTGTAAAAAGTTTTTTTTTATTATTAGTTGTTGTACCTACCTACACAATCTGTCGAAATTTCAACTGTCTACCTATTACGGTTCTTGAGATAGCAGCCCGTTGACAGACAGATGGACGGACTGACGTACCGTGGAGGCTTGGTAATAGAATTCCGTCGGTTACCCCTTGAGTACGGAACCCATAAAACTCGCAAAATGACATGACTGTGCGTATTGACAAACGCTACTTAAATGTCACCTGTGTAGCAGCTGCTTAGCAGAATCAGAAATCGACCCGAAACTGTTAAATGTTTCCAATCAACCTTGAATCTAATGCGTTAGCGATAAAGATGAAAATTAAGTTTGACAGATTTTTGTGTGAAAAATATAATGATTCTAATATCATCATCTGCCTAGCCTTTTCCCAACTATATTGGGGTTGGCTTCCAGTCAAACCGGATTCAGCTGAATACCAGTATTTTACGTGGAGCGGCTGCCTACCAGACCTCCACAACCCATTAACTGGGTAACACGGAACTCTTTGGCAAGACTGGTATGTTAAGATGGTCACCCATCCACAGACCAACCTCGGCAAGCGTTGCTTAACTTTGGAGATCGACCTGTGCGGCTGTTATTAGTTAGCCACGAGTTCCTCTGATTCTAATATCATTCTCCTAAAGTGGCCTTTTAAGCCCCCCCCCCCCTCATTTTGAATGTTTGCTTCTTGTAGACTGTTCCTATTCCGAAACAAGTACTTAACTTCTTTATAAAACTCCTTGCTAAATCTATACGAACTTACGTGTCTAATTAGAATCGATTTATCTGCACTTATGCATTAACACAAGCACTTGGACTGCTTAGGACCGTGTTTTCGAGGAACAATTCGAATTTCTGATCGGACACAGAGGAAAAGCGCTCTTATGCCTCTATTAGGTAATGTGATGTGGAGCCATTTGAATGTTAGACGAGCGATTCATGCTTGATTCACGGCCAAGAACACGCCAGAATTTATATTCCCGTGGGCTTTATAGAATAATCTGGGGGTTTTATGTTTCATTTACTTCTCTTAGCTCGTGGTCTATTTTACGGGAACTGTGCACTTTTCCGGGGGGAATATTAGCCTGATATGATATGGCACTCGGCGATAGCTGTCAGACAACGAATTTTGACCTATGGTAGGCGCCAGATAAACGTGCAATGAAGTACATTGACCTTTTCCTAATTTCGTAGATACTCGAACAATAAATTATGAACCGTTTTCATCATTACTAGAGAACGTAAAAGATCACAGTAGACGTCGATTCAGGACAGCATTATGTTATTATTTGGAATTAAGAAAGTCAATAAATGTTTATGGGTCAATGATCTTTATTGCACGGGTATCTGACGTCTATCATAGGTACTTGGGCGAAACCGCGAAAAGACAAATCTGTGTAGTACCAGTAAGTAACAAGTTTACTCTGTTAATCCATATAATTAATACGTCCGTCTGTCTGTCTGTCTCACGTCATAACAACTGAACAGATTTTGATGACACTGAATAGGACTTCTAGGATACTTTTTCCCGTGGAGTATGTTCCCTTAGGAAGACTTTTGACTATCACGCGGGCGAAGTCGTTGGCAGTAGTCAGTGTTATAATAAATTAGCTAGTTTAGATCAGAATGACCGTATTTTAGGTAGCTGCATCCTCATTTGCGAAACAATTACTGCTATATTGAATTGCATTCATTAATCGCTGTATTATAACCTTGTCCAGAGGGCATTATAATATCAAATCCGTTGACCTTGCAAATTCTGTTTATCTCGGAAAACTCATGGAGTTCAGGGACATTCAATGACAATGCAATTGTTTCACCGAAAAATCTCGCACGGAGCTGGGGTGCGCACAATTGTACGTGGGATCGGAATCGTGCCCGGTGTGTGTTAGGGGACGGGCTCGCCCCCTATCACATCATTATCACCTTAGCGCCCCCTATAACAACTACAATGTCACCGAAGAAGCGTTGACTCTTGTCATTGGTAAATACTATTACATCTACCTAGTTATGTCCCAACAATATCGGTTCGACTTCCAGTCTTAACTGGATGCTCACTAGTATTTTACACTAGACCCGCGCAACTTCGTCTGCTGAATAATACTCCTCCACTCTTATTTATTGGTCGTAGCGTGATGTTTTCTTTTTTTTTTACTGTTGATAGGCATACGTTTGACCGCTATCTCACCTGATGTTAAGCGATGATGCGGTCTCTAAGGTGGAGCACGCTTGCCTAAAAGTAACATTCACTCTTGACTTAAAGACTCCCAGGTTGTAGCTATCAGGAAACACAGACTCCGGCAGGGAATTCCACTCCTTAGCTGTACGCACAATGAATGTATTCCCAAAACGTTTTTTGCGTATAGGTGGGATGTCCACCATGTACGGTGGCGCATCGCCGTACGTCTTGAGGTCCGATGGTGGAACGGGTTTGGCTCAATTAAATTATGCAATTCCGTCGCACACTCCCCAAAATGTAACCTATAGAAAACCGACAGCCGATATATCCTTCCTCGATTACACTAAAATATTTTTCTATTCGAACCAGTAGTTCCTAAGATAAGCGCGTTCAAACAAACAAACTGTTCGGCTTTATAATATTAGTATAGGTGAATCTACCTACCTGACCTCCATAACCAACAAATGGGTAGCACGACACCCCTCGGCAGGATGGCATCAGATTTTCTGACTTCTCAGTACCGTAAGGAAAGGACTGTCAAAGATGTACAAAAAACAACCGGCCCAACGGCACAGCATAAATTCTGTTACAGGGGGGCTACTCTCTAAGCCCGATGTCCGTAGTTTCGGGCTTAGTTGCGGGCGTATTCTACTCCGTATTAATTACGGACTTACGATTAGTTCCAAACCCAAACTAAAAATGAATGAGAACACGATTTCACAGCGAATTCCAATAGTGTTGACATTAATTCTTATTGGTTAGGTAATACGGAGCCGAATACGCCCCCGCAACTAAGCCCGAAACTACGGACTTCGGGCTTAGAGAGTAGCCCCCCTGGGGGTCTCGGTACGTGTCTGATGCATAGTTACTCATCCACGAACCGTCTTCCCGTATGGTGGCTGTTATAACCTAGCCAGAAGCTCCTCTCGTTAATCCTTACTTGTATACTTTATTTTATAATATTATAAAGCTGAAGAGTTTGTTTGGTTGAACGCGCTAATCTCAGGATCTGCTGATTGGAATAGATTTTTTTTTAAATGTTTGATAGCCCATTATCGAGGAAGGCTATCGGCTATATTACTTCACGCTACAGTTAAAAAGAGCGTAGTTATAATGAAAAATATGACAAAGACGAATTTGCGCTAGCACTCTATATGCCTCATGAAACGGTACAGGGAATACATGTGGGGTCATTAAGACCAAACCTTGGCTAAACAAGAGGCATTGAACCGTAGATATACAGACTGATACGAAAATTGAACTCTAATGTCTAATTCAATCATGCATGGCTTTATTGCCTGCGCTAACGGCTTGACAAAATGTTTAGACCTGAACATTTGTAATGAGGATTTGTTTTCACTGCTTAAATTCGTATTAGTCCCCCGTATAGTACCAGTTCACGAAGATGCTTATGATCGCTTCTTTACCTTGATTTAGTTAACCAAATTCATAAACCAAGACCACACACATACAATGCTGCTGTTAGTCACCTTTTTCTACACCCACGACAATGCCTCAGCTTACTCTTGCCCGGAAACCGCACATACCAACCCTGAGTAGTTAATACGAATATTATAATGCCCATAACCCCATAACGTTCTAACCTTGAGCTAAGTTACGTTGATCCCAATAATTTTATGTAGGTACAATCATTTATCATAATGTTAACGTTGCGGATATTCGGAGCTGCTCGTGTTAGGGTGTGACCACATACCAGCTACAAACCTATTTTGTACCTCGATCTGCGCTCGAAAGGCTCCCATGCCGCGTGGTTTCTCATACAAAATAAGTTTCGAGTTCGCCTGGTCTTTATACTCGATGTGTACACACCTCTATGTAGGTGTTTTCTACGCGCCGTGCATGATTAAATATATTGCCAACTTATCTTTTATGTTTCAATGCAATTACTTAGCGTTGATTTGAAAACCTGTTTCGAAGCAGTTAAGTGTTTTAGTTAATTGGTGCGATATGTTTCCATTTTAGGCTTAGTATGTATATTTGTTTTTATGCCACGGGTTTCTCTGAGTTTTTGGAAAACCTCATTAAGCTATCATTTTGTTAGTGAAGCAGGTGATGGCTATTTTATGGCCGTTTGACTTGCAATTAAATTAGAATAAACAAGCGTAAAACACTTTCCGGTTTTTTATTAAAAAACATGTGAACAAAATTCTGATTCTTCATTATAACTGCAAAATGAAAGGGTGTTGAGTGATTGGCTAATAAAATGAAGCTGTCGATTGTTATAAAAACATGCCGACAGGTGCCCTCTTCGTTTGCATGGCACCTGTTCAATACCAAGAAAAAACTTTAATGTTGACAAACACTACTAACAACGCTAACCTGCTATCTTTTAATACACTCAAAGTGAATCACCTCAGTCGTAGTTACGCCACGGTAAGACGTCTCACAGATAACGTAATGATACAGTAAAGACGAACGTGCGCAATGAAAACGAAAGTACTTCTCGAGATTCACCCCATTCTATAAATACAAACAAGCTAAACATCAAACTGTCTGATGTTCCCCTGTCGCTCAAAATTACCTGAGCACCAATGTTTAATGCTTAACGACCCAATGGGAGTAAGCTCTTTAAACTTGAAGCTAGAGTGAAGACACGCCACGTCGACGTCAACTCTATTTAGATCGACATTTGGCGGCAATTTGAACAGACAGCTCCCAATCAGGATCCTGCCAAAGATAGCAGGTTATTCTTAGCTTAAAGCCAGGATAAATGAGAAGCGAACCGAGCAACTCCACTCTCGATATCTGTCACAAATGAATGTTCAACTGAAAATGGTTTGCGAAAATTTGGACGTATGCAAATGGGGCGCTGTGGCTGGATTGCACGTAGTGATTTTAAAATAGTTGGATGTGTTTAACCGAGTGCAGGCTGACATCCATTTAATTGTAATAAAGGTGATTTTACTTCGTTCATTGCTAGATTTTTTATGAATTGTGGTATAAAATGCCCATTTATGGAGCAAACGTTCACTGTTGGGCCAGGCCTCTTCATTTCAATGATAACAGTTTTCTCCGCCATTCTTCAAATTGGTTAAATCAGTTATGTTGAACACATATCCTTTACATTACGACTATCTTAATTCCTTATTTTAATGCGAAAGTATGAATCAATGGATGGATGCATGTATGTTTTTAACTCAGTTACCCAGAACGGCCGAACGGATCTGGATGAAAGTTTGCACAGAGGTAGATTATGGTCTCGAATAGCACATAGGCTTCTATCCCGATAGTAGAAGCAATTGATTTTTTTGTTAAGGCCCTGTCCGCACTGCATGTCATGCTCACTCAAATGTTTCGCTGATGGCGGCGCGTGTTTTGGATCATTCGGTTCCCATCAAAATGGTTGAGCAGAATGGTGCCGATACATGCGTCAGGTTCGGGAACGGGCGCCGTCAGTTGAGACTGGTCATCTCTTAACCACCACTGGCTTATTATATTATCTTTGAAACTTTGACTGCGATTTTTCACCGCGCGGTTCTTTTCCGTAATTTTGTAACACATTGAGTCCTATACCGCGTGTATCTGACATCGACGCACAAACGATTTCCATGGGTCCGGGGCATGATTCTGGACACCCTAGACTTAGAATTTTTCGTCGGCTTTTTTTTTCATTTTTTTATTTATTTCAAGGGTTTTTTTACTTTAGACTGCTCATAATCGTTATTCTGACCTAACCCAATGAGATTTTTAATAAAAAAATAATTAATTAACTACTTTCACTAAAAAGAGCAATCTGAATAAAGCCACAAATAGATATCAGCTCAGCTGAGCTGATACTTTGTAGTACTCTTGAAAAAAATGAGAAAAGAACCGACGAAAAATTCCAACACTGGGGTGTCCAGAATCATGCCCTGGACCTATGGAAATCGTTTGTGCGTCGATGTCAGATACACGCAGTATACGCACTGGCGGTAAAAAATCTGTGATTTGATGCATGTATGCGAGGATGCGGTGCGGATTTATTTCCGCGCGAATATAAATCGCAGTGCGGACAGGGCCTAACACGTTGCCCCACACTAGTAATTTCTCCTGTATCGTGGATTGAATGAGGACTATTACCATCGATGACGCATTACTATCGTTCTCCTTGACCTCTTCAATTCAGCTAAATAGACTCGAGTTAAAACACTTTACAATCCTGCCATGAGAGTACGCTGATTGCTCCGTAGGTAGCATTTAATAGGTGACAAACAATATGTAAAGCTGTAGCTATTGCTTGTGAATGAAAACACGAGAGTGCCAATTCTACTCATTTTTAAACAACTTTGGCATTTGCATGTCAGACGCAATCTGTCAAAAATGAATGTTAAATACGATTTTTTGGAAGATCACGACGGAGACGCAAATGCGAATTTTGTTAAAAAATTGTAGAATTGTCCCTCAGATCAATAAATACTATAGCGTGGGTAAACTACTACGTAAAAACTACAGTAAAGCAGCTAAGAGTATGATGTTGTCATTGCGATATAAGATAAAGGGTGTAATGATCCTAGGTACTAGGTAGGAACCAAGATATTTAGCTGAAACTGGAAACTGATACAACATAATCGATTCTCTCCCTATTCTATTCTAGTATTCTACACACATGCACTTCAAGAGTGAGGTCATCTTAAATGGTTCATCCGGAGATTTGAACTTTAGAAGCAACCTTCAATTGGTCGTTGAACTAGACCACGTTTATTATAATCTTTATTATGCTAGGCAACCTTGTACAGTTGCACATGAGCGAATGGATCCTCATCTTTTTGCCATATTATTTGGGGTCGGCGCAACACGTTAGATACAGTAACTCCCTCTTCTTTCATGTCTCCATCCTCACACAAACCATCCATCTTTTCTTTGGCCTCTCTCTTTCTCTCTATCCATCTACATTTAAATTCAAAACTGTTAAGTTAGAACCTATGCGTGTCATCCCTACCTTGTCCTTTATTTTTTTACCCGAGTTCAAGGAAGGGTTATGTTATGTGTGTTCGTTTGTTTGTAAATTTCTTTATTACCTACCTCGTACTTACCTTCCAAACGGTTGAATGGATTTCGACTATTGAGGTGCCGTTAGATTCATTTCAAATACCCAAGTGTTATTAGATAGGTTAAAAAAGCAATATGGCGGATTTTTGGCGCTAAATTATAATTCGTTAATTTTTTTTTTAACCAAACCTATCGAGAAACGAGATCAAAATGAAGGAAATCAAATGAAGGTTACAAAAATAAATAAGCCATATTATTAAATTCAATTAGGAAACAGTTTTCGTTCATAAAAGTTTTGTAGTCTGGTTTTATGATTTTTCTAATTTGCAACTTGTTTTTGAATGCATTTATGCAACGTTGTGGTATCCCATACACGCCTACTATGTTTACAAGTATCTAGGTACTTATTAGATTTGATGCCAGCTGTTCAATTGGCTCTTGACCCCTGTTAGTACAACTGTGTTTATGATAATTTTCATTTTAAGTTTTTTCTGAAATACACTAAAATCTATTATAATGACGCCATCATTTATGAGCTGCTTCAAGTCATTGTAGGTCAGTAGGTATTACCTGTAAATTATGTTATTACAAATACACAAGATTAACCTTATCGAAGAAGCATTCGGAACATATAAATACAGGGTTTTCCAATAAGAGGTGTTATTTTGATATTCATTTCATGAAAAGGATATAAGTAAGCTGTAAGCGTGGTCGTGGTAGTCATTTGCCTGATGTTATTTTCCACTATTAACGGCATACCTTCCTATTTATAATGAAATAAACATCCGATTATCTATATTAAAAAATTGCATTTTTCTTTGAATATCAAAATACACCTCTTATTGGAAAACCCTTTATATGTTCCGAATGCTTCTATTCAATTTCATAGTATCGTAAAGTGTTGACGAATTCAACCCGTTTGTTGCAACTTGCGGCCAGTACTTACCATAACGCCTACGGTATACTTAAATGCCTTTCGATCTATCATTACGAAACACCAGATCATTTACGATAACGTGTGAAAGACCATTACACACGATTCTTCGCTTCTGCTAAATTGGCATTCCATCTGTCGGATTCATCTTACAATAGGCTTGTTTACTGAAAAAATCTAATTAGTCCGTCAGTTAGATTATCAAAAAATATCTGACCCGTATTTTTTCTTTTGTTACGGGAACCAAAATTGACGAAGTTACGACACTTTTAAAATTCTCAATATGTCACGCCGTGGCATAATTTTTTGCGGGTAGTGACGTCACGAGCCCCCACTCCCGTTTTATCATTGTCAGAATCAGAATCAGTTTTATTTGTTAACATAGGTACATATATACAGATCTTATTATAAATGACGAAAGAGCGCTATGTTATGCCAGGATGCGTACAAATAATGGTGAGCAAGTAGCTCAAGATTACAAATTAAAATTTAAAATAAAACATACATTATCTGCGAATCATGAATCGGAATCATGCATGGTATTGAATTAAATTATTAAAAATGTCAAAATAATACTAATTATTATTAATGTCAATATTCATTGATTTACAAAAACAAAAAATACGTGTCCATTATTTTTTATTAATACTCTAACTGACGGACTAAATAGTTTTGCAATTTGTGGATGATGGAAACTAGCCGATTGTGCGCGAAGAAAAGATTGACCTTGTTTCCCAAGAACCCTTAAGTTTAAAAAGAATAGCTAGTGGGCTTTATTTGTATACCGTGGATGTTAATTCCACGTCTGGCTAGCATCCTGTGAGGTATTGTTTGCCTAGCTACTAGACACAAGAGCTACTAACTCTTCAATGCTTACGGCGCCACTGCAATCCAGTTGTATAATAATATACCACGTTTTTGCTGCTTCTGACGTCAAGAGGTGCATTGTTATAACTCGGTGGGAACTTACGCCCGAAACGAATGAGATTTGTACGGGCATAGGTCGTTCTTAGTAATTAAATTGTTTGTAAGTACGGAACATAAAATTATGCTCATAATGCCTAACGGGTAACAAGCGTTACAGTTTGTGCCAAAGCGCTAATTGAAACCGCGTTTGGCACAGATACAAGTTCGAAGTTAATAAAATTGTAATGTATGGTGTTGACATGTTGTCAGGATTCTCAATTGGTTGAAGCATTTCGTTTGCTTAAATTGTGACATAACTATTAGGATGGGGATTCCCTATGATACAGTGTCATAATGATATAATGGCGTTGAGGCTTATGGACCTTCGATACGGTATTGACTTCCATATAATTTTGAAAACTTCTATAAATAATTCTGTCCGTGAAATACGGCTGGCTGTGCAGACGGATACATTTTTTTAGTTAATAATTATTATTATTTTATTCATAAAAGACAATTTTTGGTCCACAATAGGTGTTAGTTAATAAAGCTTGATATTGGATAAAAAATAAAGTTAAAATTGACAATTAATAAGATGAAGTTATTAATTAATTTATTAATTAAAGTAAAAGTAAATTTAAGTAGTGATTTGTTTTTTAATCATAGTTCAAAATCTGTGCAGAAAAAAATTAATGGTAATGGACAACTAAAAGATTGAACAGTATTTAACCAAAATAAATAAACCACCATTATATCTCCATCTAACTCGCCACTTTCCGTTTACAAATCAACTCGTTAACCTAGTTTCAAATAACAATAACAACAACAATCCATTGTTTTTATCTGTTACAATCAATAAGTATCGAGAATCGATTCAAAGGTACCTAATACGTATGCTGATAACGAATAAAATTGCATGTTTAGTGAAGCACATGGCACTAGCGATTTGTACACGCGAATCAAGCCATTCATGGAATTGGAGCGCGCGTTTCTTTAGAGGTCGTTTAGACCGTGGCGCCCTACTTATGAGATGAATTTATAGCCTTTTATTTAAAGGGTTGACACTGACAGAAGATTCGTGTTCGGTATGCAATATTACGTACGACTTGGGTAATTTTGAACTCAGGTTTTTTCCAATTATAGTAAGTTGTTGAGGGAGATAATGCAAAAGCTTGAAGATGAATGTAATCTGTTGACTTCTTGACTTCTTGTTGTGGTTCAATAATAAATAATGACAATATTTCGAGTGTCCGATACTCTCACTGTTCATAAATTATTTTCATTTTATTTGTTTGCGAAATCAAACAATCGTACAATATATATTATTTGATCTAGATACACACTATGATATAGGTAATTGTTACTCTCGTTTCGTAAAAAAAACTCGGATTCCCTGCGTCTCGCCGATTTTATTTGAAGGTGAAGAAAATGTTTTATTGACTACTTTGATTTGTCGCTCACGTAATAGTAAAATACTGCGTTAAATCTATCAGCAGTCAGCACGCGTACCCTTGAAAAAACGTATTTTAAAAACGTGTGTTGACCTACGGTAACCTAAAGAACCTTTACGTGGTAACCAAGTTCAAGAAAATATTCCGTGATGGTATTTTAAAATTCAGTTTTGCTTATATAATCTTCTCGTATAACTAGTGAAAACTAATTAGGTAAAAATGCTTACCGGCTATCAATAATTACTTAATATTCAATATTATAATATATCATTGCTATTTTGTTCTCTTGATTTCACCTCTGAGTTCCAGAGGAGCTCGTGGCTAAATAATAACAGCCGCACGGGTCGGTCTTGACGGTTAAGCAACGCTTGCCAAGGTTGGTCTGTGGATGGGTGACCATCTTAAAATACCGAGTTTTCTCCGTGCCTCGAATCGGAAAGCACGTTAAGCCGTTAGTCCCGGCTGGACAAGCCCGCCACACATTCCCAACCACTGCAACTCCTGAAAGCCAGAATCAACAGTGGCGACCACCAGAAAAACGCCGAGTTAATGAAACCCGACGAGTCCCGGAGAAACGATTCAACTGTCTTGGATCCCGCAACGAAATTAATCAGAAGAGTACAGCGGAGGAGTAGGAAAAATAAATATAATTTCCACTTCCCTCCATATCAAGCAGGAGACAGATTAGAGCTAGGCCAATAGGCACCAAGGGACATATACAACTGGGTTAGGCCCAGTTGCCAAGCACCACGGATTATATATTAACATTTAAACTAATGGGTCCTAAATTGTGAGCTACTTTTGATTCCAGTAATAGGTATGGCAAAATCGCCTGAACGCACGGAAATTTGTTCTGGTTTCTACAAGGTCCGTATAGTAAACTACTCCAGATTTAACCTGAATACTATCTAACATAACATTACGTTCAGTCTGCCAAAGAATACACTCCCACAAGATGTGATGTGCGGATTGTTCGTATTCAAGGTCAGCTGTAGAGCATTGACATAAAGGTGAGGCCACAAGCCTAAAGGAAAATAATTTACTCTTAAAGTTGCCATGACCTGTGAGAAATTGGGCAACACAGTGATCCACCTCCAGCCATGTCTTCTCCAGCCGCTCACGAACGGATGGAAAAAACTGGTGGAGGTGTCGGCCCTTGATGGAATCTTCCCACCTACATTGCCATTCGCATAAAAGTACCTCCCAGACGTCAGTCTGGGGTTTTAATAATCTAGAGATCTTAGCACGGTCGCGTTGCGGTAAAAACTCTGGGTCCGTGATCTTTCTAGCGTAGAAGTACATTGCAGCACGCCGCTGCACCTCAAGATCGACTGGGAGAACACCCGCCAGCACCGGTAAGGCTTCAGTACTAACCGTCCTATACGCCTTGCATAAGAATATCAAAGCCAAACGCTGGTTTTGAAGTAATTTACGTCGTACCGCCCCTATGGTGGCCCTATCGGCCCAGACAGGTGCCCCGTAGCACATACAACCCAAGTAAGTAGCCCCATATATAGTTTTTAGGGTTTGAAATGATAGACCCCAAGTAGCCTTTGATATTCTCGTCAAGGCGTAGAAGTTCTTTTTTGCTTTTTCTCCTACTGTTTTTATATGATCAATAAATGAAAAGTTTCTTTCTAGTAGCATACCGAGGTAGCACACGGATTCTTTCCTTTTAACGGGTACGTTATTAAATTTTATACTAGGCCAGGATTTAAGGTTTCCTTTTAAAAGAAGTTGATAGGTTTTATGCGGTGCAAAGGTCAGACGGTTTCGATCGCCCCACTGAGATATTAAACGTAGGCATGTGTCAGCCAAGTTCTCGAGTCCAGCCCGAGTACTTGCCTGAATGAGCAGCAAGCCGTCGTCCGCGTAACCGGTTAATGAACAGCCGTACGGGAGCGGAAGCGCGAGGAAATCATCGTAGCCAAAATTCCATATATATGGACCGATAACTGAGCCCTGAGGACATCCCATGGTTAGAGACTTAGTAATGGAATGATGTCCAAGTTTGAGTTTCGCGGAGCCATTTAGAAAGTACGAACAAATCAGATTATAGATGTTTTTGTAGCAACCACGGGTTTTCATTTTAAGTAGTAACATCGGCCACCATGCGTTATCAAAAGCGCCAGAAATGTCGAGAAAGATTCCAACCACGTATTTATGTTCCGATGAGTTGACAATTTTACGGACAGATAGAGCCGCATCTACAGTGGATTTTCCAATAGTAAAACCGTATTGATTTTTATGAAATTTAGGTCCGTTCGGTAACAAGCGTGGAACAATCAGTCGCTCTAAAAGTTTTCCCAAAGATGGGAGTAGTGTTATGGGCCGGTATGACTTAGGGTCGTCCGAGGGCTTGTCGCCACTCTTTGGAATAATGCGTATAAAGCCTTGTCGCCATATTCGAGGAAAAATACCTTCCGCAATGCATCGGCTATATACTGATAAAATCGCATCGCTCGACGTTTTACACGCTTCTATAATCATTCTATTAGATATTTTATCTTCACCGGATGATTTGTTGAGAGGTAGTCTCTTGACAACGTTTATGAATTCGTCAGTGGACGGAAGGTCTGACTCTGGTGATTCAGGTGGTACCGCGGCCCACGCCCTGATCTGCTGATGGTATTCATTTTCATTTACTGATGAATCATCTGGTATAAGAGAATCAAGCAGAACATCAGTTGTTTCTTCAATGCCGGTGGTATGTGTATTATTTACTTTAATGTTCTGAACGTATGCAAGGTCGACCGATCTATTAGCCTTAAACTCGTGATACAAAGGAGACCACGGACCCTCCTTATCAAGTTTATCAACAATTTTCCGGAGTAAATTACCCTTAGATTTTTCAACCGGTGCTCTGTAACGCGACTTGGCAACTCTAAAAGTACTTATGGCAAGATTAAAAACGTCTCCGGTAACATTACGTTTTTTAAGCTTATTAAGCCGTCTACGCGCTCTGCGATAGCTCTTACGTTGTTCAGCAAGGTAGTCACTCCACCAATCACATCTACGAATATTGGTCACAGATGCACGACCAATAGCAATGTCAGCACAGTAAGTGAAAGTGTCTGACATTATCTCAGCACTTTCCTCAGCTGACAGTCCATCGCGAGTGAAGTCTTTGGCATGACAAGCAAAAAGTGAGCTAAAGAATTCCCAGTTCGCGCCTTTACTCTTATATCTAAAATTTCCAATTAAGTGTGAAGAACCTTGAGTAAGAATAGGAACAAAATCGTACACGATCAGGCGATGATCACTACAAGACGCGTCAGGAAGAACACGCCACCTATCCAAGCGTACGTCTGCACTAGAAAGTGTGACGTCAATACAAGATTCGCCCATTTGGCTACAAAAAGTAGGTGGTGCGTCTGGGGTGTTATGGATTGATAAGTTCATCTCAGCAATAAAATCCTCAACAGCACAACGTCGTTCGGAATCAGTGGCCCGAACTTTGCCATACCACAGGGAAGAAGATGCATTTACGTCAGCACCAACTATAACCTTGCAGCCCGCGAGCGACCGCAAGACGTGACGGAGATTATGTATATGAGGAGTGACAGGGTCAGAATACTGAAAGTAGCAGCTCACAACGTAAACCTTAAAGGTAGGCGATGACACTTCCGCCACGGCGCAATGGGGCGTCATGAGATTACGTATAGCTGTTACAGTAAAGCTCGAAGAACGCTCAACATAAATTCCGGCACGTGACTTGCTGTTCAGCTGGACCATCTTGTGACCCAAGCGCGCGTTTTGATACTGTTCCTGAACAAGTACTATATCTAGATTATAATCCACAATCAATTTATCCAGCTCAGATGTCGCCACCCTATCGTTATGAAGGTTTAATTGTCCTATGGTTAAACTATTCATTATTAATAATTAGTGTTTAGGATTAATTGTTCGAGTTTGAGTTTGTAGGTAGTACACTCTTGAGATCCGCAGCGATGATCACACGGTTTTTTAAAGCGTTTACACGCCACGCAAGTTGGTTTAAAATTTAAGTCGTCATTGTGCGGGCAATCTTTAGTTTCATGTGTCTCTGAACAATTAGCACAGGTAGGTTCTTTATTAACGCAGTGTTTTTTAACGTGACCAAACTGTTGACAATTTAAACAACGAACAACTTCGACATCATCAATAAAACGGCAGGTAGCCCAATCAATAAATAATTTATCCTTTGTAGACACTAAGTGCTTACGTACGGCAGGCTCTATTTCAATTCCGATCCATTTACGACCGTTATCTAACGTGCGCCTACGGATAATTTTTGTAGATTTTATAAAGTCATCCTCTTTTATTTGAAGCTCATCTTTGATATTTTGACGGTATAATGCAATCAAAAAAGAGCCATCTTCCATTGAAGATGGTACATCCTTAACCAACACTCGAGGGCGTCTACCTTTTGGTTTTTCTAGACGTAAACCAGCGGCCTTGATTGCTTCTACCGATTCCAATTTTTTTAGCTGATTTTCATTAGCGACGCGTAATACAACACCGGATTTCGCGGTTTTTTTCACGCCTACTATTTGGAAACCGTCATCACTAGGTTTAATTGCCTTCATAAGCGCTTGTTTTGTCGCGGACGAGGTGCTATAATCAGCTGATCGAGCCGCGGTCGGATAAGCCACCACACAAGGTAACGGTGGACGAGATTCCATAATCGCTGGCGCCACTTTTGGTAAACGTAGTTTCAACGAGTCCGCATATGAAATTTTACAATTGTTGTTACCGACAGGATTAGGATTGACAGCGTTAATCGACCTAACCTTTTCTAATTCGCGTTCCGTTCTGGCTAACTTCGTCTCGTTGCACGACGATTTTATTGCTAGCATAGAAACAATGCCCGTAATTCGCTGCGTCATGTCCATGATGGCAGATTTATTTGCAACGTTAATGCGCGACCCCTGATCATTGACCAAGTCGTTAATTTTAGACAGGTATGCCGACGCCTCGGAAACTAAGTCGCAATAATCAGTATTGCTCGCATTACTTATATTTAAAAAGGGTGAGGATCTTTCCACGGTCTCGGATGTTTGGTGAAGCCGTTTTGACCTGTCATCGGGTGAACTGTACGTTGGAGACAGTTCACTGAACAAGCGTTTAGAACTAGCGGAGGTTGCCACGGGCGACCTTTGGGTTTTTGTGTTTCTACGAAATATTTCTCCGCCTCGATCCGGCGGATCATCGTTTGTTGACATCATCATTAACGGCGAAAAACACTAAATAAACGTATTAGGACGCGACTGAATGAAATAAAACAAAAACGAAACAGATAAATAACGATCGATAAAGTTATTTCGCGTTACCCACACAAAGAGAAAATAAATGAACTTACCGATGGCTGGAGAAATTGACTAATTACTAATAAATGAATAAACAAACACCTTTAAAAACTTACAAAACACGCACTTAAAACACTAAGGCACACCGGAAAGCAATTCACAAGCCTTAAAACAAACACGCAACGCGATTTCCGAATTTATAAAACGGAGCGGATATAATTGACACCGCACAGCGCACGAGTGGGGAGGGAAGTCTAGCCGTTAGTCCCGGCTGTCATTTGTAAATCTTTGGCAGTGGTTACGGATTGTCAGAAGCCAGTAAATCTGACTCCAGTCTTGCCAAGAAGTACCGTGTTTTCCAGTCAATGGGTTGTGGAGGTCTGGTAGGTAGCCGCTCCACGTAAAACACTGGTATCCAGTTGAATCCGGTTGAACTGGAAGCCGACCCCAATGTTGTTGGGAAAAGGCTAGGCAGATGATGATTTCACCTCTGAATTTTATGTTATTCTAATAAGTCCTCTGCAAAGTACTAAGTAATCTTCATCATCGCTTACCATCGGGTGAGATAGTGGTCAAACGGGTGCCTATCAAAAGTATAAAATACCTACTTTTTTATCCAAAGATTGACTATTAAAAAATGCCTTCTTGCATGAGTCCGCCTAACTGCCTAAATACCGGCTGTACATCAAGTTAAAGGGTCGAGGGGTATTCGGGACCGGGACCGCGGTCCCGTACTACACTAATATTATTATTTAGTGGCACTTTGGGACCACAAATATATTAAACAAAGTTTAATCTTGGGAAAATATGGACAGCCTAAAATATTTAAACGAAATTTTATAAAACGACCAAATATTTATTTTATTTAAAAAATGGCAGCCTTCTATTAGAATTAAATAAAAAAAAATAGGAAATGTTTATGTAGGTACAATGTACAAATCGTACATACGTTTTAACCCTTTTCTTATTGCGGGATAGGCAAACACAAAAGAAGTTTCAGAATGACTTTCACCGTTCTTTCCCTGTGCTCTTCAAATAATATTACGCTGTATTTCGTACTGGTACTAATAATTCGTGCAATGGGCTTGTGTCCTGAAAAAATCTAGTCCGTCAGTTAGATTATCAAAAAATATTTGACCCGTGTTTTTTCTTTTATTACGGGAACCAAAATTGACGAAGTTACGACGCTTTTAAAATTCTCAATACGTCACACCTTCGCATAATTTTTAGTGAGTCGTGACGTCACGAGCCCTCCTCCCGAGTTTTGATGCGTTTTATCTTAGTCAATATTCATTGATTTACAAAAACAAAAAATACGTGTCCATTATTTTTCAATACTTTAACTGACGGACTAAATAGTTTTGCAATTTGTGGATGATGGAATCTAGCCTATTGTTGATCATAATTTAAATCGGCGGTTTTGTTAACTGTACTTTACTTATTTTTCTTGTGGTCCCAAAGTAGGTACCATTTAAAAATGATATAGACCAGTGTAAATTCTGCTAATTTTCACATTTGCATCCCATCTCAATCGCAAACTGTCAAAAATGTATGAACAATAAGGCTTTTTTGACTGTTTGCAATTCACATTCGAATGCGAAAGTAATTTAAAAATTAGTAGAACTGGCCCTCTGGTGTAGTCCGGGCCCGCGGTCCCGGTTGCGTAATACCAATATCTGTGTATGAACCAGCGCTCTAGGCGTTGAGCCGCAACATTATGCGTATTCGTTATATGGATGTTATGAATTATCTGAAGTACAAACTCTGTTACGAATTAACTGATGGTTACTGATTATATTATTTATAAAGTTTTGCATTCCCTTTCTGATATCACATTGGTATATTATAACAGACACAAAAAGAAACTAAAATCATGAAAGTTAAATATTTTTTTTTTTAATAAAGTTAGTACCTACTTAAAGTAAGAAAAAGTAATTATTGGTAGAACTCAGTAGGTATTGTTTAGTGCGTTTTCGCATTCGGTCTATTTAATTTTACACTTGCAGATAAACAATGACCTTGTTTCTGTGTGGTTTATAAAAAAATAACCACGAAGGGGATGGCGGAGTCTATTCGCTCGCTTCGCTCGCTCACACGACCCCGCCATCCCCTTCTAACCTAACCTATCCGAGTCGGAGTGCCCTAAAGTCCCGATTGCATCCAGTTTCTCCTGATATAACAACCGTTACATACCCAATGTCGATGGCAAATGATGTTATGGCATGTGCTAATAGTCATTAGGCCTACTAACGTCATGCGAATCAAACTTATGCCAAAACAAATTAGTCTTTAATATGATTATGCCAACATAAAATGTATGCCTAAAAAAAATATGCCGAAGTATTATTATGCCAAAACAAATTGTGCCAAAATCGTTACGCCGAAGTATATTAGGACAAAGAACATTATTCGAAAAGAAGGGATCCCAATTTACTTGTCTCGCTCTAACTCACTCGATATTTGGCACAGATTTATTCCTAGACGCGTTTACAATCATGTTGCGGTACAGCGCGTAGGTATAGAAAAGTGTTGAGAGCGAACATGATTGTTGCAAACATGAGGGCCAAACTCTGTGTGGTAAAAACCAATCAACTAAAGGTGCTGGCTCGAAACAGGTCTGTATGCTTGTTTTCAAAATTGTGCAGGACAATATCTGTGTACTATTCAGCACCATTCAGTGTTGGGTCATATGCAGGGATTGGTTTTACGCGTCCCGGTTCCTAAATCCTCTTGACCCAAGTTAAAATAAATATTAAAAAAGTAAGTGCCAAACGCTATCTCTTGTAGCCGATTAAAATTATGTCAGCGTTGTATAAGTATGTGCCGAAGTCCTCGACTTCGAATAGAATACTGATTTTGACCCACATCTTGACTGACCCAACATAGGGAAAGATCGTGGCAAGCCATTTAATTGCTTGACAATGTCTTAAATTCTGGAATCCTGTTATTAAGGTAATGCTCCAACCAGCCCGCGAAATTCCAAATTTCTTGCGTTTTTTGCAATTTGCAGGCCAGTGCTAGGTTGAATGTTGATAAAAATATTATTCGGGGCTGTTAGACGTATGTAGTTACAGAATTATAATCATCAAAATCACCAATACAACCCTCCAAGTTCATAAAGGCCTAGGAACAAAAAAAAAACAGAAAATGTCATTCCTAGAGCTTTATGAACTTAGAGCATTGTATTGATGATTATAATTCTGTAACTACATATGTCTTACAGCCGCGATTAATATTTTAATCAACATACAACCTAGCACTGGCCTGCAAATTGCAAAAAACGTAAGATAATTTGAATTTCGCGGGCTGGTTGGAGCATTCACCTTAAAGCTGCAGTTTTTTCTCGCATTGAGGTCTTTCTTTTTAACCGACTTCCCAAAAAGGAGGAGGTTATCAATTCGGTTGTATTTTTTTTTTTTTTTTTTTTTTTATGTTTGTTACCTCATATCTCCGACAATTATGAACCGATTTGAAAAATTTTTGTTTTATCTGAAAGGATCTACTTGCAGATTGGTCCCATTTAAATCATATCAAAATCGGTTACGAACTTTGGATTTTAAATCGAAATAGCTGGAATTTGACTATTTAGATGATTCTTTGATGATCGAAATTGCGTATTTTGCTTTTCTGCGATTTTGGAGTGGTGTTGTTAGGTGTAGGGCACCACTAAAAAGTGAAAAATAAAAAACTTTTTACAAAAAAATACAACCGACTTCCAAAAAAAAAACACTACAAAGTAAAAAATAACTTTAATTTCGGAAGTCGGTGTCAAAATACGAAGAAACTAACAAAAACACCGACTTCCGAAATTAAAGTTATTTTTTACTTTGTAGTGTTTTTTTTTTGGAAGTCGGTTGTATTTTTTTGTCTTTTAGCTGTTCCCCCCCGATGTGCTGTTGTCGATTAGTACCTAACGCTGCCCGCCCACGTCCGATAAATCGGCGACCGATGGAAGTGGAAGGTACTGATTGCTATAATGTAACGCACACGTCCTACAAAAAAATCGGTAATTTTTACCTAGCCAGGAAAAATCTTCCCGATTATTATCGGTCCTAAAAAGTCTAACGTGGGTGGGCAGCGTAAATATTGCAACTGGGCTATAATCAAAAAAATAAATCGGCCAAGTCCGAGTCGGACTCGTGCACGAAGTGTTCTGCACCATCATCTATAAAAAACTGCCCAATTGCGAGTTGGACTCAAATGCAAAGGGTTCCGAACCAATTTAATTTTTTTACATGTTATTTTAACACAACAGACTTCTTATAGGCATAGAACTGAAATCTTCATTTTCTTCAAAATTTTTGGCTCAGTATTTTCGGAGATAAGGGTGTGAGAATGGTCATTTTTGGTATAATTTCTTAAATAACTTAAACCTTCACAGTAAGTCCCTTCATTTGATATGGCGCACGATACAGTTTGAAAAACTTATTTTTTTTTAATTTTCTAGTTTTACCCCCAAAAGTGAAGACTACAGTCTAGAGTCATACTAGAAATTTATTTATTTACGTAACGCGCCCGTGTTTTGGGTCACAGAAGTCTGTCTATATGTGTACCAAATTTCAACAAAACAGTCCAGTAGATCCGGAGAAAACTGGCTGTGACTGACGGACATACAGACACACACCCGAGTGATCCTATAAAGGTTCCGTCTTTTGTACCGGAACCCCAAAAAAATCCCGTCCCGTTTTACCCTTTGGGTAAGGAAACCCTAACAATGTCGAAAAGTTTTTTTTAGTAACACACAGACTCAGAGGTGTTATGTTTAAAATGACGAAAGGGCTACCTTTTATCTCGGTTTCGCTCACGTTAATACGGAATTTCGCAATAAAGTAGCCTAGTAAGAATTCATCAATAAGAGTTCATTGATTTAGACCGGTGCGTGTATCAAACGATATAATTTCGCATTTATAGATAATATTATTCTAAGGAAGTTACGATAAATTAGATTAGAATGCTTGTATTACCTTAAGGATGAGTGCACACCAACAAATGCCCTCGCCCCGCCATACTTCCTCCCCCATAAAGTTGGTCAAGCGCAAAATGAAAAGGCTATGCACTTTTCTCCAGTCGTTCTGTGGTTATTTTGATAGCAGAACGCATTGTCTTACAGACAATGGCGGACAAAGTTCCTCGTCCCCTTTCTTTATCGCGTATAAATAAACCACTAACGGGCCTGCATTATTGATGCATTATGATGACTAATGCAGTACATACATCTAAAATGGGAAAGTTTATCTTACGGCCTTGTGCGAGGCTTGTTGAGATAATCTCAATATGGTACGTTCTGGGAATTGTTCGTCATTGAATCATTAGCACTAATAAACGTTTGGATAGGTGCGAGGAGCTCGTTGCTAAATAATAACAGCCGCACGGGTCAATCTTTAAAGTTAAGCAACGCTTGCCAAAGTTTGTCTGTGGATGGGTGACCATCTTTACATACCGAGTTTTCTCCATGCCTCGGAAAGCACGTTAAGCTGTTGGTCCCGGCTGTCTTTTGTAGATCTTTGGCGGTAGTTACCGATTGTCAGAAGTCAGTAAATCTGACTCCAGTCTTACCAAAAAGTACCGTGGTACCCAGTTAATGGGTTGTGGAGGTCTTGTAGGCAGCCGCTCCACGTTAAACACTTGTATTCAGCTGAATCCGGTTTGACTAGAAGCCGACCCCAGTATAGTTGGGAAAAGGCTAGGCAGATGAAACATTTGGATAGGTGTGTTTGTTTGTTTGGCGAGGCCTCGTTCAGTAACGAAAAAAAGATTTGGGTTATTTTATCCGACGGTGGCGAAGCAAAAAAGAAGGCTATAGCTGCTGACTAAGAAAGGGACAGAGAAAATGCGACTCTTATTGCGGGCGATACAGTGATAAAAATTGAGCGGATGCCATGGAAAACACAAATAAACAAACACGTTCCCTTTTCTTTGGCTTCAACATAGTTAAGTAAATATTTAAGAAACGTAAGGAAAAGTTTGTCATTGAATGTAACTACACGTGTTGACATTAGAATGTCATACCGTTATCAACAATATAACTATTTTTTACAACGCGTTGATTCTAAAACTCCAATTTGACCACACTCTTTTTTTAAGGATGGGAAATCATCAAATACACACGCACGCTTTGGGCAGATCAGAAAGGAGTGTCAGACTCTTACTGATTTACCCCTCCATGTTCCTGTTAATGCCCTCTGCGTTCCAGGTCCTCGGTGACTCTTTCGAACAAATTCCTCAACTCTGGCAGAATCTGACCATACCCTGAAGTTGAAACTATGTATGACCAAAGAATTTTCCTAGACATACCTGCAACTTTCCCGAGCACTATTTTAAGCTTACCACATTTGCAAGAGCGTTAATGCTACAAAAGAAAGTAATTAATTCTCCAGCTTATACTTACTTGTAGTTTAAGAGCTTCATTGAAATTCTTTGTGACCACTACGACCAGCTTTCCATTAAATTAGCCGGAATGCCAGGTTATTAGGCAATAACAATTAGTATTTCAAAAGCAATTTCAGGGTTTAAGTAACGACTAACTATAAAAGAGTTGTGTTGCTTTTGTTTTAAACATTATTATTGTTGCTTTTAAAAGAAAACCCCCTTTTCGTTCTCGTTACATAAAACTTTGTAGTATGAACAAGCTTTGAAGCGCATTAGGGGATTTTGAAGCTTTGTGGCTGTCACATGCAGCCTTTATATTCGTATTTATAAGTAGAACATAAGTTGCACTACAACGGATCAAAATTTAAGCAAAACCAAAAACACAGGTATGTCTCTTTAGATGTAATTAGTTTTCCTCTATCCGGCTCGAAGGACCAAATTTTGTGACCCAAATTGACTGCAGCAAACACGGCATTTGATAAAACAAGAAAGCTACAACATGAGCTCTTTAAACCCTGACTCATCTATTCTCAAAGCTTAAAACATTAAAGTGATTCGCTTCATTGACCTAGTCGTAACAAGTACAATTTAATAGTTAACGCTGTGATTCTAGACTTTAAACCGTTGTTTCGTTACCGAGCTGAGATTCGGTCGTTTAACACCAATGTTTCCTACAAGAATGAAGCTTAATCGCGGAGTAGATTTAAGGCGGTTTTGTTAAGTTTGCTCGTGTTTTTAAATCGCGAATAATGTACAAAATATTAAATCACGACTGAATTTCTTTGGGTACGAAGGGATATTAAAACCACATTTCGTTCTTTCCGTTTAAGCTCCATGTAATAGAGAGCGAGCCTACTGCACAAAGTGGTACAAATCCCAACTTGTGAATAGTCTAGTACAATTTGCCCGACGAAGAGATCAAATCCAAAACTCGTCGCGCTTACAAGTCCTATGAGGCGGTCAATTTAAAACTAAGCAATGCTCTTATTATTGTAGGCTCCAAGCAAAGTTAGTTGTTTTTGTAGAACGAGAGGTCCGTTATCCGTAATTTTATTTGAGCTAGTGAGAATGACGTTACCTACTTGAGTAATGAAAAAATCTCAGCCTAGGATTGGAACCGTGCCCAATAAATGGCGAATGGCCTCACCCTGTGACATTTCAACCTTCTGCTGGCATCAGCAGACTGTGCAGTACCTAAGTACCTATACTTCTGCTAAACACCTGTGTAAACGACTGTTTAATAAATACCTCCAAGACTCTTAGTAACCATTCGACAGATTTTAAGTTTCCAGAAGTAATTTGATTGTGAGAACTGTTTGGTCCGACCGCACAGGTCGACAGTAATGAGATCAATTTTCAAATATCAGCGTAATCATTCCAAGGTACTGTGGCCTACAAACGCCTTAATACAGCCGCTAACCTCTGTTTCAACCTTTATATCAAGGTCAGTAGAGTTCATTTCGCTTTGCTACATTATTGCTTGCTTCCCGTCTACGTAATATTAATTTAAATTGATCAGGAACTAAGTATTTATAGAGCGTTTGTCTTGTTTCCGTGCCGTGTCTAGATAAAATTGTCGGCGAGGTCTTAAGGCGGAAACCCACCGTAACGCACGGAGAGGCTACGCACGTGTGAGACTTCGCCTTATATGAAAATGTATGAGATTGTTTGCACTGCAACCTGCAACGGCTGCAACCCACGGACACGCTACGCATCAATCGACGTCATTGGCACACGCGTGCGTAGCCTAGCCTCTTCTTGTTGTGTGCCACGCTACAGTTGTACATAGTCGTGGGAGTATAGTGTGTACTGCAGTGGAAATGTAGACCCACGTTGTCAAACAAATGAATTCACGCAGCTAAAATGCGCCGCGTGGCCGTGCATAGCGTGCACCGCGGTGGGTTCGCGCCTTTAGGTAAAAGGTTGAATAAATGTAACACTGTATTACGCTAAATAGACTAGTAGCTTCTCATACACACATAACGATTTTTATTAAAGGAAAGCTTTGGATGCTTCTGACTGGTGTTTGTTTAAACACTTTTTAATAGCTGAACGGGTTTGAATAAAATGTGAGTGACAAATAGATCTTGTCCTGGTAAGTTTCAATTGAAAACTGAACCTTACCTCCTAGTTGTCTGGAATTTTGCTGAACTGGACCTATTTGGCGTAGCCGCGGGGCACACAATGTAATTGTTTTAGAATTAAGTTCCCTTTTACTTATACCTACATTGTGTGTATCTGTGTGTGCCAAATAAATGTTTCTGTGTTCACACAAAGCATTTTTATGTTCTGTGAAAACCGCAAGGATCATTTTTACCCAGATGAAGTACTTAGTTTCAATGCCTGTTCTCGTCCAGAGAAAGTTGTGATAACAGCCCTGTTTCTTAGTTTATGCCATTTATTTGCTCGCGTTCGTTTTAATTATTCGCGTAAGTACTTCAACACGTGATATTTTACCTCCCCGCAAGGAAACAGACGTATAAATCGTCTATGTAAACATTCTAGTCTAGTTTACGTCATTCACATCAGACAGTGTTAGTCCGATTTTAAATAGATTTAGAGTGTTTTAATCGTATATTTGCCAGCCTAGACCGAACTTCCGAGAATTATTTTGCGTAACTCGTTATTTTTTACACATCAAACATTTACTGGAAGATACGTATCTACTGGTATGTAGAAGGAAATGAGTCTAAAAAAAAAATATTTTGTGCGGAACCACAGAACAAATAAGGAATCTCTTTTATCTGTGCTGTGTGGGCAACCAACCTGGAATCATAAGGGTAAAGCATTAGAAGAAGTGTCTCGAACAATCTTGCGTTATTAATATATGCAGTCCTATTCACTTATAAACTATTTTGTTTTTTACTAGTAACCTTTGGACTCTTATTTGGTGAAAAAATTGTTTCATTTCAACTTGGCAAAGCTTAGTCTAGCCAAAAGCAGTCAGTATGATACAAAATACCGCGAGACCATGTCAGGACCCAGTATATGGCAAACCAGCTGTGGTTTCCCACAAACTTTACACTTTTTATATTTAGAACTTAGTTGCGAATAGTTGGATCGATCTAGTTATTTCGAAGCTTGCCTGCGGACATAGGACAAAGTTGGTTCGCTAATGAAGTTTGCGTAGAGTCGCCATGTTAATATACTTGGTATACAACCGTCCATGTTTCGAGGACGAGAACTTGTCACCCTGAGTGACGGGTTTTGGAGACGAGTAGCTGTACTGGGCATACTTAAATAGATTGGTGTTATTCGTTTTCATACTTCTTTGAATAAAGTTTTCAACTTAGATCTGTGGAGTGACTTTTTGAATTATCTGGATAGTTTTTGATGAACAGTTTGTCATTAGAAAATAAATTCTTTGTAAAAAACAGTGTAAAATCCTTCATTCAAAGGACTTTTTATTGGAGAATCGAGACATCTTCCAATGCGATATCATAATTAAGAATCTATTAGCGGTCACCCATCTTACAAAAGGTCACAACAAACTCAGTTTAGCCTCTCAGTGCTCAAAATTAATCAGGGGCGGCCCAGTATTATCGCATAATACCCTCATTCACCTCCATTGTACTGCATTGTAGCAAAGTTAACGTAATACAATAGGTTTTAACACAATTACTTACTATGAGAGCTTATTAAGCCGGCATCCGTTCATAATATGGTTTAACTTTGTTTGCTTCATGGGAATATTGTGTATTCCCTAGTATTTACTTGGAGTTTCAACGTCGTTCGGTTGAGGGCGTTTCTGGTATTGGATATTGAGTTTTGATGGAGTTTTCTGTTTGTTTTGTAAATAAGGGATGCCCTTTTAAAGTTTCAAAAGAAATATTTTCGTTCTTTTTCGTCTTACACATGTACATGCATGTACTACAGCAGTGCTATTCTGTAAAAAAACTATTTCGTAATCGAGCTTCACCTGAGTGACAAAGCTTAATAGAGCTTTATCTCGCACAATAAAAGGTCTTATATAAATACGAATTTGATACACCTCGGATTCAACTGCCGAGACACGAACATGTTGTTACAGAATAGCACTACAGTACACGTATTACAGTTTTAAAACATTAATTTTTTGCGCCTCCAAGTTCTTAAATCGTTTGCTGTGTATTTTTTCCATCTCCATGAATCAGATATTTTTAGTTAGTCGAAGTTATGTTGTTATTGATCTTCTTTAACATTTTCCATTCCTATACAATGTAAAGTACGGTTTCTAAACCGAACTGATCACTTGAGAAAGTAATTTTAGAAGCCTAAAATAATTGTAGGGCATCTGTATTGCCTATGGCCTGCCTAGCCTTTTCCCAACTATATTGGGGTCGGCTTGCAGGCAAACCAGATTCAGCTGAATACCAGTATTTTACGTAGAGCGGCTGCCTACCAGACCTCCACAACGCATTAGTTGGGTAACACGGTACTCCTTGGCAAGACTGGTGTCAGATTTTCTGGCTTCTGACTATCCGTAACGACTGCCAAAGATCTCCAAATGACAGCCGGGACCAACAGCTTAACGTGCTTTCCGAGGCACGGAGGAAACTCGGTATGTTAAAAATGTCACCCATCTACTATTTAGCCACTGTACATCTGTATTGCCTATGCACGATTTGATACAAAACAATACTATTTTTTACTCATCTATATTCACAAAATCACAAAGTCAGATACAGTGGAAACACGTGTCACGGTGTTTGTTATCGAACTCCTCTGAAACGCTTGACCGAATTTCATAAAAATTTAATGTGTTTTGTGTACAGATGGTGCTTTAGTTTTTAGGGTTCCGTAGCCAAATGGCAAAAACTTTAACCCTTTAGATTCGTCATGTTTGTCTGTCTGTCTGTCTGTCTGTCCGTCCGTCCGTATGTCACAGCCACTTTTCTCCGACACTATAAGAACTATGCCGTTGAAACTTGGTAAGTAGATGTATTCTGTGAACCGCATTAAGATTTTCACACAAAAATAGAAAAAATACAATAAATTTTGGGGGTTCCATACTTAGAACTGGAACTCAAATTTTTTTTTTCATCAATCCCATACGTGTGGGGTAGCTATGGATAGTTCTTCAAAAATGATATTGAGGTTTCTAATATCATTTTTGTCTAAACTGAATAGTTTGCGAGAGAGACCCTTCCAAAGTGGTAAAATATGTCCGACTTGGCCAGTTTTTTGTATAACTCTAATTATATTTGTTACAATTTATACATAACAACTGCTATAGTCAGTCTACAGTTCGTCTCGATGTTCTCTTTTTGCATCTTTAAAGACTTAATGGTTTTGGAAGAAACTTTGATCTCGAGTAGATTATATGCTGTATAAGGACATTAGATACTGTTTATCCCAAACGGCATGCTCTTTTGCGATGATTTTCGATTCTTCGAGGGTGAAGCTACTAGGAAAATTTCGTCCATTATTGCTGGTCAGTGGCCAGTTTATTTAGTAATTTATTAATGCTGTGGTTTATCAGTTTGCAGTGATTTATACTGCAGGTTATGTCATGTATATCTTTAAATACAAAACAATCCCCAAAAGTTATCTTTCATTTTCTTCTGCAATAATTAATTTGCTATAAATAGCTTCACATGCCAGATTGGCAATTAGCAGATACGCGTAATGTGTCAACACACTTAAACTCTTGACCTGGTTCAAATCTTGACAGCGAAGGTCGTGGAACATATAAGTTCTGGAATTTTCCACAGAATATTTAACTTGATAATTCCCCGATTTCTGTTATGCATATTATGAATGTACCTTTTAAAAGAAAAATCACACTAGATATCGTAGTAGGTATTATGTATTCTAAATTGTCTAATACCGATAAGAACTTGCTGAACGTCAAAATTTAAAATCATCATCTTCCTGCTATTGTCATACTTTACTTGGGGTCAGCGGAAGACGATTTCTTCTTCCAGCCTGTCATCTATCTCGCTGTTATTGACTCTCTATTCATTCATATCTTTCCTCACACAAGCCAACCATCCATAGTTTAACTCACCCGTTTTTCTCAACACATACACTCACCTACACCCCCCCCCCCACACACACACCCTCACACACACGCACAAAACCCACACATACACACACGCACAGAAAACACAAAAATTCTCATAAATACACAATCACGTGAATAATGTTATTCTACCATGTCTAATCGTGTTCTATTCTGTACAATTATCTTGCTATGAAATAAATACATTGCTATAATAGTAACAAGAAAGGAAGTGTTTTCTCCTTAAAATCACTAGATCTAAGACTATCCAGTTATCCCCTTATCGTTATCCACAAAACAGGGATGGAGTGACTGAAAAGGGTTAGCGTGGGTTAGCGAGCTGGTAATTTATTACGACTTGTATTTCCTTAGCTGTGAGTAACGTATATTTTACGATATATAAGTCTCCTGAGACTGTTTGGCACTTGGGATCTGCTTACGTGTTTGCGACATATTTGAACGGAGAAAGTGATGGTCAGGATGAACGAAGGCAGTCGTCCATTTAGATACGTACCTACTGATAGTCGACTTCAAAAATATTGTTAGGTCCTATCTTCCACGATCTAGAGCCGATTGTCTATGAATTTAAATAATTGCTTTGACGTTTCAGTAGACTTGACCACCATCTTATCAATTTCAGCCCTAAAATACTCAAACCCACGGAATAGCTTACTTACCCTATTAAATAAAATTCTTTCAAACTCTTAATCGAGTTTATACGTTCAGTCCTCAACTGCACTTAAATCGAGGATATCCGACTCAAACCCTCCAACTAAGTTAAGAACTCAGAAAATAACAAAAAAAACTCTATTTTTAGTAGATCCTTAGGAAAATCCAGTAAAGCATGTAAAAGTAATCTGTTCCCCATTATAAATGACGGTAAAAACAAGTCGATACTAAAACCCATCCGTGTTCCTCCTAATGCTTCAAGGGCCGCGGTGACTCTTTCGAACATATTCTAGATTTGTGTACGGGGTCGTAACGCGTAACCTATGGGTCGCGGTTTCGGGGTTGCCAGTTAGGGGTCATGGGGTTTCTTGAAGGTTAAGAGCTACCTATGCCACAGATTTGCCACGGCCAGGTAATTTATGTGCGTCAAGTCGCGGTTCGTAGTTAATTTCGTTAAGTATACCTCTACAATACGTGCGCGGCCTCAAGATTACAGGAATTAATTGTTTCTGTTATTTTATACACAATAATTTTAGTGAATTCTTTTGTACACGTTGCGTATTACGTTCAAAATCGTACGTTTTTCAATTAATCGTACGGACGTTGACAGTTGATTACAAGCTGAAAGCTCTTATTAGCGCTTATTGTTGAACATGTGTTGTACAATGTCCTTAACCCCTTTCAGTGCCTAGACATCAAGTCTGGATATAACCAAATAATTATTATTACGGAGGATCCTACTATTTATCCTGACACTATCTCTTTGTAGCCTTTGGACCCATGGCAAGACGGATAACCTAATAGTCTTGCTGCAAACCAATACTAATTAAATTCCTATTTTCTATACACTACACTAAAAGGTTAGCGTGTTATGTGTAAGCACCAAGTTATATAACTTTAGCATACCGCCAAATCACTTACCTGTGTTCAAAGTTTCCTAGCTTTAGCAACTGTGGAAATAGCAGTTTTCTTCCTAGTAATTCCTAACTTTATCGTCGTAAAACAAAATATATCAAACCAAGGTCGTACAATTCAATCTTTTTGGCGAGAATAAGTTTTCCGAATAAAAATAGAAAAGCACTCTAACTCCCAATAATAGGAAAGCCCTTTCCGTAATTCTTCATAGTGTAAGTTATACGTCTAAAAACGCAGACTGAGTAAGAAATATGAGTTTTCCCGCAAAGGTCATTGGCATTCACATCGACCGACTCGCGATATGTGATTTATAGTGATTGGATTATTTTCTCTGTTTCAGACATTTAGTTCCAGCCCAAAACCATCCCACAATGGAGGCTGAAACCACACCCGTAAGTACCTAGAATCTAATTGAGAATGAAGTAAATAATTTTGAATGAAATATTTAAGTTTCATCCTACTTAATGCACATCACAACCGTTTTGAAACTTACATCGTACCGCCATCTATTGGCAACTTTACGACAACCCGCTTATGTTCCTGTGGGATGACGACTGAACTGGATTCATACAACCGTCACTTGCGATGCGTCGGTCTCAAACCAGATGGCGCTACAGTCTACTAACGGAATTCCACAAATTTGGATAGATGGCGCTATTTTGAGTTCCATCGTGTAGGTTTCCACAGAAACTAGGTAGGAAAATAAGTTGCGTTCTTGCTGTGTAGTTCGTGCACCCTCTGAAAGATGTCGTTAACTCGTATAGTACATTTAAGAAAATCAGCATTACCTTGTAATTAATACTGTTCAAGAATGCATTATTTTCTCTGTTTATAAAATCAAGAATTATACGTAATTTCCAGTTACTTTTCAGAATTTGTGATTTTTGTTTTATCTTTCAGTCGTTGTTTCAGGAGTTACCTAAATGAACTGAGGCGTCTTTTTCTCTTTTCTGGTTCTCTCTTTTCTGACAGCGTGCTTGAAATATGCACCGCACATCCTAATAGGTGTCTAAAAGCTTGCCCATGTTATTTTTAAAACCCAACCCCACTCAAGTCCTGATGTAAGCTTAATTTAATGCTGCATATGGACTTCCTACGTAGAATTTTCGCACAATATCACCAGGCATTCGTGCTGTGTTATGTAAGTGCTGAATTAACACATTTTGGCACGGGATTTCGCTTTTACAATATTTTAAAAGATTGCATATGGCACCGTCCCACTGGCAAAGTATCCATTGTCCGCGGGGCTATATTCGGTGAATTTATCGAATGTGTTCCGTGGCTCATATTGCTCGCTATTGGTTCATTAATAAACTATATCCTGTTGCCGCTCCATACAATACAATAGCCGCAGACCGTTTCAGAATCGCTCGTGTGCGAAATTTATAGCGGTTAGAATTTTGGAATATTCGTTTCCATCTGTTCCGCTTCAATTAACAAAAAAAAAAGAAATATTTAAATAAAAATACTACTAGAATTGACACTGGCGATTTATAAATTGAGCTTTTAGCTCTAAGTCATGCAGAAACTGAAAATATAAATCAACAAACACGGTCATGTTGGTTGTTGGCTTGTTTGCAGTTGAAACGTGTATAATTAACAGATGAACATCCGAGTTCATATACTGCGACGTATGAAAAAGCAGAGTTACATTTTAGTGTATAAAGCTTTAGTGTAAATTCGCGCAGCGCCAGTACCTCCAGCCAGCCCCGGGCGAACCGCGGAGTCGCTCACGTCTGTTCCGGATATTCAGGGTAACGAATGGCTTTATTAAGACTAAATATTACAATTTCCGAGCAACTATTGCGACGGTTAGAATTGCTAATGCGCCGCCGAAGAAGCCGAGTGAAAAGATGCGATTGCACTGAAACCCGCCCAACGCCGCCAGTTTCCTGTTTTATGAGGGACGAAATTGCAGTTTCACGCTGAGTTGCCAACTACCACCGGATGCTATGTTTTGAATGATTTCAATACGTCTTTTATTTCTGACCCACGATTGAGACACTTATTGCTTTATCAGAACTGGCAAAAGTTACCCTTATCTGTAATCAGCGAAAGAAAAGTACAAAAAATCTTTTAGCCCTTTCTTGGGCCTGGTGAAATATCTTGTCGAAAAAGGGGCTGCGTATTGCAACCACAAATTACTATGATTTAATATTGCTTAGTTATCTGCGGGCTGGTAATTTGTTAGCGCGCTTCTCGGCCCCGCGTTGGGCGCCATTGTTGCTCCGCAGCCTTTTGTTCATCGCCTTCTACTCGCGATACGATCTTGAGTTATTATGATTAGGATTCTTTGCCAAGTGACGCGAACTCGCTAATTCCTCCATTATCGTTTTAGTTTTACTCACTCGTGAGCGTTTTATAACACTTTTCGTTGTATTTCTCGTTTTTCATGACGGTCTTGTGAAATTAGTCTTCATTATTTTCTGGGCTCTTTGTGTTTTCTCCACATTTAATAGCTACTTTTGGCTTCTTTAAGTGAACAGTAAATAAGAGAGTATTTCTTGAATGTTTTTTTTTGTTTCATAATGTTTTCTGCAAAGTTCTCGATTAATTCTCGCATACGCATAAGCTTGGAGGTGACCTAGTAGATTAATAAACGTCACCACCGCTCGTAAAGTCAATGGAGTTAATATATCAGTGTCGCGTCACGCCACGCCATGTCCAACTTTCATTTCATATAGTGCTCTCAAATGAATCGATCCATGTATGGTTTTTTCAATTAGTGAAAACATTCGATTGTCATTGTGTTTATAGTGTAATTGCTGGTTTGTTATCCATCCATCTTGACCGTTGTAATGGCTGGCCATCAGGGAAATGAATCGCCTGGCTGTCTGGTCGAATGGGAACGAGGTACAAGTGTTCTCCTCGCGAAATTGCTTTTCGTTTTAATGTCCGAGGTATCAAGGGATGCCTCGTTTCCGTGCTGATTGTTTTAACGTTTATATTTAAAACAGTTGTTAGTGGACGGTCTCATTCCTTTTCGTTTTATCCGCGTCCCATTTCTAAAGCATTTCATTAAGTTCATTCATGTACCAAGTAAAGTTTTTCAAGTGCAAATTTTTGCATGAATTTATAAAATAACATTCAATCTTACATTTAAGCTCATTTATTTAGATCATATGCCTCACTTAATTGTTCGTACATTTTTTTTCTACGATTTAATTAATTCATCTTTTTAGTTTTACAGAACCTGCATGCGCTTTCATGATCTTGGAATTGAAGAATATAATATTCCATACTTTTAACTTGTGGATCAAAGGAAGAAGTTCTAGACAAGACATAATAAATAAGATTAACCTGAGTAAACTAATAAAAAAGTTAAAACCACCTCTTGTTGTAGTAATTTGCCATTTAAGTAAAGTATGTAAGAAGTAGTTTAGTAAACCACGAAACAACCTTACAATCAGCATATTAATAACACATTTCGTTTGAATAAAGCCCCGCACTTGAGCCTTTCTTTACCTGCAACATTTGCGGTTGAGTTAGCGCGAAAATCGTAAATATCTCCGTGTTGCGCTATGGCAGTGCAGTTAGCAAGGATTGCAGATACTGCAATGGCATGCAGCGTGCGTGCCACACCCCATTCATTAGGCGCCGAGTGCTTCCGCGCATTTATCAATCTACACACACAAAGGCAACTGTTCACGGCCCTCCTCATAAACTGAACTGATTTTCCGATGGGGTTTACTGAGGTTTTAAATGTACAGTGATTTGGAAATGTAAAACGGCGATTAAGTTGAGTTTTTATTCTGAAAAGTATATTTTTCAACTTTCCATTAAAAATCGTGGCAGTTATAAGAAAAGGAAGCTGATGGTAACCATGTAGAGTTTTCACCCTCCAGGCACAGTAAAACATGGTCTAGGACCAAAAATCGCCTACTGACAATTTTTGTAACAGCATTGCGTACATCAGATTGAATATGCAAGCGAAATGCTGAATATGTTGAAATATGCACATGTTTTTGATATGACTGCGACATCAAGATGCAATTCGCGTTTTATGTCAATCAAGCTTTGTTTGTTGTACAACAGCTACCTGAAATATAAATTTTATTCAAACAAATATTTCCCTATTAAACAGGCAATCGAACTACTCAATTCATTTGCAAAATTTCCAATTTTTCAAGTGCTTAAACTTGAGTTAGCGTTAACCCTTCGACCCTTCCGAGCGAATTTTAGCTAAATTCGTCTGTAAAGAGCGCAGAGTTGAGCAGAATTATCAGTTTCTACTGGACGGAGTCTTAGCACACCTGCGTCTCTAGTGATCCAGGCTTACGGGCAGCCGCTGCGGATAAATGCTAAGACACCAATAGTGATAAAGCGCCAGCCATTATTGTTGGCTGAGCTAAAGTAGAAGCAAGTCCAAACTTCATTTTGTATTAAACCGCTTTTGTTTAAAACGTTAAACTGTTTCTCTACTCAGAACTTCGTTTATGATGGTGTAAAAATATCGAAGTGCCTTTGTTATAAAAAGGTGCAGTCAAAACACTTGGTCAACTTCAGAATTTAATCATTCGCAAGTTATTACCTTCCCGTGGAAAGCATTAAGGTAATGCTTTCAACGCCTATAATTAAACGATTATGGCGCTCATTAAGTTGAAGTATCGTAATCATAAACGCAGTAAAAACGCTTTAGACGCAAATAGGACTTCCGATTGAACATTCACGATTTCTCTCAGTGACTTGGAGTGTGCGGTTAGATTTATTCCCACCCGATCTACTGAGTCTTGTCTGCGGTTACTTTGGCAGAATTGAATCGTTAAGATGCGGGGACATGTTCCTAACGAGATGGTGCAATATGATCTGTTTAAAGTGGGAAAGGGATGGAGATTAGACTATCATATTCGTTTGATCATTGAAGCGAGCTTAAGAGGTATGTACGGTTATATACGTCCTTCGTAAAATCAGACGAAAAAACAGACGAATTTTTAATGGTGAGGAATGGGCCTCACGTATGACCTAGTTTTTTAAAGTATCTGAAGTGAAACGGGTAAGCAATAATACACTTACACATTTTACGAATGATCGCAATTATTTATTTGAGAATGTTATAATTTTTCTCCATTCGTCTGGGTTGTCATCGAGTCAAAGCACCTAATGTCTGTAACTCCCTTCTCTTTGGCTGGTTTGGCTGCATGGGGTATAGTCTCTATTCTCCATACTTGGCTGGTTTGGCTGGCTTGGCCAACAACTTGGGCACCAAATTGTCGTCAGATTGCTTTGGCTTGGCTTGGCGTGAGCTGATCACATGGTATCGTTACAGAAGATAACTTTTATGGACCTAATACAAAAAAACAATTAGAACAAACCAAAGTTTCCTTGACCTGACAAATTTTAATTTGTTACATTTTAAGAAAATTGTTTGCGTAGGTGGTGTGTCTACTTATGGAGGGTTTTATTTTATAAAATCAAAGGGTGTAAAAATTCGACGACAATATTTAAAAAGGTAAATTCTTTCGTTACTGAGTGATAAGTGACTGCTGGTCGTAGAAATAGGCAAGTTGGTTCCTTGGAGAGTGTAGCGGAGTTTAAAGAGAGGATTTCCCGGTATTCCTACGGGATTTTATAGTTTTTAATAATAGCGAGAGCGATAAACGAGCGGGTTTTTGTAGAAATAATACATAATTATGCACCCGTGCGGAGCCGGCAGAGTTGCTGGTTTAATACTAAAAAGAAAGAGATTAAACAGAACATATTATATGTAAATAAATATATTGAGAAGTCAAGTATATATTAGGCGTAGATTTCTTTTGTAAATGTTACAGATCTCTATTGAACCCAAACCGAGGGTATTACAAAACAAATCACCCGAGAACGTGCAACAATTATCTCACGTTCACACAAACAAAAGTACCGTAGTGTCGCCAATTAACCAGTCATATTTGCGAGCGAATCCCACAGTAAATAATAATGTCCATCGTCCAATTATCTTATAGCGGCCAGTGACGAGTCACGAGATATAAGGGTCAACTCTCATTTGATATTCTGCTCCCTCCCCACGTAATGGAATAATGGTGTGAGCTCACCGACGCCCGATACGATCGATCTACCTCCCTATATTTTTTATTTTCGTAAATTGTTCCGAATGATGTCCGGTAACCCTTGTCAGGTCACTAAAAATGTGTCTGATGGTCCGCGCCGCGCTGATCCCGCTAAAATCACGGTGTTGCCAGATACTGTAATGTTACTTTTATTCGGACCTATTTTTGCACGTGTACCTTCGTCAGTCTGCTAACAGGCGTACTTTACTACTGCATACGCCATAGGGCAGTTAAAACGAATTTAAAAAAGGTGTTACTTTATAAAACCTACAATTGTTAAAGTCTCTCAGCCCAGCAACACCCTTTTGCTACTATTTGTATCCCAGAACACTTTTTTCTGAAAATAATCACGTATTACATAAAATTATAATTACTTACGCATGTATGGTACACATGTACGTACATTTGACACCATAAAAACACAAGTCAGTTTATTACCTATTTGATTTACAGAACGGATAATAAAATGTATTACAGTAATGGATAATAAACACACGACGAATATGACTATGATGATAGACACGCAATTCTACGAAGTAATTTTTTACATGAATGCATTCTACACGATGAATTAAACCCACCACACGCCAAGCCAAGCTTTATGATTTCAGAACGTAGAATTTTTGAAGAATAAATAATTATATAGTAACGTAAATCAATTTAGCAGCTCTAAATGGTCGGTCGTAATTTTATATAAAACTAGCTGACCCGCGCAACTTCGTCTGCATCACATGTTTCTTTAATGCTCCGCTCCTATTTGTCTAACCGTGATGATATATAACCTTCCTCGATAAATGGGCTATCTAACACTGAAAGAATTTTCCAATTCGGACCATTAGTTCCTGAGATTAGCGCGTTCAACCAAACATACAAACAAATAAACTCTTCTGCTTTATAATATAAATATATATAATATATAGTATAGATTAGGTAAACCTTAAAAAGGCTATAGGTATATGCATTTAAATTCAACTCGCATGAAATGTAAATTTGGGATTATTGCTCCTGATAATCTTGTTGTAGTTGTTGCCAGACGTAATAAGTTTATACCTTTGAATAGAACTGGGATAATCTTGGCCTACGTGTTGTATTATTGTATCTGAAGATAATTAGAATTAACTAATGTTTATTTATCTTCGGAGCTTGGGCCTCAGGGCTGTCTATTGTAGTTTTTGACAAGAATATCGATTAATTTCAATGTTTTTTGTCGGTATGGAGGTACACATGTGTTCAGAGAGCCAATTTTATTAATTTTAAGGCAAACTTGTCAAAAATTTAAAAATAAATTAGGTATATTTGACATAAAAAAATTAGGTTGATTCTATTGGTATGAACACAAATATTCGGCCAAAGAATCAGCATTGCCATTCAACGTGGCAATGCTGCCAGTGTTCTGGGCACTTTTGCCATTGACAGCGATGTGGATTATTTTTTTGATGCCCAATGATTTATTTTGTTTTTAAACGCGTTTGTGTATAATGTAGGTACTGTAAACATTGTAATTTAATAAATACTAATATTCGGCTGAATATGAAAACTTCTTTGGTCGATCAGAGCTTAATACACCCACTTAACCACTGCAGACTGCTGCTAAATGTAGGGCACTGGCACCCTTACCATTTTATATTACACACCCTTTTCATCTTTTTGCGCTTGAGACATTTTCTGAATTATAGACTCCGCTCACAGCATAAATGGTCATTGTATGTATGAATAGTAACAACGCCAGAGCAAGGCGCACTGTACTATTCCTTTTCCCTGATGATTTATTGGAAGAAGGTAAATTGTAATATCCATTAAAAATTGACAGGCGCGGTGGAAGAATTATGTTAGAGGTCCACAGAGTCGACATATAAATTATGTCTGGCATGCGGGGCGTCAGGGACGCCTGGCGCGCTCTTAACTCTTATTTTATACTTATCGGTACAACACTTTTATCTCCGCATAAAATGCTATGCAGAAGGCTTTTAAAATTATATTATACAGAAGCAGACTGCTAACTGTACTCTGCAATGCTCTTTTAAAATGTTAATGGCGCAAACAATCCTCACGTAATAAATCATATGATCTTTCAAATTAAAATGGGTCCAAGAAAGTTTTTTATTTTACACACAGAAAGTTTTTTAGACTGCTATCCTAACTTTTCAATTTAGGCGGCGTCGATTCCGGACCGTGGAACAGGGCGCGAAATCAAGTTATTGTAGCAACACAGTGAGCGCGTTAGACGAACCGCATAGAATAATTCCACGTTTCTATTTGTGTCTGTTGCGGAAAAATAAAGTTAAATCAGACGCGTTAACGCGTCGCTTGGCGGGGATTGCCGCGAAATTGTTCCGCTGTTTTGTGTAGGGCGTTTCAAGTGTTTTTTACTCGGTTTGCTAATGGACGCGGACTTTACTTACCGCCCGTTCCGTTCTACGCTTGTCTACTATTAATTGCGCCTTTTGTCGCCTACAGCTGCTGTCTGGGCGCAGGATACGGCTGCGGTCGGTCTGCGCCCAGTTACAACCTTTATGGGTGTTTACGTAGCGCTCCTAGGAAGCGAGCACGGCGTTTTCGTTTTACCGCCATTTACTCTAACAAAATAAAAGTCTTTTGCGTTTTTCCGCGGCAAATTAAGCTGTTTATGCCGTCGTTATAGTTTGTCTACTTAAGGAGTCTAGTTCCAACGTTTTTAAGTAGGTTGTTGTTTAAATTAGGTAAGCATAACTTCTAATAACGAAGTTAGTAAGGGTAGTGTACAATTACAAATATCTTACCTACCTGACTTTTGCATCAGTTAAAAGTCATGTTTCATACACCATCCCTCGTGCATCCATACTCATTTCCTTTACACTGAAAGAAATCTGTCCATTAAAGTCGACAGGCACCAAAAGCAAGCTTCTTTCGAACGCCGAAGCCATATTTTCGCATACAAATAAATAGAAATCAGAATGTCTGTATTTACATTGAATCTTTCCATTCGTTGCTGAACCGCTTCCATTGCAGCAGTTTCGGTGCAGTATAAACCGCAAACAACAACCAACGCTGTTTCCATTTCACCCAGAACTAGCGAACTGCATGCGGTTCCAGATTTTTGCATTTTTTTTTTACTCCCGCTGCTCGGGAAATAATTTTATTTATCGCTGTCGTGGTCCGTTGTCGCGCTAGCGTTGACTCGCAACTTTTTAATTAAATTATTCACTTGATAATTGTTGGTGCACGAGTGATAGCCTCGCTATTTTTACACTTTATTGTTGACCAACGAGTCTGTATTGTAAATTATGAAGCTGATATTTAAGTGGCTGGAGCATTACGTGCGGATGTGGGTTCCTGCAGGTGCTGATATAATTTAATCATATTTATGTGTTAAGGTGAAGCATGTAGCTTTGCAGACATAAAATACGCTGTTTGTGCACGTTGCCCTAACTTCTGTTAATTAGTTTGTAAATTGTTTATGTTGATACATTTTGTTTAAATTAAATACAGTTTGTATTTGTACTACGTATCCAATAAAGTACTGACAGAATAGTTTTTTTGTCTCGTTTTGAACATTTCGTAGACGTGCTACGCGAACGCTACGGTGCTACGAACGTCTACGACTACGCTACGACGTAATTACTCCCGAGTTTAATTTTCGTTTTTACTTTTTTATGTTTTTTTATTCATGATGAAACACCATTTTAACGAAGACAAGAATTACTTTGAGATAATAAGGAAACTAAAGTAAAACAAAGGAGTAACTTAGCATGAAATATTCAGTGGGGGCCATCATGTCATAAGTTTTGACCGCCGCTCAAGTTCCACATTGCGATTTAACGCCACATGTATTTTATTGGCATTGTTCAGTTAATACAAAAGTTGGGAACTAGCCGCCATCGATAACATATTATTGCAAAGTTAGTAGAAAATTCAAGATGCTTTAGTAAGTTGACGATTAAATTATGTGGTGCCGCTGGCTGGCGACTGGGTCACGAATAAATATTATATTCGCAATCTTACTTATTCATTTAAGTGATCGGTTATGTTTGTTACACTTGTGAAAAGTATCTTGTAATAACTGCAACACTTACTTTAATTTTCCTCAATTCTGCGTTTCAGTATAATATAGTACTTATGCCGCCGATACAGGTAGTAAAACACCGATACATTTCTTTATAAATGGTTTAATATTCACCACTGTAGCAGAGCACTTGCTGGTACCATGATACAATACTCTCGAACATTTCGTAGAGTACCTACACATTGTCTCTGGCTCGGCACATTTATTTTGTTTCTCGGGTAATAGACAACGCATCCGAAAGTACGGATAATGGGTCTTGGAAAAAAATAGAGTGCTTGCGACGAAAGCCAGTCACTGCAACACCTGTCGCCTGACGCGTACTGGTAGGATACGGGGGTGGGTAATTTTTATAGCTTATGCGGGTAGTTAGAGTTTTATAAAGTACTCGGGTAAGTAGAACGCTGAAATAAAAAAGAGTAAGATTTGATGAGCTGAGTAGGTATTTTAACAGTTATTTAAAATAATGTTGTTAAGAAGATAGTTATAGATTGTTGTTGTTAGCTTGGGACTATATGGCGTTGTGTGAAATGTCCAAGGATATTATATTATATTATATTATTATTATTAAGATGTGCTCTTCATTTTTTTTTTTGAAGGAATAGTAAATAATTCTTTTTTTTCTGTCTCCTACTTTGATAAACTGTTAAATAAATAAATAAGTTTTTCTAGTGCTGGAATGTTTTTGTAAGTATAAGTATTGTTTTGTTTCTAGGTTATTCACAAGGTATATTACACCTTGTGAAGAACCTAGAACAATTTTTGTGTCGTTTTTCCTGAGGTGACTAAGAGTAAAAACTTCAAAGAAAATAATGACACTGACAGCTCGTAAATGTGGTTTAGATACTTTATCGCGTTCTGTTTCATTCGTGAAATTCGCCCTAAATGTAAATGTCTATTAAAAATTACACGAAATATTAGGCCAAATAACTTGGCGCGTTCTTGTTCCATGCGCGCCTCAAAGAGTGTCAGCATTAGCAGGGGCCCGAAAGGGCCGACGCCTGCCGGAGTTGGGGGACTATTCGAAAGAGACACTGCGGGTCCGGATCACAAAGGGCAATGAAGGAACATGGATGGGTTAGGTCAATTAACTTCGCTACCACATACCAGCATTAAAACTGGCGACACACACCAGGTGACAAAAATTAAAAAAAAACAATGTATCCAACGATATCGGCGACATAATAGCAGTACCGTACCCCAACCCTCCGCAGCCGCCGGCACTTAAGGCGCTCTACCGATGCAGATTGGATGACGCCGTATGATTTACCGCCCGCACGCCTCCCCCTTCCCCGATAAAATGACGCACGGGGGGATTGACGATGTAGCATTTGTTCCTTCATGTTCTTGTACGCGTGTAATTTCTTATTAACGTGTGGAAGTGCCGATAACGAAACAATCTGAGTTGGATTGCGAAAATATTTATCGGGATGATTAATTTGGTTTGCAACTTCTTTAATCATTGAAAAGTGGGTATTCAGAAGCTGTCCAATACTGAAATGATTACAAATATAAGTTAGCATGAATTAGTAGATTAAGCAACCACACACATAAGTAATTTGCAGGCTTTTCAAAGGAATTGATGACAAACTTCAATATCATACCATCAAATTTGTTTAACGACCCATAATTTAATACCACAGGAGCCCCAAGGTAATCAAATAGTACGTAGTTACTACGACGAATCCAGGAAGTGGCGGTAACAGCAGTCAAAAGCGCAATTAACACTGGAAGTTTGGGACATGGAAAACTTCAAATTAATTAATGCAATGTAAGCTTCAAGTGTCGCGAACACGCAACGTTCTTTGGTATCAGTGTTCTTTATTAACCAAGCCATGTGACTTTTATTCACCCCAGTGTACCTGTTTGAGTATTAGAATTGGTTCTTTAACAATTACTTCACTAATACGGGAACGATTTGGTTGAACTCTATTAATTTCTCAAAGTACTGTTATAAAATAGTCAAAAGAAATGTAGGACGAAATGTATAACTGTTCATGAATAAGTTCGCCTAACTATAATTAAATTTTATACACTACGGTAATCCAAACATTCCTGGAACCGCCTGGCAATATAGGTTAAACGACATTTAATAATATAATTGATATTTCCATATAGTAATTAATTTGCATATCGGTTCAAAGTACCGGTTTTGCAGCCATTATGGCCAATATTCCGAGCCAGATTTACTGATTGGAGACTTTACTTACACGTATGGTATTTGGCTGATGATGATAAAACTAATAATGACGCAGCATAGAAATCTACCATCAACTTAGAATACCTTGATATCAATTTTAAGAACATCTGTCGCATACCTATAATAATTTTTTATTGGTCCTCTCAACTGTAGTGCTGTACTTGAATCGAAATTGGATTGGGATTATTTCGATACCGTTTCGAAAGTAACCCCATTAATCTTGATAAGAATCGGACGTAGTATCGACTGTTTTGTTTGTAGGTATACTTTCACTTTGTTTATGGACAAAGAAAAGCGGGGAAAAATAAACTATGCGAATTTAATGTTGCTCAATGAAAGCTTAGAGCTATATCTTTATGAATTAAAATAGAGATAGAAACTCGAGTTCTAATACTTAAACTAACTAATGCACTCGAGAACCACTCTATCCATTGGTGAAAACAGCATGAAAATCGGTGCTTTAGTTTTTGAGTTAAACACGAACAGACGCGGCGGAGGACTTTGTTTTATAATATGTAGTGATAGTGATAAAAACTGATTGGTTTTCTATAGAGTTGAAGTTAAGCCTATGAAAAAACTTCATAAGACTGAATAGAATGATGATTGTGACCCATCAAAACAATAACTCGTCTAGTGAATAGTCTTTCGAGTAGAAGAAACACTTGAACATCAATTGTTATGGTAATTTACGGAAGGTCTGTGTTTCTGTTTATCAAAATCGTTTAATTAGCGCTTGGGGTCAAATAAACGACGACACAACACGCGACTGACGGATCACTGGCGATCGCTCCTGGCCATTATTTTTTAATTATTTTATATCGTCTATGGACATTGTTGACGCATGGTTGACGCGTTGTGTGCTTAAAGCTACAGATGCTTTATTCTTTGATTTGACAACTTTGTTATTGTCAGAATCTATTTATCTATCAAATAAAGGGGTTAGTTTGTTACACTAACTAATAACTCAAGAACTTAGCCCCGAATAGCAAAATAACAAGCAAAAAACAAACAATGAAATTGTTTATTAATTCTTAGGCGGTACTAAAATTCGTCGACGTCTTGTCTATGATGAGTATAACACTATTTTTCGATGAACGATGCAAAACATGTAGGTTGATTATCCTCTTTATCGTCTTATAAACCGTTAAATTGTAAACAGTTAATGTTGCTATTAAAATTTCCCTGAAATTATGATTGCTATTAGATTTTACTGCACTACACTATATTGTTTAAACCTCCATCTGCCTCGTCTACGATAAATTGTAAGGTAATATCAATCAGATTATCTGTTTGTAATAAAAACATCAGATGCAAAAATAATATTATATTGCTTGAACTTTCTCAAAATATTTACATTAATGTAAATAACATGAGTTACTGCTGCAGATAAAAAGAAACTGCAAGTACCGCTGATGGTACCACATATCTACTTATCAATAAAAATGTATCACGAGACAATTAATCAAATCCGAATCTTATCGAACACCGAGAACATGGTACCGAACAAAATGAACATGTCTACAGAAGATAAAGAGATTTGCTTGTTCAAATGGACAGGTTATCCCCATCCCTCGATCAGTAACAAACGTCGATTATTTCGCGCGCGTTTTTCTCATCCATTAGCGCCATATTGACTGCCCACTTTCATCTCGGCTTGCTCTTGCCTCAGGGATTATTTGTATATCTACCCTCCTTTTATTTTTGCTTGTCGCCTGTTATTATCAATTTTGTTAGTGACAGGTTGTTTCGAAAATGATGTTCGGTAGGTACTTAATTATTTGGTTGGTCTAATTGAGTTCTGACACTTGATATTTGATCGTTAATGTATTAACTAAGTATTTAATTTTCAATTTGATGAGGTAGTCTTCATCGCTGTTTGCTATGCATTGTTTAATATATTATGGTTAGTAGGTAGTTATAGCTTTCATATTTTGCAGGAATTCTTTTGTGCTAAGAATAATGCTTAGATGTAATAAGTAATACTAAATAGTTGCGAATATAATTACATGTACTCCCATGAGCCGAAAACTAAGCTCGAATTAATAAGCGAACCTCGCATTGAAGGGTCTTTACTTGACCACTTACCCAAGGGACCCTTACCTCACATCTTTACTTACTAACTACGCCCCAAAGCCTTAAATAATGTAGAAATTATTACGCACAAACCGAAACGCTTCATTAATTTTATTTTAATGTCAGCGTCGACTCCTTATCGTCCTGTGCTAGTTGCAAAGGTCAACAGACGAAAGGGGACGTTAATGGTGCAGTGAGTGGCGGTATCGATAAATACCTTTGGTATAAGGCCACTTTTTCATTTTGATATTCTTTTCGGAGTTGGACTTGAAAAAGAAGCTTCACAGATTCAGTGGGTATCTATAGAAAATTTTATATCCTAGCACTTCTAAGTAAGACAGCCATTGCTAAGCCAAGTATTCTTAATGAGTGGCTACACCTGTAACAGCATTACAGATTGGTGCAAAATAGGCCTCTTTACTAATGCGCACAGCAAAGGAGAGAAACGGTGTTTCCGAACGCTTACAACCCTAATCTTTCAAAGTTAGAGTGAACAGGCTACTTCTGGGTAGGCGCACTCCATTGTAGACTGTCTCTGCCAAAAGCACGTTAAATAAAAATAAAAAAATAAAGCATCTCGAAGCTCTACCAATACCTATCTGCAACATCTTAATTAAACCTTGAAATATTTTTCTGCATTTTCCTCGCAAACAAAAGTAATTTTAGAATTGATATATTTTTTTTCTATTTTAATTTAAACAGGCAGTATTGCTCACGAATTCTAATTAACACAACAATCGAGGAGTTTAGACTTTTTGAGGGATGGACTTGGAAACTTCGTGATGAGAATTAGACGTTTTTATGGAGAGACGTGATTAGATTTCTTATTGCGAATTTATTTAAGACGACGCGATTAAACTGCTAGATAAGTACATTGGGTATTTGGGTACTGGCTAGTTATATTAAGTGCCAGGTGAATAAAAGTGTAAAAGCCTACACAAGGACAAGAAAAAGCCATCGGACGGTCGTTATTTTATTCATGGGGCAATTTGCAAAACAAATATAGAGCATAGTTTTTGTTACAATTTTTTGTAGCCTGTCAGTCATTTCATATCGATCGCAATCACAGCAATGCCAAATACGTCCGTCGCCATTGTCACAAATTGCGAATATCCATTAGCCAAATTTCCGGATTTTTCTCCAATAAAAATGTACCTATTTTGTTTAAAAATCTCGCAATCCGTAAATATATGAAGTTGAATAAACAATCCAGAGTTTTTCACATGAGGTAGTCTCGTACAATCGGGTTTTCCGTTGATACAGGAGCAGCGACGCGGTCGCAAACTGCCTGCAATGTTTGTATTGAAGTGTCCATTATCCTGATGAGGTGCATACCATTCACGTTACTACCTACATATAAAAATGAGGGTCCCGTCTACCGCTTACATAGAGAGCACTGCTTGCCATAAACGATATTTTGACGTTGTAGGTATTTCGTTTGCATTTTATTCATTACAAAAATAAAGTAACAAACCGATGCTTTTTTATTTTTGGCATAACCACAACGTAAAATAAAACTTGTTAGTGCACACATCAAAAATACAGTAGTCAGAATCAATAGGTACAATTTACATTTTAAATTAAAACTTTTCATGCGTTAAATACTTTTACATATAAAATGGCTATTGTACCTATCTATTTTTTTTTTTAATATTCGAAGTGCAGTTTGGATGAACGTGTCGCTTACGCTATTCAAGCTGCCTCAGACAAACACATGTTAGTAATTTCGCGCCCGTTTACACCCCTTCCTGGGGCTTTTGTTCGCTTATGTTTATTATGACATGTTTTGCGCAGATAATTGACTTAAGTCTGTGTATTTTACGCATTATGCGGGTTGTATTCTGTAGGCTGTGTTACTTGCGAGATGCGTCTAATAAGGAAGTTTAAATGTGAACAGTTTTTTTATTTAGTTGTACATTTCTGAAACGTTTTTAGTATATTGTTTATTTTTATCTCGTAAATTAGAGCAGTTTTCGTTTAAACTGCTCTTCATTTAAAATTGACTGTAAAATTGTGCATCATACGAAAAGCGCGATTATGTAGGTAGATATTAAAAGTACCTATTTTATAATTTTATTTAGGTAAAAAATATTATATTAATTTTCTCGAATTATTCACTAAATCGTGCTTTATACACTAATTCGCTTATATCCAATAGATAGGACCACCAATAGATATATATGATAGATGAGAACATCAAAACTTGATCATTGACCCACTTTATTACCTGAAAGTAACTAATAAATATGCATATAACATCAACTACCCGCCAATAGCTTCGTTCATCAACATCGCATTACCCCCAGCGCCCAATAACTTTTCTACTATATCACAGGATACAAACTTAGTTGATTGTACGTACATTACCTTGTTTGTTTCCCACTCCCCACCTTGGCCGAACAAAGTGCGTAACGTCATTACGGACTTGTATTCGGTCGGCGATCGCCTTCACGTAACAACCGATCGATCTGGAGTTCTCTAACATTATTAGTTTCCTTTTCAAGATTCTTATTGGCTTTATATTGTCTGGTACAATATTTGGAGGGTAGTAAGAAAGTTTTCCCAGTTTTTTTATAGCGTTGGGCGCCAATTTCAGAGACTAAACGTAAAAAACAACGGTGAGGTGAAATTCTTCAATTTAGGTACCTACCTAGTAATAGTTATCGTCCTTGATGCGCAATACGAATTTGATACTGGTGGAGTTTTTACACGGAAACTCCTTATTCCCCTAAATTGTCACAGATTACGACGGAGATGCGAATGCGGACGTTGCTTAAAAAAATGCAGAATTGGCCCTCAGGTGGCACTACTTTTTCATATTTTGTAGATCTCGCACTCAAATAGCGAATTCCTCGCATCAGAGGTTTCGCACCCCTTAAAGACAACCCATGCCAAGTCATAAGTATTCTCAAACCACACCTCACTCTTATAACTTACTCAACATGTAACCCGCACACCTACTTACATATTCATAAGAGTGAGTAGCAAGAAGTCATGTCGTTTATTCTTTCTACATCTACTTAGATGTGTTTAGGAGTCGCTCATGTAAACACAGCCTCTTGACGCGGCAAATTAAAGCCCAGGACATGGGTACGAGCGTTTTCTCTACTTGGGTGTTAGATTTGTTAAGTTCCTAGGAATTATAATAACATGAAGTCCATGTAGTGTTTTGAGATTCGAGTAAGCGTTTCATTTTAAGTTTACCTTTTTGTTTTTACCGTTACGTACAAAGCTTTTAGTGCTTTTAGTTTTTTTTTTGTAACACTATCGTAGTTAGCGTAATGAGGCGTTAGTTGGGAAGATACTGGCACCAAAAATAAAGAGTGTTATTAAGATATCTTCTAACTGGGAATATCTTAGTTTCTATAGGTGTTTTTTTTTATAAAAAAATTAAATAACTTGCAGCTAGCTTGCATCAAATCAGGACTTTTCTCTGGCTTTTGTATCTACTACAACTCCTAATAAAAACAAATCGCTCCCGCTCTCGTCACCCTTGTATCCTATCCCGAAGTCTTGATCAGCGACGTCATTAAGAGGAGGCGCGTGATCGCGAGCACTCGTGCGGTCAACACGACGGCACGACACCGACACGAAACCGACACGAATTAGCGACGCACGCGACACACGAGCGTGTGGCCTGAATTTGTTACCACGTCTTGGGGTGAAAAGTGGTGTATTTGAGAATTCGATAAATCGACACCTTTATTATGAACTTGTTTTATTGTCGCTAGTAAATATTGGATTTCGACTTCATTTGTATAAACTTGCAACACCCTATTTAACACATACCCATAGTCGCTTCTTTTATTAATGTCTAATAAGGTCACTCACCAATAAAAAGGCCTTTATGGGCTGTTATACTTAAAGATATCTTAGAGAGAAAGAGAGAGAGCAGCAAATCTGAGCCTGCAATTAACGTGATAGGCCACGAAATCCGCACATCACCTCTTCAACCAATGTTTATTAAAATCAATTCGGTGACTTAACTGTGACGATATCATATAAGTCATTTGTTTCCATTCATATTAAAGTAACCTTTATTAAAGCTTTCATTGAGCTAAGTTTGTACCTAGGCATTGTGGTTCCTCCGTCATTCATGAATGACTGGGTGTAATTAATTCAAAGGCTTCCATACGTCAGTATTACCTACTTCGAGTTTGAATGTAGCTTCAGTATCCTGAAGTCCGATCTAGCTGTAATGAATCTACCCTCATTCTCTCTTCAGAACACTGGCTTTACAAGACTCAATCAGATGTATCTCATTATCAACGATTGAAATTGTACCTATCCGCTAGGTAGGTAACTTGAAAGCATTGATAGACAACGCAGTATTGTGGGTACTTAGCTTGCGCTACTTAAGATTTTCGGTAAAATAAGTACTCTATGATCGTCTTTAGGGTCAGTGATTGCTAAAATTCAAATAAGTTAAAACGACAAAGCGTTACAAACTCACTAACATTATAATAGTAATTAATAACGGGATTGCTATCATGTACCTTTTTATTTGGGAGTTTCTGATATTGCAACAATCCCGTTACTAACTATTCTAATGTTACAAATTCACTTTCGCATTCACAACATATTGATAATCGTCTACGAACAAAAATTCAAAAATTAATAGGAATTGCGGAAAGGTCAGATTGAATATATCGTAAGTAAAATTCACAACTCGATGTTTCGGTTTCGTCTATTTTCCCCTTCCATATTGCACCAATTAAAAATTTAATTCAAAAACTGAATAAGAAGGATTTCGAGGAGAGAAAAACGCTCTAAACCACAAATGACTAAGTACTTCTTACTTAGAAATTTCGTAGAATCGCTCCGAACGCATTCCGTCTTAAGTGTATTTGCCAAACCGCTGAAATTGTTGAAAGCTATAGGTACAGAAAAAGAACCCAAGTGCAAAGTAAGACAGTACGAGTTAATTATACTCGATGTTGGCTATCAACAAAACGAATGTACTTATGTCACTTAATTGTTCCTTCACACGCTAACTTTTATGTTGTAAATTTTGTTGTTTTGACTTTTCGGCTGGCTAGCTGCCATCTTGTTTTATTGCATCGAATAAAGTAAAATAAACTGAGAGTAGGTACTACGAAACAAAGTGTTATAGTGGAGCACGTAGTTTCTACCCATAGTATTGCTGGACTGCTCCGTGCTAAAAATTGCTCAAATGCAATCACAGTATTCCAATTGGCTACTTAGTATTAGGTCAAGTTGAGTTCATATTTGATTGCTTCTCCGTCGTACAATAGCGTTACACGATTCGTGCTAAATATCAACCCAGTATAATTCCTAGGAAGCCTTTACCAGCGCTCAGGGGAAGAACTGCAGTAGTTAAGCGCACCCGGAAACCACGAAGCAAACTGTTTTAACTACCCGTATCAAAGGTTGTACATTCAATTGAAATTGTACCTACAGTAATCATCAAACCACCCGCCAAAATAGCAGGTCAAGACCCGTTTATTATTCATGAAATAGTTATTATTGATCGTAAAATAAAACACAGCAATATTTTACAGTCGTTACGCGGCTAATATTCATAACTGTAATGAATATCAAACGACACGCCCAATAGATATGGCCGTCTAGTGCCCTGTTTATTGCAAGTAAGGTGTTCGGTATGGAACATACTCGTATGTCGTGGTTTTGGGAGACACTTCTGGTGGTAATTTTGACTTGCCATGTTGTATCTGTGTTATCGAATTTGATGCAACCATTATTTGTGTTTACAGTAGAAAAGTTCGTATCTACTCTATGAACCAATGTGTTCGTGTATTAAATAACATACCTAACATAACTGAAAGGCAGTTTAACAGTTGTAGTTAAAAGCGTTCTATTCTTTTGAACTCAAAACTTTTCCGATCTTTGAGTTCCTGTTTAATTGGTGAAATGGTGACAGGCGCTATAACGGGTGTAAGGGACAGCCCTCCTCAAACTGATAGGGTGATTTCAGTATATCGTACTAAGTTGACCGGTACATGAAATTATTTCAGGAACTTTATGGGAATCCAATAAAACTGATTTGTTTAATTACCTCACTCGCAATGTATCGCTACCTCTGCAAAACGCACGCAGCGAACGGCAGCGCAGCGAGCTTTCGAAAGGATAGCTGCGCCCGCGCTACGTTTTATCAGCTGATTTCATGCGTCGTTCATGAGATTTTTTTTTATTTTTTCATTTTAGCTGTTTTATTTACATTAATGGAGTTCTGCATACAGATAATGTAACTTTACATTGAAATAAAGCAAAAAAAATGAAAAATCGAAAAAAATAAAATAAAAAAAATCCTGAGGAAATTTCCACTGGAATATGATTCAAAATAAGGAGCTGATTGCACCCTGTTAATTTGTGGAAGGCTGTCCCTTACACCCTGTATATTTATTGCTGATATTTTATCGGGCACTTTTTACTATTTTTCGATATTAAAATATACATATTTCCAGACAATGTCCTGCTCCTTATCAAACGCATGGTCACACGATATTGTATTGGCTTGCCCTCACATAGGCAGTAAACAACGTTATCGTTGCGTTGTGATCGTGACGTTTAATGTCAAGTGACGTCACTTGACATGCGACTACTGCCCGCCCGTCACACACATGTAATGATAATGACATTTGTGTTTCTATATGTCGTCGCTTTGTATGTTTGTTAAGTGCAATACTGGCTTAGTTGATTGGTTGTGTAATATTGACTGGGGCTAACAGAAGAACCGTTTTAATTATAAATAAACAACTTCGCTTTTCAAATCTGCAACTTCACCGCAGCAAACGAAACGTACATACAAACAAACGGTTCCAAAAAAGTTAAAACCCATCTCAGAAAAATGTCGCATCCTTAACCCGTAATAATTAATTATATGAGCTACACTAATCTGGCGGCAGTATAACTCCTAAAAGAATACTTGGCACAAACGATAGTCGTCCAGGCTTGATTAATGCATGATGCTGAGGTTTCATATCCGAGCCACGGACCTTCAGTGATGTTTAATCGTAATCCGCGTCATCTCTCGCCTAGCTTTTGGCTTCGTTTCGCTTGGGGATTGTCTATTGTAAGAAAGAGTGAAATACATCATCTAATGCAAGTGCAGAAGATCCACCTGACACTAGCTTGTTTTGGCCTAAACTGTAAAGTGGTGTATTCCGAGTGTATACCTACGATATTTCTCGACCAGGGGAATTAGTCGAACTGACATTTGATCGGCGACAGCGACTATCCAAATGCCAAAATAGCATACATTTTAGACTTTTCGACAATCACTATTGCTGTTAAGGTGGAAGCTCCAGGGTAGCCCGCGAAATTCAAATATTTTTATGTTTTGTGCAATTTGCCGGTCAGTGTGAAGCTGTATGTTGAACAGAATACGGTTCGCGATCGTAAAGAGCATTTATCTAAAGGATTATAGCCATTTGAATCATCAATATAACCCTCTAAGCTCATAGAACTCGATTGAATGTTTTTTCGTGAAAAAGTCATTCAATCGAATTGTATGAACTTAAAGGGTTGTATTGATAATTAAAATGGGTATAATTCTTTAGATAAATATGCGTTACGGCCGCGAATCATATTTTGTTTAACATACAGCTTCAAACTGACCGGCAAATTGCAAAAAATATTTGAATTTCGCGGGCTACCCTGGCGCTTCCACCTTAAGTAGATTTTCATCGTCTGGAGTTGCTCTACATGGTGGTAAAATGAATCGTGATGACACAAATAAATTCTGTCTGTTACTTAGGTAACAGACAGAACAGCGACAGCTTATATTGAGCTTTCAATACAATTTTTTTTTCGACAACTAACGTTACTGACTTTTAGCCAACGCTCCCAAGTGGATTTACTGTAAGTACCGTTCCGATGTGCAATAAAACGGCAAGGCAGCGCATTCGACGTTTCGCTCATTCCTCGCTTAGCTGTCCATCCAACTCCACTTTAATGGCAGTTCGCTCGAGAGGCGGATAATTTAAAATACCTACATAGCTCTTACTGGCCAGCTCTTGGCTGGCTGCGGTTGAAAGGTACTCTCGGATTCTTGCATATAACTTCCGAAGTTAAAATCCGTAAAGTTAAGGTCCGGAAATTTCATTGTATGTTGTTTATTTCGTGGTCTGGCAGGGAAATGTGTAATGGTTATCTATTAAATGCAACGGATTATGTGAACGGTAGGTATCTGTACGATATTTTGCTGTGTTTTCATTACGATGAATATTTGACCTCTTTTGTAGTCTGTATATGTATGTAAATAACAAAAAAAATATTCCTAATTTCATCGGAGTAGAATTTCGTGCTAAATTGATACTTCACTTCAAACGTAGTAGCAAAACAATTTCAACAAAAGCTTAAAGAATCATATAAAATCGGAGAGCTAAATAAATTTTAGACACAATACACTACCGGCATGGTACAATTTTAAAAGCATAGTTTAAAACTGAAACGGAATCGTTCCCCACTCTGCTAGGGGTGGAATCATGAATCTTGCTCTCGTAAACCGAAGGAAATTGCTTGCTAAAAGTTTCCGAATTTATAGCGTATTTGTACGTCCGAACTGGTGTAGCAGGATTAGACACATTCGTCGCTATCGGAGATATACTCGTGACTTACTTGATTTCTTGTTTTATAGTTTTTAAGTCTTAGTTTTGTCTTTTAGGTTTGGATCTTTAGCCCTTTTAGAATTAGGGATATTTTTTTTGGTTGTTGATAGGCTGGCGTTTCATCACAATCTCACCTGATGGAATGACTTGCGCTAGAAAGGCCACTATAGCAGAATCAGTAAGCACACGCTACCCGTCACAGTAAACTTTTCCCAATCAACCTTGAACATTATAATGCGTTAGCATAAAGATGAAAATTAAATTTGACAGATAGTTAGCGAGGATGCGGTCTAAGATGGAGCACGCTTGCCTAGAAGTAACTTACATATTCACTCTTGACATCCCGTATCTACCTATTATAGGAATTAGGGATTTGACAAATTTTTCAGCTTTTCAGCAACGTGATTCAGGATTGAATTCTTTACTCAGGTCATGAAATAAAAGCTTTCATAAAACTAAAATTTCGGATTAAGAAACTCGTAAAGATGAAGGTTGTAAATTTCTGGAAATTCAAGAGATAGTTTTAATTAAACTTTAAATCGTAGGTACCTACAGTTTAAAGTAAGATAGCTTGATTAAATTACTGCCATAAAAGCAGATAAATTAATTATCACGTTATTTAGAATAGAATAGCCATTAGATCACCCAGTAACTGAATGCGATCAACCGATATCCCTAATGAGATAGGTAGTAAAATATAATTAACTACGTAATCCAATCGGAATCAGTTTCATTTGGCATCCAAAACCGATAACGATTACCATTGAAGTTACATTGCGGGCTGCTAATATAAATGGTTATACTATGGCCCTATTTCTGCCCGGAATGTGTTGCTAACAATAAGTTAGTGCCGGCTACCCGGTTTTATCTGGCTGACCAGTGGGGTTGAGTGAATCCAGCACATAACTCAGCCCTGTGCCGCAATTTACATAATTAACCAACTTCCTAGCGACTTTCGCATGTACCTTGATATATCTCGCTGGAAATGTGTAAGTAGGTACCCTACGAATATAATTTTGTGTCCAGTCGGTATTTGGATTTAGAGTGGATTTGTGTCTTTTTTGAAGGACAGGTTATATAGGTAGGTAGGTACCTATCTAGGTATTTAGGTACTCAAAGTTTGTTTTAGAATCCTGGTTTTAGAAGTGGATGTTAGTTCAATTTATCAAATTCAGTCTTTTTTGTGTGAGTCCCAAATAAATATCTTTCTTTCTTTATCCAAAATACACCAGTTTTATAAACAAGTGAGGCAATTTGAGACAAAAAATAAAACATTCTTTTGCCCACTTACATAATCTAGATTCTTTAATATTTAAGTAACTAGGTATACCTACATATATTTTTTGTGATTATGTTATGCATCATATTTTCCTCAAATAAATAGTTTTTCTTAAACTCTTTTCGTCTTACATGGCACTAAATACAGAAAGTTAGAGCCTACTCTAACTTTTAAAATGTCTTACATTAGGATGTAAGAACAACCATAGACGTTTTGTCGTTTCATTCAAAATAAATAAACAGAACAAGAAATGTAATAGACCTAAGTAAGTAATCATTACACTTTTACAGCGAAAAGGTTTCTTTCCTGTTGCGCACATTATTTATTTAAATCACTCGTAATGTCTGGTACTGCGTGATGTTTGCAAAATGTATAGGCCTATATCACGACGGTTTTATAAACCAGACGAGATTAGCAAATACTTGGAGTTTATTGAAGAATTTCGTCGTCTTTGTACAAGATATTGGAGTAATTTCGGCGAAATTGTAGTATAAACTTGACCATGTTTGCTATTTTGTACTTACTATGATGCCTTTAAGCTGATGATAGTTATGATACTGATGGACTTAAAACACCTTCCTCATTCCTTGCCAGCGTAGTTCGTGCCTAATGATATCGTGATAACAGTAGTACGGATCGATCTTCAAGGTTAAGCAACCCTAAATATACAAAGTTTCCCCCGTGCTTCGGAAAGCACATTAAGCACTGACCTGACCTCTATTATGACGTCGAGCCTTCGGTCCTGGCAGTCATTTGTAGATTGTCAGAAGCCAGAAAATCTGACACCAGTCTTGCCAAGAAGCATCGCGTTGCAGTCACAGTAACTAGATTAAGGAGGTCAGACAGGTACTCCCCACATAGACCAGTATTCAGCTGAATCGGGTAAGACTGGAAACCAACTCCGATATAGTTGGGAAAAGGCTACGCAGATGAGCAGATTTCTTCCTAGCAACTGTGTAGATACGTTCTTTCATGTCCTTGTTAAGGTGGAAGCTCCAGGGTAGCCCGCGAAATTCAAATATTTTTATGTTTTTTGCAATTTGCCGGTCAGCGTGAAGCTGTATGTTGAACAAAATACGGTTCGCGATCGTAAAGAGCATTTATCTAAAGGATTATAACCATTTGAATCATCAATATAACTCTCTAAGTTCATAGAACTCGATTGAATGTAATTTCGTAAAAGTTCGAAAAAGTCATTCAATCGAGTTGTATGAACTTAGAAGGTTATGTTGGTAATTAAAATGGGTATAATTCTTTAGATAAATATGCGTTACGGCCGCGAATCGTATTTTGTTCAACATTCAGCTTCGCACTGACCGGAAAATTGCAAAAAACATAAAAATATTTGAATTTCGCGGGCTACCCTGGCGCTTCCACCTTAAGTAGCAGACACTACATAAAGACAAGTCTCATCAAGACAAATCAGTATTGGAATTCTGTAATACCTACACGTTAAAAGAGACGTCTCTTTAAGGGAATAACAATGGAATTTAAGGATTCCAATCTATTTCATTCAATCTCAATTTATAAATCAATTGAATTCTTTAATTGAATTATTGATCAATCAAGTTGGAGTATCTACCGTACCTACTTGATTTTAAATGAGAAATAAAAAAGTCCAATTAAAAATCCTCTCGGATAATTATTCAACAGAATTCCGTTTTGTGGAAAATCGTTTAAATCTTTTGTGTACGAAATGAATCTACAGATTTTGTTAAATTCATGTTATGATAATGTAACTTCATAGTTAATTATCAGGATAGTTAGTTAGTACCTACTCTGGTAAAAAAGGATCTTCTAATTAGTATTAACTAGCCTGTGCCACCGGCTTCTCCCGCGTTCCCTAGGGAACATACCCCCGGTACATGTATATAACCTATTTATCTACCTTCATAGTCCCCGTTCCCGTGGGATTTCCGGAATAAAAACTATCGTATGTCCTTTCTCGGGTCTCAAACTATCTTTGTACAAAATTTCATCCAAATCAGTTCATTGGTTTAGGCATGCAGAAGAGAGAGACAGACAGACAGAGTTGCGTTCGCATTTATGATATTAGTTAGGATTAGTATTTAAAACTAAACATGTGGTTAAATTTCTTGAATGAATAGGTAACTGGTTTATTTCTAATCCTACGCTAAAAACTAAATTAAAATATCGTCCTATAGGGAACCTAATCCCCTATAATAAGGCTTCTCGTATACCATGTGCCTCGATATTCACCTTATTTCTCATCTATCTAATACTAGCTGACCCGCGCAACTTCGTCTGCGTCACATTTTCCATTATTGCTCCGCTCCTATTTGTCTTAGCGTGATGATATGGCCTATAACCTTCCTCGATAAATGGGCTATCTAACACTGAAAGATTTTTTTCAAATCGGACCTGATAGGACAGGACTGATAGTTCCTGAGATTAGCGCGTTCAACCAAACAAACAAACAAACTCTTCTGCTTTGTAATATTAGTACCTATAGATCATTGATTTTTAACTATTGGAATCGATTCTGTAACAGATTCTAAACAAACTATTTTCAGGGGTCGCATCAAGTAGAAATAACCTTTTATAATACCTACCCTTTTTTTCTTTTACAATTGCTTGGCGAGCCCACTTGCTGCTACTTGCTGGGCCCTGGCCCGAGGGGAGGCGTGGGTATATTAATTTTAAGCAGTAGGGATTCGTGATACTTATAAGTTTAGGAACCCCTGGTATACTTAGATTATAGATAATTATGTCACCGAAAAGTGGCAGACGCCGTAAAATTGTAAAAAATCGCGTGAAATTGTTAACTTTTTTTTCTAAATAAGACACGGATAGATTGAAAACTATTGAATTTGGATTGGTTATATTATGTACAAAACGATTTTTACATAATATATTGAGAAAATATAATGTAATTAAGATTTATTACAATCTTACGGAATCTTCCATTTTCCGGTGACATAGGTAGGTATGTAATAAATAAGTACAAAGAGGTAAAGTTTGTGAGTGTGCGCCGTCTCTGGATACACTAAACCAATTTTGAAAATGCTTTTACTAATAAAAAGCCACGTTATTTGTGACTGTCATATTTGGAAGTCGGTTGTATTTTTTTGTAAAAAGTTTTATATTTTTCACTTTTTAGTGGTACCCCACACCTAACAACACTGCAAAATCGCAGAAAAGCAAGATACGCAATTTCGATTACTTGGATAGCAAAAACCATCATCCAAGTAAACAAATTCCAGCTATTTCGATTTAAAATCCAAAGTTCGTAACCAATTTTGATAAAATTTTAATGGGACCAATCTGCAAGTACTATATATATCATTTCAGATAAAACTGAAGAAAAGAAAAATAATTTTTCAAATCGGTTCATATTGACGGAGTTATGAGGTAACAAACATAAAAACCGAATTGAGAACCTCCTCCTTTTTGGGAAGTCGGTTAAAACATACCGCCCGGGCACGGATCAGCTGGTTATCATATTACACAGTATGCAAGAAGAATTTACCTCTCGTTTGGCCTTTGATGGACTTAATTATTTTTGACAGGGATCTGTTGGTCCCCATAACGAGGTTTCGTTATGGGGACTATCAGAAATTCGTGTCAATCAGTTTTTCTATCATTAATCTAATCAGTTTTTAGTTGATCTTAACCGACCCTTCTGTAACGAAAAATTTTAAATCACCATATTTACTGAAACATTTTGTTTTTGGTTTCTAAATGTGGAGAAATTCGTAGAAAATATAAAATGATCTAAAGATTTAAGGAAACAAACGTTAGCACTTAAATTGTCTATTTTTAACGTCGCCTAAGTACTCTAGAAAGCTTTTGTGTGAAGCCTTAAATATAAAAGTTTCGGTATTAGGTAGCTGTTATTTTCATTATATTAATGCCAACGTACTTCTACGTTCTTCTTTATCTAAGTGCTTGTCAGATCTATGAAAAGTAGATTCGTTTTTAGCGTTGTCGCTGGGAACGCAACGATTTAGTATTGTTCCTTTCCAAGCCATAAGGTATGATACCTTTCACAAGTTTCAAACCTTCCACTTGCCAGCAACAAAATAACCTAAAATAAAGCACTTCCTGTTCACACCCCAATAAATTTACATAAAGCTAGGTACACAAAAGCCATACAACCGTACAAACGTAACCGCCAAAAGAGCACTGAGCCAGTCAACGAACAGATTTAACTGGCAAAAAGTTTATCAGGAATGGGCGGGACGGGCCGTGTAGATTTCAGTACAAATGTCAAGCCATGCCGCTGCGGTCGCTCCAGCCGCAAAACGCGGCTAAATGCCGCTCTTGTGGACCCCACTTTATACTGTGCGACGTTTTGAAATAAAATTGAAGACTTTGTTTGAGTTTTTGGTGTTTCAGTCAGGAATATTTGTAAATGGAGACCTTACTTTTTTCTTTTTATGCTTAAAAAAATGCGATCAGTAAGATGTTAAAATCAGGAGGACAGATCATGAATTTATTCCAGTTTTGTTTCAGAGTTCTGCAATATCCATAAGTAGTAGGTTCCTACCTATTTAAGGTCTGGGATAAAAATTGTTGATTTGACATTATTAAGCTACTGCAATCTTGACTGTGCTACTCGGTAAAAATGTTGGTGTAAACTTCCATAATTTATTATTCAAGAAATTGATATTAAAATAAGAACATCTCCAATTCGATTTCTTAAAGCTGTTCTTATAGTCATACATGACATTTTAGGTCGTAGTCTTTTTCACCGACCTGATGTTATGGGTTGATGCCAGTACCTAGTCTACACCCAATTAAGCTATCTTTATTATTAGTATCTAAGAAATTTTTCCCCAGAAATCTTCTGATCCTAAATGTTATATTCCGTGATGCGCTTTGAAACTCAAGGCTTTATTATCCTCATTTGTAAATGAGGCCAGTGTGTAGATAAACGTGAAAAGTAAATTCAAACATCAAGCAGTGTGCGGTCGCCTTGGCTGCAAAAAACCGCTAGGATCGCTGGCCAGCTCTGGTTGATGTGACAGTATGCCACCTGCTTTATCGCTAAACTGTCCTTTTGACTAACAGCTGGTGACACGCTTGCACTGTTTATAACGAACATGTTTCTGTAAAAATCATTTTCACAAATATTAAATGATATTCAGATTAGAAAATATTCGTTTGGTTGCTATTGCTGTGTTAAATACATTTTATAGGTATCTCCAACCATAAAAACAAGAATAGTTTTAGACACATATAATTTTTAGAAAACCACAAGCTATTGTGTTAAAATGCACCAACATATTGCGCAAAAACCAACATGGCTTTACCCCAAAATTTTTTGTTCACGATAGTTGCCAGTGTTGCCACACGTTCAACTCGTATCAAACAGCAACTTTGTATTTTTTCCCGCTGGTCACGCCAACGCCACTGACGACCAAAGACAATGGGAATACGCCCCTTTAACAATAAATCATGCCATGATTAATGAACTAAATAAGACAGGGGTTCACTTTGGTAATCATGTCACTGTGTAAGTTGGTCGATACAAAAGAACGATGTTTCTTCAAAGGATAATTTTAAATCGTTTTAAGCGACACAAAAGGGTTTACAAACTAGCTGTCAAGCGCCTAACGAGTGAAAAAGCGAGTCGTGTTCGTCCTGTTTGTGACTTGTGTCCATTCAATAGCAGCTATGATGAAGTTCCAGGTCATTCGGGTAAGCTTGTTGCGAAACCGACAAATGGTAAAACTAAATGGACAAAGGTTTCACAATATTGCTTTAGCGTTTTCGTCGTCTATGACCGAGTTTTATTGCAGTAGGTATTTAACCCCTGTCAGTTTTATATAGTTTTCTTTTTGCGAATCTAAAACTGTGCTAAAATTAGTAGGCAAGACTTTCCAAAATGACTTTTTTCTCTTTTAAACGGCTTTTTAAATAGGAATCGTAAAAAAATCTTTATAGCCCGCATATAAATAGATATTTTTCGTAAAACCAAAATGAAACGTGTTTTTAGCAGCGGTAAACTTATATAACAATTTATTTTTCCCGAATGCCAAGTTCGAAGCCGTTCTTAATTAATGGTCTGTCGACATTTCGCCCTGGTGGCCGTTGCTTAAAATTTAAAATTTAAATTCGCAAGTTTTAATACTAAATAAAGAGTTTAATATATTATTGAATATTGAAAACGTTTATTTTGGTGTTCCGTGGAAATGAATAAACGTGTTCTTTCAAAATTTTCAACTCTATAATTGTGTTTTAAGAATGCTTTTAAACCTGAGGGCCAATCCTACTAATTTAAAAACAACTTTCGCATTCGCATGTCAATTGCAAACTGTCAAAACAGTCTTAATTCATACATTTTGACAGTTTGCCCTCAGGATTGGCCCTCAGGTTTAAAATCATTCTTAGAACACATTTATAGGGTAAGCACTAAATAATAACTTGAGTATCTAGGTTATACTGTAAAAATTTTCAAGCTCCCGTCGCCATTATTTCATAGTAAAAATACATACCATAAGGCCTTGATTTACTGTTGATAAATAAGATACCCCACTGTCCAACCGCTAACTTTTTCTAAATATCCATAAGTACAAAGTGTTGCCATCAAGTAAAAACTCAGTTGGCTATGTGTTGCCTGTCCTTTCATAGTTCTTTTCTTTCCTCTAAGATAAACTTTCGTCCCGGGCTAGGAAGTAGGGTGTTTTATGCCCGTGTCAAATGTCCAGCCTATTTAGCCTTTGTTTTACACTGCGAAATATACAGTTTCTAGCTGGTTTTATTTTATACCTGTTGATGGTGGCTTTTAATTTATGTTTCAGTTTTGTAAGCATGTTTTCATGAATTTTGGTGGATCTGCTTTAAGTGGTTTTACAGACATTGTATAAAAATGTGACAGAGTTTTGGCCAAGCACCTAGTCGCTAAAAATCTTTCCAAATTAACTGACCAAAGTTAATGAATCTACTGAGGCATGTTTATGTGAAAAGTGATCAAGATAAAGTTACTTGAAAATATACAAGAAACCTGTAGGTAACCTGTTTCTTCTGACGTGTGAACAACACATACATAACGGACTAGTGCAGTACCTTTCTCCGTAGCAAATTGAAATGGATTACTAAGTGATGTTCTTGAAAACGGATTACTTGGTGCACGGAGCACCAGCACTAACAATTCATGTATATCTTCCTTATACAGTTATGTATGGCAACAAGACGGAAGTAATCTCTGGAAACCTAGCTGAGATTTAGATGGTGCACTTCGCACGTTATGTTTTTAAGGCAGATTGTAGTATCTAGTTACTTATATTTACCAACCATTTAAATCACGTGGCAGCGAATACCTATCATTGAAACGTGGAGTTCTAGGCGTACCTATCTTTTATTTATATAAAAGTCTAGTTTACCTTCGTTTCAAAATAAAACAGGTTACACTTAATTTCAAATGCTAACAAACAGGAATGTCCTAAACTCACACCAGACCTTAAGATATCCCATTATTAGTTAAAGAAACACTAAGCTAATATCGCAAATCGTGACTAGGGTGTCAATGCTGCAATAATACTGCCGGCTGTACGTGGCGGCGGTGACAAACAGATCGGGAGGTGTCCGGATATTCCCAATTTCCGTGTTCCGTGGTGTCACCTCACCGGATTTATGTCACAGTCGGATGACGTCGAGGCGACCTGTTGGCCCCGCCACGGACTCCAAATATTCGCAAGCATTGCACTCTGCGGAACGGACTTGTGCTTAGTTATATGGTATGTGTTTCTGGTTTTGATTTATATCATGTATCGCTCCTTTTGAGCGCACTGGTATTGGAAACACGAAAACTGAATCAAATGAGAGTCGAGTTGGGTAAGGATGTTAGAAATGGCAAGTCTTACTTGATAAAGAGATAGCTGAAATATGAACATTCTACGAGTAACAAGGGCAATTGTTAAATCTCTTGTAAACAGCTAACAGCACCATCTAAAATAAAAAGAGCTCACGTCCTTTGAAACCATTTTGTATCCACATATGATTTAGATTCAATTTTATTTAAAAAGCTAAATTGAAACATATCGGATTGAATCCTGTTAACTGAACTTTTATATAAGTCCGTAAACCGCCCATATTTTATACTCCCATCTGCTTTCACAAATGCGAAAGGCCGGGAGCATTGTTTACTTTTAATATCAGCTGTGATATCACTCCATACGGGGCGGGGGGTGGTGGCTGAGCGCCTAGTGCTGTTTATTATATTTATGACAGAACAAGGGAAACAGAAGGTTTATGCTTTAAGTAGAGAGTTTAGAAAGAGCCTCAAAACTGTTGCAGTTTCTCAATCAGCGCAGATTTATCAAGCTTCCGTGTTCGTACGTTATCTATAGTTCGGCGTACGTCTGCAGCTTAGCATAAGCCTCTCTTTTCCTGTGACACCCTCATACTTACACAGGTTCAACCAAAGATGGCAATGTCCATTTCGCCGCGAGACAATCTACAATCTTTCTACCTATGCACCATAACTCAGATCGTTCCAATATGTATTGAGCTCATAAAAAAATGATGCGTAAATGGGCCTCGAGCAACCTCATTGCAGTAATTGTATGTCCTATAGCGGACAATAGGTATGAATGTCTGCTTTTTGCCGATGTCAACTATTTAGCCTTATCTATGAATGCGAGTTTGGTTTTGAGTGGAAATTCTGCACTAATCCATTAACGGTATAAATGCCAAAAAACCTAATGGAATAACAAAATGATTGTGCACACCGAAGCACCAACATTCATGTTATTTTCATAAATTGCACTCTGTTTGATACGGTCCTTTAAATATTTAACATCGAGCGGTTGGATTGGAAGCTGTCCTATTGAGATAAAAGTTTTTTGGCGCTTAATCCGGCATCACAGTTACTATGCAGCTTCGGGGTTAATGCTGTAAAAACATTGGAAGGACATATTTTTAAGCTCTTTCGTAATTTTGACTGCTTCGGAAGAACAAGGACGCAATCGTTAGAAATAATTTCTAAAATGACTTTCCTATAATCAATAATGATGGAAGTAGGTAAGTTAGAGCTAACACAACAAGTGATTTTTCACATAATAAATTAATAACTTACTCAGATTTTAAGAATTTCATTCTATTCCATAGCAGAACGTAATGCATGTCCAAAAACTTTTTTTTTTCAGAACTTTTACAGTTATATTCGAGTGGCAAATAAATTATTTAACTCATAATAACAAGCCTGCATCACAACGTAATCCTCAAAAATACCTTTACACATTTTTTACACTTAAACCGTCCAAATAAATTAATTTCACAAGTACCTACATTTTACTCGCGTCTGGTTCATATTGTGATTTATACCGTTCGGCAGATGGATGGGGCCCGCGTTGACCCCGGGATCCCCCGACATAAATTCTTACATTTAGCAGAGTGTCACAAAATGAAATAATGTGTCCTGCAATGGAATTATTTTGACACGTTTTCGTATGGTACTTAGGGTGTGTTCGGTTCAATTTATTGCGATGTATAAAGGGATAACGGGTTAGTGCATTAATTTTATTTATTTAAGGAAAAATAAACAGTAGCAAAGTAAGAATTAGCAATAACATCTAAAATAAAACATTAAACAACAGTGCTACCCACTACGTTCTCCACAGATTACAATTTAAAAGTAGCTGTCAACTGTCTGGATCTAACATCAGATTTTTTTATGTGAACGGATAAAAGCTTGGTTGCCTGGTGGAAGAATATTTGAGTACGTAGGTAAAAATTACACCATTAATTGATAACATTCAGAAGAAAACAACTTCTTTATCGTTAAGCAGATATGCACATAACTAGGTATTTTATTTATTAAACTACTGTATTTGCTTTACCAAAATATCAAATTCACTCCAAAAATGTTGTCCCCTACATTAATACGCACCCCTACCGAATTACACTTCAAATAATCCGAGTCATCGTATTTAAACAGCTGTTATGATTTGTGTTAGTTAACACCGTGTCTGACTGTGTTGTAGGTATGCCTTTGTTCGCCATGACAGCTGACTGTGCGAAATGACAGCAGGAATACGCCGCTGTGTGCACGCCACAAAAGGTGTAATAATGACATTGTATGTTGTATTGTAAAGATTTCTTGTTGCCATCTTTAGCTTTACAAACGGTGTTTTGCTTTTTATAGAATGATTTATTTTGAAACGTTGGATAACATTCTTTGTTCGAATTTATTTTTAGCTTCACCTATCTAAGCGCAAAAACTATATAAGTATTTTTTTTTTTCTAAACGTACCTTTTTCTGTTTTGCAACACTGTTTCTGCTCAAAGAACTAAAGTAAAATAATTAAAAAACCTTTTTAATTTCGTAAATAACTTTTTGACAGTTGTCAGATTAGATAATAACAAGTTGTGGACAAAACTGTAGTTTGAATAATATAAAAATATCAATTCAATCACTGATTTCTCTTTAAATAAGCTTGAGTATCGTCTAGTTGTAGTAAGCATACCTACAGTCGCCAGCACATCAGGCTATCCGAAACTGTCAAATTTTACCAAAAAAATTTGGATCCTAAATTCTCGAAAGTAAAGTTCAAAATCAAAAAAAGAAATTTGACAGTTGTTGTGGCTTGAAGTGCTGGCGACTGTACCTACTCGTAAATGTAAAAAAAATATTTAATTAAAAACAAAAAAAGATGGTGTGATAGCTGACTGACAGTCGCCCGCGGCTGGTCGTCTGTTCTTGACTTCAAATATTGTGTGTGCCACCAGCTTTTTGATTTCTTTAAAAATTACAAATTATGCTATCGTTAGTAAATTAAGAACAATTAATGAAAATGTTGGAAGGCCTCCCACAATTTGTATTTGCATTAAACCAACCTGGATGCGGGACCGATTGATGTAACTGAATACATGATGAATAGGCTTGTGTCCTGAAAAAATCTAATTAGTCCGTCAGTTAGATTATCAAAAATATTTGACCCGTGTTTTTTCTTTTGTTACGGGAACCAAAATTGACGAAGTTACGACGCTTTTAAAATTCTCAATACGTCACACCTTCGCATATTTTTTAGTGAGTCGTGACGTCACGAGCCCCCACTCCCGAGTTTTGATGCGTTTTATCATTGTCAATATTCATTGATTTAAAAAACAAAAAATACGTGTCCATTACTTTTCAATACTCTAACTGACGGATTAAATAGTTTTGCAATTTGTGGATGATGGAATCTAGCCTATTAAAGACAATGTAAAAAATACAATTACTTTCAAATAAAAATTGTCTTTCTTAAATTATAAAAAACTCCGTGTATTGAAAATAAGACATGAAATACCAATATAATAAAAACTGATGGGTTAAACAAAAACACATCAAAACCAATTGCTGTCAATTCATAAAAAGAAAAGGGGTGCTCCAGTCATTGTGTTGTAAACATAACATATAAAATAATTACATTTGCAAATCAAATGTCGATTCCAGGAAACAATTACCTACTCAAGTTATTACAAGTCGCACCCGCCATTGCTAAATGTTCGTTACGGTAGACTGTGTTGCCTGGCGACTAAAGTAGGAAATGTTACTGATTTAAAAAAAAATATTGAATAGTGAAACTTAAAACTGTCAACAGACTAGAACAACATAAAGAAAATAACTTTTTTATTTTAAAAGCGATGACAGGTTATAATGTAAGATACACAGAGAACGTAGGTAATGTTTAATGAAATTGAGACTAAATGAATAGGCAGTTAGGTAATTGCCGATTTTTAAATACATAACTAGCTGCCTCGGCAAACGTTGTTTTGCCACATAAAAAAAAAGAAATAGGCTACAACCGATTCTCAGACCTACTGAAAAAACACAAAAAAATCATAAAAATCCTTCAAGCCGTTAGCCGTCGGCGGAGTTCGATAACAAACACACGAGATTTTTATACATTACAATATAGTATTGTAATATTTTTTATAAATTATAATAATATAGGTACTTTTTAGTTTAAGCTTTTATTTCTATATTAAGTATATAAAAAGACACAACTAATAACATATTTCGATACCTAAAAGATTCGTAGATTTGATAAAGTGTAATTAAATACCACCCATACTTACCCTAACTTTCCTACATAAAACGGCCGTAAATCTCAATTTGGTTATTGTCAGCTGGCAACCCTAAGCCGCCGTCATTTGTGATCGTTGACGCCGCGTAGGTACCTAATTGATGTAATTGACGTTAGAAGGATCATACGCAGTGATAAGTACCTAATGCGTACCGTTAGTACACATGTACGCGTATATGTAGGTAAATACATATCTACCTGTGTACCTATAGATTGATGTAGGTAAATTGTGGTTGTACCTAATTATCAAACCATATTGTGCTAGGTCTTAGGTTTCTCGATATCTAGGTTAGTCCTTGACCTTGACGGCGAGAGTGGCGCAGTGATTGAGCAATTGGCTGCTGCCCCACGTGTCACAGGTTCGATTCGCGCACGGAACATATATTTGTATGGCCTAAAGATAGCTGTACCGGCTCTGGCTGTTTGTGTATGTGAACTTTAATCTTTGTTAACGCACCCACGAAACAGGAGAAATTCCTAGTGTGGGGGCAAACTGGGACAAGGGCAGGACGATGAAGATCCACTAATTTTTATAGTATAGTATGGTTGTGACATATCTTGAACAACACCTTAAAAAAATGTGGTCGAAAAAAAATCGATATTCCATGCAGCATTTACAGATACTAGTCTTTCGCGATTCAACACTCAGACGAAAATGAATTACATGTAGGTATCTCTAAGCTCCATAATTATTTCCCCACAACTGATTCTTAAGAGTGTAGGTAAGAACCTACTTAGAAATTTTCATAATGGAATCTTGGTTAATGTAAAAAGAAAATATATATCGTGTTTACTTTAAATTATTCGCTCGTAACAAGAATAAAGCAGAATCTCCTAGTCTATTAACTAAAAAAATATATGCTAATATCTTCACAAAAGTAGGCGGATATCCTTGTATTTTAATTAGGTATTAAATTCTCTGTGTATCTTACATTATAACCTGTCATCGCTTTTAAAATAAAAAAAAGTTATTTGTGTTGTTCTAGTCTGTTGACAGTTTTAAGTTTACGTTTAATTACTTTTATCACGAAATCCGTGTTTCATGTCTAATAATTATGTTGAATAGTTTGAGTAAAACAACTCAATTTAACTAAGTGAGTGACGCAAAACTAAAAGGACTTTTAGTTTTGCGTTAACTAAAACCAAGGTTATGTAAAAGATTAAATTTGTTTGCTTACTGACATGATTAGTTTTGGGAATATTGTTTTTCAACAGTCATGTATTTTCGTTATATAAATGGCTACAGGTAAAAGACGTCTATTGAAAAATCGCTCCTTAGAACTGTCTCCGTGGTCGAGAAGTTTAGGCTTTGCCTTGTGGTCGTGGGTTCGATTCCCACGGGAAGCATGCTTCGTAAAGATGTTTTGCTAAGACATTGCAGGCTTGAAGCACCTGATTGTCTGATAAAAAGATGATTCCGTATTTCGGGAGGCACGTAGGTATAAGCCGGTTGTCCCGGCCGCAAAATGGTGGTCGTTAAACCATGTGGTGGGCCTTGAGGCAGTTTAGAAACGTTGTCACTAAAGTGTGTGGGGGCCTTCTTATATGGTGTACATAATAAAGAGTATTCTATTCTATTCTATTCTATCCATACGAAAAGAAGAAGAATGTCCTTAGATATGCAATCCTCTGACTCGATGTCGACGGCTTCAAGGCTCAAAACCGGTTGCAACCTTTGTGACAGACTACATAACCATAACTGACATTCACATGAAAATGCAGTAAAAGGCGTTAAGAGCAATTTATAATGCATCGTTCCGGGCTGCCCCTAAGCTAGCATGTGGCACAAATGTTTGATGTAGAGAGGGTGATAATGTCTTTGTTGTCACTTCAAATGCAATAAATATATTTTTTGAAATATAGGCTAGGCACCTGAATTTTAATGGGTCAAGTTTCGCTTTCAACGCCCGTAAGACCCTATTGGGCCAAAATTGTATTGCCTTACTATTGTTATTTTAATTTGCGGTCGCTGACAGATGACTGGTTAAATGCCGACATAAATATACAATAACCAAAAAAATAATGTTACTATGGGAATAAAATCTTTTGGCAACCCACTTTTTCATAATCCCAATTTCATTGGCAAGTGCCACTTGTAAACCCATATGAACTGGTTTTATTTAGTTCGAAGTTCAAGGAGCCCTTTTGTATGGAAAACGATATTGGTTGTTGCTGGGTAGATAGTGATAGAAAGATTCACGAGTAACACTTCTGTCCGCGGATACGCCCGCGTGAAAGTCGGATACTATACCAAGCCGAAACATGGTCACAGATTTTGATGAACCTTGAATACGAGTGTATTTAATGTTCATCAAAATCTGGTAAATTGTTTAGACGCGCAGAAAATTAGGTAGAGCGACAGATTTGTAATTTTATACTTACATCTACATACTTGAAATACCTATCGTAGGTATGTAGGTAGATAGGCAGGTTCCTAATGTCTTGAGTTAACTAATATGGTTTAGTAAATTCGTCTAATTCTTTTCACAAATACCTATCTGGTCAAATGCAAGATCGCAACACTAAACTAAAACGCTGCGTAGATAATGGTGCCATAACTACTTAGGTACCTGTCTGCTTAGTATATATCCCAGCAATAATAATTTGTACATTGAAGACTGAGTAATCCATTATTGTCAATCAATTTGATTGCTACCTTAGTAAAATAGTGGTGCTCCGTTCGATCAATTTGATTAGTGTAATGGCGAGTTATCTGTGGATTAATCGTTACTGTCCTACCTTTAATACTTAAAACTTTATTACTTACGGCCTTTTTGTTTCTTTTAAATCTTTAGACCAATCTAAAGACTTAAAAAGCAGGAGTAAACGTACATAGGTTAGTCCACAATATTAAGACTGTATTTCTAATTACTATCACGAATCATAAAATTACCTTAGTTAAGTTCTTTTTTTAAGGTTAAAAATAATCATCAATAAAAAATCATCTTTGAAATTAGCTTTTATTTGGTCAGATATTTTAAATTCGCTGTAACACGATTCAAGTTTTCTAAAACTATAATGGCTCTAAAACAATAAACCCTGCTTGTGTATAAAGCTTGATGATTGCGTAGTAAAATGTTAAGTGCATTTCCCATAAGCTTGAATTCGGCCTGCATGGGGCTGATGAGCCATAAAACAACGTCAAAATAATTATTAGAATTGTTACTTACTACTTAGAATCAGTTAATAGAACTGCTAATACTTAGGTACTATACGTGCTAAGTAATTCATCAACATATATAAAACAAAAATATTAATTAATTGGTATTGATGTAAGTGCCACTTCGGGTAGGTTTTCAAATTATCAAAAAAAAAATTGAGGGTAGTATGTTTTTATCGTGTGGGTAAGTAAGGTCCAACGACCTCACACCCTAGTGTCATAGTTTCTAAACCGCCTCAAGGGCTCTGACATGGTTTAACGACCGCCATTTGGGGGCCGAGACCACCGACGTACACCGACATAGAGACTAGTATATCATTTTTGTTTCAAACGTAAAGCATGCCAAACAACATAAAGCACAAAGAAAATAAAGTTTACCAACTCACTTTGACAACACCGTTGCTAACGAGCAATCACGAACATTGCTAAATCCAGACCCAGACAGATCAATCGACGAAATTCCAGACTAACATAAACACAAAGACGGAATAAATCATTGACGCTAAAATAGGTCAAGTTAAGGCATAGTGTCGTCATCGGTAGATGTCCCTCCCACGAGTCCTAGCCAGCTCCAAGCACATCGTTATGGAGCGGTCGAATTCAGTTTATCGTTTATATCGCAAGACAAAAAAAACGTGACCGATTTATTGACAAACTGCGAAAATACTTTGAGATTTGATGGACTGTTCTGGAACAAAAAAACTCCTTTTATGGTCTTTTAAGACCCACTGTAGGATGTTTTATGTATCGTCGATTTAGAATTCAGAAGAAAATATTATCGTCTCTCTTCATTCGTTTTCATCGACGATTTAAAACTTCTTTTAAATGTTAGGTGCTGATCCGTCGATTTTTAGTGTTAGACATGTAAGCAGAGTCATCTCAATTATTTATTTTCTGCGTAGGTACCTAATGTTCGTGTAGGTACCTACTTTAACGTTTATTTTAGTAACAACTTTTTATAATCACGACGTTTTTTGGTTGTTCTTCCGACTGATTAAACATTGTACCTGCCATTTTATCTCTTCACCATCCATTGTTCACTGGTATAAAATTTTACGGCGTCAAGTTCGCCTTTGTAGGCCCGTATGAAGTCTAATTCATAAATACTTATATGTTCCTTTTTTTTAAATCATTAGGCAGAAAATTCTCAGTCACTCATATACCTATTTCCAATTGTGATGACTTCTATTATTTCGTAATATTAGTTTCAGTTCAATCTGGGAGCACAAAACGCGACTGATTTATAGAGGCATAACACAATTATTTCGCAATTCTCATTGTTTTGTGCAACTCTGGAGCTTACGGAATGGCGAGCACAATTTAATATGGGATTCTGTTGTTTCCAAATATGATTTGATAGTTAATACGGTGTATTTTTGCTAAGAGTTCCGAGTAACAAATAAAATAGCAGAAATTTAGTTAAATTATGAGGAAGTTAATTCCTTAAGATGCAAATAATTATAGAAAGCTAATTTTATATTTCATTTAATTAAAAATAAAGTATACCTAAATTTAAGGAGCCGTATATTTTCCATACATAAGAGAGATTACTTTCAATCGATTCGTTACGTTACTGAATGTGGAAAAAAATATTCTTAGTATGTATAGTTTTCTGAATACCTACCTACGTAAACTCACACAATATTGAAAATCTAATAAATTCAACTGCCACACTATGAGACGTAGTAGGTACAGGCGGTCTATACTAATAGACTAATTCGCAGTCCCAAAATCCAAATATGGACTTTCTAATACCGTGTCATATCCAAAAAGTTACGAAAATATGTTGGAGCAAAAGTTAAGGGTTCGAGGAAGAGTTCCAGAAAATTTTCACATTGAAATTCACATTAAAAGTTAATAACGAACGTAACTTTTGTCTATGATTGGATTATGTTAAGTCAGCCAACAGCCTAACGAGGCTCAGATTGTTATCAGCATTATCATTTGAGATAGAAAGGCGAGAGGAATCTCAATATTTGGCTGCTTTTGAGTATGGAAATCATATTGTTCTTATTTAATGTTAATTATCTATAGAAACATTATATTAAGTAACGAAATATGCAAAAATGTTATAGTAAAGACTCAAACATAATAAAATATCTTAGTTTTAAAAAGTTACAGTTTTTTGGCGCCTAACGGGTACAGGTGTCATTATTGGCGCCCAACAAAAATGGTCGATCTTATAAAGACTCTTTCAACTCTCTGAAAATTCCTGAGGAAACCTATATGTAGTCATATCAATATGCGTTTTATAGCCTCCATATTAATAATTTCCCAGATTACTCCGTCCAATTTGATTTCGCGATTCGAATTTCAGAATTCAGTGTGTGTAGGAAAACTCATATAGAATGCATAAACGTTGTGAACCGACTTCATAAGCAGCTGATTTAAAATTATAATTTACGAGAGGCACCCGCGGTGGTTGTTACAGTTCCGTTATAATTTGAAAACGATGACAAAACCTTGATACATGACAATAAATTGTATGCAAATGTTCGACATGTTTTGGATTCTCGATGGTAATGTTGACCTGGTGACGTCAGATGTGTTAATTCGGGAGATCAAGGAGTAGCTATGGATCAAAAGTTGTTGTTCGAAATATGAGATAGGGTGTTTTTGATTTGAATTTGAATGATTGAAGAATGTGTAAGTAAGTACCTACTATATTCTAATTTTTAAATATTGCAAACAGACGTTGTTCACTTTTAAACTCGCTCATTTTGTAATGAATACGAGACGGTCTGTTTAAGTACCTAGTAACTTTATCGAAGCTTTCATTTAGAAAGGTTATGATTGCGTTACGTAATGTCTAAGAATTGGAATGACGTCTTTGAATTCATTAATTGAAAATGGACTGAAATCAGCATTTTTCAAATGTCAAATTCACAATAGACAGCCCCTAAAACTCCCACCCTTCACCGGTCAGACATTGTTTCCGAAGTTAATAGAAAATATATAAAAAAATAATATAGTCTAGAAAATTCTACCCGTCCGTTAGCTAAACTTCCAGAAACATTTTAATAAAACAAAATTATACTTCTGAGGATTTCGGACTTAAATTATAAACTGTTCAACACTAACGAAGCCACTGAAAAACGTTTCAAATTAATGCTAGCGACGTACGTCATGAAAGAAGGTTCAAGTTTACGTGAATCGGGGTAATATAATATCGGGATTTTTGATATGGTACTAACAAGGTTTGCGAAACCAAAGAAATGCTAAATTGGGACTAAAGTTCTCGACTTACTCGAACTCGTAGTATACCGGAAAATTATGTTATATTTAACTTCATTACTCGGGTTCATCTCAGCAAAATATCTAGTTTCAGATTACATATTGTTTGAAGTATCAGCGATGTTGTAGAGTTTGAATTTTTCGAGAAGTTGCCCTCAGGCCGGGTATGATAATTTCTGTTGTTGTGTACTTTGGAAACTCTGATGTTGGCATGCGTACAGCTGAAAAAACCTTTTCCAAATCGGATACCATAATATTATTTTGGTTCTTCATTCGAATGGAATTCAAAGCGTCACACTACTTGATGCTTTTAATGCCATATAGCATAAACGATCAAGGTACTCGATATAATAACCATAGAAATAACGGTTGAAAAGAAAACAAGAGCCGGCAGTTTTTTGTTTGATTTAATATTCTTGACATAATTTAAAATGCTTTGGCACATCATTTTGGACGGTGTGACTCGTGCATTTTAATTTAGGAAGTGTTATAAATAATATATGACGACGGCCAGACCCATACAAATCCACCAAAGATAAGGGGAGTAATCAATCGAGTAATTTTTTAATAAAGTTATCGATCAATTCATGTAGGTTAATCAATATGGTTTATATTTTAAGTTCTTGCGTACGTAAGTAGCTCAAGAACAATGAAACTATAACTTTAACTAAAAAATCACCAGCCAAGTGCGAGTCGGACTCTCCCACAACGGGCTCCATAGCAGGGAACTCAAAACAGTTCTAAATGAAAATGATAACGATGTTCTTGATGATGATGATGTTCTAATTTTTCACATTTTGTATAGATAAACAGCCAGGACCACATTTTCTTTGATCTGAAGGTCCTTTTTTTTGCACAGATGTTTTTTCTACATTGCTTTTAATTGACAACGTAAACTGACCTTTGATAAGCGATCCATGCCAATACATGTAACTGACATTGACAACAGAATCTATCAAAGCCTTCCCTGGGACGGCAAACAGCCCGAGGCTCAGATAAAAGGGCTTTCACTTAAGAGAACCGTGTGTTGCTTTCATCTATGATACAGTGAATGTTATTTTGATCTACATATACTTAGATATATATTTGTGACGTCATTAGGTCTGTTTCTATGGGGGTAATCTGCTCTGAGTGCTGTGTTGTTACTTTGTAGATGGACGGTAGTTATAACGACATACGTGACGGGTAGTCTGTCATTTGCTGGCGCTAAAAGGAACTTGCTTATTTTGAGCGTAGTTACAACTTTTTAGTAACGTTTTTTGTCTACTGAGTTTAATTTTGTGACAAAGCCAGAATATTGTAAAGCCTACTCATATTGAAGTAGTAACTTTTAACAGTATCTATTAGATAAGTCTGGTCCGATTTCAGTTTTGAAATTAATTAATTTTCCATTTAATATTTTAGTTTAGCCCGTCCTAGGGCAATCCTGCCCGTAACATGAAAACTTTTAATTCTATCTCAATGTAAATTATATTAATATGCTAAGATACTTAGTAATAGATACAAGCTTGCCTTTTCAAAATTCTGAAAATAATTTTAAACGTGAAAATAAATAGTTAAAATATTATGAAATATTACATTAATTTCTAAAATTAGATTTCAGTAAGATTTTTAAACATTCTAGTAGAGTAGTGCTATCATTATCAGATTAATATTTAAAGAGGTTTATTCTGTTTACAATTTTGCTTGTAAGTAAGTACCTACATAGGTATTATGAAATTCGTTTTGTGCTTAGGTATTTTTAATTTATTTATTTATTTATTTAGACTTTATGCACAATAGTGGTACATGGGCGGACTTAATGCAACAAGGCATTCTCTACCAGTCAACCTTTGGGTTAAAAAGACTACACTGTGGTAGGTGTACAACAAACAAATAAAAATAAAATGTAATTGAGTCATATCGATACAACAAAGTATACAAATAATATATATATACATATACTATAAAATACATATATATTTGCTAAAATAATATACTAATAAATATGATGATTTATAATAATTTCTGATTAAGAGAACTTACAATAGTTATGACGAGACCAAACTACGAATGACATGCCTTTAAGTAGTGTTTACGGAGCTTACGCTTAAAGGAAAATTTTGACTCAGCCTTCTTGATGTCATGGGGTAGCATATTCCAGAGTTTAATGGTGGAAATAACGTAGGAGTTAGACAAGAACCCGGTACGGTGAGGAGGAATATAAAGAATTAAGTTCTTGGACGCTCGGAGGTTAAGATTGTGAGAACTGCCCAACACTTTAAAATATTGTTTTAGATAATCAGGAGCACAAGGATCATTCAAAATACTGAAAAGCATGCAGAGGGATCTGAGGGATCTCCTTTGACGGATAGGTAACCATTGAAGCTGAGAACGGAAAGAAGAAATGTGGTCGTATTTACGAAGACCAAAAATGAAACGTATACAGTTGTTAAGAAGTCGATCCAGTTTGTTAAGGAGTTCTTGGGATAGATCGGAGTAGCAAACATCAGCATAATCGATTATGGGAAGTACAAGTGATTGGACCAACGTGGTTTTAGTGCTAGAAGGAAGAAAATGCTTGAATCTATAGAGAGATCGCAGTGTGAATGTTACTCTCTGGCTAACTTGAGCAATCTGCTTTTTCCAACCGAACCTGTCGTCAATGTATAGGCCTAAGTCTTTAACGTGTGGCGAGAAAGGGATGACAGTATCGTTGAATGACAGCGGCAGTAATTGGCTGGTGTCCAAGTTGCGTAGAAAATAAGAACTACCAATAAGGATAGCCTGGCATTTACTGACATTGACAGTAACCCCGAATCTGCTCGACCAATCACTAACAGCTATAAGGTCAGCATTCAGCAAAGAAATGCAGTTGTCAAGGTTGTCAATGTCAGTTTGCACGTAGAGCTGTAGATCATCAGCGTACAGATGGTAAGAGCATTTGAGGATAGTGGTAATAGAATTTATGAATAGAGAAAATAAGAGATAATGATGTCACAAATAAGACTGAGTTCTATTTTGATTTAGAAAGATAACCCAGCCTGCGAAAAATGCCTCTGATGACATTATCTCATCATCTGATGTTTATGTCACACCTACGTTTATTAAAAAAAAACTTTTTACAAAAAAATATAACCGACTTCCAAAAAAAAACACTACAAAGTAAAAAATAACTTTAATTTCAAAAGTCGATGTTTTTGTTACTTTCTTCGTATTTTGAAACCGAGTTCCGAAATTAAAGTTATTTTTTACTTTGTGGTGTTTTTTTTTTGGAAGTCGGTTGTATTTTTTTGTAAAAAGTTTTTAATTTTTCACTTTTTAGTGGTACCCCACACCTAACAACACCACTGCAAAATCGCAGAAAAGCAGAATACACAATTTCGATTACTTGGATGACATAAAACCATCATCCAAGTAGACGAATTCCAGCTATTTCGATTAAAAATCCAAAGTTCAAGTTTAAATAGGACCAATCTGCAAGTACCTATATCCTTTCAGATAAAACAAGAATTTTTCAAATCGGTTCATAATTGTCGGAGTTATATGAGGTAAAAAAGAAAAATACAACCGAGTTGAGAACCTCCTCCTTTTTGGGAAGTCGGTTAAAAAAATAAAACTGTTTCTAGCCTAGCCTAAGAGCACTTAATCTATAGTACTAATATTATAAAGCGGAAGAGTTTGTTTGTTTGTTTGCTTGCTTGCTTGAACCCGCTAATCTCAGGAACTACTGGTCCGATTTGAAAAAAACATTTCATTGTTAGACAACCCATTTATCGAGGAAGGTTATAGGCATATACGCTAAGACGAATAGGAGCAGAATATTCATGGAAAATATGACGCAAACGAAGTTGCGCGTGTCACCTAGTAGTGACATAATTAACTAGTTGACTATAAACGGTTTTTCAATAAGCCCAAAACACTTATCTTAAGCCATTCCGCAGACAATTTACCGTTACATTCCAGGCCCCCGGTAATTGAAAATCCAGCAAAAACGTTATTAATTTTAAAAACTTCCCATAAATCTATGTAGCGGTTAGCTAAAGTAAATATAACTGGATGAAAACACCGCAACGCATAAACCATTAGCTATACCCATTAAAATTATGTAGGGGGTCATAGTCATCATTGTATAATTTTATGAGCGGCAACAAGCTTCGCCCAGTCAACAATGAAAAATGTTTATCTGATTTATTTATTGTAAGTATTCGGGTGGGGATGAGAGATACTGAATAGGGGTGTCAATTTAAAATCTGTTGTGCGTTAATCACCTGCCTAGCCTTTTCCCAACTAGGTACATTGGGGTCGGCTTCCAGTCAAACCGGATTCAGCTGAATACCAGTGTTTTACGTGGAGCGGCTGCCAACCAGACCTCAACAACCCATTAAGGCCGTACCCTGACCAAATAAGCTTGAGCATTTTTTTCCCTCCATAACAGCGCAAGAGATACAATAGCGAATACGCTCAGAATGTTGAATAAAATTGTTATAAAATCTAATTTTGGTCGTTTGAAAAAAATATTTCTACCAAAATGCTCATAATTAAATTGCCTGTCCATGAGTGTAAGTTCAAAATCAAAATAATCGTTAGTTTTCGAGAAGATGCATGTTTTCAGTATTTTTTCTCATTTCTGTAGTTTCGTTGTGAGGAGATTAATTAAACATTATTCTTAGTAATGAAAAATAAAAATCGACCATTTTGAAGCCAAGATTATGTAGAAATTTAATGTATTTTTATAAGTTTATATTTCTTTTGGATAACGTGTATATAGCTCCAGAAAACTGCACAAAAAACGGCTAGCGCTGCGTTTTGCACGGGGACGCGCCTTAACTGGTTAACACGGTACTTCTTGGTTAGACTGGAGTGAAATTTACTGGCTTCTGACAAACCGTAACGACTGCCAAAGATCTAAAAATGACAGCCGGAAGCAACGTGCTTTCCGAGGCACGAAGGAAACTCGGTACCTATGTAAAGATGACCCATCCATAGACCTTTTTTTTACCTTTCTTGTTATAATTTGGCCACGTGCTCATCTTTAATTTTAACTGACGAGCTCTTCCTCAGTTTAAATTAAAGATGCCTGTCGATTGACGGTAGTATTTGTCGCAAATTATGTTGTGATGACGATCAATAAGATCTGTATATATTACAGATTTGCTTGCAAAAACCTTTTCGATCTGTTACTAGCACAATTTGGTATAATACCTACCTATTCGATTTAGTTTGATCAGAAAAACGTGTCGATTGTCAAAAATCGAGAAAAGTTACAACGCTGTCGTGGAGTTTTCATGACTTGCTTATACTGGGCTAGTTATTTATAAACGCCATTAATCAACACTAAGCTCAAAGAAAAGGCTGATTAAAATAAAATGAACCAAAAATTCTGCCCTGCAGTCTTACTAATTAAAACTTTTCATTAAAACTACAGCCACTATTAACTTTTTATCAACACAAAAGGGTTCACACCGCGTAAAGGGACAACCCTGCAGCAGGTACTAAACAGGGCCCAAGCCTCCGCGACTCAAACTGATAACGCACGGTTCGACGCGCACCTGCGAATATCTGGAGGTGGCTTTATTTTAATACTTATAAATTGTCCGCCATCTTTTTATAATGACGCGGCAGTTTTAACGCAGAGCCAGAGTAATGAGGCCGCGAGTCATTCGGTGATGCCGACGGAAATATTTTAAGCAAAGGGTTGAATTATAAATTTTAATGATGATTAATTAAGTTATTTAGAAGACAAAGAGAGCTTGTAAATAAATTCAATTGAAAATATAAGAGAAAAAGAAATAGAGACATCAGACTGTGACATGTAACTTAAAAGTAAGTTCGTTATTGATTTATGAAGCTCTTTCCGAGAGCAAAAGCCTTGATACCTAACATTAAAAGCCGAAAGCTACCCCACTGCGCCAATAAGCTCGTCATTTATTAACTCTATTTATAACCCAAGCCCCTCATGACATATATCATGTCAGTAACATAATAAAAAAAGCAGTACATTTAGGGACGACTTCCGAAAGTCCATCCAACGTTGTGATGTGCTGAATATTTAAACGTCGACCGCGAGAATTCTTTACGAGTTGCCACTTGCCAGTTGCCACCAACTTTCGGCCACTTGGCTGTTTATGTAATCAAATCAAATAATTTATTTACAAGGAAACTATCGCTTCCTTAAGTAGGAAAGTCGACTTTTGTATTATTTAATGTTGACGTCACTTTGATGTGGAATAAGGTAAATAAAGACACCGTTGGGCATCCCTAAAGTGTCATAAAAGGGGGTAAGAAAATACAGCCAGAGTTTGGGTTTTAGCATACAAATTATGATCCGCTAACGCCATATGGTTACCAATTAAAATGTCAGGTGTGGTGATTAACTATTGGGAATGTTGAAATCACTCTTTTTGACAGTACCTACGTATCATGGACTGCTTTACACCTTTACCCGTGAAACACTAGTGTGATTATCTGCTTAACTACAAATAACTACTTACATTTTTATTTTAAACCAACAGGCCGTAAAATTTTCACTAGAGCAAAATATAACACAGTTATTTCACGCGGCAACTGTTCAGAAAAACATAGAGCACTAATTACCCATGCGGCTAGTGTTGTGACCATTCTACCGGATGCCGGACGTCCGATCTAAACTTATGCCGGATACGGACATGCGGCTAAATATACAGTTTAATTATTCATCTTGCTACAGCATCATGAGCTGGCAACTCTAACGGTTCTAATTTGAATTTGTGGCGTTCTTTCAATAAGTGTTTGGCTAATATGAAGTGGGAACAAAATATTTTTTGGGTATGATAACGGCATAGGTGGTGACTGGTTGATGACAGGTTGATGACAGACTCTACAGAATAAACTATCAATAACCTATCTTCTAAATAACCTTTTGTTACTTAACAGAAAGAAATATCTTTATAAAAATGTCTTTTCCGATATACAGGGAAATTGAAAAAATACCCGAAACCTCTTAGGCAGTGAAAGTACACATGATTATAAGCAACTTTTGTTTTGGTAAAACTCCGAAATCTCGAAAAAAATATCAGCTGTTTCATACATTTTCATTGGCTAAATACTGCATTTTGTATGAAACAGCTGATATTTTTTTCGAGATTTCGGAGTTTTACCAAAACAAAAGTTGCTTATAACATGTCAGTAACTTTCACTGCCTAAGAGGTTTCGGGTATTTTTTCAATTTCCCTGTATAGTATGTTTTTCAAGAATCGGAAAATTAATAAGTTCGAGTTTCTCCGTGATCATAGCGCTTGCAACAGTGCCGAAATATCGGAAACTCGCAAATAAAAAGGTACGTGGTAGCAATCCCGAAATGAACTATTCTAATGTTAGTGACCATGAAACAATATATCGGAAAATTCATGACTTCGGATACGCACAATATTTCTGGCCAAATGATTTCGTCAAAATACAAAATTAGGTAAGTCTCGCCCATATTAAACATGAATTAACAAATCATTTAACATAACTCTCCAAGGTACAATCTTCTCAGTTTAACGACAATGTACCAATGAGCCCTAAATACGAGCACTATCGGTATTTTACGAGAACGCCGCCATTTACAGCGCCCTTCGGCAGCAGTAGTGTTGCCAAGCGATTGGCAATACCCGGAATGTCCATACTTATAGGATTATTAATGAGTTTTGTGGTTGTGGTATAATTTGGGATTTAATTGTTGTAATTGTGGATCTATCGTATGGTTATTTTAAGTTTATTATTGGATTTAGGTTGGTATTGTGGTATTGACTGAATTCTTTGAGGTGTAATTTCCTTCTTTGCAAAGTGAATGTACAGAGATAGAGAGGGAAAATATATGTTGTAGATTGGCTGTTATACACTTAAAAATATTATTTTTCGTCCATTACATTACATTAGATTCTGGGGGGCTACTCTCTTAGCCCGACGTCCGTAGTTTCGGGCTTAGTTGCGGGCGTATTCTACTCCGTATTATTTAACCACTAAGAATTAATGCCAACACAATTCGAAAGTTACTGTCAAATCGTGTTGTCATTCATTTTTAGTTCGGGTTCGGGACTAATCGCAAGTCCGTAGGTGATACGGAGTAGAATACGCCCGCAACTAAGCCCGAAACTACGGAATTCGGGCTTAGAGAGTAGCCCCCCAGAAATATCACCATCTACATTCTAATGAAGTGAGTATTAAATTGACTAATACTTGCACATTTATTTAAATTCGCTTTACTATCCAGAGTCTAAAAATATCCATTTAAACTCGCGATTGTACGAATGCAGTTACCAAAACACGTTAGTCGCATGGCTTGTGTCAGTTCCAAATAAAAAGTTTTCCCAATGGGCGTTGGACGCTTTGGTATTACCAGGAACAAAAATAGGACTATTGGTATAAAGTTTAGGATACCCACGATAACGCTCCCACTATTGTTATTGAAAAAAAAAAAGTTAGTGGCAAACTGCACAATATACAAACCATTTGAAACGGTGACATTTTTTATTCAGTCTCTATTTATTGATTCTGACCAATCAAAATCACTTTTATTTTATTCATGTTTGTTATAAAAAAATTGGAAACTGAAAACTATGTTACAACTAACTGTTTTGTTCAGATACTAACCTATTGTTTTAATTTACTGCGCACAATTAAAACCGATGTTATTTTATTCATATTTTATGCGTTATGTTTTGTAACAAAAATAAGGGTATCCGATTTTGAATAAAAACTTAGTGTACAAAAATAATAGTCCCATTATTATTATAATTATAGGAGCCACCCTACTTTTATCTGTCTATGCTTACATTTAATTTACGAAGCAAACTTTGCGTTAAATTTGAGTGCTTTTAAATTTTTCGTAGATCCGTGATAGGTTCGCTAATTTGTTTTTTAATATCCATTATCTGCGGAAGGCTTTTTTCAACAAATTTTAACAAATAAAGGTGTTAAAATCAACAAATTTCTTTACTGGGTTATAAATTTTGAAAATGATAGCATAAATATCGTTTTTAGGCGTTTAATTTTTTGTTTTTAATAATCTTTATGGTCTTAAATAGGGTCAGCATGTTCGTAAAATTGTTTGGGCCCAGTAGGTGGCAGAATTAATGCAATTGCAGCATCGGTGGCATTCATTCAATCCGTCAAGTTCAGTTGTATGGGCACTTGGGGCACAATATAACAGGGGGCTCTGTACTTACATTGGTTATCGGACTGCTCTATGAAACCCCATTTGCGGTGCGCAACCGATTGAGTATTGTTTTGCAATAAGTCTTTTTATTTAGTACTATATTGAATAAGAAAACCGACCTCATTCCACCGGCCCCCTTCTACCATCGGAAATCCAGACGCTCTGCGACTTTCCATCCCTATCTTGTTGCTATTCCACCAATTATTCGCACTAAGCGTTTCCAAACGTATTTTATAATGCGCACAGCAAAGGAGTGGAACTCTCTGCCTGCGTCTGTGTTTCCGAACGCTTACAACTCTAATCTCTTCAAAGTTAGAGTGAACAGGCTCCTTCTGGGTAAGCTCCCTCCATCGTAAACTTTGTCTCTGTCATCTCTGGCCAAGACTAGAGTCAAGAGCACACCCATCTATACTAATATTATAAAGCAGAAGAGTTTGTTTGTTTGGTTGAGCGCGCTAATCTCAAGAACTACTGTTCCGATTTGAAAAATTCTTTCAGTGTTAGATAGCCCATTTATCGAGGAAGGCTATAGGCTATATATCATCACGCTAAGTCAAATAGGAGCGGAGCATTAATGGAAAATGTGACGCAGACGAAGTTGCGCGGGTCAGCTAGTCTCAAATAAAAAAAAAAGAAAACCAAGTTCAATGATACTATAAAGACCATTAAGACCCCTCTTTGCAGTTTACTCTCCAAGTTATAAAAAACAAACACTCATACTCGTAGTTACCCACTGCTTAATAGCTCCTTCTAGACTTCTTTAAGAAAATAGTTGGTGAATGTTTAACAAATGCATTCAAAGAAAGTAAGTTTTCAAACTTAAATTTAAGTAGACTGAACACATTGTTTTTGCATCTGCACTGAGAGGAATAAACCCTTTAACAAGGGTTGTTTTCAAGGGCGTGATATTACACAGGTTGATTTACTCTCTGTTTAAGTAAAGTTTTTTTTTTTTTAATTTGAGATGGGTTGTCCCTTGTCTTCTAGGTCAGAGATTACAGAGACCAAGTCTACGATGGAGCGAGCTTACCCAGAAGGAGGCTGTTCACTCTAGCTTTGAAAAGATAAGGTAAGCGTTCGAAAACACTCGGCGGCGACCTCTCGCGTCCGGCCCTGGTCCAAGCCATGGTCCGGAGCGAGACGGAATGGGACGCCGTTGCCTCCTTCTGCGAAGCAGTCATGCTAGCGAAGGAGGTGGCGGAGCGGGAGAGGAGACCCTCTCGTCCCGGCCGCCGTGGTGGACGCCGCGGGCGTCGGGGGCCACCTGGTGACCTCCGGCCACCGTAGGCGCGGGCCTGTGGACGGCGAGCTATGGGTGGCTCGCCGTCCGTCCGTCTAGTGACGACAGGCCGTGTCGACGGCGCGTTAGTGTTCCACGCGCGCCTCAAAGAGAGTCAGCAACACAGAGGGGCCCGAAAGGGCCGACGCCTGCCGGAGTCGCGGGATTATTCGCAAGAGACACCGTGGCTCCGGAACACAAAGGGCAATGAAGGAACATAGATGGGTTTTAGTCAGTAGAAGTCTGACACTCCCTCCCGCTACACCCAGAGCGGGAGGAGTCATTGGATGATTTCCCATCCCTAAAAAAAAAAAAAAAAAAAAAAGCGTTCGAAAACACAGACGCAGGCAGATAATTCCATTCCTTTGCTAAAGAAGACCGACTAGCAGGCAACCTTGCGACGATGAGCCAAGCTGTGTCACAGACTGATCCAAATTAAGTTCTGTAGGGTTTGATTTCAATATAAATTGATTAGAGTTATTACAGAAATATGACGCTTGTTGTGAAAAATAGAAAGTCAGTTCTATTTGTCGATGAGCCAAGCTGTGTCACAGACTGATCCAAATTAAGTTCTGTAGGTTTGATTTCAGTGTAAACTTATTACAGTTATTGACAAAAAAAATTTTTTGATGTGAAAAATAGAAAGTCGGGAATATATAATAAAGTAGAAAATTGGCCCCAAATAATGTAAAATTTTCAAAGAAAATTCTATTTATCACAATTGTTAGCGTTTAGGTCCCCCTGTACCTATATAAGTAAAACAAACAGCAAGATTTAACAAGTTTACTGATTTCGTATTCAAACTGTAATAAAAATGTATTTCATATAATAAGTTTATTGTAAAACTTGTGCGTAAACTTACGAATTATAAATGTGGTTGTCGAATGATACACTAGTGAGATATTTTGTGGCTCTTGACTTTAAAACCACTTTACGTACGACTGTTGTTATGTATAATTTTCAATTGTACGATCTTTTCAAATTCACAATGGTTCATTTATTTTAACGAGGGCTAAATAATAACAGCCGCACAGGTCGATCTTCAAGGTTAAGCAACGCTTGCCGAGGTTGGTCTGTGGATGGGTGACCATCTTAACATACCGAGTTTCCTCCGTGCCTCGGAAAGCACGTTAAGCTGTTGGTCCCTGTCATCTGGAGATCTTTGGCAGTCGTTCGGATTGTCAGAAGGCAGAAAATCTGTCACCAGTCTTACCAAGGAGTAGGTAGGTACCGTGTTACCCAGTTACCTAATGGGTTGTGGAAGTCTGGTAGGCAGCCGCTCCACGTAAAATACTGGTATTCAGCTGAATCCGGATTGACTGGAAGCCGACCCCAATATAGTTCGGAAAAGGCTGAGCAGATGATGATTTATTTTAACTAGTTTTTGTTTTATCTTTTCTCCTGATTTTGATCCCACAGAAACCGTGCATTTTTTTTCGGGATAAAACGAAACCTATGCGTAATCAAATTTTAATGTACTTAGCTTTCTACCAGTGAAAGAATATTCGTTGTCTTTCAGATTTTTCAAACAATTTACTAGGGATATTGGTTAGAATTTAGACTTCTATGTGGTCAGGGTAAATAAATATTTAATCATCTTAAAAAATGACAGACAGTACACACCTTTTTGTCATTTTTCCCATTCATTCCGTCTTTTACCTACAGTTTTTGTAACATACCTACTAACTTAATGTTAGAAATGCAAATGTGAGTTAGTTTGTTAAGCTTTCACGCCTAAATCGCTGAACCGTTTTTGATGAATTTTAGTACAGAGATAGCTGGACCCTAGAGACGATTAAAGTACTAACCTACCTATAGGTAACTAACCTATAGGTTCAAATATGTTCATCACTAGTTTAAGATGATGTGTTTTTTTTTTTTTTTATCTATTTTTTTTAGGGACTTTTGTTCTTTGAACATTTCAGCCCCGTTGAGTCATACATAAGAATGATGAGTTAAGACTACTGGAACGTAGGTAAATAACGATGATTAATATCTGCAATTGTGTTATCTTTGTGAATTATGCATAATTACGTACATTAATTAATTTAATATCAGATAAATCGCAATACAATGTATCTAATAGTATCTTCTTAATTGAAACAAAGCAGTGTCCGTTAAATTAGCATAATAAGGTAACCTATATATTAGCTTATCTTGCATATTGTTGTAGTATGTTATAATTACACGGTGCATTTGGCAGATTGGTGACTGTCTAGTATCTCATAGGATTGCTTGTCACTCAAATGTGGATCCACCTTAGACAAAATTTTAAAAGTTTCCGTTACTTACTGGAAACTTCGAAAGAGTCACCGCGGCCCTGGAACGCAAAGGGCATTTGAAGGAACACGGATGATGTTTTAGTCAGTAAGAGTCTGACTCACTCCCTTCGGCTCTGCCCAGAGTGGAAGAATACGGGGTTACATTGGCTGCATTGGCTGCTCCATCTGATAGGTAGGTACCCAGTAAGACTGAGAACCGACCTCATCATAATTGGAAGAAGGCTGGTCAGATGTTTTTTATTGCTATTGATAGGCACGCGTTTGACAACTATCTCACCTGATGGTAAGCGATGATGTGGTCACAGATGGAGCACGATGGCCTAGAAGTAACCTATTTACTTTATCAGGAAACACAGACTCCGGCAGACACATTGTTTTCTTACATATAGGCATAAAACTACAGACAGCTAAAACCATAACAACTCCGTCACTCAAAACTTAGACAATTTAACTCCCAGTTTGGTGCTCAACACTGAACACTAAACACTTAGTGTGTAGGTACGTGTTTAGTGTTCAGTGTTGAGTACTCATTCTAACACACCTAGTTTAATTTACTCGCAACTAATCAACGGAGCCCAGACCGGCTTTAAATTCTAACATAGCAATCCAACGATTCATAATTTATTCGCAAACTCATCAGTATTACTTCCACAATGGTACGAGTACATTGCGGGCCGGTCTAACAATGGCCCGCAATATTAGCGAACTAAACGGGCAAGTTAGTGAAATCGCTCGGATACGTTTGTATAGTTGAGATAACGGACCGTTTTGGGTAGGTGGGTGTGGATGTGGATTGATGGGTCCTGACTTTAGTGATGTTGAATCTTTGAGACGCAAACGATTGAGACTTAGCGATTAAGGGTCTTATCTATACATCTATACATATAAATAAAATTGGAGTGTCTGTTTGTAATATTGAAATAACCGTTTATTACTACATGTAAACGAATATATATACGGTACATACACCAAAATAACATTTTTTAATTTTTTGTCTGTCTGTCTGTCTGTTTGTTCCGGCTAATCTCTGAAATGGCTGGACCGATTTTGACGGGACTTTTATTGACAGGTAGCTGATGTAATAAGGAGTGACTTAGGCTACGTTTATATTAGAAAAAAAATTAAAGAATCGACTGTTAGGCGGAACGAAGTTCGCCGGGTCAGCTAGTTTATTTTATATAATAATATATTAATTACTTCAATGACCCGATATTTGGACACTCAGATACTTTTTACCTGAGGATTAAGAATGACAGCTTTCGTATGGAACATATTATTATCTTGAACAACCATATTAATCTATACTAATGTTATAAAGAGGTAAAGTTTGTGAAGTTGTAATGGTGCTCCCACATAGCCGTTAGAAAATGTTTAGTAACGTTAGTAAACATTTGTTAGCAAACATTTAATCACGAATATAAAAAAATCTTTTCATGTTAGAAATTGTTTAGTAACGTTAGTTAACAAATTATAACAAAATAAAACATGTGTTACCTTTTATTACATTAGTAAACATTTTCTATTAGTGTAGGAGCACTTATAACATGTAACAGTTCCTAATAAAATGTAACAATTGACAACATTTGTTAGTAAATGTTTTTATGTTAGAAAATGTTTACAAACATTTTCTAACGGCAATGTGGGAGCACCATAAGGGGTAATCTTTGGATCCACTGAACCAAATATAAAGCCCAATATAAAGCCAGGTTATTTATGAATTATAGGCAAATATTTTGACCCGAAAAATACTAATACGGGTCAACTAGTTCCTCGTAAAGAGATTATTTACTGATTACTGAAAAAATTGCCCTAAAAATAAATTTAAATAAATCAACAAAACCCACAATGTATTTCACTAAAACTCCATTGTAACTAAAAGCTCATAATGAATTCAGCAACACTATACTATGACGAATGAATAGCGAAGTAATGTACATTATATTCAATTTAAATTTCGAATAGAAGCGAGTTTCAACGGCCTCGAGAATGTGGCACTCCACGCCTCACGGCCGTGTGCATTCAAAAGTAGGGTAGTAGTACGTACCTAAGTACTGCTTTCGTGAGGTTCACGCCTGCTAGCGAGCAGTCCTTAGTCAACGTGAATAAGGAATTTATTTTGGTATCAAAATAAACATGCTTTGTGAATCTCACGATATCAACGGATGATGCCGTCTGTAATGTACAGAGACTCTCTTGTAATAATCCTAGATTGACCTGTGTTCTACACAAGAGACTTTCTATCAGCAATAGCTATTATCAAAAACAGAATTATGTATGTACTAGCTGACCCGCGCAACTTGTCTGCGTCACATTTTCCATTACTGTTATATAGCCTATAACCTTGGCTATCTAACACTGAAAGAATTTTTCAAATCGGACCAGTAGTTCCTGAGATTAGCGCATTCAACCAAACAAACAAACAAACAAAGTCTTCTGCTTTATAATATTAGTATAGAAGTAAAGATACAGGGTGTCCCAGAACAAAAAAAAAATACTGTAATAAATAAAAAAAATTACATGAATAACGTTTTTATATTTTTCTGGTAACTATTATGATTTGTCCTATCACCCGATTCTGGCTTGAAGTTGAGTTCTGAGACACCCTGTATACCTATGTCGCTTAATCAATTCATTTTTTTTTTGCATTTCTAGGGAAATTATCTAGCTTTATTTGAAAAGTCCCATGCGTACCCACGTCGCCTCCGTCCGCATCCCCGTCTTTTAATCAAGATTAAATTCCTTCTAAGGTTGCTTGCACTGCATTTTGACCAGAATAGCAGCACCTTTTCCTTTAGATATTTTAGGTGCGTCTTGACTGCAGCCATAAGTTAAGACCATCATCCGACGTAGGCATTCATTACAAAACTGTCAAACTCAAACTCAAACATTTATTTCAATTAGAACACTTACAAGCACTTTTGAATTGTCAAGATCGGTCGGTCCAAAAAATATTAAGCTATTTGCACGTTCCAAAGCGTAGATCTCTATGGAAAAGAACGTGCAAGAGACTCCACGGACTCTTATTGAAAATAATATTTTTTTACAAAGTTTACTATATATAGTTTTACAGTCAAAGCATACGATGAATGTCACATACAAAATGCGCACCACGCGATTCAAACCAGCTCGCGACACAAACACGCGTCTGTACTAACTTACATTACAAACAAACAAAGCTGCCACATTGAATGAATTTAGCATAACACCGCTTTAACGCCACGCTATGTCGGAAGTACCTACTCCAGTTTGCATCCAATTACGACGTATCTGACAAAAGCCGGAAGAGTGACGGTCGTGCGAAAAGGATATAAGATTAGTAAGCATTGCGTTTTTGTTGTTGGAATTGTGCTGTCCCTTTCGCACATGATTGGTTTGTCATTGGTTATGACGTATATGTACCTACTTAAAAAAAACTTTTTACAAAAAAATACAACCGACTTCCAAAAAAAAACATAAATAGTATTTTTTTTTGTAAAAAGTTTTTTTATTTTTCACTTTTTAGTGGTACCCCACACCTAACAACACAAGCAAAATACAAACGCACTAATTGCCCATACGATTTTCGAAAGTTCCCCTCGACTTCTCTGGGATGCCATCATCAGATCCTGGTTTCCTTATCATGGGACCATTTGGGAAGTATTCCCATTCGAACAAAAAAATCATTTTTATTAAAATCGGTTGGCAAGCGACGGAGTTATGCCCGAACAAACATAAAAAAAAAAAAAAATACAAACATCCGAATTGAGAACCTCCTCCTTTTTGGGAAGTCGGTTAAAAAGTATAATATACATCTCTAATACATAAAAATCTCGTGTCACGGTGTTTGTTATCGAATTCCTCCGAAATGGCTTGACCGATTTTTATGACATTTTTTGTACAGATTTGGTAGGTCTAAGAATAGTTCGTAGGCTATTTTTAATGTGGCAAAACAACGTTTGCCCAGTCAGCTAGTATATGTATAAACTTTAAAGTGCTCTGAGGCTCCAGACAAGTGACATTCCGTAGGCATGGCGAAGACGATTGTCAAAACTTCAAAAATGTAAGTATGGGATTATCAAACGGTGTCAAAATGTCACGTTATTAATCCTCATACATATTTTGGCGTTTCTACAATCACATTAGCTTTTATAATGCCGCTTTGTCCAGAGCCTCTAGTGTTCTTTCGCCATTCTCGTGATTCTGAAAAGGCTTTCTTGGTATCCCAGCTCTTCCGCCCTCATCACGGTCTTGTTTCTGCTTAATCGGCATCGGCTATTTGCCTTCAACTAAACTTCCAAAATAATTCTATAAAAGCAAAAAGCAGTCTTTTTACATGGCCAAGTTTAATATTTTTAGTCACAAGAAAATCACGGTCACAACTGTAATGTACTTCACATGCCAAATTCGACCGTAAAAGCCTAATAAAATATACATTGAACATCAAAGGTTGGTCAAATCTGAAAGGTTTTCTCAGTTCAAGTAAGATCTACAAATAGCTTTTGCTTAAGCCAATCCTGGTTTGGTCTTAATATAAGGTAAGTAATGAACCCAAGATTGTGTGTAAGAAGATTTATTCCCGAATTCTGTACCTGTTAGTCGGGTTCTTGAAATCAATTCACCGATTAAATCCTTCGTTTGCACTGAAGCGGTGTGAGAAGCATTGCTTGATAAATAGCTAAGCATAAGGAACATTCTTGAGCTGAATAAGGTTGTTGGTAGCTCATTTACCCGTTGGTTATTAATGATTGATTTGCGGATAGACGTCAAGAGCGTATGAAACAAAAACAAAGCAAACAAAACATCTGTATTTTTTCTACTAACCATAAATAATACCATAAGGCTAACTACAAATTAATCATGGTCATTACTTTATTAGCACAGTCAAAATAATATAAAAGAACTTCAAAAAACACAAAAAAAGCTTACCTACCTAACAAAAAGGGCGCGAAACGTTCTAACAATCCAATAACAGTGTCGTCGAGCGATTCATAGGTATTATTCAGCGATTCCGCGCCGAAACACTTTTCAATTTCATTCACTCACTCGTTCACCCTCTCCGATAATATTGACCTCTCAGTAATATGTGTGTTTTATTAATGGAGCTGCGTACTTACTCGTAAGTGCTAAATCATTCGTTCTGCTTTTTGTTTTCCCCCCCTTTCGTGCGTTTTTTATTAGCTCAGCGTACGTGGGAGATTGGATGTACGAATGTTTGCCGCGAAAATATGGGATCGGGGCTTATCGGGAATGTTCGGATTAGAGCATAATGTTGGTTTGGTTTTCTGGTTGGATTGTTTTTGATAAACTTGTTTGTTTTGAAATAAATAAAACAAATAGCACCCGCGATAAGATCCTGATTTTTGAGTTATGGAGACTTCAACAGCAGTACTCATTCTCACTCTTTGGTTTCGCTCTATGTTTGTCCCGCGGTTTCGTTTCTTGCAAAAAACAAATGCCTATAACCGTCGCTTGGGTCCTATCTATTTCCAAAATTCATCAAGATCGTACCAAAGAAATAAAAACAGCTCAATTTATTTATTTTTAATATTAGGATAGATTGGACTTACGAGTCAAAGGACACGGACAAAAACTGCAGTGCTATATGTAACAACATTTTCGTGTCTCGACAGCGGAATCCGAGGTGAGTTTCAAATTCGTATAGATAAATATAAGACCTTATGATGTGTGAAATAAAGCTCACTTTGTAAGCTTAGTCACTCAGGTGAAGTCGATATCGAAATGGTTATTTACAGAATAGACTAGCTGAATTCTTTTCCAGCCTTTACGAAATACTAAATAATATTGCCTGACTTGATAAAACATTCATAAAGGTACGTTATCAATAAAAACAGGTCTCCGTTTTAATAACATTCGCTTCGATTGGAAGTGTGTACACATTGAACACCTCTCAGGGACTCGCTTCCATTGAAATCGCTTTTACAATATTTACTGGTGTTTTGTTCCTTAAAAAGTTTTCATATTATATTGCGCCTACGTGTTTTAAGCCTATTAATTCGACGCGGATTGGAGTAAATGTGTACCGTGCTTTATATTTTTGTTTGAGGACGCCTGAGTTGTTTGCTTTCACGTGTGTAGGTGTTTAACTATAGGTTTGAAGATTTTAATGGATGATATTTTTGTGGGTGTTGGTGGATTATTTAGGTGGTGAAATTAGAGTTAAGTGGGTTGATTTTCAACTAGCTTTAGCGCGTTTACACCCGTTCCCGTAAGAATTTCGGGAATTACTTTCTTGGATCTCCCCTACACTCCTCAAGGAACCTACATGGCAAATTTCAGGTTGCTGGTTGGTACTGTGCGTTGTCTGTCAGTCACTCTGTAACGTTAGAAATGTATATAGGTATATTGATCGATTTATGATGATTGGGCTCTTCGTCTCAGTGGAAAGACGAAGAGATACTGGACATGGGGCTCTAAGCGTCGCTATATGGACCAGAACTGTACTAGATGTATAAAACAACGAGCATTCTAAAACCATCGAATTCAAGTGCCACAAAAAGTCTTCGTAGATAGATAGCTATTCACTGTCAGATCCTAGCCAGGATGAAAGTACCTGGCAGTACATGTGCATACTCGTAACTAGCTATTTCTATAACAGAACTTATAATATGCACCAAATAAAGTACACAAACCCGTTTTCTTCTTGCAGTTGCACCTTAAATAATAAATCGCGCGAAAATCTCACGCTCGCGTCAGGTGCTCCGTCCCAATCCCTCAAGCAGTCGTCCACATAAACAATACAAAACAACATTAATCTAGAAGTTCAACAACGAGGGAATGTTCATCACTGAGTCGCTGAAACATTGTTTTTATCCTATGTCCTCTTTGCCACTGTTACGCGTTTGTTTCTTCAGACTCTTCGGCTGTTCCGAAACACCCCGATGTAAATTGTACCCTAAAAGTTGGCAAATGTTGTTTATTAAATTACTGAAGCATACGAATCGAGTGGCGACTGTAGTTTCAGGTGTTTGGGGACAAAAGGTTTCGTCTTTTGATATTTTGTTTTGGAACCCTTGGTTAGGAAAATGCGTGCTGCAGCTGATACTTCTAAAGTTTGGCCACTGATGATAAGTTACCACAAGCAGAATTTGATTGTAGTTGCCGTGTTAAGAAACCTTATTTAAATGACCTTAGATTTATGTGCTGAATGCCAGAAGAGATGTTCTATCGCTAAGCCCATAGTTCTGCCCTGTCAAAGCATTGTCGAAAATTCTCCACGTGTAATTTCGAGTTCGATATTAGCAGGAATTGATGACGAAAAGAGAGCCAATAGCCGTTAATTTGTTCGTTTTGTTGTGAACTTGTCCATCGCATGTAATTGGGGAACCAGAGGGTCCTTATAAATTCCACCGCCACATTCCACCATTTTACTTTTCTCCGTCCGTATGTAATTTCGGTCTTGTCGACGCCATTTTCGTTTCCCCTCCTATTTGAATTTCAATTGACTTACACATTACTGTTTACATTGGGTACTATAAATATAATTTTATCGTTCTCGGGTTTCTAACAAGCTAACGCTTCTGTAATAGTTTTAGTGGGAGTGTTGTGCATTTCTCTTTTTAGGGCGAAGTGTCCTTGTGGATTTAGAACCCTTTTAGCATAGTTTGTGTGAACTAGATGAGGTATAGTGTGCCCATTTTAAAAGCTATAAGGTCAGCTAGGCTTTAACCCAAAAGCCTTTGCTCCCAAACAAATATTTTTGAAGCTTTGTGGTTTGTATTGCTAACCTAGCTTGAATAAAGCAGTACTAAACAGTGTTTCATCATCGTCTTCACTTCAGCCGGAAAACATGCACTGCTGAACAAGTTTTGCCACATTCTGTGCTCCTTCGACCGGTCCTATGCCTCTCATAAATAGTATTTAGCGTTAGGCAAGTGAAGATTTTTAAAGAAATTTTTAACAACTTGCAGCACTGTGGCAAGTCCCCAATAGTTCCTGCCTTTTAATATCGGCATAGAGTGCCTCTTTAGTGTTCGAGTTCCACGCTCACCGTACAATGTCCTTTGAGCGTTCAGGTTTTTGCAAAATGCAATAATACTCGGCCACCGAGACTTTGTCTGACGAGAACCATAACAATTGCTTTTTGCCCCAATTTCTCAACTGTGAGGGTAGTTTTTACGCGTTAAGAATATTTGCTTATTGTTTCAAGCGGTTTGATTGGTGACTTGTCTTGTTTTTCGTTTGTTAGCAAGAGTTTTAGTGTTTTTGACGAGTTTGGCTGTATTGTCAATGTTTTATAACAGTGTAACAAGGTGCATGCAGCTGATGATACATGGTGTTTCACAAGGATATATTCTCGCTCCTAAACGTTTGATAAACATATTTTATATTCCACATTGCCTGATGCAAATGTTAACAAAGGACTTAGAGCTAAAGTAAAATAGAAGACCCACAATTCTGTTCAATCTTAAAAGCCCTTGAATTTTTTTCTCTGAAATCCATACTTACTAGATTTCCTTTTAGTATGTTTCATGTAACTACTCCCAGGCCTTTATTACACACTAGCTGACCCGCGCAACTTCGTCTGCGTCACATTTTCCATTACTGCTCCGCTCCTATTTGTCTTAGCGTGATTATATATGATTATACATGATTATATACGCCTATAACCTTCCTCAATAAATGGGCTATCTAACACTGAAAGATTTTTTCAAATCGGACCAGTAGTTCCTGAGATTAGCGCGTTCAACCAAACAAACAAACTCTTCTGCTTTATAATATTAGTATAGATTGAATAATATACAAAATCTACGTTCAGTTACGTATCCTGATCTCTCTCTCGAATTAAGAATATAATTATGAAGAGGATACCTAATGCAGGGCACTGTATCATCTCTATCGGTTGAAATGCCGACCAGCCCAGGTACCTAATCTCCTGGTACAAACTAATCTTGAATCAAAATCAACAAAACCAACTATCGAACGAATGGTGCTGAATCAAGTGGATTCTTAATTTCGTCCAGAACAGTCCAGAAAGAAACACATTTTCTCCGATTTTTACTGACAATATTGCTGATTGTAGACCACTGATTAATTTAGTTTGTTTTAACATTTTATAATATCAAAAAAGTTTTACTGGGTTCATAGAATCGATTTATTATAGAGGAGCTCGTGGCTAAATTGAAACAGCCGCACGGGCCGATCTTCAAGGCTAAATTACTATAACAGACGAACACATCGATCTTCAAGGTTAAGCAACGCTTGCGAAGGTTGGTCTGTGGATGGGTGACCATCTCTTGACATACCGAGTTTCCTTCGTGCCTCAGAAAGCACGTTAAGCCTTTGGTCCCGGCTGTCATTTGTAGATCTTTGGCAGTCGTTACGGATAGTCAAAAGCCAGTAAAATCTGACTGAAATCTTGCATTGAATGAGTTGTGGAGGTCTGGTAGGCAGCCGCGCCACGTAAAATACCGGTATTCAGCTGAGTCCGGTTTGTCTGGAAGCCGAGCCAATATAGTAAGGAAAAGGCTAGGTTGTTATAATGGTCACCCATTCACAGACCGACCTCGGCAAGCGTTGCTTAACCTTGAAGATCGACGTGTTCGGTTGGTATAGTTTAGCCACATTGAAATATAATACCAAATATTCACCTCTTAAAACAGTTTACTTATGGGTACAGGTAACTCTCCGGACTCCGGAGGAGACTCTCCTCTCCTCCCAGTAAATCGAAAAACAATCTAGTCATTCAATCAATTCCATAGTTCCATAGCTATTTCTTTTATATTTTATATTATTTTATATTTTATATTTATTTATATTTATATATAGGTAATATAATTTCGATATTATACAACTTCAAGTCATCATTAAAACATGGGGCTGACCTTATGCTACTGCGGAGAATCTTAACACCGCGATTCAGAAAAACGCGTCATAAGTACAACGCCATCTATCGATCTACAACGTAACTGAACTGTCTTTATACTCATAACTACTCATAAGTTCAAACTTAAAAGCTTACACGTTACGATAAATAATGATAATATAATAAAATGTTCACTTTTTTTGCTACATATTAAGTTTAATTAAAAATTAACTCAAAAATACATTGTTTCGGGGTCTTTTAACAATTTCTTATTAAAAAAAATCTCAATAGATGGCATTGCAAGTACCTGAAGTCTCAATGAAAACAACCTATTTTAGCGCTCGATGATGTTTCTTTGTAAACTTTAAAATTCGATATCTTTTGATTTTGTGGGTCGATTTTGATGAAATAAACACTAAATGTTGCTCCGATTATCACTTAATATTTCGAAGTACCTAAATTTTGAATTCAATCAGTGGTTTATGCGTGATGCTCCTCCAAACGCACAGACAAACAGACGCACAGACAAACAGACAAACAGAAAAGAATTTCAAAAACTGCTTTTTTGTGTTCTTTGTCATTTTTCTGACATTTCTATGTATTTTTTATGCGAAAATATTCAATGTACAGACACGGAAACTCTACGATTTTATTATATGTATAGATTAAGTTACGTACCATCTAATCACAGGACATGACATCTGGTCTGCTATCGATCATCCGCTCTTGCAATTTTCCGGCCGCGCGCCCAAATCCCGACGTTGGATCATCCCCGCCCGATAATGTGTCACGACTCACGATTCGCCCCTTATTCAATTTTTATCACACATAGGAGAGAAGTGAAAAGTGGTGGCACTGATTTATTTAGGTGTCGACTTTCGAAGCTAGGTTTTGAGCGCGATTGGTATTGAAAAGCGAGCGTGCAGCGTGTGTGGATTTGACTGCATTATTCGGGATGCAAATGCTCTTTAGCAGATGATTGAATGAAAGGCGGAGCTAGACAGTATCTTACATCGAAGAAAAACGCTTTTTGAACGACAAAATTGAACTTCTACATGAATGATCCTTTGAAATGTACCAGCTCCCTGAATCAATGCTCCTACAAGACATTATTCTCGAAATCAAGCTCCTAAAATCAACAACCACAATAACAGGCTAAACCAACCATCCTCAATCTATTCCTTAATCGCTAAACAGTCAACAATCATTGTATTTACATAGATACGCAGCCAATCAGGTAATAAACATTAGCCTGCTGGACATTAGCATAATGCACAATACTGACCTATTACAGAACATTGTATGTACATTTGATGCTAATTGCGCAGTTAATGCCGCACGATTGATATTGTCATCGTGCAGTCTTATTTGGTCATTTGAAGGGATATTAGCTTTGATTTTATGGAAGTTGGCTTTGCTTATTCTGGGTATTTGTTAAGCGAAGTTATTATTGCCCACTTCACTATGTTGCACAAAGTGTAAAAATAACACCACCTACGATTTTTATAAAAACACGTTCTCTGAAGGTGTCAGGCACTCTCATCCTCTTCGGTTAGTTAAGCTTCGTTTCTGCTGAAATGTTCGTTCTTCTTTATATGTTAGTTAAATCTTACAAACAGCTAAATTCTAACAATGTTCTTACGACTGTATGTAGAAACCCAGCAAAATCAAAATTGAAATGTTGGTAAGTGCCATCAAACTTTGGTTTCTGCCAATCCTCCAATACAAAAGCTATGTTTACAAACAAAATCGAAAATCAAAGACATCAAGCGCGTGTTTCTAAAATCACACTCGAAATCAAATTAAACACAAATATTCAACCCCAGTTCTTCACTCGGCAACTGTTTAACATTTTTTACACCAGAATACTTGTAGCTAGGAGGAACCGTAATAAGTTGTGTCGTCTGCTTCGCAAGGGTTGACGTTTAAACTTTAGCACTGATGTTTACTACCCCTTACAGCCGGGGCCACTTAAAGCGCCACATAAAATTTGCTGAACCAACCTGCTAGATGTGGCAAGACCTGTTTGCTTAGTTGATGAAATGTCAATGAAGGTTTGTGGAGTCATGGACTTAATTACGTTACGTTGGTGGTTGAGTTTGACGTAGTGACTTGCGGCGGAATGAGGAGTTTAGTTTAGAGTTGGCGAAGTTTTAAAACTTAACACGTTGGTTGGAGTTGGAGGAAATTAGCAAGGGAATGAAGAAAATAAAAATAGGTAAAGATTTGAAGAGTTTGAGGTGAGATTAATTAGGTTGCAAGACTGAAGCTTTAATCACAAAGATACTGCAACACACCACCACCACCACCATGGTGATTATTCAAATTGGATTGATTTGGGAACTTCAGTTCTTACTCCAACCGTAAGAACTAAAACAACGTGATTACAAGAATAACAGTTTCACTGTCTGCACATCAAACACTGTATTTAAACAATCAGCAAAGACTACATGTGATTCATGAGACTCTGAAGCCTTTAAACATTCCATTACAAATACAAATAAACTTTAACAGCAATTTAGTTGAAATCACAAACGTGCCACTAGTTTTGTTACAAAATATTCAAATCAAAGCAGGCTCTTCCAGAGCATCTTACCTCCGAACATAAAACCTTAAGCAGATAATTCAAGCTAGTTGCGTTTGAGTCGCCACCTGGGAGCCCCTAATTGCCTCAACACATCTAGCGACCTAAGGTGGCGTACACACGTATCTATCTTTTTATTACACATAAAATTAAGGACACTAATCACAGAAGATTCTATTGGGTGATTCCATTCTCCAAACGGAAATTAGGTCACATCTCTAACTTGGAGAATTTAGCGACACTTGTTTCGAAACCTCAATTTAGTGTTTATAGAAATGCCCTCGAGGAACGGCTGACTGGAGTAGTAAAAAGATTTTGTTTTACGTCTATACTTAATGGTTTCTGAGCAGAGCAATTGTCTTGATGAAAATGTGTAAGGAAAATCAGGATTTCTATTTCAATTTCAGCATAATCTTTTTAGAAATGTATATTATTGCACATAACTAGTTTTAATTCGATGAGTAACGTCCGCGTGTGATTTTAAATTTCTTCATGAATATTTTCTTTAATTTTTGTCCTTGGGGTGGCGCGGTGAAATACTGCGAAATTCATTATTATTAGGAAATGAGAAAGGCCCCTGAGTATTATTTTGAAATTTGATTTAGATTCCACTGTAGCGTGAGAGTTCTCATTCCTGTATCCTTGGCAGGAATTATCTAATCTTTAGTCGGTATATTTATTTCGTCCAATTTCATATTTATAATTCCTACTTTCTGTGGCAGCCTTTTAATATTAAAAATTGTCAGTCATCATAAACTTTTACAGAACAAGGTTCAGGGCGCTATACAAACTTGGATCCTCAAGAATTCAGTATGACGATAAGAATAAACACATTCTGTCAGTGTGTACAACTTTGTGCGAACTTTCTCTTTCAGCTAAAAGATTGGATTGCTTCCTTTTGTCCTTTTTTATATTCTTCGAGCTGTTTTATTTTCCTTACTGCGTTTTAACTTCTTCGGACTACGTTACAGTTTTCTGAATGCAAAATCATTTTCTGTCTTAATATTTGTCTCTGTAGTATCAAAGGCATTAAGAAATTCAATTTGGACGATTTACATTCAGTGTTTTCACTATAAAGGATCGGGTTTAATTTAAACAGAAGTCGTAAACTGGGTGGCTTAACGAGTAGACACGAGTGTTCCGAAGGCCCTAGGAGGGAACTTGTCCCTCTTTATGTATCTAATCTATATAAGATAATGACTTCGCAAATAAGCTACCCCTTTGTGGCGCTTGATTTTTATTACAGACCATCACTAAAAGATCTCTTTTGTACTGTTAAGCTGTTTAAACTTTCAATAGTAATAAATATGTATGGACTAAAATTATAGCTTATGTTCATTTTGTAGCTTTGTGTGTATCGTTTTCTATTCAAGTTCTCTACTTATAAATAATTCAATGGAGTTTGAAAGGTTACTGTCACAGTTTGTATTAGCTTTATTTACTGAAATACCATTGTTACTGTAAGTATTGTTTATCCTATTCAAATCATCATTACGTCTTCCAAAAGCAATAACACCGCCATCGCCATTCAGCTTCGCACCTGGAAGGCTTCCTCGAAGTGCAATCGTACTTACGCGTAGGCATTTTATTTCTCTATTATTTTCTCCACAAGATTTATAAGTCGATCGTGCGAACTTGTGCGGACGGGAGCGAACGAAAACTTTCATAATAACTGCGGATAAGTGTAAGCGAGGTTCCCAACACGTACCTACATAGATTGACGCCCTGTGCTCTAGCTTCTATCACGTTTCGAGAGATTTGCTTGGATTTCGTAGAATATCGAATCTAAATGATCGCGTCTTTATTATAGTTAGAGGAGATTGTAGCGTATCAAATGTTTTCAGAATATATCGATCCACCAACTGAGTGAATGTTTTAGTTGGAAACTTTTTTGAATAGGCTATTTTACGCGCCATTACCAAGGAAAGGTCTATCCGTTTTTTCTATTGCGTATCTCGGGCCGTTAGGTCGCAATGCTGAGATGTTATCGTCAGTTGGACACCTGACGGTTATCACGGCTTAAGAGTTGTTTGATCCGCAAATGGGATTAAATTTAGAAAAATCTGTTTAAAAACATCACATATTTCTGGTAATATACGGCAGGTATTAGGCCGAGTAGGAGCTCGTGGCTAAATAATAACAGCCGCACAGGTTGATCTTCAAGGTTAAGCAACGCTTTCCAAGGTTGGTCTGTGGATGGGTGACCATCTTAACAAACCGAGTTTCCTCCGTGTCTCGGAAAGCACGTTAAGCTGTTGTGGTCCCGGCTGTCATTTGCAGATCTTTGGCAGTCGTTACGGATATTTTGGGACAAGCCCGCCACACATTCCCAACCACTGCAACTCCTGAAAGCCCGAATCAACAGTGGCGACCACCAGAAAAACGCCGTTACGGATAGTCAGAAGCCAGAAAATCTGACATCAGTCTTGCCAAGAAGTACCGTGTGACGCAGTTAATGGGTTGTAGAGGTGTGGTAGGCAGCCCCCAATATAGTTGGGAAAAGGCTAGGCAGATGATGATTAGGCCGAGTAGATAAATAAATAAATAAATCGTTTATTTTCTCGCCAGCATATAACAAAAAAAAAAGCTCTTAAGATTAAACACTTTTTAAGGTTTCTAAGCTCTTTGTAAGCACTTTTTAAGGTTTTTTTTTAAGGTTTTAATGAAAGAGTGGAACCCATACGGGTTACTCGTGTGCACACGGTTTTTCATCTCCAGAGATAGATGAAAGATTATGTAATTTGAATCAGCATCTTACAAGAAGCTCAAAGTACATAAAGCTAGAACTCTCAAAGCCAATAAAACACCTAATTAACAGTAATTACCCATTAGTTAAGACCTTAAAAACCACGTAGAGCAGTTCTATCAACAATAAACAAAGATTAGCTCGCTCACAACGGCTGTAAGCCACTATTTATCAGCTGGGGGTAACGGAGTCATTTCACACCGGTGTCACGTCGGCCGCTAGTTGTCGTCCAGATATATTGAGGGTGCTGCTATACCCACTACTTGTGCCTAGGGACGCCGTATCTTATGCTCTATGGATAATTTCTGTTCTCCTTCAATTTCTTTCCTTATACATGGAAAAGTTTTTGACGTTAAATGTCTCTGAGATTATATTTCGACTTGAATTTGAACGTATTATATGCACTGCGAATGCGAAAATTGGCTTTCTGTTTTTAAAAATTATTTTTAAAAAACTTTTCCCAAAACATAGATAATTATAATAGAAAATACAAAATATGTATCTTTCTCGACTGTAACCTCATCTTCCTGTATTTGTATGATTACAACCACCATTATTTAACACAGCTGTTTAATATCAACCATCTCACAATAAAAGAAATACAAGGATTATTCCCATGAATTTCTACATAAATGTAACAAATAACAATAGTTTCTTATTCGCGTGACTGCAGTAATGGAAAACATAAATCTAAAGAGACAAATTGGTGTCCGGACAGCGACTGTGGCCTGAAGACGCGGACGCCTCTGTCTGCTTTCATGCCTCTTGACAACGCTTTAGTTGCGTACGAAAACACCTCTATCTGCGTCTTGAATCACCTTTATCCCAAAGACACACAGTCTAGTTTACCTCCCCAAAACTGCACCAAAATATTTGACTCCACACCGTACAAACATACCATCTGCAGTTTCGAGGATCCTTATGTCTGTGTAACAAAGTTGTGTTTGGTCTACTTCAAAGCTTCAAAGTCTGGTGCGGTTGTGACTGCGTGTAGTCCGAGTTAATTCCGAACCGGTCACGTCTCGTTGCCAGCGTCGGTCCAACCAGACAGGCTGACATAGAAAATGTCGCTTCTGTTGCTCCTGTGTTCCACGTATAACTTTTTGCTCCTATTTACTTGATACGTGAAATAGCTGCGATAGTGTTTGAATTTTATTACGATCCTGATGTTGTTGACACTCAAACTTTGTCTGTTTACCTGTGTCATCTAATTGAGTTAGATTCGGTCTGACACTGGAACGGAGTAAGCGGTGCGAAGCTGATGGCTAGTTGGTCTGCTTGTGTTGATCGTTGTTATTATTAGGTACACTGTCTTAGCAATGTGTGGAGACTGAATTAGGAAATTCGATTGGTTAAGAACTTGTATTCGTCTTTGTTGATTTATTTGGAAACGTCTACCGGGAATAAAAAGCAAGCTAGCATAAGTTTTCTGAAATATAAACACAGTTCATGTTCATACCTATTTCACTCACGTACCTACTTATTTATTTATTTCCAGTTTGCTTGACTAGTTTAAATCTGAGCGTATCTCTCGATCATGAGCAGGTTCAACTTTGGTTGATTCCCAAACAAGTGTTAGTCTTAGTAGAAAGTAATTTAACCACCACCACTGTTCCACGAACCAGGTGAGCCGACGACCTGATCAAAGTAGTGGGCAATGGTTGAATGTAGAATGCCGAGGATGCGGCGTGAAATTAAGTAGACCAACGCTTAGTTTTGTGTTACATACAGATACAGGTTAAAGAAGGGTAAAAGAGAGAAAAGCTAAACATGCGGACATTTTGTAAAATTGCTGGCACCTTCGGCTCCGCCTGCGTTTTAGTAGTACTACCCTATTTTAAGTGTCTATGTGTAATTCTGTATAAGTTAGTTACTGTCAAGATCATCAAAATTACTAAAAGAGTAACAAACACCTATCCATCCATCCATCCTCAAAAACTTTCGCATTAACTATATTATAGTAGGATTGTTGTTAGTAACGTTAAACTGAACGTAGCAAACTGCACGGATGCAACACCTGTCCTGCAGTATGAAAAACGCTTGCTTCGTGCACCACGCTCCGTAACGAACAGTTTACCGGACCGAGTTGATTCCTTGCTGTGTGCTCGATCGTCGAGTGGATGTGTGTTGTGTCTTGAATGAGATACAGTTTACGAGTAAATAGACGTTTTTGAGATGTAAGATTACCGTAAGAATATAACATTTTTGACTATGAATGTAGCAATGTAGATGACTATAGGGAAAGAGGAGAAACGAACAAAAATGATGAGATGATTGAAATTAATAGAAAAACAGTTAATACTGGCATGACAACGAGTAAAGAAGTACGGAAGGAGACATGTTGCGCAAACCCTAAATAAAAGACCGTAGAGAATGATGATATGGGAACATAATGAAGTGTGTGTGATTATTAAGAAGCAGTAGTCAATTAAAGACATAGTTCTCAGAGTATAATCTAGTTATGCGCATACTAGAAGCTTAAAACCATACATCACAAAGATGTCAAGAATTTTATAACCACGAACAAGGGCCTGTCTACCACGAATTCCGAAGTTCTAGGCTAAAATACATTAAACATATTCGTAATAAAACTAGTATATTTCGTTGGGAGTTGCATACATTACAAAACTTTCAACAAAGGGAACTAAAACTTAATTCGGTCATTCCGAGACGAAGTTTGTCAAGAAGCAAATTAGTGGGTGGTAAGAAACGTTGTGCATTCTGCGCTGGACTGCCGACTTCCGCGGCTGTAATTTGATGTCACATACGGAAGTCGGCTCGTCCGTAATTCACGGTTTCTTCGACGTAGACTTTCATATGCCTCGAATACTTCTGGCGATATGGTATGGCTAATTTTGTTATCTGTAAGTTATTGGGATTCTGCTCAAGCCAATTTTCCTCAGTAGGTGACATAATAAGGTCGATAGAACTGTATTGATTAGAATTTCTAATCAATCAATCCTTTAGCTTTTTCCCTTATTTGGGGTCAGCCCTCTTAATACTTTTACTCTTTGAGTCATTTCTGGTGTAGGTAAACCTACGTATAACACATCGTCAACATGTTTCATTGCTGATACCTGAAAATAAAGTCTTAGAAGCTTTTAGGGTCGTTGATACCCGATACATCTGCTTGAACAAAAAGCTCAGTCAACATGATATTCATAAACAAACCAACTAACTACAGTCAATTGCAGAAAAACAGCCCTTTTCTTCTATTGACCAAGTAAACTGAGCGTATCCAATGCCCGACCACCGTGCCACGACGACTGTTTAAATCACCATTCTAAACTGCCTACCACTTGTAATGTACTGTATATTTTTGAGCAGCGTATATTTAAGCCCATTATGCAAATCGTTCATGTTTGTATGCGCGATTAGAAAAACGAGCTCCGACACGGACGTTATTTGACGTCCGACGCGGAACTTGCGACCTCGCGACGTTAATTCACGGTTTCCTTCCAGCGTTGCAGTATTGTCAGTTTTACGTATCAAGTATGAGTTTGAGCAGGTCGTTGCTTAATAGTAACAGTCGCACGGGTCGGTCTTTGAGGTAAAACAAAGCTTGCCGCGGTCGGTCTGTGGGTGGGTGACCATCTTAACGTACCCAGATTCCTCTGAGCCTTAGATAACATGAAAGCGTTAGTCCTGGCTGTCATTTGTACGTTTGACAATCTTCGTAACTTTGTCAGTCCTTTCTATTCAGACTAGAGGCTTTGGTACTCAGAACCCTAGAAATCTGACTCCAGTCTTGCAAGTGGTATGGTGTAACCCAGTTACGGGACGACAGATGACTTTTCCATCCCCCCGCTAGTACCGAGACAAGTGCTATTTTGATGAATGTCGGAGAGTTGGAGAAGTAAATTTTATTTCATTGCCGAACGCTCTTTGCATTTAATAAGTTCTCAAGTTCAGAGTCGAGTGTCGCTGTTGTACGAAAGCGCCAATTATTCTTGACGATTATGTTTGTAGTGGGCTTAAAGAGCTTTCAGTGTTTTGACTGTGTTCAAAGACCTTTTAAACGGTAGCAATTTAATGTGGCTCGTTTACTGTTGTTACTTATCCACGGTTATATTATTCGTTTTACTGGCTTTAGTAATTTAAATAGCTTGTCCTATTCATGAGTACAAAGAAAACAAAGATCTCATATAACACCCTGGAATTCGCAACACGCTGCCATAATTGTAGGTTGGAAGTGACTTTCACCATCTTCTACCTGTTCGTTAATTTCCCGCATATTTACCCACTTATGGCTCCCCGCTCTATTAGATTATCTGAATTTATTTTCCTTTCTCGTAGTTCAGCTAATGTTCCTTGTTGTCACACGCCTCAAGGAAACTATTATGAAGGGGCTAAAACAGGTGGTACTTTGCTGTAACTACGTGTTACCGTTAAGAAAGTTTGTTTTCCTGTAACAGTGTCAGATAGAGAAGCCAATAACGTTTAATGTGATGTATTTTGTGTGGGTAGTTTGCGTGTAGTCCGGCACAGTAGTGGGGGTAATCATTATGTCATTAGCGGTTGAATTGCCGACGTGAACAGACGTTATTTAGTGCGCTCTGCGTTTGATAAATCACAGAGTCGAATAAATGTTCGCAGGTTTAAATTAACAAGAAATATTAAACAATTGCAATAATAAAACGAGGTTAATAGAATTCCCGTCACATTGTACATGAAATAAATCAGAAAAACGTAAAATATTCATTAACAAAGCTGTAAAACGAGTTAATAACGCCACATGGGTGGCACATATACTAGTTCCACAGAGAATCCATAGACAATCTATGGACCTATACCACACTCTTTCCAACTATGCAACTAATAACCGAGGGAGTATTTATGACTCAGCCGCAACGCGGCGTAATTGCAACTTATGATGATTTGTAGCTCTGGCTGACTTAAACTTTCTAGGCAAGTCCTAGGTAAACATATTATGTTCTTTGTTGATGGGTAGTGCAGTTAAACCGATGTTTTGAACCTTGTTATTTATTTAGTGTTGTTTGTATTTGTTTTATTGTTAAAGTACAAGATGTTGAATTAAAGCAGACTGGTTTTTGGAATTACTTGGCAATCTGTTTTGGTAAAGTTTTATTGACTCACTAGCTTTTGCCAGTCGTATTGCTCATGCGAATTTTGAAAATTGCCTCATAGAAACATATGTATACATTTGTCCTAGTCTGGAATATGGTCTACCCAACTGCTAATTTTCATCCAAAACCCTTCAGCCGTTAACCCTTAAAAAGGTAACAGACTGAGTTACTTTCACATTTTATTTAGTATTATTTGGTAGAAATTTCACGTTTATTTCAGATTTTAATAATTGTTCTGTAGTTGCTCACACATAAACACAATCACAGCGACATAATCCGCACTAAGCTCAAACTGACGTTATATCCTCTTTACAAGCATTTAATTAATGACCTCACGATTGGTCTACGAATACATAGATTCTCGAGAGCTTCGCCATCACTAAGCCAACACAAAACACTACAACAGCCAAAATGCAATATGTAGTAGGTTGCTTTTAGTTACAGATTGACGGCTTGCATGAAATAGCACTTTGGTTGTATCCGTATATGTATATCTGGGCATAGATGCCTATGAGCCGTTTGGAATAGATGACAGCTAAATCTGCGTCTGCATTTATCAGAATTTATGTTTGTAGATTCAATTAAACAAACAAAATCTTTGATGAGTAATTTCTGCAAATAAGTGCTCTTATCAAGAATAAGCTGAATTAGGGCAAATTCCATTCCATTTAATCCCTTGTTAACCAAATAAACGAAGGCATTTCAGTTTCAATTAACGAAGACCCATAGTTTCCTCAAGGATTCAACTAAATTCTCTTCCTGTCGACGAAAGGTCAAGGAAAAACGCCAAATCGATTTCAATTAAGGTGTCTAGTCGATTAGCGACAGAATTATCAGAGCAAACAATAGAGAAGCTCCCTGTTCCTCGCTCTCCCTTGTCACTGGGGCTCAGTGGCTCCGGGGTAATCGAGTTGAGATCTGAAAAAATAGCCAGCTTTGTAGGCCTTCCCGAAATATGGGCTAATTGATGTGCATTTCAAACTCGCAGATTGTTCCCTAAACCTGTAGATTTTGAAGTTATTAAAGCAAGTATATCCGTTTAAATGTCAATCCATTACTGATAAACGTGGTGGAAAAAAAATCTCTGTTAAAAATTTATCAACGCACCCTTTATTCAAATTCGTTTGTAAACAACTCAATGCCAAAAAAGTAAAATCTAAAACGCCCAATTTCCGTATAACAATCGAAATAAAACCTCTCAAACATCAAGATCAACATAAATAACGTTATAATTCTTTTTAAATTTATTACACAATTTATTCTCACCTGCCCCTATTCCCGTCCGTTTGGTAGCGTCACCCCAACTTGGTCCGATCGTCGCCCAATAAAACACCTCATTCTATGGAGATCCCCATAGATACGATCTTTGCGTTCCCTTACACTTTATTGGGTAAATAATACCGCTTTGTCCCCTTGTAATTGTTTCCCTTTTCTCGCCCTTTATTACGATGATTCAGGGTTTATTAAAAGAATTTGTTTCGGCTAATTAGGTTTTTTTAACGTGTTTAAATTCTCGTTGATTGCAAATTGAGTTTCTTGTGCTAGTTAATAAGCTGTTTTGTTTGGGATTCTAATAAGATTTAGTCTCAAAACCGTATCTTTAATTTTAGCTCTAGCTTTTAATATCCTTACCGCGTCTAAGTTCATCTTTTAGAGTAATGAATGAATGAAAGCTGAGTTGTGGTACAACCGCTCTTAATTAAGCTAGTGCAAATTTAATTCCATCTTGGAGTTTTTACTCGAGATGTACCAAGATTAATTTTCTTATTTCGCTTGGCCTCGTGATCTTATAGTAGTTTAGCTTCTGGCTCACGTGTGCCTGCCAGCAGACCTGTTTACGTTAAATGCAGCATCTATTGTACACCTGCGCGCCGATCTATAGCGAGGACATGACCGTAATGTATTGCCAAGTTAGGAACAGCATTAGGAGACTTTTCGATAATGGAGTGCTCCGTAATTGTGTTAGGAACTTTTGTCTTACACATCCAAACGAATTATCGTAAAACGCTACTTCGGATGATTTCCACATAACGATAGTTTCCCAAGAAATACAAGAAAAGGAACGAACACAGAAAAATATTCCAATAAGTGATCAAATAAATAAGTTTATCCACTGAAGCTGACATTCCAATATATCTTGAAAAAGAAAAAAAAATGCATTGGAATGGGATTTAATTATAACATGGCCTTGTCGATTGAATAAACACTATGCTCAATACAAGCAACAATAGTGGAAAAAGAAAACATAAAAAAAAACCCTGTATGGAGGGAAACAATAAAATAATCCTGTGACAAAGTAATAAAAAATCACTAATACTACTAACACTGAATCTGTATTAAACATAGCTGGTTTTGGCAGAAAATGTTAAATTTACCCCGAGTTTAATTTAAAATCAGCGCCCATCCTTAATATATTCTATTAAAATGCAAAATGGAGTATTTCGCCGAGTGTTAAAACAAGTGAATATCGAGCTTTACCCAAATTCACTCGCAAAAGATGGGAGTATTTCGGAATGTTCTTCTGGAAGAAGGTAATAATTTGTATGCGTGACTGTTCGATAGCACTCTATCGGCAATATCTTAAATTGATATTTGACACAGTATAGCTTCTCGGGTTCTCATGTGACGTTTACGACTGTATTTATCTCTCCTAAATATACATTAGCGGGTATCTATTTTTGCTCCGCATGTATTTTTTGTATCGGTGGTCCTGACAGTTTCCATAAATTGATTAGTAATTTAGATATTGATACTGGCGCACTGGGAATGTGATCTCGACGGTCTGACATTTTGCTAAGAGAGATTGTTATTGAAGATTATTTTATCGAGGGCACATTTTCTATTCTTCTCTTTTTTTTTAGAAAATCTACTTATAAATTTTATTCCACAAGATATATAACATAGTTTAAATAATTTGTCAATTTAAATTTTTCGATAAAGCAATCAAAACCGCTTTGATAGTCGTTGATAGATATTTCAAACCGAACAGCTGGACGGTACACTCTAGCTTACCTACATGCCGCTGTCATTACATACACGTTGCCCCAAAATTCTAGATACGGGTCATTTTTTAAAATTTTGCTGTATCATGCATTTTGAAAATCCATGTTTTACGGTGCAAGTCAGGTACTAGGAACATCTAGACATGTACCTAAAGCTTTGAGACGTACCTACGCTTCGGTTCAAAATTTAAAGCACTCATAAACATTCCAATCGATTACTCCCGAGTCTGTGGAACCACGCGAGCCTCGCAAATCACTAACTATATGCGTCTTACATTGCAACTTCTCTGTCACAGTTTCGGCTATCACTCTTTCTCCTTCCTTCTGTAGCGTAAAACCGAGAAGGCTATACACCCTGTTAATTTTTACTCAATTCTCGGCGAACACATTAAGTTAATTCGTTCCTGGGCCCCTGCACTCAACACTAAGTTAGGGAGGACGTGAGAACTGTTCTTATGTTTGTGTTCCTGAGGTTTCCTCTATTTCTTATTTCAGTATTGTTTATGTGCCGAAAACGTTCCTCTTTGTGTCCAGGTTTTAAGAAATCTAGTTCTGTATTTAATTATCTCTGATTTGTCATATTGATTCTCTAACGTATTGTTGTGTGGCATTTGAAGGACAACTTGCTATCGGATTCCTGATATTTGTAGAACACATAAGTTTCCGTATTTCCATATCAATAAATCAGGACAAATGAATGTATATTAAATTGTACGTTATTTCCTCAAATTCTAGTTACCTATTAACGTGAAAACATCAAGGTGTGGAATACAATACTCGACACAATTTTCATTACTTTTTAATACGCCTCAAAGAAAATATTGTGTTGTCAAGTCACGCTGACAAGGACCTCGTAGGTATACTATACGAATTTATGAAGGCTGTTAATGATTTAGGGGCTTTTGAACCCTGGTTTCAATATATTATTTCATGACGCAATTTGTACTTTACACTTTCGTTGCCGGAATTTTCCTCCATCGTGTAGAACAAACGACACGTGTCATATATTGACTCCGTTGTCTCTCATAAAAAGGAAAATCAATATAGTGGTGTTTAAAGTAGATGTATGAATCCATTTACTTTAATCTCAATGTTTTTTTAAAGGCATGACACTGGGAATACAGCGAGTTTGGCATCTTTACATGTCAGTACAAGTCAAGATGCCAAATTCGCGTATCTCCAATTGGGTCGCATATGGTTAGATCTTTTATAAATTCCATTAACAAACATAGACAGGTACTTTTCATGCGGCACTTACCTTAGTCACTTCTTTATGCAAGACCCTTAAAGCCACAACAGCAACTTTCCCATTTTAAAACTGGTGATTTTGGCCTATAAGTTGTAAACGCCAACATGAATTTTATAGGAGTTAATGGCCGCGGGTTTTAGTGGTACAAAATGAACGCAATTTAGATGTAAAGCTAAGAGTCTAAGGCTAAGCTATGAACCGTTGCAGAGTAATGCAGCGATCGATAGTTCCGCTCGCTAGAATCACTAAGTTTCTTTGATAATGGATACGGCTTTCTGAAGTTACCGCTTGCTTTATTTCGTTTTATTTTATTCAGGGATTTGAGATGCTTTGGGCACGGAAGACATACTTTGTGCGGGCAACAGATTTCTCGTGTTACTTCGAAGTATTACATTCAGGGCAGTAGTTCAGAATTGTGATATTGTAGAAACGTTTTTTAAAAGTTTTATCTGTTTTTTTAAGGTCAAGATAGAAGAAGAAGCAAAAAAAAAACACCTATCTGCCATAAAATTTCCAAAAAAATTTCGTCTTCACTAATTTTTCACCCAAAATAGGTTCTTTTCGTACCGCATATACATTCTTATTTTATTTTTCGCCATGTTTCCTCATCTTGGCTCATAACGCTTCGTACATCCAGCAGGCCTTATTAGCAAAGGCTTCCGTTTACTCATAAACGGTGTTCGCTATTTTCTTTGCAAGAAAACTTCAGTAGAAATAGGTTTAAGTAACGTTCGCCGGCTTACCTGGCGTTAGTTTAGATAACAACGGGCTTTTTAATAGTGTCTGCCATCTTTTTATAAGCCCGCATTGGGTTCTTAGTGGAACCCCCACTGTGTGCTTAATTTGAAATATTTTGTTCGAGAATTTATTGGCGTTTAACATTATCGGTATTTAAGTACGGTTTTAGTTGAAAGTCTGGTTACAGGGCTAACTAAATAGAAAAAATTGTAAGTTTAAAGTGACTCACAGAACTGCAAGTGACTCACAGAACTGCAGACAGTGAACTGCATATTATGAAATGGAACTACAGTTTCAAAACAGTATTGGCTCTTAATAAGAAGAACCAGGCATCTCAATCTCCATCGGAGTTATTACTGATATCAATATATACTCATCGACTTAAATCACGACAGTCAACACAGACGGTCATATTAAAATCGTCTAATTCTAGCACAGACTGAAATCCTACGGAGAAGCGGAGAATAAAGGAAATAGTTCGCGCTGCGCTGGACCATTACTTATGAAATATCCCGTATTATTATGCCGCTTAGTCCGCCCCGAGTTTTTATTAGAAATGCTAGACGTCTAGGTGGAATTCCTTTTTGAGTATGACAGATCGCCTTTGTTAATACAGCAGAAATAAAATTTTATTTCCTAACACACTTTCTGAGGGAAATATGTTGGATGTCTAGATTTTGATTATGATATGCTACGGACTTGTTATGCAAATAGGACTAATTGGGACCGACGGAAATTGAAATTCTGGGTCTTCGGTTTTTATTGAGAGATTTTGGGCTGCTATTTTAGACGGAATTTGAGGGTAGGTATTGATAGGAAGTGTGAAATATAAAGGACTAGCTTAGACTTTTTTTACTATTGATAGACACGCGTTTGACCACTATCCCACCTGATAGTAAGTGATAATGTGGACGAAGTTAGAAATAACCTACCCACTCTTGACTTAAAGATTCCTAGATTGAAGCTTTCAGAAGTGAAACACAAAATCTGGCAAAGAATTCCACTCCTTAGCTGTACGCACTATGAATGAAAGGACTAGCTTAGACTTTTTTACTATTGATAGACAAGCGTTTGACCACTATCCCACCTGATAGTAAGTGATAATGTGGACGAAGTTAGAAATAACCTACCCACTCTTGACTTAAAGATTCCTAGATTGAAGCTTTCAGAAGTGAAACACAAAATCTGGCAAAGAATTCCACTCCTTAGCTGTACGCACTATGAATGAAAGGACTAGCTTAGACTTTTTACTATTGATAGGCACGCGTTTGACCAATATCTCACCTGATAGTTAGCAATAATGTGGAAGAAGACAGAAGTAACCTATCCACTCTTGACTTAAAGTCTCTTAGATTGTAGCTATCAGAAGTGAAACAGACTCTGGCAGGGAATTCCACTCCTTAGCTGTACGCACTATGAATGTGTTTCCAAAACGTTTTGTACCGGGGGTGGAAGCTTTAGATAATTCTTAACAATCTGCTCAATAAAAATCTGATCGTGGAAATAAAGGTGGTGTAAACTTGAAGTGAACTGGCATTCCATCCTGATTGGATGAATTGACATTTGACGTCATGTTCTCGTCAGCAAAGTTTCCACTTGAGAATACAGAATAGCACGTCAAGCAAATTTTTACAGAATAGCACGACAGGGGGGCTACTCTCTAAGCCAGAAATCCGTAGTTTCGGGCTTAATGGCGGGCGTATTCTACTCCGTATCCCCTAACTGCTAAAAATTAATGACAACACAACATGATTTGACAGTTATTTTCAAATCGTGTTGTCATTCATTCTTAGTTCGGCTTTGGGACTAATCATAAGGCTGTAGGTGATACGGAGTAGAATACGCCCGCAAATAAGCCCGAAACTACGGATTTCGGGCTTAGAGAGTAGCCCCCCAGGTTATATTCTGTGGGAAAAACTAAGTCAATATTATCTCGTAGGTAACTGAACATTTATTGGAATCCCTTTAGACAAAAATTTTGGATCATACGGAACGTCTTGCCAAACTCCCCAACATATTCTGACAGCAGTGACAAAGGTTCCCTCTGAAGATGCTTCACACGGATAAAAATCTATGCCCATTTCCCAGAAACATTACTACATCTTCTAAGTCGAGTTTTTACATTCAAAAGGACTCTTTGTTGAAAGATGAAGAGGAAGTTGAGATGGGGAGGCCTTTGACATTTATGTGGATCCAAACGTTTGATATTTTTGTGTTATTATTCTCATTAAATGATATGTTTTTTTCGCCTCGGGCCGTTTTGATGCAGTAAATAAATCAATTTAAAAAAAATATTTTAGGTGTTGATAAAAGTGAGACGTGTTCGTTGCTTTTTTAATGGTATATCAATGGATGACATAGATAACCGCATCCGTGTCGTAATTTAGTCCGCCTTGTACAGTGTTTTTTCACTCGTGCATATTTTTTATAAATAAAGTCATTTTTTAATAAAGTCAAAAGGCCTGCTAGAAATTCTTATTGATTATTAAAGATTCCCCGTCTCCTCCTTCTCTTCCATCCTTTGGAAATTCCATATAATTTTTCCGAGTCGGAATTTTAATTGGCATAATGTATTTATTAGACTGTTTTTTTATTAATATTTAGAAGAGTATTCTCTACAAACATTTAATAGTTGTCGTCAGGTCTAAAGGGATGTTTAATTAAAAGTCACAACCTCATGGACTGAATGAGTGTGACAAAAATATTTTTATGACAAACATAATATTTAAATTCTGACAAAGCAGATGCGTTGTGTACATTCCTGCCATTCGCGACAGCTTTTCTCAAGAGCTCATAAGAATACTGGACAGATTTCAATTAAACCGTCGTTTCGTAGTAGTAAATAGGTTGGTCGAGGGCTTGGAAACCGTTACAATAAAATTGACTTTCACTAACTTTTAAAGCCGTATTCGTGTCGAATGTAGATTTACTCGTAAGACATATGTTATCAAGTACGCTAGCAACAGTGGCGTAGTTAGACTCAAAGGGGCCCTGTATCAAACATGTTTCAGGGACCCTTTTTTAGCGTATTCTTTTTAAACAAAGTAACCCCTACTAGCTAAGGACTGCTATGGCAGGCCACGTACTAAGTATAGCTTTGCGTCCACACGTCGGGGCCCTTGCCTTCCGAGGGCCCCGTATCTTTGACTAGCTGACCCGCGCAACGTCGTCTGCGTCACATTTTCCATTATTGCTCCGCTTCTATTTGTCTTAGCGTGATGATATATAGCCTATAACCTTCCTCGATAAATGGGCCTGAGATTAGCGCGTTCAAACAAACAAACAAACAAACAAACAGACTCTTCTGCTTTATAATATTAGTATAGATATGACTGATACGGCGGCGGTACCTACGCCCTTGGCTAGCAAATTAACAGAGAGCCTAGCACGAATATTTTTGACGTATAGGACAGAGTTCAGACTTGTTTTTTTTTTTGGTTTGATTAAGTCCATCATGAAGTCTTTAAAAGTAAAAATCCTTAAAAATGAAAACACTTTAAAACCTAGTTGTTACTAAGATAAGATATGGAAGAGCGGAGTCTCTTAACACGAGCTTGTTTTTGCCTAAAAGGAGGCTCCAATCACTAGTTGTTGTTAAGATGAATAAACCATTATTTGGTTTAGTAAGACAATGAATTTGGCAAAACGTATTTCGTTTTATTTTTTAAATCCATCCATTTAAACTGCCACGCAATATTGTACCTTAAAACCAGTAATGTTTTAACAATTCAAACGACCTCTATCCAACACTACGGCGGATTTTTGTGAGAAATATTCTTAGTTGTAATTAAAACTTAATGTCGGTTTTATGTGAATCATATTCAGCTTCGTACCGTGTGTAACGTCCCCCAAAAGAGACATTCAAGCCCGTTCCAGTTTTTGTTATAGACTTCTACTATGAAATTGGACGGAAAAGATTTTTGTTAAAAGAATTTTACGTTATTAAAAGCGCTGTTTTTTTTTGTATTCTGTAAACGCGTTGATGGATTAAAATGGTTTTGTGATCCTACATCAAAAATGGGATGGCAGCAACTTTTTGGATATCGAGGAAGCTGCGGTAGAATAAAAATTTTACAGGTTTTAAATTGAAATGTATTGAAAAATACAGTTTTAACTTTATCAACGGTGACTTCAAACTCTTTTAAATTTATCAATGGTGACTTCAAACTCCCTGCTATTACTTCCGAATCTGAAACAGACATTATTAAGAAACTGCTTAATGTACCAAAGTCAGCCAATCCATAATCTAAATTTAAATCAAGGCTGTATAGATTAAACTCGTATAATGGAACAAATCTTAACTCCCTAAATTCCAACTGTGAGTGGTCCTTACCAAACAAAGGGTCTGCCCAATTGTTGTCAAATGAAGATTCAATTGGCCCACAATAAATTAGTTACTCATCGCCTTGGCCGGTCCTCAATTCTCAGTCACATGGAGCTCATTGTGTACCAAAGGTTGAGTACAACACTACACAGCCTTTATTGTTCCTTGGAATTCGGTAGGGGCTGCGTTTAATTGGTATTTCCTAGTTTATCGATAAGTTGCGTTGTGCATATCGATTACAACCCTACGCGTTTTGGGGTATATAGAATATAGAATTAATTCATATAGGGGTCACGTATTGGAAAGCGCGGGTGTGCTGTTGAATGTGAAATTCTGTGCGGGCTTTCCTTTCTCAATTTTATCATAATCATAATGCCGCAGTGGCGTTCCTTTACTCTTGAGCTAAGGATTTGGGAATTGAATTTTCGAGAGAACTGGATAGTTTGAGATTTACAGGTTCATTATTTTGGTTCCTATATATTTTATTGAATCATCTTCAGTTTTATCATCAGTCTCTTTGATATTAAATAATAATCTACATAATAAAAATGAATCCCTATTCCCCTTGGTCATCGCCTCACGCGTAAACGGCTGGGCCGATTTCGCTAATTCTTTTTTTGTTGTGTTTTACTGTCAGGAGAAGGTTGAAAAAAAAAAGAAACTTGCGGAGCTAAGCCGCGGGGGACAGCTAGTAATAAATAAATAAAATTCTTTAATTCCCAAAAAGATAATTGTACTTTGAACTTATGTTAGAGTACTTTACATAGAACATTGGATGTTGTAGAGATCTGTACACAATACATCTAAAAAATCACTCATTATCATCAAAATTATTTGAATAAATTTTCACCATATCATCAGACCCAATAGTTGGCCCCAGAGTTTCAATACTTCTCATAACGCGTACCTCCTTATCTACGAACACCACCTGGACGCATTGTTACATCTCAAGTTAAATCTCGAATGCGGGGACTTTCCAGTTTGCCCAGTCAAAGTGACATCGGCCATTATTGCCTTCGTACAAACATTATCTTCTGGCTTACCCAGCTTAAGTGTGGAGCCTTTGTGAACCGACTCGCAATGAACCGTAAGGAGGGGGTTTCTGAATAGTTTAAACGATAAATTGTAATGTTTGCTATTGTGTGTAATTCAGTTGCGTGAGTGGCTGAGAATTCTGGTGCTTTCTAGGTATACTTTCTAAGAAGAGTCAAATTAAGGAAATATTTATGTTTCAGTAAGATAGTTACAGGCATTCTTTGCATTATCCTAGGAATTGGCTTAGTGATACACACGATACCATTATAGGTAGTGTTGCTACGCAGGTCGGAAATGTATCAATTCCAAATTGTGCACATCATGCTGATAAATTAGGAGGTTCTGTGTAATATAAGCTTTACCATCTCCCCGTAACCTTTCCCCCTTCATTTGATCGAAACAAAAAATGTCACGCATATTTACAACATTTCTTAGAAAATGAAGAAAATATCGCCAAGTACGCAAACAGACGATACGTACGTTCATCTCGCAAATGATATAAAACAGAATTTCGTAACAGGCAACCCGACACCTGTGTTGCCAACATAAAATACATATATCTACGTAAAAGATAAAAAATATACCTAAGCTTTCCACCCCAGTGTTCGCAGATCCCAGATAATTTATCACCTCTATGTCTATATGAATAGGGTTCATAAAAGCCTCATCGGAATTGCCAAGTGCGGTGAAAAATATCTTATTTGAATATCCCAGTGCGGGGGAAATGGATCGGATAACCGTGGAACTTTTAACTGAAATAATATTGTCGTTTGTACTAGATGGTCCTCGGCTTACCGTTGTTGGGCGGTTTCTTTCTTTTGTGTTTCTAATGTTCACAACTTTTTGTGAGGACCTCATGTTGGAAGTACTTACTTAATTGTTCCAACATTTAGTCTTGCTTACTTTATCCGCGGTGGGTACTTATAGCATTGAAGATGGTATACGAAGACATCTTTCAAAACACTCATCTCCAAATACCAAGTATAAGTTTATTGCTCTGTAACATGTGCCTTTAAATCTTCATTATTGTACATAGGAAGGAAGTATTTAAGTCAAGCGAAACAATTATCATAAGAAAACATATTTTTAATTGTTTTCAATTGCTTTGTTTTGTGGTTGCTCAGAACATTTACCTTTGAGGTATAAACGATTTAGTTTAGATGAAGGGGTCACTGCAATAATTAAAAACTAAATGATTTTATAAATTTCTTTAATTAATTTCTACTCTCGACTTGTTTATGGATTAGTGCTCACGTAATCACTCGAATAAGGACTTCAGATAATTATTTATCGATTAAATAACTCATCAGAATTATACTTTAACAAGCTGACCCGCGCAACTTCGTTTGCAACACGTTATTCATTAATAAAATGATTATTAAAAAATAAGGGTTGGTGATAGAAGGGTTAAAATTTAGGGTTGTAAGTATTTTTAAATGCCACATACTTAATAGAAAAATAACAATAAATTTTTTGTCCATACTTAAAAAAAAATTGTCAGGGTTGGACAACCCTTATCACTTAGGGGTATGAAAAACAGATAGTAGCCGATTCTCAGACCTACTGAATATGCATATAAAATTTGGTAAAAATCGGTAGAGCCGTTTCGGAGGAGTAAGGTAACTAACATTGTGACAATAGAATTTTATATATAAGACTAGCTGTACCCCGCGGCTTCGCTCCCGTCAACTGTCTACCTGTCTACCTACCTACCCCAGTACACTCTTACTCACAGACAATTTGTATTTGACTAATGTCAATATTTATACGATTCAAACGTCACTCAATTGTTTTGCTTTCCCGAAACCTCTCCACTAACACTTGAACTTTATGGAATGGTATTAAAGTTCAAATTGACTTTTAAGTATTATTACGAATCTTTTGTATGGGAGTATAGAAAAGTGTTGTTTTTAGTCTTTTTCAGGCAATTTTTATATTTTTTGTCTCCGTAAAAACCATCCTCGTACTTCAAGGAATATTAGAATTAGCGAAATTGGTCCAGGCGTTGTTGAGTTATGCGCTTACCAACACATTTAGCGATTCATTTTTATATTATAAAATAAATAAATAAGCCATCAGAATCGGTAATTCTGATGACTTATTTAATCGTGGCCATTCAAAAAAGTTCTTATACCCCAAGGTAAGTCTTCTTATTTATTTATTTATTTATTTAATTACAACGGCCGTAAACCAATTACAGTAACATATAAAAATTATAAAAATAAAAGAGACAATTATAACACATTCAAAAATATACAAAATGAACAAAGTAAAATTTAAAAGGAAAACATAAATAAAAGGCAACAACGCTTTCATAAATTACTCTCGCAGTACTTCTGACATACCAATAAAATCTTCGTCCATCCATCCGCAAACAGATCGCTTGTTGGATTGGAATCTAAGAGATCATTAAGCGCAGCCAGAGTGCGAGGAATTGGCGACTTAGCACGTGCAACAGTACGACATGGAGGCATGGCAAACATCCTGTGCTTTTTGCCCCGGCAGTAATTGTCTGGGACAAAGAAGCGCGCCAGCACATGAAGCAGATCGGGAGCGTCAATAACACCACGGAGTGTCTTACAGGCTATTGTGAGCTGATCTCGAGCACGCCTTACCTCTAGCGAGTTGTATCCGAGGCAACCCAGTAAGAACTTTGTCGGATAGAGGTAAGGATAGTAGCCGTGTTTCTGCTTATATAGGTACCTAAGGAACGCTTTTTGGACTTTCTCTAATAAAAGTGCGTAGGTACTTTCGTGTGGATTCCAAACGCAAGAGCTGGTTTCCAGCTTGCTACGTACGAGAGCATTAAATATTATTTTGACGGCATGTGCAGTGCGAAAATCACGGCAATTACGCAGAACAAAGCCTAACCTTTGGTAGGATTGTTTAGCTACCGTGATCATATGGTCGTGGAAGGTGAGCTTTTGGTCGAATGTGACTCCCAGGTCTTTCATGGTTGTTGATTTCGTAATGGTATTATTATTCAAATTATATTCAAAATTAACTGGGCACCGCATTCGACCGAAGGTCATAGCGAAGCATTTGGACGAATTAAACTCCATCTTGTTGTCTACACTCCACTTGTATATCGCATCTATGTCCCTCTGTAGCGCCAAACTGTCACGGTCGGAATTTATTTCCAGGTACAGTTTTAAGTCATCAGCATACAAGAGACATCTTGCATGAAGCAGAACTTGAGGAAGATCGTTGACCATGATGAGAAATAACAAAGGCCCTAAAATTGAGCCTTGACTCACGCCGGAACGCGTGTGATAGGTACCCGACACGTACATACCAAGCTTAACAAACTGCTGTCGATCACGTAGGTAGTCTGCAAAGAAGCGGAGGAGAGATGGTGCGAACCCTATTTTGCTAAGCTTCATTAGCAGCGCGTCATTGTTAACCCTGTCAAACGCCTTCCGGAAGTCAAAGTAAAGTACGTCTATTTGACGCCCGCGGTCCAAACTAGACGAGATATAATCTACTAGTGTAAGAAGATTTGTGTCAACTGACCTTTTGCTTCTGAAACCGTGCTGCTCATTACAAAGATATTTGTTTATTTGCTCATAGATAGCATTATGGAGGATGTTCTCAAAGACCTTCGCCGGGGAAGATAGGATTGCGATAGGGCGGTATTCTTCAACAGCACTTTTGTTTTGGGTTTTAGGGATAGGTGTAACTCTAGAAACTTTCCACTCGGAGGGATATGTACCAGTCTGCAAGGCTAAATTAAAAATGTGGCAAAGAGGATCCATGAAAATAGTTCTTAGGTCTTTAATTATGAAAGGGGGGATGTTGTCGGGGCCAATGGAACTGTTAGGTTTAAGTTTATTTATGCCTTTGATAATGTCTACATTGCACAAGGAGGATATATTTATATAATTGCTGTTATTGGAATGGTCAGACGTACCGATATGATCAGCATTAAGCTGCGGGACGTCCGGCAGAAAAACAGTCGAGAAAAAATCAGCAAAAGCCCCTGCCGCCTTAGTACCCGAAAAAGTTGAATCCTTGTATGTTATATTCGGTTCAAACCCACCTTTGGACCGCAGGCTGGAAATATGTGACCAGAATTGACGAGGATTAAGTTTCATTTTATTCTCTATATTTCTCATGTGTAGGGAATACGCATCTGCAATACGGGTTTTAAGGCTTGACCTGAGGCCAGAGAATAGCAGATACGCGCTATCGCACTTGGTTAGTTTCCAATTTTTATGAAGTTTTAACTTGAGCCTTAGATCCTGGATGATATCGCTTGTAAACCATATAGGATATCGCCTATTGGCCGACTTCGCTCTACGTTTTTTAGGCATGCACATATCAAAGAGATTATAGACAATGCTGTAAAACTTGTGAGTAGCTCCTTTCACATCCTTTGATTCTAAAACCTCCTCCCAAATATTTTCATCAGAGAATAACAAATAGAGTTGTTCGAAATCGCACTTTTTGAAGTTCCAATCCTTGGCACTGTCTATGTTGCTGGGCTCAATTTTCTTATTGTCGTGTGGGCAGTAAGGTCTAACAACCCCCAACACACCCTAGTGTCAGAGTTTCTAAACCGCCTCAAGGGCCTCTGACATGGTTTAACGACCGCCATTTGGCGGTAAGATTAGTGAACAGACACGTCATAACATCCAGAGGATGACTAGCAATAGGGAATATGCATGCGATTTTTTTATTTGCAAAATAAAATATTTATTAGGTCTAGTAAACAATCATGAAATTATTTTTTAAATAACTTTTGCCTTTATCTATATCTATACTAATATTATAAAGAGGTAAAATTTGTTTGTAAGTTTGTAAGTTTGTATGTTTGTAAGTTTGTATGTAGGGGGTAATCTCAGGAACTACTGGTCCGATTGGAAAAATTCTTTCACTGTTAGATAGCCCATTTATCGAGAAATGCTATAGGCTATATATCATCACGCTAAGACAAATAGGAGATGAGCAATAATGGAAAATGTGGCGCAGATGAAGTTGCGCGGGTCAGCTAGTGAAGTTATAAAGCTTCAAAGACTACCGTTAGAAAGAGAAGTCCGATACGAAATGTGACGTCAAATAACACGACGACTATACAGCTGCCATAGAAAACAACGTTTTCGCTAGAGGGACAGATATATTTCTTTTAAATAAGTAGTTGTATCTCGTTCGTTTTTCGAGCAATTTAGATTCTTATTTCACTGTCAGTATTTTATTTTCGAATACTTTTAGAAAAACTATTCAGATCATAAATACTTTTCTCATGCATATTCCCTATTAGGTGCAGCAAAAAACCCTTTCATAATTTAAAAAAGTTATCGTCTTAAAACCACGAACGTATGGTTTATCACCAATCTATATCGCATAACAATTCAATCCAATAATCTTAATGCCTCTTTAGACAGGTCAAACGAGAGTCCCCGAAATGCCGTATGTTTCATAATTTTCCAATGAAAACTTTTAGTTGAGAGTCAAAGAGGAAAGGAAAGGGTCCCTCCGATATAATTCCTATTAATTTACGATCATAGCCATAAAGTTACGGCCGAAATATTTTGCATATGCATGGAATTTGAATATGTTTGTAAACCTTAACCGATCCCTTTAATGCAATGAAAGTTAGCAAAATGTGACCCTGGACCTTAAAATTGTTTGGTCAGCTCTGAAAACTGATATGGTGGACGAAAAACTTGTATCATATACTACAAAGGAGATCAATACACTTGCTTAGAGGTTTTAAGAAGAGGTATGAGTTCTGCATTCTGCAATACCTTTCTGTAAACATGTCGAAGTGAAGGGTAAAGTGGTCACGAAGCGAGCTAGCTGTCAATCCAAGATGGTTTGACAGCTCATTTCGAGATCAGTTACACAGGTAGATCACTTGGACAGGTTTACAGAATTGAACGGCGGGTTTTTAAGAAATACAATGGATAGTCGTATGCAAGAGAGTCGTAACAAAAAAAAAAAGGAATTCTGTAGGTAATTCGAAATTCTTCACCAAGGAATAATCAAACTTACTGTTATAATTATTGGAATACAAATAATGTTTGGGTAAGCTATATGTGGGAGGTGTGTGGTGTGTGTTGTAAGGGAAAGTAGTTTAAGTTGGTACGAAAAATGTTTTTTCTCCGTTAAGTGCTAACGCATGGTATTCACTTGCGAACTTCGGCAACAAAGTTCTGCTTGAAGCTTCCGCTAAGAGTTTTACACTCGCAATATTTCATAGTTTAAAAGACGTAAGCACTGTTATACCTTTTTATTCAGTGTTTATAAAATCTACTAGTCGGCCAGTTTTTTCATAACTCCGGCAAAACTTTAACGCGGCCGGATGAAAAATGCGGGTTACATCAGGGGATTTTAACTAAACTGTTCTGGAAATATACGGTGTTGGTTCAGTTTATTGTCTGGTACGATATTTTCGGTTTAGTAAGGCGTTCAGTAGCCTTTCTCTTGCTTATTTTGCAGTCTAAAGATTTATTGGGAGTCTGTTTTAAAAATATTTTTGTTTCGGATTTTATTTCAAACCGCGCAGCCTTTTCCAGCCTTTTGATTTGTAATGTTTCTTAAGGCATTCTTTGAACGTTATTACTTTTTTAACAAAGGAAATATATAGGTATACAACTATCTTACTCCTACTTAATATCCTACTAATATTATAAATGCGAAAGTTTGTGAGGATGGATGTATGTGTATGTGTATGTATGTTTGTTACTCTTTCACGCAAATACTACTGAACCGATTACGATGAAATTTGGTATGTAGGTAGCTGAAGACCCAGAATAACACATAGGCTACTTTTTATCCCGGAGTTCCCGCGGGATCGGGATTTACACGGGAATAACGAGAATTTATACGCGGACGAAGTCGCGGGCGGCCTCTAGTAATATTATAATTACGAAAGTTTGTGAAGACGAATGGATGTTTGTTACTCTTTGACGTCAGAACGCCTGAAAGTATCTTCATGAAATTTGGCACAGATGTAGATTATAGTCTGGAATAACACATAGGCTATATTCCCCAGGGATAATGCGGGCGAAGCCGCTGGCAAAAGCTTGTTCAATATTAAACGTCTCGGCGTTAGAAACAATAGTATTGTACTTTAAAATTAAATATCAACCTCATTTAAATTAATCCAGTTCTATTGTGGTGAGAGAGTTTCAAACGAGAGCCCTCATAATGAGTCCTTGTTAGTCCTTGTTTGTGTGATGTTGACCTTTTACCCACGTTGTTGATTTCTAAATTATAATCTTCATTTTGCCCTTGAATTTTTTTGTCTACAGATCTTTTACGATTGGTTTTCTTTCTAGTATTCTATGTGATTTGTGTTTGATTTCATGGTAAATTTCAAAATCTTAACGTTGCTTCTGATTTTTAGGGTTTCGAATATCGGCAAAAAACGGAACCCTTATAGGATCACTCTTGTGTTTGTCTGTCAGTCCGTCTGTCTTAGCCAGTTTTCTCCGGACGTACCTACTGAACCGATTCTGTTGAAATTTGGTATACCTATAGACTTCTGTGACCCAAACACGGAAGCGTTACGTAGGATAATATTTTTTTAGTATGGGGGTCATTTTGGGGGTTAAACTAGAAAATTAAAAAAAAGTTAAACTTTGTCTTGTGACATATCAAATGAAAGGGTTACGGTTATTTTAACTATAGTTTTTACATAATTTGAACTTGTTAAACAAAAATTAGTTCGGAACCCTTTGCACGCGAGTCCGATACGCACTAATTGGCCAGTATTTTTTCTTCATAAGTAAAGACAGCGTCCAACCTTCAACCATCAGCTCTCGAGGAATGCGAGTAGTATGCGTCACTAGCATCGGCTAGGAAGCACTTCCAGCGGTTTCTTTGTTGGCGGACGTCGTATGGTAATTTAGCTTCCTTCCCCGTGGCCGCAGCCCCATAAATTAGGTGCCAACGCCCGGCCCCGCGCTGAAAAATTACCAACTTCTACGGAAATCGAGGTAGCGGTGACTGGATATGGTGGTGATGTAAACCGCGGTATGGGTTGTGATTTGAGCGTGGTTCTTGCCTTTTTTATGATTGGTTTGATCTTGACTCTAGTCTAGGTCAGCGAGACAAAAGTCTACGATGGAGCGGGCTCACCCAGAAGTAGCCGTGTTTTTAACAGGACAGTTCGTTTTTTTGTATATGCTGTGGTTGTAGGTACGTGTCAATGCTGCGTGAAAAAAGTTGTATGAAAAAATAAATACTTAAGTGGTGAATGGTGGTAATGTTCATTTGTCTTTTGTTACATAACCGCAGAAACCTGCGCATTATGAACTAACCTAGAACATATGCTCATGATCGCTAGTACTAACGCTAGTAGAAAATTATTACAAGCAATTAAAAATTGTACTTTTAATAACAGCTTAATTGCACAATGTTTTTAAAGTTTTTTCATTCCATGCTTCTGAGAATAAATGTAAAACATGATGAATAAATGCAAAGCATATTGTAGTTGCCTTTTACCGCGCCAGTCGTAAAATTGTACTAAGGAAAACGGTGTAAAGCAACATTACACTCTTCAGCACTTAGGAATTATTAGTTTTTTTTAAACTCAACACATATGTTACACATACATAGTTTGTAGTTACCTATTTTAGATTTCTAATTAATTGGAATTTCAGCTGCTGCAAAATGAACTGAAATCCAGTGCAAGTTCAATCTCAGAATTTAGGAAAATTAAGAGGTTTTTTAAACAGTTTGCGATTGCGACGCGAAACGAACACGCCTGACATAAAAAATAAGTATATTTTCCCAAATTCCCAATACATTTCTGCATGTATTCTTGGTCATATCCAGTTCTTAAGCATCCATATCGAAAGCCGTGTACAAAGCCGTGTACAAAGTTTTCGGAGTTGGTTTTCGGATCATTTAGTCAATAATGTGAGATGGGGCGAAAAGTTTGCCTTTATACAATGCATTGTTTTGCGCGCGCCAGAATAAATGGCAGAAATATGAGTAACTTTTTATATTATGTAGATATTTTAAATTGGGGCTGCCTACTGAGAGAATGTACTTAATAAAATGCGGTTTTTGTTACTTTGAAGAAAAAATTTCATTTTGAAAGATTTTAAAATACCTTCAACCTACAAGGTTCAACAAAGATAGCTGATACGGTCTCTAAGCCCAACCATTGTTTGCTAAAAAAACATCGTCGGATAAAATGAGAATTTTTACAGTTGGTTTCAGCACTACAGGATAATTAAAACTAGTTTAATGTCCAGACTTAAATGCAAAATACTACGTGAATTATGTACTAGAATATACTGGAATAATTTAATTCTCCTGTGACAAAGGGCATTTGAAACCTTTGTTAATATATTGAAATATTTGGAACAAAGCAAAATACTTAGCATGTTATTTCGTGAATTTATAGTCACAACTAATTAACTGATTGTGGACGTTTACAATGAAATATTGTTGTAATAAACCTTATAGAGTGGTGAGTTGAAACCTTTTAGTTCAATCGTAATGAAAAATGGCACCTCTTATTGTAAATGAGTGCTGTTAATGTGAAAATTTTCAAGGCCATTGGGGAGTTATGAATCAGAGCAGCGTGTTTCATTGTAATTTTATTTCTTTTACTCTTGATAGGAACGCGTTTGACCACTATCTCACCTGATGGTAAGCGATTATGCGGTCTAAGATGGAGCACACTTGCCTAGAAATAACCTATTTACTCTTGACTTAAAGACTCCCAGGTTGTAGCTATCAGGAAACACAGACTCTGGCAGGGAATTCTACTCCTTAGCTGTACGCACTATGAATGCGTTCCCAAAACGTTTTGTGCGTGTGGGTGGGATGTCCAACATGTACCTAGGTACCGGTGGCGCATCGCCGTTCGTCATGTGGTTTGATGATGGAACGGGCTTGGCGGGATTAAATTATGCAATGTCGTCGCACATTCCCCAAAGGACAACCGGTAGAAAACCGACAGGCTAGCAACTCGGCGCCGGTGCTCAAGACTTTGGAGCTTCTTCTTTTGTATAGTTAGCATTTCTTTCAAAGTCAGGTATTAGGAGTAAAAAGGCAAACGCCATTTTCTTTCCTGAAATAAAAGATATCTAAGCATCGAAAAATCGGCCGTTAATTTTCATTTCAATTTTTTCATTGCGCGTACAGCTGAGAAGTGGAATTCCCTGCTGAGGTCTGTGTTTCCTGATTGCTAAAACCTGGGGATGAAATCATGAGTGAATAGGCTACTTTGAAGCAAGCGTGCTCCATCGCTGGCCGCAACTTTGGTGCTTACCATCAGGTTTGCTGGAGCTGTACCGTGTTTAAATTTTTGAGAATATTACCTTATTTAAGTACTTCTGGTAACAACAATGATTTAACTCGGTTTTTTAATTTAGCCCCTTGTCTGTAGGTACAGACAGTAGTTTTAAATAACCTTCTTTTATTGTCTCGTATGTAGTTCATTGACGATTATTGTTGTTTGCAAAATGTTGTTCCTGCGTCTTGAAATTCCAAATAAGATGTACCTATTGTGCAATAAGAGAGTCACAAACTCGGCGACAAAATTTCGTATTCAGTACAAAATGCTTTTTACAAGGTTTGTCAGAAATAGAAGATACAATTTGTATATTAGCATTAGAGAAATGTAGGTTCCTAGAGGTATAAGTTTCTTTATTAAAAATTCTGAAAGTTTCTCAGATTTTTTCCTCGGCTAAATACCCTACAGGAACGTGTATTCAGAGATAAAGTAGCTTAGAAAAACTTCAATAGATTATCCTCTTAGAAACAAACAAACAATGCCAAAAAGAAAACCCATTATAATAATAGTTTAAATTAGTGAAAACTATCTAGTACCTACCTAACAATAATTGTCTGGTACTTTCCGCTAACGATGCACAAAATGTCGCATGCACTATCACGAGACAAAAATGCGAATGTCAATTTGCCTTCGGAGATAGATACCTTTCTTTAAAATAAGAAGCGGTTACTTTTTAAACTTTGAGTGCGTTTCAGTCCATAGACAATTGCTTAAAGACTGTTTTGTTAGTTTTTACGATGAACGTAATTGTAAAGTTTTTAAGATGTAATAAAGGAATGTTAATTCACTATAATTAAGACGTTTTGATGGATATTCCGTCGGGATTAAATGTTGAAATAATGTTGTAAGGTTTTAATGTTACAACATTGTTTTGTAAGTGCCTCTTAATAAAAGCTTAGTAAACTAAGATGCTAAGATGAAAGTTATCAAAGATTTAAATATTACCTAAATCTTTGATAAGTAATCTTGTATTTTTTTGGCTACATTCTGCCAATCTTAACACATAACATCACAAACAAGTCCATAGCCATCTAACCTATGCCCAATGCGTCAATTTCTCTTTAAAAATACACAAAAGGTGTCGCAAATTATATCACAAACGATCCAGTATTACGAATTTAGATGCTGTATTGATCTGAAACAAAAATGTCGCCGGCGTAGCCCAATTAGGGCTGACACTGATCCCGTCTGCAGCCGCGCTCGAATGCGCTTAAAATAACCGTGGCGCATTGATCGAGCCCAAACCTAGCGGGGGAACCTTTGAATAACGAATCATAACCTTTTTATATTTTAGGTAATGGATAATCGAGTTGCTGTTCGATTTTTAAATGCTTTGTTTTTTATCATTTTGGAATGTTCTAATTTTAAGTCCATTTGAAATCCGTGGTTCTTTAATTTTGAAATATGCCTACCATATTTTTTCCTTTGATGACGTGATGTAACAGTATTTTTCCTCTTAAGTATTAAGGTAAGCTGGTTTCTTTCCGCGGGATCTGTTGCCATGACTTTCGTCGATTACATTCATACAGCCCCGCCTCGCTACCATTGTATATAGCTTCAAGAAATACCTGAGTGTCTTTTGAGGAAGCTTCTTTTGAGAAATTATGGAATTGAGATGAATAAGTAGCAAGTATTCATTGTAGGCACCTAGTTAGCTAATGAAATCCAATATTTTAGGGTTCAGTTATTCAGTAACATAATGATAATATTTATTCAGTGATAGTCGTAGGCCTAAGGTTGGCATGATCACGCATGATCACGCTTGATCAAACTATCTAACTAACTACTTATATAACTAAACTATCTTATACATAAATAAATAAAAATTAAAAAAAATTGCTTAGCTTCCTACACTTTTTAATAGAGGTACTCAGTCTTGTTTTCCCACAGTTATTTTACTCCCACCAGCCTCTTAGAGCAGTAATTACAAACTCTTCACGCGACCATCCCATTCTGTGGTCGGTGCGAGTCTGAGCGTGGTCGTAATTGAAATATTCCGGCCTCGTCGCCACTGACGCGACACAGACCACACACCACATTGTTGTCAGCAAATTAACGCATATTGTGTGCACCAAGCTTTATATATATACTTTGGCGCATCGTATTAAGCAGATTCGTTGTGTGTTTAAAAAAAAATGAGGTTGATTAATTTATTAGACAGGTCGAATATATACACTTTATTATAACCTACAACAGAAATAGTAACATAACTCGTTTATGGAAATTTCATTCTAAAAGTACAATAGTCCTCTTATCGTTGTTTAGGATGACAGAGAGCGAAATGTGTTACGATAACATAGGATACCTACGAAGTAATAAAGGAAAGCAGCTGAAATTAAGATTGTATTTAGTAAAAACACATGTTTCAATCTTCACATCTAGCTTTGTCTAGCGTAATCTATGATATCCAATCGAACACAGCACCAAACCTCAGCCGTAAAACCTCGATTGTCACACTTTTTCTACAACTAAAAAGTTCACCACATTACACTTTCAAAAAGTCAAGAACGGTCGTCAATTTAAGCAATCTCCAATGCTAAGTTACCATTTAGCAACAAGCGCTTTCCAATCATAATTTTGCATCCATCACGTCACTACAAAGCGCTGACGTCATAATTTCTTAAGCGTAGTCTTCACAGTAAACTAGCGTGCGTGCCTGTCAGGGAACAACGAGCTTCAAGTAATTGATGCGTTCTGTGCATAGGTAGCTGTAGATAACTAGAAAGGACTAAGTATAGATCAGTCTGTGGCTCCCAACCTATTTGACACAGGATCACTTCGATTTCTGTGTTGATAGTAGTGATTAGAAAACAAGAAGTAAATTAAACCGCGTTAATCTAAAAATAAGCGTACCTATCATAAACATATTCAAACTTTTCGTATAATTATTCTTTAAAATCAAAGCATTGTCGTAGAAAACACAACATCTTATATATAAAAATGAATTGCTGTTCGTTAGTCTCGCTAAAACTCGAGATCGGCTGGGCCGATTTCGGTAAGTCTTTTTTTGTTTATTTCGCCAGAATACAGGGAAGTTTTAAAAGCAAAACAAAATGGGTAGTTGACGGTAGCGAAGCCGCGGCCGGGGGACAGCTAGTTTCTGATAAAACCTTAAAACCAGTTTGCATCAATGACAATTTTGAGTTTGAAACTATTGAATTTTTTAATCTGTGACGGGCCATATTTTGTCCCTTGCGGAATACAAGTGGTCCGCGGACCACAGGTTGGGAACCACTGCTATAGATGTACAGGTTTATTGATCTATGTGCACTATGTCTTAGGGGATATCCTCGCGAGGCGGTGAAATTTGAAACTAAGGGCATATACTTATACATACATCAATGCGGTCGTACTGCGTCGCAGAGTATGGATTTGACAATTTTGTCGCAGTGATGCGTAAGGAGAGAGAACCAGCTCATTTGAGCCTATTTAAGATCATGTCTAGGTACGTCAAGTATCATCTGGTGAAACGGATTTCCATATTAATCAATTCATGAGTGAATAGTGGTTAGATTTAACCAAAACCGATTTACTTTTGTAAGTGGGTATTTGTAATGTTTACTATCAATGAATACTGCTAAATAATAACTGTTGCTAATACTGTAGCCTGAACAAGGATACCTACGGTATCAAAATAGCAGAAGAATACTTACCGAATATTATAATTTACAAACTCTGAAATGAAAATCCCAGTTGTTAATGAGACAACGGAGTCAATTTGCGATATGAAAGTCAGCTTAGTTCCTTAACGGAGATGTTGACTAAAACAAACCAATTAGTCAGTCAGACAGATTTCCAAAAAAAATTGGACGCGTATTTTTCTTATTGTCACGTACCTAAACTAAAAATGAAGTCTTATACAGCGTTGAAAACTCGTGTGACGTCACATTCCTAAAGACTTCATCGGGAAGTGAATCACAAGCTTCTACTACTGCGGGTCTAAAAAGGCCACTTTAGCTGAATCATATTAGAATCGTAATATTAACCACACAACAATCTGTAAAATTTCATTTTCAACTTTATCGCTAACGTTAGGTTAAGCTTAATAGGGAAAATTTGTGCTTTCTGATTCTAAAGCGGCTTCGCATCTTTGATGCGTTTAATTTTCGTCATTTTCATTGATGTGATAAAACAACTTATCCAATATTTTTCGAAAATCTTACTGACGGACTAAGTAATTAGTAAGTATATCATTTATTTTTTTACTCAGTAAATATCCGTATTGAATTATTGTCTCGAAATAGTCTCAAATTCAGTTCTTAAAACCGGATAAAGATGAAAGAGCATTGCTTAACAATCTCGGCTGTAAAGCCACCAAAATAGTCTAGCCGCATCGACCAGATTTTGCTATTCTGGGCAACGCAAGTTTTGCAACGAAGTCACTATTTTAGTTCCTGAATATTGTATAAACCTATTCTCTGTACTGTACGGGAACTCAATTCTATGCTAACGTTAATATTTCTCGAGCTTTCACGTGAGGATATTGTTTTAGTGTTACGATATTGGATAAATGGAATTAGGAAGATTTCGGGGTTCTATAAATGGTTGCGGAATTGGTCCGAAAGAGTCACCGCGGCCCTGGAACGCAAAGTGCATTAGGAGTAATACTGATGGGGTTTAGTCAAAAAGAGTCTGGCACTCCCTTCTGTTTTTGCCCAGAGCAGGAGAAGTCATTCAATCATTTGATGATTTCCCGTTCTAAATAAAAGGATTCTAGAAATCAATCAATGTGTAGTACTGAATATTAATTGTTTCAATAGGTCATTCAAAATCATTATAGACACAAATCTTACAAAAATAAACCAAATATAAAATTGGTTCTTCGGAGCTACAATGCTCAGACAGACACGCAAAAACACATTTCAGAAGTAAAATAACAGCACTATTTTTGGTAGGGGCATACAATTAATGGTTGCTGTGAAATTATTTGTTACTAAACTTATATTCTTATGTAGCGTCGATATAAAGGATTTCTTCAAAATGTAATCTAATTTTCTGTCAAATAACTCTTGTAATTTAAAATGATAAATATAACTTTAAAAAAATAATTTTTGATGTGTTTGCTCTTGGATATAGTCTTGGTCAGAGATGACAGAGGCAAAATCTACGATAGAGCGAGCTTACCCAGAAGGAGCCCGTTCACTCTAACTTAAACATAATACTAACCGGTTAATGTAAACTTGTTAAAAGACCGATAATAATAATAATGCGTATGTAATTAATATTTTAATAATTAAGTCACAAACAATGCTACAGTCGAAACAGTTCAGTTCAGTGATCCATTCAATGTGATCGTAAAACAATAGTACTCTCAAAAACAGATGGTGTTTAAAACCAGTGTAGGTACGTGTAAATTGTACCTACTGGATTACGACGTCACAATACAGTAGTTTAATTATTTCTTGTATCTGTTTTCAATTAGGCACAAAAACCAGATTGATAATAGGGAATTTAAAAAATCTTATTAGTCCGTCAGAAAGATTTCCAAAAAATATTGGATGCTTATTTTTTCCTTTTTCACGTGACCGAAAATTAAGACGATACAGAGCGGTGAAAACACGCGTGACGTCACTATGGTGGTACAATTTTTACCAGCAACGTGACGTCACATTCCCTATTACTAACTAATTTATTTAGGAAGTAGGAACTCTTCTTTGTCGTAAAAGTTGCTTTAAACCTTCCCGAGCAGAAAATAGGCAAAGGCCGCGGTGGTCCAAGATAGAGAGAGACAACTTAAATTCGCCCAATTGCCAGAGCAGACAACTCAGGAAAGAATATCTTGCCATAAAATAGTAAGGAGATCCGACCCCAAATAATGGGAGCAGGAGAAGAAAGAAAGAAAGAAAAAAAAGAATAAGACAATTTAAGGCTGATTTTTTAAATAGTCAGACAATTTTTAACTGAAGAATAAATATGACTGTTTGACATATTTTCTATGCAAAAGCTGCCAAACCGTGATTTTTATTACTGTGATAAGATTAATCTAACTATTGAAAAATCGTCCCTTAGTATAGGAACAAATTATGAAATTAATAAAATGAAATACCAGCAGCAAGACTTTTTTTTACGATGGGAAATCATCAAACGAGGAGAAGGAGGAGTCTTCTCCTAAGGAGTAGAGATTCTCACTGAATAAACCCCGTCCGTGTTCCTCCCTTTGCGTTCCAGGGCCGCGGTGATTCTTTCGAACAAAATTATGTAACCATAGTACCTATCTACCTTACATTTACAATCCCCATACAAATACAATTTTTACTCCGGTAGTATTAAACAACGTGTTTTATCCAGCCCGATCCGGTGCGATCCGGCTCGATCCGGTTGTAACCGGCCCGGAGCGACGAGCCCGACGGTTCGCGCGGCCGCGTTTCGGATTGACGTGTAATTTTGTGATCGCGCTGCACTCTATTTGCTATCGTGTCTTGGTGAGACTGGAATAGAAAAAAAGAACGTAAAAAGTATTAGTTGGTAATTTAAAAGGGCAGTAGGAAATTCGAGATGGAATTTCCTACTACCGTTTTAAAAGAAGAATAAAACACAAAAAAGTGGAACTGTGGGTAGTTCGACTTTTTTGTGTTTTGTTCTCATTTGAAATGTTTTTTTTTTCTTGGTAGAATTTACGCTGCTGCAAACAGACGATTTTAAATTTTAGGAAATTTCAAAATGACATGTCAACATGAATTGGATTCGTACTGATTCTAAATAATTAAGAACAAATAAATGTATTTCGTATTAAAAAACTTAAAATCCTTTCAGAGAGCTGAACTTCTTCAATGCAGCTTACTAAATTCACCTCATAACGATTAGCGCAAATTCTACACAAACTGCTATTTAAAATGCTTTTAATTTTTAAGAAGTTTTACCGTCTCAAAATGAGTTCTACCAAAATAATCACCGGTTACTTTCAAAGTTGCACAAAACGCAATCTAAATACTCACGAGTAGGTACCTATATTGTAAGACAAGCATCATAAAACACAATGTTTTAAAATCTTTCTCTCTCTCTCACACTTAAGCGTTAAGTACTGGGAGCACATTCCCATTTTCGTCTGCACCTTGTACTAACTACATTCTAGCACTACCTCCTACTAGTTGTTCAAAAGAGGGTAGATTTTTCTTTTTTTCTTAGTGATGTCTTTTCGAGTTCGATATTTATTGGGCTTGGAAATTCGGTGGTCTTTGGAGTTTGGGTATGAAATCAGCATGGTTGTGCAGAATTCGTTAAATCCTTTGTGATTCACGTTTCAAGCATGTTGTCAAAGTTTTTAGAGAATCAGCTGCATGTCGGGCTGTAGGTAAAGTGGTATATGATCAGCGATATCAATTTTCAAAATTGTTGGGAATTGACCAATTTGGTAGCATTTTGACAATCGTTTATAGAATTTTAATTTATATATGCCGCCAACAATTTTCGGTATCTGCATGCCCAACGAGCTACAATTAGCAGTAGTGCCTTATTCTATTTCCATTGTACAATCAATATTGTATTCGTCGTAACGTAAAACTTTACCTTAACGAGAACCATCGGTAGGAGCGCAAGCATTATGTGGATTACACGGAACGTTCCGTGACGCGCGAAATGACAACTTAAGCACCTGCTCATCGCCTTAATGTCGAGGTGAAAAGATATCCGCCGCGCCCGATAGAGGGCTCCTTATTGGAGATTATAAATAAACTGACGGCGGAACGAAATATTTTGTGGGGTACTGAATTTTTTTTGTGATATTCAGTAGGCGTATTGAACTTGTGCTTTGAAATTCGGTTTATGGAACTGGACCTAACTGGAGGTCAAGAAAGTTGAGAACAGATTTTCAGATGAAGATGATTAATTTGTGTGATAAGTGATATCTATACTAATATTAGAGGTAACATTTGTTTGTAAGTTTGTATGTTTGTAAGTTTGTATGTAGGGGGTAATCTCAGGAACTACTGCTAGTCTATTCTGTAAATAACCATTTCGATATCGACTTCACCTGAGTGACTAAGCTTACAAAGTGAACTTTATTTCACACATCATAAGGTCTTATATTTATACGAATTTGAAACTCACCTCGGATTCCGCTGTCGAGACACGAAAATGTTGTTACAGAATAGCACTGCTGGTCCGATTTGAAAAATTCTTTCGGTATTAGATAGCCCATTTATCGAGGACGGCTATAGGCTATATATCATCACGCTAAGACTAAAAGGAGCCGAGCATTCATGGAAAATGTGACGCAGACGAAGTTGCGTGGGCTAGTGTATTATAATAATATATAAGTTATAACACCGCCTTGGATTTAACTGTAAAGGTGTTATAATTATTCAATGATTAAATAAATAAGAAATAAATGATGTGAAAATTTGGAAAAACTGAACAAAGTTCTCAAACTTTGACATAGGGCTGATATTAGAGATTATAAATAGACTGACCGTGCGACTAAATATTCATTGGGTACTAGATTTACTGTGAAATTCCGAAGTGTCCTGTAAGACGAGAAACTGACCTCCATGGTGTTGAGAATAGAATAAAAGGTGATGCTAAAAGACTATACCCTGGAAAAGGCATTTGAAGGAACATGTGTGGATTTTAGTCAGTAAGTTTTAACACTCATGGGCAGAATGGTAGGAGTTATTTACTGCGGATTTTTTTCGAAAGTGTCACCGCGGCTCTGGAACGCAAAGAGCACCAGAAGGAACACGGATGGGTTTTAATCAATAAGAGTCTGACACTCCCTTCCGCTCCGCCCAGAGTGGGAGGAGTCATTAACCGACTTACAAAAAAGGGGAGTATCTCAATTCAGTGGTTATTTTTTTATGTATGTACACCGATTACTTCGAGGTTTCTGATCCTATTTCTGTGATTATTTTTTAGTTCGATGGCATTCTTGACATTTGGTCCTTCTTTCTTTTTATTGGGACAAGCCCGCCACACATTCCCAACCACTGCAACTCCTGAAAGCCAGAATCAACAGTGGCGACCACCAGAAAAACGCCGAACTAATGAAGCCCGACGAGTCCCGGAGAAACGATTCAACTGTCTTGGATCCCGCATCGAAATTAATCAGAAAGTACAGCGGAGGAGTAGGAAAAAATTAATATAATCTCCACTTCCCTCCTTATCAAGCAGGAGACAGATTTGAGTTAGGCCAATAGGCACCATGGACATATACAACTGGGTTAAGCCCAGTTGCCAAGCACCCCGGATTATAAATTAATACTGAAATTAATGGGTCCTAAATTGTCATTGCCATTTGGTCCTGTAAAAATTTAATTCAGCTTGACTCAGTAGTTTTTATTTTGTAGCATTATTGCTTATTTAAATTTTTGGGTAGACGATGACGTCGTCCTAGTATCACCATTTAAAAATGAAAAATAAAAAGGTGTTAAAAAAATAAACAAAACCAAAAACACCGACTTCCGAAATTAAAGTTATTTTATACTTTGTTAGGAAGTTGGCCATATTTTTTTTGTAAAAAAGATATGGCTTAACGAGAATGCAGTCATTTGATAACTTCTTACCCTTAGAAAAATTTCATCTCAGTATGATTCTACAAATAAGTATTGTGAATCTATATATCCCCTTCTAAATTGAAGGCATCCTTGAAAGGGTTTTTAATGTATTCTGCCAGACTTATGTTAAACGAGTCGTAACACGAATTCACTTTTATCAGATCGCAACAGAATTAAAAGCAAGCCGTGCACAAAAATATAAATAAAAAGCGAACAAACGCTTGTCTAGCCAAATTCATAAATCTTAATGAAACAGACTAGACGCGGTCTTAAAAAAAGAATATATTTCAAAATACAGCCATTCATAAACCACGTTTTCGGAGACAAAAGAGAGTATTAAAACATACATTACAGTTTTTCAACGCCCCAAAAGGAGGCGGGCGTGAAAAGTTTCACACGTAGATTTTATTCCTTTATAAAATCGCACCGGGTGTGACTTTTAAATAAGATCGTGTAACAGGGTGTGATATTTTTAAGAGAACGTCCTCTAGCGGGCCGCTCGCGAACGTTTTCATATGTAAATCGAATTCGCAGACTCGCCCCAACTTCTCTCGCTTGCACAAGTTGTTTTTGTTGGTAATGACGGGTTTTTTGCCCTGAATTCTAAGGAGCACAATGCTTTTATGACAGCATTGCACCTTTGTGAAAAGTTTACCATAATTGCTTTCACGACATCCTGTTAACTTCCTCTTTTTTAAGGAAAATTTGAAGTTTAAAGGTTTTTTGTGATGTTCATGTTCCCACTTTACATTATATTGTTTAAGAAAGAGCTGAATTTAATCGTCTTGAGACTTAATCTCTTATCAAAGATCTGAAGTAGGTTCCTTACAATTAAGGCGCTTAGGAACTTCTATGGAATCTCATCCATTGTACTGACAATTCTAATTTGTCTTAAGGAGTAGAACTGTTAATTCTCGTTACGCTTCGATTTGCAAGACTTCGAGAAATTCAATGAGGACAATAAATTTGAAGTCTGGATCTAAACCTGTGAACTGTATAAATTAAACAAAGTAATCGTTTGGGTGACATCCAGAGATCTGTAGGTACATTTGAGGAACCAATACCTACACTGTAGGTATCCTAATTTCTGGGTATGTTCCAATCGAACTTAGAACTAACGGATCGTTTCCGAAATTGCTTGGAACTTAGCTCAAACAAAGCCGTCCTTACCGTATATTGAACGTAGTTCGTTCAATATACGGTAAGGACGGCTTTGTATTCGGCATAGTAGAAGAAACGTTATTTAGTAGGAATAACAGTAACTAGGCAGCAAAATTCTGTTAAAAGCGGGACAGCAGAATAACAACGTTAAATCTGTATATATAAAAACGAATCCCTATTTCCCTTGGTCATAGCATCACGCGTGAACGGCTGAACCGATTTCGCTAATTATTTTTTCGTTGTGTTTGTTGTTCCGTCAGGAGAAGGTTTTTGTGAAAAAAAAAAGAACGTAGCAGTTGACGGGAGCGAAGCCGCGGGGAATAGCTGGTAACGTTATAATTAACGCTGTAACAGGCTTTATAGCGAAACTTAAGTTTGATGGATCTTTTATTTTTACATATTGAGAAGCTCGAGCTTGACCACAATCTGTACTGATGGAAAGTGACTGATGTGGCCGCCGATGGAGCTTACTTCCCAAGGGCCTATACATTTCGCATGCTAGAAAGTTCTCCGAAAAAGAAAACATAACATTGTGACACCGCACCATCATCATCTGCCTAGCCTTTTCCCAACTATATTGGGGTCGGCTCTCAGTCAAACCGGATTCAGCTGAATACCAGTATTTTACGTGGAGCGGCTGTCTACCGGAACTCCAAAACCCATTACTCGGTAACACGATACTCTATGGCAAGAAGAGTCAGATTTTCGTGGAGCGGCTGTCTCCGAGACCTCTACTACCCATTAACTGGGTACACGGCACTCCTTGGCAAGACTGGAGTCAGATTTTCTGACTTCGGACTATCTGTAACGATTGCCAAAGATCTACAAATGAGTGCCGGGACCTACGGCTTAACTGCTTTCCGAGGCACAGAATACATTGTAACACCAAATCCCTGCAATTTTCTCGTCATATACCTAACCCGCATTCCTGCCACGCTTACAAAGAAACCCAAAAAATCCCTTCAATATAAACAGTCACTCCAAAAAAAGCGGTATCAAATGATAATGCCCCAAGGTATCGTTTAGCTAATTTCGAGGTTAACCTTAGATTAAGAAGGCGACCCCATCCGGGTCACTTACCCTGCCAAATACACGTTTATGTGTCGAAGAGTTTTGGCAGTACTAACCGATGGTGGAATGGTAGAAACTGTGCAACCGACCGTCCTTGTTGTGGTTTACTTTCGAAACTAATTTGACCGATCTGAATATTTTGATAAAACAATTTTTGGCATGTGGTCCAATGTTATTGTTATTTTTTGATTTTGTGGTTTAGCTGGATTGGGTTTTGATGACTATTTTATCGATTGCAATTTGCTTTTTAGAATTATTTATGATCGCTCTAAGGCTGGTGGTGGCAATGCAATATATTTTCTCAAACATGCTTGGTTTGAGCATTATTTTGATAAACTTCTTCGTGATAAATCAAAATTGCTGTACTGGCCAAATACATCCAAGCAGGGGCCGGCAAAAATTGTATGAAAATCCACATCCATCGCGGCCAACTAAATTATATAGTAAACTCGATATCTGTCGTGTAATTTAAAAATGGAACGATATTTTACTCCGAAACATGGCAACCAAGGAGGTAACTTATCACAGGTTTTATTTAAATTTCGAATTGGGTTGCAAATATGTAGAATGCTGTCATTTAAAAAAAATATAATAAATGAGCACTTTAACGCGGGAAAAAATATTTAGGTAAAATGTTCGTAATTGATTTTGAAAAGTAATTGTGTTTTAATATCCGTGCATTATTTGAGAAAAGTACGTACTATACAAGCCTTGGCCACAACTAGGCATTGATGGACTTACGTATGCCACGTGTGCCTCGGCTTCGCCTTGGCCCACATTTACAGTTTCGTCCATAAATGCCTCTTTTGCTGGCCTCTGCAGTAATGTACTAACAGACAACGCCAGTCCCTTTTTTTAAGAATAGGAAAATAGCAAATGATTCCTTCCGTTCTGGATGAAGCGGAAAGGATTTCAGGCTCTAACTAAAACCCATCCAAGTTCCTCCTCATGCCACAGGGCCGCGGTGGCTCTTTCGAACTAATTCCGCAACCCTGAAACTCCACTCCCTATAGTGTGACTATCTAATCTAATCTGTTCTTTACCTATATCATAGTAATTATGACTTTATTCTAAAAACGAGTCTGCTTTTATAATAAAGTCATAATTACTACTTCGTGGTTGGAACTCGATTTTCATAAAATATTTTTTTTTCGATTGTTAATATCGTCAATATTGTAACTTCAGCCCCTTATGAATTGGGTTCCAATATTGTACTGGCACTTAACCATATAAAAATTGTTGTGATAACCCTCAAATGCCCATAACCATATATTTTGTAGTAATTTTTCCCTAATACGATATTGGAGAACAGCCATAATCTGTCGGAAAACAGGGATAATGCGATAACAGCCGGTTAAAACGACTGTTATCCCCCTCACAGCTTGTTTGCAGTTAAGTTTAACCCACGCCGGATCAAATTCAGTTACTATAAATATTTTCACACAAACTTTGTCCCTACACGCGTCTCGTGTTTGCTCTCAAGTTCAGTTGTTGAAAATTCCCCGCAGTTTTGTACTTACGGACGAGCCGTTTAGAAAGTCCAGCTTTTTTGTTCGTTATCGTCAGTTTCTCGGTATTATTCTCGGCTTCTTTGGATTTTGAGGATCCGCTTATCCATTTTATTATGCCTTCATATAGAAATCGGGTTATATATGTTTATTGTAATGTACAGACTTATTAAGGGTACATTGTGCGTACTCCTATGGTGGACGCCTAAGTTTTTGTTCCCAAGTTTAAGGAGTATTGTGTTCTTCAACTCAATACTCCTCTTACTCAATACTCTTGTACAAAGCACTTCTGCTTTGTACAAGCAAAAGTCTGTAAAATCACTGATACTAAGTAAAAACACAGTGCCTAACTTCATCATTCATGTCACGTTTTAACGGTTCAGGTTTTAAAGTTACATTTTGAAATGATGACAACATGTTAAAGATTGAGCACGTGACATTTCTGTAGAGCATGCCAATTTCAATCATTTTATAACTTTTTGACAATCGTGTCGTTGATAGTTTTGTGTGGAGGCTCAGTTCAGTTAGTCAGCTGTACGCCACGCCTGTGTGTCCACAGGTAAGAGTAGCAACACGTTAAAACGACAGCTTCACTGCTATTTACAGAGTTGAATTTCAACGTTATCGAATTTCTACTTCATAAACTATTCCGTTGCCAGAAGTTCTGTACGGACTGCTGGTTTGTGACGTCATTTCGTCACTAAAACTAATGTGTTCGGTCGTCGATGTAAGACGACTGTTTTACGTGTTTCGTGAGTTGTGTTTAATTAAGTGCTTTCAAATTTTATGTGGTTTTATATGAAATTGGCTGTAGCCCGCGACTTTGTAAACGCATCCCGATTTTTGTCCCTTTCTGGAAGAAAGAATGAATGATGAATTTCGAGGAATCCTCTCTTAGTGCACCTCTACGGATTGTTCCTCACAATCCGTAGAGGTGCACTAAGAGAGCTAAATGCTAAATTTCAGCTTTCTGCGACCATTAGTTTCGGCTATACGTTGTTTGTCTGTCATTCTATCAGACAGTAACGGATTTTTTTTATAAATGATTGACATGTTTTGAATTTAAGTACTTTTGTAGTTGGTCCGTATGATAAACTTTCATTTTAGAATGTGAGCAAAAAGAAGAAGCTTGATGTAATTGGTCAGCATTTTAAATTTTCCGTAATTAATAATCGGCGAGTCGTGCGTATCATAACAATTTAAAATTTCCCGTCAAAAATACGTGTGGTGGTGTGTCATTTTGAAACTACAAACCTAAGGCATCGTCCTAACTGGCTAAAGGTTGTACGACTTACGATGCGATTTCGTCGCGCAATGAAAATGCTTCTTGTGCTCGCGCGATGAGTTGCAAGCTTCAACTAGGACACTAAATAAATGTTAGTGTTTAATCTCGTCGTGGGACGAAATCACATCGTCAACTCGTGTGATCGTAAGCCAGTTAGGACAACGCCTTAGAGTATAAAACTCTAAGGCGTTGTCCTAACTGGCTTACGATCCGTTATAAAACTGCCAAAATTAGTGAGAAATCAATCAAATACAGATTAGATCAGTTTACGTTACACACTCATCAATAATTCTCACCCACGCTTCAGCTAGAACGTGGACCAATACCCTATATGAATACGTGAATTTCACTTAGGAATTTGGTTCAACAATAAAGTTACGAATTTAATCTGGCCCAGTGTGCAAAAATTTTTGGGAGAACCATATTTTTTGTAATATTTTTAATGAGTTTTCAACGTCTCTAAGGAAATGATCGAGAGTGCCTGTTCGACCGAGTTTTTTGAATCGGGAAACAAAAATGTTATTTTAGGAAGCGTACTGTATACTAGCTGACCCACGCAACTTCGTCTGCGTCACATTTTCCATTAATGCTCGGCTCCTTTTAGTCTTAGCGTGATGATATATAGCCTATAACCTTCCTGGATAAATGGGCTATCTAATAATGAAATAATTTTTCAAATCAGACCAGTAGTTCCTGAGATTACCTCCTACATACAAACTTACAAACAAATGTTACCTCTGTATAATATTAGTATAGATTATTATTATTATATATACCTATATATATATTTTATATTATTCATTATCTTGACGCATGACGTAGTTTGAAATATCCAGGAGCGAGCGCAGTCCGAGCCTATAAATCTTCAAATGTATTTTTAGCCCACTTAAGATTTATTAATATTCTCGCAAACGTGGGTGTTAAAGAAAATCCTTAAATTTTTCCACCGACGGTGAAACATTTGGGTAATTAATCAGAAAATAGGTAAATTCTTTACTTTTTTTGCCCGCGGCTTCGCTCGCGTTGCAATTTATGTTCGCTAAGTAGCCTTAAACAGACTCCTGCATCTATCTATCATCGTTTAAAAATGTATCAAAATCGGTTCAGCAATCTAGGCGTGAAAGTGTATTACAATGCGTTTCAAAAAAGAATAGGATCGACTTAGCGCCATATTGTGACGGTTTAGCTGTCAATTATTATATTTAGCTCATTTACGAACGTTTTCATTTAAATTTGATTTAAGACTTATTTAAAAAAAAAACCGTACCGTTTTCCGTCTCCCTACGAGTAAAATGACTCAACACATCTACAAAACCAAAAATAACTATGGCAAACGTGATATCCACTATAACAGTCTACTTATCCCTTCAAAGCTCACAGATCCGATATCACACATACACGCGTGTTAGCAAATACCCTAGATTAAAGTCCGAACAAACACACAGACCCGAAAACCAAATATTTAGTCCATCTGCGGCGATCGTTTGCCAAATAATAGATCCGCATCTGGCGCCTGTTGCGCGATTAAAATAATATTGCAACTCGCTTTGCCGCTAATGTATTATAGTGGAACGGAGCTGCAATGTTATTCCACCCCGTTGTATACCTCAGCTACTCGAATTAGCCGCACGCAAATTTCAAGAATAATTATTGTTTAGGATGTATTTAGTCTGTGAAAACTGTTATTAAATAACGTTGTTTTCTTATGCTGTACTGTGTGCTGGTAGGGTTAGTGAGCAAAATTGGGTGTCGTGAAAATGTGCTCAAACTACAGGCAGTCTGCTGTTCCTAAGCACTTGTACAGTTTCTGCTTACTCACGATTTTGTATCACAAAAGTACAGCAAAAATTCTAGTAGGTACTTGAAAATTTCTCCCTAACAAAGTAAATTTCGATATTATTATTATTATTTTTTTTTTTTTTAATATTTATAGGCGTACGTTTGACCGCTATCTCACCTGATGTTAAGCGATGATGCGGTCTATTTTCTTCAACTCAACGACACAGCACTTCCTTTTTACTAAGCACTCGTAAAAAACTATAACAATAATGGTTCATCACCTGCCTAGCCTTTTCCCAACTTATATATTGGGGTCGGCTTCCAGTCAAACCGGATTCAGCTAAATACCAGTATTTTACACGGAGCGACTGCCTCTGAGACCTCTACTACCCATTAACTGGGTACACGGTACTCCTTGGCAAGACTGGAGTCAGATTTTCTGACTTCTGACAATCCGTAACGACTGCTAAAGATCTGCAAATAACAGCCGGTACCAGGGATGTGAGTGCCTGTCCTTTTCAGCGGAGCGAAGCAGCGGATCGGACCAACGGAGCAATTTTAACCAATGGAATCCAAACCAATGGTTAATTTTTCTCCACATTTCCGCTCTGCTGTGTGGCTCCGCTCAAATGGACAGGCACCATTAACGTGCTTTCCGAGGCACGTGGGAATATTGGTATGTTTACATGGTCACCCATCGACAAGCGGACCTCGGCAAAGTAAGCAAGGTAAATGAAAAAAAGATGAAAAGCAAAGGAGTGGAACTCTCTGCCTGCGTCTGTTTCCGAACGCTTACAACCCTAATCTCTTAAAAGTTAGAGCGAACTGGCTTCTTCTGGGTAAACTCGCTCCATCGTACAATTTGTCTCTGTCATCTCTAACCAAGACTGGAGTAGAAGAGCAAACCTGATGGGTTTGCTCTTGACTCCAGTCAAATAACAAAAAAACCGCACTGTATAAATAAAAACATCCCAAAATAAGTGAGAACTTATCAAACAATCTTGCAGAATCTTACAACGCTATAATGAGTGGCCAAACCAGCATTAATTCACATCCCCATAAATATGAGATTTGTTTGATACTTCAAAGGGAGAAAAAAAGCAGTTGAATTGGTACTCAGGCGTCGGATGCCCGTAATTGAGTTAGTACGCACACTCCCGACTCCCCTCAGAACGAGGCCATGACATCAGCGATTTGTATTTGAAAAGTTCTGGTTAAACTTCACCCACACGCACAAAACGTTTTGGGAACACATTCATTATGCGTACAGCTAAGGAGTGGAATTTCTTGCCAGAGTCTATGTTTCCTGATAGCTACAACCTGGGAGTCTGTAAGTCAAGAGTGAATAGGTTACTTCTAGGTAAGCGTGCTCCATCTTAGACCGCATCTTCGCTTACCGTCAGGTGAAATAGTGATCAAACGTGTGCCTATGAATATTTGATATTGAAAATAGTGTTTTAAAAAATGTAGTAACTAATATTCGTTGGCATGAAAATATAGTGTCATAGGAGAAGCTTAGTAGGAACAGCCAAATTCCGTAAACTATCAACAGCCTGGAAAGAAATGGAGGGAAGTGAATGTTTTAGCTTCATCATTGAACACTTCTCAACTCGAATCTGAACCTGAACTCGTCTCCCACTTATCCTTCACTAAACTCTCTGGTACAGGCTATCAAAGATCCACATGTATTATTAACGATCTGCTCGCTTCGTGGCTCCAATCTTCAAGAGTTCGCGGCGGATATGAAATCAATGCGATGAATAGACGAGAAACGAATTGCGGGGATCGCTTGGCGAAAGTTTGTAGCAGACAAACCCACGATACGCAGTAGATATATCACTCCGTACACTGATGTACGAATAATAATACACTTTACTTTTGTTCAGTTGCTTTAGGTAACGAAACATGTTTTTTTTGTAGATTTCTAAGGTCCGGCTGTTATTTGTAGATAGTAGCTGACCCACGCAAATTCATCTGGGTCTTATTAATGCTCCGCTCTTCTTAGTCCTACCATGTTGTTACATAGTCTTTAGCCTTCATAGAAATATGTTTTCAATTACTCGAACCAGCAGTACCTGAGTATAGAGAGTTTAGACACACAAACATTCAGCTTTAAAATATTATTGTACGTATTTGACAGTTCGCCAAGGTGTATTATGCTCAAGAGAGAGAGTCAGAGCGGCTAAAAAGGCCGCTTTAGTAGAATATTCACACAACAATCTGTCAAATTACATTTTCATCTTTATCGCTAACGAGGTTCAAGATTGATTGGGAAAATTTGAGTGACGGGTAGCGTGATTTACTTTCTAATTCTGCTAAAGTGGCCGTTTTTAGACCTTTTTTAAGCTAGGCAAATCACCAAATGACTCCTGCACTGCGTAAAGCAGAAGGGAGTGTCAGACTCCTACTGACTAAAACTCATCCGTGTTCCTTCTAATGCCTTTTGCGTTCCAGGGCCGGATGCATTTCGTTAGACTGAAAGTCAACCTCAACATGTTTGAACAGTTGTGAAAAGGCTAGGCAGATTAATTTTTAAACGTAAAAAAAATCTTTACAAAATCATGATCCAACCTTTTCGGCTGCACAAACTATTTAGTATTACTCAAAAAACGATGACTGTAGTATCAAAGAAGAATAGAACTTCATAATACTTGAATTTGACGTAAAACTCCATTCCATAAAAGTTAGAGTCTTGATTGATCTTATCCGATTTCCTTTTCCAATCTCTTTGATTCTCTTAAGTGTAAAGAGTCCCACGTTAACGCCAAACACTTCTTAAAACCCCACATATCTTACTGTCACATGTATTGGTATTGGTTGTATGTATTTTGGTGGAACAGCGTCGCCGACACGTGGGATCCGGATTACTCCCCCGTCGCGGGATTACAGCCGCTGGTTATGTACTTGTGTAAGTACATCATGTTTGTACTTTTGAAGGGACAAATCATTTTTTCATCTTCATTTTTATGCTATTCATTCTTTAAACTTTAACTTTCATCTAAAACATCACTTGAGTGCCCGCTCCAGCGACAAGTGTTCGATGTTACGGACATAAGTCGCCATTTAATTGGAGCCGAACTTAGTTATCAAGTTGGAGCTACCGATGGACTCCATCCATTATGGATTACCCGTGTTGTTGTAATGAAGCTATTCAACCCACGGAATTATTTAGCGATCGCGGTTCCTATGAATGTGACAATATAGTTCGATGAATTTCTGGGGAAATATAGTTGTGCTATACTGATGAATCAGCGCATAATAATAGGTTTTAGTTGTGATCCTCTGTTATTAAATATTCGTAAGAATGTGTTGGAGCAGCTGCTATGGACCTATTTCAATAAAACAGTGCGCATTATTCACACACAGTTATCGTACAAAATGTCTTAATTGATAAACTGAAATGCTGTACAGTTTGTCAATTAAGACATTTTGTCTTCAGGTAATTTAACCTGCAAACGCCCGTAAAGCGGGAGAAGTCATTTGATGATTTTCCCATACCTAAAAAAAGGCCCTACTGGGCCAAAGTTGTATTGCCTTACCTACTATTGTCCTTTTAATTTGCGGACGCTGACAGATTTAAGGTTCAACTAACCTATAAATATAACAATCTCCAATCCAAGAAAACATCACCCAAATGTCACTTAACATAAACGCATCACAATCAAATCTCAATAATCTATAACCATTTCGCCATTCCCGAACGTATAGCAATTATAAAACCGTTTTATAAAGTAATATACCGTTCATTATTCGGGAATAATATGACGCTGTGTGGCGAGCGTTCCATTACTGTGCATTACTTATTAAAGCTCCGGCGGCGGCGGTCGCATGCGCCGCTCCCCGCAGACGGCGAACAGACGGCTTTTATTACGCTTTAGGGTGTGGAGTACGTAGGAAATGGATTGCGATGGTGTATTTTGTGTTGCCGAATCTGTTCGAAGGAGTCACCGCGGCCCTAGAACACAAAAGGCATTAAAATGAACACGGATGGGTTTTAGTCAGTAAGAGTCTGACACGATACTCCCTACTGCTCGGCCCAAAGCGGGAGGACTCATTTGATGATTTCTGATCCTCAAAAAATAAGGATGTAGGTATTTTGTCTCTAGAAGCAGTTCACGGCGTTGCGCGCATAGTTCATTTTCAGTGCGATTCTGTAACATCTCACCGTGAAAACGTTGGTGCAGCTTGAATTTAACTGTCATTCCACTATGATTGGATGGAGTCTCCCTTAATGACAGACCGGCTGAGACTCATTCTTGGAATGATTGAAGTGTTCTCGCTAGGTATGTTCCCGTCCCTATTTTGCTCTTGTAGTTTGATAATAGGGAATAAGCACGCGATTTTTTTTATTTATAATATGAATTACTTATAAGCTCCAGTAAACACTCTAGAAAATATTTTTTAAATATCTTCATCAGCGATGAAGTTATAACGCTTCAAAGATTACTTTTAGAACGAGAAGTCCGACATGGAATTTGACGTCACATTACGTGACGTCTATACATCTGCCTTAGAAAATAGCGTTTTCGCGAGAGGGACAGATATATTTGTTTAAAATAATTATATCTCGTTTGTTTTTCGAGCAATTTTGATTCTATTTCCACTGTTAGTAATATATTTTTGTATATTTTTAGATAAAGTGTTTAGATAATAAATATTTTTTTATGCATATTCCCTATTGTGCTACTGCTACAAGAATAACTAAACTAGTGCAAAGTGTAGTAGTAAACACTACTATTTGAGAAAACGACAGGATTCAAAGCCTTCTCGGACAGATCTCTAAATACCTACTTACTTAGTCAAAAAAAATGAAGAAATCTATTTCTGTACATCGTGATCAAGACAATTTAATTATGTTTACTTCTAATTGTATTTAAATAGTTGTCGTTGAAATATTTGAAACAAATTAAACTCGTATTTGTAACAATGAATGCCTTTGTTCCTTGTAAGGTTGTGCTGGGATCAACTAACAAAAAAATATAAAATAAATTTATTTCAGACCTTGATTAGATGAAATGTTTATTTATAAGACAATCCTGTCGTTAACCGCTCTGCAATTCTTATATTTTTTAGGACTCTTGCGATGGAAATTACAGATCGACTACTCAAATAAGACGGTGCCTGAGGTAGTTGAGTAATGCAGAGATCGATAAAGTGACGTTCTGTAGATTTTGCCTACACTCATGAGAAAGAAGCTTGAGTTTATGTATGTTTGTGTAGCTTCCGCGTTGATGTAAAAACAATAGCGCAGTTCCCTCCCACATTAACACTTCATTTGCTTAATACTCCATGTTTTCAGCTAATGTCGGTAGTGGGTACTAAATGGCGCTAGTTTGATGACAAAGTCCTTGCGGTTATCACATAATGTTGCCCTGGTCTAAACTGTTTTTGTTTTGTGTTCAATGGATATTCCTAAATAAACAGCCTGAACATTATCTTGACTGAAGTGTTTGCAAAAAAATCTGATGCAGATACAAAGTATTAAAACAAATAATAATAATCTAGACTGCAACAAAGGGTGTTTCAGTGTGAACGATATTTTTTCACTGTCTTATGTTATTTATTATTACAAGCTAGTGGCCCTGATTATCTACTTCAAAAGAATAGTAATTGAATTTGCCTTACTACTTCTATTAATCATTATTAATCGCATTTAATTATTTTTTTTACATTAAATTCTCTGTATTGCACCTACCACTATTCTCTGCATCACCCAAAGGTTGACTGGTAGAGAATGCCTATGGCATTAAGTCCGCCTCTGTACTCTTTTTGTGCTGAAAGTGTTAAATAAATAAATAAATAAATATCACAAAATACAATAGAAATGTGTCACTATCTTAAACCTGTCAACTGTCCTGTCCTGTAAGGCCCTATCGGGACAAAGTTGTACGATCTAAGGCTGCGTTTCCACCAGAGATGTGCGAGGATGCGTAGCGAGGGATGTGTTTGCTAAGGACCAATAGAATCGCGTAATTTTTCAGCGTAAGCTATTCTATTGGTTCTTAACATACACATCCCTCGCTACGCATCCTCGCACATCTCTGGTGGAAACGCAGCCTTACAATTGTTCTTTTAATTTGCGGGCGCTGACAGTCACTGTTTTAAGAGTAAATTAAATTCCTCATTTCCACCTAGACTGAATCGATCGAGAAAAGATCTCAATAATAAAATCGTAGACGTTACAATTCCTACATTTACACAGAGCGAGGAAATCAAAGTTTTATTAGATGCCGCGAGGAATGGGACTCGCCAGTGAGTTACGGGTCTAACGTCGATTGCTTCGCCGGCCAAATTGAGATAGGTCACGTGCTTACGACGTCTTGGTACCAGGACTTCAGAAGTAGCGAGGAGTATTGAATAGACTTCTTGAGTTTTGATACTAGTCACCTCATTAATGGCTATATCACCGGAAAGTGGCAGATTCCGTAAGATTGTAATAAATCTTTATTAGATTATAATTTATCGAAGTGTTATGAAAACATCGTTTTGTATATAATATATCCCATTCAAATTCAGTAGTTTCCAATACATTGTGTCTTATTTAGAAAAATAGTTTACAATTTCACGCGATATTTTACAATCTTACTGCGTTTGCTATTTTTCGGTGACAGATATAACACTAAAATACGACTAAGTGACCAGAGAAAATAAATAACTGTTAAGTCAGACATTTTCAGTATAAACTTGTCTATTTATGTTTTGCTAACAACGTAATGCTTAAAAGTATTCGTGGCTTGAGTTTTATTATTTAAAACTGCGTGGGTGGGTCCAAAAGGTAGCATACTTTGCTGGGACTGAGTGCTTTCAGGGGAAAAATTAAACAGATCCTTGAAAAGCGTCACGAGCTGGACTAAACCATAAATTAACTTTCCTAAACCCATCATCTTCTTGCACCACTAGCAATACAACCACACCCACTGCTGATAGCCCTTTCTTTACCTATGTCAATCAAAGAAGGGGGCACACAAACAACCCAACCACAAAGTTCCACACACCAAAACCAATACACACAAAACAATAGCAAGAAAATGATTTGCCTCAACCCCACCGCAACGAATGCATACTGTCTTTGTCTGTACCAGGAAAACATAATTTAGCAGGGGGCGTATGCCAACCAATGTTTAAGCTCAGTTTCCTATGCAAATAGAGTTCGTCACGGCATTCGGCCAGGAACTCGAGGTGGTATACAATTGGATCTTCATATTCAATGGAAAGTGCTAGAAACCTTTCACGTATAATCGAAGACACCAAAAAACCGGCCAAGTGCGAGTCGGATTCTCACACTACGGGTTCCGTACCATAAACCGACAAAAACACATTCGTTGTATGGTTGCCCCCATTATTTTATTTTTAATTTTATTATTTGTTGTTAAAGCAACAAATAATAACGCGCATTTAACTAATAAACATAAATGCGGATGGATAGAGAGGGAGAAGAAGACGAAAGAAAAGATGAATGGATTGTGCGAGGAGCGATATGAAAGAGAAGGGAGTTAGTGATAGTTTGACGGCTGATAGGGCAGAGTTGAAGAAAAATACGTGTTGCGCCGACCCCAAGTAACATGAGATAAAATAGACATACACACGCTGTGAAAATTTGTCTGTCTACCTAATACGGTTCTTGAGACCTGCGGTTCTTGCCCGCTGACAGATGGACGGACGGACAGCGAAGGCTTAGTAATAGGGTTCCGTTGGTTATTATTTGGGTAAGCAACCCTAAAAAGTAGTTTTGTGTTCAACAAAGTGAAGTGGAATTGTTGATGTGTGTCATTTAATAAGGGAGTATCAATTTGCGTGCTTTTAAGCGGAGTTTTGTCAAGTGAGGAGTGTGTAAGTGAGCCTACTTGTGAAACCAAAGGGTTAAGTAGGGTTGATATCAAATGTTTCGCATAGTGACACGTTACTCTTTGGCATTATTTATTTCTGGATTTAAAATGTGAGCGTGAATCAAGTACCTAGGTAAAGTTTTGCTTTTTAGCTATATCTATACTAATATTATAAAGCAGAAAAGTTTCTTTGTTTGTTTGTTTGGTTGGTTGAACGCGCTAATCTCAGGAACTACTGGTCCTATTTAAAAAACTCTTTCAGTGTTAGATAGCCCATTTATCGAGGAAGGCTATAACCTTTCTCGATAAATGGGCTATCAAAAAATTTTTCAAATCGGTCTAGTAGTTTCGGAGCCTATTCAATTCAAACAAACAAATCTTTCCTCTTTATAATATTAGTGTAGATAAGTCTGTAGTGTCCCATTGCTGGGCAGAGGCCTCTCTTCTGTCTTTCTATCTCGATTTATCTTGAGCAATCTGAATCTAATGCTTGAGATAAGAGTCCAGCTCATGTTGCCATTTCTTTTAGAGTCATGTTTAAAATAAATTAAAAACCAGCCAAGTAGTCCAGTAAGAATACAATATTTTTTCCACAAAACCTTCGATAATTCTAAAGTTTTTTATTTTTGGTGAGTGGATTAGTTTAGTAAATTCATTGCTATGTACAAAAATGCTAACTGTTTAGAGTTATGCTATAGGTATTAAGTAGGTATTTCCAATTATTTCGTGTTATAACAATATTAGAAAATTTAAATTAAAATACTATACTGGTTCTTTGTTAGTACTATCTAAAGGATATAATAGTGAAAATGCTAACAGATAGGTACTGTGGAACAATGGAAAACTGAAAATTTCCCGTAACTCACTCAATAAAAAATTTAAGTTTTTCAAATCGTTTTCTATATACTTAGAGAGATTAGTTATACCTTACAACAAAAGTTCTAACAATTCAGTAATATGGCTGCACAAGTAATTGTATTTTTACTTTGCGATTAGCGAAATATTGAATTTAAGTTTTATAAATTTGCGCCTACATATTCGTATTAATAAACTCTACTATCATACAAAAGTTTCAACAGATACATGCTATGCCTTTTGTTTAATAAATAAAATACAATTTGGATATTGAGGCGCAGTGTAGGTACGCGGCAATTCGTGCAGTACGGTGCCGGCGCGGTAACACTCCGAAACACACTCACAAACGTAGGTACCTACCTATTGAATGACTCGCGAAATCATTTCATTACTGTCACATGCACATCTCACACTTGAATCACTAGGTAGGTACTTACTCTGTTCCAGTCCGTGACTTCTACCTACGTGTAATTAGCAAAATCCCGTCGCTCCAGTTTTAAAAAAATCTGTTTTGAAAATACGTTGTTGTACTTTATTTCAAAGAATTTAATACCTACCTACCAAGATCGTAATATGTAGACTATAATTTTATTATATGTATTATGTAGCTAGGTACTTGTTATAGTGATAGAGGAACAGAGACAGAAAGTGGAGATTCGATTACAACATTTTTTTCCGGGATAGTTGTCCCGGGTTTTAGGACATCACTTAAGTAGGTACTAATTATAATAGGTAATAATTATATCAATAGTAGGTAATAATTATATCAAAGCAATAAAATTATTGGATTCAATAAGTAGGTACCTGTTTTTGTTTCATTATTTTTAATGTAGGTACCTTAGAATAATAACGCATAGAAACCTAGTACGAGTGCAAAAAGTGAGGCAACTAAAACTTAGCCTAATCCGTCAAACTTAGCCGTCAGGCCGTCAGTACTCAAGGTCACGTTCCGTCGAACACAGCTCGCGAGTAAATAATTGAAAATGACAGTTTGTTGCGTGAAAAGATGTTACAGCACATCAGGAAAACAAAAAATGTGATAAAATAACATTTCACAAATAAGTACTCACATTCCATGCACTATTTTTACGTAAATCGATAAATGAAACAAAATTCTAATAACCTAACTTGTCATAACACAGTGTTGCTATTTGTGAGGAAAAAATACCCACATTGCTTTCATTCATGTTTTTCATTTTTGTAATTTTAAAATACAATACTTACTGTTAATTCATATCAAACCCGATGTTTTAACATTGTTTATAATTATAACCCATCAAGCATTCTAAACGCATTGAACAATATCTCATTCTTTATGCGATTTATTTCCTTTTATTTTGAAATAAATTGAATTATACCTTCCGAAAAAATATGTCATATTACATGAAAAATCATGTTTACCTTTTCCAGTTCCCAACAACATAAAATACTTGCCTTGATAGCAAAATAGTAATGCGTCTTCCCATATTTTGTGGGTAACGGCTTAGTAATGGTATCACTGAAAGCTATATCTGTGTGCGTTAGAGGAACGTAGACACATTCGGCTCACGCAAACAAAGAAAATGAAGTGGACACACGATTTTGCTCGGGTTTTGTTCGAGACGCGGCTTCTATGCGTTATTATTCTAAGGTAGGTACACTAGTGATACCTATCCCGAAACCCGAAACAATTTCCCGAAAAAAAAAGTTGTATGGAAGTCACTTTTTGTCTCTGATACTTAACACAAAGATAACAATTAATGCTGTATACTCACGGAACAGAAAAAACAGTGTATACCTACCTATTCCGATCTGTCAAACAGATAGTGCTTTTAAATATTCATCGAACACTATCACAGCCATAACCTTAAAAATTGAATTGAATAATTTGAACACTATCAAAATAAGATTAGACATCGACATACATCTTTTTAACAGTCCGTTCAATCTATTTTGACTTCTATTGCGTTGGTGGCATGACAAATGGCAGCTGCAGTAAACAGTTGGTATTATAATCACGTAATACTTCAGAGCAGTAGATACTGACAACAGAGTGATGGTCGCCATACTAGAAAGTGCAACTATAAATTAGTCACAAATGCATCCAAAGGAGCTATACTCGGTACTCCATTTACCATTAGATAAGACATTTAAGGTGGAACCGCCAGGGTAGCCCGCGAAATTCAATTATTTTTATGTTTTTTGCAATTTGCCGGTCAGTGTGAAGTTGTGAAGCTGTAAGTTAAACAAAATACTATTCGCGGCCGTAACGCATATTTATCTAAAGAATTATACCCATTGAGCGATTGACTACTGCGCAGCATGTCGCGGGTTCGATTCCCGAACGGAACAAATATTTGTACGACCTACAAGTATTTATTCCGAGTCTGGGTGTTTTTCTATCTATAATATGTATGTATTTACAAAAAAAATATGTCTATAAGTAGTTTATCAGCCATCTCGTTACCGTAACACAAGCATTAGGTTGCTTAGCTTGGGACTATATGGCGTTGTGTGAAATGTCCAAGGATATTATTATTATTCCATTTATTTATTTTTTTGTACATAGATTTTACATTTTTAAATATTTCTATAAAACTAATAAAAAAAAAAACATTTAAAATATAAAAATAGTAGCCCACCGGCATCGGGAACAGGGTCCAAGCTACCGGTGCGGTGGTCAGGGCTCCCGAGAGAGGAACCTCCTAACAATACGCGCCGTGTCCAGGAGTACTGCTTTCTGGATCAAGCCCTTGATCCAGCTGCCCAACGAGAGCCTCTTCAGATGTTGATCGAGGCTCTTGGCTATTATGCCATTGGCCGTTACGACTATTGGCACAATGACTGCTGTGTTCACATCCCACATGTCGACAACCTTGCGAGCCAAGTCAAGATACTTACTTTGTTTCTCTTTCTCAGACTTCACGAGGTTCTCATCATGAGGGACTGCTATGCCAACAATCATTGCGCGACGCTCTAGTCGGTCTATCACCACTATGTCAGGCTTATTGGCAACAATAGTCCTGTCAGTGATGATAGACCGATCTCAGTACAACGTGCAATTGCCATTTTCGAGAACTGGGTCGGGCAGATACCTAGTACGGTACTTCCGATTCCACAAGATTGTATCTCAGACCAAGTTGCTGGTGGATGACCCTAGCTACGAGGTTGTGCCTGTGCAAATAGTCTCCGTTAGCCAGACTAGAACAACCGGAAATAATGTGGCGGATGGATTCCCCGGGTCGGTGACATGCCCGACATATGTCAACTGTACCGTCCTTCACAATGTATTTCCGATAGTTGTTCGTCATCATAACTTCGTCCATGATCGCACAGACAAAACCTTCGGTTTCCCCAAAGAGGTCACCAAAACGCAGCCAGGCTAAGACGCAAAAAAGTCTACATCGGGCCCATGAAGGACCCGATAAAAGCGTCCGTGAAGCTCCTTGCTCTGCTATACCTCCCTGCGGTCGTTAGTATCTAATACCACAGGTTTGCGCCAGTTCTCGTTAGCCAAGGAGAGCGAGGTGAAGCCTTTGTCCACCGCTACCACATCTCGATGCATACCCACGTCGGCCTCTAGGAAGAATTCCCTAAGGCTGCATACCTCGCGGTTGTGCAGGGTCTTAGCATTTAAGAAGCCACGACCCCCGCACTTCCGCGGGATATACAGCCTCATCACCGATGACCGTGGGTGATGCATCCGATTTGCGGTAAGCAGTGAGCGTACCCTAGTCTATCCAGGGCGTCAAGATCTGTCTGAGTCCATTTGAGTATGCCGAAAGAGTACATCAACACCGGCATGACCCAACCGTTGTAGGCACGCACCTTGTTTCCGCCTGATAAAAGACTGTTAAGTACTTTATTCAGGCGGCCCAAGAAGCGCTCCCTCAACGATTGTTTCATATCAGCAGCATTGATGCCTAACGCTTCCGACATACCCAAATCTTGTAAGTTTCGGTTGAGGAGAGGGACCTAAGGTGTATGGAATCCGAGAGTTGCGTTCCCACGGATTCCATAATCTCCCCTCGCTTTACATGCATGACCGCACATTTATCCACACCAAATTCCATCCTGATGGCGCTACTGAAGGTTTCTGTTACCTTCAGTAGCTTCATCACTTGCAATTTGTTAGGAGCAAATAGTTTCAAGTCATCCATGTAAAGGAAGTGTGATATGACCTGACCACCTCTTCTCAACCGGAAGCCTTGCCCCGAACGCTCCAGCAATGTACTGAGAGGGTTGAGGGCCAGACAAAACCACAGTGGACTCTAAACTGTTGCCCTGAAATATGCCTCCCTCGATCCTCATCGAGTCGCTGTTCACCTGGGTCTGTCGACACCCTGGATAGTGTTCGCTGTTCACCTGGGTCTGTCGACACCCTGGATACCCTATCACGATATCAGGAAGGTGCGTAGAACTGCATTAACTTTAAACATCTCCAGCACCCTCATGAGCCATGTTCATGTGGCACTGAGTCATAGGCCTTCTTATAATCTATCCAGCATGTCGACAGATCCCTTCGGGAACGACGAACCTGTTGGCTAGTGGCAATATCAATGAGGAGCAGCTCCTTAGTACCGCGGGACCCGTTCCTACATCCATTTTGAGAAGCAGACATAATAGTATTACTATCAATATGATGGTTCATCTTAGCTCTCAAAATGAATGTAAGAACTTTATAGACCGGTAAACACGTGATCGGTCTATAATTTTTAGGCTCCGCGGTACTACCTGATTTATGGAGCAGGTGGGTTATTCCTGTAGTTAGAAACTGGGGCAGCGACCCTGACTCTAAGGCAGACTGGAATTGAGATGCCAAGCGAGCGTGCGATCCTTGGAACCATTTTATCCAAAAGTTGTGCAGCCCGTCCGGTCCTGGAGATTTCCAGTTAGGCAACGGACGGACTGCACGAGCTACATCTTGGAGGCTGATAGTAATTGCCCCCATCTCTGGTATCGGTTCGCACGCGCGTTCGACTTCCAGAGTCCAATCGCCTTCGGTATGACTGACAGGCTCCGACCTGCTGGATGCTGCGCCAGAATGAACACATGGCGTCATCATCCGGTAGGCGCGTATCAGTCACACCTTGGTCAGGTCGCTCCCAAGCCCTATAAACCCACCTCTCATTGCTTTGAAATGTGCGATTCTGAGTGTATCGTTCCACTCGCCGCTTGTACCGACGTAAACGGTCACTCTACGGCGAGTGTTGCCCTCCCTGAAGCAGATAAGTTTGCCGATGAGTGCTCTAGCCTCACCGATACGACGCTCGATCCTGCACTGCCAAGCTAGTACGGCTGGTCGCGTAACTCTGTCACTGTTAGGAAATTTGACATGAGCTACACGACATGCCGCTGCAGCCGCACAGTATAAGATCGAGTGGGTACAACTCGATTGAATGACTTTTTCACGAATTAAAATTAAATCGAGTTCTATGAACTTAGAGGGTTATATTGAGGATTTCAATAGTCATATTCCTTTAGATAAATGCTCTTTACGATCGCGAACTCTATTCTGTTCAACATACAGCTTTACACTGACCGGCAAATTGCAAAAATCACAAAAAAAATTGAATTTCGGGATACCGAGCAGCTGCCACCTTAAACAAAACTTTTTACAGACCGTTCAACCGATTTTTACTTCTATTCCGTACTCCGTAGGCATAAGGATGGCATTAAAAGCAAAAACGTGATTATAATACCAACTGTTTACTGCAGCTGCCATTTGTCATGCCACCAACGCAATAGAAGTCAAAATAGCTTGAACGGACTGTTAAAAAGATGTATGTCGATGTCTAATAATGTGATAGTGTTCGATGAATATTTAAAAGCACTATCTGTTTGACACATCGAAATAGGTATACAGCATTTGTTATAGTATCAGAGACAAAAAGTGACTTCCATACAACTTTTTTTTTCGGGAATTTGTTTCGGGTTTTGGGATAGGTATCACTAAGTGTACCTACATTAAAAATAATGAAACAAAAACAGGTACCTACTTATTGAATCCAATAATTTTATTGCTTTGATAATTATAATTATTTTTGTACCTACTTAAGTGATGTCCCAAAACCCGGGAAAACTATCCCGGAAAAAAATGTTGTAATGGAATCTCCACTTTCTGTCTCTGTTCCTCTATCACTATAACAAGTAGCTACATAATATAATAAAATTATAGTCTACATATTACGATCTTGGTAGGTAGGTATTAAATTCTTTGAAATAAAGTATAACAACCTATTTTCAAAACAGATTTCTTTTAAAGTAGAGCGACGGGATTTTGATAACTACACGTAGGTAGAAGTCACGGACTGGAACAGAGTAAGCACCTACCTAGTGATTTGTGTGAGATGTGCATGTGACAGTAATGAAATGATTTCGCGAGTCATTCAATAGGCCTACCTATTGAATGACTCGCGAAATCATACCTACGTTTGTGAGTGTGGTTCGTAGTGTTACCGCGCCGGCCCCGTGCTGCACGAATTGCCGCGTACCTACACCGCGCCTCAATATCCAAATTGTATTTTATTAATTAAACAAAAGGCATAGCATGTATCTGTTGAAACTTTTGTATAATAGTAAAGTTTATTCATACGAATATGTAGGCGCAAATTTATAAAACTTAAATTCAATATTTCGCTAATCGCAAAGTAAAAATACAATTACTTGTGCAGCCATATTACTGAATTGTTAGAACTTTTGTTGTAAGGTATAACTAATCTCTCTAAGTATATAGGAAACGATTTGAAAAACTTAAATTTTTTATTGAATGAGTTACGGGAAATTTTCAGTTTTCCATTGTTCCACAGTACCTATCTGTTAGCATTTTCACTATTATATCCTTTAGATAGTACTAACAAAGAACCAGTATAGTATTTTAATTTAAATTTTCTAATATTGTTATAACACGAAATAATTGGAAATACCTACTTAATACCTATAGCATAACTCTAAACAGTTAGCATTTTTGTACATAGCAATGAATTTACTAAACTAATCCACTCACCAAAAATAAAAAACTTTGGAATTATCGAAGGGTAAAGTCTTCTGGCTACTGGACTAAAGTGCCAGTCGGACTCGCACTCGAAGATTTCCGTACCATATACCTTAATTTTTATTATTTGTTATTATAGCGGCAATAGAAATTCACAATCTGTGAAAATTTCAACTGTCTACCTGTTACGGTTCTTGAGATACAGCCCGCTGACAGACAGACTGACGGACGGACAGCGGAAGCTTAGTAATAGGGTTCCGTTCGTTACCCTTTGGGTACGGAACCTTAAAAATGTAACTTATAAATAACTAATTTAGTTGCAAAACCTATTTAGTAAGCAGGTTTACACCTTCAAATAAAGAAAAAGAAAGAAAAAGAGTTTATTTGCGGTCAACATGACGCATACCAAAACTACACAAAATATTACAATTATATAGGAAATACTTACATTTTGTAAGCACTTTTTTCAATGTAAAAACATACCTACCTGGCACTGGTTTCATCAAAATCTCTTACAAAGAAACACTCATCACTCTCTTACTTAAGTAGGTACTTACGTGAAGTCACAACGATTCGTACAACAATACAGTAAATCGAGCCATTAAAACCGAGTGGCCACTTAGTTCCTCAGATTATTGCGTGTTCTTCAGGATACGTAAATTATTTGATGTCTCTTCGTTGCCATGGACAAATAAATTTGTTTTCTGAAAAACGCAACAGTTTTATCTTCTTAATCTTAATATATATAAATCTCGAGTCACAATGTTTGTCCTCAATGGACTCCTAAACCACTTAACCGATTATAATAAAATTCGCACACCATGTGCAGTTCGATCCAACTTGAGAGATAGGATAGTTTAAATCTCAATTTTTTGTTGCAATATTATTTAGGAGCGGAAAATGTGACGCAGACGAAGTTGCGCGGGACAGCTAGTAATAATATATAAATCACGTGTCACGTTGTTTGTTCGCGATGGACTCCTAAACTACTTAACCGATTTTAACCAAATTTGCACACGGTGTGCAGGTTGATCCAACTTGAAAGATAGGGTAGCTTACATCTCAATTTATAGTTGCAATATTATTCAGGAGCGGAGCATTCATGGAAAATGTGACGCAGACGAAGTTGCGCGGGTCAGCTAGTATATTTATATGTCTCGTACTGCAATAATCTTGCGGAATTTGTACGAATGATTCACCGCGGCCCTGGAACGCAAAAGGCACTAAGAGGAACACGGATAGGTTTTAGTCTGTAAGAGTCTGACAATCCCTCCTGCTCCGCCCAAAGCGGTAGGACTCATTTGATGATTTCCCATCCTTAAAATAAAAACAAGGTGTCTTACTCGTTTGTAATAGCTTTTACTTAACAAAAAGTTAGTCAATACTGTCTCATACCACATGCAAAATAAGAAATTGAAATTAAACCAGTTAAATTGCAATAGCTTAGTTTAGTGTTCGTGAATGTCACTAGAGCTCACTTGGTTCCTAGACATCTGAAAAAAGAAAGAAAAAAAACACAAAAGTACAATTTTGTGAAAAATTGGGAAGATATGCGTCATATTTGCGCGGCATAAACGGCCATCTCTCATCATAATGCAGGGACTCACTTGCGAGACAGCCACAGCGCTGGTTTTTAGCCACAGCCGGCGTATACGGTTCGACGTCATTCGAAGCAGCATTATCGAGACACATTCTTTATTTTTTTTAAAATGTGTCGTCTTTCCATGGCCTTTGACAACCCTATTCCTGGTCTTTCGATTAGCTAGTCATCGGCTGAGATTTGAAATGATCTTATTTCAGATGCGCCTGTGAGTTAGCTGTCATGTTTCCAAGAAATGAGCTTATTATCGGGTTGTTGTCACATAAAAAGTAATAATTTTGTGGTTTTGATTACTTACTATTATTTAAATGGCCTCCTATAACATTTTTATATCTATTATCGACTGGAAAGGTACCCAAAACTGGGGGCAATGGCACTTTGAACGGCAAAACTTATCCTCTGTCCAAGGTGAAAGCCAGTCCTTGGATCACTCGAAGTGTCAATTAGGCATTTGGATAGATCTTTAAACAGTGTTTTCGAATGTTAAGTAAACACAAACTCTACAGTTCCATGAAACTACCCGTCCAACCAAGGCATTTGGACATAATATTCAATCAGTTCGCATAATTTCAGCTCCAATTATTCGAATGCAGATTCGCATCTAAACTGCAGAGGTGCCTTTACCACGAGTCTAATGGAACAGGAACCAAGAAGTTTGCCTTCTGAATTGAATCTTCAATTAAACGTTCCCTTAGAAAGCACGACTTGCTTCGATCGCCCAGTTGGACCAGAAACTACGAATCATTATGAGAAACCAATATAGTTTTTTTTATAAGTCAAACTTTGAAATCGATTCCTTTGCCTATCGAGAGCTAACTTCCTCCTTTATGATATCTGTTAATTGGTTTGGATTCTTTTTTTAAATTTGAATTGGTTGGAAAATGTAATGAGATATTTTAAACGTTGATTTTTTGTATTCTATTTATTTTCGTGTATAAACTTCCTTGCATCGTACTAACTAAACAATTTAATGTTTTACTTTTGGCAATTAAGCCAAAAGTTAGTAGCCATCTTTCGAAAACCAAAGTATTGTAGGAAAAAACCAAAGTAATCTCTCATATTGATTTTCCTCGCGTCTCAAAATCCTCTAAGAAGAAAAAAATGTATCCACCTACACTCCAAATATATACAGAATGATTGAAAGATAGATGAATAAGCCCATTCGTCATTGTCCGATTTTAGGGATTCGCCGGACAAAGGGAATACTTACTCCGGGTTCTGATTACCATCTGTTGTAATAAGTATATGAATGGGTTCCGTCCAAATCTTAATTAGGTTCCACTTTGTATCTCACGGTTGAAACCTGGAGACGCGCGAGCGTTATCATTTTGGTTTATAAACCTTGGTAGATTGGTTTTTACCTTAGATATTATAGGTAGGTAATATGTCCCACAGTAAATGTGAGTTTTATTTAGATATTGATTCAAGACTAAATGTTTTAAAAATTGCGATACCTGAAGTTTATTTTGATGGATGAGGTGATTAAATATAAAAAATGTTATTTCAGACCTGCATAATACTGCATATATTCCAAAACAATGAAGACCAATTTAATTTTGTAGATGTTTTGTTCAATCTTGTACAGCTTTGATAGACATGCATGCTCTATTACTTATTCATATTTACATATAAAATGTGATATAAACACATAATATATTGATGAGATAAGACTTTTTTAATTCCCCGTAAATTTATGAGGTGATAATAATTTTAATAGTCTAGCCGTGCGGATAAAATGAACGAAATGTATACGATGACTGTCTGCGCAATCAGATGGAAAGAATAAAAAAAATTGAGAATTATCTAACGCAAGCCTTTTAAAAATAAAACGTCGATGCACTTTGAAAAGTTAGTAGCAAAGCAGATGGACGGTAGATCCAACTGCAATAATTGATCAGCAAATCGAGGTAAACAGGCACCTGGCCGGCACTCATGATTGCCTTCAATAATGCAACGTTCCTAGCACGAAACGTATTGCTCGGCCATATTACATAGCATGATATCACCCGATGGGAACTACTCGGGCGGCACGACAATCCCATTTGGTCGGATAATACGGCATTCATAATAAGCGTGCTGGCGTATGGACGGAGTAAACAAGGCTTGACTGCACACGCCATTAAGATATTCAAAGCCGATATGGAACGACCATAGACTTGACATGTACTTTTTAATTATATTTCACGTTTTATTGCACTAGTGGTGTCAGTATTATTTATGTATAACGTCGGATCCGCGGGGCTGTAAAAATTATAATATTTATAACTTTGTTCGTTTATTTTTACTGCTCCTCCTAAAAACGTTCAGGCTATTTTCTTGGTTATCTTTTATGTTTATCTATTCATATACTTTTAGAGGTTTGAATATTAGAGGGTGAAAATATCTTGGATTCTTGGAATAACTTTAACTTATAGTACCAAGGATCCTAATACAGTTTTGAGATGAACCAATTGTTTCTCATTTAATTTAATTTATTTCGTTAATTTAATTGCATTTACCATTTATTTCTGTGGCTCCGTGTTCCCTCAATTCTGTTAAACAAATAGGTTTATAAACCAGTTTTTAAGTCATCGCCGTCAATCAAGACGGTAACATCATCCCTCCAGTTGCGGGGATGAACGTACACCTGTACCGAATTAATTGCCCCGTCGAGTCCAGCTAATTATAAATGGGAGTGATATATTATATGCTTAACAAATTCGCTAATTTCGCCTCTGAGGACCGTTTAGTTTGGAGTTCACTTGACAACTGTACTGGTTGACTCTGGAACACGAAGTTTATGTCAATTAAAATAAAATTCGGCTGATTCTTAATTTGAATTTGAAAAATGTCATTATCAATATTGATGAATAAGACAAAATTACCTACTGCTGTTAATCCTCCAACGTTGAATTATAAATAGAAATCCTAATCTACATAAAATGGAAGAGGAAAAATTTAATCAAAAGTCTATAGAAGGTAGCTAATCAACTAAAATTATAATACTATTTGGATCCTATCAGTATAATACTATTTAAAAGAATGAGTGACATGTATTTGACACAGATTAAAAAATAAATAATTTGAAGTAGAAACGAGGCTGTGGTGCTGAAATAGGGCAATGCTAAGTTTAAAGTGGTTGGCGGTCTAAAGTCTTGACTCAACAGTTGCGGCTATAGATATCTTGGACTTAGTAACATTTCTATAGGTACAAATAGGTAACAGCGATACCAGTTAGCCAATCTTGAAAGTCAAAAATAAATCTAGCTTTTAGTGATAAAAGTATAATATAATATGATAACAAAAAAACATGATATCTTTTCTTTTGACAAAGCTCAAATTTCAAATAGATCGTTTATTAGATTAGGTTTTAGAAAATTTCTGAGAAATCTATCTTCAAAGTAGAGTATTATTTTCTTTTCTTGGAAGTAGAAGCTATCAGAATTATGATAAGTTATTGGAAAAGTTGATAGACAAACAAGTGACTTGCTTGTATCAAACGAGCCTTCGTTTCGTGCCAGTGTTATTAGAGTTGTGTTGTTTTAATTGAGGCTAAAATATCAAGTTCTAAAGGCTCAAGTTAAGTTTGTGTAACTGAACCGTTATTTTACGGTTTCTTTACATTTTCGACTTGTGTTTTCGAAGGTTTTACGGTAGGTCTTCTATGTTGCGAACAATGGGAACTGATATTTTCTTTCTTGTACCTCTCTAAAAATAGAATACCAAAATGGTTCCGGGAATTTGATACGATATATGATAAGGTAGGAAATGAAACCATTTAAGTGTGGGTATCGTATCAAGTTCTATATGAATGCGTTGTTATTCAGATTGGACAGTTTACCTTCAAAATAAATACTACTGTTTTATTTTATTGACTTACGTATCTGCGTTGCGGAATTTATTCTGAGTCACCGCGGGCCTGGAACGCAAAAGGCATTAGGAGCAACATGGATGTGTTTTAGTCGGTATAAGTCTGACTCTACCTTCTGCTGCACCCAGAGCATGAGGAGTCATTTAAAATTCGACTAAATACAAAATATCTATTGACATTGCTTTTTTACCAACATAGCAATTACTGCGATTCACTGACTGCCAGGGGTTGCAAAGGTTGGTCTGTGGATGGGTGACCATCTTAACATAACGAGTTTCCTGCGTGCCACGGAAAGCATGATAAGCAGTTGGTCCCGGCTGTCGTTTGAAAATCTTTGGCAGTCGTTACGGATTGTCAGAAACCAGTAAATCTGACTTCAGTCTTGCCAACTACCGTGTTACCTAGAGTTAATGGGTTATGGAGGTCTGGTAGGCAGCCGATCCACGTAAAACACTGGTATTCAGGAAACCGACCCCAGTATAGTAAGAAAAAGGTTAGGCAGATAAAGATGAATGCTCTCACTGACGTTTGTGATAGAGTTGGCCATAGACATATTTTTTACCAACATAGCAACTACCGCGATGCACTGACTATCACTTCCTAAACTGTGTTGCCAACAAAATAAGAATATGTATTTAACATGAATGTTGCGGTTGGCGCTAAGCCAGGGTGCCCCTGGGAGATGAGGAAGACTTAATTTTAGACATAAGTACGTCGTAAACGTATTACTTACGTCCCACTGGCTTTAGGAGGTAATTCATTAATAGTTGGCGCATTAGTTTAGTCTTGGCTGAAAATAACTGAAGCAATAAAATTACCTGTCACCGTGATTATGTCGATATCCGTAATTTATTTTTACTACCTTTTATTTAGTCTTTATGTATATATTATTAGCGTATTATGTATGTATCTGTGTATCTATTATGTTATATTATAATTATTATTTTTTTTGTTTTTCTTATGTCACACCATAACAGCCCCAATTTCATGTCCAGTCAAATACTGTCTCCATCCCAGGTTGCCTGGAAGAGATCGCGAAATGCGATAAGGCCGCCCATTGTATGTATTTTAGTTCTAAGTTTCCTATTGTATTTAATTTTTGGTGTACAATAAAGTATAAAATAAATAAATACAACATATTATTATGTGTAAAGGATTTTCTCTTGTAGATTTTTTTTTCTTTGTGTAGTCCGGAGTTTATTAATAGGAGTAGATGGGAGCTGGCTGCTATGATAAAATAACAGTAAAAATTGGTCATGTTAACAGATTCTGGATATCACCTTATCTCCATAGGCCTGGGGGGTTAAAAAGTCCACTTTAGCAGAATCATGTTAGAATCATAACATTAATCACACAAAATCTGTCAAATTTCATCTTTATCGCTAACGCATTAGGTTCAAGGTTGATTGGAAAAAATTGACAGTGAAGGGTAACGTGATGTGCTTTATGGTTCTGCTAAAGTCACCTTTTTAGACACGCTGTAGAGAAAGTTGCCTGCTCCGTAATCAATCAAAAAATTCTCAAAAAAAAAAAAAAAAATGAATAAATAATAATATCCTTGGACATTCCACACAACGCCTTGTAGTCCTAAGCTAAGCAACCTAATGCTTGTGTTATGGTAACGAGATGGCTGATAAACTACTTATATACATTTTTTTTTGTAAATACAAATACTTAGATATATAGAACAAATACTTGTAGGTCGTACAAATATTTGTTCCGTGCGGGAATCGAACCCGCGACATGCTGCGCAGCAGTCAATCGCTCAACCACTGCGCCAACCGTGTCGTCAAAATCCAAACAAAAATCCAACAGTTTACTACTGCGGTAGTCTTTGTTAATTTAATACACATCCTTAAAATAATGAGAGACAATGAAAACGAAACGGCCCTTTTAATATTCAGTCGGATTTTCCGAGAGAAAAAATCCCGGTTCGCTGCCCTACCCTATTTGTCTTTTTACCCCATATCTGCTTTTGCAAAGCTGCTTTCAGGAAAGCTGTGACCGAAAACATTCGGGAAATATCTGGAAGGGTCCTTCTTTTGTAAATCATTAATGTAAACAATATTGTTTTAAATCGAACGTTCGGAAAATCGGTTTAGAGTTTGATGGATCGAATTTGAAATTAATTGGCTTCTTTTTTATTTTATTCACTTAGTTAACAGCTCATTTACACGTGTAACCAACAGACAAGATAAGGAACAACAGTACAGGGTACAAAGGTGTAACTTATTTCTGATGAAATCTCTTCCTGATTTACAGAAGGAGAATTGAAAAAAAAAGAAATGAGATGTAGACACCACCGACTGAGTTTCTGACAGACAACGCACAGCCGAAACTACTGGTCGTAGGAAGCTGAAATTTGGCATGAAGGTTCCTTGGGGAGTTGAGAGAAAAAAAACGGGACATGCGCGTACGAAGTCCCGGGCGAAAGCTAGTTAAAAATATGAGAAATACTAAAAATCGTAGTCGAGAACGTCGTAGTGTATTTTTAAGTTTTTTTTTTAAATACACTACGATGTTCTTATGAGTAAAGATTTAATCTCTAAAAGTTTCAAAGACTGTTACTTTTATAATTTTGTTTAAGTACTTCTACCGCGTTTAAAAAGTTCCTACTCCACTGAAATTAGCATTTGAAACAATTTCTAATTTTAGAGTCTCTACCTACTTGCAAAGTAAACTCACTCATATTATAAAACAAAGTCCTCCGCCGCGTCTGTCTGTATGTCTGTTCGCGACAAACTCCAACACTACTGCACCGATTTTCATGTTGTTATCAACGAGGAAGTTTTGGTATATAATTTGTCAAGCGGGCAACGCCGCGGGCATCAGGTAGTAATATCATATATTAATATGACGTCATATTGGATATAGATTAAACTAGCCATAATTAATATTGCGCATCTTGTATAATATAAAAATGAATCGCTGAAGGTGTTGCTAAGCGCTAATCTCGAGTACAACTGAACCGATTTCGCTAATTCTTTTTTTTGTTGTGCTTGCGACTGTCAGGAGAAGGTTCTTATGAAAGAAAAAAATAAGAAAGTTGAAGTTTTAGGTAAATAAATTGCTACTTTGTGGCCGTCACGCTCAGTCGTCGGATAATTTTAATGAAACAATAACTTTATAGCTAAAATTATCCAGTTTTATTAGCCAATATGGTAGCTCAAATCATTTATGATAATAATAATAAATAAAATGTCCGCCTACACCTGCTAATATATTTATGTAACTGTTTTAGTAACTTAAGGGAATGGTTTTATAACTCAATTCGTCGAAAATTATCTTTAATACTAGGTTTCAACGTCTAGACTTATGAAACACTTTTTTGTGATACCATGGAAAACAGGTTCTACCTGATGGAATGCACCTAGTAATCAACACCGCCTATGAAGTAAAGTTTTTGTGTGATCAATGTTATGATTGTCCTCAACGAAGCTCGAACCTTTAAAAAAACGGGGTGGCCAAATTGAGCTGAATTCTTAAACAGAGCTCTCATCATCACCACATCAGCCGAAAGACGTCCTGCTGCGACTGCTGGACATAGGCCTCCCCCAAAAGGAGAAGTTAGCCATGATCGCCACGCTTGCGAATCGCATAGGCGGGTTAGCGATCGGAGTGTATGGTGTTGAGTTTTACAGAAAACGCTGCCGCCCATTCTCTGGCAAGTCCCTTAGTCGCCACTTACGACACCCAAGGGAAGTGATGGGATGGTATTATTCTTTTGCGTCTCCATACGGCACCTGCCGATACTATACGGCTTATTACAGGACATAGGTCTCCCCGATCGAACGTGGCTGCTAACAGCTACACTGCAGAGTTCATTGCTCCACTTACCTTTCCTAACTTACTCGATGACGTACTACTGTAATAGAGCTCTTCTATACTAATATTATAAAGCAGAAGAGTTTGTTTGTTTGTTTGCTTGGTTGAACGCGCTAATCTCAGGATCTATTGGTCCGATTTGAAAAATTCTTCAGTGTTAGATAGCCCATTTATCGAGGAAGGCTATAGGCTATATCTTCACGCTAAGACCAATAGGAGCGGAGCAGTAATGAAAAATGTTACGCAGACGACGACGTTACACGGTGCAGCTAGTCTAAAAATAAATAGGATCTATTTACTGTTTTCTTTTTTGACATTCATGGGTATAAAGTTACAATAGAGTGTAACTACTTTGATGTGTAATGAGTTCGACCCCTCTCCTTGTTATATGCGCTTGTATATATAAAAAACTAGCTATGCCCCGCTGTTTCGCTCCCGTCAACTGTTACTTTAAATTTTTTTTCTTTCATAAATAAGAACCTCCTGGCAAGAATTAGCGAATTCGGTCCAGCCGTTCACGCGTGATGCGATGACCAAGGGAAATAGGGATTCATTTTAATATATATAGATTACTAACAGTTCCCTGCGGATTCGCTCCCATTTTACCCGCATAGTTCCCGTTTCCGTGGGATTTCTGGGATAAAAACTATACTATGTCCTTTCTCGGGTCTCAAACTATATTTTTACAAAATTTCATCCAAATCGGTTCAGCGGTTTAGGCATGAAGGAGAGACAGACAGAGTCACTTACGCATTTATGTCATCACATGTCTTTATATCATTTCATATAAAGTAAACGTAGGAATTATATTGTTTACACTTTACCAGCTTTCTACGTGCAATCTGCCTGATCATTCAACCAAAGCTTCCCTAACTTCCCTGCTACTCTTAAGTTGTCAACAAGAGATATTTCATTTCGGACACATTAAGCGCCCTTCTTTCTTTCCTTTCTTTCCTGAGCCGTGTTAACAATCTGTGATTGTTTCTTTTCTTTGCCGACAAAGGAAAATCTTTGTTTGTCAACTGCGAGAGACTTTGGAAGTGTTTGTTTTGTTTCGGACTGCAAGTGACCTGACTGTGACTTCCTGATTTAGAGTGGACTGGCTTGAGTTTTATATTAGTTAGTTTCGTTTTTTGTCCTTTTCGTCATTGATCACAGTATACACAAATATAAATGCTGAATCGATTTATAGACCTGACTGATTTTGGCCAGGGCGGCCATTCTCAACGGTAACTAGCGATTGTTGCATCGGCGCGGGTTATTATTTATTAATTTCTTTTACAATTTATGTACACACACACACACAAATAGGATAAAAAAAAGGAGACAGAAAAATAGGTATAAAGGTGATGCTTATTTCTAATGAAATCTCTTCCAGCATATCTGCGAAAGGAGAGCCAAATAAAAGAGATGTAGACACGTGTGTAAAAGTAAAAAAATAAAATAAAACAATAAACTTTAAATATAACAAACAGTACATAAATATTACTAAAACAAATATGACGCAATATACTAAATAATATTTTAAGATAAATACAAATAAAAAAAATACATACTTGCAACTATGACGGTACAGAAAGGTAGTGTTCTTTCACTCTTTTTTTAAAACTGTAAGAGTTTTGCAGTCTCTAAATACAGTTTACAGTATATTATTTATTTTATTGTCTAGTTTTGCAGTATATTATATCGCAAAAATTGTTGCGAAAACACAGGTGCTCTCCCTCAGAAAACATATAAACAGTCAGGGTTGTTTTTTTTTAAATTAAATAAAAATACAACTAAAGATTCAATGTAAAGAATTAGAATAAAATTAAAAAACTAGAAAAAAATAAATTAAAAAAGGAATTAAAAAACCAAGTAAAGATTCAATGAAAAGATTGAGAATACAATAAATACAAAATCCATGAGATTCAAAAATATCAAGCCTGCTGCTTACAGGATGTTTTATTAACTGGTTTTAGTAGGTGAAAGCTGATTTAAGTCCCTATCTTGACCTGTAAACTGAGTTGCTTTGTAAAGCATTTTTATCCATAATTATAAAAAACCTTCCAATTTAATAACAATTCGAGTACCTACTATCTGCTAAGTCAAACTAAATCAGTCTCTACATTAAAGCATTTCAACGTAGGGTTAATTTAAAGAAACTTACATAGCCGGCGTCTGTGTATTTATAGAACAACCGCGGTTCGGACATACTACAGTCGCAGACTAATACAGAAATACACCTGATCGAAGACAGATTTGCTTGTTTTTTTGCCTTTGAAATGAGCTAAGTCATCATATAAGACTTTCTTTCCTTTACTGGGTGACAGGCGACGCACAGACGAAACTACTGATCTTAAAAACTGAAACTTGGAATGTCGGTTCCTTGGGTGGTGTAGAGACCTAAGAGAGGATTTCACGAAATTGATTCTACGGGTAGGAAAAAACCGGATATGCGCGTACGGAGTCGGGGGCCAAATTATGTAATAAATATTTGCTAGAAAAGTTATGGATATGGAAACAAGGGGCATACGATAAGATAAAATATTGCAATTCAGTTAAAACACGTGTTGCTCCGCTTTAAAAAAAAAACGTTATATTCAAAAAGTTTATCCAAAGTTTATCATTAAAAACCGATTGAATTGAAAGTCTAACGTCCAAGAAATGGGTATCGTGGTACAACTGTACTGGGTTGTGGAATATTTTGGAATAGGATTCAGATAGTAGAATTCAGCTACTTCAGTTCAGATGGGAAAAGCGAACCCCAACAAAATTGGAAAAAGACTAGGCAGAGTATCTGCCAATAAAATTCACATGGTTTGTTATCGTTCTAAAAAAAAAACCAAATTCGAACATTCAAAATCGAGGTCTTTGTGACGCGAGGCAACAAAGCAGTTAATTGATACAGCGTAGCGTCGCGGACCGTCGCGGTATCGTGACCGCCGCCCCGGCAGTGCTACGACGCTCGTCGCGTAGACCGCTCGCGTAGCCCTGCTACGCCGTAGCCGCGAGCGTAGAACCACAGTGTAGTGAAACGTGTGCAGTATACATGTAATATTTTTTTTTTATGTGTTGTGTATGTGTTTTCGAATTGGAATGCGCACAGTGGTAGATTTGGAACGATGGAATTTTCTGTTGAACAGTATGTCGGATTGATTTGTATGTAGTTTGAGTAGTTAACACTTGAGCTACATCGAATAGGTTTCATATTTTTTGTGAAGGGCTCGGTAAAATATTTATTATGAAAAATATTTTTACTCATCTTTTCGCTCAATAAATTACAATGAAGCCTTCTAATACGTAACTGTCAGATATGATTCGCAATCAATTACTTGGAATTGAAGCAAAAAAATATGATTGGATGTAGCGTGCCCGTCACTGCGCGATCTGAAATTGACAGATCTAGGCTTTTCTCTCGTATTTGTAAAATAAAATATAAATTGTTATTTAATGATGTTTTCGTATTGAGACTCCTTTTAAAGAAGACTTTGAATTTATTCAGATTTGTACGTAAATGGATAAGAGGTTTAGGCATTGAGATGTTAATGTTTATCTTTTCAATTTTATTTGAAGGTTTGTGTTGGTTTTTTAACTTGATTGGTTATTTTCAAGGTGAGATATTATTGTATTTTTTTTCTATTTATTGGCATACGATTAACCACTATCTTACCTGATAGTTAGCGATGATACGGTCGAAGATAGAACATTTTATGCTTTCGTGGCCATCAGTTATTTACACGTTACTTTTTAGTATTGAATCTTTCTGCAATCAATGTGTAAGAAAAAATCTTCTGTGTTTTTCTTACCGTAATTTTTTCTGTTGTGGAAATCATTTTTTTTTTTTTACTAGAAAAAGACAAAATAGAGTGCAAATATTATTGGTACGGAGTAACTTTGTGTTCTTTACAACTCTGACCAACAACATAAGATAACGTTTGAAAGCGCTTGCACGAGTGACGGGCTGTCTCAACTCCCACGCATCTCCTTAGCATCCATTCTATTCACAGCGGCTTTGAATAAGACCAGTCTTGTATCTACAAATATTTGTTTAAATTAAATGTTTGTTTCCATAGAAATTCCATATAACCTTTATAACGTACCTATGGCATGAAAAAATGCAAGACCCATTGTCCAGTTTTTTTAATGGAATAGGAGTTATATAAAATTTAGCAGTTGTGATATGTTGATATCATGTTCATCAGCCAATTGTATCACTTTTTTTTTGTTGTTCAATTGGTATTTTTTTTTGCCCTAAGTTGCAAAGGCACCGTGCTGCACGGCCACGCGGTGCATTTTAGCTGCTTCATTTGTTTGAAGACGTGGGTCTACGTTTTCCTGCAGTATGCACGCTACACGCCCACGACTATGTACAATTGTAGCGTGGCCCACTGCGCACATGGAGAGGCTACGCACGTTTTTTTGATAGACAAGAATTTTTACATAGTCGTGGGTTAATATTCGTGCATAGCATGTACCGCATGCACAGCGTGCATATTATTGACAGCGTTGAGCTACGTGGACGCTATATTCGAGCAAGCCTCGCGTGTGCCAATGATGTCAATTGATGCGTAGCGTTTCCGCGGGTGGCAGTGGAAACCATCTCATACATTTTCATGCAAGGCGAAGCCTCACACACAGGCGTAGCCTCTCCGTGCGCCGCGGTTGATTTCCGCCTTAATATTGGTTGGTTAGTAAGTAGTCTTTCGTGGTATCGTCAAGATACACTCGATGCTGTTAAAGCTTTAGAACATTAGAAGTAAGTTTTATGCGTGCTTGAAATAACTCGGACGTCCTATTACGGGCTGAGATTAAGTAAATCATACTATCGCAAAAATAAACGACATAAGCGGCTTCTAAATAAATTATCCTAAAAAAAAACTCGACATTCGACAATGTAGAAAATAGTATTTTCTCTGTTTGAACAAACGATCTAAACCCAGTTTTGGTACATTCGACATATCGGATTCCCGTTCCGTAACTAGATTTCGAAATACAGAGAAAATCCAACGACTGTCGATTTGTTAGACTGGATTAGCTTTTTAGGCTGTGGTTGGGAAGATGCATTGCAATCCTAAATCTTAACAGGATCATGTTTTTATTTATAAACATTGTTTGTTTAGCTTTTTCCACTTGTTTCGCCCGCGTGAACATCGGAAAACATCATAAGGAATAGTATTGGGCATGAAGAACGGGCAAAAGTATGTTTTTTTTTTACTATTTATAGACATATCTAACAAATTCAGCCTGCGATCTAAATACAATAGGCTAGTTTCCACCATCCACAAATTGCAAAACTATTTAGTCCGTCAGTTAGAGTATTGAAAAATAATGGACACGTATTTTTTGTTTTTGTAAATCAATAAATATCGACAAAGATAAAACGCATCAAAACTCGGGAGTGGGGGCTCGTGACGTCACGACCCGCTAAAAATTATGCCAGGGCGTGACGTATTGAGAATTTTAAAAGCGTCGTAACTTCGTCAATCGTTCCCGTAACAAAAGAAAAAATACGGGTCAAATATTTTTTGATAATCTAACTGACGGACTAATTAGATTTTTTCGGGACACAAGCCTATTTCCAGTAAATATGACAAATACATACGTCAATTTAATTCCACCGTAATTTTATAAAACCAACCAATCAAGAACTTGATATCAATTATTCCTTTAATGAGATCGCTATTATTTTTGAGTGGAATCATATAATTTTATATCATTTTTACAATTAAAATCTGTAGCTCAATTATAATTTGACTAATGATATCAGATTTTTAATTGTAGACCTTTTACGATTTGATAAGTCTACAGCAATTAGTGAGGACCGAGTAGGTACTTACGCTTGAAAACGTAATTATTTTTCTAAAGTTCTACTCTTCATTAGATATTTTTTACCGCACGCACTCATAGACTTCGATTGACGTTAATGGATTCATTATCTTACTTTTTCTTAATGTTAGGCTTCTAGCAGACCGGATTACAGATTGCTAAACTTAATTTATCCGAATTTATAAAAATATCACAATTCAGTAGGAGTTTTTCCTTTGTTTTTTTGGAAAGCCTACCAAGATGAATTGGACACTACTAAAGTTATTCACCGAAAGTACTTTATCAACCAGTGGCTTTTTTTTTCAAACTTGTAGTTATGGTCTATCTCTATATCAAAACTGTCCGGCAGACTATGTGTTTCCTGATAGCTTGTGGAGTATTTAAGTCAAGAGTGAACAGGTTACTTCTAGGTAAGCGTGTTCTACCGTCGATTACAGTTGAGATAGTGGGCAAACTTGTGCTTATTAATAGAAAAAAAAAAACTTGTGCTTAACAATAGTAAAAAAAAAAAACTTGTGCTTATGAATAGTAAAAAACATAAGTTTAGTCTAGCGATCTAAAAGTGTAATGAACACACTTTCCCTTTTATGATTTTAGTTAGGATCATAAACTTCTCTGAGTATAGGGTCTATAGTTATTAGCCCACTATTTACATATTTTTGAAGATTCATTGATTCCAGTTCCATTTCGGAGATAGATCGTAGTAAAGAGCTTTCGATAGGATATATCCAATACCGGTGTTGGAACTCTGCCCGATATATGGTGACAATCTCGATTCTACTACATTGAATCCTAATATCGAATGATACTATTTATCAATGTGTACCGTCAGTACCAATACATTAATTTGTATATTGCATTTTCTTGTTATGTAGAGTATCGAATGTGAATTTTAGGTATAATTGTTTGGTTGCGGAATTTGTTCGAAAGAGTCACCGCGGCGCTGGAACGCAAAAGGCATATACGGAGGAACAAGGATGGTGTCTGAAACTCCCTTGCGCTCCGTTCAGCGCGAAATCACTCTCATTTGATGATTTCCTAACCATAAAAAAGTTATAATTATGTAGACCATGGTAAATCGTAGATTTTTTCTTCAGTTTTTGTTTTTTTTTTTTTTTCACAAAATAATAGTGTATCTGTGCTATTGTGTAGTGTTTCAACGTGCATGTGTGCTTCCACAACTAGCTTACACTTATTGACTTTCACAACACACACACAACATTTTCTCAATTTGCCCTTAATCGTCTGTACAAAACCAAAGTCTGTGTTCCCTGATAACTAAATCTGGATGTGTTTAAGTCAAAAGTAAGGTAAGAAAGTGGTCAAACGCGAACCTATCTACACAAATATTATTAAGCTGAACAGTTTGAATTGAAAAATTATCTTAATGTTAGATAGCCAACCAAGCGAACCAATAGAAGCGGAGCTTTAATGAAACAAAAACACCGACTTCCGAAATTAAAGTTATTTTTTACTTTGTAGTGGTTTTTTTTTTGGAAGTCGGTTGTATTTTTTTGTAAAAAGTTTTTTATTTTTCACATTTTAGTGGTACCTCACACCTAACAACACCACTGTTAAATCGCAGAAAAGCAAAATACGCAATTTCGATTACTTGGATGACATAAAACTATCATCCAAGTAGACGAATTCCAGCTATTTCGATTTAAAATCCAAAGTTCGTAACCGATTTAGATAAAATTTAAATGAGACCCATCTGCAAGTATATCCTTTCAGATAAAACAAGAATTTTTCAAATCGGTTCACAATTGTCGGAGTTATAAGGTAACAAACATAAAGAAAAAAAAAAACATACTACCGAATTGATAACCTCCTCCATTTTGGGAAGTCGGTTAAAAAAAAAACATACAACCGAATTGATAACCTCCTCCTTTTTGGGAAGTCGGTTAAAAATACCTTAGAACGAAAACGTATTCAAGTCCAAAAATATTAGGACCCAATTACTCCCACTATTGGCATATAATACGTAATAAAATCACCCCTAACTGCTTACTCGAAGGAATATTGTGGAAATGTATAAGGAATTTCCTTAAATCTTTCTTCAAAGCGTCTACCAATAAAGACTTGCGATTTTTCGAAAGAAAATGAGCGAGTGCTCCTTGGTCGATACGCTACTGGCACGCGATGCTCTAGTAACGGTAAATCCTGAGAAACACTGAACTATGATGTTTTTACAACGATTTATTTTTATTTTACAGCGAAACTGAAATGTATGAGATAGTTTGTATGTGCAAGCTGTTAGCGCCATTTTTATGGTTTAAAGTTAAGTCCCCGAGCAAAACGCAGCGCTAGCCGTTTTTGTGCCGTTTTTTAGAGCTAAAAATACATTAAATTTCTACATAATCTTGACTTAAAAATGGTAGATTTTTATTTTTTATTACTAAGTTTAATGTTTAAGTAATCTCCTGACAACGAAACCTCAAAAATGAGAAAAAATTACTGAAAACATGCATCTTCTCGAAAACTAAAGATTATTTTGATTTTGTACTTGTACCAATGGATAGGCAATTTAATTATGAACATTTTGGTAGAAATATTTTTTTCAAACGACCAAAATTAGATTTTTTAACTATTTTATTCAACATTCGGAGCGTATTCGCTATTGTATCTCTTGCGCTGTTATTGAGGGAAAAAATGCTCTAGGTTATTTGGTCAGGGTACGGCCTTAAGTCATGTGTGAATATTAGTTGTGTTTGCTTTGACAAGGCAGATTGTAGGTGTTCCTATAACTCTTTTGCGTTTGGTAGGATAACTTTGTTGAAAATTTGTGTCTTCTGTCGAATGTGAAAGATTCAAGAACCTATATTCACAGAATTTTACTCATAACCTCAATTTATTTACATACAGCCAGGTGTACCGAAAACGAAATAGTTTTGAAATTTTTGACCAAAGTTAACTTTCTCTACACGACTAAGTAAATGACAAAATACAATCGAAACTGAATCTTTTTAGTCTCTTTAATAAAAAATGTCACTTGAAAATTAACTTGAAGACAAAAATAGTGAATAATATTTTACATGTTATACGCAGTTCTGTAATATTACCCTAAAATATAGCATATTTTTGTATCGATTTCAACGAAAACCTATTTTAACGAATCATTATCGAGATGAAGAATTTATTTATTTGTTAAAAAAATTACCTGAGTTTTTCTCGGAAATCCCTTTGCAGTTTTCGCAGAGTAAATAATTATGTAATTGGTATGAAATCATTATCTGCGTAAATATTTTGTATCAAATTCCAAGTAGCAACCATCGTAGGTATATCTATAGCCTTATTTAAAAAAAAAAAACTTTTAAACACCATTTTTTTTTATCTTTCCCACATTATCAATAAATACACCACATCATTTGGATCGCTACGCACCAAATATCGATAAACGTTACAAAACACATACAATATGTAATTCAGAAGGGACCCCGATTTTCGACCACGCAAAAATATATTTAGAAAATGTAGCTTCGAATATTGTTACTAGATAATAAGTTAGTCAAAGAAGAGACTAAAGTTTCCTCAACCATAAAAGAAAAACTTAAACCAATTATTTAATTTAGCTATCAAAATTATTTAATTTAGCTATCAAATTAATTCAAAAAAGTTCGAAAGTAGCGTGTTGACAAAAGTAATTATTATTTTTTAAACTTTCTTTGTCACGATAGATTAAATAATGTGTAATAAAATGTGTGAAAGAGGTGGAGCTACATAGTACTAAAGCACTATTCCTTTTTCACAACGAAACCATCATGGCATTATGATGGTTTCATAGTCTAGTATGGTCATAGTAAGACCCCAGAGCTTAGATAACGTGGCATTCTAGCAGCCAAAACGATTTCCAAAAAAAAATTCTCATGTCACTTTGTCTAGAGCCCCAGTATTGCATTTCCTTCCACACACATGGCATGTGGCGTCACGAAACGCAGTGTCACGACACATAATTTTGTTGGAAAACAACACTTTTGTGTGTGCTTCGTTCTTCACCGTCGGGTGGTAAGTTCTAAAGTTCTGTGGTGACAGAAGTGATTATTTCTTTAATTCAAGCTCTTTGTCTTGCTACTAACAATACAAAGTGACAGATTTCTGTCTTAGCTCATAAAGTAACAGTAACACATTATTTCTTCCCCACACACGACATGTGACGTCACAAAACACAGAGTCACGTCACACGACGTTGTTGGAAAGCAACACGCTCGCGTGTGCTCCGTTCCTCAACGACCTCAACAGTCGCGTGCAGCACCCAGTTATCACGCCTCGTAGCCCCATCCCGATAAGTTGAACCGTAATTTTTACGATAAAATTACCTGAATTATATTATCATCAGTATTTGATGTTTGGCTTGATCGCTTGGTTGTAAGAATGTGGTTATTTTAACGTAATCATCGAAATGAATGATCGTTAAGAACTATATTCGTCTACTTAAATTCTTACTGAATGTTTTAGAAACCCATTTGGATATTGTCTTCGACATTTATTCCTGTGGTTCATTTTATTAACAAAAAAAATAATTTCATGAATTGAAACAGACTGACACCTAATCAATAGAAACAAAATCTTGAAGAAGTGACCATAATATACAAATATTACGTCTTACACGCCGCAAAACATGAATAAATCGAACCAGCACCCAAATAACGGGTAATTATAAATGAAATCCTCCTACAACATGTTATCACACACTATAATTGACGTAAGTCTCTTGTAACAAATACTTAGTGTCACTACAGTAATGTTGTAGCATTAGAGCCTGTGTGTCGATCTACCCGCCCTAGAGCGGTCCTAAGTAAACATTTTGGACATGTTTGCTACCTCCTGTGTAGTGCTAAAAATTTGAGTACAAAGTTCGGAGTGCGATATGTTTCTTTTGTTGGTTTATTCTTTTGTCTTAATTAATCGGATTTAGGGCTTAAGGAAATGGTGGCTCAGCAAGGGTTACAACCGATAGTGAATAGTTGGTTGCTCAAATTACTGATATAGGTACCATTTTTTTCATCAGTTTATATCAAAGTAGATATGGTTATAACACTTTTTTTACCTGAACCATCGCAGTATCAAATGAAACAAAAAGAGTCTAACCATTTTTGTTTTATTGCGAGATTGACGCATGCGTATTGATTTTATTAAGTTATATATACTTATTTTAACGCTTGATCGCGTAGATGTCTTTCGGCTGATAAGATTTTGATATAAATTTTTAAATTCAAAAGTGTTCGCTCTTCGAGTAACTTACATAGTAACGTGAAGATTACTGAAGATGTAAATGTGATATGAAGATGCAGTAAACATCTTCATATCAATATTTCAGCATCACTTTCCCAAAAATAAACAACCTGAATCTATTATTCCTACCCACTTCAGAAGCAGATATTAGCGCCAAAAGACTCATCGTTCATAAAACAAAAGAGGAAAACCGATCCGCTGCGTTGTACTAGCAATATTTTCATTATTAACCATTTTCCTTGATCAATAACCGCTCCGAAAAACGCCCTTTATACATTATCGGCCTGCTTTCGCTTTCCGAATCAATGACATTATCATTTCTCGTTTAAAAAATGGAGCAGAACTGGGAAGTTGAGGGGAAATTACTCAATTCGCCAAGATCTTTTACAGTTCATTAATCCCCCAGATTGGGCCGTTGCCCGGCCAAACTCGGGTCCCTTCGGTGTGGGACGGACTTGGTGCTTTTTAAGAGCCCCGAAAGTCGCCTGAAGTTAGCCGAAAGTTTGCTGGACTTCGACTCCAGATTTTGTTGGAATGAGGCTGACTTGTTGAAGAGTTGGGTCGTAAGCGGTGTTAGGTTAGATTTTTTGTATGTGTTAAAACAGTAAAAGTTTTTTTTTTATTAACTATGTAGACTGAATCTATAAAACGCTTTCAGTTTGTACCGAAAATATATTAGTACAGTACCGTGACCTAAAACACTACTGGCTATAATTAAAAAAAAAATGATTTTTACAAAGGCTAGAGTCGGTTTTGTCAGGGGGTACTGAATTCTATTCGATAATATTTGTTTTTCATAAAGGATTTCATTGAGTTTTTTTATGTCGAACTTCTTAATTATTTATTGCACACTTAGTGCATCCCTGGACCATTTAGATACAGTTTACTTTCTTTCGCGAACCAATCTAAATGCGATTATTATGAAGCAATAATTTAAAATGCCATTTAATTTCGCGTATGACTGCGCACAGAATTGGTTGCCAAGATTTTGTGATAAATAATTTTGATGACTTTTTGACGATGTAATTTGCTTTAATGATATTATAAGATAAAACATACCGAAATATGCGGAAGCAAAAGTTTTTTTCCTTTATAATCATTGTAAAGTTTTTAGTTTTCACCTGCATTTCAGGCTCGGCTTGACAAGAGATTTTTTTCTTTTCGCAGCCGATGTCCGATTTTTTTTTTAATTTCAGTGTATGGAAATTACGACATTCATCGTTGTGATTAAATATTGTTAGCCCATCACTACATATTATAAAACAAAGTCCTCCGCCGCGTCTCTCTGTATGTCTGTTCACGGTTAACTCAAAAAAAATTGCACAGATTTTCATGCTGTTTTCACTAATGGATAGAGTGTTTCTCGAGATAGAACCTCCTTCTATTAAATAATATGTCAAGCGGGCGAAGCCGCGTGCATCAGCTAGTTAAATATATAAACTATGTATATCTACACTCATCAATTTCAATTGTGCAACTACTGACAACATTGCAAATATTTACTCAAATTAACTATCGGCAGCTTCCCAGCTTGAAATTTAGACCAAAATCCTAATATATAAAATTCTTCCGTGACCGAATGACTTACTGACTAACAGACAATGCACAGCCGAAACTACTTACTGGTAGAAAGCTGAATTTAGCGTGTAAGTTCCTTGGACAATGTAGGGGAGAACTACGATAGGATTTTCCCGAAATTCCTACGATCAGGAACACACAAGATATGCGCGTTCGAAAACGCGAGCAAAAGCTAGTATATACTAAATGTATTTTAATATACCATTACAAGTTCAAAGGTTCAACCGCCAAAGAAAAATGTAGCTCATAAACTTCTCCTGGACGTCCATTATAAAAATTGGAAACATACAACAGCCATACAATATAAGTCTCAGTGCCCTCGTGAGTCGTAACCCAGAAATTTTTCTCTAAATTTTAAGGCTGAGCTCAAATTGAAAACAGGTGACTTTGGCTCGTTATAGAGCCGACTTCACCATTTATCTTCATTCGGTCTTTCAATAGAATTGCTGGCGACGTTGCCCGCAAGTCAAACGCTGGAACTACTTGTTATTTTGAACAGTACAGCTTAACGATTTGCGGAGCGCCGTGCACCTGCCCCGGTTCCTGTGCCAGAACTTGGCCTGTCTTTAAGCTTTTTTTAATATATTCAAAGTGAACCGAATAAGTTTGGGAGTTATTGGAGTCGGAAACTATGGCGGATTTGTCACTGATCATTTAACACAGGTGCTCGTAAGCGCAAGTTTGGGATAGCATTATTGCAACCGGTAATCCAGCCTTCGTTTTGAAATGTTATAACAGATATTCTGTTCGTTCTTATTATATTACTTGATGACCCGCGCAACTTCGTCTGCGTCACATTTCCCGCTCCTAAATAATACTGCAACAAAAAATTGATATGTAAGCCCTATCTTTCAAGTTGGATCAAACTGCACACGGTGTGCAAATTTGATTAAAATCGGTTTAGGAGTCCATCGCGGACAAACAGCGTGACACGTGATTTATATAGATTAAGATTTATACAAAAAAATTGGGGGCTCTTGGAAAAGATCTTTTCAGATATAACGATGGTAGAGGTAGATTGTCGATTGTTTTTGGCAGAATAAACCGTTTTATATGGTCATTACTCCAAAATGTTTGGGGATTGACCACGTGCCAATTCAGTAGCGCTTGTCAATCTGATATATGTTAGAGTTTTCCACAATCATAGTCGTTTTAAAATATGCCACAAGTTTGTTTAACCCTAACGTTGACATAATTTATATTGCAGTAATGGGGAACAAATGAAGATCACACTGAAATAGAACTAACTCCCCACCGGTTTAGTAGATATTACCCGCTTCGCTAGCCCCAATCAGGTTAATATGGGACTTCTTAGAATTCTGATGAGGTCCGCGGCACCCAAGGGAACCCACTAACGATACACAATACGCTTAATCGCAAAGACTTGTGTAATGGCCACTAGGTACTCAATATTATATGGGTTCCGTGAACGAATGTACAGGTTAATTAGGGTTTCACAACGCATGTAGTCCCCGAAAGAGGGGTACTCGTAGATAAGTAATGTATGTAATGTATTTTATTTTTCTCTCTTCCTTACGGTTTGTTTTTTAATTATGTTGCACCTACCATGCTGTCTCTGCACCACCCTAAGGTCGACTGGTAGAAAATGCCTATGGCATTAAGTCCGCCTTTGTACAAATTACTTGTGCATTAAGTTTTAATAAATAAATAAGTGTTTAGGGCCACATGTCATCACTTATGAAATAAATTCGACCGGAAAAAAATCCAGGTATCTTAAATTAGGTGTGCAGTAAACACAGCTATGTGTAATGCATACCTAATTTAATACAGGTATATTTACGCACATTTAATGGAAGCATCAACGTCGCTACGTCAGCTCACTGAACATACCTATACCCATACATAGCTCACCCGAATAGATAGCATTTGACAAATATGTTTTAATTAACATATCTCTAGCGTTTGCCAATTATATGGATATATTGCGGAATTTAATAGCTATGCAAATGTTGAACTATATTGATAAAGTTGGTGGCTATGTCAGAGAGATGTTTGAACTATAGTATCGTACCTTTGAGTTCTTATTTTTGGATTACATACAATGAAGATACATCTTTACTGTGTAAATGCGCCAGACCCAATAGCATTCTGAAAACAATGGCAAACAGAAAGAAAGAGAGAAAGAAAACAAATTTATGTGGCACACACAGATACACACAATTTAGGTAAAAGTAAAAGGAAATTTAATGGGACAGCCCCAGACTAGGCCATCTGAGATTATGCCTAGATGCCACTGTGGCACAAAAATACTACTTACACTGGTTTAAATTCGTCAATTACGTTGCCTGAAATACAAGTTTTTTTTTTATCAGGACGTATTTTTGGCGGAAAAATCAACTGTCAAAATAGAATGAATGATTCGGATATTTCGTACATTTTTCAATAATTATATCTATTAATCACCGTGTTATGCGACTGTTAGGAAACAGGCTTTCTTTGTAAAAAAGGTAATCGCTAATAATCAGAGGTTTGCAACGGTATTTTTACAACCAAAAAAATCAACTCCCATTAAGCCACTATCCAAAGCATCGGTAAGTAAAAATTGGGTGTCGGTATTGGCAAGCAACGCCAGTGTATTCGATATCGCCGCCAAATATCGTCTCGTATAGCAGCAAAGTGTTTCGGAATCGTCAGGTACTCTACAGCTTGGCAGGCGAACACTGAAGTTGAAACTCGTTTAAAGTATCTGCGTTTGACGGTTAAAGTGTGTTAAATTATGCAAGGTATTACATTTTTAAAAGTTGTAGGAGATCAGTGGAGTTAGGCTGCGTTTCTACCAGAGGTGTGCGCGAATCCATAGCAAGGATTGTTTGTTAAGAACCAGAGATGAACGGCGACGCGCCACCGCTACATGGTGGGCATCGCACCCACACCCATATTATTATGCACAAAACATTTTGGGAACATATTCATAGTGCGTACAGCAAAGCAGTGGAATTCCCTGCCGGAGTCTGTTTTTCCTGATAGCTACAACCTGGGAGTCTTTAAGTCAAGAGTGAATAGGTTAATTCTAGCCAAGCGTGCTCCATCTCAGACCGCATCATCGCTTCCCATCAGGTGAGATAGTAGTCAAACGCGTGCCTATCACCCACGCTCAGCGTAAGCGATTGTATTGGTACGGGACGGAAACCGCTTTTGGCCAGCCCGTTTTCTTCATGACTTGCGAACAACAACAAACTTGCAGTAGGTTGAAAAGTAGAAGTATGCTCCCCTGGGATAAAGGTGTCTTTTCCTTGGCTAGCTTAAATCTCTCGCTGGATTCAGAATTCTTGTAATACTAACGAGCGAAAGCTCCCATGCTTTGCTTGAGAATTAATTTTCAAATATCTACTTAATTAGTTTTGGGATACAGTATGACTCCCGTGACATAAGACAAAGCTTTATCTCTTCGGTGTATAACATACTATTATGTTCTTTATGTTTCTAATATTTTTTTTCTTTTGGTAAACACAATTTTTGACCACTATATCATCTGATGGTAAACGTTGATTTGGTCGAAGATGGAGCTAGCTTGTCTAGAAGTAACCTATTCACTCTTGACTTAAAAACTCTTTTTAATTAACAGACAATAAAAAACCACACAACAGAACTACTACCAAATAGAACCTACACCACTACCACAGCACTTAGTATCTAAAAGATGGCAGGGTTGAAACAGTTGCGCCATCGGAATACACCACGTCAAATGTTTTTGTGACCCAGTTCTAATTACTATTAAATAGCTGCCAATCACTACGACATCGACATATGGAACTCGATTGTGTAAACGATCTTCAACTCAATATTTGACATTGACATACGCACACGTCACTACCTAATTCGATAATCGATTTCGAGGCCCAATGATTAACTCCGTATAGCTATTAATGACTAATAGCTTTAATGAACTGAAGAGAATCATTATTCATGTTATTGTTGATTTGATTAACTGTTTATTGCAATACTGAGACTGTCATCGTAAGTTGATCGTTCTAAAATTTATGGTTTGACAGCTGTCAAATACCTACTCAAGTTCTTTGTAACTGCGGGCTGGCTGGTACTGCCACATCGCTTTTTAAAATCCTAATATTAAAATATTGTAAGGGCGGGTTGTATCAAACAGTTGGTTAACGTAACATACGTACGTCAAAAAGTTACGATTACGGACGATGTTTGACGTTCGTTAAATTAGAAGCGTTGTTTCAAAACATTCTGGTAAAAATTCCTGCTCATTCCAATAGCTAAGTTATTGACACGGGTCCTACCTAAATAGCTTTTTTTGCATTCCACCACTTATTTGTGTCATCAGAAGAACTGGTATTGAGGAATTCAATAGAAATGTCACAATATTGTTCTATTTGACGCAACTAAAGTTACGTTAACCAGTGCTCAGACCATCTGTTAACGTAAACGTTATATTTTACGTACGTTAACGCTGACATTTTGTGAAACAACCCAATTTTTTGATTTGACGATAGTTAGCACCATATTTAACGTTTACGCGTGCGTTAAGTGTAGTTGAAACAACCCGCCCTAAGTATTTTATTCATTTTAATAATTGAGTGACTGTAATTGAGTGTGCATCACACGAAGACGCATTGTGTAATAATCTTGTTTTTTGCAGAAGTTTTTGTAGTGTTCCTATTCGTTGGAAATCTTTCAATAAATAATAGGTACAGAAAAACGTCGAGCATATTAATTAAACGTATCATTTACTTTTCCACAATCTCACATAAGTACAGGAAAGCGATGATGTGAAATAATAGACCACGCTTGCTTAAAAATAACGTATCCTTAAAATCAAAAAAGTACCTAAATACCGAAAATAAAAGCTCGGTAATAAGAAAAGTAGCACTCAATGAAACTGCTAAACCTTTCCTTTTCTCGCTTGTACTGACAAACAATTCGGTTCATTACTTGTCCAGAATAAATGCTCTATCTATCCATCATTTGCAGTTAATCAGTCCTGTGACACACAGTGTGCGGATGTTTCCGTGTAGTCATCAGATAGTCCCCGAGGATGCGGTCACAATTACGATAATGCAGGCCAGACAATGCATGACATTACCTAGCGTGCTTGTGAAAAATGTTGGGCTACCGGGTTGTCCCTTTTGTTGGACTAGCGATAAGCGATCGGATGCATGGATATGGAATGAGGAATTTAGGTCAGGTGAAAAATGAGATTAGGTAGCGTAGAGTAATATTTTTGTGAGTATGAACCGTGATTAGATGGTATAGAAAGAGATGTCACTGTATGTTAACAGGTAAACATAACTTCAAGTAAGAGAATAAATTGGACCCACATTAGGCTGTAGCGTACCTACAAAAAAAAAAAAACTGTAAAAAAAGAAAAAGATTAATTACTGTACAATATTTTGTGCCTCAAAGGCTCAAAATTATTATTTGCTGGTAATTTTTTTATTTTTGACTATGTTTTCTCTTGACCCTAGTCTTGGTCAGACTGAAATCCTTGTTACATAAGCTGAAAATCAACACTGAACTTGTAATGTTAACTATGTTTTTGTAAAATAATTTTCTTCCAATCATTATGAGACGATTTATCATCAATAAATATAGGTCGGTATTCAATTCCACCCTAAATTATTATACGATTTGACACTCATTAGAAATTACTGTCTACGTATGATAAAAGACGTTGCTAACGGCCCTTGACAAAATTAGTAGGTATACTTAAAAACTGAAGGTATTATAATTACATTAGGCGTCGACCACACACTGGGCGAAATGTTTGATGAATCAACGGTTAATCATACGCTTATATACCTGATTTTCAAGTACATAAGTTCCTTGTAATCAGAAAGTGTTGACTAAACGCTTTTAGGCGAGAGAATCCACACACTAGGGAAATTTTGTCGCGTGTTCTACCGCGTGTATCTGACATCGACGCACAAACGATTTCCATGGGTCCAGGGCATGATTCTGCACACCCTAGACTTAGAATTTTTCGTCGGCTTTTTTCTCATTTTCTCATTTTTTTCAAGGTTTTTTTTACTTTAGACTGCTCATAATCGTTATTCTGACCTTACCCAATGAGATTTTTATTAAAAAAATAAGTAATTAACTACTTTCACTAAAAAGAGCAATCTGAATAAAACCACAAATAGATATCAGCTCAGTTGAGCTGATACCTATTTGTGGTACTCTTGAAAAAAAATGAAAAAATTAGAAAATAACCGACGAAAAATTCCAACACTGTTCAGAATCATGCCCTGGACCCATGGAAATCGTTTGTGCGTCGATGTCAGATACACGCGGTATACTATAACTAGCTTTTGCCCGCGACTTCGGACGCGTATATTCCATTTTTTCCCGTTCCCGTAAGAATTTCGGGAAATCCTTTCTCAGTGCATCCCTACGGAGTGTAAGGAAGCTTCATGCCAAATTTCAGCTTTTTACGACCAGTAGTTTCGGCTGTGCGTTGATATAACGGGTGTAAGGGACAGCCCTCCTCAAACTGATAGGGTGATTTCAGTATATCGTACTAAGTTGACCGGTACATGAAATTATTTCAGGAACTTTATGGGAATCCAATAAAACTGATTTGTTTAATTACCTCACTCGCAATGTATCGCTACCTCTGCAAAACGCACGCAGCGAACGGCAGCGCAGCGAGCTTTCGAAAGGATAGCTGCGCCCGCGCTACGTTTTAACAGCTGATTTCATGCGTCGTTCATGAGATTTTTTTTTATTTTTTCATTTTAGCTGTGTTATTTACATTAATGGAGTTCTGCATACAGATAATATAACTTTACATTGAAATAAAGCAAAAAAAATGAAAAATCTAAAAAAAAATAAAAAAAAATCTGAGGAAATTTCCACTGGAATATGATTCAAAATAAGGAGCTGATTGCACCCTGTTAATTTGTGGAGGGCTGTCCCTTACACCCTGTATAAGTCAGTGAGTTAGGTTTGCCTTTATATGTATAGATAGATGAAAATTAATTAAAGAAACTTCAAGATTTGCCTGTCTGTAAACAATACCCAGGAAAATATGGTCACTTCTACGTATTAAAACTTGACCTAAAAAGTTCTCGAGGAAAATATGTGGTCTACGGTATACGTGAAATTAATTAAGGATACATTTCTGGGTCTAAATGCTGGAATACTTTTCATGTTCTATCTTAACTGTGTGAAGTTTGGTATAAAATGCCTTTAGTGGTGGTTTTTTATTCATCTCGTATTGAATAATGCTACGTTAACGTTTAATTTAGAATCTAAGACAGCATTGTTTCATTTTCGATTACTTCTGTATTCATCTTGTCTTTATTGAATCTGTTCTTGCTTAGAATAACTTTCTGTCTCATGCATCTTCAGCTTTGTTTCTGTAAACGTGTTTCCTTTGTTATCTGCTGTAATGTCATCAACTCAAATCTTTACCCTAACAACTTTGTCACTACCTTTTTCAACAATACCCCCAAATATCTATCTTTAAACATGACAGCAACAAATAGCACCATTTCACAATTCAGTACAAAAGCTTTGCTCAAATCCACCACAATCGCTGTTACTCCTGCCTTAGAGGTTACCTATTGTCCCCAACCTTTGTTGGCCACGGATGATCGCGCGTGACTTCGGTACAAATGCGTCGGGTTTATCCCCCGTTTGTTGGACTAAACGCGTTACCCCCCACCTACCCTGCTTCCCCTTTTGATTGACACAGATATTTGATCGTGATCACGACTAAGGGGATCGAATTAGCAGTTAGGTCTTCGCCGATTTCTTGATTAAGCTGCTATTTGCTTGTTAGACTGTTTGAGCGATCGCTGATAGTTGGGCGATAGTTTGGTGTTCTATTTTCTGTGTAATTTGAACGTTTCCATTTATTCTGACAGGTTAAACTACTATCTTTCATAGTTCATGAAACCGTAGACAAGCTGAAAATCTTATAAATAAATAAATAAATAAAATAAAAAGCATTTATTTCAGGTAACCAAAAAGGACCCATACAGTAACCAGAATACATAAAACACAGACATATTATCGGACACAGCTAGCAACATGCCTGCTACAGCAGTGTCCGATATACGGGCAGTCATATCTCCCGGCGATCATCGCCAGCACTGTATTGGAGCTGCCCCGCACCCTGCGCACCAAGGACGCGCACCGCTTGCGCATGGTGGTGTGGAAACAGTCGGTGCGCGCTTCCGCAAACATGCCCGAGGTGCGAACGTTTGATAAAATTTTCCACTTGTCTTTGTCTTTAAACTTTCAAATTGTCTATATCCTGAAGTTGGCCTTTAGTGGATATACTTCGAAATCTTCTATTGAATTTTACATAAAATACTGAATAACTTCCAGCTATTGGTCATTACTTTCATACTTTTATCCCCATACATTATTATATGCTGCGCCTGGTGAGTTAATTAATAATGCTTTCTGGAATATAAATTTTCCGTGCATGCATCAATGCCTCTAAACGACACTCCCAAGTCTTTATTTATTCGACAGTGTATCTCATCTCAATCGTTATTTATTATTTTTAATATCACGAAAAACAATAAATCACATTCAATCTCCTGTAAGCAAACCCAAGACGTTAAAACCTCACTAAATAAATCCTCGATTTCTCTTGTTTTCCTCAATCGCTCCCCATACTTGTACACAAACCGATTAGTCAGTCGACTAACAAGAAAGAATACACCACGGGACCGCAATCGGAACAGGATCGGAACCGTTTCGGATCCGTATCGGTGTAGTTATCGCCAATTAAGTGGGAAAGTGGTTCTAACATCGCGAGCCGAGCCTTAACGGACAGATTAGATAGACACGGCTTGTGTTTAGACGCTTTTACTGGGGTGCCGGTAGATGGAATTGTATGTTAGTTTACTAGGGCTAACTTGAGAATCTTACGTTCAGCCGTTGGTCCCGGCTGTCATTTGTAGATCTTTGGCAGTCGTTACGGATATTCAGAAGCCAGTTAATCTGACTCTAGTGTTGCAAAGAAATATCGTTTAACCCAGTTAATGGATTGTGGAGGTCTGGTAGGCAGCCGCTCCACGTAAAGTACTGGTATTCAGCTGAATCCAGTTTGACTGGAAGCCGACCCCAATGTAGTTGGGAAATGATGTGTCCTCCTGACCGATTTCGGTCCTGGCAGCCAATCTCAATGGAGACTATTCATCGGTGCGGGACAAGCAATATAAAAAAAAAAAATTGGGAATGGCCAAAAGTCAAGTACATAAGTGTCTTTTGTATTATTTGCTAATATTTCCTTTAATCCACCCATTTAAAGTCCGTGAAATTTTGACACTTTTTTCTTTAATTTGATATTGTACTGACAAAACAAAAATACTACAGTACTGTATATTTGAGTAGTTCGAGCAATCTGTATAGTATATTACAATATTCAAAACTAGTTGAGAAAATAAAATAAGTGTCACTTTAATTGCACTGTGTAATGCTGTGCGTTTTAGACTTGTATGCAATGTAATTTTCATTACCAATATGTTAACACTAGGATCACGCCAAGTATCTTAGAATAAGCCTAACTTGGAAGAAGCATATTTTCACAAAGCCATGAGCTATGGGACAACAGTTGCGCACTTTGTACTGGCTACTAAATAAAAAATCACGACTCTCACTTCAAGACCACAAACTATTGCTTTTTATGTGCATATTATTATGCACTTATAACTCTGGGAAACAGCAGCTAAATCAAACATTGAAATAATACAGAGATCCCAGTCAAAAATACCTACTAAGAATAATAACGAACGCGTCTTGGTATGTCTCAAACATTACGACCTCTGCGTCAAAAGTGGTAAACAAGAAATCTCGGAAAGGACAAAAGCGTACAAGACGCGAATCACTAATCATCCAAATAATTATGCTGGCAGTCAATCTAATGAACACCCAAACAGTTGCTCGTAGACTAAAAAGAAAGATTCCTCAAAACCTTCTCTGAAAGGTTAATATAAACAAGAATAAACGGAGCAGACACTGCATTTATTTTATTTCAATTACTCTCTGCACTTACAGTAATTACCAAAACGTACAGATGGTAAAAAAAAAACAATTAAATAATTAAAAAAATATATAGCAACAATAACATAAAAAAAAAACAAAATATTCAAAATACGCATTCGGGCAAGCCCTTTAATTAAATAAAATCTCACACATATTGCTGAATACCTGCAAGATTGATAAATTGCAAATAATCACAGCTGTTATCGAAACAGATCAAAGGAAAGCCACAGTTGACAAATGAGTGTTCTCTTTGTACCTACTCTAAGAGTAGTGGTCAAAGCTTTGTGGTATTTCTTTGGGACTTTCTACCTGGTCTAACTACCTATGTAACAGTTGCGAGAGGTTTGAGGTTACTATAGAATGTTGAACACACGAGAGCACAGAATATTATTAGAAAAGATTTTTTCCGTGAATTTTGATCCATGCGGAATATTGGTGGAACAGTTTTTGGAACTCGAATATTGAACGTAGGTTAAGAATTGAAGTAGGGCTATTAAAAGATCTTTTTTGTTTTACACAAAGGTCCAATACTGTCCCACCGTTGGACACAAAAATATACCCTTGAAAAAAAAAATATGCAATATATTTTTAAATAATTTATTCTTTTGACAAAATGTAATATTTTTATTTAAGGCCAAATCCTAAATTGTATTTACTTTTAGCTTAAATTTCTTTTCAGAGTCCCCAAACCATCTGCTCCTTAAAATGTCCAGCAAAGTACCGCCGCCAATGAAGGGTAGGATAATCCCCCCAGTCCCCAATAAATCGGATTCAATAATCGTTTCGTATGGTGGCCGTAAAATTCGACATTTAATAGTTTTTCGCACCCATCTCTATAAAGATTTGAGCGGTTAATCTGATCCTTAGACGATAGATTTTTACGACAAAAAACTGCAGGAGCAACTGATGTTGAATCTCAATCTGGACTGAAAATCTTTGAGTAAAATCGATATTCATTGCTTCAAGGTGGCCAATGTTCCATTGTTTTAAGGACAGTGTTACTAAAAAAATTGAATAAAGTACATTGAGATATATCTATACTATAATATTATAAAGCACAAGAGTTTGTTTGTTTGTTTGTTTGGTTGAACGCGCCCATTTATCAAGGAAGGTGAAGATTATATAGCCTATAGGCTATATAATCTTCACGCTTAGACCAATAGGAGCGGAGCAATATTGAAAAATGTTACGCAGACGACGTTGCACGGGTCAGCTAGTTTTTATAAAAGTTATTGAGTAACTTCAAAAGAAACCAGCCAGCATTCTACGTTTTAAACTTTGTCATATGACCTGCTGATGAATCGATTTAAACTCTGAATGGAATCGAATGATCGAACGAACGATACACGCCAGTTCATTCACTCATAGCTCCTTTTTTAAAGGCTGGTGCTAACTAAAAGGGTCTTTCATGATTTGAGTTTGTTGTTTACTCACAAAACCTAGTTCTTTGAGGACTTGCCAGTCGCTCTAGTTACGAATTCTGTCTATCAAAGAAACTTTGAGCATAGCTGAACTTTTCGCTGCTAGTTGACTCGCATTTGTATTCAACCTCTTTGAAAATTAGATATACCTAAAGACAAGAATTTTTTTTCGCTAGATTCTTTTCTCAATTAGGAATTTTATCTTATTCGCTGGTATTTAAAACCTTCAAGACACCACGCTCGCGTTACTAATTAAAGTTATTCAATAATTTCTACTTGCTGATAATTTTTCTCTGATGTTTAAAAAGATTATTTACTTATTTATAATTAATTTTCTTCTATTTAAAATGTTTTTATCCCAGAGGTTGACAGACAGAGGATGCCTTGTTGCATTAAGTTCACCTATAAAATAAAAAATATTAATAAGTAATATCATTAGACCAAGACCAAAAATAAAAAGTAAAGCCACCTCGCTCATGTGATTGCCCATGTCCTCTTATTTTTGATAACCGCCAAACTTGGAAAAGTTTATCTAACTTCAGCCACAAGTTGGTGCTTCATTTTCAAGTTCCATCCTGAATCCAGCCTCTTTGGAGGAGGATACTTTGACTCGGCGCCTATCGCTCGTTCCGGCTCGTATATATGAGACCTAATCTACGCTAGTATTTCGTCGTCTATAGCGCTTATATGTGATTCTAAATAGGAATGTGAATTCATATCTCATTCATAATTGTTATGATAAGAATTAATTTCAGAGGTGTGGTTTTTAACCTGGATATAGTATACAAATCAAAACACTTCAATAGAAATCGTATATGAGGTTAGATAATAAAGGCGTTAGGCGTTATTTTCTTTCCATTTCACCATGGCCCTGTATTTTCTGTAGAACACTGTCATTTCCAAATTGTTTTATAGTACAAAAATGTGTCTATAGAAGTTTCGTCCCATTTTCAAAGTTTTAACATACTGTCCCGATGTAGGGCAAAGGTATCCATTTGTTTCTTGCTGACTTTATCTACTATCTTCTCCACCCAACCAGCCAGGCAAATCGTCACGCCAGTTTTTTAAGCCTGCGTCGATTACAACGTCCCCAAGTATCAATCACGTGATGATCTTGGCCCAGTTGCCCTCATGCATTCTGTAAATAAAGTTATTTTATTAAGGATGGAAATCATAAATTTAATCCTCCCGCTCTGGGTAAAGCAGGAGGTAGTGTCAGACTCCTACTGAATAAAACCCATCCGCGTTCCTCCAAATGCACTTTGCGTTCCAGGGTCGCGGTGAGTCTTTCGAACAAATTCCGCTACCTCTGTAAATGAGGCTGCCAGATCATACCGGCCGCGCAGATTTGTCTCCAACATCTCCAGTATTCAAACAAAAACATTGCCTACCACAATTATCACTCATGCTACTAAGTCAATATCGTCTATTAGTCCTAAACGTTTACTCTGAACACACATGGTCTATGAGCATAGTGATCATACATAAATATATCTCTTGCTATCGCATCAATACGCGTAGTCTAATCCCTCATCACACACTGCTCTCACGATTTGTGCTAATCGTGGGTTTAGACGTGGTTTTAATGATATTGCAGAGCTCATTCGCTCTAAGTTTTATTTGATTTTGAAGCGCTCATGCTATATATAGGCACCAAACCTACCTTTTTTCCTATTCTGTTCACCGACAAAACTGCCCATTGTTATTCTTTAATGTTTTTAGCTCCTATTGTTATTGAACATAAATGTGGATGGATGGATAGGGAGAGGAGAGCCAAAGAAAAGATGGATGGATTGTGTGAGGAGCGATATGAAAGATAAGGTAGCTGTTAGTGAAAGTTTAACTGCTGATAGGCCAGAGTGGAAGAACAAAACATGTTGCGCCGACCCCAAGTAACATGGGATAAGGACCTGAGTGTTGGAGATAACAAGAGGAGCTCATCATCATCTTCAGGAAGATGCTGAAGCTCCTCTTGTTATTTGTTTATGGTGTTTAAAAAGGGCATTTCTATTCTAATCTATTCCTGAACAGTCGACCTGACGTTTTATGCAAAAAAAAAAACAAGACTAACTTTGCTTTGATCAAAACATTTTGTAACAAATTGAAGAACAGGAACAGCGATAGCTTAGAATAGAAAAACAAAACTAAAAATATGCTATTTAAAACTTCAACAAAAATCTCATCTAAAACGAACTCTACCACTAACTAAACGCAAAACTCCTAACATCTACAAAAACGAAACCAGGAATCAGGCTATCGAGTTTTTAAGCCTTATAAAGCTCACTGTAAAAGCGATCGTCAACATTGTTCTCACACAATCAGTTTGGCACACACATAATCAGCTGTTCACACACATAAATTGTTCAGTGAGGCTTTGTGTACGAAGGCTAATTGATTTCGGCAGGACCCGCCTTGCCGGTGAAGAGTTTGGAGAGCGTGAGGCTGCGGATTAGAAAGTTGGCGAAAGGGACCTTTCGTATCTCTCATTTAGACAATCGGAGGTGTAAGTATTTGGATTTGCTTCGCCAAACGTTTAATTTGGGGGTGGTGTAAGGTTTCTGCAATGGTTTTGTTGGAATCTGTTGGTGTACACAATCTGGCCAATTTTGGTAGGAGATTGAACGTTCTGTGAAAACGATTTAGGTTTGACTAGAATTTGATTTAGTCTGAATAAAATCTCGTGTCAAAAATATATTAGACGTTCAATAATGTAAGCGATTCGCCGTAGGGGACAGCGACGAATCGCTAATATTCGTCTTTCTCCTTTATCGTAAAACTCCCGTTTTATGATAAAGGAGATGTTCCAAATTGTATGGAGCCTGGGCTAGGTCCTTGTACTCTATACTAAAACAATAGAGAAATACATTTAAAACAGTTCTCAACTGTCCAATTTCTTTAAAATAGCTTTGTTTGCTGGTAAAGCACAAGAAATTACATTTCAAATTGCAACACACAACAAAAACGCGTAATGGTGATAAGCTGTCATTTTGATTGATTAATGACGTTAGACATTTATATCTGACATGTTTATTTACCGACAACGAGACGAAAGTGAGTGAAGTGACATTGTTGTGGCAGCTGACAGTTATCTTTCTATGATCTATGGTTTACTGTCATTGTTTTAAAGCATAGAGTAACAAAATCGGTGCAACGCCATGATGGAAACCGTTAAAAGTAATTTATAAACATAAATTAACTACCATAACAGTAAACATTTAAATGAATTATCGGTATTTTTCCTGAATTCTACTGATTTTCCTCTTTTATTTGTGGTAGTATTCATAGACCTGGCAAATTTTGAAACATCAGCTTTGCCAGGAAACTAAAATAAAATAGTATTTGAAATCTTCACAAACGACGATTTTCCGCGCAGGCAAGCTGGTAAAATACAAAAACAAACAATGGGGCATCTTAATGGTCCGATTGCTACCGTTGAATAATTAACACAGAATTAGGGCTGCCACGCCCCTTCCTGTTTGCCTGAATAATGTCTTTTAAAATCGATTCCTTAATGGCGTCTCGATTTACATATCTTCACTTAGTATCGTGTCGGTAATTAATTTCGCCATTTTTAAAGCAAAATTGAAAAGGTTGAATAAGAGGGTGCTGTTTCTGTGCTGTTTGCTTTTGAAACAACGGATTTTTTAAATAGCTGGAGAGTTGTTGAGGGTTTAATTCTATTCTTATTTAATTTAAATTTAGTGTGTGAAAGAGTTCACACTGCGTTTCTATGATGTACTCGTACAGTGTGTTTAGCTCCTTATTATTCGGGTTGTGGACGTCGGATAGGCAATAATATCTCCATTTAAAATAATGGTACTCAGCTGTTACCGGTTAGAATTTTATTGAAGCTGACCAATATAGTTTGGAAAAGGCTAGGCAGAGTGATTGTTCCTTGTTTTATGAGGTTCTATACCCGAAGGGTTACCAACGGAACCCTAAATCCTATTACTAAGCCTCCACTGTCCGTCTGTCTGTCTGTCTGTGAGCGGGCTGTAGATACAGCTCATTCACAGACTCTTGGTTCTTGGGACACAGGTTCTTAAGATCAAGAACCATAATAGGTAGAATTAAAACTTTCACACAGTGTGTATTTCTATAGCCACTATAACAACATATAATAAATATTAAATAGGGGTCGTCCTGTATAAAACGTTTATTTTTTTCGGTTTGTTGTACGGAACCCGTCGTATGAGAGTTTAACTTGCACTTGACTTGTTATGAAGTTTAGCTAATTGTTTCTCAAATGACATGAAACCTCTACAAACAAAAGTTTTGCTGGTTAGACTATCTTTTCCCTCAGTAAAGTACCAAGGCAACACAATCACCTCTGCGTTCAGTATATAAAAGTTACTGGAGTGCTGTAGTTTCCTTGAGATATCGCTGTAAGTGACTTCCGCCATACCTTTCAGCCAGCTCTAAAATGAATGGAAACCTTTAAAAAAACTTCCACATCCGTATTTATTCATTTTAGTAATGGAATTTGTAGATCTTTTTTAAAATATGGCGTCGTTATTTTTATAGAAAGGATTTCTCTGATGCGCTGGGGTGGAGGGAGTATTTGATGTTTGTATGTGAAAGTGAAATATTTACTAGCGAGTTTTGGTAAATCATGAAAGCTATGAATACAGAGCTTATTTATTTTTTTAAAAACTATGGAAAATTTACAGCTAAATACAATGGTGATAAGTTACAATATGATAATCTGACAGCCAATTACAGGTCTGGCCATCGACCACTCGTCGAGCTTGTCTGGTATATATGTAAGGGGAACAAAGTTTAGTTATATATAAATGACCAACCAATTTTTTGCCAAGCATCAAGAATTAATCAATTACACGATTTAAGCAAGAATCAACTGTTCAGTACAGTGTACGCCTTACTCGGCAATATGTTAGGAACAGCTGAAGTTTTCATCTTTTTGGAAGTGTACTGTGAGTGATTACTACAGTGATTCGTCAAACACTCTCAATCTATGTCGAAAAACATGAAAATTAAAAGCATCACTATCTGCTTAATGTTAAAGAGAATTGTAAAATAAACTCTACTAAACCTATAAACCTAAAAATATTCTAAATAGTTATCCTACTACCTACGAACACGTATACACAGAAACTCGTATAAAGAGGGACTCTTTACTTAACACAAAACTGCTTATGTAACAAAATGATCCCGTATCGCCCGTAGAATTAGCCAGAAAATAAATCATTCATTCTTTCACTCGAAATCCGTGGTCTAATTCCGTTTGCAGGCAAAACCCGCGGACGAAACAGAGCGTGTGTAATTAGGAGTTAGTAATGTAGTGTGTCGTATCCATTGCGGGCTGTACTCGGACCTCGGTAATCTTTCGAGTGCTTGGCCGTCGATGTATGTTGAAATAGCCCTCATGGATGTCCTCGTGTTTTGTCGGGTTTTTTCGGCTGATCTCGTTAGTACTCTTGGAAATTATTTGCGTAGGCTGTAAACGATATATTTTTAGCTAACTGGGCACAGTTTGTTTTGTTCAGGTTTTAGTTTCCAACTCCTAGAATTCAGGTAGACCGTAAACCTGAGAAATATTTAAATGTATACACTGAAGTCCCTATTGTATTCATTAAACTTACCCAACTTCATGTTGATTTTGTACATAACTAAGTCGTAACTATAAAAATAAAGAGCACAAAGTAAAAACAAAAGTAAGAAACCATTGCGAGCGCCCCTATTTTAATAGAAAGCAAAAAGAATAACTCTTTGTTCATATAATATTCGAGAACTGCATTGAAAATTCGCGGCGCATGCAAAACGCGCTTGTTTCCTATCCTGTATTACAATGTAAATAAGAACAAGATGCAGTATCTAACCCTCTGCCTCCACCAGGCACCTCGTTAGACGCATTTTACCGAACAAAGCGCGCTGCGCTCACACTGGTTGCACACCGCACACCCTGTGAAGATGTGCCGCAGAATTGCAAAGTAATAAAACCGCTTTGCCTTTTTAATGAGAATTTAACATCCCGAGAGCGCGACCAAACGAGATTACAACACAACGTGTGAAACGTCGCAATTGTTTCTCTACCCTCCCTATCAGCTGATTCAGCAAACCGATTTACATGCCAAAAAAAACTTTTGTCTTTTTCCGATCCACTGTCATCAGACCCCAATGTCTTACCTAAACAAATTTCAGACAAGGGCAATACAGTGAGATGAGCGAATAACGCTCCCGCAATCAGCCACGAACGAAACGAGGCCGTGCTTGAAAAGAAACAAATTAGATCCGTCTCAAGAACGGCGCTTTGAAATGTGCGCTGGTAAAAAAAACCGCGTCACTAATGAAGGGTTAGGCGACGCAGGACATTCAGTTCGTTCCTACACTCTTGTTTGCTCGATGTTCTGAAGTGTGAAACGTGTGGATACTTAGACCCTTGTTCCAAATGAGGGTTAAGTGGAGAACGTCACTTGACAATACAATTTTTATGTAGAAGTGTTGAAGTGTTCTCCAATAAATTGTTTATTTGGATTGGAGGGTTTGTTACTCAAAGGTTGTTAGTTATGTTTAAAGATGGGTCTTTTCTATAACCCAAATTGAGTGAGGTCGCTTATTTCGTTACTTAATTTGTAAAGGTAGCTATTTCAGATTTTATTGAGTAACTATTACGCACAAAAATCTACAATTTACTCGGCATTTCTCCCACTTCAAAATCCATCTTTATTTTAATCCCATCCATCGCAATATTTCTCTTTTGTTGCCCAATCCGTTTATTTCAAAGCTCGATCCAATATTTCAATACTTCCCAAGGCGGGCCTTTCCTCATTTTTCCACCTACGCTTACAACCCTGTACCTTATGATTCCGTATCCGTTCCCAGAGCGTAATTTGCCACATTTTTCCGAGCCCCGTGTTTCCAGCGCGTTAATCTTGCTTGCTTCTGTCTGACATGTTGTGCCTTTCTACCTGTGATATTGGGATAAGCTCGGGCTGTGTGTGTTGTGTAATTCAACTTGTGTTAGGTTCTAGTATGATGATATCTGTTGGAACATTTTCTGTGTTTCAGTTTTCTGTTTTGGTCCAGACATCGATAAAATCAATTCTGGTTGATTTTGCTATGTTTCTGTAAGGTACTCTGCTTATTTTATGTAGATAACTATTCTGCGAAATTAGTTAAGTCGGTTTAAAGTGTTATTGGCAAGGTAAAACATTATTTTTCAATCCATTCCTAGAATTTTTATTAGCACAGTTACTAGAATTATTTACAAGCAATTTTCTCCTATTAGTCCTTATTTCTATTGTAAACACGGAAAGCAAGAGAGAAATAAAAATAAAGCTTTCTGCTTAGAATAAATTTTATGTAGGAATGAGTTCCCAATACGTATAAAGCAGTGTGAAGTATTTATCGGAGAGCCGACGGTAGCGAGTAACAGATTTCACGATTCGATACATCGACTCCTCGAGTGTTTGAGAATCGATGCTGGTTTATACCGATGATAGCTGTGTGGTTAGGCATGTATCTAAACGTTAACTTCCAAGCTGGTAGCAAAGGGAATTTCAAATATGTGCGGGTAAAACTAACTTTAAATTGTTTGGATAAACATCGAGAGGGAATTCGCATTTTAGAAAAAATATTGGCTTGGCTACCGCTTCTGTGAAATGTAGTCGATGCATTTGCAAAGGTAAAAAATAGGAAAATGTAGAAATGTTCGGTGATAATGTGTGATTACCCAGTTATGAGTTAAGCAAGCAAACGAATATATAAACTCATAATGATAAAATATAGGCAGGGCACATTAATCGTAGAACAAAATTAATGGTCGATGGGGCTGTTTAAAAGGCCTATCATGAATATTTTCACGTATATAGTAACGTCACTTACAATTTTACCATAGCTAAGCTACAATACTCGTTTCACACGTAATATTTATTCGAATTAGATAATAAATAAACAGAACTTTATTTCAGGCAAGATACCCATAACTTCATGTGTTAGTATCGACTTATAAACTATGTTTGTATATTAACAACTTTAATTACATTCTACGTGCTTAACAAAAATCAACAATCAATCAACAGAAATAATAATATGAAGATATAAATTGTGTATGTCCCATAAAATTAAACCAGAATACAAGGTTAATTGTAGTTATTCACATTCAATATGTCAAAATTTTCGTGTTACTATATAAGGTGGATGGACCGATGCCGATGAGGCCTGGTGAGGGTCGCGGCAAACCGATGGATGCGTAACATCGCTGATATCATCAGTAAACAGGTGGGCCACAATAACTGCACTGGTTATTTTTTAGCTCCAACTAAATTACCCAATGATCTAGGAATTTCTCATGTATCGTGGGTGCGTTCATAAACATATAAACATACATAAACAAACATCCGGATCCGGACGGAAGAATTAAGTTCAGTGTGTCAGTTAAGTTGACGACACGGTTGGCGCAGTGGTTGAGCGATTGACTGCTGCGCAGCATGTCGCGGGTTCGATTCCCGCACGGAACAAATATTTGTACGACCTACAGGTATTTGTTCCGAGTCTGGGTGTTTTTCTATCTATAATATGTATGTATTTACAAAAAAAAAAAATGTATATAAGTAGTTTATCAGCCATCTCGTTACCATAACACAAGCATTAGATTGCTTAGCTTGGGACTATATGGCGTTGTGTGAAATGTCCAAGGATATTTATTTATTTAAGTAGTGTGCCAAATAAATTTGTTTTCTTTCTTTCACTTGGGCACACATCCGTGTAAAATATTAAATAAATAAATAAATAAATAAATACAATCTATTAATATAAACAAGAACACATTAATAACAAAATCCTTATTAAAATTAACTTTCCAAAGTCAATCTTAATCAATTTTTCAATCGAATACAATTTACCGTCGACGTACAACGTCGTAAAGCAACGAATAAGAGTATAATCCTGTAGAGGCGTCTTGTACAAATTGATACAGTAATGGCGTCAGCTATATAGTTTCAATTATGGCGCCTGTTTTACACATGTTTAGGCGTTAAATTGGAAGTTTTCGGAATAATGGTTCCGTTTAATGGTTATAGGGTTTAACGATATTTTGATTGGAAATGTGATGCTTGTAGTAGAACAAAGGCATGATGCTGTTAGCGTGTAGTGGTATGTTTTGTTGGAATATGTTATTAAGGGGATCTTGCTCTATGTCTTTATTACTGCATTTAGGTAAAAGGTAAAACGTTTATGTATGACTAGCTTTTTTCTTCGGCTGAGCTGTCATGGTCTAAAACTACTATCATCATCTCATATTATCATCTCGTATCTAGCGCAACTGTTAAAATTAAATAATTTTCGTAATCTGAATTAAGAGAATACGGCGATGAATCTGGCGTTCAAATTACTTAATTGACTACTAAAATCTCTCACAATAACAGCTTGTAAATGCTCTTTAGGAAAAGTTTTTCAAACACCATAGACTAATTTATTGGAAGAAGAAGCCAACAAAAAAGGATCCTATCACCGACCGTATAAAAAACTAACCGTTCCGCTTTTCAAACAGCCAATTAGTTTTTACTTTATTTCTTTGGTAAACAACCAAAGGAAATATAGGAAAAACTAATTGGCTAAAAAAACAAAACGTTATGTAAGTCTGAAGCTAATTTAAAGTTTTTGAGGAGGAGTCAGTTATCAACAACACGTCTGAAGTAATATTGTAATTAATGTGTTATTATTCTAGTAATTTGTTATCTTATAGTTTCGAAGTTTGTGTTAGTAGTTACGAAGTAAAGGTCAAACTCATATGATATTTATCTTCATACGATCGTTACAAATTATAACAAGCTTTTTCCAAATCTGCACTCCGGTGGTTTTCGTCCAAGAGGCACTGTAGTGGTTGCGGACTTGGTTCTAAAGAGTCACCAGAACCTTGGAACGCAAAGGGCATTACGAGGAAATCGGATAATTTTAATCAACAAGAGTCTTTTTTTTTTGGGATGGGAAATCATCCAATGACTCCTCCCGCTCTGGGCGGAGCGAGAGGGAGTGTCAGACTTCTACTGAGTAAAACCCATCCATGTTCCTTCAGTGCCCTTTGTGTTCCGGAGCCACGGTATCTCTTTCGAATAGTCCCGCGACTCCGGCAGGCGTCGGCCCTTTCGGGCCCCTCCCAATGCTGACTCTCTTTGAGGCGCGCGTGGATCACGAACGCGTCGTCGACACGGCATCAATAAGAGTCTGACGGTCCCTTCCGATTTACAAAAAAAAAAAAACAAAATTCCAATAATGTAGCTTCAGTTTTCATCGAAATAGAGCTCGAGGCTCCATTCAGTGTTTTTCGGTATTACTTAAAGTTTCAGATTTTTCCGTCCTGAAACACTTTTAAAGTTACCCCGTATAAAAAGAAATTTGAAAGTTAAAGGTGTCTCCCATACAAGCAGCGTGGTTTTTTCGGTTTATGGTACGGTACCCTTCGTCTGAGAGCTTGACTCGCACTTGGCCTCCAATCTAGTCTCTGGCTTCCTATCTGACCTCCACAGTTACTGGTTACCACGATACTACTTAAAACGACTGGTATCAGATTCCTTTGCGTCTACTACCCGCAACAAATGTCAAAGATTTACAAATGTCAGCCAGGACTAACCATCATCATCATCTTCCTGCCTTTATCCCATGTTACTTCGGCGCAACACGTTTTTTTCTTCCACTCTGCCCTATCAGCCGTCAACTTTCACTAACTCACTTTTCTTTCATATCTTTCCTCACACAATCCATCCATCTTTCGTTTGGCCTTCCTCTCCCTCTCCATCCATCCACATTTATGTTCAATTCTCTTTTGGATAAACGTTTCCTCCCTCCTCTTCACATGACCATACCAAAATTCGAAACAATAGACTATTAAAACTCTAGACATCAAAAACGAAAAATAATCATGTGTTAGCAAACTAATAACAGAGACATGTCGAAAAATGTTTTAATGGACAAAATACTAAGTAATGGCTGTGGACCTAAATGTAATGACACCTTTCTAGTAAATGAACGTGGAGCTTAATGACTATTTACAGCCAAAGGCTAGACTGGCGCGTCACCTAAATATTTTAGTGACATGTTGGTGAACACGTAAATTGAGTCGTCCAAATGGTAAATGATACAAGCGACTGAGTGGTTCTCAATTAAGTATGGATATAAATAAGGTATTTGACGATTATCAGATATCCACGTGACTGAAAGCTTATTTGAAATATTTACATATTAATACGATTTCTGTAAAAATAAATTAAGATCGTTCGAAAAATAGAGGAGTAACACGTGTTTGTAGTTATTTTTCTCATCTTGTCACACAAATTGTCGTATGTACTGGATAGCGCAAATTCACTATGTTGTGACTTACTCAATGTCATACGTAATTACTGACGACTCTGTTTATCACAGAAATTTGAGCCAACTGTTAAAATAAGTAGACAATTTTAAAGTAACATTTAATTAAGTTGCGTTAATTCTCATCTATTTGATTTACTTATTTGAAAATGAGTTGGCAAGGCCGCTGCTATATCACGGTCGCTGCCAAGAGATGAGAACGATAGAAAGATAAAAGGGCTGTATAGTTTTACGGCACTGTAAATGGGGTTATCACAGAAGCTATGCCAGATAATATTATACTCGTTAATATGAAAGTAAATCTGGCTGTCTGTTTTCACGCGGCACGCTACGGCACACTACTGAGGAAGACCTTATCCTCTGCCAGAGTTGCGGAAACTGTTCGAAAGAGTCACCGCGGCCCTGGAACGCAAAGGGAATTTGGAGGAACACGGATGGGTTTAAGTCAGTAAGAGTCTGGACACTTCGCTCTGCCAAGAGCGGATGGAGACATCAAAAATGCCTTGTCCTGGCATAGGACTAAGGATATTTTTTACCTCTGCAGTATTTTTCCTCGAATCACCTCCTTGAGGAGCTCATGGCTAAATATTACCAGCCGCATGGGTCGATCTTCCAGGTTAAGCAACGCTTGCCAAGGTTGGTTTGTGGATGGGTGACCATCTTAACATACCGAGTTTCCTCCGTGCTTCGGAAAGCACGTTAAGCCGTTGGTCCTGGCTGTCATTTGTACATATTTGGCAGTCGTTACGGATAGTCAGAAGCCAGTTAATCTGACTCCAGTCTTGCCATAAAGTATCGTGTTATCCAGTTAATGGGTTGTGGAGATCTGGTAGGCAGCCGCTCCGCGTAAAATACTGGTACTCAGCTAAACTCCGGTTTCACTGGAAGCCGACCCCAATATAGTTGGGAAAAGGCTAGGCAGATGATGAGTATTTTTCCTCGAATAATTTCCGCCTCTGAAGCCATTGGCAGAAGTTATGCTATATTATCTTGATGGCTCGTGTCCAAAGCCATGACTTTTAGACGTCGCGGTCGTCCTAATCCTAATTCAAAGCTTCATTGCTTGAATTCGCGATCGTCGCTTTCTTTATTACGGTAAACAATTTCGCGTCGACGTACCGACACAGCGCCTTTCAGTTTTCTCTAACAAGTTAACGCGACGATCGCGAATTCGCGATCGCCTTTTTAAGTTGATTTGGAGATCACTACCCTCGGTGATGGCAACCATAATTTTCAAAAAGCTGACCCAAAATAAACCTTACGGAAACGTATTCATTAATGCTCGAGCCGTCTCTGTATAAGGGTAGGCACACCTGGGGACAGTTATTAGTTTATTACACAGCTGATGCTATTATTTTGCTTGAATTAAATTGACACTGGAACGTCTGGAACTGAAATCGAATTTCATGGTAATCAAATCCTCAAAGGGTACTTCGAACATGGTCCCACTCCCGCAGTCACACCGTACCTATAGGAATTCTCAGTAAAACATGCAGTTCTAGGAAACATGACACATCTGAATTTGGTACAAATATTGTGGTTCTATGACCACATCGATACGATTTTCGTTCATGGCATCATAACTAATCACATCATAAATAATAGAATTTGTTTGTTTATTTGTTATACGTCTCTCTTACGTCTTAACGGATTTGGATTAAACTCGGCACATGGGTAGGCCATGTCCTACTACGAATAGGACATGTGATACGTCCTTTCACCCTGGGAAAATGTTCCGTGGGGAGAAAACTTCTATTTTCACGTGGGCATAATACGATTGCTTGTACGCTTCAAAATATCTGATGGCAATAGGGAATATGCATGAAAAAAGTATTTATGATCTGAACAGTTTATCTTAAAGTATTCGAAAATATAATACTAACTGTGAAATTAGAATCTAAATTGCTCGAAAAACGAACGAGATACAATTATTTTAAACAAATATATCTGTCCCTCTCGCGAAAACGCTGTTTTTTATGGCAGCTGTATAGTCATCGTGTAATTTGACGTCAGATTACGTATCGGACTTCTCTTTCTAACTGTAGTCTTTGAAGCTTTATAACTTGATAAATGATGAAGGTATTTAAAAAATAATTTCATGATTGTTTACTAGAGCTAATAAGTATTTTATTTTGCAAATAAAAAAATTGCATGCATATTCCCTATTCCTTCAACGACCTATGTACGTAGTAGCTACCGAACTCTCCGTTCTTGGCATTCAATTCCGTGTATTCTTAATTCCCAACACAAATTCGTCCTACATTTCACACACATGAATTCAATGACAATTCTGCCCCAGCTAGTTCAAATGGCCGCCATTTTATCATTTGACTCCCGATGTAGCTTTGTGCTACATAATTGAAAGGTCGTCATGGGTCAAGCTAAAGGTCAAAAATAATAATAATATCATAGGTCTTTTTTTATTTTATGTAGGAACCGGCCTATTCTTGGTACTCGTAAAAATAAGCTGAAACGATTTAATGTAAGTTACATTGATAATGTAGGGAAGGAGTGGAATATTTCCCAAAGTTAGAATCTTGAGTGTATAGCTTGCTCATAGGTTAGCGTACACGCACATTGTGATGCACCATCCCTTAGCGTCAGAGGCCTTAGACTGCGATTTTAAACGAGCTCGATCGCGTTACCGTAAACTTTAATTTAATATCAATCAATATGAATAGAACAAAAACCGGCCAAGTGCGAGTTGGACTCGCACACAAAGGGTTCCGTACCTTAATTGTTATTATTTGTTCTTATAGCGGTAAAAGAAATACACAATCTGTGAAAATTTCAACTCTCCACCTATTACGGTTCTTGAGATATAGCTCGCTGACAGACAGACGGACAGCGGAGGTAATACGGTTCTATTGGTTGCCCTTTGGGTAAGGAACCCTGAAAAACGTCTTCTGTTATTTCCAGACGGCGCTTATTTAGTTTCAAAGTGATGTTCGCGTTAATGTAATCGAGTACGTTACCAAAATTGCACATAGTGGTCAAACGCGAATCTATAAATATAACTGGCCACCGAAAACCAACACCGATTTCTCCCCAACTTCAGTCAAAGAATCAATGATAACCCCATTCTTATTACTAAATCAATAAAGAAATCCAATACAGAGGAAAATACTTCACAAAGCAAAGCAAGTAACGTTATATATTTTGATGAAGTTAAACAGTAGTGCTTCGCTCACAATCCAGGATCGTTGCAGAAATATTGAGTTATTGTTGGCAGTCAAGACGTAGCCTGTACGTAGTCTGTACATAGTTGCACACAACTACGTACAGACTACGTTATACAGTGTACGGACGGATATGTTTTTCATTTTATGGATCGGATAAGTGGTTTGAGGAAGATTTGGGGATAGTCGAATTTTTGAGGTTAAGTTTTAGTTTAAGACGAAATGACGCTTGGTGTCTGGATCAGTTTTTACTTTCTACTTCATGTACACACAAAAGTACAGAAGTGGACTTAATGCCTTGGGCATTTTCTACCAGTCAACATTTGGGCGGGGCAGAGAAAAATCTGATATGTGCATAATCAGTTCCTTTTTTTAAAATATTGTTAGGCATACGTTTGACCGCTATTTCACCTGATGTTAAGCGATGATGCGGTCTAAGGTGGAGCACGCTTGCCTAGAAGTAACCTATTAACTCTTGACTTAAAGACTCCCAGGTTGTAGCTATCAGGAAACACAGACTCAGGCAGGGAATTCCACTCCTTAGTTGTACGCACAATGAATGTATTCCCAAAACGTTTTGTGCGTATGGGTGGGATGTCCACCATGTACCGGTGGCACATCGCCGTACGTCTTGTGGTCCGATGGTGGAACGGGCTTGGCGGAATTAAGTTATGCAATTTCGTCGCACACTCCCCAAAATGTAACCGATAGAAAACCTACAGGCCAGCAACTCGGCGTCGATGCTCAAGACTTTGGAGCTTCGATTCGACGAGATCATCGCCGATGATCTTCTTGGCTCGTTTTTCAATTGACTCGAGGGCATCAAGCTGGTATCTGGCAGATCCGTCCCAAAAATGAGAGCAGTATTATTTTTAGAGTCAGATGTCCTAATATGATTGTAATCTAGTGTTAGGTAATTAAAGCCTCTCTCGTCAGATACGTCATGATCATCGTATCAGCCGAAAATCGATCACTGCTGGACATAGGCCTACCCCAAGTGTCGCCACAACAACCGGTCCTGTACGTCTCGGCTACCTGCGACTCTCACCAGGTCATCGGTCGAACTTGTGGAAGGCCTTCCAACGCTGCGTCTCCATACGCAGTCGCCATTAAAGAACTTCTCGGTACCATCACTATTTGTTCTGCGAGCAATACAGTTGCTTCAAGATTCGTTTTTTTTTTTTAATTTTAGAAGGGTTTGCTCTTGACTTTAGTCTTGGTCAGAGACGATAGAGACAAAGTCTACGATGGAGCGAGCTTACCCAGAAGGAGCCTATTGTGTTAAAAACTATCAGCGTAAGGCAATTTCAGATATGGTAGCGGGATTTACTGTTACACTGTTGACTCAAAAAATATAAACAAATAAACGTCGTAATCTTTTTCTTATCGTGTGGATATTTAGGTTTAACGACCTCACACACCCTTTTTTTTTTTAAGGATGGGTAATCATCAAATGACTCCTCCCGCTCTGGGTAAAGCAGGAGGGAGTGTCAGACTCCTACTGACTAAAACCCATCCGTGTTCCTCCTAATGCCCTTTAAGTTCCAGGGCCGCGGTGACTCTTTCGAACATATTCCGCAACCCCAGCAGGCACTGGCCCTAAAGGGCCCCACTTGCTTTGCTGACAACTCTTTGAGGCGCGCGTGGAACACAGCGCGCCGTCGACCCGGGCCTGATTCTGATCAGATGGCGAGCCACCCAATGCTCGCCGTCCGCAGGCCCACGCCTACGGTGGCCGGGAATCGCCCTGCGACTCCCGACGCCCGGGGCACCTCACACACCCTAGAGTCAGAGTTACTAAACCGCCTCAAAGGCCTCTGACATGGTTTAACGACCACCGGCTTATACGTGCCTTCCGATGCACGGAATCATCTTTTTATCAGACAATCAGGTGATTCAAGCTTGCAAAGTCCTAGCCAAACTGGAAACAACTTTACTTTCCGTGGGAATCGAACCCACGACCACCGGGTCACAAGGCAGTTTCTATTTTACTTACACACGAGACCCAGAATCGGCTTAGTGTAAGCTTAATTTCAGTTTTGTCCTACAAAAAGGACACATAACATACTGGCTCCACAAACAAAGCCTCCCCATATTTATCTACACAGAAAACCGAAAACTAAAAATCACGTCCGCAATTTTTATTCGAAAAAGGATCTTATAAAAATTGTCACGAACGTCCGTGAGTGCTGATCGTTTTCAACAATGTCGGTTATACTCGCGTGCTTGCTACTACGGTAGGTACAGTCGAACTAGGTTTCTGGTATGCGGGCATAAATTCCGATTCATATTTTCACTGCACTGAAAATGTTGATTTTGTTATATGAGTGTCTTAAGCATTTTTTTTTAAATACTCAAGAGACTATTACTGGGTATATACTATTGTTGGGTCATAGCTCGTCTCTCATTCGAGAGATTATAAGTGTCGTTCTTAACTGTGAAACCTGTAGTAAAATAAATTTGAAATAGACCCTCTTCCCGGAGTTAGTGTTATGATCAATGCTCGTGCCTTATTTGTTTAAGAAAATAGCTTTGCCTTGCAATAGGTTAACTAAAGGCTAATAGGTATTATTAGAGGCGATGTTCGTGACGACTAAACACACTCACAGCATCGTTTAAAATAAGTTATAATCTAGCATCGTTAAACAAATGTCTCGTTCAACGGTACCTACCGCAGCACACCCGCGGTCGACGGACCAAATCTGAGTGCAGGAAGGTTCTAAAGTGAGTCGAGCCAATCCCTAACGATGTTCCGTGCTGGAGGAATTCTTCCTAGAATGTTTATAGAGATTAACCTGGCTGACTTAGGTACGGGATTATGAACCTTAAGTGTCAAATTTTAGAATGATTTTTGTCTGGATTATCGCTTGGGGAAATCGTTTAGAAGTCCTTTATTTTTTGGATAATATACCTAACCCTTGGAAGATGCGGCTTTTTCGTTGCCTCAGCATAAAATTGTAATGTTGTGTTTGACTTAAAAGTTTCTGATGTAAATTGTGCTTTACCACAATTTTGTGCATCAATTCGTTATACTGCAGAATTTTCGATACAGTGACTACAAGCTTTTTCGTCCTTCCAGACAACACGGAATTCCTGCTGTTTTATTGACTAAGCCATGTCATAGCAAATATTCATCTCATTAGTCTTTCTTTTTCCAACAAAATCAATGCCCTGCATTTTTTCATTCCCTTTTGCAAAGGGGTGGTGGATCAATCTTCCAGGCTGACAGAAATGTGCAGGACAAAGTATTAGGTCTCATTTTATATCCGGGACATCGTGTTGAGTTTTAGGGGGCCGAGTCACCCGCGTCCGTAGGAGAATACCCTTCAGCGAATCCCTACACGTGGTCCTCGGGTGGTGCTAAACAGGTGACACTAACCGCCTCCGTGGTCTAGTGGTTATACCACCTGATTCAGACCCAGAGGTCCCGGGTTCGATTCCCAGCGGAGGCAAATTTTTTGCTCGGTTTGGTTGGTGGTAGGACTTGTTATAAGTCCGCCTGGCAAGCTACCACCATCATGTCTAAGTCTGTCGCCATAACAACAATGTTAACAGCATTGTTGTGTTCCGGCAGTTAGAGGTATGATAGCCAGTTCCTCTGTGTAAGAGGATTCCGGGTGAAACTCGCTTCCATCTTCGGCCTAATCATCACTTTCCATCAGGTGAGATTTGGGCCAAGAGTTTCCCCGTTTTAAATACAAAAAAAAAGTACTCTTGTGGGGAGGGGCTTTATGAGGGATTGTTTCGCTGTTGATTTTATGAAGCATCCAATGTGATAATGAGCTGACATATTCCTGTAATTGGCATGATTAACTCACAAGCATATTGTAAGTTTTATCGTGGTCCTGCTGGACAAATAACAATAGAAAAGCAATATCCGAGGATATAATATAAGAGATTTATTTGCAACAATTCTTTGACTGTCATTTTGATTATTATAACCATAATCAACGCGGGTAATGCCTTGTAAACAGGCTCAGTTTTATAACATACTAAGTTGCTAGTTTTACTCGTTTTCGTCTTTTATCAAAGAAGAGCATTATGAACCTGTTTCCAAAATAATTTTACGCAAAATAAAAAACAAGAGACTCACAATATACCAAAATATGATCCGAATTATCTGAACCATATTATCAGATCGCATCAAACGTCAAATGTTCTTTTCATGATCTCAGAATCTTTCCGTCTCACCGGGCATTAGCCCACGGCCTGCCCAAGGCTTGCCCCCACGTTTGCCCGGGCATTGGGGCATTGTCCGTTGACGTATCAATAGTCCTTTTTGTTATCATGTTTACACAAACAAGGATGTTTATCGTGTATATTTCATACATTAGAAAGGGGTGAGTCAGTTCATGCGTGAGTATCAAGATTGGTCACTGGAGTGGGCCGTATTTGTTGAAGTACCTATTACTTTACGACCGGATTATTTGGACCGGAGATTAGCTTGATTCTAAAGAGGGTCGAATAAATATTATTTATTCGAAAATGTTGTATTTCGAGGGTATAGAGGTACATCTACAGTTTGTATTTTATTACCTGACCATATTCAATATATGCTAAACTAAATCCGTCTCTAATTTCCCATTGGTTAGATAGATAAAGAGCGAATGTAAGGCTATTAATTAATCAGTATCGGACTGAAAACTAATCATCGATAACAGCAAATCCTAACTAATCCTTTATGTGCAGCCCGTGGTCGTTAACGCGGTTTCAATGTTTCAAACGAACGTTCTATTTCACACTTGCATATGGACAAAACGTATACACAACTTCAAAGCGAACATTAAACATAATCCCTAAAAGACATTCATCAGCGAAACTTTTATTCTTTGCGTCCAAAAGTATTGTTTACTACCCTAAAGCCTCTTACAGCCTACAAAAGAACACCGAAATGGACTATTTCAACCGTATTCACGCACACAAACGACTAATATAATTCACTCGCTCTCTGGTCTCGGAAAAAATGACCCTATAACTAAGTAACTTCTCGGGTGAGCTGAAACAAAAACACGATGGATGGACAAATTTGCGCTTACTGACTTATTTATCTCTGAAGCGAACGTAATTAACGAAATTCCTGGAGAACAACCAACCGCAGATTTCTTTCCGATATTTTTGCTTCGTACATCTTCGTGCTGCTCTAATATTCATTAGAAACGTGACAGGCAAGAAATACTCCCTAATTATTCATCGGGCCGTCGCTAAATCGTCAGCCGGCCCGCCTTTTAATGGGGAAGAAAATAAAAAAAGTTTTAAACATAACAAGAGAGGCATGTCCCACCCCATAAGATATTCATGAGCGTCTAAAAAAGTTTGACAAAGTTCCTAGAAGATTTTTATTAACGCTGGTGCATGTACGGGGAGACTTGAGAGGTAAGAGAAATTCAGAATAAAAGTAAGTAACAGATTTCTAAGTGAATTTTCGTCTGAACTTAGTCGTTAGGTTGTAAAGCTTCGGCTCGTCTGAAACTTGGAAATTGCTTAGATCATCGTTAACACTCGGTTTCAAGTTTTAGAAACTAATTAATTAGTTTCGAAGGAAGTATATTTTAAAATTAATATACTTTCGCTCGGCTGTATCGGGCTTGAACTCGCTCTACCGTTAAGAAAGAGCGTGATTTACTGGGGTTGTCTAAATTAAAATCCGCTCAGTTCTAGCTCTCGGATTTTTACTCGGTTTCCTTGTAGAGTGGTTACGTTGTTTACGGTTTCTCCTTTATTTGGTGGCTTTAAATCTTTTGTGAGTAATCCTTTGTCGTAAATAGTAACCAATGGAAATAAGTTCAATTCGATCCCTTCTGTATTTCGGTCAGTAAGGATGTTGCTAAGTAAATCTTTTATGTTCTATATTCATTTCCTTTGTGTTTTTTTTTATTTGTTACATTAAAGAAAACGTTGAAAATATTAAGAGGAAAGAATTCCAAAATGTGCTACACTTTCTAAGTTTAGTAAAATTTACCCCAACAAAAAAACAAAGAATTTTTCACAATACATAATTTTACAGCAATAAGGTCTGTATATATGCGTCCTTTTAAACAATCCAGATTACTGCCAAAGTAAGCACTTTAGTCTTTTCATAACATTAACGTTTACTTAGCTACATCCTGCATTTGTCCTGCTTTTAAACAGGGAGAAATATTGTGTCCCGCTTTTTAACCGGGAGTTATATTGCGTTAGTCCCGGTACCTTAATAAATTAATGCAAGATGCTCTGATTCTAAGTTGTCGTCTCCAAGAGCACTTTGCGAGGAAACTTAGATTAAACGTTGTAGATCGACGCGTAGGAAACGCGTGTTTTAGTACGGTTGTGGGGCTGAGCCGCATTGTATTGCAAATTAGTTACGAGGAGAAATTTGCGTAAAAACTCTTTGTCGTAGTTGGTGCAATGCTGCAAGAACTATCACTTGGAAGAGTAATTTGCTTCTGTTTGTGTGGTTTAATTCGGAAAATGAGCTTCAGCTAGCGTTCGGTTATAAGGTCGTAAGTACCTATACATCTTAGAGACCATTTTCGAATTTCTTTTTAAAGCCATTCATTCGTTAAGACCAAACAGAGTAACTTTCGAATTATCTTCTTATTTATAAAAATCTCGTGTCACGGAGTTTGTTACGAACCCCTCCGAAACGGCTTGACCGATTTTTATATTGGTTAGGTCTGAGAATAGGTCGTTTGCATTTTTTTTTTTGCAAAACAACGTTTGCCAGTTCAGCTAGTAATAATATAAGAATGTATTTATTATTGGGCCCTATCCGGGCCTAAATCTCGCCTTATGGTAAGCAAAGAATGAGTTCCACGATAGAACGACCGAGCCCAGAAGATTTCAGCTCGCTCATACTCTCAAGTTTGATGGGGCCGCCCGGTTAACAAAAGCAAGAGGAAAGAATACAGAGGCTGCTTCAAAACCACGTAACAGTCTAGTATAGACATACTCAGTTTCAAAGTCAGGCCGCAATAAATCGCATTGTATCGCGCGATAACGTGACGTCACACCCGTGACGTATGGCTATATTATGCGCCGCGATATGTATGGTCGTCCGCGATTCACGCGGCTCCCGTGCATTAATTGACGGCTTTGTATTGATCAATGTGCTTTAAAAATATATTGACTTGTTTTTACTAAAAAATGGTTATTTAAAAATTAACTTAAAATATATAGCGATCACGTCGACACTCAAGTTCGTGGCAGTGGATTACAATTATTATGTCGAACTATAATCCTAATCTGTACTTAATATTATAAAGCTGAAGAGTTTGCTTGAACGCGCTAATCTCAGGAACTACTGGTACGATTTGAAAAATTCTTTCAGGCTATAAATCTTCACGCTAAGACAAATAGGAGCAGAGCATTTATGGAAAATATGACGCAGACCAAGTTGCGCGGGTCAGCTAGTAAGTAGGTATACCGATCTGACATCGACGCACAAACGATTTCCATGGGTCCAGGGCATGATTCTGGACACCCTAGACTTAGAATTTTTCGTCGGCTTTTTTTTCATGTTTTTCTAGGGTTTTTTTACTTTAGACTGCTCATAATCGTTATTCTGACCTAACCCAATGAGATTTTTAATAAAAAAATAATTAATAAACTACTTTCACTAAAAAGTGCAATCTGAATGTGTCCAGAATCATGCCCTGGACCCATGGAAATCGTTTGTGCGTCGATGTCAGATACACGCGGTATAATTCGTCCGTAACTGACTGGCTGACAGACAACGCACAGCTGAAACTGCTGGTTGAAGAGAGCTGAAATTGGGAATGTAAGTAGGTTCCTCGGGGAGTGTAGGGGAGCACTAAGAGATTTCCCTGAAATTCCTGCAGGAACGGGAAAAGATATATGCGCGTACAAAGTTGAGGACAAAAGATATATGCGCGTACAAAGTTGAGGACAAAAGATATATGCGCGTACAAAGTTGAGGACAAAAGATATATGGAGGACAAAAGCTAGTTCGAGTATATATTTCGTTGTACAGTCAGCCCCACTTCCTGATCACACTTAAAGATAATTTTGTCCAAAGCAAGTTATTCATAAATTACCTTACTTCAAAGCGTATCTTATTGGAGGACGCAGTTGCATAACATGAATAATATCCTTATGAATATTACATACGATTCTTTTGTAGTGGAATACGAACAAAGTTAATTGTAAGACCAGCAGAACGGAAAAGGGTTAAGTAAATATGCTAAACAGGTGATTTTACGACTGTTCCGAGTTTAACTTTTGAACGCCCCAGGTGCTTTGGGGTTATGTTCGCGTTTAGAGCCGCGTATGTGAACTTTTATAATTTTTATTCATTTTGTTAACTGAATGTAAGCGTGCATTGGGGATAAAAATGCCATGCCCCATTTAATGGGTGAATTTGGGTTTTATTCATAGCCACTTTTGCCAACAATAGGTATGTATCCTGTTAAAAAAAGACTTCAGTAAAAAAAAAAATTGTACTCGTATTTTCTGCATCATCAAAAATTGCCAACGATAAAAACTTTATTCCAAAAAAAATACATCTGACTTCCAAAAAATAAAAAATAGTATAAAATAACTTTAATTTCGGAAATCGGTGTTTTTGGTTGTTTCTTCGTATTTTAACGCCGGCTTCCCAAATTAAATTTTATGCTAGTAAGTAGTGTTTTTTTATTTATTTGGGAAACGGTTCTAATTTTGGCGGAAAGGAGGAGAGAGTCAGACTCATGCTGACTAAAACCTATCCATGTACCTTCTTATGCCTTCTGCGTTTCAGGGCCGCGGTGTCTCTTTCAAATTTAGCAATCCTAGCAGGCCCTTAACTGTCCTTTCTGTGGTTTTTCTTTTTTTTTCTTTTAACCACCACTACTGAAATAAACCCTCGATCTACGCGTAAAGATTAAAATAAAGAATTCTACAAAACATCAAATAATTCACAAAGCTTTTAAATATAGAACTATTAACAAACGTAGATTTGTTTTTCATCAGTAAAAGTGGAAAACAGTTTAGCGGGTAGTTACAGCTTTTATCAGGCACCGCCATCTTTAGCGTGGGACGCACAAAAAGGTTGTATCCCCTTTTTTCAATTAATCAACTTGAACATAGCCAGCCGTTTATAAATACATTCTTTTTTTAAATATGATACATTATTTGCTAACGTATTTTTGTTTTTGTTGTTGATATAAAAAATACTTCTTTGAACTTAAAAGAGGTTACTTGCGAGTAATTTTGGTTGCTTAAAGGTAAAAGGGAGATTGAGTTATCTTGAGTTATGTAGCTTCTCAATTCGTCTCTTCGGCTTCTAAAATATATTTAATGGTTGTTTTTATGCTACACATAATACGCCAACTTCTTTGAAAGAAAGTAAGAAAGAAAAAGAGTTTATTTGTGCCAAACATGGCCGATACAAAAAAAAAAAAACTAAATTAAAATGTGAAAAGTGCGGAAAAATGATTCACATTCGCGCAAAACGGCCATCTCTAAGCATAATGCTGGGACTCGTGTGCGAGACAACCACAGCGCTGGATTTCAGCGACAGCCTCTTTTTACTAATACACCACAAGCTTCAAATGCCCGTTCTAAGAACTGGTCTGAAATTAAATTTTACTCTGACAGAATCCATAGTGGTTAACTTGCTGTGCTTCGTTGAATGAATTTTCATCAGCCAATCACAGTCGTTTACACTTGTGCACTTGCCAATATAACACATTATTTATTCAATAGTTTTTATTAAAACTTAGGATTAAACCTTCTCGTCTAGATCTAGTTCTATTTGTCACTCGTAAAATGTAACATAGCACTCTGTATCCATTTTTTTAGGGATGGGTAATCATCAAATGACTCCCCCCGCTCTGGGAGATTCAGAAGAAAGTGTTAGACTCTTACTGACTAAAACCCATCCGTGTCTTAATGACTTTGCGTTCCAGTGCCGCGCTGACTCTTTTGAAAAAAATCCGCAAGCAAATCCAAACGAAAAAAATCCCCAACACTCCTTCCCAAGAAAGACTCCAACCCATTCCAACGCAAGTTATCGTCACATTAAAACAAACATTTATTTCCGACCAGTTTCTATTACCTACTTAAACAAGGAAACTAAAACTAACGCCCTGTTATTTGTTACTCGAGAGGCTCATCAGGGCTAGTCAGGACTAACAAACAAACTCCTAGTCCTAAATAACTAACAAAACTTAGGCTTGGAAACCGTCTTAACTACCACTAAACCTTACAACCGAATTTCAATCTTGTCACACACAAAATAAGGTTGGTTTTGCAATGAAATTGGTGACAATATATATGCCTATACAGGGTGTATTGTTAGTAAGTCGTAAATACGAACAAATGGTTTCTGTATCGCAGGGATTTGTATAATATTCGTGTTTATTTGGGAGTTATTGGAAACAGATTGCGTTTAGTGGTCATAATTGAGTATCAGACTGTTTAGATGAAATTGATTAGGTATTGTATTATTGGGTGACTATCGAAGAGGTAGTTTTCCTCTCTTTGCCACCCTTGGCTGACCAGTACTTATCTATAAAATGTGTAAAACATTAAGTTCGCCTAAATAAATAAATTTCCACCTTTCTGCTCAGGTTATCTCCAAGTCTATTTCTGAACACAGGAATTTACTAAATTGTGTCACTACACTTAGTTTTTCGCCTTTTGTATCAAGCTTACCCTGATCTCAAACTCTTCGTTCTCTTTTAATTTTATTATTTTTTTTTTATTAAAGAAATACTGATGCTGTGACAATTTCAACTTTTTACATAATTATTACGGTTCTTGAGATAGATACTGCTGATAGACGGATGGACGGCGGAGGTTTTGTAATTTGATTCCATTGGTAATCCTTTGGATACGGAATCCTAAAAAGGAAAATAAAATTGAAAAAGAAAACGTACACACTCATACACGTGTATTTAAAATGACATTTCACTCTCACTTTCTCACTACATTATAACTCCACCGCGTCTGTCTGTCTGTCTGTTCGCGATAAACTCAAAAACTACTGCACAGATTGTCATGCTGTTTTCACCAATGGATAGAGTGGTTCTTGAGGAATATTTTAGTATATATTTTGTCTAGCGGGCGAAGCCGCGGGCATCAGCTAGTGAAAATATTATAAAACATTCCCCTTCCGCCACAAATTGATCATTTAAAAACCGCCTCCTGTTCAAATAACACGATGACGTCTAAAAACAGCATTTATTTAATTAAAAAGCACCAAAATTATCGTTATTAAAATCGCTTATTCATCACGAAATGACTGATTGTATCGGAGTCGAGTGGGGAGCCCTGGTATAGTGACAATGTTTCATTTTGTTAGTGCTATGTCTGCAAATAGAAACTGTGACCGCTTATTTTATCAAATTGCTTCAGTTGATAGAATAGGAAGATAGCAGTAATTCTATACTTTAATGTTATTTATTAAATGTTTTGGGGAAATCATTAAAGTCACTTTTCAAATTATGTTTTTCGGCGTTTATACTCCCTTGCCCTTTCCATAAGAACCGTTCAGTTTCCGAAGTAAATAATAGTCAGTGAAAGTGTAGCGTTCTACCAGCCAAATAGTTTTCAAAATCGGATCAGTACGTTCCTACAGTTTTACAAGTACATTTTGCAGCAAACGAACAAAACTTCATTTATATTTCACGATTATTTTATTTTAAAACACGCATCAAAGTATACACTTTCCGAAAACCAGCTCTATTTTAAACACACCTTTTCCCAAGCCCCGTATCAATGTGCAATCAATGTACACATCCCGCATCGGGGCTCGAGACATTCATCACCTAGGATTTGGCTGCACTACCAATCGCAAGCGAGCCTAGAGCCCGCACTGAATTCCTTAGTTTCAATGAAGCCCCAACGACCGCCCTTGTTCCAACCGAACCCGCCAAATAACGTATGTGTTTGGAATCGCATCGACGAAGCCCGCAGGCTATAAGGCCCACCACTATTTATGGGCTATGCGGACAGAATCGGCGAAAGGATGGAAGGATACTATAGGCTCGGATAGAGAAGATGTAGCGAATTATGAGTGAATCTTTTCGGAGGTTTGGCTGGCGAAATTAACTTCCTTTTCTTGGATATGAGGATTATGTGCAGAAGGAGTTATTTATAACTTAAAGTATGGAGGAAATAATTTCTGTCTCCGTTTTTCCGGGATGTCAAAAGATGTTAATATTGAACCAGTAGCGTAGCTCGTCACAAGCCCACTTCATAAATACTAAGCACAAACAACCGTGAGAAAGTGTCCTGTTTGATACGACACAGGACACAATCGCAAACATTTGCCCTCACGTCACGGCCATAAGATACACAGTCTGAGGTCGATTGAATCGCTCTTTGTGAACGGTCCTTAACGACCCGTCTCCCTTTCTCCCAAACCTCCCCGAATCCTTACTAACACAGCTTGAATTCAAATGGCAAATATCAATTATTGGGAGGAGCCCCGCCAAGTAGCCCCAGCACTTTTTAATATTATGTTTTGTGTATTTATTTTATAGTTTTACGGAGATTCCCCATAGGCGTGCGACGTGACTCGAATGCGTGAGAATTTAAATGTTTGTAGTTTCCTGGTTTGTACTTAGGAATTCTCAATATCCGTATAATCTGTTTAAGTGGTTTGTGAGAGATTATTTTTAGTGAAACTAGAGCAGGCTTTGATGATTTTTAGAATGTAAGGCCTTTTTTAAAAGTGCATTAATGACACGAACATTGCTAAAATATGTTGCTTGAGCTGTAACCGTAAAATACTACAATTTTCAACTGAAACAGTAAGGCCTATTTTTTAAATGTACGAATGACACGACCAAGCTGCTAAAAATATTATAAACATTTCAATTTTGTAGGAGAATAGAAGGCATATGACTACAATTTTATTCTTGCTAGGAAAGTGTTAGTGAATTATTTTTTCTGTTCATTCAGCGAGCCATTAACATATTCTTTTCCAAGTAACACCATGCACAAACAATGTAATAAGACTATTAAAGCTGCGTCCAACTACCCACACTTTAATCTTCCCAAGATTAACACTAAAACAAAAGGGTTAGGGCAATAAAAATGACTGAGCGAAGATTCTCCACTAACTCACACATCGCTGACATGGACTCACCCAATTAAAACTTATGTAATCCCAAGTTTTAATTAAATTGACTCCCAATAAACCGAAACTATTTATCAGCTGACATGCTGTATTCATTTTAAATGTCCCCAGTGATTTATTTTATGCCAAACGTATGGATGTTGTTTGCTAAAATGGATGTCCGAATTTGCTGATTCGTGGTAGAGTGAATTATGACGTTCACGAAATAATATCAGTTTTGAAATATGTAGTCTAATGTGATGTAGCGAAAGCAATACATTTTCAGGAGCAGATTATTTTCAAGCAGTTCCTATACTTAAAATAAAAATAAGGTAGAAAACGTTACTCAATATTTTTATCAAACAGAAAAATCAAAGCAAACCTAATCTTAAATCGCTAAAAGATACAAAAGGTACACACTTGAATCGACCCTTTGACATAAATAAAAAAACAAACAAACAAGAACAAATCCAAATCGAAAAACTTTGGCCACACATTTCTTGTTCACACGTCATGATTCTAATCTTCAGCTGCTTTCCGGAAAATATCCTTGTTGAAAACTGAAATTGTTATACAGGGTGACGGGGTGAAGGAGAGGGGTTCTTGAATATTTTGTATTTTGTCATTGTTCCAAATATGCCATATTCTTTGCCCTTATCAAAGTCCACTTCTATGCTGTTTTGGAATCAAACAGCATTACGGTAAATTTGCGAATTACGTACTTAATTCGGAGATAGCAATCAACTCGGATTCAGACCATCGCCCAGGAAACTGCCAATATGATTACAATAATTCCAGTTAAGTTTTGTTTAGAACGTGGGAATTGGCACAAGAAAATGCTCACCAGTGGACGAAGTGGGGTTGTGGTTGTGGTTGTGGTTTGCTTCGCACTATACTTATAAATTAAAATATTTTCATTCCATACATAAACGAACTATGTTACCTTCTGTATGTCCCCAGTTCAACCATTCACCCTGTATTTTTTTTCCTACCTCACCATATAGAAGCTTGTATCTACTACATTACCCGATTAGTTCGTTTCCTCACGAGTCCTGTTTAAACACAGATCTTGGATGGACTTTGCTGTGTAAACACCGCTGCGGCAGTGCTGAGCAATGGCGATTAACTAGTTTTGAGTTACCAGTTCGCTAGGTGATAGCTACGAGCACCAGAACGATTGTATGCGGTCTTTTGTCAATGGAACTTGCCTGAAACAACTTTCTAAGAGCTGCATTGTGTCGATACCTCCAGATGAAGATATTTTGGAAATGGAAACGCAAATTTTACTCGGATATTTTTTTTTGAGATGAAGTCTAGGCAGTTCTCGTTTAAACTACATCAATAATACTCGTATCGAAAATTATCTGATAAATGAAAGGATACCGTTCTATTTACTTTTTAATAATCCATTTTCTAGTTTTCAGTAAAACTTGGCATAAAACTAGAAACTTCCATATAGACAAGTCATTATAAAGTTTTAAGTATAATAACCTGAATTGAAATTTTTGAAACGCCATCCCAGACGCTCCCAGACTGTCACAATGATTTGAAACTGGAAATTTTATCAAGAAGAGTATATTCCCGAAAGTTTTATTCTGTTACATAAAACTTTAGTTTTGGCGCTTCTCCCATTTACTCGAGTGAAATTTTATGTTTTGAAAACTGATATCTCCAGGCGTTGTACTAAAGCATGTTTAGAAATTCGCTGAGTGAGTGAAACTGTAAAACATCAGTTGAAGCATGTTCTTTGAAATATAAAACTCCAGAATAGAGATGCTAAAATATTTCGGACTTGCGAAAAATAAAAGTAACATTAATAATAAGTTCGCAAGATCTATTGAGCTATGAAATTAATGTCAACCAATCAATTATGTTATTCAGTGATGATATGGAAAATTTGACGTGACTCGGAACAATGCACAGGATGTTGCCAACTGTGAATGTGGCAAGTCCTGTCTGCGTTTCTAAACAATGCCACGTATTTTGAAATGTGTTTTGATGCTTTCCTCATGCATTGTGTTCCACTGCGACTTCACCTGCGACTGTTGCACTCGGCTCAAAATGTACGTGTATAAAACCGAGACCGGAATATATGAGATTGGGTTTACAAAAGCTAGGATGAAAACCTTTGTTTGTAAGGACGCTTGGGTTGTCAAATTCCGTGATTGTCAGAGGATTTCGGGGTTTTGAACACACGATGAATAATTTTTTCTATTTTTTGCTAATGTTGTTACAGCCACTGTGATGCCGAATTCAAAGGATTAAAATGAAAAATTTATTCAAAAATTGTTTGCGAGTTACTTTGTTCTTTTATTTTCAGTATGTTTTCTTATTCACCGTTACTTGCTCGATCTTTTACCTCTTTTCTGTATACAAAATTCTCTGCAAATGTTTTATCATCCATCATTATCTAAACACGTCCAACAAAATTCAACAGAACTCCACGTCCGGACCTCTGTTGGACCTTAATACATTAGTCGGTACATCCACCGTTTTCATTACCGGCCCCCATACAAAACTTTGCATAAACTCGCTTCTAAAAGCTTTCTCAATCGTGAATAATTAAACCTATTATTACGAAGTCCAAAATTGGATTAATAAAATCCTACCAGGACGGGTTCTAGTTAGTCGGTTCTTTAATTCATTCCCTTGGTACGCCCGCGTCTCTAAATGATTAGCTTGAAAACAGAGTTGTAAAATTTTGATTGTAATCCTCCATTGGATTTTTATGTTGGGACAGTGTCATTCCTAAATTAATCTGCGAACGTAAAATGCCAACGGTTTTTCCACTCTACCGCAAAAACCTATAGTTTTCGACTGTACTGTTTTATTCTCGTTAGTGCCTCATAAAAAAAATCCTCAACCAACATTACTGTTATCTTTACCTAATTAAATCTATAACAAACATGAGTATAATATTTATGCTCATAATAATCTCATTAGATCTAGGATATTCCGTCAACAATACATTTTATATTGTATAGCTACTTTTCTAGATATTTCTAGATGCACGTCCATTGTTCGTAGTTTGCAGCGGGTTTTAGATTGCTCATTTGTAGCTACAGCAGCTCTGCATGCTGTTTAATTTTCCACGGAATTTGACCCGAGCAAGAAATGTGTGGATTATGATTGACAAATATATCCATAGGAATATATTCGACTGTAAATCTAGGTGTCTAAGTCTAATATCCTTCCTACCTTCATCTTACGAATATAAACTTGCATAGCAAAGCCGACCTATTTTTTGTGACCAACAGTTGGTATTCTAGCATCCATTATTTTCAAAATACCGCTTATTTTTAAAGAAAATGCTCACGTGCAAAACTTTGATACTGATTGTGATGGTTTCATGAAAAGTTTTTGAAAAGAACCTTGTAGTTAAAAAAATTGTTTTAAGTAAAACCCGCCTTTTGGAATAAATTCAGGTTTCTTTACATTTTAATTTGAGAAATTTTTATTTTTGTACTAGCAACTATTCCGTGATACTAAATATATGTCCCTACTCACTAGTATAAGCGTCGGACAAGTTCATCTGCGAGAAGTTAGTTTCAGATCTCCAAGTCATATTCTAATTAAATCTTAAAGTTGTCGTGACGTGCCGCTCACTAAGCCGGAATCGCAATTCCTTTTTAAACTCCATAACTTACATTTTAATTTAATTATGGGGACATTTATAATATTCGCCCTAAGGTTGTGTTTCGACGTAAATTGGTAAAGTTTTGTATTTATTACAACGATTTGTTTAACATCTTCCGTTGACAATATCCGACGGTTGGTGGGATCTTTAATGTTGTTGTCGTTAAATTTTGAGTTACCGTGTTCCAAATTGGAAAAGAGTTGATTGAAACCATGTTGTTTTTTTTTTCAATGTAAATTGTTGTTCCCAGAGTTTCATGAAAATTCTCATTCATTTTATTTTAATCATAAACCATTTTCCTATTTGTCCCTCTGAAATTTGCTGTACCTACTTCTGTCTTAAATTACTGAAATCATTTTCATTAATCACTCTCTCCTAGCATAAATATTGAAAATAGACATTCGTTCAAGTAGTGTTTCCCGAATCAACCACTAGCAGGGAGGATCCTCACTGATACACGAAGATCAGATTAATCGTGTGTTCCTCATGTAATGTGAGCATTCGCAACCGGCACAAGATTGATGAATAGGACACGCCTCTACCCCCCGACCGAAGAAGACAGATCGATTATGTATAAAATATATCGCACAGCTTGCTAATACTGTTGCTCGAATGATCTCATATAGCGGCAATGTTTAGGGCTGGTTAATTTTAACACACTTGATCTTCAAGACACTAAAAGAAAAATCTGAAAATACAAGAAATGTCTTTTTGAATCAGTAATAAAAGGTTTTATTATGGTTTTCAAAAATTTGTTGTGGGATTAAAGATTAATAAGTTTAGTTCTCCCGTAATCACTGAACATAAAAAGAAATACTGCGATCATAAAGCTCCTGAATACTGACTAGATCCGTGTCAATTAAACTTGGAAGCTAGTGCATCGAACCATAGTTTGTCTCTAGATATGCCTACGTTAGACTATACCTACTATTTGTACACAAGGCTCTTGACTGTATTATATTCCATTTACTTTACTATAAATTTCCGCTTCCACTAGCTACTAGATTGTGTTAGATTCCTCGGTTTAGTAAAAATCAACTATTTATGTAATTTTTATAAAAACTATATTTTTATCAGTTTATCTTCCACATTTATCCAGGATGAAAAATCCTGTCCAAAATATATCTCTTCCCTGGACAATCTCTCATAATCCAAACAAAGCAATTAGTGCTGAATATAAGAATGTCGTCCAGATAAATCTTCGTCAAAACTCCTTCATATGTCCACTTCTGACCGTTGGCCAAGTCTTGAAGACGTTGGATGGACATTAAACGCACTCAGCACATTCCATGCAGTACAGATGAACACTTGTGGAGGGTTCCGCCTGTCTCTGATTACACATGTGTTTGTAATTACTATCTGATAATAGTTCTCTGGCAATTCCATTAGTACAAGTTATTTTTTTTGTGTCAAGAAAATATTTCATTATGATAATTCAGATGGCCCTTACGTACTCCAAGGTACTTAAGTTTAGTTTATTTGTTATCATAGTTATTCTTAATTACCATTTCAGCTAATGTAATACAGTATTCACAAGGGAACCTGCTGGAGTATAATTATGAGTTTTTGATTGTAAATTAATTAAGGGAATATTTGATAAAATTAACCGTAATTTATTGTTCATTTAGGTTAGTGGAAAAGCGACTTTAATATTACTGATTTTATGAATATAGTTGGTTGGTACGATTGTTTGGTTTCCCAGGATTCCAAAACGTAGTTTTCCATCGAATTTCCAGGTTGCTCCTTTTTTCACATACATGCGTGAAACTTATCCAGTAATGGTTCCACAACGGATTTATAGGCGCAACTGGCGAGGAGTTTTAAATCCTTTCCGTTCGGTTTTTACGCTCAATGGTTTTTGTTTCACGTCATTTGAATTGTAAATGCGCAAGTTTGGTAATATGTTTGTCTTTTCCAAACGTTCGTGTCGCTATATTTACATTGGGATATCTTTAATGATTGTAAACGACTGATTTTAACTGTTCATTGTTTTGACTATTATTTTGCTTGAGAAGTTATAAGTTTCCACTATCGTGATGAAAGAGCTTTTGTTTATCAAAATGTTGTTTTTAAATATTTACTGTAAATAATTTAGTCTGGGAATTTTTGTGAAAGTGAAAACTACAGGCCAATTTATTGTTGACGACTCTATTCTTTATTAAATACCTTCTGCAATAGTAAATATTTGAATCTATGCCTTTAACCTATTCAATTACTAATGACCGATTTTGAGTTTACTTTTAATTCCAGAAAAATCATAATCAAAACGCTCATTAAGACGGGCAACCATTTCGACAATGCAATAACTGCTCAAAGTTAACGAACAGAATGCAGTGGAAGCATCCGCCTTAGGCACGGAACACACGAATGGCTTTTCGCTTCCAAAACCACCAACTAAAGCCTCATTATGGCAATTTTCATACTAATATGTGGCTACATTACAATTATGTTTCACTGCAGTGATATTATTAATATCCACATCGTCAGCAGTCACAAGCCTCAGTTAATGGCAACTATGAATATTGCGATGGACCGTGGCTATAAAATTACCGCGATCCACAAGCGAGTTGATGGTCCGGTAAAATTGTATTTATTAAGTTGATATTTTTATCAATCTGTCAGACTTATTCGAGAGAATGTTGCTGTCCATGATATTTATGAAATAATTCAGCCCGTGCGATCGATAGAAGAATAACAATTGGAAAAACCGTGCACCACAACTCAAACTACGACTAAGGAGTTGCGAGTATATTCCAGTCTCTATACTGATGTCTGCAGCGGCTACAGCGCTGAGTAAAGTTTTTGTAACAACTTTTAATACTGTTTCTTCTAGCGCTTATGCTGCTGAGTTATGATAGCTGGTTGCCAATGTTTTTCTACCAGTATGAAAAGTTTTAATGTTGTTTATTTGAAGCTACCATTATATTACTTTTAAAAAGCTCCAGAATGTCTGATTTTTTAATTACCAAGAATTAGTAGACAGATTTAAAACAAACATATTTATTTTATTAATCACATTCGCTTGTTTATTCCTAGCATAATTTGAATATAAAATCTGCACAATATCCATTAACAGCATTACAATTCCAAATTCAAAACACAGACCATGACTTTAAATTCAGCAGCTGATAAAAAGGAGATTAACTTATATTTACTACGGAAAATTGGCTTTTACGCCAAACAATATTTGAACTGTGGATCTTAATACCTTTCTTCGTTGGAGGCGCTGCCAAACGAGCTCGTCGATTAATTTAGGTGCCAGATCCCCCTGATTTTATGACGAAATTCTAAGGTGATAAAATTTTCGTCTCGCAAAATTGTAGCCGTTTTAAACCTTCAATTACTTGTGGATTTTCATGGGCGATTACGTTGATTTCGTCTTGATATTGGTTTATAGCTTTGATTCTGATGGAAATTGATATTTCATAATACCTTCGAGCTATTTAAAATTCGTGATTCATTTTCCCGATAAATATTTCATTTTTATTTTACTACTACCCGCTTTTTTACGTTTAGCAAATGGAATTCGTGAACATGTAGAAGTGGTAACTGCAAATGGAAATATAATACGTATTTGTAACATTCTTAAGCACGATCAATTTCTAATAGTGCTTCAAGCTATTAACAACCATAACCATTATTGATGAATCCTACAAAAGTGCACAAACACTAAACTGTGACGTCATTATCAAGCAGAATTAAAATGAGATGGTAGTTTTAATTCTGTTTACTAATGACGTCACAATTCAGTGTTGGCTAGTAAAACAAACACGAAACGGCATATTTCGTGTTCAGTGTACCAGCTATTTTCAACAATTTTAAAACGACCTCCTTTTCCAGTAACAAATTCTTGCAATAAAAGCTTTGCCTTAATAGGTATCTCACGGTTCGTATTTTAAAATTGTATATTCATGACGTTGAAAATAATCAAACCGCTTTTGTTTAAGCTGCATTATTGTTTGTAGAAAAGGCTGTTACAGTTTTTTTTTTTTTTGTAATGTATTTTAATAAAGCGGTGATAGTATTTCGACCACCGTGCACCGTTTTGAGATACTCTTGTTCTTTTAGTCCCAGGTTAGGTAAAAAGCTTCACTAGTGGATCAATAAATAAAATGGTTATCATAAATTCAAACATCCTCAAATTCAAATATCCTCATCGGAATTGACCCCTTAAATCATTTTTTCATTAACTCCTCCGAAATAAAACTACATCACAGATTATAAAGGTAGCTGTGGTTACATTTTGGCGCGGCACAGCTGCCGCGGCTGTTATACAATAATGAGCCACCTGCAAGGAGCGTGGTTGAAATTTAATTTCATACAGTTTAAGTTATTGTGCGTTGTTGCACATTTTATTTTTTGTTTTTTTTATATCTTCCAGTTTTATTTTTTAATATGGTTGTGTAATGAAGATTTTATCCAAATTGGGTGGACGGGTTGATATCATAATTACATCTGGGGGGTGAAACGACGGCGCTACAAACTATTCGATTAGTTATTAACGATTTCCAATGAACGAAGTCAGCCACGAAGGGAACCACAAATACCCACAAGGGTTGTGGCGATAAAAGTATAGAAAGAAGAAGTGTCTGTTAAAAAATTGAGAATTTACATAAGATAAAATCTCCATAAAATAACAGTTTTCAATCAACCAACCCACAAAAAATGACAAAAACCCAGAACATAAGAACAAACGATTCGACGCTTTGTTCTCAAATTAAATGCAACTAATGAAATAAAGTGCACAACTCGTATTCGGAGACGAGAATGCTAAGCACTCATTGCTCGAAATACTTCCCACTCTACGGTTAGAGTTAATCAACTATTCCGAACGAAGTAAATCGCGGAACTCTCGCAGAATTTAATCCAAAGAAATATAGCTAACACGACTACGGAACCAACTAATTAGGTAATTGGGTCACATGTATTTTTATTAGTAATGTTTTTCCAGTTTTATTCTCGTCTTCGACAGATATCAACGGCATTTAGATACAAGATACTGTTGGAGATCTGCAGTTTCTACCAGACTTTTGAAACCCCTTGGGAAGTTTTCTGCTTCTTGCACAGTCTTTCTTCGCCCAATGTTGTATTAATGCCTCTTCTTTTGCATGAAAACTTGAATTCACTCAAAATTATGATCAGGAGAAATATTTTTTAAAAATTAAAACCAGCTTTTATGGCTAGGACTACTGTCACAAAACACTATTCAAAGGGCTTAGGGCTTCTTAGGCCTTGGCTCTAGAATAAGAAATATTCTTAAGTAATAATGACTTTCAATGGTCCCAATATTGGTATCGACTACGTTCCATTTTGGTAGCGCATATAAATCCTTTACCTACATTTAAATCTGGCACATGACAACGGTCATAGAACGCCACTTTTTATAAGGCATATTTGCTACCATTATTTTGCCGACCTTTCTTATACTGACAGTAAAAGCCACAGTTTTATAACCTACCAATTTATTTTAATGCAACACCCAACTCCACAACCAATTAATTCTTGTGCCGCAAAAAGGTAATTCAATTATACTTGAACTTAATTCAATTATAGTTTTGTTTTCTAATAGTGTTTTGTATCAGTTTTTGTTGAACCCATCGTAGTAATTACTTTTGAGCCTTTGTATAAAAGTTTGATAGTTTAATTAGTAACCTTCATTGGTTTTCGAGTGTATTTGAAAGCTGATCACGTGGTTGAATTGGTTCTCAGATAAGGGCTGTGGTGATAAGGTGTATGTTTGTGGAATAATTTATTTGGGTGGTTTTATTTTAACGTTAGCACTAACAGAACCATGAAACCCTGGTATTTTGCTGTAAGTTAGAAACTGATTCAGCCCATGGGAATAGAGACCCTGAGTTTTAAGTACCTGTGTAGTAAATCTATGGTTTCTTCACTGGCCTGGCCGTTCTTGATTTCCGAAAGCGACACGGTCAACGAATTTTGTGGTCGGAATTTGTTCGAAAGGAACGCAAACGGCATTAGGAGGAACACGGATGGGTTTTAGTCAGTAGAAGTCTGACACTCCCTCCTGCTTTACCCAGAGCGGGAGGAGTCATTTGAAGATTTCTCATCCTTAACAAAAAATCTCTCAAGTCCTCAGCCAAAACTTTCCGGATGCTATTGCTGTTTTTTGAAGAACGTAAGACCGATGTCTTACGTTCTTCATAAAACCCGTAAATGAATTTTTATCACCTAAGATTTAGATTGCTCTTCGCCTTGCCTAGACTAAATTTCAGCGTCAGTTTGCCAACACCGACATATCTTTATCTCAAAGCACGGAGAGCAGTACATACGTAATTTATTTCAACTCTTCTGTCGAGAGCGTTTAGCATAAGAACATAATGACTAGACGGATGTCGGTGCATTTGCTCTGTTTATACCGAACTTAAGACGCAATTACTTTCTTTGTACACGTTGTGAAGTTACTACAGATGACTTCTTTGAGGATTATGCGAGGCTAATCTTATGCCAAATAGAGAAAAGAAAGGTACCTATTCATAATGCAAATAGTCTCCATGGCATGAGGGCATACAGACATATTTAAATTACAAAGGCTCCAATTTTTACCATTGACTACGGAACGATAAAACCACTTACTACGGAACGTTAAAACCTTCGTTATTATCGTGGTAGGTACTTCCGCATATCACTTCCCTATCCGTTGAATAAGGTAGGTATATTTTGTGCCAAAAGAATACTTAGCCGACCAAGTGCGTCCGACCCCCTACGAAGTGTTCCGTACCATAAACCAAAAAATTATACGTTTCTTGTATAAAAGTTAAAGGGGCCCTTTAATTTTTATTATTTCTTGTCACAGCAGCATTAGAAATACACACACTATGAAATTTTCAACTGTTTACGTATTACGATTTTTGAGATACAGTCCACTGACAGACAAAGCGGAGACTTAGTAATAGGGTTCCATTGGTAACCGTTTGGGTACGGAACCCTAAAATTATTCTTTTTAAAAGAAATGGGCAGCCGCGGGGTACACTGTGGTATTGTTTTAGAAATAAGTTCCCTTTTACCTTACCTTTACCCTTTTACCCAAATTGTGTGTATCTGTGTGTGCCAAATCATTTTGTTTTCTTTCTTTCTTTCCTTAAAGCAAATAAATGCATTATTTTCTAAAAAATTTAGCCCCCTATCTCTCACAAAACCTGATCAATACAAACACAATACTAGATTTACATCCAATACAATTCACAAGTTCTTAGAGCGCGGTAATTTGGACAAAGTTAACATACGCCAGATACGCCCCAACTGGGTTTTGTACGAACCAACTTTGACAATTAATGGGCGTAACTACCAAGAGTTTTGACTGAGAATTTGTCGTAACGATTCCTGTTCTTAGAACAAAACGTATGTGAGTCTTGAATGCTTGAGAAAAAGAGAGTTTCCTTGTCTTTATGATGACACGATCTTTTAATTACTTAGGGGGACTTGTGATGGACGGTGAGCTACGGGCAGCTCGCCGTCCGCCCGTCTTATGACGACAGGCCGTGTCGACGGCGCGTTCGTGTTCCACGCGCGCCTCAAAGAGAGTCAGCATTGGGAGGGGCCCGAAAGGGCCGACGCCTGCCGGAGTCGCGGAACTATTCGAAAGAGATACTGTGGCTCCGGAACACAAAGGGCAATGAAGGAACATGTATGGGTTTTAGTCAGTAAAAGTCTGACTCTCCTTCTCGCTCCGCCCAGAGCGGGAGAAGTCATTGGATGATTTCCCATCCCAAAAAAAAAAGGGGGACTTGTGATAAGTTTCTAGCGGAGAGCATTGTTCCTTATCTGTTTCTTCATACAACAAAAAGGACCAACTACTGTTCAGGACAAAGGCTTAAGATCTTCTTTTACGGTGGTACATTCATGTAGCTTTTCTTTTACTATGGATAGGCACCCGTTTAACCACTATCACAATTGATGGTAAGCAATGATGCGGTCGAAGATGGAGCACGCTTGCCTAGAAGTAACTTATTCTCTCTAAACTCAAAGATTACAGACACGGAATACTATAATATATACTATAATAATAATAACACAACACAGAATCTGGCAGGGAAGTCCACTGTACGCACAATGAATGTGTCTCCATAAGGTTTTGTGCGTGTGGGTAGGATGTCAACCATGTAGGTATCTGTGGCGCATCGCCGCACATCTTGTGGTCCGATTAGGGAAAGGCTGCGTTGCGCTATTTGGGTCTAGTAAGTGGCCAAGGTATGAGCTGGACTCCTCAAATTAGGATTAGTCCTTAGGATACTAAGACTCAGAGTACATTGTGGAACATACAAAGAATTTAATCTGATCTTATCTTAGTATCTTACTAATATTATAAACTCGAAAGTTTGTGAGGATAGATAGTCGTTACTCTTTCATGTCAGAACTTCTGAAAGGATCTTCATGAAATTTGGCACAGAGGTAAACTATAGTTTGGAATAATACATAGGATATATATATAATATCTGACACGTGCAACGTCGTCTGCGTAACATTTTTCATTAGTGCTCCGCTCCTATTGGTCTTAGCGTGATTATATATAGCCTATAGCCTTCCTCGATAAATCGGCTATCTAATACAGAAAGAATTTTTCAAATTGGACCAGGAGTTCCTGAGATTAGCGCGTTCAACCAAACAAACAAACAAACAAACTCTTCTGCTTTATAATATTAGTATAGATTCCGGAAGTATGTTCCCTAGGGATCAGACAGGCGAAGCCGCTGGCAGACGCCAGTATTAAATATCGTTTGAACGTGTGCTCTTAGGCGTTCACCATACAAGAACACTCCCGGAGATTGCCGAGCGTGTGAGGAAAAACAACCGAAAAAAAAGCGAGAGATCAACACGAAAAGTAGCAACTGATACGAACATAATAGAACTACAATTTAAATAAAGGCGATCATTCCCGTTATATATCGAAAGTAGTACATGATAAACTCGGCGTACGAAACGAATAATATTGAAGAGTAACAATTTCATATACCGCAATACAGTAGTAAAATCTACACTCGAGATATAAATTATATGAGGTGACGTCATCTGTATTTCAAGCAAAGTAACTCGTGTGTTAAAATGTAAAAAAATACCTTGTTTAATTACAATAAAATAACATTAAAAGCAAGTATAATAGGTTTAAAATTATGTACCTATAACGTGCTATTAAAATGGAAAAGAGATAAATATTACTGTGAGTTGATTGTACATAATTCGAAACTTTTGGAACGTTCAAGCTGCACGTACGATATGCCAGATGGTTTTTACTTAAGTGCATCATTTCATAGTAACAAAACTTAATTATCCATAATGAAGACCTAGACCTAATGATGCTCTAGTTTTACTCTGAAACACTAGTCTGACCTCCACAAGACAAAACGCAATGCTTTGTGGAGATTACATTGATATTCTCGCTCATAAGACTTCTGGGAGCATGCTTTACTGCACACCTGGGCATTAAAACTCCATATTCAAATTAAAACAAATGACATCCCAATTCGAACTACATGCATGTAGCACTACTTAAGGGGTATTAATCAAAAACTGTGCGGATCGCAGCTACGTGCACGCTTCTCTCTGATTTACTCACATACGTGCCTCCCCTTAATTTAGTATTAGTTTGTTTGCTGATAACTGTATACGATCTAAGTTTTGGCATTACGAGGTATGGTTGGCGTAACAAGAAATAGATAGAGATTTTGGCGCGGTAGTAAATGTTGTATTGGAGTCATTTGTAATCAATTTCAGGTTGTCGGTGAGCTGGATTAGATTCTGTTGTAAATGTGGCTAGATTGCTAATGAGGTTAGAAGTATTTTAACGCTGTGGTACTGTAATTCTTCTGCTATAATTTTTCAGTTGAGCGTATTTGGTATGCTTCATATTTTGTACCTTTGTCATATTTTTGGGTCAGGTATTTAGCTATTTGCCGAGCCAAATGCCGCTTTCAAATGTTCTATATTAATTACTTTCATGTTCCAGCGGCTCTTTTCCCATATTTTCTCTTAGAAATCCCGATGATTTTCCCGAGATAAAACCTATGTCACTCAGCGATAGCAACTCTCCATCTATGAGGTTTTTCGTAATCCGGTCTATATTACGCACTAAACTATATTTTTTCGGCATGGTATTTTAATTTTCTAAAGGTTCTTATAAAAAAACTTTATTTCAGACCTAATAAAACCATAGGTTGCTAGTGAGGTCTCAACAAGTAATGTGGAATGTGTGAATATTTGTTTTGATTTAGAATAAGTGCATCGCAAAACTCAAAATATTTTTTTTGCACACACTGTGGGGCCTCTTCCTATCACGCGTGTTTTCACCCGCGCGCAGATCTGGTCCGCATGCGGGCGGACCGCATCCTATCATTTCATATAATTATGCTTTTCCTGTTATGCGGGCAACAAGCGCGGATTACGAATTAGCTGCGGGCGTACAGCCCGCCTGCGTGTTATCCGGATGCGGGCGGCGTTCTTCTGTTTTCTATTTGTTTTTACTGTGACGCGGGTCGCACGTATGGTCATAGAGTATGACCATGCGTGCAACCCGCGTCACGTGTTTGGTCACTGGCGATCCACAAGATACTGCACCGGCAACCTTTAGCCTGCGTGTGGCCAGGAGCGTGCTATCACCCGCATGCTGAATCGATCCACGCGCGGGCGAAAACACGCATGACTGGAAAAGGGCCCTATGACTAAGTATACAACAAAATGGCCTCACTGTTAGTTACAAGTCATTTGTATCTTTGAATTTTCAGCAAGCCAATAAGCTCCTAATGTAACTTTCTCTAACGCCTTTAAAACTACTGGGTGTGAGTGGACACAAACATTACACTAAATGGGGGCAAAAGTTTCAGAACTGTATGAAAATAGATACTGTGGACGCTAAGGGAATATTACATAGAACGAGTACTTTTGTTAGTTGCTCTTTATCGTTATGTGTTCCTAGTACTTCAGTTTCTAGTGCGAGGTTTTAATGATATTATGAAAATTTGGGTGCAATTTTAACTAAAGTACATAATTGGTAGTGCTATTTTGTGGAGTGGCTCTCACTTATATAACAATAGAACATCCAATTGACACATAATTGGACGAGTTCGAGTATTTGACATTGACTTTCAAATGTCACTGACATTTTAGTTCAACCAATAAAAAAGTTTGGAGAACCACGCTAACTCGAGCGTGGTTTATATAAATCGCCGCTGTAAACGTATTATTTAAATTAAATTAACAAATCGATTAATATTGACATTTACTTCGCAATCTGTATTCTGTTGTTCTAAAATTAACAATCGCGTAAAAAATAAAACTACACAGAAAATACGGTCGCCATAAAACTGTCGTTTTATTTAAATGACTAATGTGTAACATATGTTTTAGAACCGTTTGTACGAAGGGAATACGTACAACTATACATGTGTGTGTGTGTGTGTGCTCAAATAAACGCGACTGTAGGCAAACAGTATGGCCGCATTAATGTTTCTATTTCATACAACCGTGGGTAAATATGAGAGTTTGTATGTTGGAGTGTGCTAGGGTAATTTATATTTACGTGGTCGTTCGATTTCATGATGTTTCTCTTTTGTAGTGAAGAGATTTTAAGTTTTTGTAGATAGGTTCCGATTTTAATTGGAGTCAATGAACTATAAGTCTACTCAATAAACTTCCTCATGTTGTAGCTCGTCTAATATGGCTTGGTTCTTTAATAAAGGCTAAACTAAATTTTGTGTTCATCAAGATAGGGCCACAGTCGTTACGCAGTGGGAACCAGAGGACGGGCGGCGTCACCGAGGAAGGCCTAGGAAACTCTAGCGTGACGACTTGGAGGCGTTCATGACTGATTGGTTGGAGAAGGCAAAACACCGGGAAAAGTGGAAGGCTATAGACAAGAACTTTAACCAGCAGTGGGGCTGTATAGGTTGAAAAAATATTTTCTGGGTAACACAGGCGCCTTAATTTTTCATTCTAGATTGAATTCATTAATAAATAATTTTAAAAACCACTTTCACCTTGCTTTATTAGGTCATAAATAAGTCAGCCTTAGTCTAAAAATAAATTATTTCCTCACATAAAACACTTCAAAATCTTGAGTACACATTCGTTCAAGCGCCTCACCAATCTTTTACCTTCCACCGTGTCGTTTTTACAAATAACAACTCTATGTTAATTAAAATAAGGCTAAAAGCCATTTGGAATGGCACACGCGTGCTCTCTGGCATGCATGCAAGGTTCCACGCAAACTATGTTAAGTTAAATTGGTTTACATTTAAAAGTCGATAAACACTGCTTAAGGAAACTAGATAACAGTGAGTAAATAATGGAGGAAAAACTTGTCGTAATTAGTTGAACATTTAACTATCTATCACGATACGATGGGTTTTAATTAAATGCAATTAAATGATCGTGGGTTCGGCTTTATAAGCGGTGTTGGATCGTAACTGGGCAATATTTTTATGTAGTTTAAGAGTTATGAACGAACTAGTCCGATAGCTTGATTAATGAACAGGCCAACGGGTTCAAGAACCTGGAACAAGGCTAGTGATCACGTCATGAACTGGCCTGTAGACGTCTCATGGAAATAAAGCTCTAGTATAAAAAATTGTGCGAAAAAGTGTGACGGCAGTTTTGGAACGCATAGGGCATTTGGAACACGAGTGGGTTTTTTTTTAGTCAGTAAGATTCTGACATTCCCTTCCACTCCGCCCAGAGCGAAGGATTCATTTATGATTACCCATCTAAAAAAAAAAACTCAAAATTATCGAAACTTGAAACAACACAAATGCAATATAACAACACCACAGGGCAAACAGTGAATCAGTGACGCAAAAAACTAAAATAACGCCATAACACTAGTCACGTGAAAATAATGTTGTAGTATCAAAAATAACAAAGGTAGGAGAAACTTACGGTGGCAACACGAGCGGTAAATCAGAACACGGAACATATGTCAGGCTCACACAAACCTCACTCAGTCAACAAAATCACTCTCATTTAACATTACAAGACGTTTGCGTATGAATAGGATACCAAGATACCAGGATACCACGATACGACTCATCATAATGACAAAGATGTCGTCTACGGCAGACTTAATTAATCATTGTGTTTACAACTTGCTTAGTTAGCGAATTTACATCCAGATGGAATAGTTAAGTTATTCTGGTTTGGGTACTTGGACAAGGACTTTGATCGCTTGGAAAGACTCTTTTTGTTTGTTTTGGAGAAACAAAAAGAGTGTTGTATTGAATAATACATATTTTATATAAAAGTTCATTCAAGCGGTCATTTTTATTTCGCAAGTTCTGACAGCATCAGCTCTAATCGATCATAGCCATCTTCAAGGATAGTGGTTTCCGATAGCACAGTGTCATGTGTTTACATGATTACGAAAAAATGCCACTTGATTAAATTATATTAAAAACAATAGTTTGTTGAAAATATGTTAGAGATCTAGATTTCAACAATTGGATAACCTTTGTATTCCTTATCTAGTACATTAAATTCTCCACTATAATTGATAGAAACTACCCTCCTAGTCCCAGTAACAGTCCGTACATTTCTATGACTATAACAATGAAAGCAACGTCTCCCTCGAGCCCAGTTATCGGCGAGCAGATGCGAAACAAAACTATATACGTTCTTCTTGATAACAATGTAGAATAAACTGCCCATAATACTGTATCATAGGACTTGAGTTTACATTCTCAAATGGTTGAATTGCTATGGATGTCGTTGGAGTACTTTATGAAGAGTGTTTTGCATAAGAATCGCTACTGTTTCATTCTTCTGTTAAGAATTTCTTTTTGTATTTGGATTTGAATAACTCTTTATCTTCGTAAGGTCTTTAAGTCCAGTTACATTTATAACTTTTATCTTGGGTTCAAATTTTATACTTTCAAGTACATCATTTAGTTTTTCATGTCCATAACTATTTTTTTTTTCATTCTCATACTGACCTTCGCACACGTATTCAGACTCATCATTATGCGGTCCGCGAGCGTGATGCCGCACATATTTCTCATTCTCAGCGTTTTTTTTTTCAAGAATCCTTTCTTTTTCATTACCAATTTGTTACATATTTATTTATTGCTCTTTGTCAGTATCCTTAGAGGCTACTAAGATATATTTATCTATTGAAATGGCTTTTTCTTCATGGTTAATTCGTCTGTGTCGTCGTTTTCAAAACGCTCTATGAAATCTTTGTTTGCAGTTATGTTTGATCTTATACTTATATTCAGTTTGGAGTCAGAAATGTATAACGTTTATATTATGAACAGCAGCACTCAAAACAAACGCGATTCATAAAATAAATTCCCAATTCATTGTTGTATTCGCTGCATTCTCCGTTCCCTTGGAACGGATATTGAATTTTCATACCGTTCGTTTGTTGCTACAAGTCAGTTTTTATTTATTGCACATTTATACCAAACACGTTTGTTGACAGGAAATTAATGCATCGGCTGAATCAATTTGTGTTAACTCGTCCCTGGTTTTGGATTTGTTAATCTATAACCCGTAGTATTGTTTATCGAGGAAGTTTTATATATCAAGTTCATGGAATGTTAGCTTGAGAATCACCACTCTTCATTCTATATAATCTTTAGTCATATTTATTGTTTCATTGATGTAGAGGAAATGGTAAAGGCTGGTAGTCAGCTGGAGCAGTTTAGACTGAAAATCAACCTCAACGTAGTTGGGACAAGGCTAGGCAGAACAATTTATTGAAGTTAATAAATTACATAATCTGGAAATAAAATAAAAATTGTTGTCCTTGATGTCGAGTGTTCTGCTTAACCCGTTTGTATCCCATCAATATTGCAGTTCTTAATTCTTCGTAAATTATTTAGTAGCAGTTGAAATCAACTCAACTATCATTTTGCTTTGCTTCATAACCGCATTGCAAATTGAACGTTTATACAGCCTATTCAAATATCGGATACATTGCTTATCGGGAAACACTAAAGTTTTATTCTCCGTTGTAAAATTTTATTACTTACATCTACTTTTAATATGAACTGAAATGCTTTGTTTATGTTATTGTCTTCGCGTTGTGTTTTAAAAGTTAACTGGGTGCGCTGTGATTACTTCTGTGTTACCTTCAAAATGGAGTTCTTGTTCCTTACTTCTGTTTCGTCTTTTCTTTTGTTCGACAATTAACATTCAGTTGGAAAATCTCTGTTGTAGTTATATCCTCACTTCAGTTTTATTTATATCCCTGTATGTATTTTAAAATTCTGATTTAAAAACTGATCATCGCCACTGAAACAATAAATTGCAAAAATAAAATTTGATTCGAATTCGCTGTCGTGTATTTTCATAACTATAAGTGAATTTAAATTTTTGTTACATAAAAATATGACGGCAACCTGTGTTTAATTGACGTTCACAAGTTTTTATCAACACAGTCCTTTGCAATCACGTCACTCGTGATTTTTGAAAACAAAATTTCCGATGCAGATTTCCATTATGTTCTGCATGCATTTATTACTTTATCATCTGATGATAATCAATGCTTTTTGAATTCTGTGTCGTCGTAAATTACAAATATTGCTCTGTGTGTCGAAAATTGAAATAACAATAATAAAAAACTTTTTTACAAAAAATAGCCCTAATTAAGTCAGTGTTTTTGGTTATGTATCTTCGTTTTTTAACACCAACATTTCCGAAATTACGGTTATTTTTTTAGTGCTCGTTTCGTTCAGCTTTGTCGTGTTCGTTTTGGAAGACGGTTATATTTTTTGTAAAGTTTTTTTTTTACTTTTAAGTGGTGATACTTGGACGACATCTTCGTCAGTAAATATTTCGTAATAAGCATTTTTGCTCATAAAATAAATGTATAATAATTATTTTTTAACTGGGGCAAATAGAAAGTAGGTATGCCACATCAAACTAAAAAAGAATCACCCAAATCGAATCAGAAACCTCGGTAATCGTTGTACATACCTACATAAAACAAAGAAAAAATGCCCGTGTAATCGAGGACCTCCTCCTTGTTTGAAGTCGGTTAAAACATTGGAACTGTTACAAAGTTGTCTTTGCAGTTCAATATCCATATCATACCCATCTCAAAGGTTTGTAACGAACTGAATAAATAATGGTGTTTATTTTTGTAAAATCGACTGTTTTCACAAGCTGAATAATTCCAACCAATTTGAATTATTTGGCTAATGAATATTTAGTGATGGTTTATAATGGGGAGACCTGGGAATTCTATTTGGAAGTAAAGCGACTCTATTAGAAACACAACGCCTACGATCGCTGTCATGCATAATTTATCATAATTGGTTTTCAATAAAAGGAATGAAGGGGGAAGTGAATTGTATACTGGAGAGCTGAATTCAGAGCATCTATTTAAAGGACTTAGATACTCTTTGAATTGTGAAACATTAAGTTAAGAAAAAGGCATTTTTATCCAATGAAATCTATTCTAGGTCATCACTTAATTTGATATTATACTAAAGCGGAATTTAAAAAAAAAACCTTTTACAAAAAAATACAACCGACTTCCAAAAAAAAACACTTCAAAGTAAAAAATAACTTTAATTTCGGAAGTCGGTGTTTTTCTTAGTTCCTTTGTATTTTGACACCGATGCAATTTCGATTACTTGGATGACATAAAACAATCATCCAAGTAGACGAATTCCAGCTATTCCGATTTAAAATCCATAGTTCTAATATATGGGGAGGTATCTTATTATAACATTTTAAACAGTACCCCATGAAAGATGAGGCTACTTTAGCCAGTCTGAAGCCTGGTTGAACTAACTGGTCCCTATTTCTAGTACCATAATTATGTCTCTCGCCTCTTTTACTAAAAAGATGTAAATTCTTTCTGACATACATGATGTTTTCGTAAATGTATTGACAAGGTACCATCATGATGTTAATAATCTTAAACAGTTCCCTAAGAGAATCGCGCCGGCGGAGATCATATATCGCTTTGATAGCCCTTTTCTGCAGAATAAAAATATGTCGATGTCTGCAGCCCGTCCCCATAGTAAAATACCGTAAGACATGATACTGTGAAAGTAACTAAAATATACAAGTCTCGCGGTATCGACATCCGTTAGTTGGCGGATTTTTCTAACAGCATATGCTGCTGAACTTAGCCGTCCGGAAAGAGATGTTATATGAGGGCCCCATTGAAGCCTGGGGTCAAGCGTAATTCCTAGGAAAACCGTTTTGTCGACGAATTCTAGTTTTTCCTTGTTCAATAATATGTCACAATCACTGCTTTTGACATTAGGAGATGACCAGGGTACCAACTTGAATATGTACCCTAACGAACAAAAAAAGAATTACACAAATCGGAGCCTCTCATGGCCACTTTGTTTCCAACTACAAAACACAGAGCACACTGCTTTGCAAAACAGTTGACGTTGAAAAAAACTTTTGGGAATAAAAAAAAGATTGCCTAAACTTTGTATCGTGCTTTAGCAATGTCGCTAGATATTCCTTTTTTAATTTTGTCGTGTAATTATTTCGCTGGCGATTCCTCTTTTTACGTTTGTAAATCTAAATAAATGGAACTCGGGTTTTTGTTCATTCATTTTCGGCTTTGGACGAGACTTTTCCGACAATTATTCGGTGACTAGATTAATGCTATTACAGAATTTAGGTCTTGAAATTATTTCAGACGTAGAAGTCTTTTGTTTACAAATGTTTGAAAAGGATTTTATTATTTGGGGTATACGAAGAGAGTTCTAATGTTTTAACAACGAAAATTTATTAGGATTTAAGCGAACCCTAACTTATTGACCAAGAAAATTAAATTGAACATTAACTTTGAGTAGAGCGGTAATATTCCGGTAAATTACCTTCTCTCCGTTCTTTGTTTTTCTTCAACCAGCTTCGGAAACATTAAACATTTGGAGCATCATTATAGCCGACTGAAGTCTCTGAAATAATTCATTATGGCGCAGGTTTATACAAATACGAGTAATTTATATGGAGGCCGAGAACAAGCTTAATAGGCCTCCTCATTTTACAAACCAAATATCAAATGCCACGTTAGATTTTCATGAAATATACAAAAAAGGATTATAGTCATAATTGTCACACATAAAATTATAACTTACCTCTAGCCAGAGGCGTGAAGACCCAGGCTCTTACTAAGAAATTCGAGATGGAAAAACTCAATTACACCTTTTTCGACTCGGGAATCGAACCCAGGACCCCATGACGGGCAGCCTTTACGATCACTAGGCACTAACAAAATCCATCTTTGAAAATACTGTCTCCACGCAAACTAGACACAGCACCACAGTGCACTCGCTTGAACACACAGCCTAAATGGCAATACTCGTAAATCAATCGCTTATTCAGCAGCGGGATCACGCTGCGTCATCGAATCATCGTACTCTGTCGGATTCGCGGTCGAAGCGATAACTGGCGGGCGCTCGTAAAATTAAACACGTTTAACACTTTGGAAATAAAGCCGAATTAATGTTATATTTTAGGTAAATATGATGACGTTAACGACTGAACGTGAAATAGGGTATAAATACATTTTCAGGATTTTGATGGCGGTGAAATTTTGGTTGGCAGTGGTTTTGCGATATTTAAAAGGTTAATTGAAAAGAGGTTTTTAAGTAAAAAGAGTTGAACGATACAATCTGAGAGACTATATGATGTAATTTTTTAATCATCAGAACTACAGAGTTAGTATTCGCTTCTCAGTCGTAAACGATAAAAATACCTCTAATTCCCAAAAATGGACAAGTTTTTAGCATTTAAAATCGCTGATATGACATTGAGTCTTGAATGTAACCATTTTTATTGAAATAGCGTGAATAGATGAATAACCATGAGACAATATCAAGATTTATAGCAAAAAAATACGCAGAAAAATATATTTTAAGTGACATTCTATACGCGATCGCGCTTTTTAGTCAGGTAATAAAACGGTTTCTAGAGTTGTAATTTCTCAAGGACCGTAAGCTCTAATTGAGGCCAAATGGTATTGTCTACCTAAAAGAACATCTATGTACCAATGACCTTGCAATTAATAAATGATTGATTGATTGATCCTACTGTCTTGCATGCTCTATGCCTGACGGGTTAAGTAGGTAACTATCGTTATAAAACTATCACAAAACTACATACTTCGTATTTTACGGCTTTAGATTAATTACTCTTTGCGCATCTAAACAATCTAGCCACAAATTCTATGTGCTCATTAGTTAAGACTCGTATAGTTTTGTGTAATAGATACATTCGAGCTTTACCTAACAACTGATTTCGGTGTCAGCTTAGAGCTTCACTGAACAAAAAGCAAATATAAATCTGCTTATTAGTTTGCTATCTGCGAACACTACGGTGCTTAGAACGAAGATTTAAATCGTTAGATTTTCTATCATCGTTGCAATTTACAATAAAAACTGAACATATAGAGGAAAATGATACTGTATACTATTCAAATGACGTTTTCGTCTAGTCAAGTCTTAGTTCCTATAACATAGGTTGTAATGAAACATCCTCTCGATTTGAAGTAAATAAATCTCGAATCGAGTACGTTACTGTCAATAAATTACAAGCTATATTTGTTAATTTTACTGTCGGAGGCTAAGTCGAGGTTGAGTGAAGGTGGAACGTAATATGAAGAGGACACCCTCTCAAAGTGAAACAAACGCCACGATCTTTTCACGGTAGAAATCTAAAACTTAGACAAGTTGCTACGTAGTAGTTGCTACGAGAGGCTACGAACTAGTTGCTACGGCGTAGCTCGTAGCGCATGCATGTTGTAAGAATTCGCGACGAACTTTGTAAAGCTAATTTTACACCAAATTCAAAGTCTTATAAAGAGCTTATTTGACAAAGTTTAGAATGTTGTAAAACATCACGCTTAAATTCCCTGACAGGGTAAGCAGAGGTTAAAGTTCTATGAAATCGCGAGCTAATTTACTTTCCTGTTTTTTTTTAATCTTAAATACAAAATCTTTCATAGGTTATGTTTTGGTCTTAGTTTAGCCATGGTTTGATCTGAGGACTAATTCTATTAATTTTTAGCAACTTTGTCAATCGCAAACTGTCCCAAAAAAGCCTTAATTTGTACACATTTTCGACAGTTTGCGATTGAGATGCGATGGAACTCTGGTTTGTAGAATGTCTGAGTTGGGTACCGTAATTTGACACAAAATATATATCATCAAGGAAAACGTCCTTGAAACCTGATGCCGATATCTTTTTATGTACGAAGTCCATGTCCAGTGATGGACGTCTTTCGTCTAAAAAACTAATGAAAATGAATCGTTATTAATGAAATACTAAACACCCGTCGTTATAGTTTACATAACATTTTCGCAACAGAGCTGCGCATCTCTTGCGCATAATGGCCGAAAAACTATCGATGTTCGCGTCGGCAAACATGCCGGACGCGCTACAAAAACGCGGCAGCCCCATCAACACCCGGACTATGGGTACGGTTCATGATGACATCCTAAATTTGCGACAGAATATGAAACCCGTCACAAAAAATGTAACTTACGTCAAATTGTATCAACAGTAACTTAAGTGGCACAACTATTAAACACCAACAAATCAACACTGATCCCTATTAAAAGTTAAAAAATAGACCCAGTATGTAAAAATAAAATTCCAATTAAGATTGCTACGCCTCGTTCTCACTTATTGGGTGTCGGGGCCGACAAAAATGTCGGATGCAGTCGCAGAATATTCAGTACAATTCTTGTCGGATCCTACGAGAAATAGTATAGGGTAACTGTTATTTTTCCAGCCATTTCATTTCTGGTAAAGACCTTATTTCTACTTGTTTTGTCTATTTGCTGTTGAAGTCAAGTATTTCAGTAAGTGGCCTCTTCGTCTCAACATCTTTGCTTGGATCTTTCATGACGTCAAATTTTAGTTTTTGTTTTCTGATTTGATATCAAGTAGCACTAGGATTAGTGCTCGTCTGCCATTCGCCATACATGGCTAGTTCAGTCCTTTTAGAAATGTGAAAAAAATAATACAAATTATTCTTCTACCAAAGCACCCGACATTTTGTCGTATCCGACACCCGACAAGTCGAAACGGGCTTTTAGTCTGCTAATTAAGATTGAGAGTTGATTAAACGTTTCCGTATTCTGACATGATAGATGATTATTGCAGGAGAGACCGACTTTCGTTCAGCATATACATGTACATAACTATGAATGTGGCGACATGCCTCTTTAATTAAGATACCAGATTTGATAAGATTGAGATTAGAAGTGTTTGCAGTTGACAGATTAAATGTCATGTTCATTCGAAATTTGGGATGGGATTTGGATTTGAGGAAGGGTTGTGTACTCGTTTTGAGAACACGTTATTATGTGTTTTTTGACTGATTTTTATAAGTCTCTGAAATTTTTATTAAGTATATTTAAGTTCTTAAGTGACTTTTGATTGATTTCTGAAATCAGTTTAATTTGTACTTTTTTTTAGCCTCATTTCATTTTGTTACCTATAGTCCTAAACGGTAGTTGATCTTGCAAATTTCATCGCCAATACAGCCTAACGATACTTCTCCTTTAAAACCGACCCTTATTACCAAACGATGAACGATATCATTTCTGCCCTCCCATCGGAAGATAACAAGCATGCCGTAATAACTTCAGAACGCGGTTAAACGCCCAAACGGCCATCATAATACGTTCCTCTAACGTCCTAATCAATTTGACGTTCACTCTGGCCACTTGACGACACAGAATAGAGAAGTGCAGAAGGATAAGGGTTAGGAGACGAAGCGATATTTATCAGAGTCAATGAACGACAAAAAATCTAAAATGTCAATCCTTAAACTGTGAGGATTGAAGTCTTGAAAATCGTTATCACTGACAGATTGTCACTTTTTGAAGAGTCACTATAAACGAGTGAAGTGTAAATAGACATACAGACACACACATAGACGCGTAATAACGGTGATTTCAAAAAAATATTTCGTCGGTGCGCTTGCACTCTCTGTACGTACCTACCTAACACAAGTGTGAATGACTCACTAAGTACACTTGTACTGTGCCATTAACGAGGAAAAAACTTGATGACATGGTATCCTAATGGGTGTTCTAGTGGGGTTCTACCTGCATTACTTTATTTTGCACCGTAAATATTCGTACTTTAATTTTACGTGTAATGTATTTGAGTATTTAATTTGTTTAATATGTCTTCTTAAATCAATTTAAATGTATTTTAATAAAATTATTCTATGTTATCTTGTGTAGACGTCTGCGTGATTTTTCGCTCGTTGTACGGAACTGGCCTTCTGAAGGTACTATTTTGTGCATTTGACGTCAGTGGTCGTCTAACTTCAGCGTAGTTAAATTTTAACAGTTCCTCGCCTGTTGTCCCAGATTTGCAAGTTCGTTGAGTTCAATTTATCTGTTCGCTGGAACTGTTGATCTGCTGCTAGTTGCTGCTTTTGATTAAAATTTGTTGCAATATTTGCACTGGTTTTAAGGTACGGCATTATGTGATCGAATAATAATGCTTTCATTTGTTATATGGCATAAGGGTTTTTAATTTTGTTGGAAATTGATAACAATAGTAGTCCTTTTAAGGAACGTACAATGTGATTGGCTTACTTCGTCGAGATTCAACTTTTTTGTGCCTTTATTCATCCTATATTGCCAAACTTTTGGACAAAGTCTTACCAAAGCCTTCCGTTGTGGCCTTCTCCGACCATTCCTTCGTCACGCCAGCTTTTTCTAGACCCTCGGATTCTCCTTCATATTTTAATTTATAAAGACAATTACAAATCTTCCGCCTACCCGTGAAATAATATGTTTCTACTTTAGCGTATCGCCCGCGCCTTCATCAGTGTTGGCTGTCTGTACTTGTAACCACTTAACAATACTTATTTGATAGCTGAGTTCTCGAATGGAACAATGAATTAATCATTATATAGCACTTAATAAACTGACTTCTAAATTCACTGTTTAAACAAACTGCCAATTGGGAATTTGTTTCTGCTTGAAACAAGATCTAATTTCGTTCGAATAGAGAAATATGAGATCATTTATGTAGAACCGACAAGAAAACAGGCAAGTTAAGTAAATATTTATTTAGATTTGAAAAATATTAGTGTTGTTTAAAACCGCCGCTGCAGCAGTATTAATAGTACCGATAAACCTAGAATTTGGTTCGAATTTAATCCTCGCCCCTACACGAAGAATTACTGCGAGTTACATCACCAAACCAATTTTACTAGACTGTATGCAAATAGCTCTATTCATGGCATCAGCCGTCGCACCTGGTCCAGTCTTATTGGAACTTATAAGTTGTGCAAACTGCTCCACATTGCGTCCCACTCTATATCATAGAATATTTAGTTCTAAGACATCTTTCTCCTTCTTACACACCCATTGATATATCTCTCCCTTTCGCTGGAGCCGAGAATTTGTCTCGGTTATTGGAATTCGTGAGTTATGTCCATCTTATATGTAGATATATTCGTCTTTGAAATACGTACGGTATGTAAGTCAATCTTTTGATTCTGAGAATTTTAGCCAGATTTAGGATACAGGAATTTGTATATCGGGAAGAATTTTGTTTAAAGAATTGTTTCTAGCTTTGAAAACGTCTCTACTCTTTGATATATATTTTTTTGTATACAAAAGAGTGGAAACAATCGGAAAGTAATACGTATTTAACAAGGATCATTGCTTTAGACAACTGATATATTTCTGAAATGTAAGGTCTTTACTATCACAGTCTACTTAGAAATTAATTATTAGTGCACCTACGTCAACATAAGCTTCCACTTTTCACAATTATCAAAATGATGATAGCTATTTTCACTTTCGTAAACAATACTTGGAATTTTCAAAGAAGGAATTAACCCAGAAAAATTGTAATATTTTTACAACGAAAATTTAATAAAGATAAGTATTCAACCTTTTGGGAACCTTTAATTGTGTCTACAGACTTGGGCCATTCTATTACAGTTTAACCGTCATATTTTGGCCGAGTCTCCAAGCAGTAGGATTTAATACTCGTGACCGCGAATGAATTAGGATTTGACATTTATTTACAGAATTATCCTCTTTTTAGATATTTCTTTTGTTAGCTTTAACCGTGTTTTTGTTTTGGGAAGATATAATGTGGGATTGGATATAAGGACTCAGGTCCGTGTTTTATAAACTTACCTTTGGTCGTTGGTTCTTGGAGTAGTGTTTTGTTTTTATTCATTCAGTTTACTTATTCAAGATAATGTGGGGTGGGTTACCTTTATTAAGATGTTTTTAAGTATTAATAAAACATACATTAGCTTCGTTACCTTTGTATATATCATCAAAATTTAGCCTGTTTTACGGTTTATTCTATTTTTGTCCTCCATTTCACTCGAAATATTCCTTTAGTTTCAGTATGATAGCTTCGAAGTCTTCTGTTTTACGCTCTAAGCTTCATTTAGTTTTATTAGTATTACAATTCGATTTTCTATTTCCACAAATCGAACCAGATGTGAAGGCTCAGATTTCAGGAGCGTGAACTTCGTAGATTTCGTTAAGCTAATAGAGAAGGGTGCGCATTCCAATTCGACTACAATGTTGTTCGTCAGCATGAGAATTCGTTCAAGTCATGCTGACGACTGACATTACGTATCTGCTTACAGGTGGAATGCTAAAAAGGAGCGGTACATGACTCCAGAACAAAACAGAAAAAAATGTGTTTGATTGAGAAAGAATCTAGTGTCAATTGTGAACGGCGGACGTGCCAGTGTAGTGTGCTGTGCGAATCCAGTTGAGAAGAACGAAACAGTGAATAACAATGGAATATGGTTGAACCGCTGAACCCTCTTGGTTCCAAACTGTGCTTCCTATAATGTTCTCGCGCAGTGAAGCCAACTAAATTGAAACGATCGTCTAACCCTGACTTTATAGCAAACCTAAACTAGCATTGTAAATATAGTTAATCCAAAAAAATCCTCGTCGTTATCTACGTGTTTTGAAATCTTAAAAACTCTAGTCCTAAATAAAAATTTTGAAAATTTTTCATCGAAGCGGTTGTCGTATTTTTGTGATAAATAAAGTATCAATTATTGTAGGTTATGTTAATATTAAGTGGCAAAACTGGTTGTGATGTGTATATGTAAGGAGTAAGTAAGGGTATTGCGCGTGGGTTTGCGCATTCTTGGGGTGGATTTGCGCGGACGCCGCGCGGGTATGTTGGGGGCGGGGCGCAGTAGTGACGTCTCTTTTGGCGCAGGCGCGGCGCGGCGCCGGTAAGATGCGAGAGCGGCGCTGTGCGCTCCACCGCACCGTCGCTCTACTGTTTGCCTACCTCCTCTTCCTCAACTGTCAAGTCGATGCTGCTGGTGAGTTGCATTCCATTTTTAAAATTTCTAGACGCTCATTTGTTTATGTTTAAGAGGAGAGGACTGATCCTTTTGCGACTATTTAGTTTTCCATTTTCAAATAGATTGCAACGTTAAGCAGAAATTAAACTTGCAATTTTATGAGATTCAGTTTCTTGAGAATGTTAACCTACATATAACCTACGAATTACTTTTTAGTCGTTTTTCCTGTAGCAACTACTGTAGTATAATTAGTGTTAATTGAAGGAGTTTGACATCCCTGTAGATATCACGACGCTTCCTAAGTGAAAATCATATCGGATGTCGAGGCAATCAGATACGTAATTAACTGTCAAAGTTCAGCCAACGTCGTTACCCTATAAAACAGATAGTTTAGTGTCAGCTAATAGTCGCTTCAGATAAGATAAATCGATAAAAATCATAACTTTTATCGATTATTATTATTTTAACGAGTCGCCATCTTGAAATGTCCTACATAACAAAATGTTACAAAAAAAAACAAATGAGCGTCTAGAATAACTTGCATGGTAATTTTAAGGTATTTAAGTATGAAAATGTAAAAATGAACTGACGAAATGACGGCATAAAAATCTATTATAACATTTACAGAGGTCAGAATACGGTAATTACAGTTCAACAGAATATTTTGTGGCAAACCGGCGATTGTCGCGTGCCTGTTACATTTTTTTTCGGATTTTTTAAGTTAAATCTGGTGTAGTTAAAAATAACGACGGCAAATTAACTTAGCTTACGATTAGTTTATTAATAATAACTTTAATTAGTATTGGTCTAGTTACCGATAATTTGATGTTACTATCTGACAATTTTCGTTGGTTTAAAATTGGAATTTTATCGATGTAAAACACACTCGCGCGTTCCCATCCCTATAATTGAATCATTATGCATATTTTTTTAGGAGCTTGCTTTCATGATTGCTTACTTATAAAAGGAATATCTTATAACAATTTTAGCAATTCAAAACTCCAAGCTACAATTTTACGAAACATCATTCCCAACTTAAATGAAAATTTAACACCAGGTACTAAAAGTAAGTACTACCAAATTTTAATCAACTCAAGAACAGCGGAACACCAAAGTTGGCTTATTAAAACAGCATTAATTCAATCACGATTTTGTTTGAATTCACAAAAGGGGAAAATTATACAAGCGAATTTCTGTTTATATTCACTCACAGAAGCACCGTGGGTTAAATAGTTATATGAGATGTAGTAGCCTCATATTCACTTATTAGCATACAGTATGAATTCACATTAACATTAAAATTCAGACTAAAAATCGCATCTCGGGTCCTCCGCATAATTATGTCGCAGTGCTTTGTGAAAATGAGACGTAAAACGTTTTTATGGTAGAAAATAAAACGGGTGTAGTAAACTGTTGTTCGCCACACGTTTCGTCGGGTTCCGTACTTAGTATGCGTGTTGTGTCCAACCCCTGACGCGTCGCAAAGTCGCGGAGATATGGCCGATGTGTGCATACCATGAGGAGTGAAAAAGTCGCCCTGTGTATAAAATATGTAAGGCTATTCGATTTTATTGGAATTGATGCGGGGGACGGTGTGGAAATGTTATAGTTTTTATTTTGTTGGTGTTGGTCTAACAGACTCCCATTTCCATGGATTATGAAAATATTTATTAAATGGGAAATATTGTTTGATAACTAAAGCAGATCTTCATTTTATCGACTGATTTTATAATATTTTTTCTTAAAAATAAAACTAGATTTTTAGCAACATTACGTAGAATAAAAAAATCACAGGCACAATTTGGGTCAAGCGGACCTAATATCCCAAACCACCGAAAATACAAAGATATTAGACACACTTATTGTTGTTTTACGTCTTAAATTGTTATAATGTTGGCATTACTGACACTCGGTGGGCATCATTTGCATAACCGGCGTCGGCTGGGACCGCAATAAAATGGCTACCGTCGAACTTATGATATAATTAATGAACCCTAAATGATACAACACGGATAGCTGGGCAAATTACACTTTTTGCAAACGCCGCGCCGAACCCGTTCTAATGGAGTATTGTCATTGTTGGCATGTGGTCATGGTTCTACTGGACTGCGGCTTCAATTTGGTTCGTATGTAGCCGGTAAAATAGTACTGGCTGGATTTATAAATTCAGACTGAATTTTGAAGTGGGTTATTTTTTGCGGGTTCGATACTATAAATTATTTATTCTCTAAATAATGTATAAAAAAGTCGCAATGTGCTTGTCTGTTTCTTCGCTAACTTCTTTTAAACTACGTAACGGATTTTAATTCGGTTTCCAATAATAAAAAGAGGGATAAACGAAGAAAATCTGTGTATTTAATTTACACCAGGGCAGACGTTAGTTCATAATAAATAATTTATCAGCCAAATTTATGTAAACTACGCTTGGAAAAGATGATAAATGATCTGCTAGAAAAGTTCTCATTTGTAAACGTTGGTTTGAAAAAGATATTAAAAATTCTCTAGAAGATACCTCATTGCTAAATGTAAACAGAGATGGCTTTTCAAAAATTCCTGTACAACGCAGGCCCAAAAGACCCAAAAAGCAGCCTGCTAGCAAGATTAGCCGCCTAAAGTAAAAAGGAAAAAAGCACAAAAGGATACTCAATACTCAATACTCAATCATTTATATATATTTGCTGGTATAAGTTTAACCATACACTTACTAAATGCGTTTCCTATCACGAAAAATTGTGTAGGTAGAACATTAATATTAAAACCCAACTTTCCATCGCATATAGCTGCTTTCATACTACGCTATAATATATAGCATAGAGTAGGTATATAGCTCATAACACAACAATATCGCGCACCATATATTGTCAATAATATATAGTACAGTACAGTGTGAACGTGTCCGTAACAATGTATGGTGCGCGATATGGTTGTGCTATGAGCTATATACTATATACTATTATAGCGTAGTCTGAAAGCAGCTTCATATGCTCATCTGACGCTAGTTACCAGTTTGTATGATGATGAGAATTTCAATTATTCGTCAGTAGATGACGCTGCGTGGTGCGTCAATTATGACATTATTTGTAATCAAATTGATGACACACTCATTAGAGTTTGCGTTGCAGTTCTCATGGAAGAGTAAATGAGATTTTGAATGTGGGATACATTTTAGATCTGAAAATTCACTGTAGCGGCATATTTATTTAAAAGGCTTCTATGTGAGCTTGACGTGGTTCTAAGTATCATTCGCGGGAAAAAAACCGCAGGTGAGGCCGCTTGTACTAGTTTCCTTAGCCAACAAAATCACACGATTAAAAACCGCGGCGGTTTAGCCGTTGTGCCTTCTAGCCCTAATGGTAAGAAAACATAAAAGTAAATCCTATTACACTATTCCGAATATGCTTTTAACGAAAAAATAGCAAATGACGTCGGTCGTTACCGCGCGCTACAGATCTTTGAGGTGCTTTAAAATTGACAAAAGGTGAGCACTTTCTTGTGACGTCAGATGGCACCCTGTCGTTATAACCCGCCTCACTGCCACGCCTCTACCTCACTTAAAAGATGATGACGCTAAACAAAAAGACAACAACACTTCCTTCACCGCACCTTCCACCAACATTAATTCTCGATTAAGAATTTTATTACAATCGTAAAGGAAAATACTTTACTTTTGCACATATTGGAATAAGTAAAAAAGATTTCGTATTAGATGTCTTTACGACACCCCCAAAAATATATTACAGACGTGACTATTCGCGTCTATCTCGATTACGAATGTCGAATCGATTTGTGGAGAAAAAAAAAACGTGAATATGCGACGACGCCAGCTACCGGGCTTTGATTTGCATTTTAATATGCACAAGGGAACGGGGAACGATGCTGTCATATTGTGCAAAAGTGATCATGTAAAATGGATGTGTTCGAGATCGATCGGGAAATAATCGATACGACTGGGACGTATCGGGGTCACGTCATCACGGAGAAAAACGAGACCTCTTCTCACTACCTTTATTCGAGTTTTTATGTCAACCTAAAGGAAGGCAAGATAACATTCTACAATACAAAGAGCGATATGGTATTTCTTCGGAAATTCATTTTGGATGCGAATTCTTTATCTAAGTTATGTAGAGGCAGTGGTATGTAAAGAATTTTTTCTTTAGTGATTTTTGGAAACATTCAGTAGAAAATCCTTGAGCTTCATTTGTGACTCATCAAAGTTCTTTGACCGGTACATCAAAAGCAGCAAAGTCCTTCTACTTTTTATTTCTACCCCTAACATAAAACAATTGAATCATTTACCAACAAAGACGTAGCATCCCTGGAAATATTAAACCAAAACGGCGCACCGAGCGTCTATTACCGTCAACTCCAACATTTATAGCGGCTTTGCACCGGAATTTCTATTTTCATTAAACGCAAGGTTCGTCCATTTGGCGAGGAGTGCCGAGGACAAATCAGAGGTAGGCACGAACGACAGCACGTGTCCTCTACTGCCGGAGGACATAATCTAAATGCTAATATATCTGCGTCACGGGTTCGACGATATGGCGCGGTTTGAAGCGCCGCTTTGCACCGGTTTGAACCGGTGTAGACCGGAATATTGGTGGTGCAGTTTTGAGGGAAGAGTTTTGAAAGCCATTGTGCTGAAGTGGGTGCAGATGTATGGATTTTTTGTGTTGTTTTGTGGGGTTTTTACCTTTTTGCGAATAAGAAAGAGGCTTGTGTTGTATGTGTTATGATTAAGAACCGACGTACGATTTTTTTTTTCCATTGTGGCATAAGAAATAATCTTATTAATTTAGGGCCGACTTTGTAAACAAATATTTTAAGTACTAATCTGCAATCATGGCAGCTGAATGATAAAAAAAACTGGGCAGTAAATCAATTCTAGGCAAAGGAAGACCTAAATGTATTTTCGAACACATTTCGCAATACGGTTAGCAACTCGTAGGGAACCAGATAACATCACATAATAGACAGGAGATATTTACCCCTTTGATTTAGAATACCCATTAATTAAGGTCTCATGTTCTCTACAACAATAAATCTTGGACTATCTAACGTTGAATATAAGTGGTTATTCAACCCGCAACACAGTTTCATGGGCTTACAACTCAGGGGTACCAACCTACAAACTGAACAAGAGTGAATTCTCGACATTTAGTTTCGAAGTTGGTAGAACGTTTTTAGCTTTGTTAAAGCTAGAATTATTTTATTTTGTACCTTGATAAAAAAAGATGAAAACCTCCGTGATAAATAAGTAATGTTTTATGTCTAAATCCGAAAATAAAATTGGAAAAGATTTGCTATTACTTAAAATAATGATATTTAAAAATAAGTTGTGAGCTATTTTAAAAGCCAACGCCAGTATTTGAATTGAAGAGAACTTAGAATAATTAAATTTAAAATCTGGTAACCCTTGTCCGATCAAAAGCGCCTCCGGTATTCGACTTATGAATATGAATGAGCGATAAATACGCCTTCTCAAGGCAACAATTATTATTTCCAGTCGAAATCAATTGTGTTTAGAAAACGAAATTCGTAATAATGTGTATTTTACTGATATAATTTACCTAGCTGACCCTCGCAACTTCGTCTGCGTCAATGTTTTCATCAATGATCCACCCTTATTGGCCTTTCTCGATAAATGGGCTATCTAACAGAAAATAATTTTTCAATTCGTACAAGTAGTTCGTGAGATTTGCGTAAAAAAAATTCTTCAGCTTACAAATCTGTCCTACATTATAAAACTTCCTTATATCTTACGTAAAAATTAAATAGAAAAATAATAAGACTGATATAAGAGCTTTTAGGAGGGCTTCCACCTGCCATAAATCAAAAGCAATTCTTTAATCAATATTCATAATCAAATGTCAATTACAGTCAAATCAGAAACCATTACTATAATTTCCTAATGAATTCTCCAACAGCCTCAATGAATATTAAACTTGACAAAAGCCTGTTTCCTCCCATCAGATAGGCTTTCGTGTGGTTCACCAATAATATTGTTTTCGCCGCGTGCAACCGTGAATGGTTTGAATTGAATTTCCATTGGAATGGAATTCTTTCCTCGGTATTGATTTTAGATTCGGTTGAAATGAAGTTTCATATGCCGAATGTTTAAAGATGATTTTACGTAGACGGTCTGGATGTCTGACTGTGTTTCTCTTTGGTTTACTTGGCTTCATGGCTAGCTTACACAGTGCGAGTTGGTGTGCGAGCGGTACCTATATTTTTTTGTTGCTGTACCTTACTATTGATAGGCACGCGTTTGACCACTATCTCGCCTGATAGTAAGCGATGACGTGGTCGAAGGTGGAACACCCTTGCCTAGGAGTAACCTACTTACTCTTGACTTAAAGACTCCCAGGTTGTAGCTGTCAGGAAACTGTACGCACTATGAATGTGTTTCCAAAATATTTTTGTTCGTGTGTGTGGGATGTCTACTATGTACCTACCGGTGGCGCATCGCCGTTCTTCTTGTGATCCAATGATGGAACGAGCTCGGCGGAATTAAATTATGCATTTCCGACCGATTTTTAAAATGTTAATATTGCCGACTGAATAACACTTTGCCCAGGTCCTTTTACAACATTAACATTATAATCTATAATAAACTACGCCTAAACCGCGACATTGACAAAGCGCTGCTCGGGAACTTCACCAGGCAAATATCAGATTTCGTCTTACAAATTAAGTAATCTAACACCAAATTGATTTATAACGATCTATCAAGAGGCAGCATAAAGGACTTTAAAACTTATACTTCTAAAGTTGAATATTCCTCATGAATTATCCGGTGAGAATATAATTTAATTCTAGAACCCTAACATTATCTATTTTCATCATTACCGGCCAGTAATAAAAAAAAAACAAAAGATGTCCGGCACCACAGAGGTTTTATCGCCCGATCGAAATTCCCATCTCCACTCCTGTCGGCACACAGTTGATATTAATCCAGTCTCAATAATCGCTCTTGATAAGAGATTTTCTTTCGATCCAAAGTAATAGGAAGTTTCTGCATCGATAGTCCCTTCTATTTAAGTTTAATAACGTTTTGCAGTGGATCGTAGCGCCATTGTGAAGCCCGCGTGACCACAGTTTGCAGCGCCAACTATTGTTTAGATTTCGATAGTGGTTTTAGTAACAGGCTGCCGTTGATAAATATAATGGAATTGTTATAAAGTTACATCGTATGTTTTGTTGTTTTTGGTCATAATTTTCGGTTTGTTTAAGTAGTTTGGTCTTGGTTTCGTTATTATCATTGTTTTTTGTTTGTGGCTTCAATTATGTTCAAAATTGGATGTTTGTTAATTTAAGTTTACACATGGAACATCGGTGAAATACTAAATGTGTTCATTAAAGTCATTTGCAAATGCTGTTGGCTATACATGGTGACTCTGTAGTTCACCCGGTTCATGTGGAGACACAATAAATTCTTCAGTATGTCACCAAATGTCCATTTCATTGTTCCTTTGTTCCATTTTCCCTATTCATGTTTTTTGATTATTTTGTCCGTTTTAAATATTCACGGGATCGTCGAGTTTCGTTTTTGCTATTGTTGGCTTAGTCGTCTACAGTTTTTACAAATTTGTGATTCCATTCGTAGAATCTTTTACATCTCCCTTGCTATTCTCACCGATAGTAATGGTACTGAATGTCTTTAGTTGAGCTCTAAAGCGATCTTCTAAGTCTATTGTCTCCGGTTTATCCGAAGAATTTCATTTCCGTGCCATTAATTTTCCATTTCGCCCCTAAATCGACTATTGAGAGGCTCAGCCAACGAATTTTGAGCGACAAAATTCTCCGTAACTTACTATTATGTTAGCTTCAATAAACGATTACCTACACATATTTCGTACTCAGTTGCTTTCGGCTATAAAACTATCAGCTTCTCGCTTCATTAAAATACCCACATTCATGTTTTTTTGACATTACACTCTAAGAAAGATTTGAAATCATTCGCATTACTGGGATTACATACCTTCAAAGAGAGGCTTTGATCTTTGATCTTTCGCTCTTTTAAATAAAGTGCAATACAAAATCTTGCTTACAGAGATTCCGTTTCAAATTACAGATTTATATGCACTTTGCGAAGCTAAGAGAATTCAAAAACAATCTCCATGAAACAAGAGATAAATTTATCAAAGCACACAAAGTCTATCTCGGCTTGTGTTCATAATTTCCAACTAACGCTACAAAAATTGGCTAGTGACGTAGTACGGTGGGTCTTTTACGGAGGGTGTAAGCAAACAAGCCCGGAGATAAGCTGCATTCAAGGCGAAATTGTGAAAGCGTCGAGTGGCGACAACAAAGAACCTTATTAACCTGCCACTAACTAATGGACGACGATAGGGTTACAGAATGACCCGCCTCGGAAGGTCCCTTTGTAATGTTAATAAGGCATGTACCTATATTGTAATTTTAGGTCCATTCTCAAAGTTTATCACCGCTGCATCCCTGTTCCAATTAAAAATATTCGTATTCAATTTTTGTATTGGAACTTTGTAGGGCAGGTATGAAAAGGTTGCAAGTTGAAAGGTGAACATTAAAGAGATCGAATTCGCGCCCTTTTTAAAGATGGAATCTTGAGAGCTGTTGGTAAACCTGTTCTCTTTGAGTCGACTTTTTTCATCCCTTTATAGTGGGGTCGGCAGAATGTTAACTAGTGTGAACGGTGGCCAGCGAGCGTTGAAAAGAGATGTACACACGATACATGCATAGTTAAGTCAGCGCCTCCGCTTGCCAAAGTTAATGGAACTTGCAAAGGAGTGTGGAGGAAAGCGGCTTATCTTGGACCTTAAAGACTTGTCTCGATGTTTATCGTGGCAACTTGTCGGCATGCAGCGGGCTTCTGTTTTCAAAGATAACTGGGTTACCTTTGCTTAGGATGTTATTAGATGGTGCTAATTAACTGAAGACATGCAAGGAGCAGACTTTGGCATGTTCTTTGATTTTAAATAAAGACTAGTTTACAGTTTAAATTTGAAAACACCTACTTACTGACTGATCAGCGTGTAGGTATATCTAGCGTGTAGATTCGTAAAACTTTATAGTTAAAGTATCTGTAATAATTGCCAGCTCTTAATACAAAATTTAGTACGGGAAACCCTTTTTTTTTAAATTAAAGAAGTCATCAAATGACTCCTCCCGCTCTGGGCAAAGCAGGAAGGAGTGTCAGACTCTTACTGACTAAAACCCATCCGTGTTTCTCCTAATGCCCTTTGCGTTCCGGGGCTGCGGTCACTCTTTCGAACCAATTCCGCAGTAGTACGGGCGACTGTGCCTTCACCATCATTTTCAATTAAACACTATCGACTCCGTCATGTTAAATATTAACTACTCCATTAAGAATGATCGGCCATTTATTATCAACTATAAAAAAAAAAATCGATAGTCGGCTTGCAACGAGTTTTTTTTGCTCATTCGTACAGAGATAGAACTGACTTGGTCTACTTATGCAGAAAAGCATCAGATCTCATCATCTGCCTAGCCTTTTCTCAACTACATTGGGGTCGGCTTCAAGTCAAACCGGATTCAGCTGAATACCAGTTTTTTACGTGGAGCGGCGGCCTACCAAACCTCCACAATCCATTAATTGGGTAACACGATATTTCTTGGAAAGACTGGAGTCAGATTTACTGGCTTCTGACAATCCGTAACGACTGCCAAAGATCTACAAATGACAGCCGGGACCAATGGCTAGCGTGCTTTCCGAGGCACGGAGGAAACTCGATATGTTAAGATAGTCACCCATCCAAAGACCAACCTTGCAAGCGTTGCTTAACTTTGAAGATCGACCCGTGCGGCTACTGGTATTTAGCCACGAGCTCCTCAAAAGCATCAGAACCATAGAACTCTTCTCTTATGTAATACTAGCTTTTGCTTGCGACTCCGTGCGCACATGTCTCCATTTCTCCCGTCCCCGTAGGCATTTCGGGAAATCTTTTAGTACTTCCCTATACTCATCGAGGAAGCCACTACAGCTTTCAGTTTTCAGTCAATTACTTAGTAAGGGAATCGTTTCTAGTCGATGCAAGTGCGGTAATTCCATGCTCTATATCTTTTACAAAAACCGCCATGACACGCGTACTGGCATTACTGCCGAACGAATAGCTTCGCTTTTATTGTTTCCATTTTAAATTAACTACGGTGTATGTCATGTTGCATTCAAGTTAAGCATGGGCTGTTTTATTCGATGACGGGGTTCAGTGGAGTTGTAATTGTTTTTAATTTGTTTTTTTTTTTTCTGTAGGTTTTATAATATGTGACGGAAGTCTCTGGCCAGTAATTCTGGTAATAACAACAAAAAAAGTAACAAAAAAATGGAAGTCGGACTCGCGCACGAAGGGTTCCGTCCCCTTAAACATCTATTTTATCCTGTTTTTTTAGTATTTGTTGTTATAGCGGCAATAGAAATCTGTGTAAATTTCACTCTCTGTCACGATGCATGAGATACAGCCTGGTGACAGACGGACGGACAGCAGAGTCTTAGTAATAGGGTCCCTTTATACCCTTTGAGTAACCTTAAAAATTAACTTAAAATATATAAATGAACGCGGATATTTTTTATTGACATCAATAAACACCTATAATATCATGTACTAGCTGACCCGCGCAAATTCGTCTGCGGCACATTTTCCATTAATGCTCCGCTCCCATTTGCCTTAGCGTGATGATATATAGTCTATCGCCTTCCTCGATAAATGGGATATCTAATACTGAAACAATTTTTCAAATCGGACCAGTAGTTCCTGAGATTAACGCGTTCAAACAAATAAACTCTTCGGCTTTATAACATTAGTATAGATTATTAGAAACATTTGTGAACAGTTTTAGTGATTTATGGGGCAGTCTAGACAATCAAGTATGGTGGAATATAGTATTTCGGCAGTTTGTTATTTTCTAAGCTTATTTTTATCTTACCTTATATGACACAAATCTTAATTGATACAAATAAATATTAACAAAACTCAAAATGGTAGTTTTTACTTATTATTAATCTCTTATAATTTTCCCTCTCTCTTATAAATCTATTTACTAACACTTCTTTTGAATTATACCCATGTTAAAAAAGAATACCCCGAATAATGGAAAATTCCCCATCAGATGGTTGTCTCCGATATGTCGTACGAACCCCATTAACTATCAGAACGGTGATGGGTATAATTAGAATATGTCAAGTGATGTCACTCGTTACCCAGCTATTACTGCTGTTAGAGCATTTTTCTTATCTTGATGGGATGTCCAGACAACACGGCATTAAATTAATAAGTTATTAAAGATTCATTTTTATGTGGGTTGTTTTTCATACAGGGTTACTTTTAATTCGTTGGCAAACTTTCTGAGTCTGAACTCATGAATTATACAAGTATTATATTTCATCACCACTGAAATGTAAACAAAACAGAATTTATTTAGGATATCCACATAACTCGACAATATATAGGACCAGCTGATTTTTTTATGTTTTTTCATATTTCGAAGTTCGAAGTTGATCACGAATCAAATGAAATTAAAATCGAATGAAATAACTACTTAGGTTTCACTCGTGTGCTTAAAGTGGAACTGCTCATGATTTTTAATTTTATTTATTTGGAATAACACACAATTACATAATATAAAACATTTACATTAAAATATAAAATACACAATTATGCATAAATTCACATTAAAATATAAATTCGAATAAATGAAAATAATTATGATATTACGATTTGAAATGATGGTCTGATAAACACGAGTAGGTGTCAAGTTCTTTAATTGCTTTGAGAACAGAATTCATTTATGATATCCAATGATACGATTCGACACCTATTTAATAGCTAAACTTAACAATTACATTGCACCTGCATCAATTCATTTATTTGCTATGAAGACAAATTCAATTGTACAGAAATAAAAAGTAGATTACTTCACATAAGAATTTTGTACTGTTCCTGTCAACACAGTCGCCTGCGAGTAAATTAAATGTGTCAATTAAACTTATTAATGAGTTTCACCTGACTTTAACTAGTTGTTAAAATCAAGTTGTTAAAACATCACAGTAGATTTAAACCCTGAATAAAATGAAAACAGATACAATTTAATTGCACAAAAAATCAAACACAAGACGCTAAGTACGATGCTGTTAGCAAACTTGTTTGCTTTTATTTCTGACGATATTTTGGTATGCTGTATGTCTTTACTAATATTATAAAGCTGAAGGTTTGTTTGGTTGAACGCATTAATCTCAAGAACTAATGGTTAGATAAGAAAAAATGTTTTAGTGTTGGAAGCGGGGCATTCATGAAAAATGTGACGCAGACGTGAACCAGTTTTCACTGGTTTTGGCCACAGGTCATGTATGTGCACACGACAAAATAATATGTATGTGTTGGTTGGGGACGCACAATGCAGTCAACTGTAGCATGACCTAACGCACCACGACGGTGAAGTCCATCGAAATATTGACGTCATAACCTGCACACTTACCTGTTCTGCCGTAAGTAACCACAAACAATTTATTGACAAAACAGAAAATTACACCAATACAAACTGTTCAAAGTTTGCAACTACTACAACGTAGTTGCGGTTTGGTGGGCCTTTAACTTTTACTGTTTGACTTCTGTTTGTCCCCTCTATGTCCTCCGTATGTCTTGTATGTCCCCGTGTGTCCCCGTGTGCAGTGGCCGTGTAATATTTATGTCACGACGTCTGTGCTTAACTGTTGGCAGAAGGTTAACTGTTACGTCCCCGTAGTGTTCCCGAAGTGTGTCACTGTGTTAAATAACCTAAATTATATTTATTCTGTAAGTAGGTTGTAAATAAAACTATTACACGTCAATCTTTTTTGATCATATTATTCTAGATGAGGTCGATGTTTCCTAGCTGACTACCCTGAGAAGAAACACCGAAACAAACTCAGAGTTCATAGAAACGTGAATAATATATGACCTTTTGAGGAAAGTACCACGCAGGTTTGAGTGGACCTGGAGGGCAATCGCGCTAATAAAATTCGGCTGGAACGCAACTGAACTGTAGCCATTTCACAACTTTTTTAAACATTCCGTATCGCGCTAAACGTTTGACAGAAACTTGGAACGCAACTGCATCACAACTGTAACGTTACCGCTGTCAAACAAAAAGTTGAAACACTGCTACTTTTTCTTGACTTTTTCTCAATCGTTCGCGTTGTGTTGTTTGGATTTTGAACGAAAATACGAAAATATTGGTAAAACTTTTGACAACGCAACTTTGGTTGAAGTTTAAACTTTAGCGCGATACCAAATCCCTTACAGGTGAATCGAAACTAGATCATAACCAAAACTGAATTGGAAACGAATTGCAAGCGGACCTAAACTTTTGAAATTAGCTCGATTGGCCCCCAGTCCAGACAGTGCAAGCATGATCCGACGAACAATACCAAACAAAGTAAGAACATTTGGATAGGCCACAAAATGTACTCAAACCGCCAGACAGTCATGACATTAATCTTAAAAAAAATAACAACCTACGTAGTCCTCACTCTTCCAATACTTTATTTAAGCACTATGTGGATTAGTGTCTGAGATGGTCTTCAGAAGGAAGAACCACGCAAATTTGAGTGAACCTGTCCAGTCAGTGCAAGTATTAAAATTTGTCAGTAGTCGTGTAGCTCAACTATGATCTACTAACTAGGTATTACAGACTATCATGTAGGTTACTAAATAGGTAGTAGTATCCTAATATATAAACTTCTTTCATTACTAACTAACGGACGGACACACAGCTGAAACTCCTGGTCGTAGAAAGTTGATAGTTGGTATGTAAATTCATTGGGGAGTGTAGGGAGCACCAAGACACTTTTTCCGGTTCCCGTAAGAATTTCAGGAGGAGGAAAAACGGACTCTGCGAGTACCAAGTTGCGGGCAAAAGTTGATATTTTCTTATGCACTTCAGCTTTTTCAAACTCGTAAATTCAGTGGCCATTGATGTCTTTTTTTACTTTTGAGAGGCACGCGTTTGACCACAATCTCACCTGTAAGCCTGTATAACTCAGCTATCTGGCTCTTTCAGTAAGATTTCTAAAAATCCAGTGACGTATGTTCTTTTCTTGTTTTTTCTTTTTTATGTACATTTTTGTGAACACGTTTTGGTCTACGTATCTTTATTAAACAAACAAAACATAACCATAAACCGTTAATGTTTTAACTCCATCCACATCAACAGTTTGGCGTGTCTAAAATCACGGTAAATTCATACTTTTACGATTATTTACAATCGTGCGTCGACCTTCCCGAGTTGCCACACGAAACCATAAACTAACACATACATCCATAACATACGTACCTATTTTAACCCTCACACTGAAAACCAGACATAAAATGACTTATCAGCCAGCCCCAGAAGATAACGCGTCTCTAATGGTTAGGTTAACGCAATTTAGTCTAAATTAGTCCATCATGAGTTTTTACGTTATGTGGGTAGATATGAGCCATTTTGTGGAGGCGTCCATGCTTCAAATAACACTAATACAAGGTTATAGTGGAAGGCCGTTGACCAATCGTCGTAGTTTTAGGGTTACGTGGGAGAAGGTCCTTTTTGATCTGTCAGTTGGCATTCAAAATTAATAAATATAATGTTCAATAAAAATGACAATGAAATACAAGCAATTTATAGCTAGGCAAATAAATTCTCAAGAAAGGATAGAGCTTTAGAGAAAGTCTACCTTCTATTGTAGAAAATCGACGCTTTATTAATAAAGGAATCATACATTTCCTGATTTGCTAACTGATTCGTGCTTACCATTGACAACTTTAAGCTCCAACTATGCGGAACCACTACTAAACTAACGAAATGTGGATTCGGACGGTTTTTTTAATTAACATCGCGTGAGCCGGGCCCCTGCCGTGACAAGGGGTAACTTTTACTGCCTACTGGCTTCTCTTACAATTCATTATACTTTGACAGTAGACGGTTTACAGTTCAAAATGCACCAGCGATGTTATAGCTCGATTGTAGCTATACTTATATTTGCTCGAATTGGCTCGTAAAGTTACTTTTGGTGGCGGTTTTTAGTATTTCGGTGTATATTTTTAGGCAATGTATGTAAATTGTTAAAAGAAAGTACGGGGGTATTATTTTCAAATGGTTTTTTTCAAGGCTCTTATATGCTAGGCTTGAATATTTCTGAGAACACAAAACCTTACCTGAAAATAAAAACATACCATGAAATTTCATAAATAATATTTCAAGAACCCAAAACACTAACACGGCCATTTAAACACAAACGAACGAAGCTAAAATTCAAAGGTCGAACAATAAAGGCATCAAAAGGCGAAACTTTAACAAAACTTGTCGGTAATCCGCAGAAAGGGATACCCGCATAAAATATACGGTGGAGAAAGTTCGATTTGACCCAAAAATTGACCGACGCAAGTGACCAACGGAACCCCGTGGTAATAATGGCCGACCTATATCTGTGTGACTTAATAAAAACGCACTGCTGGGGATTGAACGGTATGTAACCTCGGAATAGGTTTTTTTTTCGTCGATGAATATATGGCATGTGAAATGCGGACCATGGCGTGTGTTGGGGACAGGCTTTTTCGCAGTTTGTTTTACTTTCCGCTGCTTTTTTGTGATGAGATAATACTATACCTAGATAACTTCGCAGATATGTAATCCGTCTTTTGAGCTACCGATTCGAGGATTCAGAAAGCCAATTAGCAGTTTAATTTATTATTATCAATTAATTTTAGTCTACCATTTACAAGAGGCGGCAGGTTTTGACACTCGATAAGGCTTTCAGGGACCGACAATTAGTGTCAGAGCCTATATTTTTCCATTGCAGGGAAAATTACACCTGTCTCTTTTCCACACCGTTCTGTTTTGTGCTAATGCGGACCAGTCCTTCACGCCATCTTGGCTTTGGTCTCCCAAAGTTTTAAACAAAAAAAAATACAATAAGCAATATTCAAATTGCAAGAATAAAATATCTGAACAGACAAAACGTACGTTACATTTTTTTTTAATTATTTAATTTGAGCTGTTTTTGCTCTCTGTCGAGAGCAAACATACCTCGAATAAAATAATTACCTAGCCTAGTCAGATATGACAGATGAAAACAAAGTCTACGATGGAGCGAACTTACCCAGCAGAAGCCTGTTCACTATAACTTTGAAAAGATGAGGGTTGTAAGCGTTCGGAAACACAGACGCAGACAAAGAGTTTGTTTGTTAAATTCCAATTTAAATAATTAAATAAAAAAAAATTAAAAATAAGGCGAATCGTGGAGTGTGGGTGTTAGTCTATGACTATGAGTTACGAGTCGTGGTCATATCATAGAGAACAAAGACTGTAGGAGCTTAGGTTTGCGAAATTTGTTCAAAAGAGTCACCGCAGCCCTGGAACGCAAAGGGACACGGATGGGTTAGTAAGTCTGGCACTTCCTTCTGCTCCATCCAGAGCGGGAGGAGTTATTTGATGATTTTCAATTAATAGAACAAAGGAGATCATTTTAATTTCTATTTATTAACTTGACGGCACGGTTGGCGCTGTGGTTGACCGATCGGCTGCTGCGTCGCGTGTCGTGGGTTCGATTCCAGCACGGAACATATATTTGTATGGCCTACAGATAGTTGTTCCGGATCTGGCTGTTTGTGAATGTGACTTTGTATGTTTGTAAATGCACCCACGATACAGGAGAAATTCTTAGTGTGGGGCAAAGTTAAAAAAAAAATATATGTCCGGGTGTAATCTTGTAACTGAATTTTAAATCAGATGGAGCTGAAATTTAATATACACGCTTATTTTGGATGACAATGCATGCTTAGTTATGTGACTTCATTCTAATTCCAATATGGCGGATCAGCCAAAATGTCAGACTAGTGATTTTTTCTGCTCTACTACAGTATGGGTATCAAATGAAAGGGCTTGCTGAGGAGAGCACGAAAACTAATACGACGTCACATTAAATCCAAGATATGGCGCAAGATGTATAAAATAATGTTATTATTATTTTTACCATTAATTTATTCTTCCCACCCTTTGCCATATAAGTGCCATCATCCACGATACACTCCCTCTCATCTATAAACGATCACATGTTTAATAGGCAACACATTATTACTTCGCAAGTCACGTCGACAGCGGCCTTAATCTCCGCGTTCTTCATAAAAATAATAAAGCACGGTTATATAGGCGTGAGATAAAAATTGTTCTTTATGTATACTGATTATTATATTTACATATTTATGTCACAATTCACAATATCATCTGCGATGGTTTAATAAGTAGGGTGCCGTAATATGGGGAGTTTGCTTCTATGGTAGCGACAGAGTTATATTTTTAAAGTGTTTCTTTTTTTATGGTATTTTGGTGAGGTACACGAAGAAATTGTAGTGTTTTATGGGTCTTCATAGGTGTTCTCACTCTTTCAAGATGTTTTCTGGTTACGTTTTCAGTACTCTGAATCTTGTAGAACAGTAGTTTTAGGTTTAAATTTGTAAGTTCAGAAAAACTATTCTACATTTTTCGCAAGTCCTTAGTTATTTTTTCCCACATTGTCATATTTTAATAAAAATTCCTATAAAAGTAGACTTTCTGTAGGTCACCTGTTTGAAACACATAAATCCTATTTTTGTATTGTAAAAATAAATCTTCCGCCGGGTCTACACCACCGGGTCCACGTGTATGCTGTACGAGTATACGTCTGTACGTATGTCAGTGACAGTCGGGACCAGGTGTAAGCCCGGCCTTAATTATGAAATAATTTGATGTGGGGCACCGTTTTTTTGTGGCTCCTGTTAGGGACATTATTTATTCACTTAACCTGTATGACGAAATTACTGTAAATGGTAGATCTCTAGGTATACTGACCTAGTTTCTTTGACCTTGGGTTATTTTACATTAAAATCATGGACAAATATTAATTGAGTGCGAAATTGCATATTATTACGGGCTTTCATAAAGACCCTTTTATGTCAATAATAATCTTCTTATTTATAAAAATCCCGTAATAGTGTTATCGAACTCTTCCGAAATGGTTCGACCGATTTTTATGTAATTTTTTTGTGATGTGGTACATTCGCCAGCACATCAGGCTATGCGAAACTGTCAAATTTTCCCAATCAAATTTGAACCCAATCTCTTTAGAGATAAAGTTGAAATCTAACAAAGAAATTTGACAGATTGTTGTAGCTTGATGTGCTGGCGTCTGTACGTCTGCTGAGAATAGGTTGTAGGCATTTTTTTATATGGCAAAACGTTTGCCCGGTCAGCTAGTCTAATCTAATATATAAAAATCTCTGGGTTTGTCTCGGTGTTTGTTATCGAATTACTTCGAAACGGCTAGGTCTAAGAATAGACCTAAGAATAGGTCGTAGGCAATTTTTTTTTCCTATGGAAAAACAACGTAAGTAGCTAGTAAATCAATAAAAATCTTCATTACAAACACCTCGACTTACGTAAGTGTAACGGGCATTAACAAATACGCTTCCTCATCGAGAGTTGGCAATTCCCGACCAATTAAAGTGTATCAATCGATTGACGACTATGTTTAGAGCCAATCCAAACACGGCTGCATAATTTGAAACTACAGTTGTTTGTGTCGTCGTATAAACTTTTCGAATGGCATGTACTGTGACAGACACGAATCAATAAACCTGTTTTTATAAAAAAAAAAATAAAAAAAAAAAAAAATAAAATTCGTTTATTTCAGGTCTTGGACCCATAAAAATACAATTACAAATTATTTTTAAAATTGCCATGCTTGCACTATAAATTTAACATAAATGGATTGAAATAATTGCAAAAATTTAATTTGAATTTAGAATTTTAAGTCAAATGGGTACATATTTTTTTATGAATGTCAAAAATAAAATAAAATAAAATACAATGTCAAAATTATGTCCAAAGAAATACAACGTCACAATATAATAATAAAAGTCACAGAAATATATATGACAGTATAGTTGTTGACAGTACTGAAGTTATTTTCAAACATCTTGTTTGCTTTCTATCCGTTCTGTAATAAAATGTCGATGGATTTCTGAAGTTTAATCGTTTCTGTTTGATGTTTGGTTTTAATTTTGAACTGGATATTTTTCTTTTCGAAGTAAAACAATGAAAGAAGTATTCTAGAAAGTACAACGTTGTGCTTTACTGATGGTTTAATAAAATATTCTAAATCACGAAAAAACTTTGTAGGCACCATTTTTAAGCAAAACAACGTGAAATAATTCTGAAATCCAACGAAACGCCATTTCCAAGCGTAAAACAACAGCTCCTATAACATAATTACACCCTACTTATTATAAAAAGCGGGTACTTCATAAATCTAAATCACAATTCTTTAAGCAGAAACAGAAAAATACCTTTGTAACGATTTCATAAAATGTCAAATGGGGTTTGTTGAGAAATGTAGGAAGAATTGCAGTGTACTTGAATTGTGGGTGGTAGGCAATTACTACGGAGTGTGGCAAATAAAATATACTGCAACACAGCTCTAGTTCCGTTGTGTCACAGGAATATAGACAGAATTTCCACTACTGATAACCACTAGTCTATCCGAAGGTTAATGATTGTTGAGAGGATACTTCTAGACAAGCGTGCTTGGTTCTCGACCGCATCATGAAAGAAAGAAAAAGAGTTTATTTGCGGTCAATATGACGCAAACCAAAAATACACAAAAATTACAATTAAAGGTATTTATGAAAAATTAGGAAGATATGCGTCAAATCTGCGCAAAACGGCCATCTCTCAGCATAATGCTGCGACTCGTGTGCGAGACAGAGCCACAGCGCTGGTTTTCAGTGACAGCCGGCGTTGACGGTTTGACGTCGATCGGAGCAGTATAGAAAGTAAAAATAATTAAATAAATACAATACATATATTTCACATAAAAAGTAATAATAATTATATAAATAAATAAACAATTAATCATCACCTACTATCAAGTGAGACAGTGGCCAAGCGCGAGCTTATTAGAAAAAAACTGCACTTCTAAAGCATTAGCAGTTTACACACTATTCACAAGATCTTTGGTTATGTCAGCACTTTTATTTTGAAAGAAAATGTTACAAACAAAAACAATATTTTAATTAAATAGCGCTGGAAATTCAAGTCTGAAAAACTAAGAAGAAACAACAAAAGAAATTAGGTTACAGGTCAAGACATTATTCAAATTCTATTTGAGTGCGGAATAAAACGAGCATTTAATTTTGACAAGGCTTGAAATTGCTTTTTAAAGAATGGCTTGTGTATGATATCTATGTCCAAGCAAACATCTTGAAGATACTTAAGAAGAACTCCAGAGTCATCTGGGGCAGCTTTCCGTCCAGCCAGATACAGATGAAGCTGCGTTTCTAGCAGAAATGTGCGATGAGGATCGCCACACGAGAAAAAAGTTGGAGAAGAAATTACATGGAAGGTGAACTTTTTAACCGACTTCCAAAAATGTATGTATTTTAAATGTATGTACAACAATTACTCCGAGGCTTGTGATCTGATTTGTGTGATACTTTTTTAAGTTCGAGGCGGGATACTTTCCATTTGAACCGTAAAAAATTAATCAAGTTTGGCTCATAAGTTTTTATTGTATGAGCATTTTTGCTTATTTCATTTTTGCCTAGACGAAGTTGTCGTCCAAATATCACCACATTAAGTGATAAATAAAATACTTTCAAAAACATATACTTAACCGACTTCCAAACCAAACACTACTAAGTATAAAATAACCTTAATTTCGGAAGTCGGTGTTACGAGTAAATAACGAAGATACAAAACAAAAAACCCCGATTTCTGAAAGTGCTGTTCCAAGCTTCTTCTATTCTTTGCTTATGTCATGTGCGTGACTCTTGTACTCCATGGTTATTCTGCCCTTTCCTGCTCAGTATATGTATTGTCATTAGGCGACAATGTAACCTTATGTTCCATCGCACTCAATATTAATGATATATGCGTTGTGTACTTACGACTTTTCTAATATTTGTGTAGCTTGATTATAGTTCTGTTTGACGTTTTGTTCAAAATAAACCAACCTTTTGGATTTATGCAGAGTTTTTAGTATCCTCAATGGAGAGCGGATTTGTACTGTAGATGAAACTATAGTTGATGCTTTATGCTGTTATCAAAATGCATCGTTTACCTCACCACGTAAACTAGTAGCTGTATGCGCCAGTATAAACGCACTTTATGGCACCGTTTATCAGCGTACTCAGCACTAGCAAGTGTTCATGTTTATTTCTGTTGTAGATGTAATTGGTTCCTGGCGTAGGTATTCTTGATCGAAGTTTATCTGTTTGACAGCGCTGTTGGCTTGATAACTAAACAAAATGTACAAAGAGTGGGCCTACCCTTGAAAACTTCATTTTAACATAAACTGATCCACGCAACTTCGTCCGCGTCATTTTTCATCAATGCTACCCTACGATTGGTCGTAGCGTGATGTTTTATACTTAGCCTATTCTTTCTCGATAAATGAGCTATCCATGACTAAAATATTTTATCAATTCGAACCAGAAGTCCTTGTCAGTTCCTGAGATTAGCGCGTTCATCCAACCAAACAAACAAACTTTTCAGCTTTATAATATTAGAAAGTATAGATTTTTTTAGATGAAACTTGTCAAGTAAAGTTGACATTGATATTTTACCTAGATGATTTAGTTATCATAAGATAGTAGAGATCAGGACGTTACCAGTAGCATCCCCTTTAATGGAATTAGTTCTCGGAAGAAAAAGCAATTTAAAACCTAACACAATATTCTTCGCAAAGGCAGGCAGCGTTCTATGAATGGTATACATCCGCATTATGCCTCTTATAAGTCGCATGTAACTTACAGCGGTAAGATCAGTGCTAATAAAAATAAATATAAAGCAGAGGCAGATTAAATAGTTTATAAACCATGTTCTATCTATGGTGGGCACCAGATAAAACTTACAATAAAGTACACTGACCTTTCCCTGATATTCTTTCGTAGATACCCGAACAATAAAATTCATGAACCGTTTCATTAAGTACCAGAGAACGTAAAGGATCACGATAGTCGATTTATGACAGCTTTATGTCTTTATTTCTGTTTTTGATATTAAGAAAGTCAATAAATGTACGTGGGTCAATGACCGTTATTGCACATTTATATGGCGCCTACCATATTTATCTATCTGCTTGCACTGTTTACGTACTGATTATATGTAAGTAAATGAATATTAATAATATCTGTGTAAAATTACGGTATTCGTCAATATAATATAATATGCAAAAAAAAACGCAATTCCCGTAACAGAAAAACTAGGTATCTTCATACGAATTTCTTTTTCCTTTTAAGGTACGGAATCCTAAAAATAACAGGCCACAGAAGCATAGTCTTAAGTAATAGCTATGGCAAGCGCCAAATAAATTTGAAATACCGGTCACTGATCAATCTACATTTATTAACATTCATAATAATTTTTTAAAACGAAATAAAGACATACAGCTGCCCTGAATTGACATCTATCGTGATCCTTTTACATTCTCAGGAACGAAAAACGATTCATAATTTACTATTCGGATATCTACGAAGAGATTAAAAAAAAAACGCCAATGAACTTTATTGCAAATCTATCTGGTGCCTACCATATCACTCAATAAGATATTTGACATCAAACCAGAGATGACCAACATTTTTCCCACTCCCAAAACTTTCAACACGATTATGTCTAAAGACAACCCTCCATAATACCTCCACATACTTTACAGGGAGAACATAAACCGTCTCGGAAACACTAAAACTTCACAACAGGTGTGAACGGTGCCTGGTAAATTGGCAAACACTGGCAGCCCTGAATTTGTAAATACATTGGCAGGAAAAATGGCGGCGGCATTGATACTTTCGAATTTAGAACGTTCCGGTTAGGTGTTTTTTCTGAAAGAGTGTTCGTAATTTGAATGTGTTTAGAAAATGTTTAGTGCTGTGTAGTTTTTTAAGATCACGTTTAGGGGGGCTTTGACAAAATCGAATTGCTCAGGTTGACTAAAGTTGAATACCGCGCGTCACAAGATTTATATTGATTTTTGCATTGCATACAACAATTATTTAAAAATATTTACTTTACTTTTAATTAGACCAATTTATTTTTCAAGCAAAATATAGCAACGCCACCTTAATTATTAAATATTTTTTATTAAAATTAAAAAGTATAGTTTCGTACAGAAAATTGTCAATAACTCTCAGTTTTACAGAATTATTTTTGGTGTTTTACTGTATGAATCGTAATAAATTGATTTGAACATTCCAAAGTAGAAGATACAGTTGTACCGCGGACATTTTTATAAATGATTAAATTATAATATCTTCGGTGTACCAAGGCATCAAAAGATTCCCTAAAGCAACGTATTGTGAAACATCCTTTGCGGAGTCAAGGATTTTACTGATGTACGTGAACAAATTGAAATATTTATTTAGAGCACTCCCAAGATAAATGATCAAACTGTCATATGTGTGTGTTTTTTTAAGGCTATATCTAAAGCAATATCACACATCAAAACTCGAATAAAACGCTAAAATTCAAGAAAAATTGTGAAAGCCCTCTTAATATTTCTCCGTCTTATTCAAACAATGAACTGAAACGGAATGATATTTTAAAATCTGTTGTCGAGAAACGGTATGTTTTTAGATATATGTGATTTTGACTGGCCTAAATTTTTAAGGATGTGTCGTTGTTTTTTTTTTTCTTTTGGACTATATCACCTATTTGTTTAAACTGTATGTATAATAGTGGTATATAGATAAATGCAACAAGGCATACTCTACCGGTTAACCTTAGGGATAAAAATACTATACTGTAGTAGTAGGTGCACCAAATAAGTAGTATTTAATAAAACCACGCATGACACGCTGAAATTGGTAGCCGTATTTAGAATCATATTACGATATACTTCATTTAAATAATTTACTTGTACAAATCCCTAGTGCTCACCGAAGCCCAACGCAACGGTCAAAACATAATATAATTTCCATGTCCATATCTATCTTTAGCCATGAGCCACCATGACTAGGTATACCTGTATTTAGCCATGAGCCATATTATGTAGGTACAGCCGCCGCAGCCAGCTTTGGAGCCTCGTTTATTTTAAACTAGCTGTCCCCCGCGGCTTCGCTCTCGTCAATTAAGTATTCATTGCACATATCGAGTTTTCATTGTTTTTAAGATGTATTCTGCTATTCGGGTCGGAGACAAATCCAACGAATCAATAACCATGAAAATTGGTTCAGCAGATCTCGAGTTATAAGTGTTGTAACAAACCCGTCTTTGTTTAATATAATATATATAGATTTCATTTAATTTTATCATTTGTTTTTAATAAATAAAAATTTCAACAGTCAACCTATTACGGTTCCTGAGATAAAGCCCGCTGGTAAACGGACGGACAGACGGACAGTAATAGGGTTCCGCTGGTTACCCTGTTGGGTACGAAACTCAAAAAAAAAAAACATATATTTGTACCTAGTAAAATCTGTCAATATAAAGCAATGTGTGCATTTGAAAAATACTTAACCTTTTCCATATTTGTCTATGTACCTACCTTGTAATGGCCGCCATCTTTTCGCGCTCTTTTCCACGAAACCGGGCCTTTGGCCCCAATGAAAGTTCAAGTGCGAACCTTCTTAGAAATCGTGAACAATAGTGTAGGTTTACACGTAATATTTGTAGTGTTCCTTTTGGCGTGAAAGGTTTTGCTAAGTACTTAGTAGGGATGTGATGTTGGTATGAGCGAGTTTTAGTTCTTAGTAAAATATGAAATACAGGTAATTTTGCGGTGGATTTATTTATCTCTATGTATGCATGTTTTCTCCTACAAACGTTTTGTTTTTTCTACAACAACAGTCAGGCAACTGAAAAAGTAAAAACAATAAATCTCTATGTTTCCATCGTTTAAAAATATAGGTTCTATGGTAAACCCCACCACCGTAGTAGGCTTTCCATCCGGCGTGATTATGGTCAAGAGCAAGCTAATTTCATAGTCAAAGTACTCGTAAACAGTGGGTGGAAAGATAAATACTGTTTCAGAATGGTTCATAATTATACTTACATAAAATGTTGACGTAAAACGTATCTTCAAAAAAAAATATTACACGTAATACAAAAGTCGTGAAGACTTTTAGTGGCGAGTCACGTCGACTGACTAATTAATTACACTTACAGACTTGAGAAGTAATTACTTAATTAATTAATTAAGGAATGAGCATGGTGGCCATCGATCTTGCTTGCTGGAACTTGGACGCCGTCTTTATGAATGTTGATATATATTTTCTTCATGGAATCTTGAAGTGAGAAAGCTTTTTGAAAAATGTTTATGAACAAAAGGTACCTATGCAAGTTAAGTAATAATTACGTCGATTGCCTAGCTAGTGGATCCTATAGTAACACAATTATGTGGACCTAGCTCAAGCTAGGTTAAAAACACAAAAAGATACAAAAGATACAAAAAGATTCCATCCGTGACTCCGAGACTGAATGTTATTTATACCTGTAAGTGCGCCACGGATTTAGTAGTTTAGAGAATGTTATTTATACATGATTTAGTTTGGAAACGCCTTTTTTCTTCTTTTAAGGGTGGGAAATCATCAAATGACTGACTCCTCCCGCTCTGTGAGTGACAGACTCTTACTGACTTAAACCCTTCAGTGTTTTTATGTTTTTAATTAGAAAGCCTGGAGTTCAAAATCATATTTAAATCACTTTAAATTTTTATATCCTTGTTATTCTTTCAATTGATATAAATTCTGGATGCTTGTTTAAAAATCACGTTTAAAGTAGCTGAACTAATCTATATAGAACACGCGCAGCCCGGACTTAGATCGGATTCGCATTATGTGTCATGGCGTGGCACCTTTTAACGCAGTTGATTGGCTACATAACTCGTTGAGATATGACGTAGTCTTGTACCGAGATGTATGTTTGGATTACCCCTCGCCACAACATGACACGACACAGTAGTATGTCCCTGAAGCTTTAGATAAGTCAAAACTACGACTTTCACAATCATTTATTTATTTCAAAATTAATTGAATTGAATTTCAATTGAAAAGTTACTAAATGCTAGGGTTACAGTGGAGCATGAACATTGTGAGAGACTGGCGCCTGAAGTAGGTATCTATAATAAACTTTAAGGCTGAATAGAATAGAATCACGTCATTTACCTCGCTCATTGTAAGTGATTCTAATGGTTCTTAACAAACAGATGCCTTGCTACAGATCCTCGCATATATCTGATGGAAACGCAAGTGAAAGCGAAGCCGCTGGCAAAAAATCTTGTTGGTATTAAATATTTATTTCTCAAGAAAAACAATTGCCCATCGTAACTCACACTGAAACCCAGATTTTAGTAATATAGTCGTAACAAGATTAGTACAGCCGATGACACGTACGGGTAATAAAGTCGGGTACATATAGCGGGGGCCTGATTTCGTCTAACACCAAAAAACACCCGGCTACCTTCAAATAACGGGTGTGTAGGGATAGCAGCGAAAGTTGAGAGTGTTTTAGGGTTTTGTTTAGGGCCAATTCTTCTAATTTTTAAACAACTTTCGCATTCGCATGTCAATCGCAAACTGTCAAAAAACCTTAATTGCGATTGAAATGCGAATGCGATGCGAATGTGAAAATTAGTAGAATTGGCACTCAAGTTGGAGCCTTCAATATGTCACGTGATGGTAAACGGTGATGTAACCTATTCACTCTTGACTTAAACACTCCTAGTTTGTAGCTATCAGGAAACACAGACTCTGGCAGGGAATTGCACTCCTTCCTTTTTTCCATTTTTTAGAATGATCAAATGACATCTCTCGCTCTGTCTGGGCTCTAGCAGAGCGTGAGGTAGTGTCAGAGTCTTACTGACTCACCCATCTTCCTTTTAAATGCATTTTCCTTTACAAGACCGTGGTAACTCTTTCGAAAAATTCCGCAATCCTATTGTTGGAGCCTAAGTGCATACTCAAAGCATACTTTAAAGACAATAAGGCAAAATTATTACTTTGAATTTTGTAAAATAAAGAAAACAAACACAAAATACAAAGTACAATCTTGACGCTACCAAACGTATTTTGTTTTAAACAATCGGTAAAATAAATGAGAAACATTTCTAATGAAATGTTTCTCATTTATTTCACCAATTGATTGAACTCAATTACATTTTTTCACACTAAATAACATTCTCAACCTAATTCACACTGCAAAATAACTTTCACCACTTCTCACAATTATCCCTTTATGCTGACTCTACAAAGGCAACCGCACGGTATACAAAACACAAATACCCTCAAATTATGACACACAGCGCTAAACGGAAGTACTTAAGGCGAAGGCAATATTTCTTCGCGGGCAATAAGGTCGAGACACACTGATAACGGTATTTTTCCTAATCTTGCTCGTGATTTATACGATGTGGAGCAATAAGGAGTAATTTTGATAACAATATGCAGTTTGGAATGCTTTATTGGGAGAAATGATTGCTTGGGTAGTGTGAGTTTTCGCTTTTACTTACACCTTTATCCCTGTAGAGGCAGAAATATCATCGATGTGTCCTGTAGGAGTCGCACACATGTTCGTTTTTTTTTTTTCATAGATGTTACAACGAGTTTTTAAGGCAATGTTTGGAAAATTTTAATAAACTCCACCCAAGTAAGTCATCGAATGAAATTGTATTCATTACTCATTTATCTTCGATTCAAAAGATTCTGCACAAATTCCTTTCTGATTGTAGTGTACCTTTACTTTATAAGAATAACCACAATGTTAACACAAAATCCTCCCAAAATATGAGCTGAAAAAACTACAAAGAGAACTTTTTCAAACTAAATGGACCAGCAAAAAGCCCTTGTGCAAAAAATATTACATTCATTTTCACCGCACAAAAAATACTTATTCCTGCCCCTACCTGTACCAAGTATATTTTAGGCCACATGTTATTAAAGCCTAGGCCAGGGGTTCCCAAACTAAATAAATCCGTGGCGCACTTAACTAAGTAAGATTTAGTCCATCACTTATTAAAGATCCCACGGGATAACTTCCAGAACAGCCAGTTGCTAATAAATTCACGTTTAGTTTGAACATCTGATGAATCCCGACGCTTGCTCGATAGTAATGAGCAAATCAACATGCGGTCAATCTTAATCATTTAAAAATCTTTCGTTACTGACTGATTGACTGACAGACAACGCATAGCCAAAAGTACTGGTTGTAGAAAGCTGAAAAGTGGCATGGTTCCTTGGGGAGTATAGGTGAGGACCAAGAGATTTCTCAAAAACGGGATAATGTGTACGTACAAAGTCGCGGGCAAAAGCTAGTTTTATTAACCGACTTCCCAAAAGGGAGGAGGGTATCAATTCGGTTGTATGTTTTTTTTTTTTGTTTTTTTTTTTTATGTTTGTTACCTCATAACTCCGAAAATTATGAACCGATTTAAAAAATTCTTGTTTTATCTGAAAGGACATACTTGCAGATTGGTCCCATTTAAATCATATCAAAATCGGTTACGAACTTTGGATTTTAAATCGAAATACCTGGAATTTGACTATTTAGATGATTCTTTGATAATCGAAATTGCGTATTCTGCTTTTCTGCGATTTTGCAGTGGTGTTGTTAGGTGTGGGGCACCACTAAAAAGTGAAAAATAAAAAACTTTTTACAAAAAAATACAACCGACTTCCAAAAAAAAACACTACAAAGTAAAAAATAACTTTAATTTCGGAAGTCGGTGTCAAAATACGAAGAAAGTAACAAAAACACCGACTTCCGAAATTAAAGTTATTTTTTACTTTGTAGTGTTTTTTTTTGGAAGTCGGTTGTATTTTTTTGTAAAAAGTTTTCATAAGTAGCTTTAAAGTCCGTCTAGTTATTTCATACAAGCGCAATCACAAGCAATAGGCTAATTTACACCATCAATAAATTGCAAATCTATTTAGTCCGTCAGTTAGAATATTGAAAAATAATGGACATGTATTTTTTGTTCTTGTAAATCAATGAATATTGACAAAGATAAAACGCATCAAAACTCGGAAGTGGGAGCTCGTGACGTCACAACGCACTAAAAATTATACCACGGCGTGACGTATTTAGAACTTGAATAGAGTCATATATCCGTTAATTTTGGTTTACGTATCAAAAGAACAAACGGGTCAAATATTTTTTGACATAATCTTACTGACGGACTAATTAGATTTGCAATTTATTGGTGTTTCCGAACACTTACAACCCTAATCTCTTCAAAGTGGACAGGCTCCTTCTGGGTAAGCTCGCCCCATCGTAGACTTTGTCTCTGTCATCTCTGGCCAAGACTAGAGCCAAGAGTAAACCCATGGCAAATAAAAAATAATCTGTTATTAAGCCTATTATACACTCGTTTGGGAATCTCTGGCCTAGGCTACACTTCACGTTATTAGATTACCGTAGATGTCGTCCAATAATTTGTAGTAGCTGTGAAAGTAAATAGATTAGGAGCAAGAAGTCTCGGGTCACTTAGTAGTGATGCTGTTAGTGGATAAGTTTTTGTCACGAGTCGTGTTAGGCGTGGGCGTAGATGTAGGCGAGTTTCGCACGTGTGCGTACAGCTTTAGATTATTGTTTTGTTGTGAGGTTGTTCGTGTAATTGTTTTATCAACCTACTAGCTGACCCGCGCAACTTCGCCTGCGTCACATTTTCCATTACTGCTCCGCTCCTATTTGTCTAAGCGTGATTATATATAGCCTATAACCTTCCTCGATAAATGGGCTATCTAACACTGAAAGAATTTTTCAAATCGGACCAGTAGTTCCTGCGATTAGCGCGTTCAACCAACCAACCAAACAAACAAACAAACAAACCCTTCTGCTTTATAATATTAGTATAGATGTGTATTGCGTGTTAAGAGTGTGTATTCCGTCCACTAGCGCCGCCAATCGTTTTTTATTAATTGTGGTAAGACACGTAGATAAAAAACAAAAGAAATGTATCTATTATTTTTTGACAGCTATTTTTAATACATAACTCATGGCTAAATAGCCAAAACGGCAATTATTGCTTAAAGTAGCCACTTTTAGCAAAACTATCGACTTTGGCAACTATTTATGTTCTAAAGTACAAAACATAACTCTCAAAACATAATAAATACATTTCTTCAGTGTACTACAGAGCGGTTTTTTATCTACGTGTCTTAAATTTACCACAAATAATAAAAAACAATGGGCGGCGCTAGTGGACGGAATACACGCTCTTAATAGTAAGTTTCACTAGAGCATGGAGTATCAGAATCCGCCAAGCAGTAACTTGTGGGTTTAAATATTCTAGGATAGACTTTTTGTGCTTCAATGTTTTGCTCCAATTTAGTCTTATTGTCAAGGTCAGTGCCGGATCATGTAAATGTAAAACGTTGTTAAGATAGTATTTTTGGGAGTATTTTTTTGGTGTACCTACATTTGATGCCCTGGATAAAATTGCTGTTTAATTGAAAAAATAACCCTGTGTAATGGTATTATAGTATCAAATAGTTCGATATTTGATTTTGTGAAGGTTTTTTTTTTAATATATAAAAATCTCAAGGTATTCGTTATCGAACTCCTCCGAAACGGCTTGACCGATTTTTATATATGTTTTTTATCTATGACATATATTTGTTAGGTCTGAGAATAGATTCGTAGGCAAAATAACGTTTGCCAGGTCAGCTAGTTTTCATATATCTAATAACTAGCTGACCCGTGCAACGTCGTCTGCGTAACATTTTTCATTACTGCTCCGCTCCTATTGGTCTTAGCGTGATGATATATAGCCTATAGCCTTCCTCGATAAATGGGCTATCTAACACTGAAAGAATTTTTCAAATCGGACCAGTAGTTCCGGAGATTAGCGCGTTCAACCAAACAAACAAACAAACAAACTCTTCTGCTTTATAATATTAGTATAAAAGTATAGATTATTGCATTTCGTTATTGTTTGTCCATGGTGGCTATTATTGTCACGATACATTTAATAGATAGTAGAATATTTAATACGGTAGCACATGAATTTAATAACAATAGTAAAGCTTTTGTTTAATCACTGGCTGCACAAGCTATTTTCAATAAACGAAACAATTTTCCAATCCAGTTTTGAACATGGCATTTGAGCAGAGATTTTTTAAACGTAAATCTGGAATGGAATAGAATACTCTCTATAATATACCGCGTGTATCTGACATCGACGCACAAACGATTTCCATGGGTCCAGGGTATGATTCTGGACACCCCAGTGTTGGAATTTTTCGTCGGTTCTTTTCTCATTTTTTTCAAGAGTACCACAAATAGGTATCAGCTCAGCTGAGCTGATATCTATTTGTGCAAAATAGATATCAGCTCAGCATACATAGAACAACATGCAGCATGCATACAATAGAAATACACACTGAAAATTTCAACCGTCTACCAATTAACGTTCTTGAGATACAGCTCGCTAACAAACAGATGAGACCGTCAGACAGATGGAAGGACAGACGGCGGAGTCTTAGTAACAGGGTTCCATTGGTGACCCTTCGAGTACAGAACCCTGAAAAGCACAAAAAAAATACCAATGCTAGAACCAGCTCTGGGACCATAAAGACCTATTACTCCAGTAAGGAACACGATAAGCTCAAGCCGCCATTTTTATTTACCTCCTGTTATACATAAGTTTATGTAAAGACATATATCGTGTACCTAATTCCGAGATAATTTAACTTTATGTTGACGCCGTGCGGATTAAGTTTGGGCAAGTATACCATATTGTTTCGTTTCTTATGAGATGAGGTTATGCGTCCGTGGGGTACAAAAGTGAGGGTAGTTTTACGTTTTACTGTTTCCGCTTGTGGTACAATTTGCTTCGTTTGGGTGTAGAAGGACGTATGTGGTGAAATTTCATTAAGAGGGAAAATGTAGGTACTTACATAGGTTTGTTCTGGGACAAACAATTTTTTTCGAAAATGTTGAGATCTTTTTTGTCTAGATGTTTTAATTAGAGGAATAAAAAAAGATTACCGACTGAAGACTTTTAAAGCAATTCCATTATGTTTTTTAAGTATAAAGGAAAACAAAATGTTTCTTTTTTCTATTTATTCACAAATAATTCCAATTATAAAATAGTTTGCTTACTTTAAACAATAATTATGTTTTTACTTATTCGATATTAAAGCAACATTCAGTTCATAAAAAATAATTAAAATCTAGTGATTCAAAAATATGGGACAATGGGAAGTAAATGTTATTCACGCACAGCGTATTTTTAACGCGCCGTGGACTCGGTTTTAACGAACGCGCTCACGGCGCTTTAGACCAGACAGCGTTAGCTTTAGAGTCAGACAGTACGGATTTTTATGACCAAAAATCAGTACTGTCTGACTCTGTATTGCGACTAAAGCGCGTCGTCGTCGCGTTAAAAAAACGCTGTGTGTAAAGGCCCTTAAACCTATCGAATCGATAAAAGGCAAACGGTTTGGATAATCGAGAGCTCCTGGCTCGAAGCTCGAGGCTCAAGCGTAGAATCTGTGAAACTATGACGGTGAACTCATTAGCTGGTTCGTACAGCTAAACTAGAAATTCTTCGCTCAAACGCTGGCTTTTGCATCATTGTAAACTAAAATAAGGTAAAGCTTGAAGCGGGAATTTCGTTGAGTTCGCTAAAATATTTATTTGTGGTTTTGCTTTTGCTCCTCGAAATTTTGAATCTGGCATTTCTCAAGTTACCAACGTAATAAGTAAATAGTCTAATTAACGTACGGTTTAAAATCAGACTAAATCCTTTATAATAAGCTAGTTGTTGCCCGCGACTTCGTACCCTTTTTTTTTCGTTCCCGTAGGAATTTCGAGAAAACCTCTCTTAGCTGCTGCCCCTACAAAGAGTAGAGAAGCTACATCCTTTCTATGACCAGTAGTTTCGGCTGTGCATTTTATATATTAGGAAGGATGTAGGTATTAAAAAATTAATACTGTGACTATGTTGGTCATTTTCATTTTTTTTTATACTCATTTAATCTACATACGTCAACACTTGCTTAAGTGTGTAATTTTGTTTTAGTGTGATAGTGTGCTAGCTGGCAAAGAATAAATAATATTTTTTTACGTGTCTTGTATTAATTACTTTGCATACTAATTATTGTAAAATTCTAGTTCCTAAAACGTAAAAGACAGATGTGTTGCTGGGGAGTTTGTTGGCCACTTCTTCTCCACAGCTAAAACACTAGGAAGTGGTGACGGGCGGGCGTTTTGGGGGACTGTCTTTTGTAAAACTTGACGTTCAAAAAGTGCTGGCTCTCAGCCTAATTTGAACAAATAACTTTTGAATTTTGAATAAATCAAGCCCTTGATCCAGATATAGAGAGCCTCCTAAAGTGTTAGTGGCACTTCGTGGCTATTAATGCAGCGTATATGTTTAACGCACGTGTTTAAAACATTTAAAAATGTAAATAAAAGGAGTTCAAGGAGAGAGAAGGAGTCCAAGACTTGATCATAAAGTATAGATTACTTTTTGTAAAGTCAGATAGCCCACTCAAGGAAGGAATATAATTTTTGGTATAGGGCCAGAAGAATTAAATCTGAATCACTTATCTGTCATGTAAGTACGTTATTAATTGCCTCTAAAGCGCTCTTCTCCTATTCAAACTCGATCATAGCATCATTCTTTAAAAGCAATCCCAGCTTACAAAAAATGGGGAATGTGTGTTCCGACAGACATTCAGCGATTGGTTTGGCAATACAAAAATATGAGCCACCCCAACTTCAGCCCGTGCATATTTAGATGAGAACGCCACCGGTTTGTACCGGTATATACCAGTTTATACCTGTTTGAACATTTTGTACAGATTTATACCGGTATGCACTACCGTTTTTATGTACTGGTTCAACTGTGTGTTATGCCCTAGGGTGGTACAGGTACCTACTTACTAAAATTCGTTGACGTATATTTTTTCATTTTTCTCTTTATAAGGGAGATGCAATAATATTGGATAAGTTTTATCGTTTTGAGTAATTGAATGGATATGTTGCGTTTTTCGGTTGTTTTTTTTTAAGCTTTATGTGGTAAGTTTGGCATACTGAAGCCTAACATACGTGACAAAAGATTACACCAAACTATGTTTATTTTTTCGCATCTCCTGTATCTAAATCTGGTATGAGGCTTTCTTTATCTACATAATAGATAAGATGGCGTATGTAGACTTTACACGCCATGAACGTCATCCGTCACTGAGGATTGAACGAAAAGGTCAAATCTTGCAAACTAATTTTAGGTAACTTTCTCTTGTCCTATTCCAACTCAAAACTTCGTATGCTCGTTCCATTCTGATGACAATACATTTAGTAGTTCAAAGGAAAAGTGAAAATGTATGTCTTACCGTTTTTTAAGCATGGGAAATCATCAAATGACTTCTTTCGCTCTCGGCGGAGCGGAAGGCAGTGTCTGTGTATGTCTCTTACTGACGAAAACCCATCCGTGTTCCTCCTAATGCGCTTTGCTTTCCAGGGCCCAACCCTGGCCGACACTGGCCCTAGCAGTCCCCATCCTACTCTAATCTTATAAAACGAATTTCTACCTTCTTTTATCTCCAACAAAACTTGCGCAAGAAACATTAATATTAATACAATATTGTAGAACTTAGATACCATTTCATACAGATGTTTGTCCACAATATATGTCTTGGGATAAGTTTATGTTGCGACAACAATTACATAACACTTGAAAATTATGTGACCCGCCCTGTATCTTGTTGGCAGTAAGCCAGGGAGCGTCTCTTATTAAGTCAAATGAGGGAGTCGTGGTAATCTTGTATTACTTACTTGTCATATTTATTGTCTTTTGCTGTGGTTTTACTAATTTTAGTGAGTGTACAGGTAGATTAAAAGTGTCCAAGTAGCCACTAGACTTTGTATATGATGTGAGTGCCAGGAACACACACCTACAAAATTATAAAGGCATGTACCACTTGCTTTACCTTGACCATTTTAGCATCTCTTATTAAGTCAAATGAGGGAGTTGCGGTAATGTTGTATTACTCACATGTCATATTTATTGTCTTTTGCTGTGGTTTTGATAATTTTAGTTAGTGTACAGGTGGATTTAAAGTGGCCAGTTGCTTTAATAAGAACTAGAACTTAGTAGCAATGTTTGTTTTTAGAGCAAGCATTTTTATTAGATCATTGAAATGTTTTCGTTTGACCACAATGTCATCTGATGGAAAGCGACGATGAGTTCGACGATGGAGCACGCTTGTTTAGAAGAAAGTTGTTCACTCTTCACTTTTAAAGACCCCAAGATTGAAGGTACAACCTGCAGGTTGTGAATTGATTGATACCATACCTAGAGTTTGTAAGGCTAAAATGTAATCCTTGGTATAAGTATATATCCTCCTTAATTTACACTAGTCTTAATCATAATTAAAGTACCTACCTATCAGTAGAAGACCTGGGAAATCAAAAATCCCAAACAGCTTCAATAATATTGCTCTCATTCTAGCACACAGCGCTCATATACTGCCATCTCACTCAATCATCTCAAACACAACGCTTTTAGGCGCCATTACCTAATTATTGACCTGTAGGTATTCATTCTAGCGCAGCGGGATCGTTTGCTTCTGTGCTGGGCGTACGGCCACATCTAGTTAGACTAGGAGCTCGACAAAGAGAATAGGCTAGGAGCCTGACAAACGCATGCGCCTGACGTAACGATTGATACGTAGTAAGTTCGTGAAGTATAAGTACGAATATCTTACATGAACATGGCTGACGTCACTAAGAGACCATGAGCATGGAAAAAGTAACGTATAGCTTTTGATTAAAAGGCTTGTTTTAGAATAAATTTAATGTACCTAGAGGTATGATTTAATAAGTCTAGCGTCCTACTACAGGGTATGGTCGTGTCTCTTGGTCTTTAATTTTAGGTGTTGTACAAAACTTCGAATTATTAAAGACTTTTTAAATCGGTGTTTTTTGGTTTTGTATCTTCGGTTTTTAACACCGACTTCCGAAGTTAAGATTATTTTATACTTTTTAGTGTTTTTTTTTGAAGTCGGTTATATTTTTTTGTAAAAAAGTTTATTATTTTTCACTTTTTAGTGGTGATACTTGGACAACGTCTTTGTCGACGCAGAAATTTAAATAAGCAAAAATGCTCTTAAAATCAAAACTGCGAAGTCAAACTAAATCAATTTTTTACGGGACCAAAAAGCAAGTATGTCGCATCAAAAAAAAAAAAGAATAATCCCACAAATCAGTGTACATTTATAAAAAAAAACCTCGCCGTATCTCGGAGAACATCCTCCTCTTTCGGAAGTCGGTTAAAAAAGGTCTTTGATGATATTTCTACTAGCTCCTGCCAGTAGCTCCGCCCGCATGGACGTATGTAATTTTTCAAAGGGAACATATTCGCTGGATGAAAAGTAGCCTATATTCATCTATCTCTGTACCAAATTTCATCCAGATCTATTCAGCCGTTCCGGCGTTACAAACATCCATACATTCAAACTTATTTATAACTGTAGTAAGATATAATTAATCTAGCGAACCACTTCAGGGTGAGGACGTCCCTTTCGGCCTTTCTTTTTTGTACAGACGCCTAGACGCCAGCACGTCAAGGTACTCGAAACTGTCAATAATCCCAATTAAAATTGAACTGAATCTCATTAGTTTTAAAGTTTAAAATGTAATACAGAAATTTGATAGATTGTTGTAGTATATAAACCACAAAACATCGATTTCAAAAATGGTCGCCAGTTAACATATTTTTATTTACAGTAGTAAACGTATTTCTTAACCTTAACAATTTATGTAAGCCTAAGAATAATAATGCCCCACCAAAGTATAATAACTTATAAGTTATTAAGTTTTTTGCACACCCTCCAAATCTTGGAAGGCTCTTATTAATCACTTCCTGTATTCCTCTCTCGAGGATTTTCCATTTTTTTTTCTGACCGCAGGATAATAATAAATTTGTATAATTTGCATTTCATTTTAGCGTAATTTCTCGGTTGGCCTATATCTACAGCGTCGAGTAATTCTCGACGCGGTTCGTTTTAAAATATAAATTAGGTCGAGACATTCGGATTTTGCTCTATAACACGGATTAAGTTTCCAATTTGTCGCAGATTATTAAGAGATTTATTTTTCCTTTCGATTTTTTGGTAGACTATGGTAGCTATTATGACGTCACTCTGTGGTAGCTATTATGACGTCACTGTCCCTTAGAGGCTTTGTTACATCACTTTTAATATATTCTGTCCGTTTTAATCTTTGATTTAAACATTCAGTATAGGCTATTGACAACTGAGCTTGTAGGAGAATCGGATATAATTTCATATGTACACTATTTCCCCCTAAATCTGTCCGTCCGCCTGTCTGTCAGCGGGCTGTATCTCACGAACCGTAATAGGTAATTGGTAGGCACAGAGTATGTATTTCTATTGTGTCTATAACAAAAAATAATACAATTTAAGTATAATTAAAAATTAAAGGAGGCTCCCATACAAGACTCGTGTTTTTTTTTTCGGTTTATATGTAGTACTAGCTGACCCACGCAACTTCGTCTGCGTCACATTTTCCATTAATGCTCGGTTCCTTTTAGTCTTAGCGTGATGATATGTAGCCTATATTTTTTGCTCGATACATGGGCTATCTAATACTGAAAGAATCTTTCAAATCGGACCAATAGTTCCTAAGATTACCCCCTACATACAAAATTACAAACAAATGTTACCTCTTTATAATATTAGTATAGATAATATTAGTATAGATAGAACCCTTCGCGTGAGAAGTATCGATTCAAAGAAAAAACAAGGAACTACCTCTTTATCTACATAACTTGCAAACGACAATGACCACGAAACTTTTGCCTCTCCCTACAACAAGGAAGCAGTTTGTCCTCTTGCAAAACTAAATACGGCAGACTTCAACAAGTGTCCAATGATAAATATTAGCTTGCTTAACATCCTTCCTGTTGCTTGCTTTTACTTTGTCATTTTGTGAGATCAACTGCTTAATTTGCGAGGTGCTTGTCTTAGCTCAAAATGGCAAGCGGTGACCAAAAGTTTACTTTGAAAGTAATATAAACAAAGTAACAGTGTTTCATGACTTTTGTGTAGTGATAAATATCAAATTAGATACTTAAGAAATATTAAATAAACTGCTGATTATGTTGTTCGGAGCGGAATAGTGATGGGTAACTCATCATTTTTAAATGAGGATGAGGGAGCACCTCATTTTACCTCGCGAGGTACTCACGAGGTACCCCTCATTTGAGGCGAGGCATCGAACGTGAGCGTATTTACCTCATGAGCCGAACTCAGCCGATTGTCCGAGGCAGCGGCAAGTGAGGCGAACGGGCGCGTCGACTCACGAGTACTCAAATACTCACGATTCTAATTTTTACGTCCCCCTCTCTCACATCATTTTCTTTCGCTTATGAATTTTAGACCGCCAAAATAAACGAATCAATGACACTTGAATATTGAATACCAATCTAATGCCAATGTTTTTAGAGTTTATAGTTAAAGTTTAGAGTTCATAGTAATAGCAATTATAAAAATATTTTCTCTTTAATTCATTTTGAGTACAAAATAATGTTACCATTCGCTCACTAAGCTCACTCAATACTCACTCGCGAGTACCTTCTTCGCCTCAATATTATGTCAATGTAAATTTTTAAGTGAGGACGCGTGAACGAGTGAGGTGGTTCAATTTTGAAATTTGAGTAACTCTTTCAATTTGCGATCACGAGTACCTCAAATGAGGCACCTCATGAGTGAGGGACACATCTCTAGAGCGGAAGACCACGGTAGCCAGTAAGGCAAATGTTTCCCTTTGCATAACAGTGAGACAGTGATGACTTTGAACAGTTTGCAGAAGAAGGAAATGAGAAACGTACCTACGAATCATATTCAAAACAAAACAAATCAATGGGCTAGATTCCATCATCCACAAATTGCAAAACTATTTAGTCCGTCAGTTAGAACGCATCAAAACTCGGGAGTGTGGGCTCGTGACGTCACGACTCACTACAAATTATGCGAAGGCATGACGTATTGAAAATTTTAAAAGCGTCGTAACTTCGTCAATTTTGGTTCCAGTAACAAAAGAAAAAACACGGGTTTAATATTTTTGATAATCTAACTGACGGACTAATTCGATTTTTTCAGGCCTATTGTTGAGCGATTGCAATATTTAGCTACATAATTTACACAAATAACCATGCCCCAATAAGCTAAAGGGTTAACCTCAGCAAGATTCAGGGTCACGCATTCCGCCCCGTCATATACATCAGAGGAGTAATTTCCCAAAAAATGATCCACAATTTTCACATACCCAGCAAAAATCACAAATCAGTGCCGTATATAAACGGGGTTCGACGGACCCGTAAGCGGTCAGTGAATCTCATCAATCATTAGCCCTTCGGCTTGATAGATGTTCCTGGGGGTCGGTTGTGCCCCTCGCTTGACGTATCAATTTATAAGAAAGAATGTAGGGTTGTAGGTAGTGTCTGTGGCGCGACGGATTACGGGTTCACATCGGCGCGTACGGGTTAGGTTGGAATGTGTGCGGGTAAATTTGTGACGTGATTTTTGACAGCTGAGTCCATTAAGGTCTCCTGCTAAATACAGCTTCGTATCAACTCATACAAGGTTGAGTGGTGTGGTTACCGTAGCTCCTTTTTCCATCATAGTCGTGGCAGGCTCTTATGCGTCATGCTTTCCTGGTATGTCATAGATTGTTCCAAGTCTTATTTGCTTTTAAATGTTAAGCATCATCCCTTATATCTGCTCTAGCGAATCTTTATTTACTTGACCACTACCTTCTGCCATAGATATATTATATAGCATATGTGTTATTCTTGACTATAATCTATCTCATAGAAGATGGGGCCCGCTAGGGTTAGTGGCTCAGTGCCTGCTGGGGTTGCGAAATTTATTCGAAAGAGTCACCGCCGCCCTGGAACGCAAAGGGCATGAGGAACACGGATGGGTTTTTGTCAGTAGGAGTCTATACTCGCTTCTGTTTTACCCAGAGCGGGTGGAATCATTTGATAATTTATCGTCCAAGTTTCATGAAGATCCTTCCAGGCGTTCTGATGCGAAACAGTAACAAACATCCATCCATCCATCCTCACAAACATTCTAATCTATATATATTGATGATTTGACTTTAAAAACACCAACTATTAGGTATTCATTTATTGGTTTTAATAGAATTTATATTATGGTTTTTTTTGTTTGAACTGTGTTATTTTATTTATTAGTTTCTTATTTCATTGACTTTATTCTCTAATATTTTTCTGCAATATTTAATTTTATCACTTTTGTACATTGATTTATAATTACCTGAATTAATGAATTTTGACTAGAATATTATTATTATACCTTTCCTTTTCCAAAGCCGCATTGGATACTAACCAAGCCAAACTTTCACACTTGAAGCTAGAACACGCAACACTGGGTACAATAATTGCTCAGAAAACATTCGAGCCTAGCAAAATGCCATTTTAGCCACCGAAAAGGCGGCCATTTTGTTTTTTGCTTTACTCACAACGCAGGACAAATCACAGTGGTAGCGTACAAAGTTCGACGGTCGAATGGCAGCTCATATGGACGTACCAATATAACAGCATACGAAATTTTTGTATACAAAGCTAGTGGGCAAAGGCTTGTATTTGTTCTGCTATTTTTAGATAAAGTGAGTGATTGATGAAAGATGAAATTGTTGAGAACGCTAAAATGAAGTGGTTGAATTAAGATGAGAGTTGGCTACTATACTTATGACTGGCAAAAAACTCAACTCAGTGATCTGACTTTGTAGTTTATAGGTAATATTGAATGCCCTTTTACTTAAAAAAAGTCTACTAAAAATAATTACATCCAGCTAAAATATCTCCGATGAGTTCCAACGTCCGTTGAAAGGCCTCCGACGAGTTCCAACGTCCGTTGGAAGGTCTCCGACGAGTAAGATTGAAGGCCTGGTGAAGGTCGCGGGAAACATATTCAGCAGTGAAGAAGAAACTCTTTCTTTGTCACTTTTTACAGAATATCCTCGTTGATAAAAGTCGCCTAATTAAAAAATAAGTATTATTTTCTTAAATAAATGCTTCGTCTTATCATAAACTTATGTATTTATTTGTTCAATGTAATCAATTATATCGCTACAATAAAGGTTCTATTGAAAACGAAAGCAATCAAATTAAAAAATATATAATGGACAAACATATTTATTAGTTTACAAGCCAATAAAAAAAAACGATGGTATCTAATTATATTTATTTTGTCTGTGTTTGAGTATTTTGACAAACACTTAAAGTTATTAATTTTTAGTATATTGAACTAATTTTTCTAATGTATAGCAAGTGGCTGACATATTCTGGGTCACTTGGAAAACCATTTTTGTATTTTTACTGAAACATAATTTCATTGTGCGTACAGCTAAGGAGTGGTATTCCCTGCCGGAGACTGTGTTTTCTTGTTACTAGGTCTACAACCTGTACACCTGACAGTGTTTAAGACAAGGGTGAGGTTTCTTCTAATAAAATGCTCGATCGTTGACTACATCATTGGTAGTGGTCAATCATGAGCCTATATAATAAATGTTAAAATTTAGCTCTTGCCTTTCGTTTTCTATGTGTTATAACTTCCCAGAATCCGATCAATCTAAGCGACACTGACGGATGATTCTTAGATTGGGTCTTGATTCCTGGCTGGGAATACCTTTTTTTTTTTCAATATTAAATGGTGCAGTTTCAGTTTTCAAATAGCGGGCTCGCGACCCTGTCAATGTTTTCGATATTTCTCATAGATTCTAATTGGGGCATCCACGCATACTAAAAAAAAAACACCCTGTATAGTTGAGCAAGGTCTTCTTCCATAGCTTTCAACTTTTTCAGTGAGTTATAGAATAAATCTAACCAAAAGCCAGGACACAAAAATGCTCTAATCACCGGAAAAATGTTGCCAAAAATACGTTAACATCGTATATTTACGGAATCTATTTAGATCCGGCATTTCCGGGTTAGAAGTTGATACATCAATCATTACGACAGATCATCCGGGTGCTGAAATAATAGATTTAACCCTCCATGAAGCAAGGAGACATTGACAGATCAATTTGTCAGAAAAGGAAACTCGGATCTTTCGTGTTCCGCTTTCGGACTTATTTTGCAGTGATTTTGTCTTTTCAATATTTTTTTTTTTGCGGGATTCCACTAGTTGCTTAACGCTCAGCCAAGTGTCAAATGCAAGGTCCATGCCGCTACACTTTGGGGACCTATAATTAACAATGTGATGTTTTTCAGTGAAAATGATCAATGATTATGTGATTTTGTTTTATTCTCTCGGTTAGGTCGGTTAGGTAGGAAACTCGTTATAATTTTAACTCCGTCATTTTGTATACCAGCCATCTTCTTCTAAGTCCAAATTCCGCCCATTGACGTATTAGCTTCTGTAGTGTAATTTGCATTAAAACAGTTAAACAAACCGCAATTCTAAACAAATCACCATTTATAAGCACAGTCCTTATCATACAGCCAAAATTTTCCCTATAATTCGATACCGCGTTGTTTATTCAACAAATTTAAACGTTAGAGTATAAGTTATTACGGTGAGCCGATTAAATAATATTTCCATAGGTTGTGTAGGTTCGTGAGTGAGGCTTCGTGGCTGAGTTGGCTGATAGGGCTGTGGGTTCGTATACTTGATCAGCTGATTTTGATACTTGATCAGCTGTATTTGTAGGATCTCTTAGGTAGGTGGACGGAGAAAGATTAACTGGGTTTGAGGACCTTTTAGTGCTTGCTGTCTTCGTTGTTATAGAGCCTTGCTTTGAAAAAACTGTAAACTTGTAAATATAGGTAAGATTCTGTGGCCGGTATGTTCGTTAAAAAAACAAAACTAAATTGAAAAATAGGGACTCTTATAGAAATTTTTTATAACGTCTCTTTTTTTAATAAATTGAAAGTGGTGATTTCTAAATTAATTTTTCACAAAATTAAATTCTACACGCTCAGACACGGTATCAGGACTCCCAAGCATTCTTATCCTTAAATGTATAAAATAATCAGCTTGACTGGCAAAATATGCGTGAATATTTCACGTACATAAATAAGTAAGCAAGGAAAATTAATATAATACAGGCTGACTTTATCAAAGTACATGGTTACTTCGCGAAAAAAAAACTTCAAGTTTCTCGCTTGTTTTTTTCTTCATGACGTCATAGACTTTCAACTAAAGGAAACCTACCACAATGCACGGAGAGGCTACGCACGTGTGTGAGGCATCGTTTTGCAAGAAAATGTATGAGATTGTTTCCACAGCAACGGACACGGACACGCTACGCATCAATTGACGTCATTGGCACACGCAGGGCTTGCTCGAATATGGCGCCCACGTAGCTCAACACTGTCAATGCCATGCACGCTTTGCACACGGTACACGCTACACAGAATATTAAACCCACGACTATGTCAAATCCATATTCTTGTTAAAAAAAGGGCGTGGCCTCTCCGTGTGCCGCGGTGGGCCACACTACAGTTGAACATTTTCGTGGGCGTATAGCGTGTACTGCAGTGGAAACGTAGACCCACGTTGTCAAACAAATGAACCCACGCAGCTAAAATGCGCTGCGTGGCCGTGAATAGCGTGCACCACGGTGAGTTCGCGCCCTAGGCCAGCTCAAAGAGCACCGATCTCGGCATCTGCCAGCAAAAATTTCCATACAAACTCAGCACGTTTCGTGTGCACTATTTAAGCATACAAACGGCCCTGTGACAGCCCAGGAATATTTATTAAAAATGGCGTCTCCTGCCGCGGTGGTCCCAACCTCTATGGGTCAGCCCTATCTCAGTTTCATATCATCAACATTTTCTGCAGTATTACACGCCGGCGTCGGATAGTTTATGGCAGACTATGTAATACTTTGGCCCAACTAGTTCGTCCGTCAGCGGTTATTGTGTTAAAAGTTGGGCTTCCCATCTACATTTGTGATTTTAAAGTCTTTTGTTCAGTATTTCTGTTCCTGGTAAATGTTTCTGTACAGTTTTGTTAGATATTATATTGCGATAGCATGAATTATGATATAAGGAAAGTTCCCGTACCTATAACGCTATTAATAGACTAGAGAACTGCTTGAAATCATAACCTTCATAAAATACTCCATTTAAAACTTTTAGAACGTCTATTTTTTTATTTTACAAAATATTTACTCATTAGTTTTTAGACTTCAATTCTTATATCAGTTTGACCGTATAATTAAACCGTGATCTGCCACGGTTAACAGTTTTCAATCTACTGTAATATTATCTTAGAAAACGAATAAAAAAAAGCAATCAACACTCCGAGAGAACTCAACTCACCCATACAAATCAATTAATACGAACCGATTCCGAAATAAAATCTCGATGAAATTCTCAAGTACCAAGAAAATCGATATTGTCTTGAACGCTTCATCTGTTTATGCAAATATACTCCATTCTAGTTCGGCGCCATCGTTTTAACCCTGTTCCATTAACCCTGTATTAATTGATTCGTTGAAAAGCCGAGGCGAGCCGAAGGCTTAGGCCGAAGCTCGGCGAATTAAAAATCGGCCGAATGTTGGCTGTTGTTCTGAATTGAATTGGAACGATTCGATTCTATTGTATCGTGTTTATTGTGGCTTTCATGTTTTTATGATCAGAATTTAATTTAGTATATTGAACGAATTTATAACGGATGATGGGTATACAATATGAATACAGTCCATTTGTTGATTGTGTGTGGATGAAATGATACAATAATAGAGTAGTTAAGTGAAGTAAAACGTTTTTATTATTATTTTTATTTCGCGTTAATGGCCAAATCTTAAGAGCTCTGTATGAGTGGGCTCTTCAATGAAGAGCTGATTCGTATATTCGTGCACTCTGTAGAAAATCATAACTAAGAACATGTACGTGAAGAAGGCTGATTCAATAGAAACAAAAGAAAAGCGAAAAACGCTAAACGCATGAGATGGAAAATAATTAACATGATTTGAAAAACAGTAATCCAGTGAGTTTGTTTGTTACACTTCTTAATAAACTAGTTTTACTTACTCGACATTTAACCTTGTAGCTCTCTAAACATGGTCCGATTTTCATGTTATGGGAAGTCATTTGATGATTTCCCATAACCAAAAAAAAAAAAACGGCGGTGTGAGTGATTGGGATAAAACTTAGCACACGGAAATACCAGGTTTTGGAAGGATATAGAATATTTTCGACCTTCACGTGGGCGACCTTCACGCGGGCGGCGACCGGCTAGACTAAAAACATGAGTACTTACTCATGTTTTTAGTCTAGCCGGCCGCGTGGTCGCAGTGGACGAAGTCATGTCTATACCTATAGACATGACTTCGTCTACCGCGACTGCAATACAGGCCTTACACACAGTTCACACAAGTTCGTGGTGCCCGTCGATTTCCTACAGTTTGTGGTTGTACACAGCTGATCGTAACAGTACTTGTATGGCTGAACCGTGTTCTAGCTAGTTTCTAACTTAGTTCAAACCGAAATCATATTTGATCATAATTACCGGTCAAATATTGGACCTCGATTATTCGAGCAAAGTGTAAATGAAAATTTTGTTGTACTATTTCGTCTCTACAATAGACTTTAGAAAGGAAGATAAAAAAATTGGGACTAATTTTAGTACGTACCTACCTGAATCGCAGCTGTGGGTCTAAAGGTGCCTGTCCTTTACAGCGGAGCAAGGCAGCGGAGCGGAGAAACGGAGAAATAATGACAAATCATGTCAGTGACTCACGTGTTGCGGCAATTTCGTGCAAATCCATTGGTTAAAATTTCTTCGTTTCTCCGTAATGGACAAGCACCTTAAGTCACCACATCAAGCTACCCTAAACTGTAAAATTATCCCAATCAACCTTGAACCTTATGCTTTAGCGACAAAGATAAAAATTAAATTTGATAGATTGTTGTATGATTCATATTAGGATCCGAATATGATTCTACTAAACCTCTTTAGACCTGCTGGAATGTGAAAAACCAAAATATTTTTGAGGACATTGCATGGTACAAATTGAGTGGAGTACGTTTTCGTTGAACTTAATCAAACGTCGTTCTGGAGTCACTTGGAGCGATTGCCAATCGGTTTTCCGCACCCAATAACTTGGTAACACGATACCGTTTAGCAAAACTTGTGTCTGATTTATTGGCTTCTTTAACTAAATTCTTATCAGCTTCCTTTAGGACCTTATGTTAAAGGCCTAAATCCGAGTAGATTCTATTCATGAATCCAAACGCTGTCAGCCTCACCCATCACCCTTAATTACGCCCGTCTAGACAAAAGCAATATACTGTGTAAGCACGCAAAAAAGAGCTCCGTTTTAATAGTTCACATAAATGTCAGAAAACATATTAAAAAAGCCTTTTGCTACGCGTCCTCAATTATTAACGTTCTTCTTACTCGAGGCTGTTACTAGATAAATCTATGGGAGATACCAAGAAAAAGAAGGTATAAGAGGGCGTATTCCGTCCACTAGCGCCGCCAATCGTTTTTTGTTAATTGTGGTAAATTTAAGACACGTAGATAAAAAACCGCTCTGTAGTGTACTGAAGAAATGTATCTATTATTTTTTGAGAGTTATGTTTTGTACTTTAGAACATAAATAGTTGCCAAAGTCGATATTTTTGCTAAAAGTGGCCACTTTTAGCAATAATTGCCGTTTTGGCTATTTAGCCATGAGTTATGTATTAAAAATAGCTGTCAAAAAATAATAGATACATTTTCTTCAGTACACTACAGAGCGGTTTTTTATCTACGTGTCTTAAATTTACCACAATTAATAAAAAACGATTGGCGGCGCTAGTGGACGGAATACACACTCATAAAGACCATTAAAATAAATGTGAAAGTAACTTGTGTCTCGCTGCGGGTCTAAAAAGGCCACTTTAGCAGAATTAGAAAGCATGATTTGCTTTCTGATTCTGCTAAATTGGCCTTTTTCTATCTGATTCGCAGCTGCGACAGTCAAAACGTCAGTGACTCACGTGGTGCGGCAATTTTGTGCGAATCCATTAGTTAAAATAAATGTGAAAGTAACTCGTGTCTCTCTGCGGGTCTAAAAAGGCCACTTCAGCAGAATTAGAAAGCAAATCATGCTTTTTGATTCTGCTACAGCCTTTTTCTATCTGATTCGCAGCTGCAACAGTCAAAATGTCAGTGACTCACCTGGTGCGGCAGTTTTGTGCGAATCCATTGGTTAAAATTTCTTCGTTTCTCCGCTCTGCTGCCTTACTCCGCTATAATGGACAGGCACGCAAAGTCAGCACATAAAGCTACCCGTCACTGTCAAATTTTCCCAATCCACCTTGAATTTAATATTTTGTTGTGTGATTAATATTATGATTCTCCTAAAGTGGCCTTTTTAGCCCTCCAGTTTATTAAGTTGTCACGGCTAAACCGCAGAATCAATTATGTTGAATTTGATATAGAGCTTAATTGGACTTTAAAGAATGACGAAGCATAACACGTATGGTAGGCGCCAGATAAACTTACAATAAATTACATTGACCTTACCCTAATATCGCTTTGTAGATAAAAAAGAAACAATAAATTATGAATCGTTTTTCATTACCTACTAGAGAAAATAAAGGATCACGATAGAAGTCGATTCAGGACAGCTTTGCTTTTTTTTCTGTTTTTGAAATTAAGAAGGTCATATATTGACCTTCTTAATTTCAATGTGTGGGTCAATGATCTTTATTGCACATTTATCTGGCGCCTATCATAACACTTTTTATCCTGAAATTTCAAACGAACGAAGCTCTGGCTCACGCTAGTATAACATAAAACCGACAATAATATAAGATGTTTTTTTTAACGTGGTCTCTATTAAAAAGCAGAAATTAAACGTAAATTGGAGCCCCCAAAAGACAATAGCGGAGAAACAAGGACAGTTCATTGTTTTCGTGATTAATTCAGACGGAATGTACTGCCGACTCTTTAGACGATACTTCTGTTTATGTGAAACTAGCTTTTGCCGCGACTTCGTACGCTTATATCCTGTTTTTTCCGTTCCCGTGGGAATTTCGGGTAATCCTCTCTTAGTGCACCCTACGGAGTGCATTTTTTTATAATATTGTAAAATTCAAAATGAATCATTCTAAATTCAAATAAGTTAAACCCGATATGAACAAAACTGAAATTATCAAATCCCGATATGATCAAAATTGAAACCTATTTTGAAATGAACAAAACTGAAATTTATGTGCTGCCAGTCGGAAAGTAAAATGCAAACTGCTTATTGTTTTTTTTTTTTTATTCAAGTTATGATCGTAACTCCAAAAGTTTTCAACTCAATAACTACTTTCCACGAAGTGCATGCAATTTTTGAATATATATTAGAATTTTTCGATTCCATTTCTACTCTAGTTTTAATACAGTTAAGTGCTGGCTCCATTTTTATATGTTTGTGCATATTTATTTGAGCGGGCTGTATTTGATTTATTTTCACTAACACGAATTTATTTTAAGCAGATTATTGAAATTATTCGACTAGAAAATTCTTGAAAAATAACATGAAGCAACAGTCAACTTTTATTTCATAAATTTGTGTATAAATCTTGACCAACTTCTGCCCGCAGCTGTGCTCGCTTTAAAATAGATTTTTGCAAAAAAATTCTTAAACCGTCTCTTGGGTCTCTTCTATCCCTGCTCCAAAATTCATCAAAATCGAATCAGCGTTTTAGAAAGCAAACAGACAAAAGTCATTATTTTTATTTAGAATATGTCAGTTCTCAATCAATTATATATATATATAGTGAGTTAATAAACGTTTTATAAAAACAAACTAGTACATAATAAATTACTTTCTCGTACACTAATAGGTAAAGAACATAAATCGCAATAAGGAATAGGTGAGTTATATAACATACACACAGCCAGGTTACATACTTACCCATATAGGTATATATATATATGTTATTATATACTGGAACGGTCTCTATTCAAATGTCGGGAAATACAAATTTTGGAGCTCATTATAGCCGGCCAGTATATTTTCTATAGCTCGTAGGGTTGCTTCCTTTGTGACCAGAAATAAAAGACTATTGTGTTGCCTGCAGGAATGATATTGATTTGAAGTATTGTTTTCGTAAAGCAACTATACAAGGTATTAATGAAAATTCAGACCTTGTATAGAACAGTTGCTAATTAAATATTATTTAGTTATTTTTACATTTTATCTGTTGTATTCCTATTTTAAAGGCACTTCCAATTTGTACAATAAACTAATTTGTTAGAAATGATTTTTTTTATCAACCTGATTCAGACCCAGAGGTCCCGGGTTCGATTCCCAGCGGGGGCAAGTTTTGCTCGGTTTGGTTGGTGGTAGGACTTGTTCTAAGTCCGCCTGGCAAGCTACCACCATCATGTCTAAGTCTGTCGCTATAACAACAATGTTAACAGCATTGTTGTGTTCCGGCAGTTAGAGGTATGATAGCCAGTTCCTCTGTGTAAGAGGATTCCGCGTGAAAACTCGCTTCCATCTTCGGCCTAATCATCACTTTCCATCAGGTGAGATTTGGGCCAAGAGTTTCCCCGTTTTGCATAAAAAAAAAATAAAAAAAAATTGTAAGGTATATTAGAAGCCGTATACAAAGAAATAGGGTAATTTACTAGGTGGAAAAAGTATAATTCTATTAAGTACTTACGTCGATTTAAAAAAAAATTTTACTTGTATATATTTTTTTTTTTATTTGTGATGGTTTTGCTCTTGACTCTAGTCTTTCAAACTATTTCAAATCGATAGAAAATGATAAAGATAAAGCGAATTCAAACGCAGGTGGAACGGACGAATGGACGTACTATTTGTAACATTTTTTTCGAAAATTACCGTATTGGCTGCTAAGTAGAAATCATTTTTTTTAAATACCTTTACATACTCTATACTACTCCTATAGAGTATTTATTTTAAAACTAACCAAAAGACGTCGCATGCCACATCTTTAATTAATATAATAAGGTTCCTTGTGGTGAACCTTATTATATTAATTAAAGATGTGGCTAGCTCTCTTATAATCATAAAGAGCCCATTATTTTATTTGTACGTCTTACTTATTCACAGCACACTTGAATATTACTACAATAAACTCACCACCACCTCCATATTTTCAAGTTACTGGTCTCATCAAGAAAAATATGATGACTCGTTAAATATAAGTGGCAATATAAAGTTAAAACATTATAGTAGAGTGGTTTAATATTCATAGTAGATGTATAGGAGGTAGGTGAGTTGGTACCTAGAGGAGCACTCAGCGAAATTGTATGCAAGGAGATCGCTCATCTGAAGTGGGAGCGGACTTGCGATTTGTCGCACGACGTTGTCGCAGAAACTTTATTACTTTGAATTTTATGTTTAATCAGAGGGCCAATAGGCTTGTGTCCTGAAAAAATCTAATTAGTCCGTCAGTTAGATTATCAAAAAATATTTGACCCGTATTTTTTATTTTATGACGGGAACCAAAAATGACGAAGTTACGACGCTTTTAATTTTTAGCGGGTCGTGCTCGTGACGTCACGAGCCCCCACTCCCGAGTTTTGATGCGTTTTATCTTTGTCGATATTCATTGATTTACAATAACAAAAAATATGTGTCCATTATTTTTCAATACTTTAACTGACGGACTAAATAGTTTTGCAATTTATGGATGATGGAAACTAGCCTATTCTACTAATTTTTAAACAACTTCCGAGTGATTCGCATGTCCATCGCAAACTGGCAAAAAACTCCTTAATTTTCATACATGTTTGACAGATTGCGATTGAGATGCGGATGCAATGCGAATGTGAAAATTAGTAGAATTGACACTAGTTGTTAAATAAAGATATAGGAAAAACATTTGTCTGTCACTGTTGCCTAGGGATGCATAGTCTGGGAAATCAATCGATTAAAACCATTATGGGAGAATGCGAAATGCATTTTGGGGGCCGAGTCACCCGCGTCCGTAGGAGAATACCCTTCAGCAAATCCCTACACGTGGTCCCTGGGTGGTGCTAAACAGGTGACACTAACCGCCTCCGTGGTCTAGTGGTTATACCACCTGATTCAGACCCAGAGGTCCCGGGTTCGATTCCCAGCGGGGGCAAATTGTTTTGCTCGGTTTGGTTGGTGGTAGGACTTCTTCTAAGTCCGCCTGGCAAGCTACCACCATCATGTCTAAGTCTGTCGCCATAACAACAATGTTAACAGCATTGTTGTGTTCCGGCAGTTAGAGGTATGATAGCCAGTTCCTCTGTGTAAGAGGATGCCGGGTGAAACTAGCTTCCATCTTCGGCCTAATTATCACTTTCCATCAGGTGAGATTTGGGCCAAGAGTTTCCCCGTTTTGTATAAAAAAAAATAAAAAAAAATGCGACGTGCTCGTCGTAAATCACTTTCAACACAAGTGAAGTTTCAATTTGACTTACAAAAGTCATTAATATAGTTAATTTGCTTGGCTTTACTATCAACAAAAGGTACTTATTAAATATAGTTTAGTTAGAAAACAACTCACACGATCACAGTTACACATTTGACTATGTTGAACACCAACGAAATGGTTTGAAATAAAAAAATATTATCGTTTTTTTTTCATGATCTACGGGTATCCCATTATATTTTTCTTAATTTTTACTAGCCTATGTTACTCGGGCGGTTTAGTTTCGATAACGCACCGCTTCTAGCCATTGAAATCGGTTAAGCCGTTTATAAATTATGGTGGCATAAAGAAACTCACAAACATACATACATACATACATACATGAACCCTGAAAACAACACTACTCTCTTTGGGCAGTCGGTTAATAAAGGCATAATCAGCTACCTGGTTACTTATCTCTTTCGCTGACCGTACCTACCCACACAGCAGGCATTTCCGTTCCACAGTGTACTACATCCATAATTACCCATTTCACTTACCTACCTTTTCACTATTCATCAACAAAAAGCGTACCCAAACTATCGTTCACAGAGAGTAGATCTAACCCTCTAGATAAGTCCCCATGTGGTCTCATAACCCTCCATATACCGCCACAGTGGTTCATCTCAATAGATGGCGGGGTACAATTAGACCCCTAATTTGTAAGCGGTACACCCCTCCCCGATGTCACGGAGCGTGTGTTTATTTTGTAAACAAACGAGTACATTTGGGTAGCAAACTTGTGTGAAGGGGTGTACTCGGCTCGTATTTATACGACGCACGTGTACTGTGGTTGAATATTTGTTGATTTGGTGTGTAAAGATGTTTTGAGTCGTTGATTTTTTGTTTTAAATATTGGGTCAATAAAGTTTTTTGGGTTGTTACTAATTTATTCTGCATGCCGAAAGGAAAAAAAAGTTGGTACTCAGATACTCAGATTGTAATATAGACACCACTGATCCATGATGTGCAAAATATTATTTTTAACATATATTTGCAAATAAATAATTTGGAATTCTGAATGTTTTTCTAATATCCAGGTACAGCCAGAATTTTCTATTCGAGCTGTGAGATACAGATTAATTCAAAATCGTGGGGCAGCGCTTTTTTAGCAAATGGACTGTCAAGTTGTCCGTTCGAATAAAAGCAGTTTGATTCTGTAAACATGTCGAAGTGAAGGCGCGGGTGAAGTGATCACTAAGTGAGCTGTCAAACCATCCAAACAAGATGGAATGACAGATCACTTGTCGCTCACTCCACCTAAGTGAACACGTTGAGATATCAATAGAATATATACTGGCACTACCTATACTTTAATGGCAGTCGTTTAAAACAGAAACTAAACACTTCATTTTACTAACTGCACACGGAAAATATTAATTATGTTATTTATTTCGACTTACCCACTACGTCTCAACGTCTCGTACGCAATCATCAAATGACTCCTCCCGCTCTGGGGGGTACAAAGGGAAGTGTCAGAGACTTTTTTTTTATTTGAGATGGGTTTGCTCTTGACTTTCGTCTTGGTCAGAGATGACAGAGACAAAGTCTACGATAGAGCGAACTTACCCAGAAGGAGCCTGTGTACTCTAACTTTGAAGAGATTAGGGTTGTAGGCGTTCGGAAATACAGACGCAGGCAGAGAGCTCCACTCCTTTGCTGTGCTCATTATAAAAGACGTTCACGTTCGGCATTCGTGGAATAGCAACAAGGTAGGGATGGTAAGTTGCAGTGCGTCTGGATGTCCGATGGCAGAAGGGGGCTGACTAAAACCCATCCGTGTCCCTCCAAATGCCCTTAGCGTTCCAGGGCCGCGGCGAAACTTTCGAACAAAATGATTTGTAATATACTTAATATTCTCCTACGCCTTCTAACTTTTTCATCTACAAAGAGATCTAGGTTTCTAGTTTCTAGACCTAAATCCGATACCTCTGAACAAAGGCGGCATGGCGTGGAAAAAATATTCATAAGTTGGATACGTGATACGAAATTAATATGAAGTAACAGCTGTACTGGCTGTAATATTATGTAGTAAAGAAAATATACTATTTTTTTACGTCATAGGGTACTAAAACAAGAAGAAACTTAATAAAAAATATGCTGGAAGAAGACGTATCGGTCTGTTTGATGAGGCTTCGGTTATGTTAACGTGTGAGAAGAATAATACTGGCCAGCAAGAATTTTAAAGTTGAATTTCGAATTGAGAGCGAGTTCCTATTTAATTATTTATGTCAAAAAAACATATTTTTACTACATTTTTGACAGAATGCGACTGATATATGCAAAAGTTGCTCAAAAATTTTGTAGAATTGGCTCTCTGTTGTTTATATTTGAGATAGGAACAGAATTCGGGTGAGATATCTTAGAACGACAAATCCTATGATATACTTACAAAAAAAAACAAATTCTACAGGCTCTTTAATTTTTTAAACAAATGTAATGCAAAATGTGAAATTAAAAAATCAACTCAAAAAAAACTCAATACACATAAACTCAAAGTCGTAATTTCTGTTGATGGTGATGAACTAAAAATAACTCAAATTAATAATTCAAGTACCTACACTTAGACGTGGTATCACTGGTATCCCATTCCTAACACAAGCATATGTAGTTTAGAAACCACAGGTAAACTTAACAGTTCCGACTCCCGAGCATTGCACAACATGTTTGGTCAAAGCTAACATATACCGCACAAATATCAACTGACTGGTCTGTCTTCCGTATCTCTGCGGCCCTACAGAGTGACTATTGTTAATAGGGAATGTGCATGCAATTTTTTATTTGTAAAATTATATTAACTCTAGTAAACAATTATGAAATTATTATTTAAATACCTTCATCAGCGATGAAGCTTTAGAGCATCAAAGTATACAATTAGAAAGAGAAGTCCGATATGGACTTTGACGTCAAAGTCCATAACGCTTATACAGATGCCATAGAAAACAGCGTTTTTGTGAGAGGGACAGATATAAGTATTTGTTTAAAATAATTATATCTCGTTTGTTTTTCGAACATTTTTGATTCTATTTTCACGATCAGTGTTATATTTTTGTATATTTTTAGATAAAGTGTTTAAAGATTATAAATATTTTTGTCATGCATAAACCCTATTCATTAATTTAATAGAACAAGGGCTTGTCGGACTTTCAAACAAAGTTCCGTACCATGAACAAAAAAAAAAAACATGTTTCTTGTATGGTTTCTTGTTTTACTTTAATTTTTATTATTTGTTGTGAATTCAACAACGGTTCTTAAGATACAGCCGGCTGACAGACGGACGGACGGACGGACAGCGATGGCTTAGTAATATGGTTATTTTGGGAATTTGACATTTATTACTACGTACATTAGTACTACTACTCGTTTTGCACAAGAGTCTCAGCATTATGCTAAGCGATGGCCGTTTGGTGTAGATTTTCACTGCTTGTACAAGTATGCGTCGTGCTCGGCGCAAATAAACTGGTGTGCATTCATTATTGTTCAATAGACTACAGACTTACCAACAACTAGACTAATAATCACGGCATTACGTACAAACGCTTACCTATAAAAACAAAATAAATCATATCGCTGTCACTGGCAGAAGTGCCCAGAACACTGACAGCATTACCGCGGTAAATGGCAAATGCTGATTCTTTGCCCGAAGAAAAGCCCAGCCCTCTGGGGCCCAAGTCTGCTATTTTTATAAATTTGTCATTCCGACACGATCCCATTGTCATGCCATTGTCATTTTGCTAAAAGTTCGTAATCTGCTAAATTCATAATCGCACGGTCACTGGCACGTCAGTGACCGGTCGATGGCACGTCAATGGTCTCGTAATTGAATTGCGGTAGGAATGCCGTATTGCCATTATTATAAAACCGAGCTAAATTTGAGCATTTATTCATGCCAGATTTTATTTATATTTAGTTATACATATTATTTATTAGTGTTATAAGCAATCTGAAGTAGTGAGAAGTTCGTAAATACTAAATCTGTCATTATGTACGAGATTACCATTCATATGGCTTTCTTTCAATGGCGTGTCAGTGGTTGATCATTGGAATGTCATAATGACGCCATTATGATGCCATTATGTTAGTAGAATACCAAACTTGTCAAAATCAACCATTTTGAAATCAGTGATCGGCTATTCTGACACTATTGTAATAGCAGACTCGGGCCCCTGGTCACGTGAACAGTCGACAAGTTGTTTGCTGTTGTCCCGAAAGAATCGATGCGCATTCTTGTTGTTGGTAAGTCTGTATATATGTTAGAAAAGGTTAATTGTAATTATGTAAATAAACTATAGACTACATAGATTTGCTCAGGCAATCAGCCTTAACACTACTGATTACGCTTTCCCATCAAGTTATTAGTTACGATACTCTAGAAAGGTTCATTTTATCCCAGCCTTTTCCCAGGTGCGGGTGAATATCAATATTTTATTCGAAACAATTTCCTTCTACCCTCATTGTGCAACGTTATACTGTTGCTCGACCTCACCAACGACTTTGTGACGTTTACAAAACATGTGAACATTTTGCTTTAAACTTTACAAAATTGTGTGTGGGTTGAATAAGTAATACAATAATTCTGCTGTAATAAAGACTAGTAAAACGGGTATAGTTGATGAAAATGTAGCAGATGCCTTGTTTGTTTTCTTTCTCGCGTCTCTGGAGACCCGGTCCTTTGGTAGGCGTACGAGGGGCCGAAACCAACTCGCAGAGGCCCCGTTCGAAATTTCAAATGTAATTGGTGCCCCATTACATTTGAAATTTCTAGCAGATGCTTTATTTTATTATTATTTTGATGGCATACAATAATCGATGGTCTTGTGCGGGTCGCGAGTAGCCAATGGATGCGAGACGCATAAGTCCGGTTGTAGTAGCGACACTTGGGGGGGGGGGGGGGGTCTATGGCCAGCAGTGGACGTCTTTCGGCTGATACGATGATTATGGCATACAATACTACTACAACAATACTAATAATGAAAGTTAGAGAAGGTACACTTGGATCCTTTTTCAACTGTCTTTACAAATGTTGGCAAGCTTTGATTGCCAATTCTACTAATTTTTAAATGAAAATTTATGAAAAGCGAGGTCAGATTTCTAATGAGATGCGAATGCGAACGTTGTTTAAAAGTTTGAATTGGCCCTCAAGCCAATTGTTACCTCAATTACTTCACTGTCTCATGAGTCACATGTGATACATGCTGATTGTTTAACTATTGTGTCTGCTTTGCGGACAGTGAAATTGTCAAGACTATCCTGATCTACCCTCTTTGCTTTAGGAGCTTATCAATACCAGTATTTTACGAGGAGCGGCTGTCTACCAGACCTCCACAACCCATTAACTGGGTAACACGGTATTTCATTAGAAGTTTATCAATTTCATTCGTCGAAAATACAGTATACACCAAAGAACGTGACCTTTTTCTATTTCGACCTTTGTACAAAACTCTGTAACTGTCTTCAGTTATTTCGAATTTCGAAACCCATTCTGGCACCCTCTTTAATTGGCCGTATATCGCCGTTCGCCCCTTCCCCCCTCTTCCTGTGAGCAATGCTTTCGGCGATTGCAGAGGTGTTGATAGCCCTTAAGCTGAGTAATGTTTCAGTAGTCCTTAAGTAGTTTCTAGTAGTTTAATCGTTGGGTAGTTTTACAGAGTAAAATCCATGGAAAACTATTTTTAACCTGTTTTTTTACAGGCTGTAAGGTAAAAGTCTCTTTAAAAGAGAAGGAAGGTTGATTGTAGGACAATAATTGTTGTACGTATGTTTTTGATAATATTTTCGTAAAATAATCTCAAATTCAATTATTAACTTTTCGGCCCATCAACTATTTATACGTATTAATAACTACTGACGTCAACCCTCAATCATAGATATCCGTACTGTCAATAGTAATAAAAATACGCCTATTTAAACACTACCGTAACCGGTCAGGTATCACTTATGCTGTCACAAATTTAAATTAATAACCCCTAATACAAAAAAAAATTATTAAAGCACCTATTTCCTTAATTACTGGCCGTTTATAGCACATTCGTTGTTTAAATTACTAAAAAGTAAAATAACATTCTGAAACTAATACTTACGTTTGTTTCGCTTTCCAAAGCTACGTTTGTACTAAGTATACACTATCCCTAACACGTATTCCCACTCGTTTAATTTTTCCCTATCCACGTCGGGTTTTCAAGGAGCTTTGTTACTTTCCACCGTACCAAATGGGCAACGGTTGTTTAATAATCTGTAACAATCGCAGATTAGTGGAACGTGACTCGAATGCATAATGCCGGGCCTTTGCTGAAACTGTTCAGTTTTGTAGTTAAGGGTTGTGTTATCGTTATTTTATGATATATGCGTATGATTAGAGTCCTGGTTAAGTCACGCATACATTGGTGGTGTTGTTACTGTGTTGTTTAATGCAGTTTTACATCCATTTTTTCATTCTATATATATATTCTAGTAGTCGTTCGTTCGTTCGTTTGTAGTCTTTTTAACCCAAAGGTTGACTGGTTGAGAATGCCTTGTTGCATTAAGTCCGCCCATGTACCACTATTGTGCATAAAGTCTAAATAAATAAATAAATAAATAATAAATTTACCGAGGTGCCTAAAGACATTTGCACGGGATCTCACTCGTATTTGGTTCCGCATTCATCATTATTTGTTTGAACGAATTCGGATCCGTTCTTTATAATATTCGTACCAAATCTCTATACGTTAAAAAATACGAATCGAATACGAGTATGTGCGTAAACGCCGTAAACTTACGCGTTCGTCTGTCCGTCTAGCTGTCACTGGGTTGTATCTGTATAACTATAAAGCTGAGTGTCCTCTGGAGCAGGGAGGAGAGGAGCAGAGAAATATTAATCAATGGAATTGCATAAAATCTCAGTGACACACGCGTAGCGGAGATTTTATGCGATTCCATCTATACTAATATTATAAAGCAGAAGAGTTTGTTTGTTTGGTTGAACGCGCTAATCTCAGGAACTACTGGTCCGATTTGAAAAATTCTTTCAGTGTTAGATAGCCTATTTATCGAGGAAGGCTATATGTCATCACGCCAAGACCAATAGGAGCGGAGCAGTAATGAAATGTTACGCAGACGACGTTGCACGGGTCAGCTAGTCAGGTTATATATCTCCGCGAATCAGCCTAATACCGGTACAGTAATCGCATACAGCAGCTTGTTGGACGTGAAACTACTACTATTAATAATATGCCTTTAAACAATTTTCAATCTACTGCACCATCCATTCATTCACTCAACCATGAATAAACAAAATATTAAAAACGCCAGACAATTTAATCGCGTGCTCACCTGATAGCTTCGTTCGAGCGTGCTCTCCTTAATAAGCCCCGATGATTGTATGGCTCATCCATTTTTATTTAGTTCTACAGCTTTGTCCAATCGGGCTGTATATTTTTATGTTATATACCGATTACTATCACTTTTATAGTAACGGTCTGTATAAATAGGCAATTCTGTTTATCTTTTATCAGTCCCTTTCAATGTTTTGTAAAGTTGTTGTGTAAATATTGTAATGGTTTCAAACGGAATATTAAACTTTTGAATTAAATTAAACTGTAGTATTTGTTCATTTGGATAGTTGATATTTTGTTTGGTGTCGTTGTCCGCCATTTTTTGTTAGTCTGATTGCTATATTGCATTTTTGGGCAAGTCTGTTTATTTGAAATTGTTGTTTATCTCTCATGTAACTATTTAAAAAAAATTGAAAATGTATCATATTTATCAATGTTTTGGTTTTTATGCATGACGGATATATAAATCTTTGCTTAAATCAAACACAACCCGTTTTACCCATATAATTCTCATTTACGAACTTCTAAAAACAATTTATAATAGAGCCTGACCCGATAAACCACCGATCAATAACTTTACGATACGTAGTATTTATATCGATAGCCACTTCGATTAAAACCAATAAACGCTTTTAACGTAAAAGCTATCACCGCTTCAATTAAATATTTTGTTTTTATAACTATACTTAACAGGTCGAATATGACCTTGAAAGCTCCCAACACACAAGGACGTTTTAAATCAAAGACAGCTTGATGTCCAGAGGAATTGTACCTACAATAGCATTATTCCAGTAGCCCATGTCAATCCCATGCATTTTGATATTTTTGCACGACGACGGCTCAAAAACGAGAGTGCATTTCAATCCCTTGTATTCTCATAGTTTTGCACGATTGCTCAAAAACGAGAGTGCATGTCAATCAAATGCATTTTGATATTAATTTTGCACGGCTGCTCAAAACGAGAGTGCATGTCAATTACATGCATTTTGATATTTTTGCACGATTGCTCAAAAACGAGAGTGCATGTCAATCCCATGCATTTTGAAATTTTGCACGACTGCTTAAAAACGAGTGTAATGTTTTCTGACATTTGTCACTTATCAGTTTTATCCAGTTAGACTGAAAACCGAGCCCAACATACATAGTATAAAACTAAGCAGAATGTTTGACTAATCTCCGACCGAATGTCACTTTTTATAGAGCCCAAGGTTACCTATTTGCCAAGGTCATATATTTCTGAAGGTCTCCTTCAAATTGTTTAGAACAATCAGCAAATGGGAAAACAATACGCTTTAAGTTTCAGTTTAATTCCCAAATCAACATACAGATTGGTTTACTTAGTACAGAATTAAGTCTGAAACACTATCACTTAGGATTCAATCTATTTTGAATGGGCTAACTGAGTTGATTAAAATTCTCTTCTTTACTATTACTTCGTTGCATATACTTAAGGACTTGATTACAAATAAACGAGCTAACTTAGAATCAGTAAATTGAGCTATGAAAAAAATCATACGTGTATGGCACATGGTAACATTGTACTGCAATAAAATTATGAAACAGCTATTTTATTAGGTACACATTTAACTTTTGATCCCGTTATCAGAATTGTTCATAGTCTTAATCTTATTATTATTCCTTGAAAGATACTACTGAAACAACAACCACCCTGCATAAGACGCAAATTGCAACATGTAAAATAAAAATCTTGATTCACAAATGCATTCATATTTTTCTAACAGTTTTTCATGTTATTCATTTTATTTTTATTTTCGCGCCTAACTTTCCAAAATGGCGGGAGACAGCCCTAATATTGTCCATTTCGATCGTCAACACATTAAATGGGAAAATTACACTGAACGTACAAAATAACGGCACGCGCTGCGAGGACTGGAAAATATCCGGCCTTAATAAATATTGATAACAGTACTGAGCACTTACTGTGATTTTCAATACATTTTAAATCGATGTAAGCAAGTATGAACTAACTTAATTGCGAATGTATTAAATGTGGCATCTTCATTTGCCTAGCCTTCTTCCAACTATATTGGGGTCGTAGCTTTACGTAAAGCATGCCGCCGCCACAAGAAAAACCAAGGGAGAAAATCAACACCGCATTCCTCCAAACTGGTGACCCTCGATAACGAACGTCAGCGCAGCCTTCGTGCAAATACTTCAGCGTGACGTCATCATCACTTTTTTCCGTGACCTCAAGCTCTCGAGCGAGTCATACAGCCAGCCAGTACCAACGCGTTCTACGGGTATCCTGACTACCAGTATGCAGCAGCCGTCATTCCTGGCCAGCAACCTCAGCCTCTATAATCAGCTTCAACCTCATCAGCGACCTTGGCAAGCACACTGCACCTTCGGTCAGTCAATGAAGTGCCATGAAGAACTTCTCCTGGTCGACGCCAGCAGTATCGCCAATACGTCGCACAGCCCCACATCTGATGCCCTGGTGCAAAAACGCAGCAATGCACCACGTCCGACTCAACTGGAGCACAGCAGTATCATCCCGACTCACTGGGACCTTATCACCCCAACTCACTGGGGCAACGCAGACAGTTCGACCCACCGTGAGCTCTGCGACTTTCCGTTCCGACTCACCGGAATCAACCTGCCGGCAAGCATCTCAAGATGAATGAACTACTCATCTACTATAGACCTCCGGCCTCCGGAGGAGAGTGATGTAGCGGCACCAATGCCGCAATTAAAGAAAAACTAACGGAGAAAATCTACACCGCATTCCTCCAAAAAGCCGTTGTCCCGGTCTGATATGTAGCCGCTTATCACTACCAAGTAACTGGGTAACACGGTACCTTTTGGCTTGACTGGTGTCAGATGTCCTAGATTCTAACAATCTGTAACAACTGCCGAAGATCTGCGGGACCAACGGCGTATCGTGCTTTCCGAGGCACGGAGATCTCGGTATGTTGTGATCACCCATCCACAGACCAACCTCAGCAAGCGTTGTTTAACCTGGATGATCAATTTGTACGCCTGTTATTATTCAGCCACGGTCTCCTCTGTATGAAGTGTGACAGAAATAACAAAAGTAAATTGGAAAGCTGAAAGTTAACTTATTATGCCAATTCTATTTTATATATTTAGGTATAGGTACAAAAATAGGCTCTATTGCATTGTTACCTCACGTCTTGCCTTTGAGATCACGTTGTCTTAAGAATAGACATGCGTAGGCCGTAGCTATCGCTTCGAGACCTTTGTTTGCTAAAATAGGCGCATATTTTATCAGAGCTAGACGAACATAAATGTGTAGAGAAACTTTACTTTGAATAATTTGTATTTACGGCTGTACTATATAATCTCTGTATCAAAGGTGTGTAGGTCGTTTTAATAAAAACAAACATTATTTCCATCAGAATTCAGGATGCAACACCATACAAATAACAAATTAAATCAATGATCGTTTCTCCACGCACCTTCGCACCTTTTCGGAAACCTTCGGCAATCTTCAACGTAATTTCTTATTACCATAACAGCTGTCGATGGTCCCTGATAAGCAGAAATGGGCTCAAAGCAGATTCCTTTTTCTCCGAAATTGGCAAAAAAAACTAAAGTTCCACGATCGAAAAATTGCGATTACAAAAATGGGGAAGCCATGTTAATTTTTTACTGGAATTCCCTCCTGTGTTCAATTAAATTAACATATGTTTTACTATCTCAGCTTTTTGGTAGTATGACTTTTTCTTTTCGGATATCAGAGTCCTTTACGGTTGGTAATAAAATCGAACGGCGGTCAATACACCAACTAGTGCGGTGCTGAGTATCGCGGATATCGCCATCTTGTTTTGCTTTGTTTCGGATACGACCTTTAGTTGTTTAAAGTGCTGTATAGGGACGTTTGAACCGACATTTTGTTGTTGAAAAGCGCTTCACCTTCGTTTAGTTTGAATATTTCGGGAGATGTGTTGGGAAAAATTACCTTTAGCCAATGTTGTGACTTTGATTTGATAAAAAGTAGTTGTGTTACCAATTTCGAAATTATCAGATCACTGGCTGACCCGTGCAACGTCTTCTGCGTAACATTTTTCATTACTGCTCCGCTCCTATTGGTCTTAGCGTGCTGGTATATAGCCTATAGCCTTCCTCGATAAATGGGCTATCTAACACTGAAAGAATTTTTCAAATCGGACCAGTAGTTCCTGAGATTAGCGCGTTCAACCAAACAAACAAACAAAAAAACTCTTCTGCTTTATAATATTAAGTATAGATTATTGTGAATTGGCTCTGATTGAATTACTTTTCAGCAGCCATCAATCGCATGATTTTACGTGTGTTTAATTTGTGACGGGTCTATTTTTTTCAGACGCCGTGAGTAAGAGTAATAAAGCTTGCTTTTTAAAGAGGAAAATCAACCGTTTATCCCTCTCATACTCCACAAAAACATTCAAAAATCGCGCTTAACTTACTTCAACTTCATCCCAAAAAGAAAATCATACCCAAGTACGCAGAAACATGCTCAATTTAGCTGTAGTAACAAAACCCCAAATTATTAAGCCATAACCACGCATCTCAATAACTCCGCAGTACTCAAAAACATAATCGCCAACCAAAAGGGGTTAATAGGAAAAAAACCCAATCCGAAGTCCAATAACGTTTTTAATGAAACAATTCCACCATTACGATACATTTGAAGTATATACGTACTTTTTTCCTCGTAGTGGGCACGGCCATTACGTCTGGCCATAAACGGAATGGTAGTCAGAATGGCCGTCCAAGTTACTCCGCGGATTCGATGTTACAACACTGGTTTTCGCTCTCGAGATTTTGTGTGTAATTTTAATGTAAGTTGAGTTTTAGTGCAGATCTGTTTTTAAATAGCGTAAAATCACTCTTAAAATGTCTGTTTATTCATTTAGTATTACTTTTTCGATGCCTTTGATTGGATGCGGATTTCATGATCAACCCTAATTTTTACTTAGGTTAGGAAGCTAGTGTCTACCATTATTATACTGATTTTCGACCTAGTTTGAATAAATGTGATTTATTTTGCTTTGATTCGATGAAAATAGAAGTAGTCGTGAAATGGATGTAGGTCTAAAATTGGGTAAAGTTCTTAACGTTGTTTTATCTTTTTATGCTTGTTATCTTATTAAGTTGCCAAAGGCCACTTTTTTTTGTTATGGGTTTGCTCTTGTCTTGGTCAGAGATGAGAGAGACATAATCTACGATGGAGCGAGCTTACCCAGAAGGAGCCTTTAACTTTGAAGAGATTAGGGTTGCAAGCGTTTGGTAACACAGACGCAGACAGAGACTCCTTGTTCAATAACCAGAAAATCCTTTTTATCCTACAGCGACGAAACCTAAATGGAGGATAATTTACTTGGCTTGCGGTAAATGTGATCCAAGATTTAAAAATGGTCAGTTATTTAAACACGCGGCACAAGATGAAACTCAAACACCTACAACTCAAACATTTCACCGTTAATTCCAACATTTTAAACAATAAAAACTACATGAAAATCGCACCTAGCTTACAAAATATATTCACGAACGATAATTTCCGATCGTTACCGAGTTTTGCCGAGCGTTTCCGAAACTCCCCAAGTTTCAGTGGCAATAATTCTTGATATTTCATACGCATTAATTCACTCCAGTCAACGACTGTTGGGCGGTGTTTTATTTCAATCAATTCATTTTAATTCGTACCCTTGCCATCAAGTTTTATGCCTTTTGCTTCGAATTGAAACGGTATGGCTATGTTGTAAGCAGAGCGAGGAATGAGCGATTTTTGCAAACTGGTTAGAACCAGAGGCCTTAGTGTGAGTTTTTTCGACTCCCGTTCGAACGCGTTCGATTGCGAGCGCGTTAGAATTTAGTATGGGAATTTAGTTATAGTGCCACCTGGTGGTCACTTGTAGAACCTAAGGCCTTAGTGTGAGTTTTTTCGACTCACGTTCAAACGCGTTCGATTGCGAGCGCGTTAGAATTTAGTATGGGAAATTAGGTTCTACGAGTGACCACCAGGTGGCACTATAACTAAATTCCCATACTAAATTCTAACGCGCTCGCAATCGAACGCGTTCGAACGTGAGTCGAAAAAACTCACACTAAGGCCTCTGTTAACTAGAGTTAAAACTTTAACTTATCTCGAATGCGAAACACGGGCTTCATCCGCATAGCATATAGTGTTTACACTACCCGCAAACTACGAGTAGTTGTGCGACATCAATGTTTAGCAATGTGTACTAGAAAACAAAATGTTGTAGAGAAAATATAGCGTGAATGACGCTGACATAATTAATTGAGTGTAGGGCTTTTGCACCTGCCAGGCTTGCGGAATTTGTTCGAAAGGGTCACCTCGGCCCTGAAACGCAATACGGATCGGTTCTAGTCAACAAAAAGAAAATAACTTAGAATAATATATATGTGCTTTTTACATGAAACTTTGTCTTTTGGGTATCTTTAGCTTATAGGTAAATTACCTTTACTAGGTACTCCTAGTATTAGTATTTTAAGGGTCCAAACCAACATTATTTTGATGAATAGCTCATTTCACAATGGGACCTTGTCTAACCCTTTACGACATAACCACATATAAACATTTAACTAGGTACCTCGTAATTGTTATAGCGTGATGTTGATTTTTACCTCAACAATTCATAAATATTACCCACCCGGTAAAATTAGAGATTACCTGCAATTTACTTTGCCGGTTACTTTGTTAATTTTAAGGTTAATGTAAATTTAATCATCGCAGCGCGTTTTGCCGAATTAATTTTCGGAAAGGTATGTAGGTATAATATAATTTCTGGGGAAGGAAATAAATTGATTTTGTACCTACATTGTGAGCATTGCAGAGTTGTTTTTAGAACGTGTTTGTTCGGAACAGTAAATTATTGATTTTGTATTGTGTTGGCTTATAGCAGCAGATGATGCCTTGTTGAATTAAGTTTGCCCATGTACCACTACTCTACATAAGTTACAGAGATAAAAAACCGGCCAAGTGCGAGTTGGACTCGCGCACCGAGGGTTCCGTACAAACCTGTACTGTAGGTATATATTATAAGCAAAAGTTGCGATTTACGATTTATGCCGTATTAAAAAAAACTACTTACTAGATGTCGTTCAAACCAATTTTCGCTGGTAGTTTACATAGTAATATACATCATATATTTTTTTTAGATTTATTATTCTCTTATTTTAGAAGTTACGGGGGGGGGGACACATTTTACCACTTTGGAAGTGTCTCTCTCACAAACTGTACAGTTTAGAAAAAAATGATATTACAAACCTCAATATCATTTTTGAAGACCTATCCATAGATACCCCACACGTATGGGTTTGAAGATTTTTTTTTATTGAGTTTCAGTTCTAAGTATGGGGAACCGATTTTTTTTTTTTTATCTCTTTTTATTTGAAAATCTTAATGCGGTTCACTGAATACATCTACTTGCCAAGTTTCAACAGCATAGTTCTTATAGTTTCGGAGAAAAGTGGCTGTGACATACGGACGGACAGACAGACATGACGAATCTATAAGGGTTTCGTTTTTGCCATTTGGCTACGGAACCCTAAAAATGCTGTGTAGGAGGGTTTCACAAGTAAAGTTTAAATCTTGCTTCCTAATATCCTACTAATTCATTCCTACTAGTAATAATATTATAAATGCGAAAGTTTGTGAGGATGGATGTGTGTTACTTTTTCACGTCAAAATGCCTGAAAAGATCTTCACGAAATTTGGCATAGAGGTAGATTATAGTTTGGAATAACACAGGCTATAAACAAGAAGCCGCTGGCCGAAGCTAGTCTTATCACAGATGAGAACATGTTACACAGTATATGTTCATTATAATTTAAAGAGAAAAAGAGAGAGAAAACTATCAAAAGGGAGATTCCATTTTGATTTTAAGAATCGCCCAAACTCTGAATACCTATATGACAAAACCTATATGAGCTATGCCCGCTATTCTATTGAAGCTTCTATCTATGTTAGGCCAGCTTAGTCTTTACCACCGACCGCTGATGTGCGTTCACTGTTCGTGAAAATACAAAATTAGTTGCCTGTCAGTAACGGTACTGATGAGCGACTGAAAGCCAACGCTCAGCCGAAACTACTGGTCGTAGAAATCTGTAAATTGGCATGTTCCTTGGGGAATGTAACAGTGCACTAAGAGGATTTCCCGAAATTCCTTCTAGGACGAGAAAAACCGGGATATGCGCGTACGAAGTCGAAAGTTAGTCTTATACATGGTGTAAGGGACAGCCCTCCACAAATTAACAGGGTGCAATCAGCTCCTTATTTTGAATCATATTCCAGTGGAAATTTTCTCAGGTTTTTTTTTAGTTTTTTTTTTCATTTTTTATTGCTTTATTTCAATGTAAAAGTTACATTGTCTGTATGCAGAACTTCATTAATGTAAATAACACAGCTAAAATGAAAAAAAATAAATAATAACGAACGACGCATAAAATCAGCTGTTAAACACGTGGCGCGAGCGCGGCTGTCCTTTCGAAAGCTCGCTGCGCTGCCGTTCGCTGCGTGCGTTTTGCAGAGGTAGCGATACATTGCGTGTGAGGTAATTAAACAAATCAGTTTTATTGGATTCCCATAAAGTTCCTGAAATAATTTCATGTACCGGTCAACTTAGTACGATATACTGAAATCACCCTATCAGTTTGTGGAGGGCTGTCCCTTACACCCTGTATAATTAAAAACACAATATTTCCACCTTATTTCGATGTCCTTTATGGACCGTCCACACGATCTGACATTTGTTTGTAAAAAGTCTGCGCAGAATAAAGTCTGTGTCGTGTGGACACACTATAATTACGCTCAGTTTTTTACAAAAACCTCTCAAATAAATTAATACATACGACATTATACCGCGTGTATCTGACATCGACGCACAAACGATTTCCATGGGTCCAGGGCATGATTCTGGACACCCCAGTGTTGGAATTTTTCGTCGGTTCTTTTCTGATTTTTTTTAAGAGTACTACAAAGTATCCGCTCAGCTGAGCTGATATTATTTGTGGCTTTATTCAGATTGCTCTTTTTAGTGAAAGTAGTTATTTAATTATTTTTTGATTAAAAATCTCATTGGGTTAGGTCAGAATAACGATTATGAGCAGTCTAAAGTAAAAAAAAACCCTTGAAAAAAATAAAAAATGAGAAAAAAGCCGACGAAAAATTCTAAGTCTAGGGTGTCCAGAATCATGCCCCGAACCCATGGAAATCGTTTGTGCGTCGATGTCAGATACACGCGGTATGGTCGTTTCACAGAATACTCATTCGCAGTAGAAGCTAAACAAAATTTTCCATGAACTCCTAGTGATTAAGTACAGTCAAGGAAAAAATTCCAGCATGTACACACGAGTAAAAAAGTGTAAAAGTGTTTTTTCCGCTCGACATTCGTCCGGGTGAATTATGGGACTGTAGTTGTATTCAAAGAGTTAGAAACATGTATGTGTAGGAATTATATTTTTCTATCTACCCTGCAAATGGGAAAATTATTTTTTGGATTTTTTGTGGGTATTTTAATTAAAACAAGTATGCTGTGTTATGATGGTGAAAGATGAGTTTTCTGTTGAAAAGCATTTGTTGTTTTAAAAATAATGAGCTGTTTTTAGAACAACATGCATGAAAATGTATTTTAATTAAACCGAATGGACACACATTTCATAACACGCAAAACTCTTCTAGAACGTCCCTTACATTTGATTGTCCCTCAATCCTACCGACTCATTTTTTTTTAAAAAACGAGCCTTTTTTTCAATAAACCCGGTGCACAAAAGGACCGATCTCCTAAGTCCTCAATCCCGAAAATATCAACAATAGTCGTTGGGTCACCGTCCAATCAATTTGCGTTAGATGTAAGACATACCCAGGGGCGTTCCTCTTTGGATCCATTAGATCGAGGTACCTATTGGGTATATCCATTTGACTTCCTTTTTTGTTTTTGAGAGATCATCCATTACGGAGTTAAAAGGTTTTTGGAGATCCCAGAGGCACTGAATTTTGTTTGTATGTTTAATGAGTGATAGAGTATCAAAGAGTATGTATAGAGACAATCTGAAAAACGGGAATATTTGAGAGGTTTTCGAAAAAGTTTTAGATATTTTTGTCTAACAAAGTCTTTGTACCTAAAATTATTGGTCCAAATGTTTTATAACAGTCAAAGAAAATGATAGAAATAAATGGGATGTATTGAAATACGGTCTTAAATATATTTCGACCCATTTTAGGGCCAACTGCAAAATGTGCGGGCTCTAGAAAATTATTTTTTTTAACTAATTCAAAAACCAAAGGAAAGATCCACGTTTACCATGAAAATTTCCAACAAATTCAAAAGTTCCTTTACCTACCTATTATGTATGTATGTTCTTTGTAATTTTTCGCCTTTATTGAATTAGATTTTCCTCCGTACTTTTCCCAAAGGGAAAGATATCTGTCAAAATTGTTAAGAAAAAAATTTGGAAACTTTGAAAAGTCGACAACTTTTGCGAAGTTTAGAATGACTTGAGGCTATAGAAGCCGTGTGCTCTGGCTTTTGATATCAGAAGAAACGTTTGTTTATTATTTCGTGAATTCAAAAGAATATTTTGGGCTCCCATTTATTAAAGTATTGGAAACATTTTTGCGTTTTGGAAACCCATTGAGATTGTTTACAGTTTCGGCGAAACTCTTGGCTTGGAAAAGACAGGTTAAAACGTAAATAACCCAAGGTAGAGTGTACTTAACCTCAAAACACGTTGATAGAGTTAGGCTATTTCACCTTCGATGTTTCATATCAGAAATACGTTAGCTACCGCATAATAATACAATCTTCATGAGTGTCAGTTAATGCATGCGTTTGACTGCCAATTATCCTAATGAATAGTGGTCGCGTATACTGCGGTTTACTTTGTTGCGCTCAAACATTGTATCTACCTACCCACTGTATCAACCTACCCACTACATCCACTTCGCAAACATTGTAGGTAAGTATAGGCATTATACATACAACAATATCACCGGCTCTGACAGTGCAAAGGGAGTCTTGTTTAATTTGCTATATATAAGTAAGTACTAAGTTTGCTTGAATAGGTATTTATAACTGTTTGAAGAACAATTGTTATATTGGCGCCCGACGTGGGACTTTGTCTTTGGTCTTTGTTTGCATATTGAGATAAATTCCGTTTGGAAGCAAATTAATCTGTGTATATAAAAATGAATCCCTATTTCCCTTGGTCATTGCATCACGCGTGTACTTTTCGCGAATTCTTTTTTTGCTGTGTTTGTTTTTGTAAGGAGAAGGTTGTTATGAATGAAATGAAAAGTTACAGTTGACGGGAGGGAAGCCGCGGGGGACTGCTAGTCTATACTATAATATTATAAAGAGGTAACAATTGTTTGTAAGTTTGTTAGTTTGTATGTAGGGGGTAATCTCAGGAACTGCTGGTCCGATTTGAAACATTATTTCAGTGTTAGATAGCCCATTTATCGAGGAAGGTTATAGGCTATATATCATCACGCTAAGACAAATAGGAGCGGAGCATTAAAGGAAAATGTGACGCAAACGAAGTTGCGCGGGTCAGCTAGTCTACATATAATACAAAAATTAATCACTTAATGTGTTACTAAGCGCAAATCTCGAGAACAGCTGAACCGATTTAGCCAATTCTATTTTAGTTATGTTTGTTATTATCAGGTAAAGGTTTTTATTAAAAAAAAATAAAATAAGAAAGTTGCCAGTTGACGAGAGCGAAGCCGCGGGGGACAGCTAGTTATGAATAAAAATTATTTGAAAAACCTATATTAGATTAGATTTTTGTTTTTGGAACAATGTTTTATCACCTGAAAACAGTTATGGTAGATAAACCAGATAAAAAATTAAAAATAGAACACTGTTCAGTTTATGAGGTGTCGTTTGTGACAGCAATATTTCACGCTGTAAAATATGAATATGTTGTAAACAATGACAGCTATCGATTGCAATCTAAACTTGCGAATACCTAAGCGAACTAATACACGTATCGAACAAAATTTTAACGTTTTACGACCGATTGTAATATTTTATGTGAAATCATAAAAACCACTGTTGAAATATGTCGAAGGGTGTTTTTGACGCATTCGTAAGTTGACTTCATTCCTCATCATTGTTATCACATTTTTATTTTACGATATAACAGCATTAGTATGAGTATGAAAAGCATTCGTTGCTTACCGCCTTTGTGTTCAATATTTCCTTTATTTCTCGCATCTAATCCGTCACATCGTATCCCGTGTACAATAGCGAAATCTTTTTTGCTTTCTTTTTATATGTTTCACGCGCAATAAGTTCGCGCGTGGATCTCAGCCGAAATAATACGATATTCGATTATCAGATCTCCCATTCCCAATTTCTCGAAACAGTAAGTGCGCGTGAAACCGAGCGGCCTCCTCAAAAGACAATGGTAACCTCTCAGTCAAAGGTAAAGAAAGAAAGCTACGAATCTAATAAACGGGCCACGTATCAATTCCGTTTGTTGCTACACATCCAATAAATAAAGGTCTCCCGAACGTCTTACTTCGTACCGTCGTTAGCGTTCATCAATATGATTTGCGGGGGACCGCCAGAGATCACGTTGGATTGGCTTCAGTGTTCGTCCAATTCTACGAAATGGAAGGGTACACCCGTGGGACAGGCTTTCACAATAGACCTTTCCGAATGAGAGCCATTAATTCGCATCTTTGTTTTGTAAAGCCCAGAGTGACATGAATTGACGTTATGTGAGCTCATTTTAACAATAATTCAGTTCGAAAACGCTTTTGTATAAAAACGTTTAAGCTTTGACGCGATTGTCCCTTTTCGCAAATCTGGTGAGCCTCATCGAAGGTTGGAGTTCGTAAATTGTTTTGACGACATTAACCTTAAATTCAGGATAAGTATCGATAAGTTTGAAAGTAAAATTAAACAAAATGGAGTATTCGTATTTGGCAACAACAAAAAAACAGAAGTCCGTAATACTGAACGCAGCAACTACCTTAGAACAAATAAACCTGCCAGTTTCAAACACGTATAAAACACGTTTACATCACATAAGACCACTTCATTGAAATAAATTACGTCCACCGCAAACAATGCCGTATTCCGTTTGTATTTTTTATTAAACAATAGTGAGCGGATCAGAGCAATGTTTGGGATTTACGACTGTTTGCGGAGCAACGAATCTGTTCATACCGGTTCGAAGCGGTTCAAACTGGCCCGCATGAGGCACATAAAATCTCTTCTACTATTGAGCCCATCATAAAATTTTTCCTTTTTATTTCTTCCCAGTATAGATGGCCACTCGCGGCCCTGGAAACACCGATTTATATGGCAGTTGTCAATTCTTGCCAACTTTATTCAGGGATGTTTATTCAAGAAAATTGTCCGTCCGTAGCAACCTTTTATAAATTCGGAAGGCCGACTTATTGTTTTTATGAACAGAAAGCATAATCTTTCTAAAGAATCTGAACTTTTCATTTGTGAACGGTCTTTCAATTGTAAATAGAAATTTAAATTTCGGGACCCTTTTAATCCTTTTGTTTCGGGGACACTTAAAAAGATTATGATAAGCAGCCTAAATAAAGTAACAACTTAAACGTTTCGTATTATGCAGTAATTTAAAAGTCATTGCTGTTGCCGTCATGGCTGGGGTAATGGTCCAAAAAACGGTTCCACAAAATTAAACTAAGCTTAAAACGTGGGCTCGCTTCCTGAATAGTCCCTTATACGATTTACATCGATAGGGGGACGGGGATCAGAAAATTTAACATTTACGACTTGCCCGTTATATTTTTATAGGCAGTTCATAAAATAACTTTTCCGAATACATTAGAAGGAACGTTTAGCCTTCCAACGTTTGCTCTCGAGTAATATATTTAACGTTTATAGGTGTTTTGCATAAGCTCCGAGTGTATAAAATGTTTTCGGAATAAGTTTTTGATGTTTGTGTGAAAGTATCCTTTAATGGTAATGTACCTTTTGGGCTACGGGTCTAGATTGCTTGTAATATTTCCAATGACTTTATTAGCATTTGATGTTTTCTTTTCGTTGTCTATAAAAGTTATATCACTCATGAGACTTGGGTATAAATCGAAGATATTGACTGAATCGGGTTTCTTATTTTAGTAGCCATTCAATGTAACTCATATTAAATGGCGTAGAAAAATAAGACAATAGGCATAACGCTTTATGTTTGCACAACACGGAGCTCTTGTTTACGAGTATTTATTAAAACTTTGCACTAGTAAGAAAACACTGTAAAAAGGTTTACTTAATTTCTGAGGAAAATTTTACCAGTCGACCTTAGGTCCTTATGTTCTTTAATATCTTTCGAAGAAAGCTGCTTTCATTAGCACAAATGCACTAACTCCCACAGCTGCACATCAATCCATTGTAAAACCAAAGGAAGTGAATCATATCCATCCTCTGTCTCCTTCATAATTAACACCACCACATAATATCCACAAAGTTAGCATAAAACTCATAAGAGATTGAAGCGCGCGGATCCCGCCATTTTTCATGGCGCTCCTGAATTCATAACTCCTTGAACCTCGCTCACCGTCTCGCCTCATTCTCCATAGAGCCTTGCTTATGAGGCTGACATGAGACTTATATGCCATGACTTACATCTAGTGTGTGATGTAGTTCTATTTGATTTAGCCTGTGTGTTTTTCTTCTGTTTTTTTTTTTTTTGTTTTCGAGCTGATCTAGTCTCATTATATGTTATACTCTCTGTCTGTCTTTGTATTTTGTATTATTCTTCTATTTCATTCATATTAATGTTCCTTGTTTGGTTTCATTAACCATTGTTTGTATTCTACGTTTATAGTGTTTTTCTATATTGCAAAAATATCTGGTTTTTGTACAGTGTTTACTTCGATGATGTTCTTTACCTTTGCTAGTCTTTGTCTCTTATTAAAAAATGCTTAATCAAAGTCTTCCTACTTCACAAACTAACACAATAGGCTAGATTCCATCATCCACAAATTGCAAAACTAGTCCGTCAGTTAGAGTATTGAAAAATAATAGACACGTATTTTTTGTTTTTGTAAATCAATGAATATTGACAAAGATAAAACGCATCAAAACTCGGGAGTGGGGGTTCGTGACGTCACGACTCACTAAAATTTATGCGAAGGTGTGACGTATTGAGAATTTTAAAAGCGTCGTCGTAACTTCGTCAATTTTGGTTTCCGTAATAAAAGAAACAACACGGGTCAAATATTTTTTTCAGGACACACGCCCGTTATCATTGTTTCATTAAAAACCACACTCTATAGACCTCACCTATTCTTCCTACAAATACTAAGACCAACTGAATAATTCTTATTCTAATTTGAATCCAAGCGTGTGCCGGCAGTCTTTCACATCTTTTAATTAACTACAATGGGAGCAGTATTCACTGATTCCCGCCGGGGATATTGTACAACCGCAAAAAATGGTTATAGCGAATTACAACACGGTTTAATTTTGTTTTATTGGACTTTTTATGGCCCGACGTGTAAGTTGGATTTTATGAATTTGTACTTTATTATTAACGCTTTCTGGGTTTACTTTCGTCTGCGGTGCTAAGTATATTAGTCTAATGACCGCCATTGTGGTAAATATGTGTGGAATTGAATATTACGTCAAACCTAGTGCGTTGTTTATGCTTGCTTTTAATGAAATGAATAAAGTTGATGAAATAGGTCGCAAAATAGCTTAGAATTGTTGTATAAACTTCTTGTTTTTGCCTGACTATAGCAGTCCCAACTAAACTTGCTCCCATAAATTCAGCACAAATATATTTAAAGTTAATAAAGAGGTCTATTTTCTCACAATCTATAAGATGAAGAGAGAACCGTAGCACGCTCAATATACGCCAAATAAAGCTTTATCATCGCTCCAATATTCCGCATTCGCGAACCGAATATGCCACTTGAGTCACTGCCAAGAATAAATCAAATTTTCTTCGAGACCCACCGAGGAAGTCCTGCTAGCTTACTGTCCTATTCTATTTACTTATCTATAGCACTTTATTACTGATGTGTTAAGGTTGGAAATCCTATAATTGCAGACACTCATTAAAGTTGTAGGAGTTGAGAAGTATTAATTGGAAAATGAAATGAAAGAAGTAAATTAAGTGTGAATTTACGAGCAGATAGTGAATTGTTCATTGCATTGTGAGAGAGCTTCAACAGAGTAATTATAAATTATTGATAGTGTTTTGCTATTCAGGAGCATTAGATATTGCTTGCAATACAAATACGTATTATCAGAATTGGGATCGCAAGGATGAGCAATACAAACAATATTTAAAACGTGTATTTGGTAAGTCAAATAGGTATGAATTAATACAACACTATACTGTCAAAATTTACAAATGAAATAAAACAATAGCATTTCGTTACACTTTTACATAAAAATTAAACTGGCCAAACATCAAACGGACCCCATAATTGTTCCATTCGACTGACACGATCTGGATATTCATTATTTTGCAAAAACCTCGCATTGTTGATCCGACGAAAACTATATCTGCGCCCACCGTATCGTGGATAACATTTGCATACCGCTCTCAGTTTGTTTTCAAATTCCCCTCCGTTGAGTTTGAATATCCGACAAAGTATTCAACTGTTCCAAGGACTGGCAGTCATTACACGATGCGATCGTGTTTAACGATGACAGCTACTCTGATGTCTGTTCTTTTGTGAAGTTCTTTAGCGATTGTTAAAGTCTTGTCTTTATTCCACTCGGATTGCTTGACGGGTACTTGATAGTTGAATATTGAAATCTCAACAAGAATGTTTTCATTTTCGATTAAGCTTCCTATTGTTTCATTTGTGTTCATTTTGATTTCGTTCGGTTTGGTGCCTTCCTGTTCAATAAATGCTTTATTTCCTACTGCTTTTTGTTTGGAACCAAAGATGTTAACAACTTTATCCTGTTTTAAAACAAAGTCCTCACAAATATTACAAGCTCGCAAGTTTCGCTCGCCGGACGATACATCGCCGTCTTCAGAAAGTATTAGTTTTAATCGTCGGGTCTCGACCCCGATTATTCACTGCGGCACGTCCTGCGGCTCTGTCTGCTAATCTCCCATCCCTTACCAGTGCACCCCTGGATTCTAGTTCAGTATTTTTTTTTTATTTTCAACATCAACAAGAGATGAAAACTTTACCGCAGGCCCCCGCGAAACTTTTCATCGACTAATCCCGTGGTGGCCGCGTTAAATTCTCGATTTACTTTGTTGCCGAGCTCAGGCTTATGCGGAAGCATATTTTTCAACCAATTCCAGCAGTTTTATAGTGGATTTGTGAGGCTGTTTGTTATCGTTAGTTGGCGAAGTTCTCGCTCGCGATCCATCTCGGAGTTTCCGTATCACTGAGCCCACTTCTAAGGCGCTCTAGATGTAATAATAAACAAATTGCTGATTTCTCATCTCGACGTTTTTTACTCACAAATGTCCAAGTAATAAAACTCTCCTCTGGCTTCAGTTTATAAAAAGATACAAGATAGTCCCAAGGTAAAATTACTTTCGAACTTTTATTGACAAACTGCGCGGACCCCGGCCGTAACAAAGTTTCAACTGACCAACGTCCAACTTTTACATCGTTTGCTTCTGTTATTGATATTGAGAACCTCGCGGGGGTCGTGCCTATAAAGCTGCAGATGCCACACAAAAGGTCCCTGTACACGGCATCATTCCAATAAATAACCCGGAAAATTGTCTCTGCATACACACCAACAATATATCATGTGTAGTTTATATTATACGCGGGAGTCATCTTTCTTAGCTTTCACATAACTTTTCACCCGAGCGGCATTATGTCTAGGCGTAAAAAGTAAGTTTTCGGGTTGTTTTCCTGTGCCCCCTCCAGTTGTTCCCCCACCACCCATTTTGACGTCACTCTGTGTTTGGCGCCCACGCCGAGTGCACGTGCCGATCTGATTTATGGCCACTGAATAAATAAGTTAAGATACTATTTTTCAAACATCCCGTTACAGCTGTTTTGCATAACTACCGCTTTGTTGTATCGGCGGGAGATCGAGGGTTCAGTCGATATTTGATCACTACAGCTATTAACGTAAATTCGACGCGTAATCGTTAAAATTATTTGCAGATATTGTTAATTGATATCGAGGGAGACGACTAGTAATTACTGACGGGATATAACATCGCACGCGTGGTCATTAACCAAATCCGAATAATTAATTAATTTTCAAGCGAATCAGGCTGCGTATAACAGGTATTAATTGGTTTAGCAAACAGTTTTATTTCATGTAAACAATTAGGCCTAGTTTTAGTAAAAATGTTTACGTTTAGTAGTATAGGTCCATGATTTTTCTGTTAAGTATTATGGAGTTTTTCCTGATAAATCAATAAATGAGTCGTGAGTACTCGTGAGATGGTTTTTAACTTCGACTTCCCAAAAAGGAGGAGGTTCTCAATTCGGTTGTATTTTTTTATGTTAGTTACCTCATAACTCCTTCATTTATAAACCGTTTTGAAAAATTCTTGTTTTATCTGAAAGGATATACTTGTCGATTGGTCCCATTTCAGTTTTATCAAAATCGGATAGGAACTTTTGACTTTGAAATCGAAATAGCTGGAATTTGTTTACTTGGATGATGGTTTTTTTGTCATACAAGTAATCGAAATTGCGTATTTTTCTTTCCTGATATTTTGCAGTGGTGTTGTTAGGTGTGGTGTAACACTAAAAAGTGAATCTTTTTACAAAAAAAATTCAACCTACTTTCAAATAAAAAAAAAAAACTGTTTGGAAGTCGGTATTTTTTTTGTAAAAAGATTTTTTAACTAACATATTACATTTATATTTTTAGGGGTTTAAACGTACAATTGACTCCTCAATTAGCGTTAAGCGTGTAATTTAATAAAAAAAGAACAAAAACACAACGGTTAGATAACTTCGGAAAACAGACGTAATATTCAACGAAATGAAATCTCAAAGTAAACACATCGTTCAGTGACGCCAAACTAGAGATGCACTACACTACACACACACGCGATCTAAATAATTCATAACATTCGTATATCAGATATAGAGTCGCGAACACTATCCCAATGTTTATTTACCCTCCTACTGAAACTCTGCCAAACAATAGGTAGATGCAGAAGGCTGGCTCTATACAACAAGCGAAATGTCACGCACAAATAAACGCGGATTTTCGTACTTACCTGTATTTTTGACAATCTTAGAAGCCAGATTTTACAGGAGCATACAGCATTGCTTTACTAGTAAGCATGAAAGAGACATGAAAAATAAATCTCTTCAACACTTAGGGCGGATTTCATCAATCTGAAACTGAACGCGATCAACATAATGAATCACGTTTACGAACTGTCAGTGTCATTATTTTCGATGGAATATTGACACTGACAACTTTTGATCGCAGCCTGATGTCGTGCGGTCCATGGCCCTATACGGGGCCCCGGTGTGGGCGCGTTCATTGAGGCAGCGTGCTGCGAACCACTTGAACGCGCCCCAAAAGGAGGTGGCCCTCAGAATGACCCGAGGGTACCGCACGATCTCGCGCGAAGCGGCGGTTCTCCTGGCCGGATTGCCGCCATGGGATCTGGAGGCGTTGGTCCTCGCCCGCCTGCATGATTAGCGCGCGGAGCTACTAAGCCGGGGGGAAACTCCGCTGACGCGGCAAATTGTCGCAACCCAGCGCAGGGCACGCCATGATAGTGGCGATAAGTCCCCTGTTTGAGGAGTGGCTTGAGAGGCGTCACGGCGTCCTCACCTTCCGCCTGACGCAGGTCTTCACCGGACATGGATGTTTCGGGAGGTTCCTGCACCGAATCGGGCGGGAGGAAACGCCCGGGTGTCACCACTGCGGGGATCATCCGGAGGACACGGTGAGCGGGGCACAAAAAAAAAAAGCCTGATCGCGATATATTTCACAGCTGAAATACGCTCTTAGTGGTATAACGAAAGCTTATCTAGATTTGACAGCTGAGTCCGAGAGGGATAGAAGTATCCCTCTCCACTCAGTTGTCAAATCCAACTTCTTAGATTGTCACGAATATAACAGGAACTTGAAAATAGTTTGGCGGGCTTGTCTCAAACAAGATATGAAGTTTGAGATGCCGTATGTGAATTTCTGTTTACACGCATACGCCTATTTGCTTTTTTATATAAAGCTGGCCTTCTGTGTCTTCCTATGCTGTGGCTCCATGCTCCACCTGACTCCGACGACTTTGAATTATTAAGTCGACTATGTTATTGCATTAATGTGACTCAAATACAGCGCGTAATTACATTTATTTATAGAAGCAAGATGGAAGGTAGTTTTTAAAATGAGATAGAAAATATTTTTTGATGTATTTAGTACACTATTTTGAGCTTATCAAGTTTTTAGCAAACTTCTGTTTTTGGTTGTGTAGGCACTAAAATTCCGGCAAAATAATTAATAATATTTTTTTGAACCCTGTTGTCTACTCTATGTCCTACCTGCCTCCTCTCCACTGTGAAGTGCTAATGCCATCATGTTTTCGTTGTGAAAAAGAGATCCTATGCGTCTTGTGTAGTTCTTTCTCCAACCTACGTTGTAATCATGATGGTTTTAAGACTTCATAAAAGTGCCATTCTTAGTTTATTGTAAGAAATTGTCTCGTTTTAATATTCACTTCTTCCTAACAAATCGGAGTAAATTATTTTACCTCCGTAACGAAGTTTCTTATAACACCCCTAAGAAACAATAAAACGTCCCCATTTATAAATCAATCACGCCTACTCCACAAACAAATAAAAAAACTCTAGATACAAAAAAGAAAAAGGAATCTGAACAATAAATCCGTCCATTAAAAACCTCTTTTACATGAGAGGCATTACAAGTGTCGACACAAACAGACAAATGCTCCAAGTCCCTTGCATAGCTACACGCAATTTGTTTCAATTCGTACCGTTCAGTTCACTCGTTCTTTCGTTCGCTTGTTCGGTTACGGTGGTTGCGCGTTCATCAGTCTTCGGTACACCTCTATTGAATGTAGATTAGGGTGTGAGGGAGAGAGGTAGGAATATCGCTTTTTTTAGTATGAGCTTTTTTTTGTTAAGTATATATTATTTAGATTTTATTAAATAGTTTTTGGGTTACCAATAAAACCAGCATTCTGAAATGAAGCAACCTCCATAACCATATTGTGTAACACGATACACCAAGTCTGATTGTCGAACTTACGGCAACAGACACTTTAGTTTTCTTATTCAGCCTATGGTATCCCACAGCTGGGCGAAGGAGGGAACCAGAAATGCCTTCAAAGTTATTTTCTCGCCATTTTAGTAGGCATTTATGTCATCTCACCACCTCCTACTAGGTCAGCCTAGGCGGCGTTGTCCAACCTCAGGCATTCACTTTGCGGAGACTATTGCCTAGCGCTCACTGCTGAACTTTTGCTTATGCATTGCTCATGTTAGTAAAAAGATTATCTTGTCATCATGATTTCACTATTTCAGGATTTAAAGAAACGCACCTACCTTCTTATAAGTGAATACTTTACTCTTGAAAGCTGTAAAGTTGTAAAGCCAAAAACATCCAAGGGCATATATAATATAAATACCCAAAGATACCTAGTTGATAGTTACTTCGGATTTCTCAGAAAATGGCAGCCGAAAATAGCTTCGAAAACTTCAAGAAAATAATGTATGAAGGGTAGATAATTCTGTAGTAACAAGATATTGTTAATTTTGTACACCTTTTATGTAAGCATGTACTCGTGATAAGTTGTTACATTATTCAGTTGACAGAGGTGTGAGTCTTTTCATGTCAAAGGTATTTAGGGTTCAACGGAGAGGTATTTACAAATAATTGTAGAAATTAAAAATACCTGCCGAATAGAGAACTTTTGGAAGTCGGTTAAAAAAGTAGTAGTTTGTAGGTATGTGGACTGGACGTAAAGTGGACTGGACGTAAAGGCTACGCCGATCTCCCAGTCCACCCCCACTAAGACGCTGCGGGAATTTCGGTGCTGGGTTGTTTTAGTGGGTATACCGGGCTTGCCCGGGGAGTCCCACATACCCCTCCCACTCCCCCGAGTGAGAGGGTATGCGTAACGCATTTTTTCCCAGCCGAAAAAAAAAAAAAGGATGTGAGCTTGCAGAGTAAACGCGCAGGCCATGAGTGTTCATGGCCTGCGCAGAGATATGGGCTGCGACTATTTCTTGATGTGGCAAATACAAATATTAGTATCTCTACCCCCCCATCCATCCTACTACGGGGCAAAATTCTTTGGCTCCCTCGAATACACACGTCTGTCTTCTGCCATTGTGCACCACTCACATCTTCGTCTTAGCCCTCTTTCGATCGTAAAAGGTTGATTCGAAGTATTGGCAGAATGAGTCTCGATGGAATGAGACTCATTCTGCCAATACTTCAAATATTTTTAATAGATAATAATTCTGCCTTTAAAATTTCGACAAAAAACTTTAGAACTAGTGAACCGCTGATCTAAAAAGGCCACTTTTGCAGAATCAGAAAGCATTTCGCTTTCGGTCACTGTCAAATTTTGCCAATCAACCTTGAATCTAGTGCGTTAGCGATAAAGATGACAAATGAAAAAAAACTGTCAAACGCAGTATTCCCCAAGATAAATTGGTTCAAATCCTACAAATGGCTTGTCATCAGTCGCACGTGCAAATCTCCAGTTCCGCATACTTACCTCCAATTTCAAGCACGTTTTACTCCGAACACAAGTAAAGAACACGCTCTTAAATCGCCCCGAATCAAACCTCTGTGGACCACGAACTTACCAGAGACAAAATCCGAACTGTACATGTTTCCTTCAACTATTTAGAAGCCAGCACTACAAGATGTGGAACTTCCAACTTTGGCGTGAGTTACTAAGGTTGTTTTTTGACTGTGTTGTGTTAGAGTTCTTTGTTACTTCGCATCGTGAATATTGAGAAGGAGCTCTCGGGAGTTTGGGAGTGACATGAACTAGGATACAATGTGTCATACCTAAAGAGCATGCGAAAACAGGCTTTGGTGTGAAACTTGACTTAGTAGAAAACATGTTGAACATTTTAACGCAATTATTCAGCGTGCGCTAAGGTATTTTGTTAAAGTAGCGATGTTGTCTGCTTGCTGGCAGCATTTTTAGTTGAGTGTGTGTTTAAGTAAAATATTGGTGTTTGAGCGTCTTCAAGTAAAACAGTGCAGTTTTGTCGCATACTGAAAAAGCGTTTTGTAGCTGAATACCTTTTTGTGGTTACGCTGAATTAAGACTAAAACCGTCAAGTAAGTGATGTCAAGATTTCAGAAAAGCGTAGAAACAGTAAGCATTCTCTGGTTCCATGTTTGAACTAAGTCGTTATATCTACTAACTAGGTACACTACTGTACCCATAACGTCACTGTTGCAAAGAAAAATTCTATCAGCGCTACAACCATAGTCAAGAGTTTATAATGTTTGGTTCGGTTCGCGTACCATTTCGTCAACTCGTGTCCGTATATACTGGAATTTTGACAACCGCTATCGGTAATAGAATGTCTCTTTGACTACTTTCACCAATCAACCAATGCCACCGGTCCTAAGACACTACCCTTCAACATACATACAAAACATTCAGACTGCACGAAGTTTAGCTTACTATAGTCCAACTCGTATAGCAGGTAGAGAAGAACATGGTGCCCTTTCGTAGTCTGTATTGGCAGACCCACCATATGCCTGAAAAAGAAAAAAAACTATTAACTATCTTCGGTGAGAATCTCTCTTCACGTCTTGTAAAACGTTAGTCTTCCCCAAAGGAACCCAATAGTAACTGAAACTACAAATAAATAAACAATGAATATGGAAAGAAACAAACGGTCCAACCGACCCGTTCACGGTTGTATCACAGGATCCGTTCGGCCCGTTGTTAAATTTATATTGGATTACCCCATTAATTCTGTGTAATCGCCGGCTGAACTAATTAGTATCCCCCACTCCTGACGAGGATTGAAATTTAATAGTTCGTTGTGATTATTAACTGGTTGTTTTTTTATTGTAATTGTTTTATTTTTAACTTGAGCTTGAGTGTGGATTTTCATTGGTGTGAAATACGGGCTTGTCTTTCTAAAATGTGTGTGTTTTTTAGCTTTTCAATTGAGGTTATTGTATTAAAAAATTTTATAACTAATGCTTTATGTGTTTATAATTAACGTGTGTTTCTCACTGTTAGTTCGATTCTTTTTCGATTCTTTGAACTAAAAGAAATCTAACAAACTATGCAAATATTTCGAAAAATGAATGAATAAAAAGAATTCTAACAAAAACATCTGTAGATGTGAATGAATTGGCACAACTCAAGGCAGGGGAGCTTAGTATTGCTCGCCTTATGGCTAAAACGGAGAAACTTCTTTTTTTCTATTCAACCATGCATATTATTCATTCACCTATAACGCTGACTATAGACAGAAGCAATCAATAACAGCCAATAAAAAACAAAAACAAATTCCATTTTCAAATCCGTTAAAACGATGCAGTGAAAAACTGGCCACAAATAAAATACACTACTTTAAAAAAATAATTACGACACGTCACAATACAGGTACATAATATGTGACGTCTCATCTCAGGTGGCTCACGATACTTCTATTAGGGCTATTAGCTTAATTACGGCCTCAAAATGCCCTCAGAGAGGCCTCGACACTCGTTAGGCCTGAGCGGCCCACGGGCCCGACCCAGGCCTACTCGGGGGAATAGCTAGGAATTTTCAATTGGCCCTCATGCGTAAATATTGTTGAGTATCGTGATTCTTGTGTAGTTACTCCAACAACCGATACTTTGAGTGTTTAGTGGGAATTCTGTTATTGCTCTGCGAATATTTCCAGATGATTTTGCTGTTTACCAAAGTTTTATTGATGTTTCGAGTTGTTTGTTTTGCTATCTACGTTAGAGTTATTTTCCTGTTCATTTCTATTTGATTACGGAACATTTTGAACGGATTATTTTGTATTGTTGTGCTATGAATGCCCACAAACTAGAAACGACCAATGTTTTTTCAGATTTCTACTGTTATCGTACATATCTGATTGAATCGTAATGATTTCTATTGATTTCAGTTTGTATCGAACATCTAGATTTCTTCGCAAACTGCTTTACAGCCATACACTCAAACTGTATGATTCATACAGCACTCAGCTCCATACATTCAGAACCATTTGCAAAAAATCCACACGAAATCTGTCAGTCGACCAAAAATATAGTACAAAACATGCATACACATAGCCATTCGGGATGGTAGCGCGGTACACGACTGAAGCATGAATGTGACGAATGGCTCTGCCTGAGGATATGAAATACTGATACATGTACACCCGATTGGTTGGCTCGCCGGTATTGTGCATGTTGCAGAGTGTATCTACGAGTATGTATATCCCATGAATGTAAAGGGAATGGTTAGATTTAAAATTTAACTCACAGTAGGCTGAAATTTCGAAACGAATGGGCTTGTGTCCTGAAAAAATCTAATTAGTCCGTCAGTTAGATTATCAAAAAATATTTGACCCTTGTTTTTTCTTTTATTACGGGAACCAAAATTGACGAAGTTACGACGCTTTTAAAATTCTCAATACGTCACACCGTCGCATAATTTTTTGTGAGTCGTGACGTCACAAGCCCCCACTCCCGAGTTTTGATGCGTTTTATCTTTGTCAATATTCATTGATTTACAAAAACAAAAAATACGTGTCCATTATTTTTCAATACTCTAACTGACGGACTAAATAGTTTTGCAATTTTTGGATGATGGAATCTAGCCTATTCTAGAAGGCTGATTAGTTATGTATGAAATTCGATTTAGAACTGTCGGTTTTGAATTCAAATTCAGTGTGATGGAGTCGTTTTAAAATGGGATTTATTTTTAGACTTAGATTTTGGTAGCTGATGATGAAAAGAATGACAAAAGTGACTAGCGACAATCTGACAGTTCTACAATTTTGTATGATTCCTTCATACATTTTCTGCTTTATTAAAAAACACCTTTACGGCAGGTGTTTTTTAATAAAGCAGTTTTTTTTAAATGTTACAATTATGTCAGAATTTGATAAATTCGTCGCATTAGCAATAATAATAAACAGGGCCCTGGCGTTCTGGTTGAACTAATTAACACAATAAGCCATGACCACTCATTTCAGCTGTAACTAGGAAGCCTATGCCTACGTTGTCATGGCAACAGCGCAACAGCTTAAAAATCCAAGATAAAACACCCCAAAAAATAATCACTAAAACATCGGTCAGGGCAACACGTAGAGCACGAACCGTTCCGAAAGCGTAACATATATTTATTATTCTCTCTACTTTGACGGGTACAGGTAAAAGCCTTTTAGATTAACCGTTGCACCGTAATGAAGATAAAGGGCTCCGTTTGGATACTAAATAGGTAGCAGAAGTACCACTCCACTTAATGCACGATAATAGGCTAACATATACATGCATGTAATCTTAGAAGCTTTCTGCTGTTTATAGAATAATGAAACTGCGTTTTAATATAATACTTTTCAATTACTTTAGCTCTAAGCTAGCTAGCTTAACCTAAGAGGGGTAAAAAAACGCTACGTTTCGCAACGTAACAGTAATAAAATCTTAATAATTTTAGAACCTCATTTTTATGTAGCAGGTTACCTTACTTACTAACTTATAAAAATAACAATGTAAAACGAACCAAGATCAGTTTTATTCGTATGGCAATAATTTCGAAAGACGTCTGAACAAGACTCTAGACTAGCCCATTTAGGGACTGATCAAGACAATGAAAGTTTGAAATTTTGAAAAGCGGAATGTCAGAAGTTTTTTTTATTTTGTTTATAGTAACGTAATGCCCAGTTGAAAGCAATAGCTCCCTATTACATAGGACTTCTGGCGCAAAGTGGACCTGCCTGACTCTTCAGGAATTATAGGCATAGTGTTATTCTGTAGCAATTTCAACCTAATACAACCCGAAATTAACCTTCTGCTGAATCCTGCACTATGTCAATGTTGTCTACTTGGTAAACGAAAAAGTTTAAAACGTAACGATGCGGTGTGCTAATTGGGCATGCGATTTTGTACTTACACTGATTTATTTCTTAATTATTCAGCGTAATTGTAAAGGAACTTGGAGTAATGTTCCGCGATTTGTTTGTGTTGAGGATGTTTTTAGAGTTCTTTTGTAGTTGTCCTGTTTGTTAGGCGTCGGCTTGAAGAATTGTGTGTTTTTGTATGAAGTTGATTTGGTATTTTTATTTGTGTACCTCTTACACAAATAAAAATTCCAAATCAACTTCATACAAAAACACACATTCCGGGTGAAACTCGCTTCCATCTTCGGCCTAATCATCACTTTCCATCAGGTGAGATTTGGGCCAAGAGTTTCCCCGTTTCGTATAAAAATATATATATATACAGGGCGTATTTGACATCGTAACGCAAACTTCGGGAAAAGGCTACATCTCATGCCACTAACCAAATTGTGGAAGTCATTAATCTCGCTAATGAACGGTTACAGAAATTGTCATTTTCGAGCGCGCAATGTATTGTGAACAACGCGATACAAACGCGTGAGAGCGTTGCACGCAATACATACCTACTTCACGTCTTGCACACAAACGTACATGGTCTGCGAAGCCGCCGCGGCGACGCGCCGCGCCGCACCGCGCGCGTATGTGTGTATGTAGGTAACTACGAATCGCCACATGAAATTACTTAATCACTGAGAAATAACTACGGTGCCTACCTGCTGATGGTAGGAACATGTTTATGCAGAATGTTAGAGAAAAAAGCGGACCTTGAGCTATGTTTCTATCAGCGAAATGTGTTTGAATTTGGATTGCATCTAGGTATCGTCTAAATGGATGGCAACTAACAAGGTCACCTTGAATGGAACACTGCATTACGTCCTTCTTAAACATGCTTAAGAACTTGTTTTTGAAGAGCTTAAGAGAAAAGAAGGAGCCATAAGCTTAGTCTTTTAAAATCACGACTCCGATAAAGATTGATTACAAAAAATAAGCTTGTAAGTACATCGAGATCCGGTAACGCAGCTAGCTAATGAACTACCTAACTCTCTTTGAATGTACCTAAATACCTACGAATATCATCCTTCGCCGACGGCAATAATATCACATAAAATAATTTTAATCACTCAAAAATACCTACCTACTAACATGATTATGCAGAAGTTAAGGAGACTTGCTTAGTCTCTTATAATCACGAACACGACTCCGATAAGGATTGATAACAAAGCCGGCGATGTGCGAGTTAGACTCTCACACAAAGGGTTCCGTACCATAACCATAAACAAAAAACACGTTTCTTGTATGCGAGCTTTCCAATGGAGCTCTCTGTAAATTTTATTTTTTATTTGTTAGAAATACCATGCCTGAGATACAGCCCACTAACAGACAGACGGACCGGCCGCGGCGGCTGAACAGCAGAGGCTTAGTAATAAGGTTCCATTGGTTACCTACTCTTCGGGTACGGAATCCTAAAAAGAAGCTTGCAGTAGGTATTAACGAGTAACTATCTAACTCACCTTAGGCTCGCTCACCCCTAATCAGATAGGGTTCGAAGTGGCCGGCGCCAGCACTGAGCGCGGCGCCGAGTTTCAGCGTGGACACGGGGCAGAAACGTTGGGTCCTGACGCTGAGGCCTGAGCACACTCCTCACACAGCGACGCAAACACATTCACTATGCGATTCCGCTTCTCGGCTGCGGAATCGCACTCTGCTGACACAAACACCTTGTCCTTGACATAACCCCAAAGAAAAAAACCTAATGGGGTCAAGTCTGGTGAGCGAGCTGGCCATGGCTCCCGGCCGAATCTCCCAATCCACCGATTCCCGAATGATTCGGTAAGGCAGCGTCACATCATCAGCATGTTACCGTATTCTTGGGCACTGAAGTTCTCATTAGGTCCAGATGACATTTTTCAATGAAACACAAAGACACACAAAAACACGCAAGTTCACAGAAAGAAACCAAAACTTGTCTTCTCTAACGTTTCGAAAACCGATTTTTGCAAAAAAAAATGCACTCGTTCGCGATCAGCGTCAACAAGGAACTGACAAAAATCCAAAATGTTCTTTCGATCTATCCTTTGAGGTCGCCGACAGATACCTACATTGGACCTACAGTGCCAGGGCCGGGCTTGCGATGATAATAGTATGAAAATTCATTTTTTTGCTTTTAATTTATTAATGTTTTTTTATCGAATAATTTTGGTATTGTAAAACTGAACTTTTTTTTAAAACCAAACAGAAACAAATTAGGGTCATCAATCGTCATGATTAAGTTTCAACAACCGTGTTGATGCCGTATTTAAAATTCTGTCACATTAATTGTATCAAAGCGTAAAATGGGTATAGCAAGATCCAATTTTATTGTAATAAGCATAACATTACTTATTTTAACTTATTTATTTATTTAACAATTTATGTACAAACATTTTATCAGAACATAAGAAGAAGGAAACAGAAAACAAAGCATTATTATGGTTTTACGCAATTATTAATAGTAAGAAAAAAAAAAAAATATTTTCTCGGTCGGATATCATCATGACTCCACATAAACGCTTATTAAAAAGCGTTTTACCGGTTGCACCCAAATACGGCCCTAGCGTCCGTCGGTTTCGTCGGTAAAGGTCAAAGAGCGCGCGCTACGTGTTGCCGCCGCAATATGAAAATGGGTTTTATCGACACAAAACAAAGTAACCGATTTTCAACCTTAACTTATTACGTTAATGTTGGAAATCGGCTACTTCGTTTTGCTGTGATACGTTTCATTTTCTTTGGAATGCAGTCTTAGGCGGCATGCTTTTAAAAAATCATACACGCGTGACACACATGCATACTTGTTAGTGTGTGGGCAGCTACTATGCATTGCGTTGACCTTTCGTTTGTACTTTAGCACAGCTGAGCTGATACCTATTTGTGGTTTTATTTACATTGCTCTTTTTAGTGAAACTAGTTAATTAATTATTTTTTTATTAAAAATCTCATTGCGTTAGGTCAGAATAACGATTATGAGCAGTCTAAAGTAAAAAAAACTCTTGAAAAAACTGGAAAAATGAGAAAAAAGCCGATGAAAAATTCCAACTCTGGGGTGTCCAGAATCATGCCCTGGACCCATGGAAATCGTTTGTGCGTCGATGTCAGATACACCGTGTATTTGCTAAGCATAGCAAACCTTTCCTTTATCTACTGATAGTGGAAAGTTGTACCTATCGGTCCTTGAGTCTTTTTGGCCTCGCACAGATTTAGTGTTAGCGTTTAGGATTTGTCTATCTGTCAACATATTTTTGTTATAGTTAGTTTTTGTACTTACTTTACTTTATGTGTATTGTGCGAGTCCCAAATAAAAACTTTTCTTTCTTTTTATCAGCCGAAAGACGGCTGGACTTAGGTCAAACAAACGGTCCTGTACGTCTCGCATCCATTGGCTACCCGGAACCCTCTCCAGCTCGTCAGTTTACCTTGTGGTAGTCCGCGCCAATGCTGCGTCATCCGATACGCGATCGCCACTCCAGAACGGTCCATGATGAGTGTTCCGATGGTATGATAGACGCCAGAAATTGCTCAAAAATAGCTTTAACACAATTTTTCTATAAACCAGTTGAAATCTTCAGGTGATTTTAAAAAGAAGTGTATCTGTCTATTCTTAAAACTTAGCGTGAAGTGAGTTTCAAACTCACCGAAAATATTTAAAATACCAGGACCGTCATATTTGTAGTCAAGACCACGACACTCACGTTTAAACAGAGACATTTCTCGGATCAATTAAATCCCATCCCTTTAAAAAAGTTATTCGTACTCATCGCTTTCAAATCCAAGATTCCAATGAACTGAAAATTCGTTAACCCTGCGTAACCCACGACTTTTGAAGTCGGTTTTTGAAGTCGTTTGAATTTAATTTGTAACTCCTCAATATTTGATATTTGAGTTGGAAGTTTGGTCGGAACCGATTCCGATTTGCCTACTTTACGTATAAATAAATTATATTCTTATTGTTTATTTTCTGCGGTGTTGGGTTTGCTTGTTGGTTCGCTGGTTTGATTGATTACAGGGCTTCAAGTTTTGGTATACAGTTTGATAAACCTTACTGTACACGAGTATTTACTAGTCTTTACTGAATACAATCTTCAACGTAATCCGTTTCTTATCAGAAAATGTGATCTCTCTTTACCCCTGTATCTTATCTATTTCTAGTCCACAGCGTATCAGTTATTTTGTGTATTCAAGTTAAAGGTAAGAATAGAATAGTCCATATCTGCCTATATGTACTTACATTAAATGCTTCACATTAGCTTTACATACCAGAAATACTACTGTTAGTCACCAATAATATTATTAAACAAAGTCCTCCGCCGCGCCTGTCTGTCTGTTCGCGGTAAACTTAAAAACTAGTGCACCAATTTTCATGCTGTTTCCCATGGATAGAGTGGTTCACGAGGAAGGTTTTAATTTATCGATCGCGTGTAGCCGCGGGCATCAGCTAGTCTATATATTATATAAAAGGTAAAGCTGACTCACTGACTTATATTTATTTATTTTTTGGAAGACTTACAGACTAATATTATTATAATGACATAATAATATCTAAATTGCAATTAAGAAGTCTCCACAGATAAATACAAACTAGATAATTCCTTCATAGACCAAGTTACATCTTATATTTTCTATTTAACTTAGAAATTCTCTCAAAGTTGATTGGTTTCGTTAAATTTTATGTAAGTTTGTTATACAGCAATTGGTTCAAATTTAGGTAGGTACCTATTGTACAAAAAATGGCCTGCAAAACAGTCCCCTAGTCCCCGCAATGATATCCATAATACCCTGAATTTACTTCCTCATGATGAGATGAACCTAAAACTGGTCCATTTTTTTATTCATATAATAGTTCATTCCTATTCAGTCACTGCAAAACAATCCCCTTGTCTCCGCAATGATATCCATACCGCCGCTAACGAACGACCCAGTTCCTTTGAACACAGAAGGCACTACCAAATTAATAGGCCCATTATATATCTCGGAAATTAAATCGTAATGGCCTGCAAAGTCGACAGTCACACTCACGTTACAAGACCTAGAAAGATTAACGTTTTTATAAGTCCGCTAAAAGCGAGGAATTAGCACTAACCTCGCGAAGACTTATAGGCTCTAGATAAGATTTATTCTACAGGCATTTTCTGGCTTTTTTGGTCTATTTTCTTGGTTTGATATGTGTTTGGTTTTCAGTTTATTTCTAGTGTTGTTATATGAGAGCTTCTTTCATATAAAAAATGCATTGCATTCGCCAATTTTTGACGGGCTCTAACACGAATTGTTCCTTACTATAAACCAATAAAACACATTTCTTGTAAGAGAGCCCCCTTTCATTTTTCATTTAATTTTTATTATTTGTTATAGAAACGGCAATAGAAATAAACACTCTGTGAAAGTTTTATACAGTTCTTGAGATACAGCCTGCTGTCAGACAGACGAGCGGACTGCACAGGCTTAATAAAAGGGTTCCGTAGGGTATCTTTCGGGTACGGGGCCTAAAAAATATATCGATATTTTTTGAAGGCGCATAGGTTTTGCTGCTTAACAATTGATTGAACTTTTGAAACGTGACCTTCTTGACATACAACAACTGCTACTGCAAATAAAATAAAGAATAAACAAAGCCCATAGACAAAAAGTCTCAGAGTTGCTTCATTCTTCAACTTCGAAACTTCGTTTCGTAATTAAAGAAAAAACGTACTCAAATTCCACGTAAAGCGTAACGACTTTGATATAAAATTTTACGTAACACTACAAAAATACTGTTATACATTTATCACGATTTTCTGACCCACTTCGTCCGACCCAATTACAACATTATTGACATTGATAGATTGGATTCAAGTAAATATTGGTGTCGATGTCAAAAACAACGGACAGTAGTGATAGCCAGGGTATTGTGGCCACGCTTTATAAGCGTTGTTATTGCAGGGATTAAACTTTTTGTTCATTATTTATCTATACCAATATTATAAAGCTGAAGAGTTTGTTTGTGTGTTTATTTTTCAGCTAAATCGGTTGAGCCGTTCTTAAGTTATAAATGGTGTAACTAACACGAAGTCGTGTCGTCTTTTATAAATATATAGATTAGTATAGATAGTTACTCAGCAGTTTTCACGATGATTTAAATTTCTGCTACCTGATCTGTCAAATAACTACGAACGCGGTAGCTGGGATATTAATTTAAAGGTAATAATTAACGCGACATAATTTAAATTACTTGTATCTAGGTGTACTGTGTTCATGTTATTAATTAATTACTGGTAAAACAACAAAGAAAATTACTGTAAAGCTCTCTCTCACCTAGTTTATTAAATACTGGCTTCTGCCAGCGGATATATATGGTTGGTCCTATGGGTTATTCCAGACAATAATCTACCTCTGTGCCAAATTTAATAAAGATCATTTCAGACGTTCTGACGTGAAAGAGTAACAAACATCCATCCATCCTCACAAACTTTCGCATTTATAATATTATAGTAGGATTAGTAGGTAAGGATAAATTTCAGATGGATGTCTGTAGCAAAATTTAATCAGATGGCCAATTCTACTGAGAGCACTTGTATTTCTACATTTTTGAGTGATTTTTGCCAAATTTGCGTCTAAGTAGCGAATGCAATTGTTACTTAAGAATTAGTAGAAATGGCCATTAGCCAAAAACAATACCTACCATTAGAAAACCTTTGCAAACAGACGAAGAGCAAATTTCACCTGTGAAACTGAACGCGATCACTAGATCTAAACTGCGTTCAAGAGCTGTCGCAGTAGGGCCAATTCTACTATTTTTTATAAAACATTTCGCGTTCGCATGTCAATCGCAAACTGTCAAAAAAGCCTTGATTTTCATACATTTTTGACAGTTTGCGATTGAGATGCAAATGCCATGTGAATGTAAAAATCAGTAGAATTGGTCCTAGTATCAATATAAAAAATTGTAAACGTAGTTCGTATGCTGATCGTGTTTAGTTTCATTGATGAAATCCGTTCTTAGAGTTGCGATCACAAAGACTACAATTCAATGTGGTAACTAATTGAAAACATTCCGACGCCTAACTTCCTGTTCTGTTTCTGAGCCGTTCTTTGCCAGTTTTTACATTTTTTTTTTGTTGATAAATTCTTCTTTGTATAAAACTTTTGCCATGTGAATATAAATGTTAAGAGTGTGTATTCCGTCCACTAGCGCCGCCAATCGTTTTTTATTAATAGTGGTAAATTTATGACACGTAGATAAAAAACCGCTCTGTAGTGTACTGAAGAAATGTATCTATTGTTTTTTGACAGCTATTTTTAATACATAACTCATGAATAAATAGCCAAAACGGCAATTATTGCTAAAAGTGGCCACTTTAGCAAAAATATCGACTTTGGCAATTATTTATGTTCTAAAGTACAAAACATAACTCTCAAAAAATAATAAATACATTTCTTCAGAACACTACAGAGCGGTTTTTTATCTACGTGTCTTAAATTTACCACAATTAATAAAAAAAGATTGGCGGCGCTAGTGGACGGAATACGCCCTCTTAATAAAACTTTTCCGTTACTAGTGAGTGACTGACACACAATATGCAGCTTCCTTGGGGAGTGTAGGAGAGCACTAAGAGGAGATTTCCCGAAATTCCTACGGGAACGGGAAAAAACGGGATATGGTGTACATACGAAGTTGCAGGCAAAACTAGTTGACAGATAAAAGAAATTCTTATCACAGTTCACGGCCACTGGCAACCAATGGCCTCAGATCGTTGCCAATAGGATTAAAAAAAAAAAAAACGAGGATTACGTAAATGGGTACGTCTCGGTGCGAGTTCGCCATTTGAATTTACCCTGCTAAGTCGACTTGTTGTAATTGAAACGAAACTCTCGACTTGACTCGCCTTGTAGCGGTTAATGTGCGTTTGCCCTTACCATAGATGTGGAGGTATGGACTGAGTGTTCCCTATTCCGCTGTAAACACGGTCAACACAGTGTTACGTGAGACAGACGTTCTCTATATAAACAGTGGGAACACTGTCTAAATAGCTCAAAAAATTGTTTTTAGTAGTGTTCTGGACTAAGGTCTACTGGATACACTTTTTTTCGTCTTTTCTCTAATATTCAGTAGGTATGTCAATGTCATTACCTGTTATTTGCATGGTTACTAAAATGCCGATTTCAGATGTTATTTAGTTTGATTTGTAAGTGACAGTGCTGTTGGTTTGCTTATTAATAAACAAATAAATGGCGTCATCTCACAGAAGTTGCCTCTTTCTAGAATTTTTATTGCTGTAAACCAATGGCTTCATAGTTTCCCCACGTTACCACACTTATAGAAGAGAGATAAGTACTCCTATTTACCGCCCAGTCGCTTTTTTGTTTCTATAGGGTCGAAGTTTTTGAGATGGAATTGCTCAGTTCATTCCTCTATAGCTTTACACTTTTACATATTTTTTTTCTTCGTCGCCATGATTCCAGTTCTTATTCCTCTTTTTATTTCTCTTTCATAAAGCGGTGTGTTGAGGTTTTGTGTTTCCTTTTATTCTTTTTTTAAAGAGCTCGTAGTTATGAGAGGTTAATATTGGTGTTATTAGCTTTTGTTTTGTTTATTAGGTTTGTTGTGCTAACGACAACTTTGTAATTTGTAACTTAGCAATGTGGACACATTTTAAAACTAGCTTGATAATGTAATAAAATATTAAACTGTCTTCTGCTAGCTACATATCAGGGATAAAGCTGAAATTGACGCGGGAGACAGCGGTTTCGCCAGAATTATCCCATCGGAACATAATCCTTCGATATAAAGTATCCTGTTCTTATCCAGGATATAGAGTACCTGTTTTCCAAGTGATATCGAAATCCATTCAGCCGTTAAAACGTGATGAGTGGAGACAAATAAACAGAAATACTTTCACTTTTGCAGACCTCAACCAAATCAGACCTCCCCAAATCTTAAATTATTAATCCATACGCTTCCCCCCATATTTTACCGTAATCCCAAAAACGCCACAGAGTAACCATACCACGTGTTATCGCGTTAGCCTACTGACAAATTGGCTTGCCATGAACTTCGGACTTCCCCACTCATAGGTACACCCCGAACGTATATCACGGAGATAAGAATATTATTCTGCAGACACAGATAACTTTTATTGAGTTGAATAACTGCTGTAATATTTCGTTCGATCTAAAAAGTGCTACGTTACATAAGATAACAGTTTGTGCAGTGTGGACACTAGTGGCTAATAGCGGCCATTTTGTCTTTGGATGTCTTACGGGCGATGAAAGCATTATGTTGAGTCGATAAAGTAAGCAGTTTCGGTCTATTATGTGGAATTGGACATATTTTTCGTGGCGTGATTTGTTGATTAATAGTGTTATTTCTGTTTCCGATATTGATTCATTGGATTGTAAAACTGTCTTAGTAAAGAAAACATGATAGAAGAATTTATACAAATTACAACTTTCTGTTTAATTTAATAAAATACTAGCTGACCCGTGCAACGTCGTCTGCGTAACATTTTTGATTACTGCTCCTTTCCTATTGGTCTTAGCGTGATGATATAGGTATTAGGTATAGCCTATCTAAAAAGATTTTTTCAAATCGGACCAGTAGTTCCTGAGATTAACGCATTCAACCAAACAAACAAACCAATCAAACAAACAAACAAACTCTTCTGCTTTATAATATTAGTATAGATGTTGCTGTCTTATGTGTACAAATTGTCTCTAAGTACCAGGTTGGACAGTGATCAAACACGACCCTATATTAAAATTCTCTTTCAAAAGTCTTATACCATGATCCTTCCCATCATTATTAAAAAAAATCAAACCCCAACCAGCCAATTCACAATAACCCTAATAATTCCGTCTTCAACCCTTACCTACCAACATTAAATATTACAGGTAAGAATAATCTCCATAAAGATTATAGATTTAATTTGCAAAAGCAACCAGCGGTGTTTTTATTTGGACGGGGAGGCCGCTTCGGAATTAAAGGTAAACTAATTCGCGAAATGGAGGGTAGATCTTGATTCGTATAGACTTTAAAGTTACTATGAAACCTTTTGTTCGAAAATTTCGTTATGCTTTTGTTTGTTTTGAATTTGGAATGCGTTTTGACTTTTGAAAATGGAATTAAATAATGGTCTAGATTTTGGTGTGTTTTTTTTAAGATTATCTTGGGGTTTTGCATTAAAAGTTTAAACTAATACGCTGTATGGCTTTATCCACTCTTTTTTCCTCCTTTTATGTCATCAATGACACTTGACCGGCAAAAGAAATTACAGTTAAACCTATCACGTAAGCCACATTTTATACGTATATTGTCACGAGACTTCCGGCAGCCTTATCTCACTATGTGACCTATAGTATAAGTTTAATTAAATTGTAGCTTATTTGCCTCAATTGAATGGTTCAGGGAAACCTGTGGTCACAACACAATAAATACTGCTTTTACATCAAATTACACTAAAATATTATTTATTTTAATTGATATAAATAAGAGTGACGATAGAAATATTCCAGCCACTAAAAGTAATTACGTAAGTACCTATTCAATGTAGCAAGACCAAATGAATTACCTTTTATAAAGCCTCACTTGCTTTTAGTGCTCTCAGGCGTAGACGCCATGTCAGGCTAATATGAAAAATATATTACCTTGTTCCGACGAGATTTCGGTGCCTACAAGAAGATATTAGTTTTAATATTGCCAATATGTAGGCAAGTGAAGATAGGATAGACCTATTTTGTAAGCTTCTATTTGAATTCTGAAGCAAAATAGCTTTAGTCGTTTTGCAAGTTTGAACTTCACTTGTTTTTAGTTTTATTGTATTTTTTTTTTACTTTTTATAGGCACGCGTTTGACCACTATCTCACCTGATGGTAAGCGATGATGCGGTCTAAGATGGAGCACGCTTGCCTAGAAGTAACCTATTCACTCTTGACCTAAAGACTCCCAGGTTGTAGCTATCAGGAAACACATATAGGTTATCTTTTGTTTTAATCGCTCTTTGTGGTATGAATTTATTTACTCAACTGAATGTTAACTTAACGTTTGAGTAATTATTGCTTATGTGCCTACCTACATAACCTGAGAAGTTTTGTTATAGTTATTTGTTACTAGCTTAAGGACTGTATAAGCAAAATCGTAGGCTGACAGCAGGTTTATTTGCTTATCTTTTTTCAAACAGAAATGATAGATAGATAAATCATAGCAATAGATTTGAAAATAATACTTTGTGTCTTACAAAGTTTTTTTTTTTCAATAATTTGTGAACGCGTCTATATCCTTTCTATACCCACAATAGCGTCTGCAAATGTATCATAAAATAACGAATCTCGTTTTTATTGAAGAACATTCTTAGCAGATTAAATCTTACTAATGCTGAATCAACTATTTCAGTCGACTCTCAAAGCAAACAGCAGAGCAGTACATTTCTCCGACTCCTAAAATTAACCAAAGACAACAATTCCGTATTTGTCCAGTACAACAAACAGCCATTGCGAAGATTTACAATAACTTTATTGAGATAAATACCGCGTGTATCTGACATCGACGCACAAACGATTTCCATGGGTCCGGGGCATGATTCTGGACACCCTAGACTTAGAATTTTTCGTCGGCTTTTTTCTCATTTTTTTATTTTTTTCAAGGGTTTTTTTTACTTTAGACTGCTGATAATCGTTATTCTGACCTAACCCAATGAGATTTTTAATAAAAAAATAATTAAATAACTACTTTCACTAAAAAGAGCAATCTGAATAAAGCCACAAATAATATCAGCTCAGCTGAGCGGATACTTTGTAGTACTCTTAAAAAAAATCAGAAAAGAACCGACGAAAAATTCCAACACTGGGGTGTCCAGAATCATGCCCTGGACCCATGGAAATCGTTTGTGCGTCGATGTCAGATACACGCGGTATAGCAGGGTTCCGTACGGCGCGGTTGAAACACGACCAATTTTAAATGTACCTATAAATAAACGAGGAATTTTGCCGTTATTCAGAGAATCTGTCGCGCTCCGCTTTCGGCCTGGTTTGCGATCCCTGCTGCTCGTATAAATGTCTTAGCAGGGTTTGTACGTCGTGGTGAATTAGTATTGGTTTCTGATTTTTGGTCCCGTTTGTATGGAAATCTTAATTTAATTGGTTTAGTGGGCAGTATTAGATGAGGAATATAAACTAGGGAAATTATTTAGTAAGAACCTAAGTTATTCTGTTGATTAATGACGAGACTGGCATAAATCTGATATAAAAATGAGATAACTTATAGTCCGTTTTTATTGCAGTGAAGTAGGGTAGATATACATGTGACATCTAAATTCGCAAGTGTATCCCTTGAAACTCGTATGTTTTTTAACACATTCAATTTTAAGTAATAATTAAATAAAAATTAGAACTGCTACTACTCAAGAGTTTTGTAGGTGTTTATGTTTTTAATACCTTACTTTATAGGTACCTTAAAATAAGAAAACAAATCTTCATACGCAGACCACACATATAAACATACAACAACACATAACCGCGAGCAATTTCAAAATTCTCACCGCTCTAAAGTCGGTTGAAAGTGGAGCAAACTTCAAAATCTGCGCGTTGTTCCCGTCTCGTAGTTTAATTAAATCGGATAGTTGTGCGGAACCCTTTGTCTAAGTCTCATTATGTGCGATTGTCGCCCCACGCCCCGGGTACCCGGGTCCCCGAGTCCCGTCTCGCGTGGGAATTTGGTAACATGCTGTATGTTTGAGATGCATCCTGAATCGTTTATTAGTTTTGGTTCGTGGATTTTTTCAGCATATTCGTGAACAGGTCTTCCGCGTATTTTTGGGGGTATAAATTTGCTGCGCACTTACTGGGCCTTGTACTTCTGCCAGAGGCTACACTACCGGGATATAAACCATCTTATTCCTGGATATTATCTACAAGTGTGCAGTCTAGTCTAGTTTAACCCATTGTGTAAGTCTCATTATGTGCAAGAAAAAGGATTTACTGTCGAATAAGTGACATGCATATAAAGGATTGCCACCCCTTGACAGGGTCCCCGTCTCGTCGTCCTCCTTAATGCCCTTTGCGTTCCAGGGCCGCGGTGCCTCTTTCAAACAACTTCCACAACAGTTCACCGCTGCACAAAAGATTGTCGTTATTTTCAACAGAAAATCTGATCCACTGTGTCGACGCACCAAACATGTAAGTATGGCTTGCTATGCTCTTGACCACAATCACGCTTTCCATCAAGCGTGATTGTGGTTCAGAGCAAGCCCATAACATTATAATAAAATGAAAAAGTATCATGGAACTGATATTTTTCTAGAATTGAATTTCCATGATGAATTTCAAGTCCATTAACCTCTAAAGTCTGATTCTAACCTTATTCAAATACGAAAGTGAAAGCAAAGAAAACGACGTCCATCAATTAAAATAATTCCCCTACCTTTCAAGAATAAAAATCAACTGCCAATACCGACCTACTTCATAAACACTTTCAAATTAAAAGGTGTCTGAATAATCAGATTTCGTTGTAAAAACCGGAGCGTTAGCCTGAAAATGAAAATCCATTATGAAGAATCATTTGACCCTGTTACCGTCAATTACTCAAACTTTCTTTCGGAATTTCTTCGAAGGCGATACTTTCTTTATTAAAATAAATACATGGGGCACTTAATGCTGAAGTTTCAGGGGTAATTGTAGGCAAGTTCATGCATACCCAGTAATTATTTGACGGAGTCTAGCACAGTTAAAGTTTTTGGCTTCAATTACTCTTTGGAGTGACTCCTTAAGTGATGTTGTTCTTGTTCATTACTTGTGTCGGTTTTAATTTGTATGTGTTCTTATTTACAGAAGGCTTAAGGTGTTTTAATGCGGGAAAAATCAATTGAAAGCTAAGACAATATTTGCAATGTTATCTTGCCAAACGAACCTACTTTAGGTATATCCTAGTATAGTCCCCACTTTCTAATTCTAATACAAATGCTCAAAAGTAGCCTTTGAATCTGCTCATTTCCTCTTACACGTAAACAAAAAAATCACCTCAAAGTTATCGCATTACTGTCTATCCATTGCCACTTCAATTCGATTTGAATTTCACAATACCATGCAAAACAGGCAATGTACAGCAAAATTCTCTTAAGCGAAATACCCATTACCTACTTGGGTCCTATTATCGGTTAGTTCGTATGCCTACTTTATTCAAGATTTTTTTCTTTATTCTCAATATAAAGGACTCCCTCCGAGGAGTTTCTCCGGGAAGTTTTAATGTAAATAAAAGCTTGCTTTCACCTTGTTCGATACTTCTTCGAATATGGTAGGTATCTGTGCAAGTACTTTTGCGATTTAAAGATTTTTTTTTTTGTATTGGATACGAGTGGATTTCTATTTTTTTCGGAATGGGTAGGATGAGATAGAAACTATATTTTTAAAACCTGGTTATATACTTACTAGCTTAGGTTTTTCAAATGCCTTGTTTATAATTTAATACTAACATCAACTTGACTTTTATGAGAGGAGGTTTCAGGGAAAACGGAAACTAGTCTCTGAATTATAGTTAAAAACAGTTTAATCACACACAGTGTTACATTTAAAGAAAGTTCGGATAAGTATTCGCGGACAATAATGGCGCGTGGCGTCACTACGACTTGCGCGGGAAGTGGAAATATGGCACGTACGAGTGCCTTGCGCGTAAGCAGCGGACTGGCGATGCGCCGCGCGCATCGTTCACACGTTTGCAACCGCCACGCGGGAAAGAGAGAGCCATACATCCTATTCTGTATATCGCAGCGGCACACGACCGCGGGACTCTCTTATTGGACGACTCGTGGGTCTCTGGGTTGCTATACTTTGGAATTTCTTATACACTAGGTACTATTTTTTAATGCAAGTATAAGTGCCTAAAAATACAACGGCATCATGTATAAAAAGTCGAACCATTTGATTTTATTTCAATATACTGATAGGCAGATTCCAAATTCAAATCTGATTATAAATATTGTAGCTAATACAAAATTAGATTTTTTATGAGTAAGGCCAAATATTCAAAAACACGCGTTTACGTAAAGAAAAAACAATTTATTTCCTAAAATACCCCGATCAAGTTTAGAAAGCAAACAAAAAACAAGACGCACCTAAAAGTAACGGAAACTCTTGTTTTTTCAATTCAGAACTCGTTTCGCATTACGATCAACAGTTTTCTTTAAAACAACCCCCAAGTTCTTTGGTTTAATTTCGTTTAAGGTCACAACACGATGGAAGAAATACAGAGGTGTGGCGATCTTTGGGCTCTTAACAAACATCTCTAGCTACGCATTCTCGCACATCTGTGGTGGAAACGCATCCTAAACATCAGTCGTACAATCATCTCTTTGGACTTGTGTGCATGACCTTTTTAACGAAAATATCTATTGAAATATGGTAGCAACATCATCATTCTCTCGCCCTTATCCCAATTTGTTTGGTATCATGTTGTCTTGAAACGCTCCTTTATTTAACAAAATAGTGTCCGAACTTTTCTTACCAAATAAACATGCAATCAATCAAGTTCTAAGCATCATCCGACCTGTGCCTTCTATCGCGCTTTGTCGAAGACTGTCGCAAGTTTTACTGGACTTTCTGCATCTGCCTGCCAAGCGGTCAAAGTACGAGTGGAATAGCAAATTCTCGATCAAACGTTTATTCAATATGGGCTGTAGCTCATTAACATTTATTTAGGCGGAAGACACACTGGAGCTGAGAGTGGCGAATAAATTTGCGTACGTAAACTAGGTGGGTGGTTAGTTCGTGCGGGTGACTGCGAGTCAATCTTAGCGGGGCATCATTGTTTACTGTGTGATCTTTGCCTTAGAATATTTAGGCTCGTTGCATAATTAATGTGGTAAGAGAGACATATTCGGTAATGTGCTTTACTAGCCTTTTCGAGCTTTGAAAATCACTGGCACTTTCTTCAGAAATGAAAAAGTTTTCTACGTATAATTCCAGGCGATAGACTCAACTCAAATCCGCATACCAAAAATAAAAATAAATAAATCGTTTATTTGCGTAAATAAGGTACAGAAATTTGACAACAAATAAAATAGATCTCTTATACTGCCTTTAAATTCGGCGTGCAAATATCGTTGTCGTTTAAATTAAATTAACCATTATTGATTAAAATCATGCACTCATTTTACAGATTTCCATTCCATTAAACTTATATTGTTGAATTAAAAAAAAAATGTTAATATAACTATGAAAAATAATAAAAATAATAATCATAATAAAAATAATTTCAATGTCCATAATAGTCACAAATGTCAATATGGATTACAAATGTCAGTACTAACCACAAATAACAGTAATACACACAAATATCAATAATAATCACAAACCATGTCAATAATAAAACTACCAATAATAATCATGTCAATAATACCTATGTCAATTATAATAATCCAGTCACGACTTACAATTTGTAATCTAAGAACTCGTGTACACTATAGAAACACTTTTCAATTAAAAACCACCACCGCCATTCTTGAGGCACGATAGATATTAAAGCCATTACTCATATTCAAATCAAATCAAATCAAAGTATTTATTTCCAATAATCCAAAAATACTTTTGGATCGTCAAGATTGGTCAGTCAAAATTACGAAGCTCTTTGTAAGTTCCATAGCGTAGATCTATATGCAGAAGAACCTGCAATACACACCGCGGATACTCTTTTAATGTTAATTTGTGAAAACAACTATCCAGAAGTATTTCCCCGTGAAAAATAGTTTGCAGGATAGGATTAAGGATTACAAATGTTTTAAAAGAAATGCGTGACAGTTATTGTATTTCTACACTACGTTTAGATATATAAGTACATGTATTTAAAACAAAATTCACACTTATTATTTGTCAGGTCTACCTTTCGTAAGTCCCAATAAAAACAGTAGATACCTAAGTTGTGGGTAAAATCAATGTTAACTTTTAGCGTTGACTTGAAAAGTTTTTCACTGAACTCGGGAGCTTCTAATTAATTCCGGGCTTCAGCAATCGTTAAAGTTTAATCAGTCGGTGAATCCATCAAGGTTTGAGGATAATTTTATGATTTTTTAAAAGCTGGTTTTAATTTAATGATTGGGTTTCGTGAATTTTAATGTAGAGGGATTTTGGAAAGCACATTTATGATAGCTAACATAGACAATTCGACAAAGATGCAACCGACAACCTGTTCCTGTAAAATAAAACATCTATTAAACAGTTTTAGAATCGTTTATTTGAACATGTGTTTTCGCATTGTCACGTCTTAATGATAACAACTTCATTGAAAAGCTCATGTTGATAAGCGAGTGATTTTAAAGGTTCGGTACAAAACATCTCGGAATAATCTTTGAAGCTAGCAAATAAAATATTCCTAGCTATATTAGCATAATGTAGATATAACAGGTACCCAGAGTTGCGGAATTTGTTTGAAAGAGCCACCGCGGCCCTGGAACGCAAAGGGCATAAGGAGGGACAAGGATGGGTTTTAGTCAGTAAGAGTCTGACACTCTCTACTGCTCCGTCTAGGGTCATTTGATGATTTCTCATCCTTAAAGAAAAAGTATTACAGGTATCCAGCTCAAAAGCTTTATGTTATTAGTTTCGTAAGGACATAACCGCGGCTCCGGTTCCCATTCAAAGTCTAAACCAACGCTGTCGCATAATTTATGTATTCAAGTTAAATTACCCTTCCCACAATTATGAGACAGAAAAAAGGAAAAAATCGTGATTCCAACGATTCTTTTCATACCAAAATCCTACCCTAACTTTTCTTTTATATTCCAAAATGCCGACTTAAAATGTCTTAAATGAATTGTCCCAGGCTCTGTTCACTCCATTCTTCGTTGACAATCCCTTGACGTGTTTTATGTCCTAATTTAAATTGCTTTTATCGCGAACACGACCGTTACGTTTGCCCTAAAATGGCCGCGGTGGAATCCCGTTTTTCACTCTCGAAATACCAAGTGCTTCTTGGCTTCTCTAATTGTTTCTACGGTCTATAAAAAAGGTTTTAAATGAGTCGTTTTCCCTCTTAACTGCGTTGAGATTTTTTTTAAAATCCCCAGTAAGTCCATGCGGTTATTGTCGTAGACGCTACTTCGGTTTCGTAGCGGGTCTACGGCGGTGTAGCACATAAATCTACGGCGTAGCAAACGCTACGTTGCGCTGTCTGACTTTAACAATATAATATATTCAAATGTATGTGAATAATGTGTTAAGAAATGTATCCGGATTTTCTAAATTCTTTAAAATCGCTGAAGTTTTGATACTGCTTAGAATTTTGATAAGTGTAAAGGAAAATTCTTGTTTTTCAATTTTAAAATTTTCTGCTTTGTGAGTCTATAAAGACTAAGAAATAACAATTTCTGTACATTTTCTATCGAAGTAACTGCGATGTTCTGAATAGCTAACGGGCTAGAACCTCGCAGCGCATACTCGACGTGATTCGATCGAGAAGGCGACCCTCGATCCGGATAAAACAAATGAAATCCACGTCAAAATATATTTCCAATTCGTATTTTAACTTGCATTCGCTATGTGTATTGTGTACAGTTGCAAAATAAAACATGTGAGGACTAGGCTAAACGCAGCGCATTAAGTCATGTGTTTGATAATTGTAATTGAACCCAACCAAACCCAAGTTTTAACCCAATTCAAGTAAATAAAAAAATGTTCTGTAAGTTTTTTTTTATACAAACGTATACGTATAAGTCTTAATTTGTTTTGCATAATTGACTTTAATAAAATAAAAGAAATCGATAATATTTTTACATATTAATTCAATATTGTATTATGTTTTTTTAAAGTAAATTTGTTCTAAAATGCGACACCATTTTATAACCCAACAGTCCAGTTTATAACGCAGATTACAAATATAAATACGCCAAACATCATAAAAACAACTTGTATATTTGCTCGTCAATCTCGTGTGTAGCCCGCCTAATAACGATAATAAGTATTTCTCCTCGCTGGCCGGTCGACGTGAAAGATTGATGTTCAGGAAAAGCTTCGCTCCACGACGGCTATGTACAGTTTCTTACATTATGTACACCTACATGTGAGAAGGAAGAATATTAAAAAGTTTGTACTGTACGTTTTGAATGAAAAAACGTAGCTTAACAAACAAAGTATGCTCTGATTGCACGTAATAAAACTATATTTTAACACTTTTGCTTTAAATCACAGTCTTGGAGCTTATCAAAAGATTAAAAGTGTACAAAGAGATGCTGCTGGTTCTAAAAAACTGCCGTCCTTAAGCTGCAGTTTTCATGTACGTTTAGGGGGCTTTTGGTTTTTCATGTCATCTCAACTGTATTTATTATTTTAACTCAAAGAAGAAAACGTGGAAAGTCATCGTAAGCTCCTTTGATTTCTGTGTTCGCAAAAAAGCAGCATTCTCTCCTCAATAATAGCGCAAGAGATACAATAGCTAATACGCTCAGAATGTTGAATAAAATCGTTATAAAATCTAATTTTGGTCGTTTGAAAAAAATATTTCTACCAAAATGCTAATATTGCCTATTCATTAGTATAAGTACAAAATCAAAATAATCGTTAGTTTTCGATACATGTTTTCTGTTTTTTTTTTTCTCATTTCTGTAGTTTCGTTGTGAGGAGATTAATTAAACAATATACTTAGTAATACAAATAAAAATCTACTATTTTGAAGCCAAGATTATGTAGAAATTTAATGTATTTTTTATAAGTAGATATTTCTTTTGGATAACGAGTATATAGCTCCAAAAAGCTGCACAAAAAACGGCTAGCGCTGCGTTTTGCACGGGGACGCGTTCAAACACCTAGACGAATCGATACTTAAAACCCACATATATGCATCTCATAAATAAACCTGCAAATCGCTGCAGCGCAACGGATATTATTTATACACCTATAAGAAAAATATGCCCTTAAAACCGTTCGCACACCGGGAATAACGAATAGCTAAAGAAAACTGGTGAAGCGTGAATCGTATCTTACCTCATTATCGAGGAGGTGTGCTGATACCTTTTTTTGTGTCAGTTAAGTTAAGAAGAAAATTGTCATTCTAGAATGATGCTAAATTATTTTTAGTTCTTGTTTTGAAACAAACTACTACATACCACTAATATACTTAAATTTATAGTTCGAGATGAGTTCAATCCACCGACGCCAACAAAAGATCGACTTTAGTGTTTTATATTATAAGTTGATTCTTAAGTGACCATCTTTATTTAATAAGTCCTCAAATTTTTGGGTTCCAATGGCATTTGTTTTATTTTATATGGTATAGTGTAAGCTGTTCCAAAATTTGAAAATTATCTCAAATTTTGAATTAAAATATATAGGAAATTAAACTGGAAGGTCAACTCTCGGAGGTACTCACAAAACGTGCCAAGTTAGTCACAATTATTGTCAAAAATGTGGGGTTATTAACAGGTTTCAGATTTGAATGACTTAATGTAGTAAGATTACCTGTTTTCAGGCTACACTTTTACCTTATTACACTGGTACAGCCAATTCATCCATAAGTTTGCTACAGATTTGTGCATTCTACCTCTTTTTGAGGATGACTAATGAATGGACCATTGACGGTGGTAAGGAGTCTACGATAGTCACAATGTGTGCATTTTGTAAGCATTCTTAGCACCGATTTCAATACAAGGCCGATACCGCCTCGCCCGATACGTTTACGCTATAATATTCAATATTCTATGAAATTGAGGCTGTGTTTTAGTAAGTTGTGAGATTACAACAAATATTTGTTCCGTGCGGGAATCGAACCCGCGACACGGTTGGCGCAGTGGTTGAGCGATTGACTGCTGCGCAGCATGTCGCGGGTTCGATTCCCGCACGGAACAAATATTTGTAGGACCTACTAGTATTTGTTCCGAGTCTGGATGTTTTTCTATCTATTATATGTATGTATTTACAAAAAAAAATGTATATAAGTAGTTTATCAGCCATATCGTTACCATAACACAAGCATTAGGTTGCTTAGCTTGGGACTATATGGCGTTGCGTGAAATGTCCAAAGATATTATTATTATTGTATAAGTTAAAAGTTATTGATATTGTATATAAATGATATCAAAGCGCACCCTTATAACACAAATAATAATTTCAAAAATAATTACAGAGTAGGACAAAATAGTAAATTAAATAATAAAAATAAAAAATATTATTTTTATACTCTTATTAAAACTCGAAAAAAGAGAAAAGTGATTTCCTTATGGCTCTTTCTTTCCAACCATTTTGTACCAAAACATTCGACAGTCATTTTTTTTCTCTTAAATTACAGCATAAATTGATAATCACCCATCCTTAATCCAAATAATTAACAAACTATTGACCTACACCCTCACAAAATTCCTTACAGCAATTTTAATTCCCAAAACCATTACTGGGCTTAAACAACAGTATCACGTGCCATTGAGTCATTACTACCCCCATATTGTAGGTGAGAAAATACCCGCTAGTTTGTTTTATTCACAATAAATAACTCTAGTGTAGCTACTATTAATAATCGGGTCGAGCTATGAAATTGTTGGTTACCTCTGCATAACATTGGTTACAGATAGTGCGGACAATTTCGTTGAACACGGAATCGATTTGAATTTTTTTGATACCGTATATAATCAAGAAAAGAGGACTTGCTGGCAAGCGTAGTCATAGCCTTTCGACTATCTCCATGGTCCCATTTATTTCTGTACCAAAATTAATCTAAATCGATTCAGAAGTTCCAACAAAATCACTTTTGCAATTATAATATTTTTTTTTTTTTTCAAAATTGAAATATAATATTTGTTGACCTACCTTTCTGCTATTCAAATTCTATGTAAAAACTCCAAGCTAGAGAAGAACTAGGTATATTTCTAGAAACAAGAGATAAACATTGTTTTGTTGTATTTCTGAAAACTATGTAACTAGCTATTCTATAAATATTGTAAATTAACTTAACTACTCGTTTTTTTTTTTGTAATGTACTGTCCGACTAATTTCAGGAAAATCTGTTATTTTGGGCCGAGAAAATTTAATGATCTGTCGTAACTAGTTCTAAAAATCAATTCAAAATTCTATTCTTCTATTCAATTAAAATATTGCTATAATGATATAAGCTATTATAGAGACTGCTAGTCTGCTACCTAAATCATTTTAGGTCATGTGGACTTCAAAGAAATATTTTGCGGTGCGGGAGAGAGACGGAACTATACAGAACGGATAGGGCTATCCCTTTTTTACGACGGATTCCTGATGTTCATAGGTAACGGTGACCACTTAATATAACTTTAAAAACTGCGTAATCTGCAAAGCTTATAAATGAATATGAAATTATGAAGTTAAAAAAACACTGAAGCTTTTCAACCCTTATCTATTAAGTCTACATGAAATTGAAACAAAAATAATAATATTTAACTTTCAATCATCCCCGACAAAAGCTGACATAATGGCACGTCACCAACAAATGACGTCACGGCATCAAACTCGACACAATAGGTAATGAGCTCAACCGCTGTTCTGTTGTCAAACGCTAAATTAACTGTGCATTTCGCTTGATTACCGACTTTTATACTGATTGATGTTCTAATAACTTTGTTCCTGATTCAACGGGTTACCAAACAACTAAGAAATGAATAGATATATATGTAGAACACCAAAATACTATGTATATAACAGCAAGGAACATGCTAGGAGACTATCTTCTCATATAAAACGGATCGTTTATTTTTTACATTTTGGTAATAATAAAACAATATTATTTTACTTTCAGTGCATACAGGGATAATCGCCGGTCGGTGCCCCATTACATTTGAAATGTCTAACGGGCCCTCTGCGAGTTGGTTTTGGCCCCTCGTACGCCTACCAAAGGACCGGGTCTACAGAGACGCGAGGTTAAAAAAAATATTATTATTTACAAGCTATCCCCCACGGCTTCGCTCCCGTCACCTTCAATTTTCTAATATTTTTTCTTTTCTAAGAACCTTCTCCAAACAGTAACATGCAGAAAAAAAAAGAATTAGCGAAATCGGCCCAGCCATTCACGCGTGATGCGATGAACAATGAAAATAGGGATTCATTCTTATAAATATATATAGATAAATAAATAGCGACCCACCCCGTTTCTACTCGGATTACATATTCATAAGACAGCGATTCCAGATGGACATAGCCAATGTCCATCTGGAATCGATACTTGAAAACCATTCAACTGGTCAATGAATTTTTTAAATAGATTTTTTTTTTATCATTGCCCCACATTAGGAATTTCTCCTGTGTAGTGGATGCGTTTACAAACATACAAAGTCACATACACAAACAGACAGATCCGGAACAACTATCTGTAGGCCATACAAATATTTGTTCCGTGCGGGAATCGAACCCACGACACGCGGCGCAGCAGCCGATTGCTCAACCACTGCGCCAACCGTGTCGACAACTTAAAGGTAGACTCAAGCTCACAAAATTAGAACTCTCTCACACAAAATAGATTAAAAACACACACATTTATAAAAACAGCATCAGTAATTAATCTTGCAAGAGCCTAAACAAGACTTTGATGTGTGAATGAACGTCCACAAATTGTTTGCGGTAGGCAGCTTAAGTCTATACCTCAAGAAATTTCCTCTCTAAATTGCTTATTAAGTTAATAGGCTTATGTTACGGTAGCTTTCCCCAATGTGAAGTGATCTCTGAAATCTATGTAAATATTTAATGCTTTGTCAATAAGACGGCTCCTAACTTTGCGTTCCTGTCCATAATTTAGCATTTTGTGGAGGTGTATTTATAAAGAGGAATTACTGGTGGTCGAATAATTTTCAGGATAATTAAAAAACAAATCTAATCTTAGTTTAAATGCTGATTAGTATACTTTAAGTTAAGCATTATGAAAAAGTCTTACTATGGTAAAAATAAAGGTATAAAAAGGACGAAACTATTATCGTAATATTCCATTAAATCTATCATTAATAATAATGTGTGATCATCTTCATTAAGAAAAGCCGTTAGCTAAAATCTGATCTTATCCATTCGCTTAAACGACGCATAAAATCTATCGATAACCTCGATAAAAAAGGACCAGCAAATAAAACGTCCGTACGTTTAATATAAAAAAAAAATACAGTATTTGCCTTTTAACAACAACGTCACACTCAAACGAATCCACTCCAATTTTATATCTAACAATAAAACATTCACCACCCATTCGCTACAATTACTCTATTACATACCACAAAAAACGTAGGAAAAATAAACGTCTCTGAATCACATTAAAAAGGTCTACGATTTATATCGCCGAAGACAATTTAATATCGCGTCGGACATTCGACCTCTCGCTATAATCGAATCAAACGACACCCCTTTAGGCTCGACGATAAATAAAAAAATCGCTCCATAAATAACTCCGAAGCTCCAGACCGATTCTAATGAGTTAGAGGGGCGACTCGGCCTGAATCGAAAGTGCCCACCCCTAAACCATTTGTATTCAAACGAACCCGACGGCCGGCCGCATTTTAATTTACTTACTCGAATTAAAACTGCGCGTGATTCGAATCCGATTCCATTTTTACTACGATACTTTATTTTTATCGTTGATTGAAGACGTTCTGTTATTATTAGTCGGGTTTTCTTGAGAACCGATCGGAATTCAATCGGTACAAAGAATCGGTTTCGTTTCCTGAATCGGCTCGGCTCGGTAGCATATTTTGTAAATTGACGGTAACTTTCTTGAGATCGAATCGTTGTCTGCTATTGTTGGTCCTTCCAATTTGCGTATTCAATGTCTCTGTTGTACGGGACAGCCCTTTCTATACAATCGCACGGAAAATGAATTTGAGTAGAATATTTAATGTGCGTTTTACTTTTGTTGAAAGATGTTTTTCCTTTTTAATTTTTGTTTAGCTGCAGTGAAGCTAATTAAGTTGGAGGTATTTTAAAGCAACGCGTGGTAGCTAGAGGTACTCTTATACATAAATATTTTATTCACCAAATATATTTTTAGATAAAAATATAAAGATACAGAATGCTGACTACAAAATATCAGCATAGAGAGATTGATTAACACTACATAATTATACAAAGTATGAACAGCTCGACACACCCCACACTCTACAATCCCATTCAATAAGCGAGGCAGTTAATTTAAATAGCTGCCACCTCCAGATTAGAATGTTTATCGTCTATCGTGTAGTCGTTATCATCAAACTCGATGTTTATATTTGCACAACAATCCGTTCAGCGACGTTCGTCTCGCTTTGTTGTGGTAATTTCATTAGACACGGTCACCGACCGTTGAATATTAATAAGAGCTCGTCCAGCACTTTTGTTCTTAATTGTACTGGAGAAAGAATGTACTGTTGGGATATGGAGTTAATTGAAATATTGTGAGGGCCTAAGTTGACATTTTTGGGACTTGAGTGATCAATAATAGCTGTGTTGAACATAGGCACGCTTTCTTCTGAAGATATTTAGGATGTTTTACACAGAATGGCTGCGTTTTGAAGTAAAAAGATCGCATATCAGTTCTAGAGGCACTGCATTTATAAAGTAAATATTGACTACAAAAGTATAGTAAATTTTTAAAGCTTTATACAAGACTAAAGAGGTAGGTAAGTACTAACAGGACTTGATAAAATAATTGTGATACTCGCGTATTTTAAAATTCGAACAAGTAGGTCATAGTTTCTGGGATATAAATCCATTTGAATTGGAACAGACGTAATAATATACTAACCTATTCTGAGCTCCATCTGTTTGAATGAAACTCGACCCCAATCTACGAACTATCTTTAAAAATTAAACTCTGATTACAAAAGATCGATTTTTCGCTGCCCTTATACAACGCTTCGGTCTATAATCATACGCCTAATTTTAATTAAGTAGTTATTACAAGTAAAAAATAGGTCAACTATTTTTATACTAATTACAATTACAGTAGGTACAATTAATGTTCGTAACTTGTCATTTTATAATTATGACCGCGTTATTAGTTGAGTTCGGGTCATTATCTTTTGTATTTGGTTTAAAGGTTGATAGGAAAAAATTAAGAAATTCAATCCACTTTACAGGAAATGTTATTGTTTATCTTTGTAAGCTTTTTTTTTAAATGTGAGATGGGTTTGCTCTTGATTCTAGTCTAGGTCAGAGATAAGTAGTTACACGGGGTCAAGGCATATCCTTTAGTCTGCCAGGGTTTCAGACCTCCTTTGAAAGAGTCTCCACGACCCCGTGACGTAGAAGGTATTAGAAGGAACACGGATGGGTTTTAGTCAGTAAGAGTCTGACACTCCCTTTAGCATCGTCCAGAGCGAAGGAGTCATTTGATGATTTCCAATCCTAAAAAAGCCAAATCACGTATAAGTTAACTGTCACTTGTGTTCAAAATTCGTAGTTTAAGGTCTACACCACGTAAGTCATTATTTTTCGTTGTCATTGATGCGGTTTGCTAAAGAGTTAGAATACTCGTTGGTTGTATTATAATTAAATAAATATTATTTGAAATTTAATAGACCTACGTTTAAGTGCACACTAATTATTAAAATTGATATTTTAATGGTAATACTTGGTAAATGTAAAATAATGCAGTATTTTATTTTCACACGTTAAAGTTGCTTTTTTGACTTCCGTGGTGTTAGAACTTAAGCGACGAATTGTATTATTTATTATCATTAGGTACAGCTGGTAAAAAGGTGGTGATAAAGTGATGATATTCAGCAGTTAAGGTTTTATACTTCTTTAATACTTATTTAATTAGGTAAATAATGAAAAGTTCCCAGAAACGATAATACCGCCCATTGTACATTTCCATAATTATAACCTTAATTTTATAGCAATTATTTTGAGCAATAAAGGGAAAATAAAACAAACTCCTGGGGAGCTTAAGTCGAGTCCTTATTTGCGTAATTTTTGCATAAAAACAATTAAATTATGACGAATATAATTAGGACATGAAGCTTATGAAAAGGTTAATGACGCAAACATTTAAAAATAACTCGTAAAAGTTTTAAGCACATTTGCTGATAACCATCCAATCCTACTTCCTACTAAGATTACAAATATGGAAGTTTGCAAGTTTATATGTTGATGAATATAAAAAACCATGGCAAGCGTTGCTTAACCTTGCAGATCAACCCGTGCGGCTTTTATCTATTTTATTATTTTAAACCGGCAGTTAGTTCCGATGAAGTCCAAAGTGGACCAGAGACGTGGGTCCTGGATACTACAACGTTGTTTGGTTGGAGGAAATCTATGTGTAGAATCATATGTCTTTCGACTGAAGCGAAGATCTGTTTTGAATGTTTCCTTAGAAGGATTTAGGCTACGGCCGCACTAACGTTTTTTCCGGACGCAATTAATCGTTATACCGCGAAACCGCTAGAGAAGCACGGGAATCAGTCGCGGGATAAACTGCAATTGACGCTATATTAGTTATCTTGGCTCATAAAATTAATCGTTATACCGCGAAACCGCTAGAGAAGCACGGGAATCAGTCGCGGGATAAACTGCAATTGACGCTATATTAGTTATCTTGGCTCATAAAATCAATGCTTTTAAACCGCGGCTTTGGCCATAGTGCAGCCTAACCCTTGAAACGTTATTTTAGTTGTTTTCCGATCTCCTCGCAGGCGAAACCGAGGGCAAAACCTAGTTCCTCCGTAAAAAAATAACCTGAGAAATCTTCATCTTGTAAATGATGAAAGATGATTTATGGTTCTCACATTTTTCCCGTAATATAATTAGATTCTACCTGCAGGGTTGCCACTTCTGAAGCGGAAACAATTGAATTGTGTCCTTGAAATTGATCGATGGGTATTACAAAGTGAAAAATAACTTGAACAAGCATTTTACCTAGGTGGGCGAATATGAGGACACCTACTCTCTCTTGAGATAATTATAAATAGAATTAATGAATTTGATGTAGTAGGATGCAGCTAATCACCATGATTCTCTTGTTTTTAACCGACTTCAGAAAAAAGAGGAGGTTATCAATTCGGTTGTATTTTTTTTTATGTTTGTTACCTCATAACTCCGACAATATGAACTGATTTGAAAAATTCTTGTTTAATCTGAAAGGATATACTTGCAGATTGGTCCCATTTAAATTTTATGAAAATCGATTCCAGACTTTGGATTTTAAATCGAAATAGCTGGAATTCGTGTACTTTGGATGATAGTTTTATGTCATCCAAGTAATCGAAATTGCGTATTTTGCTTTTCTGCGATTTTGCAGTGGTGCTTTTAGGTGTGGGGTACCACTAAAAAGTGAAAAGTAAAAAACTTTTCACAAAAAAATACAATCGACTTCCAAAAAAAAAAAAACACAACAAAGTAAAAAATAACTTTAATTTCGGAAGTCGGTGTCAAAATACGAAGAAACTAACAAAAACACCGACTTCCGAAATTAAAGTTATTTTTTACTTTGTAGTGTTTTTGTTTGGAAGTCTGTTCTATTTTTTCTAATTTATTCGAGGTCGGTGCAAAATGTCATCGTCTTGTACTTCTTTAATGGTTGTCATCTCAGTGATTCCGTACTTCGGAAGGCACGTATAAGCCGGTGGTCCCGAACGGGGTCTTTAGACCTTACTGCACACAATAAGAAGAAGAAGAAGTGGTCAGGATCACCCGCTTTCTTACTATATCACTTTTCATACTGGCCATCATCTTTTTGGTTTTACCGTTCTCTACTTTTGTTCAAAAACATTCATACTTGGAACTTTAAAAGAAAGTAACTGACACAGCTTTCAGGCACATAACACTTGTTTAGAGGGTCAATTATTATACTCATTTTATACAACGTTTGTTCTGTAGCAATTTGTAAATTTCCTTACATTTAGACATATTGCAAGAACAAAAGTAAACAAACGAAAAAAAAAAGTAAGGTCATTTTATTTTTTAAACATCAAAAACCTACTGTTCTGCCATTATCTGCCTACCTCGTGTTTAAACGCAAAGGTTAGACTATACAGCCAGTAGGTATCTACAACACTAGTCCACTATCTCATTTTGACAGCCCTATTCCGTCACCACAGTAAACACCTCACGGCATCAGGTGGGGTGTAATGTTGGCAACATAAATGTGCCACCAACATAATTATGTAAATGTGCGTAACTCGAGAACACGATGCTTTATGAACGTGTCCTTGTGTGTGTGCGCTATGAAGTGAATTTTACGCCCAAATATATGACTTAGTTTAGTGAAAAAAAAATTTCTTTTATCGGTTAAAAAAACTTTATTACTTATAGTGTTAAAATGTGTTGAGTTTAACTAATCAAATATCATTACTAAGACAATAACCCTAAAACAATATTCGTAGCAAATAACAATGATTAAATAGAATTAAGTAATTTAATGGCAGTATTTTAACACTTTAAGCAGAAATGTTATCGTATTCCAAATTCGTCGAACTAACTTGAATAGAAATAATGTATTATTTGAGAATTTATATTGAAATGGATACAATTACTTTTATTGCTAAATAAAATACTAGCTTATGCCCGCGACTTCGCACGCGAATATCCGGTTTTTTCCGCTTCCCGTTGGAATTTGGGGAAAACCTCTCTTAGGACCCTTGCTTTAGGACCTACATGCCATATTCAGCTTACTACGAGTACTAGTAATTTCGGCTGTATGTTGTCTGTCAGTCACTCAGTAAGGGAAGAATTTTAAATAAAGTAATATACATTTTTACATATTAATATTCTTATCGTTTCGATTGACTCTTTACTCATATTATATTTTGTGCGACCAGTACCTAATTCTCATCTTACCATGGCCTAACAGAAAAAATATAATCCAACCCAACATAACAATTTATGTATTGGCAATCCATTAAAACTGATAAACGAAAAGGCTTCCGTAACTACCCCGTATTTTTCCAGTACCCACAACTTTGACACGTTATTGCCCCTCATGCAATATGCATAGCAATATTTGAAGACAGTGGGTTCACCCCCTCACCACCCTGTAATTGGCGCAGCCGTCCTTGTCTGCCTGAAAAAATCTTGAGAAAAAGGAACCTGTTTACTTTGAGGTAGCGAGTCAAAAGGTTTCCTTAGGTGGGGCAATGTCAAAGGTATTTTATGCCTTGATTTAAGTAGGAGGATTTCAATACGGTATTATACGATGATATAACGGCTTCTTTAGAAGTTCTATGTCAGACATTACTATATTCATGACGTCTTAAAACATACAAAGTTTGAAGTGTATGAGGAAAACGGAGCTATACAAGACGTACAGCACTATCCCTTTTTTTACAACATCATATTGGCATTGGCATGACATAGTGAGGGGCAAATCCAAGTTTCTGAAAAATTATGCATTTATGTCCTATGCGTTTTGATAAGTATATTGATAAGCTGTGTGAAACAATACGTCTATCGAGAACCCACGGTCAATAGATATTTGTTGCAGAAATTATTCGAAAGATTCACCGCGGCCCTGGAGTGCTAAGGGCATTAGGAGGAACACGTATTTTAGTCAGTAAGAGTTTGATAGTCTTTTCTGCTCCGCACAGAGCTGGAGGAGTCATTTGATGATTTCCCATTCTTAAATATGGGCAATATGTAGCTAAATCAGCTTATAACATTCCCATTGGTGGGACATAGGTTTAAAATGATTTTTATTTTGTTTCTGGTTATCCTTGACAAACTGCTTCGAGAGGTAGCTTCGCCTTTGCCTCTTCTTAAAGTATTTCTTAAACCCCCGCACATCCCCAGGCATCCTCATATTTGGTCGTGCATTTATAATGCTCTCGGCCACCTTTATAAAGGTTTTACAAGCGAACCCACTTTAATTTTAAAGCTCGTATTAATAAAATTAAATATTGATTCCTAACATAAAAATGAATTTATTGGACGATTTATTTTTTAATATGCTTACTCGTTTATGCAATGTATAATACATTACACATTAATTAAAGAATTATTCTGCCGTAGAGTGTACTAGCTCTACTCTATCCCACATATTTTGTAACTGATACAACAACTAGCGTCTGGAGGCTGGGAGATCTTGGACTATTGTGTTTCTGCCCTGTTGAAGGCAATAGTTTGCCCCCTTTTGGCAGATTATGTAGGTTTTTCCTCGTTTTCTGTCCGTCACTCATCATTAAAGCCGTACCCTGACCAAATAACCTTGAGCGATAATAGCGAATACGCTCAGAATGTGGAATAAAATCGTTATAAAATCTATTTTTGGTCGTTTGAAAGAAATATTTCTACCAAAATGTTCAATAATTAAATTTCCTATCCATTAGTATATTGAATTGGGTTACATCGGATTTAATGAAATTGTTAGTTATAAGTTATAATTTGTAATTGTATTATTTGTGTTTTTATTTAATTATAATTTTAATATTGGGACTTAGTGCCCTATTAAAGAGAATTTTTATTTTTATTAGTGTAAGTACAAAATCAAAATAATCGTAAATTTTCGAGAAGATGCATGTTTTCAGTACTAATTATTTTTCATTTCTGCAGTTTCGTTGTGAGGAGATTACTTAAACATATACTTAGTAATAAAAAATAAAAATCTACCATTTTGAAGCCAAGATTATGTAGAAATTTAATGTATTTTTCATAAGTTGATATTTCTTTTGGATTAAGAGATAGCTCCAGAAAATGCACAAAAAACGGCTAGCCCTGCGTTTTGCTCGGGGACGCGCCTTAACGTAAGAATTTTAAATATTACGAGAATTAACATTAAAACAATGTTTCTATGTTCCAGCCCTAGAACGTCGGAAAACTAATAAAGGATAATTTCATTTGAAACAGTCATTGTTACGTGTATCGTGTACCTGAAACTACAGAATGGATAATTTTAATAGCTTTTATTAAATCTTATCAAACTAAATGTAGGCTTATCTAGAAATTCCCAAAACAGCTTTGTAAACTTAATCGTTGTAACAGAATTAAATTGTCAAATCTCATAAACAAGCCAATAGAATAGAAATAACATAATAGAGACCTTTTTTTAAGGTTGCGGATCATTATGGCTCTACTCTGGGTGGAGCAGAAGGGAGTGTCAGACTCTTACTGACTAAAACGCATCCGTGTTCCTCCTAGTGCCTTATACGTTCCAGGGCCGCCATGACTATTTTTTTTTTCTATTCAAATTAATTTTCTAGCTAAATATTATTTGATTGTTCAGAATTCGCCATCTATACTAATATTATAAAGAGGTAACATTTGTTTGTAAGTTTGTATGTAGGGGGTAATCTCAGGAACTAATATAGCCTTCCTCGATAAATGGGCTATCTAACACTGAAAGAATTTTTCAAATCGGACCAGTAGTTCTTGAGATTAGCGCGTTCAAGCATACAAACAAACTCTTCAGCTTTATAATCTTATATGTAAAATTCTCGTGTCACAATGTTAGTTACCTTACTCCTCCTAAACGGCTTTACCGATTTTTACCAAATTTTATATGCATATTCAGTAGGTCTGAGAATCGGCTGCTATCTATTTTTCATACCCCTAAGTGATAAGGGTTGTCCAACCCTAAATTATTATTTTTTATTTTTCTATAATGGGGCATTATAAAATACATATAACCCTAAATTTCCTACCTTCTTCCATCATCCCCTATTTTTAATAGCGATATTATTAACTAGCTTCTGCCAGCGGCTTCGCCCGCGTGATCCCTAGGGAACATGTTCCCGGGATTAAAAGTTGCTTATGTGCTATTCCAGACTATAATCTATCTTTGTTCTAAATTTCATTAAGATCCGTTGAGCCGTTCTGGCGTGATTGAGTAACAAACAACCAAACTTTCATATTTTCTTTTTTTTTTTTCATTTTTTCTATTAATTGTAGCGTGATGAAAAGTATACTATAACCAGCTCAGGAGTATGAAGAATAATTGTACCAAGTTTCGTTAAAATCCGTCGAGTAGTTTTTGTTTCTATAACGGTTATACAGACAGACAGACAGACAGACAGACAGACAGACAGACAGACAGACAAAAATTTTACTGATTGCATTTTTGGCATCAGTATCGATCCCTTATCACCCTCTGATAGTTATTTTGGAAATATATTTCATGTACAGAATTGACCTCTCTACAGATTTATTATAAGTATAGATATAGATAGATAGATATAGATTTTTGGCATCAGTATCGATCCCTTATCACCCTCTGATAGTTATTTTGGAAATATATTTCATGTACAGAATTGACCTCTCTACAGATTTATTATAAGTATAGATAGATATAGATTTTTGGCATCAGTATCGATCCCTTATCACCCTCTGATAGTTATTTTGGAAATATATTTCATGTACAGAATTGACCTCTCTACAGATTTATTATAAGTATAGATAGAAGATATAGATATAGATAGATGAATAATGTGACGCAAACGAAGTTGCGCGGGTCAGCTAGTAATAGTATAGAAGTATAGATTAATTCGGTCTTAGCAGTTTTGAAGCTAACAGATTCTCAGTATATTTAGGTAATTGTAACAATTCAATCAGACCCTAAATGCGGAAAATAAGTACCATTGTAACCACCTCTCAATTATCTAGCCCACTCCGAGTGCAAAACACTTCAGCCCATACTCTACGTACTATACGAGTACATTTACACAATTTTCACGAGCCACGCTGGCGTCGAGTAAGCCGTACAATAACAGTATATAGGTACCTATGTAGGGTACATAACACAGGCACTCTTTATGCAAACTCAGTCCCACATATAAGGGTCAGTACACACTGAGACGGGGCGCGACGCCATGCTCAGATGCTAGGAATCTGAGCGCAGCGTCGCACCTCATGTCAGACCAAGTGTCGTATAGCCGCCCACAACTTGTAGAATTCGTTCATGAGACGAAACACGTCCACTCCTGGATATAGGCCTCACCAAATATATATGCGTCTTGCTCATCCAAGGGCAGTCAGAATTGCTAAATTTAAATGACCCAATCGCGGCAGGCGAACAGCAAGGTACGCCCGGTTTTCGGAATCGCAATTACTGTTGTCATTTGAATTATCAGCGGCAATTTGCATCACTTGACTTGTATTTATTTTTTTATTTTTTTTGTACAAATAAGCCATGGTTACTTGAAAATAAAATTTAATTTCATTGCAATTGAATTGAATTTTTCTTGTGTGTTGTGGTTAGGCACTCTCATTGAAATATTTTGGTAAATACTTTTCTTTCTAAATTCTTTTTTTAATATTTCAAATTCTTGTATGATGTCAGTTTTTTTCCAATGCTTTTATTTTAAATGCAAAACGGGGAAACTCTTGGCCCAAATCTCACCTGATGGAAAGTGATGATTAGGCCGAAGATGGAAGCTTCACAAATGGCACAATATCGCATCGCAGTGTGAGCTGACCCTTAGTAACACGAGTCTGCGGTTATGTAGTACAATGGGCAAGAATATCTGATGTCGTTGACGACATCTTGTTACTTATATAATTATCGCAATTCATATTGTAATTTTGTAGACAACATTTCTACTGGTTATCGTAATTTCCGTGAAAACTACATTAAAAGTGAGTTGTACTTACTCAATTTTTTTTTTTCTAAATATCGTATAATTATTCTACCTTCTGCCACTTCGTCAAATGTTACTAAAGATTCCGAATCTTATGTCCTCCTCTTGGTCCTAAACTTTATTGATGTAAAATTTCATGAAAATCGAACAAACAACCAAAAAAAATATTGTTTCATTCGCATTTTATAATATTAGTAAGGATAACTCTTTACACACGTCACACCATCTTCATAAACAGAATCAAAACGCACTGTAATCTATTTAACGTAAAATATAAAATTACATGTCATAACGCGACGAAAAATAAAAAAAGTCCATGCAAAGGTAATTCCGCTAATGCATGCGACATACTGAAACTGTGCACACAATATTTTGAAATAATATTGTTTATGGTAAGCAGAAAATCTTGTCACGGCTTTATTTTGCTCATATAGGAGTATTCAGGGACGTAGGATACGGCTGTGGACACACGGGTCGCGAGTTTCATGAACTAGTGTTACTGGGGAAAGTCCATACAATCTGAAATATATAAATCTATACAAGTTTACCGGGCAAACGTTGTTTTGCCAAAAAAAGTAACCTGCAACCTATTCTCAGACCTACCAAATATACACAAAAAAATAAAATTTCATAACAATCGTTCTGGCCGTTTCGGAGAAATACGAAAACAAACACTGTGACACGAGATATTTGTATATTAGATAGATATATCTGCTTGAATATGTGCTTGTAGTCGGTTTTAAACAATCAAGTGACCAAAACTCGTAGCAGATTGTAGACTTCTTCGTAGCAATGACGTCATCAGCTACGCCGTAGCGATGTTTATGTAGCGTTCGTAGCAAAGAATGATCATTTTTCATTTGCTGATATAATGTGCCACACACGCTCACAATATTGTAATATGGCTGTAATAATTCAATGGTTTAGCCGTGATGAGGTAACAAAAATACAGATTTACCACCGAATAGTGTGATGTACTTTTCTAAAACACCGTATGTCTCAAAATATGAAGTCAAAACATCAACTGTGACTTTCGCCACAAGACTAGCAAGTAACTTTATGTTTTTATAGTAGCTCTAAGTTCTTATAGTTGCCGTGTCACCAGAATACTTGAATAAGTCACACCGCTCTCCGGTTTATTGTCGAAATACTCGCGTTTCATGGAGCTAAGAATTTTCGCATTACCTCCACGTCGCGTATCGGTAATCGCCGGTTGTGTGCGGTTTATTTTTTAGAACGGTGTTTACTTTCAGTATGTTTGATGATAGTGAGTGGATTTATAAGTTAAATATATACACATAAACTCTCACCTTTTTTCCTTAGCGATCGGAACATATTTATTATTTATTTATTTATACACAAGAAACTTACAAAAAAAACTGAATTATCTATATCTATTATCTATATCTACGGCTATATCACGAAAAAATACCGACTTCTAAACCTAGTTATCATACACATGCAATTTCATTAAAATCGGTTCATTTATTTCCCAGAATAAGAAATAAATGCTCTTAAGCAAATATTTACGTATCTAATTATTCCCACGACTTACGTAGTTTTGTAATACCTACTAAAATGTAAAGTGTACATTTATTCCGGTACTTCACATTCCCTGTACATATTACGTGGCTGGGAATAGCCACGTAATATGACTGTATGTAGTCGTAAAAGTCGTCGACAACAATGGAAGTCGTCTCGTCATCTATTATATTTTTCAAACAACTTTTAAAGAAAAACATCTGGTACTTACCTGAACTAAATACTAGGGAAAATGAGGCTTTTTAACTTTTTTGTTACTTTTGATAGGCACGCTTTTGACCACTATCTCACCTGATGTTGTAAGCGATGTTGCGTTCGAAGATGGAGTACGCTTGCCTAAAAGTAACCTATTCACTCTTGACTTAAAGATTTTACGTCTTTTTTCGTCAGTTCATTTGTTAATACTTTGTAAGACAGTAGTTTATAAGTTCGTTTTAAGCATAGTGTTTGTTATTTAGGTTAAGTGTGTTGTAATTTGTAATGTTGGTGGCATATTCATTATCATGGAGTTAAAGTGTAAAATTGTTGCTAATTTTACATTGTTTTATAGATAAACTACGTTAAACGATATACGTCATATTTTAATCCAGGAAACATTAAAGATTCTTCCATGTGTTTCAATCTTACTCATGTCACCATTACGCAAGATAACCTTTCCAGAAACGCTCTAAAATCTTGAGTGTAACGTGTCTTGTGGAATGTTTATTCAGAACTACCACAAACTCCACAATAATCATTTTCCAAAGCGACTTCCACCACATTCCAGTTTTACATACCAACATTACTCCATGTCTTCATACTCTCAAACGACGCAACAAAAACACCACCAGAGAATGTAATCAGAGTTCTAGATACGGCATCGTGTTCACAGTGCATTAAAGTGCAGCTGTAGGTCGGTGCGCATGCGACTCCATCAAGCTCAATGACGTTTTATGCGTCATAAAACCAGAAGTGCACTCTAAGAGCGCACCTCCGCTAATGAACCGCGTTTTAACGGAGAAGCAGCTTATCTTGCGTGTGTATGTCTGTGTAGACGGATGTGTGCGAGTTGCATAAGGTTTTTAAGTGGTTTTAAATGTTTAATGTTGAAGTAGAAGCTACAGAATCTGATGAGTTATGAGAAACTGAGCTGTGATTATGAGGTCAAACATTTGCTGATGTTTTGAACCAAAACGACATTCTAAACTAAGAATCTCTCCAGCAGCCTGACACCTCCAAGGTTATGCTAATGTCACTTCCAGAAGTGATATTTTATTGTCAAACATTCGTTTCTAAAGAGAGCCTTAAAATGCTGCTTCCCAAAAAAACTCTCCAAATGCCGCTAAAACGTAACATTTCCCGCTCCGAGGGCGCTGAACTAAAAATACATAAAAAAAGTTTCATACATACCACCATTAAGGGAAAGTCGAATGGAAACCATAGTTGGTGTTTAATGGCCCTTACGGAAGACTCTATTAGTTGTAGCGATAGATCGGATTTATGGGCCAAACTCTCATCTTATGTATGAAACATTGAGGGTATCTTCAAGATAGGAAATGCTTCGGTACAATGTAAATAGCGGTTCTCAAAGGATAGCGGTAAAATGTTGTATGAAAGTATTTTATTTTATGGCATAGATGAAAGATATATATGCACCTACTCAACTACATTTATAATCTATGTAGGACATAAGAAGCTGAGGCGCTCGTGGCTAAATAACAACAGCCGCACGGGTCGATCTTCGAGGTTAAGCAACGCTTGCCAAGGTTGGTCTGTGGATGGGTGACCATCTTAACATATCTAGTTTCCTCCGTGCCTCGGAAAGCACGTTAAGCCGTTGATCCCGGCTGTCATTTGTGGACCTTTGAAAGTCGTTGCGGATTGTTAGAAGCCAGTAAATCTGATTCCAGTTTTGCCAAGACGTACCGTGTTACCCAGTTAATGGGTTGTGGAGGTCTGGTAGGCAGCCGCTCCACGTAAAATACTGGTATTCAGCTGAATCCGGTTTGACTGGTAGCCGACCCCAATGTAGTTGGGAAAAGGCTAGGCAGCCCCAAGCAACTTTGTCTGCGACACATATTTCATTAATGCTCCGCTACTATTGGTCACCAGAAGTCAGAAATGTTTGTTTTTTTTTTATCTATACTAATATTATAATGCTGAAGAGTTTGGTACCAGAAACTGCTTGTTCGAATTGAAAATTTATTTAGTGTTGGATTGCCCATTTATCAAGGAAGGCAATCATCACAATTGCGATCAAGAGAAGCGAAGCATTCATGAAAAAAATTACAGAGACGAATTTGCGCGTTGACGTAAATATTTACTTCCTAAAACAAACCTCAAATAAGTTGTAGAACTATTTGAAAATATCTGAAACATAGCTCGGTTTGAAGAGGAATTTAATATGTTAGCACTGCGTTGTGGAAGTGACGTGTTGTCGTTGCAGTTTCGCTTATTTCGTAGAACGCTGCCGGCTGGTATTCAGTTATGCATGTTAACTCTGTAGCTTTCTGTTTATTTATATTCTATCTATACTTCTATACTAATATTATAAAGAGGTAACATTTGTTTGTAAGTTTTTAAGTTTGTATGTAGGGGGGTAATCTCAGGAACTACTGGTCCGATTTGAAAAATTCTTTCAGTGTTAGATAGCCCATTTATCGAGGAAGGTTATAGGCTATATATCATCACGCTAAGACAAATAGGAGCGGAGCATTAATGGAAAATGTGACGCAAACGAAGTTGCGCGGGTCAGCTAGTTTGTCTATATGGAGTATCTTTGGTAACACTTCTAGGCCTCCCTCCCCAGGTTCCACACATCTGTGTATTTTGTTTATGGGGGGGGGGGGGCGTCTTTTCTGTAACAGTCGAGCTCATCGCACTATCTCCACCTTAGGTAACTGCCGCAAAGTGTTCCACGCGCGCCTCAAAGAGAGTCAGCACACAGAGGGGCCCGAAAGGGCCGACGCCTGCCGGAGTCGCGGGATTATTCGCAAGAGACACCGTGGCTCCGGAACACAAAAGGCAATGAAGGAACATGGATGGGTTTATTTTTTGATTTCCCATCACTAAAAAAAAAAAAAAAAAAACTGCCGCAAATGTGATTTTGGTGCAGTAGTTAAATTCTTCCTCCATTCATGTATACGTATCGACCTATTATAAATACAACCGAACATAGAACCTCCTCCTTTTTAAAGAAGTTGGTTAATAGTAAAATAACATGGTCTTTTTTCGCTTTCAAAAAAAGTTGCGTAGCCCTACTCCACGCATGACCCACTCGCACAACCCATAAAAACTTTCAAACTCAATCGCATCCACTTACCCCATGGAACCAACCCTTCGTCCCTATTACTCAAATTTCACAATACATTTTTTTTTGTATAATCGCCAAAATTTCTAAAGCTTTGTCTACATAAACAAGCAACGGAGCGTAGCACATTAGCCTCGCGGGAGCGGGCGCGATTCATATTAATGCTAGCTATTAACGGAATGCACGATAAATTCCCCGGGGCGATAGAATACCGATTTATTCGAGTATCGCCCGCGTTCATGATATATCGCGCCCGCGTGTTCCTCTGACGATGTACCGGTGTTGTGATCATGGCTTTATACGCCGCGATTAGTTAGGGTTAAGTTTTGGTTGTGCGCGAAATTCCGGGCTGGGACAAGTTGTGATGGGGTGAGACACGGTTGAGTTATATTGATCAATCGTCTGTTTCGTTGACTTCCATATTTTTTCGTGTGGAATATTGTTGCTAGTTCACGAAACACTGGTATTGTGATCGTTATTCAAAGTCCTAAATGCCCACTGCACCACAACTGCTGAGTATAGCATTTTCCATAAACAGCTCTTAACTTCCCCATTTTTGGGACTCAGGACATATCTTTCTTTTCTTTCAGAGGGATTAGGATATAATCCACCACGCTCACTCGCCCTATGCGAGTTGGCCTCTGCTAACTATAGTCTTTCCACGATTATGCCTAATCGTACCTACAATATTGCATTGCGGAAATGCAAATTACTGCTTTAAAACCTTATCTTTTCCGCTAAATACACAGTAAATATCCTCTACGAATTTACGGTCGGAATTGTTTACCGACCTCGCCACTTAGCACCACTATTTTCCTGAACATCTTCATGCAATCGAAGTCGATTCAATCTCACGTAATCCGGTCCGATCCCATTTATTTGCGCTAACGACTTTAAGCTACCACACCCAACATTGGATTGATTCTTTTTTTAAACTGCTGGTGGTATTCAAGTTTCACCTTTTTATTTTCTTCTTATTTTTTCTAAATAAGAAACGGCCTGACTGTCTGATATAACAAAATGTGTTGTGATGTAGTTTTTTCAGGGTCTATAAAACGTGAAGGAAGTTCGTTTTTTTTTTATGTGAGCTGGCATAGCCCTCCCACGATCTAACATGCATATATGGTATATGGTTAGGATAAGGTATATGATTATGTGCTTGATATATGGGTAAAAGACACTTCAATAAACAAAAAATATATGCAACGTGGTAAAGTGTCACGTTATCGACAAATTTTAAGGTAAGCTTATCTGAACTATCTGATCTCCACAATCCAGTAACAAGGTAGCATAGTAGTTCTTGGCAAGACTGTTGTCAAATTTTCTGGCTTTTGACAATCCGTAACGACTGCCATAGATCTACAAGTAACAAAAATCACAGTGTATCGTTTTATTTATTTTTTTGTTAACATGACTGAAAAAATACGTGTCCAATATTTTTAGTTATCTCAGTGACTGAAGAAATGGCCTTTTTGTTATCCACACGTAAGGACCTTTAAGTTATAGCAACAGCAATCACTTGTGAGTTAGTCTTTTAACATTTCCTTTATTTTTCTTACTTCGCCTTTGAGGGCAAGTCTTTGTTTGGCGTCCATTGTTCTTGTAGTGTTTATTTTTACCTTTTTGTGCGAGTCGACTGCCATTCATTAGTGGCATTTGTTGGTAGGACGGAATTCTGAGTGACGGGTAGTTGAGTCCTGTTTTAATGGAGACTAGTTACTGACGTAGGGAATGGATGAAGGGAGTTCTAGTTAGCAGCCGATGGCTGATAGTGTGTTTGTTAAAATAGATGCTTTTATTTTTAATACTCAGTTCAGAGGGGCAATATTCGTATTTTTAGAAGCGTCTGTGTTCACAAGCGAATTTCAATAGGAAACCTCTTCAAATCCCAACATCATAGACCCATTCAGTCATAGTACTTCCACTACAGGCGTTCTAAACAACAATAACGTATTGAATGATCAGTCTGCAGTACACTGAAGTACTGTGAAGTACTAGCTAGTGCCTACCACAGTACCTGACGGTGGGTTAGCCATTGTCTATAAGCTCTGTAGTAATTATTTGCCTTTTCGAGCCGGCTATAACCACAAGCTGCCATATTTTTTTTTTTTTTTAGTATCGTGTCGCACGATGATTTAAGTACATAAAAATGTTAGCAATATGGTGCCCTCAAGTGTCACGTTGCCGAAATATTTTGAGGTAAAGTCGCCATGTGAGCACAATGAAAATCATTCAAGCACTTCCACCACAGGAGTTCTGAACAACAATAACGTATTGACTGATAAGTCTGTACACTGAAGTACTGTGGAGTACCAACTAGTGCCTAGGTGCCTACCACAGTGCCTGACGATGGATTAGCCATTGTGTACAAGCTCTGTAGTGATTATTTGCCTTTTCGAGCCGGCCATAACCACAAGCTGCCATTTTGATTTTATTTCAAGATCTCGGTGCGCTATGAATTTTGTACATAAAAATGTTAGGAATATGAAGCCCATAAATGTTTAGCCCGAAATATTTTGAGGTAAAGTCGCCATGTGAGCACAATGAAAATCATTCAAGTAATTCCACCACAGGAGTTCTGAACAACAATAACGTAGACTGCTCAGTCTGCAGAACATTGAAGTACTAGCTGTGCTTACCATAGTAAGCAACGGTGGGTTAGCCATTGTCTACAAGCTCTGTAGTAATCAATTTGCCTCCATTGGCCGCTGCAAGTTGTGTTGTATGTGGCTACCCTACACACTGAAACTAGATATTTTTGTTTGCATCTGTGTTGGATGGTGTATTGTGTTTGTTACGAAAACTGGTGTGAATAGATGAGAAGGCCCGTAAGACCCTATTGGACCAAAGTTGTATTGTCTTACTTACTACTGACAGATTACAGGATTAAAAATATAATGATTGGCTTCCTTTTGACCACAATCTCACATAGTGAAAAGTAATGATGTGGTCTACCATGGAGTACGTTTGCCTGGAAGTAACTGTTGACTTAAAGCTACAAAAACTAACTTACTTTCATTTTGAATAGCTTAAAAGTGATGTTATTATAACAAAAAAAAAGTGATGTTATTATAGCAAAATTACATTTTGCATAAAGAGAATGGAACTTATTCTTCTTTTCAGCTATTTTTGAAATGACCCTTATGTCCTTTGTCTAATGCTCCTCAATTGACTCCTCAACTATATCAACTAATCTGTGTAGCTATTTCCCAACTCAGTATATTGAGATCGGCGTCCAGTCTAACAAGGTGTTGAACTGCATCCTGTTAAACTGGAAGCCTTCGGAAGACAGTCAATTGAGAAGCATTAGACAAAGGACTAAGGGTCTTATTTAAAAATTGTACCAGTATTTTTACTAAACTTATCGCTCTACGTTCAAGTTCTTCTGCCAAAAAAATACCTTTGAAATATGCTGCCTAGATAAGCAATTTAAAATCGTGAATCTGCTTGTGCATTCCTTGTTAAACATTTCACCGTAATTATTTTTGTATTACGTATTCCTTTGAAATCCAAAAATAACAGCCGAATACAAAGATTAAACACAAAAGTACCGTCATTAATATTTCCAGCCAGTATTCTGCCCTCGATACGTTTCTCCTTGCACTACAAAATTCAAAAGAAACTCGATTCCGTTCGATATAAAGGGGTACTCCCATTATCCATTTTTATCGTGTCTTCATACAATGAAACTCGGTATGAATAATGGCAGAACTATATACGTCAGTGGGCTGAGATATAAATCTTTCAATAATCGATGTTGTTCCGATGTTTATTTATTGCACCGATGCGGGAGTATCGAGATCACGGAGTATTTTTTTCTCTCAGCAATAACAATGGCTGATTTATTGTTTTGTTGCTGTGTGAGGCTTTTGTTGTTGTTTTGATCTCTGGCTTGCTGGTGAAGTTTTCAGGTGAGGGCGCAATGTTGTGGCTATATCTTCAAGTGACTTGTTTGATTTACCGTCCGTACGTCTTTTGTGAAGAAGTCTAACGCGTCATGACATTTGTTATTGAGCCTATTGCGTCATATCAGCCAAAAGACGACTACTGGACATAAGCCACCCCCAAATGTCGCTACAACAACCAGTCCGGTGCGTCTCGCATCCATTTCGGTTACGCGAGACCCTCACCAGGTCTTCGATGCACCTTATAAGAGGCTTTCTTACGGTGCGTCTTCCAGTACGCGGTCGCCACTGCAGAACTTTTCAGCCCCATAAACTACTTGTTCTGCGAGCAATGTGCCCTGCCCACTGCCACTTCAGTTTGTAGATCCTTGGGGCTATGACGGTAACCTTGGTCCTACCGCGTCGCCTGTTCATATTGTTTGGAATGCAATCGGTGGCTGCTTTTGCCAAACTTCACTAAAAATCACTAAATATCCACACTCGTACTTGCACAACATAATAAAACTACCATATTACTGGCCCACTCAAACACCAAGTGGTATCGTGAACCAAGTAATGTTATTATTGCCATGTTAGACCACGTCATACTATGTTTGTTCAGGTCAAATTTTATTGATCATATTTACGTGGTGTTTACTTCTTTATGGAGTGTTTATATACGTGGTCTTATGGACGTAAACCGTGTTAAGTGTTGCAGAGTAGTATAAAGTAACATTTGCGAGTGTTTGCCAGTTTATATGCGGTCGCTTTTGTAAGGAAGGAATTCTTTTTTCTCACGTTGTTATTATTTAAACATATCAAAGCAAAGGAACCCTAACATGAAATCACTTGATTTAATCGTGTGGTCGTCCATCACAGATGGAGAAGCCATTTTTTCTACTACATTAAGGCTGACTGTCCACTAGAGCGGAAAAATATTAACCAATGGAATTGTATAAAATTTCTGTTCCTAACCAATGGAACTGAAATTTTATGCAATTCCATTGGTTAATATTTTTAGTGTATTTCTCCGCTCTAGTGGATAGTCAGCCTAAGGTACGATTTGAAATTCGTGTTTTTGACGTCACTCGTAATACAGGATGAATTAAAACTGTTTTTATCATATTTTTTAGTTGTTAATCAATCGAAATGACCGTTATAGCGTCAGTTCATTCAGAAATATATAAATTAACTATAAGTTACGTAACACATTTTTATAAATTACCTCGAATTCGATGTTGTACAAAGTATTCCCAAAATAGTTATTCAACTATTAATTACTTATCAATAGGTATACAAATAAAATTTTGAAAGCAAACAATCATCAGTTTATGCCATTTATTCGTATAATTGGTTACCTTTATTCTACGAATAAATAATTAAACTTTGATGATTTCAATTAACAATAGTCTGTTTTCATTGGTGTTTGATAATTAAATGACAGTTACAATTTGGACCTACATATTTAAATTATAGACTAACTAATAATGAATATGCCTATCAACTTATTATAGGGATGTACTGTATAAATTGTGAATTCACAGACATAAAACAAAATTTGCGGAATGTCAATTTTTGATATTGTTTAATGTTCTTGCTTATTTCCTGTTTTTTTTTATGACTGCGAATTGAATGGACTTTTATTTATAAGTAAACAAAAATATTGTACAGTCAGGGACATTAAATGTTTATCATATTAAAGTTCAATTACAAAATGACGTGTAAGTACTTGTCGTCAAATTCGTCATCGATTTTTACTGTGGCCAAAGTGCTAATCAAATAATTTTCCTGACTTTATTTTTAAGATGTAATATTCCCCACAATTAATTTAGAAAAAAGTACTGAAACCCGTCACAATCTCCAAATTAAAATAAAACAAAATAAAATCGCAAAAAAACGACAACCGCCCGCGCGCCCAACACCAATTCTTCTTGACAGACGAAGAAGAGACGGAGCCCCCAGAACTAGTGACAGAAGAGGTAGAAGAATTACCGCTCCCCCCGATCCTGGCCCCGCAAATACCAACTGTCAACGAGACGGGCAATATTTATATACGATATTTGACACGTAAGTTTTGTGATTAAAAATTCTTCTGTTACAGAGGCTGTGATTCTTCTTTTGTGGTGAAACAGCTTGGCGTACTTTTTTAAAAAGCTACAAAATTCGATTCTTAAAATTTTGTTTTAATTTTCGTTTTTTTTTAAATATATTTTGTGCTGTGTGGTCGGATTGTTAATAAGTGAATAACCGACCTTTATAAAACATCAAAGACCTATAAAAATATAAGCCCGCAATTATTATTTTTCACAGCAAAGTAGCAGTTATTCACGATTTTCAGCGTCCAAATAGAATTATGCAAATGAACACACCGCCGCCGTACAGTTCAATATAATAAATTTTAAGTTTAAATCGCAATACACTTCTATTCGCCCCGCAAAACCGGTAACGTCCAGATTATTGTCATAAATTGCCTATGCGGATATATGCGACCGAGTGGCGTATGCACATTTCGATTAACTCTATTGGGCAGCGTAATGAAATGCCCCTGTACAATAAAATTAAATCCGACGTTGTCATAAATTGATTACATCGGCGTAATAATTTGAAATAAAAAATCGTAACACGCTTTGTTTTAAATTGCTTCTGTTATTGGATTTGTATTGTTGTGTTCGATGGCAATTTATTGGCATTAAAATATAGGGAACTTTGATTAAAAGTTTGGAGCGAAAGAAATGGAAACAAAACCGTTTATTAACCAATCAATGAAACGAAACACACCAAATAGTAATAGTCCTAAAAATATCTGGCGACTTACAAATCCAACAATTTTGTTCTAAATTCGAATTAAACAACTCTACTCCAATCCAACCCATTTTAAATCTACATTCTAAATAGTGTTGGGCACACCTCGTCGATTTTTTATGTTATCGCAAACAAACAACGAGTCTGCAACTTAGCATTATCGAATCGGAGTGCTATCATAAAGCAATCGTGATGGCAACGACATGATTTCGTTCAGCTGAATAATGGATACTCGATAATAATTGATCGCGATATTTCTCTTTGTTGTTCGAGTTTCACGTTTGCGCGAACTTTATGACGTCATGCGGTAATTGGTATCAACCGTCGAACGTTCAATGATTGATGCGCGAGTGTGATTTTTTTAAGCAGTAGTCGCATTAATAATAATGAAAGGATTAGTTTGATATTTATTGTGGGAAACAATTTCATAAAAAACAGCTTTGGCATTGTTTCATGGCTGTAGGTACTACAAAACTAAAAAAAAATCTGAAGAAGATTTGCCTCTAAGTACCTAATCTTGTTATTCAAAGCATTTTAAGTCTTCACATTCGGTAAACTGAAGCTATTTGCTCCATCAGAACATCATTTGTTTTTTTTTTTTCATACCGTTACACTAAGCACCAAGGAATTAGCTTTGGCCACCTCAAATAAGCAGAAGTGTCAAGATTGTTGGCAAAATTATTCTAATGCAATATATCGCTGCGATGGTCTATGTCAAAATATAGGGAAATTAATCATTGTTTTTTATAGTTTGCGACTGGCATGCGAATGCGAACGCTCCATAAAACACGAGAATTGCCCTGTCTGCGCAAAATACTTAATTCTGTTTACGATGACTCATATCAATTCACGGCAATTTCTTTCAAATCCCACCAACCGTGCTCACATCGTATCAATTTAGCAATTTAACTTCGTTCAGTGGCGTCTAGACTCGCCGTAATTTAATCCGGTTAGGGCAGGCGCGAATGACGGCCGGCTTTTTTCTGAATGCGTGCGTCGGCACGTACCGTCGGCCGTTTCAATCCTGCTCACATATGAAACGTGATCATTCACCTCTAGCGTCGAGGAATAAACATATCCGTCATAGTTTTCCCCGAACGCCCGGGGCGACGTGATTCCAAAAGCAAATATTTGAATGGGCTAGGTGCGTAGCGGATGAAACCTGGATTACTGTTAATGTGACGCTTGCAAAGTGGGTGGTAGGCTTAGCAAAAATCTGGAGTGTTGGAACGTTTATTTTTAACGCTGTGACGTGCTTATTGTTGAAACGTCAAGCTCTAATGGATTTTATGATTGCCGCACTATGTATTCATGCTTCATGCCTAAATGTTATTTTTTCGGTTTTGGGTTAAGGGAAACCATTTACAGAAATATCAGAATACTCGAAACTAATTTTCCAGTACTTTATGTATATAATTTAAATACAAAAAAAAACTAACAGACTTTGATCTAAAAAACTGATATTCTCAGTGTGCATTAATACCACAAATGACCTACAAAATGCACTGTCTGCCAAATAAAAGGGAGTATCCTATTAATTCCCAGAATAGTGATGAGCTATAAAAATCCTTTTCATTATCTTTTGTAATTGGACATAGAATGTGGCGCCATTAAGTGTGTCAGCCGGTCGTAAGTGTGAATTTATATGGCGCTTTAATTTTCGCAGCGAACGAAAAGGATTGTCCACTAAGAGTAGGTGCCACGATGAATAAATAATGCTTTAATAAAACATCCATCGGTAAAACTAATATTCCAGAAAATCACGAATAAGCATTGAATAGTGTTAAATAGAAAATAATATTGGTTCCTGAGTTTTGTCAGCAAAATGTAATAATTTTGCTTAGCTAAGTAAATAAGCATATTAAGCATACATAGACTATGTATGTAGGAAGGTGTTCTACGTTAGAGGCTTTAATTATCTGGCTCTGACGAAATCTGAAACCAGTATTACTGTTTAACAGTAAATGTAACATTAAAAGACCCAACCACATTACGAAACCAAAGCTCTCTACAAACTGATATCAACGCATCAGCGTCCAACTCGCCAGTCCAAAAGTCACACAATGTGTGTATCTGTACAGTTGTACACCTCGCCTTAGTTCGCGCACGTTACTTGTTTATTACCCACAAACTCGCCCGTACCTCGCCCTGGGAGCCTCTCTCCGTTATTCAGAATGAATTGTTTCATATCCCCCCCCATATCCTCCGATATCCGCAGATCCGATCTACCTTTTTTGATTTCTCTAATCTGAGCCCCTCGGTGGTGTCCGTTCCATGAATATATTAACTTCTGTATGTCAGTTCTCAAAAAAATACGTTACGATTAATATCACATCGATCGCATCGCCCAAGGGAGGATACGTGGAACTAAATGGGATTTCATTTTCTAGTTCAGGAATCAAACGCTCCCGCGGCGTTTGGACGATGTTCTTTTCAAGATGGTCCCTTTTAGATAGGTATTTTTGTTCCGGATCGTTGAGCGGGACAGCGAACAAGTCTCTACGTGAACATAATTGTTTCGTAGCGAACTCGCATTTTTCGACAAGATAATGCCATTAATCTCGTCGTGAATAATGAAAATGTACCGCGAGACTCTCAGTTCCTGTGTAATTTTGTGGAAAACAATTCGGTGGAATTGTCTCCGTGTGTCGCGAGCTCGAACTTTGCTACAAGTTTCAGCGACTCTTCGCTCAAGAAATTAAATTTATTTTGTCGCAACTGTTTTGAGTGGGTTACGTCCATAAAGTCGTACTCGCAAATTGGATCTAAATAGTTGGAGTGCACCTTAGCATAGTTTCAGGATTGCGAGATTTATATTTGTTCGAATATCTTTCACATAACCTGACTATTCAGTTGTTATTATTTCTATACGGAGCGACCGTTGTCCAACCCTCAGGGAAATCAGAATTTTGCTGTGTAATGTCATGGTGCTTGTGAGTAGGCAAAAATTGTACAATGGCGCTCAGGTAGCTTTTTTAAGCCTTATTGTCGTAGACATAGTGTATTGTTTAAAGTTAATATTGTCTACCTATTACTATTAAAATGAATTATTTAGTTGTAACCACCACACAGCAAGGATTATAAAACTGTTTTTCTTTACAATTTGTAGACTGTACTTTTTTGTTTATAACGCGTAATTAATGACAATGATCATTTATTTCTGAGTATATGGTACATTTAAGGTTTATTTATTTTATTTTATTGTGTTCTATTCTTTTGATGTATTTCATTTTGTTGATTTACGATAGTGTCCTACAAGTTTACTTTAGTTTACTTTCAGCATTAACGCCAGTTTCAGCATTTTGTAAACAATGACAACTGGTTTAAAAGAGTGTCCATGGAGTTTCTTGCACGTTCTTCTCCATAGGACCTACTCTTTGGAACGTGCAACTGCCAAGCTGGAGATAGGATCGGTGGGTGTGTTATGTTGCAGAACAACCTGCTGCTCTTGTCGCTAGCGCGGCAGGATTAGCTTCATCTATTTGACTGACAGACCTTGACTATTCAAAAGTGCCTGTAACTGGTCTATTTGAAATAACGGATTTTGTATTTGTATTTCAATTCAAACCAAATCCAACATTACTTTCCACTAACTACATAAAGTTCTTTTCTCCTCGACAGATCCGCCCGAGATCACGATCCGGCCGCGCAACCTGCAGGTGAAGGCGAACGGCATCGCTGCGTTCTATTGCGCCGCCCGAGGAGACCCCATACCCAACATACAGTGGAGAAAGAACGGCAAACGAGTATCAAGTGAGTAAAACCAAATTATTTCAACTTGAATTATAGCAGAACACTCGATTGCGGAATTAGTTCGGAAGAGTCACTGCGGCCCTGGAACGAAAAGGAGGAACACGGATGGGTTTTAGTCAGTAAGAGTCTGACACTCCCTTCTGCTCCGTACAGAACGGAAGGAGTCATTTGATGATTTCCCACCATCGATTGTGTAAGGCACTCAGCCTTAGCCGCAGTCATTGTTTGGTCTGTATCGCCTTTGCAACCCTTTTTATGGATAAAAAATCAGCAAATGCCTCCTCGCGCTCTTTGCGGTGTCAGACTCTTACCGACTTAAACCGATCGTGTTCCTCCAAATGCCCTTTGCGTTCCAGGGCCGTCCTAACTCTTTCATACAATTGAGCAATCAAGAAGTTCCAAAGTAGCCCAAAAGTAAGCGTAGTAAAAAGGTTGCAACTTCAAATGAACGAATTATGGGACAAAACCAAACTGCAAACAAAACTATTATCTCCAAACTTTAGGAATAAAACATCACCATAAGCAAGCTCAAAACCGCAAACAATACACAAACTACCAAAACCCGAACAGAGCCGAAGAAATATCCCGATCACAAATCCAAACTACAGCACATTACTTCCACTATTTTTATCCTTGATTGAAATGTAAAGCCACGTTTTTATCCCATAAATATCTTGCCCGGTAATGACGTCTATAAGCCTTGGGCAATGAGCTGAAAAAACGTATCGTTGGCTACGCACGCGAAAGCCCCCTGCTTACTTTCTTCACCCCCTTTTTGGCCAGACCCTCTAAATAGTTTCATCGGTTCCTATGAAAAATGTAATCGTAGATCACTGCTTGAAGCCAGTGACCATAAAAGAGTGATGGCCGCGTTTACACCCACTGGTCTCATTACATATTCAGCGTTATCAAAGTTACTTACGATTTGTCCAACTGTCGACGTGTGCGATCCATCAAACGTTGTCAGGGTTTGGGCGGATTCCTTTGAGCATGGAATTGTTTTTCTTCACTTCTTTTGTTTTGTTTTTTATTCGTTGAGGTGTGTTCTGTTTTTTCTTTTTCGTGGATATATTTTGGATGGAATCGTTTCAAAGTTTTCGTAATCAGAATAATATAAAGGGTTGTTTGATGTGTCTTTGGCAAAAGCTATGAAATCACGATTAAAAATCGGCACAAAGTTGAACAGTTGGTTATCTATAGTATTAACAACCTGTGTGCCAATTCTACTAATTATCACATTCGCACCGCATTCGCATCTCAATCGCAAACTGTCCAAAATGTATGAAAATTAAAGCTTTTTTGACAGTTTGACATTGACATGCGAATGCGAAAGTTGTTTTAAAATTCGTAGAATTGGCCCTCTGTTTATTAATGAATACATCATGTCAGTAGTTTTTAAGCTTTAATTTTTTTTAAAGGTTTATATGTATTACAGCAGTCTAAAAACTACAATCGTTTAGAATACTTCAACCAAACGTATAAATATTGGCTTAATCGAAAACTTTAGTGATCAAATAACACTGGAAAAAATCCATTTGTTTCAAAATAAATGCCAAACCTTCCGTAAAAATAACAGGAAAACGATACAAAACGCTATAACAAAATTTTGTTTATCTGTTTCCTTGAGTTATTGTCTATTAGATAGTTTGACACTTTCGCGCGTGACCTTTTATACTCTGTGGCAGTAACTGTTGTGCGACGTGTCTTGTCTTTGTTTTTTATTTAGTTTATGGATGTTTTTTCGACTAGTCTGTATCTATACTAAATTATAAAGAGGATTTTTTTGTTTGTACCGAATAGGCTCCAAAACTACTGGACCGATTTTAACGATTTTTGTTTTCAACAATAGAAAGCTAAATTAACAGGAAGTAACATAAGCTATAATTAATTTCACTTTTCATGTGAGCTAGCGGAAGCTAGTATGGTATATTTTACATATCAGGTGAATTGAGAGTGGGAAAAGAAAGAGTACACCTGTATTTACTCACACACTTATGCACCATAAAATATCTCCCGCGCCGAAGGTTAATTTCATGCCCAAGAACTCCACAACCTCATCCCACCAGCTTCCTTCTAGCATCGGACATCCAGACGCACCGCAACTTACCATCCCTACCTTGTTGCTATTCCACCAATTCGCACTAAGCGTTTCTAAACGTTTTTCATAATGCGCACAGCAAAGAAGTGGAACTCTCTGCCTGCGTCTGTGTTTCCGAACGCTTAAATCCCTAATCTTTTCAAAACTAGAGTGAACAGGCCACTTCTGGGTAAGCTCGTTCCATCGTAGACTTTTTCTCTGTCATCTCTGACTTAGACTAGAATCAATTATTTCTGATGGGTTTGCACCCATCATCTACCCTCTTTCCAACTGTATTCGGGTCGGCTTCTAGTCAAACCGGATTCAGCTAAATACCATTTCACGTAGAACGACTGCTACCAGAACTCCACAATCCACTAACTGGGTTACCGATAATTAGGTTGTAGTCCCATAGAAATACCTAAATGATGAATTTGTTCTAAACACGAGGCACCTAATTCAACTCAGTAATTTTGGTTAAAGTGGGTAAATAATGTAATGTAATCTTGATGTTACAGAATTGAATTATAAGAAATACCAAAACGCATTATAATTTTTTGATATTAATTTGTAAGCATCGCCAAAGAAAACAAATTTAATCGAGCAGAGCACATTATTAAAACGTTGTACAGAGCACAGCAAATTCTTATTTAATTATAGCCACGAAGTTCTTAAGTCGACGTTAAACCGCAGTAAACTTTGACAGCTTTCAATTCTTAAGTAATGACTTTGAAAGGACGTTTAAAAGATTTTGCTTTAAAAAACTTTTTACAAAAAAAATACATCGACTTCCAAAAAAAAAAAACACTACAAAGTAAAAAATAACTTTAATTTCGGAAGTCGGTGTCAAAATACAAAGAAACTAACAAAAACACCGACAAAAAAAAAGTTTTTTATTTTTCACTTTTTAGTGGTACCCCACACCTAACAACACCACTGCAAAATCGCAGAAAAGCAAAATACGCAATTTCGATTACTTGAATGACATAAAACTATCATCTAAGTAGACGAATTCCAGCTATTTCGATTTAAAATCCAAAGTTCGTAACCGATTTTCATAAAATTTAAATGAGACCAATCTGCAAGTATAGCCTTTCAGATAAAACAAGATTTTTTAAAATCGGTTCATAATAAAATTGTCGGAGTTATGAGGTAACAAACATAAAAAAAAACATACAACCGAATTGATAACCTCCTCCTTTTTGGGAAGTCGGTTAAAAATCGATTCTACATTCCATAAATTCGCTGATAGCAGTGCCAGGTCGAATAATTGCCTCGAGCGAAATGCTTTTTTGGACGGTTTAACTTTTAAACTGTGACAAAAAATTATTCTAGTTTTTTTTTCAGAACGATTTCCGATATTTCATCGCGTGAAAATAAAACATATTGTAAACAGACGGACGAGGAATGGATGATTCAAATATCAGTGGAAGACTCGATCGACACCTTTTGGTACTAGGGACATTCATTGCTGCATCGAAACGAGAAATCGGCTTCCCATAATTGAAGCCCCGACTGCAAGCTCCAAACTTTCTGCTGCCCCGTTTTTATATTTCACCCAGCACCCAAACCAATTTCAAGAGAAAACCACCTCTAAACGGTTTAGCCGCCATTTTTCGGCCAAACAATTTGAACGTTACGTTTCCGACAAACTGAGCAATAAAACCGACGTCGGCGCAAAGTCACGGCGCGCGTCACACGCTAGATTGACAATCACGAGTCGCGTCGACATGTCGACCGCCATGATGGATGACGCCTGTCCCCCGCCGCAGATAGGGATGGGCTGTGATACTAAGCCGCACAGCCTTATGATCTTTGCGTTCTGGATTTATCTTTAACACAGACTTTTTTTTAGTCCTAGCGTACTTAACATCAACTTTCTTTTACAGCTACTGTTCAACGAACTCATCTTGAAAGATTGTTTATAAAACATACATAGTATATTTAATTTATGACGTTCTTCTTCTTATCTTGTGATTTGAAAGGTCTAACACCCTAGTGTCGTTGTTTCTGAACCACCTCAAGGGCCTCTGACATGGTTTAATGACCGGGACCACCGCCTTATATGTGCCTTCTAAAGCACGAAATCATAATATTAACTCATCAGTGAAAAGGATCGCGTAATTAAAGACATTCAGAACAACCTACGTCATGTTAGCGAAACTACGTCCTAAACACCTAATATTTCCGTTAAAAATAAATTCGCCGTGCACCCTGCGTTCCCGTTCCTGAAAATGCGATAGTACCGAGCTAACATCTCTTCACAAGACACATTTTACACTTTAGCACAGCGCTAACGTGTAAAACTTCAGCTTCGCTAGAAAATTCACCCGATACCGTGCTTATTTGAAGAGTTATCGTGTTTCCTCTGCACTGAGTCGTGTAAAAACCAACTGGAGTGTTGTATGAAGGAAACACGAAAAACCGGCGATGTAATCTACATAGGATGGGCAACATTTTTTCTATCAAAAATATGCATCCACCAAAGGCCTTCGCACACCCGGACGGAATGGTAGAGGATTTTGCCACCGGTCAGCGCACACTAGCCGCTTAGATCCCGCGGCGGGATGCCGCGGCACGTTGCGGGTTGTTTTAGTAGGCCGCCGGCTAACTGTAGCGCGGGGTCCCTTAGCGCTCTCTCCAATTTATATCATCGAAATTTATGTCGTATTCCTACTAGATAAGTTTGAATGTCATTTGGTAAAAAATTAAATCTTCTGCCATTCCATTCTGGTGTGTCCTAGCCCGCACTGGGTCAAATTGCGTAATCTCTGTAGGTGATAAGAGGCCCTAGCACGAATATTTTTGACGTATAGTAACGTTACGTAAAATTTTACCATAGCTACAATACTCGTTTTGCTCATAATATTTATTTGTATTAGATACTATATTTATAATTTTAAATGATATAAATTGTGTATGTCCCATAAAATTAAACCAAAATACTATGGGCTTGTAGTTTTTCACATTCTAAATTCACTTACGTTAACGTTACTATACGTCAAAATATTCGTGCTAGGCCCTAAGAGTAGTAGTATATGTCTGTCAGTGATTAGAGTAGTAGTATATGTATGTCTGTCATAGAGTAGATAGGTATATGTCTGTCAGTGGCCAAAACAAATATCACAATATTGTGTGCTGTCTTGAAAAATGTACTGAAAATTCAAACCAAACGGGATATAAGTGAGTACCAGTATTTTAATGGAGCATCTGCCTAACTAACCACCAGAATCCAGTAACTAGGTAAAACGATAACCCATGCAAGACTGGTGTCGTATTTGCTGGCTTCTGAGATCCGTTATGACTATCAAAGATCTTCAAAAGACAACCGCGATGAACGACTTTACCTTCTTCCACGGAGGACTCATGAATGGTCACCAATCCACAACCATACCACGGCCAGCGTTGCTTACCCTGCAATATCGACCTTTGTGGCTGTGTTCCCTCCAGAATGATAAATATCATCAATCCACACGTTTCATATTTCATCAGACACCAAATCTATTAAAACAGATTTTCAGTTACTCACCCTTAGGTATATGATTTTTCATTCTGACCACGTGTACCTGATGTAGCTTTACGACTGATATATTTTTTTATTACCAGCCCTAGATCCCGTGCCCGTGAATGTGTCTAGGGTTGTACACGTGCGCTTGAGTATCGACAAACACTTCGAGAGTCGACAAGGAGTTTATTTTTGAACTAGGATGCTCTCACTTTGCTTGAGTGTATGTGAAAGAGGAGTGGGGTTCCTAAAGGTGACACTACTGGGCCCGTTTTATACAAATTTTTCAATTTCGCTTACCTTCAGGCGTGATTGTGGTCAAGAGCAAGCTCATTTCTAAATAAAAAAATACCTTATTTTAAACTAACTTAACTATGTGGATATTCGAATTAACGAGCCAAATGAATTATGATTATTTGTTAGATCTTACAACACACATTTTCCAAAATTAGTTGAAATCATTTTTGTAGTAAAAACTTCTTTAACGGCGTTGAGCACTTTCTTGGGATGGGCATAAAATGTTAAACTCGCGTCAGGACACATGTCCTAATCGAAAATTCGTAAGACGTCAGGACACGTGAACTGTTCGAAATTCGTAAGACGGATGATTCAAAAATACACAGCGTTAATGTTCAACTTTTCACTACTGCCGGCTCTCCCGGAGTGCAACCCGTTGTATTTTGCAAAGCACTTTTTTTATTATAATCAATCAAATAGTCTCAGAATACCAAACTTCTTGAGCTTGATTTATTGAGCCTCTTTTTTTGCTTTCCAGCTACGGTAACTCCTTCGAACAATGTCAAAACCTTGGTTATTGAGCCTCTGGGATTCATCATAGTCACTTACTATCAGTGAGTAGCTATTTCCCGCGACTTCGTGCGCTCATGCACCCATTCTTCCTCATTTTTTCATATAGTAATAAACCTATTTAGTTGTAATTTTTGTGTAGTTTTGGTATGCGTCATGTTGACCGCAAATAAACTCTTTTTCTTTCTTTCTATCTTTACATGTCTTGTTTTTTGCCGATCCCGTGGGAATTTCGGGAAACCCTCTCTTAGTGCACCTAAAGGAACCTTCTTGCTAAATTTCAATTTTCTCGACCAGTAGTTTTGACTGTGCTTTACCTGTCAGTCTTTTTCGTCAGTAACGGAAGAATTTCGTATATAAGTACAATAGGTACAATACAATTTATTTCAAAAACTTCAGTTGTATATTATATCAATGTGGTCTCGACCCTGAACTAGGTCAACCTGTATGACAAGGGTCGAGGTTCTCCCGGTAACATGGATCAGAGTGAGAAAGCATAAAGCAGCAGAAAGGGGAAAACAAAAGCCGTCGCTGTGAAACCCTTCCAAAGAGTCCGACACAGCGCTGTCCAATGAAGCAAGAGTGTGATGAGGATGGCTTCACCAAAGTGCAGAAGAAGAAGAAGAAGCCCACTTGTCGCAATCAATGCGGTACTGGACTGACAGGACCAAGTATGCTGTTACGGGCAGCGGTACCTACAACGTTGCTGTATGTGTCCCGACTACATCACTCCACGAAGGTTGAGGAGATCGTGGAGTACATGAAGGTGAAGACCAACTGGACCTTGAGGGTCGAGAAGTTGGAACCGCGTCACAACACCAACTTCAAGTCGTTTGTGGTGCGGGTTCCGACACAACATCTCGACAAGTTCCTTAAGGAAGAGTTTTGGCCGAAGGGTGTAGTCTACCGACGTTTTCGTGGCAGGCTATGTGACACCGCGCAGCGTAACACGACGCACTTCGTGTGTCTTAGTTTTTCATATGTTATATGTATTAGTTTATTTTTATATTTTGTTGTAAAGGTGTATTTTATTTTGTATGGGCTACTGTTGCCTGAAATAAAGGAATAATAATAATAATAATAATAAAGACAGCAATTCCTGCAGCTTGTATTTATGTCACCGAAAAATGACAGACTGCGTAAGATTGTAAAAATCTTGATCAGATTATTATTTTCCTATATATTATGAAAATATGGTTATGGATATAATAAATCCCTTCCAAATTCAATAGTTTCCTAAATATCCGTACCTTATATAGAAATAAAAGTTTTCAAGTTCTCGCGATATTTTACAGTCTTATGGAGAAAAAATACGTCGAAAAAATAAATACAGTTATTAAAGGTACAGAAATTATGGAGGAATTAGGGTAGCGTGTGTGTGTGTGTGAGAAGTGTGCGAGTGGTGAGAAGTGTGTGGATTTTGAGTATGGAATTGACCACGTGACATTTCAGCAGTGTATGGTATGTCAATCTCATATATTTGTATCGGTGTTTTGTGACATTCTTAATCGATGATACAGTCTCTTTTTCTTAAGCCTCATAGAACATCTCTACTTCCACCTATACACAAGTATATTATATTTTGAAGCGGTCGCAAGGATTTTACTGTGAATTTTATTGTTTCATTTATATGTTGTCTCGGCAAACAGTAGTGTCGTTCTGAATTCCAAGTACTCCTGTCGCGTCAAGTATGTGCTTATGAGGCGGTTGATTGGTTGAATAAAACATCGATTTATATTTTACTGCGACGATGTATCGTAATAAAAGCCGCACGGGTCGATCTTTCAGGTTAAGCAATGCTTGCCGAGTTCAATTCGTGGATGGGTGACCATTCCATCCATTAAATATCGAGACTCTGTTGTTCGTCGGAAAGGTCATTAAGCTGTTGAGTCCTGGCTGTCATTTGAACTTTTGATCTTTGACATTCATCAGTTACGCGGTGTCCTGCGTGAGCGACGAATACGACGCGACGCGACGCAACACGACGCGACGTAATGCGACGCGATGCTATACGCGACAAATGTCCTACGTGATTTTGGTAATTACTTCTCGAATCATGGAGAAGTACAGTACAATTTTGCTTGAAAGTTAAAAATAAACGATTCCTTTAATGTTTATGTTTTTTGTCCCACAACAATCTTTGCTCACACACTGCGGCGATCAACGCTTCTGAATCAACCATTACGTAGTTCGTGGTGTCGCATCTGGTCGCCCTCAAAACAAGTCCGCGTTACGTCGCGTCTCGCCGCAGACTGTCACATAGGCCGCATGTAGGATATGCCGTTGAGTTGATCGCGTTCGTCGCGTCCGCAGCGTCACGTCGCGTAGCGTTCGTCGCTCACGCAGGACACCGCGTTAAAGTCAAAAGCCAGAATACCTCGCACCAGCTTTGTAGACTTGCAGGACTCCGATCCCTTTATAGTTGGGGAAAGGGTGACAAGATTGATTTATGTACACATTTTGTATGCCAGTCTTTTTCGTCTTCTTCGTGTGGGCATTAAGGTCTAACGACCATACAAGTGATATTCTTAGATCGTATCGTATCCACTGTTAGGCTTTGGATCTCGGTATGTAAATCTATACTTTTATTATTATAAAGCTGAAGAGTTTGTTTGCTAGATCGCGCTAATCTAAAGAGCTACTGGTGCGATTTGAAAAATTCTTTCAATGTTAGATTGCCCATTTATCGAGGAAGGCAATATGCTATATATCATCACGCTAAGACAAATAGGAGCGGAGAATTAAGGGAAAATGTGACGTAGACGAAGTTGCGTGGGCCAACTAGTGTAGAATAGGTTCAGCTGCATCCATTAGACTGGAAACCAACTCCAATATAGTTGGCAAAATTCTGGGCAGATTGGTGTATCGATACATCGCTAGGGATGTAGCGAATGTCAAACATTTGTTGCCGTAACTGACAGGTGACTTGAACGAGATATGAGCGTGATTGATCGCTTGGTTCAGAATGTGTGGTGTGATTTTGGATTGATATAGTGGCTTTTAAATGAATACAGAGCATATGGAGGGAAATGGTTGAATTTATTATCATTTTGACAGATATATAACAAACGGACTCTTTAGTTCTGAATTCCTTCTTTTCCTTTTTAGGGTTCCGTGCCCAAAGGATAAAACCCTATTATTATGACTTCGCTATCCGTCCTTCTGTCACCAGGCTGTATCTCATGAACCGTGATAGTTAGACAGTTGAAAATTTCACAGATGATGTATTTCTGTTGCCGTTGCAACAACAAATAATAAAAGTTGATGTTTATGGTACGGAACCCTTCGTGTGCGAGTCCAACTTGCACTTGGCCGGTTTTTTACTTATGCCAGTCAGTGAGACTGTTCCAGTGATGAAATATATCTCTTTCTAAAAAATAAATACAGATGGTAAAAATACAGATTTTACCATCTACATTTGCATCTTCAAGACGACTAAACTAAAAAAGTTTAGATAGACAAAAAATAAAATAAGTATAAGTTTAAAAAGCTCAACTCAAATAACTCATAAGTGGAAACATATCAGAATAGATACTTAAATATAAGATACCTGTATAAAAACACTTAATATTTTTCTTCGAGACTTATCTTCTCAGTACCTTTAAGATTATCATATAATATGTATTTTCAATCTGTTTCATTTTAAACAGCATTGAAAATAATTCAAAAGATTTTATGTTTTCTCAGGTAATTCCACGTCATACTCTTTTAGTAATAAACCCTACATTACGAGCTTAATATAAAGAAGATTCCTCGCAGGATAATATAAATAAATTGCTTTTTTATCTCGCATATCTACTTTCAGTTATTCATCGCAAGTTAAATCGAGTAAATGTAATGCCTTGCCTTACTAATAACATAGTGATGCTATCTTTTTGTCATCCTATGATAGTGTAAGCACCTATATTTTGACATAACATACTATAGCGGATACGGTACGGATGGTCGATGGGGCCGAAAAGTTCTGGAGTGGTGACCGCGTACTGGAAAACGCAACGTTGGAAGGGGAGGCCTTCCAACGTTGCGTTTTCCGGTACGCGTAACGTTGGAAGGCCTCCCACAAGGCGTACCGATAACCTTATTAAGGTCGCGGGTAGCCGATGAATGCGAGACGCACAGGACCAGTAATTGTGGCGACGTATGATGATGATGTTGATGATACGATAGCGATTATCATACGTCAAACATATTTAGGATTGGCCACTTGACATTTCGCAAGAAGTATGTATGTCAGTACCAATTCTACTCATTTTTAAACAACGTTCGCGTTCGCATACTTGTCAGTCGTTATCTGATAAAAATGACAGGAAATTAAGGCTTTGTCAATGACTCAAATTTTGTTATATAATTTAGTTGTGCCCCGCGGCTTCGCTCCCGTCAACTGGCTACTTTACCTACCCATTTTTTTTTTGCTTTATAAACCTTACCTGTATTCTGGCGAACTAAATAAAAAAAGAATAACCGAAATCGGCCCTGCCGTTCTCGAGTTTTATTGAGACTAACGAACAGCAATTCATTTTTATATATAAGAGAAGATTTATCGATCATGGAGCATCCATTGCAGTAACATAGGTAATAGTAGATACGATTGCAATGTATCTTAATCCCTTGTGTATTTTTGGATTTGGACTAAAAAAACTCGACAGCAATATTGAATACCAACACAGCGAGTAGATTGAACCATTATTAAAATTGATTGTAGTTTCAAATCAAATAATTCTCACTGTAAAAAACATCTATCTTCTGTTTGCATGAAACTATAAATCAGTCCCTAGTCACCAGATGTAACACGTACTAAAAACAATATTTCAACGCTTTCACAAATTAGTGCTGCACCGTTGAAATCCCGGACTTTCCCGGGATCCCGAAAATACAACTATAAGCATCATGAATATTTCATAATACCTAAATGATTGCGTGATATATCTTTTACGGGCATTCACGTACTCGACATAAATAATTCTGGGAATGAGATGCCTTTGCTTAATGGTTTGATTGTTTGCTTACGTTCCGTTTCACGTGTTTTCCGATGCACTTTTGGGTGCCTTTAGTACTGCGACGCTTGTGTTTTGTTAATTTGCAGGTATCCAGTATTTTTTTGAAGTAACTGTGATTGCATAGGTTTAAAATGCCTGGAAGAATACATGAAATTGTGATTTGCAATCCTCCACCAAGTCACGTAAACCTTTAAATCATTTCAATCTTTTGATTTCCGTTCATATTCTTTGATTGATACGTAAGTCCCGTTTTTCGCGATCACAATAATTATAATATTTAACTTCCAAATTATTGTACTAAACATAACGATTCCCCCGGACTTGTTTAACCACCAAACACCAAGTTCACTACACAAATTCTCATAACCTCACACTATTCTGGGAGCTCTAACTGACGTACAAAAATGTGTGTTAAAAATCGCACGTCCGCCAGACAAGCATTATTCTCACTTGTAGTGAAATACATTTTCTTGGCGCTTACCACTGCTGGCGATTTAGCTCTGTCGTGCTGGCCCGCCCTACATTCAGCTAGGGATGTGCACGTTTAGTTGAATAGCGGAGAACTTGCATTTTAAATGGCAATTATATTATCTGTATGATTGTGTAATAGTTTATGTTTTACAAATTAAATTAAAATGGATTAATATTTTTGTAACTTAAAATGTAAAGGATACTGCTATGTATAAGATTCATTGCACGCCAGTGGTAGGTATTGGTTAAACTGCGTAGCTGAAATATCTGTGCCACCACATGAATTGAACAGTCACTAAAACACCAATTTAACATTCTACCCACAACCCAAAATCTCAAAATCAACAATTCCAAAGCTATTCTCACCGAAATGCCAAACGGAATATTGGGACTAACTTCCATGAACACGGTCAAACCCAATGTCTGAAATTAGTCGAATAATAGCCAAAACGAATCAGTCCGCGCTATAACGAACATCCCTACGTCCGGCCAACTTCCCCGCTAACTCTCGACATCTGGCGCGATGCAATTTAAACTTTATTCCCTAAAAATTACGATTCACAACGACTGCAAAGTATGTAAGCTGTTTTTGGTACAGCAATCTCGGAAAATGCAAAGTGCAAGGATGCACAGAAGAAGTAGGACATTAATCCGAGACGTTTTCAAAGTTTTTCATTGAAAGTAAATGTGATTTTTTCTAAAGTTTTCTTTTCGTCGAGCAAAAGAATATTTTCAAGTCTCGGTGTTATTATGCTGCTGTTGAATAACAGTCATTAAAGTTTATTTTGATACTGCTTTTAAGTTAAAAGCACAATTAAAACGGTGCTGTAAAATTCTATGAAATAGTAATGGAATTGCTCCGTTACAGCCTATTGTTGTCCAAGTATACTTAACTACCTACATAGCATAGCATATATAGGTTTCCAGTTTAAGCTGCCACAAGGGAGAATATTGTGTGGCTCTTGCCTTAACTATGGTAGCCTGATGGGATTTACAATATAGCTTTGCCAATAGGTACGTAGCAATTGTACATTGTAAATATGTTAATTCATATTAAAATGGCATGTGGTGCTATTGCCTACGCAACCTTAATATTATGCTATTAGAATTGAATAAACATTCATCACCAGCCTAGCCTTTAACTAATTCTATTGGGGTTAACTTCAAGTCAAACTGGATTCAGCTAGTCAGTATTTAATATAACACTAGCTGATCCGCGCAACTTCGTCTGCGTCACATTTTCCATTACTGCTCCGCTCCTTTTTGTCTTAGCGTGATGATATGTAGCCTATAACCTTCCTCGATAAATGGGCTATTTAAACCTGAATTTTTTTTTCAAATCGGACCGTAGTAAAGTAAAGTAGTTCCAGAGATTAGCGCGTTCAACCAAACAAACAAACAAAGAAACTCTTCTGCTTTATAATATTAGTATAGATATAGATAGTATAGATTGCTTCAGCCTCCGTGGTCGAGTGGTTTAGGCGCTTGCCTGGTCACAGGGTCGTAGGTTTGAAGCATACTTTGTAAATTTGTTTCCGAATTATTCTTGGAATGTAAAATGCTGCCGGCTCATGAGAGGGTAGTGTTATAAGTAGCTTTAAAACAGTATTGTAGTGAAATATTTAAAAACAATGTTATATGGACTAGATCTCAAAGGAGCAATAATATGAAAAGGTTTGTTGTACCTACTTTTAATAATTATTATGGTCGAAAATGTCGAAAGTACCTACTTAGTTCCTTAGCTATCTTTAATAATCTTCCAGTGGAATTAGATATAGATAATTGTGTCACAAAAACGTCATTTAAAAAGAAAATCCATAAATACCTCTTCAATATGTTTTGTCAAAGCCTCACTGTTGGGCATATTTCAACTTCTCAACTCAACATCTGCCAACAAACTGCTTTGTAGTTTGGCAGAGGTAATGAGTTTGTTTGTACAATGTATTTCCGTGAATAAACACTTTTTTTTTCTCAGTTTTGCTAGGACATTGCAGACTTGAATCACCTGATTATCTGATAAAAAGATGATTCCTTGTTTCGGAAGGCACATATAAGCCGGTGGCCCCGGCCGCCAAATGGCGGTTAAGAAACTCTGACACTAGGGTTTGTGGGGTCGTTAGACTTTAATATCCACACGATAAGAAGAAGGAGCTTCAGCAAACATTTATAAAGGTTTGCTTGACTCTTCGCGTGACCAGAGGGCTGTCCTTTTTTCAGCCATACTGAGGCATTGCCATTCAATGTGGCAATACTGCCAGTGTTTTGGACACTTTCGGTTTCCCATTGGCAGCGAAGTGAATGTATTTTTGTGAGCCCTATTAGTTATTCCCCAACCTTTTTTATTCCATTTGTACCTATACATGTATTACTATTTAATTGAATAGTTAATCTAGATTTTTATTCTAAAACATTAACAAAATCTGTAAAAATGTATGTCTCTTAATATCCTGGACACATGAAAAAACATTTATCACTACATATTATGTAGCTGTTGGTCCCGGCTGTAATTTGGAGATCTTTGGCAGTCGTTACGGATAGTCAGAAGCCAGAAAATCTCTGACACTAGTCTTGCCAAGGAGTACCGTGTTACCCAGTTAATGGGTAGTGGAGGTCTGGTAGGCAGCCGCTCCACGTAAAATACTGGTATTCAGCTGAATCTGGTTTGACTGGAAGCCGACCCCAATATAGTTGGGAAAAGGCTAGGCAGATGATGATGATTATAAAACAAATTCCTCCGTCGCGTCTGACTGTCTGTCTGTTCGCGATAAACTCAAAAACGACTGCACCAATTTTCATGCTGTTTTCACCAATAGATGTGATGAATGGTTCTCGAGGAAGGTTTTAAGTACCTATGTAATTTGTCAAGCGAAGCCGTGGGTATCAGTTAGTAGCTGTATAAAACAGACCTTTGCCCTCTCTAGCTAATCCCACCCCGAACAAAATTACAAACAAATCAAAGATCCCGAGACACGTATCTAATACCTGAAGCCTTACTTATCCCTCTTAATAGGCTTAGCAACATTTGTTCTGAACCGAAACATTTCAAATAAAATACACATTCATTTTGCTGGATCTCGATATATTCTTAGACTATACTGTAGGGAGTGTTGTCTCGGCTATTTTGGATTTGATAGCCTATTTAGGGCTTCTTATTCGAAGTATTAACGGGTTAGATTGAGATTATCCTTTTTGGTTTATTTGTACGACACGTGGATCTGTCTTATACTGCGTTAATGTTGATTACACTACGGGATACGATCGAGGGATTGATCACATTATTCCTGCCTGCTACGTAATGGAACTTGCATGCTGTATTGTTGTTGCTTGTATGTGGAAATGCTGCCATAGGAAGGTCCGATGTACACATTTCTGACCGTTTCATGGCGACATGGATTATCTATCTTAGGCTAAGAACTCACGGAGCGATTTTCACCCGCGACCGCCGCGGTTGCGGGCCCGCAGCTTCTGTAGAAAGCAGATATATATGTTAAAAATTAAAGCACAACTCACGGCGCGATTTACGCCCGCGGTTTCTACAGAAGCTGCGGGCCCGCAACCGCGGCGGTCGCGGGTGAAAATCGCTCCGTGAGTTCTTAGCCTTACGCGGAATAGAGAATGTAGCCTAGATCAGACGAGATTTTTAGGGTTCCGTAGCCAAATGGCAAAAGCGTATTTTAGTTTGCGAGACACTTCCAAAGTGGTAAAATGTGTGCCCCCCCCCCCCTGTAACTTTTGAATAAGAGAACGATAAAACTTAACAAAATACATGATGTATATATATTAGTAGATGTATAGTATTTTTTATAATAAATCGTAAAACGCAACTTTTGCTTATAATATAATACCTACAGGTTTGTACGGAACCCTCGGTGCGCCAGTCTGACTCGCACTTGGCCGGTTTTTTCTGAATGCATTTGCCAAACATTTTGGAAGTTACCCTTAACGGGCAAAATAGAAAAAACTATACTCATTTGTGATTTGATTTATATTTGATCCAGTAAAATTCGTCTTACTTGAACACACCTGGTATTGTTACACAAAATTAGTTCACAGACTCATAAAGTTTTAGGTTACCGTTAAAAATCATGTTGTCCCTTTCGCTTCAACGATAAAAATGCCTGTCCCTTACAGCGTTGCGGAGAAACGAAGAAAATTCAATCAATGGAATTGCATAAAATCTCCGCACCATGTGAGTCACTGACATTTGGACTGACATGATTGGTTAATATTTCTCGCGCTACTACTAACACTACCACTAATTCCACCCCCTCTTCTTCCTCAGGCATGCAGTCCCGTTACCAAGTCTCGCCTATGGATGCGGCGGCCGGCCCGGGAGCCAATGGCGCGGTGCTGCGCATAGAACCTGTGCGTGCGCAGCGAGACGATGCCACCTACGAGTGTGTGGCTGAGAACGGCGTGGGGGACGCCGTCACTGCCGTGGCTACGTTGACTGTTTTTGAAGGTAAGTGACAGACATATCACCGGAAAATAGCAAATTCAGTAAGATTATAAAATATCGCGTGAAATTGTTAACTTTTTTTTTTGTAAATAAGACAGGATAGATTGGAAACTAGGTATTGAATTTGGATGGGATTGATTATATACTAGCCGACCCACGCAACTTCGTCTGCGTCACATTTTCCATTAATGCTCGGCTCCTTTTTCTTAGCGTGATGATATGTAGCCTATGTCCTTCCTCGATACAGGGGCTATCTAATACTCAAAGGATTATTCAAATCGGACCATAAGTTCCTGAGATTACCCCCTACATACAAACTTACAAACAAATGTTAACTCTTTATAATATTAGTATAGTTTGGATGGGATTTATTATATACAAAACGATTTTTTCGTAATATATCGAGAAAATATAATGTAATCAAGATTTATTACAATCTTACGGAGATTGCCATTTTCCGGTGACAGATATTACGTTTTGCAGCTGCTAGAAAATAATTATGAAATTCTATCAGCGACAACGAAGATGCGATGATGAGCGATTGATGAGGAGTCCTTATGCGATTGTCAAGCGCTATAAAAATGTAACGTGATTTTCGAACAATACATTTTTTGTTGACGCTGTAGTGTCACAGTGAAAAGTTTGGAATAATAAATACTATTTTTTTTTTTTCTGATCTGTACCAGCTATATAAGATAGTGCTTCAAAGAACTTCAGCATCGTCATTTTTATGTCTTACACATACAAACAATAGTAGATGGTATAAATGATTGCTATGTACAAGGATTTTACTCATAAATATAGACTTCTTCTGGGTAAGCTCGCTCCATAGTCACATCAAATAAAAAAGATACACAAATTTTCTTTGACCAGTTTTATGAATTTCTCTAAAACTGACTTCTACTATTATTTTTCCTTTAATTTCAAAAGCACATAACAAGTTTAACACTCACTAAAACCGCCACACTTTCCAACTCGTCGAGAGCACTAGAAGGAACGACTGTATCTACACATAACTATCTACACACAGCGGCTGTAGACGAAAATCCAGTGGAATGTTTACGACCTAGGACGTCCTCGGACGTTCGGCCTTATCCTATCTATCCTTCATATACTAGCCACTATCCCAGCCTAGCTGTGGAGAGGATGGACGAATAAACTGTGCGGTAAAGTTTTATCGGTGTTTCTATTATGGGGTGTAAGGATTTAGAAATAAGCAACTTTATGTGTGTAGAACCTCTGAAGTTATGAGACTTTAAATCGAAAAATACAACAATTTGGGGTCTTTAAGGGTGAATATGTTACTTATACGCAAGCGTGCTCCTTCGGTCACCACATCATCGCTTTCTGTCAGCGGGTCTAAAAAGCCGCCTTAGCAGAATCATAATACCACACAACAATCTATCAAATTTCATTTTCATCTTTATTGTTAACGCATAAGGTTCAAGGCTGATTGGACTTTGACAGTGACGGGTAGCGTGAAGTACTTTCTGATTCCGCTAAAGTGGCCTTTTTAGAACCGCAGGTTAGATTGCTCCAACGCGAGCTTTTTAATAATAATAAAAAACTGCCGAGTGCGAATCGGGTTTCACACGAAGATTTCCGTACCATAAACCGAAAAACCGCGTTTATTGTATGGGGAGCCCCAATGTATGTAAGCCCCTACACATTATGTGTAAATTTCAACTGTCTACCTATTACGCTTATAGTGCGAATTTCTATACCTACTTATTTGATCGCAGTTCGAAGTTTTCCATTATTGTCACCAAACAGTCCTTAACAAGTTTAGAACAAATTGACGTTAACGTTACCGCGCCCTACTTAAGATTTACTAGCCAAGATACTTACAAAAGTTAATCGTGAGTTTTAGAAGACTGTTTGAGAATCTAAATCTACACATCGCTTTTGTATACCACTTATCACACCATAACTCCTATCTATACTAATATTATAAAGCAGAAGAGTTTGTTTGTTTGTTTGTTTGGTTGAACGCGCTAATCTCAGGAACCACTGGTCCGATTTGAAAAATTCTTTCAGTATTAGATAGCCCATTTATCGAGGAAGGCTATAGGCTATATATCATCACGCTAAGACCAATAGGAGCGGAGCAGTAATGAAAAATGTTACGCAGACGACGTTGCACGGGTCAGCTAGTTATCCCATAAAAAAACTCGGTCACATAACTCCATTCCCATACAGCCCAGTGCTCTAATATCCCTCTCCATAAAGGGTACCTTGTATTCTCCACCACCTCACTGATTCCTTTTCTATTGTGGCTCCCAGTAACTGCCGCTTAGAACATAAAACTCGGCCGGCGAGGACACAATGATCTTTCCGGAATATAACTCCGGCCCAAGTCTCTGGGCTTTCAATAAATAAGCATTAAAAAGCGGGGGCCGACGTTCAGGCGATAACGTACCACAGTCTGAGATATACGGTAGGTCAATGCTGCTAATTGGTTCGTATGGCGAGATTGTGCGTGTTGGTGTACTGATTTGATGGTGGTACTTTTTAAGCTGTGTCCTTTACAAAATGATGGTCAATATCTGTTTTTAATTGGCGTTAAAAGATTTGAATTGTTTTTTAAAGGTTAAGCATGTAAACGTCCGTTTGATCTTACGGAAGATAAAAATAAATGTTTTTTGTTGGTCACGAATTTATCTAACTAAAAATTCTTTCATCAGTGGAGTTTTCTCTAGGTACATATTATCACTGAGTGACGTTTATTACTTTATATAAAAAAATTAACAATGTTTTGAGAAATTACTAGGAGACCTGTGTTTGTTCAAAGATACTCGTACATAAGACATTTTGTCTAGATCATAATTTGTGTAACGACAACAATTTAAACCAACACCATTTCACAAATCTGCCAAGATTATTCAACTGCAAATCACCGCCCTGTACCCACGAAAATTGTCGACTACCAACAAAATACAATGACAGTTTCCATTTTAAATGAGTCTCAACAATTATCATCCTGATAAGTTAAGTTCCCGATTTACTGCGGTTTCACATCGCCATGTAATTGACAACTAAATCGCGATAATGACGTCACAACTCAGATCTGTCGGGAGGCACATTTAGCCCCTTTGCATACATTTGCGGGGAATTAGTTGGAGTTGTTTTCCGTTCGCTGAGAAGTGACGTCACGTGTTAAAGATGTTAATTGATACTTTGATGTCGGGAAGGGCGTACTGCTAATTGTGTTCACGTTTTGTTACGCTGTGGCGGGGGTTATTGGCGTAGGGGGATGTTGTTTTTACTGTTGTTAAGAACTTGTTGCTCATGAATAAAACAAATGATTCTTTACCATCATGATCTTCTCCCTTGTATTAGTACAAACTATTCGAGAATGTCAATGCCGTTAAAAATATTGGATCGTCAAGTAAAATGGTACCGGGAATTCCAGCCCTGAGCACTTCGGACGAACACTGAAGTATACAATCCAGGAGCCAAACGTCGTAGTTCTTTTAATGCACAACATCATTATTGTTCGGACCCGATGCTATTCATTTAATCTGCTTAGAATATTTCCAAGATAGAGTCTGCTTCCAGTCTAATTTGAGGCAGATGAATACCAGTGTTTACCATTGAGCGACTAACTTTCTGTCCCCCTTACAGGGTTACACAATACCCCTTGGCAAAACTGGTGTCAGATTTTTTGACTTCTGCTGGCGGAGGTGACAGTCAAAGATCTAAAACCCCTCTCTTTAGTCGGGGGTTAAAAAATAACAATTAGCCTTTCTATCCTCAACAGTTTATTCGTTCTGCCATATGATATTACAACTTCGTTTCTACATAGACAAATTCTGCATAGCAACAAGTGAATATAATAACATCAAAATTATTTTCAGTATTTACTTTCCTTGTTTAGAAGGTTCCGTAGTCTAGAATTTACCGCAAAGGACATGGTAAAAAGTGGCCTATGAATCAACACATGCGAAACCTTTACCATTATTCCTAGTTTTATTTTTTAATTACATTTTAATGATTAGAATAGAACGGACACTTTTTAATTACGAAACCATTTTAAAAAGTATCTCACTTGGGTTTTATAACGCGGCGCCATTATTTTAAAATGAAACAAAGCAGTCTCAGCGCTGTAAGATTTTTAGTTACCTACAAAAAGAATAAAGCGATTAAAGCGCTGTATGACACGAATACTATTGACACTGACAGTCGATGAAATGACAGTTGACACTTTGATGTAATGTATTTTGCACCTGATATCAGGGAATCGGCCGTCGACCTAAGTTACCACGCTTTCGTATGTTAGAAGAACATAGTAACACTACTCTACACCATTTTTTGGTGAGATAAAAAGTCTGGCAGCTCTGGGATCTTAGTCCATTTGGTATGTTTTATAACCTCAAAATCCGAAATCATTTTGGATATTTTACAATTCTGAAAAGTGTCCGTGATTTTAATTTAGTTTCAGTCGAACATATGCATTATTTAAAACACAGATAGTAAATTCACGTCTCTGTTGGTTCTTAGGCGAACGATGTATGGGCACTGAACAATGTCTGAAAATTCAAGCAGTGTTGTTCTATGGAAAACAGATTCAAACTGTAGTCTTGTTCGGATTTTAAAAACTAACTGTCGTTGGTGTTTTTTTAATAATTACTTTCTAGCCAGTATTGTCCTACCACAGAGCACAGGCCTGGTTTTTTATTCCGTTTTGTTTCTTTTATGTAATGGGGCTGGCCAGTTCTTTTAGAAGAGGTCAACTTCACTTTGCCTTGGTCTATCGCGATGTCGCCTTTAAGGGAAGCTCAGTTTGTGTTCTGCAAATAAGTTTATTGTTGCCATTTTATTAAGAACTTAAAAGATTTTCAATATTTTTATATGCAAAGTAAACCATCTGCTTTATTTTTGACTAGCTGACCCGTGCAACGTCGTCTGAGTCACATTTTTCATTACTGCTCCGCTCCTATTGGTCTTAGCGTGATGATTTATAGCCTATAACCTTCCTCGATAAATGGGCTATCTAACACTGAAAGAATTTTTCAAATCGGATCAGTAGTTCCTGAGATTAGCGCGTTCAACCAAACAAACAAACAAACAAACTCTTCTGCTTTATAATATTAGTATAGATTGTGCTCCTTATTTGTGATTGTGGGTCACAATCACAAATAAGGATATTTGTTGATATGAAAACCAACGTTGTTCAAAATGAATTCGTTGAAAGACTTTCGATTAAAACGTTTATGTTTATACGTACCCCCTTTATTCATGTTTCGGCCCAGTGAGTCCACGTAACTTGGAATAAAAAAATCGGTTGTTTCTATATATATGTAGGTAGATACTATCAAGCTTTTTCACAAGAAATATCCTTTTTAGGATTCCAAACGTCCGTAGGGGAAAAGATCCTTTATAGTCTGCCTATCAATCCATCTGTCACAGCAAATTAATTCAAGAATCTACTGGACCGACTCCGTTCAAATTCGGTACACATATATTATGATCTTTCGACCCAAATGCTGACAAAAAATAACTAAAACTAACTTGAGTCTACTTTAAAAATACTTTTAAATCTTATTTAAACTTATATTCAAGTCTACAAAACGCTTAGAATTCAAACTACATTCTAGTAAAGGGGACCAAGACATAATGTATGTATGTATATTGAGTTATATGCAGTTCTAAAGAAGTGGGAGCTGACAGAGAAGAATGGCTTGCAGTGAAGTTCTAGTGACATAATTCGATACATATTGCTTTGCTGGGGAGTGGGTACTGCAATATTTAGAAGCATTACCTTGTGTACAGTTTAGAAAATGGACCGATACGATAGCTAGGAGAGATCAGATGTAGGACCAACGGATTTAGTAGAAGCTGTTAAAATAGAGAGGAGAACAAGAGGAGCTCGTGGCTAAGTAATAACAGCCGCACATGCTTTACAAACCAACCTCGGCAAGCGTTGCTTAACCTTTAATATAGACCATTAAAGGTTAAGTAACGCTTGCCGAGGTTGGTTTGTGAATGGGTGATCATTTTAAAATACCGAGTTTCCTCCATGCCACGGAAAGCACGTTAAGCTGTCGGTCCCGGCTGCCACTTGGAGATAGATCTTTGGCAGTCGTTATGGGTAGTCAGAAGCCAGAAAATCAGACACCAGTCAAACCACGGAGTACCGTGTTACCCAGTTAATGGGTTGTGGAGGTCTGGTAGGCAACCACTCCACGTAAAATACTGGCATTCAGGTAAATCCGGCTTGACTGGAAGCCGACCCCGATATACTTGGGAAAAGGTTACGCAGATGATGATGATGAGTGAAAATAGGTTCTCATAAATACGAATAGAACTTGAAGCAGCACATTTTTTGGTGAATCCACATAAGTAATATTGTTTATGAGACTTTTTGCATCCTCTAAAATATCTGTTTAGACATAGAGTAACGTTTATTTAGAGACTAGCCGAGTGCGCAACACATTTTCCATTAATGCTCCTCTTTGTCTTAACGTGATAAACATGTTATATAGCCTATAGCCTTCCTCGATAAATGGGCTATCCAAGACTGAAATATTTTTTCAAATAGGATCAGCAGTTCCTGAGACTAGCGCGTCAAACAAACAAACAAACTTTTCAGCTTTATAATATCAGTATAGATTAATATTTGCATATCCCTACTCCCCAGCTCGATTGACGACGAAACTTTCCGTCGGTGATTATTTTCGACTAATCGACTTCTGATCTGACCTTTGAGAGCCACGTGTAAGTATCTAGATACCCGAGTATGTACATAAAGCAATGCTTGTGTACAGGCATATATCCTACCCTCTCGTAGATCGCACGATCACAAGGCCCGTCCCAAAGGGCGCAACGTAAAATTGCGTTGGGACATTAGCCTGACCCGGTTCGGGACATATGCTAAATAAAATCAGAGTTATTGTGGCTTTAAAACGAAGGTATATGTTTAATAATAAATTGTAATTTTATAACTTGTTTCTGAATTTTATTGAGTGTCTGAAAAGTTTGTTATTGTTATGTTAATTTATTATATCGGGCTGTAAAGTTTTGCCGCTCAGTACTGATATATTGGTTATTGTCCTTTTTGTTGTAAAACAAATATACATTGTGTGAACTTTATGAGTAATGGCTAGTTTACACAGATCGAGTTAGCGTGCTAGTCAGCCTGCCGGGTAGCTGCAGTGTAGGAACTAGAATAGTGTGGACATATCTGACGAGTTACTGCCACGTGCGAGTCAGTTGCTTGTAAAACAAAAAAAATTGAAGTAACTCGGATGACTTATTAAATTTTTATTTGTTTTCACTCGCCTGCTCGCCTGACAGTAGCTCGCACATGGCAGCAGCTCGAACATCACTCGCATCGTTCGAACGCGCAAGGCAGTAGCTCATCATTGACAGCCAGGCAGTTGCTAGTAGAACCTGTATTTCTTGTGAGCTGCGTCTCGCAAGAGACTGGGCAGCAAATAATTTTTTTTTTTTTTGTTGCTATTGATGAAATGTAATTTATCATTTTATTATTTTATTTTATAAGACTGTTGACATAATTTAAAAAACATCAAATTGTAAAACTGTAATTGTGTAATTTATTTATGTGTGTAAATTCAGATACAAAAATTTTGTTAATGAATAAATGACTAATAACTAATGACTAATATCATCGTAAAGTCAGCGAGCCGAGCTACTAGCATACGGATAGGCAACCCGAGTATTTGCCTACAGCCTAGTAATCAGCTCTATGTAAACTAGCCATAAAACTAAATTTAGGAAAAATTTAAAACGCGAGTGCTAACAATCTAACTACTACTTAAACAGTGGACCGCATTTATAGTCTAAATAAATTAAATTAGAACATCTGCCTTTATTCAAAGATTAACAACCTTAGATTAGGCATGAAAAACTTACCAACACAAATAAATATCATTAATACACACATAATCGGACATCCAAATAAAATATTAAAACAAGTTCAATAAATTAAGTTTATTTCTCTTTCACTGATTACTTAACCCTCCACAGTAATAAAAAGTCTCTTAATTTAATAAAAGACCGTTTAAAAATTACTGAAATAAAATTAATAACTTGCTGTGCACAATGGATTGGCGGGTTGTGCATAATTTAAAGTAATCCAGCCGTTCAGTGATTTCGAGCAATTTTAAATTTAACAATGAGGACTGATGACTGACCCAAGATGGATGCAAACAGAATTAAATTCGTCATGATTTTCTTGTTTATTTTATATTTTTTATGATATTTTCAGTCGGTTTTGTTTGATTTCCTGCGTAGAGAATAATATATTCTTTATGACACATCAAAATAGTTACACAAATGTAAATAAGCAACTTTATCTAAAGCTTTTCATTTCGTTAGAGATTCTTGGCTCATTTTTTTCCGGTATTATAATTTAATTTATGGGATTTAATGTTATGAATCAGCGTTTATTTTGCTCTCTTTCTTTCTTTGAACGAAACACTGAGTAAAATCGCTTATATAAGCATAGACCAAACAAATTCCATACACGCTTTTCCTGCTTCCCAAATGCATAACACGAATGTCATTCTCAGCATGATATTCGAGTCCAACGCGCAGTTTCAAATGCTCTCCTACATACGGTGGAATTTCGATGTTCATCTGTTTTTATAATTGTAGGCCGAAAGGGTGACAGTCTTGTATTTGCCATTACCCAGTAAATTGTAAGTGGAGGTCAGATTGACATTCGCTCCGTGTAAAGTAGTATTGAGCTGCATACGGTAAGAATGGAAGTCGACCCCAACATACATAGTTAGGCAAAGGCTAGGCAGTATGCTTGATTTTTTCCAAAAGCGACATCTATATCATATATAAATAAAAATGAATCTCTGAAATGTATGTACGCGCATAACTTCTTAACGACTGATCCAAATTGGATAGTTATTTTGTAGTTGTGTTCTTAATTGCCAGGACGAGGTTTACATGAAAGAGAAAAATAAGAAAGTGGCCAACTGGCAACTTTCGAGTGAAGTCAACTGACTTGAGCGAAGCCGCGGGAGACAGCTAGTATAGAATAGTTATATCGTTGTTAGCGGTAAATACTTAGCCACAGAGTCCTCCGATATTATATAAACTACATTTTCTCATAAATGTTATAATGATATATTGCCTCTTCAAGTTTTCTTCCTAATCTCACTTCGTAGGAGTTGTAAAAGTCAGCTAATCGTAATGTATTACCGTAGTGTACGTGTACGTGTCTTAATGGCATGGTAAAATGAATAAAATAGAAATGTTCCTCACATATTATAGAAAAATAATTATTCTATTTGATGCGTTAGTTAGATTTTGGAAAAATTATGGACGCGTATTTTTAGGGTTCCGTATACTGAGCGTAACAAACGGAACCATATTACTAAGTCTCTGCTATCCGTCCGTTCGTCTATCTGTCAGCGGGGTGCATCTCAAGAACCGTAATAGGTAGACAGTTGAAATTTTCACAGTGTATTTTTATTGCCAGTACCTATAACAAAAAATCATAAAAATTAAGGTTTATTGTACGGAACTCTTCGTGTGTGACGCCGACTCTCACTTGGCCGGTTTTTTATATTTTTAACTCAATTAATAAAAATTGGTAAAGATAAAGTGCATCATGGTTAAGGAATTGGGGGCTGGTGACATGATTTGTTGGTATGAAGTGTTGGACACAACGAGTGACGTCACGTACAAATACAACGCACTGTATTTTTTTTAAGGATGCGTAAGTCATCAAATTTCTCCTTCCGCTCTGGGCGAAGCGGAAGGGAGTGTCAGACTCTTACTGGCTAAAACTAAACCGTGTTCCTCCAAATGCTCATTCGTCCCAGCGCAGCGCCGCGGTGACTCTTTCGAAAAACTTCCGCAACCCTTGCAAGACGCACTGTATTGTTTTAACTTTTTGCTTACGTAACAAAAGAATTTATGAGTCCCAAGGTTTTTTTTGGAAATCTAACTAATTGGACTACATATGGACCTGGTTCTGAAATAACAATGATTTAATTTAATTTTAATTTTAAATAGTTTTTAGTTTGAAAAAAATACTATAGTAACAAGTTGGTTATACTGGGTTTAAAGACCTATTTAAGAACAGGGCGGCTGACAGAGACTTAGTACCTTAACACACGCATACATAACTCAATTAAATTGCAGATTGATGTTGTTTGCTAACTTCACTCTTGCAACCTACCGCACAGCTTATAAATAGGACTTCATTCGCGCCTTAAGGAATAATACACCTTAGGACCGGAACTCCTATAGTGAATATTATTATGTTCCTTCTAAAAAAACGTGTTTCATCGATGACCAAGTCAATTCAAATCAGAAGGCCAATCTCCTAATGAAAACCACCTGAACAATGAAAATGAAAAAAGAACAACGGGTAGCACTCCGGGAGTGCCGGCAGAAGTAAAAACATGAACATGAACGTTGTGCATTTTTTAATCATCCATCTTACGAATTTTCGATCAGGCCACGTGTCCTAACGCGTCATCCGTCTTACGAATTTTCGATCAGATCACGTTTTCACTTCAATCTAAATGAATCAACAGAATAAATGTCAAAAATATACCAAAATGTCGTTTTTGACAGTCATCGTATGTGAATGTGAACGCTACTTAAAAATACGAGATTTGCCCCACTGCTAAAAGCGAACGACATCATTATAATATCAACCGAAACACATCCACTGAAGGACGTAGGGCTCCACCAAGTATCGCCACAATAACCGGTTCTGGGCGTCTCGCATAATCGGCGACCCACACCAGGCATATCAACCACAAAAAAAAATCTTCACTCAACTGTTAAATGATAGATGACTATTAACAAAACCAAGACCCACCCGAGTGATCGTCAAACAAAGTGAATTATTTCAATTTCTGTCAAGTAAACGTCTTGCTACTTCATGTTACGCTCAGCATTTCTCATAAAGGTCATACAATCAAATCCATTTGCCACAAGTAGACGTATGACGTCTCCACGTCACACAGTAACGCGGGAATGATTGACGTCTTACAGAGTGGGGTACAACAGGCCCCCAGTAATATACTTACCCTAATTCTGAGAATTGTGCAGCGGTAGGGTTGAATAGTTGTTATATTTATAAGACATGAATTCCGTTTCGTATTAAATTGTTTGGAGGATTTTGAAATAGAATTATGATATAAATTGGTAAATTGAATTATGTATTAGCTAATCAGGTATTTGATAAGTGAATTGTATTTCTAATTTAACATTCAAGTTATTTCATTGTAAGTTACTTACTCGTACATATTGAAGTGAAGGTACACTCATATTAAAAAGAAGTAAAATTGTTTACACGTTTGTTTAAAATAAAATATTGATACGATTACGAAAACGATTTCACTGATAGAAACCGACATTATCGCTGATTTTCATAGGCTACTTTTATTTAGGACAAATGAACAGGGAAAGCCACAAGCAAAGCCAATGGAATAGTAACTTAATGTTATTTTGTACCTTTAAGCTAAATAAACTTCTGTCAATTTAAATTATTCGTCCGCTGACAGACAGACAGACGGACAGATATGTAATTTTGTTCATTTTTAGGGTTTCGTACCCAAAGGGTAAAAACGGGACCCTATTACTAAGACTTCGCTGTCTGTCTGTCCGTCTGTCTGTCACCAGGCTGTATCTCAAGAACCGCGAAAGCTAGACAGTTGAAATTTTCACAGATGATGTATTTCTGTTGCCGCTATAACAACAAATACTAAAAAACAGAATAAAATAAATATTTAAGGGGGCTCAGTACATCATACAACAAACTTGCTTTTTTGCCGTTTTTTATAGATAATGGTACGGAACCCTTCGTGCGCGAGTCCGACTCGCACTTGTTATTTTTTGGTATACGTCATGTTTGGCACAAATAAACTTTTTTTATTTCTTTCACCCTTCGGATATAGAACCCAAAAAAACAACCCGTATCTACAGGCTTTCCTGTACCTTTTCACAGCTATCTCATATTCAGGATGATAACAATAGCCGAGTAATCGATTCTCGCCTGCTCATCTGAAGCCATTAAAATCGGGTTTCAGGCAACTTGATACGAGTGTTAGTAGAGGAATTTCAATTTAGATACACGTTTCGGTAAATTAATATGAGGTTGAGCTTGAGCGGCTTCAAGCGGTATGGCATGGGAAACCACACAGCAAATATGATTTGTCGTATAATGTACCTCCTGCTTAAACCTGACAAAAGAAAACAGATGCTTGCTAAAAAATCAAACATTTCAATTGATGGTAGTATAGTAACACTTATTTCATTTTATCAGGTTGGCTCTTTTCATTTCTTTTAATTACTTCCGGTCATTATGAAGTTTGTTTCATTGCAATAGATCATTAAGTTGAAAAGTTACAGTTTCTTTTGCATTGGTGTCACAGTTGTGAACAAAGTTAAAAAAAAGAAGATATTTTTAATACGTTTTCCATCGATAAAATTGGATATAGTTTCCTTCATTTTTAACCGACTTCCCAAAAAGGAGGAGGTTATCAATTCGGTTGTGTTTTTCTCTTTTTAGTGGTGCCCCACACCTAACAACACCACTGCAAAATCTCAGAAAAGCAAAATACGCAATTTCGATTATCAAAGAATCATCTAAATAGTCAAATTCCAGCTATTTCGATTTAAAATCCAAAGTTCGTAACCGATTTTGATATGATTTAAATGGGACCAATCTGCAAGTATATCCTTTCAGATAAAACAAAAATTTTACAAATCGGTTCATAATTGTCGGAGTTATGAGGTAACAAACATAAAAAAAAAAAAACATACAACCGAATTGATAACCTCCTCCTTTTTGGGAAGTCGGTTAAAAAGACTCACTCTGTAAGTAATATCATTCCGTCTTTTTCACCCATATTAAAAACTGGAAAAATCTCTTTCAAATCAAGAAATTTCCAATGAATTACACGTAGGCGAGTGCAATATATCCACAAGTTTTGATTAGTCGATCGCTGTTCGTGAGCCGATTATCGGCGAAGTTATAATGACAATGCTTCCCCAACCAATGGGAGACCTCAGTTTGGTTTACGATCTCAAAATAACTTTGGTGCAGTTTTGAAGGGGAGTTTTCTATCTTACTGAAGTTTTAAATAATATTCTTTGTCGATAAATCTTTCCCATTATCAAACAATGTTTTCCTATTATATTGAAAATAATTTTCTTTTTTGCTAGTAACTTTTGCATTTGAGATTAAATTCAAGCTCCACTAGACGTGACTACACACAATTCGAAAGCAAAATCATTTGTTTTAAAGTAAGTCCTTCAATAATCTCGACGCCTCATTACAATTCAAAATTTTAAATTTCGAATGATGTTCAAAGAAAAGCACTATAACTACTCAAGTCGAATAAACCAAAACTTCTTACAAAGCACTTGTAGATGAAGACAGCCAAACATAAGTTAAACATCAATCTTAACAAATCTCTAAGAGTTACGATACTCAAGCTTCTTACTAACTAAGCAGTAGTCGATAAGACTAAGCTCTTAAACGTCTATAATCTGACGTTTTATTACTGAAATCGTATCATTCGTAGTATGCACGAACTACATTGTATAAGGATAGGTTAGACTGTAAATGGTTGCTGCAGCGGGTACCACCTGTATAGAAAAGGCGGTGATTCGATCTTAATTTGACTTCGTAGGTATATTCTGATAATTATAGTAGTACCCCGAAGTTTGTTTATTCCTCCCGAACAGATGCACTAATTTCAAACAAACAAAAAAACAATGCAAATAAAGTTGAAAAGAATAAAATAAATTGGACAAACTGTGCATTCCCTTGGCTATAGTATACATTTACACATACATACACACACGAAACACTCATACACACAATTTAAAGAAAGAAAAAAATAAAAGTGTTTATTTGGGACTCGCACAATACACATAAAGTAAAGCAAGTCGGCACAAAAACTAACTATAGCAAAAATATGTTGACAGATAGAAAAATCCTAAACACTAACACTAAATACCACTCCCCTACAAGCTTAGTTTACTACTAGTTTCAGCGATAATACTCTCACTTTGTCACTTAAGGGCAACTGGTACTTATAGCTCAGGTTTTCCTTTTCTAAGTACCAGCAGTAGATCATCTGTTAATCTTGCACATTAATTTGTTAAGTTAGCTATTTGTTAAGCTTAAAAATTACTAAGCATGTATGTCACCCAGTTTGTGAAACAATAAATACAATTTAAAAAATTCGCCAGTTATTTGTTAGTTAACAATATATCATATTGTCTAGGTCATCGCCGCTACTGTCTAAAACGACTGCTGCACTCAAATTGAAGTTATCGTGTAGTGTTGCAACTGCCATGACACACATCATGCATTCATTTAATGTTAGTCCGGCGGTTTGAGTTATTTATGCGGCCTACACAAATGTCCTTCCTTTGATATTGTTCATCAGGCCATTGAGCTCCTTAAAGTTCTAAGTTTAAGCAACACGCTAACTGGCAAATGCTTGCACTGGCTGGACAGGTCCACTCAAATAGGTATGTGTGGTACTTTTCTCAAAATACCACTTCAGGCATTAACCTACATGGTTCTCATATGATTTGACCAGTACGATTGTATGGACTTTAAAAGAGACTTTGACCTCTGTAAAAGTGTTATTTATAACCTACTTACAAAATAAATATCATTTAATATCAAATATTTATGACCAAATCAATAAAAGCGCACAAAACTCATTCCGCTTACGCTTTTACAAAAAAAAAAACAACGGGAGTGCCGGCAGAAGTGAAAACTTGAACATTAACGTTGTCAATTTTCGATCAGGTCACGTGTCCTGACACGAGTTTCACATTTTATACCCATCTCAAGATGAGTGGTCAACGCCGCTAAAGAAGTTTTCACTTCAAAAACGCTCCGCTCACTTCACACACCCGCTCCGCCTTCAATATGACACATTCCCAACCAAACTATGACAGTCTATCAGGATTATATCGAACCGAAGCTCGATGTTAACGCCTATTATTGTAAATCACGACCGACATCGTTGTAAGTCAGACAGTACTCTGATTGCAATCTGGTTTATGTCGGCGGAATTAGGTCTATAGGTTTTAAATTTATGGCCTAAGACATTAGGGAGGTGTTTCTAAGATTTATGGCTTCGGCCTGTATCTTAGAACGATTCTGAAGAATGAGTCTTGATTGGAATTGGCAGATTGTATGCTTGTATGAATGTTGATTTATTCGAGACTATTTTTGATCATGTTCGAGATATGTTATTATTATAATAGAATACGGACATTTGATTGAGTCGTTTGAATATTATACGGCCGAAAGATTTGCATATTTGGTCGAATACCGAATAGTAAAAAAGTAGCCGAATAGACCAAATAGTTGAATATTCGTGGGTGGCATCTTTACCCTTTATCTCATATCCAAGTCTCATTTCGAAATTCGATATCTTGCCATTAAAATCACGTATGGTGCATAATAGAGACCATGAGACCACGACAGCACCTGCCGTCTGCCTTAATCTGAATATAAATTGTCCGTAATTAAAGTGGACTCGGACATGGGGCGAATAAATGCGACCACTTGAAACAAAGCCTTGGGGTGTGGTGTGAGTTAAAGAAGAGTGCTGGTTGGGAAATGTATAATTAATTAGGTTGGTATTAACCTTACTCGATTTAAGAGAGATAAGGAAAGCTTTGACGATAGTTATGGTATTGTTTTAAATTAAGTTTCCTTAAATGTTATTTTTTACTATTGATAAGCACACTTTGGACCTCTATATCATCTGAAGATGTAGTTCAAGAGAGAGCACGTTTGCCTAACAGTAACATATTCACAATTAGCTTAGATTCCCAGGTTATAGCCGTCAGGAAACAGACTCTGACAGGGAATAAATGTATCTACACTGTGTGTCAAATAAACTAGTTGTCTCTCTTTCGTTGTAAGGTTTTTTCGATCCAGAACTGCTGTTGGATCTTATGCGTGATTTGCTGTATATCTAGTGAGCTCTAGGCTAAAAGAAATATGTACTATGTGGATCTCTAATACGGCCAAAGCCGCGGAAAAGGGAGTTCAACTGTAGAATAGACAAAGGTTTATAAAACTACGTCCGTCTCTTTTGCAGGTGCTTTTAGAAGGTTGAAGTTTGAGCAGTTGCCTTTTTGTTAGTTCTCATGATTTCATGCAATTGGGTCAAATAATACCTAATTATAGGCTGATAAATTCATATAATAATTACCACGACTTCTTAACCAAAATCAGAATGAAGTTGTTAAAAATGATCATAACGCGCAGCCTCTTCCGCCTACGACTTGCACCAATCATATCTCGCTGAGCCCTTGTAATTCGAGCTCAAACGGCGCCATATTTTTTCTAGGAGCTTTTGTGGGTAATGGTACTAAATTCAGCGGTATATGTCGCATTAGAACGACTTTTAGATAGTGTGCTTATATGGGAACGGAAATGTAATAAGAATTCAGGCATGAAAATATTATTGAATCAAAAAACAAACACTTCAGTCCGCCTGGAAAGTCACCACCATCATGTCTAAGTCTGTCGCCATAACAACAATGTTAACAGCATTGTTGTGTTCCGGCAGTTAGAGGTATGATAGCCAGTTCCTCTTTGTAAGAGGATTCCGGATAAAACTCGCTTCCATCTTCGGCCTAATCATCACTTTCCATCAGGTGAGATTTGGGCCAAGAGTTTCACCGTTTTGTATTAAAAAAAAAAAAAAAACTTAAGGCTTTGCATACTCTTCTTCTCTTGTTCTGACACACTATTGTCCACATTTCTCCTGTCGCAGGTCTGCTGGAAAAAATTCCATTGGAAATAAGCAGTTCCTTTGTACATAATTATATTTTAATGTTAACTTTTAGTACTATTTTTCAGTGTGTACATAAATAATTAAATAAGTAATAAACTTAGATTTAAATTAATTCTCTGCACAGCTTTCTTTAGACACCTTTTTAGTATTGCATTACCTAGTCTTTAACTACTAATACCTACTAGTGTACGCTGAAATCATACACTACTAATGCACTAATTCTTATTCGTGCATTTTTACCTCATTCTACTTATTGATACTAGTCGAGAATTCAGTACAAGGTTAGCGGTCTTCGTGTGTGCTCCCTCGCTTTTTTGTGTCAGGTACTGTATTTATTGGTCCGGATAATATATCTAATTTGACTTAATAAGCAGCAGTATCATTTAGCCAACTTCCTAGGATGTTGGCTAAATGAAACTGCTTTTTCAACAAGATTTGGTAATTTTTCCAACAAGATACATCCTAATCTCTTCAAAGTTAGAGTGAACAGGCTCCTTCTGGGTAAGCTCGCTCCATCGTAGATTTTGTCATCTTTGACCAAGACTAGAGTCAAGAGCAAACCCACTTCAAATAAAAACCAAAAAAAAAAATATCAACTACTTTGTTTTCCGTAGAAAGCAAATAAAGTAAGATGGGCGAAAGAAAATCATCCCACACAATCTATAATACATTATACAGCTATAACAAACTCTCAACAACATCTTACAAACAATGTTATGAAAACAATATTATCGATATAAAACTCAAAGAAAATTAACATTCTCGGAGAAGTGAGCGATGAAAGTATAAAGATCAACTTTACACTGCAGGCTGAATATACTTCCAGCCCTTTGTCGAACGCTCACAATGCGAACAAACTATGCATCGAACGGTTCGGACAGAGTAAAGGCGCAGACTCACGCGGCGCATGCTATGCACGGACACGTGGCGAATTTTAACTACGTGGATTCTCTTGTATGATAACATGGGTCTACGTTTCTACTGCAATACGCACTACACACGCCACCGTTCCTCAGTTGTCGAATTTGTTCGAAAGAGTCACCGCGGCCTAGAACGCAAAAGAACACAGTTGGGTTTAGTCAGTAAGAGTCTGACACTCCTTTCTGCTCCGCCCATAAAGAGATTTAGATTAGATTAGTCATTTGATGATTTCCTATCCATAAATAAAACCGTTCTACAAGGCGTATCTTAAAACTGTGCTGCAATAGGTACAGTTGTACATTCGTGTAAAGTGTGTACCGCATGCACAGCGTGCATGGCATGACACTGTTGAGCTAAATGAGTGCCATATTCGAGCAAGCCAATGCCGAGTAAGAGCGCATGTACCAATGACGTCAATTGATTCGCGTGTAGCGTGTCCGTGGGTTGCAGTGGACACAATCACATACATTTTCTTGCAAAGCGAAGCATAACACACGTGCGTGGCCTATCCGTGCGCCGCGGTGGATTGCGCCTTAAACGTATCGATCCACACCAGAGCTACGGGCTAACTTAGTTGAAAACTTGGACCTCTTAACATATTTTGTGACACGTATCCAACCCTTTCAGAGTTCTTATTCAGGCAGAATATTGATAGTAAAAATTGTAATGGCTCCATCGGGGGTTTGTTTTGAAGAATGTCTATTGTTAGTTTAGTGTCGGATATATATAACGCTGGAAAGTTTTATGGACTGAAATCACAGTTTTGTATGGGTTTTAGTAGTTCAAAATCATGAAATGAGAGGCTAGTATTTTATCTTTATTCTTGAACTCGATGTAGTCTCGGGGTACGAACCTTTCTAGCCTTGTCTTAACTATGTTGGGGCTCGGCTTCCAGTCAATTCGGATGCTGCTGTATACCAGTATTTTGTTATTGAAGACTATGCTAAAGTGACCTCTACAGCCCATTACCTCTGGAAAAGACCGGTGTTCAGATTTTCTGGCTTCTAAAAGTCCGTAATGACTGTCATGGATTCACAAACGATAGCCGGGGTCAACGGCTCCCCCATGGGAGTCTCGGTATACGATGGACGGTCAACCATCCACAGACTGTCCTCAGCTAGCGATGTTAAGCCTTAAAGATAGACCCGTGCGGCTGTTATTATTGAGCCACGAGCTCTCCTAGGCTTTGGGTACCTAACTACTTAGAAACATATCGTAAAACCCCAAAAAATCTACGTTTTTTTTTTCTATAAGCAGCTCATGTTATATCGCTCTATTAAATCATAGCTACTTTACTCAACTCAGACCGTTTATTAATTTTGTTTACCTTTGTTGGTACATGTATCGTGTATCATGCCAAATCATGCCTATATAATAAATATGTAATACTTTTAACACGGGTGTATTTTACGCATGGAAAGTTACTCCGAAAAGTTTATTCGATATAAAGCTAATAGGTTCGATTCGATAAAAGTTGCCATCTGCTTAAACGAATTGTGTAATATTCTTATAATATTATGAGCTAACCGGGAAAACGTTGTTTTGCTAAAAAAAAGGTACTAACCCTGCGACCTATTGAGTAAATAATACACAATAAATTTCATAAAAATCGTTCAAACCGTTTCGGAGTTCAACAACAAGCACTGTGACACGAGATTTTCATATATTAGAAGATAAATGCGAAAGTGACTGCGTCCGTCGGTCTGTTTCCTACCTCTTCACGTCTTAACAGCAGGACAGATTTAGATGACACTTGGCCAATAGAAGAACATATCCTAGATTGAACATAGGATACTTTCCTCTCAGGATAAAAATTAACTACTTCATAAATTCGAGAAATTATGAGAGCATTCCTTTATAAATTCATGGAATTATGAGAGCAAAATCAATACAAAACCCAATTGATTAATATTTGATTCTGTTTCAGCCGTAAATGAGTAATAACAATCCTCATTAATGTATAATGAGCCAAAGCATTGAAAATTTTAAAGAGAAATTATATGAGCGAACTTGAGCGTACCAGTCACAATGAGTCAATTAAAATGAAAAACAGCGTTCTGATGAAATATTAAAATATATGATTGAGTGCTCTATCCGCCCTTTGTTAATCCCGTAACGGTATTATACCAGTAATAAATCAACAGCGAACCATAATTTCTCATTACACGCTGAACAATAAATCATTTAACTAGAAAATAGGCTAAAATAAGCTTTACTACTATTGGATGCCGAACAGCCTTAGGCTAAGTAATGTCCTGTGCTGTTATTGGTATTGTTATTTTGTATTGGGATTCGTGATTGGAGATTTATTAATGTGAGGAACTGGTGGATTTAAAATGCGCTTTTTTAAAATCGCAGACTTTTTTGCGAGCAGGACATGTTGTTTTCATGTAGGTAACTAAGGCATCTATTGAAAAGACAGACTCAAAGCATTTAAATTTCCAAAAATTAATTCCTCAATTAAAAATGACACCAGGAGCGGTAAGTTAAATGACACAGTCAACGTTACCCTAATAACAGTCAAATGATAAAGTAGAAATAATATATCAACAACACATAACAAACCCACATATCTCATAAAGACTAAACTATTTGCCGATCAAACTCAACTGAAAAATTTTCACCGCATCACCACAGGAAATACAGTGAAAACTGTCATCCCACATTCAAATATTTCTACTCAGAATCCAACAAAATATACTCATAATAAATAGAATGTACCACCTACTCTATTCGATGCAACAAATCGAATCTGCGTCACAACGAATACAAACTTGAATGCAATGGCGCTTCGCGAATACTCGCATATTATACGAACATATTCAATAGAAGAATTTAAATTGAGTGTAATGCCACTTGAAAGTCAATTTGCTGTAAACGTGTTCATTTTTCGTGTGTTTTTAAGGTGTAAATAATAATTTGAGTGCTTTTAATGTTACTTGAGTTGGAACTGTAGTAGATAGTCTTGTGAATGGGGAGCGTTATGGTAGAAGAATGGCTATTATTGAAAATTACCATTATATCTCCAAAAAAGAAGATGATGATTTCTGAATCTATAGCTTTTACAAATCACACGAGTTGACGTAACTCACAAGTGAAATTACTTAGTAAGCGAGTTGATACGAAATATGACGTAACGTATTTCCAAACTTCAAGTTCTTGAATTAATACTCAATTTACTAATAAGGCCTACACGTGAACGTGAAGCAAATTAAAATCACAAAAGCGTACGCTAAACTGCACATTTTTACGAGTCAAAGTTCTCGCCGTGTTTCGCCTGGCCTAATTAACAAAGTTCCTGATTAACCCTTATTACAATAAAATTTGGCGAGAACCGAGTGGCCCGGGGGCGTACCATCAACGCGCTAAGTTTATTTCTCGAGAAAATAACTACGTACTCACATTTTGTAAAGTCGCAATCTGTATTTTCACTTTAAGAGATCTCTCTCTCCTTTTGCTTATAAGCCATTGGGTGGGGAAACGTTCAAGCGGCTGACGGTAGCGGTTCACTGAGTAAATCAGAAAACATTTTAGACTTTGTAACTTATTTCACTTCTTTGAATATTTTTTGTGTTATTCTTTAGAATATTGACTAATTTGTTTTCATCTCATTTTTCATAAAAAAGATATCTGTGGTTTATTTCGAGGATTACTCTTCTAATTGTATTTAATAGCTATGCGTCGTTTTAATGTGTTCATTTCACTAAATATATGATTTACATGTACAAAATGTAATGGACTTTAAAAATTGTATGCAGTACTAGCTGACCCTTGCCCACTTCGTTGGACGGTATTTTTCGGATTAATATATAGCCTATGACAATCAAAAATAACGAGACTTTTTATTGTTAAAGAATTTTCAAAATCCATTCAGTAGATCTCTTTCAAAGTCCCAAAATCCGCTCCCGCCTAATCCTTGCATCATCTCCCTTACAATATTGCGAATCGCAGCAATCTTCTTCGCTTTGAAATTGTTTGTGATTACAGCAGTTTGTGTTGAGACGAGGTGTAATTTCGCTTCCTATCAGTATCGTCGGCTTGTTACGTTTGTTTTATATTAAAAATGCCTCTGGTGTTGCTAACATCGGTTCACACAATTTCTCCCTAACTTGGTGCAATCATTCATGCTTGGTTTCCTGTTCGAGTTTTCTGCCAATTGATTTCTTGGTTTTCTTATGTGAGCTCAGTGAAGTGTAGTTCTGAGAGATTTGAAGTTTGCGGTAAAAGTTTTTTTTATATATACGTATAGATGTGGGAATAGCTTTTTATCAGCTACCTATCATTACACCTAAGTTAGCTTTTATCTTAATCTTTAATCTTCAAGTCTTATTTCCTTAATATGTTTCAGTTTAAAGTCGCTTATAAATATTTAATTCTTTCTAGCTTCTTGAAACTTAAATCTACCAGTAATAAAAACAGACCAGATTTAGTTTAGAATACATAGATGATTTCCTTTTGTTTTTACACGTTGAAAATATCTGCTACTGTTTTGCTCTAGCTAACACTACAAATGACAGTACTCTTGTTTCAAAACTGCTCCATATATCCTGTACAAAAAGTCCAGTTGGTACCGCAGCCTCCCAGTGGCGCCATCTGTCCGGTGCACCGACGTGCATCGCCGCGGGAGATGTTTGTCAATCTACGTCGTGCCTGACACACATCACGGTTATATATGGATTAATAATGAAGCTCTTATTGTCCTTACTGTGTACATAATATGTTCGTATGTGGAGTTGAATTATGCGTTTTGTTAGAAGATAAATGGCTGGTTAGAATGGTCGAGAATGTTCCGTAATTTGATTTTAGTGAAGATAATTTGTGCCCAAATATTTTCAGACTTGTTAACTATCAAAATTTAGATTTGAGCTATCACAAGACAAGACTAGACATTTATTTGTAGAACATGAGTATACGCTAGCGATGAATTTTGATTTAAGTGTTTTCAATAGAAAACGCTCCCACAATTCTAAATTGAATTTAACTGAAAACGTAACTGTCCTATTTATTATTAAAATACATCAAAATCCTTTCGCTGCAATACAACGAAGATAATTTGCGAACTCAACAAATTTTGACTCATAGAAATTGTTATTCGTCAAAATTTCGCCGCTGAAACTGAAAGTTTCCAGGGTTTACTTAATTGTATCATCCGACAGGCGTAGAACCTTGAAAAACGGAATGAAGTCCATCCGAATTGGTCGAGAAATTGTGAATTATTAAATTTCGTCCTCGCTGTGGAACAAAAAATATTGTTTTGGAAGTTCAGAACAAGTTTCAAATCTGATAAAGGGCTTGACGTCTTTGCGACAACCGTGATGAGTTCTATAAATAAAATTAAAAAATAAAGGCATAAAATATTGCGTTATTCGATATTATTTTGAAATTACAATAATTGTTTTCTGTGCAAAATAAAATCCTTTATTTCAAATAGACCAGTTATAAGCACATAAGAATTGTCAAGGTATGTCAGTCAAATAGATAAAACTAGTTCTGCCGCGCTAGCGACAAGAGCAGCAAGTTGTCCTGCAGCAAATCACACTCATCGACCCTATATCTTCAATACGGCTGTTGTTTATGATGGCAGTAATTTTTTTTATCACTATTGAATGCTTTTTACTATTTATAACAAAATATCACACATTTTACAGTGGGTGCGTTAACAAACTTGCTGTCCCTCTCAATCAAAATTAATTTATTTTGCAGTACGAGTGTTCAACTTATATCTATGTCAAAAGATATCCCCTAAGGGCCAAAAGTACCAAGGTTTTGCATGTATAACTTCATTTAGGCACGAACTTACTAAAATATGTTCAGAAATTTGTAATGATTTAAAAAAGAGGAAATATTTCATCAATTCCTTCGAGGAGCCCACCTAATAAGACTCTTATGTCTCCAATCTCATTATTAATCTTCGAGGCACATGTAAAATTTCTCTCTTTATTGACTCAAAGGAACGGTGGAACGCGTCACTGAATAAATTCAATTTCAGAAGAAAAAAAGCGAATGTCTAGGGAGGTATTCATTAAAAAATCAAGCATATTTGATCCAAATTAAAGCGCTCTCCGCGGCCCGGCTCAGTGCTCGTTTGGTGTCGTAGAGTGCTCTCGAGACACCCGTCTGCAAGGAGACACTAGTGTGTAGTGTCATGACACTTCGGATTATGAAATGCGATGTTCTTATGTTTTAATTAGTTCGCGTGTTTTGTGAAATATTTTTAATTTTAAATGCAGGCATGAATGAATATTTTGTGTAATCGACCTCGTTGTAATTGTGTTGCCATTTTTACGGCAAAGCCAAAAGAGAAGGAAGTGTCATGATTTTAGTAGTGTTTACCTCCTTAGCTCCTAAACCACTGAACAGCTTGTCCTGAATATCTTAAGTGATATTTTACATCATAGGGTTTTAGTTTTAACTTTGTGTTACTTCAAATTATTTATTAAAAAAAACTCTGTAATTTGAAATTTTGGTGCTCGTAATATTGAAACTCTGACCGTCATATCTGGGACTATAATTATAATATAATTAAACTATATGATACAGTCACTAAATGTTGATTTTTAACTAAAAACTAAGTTCAACAGGACTTGGCTTCTATGAGATCTCAAAACTTCTTACGGTGGAAAGATTGCATTGAGAGACTTGGGATTTTTTTATTACATTTAATGTTTTTGTTGGGATTAGTCTTAAAACAAAGACGTACCGATTTTTATTACGTTTAGTAGATAGAAAGAAAGAAAAAATAAGTTTTATTTGCGCCTAGTATGACGCCAACCCGAAAATAATACAAACAAAAATAATACAGGTTGGAGAAATATAAACAACCATCTCTCTGCATAATGCTGGGACTCAAATCAGGTCCTCTCTACTTATCTTGAAACATGTGAGAAAAAAGCAAATGGTATTTAATAACAACTAGATTCATAAATAAAGGAAAGATGAGCACCTGATTGTCCATTCTATTCCTATAAATAGTTGTACATAACTTATCTGCTTTTCATCTCGCTTCAAACCCAATTCACTTAGAGTTTCGAGCGAAATACTTTTCTGCTACTTGTCGTTTCCTATGTTACACGTCAGTGCACACAAAGACAACTCACCTTTTTGAGAAATATTTTATAATTTCTTAAGAGCATCGTCGGAAATTCCAGGTACAATAATTTGTGCAAAATGTTGTCTAAAGCGTAATAATGACAAGGCCGGTTTCTAAAGTTGTTATTTAACCAAAAATAATCTTGTTCAAGTAGAATTTAATAGCAACTTAGAAGTAGTTTGTAAAGCCATTATTATTTTTGCAACATTCAAACAAAGACACAATGTCGGTTAAAGTAATGAATTTTGGAAAAGAATAGGTATTTTCTATTAAAGTGGTTGTTGGAGGAGTTTATGTCAACTTCACAAAATAAATTAACTTTGGGATTACGGAGGAATAAAGTACCTCTAAATCTTATCTAAAGAATAATGTAAAAAAGTGCGTTTATGTGATATAAAATGTACTTTTGACTTTACTTGTCTAGTTCCAGAATTATTAACATGCTACGTGTTTTTTTTCAATGACTGTATCTTGTTTAATTTTAGTTGATACTAAAATAAAACTTATGGACTGTCGTCGAATATTTTTTATTTCTTTCGAGTTTAGTTGTAGTGTAGTAGTTTCTAATAACAAACAGCAAGAATGTTTTGCCTGCTAAGTTCTAAACCACCATCGAGGTAGGTTTTTCCATGAAACTATTCCCTTAAGATATTGCAAAAGCAATATTATGAAAAGTTTCACCAAACACCACAACTTAGCATACAACGCAATATCAATGAAGCTCAGCTTTTCAACAACAAAAAAAATAGCGCGATCGTTTTTTTCTGTCCCGATCTGTACCCGATGTTTTCCGTTAGACCCGTACTTGAAATAACTTGTATGAGATGTTGAAAACTTTGTTCCAAGCATGTATTTGGGTCAGGCAAGTAACAAGATGGGGGGGTTTCTTTAATATGATGTTCTGTGTCAGTTACAAGTACCTTCGTGTACTTATATGTGTATAGGTACATGTTAGACCGAGTTAGTACTTACTTTCGAGTTGAAAAGTTTCCGATGTTCTGTATTATCAGCTGGTTAGTATCATACTTTGTTCTTGTTGAAGTTTTTATGGTAAGTTTCCATCGTAATATTTTTCTTGTGTTGCTGTTACTATGATGTACATTTTGTACGTAGGTTAGAGCTCGTGGCTAAATTATAACAGATAACAGCCGCACGGGTCGATCTTCGAGGTTAAACGATGCTAGCTGAGGTCAGGCCGTGGATGGGAGACCGTCGAGTATATACCGAGACTCCTCCATACCAAAAAACTCACATGAAGCCTTTGGCTATCATTTCATAAACGTAACTTGGTAGGTACCGTGTTACCCCGTGTATACCATGTGGGTGCCTGGCACACCTATCTATACTAATATTATAAAGAGGTAAAATTTGTTTGTATGTTTGTAAGTTTGTAAGTTTGTATGTAGGGGGTAATCTCAGGAACTACTGGTCCGATTTGAAAAATTATTTCAGTGTTATATATCATCACGCTAAGACAAATAGGAGCGGATCAGTAATGGAAAATGTGACGCAAACGAAGTTGCGCGGGTCAGCTAGTAAAACTATAAAGGCATGCGATCAAGGCTTTACTTTGAACATTTCTGAACCTACCTTTATTTTTTTCTATTAGTCGTCAAACGTATGTCTATCAATAGTAAATAAAATAATCTTGTTCGTACTTTTCAAATCAATTTTATTTTTCTGTAGTCGGGTTACAGTTTTATAAACTCATCTATTATTTAATTTATCTATATATATTAGATAGTTTCATGCCCGCTGCTGGGCTTAGGACGTCAATCCAATGTGCCAACATTGGATCTTCATAACAACTCGAGCATCTGCCATGTCATGAATAAAAGAACTCGAAATCTCCAAGCAAACACTTGCTTCGTATACAGAAAATTCTAAAATAAAGTAGGTAAAAGGTTTTTATTCTCAGCATTTTACTTACGCCTCGAAAAAAAAGCATTGTGTCACTTTTAAAAAGCTTACCACAGAAAAAGTCTTTCCGAAGAACACTAATGAGACAGACTTAAGCAAAAACTGTTAAACCAGCAACTCCTGAATAACCTTAAACGTAAAACCGAAACGAAAAAATATATTCAAGAGAAAAACTAAGAGATTACAAGTCGCACAATAATTCTAGAACAGTAAAAGAAAATCGTCAGGCAACAAAAGCGGGGGAGAATAAAATAAAACGCTGTTGTGAACCGTACCTTCGTTCCGCTAAAGTTAAAATGGATATTCCTGTTTAAACTTTAAATTAAACAACAACAGCTAAAAATTAACACAACGTTTAAATGAATTCGACGTCCGTCTCGAAGGTACAGTCGAGTGCAACGCTTTTTAGGGTTCCGTACCCGAAGAGTAACTAACGGAACCCTATTGCTAAGCCTACGCTGTCCGTCCGTCCGTCAATCTGTATCTCAAGATCCATTATAGGATAGGATAGACAATTTAAATTTTCACAGAGTGTGCATTTCTATTGCCGCTAATAATAAAAAATAAAAGTTATGGTTAAACGGTACCGAACCCTTCGTGTAAAAATCCGACTCGCACTTGGCCGGTTTTTTGTTATAAACCTGTCTTCCGACAGGCTAGTTAACACTATCTCAGAGACCAGACGTGGTACAGTCGCGTAGAATTGCGATTTCTCCTGATTTCTCCACGAGTTGTAGTGTGCATGCACGTCCGTACTGTCAGGCACATACGGTCTTCGAAAAATCGTATTGAGATTTTATAAATATGTTTACTGTTACAGTGTCTGAATTATTTGCTGGTAGCAGGAATTGGAACAACCTTTTTCCGGAATGTGGAATGTTTTTAAATTAAACTGTAAAGTAATTGGATTACGTACACGTGTAGGTATTCTGTAATTTGTTAGTAGATACGCTTATAGCGGGTCCACGTTTACCGTTCAATATTATTAATTGGTTTCCACTTTTTTCTGGAAGTTTTTTATAATGCTTAGTGCTAATTTTAATTTGGAACATGCAACTATCTTCATCTGTTTAACTCATCGAATTTGGCACTACAAAAGAGCCTGTACTTAAATGGACAGTCCTTTGTGCAGAGGATGCATGGAGGAGGAGGAAACGATATCTCATGTGCTCCTTGAGGACAGGCGTTGCCGAAATACGAAAACCAACTGGAACACCGAATTCGCTTACTGATATCCCGAACACACTAAAAAGACTGATCTGCTTTTGGAGAGAGGTCGGCTGGTTGGAATGATGACTGCCATAGCCCACACACAATGGTCCAACATCAGGACTAAGTAGGTACAAAAACCAAGCGCTATAGATAAATAGATAGTCTGAAAATTAAAAAAAAAACAACACGTTTTTTTTTTAATTTTCAGACTATCTGTCTTTAATTTTCAGTCTTTAATTTTCAGAATATCTACTATTCTATTTTCACTTCTGCTGGCACTCCGGGAGTGCCAGCAGAAGTGAAAATTTGAACATTAAGGCGAGGTTGCAGTACTGTGTGCTTTGACGAACAACAGCGACTGTCCCGCGAGCGAAATAATGCCTAAATTTTGATTGTTTTTTCTTCTTGGCGAAAACTGATAAAGGCATTATACAATATGGTTTCAACATTTACTTCAAAATTAAAAACTCTATCTATTGATATAACTTTTATATATATTCGTGATGAAATCTCTTAGCAGAACACGTTTAAAATTGTAATTTAGTGTCATGTTTGATTAAAAAAAAGTCGCGTTTCTATCTTTACGATTTACTTAAAAGGGTATGTTCAATTTTTATGTAATGATTTTTATTTATTAAAAAACTCATAACTAATAATATTTTCAGACGTTCAAAAATCTTAAAAAGTACTGCAACCCCGCCTTAACGTTGTGCATTTTTGAATCATCCGTCTTACGAATTTTCGAACAGGGGCCTGAGTCTGCTATTACAATAGTGTCAGAATGGTCGATCACTGATTTCAAAATAGTTGATTTTGACAAGTTTGTTAATCTACTAACATAATGGCGTCATTATGACATTCCAATGATAAATCACTGACACGCCATTGAAAGAAAGCCATATGAATGGTAATCTCGTACATAATGACAGATTTAGTATTTACGAACTTCTCACTACTTCAGATTGCTTATAACACTAATAAATAATATGTAAAACTAAATATAAATAGAATCTGGCATGAATAAATGCTCAAATTTAGCTCGGTTTTATAATAATGGCAATACGGCATTCCTACCGCAATTCTTTTATGAGACCATTGACGTTCCAGTGACCGGCCACTGACGTGCCAGTGACCGTGCGATTATGAATTTAGCAGATTACGAACTTTTAGCAAAATGACAATGGCATGACAATGGGATCGTGTCGGAATGACAAATTTATAAAAATAGCAGACTCGGGCCCCAGGTCACGTGTCCTGACGTGAGTTTAACATTTTATACCCATCCCACGAAAAGAAGGAAAGTGAAGAAATTCTTCGAATTTGTTAATTCTTATTTGACTTGATGATACTCAAAATAATTGAACAAACAACTTGCTCAAATAACCAAAAACAACCGACCAGATCCCGACTAAGTTTTATTAGATTTATGTGTCCTTATCATTTACATTTTACGTAATGTGTACGTGAGCTAGGATAATAATTAGCATTCCTAACATATTCTGTACACGAAACAACAATAGTTTTAACTTCTCGACTAAAACCGCTATTGCTAGTTCAAACTATAACTAAACAAAATGAATTAGTTTATGATAGCTTAGCAATTCCTGTTTATTTTTATTGCTCAGCGGCTTTGTCTGCGTAAATGTCGGAATTTACCCCAAGGGAACATACTCCCGGTATAAAAAGTAGCGTATGTGCTATTCAAGGCTATCTATTTCTGTGCCAAATTTCATCAAGATCTGTTTAGCTGTTCTAGCGTGATTGAATAACAAATACCTAACCTATCCATCTAAAATTTTGCATTTATATTTGTAGTAAGGAAAGTTTTCCTGCTGCTTCGTTTATTTTAAAGTAGACTACCTAACTATAAATGACTGTCTCCAGATTGCCATCTATATCTAACTAGCTGTACCCCGCGGCTTCGCTCCCGTCAACTGTCTACCTGTCTACCTACTTACCCCAGTACTCTCTTACTCTTACTCACAGACAATTTGTATTTGACTAACTTCAATATTTATACGATACAAACGTCACTCAATTGTTTGGCCTTCCCGAAACCTCTCCACTAACACTTAAACTTTATGGAATGGTATTAGAGTTCAAATTGACTTTTAAGTATTATTACGAATCTTTTGTATGGGAGCATAGAAAAGTGTTGTTTTTAGTCTTTTTCAGGCAATTTTTATATTTTTTGTCTCCGTAAGAACCATCCTCGTACTTCAAGGAATATTCTAAAAAAAGAATTGGCCAAATTGGTCCAGGCGTTGTTGAGTTATGCGCTTACCAACACATTTAGCTATTCATTTTTATATTATAGATTAGTATTATCGATTTAAATTATTGGAACGAATTTTTAAACTCGCGGATAATCTAGCTGTGATTGTTCGAATGAGTTTTCAACAGCTAATTTTCGATTAGCTTGCTTTTGTAACGAGCATACAAATATTAAAAAAGTGTTCAAAAAATAATCGCACCAACTTGAGTGATATTAACTTAAGGAAAATTTAAATGTCAAACAATGACCTTGTGATTTTTTTCTGACACGTTTCATTTTCAAACGTGTTAATACAAGAAACTTTTAATGGTCTATAAGTGCTTAATTCACGGTTATTATTGGAAATTTCATCATGACTAGTTCGAAAATTGGATTATGAATAACTTATGTAACGGCTCATTCACGTGGGTTTTACATTGAACCAATTTGATTACATAATTATCATTCACGTCATACGTGGGTAGAAAAACATTCCAGATTCGATAATTTTTAGACCGTTTACTGATTATCCTTATTAAATAAATAAAAGAAAGAAAAAAAAAGAAGGTGTGTACATAAAAAAAAACAAAATTAAGCAAAGTAAATGGATAGTTAAACAAAAAACTGCCACATTAATGGGAACCAGAGTTTAATTTTCCTTAACTACGCAAGGACTACGGTAAATATCACACGGTTATAACTATGTACAGACGCGAGCACATCAAGCTAAAACAATCTGTCAAATTTCTTTAATGGAATTTCAACTATCACTTAAGTGTAAGGTTCAAAGTTGATTGGGAAAAGACAGTTTCCGGTAGCGTGATGTACTGGTGACTGTACTAATACGAGTATAGTAAGGAAGGGTGGACCGCACATTTTGACGCAACCAATGGACCCGTAATAGGTCCATCTAGTACGAAACGACTCAATACGAGGTCGGCAATCTTCGGGAGCGGTCGTGTGCGCGGGACAGACGAACAAACATTCGGACGGTTCTGTCTTAACTATTTAAATCTATGGTTACAACATTGACAACTTATCATAAAATGAAAATAATCATTGGAAACATCACACGTATCTTTCAGCATAAAATCATCATCTGCCTAGCCTTTTCCCAACTATATTGGGGTCGGCTTCCAGTAAACCGGATTCAGCTGAATACCAATATTTTACGTGGATCGGCTGCCTACCAGACCTCCTTAATCCACCAACGGGTAAACCGGTTCTCCTTGGCAAGACTGATGTCAGATTATTTGGCTTCTGACTATCCGTAACGACTGTTAAAGATCGTTCAGCATAAAATAAGCACAATAAATAAATATAAATCCAACTACTTTCCGATGACAGACACGTCCCATTAAAGCATGAAACGTTCATAAAAACAGCATTTTAACACAATGCAAATGGCGCGCGAATCCGATTTAATTTCAGCACATTATGTTCGCAAAATATCGTAAAACATCATTCACTTATCATAAATTAAATAAAACAACATATTATATCATCGAAATATATCGGTAAACCGACAATTGACTAATGGTTATACCACTTTAAACGTAGTTCGTAATTATTATCGCTGCAAAATAATTTATTATAAATGTTTAATGAAACAAAAAGCTTGAAGTGCTCATTGACAAGCTCAATTGTTGTTGAGCTTGTTCAAGCTTTAAGTCGGTCCTAAATATTTAATGAAGCTTGACAGGTCGATATCAGTTTCATTTCTTGTTTACGCAGTTATTCGTCAATTACAGTATTCCAATGTAAACAGCCTTCTTTTAAGGAAAGCTTTGAACAAAGACTTTTCTCGCAAAAAGGTAACCTATTATCGCCTTCGCCTTTCGTCCATCTCTGCACTAAAATTCGTCAAAACTGGTTTAGACATTTAGGCGTAAAAATAAACTCACTTTCGCATAATCATACGAGTTGGGATGTCAAATGAAAAGATTCAATAATTTATTCAAGCCGGTATAGTAATCGTAAATTGATACAGAACGCATAAACCCTTATTTTTGTGACAATCTAAAAAGTTGGATTCGTCAGCTGAGTAGAGAGGGATAGAATATCGCTTTATCACTAAGTGCGAAAGAGATTTATTTATTTTTCTTTCATACATACCTAACATGCTACCAGAAAGAAGTATTGTATGCTGCTATATAAATAAAAATATTGACTTTTTAGATTGCCAATCAATGTTTGTGTTTCTGCGACTCAAAGAATGAGAATCTACTAATCAGTATTTAAACAAATGCTAAGATTATTTTTACAAATAAGTCTGAAAATCTTTTACTTGTAACAAACGCATTCAAGTTGAATTCCCACAACAGTACTCGGCAAACAAAACACCATTTCGCAAAGGAAATAAAAGATCTTTTCATAGAACACTTGTGCGCGTGATTGTACGTATCTACGGCGCTGGCAAAGTGTCTCAGGGGTAATGAAGAGAAGTGTCCCTTATAACAGAAGCTTATGTTACAGTTTTAGTTCGCTTAAAAAAACCCGGCCAAGTGCGAGTCGAACTCTCACACAAAGAGTTCCGTAACAAAAACCGAAAAATAACGCGTTTCTCGTACGTGGCCATTTTTTTTTGGCGACTATAGAAAATCACTTAGTTTTTTTTTTTCAAATTTCAACTATCCACCTATTACACGACGTGTCTTAAGATACAGCCCGCTGACAAACTGACGGACGATCGGACGTATCGACGGACAGAAGGACGGATCTGCCCGATACCAGCTTGATGCCCTCGATTCAATTTAAAAACGAGGAAACCAAGAGGATCATCGGCAATGATAGGCTCGTCGAATCGAAGCTCCAAAGTCTTGAGCATCGACGCTAAGTTGCTGGCCTGTCGGTTTTCTATCGGTTGCATTTTGGGGAATGTGCGACGGAATTGCACAATTTAATCCCGCCAAGCCCGTTCCGTCATCGGACCACAAGCCGTACGGCGACGCGCCACCGGTATATGGTGGACATCCCACCTATACGCACAAAACGTTTTGGGAATACATTAATTGTGCGTACAGCTAAGGAGTGGAATTCCCTGCCTGAGTCTGTGTTTCCTGATAGCAACAACCTGGGAGTCTTTAAGTCAAGAGTGAATAAGTTACTTCTAGGCAAGCGTGTTCCACCTTATACCGCATCATCGCTAAACATCAGGTGAGATAGTGGTCAAACGTATGCCAATCAATAGTAAAAAAGGACGGACAGTGGTACCCTAAAAAAGCAAGAAGAAAATTAAACACGTACGGGAAATCTTGGACCTATGCGGTGGGACCACCTGTCTAAGCTTTTTCTGAACTTTATTTGATTATTTGTTTTAGTTGTTATTTTATAGGTTATAATTTTGCTTAGTTACCAAATTGTGTAAGAGTTTTTATGTGAGTACTAGATTTCTACGAAATTCCAAGACGTCTAGACGAAAAAATAAATAATAATTGGAAAAAAAAACTAAAACAAACTTTAATCCGAGATTTTTTTATTGTCATTTTTATGCCCTTTTAGAAAATTATTATTATTTTTTATTTATTTATTTAATAAAATTGTAATACGTCTGTATTACAATTTTATTAAATAAATTAATAAAAAATATGTAACTTAAAAATATGTAACTTAAATGTAAACTCGCCAAACTTTTAAATTGTTTTTTTCATTCGAAAAAAAATCGGTAGAAAAAATCCAATAGATTGTCTTTCCTATTCAAAAAGCCATCATCTTTATAAGATTGTCTGTTATTCTGGGCGCACTGTACCAATGCGGTGAGCTAAGCCTGTTTGCCAACACACGTATGCTCTCACCCGGCTGTACCGCAACGTAATCTAATATCAACAATGAGGGTATTTCGAGGTCCGGGCTTCTTTCCCGTGTCATGTTTGGGTCTGTAAAGAAGGGAATGTCGCGGGAAACTGTCACTTACTGTTTGATATGAATGTAATGATATAGTGCGGATGAATGTACGATTTCAGGCTGCGTTAAGGGCAGCCCATCGCTTGGGGTTATTCCTTTATCAATCGTGGTTTACTGACATAGCTCTAACACTCTATATTATAACTATTTTTATCTTTACGCGAGTCAAATATTTGTCAATTGATCAGCCATTTCGGTAACTACGAGTATCCGAAAAAGCAGCTAAAGGCAGGAAGAAGTTAATTTAGAATATCTACAATGTCAAGTTTTCTTGTACCAATGTTTGCGACCCCTCCCACTGCATAATCTTAATACATCTTTGTAGAGATAATTAATTGACAAGAGCTTCGTAAATAGTTGTTTGATGAACCTCTTGATCTCATTATTCTCGTGCTTTTATGCCAAACTAGTTGGGATCAGCACAGCATCTCTACTTCGTCCAATCTCTATTTGTTTGTTGTCTATCATAAATAATATAATCTTCCACACAATCCACGAACGGTCTTTTTGGTCTTCAACAGAGAATTCAGCAAAATCCATCCATCGTATACTTGGTCTTCGCAACACCAAGTTACCCAAAATCAACTCCCTCCCGCTACACCCAGAGCGGGAGGAGTCATTGGATGATTTTCCATCCCTAAAAAAAAAAAAGTTACCTAAAATCAAAAGCCACACAAAAAAAGTCACAGCAGTAACAGCAGTTTATTATTTAATTGTATTTTATGTTGTATAATTTACCTATATGGATTGTCCCGAAATCAATATTTTATTATTATTATTCCATTTATTTAAAATAAGTACCTAATTTACATTTTAAATCTTTCTTAAAAAAAAACAGTTAAAAATATAAAAAATTGTAGCCCACCGGTATCGGCAACAGGGTCCAAGCTGCCGGTCAGGGCTTATTTATTATTATAACCTTTTCCTGTCACTGTCTCTCAACCTAATTCAGAACCGACTGAAAGCCCAAACCTTACCTTTGACACACGTTACTCTAATAAAATAACACTGTCACATACATGACAAAGAGCTACATTATCCAATTTGTTCCATCAGACCGGCACAAAGCAATGAGCCAGTGTATCGGTAAGCCAACAATCGAGTTATATTCGTCTTGTAACAAAACATTCGGGGACCTCGCGCATAAATGTATTTCCTTATATGTGAAAACGAAAATAAGTTTGACGACAATCTTTTGAGTTGACGCACAATTTCGTTAGCCTCTGTTGTTTTGGTTTCACCCAGACTCAACAGAAATATTGACTGATATTTTTTTTATCACCTAAATAGCAATAAGATCAGGTATTTTTTTATTTCGAAGGCAGATGCATAATATATGGCCCCGAGTATGAAACTAAAATAACGTATTATAGGAAAAAAAATTAGGAAATGTCTGATTTCTGTCGGTATTAGGTAATTTTAGGGCCTTGACCATTCTTCTTTGAAGCACGGGTATACCATAGCCTGGATAAGGACTATTTTAATTTTACTTTTTATTCCGGCAATAGGTTCTCCTGGGAAAATTATCGATTTTCACCCGGGCAAAGCCGCAGACATAAACTAGGTATTTTATTGGAATTTGCGTGGGTTGAAGAAGCTCCTTAGGTTATCTGACATTTGAACGCTTGTCTCGTATGTAAAAGCCTACGGTAAATGCCACTGAAGGCTTTTAACGCCTCTTCACCAATATATCAAATCATTATTTTTCACAGATAGGCAGAACTTTCTTATTTTAGATCTAGGTACTGCGTAATATTATTGGAAAAAGCTCCGTGATAGCCCGGAGTTAGGAAGTAGGTGTTGTGAGACCCCCATGTCTCGAAAAGCAGTTAGTTCTGCGCCAGATCTCTCTCCGGTCGTGTCGGGTCGCCGTGCCATCGGAATATGAGTTGTAGAGGGAGTGTACCTGTGTTTGCGCCCACACTTGTCCACTATGATATGTCCCACGAAGGCTAGTCTCTGTTAAGATTGGCCGCCATGACCGAAATCTTTTAGGATGACTTATGTATATCCTTCTTCCTGCTAATCATACTAATAATAATTTTATAAATGTGAATGTCAGTTTGTTTGTTACGCTTTCACGCGAAATCTACTTAACCGATCATCATGAAATTTTGTACTCATATTCATGAAGGTATTAGAAGTATTATAGGATACTTTTATTTTTAAAAATATCACTCGCGAACGAAGTCGTGGGCAACAGCTCGTAATGTTATACATGCGAAAGTCTGTGAGGATGGATGCATTTTTGTTACTCTTTCACGTCAGAACGCCTGAAAGGATCTTCACGAAATTTGGCACAGAGGTAGATTATAGTCTGGAATAATCCTTTTTTTTCTCTGCTTGTATTTAGTTTTTAATTGTGTGTAATCCACATATGAGTCATGCTTGCTCGAAATAAATGTATTTTTTTTTTAATAACGCATAGACTTTTTACCCCGGGAGTATGTCCCCTAGGGAACACGCAGGCGAATCCACTGGCATAAGCTAGTTACTAATAAGTTCAATATGACGACTATTTCCATACAACTACGATACATTATGTTGGTATTAGAAATCGATAACTTGCTTTTATTATTTTATCAAAAGATATTTTTCTAAGCATTCAAAGGAGAATGATCACATGTAACCAGTAACTGTTTTTAAGCATGAAACAAACATGTTTCTCAAACTCAAATTTACCTTAAAACTTGCCTTAATCTAGCTTTAAAGCCGGGTTTGACACGTGCTAAACTCAACGTACTCAATTCGGAATTAAAATTTAATTCCAGCTTTAGAAGGTAGTGAAAATTAAAGCACCTACATAACTTAATATTATACATATATAAAATTTGAATAAATTAAAATTGCACCTTAAAGATAATTTAATTTTTTTATTAAATAAGTACTCAGAACATTCACCTACAAATACTTCAATAAAACGAAAAACATCATTTATATTCAAATAAGCCCAACAACGCAGCTGAGCAAGGCTTGCATGTTGGCTGTCCGACCCGGTTCTTGTCAGGTCTGCCCGAAACCCGGGTCTTGTCAGACATACCGGGATTATTTGACCGGGTCAACCTCCCAGAGACCAGATATTAAGCTCTCACACCGACGCTCTTAACTTGAAATATTTGGGTAGTAAACAGATTGGAGAGACTAAATTTATCGTGGAAAACTTACTTGCAAAGGTTTAAAATCTAAGTTTAATTATTTTAGCCATTTTAGTTTTCAAAACGACAAAATATTTTTTCTAAAGTGTAAAATAAAGTTGCATTGTTTCTTTGTCTAAAATACTTGGGTTGTGGAGGTCTAGTAGGCAGTCGCTCCGCGTAAAATACTGGTACTCAGCTAAATCCGGTTTGCCTGGAAGACAACCCCAATATAGTTGGGAAAAGGCTAAGCAGATGAACCCAGTCACGATATAACACGGCTTTTCGGGCTCCTGACTACCTCTAAAGACTGTCAGGATATCCTAATGACAGCCGGGACCAACGGCCATGTAAAAATAATGTAGAAAATATTTGCTAGCAAATTAAAGTATTAGATACTAGTTTTCGCCCGCGACTTCGTACGCGCATATCCCGGTTTTTCCCGTTCCCGTATAGCCTTTATTATCTTCCTCATGAATGTGGTCTATCATATTATACAAAATGTATTTTCCAAATCCGACTGGTAGTTCCAGAGTTCAAACAAACTCTTCAGCTTTATTATGATATATTTTTTTTATTTATGGGAAATCATCAAATGACTCCTCAGGTAGATCAAAAGGGAGTGTCAGACTCTTACTGACTAAAACCCATCCGTGTTCCTCCTGGTTCCCTTTGCGTTCCAGGGCCGCGGTGGCTCTTTCGAACAAATTCCGCAACCCTGGCAAATTTTTATGCCTGTGTTCAAAATTAATTTCACTAAATGTTTCTTTATTACTCAATGTTGTGTTTGTAAATATAAAAATATATTGACTTAAAAACATGGTATTCAAATCTTCGGCTTATTTTACATTTTTAACACTTATGTTACTTTGTTTACCCATTCAAATGTTCTATTATTATGCAAATATTTCCTGGTAGAGTGTTTATTATTTATAGTGACCCCTCGGGACTCGACTCCGTGGATATTATAATGTACCCCATAATGGTGCAGCGATTAATAACACGGAAGATTTAGCGAAAGAGAGAGAGCGAGTATATTGAAAAAAAAATTAAAGTTTAACTTTAATATATTTTTTTTTTTCAAAATACTCGCTCTTGACCTCGATATTGCTTGATGGAAAGCAATGGATGAAATCTACGATGTAGCGAGTGATCGTTCCAATGGCACAACATTTTTTTTTGTCAATCTCGGGACCCTGGGTACCCGGTCTTTTCGTACGCTCACCCGTTTTTCCCATTCCCGTAGTAAATTCGGGATATCCTTCCTTAGTGCTCCTCTACCCTCTCCAAGGAACCTTCATGCCAAATCTCAGCTTCCTAGGACCAGTACTATCGGCTATGCGTTGTCTGTCAGTCACTTACTCAGTAACGGAAGAATCTATATCTATACTAATATTATAAAGCAGAAGAGTTTGTTTGATTGTTTGTTTGTTTGTTTGGTTGAACGCGCTAATCTCAGGAACTGCTGGTCCGATTTGAAAAATTCTTTCAGTGTTAGATAGCCCATTTAACGAGGAAGGTTATAGCCTGTGTATGTAACATCACGCTAAGACAAATAGGAGCGGAGCAGTAATGGAAAATGTGAGGCAGACGAAGTTGCGCGGGTCAGCTAGTTTTATATATGTATTAGGATAATCATCACCACTACAACACTAACATAATTATTCAATTCGATGACGTAGCTGACATTATAATTGAATCCAAAATGCGAGTTTTATTTTTGTTAATTCTTACTCTATGCTACAATATACGTAAAGTACCTACTTCGCGGTACTTAACCTTCAAATCTTGGAATTAACGCGTACCACACGAGCTTCGTTTGCGGAACCGCGTGAATATGAAAATGTTCGCCAGGAAGATTTTCAAATTACGCAACAAGGACAATCTTGGTAATCACTTGAATCGCTTTCGTTCATATTCGAGGCTAGTCTTTGCTTCGTTTACGCAAACGATCGCGTTTAAGTTAAGTGTGTGCTTGGGTTTACTTTGGCTTACAAGGAATCTAATGAAATGAACACGATTTCTGGAAAATACATAAAGACACATGCAACTCTTTTCACTTTCGGTTAATAAACGAAAAGGCGCACTAAAGCAGTTACGGAATAGATATGGGCACCGTCCAATCTTACTGTCTCTCCGTCCTTAAATCACTTCATTTCTAACTAAAAGTTCAAATAATTACAGCTGCAGTGTGCTCCACAATTAATAGTTTTACTTACCAATAATCAACTTTAATGCGAAAATCCAAAGAAGTCAACAATACAAATACGAGGTTACCAAAAACAAATGCAAACTTCGTAGTTATAACCAACAATATTCAATGAAAACAGGAAAACACAGATCACGGAGATGCCTTGGTGAACGCGCACTGCAAGAAATAGCATCGGCTTTGTCGGTCGTTTTTTGTGGTGCGGGTTCCGACACAACATCTCGACAAGTTCCTTAAGGAAGAGTTTTGGCCGAAGGGTGTAGTCTACCGACGTTTTCGTGGCAGGCTATGTGACACCGCGCAGCGTAACACGACGCCGTCACTTCGTGTGTCTTAGTGTTTAATATTTTATATGTATTAGTTTATTTTTATATTTTGTTGTAAAGTTGTATTTTATTTTGTATGGGCTACTGTTGCCTGAAATAAAGGAATAATAATGATAATAATAATTTGTCAAGACTTTACACAAGTCATACCTGAAGTCATTCAAATCCGACATGGCGCTATCAAAGTTATCCGCGCGTTTTGAACATGCACAAATGCTCGACAACAACATTTGGGGCAGTTGCCCATCAGACACAACACCTTAGTAAAGTCGCCAGCATCGGCTATCTGAAACTGTAAAATTTTTCCAATCAAATTTGAACCCAATCTCTTTGGTAATAAAGTTGAAAATCTAACAAAGCAAATTGGCAGATTGTTGTAGCTTGTTGTGCTCGCGTCTGTACCCAGAGCAAATTTGGCTGATACGCCTATTTAGGGTCCCGTTTATCTCTGTACCAAAATGTATATCAAAATCGGTTTAAGCGTAACATACTCACTTTTAAGTTTTCAGTTTTAGCTACAATGGCGCCTCCACTCGCTTAATAGTGCGGGGATTCCTCGCTCTGTGAACCAAAATGAAATGTTTGTGGGACAAACATTTCACCCCAACATTGGCCACCAACAAAATTAAATCCGAGACTGCCATATTTAGGAATACGTTACACAAAAACCATCGCAGGATCCCATCTAATCTCGCGAAGGAATCTCTGGTTAAAGCCTCTCCACACGTTCTATGTTAATAAAGGTAATTATGCATTTTGTGTGCGTGAAATAAGCTCGGGTATCTACAATATCCCGGAGATTGCGTTATTTTGAACTGAATTTATAAATTTAAAGCGAGATTGTTCATGTTAAGGTGTCTGTTTGTTTTATTCTTTTTAATTTATTGTTGAAATCTAAAGTAAAATCTAAAGTGTATTATCATCTAGAAAAACTGTTCGTTTGTTTTAATATTATTTATTTGTTGTACACCTGCTGCATTGTAATCTTTTTAATTATAACCCAAAGGGTATCATCATTGTACATAATCCTTCAATTAATAAATATTTTTAGTTCCATGGCTTTATAATATTAGTATGGATGCACAAAATTTTAATTAAAAATCTGAGAAATGATAATCTCTATGGCAAAGGAATTTAACGCACCCTCTGCAATAAGATTAACATACAAAATGTGATTATTCCTTTAATTAAATTTCGGTTATAATCAGCTTATTTCTGATTGGTTAAGTTTTGACGGTGCACACTATGCGATTATTTGCTGTGTTGCCAATATTGCGGTTCACAAGCGGCAAAGGTTGATAGGATTGGAATATTTGATAAGTAGGAGTTAAACTATTCCCATTTGAGGTAACAAACTAAGTGGTTCTTGGGAAGTGTGTTTTAATTTTGGTCCCTCTTCCTGTACTTCACTACATATTATAAAACAAAGTCCTGCGGTACGTCGGTCGTCTGTCTGTTCGCGATAAACTCAAAAACTACTGCACCGATTTTCATTTTGTTTTCACCAATAGGTGGATTGGTTCTCGAGGAAAGTTTTAGTATATAATTTGTCAAGTACAAATACAAAAATACAAATAAAAAATCCTTTATTTCAAATAGACCAGTTACATGCACTTTTGAATAGTCAAGGTCTGTCTAAATAGTTGTTTATAGTTTGTCTGAATAGTTAAGCGGGCCATGCCGCGGACATAGCTAGTATAGTAATTATGTTACAATTTTTGTTCATTGTCTTAGGATAATGGGGAGAGGAGTCTTATTTTATATGAGATGAATCGACGGGATATCTTTGCTTTGAAATCAAAATCCATTTAAAGTCATGACGGTACTTAAAAAAGTCTGAGAGCTATATAATAGATCGGCAGAAACAACAAACAAAAATACACACTTTCATTGCTTTCGAATATAAAATGGGCACAAAAAGAGTCCCAACAATCTCTCTAGCAACGTAACCCTAAAAAGTCGGTTAAAAATAGCCTATAAAATAACAAACTAACGTATTTGTGAAAGCGAAAAGATATCTAAGAGACGCAACGCCTTGATAAAAAGCCCAACTTTAACGTAACATTACAAAAGAAAGGATACTCCTTTGACATACAGACAAAAAAAAACATTTATTTTCGAGTCCAATGTACAGTCAGCGACAAAAGTATTGGGTCGACAAGACTTCTCAAAATGATTAGTTACTCAAAATGTGCCTAGCACCGTTTTTCTCAATGACACAAAGTATTCTCAGAGTAAACGCAGAAGAAGTTGTAAGGTTAAAGACCTGACTAAGAACAGAATAGATTTCATGATCATCTAAATACATGTAAGAGCTCGTGGCTAAGTGGTCGATCTTCAAGGTAAAGCAACGCTTACCAAGGTTGATCTGTGGAGGGGCCATCTCAACATACTGAGTTCCCTCGGTGCCTCGGAAAGCTCGCGTCTTTTGCAGTCGTACTCGTTACGGATTTTCAGAAGCCACTAAATCTGACTCCTCCCGCCCTGGGCGGAGCAGAAGGGAGTGTCAGACTCTTACTAACTGAAACCCATCCATGTTCCTGCTTGTACACTTTGAGTTCCAGGGCCGCGGTGACTCATACGAACAAATTCCGCAACCCCTAAACGACTCCCGTCATTCTGTCACAGTAAGAAATCATCGCAAAGAAAAAAAAAGCAGACCACAGTGCTGTTTTCTCTGTATATTTTTTTTAAGTATTGTGTATAGAAAACTAAATAAATGATGGGATAATGTTTAATTTTCATTTCGATACAATATTTTTGCCGCTGACTGTACAATAAATAACCTTCAAGGACATGTAAGATGTATTTAAAGTTACGGATGAATATGACAAAAGAACTATTCCTCTCTGTTTGCCCTAAGGGTTAGTGAAAGATTTTGATTATCACAATGAGTGTTTGTCCCAGAGCACTTTTAGAGGCAACTGCGGGGGTGTAGCGAGTTGTCTAACAAAAGGCTAGGTATTTTTCTTCTTGTCTGAGTGACATGGCTTGGTATCTCTGTAGGTAACCAGCAAGAACAAAAATGTAATCATTATTATTAATACGTTTAATTCAGACTTACACAGTTCCATACTTAACACATTTTTTTTAATTCAAAACAAAGTTCTCAAATAAAAAAAAAACAATTCACAATACAGACTCAATAAAATCAAAATTAAACTATAAAATAAAAACAGTAATCTCGACCATATTCGCAACATAATTAATCATAATCAACTTAAATCAAAATAAAATCACAGAAAGTATAGAATATTAAAATCACATGTCAAAAAAATAATAAAACAAAAAGATGGTGATACAATAATTTAAAAAAATCGAATCTTTCTCATCATTATATTCTTCTTCTTTCTTTTTATAATCTTTTAGTTTTCGGTACACTGGTGGCGGTTGCATGTACTGGTGTGTTTGTCTATATGTTTTTACAGCTAATTTAAATCGATTCTACTTGTTTATTCCAAGCCATCGTCTCAATGACATGGTGAGCGTCGCGGGTAGCCGATGGATGCGAGACGCACTGGACCGGTTGTTGTGGAGACACTTGGGGGAGGCCGAGGCCTATATACAGCGGTGGACGTCTTGCAACTGAATATGATGATCCATTCAGACAAAAATAAGAAAAAAATAAAGAAAAAGTGAAAAAGATCATGTGTAAAAGAAAAATAAGAACGTAAAAAACATACTAATTAAAACTAAAGACAGACCATAATCCGACAAAATATAAAAGCTCCGGCAGAAATGAATAGCCACAAACAAAATCACAGCACATTCTTTACCCAACAATTTCTAACTCCAGCGTACCATTTCTACTGAACAACCTCTTGAAAATCCTCTCGACTAACATTGTCACCTTATCCCAAACAAAATCCACTTCTACAAAAATGAAAAATATGACGTCATTAAATAAAACCCGGTCCACACGGACCGAGTCTACCTAAGCACGTATTTTCGTCACTTGTACGCGTAATCCCAGTTGTCAAAAGCCCGAAAATTGCTCGACACGTCGCCGTGTTATTGTCAAGATTTGAACTACCATTGTGCGAAATGACCCTTCCGACTTACTGTTGTGCTGCGTTTGGATTGAGTCGCTGGCACAAAAAACTTGCAAGTTAGTTTTTTAATAGGGTTGGTAGTATTTATACGAACTGTGAAAGATACTCATAATAGTATGGCTTATGGATAAACAAATTTGTATAGTTTCGGAACTAAATAAGGTTACAGAAAGATAAAAATAGTAGAATTCGTTTTGATCGATTGACACAAACTTGCAACAACCATTAATTCGATTACTAAACACATGATTGTAATTGAGTTTTTTCTCTAACATAGCTTATAAAGTTGTTTATAACACAACCGGTTCTGTCACCTCCATCTAAAAATAAATTGATTAGTACAAACTTTTACTATTATTTATTTAATTGTATTTTATTAAATTACATATATTGTAGTTAAAGAGCTCAATGTATTATTTTATTGAAGAGTTGTCTTACACGGCACAGCTTACAATAATGATGAGATTATACAATAGTTTCTATCGCATGCGACAAAAAATAAATAGCGCAAATTTTAGCTCTACGTACCGTTTTCAGGCGAGTCAGACATAATTCTTATCATAAGATCAAGTGAACTGTCTCATCTAAATGCTTCACAAGGTATGTCACCCCTCAAATGGTTGGATTTGGAGCGCGTAACACGTGTCGCTCTCGCTTTTTAGCGGTGTGCCACTAATGACGTCACATTTTGTTAACAGATCCCTTTTGATGATAGTCTCATTTCCTCACCTGCGCTAGTTTGCCGTATAAATTGTAGTAAAAAGTAAATAACAAATGACGGGTATGTCATATGAAAAGGGATACTTTTTTAAATAAACTTCTTTGAAGTTTATAATATTTTCAGTATTACATATCCTATTTTTATTTATGGTGAGCACAACCGCTGTCAACTATTATGCCAATGTCTAAAGTAAATTGTAAAAACAGGTCGTACATAATAATAAACACGATAAAAATAAATTGTAAAAAATTCGGCTACTACAGATATAAAAAATCGAAATTCGATTGATATATACTTACAATAGATTTGGTGTCTATTAAGTGCTGTATCAGTCTGAACTCAGACCAATCTGTCAAAGTTGCGTCATTTGAATGTCACTTAGTCAACTTGTTGTAAAAGACTTTTGAATAAAAAGCTCTCAACTGAAATAATCTAATTGCATTCAGACACAAATGCACAATACAAAAGTATTTGCAATTAACCAAGTTTGATCCTTGCAACAACACAAAATTACTATATACATAATATGTCAACGGGAAGTGGCAAACGCTGTAAAATTGCAAAATATCGCGTGAAGTTTAAAACTATTATTTTTTAATAAGATATTATGTATTTATATTTAGGTATATTTATTTATTATAATTTTATTTCGGAATACTACCATAGCTTGTTAGTAAGCTTAATAACTATTTTAGTATTACATGCAGGTTTGACAAATAATGGATGAGCGGGCAATCAAATTTCCCCGCAATTACATTCACGTTATGCATAGATTGGAAACTATTGAATTTGGATGGGATTTATTGCATACAAAACGATTTGTTCATCATACTTAGAGAAAATAATAATCTAATCAAGATTTATAACAATCTTACGGAGTTTCCCATTTTCCAGTGACTTATACATCCTGTAACAGAATAAAGGTCATTGAACTCATCATCATGAACAACTTTTACTATGGGAGCAAACCCGAAATCGCGAAAAAAAAAACAGCTGTTCAATACATTTTGTCGAGTTATGCGTACAAAAATGTATGGAACAGTCATCGGTCGATTTTTTTTTTTGCGGTTTCAGTATTGGTTCCACAGTAGAAGTTGTTCATAATGATGAGTTCAATGACCCCTTAAGAGGTAGGTACTGTAGGTACACGTTGTATACTCGTACTACTGTAAATTGTTTTTGCAATATTGCTAATAAAAAATCTAATTAGTCCGTCAGATATACAACACTATTTTTTAATTAGTACAAAAAAAAATGGGGCTGTTCCCGTACCCATTACTGATCATAATTTTGCAGTCAAAAGTAAAAAAAAACGAAATCCCAAAATTGTTTAATTTGATTTATTTTAACTTTAGTATCTATTCTTAAATGATTTCTTAAAAATTACTTAATTGTAAAAAGTTGATAATTTTGTTGGTCCTAAGCCCAATTAAAGTGCGAAAGAAAAGTTTGGATTGCTTATTTTTTCGTTTACCATAAATTGAGTGACATTTTGGGATCTAAACAAACGTTAATAACTTTGCTGTTTATGAATATTATTTATTGAGACTTTACATATATAACAACAAGACCATTTCTAATAAGCCCTTTAAGTATTTGTACTAATTAAAAATTAGTGGTGTATATATCCAAAAAAATTTGGACAAGTATTTTTTCATGTTTCACGTAAAAAAATTATGAATACGATACAGTGCGGTGAAAACACGCGTGACGTCACTATGGTGGTATACTACTACCAACGACGAGACGTGTAATTTTTATGACAAGAGCGCCGTATCAATATGACCGTCAATTGTTTATATCGTGACAAAACCCTATAATATTCTAATGCGTCTATTTTTGATGGCATTGAATGTAACAGTCAAGTAGGTACAAAGCCATTTATTTCACTTATAGTCATATCTATGTGCTCACATAAAATTGTGGCAAAGTATCGGAAATGTGGTGAAATTGGTTCGCTGCAATATCGACATTTTGCACTTTAAATATGTAAAGTTGTATCGTCGCAGAGTTCCCTCTGCCACACAGCAGTATTGATATGTTCGTGTCTGAGAGTAAAATTATAAGTTACTAGATGACCCACGCAACTTCTTCTGCGTCACATTTTCTATTACTGCTCCGCTCCTATTTGTCTTAGCGTGATGATATATATAGCCTATAACCTTCCTCGATAAATGGGCTATCTAACACTGAAATAATTTTTCAAATCGGACCAGTAGTTCCTGAAATTACCCCCTACATACAAACTTACAAACAAATGTTACCTCTTTATAATATTAGTAAAGATATGGGTATTTTCAATAATCTGTAAGAGTAGCAAAAGCCAGTTCGGATAGCAGATGTCAAACAGAAACTGGCCAAGTGCGAGTCGGACTCGCGTGTAAAGGGTTCCGAACCAATTTAATTTATAGATAGAAGAGAGATATTGTATATAACACTGCAAACTTCTTATAGGTTTTCTTGTAATCTTTAGGTATGGAACTATTATCTGAATTTATTTCAATATTGGCTTAGTAGTTTCGGAGATAAGTGAAAGGAATGGTCATTATTGGTCTAACTTATTAAATAACTTCCAAATTATTTATTTTAAAATTATGAAAAAAAAATAATTATAGCCCCCAAAAGTGACCCCCATACTCAACAATAAACATGCAATTTTCACAATCGGTAGCTAATATGATGAAGAATAACTTTAAAATAATAAAAAAGGTAGGTAATTGGGGCGTCTTTTTGAAAAATATTACGACTATAAATGTACTGTAAAAATTGATGAAAAGAAAACAGATTCTTACAAAAAAAAAACATGTTTATTTTCAATTGAGGGTAGTTCATTACCACTACTTTCATTTTGTGAGGATGGCTAATTACTTCCGATCATTATGGAGTTTGTTTCATTGTAATAGATCATTTAGTTGAAAAGTTACACAGTTTTGTTTGCACCAGGGTCACAGTTGTGAACAAACTTTTTAAAATGTCGATAATTTTTTTTTAAAAAATAGAAGATAATTTTTGTTTGTTCTCCGTTGTTAAAATTAAGTAAAGTTTCCCTCATTCTCGTATGTGCTCATTATAAAGGCTCACACTGTATTAATATACGTACAATGTAGCATTATTTAAAATGAATCTATTTTTGTTATGAAACAGACATAACATTAGTAACATAACATAACATTCAAAATCAACTCCTCTCCGCAAGGAGAACTAATTACTTTCCCACTTCTTTGCAGAAGAATCAACATTGCAAGGAGTTAATTGTTCTTGACTATTTAAAACTATTTATACTTCCGCACTTGAAGTATAAGTTTGTAATAAGTATGATGAAGACTGTGTACCTTGTAGAGTTGTTGAGTTGTTCTTGAAAGAGCTGCATCTTATTTTGAACTTCAACCTAAAAATCGCGAGGTAGGTAGATCAAATGGGTTCAAAGAAAGAAAGAAAAAGAGTTTATTTGCGCAAAACAAGACGCATACCAGAAAAAAAAACAAAATTTAAGTGAGGAGGTAAGTTCCTGATACGTGTATTTGATGGCAAAGCCAGGAAAGCGTTCAGTCTTTATGACTAAAGTAAGCCATAGAAAGACCTAATGCCTCCCATGCCGACAAGTGCTACACGACTATTCGGGTACAATGCGAAACACCACAGTTTTTAGAAAATTGATATATTATCGTTGAACAATTTTATTTCTTTGACTACTGGAGACACAGGTATTTGTCTCAACCTCACGCGTATGCAAGGAGTTGCGGACACTAGCCCGACTTACATACATACAAATTGGGGACGGCATAATTTCAATGAAACGCTATAGTCTTCGAGAGCCTTCAATTGGCAAGCATATATCACCGGAAAATGGCAAACGCCGTAAGATTGTAAAATATCGAGTGAAATTGTAAACTGTATTCACATATACACGGATGTATTGGAAACTATTGAATTTGGATGGGATATATTATTTACAAAACGAGTTTCGTAATATATCGAGAGATTATAGTCTAATCAATATTTATTAATCTGCCATTTTGCTGCAAACTATAACATACCTGTACAGCACGTAAACAACCCCGACTTGGCATTAATTTCAAGTTTCGACGTGTTCCCATTTGAAAAGAGTTCCAATTGCAACGAGTAAACTACAGCGTGTTTATGAAACATATGTTGTGGTTGTAACTCTGTTGGTTTTATTGGAAACAAGTTTATAGACATCAATTTATTACGGATTTGCTGTGTATTTTCCACTCCGAACTACGATACAAATTCTAAAGTTATTTCTAAACTATTGTTCTTAAGCAGTAAAATTATTTGTTTAAAGGGTGTTCCACGAAAGTAAGTATAACTAAATCGATTAGAAGTTCTTTCACTAATAAAAATCTACACTATCGTTATATTAATCTCGAAAACAACTAGAGAATCTTCGAGAAAGGCCTATAACGAAAACACGGAAAATTTCCAGTAACAGATATCTTCTTATCAGTGAAAATATTTTTGTAAATTGGATCAGTATTTCCAGGTATTACCGTTTCCCTACCATTTACCTTCATAATATTATTTTAGATTTATAATATAAAATAAATCATATATTAAACTTTTCACCCCACAGTAAATCATGTAGGTATCCACCTAACATTTCACACCTACCCAAAAATCTAATCAAACATCCACACAAATCCAAATCCTACCGACTCATATTAAACCTGAAGAAATATTTAATCAAGTCGGCGATAAATACTTAAGCCTAGTCAAGTTTCGTCGAGCATATAACACGGTGTCAAATGTACCGGGAAAGACGAGAGCCAGACTGGCAAATCCTTGAGAAGAATTAGCAACGTTGATCAAGTAACACGATGCCTTTTGTGACCCGTAAACTCCAATGTTATAGGAGAAAGGACTCGTTCAGGATGCTGCTTTGTGGTCGGTTAAACCACTTTGGCTTTAAGGGTTATAGGCTAAGTGTTCTAAGTGCCAAAAGTTATTCTACACGTGGGACTGTGAATGATTTTATTTATTTTGTTGATGGGTCTGGAAGAGAAGACATTTTATTTATGGTAACGGGCTCACACGTGTCTGCGGTTGTACTGTCAATGTTTTCAATTTTATTTTTGTAGGGATGGATTTAGGATTGAATATTTGAATACGTGATAAAAATAACATTTTATTTCTAGCAATTTTCATGTGTGGCTTTTTTATTGAGGAGTATTATGACGACGTGTGAATTTTATCAGATCTCTCAATGTTGTTTTTGTTGTTTCTTTCTTTTGTTTTTGTTAACCTATCTTGACCAGAGACACTGAACACCTTGATCAAGTCTTAAACAGCGACGAAGTAGTTCTTAATTTAAACAAAAGACATCATTGTCTTTTGTTTAAATTAAGAACTACTTCGTACTCGTACTAAAGGAAGAATACGAATTCTTCCTTTTTCATTGACTGACAGGTACAATCAGCCTGTCAAATTGACTGGCACGTGTGAGCCAGTCTATATTATCGAATGTTCTTAAATATTTGAGTGTCATCATATTTTATTAACTCGGAATTTAATATCCTCGCGAGATAACGTGATCAAATTTAAGCCTTTATCGATATTAAAAAAAGGATCCTTCGTTTTTGCTCAACGAAATTTGCATACCTCGATAAGGGCAAAAGGTGCTGTTATTACTTTCTTAAAATACATTATCTTATGTATGTGTTGTACGAGAATTTGACGTCTTGTGATGAAAAGCTTAGCTAGCCAGCAAGTTTGGTAGTTTGGCAGGCTGGTAGGATATTCAGTGGGAGCCATTGATACTAATATATTGAAAACATCGTCTAATAATGAGAATAGGCATTTTCCCTCGCTTTTATGCGAAAGATGTCTTTATTGAATCCTTGGCAGCTCATCCGGCCATCACTATCGCAGTCGGGTAAGGCTGCCATTTTAAACAATATAAAATTTAATCAAAACAAATTCGAATACTAAACCCCGTATCGACCCCAATCCACTCGAAACAAAAACCATTCAATTACAAAAGCTATAAAAGATCGTATCGCCGAATCGATTCTCGACAACAAATCAACAATCATTTTGTACTAAAACAACCTCAATATCTTTCTGTTGTTTTCAATTAATTGGATTAATTAACTGTGTGGAGTAAAAGCAATTTTTATACATAAATAATAAAGGCGTTGTTATCGGCAGTCGAAAACTCGTTCGATGTAAAGAGCTTTGAAAATTTTAATTAAAGATGAACGTACGCCTTTCCATGCTGCTATTAAATCTTTGCCGTATAAATATCAAAAGCATCGTTTAATTTGAAAAGGGAATATTCATGTTTTAGCGGTTAGGGATAGGGCGCCTATGGTTTCCGTTGAGGAACGTGGATCGGAAGAGTTAACTAGGGTATCAGGTCACATAAATAAACACTCAGCGGTACTGTTCGTAGATTTTAGGTCGATGAGAGCAATTAATGTCCTTAGTACCGTAAGATAAAACCCGGAGACTTGGTAAAAATAAGAGAATATGTCTTATTTCGAAAGCATAAATTCTTCGTGAAAAAAGAACAACGGCACTCCGGGAGTGGCGGCAGAAGTGAAATCTTGAATATTAACGTTGTGCATTTTTGAATCATTCGTCTTACGAATTTTCGATCAGGTCACGGGTCCTGACGTCTTACGAATTTTCGAACAGGTCACGTGTCCTGACGCGAATTTCACATTTTATACCAATCCCAAGAAAAGTGCTCAATCCAATAAAATTGACAGATGTCTAGATGTCACACTAGATTTAACTAAGGAATGGACTCGCACAAAGAGAATGTGTAAGAAAACGTACAAAATGTCCCTGTTTCGTTTTCCTTGTTAGATAAATGGAAGTTTAAACGGTATTGGTCCCATGTGCACGCGCCACTTAGAATATCGTGCAGCAATAGCCTCTCAGTTTTATAGCATCTACTCAGTGTAACCTTTCACTACGTCTACACTGTAGCCTTTTTAAATTCTTGCTTATTTTCAACATTTTTATTACGAAATGGTGATCACTTGATGATTCAACGTTTTAAATGTTATGGATTCCATGTTATTGCATTCATTGGGTATTTGTGAGAATGATTCGCGATAGCAGATGAATTTTAATTGTGGTTTTCAGTATTATGATTTGACATTGTTGATTATTGCATTGTTTTATGTGACATTTTTTTTTTAATTTTTGACGTTTTTCATTTTGTTTTTTTTACTCGTGGTAGGCACACGTTTTACCACTATCTCACCTGAGGTTAAGCGATGATGCGGTCTAAGATGGAGCACGCTTGCCTAGAATTAACCTATTCACTCTTGACTTAAATATAGAAAAAGTAGAGATGACGGAGACAAAGTCTACGATGAAGCGAGCTTACCCAGAAGTAGCCTGTTCACTCTAACTTTGCGTTCGGAAACACAAAAATATTCGTGCTGGGCCCTATGATCTCATCTTCACGGTTTTATTTTAATCCATTTGAAAGAAAAAAGAAAGAAAATTCTATTCAAAAATAAATTTGCAGTTTTAAATAATAACAGGTTTCATCCCTAAATAACTGTCGTTCTAACTCATAATTCGACGAATCAATCAATATTTATCGAAGCTTTAACAATATCTCAATAAACCCTATTGTATCGCCATGTTTATAGCACCGTAATAAATAATTTACGTCAAGGTACACCGCAGAATACAACACAAGGTGACCCCAAAAGTAAATAAACAAAAGAGGGAAAATAAAAAAGATATACGACTGAAAAAATCAAAACGCAATTATACGTAGGTATAGGGAAACACAAGAAAAGTTACGTTCAACGCGAGGTAGGTTAGATGGGCATCTGTATCAAAGGACGGAATGAGGATAACTGGATTCCGAGTTTATTGAGTAACGAGCACACCGGGGATGCGAGGCTGATGGATAGAACTGAGCCACTTTTAACTTAGCAACGTACTCGGTTCTTAGTCCTGGAACTAGGATAAAAGTCCGAAGCTAGCTGATGAAATGAAAAAACCGGCCAAGTGCAAGTCGGACGTCGCACACGAAGGGTTCCGTACCAAAATCCTTAATTTTTATAATTTGTTGTTATAGCGGCAATAGAAATACACAATCTGTGAAAAATTCAACTGTCTACCTATTACGGTTCTTCTGACAGGCAGACGGACGGATAGGCGGACAGACAGGCGGACGGACAGCGGAGGCTTAGCAATAGGGTTCCGTTGGTTACCCTTTGGGTACGGAACTCTAAGAAAAGGAAGAAAAAATAAAAAAAACTATAAATAGAGACAACAACAACAAACACAACACTCCAACACACAACTTTCCAACATATAACGTGTTGACTTAAAATGATAAGAAAAAAATAATCCCAACAGTAAAAAATGAACAAATTGATGTTGTATCAACAGATCACAGAAAATGTCTGCATGATTAAAAAGAAAAAAAAACATATCTCCATTTCTCAAATTATGCACTTCATCAAAAGATACAAACCACGATCCGTCATTCAAACTGTAACACCATTTATCATAAACAATCTCCCCGCTATATTTATCAAGCTCATCGCTTTATGTGTCGGTGGGCCTTCAAAGCCCCACACATATCCGATAAGCGACCATCGCCATGAAGGATTATTGAATTCGTTCCTCTTAATGTCAAAGAGGCCTTTTATTTGACGTCAGGGAATTGAAAGCCCTCCCTCTTCTATATAGGATGTGTAATCAAAGTCAATCGAGTTCTTTGAAATGGGTCATGGTTCAACTGAGTTATTTTTCATACGTGTTACGCACTCAAAGGCTTTCTTTTTTATAAAAATGACTTTATTAAAAAAAAAATTCTTATCATTTGAAACGATAAAAGCAGCCTATTTGCATTCTGTATTAAGTTCATCTAATATGAATAGAAAAAGTTTACGCGTAAACAAAGTTGCCAGAATAAAAACTCAACTTTTTGCACTCCACCAAAAACTAACAGGCTCTTTTCTAAAAATGGCATGTTATAAATATTCCATTGAATATTCATTGGAAGAGTTTCAAAGAAGTTAAAATATAATACAATCTTTGGTATGGCTTCAAACAGTGAGGAAATGTAATATAACTAGCGTTGCAATATATTACAATTTGTGGGTACTCTGGGAGCGAACGGCGTAATTAATATCAACTTTGCGATAAATTTACGACGGTGCACAGTCGGCTACTTTTAAAGCGATTTTAAACCTTATTGTTATTGGACAAAAGTGCATTTTCAATAGCATGTTAAAGGGAAAGATTGCCTTTGTAAACCTCGAATGCAAAGGTGAGAGAATTTTTTATTCCGGAAGCAGTGACTTTTATGACCATTTTATGTTTTTGATGTGTTGATTCAGTATTCTATTACTCTTTGTTGTTATCGATAAATATTAATAGAAACGTAGTGAGATATAATTTAAACCATCAAAATTATATTGCAGGTTCGAAAACGTTTATTTGGTTTTATTACATAAAAAAATTAAAAGACATTTCAAAACTACAGCGTAGCTCATCTACGTTTAAAATAGAAACACGACCAAGAGTAAAATTGGAAAAAGACGCCTTCAAAAGATCGTCTAGATAAATGCGCCATAAATACTACAGACAAACACATTGATTCCAATTAATTTTGTAACCTGGTTACTGCAATAACCAACTAAAGTGAAGATACTAAATGAAATACTCTTGCGTGAAAAACATCTAAAAGCTAACTTAAACTAATTTTCCGACTCAAAAGACGAACAATTTATATCTGATAATACGCCTTGGCTACATCCAAGACTTCATCATCTTGTAATTAAAAGTGCAAACATAATCAAAACTTTGGCAGTTATTAATACGGATTATTTTTAATCCTACGTCTGTCAATGAAAGCAATGTTAACTAGTTATCAGGAAAAGCTTGAGCATAATACTAGCAATGCAACATTACCTGAACCACATGCTGTCAGACGATATGAACGCAACATTGTCTTTAAACTTTCGTAATCGAGTTATAGTGTGGCGCAAGATACTATGAACTTGCAAACAAAGGAACCAAGTTTGAACCTGAAGCTTTTAGTGTTAGCATACATGCAAGTGATGCAACTCACGTCGCAAAACAATTTCTTATCATCATTAAGATCTAGATGGCGAAGAAAATCGGGACATGAATTTTAAGTTTTAAATTATTGTTGTTTAGGGTTCCGTACTTATAAGGTAAAAACGGGACCCTATTACTAAGCCTCCGCTGTCTGTCTGTCTGTCAGTCACCAGGCTGTATCTCATAAACCGTACCCATAGCTAGAAAGCTGAAATTTCATGAAATTCACAGATTGTGTATTTCTTATTGCCGCTATAAATCATAAAAATTAAGGTTCGTGGTACGGAACCCTTCGTCTGCGAGTTCGACTCGCACTTGGCTGATTGATTTTTTTATTGAGTTTTGATAAGTTTCAGTAAAAAAGAGACAACTCAAATAGGATCATTGCAATGCCTAATAAAAATAAGAGAAATATTATTAATATATAAAATAAGAGAATAATTGCAAAAATATTTTTACTAATGGATTACGTAATCCCGATAAACCAAGCGCCATGAGCCCATGACATTGGCACTTAACATATTACTCCCGCTCGATTCCCAGAACTTGGGTCGCAGTTATTCTAAGAATCTCGCGGCAGCCTACTAGCAAAAACAATCTACAGTAATCGGATTGTACCGCTATACAATCGCGTGTGCATGGTGACTCCGCGTATATTCTGGGTTACCATGGCAACTGCTTAGCACTTCCCCCATTGCAAATATACGAGAGGCATAATCTTTTACTTGGAAAGTGGCGGATACAATTTGGAAAGAAAATATGTGGTAGATCCTTTCTCTTAAATAGGTTACTTGTGGATTTGTTTTTATAAGCAACGTTAAGTAGTGCGATTTGAATGTGAACTGTTTCGATTCACTCGGGCTTATTGGGGTAATTTTATGCGCTTTTGCACTTTGGTAAAATGGAACCCTGCTCAAAGATCGTTCATGTCAGAGGTAAGTTAATTCCGTGATAATATGAACGTGTTTATAACTTCTAACTTCAGCCATCAAAAATAATGTCATACGAACGTCTGCAACATAAAAATGAGCAACATAAAAGTTGTATGAAGATATAAAAACAGCAGACACTCGACCCCAATAAAACGCAAAAACAACTTATTAAAATCTTACACCAACCGTAGATAAATAATTAAAGAATGAAGAACATGAAATGATTTTCAGTCCGAGCAACATTATGTAAATTATATACCCTCAAACGTGCAACTAGGGGCATACTTAAATAATAATTACCTTGGGTTATGACGGGGTACAAATCATGTAGTCGAGACTAAGGTCTGCCGGTTTAACATAGGTTTATTATTATTAATGCCCAAGGAAACCGACAATCGCTTGGGATTGGTCCAGCCAGCGGAAGGTTCGTATTGGACCTCGTAAGATATCATAGAAGCACACTTCGGTATCTTACTAAAGATATTATACTAAATTAATGTTGTAAAGAGGGAGGATCCGTTTTGGAGGATTATTCGAGAAGTGATTCCTGATCTGTATTTACGGCTTAAGTTTACAACTTGGGAATAGGAAAGTTTCTTCTTTAGAATATCATAACTGTTGGATTACAACAAACGAGATTAAAATTAACTCCAGGGGATTGTAACTAGAACAATTAAAATTATTAACACCCGGACAAGATTTGGTAGACGATACAGGTAGTTGGGAGAAACTAATAATAATGTTCTTTTTGATTATACAATATCCAATAAGATAATATAAAATAGAATACATAATAGAATAGAAGAAGAAAGAAAAAAAGATATAAAAAACGAAGAACATAAAATCGGATGCCGATAAGATGAAAATTACACTTAATGACAAGTAACGGAAGATTATAATTTACCTACAGTACACGGAATTCAAAAACTTGAGATCCGATCAAACCCTTCTGTTATCCAATTAATCGCGTAGAGTTTTACCAGATAATGAATTTCAATCGGATCTTAAAGTTCTTAAAGTAATCTTCCCACTTGAACCTACAGAGGAGAGGATATCTCAATCTCACTCTTTCTGCATCTGATGAAGCTTACAATCTAGAAGAAACAATGTCAGCCTAGTTACTTAATCAAATTTCGTTCAGTTTGGCCCTGAGAAGGGACGGAATTTCATTTAGCGAATTAACATTTCACTATTTGGAATTTTACGGTACTGTTCCAAGATTTTCGCGGGTGTAATTCCGTTTCAATTTGTGAGACTTGAATTAGTCAACAGTGTCAAGTTTGCTGGGAATTTTACATGGGTTGCCTGAGTGGTTTCTTTTGTCTATAAAGGCATTGAATGTTTTTTTAGGATTGAAGAAAAGACCAAAGAATGATACCGGTACGCGATAGGTACCTAACTTTACCTCCTTATCAGAAACTCTAAAAATAAAATTTTTACAAATAAACTATTTCACAGGCACTCTAAAAGCCCTTGTGAATTGTCAAACAGCCCTAAAACATTTTATCAGTATACAATGTTATTAATACATTGTTTTGAAAAATACCAATTTCCAGTTAGTCATATTTTTCTTGGAAGAGGAAATTGAGGCTGTAGAGCATCAATTACCTCTTCTCAGAACAGAGTTCCAGTGACCCAGCTATAATTCCCAGTAAACTTTTTCCAAGCAGTTTACGTAGACGTAGCTTGTGTATTTCTAACTCGTTGTGCAAACTGCCTGATCATTTCTGAGTCAGCTAATGGAGTCGCTTTGTTTAAAATTAGAAGTTCTCCTCTAGTTTGTGTTTTGTTTATTGTATTAATTAATTGAATAATTTATTGTGGTTTAAAAGCTTCAAGTTTGATTAGCGAAATGGTTACCATCTGTTTTAAGGGTGTGCCTTTGAGTAGAATTTCTGAAAATAGTTTTTTTTTTTTTAGCAACACAGTATTTATTATCTTCACGTCGTAGTAAAATACATATTTAGGTATCTACTAGTTAGAAAATTGACATCTGGACACCCCTGGACGTCTGCGTACTACAGTATCTTTGAAAATGAAAGCAAAAATAATGGAGCTCCAAAAACTAAAGCGTTACTTTTGTATTCCAAGTCAGTTTGTAGAAACTCCACTCGACTCGGTCGCTATGAAAACAGAAAAAAAAACCCTCATTAAATGTCAACAAGATATCAGGCCGACGTAAATATAAAACACACACAACAAATAAAAAGCTTTCAAAGCCTCCAATCATCAAATTGACAGTTATCTGATGAATTTCATGTCCATAGCCAGTATTAAAATTCCCTAAAAAAAAAAATTACATGGAATATAGGAGATTTTTTAAAACTGCTCCAACCGTTGTCAGCTTAGAAACGATATCAGAACACAAACACACATATTTACCCTCGTTTTGCCCGGACCGCCGTCTACTTTGTCCAACAATGTTTGTTTGTGCTACAAATTAAATGCAAATTGCTAATCTACTATTACGTCTATGTATGTTGATTTGGCTTAATTAGTTCATTTAGATTGAACAAAAGAATCATCCTTCGGGATTTGGTCTACAGTTTTATTATCGAACTAGCTTCTGCCAGCGGCTTCGCCCGCGTGATCCCTAGGGAACATGTTCCCGGGTTTAAAAGTAGCTTAGTGCTATTCCAGACTATAATCTATATTTGTTCTAAATTTCATTATGATCCGTTAAGCCGTTCTGGCGTGATTGAGTAACAAACAACCAAACTTTCACATTTTAACTATTTTTTTTTTTAATTTTTTCTATTGATTGTAGCGTGATGAAAAGTATACTATAACCAGCTCAGGAGTATGAAAAATAATTACACCAAGTTTCGTTAAAATCCGTCGAGTATTTTTTGTTTCTATAACGGTTATACAGACAGACAGACAGACAGACAGACAGACAGACAGACAAAAATTTTACTGATTGCATTTTTGACATCAGTATCGATTCCTAATCACCCCCTGATAGTTATTTTGGAAATATATTTCATGTACAGAATTGACCTCTCTACAGATTTATTATAAGTATAGATAGAAGATATAGATAGAAGATAGATTAAAGAAAGAATTCGCTCTTTAGGTCTTTTTTATGGTTTTTTACAAAGTATTTTTAGTAGCCGAATTCGGAGACTAGGATTAGAAATAATCGAATGGTTATCGACTAAATTGGGGTAAAATTGTCCCGTACAAAACCTATGTGTACTCAATCGAATTAAATTGCGTACTAGAGCCTCTTCCAGAAGGATAAACCTTTTTAAATTTACGGATATGGACTCATGGAAGTTTCTTCATAAATTACAACCGACTTCCAAAAAAAATCAATACAAAGTAAAAAATAACTTTAATTTCGGAAGTCGGTGTTTTTGTTAGTTTCTTCGTATTTTGACACCGACTTCCGAAATTAATGTTATTTTTTACTTTGTAGTAATTTTTTTTGGAAGTCAGTTGTATTTTTTTGTAAAAAGTTTTTTTATTTAGCACTTTTTAGTGGTCCCCACACCTAACAACACCACTGCAAAATCGCAGATAAGCAAAATACGCAATTTCGATTATCAAAGAATCATCTAAATAGTCAAATTCCAGCTATTTCGATTTAAATTCCAAAGTTCGTAACCGATTTTGATATGATTTAAATGGGACCAATCTGCAAGTATATCCTTTCAGATAAAACAAAAAAAAATCAAATCGGTTCATAATTGTCGGAGTTATGAGGTAACAAACATAAAAAAAACATACATACAACCGAATTGATAACCTCCTCCTTTTTGGGAAGTCGGTTAAAAACTAGCTTTTGTCTGCGACTTCGTACGCAAATATCCCGTAATTTCCCGTAGGAATTTCTGGAAATCCTCTCTTATTGCTCCTCTACAACCCTCAAGAAATTTAGCTTTCTACGACCAGTAGTTTTGACTGTGCGTTGTCTGTCGGTAACGTTGTATATTAGGATAAAGCGCTTAAACGGGTACAATGGTTTTATCGCTGATTGCAAAATCTAGATACAATTTTCATACTCGATATATTGTTTTAAACTTTCATGGTCACTAACATTAGAATAGTTCATAACGGGATTGCTACCATGTACCTTTTTATTTGCGAGTTTCCGATATTTCGGCACTGTTGCAAGCGCCATGATCACGGAGTAACTGAAGATCCTGCGGGTGGGATGTTATTGGCAGACATATCGGTCTACCCTCTTTCGTAGTCTTTTATTACGACCATTCTCCGGTACCACTGTCCACAAACTCACTTTTTTCCCGCAACTGTTCTCGACACACAACACTAACCGTATCTGACCGCGAAGTAACACTTTGTTGAAATCTCCGGTTTTTACACATTCGAATCACTGGATTCCAGACATTTGACAATTTAAACCCATCCTCACGATTGAAATTTTTGTACTTTGTAATTTTAATCGCTTCCCTGACCAATCTAGGTATGTAGTGGCGTTCTGTCGAAATGATCTGAGGGTTGTGAAACTCAATTCAACATGTACATGGTAGCAATCCCGATATGAACTATTCTAATTTAATACTCGGTCTATCAATGGTGATGACTGTGACACTTCCACTTACTGTCTTTTCAGCCTTCTTGATCCATTTTTATCTTCATCAACTAACCAATTCTGTTTCTGTCTTTGCAGCTGACAAAGCCCCTCCCGGCTTCCCCACCATCGCGCCGCCTCCCACCACGATGGTCGTGGAAGTGGGCCACACCGCCACGCTCCCGTGCCAGGCCACCGGCAACCCCTCCCCGAAGGTCCGGTGGCTCTGGAACTCGCTGCCGCTGGACGTCGCCTCCAACCCCAGATACGCACTGTTGAATGACAAGATGCATGGTAAGTCTTACTTTTTAAGTGCTTTAGGTATTTATAGTACACTAGCTGACCCGTGCAACGTCGTCTGCGTAACATTTTTCATTACTGCTCCGCTCCTATTGGTCTTAGCGTGATGATATATAGCCTATAGCTTTCCTCGATAAATGGGCTATCTAATACTGAAAGAATTTTTCAAATCGGACCAGTAGTTCCTGAGATTAGCGCGTTCAACCAAACAAACAAACAAACAAACTTTTCTGCTTTATAATATTAAGTATAGATTACTGCTGCGGCCAGCAAAAGAGGCATTGATGGACAAACGTGAAAATGTGGGCTGACGCGTAGCCGAGGCACACATACGAAGTCCATCAATGACTAGTTGTGTCCAAGGCTTGTATAGTACTTTTCTCAAATAATGCGCGGAAATTAAATACAATTACTTTTCAAAATCAAAGTCGAACAACCAACAGCAATAATAATTCCCGCGTAAAAGTGTTCATTTTTTTATTTCAATTAACAGTTTTCTATTTGCAAGCCATTTCGAAATTTAAAATAAAAACTTTGATTAGTTGCCTTTAGATAAGATTTATCTCGAAGAAGGTTGTCAGAATAATGCTCACATTTCCAACCATGTTTGAGAAAAAGTATTTTTTCTTACTCGTCCGCTATTAATTTCTGATGAATATCGTTTTGAGATAGATCTCGCTTGTTTTGAACTCTTAGAGCTTCATTGACTCGGCGATTCTGGCTCTGTTGAGTCTGGGTTTCAGGAGTTGCAGTCTAAATATTATCACCTGAATGACTGCAACTTTATCTCGCTGAAAGCAAAACAAAGACCCGCAGCGAATTATTTTCCTTAGCTGTACACTTCATGAAAAAAACGTTTCGTGTAATCGTGTCCAAGCACAACCCTACCCAAATCATGAAAAAACAAGTTTTGTAGTCCATGGACGACCCTTCAGATTACCAATATTCAATTCTAATGGTAACAAAGTTAGCCGTACTTTGAAAAACGCAGGTGAAGGTGCTTTGAAAAATGGTCTCTATATTGGAAGTAAATCTCTGCAACGAACATCATGTTCATCACTGATGAAGTTTAGAAAGCTAAGTCCTGTGGGCTTGGAAACTTAGTTGTGTACAGAATATACGTTGAGTAAGTTGCAAGTAAACTCCAAGGTAAGCCCTGATGGTTAGGTCTTCTTTATCGCTAACGAATTGGGTTTAAGGTTGATTGGATAATTTTGACAGTGACACTTGATGTGCTTTCTGATTCTGCTAAAGTGGCCTTTTTAGCCTTCCAGACTGCCCTAATCGTAAAATACTGGTATTCAGCTAAATCCAGTTTGACTATAGAAGCCGACTCTAATATAATAGGAAAAAGCAGAATAAATATGTGTTTTTTGTATGAGGTAATATTTGGAAGCGCAGCCAGTTGATTCTATAAACCTCTCCCATGCATACTCAGGTAGAGTGAGCGCGAAAAACTGTCAAACCATATTGATTACATGGATTTGACAACTCACTTCGTGATCACTTCACCTGAACCTTCACTTCGACATAAAGGCTCGACCGCACTTGGCGACACTGCGCGGCAGCGGAACGACGCGACACGCAACGGCAAAATATTCTTTGTAAGAAATTGTATGAGGTTTAACGCACTACGCAGCAGCGTGCGACGCGCCGCGACACTTCAAGTGCGAACGTTGTTACGTGTCGCGTCGTTCCGCTGCCGCGAAGTGTCGCACAGTGCGGTCGAGCCTTTAGATTGCAACGCAGATCACATCTTCCTGCTATTATACCAGGTTACTTAGGATCGGTGCAACACGTTTTTATCCTCCACTATGTCCTGTCAATTGTCACACTATATCAGGCACTCTTTTCTTTAATATCGTCCTGACACCTCTATGATTACGATTAAAACAATCGATTGCTGTAGCATTACGCGAAACCGCGGAAAAAGTGCACTATAAAACACCGGCCTCAAAAATAAAAACCTTTTCAAACAACTCTAGGCTTAGAGCATACTAGCATATGCATTCTATCGTCAAAGAATCTGCATTATACCTTTATCGCTGTCTCAGTATGCCGTACTATGAAACACAATGAAAGTGGGGAATTTGCATGTGCAATCGCCCTATCTCGGAACTGTTTCCTATTCTAGCGATAGTCTGCACTATTCCTAACGTCCTTTGATGCAGATCTAGGTCTCTTTTCATTTTCGATAATGCGTTGTGCTAACGTTTCTGACGATCCTCCCGAGGGTATTGAGGAAATGAAAATGTTGGAGTCTAAAATAGATGTAGATAAAGTCTGTTTAGACGTTTAGATGTTGCAGTTGAACGGTGGAACAGCTTTTTGTGAAATAGATTTTAGTGTTCTGGACCAAACTTTTATTATACTAGCTGGAAAACTAATATAGTAAAATGTTGGGTTTTAGAATAATTACTTTGATTTTATTTATTTATCCTAGCCTATACTATCCCACTGCTGGGCAAAAGCCTCCCCCAATAACAATTATATGTACTTACATATTTTTGTAATCAAATAGGCCTATTTGGACACATTTGATCATATTCCAATAAAGTTTTCTTTTTTGTCCAAAATCATTATTGAAATCTGACACGTGTAATATAAAATAAAATCTCGCAGTCATCAGTATAATATTTCAAGAATAAATAAAGAAAAAAATATTATTTGCAATGTGCCAATCACTTTTGTAATTTAAAACCCAAAATGTCGAAACACAGCTGCAAGGTTAAAAATAAAAGTATTTTGAGAATATATTTCAATGTTTTACATTTCATATTTTAGCTGGTAGAGAATGCCTTGTTGCATTAAGTCCGCCCATGTACCACTATTGTGCATAAAGTCTAAATAAATAAATAAATAAATAAATATACATATGGATGTACGTAAAAAAAATGAAAAATTTGAACGCTTTTACGAGTTGGATACGGATTTTACGGAGTCTTGTAAAATGGAATACTTTCTGTATGTTATTTTTTTAATAATTTTTGATGTCATATAAATATTAAAAGAGAAAAAAACATTTTTTTTTCTCCCTACCAACATCAATACTTCCTATTTAAAATTGGAATAATTTAAAACAAAACGAATGTCATCAAGTAATTAAAATACGAAAATACTATCGTAACGAGAAAGCTGTTTTGAAAGAGAAAAAGTTTATATGAAAGTTGCGAAGTACTAACAGTGAGACAATTATACATCCTCAATCTTACATTAAGACAACACGAAATCACACCAGTTAATCAGGCAATAAAATATAAGAGAACTATCGGTAATGTATGTAGCACCATCAAATTTAAGACCGCATCCGCTCGACGACAACGATTATATTTATCTACTTATATACAGGGAAATTGAAAAAATACCCGAAACCTCTTAGGCAGTGAAAGTACACATGATTATAAGCAACTTTTGTTTTGGTAAAACTCCGAAATCTCGAAAAAAAAATCAGCTGTTTCATACAAAATGCAGTATTTAGCCAATGAAAATGTATGAAACAGCTGATATTTTTTTCGAGATTTCGGAGTTTTACCAAAACAAAAGTTGCTTATAATCATGTGTACTTTCACTGCCTAAGAGGTTTCGGGTATTTTTTCAATTTCCCTGTATATAATAAATTAAATAATATTCATAACATTAACCCTCTTACAATATATAAAACTAAGATTAAACTTAATTCATGGCTGCAAACATTGGACTACTTGCAGACAGAAAACTTAATAAAAGAACAGTACTGATGATTGAACAATACATACCGCGTGTATCTGACATCGACGCACAAACGATTTCCATGGGTCCAGGGCATGATTCTGGACACCCCAGTGTTGGAATTTTTCGTCGGTTCTTTTCTAATTTTTTTCAAGAGTACCACAAAGTATCAGCTCAGCTGAGCTGAAATCTATTTGTGGCTTTATTCAGATTGCTCTTTTTAGTGAAAGTAGTTAATTAATTATTTTTTTATTAAAAATCTCATTGGGTTAGGTCAGAATAACGATTATGAGCAGTCTAAAGTAAAAAAAACCCTTGAAAAAAATAAAAAAATGAGAAAAAAGCCGACGAAAAATTCTAAGTCTAGGGTGTCCAGAATCATGCCCCGGACCCATGGAAATCGTTTGTGCGTCGATGTCAGATACACGCGGTATAAAATGTAATTGTCTTATGTCTATGTATGTAGAACCCAAACATAATACACACACAAACATAAACACACACACAGACCCACACACACACACCCAACCCCACATACACACCTAAACACACATACACATACGCACACACACACACACACACACACACACGCAGAACACACACCACGAAATAGCGAGCTTGCATTAAATTTAGTTTTAAGTGATTTACTTGTTCGATTTATTGCATAAATTGTTAATTCTAAAGTACGGGTGAAGACACTGACTACTGTAACACAGGTCTCACCTAGCTCAGGAGTCAGGGTCTCAAACGAAAATGTACAACCTTTTTTTTTATGTCAATAAAACATTATTGTATTGTATTGTATTATTGTATTGTATTGTTTAGTAAGGTCACTCACCAAATAGGTCAATTTTGATCCTAGAAAAGCCCCGAAAGTGGAGGGAGAATTAAATAGCAAAAAACGGAGTATAAGTAATTATATAATATAGACAATTCTAGAATTTAAAATAAGGCCGTGGCCACACGGTACTATAAATCATTGCGAATTTGCGACCGTTCTCGACATGAAATTGTTTTACCGACCTCTGCATCATTTAGTGTCACCTATAATTAAGTTTAATTAAGAAAAGATGGGCGCGATTAAAACACGCCGTAGAGACGAATTTAATTTGCAAATCTTAATGAAAGTTCGTCGTGTGCTCGAGGTTGGAGCCACAATATGATAAGGAGCGCCCGACGAAATGTTAATTATATCAAGTTTTAAGTACCGCGAAAAACGCCTTGATGTGCGGATACAGACGGGAGTCTGGCGCGGAAAATATTTTTTCTTATATTTTTTATCATAATCTTGAAAATTTTAGAGAGGTTTTTATTTTGCTAGCTTCGAAGATCACTCAAGGCATGTAGCCTACGAAACTGTGCTAGTCAAAGTGTACTAATAGGTACTAGAATTAAACGCAGTTATAGGTGACAAGGATAAACCAAAGTACTGGCTGCATTGCCACGAATTAATGCTGATCCTTTTGCTGGAGAAAAAGCCGGGTAACGTGAAGAATCGACCTGTTTAGTTGAAAGTAGCCCTGTACAGTCTACGCGTTCGCATTTTGGAAGTTCGCAACGAAAGTTTAACATTTCCGTGTCTGTTAAACACCCTAACAAAACAATTATCACTAAATACTCTTCAACATCTCTAAAGTAAATCCGTATCAAAAATTTAGCAACAATTAAATCGTCCATCTGTATTCTGAAATGTTAATAATTTTCAATTTTAATGCCATTATGCACTCCACAAGAGGTGAGAAAGTAATTTCAAATTCAGTTAGAGCAAGCTTCAGGCAACCCACTGTGGACTCTTTTAATCTCATTAATTTTAATTTATTCGAGTAGATTATTTCTCCTCGGTCGACTCGGATGTTTCGTAGCGTAATGGACGTCAATATTGGGAGCCGTTAAAAGATATCCTGCCTGCAGCGAGATTTTTTAGCGCTGGCTGCAATCGCCTTTGTGGATCGTATCTGTTGAGCTGAACGAAAACTAACATAACGGGAATGCCTTTGATTTTATATTTAAATAAGTTTGCCCGTAATTTTGTGCGCGCATATCCTGTTTTTAAGTTCCCGTAGGAAGTTTGGGTAATCCTCTCTTAGTACTACCCTTTTTTTAAAGGATGGGAAATCATCAAATGACTCCTCCCACTTTGGGCGAAGCAGAAGGGAGTGTCAGACTCTTAGACTAAAACCCATCCGTGTTCCTCCTAATGCCCTTTGCCGTTCAGGGCCGCGGTGACTCTTTCGAACAAAGTCCGCAGCCCCTCTTAGTACTTCCTACACAGTCACTCCCCAAGGAATCTACTTGTCAAATTTCAGCTTTCTTTTTCTTATCAATCAAAATCAAAATCAAAAGTCATTTATTCAAATTAGGCTGAGTGCCAGCACTTTTTGAACGTCAACGTTTACAAGACAGTCCCCCAAAAATGCACGCCCGTCACCACTTCCTAGTGTTTTAGCTGGGAAGAAGAAGTGCCCAAAAAACTCCCCAGCAGCACATCTGTCTCTTGCGTTAGAAGAACTTGCATTTATACAAAATTATGCAAAGTATTATTACAAACAAAAATAATAAAACATGGGTAACACAAACAACCTAAAAACTAAACTGATTCGACACTTGTAAGCTAGCACACTCCTCCATGGCATCGTAATCAGACAACTCAAGCATAAAAAACAATTTAAACTAAACTTAATAAACCTCCAGACACCAAGGGCGTGCCCGCCTACACGTGCAGGGATAAATCTAACAATATATCTGTGATTCTACATAAGTACTCTGGATAGAATAAAATTTATAAATAACAGTTGTTTAAGTCACTAACAGTTGAATCACATGTTGCAATACACTCAAATAAAAAATAAATAAAAAAACTGCATTGAGAGTATTATGTAAGTACATAAAAAAGAAAATACAGTTATCCGACCGTATACCGTTTTTAACTATGAAGGAACATTAAGGGCTGATTTTTCCAACGCCAGATAACTTTATCGGAGGAATAATTTTGAATTTTTGACAGTTCTTCCATACAAAAACTGTCAAACGTTAAATTTATTCCACGAATAAAAGTTATCTGGCGTTGGAAAAATCAGCCCTAAAACGAAGAATGTCTTGCGTTCAACACTGCGATAGTTTCGGCGCTGCGTTTTCTAACTCAGAAACGGAAAAATGTTGTGTATAAGGATCGATATTATATTTTTTTTATAAAAAGACTATCAAAAAAATAAATTTATTTTTGTTTTATTTTGTTGCATAGGTTTATGAGTATTAAATCCTCAATGCTTCTGTCCACAAGCGAACTAATCGGAAACAACACTATATGAATATAACAAGTGTAGCAGTACCGTGAGCGGATCCAATGAGTGCCTGGCGGGTTTGTGTCGCGTCCTCAGATAACTTAGTAACATTATTAAACACAGGTGCTGCTGTACCTTATAACATATGAGGTCAGGATCTACCTCCGTTCTCTGCAGTCTCTTGATCGATCTGCAGTTTACAGATGCTAATGGTGTGGGGATGAGAAAGGATATAGAATCGCTTAAAGAAATTTTTAAAGGGTTTAACTACGCTCTATTTAGTTTTTTTTTTTTTCTATATTTTTATGGCTATGGAGTAAAATAATAAATATTTTTGGTCATAATAAAAATATAATTCAATAGCGTTGGTTAATCTGTTTGGAAAATATGGTAGGTGACGGATAAATTTGCAATAAATTAAATTGCCCTTTCCCTAATAATATCTCTTCATATTTACCCGAACAATAATAATTTCAATCAGGTGAGGTTTGGGCCAAGAGTTTTGAATAAAAAAAAAATAAGAAAATATATAAATCGTTGTATTTGCTCAAAAATGTAAAGTTTAATGTCACGATAGAAATATTGATTCAATACTGCTTCATATTATATGTCAATTTTTGAAATTTTAATGTCAATAAATATAAGTGGGTCCATGAACACTATTGCTTTATCTGGTACCTACGATACAAACTGCCTTCGAGCTCAAAACCACAGACTATCAGTTTATCACCACCCATTCATTAGCTCAACCTAGAAACTCTCATACCGCTGCAATTAGATCCGGCTTACAGGGATGGTCAAAGTCAAAGGCTGTCACTTTGAACATATCCCGTTACTATTTCAAAATGGTAGCTTGGAAATAGTCAACCATCCCGATGACACTCCAACTATACACCGAATCTTTATCCTATAGAGAATACTTAAGCACACTCTGCAGATCACACCCTTTTCAATTCCGCATGTTTAATCAGTGGCACACAACCAAAGTGCCAATTCTATTGAATTTTCACATTCGCATCGCATTCGCATATTTCTGTTCGCAGTTGTTCAAAACTTAGTAGAATTGGCCCACTGAGGCTGACCACCGACAGAATGTCACTTGTCTATGTCTAGAGGTAGCGTGGCGAAGGCGATTGTCAAAACGTCAAAAATGTATGGAATTGATAAACGCTGTAGAAATTTCACGTGACCAATCTATACGTAGGACGCCCTCAGGCTAGGTGGAGCGACGATCTTCGCAGGGTGGCTGGTAGCAGCTGGATGAGAGTTGCCGGTGATCGAGCCAAATGGCGTGCACTTGGAGAGGCCTATGTCCAGCAGTGGACTGTTATAGGCTCGTGATGATGATGATGATGAATCAATACTTATAATATTATAAAGCTGAAGAGATTGTTTGTTTGAAAAAATATTTCAGTGTTAGATAGCCCATTAATCACGCTACGACCATTAGGAGCGGAGCATTAATGAACAACGTGACGCAGACGAAGTTGCGCGAAAAAGCTAGTCCCTTATATTTTCTGAACTCCACAACCAAGTCGCCGGGGTACATGATACACTTTGGCAAGACTGGTGTCAGATTTTGTAACTATCCATTGTGACTGACAAAGATTGGCTATCGTCAATCGCATATTCGCTAGAGCATCTGGCGGAGGCTTCGGGAATCCGCGGGATGCCAGATGCACAGGGCAGTCGATGAAACGTTATTTGGGAGAGCTATACGTCCAGCAGTGGACATCTATCGGCTGAAATAATGATGATAATGAATCTGTGTGGAAACTGTTCCCGGAACGAGGGAGGGGTGTGGAATGTGCAGAGCATAGTGTGAGCGTTACATTGCTCCGTTCCTTCCTAAGCTCACCATACCGAACGGTTCAGAACGGTGCAAAGGCTTCGGGCGATCGGGGCTTAAAAGAGCAATTTAGTCGGCATTTCTTGTTTTTTTTTTTGCTGTGTTTTGTTTGTATAGGGTTTGATTATTTTTAGATAACATGGAGATATACAAATTAAATATTTATATCACGGATGTTGGTGTAGTCAATGGTTATATCATCACATAGATCTTTATTTTTCTTGTTGGGGTACGATACTCTTTTTGGCAAGTCTGGTGTCAGATTTTGTTGCCCATTGCGACTGTCTAAGATTTACAAATTAAAGCTGAGACCAACGGCTTCATGTGCTTTCTGATGCACGGATTAGTCTCAGTATGCCATGGATGATGAACACCCATCCATGGGTCGACCGCGGCATGCATTTCTTAACCTGAAAAATCGATCCATACAGCTGTTATTATTTAGCCACAAGATAAAAACAAGAGAAAGTATAGAAACAAATGAAACTAATCCATTCTAAAAACTGCTTCGTTACACAAAATATTTTTAAGTTAGTGTGTCACGTGTAAATCTAGGTTGTCGTGTAAACAGACTAAAGTACAGCAGAGCAACAATATACGAGGTCACTAGCCTATCGCTTACAAAGAACACGCCGACATTTTACCTGAGTTCTGCTTTACACACTACACTGTTAAGTCAGGCAGTAAACCAAGGAAATGCTTGACTTTTTGGCGATTTATCGATGATGCACAAACGAGAACACGTAAGTGTATGTTTTAATAACAAAAGATCTTCCTTCGTTTTAGAAACGCATAGCCTATGTTGTAGAAAAATAAGTAGACTTTAGCGAAACAGTAAAGTTGGTACATTAGGTTATATGCCTAAGGGAGGGTTGTTTCACGTTATCTTAACGCACGCGTAAACGTTAAAAATGGTGCTAAATTCGTTTAATCAAAATTTGTTGTTTCACAATATGTCAGCGTTAACGCACGTATAAGAATAACGATTACGTTAACAGATGGTCTGAGCACTGGTTAACGTTACTTTAGTTGCGTCAAATAGAACAATATTGTGAAATTTCTTTTGAGTCCTCAATAGCAGTTCTTCTGATGACACAAAAAAGGGTATAAAATTTACTAATTAACATAAATAAATAATTTTTTATTGCTTTTGATAGGCATACGTTTAACCACTATCTCACCTGATGGCAAGCGAGTATGCAGTCCAAGATGGAGCACGCTTGCCTAGAAGTAACATATTCACTCTTGACTTAATGACTCCCAGGTTATCTAAGCTGCCAGGTAGGTCCAGGCTATATGTACATAGATTAAATATCAGTCTATCGATATTACATTTTCGTTCACCTATGTTCATCGAAATTTAGTCGATCGCAATGTCGTTACCAGATTATCGATAGCGCGAACTATTGGCACTTATGAATGATTAATATTTGCCTGGTTTTGCGGTTATATCTGTGTGTGATTAGGCAATAAGGTAATCCCATATTCGACGAGGTATGTTATGTAATGATTTTAGCACATATATGGCTAAATTCTGTAGAATTATCAAATATTCTATCTTATCCTTTATTTTTGTTAGGTAGGAGTAGTAACATTGTCAACAAACAAAATTCTGCAACCCTGGCAGGGTTGCAGAATTTGTTCGAAAGAGTCACCGCGGCTTCTTCTTCTCCTTATCACACTGCGGCCCTGGAATGCAAAAAGAGTCCGACAATGTCTTCCACTACGTCCAGAGCAGAAGCAGTCATTTGATGGTTGATTTGGTCCTTAAAAAAGACGCAACTGTAGCGCAACATGTCTTATTCTACAGACTCAGTCATTAGTAATAAAAGCAGTCGCCATACTTCAATTTGATCATGAAATGAGTGTCAGTACTGCTTTCATAAAACACTGGGACTAAAATGAAAATAAAATGGAACCCTCCGGAGAAAATAAAAAGTAGATGCCCAAGCTCCTCGTTTGGGATTCACAACTCTTACGTGCTTTCCGAGACACGGAGGAAACTCGGTATGTTAACATGGTCACCCATCCACAGACCAACCTTGGCAGCGTTGCTTAGCCTTAAAGATCGACCCGTGCGGCTGTTATTATTTAGCCACGAGCTTCTCCGTGATTCGTGTTCACCATGTTCTATTTGTTCGTGCGTACAAGGCTCAAGTCGCCAGTGTGACAGCACCCTTACAAACAAACCCGCTTACAAAGCTCTAATAATAAAAGTGAACCGCAGATTGTTTCACTTTACGACCAAACTCTACCTTTATTGGAAATAATATTTTTATATTACAGCCGTAATTATAAACGTCACAAAGACAATGGTTTACGGCTCTTCCCATTGGTTAATGAACCAGTAAAACTTAGCGGTTGACAATAATGGGGGACGCGGATGTAAGGATGCTGGATGGGGCCCGTTTTGATGATCCATATTAAATGTTTAGTGCTGTAATTTCGGCATGGGGTCGTAAAACGGAAAGAGAGTTAAAGAATCAGTTTAATGGTTAGTTTTTCCAAATTGAATTCTTTGTTCTGTTTTATTTATGCTACCATAAAAATGTATATAATAAATTCCGTATAAAAATAACCTAAAACAATAACATCAAATTTAATATTTCTCTTGATCTAAATCTGAATTATTGATTAAAAACTACAAAAAGAAAACAGGCATGCTTCAAAAGACTGACAAACAATATTAAATAATTTATTACCAAAGAACTTATGAATAATTCTGTTTTTTGTTACTTTCTCAATTTGGCAAAGCGTAGAGCGACTGTACCGAAAGCTATCTGTATTGCTAGCCAGACTTCTTCAAAAAGATACAGTACCTAAATGTGAAAATTATTATAATTTACAAAATATGGAAATGTTTTGTGATACCGAGAAAATGAGCGATATTAAATGAAAAGCTGCGCGATATGACTAAAATTTCAATTCTGTGTATAACTTAAGCTAACTTTAAGAAACTTCAGACATTTTTGATTATTATCTTTGAAAATAGCGTCGAGCAGATCCTTATAAGTGGCTTAAAACTGGTCATTTTCTTGTTTAAAAAACGGCCCACTCATCTCTTGGACTTCAAAAGACGAAAAAACGTGTCTAGACTAAGAAACATCTGTTTTAAAAACAGAATATTTTTAAATAAATTCTGGGACACCTACCGCTCACCAGACCTTATAAAACAGGAAGAGTCCCAGTAAAATCGCTTATCACCTCTTCCTGTGAAATTATTTCCTTGGTCCACCGAAGGGTCGCAGAAACACCACGATTGCGACGCGCAGAGATTACGAATCATTTACATACAAATGCCGCAACCCTCAACTTTGAATGGTACGGTATGGCGCACTGTTGTTCTAGCAAAAAGCAGGGTCTTATTTGAACAACAATAACAGCGGATGGGCGTACCCAGGCTTGATTAAGGTCACTTGTCCTTTTGCTAGGTGCGCCCGCCCCATGTCACATCCAGTCGGGATCATTTTTCTACGTCTACGGTGACGGTACGGATTATAATATGTGGTGGTAATATCTTGGCATCGTCGCTTATGTCTTGCCTTAAGTCGTTTCGTTTACTTAAGGAGAACAGAGAAGTACGACGCGACAATACGACCACAGAAAATAAAAAAAACCAGCACATCAAGCTAAATCAATCTGTCTAATTTCTTCGATAGAATTTCAACTTTATTTCTAAAATGATAAGTTAGCTTCATGACTGTGCTAGGGACTACATGTCACCGGAAAATAGCAGACGTTGTAAGTTTTATAATAGCGCGTAAAATTGTGAACTATTTTTTCTTAAAAAGACATGATAATATAGGAAACTATTGAATTTGGATAGGATTTGTGGTATTCGAAACGATATTTTCACGTATTGTGGACAAACAAACAAACATTTTGAATGAATTTGATCGAGGAATAGGGAATATGCACGCGATTTTTTTATTTATAAAAAGAATTATCACCCTAAGGTCGACTGGTAGAAAATGCCTATGGCATTAAGTCCGCCTTTGTAAAAATTCTTTGTGCATAAAGTTTTAATAAAATAAATAAATTACTTATAAGCTCCAGTAAACACTCTAGAAAATATTTTTTGAATATCTTCATCAGCGATGAAGTTATAACGCTTCAAAGATTACTTTTAGAACGAGAAGTCCGACATGGAATTTGAAGTCACATTACGTGACGTCTATACATCTGCCATAGAAAACAGCGTTTTCGCGAGAGGGACAGATATATTTGTTTAAAATAATTATATCTCGTTTGTTTTTCGAGCAATTTTGATTCTGTTTCCACTGTTATGTATTTTTGTATATTTTTAGATAAAGTGTTTAGATAATAAATATTGTTTTATGCATATTCCCTATTATAATATAATAAAGATTGATTACATTTTTACGGAGTTTGTCATTTTCCGGTGACATACACATTTGCAAAACAGTTATAGAATAATTTCTTCCTGCGGTAGCCTTAATGCACGAGTTTTAATGAGTTTTTTTTTAACTCATATAATTGGAAGTTTACGAATTGGAAGAGTTAGGTTATTTGCACAACACTAGAATCATTGTTAATAAGTTTTTTTTAACTCATATAATTGGATGTTTACGAATTGGAAGAGTTCGGTTATTTGCACAACACTAGAATCATTGTTAAGAAACAATGATCTTTATTTATTTTATTTTAGTAAAGACCATGAATAATTATTGTAATCTGTACTTTTATATTATAAAACTGAAGAGTTGACTGCTTGTTTGGTTGGTTGAACGCGCTAACCTCAGGAACTATTGGTTTGAATTGAAAAATTAGTTAGTGTTGGATAGCCCATTTATCGAGGAAGGCTATCAAGGATAAGGTTATCTTTCCGTTACTGAGTGACTGACAGACAACGCATAGCCGAAACTGCTGGTCATGGAAGCTGAAACTATTTTTTCTTAAAAAGACACGATTACATAGAAAACTATTGAATTTGGATAGGATTTGTTGTATTCGAAACGATATTTTCACGTATTGTGGTCAAACAAACAAAAATTTGGAATGAATTTGATCGAGGAATTATACTTTTTCAATTCAAACCAGTAGTTCCTGAGGCACTCTTCAGTTTTATAATATGAAAGTACAGATTACAATAATTATACATGGTCGTAGGTTCCTTGGAGAGTGTAGGGGTGCACTAAGGATGTATTTTCTGACATTCCCACGGGAACGGAAAAACGGGATTTGCGCGTACGAAGTCGCGAGCAGAAACTATTAGGCTATAATATAACATCTCGACCAACAGGAGCGGAGCAAACTAACAATTCCACCAAAATATTTAACGCTTTCCCCTTTTCGCTTCCGAAAAAAATTAACACAACAAATATTACTGGGCTATTCTTTTTCGAAATCCTATTAAAACTGTTAAAAAATTAGGGCATTTCCCTGGTACATTTTTCTCGGAAACGTATTATTACCTTAAAAGCGAACCGAACTATAAATTCAAAGCTCGATACCAAAATGTCGCGTCTACCTTTTTTTAAAAAGGTTAAAATATTTTCTGTTTTATTGAAGCAATATTTCGCCCAACTTGGTACGGTAGGAACACGCTGAAATCTAGTTTATCGTAACAACTTTCACGGAACATGTATTGCTCACTTTGTAACCAAAACTATTCTAGGAAAGTTTAGATAGTTAGATAAAGGTAAACAATCTTGTAGTAAATTTTTACACAAACACATATTAAACAAATAAACAAACTACTGTTTAAATTCATGGTTCAATTGATTAACCAACCGTAATTGTTGGATTTACATTATTTCTAGTGCCTTTTATATTTAAATTAAATTACGTTTTTTTAGAAAAACAAGGGGTCAATGTGTGTGCTACATTACACATAATAAACTAAAAACAAAAACATGAACGATGTGAAATGCCACTCAACGTTTTCTTTCTTAAATACAAAATATGTAAGCAAGTAATTAATTTAAATTGAACATTCATTATTAGCAGGAACCCCTCAAACAGGTAAAGGCTTCCTCAAAATCTTTTTTATTAGTTCTGTCTTGGGCTACTTGAAGCCATTTTGGGCCAGCAATAATTTTTTGTCGTCCTAAGCTCCCATCCTGATACCGGGCGATCCTTTTTTCTTTTCCCTTGTAGTCCTTTCCATAAAGTTACTCTTGCAGTCCATCTCTGGTCCTGAAGTCTTGCTACACGTCCAGCCCATTTCCATTTCAGATTTTTGGCATGTTCAAGAGCATTTTCTGTCTGATTTTTTGAATTTTCCGAATATTTAGCATACTTCGCTCTATTCCTTGTTGGTTGGTTACTTATTAGTTGGTACCTTTGATGTAAACTTCCAAGTTTGGAAGCCATAGGTCAAGCACGGTAAAATGCAGGATTTCGAAACACTCGTTTTTAACCCTTAATAAGGCAAAGGGAATATATTTACCACCATATTTTTAGTTGGCATCGTACTTTTAAATGTTTTACGCAACTTCCAGTATTTGTTCCATGAGTGTTGGATTCCTCTTCTAATCTCCATCTCGTTGTTCTTTCTGTCAAAGCTGAACTGCTTTCCTAGGTAAATATATTGGAATATTCATAACCTTTTTTTTTTTTTAGGGTTGGGAAATCATCCAATGACTCCTCCCGCTCTGGGTGTAGCGGGAGGGAATGTCAGACTTCTACTGACTAAAACCCATCCATGTTCCTTCATTGCCCTTTGTGTTCCGGAGCCACGGTGTCTCTTGCGAATAATCCCGCGACTCCGGCAGGCGTCGGCCCTTTCGGGCCCCTCTGTGTGCTGACTCTCTTTGAGGCGAATATTCATAACCTAGGTTTTTGTTGTGTTCATTTCCAAGCTGACTTGTATGCTGGCTCTGTGTAGAGATATAACCAAGTATTGAAGCTGTGAGATAGATTCCGTCAGCACTACTAAGTCGTCTGCGAAACGGAGATGAGTTAGATATTTACCTTCAATATTGATGCCATAATGCTTCCAATCTAACTGCCTAAATATTGACTCGAGTATGGCTATGAAAATTTTACCAAGATTTATGATTAACAGTCGATTATTTCAACTCAAATCGATGGAACTCGAATCAACGTTGCACACACACTAAACTAAACAGCATCCACAAATAATACAAATTACAGTGATTTATTCATAGTCCGTTTTCCCCAATGGATATCTATAATTTATCAAATAAAAAACTCAGTAGTTTATCCTATGCAAATACGAAATCATTTCCCGTACATTTAACCAAAACAAACCATAATTATGCTCACACGATTCCTAACAACTTTGGCTATAGATTCCAAATCCGCTTATTCATTATCGCCCGGGGCCTTCCTACCGACAGTTAAGGAACTAAGTTAAAGGCCCCCACATAATCCCCCAGCTTCGTCACACCAATAATATACGAAAATAAATCACTCAACACAATTATACTTTATGTGACATTCATTAAGACAGCGAAAGATGGTCTCATAAGTGTCTCAAGGAAATAAGATCACCTTATATCGCTTAATCAACCGCTGTGGGGCGTAAAGTAAACCTTTCTGCTGTCCTCCCATCCTAAGAGCTAGATTAAACGGGACTGTGTGATAAATCCGATGGCTATCATAACCTGGACCTTCACACAGTGACCACAACCCGCCATCTTCCCCTTTTTGTAACAATGCAAGGGGTGAGGAAGGTCAACGCAAGCTGGTGGCAATATAAAGCCGCAACGACCCCGCTATTCCGTTGGACGTTTATGAATAGCGCTTATTTTTCTTTTAATTACGCCCCCTGCTGTCTGTTGACGTATTTTGTCGCCATTTTGAGCCAACTGTAGAAGTTTACCATTAGATTCGCTGCGACGAAAGTACATTTAACACACGTCACCCCTGTGCCGTGGTGTTTGTGTACCTACCCGCATTTTCCGTGTTTTGTTTTTGCTACAATTCGGAGATCTAGTTTTTTCATGCAAGAGACTAACATCAAAAGGTTGGGATATTGATTCAAGCCCATTTATCGTTAAAGTTCATAATTTTTTTTGCAAAATTTCATAAAACGTTTCAAGTGGCCGCTTTGATATCCAACCAACCAAATTAGATTGAAACCAGCGGTAAATTTCCTTGAAATAATGATTAAAATGTATATATCTCTTATTACGCAACTGTTCCTTAAAACATTTATCGCAAACAACAATATGGAATCAAGGTTACAGCTCAAAATGACCAAAATAACCTGTACAAAGGCCTCTATCCTTATAAATAACAAAGCACTTTTATTGGGGACGCTGTTAAGGTAACATCCTTACACAATTTGGTCACGTCAACAGACTATAGCCCACCTACGTTCGTCTAGACGGGTATTATTACAGATACTGTAATGATAAGGGTAAAAGGCATCGTTGTCAAACCGACGCTGCCTATAGAATTTCAAGCGGTCTAAATCCTTGTGATTTATTCGTGAATTTACTCTATTTATCCATGGCTTCACTGACTTTAAAGGTGCTTTTCCACCAAACATTTCTTCATTCATCATCATTCATTCATTCACTCATTCATTTTTTTTTCATTTCTTCATTCATTTTTTCATTTCTTCTTTTTTTTTTTTTCTATAATAAGTATGTATTTACAAAAAAAAAATGTATATATGTAGTTTATCAGCCATATCGTTACCATAACACAAGCATTAGGATGCTTAGCTTGGGACTATATGGCGTTGTGTGAAATGTCCAAGGATATTATTATTATTATTTGCGAGGTACGGATGCGGTGCGAGGATTCATAGTGAACATGGTGTGAAACTGAATGATGCAAGGATGCGTAGTTGACTCTGTAACTTCACTGTAGCGTCCCTCGAATGCAGTGAGGTACGCTACAGAGAAGTTGCAGAGTTCTTCTTAGTTTTTTGTATGAATTTCCTAGCTCCCCTGGCTCTTTTTCACCAATGCTGCGCAAAATCAGACTAGGAATATAAAGTGATCCCATTGTTGGATTTTTCTAGCCGCTACCGCGCACATCTTCACTGGAAAAGCACCCTAAGGATAAAATAAATAAAGAAAGAACTAAAAGAGGTATGAATGATTCTAATAAGAGAGGGTGTAGTGAATAGGAATGGCTAATTGACGTGGCGGAGTGTATGTATGTTTGTATAGATGTGTGCAACCGTATTGAGATTGGTTCACCGCGCGGTAAAGGGAAAACTGGTGCAATACTTTGCAAGGAAATAGAAAATCTTTTTAAATATATCTGAGGAAAATCTATATATGATTTTGTTGATACTGCTTTACTCTTTTGAGCAGAGTTAACAGTATTTCATGTTTTCTTTTTACATAGATTACGTATTAATAAAATCAAACACTGTTTATTAATATCTAAAACAGTTTTCATATTAGATCAGTTTAGAACTGCGACTGTAACTTCGTTCCTTTTCAACTACAAGTCATTTTGCGTGGGAATCAGTAACATTTGTATATATATATTTTTGTGAGATGAATAGTTCAAATCATACTTACCTAAAATAGGCTCACCCGTCAAAACCCACATAGACAAAATCAGTTACATGGATCCCCCAATCTACCCATCCATTTCACTAAATATATTTATTGCCCTCTCAACCCATTTGGGATCCAATCACACAATCAAAAGTGACCCATATCACATGACGTTCATTAAATATCAAAATCCAATTAAGAAATAACAAGATGAACGAATGTTATGGCAATCCGGTAGATCGGGTGAGACCCGGCATGATCCGGCCCGACCGCGGCTGCCGTATCAAAAGAGCTAGGAAACAAGAGGCTGAAGAGCTTCCCGGCTCTACAAAGTGCCTTTGAGCTTCCGACACCTGGACGTGTGGTATAATGTTAGAAGAGGAGCGTGTTTAAGCCATTCTCCAATGAACGACCTAAAATTCATCAAGAGTGTTGACTTATCCTTTCGGGTTCATGTAATTTCTTTGTCTAATTATATCATCACTGATGATTAAATAACCATTTATGATATTATCATATCTAATTTTATGATAAGAATTGTAGACAAACTCAAAACTTCGTTCACTGCTTCAGAAAAAAGCATCAAATCATCTACATAGATTCGTACAACATTTCGTGTACAAACTTTCCTAGCGAAAATAACTCACTGTACTAACGCGTAACCTTGTTTGCTTTGCTTAACGTTCCAAATGGAAACTACTCCACCGAAAAGAAAACCTCGCCAGGCCACAGCCGTAATTAATGTACCTACACTGTTACCTGTTGAAACCCGAGAGTCATGTCCAAAACAAAGAAAGTCCCACTCAACACTCCATGAATTCGGGGTGACGGAAAATAAAGATAGATAACATACGGCCACACTCGGATTCCATTTGGCCGCACTAGGATTCCCTTGGCCGTGGGTGTTATTACACTCACAAACTACAAGCAGGAACATAGGTAGAAACAAATGTTTGATCGCAGAGATTTTTGTTCTGATTTAGAGAGCTGGCTACCACTGTTCTGATTGGTTTGTTGAATTATACATCTGTTGATGTTTTTTCTTGTTCCTTTAGTAGGGCGGTCACTGTTGATCTATGATATGTAATCAGTAGATAAATAGTGCGGTTTCTAAGGATAAACAATTTGTTTGATTTAATTCCAAAATAAGTTATTCTATACGACCTGGCAAGAATTATGACAGATATTCTTGTCTAGATTTCTGAAATATAAATCGATTCCAGTAAACTATTCGATATTTTGCACATTGAAAATAACACTCATTTTACATGTTTTAATTTTACACCACTCGCTAAGATATATAAACCAGAAAACTTCGGGCTCGTTGGCCGAGCGTGCGATTTTTTTTATTTCGTTGCGTTTCATTCAACACACTCAAAAGGATTTACTTTCTCCTTATCAAGAATATCGATTACATCCTCTTTTACTAACATTTACCAAATTTCGAATATCTATTGAAATTGTTTGATGTTAAACAATTTTTGACTAGGTTATTAATGTATTATTATTATTGGCTTTCCCAATTTTTTGGGTTTCGTACCAAAATGGTAAAAGGAACCCTTATAGTGTGACTACGTCTCTCCGTCGGTCAGAGCTGAATATCTACATAAAATAGAACCACTAATGCTATCAACTTGAAATTTGAATAGTTTTAGATGACGTTTGCTCGACAATTTTGCAAATAAGAAATATATTATTATTATTATTTTTTCAATTCAAAATATAATTAAATAATAATGAAAGGGGTTCTAAAAATTATTATTTCTTGACAGCATGGTTTTCGACTTTTGACGAAAAAGTAAACATTTTGACCAATCTTTCCTTATCTCCAAAGTAGTTTGCATGGAGAAAAATCTGAAATTATTCTATGTTCTAGAAGTTTATGTAAAGATCGATCATCAATAATATTTGTGGCAAATTGTAAAAAAACCCTCAAAATGCCAGAGATGACAGCTGATAGTAATATCTAAGCCATCTCAATATCCAGGTGTAATGAACATTGTTATTCCCATAACTGTCGCCATTAATCGAAGGAATGAACATATGAACCACACTATATATTTACGGATAGTCAGAAGCCAGTTAATCTGACTCCAGTCTGGCCATCAAGTACCGTATTTACCCAGTTAATGGTTGTGAAAGTCTAGTAGGCAGCCGCTCCACGTAAAATACTGGTACTCAGCTAAATCCGGTTTGACTTGAAGCCGGCTACAATATAGTTGGGAAAAGGCTTGGCAGATACTGATGAACGTATGGACCACACTGTCCACACTATATAATATGTTTGTCTTTAATCGATGATTTATTATTTAACGTTTGTTTTAACTTTAACTAAAGCATTTATTATCATATCGAAACTTATCTCTTTTTCTATCGGTATTTTGTTCTAATACTAAAACCGTAACATTTTTAATCCGCAAACCACAATAACTATCAATATTTCTTACGATTCCTTGATTACATCGGTATGATTGTTCAAGAAAACGCCTGTATATACACATAGCAACATCTCACAACTAATACCTAAGGCTCATAACAATTGACACCAAGATGGCCGCCGCAAATAGCGACCAATAAGCACAATCGTCTCAAATTCAAGAAATGAACGACCTTCGTCAGTTGCTGGCCGAGCAATCGTCGGCTGTCACGAAATCCCCAAATCCCGCCACGTAGGAAACCGGCGGCTAGTTTTATTTCATTACGGGCAAAACGCCCAGGAATTCCCCAGGATTTTGGCGCCCGACACGGGACTGACAGGTTTGGTTATGATTTTCATTTTCACGTCCAAAAGTGTCGTTGTTTCTTGTGATTTGAAAGTGCAAATGTATTTATGTTGCGTAGGTAATAGATTTTAGCTTTTTCTCAATTTCCGATTATTACCTTTCAAAAATAAAAGTCAGCTCCAGAACAACGAGACAATACAGCAAACGTTATAAAAGTTAACTCAATTTTGCTAAACGCATTTTGAAATTGGTCAAACGTTGCTTTGATGTCTAGTTTAAAGAAGTCAAACTACACTCTCTGCACTTATCAACCCCAAAGTTACCAAAAGCACGTACCAAAAGAACTTTAAAGCACAACCCTTCATATAGTTTGGTTGGAGGGTATCACACGTTCTTTCATACAGCATTTGTCGAAACTATGGCGTCCACATCACGTACGACCTTGTTACAACATGTTTCATAGTAATTACATTTCCTTTGTGAGAAACTGTTCGTTTACATTCCTTTTTCATGCTGAAACTGTTTTTCGGAAGTTGAGTGTTGCCCTGTTTTAGTCCAGTGCATGCGCAAAAATAAAAGCTTGCATTTTGTGACTCAAAAAGGTTCGTCTGTAGGGAGACATCGGGATATGAATTTTTGTTTTAGACCTGATTAGGAATGGAAAGGAAATGAAGCAGAATTCTCCTAATGCCTGTGTGATCCAAACAATCGTAGTTATAATCCTATAACTACGATTGTTTGCATGACATTTCTATGTTTTTTGGCCTTAAATCGGTCTTTAAGCCTGCCTTAATCGAAAAGTCAGCACATTAGTTTGTAGAATTGAAGAAAAGACGAGTAACTACCATTGTGTTTCTCCTGATCGTACTATATACCCACTTGCTGGAGTGTCCCTTTATCCCTTATGTCCACTCACCTGCACTCTTGACGATACAAACAACCTTGTGAACCCAACTGAAACAGTAGTTTAAAAAAGAAATAGTAGGTAATGACTAATTAATAAACGAAGCATATAATAAAGGATAAATAATTGAAATACTCCTTATTGTTGTTATATCACGATAATTTATTACAAGAGGAGATTACAAAATAATAGAGTTTAACAATGTAAGGGAAAAAAAGAATGTCTTAAAAAATCGAAGAAAGTCATTATTTCTGAAATTCTTTATTGATTACTTTTGCAGTAAAAATTGCTGACATGCACAGGTATTTCAATCTACAGCTTCTATAGGTTATAAAACTTAGCAAGCGTTTGTTTGAAACAAAATACTATAATTACATACAACTTTATCCTTTCCTACCGTATAGTCAGATAAAAATACGTCAGACTAACTTCATGCCTGGCTTCACTCGTCCGGGTTCAAACTTCTGACATACTGACATCAAAGAGAGTTCGTTTTGTATTCCATTGGATCCACGTCGGTTGTTGACTTAAATATAACCTTTGGTCTTCTGTTTAATTTTTTTTTTTTTTATTTAAAACGGGGAAACTCTTGGCCCAAATCTCACCTGATGGAAAGTGATGATTAGGCCGAAGATGGAAGCGAGTTTCACCCGGAATCCTCTAACATAGAGGAACTGGCTATCATATCTCTAATTGCCGGAACACAACAATGCTTTTAACATTGTTGTTATGGCGACAGACTTAGACATGATGGTGGTAGCTTGCCAGGCGGACTTAGAAGTCCTACCACCAACCAAACCGAGCAAAAAATTTGCCCCCACTGGGAATTGAACCCGGGACCTCTAGGTCTGAATCGAGTGGTATAACCACTAGACCACGGAGGCGGTTATTGTCACCTGTTTAGCACCACCCGGGGACCACGTGTAGGGATTCGCTGAAGGGTATTCTCCTACGGACGCGGGTGACTCGGCCCCCATACTAAGGTTGGTATTTCTTTTTTGTGTTGCAAAGACCAGCCAGGCAGATAGATTTCCATATTATTCTTTTATTGTACTAGAAGCAAGGTTAACTTTTTCTTGTGTTAGTGTATAGCCTCAACAGTTAAATCAATATTTCGATGACAAGCCAAAACGTATTACAGTAATTCTGGCAAAAATATTTATACCAAACTAGCGGTCCCGACAGGCATTTTCCTGACCGGACGTTAGCTTTTTGTAGGTAAAAAAACTAAGACCCGACTGCGTCACCTACCGGGTCCAATAAGAACCCCAACCATCCAGAAAGTGACTCAAAATCGGTCAAGCCTTTTAAGAGGTATTCAGTGACATTAACCTGTATAGAGTTTTGCATATAAATGTTATATCATCTACCTACCTAATTTAATCATGTTTCCAAATGCATAATCGAAAAAGGTTTCCAAGTGACAAGCTTGTTTCCTTTCAACCCATTGTGATTGTTTTACTGACAACTTAATAAGCTACTTCCCAATCGTTCTTGGTAATCTCCATCATGTCAACCAAAGATACTACTTATCTTTCAATAGACAATATAACAACTAACAGTCTATCTTGTAATAATCAACCTGCCACTTAAGTTTCATTACCCACCACGACAACACCTAAACTCCCTACTAAAATTACTAAACCATCCAGCCCACTCCAAAATAATTTACCCTCAAAATTTTAATGAAGCGTAGTTAGCACCGCAAACAGGTGTTTCGCATCGGAATTCGACTTAATAACCTCTATGAAACACTATAAAGGCCCCCTAGAGTGGCGGGACCTCTGGGCAGTCCCTAATGGCTTCTCTCTCCGCCTCTGTTATTAGGCTATAAATCACTGTATATGTTTAGCTTGGCGTGAATAAAATACCTTTTAAGACGCCCTCCGTGTCTGCCGAGTAATTTGGATGTAAGCGTTTTTGTAATAATTTTCAGCGGGTGAGGGTAGTTGGATTTTTTTGGTGTTGTTGTGATTTTCGTGGGTAGTTTGAAAAAGTTTCGCGGTTTGGCAAGTTCTTGTATCTATGCTAATATTATACAGCTGAATAGTTTGTTTGATTGAACTAGCTAATCTCAGCAACTACTGGTTCGAATTGAAAATTATTTCAATTTATCGAGTAAGACTCAAATAATAGGTTATGTTACATCACGGCCTTAGAATAATAACGCATAGAAGCCGCGTCTAGAACAAAACCCGAGCAAAATCGTGTGTCCACTTCATTTTCTTTGTGTGCGTGAGCCGAATGTGTCTACGTTCCTCTAACGCACACAGATATAGCTTTCAGTGATACCATTACTAAGCCGTTACCCACAAAATATGGGAAGACGCATTACTATTTTGCTATCAAGGCAAGTATTTTATGTTGTTGGGAACTGGAAAAGGTAAACATGATTTTTCATGTAATATGACATATTTTTTCGGAAGGTATAATTCAATTTATTTCAAAATAAAAGGAAATAAATCGCATAAAGAATGAGATATTGTTCAATGCGTTTAGAATGCTTGATGGGTTATAATTATAAACAATGTTAAAACATCGGGTTTGATATGAATTAACAGTAAGTATTGTATTTTAAAATTACAAAAATGAAAAACATGAATGAAAGCAATGTGGGTATTTTTTCCTCACAAATAGCAACACTGTGTTATGACAAGTTAGGTTATTAGAATTTTGTTTTATTTATCGATTTACGTAAAAATAGTGCATAGAATGTGAGTACTTATTTGTGAAATGTTATTTTATCACATTTTTTTGTTTTCCTGATGTGCTATAACATCGTTTCACGCAACAAACTGTCATTTTCAATTATTTACGCGCGAGCTGTGTTCGACGGAACGTGACATTGAGTACTGACGGCCTGGTGGCTAAGTTTGACGGATTAAGCTAAGTTTTAGTTGCCTCACTTTTTGCACTCGTACTAGGTTTCTATGCGTTATTATTCTAAGATCACGGCACGACCAATAGCGGAGCATTCATGAAAATACGAAGTTGGTAGTTTTGGCATAAAATCATGATTGAACTAAAATAAATCCCACCAACTGCGTCAGTCGTTTTTGCAGTCTAGGTTTTATTTTTAATATTTAAGATATAAATACCCAACGAAAACGTACTCGTAAATCACGCTCCAAAAAAACCTATTAGCAAAATTTTTTCTACTGACAAACTAACTGTGAGGTTACTCTAAACAGGCCACATTAGGTGGCCTATATTTAGTACCTGGCATACGACCTCCCCACCTCGAGAGAAAAGCTTAAACTACTCATGCTTGGACGACCAGCTGAGTTCTCAAGGGACTGTCTGGCTCACAGTTAGAATATTCACTGTATTAATATATGGCTGGGTACGGGAATACATTTTCGAATGGTTCTAGGAATTTTGTCGCACTATTCAGGCTGGTCTTGGTAACAACAATATATAATAGTTAGCAGAATTCTGAATTGTGCTTATTCTAGATGGATACGGGCGTTCTGGACCAACACAGCGATTGTTTTAGTAGTTTGTGTACGTTTACCATAAACACAGGGTACCAGTTAAGTTACAAATATATGTTATAAGAAGAAAACTGTAGCAGTTCTCTGTGGAGATATAGGACAGACAATAATTTTTACTCACTTAAACGTCAAATTCTGACAGACAAGACAAATTCTTAATTCGGAAATCCATGCAGTAAATTGGTAAGTTATAAATGAGTGCTTACTCAAACACTATAAAAGATTTTCTTTCTCTTTCAGGTACATTGCAAATAGTGAAGAGTGAAGAGGAAGACCACGGCAAGTTCGAGTGCGTCGCGGAGAACTCCATTGGGACTGAGTTCTCCAAACCTACGGTGCTGTATGTCAAAGGTAAGTGATTTTTTTAACTTATAAAAAAACTTTTTACAAAAAAATACAACCGACTTCTAAAAAGAAACTGAAAAAGTTATTTTTTACTTTGTGGTGTTTTTACTTAGAAGTCGGTTGTATTTTTTTGTAAAAAGTTTTTTATTTTTTACTTTTTAGTGGTGCCCCACACCTAACAACACCACTACAAAATCGCAGAAAAGCAAAATACGCAATTTCGATTATCAAAGAATCATCTAAATAGTCAAATTCCAGCGATTTCGATTTAAAATCCAAAGTTCGCAATCGATTTTGATATGATTTAAATGGGACCAATCTGCAAGTATATCCTTTCAGATAAAACAATTTTTTTTCAAATCGGTTCATAATTGTCGGAGTTATGAGGTAACAAACATAAAAAAACATACAACCGAATTGATAACCTCCTCCTTTTTGGGAAGTCGGTTAATTAGTGAAAATAAAATATATTTGACGGCTATGCAACTGCAGAAGAATCTATTAATGATGTGAAGATCCTACCCGCAACAATAAATCCGTTAAGTAAGATTGGTTTCTCATTTATTTTAAGAGACGTCAATTTTAAAAAGACCATTGATATACACAACAAAATTATCTTATCTCCATTAGGTATCTAATGAAAAATGTAGTAGTAGTATTGAGTGTTTGACTTCCTTATCCAAGTATAGAATCCACCTCTGCTACGATTTGCAAATTGCCGGAGATCATTTCTAAGAAATCATTACTTAGAAATGATTTAAATTACTATATTACCAGACATCTTCTACAACCTTAAAATACAATATAATTGATATTCTCACTTTCCTCCAATTCCTACTTACAGCGTAAATAATTCGCCTCTAATTTACATTACCACAAAACCGCTTACAGAGATATCAACAAGTCTAAGATATCGTTGTAAATGCGAGGTCAGACCGCGTCAAAGACCCTATGAAGTCCAGTCCCTTCGAAGTCGGACCCTTGCGGTCAAATTACCTAATGATCACCCATTAAAGGACTCACGCGACCATCATTACGACTGAAAGAAACAGAAGATAGAAAGGTTTCATAAGTAAGAGTAGGAGGTTCGATGTCATTTGTCTATAGAACCATGTGGTTTTCCCTGACTTAAGGGGGAGTTCGACCGGAAATATTTTAAACAAAATGAGGCCGAATTTTGTAGTGAATACTAAATTACACCCTTAAATTAGATGCTCGAATTAATGTCGCTAGTTATCGCTCGGTTTGGAAGTTTTGTAACTGAAGCTATACTTACAGATTTTTATTGGTTAGATAACATTAAGTTTAAGTTTTAATTGAAAACTGTAAAGCGCTAGTGAAGATTTGGAATTATTAATGAAGTGAGACCATTTTAAGACTGTTCATTAAATAGATAACAGCTTAGTGAATATTAGGAGTCATGCACATAAGAATTTTCAAATTTGCGCCTTTAAGCTAGTCCATGTTTCATCCACTATTTTTATACAATGGTTCAAAATGGAGGAATCAGCTGGTTTTTCTTCAAGTCAACAAGGTCCCGTTTACACTCCCTGAAAATTGCCATGAATTAGCAATTACACGACTCTTTGATGTATTCCGATTGAAATACAATATTTAAAATATAAAACTCTGCCTAAAAATACCAAAACTATCCAAAGCACATTCATTACCTTTTACGAGCCACCATTTTCTTCTCCAACATTACACAACACATACTTTAAAATAGGTCCAACGCTTAGAAAGTAGACCACATATTACGGACACAGACGTAATAATATTCACAATATATTAGCGAGATAACGTCATGTAGCCGTCGCGTCCTCGTCGCGGCCCCGCAGCGTCTACGCGACGTGTCGGCGCTACGCTAACTTTCATACACATTTAGATGGAACGACTCTGATTGCATTGTTAAATAGTTGTAAGGGTACTTCAGACTGCGTAGTTCTAGACTTTGAGAGCGTAATTTTGTGGCTGGTTAATCTGTCTGGGACAACTTTTACTTAGTATAGGGTTTCCAGATTTTAAGGTACGCTGTGTTTAGTGTCAAAGTAACATACCTACTCAAAAATAAACCGTGTTGAAATACCCCGAGAATCCACATTAAACATTTCATCGCGGTTACTTCAAAGTAGATTTATATGACTTTATAAATGTAAATTTCACATTTCATTTGTTTACCTACATACTTAGTTTTTTTTTTGCGAACAAGGAGCTTAAGGTCTCGAATTTGGTGACCCAGGGCGGACAAAGTGTTATTGGCTTTGTCCGTCAAGAATTTCTGTCAGTGACAGACTGGAGTCTCGATTAGTCTTCAGTTCGTGGCAGTGGACTCGCCTCCTGATACATGGACTTTTGGAACGGAACGAAATTTTGGTACCAACATCTCACAAAGACCTGTTCAGGAGGACTCACTGCAGAGTACCATCAGAACTTGGTCGATATCCCGACTAGTCGTACTGAGCGCTTCTCCTCCACATTTATTATGCGCAGAGTAAAAGTATGGAACTCTGCCAACGCCTGTGTTCTCTTCCACATTATAACCCGTCTCCCTTCAAAGTAAGAGCGAACAGGCATCTTCTGGGCACGCTCGCTCCTTCATATAACGAGCGCTGTGGCTCTGTCTCGCACACGAGTCCCAGCATTATGCTGAGAGATGGCCGTTTTGCGCAGATTTGACGCATGTCTTCCTAATTTTTCATATATATATAATTGTAATTTTTGTGTATTATTGGTATGCGTCATATTGACCACAAATAGACTCTTTTTCTTTCTTTCTTTCTTTCATAAACCTCATCCAATGCTTTCCATCAGGCGTGATAGAGGTCAAGAATAAGCCCATACCTAAATAAAAAAGGGATTGTTCCGCGTATTTTTTTTTTGGAAACCCTTAATCTAAATAGAAAATTGTAGCCTTTGAAAATCGTTTGTTTGTCATTCGCGTGACTCGGACCAATTCAAAGGGCATACCAATGCAAGTTAGCCACTTAAGTTAGTTACGTTTTGGTGATAAAGCGAAGTGCCCCATTCATATGGACTTGCATATGTGAGCACTCTTATCGCGCCCATTTATCAAGGAGCTAATGAAACTTTTCTAATTGACATTAGTTTGTCATAAGTGTATGAAGTAAGTAATGTTCTCACAATTTCATTTTGGGGAGTGCCTGTTATGTAGCTATGAAATATAAAGTGAGCTATAGATATCCCTTTAAGGCGGGGTTGCAGTACTTTTTAAGATTATTGAACGTCTGAAAATCTAATTAATTATGATTTTTTTAATAAATAAAAATTATTACATAAAAATTGAACATCCCCTCAAGTAAATCGTAAAGATAGAAACGCGATTTAGAACGACTGGCTCGATACTTTTTTTTATCAAACATGACACTAAATTACAATTTTAAACGTGTACTGCTAAGAGATTTCATCACGAATATAATATATAAAAGTTATATCAATAGATAGAGCTTTTTATTTTGAAGTAAATGTTGAAACCATATTGTATAATTTCTTTATCAGTTTTCGCCAAGAAGAAAAAACAATCAAAATTTAGGCATTATTTCGCTCGCCGGACAGTCGCTGTTGTTCGTCAAAACACACAGTACTGCAACCTCGCCTTAAAGGGCACTCAGAGAGTATTTTAGGGAAAGTATTTTAGCATTGCATCATGGAAGTAGATTCTGCCTATCCATATGGAAAAAAACCGTGAGTAGGTAGGTACCTATATGCATGCGGCAGATTTTAATAGCTCAAAATAAAACCGATGTACTGTTTCAATGGTTATGGGAATGTACATCTATATACTAATATCATAAAGCAGAAGAGTTTGTTTGTTTGGTTGAACGCGCTAATCTCAGGAACTCCTGGTCCGATTTGAAAAATTATTTCAGTGTTAGATAGTCCATTTATCTAGGAAGGCTATAGGCTATATATCATCACGCTAAGACAAATAGGAGCGGAGTAGTAATGGAAAATGTGACGCAGACGAAGTTGCGCGGGTCAGCTAGTATGTACTGTTCATATATATTTTACACCAAATTGGTGTACAGATTTATATTAGTGTATAAATCTGTCCTGATTCATATTAACCAACTATTTTCATTTCACATCAAAGCCATTATTTCAAAAATCATTTCAGAGAAACCCAAACAAAATCTTATTAAATTCTTTAAAACGACAAATCTAAAACTCTAGTCAAGTGGATTTCCAACAAATGCATTGTGAGTTTAAAACAAAGCGTACAGTTGTCGAAACCTCTATGTAATCATTCCGCTTGAATTACTGGTCCAAGTTATAGGCGGAAGCGACAAACAATCCTGAAAAACGATTTGGTGCTATCGAATCTATTGAAACAGTCGTAGTCTAGCCCTATATATTTTAAAACGTCTAATACCCGATTTCTGAGGTACTTTATCGATCGTTTATCTGTCCGTTTATGCTATTTCCGATAACGTTATTGGTTGGTTATTTAACAGATAAACTACCGATAAAGTACCTCAGAAACGGGGCATGATTCGGTTAATAGACCGAAACAAATATAATACTCAAGCTTTGAATAAAGAAAAACAAGACGTCCTTCATAGATAATAAAGTCATCTTTAAAACATCGGCATCGACTTCGACAACGACGAAAAAAAATAATATTAAAAATAAGGCCCTGCAGTATAGCATCTAGCATGAAAGCTGGCAGGATGTGGAGTAATAAATCCTAATAGAAAGAAAGAAAGTGTATTTACGGCAAGCAAGACTCATACAAAAAAAAACAAATCAAGATCTTAAAAGACCTAAACAGGTTGTAAAGGTATGCGACACATGATCAGGGGGGCTAAAAAGCCCACTTTTGAGAATCATATTAGAATCATAATAAATTAATATATTATGATTCAAATATGATTCTCCAACACAACAATCTGTCAAAGTTCATTTTCATCTTTATCGCTAACGCATTAGGTTCAAGGTTGAATGGGAAAATTTGACAGTGACGGGTTTTTTTTTACTATTGATAGGCGTTTGACCGCTATCTCACCTGATGTTAAGCGATAATGGGGTCTAAGGTGGAGCACGCTGGCCTAGAAGTGACCTATTCACTCTTGACTTAAAGACTCCCAGGTTGTAGCTATCAGGAAACACGCTGCGTCTCCAATATGCAAAAACAATATCAGTGATAGGAAATGTGACCTACATCCTGCTAGTGATTGTAGCATGGAAGGAATCATTAGAATTTCTTCATTACTTTGAAAGAAAACCAAAGAATTCCGCCGACTTAAACCACACGTCAATATAAGAGAACTCGCAGTAGTAACTGAGTCTTATTGAATTAGTTTCAAACTTGACGAAAGGGACTGTGGATTATTTTCATCTTGTGGAACGATTCCTCGCTCTCAGATTTTTATATAAACTTCGTCTGTGTTATTCACATTTTGTTTGATATCTTATTCTATTTTTTTCTTTATCAAGGTATATTTAGAATTAAGATCGTTTTATCAATAACTACCTTTTATTCTTTTATCAAAATCCTCATTCGTTTTTTTCTTTTCGTATTTGTATAAGCTATACGCCAAATGTTAGAAGATTTATTGTATTCACCTCGCACTATACCAAATACTTTTATTAATTATAAACTTTGTGGTGATCTCTTAATTTAACTGGTTTATTCTTCACAAGAAATATTTCAATAAGTTGCTGACATTTGGTAAGTAGACGAAGAGCTTCGAAGTAGAGAATAATCATCATCATTATGATATCTACGTTCACGCTGAACACAGGCATTCCCCCAAGTATCGTCACAACAACTAAGTATTCCTGTGCATCTTGTATCCGTTTGCTACCCGTGACTCTCACCAAGTCACCGGTCCACCTTGTGGGAGGCCAACCCTGCGTCTCCCGGTACGCGGTCGCCACTCCAGAAAATTTCGGCCTCATCGACCATCTGATCTACGAGTAATGTGCCGCTTTCTGCTACTTCCGTTTGGCGATCCTTTAGTAACAATACTCACCTAATACCCACAATCGACAGAAATACTTGTTTATTTAAATTTTATCGATGACCTTTAAACAGCCGATTATTCAAAGGAAGAGCACACAGTCCAAACTAAAATAGCTACCGTCAATTTATCACAGTACACGGTTAAGGAGTGTTTACCGATGGTTCGTCAGCCGAACTGATAGTTAAACAGTCAAACTATGGTTGACTGAATGTGGTTAGCGATGATAACCGCTTATTTCGTTTGAGTTTGCTCGAGGTATTGTTATTTGATGAGGTAGGGATATTGTGGGGGGATTCGCGAGATGTCGTTAATGTGATAACAAGATCGTCGAATTTGAGCAAAATTGTTTTTGAGCCATGAATTCTACTCTTGATTCTAAGACTTCGCGATGATAATGTAATCGTTAAGGGAAACGCACCCCTAAAAAAAATCAAATGATAGAGGAATTCCTGATTCTAAGCAAAACTTAGTTCTGTCTTCTGCATCTAGGTATAATAACTGAGCCACAAAAATATCATCAGAAAGAATTCCACACACAGGCCTCCCCCAAGTCTCACCTCATCAGCCGATCCTATGCGTCTCGCATCCAGCGTATTTCTACGTTTTTCTCATCTCATCACGGCTGATGAGGTGAGAAAAACGTAGAAATCCGCAGGATAGGATCGGCATCCTATGCGTCTCGTATCCTGCGGATTTCCGCGTTTTTCTCACCTCATCAGCCAATCCTATGCGTCTTGCATCTAGCGGATCTCCGCGTTGTTCTCCATCTTGTGGACGCTGCGTCTTTCGGTACGCCGTCGCCACAAAGCATAAAAAAGATGATTTATGCATTTTATGCAAAAGTGGTTTCTTTAATATTCTTTAAGCATTTTATAGCTACTAAGCTGTTACTAAAACTATTTACCGTTAATTGTCTAACCGCTACCGCTCATCAAGTAACACGCAGTCTTAAACGCCGATCAATCTTACCGCTATCGATTCAGCAGTCGACTGGAACTATCTTCAAAATTACAGACAAGCTCACGATGGGTGATCAAGTACCTGCGCTTAACTATAAACTGTCATCTTGAACACTGATGAGCTTCACCATTGATTTTACATAAATAGGGGATCATTAATATACGAGTGTCTGCTTACCAATTGTCCTTGTAAGCTCATACGAAAGCCAGGGTTGTGGAATTTGTTCAACCTTAATCTCTTCATAGTAAGAGTGAACAGGCTCCTTCTGGGTAAACTCGCTTCATCGTAGACTTTGTCTCTGTCATCTCTGACAAAAGTCAAGAACAAACCCATCACTAATAAAAACAACAGAGTGTGCTTATGACCACACGACTGAAGTGAAACTTCTTTCGCTCCATCTGTATGTACTACTGACTAAGATATATACATATTTTATTTACTAGCTATAAGAGAAAGAGAGAAAGAAAATATGCGCGCACTGCTCTCTCTTGCTGACAATAGGCCTGCACTGTGCTTAGATATACGGAACGTATTTGGCTATGAGAGGAAGAGAGAAAGAGAATGTGCGCGCGCACTGCATTCTCTTGCTTATATCCCTCACTCAATTCCCTTTTCGCCTCGCCCGATCACACTTTTCGTAACGCTTACGTCACGCGTTCGCCAGCTTACTCCCCAAGTCAAGCGTGCGTAAAGAAGTTTCACTTCAAAAATTGTTCGAAAGAGTCACCACGGCCCTGGAACGCAAAGGGCATTAGAAGGAACACGGATAGGTTTTAGTCAGTAAGAGTATGATACTCTCTTCTGCTCCAACCAGAGCGAGAGGAGTTATTTTATGATTTCGCATCCTTGAAAAGTTGTAACGAAATAGTCTGCGTGAGAAGCTGTTTGAAAGAAAAGAAAGAAAAAGAGGTTATTTCCGCTACGCATGATCCATACAAAAAAAATAATAATAGCAAAGGTTATACACGTTATTTTTAACGTGACCGTGATTGGGCTCGACCTCTGTCAATGTCACACGATAAAAACAGGGAAAGCAGGTATTATAGGTTTGTTTTAAATTGGTAAGGTACTTAGTTTCGTGGCAAAATCGTTTTAGAATAAATAATAATTATGTATTTAGCCCAGAAAAAGTAACCACAATAGACCTATTTAAGGAAATTATTTAGGTATTTCAATTGTAAAATACAAGAAAAGAATTGCAACTTTGAACTAACAAACTTATATATTTACATTTTTATAGTTAAATAAAGCAAATACCTATTATTACCTAACTACAAACACAGAAATGGACAAAAATATATTATTTACATGATAATAGTCTTCATTGTATTTTTCAACTGACATTTAATATTTAATTGTAAATGGTTTTACTAATACTATATACCTAGATTTTAATATTAATAAAAACATGAAAACAACTAAACCTAACTATATACAAATAAATATACAAAAACAAGATACGCTTAGGCGTCGAAGAATTCCTCCGCATCGTCGTCATCCGGAAACGTGCCCAGAAGACTGGCAGCATTGCCACGTTGAATGGCAATGCTAATTCTTTGAGCAAAGAACGAGCCAGCCCTCTGGTCACGCAAAGTGTCGATTAGTCGACGAGATATCTCCTTAAAAATTTTCAATTGTTAGTTTTGTTATTTAATGTTTTTGTTTTTGACAACTTAATTTTTCTAATCTTATTTGTAATTTTTCCCTTAGTTTTGAAAGTAAACTTGGAATTTATAATTTTAATTGGTCAAACCATAGGTAGTATTATTTTTTTACGTGCTGAATTGTAACTTTTATAGCAGAAGTCACTGGCTCCTGAAATACAGGTACTTGACCTACCTCCAGGAATCAGGGTTTGACTGTTTTGACAACAGTTTTTGTGTTAGCACAAAAACTGTTGTCAAAACAGTATATTCTTTATATTAGTATATAATAAATAAAATAAATTCTTTATATTAGTATAAAGAATTTATTTTAGTAACTATTTATTTATTTTAAAATAATTGTAAAAACATGTCATATTAAATTTAAAACAAAAATGTTAGTGTAAAGCGTTCGGAATATCGTGGTGGTTTTGTTTGCCGTACAATATGTTTGACATGTACGTCAGTAGCAACCACGACCGTGATGCAAAATGGCCCATCTGACCAGAATGCGTTGGCTAGTTGTGTGCCTCAGTTCAAACCATTCTACATGTACTAGCGCGATGCTAAACAGTGGTGGTCAAAATACTTAACAGTATGGCCACAGTACGGCGACGGTATCCAGTTCAGTTGAAAACCAGTTTCGAACACTAGTTTTGGGCACTGATTCTGGTTTATGCTGAACTGGACCTATTTGGCGCAGCCGTGAGGCACTCTTTTGCCATTTTATTGTTTGTCCAGTATAGTTGCCTTTAAGCGAGTGCTAAATAAATGAATTTTCTTTCATTCTTACGAAAGACGACTAAATTAATACAGTCGTGGAACTAAAAGGTCAAGCAATTTGCTTTCCCAAGATTAGGCCATGTTACGTTTTCAAACTCTCACTCATTTTGGGGGAGCGATGTTGAAAAAAAGTTAACAGTATCCTGAAGTTTCTTTACCACCACTAATATTAGTTATTTTAATACACCCCACAAAACACCATCAGTATCGATACTACGTAAATTGACCTTAACCTCACTCGAAAAAGGGCTCAATGAAAAAGGGTTAATACCCTATATTTGCTACTTATACAAAGAGGTAGACCGTTCCTTTTCACGCAAACTCCTTGTTTTTGCGGCCACCTGCCTCCCGTCACTCAATTATATTTTTATTTTCCATTTCCGTTCCGTTTTATCCCGTCCCGTTTATTTGCGTACATATCTGTTTTTTGTTCTAAAAAACATTGAATTTACTGACGTTGGGTCATTGTTCTAGCTATGGTGACGTTTTGAGAGGATTTATAAATTCAAAACGAATGCATTTCGGAGGAAAACATTTTGTGTGGATGGATGTCATATTTGTTGATTACGATTATCTTTATCACACTACTAGGAACATCTAGACATCTATCGGGGCCACCATTTATAAATTGAAAAAGGATCGTTAGTTTTGGTAACCAGGTATTATAACATCTTAGACAGTGTTTATTAATTCATTTGAAAAATATTATCAGCAATACTTCTAAGAGTCTCAAACTAGATTAAATAACTTCAGGTGTAGTTTTTTACTCTTTACAAAGTAACTGAAACTTAAAATGTTTGCAACTAAGTTGTAAAGACTGCAATGAGGAAGTAGTGCCTTGTAAGGAGTTTTCAATTTATTTCCAACTTTAGCAAAAAGGTAAAAGCCTGCTACCTGCTGGTAGTAAATGTTTATTTTACTGCCCGTGCACATTTTAATAACGCGCCCACTGAGACGAACTCCAGCCAATGTGCAGTCATAGTAAAAATAGGTTCGTCACCTTAAAGACGGCACGGTTGGCGCGCTGGTTCAGCGATCAGCTTCTGCGTCGCGTGTTGTGGGTTCTATTCCCGAACGGAACAAATATTTTTATGGCCTATTTCTAGTTTTTTAATAAAAACCAAAAATATCCTCGATAAAATCTACTTTACTTTTTGCCTATAAAGGCTCTCACAGTACGAATTTTACAAAATGACATTGGTATCATTTTTAAAGTGTGACTCTGAAAAACAGATGCGATTTATATTTGGGAAAATATCTCTTGGTGAAAGGTTTTTGCTATTTGGACCTCTGTTTTCGTGTGAATATAGTTTTCTATGTAGTAGACACCCTAAGTGATGCAAAGGTATTACAGGTCCTAACTTCAAATACGCAAATATTTTAAAAATGACTGGCTTCGCGACTGTACCTGCTAAAAATAGCCCCGAAACACAATACTAGCTTAAATTACCTACATTTCTCTAAAAAACATCTCTGCACTCAATAACCTAGACTCCTCACCAAATCCGTCTTAATAAGGCCAAGACTACACCGAGATCTGAGGTCGAAATGAAAGGCGTAAAGACAGACATATTACTACTACCGGCCAGTACCAAGCCTTACCTTCAATCTGGGCACACTAATAAGATAAGGTTGTAGACGTAAAACAGAACTTATTCATGGTTTAGCTGTCATCCGCGAGTTTATGAAGTGACCCAGCTGTCACGGGTATTAAATAAGTGTGGGTAGGTTGGTACGATGTTAGCGAGCAGTGGTGAGGGTAATGAAAATGTAGTGTTGTTGTTGTCATTTAGTTTTGATGCTTTGATGAGAGTGGACGTCTTTAGTGTTTAAACTATTTCAATAAAAGACATAAAATGAGAACGACTTTACAGATTTTATCTCTTTATTTTTATTAGTTAAAAAACATCATGGTGGTACAAAAAGAGTTTATCTGCGCCAAGCATGAAAGCGGACCAAAAATAAAAAAGTTGCAATTTTATGAAAATTGGGAAGATATGCATCATATTCGCGCAAAGCGGCCATCTCTCAGCATAATGCTGGGTGTAATACAGAGCCACAGCGCTGGTTTTCAGCGACAGCCGGCGTAATGTAAGGGCAGTCTAAGGTTAAGATGACCGTTACACAAACTCATTAACCGTAGGTACGTATTTCATACTTTTCGCCATAAACCCGTCTAAAATCTTCACTAAAATTCGTACTACCCACACAAATTCAAAACTAACATTAGGACCCTCAAAGTATTCGCAAATTAATGTGAACCAGATAAGTGATGTGAAATGCTTTCACAACGTTATTTCACGCTCATCCTAAAAAAGCAAAGGACGCCGTCTTTGCTCGCTCCAACTAATTTTAATTAATCGTGGAAACAAAGTAGCGAAGCGCGTTCCGGAAGCATTTTGAATAAAAGAATAATAATTTCTCTAGCAGGAGTGAGGGGAGGTGGCCTAAGTGGTGGGAAACAGCGGGTATTAATTTAATGTAGTGGAAAGTTTTAGTTCTTGCCTTATGATAGCTAGCTTGCTTTTTGTGCCGCGTAACAAAGCAGCTCATGCAGAGAATGTGAAGGACTGTTATCTGTATTTTGGCGATTTAAGTTCAAACGGAACTTGTGTCATCTTCAAGCATTGGTGTCAGTGAAGGATGGCCACCACAGTTCGAGTAGGTAAAACCCTACGACCCCCCCCCCCCCGTTCGTCTCATCTTAATAAAACCAAGCCAGGTTCCACAGACTGTTATTAGTCCAAATTAGTCCTTTTTTTCTCCTACACTGGTATTTATGAAAAAAATTGGTCAGTGGGTCGTCTTAGGGGCGGATTTAATTCGAAACTATTATTATGTCATAGAATTAAGGTGCTAACCAAAACGAAATTAAAGGTAATGCCGCATGTTTATAACTATAGTTTACGCCAGATAAACGTGGAATAAAGTACATTGACCTTTCCCTTAAATCTCTTCGTAGATACTAGAACAATAAATTTTGAACCATTTTTCATTACTAGAGAACGTAAAGGATCATGATAGAAGTCGATTCAGGACACCTTTATGTCATTATTTCTGATTTTGATCTTAAGAAAGTCAATAAATGTATGTGGGTCAATGTACTTTATTGCACGTTTATCTGGCGTAAACTATAGTTATTCTGTTGATCCTAATGCCAAAATTAAATTTCTCCGTATAGTGACTAGTCGCTTATAACTCCATACTCGCTCCATATTCAAATATTGGTGTCAGTGAGAGATGGCCACCACAGATCGTGTAAAACCCCAGCTGTACCCCCCGCCCCCTCCCTCTTATCTCACCTTAATTAAACCACGCCAAGTACCACAAACTGCTCTTAGTCCAAGTTAGTCCTTTTTTGTCGTACACGCTCCTTACTCGTCGTAATGAAGATGTTTTTTCTTCATTTTGCTTGAGGATAAGAAAATTGCTAGCGTTTAACCTGTATTGTCCTTTTAATTAGGATAGAGTATGATGGTGTGAGTTTTGTTAGTATTGGTACGTCTTCCGAGTTTTGGACTGAGAACATATTTTATAAAATCAAGTAGGTAAGGTTTTTAATAAAATTTAAATCAAATAAAGTTTTTTTTTTTTTTTAATGTAGCAGCATAAAGGAATATACAATAGAACCTATCATGACAGAGTATAAGTTTTGTTCAAGCAAAATTAGAAGTGAAAACACTTCACTTCTACTTTTCCGGTCGGACTAGTAGCTTGATAAATGAACACAACTTGATAAGGACAAGCGGTATTCGAAATAATACCAGTTTCTAATACCGCTAACCCAATATTCAACTAGGGCAAGAAAATTATAAGCACTTAATATTATACACCTGCGCCACTTGGAAATTCGCCGCGTTTAAGTTAATACCCCTTGACAACTTGGACACTATAAGCTGAGTCCAACAGTAAATGTTTCGCGCAATTTCGCGACTCATCGGAAATAAGTTATTTGTGTTCTTAGATTTTTTTAATGTACTTGTATAAAAACTACGGTTATTTTTTAGTCTTCATGCATTTCAATTCTGTTCCTTTGAGTTTCTTGCTCGTTTTCTCCATAGAGATCTACTACGCTTTGGAACGTGCAAATTGCTTCATGTTTTTAAGTGACCTTGACAAGACAAAAGTTCATAGTATATATAGTTTATTTGAAATAAATGCTTTGATGCAGAGTTACAAACATACAAGCGCGCAAATAGCCAAAAGTACTAAACATAAAACTCGTAGTAATATTATATGTAGTAGGATATAAACCAGCAACCATCTATAATGTGCATTCGGTATACAAGGTTAAATTATTTGTAAAACACCGGCAACCTCTCAGGACTATGTTACTAACATAATAACCAACAACTTTTGTTCTATGACTTTTGAAAATTCATCATATTTTAGTTTATCAAGATTTCTTAAAAAAATAAAAAATATTGAAATTGAACGCTCTAAATGTTACAAAGTCTATACAAAAAATTAGAAAAGGAAAAAGAATGAGCTTTCTTATGCTTCGCATAACCTTCGTAACATTTAGAGCGTTCAATTTAAATATTTTTTTTATATTTGTATGAAATCCTGATGAATTAAAATCTGATGAATTTTCAAAAGTCATAGAACAAAATTTTTTGGTTATTATGTTAGTAACATAGTCCTGAGAGGTTGCCGGTGTTTTACAAATAACCCTTTATAATTGCTGGAACTTCAAAATTAATTTATGAAATGAAAATGGGCCTTATTAAAATTCACTAGATATCACAATTCGCGATAAATTTAAAACTACTGCACCGATTTTCATGCTGTATATAATTTGTGAAGCGGGCGAAGCCGCGGGCATCAGCTAATTATTTACATGTAGTAGTAGTCAGTAATAACATTAATAAAACCCCTAACATAATAAACGTATTTATCTGGTGTTGCCATTTTCTTAGAAATAGGTATAAATAACTATTTATTAATGGCCAAATTGGTAAACTATTTCATATTAGTATGCACGGTTGGCCAATGAAAACCTTAACCGCTAGAACCTTGTCATATTACACATTGCAAACGGTAACATAATATTAAGAGTGTGTATTCCGTGTGTTTTTTATTAATTGTGGTAAATTTAAGACACGTAGATAAAAAACCGCTCTATAGTGCACTGAAGAAATGTATCTATTATTTTTTGACAGCTATTTTTAATACATAACTCATGGCTAAATAGCCAAAACGGCAATTATTGCTAAAAGTGGCCACTTTTAGCAAAAATATCGACTTTGGCAACTATTTATGTTCTAAAGTACAACACATAACTCTCAAAACATAATAAATACATTTCGTCAGTGCACTACAGAGCGGTTTTTTATCTACGTGTCTTAAATTTACCACAAATAATAAAAAACGATTGGCGGCGCTAGTGGACGGAATACACGCTCTTAAAGAGGGTTTACGTGTGTCGGCATTTCACACAAATTTTCAAGTCCTTATTCTTCGATGTTTATGAACCGATTTTAATGAAACTTGGTATGGATACGCTTCAAAGCCTGGTCTAAATAGTTTACAAAGATTACAGGGGGAAAGATAGAGTGATTTTTCACTTTCTATAGAAAACATAAAATTGTCCTCACTCTTCCTCTAAACTCTTTTTCGAAAATGTTCTCTACTAACTATTTAGGCCTGGCTCTGAAGCGTATGCATACCAAGTTTCATTTAAATCGGTTCATAAATATCGAAGAATAAGGACTTGAAAATTTGTATGAAATGCCGACACGCGTTAACCCTCTTAATACGCTAAAATAAAGCTAGGATTATTTTAAGAAGGTACGAATTCAATGCGACAGAGTCCAAAACTGCTCAATGGCGGTCAAAAAGTACTAGGGTAACAGTACCGAGTAAGAGATATTCGGTAAATTGATGGCCGTTCGCCACAAATTGGCCTGATGAAAATGTCCTGCGAGTAGATCCATCTCGAACTGTTCTCTTGTTCAAGTAAATCTAGCTTGAGATTGTTTGAGTGAAGCTAGCTTGAGATTGCTGAATTCGGAGTAAAGAAAGAGCTTTATATCTTTTATGGACTCTTCTACCGCAGGTCTGCAAAGGAATCAAGGCTAAAATTATAAAATGCAAATAAAATTCGTTGGTAAGCGTGTCAGAACGTGTGACTAACAGACAACGCACACCCAAAACTACTACTCGTAGAAACCTGAAAGTTGGCATGTTGGTTCCTTAGTAAGTACACTTAGTAAGTACCTACACTTACCATAGTTACGTACAGAAATTTTTGCAACACACTGTAATGCCTAGAATAAGTCTACCCACTAGTTGTATCTACTTGTGTACAGTTCTGTAACTTTTTTTGGTAAATAAACTTTTATTTATTTATTTATTTACTTACAAAGGAACCAACATGCCAACTTTAGCATAGGGGAGCATAGGAGAGAATTTTCCGAAATTCCAACGGGAAAAACTTGATATGCGCGTACGAAATCGCGGTCAAAAGCTAGCAGTCTATATAATAATCAGTGATCGGAGTAGGTAGATTGAACCGGGGTCATTGATCCGAAACGTATATAATAATATGGACATTCCTCCGGAATTGGTGGATTTAAAAAAAAAAAAACGGAACTTATGTAGGAATTGTATTCTGCCAGAGTGGAAGGAGTGATTTGATGATTTGCCATCCTCAAAAAAAGGTAGGAATTGTAATAAAATGAGCAATGTTATTCTTTATTATTCTTCATATTTTTTTTAACGGCACACATGCACGATTTGACAAAATTTTGAATTGAGTAGTAATAATATCACTATCAACATTAAAAATATTTAATTGAATCCGGAAATACCGGAATTACTTTCCGGAAAAATGGCTTATCCATGTTATTCTTTCTGTGTGCATTTATGATACAACAAGTACCAAAAATCAATCTACCTACTCCGATCACTGATAATAATATATTAGCTTTTGCCCGCGACTTGCCGATTTCGTTCGTTCCCGTTCCCATAGGAATTTCGGAAAATCCTCTCTTAGTGCAGAGATTAGTGAGAGAGAGGATTTTCTCTTACTGCGGAGTGTAAGGAAGCTTCATGCCAAATTTCAGCTTTTTACGGCCAGTACTTTTGGCTGTGCGGTGAAATGTAAGTCAGTGGGTCAGGTTTGCCTTTTATATCGGGTGTTTTTGACAGCCCTCCGCAAACTGATAGGGTGGTACAGTTATGTTTTGTACTTTAGAACATAAATAGTTGCCAAAGTCGATATTTTTGCTAAAAGTGGCCACTTTTAGCAATAATTGCCGTTTTGGCTATTTAGCCATGAGTTATGTATTAAAAATAGCTGTCAAAAAATAATAGATACATTTCTTTAGTGCACTACAGAGCGGTTTTTTATCTACGTGTCTTAAATTTACCACAATTAATAAAAAACGATTGGCGGCGCTAGTGGACGGAATACACACTCTTAAGGGAATCCAAAAAACCAGATTGGTTTTATTACCTCACACGCAATGTATCGTTACCGTGGCAAAACGCACGTAGACATCCATTGCTGTTTTTTTTAAATCAGCTGTTTTGTTAACATAAATGGAGTGTTGCATACAGAGAATGTAATTTTACTGAAATAAAGGAATATCAGCAGAAAAAACGACAATTTTTTTTTTTTTTCCTGAGAAAATTTCCAGTGGGATATGATTCAGAATAAGGAGCTGAATCAATCCTGTGTTTTTGTGGAGGGCTGTCAAAAACACCCGGTATATAGGTAGATTTACAGAAAAAAAATGTTTATTTTTGTGTTTTTCTATGGACGACACGACTATTTCTGACGGATAAACTAGTAATAACATACAATAAAAAAGTACTTTAATTAGTCCCTCTTTTTAAGGATGGGAAATCATCAAATGACTGGGTAAAGCCAGGAGGGAGTGTCAGACTCCTACTGACTGAAACCGATCCGTGTTCCTCCTAATGCCCTTTGCGTTCCAGGGCCGCGGTGACTCTTTCGAACAAAGTCCACAGCCCCTCTTAGTACTCCCTACACAGTCACTCCCCAAGGAATCTACTTGTCAAAATTCAGCTCTACGCGTAATATTGCACTGGAACATTAAAACTACGGGAGAAAGAAACTTAATTAAATCTGTAAATGAAATTAATGGAACTGACCGCATCGACCATCCCTTTAAAATTGCAGTGACAAATGAAAAAGATCTCTTTCATAGTCCGTCACGGAACGTGATCTTGTTTTGACGTTAATTAGCATAATAGGAACGCGACTTGTGTTTGTTCCACAGTAATAAAAAAAATGCGTCTATCAATATTTTTAAGTTCATTATAACACTTTAAGGGCCTCTTTCACCATCTCCAAGTAAAGCGTTGATTAGTTACTTCCCAATTCAATTTAATCAGCAAGTAAAACTTACGAGTATCTTCTGCCAATTTCACAAGCGAAAATAAAGCTTCGAGTAACAACTTACCGGTTAAATGAATGACTTAACAAATCATACGTTGCATTCGTTCAATATTACGTCAACGTTACTCGTCAAACGTCATTGGCAGGTTAGCTGTCATTTGTCATTTCATTTTGTCTATTGTTTGTTGTGTTTTTGGTTAGGAAATTATTGCGTGTGGATTTTTTTTTTATAAATTATCATGGATAAAGTTAAAAGAGATAGAAGTGCAAACTTTTCACTTGTACAGAAATACCAAACTGTGTTAGTGTCGGCAATAAGACCCCGTCCGCGTCCATAAGCGCAAGTAATGGTGGACGCGACCGTATCAAACAAGGAAATTGTAAGGAAAACTAATTAGAATTATAATTGAATCAGATTAGATTAGGTTTAGCATTCTCTAATTAGTGTTATAAGGATATTTTCGCATCATAGGTTTAGTTAGATTGTAGTTTAAATGCGAATTTAGATGCAAGGTTTTTGTATGGTGAATAATTACGTAGATTGAAAATGTGATTTTTAGTTTTAAGTGATAGGGTTTTGAAAATAGTTTTAAAATAAAGGTCTTGACCCAAAACCACTTTTACAAAAAGAATTGAGTTGATAGGACTTGTGGTTTTCGAGATATTTCCAAAAATGTATAGTGAAAATTTGTTAACCGTCAAGTAAACACTCTAATTGGCAGACGACGTGGCAAGTAAGTTACTGGTCAGTTTAATCATTGATTAGTGCTACTCGAACGTCGTGAAATTGACACGTGCAGTTACGGGTGACTTTAATTGGCGATTAGTCTACTCAATACTTTACTCAAGGGTGGTGAAAGAGGGGGTGCGAAGTCAGAAGTCCTCCACGCGTGCTCGGCGGCTGCTGGTCCCTTTCGATCCGTCTGGAGGGAAGAGCAGTTGCTGGGCCGGTGCACCCTGGGCGCAGCAGTAACTTTTTCCGGGGAATGAGGGGAAATGAGAATCTCCTCTTATGCTTCGGGGAGTGTTACTGTTGCGGCTAATTTTCTGACACGGGTGGGGTCCACCGGATGGACCGACGGGGCGTTCCTTTGCGTGACCCTCTGTGTAGCAGAGGGCATAGCAGAGGAGCAAGAGCGGGCTCGGTGTGCACTTACCCTGCCTCCGAGCAGACAGAGTTGGTGGGTCCTTCTCTGTCACCGCTGATCTCGTAACCCTATCGAAGTGCAGACTGTGGTCATGTCTCGCAGCACTCATAGGACCGACGGTCTTGGCTTAACTGCCTGGACCACGAGGACGTAAACCTCTATAAAAAATACCCCGAATCCCAAGTGGCGGGAGCACCGCGAAGGGACGAATGGCTGACGGGTATTATCAGTCTCTAGTGCTTCCCTCGCCAGAGATACCTGCAGCCCTCTCTGGCGAGTAAAGCAACTTATTCTGCTTATCCTGATACACGGTCCCTGTCAGGATGGACGTATACTTACCTATTACTCGTGGGAATAAAATGGAAAATGAAAACCAAACCCAAACCGCCGGTAACGGCACAATGTGTGATGAGCGGTCGGAGTCCGACGCTGCATCCAGCAGAAGCGGGAGAGGCGCGGGAGGCTCAGAGAGCTCCCGGCGCGAGAGGGCCGGGTCACTTGCGGAGATCAGCAAGTTCTTCCGCAAGCGGCCCAGGCGGGATGGCGACAAAGGGTCGTCATCCGGAGAAGAGGAGGCCTCGGCTTCGGCCAGGAAGATCCCCACCAATAGGCGTGGCGGGATCAGAGGCAAGGGGAGGGGGCCTTCGGCCTCCGAGAGGTCGGCTAAGCTGGCCGAGGAGGGGCGTCACCCGGGCTCGACAGCGTGCGAGACTGACGAGGCGAATGTGGAGGAAGCAACTGGCGGCTCCGAGGCGGAACGTGAGGCCACATTTGCAAAGGAGGTGGAAGCCGCGCTGAAGCTGGTCGCCCAGAAGCAGAGGCCGTCCACTAGGGCGAAGGCAATGCCCGCGGCTTCCGCCTCCATCATGGCGGCAGCGGAGGCCAAATACCGGGCCTCGCAAGACGGGGAGATGGCTAGTCTGCGGGCGGACGTCGCCCGCCTTACGTCCGCCATGGAGCTTCTCCAAAACGAGAACGCGAAGCTCCGAGCGGACTTGGCCAGCCTGCGGGAGCCCGTCCCCCGCGTGGCGCCTCAGGCGGAACAGGCGGCACAACAACAGGCGGCACAACAACAGGCGGCACAACAACAGGCAGCACAACAACAGCGGCAGCAACAGCAGCAGCAACCAAGCCGGCCCGAACCGGAAGACAACCAGGTCCTGGCACTGGTCCGGAAGGAGCTCGCCGCCTTCCAGCGGCGGTTCTCCGTGCTAGAGGGCATCGTCCTGCGGCCCCCCCTAGGGGCAAACAAGGAGGCTTCGGGCCCGGGGACGGTGTCCTATGCGGCTGCTGCGGCTGCCGCATCCGGACCAGGGCCGTCCAGTCGGCCCTCCGGCAGGGCCGTGTTGCCGCCCCCCCCCCCAGCAAAGCCAGCCCCGGCAGAGCCGGCGCCAGCTGAGGCGCCTGCCAAGGCGCAAGCTAAGGGGAAGGGGAAGGGGAAAGGGAAGAAAGGCAAGGGAAAGGCGCTGCCAGCGACAGCGCCTGCTGCGAGCGGTCCTCCGCCTGCGGCCCGCCAACCACCTGCGGCACGCCAACAGCCTGCGGCACGCCAACCGCCTGCGGCACGCCAACCGCGGCAGCCGCCGCCACCGCTCTCCCAGCCCGCACAGCTCCCTACACCTCCCCCGGCTGAAGCCGAATGGCAAGTGGTCGGGGAGCAAGAGAACCGGCGGAAGGCGGCCAAAAAGGCCCGAAACAAGGAGCGGCAGCGCAAGTCTCGGGCACGCAAGATCGCGGCTAGGCTCCGCGCTCCGAAAACCGCCGCTGTAGTAATTACGCTACAGCCGGAAGCGGAAAAGAGGGGCGTGTCCTACCGCGACCTGCTGGCGAAGGCGAAGGAGACGGTGAATCTCACAGAGCTCGGGATCACCGGGGGCCTCCGGCTCAAAGTCACCGCGACGGGAGCGCGGATGCTGGAGATCCCCGGAGAAACTAGCGGCTCGTCCGCTGACGCTCTGGCTGAAAAGCTGAGAGCGTCCCTAAATGCAGACGAGGCCCGAGTGTCCAGGCCCGTTAGATGCGCAGACCTGCGCATCGTGGGTCTGGATGACTCTGTAACTGAGGAGGAAGTGGTGGCTGCCGTCGCCAGGTCCGGAGGGTGCTCTGCCGAGCAGATAAAGGCAGGCGCCCTACGTCCGGACTTCTCGGGTATGCGAACCGTTACGGTTTGCTGCCCTGTGACGGCGGCCAAAAAGATTGTGGAGGGCCGAAGGCTATTGGTGGGCTGGGTTTCAGCGCAGGTAAAGCTGCTGGAGCCCAGGCCTCTGAGGTGCTATCGTTGCCACGTGGGGCACCACGTGTCAGTTAAGTGCGCCTCGGAGGTCGACCGCAGCGGCCTCTGTTTCCGCTGCGGTCAGCCCGGTCACGTGGCCGTAACTTGCTCTGCCAAGCCGCACTGCGTTGCATGTGCGGCGGCCGGCAAGCCAGGCGACCACCGGGCTGGGAGCGCGGCCTGCGCTCCGCCCGCTCCGCCCACCAAGGCCAGATCCGGAGGTAGGGGGAGGCCCTCCGCCGCCACTGCCACCGTCTCCGCCGCAGCAGCCGTAACTGCCGCAGCCGCAGCCGCAACCGCCGCAGTCGCAACCGCCGCCACTGCCGCTATTGCCGCCACAGAGGGGCCCTCGCAGGAGGAAGCTGACATGGAATGCCAGTAACGGCCCCACTCAGCTTCCTCCAGGCGAACATCAACCACTGCGCCTGTGCTCAGCACTTGCTGATGCAGAGCATGGCGCAGTGGTCGATCAACATTGCGGTGGTCGCTGAGCCGTATTTTGTCCTACCCAGGGATGACTGGGTTGCGGACTTGAGCGGCTCAGTGACCATCATATCGTCGGCCGCCGCCGGTACCCCGTCCCTTGAAAGTGTCAGGAGGGGACAGGGGTGCGTCGCAGCACGGTTCGGGGAGATCGTCGTAGTAGGAGTCTACTTCTCCCCGAGCCGAACTCTCGCCGAGTTCCACAACTCTCTTGTAGAGTTGGGTGTCGTCGTCGGACACTATTCCCTACCCGTACTTGTCCTCGGGGACTTCAATGCCAAGAATTTGGCTTGGGGTTCTCGTCTGACAGACGTGCGGGGAAGGATGGTGGAAGACTGGGCTCTGGAGACAGGCCTGGTCGTCCTCAATCGGGGTTCTGTCCCCACGTGTGTGCGGATGCGGGGCGAGTCGGTGGTGGACATCTCGTTCGCCAGTCCCGCTCTGTCACCGCGGGTCATTGACTGGCGTGTCATGGAGGAGGTGGAGACCTATTCCGATCACCGGTATATCCGGTTTGACGTCTCCACCCAGACCTCAAGCGCGCCGGTCGTACAGACCCCGAGTGGTCCGCGTTGGGCTCTGAAGCAGCTGGACCGGGAGCTCCTCCTGGAAGCCTCGATCGTGCAGGCCTGGGTGACATCACCGGACAGGCCTGCCGACGTCAATCACGAGGCAGGGTGGTTCCAGGAGGCCATGTCCGACATTTGTGACGTGGCAATGCCCCGAGTCCGGCCAGGAAGAGCCCGGCGCCAGGTGTACTGGTGGTCGCGAGAGCTAGCGTCTCTGCGCGAGGCGTGCATTTCTGTGCGCCGCCGGTACGCCAGGCATCGCAGGCGCCGCATCCGTCCTCCGGATGCGGACGCCATCGAGGCGGAACTATACGAGGGATACAGAGCCGCGAAGACCGCTCTCCGCGACGCTGTCCTGCGGGCTAGAGATCTGGCCCGCGAGGAAATGCTGGCGACTCTCGACAGAGATCCGTGGGGGCGCCCCTACCTCATGGTGCGGAACAAGCTCCGCACCTGGGCCCCCCCTCTGACGCAGAGTCTCCGGCCTCAGCTCGTGGAGGACGCGGTGAGCGCTCTGTTCCCTGCGCGAGGGGAACATCCTCCCCCGCCTATGGCTCCGCCGCCTGCGGTGCCGGAAGAGGACCAAGAGGACGACGACGACGACATCCCTGCTGTGACTGGGGTAGACCTGAGAGCGGCGGTACGGAGGCTCAAGGCCAAGAATACCGCCCCAGGGCCCGACGGCTTGCCTGGCAAAGCCTGGGCCCTGGCATTGGAGGCTCTCGGGCCTCGACTGGAGGGGCTCTTTAGCGCATGCTTGGAGAGAGGCCAGTTCCCGCTTTCTTGGAGGACCGGGAAGCTGGTACTCATCCCGAAGCCTGGGCGCCCTGCGGACTCTCCGTCCGCATTCCGGCCCGTGGTGTTGCTCGACGAGGTGGGCAAGCTCTTCGAGAGAGTCATTGCGAACCGCCTCGCCGGGCACCTAGCGGGAACGGGGCCGGATCTTGCGGACAACCAGTTCGGTTTCCGCAAGGGGCGCTCTACGGTGGACGCCGTCATGCGCGTCAGAGCCCTCACGACGGGGGATGCGGTCTCCCGGGGTGGTGTTGTCTTGGCGGTGTCTCTCGACATCGCCAACGCCTTCAACACCATGCCCTGGAGCTGCATTGGGGAGGCACTCCGGTATCATCGGGTGCCGACCTACCTTCGTCGTGTGGTCGGGGACTACCTGTCCGACAGGGCAGTTATCTACCCTAGTCACAGCGGAGAGTGGAACCGGCGAGAGATGTCGTGCGGTGTCCCACAGGGCTCGGTTCTGGGGCCGCCCCTGTGGAACATCGGTTATGACTGGGTGCTGCGAGCCGACCTCCCTAGTGGCGTCAGCGTCATTTGCTACGCTGACGACACGCTGGTGCTGGCACAAGGGGGGTCGTACGCGGAGGCGGCCGACGCTATGACACGCGGGGTTGCGATAGTCGTTGAGCGGATCCGGCAACTGGGTCTCGAGGTGGCGCTGCACAAGTCCGAAGCCATGTGTTTTCATGGCCGAGGCAATGCGCCACCGTCGGGATCCTTGCTGACGGTAGGAGGGGTTTCCATCGGCGTCGAATCGACGCTGAAATACCTGGGGCTCGTCCTGGACAGCCGATGGAACTTCGTGGAGCATTTCCGACGTTTGGTCCCCAAACTGGAGCGGGCCGGGGCTGCTTTCAGGCGGCTCCTGCCCAACCTGGGGGGACCGAACGCCTCCTGCCGTAGGCTATACGCGGGGGTCGTGCGGTCCATGGCCCTTTACGGGGCCCCGGTGTGGGCGCGTTCATTGAGGCAGCGTGCTGCGAACCATTTGAACGCGCCCCAAAAGGTGGTGGCCCTCAGAATGACACGAGGGTACCGCACGATCTCGCGCGAAGCGGCGGGTCTCCTTGCCGGATTGCCGCCATGGGATCTGGAGGCGGTGGTCCTCGCGCGCCTGCATGATTGGCGCGCGGAGGTACTAAGCCGGGGGGAAACTCCGCTGACGCGGCAAATTGTCGCGCAGCGGACGAACTTCCGGCGCGATCTCATGGCGTCATGGAGACGACGACTATCGCAACCCAACGCAGGGCACGCCACGATAGCGGCGGTAAGTCCCCTCTTTGAGGAGTGGCTTGAGAGGCGCCACGGCGTCCTCACCTACCGCCTGACGCAGGTCCTCACCGGACATGGTTGTTTCGGGAGGTTCCTGCACCGAATCAGGCGGGAGGAAACGCCCGGGTGTCACCACTGCGAGGATCGACCAGAGGACACGGTAGAGCACACTGTGCAGGTGTGCCCCGCTTGGGCGGCGCACCGCCGTGTCCTCGAAACGGCGATCGGCGGCGACCTCTCGCGTCCGGCCCTGGTCCAAGCCATGGTCCGGAGCGAGACGGAATGGGACGCCGTTGCCTCCTTCTGCGAAGCAGTCATGCTAGCGAAGGAGGTGGCGGAGCGGGAGAGGAGACCCTCTCGTCCCGGCCGCCGTGGTGGACGCCGCGGGCGTCGGGGGCCACCTGGTGACCTCCGGCCACCGTAGGCGCGGGCCTGTGGACGGCGAGCTATGGGTGGCTCGCCGTCCGTCCGTCTAGTGACGACAGGCCGTGTCGACGGCGCGTTAGTGTTCCACGCGCGCCTCAAAGAGAGTCAGCAACACAGAGGGGCCCGAAAGGGCCGACGCCTGCCGGAGTCGCGGGATTATTCGCAAGAGACACCGTGGCTCCGGAACACAAAGGGCAATGAAGGAACATGGATGGGTTTTAGTCAGTAGAAGTCTGACACTCCCTCCCGCTACACCCAGAGCGGGAGGAGTCATTGGATGATTTCCCATCCCTAAAAAAAAAAAAAAAAAAAAAAAAAAAGGGTGGTGAAAGAGGCCCTTAATGTGCAGACAGAGATATCAATTGTTTGTTGTTTGTTTGTTGTGTCTGACACACCATGAGGCCAATTTTACTTAGTTTTAAACAACTTTCGCATTTGCATGTCAATCGCAAACTGTCAAAAAGTCTTAATTTTCATAAACTTTGTGAAAATTAGTAGAATTGGCACTCATGTCAAATTTTCGTGCTACTTTCTACAATTTCCAAAGAATAACAGTTATAATTCGAAATTATATTAGCATTACAATTTTGTTAGGGACCAAAAATAGACACGTATAACAACATCAAAAAGAAAAGAGCAGAAAAATAACCGGTGGCCAGGTAATTTTATCCTTATCATTGTATTTCAAAACACTCTTCAATTAATAAACAGAAAAGGGTAAATAGTACTTATCATACTGTTTCAAATCTCAGAATATTTTATCCTTTGCACGTGGAATGGCTAAAGGTGGGTACAGACCGGTGTTAAGGGGCCTAATCTAACTAATAATATTAAAATGCGAAAGTTTGGATGTTTGTTACTCAATCACGCCAGAACGGCTGAACGGATCTGGATGAAATTTGGAACACAGATAGATTACAGTCTGGAATAGCACATATGCTACTTTTTATTCCGGGTGTATGTTCCCTAGGGATTACGCGGGCGACGCTGCTGGCAGAAACTAGTGTAACATGATACAAAGCGAGCATTCGCGCAGTCATTGAAACGAGCACGAACACGAACACATGAGCAACGAGCCGCTCCTTGCTCATTTCGAGTGACTCGCACGTTTGTCGGTTTTTTGCGAATACTTCTGATTGTTGCGAGGTCCAGATGGTACGCTGCGACAAGTCACCAAGAGCCACGCCATGATTCTGGGGGCTACATTGTGTTTATTTCTTGTAAAACATGTAGTGGGACAAAGAAAAATTAAAACAATTATTCAGCAATATCAAAGATCCCGACAACCTCGGGGTCAGACGTCTTGCAAATCTTGAGAATGGGCGAGCAGTGTTCGAAACGATCATGTTACACGTATTTTAGGATACAGTGTAACGTACCATGCTCGCTGACATTGGTGCTTGTCCATTAAGGAGCGGAGCGAGGCAGTGGAACGGACAAACGGAGAAATATTAACCAATCATGTTAGTCAAAATGTCAGTGAGTCACGTGATGCGGAGATTTGTCCTCCCTCTGCTGTAATGGACACCCCAAGGCACCTTAACCGTAACGGACAAATTTAAACCAATGGAATTGCATACGAAAATTGCAATATTCGTCCCGCGAACGAAATCTCGGGTGATTTTCTAATAAAACTATAAATTTGTTTTTTTTTTTCTTTCATTGTCTTGGAGACTATTTTTGTCTCCTATTGTGTTTCAATAATAAGATTTTTTTAAGTGACGAATTAATTAATGATTGACATTATTTTAAAAACAAAAGCTGTCAAGCCAACATTTTGGGCCTCAGGTAAAGGTTATTTGACGATTGAAAAGTCTAAAAGCGTTTCTTCCTTGTATTCGATTCGAATTCAATGTTTTACGAATGTTATAAAATTGGCCCAAATATCTTTCTTACTAAATCTTTTACAAAACTTAAATACAATATATTTTCAATACAAAAAAAAAATACTTCCCATATTATCACTTAAAAGGCAAGGTCTATTGCTTAATAAATAGTATTTTCCTACTAATTTAGGTCACGAGCCTGTTGGGGTAAGGGCCCTTTCATCGCGTGCCTTGTAAAATGGGCCATCTTAGTGAGGAGATTTATTTTATTTTTTATTTATTTATTTATTTAGGATCTCCAACAAAGGATATACACAACACTTGACACATAAAAACACTTAAATAAGTACTTAGTAGGTGTACTCCTTCACTTACAGGAGACCACAGCATGCACAGTAAGTTAAACAACTAAGCTAACAAAGTTAAAAAAAAAAAAAAAAATTAAATGCAGAACAATATGAACTAATAAAAATAACAAATTATAACTGGCAGTAATTTTATAAACATTTAAAAAGAAAAACAATGACCATTAGGTACAAATAATTACATTACATTACACTAACCTATCCAAACACTTTTTAAATTTTGACAAAGACCTACAGATGTCTAAGTCCGTAGTTTTAGCCAGCTATTTATATTATATTGCCTACACAGTCTTGGTACAGCGGCGTAATGACCAAGGTTGGTTTTTGAGCCAGGGATGCAAAATAATTCGAAAGTATTATGCCTGGGCATCCGAGTTGGAATTTTGATAGTTAATGAGCTCAAAAGTTCATTGCAGTCTATCGTTCCACTAAATATTTTATGAAGGATGATGCAGTCCAGTTTCTTTCTACGGCTGGCTAGTGATTCCATATGATAGTGTTTCAACCTGTCGGTGTAACTAGTAAGTTGTTTAGCCAAGTGATCTCCGTAGCAAAGATGGTAAAGAAACCGTTTTTGGACTCTCTCTAAACGCTTAGAATAAACCTCATAATGCGGATTCCATACTACTGAACTATATTCCAATATTGGACGGACTAGAGTGTTGAAGAGCTTTATTTTTGTAGCTGGTCTTTTAAATTCTTTACTGTTTCGCAAAACAAACCCCAGTACCTTGAAAGCTCTAGAGACAATATTTAGAGTATGTACATCGAACTTCAGCGCTTGATCGAGTTGAACTCCTAGGTCGCGTATATTGGTCAGTTTCTTTAATTCAACTCCGTCTATGTAGTACGTGTTGTCTAAAACTTTTTTATTACGAGTGAACTGGATGTAATGACACTTACTGGTATTTAAAAGCATCTTGTTTTGCTTACACCAGTTTACAAGTCTGTTGATGTCTTCCTGTAGCCTTTTGGAATCTAAGTTACTCTGAATTGGCTTCATTATCTTTAAGTCATCAGCAAACAGGCAAAAACGGGAGTGTTTGAAGCACTCAGTGATGTCGTTAATAAAAACATTAAAAAGAATTGGAGCCAAGTGCGAACCTTGTGGGAATCCAGAAGTTGCTACATAACTTTCAGAGAAATGACCAGATGAGTGTAATAGTAATTATATGAGATGGAGGGTGGATGAAGAGTTATCCTGACGGGCTTTTCTGTAAAAATGTCAAAGGTAAAGAGCTACAGGAGGTCGTGGCTAAAATATATCAGCCGCACGGGTCGATCTTCAAGGTTAAGCAACGCCGGCCGAAGTTTTTCTTCGGGTAGCGACCATCTTAAAATATCATGATTCTTTCGTGCCGTGCTCGGAAAGCACGTTAAGCCGTTTGGTCCCGGCTGTCACTTGTAAATCTTTGGCAGTCTTAACGGACAGTCAGAAGCCAGAAAATCTGACACCAGTCTTGCCAAAGCCCGTGTTATGAAGTTATGGATTGTGGAGGCCCGGTAGGCAGCCGCTCCACGTAAAATACTGGTATTCAGCTGAATCCGGTTTGACTGAAAGTTGACCCTAATATAATTGGGCAAACGCTAGACAGATGATGATCGACCATGAAGATCGACGTGCGGCTGTTATAGTTTAGCCGTGCGGCTGTTATATATTCCGAAGCATGGAGGAATCACAGTATGTTAAAATGCGACACCCATACACAGACCGATCTCAGCAAGCGTTGCTTAACCTTGAAGATCGACCCCGCGGTTAATACTGATTATGAACACTGGATCAGTTTGGGCAGGACAAAATTAAGAAATAAATATATTCATCAGTTGCTTTGTTTTGTAGTTTGAAGACTACCAGCATTCGTTCGATTCGTTCCAGAAGAAACTTGGGCTGGGCGGCATTTCAGTTGGAAGAGTTGTTACATTGCCCTACATTACGTACTCTCTTCTCATTTTCTTAATTCTGCGAGAGATCAAGATACGCAAGGTATTCACTGAACGTAGATTTTACCATGTAACACATATATTTCCGACATCCACGCGAATGAAGTGGCTGGGGCACAGCTTGTAAATAAATAAATACACAGAAATTTTTCCTTCTAAAACATTCCCATCCACCATTCTCCGTTCTCATTTAATTAATTCCATTCTCTTTCCTTCTACTTCCACCAAAGGGAGACAAAAGTGCCTACTTACCTATTAACAAACAATCAAAACCTCTCTTAGCGACAATTACAGTCAATTACCTTTCCATTGCGGGCTGTAATCGGCGTCAGAAGTAATGATTCGGGTCGGGAGGCGCGATGCTTTACTAATACTAGATTTTCAACTCAAACGAAAAAATGTCACGTTTTCTTAGGGACCGTCTCCGCGAGCGAGAGAATCGCGGCGAGCTGACGTTTTATCATACATCGAATCGCCGCGATAATATCGCCGTGTGGAGATACGTTCATAGAGTTGTTATAGAAATACGTGGCATGGACGACAATATTATAACTATATTTTAATTATAATTAATAACTTCAAAAAAAGGAGGAGGTTCTCAATTCATCGGAATCTTTTTTATTCTTTTTATTGTTCAATGGGGTGACAATTCGTTGTCAAATATAATATAGGGCTGGTAGATACTTAACCTTAAGGTGCTTAACATCAGGGCACGCCACGATAGTGGCGATAAGTCCCCTCTTTGAGGAGTGGCTAGAGAGGCGCCACGGCGTCCTCACCTTCCGCCTGACGCAGGTCCTCACCGGACATGGATGTTTCGGGAGGTTCCTGCACCGAATCGGGCGGGAGGAAACGCCCGGGTGTCACCACTGCGAGGATCGACCGGAGGACACGGTGCAGGAGCACACTGTGCAGGTGTGCCCCGCTTGGGCGGCGCACCGCCGTGTCCTCGAAGCGGCGATCGGCGGCGACCTCTCGCGTCCGGCCCTGGTCCAAGCAATGGGACGCCGTTGCCTCCTTCTGCGAAGCAGTCATGCTAGCGAAGGAGGTGGCGGAGAAGGAGAGGAGACCCTCTCGTCCCGGCCGCCGTGGTGGACGCCGCGGGCGTCGGGGGCCACCACCTGGTGACCTCCGGCCACCGTAGGCGCGGGCCTGTGGACGGCGAGCTATGGGTGGCTCGCCGTCCGTCCGTCTAGTGACGACAGGCCGTGTCGACGGTGCGTTAGTGTTCCACGCGCGCGTCAAAGAGAGTCAGCACACAGAGGGGCCCGAAAGGGCCGACGCCTGCCGAAGTCGCGGGATTATTCGCAAGAGACACCGTGGCTCCGGAACACAAAGGGCAATGAAGGAACATGGATGGGTTTTAGTCAGTAGAAGTCACTCCCTCCCGCTACACCCAGAGCGGGAGGAGTCACTGGATGATGATTTCCCAACCCTAAAAAAAAAGGTGCTTAACATTTTAGTCCTTGACTGTTCTTATTTTTTGATTAAATAGTATCTAGTAGGTACTTAATATGACTTCTTTTAACAGCGCATCGACATACAAATCGCATCCGTATTGATTATATCTTGAATTCTTGATGTGTTTCTATATTCCTTCATCTACTTTCAAAGAGAGACAGGAATACCTACTTACCTATTAACAAACAACCAAAACCTCCCTTAGCGACAATTACAGTCAATTACCTTTCCATTGCGGGTTCTAATCGGCGTCAGGAGTAATGATTCGGGTCGGGAAGCGCGATACTTCACTAATACCGGCTAGTCAACGCATACGATGGTATCGTTAACCTGATTCACTCTGCTGGGCTTTATTACTGACAATGATACTGGGTACAAGTCAATGGGTAAATGTTTGGGGTGAATCGTTTTTGTTTGTAGTGTAACGAAGTAATGGCTTTTAGTTTTTGTTTTATTTGATCCAAAATATGATCGTGGAAAGACCGATAACGATTAACTATTTTCAGTATGTTTTGGTACAGCCGGTCGATTCTGTTGACATCTCACCGTGATCACTTAGGTGGAGTGAACGACAAGTTTCATTAATTTCTAAGAAAAGGCACTTAACACAATTTAAATTTAAAGTTCTTCTCAGTGGACTTCACTTACGCAGACTATTCAAAACAACTAAAATCCTCTTAAAATCAAAATCATTGCCACCAATATAAAGTCACTTTAACCACCCCCCCCCCCCCCCCCCTAACATGATACTTAATGTAAATGAGCCACGTTAGTGACGCCCATTGGTTGTCTGAAGTAGTACAATTATTGCGCACATAACTGCCACTTACTCCAACTAAAGCTACGCACACACTGACGTCTATGTCGGCACCTCGCCCGTTAATCATTTCTACAAATACACCAATAAATATCTATACTTGTACGTATTTATTTTTTTTAAGAAGCCAACCACCGTAAGCAGTTCCATCTGATATTTGACACGATACAGATCTTAACTTAAAATAAAGTTTTGTCCAAGCAAACTCTCGTATGTTTATAACTATGTCATCTTCTTTGTCCACAGTGAGACGCGTAGCCCCCCAGTTCTCGATACCGCCGCCCCCGAAGTCAGAGGTGATGCTGGGTGGGAACCTGACCCTGAAGTGCGTCGCCTTCGGATCACCTATGCCCACTGTTAAATGGAGGAAAGGTAAGAAACAGATATCAGATACAAATACAAAGAAACAATAATGAAAAGTCATCTGGAAATCATCGGATGGGACTAAAACCCATCCGTTTTCCTTCTAATGCCCTTTGCGTTCCAGGGCCGCGGTGATTCATTCGAAAAAATTCCGCAACCGTGTTCCATAGATTCCTGGCTCCCAATTAGGGCAAAAAGTATCTTTGGATTTTCCATTAAGCATTTCTCAGTGGCAGCCGGAGTTTGGAAGTTGGTGGTTACTACCCCTCGGTAACGGTGGTGTCCGATTTCTGTTCCATCGGACTATGAGACAAATGGAAGAGGGACTGCATTTATGTTTACACACACACTTGTACTATAATATATTCCCGCCGACAGCTCGTCTACGTTAAGATTGGTCACAGTAGCCGGAATCGCTCAGGGGCACTGTTATTGTTATTGTTATTGTTATCCTTAACAAAAATACCTTAAAAGATTCTAATATTATTTTTGACGCAGGTTTAACAAAATGGCTGACGCCCGAAGACAACCCGCCGCTCGGCCTGAACACCTTGAAGCTGGAAGATATAAGGGAGTCTGCGAACTACACGTGTGAGGCCGCTAGTGTGCTCGGCGTCATCGAAGCAGTGGCGGAGGTCAAAGTGCAGTGTAAGTACTTATTTATAGGATTTCTTTCTTTATCTTTTTACTTTTTTTGAGTAGCTTTAAACTTTCTTATTTTTACAATAATCGAACTCTACGATTAGTTAGGCTATGCGCGCACTAGTAACTTTTTGTCCGCGTGACAGTACATTTATCTCTTTCGCAACAGAGAGATAATATAATACTGTCACGGTGACAAAAATCATCAGTGTGCGCCTAGCCTTACTGATTTTATGAAACATGAAACCAAACATTACTTTAGAACGTTACGAAACCAAATTATGGGGACTTCCATTTCATATAATTTACTAACAAAGTTAAATTATCTGTTAAATGACAGCTGTCATTTTTGACAGTCGTACATAGTGGCTTTTGACATATTGTGAATGTTTAATCATTTAATTTCCGTAACTGTACATTATAAGCATTAAATAATCAAAACTATTACTACCAACCACCCTACTTAATTACATGAAACTGACTACAAATCATATCATTTTGAAACAAATCACAAGCTATTAACATCTGTACCACAAATCGCAAAACAAAATTCAAATGAAGCTAGCCGTTCTATTTACAAAAAATAACATTCTAATTAGCATTAAGCAAACATTCTAGATGCACCAGCCAATCATTTCATTCTATCCTAACTAAAAGTACCTATAGTTTATGAAAAAAATGTGTTTGTATCGAACGCTTTCAGTCCTAAATGGCTGAACCGATTTTGATGAATTTTAGAACAGGGATTGATGGATCCCTGGACACGGTTACAGGTATTATTCGAAAATAAAACATGAATGTGGGAGCTACAAGCAAAAGATATCTGTCAATGACTTCCGAACACAACTTAATCTTACTTGTCCCTAGTATACTCCAATTAATCCTCACAATTCCTTTTGACTACGAGTCGAGAAGATGACTGACTGAATCAAATTACACTCATAATTTCTTGCTATAACTGTTTCAAATTTATGGTAATAACTCCGCCGGTGGAAAGAGGGATTTACGAAAATCAATTTGATAAATTGCGGCAAGGCGAGAAGACATCCATTATGAATTAGTGTTATAATTCATAATTGAAAGGGTTGCAAAGTTGCGCGGGCCCGAGAGACAAACGAATGTCAGCTTGATTAATGATTAATTATTGTAACTCGAAGCAACGGTTTTCTCAATTTAATTTTCGAAGGATTAGGCTGTTTGATGCGTTTAGTGTTCGTTAACTTTCGGTTGATGGGCGTTTTAAACGTTTGCTGAGGGGCGAATGCCGTGCTTTTGTCACCGGAAAGTGGTAAACGTCATTAAATTGTAAAATATTGCGTGAAATTGCACTAAATAAGACACGCAGAGATGGGAAACTTTTAGATGGGAAGAATTTGGATAGGATTTATTATATATACATTTAATATATCGAGAAATATAATATTATCAAGATTTATTACAGTCTTACGGAGTCTGCCATTTTTTTCTTTTTTTTTTGTGTCCGGTGACACTTATAATGGAACGTTCGCATTCGCGTCTCAGTCACAGTCTATCACTACCTCCAATTTCCCTACATCTCGACAGATTACAAATGCGATACGCATGCTTAATATTATTCTCTTTATTCATTTTCTTTACATATTTTTCACATATTTAAATATTTCTATTAAAAGTATTATTATTTCATTTATTCATTTGTATATACATATAATTTACATTTTTAAATATATCTTAAAAACACATTACAAAATACATTTAAAAATAGAAAAATATTAGTCCGCCGGTGTCGGGAGCAGGGTCCAAGCTATCGGTGGTTAGGGCTCCAGAGAAAGGAACCTCCTCACAATACGAGCCGTATCGAGGAGTACTGCCTTCTGTATCAGGCCCTTTACCCAACTGGGTAACGCCAGCTTCGACAGGTGGTCGTCGAAGCTTTTGGCCAACAGACAACCGGCACAATGACTGCCGAGTCTACATTCCACATGTCGACAACTTCGTGTGCTAAGTCGAGATAAAGTATTATTTATTATTATAAAAATTAAAGTTCTTAAACCAAAACCCGACTACTGAAAATCGCGCTCTAAAAAGTATGAATTTAACCATCTAAAACTGCTACGTACCACCTATTTCAATTTCAATTTCACTCTTTATTGCGAAATACATTACCTACATAATTATATATATTCTAGCTGTTGGGTGAATGCGCAGTTCACTGTATTTTACCAATTTAGGCATGCAAAATTATTATAAATTTACATTGTAAAATGTCACAAAATTATAATAGGAAACTACACCTATTTCAATAGCCCGGGAGATGTACGAATGTCAGCTTAAAATACAAAAAATATAACCGACTTCCAAACAAAACACTACAAAGTATAAAATAACCTTAATTTCGGAAGTCAGTGTGTTTGGCTTTGTGTCTATGTTTATTAACATCGACTTCTTAAACTGAGGTTATTTATTATTATCATGTTACCATTATTTTATTTAGTATTTGATCATTTGAAAATCAAACCAAACTGTAGGTAATAACGTTAAACGACACCATAATAATTAAATCCCATACTCTAATCTGTGTCCTGTATTATAGTAATTTAACTACAGATTCAGACTGCCATTGTACCACAATGCATTAATATTTAAGCGTATTAAACCGAAACAATTGAACATCAATTAATTTGTATCCACTATTAATGTACCAATTACTGTTTATGAATGTTTAAACGTTAAACATAATTATTATTGTGCGTTATGTACACTCAAAGGCTTATTGCTTGTTAAATGTCAAAGTTATGACTGCGAACGAGACCAATGGTTATATCAGAGACATTTATGATCATCATAAATGGAACCAATCTATGCAATATAAGGACAAACTGTATATACTTAAAATAGAAAATAAAACTCTTAAATAAAATATGACGTCAAAAAATTCGTCCCCATCGCTATCGACTGGAAGTGAGCCCAAAAGACTGGCTGCATTGCCACGTTGTATGGCAATGCTTATCCTCTGTCCAAGGTAAAAACCAGCCCTTGGGTCACGCTAAGCGTTTTGCTAGATCTTTTAAATAGGACGTGATCATCATTAATTATTATAAGACCCATATGCTGTACTAATGTTTTACAAAATAAATAAATATATCTGTCTATCAGTCAATTGTTTTAAACTACCATAAAGGCGCAAACCCACCGCGGTGTACGCTGTGCATGGGCAACCGGCGCAATTCTATGCAACATTCCCTTCTAATCATTGTTCTTTTACCAGCACTGCCGGGCCCACCAACGGAGGTCCGTCCTTCAGAGATCACGGCAACTACCGTCAGACTGACATGGACCTACAACGGGCCCGAAGAACCCCAGTACTATGTTATACAGTACAAGCCGAAATACGCCAATCAGGTAAGACGTCAAACATGCCATAAGTTTGACAATGTCAAATTTTGACGTTAGTTGACAGCTACGAGTATTTTAGGATTTAGTTATTATTGCTGAAAAATATTTCACATTTCACATAGTTTTTTTAATAACAACTGGATAGTTGTATATGCATATTGGTGTTTAACTGGAAATCAAGAACGCGCTAGCTTGCTTTCCCAGAAAACAGTTGAAAGTGAAACATTAGTACCTAGATATGAGTAAAATAGTCACGGCATAAAATATTTTATTCCGAATGTAATGAATGTGCAGGTAATAAATTCTATTTGACTAAGAAAACGAAAAACAACAGTTGGAAATTTCCGAATGTATGAACCAAGTATACTTTGAATGAATAAGACTGTGCTGTACTGTCCTTAGTATCCCTACACAGAAAAAACAGGAAATAAAAGAGGGGTTTGTTTTGAAGCATTCATTAAGATATCTATACTAATATTATAAAGAGGTAAAATTTGTTTGTAAGTTTGTATGTTTGTAAGTTTGTATGTAGGGGGTAATCTCAGGAACTACTGGTCCGATTTGAAAAATTCTTTCAGTATTAGATAACCCATTTATCCGGGAAGGTTATAGGCTATATATAGTATATATCATCACGCTAAGACTAAAAGGAGCCGAGCATTAATGGAAAATGTGACGCAGACGAAGTTGCGTGGGTCAGCTAGTAATTGATAAAATATTCCATATTAAACTTTGAATTTAGAAGATTTTGGAAAATTCAATCTATTCAACCATCTAATTCTTCCCAACCACAGGCTTTCAGCGAGATATCAGGGGTCATCACGCAGTACTACTCAGTGACCAACTTGTCGCCCTACACTGAATACGAGATGTACGTCATAGCTGTCAACAACATTGGCAGGGGTCCACCATCAGCCCCGGCAGTCATTACGACAGGAGAAACTGGTATGTAGAGGGTTTTAATTGTAGAACAGTGTGTGAATTGAGTGCCTTCGAGTGAATCACAGTTTGTAAGTGGCATCAATTGTTGGTAAGATACAATACTAATAGATTTTCTAAGTATTAAACTAAATAACAAGAGATGTCGGCGAATAAATATAAGATGTACTCGTATCAAGTGACATGGACAATAGGACTATATAAATGTCTTAACTGGTTACCTCAAATGTTGCAATTCTTATTTTATTTTTTCACTGAGCAAAACTATATTTTATCTAAACTATAGAAAACGAATTTATAGCGTCTGCGGTTAAAATAAAAAGTGGTAAATTTCACGATAATTTATAACCCCGTTAGTATAACAAACGACATCAATATCATATTCTATCGGCCCCCTCTCCAGATTATCTCTTCTCCACTTACTTAAGACGAACGAGATTTATAAATCATTTTAACAACGCTATATTCTTAATAATCCCAATTTATAATAGAAAGAAAAATTACCATTCCTACGCATTTACCCATACGCTTGTTATAATTTCATTTTCTCTTGTCTCGCTTTCAATTTTGTCGAGTATAAAATTAATTTTTGCTTTGAATTGGGTAAATAGAATTCTTTTACGTTTCTTGCGCTCAATTCTCAGTTTTAAGGTATTTTCTTTGATCGTCTTTTCATGCCTACGCGTATAACCGACGTACGACATTCGCCGATGCTTCATGTAAGTTCGCTTCTGAATTATCATAGACTTTTATTTCATTTGCACATTTACTTTCGTTCTTAGTACGTAGACGTAGAGCGTAATACTTTTTGTTCGTTTAATCATGCACCATTTCGTTTTTATCGATGTTAGGATCTGATAAGCGTCAGTTCTGTGTCACACGTTTTAAAATTTCTTCTGCGGCACCGTTTGTGTGATTGTTTGTTACTGTTCACGTGAGCTCTACATACTAATTCTGTTATTTGTTTCCTTGCTCTCTTGCAGTGGATTCCTTGTATGGAGGTGCCAGTAAGTATACTATTATGATGTAATTCCCTACCTAACGGCGTTGTTTGTGGGTCTACTTCTAAACTCCTAAAATCTGGGCGTTGATAGCATGTGACGTAGGTTGTCTCGTAATTTATTATATTTAATCAGTCGTCTGGGTGTAGCTAATATTTCGCTTGTACAAAGGGTTAATTATTATTTTAACAATATATCAATGATGACGAGATATTTGCCGAGAAGGAACCTTATTAATCTGTTAATAATTTGCATGTTTATTGTATTTGTCTTGATACATGACAAATTGGTGTGACTGCTCGTTCACCTCAATTACATATTAAATATTTACCGCACAATTACCCTGTGGTGGAATTTCATTTCTTTATCCCTCCCCGAACGTTTCTCGCTTCGTAAATGTTAAACCATCATATCAAATTTCCCTCAACAAAATATATTAAATTTGAGTTGTGGAGCGTCGCCCACGCCCCATAGCGCGACGTCACAAAACAGACAAAATAAAAACTTGGATGAATTGCTAATGAAAACGTTGGTAGATAAAATTACCAACAGGTCTTTTGATATTCTTTACATTTCTAATAAAGGAAAAGTTTGGTCTGACGTCGACGACCCGGATTCTGGACCCAAACAAGATTATAGCGTTTTAATATTGCACAGTCCCGAAACTTTTATTGTTTCGCCCTTCGCGAGTATTATAAGCAGAAAAGAGATTTTTTCATTGAGTGACGCCCCATTTTTCGTGTTATAGGCTGCGATTACAAATCCTATTAAGACTGGCATTGTGCCCCCGACGGATACTGTCCTATTATTTTTATTTTCATTTTGAACCTAATTGAGATGAGTCGAGTCGCTTCTTAGTTTAACATCGGGATGTTTACATGTTATTGTGTCTGAAATAATGGCGGTAGGGTGTTTGATAGTATTTGTGCCGAAAAATTCTGGAGGAGTCAGACCGGCATTATGTTTTACGGTTCATGAATTAAAAGTACCATCCTTTTTCTCTTTACTTTTCTTAACGTTTACAATAAAAGACGACAAAACGTAGTAGTTTTACATTTGTTCTTAAATATTTGTTTGTATGTTTTGATCTTATTGGCTTGTTATTGGTGTTATTTTTATGAACTGTTACCTAACAACTGTTATGTATTTTTAATGTTGGTAATAACTTTTAAATTATGTTTCGATCAAAGCCCTAATGTAGTGAGTAAATAGCTGGGTACTTAGATATTCAAGATGGATTCCATACATGTTTATCAAAGTTGAAATTAAATTACTTATATTCATAAAAAAGGCTCTTAGATGAGAAATTCTAAGGTAACTTGAATTTGGAAAGTAGAAGTAATTCGAATTAATTCTGTTCGCTGTTACTTTTTAAATATCAGAAGTTTCCATACTTTTTATTCGATGCAGACAGGTTTAAAGTGGAAATAATATAAGCATGCAGAAGTGGTTAACAATATAATCGACTAACTAAGGTGTCAGTCCAAACTAAATGCCACAGCCCTATCAAGTTGTTTTTTTTTTTTCGTAGAACCGGGTTCAGCACCAAGGAACGTTCAAGTTCGTCCTCTGAGCTCCAGCACAATGGTTATTCAGTGGGACGAACCAGAGACGCCCAACGGACAAGTTACGGTAAGGGGATAACTAATTCTAAATGTAGTTTCTGCTCAAATTAGATTGCAAGATTTGATTGCCTTACCCCGAAGTTTGGGTATAGGCACTTAGATCTCGTAAATTCGCCTTTGATGAAAGCACAAGTGTCAAACTAATGGTATGAGAAGATTGTGAAGTGGGAAGTGAAATCAGAACAGTTAAAATTAGCCAGGCTATCTATTAAACTATTAAATATTATACATTATACATTTTTGTTGTGAACTGTCCTAATTTGCAGATCCCACTATCGTATGAGGTTTGCACGTACAGACGCCAGCACATCAAGCTACAACAATCTGTCAAATTTCTTAGATTTTCAACTTTATCACTAGCGTAGTATTTAAGCGTTAGGTTCATGGTTGATTGGGAAAATTTGACAGTTTTGAATAACTTGGTGTGCTGGCGATTATACCCAATGCTGGGTTAAGCTCGCCTTACATACATAAAAGTTCCTATTATAATTTGTGTCTGATTTTATTATGTGCAATATAGATTAAGAAGACTTAACTTTTAGAAGACTGCATTGAGGATAATTTTGAATTAAGTATAACTCTGTTCTTTTGTTTGTAGGGCTACAAAATCTTTTACACGACGGATCCTTCGCAACCATTGCAGTCATGGCATTCACAAATGGTAAGGCGTCTTTTCACCTACCTATTATTGCTGTTCCAGCGACTTTTTGTATGTTGTTGACCGAAGAAACTTGGTCTTGCAAAAAATCTTTTCTTTGATATAAAGTAAATTTGTGCGAAACAACATTTTATAAGCTTCAAACTGAAGTTAATAAAAAACTAACTGAGTAAAGTAAATTTACAAATCAATTTTCGTCCACTTCCAAACGTACAATTTGTTGAAAGCTTCGGAAAGTACGAGAAGTTTTACGACAAAACATATTCTATTAGAGAAAACTTTACTTATTACCTTTTAACGCTGCACTACAGCTCGACAGCAAAACCATTACGTAACCGGTTCAGAATCTCTATATTGAACGAACATTAATTTGCCAAATATTGAACAACAACTTATGGAAAAGACAAAAAGCAGAATAAAGTTGTTAATGGAAGCAGATTTTTTTTTTGCCTCAAACCCTCAAAATCCGGCCCTCTCAAATGACATTGGAGACAAGAAGATGATGATAACAAATTATACCCCCAACCCAAAACGACCAAAAACCATTCCTAAATTGTAAAGTAACGATCTACCCTCGATTGCAGATGGACAACAGTCATCTCACAACGATCAGCGAGCTGACACCCCACACGGTGTACACTATACGAGTGCAAGCGTTCACATCTGTGGGACCGGGGCCCATATCGGCACCGGTCCAGGTTAAGACGCAGCAAGGTATGTTAGCTGTTTGATATCGTAGGCTTGTGTTGGTGACCCCCACAACGTGTACACTACGGGTGCAAGCGTTGACATCTGTGGGACTGGGGCCCATATCGGCGCCAGTCCAGGTTAAGACGCAGCAAGGTATGTTAGTTGTTTGATATCGTAGGCTTGTGTTGGTGACCCCCACAACGTGTACACTACGGGTGCAAGCGTTCACATCTGTGGGACCGGGGCCCATATCGGCGCCAGTCCAGGTTAAGACGCAGCAAGGTATGTTAGTTGTTTGATATCGTAGGCTTGTGTTGGTGACCCCCACAACGTGTACACTACGGGTGCAAGCGTTCACATCTGTGGGACCGGGGCCCATATCGGCACCGGTCCAGGTTAAAACGCAGCGAGGTATGTTAGTTGTTTGATATCGTAGGCTTGTGTTGGTGACCCCCACAACGTGTACACTACGGGTGCTAGCGTTCACATCTGTGGGACCGGGGCCCATATCGGCGCCAGTCCAGGTTAAGACGCAGCAAGGTATGTTAGCTGTTTGATATCGTAGGCTTGTGTTGGTGACCCCCACAACGTGTACACTACGAGTGCAAGCGTTCACATCTGTGGTACCGGGGCCCATATCGGCGCCCATATGTGCTGTAAAAGTGGAAACAAGTTGTAACTAATGAGCAATGATAAAATCGCTTTTACTGTTCCCGGATGCTTTTGAAGAAACCAGTTGTCTATCTATAATAATAATAATAATAATTTATTCACTAAGAAGTATGTACATGGCACACAGAGTAGTCTTACACACTAAAAAAAAATGGAAAACAGTACATTCAGTATAAAGTGGTCATAGGACTCCCTTTCCTAAACTAGGCAGAAATTCTGTCTGTATCTTAGGAAAGAATATCCTGTTGTAGGAGGTCGTATTACAGTAACAAAATAATAATCAGTAATCTTCAGGCAAGCGAAAGTCAATTCTTACAATACAGAAATCAAAATCTTACTTTGCAAAAAAAACATGCGGTAGTCAGGAAGTTCTAAAATTAAAATATCCAAAAGTAGGAATAACAAAACAAGGCAATAATAAAACATTATCTTTACTTATTAACCTACCTTGATTGAAAACCAAAAAAAAATATCATACTCACACTGTAAAAAAATCTGAGAAATTATTCAGAAGACGATCTAACATGACCAGTGTTAAAATTTCCTCTCATTAATTGTCACACAATTCTGACTCCATGGTCTGTTCTCAGGAGTACCATCCCAACCCTCAAACCTGCTAGCAGTAGAAGCTGGTGAGACATCAGTGACCCTATCATGGAGAAGACCAGCTCATGCGGGAGACAACATCGTGTCGTACGAGTTGTACTGGAACGACACCTATGCCAAGGAGCACCATAGGAAGTAAGGACTTGTAGAGTTTTTAAGTAAGGGAGATCCTGGCGCCTTTCTGTGGATGCGTCATGGTTTTTACCAGACTGTCAAATTGTGAGTTTTCAGAAAAATTCACGATCCTTTGAAAACGAAACTTTGACGTAAACATACGTTGACGGCAATTTAACTAATGTCAGAATACAGCATTTTGACCGGTGCCCAGACCTGACGTTTCAGTGTTGCCACCATTGTAAAAATTCGAAATTCAAAATTAATTTATTTTGTGAACACAGGGTACAATGATCTTATTATATAATGTTTGGTCCACCCTACGTCATTAAAAAAATCTCATTCTAAGGTGTTATAATGTCGTCTGTCTTTAGATTTTTATGATCATGATATGATAAATACGCGAATGGTTAGGGCTTTGTGTGCAGATTCTTCACCATATTTCATTTCATTATTGTGTGTGATCGACTTCGACACTTTGTATGTAAATCGGGCTGGTTTCCGCAACTCCACGACTAAGCGCGTATTTTGCGTGTAGACTTCGACACTTTACAAAAGCTTACTCAAAAAAAAATTAAAACTAAATCCACGTCAAAATTCTAGGCGGATACCAATAACAGAGACGTACACGCTGAACGGACTGTACCCCAACACGCTGTACTACATCTGGCTGGCGGCGCGGTCGCAGCGCGGAGAGGGCGCCACCACGCCGCCCATCGCAGTGCGCACCAAGCAATACGGTATGTGCCACACAGCACACTGACAGCGCGTGACGTCTCGTGAAGCGTGAGTGTAGATAGGATGCGGGGGAACGAGCCACACCGACGAAAACACCATACCGACCCCATTTTGAAACGAACAGAATCCTTTCAATATGGAATAAGTTGCATACTTTTACCGCAGTAAAACTTCGCTATCCCAAACAATTTATGGAACACGCTTCCAATTGTTTCTATAAAGAATTCACGTTTTGCAATTCACAAAGTGGCTCTTTTCCAATCATCGCTTGAGAATATGAGAGAGTGAACCTTTTGTGGGTGTACCAGGTAACTCCTAATGTAATGTTTCACATAAGAGCACCTGCCCGGCACGCTGCCAGTAATACAGCACAAGCACCAAGTTTTATATCACAATATGTGTTTTGTAATCGTAAATTTGTCGAAACGGTAAAGTGTACGTCGTAACTCGATTGCGCGACTCTCCGGAACTGTCGAACTTGCTCACAATTTGCTTCATTGAAAGCGTACACGGTACCTTAGTAGTAGCTTTATGTTGTTCGTAGGTCAGACTTTTAAATACGAGGTTTACGCCTCCAATGACATTTTTTATTCAAACGCCGACGACGCGGACGACATTTGGAAATGTTGGCTCATCTGTCATTAAGTTCATCGGGCTCCATCAATCACATTGTCTGGATCGCCATCTATCACTGGGGTAAAACATAGTGTTCTCCGCGTCGTAAGCTAGAACATAATCATCACAATTTTCTTCCAACAGGGGAAGTGTGACGGATGAGACTTAGAGACGTATGGGCGAGCGGATCCTACAATCACACCACACTAACAAAAACTGCATGCTCGTTTATTTTGACGACTGACGTCGTTTTTCATTTTATTTTGGGCACATTTTATTTTTTGTTTCAATCGCATTCAGTGATTGCATCGGGTAGGTCGGCTGTGTGTTGGTATAACGAGCGCGCGGCGAGGAGTCGCGCGTCATTTCAGTTGCAGGTGGTCGCGTGGCACGGATCCGCGGATCTGTGCCGGCGTGTGCTTACCTTGAGCTTGTTTAGTGCCTGGAGCGCCGCCGATGAATGTGACGGCGGCGGCCGTGTCGCCGACGGCGGTGCGCGTGTCGTGGGCGCCGCCGCCCGCCGAGCGCGCCAACGGACGGATCGCTTACTACAAGCTGCTTTGTGTGGAGTCTGGCAGGGGGGATTCTGAGGCGACGGTCGTCAAACTGAATCAGACGTCGTTTGTACTGGACGAGTTGCGGCGCTGGACGGAGTACCGCATCTGGGTGCTGGCGGGCACCAGTGTGGGCGACGGGCCCGCCTCCTACCCCGTCACCGTGCGCACGCATGAAGACGGTACGTGTCACGTCATGGACATTCACTAACCCCCGACTGTTCCAACTCGGCTCAATCTTACGACTCCGCTCCCTCACTCCGAGCTAAAGAATGTCCTAAAAAAAAACTCTTGATAAATGAACTTTTTAATATAATCTGAGGGAGCGTTAATAAACATGAAATCATAAAATTGAGCGATGCCGGGCCAAAGAATTAATTGCTAATAATTGATGAATAATTTAATTATCTTTCAAATTAACAAAGTTCTTTGGCTATGTAATATCAGAGGAGTTTTGAAAGTTCATTTACTTTTAAAATATTTTTGATTTAGTCTTGAACTTTTCAGTGTGTTGTAATGTTTATTCGATATGATCATTAAATAATCCTCTGTTATTACACCTAATTTATCTTTCCCTTACTATAATTATATTCGATGAAAATGATTTCTAATGATACATCTATATTTACTAACAAAACCATGGGATTCTGCAAAGTTGGTATAAAGTGGTGTGTAAAATTATTCATATCAGCAAACTACATTATTTGAATATTCTAACGAGAGTGTAATGTTTTAATAGACATAATAATATGAATGATTTTATCGTTAAATATAATTTGACCTCAGTGAAAATCGAACTGTTTATCGTAGACGATTTCAAATGGTAAGCAATGGAAGCAGTTCCATTCTGACTGTGTGTTAACATAATTTTGTGCAAATGTTTGTTGGTCTTACATTGGTGGTGGGCTATTATCAAATAAACCATTAATACCATAACGGAATAGTTCATATTCACATTAGCAAACTCGATGCGCTACAACTACTACCAAAGATACTAATGTCATTTTTTTCTTTTGTTCCTTTTTTGTGAGCATATAGCAGGATTCTAAACAAGGAGGTTCAGTTCTCGTAAAAAGTAATATTATGCTTGCCGATAATATTTCCATGTATATCTATAATCATGTCACAGATGATCATTTTGGTTTCACTTTATTATAGTCGCTGTGCACAGCGACATAGAGTTGACATTTCCACTCACTTGTCACATGTAATGATTTCTTTTTGTGACGCGTCATATGATTCGTCATGACTCGTTAAGATGGCACTCACTGAAATGCAAAGTTTATAATGCACCTGGTATAGTGTCGACGGCACCGTTATATATTGATTTTGGCGCACAGTTGTTGAGTATTTAGCGATGGACACAATTTTGCATGCTTTCTTTACCGACACCGCACCGTTTTTCGTTCAATTAAGTTTTCACTGGGCACCAGATAGGTTTCACGTTTTGCTGCACGCAATTGGTTACGGTTTCAATATTGTGTACGTATGATTGCGTGAGGTGAATACTGCACTTTTAGGATCACTCAGCACCACTAGCGACGACACGAGGTGAGAGAGCGAGTGCATCACACATGGTGCGGCCGCTCGCAGCTCAGCCCGCCTGCGCTGCACTGCGCTGTAAGCGCTGATGCGTCGCCGACCAGCGGCGCTTACCGCGCAGCGCGGCGAGCGAGCTGAGCGAGCGCGCGGCCGCACGGACCGCTCCACACGCACCACGGCCCGAGCGCCGCATTTGAATACCAATACCGTCCCCACACGACACGCGCGCATGCTACTGAACTACTCACAATTACTACTTCTTTACTCACTGTACTGTCCTGACTACTATCTACTATTAGCGGGAAGGCTGCGGGTCGAGCCGCGTCCCCCGGATCCTCCGTCTAAATTCCTATCTTGTACCTACTGACTGTACACCTATTGGTAACGCTCGCGACGGATCCCAGGGATAGGTCCGCGACACTCTTCGCCTGTACTCCCCGACTGCTCAGCTCGGTTACTAGACTACGCGCTACCTCTCTTCCTTCCTATCTCTATCTCTCTGTCTATCTCACTTGCTCTTGTGCTACATCTTCTTGGCAGTAGCAGTTTCACTCTCGCCTCTCTTCTTTTTCCGTATACTCTATCAGACTATCGTCGTGCATGCACACTAGATATTGTGACATATACAGAATACTATTATGCCTAACGTTCGCTACTGCCGTCAACAACGAACGGGCGGGGCTCAAAGAACGCTGCGTGACTTACCAGACATCAATCACTCCTGTAAAGTACAAGGCCGAATTTATATCAAATACAGACGAGTATTTTGAAGAGCATCAATGGACACTCTGACACTGTCACAAACATCACAGAGGATACACGAGGTTCGAGGCATCACACACACAGAAGGTACGAAGGCGCACATTGACAGACACATAGAAGCACACACACACATAGACTGGCGCCGTCGCGTTAATCAATACATGTGCGTGTGAGTGACTTCTCTGCACCGACGGACGACGAGTGGGACCTGACGTGTGCACGTTGCCTTTTTCTGTTCCCCTTCAGGATTTTTAAACGTCGTTAAACGCTCATGTAACTTCTGTTGCACGAAAAAGATCCTTAGTGACAAACTCCACACATTTTCACTCTATTCAAGAAATAAAAATTCCCATTCGCGTTTGTTCCGCGCCCCGAACAGAAAAAGGCCATGCACGCGAACCTAGACCGTCCCAAGCGGCTTAAACCGAATGCGCTTCCTAAAGAGCTCAAAATACACGAGCAAATAAAATAAGAGTGCCCCCCACTTCGCCGACAAGCGTTCTACTCGTAATCTCTCACTTAGTAGTTCCGTTCGCCCTGCAATGTTCGCACAATTTGTCTTAAATGTACTTGAATGCGTTTTTCTCTTTTTTTCTCTCGTCACTGACTTTGTATGGGCCGCTGGTAACCCCGTACAGCTATAAGGAGTGAGTACCAATTACTATAGTGCTTGTTTCGATGTGCGTTTGTGCTTGTGCCTTAAAGCTTTGTGTAGATAATCTTCCTAGCTCCTTAATCTAACGACTACTGAAACAAACTGCAAGCGGTAACCTCTGAAGCATGTCTTCGTAGACGACATATTGATAATTTGAAAGACTTGGTGTGTACCTTTTTCTGTGATTTAATTTTTGAATTTATTCCCCCAAGTCTGTACGTCCCGGAGCATGATCCCTTGCAGAGTGTGAATTAAGGATTTTTAGTTATAGAAATGCTGCTTTGGAAACTAATAGATGAATACTTACTAAATGTTAACTCTTTGTAAAAGCTTGACGATTTTAGTTGTTCTTAACGATGTGGATTGGAAGGTAATGGATTTTAATTGGTTATGGTGATGTGAAAGGGCGTAAATGATAATGTCTCAGTGTGTGTTGGTATTCAAATGCCCGATCGAGATGCTGACCGGCGGCGTGTGTAGCCACGCGCCGCGACCGAAGTGCTCTATCAGCATTGCCGACGGGGATTACCGACCGCACAAAACTACGATCAATTACTAAATTCGCAGCGCTTAACTGACAAGCCTTTGACGCCGATGCTTGATTCCATTTCTAGGCCCTTGAGAGTCGCTTTAGGTAGTTTTTAGCACGCTCCCGTAGATGCTGATAGGGCAGTTTAGGTCGATTTGCAGACAGGTACGGCTCGGATGTCTCACATATGTGTTGTGTACTCACAGTACCCGGAGAGCCTCAAGACGTGAAGGTCGTGGCCATCAACTCGACGTCCATCCACGTGACGTGGAAACCTCCGCAAGAGAAGGAGAAGAACGGCATCATAAGAGGGTACCATGTTCATGTGCAAGAAGTACGAGAAGAGGTCTGTATTATTACTTTTCGTTTAAAATTAATGGATTTCGGTAAGCAAAATATGAACCGGAATTCTATTTCTATAGGGTAAGGGACTTCTCAACGACCCGATGCGGTTCAACGTAATGGACGATACGACTCTCGAGCTGAACATATCGGGGCTCCAGCCGGATACGCGGTACAACGTGCAAGTGGCGGCTCTCACGAGGAAGGGGGACGGGGACCGAAGTGCGCCGGTGTCGGTCAAGACACCTGGCGGAGTGCCAAACAGGCCCACCGTCAACCTGAAGTGAGTCCAAATTACACTAGTTAACAACATTTTTTACCCAAAAATGAAACTACTGTGTTTTTTAAATAAGTTACACCATGTCAGATGTCGACGAGAAAAAAATATGTCATCAAGTTTTTGAGATATCTCATACATGTCATATCTGGAATTTAAAGCCTCATAAAAGAGTTAAAGTAATAAAAATAAGTCAAATGCATAACTTGTTCTTTCATATCTATTTAGTTCAGTTTCTTGTTATTTAGTCCAAATAGATTCTCGTCTCATGTTTAAGTCCCAAAAATCCCCGTATTTTTCTTTTAAGGCGAGGTTGCAGTACTGTGTGTTTTGACGAACGAAATAATGCCTAAATTTTGATTGTTTTTTCTTCTTGGCGAAAACTGATAAAGAAATAATACAATATGGTTTCAACATTTACTTCAAAATAAAAAGCTCTATCTATTGATATAAATTTTATATATATTCGTGATAAAATCTCTTAGCAGTACACGTTTAAAATTGTAATTTAGTGTCATGTTTGATAAAAAAAGTATCGAGCCAATCATTCTAAATCGCGTTTCTATCTTTACGATTTACTTGAGGGGTATGTTCAATTTTTATGTAATGATTTTTATTTATTAAAAAACTCATAAATAATTAGATTTTCAGACGTTCAAAAATCTTAAAAAGTACTGCAACCCCGCCTTAAAGAATTATTTCAAAAGGTGATGAATTCGTTCCCCGTTTTCATCGCTTATTCTTTCTAGTCTTTCAAAAGAAATGAAGTGCGTGTAAAATAAATATCTTCTATCAAATTAAAATAATTTCTTAACGAACCACTGTTTTTTCCACCGCCTTTTTTTATGGATTATCATCGTAAGACTCCTTCCGTTCTTGGCGGAGCGAAAGGGAGTATCAGACTCTTACTGACTAAAATTCACCCTTGTTCCTTCAAATGCCCTTTGCGTTCCAGGGCCTCGGTAATTCTTTCGAAAAATTCCGCAACGTTGGGCGATGGCCGAGGCATCGTTTTCATGATGATACATATATAACAAACAACATTTTTTCATCCTTAATTTGTTTTAATTTGGGATCCCATAAATATTCCTTGTTTTAATTCGACTTCGGAGAAATTGACAAAATAGTAGTTCGGGTGCCATTTGTAAGTTCTCTCCTCAAAATTGTGACCCCGATTTTCAGGTATTTTTCATTTTCAGTAGCCAAGTTCGTTTAAACAGGTCTACAATTTTGACCCACTTCAGGCAGTAAATCATTTTTATAAATAGTTTTTATCGGAATTTTGGAAATATTGGAGTGCACTTCCAATATTTTATCGGGATATTCTGTTTTATCTCCACTAGGATCTAAATTCATTGTTATTGTGTGGAAATTTTGCAACATACATTCCCAAAAGTAGTTGTGGATTAATTTATACTGTCTTAGAAACATTTAAAACACATTAAATAACCAACGATTAGATTAAAAAGAAAAAGAAAGAAAGAAAATGCATTTATTCCGCCAGAAGCTATAAACAAAAACATAAAATTAAATGAAAATAAATTACGAATTAAACATCATTAATTACGCGTGACAACTAAGTAGTTACCAAGAACGGATTGCTTGAAAACTCTCGTCGGTACCTATATTAAAAAATACTTTACGTGATAAAATTATGTGACACATATTTTAGCATAGGGAAGTAAGCAGAAAACAAAATCACTGTAACTAATTCATCTTTGGGTAAAGAATTTTATTTTTTTAACTTATCAATCATATAATATTCTGATGACATTTTTAACCGATATTTCATTTGCAGGGTTTTGGAAAGGGAGCCCGTAGTATCAATAGAATTAGAATGGAGCAAACCATCCCAAACATACGGTGATTTACTCGGGTACAGACTTAGATATGGTATAAAAGATCAACCTCTCGAAGAAGTCAATTTCCCCGGTACCAAAATACACTCTTATAAAATTAATGATTTAGAAAGAGGCGTCCAGTATGAGTATAGAGTAGCAGGTAAAAACCATATCGGAATAGGTCAAGAGACTATCAAGTACTGGCTCACACCCGAAGGTGCGCCGAAAGGGCCCCCCACCAACGTAACATACCACTTTCAAACGCCTGACATCATAAGTATCACTTGGGAGGCTCCCGTCCGTGCTGACCGAAGTGGACAGATAAAGAAATACGATGTCCAGTTCTTTAAGAGAGGAGACCAATCGTCTGTTGCAGAAAAGACGACAGAACTAACTAAAGCAGTGTTTACTGGTTTAGAAGAAGATGCGCATTATGTGTTCAAAGTTAGAGCGTACACTGATCAAGGAGCTGGACCGTTCAGCAAAGACGTGACAGCTCATACTGAAAGGGACATCGGTAGAGCGCCCATGTCAGTTAAAGCCGTCGCGACATCAGAATCTAGTGTAGAAGTTTGGTGGGAAACGTTCCGGTCAAGAAAGAAGATCATCGGTTACGTCATATTCTACACAATGACACCAGTTGAGGATCTAGATGAATGGCAGCAAAAGAGTGTTCACGTGACGCACTCTGCTGACTTGGATAATTTGGAAAAGTTCGCTGAATATGCTATCGCTGTTGCTGCTAGAACGGCAGATGGCCTTGGAAGGTTATCAGAAAAGGTTACTGTGAAGGTCAGACCAGAAGAAGTGCCTTTACATCTTAGGGCTCAAGATGTGTCCACTCATTCCATGACTTTGTCATGGTCGCCACCGTTACGCTTAAACCCCGTTAGCTATAAGATTTCCTACAATGCAATTAAAGAATTTGTTGACTCTCTCGGTATGACGCAAACTCAAGAAATACCGAGACGGGAAATCATTGTGAAGCATGACAGAACGTCGCATTCGATAAATGATCTGTCTCCGTTCACAACGTATAATGTTAATGTAAGTGCCATACCTAATGATGACTCGTACCGACCGCCCACGAAGATCACCGTGACCACGCAGATGGCAGCGCCTAAACCGATGGTGAAGCCAGACTTCTACGGCGTTGTTGAAAACGAAATACTCGTCATACTACCTCAAGCCTCTGAAGAATATGGACCCATATCGCATTATTATCTAGTTGTAGTGCCTGATGATAAAGCTCATAATCATAAGAATCCGGATCAGTTCCTAACAGACGATTTAATTAAAAATAACGTTCGAACAGATGATGAAAACGCACCCTACATTGCTGCCAAATTCTTACAACGAAATATTTTGTATACGTTCCATCTCGGAAACGATGAAATGTATGAAGGTTTCCTGAACAGAAAATTGAATCCTAGTAAAAAGTATCGAGTATTCGTCCGTGCGGTTGTAGATACTCCTCAAAAGCATCTTTATACGTCCAGTCCATTTTCTGAATATTTGTCGCTAGATATGCGTGAAGCACCTCCTGGTGAAGAACCAAGTAGGCCTGATCCTAAAGACATACACGGAGATCCTGAAATAAGGATAGAAGAGAATAGGAAAGAAGCCGGCATGGTGTGGGTTATTGGCCCAATTATTGCGGCTTTGATGCTCTCACTATGTTTGGTAGTTCTGTTTATAGTCAAAAGGAGGCGTCAACCCTGCAAGGCTCCTGACCAAGCAGCGGTAACAAGACCACTAATGTCAGCAGATGTTGGTTTCGGAGCACCATCTGACCCTGTAGAAATGAGAAGGCTGAACTTCCAGACTCCGGCAATGATTTCACATCCTCCTATTCCTATTTTGGAACTTTCGGAGCATATAGAGAGACTGAAAACCAACGATAACCTCAAGTTCTCGCAAGAATATGAAAGTATTGAACCTGGTCAACAGTTCACGTGGGATCACTCGAATATGGAAGTGAACAAGCCCAAGAACCGCTATGCTAACGTCATTGCTTATGACCATAGTCGTGTTATCCTCCAGCCTATAGATGGAATACTTGGCAGTGACTACATCAACGCCAACTATTGCGATGGATATCGTAAACACAACGCTTACGTAGCCACTCAAGGCCCACTACAAGAAACGTTAGCAGATTTCTGGAGGATGTGTTGGGAACTCCGAACTTCTACAATCGTAATGATGACTAAGCTTGAAGAAAGAACTAGAATCAAATGTGACCAATACTGGCCGAGCCGAGGAACGGAAACCTATGGCATGATGACAGTTACGATTGCAGAAGTTCAAGAACTCGCTACCTATTGCATCCGAACCTTCCAAGTGGAACGGAATGGAAATAGTAGCGAGCGTCGTGAAATTAAACAGCTGCAGTTTACTGCTTGGCCTGACCATGGAGTTCCTGATCATCCTGCGCCGTTCCTACAGTTCCTGCGACGTGTGAGAGCCTTGAACCCTCCTGATGCTGGTCCTTTAGTAGTCCATTGCTCTGCTGGTGTTGGCCGTACTGGCTGCTTTATTGTTATCGACTCAATGCTCGAAAGGGCTCGACACGAACGCACCGTTGACATCTACGGTCACGTGACCTGTTTGCGAGCTCAGCGCAACTACATGGTACAGACTGAAGACCAGTACATATTCATCCATGACGCGTTACTCGAAGCTGTGATCTGCGGAGACACGGAAGTACCAGCTCGCAATTTGCACGCACATATCCAAAAACTGATGCGTGTAGATCCTATTGAAAATATCACTGGTATGGAATTGGAATTTAAGAAATTGGCTAATATGAAGGCTGATTCTAGTCGGTTTGTGTCTGCTAGCCTGCCTTGTAACAAACATAAGAACAGACTGGTCCACATCTTGCCCTATGAATCGTCCCGGGTTTGCCTGACTCCTCGGGATGGTTCGGACTACATTAACGCGTCGTTCGTGGATGGCTATAGATACAGAGCAGCATATATCGCCACTCAAGGCCCTCTGCCTGATACCACTGATGACTTCTGGCGGATGCTGTGGGAGCACAACTCTACGATCATTGTTATGTTAACTAAATTGAAAGAGATGGGCCGGGTAAGTACTTCACTACTTTTTTTATTAAAGGGTAGTTGACTCAAACAAAAAATTGCAAAAGAATGAATTTGACCTTAAGCCATCGCCTAAACCCAATAAAATAGGTGAAATTCTATTTGAAAATATGATTTAAGTATAAAATTTGAATCAATGAAAACAAAGTAATTAAAGGGTTTTCTTAGTTAGGTTTTTTTTTCAGTAGTATGACGTCAATATACATACCTTACATTCATGACATCAATGAATTAAAGAGAACATCATGTCTCACCATATTTTCGTCTTTTCACTGAAGAGTTTATCAACACACTTCAAAAAAGGAGGAGGTTCTCAATTCCTCGGAATATTTCATTAAAAGTATATAAATGTACGTGTCTTTATGCAAACAACATTTTAAAGTGAGCCGCCATCCAGCAGTGCAATTCTGTAAACATGTCGAAGTGAGAACTACGGCGAAGTGAACGAGAAGTGAGCTGTCAAACCATAAAAACAAAATGTAATGACAGCTCACTTGTCGTTCACTCCACCTAACTGCACACGGTGAGATGTCGACAGAATCGACTGGCTGATGTGTCAGGTGGCAGGTATACACCCGCGATTCTGAGGGACACACCATGATGATGGATCGTTAGGAAAAGAGTCAGCTAGCCTATTCTATATTTCATATAGGATCCATATACTAAAACACATATATTTTCTAGGAAAAATGCCACCAATACTGGCCATCAGACCGTTCGGTTCGCTACCAATGCTTCGTAGTCGACCCGATCGCGGAGTACAACATGCCCCAGTACATCTTGAGGGAATTCAAGGTACGTCCTCAACTCCTCAGAAACAAATTGAAATTCTTGAATAACTGATAAAACTTTATTGATCTAACTTTCAGTTCTCCAATACCTTGTTACTTTGTTAGTAAACTTCGAACATCGCGGACTTAGTGTCGATGTCATTGGAGTTCTTCAAGAAAATAGAATGAAAAATTCTAAATTTCTATCTTGTTGTCGTCTGGGTAGTGCCGAGCTATTCCTGGTTCGGGAAAAGTGTTATTGGGTTTTTGGTTCCCATCTAGGGTTTCTCAGGAGCTGCCCGGATTCCTGACTTGTGCCCCATTGCATAGGTCTTAAACATAATTGCCAGTATATTCTGGAAGAATGTCACGGTGAAAACTTAGGTGCACGGAGCGCAAAATAAACTGCTTTTTCACCCAGAAACTAAGGAGTAACAGTCCACTTCAAGCTGACTTCGAGTCCTCAGTGAGAACACAGAATAGAACCGAAATCAATAATGAAAAAATGTTTATTCCTCCCAAACAGAAGCACAAATTTTAAGTAAACAAAAAACAAAGCAAATTAAATTGAAACAATAAAATAAAATAGGACAAACTGAGCAGGCACTGCTGGTTAAATGTGAGGGTTTGTGCAGTCAACAAAGCTATTTGGTATACAGGCAAAAATATTTATTTTTACACTGCACTGCCAATATTTATTACGACTGTGTGCATTATATTTTTTTGAGCTTATGACATACGAGCGTGGTATACAATATTGTCTACTCAGCACACTCACAATATTGTTTTAACACGTTCACTGTCACCGCTATTTTCGGAAAGTACTTGCCGCGTGCCGCATACAACTCATGAAGAGTAAGCCGCCCAAAGCATCAGCGGCACCCTTCATCGAAATTTCAAAATGCCATTGAGACGTCAGCGGCACCTGAGTAATGATTGACCAGAGCGCGACGTAGACGTCATCGGCACTGAAAGTCTTAAAAGTAGTTGAAAGTTAGCTGTCTGTATACCAAATAGCTTTGTCGATTGTACAATAAGAACACCTCAATCTTACTTATCTTGTAATACAGGCGTGACGTCATATTAAATTCTAAATTCAAACTTGCACTAGGTCACGGACGCACGCGACGGGTCATCGAGGACGGTACGCCAGTTCCAGTTCACTGACTGGCCAGAGCAGGGAGTACCGAAGAGTGGCGAAGGCTTCATCGACTTCCTAGGACAAGTACATAAGACTAAGGAACAATTTGGGCAAGATGGACCTATTACTGTACATTGCAGGTAATTATTTTTAATAATAACAGTAACGCGAATTTGAATTTGTTAACCTTCGACATAATTCACATTTCGGAATGTGAAGTAAATTCTCATCTTCAACTTCCATTCCCTATCTGCAACTTACCATCCCTACCCTGTTGCTATTTCACCAATTCGCAATAAGCGTTTCCAAACGTCTTTTATAAAGCGCACGGCAAAGGAGTGGAACTCTCTGCTTGCGTCTCTGTTTCCGAACGCTTACAACCGTAATCTCTTCAAAGTTAGAGTGAACAGGCTCCTTCTGGGTACGCTCGCTCCATCATCGTAGACTTTGTCTCTGTCATCTCTGACCTAGACTATAGTCGACAGCAAACCCATCACAAATAAAAATAAAAAAACAGTCAGTAAAATGTGAGTGAAACAATAAAATCGTATGGCCAGTAGTTTTCTACATTCTGTCGTCTTTATCAGTGAGCTACAGAAAAGTCACAGTTAAGATAACAGATTAGTGTAACGGTCGCTTTGTGACATTCTAAATAGTTGTATATGTTGTGACAATATCCCTCAGTCCAATCTCTATTTCTTCGTTTAAATACTTTGTTATATAAAAATCAGCATTTCCTGCCTTTACCCCATGTTATTTGCATTCGGCGAAGTTCTGCCAACGTTATTTCTAACTGACTTTCTTCTCTTTCGTATCACTCTTCACACAATCCATTTATCCTTTCGTTAGCATCACCCTCTCCATCCATCCATCTTCATAAATACTAGCTTCTGTCAGCAGTTCCACTGGCGCGATCCCTAGGAAACATATTCCCGGGAATATAGCGTATGTTATTCCAGACTTTAATCTCTATGCCAAATTCCACGAAGATCCTTTCAGGGGTTCTGACGTTGTCGCGGGATTATTCGCAAGAGACACCGTGGCTCCGGAACACAAAGGGCAATGAAGGAACATGGATGGGTTTTAGTCAGTAGAAGTCTGATACTCCCTCCCGCTACCACCCAGAGCGGGAGGAGCCATTGGATGATTTCCCATCCCTAAAAAAAAAAAAAAAAAGCGGGTTCTGACGTGAAAGTTTAACAATCATCCATCCACCTCCGCAAACTGTCGCATTAGTAATATTAAGTAAGTAGGCTTGAAGATTTTTCGAAGACCAAACATTAAATTCGTTTTTCTCCTGCCCGTATAGCGCGGGAGTGGGCCGCACTGGGGTGTTCATCACGCTATCGACGGTTCTGGAGCGCATGCAGTACGAGGGTGTCGTCGACGTGTTCCAGACGGTGCGCACGCTGCGCACGCAACGCCCAGCCATGGTTCAGACTGAGGTGAGACGCATTTTGTATATTATTTCGTTCACTTTTCTATACATAAAGTCAGATGTCATTTATTTATTTATTTAACATAGGTACAATACTAGTATATCTAAGTAATAAAGAGTGCGCTATGGAATTTGAAATTTTTGAAAATAGAAGTTTGCCGGTGTCGGGAGCAGGGTAAAAGCTACCAATGCGTTGGTTAGGGCTCCGCATAATACGAGGAGTACTGCTTTCTGTATCAGATCCTTTATCCAACCACGTAACTACAGCTTGCAGGCGTATTCTAAAAGCTTCCTTGATGAATTTCCCAATAGCTGTATCAATTAAACCAGTAAACATCACGATAACGGCTTTGACATATTCAGGCTCTGTACAAGCTACACCGCAACGCCCAACCTTGATTTAATATGCCATAAGACGTGTTTGAAGCGTATCTTATCATTCTAACGGGATAAGTAACTTGCAAATATTGTCAGTGTTCAAAAGATTTTGCGCACGCTACGCATGCAACGCCCGAAATGTCTAGATAGAGATATGTATAAAAAGAAAAACCTCACGGAATATATTTAATACTTTATTGTACAACTCTTTTACAAAAATTTAGTTTACAATTGATCAATCGAGCTACGTCACAAAACCTTCCCTTACAGAAGAAGCCAACCACACATACGCCACTGTCTTAGTTAAAAACCTATGTGCACACATGATTTGATGATGTGTACATTCCTTAACACCCTAATAACAACCCTACAAGCATGTAAAGTGGCTCCATTATAAAGTGTACACACAGTAATTAGGAGGGCTATAAATTCTTGCATAATTATTATTGCATAATTAGTGTTTTACTTCAACGCAGTGTACAACGTGATTTATGTTTGCTGTGAGAGTTGGCGGGCAGAAATAGGTCACGGAGGTGTTGACAGCGGAGCTTGCATGCATTTTATGTTGTTAAATGTAGGATGGGGAAGCTAGTGCATAATGTTATAGATGTTCCTCTTTATGTTACCTAGTTGTTAGGTAAAACAAGAAATTATCTTTATTGTGTGGCCAGTAAGGTCGAACTACCCCCTCACATCCTAGTGTCAGTTTCTAAACCGCCTCAAGGGCCTCTGACATGGTTGGTTTATCCTGTAATAATGTGGGGTTAGAAAAATGTCCAATTTAAATGTTTTGGATAATTTACAACAATATGGGTTCCTGAAAATGTTTTGAGACATCGCGGCCGACCCAAGCAATGATTGTGAGACGAACTCGACACCAACTGGCAAAACTGGTCCACACTTTTCCCAAAATATTGGTAAGGACAAGGGGACGCCTTTGATTAACAATCGGGACAAGGGGGGGTAAGCTTAAAAACTCACCTAAAAACTCCTCTTAATAAAAATGATCATTGGGCGTAGGTATTACTGGGTTGTGACGGTATCATATGATGTTTTAATGGTTGCATTATTTTAAACTATACCATCCACGTTTTTCAATAGCTTACTTACTAAATCCATGTTTTTTTTTCCTACAGGATCAATATGAGTTTTGCTACCGCGCAGCGCTGGAGTACCTCGGCTCCTTCGACCACTACGCTAACTGACGATGAGACATACTTGTCTAAACGCGCACAACGGACTCTGTCGCGCGAAGTATATACGTATGTACTTAATATATGCTTGGAACAAAGAAGTATTGGGAACAATTCATGCAGAAATATTTTTAAACTTAACGATTCTTCGATAACAGGTAAAGAAAGATGGCGTCTGTCAGAAATTACGTTTGAGTTAGGACAGACAAAAACCAATCAAAAAATACTAACAGGGTTTACCAATGGCATTGCGTCGAATCAAATGAGAATTTTTATAAGATTTTTTAAAGATTATTCCTAATTTCAGATAATTTTAAAGCAATGTTAACTTAAGTTTAAATGGAAAAAGATCCAAGTTCCATTGAGTTAGTAACTATGTGTGTATTTATGTTACTTAAGAGTCAATTACTCGTATTTAATATAATTTCAAATCTAAGACATGATTTAGTCTACATCGCCATAAAATGAAGACAATAATAATATTTAATAACATATAAATTACATCTAAATTCAACCCCACCACACTATAAATAGTCGAAATAGTTGTCATCATTTTCACAGTTTCCCGCCATCACAGATAGAAAATGTCCAACACTTCTTTGTTCTGCCTTCGCCACAGATAACAATAAATAACTATCGATAGAGTCCCGCGCAGATTATGACCCTAAAGTAGTGATGTACCCGCGACATCGACTGACTGTCATTTTCAACTTCGTATAAGAGGCTAACATGTATGAGTGCCTAGGAACGCTACTTATGATGTATTTAACGATTGTGACCACTAAAAATCATGATTGTGAGTCGGAAGGGTAATAAATATAATTAATTATTATCCTATTATCTAACTTATAATAGAATACAAGCTGGAAACATATTTGGTACACGATAAAAGATACGATACTTATTTACGACGTTAACACGACTGAGTACGGAATAAAACTTCTCTATATTCATGATGAGACCTCATAAAATCTTATACGTGATGTTAGTTCGGTTGTATAAAGCATTTACGATGTGATCCGAAGTTACAGATTGCGGATATATCCTAGCGTCACTAAATATGTCTCCAACTTTCGCAGCTGTTCACGCTATTTTTGTCTCTAAATCGGAACAGTTTAAAATGTTAAAGTCCATATAAACAGTTGAATTATACCTAGATGCATTTATATTACGAAGAGTTTTGAGATGTATTTAATGATCAGTGTAATGGTTACGCCGTGGAAATATAATTTGCGATCAAAATATAAACGTAACATTAGTGAACGAACAGTGCGCTTAGAGACTTAAATAATAACTTTATGCGATATATGATATTCAATTCTGATCGTCACACATATATACAAACATAATAATGTAAAATGTATAAATAGTTATTGCAGCTGTAATTAGAAGTTTATTTTTCATATCGGGTGTTAAAATATGTTTAAGTAGTGTAAATTGTGGTAACACGTTTCATTATGCAATATTATAAATGAGAACTCTTAGACGAATCGGCTGTGTCGTGTGATTTTTTGTGTCTGTCCTGTGCGTAGTGCATAATGTTATGTAAATATTTGTAATTTCCAACATAATTTTGTGTTGCTTGTGTTAAACTTGCCCAATTAAACCAGCCAATCATGTTGACGTGACGAAAATAAATGGCCGCCATTATAATTTAGCATTACGTTAGCAAATTGCCTTTTTATTTTAGCTTCATATCAGTACCCGTTTCGATTTATCGTGTAAAATATAATAGTAACAAAAATAAACTATGATTTATTATACCTTCGTCTAACGTCATGCTAAAAATGTTAGCGGTCCAAACTTTTAGTTTTTTGGTTTGCGAATCAAACAGTACAGTCAGCTTTTTGACTTCGAATTTTACTTCTCATTTTTAATTACTTTGAACAATCACTGCTTGCTTTTAGAATGATCGTGATTCGATGACATATCTATATGTAGTTAGATAAATATGTTTCGGTGTGGTAATGATATAGGAGTAAGGAAATGACGATTCAATTATATTTGAATCGTAAAACTGTACGTTATGATGTTATAAGTGTATCAACACTGATAAATGCATGGAAAGTTTCAAGCTAATCCAGGAGGGGAAATTTTTTACATTTCTCTTTTGTGAAAAAATAATGTCAAGAATTTTCTTTCCTTAAGCGTTTTTCTTCCGTTAATTTATGCTTCTCATTAAAACGTGGAAAAACAATGGACGACAAGAAAGACACTTCGGTGACTGTAACGTGACTGCCACGACTCTAACACTATTTTAAGCTATCTTTAAGTGTAGTATGTTATTTAATCTTTTACCGTAATCCCCTTGCATAGTACATGTATAAGATTTTTACGTTTTTCACTCGTTTTATACAATATACCTACTTATATCGATCTACCTACGTATAAGTTAAATTTGAGCTTGTATGAAACTTAGGGAATATAAAAAAGTTGACGCAATTTTCAAACGTTACACGTAGATATGCGAACAATTGAAGAGTGGCTCATATCTAAAGGAATTAAAGTTAAACTAAGTACGTTTTGATTCGGTCGGGTAGTCGGCCGCTGACATTCGTAACTGCCAATCGTTTCACTTAGCTATAATGAAAGTAAAATATTGAATACAATAAAATACGAAACGTACGTAGAGTTAATGAGAATAATTGTTAAATTGAGGTTATAGTGAAAATTTAATACTCGTTGATGAATCATGTATAGCGAGGTTCGTAACATTTACACGCTAGCGAGCATGGTGGCTTTCAGCCTGCTTCTATTATTAGAAGGCTTCGAAATTGAATTGAACAAACTTTTTGTAACATTAATCAGTGATTTTACGCTTTACTTTACTATCATTCCTTTTATTTTTCTTATATTTGTATACGTATATTTGTGTTCTCGCCGCGTCGACAGCGTCGTATCTTTCATTTTGTAAACGTATCCGAACGCACATTACGATCTCTTGTACAGTTTTTCGTGTTGCATTCTTAGGCTTAGGTAATGTATCATTCTGCCATTAGGGAATATTTTATGTCGAATAACCCGGAGAACTGCAATACCGCGTAACTAGCCGCATTTATATAATATTATTAGCCTTTGTTTTAATAAAGAATCATAAAAATGAGTAATAAAAGCAATTTTTCTGGACCGAACTGAAATTGTGGCAGCTTTTTTTAAATTTTTAGTGTTTTAATTCTTTTATTTTACAGTTGCGCGGTATTGTGTTCAATGATTTAGTAATATTATGCCATATAAAGGTGCTGTTTATTCCATTATTTAGTACAAAACGGTTGTTTTTACACGCGCGCATGTTCATTAATAAAATCATCATTGATACCTATGTTCGGTATGTTAAGACTGATTTTACCAACTAATTTTTATGTGTTCTTAATTTTTATTTGTGTATCTCCTATAATGTAATGTACACCATGAAATTATTTATTGTTAATTGTTTGTACATGAATGCCGATTAATTGTAATTTTATGTTTTTAATTAATATTGTTCACTTGCCAGTCTGGGTATTGTTGCTTGGAAGTTCTTGTTAAATATTAAACCGGTCATTTGACCAAAGTACTTAAATATTTCCAATGTGACATTTATAAAAAATGAAGTGGAGGAAATATAATGTGCCTAATGGATCCGTCACTCAATTACGAACTTTTTTAATTAACTCGATCTCCCAAAAATATACATTTTCGTCGCAAAGAGTTCGCGTCGGAATTTTTTTTTGTCCGATCAACAGTGCCCTGAATATAATGATGAATTGCTTATTTTTCTTGCATGTATCGAGTACAAAAAATTGGGACGGCTCGCCAAACAGCGTTTCGTTTTTTTTTTGCTAAAACTAATCAATTATCTAACGCCCTAGCTTTAATGATAATTATTTTAGTGCAATTAAATGGCGGACGCAATATGGCTGGCGGGGCGGTGTGTGAATGTAATGTAGAAGTTAGTAGACAACAATTATTTTGTAAAAATTCCCGCGCTGCGTCTCGGGACACAGTGGATTCGCAAAATTATACATATTATGTATATGGAGAAATAAATTTATGTGAGACCCATAACTCAGTGTTTTTTTTATGGTAACAACACCTCTTCTAAGTCGGAACTACCTGAATTTCTTATTTTTATTTTATTTTATTAGATAGAAATAACAAAAAGCAGTATATTACAGAGTAGGCTTACAATATAAAACTTACAACAAAATTAACAAATACACTACTCAAGACGTTATCCACAGATTACCATACAGAATAGCTAGTTGTTAGTAGAAATATTAAAAAAGCACTCATAAACTAATTAATAGGGCTATGACCTCTTAAAATAGTAGTAATTCACTTTTTTAATATAGCTTTGCTGAGAAACATAATATCAGTAAAGCCAAACTGTTTATTATACTTAGGTGTCAACCAAGCGATGTAACGGCGAGCGAGCGCCTGAGTTAGTTCGACAAAATGAAGTAGCAAAAAGGCATCTCGAACGAACCTCACGACCGCGGACCGATTACAGTACGTAGAATCAGGAAACACAAACTGTTCACAAGATCAGTACAATCAAATTTATTGCGGCATATACCAAACAGTCATCATTTCGAGTAGGGTGCGACGGGATTGTAGGGTCATAAGGTTATGTTTATCAAGCAATAATTGATATGAAATTTTGGTTTTAAAGCATCTGTAATGCATGGAACGGAGGTACTTACGTTGAACCAACTCAATGATCTCAACGTACTTTTTGTAATAAGCGTTCCAGATGCGTACTGCATATTCAAGTTGTGGCCTTATTATTGTCTTGTATAGATGCAAGTAGGTAGAGGGCCAATGAAATTCACGAGACGCTCTCATTACGAAACCAAACATTTTATAAGCTTTATTGACTACTAGCTGACCCGCGCAACTTCGTCTGCGTCACATTTTCCATTATTGCTCCGCTCCTACTTGTCTTAGCGTGATGATATATATTACAGCCTATAGCCTTCCTCGATAAATGGGCTATCTAACACTGAAATAATTTTTCAAATCGGACCAGTAGTTCCTGAGATTAGCGCGTTCAACCAAACAAACAAACAAACTCTTCTGCTTTATAATATTAGTATAGATGTTGTCCACTTAGGTGTTAAGATGGAGCTTTGAGTCAAGATTTACGCCTAGGTCACGGAGGGATAAAACCTTGTTTACGGCAGTGTTTCCAAGAAGGTAATTGAAATCGAACACATGTTTTTTCTTAGTAAACGTAATGCTGTAACATTTAGAGACGCTAAGGTGAAGCTTATTAACAGTGCAGTATTCCGAGAAACAGTCAAGATCCTTCTGAAAATCTAAACAGTCTGTTAGAACAGTAATATTTTTGTTTCAAATCGTTCGTTCTTATAGCGCAAGAGAGCCGATAGGCGTTACTTACGATTATTTCTGACTATAATATGGGGGATACTGATACAGTAATGATAGTATGTAGTTGTACACTAAGCTTCCTGATAGCTTGGGCCGAAAATCAGTTTTTGTGCCGTAATTTATAACATATTTAAAAATCAAGGGGGTAGTTTCGACCTTCCCAAATTATTCCAGACTCTCGCATTCAGAAATGTTAGTAAGAAATACATTTTGCACCAAGCCAAGAGAATGATGCCACTCAAACGATGTAACAACTTCAACTATACAACGAGATTATTAAAGTTTGTCTCTGATTACGTTTTAAAATTTCAGCCTATAGATTTTTTCCCCACTTCATCGAATTTTAAAGTAAGTAACACAAGCCCAAAAATATAGAGTAAGCTTTAAATCTGAAGGCTGTCATAAATTGGACGCTTTTAAATGAATGCCAATCAATAAGCGCCCTGGAATGGTTAAAATATAAGTGTCCATGTTCATTTCAGATTACATTGCTACACTTTAATGACGAAAGTTATTCTTTAAATGCTTTTGTTTCACATTTCGTTGGAATTGTCGAGAAAAATTACAATTATTTTCGTACGTTCCGTTTTACGTTCCAATTTAAGGTGGACCGATGAACTGGTGGGGGTCGGGAGTAGCCGATGGATGCGAGGCCTATGTCCAGCACTGGACGTCTTTCGGCTGATATCATGAAATCGCTATTATTAAAATGGCGAGTTCGCTTCGGGCCAAATCGTGGTGTCAGAAAAACGTGCAGTCCGCTCTGTGCTGTAAGCCAATGGTGGAAACGCAAAAATATAAAAAAAAAAAAATAATAATTATGTAAAAATCTCGTGCGACGGTGTGTTATCGAACTCCTCCGAAACGGTTCGACTAATTTTGATGAAAATTTTGTGCACATTCCGTAGGTCTGAGGATAGGTCTTAGTATTAAGAGGAAACGCGGTCGGAGAGACTATTGTATGTAAATAGTCATAATTCGAGGTTTGGCTCTCGCCTGTTTCCTTCTTCAATATTGGACAGATTTAAGAGATATTTCATGAACTGAATAAGAAGAATATATTTTGTGCCGCTATGTTTTCTTTTTTGATGATATATTAAACGTAAAAGCACTAGGACCCTCAAAACATGCTCAAAATTGTCCAATAAACTGCTGTCAAAAGAGCCTTACTGAACAAGTTTGGCAACTATTAATGAATGAATAAAAACATAGGGGCACAGTTTATATCCTTCTTGATCAGCTTGTGTAATTTCTATTGAATTGATTTAATATTGGAGGAGGAAACAGGCGAGAGCCAAACTTCGAAATATAACTTTTTACATACGAAGTCTACAAGCCCACATTTCCTCTTAATATAGAATTTAATGAATCAGGCTTGGGTTAAGTAACTCCACTAGAAGATTGGATATAAGACATATCATTCCAGCCAAAGACACATATCCCATAACTATATCCATGTCCGCTAATCATATCCGCAGTTATGATGACGAGAGAGAGCGAAGACAAATCCCATATCGCGGAACTATGTTGCTGTGAGAGATTTCAAAAGTTTCTCGCTCTCGCTCCAAGAACAAACTATTTGATTTCCCTTCATACTTTACACTTACAGGCTTAAACCATATAAATTTTTGATTGGCGTAGGTATTTAAAAATCAAATAGTATTTACAATGATTTGTTATCGATTATTTAATTATGATTTAGTAGTTTACAGAAGTTTTTTTTTTGTATTTGTTTTTTTTTTTACGTCTAGTAATATATTTTTTTATCAAGCGCTACTCTCGCTGCCTGCGTATAGAACAGACGACCGAACGATGAACAAAAACAAACCTAATCGTCCTTTCTCTTTCGCTCACTAGCCGCTGCATTGTATTACGCTCTCGCTCTCTTACTTCCGAACGAATGAACGAAACTGATATAGAGGATATATTTATTTGTTAGAAAGGGAATGAACGATTCATATCCAAAGTGAGACACATATCCGAAGATATAACTGTGTCCGGAGTTACTCAAGCCTATAATGAATGGCTAACAAAAGACTATGCCGTGCAGATAACGTGGGTTTTAGAAGCAAGCGCTACGCTCTGTGCTACGGCGTAGCGAGTGGAACGTACCTACGGCGTAGCAAGCTACGCGACTACGACACGATTTTTGGAACATCTAAATTTCTTATTTCCATCCAGTTATGTAAATGTTTTTTTTATTTTTTATCACATCCGACTATCGTTAAAAATTATTAGGTATCTTGTGTTTTTAAACAGAAATACCCTTCATAAAAAATACCGTAACTCTACAGTATACATGACTTGATACTATATCACTATGGCATTCAACAAAGAGGTTCATCCAGCCTCCCCACGGAATATCCCTGTCAATCCATTGTTAAGCATATTGGACTCTGAGACATGCAGAGCCTTTGAATCCTCACAATACGCAACTTGGCTCGATAGTTGATAGCTAAGACGATTCAGAATATGTTGCAGCCGAAGCGATTTACATATGAATTGATATTGTTCGTTTGTGATAAGTGATATTGATATTATTGTCGGTCTTCATCTAGATGTCCATTCTGTTCAAGTGGCGATTGAGGAGAATACCAATAGTACTGCGGACCTTCTTGGTTCTTCTTAGTTCGTATTGGCCGGTCGAAAAAGCTTTGTAAAATGCAAAATTCTAAAGTCATTTATTAAAATTAGGCAGAGAGCCAGCACTTTTTGAACGTCAAGTTTTACAAAAGACAGTCCCCCAAAACGCCCGCTCGTCACCACTTCCTAATGTAAGGGTGAAAAAGTTTAGAATAGGTTTAAAATTAAAAAGTAAATTGATTGGATGGATGAGTCTGGTATGAGCTTTGATCTGGGCCAGTGCTCCAATAATAACATAACATAACAACAGTTTAACCCAGTCATTGTTTAATTTCTAGTAGTCTAGCCTTAGCTAGTCTTTGCTGGGGCATCACAGTACATACACACTTACCTAGTGAGCAGTTTCTTCATAGATAACGCTTTTGTGTCAACATTGGCCTGACATGCCATAGGCCACTTTATTAAAACAAAGTATCCTCAAACAGGAGTTGATTAATAAAAGATAAACCTCTGTCTGCGTTTTGGTCATGCATGACAATACTATTTGATTAGGTTAAGTTAACATCGGTGACGAATGTCGTGTCATATAGGTAAACCCATCTCAAATAAAATAAAATAAATATTCGATACTACCACTCATTAAAAAAAAACTTGCATCTGTAACAACATACATCATAATGTCACCAAACCATGTCAAGCTACAGACTGATTCGTGGAATACCATATTATCTGCTTTTTGATTTGAAATATCTGCCAACTATGCTGAAGAAATAAAAGCGTACCTTGACACTCAAATACGGCAAACAAAATATTTCATGTTTTCAACTGAAAACAAGACATGACAAAATCCATTCCAACATTTCCCGCACCATCGGCCTGTTCCGTTGACTATTCGCGACTGCAATCACACAAACGTAACAAGCATAGACAAGCACGGCTAGAAACTAGGCCGACATACGGCACGTCCCAGCCGTGTGTATCAGAATGGCGGGTGTAATTTCCAGATTTGCCTAAATTTATTACAGTTATTTGGTACCTTCTGTGTACCTTTACGTCCTCTCTTGAAAATCTGTGTACCTACACCCGTATGATGATATTTTAAAAATTAGGTACACCCGCCATCCTGATGTCAGAACCGCGGGTGTACTGCTAACCAATATATGTAGCCAAGCGTACTGTTTATGTAAATTTGGTACCTCTTGTGTACCTGCAGATAAAAGTATTAAATAAACGAAATACTGCAAGGTTATCTTTTAAAATAACAATCTACGTATTGATAACTTATCTTAAATATTAAAAAAAACTATATGTATACATAATTACAAAAACAACATATTGCCCATTTTAGAATTGTGAAGGATTTATAGAATTAGGATGTTTGTCTATCAGTGTTTCCAGAATCAAAATGAAACAAGAGACAGTTTTAAAGGATATATTAATTAATTTTCACGATATAGAAATAAGTAAGGATTAATATATGAATAACGCACTGATTCCATGTGCATTTAACTCGGCCTTATAATTTGTTACAAAACTATAATCAATGTAATAAAAATTAGACTAGTATACAGGGTGGAAAGATAAGTCGGGCGTTGAAGGCAAAGTACCTTAAATCCTTAAGTTAGCTTATTTTACTTAAAGGAAACATTCCTTTATTTTTAAAAAGAAACATAACCGCATTCAAAGATTTTCTAAAAGTTGCTTGCCCAGCCCGGAACTCGAACCAACCAAAATTTAAAAAAACAAAGTCGCTATTTTATTTTACTAATCGATAAGGTTATTAGTCAAGGTAAAATTTCTCTAAGAAACATTTGGTCTTAAAAATAAAAATGATCGTAAAATCTAACATTAACTTGATTTTATTAAAAATTTCTTACACTTCACATCGAATTTTAAAATTGCTGTCCCGCATTGCAAACTAAGTCAAACGTTCCAATTTCAAAATTTCCATAGAACGCCTCGTACCATGTAAGAAGGAAATGTGCATAGATCGATAAAAAAAAGTTTAATGGTAATAATACTATTAGTACCATTCAATTTTTTCATATCGAAAATTTCAACAAGGGCAAACTGGTTTACTTATTTTTATAATGTTTTTATGATTTGTATGAAGATACTTAGAGATAAATTAGCAAGCGTGTAGGTACTTCATACCAAATCTTTGAATGTTGGAGAGTAGAACTTTTACATGTCTTTTACTTGTTGAAAGTGAATAGTAATTACTAGATGTTCTTTAACGAACTTTTGTACTAGATTGGTACTCTTCAGGGATTTGTGGTACGACAGACGAGAGTAAGACCAAATGTTTCTTAGAGAAATTTTACCTTGACTAATAACCTTATCGATTAGTAAAATAAAATAGCGACTTTGTTTTTTTAAATTTTAGTTGGTTCGAGTCCCGGGCTGGGCAAGCAACTTTTAGAAAATCTTTGAATGCGGTTATGTTTCTTTTTAAAAATAAAGGAATGTTTCCTTTAAGTAAAATAAGCTAACTTAAGGATTTAAGGTACTTTGCCTTCAACGCCCGACTTATCTTTCCACCCTGTATACTAGTCTAATTTTTATTACATTGATTATAGTTTTGTAACAAATTATAAGGCCGAGTTAAATGCACATGGAATCAGTGCGTTATTCATATATTAATCCTTACTTATTTCTATATCGTGAAAATTAATTAATATATCCTTTAAAACTGTCTCTTGTTTCATTTTGATTCTGGAAACACTGATAGACAAACATCCTAATTCTATAAATCCTTCACAATTCTAAAATGGGCAATATGTTGTTTTTGTAATTATGTATACATATAGTTTTTTTTAATATTTAAGATAAGTTATCAATACGTAGATTGTTATTTTAAAAGATAACCTTGCAGTATTTCGTTTATTTAATACTTTTATCTGCAGGTACACAAGAGGTACCAAATTTACATAAACAGTACGCTTGGCTACATATATTGGTTAGCAGTACACCCGCGGTTCTGACATCAGGATGGCGGGTGTACCTAATTTTTAAAATATCATCATACGGGTGTAGGTACACAGATTTTCAAGAGAGGACGTAAAGGTACACAGAAGGTACCAAATAACTGTAATAAATTTAGGCAAATCTGGAAATTACACCCGCCATTCTGATACACACTCCCAGCCTGGCCTACTGGTGGTAGATAAATTCCATACAAAATCTTAGCCTGTGCTGCTAGGTAAAATCTATATAAAATCCTAGTAATACTTGCACTACTTCTAGTTGTGCTAATACTTTAAATGTAGGAGTCTGTGTTTGGGTGATTTATTTAGTATTTATTGAAAATTCCGTAAATAACACCTTCATAGCTATAACGCTAATGCTATGTTTCTACCAAAAAGATACACACACATTAAACTTACTTGACTAACAAAAATACAACTAAAATCACCGCTAAACATTTTCAATGCACTTCAGTGGACGTTCATGAACTTCATTAGGCTGCAGTGAAATATATCTACCTCATTTGAAACAATAGGTATTTAACAATCTTATGGCGCGTCATCACGGGGCAAACTTGTTTAGATTAGGCCAGAGGGCTAATTCACGTAATGTTATGACGCACCGATAAAGTTTTAGTGCAGTTGCAATTAAGTCTAAGTTCGAGTGATAAACGGTATTCTTGTAATCTTTGAACTGTGCGTAAACAGCGCGTGAACTGCACGTCAATTGCACGACAACCAAACTACCAAACTTACTGACGGTGGAGAGAAAAAATATTATTCACTAAATAGGTAATCGTTTAGAAACTAATAAATTTCAATGAATATAGACGTTATTATAATATTAAAAATTAAACTTAAGCTTATAAGCTGTCATTTTGGGACGTCAAACAAATAGTAGAATACCGATCATGTTGCGTTTCGAAGCACGCACCATAGACGCGCAACAGTAGAATGCCGTTATTGCGCTCGCGTGACGCAAACTTGACGCGTGCGTGTCTGACAGCGGTAGAGAATACGAATAGCGTTGTTTTGATCGAAACTTAACTTCAACTGCACTTCAACAGCACTTATTAAGTTACGTGAATTAGCTTACTGGTTGGGTTAGGTCGCCTTTACAGTTTTTAAAGAAACTTGGCACTACAGCTGAGCATCACATGAATAAGATACGAGTAGTAACTTCAAGAATAAAAGCAAAAGCAAGTCAATCGGTTGGATGTATCAGGGCTTCCAACTGAAATGGAACTTGACAGGTTGTGTTTGCCGAACAAGCTGCGGGACCGTAAAACATAGGATTGGAATCCTTAAACATAGGCCCTAGCCGCCCTAGCTCGCGGCTTGGGTCTATGTTTCCGACCTGGATGTCTTCCTAAAGAATTGAAAGGAAGAGGCGGAGAATAATAACCGTGAGAAGGAATGGAGCGAAAAAGAAGTCATAATAATCTTCCCGTGGGATAGTTGTCAATTTTACGACATCAAAGCAACTGGCACGAGCTTGTGTTCCATATCCAAAAGCCTTTTACTTCTTTACAATCTCTAAATAGGTTCTTTCAAGCCTGGGACTATTTCTAAAGGCGTCTAAAATATGATTAATTACCAACGTTTCGCGTTTTAGCGAATCGATGGGTTGTATTTAAATCATCGGCTTAGCGTTCGTCGGTGGCCATATTGGCTGGCCGTTCCCGCCTTTAATCCTGCCATAAATAACTGACGGCCGCTTGTCTATGGCTTAAAGGAATACATTTTTTTTATTAATCACCAGATTCATTTACAAATTCTATAGGTAGATAATATAAAATGAATGGAAGGTTAGGTGTAATGATGGAGTTCTTTAATGTAAACCTTGATGAGGCCTGTACGTAATGTTACTGGTAAATGGTAAAATGATTTTTTTACTATAACTTAGTTACCTAGGGTTAAAATAGAGTAACTAAGTAAACCGTGAAGGAATTAATCCATCATGAGGAAACATACATATTGTCATAGAACCAAAAAATGTAATACATCTTGACATCCAGCCGCCTAACTTGGCCTACGTGGTCGATAACGGCCCAACCCCTTCTACGCAGAAAGGATTCTTGTGTCTCAGTAGTGGGAACCTTATGAGCCAGTTATGCTAGAGTAACTAAATTAAATTATTTACCTAACCTACTTCTAAGCATGAAAACCTTCACAAAATTATGACACATAGCTAATGAGAGCCTAGCATGAATATTTTTTACGTATAGTAACGTAACGTAAATTTTCACCATAGCTACAATACTTGTTTCACACATAATATTTATTTGAATTACTACATTCATATTTTTAAGGGCTGATTTTTCAATAGTCCAGTAACTTTTAGGTACCTAAGGAATAAAAATGGCCGTCTGACAGCATTTGTGTGGAAAATATGTCAATATTAACGTATTTATTTTTCCAATAAACGTTATCGGACCATTGAAAAATCAGCCCTTAATTATATTAATTATGCATGTCCCATAAAATTAAACCAAAATTCTATGGGGTTGTGGTTTTTCACATTAAAAATGCACTTACGTTTACTTTACTATACGTCAAAATATTCGTGCTGGCCCCTCTAAACCTGATACAATATAGAGATATTATTTTATTATTTATTAGGTAATCAGATCGTGAGATCTTTATTAATTGGCACAATTCATTTAGCAGAAAACGAGTTAGATTAATAGCCTTTTCTTAATAAACAATATGATCTTCTTGACAAATGCTGACGAAGTATGAAGAGATTAAATTCTCCACTCCTGCAAAAAGGGGTAAATTTTAAATGTGCCTTAGTTTTGCCTGCAGTTTAGCTTCTAAACTACTTTAGAAGATTTAGTGTTTCTACAGCTTTTTAGGTGTATACACGTTAGATTAAGTGACTAAAATTCCTAGTGTTATATAAATTCTGCAGCTAAGCATTATGATAAAGAATAAAATGCTGGCAGAATAGGATCGGTTTTTTTCGTGAAGCTTGAGACTGTGGACGCCTTTTGACCGAAAATTATGGCGATGATAATTTGGATTGTAACCTTCATAGATAAAACTAACTAAACCTCAGATTTTTTTTACTAAAAATGTTTTTCTTATGAAAAAAGGTACTTTGTTGCGGAATGTTGGGCTGGCAAACTGTCAAAATGAGACACAACTTTATTAGAAACTAGCTGTCCCCCGCGGCTTCGCTCCCGTCAACTGGCAACTTTTTTTTTACATAAAAACCTTCTCCTGATGATAACAAACACAACAGAAAAAGAATTGGCCAAATTGGTCCAGGCGTTGTTGAGTTATGCGCTTACCAACACATTTAGCGATTCATTTTTATATTATAGATAATCCGTCATGCGTAGGTACCTACATGAGACAGATTCAACTACTTAATCCCGTGAAGTCGAAATTCTCCCCTACTTTCCCACTTACTTACGTTGTCAAAACAACGTAAGTAAGTGGGAAAGTAGGGGGCTTTTACTACTGTTGGCCAAAGCCAACAGTAGTAAAAGCTATTAAAAAGTGGAGAAGTGAGGATAGGTTAGTTTAAATACTGATAAGCTAATTTTATATTCTCTATGGAGTATTTAAAGTATTTGAATAAAGAATCTGCCAATCAGCACTTAATGTAACATTCTTGAACTCTTTTAAGAACTCAGAATGTATATAGGTATGTACATATCTATGTCAAGGGACTAACTCCTTAAGTTTGAAATAATTTAAATTAGGTACCTGCACGATACAATTTCTATCACTTTTGTGTACTGTAAAACGCGAAATTCAATAGTTTCCAATTTATTCCGTGTCTTATTGAGCAAAATGAGTTAACAATTTCACACAATACAATGCAATCTTACGGCGCGGGCGTTTGAAATCACGGTGAAATCATGTAGGTAGTTATATTATTGCGATTTAAAAACAATCCTACTTTGGTTTACAAAAAGGCAGTTTGTCAAGATTTAACAAAACAATAAATTTATAAATACACGAACACAAACCTTATCGTAACTAACAACCAAAAACCTCCTCAAAACCTTTTTATTAAACGAGTAAAAATTATATTGGCCGCTTCAGGCTCTCCCCTACTTACCTAATACAAGAATTTTTATCTCGCGTTTTACAAAATGGAGGCTGACAGGAGAGGTAATATCCATTACTTTAGCTAAATTAAGTCTTATTTTGCGTGACATCGTTTGCCTTTCTTACTTAAGAATTAAAAAGGGAATAGTAGTCTATATTTTATTACTGCTCCGACAAATTGTACGATTCTTTTCAGACTTTATAATGGTGATCAAGTGCTGCGTTTCATTAAGCCCCTCTTAACGTAAGTGTCTCAAATATTCAACAATTACGGTATTTTTACGGGTTCCATAACTAAAGGGCTACCAACGGAACCCTATTAGGTACTAAGCCTCCCTTAATGTACCTAAGTGTCTCAAATATTCAACAATTACGGTATTTTTTGGGTTCCATAACTGAAGGCTTACCAACGGAACCCTATTACTCAGCCTCCACTGTCCGTCCGTCTATCCGTATGTCTGTCTGCGGACTGTATCTCAAGAACCGTACCTAATACTTAGGTAGACAGTTGACATTTTCAGAGAGTGTGTATTTCTCATTGCCGCTATAATAACAAACAATAAAAATTAAAGTGGGCTACCATACAAGAAACATGTTTTTTTTTTTATTTACTGTACGGAACTCTTCGTGTGGGAGTCCGACTCGCACTTGGCCAGCTTTTTACATTTCGCACTTAAAATTATTGTGTTTTCTTTAATTTTGGTAAAGAAAAAATACTTTTTTCGTTTTAATTGACTTAATTTTGAGTGGCGTTGGTGTGTAATGGAAAAACCATTTTTTTTATTTTTAACTTTACAATTAAATTAGGAGGTTAGTTTGAGATAGACACCTGTAGAGACGTTTAAGAGAAAATAACATTATTTAAAAAAGCCTCATTTTGTACTATCATTTGTCCATAGGACACATCGATTGACTGCTGGGGAGATAGGGGTGCCCTGTCGACGGCGCGTTCGTGTTCCACGCGCGCCTCAAAGAGAGTCAGCATTGGTAGGGGCCCGAAAGGGCCGACGCCTGCCGGAGTCGCGGGTCTATTCGAAAGAGATACCGTGGCTCCCGAACACAAAGGGCACTGAAGGAACATGGATGGGTTTTAGTCAGTAAGAGTCTGACACGTCTCGCTCCGCCCAGAGCGGAAGAAGTCATTGGATGATTTCCCATCGCAAAAAAAATCTATACTAAATCTATACTAATATATACTAATATAATATACCGCGTGTATCTGACATCGACGCACAAACGATTTCCATGGGTCCGGGGCATGATTCTGGACACCCTAGACTTAGAATTTTTCGTCGGCTTTTTTCTCATTTTTTTATTTTTTTCAAGGGTTTTTTTTACTTTAGACTGCTCATAATCGTTATTCTGACCTAACCCAATGAGATTTTTAATCAAAAAATAATTAAATAACTACTTTCACTAAAAAGAGCAATCTGAATAAAGCCACAAATAATATCAGCTCAGCTGAGCGGATACTTTGTAGTACTCTTAAAAAAAATCAGAAAAGAACCGACGAAAAATTCCAACACTGGGGTGTCCAGAATCATGCCCTGGACCCATGGAAATCGTTTGTGCGTCGATGTCAGATACACGCGGTATAATAATATATAAATTTATTAATATAATAATATAATAATAATTATAAAGCAGAAGTTTGTTTGTTTGTTTGGTTGAACGCGCTAATCTCAGGAACTTCTGTCCGATTTGAAAAATTATTTCAGTGTTAGATAGCCCATTCATCGAGGAAGGTTATAGGCTATATATCATCACGCTAAGACAAATAGGAGCGGAGCAGTAATGGAAAATGTGACGCAGACGAAGTTGCGCGGGTCAGCTAGTAATCTATACTAATATTATAAAGCAGAAGAGTTTGTTTGTTTGTTTGATTGTTTGTTTGGTTGAACGCGCTAATCTCAGGAACTACTGGTCCGATTTGAAAAATTATTTCAGTGTTAGATAGCCCATTTATTGAGGAAGGTTATAGGCTATATATCATCACGCTAAGACCAATAAGAGCGGAACAGTAATGGAAAATGTGACGCAGACGAAGTTGCGCGGGTCAGCTAGTACAAAATAAGGGGAGATAGCCAATGATATTATAAGTAAACACCTTTTTACTTATAATATCATTGGAGATAGCGGTGAATGATATGCGATGTGTGGTCGACGTTAGAACACGCTTGCCTAGAAGTATCTAGCCTTTTCACTCTTGACCCAATTATCCACAAATAACAGAAACTTGTGCAGTCCCTTCACAAGACTCCGATCAAATTTTCGACTCAATTCAATGACACAACAAACATCGTACTAAAGGAATATTTTGTTATTGTTGTGTAAATGCATAAAGAACCATAAACAAAACCAGTCAAATAACATAAAAATTAAAGTTCAATAACTAAAACCTGACTACTGAAAAGTCGCGCTCTAATAAGCATGAAACAAGAAAATAACGAAAATAACCTCATTTGAAACTTTTATGTAGGTACCAACTATTTTAATGTATTTATTACGGATTACCTATTGTTGTGATGTTCAAAGGATAGCCGTGGTTGTATGCCACTGCCCTAAAGCTTACGATAGCTTACTAGTGATAGCATGTAGATATTGTTTATGTTTTGCTGTCCTGATTAATCCGTTTGAAATACATTTTCAAACCACCTGCACAAAAACGTCAAATTATTTGACATTTAAACTTTAATCTAACCTATAGCACGTCATTCTAACCCGCGAGCGGCGCTTGTCCGCCTCCGCTGCAAGTTGTAGCGAGTTCAACTTTTCAACCAAACAAACAAACTTTATTTGTACCTTGAAAGGTTACCAAACAAACCAACAAATTGGGTTACCAAACACCGTTATCGAAACACACCTACATACACTAGAGTGCAAAAAAACACACAATGGAAATAAATCTGATTTATCTGATTTTGCCTCCGTAGGGTTCGCGATACGGTTCCAAGAAATAAGCTTTAAAAGTACCTAACGCAAGACGATCTCATGTGCAAAATTAATTTAGGCCTCCCCCAATACCATATGTAAATGAAATTGAACCGGGCGTTATTTTATTGAAGGGGGGAAATGGAAAGGGGGCAATACGGCCCGATATTTGACGATGTTTGAACTTCCGCGCCGAGGTGGGAATCGACTTCGAGCTGTTTTTTTTTCTTTTGTTTTTATTATGCATGAGGAATAGGGCCAGGTATTGAAGTTGCTGAGCCACTGAACGTTTTGATGAATAGTGAGTGACTATTGGCAGAGGTTTCTATACCTAAGCATGTTTGCAAAGTATTTCAGAAGAAGAAAAAGAAGTCTTTATTGACTGTGTTGGGCTTTAGGGTTGGAAAAATCGGATAAGTAGTACTTAATCTTTTCAATCCTTATCTGATCCTGTCCTAAGCTGTTTAGAAAGGAACCGAAATTTGCTATTTATTGGACCGGTAAGTATTCATCGAACAACTCAATAGAGTACAAGAAAGTAAAAAATTGATCTTCACAGACATTATAGGACATTATAAATAACCCTACCTACAGTCAAACCCGATATGTTAACCATAAATTAAAGAGAATTTAATGACGGTCCTTTAAGCAGAAACACGATAGATATCGCCCCTTTAGCCGCACAGAACGATTCCATTACACGAAAACGCATAAAAAAATGTAAATGTCAAAAAAGCGACGAAGTTCGCGCCTACAATGAGCGGTGAATAATTCAAGCCGACTCAATAGCCCCGCCAACAATTTGATGCCACGCTATCCCCAAGAGAATGTATCATATTACCCATCAAGTTTATTTTTTCGCCCCAATTTATCAATTATTAACGGCCCTAGGCCGGTATTGGCGAAATTGAGGAATAAGTCACTGGCGAACAACTTTTCAGGCTGATTATGATTTATTATGTAAGTACTTTTGAACTGAGGAAAAAATTGAACGATGAAAAAACGGCTTTTGGAGCCGGAGGAATGCTGGCGAACTTTTTTATTGTAAGCTCCTCTGAAAAAAATATAAATTAACGGCCTATACTTTTTCCATTTACCCTACCCTAATAAGAAGTCAAGGATAGCAAGAAATTACATAATTAAGATATTTTTAGGGTTTCGCACCCTAAGGGTAACCAACGGAACCCTATTACTAAGCCTCCGCTGTCAGTCTGTCTGTCAGCGGGCTGTATCTCAAGAACCGTAATAGGTAGACAATTTAAATTTTCACAAATTGCATATTTCTATTGCTGTTATAACAGCAAATAATAAATATGAAGATTTATGGTACGGAACCCTTCGTGTACGAGTCCGACTCGCTCTTGACCAAAACATTTACCCTACGTATTGGACTGGTTCTACTTACTTAATCCTTGAGGCATTTATTTATATCCCCCTTTTAGCTATAATCATGAAGTCTAAATAAATAAAAATGGTGCCCAAGGCTGGGCCAAAGAAACCAGGGGGTCTACTCTCTAAGCCCGAAGTCCGTAGTTTCGGGCTTAGTTGAGGGCGTATTCTACTCCGCATCACCTACGAACTTACGATTAGTCCCGAACCCAAACTTAGAAAGAAAGACAACACGATTTGACTGTTACTATCGAACCGTGTTGTCATTAATCTTAATAATTAGGTAATACGGAGTAGAATACGCCCGCAACTAAGCCCGAAACTACGGACTTCGGGCTTAGAGAGTAGCCCCCCAGCTACGGACTTACGATTAGTCCCGTACCCGAACTAAGAATGAATGACAACACGATTTGACAGTAATTATCAAATCGTGTTAACAGCAATTCTTGGTGGTTAGGCAACTAAGCCCGAAACTACGAACTTCAGGCTTAGACAGTAGCCCCCCAGGTCCATCGAAAGACGCAACGGGTTGAGGACTAACTCGACAAAATGTACTGAACAAACAACTGATTTCTTTTTAGGGATCCCTACCCAAAGGGTAACCAACGGTACCCTATTACCAAGTCTCCGCAGTCCGTCGGTCCGTCCGTCCGTCTGTCAGCGAAAGTCAAAGGAAAGACAGACACAGTTGAAATTTTCACTGATTGTGTATTTCTATTGTCGCTATGACATAAAATAATAAAATCATAAAATAAAAAAATACAACCGACTTCCAAAAAAAAAACACTAGAAAGTAAAAAATAACTTTAATTTCAGAAGTCGGTGTTTTTGTTACTTTCTTCGTATTTTGACACCGACTTCCGAAATTAAAGTTATTTTTTACTTTCTAGTGTTTTTTTTTTGGAAGTCGGTTGTATTTTTTTATAAAAAGTTTTTTATTTTTCACTTTTTAGTGGTGCCCCCGGTGCCCCACACCTAACAACACCACTGCAAAATCGCAGAAAAGCAAAATACGCAATTTCGATTATCAAAGAATCATCTAAACAGTCAAATTCCAGGTATTTCGATTTAAAATCCAAAGTTCGTAACCGATTTTGATATGATTTAAATGGGACCAATCTACAAGTATATCCTTTCAGATAAAACAAGAATTTTTCAAATCGGTTCATAAGTGTCGGAGTTATGAGGTAACAAACATAAAAAAAAACATACAACCGAATTGATAATTCAAGAAACGTGTTCTTTTTCGGTTTGTTTTACGGAACCCTTCATGTGCGAGTTGTTAGTCCGACTCGAACTAGGACAGTGTTTCACGATTTCATGTTTCGTCCTATACCTAAAAGCTGTTCATAATAATGACCGCTTTTTAGGTTTTTTGTTTTATCTGTTATTAACCCTGTATAGGTAGGTTCTTTCTATCTCAAAAGGCGCGTATGTTGTGAAGGGGTAATAATACCTCTGAACATGCTATAATTACAGCCACTAAATCATTTTAGCAGCGAGTTTAGTGTTATGCTAAACTTAGGAGCGGTTTCGCACGCGTAGAACTAATTTATCATAACCTTTTGTAGTCTGCAGCATTTAATTGGCGAGCCCAGTTACCGAAATAACAAGTAGTTTTTCAAAATTAGCTAAATACCCTGAATACCTACTTTAGATAGGTACATAATCTAGTGTCACGTCAGTAGGGTGAGGCTAAACCAGTGGCTCTCAAACTTATTACCTACGTCAACTATAGATAGGCGCCGGAACTCCGGGAGGGCGGTGCAAGGGGTGCACTTGCACAGGCTTTCAAAAAAAAACACTACAAAGTAAACTTTAATTTCGGAAGTCGGTGTTTTTGTTAGTTTCTTCGTATTTTGACACCGACTTCCGAAATTAAAGTTATTTTTAAATTTGTAGTGTTTTTTTTTATTTGGAAGTCGGTTTTAGGTATTTTTTTGTAAAAAGTTTTTTATTTTTCACTTTTTAGTTAGATGGGACCAATCTGCAAGTAAGTACCTATACCCTTTCAGATAAAACAAGAATTTTTCAAATCGGTTCATAATTGACGGAGTTACGAGGTAACAAACATAAAAAAATACAACTGAATTGAGAACCTCCGCGTTTTTGGGAAGTCAGTTAAAAAACATACGAAAATAATAAAAAAATAGACAATTTTCCATGAGAAATCCAAAAATAAATTCAACCCCTACATTGCTGTACCTACCTACTTACCTAGTGCTTGTGATTGCGACCAACGTATCAATCCAGATAATCTGTGAGATAGCAATATATTCATTTAAAAAGCACCTGTTCCGTGGAAAGCACAATTTCAAAATCAGCTAACATTCTTGATCCCCCTATATCCGAACTGGAAATCAAATTCCACAAACAAAAGCGATTTTCTTAAACATGTTGCCGTGGCACAGGCATGTTATTTCAGCTTGCTTCCAATTTACCGACCAGCCGTAACATTCGGTTTTTAAAAATAAATAAAATCAGTTATCTGTATCTCCGGTTTACGTTATCGGGACATGGCTTTGTGACGATGCGAGGCGTGTGCCTGTTTTTACTGACACTATGCGAGACTTTTCATTATTCACTGTTGCATCTCAAGTCACAGCGCATTGATCCATAAACACATGTATAAAACATGGTAAAAACTCTTAGTGCGCCAGGCCAAGTTCCGGCTTAACGCTCGCAGTGTGTATATTTACACGAAATATTTCGAGCAGTTTTTACCCCCCCTCATAACTTTGTAATAATAACTTGTAATAATCGCAACTTGATGAAACCACCATTTATTAGGTACTCTAACCAAGTTGAAGAATACTGGAACGTTTCAAAACATTAAGTTAAACCGCTGATAAGTTACAGGGGACCAAAAAGTGAAAATTTTGCTATCACTGATTGACTCATCAAAATTATGGGGCACTTCCAATCATGCTAGAAAGTTCAAATTTGCTAAGAATCTATCTTCACACCAAATTTTAACTTTCTAGCATCTGACATGTGTCTTTTGAGAATACCAGTGAACAGCTAGTTTATTCTGTAAATAATCATTTCGATATCGACTTCACCTGAGTGACTAAGCTTACAAAGTGAACTTTATTTCACACATCATAAGGTCTTATATTTATACGAATTTGAAAATCACCTCGGATTCCGCTGTCGAGACACGAAAATGTTGTTACAGAATAGCACTGCTGAGCTTGGATCTTTCATTATTTTTAAACGGTCAGGAAAGATCCAAGCTCTCTGTTCTGAAATGCTTGGCCTATATTGATGTCACTATTTGAATTTTATAGGGCGAATTTTTGGGGAGAGGAACTCTGCCTTTTTTCACAGTTTTGTTTTGGGAGATTGTACTTTACAGCAAATGTCTTACAGAAAAAGGAGGGAACTACTCTCTATAAATGTTTCACTCGAGTACAAAAAAAAAATTAGTTGGCGAAATGATCTATGACGCCATTATTCCGATACCGCTTTACAATTTCGAATCTGTCAACGCTAACGTCCATACTACGTTGAATACACCGGTTCTCGTCCGATCACCGAAGTTCGGGCGCGGTCAATACTTGGATAGGTGACCGCCTGGGAACACCCCATGTCGTTGGCTTTTTTTTTATTGATATTAACACTGAAAACAATTTTGTATTCCTCTTTTTGCAACGTTTTTCTTTTAAACGCTAATTAATCCGATATGAACATCAAATTAGCACCTAATTATTTTTATCCAACCCAGCTAAGAACGATGACCCTTGTTATGCCCGCATTCCGCCATTTTGAATCAGATAAAATTTTAAATTGCCTCAGTTATCGTACAATCACGCATGACGTCGGTCATACGTTATTTAACGTGTGTAATTTGTAGAAAATTACCTGTTGGGAAACAGAAGTGATTATTATCGGAATGGATTGACAATGGTCAATGTTTAGGTATTTTTCCGAATTCAACTACCTAGGTTTTCGCCGCGGCTTCGCCCTGAGACTTAACACTTTCTGGAAGTAATCTTAAGCCTTCTTTGAACCTCAGCGATTCTCTAGATTCCTATTCTATCAGTAAAAGAATTTTCGAAATCGGATCGGACCTTCAGAGAGTTTTAAAACATTTTAATGTCCTAAGTAATAGTTTAGTTTAAATAACTGTTATATTTGTTGAGTCACTGCATGTCAGAGTGTCATGCGTTTTGGAAATTTTAGTACAATGATACAATACGATAATACAAACTTCGGACAAAAAAATATTCGTGAATGAATCATAATTTTCAATGACATCAGAAATCTGATACCAACTGAAAATTCCAATCTCACAATCGCCAACGTCCATACTACGTTGAATACACCGGTTCTCGTCCGATCACCGAAGTTAAGCAACATCGGGCGCGGTCAGTACTTGGATGGGTGACCGCCTGGGAACACCGCGTGACGTTGGCTTTTTGCTTTTCCACATTTTGTGAAACATTTTACAACTTTTAGTTTGTAATTTTCAATCGTCAATTATAAGTTATCTACTGTTACATCGGCACATAGAGGTTCAAAATTCGGCCGCAAGTTTTTGGAAGTGACATAGATTGTATATTTCGTGTGCGTTCGCCCAGCGGAATGTTGTTGAATTAAAAGATTTTAATTATGCAGATATTTAGTGTATGACGTCGTATAATTGTGTATGGTATAAAAAAATTTGTGCACGCAGCCATTGTGGAGAAATTCACCAAAAACTGATTCCGCTGGGCGAACGTTGTCCTGGCGGAACTTTTTTTAATCCATAGACTTTAGAAGAAAAGAGATGTGTCCAAAAATTAGTGTGTATTTGTGTGTAATTGTGTATGTATGAATAAAATTAGTGCATGCATAAACTTCGGAGAAATTCAAGTTTCCGCTACGCGAACGTTTGGCCATTACCTAGTTTTCATATAAAGCGCTTACATAGAGAGCTGTAGATTTTTACATAAGTTGTTTTGAATTTGTTTATATTTGTTTAAAAAACAGGTTTAGAAAAAATCGTAGGGCTTAAAAGATAAAAATATAAACGTAAAATACGCTTATTAGGTCTTAGTTCTTAAAGTATGCACTTTGGGGTCTAGATTTTCACGTTTATACAAACCTTGTAAGTGTCTGCAACATGTTGCCAAGTATCAATGATGTTCCGTTAGTAATTAAAGAGTTATAGGACAATTTACCATGAATTGATCACTGTTTACAAAGCAGTCAAATATCACGCCGTTCTAAACGAATTGCATGGTAAAATGTATGCCAATAATTAGTGTATTCATTCAACTATTCACATGCAAAATTTCATGTCATTAAATTCAGTAATTAAAGAAAAACAATTATAATACTGACGAAGCATCGAAAACCTACATAACCCGACCAAGTTCGAATAGCTACAAAAAAGCGGCCGTGCAATATATTTAGGTAACATCCCAAAATTTACAGTATAATATCGGTATTGAATTGGTATAGGTGATAACACAATTGTTGTTTCGATATAATAATGTCATTTATTTTTGTACACCTACTTTTTAAATGTATTTGACTATGACAGAAAGTAGGTACTATTTACGTAGGTACTTTATTTAAGTATGCTTTTGAGACTTTAGATATAATCTAGATATACCTATTATTTAAGACAAATAAAATTCATACAGCTTATTTCTATTGAAGATTTCACGGATCAGGATTCTAACTATAGACCCCTTAGGGAAATTAAATAATTACCACATGTAAGTACCTACTACTGTTTAGGTAAATATTTATCATATTGTAGCTTATTACACTATTTAACCAATGGACTAGGCATGCACGAGCGTTCCCCTTTGCAACTTTAGTGGATCAAACAATCTAATAAGTTAAAAAAAACTACTTCTTGAATCGATTTTTTAATTGATGTATACCGTTGTACTGGTAGTGACTTATGTATGTTGAGGTTATTTACTGTATTTGCTACTCATTTAAGAATATTTTCTTGAAAATACCTTTTTTATACCAATCTTTTAGTTTATAAGCACTTTTTTAATGTTGATCTAATCTAAACAACTGAATAGTCTAGTTATGTGATGTGATTTAATTTTTATTGAAGCTCGAAATATTACACTTACCCTTATATTCATAATCGTTTATTAAACCTATTTTAGTTAAAACACATTTAAGTCTATTGCTGTCGTTGCAAGCGTTTGTTAACGTTATCATAATTACCTACTTACATAATTAAGTATTATATGTAATTAAAAATATTTTTGTACTCGAATGTTTAAATAGAGAAGTACTTGTTAATTGAAGATTTATTTTTATCGTAGATAGTGGCGTTATTATTAAAAAAATAATTTTCATTCAAGAAATGCAATTGTTTTATTTTTTCATTCAAGAAATGCAATTGTTTTATTTTTTCCTAACGCTTGTGTACGTAACTGTACCATATTAATAAATACTATATTGCAAGGTTAAGAACGTTTCTAAGATATATGGCACGGCCGCTTTTTTGTAGCCATCCGAACTTGGTCGGGTTATGTAGGTTTTCGATGCTTCGTCAGTATTATAATTGTTTTTCTTTAATTACTGAATTTAATGACATGAAATTTTGCATGTGAATAGTTGAATGAATACACTAATTATTGGCATACATTTTACCATGCAATTCGTTTAGAACGGCGTGATATTTGACTGCTTTGTAAACAGTGATCAATTCATGGTAAATTGTCCTATAACTCTTTAATTACTAACGGAACATCATTGATACTTGGCAACATGTTGCAGACACTTACAAGGTTTGTATAAACGTGAAAATCTAGACCCCAAAGTGCATACTTTAAGAACTAAGACCTAATAAGCGTATTTTACGTTTATATTTTTATCTTTTAAGCCCTACGATTTTTTCTAAATCCATTTTTTAAACAAATATAAACAAATTCAAAACATTTTATGTAAAAATCTACAGCTCTCTATGTAAGCGCTTTATATGAAAACTAGGTAATGGCCAAACGTTCGCGTAGCGGAAACTTGAATTTCTCCGAAGTTTATGCATGCACTAATTTTATTCATACATACACAATTACACACAAACACACACTAATTTTTGGACACATCTCTTTTCTTCTAAAATCTATGGATTAAAAAAAGTTCCGCCAGGACAACGTTCGCCCAGCGGAATCAGTTTTTGGTGAATTTCTCCACAATGGCTGCGTGCACAAATTTTTTTATACCATACACAATTATACGACGTCATACACTAAATATCTGCATAATTAAAATCTTTTAATTCAACAACATTCCGCTGGGCGAACGCACACGTATATTTCTTTGTAATTAAGTAATTAGTTTTTTTTATATACCTACCTAATAAAACTTATTCTATTTCATTTATGTCATTTATCTACATCTATAAAAGTAATAATTTAAAATTCTGTCTTTATGCATATGAAATATTTGTCTATCTGTATTTTTTTTTTAAATAACACTGGGCAAAAAAAAAAATTTAGTTTAATTTTGCATGTCATTGTTAAGCAGGGGTTAGTGACTCCCTAATTAAAAACCAGCAATAGGTACTCTGCAAACATTGCATGAGATGAGACAGAAACTTTCCTTGATCTCTTTTCCAATGAAGCCATTTTTTGGTGAAAGTGCTCATCGTGTACATCACTGTAGGTAGGTAGCTACCTGAGTTTTCTGATAAAAAATCTAGGCATGCACAGAAAGACTATTTTTAGGGTTCCGTAGTCAAATGGCAAAAACGGATCCCTTATAGATTCGTCATGTCTGTCCGTCTGTCTGTCCGTCCGTATGTCACAGCCACTTTTCTCCGAAACTATAATAACTATGCTGTTGAAATTTGGTAAGTAGATGTATTCCGTGAACCGCATAAAGATTTTCACACCAAAATAGAAAAAAAACAATAAATTTTGGGGGTCCCCATACACTGGTTATGCTGCCAGCCTTTTGCGCTCCTTACCAGTGGCTAGCGATGCAGACAAATTTTTCGACGCCTTATGTTAGTTTTATTTTTAGTTTGTACGGAAGTTTCTGGTTTATACGGAACCCTCGGTGCGCGAGTCCGACTCGCACTTGGCCGGTAATGTTGGCTTTCATCTCAAAGCTGTAAGATTTTGCTTTAAAAACTAAGTTGAATTTAATAGCACGAAACATAACCGCAGATTTAACGCAAAATCGAGACAATGAACGATACCTACGAATATTAATAAAACAATATTGTGGCGGTTACCGCAAACAAACTACCCCCTACTTACTATAAAAAACATATTTAAGAAAGTGGCATTTTCATGTTTTCTATACGTGATGGAATCTTTTGGTAATAGAGACATAATTTTTTATAAAACACAACATGATTTTTTTGAGTGTTTCATAGTGTAACAGTCACTCACATGATCCTTAGGTTTTCGCCAAACCATAGGTTGACCAAAAGGCATCTTCGTTGGTTTCCCATTGAACCAGTTAGTCAAATTCTTGCGGCATGAGTAACGACACATATGTGGCACCCAATATTTGTCTTGGTTGCGAATGTCTTAACCAAAATATTCACGAATAATATTTATTTATGTGATCGCTTCTAAAAAAAATTTAGAACTACCCTCCTAAATTGAGAAAAATAGAATTTAAAAAAATCTCCTTTCTTAACGTTATTGAAATAAATTATTATTTTCTGATACTACTAAGTGCATGATTATCTAAGAAATAAGGTTCCGTGCAAAACAATCAAGCACTTGAAAATAGAAGCAAGGGCAAAAGCTAGTTCCAAATAAATAAATGAACTATATGCATTAAAGTATTTATTTCCATTTTATATCACAAATTTTAAACATAATTACATTCAACAATAAATGCCATATTGCTGGCCGCACGATTGTTACATAAAATTGTACTCATTTTATGACATAATGTCATAACCAATAAATTAAATGCACATTTCAAATGCTCAACTTAAAACAATAACACTTATTTACTACATTATTTTATGATACTTCTTCCGCAGATCACCTTTTCAAGACTGGCCTGTAAATAAAAAAACTTTAATTATATCATCTGCATACAGCTTCATCCAGTAGTACAGCCGGTCTATTCTGTCCACATCTCACCGTGTACACTTGGTGGAGTGAACGACATGTGAGCTTTCATGCGATCTTGTTTGTATGGTTTGACAGCTCACTTGTCGTTCACTTTGCCAAAGTTATCACTTCGACATGTTTACAGAATCGCACTACTGTAGTGCGATTCAGTAAACATGTCGAAGTGAACACTTAGGGGAAGTGAACGACCAGTGAGCTGTCAAACCATACAAACAAGATGGCATGACAGGTCACTTGTCGTTCACTACACCTAAGTGATCACGGTGAGATGTCGACAGAATCGACCGGCTGGAAGCACCCCATTACACCGTGTTCTTCACGTGATCCATAAACTTTAGCAAATGCTTCTATAGCTTTAACAAAACAAATCTAACAAAAGAAGTACTTAGTCCATAAAAAGACTTTGTTACAACAATATATTTTGTAATTTAATTTAATGAAGTTTAATTATACTATGCAGTATGAAAGGGTCTTAATTTGGCCTTTGTTGCTGCTAATTGCAATTAAAATGAAAATCTATCAAATTCTATTTGCGTTTCATTTAAGACGTAATTCGGATAAAAAAAGAGGCATGCATTTCGGGTGATTTACGCCAAGGTATTGAGTTTTTATGAAAATTAACAAAAAATAAGAATCAATTGATGTGTCTGTAGTGTATGTAGATATCAATATATCGAACTACCTACAAACTGATAACAGTATTGTGACGTTGCCTCGGGCGCACACGTCGCTCGGTTATAAATACCGGTACGAGTGGTGGGGCGGGCAGTCGTTGACGAACTGGCGGCCTGTGCGGTGGTGCGTTGGCGAGTCAACTGACAATATTGTAATAGTATATAAGTATTCTCTACAGTGTCCGTAATGAAAAATGCTTATTTTCATGTTCTGAACATGTAAATTGTCTGGAACACGGTGTATTCAACAGGTGTTCCAGAAGCGGGTGCTGGTATTAAAATTCAAGCAAGGTTTTCTGTAGCTGTACTGAGTAATGAAATAAGAAATAATATGAAAATATATTTGTTTTACTTCCTTTAGAAACACGACCTCAAAAAATGACTAAAAAGAAAAAACATACAGTCTCATGCAGTCAATGGCATCGAATCTGTTATTGGACTTATATACAACGTGTAACAGAGTAAACGCAATACCTCTTAAGGGGGTCATTGAACTCATAATTAAGAACAACTTTTACTATGGAACCAATACAGAAATCGCGAAAAAAAATCGACTGCCCCATACATTTTTGTACGCATAACAACGCGATTTCGCGAAAAAAAATCTCTCATCATTATGAACCCCCCCCCCCCCTCCCCCTCAATGACCCCTTAAGAGGTATTGCGTGTATTCTGTTACAGGTTGTATAAACACCACTAACTGCACCTGACAGCTTGAAAAGTGTTTTTAGGACAAACAAGTCCATAGCTTATTACAACTTAGGTTAGCAATTTCAAAAGTAAAAAGAAGAAACTAGACACACCATCTACCCCGGCACAGCAGACTCATTGGACTCACAACACATGGAGTTCAGTGAACCTACTGAGCAGAACAGTATTGGATCAAACTCAGTTCGCATAAACATTTCACACAACATTTCGTTCCAATATTATTAAAAGGCGACAAATGTCTAAATAACGGGATTTCTTCTTCCCTACTTTAAAAACTGTGCCTTAAAAGAATTGTAGGCGTATCCATATTTCTTCCATCAGTAATTTATTGAAAACCAAACACATTGCATGATATCTTGTCGAAACAAAATAAATAGACGTAATACCATAGAGCCAACTTACTTTTTCTGAAACCCAAACTTGCTAAGCAGAGTCGGTTGGTTGCTAGGCAAAGGCGGCGATTTCTTGATCCCATTCACTTTATGCGCAGACTTTTTGAATCCATTCATGTTGGTCCTCGGTTTGTTAGGTTGGCTTCCAAACATTGGCCTTGATTGGCTGCTTGACCACATTGATCTTGTAGGGGAGGCGCCGAAAGATGTCTGTAAAACAGGGGGATTAAATTGCGATACCATAAAAGCATACAAGTGCCAGTTAAAAAATGGACTTTTTTCGACAACAGGTTCACCTGTGGATTGATTTGACCACAAATTCTTACAAATTTTATAGGCTTAAGGAATCATTGCTAACTCTGCAATATGGGTAGAAGAAAGAAATCACTTAATAAAAATCTGCCATTGCTAGCTGCAATGAACTTTTTTGAAATGAAATTTAAAGAAAAAACTTTTTAAAGAAATTTATGATAGGAGACATTGTTATTGAATTGTGATTTGGAGGTAGGATATTTAATCGCTTCATGTTAAATACTGGGACTCAGCTGCATGCCGATAGAAAGGAATCCGACCCCTACAAAAGTGATAAGTCTCTGCAAAAGATGATTAACCAAAAGTGTCAAACTAACCTGTGATGTAGTAGGTGTAATCAAAGTCTCCATAGGATAAGTATTCTCTATCACAGATTCTTCACTCTCCGTATGTTCCATTAACTGCACATCCATATCCATCTTCAAGGAACGTCTTGGACTAGGTTCTAAAATAGGACTATGAGGTCGTTTCGGCGAACTGTTGCCTGGAGAATTTTCTTTTTGAGAATCCTCCTCCAAGCATACCACTTCTTCCTCAATCATTACACAAGTTGAACTACGTTTTTTAAATGGATTTCTGCTAATTTTTTCTGGAGATTCTTCTATAGTAATACTCTCTTTTGACACATTATTGTCATTGGTCTGTATTTCTTCAGTACTGGAGAAAAATTTGCTTTCAACTACATTATTATCTAAGACGGTTCTAGGGAATCTGCTGAGTTTCTTAAGAACTGAATAGCTGCCAGTTTTGAGGCATTTTCTAAAAGATCTTTCTTTGTTTTCTAGTATAGGAGATTTGTTTTTTCGAGTACTGAATCGGTCAGTGGTCTCGTCTTCAAATATTGGTTTGTTGTGCTTGTTTTCTGAGTATTGAGTAAATGTTTCGCTAACTTCATTATCACTATCAATTTTCAGCTTCTTATTGGCCGGTTCTGTACAATACATATTGCTTAGTGTTTCTATTGTTAAACTGAAAAATAGAAAAAGAAGTATAGTTATTTACAGTTAAAAAAAATGCGTGTGACCAAACAAAACAAAACTAGTGCATTTAGCAAAATGTTTGGTACCGCTATGTCCTTCAAGTGCTAAATATAGCGTCTTATGACGTCATTTTCTTGTATAGATAGATAATTTCGACTTAGCTATCGCCAACGTCCATACTACGTTGAATACACCGGTTCTCGTCCGATCACCGAAGTTAAGCAACATCGGGCGCGGTCAGTACTTGGATGGGTGACCGCCTGGGAACACCGCGTGACGTTGGCTTTTTGATTATTACAATTTTTTTTTAGATTTTGAGTTTTCCTTGCCATTGGATTTTTACATTTATTCTCTAAATGCTACCCTAATTTTACAATTCTGATTACATTTCTACAGCAAAAAATGTTTTTTTTTTTTTTTTTTTTTAATGCATACCTCTCATCTTGATCCTGAGTTTCAGGTACGACTTTACTGACTAGATTGACGACCTTCCTAGGTCTCGTGGTAGGAACTGCTAATATTGGCTCTGGTTTCTTTTCTTTCTTCAGCCAAGGACTTGGCTCAACGAGGTGTGGTGTAAACTCTTTGCTCCATATGCTGGGGTGTGGGGACACTCCCTTGTCTTTCCAGTTTTTTGTTCTTACAGGTTCATTCTGAAACGCATTACATTACTGTTTTTAGAATTTGTTAAAATTAATTTTTATATAATGATTTTGTATTGTTTTAGTCCTGTCCTGCTGAAATCGTATTATTAGAAGAGTAGTGACTTATGTTCACCTCATTGTTAACACCATGTCATCTGGCAGCTGGGCAAGACCTAGGGCCCCCCCAAGTATTGTCACAAGAAACACTTTCTTTGGAAACCAAGTAAGTACCGAAAAACGGTAGACAGTGGACTTAATTATTTTTGTATGATTTTACCTTACTGCTACAGTAGTCAGGATGCCAGTCGTCCATTTTCTTCAATGAGAAAGGGTCAAGATTTCCAAGGGCTAACTGAAAAGCAGTTTTAGGATCCAGCAGTTCACCAGCATTAACACATAATGCTTGCTCAACATCTGAAATAAGTTACATTTAAATATTTATACTTGATTTTACTTGAAAAACAATTATTGCACTGCTTCACCTTGTTAACAAAAAGATTATAGAAATATTAGTTATTATTTTGTCAATAAAACTTTGTTTTGTTTAATAGTGATATTTTATTTTTATTTTATTTTATTTTATTTTTTCGATATATAGTGTAAACCCTTTAAAACGACACTGAAGGGACTGTGCATTTTATGGCGTTATAGAGGGTTGTCATTAAATGGAGAAGAAAAATCAGAAAAAAAAAAATCAGACTAGTGTTATTAGTTATGTACATAAAAATTATTATTATTTGACAGATAATCGTAACATATAGATAATCCATGACTCCTACTTATTAGTCATGGTCAACAACTGTCTACATGTGCAAGCAATCCCAATATGTTAACAAAAGAACGAATTTCTTAGAAAGTTCGGTATGCATGATGCTGACAGTCGAGTTTATTGCGGGCTAGGATAATAAAGCGACATTAGAACGTACACAGCTGCGCAGTTTTAACTAATTTTACTAAATTTTTGTTGTTATTGAGAGTGGGTGTAATGCTATGTAGAATAATGTAGAGTTTATCATTGTATGGAAGACAAGTTAAACCAACCAAAGCCAATTGATTTCGACGCTTTAGGGAGTTTGTCGTTAAATCGAATGACGTAACATGGAGTTTACTCTGTATTTAAAAGTTTTTTTTATTTAAAACAAAGTTACTTTTCGTCAAAATCGGGAGTTTACAAAATACCTCCCGATGTTAACGATTGCTTGCATTTATGAACATATATACAAACTAGCTGTCCCGCGCAACTTCGTCTGCGTCACATTTTCCGCTCCTAAATAATATTGCAACAAAAAATTGAGATTTAAACTATCCTATCTCTCAAGTTGGATCGAACTGCACATGGTGTGCGAATTTTATTATAATCGGTTAAGTGGTTTAGGAGCCCATTGAGGACAAACATTGTGACACGAGATTTATATATATTAAGATTAAAGCAGAAACTGACTGACTAATCGATCAACGCACAGCCGGAAGTACTGATCGTAGAGAGCTGAAATTTGGCATGTAGCTGACACTCCTTAGGGGTGCACAAGAGAGGATTACCTGATATTCCTACGGGAACGGGAAAAATCACGTATATATAAATGCGTACTAAGTCGCGGGCGAAAGGTATTACTTATCATAATATTATTTTATTTATTTATTTAAACTTTTCGCACAAAAAAAAATTACAAAGGCGGACTTAATGCCTTAGGCATTCTCTACCAGTCAACCAAGGGTGGTAGGCTATTTTCGATCAAATCGACTTTCAAATCATTAGTTCTACATATTTCAAACATAGTAACTTTACCTTCATCATCAGGTTCAGTCAGTCTCACCATCTTTCTCTCTAATGGATCGTAAACATACTGATGCTTGAATGTCGCTTCAGCTTTCAGGAAACTCTCCCTATACTCATCAGTTACTACTAAGGACGACTTCTTATAGAAACTCGGCAGTTTTTTCAGAGCCTGTTGAACACATTGCAAATTAGTATAATTTATTTAAGTTCTCTTTTTATTCTGTGAAGAAAGTACCTAACGACCCTATGCACGCGGTGTATTTTTAACGCGCCGACGACGAACGTATTACGCACGCGCGCTCACGGCGCTGTGACACTCAACAAGAAGCAGTAATGTAACCGTCCGCGCCGATGACGCGCGCAAATAAGCGTCGGTGCGTTAAAAAAACTTGTGCAAAGGCCCTAAGCAGACTGAACTGATATACAGTGATCTAGTGCTCTAGCTAGTGGGCCTCATTTAGGGCATCTGAGGTAAATTTGCCTTACACAAGAAATAAAGAAAGGAAAATGTGAACATTCATCATTTACCGAGGTAAATGCAGTTCTTCTTAGGATCCTTCATCCGAGAAGAATTGAGGAGCGTCTCAGAAATGCGACCACAATGGCGAAGACAGGACCGGCAGCAAACGCGGCATTTACAAGTTTATATCTTGTGGCATCTTATCTGGTCATTTATTGAACTATCATGTTGTATACTCTATAACACAATGTATGTTATCTTCCCAATTTCTTATCTATTTTCACTATCGTTATCACAATGATGGTGCAGAGATGGACAAACAAAAAGATTAAGTCATATTTAAAAATAACACTTTCATACATTCATCTGTTTACAGATTCAGCCTTTACATTGACCTCATCTTGTTCAAGTAAGCAACTATTCGTCAAAAACTTACATTTGCGAAATTAGAATCCTGTGTAGCAGTAACAAATTGTCTCGCCTTCGCCAGTCCTATGCCAGGCAGGGATGCTAAATAGTCACAACCAGACATGATACACATCTGCCTGAACTTGTCAAACGTGTAGTGTTCTATGGGGCATTTCATTGCCAGAGGTAGTTTTGTTGTATCAACTAGAGTGCCTATTCCGTCGAGATCCATTTTGAATAGTACCTGGAATTATTGAAAAACAAAACATATTAATAATTATTATGAAAAACTGCCAGCAGAAGTGGAAGTCGACTGGTTACGTCGCATGTATGTACCGGAGAGGTGGACGAAGATCGTCACTCACTGGAGTCCTGAAGAAGGGCTTCGTTGTCGAGTTTGACCTCGGCGAAGGTGGCGTTACGATTTCATTATGTTTGCGGGGCAAATTAGCCAGAGGTCGCTCAAGACAAAGAGATTTGGTAGGTGAAAGGGGAGGTCTTTACCCAGCAGTGATTCACAAGTGCAGACCAACAAAAAAATATATTAAGAATGATATTTTTCTATACTAATATTATAAAGAGGTAACATTTGTTTGTAAGTTTGTATGTAGGGGGTAATCTCAGGAACTACTGGTCCGATTTGAAAAATTCTTTCAGTGTTAGATAGCCCATTTATCATCACGCTAAGACAAATAGGAGCGGAGCAATAATGGAAAATGTGGCGCAGACGAAGTTGCGCGGGTCAGCTAGTATAATATAAATGTGTTGTGATTTGCCAATTTAATGTTGGGTTGCTTCTACCTTAAATTGCCTTCGACTAACCAATTATTTCAGGAACGGAATGCTAAAAGTTGTGAGACTAATCCTGTTTGAGGTAATCCCTGTGTTATGTATGAGCAAACAATGTCTATATAAACTACTATATTGTAAGCTAATTTTATCATGTCTGTGTAGACAATCTCAATCTCTATTTTTTCAATCTTTTTTTTCTTGTGTTATCTTTAACAGGAATTTCTGCCAAAGATGAAGATTTCATTAAGATAAAAAATATTAAATGATGAATAAAAATTATACCTTAGTACACCCAAACAAAATCAAATCTGAGTCTTCAGTGATGACTACATGAGCAATATTCTTGATGTTCAAATAAGCTAGTTGTGCATCAGCCTCATAAGGGGCCACTATGCAGTCCACATTGCGTTTCCTGCACTCTTTGATGAGGCTTAGAGCCATAGCATGAGTGATATCCACACTACGCCTCATGTAGGAACGAGCTTCTTCTATCTGAAATTAAGTTTTTTTATTTATTTATTATTTGAACTGTTTGGATTACAAAGAGTTTATTAACTGCCTGTATTCTTAAATGTTTAATGAGGCTAAAGGTGTGAGGAAAAGGCTCACACACAAAGGTCTAACATTAGGACTAAGTGCAAAACCAAACACCAATAGATAGATAGGTGTAAGGGGCCATAGCCTGCAGCTCCATTGTGAAACTGATAATAAGTTGATGTGGAAAATGGTGTTGTTGCCCAATCTATTTAAAATAGTAACTAAATAAAGCAAGAAATTAAAAAGAGAGACAGTTTATCCTGTACCCCTATAAAGAGGATGAAAACTGGAGAGTTTTATTATGAGAATATTGTAAATGGATTATTTACCTTTCCAAGACTTAGCAGCTCAGCTGCTCTTTTCTTAGATATGTCACGAGATCTGGAATTTGTTACCAACAAAAATAAGGAAACAGATACTACAGGTATTAAAAATCCAACAGACTCCAATTATTTTATAAATATCTGCATAAGTGCATAATGAAGAGTATTCATAATTATAATCATACTTTATTTGTCAGTCAGTACATAGTCGGTATGTATATTACATGGTCTAAAGTTTATTTTGGATTGTTTCATCATATTCTACAACAAACACAAAAGACTAAAATTAGAACCATGTTACTCCTGAGGTTTGATGATTTAAATTAATAGAAATTATGGCTGTTTATCTGGCAGTAGATTGTAACATCCCACAGCTGCGACTACCACATTATCTTTTGACTCTTGAATTGTTATTGTTTTTTTTTTTTATTAATCAGCAATAATATGTAGTATTTATTAATTTATATGTTATTTATTTATTTATTTATTTATTATATACTTTATTGTACACCAAAAATTAAATACAATAGGAAACTTAGAACTATAATACATACAATGGGCGGCCTTATCGCATTTCGCAATCTCTTCCAGGCAACCTGGGATGGAGACAGTATTTGACTGGACATGAAATTGGGGCTGTTATGGTGTGACATAAGAAAAACAAAAAAAAATTATAATATAACATAATAGATACACAGATACATACATAATACGCTAATAATATATACATAAAGACTAAATAAAAGGTAGTAAAAATAAATTATGGATATCGACATAATCACGGTGACAGGTAATGTTCCTTGAAAAGTTTTTTAAAGGCAGGTAACGACTGAGCGCGTCTCACTGGAACTGGCAAAGCATTCCACAGACGGGCAGCCTGAACAGTAAAAGATTTATCCAGGAAATTTGTGGAATGCATTGGCATCCTCAGTCGTAAGTTATCTGATGACTTCAGAAATCTAGTGTGAGAATCGCTAAGAAACTGAAAACGTTTCTTAAGATAAAGAGGGGTGAAAGGGGAAAAAAGAACATTGTATAATAGGAAAAGAATATGAGCATTCCGGCGAAGGCGAATTGGCAACCACTTGAGCATCAGACGAAATTCGGATACATGGTCATATTTGCGCATTTGTATTGTACTTACTCTCTCCTCTTGGATTCAGTCATTGCTTTAGCAGGCAAGTGCCTCCCGTCAAATACTAATATAGGCTTGATATTCTTCGATAACAGCATCGTCACATATTTTAGGCAGTACCTAATGTGTCTGAAATTCAAAACCAATAATTAAGGATAGTTTCAGGGATAAAATACTGTATGAAAATAGCAATTCATTAATGGTGCTAGCTGGCTGTAATGAAATTAAGCGTGTCTGATACTACTAGGATTACTAAATGTGCTGTAAAGAACAGTTTCTCTCTCATAATTTGTAATAGATTCCTCATGCATTTGCATCGACATGCAAGAGTAGGTTATACAAAAAAATACAAATACTTACTGACTTAAATAAACGAAATACATAAACCAGGACTTACATATCAGTCTCTTCACCTCGTACCAGTTTATCAGCGCAAGCAAAGGCGCCTTTATGTAGCCAACAATATGAATCAATAGCTACTGTACAACCACTAAATTCATTAACATTAGTCCGTCTAGAGGCTTTCTCTATAAACGGTAATAAACCCGTAATACCCATGATTCTTATGTTAAAGATTTACTCCATATTTCTAGAAATTCTACTAGAAGATACAAAAATAATAACTTCGATGCAAAAGTGTCAAAAAAACGTCAATATTCGCGCCTTTCTCGACGCCATGTTTGATAAACTGACTAGTGAAGTGATTAATATGATCATGATAAACAAAATTATTGTGTGAATGATGTTACTAAACAACTTATATCATCTCAACTTATATTACAGATAATCGATTATAACAGTGTTTTATTCATTTTAGATAACATAATATCGGGTTATACAAAACTATATTTTGTGTTTTACGTTGTAATATTGTAAGCTGTTTTACGTGATGGCTTTTGATTACCCATACACATTTAGATTGAGGGTAGGTACCCTGTTTTATTTTTTATGTTTGAGAAGGGTTTCCACTTGACTCTAGTCTGGTCAGAGATGACAGAGACACAGTAGTCTATGTACCTAGAATTCACATTTGGAATATGGATCGATTGATGAGGGTAGTTGAAAAATTTCTTTTTACTGGATAAAAGTGATGGTGGCAGCACAGTTTGGCCTCATAATTTTATTTGGAAATATAAAATTATTAGATTGGTCGGTCAGCGTGTCTGTATCATAATATTATATATGTTTGAAATCACGTAAAATGATACTAAATCTACGCATACTGTCGTCGGCTGCAGCGGTTGCGATAACTTGTGCTGTGTCTGCAGCAGCCTACTACTACAGAAGTCGCAATACTGATATCAATGAAGTAATGGTTTTCTGCAAACTACAATACAACGCTTTTAATTGTTTCGATAAATTGATGAGTTATGTGGAAGCGGCCAAGAAAACAGTCAACGTCTGCATGCCCAGCATTCACAACCCTGCTATACAAGGTCGTTTGGTCAATTTGATACAGAAGAAAAATATTAAGATCCGTATGATGATAGACAAGTCTGGATACAACGATTCGACAGATTTTTTTATTAAGGAGCTCATTGAAGCTGGTGAGTTTATTTTGACTACTCTTATGATAGTAAAATCAAATACTAGCTTTTGTCCGGAACTTCATACGATCATATTCCGGTTTTTCCTGTGCCCGTAGAAATTTTGGGAAATTCTCTCTTAGTGCCCCCCTCCCCTACCCTTCCCGAAGAACTTTAATAATGCCAAATTTCAACTTTCTACGGACATTAGTTTGGCTGTGTATAGTCTATCAGACACTCGTCGATAAATCAGTAACGGAATAGTTTTATAGATACTTAACTAACTTTGCCCGCGGCTTCGTAGGCAATTATCCCGATTTTTCCTGTTCCCGTAGGAATTTCGGAAAATCTTTTCTTATTGCTCCCCTACACTCCATAGGGAACCTACGTGCCAAATTTCAGCTCTCCAGTAATTTCGGCTGTGCGTTGTCTGTCAGTCACTCAGTCAATCAATCAATCAGTCAGTAACGGATTTTTTTTAAATATTGTTAGTATTGATGATTATCTTGATTTCGAATTTTATCAGTAGCGTAGTGTAGTGGGGGCGGTAGGGGCGGCCTGCCCCGGGCGGTACCTTTAGGGGGCGGCAAAAAAAAAACAATAAAAAAATACTTTGTAAATATTGCTTTGTCGCACCTATGATTTGGACCAATTGAAATGACCAGAATAAAGTTTTAATTAAAGGTAGAACTTTTTTTTTAATTTTGTTTTGTTTATAATTCGATTACATTTGTATTTTATATTCACTTCGCTAATAACAATCTTGTCGATCGTCAAGGTATAATCATAAGTGTTCTATATCTGTATGTATATCAATATAAGTGGCATACGTGTCAGATTTTCGTAATAAACGTGACTAGTGTACACTACACAATAGGTAATGATAACTGTTCTTGCCGAAAAGTTTTTTAGAATTACTAAATATTATTGTCTTTTATTCGAGCGGCAAAATTTTCTTCAGCCCCGGGCATCTGAGACCCGCGCTACGGCACTGAATTCTATTTTTCTTTCTCCTCAGGAGCAGAAGTAAAGTGTCAACTAAACGAACAAAAAATGCAACACAGATTCTGCTTAGTCGATGATAAGGTTCTCATGACAGGCACTTTAGACTGGGGCGACGACCGTTCTGCCGACAATTGGAACTACGTGTACATCACTAGCGTTTCACGATTAGTAGAGCCAGTAAAAAGAGAGTTTTATCAAATGTGGGGTGAATTTTCTTGTGATATAAGCCTTCTAGAAAAGCCTAAGCCATGTGCAAGCGGCGAAGAAAGCGACACGAAAATCGAAGAAAAAAGTAATACGGAAATCAAAGATATTGAAACTTGTGGGAGTTTAGAGCCTAGCACAATGCAAGAAACAACACCGACTCCTGAAGTTTTTATCCTAGATTAGTATTATAGCATCTACGTCATCTAACCCACATAATATTTTACAAATGTTTTATATACCAAACATGCCCTGTATAATATCAATGTATTAACTTATTTTAATAATTAGACCATATTATTTAATTAATAAATCAATTTTTAAGATGAAATGTTTGCAACTGGTATCACAGCCAAGGGCGGACGGAGCTGGCTTTTGCCCACTCTCATTATTATTTTCCATTTTGCTCAGATTTTCTCCCTTGAACCTGAAATGTTTAATTTCGTATTTTGAAACTGCTTTTTAGAAGAAAAGTGTTTCTTCTTTCTTTATTTTCAAATGAACCTCATTTTAAATATTCTTGAATTTTCAATTACTTACTTTTATTATTATGTATCTTATTGCTTATTCACATTTCAATGTATTTCATGGTCAGCTTTGAATTTTTGTGAAATGTATTTTTAATTTTTATCCCAATTGTTTATTCATTAATAAAATAACTGAAATTTTTTCAAAGTCTTTAATTTAGAAAAAGATCTTTTGTATGTTTATCATTGTTACAAGATGCACCCAAACAATCAATTATATTTCGATCTCATGGATATTTTTTTAAACAAAATCCTGGCTATTTATTGTGCAATCCAAATCTGCATCTCAAAATAACAATTATCATCCAGCACTACTTTTCACCCATGATAATGGATCCACAAATTAACTAAAATATTATTACTAAATTAGTCTTACTATCTATTCCCCACCCCTAATAGCTTTATATTTAGCTATTTCATTAGGGAATGTTTTGGAAAGCTCTGACAACAGATGGCTCTTGAAGCGCTTGTAAGAGTCGATCTTTCCTTTCACTTCTTCATTCTTAGCCAGTGCCTTGTCTATGCAGTCTTTAGTATACAGCTGAGGGTTGCGACCTTGGTCAATGTAGCTGTAAAAAAAATTAAACCATAAATATTGCGTTGTTTAAGCAACTAAATCTGACGTCACTATGGTGTAATATTGGTGGCTATTGCTTTATTATCACCACATTGTCTAACATTGAAGATTCAACAGATAAGTACTGGATTTAAACACTTAAAATAGAACACATTAACTACTGCCTATTTGCAAGTTTTGGATGTTTACTCATAAATAACTAATTTTTTAAGTTATTATTATGTATAGGTACTCACTCAAAAACCTCTGTAGGAACATGAATATCATGAACCTTAGACTTCAGTTTATCAACCTCTTGCAGACCAGTAACCAGCGATTGTCTGAAATATTTTCATAAAGGCATGAATTAGCCAGCCTACACACTACAGAGAAACAGGACGCCTAACAATTGTTTTCAACTTAAAAAGAAAGTGCAACTTACATCTTCTGGTTCAGAACACTTTGCCCTTGTGGTTGGAAGTCACTCACGATGATACGAATTTGCCTCACGTTCTCGATGAACATTTCAAGTTGGGTTTCTAGAACTTCAAGGTGTTCCGTCATCTTCAGCAGATTGTGAGTCTTGAAAACAAATAAATGCCACAAATCGATAACAACCTACTTCGCAGCTTCGCAGACTATCGAAACTAAATGTCGAAAATGTCCAGTGTTGCCAGATGATGATCTAGCATTCTCCCCAAATCTCACCTCAAATCCCCCCAAAATGTTAGTGTTTTGAGAAAAAACCCCCAGTAATTGGAAAAATATTTATGTAAAAAAAAAAAAAACATAATTCAGCAATAGCTTCCATGACTGGATCAGCATCTCCACTTGCGTCGTCTGCAGTTCCGTACATTTTCTCCGAGTTAAATCTCTTGAGCATCTTTGAAGTTGGTTTAAAATTAACACATCCTTTCGGCATTGAATATCTTATCCTCAAAATGGATTCGGCCGTGTTGATGGCTAATCTGAGCCGAGTTCCGTTCCATTCAGTCGCGGTCGGTCGCTCGGTCAGATAATTAAACAGGTTTTTGCCGCCACCAACCGCCATTGAGTGTGCAACGTTGATACAAAGCAGTGAGTGCTCCTATGTGGTCTCTCAAGGCGCAGATGCCTTGTTGAAGATAATGGCACTGTCAAAACAATATTATGTAAGAAGGTATAGAAAGGAGTGGGAAAGTGACCCAATATTATAGTACGTTCATCGTCGTGCGCCGCCGATAAAACTGTGCGTGTTTGTGTGCTAAATTAAGTAGTGAGTGGTTTGGTCGCGTTCAGTTATAAAACTTTTTCAAAAAAATCCTCCAATAACCTCCAAGCCAATTTTTTTCCCCGACAGAACCCCCCAAAGGATTTGTCCCCCCAAAAATCCCCCCGTGGTCTGAAAATACCCCCAAATTTGGGGGGAATCCCCCCCATCTGGCAACAGTGAAAATGTCTAATGTCAAATGTCATGTCAGCATATTGTCAAAGTTTTTTTCAATAAAACTGCAGTGACGTTCAGATACTCTTTCTTAGTTTCTTTTTTTATTCTTCAATTTCTTCAATTTGTATAACAAGTTACATTTCAATACCTAGGTACAATTAATGAGGTATAGTTGACTAAGTCAACGAATTTAAACTTCATCAAGAGTTATGAGTTGTATGTAGCTGTGTTTGTTGAACGAACTGCGGAAAACGTTTTGCTAAGGTTTCAAAGCGCAACACAACACATGATCGATTGACGATTTGACAGAAATGCGTTCAATTACTACGTCAGCTCAAGTTCGACGACGACGCAAGGAGCGCGCTTGCCGGTCACTCAGCAGGTTCCGTTTGTTTCTTAACTTCTTCGAACGAAATAATTGAACGAGCCTCAAGATTTGCTAGTTTTTGACATTATTGCTTTCGAATGCACTCGCTATTCTCTTTGAAGTTTGACATTGAGGGGAGGTTATTGTATTGCACTAATTTTACCGGGGTTTTTTGACCTGTTTGAGCAAATCTTTGTGATGGTGCTAAATGTGAATAATTCCGCGAAGCAAACAACATTGTATGAAGCTGCAATTGCTGGTGGCCTAGCAGGAGCCTTTACGAGAGCCGTAGCGCAGCCCCTCGACGTTCTAAAAATACGATTTCAACTTCAACTAGAACCCATAGAAAGTGGATCGAAATACAGTTCTATAATACAAGCAGTTGCTTCCATTGTTAAAGAAGAAGGAGTTTTTACATTGTGGAGCGGCCACGTACCAGCGCAACTGTTATCAATAACGTACGGAGTCCTGCAGTTTTCTGTATTTGAAAAGCTAACGCAAGCGTGCCAGAATTCAGATCAACATTTCTACAAGACCCATAGACACTGGATAAACTTTAGCAATGGCGGTGTGGCCGCAGCCGTCGGGACGGTCGCATCTTTTCCGTTTGATACAGTCAGAACTAGGTTAATTGCTGAGCAGAAGACGAAGAAGGCTTACAAGGGTTTTACAAACGCAATCACATCTATGGTTAAGACTGAAGGTGCAGGATCCCTGTTCAAAGGTTTGACGCCTACTCTTGGTCAGATAGCACCGCATGCTGGAATACAATTTGCTGTGTACAGATTTTTCACAGATACTGTATTCAATAAAGTACCTTACTTCCAAAGAAAAGCCGCTCTACATTCAGTGGTCGAGTCCTCATTGTTAGCAAACTTGTTGGCAGGTTCCATAGCTGGTTTTGTGTCGAAGACTGCAATATATCCGTTTGATTTAGTAAAGAAAAGACTGCAGATACAGGGTTTTCAACAGTACAGAACAAGTTTTGGCAAGCAAATGTACTGTAATGGTCTAATGCACTGTATAAAATTGACCATCACTATGGAAGGGTTCCTAGCACTATATAAAGGGTATGTCCCAAGTATGTTAAAGGCTGTTTTAGTTTCTGCCATGCATTTTGCAGTTTATGATGAAATAAAACACATGTTCTTAAAAACGAAAAGTTGATGAACAGTGGAATCTTCATAGCTAGAATTTAATGAAAAATGAAAGGTATGTAACCAAATCTTGTCTGAAACTTATATTTTCCACTACAATTATTTCAAGTAGAACCAATAGCTTAACCAGTCAATATCTTGGATTTTGAAAGGTTTGTTTCAAATAAAAAGGTAAGGTAAAAGTATTTTGGCTGTCATAAAATCTCAAACTACCTACATTTTTGGCTTCACTTCGATTGCAAACTAGAATACTTTATTTAGTGATTATGTGTGATATAGATTTAAGAACATTAAAAACTATTTCAGGTTTTTTTTGAGATTCTACCTTAAGAGCGTGTATTCCGTCCACTAGCGCTGCCAATCGTTTTTATTATTTGTGGTAAATTTAAGACACGTAGATAAAAAACCGCTCTGTAGTGCACTGAAGAAATGTTTTGAGAGTTATGTTTTGTACTTTAGAACATAAATAGTTGCCAAAGTCAATATTTTTGCTAAAAGTGGCCACTTTTAGCAATAATTGCCGTTTTGGCTATTGAGCCATGAGTTATGTATTAAAAATAGCTGTCAAAAAATAATAGATACATTTCTTCAGTGCACTACAGAGCAGTTTTTTATCTACGTGTCTTAAATTTACCACAATTAATAAAAAACTATTGGCGGCGCTAGTGGACGGAATACACACTCTTAACTCTGTTTTGTAAGTAAAAGTAACCCCTTATATCAAACTATATTCATTAGGTAAATGGCTAAATATAAACTGCCATTTTTAGCTAATAACAACCTGTTTGTATCCAAATGTGAATTTACCACACATTTTTATTGTAAACAATTTTAACAAATCAGTTATTTTTTTAAGAGTTATTTATTTATTTTATAAGTATAATTATGTTGGTGTTGTTAATTAATTTATTGAATTATATTCATAATCCAATAAATTATAATAGAATCAAGCATTCTTGCTTTTTCTTTGTGTATAAAAAAAATGCAACAAATACAGTAGTCTCACTACTCTGGCATTATTAAAAACTAAGCGGAGCTGAATTATTGAAATGTTTGGATTTCTCTGATAGTGCACTAATTCTTATTTAAATACCTACAGCATTATGGTATTTTTTTTTTTATTCTTTACTGATCAGGCTCCTTTGTAAGCTTGCTCCATCATCAACTTTGTCTCTGTCAGCTCTGACCTACACTAGAATCAGAGTGCTCTTGACTCTTTTCTCAAATAAAAAAAAAGTGTCCATAGGAGTGAGTGGTGGGAGCCGGATCTACTGGATGTGCTGAAGTACTGAATTGCCAGATTAGTGAGACTACTGTAATGATTGTAATATTTAATTCAATATAAGTGCATTATTGTTAGTGTTTGCAAGTTTAGTCAGAAATAAAACAAAACAAAGTACCTATTGAAATTAGATCAAATTAGTTGTTATACATCCAAAACTTGCATTTACACTGAATATTATGGGCTGACTTTCCAATTGTTAAGAATAAATAATTTTGTGAAAATAAATATTATAGCACTTTGGCATAAGTATTTTCTATAGAAAAGCAGTCAAACTAAAACCTAATGTTAAAAATATTATTAAAGAAAAACAATTTTATGATTATGCTTTTGTTCTGGACAGTTCTGAATGCATTTCTGTGATACCTATTTATTTGATAGATTTTAGACTGAATTCTTACATTGTTTGCTTACTGAATATATAAATGATAAGGTTTTAAATTGTGTTTCCTTTTAACTAGGTATTCAATCATTTATTAGGAACAAAAAAAATCAATTTTTGGTAGAAACTGTGCCTGATTCTCCAGAGTTGATCTTATAAATGCAGTTTGGAAGAGTTTACTTTAACCGGTTCACAGTCCAACAGACCACATGTGGTCTGCGCTGATTGTTTTACTATTGTGTCTGTTTTGTGGACAGTGAACCTATTTAAAAGAAGTCAAGTTATGCTAAATAAAAGCTTTTAAAAATACTTTATTTTTAAGGATAAAAAAGTTTAATGTAAATTACATAAATGACTATAAAACATACAAAATCGTCCTAATATACATTTAACTAAAACTACAGGTATTTTATATCAATTCGTTACACACTTTATGAAATAGGCTCAAATATGTATTTTTGCGCTTTGTTGTTACATGGGGAACTCGATTGGGCAAATAACGCCAACAACACCATGCAATTTACTTGAAAAGCGGAATTGTATAGGAATTGCCAATAATCGTGCCATTTTAGTTGCCCGTGTGTATGCAGCTTTAGGAATTTTATAGATAAACACGAAGAGCCCAAAAATCCTTTAATAAATTAGTTTCTACTTTATCCGTACGATATCACATAGCCCATATTTCTCATCAAGGTGTCTTTGATTGCGGGCTGCAGTTCTTTCTTCATATACGTGGTCAAAAGAGTCCGTATACCTTTCGTGAATATGTCTTCCATCTCTCTTGAAATGTCTTCGGCCTCATCCAATTCATCGTTGGGCCTAAATAGCTTACTCCGCTCGTAATTGACCCTGCTTCTCGGCTCGTAAACAGTGTCCCAGTTATTGTCAGCAGCTCTGCTATCAGAACCGTCATTGTAAAATTGCCGCAATCTTGGATCGAAGGAGAATTCGTCCGACCGTTTTCTGCGTTTCAAAGGCAAGTTTTCTTTATTCCTGACTGAGTTCCTATTTATGTACTTTTCGCAGCCATATGCGTAGACGCTTATGAATCCAGGTTCCACGAATTCGGAGTCAGTTTTGACGTTGAACTTCCCAGGTTGTTGGTTTAAAGGTCTCGTGTGGAACCCAATACCAGCCTTTCGCAATCTAAGGATCATATTGCAGCCATTGCTGCCACGGCTTCTGGGGTAGTCGTCAACGAAAGGACCGTCAATGGACCTAGAATCCGCGAAATGTCTTCTTAATCTTCGGCTTGGTGGTAGCCCTCTATCTAGATCATTTGCATCGTATAAATCAACATTTCCGCTGATAGTAATATCGTGGAACAGGAGCATGGTGTCAAGGGAGACGTTTCTTGGGTCAAAGTAGCATTTTTCTACTCTCACCCAGTTGCTGTTTTGTGGGAGTCGTACCCGCATTCGTGTAACATACATGTCCACGGGTGCAGATCGCATTTGCTGGTACAGGCTGTAGCCATTGAGGTCGATGCTTTGACTCTGCAAACGAGAACATTACTCACTAACAGACGTAAATAATGAACATTCGAACTGTTTTGGCCGATTGCCAAATGCTCTGAATTGGCACTATGAATTTGCGGAATGTTGATCTGTTACGATGTGACTGAGGGAGCCTTCTTAGTCATACGAATATAGGTCAAATGGCCAAATCATAAATTTCATTCCAATCGTTACTTACCAGAGGAGTATCCAAATTCTTTGGCTGCGTCCTTTTCCGACGCTTCATTTGATCCAAGGCAGACTCGAGTCGAGACGAACAGCGTTCTCCGGCGATCGGCACCGTTGTCAGAGGCGGTAGACCACCAGGTCCAAGACCCGGGCCAGGTCGACTGTCGAAACGCTTGACTTCGAACAGGGGAAGGAAACGCGACTCTGGAAAGAGGGTAGAAGATTTTTTTTCAATTTTAACATCTCAATTTGGTTTTGGTCGGTTTTTACCCGGTGGGCAAAAAATATGGTACCTACCCAACCTATTGTTTCTTTAGGGGGAATATTTAATTTCACCTCTATTTAAAATTCAAGCAAACTAAATCTCCCAACTAATTACCCACTGTATAACAAAAATACTGATTTGCACACAAAATTACGACGTAGGTAAGTAATGACGGTCAACGTCAGGGGCAGCCCAAGGTTCGGTTAGTTACGTTCCTTTTAAACCCTGCAGACAGAAAGAGGAGCCCCGCGCATGCAGACGGAAACGCTAACCCTAGACGGTCGACGTTACGGGGAGTTAGATAATTTTTAGTTAACAGATCAGATAGTCATTCAGTAAAACAGTTTAGCTTTATAGATCAAACAGTATAATAGATTTGATTTATTTGAAGAGCAAATTTGAACTTTACCGTTCTCAACCAAAGGTTTATACTAGATAGTCACACACTGGTCTTGTGGCATGGCGTTTATCTCCATGTGCAATTCAATATTTTTGGTGGAAACTTCGAATATTTGAAAAGAAAAAAATTGATTTACTTTCTTTAGTAGGTAGTATTTGAAACCAAATTGCTATTCAGTTTGTGAGAATAAGCACCTCGTCTCACATAAAGCAATAATTTAGAAAAATCCCTGAGTCGGAAAGTTTCTTTGTCCGTTCTTGCGTGTCCTGTAAAGGTTCATGGCTTGCAGATGCCACAGATAATTACTTATTGTTTTTTAATGTATAACACATATGAAGCCGGAAAGGAGCAATTACAAAAGGAAAATGATGTGCAAGCAAACATAAAATTGAAAGTTAACGTGTAATTATATTCTACGGTGATCCTACTGTTTTCTCTTCTATTGTTGGGTGTTCAAAGGCGTGAAAATCGTGAGCTATGCTATGTTGTGACGTCGTTTTTAACGAGCGCCACGTTCCAAGTGCGTTCCATTCGTATTTTGTTATGAAAAACAAGCTGTGTGTCCATTGGGGTTTCCCATTAAATATCTAAAGTTACGAACTTCTGCTACCTACTAACTTTTAACTACTGTATAAGGATTTTTGAAAGTTCAAATAGCAACACCCCTTATACTCCTAGTGGGGTATAATTACTTACACTGCAATTATTGCATGCTTTTAACCACAGTAGCAGCGGTGTAGGCTGAGCATTGTAAATGCAATGATTTTAAGAATTTTAATAAGGTAGGTACCTACTCGTAGACTGTTTTTGAAAAGCCTGTTGTGGTATTCGAGTTCCTATCGCGAAAGCGTGGGAACTGTAGTATGTTACGATTATGAAGCGCTTTTTCTCTTTAAAAGTGTACCGTATAATCTCGAGCTTGTGATAGTGGTCACGTTTCGCTTTTCATTTCTCTTGGTCTAGTTCACGTCCCGTCAACCTGTCTTTGTTTTTCATTTCTCACTTTCATCTGAAAAGTTTGAAGCTTGCATCTTTGTTTTGTGAGTGAGTTCGTTTAGCCTTATTCAGATACCTACTATTCTTGTATTCTAAGTAGGTACCTACTTAGTATAATATATTTTTTAGCAAGTCCCCTTTATAAACAAGTAGGTACCTAGTAGGTATAAAAGTTTTCACGCTAGAGATTTTTTTTTCATTTGGTAATCGACTGGTAGGGAAAAATGAAACTTATCTAATGCCTCGCAAGAGTTTCTAAATTCCATCTCCTATTTTTTTTGTCAGCTCACGCTGTCTCACTGATGGAAAAACGTCCCCAAGTTCCGTCTGTAATGCTCCAAAAATCCGATTTGACTTGGAATCTATACTAATATTAAAAAGCAGAAGAGTTTGTTTGTTTGTTTGGTCGAACGCGCTAATCTCAGGAACTACTGGTCCGATTTGAAAAATTCTTTCAGTGTTAGATAGCCCATTTATCGAGGAAGGCTATATGCGGCTATATATCATCACGCTAAGACCAATAGAAGCGAAGCAGTAATGAAAAATGTTACTCAGACGACGTTGCACGGGTCAGCTAGTAGCTAGATAATAGACTACTTGGTAAATCCTTTCGATCAAAAATGTTAATTCTACTAGAAAATTCTCATGTATTTTGGACAGGTTAACAAGTTTTACGATGCACGTCTCACATACACAAGGACAGAGGACTGCTTAGGTATTAACCACGGTCATAATAAAAATAATGTTGATAGGCTTCTAATAGATCCACACGAGAAACAATGAACAAAACACGAACGGGAAACAAAGTCTTGAAAAAATATCAAGTAGTGTATCAAATTGGTAACTTCGAACAAATAATAAATAATATAAGTCGGTACATAATAGAAAGATCTTAGGTAGGTGTTTTCAGATGCAGGGCAGAAAACTCTCGAAACAATGTAGTAAATCACCTTTTTGTACTTCTGCCGATGGAAGTTCGTTATCACTAGCCGACGCAGTTTTCGCAAATAATATAAACATCCACCAGAACTTCACCATTTCTCACAATGATAAACAAACACAATCTTAACTAGGCTGTAAGTCGATCCGCCTTGTCGCGAAAAAAAATGCAACTGTCAAAAATACCGCGAATACCTCCTCTCGCCGCGAAACCGAAACGTAAAATAAAGCTTGGAAGGTAAGACAATAAGAAGTGCAGTCTTTGGAAAATAATCCCCGCTTGAGTCGATTGTAATTGTGTATCTAGAAGATTTTGCGACAGGTGCCTAGATAATACCTGTCTACGTACCTAAGTAGGTAGTTAATGGGTGCCGAGTAAATGGCGAGAGGACGATTTATTAGAGCGAAAATGAAGACGCTTGCAATGTCTCCGTGATGAGCTTATTACGAAGGACAAAAATGATAAAAAAATAGATAGTCATAATGAAGATTGCGGAAAAACGGAAGTTTGACGTAATGCTAGTAAAATTACCTTTAAGGAAGAGTATTTTCGTAAGAGATGTTGACGCGACGTCACAAAAGGCTTCAGGCTGTAAAGACTGGTGGAGTTAGTGAAAATAATGCTTCTGTTGTTGAGTTTATCAAACAGCGAGCAACCAGCTAGGGGGATATAGGTAGATATAGAGTGGTTAATTGTACCGGAAAAGAGCTTTTCAGCCCAAATATTGGTCCGTCACTGAATCAATCATGTCTCCTTCAATTAAAAAACATAGGCACTAGACCAAAAGCAAATTCTAGCCACTTTGGACAGTCTAACTACCAAGTGTAACATCCTATTATCTTTTTATCGAAGACGACATCAGAGGCAGTCGACACCACAAGTAGACCATGACGTTATTATGAAAAGAAATTGGGTTAAGCCGTTTCAAAGTTGAGCGACCTCGCTTTGAATCCACGGGTTGATTACATACTTTTACTTAGAGCTCGGAGTCTTATCTGTGGTATTAGAATGTTCAACAGGGGCGTTATCTAGAGAGATAGGTGTCTTGTAAATACAGCCTTTGTAGTCTGAGCCTAGCCGCTCTGCCGTTTTGAGGGCGACAAATTCTTGAATGATATAGGTATGGTCAATGACGGTATGATAGGATTTGTAGTTTATACCCGGAATTTGAAAAGAAAAACGTCTTTTCTTGTTCCCGTTAGGTATAAGATATCTAAAGATAAATAGAAACATTATCTACCTGGACAACCTGGACCAAAGATAAATTTATTCTAATTTTCGGTTGCAACATCCAGGTATCTACCTAAATGTGTCCGCATTGGGTGTAGATCGCGACTAAAATGTTCTCGATATACCTTAGTACCTACCTTCGCTTTCAGGGTGGGATTTGTTTTTTCGGAAATTATTGCTGGTCCTATTTTCTTGAAATAAACTTAAATATATATGTTGCATAGCTAATTACTAACTACAAATCTTATTTACCGAGCACATAAAGATTACTATCACCGAGTATAATCGCCAGGCACCAAACATTGGTCTCGCCTATTGTTTCTACCGCTATTGTCCCAAAATATTCGCTATGTGTAATGTTTGTAACCACTCTCGATGGCCATTGTTATATTATATTATTACGTTTTTCGAAACTTCCGTGAAATAACCAAAAGTTGCCATTTAACAATAACTAGGGACTTTTGAGCAAGTTGTGTTTGTGTTGCCAAATTAATTGTGAATTTGTGATGTTTCAAAATTTCGTGGATCTAGTTTGCCTTGTTGATACCGAATTTCTTAACAGACATGGTGAATATTAAGTTAATTTTATTTCGTCATAAGATGCTTGAAATAAATAATAAAGATTGAGATCATTGTTTTGTGTAGGCACCTACTTTGGAGTAAACGGTAAACCTTGAGTAAAAAGTTAAAGATGACACAATGATGGCAATGGCAAAGCAAAAGGAAGTATTTGGATGGATGGTATCCAAGACAATAAGGTTTAATTTATCTCGTTTCTCAACAGGACATCTAAAGTGATGAATCATGAACGCAAGTAGTGCCACTACAGACCTTCAGAAGCGGGTTTTAGAAGTCGGATAGTCCAAAACGACCCCTCACCATCAAAATCATCATCATTTCAGATGAAAGACACCCGTTGCTGGTTAGGCCTCCCCCAAAATCTCGTCTCATCGAACAGTCTTGAGCGTCAAGCATCCAGTGGATTCCCGCGGTTAACCTACATAAATATATCATGTATAACCCATAGAGTAGGTTACAAGAGTAGGTTCTTATAGCGTATGTTGGATATGGAACTGGGTGATGCGCTCTACGAACGCAACGCATTCTCTCAACCGGATCGCTCCGTCTATTGTTAACGAGAGCATCCGTAGGGACTCCAATCCAATCTCAATCACAACGGACCTTGACCTCGATGGAACAATCAATCAATGGTATCAGAAAGGTACTGGAGTAGCTAAATCTCAATAGATATTAATATTGCCAGTAACTTGCCAAGACACAGTTGGCGTACCTACCTATGTAGATACAGTCAACAGCACATCAGGTTATACAAAACTGTCAAATTTTTCCAAATGATTTTAAACCTTACGTTTACAGGCGTTGAGTTCAAAATCGAATGAGAACATTTGACGGTTTATGGTAACTTCATGTGCGGTTGACTGTACCTATCTACAGTTCTGTAGTGCGATTCACTAAGGATGAACATCTTTACAACCAAGAAATCATCGTTGAAACATCTGATGTGGCATACATTTATTAGATGTTTCAACGATGATTTCTTGGTTGTAAAGATGTTCTGCCTTAGTGAATCGCACTACTGTTCAAACGAAGTTTAGACTGAATAATAATATAATTAAAGCTGCTTGTCCAGCTAATGAAACAACAGTTTCTGCGTATTACCATGCACCAAATGTTATTGTAGTGCAATTGACAAAATTAACTCGACTAAGACAAAAAGAAACCGAGCCTACTTAATCCAAATAACTAACCTAACATATCCTACCCCCTACAAAATGTCTTAGTATTTGACTCGACACAGTTAATGACAATTGAACAAGACTCAATCATCTGATCTGATCTACCTACAAAGGACACATCAAATATCCTGTCCTATTAAGTCGTTAATTAGCCGCTTCCCAAATGGTCGAACACATGGTCCCCGTCACAATGTCATTGTTTGGTAAATTGTGCAAGCGTGGCGGCCAAGCCGGTACAGTGGTGCAAACTGCGCCATTGTCACTGAACAATAGGGAAAGCCGCAGCCAGCTTGTGTGATAGAATATTTGGGGCTACAGAATAAGCGTTGGATTAAGTGGATAAACCTAGGAGACTGAGTAAGGGCGAATTTCACCAATGAAACTGCCGGTCAATTCTGTCGACATCACACCATGAGCACTTAGGTGGAGTGAACGACAACTGCAGTGCAATTCGGCAGTGCGATTCAGTAAACACGTCGAAGTGAACGACAAGTGAGCTGTCAAACCATACAAACAGATGGCATGACAGCTCACTTGTCGTTCACTCCACTTAAGTGTACCTACACGGTGAGATGTCGACAGAATAGACCAGCGGTAAACATGTCGAAGTGAACACTTAGGCGAAGTGAACTGTCAAACCACACTAATAAGATGCCATGACAGCTCTCTTGGCGTTCACTCCACCTAGTGATCAAGGTGAGATAGCGACAGAATCGACCGGCTGAGCTGTCATTCTATCTTATTTGTATGGTTTGACAGCTCACTTCGTGATCACTTCACCTGAGCCTTCACTTCACTTCGACATGTTTACAGAATCGCACTGCTGATCGCGATCACACGATCAAGCTGCGATCAAAAGTTGTCAGTGTCAATATAACAAAAAAAAATAATGACATTGACAGCGTATGACAGTAAACGTGGTTCATAAGTTGATCGCGTTCAGTTTCAGATTGATGAAATCCGCCCTAAGGCTCTAAAGTGATCCTAAGGTCTAGGTGTGCCCCGCTTGGGCGGCGCACCGCCGTGTCCTCGAAACGGCGATCGGCGGCGACCTTTCGCGTCCGGCCCTGGTCCAAGCCATGGTCCGGAGCGAGACGGAATGGGACGCCGTTGCCTCCTTTTGCGAAGCAGTCATGCTAGCGAAGGAGGTGGCGGAGAGGGAGAGGAGACCCTCTCGTCCCAGCCGCCGTGGTGGACGCCGCGGGCGTCAGGGGCCACCACCTGGTGACCTCCGGCCACCGTAGGCGCGGGCCTGTGGACGGCGAGCTATGGGTGGCTCGCCGTCCGTTCGTCTAGTGACGACAGGCCGTGTCGACGGCGCGTTAGTGTTCCACGCGCGCCTCAAAGAGAGTCAGCACACAGAGGGGCCCGAAAGGGCCGACGCCTGCCGGAGTCGCGGGATTATTCGCAATAGAGACACCGTGGCTCCGGAACACAAAGGGCAATGAAGGAACATGGATGGGTTTTAGTCAGTAGGAGTCATTGGATGATTTCCCATCCCTAAAAAAAAAAAAAAAAAAAGGTCTATTTCTATTCTGGTTACTCAGTTATATTGTAGGCAGTGGCAAAATAAGACATGGTACCTAAGTAGATAATTTGGTAAATAACTTGAACGCAAAATTAGACGAAAGAGACTATCCGAGTGTGTCGCATAAAACCGCCTTTGCTAAAAGACAATTGTACGTGTTGAGTTCAATAATATATAGAAACATAAATAGATCCCTATCTATCACGAGACTCAACAAACACGAAGCTAAAAATAAATTACAGAATCTGATGTATAGTCTTGACTATGCAGAGACCGAAAAACTGCTGTTGCCCATGTCTTAATGTCTTAATTTAAATTCGCAAAAAGTACAGACACACACACACACACACATACACACACACATACATAAACACACACACACACACACACACACACACATATACACACATACACACACACACAGACTCACACTCGCACTTACGGTTTACCATTTACTCACATATTTTCTTTCTTCCTCTTGTTATAAAATATTGTATGTGTACTTACCGTATAAATCTGCCGATTTAGCGTTTGTACTGCTTACTTGATAAGGGTTTAAAATAAGTTCAAGCGACAGTAGAACACTGACTCCTAAGTCACAGGGCATCCTAGTTTAGGAGGCAGGGTTTAATAAAATTGTAACGCCTTTCTTAAATGTAACTCGAGCTAAATTTAAAGCAAAAAAATTGTAAGGTGTTTGGTCAATAAAGATTTATTATTATTATTATTTATTTCTTTTTTTGTACATATATTTTACATTTTTAAATATTTCTATAAAACTAATAAAAAAAACATTTAAAAATATAAAAATAGTAGCCCACCGGCATCGGGAACAGGGTCCAAGCTACCGGTGGTCAGGGCTCCCGAGAGAGGAACCTCCTAACAATACGCGCCGTGTCCAGGAGTACTGCTTTCTGGATCAAGCCCTTGATCCAGCTGCCCAACGAGAGCCTCTTGAGGTGTTGGTCGAGGCTCTTGGCAATAATGCCATTGGCCGTCACGACTATCGGCACAATGACTGCTGTGTTCACATCCCACATGTCGACAACCTCGCGAGCCAAGTCAAGATACTTACTTTGTTTCTCTTTCTCAGACTTCACGAGGTTCTCGTCATGAGGGACTGCTATATCAACAATCATTGCGCGACGCTCTAGTCGGTCTATCACCACTATGTCAGGCTTATTGGCAACAATAGTCCTGTCAGTGATGATAGACCGATCCCAGTACAACGTGCAATTGCCATTTTCGAGAACTGGGTCGGGCACATACCTATAGTACGGTACTTCCGATTCCACAAGATTGTATCTCAGAGCAAGTTGCTGGTGGATGATCCTGGCTACAAGGTTGTGCCTGTGCAAATAGTCTCCGTTAGCCAGACTAGAACAACCGGAAATAATGTGGCGGATGGATTCCCCGGGTCGGTGACATGCCCGACATATGTCAACCGTACCGTCCTTCACAATGTATTTCCGGTAGTTGTTCGTCATCATAACTTCGTCCATGATCGCACAGACAAAACCTTCGGTTTCCCCAAAGAGGTCACCAAAACGCAGCCAGGCTACGGACGCTAAAAAGTCTACATCGGGCCCATGTAGGACCCGATAAAAGCGTCCGTGAAGCTCCTTGCTCTGCCATACCTCCCTGCGGTCGTTAGTATCTAATACCACAGGTTTGCGCCAGTTCTCGTTAGCCAAGGAGAGCGCGGTAAGGCCTTTGTCCACCGCTACCACATCCCGATGCATACCCACGTCGGCCTCTAGGAAGTATTCCCTAAGGCTGCATACCTCGCGGTTGTGCAGGGTCTTAGCATTTAAGAAGCCACGACCCCCGCACTTCCGCGGGATATACAGCCTCATCACCGATGACCGTGGGTGATGCATCCGATTTGCGGTAAGCAGTGAGCGTACCCTTCTATCCAGGGCGTCAAGTTCTGTCTGAGTCCATTTGAGTATGCCGAAAGAGTACATCAAAACCGGAATGACCCAACCGTTGAAGGCACGCACCTTGTTTCCGCCTGATAAAAGACTGTTAAGTACTTTATTCAGGCGGCCAAAGAAGCGCTCCTTCAACGATTGTTTCATAACAGCAGCATTGATGCCTAACGCTTCCGACATACCCAAATACTTGTAAGTTTCGGTTGAGGAGAGGGACCTTAGGTGTATGGAATCCGAGAGTTGTGTTCCCACGGATTCTATAATCTCCCCTCGCTTTACATGCATGACCGCACATTTATCCACACCAAATTCCATCCTGATGGCGCTACTGAAGTTTTCTGTCACCTTCAGTAGCTTCATCAGTTGCAAGTTGTTAGGAGCAAATAGTTTCAAGTCATCCATGTAAAGGAGGTGCGATATGACCTGACCACCTCTTCTCAACCGGAAGCCTTGCCCCGAACCCTCCAGCAATGTACTGAGAGGGTTGAGGGCCAGACAAAACCACAGTGGACTCAGACTGTCGCCCTGAAATATGCCACGCTCGATCCTTATCGGGTCGCTGTTCACCTGGGTCTGTCGACACCCTGGATAGTGAAGGACCGTCCTCCACTGCCCCATACACGACATCAGGAAGGTGCGTAGAACTGCATTAACTTTATACAGCTCCAGCACCCTCATGAGCCATGTATGTGGCACTGAGTCGTAGGCCTTCTTATAATCTATCCAGCATGTCGACAGATCCCTTCGCGAACGACGAACCTGCTGGCTAATGGCAATGTCAATGAGGAGCAGCTCCTTAGTACCGCGGGACCCGTTCCTACATCCATTCTGAGAGGCAGACATAATTGAATTACTATCAATATGATGGTTTATCTTAGCTCTCAAAATGGATGTAAGAACTTTATAGACCGTCGGTAAACACGTGATCGGTCTATAATTTTTAGGCTCCGCGGTACTACCTGATTTATGGAGCAGGTGGGTTATTCCTGTAGTTAGGAACTGGGGCAGCGACCCTGACTCTAAGGCAGACTGGAATTGAGATGCCAAGCGAGCGTGCGATCCTTGAAACCACTTTATCCAAAAGTTGTGCAGCCCGTCCGGTCCTGGAGATTTCCAGTTAGGCAAAAGACGAACTGCACGAGCTACATCTTGGGGACTGATGTTAATTGCCCCCATTTCTGGTATCGGATCGCACGCGCGTTCGACATCCCGAGTCCAATCACCCTCGGTATGACTGACAGGCACTGACCAGATGTTGCGCCAGAATAAGCACATGGCGTCATCATCCGGTAGGCGCGTATCAGTCATGCCTGGGTCCGGTCGCTCCCAAGCCCTATAAACCCACCTCTCATTGCTTCGGAATGTGCGATTCTGAGTGTATCGCTCCACTCGCCGCTTGTACCGACGAATACGGTTTGCCCATGCATAGATTTTCTGCTTCAGGAAATCGATACGCTCTGTGACGCAGGACAGATAATCCCGAGGACTGATGTCAGTCCCCGAAAACGCCCGCCTCACAAAGCGCATCACTCTTGGGCGAGTGTTGCCCTCCCTGAAGCAGATAAGTTTACCGATGAGTGCTCTAGCCTCACCGATACGACGCTCGATCCTGCACTGCCAAGCTGGTACGGCTGGTCGTGTAACTCTGTCACTATTAGGAAATTTGACATGAGCTACACGACATGCCGCTGCAGCCGCACAGTACAAGATCGAGTGGGTATCGGCGAGGTCTTCGCTACTAGCAAAATAATTTGCTAGTTGCGAATCTAGAGCACACACCAGCGCCCTATTTCTCTTGTGCATGGGCAAACGAGGTAGCCGAGGCCTAAGCTCTGGCGGTGTGGAGCGATACTCTCGGAAAGCATCCTCCAAAGCGCTCCTCAATCGCTCATTGCACTGGGTACTCACGGATATAGCCCCGCCATCATCATCTTCACCTACGCAGACGGGTCGCGGTGAAACACTTATACTGGGTTGTATTTGTACCGCAGCCGGCGGCGAAGCTGGTGAGACGCGGCTGTTCCGTGATTCCAGACGCAGTCTATCAAGTACGGCTTCATCCAACATACGGTTACGCTGGATGACCCGCACCTGATCCGATAGTCGTTGTGCTGAAACGTTGACAGCTGGCTCAAGTACCTGAAACAGAGAAAGCATCCGACCACGGTACGCAGTCAGGTTAGTTCCCCCCTCTGTAGCCCCAAAGTATGAGCGCATGACATTTTCATTGATGGCTTGTGTCCATCGCATGCGCTGCACACTTCCACCGATAGCGGGGACCCTGTCAGAGACCGGTGGGCCTCGAGGTCCCAAGCTGGCCGGTGGTCGGCCTCGTCCGCGCCGACGCGCAGGTGGTGGTGTCGTCGGCGGCGAGAAGTATTCGTCGCTCGAGCTCGACGCAACTGCAGCAACCGGAATCTCTGGACTCACGGCTGGCGCTGGTCCCGGCGGCTGCGAGGCGGAGCTGAGCGACGAACCCGAAGATGGTGTTGGTGCGGCTTGTAGTAGAGCTCGGCGTCTTGTCAGCATTCTATTTCGTAGTCGTAGTCGTCAATTTGTTTCCATTTCATAAAAAAATTTTGGTTATGTTATTCTGTTTTTTTTTTTGATGTATTCTGTATAAAATTCATTTTGTTATTTGGGTTATTTCAATTAAATCAGATAAAAATATGAGAAGAAAATTTTTTAACGTCAGTTGACTTGACAGCCGAGCCACAGATTATTATTATTATTATTCCATTTATTTCATTTTTTGTACATATATTTTACATTTTTAAATATTTCTATAAAACTAATTAAAAAAAAACATTTAAAAATATAAAAATAGTAGCCCACCGGCATCGGGAACAGGGTCCAAGCTACCGGTGGTCAGGGCTTCCGAGAGAGGAACCTCCTAACAATACGCGCCGTGTCCAGGAGTACTGCTTTCTGGATCAAGCCCTTGATCCAGCTGCCCAACGAGAGCCTCTTGAGGTGTTGGTCGAGGCTCTTGGCAATAATGCCATTGGCCGTCACGACTATCGGCACAATGACTGCTGTGTTCACATCCCACATGTCGACAACCTCGCGAGCCAAGTCAAGATACTTACTTTGTTTCTCTTTCTCAGACTTCACGAGGTTCTCGTCATGAGGGACTGCTATATCAACAATCATTGCGCGACGCTCTAGTCGGTCTATCACCACTATGTCAGGCTTATTGGCAACAATAGTCCTGTCAGTGATGATAGACCGATCCCAGTACAACGTGCAATTGCCATTTTCGAGAACTGGGTCGGGCACATACCTATAGTACGGTACTTCCGATTCCACAAGATTGTATCTCAGAGCAAGTTGCTGGTGGATGATCCTGGCTACAAGGTTGTGCCTGTGCAAATAGTCTCCGTTAGCCAGACTAGAACAACCGGAAATAATGTGGCGGATGGATTCCCCGGGTCGGTGACATGCCCGACATATGTCAACCGTACCGTCCTTCACAATGTATTTCCGGTAGTTGTTCGTCATCATAACTTCGTCCATGATCGCACAGACAAAACCTTCGGTTTCCCCAAAGAGGTCACCAAAACGCAGCCAGGCTACGGACGCTAAAAAGTCTACATCGGGCCCATGTAGGACCCGATAAAAGCGTCCGTGAAGCTCCTTGCTCTGCCATACCTCCCTGCGGTCGTTAGTATCTAATACCACAGGTTTGCGCCAGTTCTCGTTAGCCAAGGAGAGCGCGGTAAGGCCTTTGTCCACCGCTACCACATCCCGATGCATACCCACGTCGGCCTCTAGGAAGTATTCCCTAAGGCTGCATACCTCGCGGTTGTGCAGGGTCTTAGCATTTAAGAAGCCACGACCCCCGCACTTCCGCGGGATATACAGCCTCATCACCGATGACCGTGGGTGATGCATCCGATTTGCGGTAAGCAGTGAGCGTACCCTTCTATCCAGGGCGTCAAGTTCTGTCTGAGTCCATTTGAGTATGCCGAAAGAGTACATCAAAACCGGAATGACCCAACCGTTGAAGGCACGCACCTTGTTTCCGCCTGATAAAAGACTGTTAAGTACTTTATTCAGGCGGCCAAAGAAGCGCTCCTTCAACGATTGTTTCATATCAGCAGCATTGATGCCTAACGCTTCCGACATACCCAAATACTTGTAAGTTTCGGTTGAGGAGAGGGACCTTAGGTGTATGGAATCCGAGAGTTGTGTTCCCACGGATTCTATAATCTCCCCTCGCTTTACATGCATGACCGCACATTTATCCACACCAAATTCCATCCTGATGGCGCTACTGAAGTTTTCTGTCACCTTCAGTAGCTTCATCAGTTGCAAGTTGTTAGGAGCAAATAGTTTCAAGTCATCCATGTAAAGGAGGTGTGATATGACCTGACCACCTCTTCTCAACCGGAAGCCTTGCCCCGAATCCTCCAGCAATGTACTGAGAGGGTTGAGGGCCAGACAAAACCACAGTGGACTCAGACTGTCGCCCTGAAATATGCCACGCTCGATCCTTATCGGGTCGCTGTTCACCTGGGTCTGTCGACACCCTGGATAGTGAAGGACCGTCCTCCACTGCCCCATACACGACATCAGGAAGGTGCGTAGAACTGCATTAACTTTATACAGCTCCAGTACCCTCATGAGCCATGTATGTGGCACTGAGTCATAGGCCTTCTTATAATCTATCCAGCATGTCGACAGATCCCTTCGCGAACGACGAACCTGCTGGCTAATGGCAATGTCAATGTCAATGAGGAGCAGCTCCTTAGTACCGCGGGACCCGTTCCTACATCCATTTTGAGAGGCAGACATAATTGAATTACTATCAATATGATGGTTTATCTTAGCTCTCAAAATGGATGTAAGAACTTTATAGACCGTCGGTAAACACGTGATCGGTCTATAATTTTTAGGCTCCGCGGTACTACCTGATTTATGGAGCAGGTGGGTTATTCCTGTAGTTAGGAACTGGGGCAGCGACCCTGACTCTAAGGCAGACTGGAATTGAGATGCCAAGTGAGCGTGCGATCCTTTAAACCATTTTATCCAAAAGTTGTGCAGCCCGTCCGGTCCTGGAGATTTCCAGTTAGGCAACGGACGGACTGCACAAGCTACATCTTGGGGGCTGATAGTAATTGCCCCCATTTCTGGTATCGGATCGCACGCGCGTTCGACTTCCCGAGTCCAGTCGCCCTCGGTATGATTGACAGGCACCGACCAGATGCTGCGCCAGAATGAACACATGGCGTCATAATCCGGTAGGCGCGTATCAGTCACACCTTTGTTCGGACTGCTCGTAGGGGATGAAATAAAAGTGGACTGTAAGTACTAAATAGGCTTGGTATATTGCCGTTCTATTTTACAAACAATGTAAGTGTCCCGGACAAACATGGAAATAATTAATGTAGCGTTTAAGATTGTCGTCCGTCGCGGTGGTCGTCGTGGAAGCGAATGCGCGCCGGCCAGCCGGTTCGCTGCTCGCCGATCGCGATGATGACGCGTAGGTTGCTCACGTCGCCTGCGCGAGCCGCCTGCGTGTGTGTTGGGTGCGATTCCCAACACCTTGGTCAGGTCGCTCCCAAGCCCTATAAACCCACCTCTCATTGCTTTGGAATGTGCGATTCTGAGTGTATCGTTCCACTCGCCGCTTGTACCGACGTACACGGTTTGCCCATGCATAGATTTTCTGCTTCAGGAAGTCGATACGCTCTGTGACGCGGGACAGATAATCCCGAGGACTGATGTCAGTCCCCGAAAACGCCCGCCTCACAAAGCGCATCACTCTACGGCGAGTGTTGCCCTCCCTGAAGCAGATAAGTTTGCCGATGAGTGCTCTAGCCTCACCGATACGACGCTCGATCCTGCACTGCCAAGCTGGTACGGTTGGTCGTGTAACTCTGTCACTGTTAGGAAATTTGACATGAGCTACACGACATGCCGCTGCAGCCGCGCAGTACAAGATCGAGTGTGTATCGGCGAGGTCTTCGCTGCTAGCAAAATAACTTGCTAGTTGCGAATCTAGAGCACACACCAGCGCCCTATTTTTCTTATGCATGGGCAAACGAGGTAGCCGAGGCCTAAGCTCTGGCGGTGTGGAGCGATACTCTCGAAAAGCATCCTCCAAAGCACTCCTCAATTGCTCATTGCATTGGGTACTCACGGATATAGCCGCGCCATCATCATCCTCACCGACATGGTTGGGTCGCGGTGAAACACTAGCACTGGCTTGTATTTGCACCACGGCCGGTGGCGAAGCAGGTGTGACGCGGCTGTTCCGTGATTCCAGACGCAGTCTATCGAGTACGACGTCATCCAACATACGGTTACGCTGGATGACCCGCACCTGATCCGATAGTCGTTGGGCTGAAACGTTGACAGCTGGTTCAAGTACCTGAAACAGAGAGAGCATCCGACCACGGTACGCAGTCAGGTTAGTTCCCCCCTCTGTAGCCCCATAGTATGAGCGCATGACATTTTCGTTTATGGATTGTGTCCATCGCATACGCTGCACACTTCCACCGATAGCGGGGACCCTGTCAGAGACCGGTGGGCCTCGAGGTCCCAAGCTGGCCGGTGGTCGGCCTCGTCCGCGCCGACGCGCAGGTGGTGGTGTCGTCGGCGGCGAGAAGTATTCGTCGCTCGAGCTCGACGCAACTGCAGCTACCGGAATCTCTGGACTCACGGCTGGCGCAGGTCCCGGCGGCTGCGAGGCGGAGCTGAGCGACGAACCCGAAGGTGTTGGTCGTGTGTTCTTTTCTCGGGCCCGGCTTCTTGTCAACATTTGTTTTTCATGTTTGAGATGTTGTCGTTTTTCCAAAAAATATCGTTTCCAGGGTTAATTTTTGTTATTCTATTTTTTTCTTGGTGGTTTGGTGGTTTTATTCATTTTTATGATGGTTATTTTCAATAAAATAAAGAAAAATTACGGAGAGAAAAAATTTCACGTCAGTGAAGTTGACAGCCGGACCACAGATTTATTATTATTATTATTATCAAGTTAGTTAGTAACTAAGTTAAGAACTCTTTTGTGCATGTGAAAGCTCTGTGATTTTCGGGACCTCGACAGTTAAAATTGTGAAATTCACGTCCCGCCATGCGTGTGCACTTATTCAAGTACCCGGATAGGTTTACCTTTACCAACATTCAACATCCATACCTAGGTGAGGTACAGACAGCACTTCAAGCTACAACAATCTGTCAAATTTCTTTAATAGATTTTCAACTTTATCGCGGAAGCATTAGGTTCAAGGTTGATTGGGAAAATTTGACAGTTTCTGATAGCCCTGATGTGATCAAACTATCCAAAACTGTAAAATTTTCCCAATCCGATTTGAACACAATCTCTTTGGCAATAAAGTTGTAAATCTAACAAAGAAAGACAGTTTGTTGTAGCTGGATGAGCTAGCGTCTAGCTGAGCTAGCGTACCATTTTGCAAACTCTATAGTCGAGTTTGCTACAGCAAAAACGCTATTTTTATGGCCCGTCACACGCAGAACAATTTCTATGAAATAGGTTCATTCCATTGTCGTACTATTTTGAAAAAAAAAAACTGCGTCCGTGTATGTAAACAACGATAATGAAATATTATTATTACGTAAACCCTCAGATTGCTTCAAAACGATCGTTACATGCATTGTGGGGTGGATAAGTGCTTTTATTCGCATTTTGCTCACAAAGTATGATATACCCAGTTGTTGCGCAAGTTCATCCTCTTTAAGACCGATCGAATGTTACAGGTAGAAATTTCTTCCACATTATCCGTGATCATCGCGATGGTAACCAGATAGTGATGAAGAGGAAGAAATGGAGACTGTTTTCGAGCAAAACTACGATGAAATCGAGGACCCAAGAGGATTAATATATATTATATTATCCTTGGACATTTCACACAACGCCATATAGTCCCAAGCTAAGCAACCTAATGCTTGTGTTATGGTAACGATATGGCTGATAAACTACTTATATACATTTTTGTAAATAAATACATATTATAGATAGAAAAACACCCAGACTCAGAACAAATACATGTAGGTCGTACAAATATGTTCCGTGCGGGACTCGAACCCGCGACATGCTGCGCAGCAGTCAATCGCTCAACCACTGCGCCATCCGTGTCGTGATTGTAATGAAAACGATAATCCCATCGCGGCGCATATAATAATGTGGAAGAAATTTCTACCTGTAACATTTCGATCGGTCCTGAAGAAGATGAACTCACAACACCTGGTCCATCGAGAACAGCGAAGCGGAGGAGAATGCGCTAAATTTTGGAATACTTAGTGCATTGCATGTGGATTGACATTGGACAGTGATAAATAATATGCCTATTTTTTTTTGTGTCATGTAAATTTTAGAAGGAATTTTGAATTTTGAATTACTTTGCATACTAATTATTGTAAAATTCTAGTTCTTATAACGTAACAGACATGTGTTGCTGGGAAGTTTGTTGGCCACTTCTTCTCCACAGCTAAAACAATAGGAAGTGGTGACGGGCGGGCGTTTTGGGGGACTGTCTTTTGTAAAACTTGACGTTCAAAAAGTGCTGGCTTCAGCCTAATTTGAATAAATGACTTTTGAATTTTGTATTTTGATTAGGCGCAGGTAGGTACTGGAGATACTACGATAAAAAACGCGCCGCTTACTCTACCTCATGGTGGTGTGGAAATGAGTTTTTGGAGAGAACGAATGTTAAAGTAGACTTTACGGCGAGCTCGTACGCTAAAACTATTGGTTCTACATAAAAAAAATACAAAAATTATTGGAAATTTTCTCTAGCTTAATTTATTATAATATAGCTATTTTTATCGTAAAATGAGTCAGAAAGGAGATATAGTCAAAAAACTGTTTTTTGAAGCCATTTTTCCAATATGGCGGCGCGAGCGGCAAAGATACGAGGTGGCAAAGTTGAAATTCGTAAAGAGCACATCGAAATCTATAAAATCACCAATTTTGAAAACTCCCGGAAAACTTTCCAAGTAACCTCATTTTTTTTCACCAAATGACTGTACTAAGACACTAGCTTCCAGTTTCCAGTTTTATCGCCACCTCACATATAAAACTGGATCCAGATTTTACACATTAATTTGTGACAGACGCAAGAGCAGATCAACATAAGTACTAAGGCACTTGACCCACCGCCGGCGAGGAAGCGATAGCTTTCGACTATTTGCTCGCTGAGGAAAGGAACAAAATTTATAGATCTCGTGTGTGTGAAAGAGACACATACATTCATAGTCGATAGCTGGCTGTTCATACTGCCGGCGTGCGGCTCTTACCTACCCAAATTTTTTTTTTTCTTCTTTGGCATATGAGCCGATGACGACTATTCTGTATAACTCAAGTTGATCGCAGCGACAAGAGCTGTCAAAGATTGTACTCGCTCGGCGATGCTCGCTGGGCGGGCGGTCTGAACTCACCAACCAGCGGTAATTTCTACATTTTATTTTACCTTCTAATTTCTACCTAAGGTACCTACCCGGAGCGGGAAAACCCCTCGCACAAAAGCACTCGATTAAAGCCGAGTGTCAAACTATCGAAATTTTTCACTCGCTACTCACTGGTCGCCAACTCGTTTCGAGTTTGAAACTTTACTCGCTACATACTCGCTTTATTTATTTATTTTTTTATTATTCCTGGCCAACCAACAATAACTCGTGAGAAAAGTGCCTTAGGTACGACATCAATCAGACTCAGACCAAACAACCAACTTGTCAAATGTCAACACTATCTTTCTAGGCCTGTGGCATCGCATGGGTGGCAACCATGATTAACCATGTTTTCTTATTGCTTTCGAACCAAAGACTATTAACTATGTTTCGAACATTAGTCAGAAAAATTATTTGATGACTAAGTAGATGGACTAGCTGGATACATAATTTTACGGGTGGGAATATCATCAAATGACTCCTCGCTCCGGGCGGAGCAAAACGGAGTGTCAGTTTCTTACTGACTAAAACCCATCTGTGACCCTCCTTATGCCCTCTGCGTTCCAGGGCCGCGTTGACTCTTCCGAACAAATTCCGCAAACGGACTACTTATCTACCACGCACCACAATTTCATAAAATTTAAAATAAGGATATGGCTGCCATCAGTGCCATCCCTGTGAGTATTACAGGGCAGTTCCGACTATCAGGACACAATAGGCTAGTTGACAAAGAAAACTTGGTTAATTAAATACTTTAATATCTATTTTATCCTAATAAACCTATATATTAACGAAACATCCATATGTACCTACATTACGTATTTTGTATTTAAAAAAAACAATTTAGATTTCCCTCGAAAACGCTGAATAGTGTCATGGCGTCCTGAATGACGTCACAGTCTGCGAAACAAAACTGTTTACACCTGCTCTGTTTTATAAAAATGTCAACAACAACAGTGATGTTTTGCGTGGCGTGACGTAACACTTTCTGTTTGGTGTTCGCTGTCACGTGACTGAATGCCTATTTTTTTCGAATTTATTTTTAAAAAAATATTACCAATCTTAAACTTTTATGAGAAATACACTGGTTTTTTCTTATCTACGTCTCTTCATTTAAAATTAGAAACTATAAACCAAGCAATTTGTTATTAGTGGACACAAGCCTATTCCAGATTCTGAGCTAGTCGTTAGAAGAACTCAGCAGGAAGAACCTGGATGAGGCTGGCACAGGAGCGTGGGGACAGGCACAAGAAGAGACTCGAGAGGTTGACTGGTAGAAAATACCTTTGGCAGTCCGCCTCTGTACATGTGTGTGCGTAAAGTATCTATCTATCTATCTATATTCTATACATACATAGGTATAATAAAATCGTAGAGTTGTCGTGTCTGTACATTTAATATTTTCGCATCAAAAATACATAGAAATGTCCGAAAAATTACATAGAACACAAAAAAGCAGTTTTTGAAATTCTTTTCTGTTTGTCTGTGCTTCTGTTTGTCTGTGCGTTTGGAGGAGCATCACGCATAAACCACTGATTGGATTCAAAATATAAGTACTTCAAAATATTAAGTGATAATAGGAGTAACATTTAGTGTTTATTTCATCAAAATCGACAAACAAAATCAAAAGATATCGAATTTTAAAGTTTACGAAGAAACTACATCGAGCGCTAAAATAGGTTGTTTTCATTGAGACTCCAGATACTTGCAATGCCATCTATTGAGAAAATTTGTAAAAGTAATGTGTGAAAAGACCCCGAAACAATGTATTTTTGAGTTATTTTTTAATTAAACTTAAAATATAGCAAAAAAAAGTGAACATTTTATTATATTATCATTATCATTATTTATTGTAACGTGTAAGCTTCTAAGTTCGAACTTATGAGTATAGAGACAGTTCAGTTACGTTGTAGATCGATAGATGGCGTTGTACTTATGACGCGTTTTTCTGAATCGCGGTGTTAAGATTCTCCGCAAAAGCATGTTGTCAGGCCCATGTTTATCCGGGCCTCCTCCGGGCAACCGGAGGTCTCACCTGGCGGGGACAGACCGCCGTAGGGTCGTGAAGATACGGTACCTACTGTGAGACAGTACCGTGGCGCCCTCTGCCGACACTATTGACAACTACACTCCATGGCTGCAGCGACGCCTACCGTCGCGCAGCCAAACCAGCCGCGCCTAAATCGGCCATCCAACGCCGTGCCCGTATTTTTACGGGCACGAACACCCGATCCCGCGGGATAAAAGGCCTAGCCTACGCCCGCCCGCCGCGCCCCCTTGCGGGGGCGCCGCGAATTCCTCTATAGTTTGTTGATACAGTTACAGTTGTCTAATACATCTTGAAGTTATTTGGTATAGCTCACAGAACATAATATAGGTACTCTAGGTATAGCTATGGCAGCTATGGATGTATGGGTTTAAATGATTAGATTTTTTCGAACTAATGGGATGAGTGACTAGACTTGGGTCGTACTCGCAAAATCGAGTACCAAGGCTTCCAGTACGTCTACCTTCTTCACAAACCAGGGCTCGGGATACTTTCAAGTATTTTCTATGTGGATAGGAAATTGACCCATAAATTTCTAAGAATAAAGAGCACAAATTTCATCCAAAAGCCCTCTTGGATGAAAAAATACTTACATGGGAAATTGAACCCTACCTATTATTTATAAGGAGTACAATCGCGTTTACAAATAAATACTTGCAAAGACAAACCATTAAAGTAAAAATACTTGCATACGAAATTGTTCCGTAGTTCGTTACCAATAAGGATCACAATCGCGTACACAAATTAAACATGATCGCATTTGCGAAAACTAACGCAGTTATTGAACTAAAAATACTGCAGATATTGTTAATGTTCCCAAAAACTCTAAATTTCATATTTATGCTGATGACATCCAACTTTACCTCTCTTTTAAGCCTGAAGACTATGAAACCGCAGTCAGGCTATTAAATGAGGACCTCGACAGGATTGTGGACTGGTCTAGGCAAAACTCTCTATTACTCAACCCTGCCAAAACGAAATTTATGCTTTTCGGCTCGAAGAGTCAACTAAATAAAATGAATCCAAGTCTTGCAAACGTAGTGTTGATGGGCCAATGTATTGATCGAGTTGACGTCGCGAGGAATCTGGGTTTGATAATGGACCAAGAATTACGGTTTGAAGACCATATTTCAAACTGTGTTAGAAACTGCTTCTACCGTCTGAAAATTTTATATAAAATGCGCCCATTTTTAAGCGAAGATCTGCGCGTACAGCTAGTAGAAAGTCTGGTCCTATCCAAGTTAAATTATGTTGATACCGTCATAGGACCTAGACTTCTGGCACGTACTGAACGACTTATCCAAAGGGTTCAAAATGCTTGCGCGCGGTTTTGCTTCAACGTACCACCAAGGAGCCACATTACCCCGTTTTTATATAAACATACCACTCTTAAAATGAAGTCACGTCGGAAGTTGCACTTGGCCTGTCAGCTGTTCGGCGTCATCAAAAATAAATGTCCGTCATACCTGCCTGGATAAACAGTCACCGTCAGCGCAAGGCCAGGCGTTGTGCTCAGCAGCTGGCTACCCCGCATCACCATACTGCAGCCTTCCGAGGAAGTTTTCGTTACGCGGCCTCCAAATGTTGGAATAACATTCCTCCGCCCATTAGGGACCTTAAAAATATTAGTACATTTAAGACTAGACTAAAGACTTTTATTTTAGATGCGCAAATCAAATTTAATGATATTAAAATTGATAAATCGTTTATTTAATATTTTATTTTATTTAATTAATTATTTTAAATCAAGTCATAATAACTAATCTATTAATCACGAATTTAAGTATATCTCCATTATTTTTATTTGATTTGTAATCTCTTAGTGCAGATACTGACCTCATGTTGGTCTGGATGTGACGCGGTGTGCCCCAGGAACCACAAAACTCTGACTACTTTGACTGTTGACAGTTGGCCCTGTGTCCTAGAAATATCCATTTACTGGCACAATTACTATTCAAGGGACGGATACGTTTTTGTTTCCATAACTGAGGTTATAATACTGATTATTGAGACGATGGCGGCTGCACGGTAATGCGGCAACGCGTTGAGCGGCCCGCGTCATTTTGTTTTATTGTTTATTTGTGGGTATGTTTACTCTTCACGGTGTGGTTGGTATACATAAAAAACTCATTCTTTTGCAATTTTTATTTACGTATTCTAAGACATTATTTTATTTATTAACTTCTTACATTATCACATAAATAGCATGTATTAATTTCACAGTATCTAATTATTTTATTTACCCTCGTCCGTGTGTCACTGCGGGGTGCCAACTGAAAATCAGCGCTGGGTGTCTGACGCCCAGCATATGCTGAGTTGGTAGCCCTTTCGATTTCGGCATGGCTCAGCACAATTTTAATACCGTTCTTTTTCTTTATTTTAAGTCTTTGTTTCTCTTATTTTTTTTTTTATACTTAAACGTGTTTTTGCTGTTGTGTTGTGTCTGTGTTGAATAAATGTTTTTCTATTCTATTCTATTCTAACTATTGAAGAATTTATTGAAAAACTACGTAGAATTTATGTTTTTTGTAAATTAAATACCGCTAGGTAAGTAGCACGGTATTAAATTAATAATGAACGAAACCATTCCTTCCTATTATGATTATTCAATGATTTTAGTAGCTGGCGTAGTTAGAAGGTTTCAATTCATTTTACGATTGTTATACACAGTATTTACAGTACCATCAATTTCAGTATCAAATTGCATAATATGTATTTGTTCCTTACTTACGTATATTTATACCTAACTTTCCAAGCGAGTCATCTTTACAGCAGGCTGTGGAAAGCATTTTTATTTTTTTTAGGGATGGGAAGTCATCCAATGACTCCTCCCGCTCTGGGTGTAGCGGGAGGGAGTGTCAAACTTCTACTGACTAAAACCCATCCATGTTCCTTCATTGCCCTTTGTGTTCCGGAGCCACGGGATGAGTAAGAACGATGTAGGTATCATTTCTTTATTGGAAAGAGCGCGCGCTGCTCGAGACCCGAACGCGGCCGAAGCGAGTCGACGCGCGCGCGACGGCCGAAGCCACGTCACAATTCACGATTCGGCGAAACTCGGGCGAGCGTCGAGCCCCGAATGCCCCTGAAGGAGCGAGTTCAAGTAGCCGTATAGTACCTGGTGTACGTACTTGGAAGCAAATACCTGGTGTACAAACCTGGTCGCGTAAATACGTACCTTCCCTAGAGGAGAGTTGTTACCTGTATCCATAAGTAAACTAACAGAAGTGGTGAATTTTTGGTATTATGCTTCAATGTGACTAAACTATAAAAACAGAACGCGTCGATCTTCAAGGTTAAGCAACGCTTGCCGAGGTCGGTCTGTGAATGGGTGACCATTATAACAACCTAGCCTTTTCCTTACTATATTGGCTCGGCTTCCAGACAAACCGGATTCAGATGAATATCGGTATTTTACGTGGAGCAGCTGCCTACTACCAGACCTCCACAACTCATTCAATGCAAGACTTCAGTCAGATTTTACTGGCTTCTGACTATCCGTAACGACTGCCAAAGATCTACAAATGACAGCCGGGAGCAAAGGCTTAACGTGCTTTCTGAGGCACGAAGGAAACTCGGTATGTTAAGATGGTCACCCATCCACAGATCAAAATTCGCAAGCGTTGCTTACCTTGAAGATCGATGCGTTCGTCTGTTATAGTAAAGCCTTGAAGATCGGCCCGTGCGGCTGTTTTAATTTAGCCACGAGCTCCTCTATAATAAAGCGATTCTATGAACCCAGTAAAACTTTTTTGATAAAAAAGGTTAAAACAAATTAAATTAATCAGTGGTCTACAATCAGCAATATCGTCAGTAAAAATCGGAGAAAATGTGTTTCTTTTTGGACTGTGCTGGACGAAATTAAGAATCCACTTGATTTACCACCATTCGTTCGATAGTCGTTTTTGTTGATTTTGATTCAAGATTAGTTTGTACCAGGAGATTACCGGGAGGTACTGGGCTGGTCGGCATTTCAACCGATAGAGATGATACAGTGCCCTGCATTAGGTACCCTCTTCATAATTATATTCTTAATTCGAGAGAGAGATCAGAATACGTAACTGATCGTAAGTTTTGTATTGCAATCATTCTACACTAATATTATAAAGCATAAGAGTTTGTTTGTTTGTTTGGTTGAACGCGCTAATCTCTGGAACTACTGGTCCGATTTGAAAAATTATTTCAGTGTTAGATAGCCCATTTATCGAGGAAGGCTATATATTATCACGCTAAGACAAATAGGAGCGGAGCAGTAATGGAAAATGTGACGCAGACGAAGTTGCGCGGGTCAGCTAGTCTATACTATTTATACTTCTATATCTATACTATAATAATATTATAAAGAGGTAAAATTGTTTGTAAGTTTGTAAGTTTGTAAGTTTGCAAGTTTGTATGTAGGGGGTAATCTCAGGAACTACTGGTCCGATTTGAAAAATTGTTTCACTGGTAGAAAGCTACATTATTCGTGAGTGCTATAGGCTATAAATTATAAAGATATCATGCATATTACCCGAACTATCTCAATTTTTGTCTATCCAGGCGGAAAAAAATAGCTCTTAACAACAGAGTTATTTGCGTGCGCTGCCTTAACAGTTGTATATAATTGAAAACAATGTATGGCAACCTGGTCTGCCTATAATAGTTCTACAAAAAAGTCCGCGGCACCATATTTCTATCTTTTATATTTTAGCAGATATAGTAGCTTTTATGTGTTAAAAAAAGTATTTTTCGACGTACTTATCTTTGGTCGATTTTTTAAACAACAAAACATTAAACCTTATCGAAAAAAATGTTATTATGATCACAAGAACATCATAGAGATACGATTTGCCCAAAACAGTATGTCAATTGGTTGAATAGTTTCGAAGATAATATAAAATTACTAAATCGCAAAACGCCGCCCGCGCCGTCCATTCACGAACCGCATTAGAACATGCTTTGTACGGACGTTTTATCCATCCCATAGACGGCGTTGTGCAATTACGTCATTTTTCTGAATCGTGGTGTTAAGATTTTCCGCGGATTAATGACCCTCTCCAGTTATTATTTAACTTTTGTCGTTTGGTAGGTGAGTTGTACGTAGTTGGTCTTTAAAATTGTTTTGGTTGCTCGGTTTCTCAAAACACAATTACAATATTACTTCGTTCTCATTCTTCGAGTTCGAAGCTGTGATATTTCTGTTTTTGGGATATCGTACAGTTTCAGCGATTGTTTATCATGCCTAAAAGGATATCACAACATCCCAGACATGAGACAAGAGCAGCTCGAGTACGCCACACGGAAGAGCCTCTCGAGGAATAGAGAAAATATTTCGCAAGCACGCGCTGGGAAATCTAGCTCCGAGCGTTCACAGCGGCTTGCTAACCAAAGCTGGAGAACATCGCAGGTCCGTGCTCGGGAATCTAGCGCTGAACGTGCACAGCGTCTCAGTGATTTAAAGCAGCATGTCTCTGCAACAAGGGACAGGGAGTCTAACGCTGAGCGCTCGCAGCGGCTCGCTAGCCTAGCTACCTATATACATATTATTATGCAATAAAATCAAAACCCTCCTTTTGGCCGTCGCGTCAGGAAATAAATCATAGCAGTCAGTACTAACCGAACCACACTCATAATTTCATCACAAGTTAAAATGTTTACCGCCCAACGAAGTGGGCACGGGTCAGCTAGTAATATTATAAAGAGGTAACATTTGTTTGTAAGTTTGTATGTTTGTAAGTTTGTATGTAGGGGGTAATCTCAGGAACTACTGGTCCGATTTGAAAAATTCTTTCAGTATTAGATAGCCCATTTATCCGGGAAGCTTATAGGCTATATATCATCACGCTAAGACTAAAAGGAGCCGAGCATTAATGGAGAATGTGACGCAGACGAAGTTGCGTGGGTCAGCTATTTTTAATAAATCTATACTAATATTATAATGCAGAAGAGTTTGTTTTTTTGTTTGTTTGGTTGAACGCTCTAATCTCAGGAACTACTGGTCCGATTTGAAAAATTCTTTCAGTGTTAGATAGCCCATTTATCGAGGAAGGCTATAGGCTATATATCATCACGCTAAGACAAATAGGAGCGGAGCAGTAATGGAAAATGTGACGCAGATGAAGTTGCGCGGGTCAGCTAGTAATAATCTATACTAATATTATAGAGAGGTAACATTTGTTTGTAAGTTTGTAAGTTTGTATGTAGGGGGTAATCACAGGAAATACTGGTCCGATTTGAAAAATTCTATAGATAGCCCATTTATTGAGGAAGGTTATAGGCTATATATCATCACGCTAAGACAAATAGGAGCGGAGCAGTAATGGAAAATGTGACGCAAACGAAGTTGCGCGGGTCAGCTAGTAATATTATAAAGCAGAAGAGTTTGTTTGGTTGAACGATCTAATCTCAGGAACTACAGGTCCGATTTGAAAAATTCTTTCAGTGTTAGATAGCCCATTTATCGAGGAAGGCTATAGGCTATACTTATATCATCACGCTAAGACAAATAGGAGCGGAGCAATAATGGAAAATGTGACGCAGACGAAGTTGCGTGGGTCAGCTAGTAAATAAATAAGAAAAGAGAGGCCTATATGCTCAGCAGTGGGTGAAGTCGGGCTGTGGATGATGATGATGATATTGAACGTGAGAATTCGTCACTGGCTATGGCGGCACCATAACAGCGTGTCGACATCGAACACAGAACCCCACATTCAGTTGCTCAGCATTGGCGTTCGCGTAAATTGGACTGAAGTGACATCATACATAAGTGTGTACCTACTTAAAGCTAGGCTAAAAAAATAATGTATTTAGCTTAGAATAATAACGCATTTAGGTAGGTATATACCTTCCTGATAATCTGGTTAATGGAGGTAGGTAGCTACTATCTCGCACATTTGAATAGATATGGTATGGTGGTACACATACATAATTTAGTACCTAGCTCACCTACACCTAAGTACAGTTTATTAAACTGCAATAACTAATTAAGTACCTACGTATAGTTCATTACCTTGCCTACAACCTGCTTTATCTTATCTTATAAGTATACTTTATACCAACCCACAATATTTTTATCTCAAACTAACAAAAACAGGTATGTAGGTACCTAAAGATAATGCCTAAGTAAATAACTAATATATAAAAATCTCGTATCGCGGTGTATGTTATCAAAATCCTCCGAAACGGCTTGACCGCTTTTTATGTAATTTTTTGTGTTTTTTCGGTAGGTCTGAGAAATAAGAGGTTGGCTATTTTTTATTTTTGCGAAACAACTTTTGCCGAGTCAACTAGTATGCACTTAAGTAGGTATAGTATGTATGTACGTCGCTATAGTTACTCCGGCAATTAGGCCGTTGATGTCTTTCAAAGTATAGCTTTACTTTGGTTTACGAAAGACATCAACGCATTTGATGAAAATCTTTCAGATTGTGTTCAGCAGACAAATTATTAAGTTTCACGTAGGCATTTTATAGCTTCTTTTATTTGAGATGGGTGACTCTCTTGACTTTAGTCTTGGTCAGAGATGACACAGACAAAGTCTACGATGGAGCCAGCTTACCCAGAAGGAGCCTGTTTACTCTAACTTTAAAGAGATTAGGGTTGTAGGTAAGCGTTCGGAAACACAGACTCAGGCAGAGAGTAAAAATGAATACTTACGTACCTAGGCAACATCTTGATCTAAAGAATTAGGTAGGTAACGCAATAAGCGTTGCCCCACTGAAGAAAAACTGAAAGAAAATCTAATCTTTTTTGGATAGAGATCATTTTGTCTAATAAATTATAGTTAGTTTAGTAGTAACCTTCATAAGAATGCATTATAATTATAATTATATGCGAATGTAGATTATTATCTTTGTGATCATTTATTGAACGTGCAACGATTTTTTTTAGTACCAGATTCTTATTAGCATAGATCTATCTATCACCATTAATCGTATTTATCACCCCCAAATAAGGCGGCAAAGGAAATATTTTCAATCATGCCAAGGCCTACGGTCATCCACTGTGCCTTATTTGATTCAAGAATGCGCAGTCTCAGTTAGTCTCACCTCGGCCCACGTCTATAAATAGGTAATCTCATTCGTGATTGGACGCTAAACTAAACAAAATATTATTTCTGTTCAATATTTCTAACGCTTGAGCCCGGGCGACGCACAACCTTGCGCGTCGTATCGTTATGGTATCGTTACGCACTTACGCAGTGCAGTTGTTGTAAAGATAACTTTTCTATTAAGTTTACATATTTTGATCAGTGTGTGGTGCACAGCTTTACTGGTATCACAATTCTAATCTGTAGGTGTTAGTCGAGAGATGTCGTTACTGTAGACATGAAAACTCAAAATAATGCAATTATTTGGACATTGAAATATGTATTGAATTATAATTTAGTTTCTACAAAGTAAAAACTTAAGGTTTTAAGTTTATTCTGCACAGAAAGTCTACAAAAACTAATTATGAGAACGCATCATAAGGCTAAAAAAAATTAAATTCTAGATGTCGCTAGTATCGCATTAACTTTGACAGAACTTACATCTTCCGTCTCATTCGCACTTTCAATAATTCAATCGACGAACCGAGTTTTATTTTGTTCATAAATTCGTATCGTTGAATTGCAGTGTTTTGTGATTTTGTGAACGAAAATATATAACTTGTTCTCAATTGTGATGACGTGAATAACAGTAAAGTGAATCGTGAGACGCAATACAATGGATTGGTGTGTAATATTCAATACAAGGTAATGGGCGATGCTCTCGTTGTTATAAGACAAAAGGCTCGTCCTTCACACATTAGTAGAGCATCGTTGTGCAAACAAGCTGTTATCTACACGCCGCGTAATGTTAGAGGTGATTATTGAAATGCTAATAACGTTACACTGCATGTAAGTACGGCGAGCCGAATCGCGCTCTTATAACTTCACAGCTGCGCAACGCAAAGACGTATATTTCTAACTCTTCTTGATGGTGGTGGGTCTCTTTCGCTTGATGCTGTAACCAGTAATAGTACAGCTTACTAATAAGACATAAAAATCATGGCTAACGTAAAGAGTAGATTAAAAGCACCCAAAAGTGCATCTACAAAGAAGAAAAAGACGGGAGATAAACCAAAAAAATCGTCAACAGGTCCTAAGAAATCTCCCCCGAAGAAAAATGATATAGACTGCAATGTAGTCATGAAACGACCAAGCACCCGCCCGGTATTGACACCGGATCAAAAGATTAAATTTCTACTGAAAAATGGACACAAACTCAAGGAAAGATTTATTGCTAAACCACCAGTCAATGTTAAAAAAATCCCCGAGGTAATTGTTGAATCCAATCCTAAACCAAATGATGAGCCAAAAGACAGTAACAGAAAAAAGCAAGACAGCAATCTGCCTCTGATGTCAAAAACTGGGCAACTTAAAAAGAAAAAGAAAAACTGTAATAAAAAAATCATGGATAGTATTCTGAAGAATGAGCTGATGATTGGTAACCGCAGGAATACTGACGCACCTACCACAGCGGCACCTCCCCCATCGATGGATGTTCCAAATACAAGAGTTCGTGTCGACAATAACAATGAAATTGAAATAACAGACCAAAATAACAAAGTGCAAGAATTTGATGATGATGTAGTTCATTTATCTGATAATAACTCTGAGGACTCAACTGATGATGAAAACATTTCAGACAATTTAAATGGAACATCTGGTGCAAATGCTTCAAAAAAGAAAAAGCATAAGCCAAAACCAAGACATGTCACTCTAAAAAATGGTGTAGTATTAAAATTGGAGTACTATGAGTGTGACCATTGCAACAGAACATTTAACAGGAAAGGATCATTACGTAAACATATTTATATGCATCTCGGTATTAAGCCATTTCAATGTAAGCATTGCCCTCAGAGTTTCAGAAGCCTGCGTTACTTGCAGGTTCATATTGACCGCAGCCACAAGTCAATGGTTGATGATTCAGAACTTTACATTTGCAATTTTTGTGAGAAACCATTTCTTATCAAAGAAAACTTGAAGAAACATTTGGACACTCATACAAATACTGAGAATTCTTTCAAATGCATTTACTGCGATAAAGTGTTCGCCTATCACATCCTATTGATGCAGCATGAGAAGAGGCACATGGTGAAAGGACGCCATCAGTGTACTCTGTGCAGTATGTCTTACAGCTGTCGCAATCTCTTATACATGCATGTCAAAAGCCATTTGAAAATTAAGGATTTCGTCTGTCAGTACTGTGGTAAAGAGTTTTTGAGACCAAATTCCTTGAAGCGGCATGTTGAGGTAAACCATGGTGAACATAGGATTGTGTGTCCAATTTGTAAGAAGAAGCTGAAGGGTCATCTGACTGAGCATATGCGTACGCATGAGAAGAAGCGTCCGCATGTGTGCCCTGAGTGTGGACAGCGGTTTACACAGTCCACACAGCTGAATGTCCACCGGCGCTCCCACACTGGCGACAGGCCGTACCCTTGCCGCATTTGCAAACGATTGTTCTCCCATTCTAATGCTCTAATGTTGCATATCAGACGTCACACAGGAGAGAAACCTTTCCCTTGTGCCATGTGTCCAATGTCCTTTTCTCAACTACCACACATGAAAACTCACATGTTTAAAATACACGGCAAGGAGAATCCATACAAATGCGCGCACTGTGACAACTTCTATAAGCTTAAAGCAGAGCTTGATGTGCACGAGAAGACTTGCGGTGTAACAGGAACTTCTGTTGATCAAGCAGTCAAAGGTAAAAGGAAGAGGTCCAAGAAGGGCGACGACGAGATAGAAGTGGAGTCGGCCATGCCTCTGTCGCGCATGAGGTTCCTGTTGGCACTTCTCCTCACGATGATCGCATCCAAAGAAAAACTCAAATACTTAGGTGCGTAAATTTTTTATTTCATAAGAGTTTGTTTACACTACCTACACTCATAATGGCACTGTTTTTTTTTATTATTTAGTGTGGAGTACATTGCTTAGTGTGTGTCCGCCAATAACGGGAGTCCATATCGGAAGCGCACCGTTCATAGTCATTTTCAGACTGGCAAAATGTTGAAAACATCTAATGTTGACTTTAAAATAATATTGTCTGGTACATAAGACATCAACGCGTTTCCATTCAGTTCGCATCATCATAGGTCATTGAGTTTAATCGTAGTAACAAGGTCGTAATAACAAATGCGCCGTCATTGAAAATGCAAGTGCGATCGAACCGAACAAACATTATATTACGAGGCACTATAGTATAATTTATTCACTGGATTGCGAAATCGTGTGCTGCGTACCGAGTGTTGTGTGCTTATGTGAGTGCAGACTTGTTGGCACGATGTCCATTGCATAGCTTGTCTCATCATGGTTTTTATTCTAGCGAACGTACCCGTTGTTGTAGACGAATGACGGGTTACCGACGAGGTATACATTATGAGTAATAATTTCGTGAGTGAGTTCATTTCCCATTGTGTTGTTAATTTTTGGTGTTGGTCGGTGACGGAGGGCGAAATGTAGGTTAACTAGGTTATCGGGAAGTGGAATTTAATGTTTAATTATACCTATAAAGACTACGGTCTCGTTGGCTTTCGGTTTGGTTATGGTGGTGGCTGGTACTGATTCTAAATCTATTTCAAATTGAAGCTTTGTAAATAAGCTCTTTACGTACATTCCAGAAAAAAGTGTAACATATTTTTTTTCTAACAGGTTTCAACAAACGGCTCGTAGATGAGATCCTGGTCGAGTCTTTGGAGGCAATGGACAGAACTCCATGCAAAGACGGGAGTCTCCCGCCGGCCAAGCGTCTACGGAATAATATTCAAATGTTCATAAATGGAACAGTACCAAAAAACCAAATGGAAAAATTCAAGAAAGAGAACAAGTCGACTGAGGACATTTTAGAACTCTTGACTACAGACAAAGATAAGTAAAGGCATCTTGGTAAGTTTGTTCCATGCACATTGTGCAGCTGGGGCGGGTCACAAACAAAAGACGAACAGCCGTTTGCGACACAAAAAAGTTTTTACTACACACCCAAAAGAGCACAGACATATAATTTATATGTCTGTGCAAAAGAGGCAGTGCACGTGTTAAGGACGATGTATTCATCGTCACGTGCGCAATCTTTTTTGTGACGAATACACCCTCTTTAGGGTGCACGCAATCTGAATGAGGTATGGGTTTATTATGAAACAGTAACATTATATCAAGGCCGTCAAATTTATGATGGGACTCCGTTAGTATGTAATATTAATCTCGATTTTAGATTGTATTTTTAAACAGTACCTACGCACAATAAGATGTAACTGTATTAAGCAATTTTAACTTAGTAAAAACATAAAGTATTCTATAGAAACGAATGTTTTCAATTATCGTATCGGTCTGCACGCCAGTACAATGGTACAACTGAATCGCCACTTATCACACAAAATGGCGAGTAATAAATATTATTCAAATCTATGAATCAGATCAAGGATAATCCTAGTTAATTTTCATAACACGATTTTTTACGCAGTAACATAAATTAAAAATTCATAACCACGCTCGGCAGTTTTTAATCCTAAATTGGTACAGACAGAGGTACAAGTTAAAATAAGACTTATAGCTATAAATTAGGGCTAGACAAGCTAGACTACTTTAAAAAAAAAATTGGTTGCCTGTAAAGTCGGTATACGGGCGAAAGTTTTACGTGACAACGACTTTGAGTGGTAAAATAATTTTAATGTGAATATTCATTCGTATAGTAGGAAGAAGGATGTTATGTCTGTCTCTCTCGCTCTTAGGCGGGCTAACCATGCCCGAGTGGAAGGGACGCGTGCCTCTCACTCGCTCTCATTGTGAGCGCATAACGTGAGCGGAGCGTAACGCAGTTTCTTGAAGTGTCACCCGGCAAACCAATTTATAAGACGTTGTCACGTCAAAATGTTTGTTTAAATAACTATTGTTACGTCACCCGCCCCGCGCTAGCCCTATTAGGTGCATTTTACACCTATATTTAGCACCCAATGTATGTTTTAATCATTAATTCATAATGTTCACTATTTATGTACCATGATCATCATTTATCATAATTTGAGGTGTTTCATGTGATGAGTAATTCTAACGCTGGCGGCGAGACATAGCTTCAAATACTACAATGTGTGCTAAGTTTGGCAAACTCTTAAATGTTTTTAACTCGACCACCCCAGGATATTTTTTGTAATTTGCGAACCGGCTTGCGTTCTTCAAACAATATTTAAATGTTTTAAAGCTGTGCCGACACTGGCTTAATTTTGAGGTCGTCACTCATTTGTTTTTAGTGTCATTTCAAGATTTTCTGTTTCGGAAATTTAGTATGGAATGTATTGTGTAGAGTAGGTAATGTGGCGAGTTCGTCCTCGCGCGTCAAATCATTGTTCATTCATGGTCAGTGTGCTACAACTGTCCTGTATTCTGGTCTTGTAATTGATTTGTCATTGTAATTATATTACAAACCGGTGTAATTACGCAATTGCCTTAACGTATCACAAGTTACTATAACAAGATATCCCGCGAGAACTTTAAATTGTTACTTTTAGAAAGCCATAATTATGCACTACCAAAGAATGCGAACGCGGAATATTCTGCTCTGAAATTTTCAAGGGTAGTTGAGTAGTTTCTTGTGTTATGATAACTATTTAAATTATAAAATTTACTATCTATCTATAATAACAATTCGAAACCAAAATAAAAAATCTTTAGCTGAATCTGTGGCTGAAATCCACAAAAGCGTCAACAACGCAAATTGTCAAAATTTTCATTAAATGTAGTAGTGGTATTAAGCGTCTGTAGATAAAGCTAAGATAGTGAGTCAAAGTCGTAGCAGTAAGACTAAGAAACTTCTAACTTATACATAAGTTAAAATAATGCCTGCGCAAATTAATTATTACAAGGCGATCCAGTGAAGTATCGCTACTATAAAAGGGCTTTTAACGATAACTAATGTCCTGACAACAACGATGAGTGACGACCCTTATGACATCACTTTATTTAATAAATCATAATTGTAATAATACGATAATAACTACTAATGTATCTATGCATAGTTTTAAGATAAAATGTTTTGTCTTAAATTATAATACTAGAGATATTTTAACAATAAGGAATCTGTCCATTTTTTATTTAAGTGCTTTATCATGTAAACAATTTGAGACAATACAGTAGAGTCGTGAATCTAAAATAATTATTAATAAATTAAATTATTATACTCTTACAAGAAACGTCCATTCGAAATACTGAATAACAAATTATGTTTTCTAAATGTATTTATGAAAATATTAAACGTACAAAAAATAGTCATTCTCCACAAGGGCAGATTCCTTGCTACTCGTAAATTATTAAAAAAACATTTTTATGCAATTTGACTTGCCATTAAATCAAAGTGATTATCCCAAAGATAATAATTGTACTGCATTTTAAAATGTTATTTATCTTAGGTTTAAAATAACATAGTAAGCATATAATTATATATTTAGCATTCCTAATGAATGAGCGTGCCATTTTACTTCATTGGTTGAATGATTATGATTAATAATTATTATTTTATAATAATAAGTTAAAATAATCGAACCTATATTATTTTTTATTGAGTAGAATTTTATTTGTTTTTAAAATCGGCGTGACATCGTTTGCGACGGTATCTAATCGGCTATGTTTATTCGAATTAAGTCATATTATTCGTTATTTATTGGTATGTTTTACCTGTGACATCTTATTGGATTTTAATTACTTTTAAACCGGAATGTTTTCTTTGTTATGTTCGTTAGTGGGTCGAATTAACAGAAACACAAGTTGAATCTCAAGTAATCGGTTTCGCATCGCATAGTGAGTAGAAATATTTCCGAAAGTTAAATGGAAGCCGTACACTGAACTTCTAAGTTTTAATACAACATCTGTTAGAAGGCGTTATTCCTGTACTTGTTATGAGGTGTACAATAAAGTATATAATAAATAAATAAATAAGTTCTAACAGTTGATTTATTAAATCATAATTCTTATTCTATTCTGTCCATCTTGAACATTCGAGTTGGAAAAACATCCTAAAGGCGAGTCTGGGCTCTAGCAACCTCTGTGAAATTTGTTGATCCTCTTTGTCTCCTTAAAAATAATAAGTCGAACTTAGGTTATTTTCTAATCAATTATTTACGTCAACCGGGTTAAAACCTGTTTCACTCTAGAGAGATGACACATTATATCGTAGGTACTAATCCAAAACGAGTCCAACCAGGTACTAATGACTCTTAGACAATAGTAGGTAGGTACATATTAACTCGTTCTATTTGAACCGTCAATTATATACGAGAACCCATGAAGCAGGGCTTGCACGTGAACAAAAGGAAATTGCTTCGCTCGGATCATTGGGTGCGCGCGTAAAATCTGTGACGCGTGTGACGTCACGGTTCGGTGCGTGTGTGCCGGTTGTGGTTCTATTATTGTGGTGGAAGCGTGTTAGCTATACAAGGGCATTGGATTTGTGTGTGGATGGATAAAGTTCTTAATTTTGTTCTGATTTTGCTGTGGGTGGAAAAGCATTTTGGGCTTTATAGAAAATAAGCTCAATAGTAATAAAAAAAACCAGCCAAGTGCGAGTCGGACTCGCGCACTGAGGGTTCCGTAAGCAGAAGTTGCGATTTACGATTTACTTATGACGTATTAAAAAAAAACTACTCACTAGATCTCGTTCAAACCAATTTTCGCTGGTAGTTTACATGGTAATGTACATCATATATTTTTTTCGTTTTATCATTCTCTTATTTTAGAAGTTAAAGGGGGGGGACCCACATTTTTCCACTTTGGAAGTGTCTGTCGCGCAAACTATTCAGTTTAGGAAAAAATGATCTTAGAAACCTCAATATCATTTTTAAAGACCTATCCATAGATACCCCACACGTATGGGTACGATGAAAAATTTTTTTTTGAGATTCAGTTCTAAGTATGGGGACCCCCAAAATCTATTGTTTTTTTTCTATTTTTATGAGATAATCTTTATGCGGTTCACAAAATACATCTACTTACCAAATTTCAACAGCGTAGTTCTTATAGTTTCGGAGAAAAATGGCTGTGACATACGGACGGACAGACAGACAGACATGACGAATCTATAAGGGTTCCGTTTTTGCCATTTGGCTACCGAACCCTAAAAACACTTAAAATCATACCAACGGTTTTAAATTCATAGTCTTCTTCTTCTTCTTCATATCGTGTGGGCAGTAAGGTCTAACGGCCCAGTCGAAAAAGTCATAGTGGAATGGTTAAATGACATGAAAAAGTCATAGTGGAATGATTAAATGACATGAAAAAGTCATAGTGGAATGATTAAATGACATGACATGTTTGGTTGGTGGTAGGACTTGTTCTAAGTCCGCCTGGCAAGCTACCACCATCATGTCTAAGTCTGTCGCTATAACAACAATGCAAACAGCATTGTTGTGTTCCGGCAGTTAGAGGTATGTTCCTCTGTGTAAGAGGATTCCGGGTGAAACTCGCTTCCATCTTCGGCCTAATCATCACTTTCCATCAGGTGAGATTTGGGCCAAGAGTTTCCTCGTTTTGAATAAAAAAATAAAATAAAAAAAAAACATGAAAAAGTCATAGTGGAATGATTAAATGACATGAAAAAGTCATAGTGGAATGATTAAATGACATGAAAAAGTCATAGTGGAATGATTAAATGACATGAAAAAGTCATAGTGAAATGATTAAATGACATGAAAAAGTCATAGTGGAATGATTAAATGACATGAAAAAGTCATAGTGGAATGATTAAATGACATGAAAAAGTCATAGTGGAATGATTAAATGACATGAAAAAGTCATAGTGAAATGATTAAATGACATGAAAAAGTTGGTACGGCCGTTTTTCATTCTGGCGTATATTATTGATCGGATTCGAAAAGGAGGAGGTTATCAACTCGACTGAAATTTTTTTTGGATGGGCATACGAGTAGTTTCTTTAGCACGTTCAATACTGCTTCAACCCAAATTTTAATTAATGATAGTGGAATTTTCAATTAAGGCAGTGGGTGAAAAAATAAAGTCAAAATAAATTAAGTGAAATTATATTTATATTGCAAATACGTTACATATAACTCTTTTACACGTCAATATTTTTTTGGTCATATTATTCTAGATGAGGCCGGTGTTTCCTAGCTGAGAAAAAAAACCTAAACAAACTCAGAGGTCATAGTCAAACTTCAAGTCTCTTTCGATATCCATACAATGGTCAATAATATAATCTATCTATACTAATATTATAAAGCAGAAGAGTTTGTTTGTTTGTTTGGTTTAACGCGCTAATCTCAGGAACTACTGATCCGATTTGAAAAATTCTTTCAGTGTTAGATATCGAGGAAGGCTATAGGCTATATATCATCACGCTAAGACCAATAGGAGCGGAGCAGTCATCAAAAATGTTACGCAGACGACGTTGCACGGGTCAGCTAGTACCTAATATGAAAATAGTGTCATGGGTCATTAATTAACCTATTAGCGAACGTAACAAATGAAAACACGTTTTATACCAAATTATTGTTTGTTTGTTAAATATCGTTTTGTGTCAGTGCCATTTGTTGTTATTATTTTTAAATGGAAGAAATAGCGTTAAGAGGTGTTTGTATTGGAAATTAATTAATATTTTTAGAATGTGTGTGTCATAAATATTTACTGGAATCAAATCGTAGCTATTTTTTTATTAGTTTGCTTTGTATAAACTGTAAAAGACTGATGTGGAGTATTTTAGTGATTTTGGTTTAAAAAAAGGTTAATAAAAACGTTCACCGATTTCATCTTTAAAAAAATCAATACGATTTCCTTTTGGCTCATTTTAATCTGAGCCTACATAATAGAGCTAAAAGAAAAAAACTTTCACAATTTATACAAAGCAAATAATATCTAGAAACTTTTTAAAAATCTTATTTATTTAGTGTAGGTATTTTGTAAGGGACGGTATTGAATGTCGTAACTATGAAAAAGGTTGTATTGTAGCACTGCAAAAGCGCGTGCACCTAATTGGAACAGATATGTATGAAAACATGCAAAATTATCTAAAAATATGTATTATTATACTTAATATTTAGATACCTACAGGAAGTACTAGGTCATTCTTGTTTTCTGAGGGTGTATTAAGAACTCAGCATTATATTCGTGGCAATCTAAGTCGGATTTAACATGTTTTCAACTATAGTAGTACTCTATGACTGTACAGATCAAACGAGAAATCTAGCTTATAACTACAGCTTATTGTTTTTCTGAAAGAAAAAGAAAAAAGAAAGAAAATGAGTTTATTTGCGGCCAATATTACGCATACCAAAAATACACAAAAATTACAATTATAAACATGAAAATTGGGAAGATTATGTGTCAAATCTGCGCAAAACGGCCATCTCTCAGCATAATGCTGGGACTCGTGTGCGAGACAGAGTCACAGCGCTGGTTTTCAGTGAAAGCCGGCTTTGACGGTTTGACGTCGATCGGAGCATTAAAAAAAGTAATAATAATGAAATAAATACTATTGTATTTATTTCATTATTATTACTTTTTTTTTGTCTCGCTTAAAAAGCAGTAATAAACAATTAGTAACAAATAAATAAAATTTCTTAGTAATAAACACACTTCCTTTTCCAATCTACTTTGGACATTGGCAGAATAGTCGTCATCGGCTTGGTTTGCCATTACAACGTTGCTTTACTAGTAAGCATGATAGAGTCATAAAATAAATCTCTTTCGCACTTAGGGTTAAAACGATCTTCTATCCCTCTCTACTAAGCTGTCAAATCCAACTACTTAGATTGTCACGAATATAATTTTACTGGAGCGTGCAGAAACTATAGACAGTACAGAAATGTCACTGTCAAGTATTTTTCAAGTATAAAACTCTAAATAACAACGCTAGATGGCACAGTCTTCGTCGTGGACGACTGCACGTTTCCCTAAACCAGTGATTCCCAACGTTTATTTGACCTGGGCCCATTTTGATTTATCTGCAGTTTCTAGGGATCAGATTTTGCTCATAGACTATTGTGCTTACAAGTTTTGCCCACCTTACATTGGCGAGATCACCCCTCTACATTCGTCTGTGCTCACGACTCGTGCCGGCTACTGTGTGTAGTGTGGTGATTAAAACCGATGATTCTAAGTGAAAAGATTGAAATTTGAAACCTTCCACTGACCATATTTAAGATCTTGCGGACCACCAGTGGTCCACGGCAGGGCTTGTTAACGTTACCAACTAACAAAATAATAACCGTTACGTAACGTTAATTCCAATGTGATACCTAATTAACGTTACAAAAATATAACGTTATTTGATAACATTACCAGTAATTTAACGTTATTTAACACTAACGTAAAATACGATAATAACGTTAATTTTACCGTTAATTCTGTTACAACCCGGTCTACACATAGGTATGACTCGTGCTGGGCGAGTGCAGCGTCGTGAAGGCTGAGTGGTAGGGGGCATCGTAATCCAGCGACGTACAGTACAGAGATATTGCGAATTTGTGGCCGCGCGTTGCCGTTCCGCGTGTAAACATTTTTGTGCGCTCATGGCCTCGTGCAACTCGCTTAGATGTATATAAGTAGTTTATCAGCCATTTCGTTACCATAACACAAACATTAAGTTGCTTAGCTTGGGACTATATGGCGTTGTGTGAAATGTCCAAGGATATTATTATTATTTCATTTATTTATTTTCTGTACACATTTTTTACATTTTTAAATATTTATTTATTATTTATTATATGCTTGTATTTGTATAAAACTAATAAATTAAAAAAACATTTAAAAATATAAAAAATAGTAGCCCACCGGCATCGGGAACAGGGTCCAAGCTACCGGTGGTCAGGGCTCCCGAGAGAGGAACCGCCTCACAATACGCGCCGTGTCCAGGAGTACTGATTTCTGCTTTATTATTATTATTAGATCTTTAGATGCACTGTTGCCGCTATCGCCGCCGCGCCGCCGTGCCTCAGTCGTGTCGTGTGTAATACCTACAGTGAGTTGGTTTGTGCGAGACGCTTACAAGATGGGACGTTAAAAACAAAATAATGTTTATAGATATTTTAAATTGAAAGTATTTTATTTTATTATCGTTTTTTACTTAAATTGACCTTGGAGACCAAGATTGTGATTTTATATTATTTTAGTAATGGATGTTGATTAATTATTATTTTTTACTTTCTCTGGTCTCTGGAGACCCGGTCCTTTGGTAGGCGTACGAGGGGCCGAAACCGACTAGCAGAGGCCCCGTTAGACATTTCAAATGTAATGGGGCAACAACCGAAACCGAATATGGAACCAAAAGATGAAACGCTATGGGTTTGGGTGGTTTAGTGGACTGATAATCGTTTATTATAGAAGAACTATTGGCTCCTGCCTGACCACTAACAATATACACGGCTTTTAAATGGCAGGGGGTGACTTGCACTCTCAATAAATGGGCCCCGAAAACGGTCGCTAGCACAAAGTGACGTAGCGCCAAGGAGCCAACATAGCCAGAGGGCTAATTCACGTAATTTTATGACGCAACGATTATGTTTTAGTGCAGTTAAGTTTAAGTTTGAGTGATAAACGGTATTCTTTTAATCATTGAACTGCGCGTAAACTGCGCGTGAACTGCACGTCAACTGCACGACAGCAAACTTATTGACGGTGGAGAGAAAAAATATTACTCACTAAATAATAGAATAGAATCGATTAAATTTCAATCATTATGACGTTATATAATATTAAAACTTAGACTTAAAGGTATAAGCTGTCATTTTGGGACGTCAAACAAATAGTAGAATACCGATCATATTGCGTTCCGAAGCACGCACCAAGGACGCGCAACAGTAGAATGCCGTTATTGCGCTCGCGTGACGCAAACTTGACGCGAGCGTGTCTGACAGCGGTAGAGAATACGAAAAGCGTTGTTTTGATCGAAACTTAACTTCAATTGCACTGCAACAGCACTTATTTAGTTACGTGAATTAGCCTACTGAAGTGCTAGAGGAGTGGAGAGGTATACCACGGCTATCAGGACAATCCCGGAAGTACGGTCAAGATCCTTACCAGCATCTTACTGGATTATACATCCTTCTCCCGAGCACGTGTGCTCTTGCTAATCTCCACTCAGACCGGCCAATTAAGGCAAGAAAGAGGTGGGAGCTTTGTTCCTCGTCAGTATTCACTCTGGCCAGCCAATAAAGGCAAGCCGTAGATGAGGAACAAGACTTCTCTCGGGAGATAAGGTTCGTGGGTTCGCTACTGCCCAACAGTTCGCCACAAAACTGCCTTGCGAATTGTATCTCTCTTTGTCTGGCCCCTCACAATCGCACTGCAGAACAGATGGACGATGGGGCTGGAAGGTTCTAGAAAGGCGATCGTGTACTGAAAGATTCAGCGTTGGATAGCCTTCCACAAGGTGGACCGATGACCTCGTGAGGGTTGCAGGTAGCCAATGGATGCAAGACGCAGGGGACCAGTTGTTGTGACCACACTTGGGGGCCTATGTCTCCTATATTTATCAGTGGACGTCTTTCAGCTAATATGATGAATCGGATTTTGTGTCTGCTATTCAACATCCTTCACAACCCTAAAACGCCTTCCTACCTGCGGGAACGCTTCTCCTATTCCCGTCCTTTGAATGCGCCTTGCAGGTCACATCTTAAAAATCTCCTTAAATCCCCTCCCCACTCTACCGATTTTTACTCTTACTCATTCACTGTGCATGCGGTACTGTTATGGAATTTGCTACCGCCTGACATTAGGGAGTGCCAAACTCTTGCTATTTTTAAAAGAAGATTGAAAGAACACTATCTTTCCTAGTTGCATATAAGTATTAATATCTATATTTTATGAATACTATATATACTTACTATATTTACACTATTTTCATTTTAGCTTTAAATTTTGCACACAATGTCTACGTGCAAAAGTTATAAATAGCTATCTCTTTTTATTCTACTCTCCTTTCGCAGGTATGCTGGAAGAGATTTCTTTAAAAATAAGCATCACCTTTGTACCTATTTTTCTGTTTCCTTCTTCTCATGTTCTTATTAAATGTGTGTACATAAATGGTTAAATAAATAAAAAAACAAATAAATGGATGATGATGAAAATTACCCCAATTAATGTAGATAACTCAACATGTCTTCTCACGTAAGTAAAAGTCGTAATTTCGGTAGCCACTCCCTTTCTAGCTATAATCTTTCACACAGTCCATTCTTAGTATTTTTTGTCTTCTTCCAATCATTCAAAGTTCACAAAAAAGGACAAACATTAATGTCCCCAATTTAAATTGTAATAATCTGCATTTTTATTATTTCGCTCCAAGATTTTCCTGCTTCGAAGCCTCACGTGTATTTACCCGTTCAAATACCGAAGCGAGAAAAATCAATTACCATTACCTTTTTATTGGTAAACTTTGCTTTAGAACACTGTTTCAGCGTTTGACCTGGGGTCTGCCATTGCAATTTTCGCTTACGGTTAATGTAAAGAATCCACTTTTCATCACATGTCACAATTCGATTCAATATTTCTTCATTTCTGTATCGATTCAACTAGGCAACACAACTTTCAACACGCGTTTCTTTCTGCAGATCAGTCAAATCATGAAGTACCTATTTTCCATATTTTTTATTTTATTGATTTGACGCAAATAAGTCAGTATTTTTGGTAAGATAACGTTAAACCATGCCGCTAATTCATGGGTAGTTTGACTCGGATCGGCTTCCAACCTCTCGTTCAATTCATTGTTATTCACCTGTGTGGGTGGTCTTCCACGTGGTTCGTTCTTCAAATCAAAGTTTCCATTACGAAAGAGTTTAAACCAAAATCGTACGGTGCGTTCATTAGCAGTCCCTTCTCCAAACGCAACATTGATATTGCGAGCCGTTTCTGCCGCGTTAGTTCCGCGTCGGACTCGGAACTCGTATTCAAAAATTACTCGAATTTCTGAAGTATCCATCTTTCTTGTCTAAGCTGAATAAAAAAACAACTGAAAGTCGATAATCGATTGTCGACTTTCAGTTGTGCACATTTTTTTAAAGAAAAACTTAATAGGTACCATGTGAAAAAAGTTTCACTGGTTTCAAGGTTCTATGTCAATTCGAAGTACCTATTACAATAAAACGTCAATTTCATACTTTAACTCCTATTACTATCAGAGGCGGCTCGTGACATTTATTTATAGGGGATCACAAAAAAAAACGTAAAACTAGAGCTTACCATTTAATACGTAAAAGATGTAGTTTTCGTACCACATTTTTGAGTAAAAGCAATTTTAGGACGTGGTGGACTGGTGGCCCCTTAGCTGTAAGTTCGAGACGCATTTCAAGAGTCTTTTAACAATTTTTGTCAGACACAAAGGTCGCGCAAAATTATTTTTAATCCATAATTAAAAGAAAAACTGCGAAGAATCTACATTCTACCCTAAAGTAACTGACTCCGTCTCTTGCGCGCGGCCGCCTTGCCTGCGCCGCCTTGCACGATTTGGCAATGCCGCGCGTAAGCGGCGCTCCAGATTAGGCTAGTTAATTTCCCATTCAAAATCTTCTGTTTCACGCGTCGGACTGTGTCGATGTTCTTCTTTCACACTCATTGAATACAGTGCTAGAAATCGTACTGACATAATTATCACTATTATTATATCGAAAATTGTAACTATGAAAACTACCCGTTATTGATCTCAAGCAACTGACAAAAGAAAATAAATTATTGGACAAAATAACTAAATCAGCTAACTGTAGGTACTACCAGCACGTCTCACACGTAAGAATCTGGCAACGTTTTGGTCGAGCGAGACGGCACGACGCAACGGCGTATAAGGTGGCTTTGCTTAGCTTTGGCGGCCCGCCGATCGCCTCTCTGCCCCCACGCTTATTCCACCTCACAAGCTTAACCGTTACAAAATAACGATAAAATTAACGTTATAAAACAATTAACGGTAAAAAAGATTAACGATAAAATGTTTCGAAAATAACGTTAAATCGGTTAACGTTATTTTCAAATTAACGGTAACTCTGTCAAATACAGGTAACGTTACGAAATTTTTACCGGTATTTAAAGCCCTGGTCCACGGACCACAGGTTGGGAGCTATTGCCCTAAACTGAGTTTGCAAAAACCGCATCTGACAGCACAGAAGCGTCAATGTCAAGTAAGCTGTCCCTAAAATTTCAAATATGTGACACTATAGATGGGATAGTCAACGCAGTGCACGTTCCTTAGAGTGTGATCTTATGACCGCAGAACATTTAAATCATTATCTAGTGGTTTATTTTAAACTAGCTGATGCCCGCGGATTCGCCCGCTTGACAAATTATATAGTAAAACTTTCCTCGAGAACCACAACACATTAAAATCGGTGCAGTGTTTTTTGAGTTTATTGCGAACAGACAGACAGACGCGGTGGAGGACTTTGAAAACCCTAAACATATAATATAATATGTAGTGAAGATTCTAAAAAACTGCCTCATTGGTTTTTTGGTATCAAGCAAGACTGTTATCAAGTTCGTGCTAAATATCGATTCCAATGTTTCATTTGGATTTTTTCCAGCGGCAGCTTATATTTGTGCTCGGTTGAAGGTAATAGGCTCTCTCTATACTACATGGAACTATCGAAATAACTGGCGAAATCGGAGTGGGTAACACGGCGATATATGCATTTCTGCTCTACACGTCCCTTCTGGGGAATGCAATCTTAATTTTTACCTTATTTCTAATCTAATAGTATATACATATAATACTGTGTCCCACTACTGGGGAAAGGCATACATGTCAGTGCTAGTGTTCTGATAAGCATAAGAATAAAGTTCATTGCCCTGCTCAACCCACAAGAATGACCTAGTTCCTTGGTCTGTCATTCTCTACTTATGTATAATGATTTTTTGTTTAATGAGTATTGTATTTTAACAATATAACGTGGGTTCAAGGGTTAGCCAAAGAAATGCCCACCTAGAATTAAAATAGTCAACAATCGTACCTATTTATCTATATGTTTGTGTGCATGCAACTTAGAGCAGTATTCGAGAGAAAGTACGATTTATATTTACATGGAGTCTTCGAATACTGGCCGAAAGTACCAAAGAATACTGATAATGATCATTTAAATTAAAATGTATTGTAACTGAATTTACGAGTTTTATTTTATTACCTAGGTACTAAGAAATTTGCACGATTTAAAAAAACACTAAATGAATGCCGTAACAAAATAATTTCAATAGTGCATTGCACTAGGATGTATAGTTAGGACTGAGCTGAGACTGCTGAGAGGCCGCCTTTTGGTTCCTAGCGAAATCAGGTATGATGACTATGTGAAATGTGGAGACGACGATACAACAAAGACACATACAGAAAAACAAAGAGTGTCCGTGGAGTTTCTTGCACGTTCTTCTCCATAGAGATCTATACTTTGGAACGTGCAAATAACTTCAACTTTTTGGACCGACTGACCTTGACAATTCATTGAAATAAATGCTTGATTTTTGAGTTTTTGTGTTCACAACAAATTAAAACGCTGGCAATAGTAGTTCATAACAATATTTTGAAACTTAAAAAATAATCGAAACTAAACAAAAATCCCGACTGTTCAAAACAACTCAAAATTTCAAACTACCCATTTTTAACCGACTTCTTTAAAAAGGAGGAGGTTCTATGTTCGGGTGTATGTTGTGCTGTGAACAATAATGAAGTTCGAACACGCATCCTTTGGTAGTTTAGAATTTTTGGTCCAACTTTTCCATGTAGATACAGTGTCAGCCAGACTCCACCTACTTTCTAACTCCGGGCCGCTATTGAAAAGTTTGTAATAGAAAAACAGAATGATAATTTGTCCAAGCCCAATCAGGGCCAATATAATTCAGGACACAGCAGCCGTGGTCCAACAAAGACCAATGAGACAGTCATAAACAAGAGAGCTATTGTGAATTCCATGAAAAGCTATCAGATAGCTAGATTTTTATGATCGGGCCATGTAGGAGTAATCAAGCTCTTCATAAAGTAATATTTTATGTCAATACTTTCGTTTTTCTTTTGATGCTTCCTCGAGCGCCCCTCTATAATCTGGCATTCCTAGGCACGTGCCTACTTTGCCTTAGGGATAATCCGCCGTTGCACGCAAAAATGAAATTGGTTGAAGTTACGGTAATTAGAAGTAGTTAACCTGTAAAGCACAATACAGGTTAACATCTGAACAGGCTACTTCTGGTCGGGGTAAGCTCACTCCGTCGTAGACTTTGTCTCTATCATCTCCACAGACATATATACTACTATTTATATGTCTGTGATCATCTCTGACCTAGATTAAAGTCAAAAGCAAACCTATCTCAAACAAACAAATAAATACTAGACCGATTTTAGGACTTACTTATGCGAGCCAGAGAGACCTGCTGTTTGCTCCATTTGGTTCGAATAAGTAATATTAATCAGTCGGTTGTGGGGCGTAGTAGCGGTAACGGAACGATAACGCGATTCAAAATGAGGCCGGAATGCCATCTATCGAGTACTGGTGTAAGCGTAACGACAAGGTTTTCCAATACCAACCTTCCAACCTATTATTTTCAACTGTATTTGAGCAGTTATATGGAAAAAAATGTGTTACATCCACATTTTATCTAAAACAAACTGATTTTATGGACATAAGGTTTTAACTAAAAGACTCGTATCCATGGACAGCAGAAAATATTTTTAAAAATGTATTAGTCAACTCGACAAATCAAAAACGTCAACGTCAGGCATTCAAAGTTGACAGCAGTTGACAGTCACAGAAAGTAGTTCAAAACAATACGCGTAGCAGTATGTTGTTTTAAGCAAATATTTCAATATTTAGGGGCGTTTGTGAGGCGAAGATAATATAAATATAACAATAAAAATGGGTACTACGGGCCAGTCTATCACGCTAGCCAACAGCATTATAGGTGTTGGAATATTGGCTATGCCCTTCTGCTTTCAACAAGTAAGTTTTTTTTATAAAGCAGAAATTATACGCCTATCTTTCTATAGGTATGTTAAGTCTACAAAATGCCCTTTTTTGATATGCAATGGTCCTAATAATTTCGCTAAAATTGAGCTCCTAAAAATACTCCGTTGAAACATTTCTTTGCCTTTATCGTTCCAGCCATATAAAAAATAAATATCATAATTTCTGTAAAGGTTGTAGGTGACCCTTAACTCAACCCTAACTTGTGTCCCACTGCTGGGCAAATGGTTCCCCATTCTCCTTCCAATTTTTTCTGTCTTGGGCTATATCTGGCCAAGTTTGCTGAATGATTAAATGTTATTAAAATGTGTTTTTTTTAGTGTGGTGTATTATTGGCTACTCTTATACTACTATTTATGGGCCTTATCTCCAGATTATGCAGCCATTTCCTTTTAAAATCTGCATTACTAGCACGGAGAAGAAACTTTGAATTTCTAGGTAAAGTATATAACTTCATAAAAGCAAGCCTAGCACTGCCCACTTCTGGGCATAAGTATTAACACTTTTCAAACATCTTGATGACTGTAAAAGTCCAGATTCAAACTGCTAATTTATTTTTAATTATTCTTTTTAGCTTTTCATGTCTTTGGTCAAGCTGGCAAGTTTGCTGTGGAAGTTGGTATCATTGGATTCCTGATGGGAACATGCATAGCATACTTTGTTGTTGTTGGAGACCTGGGTCCACAAATTGTTGCCAAGATGTTCAACATTAACCAGAGTGATATACTGAGGTAATTAGTTTATTGATTATCAAGATTTTTTCAGGAACTTACTTCCAATATAAAAATAAACCTTTGTGCTAATCCAGGTCATGTTCTTGTGTGCTAAGGTTCATCCCAGCCTGTAGCTGGGCTTAATTGGCTGACTGGGAAAACATTGATACATACAGACTTTCACTTTTATTCAATAGTAACAAGTTAAGTCTATATTTATCAATGTTTCTTGGTGGTTGGTGGTTGTTTTTTGTATGTTTATGTTTTTTATTAATAAACTAGCTGTCCCCCGCGGCTTCGCTCCCGTCAATTAAGTATTCATTGCACATATCGAGTTTTCATTGTTTTTAAGATGTATTCTGCTATTCGGGTCGGAGACAAATCCAACGAATCAATAACCATGAAAATTGGTTCAGCAGATCTCGAGTTATAAGTGTTGTAACAAACCCGTCTTTGTTTTATATATTAATAAATAAGATAAATATGTTCTCATATTAAACATTCAATGTGAGACACATCTTATTGTTTTAACTAAAAAACAATAACAGGATATTTATATGTTTAGAGAATAGCTTCGGATTGGATGCCACCCATGTGCTTTATGTTTGTGATCTAATATTACTGTATAGAGGAAAATATGAGGAAAGCAGAAATGTGAATATGAATGGTTAAGTATATGACTAAGGGAAGTAAGAATAGGCTTAATTTTCTTCTGGAGAGTTAAAGGCTGGTTGGAGTGAAGTCTGCCATGGTCCACACACAATAATCCATCAAGGACTAACTGCGGAAACCATAGTCCGATAAGTTACAGTTGTAAGAAAAAAGTATGTATAGACTTAAAAAAAGAACTTAACCGATTTCCTCAAGTTCTTAATGTCGGAAATCAGTTACTTCATTTTATGTAGGTATCTCTTTTTTCTAGAAGAGAAGAAGTCCAAAGTCACAAGTCCTAACCATAAAAAATTAAAGATAATAGGGAATATTCACGCAATTTTTTTATTTATAAAATGAATTACTTATTAGCTCCAGTAAACACTCTAGAAAATATTTTTTAAATATCTTCATCAGCGATGAAGTTATTACGCTTCAAAGATTACTTTTAAAACGAGAAGTCCGACATGTAATTTGACGTCACATTACGTGACGTCTATACATCTGCCATAGAAAACAGCGTTTTCGCGAGAGGGACAGATATATTTGTTTAAATTAATTATATCTCGTTTGTTTTTCGAGCAATCTTGATTCTATTTCCACTGTTAGTAATATATTTTTGTATATTTTTAGATAGTGTTTAGATAATAAATATTTTTTTTATGCATATTCCCTATTATGGCAAAAGAAGGGTGACTACTGATTTCTTGACCGATCACGGATATAGAAACACTCACTCGCTGGTTCACTGTTGTAATTTGACCTATGTTTCCAAATAGAGCATTCTGATTCTGAGGCCAATCCCAACAGAGACTAGCCATCAGCGCGCGCAGTGGCGGGGCAAGAGGGTGAGATACGGCGAGCCCAATGGTACCCCACCACGAGTAGTATTGATTTTCTTTTTCAAAAATAGTAAATATTGGGCGAATGTGGGACAATCCATGAAAGATGTAAACTAAAAGAAGCTATGAGGTAAGAGCGAGCGAACGTAGTGAGCTTGTACGAGTAAATAAAAGTGCCTATACTGCCGCGGCTAATATTTTAAAAAGAATTCAAATAGCAAGAGCAAGCACGAGTTCAAAAAAATTTGGAAATACTTTTTTTTTTTTTTATGCAAAACGGGGAAACTCTTGGCCCAAATCTCACCTGATGGAAAGTGATGATTAGGCCGAAGATGGAAGCGAGTTTCACCCGGAATCCTCTGACACAGAGGAACTGGCTATCATACCTCTGTTAACATTGTTGTTATGGCGACAGACTTAGACATGATGGTGAGACATTGATAAAAATGATTTTTTTATGGTCTTAGCTACGATTTTCCTGAGATAGTGAGATAAAAAAGGCCAAAGCTGCGAAGCCCTTCAAACAGCGAGGTCGTCGTGGGCGTTGGCCCATGTCGCTCAAGCCTTTAGCCGCCTCTGATCGCGGGACACAAAGGGAAAAAGGGAAGGGAGGAACGGGGAGGGGAGGGGATGCACAAGTGTGTGCGCCTTTCACAGGAGCACTTCCTCTTCCATCAATCTCATATTCCGATGGGACAGCAAACCGACGACCGGAGAGAGTTCTGGCCCGGATCCAGGACCAACGGCTTAACGTGCTTGCCTAGGCACGGGGGTGTCACACCACCAGCTTCCAAACTCCGGGCTGTCACAGAGGAATACCTATCGGAAAAACTCAATAACATTTTGCTTGACGCTGGGAATCCAACCCAGGATTGCAAGGAAGTAGCACTTGCGAGAGCGAGGCCAATGGGCCAGTTAAGCTACTGGTATAATAGCTCACAGAAAAGTATGGAAGGAGATTATGTTGCACCAGCCTCAAATCAATACCTAGTTGTTTCTCAATGTATTGAATGCCAATCAGGGCTGTAGTTACCGCCGTATCAGCCGTATCAAATATACCGAGGCCCCTGGGCTACAAGGGCCCCCTTTGTGTCCTGCCTAGACAGTTCTGAGCTAGTACAAGCTATCTTTAAAAAAAAACAACGGTTTGCACTCCGGGAGTGCCGGCCGAAGTGAAAACTTGAACATTATATAACGTTGTGCATTTTGAATCATCCGTCTTATGAATTTTCGATCAGGTCACGGGTCCTGACGCGTTATCCGTCTTACGTATTTTCGATCAGGTCACGTTGTCCTGACGCGTCATCCGTCTTACGAATTTTCGATCAGGTCACGTGTCCTGACGCGAGTTTTTACATGTTTGGTACTGGGCCCCTTTGAAGTTAGGTACGCCATGCCAATATTAAGTAATTGAATAATTGTTTAAAAACCGTTAAGTCTCATATCATTGTAAAGGTCAATTAACTGTGAAGAACTGTGTTTAATCAAGTGTAAATTTACTCTTTTTACTTACCTACTGTGTTTTAAATAGTTAGGTTTATTGAATACTTTATGACCATTTTATGACGGAAGTATAAAATTAGCTCTCTTATCTAACAGTTTTCGATCTTTATAAGAATTGCCTTTTTTCTCAAACCTACGTACAATCCATTCCAATTTGGATCAGCTGTAAATAGGGTTACGCAGTTACGCAACATTTTTCAAGTATGGATCTTTCCTTGGTGGCTGTTTGATGCAATGGTGCCAGAATCGCGTCTATCAAAACATTGCTTTAGAAATCAAACCGGATTCAGCTAAATACCAGTATTTTACGTGGAGCGGCTGCCTACCAGACCTCCACAACCCATTAACAGGGTAACACGGTACTTCTTGGCAAGACTGGAGTCAGATTTACTATTTTCTGACATTCCGTAACAACTGCCAAAAATGTACAGCCGGAACCAATGGCTTGACGTACTTTCCGAGGCATGGAGGAAACTCGGTATGTTAAGATGGTCGCCCATCCACAAACCAACCTTGGCAAGCGTTGCTTAACCTTGAAGATCGACCCGTGTGGCTGTTATTATTTAGCCACGAGCTCCTGTTATGTTCATAAAGATAAAAGAAGAAAATAATAATCATCCCTTTCCTGTTCCAGAACATCAATAATGGTGATTGTATCACTGGTTTGCGTCCTTCCGCTGGGACTGCTACGGAATGTGGACAGCCTTAGTAACGTCAGCGCGGCCACCATAGCCTTCTACTTCTGTCTCGTTATGAAAGTGAGTTATTTGCTCATCCTTATTCTTTATCAACAAATTATAATGATAATCATTTAGCCGAAAGACGTACACACACAACCATAAAACATAATCTCTTAAGATCTCCAGAGGAAGTCTTACAGCCGATACAAAACACTTGTGGATATTTGTGTACATTCATAGTGCGTACAGCTAAGGAGTGAAATACCCTGCCAGAGTGTGTTTCCTGATAGCGACAACCTGGTGACAAGAGTGAATAGGTACTTCTAGGCAAGCTGGTTATCATGAATTATGTAGCATATTTTTTAACCGACTTCCCAAAAAGGAGGAGGTTATCAATTCGGTTGTATTTTTTTTTTTATGTTTGTTACCTCATAACTCCGACAATTATGAAACGATTTGAAAAATTTTTGTTTTAGCTGAAAGGATATACTTGCAGATTGGTCCCATTTAAATCATAATCAAAATCGATTACGAACTTTGGATTTTAAATCGAAATCGCTGGAATTTGACTATTTAGATGATTCTTTGATAATCGAAATTGCGTATTTTGCTTTTCTGCGATTTTGTAGTGGTGTTGTTAGGTGTGGGGCACCACTAAAATGTGAAAAATAATTTTTTTTTACAAAAAAATACAACCGACTTCTAAAAAAAAACACTACAAAGTAAAAAATAACTTTAAATTCGGAAGTCGGTGTCAAAATACGAAGAAACTAACAAAAACACCGACTTCCGAATTTAAGTTATTTTTTACTTTGTAGTGTTTTTTTTTAGAAGTCGGTTGTATTTTTTAAATAATAAATAGGTAGCCCAATAGCAGTTTGCCATATCAATCCAGCCTGTAGGTACAAGTTTTTCCCATGAATGATATATTTTATTTTTTTCCTGGTGCCATACCGATAAAAACCAGGAAATACAAGTATAATGGCTGTTATCACACATTGTTAACAATATTTTACTTTTAGAAATTACGTTCGACCATTCAGTTGATTTCATAGTCATAAATCGTAGGTACTGAAAATATCATCAATAATTTTAGATACACTGAAAATAGAACTGTGTTTGAATGAACTCAGGTTTATAATTGCAAAGCGTCATAACCTCGTTTAAGTGGTTAACGACGTTAGTAACTTTACTCAGTACAATTAACGTACAGTACAGTACGAATAATCTAAGTTTACCCATGCGAAGTACGTCGCAATCGATTGCGCAGGATGTCAATTTGACAAGAAACATAGAAAAGCGTATGCGCGGGTACGTCGCGTATGCCGTCTCAGTCACTCGTATACGTTTGATGCATACTTGTGCCTCGCTTCCTCAATGCAATACGACTGTTGGTGCGAAAAGTGTTAAACGTTGTTATTGTTTTAATTAATTATTCTGGTTTTTTCTTACTGTTTGACTTGTATTTTGTGTTTTCTTGTAGTGTATGTGTTTGTTGTGTTACTTTGTGATCGAGTTATTGTTATTGCATGCATTTTTTCAAAATTCAAATATAACACGTACACAAAAAAAACATAATCTACGAACGTAACACTTTTCTACGCGATGGACCCTGCGCGGTCGTCACTAACAGCCAACTTCGCATGGGTAAAGTTAGAATATTCGTACTGTACGATTATTTTTTCTTTGCCAATGCGAAGTCGCAATCGATTGCGCAGGATGTCAACAATCTGTCAAAGGACATTGCTCATCGCCCATACATCGTTCGCCTAAGAACCAACAGAGACGTGAATTTACTATCTGTGTTTTAAATAATGCATATGTTCGACTAAAACTAAATTAAAATCACGGACACTTGCCAGAATTGTAAAATGTCTAAAATGATTTCGGATTTTGAGGTTATAAAACATACCAAACAATAGAAACATACCAAATGGACTAAGATCCCAGAGCTGCCAGACTTTTAATCTCACCAAAAAATTTATAGAGTAGTGTTACTATGTTCTTCTAACATACGAAAGCGTGGTAAGTTAGGTCGACGGCGGATTCCCTGGTATCAGGTGCCAAATACATTAGGTACATCAAAGCGTCAACTGTCATTTCATCGACTGTCAGTGTCAATAGTGTTCGTGTCATACAGCGCTTTAATCGCTTTACTCTTTTTGTAGGTAACTAAAAATCTTACAGCGCTGAGAGTGCTTTGTTTCATTTAAAATAATGGCGCCGGGTTATAAAACCTAAGTGAGTTACTTTTTAAAATGGTTTCGTAATTAAAAAGTGTCCGTTCTATTCTAATCAGTAAAAAGTAATTTAAAAAAAAAACTAGGAATAATAGTAAAGGTTTCGCATGTGTTGATTCATAGGCCATTTTTTACCATGTCCTTTAATTTTCATCTTTATCGCTATAATGCATTAGGTTTAAGGTTGATTGGAAAAATTTGACAGTGACTGGTAGCGTGATGTGCTTTCCGATTCTGCTAAAGTGGCCTTTTTAGTCTAATGCCTTGAATACGATAGGTATACGTACAACGTGTATTATTAATTACACAATAGCCTTTGCTAGAGCGGGTCTGCCCGCATCAAAGACTATACCACTTGACTGCGCATACAGTGCCCCGACGCACGAAAACTATTAGTGTTTTTGCTCAGATGTTAGTCAGCGGCACTAGTAACCATTTTAGTTGTGACCAATTGTTAGACCTGTGGGCATGCTGAGTTTTTACAAATCGTTTTAATTTTTATGCAATTTAAAACGCATAAAAATGCCTTCATACCCGGTGAATTTGTGTGGAAAACATTCCAAGACCTTTTGTTACAAAAATGATGGCATAACTTTTCATCGAAGAGTAAAGACTACGCAAAATATTTTTGATTTGAATCAGATGATGAGCCACTGCAGGGGTCTATATAAAATGGTGGTTAGGTGAACGAGCACACTGTGAGAAGCGTGCGTTGATGTCTTTTGGAAAAGTCTCTTTCTTTCATTAGGAAATACTTATATTTTTATCCCTTTCTTCCCCTTTGTATTTTTATCGTAAAAATCTGTGCTGTAACGTTTAATGATTGAAGTCGATTTATCGATGATCACAAAATTACAACTAATACAATTTTTAATCAATTCACATACTTACATTAAACACGTAACTACTTTTAAAAAACATTAAAAATAGGAGGAGGGTCTCAGATTTTTCATCTGTGTGTTTGACATACATGTTTTCATTTTAGATTTTCGAAGATTTCAGAATTAAAATAAAAGTGGAAAGATAAGGTTAATAGGGAAACTTTGTTTAAACAAGATATAGCGCTGTTTGTTTGGATTGAGTATTTTTATAATGTTAAAATCCATTTTATCGATATCGACTATTTTCCTTTAATCAAGTAGTGCAACCACTAACCATAGGCTACCTATGCAACTTGACCTTGAACGGACCAATTGCAGCCGCGCGTTGTTCCTCGTCCCCCGGCCCGCTGTAGTGAGCCGCGTACTTAGAAGAAATCGGCCCATACGCTCTCTAGTGGTTATATACTCTATGGCCCGCATCAAAATTATAAAAAAAAAAATCACATGTCATTTATTCAAATTAGGCTGAGAGCCAGCACTTTTTGAACGTCAAGTTTTACAGAAGACTGTCCCCCAAAACGCCCGCCCGTCACCACTTCCTAGTTTTAGCTGTGGAGAAGAAGTGGCTAACAAACTCCCCAGCAACACATCTGTCTTTTACGTTTTAGAAGAAACATACAAGCGGGATTAATAGTCTACTTGATTGCCAAGTAACATCCAAATCCGTCACTGAGACCTCCCGGGAAAAAAGTCCAGGAATCGTCTGTTTTTTGTGTCTAAAAATATGAATAATTTTTCAAGGTAATATTCGAGGCCGGCGCAGTTATGATAACGAGCGACTGGAAACAACGCGTGGAGATGTGGCGGCCGGCCGGACTGCTGCAGTGCGTGCCCATCTTCTCTATGGCGCTGTTCTGTCAGACGTGAGTATATCTTGTAATCCCTGACGCTCTGGGCGGAGTGTCAGATTCACGTGTTTCTCCAAATGCCCTTTGCGATCCAGGGCCGCGGTGTCTCTTTCAAACAATTTTCTGTAACCTGGCAGGCACAGGCTCTAGCGGGCTCGTCTACTATGCTGACATTTCTTTGAAGCGAACCAGGTCAGGGGGTCTACTAAGTATTAAGTAGTAAGGGTAAGTTCCTAGTTTTGGCCCCAATTACGGGCGTTTTCTATTCCGTATCACTTACTTTTACTACTAGTCCTTACGATTAGTCCCGAACCCGAACTAAGAATGAATGACAGCACGATTTGAAGGTAACTGACATTCATGACATGATTTGTCAGATACGGAGTAGAAAACGTTCGTAACTAAGGTCGAAACTACGGACTGCGGGATTAGAGACCCCGCCTGGTCCTGATCAGACGGCGAGCTACCCATCACTCTATGTCCTTGCCCCGCGCCTACGGTAGCCGGGAAGCGCCGTGCGACTCCCGAGGCGTGTTTTTCTGTCGCTGGGACGTAACGTTTCCCTCTCTCTCACGCGTTCGGCCTCCTCGTTCGCTAACATTACTGCTTCTTGTGCGGAGGTGATGGAGGTAATGCTTCTCGCGCTGGCACTACCGCTTCCCATGTCTCCTCACTCCGGACCATGGTTTTAAACAGGGCCGGGCGCGAGATGTCGCCGCCGTCGATCACCTCGACAAGGACAAGCAGGGCAGACCTCCACCGTATGCTCAACCGTGTCCTCCGGGCGATCCATACAAAGATGGACCGCTTATTTTTTTTAGTAATATGGGAAATCATCAAATGGCTCCTCCCACTCTGGGCGAAGCAGAAGGGAGTGCCAGACACTCAGACTTTCTGACTAAAACCCATCCGTGTTCCTTCTAATGCCCTTTGCGTTCCAGGGTCGCGGTGACTCTTCCGAAAAAAGTACTATTCAGCTACGAATTCCCTTGTTTACGGATGACACACACCTATAATAAACAGTGCAATAAAGGAAAACACATACAATTTTGGTATTCTATATTGTTACGCGCCAGAATGAATGCCGGGTACACAACGTACTACTAACGCCATCTAGTATCGAGTAGTGGAACTAATTGGGTCACGATCTTTCTAGACTTTTCGATGCTAGAACATTCTCGATGTTTCGATACCTAGTCAGTCTGGACCGGTATGTTCCCGAATTTTCTAGATATTTCCATTCTCGAAGGTTCTGGAAATTACTGTGGGACTATATAAGCTGCGCATCGCTCGCGACTGAGTCAGTATTGAATTGGCGATACAAGCGAACATCGGAAGCGATCTTCAACTGCGAATTAAGTGAAGTGAAGTGTTTAATAGTGTGATTGTGTGTTATAATTAGTGCGTTTAAAGTGTTAATTAGTGTTGATTATTAAAGTGTCATTTTTGGTAAATTAATCGGCTGTTTTTATTGTCACGAACCCCTAGCTCGTAACAATATTATCTAAAGTTGTAATAAAAGTGTCTGATAAAAGAGATATTGTCGTAATATACAATTTATGACTAACTGATAGACTTTTCATAATAGATAGATACTAGATAACTTTATCATTGATGCTTGAATGAATCTCGATTATCTAATTAAACAGCTTTGCTAGGTTATTCACCAGCATTGCGGAATTTGTTTGAAAGAATCACCGCGGTCCTGGAACGACGTTAAAGAGAAACACGGATGGGTTTTACTCAGTAGGAGTCTGACACTGCCTTCTGCTCCGCCCAGAGCGGGAGGAGTCATTTAATGATTTAGGTTATTCACATCACATGGCCTAAAATATAACATGTTTCTATTACAGACAACTGTTTGAGATATTCGAGTCGCTGCCGACGCTATCGCTAGAGAAGATGAACATAGTTACTAAGAACGCGATCAACATCTGTACCGCGGTGTATTTCACTCTGGGAGTGTTCGGATATATTGCCTTCTCTTCCCATGAAATATCAGGTGAGGTTTTGGAGTTATTAATAACTAGCTAACCCGTGCATACAAACAATCCGCACATCACATCTTATGGGAGTGTATTCTTTGCCAGATTGAACGTAATATTATGTTAGATAGCATTCAGTTTACATCTGGAGTAGTTTCCTATATGGACCTTGTAGAAACCAGAAATAAGTTCAGTGCGTTCAAGCGGTTTTGACATACATAATGCTGGAATCAAAAGTAGCTCACGATTTAGGACCCATTGGTTTCATAAATAATCTCTCTTGCTTGGCAACTGGGCCTAACCCAGTTGTATATGTCCCTTGATGCATATTGGCCTAGCTCTATTCTGTCTCCTGCTTGATAAGGAGGATAGTGCAAATTATATTTATTTTTTCCCACTCCTCCGCTGTACTCTTCTGATTAATTTCGTTACGGGATCCAAGACAGTTGAATCGTTTCTCGGGGACTCGTCGGGCTGAAGCCCGAAGCTAGCTAATGAATTAGCTCGGCGTTTTTCTGGTGGTCGCCACTTGATTTTGGCTTTCAAGGAGTAGCAGTGGTAGAGAAGGTGTGGCAGGCTTGACCCAAAAAAAAATACCCGTGCCGACTTCTTTGGCATAGGCTACATTAAATTATCTCATCATCATTGAGTCATCATCTGCCTAGCCTTTTCCCAACTAAATTGGGGTTGGCTTCCAGTCAAACCGGATTTAGCATAGTACTAGTATTTTACGCGGAGCGGCTGCCTACCAGACCTCCACAACCCATTAACTGGGTAAACACGGTACTTCATGGAAAGACTGGAGTTAGATTAACTGGCTTCTGACTATCCGTAACGACTGCCAAAGATCTACAAATGACAGCCGGGACCAACCCTGAGTAAAATAGGCTATATTTATTACAAGAAAACATTGGGGAACCTTAAGAACATTGCAGCGCGGACGATGTCGCGGTTGAAGTGCTTTTTGTAAATAATTCAAATAAAATACCTTTTCTTCTAGGCAACATCCTGATGAGCCTGAGCCCCACCATGGCCAGTGACGTCATCAAGCTGGGCTTCGTGATGTCGCTCGCGTTCAGCTTCCCACTCATCATCTTCCCCTGCAGAGCTAGCTTGTACTCTTTCTTGTATAAGAAGGTACGTTTATAATAACTACTAGCTGACCCATGCCCACTTCGCTTGGCGGTATTTTTCGGGTGAATATATAGCCTATGGCCATAGATATAATAAACAAGGGGATATGCCCGGTGGACGAAAATTTATAGGAACCCTGTGTCTCTAGTACACCCCTTCCATACGGCAACTACTACACATGCACTTCAGTAAAAGCAAGAGACACGCAGTCGAACACACCCGAATTTCTAAAAACAAAACGTACTACACAATCAATTATAAATCTTATCGTTTCAAACACAGCGTATATTTCTGGTTTGAGATCATTTATTCTCTTAAGAATTACAATTCACTTACATGAGGAAAAAAAAAGACTAAATGTTGGACGTATTACAAAAACTAGGCGATAATTATGATATTTTGAGGGTAGGTTACAAATAAATATGAACAAGTGTTAGTTCGATACACAAAATACGTAAACAAGTTTCCGTATAATACAGATGTACTACAGTGACAGTTACTTTACTGGATGTGGCTCGACACTATTGTAGGGAAAGTGAGTTTTTTATTATAAAGCGTTTAAGTAATTTTTTAAATGTAGTTTTAGATTTAGATTCTATGAGGTCTCTCGGTAATTTATTAAATAGCTTAGATCCTTCATACAGAATCGTTTTTCTTCCGTAGCTTGTTCGGGTTGGTTGTAGTTGTAAAAAGTTTTGTTCACGTCTGAGTTTCATTTTGTGTTTTTTTGTTTTTAGTAAAGGTTATGTTTGTGTGTATATTTTTATTTAGTATTTTCCGAATTAGTATGCATGTATTATACATGTATATTTGTTTTATGCTCATTACTTTTATTTCTTCGTAAAGAGTTTCTGTTGGAGTTAGGTAGTCATGATAAAATAACGTTTTTAGTAATTTATTTTGAGCAGTTTGTAGTAGGTTAATATGTGTTTTAGCGGCGGTACCCCATATTTCAACAAGGTAGTCAATATGTGGCTTAACAAGGGAGAAGTAGATAGTGTAACGAACTTGACGCGGTAAGCAGCGAACGATACCTCTTAGGGTACCCGTGAGTGACTGTAATTTTGTTTTTATTGTGTGGAAGCCAGGTCAGCTTACTATCTAAAATTAACCCTAAATATTTCTCCTGATCTACTTTGTTTATGATTTGGTTATTTATTTTTTTAGTGGTGTATAATTGCCAATTTTTTATTTACCATGCACCGTACAACTTATACACACACAAACAGTGGGCGCTATCGTTGTGCTGTGCAAAAGTAATTTATTATACATAATTACACAGTAGTGATTGACTAAATCGGACAGTTATAGAATCTTCCATTTTTATTTGTTCAAAAAAGATTTTTGCGATCTTAAAAATAAAACAGTAATAAACCGCAGTATCTCTACGTTGACGTCGTGGTGGGGCTTGCGCGTCCCGATGGACCTTAGGTCATATACCTAAGGTGAGGGGCCAGACAAAGAGAGATACAATCCGCAAGGCAGTTTTGTGGCGAACTGTTGGGCAGTAGCGACCCCACGAACCTTATCTCCCGGGAGAAGTCTTGTTTCTCATCTACAGCTTGCCTTTAGTGGCTGGCCAGTGTGAAAACTGACGAGGAACAGAGCTCCCACCTCTTTCTTGCCTTAATTGGCCGGTCTGAGTGGAGATTCGCTAGAGCACACGTGCTCGGGAGAAGGATGTATAATCCAGTAAGATGCTGGTAGGGATCTTGACCGCACTTCCGGGATTGTCCTGATAGCCGTGGTATACCTCTCCACTCCTCTAGCACCTCAGGCTATGTTGCCTCCTTGGCGCTACGTCACTTTGTGCTAGCGACCGTTTTCGGGGGCCCATTCATTGAGTGTGCAAGTCACCCCCTGCCATTTAAAAGCCGTGTATATGGTTAGTGGTCAGGCAGGGGCCAATAGTTCTTCTATAATAAGCGATTATCAGTCCACTAAACCACCCAAACCCATAGCGTTTCATTTTTTGTTTCCATATTCTGCAATAGTACTGCTTCAACCGGGGATGGTCCTTGGGAATACTTTCAGTGCATACAGGGATAATCGCCGGTTGGTGCCCCATTACATTTGAAATGTCTAACGGGGCCTCTGCGTGTTGGTTTCGGCCCCTCGTATGCCCACCAAAGGTCCGGGTCTCCTGGGACCCGAGAAAGTAAAAAAAAAAAAAACAAACAAAAAAAGCATGTTCAGAAAACATAAACACTACCGATTAACACCTAAAATTTAATTAACTCAATTTACAAAAGTATTTACGCAGTTATCTATAAACGCTGTAAATAATTAAAATATGAGTAATTCCACTTTATTTTACATCGATCTTCTAACCGGGCTTAACGGTTCTAAACGGTTGACGCATTGAAAATACCTAAACATTTTTTTAGCAAGATTTCATTCGTGAATCTACAATGTTGTCTATTATATTAACTCGTTACAAGAAGCAGCGGCCGTACTACGGTTGCACCCGCTTAATAAAGTATCGTTTTGTGATTTTAGGGTTCCGTACCCAAAGGGTAAAAACGGGACCCTGTTACTTAAGACTTCGCTGTCTGTCTGTCCGTCTGTCTGTCACCAGGCTGTATTTCAAAAACCGCGATAGCTAGACAGTTGAAATTTTCACAGATGATGTATTTCTGTTGCCGCTATAACAACAAATACTAAAAACCAGAATAAAATAAATATTTAAAGGGGCTCCCGTCCGTACAACAAACTTGTTTTTTTTTTTTGCCGTTTTTATAGATAATGGTACGGAACCCTTCGTGCGGGAGTCCGACTCGCATTGGCCGCTGGTTACATTGCTTGTCCAGTGGCTTAGTGACAATTTTGGGTAGTGGTTAAGGAGCGATGTATTTATTGCAAAAATAGTATAGTCGCTTTGATATGTGAAAACAAAAATAACATAGTCACACTCAGCATTGAGCACCTGCAGCACGCCGGTCCGCACTTGGCGCGAGTTCTTGCATTGTTCTTCTCGCTGTGTGTCAGCCACTCCTACCTGCGGACTTCATGAGGACAGTTTCAGTGCCGGTGGTTAAAAACAAAACGGGAGATTTAGCGGATAGACATAACTACAGGCCTTTATCGCTCGACGTGGCGAAAGTATTTGACGGTGTGCCTAAGGCCATTAACACACGGCACCGCGAACCGCTGCGGTAGGCGGTGAAACGGATCTCATGTCGCATTGGACTCTAATAAATCCGTTGATGCTAAACACACGTAAACCGCCTTACCGCGCGGGGCACCGCTACGAAATCCGCGCCGTGTGATAATCGCCTAACACAGTTAAATAGACATGTAACACTTTGTTACACTGACATGTAACAATCACAGTATAGTGTTGAAAATGAGGGTCAATTTCCCAACGACATTTAAAAAAATTACATCGTCGTCTCCACCGCTGGGCACCGCCGCCGCCGCTGTTCATTGAATATATATCAATAAATTAGAATCAAATCCTTGGCAATTTAAGCAAAACTAGATAACAAATAAAAATAAAAATGTCTTCCCAACTTAAACATATTTTTGGTAGGCATCCATCTACCTGCGACCCTCACTAAATCGGTATGCATCATGCTTCTTGCAAACAAATAAACTTTTTTTAACTAATGTTCAAATCCAGGTCCACTCGTCCCACCACGACCACATAATCAACCACTCGATCCCGGAGAGCACGTTCCGCTGCATCACCGTGTCCATAGTGGCGGTGACGCTGTTCATCAGCCTGCTCATCCCCAACATAGAGCTGGTGCTGGGGCTGGTGGGCTCCACCATAGGCGTGCTGATCTGCGTCATGTTCCCCGCCGCTTGCTTCGTTAATGTGACCTTCAAGAATACTAATGAACGGGTTTTGGCTAAGGTGAGTTGTTGTAAAGGTCTTTTGATCTATGTAAAACTACACAGTGCTATTTTAGTCGTCTTACAAAGGCGGCCCACTGAATGTACCCAATACAAACTACCTCTCGGCGCGATTACTTTTTTTCAATAATTAATTAGGATGATAGGTATAATAAAAATAAATAAAGCGTTATTTATAACTATGAAACGCCCTGATAATGTTTACGTATCAAAACAATGTTGCCGTCTTTGGAACTCAAGACTCGGGACTGAGCTCGCTTCTGGATATTTCAAAGTAAAATTACGACTAAAATGGTGTATAATACTCGTAGAAATAATACCATATGCATTACGTGTTCAAGCTGCCGTGTTACGTCGTTACCGAATCGGCTCATATTGGTAAAATACCGCGTGTATCTGACATCGACGCACAAACGATTTCCATGGGTCCAGGGCATGATTCTGGACACCCCAGTTTTGGATTTTTTCGTCGGTTCTTTTCTAATTTTTATCAAGAGTACCACAAGTAGGTATCAGCTCAGCTGAGCTGATGTCTATTTGTGGTTTTATTCAGATTGCTCTTTTTAGTGAAAGTAGTTAATTAATTATTTTTTTATTAAAAATCTCATTGGGTTAGGTCAGAATAACGATTATGAGCAGTCTAAAGTAAAAAAAAACCCTTGAAAAAAAAATGAGAAAAAAGCCGACGAAAAATTCTAAGCCTAGGGTGTCCAGAATCATGCCCTGGACCCATGGAAATCGTTTGTGCGTCAATGTCAGATACACGCGGTATACTGATAGTTGTCAGTATGTTTAAAGAGTGTCCATGGAGTTTCTTTGCACGTTCTTCTCCACAGGATCTACTCTTTGAACGTGCAACTGCCGCGCTGGAGACGGGTCGATGGGTGTGTTATGTTGCAGAACAACCTGCTGCTCTTGTCGCTAGCGCGGCAGAATAGCTTCATCTATTTGACTGACAGACCTTGACTATTCAAAAGTGCCTGTAACTGGTCTATTTGAAATAAAGGATTTTGTATTTGTATTGTATGTTTTACCAGAATCAGCTGATTTGTTCCCTTACAAAACCTGTATCTTGGATTATCTAATCGGTCCGTAATACTTAACTAAATTACCCACCTTAGTTATGGAGTCCGTAACTGAAGTCGGTAATTTTGTAAGTTTTTTTTTTTTCGATGACAATGGGCAGAAGACGATGATAAAATCTGGATGAGGTTGGTATAGGAACATGGCACAAGAAAATACAGGTCTACGATAAGTATATTCGTAGGGTGTATATTCGGGCTTTAGATGATGATGATTTTTTCATTTAATTTACTTCTGAAATGTAGAAGTCAAAGTATTAGCGTTCAGACTTCCTAGCTAGATCCTGTTTACCAATACATTAGCCTTTTATTCTCAGCATTGCCTACTAATAACCTGTTCTTTCCAGGGCGTCCTAGTACTAGGCTTAGTGATTATGGTACTAGGAACATACGCAAACCTGCAAGTAGCCGAGAGTAGCATCGAGCATTACGACGACAAGTACACGCAGGAGAAGATCGACAAGATCGTCGAGGACTTCTTCGAGAACCGGGATAAGAATGGTACGTCTTTAAGATGACTATCTACGACGACACGGTTGGCGCAGTGGTTGAGCGATCGGCTGCTGCGCTGCTTGTCGCGGTTCGATTCCCGCATGGAACAAATATTTGCATGGTCTACAGATAGTTGTTCCGCATCTGATTGTTTGTGTACTCAGTTTGTATGTTTGTGAACTCACTCACAATCTAGGAGAATTTCCTGGTGGTGGGTTCTGTTTTCAAATAATCAAAAAAAAATGTTCACTAACTCGAAAGTGTGAGAAACAATAGTAGTTCACTAGCGACGTAGGAAGGTAACTACTCAAAACACACACGCTGTCGATAAGTGAATAGCGATTCATAAATGTTCAGAGCAAAATAAGCCCTCATGCGTAGGGATATTAATGGGAACCGATCACTTCTCCGATTTTTCGACTTGGACACGGCGCGTATAGTGCGGAGGTTCCTCTCGGGAGCCCTGACCACCGGTAGCTTGGACCCTATTCCCGATACCGGTGGGCTACTTTTTTTAAAATGTTTTTTTAAAGAGACATTTAAAAATGTAAATGAATTAATAAAATTAATAAACGGAATAATTATTTTAACAGAGACCCAAACTAGACAGTCTGTACTTATATTGAATAAAAAAGGTCTTGTCTAGGTGGTTTACCATGAGTACAAATCCACTTTCCGCTAGACAGTATTCAGTTATGCATTTTTGGCTCTCGTTTTGCTTATAAAACAAAACACTCTGATACTAACCAAAGTCAATAAAAAAAAAACATTATTTATGTTCATGTCTCTTTCCAGAAATCTATTTGAAGCCGCCATCAAATGATGACTTACCAAAGGCGGCACCTCCAGAAAGCATGCCGTTGAACAAAGAAAGAAAAGATTCTGAAGTACAACCGCCAAACCCAGTCCCACCAGAATCACAATCCAACGAAAAAATGACACTTACGAAGAATATTATCAAACCAAAAGAAAAAGAGGTATTAGAAGTACCTGAAGTAAAAAAACCTGCTGTCAAAGTTTCTGAAATACATCCAAGAAATCTCAAAACTAAGTTAGAAACAAAATTGGCCAATGGTGAAGCAAAACTAGCAAACGGTGTCAGTAACGGTGAAGCTCAAAAATCTAATGAAGAGAAACCACAGTCCAATGAAGACAAAATAGACATGATGAAACAACAGCAACTTATTGAAACAATCAAACAACACGGCGAAGAACAAAAAGAGTTGATTAAAGAACAAAAGGAAATTCTTCACGAAATATTGAAGACTAAAAAAGAACTGCAGCAGAATAAGAATGAGGCCGTAGAAGCTAATGAAGCCAAGAAAATCGCTGTAGAGAGTATAAAACAAATTGCTGATATGGCGATTAAAAGTATTGGCGGTGTGACTGAGAAACCTGATCTAGTCAAAAATGATTTGAAGGTTGAAGAACGCTTGGAGAAACTAACGAATGATGCAGTTCATGAGATAGCAAAGAAAGCCGTGGAAACTATAGAGGCTATTCAAGATATCAAAGAGAAACCTGAACAGCCAATTGCAGCACAACCTGTGCAAAATGTAGTACCTAATGGCCAATCAAATGTCCAAGAGAATCCTGCATTAAATGTCCAAGTGAACCCTGCACAAAACGGCCAAGTGAATCCTGCACAAAAAGGCCAAGTGAATCTTGCACAAAACGGCCAAGTGAATCCTGCACAAAATTCCCTAGCTAATCCAGCACAAATACAAGCAAATCCTGCACCAGTTGAAACAAATATCCAAAATGTGCAGCCTATGCAAAATATACTTGCTAATCAAAATGTACAGCCCAATCAAAATGTCCAGCCGCAAGTACCAGTTAATCCTGTTAATATTCCACAAGCTGTTAACTCTCCTGTGATCAGAACAAAAGATGAAGCCCCGAATAATGTTGCAGCAGCAGTTCCACAAGTTAACAATGCTGCCAATCAAAATAATGGAGCTGTAGTTCAAAATCCAGCCAACGATATCGTTGCTAACCAAAACAATGCCGCAGTAGCTCAAAATAATATCGCACCTAACGTAAACGAACAACTAATTCAAGAAGTACAGCCGGTCGTGAATGAAATACCGAAAGTCAACGCACAATTACCGAATAACGTACAAAACCCACAACAAGTAGTAAACGTACCTATAAATCAAGAAAATGATGTTGTGAAACAACATTCTCATTCTCCAGATGAACCACAGTCATACAAACAAGGCGAAGAGACACAGGCCAAACCAGAAACTAAAGTAGTTCAAAATGTTCCTCCATCTATAGTTAATGAACTAGCTAATAATCAAAAGAAGATGGATAAAAAACTGGCTGTTCCAAAACCAGTTGATGATATTCAAGCGAATGTAGCTCCTAAAGTTCAAAATAATGCCGCTAATTTACAGCAAAATGTACCCATGGCTAATGTTAATCCACAAAATGTACTAGCGAGACAGAAAAGAGAAGTAGTTGATTGTACTGACAAAGTCTCGTTAAAATCGGAAGACAAACAAATTTGTAGCAACTTAGTTGACGAAAAGATTAAAGATTCTGAGGAAATTTTCCCAAAGAGTGTGGATATAAACGAAGTGGCGTTGCCTAAGAATTTACCAATGGATATGAACGTCTTACATCATATTAGTAGACAACTTAAAACCTTTGAAAAAGATGAGAGGTAAAATTTACTGTTCGAATGTTGGTTTTATATGCGTGCACTAAATATTAATAATATAATGCATTTATTCTGTTGATACGTTTGTAAACGACAGTATTCATGTCAAGAACACTTTTAATGTTCCTAAGGGTTTCAGAATAAGGACTTTTTGAATGAAATTCAAAATTTTTGAGATTTTTTGCCATAATAGGTGATATTACACAATAGATACTTAAATTTAAATTTATGGTTAAAATTAAGGAAATAAAGGATGCTTTTATGATTAAAATTCATTAAGAAATTGGCGTTTCAAGCAGTCTAAATGCTGTCAAAAATATTTATAAATGATCGCCGAACTTGCACTATGTCCAAATAATGCGTTTTATGCGCGTTAGATACGCTCTTCCAATGGGTAGTTTTACGTTTGAATAACAAAACTTCGTTCATGTAAATGTGGTTCAAATACAGTTTTCATCATTTGCTCTGAAGTTGGTTACAAATGAGGGCGCAGTAGTAACTGTCATATAAAAAACAGCGCATCTTGTGCCGTGCACATCGAAAAGCCTGCTTTCAGAGCGATGAACTTACAAGATTCCAAAGTCGCCAGACTACTTCTTCGTGTCGCTGGCACGAGTTTTTTTTTTTTAGATTTGCGTGGCCCAAAACATTGCCACTTCCACGGCATCGTTGTTGGTGGCACTTTACCTATTTTCTCACAAATAAATTGTGTGGGATAGTGTAGTGTTAGTTTAGTATCTATTTTAAACGTACGCATTTCTGTTAGCTTGTTAGCTGATTATTTCTAAGCACGAAGTAACACTGCTATATCTCACAAGTTTTGTAAGTGAGAAAATATTATTGTCTCTGGGGGCCCTGGGATATTGGATTACTGCGTGAAGAATCTTACGTTTGTATGTTACATAGTGAAACAATGAGATTTCGAACTAATTTGTTCGTAAACGCATAAAGTTAAATTGTAAGCATGAGTAAAAAATCTTGACTGATTGTGTATTGAATAAAAATATTTTAAATACCATCCATAGTTTTTATATTTTACTTAACCCCTTTTTTGTGGCACTGCCTGCCTGACTGATCAATCAACGCACAGCCGAAACTACTGGCCGTAGAAAGCTGAAATTGTTCTTCCTTACACTCCGTAGAGGTGTACTAAGAGAGGATTTCCCGAAATTCCTACGGGAACGGGAAAAAAATGGGATATGCGCGTACAAAGTCTCGGGCGAAAGCTAGTTATTATGTAACATTATCTGACAAAAACACTTCAAAATAAGAGCCAGACCTGCAACAATATCCCCCTATATAAAAAACAAGCCTTCGAGAGTGTGGAATAAAACCCGAGGTAATAGGCGGCACACTCAAAACGTGTCGTTTTTTTTTTTATTTGAGATGGGTTTGCTCTTGACTTTAGTTGGTCAGAGGTGACAGAGACAAAGTCTACGATGGAGCGAACTTACCCAGAAGGAGCCTGTTTACTCTAACTTTGAAGAGATTAGGGTTCTAAGCGTTCGGAAACACAGACGCAGTCAGAGAGTCCACTCCTTTGCTGTGCGCATTATAAAAGACGTTTGGAAACGCTTAGTGCGAATTCGTGGAATAGCAACAAGGTAGGGATGGTAAGTTGCAGTGCGTCTGGATGTCCGATGATAGAAGGAGGCCGGTGGATTGAGGTCGTGGAGTTCTTGGGCACACTCACCGATGTACAATCTGTAGAAGACCGACAAGCAGGCAACCTTGTGGCGATGAGCCAAGCTGTGAAGCTTGGCATCCACCAGTTTTTCGTCGCCGATGAGCCTCTTAGCTCTGCGTTCCACCGAGTCAAGCGCGGCAAGCTGGTACTTAGCTGAGCCATCCCAAAGGTGGCTGCAATACTCCATGCAGGATCAGACTTGTGCTTTGTAAAGGGTTAAAAGCTGTCCAGGCCTGAAGTATCGCTTCACTCTATGCCCAGCTTTTTGGCTTCAGTTTTGGCTTTGTATTCAATGGTTCAAGTTTCAAGCTTGGAGTTGACACCGGCCGCTGGGCAACTACTGAAGCACCGGGCCACTATTACTCAACACGATTTTACAGACGAGTGGGTCGTTAACAAGCTAAAGTCACTTTCTTTATTAATGTTTGATTTATTGTGTTATAAATGCAAAAACAAAACTGAAATCTTATAACTTTAACTATAAATATAAAAATAACTTAGTTCTTGAATTATTTTTTCTTGTTTTCATCTACAGCAGTTCTCTTTGATCTGAAATAAAAATTAAAAAAAATGTTTTATAATTTGGACAGGATAAGGCAGTTGCAGAAATAAAAATATATCGGTACGGTTAGCCAGGTGTCCTGTTTGCTAATGGTTACTGTCCTATAAGGACATTGTATACGCAGATGTATTAGACACTTGTTTCACCGCCGGCGATCACCGAGTAGTAATTGAAAAGTTTCGATAGTTTTGACGCTCGGATTCAAGCGAGTGCTTTTGTACGACGGGCATTTACTTGCAATACTATCTCCGGTTTACTATACAAAGAAATTACCGCTGGTTGGTGAGTTCTAACCGCCAAGCGAATGGCAAGTACAATCTTTGATAGCTCTTGTCGCTGCGATAAAGAAGTGTTAAGAGCCGCTCGCCGGCATTGTGAATAGCCAGCTATCGACTATGAATGTATGTGTCTCTTTCACTCACACGAGATCTATATCTTTTGTCCCTTTCCTCAGCGCGCAAATAGTCGCAAGCTGCTAATCGCTTCTTCGCCGGCGGTGAGACAGATGCCTTAGACTTCCCAAACACAACGTAAAAGTAATGTGCAACACAATACAGTTGTATGATATTTTATGCATACACTATTATACCCCCGCTGACTCATGTAATTTTTGAAACTTGTTAGTACGAAGAAGGAAGACGGGAGGGAATGATAAGCCTGCTTCATGTTCCCTCAAATGTCCTCCTTCAAACGGAGTTCTCACTTAATGAACTATGAAAGTTGAGAAGTAACATCACAGTACACACATAACAGTGCTGGGAAAGTGTTAGTTAGTGTAGTGCTTGGGAATGTATTCCAAAGATTTTCTTATTACCAAATAAAGTAACTATGTTCATAAGGTACCTCTTCCCAGTGTCGGAGTTGGCTTGACTGGTGTTGGATACAGTGGAGGCGGCGCGGCGCGTGCGGCGTGCGGGGGTGGCGGCGGCGGCGGGGGGGGCTCCCGCCTCACTCTCGGACGCCCCGGGGGACTCTATGGGACTCTCGCCTTCGCCTTTCTGAAAATTAATTGCTTGGGGCTTAGGAAAAGAAGTAAAGGGACACTAAGTCTGAGGCAACATCTTAAGAAATTGAAGGTCATTATGGTGAAGAAAAGTGTTTGATATTCGTTTTCTTTATTGACAACAGCCAAACAAAAACATGTAATGTTGTAATGACCTGCAGTGCATGAATTAATACTAGAGCCAAAACTTGTCAATCACTTTATTGAATGAATGCTTCAAGTTTATAATGAAGCATTCATTTAACTCTATTCAATGAGGGACTGTATTCTAGCGGAGTGCTAGAGTTTTGAAGTTTAGAAACAAAAATATTTCAGTAACAAAATCAATTGAGATATGTTTATGATCTATAGAAGATAAATATAATATAATACAACATGCAATACATACCCGGACGTCAGTAGAAGTACGCCGGGTGCCTTTAGGAGTGTGCAACGCTTCACAAGCGCGGTTGAACGACTTGCGGCGACCGCGCGCTGGGCTGTCCGTGCTCAAAAGAACTGGAGAGCGGTCTGGACTGCTCACTGAAATAGTGGTGATTATAACATTGTTTTAATTGTCACACGAAAGTGCATATCTATACTAATATTATAAAGAGGTAAAATTTGTTTGTAAGTTTGTATGTAGGGGGTAGGGGTATCTCAGGAACTACTGGTCCGATTTGAAAAATTATTTCAGTATTAGATAGCCCATGTATCGAGGAAGGATATAGGCTACATATCATCACGCTAAGACTAAAAGGAGCCGAGCATTAATGGAAAATGTGACGCAGACGAAGTTGCGTGGGTCAGCTAGTACTGGATAAAAATACTATAAATGCTCAATTATGAACATATTCTTCAGCATCAAAGACGAAGACGTGAAGGAAGTTCGTTACCTTACGAGGTCATAGTACTACAAGCAGTCGAAGTACTTCTGTACGTGCAATTCAGGAAAGCATAGGAGTGCCCAAAAATCACTCCTGAATTTTACTAAAACATAAGTTCCACCCATACCATGTACAGAGAGTACAAACCCTGCTACCTCAAGATTATCAACGTCGGGTAATTAAGTCAGTCGGTAAGTCAGTGTTTGTGATTTTTATTAAAAGTTACGCTTAAGGCAAGCTTTGGTTACACTAAAATCATTTTTAGTAGATAAAAAGATTTTTATTTCCAAATTGGGATCCTGAAGGAAAAATATTATTCCTGTAATTTAAGAAATAATGTAGCAAGTGCTATACCATATTAAACTAGCTGATGCACGCGAATTCGCCCGTTTGACAAATTATATACTAAAACCTTCCTCAAGAGCCACTCTAAGATCCATTGGTGAAAAAAACTTTTTACAAAAAAATACAACCGACTTCCAAAATTAAAGTTATTTTTTACTTTGTAGTGTTTTTTTTGGAAGTCGGTTGTAATTTTTTTAATCACTTCGTTTTACGGTACAGGGGTTCCTGATTTCCAAAATATTCCTGTATATTCTCACTAATCCGACACTAAAAACCAGGGAGTGCCGGATTATCGGTAGGTATGTTCCGAATACTGGATTGCTTAGAAAAAGTCAAAATAAATAAAAAAGTAAGCATTTGAGAATGTACTGGAAATATACAGACAACCGTGGTTTAGACGCGCCGTTCTATTGGATGTGCCGAATTACTGAAGTGCCGGTTTATTGAGACTAAAGTATTTATTTCTAACACCCAAAACAAGTTTTTGTATTTGGTAAACAAGTTTTATACTTATGACCGAGAGTTTTTTAATCTCTGTCTCTTTCTGATGTTTATACAACTTACCAGCATCAACAGATATTCTCCTGTTAATTTTTGCCGCCCGCGGGATAGTTTTGGTTTCAGACGCAGCTCTGCCAAGACGCGCTGTAATTTATTTTACATAAAAGAAAATCATTATCTACAGTGCAAACTATGTACAAAAACCATCATGCAGTTACTGAACGAAATAAAATTGCAAATTAATATAAGCTTGTGGAAGCATACTCACATCGGCGTTGTTTGCTGGCGTCGGAAGCTAGAGATTCGGGCGACAGGTTCGACTGTAGCTCGTCAATATCCGGGATGCCTAGCAAAGCGTTAGTACAATGCAAATTATAAAAAGAAAATACATGCGAAGGTTGAAAGTACAGGGTAATTGCCTCTCACTCGCTCGTATTGTTTCAAAGCGAGAGGCGAATAGTGGTATCGACAGTAGGGTATTTTACTAAATAGACAAATATTCCACTTATTCCGTCGGCTAGATAAAAAAAAATATCAGACAGCATAAAGCGCATCAAAGTTCTTCAGTAGGGCCTGGTGACGTCGTTATTATGACTGTTTCATAAAAGTTGTTTTTGGTGTACAATAAAGAATTAAAGACGGTATACACTAGATTTTTTCAGTAAAATACCCCATTTAGTAAGGGATTGGCATCAAGGCAGTCTCTATTGTTATTTGCCTCTCAATCGTACGTACGAGTTGAGTATAGTGGAAACGTCAATTTAATAAGGGATAGACAACGCTAGTACTCTACGTTATTTGCTTCTCGCTCGTAGGTATGATTTATAAGTGAGAGGAGAACAGTAAAGCCGCTTAGTAACGGTATTTACTAAGCGGCTTTACGGTGCCTTTAAGTGCATCGACTTTTTTTAGTGTGAAAAGTTAATGCATTGCAATTAGGGAATTTGTGAAGAAAAGTATTGTGTCAGGAAGTGGTATGTTTAGACAGGTTATAAAACTAATAAAAGATATAAAATTAAAGATAGTTGCTATTAAACATGCTGCTCAGGCAGAGTCCACTACTCGTATTTACATCAACATTTAATTACATAAAAAGTGAGCTTTGCTTAATTTACTGTGCAAATTGTGAATAAACAGGTTGTATTTTGAATCAACAAGATGACTCAAAAATGCGCAATCAAACAATGTTATTTTTTTGATTACGTCAAATAATTGTTTTTGATTATTTCAAATAAAAAATCACGTTCAATTTAGACATAGGTAATAGTTTTTTCTCTACAACAGAGATAAATAACCATTTTATTCACAGGATAAAAGATATCTGTCGATAGAAAAATATGGCTTAAGTAAAATGCACCCTGAATGATAATCAAAACCAACTCATCAGTGCAACTTCACACAAGAGTGCCTTTATAATTATAAAAAAAAAAAAACAAAAAAATCTCTACGCCGAATGACACTAAGAAAAAAATCCATCCGAGTTCTATACAACAGATTTCTTAACATACCTTCAAAATCAGTCTTGTTGAGTAGACTGATCCTGTCTATGGGCTGCACGTCGAACGCGGCGGAGTGCGTGGATGACGCGTCATCGTCGTCGAGCTCGGAGGCCACGGAGCGTGACGCGGCGGACGTGCGGGACGCCGTGCTCGCGCGCCGCCGCGGGGACGCCGCGGGCTCCAGCCACGACTCCAGGACTGCCTTTTGGTGGCGGGTCAGTCTGTAAACGTGGACTTTTAAACTTGGACACCGTTCCCAAATTTCTGGGTACACGAATTTGAAGCTGTCCTGTTGATTGTGACTTCCTGATAGCTGGGTGGACTTTGGATTTCACCGTTTTTACTGTTGCATATATTATTATATGTATGTATGCTTTAGTCGTACTTGTGTCCGATCTAGCGATCACAAACGCTTTTAAAGAAACTTATCATGAGCAGAAAGATTAAAATGGTCTTCTTATAAAATATAGAAAACAAAATCGAATGTATGAAATAAAACATGCACAAGATAAAATACTAGATAGAGAGAGTACCTATATTTTCAAAAGAAATAGATATTGTAAAAACTGGCCAAGTGCGAGTCGGACTCACGCACCGAGGGTTCCGTACAAACCTGTAGGTATATATTACAAGAAAAAGTTGCGGTTTACGATTTAAGACATATTAAAAAAGAACTACTTACTAGATCTCGTTCTAACTAATTTTTGGTGGAAGTTTACATGGTAATGTACATCATATATTTTTTTTTAGAATTATAATTCTCTTATTTTAGAAGTTACAGGGAGGGGGGACACATTTTACCACTTTGAAAGTGTCTCTCGGGCAAACTATTCAGTTTAGAAAAAAAATATTTTAGAAACCTCAGTATCAATTTTGAAGACCTATCCATAGATACCCCACACGTATGGGTTTGACGAAAAAAAAATGTTTTGAGTTTCAGTTCTAAGTATGGGGAACCCCAAAATTTAATGTTTTTTTTTTTTCTATTTTTGTGGGAAAAACTTAATGTGGTTCACAGAACACATCTACTTACCAAGTTTCAACAGCTCAGTTCTTATAGTTTCGAAAAAAGTGGCTGTGACATACGGACGGACGTACGTCTACGGACAGACATGACGAATCTATAAGGGTTCCATTTTTTGCCATTTGGCTACGGAACCCTAAAAATTATGATATAAATCTTACCTTCTAGCACTAGAATATTCACTGATAACATTCTCGGTATCCATCTTAGACCCCTCATCAACCTTATCCTCGGGTATCACAGCCAGCTCAGGCTTCGCCACAACCGCGGTCTTCCGTCCCTTCCTAACGGTCCTATCGGCCTTATCACCGGCATCTTCACTAGCCTTGCTCACAAACGAACTCTCTGAAGCCACACTTTCATTATCATCAAAGTTCTTGCTTCTTGAACGCGTCGATCTACGTTTAGGTGTGGTTATGGTTACAGATTCGTCTAGAACGTTCGACTCGTCCAATTTGCCTGACATTTCTCGGGATACGCGTCGAGTGATGATCTTCCTGACTTCGGCGCTAGTCGGTGTCTTTGCCCGCCTTCTTGATGGTGTCGTTTGTTCCTTTTCTGGTGTTTTCGGCTCTGGGTCTATGGATTTGTTTGAAGCGTTTGATTGGGTTCGCTTTCTAGTTGCTGGTGTACGAATTTCGACTTCTTTCTCGGGTTCTGTAATTGATTTGTTTGAGGAAGTTGATTTGGCACGTTTCCTTGAGCGGGTAAGCTTTTCTGCTTCTTTTTCAGCGGTTTCTTCCGTCTTTTCTGCCTCTTGCACCTCTGGTACCTTTTCTGTAACTTCGGCAGCTTTTTCCGAAGCTTTGGTAACTTTTTCTGAGTCTTTTAACACTTTCTCAGTTAGCTTTGGTTCCTTAGAAACTCCTTCAATAACCTCTGGTACCTTTCCTTTCAACTCAGCTTTTATGGTTGCTTCTTTCGTCTTTTCTGCCTCTTTCACCTCTGGTACCTTTTCTCTTACTTCAGTAGATTTTTGAGAAGCTTTAGTATTTTTCTCTGAATCTTCTTCCACTTTCTCAGTAGGCTTTGGTTTCTTAGAAACATCTGATAATTTTTCTTCAAACTCAGCTTTTTCAGTAACCTTTGCCTCTTTTTCTGATAGTTTTTCGGTTACTTTCGATACTTCTTCAACAACCATTGGTTCTTCTTCAACAGCTTTGGTCTCTTTTATTGCAACCTCTGGTTTTTCACTAACCTTTTGATTCTTTTTAGAAGCTTTATCTACAACCTGGGCTGCTTCTTTCACTACAATCATTGGTTCATCTTCAATAACTTTGGGCACTTTTTCAGCAACCCGTGGTATTTTTTCCACAACCTCTGGTACTTTTTCTGCCCCTTTTACAAGTTCAGGTGCTTTGCTATCTTTGGCTTTTTCGCTAGGAGTTTCTTGGTTCTTTTTATCAACTTCTGTAGGTACTATATCGATATGTTTAGGACTATCTACGTTGTCAACTGGAGCTGGGATTTCTATTTGCACTGCTGCTGTTTCGGGTACTGTAAGAAAAAAACGACTCAAGTTCTATGAAACATGAAACTAAGTAAAATTATTTTTGCCTTTAATTTATTTTATGTAAACTTTATGCACAAAGGTACAATGGCGCACTTGATGCTTTGGCCATTTGTAGGAGTTTTGAGGGGTCTTTAGAATTGACTTAAGCGCTAAGCGCCTTAAGAGTTTTAGGTTCTCAATTCAATCATCTCTTGCCAAGCAATGTAAACAGAAATGCATCTATTGAATTTATAATAATATGTTCACTTTTACCTGTTTCCATTTGTTCAACCCCCCTGTCACCGCTAGTATTAACCTTATCGCTTTCTCCCGAATAATTAAGATTGAGATCCGACTTATCAGATTCCTGCAAGGAGTTATCATCAGTCATCAGCGAAAAGTTAGCTTGATTCAGCGGATCATTGGAGCTTTCTATTTGTGTTACATTTTGACTATCAATTTTGTCTTTTATTTCAGTTTCATTCTGTTTTACTGCAGTTTTTACTTCTTCAAAAATTTTTTCTGATTGTGAGCTATCTTTGGATTGTTCGTCTATCTGTAGTTTGTCGCTAGAGTCGTCGGAATCTGCAATCGAGATTACTTCCTCGGCCCCTTCTGACGAACTTGACTGCAATATAAGTTAAGATATCTATGTACATCTGATGTATGAACTTCATGGTTTATCCTAAACGAATTTACTGATTTGTGGTGTAGCTGAACCTAAAATCGTGTCTAACAACTTAACGTACCTAAAAGAGTACCTAACAACGTTTGTTTCTATCTAAACGAAAAGAATATACAACTAGATGATGAAATAAAATGAATTTCCTTGTAGGCTTTGTCCAGTTTAAAAAACATTATACGGGTTTATTTTTCAATGACCACTTCAATATTTATTCATCAGGTACCAAGCAAAGATACGATATTATATTTTTTGGTGGTTAATTAAAATAACACTATAGATATAGATGGGTGATCCTGATCATACACGAGTCTTTTGCACAACTAATTTGAACGAACAGATGTTGGTTACATAATAATAAATAACCAACAACAAATCTTACATGTTTATGAATAATATACGTATCTAGTAAATTACCGAGTTGACTTTGGGACATATTTTACCAGCACAGATTATCGTGGTCACATTCTCAGGCCTTGGCATCTGTTGGTAAGCCGAATAAGTCATTAATTGTACTTCTACTTTATTCCCAGAACATTTATTTAGGTCAATAAAGGTTTTCTGAAATGTCAAGCACCAGGTGGCAGAATTGAGGCATCAGTCAAAAAATTCATCAAATCCCTTGTTTTCTCACATTTTTTAAGTTGACGTCGACATCATATTAATGTCAAAGTCACTTTTTCAATGAAGAGGACCTCTCGCCTATGTTGCGCTAACTGATGGAGTAAATTTCCCGAAAACCCTAATTGGTTTCTCATTTGTTTGGAACACTTTTGCACATCAAGAAAAAACCATTTCGAATAATATGTAGTCTGACGCACACTGCCTTATTAGTTCCTCATCTAATTGTAATTATCAAAAACTATACACTAACTAATGTGTACATGTTTTCCATAGAGATCTATGCTTTGGAACATGTTACTATTGTCGGCGCCAGATAAACGTGAAATAAAGTACATTGATTTTCCCCCCACAATATATGTACGTATATATAAAATTCTTCAGTTACTGAGTGATTGAATGACTGACAGACAATGCACAGCTGAAACTTCTAGGCTGAAATTGCACGGGTATCTCACGTCTATCATAGTTACATCGTTTTACCCGACTGTACCAGGAGGAGGGTTATGTTTTTGAGCGCTAAAGCGTTTGTAAATGGTTTATTTGCGATTTATGTTTTTGATTTTGATAATTGCATTTGCTGTGAAACTTACCTCACTTAGCGAACTGACTTCTGACTCCTCTACGGCGGCTTCCTCTTCATCACTTGCCGAAAAATCACTAATATCCGGCTCCTCATCAGACATATCTTGAATCTCATCTATCTCCCTCTCAATTTCTCCTATTTTCTCCCTCTCTTTCTGCTCTGCATCATTCTTCTTACTCTCCGCGACATTTTCTTCCATTTCTACATCACTGTCATTTGTCATCAGACTTGACGGTTCATTTATTTTAGAATCATCCTTCAATTGAGATGCTTCACCAAAGCTGCTTTGAGCACTATGTAAGACTGATTTCTCGAAGTCCGTCTGTATCATTTGCTCGAAAGCCGCGAAAGGTTTCGAAGTACTATTGTCCGCTTCCGTTATATTTTTATCTTCCTGTATACTTGATTCATCAGCTACACTGCTCTCGACACTATGTAAGACTGATTTATCAAACCCAGTCTCGTTCAAAGTGAATGCAGGGAGAGGCTTCAAACCTGATTCACTCTTCTCAATCACAACGACTTTTTCTTCGCGAATACTGACTGAAGTATCACCTACACTGCTTTCAAAACTATGTAGTACTGATTTCTGGGTACATGTTTCGTGAAAAGTAGTGAATGCTGGGAGAGGTTTCAGGTCTAATTCTGCACTACTTTTATCGGGTTTGGGTGCCTTTTCAGCAGATTCTGAAATAGTTGTGTCTGTAGAACTTGGTAATACTGATTTGTTGACAATTGGAGATAGAGTCACGTCCATAAGGCTTGGGACTTGTTTGATCGCTTTCATTGGCGTGCATTCGATAGCGACTTCGGGTTTACCTTCCGAAGATTCTGTCTCCAATTGGTCTGCCTGTTTAGCTTTAGCGATTAGAATGTTTTCGAAAGCTTTGCGGGAAAGGGATTTCTTGGCCCGCGCTGATGATTCTACGCGTGGAGTCATTAGCTTCTCTGGTGTTTTGGAACGGCTCCTAGAATATGATGATATAACGCTGAGATCATGAATAAATTAGTTGCAACAGATGTTTTGTAAGGATTGTTATAACACTCACCTTAGACTACGTGGGGTTTGTTTTAAGATCAATTCTTGAACTATCTCTATTTCGGGAGTACGTGAACGGCTCCTACGGAAATATAAAGTAACTATATAGAAAAATAAAAACAGAATAAGGTTTCATGAAGAGCACAAAATAATTTAAAACCAAAATCAATCTCCTGATTCATAGACCATATAACATAAGGCGCCGGCCCCACTGCGCACGGTCTAGCGGTCCGAGTTCAGCGTTCCGCGTTCACTGTAATCTATGCGGTGGTTTAGAATCCTAACCACATAAAAGTAGTCTGACTGCGACGGTCAAAGTGAACGCGTTCTGTCGGAGTTCCATTTTTTGCAAAAGCAGGAACGTTATGATGTCCAACGAGATCGAAAATATTGTTGAATGAATCAAAGACAAACGTTTTTTTTGTATGATTTGCGAGACGGGGATTATGAAATCGTCAAAAAAGCGCTTGTGGCGTGTTATCCCTGCTAAAGATTACTGAACTCCAGATTTTTAGACCGTTTGCTGTGTGCGCATGAGTGAACGCGGAACGCAGAATGCGACCGTAGAACGCCGATCGCATTGGCGGTGTGTTCGGCCTTTAGTGTGCTTTAAGAGGTAAGCGGTACATAGAGTAAAGTCCTGCAAACCTCCATTGAACATGGAGGATCCTCCGACCGGACGGTTGTTGTGTCCTGTGTGGGCAACTGCCCGACAGTTGATATACGGACTGTAGTATATGTTCAAAGTGCACGGTAAACTCTGACATTGCGATGCAGGATTTCGTTTAGTAGTTCGCTGCTTGTTGGATAGATGGCGTTGTGGTTAGTTTTGCTGCGATGTAGATTTGCTTGTATAGTTTTTCTTGTACATTGATGCCGCTACATGTGGATACGACCTTTGCCTTTGTGATTAGGAAAGTATGGGCTGGTTGTAAACACATTGTTTTACCTCAAACCACGTCGTGAAGACGGTGAAAGCGACGATGACGACTCGGTGTTAGAAGACACCGTCGGCGACTCGGAGATGGCTTCCAGTTTAGGAGACTCCAACACGCCCTTGTCGAGACGTTCCGGAGTGCGGGATCTACTCCTGTTAGGAAGACAAGATATCTTTACTAATATAACTAGTTGACCCGTGGCAGGGAGAATTTTTAAAGTGTGCCTTCAGGGCCAAATCCGAAACTATGAGGATTATCAAAAACACTGAAAGGAGTCTCGATCCCGATTTTGATGAAAAGTAAAACTGCAGCATTAGAATTTTGTTGTTCTTACCCGGGAATCGAACCGCTTGATTTAAAAAAAAACTTTTTACAAAAAAATACAACCGACTTCCAAAAAAAAACACTACAAAGTAAAAAATAACTTTAATTTCGGAAATCGGTGTTTTTGTTCGTTTCTTCGTATTTTGACACCGACTTCCAAAATTAAAGTTATTTTTTACTTTGTAGTGTTTTTTTTTGGAAGTCGGTTGTATTTTTTTGTAAAAAGTTTTTTATTTTTCACTTTTTAGTGGTGCCCCACACCTACCACACCACTGCCAAATCGCAGAAAAGCAAAATACGCAATTTCGATTATCAAAGAATCATCTAAATAGTCAAATTCCAGCTGTTTCGATTTAAAATCCAAAGTTCGTAACCGATTTCGATATAATTTAAATGGGACCAATCTGCAAGCATATCCTTTCAGATGAAACAAAAATTTTTCAAATCGGTTCATAATTGTCGGAGTTATGAGGTAACAAACATAAAAAAAAAATAAAAAAAAGAAAAACATACAACCGAATTGATAACCTCCTCCTTTTTGGGAAGTCGGTTAAAAACACACACACCCTATATTATTACACCTTTCGAAAGTGTAGGTAATAAGGATCAAATTCTGGGAAGTACAAAAGGAAAGACCTCATTTTTACCGCCACTACCACCGCCGGTATAGTTCGAGGGACTAAATAAGTCTTTCACCAGAGGTGAACACTGTGCTTTTCATTAAGTATACAAGGAAAGTAAAAATAAAAACACATCTGAATCTCGTCGTCACGTATTCCACAGAGCCTAAAGACTAAGGTCTTCAATCAGTGCGTCCTGCCTGTTATGACTAACGGAGCCGAAACGTGGACACTCACGGTACGGCTGGTCCATAAATTCAAGGTCGCTCAGCGAGCTATGGAACGGGCTATGCTTGGGGTCTCTTTGAGAGATCGAATCCGCAACGAAGTGATCCGACAGAGAACCAAAGTTGAGAGCATAGCTCACAGAATAAGCAAGCTGAAGTGGCAATGGGCCGGCCATATTAGCCGTAACATCGATGACCGTTGGGGTAGACGAGTTCTTGAGTGGAGACCGCGAATCGGCAAACGTAAGGTAGCCCTCAGGCTAGGTGGAACGACGATCTTCGCAGGGTGGCTGGTAGCAGCTGGATGAGAGTTAGTTAATAATAATATTGTTAGTACATACCTGAGCTGCCTGGGCACGCTGAGCGTGGTGCGCACAGCATGCGGCTCGCTGTCTGCCTCCTGCCTGCCCAGCTCGGGGATGGGCGCCAGCGGGCTCGTGCGCGGACTGCGTTCGGGCGTGCGGGACCGACTCCTGCTTCTGTCATATCCACATTTATTTATACTATTTATTTTTGACCAGATATAAAAAAAACATTCTTTTTTACTATTGATATGCACACGTTTGACCCTTATCTCACCTTATGGCAAGCTATGCTGTGGTCGAAAATGGAGTACGCTTGCCTAGAGCTAAGAGCGCCTTCACACTAGCGTTTGTCCAGCGTAGGCGTTCGATAAACGTATGCGCAGCGCAGACGCCGCGACTACGCGGCGCAGGCGTCGCGTTGTCAGTGCAAAGGTGAATGAATACGCTGCGTTAGCGCCGCGTTACTGCGGAGTCATGTACACTCCTGTTAATACTCGACCTCTCCCCGCCACCCGCAGCCGCGCCCCCCTATGCACCCGTTTTTACGAGTTTACAATAAAGCACAAAATAATCACTTTCACTTTACCGTACACTCCTTAATATAGAATAATAGAATAGAACAATAGAATGATGTTTATTCATCAATCATAAGGTAAATAATAAATACAATGTTGGCTTAAATTTACGTAAAGTTCACACATGTTATTTGCCTGAACTAGGTAATCCTGTGTTTCAGGCGATAAGAGGTAGGTACAATTCTTTTTTCTTGTTAGATAATCACATCTAAAATAAACGTTATATACTAGTCATCTTATATAATATGTTTAAAGGTGTAAATGAAAAATAATAATAATCTTAGATTTAAATAAAATACGAACAATCTCTATCTTAATACAATTAATAACTTCTCTGTGTCTTCATAGGACATACTTTGAAGAGTTTCCTTGAGAGTCCTCTTGCAATTACAATAATTCAGGGAATAAATGTTTGTTAGTGCGTTTAGTCTGTTATATAATAGTGGTCCAAGGAACATATAAAATTTGGTCGTGAAAGCATGTTTTGTGCTATTATTAACGCAAACTAAATCTTTCCGTCTTTTTTTTAGTAAATTCTGTGCAATATGGAAGGGCTGTATGTTGTTTAAGTACGGTGCTCATTATGAATAACTGTCGAACTGTTAGTACTTCACAAGATTTATAGAGAAGGTTAGTGGGAAATAGGAAAGGGCGACAAGTAGACACCTTGAGGATCGCTCTTTGCGCTCTCTCGATGGGTAGTAACAAAGTTTTACCCACCAAAAAACGTATTTTTTAGATCAGCGCTGAGTACATTGTCAATCTTTACGCACTGGGTACGGTCTTCTAAATAACTTTTAAAGAGTTGCAGCTGGGTGCCTCTTACACCTAAAGTTTCAAGCTTGCGCAACAGAATGGGAATTGATACTGTGTCAAAAGCCTTGGCGAGGTCCAGGAAAATTCCTACTGTGTGGCTACCCTTGTCCAGTTCCCGTGCTATATAGTCGGTCAGATGATGTACGGCATCGGCAGTTGATACTTTAGGCCTAAATCCAAACTGCCGCTCAGACAAAATAGATTTATCCTCCAGATATTCAAACAATCTTTTGTTCATAATTTTCTCTAATATTTTCGACATACAGGGCAGTACAGAAATAGGTCTGTAATTTGTCACTTGCTCTTTACTACCCGACTTATAGACGGGCACAACAATCGCTTTTTTAAGACATGTGGGAAAAATACCTGAAGATAAACAGATGCGGTATAAGTAAGTGGTGGTACTAAAATATTATGCTTGAACTGTTTGAGAATTTTAGTGGATATATTATCCCAGCCAACGGAACAGTCGTCTTTCAAGGTCATAATTATACTTTCAACCTCAGTCTCATTAGTATCTAGCATTGCAAAGGATGTTAAAGTGTTTCGACCCATAAAAGGACTGCTTGTTAGGTACTGTGTTGAACGTGATTGACCCCGATTTTTTTCTGCCAAACATTTTCCCACATTAACAAAAAAGTTATTTTCTATGTTTGCAGATGTCAGTTGTGACGTGTTTGCTTGCAATAAACCTGACGAAGATTCTTTTTGTTTTGATATGTATGTAACATTTCTTACATACTGCCAGATTCTTTTAGTATTAGTTCCAGCCTTTTCCAGTTCAATTTTATCGTAATTGCATTAAATTTTTCTGAGAAGGTTATTACAAAAATTGCGATATCTTTTGTATGTCAACACTGCATTTTCTGGTTGAGATTTAGCTTTCATGTGCAGTTTGTCTCTATGCTTCATACAGCGGATAAGACCTGTTGATGACGCGCAAATCTTCCTCAAGTTTATTTTTATTCAAGTTTAAAATTGTGCGAGTGTTTTGCTTAGCTATGTTAAAATCTAGGGTTAGTAGGGCAGCATTGTGATCTGTTATTGTCGAATTAACAATGATTGCAAGCGAGGGGTAATTTGATTTTAGCATGACATGATCCAAGCAGGAGCTACTATGATGTGTAGGAAAGTCGTGTGCGGGGAACAGGCCATGGTATGCACATAGGTTAAGGTAGTCCTGAGCAGATGCATCAGAACTTCCTGGGAGAATATTGATATTTGTATCTCCAATCACAATCGTGTTTTTGATGGATGACAGGTCCTGCAAGACATCATTCAGCGATTTCGTGAAATTGCTAACATTTTTAAAGGAAGGAGGTCGATATAACGCTAATATTGCAAACTCTGATCCACTCCTCACAACCAAACTATTGCAGTCGTGCATATTTGGTTCCTCAACTGACACCTCTAAATGATTCCTTACATAAACTATCACTCCATCATTTTGGTTGTAATTCCTATTACTTTTGTACATTCCATAACCCGGTATTAGTGGTATGTTATATTGTTTGGCCAGCCAGCATTCGGTCAAAACAAAAACGTCACAATTTATGTCTAAACGTTGCTGAAAGGTGCAAAAGCTATCAAAATTCTTAAAAATACTACGAATATTTTGTGTTAATATGGTTAGTGGACTTTTGTACCCGGAAAGATATTGTTTGCAATTCTCAGCTTCACAAACCTTTGACTCGGAAACAGAGAAATCATCTAAATCATTAATTATATTGTTATTAATCATAACTATGGTACTAAGATAGATATAATGTCTAAAGAGTGGTCTAAATAAAAAACTTATAAACGGCGCTCTCAGGCGCCTGCATAGTCAATGGAATAAATGTACCTTTTTTCGGCCATTAATCTCGCTGGACAGTCCGCAGCGCCTGTACTGTGCTTGTCTGGCTTTTTGAAATGCGAGCAAGTTGCACATTTTGGCTCAGTTTCCTTTTTTCGACATTCTTTTATCGAGTGTCCTTGATCGCCACAGTGACCGCAGGTATGTGACGTCTGCCGACAAAACTTGGCGGCATGACCATACTGCTGGCACTTGTAGCACCGTGTGACCAACGTAAAGTCTCTGACAGGGCACGATGACCAATTTACAAATACTCTGTCTTTTGGTCTGCGTATGGCTGCAGGTACTTCTACTACGTAGTTGCAGTGGTCAGCGTCTTTCTTACCTGACTTGTGGCTCAATCTAATCAAGGTCAAGAACTTCTTAAGGCTGCAGTCTTGTAGTGTCTCGGCAAGATTTTGGTGGTATAAGCACGCAAATACTTCATTTTCTGCCATGGATGACGGCACTCCTAGGATAACAACCCTTGGCTTCCTTTTGAAAGCCTCATCGACTGTTAGACCTGACTGAGATAACTGCTCAGATTTCCTCAGCTTCTCGATATCGTCTTTCGTCTCGGTGCTGATGATGACTCCGCCATTTCTGGTCTTGCGCAGACCTCTAACTTGAAGTTTCATCTGTTCAGGGCAGATAATTTTTTGGACGAGTGTCTTTGTCTCATCACTAGACCTCAATTTGTCTTGCGGGTAAATGGCCACAGAACTTACTTTTGACGGCTGGATGAAGTTGTTTGCTCCTTTCTTCACCATGTCCGAAAAGGAGATTCCCACAGCAGGTTTGATAGATTCTCCGACTTTCAGCTTGAGCTCCTTGAGTTGCTATGAAAGGTCGAGCTGAGTCTCAAGTGCTTTCAAAGCATTATGGGATTGTAGGGCTTTGTATTTGATGGACTGGTACTGCACGGCCATCTGCGATGTTCCATGTCCAACCTTTCGGCATAAGGCATTGATGCGTATTTTTTGGTCAGAATTTAGCTTGCCATCTGCTGCGATAGCACATACCTCCTGAAGGCTCTGGTCAATACTCGTCATCCAGCTCTGAATTTCGGGCGTCGATATTGCTTCAACGTCATCGCGTCTTTGGCTCGGCGCTTGAGGAGCAGGAGCGGGTGCGGCTGCGCGATGACTCAGTTTGCTCTACTGCCGGCTATTTACAAAAACTAGGTCACAATTACGCAAGTGATTATTTGTTTATATTAAATTATTGTTCGATACGTCCACTCACTACGATCGTCAAATTCTTTTTTAATGGGTTCTCCCATATCCTTTTATTTTTATTTTCACGTTTTATCAATAATTTTCCTTTTACAAGTAAAGCCAACAATACAGTTTCCTCGTCAGAATCCATTTTGTTGGTGGCAAATGATATTTCCGAAACGACAACGCCGCACTGTCGCGGCGCATATGTTTTTTGAACGCTTACGCTGGACAAACGCTAGTGTGAAGGCGCACTTCCCTATTCACTCTTGACTTAAAGACTCCCAGGTTGTAGCTAGCAGGAAACACAGATTCTGGCATGGAATTACACTCTTTAGCTGTACGCACAATTAATGTGTTCCCAAAACGTTTTATAATCGTGAGATATGTAAAATGTGCTTAAGTAGTACAATATTTGTTTATTGTTGTAGCATAACTATTTTCTTACCTTGTAACTCTGCTAGTACGCAATGGTGTGACTACGGGCGAATCTGCTCGTTCAGGCGTCGTAGGTCTACTTCTGTAAGAAAATAATCAGACTTTATTATAAGTTTAAGATGTTCTAAGAAAATAACAAAAATCATCATCCTTTCCCCAACTACGTTGGAATCTTCTTCCAGTCTAAACGCATACAGCTTAATAGTAACTGCATATTATTTATATGGAGCGACCGCATAACCCTGCAACCCAGTTAAATTCTTGGTAACATGTAATAGAAAAAAAAAAACTCACCTATTAGCCAGCGGTGTACTCTCACTAGCAGCCCTAATGCCCCTCCTTCCTTTCGGCGTCTTCGGCAATTCCCGCCTCTCTTCGGCTACCTCCGCCTCTTGCGCACCAGTGACCGTTACATTCAACTCTATGACCGAACGTTCGACATTCGAATCGTTCTGTTCGATATCATATTGACGTTCGCTTGTTTCTGATGGTGGATTGTGACGTTTTTCTCCTGAGTAGCGCGGGTTTATGAGCGTTATCGGTATGTCGGCTATGCTTTCTACGGAAGTGTTCGGGTCGTCCGATAGACTGCTATTGACGGAGATTGAGAGGGATCGCCTGGCTCGGACCGTGTCTTTAAACGATTTTCTCGATTTGATTGATTCTTCGGTCGCTAGCTTCTTGGGGGGTGATTCCAGGGGATGGGATTCGGTCTGAAAAGAAACAAGAGCTAAGTAAGTAAAACAAACTTCATTTTATTTAATTGTAATGGTTTTGTTACTAAATTTGTAGCAAGTAGACTTTAAAATTAAAAGTGATATTTAGGTTCAATTATTAACCAAATACTAAATAATACTTTGTTAATTACGGTATCGATGGCATCACATGAGGCTGTCGTCTGCTTAAATAGACTTGCTTGTAATAAAACTACTAAACGAAAAATACTGCACGCTTGTGGACACCTTTTCTGGGGTATAGAACTCGGCGAAGAGCGTCGCAGATGGAAGACTAGGTATGAGTTAGTGTGAACTTTATATTACTTTTATCAGTAAATATTAAGGGGCCGTGCATAAAATTCACTCGCTACTGTTTAGGTAAATTCGATGCGATTCTATGTTTGTGTGCACCGTTTATGCAGATACACACACACGCTGGTGAAGTTCGAGCGTAGTGACCGCTTAAACAATTTTGATCCTTTAGACGATATTATTTTAAGTAACATAATTATATAGTGTACAGCTTAGAAATAAAAGTCTGGAATGTAAGTGTGGACTGTGTATAATATCACGATCAAAAAAAAAAAAATGGTTCAATTTTGTGTTACATGAATTTAGATACGATTAATAAAAATGACTTAACTGCCGATTATTTTTAAAATTGACGAACAATACCAAAGAAAGGACATTCACGTAATCCACATAAATGACTCCAACTTTCACATCATCGTGCAGAAACATAAGTAACAAAAAGGAAAGAAAATGAACTAAATAGTCCTCACACTACTTAAGTTTTTTTTTCCTTTTGGTGATTTACAACAAATACAATTAAAATAATGTTTTTCATAGTCCAAATAACGTCATTGCGTAATAAATATATTCATTATGTCAAGTCAAGTCCAGGTATCCAGGTTTAACTTATCAGCTATTATTATAAAAGCGGAAAAGAAGGAAAAAAAATATTAGCTAAACATATCTGGTAAAAGTAATTTATACCTAAATAAAATAAAACGGTCATTTATTCAAATTAGGCTGATGGTTAGCACATTTTTACAAGCTTTTATAACGTCGACCTGTATGTAACTAACTATGTTAAGGAATCTAAGGTAACGAATTTAACCATCTTCCTAGGATCGTAGCGTCTTGAAAATTGACAGCTGTATGTAGTTTTGATGACAATACAATAATATGGTACTGTCGAACTGATTTGGTGATGGAGCCGGAAGATATGAACTGGAACTTCATGATGGAACATCGTATCAAAGCTGTGTTTGGATTTGTTAGATAAGTCTTATGATAAACTTGGACCACGATTAAGTTCCAAGGTCTGATGATGAAGCCAGAAGATAGGCACTGGCATTCCATGATGGAATATCATATCATAGCCGTGTTTAGGCTTGTTAAAAAGGTCTTATGATGAACTTTGTCCACAATTACGTTTCAAGGTCTGATGATGAAGCCAGAAGATAGGCAACGGCATTCCATGATGGAATATCGTATCATAGCCGTGTTTGGACTTGTTAGAAAGGTCTAATAATGAACTTTGACCACGATTACGTTTCAAGGTCTGATGATGAAGCCAGAATATACCGCGTGTATCTGACATCGACGCACAAACGATTTCCATGGGTCCAGGGCATGATTTTGGACACCCAAGACTTAGAATTTTTCGTCGGCTTCTAATTTTTTCATTTTTTTTCAAGGGTTTTTTTACTTTAACTGCTCATAATCGTTATTCTGACCTAACCCAATGAGATTTTTAATTCATTAACTACTTTCACTAAAAAGAGCAATCTGAATAAAACCACAAATAGATGAAAAAATGAGAAAAGAACCGACGAAAAATTCCAACATTGGGGTGTCCAGAATCATGCCCTGGACCCATGGAAATCGTTTGTGCGTCGATGTCAGATACACGCGGTAGGCACTGGCATTCCATGATGGACTATCGTATCATAGCCGTGTTTGGACTTGTTAGAAAGGTCTTATAATGAACTTCGACCACGATTAAGTTTCAAGGTTTGATGATGAAGCCGTAAGGCAGGAACTGGTATTCCATGATGGAATATCGTATCATAGTCGTGTTTCTACTTGTGAGAAAGGTCACGTAATAGACTTTGAACACGATCAGGTTTCAAGGTTATAATAAACCTATTATATATTGACTTGTAAAGGGGCGCTCAACAAAGGCTTAAACTTTTCGTAACTGGTGGCGTTGGAACAGGAAAGACGTTCTGTTGAACTTGTTGAAAAATCAAGTGAACAGATGTTACGGGAAGCAGGTTACAAAGATTGGCGCTCTGACTGGAGTTGCAGCACGACTATAGCTGGCTCTACACTGCATAGCTTACTCAAATTACCAGTTTAAAGAGATGGCGTCTTAGTGTACAATGTACATGCCTCAACTTTCCGGCAAATCTTGAGAATTATGCGTCTACAGTGGCAAAATGTATAGTTCTTGTACGTGGACGAGATATTTATGGTTCTGGTTGTGTATGATAGACGCTCATTTACGCCAGCTAAAGAATTCCAATGAACCCTTTGGCGGCATAAACGTTATGCTCTTTGGCGACCTCTCGATTGTACTTCAACATTTGTAACTACTGAATCTTGCGGTGTATTCGAATTATCCTCTTCATTCTGAAAGTATATATTTGAATAAGTACAAGTAGCAAATTATGCACAGGAGGGTAGGTACATTACAGAACAGCTAACTCCGATCGTCAACCCGCCTGTCAAGCGTGGCGATTATGGCAACCCCCTCTCCACTTTTGGGTGAGGCCTATGTCCAGCCGCGGACGTTATTCGGCTGGTATGATGATGATGATGCATACATACCCTGTATACTGTAGGTATATTATTTATACATCGTTTGATAATTTATTACACAAAGTATAATTATATAATATATATATATATAATTACCATGCCTAGATCTAGTTGAAATATATTGTCAGCATTTGCAGTAACCACAGTCATTTCAGAACTGCCAATTTCATCGATTTCCTAAAATGAACTACATTTTAAAATTAGTATGTACTCGTAAACACTTCTACAGTTCTAGCACTGATCAAAAGTAAAATCTTACATGTGCTGGGAACGAAACCGTAGCGAGTTGCTGAGTTTTGTTTCCTTTTTTTTTAGTTACGCATTCGTAATTCGATCTTTTTCGACCCATTATCTGCAAAAAATTACAGATATCAAACTAAAAAACTTACAAACATACAAACAAACAATGAAACGTTACCTCCATAATATTAGGCTTGAAGACGAAATACATTTTACAATCTTAAAAACAAGCAAAAATACTTAACATCAAAATTAATACTTACTGGATCAAAATGTGGTAGTCGTCGTACAATCTCAGAATTATATTTACGCAAAACTCGCGAGCGCCTGCGAAGCAAAGTGATACGTGTTCACGCTGGGAGAGCCCGGTCGTTACTGACGCGATCGGGTTCGCGCGGTCGATAATATAGTTCACTTTGCCTATAATTTACGAAATGAAGTTATTGATTTTTTATATAATAAAATTTAGATTTTATTAAAAGGTTAACTTAAGATTTATGTGTAATTTTTAAATTTTCCTAAAAGTGTTTGTTTAGTATAGTAAAAAATACTTATTTGTCTAAACGTTTTCTCAAAATTTTCGTTTTTCAACATTTTTTTCTGCTTTAATTCGTATTGATTTCAAAAATGTTTTCAACCCATGTAAAAGTAGACTATATAATGATGTTATAAATAATTTTTAATGTGCACAATATTTTGTAGTTTGGTTGTCCAACGAAGTCAAACCATCACTCGCTCGTTACTTTTGCGGAAAAGGGGGTTGGAATATGGGTGATTGCCATTATTATATACATTATTTAAAAAAAAAAATCAAGCCATGTAAAAGAACAAGAACTCGTCTCTTATAATAACAAAAACAAAGGTTCTAATTCTTCTTGCTTTTCACACAAGTAGTGATCTAAATTGTTCGAAATGAGCTGATTTCGTGCACGGGGCCTTAACTTCTAAACAAAAGTTACCATAGCATGCGACGTGGTAGTAACGAAGCTGTCAACAGAGACATCCATCTCTGTCTCCCGCACAGCGGCCGCAGATCGCTCCATCTCAGTCGCACGCTGCGCTTGCGACGCAGTAGATGCGGGCGGAGGGGACGGGGTCGACCCGGATTCCGAAGCAGTGGGGATTGTGAAGCGGAGATGTCTGGAAGATAATGTAACTAGTATTACGATACTCCTTGGCAAGATTGGTCTCTTATTTTCTAGCTTCCCGAAAGTACTTTTCGAGGCACAGAAAAAACTCGGAAGGCAATGGATGATCACCCTTTCCACGGACATACTTCGGCAAGAGTTATTTAGCTTGAAGTTTGACCCGTGTGGTGGCTGTTATTTAGCCTTGCACAGACCATATCTTGGGCAGAAATTACCACTTAACAATAAAAGGACACTTTCGACTTTATGTTTTGTCACTTAGCCGTTTTCTTATTTTCGTTTTCAGTGTCATTGTATTATTGACGTTTTTAGTTAAAGCAGTAACATTCCAGAAAGACGTGGTCTGACGATCTTTTGTTGGTCAAATTGTGGCGCTACTGCTGAGCATGAGGTCATGATTTCGATTACCAGGTTAGGCAAAATATAATTTACAACTAGCAGGACGGAACTGAATATGTCGATAGCAATAGTCTCGTAGCCTTATACATAAACTAGCTGTCCCCCGCGGCTTCGCTCCCGTTTAACCCGCATAGTTCCCGTAGGATTTTCCCGATCCCGTGGGCTTTCCGGGATAAAAACTATCAAATATCCTATTCCCGTCTCCTGGTTCTAAGCTACCTCCCCACCAATTCCCGTTCCCTTGGGATTTTCCCGTTCCCGTGGGATTTCCGGGACAAAAACTATCCTATGTCCGTTTCCTGGTTCTAAGCTACCTTCCCACCAATTTTCAGTCAAATCGGTTCAGCCGTTCTTGAGTTATAAATAGTGTAACTAACACGACTTTCTTTTATTATATACTAGCTGTCCCCCGTGGCTTCGCTCCCGTCAATTAAGTATTTATTGCACATATCGAGTTTTCATTGTTTTTAAGATGTATTCTGCTATTCGGGTCGGAGACAAATCCAACGAATCAATAACCATGAAAATTGGTTCAGCAGATCTCGAGTTATAAGTGTTGTAACAAACCCGTCTTTGTTTTATATATATTGATAAGATGTAGTATTTGACCGAAACAGGATTTTCAAACGAAACCGAAAACCATGGCCGAACTTTCAGCCAGTAATAAGAACTGGTCAAAACCGAAACTGAGGCCGTTCCGACACCGAACGTTGGACACTTCAAAAATCTGGCGTCTACACTAGGTTTAACTCTGCCTAACCCTTGAAGACTTTTTTATTCTTTAACACAATTTTTGTAGTTTTGAGTTTCCTTATGTACCAACTTATGTATGGTGTTAAACCAGGATCGGTTTGTATTTGTACAGTCATTGGCAATAACAATAAACCTTAGTTACTTATCCATCTATCTTCTATAATATAAAAATGAATCGCTAAATATGTTGGTAAGCGCATAACTCAACAACGCCTGGACCAATTTGGCCAATTCTTTTTTTAGAATATTCCTTGAAGTACGAGGATGGTTCTTACGGAGACAAAAAATATAAAAATTGCCTGAAAAAGACTAAAAACAACACTTTTCTGTATAGAAAAGTGTGTGTCTTTTGTATGGGAGTATTCCCATACAAAAGATTCGTAATAATACTTAAAAGTCAATTTGAACTTTAAATACCATTCCATAAAGTTTAAGTGTTAGTGGAGAGGTTTCGGGAAGGCAAAACAATTGAGTGACGTTTGTATCGTATAAATATTGACATTTAGTCAAATACAAATTGTCTGTGAGTAAGAGAGTACTGGGGTAGGTAGGTAGACAGTCGACGGGAGCGAAGCCGCGGGGGACAGCTAGTCTTATATAAAAATTAATCCCTATTTCCCTTGGTACCGGCATCACGCGCGAACGGCTGGGCCGATTTCACTCATTCTTTTTTTGTTGTGTTTGTGATTATGAGTAGAATGTTCTTATGAAAGAAAAAGATTAAAAAGTTGACGGGAGCGAAGCCGCGGGGGACAGCTAGTCTTATATATAAAAATGAATCCCTATTTCCCTTGGTACTGGCATCACGCGCGAACGGCTGGGCCGATTTTGCTAATTATTTTTTGTTGTGTTTGTGTACTTAACAACTATAACTAATAATATGGGTATCTTAATAGGTAATATTCAAAACAAATTCAAAGTCGGGCGTTATAAATATAATTTGTTAGACTTACTTGTTGGCGTCGCTGTAGTGCGTGTGGTTGCTGGCAGTTTCCAGCAGCTCGTCATCACTGTCTCCGAGGTACCGCGAGTCCACGGGAGAAGGAGCTTCCTTGTCATTTTCCGAGTTTCTGCGAGTCTGGAACGTAATCATACATATTATAGAACCAAGCAAATCTGCAAGCAAAGACCTGAATCAGGGTCATCGATTCCACACAAATGACAACCATTTATTTTTCCACTAAAAGAAACAAAAGAATATCGCATGCGGAAGCAGTCAATATACTAGCGAGTGAAGTAATGGATTGTAATTTTTAAATAGCAAAAATAATAATTTTGCCATTCAAAATAGAACAGCTGATCGGATCGCTAGATTGCAGCGGATCGGATGAGAAATACACATTTTTATTTCGCTGTATCATTTTTTTTTTTTCGTAATATTGTTCAGTTCCATACAAGTAATACAATTAATTCAAATTAGTAAGTAATCCATACTCGATACTAATATTATAAATGTGTATAAGTATCAGTTACGTTTTTCCCTCTAAACAGCTGAAAAGATTTTGATGTAACCGGGCACACGGATAATAATATATGACCTGGATTGGGGCATAAAGCGCGGCAAGAAACTTTTTAAACTTTAACGCGTGCGAAAACATGGCGCCAAGACCAGTATCTAGTATTAAATAGGAATCATCATAATAGGCTAGTTTCCACCGTCAATAAATTACAAATCTATTTAGTCCGTCAGTTAGAGCATTGAAAAATAATAGATACGTATTTTTTGTTTTTGTAAATCAATAAATATTGACAAAGATAAAACGCATCAAAACTCTCGAGTCGGGGCTCGTGACGTCAGAACGAACTAAAAATTATACCACGGCGTGACGTATTGAGAATATTAAATGCGTCGAGTCTTAGTAAATTTTGGTTTACGTAACAAAAGAAAAAAAAAACGGATCAAACTTTTTTGATAAACTGACTGACGGACTAATTAGATTTCTTCAGTTTTTTAAGTGGTGACATACCTTCAAAATACTATGCGGAGTGCCAGGCCTTTCAGCAAACAACTTGCAGTCCGGACTCTGAACATCAGGCATATCCAGCAGTATCGACATCTGACTGCTCAGCTTCTCACTCACGTGGAACGAGTTACCCATCTTTGGAGTCTTGGGCGTACCCGTCAGGTCTAAGCGAGGACGCTTCGGAGGTGTAGACTCTGACGGCTTTTGTTCAGAGGATAATATACTGTAAAGTTGAAAATTAATCAATATATATACCACCGGAATGTGGCAGTCTGCCACATTCCGGTGGTATATATATAAGGATATATATATAAGGATCTTGATTAGATTATAATTTCTTGAATTATAATGAAAAAATTATTTTGTAAATAATATATCCCATCTAAAGTCAATAGTTTCCAATATATCCGTGTCCTATTTAGAAAAAAAAGTTTACAATTTGACGCGATATTTTACAATCTTACGGCGTTTACGATTTTCCGGTGACATATAAAACTCTTCCGTAACTGAGTGATTCACGGACTACGCACAGCCGAAACTACTGGTCGTACAAAGCGGTAGCGGCATATAGGGGAGGGAGCAATATGAGGGGATTTCCCGAAATTCCTACGGAACGGGAAATCCTATCGCGGGAAAACTGGATATACGTACGAAGTCGCGGGAAATAGATACGATAAACAACAACAATAAAAACAACCACACTCAGTAACAACAACGATAAAACATCAGATAAACCAATCTGTCTAGCTGTCTCACAACTGTCTTAGGGTTTGTCCAATCTAACCGGATGTACATAGATTTACATGGACCGATTGCCTATGGACCTCAGCTCCGTAACCGTAAGTAGGTAACACGATACCCTTTGGCAAGATGGTGACTGTCAGATATTCTGGCCTCTGACTGTCAAAAATCTTCAAGTAACACAACAACTAATTTACTACAACACTGTTTGAATTTTGGTTCACAATAAGTTATATTTTATCAATCTATCTATACACTTTGTTTAATAAGTAAGATTTACATGAATACAATGTAATTATGTTTTAAAGTGCAGTTGCGATCTTATCGTGACTTGTGATAAGACTGCCTATAGATAATAGAGCTGTATAGTTTCAAGTAAGTGAACATATCGCAACTGATATGCGGAAGTGAGCTTGTTTGTTCCGCCTTTGCGCCTACATAGCTACACCAGGAAGTGGCGACGGGCGGGCGTTTTGGGGGTGTTGTAAAACTTGACGTTCAAAAAGTGCTGGCCCTCAGCCTAATTTGAGAAAATGACTTGAATTTTGAACCTATTTTTGACCCTGGAGTTTTTTGCCAATATTATAATAATTTGAGCAAAGCCGCGGGTAAAACCTCGTCTAATACATATATACCACAGTTGAGTTTTCGTCACACCAAGTTGAGTTCTTCCGTGAAAACACTTCTCTCAAATATGATATTTATTTCTTTGGAATATGATAAAAATAACACTTTTGCACAATATTTTCTGTCAATTGAAACTACACTAGATGATTGTGTCTGGCTGGATTATGTTTCCTAGCGTACTAGTCACAAAGGAAACACCGAAACAAAACACGGAACTTTAAACAAAAGAAAGAGTTAACAATAGGAAATAGTATTGAAATGTTAGTTAAACGTAATTACTGTATTTCAAAAATATTTTAATATGTTGCTGCTACTTCACGTGACATGAAATATATATGTGTGAACGTGATATAACCGGCACAGGCGGTGGATACCCTAATTAAGAATTAAAACGGCTAATTACGAGTTACAAATCTTTATTTATTTTTTTGAATTTCCCCATAACGGCCCCCACTTTCACAATGTATTTATCAGCTTAACGCGTCTGTTTTTGGGTAACAAAAATTCATGTGTGTTTCTAGTGAAACGGTTAATCGGCCCAGTGTAGTTTCGGAGGAAACTGGCCGTGATAGTTGGATAGACAGAGAGACAGAGACACGGGTGATCCTATAACGGTTCCGTTTTGTAATTCAATCGTTCGGAACCATTAAAAAAGTAATTCTTCATCGGACTTGTTTTTTCACTGATTACAAGAGACGGGGTTAATGAACGCGTGTCGTACGGCCTTCAAAAGTCTTATATTTGCTAAGTCGTATGTTTGCTAAGTATTTTTGTACAAGTGTTCAAAATTCTTACGCAACAGCTGTTTACATAAAACATTGGTTTATATATTACTTTGCGAGGATCACTAACAGTTTCACATACATTTATAAAATTAAAGGAAAAATGTGCAAAACGTGTTTTTGAAGTTAAACATTTAGGTTATCATTATGGTAGGTAATATGTTTTGTCACGGTTTCAGGTTTGGGGTCCTATAGTAAAATTCAACAGCAGAAGCCTAGAAGCCTATCATCATCATCTTCCTACGCTTATCTCATGTTACTTGGGGTCGGCGCAATACGTTTTTTTTCTTCTCCGTCAAACTATCACTAACTCCCTTTTAAAAATAAATCGTTTGTGCGTTTACCTGAGTTTTAAAATATTTCACCTTGTACAATAGTTTTTCTTCTTTTTTTTACAATTGATAGGCATACGTTTGACCGCTATCTCACCTGATGTTAAGCGATGATGCGGTCTAACATGGAGCACGCTTGCCTAGAAGTAACCTATTCACTCTTGACTTAAAGACTCCCAGGTTGTAGCTATCAGGAAACACAGACTCAGGCAGGGAATTTAAAACCTAAGTCTTATTAATAAAAAAACTGGTTGTCCCAGCCAACTTCTTACCGCCTCAGAAATATTTTTTGACGTGTTTTGTTATTGTCATGTCTCAAAAATGCCTATCTATTCGAATTCATGTATGAGAAAATGATTTTTGCACATTCCCGCCGTTCTTGAGTTACAAATGGTACAACTAGCACTGTTTTAGCACCTGTTAAATAGATTTTATTTTTTTTTAAAACAGAGAATTTTGTTAGCCATTCGTTTAAAAGCTGAAAAACATTAATTAAGACTGTAAATATAAGTAAACAATACAAGTTTATTTACCTTCTAGGTCTCGTCAACTTCGGCGTGCAGATAAACGGCGTGTCCTCAATATTGAGCGCGCGCTTGATGCCTCTGCGCATCTTTGGCTTGTTGATCCATGTTTCACTTGCATTCTCTATGGTATCCTATTGAAAACAACAGCGTATATCACTAAACTGTATAAAATAAAGCCGATATTTTTAATCTGTCAGTATGTGCGCTTATTTCTTCTAATGCCCGGTTTCCGAGGGATTTTCTCGGTCCTTTTTTTATTTATTTATTTATAGTTTTACATTAATTAACATAGAATGAACAGAACAAAAAAAAGAACATAACATACAAAATGTGTACAAATTTGAAATTTTAATAAGAACTTAACATGAAACAGTGGACACCCTCGCATACTGTCTCTCACAGAACACCAGACAAGCTCGCATTATTTTTCTCCATTCATCAGAAATCACATCACATTCAATGACCAGTACTCAATGATGTTATGACAAATAACTGACAGATAAACGACCGATAAAGTATCTCAGAAACCGGGCATAAAACACAGTAACGATTTTACACGGTTTTCATTTTCACTTTTAGATAATAATTCCTTCCGGATGGTTTTGAGTATATTCAACTGAGGATGATGTTCTGCTATGTCGCAATATAACTAGAGCAAAGCAAACTATCGTTTAAAGCATGGGCGGGTATGAATATTAAAAACTCAAATACTGAGTTCATTGGCCACATAAACACGAACACTAAGACACACACGGTTATTTTTACAATAGCATCATCCGTGTTTGATATGACGTCATGTTCGAGATTTAGAGTTTTATGTGGGATGTTAAATAGTTGTTTTAAAGCTGCACATTTTTTGTGTAGGCGCGTGTTTTAAACAAAGTCCTAACAATCATGGCAGATTAGGCTTGTCTCTTATTCATAAAAAAATCCTTGATATGTTATACAATAATAGATTAAGGAAACAAGTCAATTCAATTCAAAATATCTCACACTAGCTGACCCGCGCAACTTCGTCTACGTCACATTTTCCATTAATGCTCCGCTCCTTTATGTCTTAGCCTATATATAGCCTTCCTCGATAAATGGGCTATCTAACACTGAAAGAAATTTTCACCAGTAGTTACTGAGATTAGCGCGTTAAAGCAAACAAATAAACTCTTCAGCTTTTTAATATTAGTACAGAAGTATAGATAGGCGTAGTTCCACATGAGATATTTTGAATTGAATAAGTCGGATTTGACAACAGGATACAAAATTGCTTGACTAGTAAGTATGAAAGAGACATGAAAGTAAATCTCTTTCGCACTTAGTGGTAAAGCGATCTTCTATCCCTCTCTACTGAGTTGTTAAATCGGACTTCTTAGATTGTCACGAATATAGTCCACTAGCTGACCCGCGCAACTTCGTTTGCGTCACATTTTCCATTAATGCTCTGCTCCTATTTGTCTTAGTGTGATGATATACAGCCTATAGCCTTCCTCGGTAAATGGGCTATCTAACACTGAAATAATTTTTTAAATCGGACCAGTAGTTCCTGAGATTAGCGCGTTCAACCAAACAAACAAACTCTTCTGCTTTATAATATTAGTATAGATATATATTAAAACTAGCTGACCCGCGCAACTTCGTCTGCGTCACATTTTCCATTACTGCTCCGGTCCTATTTGTGTTAGCGTGATGATATACAGCCTATAGCCTTCCTCGGTAAATGGGCTATCTAACACTGAAAGAATTTTTCAAATCGGACCAGCAGTTCCTGAGATTAGCGCGTTCAACCAACCAAACAAACAAACAAACTCTTCCGCTTTAATATTATTTTAATATTAGTATAGATTTATGAATTAATTTGAAACTTACTTGGATAAACGAAGATTTGTAGGTGAACGTATTTTTGGGCGATTTCGCCTTTACGAATACGGACATCGGCTTTGGTGCGATCACTGAAACAAAACCATTATTACTCAGTAAACAATAAATTTGCAGCAATATTTAAAGTATAAACCCTTTCCGTTCCCCTAGAAATTTAGGGATAACCCTTTCATTTTGCTCCCCAAAACTACAAAGGAACCATGCCAAATTTAAGCTTCCTACAGAAGTTAAGTCTCGATCAAAACAACGCTTTTCGTATTCTCTACCGCTGTAAGACACGCTCGCGTCAAGTTTGCGTCACGCGAGCGCAATAGCGGCATTCTACTGTTGCGTGCTTCGGAACGCAACATGATCGATATTCTACTATTTGTTTGACGTCCCAAAATGACAGCTTATAAAATTAAGTTTATGTTATACTACAAATACAAAATCCTTTATTTCAAATAGACCAGTTACAGGCACTTTTGAATAGTCAAGGTCTGTCAGTCAAATAGATGAAGCTAATCCTGCCGCGCTAATGACAAGAGCAGCAAGTTGTTCTGCAACATAACACACCCACCGACCCCGTCTCCAGCGCGGCAGTTGCACGTTCCAAAGAGTAGATCCTGTGGAGAAGAACGTGCAAGAAACTCCAAGGGTCTTTTAAACCAGTTGCCATTGTTTACAAAATCATGTTTACATTCGTTGCGAAATAATTAATGAGTAAAATTATACAATGCAAAAAGAATGAGTCTACACGTCTCTCTCTGTCTACTCCGTCAGTAAGTTTGTTGTCGTGCAGTTGACGTGCAGTTCACGCGCATTTCAAAGATTACAAGAATACCGTTTATCACTCAAACTTAACTGCCCTAAAACTTAATCGGCGCGTCATAAAATTACGTGAATTAGCCCTCAGAACTTTCAACTGTGCGTAAACAATATACGTATACCTAATGATAATGCTACTATTATGGTAGACGTCATGCAATAACGGTCATTGACCCAGATACATTTATTGACTTTTCTAATATCAAAAACAGAAATTATGACATAAAAGCTGTCCTGAATCGACTTCTATCGTGATCCTTTACGTTCTCTAGTAATAAAACGCGGTTCATAATTTATTGTTTGAAAATCTACGAAGAGATATTAGGGAAAGGTCAATGTACTTTATTGCACGTTTATCTGGCCCTCGCCATATAATAAGATACGAATATCAGTCGGAGAATTCAAATTAACCCAAAGTGGAAGAACCTTCTAGACCAGCCCTGGGCCGGGGCACGTTCCGATGCGTTTCGTGAGGGGCTAGGAGCACGGAGTTGCTGCCGTGAGGCAGTCACACGGAAACGCTGCACGTCACTTAAGAGTGGTGGGGCCAACGACCATACAGCACACAGACGCCCATAACTAGAGCATAATCGAGCATTCTTGCGTCGAATAGTAAAATGAAAATCTAAAAGTCATTTATTAAAATTAGGCTGCATGCTAGCATTTTCTGAACGAACGCCCGCCCTTCACCACTTCCTACTGTCTTAGCTGGGAAGAGCAATGGCGGCACAAAATCCCGTGTAACAAATAATAATAATAATAAGGTACCATGCGGCTCCACATCGCAGCCGGCCAGCGCGCAGTGCGCCACACAGCTGGCGATGCTGGGCAGCGCCGCGCACACCACCTCCACCACGGCGTCCCGCGCGCTCTCCCGCTCCAGCGTCTCCAGCAGCGACTCCACGGACGTGGACACGTCTTTGGCGCGAGGTTTGTGTTGTTTAAGCTTGTTGTTGTAGCGTTCTGCTTCCAGGTACCTGTTGATGTTGAATTAGCATTAACATTAGATTGGGCAACAGTATGTATGTATGTATGTATGTAAATCGGGCTGGTTTCCGCAACTCCACGACTAGGCGCGTATTTTGCGTGTAGGTGGGACAAATGTGTCATTCGATCCACCCCAGCTCCCCAAGGAAGGCCAGTAACGCCTTGATGTTACCAACTTGGTGTGGGCAACAGTAATACATTAACATAAAATTGGGCAAAGTAATACATTAACATAAAATTGGGCAAAAGTAATACATTAACATAAGATTGGGCAAAAGTAATACATTAACATTAGATTGGGCAAAAGTAATACATTAACATTAGATTGGGCAAAAGTAATACACTACATTAGATTGGGCAAAAGTAATACAGTAACATTAGATTGGGCAAAAGTAATACGTTAACATTCGATTGGGAAAAAAACAACATTAACATTAGATTGGGCAAAAGTAAAATAACCGGCACGAGTTGTGAGCTCACTCTTCATTGGTCGTTTTTGAAGACGACAGCTCTAACGATTCACGTTATTGGTTCGTCAGTCAATGCTCATCGACTATTGGGTTTGCACGTTTCGTTTGCCCACCGTACATTGGAGAGATCACCCTGCTACATTTACCTGGCTTACGATTCGTGCCAGCTGCTTTAGCTTTGCTTCTTGATTAAAATATCATCTGAGGTGTCAATCATCTGCATAGCCTTTTCCCAACTATATTGGCGCCGACTTCCAGTCAAACCGATATAGCTGAATACCAGTAATTTACATGGAGAGACTGCTCTCTGACCTAACAGCCGTGTTACTGGATCACACTATACTCCTTTGCAAGACTAGCTCGCGTCTGGCGGCTATTCTGGGTAGATTTTGTTTCAGCATTGCCTGATATATTACGACAAATACGTAATGATAGTGGTTTGCCTCAGACTTTGCGGTTTGTTTTTTTTTCCTTGGTTATTTACTACTAACGTACTAACTGATAAGACTGACTGGCTATAAGGTTTTTTTTCTAACTAAATGGACTATATTGTAGTCTGAATTTCTCTTACAAATAAAATATTACATATTTCCCTTGTTAAAAAAATATTTTGACCCAAAATAATCACAAGAAACAACTTACCTAGACTGCTGCAAGTAATACATGACTAGAATATCAGAAGTATGTGGTTCGTTACAATCTTCTAAATATTTCACGAACATCTCTTCTTCGAACTGCGACATTGTCACTTGCAGTATTTTAGCTAGATTTCCCGTGTTTCGGCAACCTAGAGAAACAGTTTTTTAAGTGTTAGCTAGAGTTATTACAAGAAAAAAACATAATAATGAAGCTATTATGGTTTGAAATGCATGTCAGATATATTTGTAACAGGTTTTTAATTGATTAAACTGTGAAAAGGCATCGACATCAAGTACTGGTTTTCTTCGTTGATATAAAACCCACGATACAGGAGAAATTCTGTGGGGCAAAGTTTTAACAAAAAAAAAATACGCATAATTCAATATCGAAATAAACCGAAACAAAAAACCAATATCATCTCTAAGAAGGCCAATGTCAAATTTTTCCAATCAACCTTGAACCTAATGCGTATGCGAAAATGAAAGACAGATTGTTGTGTGATTAATATTATGATTCTCCTAAAGTAGTTTTTGGCCCCCCTATTTTCCAAACAAATGTTATTGACATTGATAGTAGCCGAAATAATATTGCTTGCAATAAAAAAAAAATAACACCACTGACCTTTAAAAAAGAACTGCAACACAGTAACCTTATCATCGACAGTCCCCGCATTGAGCACACACATCCGTATGACGTCCAAGGCCTCGAACACCAGCCCCCGCGCCAGGTACAGGCTGCAGCTCGACTGCCAGTCCTCCAGCTTGTCGTGGTCGGAGACCCGGAGAGAGCAGGACGCCATGTCGCCGTCCCTGTCGCGGATGTTCTGTACGGGCGCCGGCTTGCGCACGTGCAGGTACTGCAGCGCCGCTTGCGTCTTCTTCTGGGCCAGCAGGGTCGACAGGACTACGTTGTGTTGCCAGTCCGATAGCGTGTTGCCGGTCAGGCATTGCAGTTGGTCGAGGGCGAACTGTGGGGGAAGTGGGTTCTGTTATTTGGTACTGAGAGACAGAATGTATCTGTTTTAATCATTAGCTGCAGATGTACTCTATTGATACTCATTTTCGTATATTTGCTTTCAATATAACATATTATTTTGACGACACTGTTGGCGCAGTGGTTGAGCGATTGACTGCTGCGCAGCATGTCGCGGGTTCGATTCCCGCACGGAACAAATATTTGTACGACCTACAGGTATTTTTTCCGAGTCTGGGTGTTTTTCTATCTATAATATGTATGTATTTACAAAAAAAAATGTATATAAGTAGTTTATCAGCCATCTCGTTACCATAACACAAGCATTAGATTGCTTAGCTTGGGACTATATGGGGTTGTGTGAAATGTCCAAGGATATTTATATAAATGTTGATGCGATTGTTAAACGCTGCGGTTCTTAAACGTCTCTATGCTCTCGGATTAGGGTTCACTATCCAACTTAAAAGTTGGACGCGACCGCCGCGTCCGATGTTTCTTGACTAACTACACACTAACTGTATGCTGTTAGCGAAGGACAGCGTGGGTCGACACAACGTGACTCTAGCCGACCGCGTAAAGTTGAAGTCACGCCTGTATATGCAGTTGTTAATATTGACTGCACACGACTGCAGCCGACCGCGTAAGTTGAAGTCACGCCTGCATGCAGTTATTAATATTGACTGCACACGACTGCAGCCGACCGCGTGAAGTTGAAGTCACGCCTGCATGCAGTTATTAATATTGACTGCACACCACTGCAGCCGACCGCGTGAAGTTGAAGTCACGCCTGCATGCAGTTATTAATATTGACTGCACACCACTGCAGCCGACCGCGTGAAGTTGAAGTCACGCCTGCATGCAGTTATTAATATTGACTGCACACCACTGCAGCCGACCGCGTGAAGTTGAAGTCACGCCTGCATGCAGTTATTAATATTGACTGCACACCACTGCAGCCGACCGCGTGAAGTTGAAGTCACGCCTGCATGCAGTTATTAATATTGACTGCACACGACTGCAGCCGACCGCGTGAAGTTGCTGTGATGACTGAACGAATTCGAACGTACAACTGTATGCAGTTGAATATATCGACTACGCGCGGTTATTGCGATGCAGTCCATCTGATGCTATCCTTAGCTACTATGCGATGCGCCAGACAAAATGGTGAAGGCTTCAAACTCAAAACAATCTCTTTTTAGCGTTAGAAGTTAACATGAGCCTCAGCCGTTTTGCAATCAGATCCTTTCCATCTTAAGTGCGTTCATAAATTGATTACTATGGTCACCCGGTGACCCATTACCGGATCACACAGTAAGAGCCTAGCTTAATTAACAGATGTTTGCAGGCTGAAAAAACCTAGATGAATTGATACTTACATCAAAATCCCTGTGGTCTAGATGCCAGAAGGCCTGCGTGGCCTTTATAGCAGTGTTGCTGAGACCGAACATAGTGGGGAACTGCATCAGTCTACGGATCACGGCTTCATATCTGTTGACACAAAGCATCTATTTAGTACTAGCTGTCCCCCGCGGCTTCGCTCCCGCCATTTTTTTTTTCTTTCATAAGAATAATAAACACAACAAAAAAAGAATTAGTGAAATCAAATATTAATCAAATTTCCGTATACCGTCCTATAATACAAAATAACATCGTCAAGTATTTATCGGTAGGGAAATTACACCAATTTGCAAGTTCCCAGTAAATCTGCTGTTTTATTTCATAAACAACATTTTTATTAAAAGGCGTTTTCCTTGGAAAGCGATCATAGTCCTAATATGCGATCGTTGCGTTAATTTGTTCGGCTTAAAAGAAAAACGTCCTTCGGCGCGACGACTCGATGCTCGAGTATTTCACGCTATGATCGTTTTGTATTAAGACGATGCCTAACAGTTCAGTGGTTTTTAGTCATTGAATCACATTATCTAACAGCAGATATTTAAATGAGCAGCATGTACAACAGAATCAAGGGGCTATTTATACTAGAATCTATTTATAACAAACATTCAGACTCACCTCACTTCATCGTACACCATAGAGTAATCCACAAGCAGGTAGAGTACCAGCGAGTGTTTGTGTTCCTCCGCGATGTCGGGCAAGAGGTACAGACGTAGCAGTGAGTACAGTGACGGCGGTGGGTACAGGCCGTTGCATTCGCTGCCGCCTTTTAGCCACATCCTGTACGAATAATACGGAAGTACAGTACGATTCAAAGATCTTTGCCTATGCGAAGTACGTCGCAATTGGTTGCGCAGGATGTCAATTTGACAAGAAACATAGAAAAGCGCATGCGCGGGTAGGTCGCGCATGGTGTCTCAGTCGCTCGTATACGTTCGATGCATTGCTAACTCAATGCAATACGACTGTTGATGCGAAAAGTGTTACACGTTGTTATTGTTTTAAATTAATTATTTTGGTTTTTTCTTACTGTTTGATTTGTGTTTAGTGTATTTTTGCGGTGTATATGTTTGTTGTGCTACTTTTGTGACCTTGTTATTGTTACTGGTTGTGTTTCTTAATTTTTTATAATACAAAACTTATAAATCAGAATAATATTCTACGAACGTAACACTTGTTTATGTTATTGCACCTGCGTCATTCTCTGCGTCTGATCGTCACTAAAACCTAACTTCCGAGCGGCAAAGATCCCTAAATCGTATTGTAAATATTTCAATTTCTTATTGAGGTTAATTCGAGAGCACTTGTCAGGGAAATAGTGTCTGCGTAAGGCAGCTGCCATGACACTTAAAGGGTTTTCGTAATGGATATTGCCGTTGCTACCGAATCCTAACTTACTCTCAGCTAACATAAGAGACTGTAAAAATATTAACCTTTTCAAAATAAAAAGTCAAAGAGCATTATCTGTCAGTAATGCGATCCTGTATATATTATAGGTAAGTATTAATTTATTATAATTATATAATTAAGGAAAACCTAGTTGTGTATATTTTTTTTTTAATTTTTTTTTATTCAAAACGGGGAAACTCTTGGCCCAAATCTCACCTGATAGAAAGTGTAGATTAGGCCGAAGATGGAAGCGAGTTTCACCCGGAATCCTCTTACACAGAGGAACTGGCTATCATACCTCTAACTACTACTACTTGTTTGTATGTGTATTGTTTTTTATTTATGATGTTTTAGTTAAGTTAGTATAGTCTATTTTATGTTTCCTTCTCTGTTTCTTTATACACTGTGTCTACATGTCTCATCAAATTCTTCTGTCGCAGGTCTGCTGGTAGAAGTTTCTGAAGCAGGACCCTTTCTTTGAAGAAACTATTATTTTTAAGTAAATCGCGTACATAATATACCTAAAATCTAAGATGAAGAATACTGAGGGGTGGTTTGGAATGCAGTACAGAAGAACTTAAATTAAAATTATAATGAAGTGACTCACTGATGTGTCCTCTCGCCACCAAACTCTTGTTCAATTAGCTGATCGATGTATAGTAGCGAGCAAGGCTTGTTAGCCTCATTCTCATCTGTGGGCACGTTGTCTTGTAAACGATTCAGTTTTAGACGCCTGAAAATAAGAATACATTATATATTTTCTGAAAGCATGCAAGCTATGGACGAAATAGACACATACACACTGTCGAAAACTCACATTAGGACAAAGGATACTGTGCACAACGAAAACACAGACGAGCTTTTAGAAAAATGTTTATTCAGTTTTGCAAATTAGGTACAGAAAATCGCGTGCGCAAAGAAAAAACGGGCGTGCGCATTGCTTCGCGTTTGGTGGCAGACTGGCGGGGGCGGGGGCCCACTGTGTGACAAGCATGTCAGCGTGTCCCGCCCTTTTTGACTTAAATACTATTGAGCTAAACCTATTGAGTGCGTTTTATTATAAAACTATTGAGCGCGTCGCTAACATTCCCCACCCTAGTGCTGTCTCAGCACTCATCAACTAGAGTGATAGGTGCGACGCGTGCCGCAGAGCGGCGCCATGTCCGGGAGCCCACCTTCACTTCCACGAGCCTGATACGACCGTCCTTACCTGGGAACACCTCGGTGATAAGTCCCTTTGGCCACGAACTGCGGGGAGAATTTGGGTCCACAACCAATACTAGGCCGCCCACTCGTAGTGGTGGCTGCTCTGTTTTCCACTTTCGCCTCGGTAGAAGGTCAGGTAGAATTTCTTTTACCCACCTGTGCCAAAACATGTCGGCCAACCGTTGACTCGTACGCCAATGCCTGCGTAAGTACAGGTCAGAACTGTCAAACGCTCCGACTACAGGTAAGTTCGACGATGTACCCAGCAAGAAATGGTTGGGGGTGAGGGATTCTACGCCCTCCGGGTCTACCGAAACGTGCATCAAGGGACGACTGTTTACTATATTTTCAACTTCTGCTAGAAGTGTACTCAACACTTCTTCCCTTGGTGCCCGCTCGAGCAAAACAACTTTTAGCGACGACTTGATGCTGCGAATCAGTCGCTCCCATGCCCCACCCCAATGGGGACTGGCGGGAGGGATGAAATTCCAGTCCATCCCGTTGTTGACACCTACATCCTTCAGTACTTCTTGATCCAGGTCCTGCATAGACCGTTGGAGTTCCTTTTCAGCGCCTTTTAGATTTGTACCATTGTCGGAGTACAAGTGACGTGGCCAGCCACGCCTCGCTGCCATTCGACGTACTGCCATGATCAATGAGTCCGTCGTGAGTGAAGCAACAATCTCAACGTGAATAGCGCGTACCGTCAAACATGTAAAAAGGACACCGTACCTTTTTTCTCTGCGTCTGCCGACTGTTACCTCCATGGGTCCAAACAAGTCTAACCCACAGTGAGAGAAAGGTCGTTGATGATGTGCCACGCGAGACTGAGGTAAGTCACCCATGCGAGGAACTAGCGGCCTGCACTTCTTGATACGGCACAGCATACATTGCGACACTACAGTCTTCACGGTAGGTCTAAGTCTTACTAACCAATATTTTTCCCTAAGCAAGTTGACTACTGTTTCCTGATTTCCATGAGCCGCCTTCACGTGGTAGTGCCGAACTATCAGTCGAGCCACAGGGTGTCGACCATCCAATATCACAGGCCTCTTTACCTCCATGGCGACATCCGCAGCTGCATCAATCCGACCGCCCACGCGCAGCAGGCCATGCTTGTCTAAAAATGGTGAGAGAGTAAGTATCCGACTATTTTTCGATAAAGCCTTACCATTGCTTATCGCAGCTAAATCTTGAGCAAACGACTCCGTTTGTGCGTGTTTTAATAGCTGCCGCTCTGCACGCTCCATCATATGCACAGTATAGCCGCCGCTGGGAAGACCTTTCATCCTGTCAATAAATTTGAAGACAGCGGCTGACGCCCGTAGAAGGCGCAGCCAAGAAGAAAATCTAACCGGATCTGGAACCGGCGAATAAGCTAATTGTTCATGAACAACAGCTGTTAGCTCCTCACACGCTGTGTTAATTTCCGGCTGAATGACATCCTTAGGCCATGACGCGTCATCAGAGTACAGGAAAGTTGGACCGGTTAGCCACTCCGAGTACAAAGCAGGATTGAAAGTTTCCCGTGTAGCTAAGTCAGCCACGTTAAGCTTCGTAGGAACGTATCTCCATTCGTCAATACGTGTCAACTCGTCAATCTCCCCAAGACGATTCGCTTCAAACGCTTTATAGGTACGCGTATTGTTCCGAATCCAATGGAGAACCGTAGTTGAGTCACACCAAAAGAATCGACGTACTGGAGATAATCTATGTTCCTTACCAATAGTGTTAGCTAGTCTTGCCGCTAACAATGCCGCTTGAAGCTCGCATCTAGGTACTGTCATAGGTTTCACAGGCACCACTCTGCACTTACTCGCAATAAAAGAAACATGTATTTTACCCTGCGCTTCCCAGCGCCAATATGCTACCGTACATAATGCTTTAGTGGATGCGTCACTAAGTACGTGCAATTGTAAGTTGCTATATGTACATACAGACTCGCTTGTAGCCGAACTCGTAGCACCGCTATCGGTCGCTACGTGTTCGTAGCCCGTAGCACTGTTATCGGTCGCTGCATGCTCGTAGCCCGTAGTACAAGGCTGCGTAGAACGTGCACTGTGAGATGCGAGCCGCGCATGTGGCGGCGGCGGGGCAGTGAGTACTTCTGTCTCGCTTGCGCTCGCTACTCTCGTAGTGCATGCAGTCATCGCGTATGGCACCTTGGAATTCGTATTGTACTGATAACGTTAATTAGGTCAATCCATTTCACCCACCTTTCGTAAATATTATCAGGAACATTATCGTCCCATCCAATATTCAGGCGCCAGGTATCCTGAAGCAGGATTTTACCCTGAATAGTGAAGGGGGCGAGAAATCCCAAGACATCAAAAATAGACATTATAACCCTTAACATAATTCTTTTTGTGGGTCGTTCGTTGCCCTGAGTGATGTCTTTTGGGATGCGCTTTAGTGACACGTCGAATCGGAGCGTATCATCTCCAGGAAACCAAATAAGTCCCAATGTTCGCTCACCTCCATATTGCTGACCGACCTTGAACTTTACTGCAGCAGAACCTAAGGTCTCTTTTGGTATGCTGTTTAAAACCGCGACGCTATTGCTCGTCCAGTTTCGGATTTCAAACCCACCGGCCCTGTGAATGTCACTGATATTACTCACCATATCGATAGCAGTACTTTCGTCCGGCAAACTATCTATGTAGTCATCCATATAATGTGAATGGTAAATAGCATCGACTGCGGTCGGCAGGGAAGTCTCATAACGACGTGCGTTTTTGTTCTTAATGAATTGAGCTACAAATGGTGAACAATTAGCTCCAAAAATTAAGGAGGTCATGACATACGTTTTGATGTTTTCTGTAGGGCTGCTTCTCCACAGAAACCTTAGTGCGTGCTGATCCTCGGCGTGAATTTTAACCCTCAGAAACATGTCCCTTATGTCACCTGTTACTGCGATTTTATTTTCCCTGAAGCGCAGCATTATACCAAGTAGCGATGACAAAAGGTCAGGTCCTGTGAGTAAATAGTCATTAAGGCAGGAACCATCTACCTTACCTGCAGCGTCGAAGACCAGCCGAAGCTTGCTTTTGTTTGGGTTGTCAACACCGAAGTGTGGTAGGTACCACGTATTCGATGTGACGTCATTTTTCACTAGTTCCCGCGCGTAATCATTTTCTAACAAATGATGAACGCGTTCCTCATACCTTTTAGCGAATCCTTTATCCTTTCCCATTTTCCTTTCGATACCTTTCAACCTTCTCAGTGCGTTGGGGCGCGAGTCTGGCATCATGCGACCTGACTCCTTCCAAGGTAAGCTAACATGCCAGCGTCCGTCAACGAGCACCGCTGATCGCTCCAGCTGATCGATGGCGCGCAAATCGTCAACATTCTGGCGCGGCTTGCCGGATACACCCATGGCATCCAATGCAAACGAACGTCGAACCTCATCATGGATTTCTTGAAGTAGACTATCTTGCGATAAAATTTCACTTACCTCTTCGTTCTCCGTGATAGTCAAGGCGGCTTCAGCGTAGGCGGAGTGAGCGCCGGCGGCGGCCCGGGCTGCGGCGCGACCCCGCGCCACGCGCACTTTACCATGTACACACCAACCTAGGGGGGTGAGTGTAGCGGACGGCTCGTTTACACTACCTAACTTTATTTTCAAAGGTACAATTAAGTTGTAATTGTCTTGACCAATTAATATATCAGGTTTTGAATCTGAGGTACACAATTTATCTTTAATATTCATTAGGTGAGAATACTTATTGCAATCTATAACAGATAATTTTTGAATAGGCAGACTCAATTCGTTTACACAGCGCATTCTTATATTATTATGTAACACATTATCATAACCAGCAATGTCCATATTTACAATCGTAGATTCGCATACCATCGCGTCATTAGTCCACGCTCCGCGCACGGATAGCGTTTCGCGGCGGCCGCGCAGCCCGACGCGCTCGGCGAGCCCCGCACTTATCAGCGACACACTCGATCCGTCATCGAGTAGCGCGGTGGCGTTTACGATACCGTTAGGGCCGTGCACACGGATAGGTAAAACTTTTAATAACACTTTATTGTCACATTTGTCACTCGCGTTAATGTACGTTATCGTTTCTGTAGACGCGGTAGGCTCGGTTCGTTGCACGTCAGCTGACATCGTAGTACTCGAAGTTGACGCGTTGTTGTTCTCAGCGCTGCTGGTCAGCACACGTTGTATGGACGTAGAATAATGCAGGAGACGATGATGTTCCTCTTTACAGCCGTCCTTATCGCACACGGGAGCTGAACACGTTTTTCTATCGTGTTTGGATATTAAACACTTGTAGCACAGGCCGTGTTTCTTCACAAATTGCCACCGTACTTTACGTAGTGCTTTCTTAAATTGTTTGCAATCACTGATATTATGTACTGCTACGCGGCAAAACAAACAATTAGCGTTACGTTCAGATTCGTCTTGAACTAACACAGTCTGTGTGCGCGTAGTATTTGTCTTATTCTTCAGATGCTGGTCACTTCTAAAGGTAGTAAAAATACTTGCAGTGGTGGATATCTTTACAGCTTCTTCATACAAAAAATCAGATAAAATAACCAACCTTGGTTTCTTCCCTTCGGTGATCATTTTATAGCTGTAGTCAGACCACTTGGAGATAAGCACTGCGGGAAGCTTGGACAGAATAATTGAAACGATATTGACACTATGTAGGTACTCCTCGCGTCCGACCGCTCGCACTGCTTCCACTACATTTTGCACTTTCACAGAAAACGCGACGATATCTTTATGATATTCCTGTTGTAGCGATTGAAGCTTCTTAATGTCTTGAAGTATTCTGGAGATAAGGCAGTCGGGGTTACCAAACCGTAGCTCCAATGTCGACATCACTTTGTCAGGCGACGTGGCGCTGATGAACAATGCGGAGACTGCATCTTTTGCTTGTCCGCGTAGGCATTTTCGAAGCCTCCATAAGTTTTCTTTTGGCGTGAAATTACACAACGCCGACGACTCATCGTAGGCTTGTTTGAATTGAAGCCAATCCAACTGGTCACCCGAGAATTCAGGTAAATCTCTTGGTGTGCTCATACGGCTGAGCAAACTAGCTTGAGGCACGTTGTTTGCACAGTTAGTAGAAATATCCTTCAAAGCACTTGCCAACATATGAACCGCGTTGTTAAGCACAGTAACGGAGTCGCCGGGTGGCTGCAGTGGCGGGGACGCTGCGGCGGGCAGGCGGCCGGCCACGTGCTCAGCGCAAAGCGACGGTACTCGTGCGTGCACTTCGCCCGTTATAATTCCTATCTCGGGGGCTTGCTGCTCCAATAGGGGTTCTTTGTGGTTACTTTGATGGATCACCCAATCCTCCAGTTCGTTGCGAGGAAGTTCCTTCCCATCAATTAGCGAACTGTATTCCAACTGTTCTTCCTCGGCGTCGAGTACTGCCAATTGGGCATCCAGGTTCTGATCAATGAGCGCCATCTGAATAGCAGCTTTTTGTTTCGCGGCTTCCAGCTGCAGCAGTTTTTTCTTGCTATCTTTTGCAGATTTGTTCGATGACGCAACAGATTTAACCGACGGCGTTTTCGCGACGTGAGGCAGCGGTTCCGACTTTATGCTACTACCCGGCACATCGGAAAACAAACGTTGCGACACAATACGTTCGCGTTGCTCAGATTGAGTGTTTTCTGCATTTTTATTTTCTTGCAAAACACGTTGCTCCTGCAGCATTTTTGCTCGCCGTGTTTTTACGCCTGGAGTGTGGATCATTGTAGATCAGGCTCGAAGACCACTTTGTGCACAACGAAAACACAGACGAGCTTTTAGAAAAATGTTTATTCAGTTTTGCAAATTAGGTACAGAAAATCGCGTGCGCAAAGAAAAAACGGGCGTGCGCATTGCTTCGCGTTTGGTGGCAGACTGGCGGGGGCGGGGGCCCACTGTGTGACAAGCATGTCAGCGTGTCCCGCCCTTTTTGACTTAAATACTATTGAGCTAAACCTATTGAGTGCGTTTTATTATAAAACTATTGAGCGCGTCGCTAACAGATACGATGTTTTTTCGATTCGTTTAAAAATACAGTTGGTTTTATGAACATAGTCGGCCATTGCCGTTTTGAGTTTTCATGTTGCAGGGCACACTGAAACTAGTACAAGGTAATCAGGTCCTGCTTTGCCGATACGACCTATTTGAACATTACCTTTTGTTATAAGTAGAGTAGAGCTGCTGTGCGGGATAGGGCAGCGCGTTGTAGCCATCGTGTCGCTCCGGCAGTAAGCCCACTCGCAGGAACCACTGCACCACTTGGAAGTATAAGGATACTGTGCCGATGCCTTTGTATTTCTCTTCTATTTCACTAAGCGCTGAAAGTAAAATGTAGACCATTATTTACCAACAACATTTGTGGTTACACTCAACTGCTATCTGCCTCTGTCTATTTCATCGTTTAGTTCTTTTAAACTACGCAACGGGTTTCAGTAATGTATAGAGTGACAAATGAGGAAGGTTTGTGACTATGAGAAGCTGGGGCAGGGGGCCTACTCTCTAAGCCCTTTTTTTTTAGGGATGGGAAATCATCCAATGAATAATTAATAAATAATAATAAAGCATAATTAGAATTAGAAGATCATCCAGCTACTATAACTGTATAAACTCCTAATCTTGTACAACATAAAAAAAACAAAATACCTAAATTAAATCTAATTAAATTAAAAAAATAAGGAATTAATAATCAAATTATTAAAGATAAAATAAATCTAATTACAGGAGAAAAATAATAACAAATATAATTAGAAAAATTAGGATATGTTTGTTCTCTCGCTCTGGGTGTAGCGGGAGGGAGTGTCAGACTTCTACTGACTAAAACCCATCCATGTTCCTTCATTGCCCTTTGTGTTCCGGAGCCACGGTATCTCTTTTGAACAGTCCCGCGACTCCGGACTAAGCCCTAAGTCCGTAGTTTTGGGCGAGTTGACATTCAATCTTAGTTCGGGTTTGGGACTAATCGAAAATCCGTATTAAATGTTCCGTGTTAAGGAGTAGAAATCGCCCGCAAATTAAGCCGAAACTAAGGACTTCGGGCTTAGAGAGTAGCCCCCCAGGTCATATCATTGACAGTCTGAGTCAATGAAATCACTGAACCTTTTACTGTATGGATAAAAATAACTTACCATCAGGTATAATGAGGTTGCAGCACTTTGTAAGCACGGCGTCCAATAAGCCAGTCAGCTGAGTTAACTGTTGTACGCAATGTTCCAAGCACCGCACTACGTTCCTGAGGACATACAGAATGCATTCGAGGTCAATACGAGTTGACTTCCATTAACATTATTTTTAGAACTCGGTTAGACGACGCGAAAGTCTTCTTGGGACGCTGCGCTTAACATGTCGAAAGATTGTAAGCAAAAGCATTCAAATGCCTCGATATTGTGATACTTTAGGCTACGGCCACTGATTAAATTGGGTTCATCTTGTAATTATTAAGAGACCAAGTTGAGAGCAACTAGACTCTCTTCATAAAAAAAAACTACTTTTCTCGATAAAATTAATTTGAATCCTATCCTATCTTTTTATTTCAACCTTACAAAGCTTTACTAACTGGCCAATTCAACCACGAAGGTCCACATAAGCTAAGCCCCTACGAATAGAGGATACAAAGAAAGTATTCTTGTAATCGTCTATGCAAAGCTTTGGAAGGGCCCATTATCTACCTATACCTAATATGAAGTTCCTACATATATTGGGAATATATTAGACAGGGTCGCATGTGATTCTTTAGATGCAGCTTGAGTCATGTATTAGCTTTCAACTGTGCAAGGTACCTTAATAATTACGAGATGAACCTAATCGTTGTTTTATTTCTACAAATATCAAGTGATATCTCAGTGGCCGTAGCCTGAGGTATCACAGTATCATGAAATCAAAAGTTGTGCGGTGAACACGTTGGGTTATCGCACTCATATAAACGTGAATAGGTTACTTCTAGGCAAGTGTGCTCCATCTCGACCACATCATCGCTTACATCAGGTGAGATAATGATCAAACGTGTATCTAATTAGTAAAAAAAGTTCCCTCAATTTAACAAATATGTCTGCAATGATAGCACAACGCTTTCTTTTTTGAATAATTTCTTAATAAATAAAATTCTTAAAAAATAACTGTGACTATTAAGACGGTATATACCTATCGGTCTGAATGCTGCCACATAAAACCAACTTTACAAGGCTAAATCGCAACGCTATCTACCCCGCTAGCAACGAATTACGAACGAAATCCTGCAACGCGGTATCAGTGCTATTTGAACATAATATACAATAGTCCGAATATCAACTAATCGGCACTTGCCCACCGGAAGGACACAACAACCATACCTTCAGAAGATTCTCTCCTTTCAACGTAACGCACCTCTACATATATTATGTGCAGAATTTGTGGAAAGATAATATGATTGAAACTTGAGGTTTTACCTGTCGGGAAGAGCCGAGGACGCAAACAATGGAGCAGTCAGTTCTTTAGCATTCTCTTTTAATTCAATGGCCCGTTTCCAGCACCAGTCCACCTGAAATAAAGGATAAGTACTTGAGTATTCAGTTCAAGCACCCTTTAATTTTACGTAATGAAGATGCGCATGCGATTGTTTTTAATTTGGATATTCCCAGGGTTCGAACTTTTTTCTATGGGAACTGGCATAGCCCCCCCGCCGCTTTTTAATTATTTTTTTCTAAAGTTGCGGTGCACTGTCTGACATGCATATATATGGATAGAGGACACTTAAACAAACAAAGTGTCACTTGCCGAAATTTTAAAGGTAAAGTCGCCATGTGAGGACAATGAAAATCACTAACAACATCTCAACAGTCCTAAATCTAGAGGTAACTCCTGTCGTTCAGTTCATTCTAACTAAGGTTGTCTGTAAGAGATTGCCGTTTGCCATAAGGGTGACTGCCCCTTACAGCGGAGCGAAGCAGCGGAGCGGAGAAACGGAGAAATATTAACCAATCATGTCAGTCAAAATTCCAGTGAGTCACGTGGTGCGGAGATTTTTAAGAATTCCATTGGTTAAATTTCTTCGTTTCTCCGCTCCGCTGCCTCGCTCCGCTGTTAGGGAAAGACACCCTAAGACGCCCATGGTGTGTTCATTTGTTTTTGTAAGTGTTTTTCCTTATACCGCGTGTATCTGACATCGACGCACAAACGATTTCCATGGGTCCGGGGCATGATTCTGGACACCCTAGACTTAGAATTTTTCGTCGGCTTTTTTCTCATTTTTTTATTTTTTTCAAGGGTTTTTTTACTTTAGACTGCTCATAATCGTTATTCTGACCTAACCCAATGAGATTTTTAATAAAAAAATAATTAATTAACTACTTTCACTAAAAAGAGCAATCTGAATAAAGCCACAAATAGATTTCAGCTCAGCTGAGCTGATACTTTGTGGTACTCTTGAAAAAAATTAGAAAAGAACCGACGAAAAATTCCAACACTGGGGTGTCCAGAATCATGCCCTGGACCCATGGAAATCGTTTGTGCGTCGATGTCAGATACACGCGGTATATTAAAATATAATATATAATAATAAAACTCGTTCGTTGACTGACAAACATCGCATAGCCGAAAAACCTGGTTGTAGAAAGCTGAAAAAGGAGGGGAACACTACGAAAAGGTTTCCTTGAATTTCTACGGGAACGGAAAAATACGGGCTATACGCGTACAAAGACGTCGTGTATTTGATAATTATGTAAATTCAGAAGACGTACCAAGAATGGAAGGGTACATCCCGCGCCGCTGTGACTACCCGTGGCCCAGTCGTGGGCGCAGCGCTTCAGGAACCGAGACAGGCGAGCTTCCAGCGCCACTGACAGCAAGTATCTGCGTTGTTCCTCCTGCAAAATATAATTATATTAGTTATTTTGTTGTGACGTTATGTTAAATTTTAATCCTACAATAGGACGCAATACTGCATTAAGACTTGAGACGCCTCTTTGGCTCATGTTAGAGATGGCACTGTCAAAACTGTCCATAAAAACCCAAGCATTTCAATGTGTGTCACCATGTACTCATAGAAATTGATGGCTATGAAAGCCAAAACTTGCGGTCAGGGATTCAAGGATGCAAAATATGTACAATGGCTGGCATTATGGCATATCTAAGGCTGTGATAGTTATAACCTACTTCATCTATACTATAACTTACGGGACTAATATTGCTGGCATAAGCATGCACGTATAAAGGTGTCAGACCAGCCGACATGCAAGCGTTGTACAGTCGCGGCGGGTTCAGTAACGCAGTGGGACCCACTTCGTCTATCGAACTGATTATCTGACGCTGTATCCCGATTGTGCCTAAGACACAAGCTTCTGATGTGTTTAGGCAGATGCAGTCTGAAAAGAGAAAGAACTTTGTTAATGCCAGTCTATGACAAAATGGTAATCAATCAACATAATTGTTTCACAGCATTTGTTTTTAAATTATAACACAAATGTACGACCGCGATCTGGTTGCACTGTAAACTTAAGAGTATAAAATATACTCATGTTTTTGAGATCCCGAAACACGGTTCATTCAAGTCCCTTTCCCGTCACTGAAGTGCTGCCAAAGAACGTAACTTAAGCAAGATATACACTTACTATACTGCAAGGAGTTGGGGTAGAAGTGCTCCTCGAGCCTGGTGGCGTGGGAGTACACCCCCACGGAGCCGGGGTCCAGTCGCACGTCCAGCGTCACGCAGTCTCCGGCTGACAGCTCGCAGCACCACGTCACACTCATGAAGGCGTTGCTTTGTAGCGGCCAGGTTGCTGACGGAATGTTAAGTTAGATTAGACAACAATAAACAGCTAAAGTCCAGTCGCGGAGCAGGAAGAATTTCGTACAATGACCTCTTTATCTACTGACAGTGGTCACAAACATTTTTGTACGGTTTACATGAAATATTTGAAGGAGAAAGTAACAACTTAGAAAATAAAAAAATATTATTATCATATAAATTATGTATTTAGATTTTATATTATTAGTTATAAAAATCGAGTTACAATAATTACTAATACGGCAAAAATAAAAACAAAAAAAATAAATCAAAAATCAGAATCCGATTCCTCTGTATCGGAGTTACTGCTTTCCGAAAACGTCTCGCCTATCACATTTATTACAAAATAATCAACAGTTTTATCTACATTATCATCTAGTCTATCTATTTTCGATTCCACTTTTTTTACGTGACTTACAAATGCAAACAAGAAAAAACCTTACACTCTCAGGTAAAAGGTTCACAATCCCTGATGACGGCGGCCATTGCATTTGTGCGAGCGAGACTCGTTCTATTTACGCGGGAGTGACAGAGACAGGTAATAACAGGTCAAAGGACGAAATTCTTCCTGCTCCGCGACTGGACTTTAGTCATCATAATTTCAGCAAGAAGACGTCCACTGCAAGGCGTAGGCCTTCCTCAAGAGTCCAAGAGTAACTGTTCTTGGAGCACTATGCCCTGCCCACACGTAATCAGAAGCCAACTCGTTATTAAACTCGCAATGCTTTGATAACAATCATATTCTGTGAGTAAACTAATTGTATTATTCACGAGGATATTTCAAAACTGAACTTTAAATTCTTTTTCATAGAGAAAAAGCTTTTTTTCAACTACATATGTGTAATAGGGTTCAGCTTCCAGGCAAACCGGATTCAACTGAATACCATTATTTTAGGTGTTACTACACGTAAAATACTGGCTGCCTTACCAGATGTCTACAATCCATTAACCTTCTTTGGAAGACTGGCGTCAGATTTTATGTTATTGCTAATTATTAAATAATGTGTAATGCATGCTATGTGTAAAATCTAATGAATGAAATGAATTTACACAGCAGAAATGCCAAATAGATTACCTTTAGATTTTAAGAACGTATGTCAGCTAACTACCTATATTTTTGCATAAATATCCATTCATTCATTCTGACTATCCGAAACCACTGCCACAGATCTAGAAATGACAGTCAGGACCACCGGCTTAACGTGCCTTCCGAGATATGGAGGAGTCTCATGATATTAAGATGGTCACCCATTTACAGACCAACCTGAAGCGTTGCTTAACCCTAAAGATAGACCTGTGCGGCTATTATCAAAATGAACTGCAATAGTTTAAAAACATTTGAATGCAATTTACCTGGCATTTGATCCTTGTACCACTGATCAAGGTCAAACAGGAGCATTCCATACTGCGTGGAAGAATTGGCATTTTCGCCCCAACATTCCCAGACTATCTGACAGATGTTTAACATGCCTGAAACAAAATTATTACAAATATTACCAATGTGTATAACACAGTCATTTCGTTCTCGTTTCTCATCTCTCCAGCCTCCCTAAAACGAGAGGTCACTAGAAATACGAGGCGGCAATTTGGGGCACTTTTTTTGGATTTATTGACAAATTTTATTTTTAATTTTTTACTGGAATAGAGAATACGCATGCGATTTTCTTATTTACAAAATGAAATATTTATTGGCTTAGGAAACAAGCACGAAATTATTTTTTTAATACCTTCATCAGCGATGAAGTTATAAAGCTTCAAAGAATACAATTCGAAAGAGAAGTCCAATATGAACTTTGACGTCAAATTCCATGACGCTTGGAAAGATTTGTTTGTTTGATTTGAATAGGCTCCGAAAGTACTGGACCGATTTGGATGAGATTTTGTACAAAGATAGTTTGAGACCCGAGAAAGGACATAGGATAGTTTTTATCCCGGAGATTTCACGGGAACGGGAACTGTGCGGGTAAAACGGTAGCGAATCCGCGGGGGACAGCTAGTTATTTATAAATTAAGTTTGTTATTAACCGCTCAACACCCGGGGGCACGCCCGCGTGCCATAAACTGTTACAACCGTTAAAACCCGATGGCACGCCGGCGTGCCATGGCGAAATATGCGGTTTATTTAAAAACGCATGGTCTTATTTCATGTGGCAAGGTTTACACACTTGCGGGATGATATTCTCGTTCAACTAAGCTATTCCAATTTTAAAAATATATGATGGTATCATTGAAATATTTTTTTTAAAAAACAAACGCTTACATTGTCTCTGGAACGTCGATGACGGTCGACTTTTTGTTTATACTTTGTTTGCATGTAAATTATTTTATGCTAAGTGTACGAATATTTATTTATGAGTAGCTATTACATCGTTTTACATAAATGTTTGCACGAAATACATCAAAATAATACTTTTTCGGCCATTGAAACATTACGTGTGAATGTCAGTCGCCATTCTTGCAATTAAAATGATGAAATTGTTTTTTTTTTGGAGTATAATCAACGTTTATGTGAATAAATAGTCGTACAAGTAGTTATTACATAGTTTTGCACAATGTATTTACCATTTTACTTCATAATTTGACTTGTTTTGCCTAAGAATGTACCGTGAAAAACCGTTATTTTTTTTTAGGTGAATTCAGAGGTTTGTATCTTTATTTTTTTTCATCAAAGTGAGTAAGTATTTATACTTATATGAAATTATAGCTCAATGTTGTGTAGGTTTGATAAATATTCCAATTCTGAAACCTAATATACTATGTGAAATTAGCTAATACAAAACACATCGCCGCTTAGTTCTCTCTTCAAGGAAATCTTATCATTGTACAATTATAGTGGCATATTCTTACGACATATAGCTAGTTTTCAATCAATAAAGGATTATGTAGTATCCTAGTAACATTTTTTTATTAGAAACTACTCAATATAACTAGGATGAGCGTTTACAAAGTCAAGCGTTTTATTACGCAATTTCATAAAAACGGCTCGACGGACGATGAAGTTTGATTATGAATATTATGAAAATTTTACATAGGACTGTCAAAAAAACGCTGTAATTAGATTATTTGTTTATTCATAATGTAATTTGCAAAATTTCGCATGGATTGCTACAGTAGTTTTATAAGAAATCGATAGAACAAGGGAACAAACAATATTTCAGCCTGTTCTCCGTTATCAACATTTATTTATAAATACCACTCTCATATTACAAGTATTGTATACATTTTATAGCATGGTCAGTTTATTCAAGAACCAAAAACAGTTTACAGTTTAAGATAAGAGCCACTCGAAACGTAAGCAAACCATTTTTTTTGTTAGCAGTCGTAGCGTGTCAAATTGCGATAAAAAGCGCCGGGCGTTGACAGATGTTGACGTTTGACGCGCCAGGGTTCTAGAGGTTAAATCTCTACTTACTCTCTTCTCCTTCAGCTGCTAAGGTAGAATTGACGGAGTAAGCGTGACAGGACACGCATTTGCCTCCGAGCAATGCAGCCTCATCAACTGTGCTCAACTCTAGCTGGAATCTTATTGTGGCCGTTGAAAACTCCTGGAATATAAAAGGAAGGATATTGTTAGTTAGGCTTCGTTAAAAAAAAAATATTAGTTAAATGAAAAATGTCAAGTAAAAATTCGCAAAGAAAAACATTTGTAGGCAACATTTGTGTGTAGTAGTGAATATCATTGTTTTGAGCAAGCAACAAATTCAGCATTTTTTTGTCAAATGCAAATAGGAGATCCTCAATATTGGAGTGTATATTTATTGTATAACATTTTTCAAGCAACACTTTAACAGCAAAAGCACACATTAGGATGGTTTCTTTTACTAGAGACTATCAAAATAATAGTGTGTGATGATTCTTTAGATAATCATGGTAGAACTGAGAATACCCTAAATTACCTGATAAAGACACTTGGTATCAGAGAGCATCCTCTTTCCCTGGTAGGTGAGGGAGTACATCACAGCCAGAGGGAACTCCTCCTCTTCAAACCGGTCTGTCACTGAGAACACCACCCAGAGGTAGCAGAATGCTCTAGGATCATCACAGGGTTCCTGAAAATATTTAAATTTTATTCTGTATGGCTTGGACAGGGATATAAGTTTTTCCTTTCCTTTTGCCAGTGGGGACATGGGCACGAACATGTTCCCAAATGACACCACGGTTATATTAAGGAAGGATAACAATGTTGAGTAAGTTCAGTTCCATAGATTGCATTGAATTAGTATTGGCAACAAAGCCAGTGGTGACAACTGGGATGGTAAGTTTTGTACATTCCCACTGGAAACAGCCGGTATTTTTTTTTGCATTTGTCACCATTGAAGACGAAAGTAGTGTAGAAGAGTTAGGGTAATTTCCTTCAGGCTTATGAAATATTTCAACAAAACGAAAAACCGGCCAAATGCGAGTCGGACTCGCGCGCGAAGGGTTTCGTACCATTATCTATAAAAAATGGCTAAAAAATGATGACTATTATATGGGAGGCCTCTTAAATATTTATTTTATTCTGTTTTTTAGTAAATAGTAGCAGAAATACGTCATCTGTGAAAATTTCAACTGTCTAACTATCATGAGATACAGCCTGGCAGACGGACAGCGGAGTCTAAGTAATAGGGTCCATTTTAGGTAAGGAACCCTAAAAATTGCAAAATGAAATTACTTGGAATGTTACTGTTTTAAGGCAGGCTGTCTGACAAGACGTCATGAACAAGATAAGGCAATGACAAAACAAGATTTTTAAAATAACGAATTTTCTAAAAATGCCTACTTATTAAAGAAAAAGAAAGTCTATTAAATTTAAAATAATTCAGTTTTAGAAAAGGGATAATTACCTGGAAGCCAAAATGAGTAACTGGCAAGCATTCCACATTGACTTGCGATGTAAATTCCAATTCCAAAGTCATAATATTCCATAGCTGGAATGCACCAAAGTTATACCCAACCGCCAGACTGCCCAATTGTGGAATGTATTGCAATACGGTCACCCGAATATGATCCCTTTTGGCCTTCATTCGTACTGAGCCATCTGGGTTCCGGAATATGTACTGGCCATCTACTAAGGAGTTTTCATTCAGTAGGATTGCCAAATGATCATTATTTTCTAATGCCAGCTCCCTTTGTTCTAATATCCTGTTTATAGCAGAGAATTGTAAGAAGCTTAAGTTTGCTGGATTGGCTTCATTTTGAACTAGGTGCTCATAACCTTGGGAAATTTCTTTTAATGCTGAAAAGAAAGAAAAACTTGTAATCTCATTTCAGTTAAGCCACACTTTATCTGAATTTAAGTTGTAAACCACAATTATAAAAGCATGAATAAATTACTAATTAGAAGTTGAAGAAAGTGTGAAGAACTACATAATTCATACTAACAAGTTAAGCTATATCTTACCTTGTATCAAACCAGCTCTATTGAGATCAAAAGCAAATATCTCCCCACTCTTTGTCCCAGCCATAACAACTCCATCGAAACAAGAAATCGGTCCATCAGGAACTCTATCCCACACCGCTAACTCGGTAACAACTACCTCAGTTTGTATGCAACGAAGTAACTGTGAGCCATTGACATGTAAAATACAGATCATGCCAGCCTCATCGCTTTGTAAACTGATGATCAGTTGTATAGAGTTTGTAGTCAATGGTCTTGGCAGCTCCACTACGCTTGTCACTAATGTGTTGAAGTTGCTGAAATGATTGATAATTTGGAATATGTAGTAATATTGTTTACTGTTATTAATAATCTCTTCAGCTGCTGATTTTGATAGAAACATTGTTTGCTGCATTGCAATTTGCAAGAGTGAACAGTAATATGGATTCATAAAAAACAAGATAATAAGTAAGATCATATTTTAGGTTTAGAGAGTTTCCTAGAAGCAGTAATTAACAAGGTTAACTTAAAATCTTCAACTTGCAAACAAAACATAGGAAATTATTAGACCTAACAATTTTTCAAAAGGCGATAAGCATAGGATTCTTCAAATTGATACTAATTAGAACCAACCTCTGTGGGGTGCCAAAGTGTCGCGCTGCTACCTTCAATCCGGTTCTAAGATCAACCACACAGAATTTAGGACCGAGAGCCAGCCAGCCATGCTTAGTGTCTTTCAAAATTCCGCCGAGAGGTGTCTTATCTGCGAAATTTACACAAATTATCACCCACACATCCTTGACACTTTATACCGCTGTATATAAATATGTTGTCACTAAAACAAACATACCTGAATTTTCTTCCGTAGGTTGAAGGAAACTAAACACGGCAGGAGACAAATTAGTTGTCTTGACAATAGAAAACACACTATCTTGAAGCTTTTGCATTTTAATTACTTGTTAATGCTCTTTTTTTAACTTCTAACCGAACTAAATTCTTGAGAGGTTATGATACATATTATTATTGAGGCGTTTCCGACGTTGTTAGTAAGATTTTGCTAACGCTTTGCATTAATTTAGCGATTAAAGTTTCCCTTAGATGTTACAGCGAAACAATAAATTGAAATAGTTTATGAATTTCCATTATTTATAATTGTAAACTTGATCGCTAATCAGCGCGCGGCGGTATCCAATCCAAAAATACGAAACTTCAAATTTGACAGCTGTTAAAGCCAATGACAATGAGGTCGAGTTCAGTGTTACCTACTCCACTGTTTCTCGAAGATGAATATACATTGTTTTTTTTTTTGCTGTCATTTTTTGTAATATGCGTAGACAGAGAATAGATATAGACAAGTCCTCGGCGTATTACGGTAAGGGATAGCGATAGTTCGACATAAGTACATTACTACAATACGTGCAATTAATATTGCCATACTTAGACTTTTACCCACATTGTGTGGGTAATCTGGTTATTATTTTGGTTGTCGTCTACTACGAGTAATTTAATTCGAATCATCAATTAATAAAATTACTCGATTTTTTAAACCTTTTCTTGGGGAGACATATGTATTTATTACTATTTGATTGTGTTCGAGTCGATGCCTCCGGGATGAACGTAAAGCGCTAAAACAAATGAGTTGTGTATATAATATAAATATTCTATATACATTTATCCTCTCAGAAGCCGCGGCCATTTTGCGTCAGTCAGGACCGCTCTTAGTAAGCTCGCGGGCTTTTGAGTGTTTATTTTGTCTCAACGTGAAAATAGTATAATTAGATAAATCATAATAGCCCCGAATCAATTCAGCTCTCGCATTTAATATTTTTTTAGATACAATAAAACAACCATGTTGATTAAGTATAGTTTAATTAAAACCTTGAATGTCAAATTATACATAGTAAAATTGTACTAAGGACTACAGGGTAAACTAATCATTCCTTTGATCGATGTACTGAATAAAAGTTAAATTACGAATTTAAGAAACCCCCGACGGTAAGACATCTTTAAAAAGTAAAAAAAAAAAATTGTGATCCACGCATCGGAGTGCCAGAGGACCGTTTATGAAATAGAAAGTTTTAACAGCAGCTATCCGTATACACATTTTCATTGTTTGTTGTATTTTATATTATTTTAGTAGCGGTTTCCCGACGCGCCAACGTTTGGACCTAAATATTATTTTTTACTTTTTAAAGATACGTTACTGGCGGGTTTTTTTTTTTTATATTCTTAACTAAATTTTTATTTCTGGCTTTTTAAACTTCTAATCGATCAACCAATATTGCATATTCTGTTGCCACAGACAGACACACCCTAAACTTCATCTCTTTTTTGTAGGGGGTTAAAAACAAACGAGTGTCATTATTAATTGTTGAACAGGTTAATTGGCTACTACTGACCTTTAAATAAAACCAATTTATTATAAAAATTTCTGACCTTATCAGTTTTTTCTGAGAGCTTTTTAGTTGCATAATGTATTCGTACTTTGAGATATTTCAAACTTATAGCCTTAATTAAGAGTGAATAGTGGCAGTCGAAGAAAGATTGGCTCTTAAAATGTGATAAGTGATAAAATAAAGTTAAACCCAAACATTGTTCAAGACTTTCCTGCATGAGCACAAGAAGAATATTTTTTTTGTTAAGACCTCGATTTTTACGAAATATTTTCTCACAAATTTCACATATTTTAACAACATCTTTTGACGGGTAACATAGACCACCTTTGTCTTTCTGTAACTGCAGACTGGCGTATTTAGTATCAGATATAATAGCAGACACACATTCCTCGCACTGAAGCTCTTTTTTCAGTTTGCTTACAACAAATCCAGCTATGTATACTATTATATGTTTTGAAAAATCGGTTAACATACTTGGATCAGTTAAGTAATCGTGATCCTTCATTAAAACTTCATTTAAATATTCTGAATTACTACTTTCAGTGACATTATCAATCAGTCTATTTTTGTCTGATGTTTTGTTAATTGCTATTTCTGGTTTCGACAATGTTAAAATATTGATATGTTGTAACGGAATACAATTTCCTGAAGTTATGTGTTTCATTTCACCATGAACTAACATTCTTTTAAATGCTGACTTTAATTGTCTAGCGGAGGGGTTGTTGTTAAACCCTCCTTTGGCTCTAATGGCACTAAAAAAATACTCCAAGTGATCTTGACTTAGTTTGTAAGTGCTTAAAAATTGAAGGTTATTATTTATCACTTGAGTTTCGTACAAAAAAATTACACTTTTAATACAAATTAGGAAACCAAAAAATCCAGTTTTTCTATTGGATGACATTATATTTCTGTCTCTTAATTTTAATTTGCTCAGGTATAAAATCATTTCATCTAAAAATGGTTTTATGTACGAGAAATTTTTGACAGATAGTGGTTTTTTGTAAGTATATGCTTTAAGATTCCTAGAATTCATTACATCAAATAGATTATTTATTTTTCGAATAAAATCAACAGTACCAGCAGAGTTCCTAAATTCGTCAATATTGAGTTCTGTATTACAAAATTCAATAGCATTTGCAACAGATTCACTCATTACTTGGGCTGCCAACTTGACCTTCATGATTTGTTTGTAAAAATTTATGTGTGATTTATTTAATTTGTTACCTAAATGCAATCCTTCATTGTCTTGGAGCTCTACCAGTAATTGTACGTATTCCCATGACACAACACGGCCTTGTGGATCTGTTATAGGCCCTTTTTCTCCTAAGGTATTCCTAATTAACTTCAGCATGTGTGAAGGATCTGGAAATATTACAATATTATTATTGCCGACGGTGAAAGAAGGATCAATGTCATCACCATCTAATTTACAGCCTAAAACTTTCGCCATAGAAAAATTTGTCGGGCATCCATCGAAAGTTAGTGAGATAATTTCAATACCACAATCCTGGGTTAATATTTCGATACAATTTCTTACTAAACTGGCCTTCTGTTCAGCGCTTATTCCGTCGATTAAAAAATATCCTAAAGGCATTTTCCAGGATCCGTTTGCACATGTCAACATAAAAATTAACGCATCTTTGGCTAATTGGTCGTTATGAACGTTATTGCCGAAATTAACAAATCCTATGCAATCTTTGCCATCAAAATCCAATCCTTTTCTAATTGCCATTTCATCAAAACTTAGGGCGCATATTGTTTTGTGTAACGTGTTTTGTTTTTTATTTATTTCATGTAAATATTTAACAGCTTTTATAGATTCCGTGGAAAAACCAGGATTTCCATCAATACATTGGTACCATCGCGATAGCGTACGCGGATGAGGTAAGCAAGTGTTAAATTGTTTCCTAACAAAGGTGTAAGCTTTAGGACTTATGTAGTGGAGACTTAAGGCAAATTTCCGCAGTTCAGGCGAGTACTTCCGTTCAATGTTCTTTTTACACAAAAACTTTTTTAAAAAATCTCGATTGGTTGCATCAATCGATGATAGCAAGTCCGCCGTTTCTTGGTTGATTAATGAACGAGTTTTTAATTCCTCAATTACAGAAGATTGTTCAGCAACTTTCTTTTGCAAACGCCAGGTCTTAGATCTTAAAGCAGCTAGTTTCTTTCTTCTATTATCACTTAATATTGTCTTTTTTTCCAATTTTTTAATTAACTTCTTTTTACGAGGAGTTAACTCAACTTCAGACGCTGCCACCATAGGTGTATCTTGTGTCTGAAAAATAATAAAGAATATATCTGAATATAATGTCTTCTATTTACAACTACTGATATATATATTGGATATTTGTTTTATTCAGTTTAGAATGTAAGTTTGAACTCCAGGCCATACTAATATAGCACACCATAAAATTAAAGTAATGAATGTCATTGTGGTTTTTAAGACGTGGTTAAGTAGAAAAAATGATTATTAATAATTTTTATTATGTTAATGTCTCTAGTGAATAGGTCATTGGTTTACCTATCAAATAAAATAAAATAAAAAATTGGGGGGCGCTGAAAAATAATTGATTTTCAAAGTGGGCGGTAGACGAAATAAGTTTGAGAACCTCTGATATGACCTAACAAGAATAAACTTACCACAGTACTTTCTATTTCAATTTCCATAGCATGTTCTTCTGATGGTAAAGATAGGTTAGTAGCACCATGAATATCTGTCATGGATGAATCTTCAAGCTGAAAAATATGATTATTGTTTTAAATTTGTAAAATTTATCACCAAAATAAATAAGTACATATTATACACAAAAGACTGAATATAAATAGGTACCAAATAATCCTTTGCTTCCATATCAACCCCCAAAGTTTCACATTTAGAGGAACTCGGTTGATCCAAAGCCGGTTGGATCTGAAATTAGAAACAAAAAAGACACGAACTTGCGATTAACTGCTAATATAATTAACGAATTATTCATTTTGTGTACCTATGATTTAGTATATTTAAAATTTTGATGTTTGCTGACTTAATAATTAGGTACATAATATTCCACTCACTCACACATCAAAAGGTCATCTCAAATAATGTTGATAATATTATTTCCGTGTCACACAAAATCAAGTCTCAACTAATTTTTACGTATCAAAGTTAACTAAACGCCTAGAACAAATTAAGTAATATATTTACTTTACCTGAATGAAAAGTGTGGGTATCGTACGTGGATTTAAGTAGGTACGATCTAAGTTCTGTCGAAAGCAACTGTCTTCGAAATGTCGTGAGCAAATACGGGAGTGACGACTTGGATGCCAGTTAACTCGGCCCGTACAGTCAATCCACTTATTTCTTACAAATGGATCATTCGGAAACCTAAAAAAGAAAAATACGTTTAGGGGTAAAACTAATCAAGTGCTGGCATCCCCGTCAAGTTATTATCCGACTATTGACAAATGACATGAAGTGACATAGATAACAACCTAACATGAATTGCCTCACACTTTGGTCGGTTAATATAAAAAAACAAGATAGGAATTAATCGTCTTTTTAGATGTTAATTATCAATAAACTTTGCTTGTTATTGACAGAAAATCGTGTTGAGTACAATAATCTTTGATTTACTTGCTGTAATAGATAAAAAAATGCTACTTACCGATGAAAGGTTATGTTTGGTTGATTTCGTTCACTACGGCTTTTACAGCCATAAATACAGCAATTCACCATCACTACACACTTACTATTACCTTCCGGAATATCACTAAAGCCGCAAATCACACAAAATAAGCTTTTATCAACGAAAATACTCAGACACCACAACTTGTTTGCCACCATTGACTACTGATGGCAGACAACAAAAAACAGATACGCAAATAGAGATAAAAAAACTATGCTTCGTCCTGCTCACACATAAACATTTTGCATATGCGTCGTCTTACTTTAACAATTATTATTATTTTATGAGCATGTCTATATCTATTCTCTGTCTACGGTAATATGTAATTTAGCTGGCAATACCAAATTTTAGTGATTGACTCATACCACAAAATATTAATATCGCAAAACTTGTACAGAATAACAGTAATAACTGTTACTAGTTGTTATTTTTACTAATTTCTATTCTTATTTTGAACTGATAATTATACAAAATGTGGTAATGGAGGTTCTTGATAATGGGTTATCAAAGAAATAAATTATCTTACAACTTTGAAATAAAAAATCAGTTACAAAATAATAAATGTATTTCAGTTGTACAACTTGGAAAGATTACATTATACATACTAAACATAAATTAACTTATTTTTGTCTTTATGCTATTCTAAGTTCAAGCATTTATAATTAACCTAAATCTTAAAACAAAAAAATTAACCAAAAATAAACTAATTATTCAACATAAGTACTTTAATATCAGTTTTGTAAGCCCTTGGCCAAATGTTAATTAATCACAGCCTATAAAGGCACTTACGAATAGTTTTATTTTCAATGTTTTAACAAACCAGTTCATAAATTATTTTTGTTTCCTGTTAAGTACGTCTGATACGTTAACGTATGCAAATTAAATTCACTTGGGGTTCCAAAATAGCTCTGTGTTTCCCTGGAGACAGCTAAGCTTCTATAATAATCGGGAGCAACAGGAACGTGCTGTGGTGGCGCTTGCAGGAGTTGAAGGTCCTTGTTATATAGGTTTTAAAGTGGTTGAAGGAAGAAGCGGGAACGTGCGGTAAAAGAAAGAAAAAAAAAAGCATTGTACAAAAGTATTAGACCAAGGTAGTTTTAAAAATGCAGTTTCAATGAGAAAGACGTATCTGCATTACCTAGTGTGTGAACATGAATATTTATGAACGCGAGATGAAAAGTGGCGAAAATCTGGTATCTACATGGAAGCAAATAGAGGGATAAGCAAAAAACCACAACAATATGTGCTTTGTGATCCCACTTTGTATAATTTTGCCAACTTGAGCAAAACAGGAACCAGGAGCTGATTCCAGAGAGGATGGCAAGGTAAGAAGGTCCTCCATTACCATTGCCTATACCAATGTGCCATTGCATTGCAGCCGATGCTCTATTAGGCAATTAACATAAATAAAACCATGTTTGTTTATGAAAGATAATTGCAGGGCACAAATAAATAAATATATAATAGCTTTCAAAACAAAATCCGTAAAAATACTTGAGCAATTCATTTTTTACGCTTTACTGCAGCTACTGAAACATTAATAGTGTTTCTGTTCGTTTCAGTAGCGTGTGGATTAATTTTCATTTGGCCTTGTACTATGTTCATCATCGACGTATATGGACTATCTGGCGTCTGATTTTGTTGTAGATTACTTTCGGTCGAAACATTGTTGTCATTACGAGTATTCTTATTGTCATAAACCGTATGCTTCATTGAAACGTATCCCTGATTATATGGCTGACTGGATGGCTTGCTGGATGGTTGACTGGATGTCACATTTTTAGGACCAGGACTAAATCCATTCTGTGTGACCACAGGATTATGCGGCCTTGACGTGCTCACGCTTTCAGCTTTTGGTGGAGTTTGCGAGCTTGTAACAGAGGTCGCCTCAAAGGAATCGTTTCGAGTAACTTGAAGACTATTAGACCGAGAAGAGTTACCTAAAGAATGGAGGGTGGATGAACTTCCTTTTAGACTCTCCAATTCCTTTGAAAACACCTCCTCACTTCTTTGAAATCTTTGAGCGTGTGACGTCAATGGTGACCTATTTTGATTTATAGATGTGGCACTTAAAGATCTGCTTGGTGAATTATTTTGGACACTATCTATTGATGAGACGTGTTTATTTTCTGCATTATGAGTTGATCTTACTGGTTTATTTACTTTTGCTTCCATGGATCCATATGCACTGTCTTTAGTTGAACTATGAGATGAACTTTCTTCTTGCATTCCATATCTTCTTACCACATTTGCTGGTGCTACAGCTTCTATGTTCTGTACATCATAAGACAAAGGGTTTCTTTCTGGTGGAGCATGTTTAACTCCATCAATAACTTCACCAGTTCTTGGATTAATATGTTTTTCTGTATCAAAACGTAAAGTTACTCTATGACTTTCATCGATTGGGTGATCTCTAGTTCTGTGTTCTAATTCTTCATCGCTATCTTCAAAGGCAACTTCGAGTTCCTCCTGAAAAACATAAGGTATTTTGAATATTATATTCTTAACATAATAGGGAATATGCATGAAAAAAGTATTTATGATCTGAACAGTTCATCTAAAAGTATTCGAAAATATAATACTAACAGTGCAATTAAAATCTAAATTGCTCGAAAAACTAACGAGTTACAATTATTTTAAACAACTATATCTGTCCCTCTCGCGAAAACGCTGTTTTCTATGGCAGCTGTATAGTCGTCGTGTAATTTGACGTCACAGTTCGTATCAGACTTCTCTTTCTGTCTGTAGTCTTTGAAGCTTTATAACTTCGTAAATGATGAAGGTATTTAAAAAATAATTTCATGATTGTTTACTAGAGCTAATAAGTATTTTATTTTGTAAATAAAAAAATTGCATGCATATTTCCTATTCTGGCTGTCATTTGGAGATCTTTGACAGTCGTTACGGATAGTCAGTCAAGACTGGAATTCTGCTGAATCCGGTTTGACGGAAACCCGACCCCTATTTAGTTGGGCAAAAGGCTAGGCAGATGATGATATTCATAACACAATAACTCTTTCAAGCAATATTCAAAAATACAAAGTAAAAATTTTAAAGGTAACAAACCTCTTCATCTACTTCTTCTATTACACTATTTTGGATCCATTCACGGATTCTCTGTTTCTTTGCCTGCCGGTCGACAGTTGTTTCGATACCATTGTCTCTAAAATGTTTCAGTAGTATATTTTTTTCATTGGGGTCACTGTGGAAACTATACATTGATGGACACAGCTCATCTATGTCTTCGCCCGCTGGAATTTAATAAATAGTTTTACATTTTAATTTCTCAGTCTCAGTGTGGAATATAAGAACATTGATTAGTAAATACGTGTGAATGTTTAGGTACTTACCAACTCTATCGGTGTATCCTTTACCCAGCCATCGGTCATCTAAATAGCGAGGAATCTCTAAGAAGTTGTATGCCCTTTTTTCTTCTCTTGGCTCTATAAACTTTTTAAACATTTTTTGTGCTCTCGACGAAACCATTTTCCATAATTTCGGTTGTCGTTTCAGTGGATTTGAGCTGTTGTACCAATTGTAGTAACTGCAATAATTAAAAATATACAAATAGTTGCTAATATTTATCATTCCAGTGTTGAGGCACTGACCTAACGGTATAATTTTGAATTATGGTCTGTCATAAAAATTATTTAATCCAAGTATTAAAAGGTTTTTACCTTGTGTAGCGAGGGTCATCGAAAGCTGCTTTCTGCCAAGGCAAGCATCCAGTGAGGCAAATGAAAATAACGATGCCAAATTGCCAAATATCATGGGAAATTAAAGCTCTGAAAGTAAAAAAATAAACAAGTGTAAGATTGACGCCAACTAAAATTTTAAACACATGAAAGTATGTAAGCTTACATACTTTCATGTGTTTAAAATTTTATGATTCGTAAAATTGAAAAATATACAAATAAAACTGATCGATGCTTATTTATACAAGAATACAGCATAATTATAATAATAAATACCCACACACACAGCAGTGGCAAACTCATAAAAGTAATTTCTTCTTACTTGTAACTACTGTCCGTGGATAATTTGAGCACTTCAGGTGGTGAATAGGGTAACCATTCATTCCGTCTTCTCACAACTGACATAACTTTTCTCGTTTCTCCGAAATCACAAAGTTTTATTCTTGAAAAGTCAGATTTGAATATGAGAATATTGTCGAGTTTTACATCACGGTGTACCAAGTCCCTTTGGTGAAGGTGTTCTAAGGCAGCCGATAATTGCTTTGCAACCCTCTTGGTATGAATTTCACCTATGCCAGTGTCTAGCATATTTGATGTCAGATCACCTGGAAAAAGAAAGAATAATTGTATTTAATTTTAACAATATCTTAGATGACTCGCTGAACTCGCGAATGAAAAATTCAAACTAACGTGTTTGTACATTTCTCTTGATAAACAATGGTACTGAGCTAGTTTAAACTAAAGAAAACAGTGCACCAGCTTTCAATACAACATGATATTAATGAGGGCTGGCACTGGAAATGTGCTAGATTTAATATTCATTCAAATCACGACGTGTTTTGGCTACAATCCAACTCAAAGTGTGTGTGAACCGGAGTAAGCGAAGCCCAGATTATTCAGCATTTAAAATTTGTTTTCCGAGATAAATTATTAGCATTATATTAAAGTCCACATCTTCATAATTGCACGTATTTTATGATGAAGTTATCTTACCTAAAGGTGCATATTCTTGGCAAAATACATAGAATCCAGCAGTCTCAAATGCCACATCGAATGTGGTAACAATATTTCTATGGGCGCTTAAATGTAAACTATAATGAAATTCTCTATAGAAATCTCTAATGGATACGTAGGGCTTTGGTAAGGCTTTCAAGACAATTTCCGTGTCTGAAGCCCTGTGCTCTACTAGCAAAATCTTTCCGAACCATCCTTCTCCAACTATTTGTAGAATGTCAAACTCTTCTACCAGGCTCACCTATAAATAAAGTTTATGTATAAGTGTTGAAGCTTTTATATGCATATAATAAAATCCAATACAAGATAATAAATCTTACTTTTTCCAATTCGAACTCACGGATTTTATGAATAGAGCCGGTTAGGGCCCTTCTCGAACCACTATTCATCTTGGATGCCGCAAACAACGCATTCTTTTTTATCTGCAAAGAAAATTAGACACTTGTACATTTTTGTAAGAACAGTTATCTAAGGTTCTTTAAATATTTGGGTATAGTTCTTTCCGGTAGGTCGAATGGGCGGTTTGAGTCGTCCCAATTTCTCGTAAAGTCGTTGAGTGAATGCTCTTGGATGATCGCCAGGACCTGATGTCTACTCCAGATCCAGACGGTGCACGGACGTCACATGGTGACGTCACATAACGTCTCATCCTAGATATTTAATGATGTAATGTAAGAATTTTGAGTATTGATATTATTATTTTTGATGATAGATATAAAGAGCACGCTTTATATCTATCATTATGAGTTCTACTCATAAAACTAACGACAATTGGGTATTTATGATGTCTAAATACAGCATTAATAGAAGTAAGTAGAGAAATAGAACATTGATTCACGAACGGTTGTAGCATAATAATATGTAGTTGTATGTTAGTGTTATTAGCTTCTCCCATTCAGGAGTGTTTGTCTTGAGTTATGATTTTGATTTTAATAACATTTGGCTCTATCTCATCGTGGAATTCTGTTGTGTGAAGCATTTATTTAAACATGACTTCATTGTTGGTGAAGATCTGTCGAATTCGACTGGAAAAGCTTTTTTCAAAAGAGAATATGATGTAAACTTTTTACCCATTTTTGAAATTGTATCAACACTACGAAACATGAAATAAAGACGCGAAACGATGCTCCTACGCATGACCGTGTCAGTTAGATCGATAATCTATTGTTAAAGTGAACACATAACAAATGGTTGTTTACTGGTGCTAGGTCAAGTAATAAAATATTCACATGATAGTCATCCACTTGCCATTAATCACATATAGCATGAACGGACGTCTAGTTTATGTTTCATGATATGAAACAGAAGTTTCGGAACTTTCCAAATGGATTTCGAGGGCATGCTGTGTAATATAATAACTATACTATATTGTTTTTGATTATAACACAATTGATTTATTTATTTGGCATAACGGGTGAGGGCTGAGAACTTGGCCATAGTAGCAGTCATGGCTTCAGGGGTGCGAGGGGCTCAGGACTGGGTAAGGGCTCGGGTGTAATGTAGAGGACATCAGCACTCAGCATTGGCAGGGCCGTCTTTTATCCATTGGAGGCCCTAGGCACATAACAATAATGAGACTCCTACTATGCTCCTAGTTAATAAAAGAGATAACTTTCTAGTTTTGAGATAAGCAAAATGGTCAATTACTTGTCCAGCCTGTCTGTCAGCAAACCCTACACCACATGATAGACGTTTATAGCGTTTTCACATAATATATATGTCACCGGAAAGCAGCAAACGCTGTAAGATTGTAAAATATCGCGTGAAATTGTAAACTTTTTTTTATAAATAACACACGAATAGATTAGAAACTATTAAATTTGGATGGGGTTTATTATATACAAAACGATTTTTTCATAATATATCGAGAAAATATAATCTAATCAAGATTAATTACAATCTTACGGGGTCTGCCATTTTCAGGTGACATACACACTTTATATTTATGTTTGTAAGTTGTCGATAGGTGATGTGGCAAAATCTAGGGGGCTTCCAACCGGTCGCGGGGCCCTGGGCAAGTGTCCATAGTGTCCAGTGGATAAGAGGGGGAGGCATTGGGACAATAAGGGTTGAAGAAGAAGTGAGAAGGGATGAGGTTGTTTCTTAATCAATACCTAGATACGGATTCAAAACCACCAATGCGTGTTCATCAAATTGATACAAAATAATTGGCACGTTGTTTTTAGAAACTGCATAGGTACCTGATAGGTAAGCTACAAGCACAATAGAATGATAAAGATGCATTAGAATGCTTTTGCTGTTTACTGAATATTTAGGATCGTTTAGAAAAAATCTCTTGTGTTACAACAAGTTCAAGGTATTCTCTGTTAAATCATTTTAAGAATGTGATTTTTTTTTATTTGAGATGGGTTTGATCTTCGATCAAAGTCTACGATGGAGCGAGCTTACCCAGAAGGAGCCTGTTTACTCTAACTTTGAAGAGATTAGGGTAGATTTTGAAAGTTTGAATGTTTTTATTTAACTTTTACTTATTCAATAGAGATTCTACGGCTGAACTGAAGTATTTGGATGATCCTGAGGGTTTAGATTAACACTGCGGATGGGTAGGTACTTTTGTCCAAAGTAGGGATCGCTTCAAAGCAAGGGAATGATGTTGTAACAAATCATCAATGAAGTATTATGATGACTTAAAGTAGACTACATAGTAGCTCTGCTCCTAAATGTGGATTAAATGAGGCGAGAAATTAAATTAGGGTTTGCTTACCTATGTAAAACAAATACATAGACAGCTGTGTTTGAAAAGCGTTCTATCAGTTCATTGATAGGTACACATTTACGAGATTTCGCTGATATTTCGAAAATCATATACATAGCATTATAAATTTCGTAGTTTGAGTTGCTGTTGGTAATTTTCTAGATAATCGGTATAAATTAGAGCTGCTCATTAGAGTTTAAAACTAGCTTTCCCCTAAACTGTTATGTAAGGTCTGGCAGGATTAGCACTGAAATACTATATCATTTAGCATTCATGAAAGTGGGTTCCTACTCCAGTTAGAAAACCAAAAATGGTTGTCTCTTGTCGAGGAGCAAGCTAAAGTTAAAACTTAACTTTTTTGGACACGTTTCTTTCAAAGGGATTTAGAAAAAAAGTTTACAGGTAACGTTGAACAGTTTGACTAGCACTTTATAGGGTTAGGTTGGAGTAGGTCTGATGGCCGTCAGATTTTGTTAGGTACTCGAACATCCAGTAGGTAAAGCCGGCAACCAGATTTGGTACAACTGTGAAACACGTGAAAACATTGGAATCGCAATTCAGTTCTCAATATTGCACCTACCACTATTTGTCTCTTCATCACCCAAAGGTTGACTGATAGAGAATGCCTGTGGCATTAAGTCCGCCTCTGTACATTTGTGCTTAAAGTGTTAAATAAATAAATAAATAAAGGCGAAAACTGTCAGGACTGATACTATCCAGCGGGTCACAGAGCCACACATTACGATATTTTAAATCGAATAATGATTAAGCTTATTTGCATCGATATGTAATAACTAGCTGACCCACGCAACTTCGTCTGAGTCAAATTTTCCATTAATGGTCGGTTCCTTTTAGTCTTAGCGTGATAATATGTCCTCGATAAATGGGCGGTCTAATACTGAAAGAATTTTTCAAATCGGACCCGGTTTTTCCTGAGATTGCCCCCTACATACAAACTTACAAACAAATGTTACCTCTTTATAATATTAGCATAGATAAAAAGCACTTTTGAACTTCTGATGAAATTAAATTTCTGCTGAAAACCTGATATTTATTTACTCGGAGTTAATTCCGGAGTGCATTAGTGCAGTTCAAGAATAGGACCTGCTTGTCTATATTAAGAGCTAAATACGTAAGCAATGCATGCTTATTACCAACCACAGACATTTACCAACCAGAAATGCATGTCTGAATGCAGCATGAAATTAACTGAATGGTAAGTATTAACTAATATTGTTATGGTATTTCCGTTGGAACTGCATAGGTATAGGTACGTTAGTTAATGCATTTTATAAAAGAACCTGCAAAAAGGCTATACCTAGGCCTATAAGTATTATAATTATTATATCGAATAAGTAGATAAAAATGTGTCACAGTGTTTGTACAAAAATACGGTATTAATTCTTAACATTTTAAAAAAGTTAGAGGCTTTAAAGCATTTCAACTATTTACACCATAGGTATAATTTAAACGAATATCTATTAGGAGTAATCGCAAAAAAAATACGGACGCGAGAATAAAAATTGTGGCTCTAACGGATGAACGGATGTGGCTGAAATTTGTTACAGGAATAGATTATAGCCTGGAATAACACATATAGGCTACTTTTTATACATGGATAAGGTTCCCATGGGTTGCGGGAACGAGGCCAAAATTTCATGATTACCTACTTTTCGTCGCCATAGCTGACACCGGCCATCAGCTAGTTCAATGTAGTGTGTTAGTAATCATATGATTTACCTACAGGAAACATTTTGGTTCATCAAAAGATACAACGATCCATTTGTCTTTATTGTATTATGAAAAGGAGAATGTATGTACAGTCGCCATCAGATAAAGCTTTCCAAAACTGTAAAATTTGCCCAATCAACCTTGAACCCAATGCTTCAGCGATAAAGTTGAAAATTTGCCAGATTTTTGTAGCTTGATGTGCTGTCTGTACGTCCTTACTTAATTGGAGCATTTCATCGCAATTTTTAACTTGTAAATAAAACAAATATAGCTATATTGGCCTTGGTTGACTGGTAGAGAATGCCTGTGTGTGTGAGCATAAGTGCCTACAGTCCTGCTCGTGCCATATGCGGACACAGCGTGAAAAACGAGCATGTGTTTAGATGTTATACTTATAATTCATCTGTATTGATTGACTATTGTTACGTATTAAGATATTGCAATTGACCTTGATGCACACAAGTGTACTTCAGTAATGAATTGATAGTCGAACCTCGGTCATCGAAGGTGATTTTTACAACCCGTTGTACAAAATCTTAGATACTTAGGTTTATCTTGTTTTATGAACCTCTAAAAGTGGATGAGGTTAATGACCGTTGCATGCCTTAAACATAAAATACACAAATGGGAATTACCAAAACTCAAAGGGCAGTCGCCCTTGTTCATATAAGACACACAATACACTTGGACTAAATCCAATCACTTGTACCACTCAAATTTCACGTGCACCCGACTTTTCATTATTATTTTCATAATCACTTGTGTATCACACTATAAACACATGAGGTTGTAGGATATATGGTTATCGTAACAAGCGGTATATTTGTGGCGTAGGGCGGAACGGGCTGGGCGTGCGACGGTGGTGCTCCTACTGACGGCGCGTAGCGCAGCGACACCCGGGAGGTTATTTTTGTGCTACTGCACATACAAAAATCAATTTGTGACGGAAATGTTACGATCAACGACCTGGTAAGTGAAAACTAGAAGTGCATTTTCTTATGATGTGAGAAAGTTAACGGGATTTATTTAATTAGTTGCAAATCGCGCATAATGGCGGTGTATCGTCTTTCAGTTTAAAATCTGGTCTGGCTGGTTCCGCCAGTTTTTATACCTATACCTACGCAGGTATCCTAATGAAAAAGCCGTAGTTTTTAATAGCTTGCCTGTATCCTACATTATGTGAGCTATTAACCTACTAAACAATTACAACAACGGAAGCAGGCAGGGTGCGTAGGAAGCTAGATAGAATCCATCTGGTTCATTCATAGTGGTCTCAGTGCTTAGCTGTTCGAGCTTATTCAATAAGCATTTAATAAGCTCGAACATTTAATAGTTAATAATTAAGCATTGTGATTTAATAAGCAATGTTGTTAATGGTAGTTACTGAAATAAGAGTTTGAATTACTAATACATCTCTACCCATAACAAATTATAGTACAATAGTATATTGCATTGATTTGTTATCGGTAGAGATGCATTAGTAGATTATCCAAACTCTAAAAATACTTGAATGAGTGGCAGTTTTATTATAAAGAAAACTTTTTCTTGTCATTTAGCGTAATTGTTATCCTCGCCTCGCCTCGGGTTCCTAAAGTCGTGTCTTTTTAAAACTAATGTAGGTATCTATGTATATATTTCCAATAAATACATGCTTACATTGCATATCTAGTAAATCTAACACATTGGTGCATACCACCATTTTATAATATCTTATAAAATAAGTGTCTTGGTGTCTAAAATTATAAGTGTTATATAATATAAATACCTACCTAAATGCACTGAGTTACACTGTAGGTACACCTTTATTCTGGCATACTATCAAATAGCTATATAAATGTATTTTTTGTAAGCTTGTACACAAACTTGCCGAATTCTTCATGCGAGTCTTTGGGCATTAAAATAACATTACACTAACATTTTTATTTTTTTTATATATTTTTTTAAGTGTGCATTCACGGCCAAATCCGAAATTAAGAGGAAAATCGAAAAACACTGAAAGGAGCACCATTTTATGAAAAGTAAAACTGCATCATTGGATTTCTGAAAAATCTGTGTTCCTAACCGCTTGCTGATTTTGAAAAAAAAAATCATCTGTATAGGTATAGGTAAGTATTACACCAACAAAAGTGTTAGATAATAAATAGGAAATTCTGGGAAGTCTAAACATATGGCGAACTAAAGGAATACTTCCTTTTTTTAATAATATCTAATTACTGATTTTTTTAAAAGAAATCAATAATGCAGTTTTAATATTCATCAACATGAACAACTACATCATTGAATTTGTCGTAGTTGTAGCATTAAAATAGAAGACAAACTCTGGTTATAGTACCTACCAGGGTAAATTTTTAAAGTGGGCCTGCATGACCAAATCCGAAATTATGAGGAATATCGAAAAACACTCTCGAGCCCAATTTTCATGACAAGTTTAACTGCATCAAAGCTTTTGCTCAGTCATTTTAACACGAATAACATCTTACATGATAAACAGTATGGTTTCACCAAAGGACGTTGTACAACTGACGCTGGTGTCACCTTACTAAAGCATATCTTTAATGCGTGGGAGGACGCACAGGATGCCATAGGTGTCTTTTGTGATCTCTCTAAGGCGTTTGATTGTGTTGATCACGATACATTACTCCTGAAGCTCGGGCATTACGGACTAGGCAAAACAGCGTTAAACTTAGTCAAATCTTATTTGAATGATAGACAGCAATTAGTTCACATAGACGGTGTCAATTCGTCGGGATTAAACGTAAAAATGGGCGTCCCCCAAGGCTCTATTTTGGGTCCTTTCTTATTTTTGGTATATATTAATGATTTACCTTATTTATTGCAACAAAATCTTGATATGGTGTTGTTTGCTGACGATACCTCTTTTATTTTTAAGATAAATAGAAGGACGAACAATGTTAATGACATAAATAATGCCCTAATGCAAGTCCAAAATTGGTTCACGGCGAATAATTTGGTTCTAAATGAAAAGAAAACAAAGTGCATAAGATTTGCCTTACCTAATGTCAAAAGCAGTGATTGTGACATATTATTGAACAAGGAAAAACTAGAATTCGTCGATAAAACGGTTTTCCTGGGAATTACGCTTGACCCCAGGCTACAATGGAGCCCTCATATAACATCTCTTTCCGGACGGCTAAGTTCAGCAGCATATGCTGTTAGAAAAATCCGCCAACTAACGGATGTCGATACCGCGAGACATTTTAGTTACTTTCACAGTATCATGTCTTACGGTATTTTACTATGGGGACGGGCTGCAGACATCGAGTCTATTTTTATTCTGCAGAAAAGAGCCATCAAAGCGATATATAATCTCCGCCGGCGCGATTCTCTCAGGGAACTGTTTAAGATTATTAACATCATGACGGTACCTTGTCAATACATTTACGAAAACATCATGTATGTCAGAAAGAATTTACATCTTTTTAGTAAAAGAGGCGAGAGACATAATTATGGTACTAGAAATAGGGACCAGTTAGTTCAACCAGGCTTCAGACTGGCTAAAGTAGCCTCATCTTTCATGGGGTACTGTTTAAAATGTTATAATAATATACCTCCCCATATATTAGAACTAAATGAGACGAAATTCAAGTCTTGTATTAAACGCACACTATGCAGGCAAGCATATTATAAGTTGGGGGATTATATTGAAGATAAAAATGCTTGGCTGAATGCTGGTCCTGCTCCACAGCCACTAGGGAGCCCAAACTAATCTGTAAATATTTCGGAAACATTGTTGGACCGGCTGAAGATTGTAAGAAAAAATTGCATTGTTAGAATCAACTTACTTAGCATTGTATAATTTGAATTTCAGCCATTAACAGCACATGTGTGGGTACTGTGTACCTTTAACTTTAACTTTAATTATCAGTTTTAGGTATCTTTTTGACTTGAATGTACCCTGGCGGTTGGGAGTGTCATGCTCACTCAAAAGTCTAGCTGATGGTGGCGTATGCGTTGGATCATTTGGCTCCCTTCAAAATGGTTGAGCCGAATGGTGCTGGCGCATGCATCATGTTCGTGAACGGGCGCCGTCAGTCGGGACTGGTCATTTCTTAGCTGCCATGGTTAATTTTAATTATTTCTTTGAATTGTTCCTCTTTTATTCCGGACGCTTTTATCCTGCTCGTCTTTTACATCGTTCTCACATGTATGTATAATTTCAACCCGATGTAAATAAATCTTTGTAAAAAAATATTATTTTTAAAAGAGTGTCCGTGGAGTTTCTTGCACGTTCTTCTCCATAGAGATCTACGCTTTGGAACGTGCTTCAACTTTTTGGACCGACCGACCTTGACAATTCAAAAGTGCCTGTAAATGGTTTAATTGAAATAAATGCTTGAATTTTGAATTTTTTTTTTGAAAAAGCGTAATTAGTGTAGCTGTAGTTGTAATAAAGACAAAATTCTGGGAAGTTTTGTGTAAAAACTGATGGAAAATTTCTGAATTTCTTCATAAGAGCTTTATTTTTGTATAAAAGAGTTCTATTTTTAGGATAAAAACACAGACATATAAATAGTAGCAGACCAAACATTCGCTAAAATTTGCGTAGCCATTACGCACACCTAGGGAATGATATCATTACAGGGCCGAATTAGGACCGGTTGCCAGTATTATCTAAAGATATTCTGAAAATCCGTGAAAATCTATATTCTCTGGGTACATGAAATATAGATTACTCATCAATAGTCTTAACGAATAGAACCACCCTCTATTCCCGTGGTTATTGTTAAAGGCGACTAAGGGAATATTTTAAGAGGACGATGGGCAGCAGTCCACTCTTTATCTTTTGACGGTGTTTACAAACCATTGACGGACGTCAGTATCAGCTAGAAAAACTGGCACTGCAGTCATTAACCCGCATGCCATGTTTTGTAGAACCGAGAGTCAAGGTATTAGTATGCCTGAAAGCTAGTTTAGGAATAAATCAGGATTTTTGAAATAAAAGTAATGTATGTAATTCAAAATTCAAGCATTTATTTCAAATAAACCATTTACAGGCACTTTTTAATTGTCAAGGTCGGTCTGTCCAAAAAGTTGAAGCTATTTGCACGTTCCAAAGCGTAGATCTCTATGGAGAAGAACGTGCAAGAAACTCCAGGGACACTTCTATCTTACACTCTCATAATGCTTACATATGGAGTAAATTCGGTAAACAGTGTAGGAATTGCTCCGGGACGTAATGTTGTTCAAAAAGCGCTGGGATCGATCAAGTGATTCTCAAAATGCTTTGAACAAAGTACACTTGAAGGTCTTGGTTGCCAATCCTGGAGTTTCAGGTTTTTAATCCAGGCATTCCGTAAACTTTCATCCTTGCGAAACCTGGAAAAATATTAGTATGCTCAATTATTGCCTGCTGAATGAAAATTCATCGTTATGTGAGTAGCCTATACTGTATTTATACATATGCCTATGTTCATGTTCTCCATAACACAGACACTGGGTAACATAATATTGATTTTATAATTTATTTTTAATATTAGCATGACATGTGTACATACACTGAAACTACTACAGGTATTTTGGAATTGTATCACCAAAAAAGAATAAAACATCATACATTAAACTGAGGCTTTATTTGATAATTCAATGGAAATAAATATTTTACATAAATACATACAACAAATGCAATTTACTAAAAGTTTCGTCTTTGTTGCCTAATTCGTCCCTGACTAATTGAACAGGTACTTGAGCTGTCACTTGATGCCACTTTCTGACTATTTTGTCCTTGTTATGGTTTATTTCTTTAGTTGTAGGCTGACGGTACAGACAAATCGCATCTTTGTTAGAAACTGTATGTAAAATACGAATAAACAGTATGGAAACATTTGAATTTAGTAAAGAAAGCACTAAGATTTCCCAAAACTTACCGATGAAAGGTCAATCCAGGTGTTTTGTGGTAGCTAGCATTGTCACAGCGATACGCACAGCACTTCACCATATTATTTTACCGTCCTCGTGTGTTTTATGTCCCAAACAAGTAATATTTTATCAATTTTAAACGCGATTGAAAAACATTTGATGCTTATCAATATGGCAGACAAGCTACGCGTCAAATTTTGTCTATGTATGAGTCAGTGTGACAACACGTGACAGAACGAGACATGCTTATGAATTGTCACTTAGAAAAAAAAGGATAAAGAATCATACCATATAAAAAAATATATCTACGTATTAATGTTTGGTCTGCTACTATTTATATGTCTGTGGATAAAAACTAATTATTGTTGCCACAATCAAATTAACATATTAGTTATTCATGATGAACATTATTGAAATACTGAACAACTATCAGATTTTATAAACTGTTCCTGATAATGTTCCTGTTATTTTGATGATGAACAGTTCCAACACTAGCTTTCCTAAAAGTAAAAAAACACTCGTTTAATAATGTCTATGGGTTATGATGCTATCTTTTTTGCACTTCAATAAAATTTGTTGGAAAGAACAAGACAGCAACAAGAGCAGAAGGAATAGACAAATCTTAAAAACTCGAAATGGCTGGTAAATTGTTTGTTGTTGTGATTGTGATATGCAGACGTCAAAATTGTTTTCAAAAATTGGAAAACAAAACTGTTTCTTTTAATTTTTCGGTTCCTCCTTACTTAATTTAAATTTGCTAGTGTTATATGTACAACAACCCCATCAATTGATTTAACAGCAGTATGTTTGGTAAGTTTTTAATAAGTTTGAGGTTATGTTAGTGTTTTGTTATTGTTCGCAGTCTGCTTTTATTGTATAAACTCCTTCATTGCAATAAATTAGTATGGTGGTACTGAGTTATCAAAGTTTTCTTTATTATTATCCATACCAGTTTTGGTCTCCTGCTAATAAGATAACCTTTTTTCTAACCTATGTAGTATTTTCTAACATTTTGACTTTTAAAAATATGCTCGTGGCACGTGCCGTCGGATCAGATGGCAGCCAAAACATGATTGATGTTGTTTCTTATCTCAGCAAATTTATAATTAGAAGTTGCATGTAAAGCTAGTTTCATAATTATGTTTATTCTGTTAGTTTATACTGTTTCATATATTGTAGCGGTAGATGCATTAAAAATCATAGTAATCAGCCATTTAAGTTTGCTTCAAGGAACACTTCAGCAGAAGTTTTCAGAAGAACCATAACTTTTCCATATAAAAACATGTTATAACATCAACAAGTTATAATGAATTTCATGCAAGTTATTGTGGAGTATCACTGTCCGAGCTGAAGCTGCACGAATTTGGACTGTGTTTTGTTTATAGGCCTTTATAATTTGGCATTCTTTTGAAAGATATCTTCTTTCAAAAGAATGCTGCAACTGCTTTAGAGATAGAACCTAAGTTTGATGATAGAAAATTGATAAATTTTGAATTGAACAGTTATCTTCCTCTGTTATGAAATATAATATGTACTAACAAATATGATTTGGAGAATTTAAAAGATGGTTGTCAACAAGCAATTTGGATAATCGAAAATCCAGATAGTTAAATGTTTCGATGAAAGTGATTTTTGCACTAAATGTTACATTTGAAGGATAGCCTTTGTTGCTTGTATATATGGTTATCCCTTAATCTACAGAAATGATTACATATTTGGGGTAAGTTAAGTACCTAGTGTGGATTTAACTGCTGTCTAGATAATTGACTTTTCACTGTATATAAGTACAAAAATTTGCTATATTTTTACCTTGTTGTAGGTATGTAATTTTTTGAATGTGTGCCAAGTTTATGTTCCTCATTCTTTATTTTGGCTACATACAATGCCTTCTGTAACCCATTTTACATTCATTGACTACAATATCTATTTTATTGTAGAGGTTATTCACATTGATATGATAGGTGTTTTGTGTTTTTTAGGGTTCCATACCCAGAGGCCAATGTAACCCATTTACCAAACCCCCACTAGTTTCTTTCAAATTTAAAGTTGAGTATTTGTCTTTACTACTAGTGAACCTGGTGGTAAAGTAGGTTTTGATACTTTTAACTTGAAGGAATGTAATAGCTGTGTCTTTTAAGACTCATTCAGACCAAACTGTTGCATTGAAGTTTCCAAGTATCCAAAATATTACCACTAGAATATTTTTACTTGGTGGAGCAACGCAGTGTCCTCGTCGAGGCGATCGGCGGCGTCGACTTCTCGCGTCCGACCATCAAACCAGGTTCAATCCAATGTCCGGAGCGAGGAGTAATGGGAAGCGGTCACCTGCTGCGAAGCAGTAATGCTAGCGAAGGAGGAGGCCGAACGCGTGAGGGAGAGGGTAACCTCACGCCCCGGCTGCCGCAACAGACGAAGACGTCCCCCGCTTCGGGAGTCGCAGGGCGATTTCCAGCCAACTTAGGCGCGGGGCAAGGACGGCGAGCGTTGGGTGGCTCGCCGTCTGTTCAGAACTAGGCCCGGGTCGACGGCGCGCTGTGTTCCAAGCGCTTCTCAAAGAATTGTCAGCATAGAAGACGAGGCCCCATCCTTCAAAAAAATATTTTTTACGTGAAAAGTTGCTTTTTATGAAATGTCTCTGTTAACCTTTTTACTTGTTTAACGTCTGTTATTCTGACTGCTTGAGAAACTCACTCATGCTAAAGTCTTGGCTCAATTAAATATTTACCCGAAAACCTTCCAGGCATAGAATACATGGGCGAATGTCCCTATGCAACACCTCGTCTCGAAAATTAAAAAACGGCCAAGTGCGAGTCGGGCTCTCACACGAAGGGTTCCGTACTATAGTAAATACTATTTTTTATGGGATCTCCTTTAATTTTTATTGGTATTTGTTGTTATAGCGGCAATAGAATTTCACATTCTGTAAAAACTTTACTGTCTACCTGATACTGTTCTTGAGATACAACCCGCTGACAAACAGTCCGACAGTTTGCGTTGAACCCTAAAAAGAGCAGGTTTTCTTTTCTCTAGTCATACACAGTCAGAGTTGGAAATGCCTATGTTGTCTTATTGCTTTCCGAGGTCAAAAATTTAGATTATGATTGATACCAAAATTACGCTAAGCGGTCGAGAAACAATATACCTACTACCTACTGCGTATATCAGCGTTTTTGCCTACTACTAGCGATCTCTATCGGCAGTTTCCAATATCAACAATGCGTTTTTTTTTCGTAGTAGGGTTTCCTTAGTTGTTTTTTCACGACTTACTCGTATTTTATGTATGGGTCTAATTATTATAGTAAGAGTCCCGCACAACTTCGTCTGCGTCACATTTTGCATTTAAGCTCCGCTCGTTTTGGTCAAAGTGTGATGTTAATAGCCTATAGCCTTCCTGGATAAATGGGATATCCAACACTAAATATTTTTTTTCTAATAGTTTCTGAGATTGCGCGTTCAACTTAGTACTTGTACTTAGCCAGCGAATCCTTGTGGGTTCTAAGCAAGGACGTAGCTACCGTCGTATCAGCCGAATCAAAGATATGGGGCCCCTAGACTACAAGGGCCCCAACGTGTGAACGAAAAGCTGTACATTTACTCACACCGTCTCCTTCGTGGCGTGCCAAGACAGTTCTGAGGTAGTAGGCTCTATTAAAAAAAAAAAAAACAATACCCCGAAAAACTGGGGCCCCCAGAATTTTTGATACAGCGCCTCTTTGAGATTAGCTATGCCACTGGTTCTTACTAAGAACTTCTTAGTATGTCATCAGGAATCAGTATTCAGTATTCGGAATCAGTATTGCCACCTAACTGATATTAATTATATGCTATCTCTACTCAGCTGTATACCAGTATTTTACGTGGAGCGGCTGCCTACCAGAACTCCACAACTCATTAACTGTGTAGTGGGTAACACGGTACTCCTTGGCAAGACTGGTGTCACATTTTCTTACTTCTGACTATCCGTGACGACTGCCAAAGATCTCGAAATGACAGCCGGGATCAACAGCTTAACGTGCTTTCCGAAGCACGGAAGAAACTAGATATGTTAAAATGGTCACCCATCAACAGGCCAACCTTGGCAAGCGTTGCTTAACCTTAGAGATCGACCCGTGCGGCTATTATTACTTAGCCACGAGCCCGCTAAACGAAATGGAGCTTCTATAGGAATACTGTAATCGTAAAAATGTAACCAAGCTTCTTCTAACGCCCAAGTTGCAACTTTGTGATAGTCAATGAAAATAACATCATTCTGTCTCAAAAACGTCGCCCATTTTGCAACACTGTTCAGAGGCTCTGGACCAAGTGCCATCCTATTAGGGATTGCGGCATTTGCTTGAAAGTCACCTCGGCCCTGAAGTTTTAGGCTTAGAACTCACAGAGCGATTTTCACCCGCGTCCGCCGCGGTTTCGGGCCCGCAGCTTCTGTAGAAAGCAGATATATAATTATGTTAAAAATTAAAGCACAACTCACGACGCGATTTACGCCCGCGGTGTGCGCGGTTGTTTGAGTTTCCCGCGGCACCAAAAAATGGATATTAAAATCGAACTACTAATTACTTTGGTCCATGGCGGTCTGGATCTCAACTGATCGTTTTACTGCCCGTCTTGCAACCGCCCGTCTTGCGGGCCATGATCGCATCGAAGACCTATCCATAGATACCCAACACGTATGGGATTGAGTTCTAAGTATGGGGACCCCAAAAAATTATTGTTTTTTTTTTCTATTTTTGTGTTAAAATCATACAATACATCTACTTACCAAACAACAGCATAGTTCTTATAGTTTCGGAGAAAAGTGGCTGTGACATACGGACGGACAGACAGACAGACATGACGAATCTATAAGGGTTCCGTTTTTGCCATTTGGCTACGGAACCCTAAAAAAGAGGTATAGGCGAATGCGTTTGACAAAATATAAGAGACTTGCTTCTGCCTGCGACTTTGTCAGATCTATATCAAATATAATCACGATCGGACCACAGACAAAGTTACTTTTGCATTTATAATAGCTAACCCCTCCTAAGTAACAAAAACAACAAATAAAGAATTAGCTAAATCGGCCAAGGGAAATAGGGATTCATTTATATACCTATATATTATAGACGGCGACGCCGGGTAATATTTATTGATCATCATCTGCCTTTTCCCAGCCATATTGGGGTCGGCATCCAGTCAAACCGGATTCAGCTGAATACCAGTATTTTACGAGGAGCGGCTGCCTACCAGACCTCCACAACCCATTAACAGGGTAACACGGTATTTCGTGGCAATACTGGGGTTAGATTTACTTGCTTCTGACATTCCGTAACTATTGTCAAAGATCTACAATTGACAACCGGTACCAACGGCTTAACGTGCTTTCCGAGGCACGGAGAAAACTCGATATGTTAAGGTGGTCACCCATCCACAGACCAACTTTGACAAGCGTTGCTTTACCTTGAAGATCGACCCGTGTGGTTGTTACTATTTTATTTATTGATATGCGCCGAAACTTTTTGGACACTAGCAAAATAACGATTTTTCTAATATTACGAGTATTTCATCACAATCATCACTATTCATATTTTAACTATAATGTATTAAACACATAATGTATAATTCTTCCGGGAGAAGTTCTCTCCTTAGTGATAGTGAAAACCGCAAAATCCATTACAAAGTTTGAAAGATCGGTACTTAGATCTTTCTAAGGACAGACGGCGGGAAACGACAAAAAGATACAAAAATGTTTATTGGAAACAGAAACAGTTTACAAAAGTTTATTTACAAAATACTGCAAACTTTATTATGTGTGAAAATATTTGTCAATCCATTACAAATGTTATTTATTTTGTAAGTAGGTTGTAAATAACACTTACACGTCAATATTTTTTGGTCATTTTACACTGGATGAGACCGCTGTTTCCTAGCTGACTGCTCTGACAACAACCACCGAAACAAACTCAGACAAACGTCAAAGTCTCTTCTATACAATCGTACTTTATTGACGTTTTGATAATCGCATTAGCCACGCTACCGCTGACAGTATTTCACTTGTCTAGAGCGTCAGGTTCACCTCAACCAACCCTCAGTAGTTCGTTAACTGTCGTGGACTGCAAGCAATTTGCTATGACACTAAAAACTAAACTTTAAACGGCTATAAAAACAGTTCCAATTGCTTCGCGTTTATCGCCGGTTTAGACCTTGTGCTTAGATGGCCGGTTGGGATGTAAAACTCGCTTGTCGGGGACCGCACTTGGGATTGCATGCCGTTTTTATGGTGGCGACTGGCGACATTGAACAGTGAAAGTTTCTACGTCTATTTTTTGTAGTTTTAATACCTTTGAAGACTTTGTGGCTTGTAACTAGGGGTACTGACGCAGGTGTTTCAAAACGTTTTTTTTTTTCGACTATGTAAGGCGTCGTCTTTATTGGCTAACGATGTGATTTCGTCGGGCGATGAAAATTATTGCTGTGCTCGCGCTATGATTTGCAAGCTTCAATTAACTAAGGAAATGTGTGTTTAATCTCGTCGAGCGACGAAAACGCATCGTCGGATTGCATGTAAGAGAATCAGCTTATTCGCGTGTCAAAAATCTACCTGAAAGACTAATGTTAATTGTGATATCGGTTTGAACAATTTATGATTGCAGTACTTAATTCCAAAGGTACTCCCCCGTGCCCCATCGATAAATGAATTATCGCTGTTTACGTAACTACATCACACAATCTATTTTAATAGGAAATTTTCCTGTTTTTCCGCGACCTATGAATAAATCTTTTAATTTCAACCTTTATTCTCCAAGTTCTACGAATTATAGTTCTAATTAAGTACAACACGTAGTACGAGTTAAAGTTTACAGACTACAAATCACTTAATAGTTCGCTAATAGGTAGTTGTGAATTATTATTTAAAAGCCATTCGTCAATCACAATCGTCAGTAATAGCTGGTGCAAACTTCAATTGTGCCATGTATTTGCATTGCTAAGAAAGATCAATTACGGATTATTGCTCTGATTTGATATGCAGCTCTGTTGGTTGCAGAAAAATTGGGTAGCTTTGATAATAATAAAAGAAATACCCGTCAAACTCAGGTGCAAGCTCAGCAAGTATAATAACGAAACTAATTAATGTCATATCGATCAGGTTTAGGTGCCTAAACTCAAAAACTGCGGCACCGATTGTAATGTTGTTTTCACCAATGGATAGAGTGGTGGTGGTGGGTGGTGATAATTTGTCAAGTTTTTGTATACAGTGGCTAAAATATAATGATATTTGTTGGAGGTAGCGGAAATTTGCCACAAGTATAGATTATAGCCAGGAATAAGACATAGGCTACTTTTTATCCCTGGAATAGTTTCCCATGGGTTGCGGGAACGGGGTCAACATTTCATGATTACTCTTGGTCGCGATAACCGACATCCAGGGGCCCGAGTCTGCTATTTTTATAAATTTGTCATTCCGACACGATCCCATTGTCATGCCATTGTCATTTTGCTAAAAGTTCGTAATCTGCTAAATTCATAAACGCACGGTCACTGGCACGTCAGTGGTCGGTCACTGGGACGTCAATGGTCTCGTAATAGAATTGCGGTAGGAATGCCGTATTGCCATTATTATAAAACCGAGCTAAATTTGAGCATTTATTCATGCCAGATTTTATTTATATTTAGTTTTAAATATTATTTATTAGTGTTATAAGCAATCTGAAGTAGTGAGAAGTTCGTAAATACTAAATCTGTCATTATGTACGAGATTACCAATCATATGGCTTTCTTTCAATGGCGTGTCAGTGGTTGATCATTGGAATGTCATAATGACGCCATTATGATGCCATTATGTTAGTAGATTACCAAACTTGTCAAAATCAACCATTTTGAAATCGGTGATCGACCATTCTGACACTTTTGTAATAGCAGACTCGGGCCCCAGGTGGGCGAAGCCGCGGGCATCAGCTAGTGTTTTATATTATGATGCCATATTTCTATTGTTTCTGCTAGATATTAGTTACTTTACGTATATTCCATTAGGTGTGGTATTTTATTTATTCGAGTCCTCTCTTACAGCTCCCCTAAACTCCCCAAGGACCTTACGTGCAGCTTCCTACGACCAGTAGTTTTGCTGTGCGTTGTCTGTCAGTCATTCACTCAGTAACGGCGAATTTTATATATATTGATTAGGATCACGGAACAGAAAAAACAGATTAGGATGTATCTTTTTTTTTCATAATTTTCTTTCATTCAAACCTCGCGCTGACAATTACGAACACAAACATAAAATAGTTATCCAATTTGGATCCGCAGTGACTGAAGTTATGCGCGTACATACATTTCGGCGATTCATTTTTATTTATATATAGATAGATAGATGTATAGATGTAGGTGACACTAACCGCCTCCGTGGTCTAGTGGTTAAACCACCTGATTCAGACCCAGAGGTCCCGGGTTCGATTCCCAGCGGGGGCAAATTTTTTGCTCGGTTTGGTTGGTAGTAAGACTTGTTATAAGTCCGCCTGGCAAGCTACCACCATCATGTCTAAGTCTGTCGCCATAAAAACAATGTTAACAGCATTGTTGTGTTCCGGCAGTTAGAGGTATGATAGCCAGTTCCTCTGTGTAAGAGGATTCCGGGTGAAACTCGCTTCCATCTTCGGCCTAATCATCACTTTAAATCAGGTGCGATTTGGGCCGAGAGTTTCCCCGATTTGCATAAAAAAAAACCAAAACATATGTAAGCTGGCGTTTGAGCACAATCTCAGCTGATTGAAAGCAATCATGTGGTCCACGATGGAGCACGCTTGGCTAGAAGTAACCTATCTATACTAATATTATAAAGCAGAAGAGTTACTTTGTTTGTTTGGTTGAACGCGCTAATCTCAGGAACTACGGGTCCGATTTGAAAAATTATTTCAGTGTTAGATAGCCTATTTATCGAGGAAGGCTATAGGCTATATATCATGACGCTAAGACAAATAGGAGCGGAGCATTAATAGAAAATGTGACACAGACGAAGTTGCGCGGGTCAGCTAGTTCATAATAAATTATTGACTGAAAGAGCCCCAGGAAACAATGACTCTGACAGAGAAATTCCACTTCTTAGCTGTAATTGCATTTAGACTATGACTTCAGTTATAACACTACAGAAAACACTGCCAAAATATCTAAGTCCTCTAGAACTCCTACTTATCATGCTGACTGTACATCAGTATGCAAAATAAGTGTTTGGTGTAATAAAGTATGCAATTATAAAGACACAATCGTCTTGAACTGTCAAAGTTTAGAAGGCAATGGAGATCGCTCATTGTCTTAATGCGCGATGCAATTACTGGAATGTGCATAAGATTATAGAGACCATATACTTAGGTGGTAAGAACATGCAAATGTCAGACACCGTGGCTCCGGAACACAAAGGGCAATGAAGGAACATGGATGGGTTTTATTGATTTCCCATCCCTAAAAAAAAAAATGACGACGTTCTTCTTTCAAGAAATATATTACACAAGGACTTCTTGAAATCATAAATACACCTTTATTTTATTTTTTTCCTAAAACATAAGAACAGACTTTCATACTATGTTAAAAGACTTGATCAAGCTTTAAGAAATCCTGAAACCAATTAATTGTGTACGTTACCCCAGCAAGAAAGTATCTCCTAGAGTTAAATGAGTGGAACGTATAGTTGGTGCCTTATCTGGTGTAAATGTGCCCCCACATAAAAAATGTGTGCCCCCTGTCGTTTTGGAAAAAAACGGAAAAAACGATTCCTGCTGGGGTAACGTTTTTCTAGCAGGAAAATTCTAAACGAATGATCGGAGAGAGAAAAATTGTGCATGGCCAGAGAGCTTACATGTGTGCCAAAATGTGCCCCCAAAAATAAAATCTGTGCCCCTTCAGATTTACGAGATATTGCATTTCCTGCTGGAGTAACGTTTTGATGAATCGTATATCTCTAAAACCATTGCATGTGCCCATGTAGAATAAACATACACGAGTAGCTCTTAATGTGTGCCCCTATGTGCCCCAAATTAGATTTAAGAAAATATTTATAGTTTTCAAGTTATCGCGGTTTTATGAAAACCCGAAAAAACATCGCAGCGCCTAAATGAGACAAGGTATAAGTTCGCTGAAAACTGTATTCGGTCCTTCTTGACGCTAATAATAACCATACAAAGTTTCAAAACTGTTCATGCATGCGTTTTTGAATAATCTTGCTAAAAGTCAAAACAATGGTGTCATAATTTTGACGGCAAAATACAAGGAACCGGCTCAATCCCAGATGTGTAGGTGTAAACCAAAATCTTGTGCCTTTAGTCAAAAATATATGGTGAAAATATTCAGCTTGGAATGTTTCGCATTAAGTAAATATTAACAAAAAACCAAAATATGTAATCAACGGCTGGTTATCCGACCAAATTTGAATGACTACTAAAAAGCGACGGATTCATACATATCGATGACCTTCTTTATTGGACGTATTATACCTAAGCCGTTGTCCGTACAGTCGCGTTCAAAAGTTTTGGGGGCTAAAATATACTAAATGCACCTTGTGACTATATTAATGAAAACAGCTTGTTGATGTGGAAATTATTATATTTATTCCCTAAGTAATTCAAATCACAGATCAAACCTACCTATTAATATTAGAAATTATTTGCACGTTGTGTAGTCATTATTATTTAAATCACAGATCAGATTTTCATCTAAGTCTAACATATAATTAGTAAATTTGCATCACAAAAAATCACAGATCAGTATTAGGTATAAGTATAATATTTTTTTTCCTCAGAGGAGTTCGGCTTCGCACATCTTGTGCATTTGCCAGAGTCAAGTAAAAGTATAATATTGTGTAATTTTTTTTATTAAATTTGAAATCACAGATAAATAATTTTCTAACGAGTAATTTGCTAATACATAGATTCAGATAAAGTGTGTTAGTACCTATAGTTAACCGCATAAAGATATAACTGTAAACATCGAATGTGCACAAATTATCTGATGGTATTTGGCTATAAATAATCATATCTATCATATATACGTAACAACATTATCACCTGACTGTGGAATGTCACTTAAATATCTAAAACGCCATCAAATCAAAATTATGTGACCCTACAAAATCAGCTTATAATCGTTGATTAATAATTATAAATCCCTCATAGCTACGTAATTCGAACGACATACAAAATGGAAACACGTTGTGTCGTGTTGCAACACAGATCATTGTGCGGTTGACAATAGGTATACCTACCTACCCTAAATAAAACGTAGGTCGACAGAGTATTCTATTAAACTGTCAAAACGGTACCAAAATTTATTTGGTTATGGTGAACACTCCAACCAACCCGCGAAATTCAAATTTTCTTACGTTTTTTGTAATTTACACGCCAGTGCTAGGTTGTATGTTGATTAAAATATTATTAAGAAGTATAATCATCAAAATCACCAATACAACCCTCCAAGTTCATAAAGGCGTTACAAATACGGGCTTTTTATTGATTTACAAAAAAGAGCTACCTCTTTTTAATAGTAGGTAGGTGTTCATCACACATTTCATGAACTATTTTTTTTTTAAACATCGGGGCCAATCAAATTTTGGGTCAAAGACCTGACAAATGGCAAATATCTGGATATACTTATTTCTTTCGTTCACACATAAATTACTGCCGGTCGATTCTGTTGACATCTCACCGTGATCACTTATACTCTGTTTATTATAACATTAGAAAAAAGAGGCTCGCAGAAGCAGGAGTACGAAACCTTTTATTTCAAGTTGAGTTCAAACAATTTTCATAAATAATGTGAGCTTTTTGTAACAATGTATGGCATGCATATAATAAAGCATTTACTATCGATCTACTCGTCACAAGGCTTGAATAGGTACATGAAATGAAACAATTTTTAGTAACAATCAGTTTATTAAAAAACAACTATCACAATGGCATGACGTTCATTATTGTTTTCACAAACTTCACAAAACAAATATAATAATTTAGAATGTCAGAGGATTAAAAAAATACACTACCAACAGTAAAAACATTTTCTAGAGACAAAAGCGTAAATTGAGAATTTATGAATTTTATTATTCTGTTATTCATCATCCTCTGATGATGATGATGATGATGAAGTTTCACCAACGTTAATAATGAACCTTTCTACAACATTATCCATTATACCATCAAGTTGGCAAAACCTTTCCTCTTCTTTAATTGTATGAGCAATGCAAGATTGCCATTTCTCTGCAGTAATATTTATTAGTGCTTGAGGGAGCAACCGCTTCACTTCCTTTAATTTAAAAGTTTTGTTGTTTTGGCATTTGAGCCCAAACTAATTCTATTGGGTTGAGCTCACAGTGGTAAGGTGGGAGGCGCAATACTAATATATCTTTTTCTTTAGCCATCTCATCTACAGCAAACTTTTGGTACAAATGTCGTACTTGTTTAACTTTTTCTAATAAAGTGGCCCTTAAGTCTTTTTCATCAAAATGAATATTTTTGGTTTTAAGCCACTCCTGAATATCTGCCTTTCGTGTGGCTGTAGTTGGCAACTTCTCCACTTTCCTCGAATGATATGGCGCATTATCCATAACAATAACAGCATCACTTTCAATTTTTGTTAGTATTAATTTGAACCACTTTTCAAAATTGTGTGCATCCATTTCAGAATGGTAGTCTCCATCACCCTTTTTGGCTTCAAATATTAATTCGCCATCCATTAAAAACCCATCTGTTGATCCTGTGAAATAAAATAAAAGGAAATGAATTTATTCTGTACTGGTGTACTGGTGAAAGAGAATTGGCTTCCAGTCTCACATGCCATTATTTATTTTGTTTGTATTAGCTGTAAGTCATCCATAGTGATAAATAAAAAAATACATTTAAATCATGTCTTACCAATATGGCCAATGATAAGCCGTTTTCCTTTTCCAGTTGGGTTCTTTAAACCAGTAGATAAACCTGCCCGGTGTGCTTCCTTTGAAGACTTTATAGTACTATCTTGCCATACCTTGCTTTTGGTGTGTCCTGTACGTATAAAAAAGTTATAGATGTTAATACAATATTACATCGACTTATGTTCAACTAAAAATACTAATTCACTGTATCAATGTAACATAAAGGAGGTTTACGAATTTATGTAAAGGCAAGCATGCCCCCACACTAAGATTTGTCTTGTATTGTGGGAGCGTTTTACAAACACACATTATCACACACACAAACAGCCATATCCGGAACAACTATCTTCGACTTCGTGCAAAATGACTTAAAAATATTAGCAGAACTGTACCTTCATTTAGCCAAGTCTCATCTAAATAATATATTTTTTTCCCTTCGTTCCTTAATCTCTTAATTTCATGGAGATATTTCACCCTCCATAATACAATCTCTTGTTTATCAATTAGGGCACTTTTTCTACTTCTTTTAATGTAAGTAAATTTTAATTTGTTTTTTATTAATTTGTATAAAGTGCTTCTTTTAAAATCAGGTAGAGACTCATCGCTATTAACAGCTTCCAGAATCTTGTTCAACGTTGGTAACTCATTATCAAAGAAAAAAGAATGAATTTTTCTTCGTATTCCACTAAATGTAATATCATCATACTCTTCGAATTTTGAATGTTTCTGTTGGCGAGGAGGGGGTGATTGCAGGCGACCTTCTTTATTATACTCTTTGAGTATATTATAGACTGTTGCACGAGATATGCCTACAAAATAAGATTAGTAATGTATATTTATTATCTCACAATGCAAAAAAATAGATGGATGGATTGTGTGAGGAGTGAATATGAAAGAAAAGGGGGTAAATGATAGTGAGACAAGTGACAGGACGAAGTGGAATAAAAAAAACGTGTTGCGCCGACCCCAAGTAACTTAGGATAAAGGCAGGAAGATGATGATGATGATGATGGTACCTTTCTAGTAATTTAAATCCTTACCTGCAATTTCTGCAGTTTTTTTAACTAACTGCGTTTTATAAGCAGCAGCACCTTCGGGCAAGGACTCCTTAACATCTTTGTAAATATTAATCACTGTTCTTTTTTCTGTAGAACGAAGCGGTGTTTGTTTAATTCTACTTTTCTTGGGAGACAATATTTTATCCTCATGGTCAACGTTGGGGCCACGTCTTTTTCGCTGTTGACATTGATCAGCGCTACCAGCAGTTTCAGAGTGTGCATGTTGCGCTTGCATGCCACTCGGGCCTGCATCGGGATCCATAGTTCCACAAAACGTACCAGTTTGTACAAACAACACAAAACTAACAATTAAAAAGATAACAAAACAAATAGGTAACAAAAGAAAAACAGTAACAACTAACAACAAAATCACGAAAATTCAGCAATAACAACGAGAAAAGGCGTAGCATTCACAAGTATTCACAAGCGACAACACAATTGACAACTGCAGAAAATTTACGCAAATTGACGGATGGTTGATAGCATAAACCGACAAAATAAACAAAACACGTGCTTCCATAACTTAAGAAGGGAATACGTAACATTTTAGATTTGGTAGAATTATAGTGACGTAAAAAACGTTCCCGGTCTGTCCACCTCTGCTTCTTTTAGATTTTAAACATCAACACGACAATATAGAATGTTAAATCTAAACAATATTAAATAAAAGCCATGTAATTTCAGAAGGTAGATAGGTTAAATAAGTACAATTAAGTGTGACAGCTATTATATAAATTGATTATAATAAACTCCAAATCAATCTTGACTGTAATAAAGTTTGTTGTAATTTTATTGCAAAGTGTGCACCTAAAAGAGCCTTTTTTAACTTCTGTCTAATGCTATAGTAAATGGAGTATAGGTGGAGTGAACGACAATTAAATGTCATGCCATCTTGTTTGTATGGTTTGACAGCTCACTCGTCGTTTACTTCGCCTAAGTGTTCGCTTCGACATGTTTACAGAATCGCACTGCTGAATGTATTTAATTAAATTTAGAATGGAGAAGATAGCTTACCTTGGAATAGCACTTAGGCATTAGGCTGCTATTTTAATGTACTTAATCATGTGTAAGGTCATAGAAACAGCTAGTAGAATATAATCCAATAACAACTTTATTTTATTTCTTACTAGCTGACCCACGCAACTTCGTCTGCGTCACATTTTCCATTAATTCCGCGCTCCTTTTTGACTTAGCTTAATGATATAGCCTATAGCCTTCCTCGATAAATGGGCTATCTAACACTGAAAGTTCCTGAGATTAGCGTGCTCAACCAAACAAACAAACAAACAAACTCTTCTGCTTTATAATATTATAACTCAGAGGTTCTCAGATTTTGTTGTGCAAGGCGTTGCGAACGTTCGACACTCGACTCTCGTGCGCGTACCTGAGAGTTTCTCTGATTTTGTTCAGCAAGGCGTTGTGAACGTTCTGGTGAAGATTCTCCCATACGGCGTATTCTTGCTGCCCGTGCTTGAGAACTATGTTTAGTAAGTTGAGACATGGCTCTCTTTAGGCATTTTCAAATGTTAAAGAAAATGTTAATAGCGTGTAATATTCTAGCTCTGAAAAGAACTGTTGTGTAGCCCTGAAAAGAACTGTTGGTTAGCCCTGAAAAGAGCTGTTGTGTAGCCCTGAAAAGAACTGTTGGTTAGCCCTGAAAAGAACTGTTGGTTAGCCCTGGAAAGAACTGTTGCTTAGCCCTGAAAAGAACTGTTGTTTGGCTCTGAGAAGAACTTTTGCGTAGGTGTAGTTTTAAGAACGAAATCTAAAGAAAATCGCACGAAAATTATTTGACTTCGCGCGCGACCGCTGCGTAGGGAGCCGACGTACTTATACTTATCTATGGAGCCGACTACTCTGTGGAGCCGACCTCGCGGCTGAGCCGCGCGGGTACCTTACTCATAGATCTAAACTCCCCTCCCGCACGCGCACCCCCGCCTTGGTGACGTCCACTTCGCAACGGGTCGTGCAGCAGAAATCGTAATATTTTAATTTCGCCATAACTTCAAAACCAAATGTCCGATTTTAATCATTCAAAGACCAAATATTATCTACATAAACTGTACTTAGTGATGAAATACTTTATTTTGATAAAGATTAATAGCATGAGTAAAATAAACGCGTTTAAATGTAGTCCAAAAAAATCAAGATTTCTAAATTAAAAAAATGGTTGTTGTGCCTCACTCGACATAGATAGGTATAGTGTGTCGCGGACTTTTTTGTAGATATTTATAAGATCTACAATTAATTAGAACAATGTATGGTTCTATCTTTTATAGTTTAGGCAGCGTACACAAAATAAGTTACTTTTCTGGTTGATTTTTACACCTTGTGTCCGAAAAACCCAAATATCTTACAGAACCCTATTTTTTTCCAAAATAAAATATAGCCTATGTTACTCGTGGATAATGTAGCTTTCGAATGGTGAAAGAATTTTTAAAATCGGTCCAGTAGTTTTTGAGCCTATTCATTACAATCAAACAAACAAACAAACAAAGTTTTCCTCTTTATAATATTAGTGTAGATTACTTTTCTACTTCAGTGTACTCAAGCACAACACGTGTGAACCGGTTAGTGAGTAAAGTAAAGAAGGTCATCGATATGTATGAATCCGTCGCTTTTTAGTAGTCATTCAAATTTGGTCGGATAACCAGCCGTGGATTACATATTTTGTTTTTTGTTAATATTTACTTAATGCGAAACATTCCAAGCTGAATATTTTCACCATATATTTTTGACTAAAGGCACAAGATTTTAGTTTACACCTACACATCTGGGATTGAGCCGGTTCCTTGTATTTTGCCGTCAAAATTATGACACCATTGTTTTGACTTTTAGCAAGATTATTCAAAAACTCATGCATGAACAGTTTTGAAACTTTGTATGGTTATTATTAGCGTCAAGAAGGACCGAATACAGTTTTCAGCGAACTTATACCTTGTCTCATTTAGGCGCTGCGATGTTTTTTCGGGTTTTCATAAAACCGCGATAACTTGAAAACTATAAATATTTTCTTAAATCTAATTTGGGGCACATAGGGGCACACGTTAAGAGCTACCCGTGTATGTTTATTCTACATGGGCACATGCAATGGTTTTAGAGATATACGATTCATCAAAACGTTACTCCAGCAGGAAATGCAATATCTCGTAAATCTGAAGGGGCACAGATTTTATTTTTGGGAGCACATTTTGGCACACATGTAAGCTCTCTGGCCATGCACAATTTTTCTCTCTCCGATCATTCGTTTAGAATTTTCCTGCTAGAAAAACGTTACCCCAGCAGGAATCGTTTTTTCCGTTTTTTTTCAAAACGACAGGGGGCACACATTTTTTATGTGGGGGCACATTTACACCAGTTAAGGCACCAACTATACGTTCCACTCATTTAACTCTAGGAGATACTTTCTTGCTGGGGTAACGTACACCAATTAATTGACACCAACTTCAAAGTATTACCAGCCATTTTCAAGAATGTATTCATTAATTTCACGAGTTTCACTACTCTTGTCGCTGGCTTGCTTTACGGCAATACGACACCGCAACACCATCAGCTCAAATGCGTAAATAAAGAATACCTCTTTGAATACAGAAAATTTTAAAAATCCTTATTCACCTAATTGGCATAAACATAGACCACACACTACTGACATTTGATCAAATATCTCCATCTACGCATCCGAACAGTGTAATGATTTCATGTACAATTTCTAAGTGACTCCTTATACGCTGGCAGTAAAGCACCGTTAAGAGGGTATAAGGCAGCAGTTTGACATTAAAAGTTCCCAATTAAGGGCTTGGAGATAAAGGTAAGGTAATCTCGGAACTTCGGACCGGTAGCAGTCTCGTGCCCTATTGGGATGCGGCGCTAGTATACTTAGTTTGTTTACCTTTGGACTTGATTGATAGATAATACTGGCTACCGCTAATTAGAAGTGTGAGTTAACGGTGTAAGAGAAATGTTAACGAACGAGGTTTGGAATAATTAACTAATGGTAGTACGTTTTAGGTGGAGGTAAGTAGGCAGAGGAATATAAATGTCTTTAGGATTTATGAGTTATGGGTCACTTAGAGGAAAACTAATAACTTATTGATAGCGTGCTTGAGGATATACTGCTTATCTCTAAATTAGGAAGCCCTAAACCCTATGAATATGGCCCATAGCTACGGAGGAAACGCAGATATTAAATTCTAACTCTGCCTTCAGCGGTTTCTTGACGAAAAGCGACTTAGCTATCACTTTTGCTCATCCAGCTGGATGAGCAAAAGTGATAGCTAAGTCGACGTCAAGATCGTAGACGAGACTTAAAATAAAAATAAAATAAAAGAGATAATAGACAAGACTTAATAAAGATTAAATGCAAATTATAGTTGCAAAAATATCCAGACGTTATCGTATCTCAGTTTCGCAATAATTCCATTAAATTATTCAGATCTTTTATATAAACGTAACAATACTAACCTACTTCGTAAGTAAGCACCATTGTTATTAACAACAAAATACTAACAAAATTATGGACTGTAGTCTGAAATAAAGATTTATTTTTATTTTTGCCCACTTATTGGCCACTTTAGTAGAAGTGTGCGTTCGCCCAGCGGAATGTTGTTGAATTAAAAGATTTTAATTATGCAGATATTTAGTGTATGACGTCGTATAATTGTGTATGGTATAAAAAAATTTGTGCACGCAGCCATTGTGGAGAAATTCACCAAAAACTGATTCCGCTGGGCGAACGTTGTCCTGGCGGAACTTTTTTTAATCCATACATTTTAGAAGAAAAGAGATGTGTCCAAAAATTAGTGTGTATTTGTGTGTAATTGTGTATGTATGAATAAAATTAGTGCATGCATAAACTTCGGAGAAATTCAAGTTTCCGCTACGCGAACGTTTGGCCATTACCTAGTTTTCATATAAAGCGCTTACATAGAGAGCTGTAGATTTTTACATAAGTTGTTTTGAATTTGTTTATATTTGTTTAAAAAATAGATTTAGAAAAAATCGTAGGGCTTAAAAGATAAAAATATAAACGTAAAATACGCTTATTAGGTCTTAGTTCTTAAAGTATGCACTTTGGGGTCTAGATTTTCACGTTTATACAAACCTTGTAAGTGTCTGCAACATGTTGCCAAGTATCAATGATGTTCCGTTAGTAATTAAAGAGTTATAGGACAATTTACCATGAATTGATCACTGTTTACAAAGCAGTCAAATATCACGACGTTCTAAAGGAATTGCATGGTAAAATGTATGCCAATAATTAGTGTATTCATTCAACTATTCACATGCAAAATTTCATGTCATTAAATTCAGTAATTAAAGAAAAACAATTATAATACTGACGAAGCATCGAAAACCTACATAACCCGACCAAGTTCGGATGGCTACAAAAAAGCGGCCGTGCCATATATCTTAGAAACGTTCTTAACCTTGCAATATAGTATTTATTAATATGGTACAGTTACGTACACAAGCGTTAGGAAAAAATAAAACAATTGCATTTCTTGAATGAAAATTATATTTTTAATAATAACGCCACTATCTACGATAAAAATAAATCTTCAATTAACAAGTACTTCTCTATTTAAATATTCGAGTACAAAAATATTTTTAATTACATATAATACTTAATTATGTAAGTAGGTAATTATGATAACGTTAACAAACGCTTGCAACGACAGCAATAGACTTAAATGTGTTTTAACTAAAATAGGTTTAATAAACGATTATGAATATAAGGGTAAGTATAATATTTCGAGCTTCAATAAAAATTAAAATCACATCACATAACTAGACTATTCAGTTGTTTAGATTTGATCAACATTAAAAAAGTGCTTATAAACTAAAACATTGGTATAAAAAAGGTATTTTCAAGAAAATATTCTTAAATGAGTAGCAAATACAGTAAATAACCTCAACATACATAAGTCACTACCAGTACAACGGTATACATCAATTAAAAAATCGATTCAAGAAGTAGTTTTTTTTAAGTTATTAGATTGTTTGATCCACTAAAGTTGCAAAGGGGAACGCTCGTGCATGCCTAGTCCATTGGTTAAATAGTGTAATAAGCTACAATATGATAAATATTTACCTAAACAGTAGTAGGTACTTACATGTGGTAATTATTTAATTTCCCTAAGGGGTCTATATGTACTTAGTTAGAATCCTGATCCGTGAAATCTTCAATAGAAATTAGCTGTATGAATTTTATTTGTCTTAAATAATAGGTATATCTAGATTATATCTAAAGTCTCAAAAGCATACTTAAATAAAGTACCTACGTAAATAGTACCTACTTTCTGTCAAAGTCAAATACATTTAAAAAGTAGGTGTACAAAAATAAATGACATTATTATATCGAAACAACAATTGTGTTATCACCTATACCAATTCAATACCGATATTATACTGTAAATTTTGGGATGTTACCTAAATATATTGCACGGCCGCTTTTTTGTAGCTATTCGAACTTGGTCGGGTTATGTAGGTTTTCGATGCTTCGTCAGTATTATAATTGTTTTTCTTTAATTACTGAATTTTATGACATGAAATTTTGCATGTGAATATTTGAATGAATACACTAATTATTGGCATACATTTTACCATGCAATTCCTTTAGAACGTCGTGATATTTGACTGCTTTGTAAACAGTGATCAATTCATGGTAAATTGTCCTATAACTCTTTAATTACTAACGGAACATCATTGATACTTGGCAACATGTTGCAGACACTTACAAGGTTTGTATAAACGTGAAAATCTAGACCCCAAAGTGCATACTTTAAGAACTAAGACCTAATAAGCGTATTTTACGTTTATATTTTTATCTTTTAAGCCCTACGATTTTTTCTAAATCTATTTTTTAAACAAATATAAACAAATTCAAAACAACTTATGTAAAAATCTACAGCTCTCTATGTAAGCGCTTTATATGAAAACTAGGTAATGGCCAAACGTTCGCGTAGCGGAAACTTGAATTTCTCCGAAGTTTATGCATGCACTAATTTTATTCATACATACACAATTACACACAAATACACACTAATTTTTGGACACATCTCTTTTCTTCTAAAATGTATGGATTAAAAAAAGTTCCGCCAGGACAACGTTCGCCCAGCGGAATCAGTTTTTGGTGAATTTCTCCACAATGGCTGCGTGCACAAATTTTTTTATACCATACACAATTATACGACGTCATACACTAAATATCTGCATAATTAAAATCTTTTAATTCAACAACATTCCGCTGGGCGAACGCACACTTAGTAGAATCATATATTATCATACAACAATCTGTCAAGTTTAATTTTCATCTTTATTGCTTACACATTAAGTTCAATTTTGATCGGGAAATATGACAGTTTCGGGTAGTTTGATGTGCTTATTTATTTTACAATTTATGTAGGTACACACAGAGAAACGGTACAGATATAGCATTATAATTATTAGTACAAAGGTACTGCTTATTTTTAAAGAAATTTCTTCCAGTAGTGCTTTGTGATTCTACTAAAGTGGAAGTGCCTTTTTAGACCCGATGGCGTAGTTGGTAACGTTCTCGACCGCCTTAGCGTAAATGCCAATTTGTATTTAAACTGAATAAGCGCCGCCGCCTGGTGATAACGGATAACCTTTTTTTATACACTTACATACGCGATCGAGTACTTTAGAAAACTCACACTAAGCCCTCCGTTGGTCTAGAATGTTAACAAAATAGCGATTCACCAGCTTCCTCCTAAGTAAGAAAGAAAAAACCGTGAGAAAGCACCCAACACTTAACAAAGAGGCGAATCAACGTTATGAAGGTGTAGTTCACCCTTCAGTCGTGTGTGCCCGTTAGCTAGATGCACGCCCGCGACTTGCTTCGCCACTAGACGACGATTTAATTAACGTATTGTGTGCCCGCCGCTATTAACTGCGGTTCTTAGGCGGTTAAGGCACAGTTGGTGATACGGTATTAGTTTAAGAATGAGGCTATAATGTGCTGCGCAATAAGAACTTCCATATTATTGCTAAATTATATGCCGTTGACAGCGTTTGCAATATCTTAGTGATTGCAAAACAGATTTTTTAGATCTCCTCTGGAGTAATAAATGTTTTAATTTCCAGATTAAGTATGATGGTTCTGTTTTAAAAATCACTATGATAAACGTGGTCCTCAGTCTTCAAAGTTCTTACTTTTCATGACAACTTCGATGAAGAAGATGAAAGAAGAAGTTTTTGAACAAAAAGCTTTTTGAAGAAGCTTTTCTTAAAAGGTCACCCTAAAATCCCTTAGCTGTGTTGATAAGCAAAAGGGCCGTGCTAAAATGGTTTTTCTTGTTCCAATTTCGTTGCCTTTCAAAAAGCTCTACAACTTCCATTCATTTTTTTCTTTTTCTAATTGAAATGGGTTTGCTCTTGACTCTAATCTTGGTCAGACATGACAAAGTCTACGATTGATCAAGCTTACCCAGAAGGAGCCTGTTTACTCTAACTTTCTAGTTATATTCTCAAATGAAAACCTTCAAACATCCCCCTTAACGTACGTCCCTCGATAAGGGATTATGCACCATTATTATGCAGAGCTCTAAGGTTTCGGGAACTCAAGCTCTCGTCAATTAAGGTATCGCTACGGCCCATCTTCTATCCATAGAGGCTAACCCGACTGGGCTAAACCTGGAAAGCACAATGGCTTCGAATAATGAGACAACCGGTAAACGTTACTTAAATGGTTTTCGGTAGATGAAAGAAACAGATTTTAATGGAGCTGAGTTGTTGCCTTAGTCGGTGAATTGGGTTCGATGCAGATTTTTGTTGACGATCTTTCTCCTTTCTCTAATTTTGGAAACAGGATTGTAGTTGATGGCGAAATTGGTAGTTCTAAAAACGTTATTTCTAAGAATAGAGTTTCTAGCAAAACTATTTTCAGAACGATCGAGCGAATCTGTCTAAAGTTGATCCATGTCACTCACTTGTAAAGAATTCTACAAAAGCTTCGTCTCGTGCCCAGATTGACCGGGAAGGTCACCGCTGTCGCTCTATCTAAACAAGGAAAATTTCCATTTCACATGGAGATATTTAGTGCTGGGCAAGGCAATTGACCAGCAAAACGGTATAATATTGCAGATATTGCTGTGATCCCAATAGCGCTATGATAGGTTACTGTGCCATCGACTTGGTACTAACAATTTGTTTACGGACCGCCGTTTTCTCTTAGTTGACATTTACGTCCTCCAGCCAATAGTATTCAATTGATATACGATCAATAACTCAAGGAAATCTATCGTGTAAGTTATTTCGACGTAAGTAATTTTCTTAAGCTTCAAACAGGTAATTTCGTTGATTGGTGAGCAGTAAGCACTTTATTGTTACTACCTAGGTATTGTTTGTTATGGCAGCTTCGTTTACCAGAAAAGACCAACGGTACGGTACGGCGGTGTACGTTATTGCACCCTGTATTGATATATATTCAGCTGTCTGACGGGTTTCGTAGGAGAGGTAGCCTCAGCTTTCTACGGGCTTGTACAGTACTCAAAATATGGTGGCGTTCTTATAGTTTATGCTTCCTTCTAGCTCATTAGTATTAATCCTTCTCAACAGATTTGTAGGTAGTTGAAAGTTGTTGAACTTTTAACAAACAGAGGACATTAGAATCGAATTCTCGATAGTCGTGAGCAGTAGCTCCACGGGCTCTCTCCATTAAGATATCAAACGGATGTCGACAAGGCATGTCCCATCTCCTGCGCAGTTTATAAGCAAAGCATTACCAGTGGAAAATCAATTGAGGCGCGCGTCGGAATGCACCGGGGAAAGTGAACTGGGCTGGGATGATTCCAACCCGAGATTAGATACTATTACCGATACAATGTTCGCGAAAGGGGTTTAAATATGCATAAAATAGAAACAGAAATAGCTGCAGCAATAAAAACAAGATAAAAACTTTTTAAGTGTGGGGTAAACTATTTTTGTTTTGTATTTTAGAGGTACCTGTAGCAACGATGCAAAATCTAGAGCTTCATTGTGGACATGCCTCTATAAACTTCTGCACAGAAATCTCAATCTAATGCCATTTCAATTTCGCTGCGATTAAAACCATTGAAATTTTCATAGTGTCCGAGGAATGTTTGCTTACCGTTTTATACGGCGTGTTCTCACGAGTCGCGCGCCTGTTTAAACGTTCAGCGCAGACGACACGGATTTTAATCGCTACACAACGTCATTGGTGATTTATCGAGCGATGTTGGCTAGACGCTTGGATTTTAATGTTATGCTGCGAGGACACGCCGATACTTGGGATTCTGTACAGAAATTTCAGATTTGCAGATGTATTTTTGCACGGATTAGAACTGTGATTGTGTAAACTGTGATCTTCTTTGAGAATGGCATCAAAGGAAGACTGTAAGACATCAATTTCATGTCTTTCTTTTTAACTCGATGGTTAACTCCTTAGATTACTAGGCCCAAACAGACGTTAATTCCTCAAAGTACAGCAATGTGAGTCTTGTCCTTCTTCAAAATTAACATTAAAACACAAATCTTTCTCTACAACACCATCGTTTCCTCTCTCAGAACAATAGCCACATTTTATCCACAATTTGATGGGATATAATTTCAAAACAATTATCCTTACATTTCTCACGACCACTTCCATTTGTCCGGGGAGACGTGGGCTGAACAGACCCGCCTCTACGAGCCACATCATGTCCAACTGTCAACTAAACTCAGACCTATTGCGGGAACATTGTTACTTTTGTTAGCGTTTTGCAATGCGTCAAGTGCAGTGATATTGGGGGCAAGTCTTCATTATGGTTTGTTTTGTTGACAACTGTGACATTTATGTCACGCCTGTGATGTCTCGAGGTGGGCTGTTTGAATTTTATTGTCATTCTGTTGCTGATTTACTGCGGCATTATTGGATCGGCTTTTTCAGTTAATTTCTTTGCTGCTAGAGCTTTTGTCAACCTCCTGCAATGCGAAAATTCTTTACCTTCGTCTATGTTTCCCATATTTTTTAATGAGTCTATTACTTTTATGACCCTATTATTTTCTCTTCAGCAGCAGTAAAATAATTGCTGTAATTAGACACACCATTCTCTCTCACGTGGACGAATTATTTTTTTTCTAATCAAGTTGACAGATTCTTTCGCCATGGTATACTCAAAATGGCTCTCTTCAGAGCCATAATCAAATGCCCTACTTAGGTGAAATAACAAAACAACTTATTTGAGGGCTTGCCCTTAGAGAAATCACCGGTTTTCCAAGCATTCTATTCTGTCTGATTTGACCTGTCAACCTATAACATAAATAATTTTGAGTATAACCACCAGACGTCACATATTGCAGCAGTTAAATATTTACTGCTACATTTAATTAACACCACTAGTGCAATCGCATTTGAATAATAATAAAACTTGAACATTTATTGTGCGCCTTTAGTTTTAAAGTTATTGCACAATTTATGCCAATCCAGATTTAATGTTTGGTGAGACAGTTGGAAATCGAGACCTAGATACACATAAAGTTTAACTCTATATTGAAATTCTGAGTTGTAGTTGTAGTTAGCGGTGAATCATCAGCAATATCGTAGGTAGCTTAAGAAAAAACGGATTAGAAGGAAAATGAGGATGAGAATATATGTTTTATATTAGCCTATACTGCCTAAATGCCTCCCCCAAATCCATCGAGTACTTTTCCCGCGCCACCTCATACCGGATACTCGGTTCGGTAGCGCGTGGCGTACAAGAAGCTAACAGATGTTAATCTCTGATCGGTCACGTCATCTGCATGAACTGTGCTCGTTGGGCAAGTGTCTACATTTTAGGTGCCTCAAAACTGAAACCGCCGCTGAAGCTGGCCTAGAAGATTGCTGAACAAATTGGATGAGACGATAAATAGTTACAAAAGTATGCCTCACCTAAAAAAATCAAGTGGGAATATTCTAAAGTGTGTCCTTAAAAAGCTTGGCTTCAATTTGCAAGTCTGTCATTGAACTGACGAGTACCGTATCTCCACAAGAAGCATAAACTCGAATTCCTTGGATTCCGCATTCCTCAGTACCAATAGTGTACCTGTATGTACGATCAAGACGTTTTTAGGCGACCGTCATTACACGTTGTTAGGCCCGCGGGTGTGTTCCTTAATCCATCAAATTACAAGCCGGCCATCATCTTAATATCCCCCGCCCCTCGACCAGGCTTTCAATAAACCAGTACCGCATTGATAGGCCGTAATTATAGTATGCTGGATGCGCGCACATAAACTTGCTTGCAGCGAATTTGTGCTGTAATTCGGCCTCCTCAGTTTGTATTGTGGGATTGTTTAGATCCTCCCGATACAATGCATGTTTGTTTTTATTAATGCACCGTATACCTTACAGCCCAAGGATATTTATATGCACATTTTGTTGTGGTATTAAGTATCACTCTTTGTTATAAACATATTTTATTTAAAAGCGATTTTAACATAGGTATTGTGTCAGAAATCAACAAAAACACGGAGCCAGCTGCATTTCAATGACACCCTCATTTGCATACAAAGTTGGTTTTAAGAATTCAAATGTTAATTATGTAAATCGATTCGATATCCTTCCTTTAAACTTTAAATAACGTTGCTTGGAAAGGAAACATGCCGTAAATATGTCCCTAAATCGGTCTCCGAAATTGGTAGTCATAGCCATTTAGACTTCTTATAATAATAATCCAATGAGTATATTAATATTCAAACTTGATTGATTACAGTCGGCGCTAAGCACAAAATAATTGTAGGGACTTCAAATAACACACTCGAAAGGCGGCCAGCTCATCTGATTATTAAAACATGGATGTATTTTGATAAATGTTGTATTCTTAATTGGGTTAAGATATATGATTGTGTGTTTATGAATTATCACTACTTTTATTTGTTCCTACCATTCATTAGGTAGTTGACTTGAAATAAGATTTGTGACTGCTGGAGAATTGATTGCTAAGAGATGTTTTCTTTTACTGCTGTCGGCATTCCTTCGCCTAGTTGTTCAGTACAAAGTTCGCGTTACTGCAAATTGTTTTAGCGACACATCACCGTTTTTACTGGCAGTCGGCCACTTAGTTATCGCCCTGAGCTCTACAAATCGTCCCGGGCTTTCACCGGTAAATGTCCTATGAAATTGCCATCGTGAGTCCCGCTCTGACCATAAAGCAGGCGGGAACGCGACGCGTTTATGATCCAGTAATAATGTGCTAAGACAATGCTACGTGTGTTCACATTATGCGATTCGTCTCAACGCATTTATTCAACAAAATTTTACTCGTAGCCTTTGTCAGTTTACCATTTTGAAAGGTGCTCAAGGTAGACGTTAATTTTGTTTATAAGCCTGAGGCTACGTGAGACGCGTCGATGTATGTCGTTAGAAGCAGATGCAAACTTGAAGACGTTGCAATTTAAATTTTGCGCAAAAGTGATACTCTGGCGTCGTGAGCTGAGCTTTCCGTAGTTCTAAGAAAGTTTAACTGGTTCTGTTAACGTTATAGCAGCATTATAGCACCACTTAAATCTGATGCTCTATAATTTTAATCTAATCAACTTCTAATTGGAGTTGAAAGGCTTTTTCATTCGGATCCTCACTAACATCTAATTACCCCTTCAAAATTGACGTGTAAACATTTAAATATATTTGTCCTACTGACAGACATTACTACTGTTCCAAATAGGAGAGATAATTCAGTCGTTTTTGAAATTGTCCGGAGTATAGCCGCAGGTACGAACGGTACTCTCTGCGTGACCGTGCCGCTGGCTTCTCCTAAATTAATACTCGATTGTGTTGCACTGGCCACATTGTCTCGCTGAGGTGGCGTGACAGCCTGTCGTTACATTGGAACACTTTCTAGTCGTGTTGTACACTGATTTAAGTGGAATTTGTAACACAAATAGATCCTCCGCGTTGACTCCCCCACTAAGTCAGCCTCAAGCCTTTAAATTAAGTCTTCAGGTCTGCGCTGTTTCTTTAACTCCTATTTATTGTAGCCACAAAGTTTTTAACGCTGCTGCCTCGAGCTGAAGTTCGCATTTCCCCTTCTTTATACGCGTTGCCAGGTCAATAATTTCCTATTATCGTTCACTAGCACCATAGGCGTATATTGCGCTACTGGATATCTTATTACTGAATATCTTTTCCAGTAATACCAGTACTATTTATTAGATTGAGTCGTGAGACCGTGGCGCGCAGTGGCCAAGCGGCTGAATAAAATAAATAAATAGGAAATGAATATTATCCCAGCCCTCGGGCACTTCAATAAAGTAACGGTGTATTTGGTTAGCTACCGACTTCAATTTCGTCCGCCAGGCTTTGATTTATAAGTCCATGCGTTTGTTCGCATGCAATTCCACAACACCAACTTGGTTAATAGCAAGAGGAATTTATGGTATGATGTCAAGTTGTCAGTTATATCTCCATTCATTCTTACACAAATTAGGTCTGATGATACCAATACGTCTGACATACATATTTATTTCCATCATCAATAATATTCTTGTTTATTTGCAGGGCATTGCTAACGATTGATTAAATTGCATCCGCAACCTGCGCGCGCGCATATACTATCATGCATAATACTCATAGTTTATTGCTCTATTACACAACCATTATATAAGGCTCGATTGCTTCGCCATAAGCTATTGGAATGTCGTTTTTTCTATGCAATTAAACCGCTAAAATGACATACATCTATTCAGGTTGTTGGTGTGTTCACAACGTGACAAGTAAAATATTGTCATCTAATTTGCTTTAAGGCGGATTACGTTACAAGATTATATGTATTTAAATGCGAACAAAATTGATTTTCGATTTGGCTTACTTGAATGTAATATCCCGCCATATAACGTTTAGCTTTTTAAATCGGTGATAAATCGGAGTCTCAACAAACACGTAAATAAGGAGATGATCTCGTGAAATGCTTCCTCATAAGCGTTGCCTAGTTTCTTGAACGCTGTTGACTTATAAAATAGTTTATGATGGTAACAAATATCGCTAGTTTTATGTCAGGGATGCATCGTGCCTCTCTGTTTCTATAGTCTTTACAGCCATCTTTATGATAGTAATTTAGAGCTGTTTAATCTAAAATGGATGTAAATTGCCTTTATAAGTTTGTCATCAGAATTTATTGGAGCTTGGTTTATGGAGCAAAATTCCTTGGATGCGTTACCAATCTCGTACAGGAATTAGTGTTCGCCGATCAGATTTTAATGAAGGCGTGTTATTGTTGTAGGCTATTTGCATAGAGATGAGTTGGGAAATTGCTTCCTCGATCATGTTCGCGTAGACGTTTAAGTTTTATATCGTCGCTTGCATCAATTATTGTGTGGGACATGAGTTTGTTCATAACGGTGTGTGTTTTGTTTCAGATTGAAGCAAGCGGCAGAGTTATGATTGACCGGTATGTAAAAAGTTCGATTTAATTTCATTCATCCAGCTGTCCTTTTAGTAAATCTATACTAATATTATAAAGCAGAAGAGTTTGTTTGTTTGTTTGTTTGTTTGGTTGAACGCGCTAATCTCAGGAAACTACTGGTCCGATTTGAAAAATTATTTCAGTGTTAGATAGCCCATTTATCGAGGAAGGTTATAGGCTATATCATCACGCTAAGACAAAAAGGAGCGGAGCAGTAATGGAAAATGTGACGCAGACGAAGTTGCGCGGGTCAGCTAGTTATATTGTGCGAGCAACATGCTAACTCAGAAACAATAACTACAGCGGAGTTGAAGTAATCGCCTTGGCCGAAATCGGTCGGATCACATCATCATCATCAATACATAATAGTGGCCATCGGCTGACTTTTCCACAACTAATTTCGTTAGACCTAAAACTTTCAGAATCAGAATGCTTCTTTTTTTTAATATTGATTGGCATACGTTTGACCGCTATCTCACCTAAAAGGCTTTATTTGTTAACATAGGTCAAATTACAACACTGTGCGAGATGTTATAGATAGGTAGATTCTCCATGTTTTGCCCAGAGGCGTACAACACATTTCGTTCGTGTAGACTATTTTTTCTATCCACAATCATAACCTTCTTGCACCTGCAGTTCATATTGTCCAATTGTGACCAATGACAAACACTAAACATATCCTAGAGATTCAGAAAGTCATAAGTAACTACTTACTTAAAATCAGTTAGTAGAAAGTGCAGCAGTCTAAACAATAGGCTTGTGTACTGAAAAAATCTAATTAGTCCGTCAGTTAGATTATCAAAAAACATTTGACCCGTATTTTTTCTTTTGTTACGTGAACCAAAATTGACGAAGAGGCGACGCTTTTAAAATTCTCAATACTTCAAGCCATGCTATCATTTTTAGCGGGTTGTGACGTCACGAGCACCCACTCTCGAGTTTTGATGCGTTTTATCTTTGTCAGTATTGATTGATTTACGAAAACAAAAAATACGTGTCCATTACTTTTCAATACTTACTTAATACTGACGGACTAAATAGTTTTGCAATTTGTGGATGATGGAAACTAGCCTATTCCACGTTATGCCTCAAAGGGATCCTTTACTGAGAACCAGACGCAGTTACAATATAATGTCTTACTTCAGCTTGCTTGTACAAAAAGTTCCGAGAACATGTGATTCTGTTCCCAACACACCTCTTTGCAGTACGTACCTATACCAAAAGCTTGTAGCATCGTTGTCTCCGCAGTCTAACATTCCCTGAGCAGAATTCAGTTGCACGGATCGTGCGGCACGCCTGCATAATGTGCACTCGCCCATCCAAGACCTATTTTTTGCTGTACCGGGAGTGAATTATAAATCGAACATGTCTTTATAAGAGCTGGGTTTCCAACACAAGGTTTAGACTCTCCTACTATGAGTGATCGTACGATTTTGATCGAAGGGTTTTTATTAGTCTATGGTTCAATGACATTTGGTACGATTTTACGCTTGTCTGTTTATTTTTGTGGATTGTGCCAGCGTTGTCTATGTTGGCTGTTTGACGATGTAAAAAGTTAATCAATCATCTTGTAATGTAATGGTCTTCTTGGCATCTTGACGGTTTAGAAAGAATACTTAATTGAATACAGAATGTCTGTTGTGATTGTTCATGCTTAGGTTACTCAATTTTATACGAAATTAAATTGTTTTTCTTCAACAGGTGTCATTTCATATGTACGTTTATTTTTGTTGTTAGAGGGCGAAGGTTTCCTCGTATCTTATTTTTTTTTCACTGCTCTATGTTGAATATTGTCACTGCGCTTCAAGATTAGCTCGTCAAATTCTGCCTACTTTTATATTCTCGTTGATATTTATCGCTACGTTTTTTATGTTCAAATTATAAATGTACTAGCTTCTGCTAGCTGCTTCGTCCGCGTGACCCCTAGGGAACATGTTCCCGGGATAAAAAGCCATATGCCATAAGTAGCCTATGTGCTCTTCCATATTATTATCTATTTCTGTTCCAAATTTCATCAATATCCGTTCAGTCGTTCTGCCATGATTGAGTAACAAACATCCACAAACTTTCGCATTTATAATATTACTATACTTTACGTCAGATAAACGTGGAATAAAGTACATTGACCCACATACATTTATTGACTTGCTTAAGATCAAAATCAGAAATAATTACATAAAGCTGTCCTGAATCGACTTCTATCGTGATCCTTTACGTTTTCTTATAATGAAAATCAGTTCTTAATTTATTGTTCTAGTATCTATGAAGAGATATTAGGGAAAGGTCAATGTACTTTATTCCACGTTTATCTGGCGTAGGTAAACTATAGCTGGCCCGCTTAACTTCGTCTGCGTCACATTATTCATTAATAAAATGACTATTAGAAAATAAGGGTAAAAATTTAGGGTTACTTATATGTATTTTTTAATGTCACATTATAGAAAAAAATAATAAAAAAAATGTCCAAAAATTAAAAAAAAAATGTAATAGATAGTAGCCGATTCTCAGACCTACTGAATATGCATATAAAATTTGGTTAAAATCGGTAAAGCCGTTTCGGAGGAGTAAGGTAACTAACATTGTGACACGAGGATTTTATATATAAGATTAAAAGTCAGATTAGATTGTTAAATGGTACTAAAGTCTCGAATTATCATCTCCCACTTTAGCCTGAAACTGTATCCTAAAACAAACTAGTTCCTCGTACAATGTAAAGTTAATTAGAAACCAATCTAAATTCCGCTACCGTGTCGATAGTTGAACAGCGATTCAGTAAACAAAGCCGATCGGTAGTAAGGGCAGGATCTCTAGTTGCATGTAACGGTAGCGGCTAATACAATTATGTATAGCCGCGGCTTTGTTTTAGAAATTGAGTGGTTGTAGGATCGTGACGACGCTGCGCTTCTTTCCAACTCTGCTTATTCCTCCAGACCTTTGCGTATTGCAGAGGTGAAATTGTGTTTGGGCTTGCGGTTTCACGTACGTAGCGCACCTTCATAACGAAAATGGGGCTACGATTGCGTCTGTACCTAAAAATGTCTTAAACTCCGCGGATGGTAAATCAAGTTCCATAAATATTAAATTTGACACCTCAGATAGATTGCGCCGATCAGTTTTGTGTAGTCACGAAGTAGTAAATTCAGGGAAAACTTTAAATTTTAATAACATGTAACAGACAAATGGAGCAAACAAGTTACTTTATGGTATCCAAGAGGGGACATCAGAAGACAGGAGCGTCAGAATAAAAGATAAAGTGGCGATATCCGCCTAACCCTAGGACCATACTGGACCAGAGTGGCAGAATACCGAGCTCAATGGAGAGAGCTGGAGGACGCCTATGCCAAAAGGCACGCCGAATTGCGAGATAATTCATAAAATCAAATATTTCATCTAGTTCGGAATAAAAAGGCTCTATTATAACTTTGCTTTAGCGTTTTAACAATAAAGATAGAGAAATTACTATTTAAATGAAACTTAATTGTTTGGAATTTAATTCATTCCCGTTTTCAATATCACTAACACGAAAGGATATTGTTTATTTCTGAGTCTACGTTACGTTAGCCCCGGCTCCGCCCGCCAGACACTCCCCCGTGGTATCTTCTCTGTTATCTACCTGTGCGATATTATGAACAGTATTAATCTTTTTTACATGGCCTTTATTAATACTAGAAGGGACTTCAAATAAAATTCCAAGTAAGAATGTAAGGTTCCTTGAAATGCCGTTGAGCGTTGCCACTGCGCTAGAACGCGGTTGGATCTCGGGTGTTCTTATCAAAATATGGCATTTCTAGCAGAACCAGCTTTCAAGCTCTTTGTCCGACGACTCCAATTAATACTAAAGGAATAGGTTCTAATTGAATCTCAATATTATTTGTAATAGGCCAGTGAGAAAATTTGTATCGTAGATTTGTTATTAAGATTACGAATGAGCTATTATTTTTGAGATAAATTGTATTTATTGCCGTAGCGTAGATAATTTAAGTAGCTTATTAGATACTGTACGGTGTACCTAGTGGTTACAAGTTATGGATTTATGCAGGCAAGAGTCTTTGTTCCAAGTTCAGAATAAAATATTGAAAATTAGCTTCCAGCGGCTTTGCCCGCGTGAAAGTGGGTTAGTATCCCAAGGAGACATTACCGAGATGAAAAGTATCCTGTACTAATTCGGGACACTAGTTTACCGTTATGCCAAGTTTCATCCCTCCAGTCTTTAATATTTCAAAAGTAACAGACAGACAGTGACGTTCACAGTTATAATATTAGTATATCTCTAGATTCATTTTCAGCTTTGAGTCGTACGACATGCGTTTCTATCTCGTGCCCTCCAGAATTTTATTATTTCAGCATGTTTGGTCAAAAGTTCGTACATAGTAGTTAAAATTCACCATATAAAATGTATGTATTTTATTTGTTCGTGATGCTGATGATAACTTCAGAATCCATATTACTTGCTGGACATTCATTAAGAAAAGAACTTTATTAATACTTGTAGTACGTATATATATACGTCGCCATATTGAAATAGGAGAGGATCCAAAGACGAATATCGGTCATTTGTATCGGTCAGTCGAACCCTCGCAGATGCTGCGTTCACACTCACAAGATATCGTGCAAGTTGCGGTCGAGTGGCGAGTAGATACAAACGAAATTTTACAGTATAACACAGTCTGCTTTTGTATAGTGCTTTTACTAGTGCATAAAGTTAGCTTTAACACAACAGCTTAACGCTGCGTTTCCACCTGACTTGTGCGAGGATGCGTACTTTGAGAGATATTTTTGCTAAGAACCTATAGAATCGCTTAATTTACTTAAGGCCTAGTTAAATGAACCGATTCAATGGGTTCTATACAGGGTTATTTATAAAACACCGGCAACCTCTCAGGACTATATTACTAACATCATACCCAACAACTTTTGTTCTATGACTTTTAAAAATTCATCATATTTTCGTTCATCAGGATTTCATACAAAAATAAAAAATATTTAAATAGAACGCTCAAATGTTACGAAGTCTATGCGAAGCATAAGAAAGCTCATTCTTTTTCTTTTTCTTGCGAAGCATAAGAAAGATTCGTAGAAAGAGCGTTGAATTTAAATATTTTTTTATTTTGTATGAATTCCTGATGAACTAAAATATGATGAATTTTTAAAAGTCATAGAACAAAAGTTGTTGGTTATGATGTTAGTAACATATTCCTGAGAGGTTGCCGGTGTTTTACAAATAACCCTGTATATATAAATAAAAATGAATCTCCGAAATGTATGTACCTACGCGCATAACTTCGTAACGACTGATCCAAATTGAATAATTCTTTTATAGCGGTGTTCGTAATTGTCAGGGCGAGGTTTGCATTAAAGAAAAAAATAAGAAAGTTTCCAGTTGCCGGGAGTGAAGCCGCGGGGGACAGCTAGTTTATTATAATAAAGCTGCAGTTTATTTAAGACTGTTGAAATAAAGATAACAACAAGTTTATGCGTCCAAATTCATTCATTGATACAGCCTCCCTAAAAATATAATAGCCTGCTTTACATTAAGCTACATAAAAAAGATAATTTTCTGACATAACTCCACAAGATTAGCTTATGACTTAATTAAAGTAAGTCATTAACAAGATTCTTGGGTGTTCCAAAATGTTTTATTAATAGACGTGGGTAGTAATCAGCCGGTCTACATTCTTCTCTGTCTACATCTTACCGTTTAAAATTTGGTGGAGTGAACATGACGTGTACTGTCATTCCATCTTGTTTGTGTAGATTAACAGCTCATTTTTGGTCATTCACCTAAGCGGTGAGAGATTTACTGAATCGCACTGCAAAAGGGAATAAACTCAGGCGTGTCTCTTTACCGCAAAAAGGAGTCGTTTCGACCAAACTCCTACTTTTCGGGGTATATCTGTTCCTGTGACTGATCGGCTCGAGCTTCTGGGCATGGAGTTGACATCCAGTCTGAAACTCTGAACTTCGGCGCCACCTTTGAGTACAAAGCCAAAACTGCAGCCAAAAGCTGGGCATCCTGAATAGAGTGAAGCGATACTTCAAGCCTGGAAAGCTTTTAACCCTTTACAAAGCACAAGTCCGATCCTGCATGGAGTATTGCAGCCACCTTTGGGATGGCTCGGCTAAGAACCAGCTTGCCGCACTTGACTCGGTGGAACGCAGAGCTAAGAGGCTCATCGGCGACGAAAAACTGGTGGATGCCAAGCTTCACAGCTTGGCTCATCGCCGCAAGGTTGCCTGCTTGTCGGTCTTCTACAGATTGTACTTCGGTGAGTGTGCCCAAGAACTCCACGACCTCATTCCACCGGCCCCCTTCTACCATCGGACATCCAGACGCACTGCAACTTACCATCCCTATCCCTACCTTGTTGCTTTTCCACGAATTCGCACTAAGCGTTTCCAAACGTCTTTTATAATGCGCACAGCAAAGGAGTGCAACTCTCTGCCTGTGTCTGTGTTTCCGAACGCTTACAACCCTTCTCTTAAAGTTAGAGTAAAAAGGCTCCTTCTGGGTAAGCTCGCTCCATCGTAGACTTTGTAGCTGTCATCTCTGACCAAGACTAAAGTCAAGAGCAAACCCATCTCAAAAAAAAAAGTATATACATTATTCTTTTAATACCTTCATCAGCGATGAAGTTATAAAGCTTCAGTTTGACGTCAAAGTCCATAACGCCTACAGCTGCCATATAAAAGAGTGTTTTCGCGAGAGGGACAGATATATTTGTTTAAAATAATTATATCTCATTTGTTTTTCGAGTAATTTTGATTCTACTTTCACTGTTAGTATTATATTTTTTTAGATAATCTGTATAGATAATAATGCCTAATGCAGTTTAAACGCAGCATGGTTCACGCAACGAACTGGCCAGTGCAAGGTACAGATCATAACAAAATCAAATCAAATCTTTACTGACCCGATGTCGTTACATCTAGCATTTATTATGTTACTCAATATTAATCCTATCCTCTTATGAGCATTTCTGTATACATTGATATTACACACTCAAATTATATACAGACATATTATATACAGGCCCAAAAGCCAAGATGTTTTTATATATAAAAACATCTTGGGTTTTGGGTCTGTATGTATAGGAAATAATTTTATTAATAAATCGGTGGAGCTTAAAATTATGTTACATATACATCATTAAGAATTTCTAAAGTTCTCTTCAGGAAGTTTTGCCCTGTCATGACAAAATATTTTATTGTAGGTACAGCTAAATTGTAACACAACTTCGATAAGTGTTGAATGATGATATAACTCTTACAAATTTTTAAATTAGTAGACAATAAAGATGATCATGAACTCACGCAAGATTCTGAATTAAAATTAGTCAATCTGTTCTAAACCTCGTTATCTAATAAAACATAAAAAATATATTATCTAGAATTGAAAGCCGATTAATAACTAAGTTTGTTCAAAGGAAACGTTAATCAACTCGTTATAAATTCTAAATGGATGGACTTAAAGAATTAACTCTTAACACCTTATAAATAATTATGAAGTCAGAAACTTGGGCTTGTAATAGTTATTAATGGGTTTACCGATTGCTCTAGTTAATCTACTTGGGAAGTGGACAGGAGCCCTTGTAACTTTGAGGATTAAGTTGGAAAGTCGTAGGTAAGACTGAATGGAACAGGTGAGACAGAAAAATACTAATATTCATATTTTTTTAAACAAGCTTTTATAATGCAGTGTAATGTTATTTGTTTTCTGTTCTTCAAGCATTTTCGTTTGATACCCATGTTAAGGGGGTTAAAAAATATGGTTCTTGGAGCGGCGGCCATTTTGAAATTATTACAATATTGAGGATTACGCATTTTATTGTTACCAAACTAAAGATGTATGCAATCGGATATCAACAAATGGTCGAAAAATGGTTTGCAAATTTTGACGGACAACTTACAAATATACATACAGACAGTGCAAGGTAAATAATAAATAGGTATGTAAGAATAACAAAATAAAGAAAAAACAACTGTTGAAATTATAGTAATTTTGAAGTTATAGTAGACCTAAGAAAAAGGTTTTACCAAAACAAGTGAACGTTTAACAAGTTATGAATTAAACCCAATGATTAAACCGCAGACAAATATCAATGTGTTATATAAGTGGGTTCAGTATACTTTTTGGGAATTTTAAATAGAATAAATATAGACAGAATTGATGAAACAGCTATAACCTTTAGAAATAGATCGACAATGAAAACCATAATAGCTTAAGTCTCATAGTAAATTTTAGGAGGGCTATCAGCTTGTTGTACACTGTTCAAATTAAATAATACCATAACACGGGTAATATATTTTCTCTTCCACTTAATTGGAGCCCTAAAGTATAAATTCTCAATAGGTGAATAGATAAATCGTGACATACCCATATATTGCGGCGTTTAGTGCTTCGTATTATTAGATAAAAAGGTGTCTGCACAAACTGTAAGAGACCGCGGCCACTCTTGCGCAGCAGATATTTTAGGAACACAAAAGAGGTTTTGTTTAAAAGTTTTTGTGCTGTAATCGTCCAAAAGAACATGACCAACTGAATCTTAAAGTTCATTGAACAAATAGAGGCTATATAGTCAAACTTTAAGATTACTCAAAGTGTAAACTATTGGGTCGTATTTACTTTCTCCATTATAAATGCGTTCGTTACGCTAATCTCTCGTGTTTCTCCTAAAACTTAGACCGTGACCACTGTCCGGGCGGTCTACGGCTAATCGGTTTAAGTAATGTTCATTAATTAAGGTCCCCGCCCGTCGGATTACCGGGCCGGCACTGTCCACTCGCGAACAACAATATTTTGTCAACTACCCGCATCAGTTATCTGACTTGTCCGGCCTCGTTACTGAACAACACTTGGATATTAATCGTTATTATAATGAAGCGGATTATTGGCTTCGTTTTTATGATTAGCAGAAGCTATTTCTTCTTATCTCTCAAAATTATGAATACTACAAATGAAGTCTTGCGTTTTAACATGTCAGAAGCTAAAGATTCCAATCGAGGCGGTTCGTTTAGTTTAGATAGATGGCCGCTATTTGTTTCAGCTGATTGGGCCGCTCAAGGGATGTATCTTCCATGATTGTTTTCCGCGAACCCTTCCGACGCTCCCAAGAATAAATGTAAACTGCCGATGGTCGCTGGAGATAGCCAATCAAACGCTTGATAGATGCGTCCAATATTTTACAGCTTTGCGCAAAATGCTAATACGTCAAATTGGGAATATTCTAGCAAGGATGCTCCAGCATCCTATTACTAATTAAAACATATTCGGTTCTGTACCAGCAGCGGTTAATATCTCATGTTGCGAGTAACAATGTGGGCGATATTTTAAACAGTTTTTGCAATATTTTTCCCTTGGTCGGTTCATTTGTTTCCCGGCGTACCGCGTCTAGGATTTATTTTACAAGCAACATTATCTCGTCCCTTCAAAGTGACTAACATCCTACACACGATATGTTCTTATTAATGGTCGCTTGGCGCCTTATTCATATTTTACACGAGCAAACAGATTGTTTGTAATAATTGGACATGCGTCAAGCGTGTCACGGTAATGTGGTCATAAGTTAGCCGGTGGCCCCGGGCGCGTGTCATTATGCCAATCTCGACAATTGAGCCTCACTGCTTGTCCCGGCTCAGCGTCGAGATGATCTATGAGCTGATATTATGAGCTGGAGAATTGGCTCCTGCGAATTAACCTTCCGGCTCTCTTTGAATGTACACTACAATTATGAAACACTTTTTCTGTGTATTAATCTTCTAGATCGCGTGTCCGGATCGTACGGTCTTTTTAGAAAACAACCCAAATTGTTGTTTTAAAAATAAGTTTTAACTCGGGGCATTGACACGTAAATAAATGAGGTACCTATCGCAAGAACAAATCATGGTGTTCATTGATACCTGTAAATATTATTAGTAATGGTGGACAGGCGTCGTGCCGCTCACACCCACCGCCGCGTCTGCGTTTGATTAAGAGCGGGCTAATGAAATTAATAACCGTGGAACACCAAGTCTAGCTAGCGCCTCCTTCGCTCTTGACAAATGACCGAGTGTAATTTCACACGGGACCGTAATAATACAACGTCGAAGTTGGCTCTACGTGTACCCTTTGCGAGCTGACATCAGTGTAATTGAAATTTTAACTCGCCTGTTTCCTGGCACAAAAATACCATTAAAGCTACAAATCTAGTGCCTCAACATGTTTCAAGTTTCAAATATATGGTAAGGAAGTTCTTCGAAGACCATTCAATCTTTGGAAATTAATCGCTTGTTTTCTTCCAAGACCACCACATCGATTTCTTGGAAATGGTAGTAATCAATCCGGTCGATGTTGGCACCAGATTTACTGTTTTCAAATAAATTGTAATAGCTCGTTAACCTATAAAAAGCTTCATATTAGCAGAACATGAGATGCAGGATACGCGGTTAGTAAATATCGCGGCCATGAATGGTAACAACATGATGTTAAAACAAGATGGTCACGAGCTCTCATCAAGGACGCTACGCAGATCATAGCGATGGCAGGCCCAGTAACCTTGTTGCCCCACAATTACACGCAATCCCTCTGCTGCAATTATGCTGAGTGCGCTTAAATTTCCCTTAAGCCGTGATATAGTGGTATCATAGAGCAGGGCGGTATTTATCATAGTGCACTTGCGCGGACGCGGACGGGACGCACGGAAACGAGATCGTCGGCCGGCCGGCGCGAGCGCACCACCGATAAATCTGCCGCACTTAACTCGCAACCGGTAAATAACTATGGGATTTCCGCGTGCGAGAACGCGATGCGCCCGAGCATAAATCTATGCCCGTATTGTGATATTGTGTTGCCATTATGGGTCTCCGGGAAGGCTGGACGTCCCATAAATACACACAGTTTGCTCGGCAAAGTCTCTTGTGGCATCTTCTCAATGGGTATCTGTGACGCGAGCCGTTTCCATATCTCAATGCCTAACACAAAATGCCGGGTGGCTTGCATCTCTGTTAGTATAATTCTGTGTTTGTTGATTGTAATTTGATCAGATAGCTTTTTACAAAGTTCAGGAACATTATCGTACAATGGTGCTATTTTGTTTTGGATTATGATATCAGGTTTTTTTACGTCAACCTCTAATTTATGTCGATCTTTAGCATTGTGTAAATAATTCGTTGGAAATTCCCAAGCAATAGTAACGGTTTGCAGGCCAATTCTGTCATCTAGTCTGCCTTTAGCACGTCCTAATAGGGTAGGTATGCAGCGATCGCGATCGCGCCGACGAACGAGCGATGCTACACGTGTTCCAGGCGAAATTACCATTATTATCGATCATCTCGCGCCAGCGTCTCGTAACGACCCTCAATAGGCGCGAGTCGGACTCCGCGAATCTTATCTCCGAAGCAAGCGAACGCGACGCTAACAGAACGACCACGTCCCGTTACGTTCATCTTGCAATTTCAAGCTTGTTTACTTTGCTGCTACGATGGACGAATTTGATTAGCCAGTCTCCTTGATAGTAACTCATAAACATGGCCACTGCAATGACACTCGTAATTGATCATAACTCTGCTGAGGCTGACGACGCGACAACAATCGTCTCCGATTAAATCGCGCACCTTTCAGGCAGAGCCATTATTCATGTTAACTGTGCCGATAGCCTTCTTATTACCCCGGTTAGTACTTCACAGAAAATTGAATTGTAATTGCGTTCTAAGAGAAATGTTAACTCGCCATTCTTTCTTGATTGCACGTTGCTACGGGCAGTGTCTAACGCCGATAGTTATAGCAATTATTGCATATTAGCTGAATTGAATTCTGTGCTTTTGTAATTTATACTTTCATTAAATTATTGAGCGTAAGTATATTGGGTGTGTTGTGATTAATGGGGTGTGTCCGTACGTTCGCTTTGCTCGTTCTGTGCGAATTATTGAGACCGCTTTGTTATTCTGTCAAGTTGATGCTAATTTTATTTAGTGCCCGTGAAATTGGATGCCTCACGCTTTTTGTTCGCTGCGTTTTCAATGATAATTTGTATTGAAATGTTCGATGCATAATAACATTAGTTTTGAAGCGAGTCTGTGTCCACGATATACGCAATACTCATCTTGTTGTATCGCTATAATAAAATGGTAGAAGAGTCTATTCAGTCCTTTAACGACGGTTTGCTTTTATCCTTATCTCATGAATGTTTTCAGAACAGAAATGTAAGTAAAATATTTTTGCGTGTGACGCTGATTACCATGCGATACCAACCAGTATCTTGATTTCGACGAATTCATCGATAGTGGATATTTATTTTATGATGGACACCTTATATTCTAAGAATGAATGTTATATTACTATTAGCTCATGAAATGGGGGATAACACAAATAAAAACATACTTATGTTTTTATTTGTGTTATCTAACGATATAACTTTCAATTTAGCCTTCAAAATAACTTTATTTTGAAGGCTAAATTGAAAGTTATATCGTTAGCCATAGAAACATATGCAAAATATAATCAGCTTTGCGAGTCTGAACATTCAACCTCGGTATTAAATCTTTCAAGCTTCACATTCAGCATAATGCCACACCTAGCCGACCATATTGATAACTCTTTGCAAAACGTTTAAGGGCATACTAGCGACTTTCGCTTGCGACATCGAAAGATAAGCGCTTGCAGCGGCTAAATATGTGCGAAACCAGTGTAGTTTGTGATTATCCATAAACAAGCGGTGGAATTACTCTTTTTGCTGCCATACATCCATTTCTTGCTACTTTAAACAAGATGTTACTTTTTGTCTTAAGCCATAAAAACTTGCAATCTTTCTGAAATTCAGCAATTTTAACATTTCAGTCAGTAGATTGTTTTGTGTCTTTTGGTAAATTGTCTTCTGAATGCGAGAGTATGACTTATTAACCTATATTTACTAACAATTTAGTTTTTTTTTCAAAGGATGCCGTCCAAATAAACCTTTTCTGGAGCTCTAGCTTGAAAAGATCCATCCATCGCCGATTTTTTGGGTTCCATACCCAAAGGGTAACTAACAGAATCTTATTACTAAGCCTCCACGGTCCGCGCGTCCGTCTGTCTGTCAGCGGGCTGTATCTCAAGAATCATAATAAGTAGACAGTTGAAATTTTCCCAAAGGGAAAGAATCCTGTTTTTTTCCGGTTTATGGTACGGAACCCAACGCGTGAGATCTGACACGCACTTGACCGGTTTTTGTAACTACTTAAAAGAACTTAACAGTGAATGTCTTATCACGAGTATTCGTAAGGATACTTAAGATAAGCCAGTCACGGTTTTCTCTAACCAACCATATGCAAAAACAGTTCCAGTTGCCGATACCCCTCAGCTGTTCCCACGGCTTTTAGATAAAAGCAACGTATCCTTATTACTCAATAATGAAGAGCTGATTCAACTTTACTAAGTAGCAAGCCAGATCAGCTTACTCTACTTTATGTTATTGATAACACAACACGACCAGCGCTGTTCCAACCATAAATCCTACTTATCACAACCGCCGGGATCCAGTTGTTCACAGGCTTCGCAGCGATTCTTGTATCCATTCGAATTTCGAATACGAATTATTTTACACACGGCAGTCGTGTATGCGTTGACCTTTACACGACTCCTTGTAACTGAGACTTTGGTTCTCGATCGCAGCTAAATTGTAACTCGTTGATAAGTTCGTATGTCGTGCGTGTTAGTACTTTGTATCTAGTAGTTCCCCTAGGGTTTTAGTAGAACTTGCAAATGGTAGCAGAGGAAATGCTAGGAGCGTTTGCGCATGTTCCACGAAAAGTAGCAATGTATGGCAGTTAGGTGTTCGGGTTTTCTTTCACCCCGTGGGAAATGTCTGTTAATGGTTTTATTTTAAAACGTATTACTTAATAGTCACGCATGTATGCTTCTTTGAAATTTTGAACGAAATTCAAACCTGCGCTGTAAATATTCTTAATTCGCGAAGCTTGGGTAGTAAACGGACAGCTAGTTAGTAAAGGAACCGATTTAATAATAAGATTATATTGATAACAGAGCCCAATGCTATTAGTAATAATGTAGCCTGGCTTTAGTTTCGATAAAGCCAAAATAAGCCCCCAACAAATTTGTTCAAACAAACTTTCAAGTGAATATAAAACGAATTCAATACATAAAACCTAAAGTACCCGGCCGCGTCTACACGGGCCGCACTTACCACAATGTCTGCTCATTAGAGCCAGCTTACACAAGCACTACTCGTAAAATTAGCCCTATATCGTTGTCCGCGGTAACTCGACTAATCGCGGAAACTCACTAAAGCAACCATATCGTGAGAACCGAGCCGCCCTACCCTCTGCAAGTGTGAAATGACATTTACAACGCGATCTCAACCGGCATTTGTATAATTAGATCGTAATTCTATTCCTTTACTCGTTACTAGATTCCGTGCACAACACTATGTGTTACCTACATAATGTTCTGTAAATGTCGCTGAAGCTCAACACTGTGATTTTAGATCGTTAGGCCCCGTCCTCGTTTCAAGAAAGCCGGTCTATATAGAAAATTCATTCGGTTATAAATGCTTGGGAATGAAAACGACTTTGCAGCGCTATATTTTGCGGTGTGAAAACACTTGAAGTAGGTAGATACGGAATGTCCTCGCCTTGGACCTATAATTATTTAGTAATCCTGAAAGCTTTTAGATGTCGCTGTTTTATGAACATGGATAATAAAAGTTGGAATTTTCTCAATAAATGCTATGGGTAACTACATTCATTTTCGGAAAATGCACCTCGTGTTGTTATTTAATTTCCAGGATATAATTTAAAATATTTATAAGTTAGTACTCGATAAATTGCAGGGTACAAGTGTTACCAAATTAATATGATTATGGGACAACTGTAGTGAACACAGATAATCTGATACCAGTCTTACCAAGGAGTACCGTGTTACCCAGTTAATGGGTTGTGGAGGTCTGGTAGGCAGCCGCTCCACGTAAAATACTGATATTCAGCTAAATTCGGTTTGACTGGAATCCAACCACAATATAGTTGGGAAAAAGGCTAGGCAGATGATGATGATGTAGTGAACACATGACCTAATAAATTATTAGATAAATGTCTGCAAATATCTTAATCGTTAAACAACTGAGCTGTCTGGTAAACTTTGCAAGCGTCAATTAAGTTGACATTTAATTTGTGTATAACCTGTTATTAGTGGTCCATAGGTCTCGTAAACTCATCTAATTTACGTTTGAACTTGTTTTTGTTCTCAAACTGAATAAGGAAATAATTAATCATGCAACAATAAGTAATTGTTTGCATTGAAGCTACTATTACCGAGATGACGAGATAGGGCGTTATTAGTGATTTTATGGTGTACTTAAGTTTGATTTACTTCTTCCTGGCTGGCTTTATCCAATATATCAAAGTTGAATACTTTGTCTCATCATATTGTTGTCAATATATTGTCTTTGAGCTATGTGTTATATTTACGATGAATTGTGATTTATTTTCTTGTAAATAACTGCACAGCTGTTCTATTATCGGAGCCTATTGCTTTCCCATATTACAGTTGAGTTCTAATACTGGTTTCTATTATTTATTCTACCAAAGTTCTGCTCCTGCATTTGAGACGTTTTTCTTTTATCTATGTATAATCTGAAAAATGCCTCTGAAGTAGACAGGAAATACTTGTCAATGTATCGATTGTATATTCTCTCAGTACATCAGAACATTTTACAAGAAATATCTGAAACAATTCTATACTCTGATTCTAGAAATAACATGTTCTTTAAAATATTTCTGCGCGCTGTGCAACTCTTTGTCCAAACAAAAAATTGACCATTTTAATGTGCACACGCGACGTAAAGAGCGGTGCGCGCGCCCATGCACGCCAAGTGGATCCTCTAACCCTAATACCAACTGCAGCTCCGCTCGATAACTTTCTCATAACCCCGATGGGTGCTGATAAAAACCTATTGGTGTCAGCTACTCAGATTGTGGCGGGCGTACCTGAAAGCGCATGTACACCACCTATCTCACAGACACGGGCCATGGGCTAAGCAAACACTGTGCCTGTGCGGTTTAAGTTGATAGATTTAAGCGAGAGTCGTGGTGTCGTGTGGCTTTCTATTTTTGTTTCATTTTCGACTTCTGTTTAAGGTTCTAGAAGCTTTAAAGCAACAAATATCCTTCTAGTCAAAAGCACTTGGTCGTTGATCAAACCTTTGCTTGACACCAATGGAAGTTTTAGTCAAACTTTTCTCCTAAGATTTGTGTTCATCATAGGTCCGACATTTATTCCATGAGTTCCTTGAAAGATTTTTGACAATGATCAAGCTACCAAATAATTTTTCATCTTTAGTGGCATTAACAGCAATGATGATAATCAAATCAGAGGCATGCAAATTTAATGCGAGTTTCTCCTAACAAGCGTTTGTCATACAGGTTCCTAAAGCATCCCCTATACTTCTACGCCTACTGTTCACATTTGCGCCGCCGCCGTCTTACCTTTCACCGTCGAGAGATATTGTCCATGCAGCCGCGATCCCTACGCCTCATTACCATATACTGCGCCCGTGACAGCATCGCAATTAACTATCTGTTTATTGTTGTTGAATTATAAACGGCGTTGCGTGATACTACTTCTGGGTACGGCCGGTCTCTCACTGCGAATGGGCGCGCACGCGCTTTCATTTCAATATATTATGCCGATGTAATTGTGCGCCATATAGACGCAGATGAAGCTGGAAAGTTAAGAAATCCATAATAGTTATGCGATGCTTATCTTTATATCTTCTTGAGAGCCGGCTCCGTGTCAAGCAAACTATCTAATAAAATTGTTTTCGTATTGTATTGGAAAGAGAAATATGGGAAAAAGGTATGCGCGTGTAAGCTGATTAACTTAATAATAAAGCTATTCGAATTGATTTATGTCGCAGTACTTTAAAATAATTTGTACACGACACCAAACTTGGAAATAGATTTTTCAATCATCTATTAGTTGTGTAGAGTCTAATTCAATAATAGGAATAGATATTTCATGATGGTCAATATGAAAATAAACTTCTATGTAGGGCAGGGTGATTATTTTTGTTGCGACGTTCAATGGAGAATAAAATTTTGGTGCTATCAATCAGCGCAGTGCCACGCCTCGCGCCGCGCTATGTTATTGCACCTGCGCGGTGCGTTGGCGCAGCCGGTCATTACCATCTATCTGCGCGTGCGACGTTTACATGTAAATAACTATTAATAGCAATAATCACAGTGAAAACTAAATAATTATTAATCGAAGTGAAATCTTTGGCGATAATTTGTACATATCAAAGTGATTTATTGATTGTATAATTTGCAGGTTTGGTAGTTTGGGATTGGACGTAAATTATTTTTATTGGCATTCCTAAATGCTGTGATGCAATATGTTCGTGTGGCTGCTTGACTGCATCTATTGGCTGGATTCTTGTAACGGGTAATCTTGTATAAGTAGCTACTTGTGCACAAAGGAGCATTACGAAAATTCCAGTTCTCATCATTTGTAATTTACAAAATTGTTAGAATTACAGCAGTATTACTGAACCTGTACTTGTTAGCTTGTTCTTGAAATAAATATTATTTCTCAAATGTCAATATAGTTTACATTGTTTAGGCCGTTATTGTCTCAGGCTTCTTTGGCTGTATTGCGAAACTGCAAGATTTAATGTCTGTATGTACCATTGTTTGGTATTTAAATCACCGGATCAGCTGATTATTTACGTGCAACCTTTCACGATTGCCTATGTGTGATTATAATGTGTGTTTAGAATGTAAATAATTGTCGTTTACGTTTTAAATAAGGCAGGATTTGTGTTTGTGTATTGAGTCAGAGCTGTTTTTCGGAATATGCTTCGAATTCTTTCCGAAGCCTTGTACGTATTTTACTTTTTTGTTAATGATAGGCGCGCCACAGTGTCACTGTCTTACTCACCTGAAAAGCTATGATTGCCTAGAACGCCATTGCCTGGAAGTAATTTTACTTAATTAACAATTTTGCGTACTTTTTCCTGGTGTTCTTTTTTACTATTGATATAGGCACTCGTCTGACCACCATCTCACTTTCCTTTTTGCGGGTGAATGTGTCTCAAATATGTAGTGACTAAAACCCACCCGTGAACCTTCAATTGCCCTGTGCGTTCTAGGGCTACAGGGTTCTGTCTCCCCTTGTCTTACTTTTCTTGGTACCGCTTCGCAAATTGATTTTCTCTTCGATTCTTCCTTGTCTTTTTATGGCAGCTTAAATACCTGCTTAATTACTACCGTTTTATTGTTAAAATTATCACCAAAGTCCTATATCTTATCTACGTATGTTTCTTTCTTTATTTTGATTGTAAACTTAGCTTCTAGTTTTACGAACACAACGTCTCAACCTCTGTACCTACATTTGTGCTTAAAGTGTTAAATAAATAAATAAACGTTGATTAGCGATTATAGTACCTTTAGAATTTTTTTCATAACTCTTTATTTTAATGACTGCATTAGAACTTTATTCTTTATTGATTTTTAGTTGCTTATTCATTTTTTTTGTAGTAGGTTGTCATTTTGTCAACTATTCATTCTAATTAAGCTGTGTCGTATTACGCTTATATTCATAGTTATCAAGATTTAGTTAATCTACAGATTTTTATTGACGAAACAAACTCTTCTGCTTTATAATATTATAGTATAGACTAGCTGACCCGCGCAGCTTCGTCTGCGTCACATTTTCCATTACTGCTCCGCTCCTGTTTGTCTTAGCGTGACGATATATAGCCTATAGCCTTCCTCGATAAATGGGCTATCTAACACTGAAAGAATTTTTCAAATCGGACCAGTAGTTCCTGAGATTAGCGCGTTCAACCAAACAAACAAACAAACAAACAAACAAACTCTTCTGCTTTATAATATTAGTATAGATTAGTATAGATTTATTCAGATTTTCAATTTTAATGGGATCAGTAACACATTAGCATAATTTCACCTGTTCAGAACATTATTATAATACCAACATAATAATTATAAGTTTGGCATATCGATTGTGTATGTGATTATTTATCGATTTTTCGCTCGGAGCGTGCGTCTGTAGGCGATTGCTCGATATAGCTCGCGATAAGTGCGAGTTTGAGTTATGAGTTAATTAAGCGAACTTCGAACGAGTTTGCAATTATACTTCGTGCCTGTTGACGTGTTAGCTGCAATACTGAACATTTTGACGTAGGGCTTTTGTCTTGATAAGCAACTGGGTTCTGCTTTTACAAGAACTTGCTAAAATTTTATGAGTTTTCATTTAATAATAATTAGCCATACAATTTTCTTTGATGACAGTGCAATATCATCTGCTTAGCCTTTTCCCAACTATACTGGGGTCGGCTTCCAGTCAAACCGGATTTAGCCGAGTACCAGTGTTTTACGTGGAGCGACTGCCTACCAGACCTCCACAACCCATTAACTGGGTAAACACGGTAAGGCTTCTTGGTAAGACGAGTTAGATTTACTGGCTTCTGACAATCCGTAACGACTGCCAAAGATCTACAAATGACAGCCGGGACTAACGGCTTAGCGTGCTTTCCGAGGCACAGAGGAAAATCGGTACCTATGTTATGATGATCACCCATCCACAGACCAACCTTGGCAAGCGTTGCTTGCTTAACCTTAAAGATCGACTCGTGCGGCTGTTATTATTTAGCCGCGAACTCCTCGTGATGACAGTGCAATAATGCAGTTCTAAAGATCTAGTCTGATCATGCAGACAGAAAATGGCCATAGGTACTCTTGAACCACAAAAAATAATGCCATAAGTATTGTTTGCTATCCTTGGGTATGTATGAAGTGATATTACCATGTATGTAATAGGAAAAAAATAGTTTAAAACAAGTTAAGTAAGGTACCAAAAAATATTAGACACGTATTTAATCTTTTAACTCGTAACAAAATAATTTAGACAATACAGTGCGCTAAATTGCGTATTTAAGTCAAGAGTGAAAGGTTACTTCTAGGCAAGCGTGCTCCAACTTAGACCGCATCATCGCTTAACATCAGGTGAGACAGTGGTCAAACGTATGCCTACCAATCAATAGAAAAAAAAAAGAAAATTCGACGCGACTTCACGCGTTTGTACTCGTCTTTACCTAGACGTGCTGTCACAGCTCCCACACCTGATTGATTAAATTAAACCCAGCGCGGCGGCTAAGTGCGAGTCGAACTCGCGCACCGAGGGTTCCGTACAAACCTGTAGGTATATTTTATAAGCAAAGATTGCGGTTTACGATTTATGACGTATTAAAAAATAACTACTTGCTAGATCTCGCTCCAAGTGCCTCTCGCGCAAACTATTCAGTTTAGAAAAAAATGATAATAGAAACCTGGATATCATTTTTGAAGACCTATCCATAGATATTAGATACCCCACCCGTATGGGTTTGATGAAAAAAAAATGAGGTCAGTTCTAAGTATGGGGACCACTAGTATTTATTAAAAAAAAATCTCTATTTTTGTGTTAAAATCTCAATGCGGTTAACAGAATACATCTACTTACCAAGTTTCAACAGCATAGTTTTTATACTTTCGGAAAAACCTGGCTTTGACATACGGACGGACAGACAGACAGACATGACGAATCTATAAGGGTTCCGTTCTTTGCCATTTGGCTACGGAACCGCAAAAAGCAAAAAAATAGGTGTCCAATAAAATCAGCACCTCTTGGCGCGGCCAGTCCGTAGATAGGTAACCCCATTTCATACTGAGACTTCCCAAGTGTCTCGGAAATAACGTTAAGCCATGGTTCCTATCATTTGTATACCTTTGACAGTCCATAAAATTGTTAGAAGCAAGAAAATCTCAGACCAACTTGCCAAGGGGCAGTCTGGTGTTACCCAATTACCTGCCTGTGGAGGTCAGATAGCCATCATGCAAAATACTGGATAGGAAATCATCAAATGACTCCTCACGCTCTGGGTGGAGCAGAAAGAAGTGTCCGATTCTTACTGATTAAAAGCCATCCGTGTTCCTCCTAATGCCCTTTGCGTTCTACGACCGCTGTGACTCTTTCGAACAAATTCCGCAACAAAAAAACTGTTAGGTTAGGCCCAAAATTCAAGTCATTTACTCAAATTAGGCTGAGGGCCAGCACTTTTTTAACGTCAAGTTTTACAAAAGACAGTCCCCCAAAACGCCCGCCCGTCACCACTTCCTATAGTGTTTTAGCTGTGGAGAAGAAGTGGCCAACAAACTCCCCAGTAACCCAACTGTCTGTTACGTTTTAGGAACTAGAATTTTACAATAATTAGTATGCAAAGTAGTTAAAAATTCAAAATTCCTTTTAAAACTTACATGACACAAAAAAATATTTATTATTTATCACTTGGTAGCTAGCACAAAACAAAATACACACTTAAGCAAGTGTTGACGTATTATGTGGATTAAATAAGTATAAAAAAAATTGACCTACATAGTACCTACATAGGCTGGATACCCAACCTGATTGTATTACTGATGTTAAAACTGATTCATAAATTGTTTTGCAAATTGGAGCAGAGGACTTTGAGCTTTACGGTGTTGTTGATAAGAGTTTAGGAAGGTAACGTGTAAACGCGGTTGAGGCAGTCGCGGTGGCGATAAATCTCGGGTCGGACTGACGGAAGGGATGCTTGTTATTAAGACGTCAACAAGAGTTATAGTTCACCACTGGTTTGCAATTGCGGGCCGCTAATGCCAAGTTGGTGTTTACACGCGCAATCCTGCCGACTGCGAGTCGAAGAGATCGCGCTTGAAGGTTACTGCTGTAATTATAAGTGGACTGCAGTTTATAGGTGCAGTGTGTAGTGCTTTATAAATAAACATGCGGTCTTTGGAATTCTGCATTTTTTGTAGACTTATCAGTTGGGAATTTAGTCTTTCTGGCGTTATCTGGAATCTAGATTTTCTACTGGGTTCCGCATTTTGATTTACTTGGCTGCATATAATAGCCGGTTATTTGAACAGTTCTACTGCTAGTATTAACTTAATTGAGTTTAAAAATAAACGTTTGAATACAAACAAATAGGTTCGTCGTTGTATCTCCAGTAATGACAATAACGGCACAGATAACAACAGCAATTAAAACGAGATGAAATAATAATCACTATTGGTTTATCTTCAAGACTTTATCTCGGCTGCCATCAAAGTGTCAGCGTCGCTTGACACTGAGCACTTAAAAACGAAACTGTCAAGACTTGTATTATTAATGAATCCTCGAGTGTATTACACTTTCGCCTTCGAATTTCGAACAAACAATTAAACATTGCTCCGACAATTCGGCTCCATACGTGACAGTGAGGCGTGTTCGTATCCAAGTGTTAACATGCGCATATATCATGGTTCGACTTGATACACCTGCGAAGCCACGCCCACCCCGCCTCGGGTCCCGCACCCCTCGCCGCTCCCCGGTCTTTCGCCTCACCATCATCAAGATACCATTCCACGTTGAGACGTCATCGGGTGCGCACGTTTGACGCTTTTATCGCATGTCTCATGTTTTTACGTACAGTGTTTATGAACTGAGTGCTGTGAATAACTTTTGGGTGTTTGCGTTTAATTTTTTGTTCAGCACGTCACGGCTCTGAAGACCAATTTTCCAGAAGAAATTATTGTAAGTTTTTGTCATTTGAACTATTTTTGTCGTTGTGTTTTTTTGGTTTTGCTGTGTGTATTCGCTCCAACATAATAATTTATGTACGTGTAGCTTATCTGTCAAGTATTACTAAAAGTTCCTTTTGATAATGATAGCAGAAACAAATTGTATGGACTTTTTAAAGACACCGATAACGTTGCTTATGGAGCGTAGAGTGTTATTAGTGATAACGTTTATAATGTTGAAGAAGTTTGTGATGAAACTAACTAACTTTTTACTTGTTGCTCGTTGTGGGCGGAGTTTCAGTGTTGTACGCACGCGCCAAGTGCCGCCTTTTCAGTTTTCAGGAAAATCTTACTCCCTTTTCACCTTGACAACTCAAGATTGATAGCGTTAAAGGATGTGATGAACGAACCCTGAATTAAATGCATTAACATTTTTCTGGCATGTAAGATGTGATTTAAATTATAGTTGAAGTAATACCTCACAATTATAAAATTACTTAAAACTCTACAGTAAAAAATAGGACAGACAATGATGAAACCATACGAACGTTTTTCCGAAGTACTCATGTAAATTGTATGAACGCAATCATTACGTTTGTAATTTCTTGACGATGTCCCAAAAGATATCTGTGGAAACTATGACAACGGCGTACGGCGCCAGAATACATCATTGTTTATTATACAATAACTTGCCAAATGCCGAAACAATCCTAGAACCGCTAGAGAACATGTAAATGCTTCTAAAGTTAATTCGGAAGCAGACATTAATGCTAATAGGATTCTTGGACAAATTTTTGCCTCTAGATTTAATAAGATTTTGCTAAATCGATTCTATATTGACTTTGAACGAGATAGTTAATTGGTTTTCTATGATTAATATTGTTGAAATGTAGGTTATTGGAATATAATCATATTTTGACATGGTATAAATTAGCGTTTATAATAATATTAATATTGCTAAATATGAATCTGTCACGACGCTCCAGATTTTCTAAAACTAATGTTTTAGCGATGCGCTACGTGGTCGTTTAAATTAAAATAATGCTGTTCTGTTAAAACATTGGAAACCTAACTTTTTGCCGAAAACATGCCTACTGAAGATGCAATCAGTATCTTCAGACGATAAAAGCACTTACCACGTTCTTACTTGTGTAGAAGAATGACATTTAAAAAAATGTCGTACTTATAAAAGAAACTCGAATATGATGTTTACATTTATACCTTGGTGCTGATTTAATTAAACCTGTAATTGAAGCAGCTCGCAAGTACTTTAATTACATTTCAAAAACGGTTTAATACGTCGTAATAAAAGTATCAACGACATCGCATAAAGACTTGCGTAGGCGCACCGTCACCGCATCTTCAACCATATTATATCGAGTATTACCTATCGTAAAGCTACTGGTAGCTAATACTTTTTTATGATCAAGATTATGACCAATTGAAAACTGTTTTCCGATCATTTAAGTCTTCCAGGCTTTCCCTAGCTTCTGCGTATAACGAGTGTAGTAAAACTGTAGGTATAAAGACACATATGGATATAAGAGATAGAGATAAATAAGTAAACGCACATATAAACAGTGATAAATTGGCTAAGACACCGCATAGGCACAACGCAGTAACACTTACAAGTAGCGCTGAAAGGTAAAAGTTGCCATTTATGTCTGTCTTGTATAATATAGTAATAATTGAAGAGTGTTCTTTTCCGTATAAGGAGAAGTGTTTTTTTGCATGTTCGCCGTTCATCACTGACGGTAGTAGGCGAGACTGATGGGTGGATCTGGCTTTATTTATCTATTGAGCACAATCTGGTATTCATTAGAATCGTAGTAGATTAAAGTTTTAGACACTTCCGAGCCTTAGAACCAAAAATTTTACGGTAGAAGCTTTCGAAGGACAAGAGCGTTCACGTAGTATTAACACAATTTGATTGCATGAGAATCGTAGTAGAAAACAACTTAAGACAATTTTCCGAGCAGTAGAAACAAAAAAAATAAAGGAAAATATTTTGAAGGAATACGTACATAACGGTAAGGTATTTTGTTTTACAAACTGAAAAACCAGAAGATGCAGAATTGGTTTTAGGGTTAGATACACTTGTTCAAGAAGAAAAAAAAAACAACAATAAAAAGAATACAAACCAATTACTAATCCTGAATAAAAGCAAACGATCCAAAACAGAAGAAGAAAAGGAAAATAGTCTTTTTGTTTCATTCCCATGAACAAAGTAGCAAGACATGTCAAAAGCGAATTCCCCAAACATGAATTGGACTACATCAGTGGCGTTTTGTCGTGTACGATGCGTAGGAGTAACGTCTGCCCGTGGCGCGTGTACTGTATGAGCTTTATGACCGCTAATAGGCAATAATGTGCACCTCTTGACTCGGAGCGCAAACAATTAACACGGAATGAAGGCAGCAAGGTGATCCAAAAAAGATGAAAAGAAACACAAGCAGTCGATTTTTACACCATTCCCATGAACAAAGTAGCATGACATGTCAAAACCGAATTCCCCAAGCATGAATTGAACTACATCAGTGGCGTTTTGTCGTGTGCGATGCGTAGGAGTAACGTCTGGCCGTGGCGCGTGCACTCTAGAGTTTTATGACCGTTAATAGGCAATAATGTGCACCTCTTGACTCGGAGCGCGGGGGGTTAAGTTATTGGTGCGATGTTAGACTCAACTTCGACCTTGGAGATGTTGATTGTATCTGCTTTATAGAATTTAAAATGCCTATGATTTTTGAGACATTTATATGATGATAGTTGTTTATTGTTTTAAGGTAGGACATAAAAACGTCTTTAGGTTAGTAAGCCTTTGTAACGGTAAATTCACTGGGATTGTCGAAGATAACTGGTTTAACAACAAGCAGGAGAAAAGTCCGTGGCTTTTAAAAGTCATCAACTTTTTAGATTTTAAAAGGAGCTTTTCAATTCAACTCATATTTATAAAGAAACTATTGATGAACCTGTCCCAGGGGAATGTGATTAACAGATTTTTAAAAGGACCAGTGGCCTGTCTGTCTCTTTGTTCAAAACAAACCAGGAAGTAGTTAACACAGCTCCCGTAATCCCGTATAAAAACGTTGTTTCATTTGTACTTTGCGTGTGGTTTGCATGTCTTCGAGTCCTTAAACCGTTTTACTAATAGCCCTGACGTGACTTTATACGTTTGGATCTCGAGCGTCGATCTCAGATTCTCTAGCTCAACCGTCTTAATGTGTTGCTGATGCTATACTATTTCTTGCCTTTATGGCCCTAGTTTTGCCCAAGGCTTTAATTTAGGTAATGCCAAGTGGATGCAGCCATTTGAGTTTATGATGTATGTATTTGAAGATGACATATTGGTTGGTATTTTGAATCGAAGCTTACACGAGTTTTGAGACTCATAAGAATATTTTCACAGACTTCATAAGAATATTTATTAACTTAATTTTATTTCACACTTCTGAGTAATATTGTTGTGCCATAAAACGATAGCAGAATACTTTAGTCAGTTGTTCCTTAGCTTTTCTGAATCCATCTTTAGAATACTTGATATTTCTTGCTGCAGGTAAATTGGTGCGGGTATCTATAAAACGTTTTTCTTCTTTTGGTTAGCTCCGTCGTAAAAATGCCTTAAACAAATGTTTACTTATAATTACAAGCAAACATCGTATCATTCTTATTATTCGATTTATATCAAATGCAGTATTTGATTTAATCAATTTATGAGTCGGGTCGGCCGACGGGAAGTCTTCAATTGTAATTATTGAGAGCTTCATTCGCACTCCTATCAATGTAAAGTTTTGTACGTGTGCGTATGACTAACATCCGGAATGGACCATCTGCCGCATCACTTATCTTCCATTTGACGATATTATATCTGATTATATATCTTTGTATAATGGTTTCCAAGGAAACGAACAATGTAATGAAACGAGCCAAGAGGATCATCGGTGATGATAAGCTCGTCGAATCGAAGCTCCAAAGTCTTGAGCATCGATGCCGAGTTGCTGGCCTGTCGGTTTTCTATCGTTTACATTTTGGGGAGTGTGCGACGGAATTGCATAACTTAATTCCGCCAAGCCCGTTCCACCATCGGACCACAAGACGTACGGCGATGTACCACCGGTACATGGTGGACATCCCACCTATACGCACAAAACGTTTTGGGAATACATTCATTGTGCGTACAGCTAAGGAGTGGAATTCCCTGCCTGAGTCTGTGTTTCCTGATAGCTACAACCTGGGAGTCTTTAAGTCAAGAGTGAATAGGTTACTTCTAGGCAAGCGTGCTCCACCTTAGACCGCATCATCGCTTAACATCAGGTGAGATAGCGGTCAAACGTACGCCTATAAATATAAAAAAAAAAAAAAAATGTGCATTGCAAACCACAAATTCTGGATTGAATGTGTGATGGTAGGTTATTGAACACCTGTTTCTAAACTTTAAGACATAGGTATACCAATCAGTGCTCTGATTTCCGTCACTTTTTAAGACTTAATTAAAATAATTCTGAGTCAGTGACAAATGTGTTTTATGACAGGCTTTTGGACAAATGACTTAAAAGAAATAATCTAAGTCACTTTGGAGTAATCTTGTTTCATTTTATGCGGTGCGATAAATAAAAAATGGTGCCTTTTTAATTGAATCTAGCTAAAACGCTGCAGTTGATGATGATGTCAACTACAGCTATGAACTGAATAAGGAAAAATATCATAAAACTGAATTTATGAGTATAGTTGTAAAAGTTGTTCTATAACATTATCATAAACTTACACCACACGCTAGTTGCAGAAGCTTCCCATTACGTTTAATATCCAATCCCATGTTTTGAAATCCAATTATTCAATAACATGAACGATGATTCTAAGGTTTATAGCTCTTTATGCATGTTTATTACTTACACATTGATTTCAAGTCTGCATCTTCAATAAGATTTATATCAATAGCGTCATTCATTCGTCTCCTCTGCTCCAACATCTATCTAGTCTTCGTTTTGAATTATGTTAATGGTATTTACTATTTGGTCCCTTTGATTTTATTCGTTCGATCTATGCGTACTGTTACCGAATTTGATTTATCGGCTAGCTATTTACGTATGACGTATCGAGGCGGCTCTTTATAAGTCTCTACACCGGCTGACAGGAGATGGATGTCTGGACACGGTCTGTTCCTTATTGCTGTCGTTTGTTCTTGAATTTATTGGACACGAAGTAACGGTTGCGTCTGCGCCGGCCCTACGGTGGTCGCCGTCCGACGTGCCCGCGTAATATATTGTACGGGGAAATGCCATCCGCGTAAACCTGTTGACTCTCTTTAATGTCATAATTTATATTTGAAATGTATTATAATATTTTTTAATGTCGTAATTGAATTTATGTCGCTGTACGTTACGCGTACCTTTGAGGTATCTATTGGTTACTTTCACTGTCATCGCAATATTTATTCTACTTGTCGTTGTCTCGTGTAATGTATTCGTTGAGAAATGTACCTCTCACAGCATCGTCTGTCATGTATCTAAAATATTTATCGCCGTTATATACGGTTGTTTTCTAAACTAAAAATCCTTCGGTTGCCAAAAAGTTGGTAGGTATATCAATTAGATGACAAATAATCTGGCAACGTTTTCTTTATTCGCGGAATACATCAATGCCTGTGGTCGTGTTACTTACCACTTTTATAGCGTGGGTATCTTGACAAGATAATAAAATTTGTTTCTTTTTCGTGAGTTCCCATGTTGTTCCAAGCTTATACCTTACCGTAATGAATGCAAAAAAATAAGGCCCCATACCTATGTTCTCTCGGAATTGTTTTAGTCGTGTTTTTTAATATATTATTATTGTATTGCGAGCGAAAACACTTGAAACGGACCTAGTATATTGTACCATTCGCCTCACGAAGGCGATAAAGCAATGAATGTGCACTAACTAGCGGTGGCGGTGTTATTTATGACGACCGATACCATCGGCACGGACTTGTCAATCACATGGATACGTACCAGACATCAAAATAACACTTGACCATTTCACGGTGCGTGGAATTGTGAGACTTATTGGTGAAAGAATAAGGAATAGAAACATGGATGGGAGCAAAACGTTCTGAAAGTGTGGTGCGCTGCGTGTTGGCTGATCGGCCACGGCCATCCATCATTCATGAGCGCGAGCGCGTAACGAGCCTGCTTTATTCGAGTTCACTGTGGATGCGCCTGCGACGGTTTTACACCCTCCCGCTACGTCACACGTACTTGCACGTATTTTTATTGCTGTATCACGAATGTGTATATCAGTTTTAAATGTACAATATGATCAATGTCTCTGTTGAACGTAGGTATCTGACCCCAGTATATTCACGTTTTTCTTTCATATTCATATTTCTCCTGACGGATACCATCTATTCATGTTTGAGTTATTGTGGTTGCATTGTTATTCGTCTTTTCACGAATATCATTGAAGAAAATACCTTGAAAGCCCCGTTGAAACGACTATCAGATAGTCGGAGTTCGCATATTTGAATAACTAATGTTGCTGGCTCCCCACGTACAGGAGTGATGTTGGTAAAGGTTGTGAGGATACTCTAACGATGGTAAGATTGTATCGCAGCAGTGACGTTTCAATACAACATGGATCAATCGACGTAGGAAAGTATCGGCCGATCAATCGGTCCCCTTCTTGAATGCGTTATCGGGGATCTCACTACCAGTGTTGCTAGGGTCGTTGAGTCGTAAGTTACGTTTCGTTTCCTGGAATGTTACATTTTTGGCGCAAAAGTTACATTTTTTTTTTTACCTACGTGTTTTGGGGTCGGAGGCAAATTGATGACAGAAAAATGGCGGAATATAAAGAAATCACGAAACTAGAGACGTGAATTGGAGATAAAAAAAAAATAAACATCAAATTCACTAACCTGGCATCAGTTTTTTTAAACTATTGTATAGTAATACTCGCAGAGGTTTAAATCATAGTAATCAAAAATCGTTGATTTATTTCACACTTTAATTAACTTGTTTGCACCTGCAATAAAATATATATGGTTAAAGTGAATGCTCCAACCAGCCCGCGAAATTCAAATTTTCTTACGTTTTTTGCAATTTGCAGGTCAGTGCTATAGAAATTTTGAATTTCGCGGGCTGGTTGGAGCAATTCCCCTTAATACGATATTTTAAGTTTTATTAGTTTAACTCTGACATGCAGTTTACCAACAAAATAAGATATTAGTAGCAAAGCAAATTAATTCAAAAAACAGCGTTTCACAAACCTTTAAGTTAACAGATTTTGACTTAAGTTGTTAATTATATAACTTAATGTTACTTGTAAGAAGTGATTTAGGAGGTTCGTAATCAATAGCACTTTTAATATTTTGCTTGACTGTCATTAGAGCAGCTATTGTGTCTGTATTTAACCTATTGCGATGGTCAGTTTTAATAAGTTTCAGCTGGCTGATAACTCTTTCCACAGAAGCGTTAGAGAAGGGTAGAACTTGAAGAAGGGCGAATGCTTTTCTCAGATTTGGAAACATAGGCTCCTGCCCGACATTCTTTAAATTGAACACAGCTTTCCAATAATCTTCGGCATTTAAATTTGGTAGTAAATCCAGTTCTTTATGTTCCAGAAAATCATGATGCCGCCATTCTGTGTAGGTCTTGTTCATTGAGACACTCTTGTAAAACTGGATATCTCTTTATTACTTTTGACAGATCCTTAATTTTAAATGATTGTGCCTCTTTAGGATTTAAAACGGATATCGTTTCAAATATTGGATCTCTAAAGTCAAACCTTTGCTTGATTTGGTTGATGACTTCAATATAGAACGCTAGACAGTTTTTTCTCACTTTTGCTGTCTCAGCTCTGGTGGAGGTTGAAGGATTTTCATCTTCTAATTCTTTTATTAAATAGATGCCTGTGCTGAGATTCCCAGATATATTGCTTCTAAAGGCAAGAAATGTCTCGGATTGGCGTGTTCTATATTGAAAGCAGGTGTGATTTTCATGTAGTTAAATTGTAAATAATTGGAGCCTATTGTTTTTATTAATTTTTCGACTTCCGGTTGTAGACAATGAAGTAGTGGTTTTTCAGATTGAAACAATTTATTGAAGTCGTTAAGAAGTTCCAGGGTGTAAGACATAAATTCTAAATAAATTTTAACTACTTTGCTGTTTAAGGTTTCCAAAATGTTTTCTGTTGTTCTGCTGGGTTCCTCGAAAACTTCCATTCGAAATTATTCCTTTAAAGCGTCATGTTGTTCAAGTGTTCTGTCAACACATGCTTTAAGAGAAAGCCATCGAGTATTCGATGGGCTCAAAATTTTATGACAGTCAACCTCGAAAAATTTTTGAAATTCTTGTAACTTTAATTGTCTTTTAGAGCTCCTAGAGAAATGTGCAGCAATATTCCGTAACATGTCTTCTACTGTTCTTGGTAGCTTTAAACATGCTTTTGAGGCCACAAGATGAATCAGATGGCAGCTGCATTTAATGCAAGTTATGTTTGGTACCTTTTCTTTTAAATGCGAAAAAACAGAGTTGTGCTCGCCAACCATACTGTTTGTTGTATCAGATGCGAATCCTATAAAGTTTTTAAGTGGAATCGAGCGCACCTTCAGCCAGTTTATTATACCTGCACTTAAGTCTTCTGCTTTACTAGAATCAGCCTCAAATATATCGAGAAATTTAGTCTCTACGCTTCCTGTTTGCGGGTTATAAAATATTATCGTAACTGCACATTGTTTTTTCACTGTGTTATCAGTGGTCTCGTCCATGATGAGACTGAAAAAATTTCCGGGCTCTTTTATGATGTTAAATAAATCGGCAGTGCTTGCCGGCGCTATTAATTTTGTAATAATGTTAGTGGCTTTGGTTCGACCTAGAGTCACTTTCTTAGCTATGTTTGAATCCGGGAATATACTTGCCATAAAAGGCACTAAATCATCCACTAATGAAATCGGCAAATTGTGCTCTGCTATAAACGCGCTAATTTTTAGTTCAGTCCTTTTAACAAGCTGGTCTTCGGGTTTAAATGTGAAGAGTTCTTGAATGGGTTTGTTAGTTGCTATTGTTTTTATGTTGTTTTGGTGCTTTATCGTTGCCATATGTTTATCTAATGCAGGTTTATGATTGGTGATATTGGTGTCACATACTTTGCAGTAAGCCACCGATTCACCTTCAGTTGTTTTTTTCAGTAACCATCTACTGTACAGGGCATTAGAAAGCCATTTATCGTTAAAATTATATGCAATTTTTTGTTTTTTACCAGGTGGTTCTGATTCTACGAGACGTTTTGTATGACTAGACTCGGGGGTCCTAGGTCTCGGTTTGGTTATTTTTTCGGATGTGCTAGCTATGACTTTAGAGGTAGAAGTCACAGAAGTTGTAGTTGTTGTTATTGTTGTAGTAGTTGTTGTAGTGGTTGTAGTTGTACTTGTTGTAGTGTTAGACTTTCCACCTTTTATCAGAAATTTATCCATCTTCGCAAAGTTATTTTATTTTTAAGTTATTTTACAGCGATTTTCTTTTAAAGCTTTCAAACATTTACTTTTGATCCATGCGACATGCGTGCTGCAAAAAAATAAAAACCACCACACCCATAACTCCTTAAACACACGTGTGACATGCATAGACATAATATTAGAATGGATAGTATGGACGGATAAGTATAGATTATGTAGTATACACGTATATGTTTGAATGTAAAACAGAAAGATTTAAATGAGAAAAGTTAAGTGCAAGAAATTAAATCTAGGAGAATCAAGACTTTCTCCTCTCCTCCCAATATTTCTCATATTTATAGGCAGACTTCTATGTCAAACAGTACATGCATAGGTACAAATAGGACGATACCTTTATGTATAAATAGTAACAACCCGCTTCGTGCTCCGCATGAATTATGATACATGCAAATAAATTATCTTCATGAATAGTTTTAGTATGTATAACCCACCGCTTACGTTTTTTGCAATTTGTAGGCCAGTGCTAGGTTGTATGTTGATTAAAATATTATTTGCGGCTGTAAGACATATGTAGTTACAGAATCATAATCATCAAAATCATCAATACAACGCTTTAAGTTCATAAAGCTCTAGGAATGACTTTTTCTGTTTTTTTTTTGTTCCTACGCCTTTATGAAATTGAAGGGTTGTATTGGCGATTTTGATTATTATAATTCTGTAATTAAATACGTCTTACAGCCGCGAATAATATTTTAATCAAAATACAACCTAGCACTGACCTGCAAATAAACGCAAGAAATTTTGAATTTCCGCGGGCTGGGTGGCGCATTCCCCGAACGAACTTTAAAACTTAAAAAAAAAATATAATTAAGTAGGTAATATTTAAATGACGTAGTTATATTTTTTTACATAGGTATATTTTTATTCGTAAAAAAATCGGCATGTTTAATTTTTCGCACCAGTCTTTACGGCAATACAAAAAAAAAACATACGATCTCGGATCGTCACGGGTGTCTTTACCTACTGGGTAATCATTGAGTCTAGTAGGTATGCCTAAGTAACGTACTTAATAACAAGACTATTACTTATCTTCGAGCCTTGACGATAATAATAACCTTAATATTTTACGGAACTTTGATTGTTATTCAAACAACTAAAAGCTCGGTCATAATTGGCTAGCCTAGAACTAAAGTGGTCTATTTAACATTTATGGCAAAATCAATCTATGAGCATTTATGTACTTAAAAACAATAAATGAATCCGAGCAAAAGTGGTCTAAGTTCATTATGCATTTAACTATCGTATAAATGTTTAACAGCAACTTAACATACATTCATAAGTACATAGTGACTTCAAACGTGTTTCGTTTGATAACAGAAAATGTTTATTTTGTATAATAGACCACTTTAGTTCCAGGTTAGCCAATTATTATCAATAATTCTATGGTCTGTATTTATGATAGTCACTCGCGGCTATCACATTCACGACAATTTGAAAATCTTTAAGGATAAACTTACTTACATAACAATAACAAAAAAGTCACCGGTACTTCCCTCACACACTTTTCTCACAGTTTTATGACAACAAACAATATTACAATGAAACAAAACAAATCACAATCTGACATTTCTCTGTAGCTTCAAAACTGCGAACGTCGGGTACTCGCGAGGTAGGAAACGAACGCGCACACGCTCAAGCAAAATCAAGTTTTAAACCGTACAAAATACGTTTCATTTTCTCATGGCACTTTCCATTCAGGGCCATGTCTTTGTGTGATATGGAGTGAAGTACTTTTTAGACGCGCCAGTTTTAGGTGCGTTCAATTTATTGCGTTGAATTGAAATACGTTTGTAAAGTGTTTGCAATAAAAATCTAGTATTATTAGTCTCGTTGTTCTCAAAAGTTACGAAAATTGCCTTAAATGTAAAAATTACTTACATGTTACGCGAGGGGGTCAAAAGTTACGAAAAATGTAAGAAATGTAACCTTCTGGCAACACTGCTCACTACCCACTCTCGGGTTCCTAGTTAGGCACGTGCGATGTCGCTTGTTATGCCGCGAAGTCCACTGGCTGTCATTGAAACGTCGTTTACCTGCAGAAAACTGAATAGCAAATTAATGCCGTAAAACTGCATTACAAGTTGCACTTGCAGTATCAACATAGAACTCTCAAAGAATGAGCTGAGCGGGCAATCAAATACCCATTTAAGCAATCCTCTACTGCATTTCTCTACCAATTACAAAAACTTCTGTTTCGGTATTCACGTCTTGTGGGTTTTGCTATTTTAATACAGAAAATTCTGAATTTCGCGGAACTGTAAGGTGCACTTCGTGAGTCCTCAAGATATCATCATTTACATTTTACAAAATAAGTTTGCTATTTCTTCACTCTTCCGTCCTGCCTCCGCATTTTCTCATAAAATGGTTTGGTATGGTCCACAGTCACAGTATTAAATTAAAACGCATTAACATGGATTGTCCGTTTCATTAATAAGTGCTTAGTCAAGGGACCCATCGAAAACTCATCGCTTTCCTTGTCTCGTGCATGATACGCTATCAAATTAAGCGTTAAATGACATCACGAGTGCCTGCTATGAATTCACAATTGAATGCGTTCGTTAATAAACATTTTTTATTTTTATATTTGAATGTTGCGTCGTTGTCATGCTGAGGAATGTCTTTAGAGCCGGCGTCTTGTGAGATACGAAAGTGCCCCATTGTCCGTTGTTTCCGATTTTAGTTTATCATCATCGCGTGTCGAGATGTTATAATAGTCGGTGAAATTGTTAACCGCTCTGTGTCCTAGTGATAACCGTTTGTTTTGTTCCAATTGTTTTATTCTTAAGATCTTTGTCTTAAAAAATAGAAACGAATCCAATAAGTTCTTTACTGTAATCGGTTCGTTAAACTCAGACATTTTGGCAGGTATGTTCGAACGAAATAAATGATTTTGAATCCAACTTATCTGTGTATGTAACAGTGTGATGTAACGTTTATGGCCAGTGTAATCTCAGTGTTTTATGTCCGTGCGGACGCCACTGACGAATGATTAATGACTTGGGCAACGGCGATAGTGAGACGAGCGCCACGGCCGACGCGCCCACTGACAATATTGTCTCATTTATTGCTAATGATCTATTGAATATCTGTACACTGTCCAACGTTACTTTTTCAGTATTCACTTACATAATTTTACTTTCTAATGTAAACGTACCTAACGTTTTAATTAACATAAAGTTAATCATTCAAAACGTTATGTTGATTCGCTGGAATTTTAACGAGCGAAAAAATCTTCGACTTAAGCATTGGCACATTTCTTCTAAAATACAACACATTACATGGATGGCCTCATACTTTCCATAAACACACGTTGCGTATCCAGCGCAACGTGTAATTTTACAAAAACGTTGTTATAATGCCTCACGAAATTGCTGTGATTTGTTTCTGAACTTTCTGAGCCATCGATACCATACCGGGCCGCGATTGCTCGCAATTACACAATAATCCGTGTTGATTCTACAAAATATCATTGTTCCTACAATGTAGAACAATATGCACATTCGTATCACGACTTTCGCTCAATAATATTTCAGTATTTATTTATAGCTGCAAAACAATCAAGTAATATATGAATCTTTCATTTTCCTCATAGCTTTTGACATTTCGTTCCAAGGTCGAAATCGATACATATGGGTACCTACACATTTGGAAACAATATCAGACTATACAGTTGGGGTATTAAATACAAAACAATATTTTGCTCGAATTCGTAAAACATTCCAAGTATAAAATTAATCATTATGAAAAAAAATAGCAGCACGCAATAATGATTCTGTAGACAAACCCGGGTCTCATTATAAAAAAAGGATACGCTTAGCTTAGTTGGCGTCGCGTTCTTTTCGTCACCGAGTATTTTTTATCTTGCTTCTCAGAACCAAGATAACGCGTTTGGAGCGTTCAGACTGTGACGTGTTTTTATAATAATCCCATAGTCACCTAAATTTTGAAGATTTCTCAAATAATTTATGTGTAACAGAAAGTCGATAAGCTTTGGTTTTGTGTGGCGCTACGTTCGGTGATTAACGATGTTGTTAAACGAGTTCGTTTTTACATTGGCCGTTATCTTTTTGTAAGATAAAACATCTTCATTTTCAAGTTCAGTTTTCGTCGTTTGTATTAAGTGTTATGTACTCTGTTTGTGTCATCATTGCTGCACTAGTTTCATCATCAACATCATTAATAACATTGTCTTCGTAAAGCGATGCACTATTTCCCTAACCTTCGTTGGGAATTAATATCATGTTAGTCTCGGTGGATGCAGGCTCTCCGTAATTATCGTTGCATCGATTCTGTGCGCCCGTAATGAAGATATCGCCCCATCTTCTCTGTAGCAATTATGGAATGTACAATTTGTTAGAGAGTATATTCAGGGCTATTATTTGATGTTAGATTATTATTCGGAACAATAGATTTTTTTGTATATGGAGTGTATTAAGCTTCATGTTATTCGCGTCTCTACGTAGGCACAGATTTCTTGATAGGCCGTTCACCAGTAAGACGCTGGACGTGCATAAATAATCGACCATAATCAGTTTTTATCTCGACGACACACTATTTAAGCGTTTTTTGATCTCAACTTTATCGAAGTACTACTGCTATGACTTAACATTTATAGATATTTGTTTACTTTTGCATTCGTGTTATTTTCAACCCATCTGCTTTGTTTTCTTCTTCGGTTAGGTGATCTAGTTTAAAATGATGACGTATTCCAACGATATTATTAATGTCATCACTCATCTGTGAGCTCTCGTAAAATATGTAGTTTTTGTATTACAAGAATTAGGTACTTAGATAAATCCAACCATTTATTTATGTTTTTTGTTTCAGATATCATATCCTCGACGTGCATGAGAGCCTACGACCTAAGCGTGATATAAATGTAAGCACTTTAATTATTATGTCTGCAATTAAATTTATTATTACACAACGTGTATCCATGTCTGATGCTGTGGAATTATGTCAAAATTTAAACTCCGTACTAAACAGGCTATTTCAAATTTGTTTAAAGCCGTATCCCGGACTGGTTGGTCTACGAAATAGGTTTACATTTTATGATTTTACTTATTTGGTGGATGTTGTGTCCCCCGTAATCGAGTAAAACTTAATGATACTGCATTCATTGGCTTTAATAAATACTTTGGTTTATAGCCAGTAAACATCGCCAATGTCTAACATTTATTAGTCTGTTTACGATTGTTTCTATAACTATTTTAAAATATTCATAATAATACGTAATAACTAAGATAAGTTTTTACTCCATCGTTATCTATTGAGGATTATCTATCGAAGAGTTACTCAAGGAAGCACACTCAGCCCGACGTTTTAAATAAATGTTTAATAAATAAAACTGCATAGTAAAAAAAACAGGTCAGTTTGTTCGAAAGAGTCGCCGTGGCCCAGGAACGCAAAGGACACTGGAACTTGGAAGAAAATAAATTGGTTTTAGTCAGAGGCTGACACCGTGATTTACCATCCTAAACAAAAATGGGTCCGTGTAGCTTTAAAAGTCCAGTTTATAAGTTTCGTAATGGGGTAACGCAGTTGCATCTCGCTCGACCACAGATGATATCAACACTGTCGCAATTTAACGTATAAAGCTACATGCCATGGTAAATGTGACGTAATTCAGACTCATTACGGAGCTAATAAACACTACTTGTTACTTACAACAGAAAATTTCGCAATAAATAATGAGACGTTTGTAATAGTAATATCTAAACCGCATTCTGATCTCGATCTCATCTGATACGTTTAGTTTATCTAGATCGGTTTGTCACGTTCTCCTTACAAGGGTCCACTGCTGTGTTAGACAGAGACGGATGCTTATTTTCCTGGTTCATTTTGACTTGTAATTATTGTGGGCTAATGAGAGACTAGACTTCTTGGAAGGGCAATTTGCTAAGGATTAAAGCAGGTTGTGAAATGAGTTTTGTTCAAGCGTCTCTTTAACGCATGACGGTCAACGAGCCAACTCTTTTACGTCGACGACTTTTTTGTGTGCTCTATGGATACTACAGTTACGTTTTTTAAGAGTACTTTGCGTGGCTCTGGTTATGACTAAACAGATTTTTTGTCCTCTTGTTACGTAATTTTTTTTTATCTGTATCATTATTATCTGTGTGTTTTTAGGGTTCCGTAGCCAAATGGCAAAAAACGGAACCCTTATGGATTCGTCATGTCTGTCTGTCCGTCCGTCGTCCGTATGTCACAGCCACTTTTTTTCCGAAACTATAAGAACTATGCTATTGAAACTTGGTAAGTAGATGTATTCTGTGAACTGCATTAAAATTTTCACACAAAAATAGAAAAAAAAAACAATAAATTTTGGGAGTTCCCCATACTTAGAACTGAAATAAAATAAAATAAAAAAAGACCTATTCGTGTGGGGTATCTAAGGATAGGTCTTCAAAAATTATATTGAGGTTTCTAAAATATTTTTTTCTAAACTGTTGTTTGTTGTTTGCGCGAGACACTTCCAAAGTGGTAAAATGTGCAACGTCTGTAACTTCTAAAACAAGAGAATGATAAAACTATAAAAATATGATGTACATTACCATGTAAACTTCCACCGAAAATTGGTTTCAACGAGATCTAGCCAGTAGTTTTTTTTTTAATACGGCATAAATCGTAAACGGCAATTTACCTTTCATTCAATCAACTCCAATATAAAAAAAAAAATAAACATCGATCAAAGTTACAACGAATTACAAGAACTTTTATATTATGTTACTTGCTGCTACGGAACCCTTCATGGGCGAGTCTGACTCCTTATATTATACTTCAAATAAATCTTGTAATTCATAAGTTCTTTGTTATATAAGGAGGATCTGTAGTCCAGCCTTTCTCTTGAACATCACATTTTATCATTAGCATCTAGCGTTGATGCAGTGTTTCAGCGCTGATTCTCTACGGGCGCGGTAACGCCTTCGTCTGGTTCGTTGCGGTGCCTTTCGTGTGTGCAATTATCTACGCGTTCAGATGCATCGCACTACATGCGTCGACACAACGTTTTTATTTATTTACTCGCTGGACTTTTAATTTTAATCTCTTATCCTGATTGTGTGTTACCATCGAATTGATTACTTTATCTCTAGGTCTTAACTTTAATACTACGTTATTAATTATCACTTTATGCTACAAATTTTTGCTATTTTTAGTATTTTTTGTGATGAGAGTGTTGAATTTTATAGTATTTTTATGTAAATAAATATCATCAGAGTATATTTTAAGCGTTTTATTATGATTTATGAAAATAGCAATGCTAGATTGACTGTAATCTTTATTTAATACGATACGATTTAAGATCGTTTTAATTGAATTGTTTTTTCTATTAGATTTATATTGACTTATCCTTATCTGTTGATATAATGACGGTTATCTTTTTTTAAATGAAGTCTTCAGATTATTTATGAGAATTTTCCGTTTTAGTAGGTTCAAATGTTTAGTTTTTTTCGCAATGGTTAGGTCTGCCTCTATTTGTCTCTTGTTTTTTTGTACTACAGCAAAAATTACTGCTTCGAAGTTTTATCTTCGCAGGATATGTTAGTGATTGCTTAAGATCTAAGTCCTACTGTAAGTATAATTTATTTTTACTTACCCACTATTGTCGAGGATTTGTTTACAAGTTACTGGTTAGTAATCCAAGCATAATATCGGACACAGCATCTAGTAGGCAGCTTGTAAGTAACGGGTGGTTTCCCACGCGCGCAGGACATGTAGATCGTCCGGTGACGATGAACATTGTACAACCACCGGATTTATCGCATGTGATTTCCTTTCAGCTACTATGTTAGAAAAGGTTTGTTAAGCTCAGATTTGTTTTGTAAGGTTGGGCATTGCTTGGTCTCTTATATTGGTACCTAATAGTAGAAAATGGAAAGAGTTGTTGGAAAGTAGGATATGTAGCAGACAACTAGCATTTATATTGAAGCAAGAAAAATAATTAATGATCTTGTTTTCCGTAGCAAACTTACAGCAGAATCAGCGTTCACTATGAGTAGCATCATTAGACGGTAGAGACCATAAAGCGATCAAGTACTAGAAATTCATTGCAATCCGTACCATTTTATTATAAGCCCATCTCAGACACATTTCCTCATGAGCCCCTTGTCATCACGACCCTGCGTGTTGCAATCTTCATAAATAACGAGTTTATGTGAATCTATTTGTGATTCCACCGTCTAGACAGATATATACATGTCCAACATGAAATTCTATTTATGCGAATCACATTAAGCTTTCACCGTTTCTAACATGTTCCGTGTTCTCTATTGCAGATTGAATGAAAATTGAATTTAAATACACTTTGTTACTAACGTTGACTGTTAACCCCTCGGTTCTACGAGCTTGTCAGTTTCTGTCTTGCTGGCCTTTCTTTTGTTTTTAGTCTTCATAGACTTGTCTTCATAGGCACTTGGTAGCTCCACTATTGTTATCTCTTTTGGTTGCGGGATTTTTTCCCTTGCCAACTTTTTAATTGATAGTTTGTTTCAGTTATCTACATGTGCTTTAAAATGCTGTTTCTTGTGGGATGGGTTTGTTTCGAATAGTCTATAACTAATTAGCTTTCTGTAAGCATCATTGTTTCGTCTACGTTTCTATTTTATAGCTCTACAGAGGAAATGGCGTACAGATTTCGTAATAGTACTTTGCTGTTATGTTTATAATGATTATAATTACTAGTTAGCTTTATAATCGTTAAATATAATAATATGATGTTACTATTTGCAGATACTTTATGGATTTATTAGTTGCTGTAAGTAGTAGGTAGTTTAATTTTATTGCATTTATAAACAGTTCTATGAACTATAAAACTTGTATGTCAGGAAAAAATAGTGGCGTTTAATCGACCTAGTTATCGACAAATATACATGCACTGATAGTTTTATCTATTGTTCTAGATAGTTAAAAGCGATGAAGATGTTTCAATAGTCATCTTATGTATCTCTCACTGTTCTTATCAACTTTTAGTTACAAATATATGAATGAAGACGTAGATATGGCTGTTTATTTTCTGTTCTTTGTCTATTCCGTTATTGATTGAGAAGTTTCAGTTCGATACTTTTTCGTGAACTAGACATGTCGTGTCGGCTGCATGACGTTATAGCAGGTTCTGGTTCTGACATTTATCCGTTGCAGGATATTAATCTGTAGACTGCCCTTTTGTTTTCACATCACTTACAATACAAATCTTTATTTTCAATTTTAGAAGTTATTGTCGAACATTTTATCTGATCTGGCAACGTTTCATTCAACTTTATTTATTTCGGTTGGCAACAATCAGTAGGCATCACTCGTTTTATAATAAAACCTTCGCTACAAAAAAAAGGTGGTAACGGATTCTCGGAACTCTATAACCATTCCGTAGCGAAAAGAGATAATCAATGGAATTTCGGAAGCTGGCACCAATCGGACTAAGATATTAGTTTTTATATTCGATGCTTTTGCCCACAGGCGTGAAAGAATTTATGTAAATGATCAATCATCCGATTGTAATGATCGTTTCTAAATATTTGATAGCCATTCCTTGTTGATACAAGATTATTATTCAATTTGTTTGTTAATGAAGATCTTTTAACGTCGTTGTTGAAATATTTTGATGGTCCATAAAGTATATCATTAAGTTGCGACACTGAGGAACTGATTAGGGAATATTAAGTTGGAGCTACTCTACAGGGTACTTTCGAATGCCGATATTTTAATAGATATGCTTTTATAACTATCCTATTAAAGTGACGCGACTTGTCCCTATTCATAGTATACTTATAACTACAGTAAAATTTATTGACATTCATAAAAGGTCTCCTGTGTTGATTTCATATTGACGGTGTGTTTCAGATATTGAGATACATTTCCAAAAAAAGATAGCTTTGTTTGCATTAATACCGAGTACTTGATAAAATTGAGTGCCTAGCCTTTTTTACCGATAAAGTAAAATGTGATAGCTGTGTGACGTGTGACGATTGTACCTACCAGGGCCCTCAAACTGTTTTTCGTGGGTTCCCCTGCAGTAGAGTTCATTGATTAGATTTGTGTTTCCTCCCTCGTCATCATTATTCTCTTGCTTATGTCGTAATTTGTTTGGGGCATCTCCTCTCTAGCTACAATATTACCTTTCACACAATTTATCCATCGTTTTTTGTGTGGTAATGTATAAACTGATAATCCTTATTCCCGTTATAAGAGCTTACAAGTGTGTGCGAAATTGAACTTGAAATGTACCTAATGTTTTGCTTTCTCCAAAATCTTTTAGTCACAATATTTTAAATATTGGGTTAGTATGCGAATTTTGGCACGGTCGCAGGCGCATAGCTGGCGTTTGTTCGCGCGTCGGCGCCCGCACTCAGTCCGCCCGCGCAAGTTCGACTCATTAGCTCCGTGATTTACGCCAATTTTACACTCGATCGCCTCCATTATTGGCTGCCATATTTATTGTCCTACTAGCCGTTACTCAGCTAAATCATTCACACAAACATCGTTAGCTTTACAGCTATTGATTACTCATTAATATCATGCAAATCAATAGAAAACACAGTTACGTGTTTAATCAATTAAAACGATTGCTCGTAATTAAAGTTATCACGTTAGTAACGCTATCAAGTACAAGCCTATAAATATTTATCACGTCAATATTTATTTACTGCAAATAAACAATTTTCTAAACTAATTTGCATCTTTCTACCACATCGTAACTTAGATCCTTTCACTACAAATCTTGGGACTCAACCGATTATCGGCCTTAATGTGTGCGAAGTAAGGCTAGACGTGTCAATTTATACGCGATGAAAAATATTAATTGTAGGGTAGCCAATCGCGTGTGCCGATGTCAACTGATAGCTGAGACTTCCTGTACTTCAGTGTTGTGAGTCATTGGTTGCAATCACGCGAATCTGTAGATACGATGGCCGCCCGATGATAAGCCATGCGGATATGGTGTGGCAAACTTTGAGATTGTTTGATTTCTAATGCCGTGTTATTACATAAAGAGATAATCTCCTGGAGAAACCGTTGCTTTAGGGCGACGGTGCTGTCGCGAAAGGGATCTTGGAAACACCTTTACGTAATTAGACAACGGAAGTGTGTGATGCAGTAATTGAAATATCGACACGGTTGCCAGAAAACTGTTGTGTTTTGACGTAAATATTGGAGCTTTTAAGACTTAGGCAGGAACTTCTACATCTATTTTTTTTTCTTTTTTTCAAATAACGTTGCCCCACACTAGGAATTTCTCCTGTATCGTGGGTGCGTTTACAAACATACAAAGTCACATACACAAACAGTCAGACCCGGAACAACTATCTGCAGGTCATACAAATATTTGTTCCGTGCGGGAATCGAACCCACGACACGCGACGCAGCAGCCGATCACTCAACCGCTGCGCCAACCGTGCCGTCAACATCTGTATCACATAATGCTCGTAGATGACTTGATGACATTTATATGTTGTTGACGTTGTTGTTGTTGTTGTTGTTGTTGTTGTTGTTTCCACGTAACCGTCCTAAATAGTGGAGCAAAATAAGGTAGATTATTATTAACTCTCTGTAATTAAACATTTTCAGGGAAATATGTGAGAAGCATCGAAGAAGAAGAATTGGTTCCTTATGTTGTTCCCAATAAAAACAATTTGTATTGTTGTATTTTGAAGCATATAAAATCATTCCAAAAGAAAATTAACGATAACGGGTGGGATTAATGCATGACTTTCATAATATCGGAATATCAAACAAATACGTAGAATTTAATCATTAAATCAAATTACAATTTTTTTCAGTTGGGGTAATTGATTAAGATAAATCGATACAGAAATTGATCGTTCTACTTTACGAGAAAAGATTATTTAACACGGTGTTGAGAAATACTTGAATCGATGTCACCAATACGCATCTGTGACCAGCAATAATAAAATAGAATGTCTTTGCGATTATGATCAACTGAAGCTGCGATTTCACAATACGTCCCGTGCTTGCATTGTGCGTTTCACAATCATTGACTGTACCAATATGTGTACGCACACTTGCATTTTAGGACCGATTATTAACTCCTAGTGCTCGCCATGTAGTATCTTAATGAAATATTTCATGTGTTTAATCTCATGTTGATCTAAAAATGTATGTCACCGGAAAATGGCAAACTCCGTAAGATTGTAAAATATCGCGTGAAATTGTAAACTTTTTTTTTCTGAATAAGATATGGATATATTGGAAACTATTAAATTATCATTTTAACTATATTCTCTTCCTTTTCCAATGGGTTTCATTCTACTATTATTTTTTTTCACTTTTTACCATTTTCAAAGGCTTCCGCCCTGGTCTATGTCGCCTTCTTCAAGAATTGCGTTATCGAATGCAAAACAATTTTTCAAATCCGACTGGTAGTTCCAGAGATTAGCACGGTCAAGCATACAAAAAAGCTCTTCAGCTTTATTTATTATAGAAAATATGAACTGATATAAATACTTTTGGATCAGCCTATTGTTTAAAGCTGCAATAACTGAGGAAATGTCGTCACATCTTGGTCACCGTATTGTAATTTTGGCGAATTGCACTATCAGTGTCAAAATCGACACGGCCCGAAGCTATTGTCATTTTAATTATTACGTACGTGTCTATGAAACAAGCTTGATGGGTGGGTGCCATAAAAGCTTGATGTCGCAAACGAGATTTCAACATACATCTAGAGATCAGACAAACTAGTAAACAACGCGGCGCACTCATCAGGCGCAGTTAACTTTCCTCGAGTTTCCACAATTAGCGCAATTTGCGTTAATGCGCCCGCGCCGGCGACGCTAGATAAACTCTTGCGCAGATCCGATCAGAACTATACAGCGTGCGACCGCTATAAGTGGGATGAAATAAAGATAAAACTAAATGATAACTAAGACATTTATTAGTCAGTTACAACGTCAAGACCGACCATATTACTATACAGAGTTGAAAAAGTATATTTTAATTAATAGTCATCAATTATGCTTACACTTCGCAAACTATTATTAAAACACTATTTTCCTCTTCATATAAAATATATTTATTAGATTAAATTGATTATGTTGTATGCAAATCAAGCGATCATTTCTATGTAACTATGAATAAAATAACAAATGGAGAGATAGCATGTTTTTGACAGATGATGTAACATAGTTAAAGAATTACTCATCCGCCGCCAGTGACTTTGGGTTATCGCAATTATAATTGCGAATCAATTTTACTTTGTGTGACTAGATTCTTTAAATAAAACTATGTATGTGTCATATCTTCCAAATAAAAAAACTAATGACATTATTGATTGTGATTGGCTTTATCTCAATTTATAGGTACACATTGCTCTCAATATGTGTTTAATTTTTTCCATACCTCTACGAAAAGGAGGATACCCTTTCTTTCGTCTCTTTTACTTTCTAACGTATAGGTGTATAGTTTGTTTCCTATCTCAAGCATATTCTCATGAAACGATTAATCACAGCTCTTAAGTTTATTCGACAAGCAACCTTCTTGCGGTAAGTGTTTTTTGTCTACAAAAATACAACATCCTATACAAGATTTAACACGATACATGGCGCCCATGGCGGTCCGGTACCGGTTTACATTCGAAACTTAAATCTAATTCCAGCTCAATATGATTCTAATTATAACTCTTATAGTTACGACTTGCAATAACCCATGGAAAGTAACACTGATTACAAAATCTTACACTAGGAAGATCGGATTATGTAGAAAATCCAGTATTCTGAATGCATAAACTTGTTTTTCATCGTTTCACAAAATCGTCTATGTAGGTACGCTCAAATACAATTTGCATTTGGTAAAAGGCTTGGACCATGTCCATTTGAGATGCACTTGTTTTTGTCTGTCTATTGCCAAATTCTTATCCTTCATTGTGGAGAATTTATAACAGCCATTGTTGACAAAAGTTTTATCACAGCTGCTTTCTAATCCAATGAATTCTATTATCTAGATTAAATTGATTTCACTTCTACTCCCATGGTTCTATTCATTCTCTTAAACAATCTCTAGAAAACTACAATTATTGCTACATTAATACTTGAGAAGAATTAGAGTTCAACATTTTTTCACAATGAAGCGATGAATGGTATTCATTTGCATGTCTTTGCTAGCAAAATTGCTATGTGCTCTGTCTCTTCAACTTTTTCTAATTTCATAAAACTTTTATTGAGCGTATGACTCTTTACTCTATTATCCGTTGACGTCAATCGTAGTGATAAATTCTTGGCACTAGATGTTCACTTAGCGTCAATAATTTATATGCGAGCCACTATCTTCTACTGTTTGAATAACTTCAAAAGTAACATAATCAAGCAGATTTCAAGCAATGGTCAATATTTTTCCGTTTACTGTGATTTGGGATTTGATATCTTGACTGCAGAGTTATTATTGCCTACCATTTAACCAAATGTTGATGAGTAATAGAATGTTAGCATATTTTTAATAAACAACCCGATCATTGATTACTTCAAGTCCATTGGAATTGCAAACGACGAAGGAACGACCAATTTACTTACGCACCCACATTATGAATGCTTCGAGGTACCTATCTAATTAAAATTTATGCGCGTACATTAAGTTCTTCACTTATCTACAGTACCCGCGTCTTGTTTATACTGCCAGTGTAGGTATTTTAGAATCCAACCGTACTGACATGAGCACTAATGTTAGTTTCATTTATTCCACAGTAGGTTGTTGCATTGCATGGAACGACTGTGAAACCGGGCTCGTGTTAATGCATAGGTACTTTCCAACCCTTCCATGAACGCGGCTAAATCTTTTATCGCTACCAAATCGTCTGTCGTAAATCCCAAGTCTCGGCCCATTGTTGCCGTACACGGTACTTATATGGGAGCGACCAAAATAAATCACGAACAAAACCATATCGGCGCGATCGTAGACTATCTCGGTCGAATCGACCGCGGGGGACTACATCGAGATACGGAGATATTACGCTATTGAATTAGCATTACCGCTGTTCTCGATATTGTTGTCCGTGGGCAGAGGCATGCCTCATAATTCAGTGTCGCATTATTTTAATTTTCGTCGTGCGTCGCGCTCCTGGGGGAAGCTTGCGAAATCGTGCGAGATCTCTCCTCCTGATAGTATTAGACGCAAAATCCTCACATCTCTGTCGTCTGCGGGACCGTGTGGCACCTGTGGCACGTGTGGACGGCATTTCCCCATGCTCCCTCGCTAAGCTTTACCTTCCTATAAGGAGATGTCCATAAAATATTACCAGTACGCGCCTTCATTATAATCGCATCAATAAATGCCGTTGTTTTTGTTACAGGTGGCTCAGCGACCTGAATGATCTTGACATCGACAGCTCCACCTATTAAACGTAAGTCAACAATACTATAATTAATTTTTGCAAGAAATATTCCACTGCCAGGCATTGTTTATTTCCTTTTGGGGTCATTGCTTTCTTTACTCAACTTTTTATGAGTATGTGTTTTATGACATTCGCTTGAAACTATAAATAAATTATCTTAAAGTTTAATTAACCGAATATGTTTTGTTGATAACGTATCTCACATCCAAAATTAATCAAACGTTGGCCTGAATTTATAGGCAGTTCGGTAAACAGTAAAGTTTCATTAGTTCGTAATAAACTCGTAGATAAAATCACAAATATTTAAGATGTGTATTCATATTTTGTCAGTGATCATTTTCCCCTCGAGTGTATCATTATTGATTGAAAGATAAATCCATCGATGCTCCTGACAAATAAAACCATTATTCAATTACGATCACGTCGCACGCCCGATACGATTGTCACTTGACCGGAGCGGACCCGGGGAATCAAATCAAACGTTAACCTCAATAATGGTATCGGTGATCTATCGGCTGAGGTTTGGTCCAATATTGGAGATATTGAATAATAATTGGTGCACACGAGGCGAGCAGGGCGGGCGTCACGATGGAGATGCTATCAGCAGAGCGTGCCGCATCCATCAGCTCTCGATGTGCCCTATCTGTGCCGGTATCGCGCGCCAACGATAACCATTGTCTTACCGGACGATTATATCGGCGAAATTTGTGCTCGCCTCTGATCGACCGTTTGTCTTTTGCCGCAAATGAGCCGGATAATGGAGGACGCCGCATAAAAGGTGCGCGTTTGTGCTAAACTTTTGCTTAGTCATTAATATGCCGTGGGAACGGAAAGTGTTCGGCACGAGACACCTAATTTTCGTTGCTCAATAAAACTTGTATTGAATAGGTACGTTCATAATGACTACGGCGAGCTTGCAATGCTTTTTATCTGTGTTCTCTGTATAATAAATATTCCGCGCCCGTAACTGCAGTTCATAGCCAATCTTGAACATTACGTGAAAATTTATTCATATTTTAATTGAATTCCGCTGCAATATTGAGCTTTGAACCGTTCGGTTCGAAATACGGTCTTAATTGGCCGAAATGCAATATTTCATATCCGGGAGAGTGGTTCTGTGGACATTAACTCGGGCGACTCATGCGCAGTTGACAGCTACAAGGTGCACGCGTTTAAGCGCAGTGCTCCCGTTCGCGAGCGCGACCACTTAATAGCATTAGTGTCATTGTCTCGCGGTCATTAATAAGACGCTGGACAGTTCTATTGGCCGGCACGCCATAACGGGCCTAACCGTGTTCTGGCATCGTGTCACGAATTTGTATCCTAATGGCCTTAGGGGGAGTTACGATCGCAGACTCCAATGTTCCCGGATATCTGGATAGATACGCGCTGCGACCCACCTACGGATAATGGTGTATGGTTTCAGTCTGCGTTTTATTACCTATCGCGTGTTTAATTTCTGGTTCGATTTAATCGAAATTGGCTAACATAGTATATACTTCTGTATAGCTACAGTAGATGCAGTACTACAATGATATTGCAAATAGTGCTGAACAAGTACCGGATGTAGCTATTTTTATGCTGTAATGTGTAAAAAAATGCAACCTGTATTACATAATGGCGATTTCGCTATGACATACACATTTTCGAATGGTCTCTTTGATTATAACTAAGGGCGATTTTATCAATGAAACTGAACGCGATCAGCATTTATGAACCACGTTTAAGAGCTTTCAGTGTCATTATTTTTTGGCTTATGTTTAACTTACCACCAGATATAGTAACATTTAGCAGTCAAAAATAGTAAATGATCACCAAAATTAAATCCGCATTTTAATGTAAACTTATAACCAAAGTTATAACATCTTGCTATCCTATTTAAGCAAACCAACTCCAAAAAAAATATTCTAACCCAAAAATAGTTAAAATGATACGCAAAAAAATAACATCTCGTTATCCGATTAAACCAAATGATTCACCCACAATAGAAGGGATCTGACGCTCGGCGGCCGCTACCGCGGCACGCTCGCTTCGCTCGCTCGCCTTCGCGCGCTAATGGTCATGGTTCTAACCTAACCTAACCCACATGTTTCACCAGCCATAAAGGGGATCTGACGCAGACACGTTACTATAGAATTTGATTTGCTCGCTAAGATTTGGTGATTATTTACTAAATTTGGTGGTCGAATACAATTTAAAGTGGAGTCGTGACTAAAATAGCTGGTACTATTGTATTTTTAGACTTTATTTTTCTGGTGTTAAGTAGATATTTTTGGTTACAAAACTAAGGATATCAAAGCATTTTATGGTGGTCATTATTACATATTTATCCCCTTATTTTTTTATGGAATTTTGACACTGACAACTCTTGAACACAGTTTAGATGTACTGGTCGCGATCAGTTTCATTGGTGAATTTAAGTCTTTACGAAGTCTTAAGGCGGGGTTGCAGTACTTTTTAAGATTTTTGAACGTCTGAAAATCTAATTAATTATGAGTTTTTTAATAAATAAAAATCATTACATAAAAATTAACAGAACATACCCTCAAGTAAATCGTAAAAATAGAAACGCGATTTAGAATGATTGGCTCGATACTTTTTTTATCAAACGTGACACTAAATTACAATTTTAAACGTGTACTGCTAAGAGATTTTATCACGAATATATATAAAAGTTATATCAATAGATAAAGCTTTTTATTTTGAAGTAAATGTTGAAACCATATTGTATTATTTCTTTATCAGTTTTCGCCAAGAAGAAAAAACAATCAAAATGTAGGCATTATTTCGCTCGCCGGACAGTCGCTGTTGTTTGTCAAAACACACAGTACTGCAACGTCGCATTCATGAAAACCTATCAAATTAAGTTTGTTCATTATCTCTTAGATTTAAAGTCGCCATGAGGTTATTAGCCCATTATTAACCAACACAGATTCATTTTATAGTTACAGCCGACAATTGCTAAATCGCTGCTTCAATTTTAACGAACAGCTGTAAATCCATTTAACTGGTGTGGAGCGTTGCACGCGTACATCAATTAAGTTCAATTAGACCACAACTCGCAGCACCTCTTTGATACACCGACGACGGATTAACTACCAACTTCTGAATTACTCCGATTTGTCGATAACATCCACTCGCTACTATTAACAAATCAAGTACTGTTTATTTATAGTTAAGACGAGAGAGATAAGCCATCACTTTCCAGGAAGACAAGATTACGAACAATTAATTATCTCTAAGCAACATTGGCGAGTTCTCGCGCTTGTTATTACGCGTCCTGATAAACGGCGATGGTATATTTCTTAATTACCCGTTGCATGATACGAACACTATCGGAGCACTATTTCCAACATAATAAGCATTATCATAACAATAACAAGCTAGTAACTCGCGGCATTCGATGTGCTCATGACGGGAACACGATAACCCGGCAAACCGTCTCAGTTGGATTTTGTGCAAGAAACTATACACAACACTTGTGCGCCGCCAATTATTCTGTTTAAATAATATTGAAAATCGAAGAAACAAAAAATTGTGACTGTACACTATTCGGAGAGTGCAATGTGTTAGTGATTGTGAATATTTGAATAGTGTCTCTGTGAGTAGTGCGCGAGAACAATGTGAGTTCGTTTCCTGTAATTTAAATAGAGCTATCATCGATACAATAAGTCAACAACGAATCGGCTGCATCACTTTCTTCATCAATAGATATTTCGAAATCTCCATCAGTGATTGATGGTTCTAGTAATTTACTATTGAAATGTATAATTAGGCTATTGTTGCCATTGAGCGTTCAATAGTAAGTTTACTGAAGTTAAATTATAAGATGTGGAGTTCTTCGTTGTTGAATGAGGTTTTTTTCCGTGTGAGTGAATGGGTCGTTCGTCGTACGGTCTCAATTTCTCAGCAGGCAGTGGGATCATCAATCATCGTCTTGTTTGGTTGAACAAAGATATGGTGTTTTAAAAATTTTTGAACTGACTGACTGACACTTCTGTAATGTTTGCGAAAGTTTATTTTGTTTGTCCAATTAGTTCTATGTGTAAAAGTAAGCTACTCTATTTAGTACAATAGACACGGCAAAGTCTTCTTTTGTTAGATCTTACTCAATGAGATTATACCTTTTAGTTTACAGTTAATTTTTCACGCATATGCATTTCATTCATTCTTTCACATTTAAGTAAATCATTTCTTTGTTATTGTGAACCTGTTGTCCTGCTGCAGGGCAATGGCCTTCCTTCTGTGTTTACTTCAGGTCAAATTCAATCTTTTACGTAGGAGTCTAACTCGTCAAGCCATATTCTTCTAAGTTTATCCAAAACAAAAAAAGCATTTATTTCAATTAAACCATTTACAGGCACTTTTGAATTTTCAAGGTCGGTCTGTCAAAGAAGTGAAGCTCTCTCGTCAAACTATCTCTTTTCGTCTCCGCTTTCGTGGAGTCCGGGCCTTAGGGGCCAAACACAACGCCAAGGCGGTCTGCGTTTTCCAGCTAAGATGTATCCACCGAAGCTGTGCGGAGATGCGTACTGGCTAGACTGTAGCGGAGATATGTTCTGGCTAGGGTGAAGAAATGCTCTGACTACACTGCACGCCGCACATTATCGCTGCGCGCCATCGTCAGCTTGCGAAGCAAAGCTCACATCTCCCCGCCTTGTACCGCGGCCCAGCTCAATCTCAATCTAACTATACAAATATGATACATCTCCGCCCAGTGGTATCCACATAAGCTGAGTGGAGTCGTGATGAGTGGTTAACGAAATTCTATTGGTTTTTGAAAACACGTCTCCACCCCGCTCGTCTCTTCTCCGCTTTGGTGGAGCCCGGGCCTTATGCGGTAGAGTTCTGCGTTCACACATGCGCACATAGAAAACGGTCTAGAAAACTGGAGTTCAGTAATCTTTAGCAGCGATAACACGTCACACGCTCTTTTTACAAAGAAAGCTAAATGTCACTCTCACTCAAGTCTCGCAAATCATAAAGAAAACGTTTCCGTCCAGCTTTTGCAAAAAATAGAACTCCAATAGAATGCGCGTTCACTTTGACCGTTGCTTTTGTGTGTGTAGAATTCTAAGCCACGCTCCGCATAGATTACAGTGAACGCGGAACGCTGAAATCGGAACTCTGACCGCTGGACCGCGCGCAGTGGGGCCGGCCGACGCCTTATACTTTGCCTTGCTTAACTTCAAGATCGGTCTTAACGTCTTCAGTGTTCAAGAAAATAGCAAATTCTCCTACGATTATCTGTTGTACGGAATTGGCTTGTCCATTGCAGCTTCAGCTAACTTATGCTGTTGGCAATATCGATCGTATCTGTCCTATGTAAGAATTATTTTGGATAGATATCATTATGAAAACAAAAATATGTACTTAGGTATTCAAAAAACTCAGTCGGAAACAAAAGTCCCTGGACAGATCTTCAACAAGATAAAAACTTATATAACCAATGTTTATCAGTAAACACATAATAACTAAATTAATACTTATATTTAATTATCATATTTAATTCCTTGTATATAATTAGCTACATCAATATTCTTCACTGTCACTTGTCTCTACAACAAGTTCTTAAGTAGATAATACATTGTTGGTACCTACTTGACTTTATCAGTACTCCACTAGGTAGTTATACCAAGTTATAATCGGAAATTAAGGTGATGATAAATTGAGTAAAAGTCCGTTTTACATATCGTAGGAACTAGACATTGTGATATTTGCTTTTTGACTACGTTATCTAGTATCCATCTGAAGGAATGCACGATACGAAAAAGTATTCCCGAAAGAAAAATATCACCCATTTGAAAACCCTGTCCGGACGTTCGGACGCCCTTCAAACTAGGACAAATCCGGGGGAACCCTGACGGATGGCAGACTTATAAGACATAACCTTAAGATAGAAGATAACCTTATCGAGGTTTGGACTGAACAGATTTTGATTTAATAATACTTTTATGATATGAATAGAGTGATACATTCGACTGCATATAAGCATTATTAAGTATTTTTTAATGACAATCACTCATGATTTTATTGACACTTTAGGGCACCATATAACATTTTTTGTTTGTTTGTATATCCCCGTCCCTGAAAACCCTCATTGATAGTTTACGTCTATTGTTAAGTCACATTATTCTTAATTATATCAAGCACGTGACAAATGCGTCGCAGTCACTCAGCAAACTAGTCATTAAGTACATGACGAATGTTATAACAAGGGACAATAAAGGCGACTGCAAAACTGCTCAAATGCATTCAGCGCGCGATGATATTCGAGTCATATGGGGGGTCCAATATATACTATACTATCACCTTATTAAATACAAGTTTTTCCTAGTTTATAAAGCTTGGTTTGGTTTGGCTTAGCGGGGTCTGTTTAAAAGTTTATTTTCCCATTCACACAATTGAAACGCAACTATCTCAAAACAATGTAACATAGACATTTATCATTCTTGTAGTGGATGTACCCTTCATATAAAAACGCCCTATAAAAACTAATTAAAAATGAAAAGTGTAGTGTTAATATGCATGTGTATTTTAATTTTTGGAGTTGACAGGTATTCTTTTGAACATTATTCGCTTTATTTATGTTTGTCTGTTCTGTTGATTGTATTAATGATTATTGGCAGAAGTGTTATGTTATGTCCTACACGTTTAATTCTTCAATACGTGTCTATTAACCGTCACATCTCTGAATTCACCCTGTTTCAAGATATTTAATATGCCTTTTACAAAATCCCCTCTTTTGGTTTGTCTAAAAAAAAAAGAATATTCACATCCTCCCCCTAATTGAGGTTGGTCTTTCTTAGTGTTAGAAAAAATACAATCTGGGACTACCCAATAACCGTTAAATATGTAGTTGGTTTTGAATAGCTTCGTCAATTTGTATCTTAATCAGTCTGCCACATCTTATTTCAAAAAAAATTCCGCCTGTCCGTATCTCAAACGTTTTTCTTAGGTGCGTCTTTATAAGGATTCATGTCTGCGGGTCTAAAACGGCCACTTTAGCAGAATCAGAAAGCCAATCACGATACCCGTCACTGTCAAATTTTCCCAATCAACCTTGAACCTAATGCTTTAACGATAAAGATGAAAATGAAATTTTATAGACTGTTGTGTGATTAATATTATGATTCCAATATGATTCTCCTAAAATGGCTTTTTTAGCCCCCTGAATTCACCTTTCTTACTAGCCGTAGGTTACCTACCTATTGCCTCTTTTAATGCTTGGTTCTATCATTAGCTTTGCCTCTTTGCCAATTTAAAAATCTCAAAAATCTACCTTAATAAGGATCTTTTCCAATTTAAAAATCTCAAAAATCTTCCTTAATAAGGATTACACAAGGAGGAGCTCGTGGCTAAATAATAACAGCCGCACGGGTCGATCTGTAAGGTTAAGCAACGCTTGCCAAGGTTAGTCTGTGGATGGGTGACCATCTTAACATACCGAGTTTCCTCCGTGCCTCGGAAAGCACGTTAAGCCGTTGGTCCCGGCTGTCATTTGTACCTACATCTTTGGCAGTCGTTACGGATTGTCACAAGCCAGTACCTAAATCTGACTCCAGTCTTAGCAAGTAGTACCATGTTACCCAGTTAATGGGTTGTGGAGGTCTGGTAGGCAGCCGCTCCACGCAAAAAGACTGGTATTCAGCTGAATCCGGTTTGACTGGAAGCCGACCCCAATATAGTTGGGAAAAGGCTAGGCAATAAGGATTACACATAAAGTGTCATTATCATTAAACTAAAACAACATAACTTCATCATTTATCAAGCCATCCCACATTTTTGCATAAACTTTAAGCAAGTTACTGGGGAAAAGATAGAGATAAAAATAGTTATCGGTATTGATTAACGATTCTGTCATGCGAGCACAGGTGATATATTGGCAATGAAGAGGGTATTCTCGTTAACACGTCTGACTCAGTATTATTTACTGGGAAACTCTTGAAACTTGCTGGTACTATGACTGTGAACCTACCACCTAAGCTCACATTGTGGAATGCAATAAATATATTGAGTATTGAGTGATAAAATATATTCCATACTAATAATAGACTCACATAGTTTATTTAGAGGCATTTTTAAATGGTCATCTTTATCCTTCTCTGTAAATATGTATATTCTCGTCTCTGCTTATTTTAGTTTATTTGGTGTCGGAGTAGCATAATATCTTCTTTCATACTCCTTTCTTCAATCTTCTATTCATGGAGAAGTGGCTGTGGCCATAAATCAATATTCATTTATCTTAAAACTAATCATTCGTACCATCCGCTGCACATGTTGATTTGTGCAGATTATCAGGTCTTTAAATGCTGATGTAGAATCAAAATCGCATTCTGCCTCTCTACCTGGTTAACATAGGCTACGGGCATTACAACTTGCAGGACATTATTAGCCCTGCCATTCAGCAATAGGAATATACAAGATTAGTTTGGCATGTCAATTCTCAAAGCAGTAAATAAAAGATAATGTTGCGTTAAACTTGTGTTTGTTTATGCTATATCCGACGTTAGTATCCAGTTATAATAAAGGCAGTTTAATTTTAAGTGAAAGGGGAAAGTTTTAGGTATTTGACTGAGCGCTGATTTTTCCAACGCCAGATAACTTTATCGGAGGAATAATTTCTTCCATACAAAAACTGTCAAACGTTAAATTTATTCCACGAATAAAAGTTATCTGGCGTTGCAAAAATCAGCCCTGAGAAAGTTTCATCTCTCTGTAGTTATAAAAACTTCTGCAAATATCTCTCACTCAACATCATATCAGCCAATTGCCGTCCACTACTGAACGTAAGCCCCTCAAAGAGAGCCAACCATCCCGGTCTTAAGCAGTCCGCATCCTTCCCCTGCCAGCCACCTTCTTTAAATCAACGATCCATCATGCCGCAGGGCGTCTACGTTTGCTCATACATGGTCTCCACTGTAAAACATGTCTGCTTCACTGACCGTCTGTCCGTCTACGGTTATGGTCGGCTCACTTCCACTTCAGCATGCTGATTCTACGCGCAATGTCGGTGACTTTAGTTGTCTGGCGAATGACTTCGTTACAAATTCTATCACTAGAAAACACCGAGCATTGCTTCTCCGTTCCAAACTGAGCACTTTGAATTTGTGGACCAGGCCTGTGGTGAGTGTCCACGTTTCGGCTCCGTAAGTCATTACGGATAGGACGCACCGAACCTGATCTTAAGGGATTGTGGTATCGACGATTCAAAGATAAATCATGCAGCTTCCCGAATTCCACCCAGCCCAAGCGTATTCTTCTGGTCGCCTCCTTTTCAAAGTGGTGCCGCCCCAGTTGTATAATCGGGCCCAGAGATAATATTATATGTAAATATTTGTAATTATAATATGTTATTCGCTTTTGGACAACAACATAGTTCAGCTTGTTTGTAACCAATATCTATAAAACTCTTATAGCTGAAATTTGGCATGTAGGTTTCTTGGGAACGAGAAAAAATGGGGTATGCGCGTACAAAGCGTTTAGTCTCAAAACATACAAGTTGCAAAATGACTAAATGGGTGAAAAACGTTCAAATATCATAAGATCTAAATCTCGAAACCTCCAAAGTTGCAAAATAATCAAGTCTCAAAACATCCATGTCTCATAATATAAAATTTTTAGTATGAGTGGATAAGTAAGTGTAATCTAGGTAAGTATAATATAAAAATGAATCGCTGAATGTGTTGCTAAAAACGCAAATTTCGTGAACAGCAACCGATTTCGCTAATTCTTTTTTACGTCACGAGCCCCTATTCCCGAGTTCTGACTGTTTTGTGTCCATTATTTTTCAATACTCTAACGGGCGGACTAAATAGTTTTGCAATTTGGGGTTGATGGAAACTAGCCTATTCCAGCCCCCGAAATACTTCGACATGTTGGTTGAGGTCTCTGGTACTTGTGAATCTGAAGTGCTAAGGCAGTAGCGGCTTTGTATTAAACTTTCACATTTATAATATTAGTAGGATTTAAAATTTGTGACTAATATAACATTTCACTTACACATCCAGATCCACACATAAAAAAGAATATTATGAGACATGGATGATTAGAGACTTGATAGGTAACTTTGCACCTTGTACGTTTTGAGAATAAAGGCGTACGAAGTCGCGGGCAGACTAATTCTAAAGTTTAGCTAATAGTGACTTGGACAAAAATCTTCGTGACTTAGGGTTAAAATTAAAATAGAATACCTACGGTAATTTTTGGTTTAACTACGTGTTGTAGTAAATACTATTTTTAGATACAATGGTTATTGCTATGCATTTATCTTTAATTCATTTTATACTTGTGTGCATTTTTGCGTTAAATTACCTTTAAATAGCAATTTATATTGTTATGCTGTATTCAATTTAAATTTGCTGCAAAATACAGAATTCACAATTTACATTTTGCGACAGCCTTGTAGGTGCGATTTACGCTCGGGTTTTTTACAGCGCTTAACACTGCTAATTACGCTGTACTTACAACTCGTGTGAGTTTCCTCGTTAGCGTTTGAATTGCTTATTTACTCTCGTCACTTTTATTGATGAGCCTTGTGTAACGTGCGTTATTTATCGGGACTATAATATTTGTACCCGCCCAACACTCGCTCTTATCGCTGGAACATTACTAATTTCCTCTTATCTCACTGCACTACTAACAGTTATTTCTTGAATTATCGCTCCGTCTTGTTTTAGTTACGCTCCATTTGCTCATTACACAAAATTTTTTTACCTCATCTCTATACAAAGAACTTCAACCAATTGAGCAAGTTGCAGAAAGTTGTGCCTACAAAAATTTTACTTTCACATAAAACGCGAGTGTTTTTCTAACAAACGTTAAAATCATTATTCATGGGCACTCTTACTACAAGTTTAGTTTTTTCCTCATCCGTTGGAAAGTTATTTTCTAGACAGGGCTTAATATCGGCGCGCCGGCGCAATGTAAATGAACACGGTAGAAGTATGTACGCCGTGTGCCTGTGTCACCCGTGTGACCCGACGGCATTCGGAATACATTACCGAGCCGTAAGACAATTGAGTAAGTGTGGCGTCGATCATCGGCGACGCTTCTATAATTGTGTGGATGGTTTATGCTTGTGTGAGAGTGCCCTTTCGTTTTTTGTTAGGGACGTGCTGTGCTGAAGGTACACCTTTCGATACTCTAACAAGCCTATCTACACTGTCAGGACAAAGAACGGGACGGACAAAAATCGGTTAGATACGATTTGTACGAACTTGATTTTTCTCCGTCCCGTTCTCTGTCCCGTCAGGGACGAGAACCCGGGAGGGTGTGGATGGCGCCTAAGTGAGATGATTTACCATGAACAAATACCTACCTAGTTTTTCTCTGGAGACAAAACTTGTCTGGATAGTTTGTGTGTGTGCTGTGAAGGGTCTGCGATAAGTTTAATGACGAGCGATGAGTTTACTCGTCTTAAAGAGCACTACCTTTCCTCTCTACAGTGTTAATTTTATTTTATGTATGTTTTATATTATGTATGTGTTAGTTTTAGGTATGTATTCATTCTGAAATTAATATTTACTATATTTATGTAGGTTTATTTGATAATTTAAGTAGTCTATGGCTTCATTCACATATCCATTTTCTTGTTATTTCTTACACACTTTTGTCTACATTTCTTTTTTTCATTCTTCCTTTCGCAGGTCTGCTGGAAGAAATTTCTTAAGAAATAAGCAGTACCTTTGTACCAATAATTATAATGTTATATCTGTACCGTTTCTCTGTGTGTACATAAATTGTAAAATAAATAAATATAAATAAATAAATGCGATAATTTACCTGAAATTAATTGATATCTAGTGTTTCTATGTTTCTCGCTCCATCGTATACTTTGTCTCTGTCATCTCTGACCAAGACTGGAGTTGAGGGCAAACCACATCAGGGCACGCCACAATAGCGGCGATAAGTCCCCTCTTTGAGGAGTGGCTTGAGAGGCGCCACGGCGTCCTCACCTTCCGCCTGACGCTGGTCCTCACCGGACATGGATGTTTCGGGAGGTTCCTGCACCGAATTCGGCGGGAGGAAACACCCGGGTGTCACCACTGCGAGGATCGACCGGAGGACACGGTAGAGCACACTGTGCAGGTGTGCCCCACTTGGGCGGCGCACCGCCGTGTCCTCGAAACGGCGATTGGCGGCGACCTCTCGCGTCCGGCCCTGGTCCAAGCCATGGTCCGGAGCGAGACGGAATGGGACGCCGTTGCCTCCTTCTGCGAAGCAGTCATGCTAGCGAAGGAGGTGGCGGAGCGGGAGAGGAGACCCTCTCGTCCCGGCCGCCGTGGTGGACGCCGCGGGCGTCGGGGGCCACCTGGTGACCTCCGGCCACCGTAGGCGCGGGCCTGTGGACGGCGAGCTATGGGTGGCTCGCCGTCCGTCCGTCTAGTGACGACAGGCCGTGTCGACGGCGCGTTAGTGTTCCACGCGCGCCTCAAAGAGAGTCAGCAACACAGAGGGGCCCGAAAGGGCCGACGCCTGCCGGAGTCGCGGGATTATTCGCAAGAGACACCGTGGCTCCGGAACACAAAGGGCATTGAAGGAACATGGATGGGTTTTAGTCAGTAGAAGTCTGACACTCCCTCCCGCTACACCCAGAGCGGGAGGAGTCATTGGATGATTTCCCATCCCTAAAAAAAAAAAAAAAAAAAGGGCAAACCACATCACAAATAAATAAAAAAAGCGTCTAAAGTCTTACGACCGGTCTTATTAATGGGTATAGTGTTACCCAATAACTGGATTGTGGAAAAAAAGATAGGTTTCATCTGGTTAAATTGGAAGCTCCGCATAGACTCCAATATCATTGGAAAGACTCCAAATTCGAATTTTAGTTTCCAATGTGCTAGGAAAGACCGCAAGACTAGAACTAGTTAAATAGCTTATGAGTAGACACGCCAACTACGTAATTTTTTTTTTTAAGGTTTTGTAATCATCAAATGACTCCTTCTGTTCTGGGAGGTGCTAAAGGGAGTGTCAGACGCTTACTGACTAAAACACACTCGTGTTACTTCAAAATGCCAACAATACTGCAAGCCTAGGTAGGTACACCTACATTCCCATAGTGGAGTCTTTGAAACCCGAAGGTAGACTGGTCAAAAAATGCCTTGTCGCATCAAGTCCGTATCCTTCTTAGATCTAGCTCTTTCTCTTCTAATCAGAGATTATATAAATGAAAAGAGATCATTTTGTTAGTGTGTTGAAAATGCATGAAAAAAAAAATTATTATCTATGCAGTTTATCTAAAAATACACAAAAATATAATATGAACAGTGTATATAGAATCAAAATTGCTCGAAAAACAAACGAGATATAATTATTTTAAACAAATATATCTGTCCCTCTCGCGAAAACGCTGTTTTCTATGGCAGCTGTATAGGCGTCATGGACTTTAACGTCAAAATCCATATCAGACTTGCTCTTTCTTTGTACTCTTTGAAGCTTTATAGCTTCATCGCTGATGAAGATATTTAAAAAATAAATTCATGGTTGTTTACTAGAGTTAATAAGTATTTCATTTTGCAAATATGAAAATCGCGTGCATATTCCCTATTGATATATCAGTTGTCACGCTAAAAAAATGATCTCTAAGTAGCGTAGGAACTCTTCCCTATAGGGAAGAGTTTAAGAAGAGCAGAGCCAGCCAAATGATTCTAAAAAGCTGCTGTTTATTCCGGGAGACATTCAAAATGAAACACGAACCGAGGAGGATCTAAACACCAAACAGGAAAGATCAGTTGGTAGCACAAAGCAGAAGTAATAAAGCTTTTCCAACATTCATAACACCCGGTTGTAAACATAATATGTTAAATATTCATTCTCATCTATTAGCAGAAACATAAACACTTCATTGCCTGTATCCGGTTTGAAGACAAGATATTAATCGTAATAGGTATGGTCTTGTTCACTGAACTCTTGTCCGACCGTATTGTTAGTATGTCTTTACCATATTTTATCTATCTGAGCTTAATATGGTTTAGGTTATTAACCCAAGTTTGTAGATTTAATTACGAGGTATTTAATACATTATTTTCTGGCGTAAACTGGTTATTTCCGGTTATGTTGAGGTAGGTTGATAGCCGCAACATAAAATTATAATTGGATATTGTTTATTAACTTTTTTTCTAGGTCAGTTTACTACTGATTGTGCAAGTCTCAAACGGGAGTAGTCATCACGTGTTTCTAAAATTTTCCTCGTTTACTACAAAGTTAACCGAAGTGATACCTATGCTTCAATTTGTAGGAACAGTTTGTTATACACATAATTTTAGTTTACGTCATTTTGATCCAACTCGTTTGACCATAGTCTTCCTGATTGTTTGCGACGATATATTCGACGACAGAACACGCTTGGTTAGAAGTAACCTATTCACTCTTGCTTGAAATACAGAACCTCAGGTTGTAGCTCCCAGCAAACATAGACTGCGGCAGGGATATACCCGGGGAAGTTTTTCTTTTCTGTTTTGTTAATGTATACCGGTTACTCCGATTTGTATGATTTCTTTTTAAGTTGCCATTTGGTCCCGTAGAAATTCATACAATTGAAAAGAATAATAAGGAAAGTACAAAAAACTACGTCGTGCGGGTGTGAAACGGGTGCACGATTTATGTATGTCGTCGTCGATATAACTATACGCAAAGTGAAAATTCCTCTTCCCGTTTAGTGCGTAGGTATAATTCTAACTACTTTCGCAAAAGTCCCTTTACAAAAGGACGTCTCTTCGCGCAAAAACCCCATTTGCTTGATTTCCTGTGGTTCTGAATGGCAACCATTCCAACACAGAGTGCTCATTTACATGTTATATGCGTAATATAATCCTTTTATTTGTCCCCAGTGTTAGCATGGTGGTGGTGCTGAACGGTGTGCTCGCGGACGAGTGCCCCACATCGGTGCGGGCGCTGTTAGTCGCGCACCCCGGCTACAGGGATGCGGCCGCGCAGCTACTGGCGGCGGCAGCGAGGGTGGTCCCGTCCCCGGGGCTGCTGTACGTCGGCCAGCGAGAACTGGCTGCTGTAGTCCCACATGACAGTGAGTACATCACTATGTTGGTGCATAATACCCCGGCTACAGGGATGCGGCCGCGCAGCTACTGGCGGCGGCAGCGAGGGTGGTCCCGTCCCCGGGGCTGCTGTACGTCGGCCAGCGAGAACTGGCTGCTGTAGTCCCACATGACAGTGAGTACATCACTATGTTGGTGCATAGTACCCCGGCTACAGGGATGCGGCCGCGCAGCTACTGGCGGCGGCAGCGAGGGTGGTCCCGTCCCCGGGTCTGCTGTACGTCGGCCAGCGAGAACTGGCCGCTGTAGTCCCACATGACAGTGAGTACATCACTATGTTGGTGCATAGTAGCCCGGCCACAGGGATGCGGCCGCACAGCTGTTGGCGGCGGCGTTGAGGGTGGTCCCGTCCCCGGGGCTGCTGTACGTCGGCCAGCGAGAACTGGCCGCTGTAGTCCCAGATGACAGTGAGTACATCACTATGTTGGTGCGTAGTACCCCGGCTACAGGGATGCGGCCGCACAGCTGTTGGCGGCGGCGTTGAGGGTGGTACCGTCCCCGGGGCTGCTGTACGTCGGCCAGCGAGAACTGGCCGCTGTAGTCTCACGTGACAGTGAGTACATCACTATGTTGGTGCATAGTACCCAGTCTACAGAGATGCGGCCGCACAGCTGTTGGCGGCGGCGTTGAGGGCGGTCCCGTCCACCAGAAAAGCGCCAACCTAATGCCCTTCTTATCAAGCAGGAGACAGAATACAGCTAGGCCAATAGGCACCAAGGGACATATACTTATGCAACTGCTGGGTTAAGTCCAGTTGCCAAGCACCACAGATTATATACTAACACTAAATGGGTCCTACTTTTGATTCCAGTAATAGGAATGGCAATGGTAGGTATCCCACATGATAGTGAGTACATTTCTATGGTGGTGCATAGTATTCCGGCTACAGGGAACGACCGCGCAGCTTTTGTCCCGCCCTCGGGGTCCGGCAGCCAGCGAGAATTAGCCACTGTACACAGTCATTATAAAAAAGTTCCCCCGCCGCGTCTGCGTCGCTATAAACTCAAAAACTACCGAATAGCTTTCATACGGTTTTCAGCAATGGATGGAGCGATGATTGAGAAATGTTTTGTTAAAGTCGTTAAAGGGAGAAGCCACACGGTGCGGTGCGGTCGCGACGCGGCGCCGGAGCGATGTCGCTGCGGGGGCATGCATATAATCAATGATATGCCAGAAGGTGCGCAGGCACACCGCACTTCGATAATCTCCGTCACTGTTTCTTAACGCGATTATTGGACTGACCCAATATCGTCTGATTCTACATTATCGGCGGTGGCCTAGTAGTAGAAGCAACCAAACACGTCTATTCCGATCCATTTTGCACTGGGACTAGCTAGGTCGCCGCTCCGCAAACTACGGCACCGCAATGGTGCCATACTGTGGCGCCGTATTGCGGCGCCGCATATCACATGTGTACAGTGATGCGGCAAAATGTTTGCGGTGCGGCGCCGCGACGCACCGTGTGGCTTTTCCCTAAGTTAAGTATAAATTGGCTAAATTAGGGCGATGATTGTTACAGATAGAACGCTAATTTGGACGAGTATTTCCATCGAAGTGTTCATTGTTTAACTGGACTTCCAGTATGTCAACTTCGCCCATATGTTACTCTATTCATCGTAGCAGATAGGTACTACAAAATCGCGTACCTACAACATCGCTTTATAAGATCGCTTTTAGCGATAAGGCCTCCCATTGTGTCACTCTATGTAATGTTTTCTTCATCTATCTTTCTGTAACTTATATGGTGTACATAGCAAAGAGTATTGTATTCTACAATATAAAACGCTTTACGTACCTACATAAATATTTGTCGTTAGTTTTTACTTAAGAGTTATTTTTAACTAACCAAAACTTTTTGTCCTAATTTCAGAAAATGTCAACATCATAGGATCAGATGACGCCACATCATGTATAATTGTCGTTGTCAGGCATTCAGGTAATTAACATTTCAGTTAAATTTTAATCCCACCTAAAACATTTTCATGTAAAATGTTGCCAATGCGAGAACATATGGCTCGCATTGTCAAAAAGTTATTAGATCTCATGTAGAGCCAAGCTTCTAACTCTACACGCCCTAACTCTTAAAGCCCAAACTAGTAACTTCACAAACTCTACACATTAGTCAAAATATGCGCCTTAGCATTTTGCTAATAAGGTTGAAACTTGTAAACACATATTATTTTGCATGGAACATTATTTACTTTTTCCTTTTTCGTACTAGTCTTGGACATTGCTAAGAATCATGATCTACAATACCAAGGCTTCATAAAATGGTAAAGGTTCAGGCTTTGTAATGATCCATGGTGGAATCCTTTATCAAGCAATGACCAGCGTTTGACCGAAATTTTAATGTTCAGAAGGGCTATTCCCGTATTTTTTAGGACGCTTTCGTATTCGCATCATATTTGCAAACTGTCAGAAACACCTCTAAAAACCTACGTACGCTGGAATTTTACCGCCAGTCAGCACACATTAGCCGCTTCGATCCCGCGACGGGATGCCGCGGCACCAGCGGAGCGCTAACCGTAGTATTCCGGCGGTCTACCAAGACAACTTACGAGTTGCCGGGGCATCCCGCTGCGGGATACCTTAGTGCGCCAACCAATGCCGTGTCAAGAAATCCCTTTGAAAGAATGAAAGAAAAAGAGTATTAGCTAGCGCCAAGTTTGACGCATACCAAAAATACACAAAATTACAATTATGAATATGAAAAATTGGGAAGATATACGTCAAATCTTCGCAAAACGGCCATTTCTCAGCATATGCTGGGACTCGTGTGCGAGACAGATCCACAGCACTGGTTTTCAGTGACAGTTTGACGTCGATCGGAGCAGCATAAAAAGTAATAATGATATCACGTAATCAATTTATAAAATTGGCATTTATATCGTATTCCTAATAGACAAGTTTCAATGTTTTTTAGTAACAATTTAAATCCTTTGACAGTGATTTAGTACTTTGAGATGCGACGTGAATTAGATCGCCTTTTAAGTACAAAAATTCAGATGACTGCAAGATCCAAAACCATTTTTTTTTACTTTTTTATTCCTATTTCAGGTTCAGGCGCAGTAGCTCTAGCTCACTTAGACGGCTCCGGCACAGCGGAGGCGTCAGCAGCAATGGTGTCAAGAGTCCAGCAGTTGGCGGTAGGATACCCGGAGGGCAGGCTCGAGTTACAGCTAGTCGGAGGCTTCACAGACCCACACCGTTACTCTGATGAACTGTTCGCGAATATTATGTGTGAGTGTCACTCTTTTATAACTTTACTACTTACGGTACTTTCGGAATAGTCACGGCGTCCCTTGAACGTGAAATATTTGCAGAAACACGGATGGGTTTTAGTTAGTAACAGTCTGACACTACCTCACACTTCGCCCAGAACGGGAGGAGTCGATTGAAGGTTACCCGTTCGTCATCTGCCTAGCCTTTTCTCAGCTACATTGGGGTCGGCTTCCAGTCAAACCGGATTTAGCAGAAAACCAAAAAAAAGTGAACCAGTATTTTACGTGTCGTGCCGCTCCACGTAAAATACTGGTTAACTTTTTTCTTCAAGCACTTCAAATTTTTGAGAACACTTTCAGTCGCTGTTGCAAAAAAAAATAAAGTTTTTAATTCTTATTCGCAATAGTTGAACAAACGTCACCTAAAACTATTCCAAATTCGAAGTTGATAGCACTAGTAGTTCTTGAGATATCCAGGTGTGACAGACGAACAGGCTTAGTTACACCGTAAGGGGTTTTACCATTTTGGTTCGGAACCCTAAAAGGGGTTAGTGATGAAGTTCGTTCTGGGAAGGTTCACTAGCAAATGATATCAAGGTTCCAACAGTTGATAGTAGGATACCCTGAAGGTAGGCTCAAGTTACAGCTTCATAAACCCAAACACAACCCAAACACTGTTAGTTAAACTTATTGAAATATTTTTTAACAGTAGTGAAGGCAGTTTGGTTGTAACTGAATGGCAATAAAAACAAAGGAAAACGATGACGATTCAAAATTCACATGACCTCATCTAGCTCGCAGGAAACTACTTAACGGGAGACGCACACTACCAGACAGCCTTAGAATAATAACGCATAGAAACCTAGTACGAGTGCAAAAAGTGAGGCAACTAAAACTTAGCCTAATCCGTCAATCCGTCAAACTTAGCCATCAGTACTCAAGGTCACGTTCCGTCGAACACAGCTCGCGAGTAAATAATTGAAAATGACAGTTTGTTGCGTGAAAGGATGTTATAGCACATCAGGAAAACAAAAAAAATGTGATAAAATAACATTTCACAAATAAGTACTCACATTCTATGCACTATTTTTACGTAAATCGATAAATAAAACAAAATTCTAATAACCTCACTTGTCATAACACAGTGTTGCTATTTGTGAGGAAAAAAATACCCACATTGCTTTCATTCATGTTTTTCATTTTTGTAATTTTAAAATACAATACTTACTGTTCATTCATATCAAACCCGATGTTTTAACATTCATTATAATTATAACCCATCAAGCATTCTAAACGCATTGAACATTATCTCATTCTTTATGCGATTTATTTCCTTTTATTTTTAAATAAATTGATTAAACCTTCCGAAAAAATATGTCATATTACATAAAAAATCCTGTTTACCTTTTCCAGTTCCCAACAACATAAAATACTTGCCTTGATAGCAAAATAGTAATGCGTCTTCCCATATTTTGTGGGTAACGGCTTGGTAATGGTATCACTGAAAGCTATATCTGTGTGCGTTAGAGGAACGTAGACACATTCGGCTCACGCACACAAAGAAAGTGAAGTGGACACACGATTTTGCTCGGGTTTTGTTCTAGACGCGGCTTCTATGCGTTATTATTCTAAGCAGACAGCATACTGTCTAGTGTCTGGTAACATATAGGAGATCTTTGCTTTAACAATGGCTAATGTCGCCAGTGGGTGATTTCAGTCTGAATAGGCTAGTTTCCATCATCCACAAATTGCAAAACTATTTAGTCCATCAGTTAGAGTATTGAAAAATAATGGACACGTATTTTTTTATTTTTGTAAATCTATCAATATTGACAAAGATAAAACGCATCAAAACTCGGGATTGGGGGCTCGTGACATCACTACCCGCTAAAAATGATGCCGGAGAGTGACGTATTGAGAATTTTAAAAGCGTCGTAACTTCGTCAATTTTGGTTCCCGTAACAAAAGAAAAAATACGGGTCAAATATTTTTTGATAATCTAACTGACGGACTAATTAGATTTTTTCAGTAAACAAACCTATTATTGATGTCAAGAGCGGCTCCGCCCGCGCAAATGACGAAAAGAATATCCTAAGTACCTATATGTTATTCCAGACTATAGTCTACATCTGTGCCAAATTTCGTGAAGATCCTTTCAGGCGTTCTGACGTGTAAGAGTATGTTACAAACTTCCATCCGTACATCCATCCTCACAAATTTTCGCATTTATAATTAGTAGGATAGAATAAAATCAGTCTTCGATCTGGTCTGGTTATTGAAAGCCTGTGTTATCTCGCTGTTAGACGAGGGCGAGCAGAGATAATACAAGCATATGTGGACTAATCACTTGTTTTGTATAGCTTGTCCAGCAATACCTTTCCTCCTCTTCTCTAGCTATCTTCTGGGGGGTCTGCTGCAACTCCTTCTGGCTGGTCTCTATTATCACATCTATGTTCCAGCAATGTTGTAACAATGGATACTCGGAAATAAACAATTAGAATTGACGCAGAGGTCATCCGGTGGACTCTTGTCAGCTTGCCAGCGCGCGAATATTAGCGAGAGTGCGTGGGCGCAGCGTCTATTGTTGCGTAGCGCGTTCCGAGGACCTGACGAGAGTAGTGACTCACTTAGAGACATATTGATATTGTTTTTGACGAATTCATTGTCGAGACTCTTTTTCTTTGACGCTCTGTGATGTCGTATTTCCTATATCCAATCTTGTAAAGAAAATGCGAGAAGACAGAGTAGAGGTCTCATTTGATTTTGTCATTGGTTTAAGAAATATTGCTCAGTTTATAATTTATGTTGCATATGGGCAATATTGGGAACTGTTTGCAACGCCAAAACGTCGGATCTCGCGATCATCTATCAAAAGCCCCTAATACCGTATTAAAAACGTTCAAATCTAGTCGCAATTTTATCTCACCGGCAATCAACTGCAGAAAATTGTTAAAGCGTTGGGAAATCAAACATATTTTTGGGCAAATTGTGATCGATTTCAATGCCACGAATAACGACTGGAATTGTGTCTCAGGTTTTATAATCATGTTGCGGAATTTGTTCGAAAGAGTCACCGCGGCCCTGGAACGCAAAGGGCACTATGAGGAACATGGACGGGTTTTAGTCAGTAAGAGTCTGACACTCCCTTCTGCTCTGCCGGGAGGAGTCATTTGATGATTTCCCATTCTTAAAAAAACAGGTTTTTCTCAAACATGCTTGGAAATGTGAGCATTATTTTGACAACCTTCTTCGAGATAAATCAAAATTGCCGTACTGGCCGAGCAGCGGCTGGCAAAAGTATGAAAATCCATATCTATCGTGTTTTGCTGCCAAATAAATTATATACTAACTAAACTCATATCTATCGTGTAAATTAAAAATGGAACGATCTTATATTGCGAAACATGTCAACCGAGGAGGTAACTTAACAAAGTTTTTATTTAAATTTCGAACTGGCTTACAAATAGGAAGCTGTTTATTGAAATAAAAAATGAACACTTTAACACGGGAATTATTATTGTTGTTGGTTGTTCGACATTGATTTTGTTAAGTAATTGTATGCTAATTTCCCCGCATTTAAAAAAAAAAAAGTACTGTACAAGCCTTGGCCACAACTAGGCATTGATGGACTTACGAATGAGTGCCTCGGCTACGCCTCGGCCCACATTTACACGTCGTCGATAAATGCCTCTTTTGCTGGTCGCTGCAGTAATGTACCTACTATTACAATCACGTGATTTCGTATTTAGTCGCTACACCAACACTCTTCAAGCCATAAAACCGTAATATGAAGAATATTATTATAGCAAATATTCCACTGCTGGGCAAAAGAGTCCCTCCACTTCTTCCATTGTCCCGATTTTGTGCCACATCTTGCCATTCTTAAAAAAGACATCCAAGTCGTCCCGCCATCTCCTTTGCGGTCTACTACCCTGTCTCGCGATTTCAGGGCACAGCTGCTCTTTATATTACTTTTACTTTACTTTATACTCTAGCAATATTACTTAACTTTATAATCTAGTAATATCCCCGCTTACTGAATCACGTTTTTCTCCTTCCAGTATCATTCCACCGTCTCTCAGTAGAGATCGACCTCACACTGGCTTGCTGTTGCGAGCTAAACACAGCGCTAGGCGGTAGTTCAGCTGCGCCCTTAGTGACAGGCGTAGGCGTGGACATCCGCGCTGGAGACCTGTTCCCTGCCACATTCCCCGATAAGGGACCCGAGCTACCACTGAGGGGAGCCCGGACAATCACTAGCGGACCACATTCAGGACAGGTAAGGATGAGAAGCTTGAGGTCAATGTTATCGGTGTCGTGGTGACTGCAGTCGTCGGTGTGGACATCCGCGCTGGAGATTTGTTTCCTGCCACATTCCCGAACAGGGAACCCGAGCTACCGTTAAGGGGAGCCCAGACAGTCACTAGCGGACCACATTCAGGACAGGTAAGGATGAGAAGCTTGAGGTCAATGTTATCGGTGTCGTGGTGACTGCAGTCGTCGGTGTGGACATCCGCGCTGAAGATTTGTTTCCTGCCACATTCCCGAACAGGGAACCCGAGCTACCGTTAAGGGGAGCCCAGACAGTCACTAGCGGACCACATTCAGGACAGGTAAAGATGTGGATTTTGAGATCAATGTTATCGGTGCCTTGGTGACTGGCATCGTTTGGATGCATGCGCCAGTGATCTATTCCCTGCCACATTTCCTGACAAAGGACGGAAAAAAATATATCGATACTATCGCGGCGATTCAGAAAGCAAAACGCTAATTCGCAGCGATTCCCTCGCTCTTGGAGGTGGCGCCTCAAGGCATATGGACGTATTTTGGTATTGTTTGAGGACCTTAATTTGAATGAAGCTATCTAACATATGATCCTACGCCACTTGCCAAGTCCTAAGATGATAGTGTCTCTGTGTTGCTCTAAAACTTATTTTATGTGACTTTTTACTCACACTTAATTTCAATATTTCTTCTACCAGGTGCTAGATATTTACGACAACACGGTGGGCATGCTTCGCATCGGTCCATTCAACTACGAGCCGCTGCGAGGGGTGGACCTTTGGCTTGAACAGTCTGACGACTTCATACTACAGCATCTTAGCACCACGCCCGCTGTGGAACCGCCGCACTTTGTTCACAATGTGAGTACTGTTAACTCTACCTACTGTACACGAGGTAGACCTCTGGCTTGAACAGTCTGACAAAACAACTGCATTCTGCAACATCTGAGTACCACGCTCGCCGTGGAACTGCCATACTTTGTTCACAATGTGGGTAATGTTATACACGAGGTAGACCTCTAGCTTATCAGTCTGACAACTTCATTCTGCAACATCTCAGTACCACACTCACCTTGGAGCCGCCGCACTTTGTTCACAATGTGAGTACTCTTACCTCTACCTACTGTACACGAGGTAGACCTCCGGCTTAAACAATGTGACGAATTCATACTTTTTTTTTTTTTTTTTTTACACAATACGGGGAAACTCTTGGCCCAAATCTCACCTGATGGAAAGTGATGATTAGGCCGAAGATGGAAGCGAGTTTCACCCGGAATCCTCTTACACAGAGGAACTGGCTATCATACCTCTAACTGCCGGAACACAACAATGCTGTTAACATTGTTGTTATGGCGACAGACTTAGACATGATGGTGGTAGCTTGCCAGGCGGACTTAGAACAAGTCCTACCACCAACCAAACCGAGCAAAAAATTTGCCCCCGCTGGGAATCGAACCCGGGACCTCTGGGTCTGAATCAGGTGGTATAACCACTAGACCACGGAGGCGGTTAGTGTCACCTGTTTAGCACCACCCGGGGACCACGTGTAGGGATTCGTTGAAGGGTATTCTCCTACGGACGCGGGTGACTCGGCCCCCACAACAATACTGCAGCATCTCAGCAATACGAACGCTGTGGAACCGCCGCACTTTGTTCACAATGTGACGAATTCATACTGCACCATCTCAGCAATACGACCGCTGTGGAACCGCCGCACTTTGTTCACAATGTGACGAATTCATACTGCAGCATCTCAGCAATACGAACGCTGTGGAACCGCCGCACTTTGTTCACAATGTGACGAATTCATACTGCAGCATCTCAGCAATACGAACGCTGTGGAACCGCCGCACTTTGTTCACAATGTGACGAATTCATACTGCACCATCTCAGCAATACGACCGCTGTGGAACCGCCGCACTTTGTTCACAATGTGACGAATTCATACTGCAGCATCTCAGCAATACGACCGCTGTGGAACCGCCGCACTTTGTTCACAATGTGACGAATTCATACTGCAGCATCTCAGCAATACGACCGCTGTGGAACCGCCGCACTTTATTCACAATGTGACGAATTCATACTGCAGCATCTCAGCAATACGACCGCTGTGGAACCGCCGCACTTTGTTCACTATGCGAGTACAAAGTAGGTTCTGAGTCAGAACTCTCTCTGGTCATGTCGGGCTTTGAGACTGACGGAAGCGGGCGCACGCACTTGCGTACTATGATAATACGTTCCGCGCCTCTCCGGACTAAGTAGAACTGATGAAGGTTCAATGGTGTCGTTCAAGTCAGCACCAAAGGAACGTGGGAAGTCTTTGCTTTGCAAAATTTTTATGCCACGGGGGGGCTCGGAATGGCGATTACGGCAGCAATTTTTTTTCCCTACTTCTTTTGTTTGCAAAATTTGATTTGATAATGGTAATAATGGCATATTTTTCAGGGATTTGTCAAAACTAGTTTTTGTCTTATTGTATTGATCTAAAAAAGCCAAAAATACGAATTTTTGTTTATCTAACTGACGGACCGAATATTTTTTGATGTCCAGGGAGGCTACTCTCTAAGCCCGAAGTCCGTAGTTTCGGGCTTTATTACGGGCGTATTCTAATTCGTACCACCTAGCCACTAAGAATGAATGACAACACAATTTGTCAGTTACTGTCAAATCGTGTTTTAATTCATTCTTGGTTCGGATTCGGGAATAATCGTAAGTCAGTAGGTGATAAGAAGTAGAATACGCCCAAAACTAATACAAATAAGAATCAAGAGCACCCCACCTACCCATGACTGCTATCTGGTTGAGTCACGTTAAAGGGGCAGCTACCTGGTACCAAATACACTAAACTACTTACCTATCTGATAAGTATCTGTCTCAAGTATCGTACTGGTGACGCCACTACAAGATAGTTCCGAGTATTTTGCGAGAGGCTAAGTGTTTGTTGCCACCGCCTGTCTTCATCGGAATCTCGTTTGTATTGATTTTGTTGATAACAGGCCCATGAGGTGATTGTTATGAATCATTAAATAACAAACAGTGACGATAGGCAAAGTGGAATCCATCTACATAACCATACTAAATTTTTTCTGCGAAAATTATCGTTACTGCTACGAAATAAAGGCACTGTCTGAATAAAAATGGAAACATGAATGTCTGGTTGACTCTACATAAATGAAGTTTCGGGCTTTGGTCAGCGCTAGGTTCTGACGTTCCATGAGTGCCTAACTTGACATGACATGAGTGAAACGTAACTTTTGTCCGCGACCTCGTTCGCGCTTAACAAGCATATTATAAACTTGGGGAATACATTGATGATAAAAATGCTTGGCTTAATGCTGATCCGCTCCACAGCGACTAAAGTGCCCAAACTTTGATGAACATGTGAAAACATTGTTGGACCTGCTGAAGATTGTGAGACTATATTTGCATTGTGTAGACTCATTCTTTTTGCATTGTATAGTTTTACTCATTAATTATTTCGCACCGAATGTAAACATGATTTTGTAAACAATGGCAACTGGTTTAAAAGAGTGTCCTTGGAGTTTCTTGCACGTTCTTCTCCACAGGATCTACTCTTTGGAACGTGCAACTGCCGCGCTGGAGACGGGGTCGGTGGGTGTGTTATGTTGCAGAACAACTTGCTGCTCTTGTCATTAGCGCGGCAGGATTAGCTTCATCTATTTGACTGACAGACCTTGACAATTCAAAAGTGCCTGTAACTGCTCTATTTGAAATAAAGGATTTTGTATTTGTATTTGTACTTATCACTTTTTTCCCGTTCCCGTAGGAATTTCGGGATATTATCCTCTTAGTACTCCCCTAAACTCCTCAAGAAACCCACATGCCAAATTCCAGTTTCCTACGACCAGTAGTTTTGGCTGTGCGTTGTCTGTCAGTCACTCAATCACTCAGTAACGGAAGAGTTTTATATTTATTGATTGATTGATTGATTGATGACTAGCACTTCGCCCGCGACTTTGTTCGCGCGAGTTTAGAATTGCAATTTTTGTAGGGAATTCCATTTTTTTTTTATAGTTATAAACGTAGCCCATGAACAAGTGACTTTCTACTGGTAAAATAATTTTCAAAATCGGTTCAGTAAATCCAAAGATAACCCCCTACAACCTCACTAACTCGCGAACTTTACCTCTTTATAATATTAGTATAGATGAAACATTTTTGACGTGACAACGTCTAATAAATCGATGAATAATTTTCAAAATCGGTTCAGTAGGTAAATCCAGAGATAACCCCCTACAACCTCGTAAACTCGCGAACTTTTCCTCTTTATAATATTAGTGTAGATGAAACATTTTTAACGTGACAACGTCTAATAAACCGATGAATATAATAATTTAATAATACTGACATCACAGCCGGCTGCACGCACGAAAAAGGAGGACTCATTGTCCCGTTACGCTCATTGTAACGTTATAAAGTGTTGTCACGTTAAACTATCATCCGTAAACTGACTTTACAGACAACCAATTTTTTAATTTAACTTTTTGAGTTGATCATCGTATTAGAAAACAGTTCTCAGATTCTAAAACTTCATTAAGTCCGCCCATTTACCACTATTGTATACAAAGTTAATATATAAATAAATAAATTACGCGAAGAAGCAAAGTAACATTGATTTTCTCTCTCCAGATCCGCGTAACCCTGAAGTTCATCCAGCAGCATCCGTTTCCAGCGGTCACCGTGTTCCCGGACAACCGCGCGCATTACTACCGCCGCGACGAACAGTCCGGTTGCTGGGTACCCATGCGCTTCTAGACATCCCGACAACCAGGAAACAGCAGAAAAACACGACCAGCCAGCCTACTTTATAACCTGAAAACCGTAAGAGTTATCTAATAAAAGAGGTTCAAACCGCGCGCGTCGGCTGGGACCCAATCGGCTCTTACGGTAACTGACGGTTGGAAACGATTTGGGACCCGATTGGGGCTTACGGACGTTCACAGGTTCGATCATGATCACGGTGTAGGAGACGAAGTTATACATATACATACGCATAACAATAGGTATCCCTTTCTCACAGCTTAATCATTATCGCATTGGAACGTCGTAGTAGGGCCCCAGCCAGCCTATACTATGACGTCTTAAAACGATTATGATTACGGTTTGGGACGGAGACAGAGTTATACGAGACGCATATCAGTATCCCTTTTTCACAGCTTAATCTTAATCGCATTGGTACGTCGTAGTAAGGACGTACTTCTGTAGTATTTTGTTTATGTAGTGTAGCTGCGATGGATATTCAATACATGAGATATGTATAAGAAATACGAGCGGCATCGATCCTCTGCACGGAAGGTGCAGGCTTTACGTCTGGGTGGGATAATTAAAAGAAATCTTAGAACCCGATTGCAGCGCCACCTACCGGGTCGACTTGTGAATCTTAACCATCCAAGAATAAATAGCACAAAAACAAATCGGTACAGCCGTTTAGGAAGAATTCAGTGACATACACAGCTATAAAATAATTATACATAAAGATATGCAACAAGTATTGCTTAAATTTCGCAAAGACATGACAAAAGACACATTAGTTGACTAGAAGAAAATTAAGAGGAATTTATTAGAAATGATTTGTATTTGTTATACTAGAGAGCGTTTATAAATCACGTAACCGCGTTTGTGTGGGGTGGGAGGCGGGACATACAATCACGTGTTCAATAAACGCTTCTCTTTCGGGGCAGAAAAACCTTTGAAAGTATTTGTTTCAGTTTGATTCAAACTTAAAGGCGCAGATCCACCGCGACGCACGGAAACGCTACGCATCAATTGACGTCAGTGGTACATGCGTGGCTTGCTCGATTGGCGCTCCCATAGCTCAACGCTGCCGATACCATGCACGCTGTTCATGCGTTAGGTACACACTATCTATACACTAATGTTAACCCACGACTATGTACAACTGTATCGCAGCACAGTTTTGTGATACGTCTTGTCGAACGGAGGCATGTTTAGTGTAGTGTGTATTGCAGTGGAAAAGCAAACAAATCAATCCACACCGCCGTGTACCCGTTCATGTGTCGGTGGGAACTTCACAGCTGCAATTAAGTTTGAATCGAACTATAAGGTTGCTATAAAACATGTAAAAGCATTTAACCATTTAGGATTTTGCCAATAACCGACTGAGGAATAGACCTTGTTGGACCAATGAGAGATGCCAAAATTTTCAAAGAAACTGAATAATTGTAACGAAAATTATGAGTAAAGGAACTCTTTCAGATTAGAATAATGTAATGAATGTTCCTGCGCAATTCAGTAAACCAAGTGCATGTACAAAATGCGAATCAATAATGACAAACATTAGACTATAATTTACTCGCTTTTACTATTGATTCAGACCAATATTTATCTTCAAGCTTGAAATGCACATTCCATGAAAATTTTATTCATCTCATAATCATGCGTAGTACAGTCCTTTCGAAATTATTTTACGCTATCAAAATAAAAATCACTTGATCTGTGTTTAAATAAACGTCAAAAGAGTGACTGTGTAAGTGTAACGCCGCCTTTTTTTAAAGTTGACACTTGAAAAATTGCTACAGGGTTGCCATATTACCACAACATGAAATAAATGAAGAAATAATTGATTTCATTCGCTTTTTTCCAATGATAGTTATTTATTTTATGAAATAACTTCTTTTTATTAAGGTAATGAAACTCGAAATCTTTATTAGATCTTCTTGCAATGTTTAACCAAATAAAAACAAATGGTTATGTGGTAAATAAAAAAAGTAATTTTTATTAAATAAAAAAAAAAATTGTCTCCGATATTGTAGTGACGAATAAATTAATGACTCTTGTTTTTAGGATGCGTTGCCATCGTAGATGTGCGAAGATGCATAGCGAGGGATGTGTTTGTTAAAAAATAGAATCGTTTGCGCTGAGCGAGGCTAGGTAAATGAAGCGATTTCTATTGGTTCATCGCTCACTGCGCATCTTCGCACATCTCTGGTGAAACCGCAGCCTCTTAGGCTCTTAGGCTCTTCAAAGATGTCTTGTTTGACAGAGTACATGTAAACATATTTTGTTTTATTGTGATAATTGAGCTACTATCGTTTTATTATTTCATTTGTATTTATGAACAAAAGTAAAGCTTCCGCTAGCTATACGTATTGGTGTCAACAATATCCCATAAATAACTCTTACTCATTGAATTTATGACGATATTGTGATTTTTCTGTACATACTAATATTGTTGAGTGAGCCCAATGATTTGAGCAGCTGTAGATGGAACTAGGATGCTATTATAAAGTACAGCTTTTTTATATGGCGTTGTTTTTATATAGAACCCATTCACTTATTCATTGTAGTTTCCAGATAATTGTCAGTTCTTACTTTTGTATGTAAATATGAAAATGATAATGTTATTAAGTTATGATATTATTGTATATTTTGTCATTTTCGTTTATACTTCCACTTTAGATTGTAATTAATCTCTATTCTTCTTGCCGTTTAGGTATACGGCAGGAATAATGAATTTATGAAATAGATTGAAAAATGTCAGTAAGTAAGCTATGTTGTAAATATTATAGTGTATTAGATATAGTTAGACGACGTTATTAGTTATTGTTTTGTGAAATATTATGAATATATTGAAAGTTCAAAAGATTCTTGTGTCTTGTTTTAATTTCTCGTTTCCCAGCCGTTTTTTCTGTGTATTAAAAAAAAAAAAACACAAAAATATTTTTTTACTTGCAATACTTTTAAAGACGATGACGACATACGATGTCATCTGTCTAGCCTTCATCAACTCAGACTCGTCCTTTGCATCATCAACCCTGTCCTTTGCTAGTGTAGCGACACATTCCATACCATCACATGTAATATACATTTACAGTAGGTATTATTATTTCATCACAGTAATGAGTTACTGTGATGAAATGAAAAACAAGGGTCCTTTTCCTGTCACGCGTGTTTTCGCCCGCGCGCGGAACCAGTCAGCATGCGGATGATAGCACGCTCCTGGCTACACGCAGAACAAAGATTTTGTTTGCCGCTGCAGTGTCGTGCGTGTCGCCAATGACTAAACACGTGACGCGGGTCGCACATAGTAAGGTATATAAACATGCGTGCGATCCGCATCATAGTAAGTAAAAACAACACTGAAGACAGAAGAACGCGTGTGCAGCCAATCCGCATTCCGCGCGCGTGCTGCCCTCATGATAGGAAAACAAGTATGAAATGATAGGATACGGGCAGCCCGCATGCGGACTAGATCCGCGCGCGGGCGATAACACTTACGAGAGGAAGAGGGCCCTTATGTTGTAGGTTACTCGCATACCTACCGACAGTTCTTGGACACAATTTACTAACGCCAAAATGAGTTTTGGCCTCGCCAGTCAAGGGTCTCGGGCGAGTATTACTTATCTATGGTCATGATCTGCTCATGGCGAAACACATGACATCTTAATGTTTATTTCAATGTTTATTTTTTTTTTTTCAAACGTACGCCTATCAATATAAAAAAAAAAACAGTTAAAATTTTTAGGTTTTTTATTTGGAGGCACTCTGCACCTACAAACGTCATCATCTGCCTAGCCTTTTCCCAAGTATATTGGGGTCGGCTTCCAGTCAAACCGGATTCAGCTGAATACCAGTGTTTTACGTGGAGCGGCTGCCTACCAGACCTCCACAACACTTTATCTGGTTAACACGGTAGGCACCTACTATTTATATGTCTGTGACGGTAGGTACCTCTTGTTAAGACTGGAGTCAGTTTACTAGCTTCTGACAATCGGTATCGACTGCCAAAGTTCTACAAATGACAGCCGGGACCAATGGCTTAACGTGCTTTCCGAGGCACGGAGGATACTCGGTATGCTAAGATGGTCACTCATCTACAGACCAACCTTAGCAAGCGTTGCTTAATCTTAAAGATAGACCCGTGAGGCTGTTATTATTTAGCCACGAGCTCCTACAAACGTACAGTACGAATATTCTAACTTTACCCATGCGAAGTTGGCTGTTAGTGACGACCGCGCAGGTCCCATCGCGTAGAAAAGTGTTACGTTCGTAGATTATGTTTTTTTTGTGTACGTGTTATATTTGAATTTTGAAAAAATGCATGCAATAACAATAACACGATCACAAAATAACACAACAAACACATACACTACAAGAAAACACAAAATACAAGTCAAACAGTAAGATAAAACCAGAATAATTAATTAAAACAATAACAACGTTTAACACTTTTCGCACCAACAGTCGTATTGCATTGAGGAAGCGAGGCACAAGTATGCATCAAACGTATACGAGTGACTGAGACAGCATATGCGACGTACCCGCGCATGCGAATTTCTATGTTTCTTGTCAAATTGACATCCTGCGCAATCGATTGCGACGTACTTCGCATGGGTAAACTTAGATTATTCGTACTGTACCAGTAGTAAATCTTAATACAACATAATAGACGGGTCTCCAAGTCACAAGAGTTGGGGTTGGAACACAGATATAGATATCTGTGGGTTGGAAGCTGTCCGTCATCCGCCGTACTCACCAGACCTTGCGCCTACAGGCTTTCCAGAATTTGGATAACTTTCTAGTTTGCTGTGAGTTCAAAATGCCTTTGAAGAATTCGTTGCCTCGCGACCTGCTGATTTCATCAAGAAGGGCGGACATCAATAACTGCCACTGACATGGGCATTATCTACCTACCTAATAGAAATAATAAATATAGAAGGAAAATTACGTTAGGTAACTTACTTCCTTAAAAACGGCAATTTCATAAGTAGGTACTTGCCCTGAGCACCCAGTGGAAAAGAGGGTAGGTACTGAAGAATTTTCAGTCCTTCACCAAACCTACATACACCAATTAAGAAACATCTTCGAAGACAAGATAAGATAAATAAGCCGCGTCTTACGCGCATTACTACGCGCGCTGTGTATGTAGCTCTAGTACATAGTGTCTACGCGCGAGTAAAGCTGCTTTCAGACTACGCTATAATATAACAGCATATTATAGTAAATAGCTCATAGCACAACAATATCGCGCACCATACATTGTCAATAATATATAGTACAGTACAGTGTGACTGTGAACGTGTCCATAACAATGTATGGTGTGCGATATTGTTGTGCTATGAGCTGTATAATAATATGCTATAATATTATAGCGTAGTCTGAAAGCAGCTTAAGAGCGTGTATTCCGTCCACCAGCGCCGCCAATCGTTTTTTATTATTTGTGGTAAATTTAAGACACGTAGATAAAAAACTGCTCTGTAGTGCACTGAAGAAATGTATTTATTATGTTTTGATTTTGAGAGTTATGTTTTGTACTTTAGAACATAAATAGTTGCCAAAGTCGATATTTTTGCTAAAAGTGGCCACTTTTAGCAATTGTACAGGTCACTATTTGGGTGTTAGGTACGTGATAGGTAAAATAAAACAATACAGTTTGGTTCCAATGCGCACGTCTTACTCGCTCGGCGGACAAGCAGAGAGTGTGCGTTCAGTGAAGCGACTCCCTGACCGCACCCCCACTACCGCTCGCCCCACCAGTAAGGCATGTCGGTATTTATTTATACACTACATCTACCTTTTACAAAATTAGAAAAAATTGCATAATTACGTACAAGTATAATCAAATACAAATCAATTTATTTTAAGAACAAACATCAAATAATTTTAATAACTGTCTGGAAAACAATCAACTTATTAATTTTCGTCACACACATTGTTATCGACCGCATCGTTATTCCCTGAAGATTTATCATCCTCATTTGGGCAAACTTCCCACTTTCCTTCAACCCTTTTTAAATGTACTATGTTTCTACGTAACCGTTGTCCACTATTATCATTTACCAATTCGACATCGTTTCCTTCTTTGTTTACCACTGTATGTGTCGTATCTTTGAATGTAGTGGACAACTTGTTCTCCTTTATTGTATTTTTAACGTATACTTTTTCCCCAATATCTATACTAGATTCCGTCGCTTGTCTCTTCCTATCCGCATATTCTTTACCTTTGCTTTTCATTTCACTATCCCTGTCTCTAGCTCCTAGATCAGAAAATTCTATATCTACAACGGAAGGCAGCTTATCCCTAAACTGACGTCTGAAAAAGAGTTCTGCAGGAGTTTTACCTGTGACGGAGTGGGGGGTGCTATTATACATAGTGAGATATGTAAGCAAATCTTCTTGCCAATTAGATTTTTGGCTATGGCTAATCCGTAAACGTTTCAATATGCTGCGGTTCTGCCTCTCAACTTCGCCATTTTGCTGAGGCCAATAGGGAATGGTATGAAACAAGTGAATACCGAATTCTTTGCAAAAACTTTCAAATTCTGTACTAACAAACTGTCGGCCATTATCAGCGGTAATGCTTACGGGTGTGCCTAACCGAGAAAATACCTCTTTAAGCATGCTAATGGTGTGTGCAGAATCGATGTTTTTTGTAATTTTAATTTCTTTATATCTACTATAATAATCTATAATTACTAAAAGATAATGTCCGGTAGGTAAAGGTCCGAGATAATCTATTGCTATATCAACCCAGGGCTGTATTGGCAGTTCTCTTCTACGCATGGGATTAGGAGGATTTGGAGCAGAAACCAGAGTGCAACCCTTACAAGATCTAACACAATGTTCAGCATCTCTGTCAATTTTGGGCCACCAAACTTTAGAACGTAGTCTCATTTTCATGGCTACAATGCCCGGGTGGCCTTCATGAGCTGCTGCTAAAACTTTTGATCTCAAACTTGAAGGGATAACTATTTTATTCCCACGCAACAGTAAATTGTCTTGAAAACAAAGTTCATGTTCAAAGACTTTATAAATGTTGACACACTGGTCCCAGTTACTATTGTATAATCCATTTCTGACTAACTTCAGCTCTGAATCTCCCTCACAAGCTTGCCTTAACTCACGCAAAGTAACTGCTATAGGACGATATTGATCAACAACTAGGTTCAAATAATTATCATCATCAAAAGGCTGTGGAGACTTATTACCCGAACAAAGTCTTGACAGTGAGTCTGCAATATTTTTCTTGCCTGGGCTATAGACTATTTTAAAATTATATGACTGTAGGCGCAGAACCCAACGCTCGATTCTCGCACATGGTTTAGAATCAGTTCCGAATATCACCTCTAACGGTTTATGATCGCTAACAAGTTCAAAACTATCCTTTCCAAACAGGTACATATCAAAATGTTCCACTGCCCAAACTAACGCAAGAGCCTCTTTTTCGGTCTGACAGTACCGTTTCTCACGGTCTGTGAGACTCTTATTGCCATATGCAATTATTCGGGGACCATTAGTGCCATGTTGGACGAGCACAGCTCCCAAACCAACTGGACTTGCGTCGGCATAGACTTGGGTACGGTCAAGCGGATCATAGTAACCTAAAGTTTTAATTTGAGTCATGGCACGTTTCAACCCATCAAAAGCTTGTGTTTGTTTATCGTGCCAATAAGAGGTGATATCCACACCTTTGCCTAGTTTAAGTCTTAGAAGTTCGCGCAAAGGATCGGTCCATGTAGCTAAATTAGGGATCCATTTTCCTACATAATTAACTAGCCCTAAGAAGCTTTGTACTTCCTCAATGGTTGTTGGTTCTCGAAACGACTCTATTGCTTTTACATATTTATCGAGAGGTTTAACTCCCTTACAAGATAACTGATGACCAAGAAAATCGATTTGATTTACTCCATATGAACATTTTGTATCATTTAGCAGAACATTGTTATATTTTAAAACCTCTAATACTTTTTTGAGCCTTGTGCTATGTTCGGCCTCGTCACTACCGTAAACGACTATATCGTCAATGAAATTAACGACTCCTGTACAAGGCAAGAGGACCCTTTCTAAATTTTTTTGGAAATATTCGGGAGCGCACGAGATTCCAAACATAAGACGCTTGTACCTAAATAATCCTTGGCTACAAATAAATGTCGTGATGTGTCTACTGTCTTCACTCAACTCTAATTGATGGAATGAATTTTTTAAATCTAGTTTAGAGAATACTTTGGCATTTCTAAACTTTGGAATTAATTGTTCCATAGTGGGCAAAGGGTGCTTTTCCCTAATGATAGCTCGATTAGCTCTCCTCATGTCTACACAGATCCGAACATCACCATCCGCTTTTAAAACGGGTACCAATGGAGAGATCCAATCAGATGGGCTATTAACTGGCTCTATTATGTCTAACTCAACAAGCTCTTGGATTTTTTTATTAATTTTAGACTCTAGCGGGACAGGGACTCTTCGACAAGGCTGAGCAACTGGTTTAATTGTTTTATCTATAGGGATATGAATTTGGATATCTTTAAATTTAGGGAACATACCATCGACTGCGTTTACTCCTAATCCAATTTTTAGAACTCCAAGGCACGTGGCAGTATCTTTCCCGAGCAAATTTTTAGTGCCATCTTTTACAACATAAAAAGTGGCTTTAGTTCTAGGAAAATTGTTGCCAATTGTAATGTTACAGTCAAAAGACCCAAGCACGGTTAAAGCATTACGACTTCCGTAGGCCATAAATCTCTTTTTAGGAGATTTCACTTGATTTTCAACAAGGACTCCATTGTTTTTGAGGATTTGCCACGTTACATCGTTAATTATATTACATTTACTACCAGAGTCTATTAACATCTCAATTTCAACGCCTCCTAGCGTACATTTAATGGTGTCGTCATTATCTATATGAAAAATATAATCTACCTCTTCAGACTTGCCTTTGGGTTTCTTACTAAGGCTAGTAGATTTAGAAGAGAAATCAGTATTTTTACGTTTTCCTGCCCTAGTCCTACACTGATTGCGAAAATGTCCAACGAACCCACACTTAAGACACTTCTTATCTCGGGCTGGACACAATTTAAAATCACTTGAATGACTGCCACCACAACGCACACATGATTTTACTTTTAAAGTATTTTTTGAAGCTTCCACTCTATTAACAGACTGATCTTTACTTGATTCTGGCCACCCAAAATTATTAAGTTGTCGATTTACAGTCTCTAAAGCGTTGGCTTCGAAAACGATCTTGTCAAGAGTAACATCATCACCAAGGGTCAGAATTGTTTTCCTTAATTTGGCTGACTCACACTTCTCTGTGATTTGATCAATCATGTGTTCATCAGGGGCAGTGAATTTACATTTGGAGCTTTGGTGTCTAAGTCTAACAAGAAATTTGTCAAATTTTTCTCCATTTTCTTGTTTGATGAGCCTGAACAAGTGACGCTCATAAACACGGCTTTGTTTGGGGGCAAAATATTCGTCAAGTTTATTGATAGCAACAGTAAATACGTCACTGTTATCACTAGTAGTTTCTACATGTGCACCAGGGATATTATAATATATTTCTTGGAGGGGTAACCCACCCATGTGTAAGAGCAAAGCCCTTTTTGCCTCAGGTGTGGTAACGCTGGTGGCAGTCAGGTACAACCCTAGTGCACGTTTCCATTTTTCCCATCGTAAACCAACTGAAGCTGGGTCACCATCACAGTCCAAAGACTCTAGCGGTGGTATGTGCGACATACTTGTGGTTTACCTGGAAGGAAGGAATAATTTCCTTTTTTTAGGTACCGTTCCGAATTAATCGAACTACCTCTTGATCTTATTGTATTTTACCCCAGTCTATTTAGACTGTTATCATACAAGATCATTTAGGTACCGTTTGCTTAAGCAAACTACCTCTGACATCAATATTAACTTTGATTATTGACAGGAGAGGAAAAAAATAAAAAATAAATTAAGTGTCAATTTGAACACAGGGCATGTCTATTTTTGATTTTAAAACAAATCACAAGAACGCCAATAATAATTAATAATTGGTTACCATAATTAAATCACAATGATCTCCAGTTTATGCTCATATCCGATAATTTTCAAAATTTATTTTCATGTGCTTTGTATTTCCTAATTACATTCTCTCATATCAGCCAATAATCAAGGCATCAATCATTGATGTATAAGTTTCGTTATTTCACATTTAGGTACCAATCAATGTAAATCAGTTTTGTTTTGAAATAATGAGTGCCTTTAACAATGTATTATAACAATTTAATAAACATTATAATAGTTATTTCAAAGATTTCTTAAATGCAATTTAAAAATGCTAACAGATTAGAAAGTAATGTAAGGCATGAATTTACAACAAAACCGATTTGTTACCGATTTACCTCTTAGTTACTTTGTTTAAACTCAGTGTTTTTAATTCGGCACGTACCTTATATTTTGGATCCTGGCAGGGTCGCCACTTGTACAGGTCACTATTTGGGTGTTAGGTACGTGATAGGTAAAATAAAACAATACAGTTTGGTTCCAATGCGCACGTCTTACTCGCTCGGCGGACAAGCAGAGAGTGTGCGTTCAGTGAAGCGACTCCCTGACCGCACCCCCACTACCGCTCGCCCCACCAGTAAGGCATGTCGGTATTTATTTATACACTACAGCAATAATTGCCGATTTGGCTATTTAGCCATGAGGTATTAAAAAGAGCTGTCAAAAAATAATAGATACATTTCTTTAGTGCACTACAGAGCGATTTTTTATCTACGTGTCTTAAATTTACCACAATTAATAAAAAACGATTGGCGGCACTAGTGGACGGAATACACACAAAACGCTTCGTCTGTACAGGCCTATACACCTAAGAGCCTGTCTAGACATACCTACCTATCATACATAAGTAGGTTCTATTGTTCGTTTTATGAGGTGATCTCGGGACAATTTTATAATCATTACATCGTTTAGAAGCTACGCTATTGTCGAGTAATGTCGAGTACCACAGGAACATGATATTTCCGATGGAGTTGTGGAGTGTGTTTCTTGTTATAGCGGCCATAGAATGAATTGCGGTTCTTGAGGTACAGCACACTGGCAGACGGACGGACGGATAGCGGAAGCTTAGTAATAGGGTTCCGTTGGTTACTTACAACTTCCAAACCGGATCCCGCCTTGTTCTGCAAGCGTACCTAAATCTTCAAGCTAACTTACTATCGTATCGTCATTAGCGGTTGCGGTAGTTGCACGATATCACGAATACTCTATGTTCATGATATCAAGTGGAATAATAAATAATGTAATGCAAAAAAAAACTACTATTCTTCTGTGAAAGTCGGGTGAAAAAGACGTCACAAATAACATTTTATTTTCGTCCTTTGCGTTTGCTGTGCTGGCAACATAGTCATTTTTTTTGACAGCTGGTGGTTTTGTGAACTCTTCTCAGTTTTGTTACTTTTTGTGCAATAATTTCTTCCAACACATTGTTCCAAAAGAAATCCTGAGGCGTCAAACAGTGAATAATATGGAAAAACCAACAGTAACTGAGCAGCCGCCACCTTATTCGGCAACAGTTTTCCCAGGTAAGCCCAAAATAAGTTTGTTTTTAAGAAACCTTAGTTTAGTGTGAATCACAATAAAGATAAGCTGTTCGATTATACTGCGTAATGTTGCGACTTAGCGTTTTTTCGTTTAATTACTCGTTGAAAGTTTAAGTATTTAGTATCCAGCGTACATGGAGAAAGGTTTTATTTTAGTTGTTGTTTGGTAAACACAAATCCGAAGTTTATAGTCATTTGTAAATACGATAATTGCAGGTCCTCCGCCGCAGCCTCAGCCGGCTGGCGCTCCGGGGGCGCCGTACCCGCCTCCTCCACCAGGATACACACCATACGGAGTACCACCTCCAGGTACAGGCTTTGTGCCCAACTATGGAGCCACAAACATCATAATACCACCCCCTATTATCGCTGTGGGGGCATGCCCGGCCTGTCGCGTCGGCATACTTGAAGATGACTTCACATGTCTTGGCATCCTATGTGCTATACTTTTCTTCCCACTAGGAATTTTATGTTGCCTCGCTCTGAAAAACAGAAGGTGTTCGAATTGTGGAGCCCTGTTTGGATAGACAGCGCAACACGCTTTGTTAAATGTTTTGATTAAGAAATGTTGAATATTGAAAGGTTTATGAATGTAATAATGGTTACTGTTTAAAGTTATCAAAGTTGTTTATGTTAAAACATGGTTGAACACACTTTTGGAATGCAACATAGAATGTAATAGAGAAGCTTTCTTTTGCTGGATAACATAACAAATGTAATGAAAGTGCTATGTTCTAACATAAGCAGTGTCAGTTTATTATTTTTACATCATAGTTATGCAACCTGCTGTCGGTCTACTCATATCGTTGAAAGCACTTCAAGGTCAGTATCAACTAGTGTTACAAAACATGCATTTACAAAAAAATGCTTTCAGAACTCGGTTTTGCAAGATGTTCACATAGTTTTCTACAAAATGCATGAACATATTATATCCACTACTTATGAACAGATTTAATCATTTGTTCCATGGCCGACAGTTGTTAAGAACTTCAATGCTAAAGAGTAAGGAAGGAAATAAAAAAGAAATCTGTAATTTGTTGCGCTTCCATACAAAACAGTATTTGCTAATATTCTTTTATATCTTCAATGAAATAGTTCACATAAACTGTTGTTTACTCTTCTTCAATATTATTTTGTATGCAGTTGCAATAAAACACATTACAGTTGTATATTATTAAGCAGCATATTGAAAAACAAATTATTAAAATTATTCATTTGACATAAAGTAACTACTTAATTTGGAATATGTTTTAACTGTCTGAAGACGTCATTATTGTGAAACAATAATTATTCATCATTTAGTATATGAATCACCTACTGTGCAAGTTTTAAGAGTATTTGCCAAGAATAATTAATTTTACATCTTTGAACATGGAAAACTCTTTGTGATAGACTATTGTAATTTTATATTAATGGGAAACCATTCAGTTTTAATACCAAGAGCAAGGCAAACAAAACTTACTTTTATTATAATATTGAATAGTGTTGCAATTTTACTAGTATTTTCTAGCAAAAATAGAAAAAAAATACAGCCACCAGTACACAAAATGATTATCAGAGATAAGGAAAATTAACTAATTGTGTTAGCCATTAGTTAATTATTGATTTTGATTTCAAAGCCATTAAATATATATGTCACTAGATTATTGCAAACACAAATTTTAAAAGTTTTAATACATATTTGACGTTATAAACCTATGTTGTCTGCAATAACATAAACAAACAGCACATTAAAAACATGTAGAAACAATTCAGTGTGGCCATAAAAATATAAAATGCATAAATAAATCTGTTCTTGGTTGGAAATATCAAATAAAATCTTAAATTCTTAACTGATAATCCAAGTTGAAGAAAAAAATGTAAGTATGTGATTTTATGCTAGTTCCAATTCTTTTTAATAGGTTTTTAAAATGATTGCTTTAGAAAGTTTTAAAAAGATACAATGTATATTTCAAAGTGAAGTTGTATCTTGCACTAACAATTAATTCATGAACATGTCTATTTTTACTTGTCTTACAAGGGAAAGTAAAAAATTAGACTAAAATATTTGGAATTGAAAGTCACAAAATTAGTAGCCTCATTGGCTCATTGTTTCCAAAAAAAATAAAAAATATATGGATATAAAATTAGAAACTAAGTATGTATGGTAAATATAACACATGTATTTGTGTATTTACTACAGCAAAATTAATTATTTTGTATTCAATTATTCATTACCATATCATATTTTAAGTTAAAATAAAAACTATGTAACATAAATATGGGCCTAGCCAATATTTATCACTGGCACTCAATAATATTTGATATGGCAGTGTTATCTTGCAGTAGGTATTGTATTGTTTGCTAAATATATCATTCTTAGGTTGAGGAAAGGAAAGTGCCATTGTTAGAAAATCCTGAATAGAAATTGTTTAAAATTTTTGTAAGTGGTATTACAAAATACTTGTGCCACTAACTGTTTTGCTGGAAAACATCATCCGATAAGCTAGCGATGTAAAACATCTTGACAATGATAGCCTTAAATAGCTCCTGTACTATTACAGGGCCTATTTCAACATTGTGAGAAAACGAAAAAGAGATGGTGCTAGTTGTCCTTATAGTTCATCTCTTTCTCGCGGCCTTAGCTATTGATAAGAATCTTATATTACTATATTTTGTACTGTTATCATTTTATTGCTATAGCCAATATTAATTCCATATGTAACATCATCTAGCTGCTAGGTTCCTAGGAAATATGTTTCACATAAGCTGAGCTAATGTTAAGCAAATATAATTTTTATTTTTCTATGTTATTGATATACTACTAGCCTTTGTTTATAAACGTTTATAAAATTTGCAGACTTTTAAATAACAGTTTTTCTATGAAATTACATAAAGGGCAATCAAATTATAATATGTTGACAATAGTTCAGGAGATAAAAAGTACTCAAGAATTTGAACAACTTTCAGAAGCAACCCTAAAATACCTAACTTTACTAATTATTTTTTTATAGAGATCATCTGTCAGTGAATTGTTTTTAGGTTCGCCTTGTAGAGTTGAGGCGTGGGAATTGTGTTCTGCAGTGGAATCGTAGATCCATGTTGTCAAACAAATAGCTAAAACGCGTCGCAGTGGGTCTGCGCCTGAATTGTTACATTTGAAGCTGTCAGCGCACCAGTGGGCTCATATTATTATTACGTATCCATCAACATTAATTAATGTAATACCTACATGCAAAAAAAAATATGCATAACTGGCTTATCTTTTGTTTCAACTATCGTCAACAGATGGCGTTGCCCAAGCTCTTTTTGCAACTATCCATTATTTTCATGCTGCCTATCTAAGCTTAGGCCACTTTTACTCTGACGGCTTCATTTAGGAGTTGTTATGCCCTTTGAAATATTGCCAATGAATTAAAAGTTATTTTGGCACCACTATCAAGAAACTTGTGAAATCTTTATAAACAAAGGATAAGTATAGGTATATTATAGACTAAATAATTATCTACCTAAACTATAAGCTATGACGATATAATAAGTAATTTAAAATTGAATTACAAAAAGATTTTTTAAAGTGCACTTCCCATTCAGGAATATTAATTTGATTTGTAAATTTCTAAAGTAGCTAAATTACGACTTCGTCAGACTGCTAAATATGTTGTTATTATAATCCGCTTCCAATGAAAAGGTATCTTTTAAATAATTCTTATCTTAAGGAGAAGAAAACTCAATTTTTCAATCTCGAAAATTAACGAAATTCATTTTGAATTGAATTGAACATGTTTTATAATAAAGTGTTGATTTAAAGCGAGAGAAAGTTTATGTTGTGGTAGGTTTCCTTTTGTATAATCTTCTTTAATTAGTTATAATCAACATAGAAAATAGCAAAACTGATTAATATTGTGATAATCCAGACTGGATTAATTAAATGTGATTGACTTTTGCTACTATTTTATTGATAGTATCCAATCGAAATAAGGTATATATTTCAGTGCTTGATGATCCAGAGAAAACTGCGAGACCGATCACAGAGTATTGAAATAAACACCTTAATGCGATGGGATAGCTATTCAATTGATAGTTTAAAACTCCTACGCCGTCCCATATTGGCTCAAATGATGATGAGCGGTCTGAAGGTAATGGCATTTTTAGTATACCTAACAATCAATGAAGAAAGTATTAGCAAAAGTCTGCCAGCCTGCGCAGGCCAATAGAGGTCCACTGCTGTACATAAGCCAATTGTAATAATCAAGATTTTCCAAGTATCGCCACATCGACCAGTCCTGTGCGTCTCGCAACTAGTTTACCGCGGTCCGGTTCCTTACGGTATATGGTAGATAGTATACAAGTGAAATTAATTGATTTGATGTGAAACACCTTTTGGCGCAGCTTGGCAATAAAACCAAATCGTATGCCGTGACGGAAACGACGCTGTCATGTCGTGATGCCCCCCCCCACCACGCCGCCTGTTATGGACGGCGAACTTTGGAAATAATTATTATTAGAACTCTTCATAGATGTTTCACATTTAAGAAGAGATGTTTCACATCTATGAAGAGTTCTAATCCGGGCGGCCCTTGACTGCAATTTGTATTTTTTTTTTTAATTAGAGGCATTATTTTAAAAAAACAGCAGGATGTTTACGAAAAGGCTTATTAGTTTGTTATTTGAAATGGCTTTGCTGGACGGTAGATGGCACATCTATACAGATGTGCTTAAATCCGGGAATTGTGTTTGAACTCGTTTTTCTCATCTTTTATTGTACTGTTTTAAATCAACATCTAATCTCAGCCATACGAAGTACTGAATAGGTTAGAACTTAACTAATATATGCCACAACCAAAACGCCTTTCTTGACTTGTTGATAAGTAAAAACGTTATAATAAGTACCTAAACGTTTGAAAGATCTAAGTGTATAAATAATTTTATGTAATTAATTATTAATCTATATAGGTTTTGCAATAAAGTTTGGGAATAAAAATGTGGTTTTCTTTCAAACTTCCATGATCTACACTCTAGAGCAATAACTTTTATCAAGATCTAAACTCTTTTTTTAATATTTCTGTGCAGTGAGCTATGGATTGTGGTAGGTATATCATTTGAAAGGTAATTTTGTTCATAATCGAAAGAGTAGGTATAGCAGAAGAGAAGAGTATGTATAGAATAGGAAAAAATAAACATATTCCACTTTCCTCCTTATCAAGCAGGAGACAGAATAATGTAGGTATAACCCATTTGTATATCGACGCTGGAAAGGCAAATTGTATTAACAGCCAATTTGGTCGAATATGAGTTAAACACATAGTTGGAATCGCCTGATTTTTCTCTTTCGAATGGTCTAGGTATCGTTTTAATCTGAGCACTTTCATGGTCGATAATACACCGGTGATTTTCTTCATTTTCGTATATTTATTTGCATTAAATCCATTGACTTTTTGACTTTGGTTCATAAAATGTAGGTACATCATAGCAGCAACATACTGATAAGTCGTTTATGCCTGCTTATCCTTACAATAAGAATTACTTTATAAAACACGTCTTTACCATTCCATTTTTCGAAATATTTACGCAATAAAACATTTTAGTGGTTGGCCATTTTTTTAAATTTAGAAATAAGTCAATTTCCTTGTAAATAAAATTTAGTTCATTGTCATTTAAAACCTTTTACTTTTCTGCATATTTCAATCATTTGGACATTAAAACAATTTTATCGACAGCGTTTAATATTAAATTGGTCGATCATACAATTTTACCTGAAGCTATTCTAATGTGTTTATAGCACTTAATAATTTACTTAATGCAAAATTTAATACATTTTTATGTTAAACCTACCAAAAAAAAAAAGATAAATATGAAACTATGGTGGTTAGACGGTACTTCAAGACAGTCCGTTCACGGTAAGTCGCGGCTGTTAGCTAGAGCCGAGCATTGCGTGGGCGCTTCAGACACCCACACGCAGTCGAAGAGGGAGATCACGGCCGTGGTTCCAGTACACCGTTCGTAAATAGTTAATTTTTATCCTGAACTGTCACATTTAGAAGGTCATCCGAAACGAATTATGAAGAACGTGTTGTTTCCAAGAAGATTAAGGTTTCACATAGAACCTGCAGATGCTGTAGAACAGGTACCTATGTACATTGTTTAGGTACCTATTGAGTATTTTATATTTCATTATCTCAGTAACACTTTCAGAGCAATTCAATAACTAAAACCTGTACAATTAGGTATCAAATTCATTTGGATTTCAAAGATGAGTACGTATCTAATATACCTATTTTCTTTCTAATTAGAATGAAGACATAATGGTACAACAACTGCACTTATTGGGGAAACCAACAATCTGGTACGTATTATTTACTAGAGAGATTTAATCTGTATAGTTTGTAGTTAGGTATGTACCTAAATAAGTCATACGATGCAATACCTAATTTGCATTGTTTACCTAAACGAGTGATGATAACAAGTGTAGATTGTCTAATGCACTATTCTGTCGTTTATTTCAGAATTCCGACCTCAACAATTTAAACGAATATAGTACATTTAAACCGTTGTCTCCGACAGTAATTATCAGCAATCCGGCAGAGGAAGATGTAAGTTTATTGTACCTATTATTAGCTAAATACGACTGCCTCGTTGGTCTAGTGGTCGCTAGCGCGACTGATGAGTAATTATGAGGTCCCGGGTTCGATTGCCGGGTCGGACAGTGTCATTGGGTTTATCTTATAGGAAATTACCCAGTGATAGCCCAGAGTCTGGTAAAATCGGTGATGGAAAACATCGTGAGGAAACCAGCATATCAGAGAGTTGTTTTTGAAGATTGTAAAACCACGTCAGAAGTCTACGGGCGGTTTAAATTCCGGCACCAGGTTGGAATACCAACCGCACGATAGTAGTAGTAGTAGTAGCTAAATATTTTATTTGTAACCTACCTTTTTTAATAATAAAAATAGTTGATTCACAAAAAGTAACAACTGATTTACAATTAAACCTTATTGTTTCTCTGTTGACTACCGTGGTGGTACCGTAGAAGTGTATACGACTGCTGAACAAGAGGTTGTGGGTTCGATTCCCATTCAGGACTACTGCACTATGTATATTGTTTCTAAGTTTAATTGATAGAGAGGGATAAGGTGATTGAATTAATGAATAAATTTGTGTGATCCTACGTACCTACTATTAAATATCTGGTTTGACGCTACATACTAATTTAGAAATTATTTTCAGGATTGCGATTTTATTGAAAACTCGGATATTGAAAATTCTTATAATAATAATAATAATAATAATAATATCCTTCGACATTTCACACAACGCCATATAGTCCCAAGCTAAGCAACCTAATGCTTGTGTTATGGTAACGATATGGCTGATAAACTACTTATATACATTTTTTTTTTGTAAATACATACATATTATAGATAGAAAAACACCCAGACTCAGAACAAATACATGTAGGTCTTACAAATATTTGTTATGCGATTCCACAATGCGGTCAGTGGATCGTCTTAGGGGCGGAGTTGTAGTATACGTTTAGGGGCACTATGAGCAGCAAAGAAAATATTTTTTTTTTTATTGGACTTAGTTATGATTATTTTTCTCGAAGATTTTCCAATTTTATTGCAGTTTCGGGATAACCTTGTCCATAGAAGTAATTTTATATAATATAATTATAATATCCTTGGACATTTCACACAACGCCGTATAGTCCCAAGCTAAGCAACCTAATGCTTGTGTTATGGTGACTAGATGGCTGATAAACTACTTAAATACATTTTTTTTTTGTAAATACATACATATTATAGATAGAAAAACACCCAGACTCGGAACAAATACTTGTAGGTCGTACAAATATTTGTTCCGTGCGGGAATCGAACCCGCGACATGCTGCGCAGCAGTCAATCGCTCAACCACTGCGCCAACCGTGTCGTCATAAGAATTTTCAATATCCGAGTTTTCAATAAAATCGCAATCCTGAAAATAATTTTAGTTCTGAGACACATGGTCTTACGACGCACCGTTTCCGAATTATGAGTCTCCGAATTTTATTTTATTTGTATAAAACGATCTATATTTCCAAAATGGTAGCTTGTACGAAAATCTTTTCAGGAAAAAAATGTTGCTCTAGTCGATAACTATGAGATGATGTAAGAAAACTCGCGAAAAATTGAAAAAAAAATACACTGCCGCTATTGCCTGCGCAAGGTGAAAGAGATCGACCTACTTACACGAAAAGATTTCACAATTTTTTTATCTAATTTTTCTCAAGTTTTTTTTTTGGGATTATTAGCTTGTTGTGATATCTGAGAGCTAATCCCACTTATTTTTAAACAACTTTCGCATTCGCATGTCAATCGCAAACTGTCAAAAATGCATTTTCATACATTTTTCACAGATTGCGATTGAGATGCGAATGCGATGCGAATGTGAAAATTAGTAGAATTGACACTCTAATCTCTAGATGGTGCCTATGAAATATTGCTTTTCCATTATAATAAGACTGATAAATCTCAGAATTGTGTAGTTTTATTTTTTTGTCAATACATACAGTTATTATAAAAAATTAAAAGTCATTATAAAAAAATATTTTGTGCTGTTTATTTTAACCTGTCACTTCCTTATGTCATTAATTTTGGGAGATAATTCCTAAACCCTAACGGTAACTTTAGTTTAATGCAAGATAAGACACTTTGGTTTTCATCGTTTGACTTGACCGGGCCCAATAAACATTTAACTTAGATGTGTAAGTATGCTGAACAGAATATAACACATTTTTCCAGTTCATTTTATGCAGCTATTCGATCATTAAAACATATTTTACCGGACCACAGCGAGTATGATCAAGTGACTTACCTAAGTAAATTTTACCTAACCAAGATTATGTACTGCATTGTATTAACTCCAAACTCTTGGACAGGAAGACATCTTAATTATTTTCTATATATTCATTTCATAGTAAACGTTATCCGTAATAACTATTGATTTTCAATGACAATACTCAAGTAGTTAATTAGTTATGATTTTTTTTGCAAAATTTGAAACTTCAAATCGTTCTACTCAACAATTCATACAATGGTCGTTAATACAATTCGCCTTTCCAGCGTCGATATTATGTCCCTTGGTGGCTATTGGCCTAGCTCTAATCTGTCGCCATATTCGAGGAAAAATACCTTCCGCAATGCATCGGTTATACCTACCTATACTGATAAGATCTCGTTGCCCGCTGTTTTGCATGCTTCTATACTTAGTTTCTTCCGGGCTGTGTAATAGCGTAACTCTACTAACTACAAGTTCTAATTTTAATAAAATTGTTTTTGCGTTTTTAAAACGAAATAAGTATCTTCTATACTTATAATAAATCTGTAGAGAGGTCAATTCTGTACCTACATGAAATATTTTTCCAAAATAACTATCAGGGGGTGATTAGGGATCGATACCGATGCCAAAAATGCAATCAGTAATATTTTTGTCTGTCGGTCTGTCTGTCTGTCTGTCTGTCTGTATAACCGTTATAGAAACAAAAACTACTCGACGGATTTTAACGAAACTTGGTACAATTATTTTTCATACTCCTGAGCTGGTTATAGTACACTTTTCATCACGCTACAGTCAATAGGAGCAGAGCAGTGAAGGGAAATGTTGGGAAAACGGGAGAAGTTACTCCATGTTTTAAGTTCCGTTGCGTTTGCAACCTTAATGGTTAAAGCTACACAAAAATCATGTATTTCGGAAATGTTCTCCTTAAAATTATATAAACAATATCCCACGACAGCATATGTCTATCTTTTATGATGGACTCACAATAACAAGTGTAACTCCCGATAGCTTAGCAGTTCGAAGCTTTCTGGTTGTGTTTGTCTACTCTTACTATTATAACGCTCTCAGTCATCCCTAATTAAAAAAGTTAACATTATTAACTATTCCATAAAAAATCTCAAGAATCATAGAAATCGGTATAGAAACACCAAAGTTATACATGAAATACGCTAACAATAAGCCTTCGCGCGTGAATACCTACTGATTTTTGTATAAGGTCGCGAACGCACAGGCAGGCGGCTTGCTTGGTGCCTAGAGGCAAGCGATGCGTTGCGATATCAAAACTTCACGCGAACGAAGTCGCGGGCAGAAGCTAGTAAGTATATAGAACTTTACCCAGTTAGGTATTTAACAAAAACTGCTACATCAAGATCACTAAGAATGGCCGTTTCCGTTGACGAACCCGCCCGAAAACCGAACTGGGCATCATGAATCTTGACATGCCTATTTAGATGTGAGTTAAGCACTTTTTCAAACAATTTACTTTTTCACCTATCTCCCAAACCAAACCAATAAATAAAAGAAAATTCACCCATAAATAATTTCGGGGCAATTTAAACGTTTGCGGCGGTTGTTAGCCGATATGTAGCCTGCGGGCGTTCGATAGCCGGGCCAAATCGACCGGATTTATTCCTCCGACAAATGGGTGCGAAAATTACGCGCGCTCTATGTGATGACAATCAGATAATGACATGAACGAACGGTAATAATCACAGGAAATATTTTATTGCCTATTTAATTTGAAGAGAATTATTCATATACCTACTTTGTGTTCATATTGCCGTTTGGCTTTCGAACTGTCGTGTCATAGGTCTAGTCTCAGTGCAGTGCCGTTCACTGCTGGTCCTTTAGTCAATTCCTAACCGCGATAGATTACAAAAGAATTTCAGCGTGTTCTTTTCATATTTATTGACTGCCGCTTCGGCACAGTAAAGCCGCGGCCACGAAGTCAGTCAATGGCGCGGTGGCGTAGACCAAGGCATTAAGCCAGCGGGTAGATCGCGCGACGCTAGAGCGGCGCACTGGACTGTTATGAGAAATTAGTGTCATATTCGCGAACAAGAATGCTATACAGCGACGAAACTTTTTGATAAAAATTCTGAACTGCCTTTGAAACACTGGTCGTTAAAAAGAAAAAAATAAAATGTACAACTCTAAGTCAGTGCAGACGCGCGGGCACTCTGCCGGAGTCGCGGGACTATTTGAAAGAGATACCGTGTCTCCGGAACACAAAGGGCACTGAAGGAACATGGATGGGTTTTAGTCAGTAAGAGTCTGACACTCCCTCCCGCTCCGCACAGAGCGGGGGAAGTCATTTGATGATTTCCCATCCCTAAATAAAAAAATAAAAAAAAACACGCGCGGGCACCGCTCTACTAGCGCGCACCGCTCGTACGCCGCTGTCTTCGTGGTCAGTTCCCTAATAAATCTAGGCATTTGAACGCCCCGCGCTCCCTGACTTCGTGCCAGCGGCCTAAGTATTTTTCCATTTTTCCTAACCAAATCTATTGCGACCTTTTTTAAGGATGGGATTTCATTCAAGACTCAGTCCTTTCCCTCCGCTTCGGAGCAGAAGGAAGTGCCAGTCTCTTACTAACTAAAACCCAACTGTGTTCTTCCTAATGCCTTTTATTTGTAAGATATGAATAAAGATATATTGTATGAATAAAGTATTATATTATATACTAGCTTCTGCCAGCGGCTTCGCCCGCGTAATCCCTAGCGAACATATTCCCGGGATGAAAAGTAGCTTATGTGCTATTCCAGACTATAATCTATCTTTGTTCTAAATTTCATTAAGATCCGTTAAGCCGTTCTGGCGTGATTGAGTAACAAACAACCAAACTTTCACATTTATAATATTACTCGTTTGGTATAAAGCGAAATTATAACCATCTCCCCCTCGACATTATAATTATTAAAGGATATTGCAAACTGTCGTAAGCCGTTTTCCGAAGCTACTCGCTAGCCTAGCGCTAGCTAGCGCTAGGCGCCAAGCTAGCCGCCTGCCTGTGCGTTCGCGACCACAAAAATGACAAAAATAATCCTTATAAGTAGCATGATTCAGTATATTCCGATTTCTATGATTCTTTTTTTTATGGAATAGTTAATAATGTTAACTTTTATTAATGTTAATTAGGGATGACTGAGAGTTTTATAAACGTAAGAGTAGACAAATACAATCAGAAAGCTTCGAACTGCTAAGCTATCGGGAGTTACACGTGTTATTGTTCGTCAATCATAAAAGATAGACATATGCTGTCGTTGGATATTTTTTATATAATTTTAAGGAGATCATTTCCGTCATACATGATTTTTGTGTAGCTTTCACCATTAAGGTTGCACACGCGACGGAAGCTTAAAAAATGGAGTAACTTCTCCCGTTTTCCCAACATTTCCCTTCACTGCTCTGCTCCTATTGATTGTAGCGTGATGAAAAGTATACTATAACCTGCTCAGGAGTATGAATAATAATTGTACCAAGTTTCATTAAAATCCGTCGAGTAGTTTATGTTTCTATAACGGTTATACAGACAGACAGACAGACAGACAGACCGACAGACAGACAGACAAAAATTGCACTGATTGCATTTTTGGCATCAGTATCGATCCCTAATCACCCCCTGATAGTTATTTTGGAAATATATTTCATGTACAGAATTGACCTCTCTACAAGATTATATTATGTTCCGGGGCCGCGGTAACTCTATCGAACAAATTCCGTAACCCAGGCAAGCACTGGCCCATTGCAGGCGAGCCCCGTCTACTATGCTGACGTCGCTTTGAGGTGCGCGTGCAATACGAGCCGACGAGCCGCGCGGGCCTGCGGAACCCAGCCGCACGCAGGCCTGCGCCTACTGTGGCTCCCGGGGCCTTTTGATGCAGCGGCTGGGGTGTGAGGTTGAATCTTTCGCGCTCGCGGCCCACCTCCTCCTTCGCTATGAATTGCTGCTTTGCAGAAGGAGATGACTGCTTCCCATGCCTCCTCCTCTCTCCGCAGCAGCTGCCTCTGCTCCGCACCATGGTTTGTACCAGGGCCAGACGCGGGAGGTCAATGCCACCGATTGCCTCGACGAAGACACAGCGGTGTTCCGCCTAAGCGTGGCAGAACACTACCGTATGCTCCACTGCTCTACTGTGTCCTCCGGGTGATCCTCACAGTGATGACAGCCGGGCATATTGTCATCTTGCCGAATCCCAAACATCCGTGTCCTGTGAGTTCTTGCTGTAAGCTGTAGGTATACCTAATTACTTAGGTAGAAATGGCGCACGGCTTTCACAAAATTCTTCTCTTTCTAAAACCCACTTGTAGTTCACGGCGGAGTTTTAATCCCCATTTAATTTATGAAGGCAAGAGGGTCATAAGTACCTAGCGGTTGTCATGTATTTACTTGCAAACCATTCATCCCGAATTCAGTGCGGACGAAGTATTTTTTAATGAAGGCTCGTCTTGCAGTTGAACATTCAGTATGATGCCGGGTATTCATGTTTTCGAAGACCTACCTTGGGTTAGTTTGGATGGGTAGGTAGATTATGTACCTATTTACAAACGAGGTGAAAGGAATGCAGGGGTGAATCGAAACAAAACTTTTAAGAGGATTTACGTTATTTCAATATTGTTGGCATTTTACATTCTGTAATTTTATTAAATTGAAACTTAAAAAAAGTAGCTTTTTTTAGAAAACCAACAATAATGATATTACAATGAAAATCCCTATGAAAGTTTGGTTTCAATTCACCCTGCCTTAGTTACCTTTAAAAAGGAGCATTGGCTGTTTTTTTGGACCGAATCGTGAATCGTGCAGACCCTAAAATTTTCACATGGAAAAATATAAAAAAGGCTAGTTGTACCTCTACCCCCCTACCGGAGGAATGGCTACTCAAGCTTCTAAAAATATAGGGTGTTTCCAGTCTAAAACCAAAACTTTGTAAAAATTGTTATTTCAAAGACTATGTGGAGTTTCATACTCGATCTTCTCCAAAGTTCTTCCTCGCTTTGGGTCGAGCAAAAAAATATGATAACTTCATCTCTTTGACTGATCAACTCTGACAATTTAAAAGTACCTGTAGGTTAATAGATTTGAAATAAATGCTTTGAGTTTTGAAACATTTAGGTTTTGTACCATGTCCGGGTGAAATGAATATAACATAGGTGTCACAGGTATTTTACAGCGGGTACCTTGCTTTTTTTGCGAAAAATCCGCCACAGATTTCCAATCACCTCAACTCAAAACAACAGTGGAGGAGTAATTAGTAGAAACGGATACCTAGCCTACTTAAACATGCTTGAAAACGTAGGTACCTACCAACGCCTCTGCCTCTGCCCAAAGTAAAAGCCAGCCCTTGTGTCACGGGATGTGTGTGAAATGTATGAATAAGTACCCACATACAATGACGTATTATATATAGACACGTCATAAACCAACATCGCGGCGCTTAAAAACGGCGAAAATACTAGATAGCTACTTACTAATACGCATGAAGAAAGGGAAAGAAAAAATGCCTGTTGCTAGAAGGAGATAAATATACATCTTCAGTTACGTCACAGGATAAGTAATAGTCAAATTGACATCAAAACAGACGTAGTGTCGCGCGACAGGTTGGTGCGTAACTAAGCGCGATGTGGCCAATTGGCTTCATTTCATGTTGTCATTTTAGAGTGCGGACAACGTATCTATAGTTTTATATATCATTGCCCACATAGGTATGTAGTTTTGTTTGGCAGAGTCGCCATTTGGTAAATGGCGACTTATCTAAAACGAAACGTAACTTACAGACTTCAATATTGATATCCTTAACTGGACAAGACAGTTTCATAATAGCGGGCCATCCACTAACGTTCATTTCTTCCGACTTGTCCCGTTGTGCAAACTGTACAGAAAAGCGACGGGATAAAATAAAACCGTTGCAGCCACTAATTAAACCACAATCCTACGTTCTTTCCCCTGACTTTATCACAACACGCCAGTTCGACAGGAAAAACAATCCTTCAGTGACCATACACACGTTTTGGTACATTCCTGTCAGTTTGCATCTTTTCAGTCATACCGAGGGATTGCGTGTCTGTGGATGGTTATAATCCTATCATTTTAAGAAGATTGTTGTCATTTAAAAGGAATGATCGTCATTTTGAATTATCTTTATGGATTATTTTCATTTTGCAACAACATTTGGGGGCCGAGTAACCCGCGTCCGTAGGAGAATACCCTGCAGCGAATCCCTACACGTGGTCCCCGGGTGGTGCTAAACAGGTGATACTAACCGCCTCCGTGGTCTAGTTGTTAAACCACCTGATTCAGACCCAGAGGTCCCGGGTTCGATTCCCAGCGGGGGCAAATTTTTTGCTCGGTTTGGTTGGTGGTAGGACTTGTTCTAAGTCCGCCTGGCAAAGCTACCACCATCATGTCTAAGTCTGTCGCCATAACAACAATGTTAACAGCATTGTTGTGTTCCGGCATTTAGAGGTATGGTAGGTATCTTTGGCTTAAGCCAAAGATACCTACCATACCTCTAAATTAAAGAAAGAAAGTGAAAAGTGAGTGCTTCATGAAAGTGATGATTAATCATCACTTTCCATCAGGTGAGATTTGGGCCAAGAGTTTCCCCGTTTTGCATAAAAAAAAAAAAAAAAATTGTACCCGTACCTACTACGGGACGAAGACGAACACAAAATGATTACAAACGAGCGCTCAATCACGCCGGACAAATAAACAGGCACTAACTTGATCACAGAGCGCGTCGCGTCCTTCGCGACGGGAGGGGTCGCGGGGTTTTAATACCGTCATTCTTTCTCGCTCTTGCAAATCCACTGGCGTTCATTCCGTGAGGATTGTACATTCCGGTAGGAATGAACGTTAGTGGAAGGGCCGCTAATTAGATCCAGAAGTTCGTTGCACTACAAATTTCTAACTACCCACAATATCAGCAAAACAAAATCCCCGTCTAGACTGTGGGTAATGATTCTAAATCACAGTGAAACGGTTAGAACAGGCGACAATCTTCCAATTTTCAAAAGATAGTCGTTTCGCGAAGCTCCACGGTTCGTTTCGTTCGAAATGCGAAATTCTAAATTCAGCATTTTGTAACTAAATGTCTGGTAGTGTTACCAAGCTTTTTGAAACTAGTTATTGTAGGTCCCCTATCTATAACTCAAAAAACTATTATAGAGGAATCGAAAACCTGTCCAGATTTTTTTAATTGTAATAATGTAATTTTGCTCGTGACTTCGTACGCGCGTATGCCATTTGCAAAAAAAACACAAACACCAAAAAACAGAATGAAATAAATATTTAAGGGTGCTCCCCTAAAACACACATGTTTTTTTCCCGTTTTTAGGGTTCCGTACCCAAAGCGTAAAACGGGACCCTATTACTAAGTCATAGACAATGGTATGGAATCCTTCGTGCACGAGTCCGACTCGCACTTGGCCGGTTTTTTTCTTGTTAGTTAGTGCTTTATTACACTCGTTTCTACGACCAGTACTTTCGGTTGTGCGCTGTTTGTCAGTCACTCAGTAACGGAAGAATTTTATACATTTGGACTATGAAAAGGGATCGCATCTAATGCGACGCGGACGTGGAACGAGAGTGTAGAGCGTTGGCGGTTAGGGGGAATATGCTTGCCCGTAGGTTTGCGAGATGCTCGGTAGAAGCAAAGATTACGTTGTTTAAGGCATATTGCGAGTCATTTTATTCGAGTGGACTATGGATGAACCATACCCGCCGGGCCGCTAAAGCCCTGCGAGTTCAATATAACAACATCTTCAGGATGCTGTTGCGTCTACCTCGAGACTGTAGTGCATCCAGAATGTTCGCAGAGGCGCGGACAGATGGATATCATGTGATTATACGCAAGAGGGTTGCCTCTATTTTCCACCGCGTTAGAGTTAGTATCAACGGCATACTGAAGATGATTGCTGACCGCCTGGACTGTCCTATGCAGTATAGCTGGATGAGAACGACAATGGGCAATTAAATCTTAGTTAAATATGACCAATGTATAGTTATTATTTTGTATTGTTCTCTAGTTTATTTTAGTTTTTAATTAATTCTATCAGTTGACATTTTAATTGTTAAATATGTATATTGTTTATTCCGAAATAAATGAATTAATAATTAATAATAATAATACATCATCATCATCTTTTGTTTCCATATTCTGCAATAGTCTTGCTCCAACCGGGGATTGTCCTTGGGAATACTTTCAGTGCATACAGGGATAATCGCCGGTTGGTGCCCCATTACATTTGAAATTTCTAACGGGGCCTCTGCGAGTTGGTTTCGGCCCCTCGTACGCCTACCAAAGGACCGGGTCTCCAGAGACCCGAGAAAGAAAACAACATATATAATAATAATACTTTCTGGGATAAAAGTGTCCTGTTCTAATACAGGCGTAGGTACCCGTGTGCCAAATCGTTCAAATCCGTTGAGATGGATTAGGTACCTACCAAACGTTCACATAATCATATTAGTAGGATAGATACTGTAGCCATGTTTCTGAGCTGGGAGAATTAAAAACCCAATGCTTTTTTAAATAAAAAAGGCTTAACCTAAAAGTTCTAATCCTAAGCTGTCATTTTGCGTATGACAGCGTATAACCGGCAACTGATGGCCCGTCCCGTCCCGAAACTTTTCGAAACCTGGGTATCATAGTCCCTATTTACATATTCGCTTCTGTTTGCCCAACTATTTTAATATGAAACGTTTACGTGGTTAAATTATACTAATTAAGGGCATATTTAGATAACTAGTTTAGATTTGTGAGTAGATTCTGTTTGGTTAAATTATACGACTATGGTCTGTTTTTAACCAACTTCCCAAAAAGGTTATCAATTCGGTTGTTTTTTTTTTTATGTTTGTTACCTCATAACTCCGACATTTATGAACCGATTTGAAGAATTTTATCTGAACGGATATAGGTACTTGCAGATTGGTCCCATTTAAATTTTATGAAAATCTGATTCGAACTTTTGATTTTAAATCGAAAAAGCTGGAATTCGTCTACTTGGATGATAGTTTTATGTCATCCAGTAATCGAAATTGCGTATTTTGCTTTTCTGCGATTTTGCAGTGGTGTTGTTAGGTATGGGGTGCCACTAAAAAGTGAAAAATAAAAAACTTTTTGCAAAAAAATACAACCGACTTCCAAAAAAAAAAAACACTACAAAGTAAAAAATAACTTTATTTTCGGAAGTCGGTGTTTTTGTTAGTTTCTTCGTATTTTGACACCGACTTCCGAAGTGTGTGAGTGGAAGTCGGTTGTATTTTTTTGTAAAAAGTTTTTTATTTTTTTGTTAGGTTTCCGAACAACCTTTAAAAAGGAACCCTCAAATGTTCACTCGGTCGTCTGTCTGTCATAGCCAGTTTTCACTGGATCTACTGGACCGATTCTCTTGAAATTTGGTACACATATAAAGACTTCTGAAATCCAAAAACGGACGAGTTACGTAAATAAATACATTTTGAGCACCTATGGAGGTCATCTTTGGCGTTTGAACTGTAGGTATCGTGTGACATATCAAATGAAAGGGCTAAGGTACTGTATGGTTTTATTTATATTTTTTTCATCATTAAAAAAATAATTATGTTATAAGTACAGTAAATTAGACCAAAACTGACCATTCGTTAGTTCCGAAACTGCTGAGTCTAAAATTTTGAAAAAAAAAAACGACTGTGTTTTAACCCTCACAATTTCTAGGGAGTCTATCTTTTCATGTATTACCATTTTTTTTAAACATGGGAAATCCTCAAATGACTCCTTCTGCTATGGGTGGACCGGAAGGGAGTGCCAGACTCTTACTCCACCCATCCGTGTTCCTCCTAATCCCTTTTGGCCACGGTGACTCTTTAGAAGAAATTCCGCAACAGAGATTACCTACTGTCTTAAATCTGTTGTTAAGTTTTTAGAGTAATTAGGTCTAATTAATATTAGAAAAGGGACCTTGTTTGGATTTACGAGTGAATTCTTGTTAGGTAAACCTACATCCTTCCGAGGTTCCTGCGAAATTTATTCATAATTTTCTCTCAACATTGTTGGTTTTGTGATGAGGACTTACTACGTAATCATATTTGGGTACAGCTAATCTGTAGGTATGTTAATTAATGTGCCGTGACCCAAGGGCTGGCTTTTACCTCAGACAGAGGATAAGCATTGCCATTCAACGTGGCAATGCAGCCAGTCTTTTGGGCTACCTTGCAGTCGATAGCGATGGGGACGAATTTTTTGACGCCATTTTTTAGTAAGGAGTTTTATTTTCTATTTTAAGTGTATATAGATAGTTGTCATTTAAATTTAGCAAATCAATTAATAACATAAATATAGTATGTGCCGTTGTAAGTTTATTGTTTGCATAGGAGATGTTTGTAGTGCCAATCATGAAGAGTGAAGTAGGTAGTTTATGTACAAGGTCGATGGCAGGGTTTAGTGTTGACCTCATTATGTTAAAGCTAATTAATTTAGTGTTTACGTAATATCTCGTCTATATTTTCCGAAAGGATAGTCATGTCTGTAGGATCTTTTCCAAATATCTTCTATACTTATAATAAATCTGTAGAGAGGTCAATTCTGTACATGAAATATATTTCCAAAATAACTATCAGGGGGTGATTAAGGATCGATACTGATGCCAAAAATGCAATCAGTAAAATTTTTGTCTGTCTGTCTGTATAACCGTTATAGAAACAAAAACTACTCGACGGATTTTAACGAAACTTGGTATAATTATTTTTCATACTCTTGAGCTGGTTATAGTATACTTTTGATCACGCTACAATCAACAGAAAAAATGAAAAAAAAATATGAAAATGTGAAAGTTTGGTTGTTTGTTACTAAATCACGCCAGAACGGCTTAACGGATCATAATGAAATTTAGAACAAAGATAGATTATAGTCTGGAATAGCACATAAGCTACTTTTAATCCCGGGAACATGTTCCCTAGGGATCACGCGGGCGAAGCCGCTGGCAGAAGCTAGTGATTAGATAAGTCTGTCATCTTTCCCGAAGAAAACAGGAGGCAAGTCTTTTGCCATAAACCAGCATCAAAATTTCAATCTAGGCTGCTATTGGGGTCCTCTGGAAACATACACAGCACGCGAAGTGCGACACGTCACAGTTGTTTCAACCGAACTCTGTTTCAATCCTGCGCTAGGTCTTAAAGGTAGGTACTTGTTTACCTAAGTAATAGTAATATATTTAAAATTTATTTTTATTTATTTTGTTCCAAAAAAAAATACATACAGACCTTTAAATAATTTATACAACAATCAAATTAATTCTAAATACATAATATAGAACATCTGTGTCCGAACTAGATAATATATAAAATATCTATATTTCGGACATCAGCGCTCCTCCCCTGTTTAAGTCGGTCTTAAAGGTAGGTACTTGTTTACCTAAGTAATAGTAATATATTTAAAATTTATTTTTATTTATTTTGTTCCAAAAAAACATACATAAAGACCTGTAAATAATTTATACAACAATCAAATTAATTCTAAATACATAATATAGAACATCTGTGTCCGAACTAGATAATATATAAAATATCTATATTTCGGACATCAGCGCTCCTACCCTGTTTAAGTCGACACTTGGTAATGAACTTTACTTAAACCTATTCACATTTTATAATATTATTTAAAGTAATGACAGATTGTAGAAAAAATTAAAAAAAATGTAAGTGACGTCCTCCGGTGAGTTGGGCGTAAATGAGTGGATGTGTGTAGGAGGGTGAGTTATTACACAGCAGGTTTTCAGTCTCAGTGTACATAGTTTAGCTTGCGAATGTAGTCTACTACCATAAGTTTACATATTTTGTTCTTATTTAAGGGGTATATGTCTATAAGTTTATTTAATCTTTCATAAAGAAAAGAGCCTAGGAAACAAAAGTATTTTCTAACTTATGGGTGTTTGAAGGTCGGTAGTTTATTGTGTGTGACGACCTTTCGTCTGCGCTGGATAAATAAGTGGACTTGTCATATTTTGTATTGTCATGGTATCTCAAGACTGCCGGACAGTGAGGACCTCACAGGATTGGTACAGGAGGTATGTTGGGTAGAGGTAGGGCCTGAAAGTGCTGACTTTGAGTATTGCTCTTTGCGAAACTTCTAACGGTTTGAGTATAGTTTGGTAAAATACAACAAAGAAAAACGACAAGACCCAATACCCACAATATTGTTAATTGAATCTAAGCCTGAACATAAAATCACCCACGCAAAGGCAGACTTCCAATTGAATTTAAGTAATCCAGGTTCTTAAGTTCTTAGGTAAATAGAGTTTCAATAGATCGGTACTATTGCTTCAATGGGCATGTTAATTAAAAATATCTATTTAGTCCGTCCAGATTTCCAAAAAAACTTATAGGTAATAAAATTTTATTTTTTTCGAGTAAAAAAAAATGAAGTCGTTTTCATTATTTTTTGTGTGTACAGTGCGTTGAAAACTCGCGTGACGTCACATTCTGATACACTTTTTTCGGAAAGTGACGACACAAAACCCCACTCCAAATCTTTGACGCGTTTTATCGTAAATTTTTAGCTAAATATAATAGGTATTAATATATTAAGCTGAAGGGTTTGTTTGTTTGTTTGCTTGAACGCGCTAATCTCAGGAACTGCTGGTCCGATTTGAATATTTTTTTCAGTATTTGATAGGCTATTTATCGCGGAAGGCCATATATCATCACGCTAAGACAAATAGGAGCTGAGCATTAGTGGAAAGTGTGACGCAGACGAAGTTGCGCGGTTCAGCTGGTTGATTTGATAAAATATTTTTCAATAATCTAATTGAGGGACTCAATAGAATCATATTTTTTTAACTCAGGAAAGGTCTCTATTGCTAGCTATACGGCCAATAAACATATAGGTATTGCTTTAACACCTGCAGTTTGAGACGCAATAAAACTTCAGTCCTGTTTGATAGCCGTGGTTACGTAAGTAGGTACCTAGGTGGCAAAGAAGAGCGCAGATGAGCGCTTTTAGTGTTTGTGTTTTCCAAATACTTTATACAATGTTGTTTTTGTATTTCAGTACCGCCGTTTGTGGAGGTCTGTAACACCAGAAGCATGTTCCACAGTGGTCGCAGTGGGAGTATGTACCTAAATGTAAGTTACCCGATCGCATTTAAACGTCAATTTGAACTAGAACTAAATAAGTAAGTACCGTTTCGCGTCAATGACCGAAATCCTCTTTCATTGGATGATATTCGAAGCCAACGCGTCGAAATTAAAATGCAGGGAAGAGCTATTTACTTCATAAACAAGTTTTCAAGGGCACGTGGCCAATATCGCTTTATAGCCGGTCTCGATAACGTTTCTCAGAGAAGCTACGTGTGTATTCCTATGTTGAAATATGGTGCACAAACATGGTGTTTGTCAAACGTCCAAACTCAAGGTTTGCTTAAGTGCTATGGACCGCAGTATATTGTGATAGGTACTTATCCCAGCTATTGCCGCTAAGGTTTCACCTATAATTATCTACTGTGAATCAAACAACGATTTAGTTTACCTCGTAATTATTAAGGGACCTTAATAATTACGAGCCCAGTTGAAAGCTTAATACATGACTCTCTTTATAAAACAAATCTACTTTTCACATTCTGCCTTATCCGAATCATACTTTACAAAGCTTTATCGACTGGCCAATTCAACCGAGAAGGTCTACAATATGTACGTACATGGTGTGAAGGGGTTCGATTTTTTTTTCTAGGGAGCTGGCATAGCAGCCATTTTGATTATTTTTTGAAATTTGCGACGGACGATCTTTCATGCATAATTATATGGATAGAGGATTATTAAATATACAAAAAATTATAACAACATGGTATAGGTACTTAGTCGCCATGTGAGAATAATTAAAATCAGGGGGAATGATCTAAGAAACACTAAGCATGTCATGTGAGAATAATTAAAATCAGGGGGAACGATCTAAGAAACACTAAGCATACTGCGCACTATTTTATAAGTTTTGTACGACTTTTACTAAATCCTGACAGCAATCAAATTCAGGGCTATGCACTGGGGCTATGGCCCTCACTCAACAATCACATCATCAATTTCTACCTATTTATTGTTGTTCAAAATTTCCGATTACGAAGGTATAATACCTAGACGTAGAATCAATTGTGTGCGCAGACTGAGTCTATGGAGTTATCTTGTCTTTGGTTTACGACAGCTTCGAGACCCCTTTATGGGATGTAAGCAACGCTATTTAAGTGCAAATTTAAGTTTATTGACGGTAAATGTCGATAAGTTCGCGTTATCGCAAACGTGTGCCAGGAAACGATAGTTTTTAGTTGACTCCGATGAATTTGAGGTGGAACTTAGGTTATTGTATGCTACTATAGCTTTTTCCAGCGACTAGGCCCACGTGAAAAACTTATTTCGTCTCTCTGATAGTAGGAGTCTCAGGAGTAGTATCTGACATCGACGCACAAACGATTTCCATGGGTCCAGGGCATGATTCTGGACACCCTAGACTTAGAATTTTTCGTCGGCTTTTTTATCATTTTTTAATTTTTTTTCAAGGGGTTTTTTTACTTTAGACTGCTCATAATCGTTATTCTGACCTAACCCAACGATATTTTTAATAAAAAAATAATTAATTAACTACTTTCAATAAAAAGAGCAATCTGAATAAAACCACAAATAGATATCAGCTCAGCTGAGCTGATACCTATTTGTGGTACTCTTGAAAAAAATGAAAAAATGAGAAAAGACCCACGAAAATTCCAACACTGGGGTGTCCAGAATCATGCCCTGGACCCATGGAAATCGTTTGTGCGTCGATGTCAGATACACGCGGTATACTATTACCGGGATCTAAAGTATGTAATTTTTTTAAGGATGGGAAAGAATGAGAAGATAATGTCAGTCAATGTCTCTAGTAGCGCTCTGTACGTTCAATATACTACTTATATATTTTTTACTCTTGATAGGCACGCTTTTGACCACTGTCTACCTGATGGTAAGCGATGATGCGGTCTAAGACGGAGCAAGCTTGCCTAGAAGTAACCTATTCACTCTTGACTTAAATACTCCCAGTTCTATGGCCACAGTGACTATTTTTAACAAATTCAGCAACCCTGGCAGACCTAAAGTAGGTCCCATGTTCTAACGCCCTGTCCTGCTAGTCTATTCTGTAAATAACCATTTCGATATCGACTTCACCTGAGTGACTAAGCTTACAAAGTGAACTTTATTTCACACATCATAAGGTCTTATATTTATTCGAATTTGAAACTCACCTCGGATTCCGCTGTCGAGACACGAAAATGTAGTTACAGAATAGCACTGCTGGTACACCCATGTTCATCCAAATAGCCATTGATTCTCAAACATTCATACCAGATATTCTCATTTTTAGGGTTCCGTACGAAACCCTGTTCTGTTCTACGCCTCTACTGATCAAACATCCGTCCATCCGTCTATTAGCAGACTGTATCTCATGCATGAACCGTAATAGGTAGACATTTAAAAATTTGTAGTTGTGTAGGTGTTTCTATTGCCGTAACAGCAACAAAAATAAATTTAATTTAATTTAAACGCGGGCCCCATTACACAAGATACGGTTTATGGTAAGGAACCCTTCGTGTGCCGTGCCAGTCTAAGTATTACTAATAAATGTAGGTACCGAATCATTTACCTCTACCTACGCATAAAATAAACAATTCAAATACATCAATCAACAACTGTTAATCAACGTAGTAGGATTGGAGTTGTCTAGACTTACAACTCAATGTTTAACCTTCAAATCGTAAATTAGAACATGTTAAGATGTTAGTATTAAAGACGGATTCACTAAGTAGTCTAATGTATTAGGAACCCAAAGACTTGATTGTACAGAGGATAAGCATTGCCAAGCAACATGGCAATGCCGCCAGTCTTTTGGGCTCACTTCCAGTCGACAGCGATGCGGACGAACTTTTTGACGCTATATTTTAGTTAGTTAGTAGTTTTATATTTATTTTAAGTTTATGATTGATTCAACATCATTGTACCCCATTTTTAGAGTCCATTTCTACTTTAGCTTAAATCCCTGGAAAAAATAATTCTGAAATTTGCTCTAAAACTTTTTGTTTGGGTCATCCTACCTCGTACTTTATTTAAAAGCCTGCACGCAGCTATGCTTATCAAATACATAGGTACGCCTCAATTGGTGATTTGGCAAAAGAGTAGAGCATGATCTGGATACATAGGTTAGTTTTTAACCCGGAAGCAGGTTTGTACATCTCCATGGAATGATTTTGGACATACATGCGAAGCTGCTTTCGAAATAATTGACATCGAGAACGCCATTAATTTACCAGAAACCAATATTCTGAAATTTGAATCTGACAAAATAAAATCAACGAATCTTCTCAAAATTCTCCCGAGAAATGACCTTGAAACAAACAAACGTACCTACATGTATGAATACATTCATAGATTAGTTTTTAACCCGGAAGCAGAGTACGTCTCCATGGAATGATTTTGGTCATACATGAGAAGCTGCTTTCGAAATAATTGACATCGAGAAGCTGCATGCAATCTCCAACCGCCACTAATTTACCAGAAACCAACATTCTGAAATCCTGAATCTGACAAAATGAAATCAACGAATCTTCTCAAATTCTCCCGAAAAATTACCTTAAAACAAACAAACGTACATGCATGAATAAATTCATATCTCAAGATATATTTCCGTACATTTGTTGTTGTGTTGCAGCGTCCAAATATCTTTCTGTTGGCAAATAAAATATGGCGTCAAAGCGCGGGAGGCGAATGAGCCTCGAATATTTTGAGGGTTTCGCAAAATTGGACGAAGGGTAAGATTGGTGCATGTTTATATGAAAAATATGTTGTAAAGGGACTGTAGTTTGTACTTTTCTGGTAGTGTCAACTGGGAATAAAATAAAGAGACGGTAAAACGGTGTTTATGAAGCTAGTTGAGTGCAAAATGTATCTAATAAATCCGCCATTTGAAGTTTGAGTTGCCCACCGCAATAGTTTGTAGTCGTAACAGATTACAGAAATATATCTATATACCTATATCTATATATATATATAAAAGAAAGTCGTGTTAGTTAGGTACACTATTTATAACTCAAGAACGGCTGAATCGATTTAGCTGAAAATTTGTTGGGAGGTAGCTTAGAACCAGGAGACGGACATAGGATAGATTTTATCGCAGAAATCCCACGGGAACGGTAAAGTCCCACGGGAACGGGAACTATGCGGGTTAAACGGGAGCGAAGCCGCGGGGGACAGCTAGTATCTATATATAAAAGAAAGTCGTGTTAGTTACACTATTTATAACTCAAGAACGGCTGAATCGATATAGCTTGCTAGCTGAATTTGGTGGGGAGGTAGCTTAGAACTAGGAGACGGACATAGGATGGACTTTTTATCCCAGAAATCCCACAGGAACGGGAAAATCTCATAATTCAAAAAATTCATAATTCAAAAGTCATTTATTCAAATTAGGCTGAGGGCCAGCACTTTTTGAACGTCAAGTTTTACAAAAGACAGTCCCCCAAAACGCCCGCCCGTCACCACTTCCTAGTGTTTTAGCTGTGGAGAAGAAGTGGCCAACAAATTCCCCAGCAACACAACTTACGGGTTAAACGGGAGCGAAGTCGCGGGGGACAGCTAGTAAATATATATAGGCATTACAAAGAAGAGAACAAAAGTATTTACGTTTGGGTATATAGTGACCTGAAATACTCGATAAAAATACATATACATATCTTCCACATAGTTTTAACCGGTGCGAATACATACAGTCAGTCAGGGGTCCAGTTAGCCTGATCAAGTTGCTGATCTGTCAAAGTTCCTATTGGATATCCAAAGTAACAAGATCCAATTAGTAACATGACACAACATGTGGTTTGATTGAATAGGTTTCTAGAAATTGAGGATAACAAGGCAAGTCAATGCTTGGCAACATAGACAGAGCCGCTACATACAAGTCAGACGCACAGACAAACCAGCCAGTCAATAGGTACAGTCTGCAACAAAATCAGCTAAGCTATTGAGATGTCCACAAATAACTTTAAAATTAAAATATTTTAAAATTATGAACGTAAAATTGAGACACAATAGGCCATTTTCATTTGATGCGTAGCACTGCACACTTTGCACGCACTGCACAGTTGAAATAACTTTGTAATCGTCCAATTTGTCCATCTACGGTGACGTCATGACCCGACTGTGTTTGTGTCATAGAAGTTAAAATATGTGTCCAGTAGATTTGGAGGAAATTGGCAGTGATATATGGACTGATACACGAGTGACCCTATAGGTGAGGGTTCCGTTTTTTTAATCGGACCTTGGAAACCCCAAAAAATAAACCAACTATTGTTTTCATCATCATAATCATTTTATTATCAGGCAACTGAGACCCATAGATAAATACACAAAATTAAAATATACAAAAAACAGTAATAAATTAATACATATTGATAAAATAGGTACACGTTATATTGTCGACGTCGTGTTACGCTGCGTCGTGTCGCGTAACCGTCCTCGGAAACGTCGAAATACGACACCTTTCGGCCTAAAGTCCTCCTTCAAGAAGATCTGTAGGTGGTGGGTTGGAACACGGACCACGAACGACTTAAAGTTGATGTTGTGGCACGATTCTAACCATTCGACCCTCAGAGTCCACTTGGTCTTCTCTTGCAAGTACTGCACGACTTCCTCAACCTTTGTGGAGTGATGCAGACGCGATAGGTTTTTTTGGAGATGATACTGATTTTCGTAGACGCGTGCTTCTTTAAGTATATCAGGGGGTCTAGAATGGTCACTTTAGTAGAATCAGAAAGCACATCACGCTACCCGTCATTGTCAATTTTTCCCAATCAACCTTGAACCTAATGCGATAGCGATAAAAATGATTTTGACACACACAACAATCTGTCAAAATGAAATTGAAATTTGACAGATTGTTGTGTGCTTAGTTTTATGAGTATAATATGATTCTGCTAAAGTGGCCTCTTTAGACCCGCTAGAGTTGAGCGGCACATCAAACTACCAGAAACTATAAAATTTTCCCAATGAACTTGTCTAAAACTGTAGTAATAAAATAGACTAGATTCCATCATCCACAAATTGCAAAACTATTTAGTCCGTTAGTTAGAGTATCGAAAAATATGTAATGGACACGTATTTTTTGTTTTTGTAAATCAATGAATATTGACAAAGATAAAACGTATCAAAACTCGGGAGTGGGGGCTCGTGACGTCACGACTCAGTAAAAATTATGCGAAGGTGTGACGTATTGAGAATTTTAAAAGCGTCGTAACTTCGTCAATTTTGGTTCCCGTAACAAAAGAAAAAACACGGGTCAAATATTTTTTGATAATCTAACTGACGGACTAATTAGATTTTTTCAGTACACAAGCCCATTGAAATTCTATTAAAGAAATTTTGCAGATTGGTGTAGCTTGATGTGCCAGCCCTTAACATTTGTGTCGGCACAGTTGTGGGCAGGGCCCGAGTCAGTCGGTTGCATTGTGGCGAATATACAATACGACCACAATTCAGTTATGTTCCGTAGGGAAAGGGACCGGAAACCTCGGCGCATGGCGGAATGTTTTAGTAGGGACTGTTTGAAATGCTACTGTTAAGTTAACCTGATGGGCTTTTTTAAGAAGAAAACAGAAATTTTCTTTGAAGGCTGGTACAATATGTTATTTTAAACTGACTTCCCAAAAAGGAGAAAGTTCTCAATTCGGTTGTAAGTAAGTTTTTTTTTCTTTTTTTTCTTATGTTTGTTACCTCATACTCCGCCAATTATGAACCGATTTGAAACATTCTGTTTTATCTGAAAGAATATACTTGCAGATTGGTCCCTTTTAAATTTTATCAAAATCGGTTACGACGTTTGGATTAAATCGAAATAGCTGGAATTCGTTTAATTGGATGATGGTTTTTTGTCATTCAAGTAATCTAAATTGCGTATTTGGCTTTTCTGAGATTTTGCAGTGGTGTTGTTAGGTGTGGGGTACCACTAAAAAGTGAAAAATTAAAAACTTTACAAAAAATACAACCGACTTCCAAATAAAAAAAATACACTGCAAAGTAAAAAATTACTTTAATTTCGGAAGTCGGTGTTTTTGTTAGTTTCTTCGTATTTTGACACTGACTTCCGAAATTATTAAGTTATTTTTTACTTTGCAGTGTAGTATTAGTATTTTTAACTAATGTTATGAACAGATGATATTGATTGATATTTCTCTGGAAGTATGATATGAATAGAGCAGGAATTTTCGTGATGGGTTTAATAACTGAATACGAAAATTCTAACACTGACAGACTGAAAGAAACACACATTAATGTTACGTACCTTAAGCTAATTTCTATCCGGCAAAATAGGATAAACGTGACGTCATGGAACTGAAGTAGCGGGAAAAGAACATATTATTATAAAAAAATAGCCAAGTGCTGCTTTATTAATCTAAGGATCAGTAGTTTCGGAGATATGGGCGGGGAATGGTAGTTTTTGGTCCAATTTCTTGAATAACTTCAAAAATATTATGAAATCCTTCACAATAAGCCCTTTCATTTGATCAGTATATCACACGATATAACTTTAAAAAACATGCTCAAAAATTATTTATTTACGTAGCGCGTCTGTTTGGGTCACAGACATCCATATGCGGACCAAATTTGAACAGAATCGGTAGTTCCGAAGAAAACAGGCTGTGATAGATGGACAGACACCCGAGCCCTAAAAGGGTTCCGTTTCTTAGGGATGTTCAGAACCCTAATTAATTAAAAAAAAACAAGTGGGCTTGATTTTTGTTTTTTATTTTGGGACCCTATAAGTATATTCAGATAATTATTTATTGGAAGTTGTTAAACAACTTAAAGCGCTTAAAGTCTCGACGACGTTCGTTAATGAGGTCCTTTCAAAGCCCTCCTATTTTTATATTCAACAAATATAAAACTTTGTCGATATAAAGTCAATTTACTTATACCGTTCAAAAGAAAGACAAAATATCGCTTGAGCTTCGAAAATATTTATTGTAAGCAAATGGTCGAAGTTTGGTTGAACCACAATGGAAGTCTCCTTAGATTTTATGGCACTTTTTCTTAAATAAAGATTAGAGAACTTTGTAATACGGACATTCAACTTGGCGCATTATTCTTATGTTTCGTGTTTTATACAATGAATATTAAATTTAATGGTCCACTTTGGTTTGGGAAGTTCAAGGTGGTTGAAGATTTTCCGGGGGTGTTTAAAACTTGTGTTCTTCACCGGTTTTTATTGTTTTTGTAACTTTTTCGGTGATTATCTCTGTATTTTAATAAAATGGGGATATACTGCTTATGTAAAGCTGTTTGACTAATTTTACAAAGTAGATGGATAGATCTGGGCAATTGTTTTTATTCACAGAAAGCGTTTTTTTACTATATTATTTTAGGCTCTCGGTTGCACAGAATTTCACTTAATGGAAAGCGATAATATTGTAGACTATAGAGCCCACTTTCCAAGACGTAGTAAACTCACTCTTGAGTTGAAGACATTCAAATTGTAGTTACCAGAAAACACGAGACTCCGGCAGGATTCCACTGCCGAAAATGTTGACAAAACTATCTTGAATAAATATACCAAACGGTTTTGACTTCCATTAAGTCAAAACCATTCCACATAACATAATTTTACATGTACATAATCGCGTGATACGAAACATCCCTCAACCCCAACAATACTTCAAAACAAGTCCCCCACAACAAAAGTGAATAAGTAACATTTCAAAAGCATTCACATTGAGAACAGCAGCCGAACAAAATGGCCGTCCGCTTCAGTTTGCAAGGCTTTCATTTAGTGAATAGTGTCGCGCTGAGATGCTCACGATAATGCCGGAGGAAGCTGGCCGGTTGGAATGCTCAGCGAACGCAGATGTATAGAAATTATGAAATGAGGGTTTTCAGGAAAATTTACTCCACCAGTTTATTATATTATATGTATTAACATAGGCATCCTGTGCAACATAGGCGAGAGGTCCTCTTCATTGAAAAAGTGACTTTGACATTAACCATATTGAAATTGATATAGACAAATGTCAGAAAACAAGTGATTTGATAGGCTGTTTGGGTCTGACGCCTCAGTGCTGCCATCTAGTGGTCAACATTACAGAAAACCCTCATTTGTAAAAGATGTGACAATAGTGCCTAAAATATATGGAAATATTGAGACTTATTAGACAGATTGCGATTGACATGCGAATACGAACGTTGCTTAAAAATTAGGAGAATTGGTACTTATGTCTAAGCATTATCATCATCATCATCACCGACCACTGCTGGACATAGGTACGTCTACCCCAATTGTCGCCAGAACGGCCAGTCCTGTGCGTCTCACGTCCCTCGGCTACCAGCGAGTTCTCGACCCGCGAACCACGCGTTCTGCGAGCAATTTGCCCTGCCCACTCCCGCTTCAGTTTGGTTCTTTGGTGATTCTTCGGGCTATATCGGTTCTCTTGTGCATATCATCATCAGTCAGCTGTGGTATGCAATAAAATGTATTCTATCAATCCATCTACAACGCAGTCTCCCTACTTTTTCCTAGACTATACTTAATTTTATTTATTAAAACATGAGGCCGCTTCCAGTGAGTCTAATATTAAAGGCAGTGTTGCCCTGTGGCGTTAGATGTCCGCTATCTAAGCTCAGCCCTTTACCGGCGCGTGTCATGCAATGCCAGATAAAGAGTTACGTACCTTCTACGACAGATGTTATAGAAAGTGCTTAGTGGAGTTATAGTATTTGATATATAAATACAATAAAATGGCATCAACAAAATTGAACTAAAGTAACTGCTACCAACTGCATCAGACTGATTGATTTTTTTTTTTTTTAAATAAAACTAGAAATCGATATATACAAAATAGTCGGCATTTTTATATATATATTGAGTTTCCAGTTTTTTTTTAGTTCACTGAAAAAATCTAATAAGTCCGTCAATTAAATTATCATAAAATAATGCGATACGGCCGCCAATTGTATATTTTTTTAGTTTAAGGTTTCTTTTATGTATTTTTCATTTGGTGTACAACTTTTCTTTCTTTTGTTACTTAAACCAAAATTGACGAAGATACGAAGCTTTAAAAATTCTCAATACCATACGTCACTACGATTTTTAGTTTGTTTGACGTCACAAGCCCCCACTCCCGAGTTTTGATGCGTTTTATCTTTGTCAATATTCATTGATTCGACGGACTAAATAGATTTGCAAATATATATTGATGGTGGAAACTAGCCTGTTCTTCCGCTACTAGTGACTGACTGAGTGGCTGATTGATTGAGTGACTGACACACACAGCCGAAAATAACTTCCCTGCGGAGTGTAGGGGAGTGAAAACATGGGATATGCAAGTACGAAGTCGCGGGCAAAAGGTAGTACACACGTCAGCATATCAAGCTACCCGAAACTGTCAAATTTTCCCAATCAAATTTGAATCTAATTCCTTAGCAATACAGCTGAAAATCTATTAAAGAAATTTGACAGATTGTTGCAGCTTGGTGTGCTGGCGTCTGTACGTACACTGTAAAGAAACATTGTAAAAATGAAGCCCATATTTAGATAGAGGTACCCCTTTTCTGGAAAAATAACGTCTTCATAATATTACGAGACTTAATGCCACATTATGCAAATGTAACGGAAAACGAGAATGTGGACGTTTTGGTCCGTTAATCGCGAACAAATAGAAGTTAATGACCCATCCGGAGTATTCCGGAGTAACTGCCTTGTGAAGTTAAGATGAGGTCACGAAAATGTGTTATGAGGACCTAAGGAATACCTATAGCGTTATATTAATTAACATCAATATACTCATTTATAAAAGCTCTGGACTGTGTAGTTACTAGTTAGAATGTTCTAAAACTAAAAACAAATTATCAGTAGAATTCCGAATCTGCTAATCAATTACTAAACAGTTTCAATATTTTTATAAATAGAACTCCAAGAATGGAATTGGAACAGGGTTTTCAGAGAATTAGCCTCAGGCGTTTTTGTCGTCATTTCCACAGACTGAACGTTACAAGGTATTGCTCAAAAACAATCAAATTATGTTATGTTATTCATTTAGTTACCCATTTTTTACTTCGATCTTGGAAGCCATGAATTAATATTTGGAAATCCGTTCCAACTTCAAATGAACATAATAAGCTGTCATTCGATGTTCTAAGTTCAAATTGAGTTCTGTGACGTAATGGAATCTTTGATAACTTTGGACTATTTTCGGAAGTTTCTAGATGTAAGTAGATATCAATTTACTGGATTGCTTATTTGAAAGTGTCAAGTTCCCCAGCTGTGTAGATTTCGAATTTCATATAGTTACCTGTTGAACTTTGACAACATTGATTAACAAAATCTTTGTTTGCATACGATTTATATCATCTTACTTAGCTTCAGCGATTGCTCAGAAAAATGAACGGCTCGTCATGAATCATCTCAGCTGCAGCTATGCTTTAATATTGCAAAAACACGTTTCAAATATTATGGGCCTTTAATTCCAAATTTATTTTTATTTGTTGATATGGCGGCATCAGAACACTCTGTAGAAATTTTAACTGTCTACTTATTACGGTTCTTGGGATACAGCCCGCTGACAGAGAGACTTACGGCAGAGGCTTAGTTATGGCTTAGTTACGGCAGAGGTTTATTATGAATTGTTTTATTTAATATTATATTATGTAATGGTAAAATATTTTGTAATTATCCTCTATGGGCCTAGTTACCCGAAATAAATGAATTTTATTTTATTTTATTTTTTTATTTAGTAATTTCGGGTACGGAACCGTAAAAATGCGGCATCATATTGTTGCATTGCGACTGTCCCTGGTAGTCTAAATGGAAAATCAGCCCTAATTTGCACTCGTCAGTCCTGATAAGGAAATATAAAAAAATTTACAAAAAAATACAACCGACTTCCAAAAAAAAAACACTACGAAGTATAAAATAACTTTAATTTCGGAACTCGGTGTTTTTGTTTTTATTTTTCACTTTTTAGTGGTACCCTACACCTAACAACACACCCTATCAAAATACAAACGCACTAGTTGCCCATACGATTTTCGAAAGTTCCCCTCGACTTCTCTGGGATGCCATCATCAGTTCCTGGTTTCCTTATCATGGGACCATTTGGGAAGTAGGGAATACTTCCCAAATTTCAACCAAAAAATCATTTTTAAAATCGGTTTGCAAGCGACGGAGTTATGCCCGAACAAACATAAAAATAATAATAATACCCTACCGCAGTATCTCTACGTTGACGTCGTGGTGGGGCTTGCGCGTCCCGATGAACCTTAGGTCATACCTAGGGTGAGGGGCCAGACAAAGAGAGATACAATCCGCAAGGCAGTTTTGTGGCGAACTGTTGGGCAGTAGCGACCCCACGAACCTTATCTCCCGGGAGAAGTCTTGTTCCTCATCTACGGCTTGCCTTTATTGGCTGGCCAGAGTGAATACTGACGAGGAACAGAGCTCCCACCTCTCTCTTGCCTTAATTGGCCGGTCTGAGTGGAGATTCGCTAGAGCACACGTGCTCGGGAGAAGGATGTATAATCCAGTAAGATGCTGGTAGGGATCTTGACCGCACTTCCGGGATTGTCCTGATAGCCATGGTATACCTCTCCACTCCTCTAGCACCTCAGGCTATGTTGCCTCCTTGGCGCTACGTCACTTTGTGCTAGCGACCGTTTTCGGGGGCCCATTCATTGAGTGTGCAAGTCACCCCCTGCCATTTAAAAGCCGTGTATATTGTTAGTGGTCAGGCAGGGGCCAATAGTTCTATAATAAACGATTATCAGTCCACTAAACCGCCCAAACCCATAGCGTTTCATCTTTTTTTTTTCCATATTCTGCAATATTCTTGCTCCAACCGGGGATTGTCCTTGGGAATACTTTCACAGTGCATACAGGGATAATCGCCGGTTGGTGCCCCATTACATTTGAAATTTCTAACGGGGCCTCTGCGAGTTGGTTTCGGCCCCTCGTACGCCTACCAAAGGACCGGGTCTCCAGAGACCCGAGAAAGAAAACAAAATAATAATACAAACATCCGAATTGAGAACCTCCTCCTTTTTGGGAAGTCGGTTAAAAACCAATCTTAAGAAGTGAGAAACTGAGCTACTCATTTTACTACCCAGGTAAATGTGCAATAACGGTCATTGCACCACGTAATTATATTTTTTGAATTTCAAAATATCAAAAACAGAAATAAAGACGTAGGTAGGTAAAGCTTTAGTAATGAAAAACGGTTCATAATTTATAGTTCGTGTATCTGTGATATTAGGGAATCAAGGATGGGACGAAATATTAGGGAAGGGTCAATGTAGGTCCTTTTTGCAAGTTTATCTGGCACCTACCATAATCCCAAATCAAATGTTCCCAAATCTTATTACAAAGTCCCTCAGTTCGTTTCGTTAAACATTTGTCTCGACAACTTGTTAACAGCCCCGCCCCCTCCCCCCGGTCCTCAGGGAGAGGGTACATTTTATTTGTTACTAACTTTTATCACCAGATGACAAGCGACAACTAACTTAAGTCTGTGAAAACGAATAATATATTAGTTGCTATCTTTAAGTTGGATTTTCAAAGGAGCAAAGTTTTTTGAGTACTATGTAGGGGTAGCAATAAAATGGGCGTGTTGTTTCTAGTTTTCTTGGTTTGAAAACTGTTTTATTGTCAGTTGTAGACTTTTCTGTAAGTACTTAATAAGTAGATAACACAGTCAACTATCTAGTGTAATAAAAAAAACCGGACAAGTGCGAGTTGGATTCGCCTACCGAAGGTTCCTTACAAATTTGTAAGTGAGTACATATTATAAACTAGCTGTCCCGCGCAACTTCGTCTGCGTCACATTTTCCATTATTGCTCTGCTCCTATTTATCTTAGCGTGATGATATATAGCCTATAACCTTCCTCGATAAATGGGCTATCTAACACTGAAAGAATTTCAAATCGAACCAGTAGTTCCTGAGATTAGCTCGTTCAAGCAAACAAACAAACAAACTCTTCAGCTTTGTAATATTAGCATAGATAGTACCGGTATCGAGTTGTACGGTTTAAATAGAGACTATAGGTATATTTTATATGATTTCATTACAAATGTCTATAGATTATTAGGTAAAACTATTTTTACCTATACTCGTGGTATAAGTCGGTTTTACTTGCCAAATTTCATAGTTCTAGGTCAACGGAAAATACCCTATAAATTTTGATCCCCTTGAAAGTGTAAAAATGTACGTTTTTTATGGCTAAAACAGCCGCATCTTTTTTACGTTCACTTAGAAGTTTGATTTATTCACAGCTTCAAGGGACTGTAGACCTGACTATATGGATTTAATTTCAACGATACCTCCACGGACGGGCAACAAAGTGATCCTATAAGAGTTCCGTTTTTTCCTATTGAGGTGCGGAACTCTAAAAATGAGTCAACAGTTTTGGATATTTTTATTCAGAGAATACCGTCCCACTGCCGTGCAAATTTCTCTCACATATCCTTCCAGGTATTATTACCGCTCCATTGTATTGCTAACTTTTCGCGTGGCATTTTTTTAAAACCAATTATTAACTCTGTTGAAAATAAAAACTACAAAAGGGAGCTACTTTCTTCTAAGTTTCCAATATCCTTTTTGTAATTTACCCAAAATAAATTGTTAAATAACAGATGTTTCCTTGCTGCGGGCATTTTTATATGTATTTTGGTCACGTTACTATTATGTTATCTTGATAGGGGCTGGCCGTACCAAAAACTGAACTATACATATTATAATTGCATTTGTTTCGAATTACCTATAGAGGTAGAGTAGATTATTACTATCACTACATATTATAAAAAAAAAACATTACAAAGTAAAAAAATAACTTTAATTTCGGAAGTCGGTGTTTTTGTTAGTTTCTTCGTATCTTGACACCCACTTCCGGAATTAAAGTTATTTTTTACATTGCAGTGTGTTGTTTTTTTATTCAGTAGTCGGTTGTATTTCTTTTTTGTAAAGTTTTTTATTTTTCACTTTTTAGTAGTATCTCACACTTAACACCACTGCCAAATCGCAGGAAAGCAAAATACGCAATTTCGATTCAAAAAATCATCCACGTAAACAAATTCCAGTTATTTCAATTTCAAATCCAAACTTCCTAACCGATTTTGATAAAAATTTAATGGGACCAATCGACAAGTACAAAACAAGATTATTTCAAATCGGTTCATAAATGACGGAGTTATGAGGTAACAAACATAGAAAGTACAAAAATACAACCGTATTGAGAACCTCCTCTTTTTTGGGAAGTCGGATAAAAACAAAGTCCTCCGCCGCGTCTGGCTGTTCTCGATAAACTCAAAAACTACTGCACCGATTTTGATGCTGTTTTCACCAATTGATAGAGTGTTTCTCGATGAAGGTTTTAGTATATAATTTGTCTAGCGGGTGAAGCCGCGCGCATCAGCTAGTGCTGAATTAAACTTATAAGCTTAACTAATGAACGCTGATTAAATTATTATTTTTTACGGTACCTAGTTAGTAGAAGTAACTCGTCACTGAACAGAAGTGTGCATTGATGATAATAATTTTCTTCGTGGCTCTGAAATCATTTTTAAAAACCTCGGCCAAAGCCACACTAACATAACATTTAATCGCAACCAAAACCACCAAATGCCTAGTAAAAAGTATAATAAAGGGCAAACACTAAAGCGTTTAAGACACCTAGGTTCTTAATTAATCGGCAGCTAGGCAATTAGCAAGTTGGGTTAGAGTATTCGCTAGTTTGCATTACAAGGTACCAACATGGTTTGGGCGGGTCAGTATTACACAGTTTCTAACGTAGACGCTCAAATATGTTGGCCAAGATTAGATTTAGTTTTGAGCTGTTTGAATTACGGTTTCTTAGTTAACCTTTCGCGTGTCTCGGGTTAATAAAATTTAGAGAAACTCGTGTATAAATTATAACAGCAACACGGATTGATCTTCAAGGTTAAGCAACGCATTGGAAACGTCACCATTAATTAAGCAAAATGTTAAGTACGGCTCCTATTTGTAGATCTTTGACAATCCTTACGACAGTTAGAGGAAAATGGATCCGACACCAGTCTTGCCTAGGGGTATCGTGTAACTCAATCAGTTTAGTTAATGGAGATCGAGGGCCAATTCTACTAATTTTTAAACAGCATTCGCATGTCAGTCGCAAACTGTCAAAAACGCCTTAATTTTCATACATTTTTGACAGATTGAGATTGAGATGCGAATGCGATGCGAATGTGAAAATTAGTAGAATTGGCACTAGTCGTTCTATATCAAATACTTGGAATTCAGACCACCCCATCCTAGTTGGGAAAAGACTAAGCAGTTTATCGCTTCCAGACGGTCTAGAAAGTCAAGTTGGTTACACCAGCTGCAGCCTAGTATAAAGCTCGGATTTCGAACCAACCTTTTTAAACATGGAATTTAATAAGCTGGTATTGCTGGCACCTTATTAATTTTGGCGGCAAATGAAGATATTGTAGTGAGGTAAATCTTTTTTTAACCGGCTTCAGTTGTCCAGCCAGAGTTTTTACTACCTTTGCTTTATCATAACAATATGCAACCGCTTTGCTTGAAAACATTTTAATTTCGAACTAAAGAATGTATTTCTATTCTATCAATGTAATACGTTTAGAAAATACAAACTATTCATGAATAAAACTTAGATGTATAGAATATCTTAAGCTTTCATAGAAAATTGGTATTCAAAACACAAAGAGTTCAATCTGTTTCGATCTTTTGAATTCACTCATTTCAAAGATTTGAAAGATTTCAGGTGTCTGCGAGTGCGTTAATAAGACTCCTTTAAATAGAATTTAGTCATAATATCTACTAAAATTAAATGATTATTGAGTAGGTATGACGCCAGTATACTATTGTAGTCTTTGGGTATGACTTTCAAACTGTTCAGATTGCACTGATCTGAATTTCCACCTTTTATCCAAAAGGGTTCATTTGTAAAGCAGCTAAAATTGTGCCTATTAAAAACTAAGGAATAGGTGCGGTGCTAAAATACTTTTGGGCGCTATTGATAAACCTGTCTGAAATTTCTATGAAATTTGTATCGGTAAATCAAGATAGTGACATAACTTACTTAGTTCTTGACTTTTCCTTTGGCGCTTAAAGATTCAAGTTGGTACTGTATGTCTCCTCATCAAAAAATATATCACAACTGGATAGGCCATTTTCTTACGGGGGGAAATCTTCATAGGTGCCCTTGGCCCTGGGGCGGGCGGGATCTGTCAAACTCTTACTGAAACCACCCCGGTGTTCCATCGCCTACCCCAGGGATCGCGGGAACGTAGCGACTTCCGCAACCCCCGGCTTGAACTGTGTAGGCCTAGCACAACTACACACGTGTCTCCATACATTTCCTGTGACATTTACAATATAAATACCTGCCTCGCCGAAGCATTGTTCCTCCCACTTCTCATTTCCGCCGCGATGTAACACAAGAGATCATTAGAGCATCGCGTGGAGCGGACACACATCGGGTATGCATGGCAAGCTTTATTGCGGCGCGAGAGGCCCATTCATCAGAGTAAATGAAATGGGAACATGAGATTGTTGAAGCAACGTCTATTGAATTCGTCTGTAATGAAGTAATGGTTTGAAAAAAATGTTTTTACAAGCTTTTTTACTTTTATTAAAAATTTAACTAAAAACAAAAAGTAAACTAGGATCGCTTTTAGATATTGGTTAAACTGAAAAACGAACAGACTGTTGAATTTACTAAACATTAATAAACAGTCGCAGGATAAGTAGATTTTACGATTGGATTACAGTTGACCTATGGTACGCCCGGTAGTTGTGAAACGTCTGTGTTAATATTAGAATTCATAATTCATAAAAATCTTATAAATTAGTTCCACAAGCGCGTAACAAGCACAAGATGGAATGACAGTACCTCACTTGTCCTTCAATCCATCTAAGGGTACATGGTGAGATGTCAACAAAATAGACCAGAGGGCTAATTTTACTAATTTTTAAACAACTTTCGCATTCGCCTGTCAATCGCAAACTGTCAAAAAAGCCTTAATTTTCATACATTTTTGACAGTTTGCAATTGAGATGCGAATGTGAAAATTAGTAGAATTGGCAAACAGTTGTTAGCTGTCATTTAGTCATTGAGTTTCGGTTACATCGGTCCGTAGGGCTGTGGGCTCTTGGTTTTTTTTATAAACATTGATCAAAGTAACTTCATGCGTCTTGTTTCTGAGTATTCGTATACAGAACACGTAGTAAATCAGAACTAATATTATAATGCGAAAGAGAGTTTATTAGTTTGTTACGCTTTCATGCTTTAATGGCCTAATCGATATTGATGAATTTTGGAACAGAGAAAATGCGTCCCATGACATGGTTGTATTAACGGTATTAACGGAAGCGGTGGACAAAAGCTCGTAAACCACAGTGAAACTCGAGATGTATTCCAATTTTTTTTTATTTAAACTTTTGAAAGACCCAAACAATATTCATGATTGTAAACAGTTTCCTGATTAAATTCGTTAAGATCCAATTTTCGATCACAATAAGGAAACTGTCATCTTTGTTTGTATCTTTGTAGGTCTAAATGACAATTTGTCACTTATTTGAAACGAATGACTGTAAAATTGACACTTATTTTGATTTAATTGGAATCCAATTCGATCATGTGGCCAACCAGCTGGAATTTTACATCTCCTTATTCAATGGGTCCGTATTGCTTTTATGTAAAATTCTTACTATCTCAGCTTGTTGAAGCTAACATGAATTGAGTTGTTAGTCCATCCAATCATGACAGAATCTCACTCATTTCAAGCTCGTTACACCTAAGGCATCTCACCATCGAATAGTAAACAAAAAGAATGCGTGTATGAGGCGAGCCAATTAAAATCGGATTTTTGCAGCTTTCCCAAGTATTCCTTTAATTAAAGGGCTGTGTTGGTTCCGTGGCACGGCCGTGTTACTAGTGAGAGCCTGTTTGTATAGAAGGCTTACCGATTAAAGATTGATGTTGCTTCAATTAAAACAGATAGGCATATAAAAGTGGATTTCGGAAACGAGGCATTTAACGGGCGTTTCTGTTAATTATATTACGGCCACGGTGACCACGGCTTACACCACATTGAAGAAACTTAAAGTATGCACAGAGACATAAAAGGTATAATACACAATAGGTGCTTTCTCTTATAGTCTGATCACGACCGAGGAAGGGTCAACAGCTTTCTGAGGCACGAGGCTATCGCCCCACCAAAATTCGGGCTGCCACTGAGTAGTTTCTAATGGAAAAATGTCAAAACACTTTTCCCGAACCAGGACATTGCACTCAGCAGTTGAAGTTTTCAACCATAAGACAAGAACGGGTGTTTAGTTTAGAATAACCCACACCTAGCTGTCTAGATACTGGTGCTACTGTTCTCCTGCTAGACAAAGGCCTTTCCAAAGTTATATTAAGGATAAACAAACTAATCACAATTACTAATTGAAAACAACAACAAAAAAACCAGCGCAGCGTTCTACACACTCTGGCCGACTTATAATTTTCATACATCATACATCATCCACGTTCCCTAATTCGGACCACCATACAAATTAAAGTACAACACATAAAATTACGCATTCACACAAAATATTACCCCATAATCGGGGTACAGGGGAAATTAGCCACGGACTGGAATAATCGAGTTATAACCGGAACAAACCGGTTCAAATTGGTTTTAAATGTTCCTCTTTGTGAGATGATGATGCTGTGCCCAAGGGCGCTTGCTTTTGTTTCAACTTTAACTATATTTTATGTATTTACATATTTGTAGTTGCACCAATGTGTTAGTACGAAACTTCTTTATTCAAATTTCATTACCCTGAAAGTTTGACCCCGAAACTATGTTACTGTAACGCTTGTTACATCGTGCATCGTTGTAATTCGATGTAACGTTACTTTTAAACTCTTCCGGAATCGATTTTACACCGATGGACTGATGCTGCGATACTTTATTTGATCTAACGTTTATTTGATTAACAGAGCACTTAATCAAATACGTTTTGAAATGTATCCCGGAGTACGAACAATGCAGTTCAGCACTGACATAGACAACACTGACACTCCACTAAAATTATAATAATAACCTTACGGAAAATTTACAGCATCTTCATTAAGCACTGAATCAGTCACAACTGCGAATTAATTCCTTTTTTATTTTTTATGGACAGAATGCTGTTTATTTTAAATTTAATTTCCTGAAAATGATGTACTGAACACCTTACGGAAAATTGACAGCATATTCTTTATTCACTGAATATTTAAAAAATAAATCGCAGTTATGACTGATTCCTTTTGTATTTTGTTATGAACATACTGCTGTATGTTTTTTAAATTTCCTGAAAGCGATGTACTGAACACCTATATTTTTATTTTAAGAGTTGCAATCGCCAATTTATTGCTGGTCTAGACAATACCATGAACAGAGGAAAGGGCCCAAGTTTTTATGTCGCCACGTGTATAATATTCCCTGAAATAAAAAAATATTCACTCCACATAGAAGATAACAACAATACGCACAAAAGATTTAGTGAGAAACCGGCCAAGTGAAGGTAGTTTGTAAAACATCAAACGATGGTAATTACTTTCCATTATACCCTTTCATCTGTCATCAAACTACTATGTGTCCCTTTTTGACGGTTATTTCGTACTCCAGTAATTGGATTCACGTAGATACAGTGAACCACAAAAGTGACAATGGTTATTTATTTATTCAACTTTCACAGTCCATCAGACCAAATGTGGTCTGCGCTGATTGTGTCTGCTTTGCGGACAGTGAACCAGGCATCCTCTACAAGTCAACTAATGTCAAAGTTATAAAGTTTCTAAATTATTTCTATGGATGAGAATGAATTTTGAGGGACGGAGACTAAATTTAGGAGGTCCACAGGCCGGCCTCGGCCAGCGAAGCTTAACCTTGAAGACCCTTCTGGCTGTTGCTATAATATTTGATGCATTCCTCTAAGAAAGAGTTTCACTCGTTAGCCGTCTACCGTCTATGCCTGCTACTTCCCCATAAACACTACCAAAAACCAATACATTAATAACTTTAGCCCTTACCAATACACGCCACATCAGTTTACGTACAATTACAAGTTCAAACTATTCGTCACCTCATCCCAAAAGGCACTATAATAGATGCGCGTCCCCACGTAATCTCAGAACACAGAGTAACACAAAAGAATATGTATTGCGAGGAAGTTACTTCATTCATAATCACGAAGAGAGTCAGGAGTTATTTCCATCGAAATCTGGTTAAGACTCCTCACTCAGTATTTTTCGTTATTCCAGGTAGTTTCGGATCTGGCCATACACAAACTTGAAAAAGTAAAAAACAAAAATATCCGTTCTAGTGACCTGTGTGTGATATGACTCATCCACGGTCCCGTACCATACACTTAATACATTGTGTAATTTTTGTTGCGGCTATTTACCGATTTTGTAACCCCACTATATTGATGGTCGAAGCAGGTGTCCTTAAAGTAATTAAAGAATTGGTTCATTTTAGGACAAAACCATGACAAAGATTAACATTTTCGTTGCGCAAAATCAAATAGTATCGCTCGCCCCAAATAGAATATAACACGTTTCGTTGCATGCAGACGCGACCCCGCTCGCGTGGAAAATATATTCATTGACGTCTAATTCACTTTCTGTTCCCACTTCCCTTCACAGACGGCAATGGATTGCGTTCGAACATTATTATTGTTGAGTTCGTAGCGGGCGTAGGTTTGTCGTAGAGGGTCTACGGCGTAGCTGCTACGAAGTGCTACGCCGTTTTATGTTGATTGTGCTTTAATTATTCTAGTTCTGAAATACTTATTTTAAGTTGTACTCTCTGTTCTGTTTACCGAATATACACAAAAAAAAAAACAAACATAAAAAGCCGTTTTGGAGGAGTTCGATAACAAACACCGTGACACGAGATTTTTATATACAAGAAGAAAGATTATAACAGCGTAACGCATCGTTTTTTTTGTTTGTTTATTTGTATACTTTAATAGATATATATTTTTTTACTTCTGCATGATGAAAGGAGAGTATTTTGTAGTCACATTCGTCCAATAAATTATTTCAGATTTTTGAACGCTTTTCAGTTATGTAATAGCACTTTAAAGTGGAATAAACTAATCCCTCTTTACACTATTGCAAAACTTTTAGGTTAAACCAAAACTACAAAAAATCAGTTTATTCCTGATTGTGACATAAAACTACCATATATATATATATATATATATATATCTATATATATATATATATATATACATATTTTTTATTAGTTCCTACGGTGTAGGTAAACCTACGAGGTGCAACAGTAGCAATTGTTGTTGTACTTGTATCAAAAGTTTAGGTTGTTAGAAACTTCTCTGTAACGAGTATAGTCGCATCCTTCGCGACGATGTCGTAAGTTGTCGGCTTTCTGCTAAACCTCTGTCTAACTGCAAATACAGAACTTCCGCTAAATTCTTGCAACAAGATTGCGCGTGGGGTGCCTTTGCAAGTTACCTAGGATGTTTCAGTGCGACCGGCTACGAACTTTTCAGAATGTGCGTTCGTTACACGCGTTAGGTGACGCGCTAGGCGGCTGCCGCTAAGCAAGCCCGCATGAAGACACAGTGGAACAGTGTGTTTTCAGCCACAGACAATCATGACCTGCCTAGCCTCTTCCCCACCAAATTAGGGTCAGCTTCAAGTCAAACTAGATTCAGATTAATACTAAAATCCTCAACGCAATAATTGGTAACACGGTACTTGCTTCTGACAATCTGTAGTGACTGCCAAGAATCTACAAATGACAGTCGAGATTAACGGCTTTCCAAGGTACGGAGAAATATCGATATGTTAAGATGGTCACTCATCCACTGACCGACCTCGGCAAGCGTGGTTTACCCTTGAAAATCGACCCTTGCAGTATGACATTAATTTTACGATAGGTTTTGTATCAGCATACGCGGATGAAAAAAAAAAATAGCACTGCAACTTCGCGCAACATTTTGTCTGTTCCACTTACGTCAGCTATGTAACTCTGTAAGCAAAGCCATGTGTCACAATTATATCTCCGGAACATAATGTTTGTTGTCACACTCCTCATATTTCATGGATGCTGCGTTTAATTGGGATTTGTTGACGGCGTGTGTTTAATTTTCAGGCAATTTGGACTGAAATATAATTGACTAACACACATTTGTTACGTGTGATTAATTAGGGAGGAGATTTTTCGTTAATACTGGCATTTTATTAGCATGTGTATTACATTGGCATACTTCAGGCCTTAAGGGCTAAACTCACCGCAAGACGGTCTGCGGTGAGTTTTGCTGTCTATTTTTTAACCGACTTCCCAAAAAGGAGAACGTTCTCAATTCGGTTGTTTTTTTTATGTTTGTTACCTCATAACACCGACAATTATGGACCGATTTCAAAAATTCTTGTTTTATCTGAAAGGATATACTTGCAGATTGGTCCCATTTAAATTTTATCAAATTCGGTTACGAACTTTGGATTTTAAATCGAAATAGCTGAAATTCGTCTACTTGGATGATGGTTTTATGCCATCCAAGTAATTGAAATTGCGTATTTTGCTTTTCTGCGATTTTGCAGTGGTGTTGTTAGGTGTGGGTACCACGAAAAAGTGAAAAATAAAAACTTTTTACAAAAAATACAATCGGTTGTTTGTTACGCTTTCACACATACGCACACAGCAAACGGTCTAGAATTCTGTAGTCTTTAGCACTGATTCATCACACGCTCTTTTTACTGAAAAATAAACGAATTCTCAACCAAATGTCTCGCAAATCATAAAAACACGTTTGTCTTTCGCGAAATGCAATAAACCATTCAATCTGGTCGGACATCGCGCCCATTTTATTCTTTTATATTTCTATCTAAAAACATCTTAATCTTTTATACTGCCAAGCTTTTTCCGTTCGTTGAATGTTACGTTTAAGATTTCTGTGGCAAAGAAACATTTAAATTGCTCAAAGTTCCTTCCATGAAGACGACGCACTTTCTCAAGAAGATGCCTCATTAAACTTCCAACCAGAATCACGACACCCGTTTCTCACATACCAACACGAGATCCATCAAACAAATCGGAGCAATAAATTGTAAGTTTCATACGAAACTGTCAAAGCTGATCCAAGATTAGTGTAACGGCTCAACCGCTCAACGTGTGACTTACAAACCCTGGCGAACAGCCAGACGGAGTAACATTCCCTTACGATTTATAGCACAACTTCGACAGAATTTCCTTCGCGATTTAGATACGAGTAAGTGCCTAGTTACAAGGGAAAGGATTATCTGATAAATTACACCTGAGGAACAGTGATTTTTGGGAATGGAATGAAATTAGATTGAGGGTTAGGTAGGTTAAACGATACATTTATTTTTAGGTGAGGCGTTTGCTTTTTCAGGTTCGATCAATGGATCGTGACCTAATTCAATTATCGTTTTGTTTTATTATTATTATCTGTACTAATATTATAAAGCAGAAGAGTTTGTTTGTTTGTTTGTTTGTTTGGTCGAACGCGGTAATCTCAGGAAATACTGGTCCGATTTGAAAAATTCTTTCAGTGTTAGATAGCCCATTTATCAAGGAGCATTAATGGAAAATGTGACGCAGACGAAGTTGCGCGGGTCAACTAGTCTATCTATATCTATACTTATAATAAATCTGTAGAGAGGTCAATTCTGTACATGAAATATATTTCCAAAATAACTATCAGGGGTTAATAAGGGATCAATACTGATGCCAAAAATGTAATCAGTAAATTTTTTGTCTGTCTGTCTGTCTGTCTGTCTGTCTGTCTGTCTGTCTGTATAACCGTTATAGAAACAAAAACTACTCGACGGATTTTAACGAAACTTGTTACAATTATTATTCATACTTCTGAGCAGGTTATAGTATACTTTTCATCACGCTACAATCAATAGAAAAAATGAAAAAAAAATGAAAATGTGAAAGTTTGGTTGTTTGTTACTCAATCACGCCAGAACGGTTTAACGGATCTTAATGAAATTTAGAACAAAGATAGATTATAGTCTGGAATAGTACATAAGCTACTTTTAATCCCGGGAACATGTTCCCTAGGGATCACGCGGGCGAAGCCGCTGGCAGAAGCTAGTTATTCATATGGCAATAGGTACTGCTTTTTTATGTTGAGGATTTTCGCGGACGGACCTTTCCTTAAATTCTACGGCAAAAAATAAATAAATAAGCCACAACCTTGCTTTTAACTTTGTATAGTGTTCCCCCATTTGGGCTCTGGAAAGGAATCAAATTAAGGTATAACCACTCGGGTCAAGGCGATGACAGCTGGGTACAAAGCGAACTGATAAGTTGCAGAAATCCTTAATGGGTAAGCGGATGTCGTTGGTCACTGTGAACGGAATCGGCTCATAGCATTTTGACCTAATTTTATCTTAACTTAACATGTTGATCAAAATTATTAGGGTATGCAGATTAAGCGTTGTAAGTGAAGGTTGATTTGTCACACGCTCCGCAGGGATCCCGATCATATTCTCAACAGGCCGTGGACTGGAATCCTCAAGGGAAAAGGAAGCGTGGCTTCTCCTAAAAACCTGGCGATTCACCGAGTTGGCAGAACCGAGCAACGGAATCACGTGGAGTGAAGTTAAGCGTGAAGTTCAAGACCGCTCGCGATGGATGAATACTGTGGACGACCTCTGCCCCCTTGTCTCACCACTGGCGATCAGCGAGTAAAACTAACTCGAAACGAGTTGCCGAGCAGCGAGTTGCGAGCGAGTGTTGCTGAGCGAGTACAATCTTTGATAGCTTGTGTCGCTGCAATAACTAGTGGTAAGAGCCGCTCGCCGGCAGTGTGAACAGCCAGCTAGATTCGAATTTGAGGTAAGGCAGCATTGTTTACAGGTAGGGCGGAAATAAAAAAAATATCATAAATGATCTGCTCTGAAGCACGGGCTCCTAAATCAATCACTATGCATATTACTGACCTCTAGGTCAGTCGACCGTGGTATGTTCAGAAAAGTTTAGATACCTATCGCTACAATTTTTCTTATCTCAAACTATAAACAAACAATTGAACTATAATAATTTATCTTAGTTTTTGGTATTTTTAAGGCCTTAGCTACGGCCGTGTATCGACTATACATATATGTGACTCTTTTAATCATACAATATTTATATCTTTTGTCCCTTTTCTCAGCGAGTAAATAGTCGATAGCTAATGCGAGTAAAAAGTCGGTGAAACATGTGCCTAAAGACAACACACAAAGGAGCTAAGTTAGCACTTACCATTTTGTGAATTCCAGATATAAAATCACTTTGCCGAATATGTCCGAAAGGATACCGACATAGCCCGAAGGATCGCCAAACTAAAGTGGCAGTGGACATTGCTTGCAGAACAGATAGTCAATGAGGCCGAAGAGTTCTGGAGTGACGACCGCGTACCGGAAGACGCAACGATGGAAGGCCTCCTAGAAAGTAGACTAAAGACCTCGTAAGGGTCGCGGGTAGCCGATGGATGCGAGACGAACAGGACCGGTCGTTGTGGTGACGCTTGGGGGAGGCCTATGTCCGGCAGTGGACGTCTTTCGGCTGATATGATGATGATGATGAGTCACCGCGGCCCTGGAACGCAAAGGGTATTAGGAGGAACATGGATGGGTTTTGATGATTTAGTCAGTAAGAGTCCCTTCTGCTCCGCCTACAGCAGGAGGAGCTATTTGATGATTCCCCATCCTTAAAAAAAGACACTAAATCACCGTTTTTTAATCACATAATTTTCGTTAATTGTTCTGCAATTATTACTGTTTTTTTTTTTTTTTTTTCTAAAGGGTGTCGTATTTGAGTAGCATAAAAAATACTTCATAATTATATGAACCCCCATATTTTGTTACAAACAACATATTTTCAAATATTTTTCAATTTAAACCAACTCAGTTCCTTTTGAAAACGTCCATGTTTTCACAAAAAAAGCACAGTGTATAAGCTATTGAAATTGTATTACCCTCAGAAGACTGCTCGGTGGACTGTACTTGAATATGTCGGGACAAAACTCGGCGGCGGCATGTAGCTTTGACACGGATATTCACTGGTACCAATGAAAGAAGCCCAGCGAATGGAGATTGTGGCCAATGAATAGGCGGTTTTCGACCTTGTAAAAATAATAAAAAACAAGGTATATTAAAAACATTTATAACTGATGATATAAAAAAAAACACTCAAGTTTACGCAGGAGAAAACCTCATGAAAAAGTGAAGAAAGTCGAAGCTTCGTGCCGCTGCACGTTTCCTATACATTATTATATAAATCGCAATTTTATTAATTACTTGCTGAAGCCCGCGACTTTGCCCGCTTGATAAATTATATACTTTAACCTTCCTCAAGAACCACTCTACCCATTGGTGAAAACAGCTTGAAAATCGGTGCAGTACCTAGTTTTTGAGTCTATAAAGGACATACAGACAATCATTCGTTTTTATACATAATAGATCACGCATTTGACCACAATATCCGTGATGGACAGCGACGACATGATCGACGATAGACGACGCTGGCCTAGAAGTAGGTAACCCATTGATTCTGACTTAATTACCTCAGGTTTTAGCTATCAGGAAACACAGACTCTGGCAGGAATTTCCCTAGGTGTACGCACAATGAATGCTGCATGATGGGTGCTATGATGACAAGGACAGACAATGGTGGAGAGACATTGTAAAGTAGAAAATTACCACTCATCGGGGGATTCACGACCCTCAGCAATGAAGAATAAGAAGCAAGGAGGAGTCGTACGGGCAATGAAAGTATTCCCAAAACGTTGTGTTTATGGGTGGGGTGTTAAATGAACTCTACTTCTATGGCCATACGTCGCGCGAGTGTCGTCCTCTCTCAGTTCGAGATCGCACAAGTTCGCTTTGATTACGCTTCTTTATCTTTGTGTACCCCAGTACCCTCCACGGACAAAAGACTTTCTTTACCGAATTGTCCCGTAACGTCTCACAGTATAATGTATGACGATAATATCGCCGGTCTACAATGACGAGTAGGTGCTGAACCGAGAAACGATGGGTTTTTTTGAGATTTGGATTCATTGGACGTTGTAATGGGAAATACCCGCGGCCTTTGCATTAGGTGGGATTTTAACCTATCTCTATTTAGGCATTGAGAACCTCCGACCAAAAAATATTTAAAGAGCATTTACTCCTCACGAAATTTTCGAAATCGCCAGTTCTTATTCTTTGAAATTAATGAACCGATCTTAACTAATATTCTAGTTAACCATTGCTTTTTTGTTTTACTTTTTTTAGCAATCTAGGAAAAATATGATTTTTTAAAAATAAATAAAATTCCTTTTGAAAAATATAATAATCAATTTACTGAGAAAAGAGAAAAGGATCTGGTTTTTTGCAAGTATCTAAAACTAATCAATAATTTTTAAATCTAAAAGAAAAATTCAAAAGGAAGAGGAAATTTCCTAAAAAAATCTTTACTCTAGGAACTGTAGGACCAATACAAATAATTTTCTACGACAGGTGAAAATACCACCGAAAAACAATTAGATTTAAACATATTAAATTACAAAGTAAAGAAATTAAAAAAGTTGATAATTATAGATAGCACAACAATCCGCTGGATTTTTTTTTATTGCAATTTTTCAATTAGTTATGCAACAGTTAACTAACATTTCTTTTCTCCTTGAACAACGCAAATATGTGAAGTGCTAAACTATAAATCTGAGATTCTTTCCTTCAATGGAGCTTTTCTTCGAAGGCTTCAGAATATATCTCCGTTGGAAAAACAAAATACAATGTATTTTTCAATTTTTTTTACCAATTCACTTACTTTCAGAATCTTAGTTTTTTTTCATGTTTCTTATATTGCTTTTCTTCTTCTTAATGAAAAAAAACAACCATGAGTTGTGATTTTTGAAAAAATATTATTACGTTCGCTTCAAAATTTAAAAATAAAACACTCGTACAAAAACAAGCATCTCTTGTTTTCATAAAGAAAAATTAAGAAAAAAAATGGATTTAATTAATTTTTCATTGTTACTTAAAAATTATATAAATCCATTTTTGTTATTTCATAGAAAAGGCAAATATTGCGATTAATGTACCTTCTTATTAAGAAATAACAATATTTTATATTTATTCTAAATTAATAAACATTTTTTTAATTCTGGGCACGCTCGCTTCATCATAGACCTCATCTATTTCACGCTTTCCACCAGGCGTGATTGTGGTCAAGAGCAAGCCTAGTCCTTAAAAAAAAATCTACATCAACAACAAAAACGACAACATTCATTTTATTTATTTATTGAGATTGTGGTTTCCTTGGTAGGCAAATGGATGGCGGTCGTCAAAGTTTGCAGTATAGCTCGATAGATGGCGTTGTGCCGCCAGACGTGATTCCTGAATCGCGCTATGGTTTCGTTCCCAATCCGAATAAGGTCGGAGCGCGGGCTTGTACAACGTGAAGAGGAGGGGCACGCAGAGCTTCGGATAATGGTGGAATCAAGAATCTTGAAAGAATTTTTGAATGATTGGGCACTTGTAAATGTGTCTAATCTTATTTCCTATTGAAAGGTTTACGTGTTTGTGTGATTGCAAACTTTACAAAATTACGGTTAGCTTTTTACATACTTCAAATCACGGGAATAGCTTTAGTTTTCACAAGGGGTCTAGGGTGCAAATATGCACAAAGATCAATTAGTTTTTGCTCGGCCTTCACGCAGAAAAGGCAAACTGAACGCCAATCTCTTTCTACATTATTTCCGAAAATCCTCTCTTAGTTCTTCCCTACACTCTCCAAGGAACCCAAACATGCCAAATTTCAACACCTTACTCAATTTTATAAATTAGGATAGCAGTCAACCTAAACTAAAGTGCTGTCCACACACATCTGGGTTCCCGTCTCTGACGGGACTGAGAATGGCACTTAATTCTATTAAATGAAGTAGGTAGTTTTCATTAAGTAAGATGATGTTTTTAAAGGAACCGAAACTTTCTGAAAAAGCAAAAAAACTCAATCAATGTGCCCGCTCAGCTTTTTCGTCCACTATAAATAGAGCTCAACACGTTCATTGCCACGCCATAATGATGGTTTTATTTAAATGGCCAAAATGAAAGTCAAGTCTTTAACTTTAGCTAACGCACAGGACCGGTTGTTGTAGCAACACTTGTGGGAGGTTTATGTCCAGCTGTGGACTTCTTTCGGCTGATATCATGATGATAATGAGAGACATATTCTATAGCTTGTACACAATAGGCTTGTAAACTGAAAAAATCGAATTAGTGCGTTAGTCACATTATCAAAAATTGTTTGACCCGTTTTTTTTCGTAAACCAAAATTTACGAAGATATGATACAACGCATTTAAAATTCTCAATAGGTACGTCACGCCGTGGTATAATTTTTAGTGCGTTCGGACGTTACGAGCCCCCACTCCCGAGTTTTGATGCGTTTTATCTTTGTCAATATTTATTGATTTACAAAAACAAAAAATTACGTTTCAAATTTTTCAATACTGTAACTGACTGATGCAATTTATTGATGGCGGAACCAAACCTATTGTAACAGATGCATTACGTGACGTCCCGTAATATGACATGTAACGAGTTAATAGATAGGTATTTTACACGGAACGATCCATGGCCTGTCTGACTTCTTCCAACCCGTAATTGAGAAACCCATACTCCTCAGTAATTATCAGTCTTTACAGTGTTAAAAATAAGCTATGTCATCTCTGCGAATTTGGTGAAGAGCCAAATTAACTTTTGTCCAAACCAAAACAATGGTTCTTCAAAACGCGATACCGTGCAGTCTCAACAACGCCATCAGTATTCATCAGCACTTGAAAATAAACAAAAGGAGGAAAACAACCTATTCCGCAACCACAATGACTCTTTGGTCACTAAAGCACTTGAAAGTACATGAATGATACTATATTGCCTGTATTCAAATACGTTTATAGGTATCTAAGCATAATAGAATAATTGGTGCATACTTAGTCCTTTTCCTATCTAATCAAAGGGACATCAATAGACGGCAATCTAATGCGATTAAGGAGAAATCAAGTGCAGGACCAACGACTTAACGTGCTTTGCACAGGGTGTCACTCCATCAACTTGCAAACTCCGGGCTGCTGCAAAGCAACAGCAAGCACTTTTGCTCGACCTCAGGGTCCCCTGCTCAGCAGTCGAGGCCATGAGACCAACGAAGCAGTTAACAGTTTTGATAATGCAAGTTTTAGATAGGCAACTTTTAATACAACTTCAAAACCCACAAGACGCTTGTAACAAGTTTTTTTTTTTTCAGAACTCGGTCAAATATAAATTTTTGGTTTACAAAGTTTAAAATGGAGCAACCACAATGATATTATTGGGTTTTTTATTCTTGTATCTATGTAAATAACCGTTTACATAAATAACGCCTTATCATATTTTGATGAGAATGTGTAATAGATCTTCGAAGATAAATATAAGAGGTTTCAGTATTGTTAGGGCCGGCGCATATAGCGGAGCGCAGCGCAGGTCATGCCCGCGAAGTTTTCTAACCGCCTGACACATTTCTACCCGAGAATGCGCGAGTATGCGCTAGACTATGCAAGTGTGCATACTCGACACACAATCGTCATTCGTTTTGCAATATTTCTAGAGTCCAAACTTGTACGGCCGGAAGTGGATGCCCGTGGAGTAGCGCACATGCTCGTGCAATCGCACTCCTCCGCGCTGCCTTTCGCATGTAGTCGCTTAAATGTTCTTCAGGAATTAATTATTGTGATAATAATAATTGATTTTAGATATTATCTCGATAAGGATTTCAATGTCGATAACAGTTTGACATATTATGCTAATGGTAGATTTTCAAGGTCTGTGAAGCTTTTGAAATGGAACTTATAGTTTTAACTGTCGAAGGCACAGTAGAGGCACCTTCACCTGCAACCAGAGGACCAACTGTAGCAATCTGTCAAAAATGTGGGGAAATGAAGGCATTTTTGAGAGGTTTGCGACTGTCATACGAATGCGAACGTTGTTTAAAAATAAGTAGAATTAGCACTTAGCTTGCATACATGCTTCATTAGGTACATAGCGAGCTACTGAAGATTAATGTCAACAATCGCTCGATTTAAAGCGTGCTCGTCATGAATCTTTTGTGAATCAAATATTTATTGATAGGCATGCCAGAAAGTAAACTCACCTTGTAACTTCTGTCCAATAAAAGTAATAGAATCATTTTAATAGATATGTAGAAATATATATATTTTTTTGATATAATGTTTTAAACTTTTATGGTCACTAACATTAGAATAGTTAATAACGGGATTGCTACTACGTACCTTTTTATTTGCAACAGTGCCGAAATATCGGCAACTAGTACCTAACTAGAGTTGTCTGCCTTCTATTTATTTAACAGAGTATCAATATCCACAATATTCAATAGCAGACGTTTAATGTCAGGGTCGGTCTCCGTCAACAGCTCAATCGTGACGTCATAATCTTGTCTGATACAGAATGCCTACCTATTAACAATAGTGCTCAGAGACTTTACGGCGGCTACCATTGACCGTCACTACAGTCAGAATATTCGGTAAAAATCTCATCGTGGAAACTGAATTCAAGTGACCGCATAGTGAACAGTTTATTTCATCTCAAGTGCTAGTCTGTAAAATTCACAACAAGAAAACTTTGGTGAAGCGAACGTGAAGTAAGCTGTCAAACTATACAATCAAAGTGGAATGATCGATTGAAAATAACTTTAATTTCGGAAGTCGGTGTTTTTGTTAGTTTCTTCGTATTTTGACACCGACTTTCGAAATTAAAGTTATTTTTTACTTTGTAGTGTTTTTTTTTTTGGAAGTCGGTTGTATTTTTTTTGTAAAAAGTTTTTTATTTTTCACTTTTTAGTGGTACCCCACACCTAACAACACAAGCAAAATACAAACGCACCAGTTGCCCATACGATTTTCGAAAGTTCCCCTCGACTTCTCTGGGATGCCATCATCAGATCCTGGTTTCCTTATCATGGGACCATTTGGGAAGTATTCCCTTTCCAACAAAAAAATCATTTTTAAAATCGGTTGGCAAGCGACGGAGTTATGCCCGAACAAACATAAAAAAAAAAATACAAGCATCCGAATTGAGAACCTCCTCCTTTTTGGGAAGTCGGTTAACAATCAAAGTGGAATGATCGATTACTTCAAGTTTATTGCAGCTAAGTTTTGACGGTTGATTTACAAAACAGCAGTTCTGTAAAAATCTCATCGTGCAAGCTTAGGTGAAGTCAGAAAAAAAATAATTTGTTCTATTAAAGGAGATGCTCCATTTTGTAAATTAAGGTTAGATCATGTTGCAATTTCTAAAAAAAGGATAGTCCTTTATAAATGGGGTTTAAATCCATTACATATAATCTGCTGAATTGAGCGGACAGTTCACTACACCCAAGTTTACACGGTGAAATGTTGACAGAAAAGATCGGCTATACTCCTGAATTGCGCGTTCTATGTCTGGCTGTTGAAGTGAATACGATCAGAAAAGTATGAGAAATACAAAGCGATTGTGCAGCTAGTTGATGTCTCATTGTAGACTTCTAATTAGTCTGCGTCACAGAAAAGAGACATTTATTGGGCGCGCTTTCACTTTTTTTCTTTATTTTTTTTTGTTATGTGCTCAGTCACCGTGAAAGCTAAAGTGAAGTGAACTTCATCTTTGGCGGGCACTGCTAGACACAACTTTTCAAACAAATTATGTGTATCAGTGAATGTGACTCAATTTTTATTTTATATCTACAGCTGACTGCGTTAGGTACTAAAGTGCTTGGCACGAATATGATCAGTGTAGCGTCTCTTGATTCCGTACTCTGTACTATTAACTTAAATAAACTTGATATTAGCACGTAGACTTCTTACTTACCTGCTAAGTAAAAAGTCTACGTGCTAATATGATCAGTGTAGCGTCTCTTGATTCCGTACTCTGTACTATTAACTTAAATAAACTTGATATTAGCACGTAGACTTTTTACTTACCTGCTAAGTAAAAAGTCTACGTGCTAATATGATCAGTGTAGCGTCTCTTGATTCCGTACTCTGTACTATTAACTTAAATAAACTTGATATTAGCACGTAGACTTTTTACTTAGCAGGTGACCTTAATATTGGTACACAAGGGTAGGTGAGGTTATGAAAGTAAAGCTTAAATTAAGCGAGGGTAGGCCAAGAAAAGGTGCGTAGCTTAGGTAAATAATTAGACAATATTGTCTACCTAGGTTCATGATTTGTTATTTTACAAGATGTTTTCCGAGGCTTTACTAGGTACCGTGGCCTATTTCAAAGAAATCGCGTTTTTTTTGGGATAAGGCAATAGTGTGGCTTTCTATTGGGTGACCGGAACCGGAAAAGCAGTTTTACCTCTTTAAATTAAAGGTTTAGATGGAGATTGTATGTTTAGGGAAATACTATGTTCGAAATAAAACAATCTATTTTTTTTAAATAAATTCGGCGTAGCATGAGCTCGTAGCCGCGTAGCAATGTCTACGAAGGTCGCTACGGACGGAAGTAGCAAGTGTTAAAAAAGTCGTAGCAGGCTACATGATTGTAAAAGTTACTTAAGAGAGATTAGGCTCATTTGAAACATTCAGCAGTTGACTGTATAGAAAAAAAATCCAAAAAGATAGCCAAGTAAATAAAAAAAGAAAGGCAAAGTATTTCTGCATAAAACCATCAATAAATGCTCAATCTCTTAAAAGCCAGCATGAATGCTGCTTAAAAAGATTTAAGAGGTTTATAATGTATGTACCAAAAAGAAAATTCTTACACAGTACACAACTTTAATCTTTTATATGAGGCGAGTACGTAATCCAAATGGCTGCAGAGATAAAAGTACAGTTAAACACGTATATTTTACTTTGTGTATTACGTTCTCGCATTCAAATATAATAACGGGTGCATATTAAATTAGCAATGGCATCCAGCCAAATATTTTAAGTAAATTTTTAAGTAAAGAATATCTTCATTGACAACCTTCCGGGGCGTCCTTCCATGAATACAGTATTTTCACAGTCCTATTTGTCCATCCTACATGAAGCAGGGAAAGCTCTAATTTTAGTCACTGAAGGCCTCTACATCATCATGATCGTCATATCAGACGAAGGACATCCACTGCTGGTCGTATGGCCGTAGGCCTCCGCCAAGTGTCGCCACAACAACCACTCCTATACGTCTCGATCCATCGGCTACCTTTTTTTTTCTTTTTTTTAGGGATGGGAAATCAGCAAATGACTTCTCTCGCTCTGGGCGGAGCGAAAGGGAGTCTCACTTTTACTGACTAAAACCCATCCATGTTCCTTCGTTGCCCTTTGTGTTCCGGAGCCGTGGTTTCTCTTTTGAATAGTCCCGCAACTCCGGCAGGCGTCGGCCCTTTCGGGCCCCTCCCAATGCTGACTCTCTTTGAGGCGCGCGTGGAACACGAACGCGCCGTCGACACGGCATTCCTTCACCACAAGGCCAATTCTACTAATTAACGGTCAGATCTTAGGTTCACCTTGTGGGAGGCCTAATTGACCTGTGTGCTTGTACTAACGTTACTGACTGATCGATTGCTTAGTAATTCAGAGACAAGCTGCCACCTGTCTTCTACTGAGATACCGTCTAGTTATGGTAGAAAATGAACGATACAAGTCGCTCGTAATGCACTCACTGCTCACTTCTGTGAAACATTTTTTTTTAAACTTAACTGACATACAGGGGCGTAGCTACCGCCGTATCAAAGATACAGGGCCCCCGGACTACAAGGGCCTCGGTGTGTGGAAGCAAAGCTAAAGGTACATTTAGTCCCACCAGCTCCTTCGTGGCCTGCTGACAGTTCTGAGCGAGCAGGGCCTATTTTGTTAAAAAAAAAACAAGAACGGGGTTCCCCAAAATGTTTGTTACAGGGCCCTTTTGAGACTAGCTACGCCACTGCTGACATAGAAAATTCATAAAAAACTGTTAGATTATAACTTAAACTTAACCTAGAAAAATTTGCAACCTAGAAAGCTAGTATTTCTGCAGTCATTAATATCAACATTAAATATCGATGCCTTACGGCCAAAAAGCGATAAGTGACATTTTTTTTTTGTAAAATCGACGTAAATAGGTTAGACTCGAAATCGAAAAGCCTATTCAAATCATTTATAAGTCGATTTCGTAAAAAAATGTCGCATATCCCTTTTGTCCGTAAGGCATCGATATGTATATATCACATTTTGGCCACCGGAGGCCTCTACATCACCTGACAATAACAATAGCAACAATGGAGGCCCAATTAACCTGTGCGCACGTACTCACGTTACCGACTGATCGATCGCTCGCTAGATCACAGATAAGATGCCACCTGCCTTCTACTACAATACTGTATAGTTAGGAGACGAAGTGAGGGAAACGTGAGACACGGTATACATTGACGGTTTAGTGGGAAGGGTCAGAACATTCAAATACGCGTCACGTCGCGGCCTGTTCATAAAATTATTTCTGAATCTGTGAATTAACCACTTTCTAACTTATTATAGACTAGCTGACCCACGCAACTTGGTCTGCGTCACATTTTCCATTAATACTCGGCTCCTTTTAGTCTTAGCGTGATGGTGTATAGCCTATAACCTTCCCGGATAAATGGGCTATTTAATACTGAAAGAATTTTTCAAATCGAACCAGTAGTTCCTGAGATTACCCCCTACATACAAACTTACAAACATACAAACTTACAAGCAAATGTTACCTCTTTATAAAATTAGTATAGATAATATTAGTATAGATGAGGTTCTCAATTGGGTTATTAATTGTTTTTTACTCTTGATAGGCACGCGATTGACCACAACCTCAACTGATGGTAAGCGATGATGTAGTCCAAGATAGAGCACGCTTGCCTAGAAGTAACCTATTCACTCTTGACTTAAAGACTCCCTGGTTGAAGCTGTCAAGAAACACCGACTCCGAAATGGCAAAGACAATAATTCAAGTGCCTGCATATTTTGGTCATCATCTAGTAAGTAGTCCACAGATTTTATTAAACCTTAAATAATTCCGTCAGTTTTCGGCTTGAAGTCTATAAAGACAAATATTTTTATTCCAAATGTTTACATAATAATTTTCTTTTCTCACCGATTCCAAAAACAATAAATTTATCACCCTTGGTTTAATCATCCTATACAAAACACGCAATGTGAGTCGAATAGTTCGTTTGAATAGCTTAGGGCTTGATGAGCTTAGGAATTGAGTGTACTCCTGACATTTGTGATGAAGCCAACATTTCACGCGGATCTCCAAATTGTATTCCAGCTAGACATTTGCGATCGCTGTCATTTACGTTGATTCATTCAGAGATAGCACTCCATTCTGTTATTACTGTGTTTATAAAAGCTGTTTTATTTTGTTGGTTTATTACGCTATACTTTCGCCTCCGTTTTCACTAGTGTTAATATAGCTAATCGCAGCCTATAAAGCTTATAATTATTTCTGGGGTCCCATATATTTTTGTACCAAAGTTTATTAAATCGGTTCAGCAATTTAGGCATGAAACCGTTACAAACAAAGAAACTCACTTTCGCAATTATATTATTAGTTAGAGTTATGACTTCAAGCTTTTAATTAACTTTATTCTTTTGATTCGTTCGTATTAAGTTCGAGTAGTGTCTCTGATGCGCCACATACGGGGCAGCTCCAACGGCTTCCTGCAACTCATTGCAGGGAGAATGGATGTAGATTCATCTTTCATGGAGCATTGGACAAGACTACATGTACGGGTGGCGCGGTCCTGATCCAATGTTTCCATTGTTTTGTGTTCTTGAGCTGTGGTAATTGTGTTTTGTGTAATTTATGGATGACTGTAATTGCTAAATGTGATTGTGATTTATCTGAAATAAATTAATTGAATTGAATTGAAAATTAATCAACTTTTCAAGCAATAACTAGCTTAAACTTCGGATAAGTAGACATTTAGATAGCATTGGATACAATGCAATAGTATTAAGTTTCGTTGCAGTTGGTATGATAAATCAGATAGGGCCATCATGTTTTGGTGAGCACACAAAATGAAAATAAGATTTTTAGGAAAAGAGAGAGAAAGTTTTTTTTTTCGTTAGTTTATTTTAGAAAGTTATAGAGGTGGACAAAGATTAAAGTCCCGCCAACCTTAATTGAAAAGGGAGGATCTTCCGAGGATAAGACGAGTGTTGTCTGGTGGGCAACTGTGCGATAGTTGATATTCAGACTGTTGTATATTTTCTAATCACGGAAACGGGATAGATGGCGCTACGTTACTTCTTTTCGCTTTGTTAGTTTTCTTGTGTCTATGGTTTACGTCAGATAAACTTTTTTTTTTCTCCTCAATGGAATAGATAAACTTGGAATAAAGTACATTGACCCACATACATTAATTGACTTCCTTAAGTTCCAAAATCAGAAATAATGACATAAAGCTGTCCTGAATCGACTTCTATCGTGATCCTTTACGTTCTTTAGTAATGAAAAACAGTTCTTAATTTATTGTTCTAGTATCTACGAAGAGATATTAGGGAAAGGTCAATGTACTTTATTCCACGTTTATCTGGCGTAAACCATACAAAGTGACAGACAAACAAAGTGAACTGTCTCTTCAATCTATTTTCAAAATCTAAACTGAACTATCTGTAAGACTTAGCTATCATCTGTATGGGGATCAACTTGCATTAATTTATTCATTTTCAGTAAAAAGGATTTGCCAGTTTATATGAAATTATATTTCACTAACGTTTTCCTTCATACACCAAGGCACAGCAAACCTATCCCTCGATATTCTAAGCCTCACTAAATTCTACGAAATTCAAACTACTGCACAGAGACGAGAGGCATCACAACACAGTATTGTTTCGGCAACGCACCGCAAATTCCATTACGTGTTAAAAGCCTCCAAATTGAATTCCTAAGGCACTGTATTTGTGTGATCGAACGTTTGGCGATAAGTCTGACAAACAATGTGCTTGTACAACATGTATGTCTATAGCCGTCGCTTTGTCACTTATTCAGTAATAGCCTCTGAAAATTGTGTTTACGTTAAATATACAGCATGGGCCAGTCTTTGAAAAGAGAATGAATGGTTATTTTCAGGGGAAAAGATAAATCATAAGTGCCCAGAGCACTGGCAAGAGTGCCACTTTGAGAGGCAATGCTGATTATTTGACTGAAAAAATGGCCAGCCCTCTGATCTTAAGGGTCCACTAACCTTTTATTAATGTCACGAAAAACTGCATTGCAATTCTGTAAAAATATCACTGTGTAAGCTTAGGTCCAGTAAGCTGTCAACTCAAACAAACTGATGGAATGAAAAGTTAAAAAAACTGCATCTAATGCAATGGTATTTTGATCTAATATGTGTATCTGTCACCGAAAATGGCAAACGCCGTAAGATTGTAAAGTATCGAGTGAAATTTCAAACAATTTTGTCTAAAAGACACGGATGTATTGGAAACTATAGAATTTGGATAGGATTTCTATTCTAATATTAAAGAGGTAACGTTTGTTTGTAAGTTTGTAGGGAGTAATCTCAGGATGTCAGGTGTGATTTGAAAAATTCTTTCAGTGTTAGATAGCCCATTTATTGAGGAAGGCTATAGGCTACATGTCATCACGCTAAGACTAAAAGGAGGCGAGCATTCATGGAAAATGTGACGCAGACGAAGTTGCGTGTCAGCTAGTATTATATAAAATCTCGAGAATTTTCATAATATCTTGAGAAACTATAATCTAATCAAGATTTATTACAATCTCACGGAGTCTGCCACTTTCCGGTGACATATCTAAAATGTAGAATGGAACAATTTGAATCCTGTAACCGTCAGAGATAAAAATTACATGTTTTCATGGTGTGTTTTAGATATTTTACAGTTTTACATCTAGGTATAAATTTTTCTAAAAGTGCAGATTCTTAAGTTCACCGTGAATGTCAGGGACAGTTAACTTACGTTTACTCCACCAAATTTTACACGGGGATACGTTTACAGAATAGACCAGCTGATGCTCTCAAATGAGATTAATTTATGACTTTTTCATTCTAATAAGCAGATTTTTAATATAAGTCACACCATCATAACTAGTTGCTATAATAACGAAATATTTCAATATCAAAATGAAAATCACTAAACTACTTACAAGAGATTTGAGTTTGCAATTAATTACTAAGTATAAGATATTTTAGTCCGCGATTACGTGGAAAACCACGATGACAAAGGAAAATTATTAACATTGATGTACCGCTCGGTAATTTATTAAGCAGACGTACAGCTTTTAATTAGTTTCCAAAGCTTTATAATCAGCGATTCGCGAAAAGTCAACACAGTTTCATGACATTAGTAGGTACTTCGACTTATACACTTAAAATTATTATCCTTTATTAATTATCTTTACATATTTTAAATATTTCTAAAAATAATAAAAAAAACATTTCAAAATATAAAAAAAACAGTAGCCCACCGGTATCGGTAACAGGGTCCAAGCTACCGGCGGTCAGGGCTCCAGAGAGAGGAACCTCCTAACATTGCGAGCCGTTTCAAAAAGTACCACTTTCTGAATCAAGCCCTTGACCCAGCTGCCCAACGAGGTCCTGAGGTGTTGGTCGAGGCTCTTGAATATTAAGCCGTTGGCTGTCGGTACAATGATTGCAGGGTCCACTTACCACATGGCGACAACCTCGCGAGCCAAGTCTTAATTACACAAGTACCTACTTGATTTGTTTATCTTTCTCGGCTTTCACGAGATTCTCGTCATGCGGGACGGTTATTTCTACATTAAAATTATTGTTATGTGTTGTTATAGCGGCATTAGAAATGCACAATCTGTGAACATTTTAACCGTCCAGCTACTTTGGTTCCTGAGATACAGCCCGCTGACAGACAGACAGAGGGACGGACAGCAGAAGCTTAGTAATAGGGTGCCGTTGGTTACCCCGGAAGGGTACGGGACCCTAAAAAACTAATGGTTTCCGTCCCAATTTTACCGATCTGTCCATGTAATCTGGAAAATCTAGTCAACGTAACCACATCGCGACCAGTGGCAACATTGACATCTTGTGGTTTAACAAAAACATACACAACCCGACTTCACCCACTGCTGAGCCTATGCTCAGCAGTGGGTGAAGTCGGGTTGTGTGGTTTGAAAGCGAACGGGAATTGACACAAGGAGGCCTATGCCTCCTTGTGTCAATTCCCGTTCGCTCCTGTGCCAGCCTCATTTAGGTTCATCATTGCAGTTACCTCAACGCATTCAAAAGCTGCAGCGACACTATTCTATTCACTCGTTACCTCGCTTTATCACTTTATTTCGTTGCGATGTGGTTGGTTGGTCAAGATTCAAGATTCAATTTAGTCTAGTCAACAAGTGCTTTTTTTGTTAAACTTTTTTCAGCAGTCTCGGAAAAATATGAATGAGGTGTCTGTCATTTGATTCGGAAGAGCATGTAGATGATTTTTGAAAAAATAAAGTAATTAACCAGATAGATGAATGCACAATAATCTGCCAGAATGTTGTTTTATCGTGATTTTTCAATTAGTTAAGCAACCCTGATGTTTAGTACCGCACACGAAGGCTCGTACCCGGCACTTGAAGGGTTGATCTAATTGATCTCAGGAGTAAGGTCTAGTTTCGAATGAAACAACCGTAATCTGTATTTTGACCTTATATTGAACTTTAACGACGTGAACTATATATACATGGCGGAGAATCTTAACACCGACTTCTAATTTGACGCCAACGCCATCTAGTTATGAAAATTACAACTTTTCTACAATAATATATTTAAACTAACATCTTGGTGAGCTGGTTCCAAACATGCATGGTTCTGAACATACCGCCCACCAAGGACATTAGTGAAAGAATGTCCTTCGTGAACTACACCCTGGATCTAACATAAATTTGATCTCAGGTTTGATCTTAAATTAAGAAATTGGACTACCAACCTTAACATCTAACATTTGAAATTCTAAAAATAAGTACTTATAAATAAACAATATGTAAAAAGTTTTACAGCTGTAAGGTAATCATAAATTCAGTTATCTGCAACTGGTAAAATACAAAGTTTTGAGGTTGGTCTCTTAATAGTAGAGGATTTAGTGCGTAACGTGACTACACGGGTGATATTATCAGCACCGGGATGCTTCTCTATTACGCGACCTAACAACCAACGACTTGGCGGCAAATCGTCTTCCTTAACTAAAACAATATCACCAATGTTTGGCTCAGGAATTTTAGAAGACCATTTGTACCTGTTCATAAGATTGGACAAATATTCTTGAGACCAGCGCTTCCAAAATGATTGAGTCATCCTTTGAATAAATTGCCACCGCGACAAATAACTAACATTTGAACTATCATATTTGCTGTCTGGTACATTTACTATTGGCTCTCCAATGAGGAAATGTCCAGGGGTTAAAGGTATCGGTTCACCAGGATCAGTAACGTTAATGACGCTCATTGGACGCGAATTCAAACAAGCTTCTACTTGATTGAGGAGTGTGCTCATTTCCTCATACGTCAAAGTAGCATCACCAATGACCCGTTTGAGGTGAAACTTAGTGGACTTCACACCTGCTTCCCAAAGTCCACCGAAATTAGGGCTATGTGGGGGAATGAAGTGCCACTCGGTACCGTTGGCCTCGAGATGTTCTGCTATTGCTGCCTGAATGGATGCTAAATGTTGCAACTCCCGGGAGGCACCTACAAACGTAGTGCCATTATCACTCCATATTTTGGCACAATGACCTCGCCTAGACACGAAACGTCTGAAGGCGGCTAAAAAAGCTTGTGTGCTCATGTCACTGACGACTTCTAAATGTATAGCACGGGTAGACATACACACAAACACGCATATGTAACCCTTATACGAACGGTGCCCACGACCTTTCGTTGTCCTAATATTAATAGGGCCAGCATAATCGACACCGCTGTGTAGAAACGGTCGTGCTGGAGAACACCTAACTGTTGGAAGAGAACCCATCATTTGGTTCCTGATGCTAGCGCGTTGTTTAACGCATGTCACGCATTTGCGCACATGGTGTTTGACTAGGTTCCTGACTCCTATGACCCAGTAGGCTGTCCTCAAATAATTTGACATTAGCTGCGGACCTCCGTGCAGAGTCTTTAAGTGTGCATCTGCAACTATAAGGTTTGTCAGATGACAAGAGTTTGGTAGTACTATGGGATGCTTCGTGCCTTCACTCAATGGTGCTTTCTCAAGTCTACCTCGAACTCTGATAAGGCCTTTGTCATCCAGATATGGTCAGAGTGAGTTGAGCTTACTGGTTTTTAATTGTAAATAACCTTTGTCCTGTAATTGTAAATATTCTACTGTAAATATATCTTTTTGTGTTTGTCTTATACAACATTCTAATGCTGCTTCTAGCTCTAACCTTTGTAAATAATTATTTTTAAAAGTGTTATTCCTTAAAAACCGTCTACAATATGCAATTACCCTGACTAACTTTTGTAATGACGAATACCGTTGGAAAATTGAACGCTCTGGCACTACAGCCACGTGTGTTTTTGTTGTTTGCTCTAAGTCGATATTCAAATTATTTGGCCTTTCATATACTATTGTCCTCTGAGTTAGAAATGGTGGTCCAGAAAACCATAAACCATTTTCTACTAATGCACTAGGTAATATACCTCGTGAGGCGCAGTCTGCTGGGTTGTCCTTGGTTTTAACATGAAACCATTGAGATGCCTTCATCGTGGTCAATATTTCCGAAGTGCGATTCGCCACAAATGTCTTCCATCTACTTGGATGGCTGTTCAGCCATGCCAACACGACAGTGGAATCTGTCCAAGCCTTAATTTTATCTCTAGGTATATGCAGGACATCGGCAGTTTCTATTAGAAGATTTGATAGCAGAACTGCTCCACACAACTCTAAACGAGGTATACTAATTTGTTTGATGGGGGCTACTCTTGTTTTTGCAACCAACAACGAAAGATGAACCTTGCCAACCACATCTACCATCCGCAAGTAAATTACGGCTGAAAATGCGGTTTTGGAAGCATCACTGAACCCATGCAACTCGAGATCATCGTGCGACTTAGTTCCAAGCCAACGAGGTATCCGAACTTTGCTAAGTAGTGACAACTCTTCACGGTAAGTATTCCATTCTTTTATTAATTCAGTGTTTAGTTCTTCATCCCAACTAACACCTGCAAGCCATAATTTTTGGATGAACGTTTTTGCCAAAACTACACTAGGAGCTAACCAACCTAGTGGGTCAAACAATCGCGCTATGTCCGAAATAATTGTCCTTTTAGTCACAGGCGCAGTCGTCAGCGGCGGAAGATTCACCGAGTATTGGAAATTATCTTCGTAGCGGTTCCAGGTAAGTCCCAAAATTTTGATTGTACTATCTAATTTGATTTCTAACCCTTTCCCCTCCTTGTGCTCTATACTATCTATTTTTTCTATTGATTTGTCCTTATTTATTCTTGTTTGATCTAGTTGTTCTTTAACTTCATTGTTTTCAATTGTTTCTATTTTCTTAAGTATTTCTTGGCGATTGCTATTCCATTTTTGTAATATAAATCCACCTTTTCCTAATAATGCTTTCATTTGTTTATATATTTCAATGCCTTCTTCTACACTGTTACATCCTGTCATTAAATCGTCCATATAAAAGCAATTTAAAACCTTATCTGCAGCTAGTGGGTAGTTTTCACCTTCATCAACCGCGATTTGACGTAAAGTTTTGACTGCTTGGTACGGTGCAGAAGCTGTTCCAAAGGTCACAGTCATAAGCTCATAATCTTGTAGCTCTTTGTCCGGACTGTCACGCCACAGTATTCTTTGGAACATTACATCTTCTTCAGCTACTTTCACTTGACGGTACATTTTTACTATGTCCGCTACAAGTCCTATAACATGTACTCTCCATTTTAAAACTGTGTGACGTAAATCAGCCTGAAGTGTTGGACCAACCATGAGCGTATCATTTAGTGACACTCCTTTATTGTTCTTTTCAGAGGCGTTGAATACAACACGAACTTTAGTTGTGGTCTTGTCCTCCCTAATGACTGCGTGATGTGGTAGATACACTGCTTCTTCCTTTTTATTATCATCTTTCTTCACGTGCCTCATATGACCTAACTGTAAATATTCATTTATTACTTCTGTGTATTTTTCTTTAAACTCCTTGTTCTTTGCTAATCTTCTCTCTAATGATTGAAATCTCGATTTAGCTATGCCACGTGAATTTCCAGACTTGCAAGGAGGATCTTCTTCTCGAAAAGGTAACCTGACTATATATCTACCATCACTATCTCTCTTAGTAGTCTCACTATAAAGCTCTTCGCATTTCTTTTCTTCTGGTGTAAATATCCTTTTTGTACTAGTTTGCTCTTCAATTTCCCAAAACTTCTTTAAAAGATCATTTGTTTGCACCTGGCAATGCATTACGTTAATTTTATTTGAATTATAGCTTTCAGGACCCACTGCACCTGACAGGACCCAACCTAATCTAGTGCTCTGTGCTACAAGACTACCAGAAGGACTTTTAACTAATCCTTCCTTAAGAATACAGCTATAAACATCAGCACCCAACAACATATCGATTTTGCTGGGTGTGTTGAACTCTGGATCTGCTAAACACAGATTGTTGACCTCTAACCAGTCGAAAGCATCCGTACTTAAGCTTCGCTCTGGTAAGTATGAAGTTATCTTGCTTAAAACGTAAGCATTAAACGTGAACTTAAAACTCAAATCGACGCGAGACTTTATCTTTATTTGTACCATGTACTTTGTCATGGTTGACCTATTGTCTCCTAATCCTAAAACAAACCCTTGAATAGGTATCTTTTTCAGGTTCAGAAATTGAACTGCTGCTTCTGTAACGAAACAAGCCTGCGAACCTTGATCGAGTAAGGCTCGGATTGTTTGGTATCCACCCGTCTTTGACTCAGCTTTTAATAGCGCAGTGGCTAATAAAACTTGTCTCGGTTTGGGTACCTTCCCTGTTGACAAGCAAGCAACTATCTGATTAGCACTAGTCGAAGGAGTAGCACTATCAGCAGTTGGTTTTGCTTCAAGGTCTTGGTCTTTCTTTTCCGAGTCACTGTGAACATGTAACAGCGAATGGTGGCGCTTCTGGCAAACTCTACACCTGGTGGCCTTTTTACAGCTTTTAACCGTATGATTACTTCCTAAACAGTTAAAGCATATTCTATTTTTAAGTACAAAATCACGCCTAGCTTCAAGTGATTGTTTTGAAAACTTTTTACAAAAACAAAGTTTATGAGCTTCAGAACAGAATTCGCATTTCATGTATGATGATGCGTTCGTAGCCAGCATTGTCTTAGGCGTATGATGGTTTAAACTGTTACTGATCTGGCGACCTGGACTCCTTTTTGATTCTATACACTCAAATGCTCGGAAACGTTGTTCCAAAAATAATTTAAATTGCTCAATGGTAGGGAAATCATTGGAAATGCTACTGCTGACGCTTATTTCCCATTGTTTACGCGTTTCAACATCGAATTTAAACGTCACGATGTGTATAATGATAACATCCCATGTACTCACATTTATGCCTAAATTTGACAACGCATTTAAACAATCACTGGTTGTATCCAAAATTTCTTTTAACGAAGAAGCTGACTCAATTTGCATACGTTTTAATCCGAATAACCTTTTTAATATGCAATTGGCGAGATATCTTTTGTTGCTATACCTCTTATCTAATAAATCCCAGCATTGACTATAATTAGCATCAGTTATTGGTGTATTACGTATTAATTGATCAGCTTCTCCCGAAAGATGACTTTTTAAATAGTGTAGCTTTTGTACGTTATCAAGTGATTCATTTTTATGAACTAGCGAAACAAACAGATCACGAAATGTTGTCCATTCTCCATATTTTCCAGAAAATATTGGAATGGCGATCTTTGGTAATTTAACAAATGAACTTGCTGACTTAAATGAATTGTTAGAAGAACCATCACTAGGTTGTACTGGTTCCCTTGGTCTTATTTTATTAAGTGCTGTTTTTAATAAACTTTTATATGTTATGTAAGTGTCTTCAGTTGTATCATAAATGTCGCCCACTTCTTCATCTATATCATCAAATTTAAAGTTTTCACATATTTTAGTATTAGTTTCTTTAAACGAATCCCAATCTTTTTCTAACAATTCTTGTCGAGTTTCAATGTATTCGATCGTTAATCTTTCTTTAGGACTCTTTTTGAAATTTGCTAATCCTTTAATAATAATATTTTGGGATCGTTTTAGTACGTTAATTAATCCCTCCATCTTTGAGGCAAATATTAACAAAACTAATGTAAACAAACCAACAAGTGTTTAAAACGCAATGTTAGTTTTGTACTGTAGCAAAACTGACTAAATAAAATATAAGTCCTAAAAAACTGCTCAAAATTTTACAAGTGTTTGAAATAAAACCAAATTCTGGCGGAAATCGGGCATAGGTTCCCCGTTCCGTCGTTTTTTAAGAAACTATTCTAAGTCCTTAACTAACACATAAAACACAAGTTACTAAAATCTAAGCGGAAATATTCTATCTTAAAATTCTTCAGTAAATGTCTGTGTAAATTTCTTAGAAGAAATAAAGTTCAAAATAGCTTATCTTCTGTGAACAAAATAAAATGTACTCACAATTGGCACTTCACTCACACAACACGATGATGGTGGCGCGTCCTGGTGGCGACACGTTGAACTGTTGGATGTGACGTCAGTCTTCTGATGTCACGTTGAACTGGGGTGTGACGTCCTTCTTGTGACGACACGTTAAACTACTGGATGTGACGTCAGTCTTTGACGACACGTTGAACTACGAAGGTCACACGTATGCGATCACCGCCCGTCTGATCTGGATGCAAGTGGCGCCCTCTGGTGGCCACTTTCCTGCAGCTGCTGCCGAGCTCGTCCACAACACTGGACGGAGCTGTCGCTGCCGATGCGGGGGACCGAGTACTCTTGCCGCAGCGATCCACTGCGAGTACACGGCAATGCGGTCCGGGCCGCACGCGAATTCAAAAATACGGTTGTTTATCCGGATCCGGTTCGATGGACCAATGTTTAGTACCGCACACGAAGGCTCGTACCCGGCACTTGAAGGGTTGATCTAATTGATCTCAGGAGTAAGGTCTAGTTTCGAATGAAACAACCGTAATCTGTATTTTGACCTTATATTGAACTTTAACGACGTGAACTATATATACATGGCGGAGAATCTTAACACCGACTTCTAATTTGACGCCAACGCCATCTAGTTATGAAAATTACAACTTTTCTACAATAATATATTTAAACTAACATCTTGGTGAGCTGGTTCCAAACATGCATGGTTCTGAACACCTGATTTGAATGACAACTCATTCATATTTTTCAGAGACTGCTGAAAAAGTTGAACAAAGAAGCACTTGTTGGCTGACAATTTCAACGTTGCGTCTTCCGGCACGCGGTCGCGTCGAAAATGTATTAGGTATTGTTTAAAACATTGTAAGTACCTACTGAAATACCGTGGAGCGAGGTGAAACATTTTACTGAGTGTTTGTTTAGTCGTAAATAAGTACTTACATACTGTAAGATGATACCTTTTCTTTCTGTTCTGAACATTCACACTATCTGTTGATTTGCTAAGAAACCTCAAATCCTAATCTGACACACCGTACAGTAACGTTACCCCAAATCGCTGAAAAGTCACAAAATAAGGGTGCCATCAATCAAAAAGTACGTCAAACAACCTTTAAACTGTTTTATTCAGATTTGAACAGATAAGCGGTGGCCGAGAGCATAAACAAACTTAGTTAAAGGGTCCCAACTCTATTACGAGTTGGTAGAGGTTAAAACAAAAGTTGTTACTTTGCACATCCTGTTACCTACGTACTTGAGTTAGGGCTGGCACGTTAACCACGCAGTATTTATATCATAACTAGCTTTTGCCGCACGAAATTTTTACGGGAACGGGCCCCAAAGAACTGCAGCTTTGTATGACCAGTAGTTTCGGCTGTGTGTTGTCTGATATAGATTGGTAGACCATCATGCCATCCAAGAGACGTTCATGTAGGATATAAAGTCTACCCCTAGCATCGCCACATCATCAGGTCCTATGATTCCTAATGGACTCCCGCAGCTTCTCCACGTATTAAAACGTTCTTATGGGGGGGGTCTAAGGGGCCATCTTCACGAGCGAGAGAATCGCGGCGATATTATCGTCCATGCAACGTATTTCTATAACAACACTATGAACGTACCTCCACACGGCGATATTATCGCGGCGATTCTCTCGCTCGTGGAGACGGTCCCTGAGGGTACAATTCCGATCTTGGCGACCGCGGCGCGCAACCTCGCCTTACTTTCTGTGCTTGTGACTTCGGTCGCGTGCACCCGTAAGTGATCTATAGTAATTCATACAAAGCAGTGGGTTGCAGTCGCATGTAATGGTCGCCGGTCGCGGTCGCACGTTATTGTCGTCGGTCGCGGTCACACGTCACGGTCGCCATGATCGGAATTGTACCTCTACAGCTTAGTAGCTTAGTTCCGGAATGGGGTGGCCACTCAATTGAAAATAGAGATGTTGCCAATTCTCGTACTTAAAAATCGTTCAAATTCATGTCGCAATATCATTTCAGCTACAATCAATGCCAAAAACTTGACAAAATTCAGGGAAATTAGAGGTGTTTTTGACAATCTCAACGCGATGTCAATGCGAACGCTACATTACAATTATGCGCGAATATCCCCTCTGGTGGTTGGCCACGTGATCGAATTGGAATTAAATTCAATCAAAATAAGTTACGATTTCACAGTTATTTGTTACAAATAAGTAACAAATTGGCATTTAAACCTACCTTCCTTATTTTGTTCGGAAATAGTATCTTGCATTTTTTATCCGAATTCATTCAGGAAACTGTTTACAATCATGAATATAAATGTGTCTCATAATGTACACAATTATTCTCACGAAATTTTAAATAGAAAACTTGAAAAACAACTCGTGAGTTTTATTATCGTTTACAAGCTTTTGCCTACGGCTTTGCTCACGTTGTTTTAGATTTTTTCGGAAAAAAAGCGGCTTATAACGGGCTCCAAAGTCTCATCTATCTTTTTAACGAAATTCGTCAAAATCGGTTTAGAGATTTAGTCGTGAAAGCGTACCAATATACAAACTCATTTTCGCAATTATAATACCAGCTTCTGTCAGCGGCTTTGCCTGCGTGATTCCTATAGCCTATGTTATTCCAGACTACAATCTACCTCTGTTCCGAATTTCATGTAGATCCTTTCTGGCGTTCTGACGTGAAAGAGTAACAAACACCCATCCTCACAAATTTTCGCATTTATAATATTACTAGGGTAGTAGAATTAGTTAGGATTAACATCATCTGCGTGCACAAATACACAGTAAAAAGATCCTTGAATTTATTGCAGTCAGTCCATATAGAACCCTTATAAAACCGAGATCCCACAGCCTTAAAGACCAATGTAACCGAGACCAACTAACTAAATGACAGCTAACTGGTCGCTAGTCGCTACGTACCCAGATAATGGAAGCCGTGACGTCATCGCCACTTTACACTGGCTGGACGGAGCACTGGCACAGTTTGCGATCAAACGCAGTTTGATAACACTGCTCAGTGAGCTGTATAATGATCTACACTTAGAATAATAACGCATAGAAGCCGCGTCTAGAACAAAACCCGAGCAAAATCGTGTGTCCACTTTTTTTCTTTGTGTGCGTGAGCCGAATGTGTTTACGTTCCTCTAACGCACACAGATATAGCTTTCAGTGATACCATTACTAAGCCGTTACCCACAAAATATGGGAAGATGCATTACTATTTTGCTATCAAGGCAAGTATTTTATGTTGTTGGGAACTGGAAAAGGTAAACATGATTTTTCATGTAATATGACATATTTTTTCGGAAGGTATAATTCAATTTATTTCAAAATAAAAGGAAATAAATCGCATAAAGAATGAGAACAATATTCAATGCGTTTAGAATGCTTGATGGGTTATAATTATAAACAATGTTAAAACATCGGGTTTGATATGAATTAACAGTAAGTATTGTATTTTAAAATTACAAAAATGAAAAACATGAATGAAAGCAATGTGGGTATTTTTTCCTCACAAATAGCAACACTGTGTTATGACAAGTTAGGTTATTAGAATTTTGTTTTATTTATCGATTTACGTAAAAATAGTGCATAGAATGTGAGTACTTATTTGTGAAATGTTATTTTATCACATTTTTTTGTTTTCCTGATGTGCTATAACATCCTTTCACGCAACAAACTGTCATTTTCAATTATTTACTCGCGAGCTGTGTTCGACGGAACGTGACATTGAGTACTGACGGCCTGATGGCTAAGTTTGACGGATTAGGCTAAGTTTTAGTTGCCTCACTTTTTGCACTCGTACTAGGTTTCTATGCGTTATTATTCTAAGGATCTACATCTAGAATCTACAATACAAGAAGTGTCTTGGTTACAGTGCAAGTGGGATGTTAAGTGCAAAGAGCAACAGAATTCTAGTGACATTTTTTGGAGGGGTTTTCGCAGAATGATGTCAAAAATGTTGCTTTCGGCTTCTTACTAATTCTTAGGTTTAAGTTTATAAGGGTGTAGGCGAGTGGCTGGTGACTGAGTAATGAAAGCATCAGGTTAGGCCTTCTAGGTCAAGCAATGCTCAGTGAGATCAGTTCTTGGCTGGGTGATCAATCATTTTCATTCAAGTAAAAAAAAACGGCTAAGTACGAGTCGGACTCGCGCACGAAGGATTCTGTACCATCGTACGAGTATTTTTTGTTAAAGCGGCATTAGAAATACATAGGTACTCTGTGAAAATTTTAACTCTCTACCTAATACGGCTCATTAGATATAGCCCGCTGACAGACAGACGGACGGACGGACAGACAGCGAAGGCTGAAAAAAATAGGGTTCCGTTTGTTACCCATTGGGTACGGAACCCTAAAAACAGAGGAATACTTTTTTGCAAAAGGTTTTCTACATAGTTTCTAAGATTAGGCAAAATATATAAGTCTCCAAAAGTAATTGATGTCGTGCGACTTGAAAATATGGCGGTTTTTAGGGTTCCGTACCCAAAGGGTAACCAAGTAAACCCTATTATTAAGCCTTTGTTGGGCATCCATCCATCCGTCCGTCCCTCCGTCCATCCGTCCGTCTGTCTGTCACCGGGAAACATCTCAAGAGCCATAATAGGCAGACAGTTGAAATTTTTACAGATTGTGTAAGTATTTCTATTACCCCTATATTAATAAAAATTAAGGTTTATAGCACGGAACCCTTCGTGTGCTTACGTGTGTTTACGACTACGTAACGACTACGTATCCAGTTGACCGGCCGACAGTCACGCGTCTGAACAACGCTTAATATGACGTAGACCGCCCACCAGTCACGGAAATGACTGTCGTGCAAATAACGGATCTGTGGTCAAACTATGTCCATTTCTGTCTAACAAACGATATTTTGTATCATTTTTCTCTTTTCCACTCGAATCTTTATACATTTCTACATGCATAAAATACGAAACACGCCACGGGCGAGTCCATTTTTAAAAAGAAATTAAATGTTTTAGTCAGTCTGTGCTATGACGCGAGTTGCGCAATGACGTAGCTGTCGAATAAACTTGTTTATTATGTTGTTTGTGAGTGAATTAGTGTTAAGTAATGTTTTATGGGTGTGTCGTGGATAAAGAAATCATTTAATAATTAGTTGCTGATTTGAGTATTGTAGTAGTGGGTAGTGGTAAACGCCGTGATGTCAGTTGACAGTTGTAATGGCGGCACGTGGACAGAGACGTATAAATTGGAGAGTTGGGACTTTGCCGGGACCTTTTGGGCTCGAGACACCGACTAGGACACTCGTCCAGAACGAAACTGTCGGTTTACCTATTTTAATTAAATTAAACAGACTTCTTTAATAATGTTATAAATGCGAGTTCTTCTAACTCAAAAGACAGATGTGTTGCTATGGAGTTTGTTGGCCACGTCTTCTCCATAGCTAAAACACTAGGATGTGGTAACGGGTGGGCGTTTTGGGGGACTGTCTATTTGTAAAGTACTAGCACTCAGCCACAGTTAATAAAGAGAGCTTAGTACTGCATTCAGTGTTTTATTCTACAATGATCCTGATACCACCGAACCCAAACGATGATGGCGCTATCGCTCAGCTGTCGCTGACGCCTACATCAGAAGTGTGATGCAACTCAAGTGGCCCACATGAAGATTCGTGGCAATGCTAGTGAAATACTTACGTGACGGGTTCCTTTTCAAATGCAAAATACGTAGTGACAGTTATAGTGAAAATTGTGGTTCGTGTTCGAAACGCGTGTGTTTATCCAGACGCCTAAAACTCGATGTGTGCCGTGAAAATCGATCCAATAAACCTAAGATCGACGCGCGGTAATTGTGCGTCACCGCGGTGCTATGTTTCGTCGAGGACTCAGTGTTGTGCGGGCTCTGAAGAGCATCGTGCCTACGTGCCTACATGCCTATGATAGATAACCTATCAGAGTTCAACGTGTGGCCAATTAAAGATGCATTCCAAGGTCAAATTCCTACTCGTCGGGTTTTATGCGGCTACCCTCATCAACCTGAACAATGAAAAACTAGTTCAGAACGGAGGCAAGCAACTTCAAAACAGCTGGCCAGGTCATGGGGAAGTGTGATGATGTGTGTGAGGATCTTCACGTTAATCTGGTGAGTCATTTTCATTTTGTTATTGCTGTGAAACTGATGTGCTCGTTCGTTAACATTTTTCTATTTTGTTTAAAAAAAATAAAAATTGTTCACTAGGAACATTTTATGCTGTGGAGACAGACTACAAAGGGCTATGGTCTCATGATTAGCCATAATCCATTTTAGCTAATTGATTCATCGCTTTGGTTCTCTATACTAACGAGTGGCTATTATTTTCACGTTCGCTATCGATTTAGTGTAGTAATAGTTCAGGCGCTATAGCGTAAGTGTTGCTAGTTAAGCGTTAATAATCGGTAGAAAGGCGTTTTTAATAACGCTGATGAAGCGGTAATATTATTCTGCTATCGCTGGTTGTGTAATGTAGTCCAGTACCAGTTCAGAGCTATTGTTGGACGTTAGAGCGATACAGTTACAAGACCGTACCAACCTAACAGTTCAATTTAAAAATTAAGATGATTGTAAATGCAATATTTTCATTCATCGCAACCATGTATAGCCCAACTTTGGGTCAGTGGGTCATCTTAGGGGCGGTTGTCCACTATTGGACATAAACTTTCTTGCTAGTGCCAGTGTTCTGATTAGTTTCAGATTTTAATTAATTTTGATAGTGTGGCTGCTACGCTTATCTGAAGCCTATACTCCTGCCAAAGCTTTGATTGGACTTGTACTCTCGTGGTGTTTTTCAGTTTTCAGATATCTTATCACCTTGGATGAAGCCAGCACATGGCGCTAGAAGTTTGCATGCAGCTATTGCTGCTGAGAAATTACAACTTCAGAGCAGTTCTAAGTGTGACGGATCGAAGGTTCGCAAGCAGTTTGAAGGCTGCAGTAGCTGTACATCATGTCAACATCTGTGGAGTTGGAAGCGTTCAAGGCCGACTGAAGTGCCCGGTGAGCCACTGCCATTTAATTTTAATTGTGATTTTCAAAGCTTTAAAGATCTTCGAATCATGTCAGTGGTTAGATTGATATTGCTAGGTAATTTTGATATATTCAGTACGAAGCTATAGCAATTACAGTTTCCCATTGGTGGTAATAGTTTCAAAATGATATTCAGTGCGAAATTCTGAATCCGATATCGTAAGGCAAGATTGCCACAAGGTCATGTTTTGTTTCGACTTAGATTTTTTTCAATTTTAGTGAAAAGTTAGACCTAGGCGTTTATGATAACGTGTTAACGACAGTTTAACAGTTAGCAAATTCAATAGTAAGCGATTATGAACATTAACTTGATTTTATTGACATTGATTGGCGGGTACAGATAATAACTCTACGCTTTTATAATTTCTAAACAGACTTTTCATTTTCCACTACTGGGTTGCCTACTAGGTATGTGAGGTAATACGAGCCTAGTGAGATTAAAATAAGATTGATTCAGTGACCGCAATGTTCTTAGAATAACGAAGAGTAATTCGTGAACGTAGCTTCTTCACAGGAACGTAGGACGCAAAAATTAGCAGGCAAGTTGTTCTTGTTTTCGTAAGCACCGATGTGCATAGATTACCGGTCGGTATATTTTAAAATCTCTTTGTCGAGAAGATGCTCGATGCCAAGTATCACTTGACATTGTGAAGTTATGAAGTAGATGATGAGTTGGCAACAATTTAGTTTGTGTGACAGGTTCTGAGTTCTGTGGGTCGGTGACTGTATCAAGGTATCCGGCGGCAGCTCTGGATGGCATAGACGGGAGAGTCTAGATCAGGGTGTCGTTACGGTAGCTCTAGGTAGTGTAATAAAGAGGGTTTACTCGGCATTCCCATGAGGAAGTGCGAGTGTAACAATTGTTTTGCTGAGCTATGAGATAGCTGTCGACTGGAAATAAGATGACCTGTTGTTTTATTTGTTCGATGGAGTGGTACGTGGTATTTAGTTCAATTAGAGTTTACAGCCGCTTTAGAACTCTCAGAAGCCTGACTGAGTGACTGACTTGTCAGTAGAGTGGAGATAAAGAATAGCTCCATGTAATAAGAGTTAGTAGAGAGTTGCTGTAGAGATTAAGGGTGGCAAATCGTCGCGAAACGCAATCGGTAGAGTAGAGCTCGCAACACGGTGCGTTAAAAAAGAAAATTGTCTTATTTGTAGAGCTTTTCGATTATTATTATTTTTCTTTTTAGAATTCGGAAAATTGCGAGACCGTTATTATTGGTGTAGCGATGTGGATGCTAAAGTCAGTTAGTGAGAGTCGATAGAATTTTAGAATAAGTTGATATCGGTCGCTATCTTTTGAAATCCATAAATAGTAAAATAACGTATAAGTATGCCCACGATCACATACCAAAGCTTCCTCTCAGTAGTGTTTCTAACAAGTTTAACGTAGAAGACGATTAGGAGAGTACCTCCACTGAACAATAGAGAACATATCATGACTATTTGGCCGCACTGAGTCGTAACTGAGTAGAAAATGTAATACATCATCTGAAGGGTTTTAAATCCTAAACCAATTAACGCTGTGACAAGTACTTTGATACATAGAATAAAAAAATGAACTCCAACAATTGATTTTATAAGCTACAGGGACAAGTTCAGTCCAGACTAGCAAATTCGGAAATAGTCTAAATTGAAAGACACGAGACGGTTGGCGCAGAAAGTTGGGCTTGACCCGAACAGAAAAAAAAACAAAATAGATAGTGTTAGTGCGGGTGAGTTTGGGTGTTTGTGAGCGCGCTCCCGATGCAGGATAGATTCCTGGGCTGGGGCAATATTTAAAAAGAATAAAAAAAAAACAGGAAAAAAAAAGTGAAAAAAATTTACGACAAAAAATGAGAGAAGTAACATAACACAAATGTAGGAAGTAAAAAATGTAGGAAAGAGTCATTGAAGGGAAAATCCGGTCCAATAATATGACTCAGCTAAAGGGATTGCAATCCGGTCTGGCATGTTTGGCTAAAGGGACCGATATCCGGTCTAGCACTGGCTAAAGGGATATTCCAGTCTAGCACAATCGTCTCTAGTTTTAATACTGATGAGAAAAAAGAGGAGGAAAACAAAAGAAAAAAAAGAATTAAAAGAGCTTGAAAGGTTTGACCGGACCAGTAGTTATAATTCTGAAGGGTCGTGAGACCGGACCAGAAGATTAAAACTGAAGGGTCGTTTGACCGGACCAGTAGTTATAACTCTGAAGGGTCGTAGGACCGGACCAGTAGTTATAATTCTGAAGGGTCGTGAGACCGGACCAGAAGATTAAAACTGAAGGGTCGTTTGACCGGACCAGTAGTTATAACTCTGAAGGGTCGTAGGACCGGACCAGTAGTTATAATTCTGAAGGGTCGTGAGACCGGACCAGAAGATTAAAACTGAAGGGTCGTTTGACCGGACCAGTAGTTATAATTCTGAAGGGTCGTGAGACCGGACCAGTATAGTTATAATTCTTAATTCATGATTTTATGATCTTGATCTTGGTCAGGTAGGCCGAGCCAGCAGTCAACTATTAAGTTGTGTTTTCGTTGGTTACAGATACCATATTATCACCTCCACACGAGGACGTGTGATTGTCAGTTCTGGCCGTGTCGTGGATAAAGAAATCATTTAATAATTAGTTGCTGATTTGAGTATTGTAGTAGTGGGTAGTGGTAAACGCCGTGATGTCAGTTGACAGTTGTAATGGCGGCACGTGGACAGAGACGTATAAATTGAAGAGTTGGGACTTTGCCGGGACCTTTTGGGCTCGATACACCGACTAGGACACTCGTCCAGAACGAAACTGTCGGTTTACCTATTTTAATTAAATTAATTAAACAGACTTCTTTAATAATGTTATAAATGCGAGTTCTTCTAACTCAAAAGACAGATGTGTTGCTATGGAGTTTGTTGGCCACGTCTTCTCCATAGCTAAAACACTAGGATGTGGTAACGGGTGGGCGTTTTGGGGGACTGTCTATTTGTAAAGTACTAGCACTCAGCCACAGTTAATAAAGAGAGCTTAGTACTGCATTCAGTGTTTTATTCTACAATGATCCTGATACCACCGAACCCAAACGATGATGGCGCTATCGCTCAGCTGTCGCTGACGCCTACAGGTGCATTGTGATGTGATTAATGTGTGTGCAAGTGAAAATAAACATGTTGGTAAGTATTAGCATGTTTTTTATGATTTTCCTATCCCTTGTTACACAAGGCGTCCATGTTGTCAGAACGCTATCGTAATTGATTAATTATTAAGTCTAGCTACTTGTTCAGACTAAAAAGTAATTATTATCGCATTTTATGTTTACTGGGCAATAGATTTCAGCCAAAACATAAACAAAACAAACGAAATTTACGTTATGATTAGAATATGCTGGAAGAGATGTCTTTAGAAATAAGCATCACCTTTGTACCTATTTTTCAGTTTATTAAATGTGTGTATATAAATTGTTAAATAATAAATAAATAATAGGCATACGTTTGACCACTATCTCACCAGATGTTAAGCGATGATGCGGTCTAACTTACCACAGACTAGAGAATTAAATATCGGTGAAGTGCGAATCAGACTCGCACATGAAGGGTTCAGACAGACGGACGGACGGACGGGTTTCTTTGCTTACCCTTTGAATATGGAACTCTAGAAAAAGAAAATGTTTAAAACGGGAGTTTAAGAAAGATTAACTTAAAATAATAAAATTTGACACAAAATTTGTAGTTATTTTATTCTTTATATTTACTTATATTTTATACTAGCTTCTGCCAGCGGCTTCGCCCGCGTGATCCCTAGGGAACATGTTCCCGGGATTAAAAGTAGCTTATGTGCTATTCCAGACTATAATCTATCTTTGTTCTAAATTTCATTAAGATCCGTTAAGCCGTTCTGGCGTGATTGAGTAACAAACAACCAAACTTTCACATTTTTTTATTTTTATTTTCATTTTTTCTATTGATTGTAGCGTGATGAAAAGTATACTATAACCAGCTCAGGAGTATGAAAAATAATTGTACCAAGTTTCGTTAACATCCGTCGAGTATTTTTTGTTTCTATAACGGTTATACAGACAGACGGACAGACAGACAGACAAACAAAAATTTTACTGATTGCATTTTTGGCATCAGTATCGATCCCTAATCACCCCCTGATAGCTATTTTGGAAATATATTTCATGTACAGAATTGACCTCTCTACAGATTTATTATAAGTATAGATAGATTATTTTATAGTAAGCATCAACCAGCGCGAAGCTGGGAGGGTTGCTAAGACGCAATTATTTATTTCATAGTGGTACTCGTATTAGATATTATAAACTCTCTTGTAGTACAAACGCCTATTTAGTTTCAAATCTTTGGAATTAGTAAATTTAAAAGGTCTGAACAGTTTGAACTCTTTGTATTTCGAATTCATATCAGCTTAAGTAAACATATATACGTCAAAATATTCGTGCTAGCCCCTCAGTTCTATGCTTAACTATAAATCTTCATCGTGCATTCTATTGAATGACTTGTTCGTTGAAATGAAAATGTTCGAAATTAAAATATGTACATACTTAGATCTTGCTTTGAATATTTTCATGCAAAGAGGTAGCATAAAATCTATTTAATAAAAGAAATTTCTAATAAAAGATTTAGCTGATTCGCATGAAAAAAGTTTGAGAATGCCTATAATTTTTTACTAGATAGAAACAAACTTATTTCTAAATATCGACTTGATTAACCACCAAAAAAGCGTTAGGTGCCAGCACTGCCTGCTTATTAAATTCTATTTTCAAAAAAGTCGGTCCGAGGTTCGACTTTCTTACTATTTTTTAACTTTTTCCAACAAAATTGTCTGTTTGGGATGTCTGGGAACCTAACGAAATTCCTTAATTAGTTCGATAAATATGGTTGGCTTCCAGTCTATTTGGAGGTAGTTTTGTTAGGGTTCCGAAAAAAGGGAACCTTTATAGGATTGCTGGGGTGAAAAAATCTGTTTCTTCTAACTAGGTACCTTATCTAAAAAATAACATAATCAACGTCAATTTGCTTATCGAATAACTTTAATTTAGTATAATCTACACTAGCATTTATAACAAATATAATTAAAATATGCATAGTTTAGTTTGGGTCGGCCGGTTTCTATATAGATAACCTAATGTGCCTACCTAAGGATGTTCGTTTAAACGTGACCAAAATAAATATTGAAAGGCCCGCAGCAAGTGAACGTCTGTTATTTCACAATTTATTTTGGGTAAATTACGTAAAGGATAAAAGTAACTAGGTACCTATTTGGTTTTATTTTGACGAAGGAAAATGATAAGGGTCTTTACACCACAGCGTTTTTTAACGCGCTGACGACGCGCGCTAACGCACTTTAAACAAAACTCATACGCAGATAATACTGCTTTTTGGTCGTCGTTGGCGCGTTTAAAATACGCCGCGTGCATAGGCTCTAAGAGGTCACGAGACCACTTAAACTGCAAGGCTAGTTTGAGTTGGCTCGGAAAAAGAAAGTTCTGGAAAGAGCTGGAATTTGCCCAGCAGTGGAACAGTACAATCTGAATAAATACCCAAAACTAGTTGCGCCTAAACACCAATAGTGGGCGGAAATTTAAAATGGATAACGGATATAGGGATATCCGCACTATTTTAAACCCTACATCTAGGGAGACGTAGGGTTTAAAATAGTGGAGTGTATACTGGGACGCGGGGTCTGAAAAAGTATGTAGGTATGATGCACGTGACCTTGTTAATGCGATGTGAGTGAGGGCGATTAAAGTATGACACTATGCCTTTGAGAGCAACTGGGAGGAAACATGCTGCACTAACTCTTCGATTCACCGCACTAATGTCGTCCACGCCGGCAGAAAGTGTGAGTCCTGCTGGTTTTACACAATTGTTAGAATACACTAGTTAGTGTTTACAGTTTTAAAGTAGGTATCTACTTATTCAGCCCGTCGCCCGCCCCAGGGTGGAGGACATCCATGAGGATTTTGCACCGTAAAAAAAACTACTTATTACTTACTCAACAGTACTCTACAAAGAAAAACAAAACAGTTTTATCAGACCAATAGACCCATGCAAAACATTGCTATCTTATATACTCACCTGAAAACCTAACTTTGTTCCTCTGAAAATCTTCTGACTTTAAGTTACGAACTAATCATTCGTTTTCGCAGACTTAAGTTAGTTGTCACTTGTCAACTGGTGATAAAAGTTAGTAACAAATAAATGTACTCTCTCCTTGAGGACCGGGGGGAGGGGGAGGGGCTGTTAACAAGTTGTTGAGACAAATGTTTAACGAAATGAACTGAGGGACTTGATAGTAAGATTGAGGAACATTTGATTTGGGATTAATAAAATAAGTGGCACAGTTACTCATTTCTTTTGGTTCTATTAAAGAGGCTAAATAATCCAACTCAAATGAATACTGTTTATTTCAACCAAAAACAGATCATAGCACAACATTACACAGAATAATATAATAATAACAAAAACACATACGATTAGAAAGACCACATACAGATAATAATGAATAATAGGTAATAACTGCCGCACAGATCGATCTTCAAGGTTAAGCAACGCTTGCCAAAGTTGCTCTGTGAATGGATGACCATCTTAAGATACCGAGACCTCTCCGTGCCTCGAAAAACAAAAACACGTTGAGTTGAAACATACAAGACAGCCGGGACCGATCCCGACTGTCATTTCTAGACTATGGCAGTCGTTACGGATTGTCAAACCAGGAAATCTGACTCCAGTTTTGCCATGAAGTACCGTGATATGTGTTATCCAGTTCCTGGATTGTAAAGGTTAGGTGATGATCACTCCACGTACGATACTGGTGCCTATTCAGCTGAATTCGGTTTATTTTATACCATTTCAATGGCTTATACATTTTTTCAAAAGAATTCGTTATAAAGAAAAGACAGTATTGCCGTTAGAAAAATAATAATAAAGCAAAACGATTATGGAATTTGATCATGGAGCTAGGTCGAACCTGAAAAGATTACCGCACCTAAAATAAATGTATCGTTTAACCTACTAAAAAATCGATGCTCGAACCATTCCGAAAAATCGCTGTTCCTCAGGTGTAACTTATCAAATAATCCTTTCCCTTGTAACTAGGCACTTACTCGTATCTAAATCGCGAAGGAAATTTTGTCGAAGTTTTGCTTTAAATCGTAAGGGAATGTTACTCCGTCTGGCTGTTCGCCAGGGTTTGTAAGTCACACGTTGAGCGGTTGAGCCGTTACTCTAATCTTGGATCAGCTTTGAAAGTTTCGTATGAAACTTACAATTTATTGCTCCGATTTTTTTGATGGATCTCGTGTTGATATGAGAGAAACGGGTGTCGTGCTTCCGGCTGAAAGTTTAATGAGACATCTGCTTCAGAAAGTGTGTCGTCTTCTTCGAACGTAATCAGTGAAATTTCTTTGCCTCTGGAAAATAACTAATCATTAAAATTACAATCAAGCAGTACAGGTAGTTAATTTCTACTTGTTTTAAGTTCAAACTGTGCGTATCTTGAGAAGGGATAAAATTTACAATCAGAGTTCCTGTTAATTAAAAAAACACATAGTTTATCAAGTTCAAATTAAATTCTACGTAGAATTCAGCTATAGACAAAGCTAGTCACTGATATAGCTTTAATTAAATCTCTATACTCTGCAAATACGTATTGGAAAAATATCAGTAAACATTTATCTGGAGCTATGACACATATTTACTCCAATAAGTAATAAAACCGTAGATTACCGCGAACAATGGTATTACGCTTCCACCACGTGGATATACATACTGTGGAATACAATATGTGTATGTTCTGAAAGGTAACACTTCACAGGAACTTTAGGCCATCTGATCCATAAGCCGTCAGAGGGCCAAATCTATTAATTTTTAATTAAACAACTTTCGCATTTGTATGTCAGTCGCAAACTATCAAAAAAGCCTTAATTTTCATAAAATTTTGACAGTTTGCGATTGACATGCGAATGCGAAAGTTGTTTATTTAAAAATTAGTAAAATTGGCACACTGATAAAATCTTTACATCCGCAATTAAAGTTTCAACTAACAAAGAACGTCGTAGCACTTCGTAGCTGCTACGCCGTAGACCCTCTACGACAAACCTTCGCCCTCTACAAACTCTACAAATTATAATGTTAGAACGCAATGCATTGCCGTCTGCGAAGGGAACTGGGACCAGAAAGTGAATTAGACGACAGTGAATATATTTTCCATGCGAGCGGTGTCGCGTCTGCGTGAAACGGAACGTGTTATGTTCTATTTGGGGCAATGCACGCGCGATATTATTCGCCTAGATTTTACGACTGCAAACGTTAACTTTGCAAGTCGTTTAGTTGTTTCTTTGATTTATTAAATGTTTGGGCAATGCCGTACGACATTGTTAAGTGTGTAGTGACGCGACAAAATTGGATTGAGCCATCGTTGTCGTAGTTAGAGTTTGGTTATTTATGTTATATAGAAATCCGATCCGCGTAACTGCGAGAAGGTAAGGCACTAGTATAATTTAAAAACAAATGTTATGTGTTCGTGACTGATGCTATTAAATTAATCGGATTAAAATAATTGAGACACAGCAATGGAAAGCTTCATACTGTTTTGAAATTCTTAAGATTTTTATTTTTAACTAGCTGACCCGCGCAACTTCGTCTGCGTCATATTTTCCATTAATTCTGCGCTCCTTTTTGACTTAGCTTAATGATATATAGCCTATAGCCTTCCTCGATAAATGGGCTATCTAAAACTGAAATAATTTTTCAAATCGGACCAGTTGTTCCTGAGATTAGCGTGCTCAACCAAACAAACTCTTCTGCTATATAATATTATAACTCAGAGTCAGAGGTTCTCAGATTTTGTTGTGCAAGGCGTTGCGAACGTTCGACACTCGACTCTCGTGCGCGTATTACCTGAGATTTTCTCTGATTTTGTTCAGCAAGGCGTTGTGAACGTTCCGGTGAAGATTCTCCCATACGGTGTATTCTTGCTCCCCGTGCTTGAGAACTATGTTTAGTAAGTTGAGACCTGGCTCTCTTAGGCATTTTCAAATGTTTAAGAAAATGTTAAAAGCGTGTAAGTGTAAAATAAACACAAAAGTGTAAAATATTCTAGCTCTGAAAAGAACTGTTGTGTAGCCCTGAAAAGAACTGTTGGTTAGCCCTGAAAAGAACTGTTGTTTGGCTCTGAGAAGAACTGTTGTTTAGCTCTGAGAAGAACTTTTGCGTAGGTGTAGTTTTCTAAAAAAATCGCACGAAAATTATTAGACTTTGCGCACGACCGCTGCGTAGGGAGCCGACCTCGCGTCTGAGCCGTGCGTGTACCTTAAGTAGCCTCCACGCTATTCCCGAAGTTGATCGAAGTTGAGCGAATATGATAGTGTAGAAGGGCACTTCGCTTCGCCTCGTGCAACTTCGCTTCGCCCCGGGCGACTTCCAGTTGTTGTCGGTTTTTGCGCCCGAGTCAAAGGACTCGAAGTTCGAACACGAAGCGTCTGTCCACACTACTCGGCTCACTTCGGTTCGTGTCAGCCATAGTAAATACGCACGTATTTTTATTATGCGAGAGTACACATTGCAACGGCAGTTGCCACATGAACGTTATCCTATCGTATCCTACGTTGTCTATCGTGAGGGAACAGGGGGAACGGGCGACTGAGCTCCTCGCGATGTTGCTCGAGTGTGTGGACACCTTCGGACTTCGGTCAACTTCGGAGAGCACTTCGCCTCGTGCAACTTCGGAATAGTGTGGAGGACACTTTACATTACTCATAGATCTAAACTCCCCCCTCCCGCACACGCACCCCCGCCTTGGTGACGTCCACTTCGCAACGGGCCGTGCAGCAGAAATCGTAATATTTTAATTTCGCCATAACTTCAAAACCAAATGTCCGATTTTAATCATTCAAATACCAAATATCGTCTACATAAACTGTACTTAGTGATGAAATACTTTATTTTGATAAGGATTATTAGCATGAGTAAAATAAACGCGTTTAAATTTAGTCCAAAAAAAAAATCAAGAGTTTTAAATAAAAAAGTGGTTGTTGTGCCTCACTCGACATAGATAGGTATAGTGTGTCGCGGACTTTTTTGAAGATATTAATAAGATCTACAATTAATTAGAACAATTTATGGTTCTATCTTTTATAGTTTAGGCAGCGTACGCAAAATAAGTAACTTTTCTGGTTGATTTTTACACCTTGTGTCCGAAAAACCCAAATATCTTACGGAACCCTATTTTTTTCCAAAATAAAATATACCCTTTGTTACTCGTGGATAATTTTGCTTTCGAATGGTGAAAGAATTTTTAAAATCGGTCCAGTAGTTTTTGAGCCTATTCATTACAATCAAACAAACAAACAAACAAACAAAGTTTTCCTCTTTATAATATTAGTGTAGATAATGCTTTGTTAATGTTGGACCCCTTTTTAGAGTTCCGTATCTTAAGAGTAACCAACAGCAATCTTTGCTTAGCTTTCGCTGTCTTTCCGTATGTCTGTCAGAGGGCTGTATTTATGAACCTTAATAGGAAACCGTTTCAATTTTCTTTTGTTTATTTCTATTTCTGCCGGTTTTTGTGCGCATAAATTAAAGCATGTCATGTGTCATTCAAGCACTAAATTGGTCGTTGCTTATCTATATAAAGAGAAAAGCTTTTTTGTTTGTATATTTGTACCAAATAGGCTCAGAAACTACTGGATCGATTTTAACCAATTTTTCACCAATTCAACCAACCAAAAAAGCTAAATTATCAAAAAGTAATATAGGCTATAATTTAGTTCACTTCTCACACGAGCGAAGCCACAGGCGGAAACAAGTAGGTACCTACCTTCTTTCCAACCGTGGACCAATTTATTGATATCTTTTTGTATTTGAAAGCCTATACCTACTCCTGAAGTGATTCCATTGTCACCAAGTTAGAATTTTTATAGGCATATACAATAGTTTTCATATAGTAGAATGATTCGCGGTGTCTAAATATAAGTATATATTTTTTTGTTATTTTATTTTATTGTTATGCATGTACCTATTGTTAAATTTGGATGTTAAGAGCGTAGACGGGCTGCATTTTTCCATACAAACGTATTCCCCTATTCTCTCCCTGGATAATGCCTCTAGAGTAATCGTTTTTATTTATAAAAATCAAGGTCTATTGAAGATATATATTACAAAAATAAATATGACCTTCCAAAAACCTAAAAAATGCCCCGTTTTTACCTACGTAATCAGACGCCTACCAAAGAAATTTGAAAAGTTTTTAAGATAAAAACAAGTAATAGGGGCATAGATCTATTCTTCCTTTAAATTTTGATACCAAATATAATTTAATCGGTCTAGGTTTCGAGGAGAAAATAGGGGAATACGAAACGTCGATCGCTCATGGTTTTTGGTAGGTAAAATCGTTCTGAGCTGCAGTTGTCCCTATCGCACTGTACGGGGGGAGACGAGAGGTGAGGGAGGGTAAGACTAATACGTACACAATTAGGGAAGTGACTAGTGTCGAAGTTTTTATCGATATCATAGTGATGTCAGTCGATATCGACGTTTGAAATTTGATGCTAATTATGTTTTTTTTAAGAGACATCGAAGTAACAGTTCAATGACATTTTTACGGTTTATAATTAAATATTATTTGAAATGAACTTTAGCGAAGTGTCTCTTGCAAAAATACAAACCGTAACCATATAATACGTAGGTACCTAAAGTTCGCACTCTACTGCTTAGTGTGATATTCTGCTTTTGACATAACATTATTGTCTGGGGAGTTTATAAAATAATGACTGCTCTTATAAAGTAAATCTATTATTATATTAAAGGAAGTCGAAAATCGTGTCAGTTACGTCACGAGTCGTGACGTCATGACCACTCCCGAGTTTTGATGCGTTTTATCTTTGTCAATATTCATGATTTACAAAAACAACAAATACGTGTCCATTATTTTTCAATGACTAAATATATAGTTTTGCAATTTGTGGATGATGGAATCTAGCCTATTCATTACTACTCTGGCCAATCGTGCTACGTTCAAGTTCTTCAGCACTCTTTTTCGATAGTTCTAGCCCAGAAACAAATCTTTTTTTCTTTTCCTCAAATATTTCTGATTGCATATCAGGCTCTAATTCTAGTCGACCGTAATTTTCGTCAGGTCCAGTAACTTTTGATTGCCTTTGTCTTTAATGAACTTCTTTGTGTATTTGCCAGGGCTACAAACCCGGATTTTATTTGACAGGCGTGAATGTATAGCGGTGGTTCCATGATAGAGCCGCACCAAAGCATCGTGCTTGGTAGGAACCTCTGGCCGTGTAATTGACACGTTTACCTCCAATAAATTTTATTTTAAATGTTTTTTTTTTTTTAATGTTTGGTAACAAAGTGGCCGTATGTGTGGTAAACATTTGGGGTAGAACCACGCCATGCCATTGAAAATCGACCACCTCACGCCCCTTTGACCATAATGAAAATTAAATTACTTAGATGGTACAGTACACGGTGCAAAATGAATCTTCCGTTTTATACGTAAATGAGTTTTGATGAATTTCTCTAAGCATTAAAGAATAGAAGAGTTTTATTCCCTTTTCTTCCACTCATTATAAAATAAAAAGGGTTTACCTGAAACAAAAATTATTACGGTATGATTATAATGATTATTGACATTTTACAAGACATTTTATCAAACAAAATTCAATTATTTAACAAAATTCAATTATTTAAATTGTTAAAATATTTTGTCGATTTGAAGGGGGTACTTGTAACAGATGAATGATAAAATTTATTTAGAATTAAAATAATACTTACTCACGATTTTTCCACAGTCGTAAACAAATAGTACTTATTCAAAACCGATGCACGAGCCGATTCAAAACAGTGAAGCAAAGAATCGAGTCCGTAAACGAAAGCAAAAATGTCTAATAAGTAAATTTGGCGCGAGACGGGCGCGCGGGCGGGCGGCAGGTGCGCGCTACTGAGCTACGCACACAAATACAGACTATTCACTCACACATTGACACCGCCCGTTTGCCAGGGCGCAGCGCGACGGCAATAGTTTCTTCAAATACCTATTTTTCAATTCCCGCGCAGCCCGTCTACGCTCTTAATCTGGAAAATAAATCATTTAATTTCATAAAAACAATATATAAAACTTTATACCATTATCACTTTTTTAGTTCACTGTATCTACATGAATCCAATTACTGGAGTACGAAATAATCGTCAAAGAGGACCACATAGTAGTTTGATGACAGATAGAAGGGTACAATGGAAAGCAATTACCATCGTTTGATGGTTTACAAACTGCCTTCACTTGGCCGGTTTTCCGCTAAATCGTTTGCCAGTATTGTTGTTATCTTCGGTGTGAGTAAATAGGTTTTTATTTCGTAGAAATTCAAACACTACCCGAGCATTTTCTCTTTTTTTTGTCTCATTGAAAATTAGGCAGTCCGAGAGCTTTGGGAGTTAAGATATTTTTTAAGATTTCAAATCTATAGTTAGATTTTAAAATTTCAACAAGTTTTTGAGATATTTGCAAAAAACCAAAACTCTTGTTCTATTTTCTAAATTGTGTATAACTTTTGTTGTCGTGGTAAATTGTTCATAATTTTGCAATTTATTAAGCAGAACTTTATTTTTTTTCAAAAATCATGCATGATGGTATTCCGTATGAAATGACACTTATTCATCTTTTTTCGAGACCGCTTTAAAAGGTTGAACTGTTTGCCTTTCTGTCAATATCAAACTTAGAATACGAACGATCCGCACATCATTATCTTATGGGAGTGTATTTTTTTGCAAATTTGCTTGCTATATTCTGTTTGATAGTATTCAGGTTACATTTAGCGTTGTTTATTAATATGGATTAATATGGAGTTGTTTATATGTAATTAAAAGTAGAACAGATTATAAGTGTTATGGCCAGGTAGGCCGAGCGAAGTAGTGCACGGTTGATTGCGTGTAAAGTATGGAAATGTTAGATACGATTCCATACTTTACGCGCAACGAACCGTGGTTTTAGTTAGCTTCCTCTTCGGATTTTTTTGTTTGAATAAGTGAAGTTTTCGATTTTATGTTTTTAAACCATGAATTGTCAAATTCCATAAAGTAGACTTAATTTTTTTGGCTTTTAACAATCACTATTTGTTTGTTTATTATTGATTCAAAATTGGGAAAATTGAAAATACCTGGCCTTAATATATAAATCCATGGTATTTGGCAAGTGAGCTCTGTTTTATATATCCCTTGAAGCACCAAGGGACATATTGGGCCATCTTTGTTCTGTCTCCTGCTTGATAAGGAGAAGGAGTGGAAATTATATTTTTTGCTACTCCTCCGCTGTTCTTTTCTGATTTATTTCGTTGCAGGATCCGAGACAGTTAAATCGTTTCTCTGGGACTCGTTGAACTTCATTGACTTGGCGTGCGGTATGCTGGTGATTGCTACTGTTGATTCTTGCTTTCAGGATTTCAGAAATTGGGGATCGTGTGGCAGGAATGTCCAAAATAAAATCTATTATTATAATCTAATATATAATTCATATAGATGAATTGGTCTCGAGATATCAATGGAAAGAAGTTCGCATAAGAGTTACTTCGAAATTATCTGTGTCAATGAACCTATCACGTTTCGCATGTCATACTGTCATAGGATACACGTTTGATGCTACTAAAAATAGATTTGTATTCACAGTAAACATGCATGCTTATTACTATTTAAAATTAAAGTTGAAACATTCCTCGACAAGCGCCCGTAGGCACAGCATCATCATCTCACAAAGAGGAAACATTTAAAACCAATTTAATCCGGTTAAAGCCCGTTTGTTCCGGTTACAACTCGTTCATTCCAGTCCACGGCTAATTTCCCTTGTACCCTGACGATGGGGTAATATTTTGTGTGAATGCGTAATTTTATGTGTTGTACTTTAATTTGTATGGTGGTCCGAAATTTGGGGCGGCGGATTTAATGTTTGTGATGTATCAAAGTTATGAGTCGGCCAGAGTGTGTAGAACGCTGTTTTTTGTTGTTGTTTTAAATAAGTTATTTTGGTCAGTTTCTGTCCTTAATTGGACTTCGGGTAGCTCTTTGAGTGAGTTTTATTACTATGACTGTCACCCTGACAGTCATAGTAATAAAACTCACCAGTGTCTAGTCCAGACAGCTAGATGTAGCCAATTCTAAACGAAACTCTAGTTAATGGTCTCGTGGTAGGAAACTTCAACTGCTACGCGTAATGTGTGTGTTCGTTTGAGAAAACTGTTGTTAAGTTTGCCTATGACTGAGTTGATGGGTACTACTCAGTGGCAGCCCAAATCCGGTGTTACCCTTATGCCTCGGAAAGCCGTTGATTGTTCCTCGGTCGTGATCGGACTATGACAGTGAAGAAATAGAGAGCACCTGTGCATTATAATATCTCTGAAGTGGCAGTGGCCAGGGCACATTGCTCGCAGAACTGATGATCGACGGGGCTGAAAAGTTCTGGAGTGGCGACCGCGTACCGGAAGTCGCAGCGTTGGCGGGCCTCCCACAAGGTGGAACAATGACCTGGTGAGGGTAGCGGGTAGCCGATGGATGCGAGAAGGTTGTTGTGGTGACACTTGGTCCAGCACTTTCGGCTGATATGATTATGATGATGTTCTTTTAGAGTGAAGTGTGTGCCGCGACGAAAATTCGGAGGATTATAATTAACAACAGAAACGCCCGTCAACTGACTGATTTCCTACCCAACTATTTTAATTGGAGCAACACCAAACTTTAACCGGTAAGCCTTTTATATAAACACTAGCTGACCCGCGCAACTTCGTCTGCGTCACATTTTCCATTACTGCTCCGCTCCTATTTGTTTTAGCGTGATGATATATAACTTATAACCTTCCTCGATAAATGAGATAACAAACACTGAAAGAATTTTTCAAATCGGACCAGTAGTTCCTGAGACTAATCTCAGGAACTACGCGTTCAACCAAACAAACAAACTCTTCTGCTTTATAATATTAGTATAGATTATAACCCTCAACAGTTACACGGCCGTGCCACGGAAGCAACACAGCGCTTTATTAAAGGAATACACGGAATAGCTGCAAAAATCCGATTTTAATTGGCTCGCCTCATACACGGATACTCAAAAGTAACAGACATGACCGTTAATTGGGCGTATCGTATGGCGTCGAGGATTTTCGATAACCGGGCCGGGTTGTAACAAGATCAGCTGGCACGAGTATCCGATATTTGAGATGTCCGATCTCAGAGCCTCTAGTCGTTAGTTATTTTACTCGATTACCCCAGAAGGGCGATATTTCTTGTGAGAGCGCGCGCCCTGTAACTTAAACGTCTAGATTTTGGCAAATGAAAACTTTTACTTGGACATCATAGATGTCCGTGAAAAATAGACAGCTCATTTGTTTTTTTTAATTTTTATTAATTTACAAGGTTTTTTCTATAATGAATATGTCACCCCGATGATTGATTACAAATCATTATCCTATGTTTAAGAATAACATAATCTACCCGCAACCTTATACTTACCCAAAATACTAATATGATAAAGTGTTCTAGTCTCATCCGATAACGGTGTGGCTAGAACGCTTTATAGAAGCCTACATTAAAACTACTGAAAAAAGTTGGACGTCTTTGGACTCCAACACACTCAGATCGGATATGATACATGTCTTCTATCACTCCACAGACAACGGTATTGGGAGAATCAACTTTGCGCATCATGAATCCGAAACTGTTAAGCGGTATGTGGCCGGATTGGAGCTTCAAAGCTGAACCACTTCCTGTCTAGTCATCCCTCCCTCGCTGAACCAAAGGGTCCGTGGAAGAGATGGTTGAATCGTCCGGTACCAAATACCTTTTGTTAATGACCTCTTATCAAAATATTCTGACCAAGATTGATTACATCTGTCTCTAACTAGGGGTAAGAGCTCGGTATGCCAAAGAGGACATGAATAAATTTCTCCATCTGACCCGGCTTCGTTTTGCTAAACGATCAACCACTTCATTACCCTCTAATCCAACGTGGGAAGGGATCCATTGCAATACAACTTTTTTTCGTTTGGCAACACATTCGGTAATGGCTTTTAAAATAGAATAAGCTAGTGAAAGCCCTCTAACTGCTGGAGAACTTGTACATCTTATCAGATGAAAAAGAGCACTTTTCGAGTCAGTGAGCTCATTTGGGTTGTGTTTCGAAATAATTATAACCCAGCATGCTGGCTAGTGCTCATGACGTCATGAATGGCGTGGGATTTGTGACGTTATGAGCATTGGCCAGTATGCTGACTGGCTGGGTTATATTTTGGAACACACGCTTGAGGATTCATATTTCGATATCATTTAAATTTCGAACTAAACTATATACAATAACGTTAGAGAATATATATGGACTACCTACTGAGCCTATGTCTATATACTAATAATATAAAGCTGAAGAGTTTGTCTGTTTGCTTGAACGCGCCACTCTCAGGAACTACTGGATCGAATTGAAAAACTCTTTTAGTCTTCGATAGCCATTTATCGAGGAAGGCAGAAGATAGGCATATAACATCACGCTACGCGTATTAATGAAAAATGTGACGCAGACGAAGTTATGCGGGTCAGCTAGTAATATATATATAGTATAAGGAGTTAGCCAACGACTCGAAAAGAAGAAGAGAATAGGAGAGGTCAACAACCATTGTCCTTAGACTCGTGCTGGAGACTGTGGAAATCTATCAAAGCTAGGTATTGTATTGACTAAAGTTTACTGTTCATCGGTTCGAAGGTGATAACAGAAGTAATTTGAATTAAATGATGCTGACGATTTCTGATTTTTTCTCCAAAAAGTTGTGCTTTAGAAAGCAGCAAAATTATGAAAAGTCTATTTAAAAGTAAGATATGTATGTCTTGCAACGTACCTTTGCCTGTTAATTTGGCACCTCTATGAATAAATTATTCAGAATATATCGCCTTGGGGAACGCCGTCCCAAGAGGATCAGCAAACGGTAATTGTAATCTTGATTCAATTAACAATTGTCCCTAATATTGAAATTGGCAACCCCAAAACGACAATTTAAGGGACAAGACGATCTTAATGAGAGTGGTTTATTTAAAACATACAACATAAATGAAAACTAATAACAACACAACAACAACAACAACAACTCGAATCTTTTCAAAGTTAGGGTGGCTACTTCTGGGTAAGCTCTCTTCATCGTAAACTTTCTCTCTCTCATCTCTGACCTAGACTAGATTCAAGCACAAACCCATCTCAATTAAAAAAAAAGAATGCAATCTGTACGTTTGGTACCACTGAGTACCACACGCTACTTTTTTATCCCAAATTAAAATGAAAATAAACAAATGGCTACAATATCGCTGAATGACTACCTGCAGCTCGCATACATGTCTAATTACCTACTTACATTGCGGGGCACGATCGAGCGATTGAACACATTATCCCTCGCAAGCCCGCAATGTACAACTTGCGTGCTAGTTGCTTGCAGATGGAAACATGACCATAGGCCATAATATATATGGTTGTTGTACCGCAGGAAACCGGTGGCTTAAAATATATTTCAAACTTCGTGAACCAGTCTTTCGTTTCCGACTATCAACAAGACAAGTTGGAGCTGTGAGCTTAGAGAAGTTCGTTAGCGATAATTTGGAACTTCTAAACTACAGTTATTGACAGGTAACTAAGGACGTCTTCTTCTCAACAAGACAAGCTAACGAGATATACTAAGATATATGGGTGGAATGCAGAAAATCAGAAAAAAAATGGGTAAAGTGCGAGTTGGACTCTCTCACTATAAGCGATATAATAGTAAAATATATCTACACTAATATTATAAAGAGGAAAGATTTGTTTGTTTGTTTGAATTGAATAGGCTCCGAAACTTTTCATATCGGTCCAGTAGGGACCGATATGAAAAGTTCTTTCAATGTTAGATAGCCCATTTATCGAGGAAGGCTATATATCATCACGCTAAGACAAATAGGAGCGGAGCATTAAAGGAAAATGTGACACAGACGAAGTTGCGCGGGTCAGCTAGTGAACCATAAATCGAAAATAAAAACAAGTCTTGTATGGGAGTCCCCTTTAATATTTAATTCAATATTATCTGTTGTTACAGCGACAGTCGAAATACATAATCTGTGAAAATTTGAACTGTGTACCTAACGGTTATTGAGATACAGCTCGCTGATGGAATCACGGAAGGAGAGCGGAGGCTTAGTAACAGGGTTCCGTTGACGATGCGGACATCGTCAACAAAACATTTATGAATAAAAACTTATGAAAATTCGTTGTTTAGATGTTGAGTTTATAAAGATAATAATGGATGGAATAGTTCCAGCCAACCAATCACGAGAAACACCTTTTTTGCTACCAATAAAATCATCGGCAATTGGGATGTGTTTTTGTTACTTTCTTCGTATTTTGACACCGACTTCCGAAATTAAAGTTATTTTTTTACTTTGTAGTGTTTTTTTTTTGGAAGTCGGTTGTATTTTTAACCGACTTCCCAAAAAGGAGGAGGTTATCAATTCGGTTGTATGTTTTTTTTTTTTTTTTTTTTTTTTATGTTTGTTACCTCATATCTCCGACAATTATGAACCGATTTGAAAAATTTTTGTTTTATCTGAAAGGATATACTTGCAGATTGGTCCCATTTAAATCATATCAAAATCGGTTACGAACTTTGGATTTTAAATCGAAATAGCTGGAATTTGACTACTTAGATGATTCTTTGATGATCGAAATTGCGTATTTTGCTTTTCTGCGATTTTGGAGTGGTGTTGTTAGGTGTAGGGCACCACTAAAAAGTGAAAAATAAAAAACTTTTTACAAAAAAATACAACCGACTTCCAAAAAAAAAACACTACAAAGTAAAAAATAACTTTAATTTCGGAAGTCGGTGTCAAAATACGAAGAAACTAACAAAAACACCGACTTCCGAAATTAAAGTTATTTTTTACTTTGTAGTGTTTTTTTTTTTGGAAGTCGGTTGTATTTTTTTGTAAAAAGTTTTTTTTTTAAAAAACCGAATGTTACGGCTGGTCGGTAAATTGGAAGCAACCTGAAATAACATGCCTGTGCCACGTCAACATGTTTAAAAAAATCGCTTTTGTTTGTGGAATTTGATTTTCAGTTCGGATATAGGGGGATCAAGAATGTTAGCTGATTTTGAAATTGTGCTTTCCACGGAACAGGTGCTTTCTAAATGAATATATTGCTATCTCACAGATTATCTGGATTGATACGTTGGTCGCAATCACAAGCACTATGTAAGTAGGTAGGTACAGCAATGTACCTAGGGTTTGAATTTATTTTTGGATTTCTCGTGGAAAATTGTCTATTTTTTTATTATTTTCGTATGTTTTTTAACCGACTTCCCAAAAAGGAGGAGGTTCTCAATTCGGTTGTATTTTTTTTTTATGTTTGTTACCTCGTAACTCCGTCAATTATGAACCGATTTGAAAAATTCTTGTTTTATCTGAAAGGGTATACTTACTTGCAAGATTGGTCCCATCTAACAAAAAAGTGAAAAATAAAAAACTTTTTACAAAAAAATACAACAGACTTCCAAATAAAAAAAACACTACAAATTTAAAAATAACTTTAATTTCGGAAGTCGGTGTCAAAATACGAAGAAACTAACAAAAACACCGACTTCCGAAATTAAAGTTTACTTTGTAGTGTTTTTTTTGAAAGCCTGTTCAAGTGCACCCCTTGCACCGCCCTCCCGGCGCCTGTCTAATAGTAGACCTAGACGTAGGTAATAAGTTTTAGAGCCACTGGTTTAGCCTCACCCTACTGACGTGACACTAGATTATGTACCTATCTAAAGTAGGTATTCGGGGTATTTAGCTAATTTTGAAAAACTACTTGTTATTTCGGTAACTGGGCTCGCCAATTAGATCCTGAGACTACAAAAGGTTATGATAAATTAGTTCTACGCGTGCGAAACCGCTCCTAAGTTTAGCATAACACTAAACTCGCTGCTAAAATGATTTAGTGGCTGTAATTATAGCATGTTCTGAGGTATTATTACCCCTTTACAACGTACGCGCCTTTTGAGATAGATATTGGTTAATAGATAAAACGAAAAACCTAAACAGCGGTCATTATTATGAACAGCTTTTAGGTATAGGACGAAACTTGAAATAAAAAAAAACTGTCCTCGTGCGAGTCGGACTCGCAACTCGCACATGAAGGGTTCCGTAAAACAAACCGAAAAAGAACACGACCGTTTCTTGAATGGGAGCTCTTTTTAACCGACTTCCCAAAAAGGAGGAGGTTATCAATTCGGTTGTATGTTTTTTTTTTTATATTTGTTACCTCATAACTCCGACAATTATGAACCGATTTGAAAAATTCTTGTTTTATCTGAAAGGATATACTTGTAGATTGGTCCCATTTAAATCATATCAAAATCGGTTACGAACTTTGGATTTTAAATCGAAATACCTGGAATTTGACTATTTAGATGATTCTTTGATAATCGAAATTGCGTATTTTGCTTTTCTGCGATTTTGCAGTGGTGTCGTTAGGTGTGGGGCACCGGGGGCACCACTAAAAAGTGAAAAATAAAAAACTTTTACAAAAAAATACAACCGACTTCCAAAAAAAAAAACACTAGAAAGTAAAAAATAACTTTAATTTCGGAAGTCGGTGTCAAAATACGAAGAAAGTAACAAAAACACCGACTTCTGATATTAAAGTTATTTTTTACTTTCTAGTGTTTTTTTTTTGGAAGTCGGTTGTATTTTTTTGTAAAAAGTTTTTTATTTTGTAAAAAGTTTTTTATTTTTCACTTTTTAGTGGTGCCCCACACCTAACAACACCACTGCAAAATCGCAGAAAAGCAAAATACGCAATTTCGATTATCAAAGAATCATCTAAATAGTCAAATTCCAGGTATTTCGATTTAAAATCCAAAGTTCGTAACCGATTTTGATATGATTCAAATGGGACCAATCTGCAAGTATATCCTTTCAGATAAAACAAGAATTTTTCAAATCGGTTCATAATTGTCGGAGTTATGAGGTAACAAACATAAAAAAAAAACATACAACCGAATTGATAACCTCCTCCTTTTTGGGAAGTCGGTTAAAAAAACCATTGAAATTAAAATTGAACCATTTGTTTTAACATACCTACCTACTTATATAAATACAACAACAGGTCCCCCTGCTGAAGATATTTCCAAGACAGTAGTTACAGCGAAGTTTGAAATATTACCGCCTAACAAACTCCGACGTGGCGGGCTTTGACGACGACGTTTACATTAAATCGAGGTAAATACTCTGTATTTCTTTATATCTTTTACTTTACCTTTGTATTTAAACGTCCATTTTCCTTGAAGATTGTTTATATGACTAGTAAAGGTAGGATTTCTTTATAACCTAGCTTTTACCAGTTCTGCGGAATTTGTTTGTTTGATAGGAGGAACACGGGTGGTTTTTAGTCAGTAAGAGTCTGACACTCTGCTCCGCCCAGAACGGAAGGAGTCATTTGATGATTCTCGCTCATGCTAACTGCCTCCTCCGCTTGCATTAACGCTTCGCAGGAAGGAGGTATCTGCTTCCATGATACCTCGCTCCGGACCATGGATTGAACCAGGGCAGGACGCGAGACGATTGCCATGATAAGGACAGGGTGTGATCAGTTGACTTGGTTACTCGTGTTCGTTTGTTGAAAGAAAGACGCTCAAAAATCGCCTCTGACTGTGTGTTCTAGAATAGGTTTACTCTTAACCAAATTGCAGAGAAATACGTAAATGCATATCTAGCTTATTTTGTCCCACTGCTGGGCAAAGGCTTCCCTCTCGCTTTAACTTTCTTATGTTTTCGATAGTAGTCATTTTCGTGTCGCCATCTTCGCCTTGGTCTGTAGCAATGTCTTCTGGCATTTTATGGGATCCATTCTGTGGTTGTGAAGTTATGAAAAATACGATTTAATCACAGATATGAAATACTTTTATTCAGAAAATACCTTTATTCTAAAAATAAATCCAGGCACTAGAAGGCAGGTGTTAATTATATACTTTTCATCCGCTAAGCAAGTTGTAGATGGTCTTGATTAAAATCTCCCGCCGCGCGCCGCCGAACTCCATCGCTGCTGTATTAAAGATCATAGGTGTAACTTATACTTACAATGTGGTGTATTGCTGGGATGGGTTGCCAACAATTGAGATTTAATAAAGAAGTCTGCGCTCATCGATTAAGCGATAAGGCCACCCTTTGCAACCCAATGTTAAATGGCTTCTCGAAAAAAAACCTACAACTAATGTTCCTAACTAATATATAACTAAAACTATTTTACAATATTGCATTCAACAACCGATTGACACATGTGTGCATTCTGAAGGCCCTATTATCGCGTTACGCAATTTAAAATAGTTAACATATTTTGTAATTCTTGAAATAATATTAATATTTTAAAGAGGAAAGATTTGTTTGTTTGTTTGAATTGAATAGGTTCCGAAACTACTAGACCGATTTGAAAAATTATTTCAGTGTCAGATAGCCCATTTATCGAGGAAGGTTATAGGCTATATATCATCATGCTAAGACAAATAGGAGCGGAGCAATAGTGGAAAATGAGACGCAGACGAAGTTGCGCGGGTCAGCTAGTTCTCGAAATAAAGTCACAGGCTAGTACTTACCATTAAACGCCAATTTATGATCCACACTTAGAAAGTGTCTGAAAACATGTCAAGCGTTTCGAGATAAATTAAATATTTTGTTTACTACGAGTGACTGATAGTCACCCTACATACCTATTAAGAATATGTATTCCATCAAAGAAAGTCTAAATTATAAAAAGTTACTGAATTAAACCACTTCTCTAGCTGAATCAACTCACTCCATCACAGTCAATTGCAGTAAGCAGGCCTCTTCCAATCAGCGCTACATCTGGTTTTCTGTCGTACAATCTTTCCCGACCACCTTTTTAAAGTTGATGACGATACTTTGATATATTTGTTATTATAGCTTCAATCGTTTGTAATATCGAGCAATGCTACCTTCCATTAGAGTTAAATCAAGCTTAGAATCACAACAAGCGTAGAACATGAATAAGCCCCGTTCAATGATAGGTACTTCATACGAAGGCTGAAGCGAGTGCCAAGTGGCCAGGCGCTGCCAAATCACGTATGATGTAACTTAGATAAGAAATGGGCAATTGTCCATCGAACGGCAGCCATATTACGTGGCTTACATAGCACTTGGCTATGATAGGTAGGTATCTATTTTTCTTAACAGCTGTTCGTCCTGAGTGAGTGTGTGTGTATGTATGTGTGTGTGTGTGTGAGTGTATGTGTGTGAGTGTATGTGTGTGAGTGTAAGTGTGTGTGTATGTATGTGTGTGTGAGTGTATGTGTGTGTGTGTGTGTGGAGGTGTGTGTGTGTGTGTGAGAGAGTGAGTGAGTGTGTGTTTGCTTGACAGACACAGAAGGTGGCCTGATATCATAATCTCTACCAATTCAACTTGTTTATGAAAACTATGTCGGACTTTAGGATTCTGCAAAATACTCTCTAGTAAAAATTGTTCCTACTATTCTATTCCATAATTGTACTGTGTGTTTCGATATTTGTTAATCAACAACGCTTCAACTGTTGAACGGATTAACATTAAATGAATAGACCATGATCAATTAACCAGCCGTTCTATTCTCTAAACATCCAGGAAAACTAAGGTGGCGACACAAGTGAGCTGTAGTTCCATAACTATTGAATGAATTGACAGCTTTCTGCATGCTACTAACTTCACCTAAGTTTCACGGTGAGATTACCTTGGGTTTCAAGCTGCTGCAGCAGCTCTGGCAAAAAACTAGCTTCCCAAAAACCAATTACAGTTGATAAGATGTAAATTTAAGTGGCAATTATATTATGTCCTACACCTCTGCTCTTATTGTCTGATTAATTTTGTTGTAGGATCCAAAACAGTTGCATTGTTTCCGTAACTTGTCGAGCTTCATTGACATGCGGCATACTGGTGGTCGAAACTGTTGAGAGACCTGAGCTACATAATAAACTACCTATATTTTTCCAGCGGCTTCATATGCGCATATTCTGTTGTCCTATTCCCGTAGGAATTTCGAGAAATCCTCTTTTTCCTACACTCCGCAAAGAACATACATACCAAATTTCAGCTTTCTACGACAAGTAGTACCGGCAGTGCGTTGTCTGTCAGTCATTCAGTAACGGAAGAATTTATATAATTACTAGCTGACCTGCGCAACTTCGTCTGCGTCTATAATCGGTTAAGTGGTTTAGGAGTTAGATTTACCATAGCAGCGCCATCTATTGATTACTTACTCAACCCAGTCGAAAGGTATCGACATCTGTTAGAATCATTTGGAGTTAACAAATAATTGTGACTGTCAAATAATAACAGACAAATAATTAGCAATAAATTAAAATTGCGACTATAATTTGAGATTTAAACTATCCTATCTCTCAAGTTGGATCGAACTGCACATGGTGTGCGAATTTTATTATAATCGGTTAAGTGGTTTAGGAGTCCATTGAGGACAAACATTGTGACACGAGATTTATATAATAATATATTAAGAATTACGATATCTCAAGTATTGCTCGCAAATCTTGCAGTCAGTGTGTATCAGCATTCGTAGGGTGCTTACACCCTACCGTCGACGAAGTTTTGCTGTAGTTAGCACAACCACACAAGTGCACCGATCAAACTCACGGGAATTTATACATTTTGTACTTAACTACACGCTGGGAACTCCAAAATGTATTCAGTAAGGAAAGCTGTTTATAACAACAACAATGTTTTAAACTTTCATGTTCACTAACATTAGAATAGTTAATTACGGGATTGGTTGTGGACAGTGGTATCGGTGGTGGTAGTAATAAAAGACTACGAAAGAGGGTAGACCGATATGTCTGCCAATAACATCCCATCCGCAAGATCTTCAGTTACTCCGTGATCATGGCGCTTGCAACAGTGCCGAAATATCGGAAACTCGCAAATAAAAAGGTTAATACATGGTAGCAATCCCGTAATTAACTATTCTAACAACAATGTTTGTACTAAAACGACTCAACTAACGACATTTGATTTTTGCTAATTAAATCTTTTTGGTCGTCGGAGGTGGACTGGACGTAAAGGCTACGCCGATCTCCCAGTCCCCCTCGACTAAGACGATGCGGGAATGTAGCTGGGTCGTTTTAGTGGGTACACCGGGTCAGCCCGGGGAGTCCCACATAGCCCCCCACTCCCCCGAGTGGGAGGGTATGCATAATGCATTTTTTCCCCGCAGACACAAAAAAAAAAGAAGAAAAATAAGGCAGATGATGATGGTCGATTGGACTGCTTCTCGAAACGAGTTGAAAAGTTTCTTACATGTTACTCGTATCCTCAATCCCAGTCTGAATTAATATTATAAATGGTATAGTAAGATTGGATGTTTGTTTGTGCATGAAGTAATCGTAAATAAATTAGCAAAAAGGATATGGATGGATTTAATAAATAATATAAATTGTTAAGTGTGTGAAAATACCGCTTCCTCTCTTTCTGTTCTAGACTCTGTGCAAGTTAGAGCAAAATTGCAAAAAAAATAAAAAAAATACGTCAAAATTGATGACTGGGACAACGAAGGCCCCTCGAGCTTTAGCTACAGACACGGGAAAAAATGGCGTCTCTCGACCCTGTGCAAGCGGGAAATTGACACAACGCGGGGCATAATATAATGGTTCAACCGTACTACTTAAACTTTCATAAATTGAAATCTCACTATTTTCACACACAGTTGGACTAAATAGCACTCAAATATTACTAGCCCAACGTGTAACACAGAACATTATACCTAATACCTTGACACTGAAACTCCTGAAACTTTCAAAATTATAACGCTAGTACGGGCATCTCCACACCAAAACTGCGTCTTAGTACCGAGGCGGTATTGAGCTTAGAGGCAGCATTTCATAACGGTAACGTTATCGTGCGCGTTCACGTTTGCAGCTGAATACGAGACATGTATACAAAGGCTGGAACTGTGAGAGCAAGTGTGCAACGGAAGACGAGGTGGGTGTAGCAGGAAACGGCGGCGGGAACTGGATGGCATGCACACCGATCGCGGATGCATTTAAAATTCATTCGAAAGGTTGCAAAGGTTGCGTAAAAAATTTCTTTCAGCGATAAATCAATATATTGTTCCCACAACCTATTATTTATAAGCCCTTATTTTAGTTTTTTTAAGGTTTACAGTGGAAGGCTGCGCGGCTGCTGGCTGTGCTGGTTCAATTATCTAGATGTAGTGACGTTATGAATGAAGCGATTCTATAGGTTATTAAACAAATTCCGCGCTACGAATCCTCGCCCATCTCTGGTGGAAACGCAGCCTAAAGAGCATAGGATATCATCTATCCATCTGCAGCCAAAAGTTAAATAGTAATAGTTTCTTTGCGATAAATCTGGACAGAAGTTCCGACTCATGATACCCTTGGTTTATGTCTCAAGTCGCCCAGGTATCACGCTACTCTGTAGGTTCAACAATCTTTTCAGAATGCTAATTATGAAAACGTCACAATATCGGGACTTCCATCTTCCGCAACTGTCAAGAGGTGCGGTTTTATAAGAAAAAATAATCTGCTCATTGAAATCTGGGAATTGAATCAAATTAAACTTCTAAGATATGTTAACAGATATACAATCATCGACACGATTCTTGAGCGCTGACCTTCACCTGCGCAAAAGTGAGTTATTGTGTCCCTTTGGTGGTATGAAGTGAGGCGCGGAGGCGCGGGGGCGGGAAAAGTGCAGTGATTGGCCCGTAGTGCATCGCGCGTCATAGCCGTCACTCGGGATTTGTTCTTTACTCTTGCTGCACGTACCTCACGACGACGTTTTATTTGTCAATAAGTGTACGATGCGCAAAGATCCCCACTCTTCCGCCGAGCACTCAAAAACCGGGCCGGAGCAATGAATTATGCTCCATCGGCTGGAACTGGCGAATGCTCTGAAATGGTACTTTTCGTGGGAAATAATATTTAGATGAAAAAAGTCAAAAACCGCTCTTAGGTCGACATTGATAGTGTAGCGGCACCACCGCCACAAGACGAAGCGGCCCGAGTCCGCGGTCTGGATCTTCGGCTGTTTCTCCTCGCGCGCCGTCGGTTTTGTCGCCTGCACACGCCGCAGTCCTTTGTCCGCCGCTGCGCAAGACACTCGCGCGCTCGCTTGCCCTCGCACTAGCTTACCGCGCCCCGCTCGTTAATTTAATGTTTCTTCCTTTCTCGCTAAATACGCTTTGCTTGTTATTTCCTTATCTTGTTCTATGATCTTCTATCTTCCTAACTGTTGTCTAGAGTGTAATCGTGCTCCCTACTCTTGTGTAACCGTCATAAACTTTGACTTCAAAATATAACCGTTCCGTGACTTTTGACTTTTATTTGGTGGACCTACCTCTACAATAGGATCCAATTTTATTGACATGAGTTCCTAGTAAATAAGAACAATCGCAATCGTTTGAAACTCGCCTGAAAAATTAACTAAACAGAAAATCCTAAAACACTAACTATCGTTTTTCCAGAACTATTCCATTGGATATTCCCACCATTACATTACTTACATAAGACACACTTATAGACTTACCGCTAGCATTCTGCCATTAGAGTTAATTGCAAGCTACAGGCTTTCTCGGGATCATTACGACATTCCCTGTATACTCAGTAATAATGAGTACAAATTGTATTGTTCTGAGAAACGTTAGCGTTTGTTTGCGGAGCTTCGATTCAGTTAAGTATGTCAGACTGACGTAGTTTTAACATACAACCATAGCCTAGCACGAATGTTTTTGACGTACATATAGTAACGTAAAATTTTACTATATCTAAAATACTCGTTTCGCACATAATATTTATTTGAATACTTATTTATGGGATACTTATTCGTATTAGAAGAGCTCGTAGCTAAATAAAAACAGCTGCACAGTCGTTCTTCAAGGTTAAGTAACGCTTGACAAGATTGGTCTGTGGATGGGTGACCATCTTAATATACTGAGTTTCCTACGTAACTCGGAAAGCACGTTAAGCCGTTGGTCCCGGCTGCCATTTGTAGATCTTTGGCAGTCGTTACGGATAATTAGAAGTCAGTATAATCTGACTCCAGTCTTGTCATGAAGTACCGTGTTACCCAGTCAATGGGGTTGTGGAGGTCTGGTAGGCAGCCGATCCACGTAAAGTACTGGTATTCAGCTGAATCCGATTTGACTGGAAGCCGACCCCAATATAGTTGGGAAAACTAGGCAGATGATGATTCATATTTATGTGATAGAAAGTGGGTATGTCGCATATAATGGATCAAAAATACTTGCGCGGTGAATTTTTGCTACTCGGTCCTGCGAATGGACTTCCTCACAATGTGAGAATGTTCATAATAAAAGATTAAAGTGCTTCAGAAAGCACTTTTAGCCGTTGTGGTATGGGTAGTCAGAAGCTACAAAATCTGACATAAGTCTTGCCAAGATGTATGGTATGCCCAGTTACTAGGTTGTGGAGGTCAGGTGCAGTTGTATCCGTCTAAAGAGAGAGAGCAGACACAGTGATGTTTCTAAGAGATTATCTACGATGCTACACATCGGTGTGACAACAACCGTCTCCGCGGGAGGTTCCGTGCCGTTTAATTTAGCGGAATACGGAGGCTCGCGATAGATACCGTCGGCGTTGGCCGTAGTTCACTAAAGTGTGTCAAATGTTCGCTTTGCTTCGTTGTTGAAAAGTTACTACCTGTGACCGGACCAAGTTTTGTGGACGGTAAACGGTTGGCAGCTGATGTTTGGGAGATGGCGGGAACTTTTGTTTGGCGTTCTTATAAGGGCCGCTTTATGAATTGGAAATTTGGAATTAAAAACGTGACAAACCCTACTATAATGCTAAAGTGTGGCAGATGTGTAAGCTACAGTAAGGTTTCACAAATATTGAGCTTAAAATTTTTAATTAAATTTGTTTTTTTATATTTGATAGACTCCTCAATCACTTGGTTTAAGATTTTAGTAAGTAGATTTTTCCAAACTTCACACACTTGTTTCATTGGCCATCTTTCAGCAGGTGAAATCACCCATGAGTAGTTTAACCACTTCTATTTGATCATCTATTTAATATAACATAAATTACGTATATTCTATACCTTTAATAACGTGCGCTTAACGTGACAGAATGAAGAGAAAGTCGAAATGGCCATTTGTAAAACTCGAATTCCAAACTCATTTGTTTTAAAAGAAAAAAAACTTTAAAAACAAATGAATGAGTTTAATTTCGAATTGTGTGCGGTCACGAGAATGAGTTTGGAAGAACTTTCAAAAAATCTATACTGAAAAATAAACCAGGAAAATAATTTCGAAAATGGATTGAAATTAATTTCTGAAATGCTGCAACTGACTGACAGACTCACAATGACATTTTTTATTTCTTGCCAGAATTCATCGGAAATGTAATCCGGGGTGTTTTATTAAAGAGTTCCTGTTGTCTAAGACCTCAGTTTGTAATGATTGAGTTTGTTGGTTTTTATTGGTCGTTTCAGGACATTCAAAGATTGTTTGGTAGATTTCGCTGTTAGTGATGAGAACGTCAATATAATAGGTTTTTACTGAAAAAAACTATTATATTAGTCCGTCAGATAAATTTTCTAAAAATATTGGACACGTAGTTTGTCTTTTTGTCCGTCGTGGCGTAACGCGTGTTTTCAACGCACTGTATACCTAGTCTTCATTTTGTGCAGCTAAAATTCATTATGAATCTATGCGGTAGTGAATCTTTCGTTGGTATTCATAATTGTATCGAGATAATCGGGTGAGTACTTCAAACTGCCTCCTACAGACAAACAAACAATTATGCAGCTAACTGTGCGAACAGGAAGGCATACTTCTCTAAAAAGATCCCACAACCATGTTTAGAAGTGCATTACATTTTTACAACAAAAGCGTCTATAAATCAATCTAAAACTCCAGTATTGGTTGATTAACAAACTGTTGTTTTACCGCAACTTTGTGATTGGAAGCACTTTGAGCGATAAAAGCTAGCCCGTAGCGGTAGTAATTAGTTTAAAGGCAAGACTGGGACTAAATAAATATTGCTGCTTACGGGAACGGACCGTTTGCTGGTTATTTTCATGTTGTACCTAACTGTAGAACCTTACTGTAACTTTAGGCCTCAATTAGACTATGCGAAAGTTTTCTTTCACTTATCGACATGTTCATGTCGAATGTGGATTCTATAATATACTAAGAAATCATATTCAAATTCGTCATGCATTATCATCCGAAATTATGTAACCGCGTGCAAATATAGCAGTCATCATGACATGCCACCTAGTTAACTGGGATTATTCTTACCAAAACAGATTGATGTTTTATTTTTAATCTATTTACCTGCTAAATATTATTTTCTTTATCAAATTATAAGTGTTGTCCTACTTCTAGGCAAATGTTTTCCCCATAGTCATCTACTCTTCCCGGAGTGTGTATTTTTCTCTTCGACCTAAATAATTATAGTTTATAACACATAATTTGCACTATTTCTGTTTCGACACTGTCTTCTTGTTCTCGTCACGTATTCCACAGAGCCTAAAGACTAAGGTCTTCGATCAGTGCGTCCTGCCTGTTATGACTTACGGAGCCGAAACGTTTACACTTCCGGTACGGCTGGTCCATAAATTCAAGGTCGCTCAGCGAGCTATGAGAGATCGAATCCGCAACGAAGTAATCCGACAGAGAACCAAAGTTGTGGACATAGCTCACAGAATAAGCAAGCTCAAGTGGCAATGGGCCGGCCATATTAGCCGTAGAATCGATAACCGTTGGGTAAGACGAGTTCTTGAGTGGAGACCGCGAATTGGCAAACGTAAGGTAGGACGCTCTCATACTAGGTGGGGCGACGATCTTCGCAGGGTGGCCGGTAGCAGCTGGATGAGAGTTGCCGGTGATCGAGCCAAATGGCGTGCACTTGGAAAGGCCTATGTCCAGCAGTCAATTGTTATAGGCTGATGATAATGATGTGTTTCGACACAATCACAACACAAAATTGCACCTGAGACACGCAGAGTTTATACAAAAGTGCTAATGTAACGCCTTTTCACGAGTTGTGTTCATTCCTGGGTGTTTCTTGTAAAAAGCCATTTGGGACAATAACGTGTGTCCGTTTCAGGAGCCACAACTATTTTGTGCAGATTTAGCTTCGTTCTAGATGTAACTTCGAGAAATATTTTTGAATTTTCGTGTTGTTTTTGGAACCTACTATGAAGAATCATTTGTTCATATTCATAAATCGTTTCTCTTTTATGTTTTCTGTAACTTATATGGTGTACTAGCTTCTGCCAGCGGCTCCGCTCGCGTGAAATTTGAAACTTCCCAAGGGAACATACTCCCGGGGCTATAATCTGTTATTCCAGACTATAATCTGCCTCTGTGCCAAATTCCATCAAAATTCGGTCTAACGGGAAAGAGTAACAAACATCCATCTATCCATCCTCACAAACTTTCACATTTATTATATAAGTAGGACATAATAAAGAATATTCTATTCTGTTCTATTTTGTTCTATTCTGTTATTTTCTGTTCTATTATTTCTGTTCTATTCTATTCTGTTCTTTTCTGTTCTATTATATTCTATTCTAGTCTGATCTATTCGGTTCAATTCTGTTCTATTATGTTCTATTCTGTTCTATTATGTTCTATCCTGTTCTATTCTGTTCTTTTCTGTTCTATTCTGTTCTATTCTGTTCTATTCTGTTCTATTCTGTTCTATTCTGTTCTATTCTGTTCTATTCTGTTCTATTCTGTTCTATTCTGTTCTATTCTGTTCTATTCTGTTCTATTCTGTTCTATTCTGTTCTATTATGTTCTATTCTGTTCTATTCTGTTCTATTATGTTCTATTCTGTTCTATTCTGTTCTATTCTGTTCTATTCTGTTCTATTCTGTTCTATTATGTTCTATTCTGTTCTATTCTGTTCTATTCTGTTCTATTCTGTTCTATTCTGTTCTATTCTGTTCTATTCTGTTCTATTCTGATCTATTCTCATCTATTCTGTTCTATTCTATACATAAATCATGTGATGAGTCAACCTGATTAAGCACTTTGTTTGTCATACTTTGACCTGAATGAATTAAGTGTTATTGGCCGATTTGACGCCTTGCTTAGTGTTTGTCATTGTTACGGTTAAAGATAAAGACCATTAAATTATAATAAAAATACTAAATAGAAGATTCGAAATTTAAAATTCTTCAATAACATTTGAATAAATCAGTAATTTGAATAATACCCACATGTATGGTTACATCTATCTTATTCTTTCTTTATATATAAAAGCAGAAACTGACTGACAGATCGAATAACGCACCGCCAAAACTTTGGTCGAAGAAAGCCGGAATTTGGCATGTTGTAAGCTTCCTTACATTCCGTAGGGGCGCACTAAGGAATAATTTACTTTCCCACTTAGATAGACGTTTGTCATTCAAGTAAACGAAATTGCGTATTTTCCTTTCCGACTTTCCAGTTGTGTAGTTAGGTGTAGGTAACTATTAAGAGTTTTCCATTGCAACCCTCAAAAATTAATCGTAACAAAATTAGTTACATCTATATCTATACTAACATTATAAAGAAGTAACATTTGTTTGTAAGTTTGTATGTTTGTAAGGTTTTATGTAGGGGGTAATCTCAGGAACTACCTGGTCCGATTTGCAAAATTCTTTCAGTATTAGATAGCCCAGTTATATGATATATAGCCTATAGCCTTAGAATAATAACGCATAGAAACCTAGTACGAGTGCAAAAAGTGAGGCAACTAAAACTTAGCCTAATCCGTCAAACTTAGCCACCAGGCCGTCAGTACTCAATGTCACGTTCCGTCGAACACAGCTCGCGAGTAAATAATTGAAAATGACAGTTTGTTGCGTGAAAGGATGTTATAGCACATCAGGAAAACAAAAAAATGTGATAAAATAACATTTCACAAATAAATACTCACATTCTATGCACTATTTTTACGTAAATCGATAAATAAAACAAAATTCTAATAACCTAACTTGTCATAACACAGTGTTGCTATTTGTGAGGAAAAAATACCCACATTGCTTTCATTCATGTTTTCCATTTTTGTAATTTTAAAATACAATACTTACTGTTAATTCATATCAAACCCGATGTTTTAACATTGTTTATAATTATAACCCATCAAGCATTCTAAACGCATTGAACAATATCTCATTCTTTATGCGATTTATTTCCTTTTATTTTGAAATAAATTGAATTATACCTTCCGAAAAAATGTGTCATATTACATGAAAAATCATGTTTACCTTTTCCAGTTCCCAACAACATAAAATACTTGCCTTGATAGCAAAATAGTAATGCGTCTTCCCATATTTTGTGGGTAACGGCTTAGTAATGGTATCAATGAAAGCTATATCTGTGTGCGTTAGAGGAACGTAGACACATTCGGCTCACGCACACAAAGAAAATGAAGTGGACACACGATTTTGCTCGGGTTTTGTTCTAGACGCGGCTTCTATGCGTTATTATTCTAAGCCTATAGCATTCCTCGATAACTGGGCGTGAGCGTGATGATTCACGCTAAGACAAAAAGGAGCGGAGTAATAATGGAAAATGTGACGCAGACGAAGTTGCGCGGGTCAGCTAGTCCTTTAATAACCAAAGAAGACTGGCCATTGTAAATTATTTTCTTCGGGTGTAAAGGGTTACGTTTTTCCTGTACTTGTTATGAGGTGTACAATAAAGTATAAAATAAATTAGTAAGACATGATGTTCGGAATAATGTATTTAATTAAAAGTTATCTGGTTGATTGAATTGGTCGAAATTGATATTGTCTTAATGAAATTCCCTCTTTGTTCCTTTCAGGCCCGATAAAGGAAGCCTAACATGAACTGATAATTAATTCGGAACCAATATCATAATCTTTTATCGCACCACCGTTATCGTTTCCAATTCTACCTTCCTAAATATCTATTCTTACATCTGAAATGAGAACTCTGTTTTTGCTCAATAAATTTAGCCTTTCGCAATCGACTGTGAAAATTGACCTCTCTGAAGATGCGATGTGGAAGACGAAGTATTGGGCGCAGTCCAATACTTCGTCTTCCACTTCAGTCAGTGCCAGTCACCTTTTAAGTTCTATTTTCATACTCAATATAACCCGAAATACAAAACCTAAGACTAAAAGAAGCCGAGCATTAAAGGAAAATGTGACGCAGACGAAGATGCGTGGGTCAGCTAGTATTTATATAAAGACACATCCACTCAGCCTACTTCCACGAACATAAATACATCTGTTCACCCAAACACATTCACAACAGGTCCCTAGCAGACGCTCGGGCACATGGGTACGTTAAGTACCTATGAATTGACTCCTTACAGCCTCTAAGGTTGTAAGGGTAGGCAATATGTGTCAATCGAAAACTTAAGCTGCTTATGCAACGAGTAATGCGAAAGGTGCTATCTAGACAGTACTTACTTCGTTTACTTCTCACGATATTTTATACAAATTAACAAGGCCTCATTCTTGGGTATGAATTAAGTTATCGGTATTGATGATACATAATAAGCATACGCAACATAACGCCTTGCCTATTGCCAGTGTATGATGAGAGATCCCAGAACAAAAATAACTCTCTAGAAGATACTATTTTGGTGGCTATAACGCTACTAATGAGTGTGAGGTCCTGAGTTGAGCCGAGTCGGGAAAAGTGTTATTCCGTTTTTTTATATTGAATATCTCAGTCTTGAGTTTGAATGGTTCCCGGTTGGTGGTTCTAGGCTCTTCTCTTTTAACTCTGGGTTTCAGCACACTGCTGATTTGTGGATTTAGGGCGAATCCTGTCATTTCATACATGTTTCTCTGTCATCAGAATGCGGTTTGGCTGCGGGCACACAGCCCGTGTGCGTGCTATCCACATGCGGGCGGCGTTCTTCTGTCTTCAGTGCTGTTTTTACTGTGACGCGGGTTGTACGCATGGTCTATAGACTATGGCCATGCGTGCGACCCGCGTCACGTGTTTAGTCACTGGCGACACGCACGATACTGCAGCGGCAAACTAAATCGTCGTCTTGCGGGCGGCCAGGAGCGTGCTATCATCCGCATACGCACCAGATCCATGTGCGGGTGATAATACGCATGACAGGAAAAGGGCTCTTACCGGGGTAGGCATAGAGGCGTGATGATATGATATAATGGCATGCCAAGTAACTGTAAAAGTGTTGTTGCAATTTGGTTCCGAGAGGTGTTTTCAAAAAAGGATTCTTTATTTTTGTGTGGTTTACTCGACTATGGTAAAGTCAAAAGGAGGGGTTATGATTTGAATTTCAATTTGCAGTTTCGCAATGATGGCATGATTGGTTTTTCAAAATAGAGTTAGAAAAGTGGTCGTGAAAATAGTCATAGTTTTCATTGGGTACCTCTGTTTGGACCGGTCAATGTGGCGAAGAACATGAGCCTCCCCTAAGGCCCATATGTCCCGCAGTGGACGTGCTGCTGACATGACGATGTACTTCAGAAGAATAGGAAAAAAGGTTATACAATTTGGCAGTTGACCAAACTTGTTGTTCACAGAAAATCGATTTGTTTTTTGTTTTAACCGTACCTACGTTATAGTTGTAGGTAGGTATGCATTGATTATTACACTAGTCAATACTAGTTTTGGTGCTAAGAAACTGTTTTTTTTTAGTTAGGACCGTATACCTGCTGACCTACATTCATACCAAATATTGACTTGCTACGTCTAGTTCTCTAGATTTTACTAAAAAAAAACAAATTTACAAAGAAAAACATCATTTATTACATTATCATGTACATTTCCTTTTTCGCGACTTTCGTGAATAAGGTGTATCAGTGCCACCAGTCAGCCATCATATGTAAATCTCATCGGCATTTACAATAGAGTAGGTATTTGACTTGTGATTTAGAGTAATTTTTTTGTCACCTCAACAAACAAACGCAGATAGTTTCAAATTGTTCATTGAACTTAAGAAATTAAAAAAAGATAAAAAAGAAATATTTAAGAGATACCAATGGACATGTATTAGAAAATTAATAACTCTATCTCTGCATCAATGTTTTTTAATTTTTAACCTGTGCAATAATAAAAAGCCTAACTTGCCTTTATTGGCTGGCCAGAGTCAACACTGACGAGGAACAAAGCTCCCACCTCTTTCTTGTCTTATTAGGCCGGTCTGAGTGGAGATTCGCTAGAGCAAACGTGCTCGGGAGAAGGATGTATAATCCAGTAAGATGCTGGTAGGGATCTTGACCGCACTTCCGGAATTGTCCTGATAGCCGTGGTATACCTCTCCACTCCTCTAGCACCTCAGGCTATGTTGCCACCTTGGCGCTACGTCACTTTGTGCAAGCGACCGTTTTCGGGGGCCCATTCATTGAGTGTGCAAGTCACCCCCTGCCATTTAAAAGCCGTGTATATTGTTAGTGGTCAGGCAGGGGCCAATAGTTCTTCTATAATAAACGATTATCATTCTACTAAACCACACAAACCCATAGCGTTGTATCTTTTGTTTCCAAATTCTGCAATAGTAGCTCCAACCGGGGATTATCCTTGGGAATACTTTCACAGTGCATACAGGGATAATCGCCGGTTGGTGCTCCATTACATTTGAAATGTCTAACAGGGTTGCGAGTTGGTTTCGGCCCCTCGTACGCCTACCAAAGGACCATCTCCAGAGACCCGATAAAGTAAAAAAAATAAGCCTAATGACTATAGGTAAGTCATACAAAAGTCAAGCTCGATATTAGCATACTTAAATATTATTTTTATGAAATCTTTGAATATCGACATAAATCACTCGTGTCAAGACGCTTTGTCAAGAATTTTCTGAATTCAATTAGTTTGAAAATAATAGAGAATCAGATTGAAAGTCCACTCGATAACAGCTGATGCTAAATATAACGCAGACTGGCAAAACTTTGCTCTAAAAGTTTAGGAGTCGACGTACTTTGTTTTGTTTTACAAATATCAGATGAGTATTTTAGGGTTCCGAACAAAAAATGGAACTCTAATAGGATCACTCGGGTGTCTGTCTGTCTGTCTGTCTGTCCCTCTGTCACAGCCAGTTTTCTCCGGATCCACTAGACCGATTCTGAAATTGAAATTTGGTACACATATGGACTTCTGTGACAGAAACACTTGGTCAGATATAATAGCTCAACCTCCAACAACAATTTTTGTTACAGAAGGAACGCTTTCAGAATCGACGGCACGGTTGGCGCAGTGGTTGAGCGATCAGCTGCTGCGTCGCATGTCGTGGGTTCGATTCCCGCACGGAACAAATATTTGTATGGCCTACAGATAGTTGTTCCGGGTCTGGCTGTTTGTGTATGTGACTTTGTATGTTTGTAAACGCACCCACGATACAGGAGAAATTCCTAGTGTGGCAAAGTTTAGAAAAAAAAAGAATACACAAAAGTAACACTATATATCGTTTATTTATATCGTTTATTTATACAAGCGGCACATTACATTAAAGATGACTTACAGTTATAAGAACACAATAGTTAATTTGCCTGAACTAGGATAAACCTGTGCTTCAGGCTAGAAAGTGCTTATTTAAACCTAATTAGCTTAAAATAATAAATTAACAATAAATCAAATGACTACAATTAAAAATTAAAATAAAAGGACACAACAAGTTTTACTTACAGACCGAAAGAAGATCTTCTGTCTCTACGTAAGAAATGCTTTGTAAATATTGTAAAATTGTTTTTTTACAGCTATAATAATTTAACTTATAAATACTTAGTTTTCTATTTAATCTATTGTACAGAAATGGACCTAAAAATGAAAAAAATCTTTTTACAAACACATATTTTGAAATCGCATTAGAGTCGCATACAATGTCATTCCGTCTCTTATTGGTATTTTCTTTGTTGTATGAAAGCAAGGTGTGCTGTTTTAATACCAAGTGCATAATGAAAAGCTGGCGAACAGTTAGTGCGTTGCAGGATTTGTATAGGAGATCTGTGGGATAGAGAAAGGGATGGAAATTGGCAACTTTTAAAATAGCTCTCTGAGCTCTTTCGAGAGGGAGTAAGTGGGTTTTGAGTGCACCACCCCATGAGGTGATACAGTACTGGATTACAGATTGAGCAAGGGCCAAATAAACTTGTGTGATTAATTTTAAATCTGCAATCGTCCGCAGTGTTTTAAAAACATAGATTAATTTGCGCACTCTTTTAACCAGACTTTCAATATGTGGTCTAAAAGAGAGTGTTTCGTCTATTATAACTCCGAGATATTTAACGTTGCATGTTTGGAGGATAAATGGACAATCGCATGTACTGATTGAGTGGGATCTGCATTTATGAACAAACAGCTCAGGATTAGTACCGTTACATTGAGGCTTGCGCATGGAAAAGTGAATATATTTTGTCTTGTCAGCATTTAATGTTAGTAAATTGCATTGAAGCCAATTAGTCACAGTATTGAAACCTAATTGAGCGTGTTCGTACAATTCTTTATTGGTTTGAGCAGTAAATACTAAAGCCGTGTCGTCAGCATATGAGATAATTTTGCCATGTTTAATGTTTAAATTGCACAAATCATTAATATAAACCAGAAAAAGGGTTGGGGCCAGAATGCTGCCCTGAGGAACACCAAAACCAGTATTTTTTTGCTCATCGCTCGTGATATTGTCTATTTTAACACATTGATATCTGTCGTCTAAGTAGTCAGCAAAGAGTTTAAGCGGCGTACCCCTGATTCCCATGGCCTCTAATTTGGTAAGGAGCTTAGAAGCAGACTATATTTAGCAAAGATTGAATATTCTTCGTTTGATTTAGAATTATATTTCAAATCATCAGAAACGGTTTTCAAGGAGATGATTATAGATTTGAGAGTCAGAGCGGATCAGAATAAACTTGTTTTTTTTTTACGAGAGAGACAATATTAGCGCAGATTATATTGCAAGATTGGAACGTATAGCCTCTGTTATCAGAAACAAACGAAGTGTCTTTTGGGTAAACAAGATTCTGGTGAACACAATAATGGAAGCCTTATACAGAAAGTACCTAGGTTTATTGTGGGTATACCATAGTATTCTCAGAAAGTTGGCTGAAAAGATATATCACAAACAGTTAGTCGTAAGATCCTTAGTTTTAAATACTAACATACCTACTATTGACACCAATTTTTAGTGTTAGTGTTGTCACTAAAAACTTGCTAATATATTTTGTACTTGTATTTGTTGCTCAGTTGTTAGAATGGACCTGTCTGAAATATACATTTATTTCAACGCTCTTGAACTTTTTTGGTTAAGGTTTAACCATCACCCGTATTTCCCTCACTTGGCGTCTTCAAGTAATCATACTTTCAGCTCTGTAGGTTTTCATATTTCAACTAGTCGTGACACTTGCTCTACGAAAACTTTTATTAAATAAATGCGGCCTTAATAACCTGTACAACTTTTCTTGCGAGTTTCCTATTAAGCGCGAGGCTATCAGCGGTTGTCAACATCTCCACAAATAGGTACATGGAGTTAACTTCATTGTAAAATGTTTAACTACACAACTCTTTCCCAAATTCTTCCTTCTTTTTTCTTTAGTCTTTGTCATTTCTGACCAAGACTAAGGTCAAGAGCAAACCCATCACAAATAAAAAAAATCTTCATTATACACCGTGTTCCGGACAATATACATAAGTTTCGACCGGATAATTAGAACACGGAATTATAAGCATTTATCATGATGGACACATTCATCACTTATTTATTTATTATTTATTTATTATATACTTTATTGTACACCAAAAATTAAATACAATCCTTTAATTTTAAAATCAGTGGACAGATTAGACTTTATATTATTTTCAAAAAGACATGTTTTTGATAAACAAGTGAATATAAATTTTTGCCGAATTCCTTAATTTTTTTTTAAAATTATTATTTTAAAAATTTATATACTAATTTTATCATAATATTAAATTTTTTTTAATTAATTTTTTTTTTTTTTTAAATATAAAATTTTATTTAAATAATCTTAATTAATTTTTTTTAAAATTATTATTTTAAAAATTTATATACTAATTTTATCATTATATTAAATTTTTTTAATTTTCTTTTTTTTTTTATAAAAATATAAAATTTTATTAAAACTTATTTTAAATAAAATTATTTATAATAAATTAAAATTATTTAACTGTAGGTGGTAGGCGTGTGTGATGAAGAATGTAGCAATAGTGAGAAAAGATGAATGAAAGTCCAAAGTACACCAGAAGAAGAAAGAAAGTTTATTTCACAGGTAGTTTACACACACAAGAGTTCCACTTAGAAGAAGAAGAAGGAGTGGTAGAATATATGGATAGATTTAGACAGATGAAGAAAGCAAGCAAGTACAGTCGGATTTAAGCGGCGCGGCGGAGCTATGTGATTTTGCAAGCTTATGATCGCAAGCGGCTCAAAACACGTACTGGCGCTGCGTGGCCCATCGCGCCACACCATACCTGCGCGAGCGCAAGGCAACTAGAGTGCCGTCCCGCTCGCGCGGCACGTAGGACAATAGACGCGTCATCGCTTCGCCGGCCAGCTGATAAGAAACTATCTACTAATACAAAATATCGGATTGTTATGTTTGTTTGTAAAATGTTAGTAACACAAAATTATTTAATTTAGATTTTTGATTCTATATAATACTAGGTGTTAGGTTATTTGTAAATATGTATATAAAATATTTTGATCCTAATTTTGAACAATATATAATTTATGTATTTTATAATTAAAACATCAAGTAGGTCACTACATCACCCCCTTCCAAAGACCGTCAAGGGCGATAATAGTGGGGAAATCTAACGCGACGTCCAGACCGCGTCGTCCTGATGACGTCATTGTCAGTCGAAGGCAAGTTTTGGTTATCCGCGTTGGGTGTGTAGTTATTAGCATTAGTGTTGAGTGGTGACTGTGGTGTGTTGTGGTGCATGTACGTGGTATGTGGTGTGTTTGAAGTGTTGTCAGGGTCACGCAGTATGAAGGCCGGCTTAATGCGGTCTATCGATACGGTAACCTGTTTACCGTTTACCACTATCCTAAACACCTTGTCACCTCTTTCGATGACCTTATGAGGACCAGAGTATGCCGGTTTCAGACCACCACCGGCAGTACAGTCCCTAAGGAACACATGAGTTGATGAGGATAAATCCTTGTAAATGAATGTTTTGAAGTTGCTGTTGTGCCTGGCTGCTGGTGATGGTTGCAGATTCCGGATAATACTCCTAAACCTTGATAGGTAGGTGGTCATGTCGACGGTCTCCTCAGCCTGAGGGTCGAAAAATTCACCTGGGAGGCGCATGGGCTGGCCGTAAACTAATTCGGCGGCTGAAGCCTGAGCGTCCTCTTTGTAAGCGCTGCGAATACCTAACATGACTAGTGGAAGAGATTCCACCCAACTGTCGTTTGCGTGGCAGGTGATCGCAGCCTTTAGTTGACGGTGGAATCTTTCCACCAGTCCGTTACAGGCAGGATGGTACGCGGTTGTTCTGCGATGTTGGAACCCAGCAATTGCAGACAGGCTTCTGAAGAGTGCTGATTCGAACTGCCTACCTCTATCGGTTACGATATCCGATGGGCAGCCGAAACGAGCAATCCAGCCACTCAGTAAAGCCTTTGCCACTGTTTCTGCAGTGATGTCTGCTAATGGTATTGCCTCAGGCCATCGCGTAAAGCGATCGACGGCTGTGAGACAATAGCGGAAGCCTTGGCACAATGGCAAAGGTCCTATTAGGTCAATGTGGATGAAGGAAAACCTAGATTGCGGTAATTTGAAAGCTCCTACTGGAGCAAAGACGTGTCGTGTGGTCATCGAGCGCTGGCAAGCCAGGCAAGAGCGAACCCACTCTCGACAGTCTTTCCTGATGCCAGGCCACACATATCGGTCAGCAACCAATCTTGCTGATGCCTTGGTGCCTGGGTGACTCAAGGAGTGCAGGCTAAGGAAAATCGTCCTGCGTAACTCTTTGGGCACAAAAGGTCTTGGTGTAGGGGTGCTGACATCACAGTACAGCTGCGTTTGGGATCCTGGTACGCTTACTTGCTTCAGGCATAACGCGTTATCTCCAGCAAGCAGTTGCTTCAGCTCCTGGTCCTCCAGTTGCGCTGCAGCGATCTTTTCAGCGGGCACAGGTTGCGTAATTTCTTCAACGCGCGAGAGAGTATCCGCCACGACATTGTTCTTCCCAGATATATGCCTGATGTCCGTTGTGAATTGGGCTATGAGATCTAGGTGACGTGTACGTCGTGGGGAACAATTCTCTTTACGAGTGTGGAAGGCGAATGTGAGAGGCTTGTGGTCTGTGTAAATCACAAAGTCACGAGCCTCCAGCATGTGCCGAAAATACTTCACACTCTCGTAAATGGCGAGTAGCTCGCGGTCGTAAGGTGAGTATTTAACCTGCGCTGGGCTTAGCTTCCGTGAAAAGAAGGCAAGGGGTTCCCAAGCCCCCGCTTTCAGTTGCTGCAAGACCGCGCCCATGGCTTTGTCAGACGCATCCGTGACCAACGCCAACTTTGCGTTGCAGTCAGGATGAGCCAACATTGCTGCTTGACAAAGGCTGTTTTTGCTGTTCTGGAATGCCTCGTTCTCCTCGGGTGTGAAGTTAACTGGATGTGAACCTTTAACCGATCCAGTTAGCAGTGCGTTTAGGGGTGCTTGAAGACTAGCTGCTCCTGGAATAAACCTTCTGTAGAAATTCAGCATCCCAAGGAATCTGCGCAGCTCTCTCACGGTCTTTGGCGCTGGGAAATTCTGCACGGCTTCGACCTTGGAAGGCAATGGTCTTGTGCCCTTGGCTGAAATGTGGTAGCCCAAAAAGTGGACTTCAGTCACTCCAAAGGCGCACTTAGACGTGTTGATGACCATTCCGTAGTCTCGAAGCCTGGAAAAAAGCTGGCGCAGGTGGTGCTCGTGGGTCTTCCGGTCTTTTGAGAAGACCAAAAAGTCATCCAAGTACGCGTACGTGAAGTCAAGGCCCCTGAGCATTTCATCCACGAAGCGCTGAAAAGTCTGCCCGGCATTTCGAAGGCCAAACGTCATGTAAGGGAATTCGAAAAGACCGAATGGTGTTGTGATCGCGGTCTTCGGGATGTCTTCTGGATGGACTGGTATCTGATTGTACGCTTTCACTAGATCAATTTGCGAAAATATTGTACAGCCAGACAAGCTATGAGCAAAGTCTTGTATGTGCCGGATGGGGTATTGGTCAGGGATGGTTCGGGCGTTCAGCATCCTGTAATCGCCACAGGGACGCCAACCATCGTCTTTCTTTGGTGCTAGGTGGAGAGGCGACGACCACGGTGACTCAGACAAGCGACAGGTGCCACACTGCAACATTGCCTCAAATTCACCCTTCGCGATTTTTAATTTGTCAGGGGCCAATCTGCGAGGTGAACACGATACTGGTGGCCCTGGTGTAGTACGGATGTGATGTACTGTATTGTGTTTTGGAGTGCGTTGTATACCATGTGGGCGAGTGATGTCAGGGAATTCCTGTAGTATGTGAATGTATGCGGAATTACCAAGACTTACTTTCACTGAAGAGACGACATCTGAACGACGGACGGGTGACGCCGGGGTGGAGAGCGTAGTATGGTTGTCGATGAGACGTTGGTTCCTGCAATCAACAACCAAATTATAAAAAGATAAAAAATCCACGCCTATTATCGCCTTTGTTACATCGGCAACGATAAATCGCCAAGCGAAGTCACGGCGCAACCCTAGGTTTAAACTAATATTTATGAAACCATACGTGTTAATTGATGTTCCGTTTGCCGCACATAACTGGTAATTCGTTTTATCTAGTCGTCTTGTTATTGCCGATCGAGGGTAGACACAGAGGTCGCTGCCGGTGTCGACCAGAAACTGCACCTTCGACCTTTGATCGGTGACAAATAAGCGACCAGCACTCGGACAATCATCGGTCGCCATCACTGATTGCCCCGCACATTTCCCGACGTGGAGTAGTCGCACGGCTTCACGCACTTCCTAGCTCGGTCCCTAAAATTCTGATGGTACCAGCACTGGGGGAACTTTCTATAGCTGGACTGTGATCTGTTGGAGCTGGACCGATGGCGCGTACGACTACGGGATCTTCCTCTAGGGCGAGACAATCGCCCCACCTTCTCCGCCAGCTTCTCCATCTGCTTGGCCAGGGCGGCAATCTCGGAGTTCATGCTGGTGCCCGGAGTGCTCGACGATGCAGCTGTAGTGATGGCAGATGTTGATGCCACCGGGGTGCCGACGACGTCGTGGATCCGGTCCGCCAGCTCAGCCAGCTCGCCCAGGTCCGGCTTGGACTGGGAAGCTATGATCGCCTGTGTACTTGCGGGTAGGCGGCTCGTCCAGATGGTTCTCAGGAACTCCTCCGGCACACCTGGACCAGCGAGGTTGAGGAGGTGGTGGTAAAATTGGGAAGGCTTTCGGTCGCCCAGCTCCTCATGCATGAGAAGTTGTTTGATTTTTTTCTCACGCGTTGCCGAAAGTCGTTTTATAAGCTCACTTTTTAGTTTTTCGTACTTTCCGGTGGTTGGAGGGTGGACGATAATATCCTCGACTTCGGATGCGTATTGCGTATCCAAGTTGCCGATTACAAAATGGAACTTGGTGTCGTCAGATTTGATGTTTGCCAGGATGAACTGCGCTTCCATCTGGTTGAACCATAGTCCCGGCTTCTCCGGGTGAAATGGCGGTATTCGCACACCCACACGAAAACTTTCCGCTGCCGACTCGCCGACATCTCGATGACTGCGCACTTCGTCTTCGGACATCCTCGTGCTCCTGAACGGGGTCACCAATGTAGGTGGTAGGCGTGTGTGATGAAGAATGTAGCAATAGTGAGAAAAGATGAATGAAAGTCCAAAGTACACCAGAAGAAGAAAGAAAGTTTATTTCACAGGTAGTTTACACACACAAGAGTTCCACTTAGAAGAAGAAGAAGGAGTGGTAGAATATATGGATAGATTTAGACAGATGAAGAAAGCAAGCAAGTACAGTCGGATTTAACCGGCGCGGCGGAGCTATGTGATTTTGCAAGCTTATGATCGCAAGCGGCTCAAAACACGTACTGGCGCTGCGTGGCCCATCGCGCCACACCATACCTGCGCGAGCGCAAGGCAACTAGAGTGCCGTCCCGCTCGCGCGGCACGTAGGACAATAGACGCGTCATCGCTTCGCCGGCCAGCTGATAAGAAACTATCTACTAATACAAAATATCGGATTGTTATGTTTGTTTGTAAAATGTTAGTAACACAAAATTATTTAATTTAGATTTTTGATTCTATATAATACTAGGTGTTAGGTTATTTGTAAATATGTATATAAAATATTTTGAACAATATATAATTTATGTATTTTATAATTAAAACATCAAGTAGGTCACTACATAACAATATATTATTTATTATTTTGACTTCTTTTTTTGTTAATTTTTACGTCGTCACAAACCCACAAACTGCAGGCTATAGAACCAGAAACATTATCGTCGCAACCCTCCTTCGGGGGCCATGTTTCACGCAGCAATCGGATCCAGTGGTATAATTGCAGTGAGAGGGTTAAAGTCAAGTCCCCACGGGATTTGTTGGCAACGGTTTTTCTTCGATTTATTGACGGATTGTAAAGCAATTTGATTACTATGTTTTTTATTTACCTAGTGGTTCTTGAAGTTGGAGAAAATATCAAATAATATATGACTGAAAGAGTCTAAGCGATTTTAGACAGCACATACTATAAAAACCGGCAAAGTGCGAGTCGGACTCGCACACCAAGGGTTCCGTAGGTAACTCCGTAGTGATTATAGTATTTGTTTTTATAGCGTCAATAAAAATACACACTCTGTGAAAATGACCACTGTCTGCCTATTACGTTTCTTGAGATACAGCCCGCTGACAGACAGACGGACGTTCGGATGGACGGACGGACGGACAACGAGACTTATTAATAGGGTTCCATTGGTTACCCTTCGGGTACGGAACCCTAAAAAATCTTAGGCTATCTTAGGCTGCCTGTCCATTAAAGCGGAGCGGAGAAACGGAGAAATGTTAGCCAATGGTATTGCATAAAATCTTCGTATCACTTGACTCACTGACATGATTGGTTAATATTTCTCCGTTTCTCCCCTCCGTCGCCTAACTCCGCTGTAATGGACAGGCACCTTTAACATGCGAAACGCGATTAACGACTATTAAGGTATCTGCCTATTCTCGAACTAAAATATTAATAGATATTACCAACGTTCACAATCTAATGAAAAGTGCATTTCTTGTAAAAAAAAATTAAGTCACTTGTGAAGTGGTGACCTTTTCATCGGAGATAGGAACTTTCACCGTGCGCATTAAATTTTTATGAATAAAATATAAGTGGATCTCTTCAAGTTTTTGCTGCAGTATCTCAAGTGAAGCGACTATAGAATGAACCAAGTTGCACTCTTCAAATAACATTCTAAGTATTCAATTTGTTCTCTAATGGATTTATTTGATTTATACGTGGGGACTAGCAACATTAAAAATAAGAAATAGTCAATAAAAGTATTTGATTTAAAGCTGTAGGTCCCGGCTGTCATTTTAGATCTTTGTGAAATACTGGTATTCAGCTGAATCCGGTTTGACTGGAAGCTGACTCCAATATAGTTGAGAAAAGGCTAGGTAGATGATGATGACTATACGCACACAAATGTAACCCAATTAAACACAAATTTACATACCCGCACATTTACACTTTTTTAGTGCTACTTCTATTTTTTATTTTAACTGTACTAACACCAGATAATACCAGCAGGCAATTCTTGTACATTTTAACAAGCCATTTACATCTAATACGTTTATTTTTGTGACGGTTGTTGAGGCTTGGCAAACGTGTGACCACCTGGCTTTAATAAAATAAGAAAACAAAAGCGAATATTATCCAACTCACAAACATAGTTACGAAGTCACACCATCAGGTTTCCTTTTTAATGGTTTTGGTAGGGAACTGTGAAAAGCTTTTCCTGCCCTGAAGCTAACTCTTTTATAACGGGATTTAATCTCAAACACAATATTTTTATTAAAACCGTTTTTAAATTCCTTACAAAAACAGCGAACAGGTGCAAAATTCATAAAAAAAAGATTAATTAAAATGAATTTAATTAAAGCCCTTTTTGAAAAATTTTAATTTCAAAGAGCTTTAAAACGGTGAGAACAGTAACAGTTTAAGTTTTATTAATTTAAATAAATCTAGCAGTAAGACACTTTTTATTACTTTTCTAAACAATATTGTTTTGTTCTATTTGAAAATTAGTTTGAGTTCAGAGTTGTTTGAATGAAATATGAAATCAAAGCGAATAGGGTCGTTTGTAGATTTTATTAATAAAATTATTCTTAGTGTCTGGGTAAAGTCAATTACTTTGTTATTTATTTAATTAACTGAAATTAAAATGTAGTTTTTATATAACGAATCAAGAAAACTATTGCTTTGTTACATTATTATTTTTCATCAATTTTTGGAGTCGCTTCATGTTAAACACTGGTAAGCAGCTGCAAGCTGGAAGTCAACCCAAATATTTACAAAAAAGCTAGGCAGATCATAATTGAGAAAATCAACTACTACGACGCTTACGAACTTTTTACAATCTTTAAAAACCAAGAAATAACTTTTAACAACTGGCCATTAATCTTTAAAAACTTTTTGGAAAACAAAATTCCAATTTCAAAACGACAAATATAATTTTGGTGGAATCCTTTCACGATACCCGTATAAGTCCGTCTCAAGCCGGGGGTGAAAAGGTGTTTGGGCGAGCTACATGGACGCTTGGAATATTTATTCTGTACCTACTTAAGAGTTTTCTTCACAATTTCAAGTGTATATTTGAATTTACCTGAGCTGGGTGAACTGAGTTGGTTTTCGATTTGAAAGTTATTATGTAATTTCGTAGTCATAATAAAACTCATGTACCTAGTTCTAGACTATAAGTGTCGTAATGTACGGTTTAGTGTTTAATAATACACAATGCAGTAAGTGGACACTTAAATTTTATACTAAAATTCAAACTCTAAAATCCAATATATTATGTAGGTCGTTCATTCGTTTATCACAGACAGAAAAGTCAAAATTTCATTTCGTAAAACATTTTGAGATGAAGAAAACGTTAGTTACATTGGTCCTGTACCTGACTTCTGGTTATGGATGAGTCAATGCTTGGGTAATAGATATGGTATACTGGTGAGGGCGGAGATGCTTATCAGCTTCTGATCTCGATTTTCTGATTTAGTCGATTATCGACTAAAACAACACGGCTTCAGCCGGAGCGCTGGAGGACCTGCACAGTTCGTCCCGCTCCCCGGCCAAGTTTTGGTACGCACTGTCTTTAATAACTGGCCACATAATTATTCTTCTGATTGAAGTAAACTTTCATAAGCAGGAATGTCATGTGAATGTGATGCCAGTATTTATAAATCTCTTTAAAAACGTTGAAACCCTAGTGTTTACCCATCTCTGCTAGTTGTAACTGTCTGTTCTACTCTGAAACACGATCCGAGTTCGAGTGCGGTGCAAATGCCAGTATTTTGGCTCTGCCGCCATTAATTCAGGTTGCACGGGATAGCCTCTCGACCCACTTGCCGAAACGACTGAAATTTTCCATCGTACGCTGATAATTACGGCTTCATATGTATGCGTATGTGGTTTAAATTGGTTTTTGCTTAAAGATTTATTGGATTTTGATTTTTCCTATTTTTTTGGACGGGAAATCATTAAATGAATCCTTTCGCCATTCCGCAACTCTAGCAATATTGGAATTTATTTTAGTTTTTCTTGAAAATGTTATTTTTTAATGTGAACTAGCTTTTGTCCCCGTTTTCGTGCGCGCATCCCATTTTTCTCGTCCGCGTAGGAATTTCGGGACGAATTATTTACATTTATCAACCTTTTGCTCACTATGTCTATTGATGAAAATCGCATTCTGTTGCAAATTCGTTTTATACTATGTAAAGGGTACATACAACAGTGTAGGGTAAATACACGTTTGTGTAACGATCGCAAGCGCTACCGCTGAGTATGATGACCATAGTTTATGCTCGGGTCAGACATTTTCATCATCATCCACATCCCATTTTCGCTATGCCATCCCGATGTTGAGCATATAGGGCTCTCATTTCCAGTACCAGTCTCTAATTTCCTTTTCTTTTTTTTTCTTTTTTTTTGGGCGGTTGAAATGCCTGACGCACGCCACGTCGTTCGGGGAGTCACGACGTGGGTATGTGGGGCTTGCACTCACTAAAAACACCGCCTGTATACCTACTTTCACCTTTGACGGGTGGGCCACAAGTACTGCTACATACGACTTTCGCGACCCACCCAGCGCGACCTTTCGGCCCCCTCTTCTTTGGGCCCTGAGGAGGAACCCTCTTTTTTTGCCCGCCTCTGGGCTTCCGTCTTCTTCGGCGATGTCCGGGAGCACTGGGACATCACCACACTCGAGGGACCTTGCAGCAGCGTGGGCGACAGACTCCCCGAATCTATCGCCCGCAGTCCCTAATTTCCTGTGTCGGCCTCCTCCAAGTTCTATCCGCGATGGCAACAATGTCGTCTGCCCGGCTCGCCGCTGGAGGACCCACACATTTTCTTTTTGTTTGCGGACGCCAATCGATCACCGCCCCACTCTACTTGTCATCATCATGCCTTTCCAGGTGTCCTGATCAATATCCTAATATTAGGTCCTTACATATGAAATTGGCGAGGAGCTCGTGGCTAAATAATAACAGCCGCACAGGTCGATCTTAAAGGTTAAGCAACGCTTGCCGAGGTTGGTCTGTGGATGGGTGACCATCTTAACTTATCGAGTTTCCTCCGTGCCTCGGAAAAGCACGTTAAGCTGTTGGTCCCGGCTGTCATTTGGAGATCTTTGGCAGTCGTTACGGATATTCAGAAGCCAGAAAATCTGACAACAGTCTTGCCAAGGAGTACCGTGTTACCCAGTTAATGGGTTGTGGAGGTCCTGGTAGGCAGCCGCTCCACGTAAAATACTGGTATTCAGCTGAATCCAGTTTGACTGGAAACCAACCCCAATATAGTTGGGAAAAGGCTAGGCAGATGACATATGAAATTGACGTTTTGTAAGGGAGGAATATAAAGTCTAAAGAAGAAATGGTGATCTGTTGGAGCAAGGTCCGGAGAGTACGGTGGATATTGCAGACATTCTAATAGGGTAGATGACTAAAAAAGTCTAATTAGTCCGTCAGTTAGATTATCAAAAAATATTTGACCCGTGTTTTTTCTTTTGTTACGGAAACCAAAATTGACGAAGTTACGACGACGCTTTTAAAATTCTCAATATGTCACACCTTCGCATAATTTTTACTGACTCGTGACGTCACGAGCCCCCACTCGCGAGTTTTGATGCGTTTTATCTTTGTCAATATTCATTGATTTACAAAAACAAAAAATACGTCGTGTCCATTAGTTTTCAATACTCTAACTGACGGACTAAATAGTATTGCAATATTTTGTGGATGATGGAATCTAGCCTATTGTAGCTCATCTAACTTAGTGGCTCCTCCGAGAAAATATCTTTCTAATATTTTTTTTTGTTTACCTTTTCCCATTCCCCTAGGAATATCTGGAAATTCTCTATTAGTGATCGACCTACATCCTCTACACTTCAGCTTACTTCGGCAAGGAGTTTCGGCTGTGCATTTTCTGTCAATCACTCAGTCAGTAACGGAAGAATTTTATATATAATCCTACTAATATTATAAATGTGAAAGTTTGTATGTTTGTATGTTTGTATGTTTGTTCGTCAATCACGCAAAAATGGCTGATGGGATTTGAATGAAATTTGGCACACATATAGTTCACATCCTGGAATAACACATAGGCTACTTTTTATCCCGATAAAAGGCATAGCTTAATGGCGGCGGAGGAGGAAGTGGAAATCAGACATTTCTGCTGCCTTAGTACTTCAGATTCACAAGTACCAGGAGAGCATAAACATGTGGAAATATTTACGGGTCTGAATTTGTGAGCGCCAAAGATTCTCGAGTACCAGGAGAGCAGACATATGTCAAAGTACTTTTGGTCAGGTTTTTTTTTTTTGCTGGAAAATAGATTGGCTTTCGTTGCAAGCGTTCATGTTTGTATATTTGGATGTTTGGCCGTCAATCACGCAAAAACGGCTGAAGGGATTTAGATGAAATTTGGCACATCTGTAGGTCTTATCCTGAAATAACACATAGGCTACTTTTTATCCCGGTAACATACATGACTTAATGGAGACAGAGGAAGAAGTGGAAGTACAAAGTTTCTGCTACCTTAGTACTTCAGATTAAAAAGTACCAGGAGAACAGAAACATGTCGAAATTTTTTACCGGGCTAGAATTTTATTACGAGTGCTAAAAGATTCACAAGTACAAGGAGACCAGGAACATGTCAAATTATTTTTGGGCAGGATTTTTTTTTAAGCTGAGTAGAAACTTTTCGAAGTATTTTCAGGCTTGGTTTTTTTTTGCTACTGTTAGATAAACGTTTGGCCGCTATCTTACCTGATGTTAAGCGATACAAATACAAATACAAATACAAATATTTATTCACCAAAATAATACACACATATTACAAACATTTCAAAATTAAGATGTTAAGCGATGATGCGGTCTAAGGTGGAGCACGCTTGCCTAGAATTCCGAGCGCTACCGATTCACAAGTACCAGGAGAGCAGAAACATACCGAGGTATTCCGGGGCCGGAATTACGAGCGCTACAGATTCACAATTACCAGGAGAGCAGAAAAACTTTGGAAGTTTTTATGGCGCTTGAATTATGAGCGCTTTAGATTCACAAGTACCAGGAGATCAGAAATATTTCGTAGCATTTTCTGCGTTGGAATTGTGAACGCTATATTTTCACAAGTACTAGGAGAGCAGAAACATGTCGAAGTTTTTTCTGGGCTGGAATTTGTGAACACTATAGATTCGCAAGTACCGGGAAAGCAAAACATGTCGAAATTTTTTACCGGGCTAGAATTTTATTACGAGTTTTAAAAGATTCACAAGTACAAAGAGATCAGGAACATGTCAAATTATTTTTGGGCAAGATTTTTTTTTAAGCAGAGCAGAAACTTTTCGAAGTATTTTCAGGCCTGTTTTTTTTTTACTATTGTTAAGTAAACGTTGGGCCGCTATCTTACCTGATGTTAAGAGATGATACGGTCTAAGGTGGAGCACGCTTGCCTAGAATTCCGAGCGCTACCGATTCACAAGTACCAGGAGAGCAGAAACATACCGAAGTATTCCGGGGCCGGAATTACGAGCGCTATAGATTCACAATTACCAGGAGAGCTGAAACATCTTGGAAGTTTTATGGCGCTTGAATTATGAGCGCTTTAGATTCACAATTTTCACAAGTACTAGGAGAGCAAAAACATGTCGAAGTAATTTCTGGGCTAGAATTTGTGAACGCTATAGATTCGCAAGACCCGGAGAGCAAAAACATGTCGAGGCATTTTGTAGCTGGAATTACGAGCGCTACAGATTCAGAAGTACCAGGAGAGCAGTAACATCTTGAAGTATTTTTTGGGCTGGAAATTCTGAACGCTATAGATAGATTCCCGAAAATAACCAGGAGAGCAGACACACGTCGATTTATTTTCGGCGCCGGTGTTGTGAGATGAGATGAGATGAGATTTTTCTCACCACAATCCTACTAATATTATTAAAAAAACCAGTCCAAGTACTTTCTCGAAGCTGGAAATATGAGCGCTAAAGATTTTCTTTCGAGTACCAGCAGAGCAGAAACATGTCCAAGTATTTATGGTAGTTTTTTTACTGGAAAATAAATAGCTTTCATTGCAAGCGATTCAAAAGTACCAGGATAACAAAAACATGTTGGAGTATTTCTGAGGCTGGAAATATGAGCGCTAAAGATGCATAAGTACCAGGAGACTAGACATGTTTAAGTATTTTTGAGCAAGATTTTTTTACCAGGAGTACAGAAACATGTCGAAGTTTTTACTGTGCTGGAATTGTGAACACTTTAGACTCACAAGTACTAGGAGAGAAGAAAAATATCCAAATAGTTTTGGAGCTGGTATTGTGAGCGCTAAAGTTTCACAAGTACCAGGAGACCACACACATCAAAGTATTTCCGGGGCTTTAATTGCAAGCGGTTTGGATTCAAAGGCACCAGGTAACCAGAAACATATCGAAGTATTTAGAATTTAGGATTTAAAAGATACCAGGAGAACAGAAACATGTTGAAGTAATATCGAGGCTAAAAATATGAGCGCCAAAGATTCACAATACCAGGAGTTATTCAAAATATTTTTCGCAAGAATTTTTCTGAGCTGAAAATCAAAATCAAATTTTGGTCGTTTGAAAAAAATATTTCTACCAAAATGTTCATCATTACATTTCCTACATTTCCATTAGTGAAAGTACAAAATCAAAATAATCGTTATTTTTCGAGAACATGCATGTTTTCAATAATTATTTCTCATTTTCTGTAGTTTCGTTGTGTAATTAGTTAATCTACCATTTTGAAGCCAAGATTATGATAAAATTTAATGTATTTTTTATAAGTTGATATTTGGATAAAGAGTATATAGCTCCAAAAAACTGCACATAAAACCCAATTCCAAGCATCAAATTATATCACTCCGTACCTCAACTCTGTGTCCTGTCGCAATGTTTTTAGGGTCAGAACAACTTCTCTTCTCTTAAATACTTCTCTATTAGCCGCGATAGCAGCAGTCACCCCCTGTCATCGTAATTCACACAATCCATTGTAATAATTGTACTAATAGCTTCTCATTCGTCAGTTTCTCATTAAACAATTATGTAAGTGTTTCCCACCTACGTTAGAAGACTGTTAATTATGTCAGCCGGCTGTAGGTACCTACCGCCGGGCAGCTAATCAACGGGATCTCGCACAATATGCGCTAATTAGTTGGTAGTCGGCGTCGGAATCAATCGTCGGCGATACTAGAACACTTACTTTATGTTTCTGTATATACCTGTAAATTTGTCTGAATAGAGGCCATTAATTTGGTAAACTGTCTTTAAGGAATGGAGATCTTAAAGATAAATAAACGGGAAAATATTAGAATTTGTTTTTTTGTCTAAATGTGTGTGATTATTTTTTTTGCCAATTACTTTGATTCAAGCTTTACCTTTTGACAGGCGTCTTCTGGGCTCTATCGATATATCATAGACTTCAACCATAGTTTTTCGTCAGGCGAGATCGAGGTCAACATCTGGTTCATTGCGAAATAATAAAATCCAGTAAAATGCGAGTTGGACTCGCTCACGAAGGGTTCCGTACTATAATAAGAACTTCCTCCTTTTTTGGAAGTTGGTTAAAAAGCACATTTCTTCTAAGGCCCCCACAATTCCTTAAATACCTATTTATTTTAATTGTATTTAATTCCCACTCTAGTCTACCTATTCTGGTTCATGAGATACAGCCAGACCGATAGACGAACCAACTACGAAACCGACTGCAGTCCAAAATTTAGATAACCAGCTTCAATGACACCATACTAAAAGGGGAGTCAATTAAAGGAGATTAAGCGTCGAACCCACCGCGGTGCACGCTATGCACGGCCACGCGGCGCATTTGCTGCGTGGGTTCATTTGTTTGACAACGTGGGCCTACGTTTCCACTGCAGTTTACGCTACACGCGCATGACTATGTATGTACAACTGTGGCATGGCACACCGCGGCACACGGAGAGGCTAAGCACGTTTTAGCGTTGAGCTACGTGAGCGCCATATCGAGCAAGCCACGCGTGTGCCAATGACGTCAATTGATGCGTAGCGTGTCCGTGGGTTGCTGTGTACACAATCTCATACATTTTCATGCAAGGCGAAGCCTCACACACGTGCATAGCCTCTTCGTGCGTTGCGGTGGGTTTCCGCCTTTAGTGTTCTTTTGAATTGTAGGTATTGATCGTTCTTACCACAACGATCATTAATGGAAATGAGCTAAGAATAGACCCTATAACTAAAGTAGAAAATATCAAGAGTTAATTAAATTCCCAATCAAGTGGCTTCTTTAAATGTTTAATTACTGCTGAAGCCTTTTAGTAACATCTAACAAGCAAGTGAAATATTTTATTAATCTGTAGTAACGTAATGTAACAATTTGTTTAACCATTTCGCAATAAAATTATGGCTTATTTTGCCGTGGCAATTTAAAATGTTTTTTTTTTATTCGTTGATGCACACTAGAAACTTCTCCTGTATCGTGGGTGTTTACAGGCATATATACTCACATACACAAACAGCCAGACCCAGAACAACTTCTTGTAGGCCATACAAATATTTGTTCCATGCGGGAATCGATCAACCACCATTAGGGCCGGCGCAGCGGGTAATCAATACTAAGACCTTAACAGGAGCACTCTCGATTCTTATCACAGCTAAAAATGTTAAGAAAGCTCTCAATGAAAGAGGATAAATCACGACGGTCTCAGTATTGAGCACTTGCAGCATGCGGGATGCCACTTGCCCAGGCTGTTGGCATTACTATTTAACCAGTGTAAGTATCTCACACTCCCACTTGCCTGATAGTATGATGAGGACGGTGGTCGTGCCGGTAATTAAAAACAAAACGGGTGACTCGTCAGATCGGTCGAATTATAGGCCTATCTCTCTAGCTACGATTACCGCTAAAGTGCTTGACAGTGTGGTAAATGTGCAGCTAGAGAAACATCTGCGTTTGCACGATGCACAATTTGGTTTTCGACCTGGCTTATCTACCAAAAGCGCCATTCCTTGCCTTAAGCATACTGTCGGGTACTACACTGATAGGAGTACACCAGTCTACGCAGTGTTTCTAGATCTTTCCAAGGCCTTTGACCTAGTGTCATACGACATACTTTGGGATAAGTTAAAGGCAACGGGAATGCCTGAGGAATTGGTAAATGTTTTTAAGTACTCGTATGGCAACCAAACAAATGTTGTTAGGTGGCGGAATAAGTCTTCTGAATCGTATAGGTTGGAGTGCTGCGTGAGGCAAGGGGGGCTAGTAACTTATTGTAATATTGATCTTGACTTTATTTGAATGATTTTTGTATTTTAATTAAACAATTTTGCAATTCATAAATAATTAACTTACAAATGATATCAATAATTTTGATAATATTTGTATGCCTTCTGGCGGAACATTGTTAGCACTTTATACTTACACTAGCTGACCCGTGCAACGTCGTCTGCGTAACATTTTTCATTACTGCTCCGCTCCTATTGGTCTTAGCGTGATGATATATAGCCAATAGTCTTCCTTGATAAATGTACTATCTAACACAGAAAAAAAATTTCAAATCGGACCAGTAGTTCCTGTGATTAGCGCGTTCAACCAAACAAACAAACTCTTCTGCTTTATAATATTAGTATAGATTTTTGTAATATTTTTTACCATATCCTATGTTCACAAATAAATAAATAAATAAACTTGTACCTGAATGCTTTGATCGAGGGACTCAGCGGTGCGTATGTGTTTTGTTGACGGGCTGTGTTTCAACAACATAAGCTACGCCGATGAAATGGTTCTGCTGGCTCCCTCGATTGGTGCTCTAGAAAACTTGTAGAAATCACAAGAAAAATCGGAACTCATGGTTTTTAAGGCCGTTGGCAGGAAATGTCCAGAAAATGTGCCAGAGGTTAAAATCAACGACGTCCCGATTCGGCAGGTTCATCAGTTTAAATACCTTGGTCATTTACTTTGTGGCTAAAATAATAACAGCCGCACAGGTCGATCTGCAAGTTTAAGCAACGCTTGTCGAGGTTGGTCTGTGGATGGGTGACCATCTGATTATACCGAGTTTCCTCCGTGCCTCGGAATGCACGTTAAGCTGTTGGTCCCGGTTGTCATTTCGAGATCTTAGGCAGTCGTTACGGATAGTCAGAAGCCAGAAAATCTGACACCAGTCTTGCCAAGGAGTATCGTGTTACCCAGTCAATGTGTTGTGGAGGTCTGGTAGGCAGCCGCTCCACGTAAAATACTGGTATTCAGTTGAATCCGGTTTGACTGGAAGTCGACCCCAATATAGTTGGGAAAAGGCTAAGCAGATGATGATGGTCATTTACTTTGTGACGACCTTAGGGATAATGTCGAAGTGGAACAGGAAAGCAGGGCGTTGGCGGTTTGGCCGCACATTTTGGCCCGTCAGGCAAACCTGCCTGATGTTTCTTTAGAGCAAACTGCACGTCCCTGTACTCGAGCCCTCTGTGAGTCAATTGTACCGAACGGGCCGCCAATGCGCTGCGCGTCCAGTATAACAACGCTTTCAGGGTGCTGATGGGGCTGCCACGTTATTGTAGCGCATCAGGGATGTTTGCTGAAGCCAGAGTCAACTGTCGTGCGCAAGTAGGGTGCGTCCCTTCTGGCCAGATTGCGTAACAGCGGCAACAGCCTCCTGAAAGTTATTGCGGTTATGTTTGATGAGAGTCCCATAATCTCATCAAAACAACTAGGTTTCTTATAACATAAGTACTAACATAGGATATGAGATATTTTGTAACTAATATCTTTGTAAGAATTTTGTCTGTTGCTGTTTGTGTGTGTCTGTTTTGGACTATAATTGTCTGTAAAAATAAATAAATAATAATAAAAAATAATCCTCCTTGACAAAACAGCCGGTCGATTCTGAAACAAGTCGAAGTGAAACTAAGCGAGCTGTCATTATTTTAATTACTTGGACTGACAGCTCACTTTGTGATCACTTCACCCAATCCTTCACTTCGACATGTTTACAGAATTGCACTGCCCATCCAGGGTCCGACGCCGACGTAACCTTGAAGATAAACCGACGCGACCGACAGCCACGTGCTCCAGAATCGTCCTTTTATCCGGGACACAAAGTAGCCACAGCTAAAGTGTAGATAGATGAATACTTACTGAAATGATAACTTCCTATGAACGAACATTTGTCCTTTTTAAAATTTAACTATTAAACAATTTTTATTTGACCTTATATTTCTAGAAATTACTCTTCTTTTTGTGTAGATTGACTCAACTTCTGAAACTTTCTCTTCTGTCAGGCACGCGTTTGACCACTATCTCACCTGATAGTAAGCGATGATGCAGTCTAAGATGGAACACGCTTACCTAGAAGTAACCTATTCACTCTTGAATTAAAGACTCCCAGGTTGTAGCTATCAGGAAACACAGACTCCGGTAGGATATTCCACTCCTTTGCTGTACGCACTATAAATGTGATCCCAAAACGTTTTGTGCGTATGGGTGGGATACCATCATGTACCGGTGGTGCATCGCCGTTTGTCTTGTGGTCCGATGATGGAACGGGCTTAGTGGAATTAAATTATGCAATTCCGTCACATATTTCCCAAAAGTAAGTAAGTAAGTAAGGGGGGGGGGGTAGTAAGTATTTATAAGTATAAATTAAGTTATGATTAATTAAGGCGCATTTAGGTATCGCATTGGGTTAGCCTGTAATGGTAAATGTATGTAGGAAGATAAATAAATAAATAAATAAATAACTTACTTAGGAATTAATTAGTCATGTGGAATCAACAGCAATATTATATCCGTTGGACGAACTCGGTACCGTCTTAGACATAGTAGTTCAATGGAAACCTCGGAAGCAAATAAATTACACAGAGCAGCGAAACATATTTGTGGTCACTGCAAGTAACGGAATAGTCTCCCTTCCATAGAAACCGAGCGTCACAGTCACCGTAAATAATAAAACTGTTAAAATTAAACAATAAAGTATAGATATAACTAATAACTAAGATTGAAACAAAGTTTTTTTTTTAATCATTGTTTGCCTCAGGGCTGCGCTAAACACGTAAGCAGCAGTTTTTTCAGACAGACTGATATGGTCTGACAGTTCCTTTAATGAATGTTAAAAAAGACGGATCATAGTTTTCACACAAACAAAATCTAAAACAAAAAATAAACAAATGGCATACGTATGTCATAAAATGGAACTATGCTAGAATCTTGATGACTTTTAATCTTTTTGTTTAAAAGCTCAGTTTAAAAATAAAATGTAACTAAAAACCAATGTAAATACAATAATAACTATTACTTAATCAATTGAACCGTGAGTTTAAGCAGCAGTCTATTTATTTATTGTGTAAAAAGTTAAATCAAGATTGTTTACCTTTATTTAACTACCTTTCTAGTATATGGTCTTAGCGGCAAGAATATTTTTGTTAATAACGGCTGTGGCCTCTGCCGGGGCGTGCAGACATTCCAAGCTCTGTGCAAATGCCGAATGTTATCTCTTGCGAAGGATGCCTTACCTCGCAATTAGTTACTGCACATATTGCACAGCAATATTGAGGAGCCGGGCAAGTCCATTCAGAGTTCCATCCATTCGGCTCGCTGCCCTAGAGTAGTTACCTACTCCCAATTGCTAAGTGCATCGCATATGTAACACTGTTGTTGGCTACTATTTTTTAATTGAGATGTATTTGCTTTTGACTCTAGTCTAGGTCATAGATGACAGAGACAAAGTCTACGATGGAACGAGCTTACATAGAAGTAGCCTGTTCAATCTAACTTTGAAAAAATTTAGGGTTGTAAGCGTTCGGAAACACAGACGCAGGCAGAGAATAGGGAATATGCATAAAAAAAATATATTATATAAACAGTTTATCTAAAAATATACAAAAATACATTACTAACAGTGGAAATAGAATCAAAATTGCTCGAAAAACAAGCGAGATAATATCATTAGTTTAAATAAATATGTCTGTCCCTCTCGCGAAAACGCTGTTTTCTATGGCAGCTGTATAGACGTCACGTAATGTGACGTCAAATTCCATGTCGGACTTCTCGTTCTAATAGTAATCTTTGAAGCGTTGTAACTTCATCGCTGATGAAGATATTAAAAAAATATTTTCTTGAGTGTTTGCTGGAGCTTATAAGTAATTCATTTTGTAAATAAAAAAATCGCGTGCATATTCCCTATTCCACTCCTTTGTTGTGTTCCCCACAAATTTTTTTTCTTTTTATAAAAATAAAAAAACCTTTCCCCACACTATGAATTTCTCCTGCATCGTGGGTGCGTTTACAAACATACGAAGTCACATACCCAAACATCCAGACCCGGAACAACTATCTGTAGGTCATACAAATATTTGTTCCGTACGAGAATCGAACCTACGACACGCGACGCAGTAGTCGATCGTTCAACCACTGCGCCAACCGTGCCGTCAAACATTACGAAAGACGCTTGGAAACGCGTAGTGCGAGTTGAAACAACAAGGTAGGGATGGTAAGTTGCAGTGCGTTCGGGATGTCTGATGGTAGAAGGGGGCTAGTGGGTTGAGGTCAGTTCTTGAGCACAATCTCCGAAGTACAATTGGAGAAGACCGACAAGCAGGCAACTTTGCGGTGATGAGCCAAGCTTTGTTACAATCGATTCAATAGCCTACTACAAGCCGCAAAGAACTCAAGTCGTTGATTGAACTAAAATAAACGCCATCAGCTGCATAATAATATGACTCCTTGGAAAGTGACTTGTTTGGAACTTTTGTGTCGATTTCTGCGGCCGAGTTTTTTGACACAAGTCCTATACAAAAAGAACTTCTGTAGACTTATTATGAAAAGTGTAGTCTCTTTAAAACAATGTTTGTACTTGATGCAACTTGGTACGGGATTCTATATGTATATCCATGAGCATTGTCCTTTGTTAAATTCCAACGTTTTACTTTGTTACATTTTTTAATTAGAATAGAATAGAAAACATTTATTCGACACAGACACAATACAACAGCAAATAAACATATTATTAAAAAGAGTAACAAAAACATAATTAAATAAAAATAACGATAGGTAGTATGATCTACAGTAAAATTGTGCTGAGCGTGCCCATGCCGAAAGGGTTACCATCTCAGCATATGCTGGGCGTCAGACACCCTGTGCTGGTTTTCAGTTGGCACCATATTGACACACAATTCAAATTTTTTTATTTTACAAAATACATGAGCACTAATAATCGTCGGAAGTTAGCGCACGGTTCCCATCTGTCGTTTTCGTGTTTTAATATAAAGATCTTAGCCGTTATCTCGTTAGGATCTACCAGAGATGTATAGTAGCGAGGGATGTTTTTGTTAAGAACCAATAAAATCGCTTGCGCCTTGCCAGATACCAACTTGATGCCCTTGAGTCAATTGAGGAACGAGCAAAGTCAAAGTCAAAGTCAAACATTTATTTCAATTAAACCATTTACAGGCACTTTTGAATTGTCAAGGTCGGTCGGTCCAAAAAGATGAAGCTATTTGCACGTTCCAAAGCGTAGATCTCTATGGAGAAGAACGCGCAAGAAACTCCGCGGACACTCTTTTAAAAATAATAAATTGTTACAAAGTTTTGTTGACATCGTGTTGAAATTATACAAACATGTGAAAACGATGTGACGAGCATGAGCCAAGAGGATCAATGATAGACTCGTCGAATCGAAGCTCCAAAGTCTTGAGCATCGGCGCCGAGTTGCTGGACTGTCGGTTTTCTATCGGTTGCATTTTGGGGAGTGTGCGACGGAATTGCATAATTTGATTCCGCAAAGCCCGTTCCATCTTCGGATCACATGACGTATGGTGGCGGCGCGCCACCTGTACATGGTGGGTGGACATCCCACCTTTTCGCAAAAACGTTTTGGGAATATATTCATTGTGCGTACAGCTTAGGAGTGGAATTCTCTGCCTGAGTCTGTGTTTCCTGATAGCTACAATCCAGGAGTATTTGAGTCAAGAGTGAATAGTCTAGGCAAGCGTGCTCCATCTTAGACCGCATAATCGCTTAACATCAGGTGAGATAGTGATCAAACGTATGCCTATCAATATTAAAAATAGGCTAGGTGAATGAAGCGATTCTATTGGTACACATCTTCGCACATCGCTAGTGGAAACGCAGCCTAGTCTAGTGGTTGCAGGAGCTAAGGGCGGGTTGTTTCAAACGGTTGGTTAACGTAACATATGTACGTTAAAAAGTAACGATTACGGAAGATTTTTAACGTTCGGTAAATAAGAAGCGTTGTTTCAAAGCATTTTGGCATAAATTCCTGCTCATCCCAATAGCTCAAGTTATTAACAAATGGCTTACCTAAATACCTTTTTTTGCCCTCTACCCTTTTTGTGTCATCAGAAGAACTGCTTTGACGAATTCAAATGAAAGTTCACAGTATTGTTCTGTTTGACGCAACTAAAGTAACGTTAACCAGAGGGCCAATTCAACTAATTTTTAAAAACTTTCTCATTCGCATGTCAATTTCAAACTGCCAAAAAAGCCTTAATTTTCATACTTTTGTGACAGTTTGCGATTGAGATGCGAATGCCATCCGAATGTGAAAATTAGTAGAATTGGCAAACAGTGCTCTCAAACCATCAGTTAAAGTAATCGTTATTTATTTGCGTGCGTTAACGCAAAACACTGTAAAACAACAATTTTTTTGGTTAATGTTAGCACCAGTTTTGACGTTTACGTGTGCGTTAAGTGAACGTGAAACAACCCGCCCTTAGTGAAAGTACTGTCCTATTATATTGGCGATAATTAACTTAGCCGAGACAATTAGTTTGGGGTTAGATGATGCGCCCAACTGCCTATAATTATGTCACATCATTGGCTGTGGTGATGGCTAAACAATAGAACGGCTTATCTATTGCTGACTAGCCATATTGAGCCAGTGTTTTTTAGGGTTCCGTACCCGAAGGAACCGTCCGTCCATCCGACTGTCTGTCATCGGGTGGTATCTCAAGAACCGACATAGGTATGACAGTTGAAATTTTACACGCTCTGTAAAATTTCATTTCAAACAAAAAAAAAAAAACAAAGGGTAAGTTCGTAAGACTTACGAATTTTCGATCAGGTCACGTGTCCTGACGCGAGTTTAACATTTTATACTCCTCCCAAGAAAAATGCTCAACGCCGCTAACGAAGTTTTCACTTCTAAATTATTTTGGATTAATGAATGAAGGGGATTATAGTACGGAACCCTTTGTCTGAGAGCCCGACATGGTCTATTTGACGACCGCCATTGGCGGTCGGGACCACCGCCTTTCGAAGCATCTTCCCATTGGCAAATCAGGTGATTCAAGCCTACAATGTCCGAGCCGAACTGCAAACAACTTTACACAGAATGCTTCTCGTGGGAATCGAACCCACGACCACCGGGTCACAAGGCAAGCCACTTAAATGAAATTCAATTTGAAGTTACCTTTGTACACAATACCAATACAGATCAAAGAGTTAAAATTTAATAGACACACCACATGTAAGCTGGAGACCTCAGTACATTGTGTATTGTGTCTGTACTCCTCTTTCCGAGAGACTAAACAAGCGCAATTCACTCCGGTAACCAAAACCTGATGGCAAAAGCCGTAGAGGAGTGGACGGAGTGTTCCCTACCCAACAATGTAAATGTGGTCAGAAACGTGTGTGAGAAACAAACAACTTGTGCAGCTAGTAGTTGCTTGTGTCGTTCTAGAATAAGGATATTTAATTTAGTTTCTTAAAACTTTGAGATAAGACAAGACGCAATAAAAATAATGTTTAAAATTGTCAGTAAGTAGTGTTGAGCGTTTTAAAATGATGGATAAAATCACTATCACTACATTTTATAAAAAAAGTCCTCCGCCTCGTATGTCTGTTCGCGATAAAATCAAAAACTACTGCACCGATTTTCATGCTGTTTTCACCAATGGATAGAGTGGTTCTCGAGGAAGATTTTAGTGTATAATTTGACAAGCGGACGAAGCCGCGGGCATCAGCTAGTGTAGAATAAATGATATGATGGCTGAGCATACTCAGTCCACTCTTCTATGTCTTTAGATTTGGCCCACAGCAAATACGAACACTTTGATAACCTTGTACACACAAAGTTTCGAACCTTTCAATAAATAACTATTTTTGAAATCTTATTTGCTTGATCAAATTGGTTCTTACAACGTTTTATGCAAATACGATTTTCGATTTAAGTTGGTATTTTGGTAAAAAATACGATTTTCGATTTATGTTGGTATTTTGGTGATGGTAAATACAACTCACACTCAGGCCTCGTGGCTAAATAATAACAGCCGCACATGTCGGTCTTCAAGGTTAAGCTACGTTTGCCGAGGTTGGCCTGTGGATGGGTGACCATCTTAACATACCGAGTTTCCTCCGTGCTTCGGAAAGCACGTTAAGCTGTTGGTCCCGGCTGTCATTTGGACATCTTTGGCAGTCGTTACGGATAGTCAGAAGCCAGACAATCTGACACCATACTTGCCAAGGAGTACCATGTTATCCAGTTAATGGGTTGTGGAGGTCTGGTAGGCAGCCGCTCCACGTAAAATACTGGTACTCAGCTGAATCCAGTTTGACTGGAAGCCGACCCCAATATAGAACCGTATTTTGTTCAACTTACAGCTTCACACTGACCGGTAAATTGCAAAAAACATAAAAATATTTGAATTTCGCGGGCTACCCTGGAGCTTCCACCTTAAAGGATGGGAAATCATCAAATGACTCCTCCCGCTCTCGGTAAAGCAGTAGGGAGTGTCAGACGCCTACTGACTAAAACCTATCCGTGTTGCCAATGCTCTTTGCGTTCCAGGGCAGTTCTTTCGAATAAATTCCGCAACCCTGCAGTATAGAGCCTACAATTTGGAAGGCCTCATAAAGTGGCCCGATGCTGATTCTGTGGTGAGGTGATATAGACCTTCAATACTTTTTTTTTTATCTACACTAATATTATAAAGCAGAAGAGTTTGTTTGTTTGTTTGGTTGAACGCGCTAATCTCAGGAACTACTGGTCCGATTTGAAAAATTATTTCAGTGTTAGATAGCCCATGTATCGAGGAAGGCTATAGGCTATATATCATCACGCTAAGACACATAGGAGCGGAGAATTAATGGAAAATGTGGCAGACTAAGTTGCGCGGGTCTGCTAGTTTCAAATATTTAAATAGAACGGCCGAAGCCAATTACACTATTTAACATAATTATAATCGATTTTACTCAATCATGCTTCTGCTCACAAAAATTCAAACATTCTGACATTATCATCTTCCATTCATCCGCAAACATAATTATTATCAAGACCTGTTTTTGAGTCCAGGAGAGCGTTAATAGAGGCTACAGTCCGCCAAATAGGTGACTTGGAGTGTGCAATAATACGGCTAGTTGGAACAGCCAGTAAGCAGTGCTTTCTGTCACCACAGTAATTGTCTGGGACAAATAGATTGCAGACTTCGTTATGCAGATCAGGATCATCGATAATCCCCCTAGAATTTTAAATATTACAGCCATCTGATTACGCGGCCGTCTTACTTCTAGAGAGTTGAAACTTAAGCAATCCAATTTACCCAACTATATTGGGGTCGGCTTCCAGTCAAACCGGATTTAGCTGAATACCAGTATTTTACGTGGAGCGGCTGCCTACCAGACTTCCACAACCCGTTAACTAGGTAACACGGTACTTCTTGGCAAGACTGGAGTCAGATTTACTGGCGTCTGACAATTCGTAACAACTGCCAAAGATCTACAAATGACAGCCGGGACCAACGGCTTAACGTGCTTTCCGAGGCACGGAGGAAACTCGGTATGTTAATATGGTCACCCATCCACAGATCAACCTTGGCAAGCGTTGCTTAACCTGGAAGATCCATCTGTGCGGCTGTTAAATGTTTAGCCACGAGCTCCTAAACCCGTACATGTGCTTGTAAAGGTACCGGAGGAATGCTTTTTGTACTTTCTGTAGAACCAACGCATACTGCTTGTCAAAAGGATTCGAATGGTCGATCACTGATTTCAAAATGGTTGATTTTGACAAGTTTGGTAATCTACTAACATAATGGCGTCATAATGTCGTCATTATGACATTCTAATGATCAATCACTGACACGCCACTGAAAGAAAGCCATATGAATGGTAATCTCGTACATAATGACAGATTTAGTATTTACGAACTTCTCACTACTTCAGATTGCTTATAACACTAATAAATAATATGTAAAACTTAATATAAATAAAATCTGGCATGAATAAATGCTCAAATTTAGCTCGGTTTTATAATAATAGCAATACGGCATTCCTAACGCAATTCTATTACGAGACCATTGACGTTCCAGTGACCGGCCACTGACGTGCCAGTGACCGTGCGATTATGAATTCAGCAGATTACGAACTTTTAGCAAAATGACAATGGCATGACAATGGGATCGTGTCGGAATGACAAATATATAAAAATAGCAGACTCGGGCCCCTGTATGGTAGCTGTGGACGTCTTTCGGCAGAAATGAGAATGATACATTTATGGTCAATGATATATAAAACTATACATAGATACGTTGTCCGCACTCTAAAATGACAACATGAAATGAAGCCAATTGGCCACATCGCGCTTAGTTACGCACCAACCTGTCGCGCGACACTACGTTTGTTTTGATGTCAATTTGATTATTACTTATCCTGTGACGTAACTGAAGATGTATATTTATCTCCCTCTAGCATCAGGCATCCCGCCGTACGGTGACATATTTTCTTTCCCTTTCTTCATGCGTGTTAGTAGCTATCTAGTATTTTCGCCGTTTTTAAGCGCCGCGATGTTGGTTTATGACGTGTCTATATTTAATACGTCATTGTTTATGGTCTTATTAATTTTATCCAATAACTAATCGGATCGCCTCGCCCGCATGATCATACTCCCGGAATATATATAACCTATTTACCCTCATAGTTCCCGTTTTCGTGGGATTTCCGAGATGAAAACTATCTTATGTTCTTACGCAGGTCTCAAACTAACTTTGTACAAAATTTCATCCAAATCGGTTCAGTGGTTTAGGCATGAAGAAGAGACAGTCAGACAGACAGACAGAGTTACTATCGTATTTATAATATTAGTAGGGATTGATATTAACGAACTTTTTGACATGAAAATAGTCCGCAAAATGAGGACACTACTCTTCTACGAATCATTGTAGGGCTCCGGAGAGCTCTACAGTTAATACAGTCATCATTACCCCGCTCGGATGCAGCGCTTCAGTCCGCTGTAAAGCGCTTTTGACCCAGTTGCAGCTGAATTCGACAGTTATTATAGATAAAGTTATTTGATGAGATATTTTCGTCATTTTGTTTAAATATCTGAAAAGTAAAATAGAGAGAGGAGTGAAAAAATAAAACCAAAATAAACTATTTAAAACTTTCCTCAAAAACTTTATCTTCGCTTGAAGCTCGTACATACGAATTGCATTATTTATTTATTTATATATACTTTATTGTACACCAAATGAAAAATACATAAAAGAAACCTTAAACTAACAAAACATACAATTGGCGGCCTTATAGCATTTCGCGATCTCTTCCAGGCAACCTGTAATGGATAGAGAAGCACTTGGTGCAAATGTACAGATAAGCTATCTGTTGCAAAGACAAAAAGTAGGAAATACAATATACCAAAATAAATAAATACATACATATTAAATTATTAAACATAACAGAAAAAAACACAGACAGACATATTTAGTTTAAATAAGAATATATGTAACAACTAGCTGACCCGCGCAACTTCGTCTGCGTCACATTTTCCATTAATGCTCCGCTCCTATTTGTCTTAGCGCGATGACATATAGCCTATAGCCTTCCTCGATAAATGGGCTATCTAATACTGAAAGAATTTTTCAAATCGGACCAGTAGTTCCTGAGATTAGCGCGTTCAACCAAACAAACAATCAAACATACTCTTCTGCTTTATAATATTACTAGCTGACCCGCGCAACTTCGTCTGCCTCACATTTTCCATTACTGCTCCGCTCCTATTTGTCTTAGCGTGATGATATATAGCCTATAACCTTCCTCGATAAATGGGCTATCTAACACTGAAATAATTTTTCAAATCGGACCAGTAGTTCCTGAGATTAGCGCGTTCAACCAAACAAACAAACAAACAAACAAACTCTTCTGCTTTATAATATTAGTATAGATATAATTATAGTATAGATTAAAAAATTATAATAATATTAACATCGGAAAGTAATCACAATGACAAGTAGTGCCCCTTGACAAGTCTTTTAAAAACAGGCAGCGATTGCGCGCGCTTTAACACTGGCAATGCATTCCTTGTAAATTATAAAAAAAATCCATTCATTGTAAAAAAAAACGCTCAAGGAAACTCTTCAAATTTTGTCCTATGAAGATACAGAGAAGTTGTTGGAGGTATTGAAATAAAGTTTTGTTTGTGTATATACTATTTATTTTATTTTTGTAGGTTAAGTTAGAATACTAAGGTTATAGGAAGTATGATTTTTACACTATTTACTGTTTTTTACATACATATAAGATAGCTATTTAATTTTATATAATTACCGTGATTATTAACACCCGTGAACTTACCATAGATTTAAGCAAAAAATGTATTTACTGTTTTTACACAAAATTTAATAAATTTGATTTGATTTGATTTGATTCCATAAACAGACAGCTTGGATGGTAAAAGATTTGTCAAATAATGTAGTGAAATGCATTGGCATTTTCAGTTTCAAGTTATCCGATGACCTAAGTAATTTCGTGTGAAAGTCGCAAAGATACTGAAATCGTTTCCTTAGGTAAAGAGGAGTGGGAGAAGAAAAGAGCGCATTATACAAGAGGGAAAAAATATGAGAATTCCGGCGAAGGCGACTTGGCAACCACTTGTGTTTAACACGGAAATCGAAAACATGGTCATATTTGAGCAAAACAAATATGAACCGGATGCAAAAAATTTGAAGGCGTTCGAGTTTATAAAGTTGCACTTCAGTAAGGTCAAGATAGCTGACAGCTGCCTAATCAAAGATGGGTGGAAGAAGAGATTGTGCAAGCTCAATCTTGATGGCAGTCGGCACAAAATTACGCAATCTTCTAAGAGATGCAGCAGATGCGAATAGTTTTCGGCTTACCTACTTCTTGCAGCTGGGCAGTCCAAGAGAAGTTCATGTCAATAAAAATCCCTAAGTTTTTTACTTTGTCACTAACCAAGTTTCTTTTGACAACTCTGTTATATCCCCTGATATAACAGAGTTGTCAAAAGAAACTTGGGGTACAGTCGACCAGTCAACCCTTGGGATAGTCCTTGAACTGCCCACAACTATAAAATTATAAAATAACTTGAGAGTTTGTGAACTTTCGATAAATTGTCAACTAAACATTCGGAATAGTTTTTTACGCATCAAGTTTATGATTTCTGAAATTGATTTGAATTTCATTCACTCTTCGAAGTTACATTAAAAATATAAAAAAGGGGAATATATTTTTCTAGTCTTTGAGTATTATATTTTTGTTGTACCTGGATTTTGTAGAAATTTTTGATGAATGATTTTTTTTTATACTTGAAGATTTTTGTTATAATTATTTTAATTCATATTTATGAGATCTAGATATCTCATAAATATGAATTAAAATAATGAAAAATAAAGAATGAACTTATGATTGTTCAACTGGAAACGTTATTTTCGACGGAATGAAATACTTACAAGGTCTAGTAAACAATCACGAAATTATTTTTGTAAATATCTTCATCAGCGATGAAGTTATAAAGCTTCAAAGATTACAATAAGAACGAGAAGTCCGATATGGAATTTGACGTCAAAGTTCATGACGTCTATACAACTGCCATAGAAACCAGCATTTTCGCGAGAGGGACAGATATTTGATTAAAATATTTATATCTCGTTTGATTTTCGATAAATTTTGATTCTATTTTCACTGTATTATATTTTTAGATAAACTGTATACGTAGATAATAAATATTTTTTTCACGCATATTCCCTATTGATTTTCAATTATCTTTAAGTGTAAGTCATCATTTAATTATTTACTTATTACCGTCATACCATCGAAATTTTAGTAAGTATTTAGCTAATTATTCCAGAATCTACTACAGTACCTACCTACTTAGACATACCTTCTAACGACACCTACAAGAGATGAATCAAACTTGTATGCATTAAAAAAAACTGCAGGTAGCTTAGTAAAGTTGGCCCCGATGCTATTACCAATGGGTAACACATATCGGCCCTGTTTTTAAGCATGTAAATATTGCTCGCAGAACAGACGCGATGGAGCCGAAAAGTTCTGGAGTGGCCGACCGTACCGGAAAACGCAACGTTGGAAAGCCTCCCACAAGGTAGACCAATGACCTGGTGAGGTACCCGATGGATGCGAGACGCACAGGACAGGTTGTCACGCGCGGGTTGGTCTATGTCCAGCAGTGGCCGTAATAGCCGTAAAAGTGACTGTAGTCACTGTTAATTAAACAAAATGACTATAACCGTATAACACGCTAGCTGCGCCTGTTTTTGCGAGTTTTAGGCATCGTTCACACCAAACGTAGGTATTATCTGCCGCTGACTGTGAATCCGCTTGACTGGGTCAGCTGCGCCAAATATGAGTCACGTTATGACGTAGATTGCGCGCGGCTAGATAAAAAAACGCACCAGCTGCACGCCAGATGTTTATGTTTACGTAAACATTTTTTATCGTCGCCTCTTAGTTCAAGGCCCACTTAACTATTTCGTTTGTTCGAAAGCTGATAAACGGCCCTTTAAACTTACGTTAAGTGTATGATAACGGTTAGTTTCTATATTTTTTAATTAATTTGTAAACATTGAATATTGGTGAAAAAAACACATTATGTGAACTTTGAACAGGAATAATTTAAAAAGTAAATCGATAACATATATATTTTATGACTTGTATGGGTAGCTGGGTTATATCTAAAAACGATAAATAACAAACAACATACTCCACCGTACAAAAACATATATAAAAAAAAAAAATCTACCACCAAACATTAGCCATTTCCCGCCATTTTGCATTATTTACCTTCCGACCCACGGAACAAAAATTCTAATCATAACGTAAATTTCGTTTGTTTTGTTTATGTTTTGGCTGAAATCTATTGCCCAGTAAACATAAAATGCGATAATAATTACTTTTTAGTCAGAACAAGTAGCTAGACTTAATAATTAACAAATTACGAAAGCGTTCTGACAACATGGACGCCTTGTGTATCAAGGGTTATGAAAATGAATATAATACGTGTTAAAACTTACCCACATGTTGAAATCCTTTTGCACACACATTAATCACATCACAATGCACCAATAAAACATTAATTAACACTAATTCACTCACAAACAACATAATAAACAAGTTTATTCGACACTACGTCATTGCGCAACTCGCGTCATACCACAGACTGACTAAAACATTTAATTTCTTTCTAAAAATGGACTCGCCCGTTGCGTGTTTCGTATTTTAAGCATGTAGAAATGTATAAAGATTCGAGTGGAAAAGAGCTAAATGATACAAAATATCGTGTGTTCGACAGAAAAAGACATATTGTGCTGTCAGATTGGCGTTTTTAAAATAGGGACTTTAGTTCCGATGACGCAACTCGAGCCAATAGTGATTTAGGGACTTTTGTCCCTATGACGCAATCGAGCGGGTATGCTCACTGTGCTGTAGTCAGCGACAACGCACTATACGTTCGGTTCGGTGTGAACAAGAAGTTAAATATATTGAAAAGCGATAAACTGCGTAACGCGTGTTCACAGTCAGCGGCGGGCAATACGTTTGGTGTGAACGATGCCTTAAAATAAAAAATATCCTAGCGGAACATATTTCCGGAATAAAAATTATCCTTTGTCCTATTATAGGACATGATCTACACGTGTGCGAAGTAACACCCAAATCCGCGAAGCCGTTAAGATGTGAAGAGTTCAAAAACAAACAAACATATAAATAAACAACTCACTTCATTATTAACTAGCGGTTTTTTCCAGTTCCTGAATAGTTTATAGCTTTCTTCATGAATGTGGCTATCATAATTTACAAAAATAATTTTCCATATCCGACTGGCAGTTCCAGAGATCATCGCGTTTAAACAATCAAATTCTTCAGCTTTATTATAGAGGTAGGTTCTAGCTGACAGGGCAAACGTTGTTTTGCCAAATAAAAAAATAAAACAAAATAGTCTATACCTTTCTCAGATCTACCAAATATACCCACCAAGCCGTTTCGGAGGAGTTCGTTAACAAACAACACAAGATTTTTATATATTACACTAGCTGATACATATAGGCTTCGCCCGCTTGACAAATTATAAACTAAAACCTTCCTCGAGAACCCAGCCACCCATTGGTGAAAACAGCATGAAAATAGGTGCAGTAGTTTTTGAGTTTATCGCGAACAGACAGACAGACAGACGGGGCGGAGGACTTTGTTTTTTAGTATCTAGTGATTAGTATAGAAAAAAAAAACGGGTTGCACTGCGGGAGTGCCGGCAGAAGTGAAAACTTGAACATTAACGCTGTGCATTTTTGAATCATCCGTCTTACGAATTTTCGATCAGGTCACGTGTCCTGACGTCTTACGAATTGTCGATCAGAGGCCTTAGTGTGAGTTTTTTCGACTCACGTTCGAACGCGTTCGATTGCGAGCGCGTTAGAATTTAGTATGGGAAATTAGGTTCTACGAGTGACCACCAGGTGGCACTATAACTAAATTCCCATACGAAATTCTAACGCGCTCGCAATCGAACGCGTTCGAACGTGAGTCGAAAAAACTCGCACTAAGGCCTCTGGTCACGTGTCCTGACGCGAGTTTAACATTTTATACCCATACCCATCCCAAAAAAAGTGCTCAACGCCGCTAAAGAAGTTTTCACTTTAAAAATTGCTATGTGAGGCAGTGCACACGATGGCACGAGTAGTTACGCCACTGGTTGCCTCGTAAAATTGCTATGTGAGGCAGTGCACACGATGGCACGAGTAGTTACGCCACTGGTTGCCTCGTAAAATTGCTATGTGAGGCAGTGCACACGATGGCACGAGTAGTTACGCCACTGGTTGCCTCGTAAAATTGCTATGTGAGGCAGTGCACACGATGGCACGAGTAGTTACGCCACTGGTTGCCTCGTAAAATTGCTATGTGAGGCAGTGCACACGATGGCACGAGTAGTTACGCCACTGGTTGCCTCGTAAAATTGCTATGTGAGGCAGTGCACACGATGGCACGAGTAGTTACGCCACTGGTTGCCTCGTAAAATTGCTATGTGAGGCAGTGCACACGATGGCACGAGTAGTTACGCCACTGGTTGCCTCGTAAAATTGCTATGTGAGGCAGTGCACACGATGGCACGAGTAGTTACGCCACTGGTTGCCTCGTAAAATTGCTATGTGAGGCAGTGCACACGATGGCACGAGTAGTTACGCCACTGGTTGCCTCGTAAAATTGCTATGTGAGGCAGTGCACACGATGGCACGAGTAGTTACGCCACTGGTTGCCTCGTAAAATGTATGTTTTTAGCAGACTTATTTTTAAAGAGAGGAAATCATTCTGACTCTTTCTTCATCAGACTTTTTCTGACCAGTGTTCCTTCAATAGGGAATATGCATGAAAAAAAAAAACTATAATCTACACAGTTTATCTAAAAATTAACAAAATTGTAATACTAACAGTGAAAATAGAATCAAAATTACTCAAAAAACAAACGAGTTATCATTATTTTAAGCAAATATATCTGTCCCTCTCGCGAAAACGCTGTAACGTATTGCAGCTGTAATAATAGGCGTCATGGAATCTGACGTCAAAGTTCATAATTATCAGACTTTTCTTTCTAATTGTAATCTATGAAGCTTTATAACTTCATCACTGATGAAGAAAAATAATTTTATGCTTGTTTTTTAGATCTAAAAAATACTTTTTACAAAAAAATACAACCGACTTCCAAAAAAAAACACTACAAAGTAGGTGTTTTTGTTAGTTTCTTCGTAATTTGACACCGACTTCCGAAATTAAAGTTGTTTTTTACTTTGTAGGGGATTTTTTTGTAAAAAGTATTTTATTTTTCTCTTTTTAGTGGTACCCCACACCTAACAACACTGCAAAATCGCAGAAAAGCAAAATACGCAATGTCGATTACTTGGATGACATAAAACCATCGTCTAAGTAGACGAATTCCAACTATTTCGATTTAAAATCCAAAGTTCGTATTAAAATTGTGATAAAATTTTAATGGGACCAATCTGCAAGTACCTATATCCTTTCAGATAAAACAAGAATTTTTCAAATCGGTTCAGAATTGTCGGAGTTATGAGGTAACAAACATAAAAAAAACATACTATCGAATTGAGAACCTCCTCTTTTTTGGGAAGTCGCTTAAAAAGTATTTCATTTTGAAAAATAATAAAAAAATTGCATGCATATTCCCTATTCCCATTTGAGTGCGAGGGCCACGGTAAATTATTCGAACAATCCTCAAATCTAGCAGTGGGTAACAGCCTGCAGTTTGATAAACTAATAACAGTCTATGCCATCAATGCCACATCTAGTAAAAATTGAATTCATTCATCCATGTTGTGCTTAGTTAAGTGATCGAGTTTATTATCATTCTGTTTACCCACATTTCTTTTGTTGTATTGTTTTGTTATTTTATATACGTACATCTGTGCGCTCTAATATTATTAATCTTAGTTTTAGATAGTTCTTCAGTAAGTGAATTATGTATGTTATTCTTATATATTTAGTTGTTCTTAAACCAAAAAAAAACGCGCGTTGTTGTGGAACGTTACTGAACACGTCGGGCGTCACGTGTTGCGCGTCAAATGTTGCCTAGTGACATACGAGGCTATAGGCTAGTCCCCTATTCCATAAGAAATAACTATAACTCAGGTAATTATGGCTGTTTGTGTATGTTAGTTATATGTTTAATAATTTGCGAGAAATCTCAAGTATGGGTAGACCTACACAAGGATTTTATTAAGTATTTAAAAAAAAAAAATGGTATGTAGATTCCAAGTCTGTCTCCCTTTGGAAAAGGAATGCAGCGTAGTATATTTTTTTTGTAATAATAAGATAACATATTCTTTAAGTGTAATGAAGCAGTTAATCAATGCCGGTAGTAGAAAACTTGGAGCAGCAATGCAAGACATACAGTAGTACGGTTAGTCGGTAAAAAAGGGAATCATTCGACTTTTGCTCATTAAAAAACAACTTTCCATATTTCCAAAATCTAGCTGCGTATAAATCAACAGTTTCCTCCGGTATAACATTATCTTATCTTTTTAAAGAATGCAGAACCAAGCGCCCGCTATGGTGAAAAAATCGGAATGCGTCAGAGCAGGGGTTCACGAGTTCGATTCCATGTTCGTTTACAGCCAAATAACTATCATGTTGACTGTTTTATTGTGATTCGAAAGGATATTTAGGTAGCTACCAATCTTGTTAAACAGATAAATAGTTGATATTGGGTATCAATAAATTCTAAATTGTTCCACTACATTAGTATCGATAACATTATGACGAACGAATGCGACATAAATATGTTTAGCCGCTATCTCACTCTGGGTCGATAACCGCGGCAACCGCCGAGTCTGCTCGCGGTCGGCATGCCGAGCATGGCCGAGCGCGGCGCGGCACGGGGCGGCGCGGCGCGGGGGAGACGCGGGGGGGACACGGCTCACGCTCGGCGCGGCAACCAATCGGCAGTGCCGCGTCCGGCTGCCGCGTAGCACAACGCATCCGTGTCGCGCGATAACCAACAAAATGGCGGTGGAAATACAGTTGATAAACCAGATAGAACAACATGAGTTTCTTTACAACTTCAATTTGCCTCAGTACAATCGAAAGGATATGGTGGAGGAAGCTTGGGCCAACATTGCAGAGAACACCAACATGACAAGTAAGTAGCTATGTGTTTGAAGCGCCGCCTGGTGACGTCACTGTGGCGTACATCTCTTGTTTTGATCCCAAAGTAAACTATTTGTGACATAACCCTCCTCAGTGGGCCAGCAGTGTATTTCGTTCGGTTTATATCGCGTCTTTGTTGTGTGGCTCTGTTTCAATGCCATGCCGTAATAGTTGAATGACGGGCACGACATGTGTTGCCAGAGCGGATTCTAATTTGCCCAAAATACTTTGTGTTAATTTTATAAATAATTTTGGGTAGTGTTTTGTCATAGTTACTACTATTGTAGTATTTCGAGAGATAGTTTTACGATTTACTTAGGTTATCAGAGATATAATAAATGGATAAAAAGTAGTCCCTGTGTTAGTAGATATTACATAATAATATTTTATTTGGATTCTTTTATCGAGTTTAGTACAAAATCCATGCTACAATAAATATTTAAATGTTGATAATTATGTACATTCATAATTTTATTTTCTAAATAAACCAAATGCATTAAATCAACAATAAAGTAGGTGTAAATAATCATTCCATACCAAACATAAAAGGTAGGTACATAACTAAGTACCTACTTTATAAATATAGTCCATCAATTTTTTTTTAATTGCATCTATGTTGATTTGTCTTTCAATTCAATACCTGCATGTATAAAGAAAAATACATCTTAAGTTATGAAGAATCTTAGCAATCAACTGATGTTTTGGTCACCCACTTAATCAGGAAAATGCCTTGACCTGACAACACTAGCCATGTGTCGCGACTCATTAATGTTCCCCGCGCGCAACAGAGGGCGCTGTAATTAAAACCCAACACTATAGTTGGCGGCAAAGTTGGTAAACAGCCAGACGTCTGGTTCTTATCTTATCTCCCTATTAATTACATTCTATTTCCATTTCAGTTAGCGATTGCAAAGAAAAATGGCGGAACATAAGATCATCATTCCTGAGGAGCATGAAGCCGAGCGGGTTCAAAGTGAAGAAACCATACTATCTCACGGAATACTTGAAGTTTATCTTACCATTCTTGAAGCCGACCACTGGAATAGAAAGCGCAGATGACAGTCAATATGACTCCCCACAACACAGTAACGACTCAGAAATAGTAGTAAACTTTATAAAAGAAGAACCAGGGGACGGCGAACAAGAAGAAAATGCCGAAAACAATGCAGACAATGGTATACTAAGCGACCTACTCACACGGAACAAGGGCACAGCCGTCATGCGCAAGAGACGGCGATTCGTGCCTGCAAGGAAGAACTACACAGACTCTCTAAGACCAAGAAACAAGCCTGTGACGTCACCGTTTCCTCGAAACTTCTCCACAGATTTAAACAGTCCCACAAATAACAATAACAGCGCAATGAAAATGTTCCTCATGAGCTTAATACCAGAAATAGAGACCATGACTGAAGACCAAATTAGACTATTCAAGATCAAATCTATGATGTTAATAGACGAAATCAAAGTGAACTATACGCAAGTTAGACAAAGTACATATTCATTAAACAATGAAAGATTGCAGAAAAGATTGATAAATTTACTGTTAAAGAATTTGAGTAAGACTACCAAAGAAAGTGCGAAGTCAAAGTAGTTTTATATTTTAGAATATTATTATGATTAATTAAAGACTGCTTATATTATATTTTGATATTTGATTGTGATTGTTGATTATAGTACGTACAGTTACAGTTTAGCGTTTATTTTATTCCTTGACACACTAAACAGACAATGTAGGTAATATTATTTTACACAAATGGTCACTGGAAGGGAGCTCAATAAAACGTACAAAACTTGAAGCGTTTTCAAGCGTATTTCATAATGCGCACAGCAAAGGAGTGTAACTCTCTGCCTGCGTCTTTGTTTCCGAAAGCTTAAAACCCTAATCTTTTCAAAGTTACAGTGAACAGGCTACTTCTGGGTAAGCTCGCTCTATCGTAGACGTTGTCTCTGTCATCCCTGACCTAGACTTGAGTCCAGAGCAAACCCATCTCAAATAAAAAATGAAGAAACTAAAAAATATATTACATAAGTTCGGATTTCTTTGTTTCTTCGTAAATCTGGAGTAAAAATTGAGGGGTGTACAGTTTTGAGCTTGCATCGCTCAGGCTTGCACCTGTCTTTAGTTCACAAGTCCTTCAAGTTAGTTCTATCTCTAGATGAATGGGCAAAAGAATACCTATCCTATTCGAAGCTGGATTTTAAAAATCATCCATCCTCCATCATATCCATCATGCATGCTCCTAAAAGTATCTACTTCTGCCAGCACCTACGATTACACAGTTTGAAGCCTACTAAACCTAGATATAGGTTAGTTTTAGAAACGATAGTCTTTATCACCAACCAATCTGCCCAGCCTTTTCCCAAATATATTGGGGTCGGCTCAGGGATCAATAGACCCCTGTGAAATGCTGGTAATAGGCAGTCGCAAAATATCTGACCTCCAACATTACGTAACTGGGCAACGCGGCAAGACTGGTGTTAGATATTCTGGCAAGACTGGTGTTAGATATTCTGGCAAGACTGGTATTATATATTCTGGCAAGACTGGTGTTAGATATTCTGACAAGACTGATGTTAGATATTCAGGCAAGACTGGTGTTAGATATTCTGGCAAGACTGGTGTTTGATATTCTGCGAGATTGGTGTTAGATATTCTGGCAAGACTGGTGTTAGATATTCTGGCAAGACTGGTGTTAGATATTCTGGCAAGACTGGTGTTAGATATTCTGGCAAGACTGGTGTTAGATATTCTGGCAAGACTGGTGTTAGATATTCTGGCAAGACTGGTGTTAGATATTCTGACAAGACTGGTGTTAGATATTCTGGCAAGACTGGTGTTAGATATTCTGGCAAGACTGGTGTTAGATATTCTGACAAGACTGATGTTAGATATTCTGGCAAGACTGGTGTTAGATATTCTGACAAGACTGATGTTAGATATTCTGGCAAGACTGGTGTTAGATATTCTGGCTAGACTGGTGTAAGATATTCTGCGAGACTGGTATTATATATTCTGGCAAGACTGGTGTTAGATATTCTGACAAGACTGATGTTACATATTCTGGCAAAACTGGTGTTAGATATTCTGACAAGACTGATGTTAGATATTCTGGCAAGACTGGTGTTAGATATTCTGCGAGACTGGTATTATATAGTCTGGCAAGACTGGTGTTAGATATTCTGACAAGACTGATGTTAGATATTTTGGCAAGACTGGTGTTAGATATTCTGACAAGACTGGTGTTAGATATTTTGACAAGACTGATGTTAGATATTCTGGCAAGACTGGTGTTAGTTATTCTGACAAGACTGATGTCAGATATTCTGGCAAGACTGGTGTTAGTTATTCTGACAAGACTGATGTTAGATATTCTGGCAAGACTGGTGTTAGTTGTTCTGGCAAGACTGGTGTTAGATATTCTGGCAAGACTGGTGTTAGATATTCTGGCAGACTGGTGTTAGTTATTCTGGCAAAACTGGTGTTAGATGTTCTCCTGACTACCCATAACGACTATCAAATATCTATATGTAACCGCTGGGCTCAACACAGCTTCATATACTTTCCAAGGCAAGGAGGAGTCTCGTAATGAAAGGTGCCACTTATCGACCTTGAAAATCGTTGCTTAACTTTAAAGAGCGATCAATGTGGCTTTTTTTATTTAGCCACGAGTTTTTCCAATTTTTTATTGTTTTGTTTCGAAGAACAAGATAAATAATAAGTTTAAAAAAAATGGTTTCTTAAACCTTGCTATAACAAATACGTATTGAGCACTCTCATTTTTATTTTTGTTAAAAATGAAATCTCATTTATCGTATAAACAACGCAATTGTGTATAACATTTTTTATTACGTTAGGAGATAAAAAAAACATAAAGGTTTGGATAGTACAAAACCAAATTATTAAAATATTAAATCTAATTTTTAAAGATGTATATAATTTAAAAATATTATTTTTCTGTATTTTTCCTACGGGGATAAATTCTGAAGCCTTTAGAAGAAGATTATTGTCATATTTGAAATGTTCACGCTCTAACAACTATTAGTTAACTAACTAATTGAAAAATCACGATAAAACAAAACTGCTGGCGGATTATTGTGCTCGTGATTGTTTTTTTTAAATTTCGATATTTAAGTTTAAATCAATTTTAATGTCAAAGTGGCCGAATCGAGCGTGGCTTGCGAAAACCAGAGTACCCGTTTTCGGTGGTATTTTCCCCCCTACGGAAAAGTTATAAAGGTTGTCAATTCCAAGAGTCAAGACTTTTTCTTACGAAATTTCCTCCTCTTTTCGAATCTTTTTTAGATTTCAAAAATCTTAATTGGATAGGTATTGAGATATTTGAAAAAAAACTAATCGCTTTTTCTTTTTTCAGAAAATTGTTTATAACTTTTATCGAACGGTTCTTATTTTTTTCTAAAATCATTTAGGTGCTCTTCCAAATCTTGTGACACTTCATTCATATATTTTCTGAAACTGCTGAAAGAAGTTGAACAAAAAAATACTTGTTGACTAGACTAAATACAAATAAGAAGGAATGACAGCAGTGCGATTCTGCCGGTCGATTCTGGTGACATGTCACCGTGAGCACTTAGGTGGAGTGAACGACAAGTGCGCTGTCATTTCATCTTGTTTGTATGGTTTGACAGCTCACTTCGTGATCACTTTACCCGCGCCTTCATTCGACATGTTTACAGAATCGGCCGGAATCGCCCTGCTGTTGACATGTGACCGTGAGAGAGTGAACGACAAGTCACCTGTCATGCCATCTTGTTTGTATCCGGTTTGACAGCTTACTTGTCGTTCACTTCGCCTAAGTGTTCACTTCGACATGTTTACCGGCTCACTTGTCATTCACTCTACCTAAGTGCTCACAGTGACATGTCAACAGAATCGACCGGCAGCTCACTTGTCGTTCACTCCACCTAAGCTGTGGACAAGTGTACCTACACGGTGACAAGTCGACAGAATAGACCGGCTGTTTACTGCCATATTTCACAACAAACGGAGAACATTTAAGTTATAAGTAAAGCATCAAGGCAATCAACGATATCTTTATCAATTTCAATGTATTCACCATTCTCTTCATCAGATAAACTTTACAGTACCTACTTACTTTTCAGTGTAGTTAAAAAAATTAAAAATTGTTTAAAAGTATTACATTTTCAGGTTTTCTCAGAAATCCTCATTGTTATTCAATTACAATTCGCTTTTTCTTCATTTCGAAAATGGATTGGCATCTGCCAATACCTGTCTGCTTTGTTCAACCGAACGGAAGTCTGTATTTATTTTAAAAATGTGACGTAGACGAGTTGCGCGGGTCAGCTTGTTAAACCATAACATGCACTGTTTGATCCGCAACCAAGGCATTTTTTTATGTATTTTGTACAAAACATTTTTTCTGCCAAAACTCTTATGCTAGAACAAAAATTACTGTTATGGTCCACCAGAGTATAATAGAAATTTACAACCTTACGCGCCGAAATTCACCCGCAGCCGTTTTCATTCAAGGCTTTGTAAAAATTCAAGGAAAAATAGGTTACCCAATCGTTAAAATATTGCCAAACTTAATTTTTACTAAATTTTCTTTGTAAAACGGGTTTCACAAAGGAAAATATTTCTTAAATGCGGATTTATTAACAGGAGATGTATCTTTGTCATAAATTCTTATTTTTTGCTTACAAAGATTCGCTATCCTTCCTTGGGTAGCATTCCTACAGAGAGAAAGTAAGAAAAAATTTTTTGTATAGTCTGTTTTTAGGGTTACGTACCCAAAATGGTAAAAACGGGACCCTATTAGTAAGACGTCATGTCTGTCTGTTCGTCTGTCTGTCACCAGGCTGTATCTCAAGAACCGCGATAGCTAGACAGTTGAATTTCACAGATGATGTACTTCTGTTGCCGCTATAACAACAAATACTAAAAACAGAATAAAATAAATATTTATGGACAAAAAATATATTTTTAAAAAGATTTTTTTTCCGTTTTTAAAGATAATGGTACGAAACTCTTCGTGTGCGATCCGACTCGCACTTGGCTGCTGGTTTTATCCCGGAGACTAATTTGACAAGTGCAAATGTCAAAACTGACTTAAATGCTAGTGTAATCTATGTCAGTTTGCCATTTACACTTGTCAATTCAGTCTCAGGGATTAAAAACACACACTTAAGAACGTTTTTTCCTGAACTAAGAACACTATAAGATATTCGTGTTCGACATAGTGATGTCCCTGTACAACGATGTGAAACCTATTACTTATATCCAATACACGTCATAAACCAACATCGCGGCGCTTAAAAACGGCGAAAATACTAGATAGCTACTAATACGCATGAAGAAAGGGAAAGAAAATATGTCACCGTACGGCAGGATGCCTGTTGCTAGAGGGAGATAAATATACATCTTCAGTTACGGCACAGGATAAGTAATAGTCAAATTGACATCAAATCAAACGTAGTGTCGCGCGACAGTTTGGTGCGTAACTAAGCGCGATGTGGCCAATTGGCTTCATTTCATGTTGTCATTTTAGAGTGCGGACAACGTATCTATAGTTTTATATATCATTGCTTATATTTAAGTACAATTGAAATCCAAAATTCCTAATGCACACATATCCGTATATCTTTTCCTTCACAAGTTTTCCGCTAAAAGAAGCCAATCCCACGCAACTCCATGTTTCCGAGGTGCCTCCTCCGTACGTTGCGGTGGGTTTCCGCCTTTAAAGTTATAGTAATTTTATTTCGTTACGTCAAACTTACAACCCTAATCTCTTCAAAGTTAGAGTAAACAGGCTCCTTCTGGGTAAGCTCGCTCCATCGTAGACTTTGTCTCTGGCATCTCTGACAAAGACTAGAGTCAAGAGTAAACCCATCTCAAAAAAAATAAAATGAAATAAATTCATGCTAGGCTACGTAGGTACGTATCTAAATTTTTGAGACACGTTGTGTACTACATCTTAATATATATAAATCACGTGTCACGTTGTTTGTCCGCGATGGACTCCTAAACTACTTAACCGATTTAAACCAAATGGTGTGCAGGTTGATCCAACTTGAAAGATAGGGTAGCTTACATCTCAATTTATAGACGCAATATTATTTAGGAGCGGAGCATTCATGGAAAATGTGACGCAGACGAAGTTGCGCGGGTCAGCTAGTATTATTAAGTTTTGGTTCGAACTTAAGGGTCGGCTATATTTAGCCATCGCTCTTCCCATTATTTCATTGTGACTAGTCAAGTTGAAAACGGTAGTTTGATTGGATAATATTGTTCGGTTTATTTACTGTTACCGGAGTCTGTATTTCTGATAACATCAACCTGGAATTTTTTAAGTCAACAGTGAATAGGTTACTCCTAGCATTGCCAACCAAAAACATGAAATATAGTTTTTCTCAAACATGCTTGTAAGTCTGAGCATTATTTCGACAACCTTCATCGAGATAAATCGAAATTGCTGTTCTGGCCGAGCAGCGGCCGGCAAAAGTTGTATGAAAATCCATATCTGTCGTGTTTTAGCGGTCAAATTAATTACATACTTAACTCATATCTGTTGTGTTATTAAAAAATGGAACGATCTTTTATTCCGAAACATGGCAACCAAGGAGGTAACTTATCAAAGGTTTTATTTAAATTTCGAACTGGCTTGCAAATGGAAAGCAGTTTATTGAAATTAAAAAATGAACACTTTAACGCGGGAAAATTATTTTTGTTGGTTGTTCGTCATTGATTTTAAAAAGTATCTAATTGAATTTTAATTTCTGCGTATTACTTAAGAGAAGTATTATACAAGCCTTGGCCACAACTAGGCATTGATGGACTTACGTAATACATATGTGTACCTCGGCTATGTCTCGGTCCTCACTTCCATCAGTGCCTCTTTTGCTGGCCACTGCAGTAATGCTATCATAGAGGGGCCCGAAAGGGCCGACGCCTGCCGGAGTCGCGGGATTATTCGCAAGAGACACCGTGGCTCCGGAACACAAAGGGCAATGAGGGAACATGGATGGGTTTTAGTCAGTAGAAGTCTGACACTCCCTCCCGCTACACCCAGAGCGGGAGGAGTCATTGGATGATTTCCCAACCCTAAAAAAAAAAAAAAAATGTAATGCTATCATATTAGTTGCATGTGTTATGAAATATACAAACCAACATTCTCGTCAGTTTTGATTACAAGTTGAATACATTTCAGAGATTTTACCTACTCGTACCATTCCGTTATCACATACCATACCTGCCATATCAAAGTATATAGGCAGTTCATATAACATTACCAGGCATATTGCTCTCGTTTGGAGCCCTGCCAAGGAAAAATGCGCGAATATGAGAGTATTCAGTACCGATTATTTGATAAAAACGTTTGGATAACACGGCGAAAACCGGCAGGTGTCTGTCTGTATATTGAAGAAGTTGAGACATGTAAGATGATACAATGCTGTAGTAGTTTCCTTTTTATCGGATGTTTTTGTTCAAACAATTCATGCGGGCAGTAATATTAAATAATATGGGTTCTGTGATGGAAATTCAGTAAGTACATCTGAAATTCTTTCTTTACATTATAAACTATGGTAGGCGACAAATAAAATTACAATAAAGTACATTGAACTTTCTCTAATATCCCTTAGTAGATACCTGAACAATAAATTATGAACCGTTTTACATTACCACAAAACGTAAAGGATCACGACAGAAGTCGATTAAGGACAGCTTTATGACATTATGTTGAAATTTTAAAGTATGTGGGTCAATGACCGTTATTGCATAATTATCTGGCGCCTATTCTATATGAATATTGGTCCTGTGACGGGAATTCAGATGTACCTAATTAAAAATATAAACTAGCGATTTTACCATAATTTTCAAACAACTTAGTTCTGATAATAATGAATAGTTCTGATATATCATGTAATCATGTAAAATGGCCGTTGTAAAGTGGTGTTCTGTCATAGAAGAGGTAAATAATGTAAAAGTCTAGATTGTTCCATGTTTGAAAGAGTAACCGGGGAGATTTTGCCGCCTTTTCTCCATTTGAATCTAACCACCAATTAGAACCTTGCGTTGCGAGAACTCACCACAAAAACTAGACTAAACAAGTAGCGACGTATCAGTGCTTTCTGGCCAAAAAGAATTCAACATATCTCTTTTTAATTTTGCCCAGCTTAAGTGATTTCGCGTTCAATAATCCGAAAAATCAGACAGTCAATATGCAAAATAGACATATTCACTCGTAAAATCTGCGTACTCCGATACTGTCGCACTCAAATACATAAAATTTGTTTATTACTTCATCCGTTACGTGCGGTGGAGTCCGGATGCTTGTGAAAAGAGCAAAAATATAGGAAATACAGGGTGGATTTTGATTTGAGCGGTTGGGTTCCGCACTCAGAGTAATTTGTGAAATCTTTTGATGGGGAGTGTGAAAGGAATGCTCTCGGTATTGTTGATTTTGTCGGAGTTGGATGATTTGTAGGTATGCGGTTTTAAAGGATCCATTCAAATAAATCATCTCCTTTTCCAGATTTAGGAACTCTTTGAAGACGATTCATTGGAAGTCGGTAGGTACTAAATATTATCTTTTTACTATGTAATTATTCTAAGTTTTTACTTTAATTTTCTTCTTTTTAGGTCGATGATTAACTCTTTATGCTGTTTTGGCCCAGTAGGCTACGTTCATTGCATCAGTGGCATTAATTAAATCTTTCAAGTAAAGGTGGGCACTTGGAAACTCTGACATGTGACTCATGGTCAGAAGCGGGGCACCGCAAATACAAAAAAGTTGCCTCACACTAGTAATTTCTCTTGTATCGTGAGTGCATACACAAACAAACAGTCACATATACACAAACAGCCAGACCCGGAACAACTATCTGTAGGCTACAAAAATTCGCCAAGTTGTGTTTGCAGTGGCCTACCTACGTTCATGTTGAAACTAGTGGTGCTCGTTCCAGCAAATGTTATGGACTTGCATTTGTAAGGTGAGAAGCACCTCATTTACGGAACCCTAAAAACGAAAAATAGAATCGTAAACCGTCGGTGTTGTTCGACAAAACATTTTTGTTAGAATTTCATTTAAATGTTACCTACAGAATTGAAATCGCACGGACTAGGGTTGAACCGGAACGAATTTATGGGTTTTATGTCGATGTTTGATTGATTCTAACGGATTCGTCGAATATACCACCATCATGAAATATTTTTTACATTGTTTTAAATATAGGTTGTGGAGGTCAGGTAGGCAGCCGCTCCACGTAAAATACTAAGAGGATCATTGGTAATGATAGGCTCGTCGAGTCAAAGCTTCAAAGTCTTAAGCATCGAGTTGCTAGCCTGTCGGTTTTCTACCGGTTGAATTTTGGGGAATGCGCGGTGGAATTGCATAATTTAATTCCACTGAGCCCGTTCCATCATCGGACCGCAAAACGGACGGCGATGCGCCACCGGTACATGATGAACATTCCACCCACACACACAAAACGTTTTGGGAACACATTCATAGTGCGTAGTACAAAGGAGTGGAATTCCCTGCCGGAGTCTGTGTTTCCTGATAGCTACAACCTGTGAGTCTTTAAGTCAAGAGAGAATTAGTTACTTCTAGGCAAGCGTGCTCGACCGTCTTAGACCGCATCATCGCTTACCATCAGGTGAGATAGTGGTCAAACGCGGGCCTATCAAAAGTACAAAAAAAAACCGGTATTCAGCTGTAGCCGACCCCAATATAATTGGAAAAGGCTATGCAGATGATGATTATGATGATGATGATTGTTATAAATATCTTGATCTTCATTGATGTGACGTTTTGGAAAGCTTTGATGGGTTACTTAGTACTTACTATATTACAAGCAAATCAAAACGAAGAGGACTCTTTCGAACAAATTTCGCAACCCTGGCAGGCTGGTGCCAACCCTAGCCTCCACAAATAGGCACGTATACTATGTACATGATACAATGTTTTGTTACGCAATACGCAACGTATGGATTGAAATAATTAAATTTTGCGCATATCGGTAACAAAATACCGTTTCCATTATATTCGTTACCTCTTGTTACCAACAGAGTAAACAGAACTCTCTAGCAATACGTTTACGGTCTCATATTCAATGATCTTATCTTCAGTAATATTTATTACTAGCTTCTGCCAGCGGCTTCGCCCGCGTGATCCATAGGGAACATATTCCCGGGATGAAAAGTAGCTTATGTGCTATTCCAGACTATAATCTATCTTTGTTCTAAATTTCATTAGGATCCGTTTAGCCGTTCTGGCGTGATTGAGTAACAAACAACCAAACTTTCACATTTATAATATTACTCGTTTGGTGTAAAGCGAAATTATAACCATCTTCCTTTCGACATTATAATTATTAAAGGATATTGCAAACTGTCGGAAGCCGTTTTACGAAGCTACTCGCTAGCTTCTAGGCGCCAAGCTAGCCGCCTGCCTATGCGTTCGCGACCTTATACAAAAATAATCCTTATAGCATGATTCAGTATTCACGCGCGATGGCTTATTATTAGCGTATTTCATGTATAACTTTGGTGTTGCTATATCGATTTCTATGGTTTTTTTTTTAATGGAATAGTTAATAATGTTAACTTTTTTAATTAGGGACGACTGAGAGTTTTAAAAACGTAAGAGTAGACAAATATAATCAGAAAGCTTCGAACTGCTAAGCTATCGGGAGTTACACGTGTTATTGTTCGTCAATCATAAAAGATAGACATATGCTGTCGTTGGTTATTTTTTATATAATATTAAGGAGAACATTTCCGTCATACATGATTTCTGTGTAGCTTTCACCATTAAGGTTGCACACGCGATGGAAGCTTAAAAAATGGAGTAACTTCTCCCGTTTTCCCAACATTTCCCTTCACTGCTCTGCTCCTATTAATTGTAGCGTGATGAAAAGTATACTATAACCTGCTCAGGAGTATGAATAATAATTGTACCAAGTTTCGTTAAAATCCGTCGAGTAGTTTTTGTTTCTATAACGGTTATACAGACAGACAGACAGACAAAAATTTTACTGATTGCATTTTTGGCATCAGTATCGATCCCTAATCACCCCCTGATAGTTATTTTGGAAATATATTTCATGTACAGAATTGACCTCTCTACAGATTTATTATAAGTATAGATATAGATTTTGATGGTATATTAGGTACACACATAAAATAAAATAGTGACTAAAACAAAAAAAAAGTGTTTTAGCATCAAGACTGCTCCTAAAAGATTTTTTCAGCAGTGTTGCCAGACAGATGCTGTCAGATGCTGGTCTTCCAATAAACGTAAGGCTCTAGAAAAAAAAAACCATTCTATCGGTGAATGAGATTGTCGATATACCAAAATAATAGATTGGTGATGACATTTCTACAGCGTCTATCAATCTCATGCATTTTTGACATTTTAAAAATAGAGAATATGCATGAAAAAAAAAACATTTAATATTTAAAAAAAATATCTAAAAGAATGTAACAACATAATCCTAACAGAGAAAATATAATCAAAATTGCTCGAAAAACAAACGAGATATAATTAAAACAAATATATCTGTCCCTCTCGCGAAAGCGCTGTTCTCTATGGCAGCTGTATAGGTGGCATGGACTTATATCGAAGTCCATATCGGACTTCTCTTTCTAATTATAATCTTTGAAGCTTTATAACTTTGTCGCTGATGAAGAAATTTAAAAAATAATTTCATGATAGTTTACTAGAGCTAATAAGTATTTCAGTTTACAAATAAAATTGCATGCATATTCCCTATTAACTAAGAGAACAAGTTGATTAAAAGCTTGAAATAAAACGATATTTTTTTTTTCAAAAACAACTGTTTATTAGACAAGAAGACAGAAGGTATAGATAAAAGGTTACAAAATGATACATTATGTATTACTCGGCTAAGTATATAATATAACCATGCGAATACAAATTGGCATTTATCATTAACATTGCAATGTTAGCTAAGTATTTTTGGATTATAGTAAGTAGTTATGCGAGATTTCCGTGCCATTAAGTCATAAGTCATTTATTAATTTGTTAACATAGGTACAATATTTAGTTATTAAAAAATAAAAAAATACAGTGCGCTATCTTATATAATTATGAATGTTTATGCCAGACGGCGTATAAACATTCATAATTATTCATTTTGATATTAATTGAAATATTCAAAAATATCACCTCTTTTTTTAATTGAGATGCGTTTGCTCTTGGACTCTAGTCTTGGTCAGAGATGACAGAGACAAAGTCTACGGTGGAGCGAGCTTACCCAGAAGGAGCCTGTTCACTCTAACTTTGAAGAGATAAGGATTATTTTGATATTGCTAATCATCCCTGCATTTGATAAAGGTGATTAAAGTTTTGAATGGAAAGAAGTTAAAGAGTATCTCTGCATGTAGATGCGATGCGTCGATGCAGCAATTCGTCGTCGCATAGGACGACGAACTCCAACAACTTATTTCTGTATTTATAGAAAAAAAATCGATGGAAACGCGCTGTTGCCTTGTCCCGTCATACATTCATATCCGCTAAAGTATTCTAGCGAGTCATACGAGTATATACCACAAAAAATATCTACCTAGCAAATAATCATTTTACAAAGTATTCTACAGTAAACTAAGTTACTTAAACACTTTTAAAATCCTTACAAACACTCCTTTTGCCAACATTTCTTCTTTGTTATAAGAACTCGTACGTTCAAAGCATTATAATTCCAAACTACTTAATAGTAGGTACCGTGTATTCCTCGCCAGATGTTCTGCATATTCTTCTCCATTTTATGTGCAGCGCACGTGACGGTATCACGTGTCGTTCTCAAGGTGTTTCATATTATTTATTAAATTATTACTGAGTCGTACAGCTGGGTTTCTTACAAGGTTTTTATGAAAAATTATAGTACAGTAGTAGGTAAATTATAGCTATTTTTGATGCAGTAAAATGTAAATGGGAGTCAAGAACGAATAGGTTACTTCTGGGCAAGCGTGCTCCATAGCCGACCAATAATTACGAAAACTAATTATTATGGAGGTAGCTACCTTTTTTTATTCATCGTTGGTGCAAGTTTTTTTCAGGCATAAGAACCTTAGAAAAATTTCTAGAAAAAAAAAAAAAAAAACAAAGGACAAAGCTTGCAAAATAATACGGAAAGCAGTATTCTTTCTTTGATCATGATTAACACGTAAGTATGACTGTAACGACACAAAAATATCGCAAACCCTAGTTTCAATAAATAATATTATTTTGTTCAACAGTAAATAATTTGATAGTTTAACAAGAGACCCAATATTTGATATTTTCTCAAACATTAAAAGAAATCAGCGAATTTTTTGGTCCCATCACAACAATGATATAGGGTAAAAAATCACAATTAGTAGCCATGCCTTATAATTTATTTCGCAAATAATATGTTTTCTAGCCCTGAGCAAAACTTTTTTACTAGATTATTTTATGAATAAGATACATCATTCACAGTACAGTACGAATATTGAAATATTTTCGAAATGTTTAATTAATATTAAAAATAATAAAGAACGACAGCATTATAGAACATTGGCAGCAAACAAAGCAAATAATACCTAAATAACGTCGATGACGTTACGTCAGATCAATAATTGTACTGTAGTGTTAAATATTATATAGGTCAGTAATTAGTGTTGTGTTGAAACACAGCTTTTAACAAAACAATAACAAATTTTGTGGATTTCATGTAGTCAATTATATTATCTAAGTACTAAACGTGAGTAACTTAAAAGTTCGAATATAAAAAGACAGAAAAAACATTTAATTAGTCCATTAAACATTGATAGTATTAACACATTCCAAGCTCGACCATCTCAGACATACAATAAATATTTATGTTCTAACTTACTTCCGACCATGAAGGATATCTATAGGTTCCACATCATTATTAGTTCCTCATCAAAGTTAATGCTTTTGCGCCATTAAGTTTCTATTATCATCAGTTTCTGTCACGTTAGAAACTTATGGAGCGAATGCAGTGCGTTTCCCGTATTCGGGTGACTAACCAGGCATGCAGGTGTTTATTTAAGGCGGGGTTGCAGTACTTTTTAAGATTTTTGAACGTCTGAAAATCTAATTAATTATGAGTTTTTTAATAAATAAAAATGATTACATACAAATTGAACATACCCTCAAGTAAATCGTAAAGATAGAAACGCGATTTAGAATGATTGGCTCGATACTTTTTTTTATAAAACATGACACTAAATTACAATTTTAAACGTGTACTGCTAAGAGATTTCATCACGAATATATATAAAAGTTATATCAATAGATAGAGCTTTTTATTTTGAAGTAAATGTTGAAACCATATTGTATAATTTCTTTATCAGTATTCGCCAAGAAGAAAAAACAATCAAAATTTAGGCATTATTTCGCTCGCCGGACAGTCGCTGTTATTCGTCAAAACACACAGTACTGCAACCTCGCCTTAATGACGGAAGTTTGTGCGTACGATTGTGACGTATGTGGAGGTATTTTATAAGTGATTTTGGAAAAATTGAGCAAACAATAATGGAATGATGATACAATTTAATGTACCTACTGTTTTTGATGCGATTTGATGCGCATGATTAGGTACATATATAATCTGCTCCATAAGTCTTTACCGTAAGTTAAACTCATTTATAGTTTTTCTTAACTGGGGTTATTGAACCAATTCCAAGTAAAACTAAAGTTACAATTGAACCATTATCTCTGATTAATCCTAAAAGATTAACACTAATGGGTGTTTACCATTTTCTTTGTCTTCCATTGCAAACTCCATTTACATATAAAAGATTTTGATTGTTTCAATTCAATCAGCCATCAGTCAGGCCAAATAAAGTTTCTCACAAACAGGGCAACGATGACATCGCAGTTACATAAAAACTGTTCTAAAATGGCTCTAAGATAGAACAATTTCTTTGAAATGCGTTGTCGCAGTATCGCGTCCCACCTGTTTGCTGGGTCCTTAATGTCGTATTAAAATGCATAGACATAGAGATTGATGACACATAATTAAATATTACCATAAAGAACAGTTGCAAACTACATCAATGTAAATTGCTTTTGAGTTGAAAGACTCATCTTGTTGCGAATTTCGGCAGAATTCCGAGAAACCAATTTAACACAGCGAAACGGAGAATTCAACTTAGTAACAACATTTATCGTGTAGTTTTAAATACTTTGTTACGTAATCAAACTCGACGTTTATGTTTAACACTACAGTCATAGCTTTTAAGATTGCGTAGTGACATTCTGTCAGCAAAAACGATTGTTAAAAACTCAAAATGAATGGGACACATGACTGTTATCATAAGACCAATTCTACTAAGTTTTAAACAACTTTCGCATACGCATGTCAATCTCAAACTGTCAAAAAAGCCTTAATTTACATACATTTTTGACAGTTTGCGATTGAGATGCGAATGTGAAAATTAGTAGTATTGGCACACTGGTCCCTGTTTAATTCTAATAATAATTCACAATGTCAAACACTGACATAATTTCGCGACAGGTGTTGTCGAATATTTAATAAAACTGATTGGCGTCAAGAGATAAGCGAAAATCTGGCAATAGGGAATATTCATGATGTTTTTTTATTTTTTATTTTATTCTTTTCACCTTTATAACGCAGGAAAAAATATAAATAGTCTTGGAAATGTCTTAATTTTTTTTTTTTTAAATATTAATAATGCTAAATAAAATTGTGCAGTTCAAACGCCGCCATTTTTCGCGGGCTTTGGATGACGTCACATAACAGGTCGTCGTTACGTCGCGCGCTTCGCGTGTTTGTTTGTTTACCTTTTTGAATTTTTGGGGTTTTAGTTTTCAGCTCGATTCTCGTTTTATTCGCCATACAGACCATGGAAGAAGCTGAGAAACCGTCTTACAAAGTATTGTAAGTGTGAAACACTATAAGAACTGCACAAACAATATAAGAACTACACCTGATAATCTATTCTAGGTAAATTGTCTGATTGCGCTTTTAACAAAACCACTGTCAGTCATCGTCCTAGATTAATTACAAATCTAGATTAACTAGAAATCACCGCAGGAACAAATTTTTTAACGGTTAACAAAAATTTTCACTCGAAAATGAAGACGGGAGCCGGTAAATAAGCCGCGACCCGCGACCAATGGTGACGCGTTTCGCAAGTTTAAATTTCACGCGCTGATTTTGTATTTATATATTTTTTTTTTCGGTTTAAATAAGAACTAAATTAAAAAAATATCTTTTAGATATTTTGTGACGAAAATAAAGAACTGGAAAAAAATTATTCCAGACAAATTTAATCTTCATGCATATTCCCTATTCTACAACTTTTGTACGTTTATTTCATACATTCCTGTTGCGTACTTTAAACAACACCTGTTGCAAAATTGTGACAAATATGTCAGTTTTCGTCAAATTCGTTTCATTGACATATTAAACAGGGCCCAGGTCCCTTACATTTTGACTTTTCCAAGAGCCTTTAGAATGTCACTAATCTAGAGCTTCATCATGGAACACTGGATCACCTATAGCACCTGTCACCATCATATTTCCAAGTCCACTAACTACAAATATCACTGTACTATACACGAGCGCTTTTCACTCTGCCCCGAAGACCTCACGAGCCTGTTCAGGGTTATCTTTGGACTTCCACTGGTACTCTCTGTTTCTACTTTGGCACAAGTCTTTGTTCTCATTATCATAAGGTCAGTACGGATGCTAGGCCTCCTTACATTAGGAGCTACGACTCCACAGGCGTCTGAAAGTCTCCTTTTTATGGAGAGAGTACATTTTTTACTTCTACTGCTTTGGCTACTAGTTGGGGGTAAGGTACATGGGCTTCCAAATGCTGTGCTGACTCGTTTGTGGTGGTTTGGTGCCATTTCTAAGGGAAGGTTGGCCACGACGAAGAGTTCGTAGAACAGGTCGTCAACATGGAAGTTCTTCTTCGCTGAGGTTTCCACGAAGACGCACGAGGAGTCTTGGGTGTTACAGTAGGCTACTGCTTCTTCAGGTTGGACAGTCCTGTGAAGAAAAGATGGATTGAAACGGATGATTTTAGTTTTGTTAGGTACTAGGGAAATTGGTAACGAGACCGATGCAGCTGATGATGACTACTGTCCTTTGATTAGCACCTATATAATAGTACACAATAACTACCTATTGCTGCTCTAGCCTTAGTAATTTTGGCTATAAATGATAAATGATATTTATTTTGTAAGTAGGTTGTAAATAACACTTTTACACGTCAATCTTCTGTGGTCATTTTAAACTAGATGAGGCCGGCGTTTCCTAGCTGACTGCTCTGAGAAGAAACGCCGAAACAAACTCAGAGGTCAAAGTCTCTTAAAGTCCATACAATCGTACTGGTCAAATCATATGAGAACCATGTAGGTTAATGTCTGAAGTGGCATTTTGAGGAAAGTACCACACAGATTTGAGTGGACGTCCAGACAGTCCTGACAGACTATGAGTTGATAGTCAGCCGCTAGGTCATTGTGTTCTGTAATAGTCAGTCAGTACAATTGATTTTATAACTATCGATATCTCAGTACTTCACGCTTAATAACTTACGGTGAACTCTTGTTTTTTTTTTTTTCAAATGTTTAAATTCAAACATCTTATTTAAAATTTAAATAAATCTGAGTAAAACTTTTTTTATTAAATGAACGAAAATTAAATCGGTACCAACAAGCTTTTTGTTGACTTGTCAGTTACTTATCAGTGCCAACTGTTTCCGTTTACTTCTTTCTAAGCAAATTAAGAATTAATTACAGAAAAAACACTTTCTTTTTCAGTGAATTTCTATTTTAATTACCATTTTTGTGTAAGTAGGTACTATTTAAGTACCATCCATTAAAATAAAAACTTGTATCTCAGGACAAATAAGACTAATTAGTATCATTCATATTTACATACGAACTAATTAGTAATAGTGAGGATTTATTAAAGAAACTTATTAAAAAATCACTACAAAAAGGCGGACTTATGATGGTCCTTAGGGTGGCTCAAAGATTGAACATGGTAGGTGCAAGAAAATTAAACAGAAGAAAAAATACAAAGTAAAAAGTTAATTTACTAATTAATTAAACTTGTCTTTTACTAATGATTCGGGAAAAAAATCGTACGGTGTGACTTCGTATTTCTGTCACTAATGTTTTCAGAATGAATAAGAGCTTAGTTTGTAACATGTACAACTTTCCTAATAACTCGGGCTTTGGGGAAGGCCTGATGTTCCAGGTCCAAATGGAGGGCATTTAGTTTCGCTACTTTACGACCTGACAGTGTGGGCCCTTGGGTCTCGTAAAAAGTAATTAAAGGGAATATTAAGTAGAGCAAAAGCATCTGTTTAATAACTAATGGAGTCACCAAACTTGTTGCCAATTGTTTAAGGGTCGAAAAATAAGGCTAATATAATACAGTATAATAATAACCAACACGAGTACGAGCAGAGAGAACGAGTCGTGAGTACACTCTCCAATGGTCAGTTTGACGACGACAGCTCTGACGCGTCATGTTTTTGGATCATCTGTCAATACTCATCGACTTTACCCTTGCATGTTTCGTTCATTGGCGACCATACATTGGCGAGATCACCCTTTTGTATTCATCTGTGCCAATCTGTGCTCACAACTCGTGGCACTATAAAATTGACCTAAAGATAAACTGAATTTCGCATCCGCTAATTAGTACTTATTTGGGTAGCGAGGGATGTGTTTATTAAGGACCAATAGGTACAGTCGCTTCATTTGCCCAGCTTCGCTCAATGCAAGCGATTCTATTGTTTTTTATCCTCGCACGTCTCTGGAAACGCAACCTTAATGAATCAAATGTTTAGTTTTTTTTACATGAATATGCGTGTTTATACATAGGTACTCACTTAAGATCTCTGTCACATTTATTCCCAGCTATAGCCATGGGGACCCTGGGAGCTTGGCGCCGCCCTCGGCTGCCCCCACTGCTGGCGCTGGCTTTGGTTTCCAGGATCTGTTCTCGTAGCCGGATCACTTCCTCGAAGGACTCACGGCTGTCCATCGCGAAGACTAGCACGAAGAGATCACCTGGTGACAAGAGGCATAACGTTAATTGACAGGAACTGCGGCATATCTTTTCTCATTGAGAGAGAGCTTGTGCCTTGCAAGGGAGTCCTCAGTTTTAGGTTGATATTGCAACTTATTTTTCTTTTATTCATCAGAGCAATGATGAAGAGATGGTGGATGGCGCTGAAAAGTTCTGGTGTGGCGACAGCGTACTGGAAGACGCAACGTCGGAAGGCCGCCCACAAGGCGGACCGATATTTTGAGTGTTTAGTTACCTACTATTCAATAGATTCCGTACGAGTAGATTATTCCCGAAAGTTTTCGAATCCCCTGAGTAAATATTTTTTATCTTTATCAAAGAGATTTCATGTCCCATTGAGCAAGAAATCCCTTTGCTGCCAAAAAATCAGAACGAAACCATGTGATTTCCTTGTTCCTGACTTCTCCAATACCCACTAAGGGCGAGGCCAATTGAGAGTAATTTTGTCGCGTATTTTGAGATGCGCAATTTATGTTCAACTTAAATTCGGTTAAGCTGCCAGACAGACGGACGTAGCTTCAGTCACTATCCAACAGTTATACGGGGTATTTGCGTCATGCAATGGATACATTAAAAATGTTATGAATTTACAAATCATTTGAAGAAGATGTCAGAAAGAGAAAGAGGAGATAGGTAAATCCACCAAATTTGGAAAGACTGATGTGAGAACAGTTCCATACCGTAAAATGATCAGCTCACCCCGAATGCACAGGTCCATTCCTTTATGGAGAATTGCAGCCACTTATGGGATGGCTCAGCCAAATACCAGCTAGCTGCATTGGACTCGGTGGAACGCAGAGCAAAAAGGCATACCTATAGGTGATTTACCAAGGGAAGAGCTTTACCGGGGCTGCCACAATGTTTTGAGATGAAATAAATACCTATTTTTGAGTTTGATATGAATAAATATTTTTGTATTTTGTATTAGGTGATGAGATGTTGGTGGCTCAGCTTCACTGTCAAAACCAATGATATATAAAACTATAGATACGTTGTCCGCACTCTAAAATGACAACTTGAAATGAAGCCAATTGGCCACGTCGCGCTTAGTTACGCACCAACCTGTCGCGCGACACTACGTTTGTTTTGATGTCAATTTGACTATTACTTATCCTGTGACGAACTGAAGATGTATATTTATCTCCCTCTAGCAACAGGAATTCTGCCGTACGGTGACATTTTTTCTTTCCCTTTCTTCATGCGTATTAGTAGCTATCTAGTATTTTCGCCGTTTTTAAGCGCCGCGATATTGGTTTATGACGTGTCTACATATAATACGTCATTGGTCAAAACAATCAAATTCTTTATCCTTCAGTTTTCAAACCTAAGCTATACTTTTTAATACACCATTCCAAAGTTTTACAAATGGCCAATGCGAATCATATAAACCCGGAACATACAAGAGCATCACACCACACACACACACACACACACACACTTGAGCGTCATAGTACCACCCGTACTTGGTCGATATCCCAACTAGTCGTACCCAGCGCTTCTCCTCCACATTTATTATGCGCACAGCCAAAGTATGGAACTTCTGCCAACGTCTGTTTTCCCGTCCTCATATAAGCCGTCTGCCTTCAAAGCAAGATGAGTGAACATGCATCTTCTGGGCAATCCATCCATCGCTTTCCATCAGGCGTGATTGTGGTCAAGAGCAAGCCCATTCAATAATAATAAAAAAAGAAAGCACTTATCATTTCATCACTGACAGGACTATTGTTGCCAATAAGCCTGATATAGTGGTGGTGGACCGAATAGTGAGGCGTGCAATGATTGTAGGCATTACCGTCCCGCATGACGAGAACCTCGTGAAAGCCGAGAAAGATAAACAAATCAAGTATATTGACTTGGCTCGCGAGGTTGTCGACATGTGGGAAGTGGACTCTGCCATCATTGTACCGATAGTTGTGACAGCCAACGGCTTAATAGCAAAGAGCCTCGACCAACACCTCAAGAGGCTCTTGTTGGGTAGCTGGGTCAAGGGCTTCATTCAGAAAGTGGTACTTCTAAACACGGCTCGCATTGTTAGGAGGTTCCTCTCTCTAGAGTCCTAACCGCCGGTAGCTTGGACCCTGTTCCCGATTTTTATGTTTTTAAATGTTTTTTTTTCTTACTTATTTTTTAAGAAATATTTAAAAATATATAAAACATGTAAGTAAAAAGATGAATAAAGGAAAAAAGAAAGCAACTCGTTTGATATAATGCGCGTGAGTCAGGACAACTTATTTTGCGTCACTGTGTGGCAAAAACAGGATTTTTGTATGAAATCGAATGCAATGTTAATTCTGCGACTCATTTTACACGACTCACAACTCAAAAAATAACGCTGGGTTGACGTCACCTTTATACCATAAAACTGGACTCAAAGGATATAACACCTTAATTTGTCATGAGGAAAAGCTGTAACGCCATAACAGCCCATTAGCTTCTCCCTTCAAAGGAGGCTCAACTTGTTAATACAATATTTACGTCGCTTATGTCCTTTTGGGTCAAGTAATATAGGGGTTAGTTACTTCCTGTGTCCTATCTCATGTAGTTTATATGTTCGGGTCAAAGTTGCTCTTAAGGGCAAAGATTAATCCTTACTTAAGGGGGTGCGTTAAGACTGCTTTAAGTGAGGCCTGTCATTATTGTAAGAGCAGTAACGTAAGTTAAAATGTTTGTTAAAATTTAGGAATTAAACTGTCAATCTGATTTTTATCAATTTAGAATCGAAATTCCCGGAAAAGGTTATCCCTTACCCTCGATTTTTTAATAGAGTTATTTGGAGTTCAGAAAGGCTATTCTCGAACTTAAAAGTGTTCAAGTCACAATATTTTTCAATTTTTAATTCCTCATGTTTTGTATCACACAAATCGCTATTTCTATAGAATATTTACCAATTACCTGTTACAAAAAATCACTATTCCGTTGTCAATAGAAATAACTGTTTCCCAGAATATCAATCAGTACCCTATGAAATGAATTTCCCACTACCAATAATCCTGTTAAATCAAATATCGACACGCAACGCTTCGATTTAGCTTTTACCTATAAATTATGTTAATTGAATTGCACCGAACACTAAGCTCACCGAACATGGAACACAGCGCCACCGGTAAATGCTAGAGACGCCAAATTATGTTCTTAATATTTTTTGTACATAATTATTAATTTTAATATAAATAGTCTTGAAGTTATTCAAGGAATAAGTTCAAAAAATGACGATTCTCCATTTATCTCCGTAACTGCTGAGCCTAAAATTTCGAACAAAATGCAGATAATAGCTCTATACCTAAATATTATGGGAAAACCTATAATTAATGGTCGTTGAATTTCCGAATAACAAGCGGCGCAGTTATCATCTTCCTGACCTTATCCCATGTTACTTGGGGTCGGCAACACGTTAACAAGCGGCGCAGTGAGAGGACTAAATTTTCCGGAAAAATGCTCCTTCTATAAGCTCGCTCCTTCGTAGACTTTGTCTCTGCCATCTCTAACCTAGACTAGAGACAAAGCAAACCCTTCAAAAAAATATCTGTCCCATTAGAGCAAGTAAGTGGCATCAAACTAGTCTCTCCAAGGATGATAGTTCAGTAAACTTTGTTCTGTGTGTAAATTATTCTCCTCTTACCAATCCAATATATTGTTCGTAATGTACGACTTAATAACAAAATGGCGGTGTCTATCGCTCCCAAGGTAGTTATTTAGAGGAATTAGGTTCAGATGGGAGTAAATAATATTGAGAACATTGTATGATACTCTATTCTGCTCTGGGACATTGCTAGCAGTAACGAGTAATAACTAACCTTGGTAAGTATATAAATCAGCAAAGAACAATAAAGTATCTCTATTTGTAAAGGAGTTCGTTCTAGAAAATAGATAACTTATATATAATAAGTATTAGAGCCACATACATTAATTGACTTTCTTAATATCAAAAACAGAAATCAATCTTCTTCTTATATATAAAATGATCCCTATTTCCCTTGGTCCCGGCATCACGCGCGAACGGCTGGGCCGATTTCACTAATTCTTTTTTTGTTGTGTTTGTTATTCTCAGAATGGAAGCCATGTTGCTTCTTCCTTTGATTTGGAGGATTCTGCAACCTTTCTCCGACAGTCGTTTCTCCTTTGGACTGATCACCGACAGGACGTTTCGTTTTTAAGAGATTCGTCGATAGAACGTTTCACCTATGGACGTTTCGCCGACAGAATGGTTCGCATTCGTTTGTTTCGACGGCAGGACTTTTCAACTATGGAATATTCGCCGGCGGCGTAACGTCCATAGGTGAAACGTTCTATCGACGAATCTCTTAAAAACGAAACGTCCTGTCGGTGATCAGTCCAAAGGAGAAACGACTGTCAGAGAAAGGTTGCAGAATCGATTTGGAGGTAACCTATTGCGTCTGCCACTGGTGGATATAAGATTTCCTACTTAGTATAATGATTTTGTTACGGGGTTTTATAATTATTTTACGGGACGAAAATCAACCTTTAGGTATCTCCAAAACTAGAAAGCCTAAAATTAAATAAAAACGAAATACAGAAAATAGTTCATACAGGATTACTGATTACGGATTATTTTGTTGATCATAACAGGAAAGAACGACCAAGAAGAAAGTTAAAGAGCATTTCCTTTCGGTTTTGACATAATATTCGTATTTATGTATGTGTATAATAATAACAGTAATATGTATGTAGGTTTATTAGTTTATAAAATATGAAATAATGTGCACTGGATCCTACCCTCCATTGTCATCTTTCTCTATCACTCGAAGGTTTGCTGGGAGAAAACTCATTTTTAAGCTAAGTTCGCCTTTGTACATGAACTTTCTATCACTGTATGTTATATAAGCTGTTTTGGTGTACAATAAAGAATTAAGAAAATCTATAAAAAGTGTTATTTCGTTATATTTTACACTTGGCCGTTTTTTTTAACCTTTTTTCTTCGAAGAACCCAGAAATCTCGTTACTTAAACATTGTTGGTAGGTACTAGAAAGGATTAAGAAACTTTAAGAACTCCTAAACAATGTTTTGCCGTCTCAAGCTATAACCATCAATATTTTGATGGAGGATAGGATTCGACAACCCTGTACCATCCACTTACGTTAAGTTTGGTAACTTTTGTATACCAAAGTGATTTGTTTGTAAGTATAATCAAATTGATGGGAGATCATACTTTTGAGTTTGGGAATCGGTAATGTTGGTAGCTAATTTTGAAAAAATGTTGGTGTAATTCTTTATTATTTATATTTTTTTGTGTTTATTCATGTTTTACAGGTTCAAACGGGGCGGGTCCCGTGTCGACCAGATGCATGATTATCGCAGGATAAAAGCAGCAACGGTTGCCAGAGGTCGCATGACGTTCCCTGCGGCCGGCCAAGAAAGCAGTGGCGAGAGGATCTCAGGAAAAGAGTGTCTGGAAAGATATGGAGTAGGCTTGTGTTCAGCTATGAGATAGAACAGGACCATAAAAATGAAAGACTGACTTATAAGTTTGGTTGCTGTATGGAAATATTGGTTTAAGAAATTTGCTCCGTCCTGCCATCGAGGACCTATTGAACTATGGAAATGGCGGGGCACTAAAGGCAAATATTTAAAGCATCTTGGGTCGCAATAAATTTTAATTGCCCTGTCCTGATTCTTTGGGATATTGTTAGGAAAGGTATCAGTAATTCAAATTTTAATATATTAGTTTTATATGTATTGTATATAATACCTAAACTAGCTGACTCGCGCAACTTCGTTTGCGTCAAAATTTCCATTATGCCATGCTCCGCTCCTATTTGTCTTAGCGTGATGATATATAGCCTATAACCTTCCTCGATAAATGGGCTATCCAACACTGAAAGAATTTTTCAAATCGGACCCGTAGTTCCTGAGATTACCCCCTACATACAAACTTACAAACAAATGTTACCTCTTTATAATATTAGTATAGATATAGATATCAATCGCAATTCTGTTCTCAATATTGCACCTACCACTATTTGTCTCTTCATCACCCTAAGGTTGACTGGTAGAGAATGCCTGTGGCATAAGTCTGCCTCTGTACATTTGTGTATAAAGTGTTAAATAAATAAATAAAAAATGTTGGTGCTCGGAAAACTACAAACACATATTTAAACTGCACTATAAAATACTCATCCACATTGAAATAATTTAACACTGACAGCTTTTATATGAATCACGGCAAAACCAGAACTTACCTATACATAATCTAGCTAGATATTATCGCATCGAGAAAAAATCTTATTGACATAAAATAAACAAACTTAAATGGAATAACGTAGGTACATATGTATCAATCACATCAATTACCGATCACGGAAATCATTACAAAATGAACCAGTCTGAAAGTTTAATGAACACCGCGACGTTTTAATTGTGTTTTAATTTTATATCATTATATCCGTCATTGCCCGGCGCGGGCGGTCAGTTCACGGTAGTTGGCTCATTTTGGAAGCCGCTATCTAATTACTTTGTCATTCATTCATATGCAATTTGACACTTCAAGCGAATTGCACCTTAAAATGTATTGATTCAATCCGAATGTAACGTCAACCGGTCTTCCTTAAGGTAATTTTAGCTGTTAGGTAAGCGGTTTTCATTTTGTATTTAGTTGTATGTCGTTACGAACTACATAAAAAGTAAAGGCTAGACTGAATATTTCGACTGACGTCCTATTCAGTAGCGAAATAAGTATTCGCCGATATATTTAATTTATGCGTTTATTTATTTAACGCTTTACGCATACAAATTTTATATCGGTAGACTGAATGCCACAGGCATTCTTTGGGTGATGCAAAGAATAGTGGTAGCCGTGGTAGGTGCAATTTGGAAAATAAAAAACTATCGCCATGCATTGTCATTTGTCACCAACATTCTGAACTTAAGAATTGACTTAACTAGTCGAGCGACCTCGATATTAGCATTTTCAGATTTTCGCGACAATCATATCTGCGGGAACAAAAAAAAAAACTAGTTTATCTAACCCAACGGGTACAGAAGTACCTTTGTTACCTACGATTTGGTGGTATGTGGAGTGGACACTGGCCTCATAGTTCTTAGACCATTAAACAAAATACATTTACTGATAACGTCGAAACAGGCACTTCAGTAAGCTTCAATAACTGTTTCCCAGAAAACCGCTACGATTTCCCCCGAACGAAGCCCAGAGATCGTCAACGTTAGGCTAAACGCTACAGTAGCTTGTAACGTGACGTGTTATGTAACATCTGTGAACTGGGCCACGTTAATTGCCCTCACTGAGACACAGAAAGATAGTTGCAGAAGGTAAGCTTTACTGACATGCAAACACGAAAAATTTTAAGAATGGGCACATAAATCAAATTTATATTTTGAAAAGTTTTTAAATTTTGCATTTGTTAATAATTTTGTACATTTTATATTTTTTATTCATCATATTTTATACATTTTCAATTTTATCTTGTTCTTTTTTTGTGAATGGGCACATAAATATCTACATCTTTTGTTTTAGTTATTTATATTGTGTATTTATGTTTTCGAGCGTATGGCACTCGTGGGCTGCAGCTAAAAATCAGCGTCAGGTGGTATACCTCGTGTTGCCAGCTCGCATTATGCTGAGCTGAAGCCCTTTTGGCATTAATAGTTTTAATTATCTGTTTTGCTTAATTTTAAGGAGTTTTTAAATTGTATATTATATAACGCCAATAAACACAATTTTCTTTCTTTCTTTCTGTATGCAACTGTAGCAGCATCTCAATGATGGAACAAGAAAAAGTAACGAAGCGTTTGTGAAAATATACCGCAACGCCATCTATCCTACCAACAGCGAACTGCTAACGAAATCGATTTGCCGCTGCTTACAAACGTCAACGTTGACAGCAGTCAGTATAGTTAAAATAACTTAAAACCTCTTAGCATCAGGCGATATAGCGTTTTTAGGGTTCCGTACAGAAATGGCAAAACGGGACATAGACTCCGCTGTCCGTCCGTCTGACTGTCTGTAACCAGGCTGTATGTCATGAACCGTGATAGTTAGACAGTTGAAATTTTCACAGATGATGTATTTCTATTGCCGCTATAACAAAAAATGCTAAAAAACAGACTAAAATAAATACTTAATCACTTTTTTGTATGGGAGCCCATACAAAAAACGTGATTTTTTGCTAATTTATTATACGAAACCCTCAAGTCATAAGTCATGAGTTACACGTCATAAGTCATGAGTTACACGTCATAAGTCATTTATTAATCCCTCCCGATTGAGTCCAACTCGCACTTGGCCGGTTTTTTATTACGATCCAACCTCGTGAAATCGCCAAACAAAAACATACTCCACACATTTATGTTCGGATACAAAACACATTGCACAGCTGATTTTTTTCACGATTTCCCTTCATGTGGTTTTATTTACATCAATAACGTCTTGCAGAGCCTTTCTTCGTAACTATCTATTCCGTGACTGACAAGTGCAGCGCACACCCAATTTGCGCTCGTGATCTCGTGTCGCCCGTAATGCAACGTGGGTTAAGTGCTTCGGGTGTTATACTCCTGCCCTGGGGTATATTTTAGTAACTCAATCTTAAATTATCATCCCTTCCTAGCTAAGTGGAGGCAGTCTTACGATCAAGCTATATGCGGTATGATGTCTACAATTTACGCTGCCGCGAGTTTACGGGTTAATTACTGGGAAATATCAATATTTCATGATTGTAAATATAGTCAGATTTAGAGCTTAGTTTGTCTGAGCAGAGAAACTTGTTACTTCTAAGTAGTTTTCCAATCACGATTCACAATTTCGAGAAGGTATACATGATGTTTCGGAAGTGCATGGCATATTTATGCTAACGTTCTGGATAAAAAATACAGTAAATAACAATAATAAAAAAAAATGTAAAGAATAAACAAGAAAAGGCTTTTTTCAGGTACTTTTTTTTACATCGCCAGCATTTCAGTTAAAACATAAAGTCCTTATTTTTATCAAGATTATTTGTTTGTTTTACTGTGCGGTCGTCTAAAGCGCTAGAATAGTGAAACAATAACATTTCAACGTATATTTATGTAAGGTAGAAAAGCGTCTACTTTGTGGTAAGTACCTACACTTGACCGCAAGCTAGCTAGAATCTTACCTGTTGCTGGGCGCTCAACTCAAGATTTGCTGTAAGTTCAAGTTGTACATTGTATTTCAGCTCAAAATGTTCTGGCATTCAAATAAAGGATGATTTTGGTTATGAATTTGTTATTACCTTTTTTACTTCTTACAAAGCAAGAGCGAGATATAGACATACTTAGAAAATCGAAGCTGCAGCAGCTCAGACATAAAGTTAACTTTATTTGTATAAGAAAGTCTACAAAAACAGTGAACTCCCTGACTCCTGTGCTACGTGATAAACCCGTGTTACAGAAGCCAGTGCCCTCTCCCGAAAGGAGACAATTAGCTTTTATGCATCGGAAACAAACAAAAATTAATTAAAATCAACCTCACTGTAAAATTCACATACAAACATACCTGCAAAAGCACAACATAAACAGTACACTGTAGTTCACGCAAAATGAAAAGCTTAGTTGTTACTACCTAACACATCGGAGGCTGTCGCAACGTAGTTAAGCGGTAAACTGGTTAGCGCAAGGAATTGCACGACAGTGTAATGTCAATTTTGTCTCTCGTGTATCGGGAGATTGTCTTCGCTAATAGTTTTAGTTCAGAAATTTAGATCATGTTGGATTAATAAGAAGCTGTTATATTTGATCAAATTAAATAGTAAGAAAATGTTTATTTATAATTAAAAAAAAATGATTTACCTAACCAATAAAGTTATGACTTAAGAATAAATATAAATTGTAGTTTAGACTTGAATTTATCTTCAATAATTTATCGATTTGTATTTGGTACACTTTTCAGGAAAATATACAATATCAAATTACGTTAAACACAAGTTACCACCGTGCGATAAAATTGTGGTCAAAAGGACATCTGCGAGCTTAAACGAAATGTTTGGCATAATCCTTTACATTATGAATTATGACTGTTATGTATAATGCGCTAATTTACGAGCAGATTATAACACGTACCTACTATTTACAAAAGTATATGTTTTTATACTCATGTACATTTTATTTATACACATTAACAAAACTGCCTGCTTGTTTATTTATTGGCGTTTTAAAAACAAAACAGTTTGAATATGCACGTGAAAGTTCCCAGCCTCGGTAAAAAGCTATTTACCACAAACTCACACTTGTACCTTATTAAGGAAAATAGTAATTAGGTGGCAGCTTGCGGAAACAAAGACTGGATAAGAACGCTTTTATTAAATTGGTTCCCTTTTCGTAACTACATGTTTTGCAGTCGTACCTGTGTACAAAAATAGCAATTCATATCATTACGCTGATTTACAGGTCAGGCAGAGATGAAGGTATAATACTTGATAGTTATATTCCAGTCCAACACCAACACCATACACTGCGATCTCCAAACCGGCCCCCCCCCCTCTATAACCAGCAGTGGACGGTATTTTGGCACATGCAAGCGCAACGCACAGGCAAGCGCGGGGATTAATTTTCATTATGATTAGTAGAGATAAGGTCTTTGCCCTTCAGTGGGTCAATGTACTAACTGTTTTATTCACTTCCATAGCACTAGAAGTCATAACTAGATCAATATCCGTAGATCACAGTTATGAACCCATTTGCGTTACACACTCGAAAGAAATTAAATAAAACTACTGATCAATTCGCACTCCCCACCGAATAATATGGTAATGTAGTACTACGGCAGTTTTCGTTTTATAGCATAATCGATGTTTAGAGGATTAATTATATCTTGTATTTTTTTTTTGCAATTTTTCTATGTATATTTATAAAAGTACAAAAATTTCAATGGTACCGTAATGAACTCAACAATATTATTCCCTTAAAATTTCCAACACACTTATTGCACGAATTAGCATAACAAGTGATTACACATTATGCAATCTTTAACTTTTTCGGTAAACGACTATTACGATTTTATTCGCGTAAGAAATGCATATCCTGTTCCACGTAAAGTATAAAAAAAATTTATTCGTGTGTTATTTTTAATGACTGGATTTGGTAATGTCATTTTACTAAACATGACTGATACTTACGCAAAATCGTAATGTCGTTCACTGTATTATAATAGTAAATAATTTGAAAGCAAGCGGTTGTACAATAAAATATTGTGATGGTTTCGGTACGTAAGGATTGAATACAGTATTACTATCCTTAGTGATTGACGAGTAAGAACGCACGCTTAATTTTTTTAATTGACTCGACAAAACCTGGTTCTCCATCAGCTATTTCAAACCTATCTCTGTTGTTAAATAATATTGACTTTGTGGCTTCACCTACGGCTATTTATAAAACAAAACATACAAACACACCTAAACACATGCCGCAACAATATGACAATAGAATTACTGCTCTATTTGACGTTATTATATCACCTCCTGGAACAGAATGCCCCAAAAACCAATCATTTCATTCGCAAATAGATGGATGTATTGAAGATGAGACATTACAAATTAACCAAGACGTTATTGAGTTCGAGGAAGTAACAGCAGAAAACGATGCATCAAATGAAACAGAAGAGCCTGCATGTAGTAATGACAGTACGTGTAAAGCCAACAATAAAAAAAATGATGTCAGTCAGTTAACGTTGCTGGACCAGTTAATAAGTCCATCTGTTTCAGAAAAATTACCTTCTATAAGTAGTGCTAACATTCAAGATCCACGAACTACTGACAAAGAAGTAGTCCTCTCCTACGAATCGTCTCTTTTAATAGACAATGAGAATAATATGATACATGATGGGTTGTCTTCTACTTCTGAAGCTGTTTTACAGAAATCAACAAGAAAGCATTTAAATATTCAAAATGAGTGGTGTGACATTAAAAACAAAAGACTGAAAAATTCGGGACAAGCGTATGAAGGTGCGCGTTCCAAAAAAAAAATATTCCTCGAAAAAAATGGGACCACCATGTTCTTGTCAAAAAAAATGTGGCGAAAAATTTTCAACAGACCAAAGGCAACAAATATTCAATAAGTTTTATAATAATTTAAAAAGTCACGAGCTTCAATGGCAGTATATTGCTCGACATGTTGAAGCAAAACCTATAAAAAGATTAAATATCGACCGTCAAAATAATAGAACACAAACAATAATATTTCTTACCTTTAGCAGAATCTAATATTCAGGTTTGTAAAGTGTTTTTTTTAAACACTATAAAGGTATCAGAACAAGTAGTGTATACGGCGATTGAAAAGATAAAAAAAGACGAAAGTTTATCAGATCTCAGAGGTGAGTTCCTCTGAGATCTGATAAACTTTCGTCTTTTTTCGTATCTTTTTTCTCAACAAGGCCACAGAAGATGTCTGAACTTACAAAAGAAAGTATAATAGCTCATTTAAAACTGTTTCCTTCCGTAGAATCGCACTACATTAGAAAACAATCAAAGCGACGATATCTATCGCAACACCTTAATATTTCAAAAATGTATAGATTATATACAGACTGGTTTCCACATCAAGACTATATTCCAGATCAAAAGGCATCAAAGCGGCAATATGAAACTATATTTAATACCATGTTTAACTATTCCTTTTTTAGCCGAAAAAAGACATATGTGGAACATGTTCCCTTTATGAACAAGCGGACCCAATTAGAAAGGAAGCATTGCAGGAGAAATGCAATCAGCATGTGGCAAGGAAAAACAAGGTGCGTCAGATAAAAGAGGAAGAAAAGTCTACCGTGAACAATAATAATACGACCGTTGCTATTTTCGATCTAGAAAAAGTATTGGGTATACCTACCTCGATCTGATGTAGGAATTTTCTATTACAAAAGAAAATACCCAGTATACAATTTCACTATTTACAACACTCTTAACAAATCAGGACACTGTTACGTATGGCATTTTTCTATCGCCAGAAGAGGTTCCATAGAAATTGGGAGTTGCTTAGCTCAATTCATAAAAGAAGAAAAGAGTAAAGGAATCAAGAATGTATCATTCTATTCAGATGGCTGTGCAGGCCAAAATAAAAATCGGTATATTTTTGCTTTATATCTCTATGCCTTAGAAGTGTATGATATGGAAATTATAACACAAAGGTTTTTTGAAACTGGACACAGCCAGAATGAAGGCGACAGCATGCATTCATGCGTCGAAAGAGCCTTAAAAAATAAAGTACTTTATACTCCAGACCAAATATATGGCTTCATTTTAAATGCAAAGGTGAGGGGCAACCTATACTCCGTAAAAGAAATGGAACAGAAGGATTTCCTTAACACAAAGGACTTAATCATCGGCAAAAATTGGGCTATAGATATCCATGGCCGAAAAAATAAATGGAACCAAGTAATGGAAGTAAAGGTTTCGTGTTCAAAACCGGACACCATTCTATTTAAATACAATTTTGAGGATGATTATTCGGAGCTGAACACGGAAATTCAAACTCGATCAAAGAGAGGAAGAAGACCTGAAACTGAACCTACTGCCCAAATGCCATTAAAACAAGCTTCCTATAAACCAATCCCAGTAAGTAAATTGTTTAAAGAAGATTTATTAAGTTGATGCAGAACAGAAGCCATACCTCAACATTATCATACTTTTTATAATTCCCTCCAAACCTGTGAAAATAGTACAGGACACTCTTCGGAATCTGAATCGGACTGTAATGATGATTAGCAAGATTCATTTTTAATTTAATTTAGATAGTAGTGATCCAATGGGTCGACAGGACTTCCTAGTGATTATTGTTTGTGATAGAAAAGATTACCTGATTATGATTATTAATAAATAAAAGGACTGATTATGATAAATAATAAAACCTTCGTTTTATTTCATAACTTTTAAACTTCCTCTATTATTGTTATTTTCTGCCAAATCAAATAATAGGCACTTACTGAATTATTTTATAAAACATGTATTTGCAACATTATGTTACTGTGATTCTTTAGACACTACAAATCAATGAATATTATTGTCATGTTATATTACAGTATACACTATCGCCTGGTTTTCACCCGAATAATATCGTATTATCATATTGCCGGTAGATTTTTTGGCACCGAATTTAAACGAATAATACCATAATGCATTAATACTGAGTTCGACATCGTTGAGTTTACACGCGAATAATATCTTATTGATGTGTTGCATACTATAGTTTTTCCATACAATTTCAGTAATATTATTTTCGTCAAAAACTTTATCTTGTCAAACCGTTACAAACAAAAACATAAAATAAAACATATCGTAAAAAATTAGCTATGTTTTGATGTATAATTGGCTATCATAGGTTTCACCCGTGCTGAGATATATGCAAAAAACAGTTTTTTATTTTTCCTGTAAAATTTAGAATTATCGATTACCATATTATTCGGTGGGGAGTGCGAATTGTTTGACGTATTAAAAAAATCGTCAGTTAGATAACGTCGACGAATGAAAAATGCCTACCAGAGTAGTTGCTACTTGTTATGTTGTTGTAGTTGTAACTTTAGTTGATAGAATGTCACATTGTCTTCGCCATCTATACTAATATTATAAAGAGGTAACAAGTTTGTATGTAGGGGGTAATCTCAGGAACTACGGGTCCGATTTGAAAAATTATTTCAGTGTTAGATAGCCTATTTATCGAGGAAGGTTATAGGGTTATATATATCATCACGCTAAGACAAATAGGAGCGGAGCATTCATGGAAAATGTGACGCAAACGAAGTTGCGCGGGACAGCTAGTTGTAATAAATGTTAAACATGCTTTTACCCGCGACTTCGTAAGCGCTTATCCCGTTTTTCATTCCCGTAGGAATTTTAGCAAATCGTTTCGTTAGTGCTCCCCTGCACACCAAATAAACAAACCCCGCATGCTTAATTTCAGCTTCCTACGACTTGTAGTTTCGGTTGTGCTTTGTTACTCAATCAGTCAGCAACGGAATCCTACTATTAATAATATAAATGCGAAAGTTTGTGAGTATATATGGATGTTTGTTGCTCTTTCACACAAATACTACTGAACTGATTACGATGAAATTTGGTATGTAGGTAGCTGGAGACCCAGAATAACACATAGGCTACTTTTTATCCCGGTAATTCCGAGGGGTGGAGATTTACACGGGAATAACGAGAATTTATACGCGGACGAAGTCTCGGGCGGCCTCTAGTGTTTTATATATTAGGATGATAATGACGTCATCTTACTAAAGTAGTTAATTCTAAAGCTTTTTATACGACATGAAATAAAAACTGCCATTACTCTTATACTTCAAACTTTCATAGATCCGTCTATCCACGGACAAGACATTATTTAAGCCAAGATCTACAAACTTCGTAAGGAAAGCCACTTAAACTCGTTCACTACAGCTCTATGGTAGGCACCCGATAAACGTGCAATAAAGTACAGTGACCTTTTCCACATCCCTTCACAGATACTCGAACAATAAATTATGAACCGTTTTTCATTACTACAGAACGTTAGGCTAAGAACTCACTGAGCGATTTTCACCCGCGACCGCCGCGGTTGCGGGCCCGCAGCTTCTGTAGAAACCGCGGGTGTAAATCGCGTCGTGAGTGGTGCTTTAATTTTTAACATATATATCGGCTTTCTACAGAAGCTGCGGGCCCGCAACCGCGGCGGTCGCGGGAGAAAATCGCTCCGTGATTTCTTAGCCTAAAGGATCACGATAGAAGTCGATTCATGACAGCTGTTGTCATAATTTCTGTTTTTATATTAAGAATGGCAATAAATGTATATACTTTAAAGTAATATGTATATAATAGACGTCAGATATGACGTCTACCATACAATAAATATGACTCGATATTTCTGAGAATAAGCTGAAAATCTTTCGAAGTATGGTCGTGCATCTATTTTAGATAAAACCATAACGACTTCGGAATATTAATCGTTTGATTCTTAATGGCTTTAAATGGTTCTTGCCGGTTATAACTGGATAAAGTTGGAAAAACGTCTGGAATATTAAGTGTCTTGCTGATAAGGCTTTGGGAAATGTAATTAGAATTGTTTCCTGATAATGTGTACTGTTCTTGAATTTTTTTTTAAAGGCAGTAGCAGCCCAGGGTCTGAATTTGTGCCCAGTGACTGTCAATGTTGGTGTACGGCGACCTTCATTTTAAAAAGAATTTCGTTCGACCACAATTAATGATGGCCTACTGTCTCATACCTTAGAATTGAAAACATTTATTGGAGAACGTTGATTGCCTGAAAAATTTGCTGACGCCAAACAAATCCTACATTGTTTGGCGTCAGTGATTTTTTTAGATCATCTGCCTAGCCTTTTCCCAACTATATAGGGTCGGCTTCTAGTTAAACCGGATTCAGCTGAATACCAGTGTTTTACGTGGAGCGGCTGCCTACCAGACCTCCACAACCCATGAACTGGGTAACATGGTACTTCTTGGTAAGACTGGAGTCAAAGTTACTGGCTTCTGATAGTCCGTAACGACTGCCAAAGATCTACAAATGACAGCCGAGACCAACGGCTTAACGTGCTTTCCGAGGCACGGAGGAAACTCGGTATGTTTATAGAAAGACCGGCCTCGCATAACCTTGGAGATCGACCCATGCATCTATTATTATTTATCTACCAGCTCCTTTTTCTCAACGTCTATAATTTAAATAGCAAAGAAGTTGTCCTTTGTTCATCTTTATATTCCACAGCTCTTTGTGGGCTGGTTTACAACAAAGTTTATTAAACTATTAGCGTGCTAACAGACTTACTTTATAAATGCTTTCAAAAGAAGCGGGTATTTAATAAGACACTGGGTTCTGCCGCAACTTCGTTTCAGTGGCGTTTTCTCCAGGGAGCACGTGTTATATTTATTCTAATTTAGAGGACTATATTTATTGTTTACAATAATTGTTAAAGTCAAATTGAAATGTGCTTGATTCCGGAAGTTGTTTCGGTTGTGATTCAAATCATAAAATCATTGTTTAAAATAACTTTTACATTACTTATTCATTACGATAATTACTTGGTAACATAATTATAGTTTTTGATAAATTTATAAAGCTATAGTTAAGTAAAAAGTAGTCTGGTTGATCAATTTTGTACACGTGTTCTTTGTACCGACGCGGCAACGGCTCGATGACGTCAGTTGTTTGTCACTGCCTATAAAAGCCAGAGCCCAACCGCTTTGGGAGCATTCTTTGTCGAGCCGTCGCACCGAGCAGATCACCAGTTAAGTATTTCCTTCCTGTTGCTTATTGTTGTATTTATATTGTTGTATTACCTTTGCTTATTGTTTTATATATATTGTTGTATGTGTAAGACTGACTATGGCTATGAATATAATATAGCTATGTTGTGTTTTCTATAAAATAATGTGTGTAATAATTAAATAATTATCGATATCAGCGATGTATTTAATTGTTGAAATAAGGAATTCTGGGTTAATAAAAGTTAAGTATGTTAATGAAGCTGTTATTTATTGTATTGGTTTATTTAAAGTAAATGTTTGCCAGTAAATAATCCTCATTTTATTGAAATAGTTTATTTAAAATAAATACTTGCTATTTACCTAATCTTCATTTTATTGAACTGGTTTATATGAAATAAATACTTGCCATAAATTAATATCTACTTTATTGAAATGGTTTATGTGAAATAAATACTTGCCATAAATTAATATCTACTTTATTGAATGGGGTCTTTGTAAAATAAATACTTGTCATATACTTGCTTGAAGCTTATTTTGATATTATAACCCCTTCCACCTTTCTAACATCAGAAGTGGGATTACGGGTACCATACTAATCTTACTATATTTCCAGGTTTTTTTTGTCACCACCGAAATGGATCAAGAGATTCTCCAAGGGCTGTTTACTGCAATCAAAGAAGCGTTATCCAGCAAGAATCGGCAGGATGACGTCGCTCTGCCAATATTTGATCCAGCCACCACCGACAGCGGCGCAGCAGCGTGGTGTGCAGACGTTGACAAGCTTGGAGAAGAGTTCGGTTGGAGCGGTTTAGCTAAAGTTGCAAAAGCAGGTAAGGCCCTCAAGGGCTCTGCTTTAGTATGGTACGAGTCCTGGCAACCTCAGGAAGGACGTTCATGGGAAACTTTTAGTGCTGAACTAATTTCATTGTACCCGGAAAAGAAAAATCTCTCGGAACGATTGTATAAAGCGGTCACTTATTGTTCAGACTATGCTGACTCTTATTGCGAGTATGCAAGAGAGAAGCTTAGGTTGTTAAAGAACACTAAAATTATATTTTCCGAAACTCAGTTAATAGAACTGGTATGTGGGGGTATTCGAGACAATAATGTGAAAATGGCATCTTTCAACAGTAGTGTTAAGACAACATCAGAATTAATAGCTTTGTTTTCTGCTTACGTTAAGACTAAAAAGCGACCATTAGACCAATCGGCTGATACTTTGGCTGGACCAAGTAAGCGTTTCAAGCCAATACCAAAATCCGAAGAGAAAGTTCAGGAAAAAAAATGTTTTGCCTGTGGTGAGAAAGGACATTTTCGCTCACAGTGCGTTAAGACTAGCGAACCAACTTTACATCAGGATATTAAAAAATGTACGGTTTGTAAGAAGGTAGGTCATGATGCAACCATTTGTTTTTTTAATCGCGATAAACAAAAATTAATCCCTGAGAAAAATCAATGACTAGAAAATCGAGTCAATATTTTAAGTAATGTTTCAAATTTTAAGCCTACTAGTGTCATCATTCGAAACATGTCAATTAATTCTATAATCGATACAGGAGCAAGTTGTAGCATTATACGGGAATCTATTGCCAAACGACTAAATTGTATTTTTTTACCATGCTCAAAATATATGAATGGAATAGGTAATGGTAAAATACATATTTCTGCAATTATCACAGTAATAGTTAAATTTGGAGACGTCTGTATAGAGCTAGATTTACATGTGGCCCGTGACCAAGATTTTCCATATGATCTTCTTATAGGTAGGAATGTGGTTAGTCACCCTGACATTCAAATTACGATTGATTCCGAAGGTTGTAGGCTAGGATGGAAAGAACTGCCTTCTGCTGGTACTGTACACCTAGTAAATGATAATCCATATCATGTTTTTGATGAGCTTCAATCCTATATACAGAATTTGGACCCAAATTTACAAGGAAGTGTTACTAAAATATTCAAAAAATACCCTAACGTTTTGCCTACTCCTACTCATATTGGTAATGTCCAAACTGGACAGTTAAATTTGAGACTAAAAAATGGTGAAGTAGTAAATTATAGACCGTATAGGTTAGCCCCCATTGAAAGACAGAAAGTAAGCATAATGATTAAAGATTTACTTGATAAAAGGATCATCCGCGAAAGTCACTCTCCATTCGCTAGCCCGATTTTGCTAGTTAAGAAAAAAGGGGGCGATGATCGTTTATGTATTGATTATCGATCGTTGAATAAGTTAATAGAAAAAGACAGGTACCCCCTTCCATTAATCGAAGACCAAATCGACCGTTTGGGTAATGCAAAATTCTTCATATCTATCGATATGAAAAATGGTTTTTATCAGATCCCTGTAGCCCCTGATTCAGTGAAATATACAGCTTTCATAACACCCGATGGACATTACGAATTTTTGAAAATGCCGTTCGGTATTTGTAACGGTCCAGCTGTCTTTCAACGGGCAATAACTAAAGCGGTTCAACATTTAAGTTTTCTGCTTACTTACATTGATGATTTGTTGATTCCATTTAGCAGTACTGAAGAGGGTCTTTCATATTTAGAGCTTACAATAGAAGCACTTTCTAAAGCCGGATTTACTATAAACTTAAAGAAATGTAAATTTTTTGTTCATGAAATTCAATATTTAGGTCGGCATATTTCTAAGGAGGGAGTTAGACCAAGTGATGATAAGGTCTTGGCCCTAGTAAATTCTCCTACACCTAGAACTGTAAAGCAAGTGCGCCAGTTTATGGGCCTCGCTAGCTATTTCCGGAAATTTATTCCCGAATTCGCTCTCCGTACAGCTTGTATCACCAAATTAACCAGTAACAATCAAAAATGGGAATGGGGGTCTGAACAAGAGGCAGCTCGAAATTATGTAATACAATGTTTAACTTCCAAGCCCTTACTAAGCATTTATAATCCCGATTTGCCCACCGAATTGCATACGGATGCTAGTTCTCTAGGTTACGGTGCCATTTTATTGCAAAAAGATAATAATAATGTCAATAAAGTCGTAGCCTATTTTAGTAAACGTACTTCTACAATTGAATCTAGATATAGTTCTTATGATTTAGAAACATTGGCTATATACAATTCTTTAAAACAATTTCGAGTTTACCTATTAGGTATAAAATTTAAAATCATAACCGATTGTAATGCTATTAAATCTACGGCAAATAAGAAAGATTTATCTCCGAGAGTAGCACGTTGGTGGACGTATCTGCAGGACTTCGATTTTGAGATAGTCTACAGAAAAGGCAAATTCATCAGCCACGTGGACTTTCTTAGTCGTAACCCTGTTGAGGCACCCATCAGTTCTACTCCCGCTTGTTCGTTCCATTCAGTTAACCTAATTTCAAATGACTCTCGATCTTGGCTTGAAATAGCACAGCAGAGTGATCCTGAAACACTTTCTTTAATTCAACGGGTTGAGGTAGGAGATTTGGATGAAAACCAGTACGTCATATTAAATAATTTATTATATTACAAAGCTGATCCGAACGCTTCACCTAAGTTATTTGTTCCCAGAAACCATAGAATTCCTTTGTTAAGATTGTTTCACGACGAAAATTGTCATGTAGGTTTTTATAAAACATTAGATAAAGTTAGAGAAAATTTTTGGTTTCCATCTATGGCAGCATTTGTGAAAAAGTATTTATATCATTGCTTAATTTGTGTAGAGCGAAAAGGTCATTCAGGTCCAAAAGAAGGACTATTACATCCAATATATAAGTCGGCGGTGCCTTTTCACACTATTCACTTGGATTGTACAGGGCCTTTCCCCCAATCAACAGATGGTTACAAGTATATCTTGCTAATTATTGACGGCTTTACTAAATTCTGCATACTAAAAAAGCTTAAGACCTTGGGAGCCGATGAGTTAGTTCCAGTGATTCGAGATACGATTACCCTGTTTAGTACCCCGTCATTAGTAGTCACTGACCGCGGCACTAACTTCAGCTCCAATTTAGTCCGTTCATTATTTCAAGATTTAGAAATAGAGCACCACATGATAGCCACCGGGACACCACGAGGTAACGGTCAAGCCGAAAGATACGTCTCAACCGTAATCAATATGTTGACTACTAGGTGTGGTAACTTGTCAGATTGGCCGAACGAGCTTTGGAAAGTACAGCAGTCTATAAATACGACCGTACAAAAATCTACAGGTTTTTCCCCTATACGATTATTAGTTGGTAGTAATGCAAATATACCTTGTGTTCAAGCTCGCTTAAACGAAATTTATGGTGTTCACGCTGCTCAACAAGATTTTGACGTTCTAGCAGATCGAGAGCTCGCTCACAATCGTCTTAGGGTAGTAGCACAAAAATTTAAAGATCGTTTCGATAAAGTACGCCGTCAGAAAAAAACTTATCATGTTGGGGATATTGTTTATGTTTATCAGGATCATAGACGTCACGGAAAGTTAAAACCAAAATTTAGGGGGCCGTACGAAATTCACGAGATTTTAAATAATGATCGCTATAGTCTGCGTGGCAGAGGTCAAAGGAATCTCATAATTTCTAAAGATAAGCTACGATTTTGGCCAGGTGAAATGGTCTATGATAATGCTATTGTTGAAGATGCTATTTAAGTCTCTAAATACTTGACAACTTATTTTTAATAACTGGCTGTGCCTGTGGCTGTGCCTGTGGCTGTGCCTGTGGCTGTGCCTGTGGCTGTGCCTGTGGCTGTGCCTGTGGCTGTGCCTGTGGCTGTGCCTGTGGCTGTGCCTGTGGCTGTGCCTGTGGCTGTGCCTGTGGCTATTACACTAACAAACCATTTTTAAAAACCAAAGTGATTGATTATTTGAAATGTACGGAACCAACCAAGTAACATAGCAGAATGATTATGTTGTATCTAAGTTAATCTGTACAGATAATACACGTTAAGTTTTTTTTGTTATGCTATGCGATTGACATGTAATTTAGAAATAATTCATGATATTTATTATTTATCAAACATGTACTTCGAGAACGAAGTACATATCAGAATGGCCGTGTTATATTTATTCTAATTTAGAGGACTATATTTATTGTTTACAATAATTGTTAAAGTCAAATTGAAATGTGCTTGATTCCGGAAGTTGTTTCGGTTGTGATTCAAATCATAAAATCATTGTTTAAAATAACTTTTACATTACTTATTCATTACGATAATTACTTGGTAACATAATTATAGTTTTTGATAAATTTATAAAGCTATAGTTAAGTAAAAAGTAGTCTGGTTGATCAATTTTGTACACGTGTTCTTTGTACCGACGCGGCAACGGCTCGATGACGTCAGTTGTTTGTCACTGCCTATAAAAGCCAGAGCCCAACCGCTTTGGGAGCATTCTTTGTCGAGCCGTCGCACCGAGCAGATCACCAGTTAAGTATTTCCTTCCTGTTGCTTATTGTTGTATTTATATTGTTGTATTACCTTTGCTTATTGTTTTATATATATTGTTGTATGTGTAAGACTGACTATGGCTATGAATATAATATAGCTATGTTGTGTTTTCTATAAAATAATGTGTGTAATAATTAAATAATTATCGATATCAGCGATGTATTTAATTGTTGAAATAAGGAATTCTGGGTTAATAAAAGTTAAGTATGTTAATGAAGCTGTTATTTATTGTATTGGTTTATTTAAAGTAAATGTTTGCCAGTAAATAATCCTCATTTTATTGAAATAGTTTATTTAAAATAAATACTTGCTATTTACCTAATCTTCATTTTATTGAACTGGTTTATATGAAATAAATACTTGCCATAAATTAATATCTACTTTATTGAAATGGTTTATGTGAAATAAATACTTGCCATAAATTAATATCTACTTTATTGAATGGGGTCTTTGTAAAATAAATACTTGTCATATACTTGCTTGAAGCTTATTTTGATATTATAACCCCTTCCACCTTTCTAACACACGCATTTTTTCGGTATAAAAAAAGTAATTCGTTATCGGAGCTCTACTGGAACGATGAGGTGCGGTATTTTTTTTGGCTTATTTAGTTATTGTATAACAGCCTATGTTAATGAATAATGAATAGGAATAGCTATTCATTAAATTACTTTATGAATAGAAATAGCTGTTCCTGACAACCATGTTACCTCTTTCAGCAATCTAAAATAGTGTCAATGTATTTTTTTCCATAGTGCGCCATTAGCTCGAAAATATCTAAAGAGTTCTTGATGAAAGAGAATATCTGCAGTCTTACGTGCTTCGAGATAGTGTTTCTAGGAGTAAAACGTACAAATCAACATGTTTACTACTCCGAAGTAATATTTAGTTTAGTAGCTACGAAAAAAAGAAAATTTCTTAGCAGGCTACGGTCCGTAGCAAGCGTAGCTCTGACGTCATCGCGTAGCACGTAGCTGCGTAGCAAAAGCATGATTTTGGTCATAATATTGTGCAAAATTCAAATGGCACACAGATACTGCAATGTAAAATGCTGACGTATATCAAATGACGTTTTACATCATAAATTATTTATGAACATTTATATTCAAGACCAAATTATACTGGGATATGGCTCGCAGCTTTTTATCGATATATTTCTTATGCCTTTCACAATCGTCTTTGAGATAGAGTGCAAAATCTTAACACACGAATTTAATAAGACTTTTGAAATTACTTTTAGAATAACACAACATTGGTTTATACTGTGTAGTTTACTTGCAGCGTTTTCATTCCGAGAGTGACCCTCTTTTTGGCTAATTGACCGGACTATCAGACGGATGTGTTGCTACTAACTATTTAGTGTACTACCCTAACCTAAAAGGCTGTTTATGCGCTCCACACCCGGCTACACACTCACTATTCTAAGACACATTCTTCTCCAAGTGCGTTACTAAGTACTTACTATCCGACGTACGTAAGCTGAGACAAGGGCTATCAAACAGTTTAGTGGCGAACATTCTGGGCCCACTTAGGCGAAGTGTCCTTCAATATTTCATGTAATGACACCCTGGTTGTAAAGCTGCGGTCACACTGGTTAAGCGATAGGCTTCTAAAGAAACTTTTAAAAACACTAAAGTGACCATCACAGGGCTAATTCTGCTAATTTTTGAGTAAGAAAATTTATAATGTCAGTCGCAATAAAAAGCTTCAATATAGCTTTTTTGACAGATTGCGACTGACATTTTTGACACCTACCAATAGTTATTATTCATGGCGTGGCCCATAATTCATCAAACAGTACCGCTGTTACGATGGTAGTGCTTTCTGTGACTAACTCATACTGCAGTGCGATTCTGTAAACATGTCGAAGTGAACGACAAATGAGCTGTCAAACCATACAAACAAGATAAGAATGACAGCTCACTTGTCGTTCACTCCACCTAGGTGATCACGGTGAGATGTCAATAGAATCGACCGGCGGATGGACTAGCTATGGACTAAGAATAGATTTACTACTGCAACATAGAATTTAGAGTACACACGCGCGCATCGTCAAAGTTTTGCCTTTCCATTGAGGCCATTGCCTTACAGGTAAGGGCTAAGCGGTCAGCTCTCTTCGTAAAATCTTAATGACATCTTAACGTTCGAAGTTAGGAAGTTATCTTGTAAAATTAAAGTTAAAGGCCTGTGCCAGTAGGTAGTTGAAAAATAATTGTTTTTTTGGATTAACCAGTTCAGCAACGATAAGGAATACTATGCTTCAAAACAGCTCATAGGTAAATGTATTTTTTTTATGGGCTTGCTCTTGATTTGTCTTGGTTAGAGATGACAGAGACAAAGTCTACGATGGAGCGAGCTTACTCAGAAGGAGCCTGTTCACTCTGAATTTGAAGAGATTAAAGTTGTAAGCGTTCGGGAACTCAGATGCATGTAGAGAGTTCCACTCCTTTTCTGTGCGCATTATAAAAGACGTTTGGAAACGCTTAGTACGAATTGGTGAAATAGCAATCCAATGTATTTTTTTTTCTTTTATCTTCTATGTATAATATACGGTGTAGACATTATAAAGACTATTCTATTCTAATCGCACTTTTGACTGATAAACTACTTTTAGACCAATACCAGTTTTGTTATAGGCTTTTACAGGCATGGAGGATGTAGACGCGGACTTTAACCGGTCGCATTTTAATGTATTATAATCAAAATAATACGTATTTATAAAAACTATCGAAACAAATCATTTTCGTTTGTATTTCAATGCTGTAGAATCTTTTTTATACTCTCTTGATAAAAAATATGGAGTAGGAGTAAGGTGGTTTTATTTTACCGATTTGGAGGAGATTTGGTGTTTTTTTCTTATTATGTAATACCGATAGAAAATAAAGGCAAAACCAAATTACGTAGGTATCATATAATGTACATTTCAAACTATTTATTTCGATGTAATTTCTCCGAAACGCTGCTTCATCTGCACGATTTTTGAGCTTTTTACTAGAGAGTAGCCTTTATCTGTCACAACTTTACAAATATCACCCGAAAGGCTACGGGTACTCCGAAACACATTTCAGTAAAACTAATCAATCTCTGTAGTTAGTGCTTCAACTAAAGCCCATTCATATTTACTTCACGCTTTGGTAAACAAACTATGATGCATAGCTCGCATCTATCATTTTACACGATGAAACCTCATGAATATGGCCTAGGTACGCTAGTATTATTGTTATCTGTGCCCAGGTTTATTATATACGGATTTGCTAGTAGCTAGTAAGCTTTATCTGGCCTAGAAAAACTATGTTGCTGTAATACATCAGCTTCATTTATATTTGTCGAATGCATCAAGATAAATGGCCCAGGGTCGTTAGGTTAAAAAGATGGACAATCTGTCTGTTTCTTCTTGACAACAAAGATAGAAAGCTGGAATCAAATTTCTCTCGCTTCTTCTCGTTGTATAGACACTAAGGTTAACGACCATTGTATGATAGGCTAGAATCTTCGGAGGGGCAGAAGGTTCTCTATAGGTTTAAGCAAGTTTAAGAACCAAAGCGGCAAGTATATCACTAAGTGTAGCTGTGTCAAAGACCCTAATGCGCGCAAAAAAACTCGCGGTAAAGGAGAGATGGCGGACCCCGGGCTCCGAAGCAAACCAGCTGAGGACGCAACCGGGAACAAGCACAGATGAGGGAGAGACTAAGGAAACGACCCCCCAGTTCGCCATTTGAGCTTGCCACTTGCTTTCTTGTTTGAAATGCACTTTTAATCGTTGTCTACGCATTTAAAAAAAGAAAAGAAGAGAATATAGGCAAGCGTGCTCCATTTTAGACCGCATCATCGCTTACCATTGAATCAGGTGAGATAGTGGTCAAACGTATGCCTATCAATAGTAAAAAAAAAAATGTAAGTGACACAGACCACAACAGCAACAAACTCAAAGACAAAAATAGTCCAGCCGGTCGATTCTGTTGACACTTAGGTGGAGTGAACGACAAGTGAGCTGTCATTCTATCTTGTTTGTATGGTTTGACTCACTTCGTGGCCATTTCACCCAAGTCTTCACTATGACATGTATACAGAATCGACCGGCTGAACGATACAGGAAAATTGCGCTGAGCGTGCCCGTACCAAAGGGTTACCATTTCAGCATTTGTTGGGCCTCAGACAGCACAGCACAGGTTTTCAGTTGGCACCCCCCAGTGACACACGGTTGAGGGTACATACATTAGAAGATTCTTGCATAGGCATGACGCGACACCGACGTGACGACCATTTTTCAAGGTCTTGTTTTATGATGGTCGTCGGATCAGTTGGAGCTTTAGTTGCTACGTAATAGCTACAGTTTTCCCACCAAAAAAATAAAAATATAGCTTTGAGAGAAAAAACAAACTGCCATTTTTATGGTTCCGTACCCAAAGGATAAAACGGGACCTTATTCCTAAGACTTCGCTGTCCAGCCGTCTGTCTGCCCGTATGACACAAGGCTGTTTCTTCACAAACGACGCCGACTTCAAGGCTTTCTTTCACAAATTTTAGGGGGCTATCATTCACCAGACATGATTATATGCTGTTTTAATAGATAATGGTACGGAACCCTCCGTGTGCGACTCCGACTCGCACTTGGCCGGTTTTTTTACTATCCTTGACAAACTGACTCAATGTTTCCATTCTCTTGACAATCCCTTAGCCGACTTTTTTCAACACTTAAACAGATTTTATAAGGCGACTATTCCCGTTTTTCCCTACAAACGAGCATTTTCAAGGCGACTTTTTCTTTCCTGAGTTCTCGCCCAATATTTGAAGATTAACTTAAGGCTGATTTTCAAAAGGTTATCCCTAAACCAAATATTTGGAGTTATACTCAAAGCTGGGTTCCAAAAGACTGTCCTAAGCCGGGAAACCCGTTAAATTGTTGTTGTTTTTTACCCAAAAATTCCACAAAAAAAAAGAAAAAACAAACACAAAACCAATTTACTGTTTCATTTTAGCTATTTATAACTTATACACACAATTTCTACATCTCTTTTTACTCTACTCTCCTTTCGCAGGTACCTATGCTGGAAGAGATTTCCATAGAAATAAGCATCACCTTTGTACCTATTTTGCTGTTTCATTGTTCTTATCTTCTTATTAAATGTGTGTACATTAATAGTTAAATAAATAAATATAGCAAAAATAACAACATGCATGAACTTTTTCACTAAAATACAATATTTTAACGAGGTTCACACGTAGTCGACACAATACGATAGTTTTATTTTTTACCCTCGTATTTTGCAATTCCATTGGTTAATATTTCTCGGTCTCCGCTCCCCTGCCTCGCTTCTCTGAACTGGACAAGCAGCCTAAGGGTGCCTGTCTATTTCAGAGAAGTGAGGTAAAAATCTCAATGACTCACGTGGTGGGGAAGTTTTACGCAATTCCATTGGTTTTATTTCCCCGTTTCTCCGCTCCGCTGCCTCAATATATGGGTGTGTGAGGTTTTAATACACGAATTTGTTTTCCGTTTAGAACTGTGTTGATGTATTTTTATTTGAAAGGTAGACGTGTGTAGACGTAGATGTAGATAATAACCTCAAATTATGCAATATGTTCTTTCTTATTCCTCCCTTTTGCATTGCTTATTATTTTCTTAGCGGGATTCAATAAAGCAGTACCTTAAATGAGAGAATTGTCAAGCTTCATGAAGTCGGTACTTTTCTGGTGGTCATCACCGTTGATTCCGGCTTTCAAAGGTTGCAGTAGTTGGGAGTAGTGTGGCGGACTCGACCCATAACCTTTTTTGAGAATAATAAATAATAACTTTATTTCACAAAAAATACAGATTTCACAATGTAATATAACATGAATATAAGATGAACTGACGATTCATTTGACAAAACTGGTTTTGTATATGGAGATAAATATTATAATCTTTTAATATATAAAAATCTCGCGTCACAGTGTTTGTAATCAAACTCCTCCGAAACGGCTTGACCGATTTTTATGATTTTTTAATCGACTTCCCAAAAAGGAGGAGGTTCTCAATTCGGTTGTATGTTTTTTTTATGTTTGTTACCTCATAACTCCGACAATTATGAACCGATTTGAAAAATTGTTTTATCTGAAGGGATAATAACATACTTGCAGATTGGTCCCATTTAAATTTTATCGAAATCAGTTGCGAACTTTGGATTTTAAATCGAAATAGCTGGAATTCGTCTACTTGGATGACGGTTTTATGTCATCCAAGTAATCGAAATTGCGTATTTTGCTTTTCTGCGATTTTGCAGATTTTGCAGTGGTGTTGTTAGGTGTGGGGTACCTACCACTAAAAAGTGAAAAATAAAAAACTTTTTACATAAAAATACAACCGACTTCCAAAAAAAAAACACTACAAAGTAAAAAATAACTTTAATTTCGGAAGTCTTTTGTACACTCAGTATGTCTGAGAATAGGTTGTAGGGTAGGCACTTATTATATTTTTTTTGGCAAAACTACTTTTGCCCGGTCAGCTAGTAAAAGTACATATTTTCCCAAGGTCTTACCCTGATACGCCAATATTTAGAAGTAAATATATATGTAGTGTTAAAACGCGCTAGGTTCAACATTTTGGAATAGACGTTGATAAATGACTCCTTCATCAGGGACTTGAGGACTCCGTAGTTTTTGTGTAACGAAACACGCTTATAAATATTTTGGTCAACATTTGATGTTGATTAAATAGAAGGAGGTATAGTTTTTATGTTTTTAAAATAGTGTTTTTCTTCTCTTTCATAAAATGTTTTTTGTTTAATAAAAGAGACTTGGAAGCCGTTTTATAGTTCCTTACCCAAAGGGTAAAAACGGGACCCTATTACTAAGACTTCGCTGTCTGTCTGTCTGTCTGTCACCAGGCTGTATCTCAAGAACCACTATAGCTAGGCAGTTGACATTTTCACAGATGATGTATTTCTGTGGCCGCTATAACAACAAATACTAAAAAACAGAATAAAAAAATATTTAAGGGGGCTCCCATACAACAAACTTGATTTTTTGCCGTTTGTTTAGATAATGGTAACGGAACCCTTCGTGCGCAAGTCCGACTCGTACTTGGCCAGTTTTATTTATTCATCTTTTTACCTATTCCCACAATGTGGGTTTGAAGGCGGTTGCTGCCAATTCCATAGACTGCACGCCGGACCAAGTTGTCCATTCTAAATAACCACAAGACTACCAGCTGTTTGTTTCCAGCGAATTCTTAAATATTTTGGACATTACGCTAGTAGAAACCCTGGAAAGCCTCGAAAAGAAGATTATTTCCAAATACTCGTACAATTGTTTTAATTGGTTTGTACCAACCCTGATATCAACTCTGATAGATACGACCTTCAACAATGAAGACAACAACTAAGAAGATTATTCCCAAATACTCGTACAATTAACATAACTGGTTTGTACCAACTCTGATATCAACTCTGATAGACAGGACCTTCAACAATGAAGACAACAACTAAGAAGATTATTCCCAAATACTCGTACAATTAACATAACTGGTTTGTACCAACTCTGATATCAACTCTGATAGACAGGACCTTCAACAATGAAGACAACAACTAAGAAGATTATTCCCAAATACTCGTACAATTAACATAACTGGTTTGTACCAACTCTGTTATCAACTCTGATAGACAGGACCTTCAACAATGAAGACAACAACTAAGAAGATTATTCCCAAATACTCGTACAATTAACATAACTGGTTTGTACCAACTCTGATATCAACTCTGATAGACAGGACCTTCAACAATGAAGACAACAACTAAGAAGATTATTCCCACATACTCGAACAATATTGCTTAACAGGTTTGGGTATCTGTTAAAACGATTACCAACAAAAATAGTCACGAATTGCCACTCACAGAGACGCCACTAGAAAAGTCTGACATGTACAATGTGTATCAGAATCAGGACAGCACGGTTGGCGCAGTGGTTGAGCGATCGGCTGCTGCGTCGCGTGTCGTGGGTTCGATTCCCGCACGGAACAAATATTCGTGTGGCCTACAGATAGTTGTTCCGGGTCTGGCTGTTTGTGTACGTGACTTTGTAAGTTTGTAAACTCACCCACGATACAGGAGAAATTCCTAGAGTGGGGCAACGTTTTAAAAAAAAAAAAAAAGAAAATAAATAAAGAAAGAATACACGCAATACCACTAAAGGGGTTATTGTGCTCGTCAAAATGAACAACTTTTACCTACTATAGGACCAACTCTCGAAATCGTGAAAGAAAAATCAGCTTTTTAGTACATTTTGTCGAGTCGTTTTTTTTTGTATAAGTTAGCCCTTTTGTATCAGGGGAAAGAGTACCTACTGTCTATTATTTTTAGGGTTCCGTGCCCGAACGGTAATCAACGGAACAATACTATTAAGCTTCTGCTGTCCGTCCGTCGGTCTGTCTGTCAAGAGGCTATGTCTCAAGAACCGTAATAGGTAGGCAGTTCAAATTTTCACAGATTGTGTATTATATTGCTGCTAAAACAACAAATTGAAAAAATAATTAAAATTATGGTTTAAGATTACCTTTCGTGTGCGTATCCGACTCGGACTTGGCCGGTTTTTAATTATCATCTGTCTGAAAAGTTAGATGGAGACACAAACCACTCTAAAAAACAATTAATAAGAATATGCTGTAGCAATAATAATAAATAATAATATCCTTGGACATTTCACACAACGCCATACAGTCCCAAGCTAAGCAACTTAATGCTTGTGTTATGGTAACGAGATGGCTGATAAACTACTTATATACATTTTTTTTTGTAAATACATACATATTATAGATAGAAAACACCCAGACTCGGAACAAATACATGTAGGCCGTACAAATATTTGTTCCGTGCGGGAATCGAACCCGCGACATGCTGCGCAGCAGTCAATCGCTCAACCACTGCACCAACCGTGTCGTCAATGGACGGTTTACTTGAATAATTAGTTATCCGGAATCTATTCAGAGGAAGTCAAACACACCAAGAGTTATCCGCACTATTAAAATTACTTTTATAACTTTTCCTGCTCTTTATACACGTCAGAAACAAAACTGACCACTATAAAGAGGTACCCACCCACTAATGAGACCTCTAAGTCACCACTGACGTCAAATCAGGACCCTAATCAAATACTGATCAAAGAATCTTCCCCAAATTAGGAATCACCATTACAGGAGCTGCTAATTTCAACCTTGTGTCTACCTCATGAAGCTTGGATTTTCATTGGTCTTACCTTAAACTGTGACTTAATTTAATGTTAATCCGAAAAAAAATACGCATTAATTGGGATTTTTACTAAGAGATATTGAAAAGGAAAATTGCTAATTTTGGTAGGTATTAAAATGATTATTATGTCTTTTTTAGCTTATTCTGAGTAAGCAAAGTCTTTTCGTTACTTTGTTACCGATTGTAGATTTTTTTTCGCGTTTAAATCTTTTTTGCATAAAATTGAGAAAGAAAGCCAAAAGAATTCCCGATATCGACGGTTACTATAAATATTTTGCGTTGTCTGTTAGTTATTATCATCAGTAATGGTTGTTACATAAGAATAAGGCGTTTAAATTACTACCCACAAAGAAGATAATAAGTTTGTTCATTACAGCGATTATCACCAGCACAAATGGAAAGGATTGACACAACACCCACAGAGGGGAAATTTAAACCCCCTCTGAGCGACAGACGGTCAATATTACCCCGTCGACCAGCTGATTATGACCCTGGCCTGGCCTGTCAGCTGCCAGTCCCAGTAAAAAGGGTTCGTGTGAAGGAGTTAAAAATATCCTTATTATATCCTCGTATGTTGCTAGATACTTTTGTGACAACCTGTATTTTTAGTCTGTATTGAGGAATTCTGAGATAGAAAATTGCTAGGTACTGTATAGGCAAGCAATCAATGTTTGAAGTCGTGATTTTATGCCGTCAACCCATTGATATTATGGTGCCATAACATAAACAACTTCATATATATAAAAAATCCATAGAGAATTTCAAATTAGAATCTCCAAACATTGTTTCAGCTAATATTTTTTTTAAATAATGAGATTGTAGCGCTATTATTTAATCTGGCTTTGTATTTATTTTTTATTGAATTTTTATTATTTGTTGTTAAAACGGCAATATAACAAACTCTGTGAAAATTTCTACCTATTGTCTTCCTATTTCGGTTCTTGAGATATAGCCCGCTGACGGACAAACTGATGAAACGGACAGCATAAGCTTAGTAATAAGGTTCCGTTAGTCACCCTTTTGTTTCGGAACTCTAAAAAGTATAAAATACGAGATAGAAAGCTGCTACTTTCCAACTAAACTGAATAATAATACGCTTATTTGCAAGCGTGGGATCACATCAAACCACACGCTTGTCAGATCTATACTAATATTATAAAGCAGAAGAGTTTGTTTGTTTGGTTGAACGCGCTAATCTCAGGAACTACTGATCCGATTTGAAAAAATCTTTCAGTGGTAGATAGCCCATTTAAATAGGAAGGCTTTAGGCTATATATCATCACGCTAAGACAAATAGGAGCTGAGCATTAAGGGAAAATGTGACGCAGACGAAGTTGCGCGGGTCAGCTAGTCAATGAATAAAGGATGATTTATGCTAGTGTCAGCTACACTAGACGCATGGAAGCATGATGCTTGGCTCTACGTATATTTTTACTGTAAAAGGTAATGAAAAGTGATGGTTTGCAACGTTGCTTTATTCCTGTTTTATGTGCTGGAATAATGTGTCTCCGTAGCACTTGGGGCATTAATAAGTTTTGTAATAGCTACGTCTGTGATGCAACTGAGCGGGACGCATGCGGCCCGCGGGCCAAGATTAGCCTTAATTTTCATACATTTTTGACAGATTGTGATTGAGATGCGAATGCGAAAGTTGTTTAACCAGCGGCCAAGTGCGAGTCGGACTCGCGCACCGAGGGTTCGGTACAAACCTGTAGGTATATTTTATAAGCAAAAGTTGCGGTTTACGATTTATGATGTATTAAAAAAAACTACTTACTAGATCTCACTCAAACCAATTTTCGGTGGAAGTTTATATGGTAATGTACATCATATATTTTTATAGTTTTATTATTCTCTTATTTTAGAAGTTACAGACACATTTTCGCGCAAACTATTCAGTTTAGAAAAAAATATATTAGAAACCTCAATATCATTTTTGACGACCTATCCATAGATACCCCACAAGTATGGGCCAGATGAAAAATAAAATATAGTGTCTGTTCTAAGTATGGGGACCCCCAAAATTTATTGTATTTTTATTTCTATTTTTGTTTGAAAATCTTTGTGAAAAACTTACCAAGTTTCAACAGCAGTTCTTGTAGTTTCGGAAAAAAGTAGCTGTGACATACGGACGGACTGACAGACAGACATGACGAATCTATAAGGGTTCCGTTTTTTGCCATGGCTACGGAACCGTAAAAACTAGCGGAATTGGCCCTCTGATCAGTTACAGATTTTTTATTCACCATGCACATAGGTACAAAGGTGTACTAAACGCCTTACACATTCTCTACCAGTCAACTAAGCAAGATTTTCACCATATCAGCCGATAGACATCTACTGCTGGATATAGGCCTCCCCCAAAATGTCTCCACAACTACCTGTCTTATGCGTCTCGCATCTTTCGGCTACCCGTGACCCTCACCAGGTCATCGGTCCACTTTGTGGGCTTTCCAATCAAGCACTGCATTGCACAATGGGCTTGTGTCCTGAAAAATCTATCTAATTAGTCCGTCAGTTAGATTATCAAAAAATATTTGACCCATGTTTTTCTTTTGTTACGGGAACCAAAATTGACGAAGTTACGACGCTTTTAAAATTCTCAATACGTCACACCTTCGCATAATTTTTACTGAGTCGTGACGTCACGAACCCCCCCCCCACTCGCGAGTTTTGATGCGTTTTATCTTTGTCAATATTCATTGAATTACAAAAACAAAAAATACGTGTCAATTATTTTTCAATAGGTACTCTAACTGACGGACTAAATAGTTTTGCAATTTGTGGATGATGGAATCTAGACTATTGCGGTGCACACATTATGTTAATATCCGTACACAAAAACAAACCTGAGCTGAAACGGAGGTAACACTCCTAATAGCAATTAACTGCTGAAATAGACCTCACTCTAGCTTTGTTTTCAAAGAACTAGATCAACATCACCCACCTTCTTCAATCAGTCATCCAAACCAATTTAAACGAAAATTAGCCATAGATATAGAGACGAGATATTGTGGAAAACCTATAGTGCAAAAGTGGGCGCAAACACAAGCGCACTCTCTAATCTCTAAGGTTCATAATCTGATGGGCAATCTGACACAAGGGCTAAAAAGACCACTTTGGAGAATCATAATATTTATTCCCCAATAATCTGTCAAATTTTATTTTCATCTTTATCGCTAACGCGTTAGGTTCAAAGTTGATTAGAGAGTAAAGGGGAGAGTGATTTGCTTTCTGATTCTGCTAAAGTGGCCTTTTTTGGAGAGGTGATGTGCAGGACCAACGTAGTCAATGGAAAAACCAAGTAATAATAATACTACAAAATAGATACTATATGTACTTCCGTCAGAAAAGTATCTAATAATAACACATGCTTTCCAACATTTCACTTTTACCCCAAACTCTCCATATTACGCTACGGACGGTGTTCGGGCAGAAATTGAACATAAAAACTATTTATTGTCCCATAAATCTGGCAAAGTTTGAGTAACAGCGACGCGGGTGGGCGTGTGAATGGAGTCTGAGTTTCTATGCCGACCGTAAATTGTTTACGCTCCTTCATATAGAAAGAGTTTTCGTGTAAAAGTTTGTACGGTGAGTTTTAGGCTTGTTTCACACGTAGGTACCACAACCACAACACGGGGGCGGGCGGTAATTTGTTTGAAAACGTCTCAAGGGCCGAAAGGTCCGATTAGAACGAAGTTGTATTGTCTTACTAATGTTCTTTTAATTTGCGGATGCTGACAGATTAACAGTTAAATTCATACGGACTACATTTTGCCATCATTACCAACCACGTGTGTGATGCTGAACACATTACAGCCACGTCGCAATCACCAGCGGCACAGCGAACTAGCGGCTGGCCACACGCAACCACAAGAAGCCACAGCAACACTACTCACACGTAACCACAGCTTGACCACGTGTAAAAGAAGCTTTAGACATAATCTATACTTTATTATAATATTATGATATTTATTATAATAGGTAAATATCATCGGAGCAGTAATGAAAAATGTTTCGCAGGCGACGTTGCACGGGTCAGCTAGTAAAATTATAAAGCAGAGAAGTTTGTTTGTTTGTTTGTTTGGTTGAACGAACTAATCTCAGGAACTACTAGACCGATTTGAAAAAAATTTTCAGTGTTAGATAGCCCATTTATCGAGGAAGGTTATAGGCTATACATCATCACGCTAAGGCCTATAGGAGCGGAGCAGTAATGAAAAATGTTACGCAGACGACGTTGCACGGGTGAGCTAGTAAAATTATAAAGCAGAAGAGTTTGTTTGTTTGTTTGTTTGGTTGAACGCGCTAATCTCAGGAACTACTGGTCCGATTTGAAAATTTATTCCAGTGTTAGGTACTCTGGCAAATTATTTTGTTCAGATGAATTGCCATACATTCTGCCTTTTTCTTTTTATGTGTTTTAATTTAATTATTTGTATTTTCTATTGTTATGTTACTGTGCTTTTGTGTGTTGTGTTTCTTTCTTTGTACCAAATAAACGTTATATCTATCTATCTATCTATCTAGATAGCCCATTTATCGAGGAAGGTTATAGGCTATACATCATCACGCTAAGGCCTATAGGAGCGGAGCAGTAATGAAAAATGTTACGCAGACGACGTTGCACGGGTGAGCTAGTAAAATTATAAAGCAGAAGAGTTTGTTTGTTTGTTTGTTTGGTTGAACGCGCTAATCTCAGGAACTACTGGTCCGATTTGAAAATTTATTCCAGTGTTAGGTACTCTGGCAAATTATTTTGTTCAGATGAATTGCCATACATTCTGCCTTTTTCTTTTTATGTGTTTTAATTTAATTATTTGTATTTTCTGTTGTTATGTTACTGTGCTTTTGTGTGTTGTGTTTCTTTCTTTGTACCAAATAAACGTTATATCTATCTATCTAGATAGCCCATTTATCGAGGAAGGTTATAGGCTATATATCATTACGCTAAGACTCAGACAGAAATATGACGCAGACGAAGTTGCGCGGGTCAGCTAGTGAATTTATAAATAGCATTAATATTTCTTTAATTGGAAAGCCTACTTAAGCTATGTACAACAAACCAATGCGACAAGAAAAAATGATATTATCATCTTCTTCTTATCGTGTGGGCATTAGGGTCTAACGACACTAGTGTCAGACTGAACTGCCTCAAGGGCATCTGACATGGTTCAACGACCGCCCTTTTGCGCCTTCCGAAGCATGGAATCATCTTTTTATCAGATTAATCAGGTGATCCAAGCCCGCAATGTCTTAGCAAAACTGAATACAAAAAAGTATGCTTCCCGTGGGAGTCGAAACCACGACCTCCAGGACACAAGGCAAGCGCCTAAACCACTCGACCACAGAAGCATAATTATTATGAACATTCAAGATTTGACAAAGATGAATGAACTATAAAACGACACAGTATAAAAAGAAGTCGACCACAGAAGCATAATTATTATGAACATTCAAGATTTGACAAAGATGAATGAACTATAAAACGACACAGTATAAAAAGAAGTAGTAGTATTTGGAAATATGTTATTTAAAGCAATGTGAGAAACGTTTACGAAAAAAATTGCCAAGGGGTCGTAAACGTCTGTGATAAGTTTTTCAGACTTGCGAATAATTTTTGAGGCGTCTAAAATTTTGTCCCAAAAACCGAGTGGAACCTAATCACCAAAGAACTCACTGAAACATGATGACCCCATATGTGACCCCGACGATGCAACAGGAGAGGGTTCAATTTAGCTTGCTGCATTATATCGCGAGCTCGATTTCCGCACCGGAACCGATAGCCGTGCACGTGTAGGCTTCGCTCACAGGGTTGTGAAAATTCGAAGCCAAATATGTTACTGGTAGAACATAAGTGGGACAGTGGTAGAACATAAATGGGACAGTGATGGAACATCAGAGGAACAGTGATGGGGTACTTCAGTGCAAAAATGAAGAAGAAGAAGAATAAGTTTATTTGTTAGAATATTGTTGTTACAAGGTGTTATTACAATTTTATGTCCAAAATATTCTGCTGTTTCCAGCGTACAAATATTTTCAAAAATTATAATGAAATCAAAATCAATTGAGAAACATAGGAAAACATTATCTGATATGAAATACAATTTGAAGGGATTATTGAATACAATGTCAAAGCAAGCTAAATATAATGTCAAGAGTTATATAATGTCAAGGAATACTAAATATAATGTCAGAAATAAAAATAAAATATAATACAGTGTTAAGAATTATTCAATACAATGTCATAGGCTGGTATTAGATTAAATTCAATCATTACGAATGTAAGGCAATTCGTCGTCCAATTTAAATTTGTCAAACTTTTCATTTAAAAACTCATCTGTTGAGTAATAACACTTAAATAATAGGAAGTCTAATAATTTATTTTTAAAAGACATGAAATTAAGATCTATAAAGACATTAGATAATTTATTATAAATACGAATTGCCATACAGTAACATTGTTGGAGAATAGTTTAATTCGTTGTTGAGTTTAATGGTGAATCATTGGCCCGTAGATTGCAAGTTGTAGGTAGTGGAGTGTGCAGACCCAGTTGCCAATTTATTTCATCAGCTCTTCTTTTAAAACGGTGAAAAATAACATCGCAAGGAAATCTTTTACACTTAAGTCTAGAATCAATACAGACATAACGTCCACCAATCCGGCGCTGTGGATTAGTGTTGACTCCGTCTCGCAGAGAGGTTCGTACCCCAGAAGTCACAACATAGGCTTATGCCATAGATATAAGAGAATACCTACCGAACACTATATAAGCTCTTTAAAAAAGGTCAACGGCAATAAGATCTATTCATCATCAATACGACAAAACAATAAGTGAATGGTCAAGGAATTCGGCGAGAATAAGATATTTCCTTCTCCTTCGATAATGCGAAAATTCCCATCTGTCTCAGTACTGCCAACACAATGCGTGAATACCATAGATAGATTCTCCATTTTATTCCTGCAATTAGGTCTGTGGCACTTAAACCCGGGCCACATTAGCCCTTTCGAATGGAGTTGAGGTCATAAAGTTGTTATTGACCATTCGCGTGGATGTTGACCATTAGAGACTTTTCAGACGTGTGAAATGTTAACGCTGCATACCGTTAATATGTTAGTGTTGATTTTAAGAATCGCACCTCAAAAACGTTGACAAAATATCTACATATTACTTTGAATTAAAATTTAAGGAAAAATAGATTCAGAAGTAAAGTTATATTTATATAGGTATATTATTATAAAGTACTTACAACGCAGTGTTATGAGTGACAAAGTAATGTAGCTACAATTACATATTTACTTAATGTTCATTTCTCTCTGTAACTCACGCTCTCCTGTCTATAGAAACTATTTCATCTCTGTTAGTACTATGATGTGTTTTGGTATGCAATAAAGAAGTCAGAAACAAAAACTTTTCTCCTTATAACTAAACAGTTCCTGAAAAACTCAACTTACTTAACGTTCGCATAAAACTTGATTAGATTATAATTTCTCGAAATATTATGAAAAAATCGTTTTGTTAATATATCCCGTCCAAATTCAATAGTTTCCAATACATCCTCTTCTCATCTTATTTAGAAAAAAAAAAAACGTTTACAATTTCACGCGATATTTTACAATCCAACGGAGATTGCCATTATTCGGTGACATTTACAGCACTTGAATTGAATTCTCGAAATTTTTAAACCAAAAGCTCACCCTACGCTACGCTCGCTTTCTCTTGTCAGTCTGTGCTACCCCTAAAGGTAAAGGTGAGTTGGACAAAGACATTTCTCGTTTATCTGCACTTGACTACGCGACTTTATTGTTAAGAGTTAACGGCAAAACGCGTCCTTCAAAGGTAAGTAAAAAACCAGTACCAAAGAGTTATTTATATACCTTTGAAGCAAGCTATTTATGCACTTTGTTGAAATAATTTTGTACTTTTTATTACAGTTTTCTAACTATAAAAGGGTTTTCTTTGCTAAAGTGTTTGAAATGATGCTAGTTTTACGTAACTGGCTTATGGACTTCATAAATGATAAATGATATTTATTTTGTAAGTAGGTTGTGAATAACACTTTTACACGTCAATTTTTTTTGGTCATTTCAAACTAGATGAGGCCGGCGTTTCCTAGTTGACTGCTCTGAGAAGAAACGACGAAACAAACTCAGGGGTCAAAGTCTCTTTTAAAGTCCATACAATCGTACTGGTGAAATCATATGAGAACCATGTAGGTTAATGTCTGAAGTGGTATTTTGAGGAAAGTACCATACAAATTTGAGTGGACCTGTCCAGACAGTGCAAGCATTTACCAGTTATCGTGTAGCTCAAACTTAGAACTTAAAGGAGCTCAACGAACTTATAGTCGCTCCATGTAATATAACAGTTTGCTGCTGCTTTCAGTTACCCTGGAAGTCAGCCCCAAGTTGGGCTCCCCTGACCACACAACAAACCTAATTTTATGTTTCTTTAACTGGCTTCTTTTACTTTCGAGATTTACACTACTTTAAATACTTCATTCAGAACTTAGCTCTAGCAGGGGCTAGCTTTTAATAAGTTCCTTGTAAAAATAATGGGAAGCTGATTTAGTTAGGTACTTCTGTTATCTTGATTAACCTATCCAAGCTTAAAGAATAAAGAATCAGAATAAATTTATTTCAGCAAACTTACAGTGTAGTAAACTGTTGTTTTTCATACGTAACTAAACTAGGGTAACCTGTATTTTTAGAGGCAGTGAGCTTTGATCGGTCATTTGAAGAACAGCGTTGTAACGATCATACCAACTGCTTTGTGAGCTTCACACACAGGTGGAAGACAGTGTGGTTAATTCCGAGAGCGAATAAAACAAGAAAATAGGACAATATCACAACTCGTACACACAAGTACTTATAAGGGTTGCTTCAAAACCTCGCATTCACCTTCGCGGATGCAGAACTTTTTTTATAAGGTACTATTCTTGCTGATATGCTCGTACTTGACCGTAGACCAGACCACAGAGATTAGGTGTAAAGGAAGTGGTCGAGAATCAGCTTCCGCAATAAATAAACCCGTAATTCTGCATTGCCTTCGCAAGTTTTTAAGAGACTGAATACAGGAAAGTTTTCGGAGATACAACTCATACAACTCAAACTCCCACATTTTTTCTTCCAAATCACTGCTGTCGCAAGCTATAGTACAAAATGAGCTTCTGTTCACTATCCAGTAAACAGAAGCTGTAAAATTCTTTCTTGAAAGTTTCTCTGTAAAATTTTAACTACCTAATTTTTTCCGGCTCGTTGGCCGCCAAGATGGCCTCTGTAAATTACATCCCTAGTACTGACACGTATGTTGTGAACTTTACATACAAAAATGTTTTACATAGTTAAAACGCGAGTTAATAACAAACAATACACGTTACCTAAGTTCGCACGCCACGTTGTCTGATACACGCCAACTTTTGTTTTACTGAGTCTTGAACTATATAAAAAAACACAGAAGTTTCAGTCCCACCATTTGCGCAAAGCGAGGCAGTGGAGCGGAGAAACTGAGAAATATTAACCAATGGAATTGTATTAAATTTTAGTAACTCACGTGGCGCGGAGATTTTATGCAATTTCATTGTTTAAAATTTCTCGTTAAACATCAATGGACAGGCAGCCTTATTCTTCAGTTTGTTAAGTTGCGCTATTCATGCGAATACTTATTACATAATGCTTTCTTCAAAAGACCATGTCAGGCATTAATCCGCATCGTTCACAAAATATGTACCTTAGGTATATGTTAAAACCAAAACATTAATTGTATGGACTTTAAAAGAAACTGACGTCTGAGTGTGAATGATTCTTCTCAGAAGTTGGTAACACCGGTCTTATCTAGTTTAAACTGACCCAAACCAAAATATACTGGCCAAACACCATTGACGCGTTAAAGCTAAAAAAAAAAGAAAGAAAAGAGAACCTATTTTCAATATAATAGATATCTATTCCATTCGCGAACCGAACCCGCCATCATTTTATGTCTGAAGCTATTGGGACTGCGTTTTAGGACTATTTCAATTTCATGCAATGTCTACATTTCTTTGGTCTTAACTGCAATAAGGTTGACTACAGCTATCAAACATCATAATATGGTTCTAATGTGAAAGCATTTCAAAACGAAATAGGCTTTTCAAGTTATGCTTCTGTCCTTAACATGAAAAACTCAGCTGGTCTAAAATCGCATTACCCAATCAACCCAAATTTTCCCAATCAACCTTGAACCTTATGCGTTAGCGATACAAATGAAAATGAAAGACGGATTATTACAATACTCTAATATAATTTTATTCTAATAATTATGATTCTGCTAAAGTGGGGGTCTTTTTAGACCCCCTGGATGGCACATATTCACTTTGACTTGCGGGTTGCGTCACACTAATGCTGTCTCAGTTTACTATAGATTTTTACGGCACTGAGTTGGACCTTCTGAATTGATGTATATTATTTAACCCTTCAAAGTTTTATAACTGTGATATGTGCGAACATGTCGGAACCACCTGAAAATAATAATATTTCACCTTTGAACGTGGAAATATTAACTTGATTTCGTGTTGCTTAATTAAGACGTTTTTGTTGAGTGTACTGTGTTTCCGTGACTTTCATGTAGAAGTTTGATAATTGATTTCTCAACACTTTGGGTACTGGTATTTATACAGAGGTGTTCAGTTAGCTAGCGTGATACCAGCAGTGATGTGTATCCAAAAGAAACCATATTTAACGGCAAAATGAAAAAATAAATGAATAAGATTTTTTCATATTGTTTCAGTACCAAGGCACACAAAAAAAAAATTGCGGGGGAGTTAATTGTTAAGCACTAATGTTTACGATCTAATGTTGAAAAGCGTCGTTTGCCATGGTGCATTGTAGTCTCTCGGATATTTGGATCCATTATCCTCGACTTCAGCTTGAAAGTCTATTCCACCTCGGCGTCAATTAAACATTTTCCCACTTTTATTTTTACTAATTTCTAATTATCGTCAAAGCAAGGCACAGCAAAGGAATGGAACTTTTTCCTATCTGCGTCTGTGTTTCCAAACGCATTCAACCCTTATCTCTTCAAAGTAAGAGTGAACATCCTTCTCAGTAGGCTCACTCCATCGTCGAACTTATGTCTCTGTCACTTCTGAACTAGACTACAGTCAAGAACAAACCCACCTCAAATAAAAAAAAATGCTTTAAAAACTGTAGTGTGTGTTTTATCTACCACACACAACATTCTCACTACCCCTAATTAGACACCCACAGTACACAACTTTGAGCCACAAGGCTTTCAGCCAGTTGCATTCACAAGTAATAAATACGGCGAAGTTGAGGCTCGGAAATCCATTCAAACTCGTATACATTCACAAAGCGGCCATTACGGATGCGGCTAGGGATGGGAAAACAATTCCAAGTGATACTGAATGAATAAATACAAATACTTGTAGGCTGGGGCTGCGACTATCTTTTTAAACAATGGTTTTATGGCGATGATATTATTTTGAGCATTTATAAAGACCCACGTGAAAATTTAATATGCTATCGCATGTTGTTACGGTGTTGCAATCAAAAATAAGTATTTCAATTCTATAATATTCTGTTGTTTATGGTATACCTACTACCTTCTTGCTTAGTGGGCTTGGTGGTGACTAGCCTGAAGACCACGAGGGTTTCGGAATTTGTTAGAAAGAGTCATCGTTGCCCTGGAACGTAATGGATATAAGGAGGAACACAGATGGGTTTTAATTAGTAAGAGTCTGTCACTTCGTTCACTCCCTCGACTAACGAGTTATTTAAAAAAGAGTGTCCGTGGAGTTTCTTGCACGTTCTTCTCCATAGAGATCTACGCTTTGGAACGTGCAAATAGCTTCAACTTTTTGGACCGACCGATCTAGATAATTCAAAAGTGCCCGTAAATGGTCTAATTGAAATAAATGCTTGAATTTTGAAAAAAATTGACGATTTACCATCCTTAAAATAAAAGCATGGATACTAAGCCTGAGTTCATCAGATGTGGTATTTTTAATTGAGGTAATGGATAAACAGGATATTTTTTGCAAATACTAGCCAGAAATTTGCACCAGCGTCTAGTTCATGGAAATATGCTGGCCCCTAAGTGTCCTATATTGAACTTAAGGTATTACCAAACCAATTGGTCGATATCAATGATTGGTAATTGATCTTCTAGCACCCTTAAACATCGGGTGCACCGGCCAGCATGTAGGTACATGTCTAACCGCGCGTTCATAGGTAATCGTGTAATACTACGCAAGTTAAATTAAGCACGAAATGCGTTTTGTATGTCGTTCTATAAGGAATCGCAAGACAAATCAAACACGAGTATTTGAAACGATAATTAAGGCGGGGTTGCAGTAATTTTTAAGATTTTTGAACGTCTGAAAATCTTATTAATTGTAAGTTTTCTAATAAATAAAAATCATTACATAAAAATTGAACATACCCTCAAGTAAATCGTAAAGATAGAAACGCGATTTAGAATTATTGGCTCGATACTTTTTTTAATCAAACATGACACTAAATTACAATTTTAAACGTGTACTGCTAAGAGATTTCATCACGAATATATATAAAAGTTATATCAATAGATAGAGCTTTTTATTTTGAAGTAAATGTTGAAACCATATTGTATAATTTCTTTATCAGTTTTCGCCAAGAAGAAAAAACAATCAAAATTTAGCCATTATTTCGCTCGCCGGACAGTCGCTGTTGTTCGTCAAAACACACAGTACTGCAACCTCGCCGTAAAGAAAAACACCGCATGTGACTCACTTACTTTCACAAAACTGACATCCGAGATTTTTAAACTTCACGAAGTTATATGAATAACACTAGTTCTAATATAAACATGATTTTAAGCGAGGTTATTCAATTTTTGATTAAAAATCACTTCACTTGTCCCATCCCTAAAACTGCGTGTGTATGCACAGGTTTCAGTACAAAGCGCTGGTATTGTGATCTCGATGGACGCACAATAACGGACATCGTGCCGCGCCATCCATCAAATGGGATTAGCGTAGTTGTACAGAGATAGTTAAGCTATCACTATAATAGCCAATTTTCATGGCTGATTTTTAGTGCTAACCTTTGTTTGAATATATAGTAGTTTTATTTGGAATGAAGATACTTCTTATTTATTACTTATTACTTTATTGTACACCTCATAACAAATACAGTAAAAAAGTTTATAAAAACATGTGTACAATGGGCGGTTTTATCGCACAGGGCAATCTCTTACAGACAACCTTTGGTTCTGTACCTACTCAAAGGGTAAAACGGGACCCTATTAGGTACAAAGGATAAGATAGACGGACGGACAGTGGATCCGTCCGTCTGTCACGAGGCAGTATCTCTTGACAGTTGAAATTATCACAGAAAGTATATTTCTGTTGCCGCTATAACAGCAAATACTAGAAACAAAATAAATATTTAAGGAGGCTCCCATACAAAAAACGTGATTTTTTGCTCGATATTGACAGCGGCAACAAGTAGAATATTCTCAGAATATTTAGTTAAATATTCACTTTAATAATAAGTAATTCAATTAAAACAAATATTTAAGGGGGGCTCCCATATAACAAACGTGATTTTTTTACCGTTTTTATAGATAATGGTACGGAAACATTCGCGCGCGAGGTCGACTCGCACTTGGCCGGTTTTTTTTTATAATTTATAGTCTCGCGTCCAACCGCAATCTCACCTGATGGAAAGCGATCATGATGAGCACGCTTGCCTAGAAGCAACTTTATCTTGACTTTAACTACTTTTTCTGCTTATCCTAATGAGAAAAGAGCCTGAGGTATGGAGGATATGCGTGTATGTACTGTGGTGCCCTAGCTAAGACTAGCTAAGGCATCATCTATTTACTACTAAGACTTAAACAAGGACTCGTTGAAAATATTTATTACTAGCTGACCCGCGCAACTTCGTCCGCGCAACTTCCATTATTGCTCCGGTCTTATTTGTCTTAGCGTAATACTTATAAAATACTATTTTATATAAAACTTTATGCAATAGTAAAAACACTGTACAAAGGCGGACTTAATACCGTAGCCATTTTCTACCAGTAAACCTTAGGGTGGTGCAGAGACAGCATGGTAGGTGCAACATAAAAAACAAACAAAGAACGCTTAGTTGACGCTTCACGTGACCCAAGGGCTGGCTTTTACCTCGGACAGAGGATAAGTTGCGACTTTGTATGGCAATGCCGCCAGTCTTTTGGGCTCACTTTCAGTCGATTGCGATGTGGACGAATTTTATGACGCCATATTTTAGTTAGGAGTTTTATATTCTATTTCAAGTGTACATAGTTTGTGCTTTTAACAAAGATAACAAAGAAAAATAATCTATCTACACTAATATTATAAAGAGGAAATATTTGTTTGTTTGTTTGAAATGATGAAATACCTTCATAATGACAACTGAAGAACTTATAACGTTTTCCAGTGGGCCGTTGATAAATTTAATATTGGAACAAATTGATTCCTAAATTGAAATCGAGAAACAAAGTAAGGAGATAATGATAAAAATTCACCAACAAAGGACAAGGTATTTAAAGAATGCCTTCGGAATGTACCAAAGAATTCTCGATCATATTAGTTGAGGATCCTATCGTTCAAGGTTTTTGTTATTCACTGAGTTTTCCCTTATAGTTCCTATTTACGGAAGAGAAGAGAGAATCTCTTAACAAAATATCTATACAGAATGATTAAAAAATACGTGTCGGTTAACTGAAATATAATAAAGAAATATAAGTAAGAAACTACATAAGCCTGCTTGAAAAATGATTTGTTTGGAACTTTTAGTCGTTTTTGACGGACTTAAAAGTTTGAGTTTTTATTTTGTTATTTTTCTTTTTTGAGTTTACTGTTACATACGTTTTTTGTTAAAAATACCACTCTTTAGGCATTGATTTTCGCTGTGCTGAGCGCTTACGCACTTGAAAGCTAAGGCGTGGGACAAATACAACAGGCGAGGCGCGGGCGTGGCGCGGGTGAGGTGCGGGCGCGACGCCGGTGCAGTGCAGAACAGGCGCGCGAAACGGTGTCGGAAAGACGTGGCGCGGGCGAACACAGTGGATGCATGCAATATGACGTCTTCTTGTGGTGCGCCGGGGGCGAGGAAGCGGCGCCCGCTCCTCGCCCACGCCTCGCTAACGCCCAGCCGTCTCAGTATGTCTTGCGCCCCACCTCTTCTATACATTTTGTATGAAATATCAAAGAAGTGGCGTCGCGCCCGCGCCTCGCCCACGCCTCGCCTCCGCCCGACGCCTGTTGTATTTGTCCCGCGCCTAACGTCACACGTTCCCGACTATTAGACAGGATTTTTTTTTGTAAAAGCCTGTTTCTTACATGCAAAGTTTGACACGCATCTACAGTAGTTTCGTTATTGCTTGACAGTACCTAACGATCAAACCCCTTATTAATTTGTTTTTTAAAACCATGTATAATCGTGTCATTTTTATTTGGATCAAATTAAATACCGATTCAGGACACAATTAAAGGACTGTTATCTTTATCTCTTTTTTAAATACTATATTAAATATAAACCAGCAGTCCCGATACACCCAATCGTTCCCAGACTGTAAATTTTCGTAAAAAAAAACTATAATCCGATTGTAGCACCATCAACTGGTTCAATACTGAAGTATTTAGATTCAATGCCAGTTTTATGGCAATAATTATACCTACTGCAAACACACAAAAATAACTTTTAATTCAGTTCAACAGTTTGAGAGAAGATAAGTGATATACACATCTGCAGAAGAGAATTACAGATACATAATTATAATACCGTGGTAACACCTATTCTTAAAAAGCACTCACCAGTAAGAAAAGACAGCCTCCTCATAGCAGGAAAGGGATGGTTTCCCGAGGTGTCCAACAGGTCCAGTTGGTACACCTCACCCCGGATGCGGTACAGCTTCCGATGGAAGTCTTCGATGGTAGGTGTGTAGCTGTCTTCGAACTTCGTGCCCAGGAACCTGGAGACCAGCGACGTCTTACCCACGCGAGCTGACCTGAGGAGAAACAGATGTGGCTTTAGTAAGTGAAAGATTCATGACGAAAATACTAGTTTTTAGAGGTCTTTCAAAAGTGGTTGTCTAGCTTGAGTTCATTTTGTATTTTATAGTTGGAAAAACCTACATCTAGAATTTTGGAGCAAGACAACTGTATTTAATAGTTATTCAAAGTAGAATACATTTTCTACTGTTCGTAGAATATTTGTTTTAAGTTTTCCGCTGAAATAAAGAATGGAACCGCACGTTATGCTTTGTAGTCCCAATAAAACAATCTGCTTACAATTCGCGAAGTAAGTTAGTACGTATTAGATGATAAGGCCTTGTATGTACTTACCAAAAAAACTGTACCTAACGTTAGCACATAGCCAAACACATTTTTTTATGAGTAACATTCAAAGAAAATAATGCTCAAACAAACGTATCTTTCGCATTATTGTAATCTCTACTTAGTTCCGATAGACTCGAACGTTCAAAGACATTCGCTGACAGCCGGAACTATGGCTTAACGTGCTCTCAGCATCACAGAAGCTAACGGAATCCTTAATCAGGGATCCTCGTAATGCCTTAAAAGCACAAAATGGTACTAGCTTGGTCTTCAAAGAAATCTAGGTATTTAATATAACATCATTTGTGCACTAGTTTCTGACGTTGTCTGAAGTCCCCGCGTCGGCCTATGTATGTATATATTATGTATGTGTGTGCCGCACGGGTCGATCTTCAAGGTTAAGCAACGCCTTACAAGGTTGGTCTGTGGATGTGTAACCATCTTAACATACTTAGTTTCCTCCGTGCCTCGGAAAGCACTTTAAGCTGTTGGTCCCGGCTGTCATTTTGAGATCTTTGGCAGCCGTTACGGATAGTCAGAAGCCAGAAAATCTGACACCAGTCTTGCCAAGTAGTAAGAGTACCGTGTTACCCAGTTAATGAGTTATGGAGGTCTGGCAAGCAGCCGCTCCACATAAAATACCGGTATTCAGCTGAATCCGGTTTGACTAGAAGCCGACCCCAATTTAGTTGGTAAAAGGCTACGCAGATGATAATATAGAAAACACAAAAACTGTTTCTACCCATGTCCGTTAACAGACTTTGAATCCATCCAACCGATGTGCCAGAATCAGCACTGTCGCGTAGAATGGCAATGCTGATTCTTTGGCCTTAAAAAAGCCCAGCCCTCTGGTAACATGAACTATTAATAATGTACCCAACCCTAAAATCGCTGTTTACCCTGTTTAAATGATACATCATTTCATTTTGGACAAGTTTTTCAATAGACTTATTTGACTTTTACTGATGTGTAAATAAAAGACTCTACAAAAACCTATTAGGTATTTGGGAACTTATAAAGACCGATGCAAAGTTACCCGAAACTTATAAAATTGATATTCACTGTATCATTATAAATGCTACATTACTATAGAATAGAATAGAAAACATTTATTCTACACAGACACAACACAACAGCAAAAAAATATAAAAGAAGAGAAACAAAAATAAACATATATTCATAAATTACATTTCAGATTAACTTTAAATCCAACTTCCTGTATAAATAGAAAGTAAAAAGTCTTTATTTCACTTATACAAGCCCGAATTAAAACTCGTCCAAAACCCTTATAATCAAACCTTTCACGCGGCCACGCTAAAACCGGAACCGTCAGTCGGACATACCCGAAATAAACCGTAAACTTTCCCGAAACCGTTTTAAAACTTTCACAATAGAGATCTCCAGTTTTACGGTTATACTCGTAGATACTGAGCCATAACTGTGAAGACTTCAAATATCGATTTCAAGACTGATGCTTTTGATTGAACTTTGATATTTTCAGGGAAACGGAGTCGAGAATGATTCTCGGTTTTAGATCTTATATTTCCAGTTATCAGTTTCAAAAGATAAGTTTTCGGAGTAAGACTGAGTTACGGAAACGGTTTGAGCAGTTGTATGGATACTTGTTTATTTGTTATATTTTTATTTTTAAATATAACGGAACCCAGATGGGATTACTCGTGACACGTGTGTTTGTCTGACTGTCTTTCTGGTCTTTCAAAGCAGATTTATACCGATCCTATTAGACTGATTCACTTGAAATGACTCGAATCATCCCAATTTAGTCCCCAAGTTATCAAAATCATCGGGATCAAAAGCGTTGCATATGTCATTGGTAAATCGTAAATATACGTCGTAGAATTGTGAGATAACGCGTAAAATTTTAAAATATTTTTCTTAATAAGCCACAGACATATATTGGAAACTATTGAATTTTGGTGGGATTGAATGTATTCAGAACGAGTAGCATCAATATGCTTTCAGTAAAACTTTAGACTTTAAGCCAACGGGATTAGTAGCAACCAATCTAGCTGGCCAGCCAATCGTATTAGGAAGTCATCAGCTTATTCTTGTACCTACTCATTCCTCATAAATAGGCAAGAAATGAAATTGAATAGATCTAACTTTATCCCTGTAAGTTGTTAAGGCTAGTTAGAAATACTTACACTTAATTTGCAAAATTTTAAACTAGCTTGAAACCTGCTTTAAAAAGCGTTCAAATATAATTTTAAATAATAACTCAGCAATAGTAACCATGTCAAAAAGTTTACAATAAATAATATGTAGCGTAATTAGATGTTTTTTTGAAAGATTACAACTACAACACGAACGCATAGCTCCTTGAAAAACAGCTAGGTACTCCTCTTTTGGGTCCCAAAAATGAGATAAGTACTTCAAAATCTATCTCTGACAGAATGTCACTTTGTTTCGGCCCATTTTCTCTGCATTCTTTTAAAATTAGAACCTACGAAAATAATATGAACAGACAAAAGCCACACGAAGGCAGCAGAATCTTTCCGAAAATATTTGATGACAAAACACAAACGATGTCTGTTCCGTAAACATTTCTTATTATGATCGCATCAAAGACTCCAATCAGATCAGGGCTCGAATATTCGGTCCAGGAAACAGGAAAAGCGGAGGGAAAACCATTACCGCTCATTTCTCCCAAGGGTCTTGTTGTGGCGGCATTTTTTATTTATTGACACTGATCAAAACCGGGCGAGTACCGCCTCGTATTTGAGCAATTAACTATTGTGAAAAAAATAAATGTGAAAAAGCTTGACCGTGTGAATGTTTTTTGAAAAATCTATACTAATATTATAAAGCAGAAGAGTTTGTTTGTTTGTTTGTTAGGTTGAACGCGCTAATCTCAGGAACTACTGGTCCGATTTGAAAAATTCTTTCAGTGTTAGATAGCCCAATTATCGAGGAAGGCTATAGGCTATATATCATCACGCTAAGACCAATAGGAGCGGAGCAGTAATGAAAAATGTGACGCAGACGACGTTGCACGGGTCAGCTAGTAATAAAATAAATCTGTTATTTTTATGTTATAGTCATCGCGAAAAGATTCCATATTTTTGATTTTTGATACTTTAGGCGTGAACACCTAGGTGCTGCGAGCCGACCTCCCTAGCGGGGTCAGCGTCATTTGTTACGCTGACGACACGCTGGTGCCGGCACAGGGGGGGTCGTACGCGGAGGCGGCCGACGTGATGACACGCGGGGTTGCGATAGTCGTGGAGAGGATCCGGCAACTGGGTCTCGAGGTGGTGCTGCACAAGTCCGAAGCCATGTGTTTTCATGGCCGAGGCAATGCGCCACCGTCGGGATCCTTGCTGACGGTAGGAGGAGTTGCCATCGGCGTCGAATCGACGCTGAAATACCTGGGGCTCGTCCTAGACAGCCGATGGAACTTCGTGGAGCATTTCCGACGTTTGGTCCCCAAACTGGAGCGGGCCGGGGCTGCTTTCAGGCGGCTCCTGCCCAACCTGGGGGGACCGAACGCCTCCCGCCGTAGGCTATACGCGGGGGTCGTGCGGTCCATGGCCCTTTACGGGGCCCCGGTGTGGGCGCGTTCATTGAGGCAGCGTGCTGCGAACCACTTGAACGCGCCCCAAAAGGTGGTGGCCCCCAGGATGACCCGAGGGTACCGCACGATCTCGCGCGAAGCGGCGAGTCTCCTTGCCGGATTGCCGCCATGGGATCTGGAGGCGGTGGTCCTCGCGCGCCTGCATGATTGGCGCGCGGAGGTACTAAGCCGGGGGGAAACTCCGCTGACGCGGCAAATTGTCGCGCAGTGGACGGACTTCCGGCGCGATCTCATGGCGTCATGGAGACGACGACTATCGCAACCCAGCGCGGGGCACGCCACAATAGCGGCGATAAGTCCCCTCTTTGAGGAGTGGCTTGAGAGGCGCCACGGCGTCCTCACCTTCCGCCTGACGCAGGTCCTCACCGGACATGGATGTTTCGGGAGGTTCCTGCACCGAATTCGGCGGGAGGAAACGCCCGGGTGTCACCACTGCGAGGATCGACCGGAGGACACGGTAGAGCACACTGTGCAGGTGTGCCCCGCTTGGGCGGCGCACCGCCGTGTCCTCGAAATGGCGATTGGCGGCGACCTCTCGCGTCCGGCCCTGGTCCAAGCCATGGTCCGGAGCGAGACGGAATGGGACGCCGTTGCCTCCTTCTGCGAAGCAGTCATGCTAGCGAAGGAGGTGGCGGAGCGGGAGAGGAGACCCTCTCGTCCCGGCCGCCGTGGTGGACGCCGCGGGCGTCGGGGGCCACCTGGTGACCTCCGGCCACCGTAGACGCGGGCCTGTGGACGGCGAGCTATGGGTGGCTCGCCGTCCGTCCGTCTAGTGACGACAGGCCGTGTCGACGGCGCGTTAGTGTTCCACGCGCGCCTCAAAGAGAGTCAGCAACACAGAGGGGCCCGAAAGGGCCGACGCCTGCCGGAGTCGCGGGATTATTCGCAAGAGACACCGTGGCTCCGGAACACAAAGGGCAATGAAGGAACATGGATGGGTTTTAGTCAGTAGAAGTCTGACACTCCCTCCCGCTACACCCAGAGCGGGAGGAGTCATTGGATGATTTCCCATCCCTAAAAAAAAAAAAAAAAAAATAGGCGTGAACACCTAAAAACACACTATCAAAATCAATAATCTGGCTCCGTCGATCGCGTTACTCCTTAGGACTTACCGACCGAATTCAGTCGGGAGACGATCAGTAACTGTCCATACTTCACGCCCACATTAAATATTATGTTAAATAAGCAGTAAACATATTACAAACCTGCATTTATATTTGTCATATTTTAGCATTCTAAGTCTGTCGCCATAACAACAATGTTAACAGCATTGTTGTGTTCCGGCAGTTAGAGGTATGATAGCCAGTTCCTCTGTGTAAGAGGATTCCGGGTGAAACTCGCTTCCATCTTCGGCCTAATCATCACTTTCCATCAGGTGAGATTTGGGCCAAGAGTTTCCCCGTATTGTGTAAAAAAAAAAAAAAAAAAAAAAAAACATTCGCTTTTGTGGGTGAAAACATCACAATTTAAAACGAAAAACATCGGAGTGCCCGGATAAAAACCGCAGTACGATGCTCATACAAAATTCTTTTAATGTACAAACAACAAAAAATGTTCTGTATACAACCAGTTTTATGCTTTACGTCATAATTAAACTAGAGTTTTATGACTGCATTTTTTTAGGTTTTTCATAAAGCTAAATAAAAGCTACTGTGAATAGCACTTCCCGTGTTGATGCTCTCTGATGTTTTTGCTGTTATGTGAACAAAAAATTGCAAAAAAAGGTGCAAGGCTTAAAGGGGATTGGGCGATTGGTGAGATCACGTTAGTTGCACGCGGGCCGCTTCCGAATCGAGTAGCAGTGCGATTCCTGTAAACATCTTAGGCGGTTATCACACTGCCTCACATCATGCTGCATGTTGCGTGTCAACACACATACGCGCGTACTTGCGGGTGTGCTATCTGCGTTTTGTGAATTCACGGCGGCTCTGACTCATTTCATTCAATGATAATGAAAATAATAAATGGTTGTTAGTGTGGAACTCATTCAAGATGCTGCAGTTATACTAACTGTTTGGTTTTTGTACAAACACACGTCCGCACGCACGGCTAAGCGAGACTCAGTGTGCCACACCTTGCGTCTAGCCCCGCACCAACGCGCGTGTGCGCATGTTTCTACGCTTGAGTTGTAGGCGCGTGGATGCGTTTTCTGTGTGTTGGACTATGCGTGTTTTCTATACAAACGGAGATATTTATAAGCACGGTTAGAACACGTTAATCGCCTTACCGTGTAAAGTTGAGTGAAGCGAACATGGAGTGAGCTCTCAAACCATAGAAACAAGATGGGATGACAGCTCACTTCATGCTTACTTATCTCAGACTTACACGGCGAGATGTCAGAAGTGACTGGCTGGATGCAGGCTTCCGCCTAGAAGTGGGATGTCGCAGGCTAATAAAAAATGTTCAAGTTCGAGTTGGAATCTCACGCAAAGAGTAATTAATTGTCGGTCAATGAACTCTAAATAAATAAGAATCTTTTTACAAAAAATACAACAGACTTCCAAATAAAAAACTACAAAGTAAAAAATAACTTTAATTTTGGAAGTCGGTGTCAAAATACGAAGAAACTAACAAAAACACCGACTTCCGAAGTTAAAGTTATTTTTTACTTTGTATTGTTTTTTGTTTTTGGAAGTCGTTTGTATTCTTATGTAAAAAGTTTTTTATGTAAGAAGTGATGTTGGGTATTTAGAAAGGAAGAAAGAAAAATTGTTTATTCACGCGAATAGTCATCATCTTTATCACCATATCAGCCGAAAGACTTTCACTGCTGGACATAGGCGTATCTCAAGCGTCGCTACAACGACCGAACCTGTGCGTCTCCCATCACGCGAAAAGTGACGCACAGAATTTTTTGAAGCCTAAGCATAGAAACAGGTGGTTATATAGATGTACACAATCTTAAGTAGATAGTCCTTTACGGAAATATGCGTCACTACTTTCGCTCTGTCTGATAAACATTAAAGAAAACAGTAGCAAAACGAAAAATAATGACTTTTTCAAAATATCCAACCGCACAAACCAACTAATACTTATCAAGCTGCAAATGCAATGATGGACAAAATGGATGCAGTCGGTGATATCAAATCTGTATAATTAAATAAAATTAAATGCCGCTAACTGTAACAAATTGAAAAGTATTTTTTTCAGAACTCAATCAAGCAAGCGTGCTCGCATCTTCGCTTATCATCAGTGGTCAATCGTGTGCCTATCAATCTATCAATAGTCAAAAAGGACTTTTTAATACTTTTTTGTGGTCATATTTTTTGGTTTTACTACTGTTTTCTTAATGTATGTCAGCTACCCAATTTCGCCTTTAAATATTGAAGCACTTCTGGAAAATTCTGTATAGTTACCCATTTTTTTTTTGTTGCTACATTACACCTGCGTTCCATCACCATGAAACGTTTATCGTCCTTCATAACGATATCACGCCTCCCTTTCACATTAAAAACGCGTTAACATCGTTATAAATCCACAAAGATCACACGGTTCCTCACTAATGCGATTTTCAAAGGTCACTTGATCTCGTTCGTAGACGAATGTCGCGAGAGAAAATCCTACTTTTTAGGGTTCCGTATCCGAAGGGTAACCAACGGAACTCTTACTAAGCCTCTGCTGTTCATCCATCCATTCGTCCATCCGTCCGTCTATCTGTAAGCGGGTTGTTTATCAAGAACCGTGTAGGTAGACAGTTGAATTTTTCACAGAGTGTGTATTTCTATTGTCGCTATTAAAAAGGCTACTTTTTATACCAGAAAAATATCAAAAGGATTTATTTATTTAAGTACATAATTATGTAGAATTCCCGAGAAATCTCAGAGATGTTAACAACAATAAATTGCTAATAATAAAAATTCAATTAAATTTAAAATTAAAGGGGGCCCCCAAACAAGAAGCGTGTTTTTTGCGGCTTATGGTACGGAACCCATCGTGTGAGAGTCCGACTCACTCTTGGCCGGGTTTTCGTCCATTCCTCTTTTCTTCGTTACTTAATAGATCCCTACATCGTCTCGTGATTGATTGGATTTGGAAGAACTAATATTTACCCTTGAAGAGATCACCCGTAAATGGCAATTTATTTCTGTCCTTCACATTGGACGATACCAGAGGATACTTTATGTAATTGTCGCGTAAACGTGATTTTCGACTGCTTTTGTGGATTTAGTTTGTTGCTCAGTTCGTGCAATGAAATTAGTATTGGATTTTATGGGTATTTATTCATAGACAAGTAATTTTGAAACCATGATGCTTTATTGCTAGATGGAAATAGTCTCCTTTTCCTTTAGTATACAATATTAACACTAATTAGAATAACGGGAAAATTATTTGAGCTAATAGTCGGGATGTACCTACTAGGATTTTCAGCAAGAGTGGTTTAATTATAGCAATCTTTAGTCAAGTACTTACTTATGTGTCGCCTTGGCATTTCATGCCCTTATCACTATCATATCCCTTCGATATCATCGGAATTAGTAGGTGCGCGACGCATGCGCCGCGTTACTGCGGAGTCATGTACAATCCTGTTTCACGTTCGACCTCTCCCCGCTACCCGCAGCTGCGCCCCTTTTTTTTGATATGCCTCTCGCAGGTCAACCTGAGAAGATTGGCTTCTACTTAACCGGACTTGCCTGTGAGGCCTTAATGTAGAATTAAAGCCACCAGCCAGGCTTGTTTAAAACTTACAAAATAAGCGACTACACGCTAAGGGCACCCCCTGTGGGGTACGGACCTCGGCTTAGGGCGTCGCTGGGGGGGTACAGCTAGGGACTGCTGGATCGGGCATTGGGGACGGATTTAAAACTATAGGCTCAGCGGCGCGGGCTGGCTCGAGCAAGGGTCGGGGGGGAGTTTTATGAGATGATCGCGACGGGCCTCGGCGGTGAGGGCGGAACGATGGACTCAGCTGCGCCCCCCTGTGCACCCGTCTTTTTTGTGTTTACAATAAAGCACAAAATAACCACTTTCACTTGACCATACACTCTTTAATGGGTTCTTCCATATCCTTTTATTTTTATTTTCACGTTTTCGCAATAATTTTCTTTTTAAAAGCAAAACCAACAATAGAGTTTCCTCGTCAGAATCCATTTTGTTAATGATATTTTCGAAACGACAACGCAGCGTTGTCGCGACGGCGGCGTCTGCGACGCGCTCACGTTTTTCGAACACCTACGCTAGACAAACGCTAGTGTGAAGTACCAACTTAAGAAAGTTCTAAAAAAACACTGTCTGTCATTGTGTCCATAAACTTTTTTTTTTAAATTAAAATAGTGTAAATTAGTAATTTAAGTAAATAAGATAAGTTTGAGTTACACACACACATTGCCGACAAACTGCATAGCAGTTTGGCAGAATGTATGTACTTAAATATGTTTTGTGTAGATTATGAATTAAAAAAAAACTTAATGTCTTGGAGCTCACAAATGTATTTCGCATTGGGTCATTATAGCCCGCCTAGAAAGAAGAACTGACATTCATTGACTGTCATTGACTGACTGACTAAAATAACAACGAAAACTTGAATACCTTCCAAAACATCCCGCCGTCATAACAAGCCATTCTATTCTCATAATTACTCAATTATAGAAAAGCGGTCCTAATTACGAAATGCCACTCATTAATATTTCAAGCGAACCCGGTAGCTAATTTAAGGTCTAGCGCGAACTTCGAATTTAAATTAAGTTTATGATTAAGGGTTTTTTGTGTACCTGACAGGTACCTATTTTAAGAGTCTTATATTTAAATATCACGTCGGAATTTGAATGACTTTCTTTTTAATTAGATGTTATATTAAGGTACGCTTAATTAACTCAAGGGCTGTGGATTTTGTTCGAATAATTTCAAGTTGTGTTGAGTTTGTATTTTTTGTTAGTTCGTACATTTGAATTGCTTGACTGACAGTTACAGAAATAAATACGCAAAATCCTGTTTGTATTTGGTGAGTTTATTTAATGATGGACCATCATTAAATAAACTTTGCAAAATAATATTTGAAATTGAATACTTTACGATAATTGTTTTGTTAATATTATTAAAATAATAACAACATTCATTTACATAATTATGTAAAGTATTTAAAATAATATAAATTAAAATTTACAAAACAAAATTAAATAAGACTTATACTTAAAAAAATGCAATTGATTTTGCAAAAAATTAAATTATAGTTCGATATGTCAGGTAATAAATTTTATTTTAGGTAGGAACACATTTTCTATAGGTACAATCAATATAAGCATAATTTATTTTAAACAATTAAGTTTTGCAAAACATATATTTTCTTTTAAAAATTGAAGTAAATTTTTAAAAGAAAATATGTACACCAGTACTAAAAAATACTTTAAAATTCCCACAAACAGCTGGAACACGAATACCACACATAATCAGTAAACAAAATACCCTATAGGAAATATCGTGTTCGTAGTCAAAGCAAGGAAAATTGATAGAAACAAACAGAATTTCTCCAGGGAAAGCATACTGGCACGAACTACATCTGCAATACTCTTTAGGCTCTAGTTACACTGGAGATTGTGATGCGTGTCAGGTGACGTTTATTTATTTATTTATTTGGGACAAACAAACAGTAACACATTATATCTGCGCAAATAATAAAAACAAAGATATTAGGTAAAAATGTGAAACTCACACCGTTATCCACAGCATAATTATACAATTCATATGACTATACTAATGAACAATCTATGCGAGTAAGAAAAGAAAGAAAGAAAGAAAGAAAATGTTTATTTGGGACTCGCACAAAACAGATAGAAGCAAAATACATTAAAACTAACGAAACGTACATAATAATTAGTTAATTATTATTAACTTACAACATTCAATGGATCTGTGCGAGGCCAAAAAGGTCCCTATCTCAGCATATGCTGCGATACTTAATATAACTAAATAACGCAGCGCTGGTGTTATGATAGGGCCTGTGATGCCACGGACGCACTTACGTAACGCATCTAAATAGAAATATATTAATAGATAAAAATAAATAAAATGATTAATATAAATTAAGAATTGAAAAATGAAACATTATAATATAAAATACACACATACAATAAAATAATGTAAATTGCAACCAACGCTCAAAGGCCCAATGCTCCAATATCATTTATGAATGACAAACGTCACAAATGACGGAACGCGCGAGCGCACTATGAGCGTCAGCGTCAGTGACTTTGAGTGTTGTCAAAATGTAAAAACTGGAAAACATAAATAAAACCATATAAATAGCTATAAATTTCACGCTTTTAACATCCAAACCCAAATAATACGCTAATTAAATCAATGTAATTAGATCGTTGTGGTCTGAGTTGTGTTGTTTCGTCGCAAGAAGACGCCATGTTATGCTGAGAACATTGAACATAAAACGCAAACACCTAAGCGTGCAGACCCTGGGTAAGTTCACGCATTTTCCTTTTGATTCCGTAGTAAGTGTTGCTTGAAATTAGAACTAAACGTACCAACTGTTTTTATAGCCCGAAACGGCGGTGGCAGGTCGTTCCAGCAACGAGAAGCTGCGAATTTAAAACTTCCACGGAATGCAGCAGTTCGATGTTAGTCAACAAGAGGTAAGCAGATGCTCTTGTTTTAACTTTGTTCACATCTCTGGACCAAGTTAACTTATCATACAGATAGCTTGGTTTTTTTGTGAGAATTATGCCAAATAGCAGGGTAGCCAGATGAAGCTTTCTGCATGCAGTAAGACTACAAGACTGATCAAATAACTATATATTGGAAACCTTATGTTTCTTTAACAAAGCAGAACGAAATCTATTAGCTAACATTGAGAATAAATCTAATTCTGTAGTTTCTGAACAAAAGTCATTTTATTTTTTGCACAAGCGACGTTCACGAGAAAACTAACGTATGGTTAGTTTTCTTTAACAATTGCAACATTGGAAGGCACGCTGACTAGCTATTTCCTCTAAGTTGTTGATAATAAAGCTTTATACATATTTCGCAAAACGGATCGCTGAATCGAAAAAATAGTCTTGACTAACGTCATGGTTTTGAGAGACATGAATCCAACAATACCCCACGCGATGGATTAGAAGACTAAATGGCAAAACAAAAAATACATGGGAGGCACGAAAGAAAAGATTGTCCGGATTTCATTTTACAATTGTCGCACATGATCAGTATTTATATGTACCTATAATAAATTACAGCATCAGTCGTATCCAAGATAAACCGCGGACGAAACGACGGATGATCGGCTGATGTGTGTGTTTTACTACGGACCTCTTTTTTTCGGATTGGAAATCATCAAATGACTTCTCCCGCCCTGGGCGGAGCGGAAGGGAGTGTCAGACTTTTACTGACTAAACCCATTCATGTTCCTTCTTTGCCCTTTGTGTTCCAGAGCCACGGTATCTCTTTCGAACAGTCCTGCAACTCCGGCAGGCGTTGGCCCTTTTGGGCCCCTACTTATTCCGAACACGAACGCACTGTCGACACGGCCTGTCGTCATAAGACGGACGGACCGCGAGCTAGCCCATAGCTCACCGTCCACAGGCCCGCGCCTACGCCTGATGGCCGAAGGCACCAGGTGGCCCCCGACGCCCGGGGCGCCTCCCGCGGCGGCAGGGACGTGAGGTTCTCTCCCTCTCATGATCCGCCACCTCCTTCGCTAGCTTGACTGCTTCGCAGGAGGAGGTGACGGCATCCCATTCCGTTTCGCTCCGTACCATGGATTTGACCAGGGCCGAACGCGATAAGTCGCCGCCGCCGATTGCCGCTTCCAGGGTACTACGAAACCCTGAAAGGTACATAACCAAGCCACCGTTTAGCAAGACACACTGCGCTCTTCCAGCCGCGCTAACCACCAAGCGTGGCAGCGAGGAGCCCGTGTGCCCGTAGCCTAAGCGTTTCACACACGATACCTCAAACAAGCTCATATTTATTTTATTCCGACTTACAGAGGCTTTAGTACCGAGGAAGTATGTGAGAACTGTGGGACGAAGCTCGGTTTCAGTAGTACGAATAAGATTTATATATCGTTCAACCTGTAGAGTATTAATTCTAGAGCATTACAAGTACTATTTATTACGTGTTGTCCTTGAGCTACCATATAATTTTGGGTATAGAACGCGAAATGCCATATTCTTTTGAGAAAACTTCCTCCAATCCAGACCGCTCAGTTGCCCGCCATTAGCGGAAAAAAAATTAGGGCAAGGAGGTTTACATTAATCTGTATCTTGTAATATTTAGTTTATCTGAGAGAAACTAGGTCGACGGAGGCAAAAACTCAAAAAAGGATATGACTAAAGGAGTCTTAATTTTTTTTTACTATTGTTAAGATAATAAAAGTGGACATAACAACCAGTAATTCCCAAATCTAATACACAAAAAACTCAGCTCTTCGCTCTTCTTGCTAATAGGCACGAAAAAGCAGCTCCTACCGAAACTAGAACAACAAAGTCGCGTGCTAAATACATTTTACGTTTACCAGCTAAATTGTAGAGACGCCACATCTCGTTATCTCGTTCTTACAAAGACAAAGCAGTGCACCACTTTGTGCTGCCGAACAATGCGCTGCACTACAATTTGCGCAGTTGAGGTTTGTCTTGAGAGTATGAATAAGATACGTAAACTTTGTCTTTTCTGCGAAGTTAGTAAGAGCTCCCGGGTAGACCAGCCACAATCAGTCTTATAGCTTTCTGAGCATCATAGTGCTTCTATTTACCATAGGGAGGGGCCAGCAATTACCTATAGTATAATAAAACTCTACATTTAACAGTTTCTAGATTTAAATCATTTTTAAATATGTGATAAATGAACAGTTTTTGATAAAAATTATACACTTTATGGTGGCTCGTGGCTAAATAATAACAGCCACATAGGTCGATCTTCAAGGTTAAGCAACGCTTGTCGACGTTGGTCGGTGGATATCCATCCACAGACCAACCTCGACAAGCGTCTCTCGACCATCTTAACAAACCGAGTTTCCTCCGTGCCTCGGAAAGCACGTTAATTTGTTGGTCCCGGCTGTCGTTTGGAGATCTTTGGCAGTCGTTACGGATAGTCAGAAGTCAGAAAATCTGACACCAGTCTTGCCAAGGAGTACCGTGTTACCCAGTTACCGGGTTCCGTAGCCAAATGGCAAAAAACGGAACCCTTATAGATTCGTCATGTCTGTCTGTCTGTCTGTCTGTCCGTCCGTATGTCACAGCCATTTTTCTCCGAAACTATAAGAACTACGCTGTTGTTTGGTTAGTAGATGTATTTTGTGAACCGCATAAAGATTTTCACATAAAAATAGAAAAAAAACAATAAATTTCGGGGGTCCCCATTCTTAGAACTGAATCTCAAAAATTTTGTTTTTCATCGTACCCATACGTGTGGGGTATCTATGGATAGGTCTTTAAAAATGATATTGAGGTTTCTAAGATCATTTTTTCCTTAACAGAACAGTTTGCGCGACAGACACTTCCAAAGTGGAAAAATGTGTCCCCCCCCCCATTAACTTCTAAAATAAGAGAATGATAAAACTAAAAAAAATATATGATGTACATTACCATGTAAACTACCAGCGAAAATTGATTTCAACGAGATCTAGTGAGTAGTTTTTTTTTAATACGTCATAAATCGTAAATCGCAACTTCTGCTTACGGAACCCTCAGTGCGCGAGTCCGACTCGCACTTGGCCGGTTTTTACCATTTTGGTAAGGAACACTAAAAATACACACGAAACACATGACCACTAAATTAGGACGCCTTTTTTTAGTGGGAAATATCTGGACGGAGCAGAATGGAGTGTCAGACTTTTACTGACTAAAACCCACCCGTACTCCTAATATAAACAGTGATAGAAGAACCGTTTTGTGGTAGGTAACAACAAGCAATTTGCATATTTTGTAAATACAAGCAAATTGTAACGATAACCTTAACTTCCGCCTCGTCTAATTCGTTCTCAGAAATCCAAAGGCTTCGTGGAACAATATTCCCAAGACCATTATTTGCTGGAAATACTATCGGTGCAAACTCTTTATTTGTTGGGAAATATTTCCCGACGCCCCGCGCTCCGTGCTTGGTAATTCCAAGCATTGTATGTCTTTTCTAGTTCTTGTTGATCGTACCGTTTAAATACCTCTGAAATACGGTGCGGTAAATACTTATTTTATATCTTGAAAGCTGTTCTGAGAAATGTTGATCTTTTAGTTGTTGTTGTGAGTATTTCAAGGAATCTTATGGTGGGTTCTTTTCCACTGAGTAATTATTCGTATTGTATTTGTATTATTTGTTCTTGTTAAAATAAATACATCGGTGAACAGAATGGAATCGCTATCATCAATAGAGTCCCGTAGGTACCTCAGTCCCGTAGGCTAGGCAGATGATGAGTCATCTGCCTAGCCTTTTCCCAATTATATTGGGGTCGGCTTCCTGTCAAACAGGATTCAGCTGAATACCAGAGTTTTTACGTGGAGCGGCTGCCTACCAGACCTCCACAACCTAGTAACTGGGTAACACGGTACTTTTTGGTAAGACTGGAGTCAAAATTCAAAATGACAGCCGGGACCAACGGCTTAACGTGCTTTCCGAGGCCCGGAGGAAACTCGGTATGTTAAGATGATCACCCATCCACGGGCCAACCTTGGCAAGCGTTGCTCAACCTTAAAGATTGATCCGTGCGGCTGTTATTATTTAGCCACGAGCTTCTCGATCCCGTAGATACCTCTGATTAAAAAACCGGAACCCTTATAGTATCACTCGTCTGTCTGTCCGTCAAAGCTATTTTTTAGGGTTCTGTACGCAAATGGTAAAACGGGACCCTATTATTAAGACTCCGCTGTCCGTCCGTCTGTATCTCATGAACCGTGATAGTCAGACAGTTGTCACAGACGGAGTGTTTCTGTTGCCGCTATAACAACAAGACTACACAACAGAATAAAATTAATATTTAAGGGGGCTCCCTTACAACAAGTCTTTTTGCTCGTTTTTAATAGATAATGGTACGGAACCCTTCGTGGGCGAGTCCAACTCGCACTTGGCCGGTTTACGGTATACTTGTAGAGCGGTATATAAAACTGGGTTGTGCCCGATAGTTATCAAGCTGGATTTGCACGTACTCATCATAAATTTAATTTAAACAAAAACAGAAAAGAAACTAAAACGAAACGATTTACGAACGATTTTTACTATCAAAGTACCCACAACGCACATTTAATTTTCTTTTCTCTGGAAAATATTTAATTAATTTATTTATGTGCACAGAAAATGCTTATAAAAATAATAGATACAATAGATAAATAATTGAATAAAATAGGTATAGATATAATTTTGAAGTTAATCAAGAAAGCTGATGAAAATTGACTATTCTCGCTTATTTACGAAACTACGGAGATTTTTTTTGAAAAAAGTTATTTGTAAAAAATTGCGAAATTTGTAGAAGACAGCAGTGTAGACTATTAGTTTTATGTAACAAATTTAAAAAATATAATTCGTTCGGAACTCTTTGCTGCGTTTTTTTTTTTTATTACATGACATTTTTTTTTATTTCCACCCTTTCTCCTTAAACCTAATACCAAGACATTTACCATAAGTCCACAATCCAACTTCTATATTTACTATCCCTTGAAGATTTTGCCCCATGTTTGTTTAGGTCCAATGCAGGTCGCTCCTTAGGGGCTTTTCCATCAGAGATATGCGAGTGACGGAACGAGGCGGTGCGAGGATGTGTAGCGGTGTTTTGTAAATGAGGAATGTTTCGACCAAAGCTTTACAAGGATCGTGCGCGTGGATTGCGAAGCTGTTAAAGGTGTGTTAGTGTTGATTGATGCGAGGATGCAGACTTTTGCAAGCAATGTGCGGGCAGGGTATTATTTTTATTTTATTTTATTTATTTGCCTCACCAACAATTGAGTACACTCATACTATACTACACTCATACTCTTACAGGTAAGCACATCATGCATTACATACTGGTTAAATTGAAATTGTATTAAAGGCTACTTCAATTAGAGGGTATTTAAATACACAAAGAACAATCAGGCTCCCAAATTCAAAACTAAAAAATTGAAATAAAACAATAAAAAATCATAGGCAGAGACAAACTTGCGACAGAAATAAAATTAAAATCGAATTTTGAGATTGAGATTTTATCATAATGTCCAAGCACAACAGCCAAATATTGTATAGCAGTCTATTAATAAGTACCTATGTGTCTATACAGTCCACACTACTTCAAATCTTATTTAGTGAGAAATAAATCGTCAAACCGTCCACACGTATTTTTATTCAAAAACTAATACAAGGGAAAAACAACCTTATCGCCCTAGACATTTGGTCCTAATTCGAGCGGATGATTGCCGCTAACCGGCTGTGGACGAGCGCGTCGCAAGAACAAAAGAAAGCGATAAGGATTCTTAGAAGTGCCCGTATTAGTGAATGCAAACTGTTGTGATTGTGAACTGTGTTAAAACCACGAACATAACTAGGTACTTATAATAATATTCTGTGAGTGATGGGATTATGATTCTTTTAAAACGACAAATAAGTGCCTAATTAATAAAAAGTGGAACATACCCTCAACGCGTGGACATTGTGAACATTACTTTTTGTTTTGACGGAATCCGTTGACTATTCAAGTTTATTGTTGAGTGAATCATACTTACATATTGTGAATTAACATGGAAGATCTTTTGGTTTATCAATTTGAACTATTAGATAATTTAAAGGCAGCAGAAAAGAACTTTAAAAAGTCACCAAAAGATAGGATTAAAAAACCATACTTGGAAACGAGACTAGAATTGCTAGAAGAGCTTTGGAAGAACTTTAAGGACGGACACAAAGGCATTATTTTGAGCATCACTAAAGACGAAGATAGAAAAGATCCGTACTTTAAAGACAAGACATACGATGTATTTCAAGAACTGTATGTACTATATAAGTCAGCTATAAAGGAAGCTCTTCAGCCGTTTCTCGATTCAGCGGTTCAAGCTGCTATGCCTAGTGCTACTGAAGGTCAAAGGTCAGACAGTAACGAAATCAATTTACCAAAAATTAATATACCCACCTTCAGTGGCAAATACGACGAATGGCAGACATTTTTTGACCTGTTTTCTTCTTTAATTCATAAAAATATAAGATTATCGCCAGTACAGAAGCTACATTATTTAAAAAGCAGCTTATCAGGAGAACCCGAATTGATATTGCGCAATTTTACTACGACAGATGCGAATTATGATGACGCCTGGGGAGAATTAGTGAAGCGGTATAACAACAAGAGGTATAATTGTAACGCAATTTTGAGAGTTCTTTTTACACAGAAATCTGTACATACTGAGTCTGCGGGTTCAATTAAGCACCTAGTAGATACAACTTCAACCTGTTTGAAAGCCTTGAAGAATTTAGATGTTGAGTCTGACAAATGGGACATAATCATCAACTACTTGGTTGTGTCTAAGCTGGACCCCGAATCAATGAAGCAGTGGGAACAACAACTTAGTACGAACAATTGCGAGCTGCCCACTTGGCAAGATTTGAGAGATTTTCTGGAGTCAAGGTTTAGATCGCTGGAAATGATCGAAAGTAACAATATCAAATCTTCGCAGCCGAAACCAGCAGTTAAACCTAAGGCTTTTCATACTAATGTCAACAAGGATCAAAAAGAACGCGAAATTAAGTGTGTAATTTGTAACAGCGAGCACTATATCCACCGTTGCAAAACATTCACCGATATGTCTACCAAAGAAAGACAGGAGTACGTTCAGAAGAATAAACTGTGTTTCAACTGTCTTGCGCCATCACACTCGGTGAAGAAATGTCGACAGTCAGCGTGCTGTAAAAGGTGTGGAAGGCGACATCACTCCCTTCTCCACTTCGAGAGAGAGCAAACTACAGCGAAGTCAAAAGAAGAAGGAAACACGGCTACAGGTATTGTTAGTGAAGAGCTCAGAGGTAAGTCCACTCCCACTTCAAACGATGCTATTGTTTCTTGTCATTGTGAGCATATGCAAACAAATTCTGTGTTATTAGCTACGGCTAGAGTGTTAGTAAGTAGCAAGAACGGTTACAAACATATCATTAGGGCCTTGTTAGACCAGGGGTCGCAAGCGTCATTCATATCTGAGGCGACCGTTCAGCTATTAAACCTTAAACGTGAATCAGTGAGTGGTTGGGTGTCCGGTGTGGGAGAGGGGCAAACGAGGATCAAGCACATGGTTTCATTCTGCGTGAAATCACGCCACAATCCCAAAGAGTCAATTCGAGTAAATGCATATGTATTGCATACACTGACAACGCTGCTTCCAACCATTAATCTTAAATTGCCTGATTGGTCTGAACTCAATCAACTGGAGTTGGCTGATCCAGGGTTTACAACACCAGGTAGAATAGATATTCTACTTGGAGCTGAGGTATACAGCGACGTTCTGTTAGACGGCGTTATTAAACACCCCAAGGGAAATCTACTGGCTCAAAACACAATCCTAGGGTGGGTGATATCGGGAAGGATGATACAACCATCCACCTCAGCAAGGAGACACATCACAACTCTACACGCTCAAGTTAAGGAAGATGAGCTACTAAGACAATTTTGGGAGATAGAAAAGGAACCAAATAGTATACAAAAGATATTTTCAAAGGAAGAAGAAAAGTGCGAAAAATACTATGAAGCGACAACAGTTAGAGACGAAGAAGGAAGATTTGTGGTAAGGTTACCATTTCAAACGGAAGATCCGAAATGTCAATATGGTGAGTCGAGGAAAATAGCTGCGAAAAGATTAAATTTCTTAGAGAAAAGGTTGTCAAAGGATCCTAAGCTTCGAGAAGAATACCATAAAGTTATGGAGGAATATATAAACCTAAATCATATGGTACAAGTTAATTCTTCAGAGATTGATAACCCAAAGGCTGTCTATCTTCCTCACCATGCCGTAGTTAGAGAAGATAAGGTAACCACAAAGCTTCGGGTAGTCTTCGACGCTTCGTGCAAGGGCTCAAATAACTTTTCTTTAAATGACGACTTATGTGTTGGTCCTCAGCTACAGCAGGAATTACGTCATATATTAATGAGATGGAGAACACATAAATTCTGTATTACAGCAGACATAATTAAAATGTACAGAATGGTTCGTGTAGCAGAAGAGGATACTGACTACCAGAGATTATTATGGAGGTCTGCAACTCATGAGCCAATAAAGCACTTTAAACTTTTGAGGTTGACCTTCGGTACAGCATGTGCACCGTACCTTGCTGTAAAATCACTTCAGACACTTGCCAACAAAGAAAAATTAAAGTTTCCTATTGCTGCAAATATTACTGAAACTGATTATTATATGGATGATCTCCTCACAGGATGCGAGACAGAGAAAGAAGCTATCGATATTTATAATGAGATGAACAACCTTATGAACTCAGGAGGATTTCAACTACAAAAATGGAGCAGTAATAGTGAGGCCTTGTTACAGTACATTGGAAAAAATAAGCGGGATGATAATGAGTTACCCTTCAAGACCGACAGTGTTGTTAAAGTATTAGGTTTGAGCTGGAATAGGGAAGCTGACACCTTTGAATACACTGTCAACCTGCCAGAACCTAAGCTACCCATAACCAAACGCCATATCCTTTCCGAAATAGCTAAGCTTTATGATCCTTTGGGATGGATAGCTCCTGTTGTGGTAGTCGCAAAAATGATCATGCAGAAATTGTGGAAGACAGGTCTAGATTGGGATGAGCCTATTGATGGTGCTTTAAAATCAGAGTGGCTACGATATCGAGAAAATTTGACGCACGTCATGGGCCTAAGTATACCCCGATGGTTGTACTGCACACGTGTATCAAGGGTTGAGTTACATGTCTTCGCAGATTCATCACAGGTCGCATACGGAGCAGCAGTGTACATGCGTGTCATCAGTGAAGAGCGAGTCTACGTGAGCCTAATATCCTCAAAAACAAAAGTGGCTCCAATCGAGAAGCAAGTTTCCATCCCTAGATTGGAACTTTGCGGTGCCGCATTGGCAGCCAAACTAATTTCGGAGACGTACCAAGTGTTAGGTGTACCTAAAAACAACTTATTTGCGTGGACTGATTCCACGATTGTTTTGGCTTGGTTGAGAGGTGGACCAAGCCGATGGAGCACATTCGTGAGTAACCGAGTGTCAGACATACTAAACATTATAGAATATGAGCAGTGGGGGCACGTGTCTACAGATATGAACCCAGCTGACTGTGCGTCACGGGGCTTACAAGGTCCAGAGTTGTTAGACCATGCAATATGGTGGAAAGGGCCGGTTTGGTTGTCTTGCTTAAACATAAGTGTCAGTGTTCCTAATATCGAAGAAACACAAGAAGAAACACGTGTGAGATCTTTGGCTACAATAACTAATATTAATGAGGAATTCATTTGGACTAGGTATTCAAATTTATCAAAAATGTTAAGAGTCATTTCATATTGCAGACGATTTATTAATTTTAAATTACCTAAACATAAACGTGAATGTTTTTCTAAATTAATTACGCCAAGAGAAATACAGGAAACTTTAAACAATTGCATTAAACAAGTCCAGGCTATTTATTTCAAAGAGGAGATAAAGCAGTTAAATATTCAAGGCTATGTACCTAAAATGAGTAAGCTTCGCAACCTTTGTCCCATTATTGATAACAACGGGATTTTAAGAGTTGGCGGGCGCATCCAAAAATCTCAGACAGCCTATGATATTCGGCACCCTATAATCTTACCCGCTACGAGCCATCTTAGCAAACTAATTATTCAGGATGCCCATCATAGGACATTGCATGGTGGTCCTCAAGTTATGCTTAATTATGTAAGAACAAAATACTGGATTTTACGAGCCAAAGATCTAACAAAGAAAACTTATCGAGAGTGTGTTACCTGTATAAGGCATTCTAAACAGAAAACCAAACAACTGATGGGGCAGCTGCCAGAAGTACGAGTGAAACCCGACCGAGCCTTTAAATCAGCTGGTGTGGATTACGCAGGTCCCATCAACATTCGTTTCTCACCGGGTAGAGGGGCTAAATCATACAAAGGTTACATATGTTTGTTTATCTGCATGATTACGCGTGCCATACACCTGGAAGCTGTCACCGACATGACTGCCAAGGCGTTCATCGCAGCCTTCCGCCGATTCACCTCGAGACGAGGTCATTGTTCTGATATTTATAGTGACAATGGTACCAACTTCGTGGGAGCAGAGAAACAACTTAGAGACATGTTCAATAGTGCCAAATCATCGATTCATGGTGAAGTAGCAGAGCTGTTAGTCTTGGAACGTACTACATGGCACTTCATACCACCTCATGCACCCAATTTCGGGGGTTTATGGGAGGCCGGAGTGCGCAGCACAAAAACTCACCTTAAAAAAGTAATTGGCGATGCTACACTCACTTATGAGGAACTTGCCACCGTATTGGCACAAATCGAAGCGTGTTTGAATTCCCGACCCATAACCGTGCTAAGTGATGACCCTAACGACCCACTTCCGCTAACACCGGGCCACTTTCTGATTGGCGAGCCTTTGTTAAACTTAACTGACGAAAACTATACAAATTGTAATATTTCTAGTTTAGATAGATGGCGGCTAATACAAAAAATGGTCAACGATTTCTGGAAAAGATGGTACAAAGAATATCTCGTAAACTTGAACCTAAGATATAAGTGGAATACCAAAATCACTGAGCCGGAAATCGATGACGTGGTTATTTTAAAGGAAGACAATCTTCCTCCAAGTAAATGGATATTGGGCAAAATAATAGAAAAACATGTGGGCCCTGATGGCATTACTCGTGTGGTGTCAGTTAAATGTAAAAACAATGTTTATAAACGACCAACGAGTAAATTATGTATCCTACCTAAAACAAAATCTTAGTGATAAGTCTAGTTATTAATTTTAACCTATTCTTGTTTACTTACTACTTTTTTTCTTATGTTTTAAGAACTTATCTGTTTACTTTGTTTATGTAAAACTTGGATAAGCATTTCTAACTTCAAACAACTTAATTATGTGTAGGTGTTTATGTAGGCACTTACTTTGTTACAAACGGATGTAATGGAACGGTGGGCGGTAAGAGGTTGGGAATGCAAAAATCTATGTGTTTGTCTACATACTTGTAAAAAAAAAAAAAACTGACGTGTTTTACATTAAGCTATGTTATATCTACTAATTCTAGTTGCGTAGTATATTACTATTGATGTATGTACTTAGACCTAAGACATCTATACATATACATAATAATACTTACCTTTCATAATCCGTTATATATTTGCTTTATGTTACCTACGAGAGTAGTAATGACGAAAGTTAATTTAGTTGTTGCTGATTTCTTTTTTTTTGTTGAACTAAAATTGTGTAGGTAAGTAATATTTTATTGTTTTGATTTTTATTGAAAGGATAGATCCTTTGGTGGGCGGCATGTCCAAGCACAACAGCCAAATATTGTATAGCAGTCTATTAATAAGTACCTATGTGTCTATACAGTCCACACTACTTCAAATCATATTTAGTGAGAAATAAATCGTCAAACCGTCCACACGTATTTTTATTCAAAAACTAATACAAGGGAAAAACAACCTTATCGCCCTAGACAATAATAAAATTAAATAAATTATATGGTAGGTGAGCGCAAGCGACGTTGATCAAGCAACCCGATGCTCGTGACCCTTACATACATTCCCTGCTTCCATCTTTCGCACCCATCTTTCGCTCTTATAAATCTGCCTAAACTTTTCTCAGTTATGTTGAGATCGGCTATCCATCCCTGTAGTGACCTTAGTAAGCGTTACTTAACCCTGAAGATCGACTCGTACAGCTGTTACTACTATTTTCTACCTAGTTCAGCTAGCCATCATCTACGAGAGCTGCGCGAAGTCAAGCTAGGAAAATGAAGTGATCCCATTGGTGGACTTTTTCCTCGCTCACGGCCTAGCTACCTGACGCGCCTTTAGTGAAAAAGCACCCTTACACACCTCCTACTGAATAATTAACGGAACAATTCCTTTGACAGCTACTCACGGTGTTCAGCTGTTTATGACGGAGTCTTTGAGGGACCTTTTCTTGTTTGTTTATGGGGTTAATTGTGGACGCGTGGGTAATGGTTTAGACCTAATTAGCGTCTGTTTTGGAGCGCATAAATTAGCGTTCCCGTGGGAACCAGGATTATGTGACGGCCATCCCGGGCTGTTAGCTTCGCTACCACATGCTGACAGTCTTCAACTTTTAGCATGACAGTCATATAAGGCCTTTATTGCAAAATTTCAACCATTGGGATCTGAGGTTAGCGCAACACCATATCTTCTTTTTTTTCGTTATAGCTATTATCATCTCTGCCAGGGTTGCGGAACTTGTTCGAAAGAGTCACCGCGGCCCAGAAACGTAAGGAAGGGGAAAAGGAGGAACACGAATGGGTTTTAGTCATAAATAGCCTAGTGCTGCAAATTGTTAGATTAGCTTGTTTGCAGTGATCAAATTGTAGTGCGTCAAGATGTCTGATGGTAGAAGGGGCCGGTGGGATGAGATCGTGGAGTTCTAGGGCACATGTTATATAATAAATGTCATATTCCGTTACTCATATAACTATAATTATTTCCGACAGTAGGAGAGAGAAAAACATGGCTGTTCTTGGGTGTTATGGTGAGGAATAACAACTTGTCCATGACACAACATTTGCAATCATAAAGCGACATTAACAGTGCATTGAGTGTGGTAACCTAAATAAGTTCCAAAGAGCAGAATCGACGCAAAGCCGCCTTCATTCAAAGATGTGCACGTAGTGGTCACGTGCTGCCGCGCAGCGCGACTGTGGCAAAGGAAACACGCCCGCCACCCCGGAGAAATAAAGTTGAAAAATAAATAAACTATATTCTCAAAGAAACATAATTGATGTTTACGAAATACAGGGTTTTCCAATCTACACAAATATTATAAAGAGGAAAACTTTGTTTGTTTGATTGTAATGAATAGGCTCAAAAACTACTGGACCGATTTTAAAAATTCTTTCCCCATTCGAAAGATACATTATCCACGAGTGACATAGGCTATATTTTATTTTGGAAAAAAATAGGGTTCCGTAAGATATTTGGGTTTTTCGGACACAAGGTGTAAAAATCAACCAGAAAAGTTACTTATTTTGCGTACGCTGCATAAATTATAAAAGATAGAACCAAACATTGTTCTAATTAATTGTAGATCTTATAAATATCTTCAAAAAAGTCCGCAACACACTATACCTATCTATTTCGAGTGAGGCACAACAACCACTTTTTTATTTAAAAATCGTGTTTTTTTTTTGGACTACATTAAAACGCGTTTATTTTACTCATGCTATTAATCCTTATCAAAATAAAGTATTTCATCACTAATAACAGTTTATTTAGATAATATTTGGTCTTTGAATGATTAAAATCGGACATTTGGTTTTGAAGTTATGGCGAAATTAAAATATTACGATTTCTGCTGCACGGCCCGTTGCGAAGTGAACGTCACCAAGGCGGGGGTGCGCGTGCGGGAGGGGAGTTTAGATCTATGAGTAATGTAAAGTGTCCTCCACACTATTCCGAAGTTGCACGAGGCGAAGTGCTCTCCGAAGTTGACCGAATTCCGAAGTAGGTGTCCACACACTCGAGCAACTTCGCGAGGAGCTCAGTCGCCCGTTCCCCCCGTTCCCCTCACGATAGGCATAATGGATAACGTTCATGTGGCAACTGCCGTTGCAATGTGTACTCTCGCATAATAAAAATACGTGCGTATTTACTATGGCTGACGCGAACCGAAGTGAGCCGAGTAGTGTGGACAGACGCTTCGTGTTCGAACTTCGAGGCCTTTGACTCGGGCGCAAAAACTGACAACAACTGGAAGTCGCCCGGGGCGAAGTGAAGTTGCACGAGGCGAAGCGAAGTGCCCTTCTATACTATAGTATTCGCTCGACTTCGATCAACTTCGGGAATAGTGTGGAGGCTACTTAACCTCGCGTCTGAGCCGCGCGTGGTACACGCGCGGCTCAGACGCGAGGTTAATAAGAGGTGTTATTTTAATATTCAAAGAAAAATGACATCTTTTTATATAAATGATCGGATGTTTTTTTCTGATCTGATGTTATTTTCCACTATTAACGGCATACCTTCCTCTTTATAATGAACTAGCTGACCCGCGCAACTTCGTCTGCGTCACATTTTCCATTAATTCTGCGCTCCTTTTTGACTTAGCTTAATGATATATAGCCTATAGCCTTTCTCGATAAATGGGCTATCTAACACTGAAAGAATTTTTCAAATCGGACCAGTAGTTCCTGAGATTAGCGCGTTCAACCAAACAAACAAACAAACTCTTCTGCTTTATAATATTAGTATAGATATGTAGTGATAGATTTATATTTAAATGATCTTACAATAGGTAGCTGTATCCTATGTATGCTGTATGTACTATGTAAGCCATCCAAGACAGCCGAGACATAGTTCGAACAAACAGAAACCTTTACAGTACCAAATTACAATTTTCTTTGACAATAAACTATTATTATTTGTGATATCACAGAGATACCAGTGGGTGTCGGTAACTACAGCTGTGACCTTTCTGTAAATTGTTTGACGTCGGAGTTAATTGGTTTCGCCTGTTGAACAAACGTGGTTGCCGTGTGGTTTCTCGGTAAAACCATTGAGTTTACTCCTAGAGTGTGTCTGAAGATATCTATACTAATACCGCGTGTATCTGACATCGACGCACAAACGATTTCCATGGGTCCAGGGCATGATTCTGGACACCCTACTCTTAGAATTTTTCGTCGGCTTTTTTCTAATTTTTTTCAAGGGTTTTTTTACTTTAGACTGCTCTTAATCGTTATTCTGACCTAACCCAATGAGATTTTTAATAAAAAATAATTAAATAACTACTTTCACTAAAAAGAGCAATCTGAATAAGACCACAAATAGATATCAGCTCAGTTGAGCTGATATCTATTTGTGGTACTCTTGAAAAAAATTAAAAAATGAGAAAAGAATCGACGAAAAATTCCAACTATACACAATAACAGCTTTATAATACCGCGTGTATCTGACATCGACGCACAAACGATTTCCATGGGTCCAGGGCATGATTCTGGACACCCCAGTGTTGGAATTTTTCTCCACACTCGGTAGGGGGGGCACTAAGAGAGGATTTCCCAAAATTCCCAAGGGAACTGGAAAAACATCACATGCGCCTACGAAGTCGCTGGCAAAAGCTAGTGACTCACATACGAGACTAGTACAAACTATTGACACAAATGAAAATGAAATGACGTCAGCTAACGCCTAGTAAGAAGGTTTGACCAATAATACAGGTCGTACATACCTTGTAATGCAAACTGTAAACAGTAGTTTTTGTATCGCGATTTGGCGGGTTGTTAAGGTCCTTAAGTTATTCTTAAATTATGAGTAGGTATATACGATGAACCCTTCAAGTGTTTTGCGTTTATTCTTTTCACGGTGTATACTGCAATGCGATTCTGTAAACATGTCGAAGTGAAACCATACAAACAAGATGGAATGACAGCTCACTTGTCGTTGCTCCACCTAAGTGATCATGGTGAGATGTCGACAGAATCGACCGGCTGACGTTGTATAAGATGTGTTGGTCGACGGGCGACGAGGTGGGACGGCATTGTTGCCATCACGGGTAGAACCTATGTAAATGAAGCTGGCACAAGAAATTAGAGATTGGCACAAGAAAAGAGACCAATGCTCAGTGCGGGCGAAGAAGGGTTGTGGATGATGCTGAATAAACGCAATACCTCTTAAGGGGTCAATATACTCATCGTTATGAACCAACACTAAAATCGCAAAAAAAGTCGACGGCCCTGTAAATTTATGTGCGCATAACTCGATAAAATGTACTAGACAGCTGTATTTTTCGCGATTAGTCCCAGAGTAAAAGTTTTTCATAATGATGATTACAATGACCCCGTAAGAGGTATTGCGTTTATTCTGTTACATTTTGTGTATACTCTCTTAGGCAGTCGGTTAAATGCGAGACACACAAAGGTAAGTAATGTAATATCGCAGCTGCAAAACCCAGTCCGTGAAAAGCAAAAATTACCCGAAATTAAAGTAGAAACATTATGCAAATGCACTTAAGCTAGCTCACACTCCTCGAAACTTCAGCAGAAAACTATACCGTTAGGACTTGAACACTACATTTTATTACTTAAACTGGAATACATTTACCAGCGCTATCGTAGAAAACGGGGGTAGAATGTTTTGACATAGATACCTTGCGAGAGGTTGGTGTAAGTGGCTTAAATAGGTAATTGTTTCATTTGCATTAGCTTCCTTTATTACTGAAGTAACGCTTAACTGTTTTAAGATGATAATCTTTACGTACAGCTGTTTTTGACTTTGAAATTATTGTCTATAACGTGCGCTGTTATCGAAGACGAGAGTCACAGCGATTCTATTGAAAAAACTGTGTTGAAATGTCACAGTTTTTTCAATAGTCCTGAAAACCCACAAAATACCAATTTTCGATCTAACTATTAGACCCTCGAATCGCGAACCGCAGCTGACCACTGACCGCTGACCACTGACGAGTTGAATGTCTTCCTTAGGAATTGGCAAGAAACTACATCGCACCGGGAAGAATGGATAGAAAACCCAGCAGTGAAACAGCTCAAGCTAGATAATATTAATAATCCCATGGCTGAGCAACCGACCCCATAGACTTCTGGTGCTTGCCTTCTCCAGCCAAGCTCTCGTAAACGTCATTGCGATTTTTTTTTTAATATAAAATGTACCCCGTGCCGTTTTGTAAAAGGAGATAGCCCGACAACACTTGAAGCATGAATCACTATAAAACTCCATTCCTAAAGGAGAAAAATGGGGGATGATAGTATGCAGACTTGATTTTAGAATTTCACCCTGACGATGTCTGGAGCCAAAGACAATCTTAGTTTTTTTTTTTGTGTTTTATACTACTACAATTTTCCAATAAACGGATTTTGATCAAAATGAGTAATCACGGGTAGCTCATGTAATGTACTGGATCCATCCTCCTGTATTCGTACACTGGTCCTTTTTAATCCCAATAGTGCATTTCCATACCATAAGATCAGCGCTGTGGCTCTGTCTCTCACACAAGTATTACGCTGAGCAAAAACCGTATTGGTGCGGATGTGACCCATATTTTTCCAACCGATATAATGTTTATGATATGTGCCAGAATTGGTGCATAATAAAAATTATATTTCTATTTTCAAAATTTTAAACTCAAACTCATATGTATGACATCACTATCGCCTGCTCACTACGGCGGAATAAGCCGCGTGCCTTTGCCAAAGCTCAGTGGAACGCATATCGCACTTATCTAGCTAATTGGCTGCAGCTCGCCGGCTGTTTACATTTGCATGAAACGCGCTTTATATTCCACGAATAATGATGCAATTTCGTATGGAAATTAAAAGTAAAATTCTGCTTATAATGTTGGAAAAGGGGTTTCAGGAAAAGTTGATGAAGAGTTTTGTAAAGATAGGGAAATATAAAAAAATAACTAGCTACGCCCGGTATTACGCCTTCTTATTAGTACTTCCCGCCTTTATAAGTGATAGCCTTAGTGTTAATCTGATGTATGTAGGTTAATGGTATTAGTAGGAAGTAAATGATGTTAGGTTTTAAACTATACTGTATGAGGCCGGTGTTACCTAGCTGACTGCTCTGAGAAGAAACACCGAAACAAACTCAAAGGTCAAAGTTTAAAGTCCCTACAATCTTACTGGTCAAATCATATGAGAACTATGCGGTAACGTAAGATTAGGCAATAAATAATAATCAAACGGGTCAAAAGGTTCTTGAGTGCCGATCGCGATGCGACAAGCACAGTATCTGTCGATGAGAAGATGCTTATAGGAGACTTATGTCTGGTCTAATAGATGTCTATCAGCTGACATGACGATGATGGTGATGACTGATGGCATGTTTTTTTTAGTTGAGATTGGTTTAGTTTTGGTCAGAGATGACAGAGACAACGTCTACCATGGAGCATGCTTTCACAGAAGTAGCCTGTTTACTCTCGATTTTAAGGAAGGAGGTTGTAAGCGTTCGGAAACACAGACGCAGGCAGAGAGTCTCCTTTGCTGTGCGCATTATAAAAGACGTTTGGAAACGGTTAGTGCGAATTGGTGGAATAGCAACAAGGTAGGGATGGTAACTTGCAGTACGTCTGGATGTCCGATGGTAGAAGGGGGCTGGTGGGATGAGGTCGTGTGAAGGATCTATTGTGTGAAGGCGATACCTATTTTCAACAAATTGTAGACTTTTTTATGATTAGTGTAATATTAAGTAGACTGGTAAATCCATCACGTTGTAAAGGAAAAACTAGTTTTTCTCCAGCTTGAAAAACTAACTATTTAAAAGCGGAAATAAATTTTATATCTGGCTCCGTATCTAAAAGATAGTCCGTAATAGCAAAGGCATAATAATCTTGGAAATCTCTTTCAAAAGCCTAGCCGTAGAGCAATTATCGGTCGACTTTCAGAGGAGTAAAATTAAAAAAGCGAAATTCTACAAACTCCGTTTCAGCAGCCTCAAAAAGGCTGTGGTTCTTTTGAAATATTATCGTGACGTGTAAATAATGAGGAAATCCCGCAATGTTTTCGGAATTGCATCCCGTTTAACGCACTGCCGACTGTAAAATTGTCCACCATGTTTAATGTTCACTTAGTTCGTGGAAGCGTGCAGGTGTGGATTTTTGTCACAATAAATACGTCATCAGTTCTGTGCCAAAAATAGGTACCTTTTCTTTCTTTACTTTCTTCTGATATCTAGAAATTCTTTACATTATAGAGCGGCTATTAATCCTAGCACATTTTTGAAAGTCAGTCTGTATTTAGGACTCACCTAATTTGTTCTAAAGCGAAAACAATTAATCAACGTCCACGTCCAACCCGTTAAAAGCGTGTAATTTAAAAGGCTAAACATTTTAATCTACATGTTTTGTAAAGGCGTCCAGTAAATAGAGTAGCAGTACTGTGTATTTTAATAATAAACCAGAGTAAATAGAAACGCAGGGGTTAATAGAAACAAAACTTTGAATGGTATTTTCACTTGAATGCCACATTATCAGTTTCTAGAAAATTATCACTCTTTTAAGATTGATATTGATTTAATAATTAATTGGAGTCCTTAAATGCAGCAAGTAGACTTTAAATAAAGTCACTAACTCTCCTTCACAAATTTGTTCCTATACATATAGAAACACAGGGGGCGGTTCTATTCACCCCGTTTTACTGTTGTACATACGTTTTCAATGGATCAGTTACCGACTTTTTAACCGACTTCAAAACAAAACTTTAATTTCGGAAGTCGGTGGTTTTCTTAGTTTCTTCGTATTTTGACAACGACTTCCGAAATTAAATTTATTATTTACTTTGTTGTGTTTTTTTTTTTTATTTCCACGTCAGTTGTATTTTTTTTAATGCAAAATACCTAGTAGCAGAGATCTTTTGTGATTCCTAAGTCTCACCTGGAGACTAGACACTACTAGTGCTTATATTTTTCATTAAAACCAATAAAGAAAAATACATGTTAAACGTTTTGAGAATACTTTCACTGTCGTACAACTAAGTTGTGGAATTATCTACCAGAGTTTGTGTTTCTTGATAGCTAGCTAGAGAAAAGGTGACTTCTAGGCAAGCGTGTTCCATTGTAGACCAGTTTATCGCTTTCCATCAGCTGAAATTTACGTAAGCCCACAAATAATAAAATAAGTACTTATTAAAATCTTTCCGTGCAATAAAAATGCCTTTACACGTTCCCATCCTTAATATATCGAAATAAAAACATAGTTTATTAATGTAACTGTAACACGGTCAATTGTTGTTACAGTTAATTAGATCAATAATAACTGTAACACGGCGACTTGACACTGACGTGTTTTACCTACCCGTGCTATAGTGAATTTGTAGGGTATACATAAATAAGAGAAGATTCAATTAAAACAAGTACCTTGCTACACAATACAAAGTTTATTGTTAACAGTACATATCCAGGTACTTACATGCAATACAGAAGATACACTCTTCCCTAAAACCCTGAAAAATCACATGAATACACGCTCACCCTGTCTCCGTTCCAGGGTGAACGTATAATCAACATGAGACATAAAAAGTATACGAACTCAGGGACGTTTGTGATGGGACGTGAGGTGAACCGCCAATAACTTTAAGCTCAACCGTTTAAGTTAATTAAATAAATATTAGTTGTGCTCGATGCAGAAAAGACTATGTTCAACCCTCGAGACACAACATACACTGTAAATTATACCAACCCCTCGATTACACGGTCCCTCTACTAATAAGTGACCAGTGAGGTTCACTTCTCTCTCTCAATGTGACTTAAACTCAATCATACAATATAACCTAGCCAACGGTCATAGTTAGTGGTCTTACTTAGCAATCTTTTATAGCGGTCTTGCATAACGATCCTGCATAGCGAGTCAATAATGTTAATGTTAATGTTTTACTCGTAAAACAATTCACCAAAACTTAATTTGCCATGAATACGTTTCATGCACGAGTACATTCTCTTAAATCAAAATCCAACACGCATAATTGTCGTAAAACAAGATATTTTGATAATACCTACAATACGATATTTGCTTCATATTTGATATTCAAAATCCTCGTATTAATTAGACCTAAAACAACATTTATGAAATATATGCGGCACCCGTCTCATTTGCTAGGCTCCATATTCACTTCTGGTGAATATCTTCTATTCTAAATTATTATTATATGTATTTAACGTATGATAACGTTGGTTCTTAAAATATTGTCTCAACTAGGAACACAAAGATGTTGAGAAAATATTTAACTAAAAGAGAATAGAATACGAATTAACTTGTTGGAAAACCTATTGTTTGTCCAGCAGAATGGAACTACAATATTTTCATTATACCTGCTGGTATTCAGCTGAATCCGTTTTGACTGGAAACCGACCCCAACAAAGTTGGGAAAAGGCTAGGCAGATGATGATTCTAATAAACAACTAATAACAACTCAGTATTAATTTATTTATTTAAAGTTTTTGTACAATAGCGGTCCATGGGTGGACTTAATGCAACAAGGCATTCAAGTTTATAAAACGCGTACCTTAAAGATATTAAGAATATACAAAAGCTTATGAAAAGCGACACACATCGCTTTCAATGCGAAAAGTGCCCAGAACGCTCTAAGAATTGCCATGATGAAGGACCTGGACCCTATACCAGGACTGATTAAAAAACATTATTTCATGTTAATTTAAAAGTGCCAAAGAATTTTGTGTTTTATTGATAATATTAAGTAGGTACTTCGTGGCTTACAACGTGGAGTAATTCATCAACTCGTTCTACATGCCTACAGCACATTTAGTAGAAAATCTAAATCTATACTAATATTATAAAGAGGTAACATTTGTTTGTAAGTTTGTATGTAGGGGGTAATCTCAGGAACTACTGGTTCGATTTGAAAAATTCTTTCAGTATTAGATAGCCCATTTATCGAGGAAGGCTATAGGCTACATATCATCACGCTAAGACTAAAAGGAGCCGAGCATTCATGGAAAATGTGACGCAGACGAAGTTGCGTGGGTCAGCTAGTAAATTATATTTTCACTCTGCCACTGGTCCTACGTTTCTTTTTGTTAAGCATATAAAGCAAAAGCTAGTTGATTATAATGCATAACATGCATTAAATTCAAACTTCCAAATAGTCACAATGACAATCTATACTAACATTATAAAGCTGAAGAGTTTGTTTGTTTGTTGGCTGGCTTGAACGCGCTAATCTCAGGCACTTCTGGTCTGATTTGAAAAATTATTTCAGAGTTAGACAGCACATTTATCGAGGAAGGCTATAAGCCATATATTATCATGCTAAGACTAACAGGAGCGGAGCACAATGTGAAAAATGTGACGCAGATGACGTTGCACTGGTCAGCTAGTTATTAAATTATGATTAACACTTAAACCCTTTTGTTACAACATGTTATTATTAATTATCTAAAAAATGCTTTCACAAATGCTATCTCGGGACAAAATAAACCTCAAACTTCTGAAAAGGTACCTCGCTCGTCGCCATTTGTAGCTAATCTTAAAATATTTCTGTATTTGTATATTGGAATCAGGTGGTTCTAAAAGCAATTCATTACAGTTTTAGATACTTTATCTTGATTTTAGCAATTATTAAAGGTGTTATTTAGAGTTATGGTTTACCTTGTGTAGTTAGTATTACAGATTTATCGCGGATTTTATGAATGATACTGAACGCGATCAACATAATTATGAACTACATTATCAAGCTGTCAGTGTCATTAATTTCTATGGAATATTGACACTGACGGGCAAGGACGTAAGGAATCCAAAAAACCTGGCAAATGCGAGTCGGACTCTAACTCGAAAGGTTCCGTACCATAAACTGAAAACATGTTTGTTGCATAGGAACCACCCATATTTATATTTAACTAGCTGACCCGCGCAACTTCGTCTGCGTCACATTTTCAATTATTGCTCCGCTCCTGTTTGTCCTCGCGTGATGATTATATCTTATAACCTTTCTCGATAAATGGGCTATCTAGCACTGAAACAATTTTTAAAATCGGTCCAGTAGTTTTGGAGCCTATCCAATTCAAACAAACATATCTTGGTAGATGTAGATTTAATTTTGATTTTTTGTTATTATAGTGGCAATAAAAATACACAGTCTGTGGAAATTGTAACTGTCTGCCTGATACGGTTCTTGAGATACAGCCCGCTGACAGACAGATGAGATAGTAGACAGACGGACGGACCGCGGTGGCTTAGTAATAGATAAGTTTCCGTTATTTACACTATGAGTACGGAACTCAAAAAATTGAAAAAGCACCTTTTATCGTCGAAACATAACCACAAAAGTACGAAACTCTCGTCGTAATACCATAAACCCGCTAATCCAGCTCTTACCGCCCACCGAAGCTTTCGCAGCACGGCGGGAAAACGTACACGAAGCGATTTTATTCTGCTTTAAAAGGCAAAAAGTAAAAGGTAAGGTTTGAAAAAAATTACGTTTGGTTAAACTGCTGTGACTGTTTTTAAAGTAAAATAATCCTCGCGACCGAATTTCGGTATCGTATTTCAAAATTGTTGCTAACGTGTGATTTTTCCATAGCGAAATAGGTCAACTTTATTCCAAGGAATAAATATAAAAAATTGACAGCTATTGCAGGAAATATGTCAAAACGCCAAAAGTGTTTATGTGCTTATTATACACTTAATATAAGTTATCTGACGATTGGTTAGCGGTAAAAACGTGTCAATACGGGAATTGCCTCTCAGTTTGCTTACCACACTAGTGCGGCAAATGTAACGTATTAGAAAGCTCCTAGGGATAGAACGTTAATTAAGTGGCACAGTTAATAATGCACCAGCCAGTCTAGCACACAGGATCGCCAATAGATCATGACACAGTTGATACATGGCCCCCCTACCACCATTCTCGCAGAAATAGGTACGACGTACCCTGCAGGGGAATCTTGACTTGACTGAATTAATGCAGTGAATGAATTCTTAGAATAGAATAGAAAATGTTATTAGTTGACGGGTGGATTGTATTAGAAGTAATAATATTAAGTTGCAAAATTGGTTCGAAAGAGTCACTGCGGCACTGGAATGCAAAAGGCATTAGAAGGAACACGGATGGGTTTTAGTAAGAGTCTGTGATACTCCCTTCCGCTCCGCCCTGAGCGGCAGATTTGATGGAAGGAAAGTAATCGAAGTTAGTGATAAGGTGACGTCTAACAGGGCAGAATGGAAGAAAAATAGAAGAATCAAGAGATAAGGGCAAGAAGATGATGCGACAACCTTTACTTGGAACAAAAATGACACAACAGCATCGAAAAAAAGAAGCTGCTGAGCGTGCCCATATCGAAAGGGTAGGAAGGAAAACCCTTTCTGTGTAAGCGATTCTCAGCATTCGCTTGGCTTCAACCTAGCGCTGGTTTTCTTCGCTGGTTAGCTTAGTACTACAGTATATTGTTTTAAACTTTCATGGTCACTACACATTAGAATAGTTAGTAATGACCACGGAGTAACTCCTACAACGGTTACTCCGTGATCATGGCGCTTGCAACAGTGCCGAAATATCGGAAACTCGCAAATAAAAAGGGACATATAGTAGCAATCTCGTTATTAACGATTCTAATGTTAGTACAAGTCTCAGTGAACATATTTTTTTTCTCTTAATCTATACTTCTATACTAATATTATAAAGAGGTAACATTTGTTTGTAAGTTTTTATGTTTGTAAGTTCGTAAGTTTGTATGTAGGGGGTAATCTCAGGAACTACTGGTCCGATTTGAAAAAATATGTCAGTGTTAGATAGCCCATTTATCGAGAAAGGCTATAGGCTACATATCATCACGCTAAGACTAAAAGGAGGCGAGCATTAAAAAAATGTGACGCAAACGAAGTTGCGTGGGTCAGCTAGTGAATATATGTAGTAGAAGAGAAAAACAGCTGCAATTTGTGTTTAGGTCCATTACACAGTTAGGCAGTCGTTATTTTAAATGAATCTACGATTAAAGAATCGCCGAAACTTTTCCGAAACACGCTAAAGAGGCTTGAGTCCTCACAAATTAAGCAAGGCTGAATTTACTCATCTTGAACAACAGAAATTACTCAACTCCTCAAACTTGCAACTGTACAACTCAATTAAGACAATGTTCTCAAATCAAGTTACTACGTACATTGTTTGCATGGTAGAGCAACACGAAAGAAATTGCATCAACCGCAACTACTTATTAATTTTTAAAATTCTGTTATTTAGATGCATTTTATTTCATTGTGATATGAAATGGGACGTGTACAGTTTAAAACAAAGAAGATAAACATACACAAGTCGACGCTTAGTTCGAATAAAAAATATATTAATGACTTTAGCACCAAAAATCCGCCATGTTTTTTAAAAATCCATCAAAGGACACTTGAGTTTAAGAGACAAATCCAAGCAGCCGTTAGGTGGATACGAGTTTATAAAGAAATTTTCAAACAAACGTGAATACAAGATATGGGTACTTTCAACATAATCCTTCCCTGGCCTTTGAGTAAAAATACTAGCTTAACATAGATAAAAACGACACATGCTTAAACTCAAATACCAGAATTCACACTAACGAATACGATCCCAGAACAAACCGAACACGAAGACAAAATGAACGCAAATCTAATATGAATATTGCTTATTTCTGTCAAGTATAACTCTATAACTTATAACTGTAATCCGCTTTTTAGATTATACAAATGCCACTTAATATAAGCATAGGTTATACTTGTGTCTGCTTTAACTAAATATTTGAATAGACGAAAACGCCCCGGGCGGCTACACTGGCGTGCATTGAATCCGGGCCAATTCTAAATTTATAAGCTTTGAATTTTAAAGATGTTCGCTGTAGACACAGTTGCCGTGCTAGACTTTCGTAAATCATTGGATGTCGGCTTTGTTGCATCGTGTTGACGAGAGTGAACTGTGTTTAAAGCCCCCCCCCCCATTATTATTTATTTCGTACTAGATTTCGCCTGAGGCTGAGCCCGCGTGTAATTAGTGATTCCCTCTTTATGTATTTCCCGTTCCCGTAGGAATTTCGGGAAATCTGTTAGTGTTCCCTTACGTACGTTGAGGAGCTCGTGCCTTAATAATAACAGCCGCACGGGTCGATGTTTAAGGTTAAGCAACGCTTGCCAAGGTGGCCTGTTGATGGGTGACCATCTTAACATACCGAGTTTCCTCCGTGCCTCGGAAAGCACGTTAAGCCGCAGTTTGGCAGTCGTTACGGATTGTCAGAAGCCAGTAAAATCCGACTCCACTCTTGCAGTTAATGGGTTTTGGAGGTCTGGTAGGCAGCTGCTCCACGTAAAATACTGGTATTCAGCTGAATCCGGTTAAATTGGAAGCCGACCCCAGTATAGTTAGGCAAAGGCTAGGCAGATGATGTTCCCTTACACACCCTACATACCGACTTTAAGCTTTCTACGACCGGTAGTTCATGCGAGCAATTAAAGATTTCGACTTTGCGTTGTCTGTCAGTAACTTGATGGGCTTTCAGTAATTCTGATCGAAATCCCTTCAGAGTTTTTAAGTAAAATAGTAACAAACATCCATCCGGACATCATCATCATATTAAGGTTACCCATACACGTACCATGCAGGGCACACTTTGCTTAACCTTCGACCCGTTCGTTGAGCGACCCGTTTGGCTATAATTATTTAGCCACGAGCAATTTGTCGTTACTTACTCCTCGAAGTCGAAAATAAAACCACGAACAAAACCATTACATTTCAATTGATTTCCAGTCATAACTCCTGAATGTGTCAACTTTTCAGCATCACGAGTGTTTGAGAGCGATATATCAGTTTTATTTCAATGAGACTGGATCGTAAATATCAGCAAACAATGCTCATCCGATGACAATGTCACTCCAACAGAGATGTATGAGTGTTGTTTCAAACTGAATAACGTCAATGGCATTGTCATAACTCATAATGTTTATTTTATGTGGACTTGTTGAATTTAATCGCATTTGACGGTTGCAAGTGGCTTTTACACTGAACTTTCTCTCTAAAACTGTAGAGCGAAGTTTTCTGTTAAATAATAAAAAAAAACGGTCATGTGTGTCGGACTGGCACACAAAGGGTTCCGTACCATAAACCCAAATTTTTATCGTTTGTAATTATAGCGGCAATAGAAAAAAAAAATACACATTCTGGTATGGTACGGAAGTACATTTCTAAGTATATGAAGCAGTTGGTGGCCTTATTTTAGTTAAATCACTGAACTAATCATGGAACTTTTTACGTATGTTTTGGAGATTTTTATAATAAAAATGTTCAAACTCAAACTAAATAGATTGGATTTTTTAAAGAACTCTTTTGATCGTTTTTTTTTTTTTTCATAATTTGTGATGGGTTTGCTCTTGACTCTAGTCTAGATCAAAGATGGCAGAGACAGAGTCGACAATGGAGCTAGCTGACCCAGAAGAAGCATGTTCACTCTAAAGTTCTCCTTATTCGAAACACTCACACATGACAGGGCTACCTCTAAATTTATCACTTGTTCAACTTTTAAACCTTCTGATGTAACTTATAATGGTAAAAACTAGCGTGAGAATCCTGGTACCCATAACACAAGTTAAATCTTTCCTTGGGTACCAGAATTCAATACAAATACTACTGACACTAATTGTTACTCTCCAATGTCTTTGTTATAGTTGCATTATCGTTGTTCGTTAGTGTTTGATTGTACAATATTTTACAATTTTTTTTTTATTTTTTTTTAGTTTATCTCTTATTCATCAGTCATTGCCTGAATTTAACTAGGTACTTAATATTTACTAACTTTCGTCCGCGACTTCGTACGCCCATATCCCATTTTTTTCCCATTCCCGTAGGAATTTCGGGAAATCCTCTTAGTGCCCTACGTAGTGTAAGGAAGCTACATGTCAAATTTCAGTTTTCTACGACCAGTAGTTTCGGCTGTGTGTTGATCTATTAGTCAGTCAGTTTTTGAAAAAAAAGATATTTATGAGAGCCAATGCCAAACCATCACAATAGCCATTATACCTTCGTGTTACAAAGTTATAACAGCGCGCAATGCAATCGCAAAGTATAAGCATGGAAGACTCATCGCATATTGATGGCGAGCCACGAGGAACAATATGGATGCTGCAGGGAATACTGACATTATGATACATTGTAAGATTTATTAAGATAGCTACATAGTAGGACATATTGCTGCTGGTATATCTGAAGCAAGTTCTGAGTTCTATTTGCCATGAAATTATGTTTATATATTGACATGGCACAACTGTTTCTTCACGTTTAAATTTGCTCTAGATGCTTCAGTAGTATTATAAATAAAAAGATAAAAACCCTCCTAATCGAATTCTGGCCAAAGAGGCCAATTTTAACAGTCATAAGTCAAACACGCAGGATATATAGGTATTTTATTTATTTACTGATTTGATGATTTACTGATTTACCGAGTTACTGATTTACTGATTTAAACCGTAAATAACACCTTAACAGATGTACCGACACTGCGATGTTACCTACTGCCACAAATTCATGTGCACTCTCTATTCCTTTACTTTCACAGTTCGATGAAACGACAATCTCAACCAACTAGTGGAACAAAAGGCTTAGCGTGCCCGGTGTACTCCATCGACTTCCAAAATCTGGGATGCAACAAAGAAATTCCTAATAGAAAAACCCAATAACACTTTTCCCGGCCAGGGAATTGAACCCAAGACCTCATGCTGGTTGTCGCAGAAATTTACACAAAGCAGGGTGTTATGTTATTGTGCATCGTACTATGCTTATAAGAAGATGAATAAGTAAGATAATTTTCAAAAGTAAGCAATTCATTTATTTCCAACACCATTCCAAACCAATAATCAGTTATCCACTCAACCCAAAACTAACGCAATTGACATCTGCAAAAAGCAGATAAGTAATACCACTTTGATAAATGAACACTTTGCAAACATCTGCGCGAACAGATTGTTAGGTAATGTAATAGAAAACCTATTGGATGGCGGGTAATCTATCAATTTGCCGCGCGAGCGATCAAAGGTGGATGTGAACTACACTAATCTCACACGTACCTATACCACGCTCGTATAATTTGTGTTATAACACCGCTACTTATTGTTTTCGACAGTGATTTGGGGAAAGTGGAAAAAGAGGCTCTATACAAAATGCAAATTTACCAGCGAATGCTAGTGTCAAAATGCTAGAATATAAGGGATTGATCACGTGACATTTCGTCAGCATTTGTCAATATTTTTGACAATTTGATAATCGCCTTCGCCGCGCCACCGCGGACGGAATGTCACTTATCTAGAGCGCGAAAAGTGAGTTTTTTTTTAAGCTGTTGCAATATATATAATAATAATATAATATATAATATCCTTGGACATTTCACACAACGCCATATTGTCCCAAGCTAAGCAACTTAATGCTTGTGTTATGGTAACGAGATGGCTGATAAACTACTTATATACATTTTTTTTTTGTAAATACATACATATTATAGATAGAAAACACCCAGACTCGGAACAAATACATGTAGGCCGTACAAATATTTGATCCGTGCGGGAATCGAACCCGCGACATGCTGCGCAGCAGTCAATCGCTCAACCACTGCGCCAACCAACGCAATAGAAAAGAACTTGACCAAATAAAACTTTATGAAGTTGTTTTCCTTCTAGTATAGGTACTAATCGAGATCTTAATTTTCCCGGTATACATTATGATAGGCGGATTTCATCAATCTGAAACTGAACTCGATCAACATATGAAACACGTTTACGAGCTGTCGATGTCTTTATTTTCTATGGAATATTGACACTGACAACTTTTGAACGCAGCTTGATCTCGATCAATTTCATTGGTGAAATCCGCTCTTAATGATTTAGTAGATATAGACTCTTCGTGCCGTAGCGTAAGCTCATATTGATTGGGTAATGTATGGACTGTGCAAAATGTCAAATAAATACTCAAGCTCGTGAAAAAAATATTATAGTCAAGCTTGAAGCAAGGTCGTTATTATTAAAAACTACACAATTTGTCAGTTCTGGATAACGCGTATGAAAAGCTACTAATCTATACTATATCTATACTAATATTATAAAGCAGAAGAGTTTGTTTGTTTGTTTGATTGGTTGAACGCGCTAATCTCAGGAACTAGTTACTTGTCCGATTTGAAAAATTCTTTCAGTGTTAGATAGCTCATATATCATCACGCTAAGACAAACAGGAGCGGAGTAGTAATGGAAAATGTGACGCAGACAAAGTTGCACGGGTCAGCTAGTTAGCTATATTTTGAACTTAGTTTCTACACAAAAACTAAGTTCATTAAGAGTTTAACACAAAACTATAATTAGTTTTGTTATGTCCCTAGTAGGTAATGAATATAAAATTTTGGGATTAACGACAGCTTGTGCCAACTTGTTACTAGGTTAGTTACAAGTTGGCACAAGTTGACTACAAAGTCGGTTTAATTTAGTGCATTATTTTTATGTTTTAAGCTAGTCACGAACTTTTTTTTTCCATCCGTTGAACTATTGAAGAAGAACGAATCCTATATTTTTCAACCGCATAATAAATATACTTACATAATAAATATAAATAAAATTGAAGTATGTTTTGGAATATAAAAATAATAGGGTTTCAATCAATTCATAATACGACAATAAAAAAAAAACATTTGGATGGAAGTTAGTTTTAAACTATTAATGACTTTTTTTTGTAGAGATTATTGAATATTGACCCACAATTCTAGTAGTGGGTCAATATCCTGACCTGTCACTGACGAAACATCCCTTATCGAACATTCTTAACTTCGAGAAAGATTTTCCAAGTTATGTAAGTAGCGTTCTTGAAGAAACGAGTATGAATGGGCACATTTTCTTTGAGAACAGGTGTCTTCCTACGCACAGACGCACGCTAATCCCTCCATCCGTCGACTTTATGAAGTTGCGTGGGCCTGAAACAGCTGACAGGCTCCGAGTTCTTTTTATCCTGATATTTATATAAAAGGACCACGTTTTCACAATTCGGATGAATGACTTTTCATGTTTTTTTCAGGCGTGTAAACCGGATGATGGACGTCTCAATGGAAAGTCAAGTAAGTGTTTAGTTAAAATAACTAATATATTTCTTGGCGATAGATATTTTAGTAAAGGTATAGCAGAATCAATAATCATCATCAGAAATAATCCTAAGCATGGCCGGCCCACTTTTCCATAAAGTTGACTTATAATATAATGTAAGGCAAAAGGTTTCTAAAGTAGTAAATTAAAGAAATAAAAAACGGTCAAGTGCGAGTCGGACTCGCGCACGAAAGATTCCGTAGGTATCATCTATAAAAACGGCAAAAAATCATGTTTATTGAATGGGAGCCCCCTTAAATATTTGTTTTTTATTTGTTGTTAAAGTAGCAACAGGAATACACCATCTGTGAAAATTTCAACTGTCTGACTATCACGGTTCATGAGATACAGCCTGGTGACAGACGCAGAGACAGACGGCTGGACAGTGCAGTCTTAGTAATAGAGTCCCGTTTTACCTTTTGGGTACGGAACGGTAAAAAGAAACGAAGACAAGATACAGAGTGACGTAGTTTAAGTATCCATTAGTGCATCATCTGCCTAGCCTTTTTCCAAATTACATTGGGGTCGGCTTCCAGTCACACCAGATTCAGCTGAATACCAATCTTTACGTGGACCGGCTGCCTGCCAGACCTCCACAACCCATTGACTGGGTAACATGGTACTCCTTGGCAAGACTGGTGTCAGACTTTACTAAATTAACGTGCTTTTCGAGACATGGAGGACACTCGGTATATTAAGATGGTCACCCATCCACAGACCAACCTAGGCAAGCGTTGCTTAACCTTGAAGATCGACCCGTGCGGCTGTTTTTATTTAGCCACGAGGTCCTGTTCCTGTATTGTAGTAACACCTTGTAACAACAATATTCTAACAAATAAACTTATTCTATTCTATTCTATTCTATTCTATTCTATTCTATTCTATTCTATTCTATTCTATTCTATTCTATTCTATTCTATTCTATTCTATTCTATTCTATTCTATTCTATTCTATTCTATTCTATTCTATTCTATTCTATTCTATTCTATTCTATTCTATTCTATTCTATTCTATTCTATTCTATTCTATTCTATTCTATTCTATTCTATTCTATTCTATTCTATTCTATTCTATTCTATTCTATTCTATTCTATTCTATTCTATTCTATTCTATTCTATTAGTTCACAGGGGAATAATTTTGCGAAGGCTATGAGTACTTAATTCAAAATATTTCATCTCCTTCCAATGGTAGCGGCAGCCTAACATGCAGGAACAGAGATGGTTATCAGAACGTCAACGCTTCGACACAGTGTGGTAGTCGCAATTTGTACCGCAGTGATTGTCGCCCGGCCTGATTTATTGATAGCTTTGTTGGTGTACCAATGATATTTGACATAATAATATATTAAATTAATATATTAGCAATATTGTAAATGATTATTCGTAATTCATTAATCATTATCGTCAATTCTACTAATTTCTAAACAACTTTCGCATTCGCATCTCAATCTCAAACTATCAAAACAGCCTTAATATTCATACATTTTTAACAGTTTGCAGTTTGTTTGAATGTGAAAATTAGTAGGATGAGCTAGATTCCATCATCCACAAATTGCAAAACTATTTAGTACGTCAGTTAGAGTATTGAAAAATAATGGACACGTATTATTTGTTTTTGTAAATCAATGAATATTGACAAAGATAAAACGCATCAAAACTCGTGAGTCGTGACGTCACGACTCACTAAAATTATGCGACGGTGTGACGTATTTAGAATTTTAAAAGCGTCGTAACTTCGTCAATTTTGGTTCCCGTAACAAAAGAAAAAACACGGGTCAAGTATTTTTTGGTAATCTAACTGACGGACTAATTAGATTTTTTCAGGACACAAGCCTATCGCCTCGGTCCTTAACTCTGGAGTTAAAGACCGAGCTAACCTGTATGAGTGAATACATGTTAAAAACCTGTCTAGTGCATGTATCATAAAATGTCACTTTTCCTTTATTTTAAAATTTGTATGACAAACTATGAAATTTCAACTGTCTACATGATACAGTTCATATGATTCAACCCGCTGACAAACAAATGAACGGACAGCGGACGTTTAACAGGGTTCCGTTTTATACTCTCGAATACGGAACCCGAAATCTTGTACCAGAAGTCACCGGCAGAAGTTAGTTTATTATATGTACCAGAGGCAACAAATCATATCTCTTCTTCTTCTTAAATATATATAACTCAAAGGTGACTGACTGACATAGTGATCTATCAACGCACAGCCCAAACCACTGGACGGATCGGGCTGTTTGCCATGCAGGTAGATGTTATGACGTAGGCATCCGCTAAGAAAGGATTTTGATCAATTCTACCCCCAAGGGGATAAAATAGGGGATGAAACTTTGTATGAAACTTTGTCAATTTTAAAGCGATCCACAGTGTTATTATGAAACCCGATTTTCGAACATCCCTTTTTTATTGAAAAACCTGACAGAAATAATCATTTAAATGTAAGATTTCGTATCCTCATTTAGCTACCAAGTCTAATTTCTGAGTTATATTTTTTTGAAAATCGACCAAATTCTATTTCGATATTCAGAAAAAAAATAATCACATTTAAACTAAGCGTGATAGAAATAACTATGTCAGGTACATTGCTGGCACATCTTATGCCGAGTATTTTAGTGCATAAATGAACCTCTTAACTTTGTTCGATCCAGATAACTATATACGAGTTTTTCGGTTTCCAGTTTTTCTTAATTTTCTCAAAAATTCCGCCATTTCGGGAAAAGTTATGTATACCTACTGAAATGGTTTCGATAACTTTTCCAACACATCACAAAAATTTCACATCCCAATTCCATGGAACTTGGAAACCACAACGATTTTAAGTTTTATCCGGATTTTAAGTCGTTAGGGTTTTCGTCATCTTTCAAAATCGATTTTACATAATAATCTATACCAATATTATAAAGCAGAAGAGTTTATTTGTTTGTTTGGTTGAACGCGCTAATCTCAGGAACTACTGGTCCGATTTGAAAAAATATTTCAGCGTTAGATAGCCCATTTATCGAGAAAGGTTATATATCATCACGCTAAGACAAATAGGAGCGGAGCAATAATGGAAAATGTGACGTAGATGACGTTGCACGGGTCAGCTAGCTTTTCAGCAACAAATACGAAACACGCGACACATCAACACATTTCTCTATTTGCAATGTGTACCTTTGCTCCGTCGCCACCTTGATTCATTGATTCACCGAGTGCTAGACCCCTACGTGTTTGTACGACAAGGATACACGAGCGAGTTACATTGATCATGTAACACCGTTTTTATTTATTTATCTTATTTTATCTCCACAGATAACAAAGCACTTGGCTGAATAGTAACAGCCGCACGGCACGAGTCGCTTTTCATGTGACCGTTTAGATCAGAGGGCCAATTCTACTAATTTATAAACAGCGATTTTGAAAAAAGCCTTAATTTTCATTCATTTTTGACAGACTGCGAGAGAGAGATGCGAATGTGGAAATTAGTAGAGTTGGCATTCTTAACATATCGAGAAACCTCTGTGCCTTAAAAGCACGCTAAGCGGTTGATCCTCTCCTGCTAAGGTTGCGGAATTCGTTCGAAGCCAGAGCGGGAGCAGTCATCTGATGATTTCCCACCCTTAAAAAAAGCAGCTGATCCTGACTTTCATTTGTGGTGTTTGAAATTCTTTACGATATCGATCAGTTGGATATTAGAGGACCAATTCTACTAATTTTTAATCAACTTTCGCATTCGCATGTCAACCGCAAACTGTCAAAAAAGTCTTTTGTCATACATGCAATGCAGGGTGCCATCTGAAAACCAGCGCTGGGTGTCTGACGCCCAGCATATGCTGAGATGGTAACCCTTTTGGCATGGGCACGCTCAGCACATTTTTTTTTTGTACCTACCTAATTCCTTTTTTATGTTTTTGCCACTCTTTTTTTAGAATGTCTTTTTTTTTGCTGTGTCTGTGTCGAATAAATGTTTTCTATTTTCTATTCTATTCATACATTTTTGACAGATTGCGATTGAGATGCGAATGTTAAAATTAGTAGGATTGGTCCTCAGAAGTCAGGCAACCTGACACCACCCTTGCCAAGGGGTACAGTGTTATCCAGTTGCATGTCTACTGAGAGCTGGATGTCCGAATGTCATTTGTGGATCTTTGACAGGCACTACGAATACTCAGAAGCCAGAAAATCTGACACCAGCTTTGTCAAGGGAGTGTTACCTAACTATTCTACTAGAACTCTGTCACATCCGGTTAAAAATTCAGCTCCAGGCATTTAATAAGCTCGCTCGATCCATCGTGACGTCATCCCTAGCTTTCTATAAGGCAATATCGAAGACAAGATCTTAATCTCTAGACAAAGTCCTGTTCTATTAGCGGATTATCATCATCACATCGGCCGAAAGACTGCACTGCTATGTCCAAACCTGGCCATAGGCCTCCCGCAAGTGTGTGTCGGTTCTGTGCCTTCACCAGGTCATTTTTTTTTTATTTTATTTTTTAGGGATGGGAAATCATCCAATGACTCCTCCCGCTCTGGGTGTAGCGGGAGGGAGTGTCAGACTTCTACTGACTAAAACCCATCCATGTTCCTTCATTGCCCTTTGTGTTCCGGAGCCACGGTGTCTCTTGCGAATAATCCCGCGACTCCGGCAGGCGTCGGCCCTTTCGGGCCCCTCTGTGTTGCTGACTCTCTTTGAGGCGCGCGTGGAACACTAACGCGCCGTCGACACGGCCTGTCTAGATGGACGGACGGCGAGCCACCCATAGCTCGCCGTCCACAGGCCCGCTTCACCAGGTCATCAGTTCACGTTCTGAAAGGCCTTCCAATGCTACGTAATCTAGTACGAGGTCACCACTCCAGAACTTTTCGACCCCATCGACCATCAGCAGTCCTATTCTGTAAACAGGTCAAAACAAACAGTGAAAACTTCGGCGAAGTGAACGACAAGTGAGCTGTCAAACGATATAAAAAAGATGACATGACAGCTCACTTGTCGTTCACTCCACCTTAGTGGTCACGGTGAGATGTCGACAGAATCGACCGGCAGTTTTGAATTAGCGGATCCGATTAATAGGCTAGATTCCATCATCCACAAATTGCAAAACTATTTTTTGTTTTTCTAAATCAATGAATATTGACAAAGATAAAACGCATCATAACTCGGGAGTGGGGGCTCGAGACGTCACGACTCACTAAAAATAATGCGAGGGTGTGACGTATTGAGAATTTTAAAAGCGTCGTAACTTCGTCAATTTTGGTTCCCATAACAAAATAAAAAACAAAAATTTTTTGATAATCTAACTGACGGACTAATTTTAATTTGCGATTAAGTTACATCATATGCGTATGGTACATTAAAATTTCTAAACCAGTCAAAAAACTCAGAAATGTATTTAAAGAACAAACTATATACACTTAAAATAGAAAAAAAAAAACTCTTAACTAAAAAATGGCATCAAAAAATTCGTCCCCATCGCTATCGACTGGAAGTGAGCCCAAAAGACTGGCTGCATTGCCACGTTGTATGGCAATGCTTATCCTCTGTCCAAGGTAAAAGCCAGCTCTTGGGTCACGCGAAGCGTCAACTAAGCGTTTTGCAAGATCTTTGAATAGGACGTGAGCACTCGGACCCCACGGTCCAAGAGTTTCAACCCCAAACGGCTCAAAAATGTAGTTGCCAATAAGGCTACTATATTTCCGCCGTTTGAGGTTTTCAGCAGCCGAAGCCGCAGAACCAGCACAGCACGACGAGCTAGGAAGATGGGATGGCGCAAGAGTATCGACACAAGTAGCGTCCCACACTAAAGGCCTACCCATCTTCCATGGAAATAAAGACATACCGTCCGGTCTTTTGCCATCGTCGCGTGCCAGGCCAATGGGTTCTAATACGGCTGGCACGCCGACGGCGACAAGAGCACGTCGGATAATGTCGTTGATATTTGCGTGCCGTGCTATACGACCCGCACTTCGACTGCATGACAGGCCGTGGTGCCCGAGGCTGTTGACAGCTTCGCCACAGTGGCAGCGATGAGGAGAACAACAAGATGCGCCTAAGCGAAGGGAAGCAGCGAGGCGGAAAGTAGTATCGTCGAACAAGGTGCCTATGTTCGACGACGGTAGTGCGTGAAGCCAGAGGCCCGACTCCCACTCACCCACAGCCAGCAGGCGTGCACGCTCCGCAGAAGTGGCAGCAGAGGCAATTAGGTTATTCTGAACTCCTCTGCAGAGCGGCTCATCCCACCGTCTCTGGTATGATGGGTTGTCGGGTAAATTTTGATTCGGGCAAGCGAGTCTCCAGGCATTTATAGCCTCGGTAAAGTACGGCACATCAAAATCAGTCAGTGTAGAAGCTAGGATATTCCTGACTAATTTTTCAGTGCCGTGAACCGAGGATATAAAAGCCGGTAAACTTATACTGGTAATTTTGCGGACGCCAAGGCCTCCCATGCGGATGGGAAGAGTGGCTTGAGCCCAAACTCGGTCGTCCATGGCCACATTTAAAATTGATGATAGCGTTTGCTTTATAATTTCGTCCATTTTTTCCAGAAGGTGAGGGTGCTTCCATAGATGGGAAGCACGAAGAAAATATGATAATTTAGGGCCGAAACAGCAGTAGCGAATTATGGTGATGGCCGAATGCATGTTAATTTTTGACAATCTTTCCGAAACATCATTGAAATTTTGAATTTTTTCATCAACAAAATTAGGAAAAGAATTCTCAAAGATTGGCGACCCAAGGAGGCGAAGAGAGCTTTTATCCATTATTTTGATTTCAGGGGCTATTGCGTTGAATTTTGAAAGAATGAGTTGTCGGTCAGAACTGTCAGATAAAAATAATTCACATTTAGAAAAATTGAGATCAAGTCCTATGGAATGAAACTGAGTTTTTAAAAATTGTAGATCATCTAATACCGAAATTACATCGCCACCAAGGGTTCCATCATCGAGATACCAAACATTAAATTTGGAATTTAGCTGTCGAATAATTGGATGAATGGCTAAACTAAAGATCACTGGCCCGAGGGGATCACCTTGTTGACAGCCAACAGCGGATTCCAAAAGGTTGTCCTGGTAAAGTAATTTAGATGGTTGTCTATAACATTGCCAAAGAAAACTGAAAATTTGAGGTATTTCTTTTTTAGATTCTGCCAGCAAGGTGTCCCTATTAACAGAATTAAAAGCATTTTTGATGTCAACCTTCAGGATGACCTCTCCTTTGCCAGAATTTACGTAGGTCGACAATGCGTGTACGGCAGCCTCACAGCCCCCTTTGGAACCGTAACCCAACTGAAGGGGCTGAAATTTTTTCGAAACGACCTCACCATAAAATTTACAACAAATCTTGGCTGCCATACGACGGTAAGTTGTTCCCACGGCAATGGGACGAATCCCGCCATCTCTCTTGCGTAGGGCACATAAGTTAGCTCCATACAAGACGTCGATGACGGCCTCGTTCACTTTGCCGGAGAGCATGAGGTTAATCAGAGCCGTGAGCTCCTTCAAAAGTAGCTCACCAGCGTCCCCGGCGCCTGAACAGGTAAGGTCCTTTAGGTGTTGAGGACTTAGGCCGTCGAGGCCGCCAGCAGATCCACTTCGGAAGGAGCAAACGGCTGTGATCACCTCTCGACCTGTAATGGTGAGGGAGTGAATGTCCGAATCAGGGGGGTCGGGAAAAGAAAGATCATCCGCTGGGGCAGGATGTTTGCTCTCCAGAGCTGCGAGAGTATCTGGAGAACAGGGAGCCACCACATCACTACTAAAAAGAATCCTGGCTGCTCCGCTAATGTCACCTTCCCCTAATTTAGATTCGACCACATGGGAAATACCTCTTAAAGAGGTAAACCTCTGTGTCGAAAATTTTGGTTCCAAATTATGGGCCGAAACGTTACAGTTTTCTTTAATTTGTGCTGTCAAAGTTTTTGTGGTTGCCAAATTCTTATTAACATGTAAAATTCGGTAGGGGAAAGTGAGAAGATGTTCCCAGGCACTTTGCGAGTTCTCCCGGGTGGCACGGCGAACGCATCCTGCTAAGTGTTGCGCCACTAGAGGTCTAGCGCCGCGGGGAACTCGCTTTAAAACAGGTACAGAGTTTTTGAATTTTGCAAGAGTTTTCCAAAACGGGTCAAAGGATGTAACTGGTGTAGGTGAAATGACAGGGTCTGAAGTGAGTGCATTTTGAGATTTATGCACCTTCCCAATATGCACATTCAGACCCCGCTTACCTTTAAAAAATCGTGCCTGGGTGCACAGAGGACACCTCTCCAAGATATCTAGTGATGTCGAAGGTTGACCGGCACTAACTTGCAACACATCACTGCTACCGCGAAGCATATATATACACTGACACACCTAAACAAATACAATTAAATACCTAGAAAATAAAATATACGAAAAAACACAATTAAAAATGTCAACTGGTGACAGCGTCTGACGTTAGCCCGCGCGTCGCGCGCAGTCGCGCTGAGGGCCTGGAGCACCACGACGAGTCGATGCAGCGTGCAGCGCCCTGGATACCGTTGCTGGGCAACGCGCGGGCCCGGCGCGGCGTCCGGAACCCGCTCTTTCGTAGCAGTCTGTCGTCTGTTTGCGTTGTGCCAAATCATATATAATTCAGCGGCAGCACTGTCTTAGGTGTATCCATAACAGCAGCTCACGATAATCGATAAAATAGTCAATTCACATCAACTCAACTTATGTTTGGGAATATGAATTTCGAAACACAAAACTTCACGAACAGAAAACCGCGTGATTCGGTGTACAAGAATGATATAACAACACTTTTTACTCTTAATTCAATGAGTAGAAATCAACACAAATAGAAGAATCCAAAAAATAAATATTTTGTATCTATTTTCAATTATTTTAATAGGAACGTCCAAACGTAAATTACTTACATTTTTCAGCTATTAGAATTACGGACTAATTAGATTTTTTCAGGACACCCATTATCAAAATGCCAAAATAGGAGGTATCGCTCACGTGACATTTCGACTGCTTGTGTCAATCTCATACATTTTTGACGTTTTGAAAAAGTGTTGTCTTCGCCAAGATACCACCGATAGCATGCGCTCACTTGTCTAGAACCTCTGGCTCATAAAAATTAAAGAGAGTGTCATAAATAAAATTTAAACTTCCATGTGGCACTGTATAAGTTTTAAAAAGCAAAGTTTATTTTGCAAGAGATGATCCTTTTTAGTGAGAACTTTTAAGTGTGTCACGTATCACGGTACTTTGTGAAAGGAATACTAGAAAAAGTATTCTTGAAACTGTTCGTCTTACCTTTCGTAAACTAATGGAGTAGGTTTAAGTAGTGTATTTTCTTTCTCTATTACTAAAAAAATAATTCCATCCATGGGTTTTTTTATTTTGTCATACATAGGTAGGTACACTATATTGTTCTCTTTACAATTTTACTTGCCAAACTTATTAGTTTGATGGCGCTTGTAAATATATATGTGAGTAAGAACTTTATTTCCTCATAAAAAATAACAATAATTTACTTACTGAGAAATAAGCATTAATATATATTACTTTCTTTTTTATCTTCTCTTTTTTATCTATACTATAATAATATTTTAAAGCACAAGAGTTTGTTTGTTTGTTTGTTTGGTTGAACGCGCTAATCTCAGGAACTACTGGTCCGATTTGAAAAATTCTTTAAGTGTCAGATAGCCATTTATGGAGGAAGGCTATAGGCTATATATCATCACGCTAAGACAAATTGGAGCGGAGCATTAATGGAAAATGTGACGCAGACGAAGTTGCGCGGGTCAGCTAGTTTTATCATAATGTAGATATGTCACCGGAAAATAGCAAACACCGTAAGATTGTAATAAATCTATATTAGATTATAATTTCTCGATAAAATATGAATATTTATGAACAAATCATTTTGAATACAATAAATCCTACCCAATTTCAATAGTTTCTAAAATATATTCGTCTTACTGAAAAAAAAAATGTTTGCTATTTCATACGATATTTTACAATCTTAAGGTGTCTGCTATTTTCCGGTGGCATATATAAATATTCTTATGAATAACCAACCCCAAAACTACCCACTATGTACTATTTCGCTCAAGGATCAGTCACACGCACGAGTAGATCGCAGACGAGCCGCAGACACTGGACACCGACAGAATCCGAGTACACCCCCATACACCAAGTCACACATCCTCAGCACAAGCCAACCCCACACTGTATAGTGGAGTGGAGTTCCGTAAAATGAGAGGCTGTCTTCTCATTGTGTTACGGTCCTGTATGTAACGTTTTCTTCATCTAAATTTTCTGTAACTTATTTAGTGTAAATAATAGATAGTATTCGATTAGGTTCTACTGAAAACCTCTCATTCGTAATCTAATTTGATCACATCGATTGAGATAGGTACGATTTATTGATGTCAGGACAACCCTAAACCAACTGAGCTCACACGAACGTGATAGACTTTTTTTTTTTCGAGAAAAACAACAACAGAAAATCAATATCTATAATTACATTGTTAGTTTAGATTCCTCGTGTAAAGCAATACTCTCCTTCTGAAGCTTTTGTGTTAAATCATATTGGGTCTTAGTACAATTTGATTGAAATGACAACTAATTTCCAATTGAATAAACACTGTACCTATAGTTTTGTAATGGCTCATCTTCTTTTCAGCTGCAATGTACATTCACATTGTATGCCTAATATAACTATCACTATCACTATAGGGATAGTGATAGTTATATTAGGCAAACAACTACATCTTCTATAATATAAAAAACCGGCCAAGTGCGAGGTGGACTCGGGCACCGAGGATTCCGTACAAACCTGTAGATATTATATTATAAGCAAAAGTTGTGATTTACGATTTATGACGTATTAAAAAAAACTACTTTCTAGATCTCGTTCAAACCAATTTTCGCGGGTAGTTTACATGGTAATATATATCATATTTTTTTTTTTAGTTGTATCATTCTCTTATTTTAGAAGTTACAGGGGGAGACACACATTTTACCACTTTGGAAGTGTCTCTCTCGCAAACTATTCAGTTTAGAAAAAAAATATATTAGAAACCTCAATATCATTTTCGAAGACCTATCCATAGATACCACACGTATGGGATTGATGATTTTTTTTTTTTTGACTTTCAGTTCTAAGTAATTACCCCCAATATTTATTATTATTCTTTCTATTTTTGTGTAAAAATCTTAAAGCGGTTCACAGAATAAATCTACTTACTAAGTTTCAACAGCATAGTTCTTATAGTTTCGGAGAAAAGTGGCTGTGACATTCGGACGGACAGACAGACATGACGAATCTATAAGGGTTCCGTTTTTGCCATTTGGCTACGGAACCCTAAAAATGAATCGCTGAATATGTTAATAACTTCAGCTATCAATTCCACTGCATTATTGTTTTTCTTTGAAAAAGAACTAAGTCCGAAATAGTGACTTATGTTTTGCAATCTGTTTTTGCAGATTGAATTAGTGATTAATATAATATTATGAGTGAATAGGTGCTTATTTTTACTTTAAAACTGACACTAGTCTACTAGTGTCAGTTTTAGATCAATAGTTGATCAATCAACACGATAATGAACCGATACTTCAAACAAATAGAATATTGTTACTCATCGCCGCAAGGTTGCCTGCTTGTCAGTCTTCTACAGAGAGAGGTCGTGGAGTTCTTGGGCACACTCTCCGAAGTAGGTGTACCTACTTCGGAGAGTGTACTCCACGACCTCATCCCACCGGCCCGCTTCTACCATCGCACATCCAGACGCACTGCAACTTACCATCCCTACCTTGTTGCTATTCCACCAATAAAATTCTTCTTCGTCTTTCATAATGCGCATCGATTAAAAATACCGGACAAGAAGTGACTCGCCCGCCGAGGTTTCCGTACAAATTTGTAGGTCCATATTTCTTTAAATAAAGACAATTTTTTTTTTGATAATAAATAAAAACGTATAGTTTTCAGACTTATTCCTATACTTGTGGTTATAACACGGTATTACTTGCCAAATTTCATAGTTCTAGATCAACGGGAAATAAATACTCTTGATTTCCCGAGAGTGTCGAAAAATACGTTTTTGCGGCATAAACGGCCGATTCTTTTTTTTACGTAAACTTAGAAGGTTACTTTTTTCACAGCTTCAAGGGACTGTAGACCTGAGTCTACGGTTTAAATTTCGACTCGATACCTACACGTGTTTTCGAGATAAAGAGTCTTGCCAGACGGACGGACGGACGAACAACAAAGTGATTCTATAAGAATTCCGATTTTATCCTTTTGAGGTATGGAACCCTCGGATGGAAAGTTCGGCTAGACAGCTTATTTCGACCCTGTATACCAACGTATATATATAGTCAACTTATATTATGTACCTATTGATAGTTAATATAAACAGCCCAGGTGTTACTATGTGCCGCTCGCTACAGGCGCGCATTAATTTATTATTAACGTGGGGATTACATTACCACATCCCCATTTATACGATAATGGCTTTTACTTGAAAATTGGAATCAGATGGAGAGAGAATCATGTTGTATTGAGGAGTTAGTTAAAACTGCAAACGAGACCAGCCATATACAGTCCAAGTTTATTTTTTGTTGCGACAAAAATGGGATAAATGTCTAAACACACTGCACTCTTAACGCAATGCTGAAGATACGCGACCGAAGTTTGACTTGATTACGCCTATATAGCGTACGAAAAACTTCGGTCGCGCGTAAGTTCAGCGGCCATTCGGCGGCAACGTATTCCTAGAGCACTCATTATATACGCGACCGAAGTTTGGTTCGATTGCCGACGAAGAGTCGGCGTGGGGAGCAGCGGGAGGCAGGAATGTCCGCGCATTTCGCCTCTGCGCACGACGCTTTTTGTGTCATTGAAACATAGGTACACTTTGTTGACTTCAGTGCTAAAGACATTGAATACACACAAAGTTGCGCAACTGAATTTATGCCGCGGAATTTCGGCACTTTTGGTGTGTCACATCAGCCGAATACGTCGGAACGTAAAATCAGCCGCAGAACTTCCGTCGCGTACCTTCGGTATAGTGTGTTTAGACACTCTACTTTTTGTTAGACTTCTAAAGTCTAACAAAAAGTTCTAAACTTATAATAAAACCAGCCAGTTGCGAGTCGGACCCGCACATATAGGGTTCCGTGCTATCCTTCCAGAGTAGCAGATTTGTTCGAAAGAGTTGCCGCGGCCCTGGAACGCAAAGGGCATTTAGGAAGGAACGCAGGAGGGTTTTAATCAGTAACAGTCTGATACTCCCTTCCACTCCGCTGAGCAGGAGGAGTTAGTTGAAGATTAAGAAACGGTGGATTAAGAAACGTGGTTTTCAGATTTTAGTACCCATCCGAAAAAAAGAAGCTCCTTTTTTTTCGCATAGGTACACTAGCGCCTCTAGCGGCGAATTCAAACGCGATCGCCCTCATTGAATAAGCAACTCCATGTTAAATACTGATTTTGCAACGACAAGCCCTAACCTGTACCGCCAAGATGTAAACTGTACTCAATTTAACTGATTTAACATCAGTAAATAACTCTCTGTAGTTTAGTCTGTAATAGATAAACAATGCAATATAGAATTGGTGCTTTAAAAGCGATTACTAAGGTGCGCCAAATTCGTGAGCAATTTCGGAAGGAATTCAAACGTTTGGAGAATGCTAGTTATGTTGATAACGTCTTAGGCCGCTACCCCACTGGCGTTTTACGAGCATTGGCGTTTCTCCAACGTCCAAGTCTGTAGTGGCAAACTTCGCGTCAACGTGACGTTAACCTTACGTTTTTGCCAACGGGTATAATCACGGGATGGCGAGATTGTACCTGTTGCCAAAAACCGCAACGTCAACGTCGCATCTGCGCAGCGTTGACGCTGCATAGACGTTGGAGAAACGCCAACGCTCGTAAAACGCCATTGGGATAGCGGCCTTAATGCGACCTTTGTTTTGCTTACTTCGTGGTGTAAATAGTAATTAACGGACTATGACTTTTAAGGTTTTGTGATCACCAATTTGCTTAGCAATAGAGTAGATCTGTCATAAAATATATTTAGTCCGTCAATTAGATTAACAAAAAATATTGGACACTTATTTTTAGGGTTCCGTACCCAAAGGGTAACGGGACTCCGCTGACCGTCCGTCCATCCGTCTGTCACCAGGCTGTAGGTATCTCATGAACCGTGATAATCAGACAGTTAAACATTTTCACAGATGATGTATTACTGTTACTGCTATAACAACAAATGCTAAAAACCGGAATAAAATAAATATTTCCCATACAGCAAACGTGATTTTTTGCCGTTTTATAGATAACTAGCTGATGCCCGCGACTTTGCCTGCATAAAAAATTATATACTAAAACCTTCCTCGAGAACCACTTTATTCATTGAAGAAAACAGCATGAAAATCGTGCAGTAGGTTTTGAGCATAGATATCTGTTTTTTTATATTTCTGTGGTTTTGAGTTTATCGCGAGCAGGCAGACAGACGCGGCGGAGGACTTTTTTCGTTTTATGATAAGTAGTGATAATGATAGTTGGGTTAAATGTATCTATATTGCAGCTGAAAAGAACATCAGCCATTACCCACCTACACAATGTTTATTCAATTGAAAATTAGTTGTCATTTCAGTCAAAATATAATTACGGAACCCTTCGTGCGCGAGTACGACTTGCACTTGGCCACCTTTTTTTATCCACGTTAACAAAAATGAAGACATTCATGTATTGTAGCGGCAATAGAAATACACAATCTGTGAAAATTTCAACTGTCTACCTGTTACGGTTCTTGAGATACAGCCTACTGACAGACGGACGGACAGACAGACGGACGGACAGCAGAGGCTTAGTGATAGGGTTCCGTTGGTTATCCTTTGGAAGGAATCCTAATTATATGAATAAATTTAGAAACAAACCTATTGTGCAAAAATGATAATTATGGAAATTCTCAAGATTGCTCAATTGCTGAGTACATCATACTCATATGGGGAAACTATACTCATATTTGCAATTCTCAAGCACTGATATAAACCAAGGACGACCAACATAACTTAGAAAATAAACTAACTGTTGCCATTCCACCAATTAGCACTAAGCGTTTCCAAACGTCTTTTACAATGCGCACAGCAAAGGAGTGGAACTCTCTGCCTGCGTCTGTGTTTCCGAACGCTTACAACCCTAATCACTTCAAATTTAGAGTGAACAGGCTACTTCTGGGTAAGCTCACTCCATCGTAGACTTTGTCTCTGTCATCTCTTACCTAGACTAGAGTCAAGAGCAAACCCATCAAAAATTAAAAAAAAAACTTCATCTAATTGCAGTTTTGTATCCCCCTATCCCCTATAATAACCATAGACACCATCTTCACATACTGCAATACAAATTAAAAGAACCCAATAGCAGAAAAATAACTACTTTATACTCCTCTCACGAAGGTAGCATCGCACCTTAATACGAACCCTTGTCTCGAAAATACGGCCACACATACATATTAAGTAAAATTCCGAGCCATAGATGTAGAGGACTGGACTGCGCATTAATGTCACAAAGGATATTTGTTTGGATGTTCTATTACATTTCTCAAGACTTAGAGATAAGACAGCGAGGGGTTTTTTTTTTCGTCGCAAAAAATGACGGTGTTGTGATTTTTTGAAATCTTATACATAAAAATGAATTGCTGTTCGTTAGTCTCGCTAAAACTCGAGAACGACTGGGCCGATTTCGGTCATTCTTTTTTTGTTTAGTTCGCCAGAATACAGGGAAAATTTAAAAGCATAAAAAGGGTAGGTAGGGTAGCCAGTTCACGGGAGCGCATTTCGCTGTCACCGCGGGGGAGTCCTAATATATATAATTCTTCCGTTACTGAGTGAGTGACTGATAGACAACGTAGAGCCGAAACTACTGAAAGAAAGCTGAAATTTGACATGTAGGTTCCTTGGGTAGTGTAGGTTCCTTGGGTAGTGTAGGTTCCTTGGGTAGTGTAGGTTCCTTGGGTAGTGTAGGTTCCTTGGGTAGTGTAGGTTCCTTGGGTAGTGTAGGTTCCTTGGGTAGTGTAGGTTCCTTGGGTAGTGTAGGAGAGCATTAAGAGAGCCTCGTCTGCCTAGCCTTTTCCCAACTCAATTGGGGTCGGCTTTCAGTCAAACCGGATTCAGCTGAATACCAGTATTTTATGTGGAGCGGCAGCCTACCAGACCTTCACAACCCATTAACTGGGTAACACGGTATTCCTTGGACCGGTGTCAGATTTTCTGGCTTCTGACTATCCGTAACGACTGCCAAAGATTTCCAAATGACAGCCGGAACCAACTGCTTAACGTGCTTTCCGAGGCACGGAGGAAACTCGTTATGTTAAGTTGGTTACTCATCCACAGACCATCAACCTCGGCAAGCGTTGCTTAACCTTGAAGATTTACCTGTGTGGCTGTTATTATTTAGCACTAAGAGAGTTTTTCCCGAAATTCCTACGGAAACGAGAAGAAACGGGATATGCGCGTACGAAGTCGCGAGCAAAAGCTAGTCTATGATCAACAGGGACAGCACTGATCGCGTGTTACGCCACTCACTTGGCTTGGAACGCTATTAATGAAGTTTCACCATCCACAAAAATATAATAATATTAAAATCCTTAATTATCCTATCAACCAAGTTGTACAGAGAAACAAAGAAAATATGCGGCCTATCACTTTAATTCTGTAGTTTGTAGTGACAAAGATGACACTGACAGGCTTCGACGTGGACCAATCAGAATTCTAGAAATATAGAACACAACTGGCCGCATATTCGCTTGGTCATTTTCACGCATATTAATAATATTGTATGACAGCCAAGGTACGAGAACAAGGGACGCTTTGTCCAGTTCTCTAAGTCTATGTCCCGTTCCAACAGGGTTATTCTGCAATCCAATAATCAGAATGATCGGGATCCTCAATTGAACCTTCATCGGAATCGCCCTCCACATTTGTCGAACCGAATCGATTTGGTATGAAGGTTAACTAAGCGATCGGACCTCGTGTTCTAGGACAATTTTTAAGATGCTGCAGAAAGTGGATGTGAATCGATTAGGGGGAATGTGTCTCGATTTTGAATCGGAACTTAAAACTTTAGGTAAATGTTTCATCTTATGAATGTGTTATTAAAATAAGAATTAGTTATTGCTGGGCATTCTCGAAAGGGACTTTCAATCTAGTTCTAGGTTTATATCTTAGTCTAGGTCTAGGTTTATGTCTTAGTCTAGTTCTTGGTATGTTCTCTTTTTAAGGATGGGAAATCATCAAATGACTCGCTCTGGGTGGAGCAGAAGGGATCGAGAGACTCTTACTGACTAAAACATATTTGGCGTTCCGGGGTCGTGGTGACTCTTTCGAAAAATTCTGCAGCCCTGGAATACTGTACCTACGTACTATACAAAAATAAATTCGGATTTAATTTAACTTATCAAGTATTATGTACCTACGTAGTGCAAAATGAGTAGATCAATTTTATACTCCCCAACGGCGAAGCAAAGAGGTTTAATCAAATGTCAGTCAAAGTGATGAATGCTTCACATCAGAAAATGTTACATTAGGTACAAGTTTCTTAAAGAGTAGATTAATTGTACTTACTACCAAATAATATTTATATGGTAACCATTGAAGAAATTACATGAGATGTGTATAGAGTTTAATAAATAACTTTGTACATAGGTACAAACCGGTAAATAATAATTACTAGCTGACGCTCGCAGGTCGGTGAAGAGCTCATTGGGTATCAAAAAATTCTTCCACACCGCTGTCAATAGGAAATGTGCTCAGTGCATTGATGTACAGATGATTTCCACAAACTTGTGTTTGGACATTATTTTGAAACTATAAAAATAGCCATAATTCTCTAAGTAGACCCAAGGCGACTACAATATCTTTCGGATTTGGCAACCCAAACACGCATGGAAAATTCACCTAGTATACCATAAGGTTACAAAATATTAAAGTTTCACTTACCCCAACATAACCAGCCTGTAGCAGTTCTTCGGCGGGGGCACAGACTCGTCACAAGCCTGCAACACAGGGAGACTGGGTCCCGGTGACCTTTCAGGGTCAGATTCCTCCCCAATCCCTGCCCCCCGCCGACACAGCCACGACGCCCCGCACTTATCCCGTGCATCTTCCACTGGTGCTGCAAACTGACATCTTCGCGGTGATCTCCTGCCACTGGCTAGAGAGGACTTAAGTGGGGATGGAGGGGCCCGAATGGGGCTCGAGGTGGCCCTGACTGGGGATGTAGACACTTTCACTGGGGATGACTGTAAGGACAGACCACCCCGTTCGGTAGTTCCGTTCAACATTGTTGATGTTTTTGGCACTTCACATTATTGGTTTTGTTTCACTTCTTTTTTCTTATTGTTACACTTAGCTTCGGAGTTAGTTGTTGTTTTGTTTTTGAACTTGGGCTATATTTTCTGTATCAATATTGCACAATGAAAACTAATACTGCAAAATAACTTAATCATCATCTGCCTAGCCTTTTCCCAACAAAATCAAAATCAAAATCAAAAGTCGTTTATTCAAATTAGGCTGAGTGCCAGCACTTTTTGAACGTCAACGTTTACAAGAAGACAGTCCCCCAAAAACGCCCGCCCGTCACCACTTCCTAGTGTTTTAGCTGTGGAGAAGAAGTGGCCACAAACTCCCCAGCAACACATCTGTCTGTTGCGTTAGAAGAACTTGCATTTATACAAAATTATGCAAATTATTATTACAAACAAAATTAATAAAACATGGGTAACACATACAACCTAAAAAAACTAAACTCATTCGACACTTGTAAGCTAGCACACTCCTCCATGGCATCGTAATCAAACAACTCAAGCATAAAAAACTATTTAAACTAAACTTAATAAGCCTCCAGACACCAAGGGCGTGCCCGCCTACACGTGCAGAGATAAATCTAACAATATATCTACACAAGTACTCTAGTCACTAACAGTTGAATCACATTTGTTGCAATACACTCAAATAAAAAATATATATAAAATATAATAATATAAAAAAGACATTGCATTCAGAGTATTATGTAAATACATTAAAAAAAGAAAAGAAACAAATAATTGCCCTCAACGGACATATAATTATACCGTTTTTAAATAAGAAGGAACATTAAAACGAAGAATGTCTTGCGTTCAACACTGCGACTAACTATTATTATCGTCTAAATAATCCTTGATTGAATAGTATGCCTTCGAACAAAGGTTAGATTTAACTTTAGCTTTAAACGAGTGAAAAGGCAGCTCAAGATAAAAAAGTGGTAGCTTATTGTAAAAACGGATACCGAGCCCCACGAATGACCCTTGAACCCTTCGAAGACGGTGGGAGGGTGCATGTAGTTTGTGCTTGTTTCTAGTGTTAAAGTTATGGATATCACTTGTTTTAGTGTATAAATGTATATTTTGTCTAATATATAGTATGTTTGCAAAAATGAATTGAGATGCTACCGTGAGAATTCCAATATCTTTGAAAAATTCTCTTAAAGAAATTTTTGACCCCAGCTGATATATTGCTCGCACAGCCCGTTTTTGTAACAAAAATATATTTTGTATGTCTGCAGCTTTTCCCCACAGTAGGATACCGTAAGACATAACGCTATGAAAATAACTAAAATATACTAACCGAGCTGTGTCAACGTCAGTGAATTGTCTTACTTTTCTGACGGCGTAGGCGGCTGAGCTAAGCCTTCCTGACAGGCTTAATATATGCGGGCCCCATTGAAGTTTGGAATCAACAGTTATTCCCAAAAACACTGCCGAGTCTACATGTTCAAGCACCTCATTATTTAAGATTCAACTATGTTGGGGTCGGCTTCTAGTCAAACCGGAATCAGCTGAATACCAGTATTTTACTTGGAGCGGCTGCCTACCAGACCTCCACAACCCATGAACTGTGTAACACGGTACTCCTTGGCAAGACTGGTGTCAGATTTTCTGGCTTCTGCCTATCCGTACGACTGCCAAAGATCTCCAAATGGCAGCCGGGACCAACAGCTTAACGTGCTTTCCGAGGCACGGAGGAAACTTGGTATGTTGAGATGGTCACCCATCCACAGACCAACCTCGTCAAGCGTTGCTTAACTTACATGAAATGATAAAAAATCTCATCGTACTTATAGAATTGTGTTTTGCTTTTCTGAAGTCGTTTAGAAAAAACGGTTCTAAAAATATAAATTCCGCTCTCCTTTCCGTTCGTAGCAAGTTATTTCGGGTATAACTTAGACAGATAAAGTAATGATACCTAATATTCTACTTTTGTTTTTTCAACACAAAAATCTGGTATGGCTGTATATCCTAATCTGGCTTTACGCAACCTCCCACACGCGAAACAATTCATGAAGTCAGTTTATTGTAAGCCTTGGTCGCAAACAAAGCGAAGCGGATCCGTGAATACTTGTAGACAAGGGCGATTTTTTATTTGTAATGTCAAGGTGACATCGTTGAAATATCATGTTTTTCTTTCTAAAAGGCGTTCAATCCTGACAGGTTTTGAAAAATCGTAAAAAAACCAGCCAGAGTCGGACTCGCACACAAAGGGTTCCGTACCATAAACACACAATCTGTATAAAATTTAACTGTCTAGGTTCTAGGTTCTTGAGACCATGAACACATGACAGACGGCCGGACGAACGGACAGGTTAATAATCAATACTAGAGCGAGAGAGTGCACAGCATGCGACTTGTGAAAGTTCAGGGAGATGGAAAGAGCAGAGGGAAACTTTTGCCCAGGTGTGAACACCCCACACAATTTTGGCCAATGTCGTTTGTACCGGACCAGCCCACCCGGCCTGTAAAACATTCTACAGCACATTGAAGTAAACAATATAGCCGAGCCTAAACATTTGTAAGGCAGGTACTCAATTTAACAAAAATAAAATACAAAACAAGGGTATTATTTTTACACGTTTTCACGCTCCTACATTTGTGAATGTCCTAATAAAAGGTGAAACGATTTTTATTTCAACGTTACATTGTTATCGTTTTTCACGTCGACTTGCCGACAGGTTGCCATTATTAGTGTCGGGTGTTATCTTAATAGGATGAATATAGGCCTTGTATGCTAAAAAAAAGCTTTTGAATTTTGATATTGAGAGAAAAAAAATATAAGACTGAATTTTGTGTTTCTATCTATCTTTTCGCAGACATGAAATTTGATCGATGAAGTCCGTCTAGGCTTTCAAATGTCATTCTGAGGATTGAAATTTGAAAGCACATGTTATACGACACGGTCCAATTGTAACAGGAATAAAACACAACATAAGTAATTAAGACCAGTGACCTTGTGCATTATATATGCACAAGGTCACTGTCAAAGAGTGCGGAAGTGATATAGACGCAGATTTTAACCGGTCGCTTTCTACTTCATAATAATAAAAATAATACCCCTACCGTTATCTACGTACCTATCTCTACGTTGACGTCGTGGTGGGGCTTGCGCGACCTTAGGTCATACCTAGGGTGAGGGGCCAGACAAAGAGAGATACAATCCGCAAGGCAGTTTAATGGCGAACTGTTGGGCAGTAGCGACCCCACGAACCTTATCTCCCGGGAGAAGTCTTGTTCCTCATCTCCGGCTTGCCTTTATTGGCTGGCCAGAGTGAACACTGACGAGGAACAGAGCTCCCACCTCTTTCTTGCTTTAATCGGCCGGTCTGAGTAGAGATTCGCTAGAGCAAACGTGCTCGGGAGAAGGATGTATAATCCAGTAAGATGCTGGTAGGGATCTTGACCGCACTTCCAGGATTGTCCTGATAGCCGTGGTATACCTCTCCACTCCTCTAGCACCTCAGGCCATGTTGCCTTCTTGGCGCTACGTCACTTTGTGCTAGCGACCGTTTTCGGGGGCCCATTCATTGAGTGTGCAAGTCACCCCCTGCCATTTAAAAGCCGTGTATATTGTTAGTGGTCAGGCAGGGGCCAATAGTTCTTTTATAATAAGCGATTATCAGTCCACTAAACCGCCCAAACCCATAGCGTTTCATCTTTTGTTTCCATATTCTGCAATAGTCTTGCTCCAACCGGGGATTGTCCTTGGGAATACTTTCAGTGCATACAGGGATAATCGCCGGTTGGTGCCCCATTACATTTGAAATTTCTAACGGGGCCTCTGCGAGTTGGTTTCGGCTCCTCGTACGCCTACCAAAGGACCGGGTCTCCAGAGACACGAGAAAGAAATAAAAAAATAATACATATTTTACAAAAGTAACCAAACCAAATCATTTACTTTTGTATAGCAAAACTGTAGATATATATTTTACTCTTTTAAAACAAATAACAGTTTAAAATTGTTTCATCTCTACGATTTGGAAGTGATTTGATGGTTTTTTTTTCTTGCTATGTCTTACAGATAGAAAAATTATCGCTAATCCAAATTATGTATCATGTGGATTACTTACTATTATCCAAACAATTATTTTCGATGTAATTTCTCTGTAAGGGCCGACGAAAAGCTGCGTCATCTAAATGCTTTTTTAAGCTAGCGAGTAGTCTTAAAATTAGACATCCAACTTTTATAACCAGTATATGCTGTGGATAACGGTGTGAGTTTCACATTTGTAATATCTTTGTTTATATTATTTGCGCAGATATAATGTGTTACTGTTTGTTTGTCCCAAATAAATAAATAAATAAATAAACCAGAGAATACTGTTTCTGTAAATGGTTTTATTTTTGGTACAAGCCCACCATACTAGTCCCAACCTTCACAATTCCTGAGAGCTAGAATCATAAGTAGCGACGATCAGAAAAGTGCCGAGACAATGAATCTCGACAAGTCCTAGAGAAATACTTTGACATCAGTAAATGAACTGAAAAGGTCATATTAAACTGTGCCGTTAGAATACTGACATCCAGCTTCCAATAGGTATATAAGCATACACCTACATCTTATCCACCATTTAAGGCAACCTTACCTTGATGGTTATATTATATCGCGCCGTAATACGGGGATTTGAGTGCGTATCTCACCGTATCCGAAGTCATTAGGTCTCGATGGAAATAAGATGAAACTTGAGCGAGGGAGCAGAATCGATAGTTCATTATGTGAAAGGGAAGTGAGGTACATGAAAACGGTTTGCGGAATCTTTTTTGCATGAGTTTTTTTAAAGCTGGACGACTCTTCGCCTATCCGAGTGCTGTCACTCTAATTGGGCATCGGTCGTGATGGGGAATAATGTTAGAACAAAGGAGGCTACTCTCTAAGCCCGAAGTCCGTAATTTCGGGCTTAGTTGAGTGCGTATTCTACTCCGTATCAACTAACCACTAAGAATAAAAGTCAACAGTATTTGATAGTTACTGTCAAATCGTAATGTCATTCATTCTTAGTTCGGATTTGGGACTAATCGTAGGTCCGTAGGTGATACGGAGTAGAATACGCCCGCAACTAAGCCCGAAACTACGGACTTCGGGCTTAGAGAGCAGCCCACCAGCTTGTATAATGCCTACTACCACAACTAGGTATTCTGTCATTTCAACGTGCGACTAAGAAGAGCCGACCCGGTTAGAGCAGCAAGCCGCCCAAAGACTTGAGGGGAATACTTCGGTTAAAAACCAAAGTTCATGATTTTGATATACAGTGGCGTCTTGAGCTTGATGCCAAGCGTGAACAGTTGAAGGCCCGACCACCTGCGGCAATTAACTATAATTTTATAGATGGTGTGCTTACGTGCCCGCAATGTACAAGGATCTTCACAAAAAAGATTGGTTACATAAGCCACATGCGAGCTCACCAACCATAACTACAGCGGAGTCAAAGCAGTCGCCTTGGCCTAAATCGGTCGGATCACAACATCAATTTCAACATGAAAAGTTAGGTTTAGTAAGCTCCAATGAAGCCTCACACAAATATACCAGTTGTGTTATGAAATACATAGCCGACTTGTAGCAATGTACCTAAGTAAGGTAATTGGGTAGCTATTTAAGTGGGTTTTTAAGATTCCGTACCCAAAGGGTAAAACGGGACTCTTTTACTGAGGCTACGCTGTCCGTCCGTCTGTCACCAGGCTTTATCTCATGAACCGTGATACTTAGACAGTTAAAATTTTCACAGATGATGTATTTCACTGCAGGAGGACAGTCGTAAACGGTTCGCCTCAGCAGGCTCCATGAGACGCCTTCGTAATTTTCTTCGTTTTTTTTTCTTTTCCCTTTTCTTTTTTTTCTTTTTTCTTTTATTTCCTAGGTGATACCACCAAAATTGCCATAGCACAATCTCTTCTTCTTCCAATCTTGGACTATGCTGACGCCAGCTATCTTGATCTCACCCAAGACCAATTGGACAAGCTTGAGCGACTTCAAAATCTTTGTATCAGGTTCATATTTGGCTTACGCAAGTATGACCACGTTTCTGAATTTCGTACTAAGCTCAAATGGCTTCCTATTCGCCTTCGCCTCAATGCCCACATCCTTTCACTGCTTTATAATCTACTCTTTAATCCTTCTATTCCTTTTTATCTTAAAGAACGCTTTCAGTTTATATGATAAGTAGTATAGTATTTTCATTTTGCCAAACAGTATTGTGCGAGTTTCGATACTAGTTCAATATTTGAAAAGGCAGGATTGCCAGGCCCACCAAGCTACCCACTGCAGGCAATGGAGACAAGTAAGGTACACGTTTTGTGAAATCCTTGTAGCATGATCTTTTGAACGGTGATCGGCTCTCCACTTATTGAAGTGAAGAAAGTAAAGGAGAAGAAGTTAAGTACAACATAACATATCATATCATAACGTAACGTAAAGTAGCTTAACATATCATAACATAACATATCGTTTAATCTATACTAATATTATAAAGCAGAAGAGTTTGTTTGTTTGGTTGAACGCGCTAATCTCAGGATGTACTGGTCCGATTTGAAAAATTCTTTCAGTGTTAGATGGATGGTGGTTGCCCATTTATCGAGGAAGGCTATAGGCTATATATCATCACGCTAAGACCAATAAGAGGGAGCAGTAATGAAAAATGTTACGCAGACGACGTTACACGGGTCAGCTAGTTCTCTCATAAAGGTACACTGTGTCAGTAGGTAACATTCATTAAATGCCTTACGCTAGAACCTTTAGTATGAACTAAGTTCTTAAGTAATATTTACAAGTTTTGCAAACATACTTGTATAGGTCGAAAATTTCCACCTAGCGCGAGGCAAGACTTTTTAGGTAGGTATGTTACTTCTCTCTTCTGACATGCCTTTGAAGACCATGCAGTTTTTAGAGTAAATGTACAGATTTATAGTGATTTCTCGAAAATTACGCAGGTTTCAGGTAAAATGTTTGGTATTGACCGCTTTATAATGTCGCATCCGTTCTTCGGCAATTCCGTTCTTTTTTATTGTCAATCTTTTTTTTTTCGACTTTTTTTATAAAAGAACTATTACCGCTGATCGATTGTCACTTTACTAGGGACTCTTGTCAAGTTGAATTAGCATCATCCCAAACTCAACACACATCAGGATCTAAATATAAAACCAACAACATCCCAGTTAGCTCAATAAAAAATAAACATTTCAACCATACGCGAACATAGTTTCAGCTCTAACAATCTTCAAAACTGTGCGAAATAAAATATCACCACTCTAATTGGAAGAACAACACAACACCGAGAGCCGATAGTTTTCATGACTTTCTAGGGATTCCCCGGATTTATAACGCGATCCCGGGAATAGAGGCGGGATTAGTGTGTTTACTGTTTGGAGCCTGGGCTAGGGAAAATGATGAAGAAATAAAAGTATTTAAGTAAGAAGAGCCTGAATATAGGTGTTTATAAGAAACTGAAACAATCCCAAATGTTAAGTACTACACAAGTGACTGAATTTATAAAGGACAAAGAATGAAATGTAGATTGTACTAATATTATAAAGCTGAAGAGTTTGTTTGATCAAATATTTGTATGGCCTACAGAGAGTTGTGCCAGACCCAGTACAACTACACTCGGTTCCAAAAATAACGGGTCAGTCACATAAACCCGAATATCTCCCGAACTACGTATGCCATCCTAATGAAACGAAGACTGTTCAATTGAGAATTTAATTATACAGATAAAAAATAAAATAAAACTTAGTTACACCCACAATATTAATCTTAAATTAAAAAAAAACTAAAGTAGTCATATTTTTCTTAAGATTACATTTTTTTTATGATTGTTTTTTTGCTGTTTTTCATCACTTTCTTCATTTAATACTTTGTATTGCCTCCACGAGCTCTTCTGACAGCTTCCAGGCGATTAGGCATGCTGTACACCAAATTTCGGAGCCGGTGCTGAGGAATACCTTCCCATTCCTCCACCAGTGCTTGTATGAGCTCGGGAAGCGTGATTGGTGGGGGGTTTCGACCTTTCACGCATCTCTGAAGCTCGTCCCAGGCGTGCTCGATGGGGTTTAAGTCCGGGCTTCGCGCTGGCCACTGCATGAGTTCGATACCGACCTCTTCAAGGTAGTCATGTACAATTCTGGCGGTATGGGGACGCGCATTATCATGCATTAATATGCCATGCCGGTCCATCCTGGCCATGAAAGGACCTACATGTTCATTGAGGATCTCTTCCACGTACCTCTCTGCATTTAGAGTTCCATTTTGAATGAGCACCAGCTCGGTGCGGGCCTCAGCAGAAATCCCAGCCCAAACTTGTACGGAGCCTCCACCGTACGCCACTTTTTCCTCCACACACGCTTGATGGAAGCGCTCCCCTGGTCTTCTGTACACCAACTGCCTACCATCATGCTTATAAAGCATGAATTTAGACTCGTCCGTGAACATTACCCTAGACCAATCGTCTAGTGTCCAGTTTAGGTGTTCGCGCACGTATCTCTGTCTTGCAATTCGATGTCCCCGTTCCAGTTTGGGGCCATTTGCGGGCCTCAATGGTTTCAAATTTGCTTCAGCAAGACGTCTTCTTACTGTTTGAGCGCTTAAATTGCCACCTCCAAAGCGAATAAAGTGAGTTTTTAGACCAACAGCAGTTTGAAAACGATTTCGGAGCATTGTAGCCACCAGTTGTCTGTCTTCCCTGGCCGTTGTGCATCTTGGTCTGCCATTTCCTGGTCTTCTAAGGTGTGATCCGGTCTATTGGTACCGCTGGACTACCCGCTGAACAGTCGACAAAGATACACCAATGTTTCTGGCTGTTTCACGCTGGCTCCGCCCAAGTTCCAAAAAAGTTAGGATTCTGGTACATTCCTCTAGCGTGACTGCCATGCTTCACCTCACAGAATAATAATTATGCACGTGGAAGACGTTCACGATAATTTTTTTTGTGACAGAATAGAAATGGAAAGCATCCATAATGACATGAAACAAAAATTTTGTTTTTAAAAATAGTCATTTTTTTAAATTTTGTTTTTCTAATGAAGTTTTTTTCATCAACCAGTTTAAATAATATGCTATTAGAAGCGCAACTAAAAAATCTTTATTCTGTTTTTTATTTCATTGATCTAGCTTTTACAGTTCTGGAGGTATTTCAATTTTTGTGACTGACCCGTAATTTTTGGAACCGAGTGTATATGTAGGCCATACAAATATTTGTTCCTTGTGGGAATCGAACGCACGATACACAGCGCAGCAGTCAATCGCTCCACCATTGCGCCAACCGTACACCGTACCGTACGCGTACTTTACTTTATTTTTATACTTTGTATTTTAATAATAATAATTATCAATCCCATTTAATAATTCTCCGTATGAATCCTCCGTAGAATGCCTATGGCATTAAGTCCGCCTCTGTACTTTTTTTTTGTGCTGAGAGTGTTTAATAAATAAATAAACCGTCCCGTGAAACAATGTCTTGTCATAAACTAAATTACAATATTTATTGCATTAATCGAATCACATCTTATACTATACCGATGACTTTTTTTTTTCATTTTCTTTTAAACGTTTTATACTGTACATGAAAGACATCAATAAAATATTAGATTTAGCTCGCCGTCGCACAATAGATGTACCCGTCATCTGAAAGCACTCCGGTATCTCCGTAGCTCGCATCCCTCAATTTACCTACTTTCGTTGAAAAGGAGACGCACTCTAGGCTTTGTGCCGTTCTAGGTCAACATCAAAACCTGAAAGAAGAACCCTGTTAAAGATAGACTGATTGACAGCTAGATGCATTTTTAAATCTTGAAGTACCTAAGCGTTTTTCTTTGTTTTAAAATTCGACTGGATTTTCACCCACTGACAGTACAAAAACCCAATAACACTTTGCCTGACCCTTGAATTAAATCCAAGACTTAGCACTCAGCAGTCGCGGATTGCAACCACTAGACCAACGAATAATTTTACCTACTAAACAATTTTTTTGTTTGGCACGCTCGCTCCATTATAGATCTCTTTCATAGCTTTCTATCAGACGTGATCCAGGTGAAGAGCAAGCTCATTCCTTAATAAAAAGAAGGTAGTGAATTTTACAATAATGCGCGCATTGTCTGTTCATTAAAACAGCACGTCCCCACAAGATTATCATCCAATCTTACTTGGTCAACAAGTTTTACGAAAGCAAGTCCCTCGATCGAAGATAACCTTTTTTACTAAACCAGACTCTTCATATTCCGAATCAGATATACAATATACAATCGCGTCGAGAATCTTATTCGGCTTGAACAAACCCAATATTTACATAATCCTAGCCATCCTAACTCAGTTTTCGTTCCGCAACTAACCACGGCCTAATTCGATTTTGGGTTCGGTTTTCGGTAAATTCGTGCGTGGAACAACACTATGGGCTCGTTTAGGGTAAGCATGTGGTGACCAAGATGGAAGCGGGCGCGGTAGCGGGCGCCATGTGCCTTTCTATTAACGAATGCGACTGTCGAAATATCTTGCATATTTTAAATTATAACTAGAGGCCCGCCCCGGTTTCGCCCGGAAATTTTCTTTCATACAAACTTTGCCCTGACAATTACAAACACTACTATAAAAAAATGATTCAATTTGGGTCAGTCGTTACGAAGTTATGCACGTACATAGTACATTTCGGCGAATATTTTTTATTAATATACTAGCTGAAGCCCGCGGCTTCGCCCGCTTGACAAATAATATACTAAAACCTTCCTCGAGAACCACTCTATCCATTGGTGAAATCCAGCTTGAAAATCTCATGTAGAAGAGAAGATGTATTGTTAACGTCACATTTCGGTAACGTTTCAGTCATTAACGTTATGACAATTGTCTTCGCCACGCTCCCGTTGATAGAACGTTACTTGTCTAGAGCCTCAGAGTACATCGGGTGTTTTAAAAATTGGGGACTATAGAATTGTTTAATTTTCAAAAAAAACAATAGACGATCTTTCGCTAATATTACTATGTTAAAAACGTGTCAATAGTCGTTCGTTTTTGAGTTTTTCACACATTTTGTCTGATGAATCCCTCAAAAAAAGCAATGCTATTGCTAATGAATAAAGTGAGGGGCCCGTTTCGTTCAATCCAGTCTTGCTAATCATTTTTAGGGTTACGTAACCAACATAAGCGAGAAACCAAATTTTCGCGTATAAGAAACGTTATTTTTCTTCGTACAGAACCCATCGTAGGCGAGTCCGACTCGCACTTGTACAGATTTTTATGCTATCCCGCCATTCTCGTCAACGCCGCGGCGCCCGCTGGCGCTTCCCACCCTAATCGAAGCCTAAACCGTCGGTTTTAGCTCGATTGTCGGGCATTGTCAACGACAGCTCGCGTGGAAATAGCGATGGACTTACCAGTGAAGTGTACAGCATTATCATCATTGTGTATGCTGTTTATCTGGCGTGGACCAAATTCGCGAATAAACAAGCTTTTGGACCCAGTTGCTGTGTGATTTCTCGAGTGCAGGTTATTTGGTTTATATCCTAAAAATAAAATATCATCGCGTTCAGCAGTCATCTGGAAATCATGACAAAACATCACGCCTGTATTTTTCCGAATGCAGACAGAAGTCTAAAATACGCCCATATTTAGTCAGACATATTTATGTTCTACGCAATAGAGGCGAGACCAATTCCATCGGCTAAAATCAAAACATCAGACATGAAAATCCCAATAACACTGCTCGAACCGGGAAACGAACCCAGGACCTATAGCACAGCAGCGCTAGCAACCATAAATCCAACGAGGTATTCGGTACTCACCGACATTGATCTACCTACATCAAAACTTGAATCTTGGAATAAATACCCAAAGGTATTTAGCAAGGTTCGTTTTCAAGTATTTCTTCTAAATCCAAATAAATTGGAGGTCAAACCATTTGCGCTGCTTAGCCACTGATCAAGAGTAAAATGACATCCACCACTTATATGCTTATGTAGTACAACATGAGCTAAACGACAAAACTCACATGTCTGCGTACTCATACACCTTCATTTGAAAGGATATTCTTCAAAATAAAAGAGACCCATCACTCAAAATTCATCAGTCAATAACTACAATAAAGCTAAACAAAGAAGTAAAGAGTGTCCAAGGAGTTTCTTGCACGTTCTTCTCCAGAGCTTCATCTCTTTGACTGGCCGACGTTGACAAAAGGGAAAATGCATGAAAAAAAAGATTTATTAAGTTTAAATAAAAATACACTGAAATTAAAGTCAAAATGACTCGAAAAACAAACGAGATATATAATTATTTTTTTAACAAATATATCTGTACCTCTCGCGAAAACGCTGTTTTCAATAGCAGCTATGCATTATGGACTTTGGCGTCAAACTTCATATCGGAGTTCTCTTTGCAGTTGTACCTAATCGTTGAAACTTTATAACTTCATCGCTGATGAAGGTTTTTAAAAATTATTTTTCAAATATAATTGAATTTCTAAAATTGAAATTATTTCATGATTATAATTTCATACTAGAGCTAATAAGCACACTATTTAATTTTGCAAATAAAAATTTTAATGCACATTCCCTATTCAAAAATGCCTGTAAAAGGTTTAAGATTCAGTTTTTTGCTTGTTCCTACAGGCATCTCTGGAATGACCGATCCGACCATCAAAATTCACTAATTGAAAACTACACTATGAGTGCTATAGTTTACTTCTGATTCTGTAAACATGCTCAAACGACTCTTTTGGGCAAATCCACAGTAGCGAACCCGGGGAAATAGCTAGTACCTATTACGTTTCAGGAGTTGCAGTGGTTGGGAATGTGTGGCGGGCTAGTACCTATTACGTAACCAAGTTTGACCAACCAAAATGTGTCCGAAAGTTACCTCTACGGGCAGATTTTAAGCCTAAACATTCGCACATTGAACATGTGGACAGAACAGACGCGTATGTAAACACGGTAAACATGAAATAATGAGAACGTAAACAGCGCTCGCAACGCCGCGCTTATCGAAAACCGATTATTGTAGTGGTCGGCTAAAGAATGCTTACACTGAAAGCTAGGCTATAAAAAATATAATGATATTGGAATAGTACCTACGGTTAAACTGTCCGTTGTGAAAGAGAGATATGGATTATTTTAATCTTCATTCCTTTTCAATGACTGAACTTAAATGAAGCATGAAGTGAACTACCATTCTACCCATAAGCTATTGAAAGAGTTATCTACTGCGGACTTGGAACTTAGTAAGAGTCTGAAACTGCCTTCCGCTCCACCCAAAGCGGGAGGAGTCATTTGATGAATAAGCCACCGGAAAATGGCAAACTTCGGAAGATTGTAAAATATCGCGTGAAATTACTATAGATAATTGAATTAGCATGGGATTTATTGTATACAAAACGATTTGTATATCGAGAAATTATAGTCTAATTAAGACTTTTTACAATCTTACGGAGTCCGCCATTTTCCGATGAAACTTACACATCCAAACCACTTGAAAAGCAAAAATTTAAGGAAGAATAAATATTTCACCTGGATGGCTGAAAAATCGAGAACGCTGGAAGGAATGGAGCGAGGCCTTTGTCCAGCCGTGGGACAGTGCTGGCTAGTAACAATAATAATATATTTTAAAAGCTTAAAAATATCTTCGCATTCAACTCCCCGTGTCCCACAGCCACAACTTCCACAAACATTGGTCGATTCGTTCTCACACAAGTTTTAATTGGTCATTCTGTACAGATCCCGCTACCAATGAAATTAATGGTCGACAATGAAATTCCCTAATGATTCCGGGGATTCGTGAAAGTAGCCATCAAACTATGAAGGGTGTCGTGGATCAAAGTTGAGGTGAATTTTTGGATAAATTGGGTTAAGGGCAGGTGGATGACACTGTAAAGTATATTATTTATCATTTTATCCCTTGTGTAAACTAAGCGTCTGCACAGATCTTTAAATAACGCATGAGCACTCGGACCCCAGAGTCCTAGAGATTCCACCCCAAACGGCACGAAAATGCAACTGCCAACTAGGCTGTTTTATTTCCGCCGTTTGAGGTTCTCAGCAGCTGCAACGACAGCGAGAGAGGCACAGCAAGACGAGCTAGGAATATGGTATTGCACAAGAATACACGCGTAGCGTCCCAAACTTAAGGCCTACCCATCTTCCTTAGAAATAAAAACATTCCTTTCTCTTGCCATCGTCGCGTGCCGGGCCATTAAGGTGAATACTCCAATACTCCAACCAGCCCGCGAAATTCAAATTTTCTTACGTTTTTTGCAATTTGCAGGCCAGTGCTAGGTTGTATGTTGATTAAATTATTCGCGACTGTAAGACGTATCTAGTTACAGAATTATATTCATCAAAATCATCAATACAACGCTCTAAGTTCATAAAGCTCTAGGAATTACTTTTTCTGTTTTTTTTGTTCAATCTCTCACTCGAAGGGTTCCTTACCAAAAAACAAAAAAAAGTTTTTTGTACGGGAGCCCACTTCAATAATAGGTACATAAAAAATAAACACTCTGTGAAAACTGTCTACTTCTGGAGATAAAGCCCGCTGACAGACAGGCAGATGGATGGACGAAAAGCGGAGGCTTAGTAATAGGGTTCCGTTGGTTACCCTTTGGGTACGGAACCCTAAAAACTAGTGATTCGCCCTGTTTTAGCCGGGTGGTCGCAAGGTTTTATGAAAGGTCTTCAAAAAAGCTTTCTTGATTTGATTATGCGGGTAGAGTGTCAAAGGTATTTTTATCTTATCAAAATGATCAGAGGGCTAAATCTACTAATTTTCACATTCGCATGGCATTCGTATCTCAATCGCAATCTGTCAAAAATGTATGAAAATTAAGGCTTTTTTGACAGTTTGAGATTGACATGCGAATGCAAAAGTTGTTTAAATATTAGTAGAATTGGCAATCAGGAGTGATTCTAAAACAAGTGGCCTATTTGAAAGGCACTGATTCGATTGTGTACCTAAGGATACCGCTGCCAGGGGTTGTGGAGTTTGTTCGAAAGAGTCACCGCGACCCTGGAACGCTAAGGGCATTAAAAGGAACACGGATGGGTTTTATTCAGTAAAAGTCCGCGCCGCCCAGAGGCTAAGAAGTCATTTAGTGATTTACTAACTTTAAGTAAGAAAAAGAATGTCAAAGCTATTGTTACCTTTTCAAAATTATCAGGAGCGATTCTAAAACCAAAATGACGAGGTGGCCTATTTAGATGACACTGAATCGATCGCGTACTGAGGCCCACCAAAATTGTAAAAATGGAATCCCATATTATAACGATTATGACAACGGAATATTCCTGTTTATTTTCCTGAAAACTTTTTCAGACGTCAAACAAGTGAGAAGCGTAAAAAATTCATAAGTTTGTAATGAAAAGCGATAAGCTATCAGTTTAATGCCCTAAGCCGTGATAAGAGATAACAGCGGAGCCGACGAGTTTTTAATTATTTCGGTGGCTTTTTTGTGCTTTTTATCTCACTCGTATCGCATAATTTTTTTGTTGTTGAGTGGCTGTATGTTTGGAAATGTATACCTAGTATGAGTTAGTTTTTTTTTATATTATTGGACGTGATAAAACCAAACTAAAATGAGAAGTTCATGTTTAGAAGTGTTAGTATGTCAGATCAAACATTTCATCATCAATACATATTATAAAACTAAGTCTTCCGCCGCGTCTGTCTGTCTGTCTGTTCGCGATAAACTCAAAAACTACTGCACCGATTTTCATGCTGTTTTCGATAGAGAGGTTCTCGAGGAAGGTTTTAGTCAATATAATTTGTCAAGAGGACGAAGCCGCGGGGCATCAGCTAGTTAAAAATAAATTACAAGGATTAGAATTTAGAGTGCATATTTTTTTTTTTTAATAAGCCTTAAACTGGCTCAGGGGTCGCGTTTACCTCTGTATCAAAATTCATCAAAGTTCTGCCATTTAGCCGTGTAAGCATAACAAACACATCATATTAAAACTGTATGTGATTTGATTCTTTGCCTAACTTTTTTTAACTATGTACCAACGTACGTTTATTAACACAGTGTCTGGCTAACATAGTATGGTACCAACTATCCACGAACTAATAAGTTCTTAACTAAAACCCCAGCCATACATATTCCTTTTATATTCTTTCCCGGCCCGGGCGGAAGGCACGGCGGGCCTGACATTCAACTAAGATTGCTTACAGAATTTATTGCCGTCACCTTTTGTCTCCTTCTTTTGAGGGCCATCGATATTACCCCTGTGATGTAGTAGTTTAGAACTACGCCTTAGGAGCATGACGACACCGAGAGGTTACTTTCGGACTTCACAGAAAAGAATGGCACGTACAATGAGATAATCTAACAATACGGAACATGCCTGAAAAAATATTTATTATCTATACAGTTTATCTAAAACATTTTTATCACTACATATTATAAAACAAAGTCGTAAGCCGCGTTTGTGTCTGTCTGTTCGCGATAAACTCAAAAATGACTGCACTGATTTTAATGCTGTTGTCACCAATGGATAGAGTGGTAATTATTTTTAACAAATATATCTGTCCCTCTCGCGAAAACGCTGTTTACGATGACAGCTGTATAGGCGTCATGGACTTTAACGTCAAAGTTCATTTCGGACTTCTCTTTCTAGTCGTAATCTTTTAAACTTTCCATAGAAATATAAAAACAGGAGTTTTATAACTTAATCGTTGATGAAGGTATTTAAAATATAGTTTCATGATTGTAATAAGCTAATAAGTATTTCATTTTGCAAATAAAAAATCGCATGCATATCTATACTAATATTATAAAGCAGAAGAGTTTGTTTGTTTGTTTGTTTGGTTGAACGCGCTAATCTCAGGAACTACTGGTCTGATTTGAAAAATTCTTTCAGTGTTAGATAGCCTATTTATCGAGGAAGGCTATATATATCATCACGGTAAGACCAATAGGAGCGGAGCAGTAATGAAAAATGTTACGCAGACGACGTTGCACGGGTCAGCTAGTTCCCTATAAACAGATGGTCGATGGGGCCGAAAATCGCTAGAGTGGCGACCGCGAACCGGTAGACGCAGCGTTGGAAGGCCTCCCACAAGGTGAACCGAGGACCTAGTGAGAGTTGCGGGAAGCCGCATGCGAGACCCACAGTATAGTTCCGCCACAAGTTGTTAACCCACAAGTTGTTATTGTTGTGTTGTTGTTGCTGTTCGTTGTTGTGTTGTTGTTGTGTTGTTGTTGTTGTTAGTTGTTGTGTTGTTGCTGTGTTGTTGTTAAGAGGCCTATGTCCAGCAGTTAACTTCTACAGGCTGATATCACGGTCTATTTGTGCTCTACAACTCAGTAACGAAACGATTGTCAAAGATATACAATTGACAGCGGGATCAACGTGGAAACCCAAAGCAACGCATGCAGAGGCTACGCACGTGTGTGAGGCTTGGCCTTGCATGAAAATGTATGAGAGTTTCCACTTCAACCCATGGACAGGCATAGCCTGTCAACCAATTGACGTCATTAGCACACGTGTGGCTTGCTCAAATATATCTACGCTGTAGCTCAACGATGTCAACGCCATGCACGCTGTGAACACGGTACACGCTATACACAAATATAACCCTCGACTATGTCAAAACCATATTCTTGCAAAAAGAAAAGTGCGTAGCCTCTCCGTGTGCCGCAGTAGGTCACGCTACAGTTGTTCGTAAGGCCTGTAGCGTGTAGTGCAGTGGAAACATAGACCCATGTTGTCAAACAAATTAACCCATGCAGCAAATGCGCCGCGTGGCAGTGCATAGCGTGCACCGCGGTGGGTTCGTGCCTTTACGGAGGAGTAATTATTGGTCACCCATCCTCGGACAGACCTCGGCAAGCGTAGCTTAACCCCGAAGATCGACCCGTGCTACAGTTATTCTTTGGACACGAGCTCCCTCTTTTTTATAACGTGAAGTCGTAAAACTATAACTTCAATATGGCAACGTTTTGACGGACAGTTCCATTTAGCTTTGAGTGCTTGAGACCAAAACAGAATGCACTCTGCGAATGTAGGTTGTAGCAAAGTATTGAGTGATTGATATGTTAGGTAACCTAAAAGCTTTGAGAATAGGCTGGTATGCAAATTACCTTCGCATAAAAAACAAACAATTAAGGAGGAGTACTTATATTCGAAGTCATTTCAAGATGGTATTGTTTACTGTTGTTGTTGTTTACTGAAAAAGTCTAATTAGTCCGTCAATTAGATTATCAAAAAATATTTGACCCGTATTTTTTCTTTTGTTACGGGAACCATAATTGATGAACTTTCGACACTTTAAAAATTCTCAATTTGTCACGCCGTGGCATAATTTTTAGCGGGTAGTGACGTCACGAGCCCCCACTCCTGAGTTTTGATGCGTTTTATGTTTGTCAATATTCATTGATGTACAAAAACAAAAAAATACGTGTCCATTATTTTTCAAGACTCTAACTGACGGACTAAATAGTTTTGCAATTTGTGGATGATGGAAACTAGCCTATTAATGATAATGACGACCTAAGTTCCAACATAAATATTATTGGCTTAGTCTAAAACAGAAACGCTTATAGAGCAAGGTAGTTTATTTTTCAGTTCAAAAACTTTTACATCTGTCCTTAAACCCGATAAAAAGGTTCGAAACGAAATCGAAAAAACTAATCTCAAACTATTTCAGAGAGGGACCCTTCTGTTACAATATTATATGAAATCACAAGTACCATTTCTTTGCTGTAGGTATATTTGCGGAGCGTGCGTTAAAAAGATACGATTACGTATAAACTCAAATTAAATTACTGTTTATAACCTAACCTAATGTCATTACACCAAACGACTGTGGGCAACATATTATTTATATTTATCAAAAAAGAAAGAATAGGAAAGATATGAAAGAAGAAAAAGAGGAGAAGAAGAAGAAGAAATGAGAAGATAGGAGATATGTGAAGAAGGAATAGGTAAATTTTACTCAATGTAGTTTTAACAAGATGGTTGTTTAAAACTAGAAGCTTTCTAAAATAAAGAAATAGAATCTCACATTTCAATCGGCGTATATTTTTGTGTTGCCTTTTGAAATATTAATTATTATTTATAGATTACTATATAGGTCTTTCCGCGGCTGCGCTTGCGCTGTAGTAGCCTATAACCGTCATCCGTCAACCGGGCGCAGCAATCAACTTACGGCTTATAACGTTATTACAAAATTTTGCTGCATCGCGTGTCGAGGGTTCGATTCCCGCACGGAACAAATATTTGTATGGCCTACAGATAGTTGTTCCGGGTCTGGCTGTTTGTAACTTTGTATGTTTGTAAACGTATCCACGATACAGGAGAAATTTCTAGTGTGAGGCAACGTTTTTTTTTTTTAAAGTAAGAAGAAAGAAAGAAAATAACTATCTATAGAAGTAAAAACTGTACCTACATATTTCTCTAGCAGCTTATGATCCAATCTAAACCTATTAGGTACCTAATTATAATTGATAAGGTGAGTACGGTCTCCATATTAATTAAAACTTTCTGAAATCTCAATTAAGCCAGCATGACAACATAATTAATTTTAAAACCAAACTTAAAATTATCAAACTCAGATTAACGTAAATTTGAAAACGAGCGTCAAACTTTTTTCTGGCATCGACGTTTATAAAAATCAAAAGCCGTTTTGGTTGGAAAATATAAAATTTCAAAAATAAATGAAATTTCTTGAAGCAGCTGAATATTTGAAGGTTCCGAGAATTCGAAACCAATATAAAGTTCTTGGAAGAATTCTCATGAATATTTTCGTATTCGATAAAAACGAAATGTTCTTAAAGAATGTTTAATAATACAGGTATTTGGTGAATTTAAATTCAACTCTCTTTACGATCCTATGCAAATGCCTACATATGCATTGATTTGTGGTTTTTCACCTTCGTATCATCAACTTTGTCAAATGTGAAAATTTGTATGTTTGAAATACTGTTTTATTTTTGACCAAAGCCTGACGATTCGTCGATTTTTTTTTTCCTTTTTCATGCCTAAACAGCTAGGTAGGTACGGATTTAGATGAATCGGAATGTAATGCAAGCTACCTATTAGATTGTAGTGCTTTCCCGGTATAATTTTAGATATAATCCATTCCACGGACAAAGCCACTGGCAATACCTAACGTATCTAAATAAACAGAGAATACCCATCAAGATCAAGACGTACAACAAAAAAACAAAAAGAAGTCGCATTTAATAACATAAATCAACTCAAATACGTACGAAACACGATAGATAACGCCATTACCAAAATGTCTAGTTTTCTTTCATACGCATTTGCAAGTTTATTTCCCCGTCTTGGCTTCTTATTTTCATTATATTTCCTCACGTCAAGTCACGAATTCACGAGAAAGATTTAATATAGCCACAGTCTATTAACATTGTACAGTACAGTCGTTCAATGTATTTCTACAACTCCGTCGTAACTCGTACAATTTCTCTCCATGTCTGCACTTACAGTTAATTTTATTATTCGAGCCATTATCGTTGAACTGGAGTGCTAACAGCGAGTACTAAAAACACAAAGTAGCTTCATAAAGCTCTATTTAGGAGAAAACATAACCCTAAAAGATTTGAACTGGTTCCAAAATAGCAACACATGTTCGGTTAATTGTTCGTTTGTACTGTTTTAGCACACAATAGTCTAGTTTTAAATGAGTGTATGAGGATTTTTTTTTATTTTCATTGAAACTGCGTGTTAACAACTGCACGAACAAACTGTAATTATTTTTTGTAGCACGTGCCAATCAAAGCGTCGTCAAAGGGTGCACTGTATGTTTTTCCTCTGTGGCAACGTTTTCCCAGAAAATCAAAATGGAGCCCCGTATTGGTAGTGCCATGTTTAGTTGGGTTAGTGGGCAATGAACGGCGGCCACCAGGGAAATCTAACAGTTAACGGGTACAGGTGGTAAACTTGGCGATAATTTCATTTTCCAAAGTAAATATTGTGAGTAGAAAACTTGATCAGTTGTCGGAAATGGAAGGGTAGTTTGAGGGTTGTAACTTTTAATTTGAAGACTAATACCAGATGAAAAAAAACCTATTTTCTAAATCATCGTAGTATCAATCATGTTGTTATAATATCTTAACTTATATTAATAATTGCGAAATTGAGTTTTTTTGTATATTCACGTCTTAACGGCTGATCGGATTTGGTTGAAACTCAATTCGTGGATAGAACAGTATGTTCACTTGGGATAAGTCTCGAGTTACACGCGGGCGGAGATGCGAGCTGCAGATAGTTTTTCTATAGTTAGTTAAATAATAACGCCATCACCACTTTAATTTCGGGTACATTTTCACTTACAAAGAAACCAAGCATTTAACAAATTTAACCAAATCAATGCAATTTGATGAGAAAAGCGTTTAGCATAATAATATGATGATTACGAGTTTGAAGAGGTCCTGCACTCCATTTTGTACGCCAACAATAATGAAATGGACTTCATTTCGCTTTCAGGCCGTGGACACAAAGTTAGCGGGCCCGGAGTAGCGGCGGCAGCATAATATCTCGCGGCGCTAGAGCGGCGTAGTGTTGTTGTTATGTAAAATTAGTGTCTGATTCGAGAAAAAATTTCGAAAAGGATTTTAAATGTCGGTCGTTAAAAAATAAATAAAATGCACAACACTAAGTCAATGTAAAAGCGCGGGCACCGCTAGACGCCCGCCAGTAGCTCGTACGCCGCCGCCAGGCCGCTCCCCGCACCGCTCTTTCATGGACAGTTCCATATAAATCTATGCATTTAAACGCGCCGCCGCTGACTTTGCGTCCGCAGCCTAAAAGTCATTCATCGACTTCAATTTCCGTCTTTTAAAAATTTAAAGTCCACTTCCGGTGCCAAATGCGTAATGAACTTCCGGAAGATGGCCGTTTGGTTTGAATATAAAAATTGACCTTTGAATTCTTCGCGTGTTTTTTTTCCTCTTTGTTTGAGGGGTTGTAATCTTTTATGATTTGATGCTTGTTTGCTAAATTACTTACTCCAAAACCAGAGTATAATGTAAGTACCTACGAAATACTCAATAAGTCCTTTATATTTTATCTTTTCGACAACGTTTTTAATCACTCAAAAACGTTATCAGTAGGTACTGTAGCGTCTCCATTGATTATTTATTAATATTAAAGGAATTACAGTTAACTTAAAATAAAAAATTAACAGGTTTTTTGCCATAGATCTACAATTGACAACAGGAACCAACAGCTTGACTACTTTCCGAGGTGCGGAAGAATATCGTTATGTTAGTCACCCATCCATGAAGTGACCTCGGCAAGCGTTGCTTAACCTTGTAGACCGAGCAGTGCAGTTATTATTTAGCCGCGAACTATACACTCTAAAATACAACCAAGCATCTACAAAAACCAATATTAAAAGATGCAGACTTACGTTTCTAAAATCTGGGGAGTTTTTTGGGGCAATTTTTCTTCCCAGCTATCGTTCTTAAAATCGTTGAATTTAAATCACAATATTATATTAATTTAGTACAATAACAGAAAACAACACACAACACTAGGAAGTGGCCATGAGCTTTCTTTGGGCGCTTTGGAGTTCTGTTTTTATGTAAATTTTAGTGTTCAAAAAGTGCTGATTTTCAGCCTGAAGTGAATGGGTATGGTTTGTACTTATTTATTTATTGTATGGCTTGGCGAACACTTTACACCATGTCAAAGACCTAATTGCAAAAAAAATCCTTTCAATCCAATTCTTGTAAGGATAGCCTAAATCTAATTGTCCAAAACTACAACAACCATGTTAGTACTAATAGTCTTACAGTGTATACCCTAGGGCACCAACTTAGCTGACCCCTCAAGTTTAATTCACTCCTGAAGTTTCCTCCGCAGTTACAAATTACATTTTCAAAAGACAGCTCAATTTACAATGGTTGGGTAGTTGATAACGATTGGGACATCTTTAGTATTAGTAAAACTATTTGTGTTGTTAAACAATATTTTATGAAGTATTATCTGGATCATTTATCTTGCTCATCATTCTGAAAAAATGTAGCGTACCCATAGACGTAAGAAACAAGTTTTATATTTTTCTTATATTTCTATGGGCATACCTTTTAGGCCAGTTACATAAAATATCTAAGGTTGTAATAAATTTCTCTTTACTGATCATTTTGGGATGTGATGAGGATATACAGGGTGAATTTTTAAGGTGTACCTTCAGGGCCATTTCCCGGGTAGGAACAACGATTTTTCAAAATGCCAGTGATGCAATTTTACCTTTCATCAAGATCGGGCTCGAGACTCCTTTCAGTGTTTTTCGATATTCCTTATAGTTCCGGATTTGGCCATGTAGGCACACTTTAAAAATTCACCTGTATCCCAATAGTACACTTACACTATCCCAAGTTTGCAGCTTCGATTGAAAGACGTGTGCTAGCTTGGAACTAACATGTATTGTTGCTCGAGAAACCACGTTTAGAAACACAAAATAGAAATAATCTGTTCCACGAAAAAAACATTTACGCAAAATATGAAAAATGGACCCACAGAATACAGTTTCGTCCCTTTATCGCTAAACCGTAACGGATATAATTCGTTCATTCGTCCAGGATTACCAATACTTGTCGTCTGTGATCGAATCCCAAGTTTTTTCCCTTTGTAACGTTTTCCGATTGAATAGTAATCGTGGGATAGAAAGAACAGCAGTGCTATTCTGTAACAACATTTTCGTGTCTCGACAGCGGAATCCGAGGTGAGTTTCAAATTCGTTTAAATATAAGACCTTATGATGTGTGAAATAAGGTTCACTTTTTAAGCTTAGTCACTCAGGTGAAGTCGATATCGAAATGGTTATTTACAGAATAGACTAGCTGGACTTAGGCCCGGACTCAACCAAAGCGGAGATGAGACGAACAGAGCAGAGAAGTGTTTTAAAGAACCAATAGAATTACGTTATTCCCACATCTCGTCTTCACTCAGCTTTAGTGGACACCACTGAGCGGAGATGTATTATATTAGTATGGCGCGATGGAAGCGGAGTAGTGAGCTATTCCTCGCTGAAATCGAGCTGGGTCGCAGTACAATGCGGAGCTGTGAGCTTAGCCTCGCACGCTGACGATGGCGTGCAGTGGAGAACTGTGTGTAGCGTGCAGTGTAGTCCGCGCACATCTCCACTCTAGCCAGCACACTCCGTTACCAGCAGTGTTGCCAGAAGGTTACATTTCTTACATTTTTCGTAACTTTTGACCCCCTCGCGTAACATGTAGATAAGTAATTTTTGTATTTAAGGCAATTTTCGTAACTTTTGAGAACAACTAGATTTGTAACACTAGATTTTTATGCAAACAGTTTACGAACGCATTTCAATTTAACGCATCAAAATTGAACGCACCTAAAACTGCGCATCTAAAAAGTATTTCACTCCATATTACACTCAGAGATGGGTCTAAACGGAAAGCGCCACGACAAAATTAATCGTAACATCTATGATTTAAAACTTGATTTTGCTTGAGCGTGTGCGCGCACTTTTCGTACTTCGCAAGTTCCCGCCTTACGCGCTTTCGTAGCTACCAGAAATGACTAATTGTGATTTGTTTTGTTTCCTTGCGTTTGGTTGTATTATGTCCGTGAGTGAAGTTCTGATGAATACATTTATTTCGAACTAAAATTTTATTTTGTTGGCAAACTGCATGTCAAACTTTGCAACTTCTACCGCGTGTATCTGACATCGACGCACAAACGATTTCCATGGGTCCGGGGCATGATTCTGGACACCCTAGACTTAGAATTTTTCGTCGGCTTTTTTCTCATTTTTTTATTTTTTTCAAGGGTTTTTTTTACTTTAGACTGCTCATAATCGTTATTCTGACCTAACCCAATGAGATTTTTAATAAAAAAATAATTAATTAACTACTGTCACTAAAAAGAGCAATCTGAATAAAGCCACAAATAATATCAGCTCAGCTGAGCTGATACTTTGTAGTACTCTTGAAAAAAATGAGAAAAGAATCGACGAAAAATTCCAACACTGGGGTGTCCAGAATCATGCCCTGGACCCATGGAAATCGTTTGTGCGTCGATGTCAGATACACGCGGTATACTATTATCTATACTAATATTATAAAGCAGAAGAGTTTGTTTGTTTGTTTGGTTGAACGCGCTAATCTCAGGAACTACGGGTCCGATTTGAAAAATTCTTTCGGTGTTAGATAGCCCATTTATCGAGGAAGGCTGTAGGCTATATATCATCACGCTAAGACCAATAGGAGCGGAGCAGTAATGAAAAATGTTACGCAGACGACGTTGCACGGGTCAGCTAGTTTACTAATAAAAATAAAAATACAACATCTGTATTTAAGGCGGGGTTGCAGTACTTTTTAAGATTTTTGAACGTCTGAAAATCTAATTAATTGTGAGTTTTTTAATAAATAAAAATCATTACATAAAAATTGAACATACCCTCAAGTAAATCGTAAAGATAGAAACGTGATTTAGAATGATTGGCTAAATTACAATTTTAAACGTGTAGGTACTGCTAAGATCACGAAAGTTATATCAATAGATAGAGCTTTTTATTTTAAAGTAAATGTTGAAACCATATTGTATTATTTCTTTATCAGTTTTCGCCAAGAAGAAAAAACAATCAAAATTTATGCATTATTTTGCTCGCCGGACAGTCGCTGTTGTTCGTCAAAACACACAGTACTGCAACCTCGCCTTAATTGCAGATGCAAACAATTAAAATATCTAAACAGAAACAAATAACTGTGATTGAAACCTCAACGAGTATTACATTACAATATTAAAAATAAAACTGATGCCAGGTTTAGGTTGGCGAATGCGATGATTTTTTTGTCTCAAATTCGTGATTGAAGAAAAAAAGAATAGAAAAAAAAATAATGAAGGGCCCGTAAGAAAGAGATCACCAGTATATTTTAATACACAACATAGAGAGATGACAAAGTTTTATCCTAAGGTTAAATTTTAATACACCATTACACATCATAGATTCTATTATATTTCGCCACTACAAAGTAAAAAATAACTTTAATTTCGGAAGTCGGTGTTTTTGTTAGTTTCTTCGTAATCTGACACCGACTTCCGAAAGTTATTTTTTACTTTGTAGTGTTTTTTTTTTGGGAGTCTGTTGTATTTTTTTGTAAAATGTTTTTTATTTTTCACTTTTTAGTGGTACTAACAACACCACTGCAAAATCGCAAAAAAGCAAAATACGCTATTTCGATTACTTGGATGACATAAAACCATCATCCAAGTAGACGAATTCCAGCTATTCCGATTTAAAATCCAAAGTTCGTAACCGATTTTGATAAAATTTAAATGGGACCAATCTGTAAGTATATCCTTTCAGATAAAACGAATTGAGAACCTGCTCCTTTTTGGGAAGTCTGTTAAAACAATTCAATAATGTAACATTTGGAGCAAAAATGTAACATTTTAGGAATCGAAACGTAACTTACGACTCAAGGGCCCTGGCAACACTGGTTACCAGTCCAGCCACTACGCATCTCCGTACAGTTTCGGTGGAGACACCCTAGCTGAAAAACCTCTCTTCGCGTCTCCGCTTTTCCTCGTAGATGAGACGAGCAGAGCGGCGAAGTGTTTTAAAGAACCAATTGAATTTCTTTATACCCACATTTCGTCTCCAGTCAGCTTTAGTGGATACCACTGAGCGGAGATTTGCATATTTATATGATGCGGAAATGTGAGCTGTTTCTCATTGAAATTGAACTGGAATTCGGTACAAGGCGGAGATGTGAGGTTTGCCTCGCACGCAGCGCAGTGGCGCGCAGCGGAGTAATATGTGCGGCAAGCCAGCGAAGCAGTGAAGTCAGCGCACATCTCCATTCTAGCCAGCACACATCTCCGCACAGTTTCGGTGAAGACAGCCTATCTGAAAAACCATCTCTTCTCGTCACTTCGGACATCTCCGCACGTCTCCGCTTTGGTTGAATCCGGGCCTTAATCTACTTGGATTAAGTGAGGAAGTAATACGGCGCTTTGTCTAAGCTTTATCTAACGGTACCGATTTTCAGACTGAAACAAGTTAAAAGACTTCAATTAAATAATCCTAACCTATAATATAAACGGTTAAAGCTTCTTGTCTTATTGATTGCCATCTATTTATTTAATTTTTCTCCTGTTTTCCCTCGCGTTCTATTTTTGCGAAAATATTAGTCTGCAACCTTCTCCGGGATTCCGTCTGTCTCTATACCAAAGTTCATCAAAATCGGCTCAGTGATTATGGCAGGAAAGCATAAACTCACTTTTGCATTATATGTATATACAAATGTTGATACGTAAATTAGTAATTAGAACGGCAGGAAATCAAAAACACATTATTAATAACACGAAGACATTGTAACGTAGGTATTTTTTAACATAATTTTAATGTTTATTCGAAACAGGTAGTATACGTTATTATTCCGTCTTCTCGAAAATCTCCAAACATTCTAACCTAACAGCATCATCTTTCATTCATCTGCGAACAGATCCAATCCAGGACTAGATTTAAAGAAGGAGGAGCGATGTTAAAAATGGAGGAATGATGTTAAAAAAATCGAAACATAATTTTACACACAACGCATTCCGGGGTTATCCCTGGAATGTGTTGTGCGTAATATTATCTTTCGAAAAATGTTTATTTCGAAACGCCTTTCGCAGGTTTGTCTGGCTGGATAAGTACTATATATTTAACTAGCTGACCCGTGCAACGTCGCCTGTGTCACATTTTCCATTACTGCTCCGCTCCTATTGGTCTTAGCGTGATGATATATAGCCTATAGCCTTCCTCGATAAATGAGCTATCTAACACTGAAATAATTTTTCAACCAGTACATAAGCGCGTTCAAGCAAACAAACTCTTCTGGTTTATAATATTAGTAGATATAGGTATGAAAAAGAACGACAGAAGTTCATCACCCCCCGGTTAAATACAGAAAAACAGTACCACAGCCGGTACCCAAATCCACACAGCCGAATTCGTAGAAAAAAAGCTACATAACATTATTTTCAAAATTCTGATGAAACATTTCCAGGAAATTTATAATAATTTATTAAACAATCATTTCGTGAAAATCATTTAGCAGAAAGTGTTCAAATTCTCGGTATTTCCAACGAAATGGTATCACCACCGCACACCGCAATGAGTGCTTAAATATTCATTATCACGCATGAATCTATTTTGTTATGAGAACCCATGATCATTACAGGTAACTATGGAAAAAAACCGCTTTGGAAATGTACAGGGAAAAGCTCCAGAAGACAATAATGATAGTTTAACATGCGCATAGACTATTACAACTCTATTACCTTTTTTATTTATTTCGACTGATTACTCAAACGAAGCTTCTTTATAAGGTTCCGTACAAAAATGGTAAAAAGGAACCCTTATGGTGTGACTTAGTCTGTCCGTCTGTCACAGCTGGATATCTCAAGAGCTACTAATGTTATCAACTTGAAATTTGGAACAGTTTTAGATGACGTTTGCTCAACTATTTTTCAAATAAGAAAGATTTTTTTTGCTACAGCGGCTACTAGGACATATGGGGTTTCATATGAAAGACCGCTATTCGCATATTCTCAATCATTTATTCTTCTTTTTTGAGCCGCATTGGCTTTCAAATCGTGATAAAAAATGTAAAAAATTACCCCCCTTTATCTCCGAAGTTTGCATGAAGAAAAATCTGAAATGATGCTATGTGATTAGAAGTTTATGTCAAAATTACTGGAAAAAATAAATTGATGCCTCTAAATAGCACACTTTCTCAGAAATCATCAACAAAAAATACAGTAGTTCCGCTATCAGTCGTCAACAGGTAACGCTGATCTAATACAATATACCTACTCCACAGTGACATTATTAACATTCTCTGACGAATATAGGCCACGCCGATGAAAATTTAAAAAGATTCACGTTTTATATGATGATACGGAGCCCTTGGTTTTATTTTACTTAAGATAGGTTTGCTTCAACAGCAATAGCTTTTTTTAAAAGCTCAGTCTATCGTCGACTTTGTATCTGTCAGAAGTGACAGATACAAAATCGACGATAGACTGAGCTTACGCAAAAAAGCCTGTTTACTCTAACTTTGAGGTTTGTAACAAAGTAATAACAGCCGGTATAGTCGATCTTCGAAGCTAAGCAAAGCTATCCAAAGTCGGTATATGGATGGGTAACCATAAATTTTACATGCGAGATTCTTCCGAGCCTCGGGAAGCATGTTATGTCGTAGACTACGGCTATCATTTGTATGTATTTGGACTGCCAAATACATACAAATGATAACGACTGCGTTACGAATAATCAGAAGCCAGAAAATCTGCCACCAGTGTGTATCTATTTTCCAATAACTTTGCTGTAGAGATGAGACAGGTCGTCGCTACATGTAAAAAACTAGTACTCAGCTTTATTCAGAACATTATGTATCCAACCGAAGCATTGTTAAGAGAAGGGGAAAAGACTAGGGAAATAGACCATGTTTATTTTGACTGATTACTCGACCATATTCAACGTAAAAGCTCGTGGCTAGATAATAACAGCCGCATGGGTCAATCTTCAAGGTAAAGCAACGCTTGCCAAGGTTGGTCTGAGGATGGGTTACCATCTTAACATACCAAGTTTCTTCCGTGCCTCGGAAAGCACGTTAAGCCGTTGGTCCTGGCTGTCATTTTTAGATCTTTGGCAATCGTTACGGATAGTCAGAAGCCAGTGAATCTGTTAGGCAGCCGCTCCACGTAAAATACTGGTATTCAGCTAAATCCGACTCGACGGAAGCAGATCCCAATTTAGTTGGGAAAAGGCTAGTCAGGTGATGATGCTCTTGTAGGCTAATTTACGCTATTAACTAAACAAGTGCTGGTGCAGAGCAATTGAAGTTAAGTTTTGATCAAAGTCAAAGTCAAAGTATTTATTAGTGTGTTTTTTGGTGATACAATAGGTCTTATAATTAGGATATGGTAACTCAAAAAACTACCCATTAGGGCATACACTATTTAACAATTTAAGAATATAAAATTGCAACAAATTAACATAAACAATAGGTACTTAGAATACAATCTATTTTTATAATAAATATTTTGAATACAGTTAATAAGTCAAGTTTTTGAATTGTCAAGCATAGGTAAATACATAATTATCATTTAGTTATTTACATCAAAACAACGCGTTTCGTATTCTCTATCGCTGTCTGACACGCTCGCGTCAAGTTCGCGTCACGCGAGCGCAATAACGGCATTCTACTGTTGCGCGTTTTTGGTGCGTGCTTCGGAACGCAACATGATCGGTATTCTACTATTTGTTTGACGTCTCAAAATTACAGCTTACAAGTTTTAATATTATAATAACGTCATATTCATTGAAATGTAATCGGTTATATTTGATTATTTAGGTGTAGTAATAAAATATTTTTTCTCTCCACTAAAAGTAAGTTTGGTAGAGTTTGGCTGTCGGTCGTGCAGTTGACGTGCAGTTCACGCGCAGTTTACGCGCAGTTCAACGTGTACAAGAATACCGTTTATCACTGAAACTTGAACTTAACTGCAACTGCACTAAAACTTAATCGGCGCGTCATAAAAATACGTGAATTAGCCCTCTAACCGTATGCAGCGCGGTTTTTCCTACCCATAGTTTTCTTGTATTACAAGAATACACATACATAACAGTAATATGCTATCATAAAGAAAACATAAACTATCTTAGACCTTTATGTAGAAGAATCAAGAAAAGCCAACAGCTGTTCGAGTGGGTTAATTAATTTGGCAGCAAGTTCAACGGGCAATATTATGTCTGCTAAACTTGCAAACTGTGAATTTTGTTTCATTTATCAAACTGAAACAAGGATACTTTTGCAATGGGTCTTAATTCTATAAAGTCTAACTATTCATTTGTTTCTCAGTGTAAGATAAGTTTGAGAAGTGTCAATTTAGTAGGTCATGTTTTTAAAAATGGTAAGCAATTAATTTCCCATACTAAGTAATATCAATCATCAAACAATATATAAAAACTCTTCCGTTACTGAGTGATTGAGTGATTGATGCCCAGTTTCTGTAGATTTTAAAATTTGGTATGTTGGGGTCTTGGGGACTGAAGGGGAGCACTAAGAGAAGATTTCCTGAAATTCCTATGGGAACCCGAAAAAACGAGATATGCGCGTACGAAGTCGGGGGCAGAAGCTAGTTAGCGATAATTTCACTTGTTACTCAGCTTTTTATATGAAGCATAGGTACAGACACCAGCACATCAAGGTAACCGAAACTGTCAAATTTTCTCAATCAAAATTGAACTTAATCACTTTAGCTATAAAATTGAAAATCTAATACAGAAATTTGACAGATTGTTGTAGGTTGATGTGCCGGCGAATGTACATGCAATTGTTTGACATGTAATTCGTAGTTTAATCTCGACATATCGATCAGCATAATATCAACGTATGGAACTCCCTATTATGGAATACGTGTCTCATATTTCAAAGGTAACTACAACAAAAATACAGGCCAAGTAGCGAAATAAAATTACTTTATTCGCCAGAAAATGTGAGAAAGTGCTGAGTCCTTGTCTCGGGGAATTGATTTCAGACGCGGCGACACTACCGATACCTTTTTAAGGTTCAAAGACTTGTCTTTCAACGCGTTAGGGACCTTTCTATTAATAAAAAAAAACTTTTTACAAAAAAATACAACCGACTTCCAAAAAAAAACACTACAAAGTAAAAAATAACTTTAATTTCGGAAATCGGTGTTTTTGTTCGTTTCTTCGTATTTTGACACCGACTTCCGAAATTAAAGTTATTTTTTACTTTGTAGTGTTTTTTTTTGGAAGTCGGTTGTATTTTTTTGTAAAAAGTTTTTTATTTTTCACTTTTTAGTGGTGCCCCACACCTACCACACCACTGCCAAATCGCAGAAAAGCAAAATACGCAATTTCGATTATCAAAGAATCATCTAAATAGTCAAATTCCAGCTATTTCGATTTAAAATCCAAAGTTCGTAACCGATTTCGATATAATTTAAATGGGACCAATCTGCAAGCATATCCTTTCAGATGAAACAAAAATTTTTCAAATCGGTTCATAATTGTCGGAGTTATGAGGTAACAAACATAAAAAATAAAAAATAAAAAAAAAACATACCTCCTCCTTTTTGGGAAGTCGGTTAAAAATGAAATAGGTAGGTATAAGATTTCTGACTTCGTAAGGTATTGGTATCGAAACGTAATATTGTTATGGTAGACGCCAAAGTTCAACCGAAGGCGCGGGTTCGCTGTCCGATCAGAACCAGGAGGTCTACTCTAATTCAACGAAAAACGAAGTTTCGATTGAATTTTCGCATGTTTCCTACCACGGTTCTATTCGTTCCGAAGTTCAATACGAACGAAGATTATTTGACATTTAGTTTCTCTAAACCTACTCTAATTCATTTACGTTACGAACGAACATTTGAGTTTGACAGATGATTGTTCGGAATTTTAACCTCAAATTGACGAAACCAAAAGTGTTACCTTTTGATTTTCGTTAGTTATTCGTTTGTGTGGATTTTGTGATAAATTTGCTTGAAATGGCTACGAGACCGCTCTTAATCGAGGCTGCTGTACGTGAAGAACGTTTGGAGCGTAGAAGGAACGTCGGTTGCGCAATCAACTCAATATTAGAGAAATTCCCGACTTAGAGTTTGTAGGAAATTACAGACTCAGTCGGCAATTATTTGAGGAGTTGTGTCAGGAAATAGTGCCTTTATTACCTCCAAAGGCAAGGCGTCATGGAATCGAGCCCACAGTTAAAGTGGTGTATATTTTTTATTATCATTCTCTTCAATAAATAAAGCATTTCACTGTTCACAGTCCTCATCTTTTTCCAGATCCTCCAGAAAGAAAGCCATGTTATGTGTGTGTGTGTCATACATAGGCTATAATTATATAAACCAACGAAGCGGGCACAGATCAAATAGGTATTAAATTAACAAAACACAATTATTAATGTTTCGGACGGCAGGAGCACGTCCAATGCTCGCGCTGTCGTCCTGGGACAATCTCCCACGTAATTTGACATACGCCCCTTGCGCTGGTTACGTACGTCACCACGCACCCCTGAATGCGTAACGTTTTTCGACTACTGTTAGGGACCTCGGGAGACGGAGACGAAGAGCCGGGGAGGCAATAAAACAACTCTTCACGGGGAATCTTGACCCGCAGGTTTCGGCTCCTATTTTCTTCCCGTAGTGTTGCCTCTTCGACGGCTGTGCTGCGACTGCGATTGAGCCGATTTTTTTTTTTTTTTGAATATTCCTCTCGCAGGTCAACCTGAGAAGATTGGCTTCTGCTTTTAACCGGACTTGCCTGTGAGGCCTTAATATAGAATTAAAGCCACCAGCCAGGCTTGTTTAAAACTTAAAAACTAAGCGACTACACGCTAAGGGCACCCCCTGTGGGGTACGGACCTCGGCTTAGGGCGTCGCTGGGGGGGTACAGCTAGGGACTGCTGGATCGGGCATTGGGGACGGATTTAAAACTATAGGCTCAGCGGCGCGGGCTGGCTCGAGCAAGGGTCGGGGGGGAATTTTATGAGATGATTGCGACGGGCCTCGGCGGCGAGGGCGGAACGATGGACGTCTTGTTTTTGTTGTGCTAGTATCTTTGCGACTCTCTTGTAAGAGAGTGATAGGGTCATCGGGGGTGGCTAAAGCATGTCTCGGGCGGCGGATCTTGGAGATGCGGGAGGGTTCGTATCGGGCGGCCGATGCGATGAGGGGGTTGTGGTGTTTGACAGCAGTATCAAAGAAGCGCTTAGTGATGCGTTTCATGAACTGCTGTATGGTAGGCAATTTGAGATCTACGTGGAGACTCTCATTGCGGCCGAAATTCGGCTCTGTTTATATACTGCCCGTCGTTACCTTATTGAGAATCGTGATTTTTGGACTCGATTCACGTGTAATTTTCTCTTTGAGCCGAAACCTTTGGAGCCTTTATTTATTGTTTTTTATATAAAACCCTTACAATATATGTATATATATTTAGATTCCTTAAACCTTGCTTAACAGTATGAAACACAAATTATTTCGATATCCTTAAAATACAAAAAGTTTCTAGAACTAAGACTTCTAATTTTGTACCTTAACAAATTTTCACTATACATTTTTGGAAATATCTCGAAAAATATAAGTCCTATCAACTCAATTCTTTTTGTCAAAGTGGTTTTGGGTCAAGACCTTTATTTTAACACTAATTCCAAAACGCTATCACTTAAAACAAAAAATCACATTTTCAAACTACGTTCAATTCAAAAACCATACATCTAAATTTCCTTATAAACTACTAAAATTCGTTTATGTTAGAGTTTTATTGGACCTAATATACATATATAAGACTTATAAAACTAATTAAAAGGTAATTAAAGCATAATCTCATCAAATAATTAGTTACACCTTTCTGTACAAACAAAACATACCTAAAATGAAACATTAAATTCACATTTAAACTACAATCTAAATAAACCCATGATGCGAAAATATCCTTATAACACTAATTAGAGAATGCTAGACCTAATCTAAGCTGATTCCATTAAAATTCTAATTAGTTTTCCTTACTTTAAGATCAAGTAATCGAGAAGGGTGTCGATTTGCTCAGAAGTGGCCGAACCCGTATGTGGAGCCATTTTGAACTGAAAAGATGTTTAAGTAAATGTATATTATGAAGGCGATATTTATAAAGAAAACATAAATTATTAAATAGGTATAATATGTGTGTTACTTACAAAGTTTTTAAACCCAAAACAAACTTGTGGAGACCCAAAATGCAGACTGCGACACAGTATGGCTTGAAAGTTTCTGACGGAATGTGTATCGCGATTGCGAAGTATGTAAAAAAGCACTTGAAAACATGATTCATTAACAAAATACTTGAGAAACAAACTTAAGAAAACTTTTTAAAGAATTCAACCAAAAAATCTCAAGTTGACATGTTATGATTAGATTGCGCGAACGCGTGTGAATACACGGATAATTTTGGTAGTCATAAGTTACCGCCCATCGTGGGCATGAAATAGTAGTCTTCAGTTTAGTTGGTTAACCATAACCGTGAAAGGGTTTTTTATAGTGTATCGGTGAATTTCGTAGGCAATTAAAAAAAATTCTGTATATTCATCTTTTCTGCATGAATATTACATGAAATATTAATTAAACCACATGTTCACTGTAAAATTTAAAAATAAAGCAAAGTAGTTTGTAGATTTTAAGTTAAATTAAAAACCGTAACTTACTTTAGATGACATAATAAAAGACCCACACAATATTGCTCATTCCAATCGTTCACGAAAATTGTTTATGGATCCGAACTTCGTATGCGTGTCCGAAAACAAAACAGAGTAGCGACAGTTACGAAACTTCGTTTAAATTTCGTTCGTTTGCGAAGTTTCGTTTCAGAGAAAGAGAGTAGACCTCCAGGCCCGGTTTGAGGGCCCGTTGTGTTCAACGGCGCGTCCCCGACCAAAACGCAGCGCTAGCCGTTTTTTGTGCAGTTTTTTGGAGCTATCTACTCTTTATCCAAAAGAAATATCAACTAAAAAAAAACACATTGAATTTCTACATAACCTTGGCTTCAAAATGGTAGATTTTGTTTTATTATTAAGTACTAGCTTCTGCCAGCGGCTTCGCCCGCGTGATCCCTAGGGAACATGTTCCCGGGATTAAAAGTAGCTTATGGGCTATTCCAGACTACCGCGTGTATCTGACATCGACGCACAAACGATTTCCATGGGTCCAGGGCATGATTCTGGACACCCCAGTGTTGGAATTTTTCGTCGGTTCTTTTCTAATTTTTTTCAAGAGTACCACAAAGTATCAGCTCAGCTGAGCTGAAATCTATTTGTGGCTTTATTCAGATTGCTCTTTTTAGTGAAATTAGTTAATTAATTATTTTTTTATTAAAAATCTCATTGGGTTAGGTCAGAATAACGATTATGAGCAGTCTAAAGTAAAAAAACCCTTGAAAAAAATAAAAAAATGAGAAAAAAGCCGACGAAAAATTCTAAGTCTAGGGTGTCCAGAATCATGCCCCGGACCCATGGAAATCGTTTGTGCGTCGATGTCAGATACACGCGGTATAATCTATCTTTGTTCTAAATTTCATTAAGATCCGTTAAGCCGTTCTGGCGTGATTGAGTAACAAACAACCAAACTTTCACATGTTCATTTTTATTTTTTTTTATTTTTTCTATTGATTGTAGCGTGATGAAAAGTATACTATAACCATCTCAAGAGTATGAAGAATAATTGTACCAAGTTTCGTTAAAATCCGTCGAGTAGTTTTTGTTTCTATAACGGTTATACAGACAGACAGACAGACAGACAAAAATTTTACTGATTGCATTTTTGGCATCAGTATCGATCCCTAATCACCCCCTGATAGTTATTTTGGAAATATATTTCATGTACAGAATTGACCTAACAACAAAACCACAGAAATGAGAAACAAATACTGAAAACATGCATCTTCTCGAAAACTAACGATTATTTTGATTTTGCACTTACACTAATGGATAGGCAATTTAATTATGAACATTTTGGTAGAAGTATTTTTTTCAAACGACCAAAATTAGATTTTATAACGATTTTATTCAACATTCTGAGCGTATTCGCTACTGTATCTCTTGCGCTGTTATTGAGGGAAAAAATGCTCAAGGTTATTTGCTCAGGGTACCGCCTTAAAGAGATATCAGCATAGTAGACGGGGCTCGCTAAGGCCAGTCCTGCCAGGGTTGCGGAATTTATTGACGACACGGTTGGCGCAGTGGTTGAGCGATTGACTGCTGCGCAGCATGTCGCGGGTTCGATTCCCGCACGGAACAAATATTTGTACGACCTACATGTATTTGTTCTGAGTCTGGGTGTTTTTCTATCTATAATATGTATGTATTTACAAAAAAAAATGTATATAAGTAGTTTATCAGCCATATCGTTACCATAACACAAGCATTAGGTTGCTTAGCTTGGGATTATATGGCGTTGTGTGAAATGTCCAAGGATATTATTTATTATTTATTTATTATTATTATTATTTATTATTCGAAAGAGTCATCGCGGCCCTGGACCGCAAAGAGCACTAGGAGAAACACGGATGGGTTTTAGTCAGTAAGGGTCTGACACTCCCTTCTGCTTCGCCCAAAGCGGAAGAAGTCATTTGATGATTTGCCATCCCTAAAAAATTTAAAAAATAGCGCTAAAGTTTGGGAGGATGGATAGATGGATGTTTGTTACTCTTTCACATCAGAACACGTCACGTCAGATCATAATGGCCACAAGGTTAGAGTCTGGAATAATACATTAGACTATATATATGCCGGGAAAATGCTTTTTTTTACTATTGATAGGCAAACGTTTGACCGCCATCTCATGATGCGGTCTAAGGTGGAGCACGCTTGCCTAGAAGTAACCTATTCACTCTTGACTTAAAAACACCCAGGTTGTAGCTATCAGGAAACACAGATTCCTTAGGCATCACGCGGGCCAAGCCGCTGGCAGAAGCTAATCTAGAAAGAGGTAACATTTGTTTGTAAGTTTGTAATTTTTTATGTAGGGGGGTAATCTCAGGAACTACTGGTCCGATTTGAAAAAATCTTTCAGTATTAGATAGTCCATGTATCGAGGAAGGATATAAGCTACATATCATCACGCTAAGACTAAAAGAAACCGAGCATTAATGGAAAATGTGACGCAGACGAAGTTGCGTGGGTCAGCTAGTGAGACATAAAGCTGTCCTGAATCGACTTCTATCGTGATCATTTACGTTCTCTAGTTGTGAAAATCGGTTCACTATTTATTATTCGGATATTTACGAAGGGATATTAGGGAAAGGTCCTTTATTGCAAGTTTATCTGGTGCCTACGTATCATAATTTCGTTGGCTTTCTATGCGATAAGGATACTCATATTCAAAAATATCTTTTTACATTCCACAAGTTGACGTCACAGAAGTTCGTATTTAAGTGTACTTTGAACTAGTAAGCGGTCTAGTAGACACCGAGGAGCGAAATTACTGTAATTGACGGGTAGAGAGACAGTCAGAGAGACACCTGAATAATCCGGAAAAAACGGAACCATTTTTTTCGGAAATCATCATATGACTTCCCCCGCTCTGGGCGGAGCGGGAGAGAGTGTCAGACTTCTACTGACTACAACCCATCCATGTTCCTTCATGTGCCCTTAGTGTTCCGGAGCCACGGTATCTCTTTCGAATAGTCCCGCGACTCCGGCAGGCGTTGGCCCTTTCGAGCCCCTCTGTGTGCTGACTCTCTTTGAGGCGCGTGTGGAACACTAACGCGCCGTCGACACGGCCTGTCGTCATGAGACGGACGGATGGCGAGCCACCCATAGCTCACAGTCCACAGGCCTGCGCCTACGGTGGCCGGAGGTCACTAGGTGGCCTCCGACGCCCGCGGCGTCTACCGCGGCGGCCGGGCAAGAGGTTCTCTCTCTCTCCCATTCCGCCACCTCCCATCCATGTTCCTTCATTGCCCTTTGTGTTCCGGAGCCGCGGTATCTCTTTCGAATAAAACGGAACCCTTAAGGTGCAATTCCGATCTTGTCGACCGCGACCGGCAACAATGACGTGCGACCGCGATTCACTGCTTAGTATGAGTCAACATTGAACACCTACGGGTCTAGTCGGTATCGCGTACGAACCCTCAAAATACGAAACAGTTAAAATCACATTTTTGCCACACCGTTATAACAACACGAAACCTAGTTTAAAAATACCCCACAGCTCCGTTAGCGTGTTAAACCAATTCGATATCGATGGTTAGATTCGATCAAATCATCGGACAACGAATTAGATAGCGAACAGATGTTATCCTCTCATCATAGTTAGCTTAATCGGTCCGGTTTCAATTAGTGAGCACGTGTCCTATATCTCTCTAATGATGTGGCTGTTTAGAATTCCGTAATTGATAATTAAGATAATCAGTTAATTGTAGTGGATACATACAACGTGTTATCTTATAAATTACTGGAGGAGCTCGTGGCTAAATAATACAAGCCGCACGGGTCGATTTTCAAGGTTAAGCAACACTTGCCAAGGTTGGTCTGTGGATGGGTGACCATCTTAACATACCGAGTTTCCTCCGTGCCTCGGAAAGCACGTTAAGCCGTTGGTCCCGGCTGTCATTTGTACATCTTTGGCAGTCGTTACGGATTAATCTGACACCAGTCTTGCCATGAAGTACCGTGTTACCCAGTTAATGCGTTGTGGAGGTCTTGTAGGCAGCCGCTCCGCGTAAAATACTGGTACTCAGCTAAATCCGGTTTGACTGGAAGCCGACCCCAATATAGTTGGGAAAAGGCTAGACAGATGATGAATATTATTAATTCAGTAACTGACAAGGGGTTTTGTACTCATCATTGTGAACAACTTTTACTGGAAAAACATCGATATCGCGAAAAAAAAATATTCTGATTATTCTGTTACATCTTACAGGATAGGTCAGGATAGCCAAACCCAGAACAAATCTGTAGGCCATACAAATATTTGTGCCGTGCGGGAATCGAAAACGAGACACGCAGCGCAGCAGTCAATCGCCCAACCACTGCGCCCACCTTGACGTCAAATGTACGGTGATGGATCTGTGTATTTTCTTCATCATCATCTCATAAATTGATATTTAAAATAATCATTTCATTGTAGTGGTTGGTTTATAAAGTAACAGGATATATATCTAAACTAAGGTTGCCACCCGTACTTTATAATAAAGTAATTTACGTTATTTCAGGTTATTGTACTCTATACTTTATGTAAACAATACAGTACACGGAAAAACTTTATTTGGCATGATTTGGTTTCTTTGGGATATGGATATCTATATAAAATGGGAAATTTCTTTATTAAATCAACTTTATAATGAGTTATGAACTTCTAAGGATTTTACTGAACTGTCAACTGCACAAAAATGGCAGCAAGTGTTTAATAAGAGCATTGATAATTTTTAAAATTGTATACTGTTTTGTTCTGTGTTGTTTTTAAACCTTTCATTTAATTTTCATTATATACTAGCTGTCCCCCGCGGCTTCGCTGCCGTCAACTGGCTTTTTTTTACTTTTAAACCTTCCCTGTATTCTGGCGAACTAAACAAAAAAGAATTACCGAAATCGGCCCAGCCGTTCTCGAGTTTTAGCGAGACTAACGAACAGCAATTCATTTTTATATATATGTCGCAGGGATATGATAAAAACAGGGATTTGGTCAATTCCCTAAGGGATTTGATCAAATCACGGAGGATGTTAAAATAACAACACGATTTTATCATTTCCCTAAACAAATCTAGTGATTTGAACAAATCCCACTTAAGAAATCTAGTGATTTGAATAAATCCCAAAATAATATATATATAGTTTCCAGCCACGTCAGCATTCACAGAGAGTTTTTTCTAATGGCGAGACGAAAGAAATAAAGCGTCTCTGAATTTGATTAAAAACGAATTACTTATTGGTTTTAGTATAAATATACTGTAAAGATGCTGTGCAATTGTTTAGTAGGGATACTAATTTGATACAAATCGCAAAAAGTAAAAAAAAGATTTATTTAAACATAATAATAATAAAAAATACTGTTGTGCTGGGATCGGTCTATCATCACTGACAGGACTATTGTTGCCAATAAGCCTGACATAGTGGTGATAGACCGATTAGCGCGCCGCACAATGATTATCGATGTTACCATTCCACATGACGAGAATCTCGTGAAAGCTGAGAAAGAGAAACAGATTAAGTATCTCGACTTAGCACACGAGGTTGTCGACATGTGGAATGTGGACTCGGCAGTCATTGTGCCGATTGTCGTTACGGCCAATGGTCTGATGACCAAAAGCTTCGACGACCACCTTTCGAGGCTGGCGTTACGCAGTTGGGTGAAGGGCCTGATACAGAAGGCAGTACTCCTCGATACGGCTCGTATTGTGAGGAGGTTCCTTTCTCTGGAGCCCTAAACACCGGTGGCTTGGACCCTGCTCCCGACACCGGCGGACTACAATTTTTTGGATTTTGGAATGTATTTTTTAAAGATATTATATTTAAAAATGTAATTTATAAGTGTAAAAAATGAATAAACGAAATAAAAAATAAATTGTATTTTATTTTAATACTATGTACTTTTATTCCTACCTATTAAACCAATGTACTTTATCTGCAAAAAAAAAGGTGGCAACCCTAATCTAATCTATGCTAATATTATAAAGCAGAAGAGTTTGTTTGTTTGATTGTTTTTTTGGTTGAACGCGCTAATCTCAGGAACTACAGGTCCGATTTGAAAAAATATTTCAGTATTAGATAGCCCATTTATCGAGGAAGGCTAAAGGCTATATATCATCACGCTAAGACCAATAGGAGCGGAGCAGTAATGAAAAATGTTACGCAGACGACGTTGCACGGGTCAGGTAATACCTAATATTATAAAGCAGAAGAGTTTGTTTGTTTGTTTGTTTGTTTGGTTGGTTGGTTGAACGCGTCTAAACTAAATAGAGAGTTGAATAGGTCAATATGGTGCAGACTTGGTCTTTGACTAACAATTCAGTCAAAGACCAAGTCTAGTCGTCAAAAAATTCAGTAGTTTTTTGTACTTTCCTTATTGTTCTATAATTTAAAAAAGGCAGTTTATCAAAATTTAGTTACTTGATTAAATTGTATTTGAGATAGTGCAAATTTCATTAAAATATGCCTGGCAGTTTTGGTGCGATTGTCGTTTTTACGTCCGTGTTAGACATAGTTTTACAAATTAAATACACTCAGTTTAACGAATAAAACTCAAAATTTTCATATTTCAAATTATTAACAAAATAGCGTAGGTAATGTTACATATATTTTTTTAGACGGCGACCATCTTTCCAGCGCGGCAGTTGCATGTTCCAAAAAGTAGATCCTATAAGCACGTGCAAGAAACTCCATCTTCTTTTTTCTTATTGTATAGTTTAAAATTAAGTCTAAAATTCCAAACCTAGTCTTTGTGTTTCCAAGTATTTTGCTGCTTCAACATTGAACAAGAAAACAGGTGCTTATATTTACTTTTAAAAACTCTTATGCCTTCCGAAGTGGACAAAGTTCGTTGTGATATCGATAAAAAGTTTGTCGGCACCAATCGAATGGAACTTGAGCAATAAATAACGTCCGGGATGTCAAAATAACTATAAGTTTGAATGGTTATAATGAAAAAAGTAAAAGTGCATTTGAGTTGAGTATGTAACACTTTTAAAAAATCAATCTACGTAAAGAGAATGTTTTTTTTTAAATATAATTTATTTGTTGTACAGTACACCTACCACAACACCTTTTTAGCCTAAAGGTTGACTGGTAGAGAAAGTCTTGTTGTATTAAGTCCACCTACTTATGTGCCACTACTGTACAAGAAATTAAAAATATAGACTAAGCAGATACTAATAAAACTGCAAATTTTTCGGACACACCCATCCTTGACAGACAACGAGTTGGTGTCTGTCAATGATGGGTATGCCCGAAAAATTGGCCAGTTTTGTAACTATTTCAAAGTTATCAGTTTCATTGGTCACTTCTCCCAATGACAGCGATGCACATTTCTTTTCGTGTCATGCGAGTACAGAGAATATGCATGTAATTTTTTTATTTGCAAAATGAAATACTTACTATTCTGTTTAATACCTTCATCAGCGATGAAGTTATAAAGCTTCAAAGATTACAATTAGAAAGAGAAGTCCGATATAGACTTTGACGTCGAAGTCCATGATGGTAAGTTGGTTTTTACAAGCAAGAAGACGAATGTAAGCCCGAGACGAAATCGAGGGCTTACCATAGTCACGAGTTTCTAAATAGCAATATCCGCACGTACGTCATACCACGTTTGACTGAGACAAACTTTTTGTTTTTAGTTAGATATCGATCGGGAAGCCGCAACAATCTTTGCAGTATATTCAAATTTAAAATTAGAACTACATCGTCTTCTCATCTTTGTCTCATTTTCTCTTTAGATTGAGTCATACGTATTGAGCAAGAGCGTTTCCAAGGAGGACATGTTAGCTTTTATTATTTTGCTGTATTCTATTTTTAAAACTGAACTTCAAAATTCTTGAATTGAATAAGTATTAGTTTTCGGATGTTCAATTTTGAATTTAGTTGAATTTAAAGTTTTTACCTACTCAAAATGAATGAGCTTTAATTTTACGTGGCGGTCATTTTTAATATATTCGCGATTCTTCCACCATGGAAAGTTGAATTTTATTTTGTTAATTATTAATTGAGTATTATTAAAAAATATAAGAATTGAGTATTATTGAAAAATATACTGCGTTTTGTTTCTTCTCCTAGCTTCTGAACTTTTCTTTTTTTCGAATTCTTCCTGGTGGAATTCCTTTTTAATTTTCTAAAAAATATAGGTAGGTACACCAATATATTTATAGAAAATAAAAAATAAACCGTAAAGGATGCGCACACCGCCATACTACGGAGCGTGCGGTTAAGTAAGTACCTACTTAGGTGAGAGTACCTATTTCATCGCACTTTCCATTGTATGATGCGTAATTTTTAACTTTCGAACAATGGAAACAGGCTTCGTAAATGCATTTTTAGAGCAAATGTGTTTGAAAATATTTTTTTCTCGTTCTTTTCTAGAAAATTTTGATTCTGTTTTTACCGTTAGTATTATATATTTTGATTTATAATACTAACGGTAAACTTGAAACTGCATTGAAATATTTTTCATTAATATTCTCTATACTCTTTTGGGTGGGAAAAATAAACTAGAGGTATCTTTATAATTTAGATAGGTTAGCACATATTTTCTGTCAGAAAATCAATTCCGCGACTGTATTTCCAAGCAAAAACAAAACACAATCTTATTAACCTACTTTTGTTTTCCGTTCCATTTTCAAACTGAATAATATCCTACTTGATTATTAATATCGTGTTTCAATAATGCGGCACCAAGATCAATTCATAAAAATAAGTGAATTACGAAGATGTCTGAGATTATTTTATCACGTCGCAAAATTCAGGATATTGAACGATTAATCCACGAATCGAAATTCCTATCCGTCTTTTTCCGTCAGCGTGTATTATGGAGGGTCTTGACCTAGAATTATGAAATTTGCGCAGAAGCGAAACTATGTTCCGGGCTATATTAGGTATGGCGAGCTGTGGTACCTCCTGCTTTCCCCGTGTTTTTATACAGATATCACAGAAATAATTACAAAGTAAAATTCTATCAACGATAACAAAAAGTAATTTGACGTGCACTATCGAAACGTCACGTGGTCAATCACAAACATTTTGCTCTTTCGTTTTACCTAGTAAATAATAAAACATCATTTTTTACTGATAGCCCGTCCGACAGAGACTAGTCAACAGACAAATAGATCAAAGAATGCATTCGGCAAAGGAGTTACACTTCTATAACCATTTACTCTTTGGTCGTACTTATTCATAAGAAGAGGCGACACCTGCGAGGGTCGACTGAATCAACTAAATCCAAATCGTGTGTACAATTTATACAATGGAGACCTATCTTGAGAGAAAGATTTTGAGATGAGTCTTGCGTTTAACTTAGGGAGGCGTTATGGAAAATTTCTTACTATTGGGCTACTCGTAGGCACCTATCTTTTCATAGTATAAAACAATGTCGCTTTTACCATCTCTGGCGTATATCTTTTAAACTAAACACAACAGATTTTAATGCTGTTTTTAATAGACGGAGTGATTCAAGAGAAAGTTTTTTAAGTTACTAGCTGATGCCCGCGACTTCGTTCGCGTATATTTTTTTTAGTATTAAAGGATTCCGTGGACCTTAAGGAACATACAAAAAAATAAATTAGCCGATTTGGTCCAGCCATTCTTTAGTTATGCGCTTACCAACGTATTTTGTTTTTGTTTTTAGCGTTTTTTTTTAATAGATATATACATATTGATAGACTCATAATAGCACAAGTTTAAACCTTAGTGATTTTCGGTTGCTATGTAATACGAATCGAAATCCTGTACTCTTTTGATTAATTGATAAATAAATAAAAAAATATATATAGTTAGATTTGTCCCGAAATTCTTACGGGAACAGGAAAAGTTGTTTATATATAGTACCTATCTACGCAGTCGCGGGCAAATGTTAGTAATCTATACTAATATTATAAAGCAGAAGAGTTTGTTTGTTTGGTTGAACGCGCTAATCTCGGGAACTACTGGACCGATTTGAAAAATTCTTTCAGTGTTAGATAGCCCATTTATCGAGGAAGGTTATAGGCTATATATCATCACGCTAAGATAAATAGGAGCGGAGCAGTAATGGAAAATGTGACGCAGATGAAGTTGCGCGGGTCATAAGTAAATAAAGAAGGAATACATTGCAGCTATCCTGAACCAGCTCCGAATAAAAACTCGCTTGTCCACCACGTGCCAAAAACGCATTCTCTCCTATTTCGGCCACACAGTGCGCAGAGGCGACGAAAACCTTGAGAAACTGATCGTGGATGGGAACACCGAAGGCAAAAGATCACGCGGTCGTTCACCAACAAGATGGACCGATCAAGTGAAGAAATCATCGACCTCTAAATTCTACTCAATTGTAAGAGACGCGTTGGACAGACACCGGTGGAGGCATATAATCCACTCCAGATGCAACCCTGATGCTGACCACGACCCTCAGACATGAGGGACCGACTCCAGAGAGAGACATTGCAGCTATGGCCTATTCAGGCTACAAAGTTGAGTGTGTTATTTTTCTATATACTAATATTATAAGGCTGAAGAGTTTGTTTGTTTCTACGGTTAAACCTATAAGGAACTACCGGTTCGAATTGAAAAATTGTTTCAGTTTAAGATAACCCACTTATCGAAGAAGGCTATATAGACTACATAACATCCCGCAATAACAAAAAGTAGCGGAGCATTAACGAAAATGTGACGCAGACGAAGTTACGTGGTTCACCTAGTATTAATGATATTTAATGTAATAGCTCTGATAACTAGAGCTCGTGGCTAAATAATAACAGCCGCACGGGTCGATCTTTAAGGTTAAGCAACTCTTGCCAAGGTTGGTCTGTGGATGGGTGACCATCTTAACATACCGAGTTTCCTACGTGCCTTGGAAAGCACGTTAAGCCGTTGGCTGTCATTTGTAGATCTTTCGCAGTCGTTACGAATTGTCAGAAGCCAGTGAATCTAACTCCACTTACCAAGAAAATACCGTAACGTGTTACCCAGTTAATAGGTTGTGGAGATCTGGTAGGCAGCCGCTCCACGTAAAAACACTTACATTCAGCTGAATCCGGTTTGACTCGAAACTCAAACTCAAACATTTATTTCAATTAAACCATTTACAGGCACTTTTGAATTGTCAAGGTCGGTCGGTCCAAAAAGATGAAGCTATTTGCACGTTCCAAAGCGTAGATCTCTATGGAGAAGAACGTGCAAGAAACTCCACGGACACTCTTTTAAAAATAGTAAATTGTTACAAAGTTTTGTTGACATCGTGTTGAAATTATACATACATGTGAGAACGATGTGACGAGCATGATAAAACGTCCGAAATAAGAAAGAAACAAGTCAAAGAAATAATTAAAATAAATTAAAATAAACCATGGCAGCTGAGAAATGACCAGTTCCAACCGACGGAGCCATGGAGCCATGACATGTGCCCCCAATATAGTTGGAAAAAGGCTAGGCAGATGATAACTAGGCAAACTAGTTGAATCACACCAGTTCGATCAAAATGAAATTATTTTTAAAAGAATGAAAAGTAGGCAAACATCCTAAGCCACTTACGCCTAAAATGTGGCAAGTACTACTTTTTCAAGTCCATAAAAAGCTACTTTTAGTCCCTCATCATATTCCTCCACTACAGGTATTCAAGAAATGAACCCTACATGATACTGCCCACGCATGACAATAGGCTTGTTTACTGAAAAAATCTAATTAGTCCGTCAGTTAGATTATCAAAAAATATTTGACCCGTATTTTTTCTTTTGTTTTGTTTGAACCAAAATTGACGAAGTTACGACACTTTTAAAATTCTCAATATGTCTCGCCGTGGCATAATATTTAGCGGTTAGTGACGTCACGAGCCCCCACCCCGAGTTTTGATGCGTTTTATCTTTGTCAATATTTATTGATTTACAAAAACAAAAAATACGTGTCCATTATTTTTCAATACTCTAACTGACGGACTAAATAGTTTTGCAATTTGTGGATGATGGAAACTAGCCTATTTTATCGCTGAACCTTTCAGCTCAGTGTAAGTTATTATGTAAAACAAGTCGCATATGGTTACTACTTTAATCAAAACTTGAATGTTCAAATGATCCCTAACTTTAAGCTCTATTGCAGGGATGGCAAACTTATGGCACGCAAGCTTCGCGTAGAATATTCTGGGCACAGCCGTGTTGTAAATTTCGTAGACAGCTAGTTTTTGTTTACATTATTTGCTAAACGCGACTGTATTCTTCGAAGGGCTTAGCAGATATGTTGGGTGTATTGATATTTGGACAATTTTAGTCGCATGAAATGAAGGGGCCAGTGGGGAATAAATCCAGACTGTTTTCTACTAGGTACCATAAAAATTGTATTGGAAATTCTAAATGTACATAATCTTCTAACGTGACACGAGATTTTAATTCTCGTGTCGCGGTGTTTGTTATCGAAACGGTTTTTAGGTTTGGTAGATCTGAGAATAGGAGGCAATTTTTTTTTTGTTAATTTACAAAACGAGTCAGCTAGTCTTCTAATATATCAAATCTCGTGTCACAACGTTTGTTATCAAACTCTTCCAAGACGGCTAGACCGATCTTTAGGTTTTTTTTGTGTATAGTTGGTAGGTCTGAGAATAGGTCGTAGACTCGTAGGCTATTTTTTTACATGGCAAAAAAACGTTTGCCGAATTAGCTAGTAATATTATAAATTGTGATTATGTTTGCTTACTTCTTCACATGTTAATAAAAATCTGAATTGATTTAGATGAATTTGCCACTTGGGTAGATTAAGTTCTAGAATAGGATATCGGATTTATCCTGGGTGTAGATTCACTTGGCATAATTTCTAAGAAGAAATCATGTAGGCGTTACCGCTGGGGGAAGCTAGTAACCAATCTGTAACCAAACTTTGAATCAAACCCAGTACCGAGCTTTCCCTGTTGTCATAACAAACTATTCGAGACAGTCAAGATTCAAGATTCAAAGCATTTATTTCAAATAAACCATTTATAGGCACTTTCGAATATTGTCAAGGTCGGTCAGTCAAAAAAATGAAGCAAAAAAATCAAGACACGTTCCAAGCATAGATCTCTATGGAGAAGAACGGGCAAGAAACACCAAGGATACTCTTATAAATCATGCGATGTATTCCAAAAAACATGTTAACATTATCTTTGATTGCTTTCCAACTGTACTATCTCAATGAATTATCATGATGAACAAACAAGGCTGCTTTTCGAAGTAAGATTTTTCGAATAAATTAAATGCGTGTTCGACTGACCCGCTGTTTAAAACTAAATCCAAACATGAATCGCCAGTACATTCACGTACATTGTTAAACCTGTTACATTCATTCACTAACTCCTTGTTTCAAAAAAGAAAAAGAAAGAACAAGAACGTAATATGTAAAACAATTCAAAAGGTACAGATTAAAAAAAAAACGCCAGTCAAAAAAAAGAAACAACTTATTATTCCACACATATTTTAAATAAATGTTCACCCCTGCTTCACAGCTTATAACTCGCGTCTACATAGCACTTAGTTGTACTTGCGCGAAGTATTAAGTTGTATCGATATTTATATGATTTAAGTCCCATAAACAGAGTAGGCGCTTACTTTTGACCGTGCAAAAATCCAGACTACTTTCTACTACGAAAAAAAAAAAAATGTTTCATTCTAATTCTCTGGAAATCTATACTAATATTATAAAGCAGAAGAGTTTGTTTGTTTATTTGTTTGTTTGTTTGTTTGGTTGAACGCGCTAATCTCAAGAACTACTGGTCCGATTTGAAAAATTATTTCAGTGTTAGATAGCCCATTTATCGAGGAAGGCTATAGGCTATATATCATCATGCTAAGGTAAATAGGAGCGGAGCAGTAATGGAAAATGTGACGCAGACGAAGTTGCGTGGGTCAGCTAGTAATCAATACACCTTTAAATAACCTAGGAATATAACCCAGTACCAGTGCTGAATAATCGCGTTTATGACTTTTAAACCAACTAACCAGCCAAAGAAAAAATAACATAACAAAATGTTCTGCACCCCTGATCTACAGCATGTAACTCGCGTCTACATAGCACTTAGATGTTCGTACAAGAAGTATTAAGTTCACAAGGCTTATGCTATGATGCCCGGAGGGATGACTTCCAAGTCTCTCTGCTTATTAAAGAGGAAGACGGGCTTCCAATTTGATTCTTGACTTTATTAATATCTTTCTCATACTTGCTTGTTGATTTAATTGATAAGTTTTTCCTTGGAACATGATAACTTTTTGCGATTATTCATTGAAAAATCGAAAAGGTTTTTATTGTGTTACGATGTAATGAGATAAAGGATTTTTTTCAAAAAATTTTCTTCTCTATGACAAATGTAAACTCAATAATAATTCAATTTAAAGGTAGTATCAGTAGGTAAGCACGTTACTTGCCAATTTTTGTATTGTGTTGCATTTTATTGAGTTAATATTTAAACACTGAAAATACACACAATTATTCCAATTAAGGTATAAATAAATTAAAACTCCTGAAAACACTTACAGTATTCATCAATAAAATAATGGGTATGAACTTATTCATTTACTAGAGGCCGCCCGCGACTTCGTCCGCATATTTATTCTCGTTATTCCCGTGTAAATCCCGATCCCTCGGGAACTCCGGGATAAAAATAAATGTGTTAATCTGGGTCTTCAGCTACCTCATCGTAATCGGTTCAGTAGTATTTGCGTGAAAGAGTAACAAACATCCATACATACTCACAAACTTTCGCATTTATAAAATTATAGTAGGATAATTGTACCTATCATAACCACGAATAAGCTTACCTACATATTCGAAAATCTTCAATCTACTTGAATACTTATTTGAAAGATGTAACTCAAATAGTAAGCCGGATTTATACAGAAGTTACACGCTTTTGTATTTAGGCACTTGTTTCACCGCCGGCGATCAGCGGGTAAAGCTTGAGTGGCAAGCAGCGAGTAGCGAGTGAAAATTTTCAATAGTATTAACGCTTGGCTTTAAGCGAATGCTTTTATGCGACGGGCTTTTACTCGCAATACTCGCTCTAGCCCACGCTCTAGGTAGAATGTAAAGCTTGGTTGGTGAGTTCTGACCGCCAAGCGCGTATCGCCGAGCGAGTGTCACTGAACGATTACTATCTATGATAGCTGTTATCGTTGCGATCAACTAGAGGTAAAAGCCGCTCACCGGTAGTGTGAACAGCCAGCTATCGACTATGAATGTATGAGTCTCTTTTAATCACAAGAGATCTATATATTTTGTCTCTTTCCACAGCGCGCAAATAGTCGAAAGCTAATCGCTGCCTCGCCGGCGGCGGCGGTGAGACAAGTGCCTTATACGTCTACACTATTCACCCAAAACGTCGTTTGAACTGGATGGCGCAAATTCACTATGGCGTGATTTTAAAACGCTCACAACTCCTTAATTTTTCGATATCCAGTCAAATACCCCACACGAAGTACAAGAGCTTTCCAAAAAACTTTTAGCGCTTTGCTCCTCACCTGTCCTTGTATTTATTTTAGGCACCAAGTTACTGTTATCCTTTCAAACGCAACCAAAAATATCTTCAGCTTTTCTATCCCAGCACTACAATGCTATAGTTATTAGAAATTTACAATAATACTCAAATGTCTTATGAATCGTCAGAAACTCATCCATGCGACAAATCCGAGCTATATTGATACGATAGAAAATATACTACTTTTCTAAAATACTGTCATATTTTATCTTCAATAGCCAACGATCCAAATGTCGTTACTATGAAATTGAAGTCCCGATAGTATCTAAATACTGTCAACTTTTAGGGTTCCTTAGCCAAAGGGTAACCAACGGAATCCTATTACTAAGTCTAAGCTGTTCATCTGTCTGTCAGCGGGCTGAATCTCAAGAACCGTAATAGGTAGACCAATGAAATTTTCACAGGGTGTGTACTTCTATCGTAGCTAAAACAACATGATAAAATAAAGTATGATAAAATTAAATAAAGTTAATACATGTTTTTTTGTAAAAACATGTATTTTTAACTATTTTATTTGTACAACTTTCAAAAGAGTACCTACCTTTTTGTGAGCACATTTTTATGGCTATTAGAAATAAGCAAACCGTCTACTACTTCTCTTAAATTAATGCTAGTTTACTGAATTGACAGATAGACTCAGAAAATATAGAATGGATTTCAGAATTAAATTATCTGAGTAGAAGTGAGAACTTATGAAACTCTACTTTATTGTAAAAAGTTTAAAGGTTCTTAGACTAGAGTTGGAGAAATCCTTAACCTTAAATGCTTGATTCAGATATTGGGGGATAGGCACTTAAGGTCTACGCAAACTGGGACGAAATGACAGAGGAATTTGCCACCGGTCAGCGCACACTAGCCGCTTAGATAATGTAGCATTCCGACCGCCTACTAAACGCAGAAAATATATATATCTACTAAGACATTCCGCGACGTGCCGTGGCATGCCGCCGCGGGATCCCTGTGGGGCCATCTCCACGAGCGAGGGAATCGTCGGCGATACTAGCGTCTTGCGTGTCTCCACACGGCGATATAATCGCGGCGATTCGATGAGTGAAAAAAGATCAACTTGACGCGATACTCTCGAACGTTGAGATATTCCCTTAACGTGCTCTACAAAACAGTGCCAAGAAATCCCTTGCCACGGAATTTATTTAAAACATTAGCATTTATGTCGTATTCTTACCAGATAAGTTTGAATGTCCTTTGATAAAAATTTAAATCCCCTGCCGTTCCGTCCCGGCTTCATAGATCCTTAATAGACACAAAAAACTCTCTACAAACTTCCTAACCATCGAACCGTCAATAATTCTCCACACATATCAACAAATACAATTCTTTGCTTCAGTGAAATGCATTCACAATCCCAACAATATCTTATGTAGCGGCAAAGTGCCGTCTTCAAACGATAAGCCTAGAAGCTTATCGTTACGTGGAACCTACACGAATAATATTATAGTTTGAAGACTGAACTAGGCAGTAATGACCCTGGGTTGCCCTGGGTGCAGCATCTGGTCAGGGTCATATTACTAGCCTGATGTTCAGTTAGTAGAGCAGAATTTTAAATGAAGTATCGCTTATGGCAATGTCTGGAAAAGGCTGAAATTTCATTTGAAAATTTGTTAAGTGACACACAATTTAACGGACTTATGTATATGAAATCGAAAGAGTATATAAAATGATCATGATTTTTAAAAGTCGATATGAAAAAGAATTGATATTGTTTTGTTTCTTTTATCAGTAAATCAACCTAATGTGAAGTGGTTTATAAATATACTACTATCTTAATACCGATGCAATTATTTTACAGAAAAATAATTTATATGTATGATGAATTTTAAAGGAGCCTGAGTGAGACCTCTGACTTTTCTGCTGTTTCTTCTCAGAGTTGTACATTTAGAAATTCGACAAAATATCAAAATAATGTTACAGAAGAGAATAGAAAAAAACATAGCTGTTTTTCTTCCGATTAAAAATTTCAATTTGGTCTCAATTATCATCACAAGTTATCTATGTATAGGTAGCTTACAGGAAGTTATTATTCCAGAAATGGAGAATTCTATTGTATTTCCGATCCCTAGTCACCTTTTACGATTCCCTCAAGACGGAAGAAAGCTTCCTTTACCACGTAGATATAGAATTTTTATAACTCTTTTACTATCTCCGAATATCTTGGCGACTTTGATTTAAGGCTTTTATAGGATATTCATGGGATATTCGCCATACTCTTGGGAAGGATTTATTATTTATTACCACGACTTGATTACTATATATGGTAACGAACATGCATGTAAGGAATATTTAATAAACTTGAGTGTCACGCGAGCTTTTTGTCTAGCTAGAATGTTTTTATCGGCCTGTTTATACCATAAATTATTCAATGAAAAAAATAACACTCAAGTCTCCGTCACTTACGAAAACGCTTTCACCGACAATAAGTGCTTATAAAATCCCGAAAACAGATGTTTCGGTACTAAAATAATACATAAAACATAGCCCAAATTACTTTTACACTCGAAATAATATCGTCATAAAGACTAAAACCGCACTAAAATGTATTTACACTGACAGTTTTCAAAACCATTCACTGCACTGAAAAAAAAATTGTGTCAAAGCAAAACGGGAACATTCACTGCATTCAGCACGTAGACAGAAAAAATAAATCTCGTAGCGGTCGTAGCTCCAGCGAGTTCGTAGCGCTACGCCGTAGCTCTAAGCGGGTGCCCGCGCGCGATTCTCGCCCAACACTGGCTCCACCGGCTTTGGCTCTCAACCAGGGATGCCAGACGCGAATCAAATTACCCGATAACTTGCTAACATCTAAATAATAGAGTGGGGAGAAATTTCGACCAGCTGCGTCATAGCGATGGTCTGCGTAAAAGTTTGCTTATAACTTTTGGGAATTAATGAACAAAATTTGGCTTCTTTTATAATAATGTAATTTTCTTAGATGTGGCTTTTTTATTAAAACTGAGAATATAGAAGTGGATTTGAAATCCGCTACTATGTAATCTTTTCTTAAGCCAATTTACCGATGTGTATTATAAGCAAAACTTTTCTACGCATACAAATAGTTGTTATTATCATACAGTTTAATATTTGAAGACACAATTTTCTCTCTACATTTCGTTCGATTTGAATAGCAAAAATACCTTCCAAAATAGTCATTGTTTTTAACAAAAATGGGCATCGTAACTTTTTAACTTAAAGTCAAAAACCATTCACATTTCTTTGCTTCGGATCATAAAGAACGTGCTACAACATTACACTTTCCCGCTTTCGTGGTAAATTTCCATAGGCTGGCCACCCAGCTAGCAACAGATATCTGTTGCGCCCCATCACGACATACAATTAATATCGGGGAACTATAGTTTACGACCCCATTTGTCACCAATATTACAAAAGAAAAACTATTTTCTAAAAGTTACGCTATCGAGATAAAAGTATGCGTTTGGCATATTTGCGGAGAATATTTTGATACTTTATAAGAATATTCTTTGCATGTAAAATTACGAAAATATGATTTTTGATAAAAATAGTGGGTAATATAAAAATAGCTTGAGTGATATAGCCTTCGACAACTATTAATGTCATTATATTATGAAAGTCTAGTAAATATTAGAAGCGAGGGCCAATTCAAGGTTAAGCAAAGCTTACGAGGTTGGTCCCCGGATGGGTGTCCATCTTAACATTCCGAAATTGCTCCGAGCCTCAGAAATTACGCTAAGCTGTTGGTCCCGGCTGTCATTCGTCAGAAGGTTTAAAAAGGGTTCTTTAGCAGAATCAAAAAGCACATCACGCTACCCTTAACAGTCCAAATTTCCCAATCAAATATAAATCTTATGCGTTAGCGATAAAGATGAAAACAGAATTTGGCAAATTGTTGTACGGTTGATATTATAATTCTGCTACAGTGGTCTTTTTTGACCCGCTGACAGACAGCCGCTCCATGTAATATTGGTACTCAACTGCATCCGATTAAACAGTTTAGTCGGTTTGCCCGCGACTTCGTTCGCTTTAAATTAGCCTATTATCGTAAACAGGGACCGACGCCGATTGACTGTCTTGGTGCGAATTTCATCAATCAGCCAGTCGATTCTGTAGACATCTCATGTCCTCTAGGTGGAGTGAACGACAAGCGAGCTGTCATGCCATGTTGTTTATATAGTTTAACAGCTCACTTGTCGTTCACTTCCCCTAAGTGTTCACTTCGACATGTTTACAGAATCGCACTGCTGAAACTGAACGCGATCAACACGTTTACGAGCTGTCAGTGACAACTCTTGAACGCAGCTTGATCGCGAATCGGTGAAATCCGCTGTAAATGTATCATTACCCAAGGGGTAACCAACGGAACCCGATTACTAAACCTCCGCTGTCCGTCCGTCCGTCCGTCCGTCTATCTGGCAGCCGGCTGTATCTCAAGAACCGTTATAGGAAGAACGTTGAAATTTTCACACATTGTGTATTTCTATTGTCGCTATAACAACAAAATAATAATTAAAACTAAGGTTTTTGTTACGGAACCCTTCGTGTGCGAGTCCGACTCGCACTTGGCCGGTTTTTTTTTTAAGTATAGAGATTATTTTCATAATTCATTTTGCCTTACATATTCATTTACAGTGACATATATTTTATAAACCACATAAAAAAAACATTAAAAAATATTAAGAGAAGTAATGCGATGTATTATTATTTCTATTAAGTTTTTATATCGTACCTGAGGCCAGCGGCTTCGCCCACTTGACAAATTATGTACTAAAACCTTCCTTGAGAACCACTCTTATCTATTGGTGAAAACAGCATGCAAATCAGCAGTTTTTCAGTTTATCGCGAACAGACAAACAGACGCGGTGGAGGACTTTGTTTTATATTATATTATTATAGTGATTTTGAAATAAAGAATTTGATTTTTGTATCCTTTCTATCTATCTCTGTACCAAAAGACATCAAAATCGCGTCAGCGATTTAGGTGTGAAAATGTAACAAAGAAACACACTATGTATCGCATTTGTAGTATTTGTTAGGATTCGGATGAAACCGGCCAAGTGCGAGTCATACTCCCACACGAAGGGTTCCGTATCATAAAACGAAAAAAACACGTTTCTTGTATGGTAGCCCCTTCAATTATTCATTTAATTTGATTTTTTGTATATTTTGTTATAGCGGCAATAGAATAACCTACACTCTGTAAAAAAATTAAGTCTTTGGGATCACGGTTTTTGAGATACAGCCCGCTGACAGACGTATGGACGGACTGACACTGGAGGCTTAGTTATAGGTTTCGGGTGGGTTATCTTTCGGTTACGGTACCCTAAAAAATCAATAGGTAGGTGTTAGACGTTACGTGTTCCACACATGTTATATTCCACCATATGCGAGAGTATAAAAACGCTAATCCAACCCAATTTATCTCTGAAGTAAAAGTTACAATTCCAGCCTGAAAGTTTAAAACAAAATTCAAACTGTTTTGAAACTTTCCGATGTATAAAAGTTCGATCAATCTAAAGGCCAACTCACACTCATATGGCGGATCGCAGCGGTTTTACTGCGTAAACTTTAGTTGACACAGTTACCTATATTTTTTTTTGCAAATGTCACCGAAGAGTGACAAACTTCGTAAGATTATAAAATAACTTAAGAGATTGTAAACTTTCGACAAATTGTCAACTGAGATAGTTTACAATTTCTCGATTTCATTCCGAGAACTTTTAAATTGAAATAAAATGGCGACCAATCAGAGCACAAGAAACAGACAGTCTTGTCTACAAGAAATCAGGCTCTCATTGGTTTGTTCATATGCCGTAACTCTATAGCGTGCATGTGACGTCACATCTAAACAAACCAATGAGAGCTTCGTTTATTGTAGACTTGTGAAATCGAGAAATTATAAATTATCAAATATGATAGGAAAAAAGTATTCCGAATGCTCATTTGACAATTTATCGAAAGTTAACAAACTCTCAAGTTATTTTATAATCTTACGAAGTTTGCTACATTCCGGTGACACATCATTTTAAAGTATTTATGTGTTAAAAGTAGTCAAGGACGCGCTAATTTTAGTGCTCATTAACAATCGAAAACGCTTGTTATCTATCTATTGACTCAAACTTGGTGGTTTGCCTTTCAGGGTGTTATCAAAGTAATCAATCGACCAATGTCTTCACGAAAGCCAGGCCATGGACGCCACACAAACTTTGAAGATCAACACCATCCGATAGACTCCGCCTGTGTGTGTGTGTGTGTGTGTAGTCTTTCTACAACTAGGTCAGGTCGATAGGTGGAAGGTTCTATGATGACTCGATGATATAGTCAATAGGCTTGAGCTTTTCACGCCAAAGATCGCATCTCTCCGAGGTGGTTTTCCGCGCTCCTAGCGGCGTATCATGGTTTTGTCGGCTCGTCATTGAGATATGGCATTATATTCTGGGGCAATGCGGCAAAAGTTCAAGAAGTATTAATAGCACAGAAAAAAAGCATCAGAGCAATTTGTAAAATAAAGCGAACGGATTCATGTAAATCACATTTTCAAAACTTGAAGATATTGACTGTTCCATCACTCTATGTTTATGAAGCATGTATTTTTGTTAAAAACAATATGTATTTATATAAGCCTGTAACTAGTCAACGACGTTCAAATAAATTACACTTGATTCAGACTAAAACTAAATTTTATCACAGAAGTATATTTGCAATGGCTCCAAAATTATACAATAAGTTACCTGAGCAAGTGATAAGTAGCAAGAACATAAATGAGTTTAAAAGAAATCTTTTTAAATTATTGAATGACAAATTTTAAAAATTATTTGTTTTGACTTATCTAATTTATCTATTTGTATTTTGACATTATTTTCTTGACTATTTATAATTAAAACTTGACATTCAATTAGTTGTTAATTAAAATGTGCCTATTTAGGTATTGACATTTTAGATCTTGACATTATTTGAATGATTTTTGTATTGTAATTAACATTTTAGCAATTTATTAATAATAACTTACAAATTACATCAATAATTTTGTTAATATTTGTATGCCTTCTGGCGGAACATTGTTGGGACTTTGTACTTATATTTGTATAACATCTTTTACCATACCCTATGTTCACAAATAAGTAAATAAATAAAATAAAATAAAAAGTTTTACACACATGGGTCCAACTGACAGCGAAACTCAACAAGATGCGAATTTTGCCAACCTATAACTAAAGGGTTTCTAAAAAAAATCGGCTTTTAGTCTACTAATATTATGATTCTATCAAGGACGCCATCGCATTGGCAATAGAAAAGCGATATAATCTCAACGCAAAATACATACCTAAGTCAACTCCAAAACTAACTTATTCCACAAAAATTTGGAGCACCAGGAATTAATTAACAAATAAAACTCAAGTTTAATTAAAATACTGTGACAGGGACGTGTTTTGTGAATTTAAAACGAAATTAGTACGCCGGTCCTTTCCAAGATGGCTCTATGCATTTTTTTTATTTTGCTTTTACGATAAAATGTTTTGTTAAGAAAGCTTAGTCGCGTGTTAAATTGGAAGTTAAATGACTCATAATTACTTTTTAAGTCAGGCTGTTACAAAATTAATTACGTTAAAGGTAACTTAGACGTTTTTGTTTTATTAAAAAAAACTTTTGAAAGTGCCTACAGACACCAATTTGACTTTACTAATCTATGCAAATTGAAAGATTTATGTTGAAGTAGAAATTGGCATTGTGTTATTGTATAAGTTGGGACATTAGGGAGGTAGGTTATTTTAGGAGTCTTCGAACCTCCTACAAAACATACATAATACATTATATCACACGTTCACTTTTTCATTTGGAAACACGTAGCGTTAGCACGGCAGTTTCGTTGCGTTTACTCTGCGTCTACACTGCGTATACATGCGACGTTTGCTTGCTCTAGCCAGAAGTAGGTACTTTTAAGGATGATTTACAAAAATAAAAAACCGTTACTTATTGCCAATCCTCGATTTCCGGCCCTATATCTGTGTAAAGAATCGTAAAAATGCGTGTGTAACGCACATTAGACATATTTGGTTCAGAAGGCTCCTCAAATGACATCCTATTTATTTCGAAAATCACCAATTTGTATTACCATTAATCAGGCATTTAAAGAAGAATAACAAAGGTGGTTTGCATAATGTATTGAAAACGATACAAAAGGGCAAGCGTAGTAATTACGTGAATATGTAATAACAATGAACTACAGCCGTTTAATACATATCTTAAGACTAGCTGACCCGCGCAACTTCGTCTGCGTCACATTTTCCATTATTGCTCCGCTCCTATTTGACTTAGCGTGATGATATATATAACCTATAACCTTCCTCGATAAATGATCTATCTAACATTGAAAGAATTTTTCAAATCGGACCAGTAGTTCCTGAGATTAGCGCGTTCAACCAAACAAACAAACTCTTCTGCTTTAAAATATTAACCATCTGACCCGCGAAACTTCTTCTGCGTCACATTTTCCTTTAATGCTCCGCTCCTTATTGTCTAAGCGTGATGATATATAGCCTATAGCCTTCCTCGATAAATGATCTATCTAACATTGAAAGAATTTTTCAAATCGGACCAGTTGTTCCTGAGATTAGCGCGTTCAACCAAACAAACAAACAAACTCTTCTGCTTTATAATATTAGTATCTATACTAATGTTATAAAGCAGAAGAGTTTGTGCGAGGAAGGCTATAGGCTATATATCATCACGCTAAGACCAATAGGGGCGGAGCAGTAATGAAAAATGTTACGCAGACGACGTTGCACGGGACACCTAGTGCTAGTACCTATAACATTATAAAGCAGAAGAGTTTGTTTGTTTGGTTGAACGCGCTAATCTCAGGAACTACTGGTCCGATTTGAAAAATTCTTTCAGTGGTAGATAGCCTATTTAACGAGGAAGGCTTTAGGCTATAATATATCATCAATACAAATAGGAGCTGAGCATTAATGGAAAACGTGACGCCGACGAAGTTGCGCGGGTCAGCTAGTCTACACTAATATTATAAAGAGGAAAACTTTGTTTGTTTTTTTGTTTGTTTGTTTGTTTGATTGTAATGAATAGGCTCAAAAACTACTGGACCGATTTTAAAAATTCTTTCACCATTCGAAAGCTACATTATCCACGAGTAACATAGGCTATATTTTATTTTGGAAAAAATAGGGTTCCGTAAGATATTTGGGTTTTTCGGACACAAGGTGTAAAAATCAACCAGAAAAGTTACTTATTTTGCGTACGCTGCCTAAACTATAAAAGATAGAACCATACATTGTTCTAATTAATTGTAGATCTTATAAATATCTACAAAAAAGTCCGCGACACACTATACCTATCTATGTCGAGTGAGGCACAACAACCACTTTTTAATTTAAAAATCTTGATTTTTTTTTGGACTACATTTAAACGCGTTTATTTTACTCATGCTATTAATCCTTATCAAAATAAAGTATTTCATCACTAAGTACAGTTTATGTAGATAATATTTGGTCTTTGAATGATTAAAATCGGACGTTTGGTTTTGAAGTTATGGCGAAATTAAAATATTACGATCTCTGCTGCACGGCCCGTTGCGAAGTGGACGTCACCAAGGCGGGGGTGCGCGTGCGGGAGGGGAGTTTAGATCTATGAGTAAGGTACCCGCGCGGCTCAAACGCGATAAGCCTGGCTGGTGGCTTTAATTCTATATTAAGGCCTCACAGGCAAGTCCGGTTAAGCAGAAGCCAATCTTCTCAGGTTGACCTGCGAGAGCCATAACAAAAAAAAAAGCTCAAACGCGAGGTCGGCTCCCTACGCAGCGGTCGTGCGCGAAGTCTAATAATTTTCGTGCGATTTTTTTTAGATTTCGTTCTTAAAACTACACCTACGCAAAAGTTCTTCTCAGAGCTAAACAACAGTTCTTCTCAGAGCCAAACAACAGTACTTTTCAGGGTATAACCAACAGTTCTTTTCAGGGCTAACCAACAGTTCTTTTCAGAGCTAGAACACGCTTTTTCTTAAACATTTGAAAATGCCTAAGAGAGCCAGGTCTCAACTTACTAAACATAGTTCTCAAGCACGGGCAGCAAGAATACGCCGTATGGGAGAATCTTCACCTGACCGTTCACAACGCCTTGCTGAACAAAATCAGAGAAACTCTCAGGTACGCGCACGAGAGTCGAGTGTCGAACTCGAAAGTTCGCAACGCCTTGCACAACAAAATCTGAGAACCTCTGAGTTATAATAATATTATAAAGCAGAAGAGTTTGTTTGTTTGTTTGGTTGAGCACGCTAATCTCAGGAACGACTGGTCCGATTTGAAAAATTATTTCAGTGTTAGATAGCCTATTTATCGAGAAAGGCTATAGGCTATATTATATGTATATCATTAAGCTAAGTCAAAAAGGAGCGCAGAATTAATGGAAAATGTGACGCAGACGAAGTTGCGCGGGTCAGCTAGTAGATATATAAAATAAAGCTGACATTTGGCATGTAGCTTCATTGGGGAACGTAGGGGATAACTAAGAAAGGATTTCTTTAAATTCCCACGGGAACGAGAAAAAACGGGATATGCGCGTACGAAGTCGCGGACGAAAGCTAGTTTCTTATAAAGCAAGATAATGCCCTAATAGTACCTATTCAAACTATTCGATTTTGTCCATAAATAAAATCTTTTCCATTACCGTGCTTTTTCACCACCTGAAGATTTTTTTCCTAATTTTAGGCAAAGGAAACATAACCTATCCATAAAAGTGTATGAATACGGAATGAATGGATGCACTCTTCGACGGAACAAAGAGGAAAGAGTACACAAGCAACAATTTTAGAGGCTCTTGAAATAGCACGTGCCTAAAAGTGTCCGTTGTGTTCGCCCTACTTCCATAAAATCTGTATCCTAAAAATATTTTGGTGTTTCTTTTCACGTATTTGCTACTATGAGATTTCATAGAAATCTGTAGCGTGTTGAAGGAGCTACGTGTCTGCATATATACACATTGGATTATAGGGGAATACATGTGCCGTTTTTTTGTTTTCAAAGGGGAAAATAAGTATTTTCCCCTCCCTCCCTATTTTGCGGCGTTTTATTTTCTCATTTGATACGTGCTGAGTTTTGTGATTTTTGAGAAATTTTTGGCGAGTATTACCCAGTTAATAGGCAGTCAATCTATGCAAAATACAGGTTTCAACTTTAACCGGTTAGTGAAAGCTAACCCCAAATAGTTGGCAAAGGCTAGAGAAATTGATACACTGAATGATATAACAAAAATAGAAGTAATATGAAGGTTAAAACGCGTATTACACGAGAGTTTTAGAATAGTAACACGCAAAAAAACGGTCATGAGCGAGTCGGATTCGCGCACCGTGGGTTCAGTACCATCATATAAAACGTGAAATTATTTTTATTTAATTTCATTATTATCTATCTATTAATCTATTGATAGGCATACGTTTGGAATCTCACCTGATGGTCAGCGACGATGTGAAGAACTTATTTGGAAATATCCTACGACCTTAAGCAGTCCATAGTTATATTCCGTAGACATTACTACGTTGCCAGTGTCCGTAGCAAATGCTATCCAATATAATAAAAAATATTGAGTAGAAGTCTAGAAAACAAAAAAACTATTAGAAATACTTCCAAGAGTAGCTTTCCCTCAGGCTAGAACTGAAGCTCGGATTCCAAAACGATTTATCTAGATGAGTCGCCTCAGGTGTGCATAGTGGAATTACTTCGCAGACACTTCTAGCGCACCGGTAAACCGACTCGACGTTATTGAGTCTAGGACTAAACGAAGAAGTACGACGGGGAATTGTTTCGGTAATTGTTTAGTCTTCTTAATTTAATGTGAAGAGGATTTGTTGTTGCTTCAATTTAGTTTAAATGAAGAACTTTTAACATAATTAAATGTTTTTTAAATAAAAAACCGGTCAAGAGCGAGTCGGACTCACGCACCGAGGGTTCTGTACCATCATCACGCCTATATTCGTCATAGAATTTTAACACTGCGGTGTATATTGCAGAATGTAACTTTTGTTGGTAAATTCTGAAAAAGTGTAGGTACTACTTAGAGACATCGTTTTATTTTTCCTGTAGTCTTTATATAAATTTCTTTCACATAGAATTATTTCAGATTTTAAAACAAGCAAACTTCGGAGATAAGGGGGGAATGGTCAGTTTTCTTACATTTTTCGTTCTAAGTCGACAGGCTTAAAGAAAAAAGTTTTGTTTTTTTTTTGAGAATAAGCAAAGAGCGCCCTTTCATATATTATGATACTTCCATGCCCACTCACTTCGAATTTTTAAGATATCCTTTCAGTCGCTGTTACAAAAAAAAATATAATTAAAAAAATTAACAATTTTTTTATTTGCAAAATATTTGAAAAAACTTCATATTAAACTATACCAAACAAGTTGATATCATTAGTCGTTCTTGAGATATCCAGCTGTGACAGACGGAGAGACTTAGTCACAACGTAAGGGTTCCTTTTTGCCATTTTGATAAGGAACTCTAAAAACCGCCCAAGTGCGAGTCGGACTTACTCACGAAAGGTTCCGTACCATAACTCTTTAACCTAAATCTTAACCTTATTTTTATTATTTGTTGTTATAACGGCAATAGAAATGCATACTCTGTGAATTTTAACTGTCTACCTACTAAGGTCCTTGAGATACAGCCCGCTAACAGACGAACGGACGGATCGACAGCGGAGGCTTAGTAATAGGTTTCCGTTGGTTATATTTTGGGTACGGATCATAAGTCATAAGTCATTTATTCATTTGTTTAACATAGGTACAGTTATAGTTGTAAGTTGTTAATAAAGAGTGCGCTATGTTATGCCAAAGGGCGTACAAATTTTTGTTAGTAATTAAATAAATTAAAATAAGTCTGAACAGTAAAAAATAAAAAACCCAAAAAATACTTTTTGTTGTACTACTTGGTATACAAATTTGCCTCATCATCTGCCTAGCCTTTTCCCAACTATATTGGGGTCGGCTTCCAGTCAAACAGGCCTCTTGAATGAATATTCGATAATCCCAAATACAGTGATATTGCCTTGTATGGTTACGGAGAGACACAGACCAGCTCTGGAGCACCATATTATTGCATTATTAATGTCCTTGCATATTAAAGTTAATCGGATGTCAAGAAGTGTTTGAAAATCAATATGCCTAGCACTCTGGAAACATTTTAATTTAGTTTTTATGGAATTCTCCACTGTCCACTGTCCGCTGTCCGGATGTATCTATGAAACATTATAGGTAGGCAGTTGGAATTGCCACAGAGTAAGAATTTTTGTTGGCATTGTAACAAAAAATAATAAACAGTCGGTTTATGACACGGAACTCTTCGTGTTTCGTGTCAACTCCCACTTGGTTTTCCAAGATTTTCACTTAGGTATTTGTATTTCACGCAAACTAACAAATATGTCTCCAAGATTTCGTGCAAATCTCATTAAATCAGTCTTAGTCCATGTTTGACCCAAGTTTAAACCACTTATGTTTATCTTCACGCAATTAGAGGGCCTTGGGGATCTCCAGCGTCCCCAAACTTACCTACGTGTTTGGCTTGTCCCATGGGCAACACACTTCGCCATAATACACTTGCGGTGCAAGGCACTACGTGTTGCCTACCTCCCTAGTCCCTAGAGTCCCTAGAGTCGTTTTGCGGATGCTTCAAGATCCCGTACTACGATATAGAAAAAGAAAACACTACATTAAAAGAAATATATAAGAACAAAATAAATAAATAATAAAAAAACAGTATAAAATAATCAAATAATGATTGGTGAACTTAGATTCATTTATTTTTGCTTTATTTAAAACCTTACATAATAGAAAACATAACCCACGCTATTTTTGTTTGGCGGTACTTTTAATTTATTATTTTCTTTCCGTTGTGTCTGCCTATCCCCATTGGGAAAAAGCTTGAGTGTATATATTATGTTTCATCTTTACTACGAATATTCACATCGTTCACCGCTATTGAGCCCTTTGCAATTTTCATATGAGCCAACACCAATATGACAACGACGGCTGCTCCTATAACTTTCGTTACCAGTCCAACCCAGTGCCTACCTACTCTCTTGAAATACATATTATGAGTCGAGATGTATATGAGAGAAACCTCTCAAGAAGCAAATTTATTTTATCCATTTTAGAGTCCCCCTTAGACAAAATCTGTTGACTATTGAGTATTGACCCCTTCATAATTTCGAAACCTTTTTAAGTTGTGAAGAGGTCAAAAGTAGCTCGAAATGGTTCATGTTATATTACACACGGCTGCTGCATCGCTTATTTTTTTTTTTACTTTTGGCTGGACACGCTACCGCGTGTCTAGATAATACGTTAATACCTACAGACTAACGCCAGACCTCTCTTATTATCACACAAACATACGCAAACGTGGCAACTTAGGCCGACGGCCGATTTCCAGGTAACACGTGCCAAAGCTAATAAATATAATTTTTTAAGTCTGGCTACTGATTTTTAGGTAAGTTTTACTTTTATAGGTACGTATACAGGGTGTATTATAAGATCAACAGATGAAAACGCGATGTAAGCCAGTACACGTATAAAATGTCAATAATTTCCAGCTTATCCTTAATCAATAACTTGACAAGTATTTATGGGGATCGCAATTTACTTCGGATAAATGTTGGGGCACGTAAAATGTTTCATTAAAGTCCTCGATATTAATAAAATTCCTTTTTTCGTGTATTTTAATAAACAGCCTCAAAGTATAAACACGAATTGGGGAAAAGCAATTTGCTCGTTTAAAAATGTGGGGCGGTATTTTATGAATCCATATTAAATTGATTTATTTGCGTTTTAACATTTAAGTTGTAATTCATTTATATTCCTCGGAAAGTGATCAACCTTATTAAACGGTAACAACATATAATAACACCGGCTTCATCTAGTTTAAATTAGCAAAAAAAAACTTTCTGTTGTTGTCTTCCAAACAAAACACTACAGAGTATAAAATAACCTTAATTTCGCAAGTCGGTGTTTTTGGTTTTGTATCTTAATTTTTTAACACCACAATTCTTTGTTTCCGTGGAAAATGGGTAGGCCTTTGGTGTGGGACGCAACCTGCGTCGATACTCTTGCGCCATCCCATCTTCCTAGTCTATCGTGTTGTACGGCACTGCCATTGCAGCTGCAGAAAACTCCAAGCGGCGTGAATATATTTTCGAGCCGCTGGGGGTTGAACCCTAAGGCTAAGAACTCACGGAGCGATTTTCACTCGCGACCGCCGCGGTTGCGGGCCCGCAGCTTCTGTAGAGGCGCGGGCGTAAATCGCGTCGTGAGTTGTGCTTTAATTTTTAACATACATAACTGCTTTCTACAGAAGCTGCGGGCCCGCAACCGCGGCGGTCGCGGGTGAAAATCGCTCCATGAGTTCGTAACCTTATACTCATAGCCATTTCAAAGAAATTTCGAAACGGCTGGTTGACACTTCTCGTAAACCAAGAGCAGGCTTTAAGTTTGGCCAGAGGCTATGCATTACCATTTAACGTGGCAACGCCGCCAGTCTCTTGGGCACATTACCAACTGACAGCGTTAAGGACGATTTTTTTGACGCTATATTTAAATTTGTGAAAGTTTGGTTTATTTCTTGGTATTCGTTGTTATTGTTGATAAGTGATAATAAATAATTCACAAAATAAATGACATTTTAACATACACCAATATCAGCCATTAAGCAACAGGTTTTTGGCTCATTGCCTGCCATAACAATCACAGCTCAAAACAAATTATCTAAATATTATCATGTAGACTCGTTAACTTATATTTGGCCAAATGCCAGCTGATGTGTTGAAATTCTTTTTTTATTTGAACGTTTAAGTGTATAGTAATGCATGAGCGGGCAAGTAATGTATGAGTAATGTATATAGTAATGTAAATATAAAATAGGTTCTACCTAATTTGAAGACCGCCAATTTAAACAAACAGAATTGTCAAATAAATTACCGATAAGATAATTATGTTATATCTTACTACTAACTAAACTAAAAGTATAAGAACTAAGCATATTACATCTGTAACAAGCAATAAATTAATTTTGAATTTTAACATAAATGGATGTATGTTTGTTACTCAAGCACGCCAGAACGACTGAATGGATCTGGATGAAAGGATGTTGCTACGCGTGCATACATCTTTCGCCTAAGAACAACAAAGACATAAATTTACTTTTCGACACATTTGCTCAAAAAATGCCTTTACGAAGCCTGTATACATTGTTCGAAAGTTCAAAATTACGGACCATAAAATGGAGCGTGCGGTAAAGTAGGTACTCTCACCTAAGTACCTACTTTACCGCACGCTCCGATGTATGGTGCCGTGCGTATTCTTTACGGTATTTTTTTAAATGTCCATAAACAAGATTATTATAAAAATTCCATCCGTCTGCATCTGTCAGCAAAAAACGCTGCGTAGAGATGCTGAAGGAAGCGTTTTTTAGCGAAGAATTTTTTGCTCAGAAGATATTTCGCAGGTTTGTATTGAAGACAAATGAGACAATAGATGTACTTAGTTCTAATTACCCGACTTACACTTATGTTTTTTTCGAGTGTATTTATGTATGATGTCATATTTCTTTGGCACACTCTGTAGCCTAACCCTGTGGCTTGATAGATTTTAGCTTGAAAGGTGTCGTTAGATTCGTCTAAATAGTGAGAATGACACTGGATAGGTATATAAAAATTAAAATATCTGAGCTTCGGTGCCATTTTAATGACTTCAACTTTTTTTAACGTATCGAGTGGGGTATCAATATAAAGGGTTCGAGGAGATAATTAAAAAATGTAATTTATTAAAATGTAGGAAATAAATCAATGATTTTGTCAAAAAAATCCGACCGGTACATACAATTTATAATTATAATTTTACTAAAAATGTTTCACGCAGACGCAAACAGAAGCGCGTTCTTATTTTAAAAATGCACACGTTTCCCCATTTGCAAATTCGCGCCATTTTCAATTAGGAACGTCAAAGATAGTTGCGACTTTAATTATAATATTAATTATATAGAATATGTGTTCAAGCGAGGAATCAGATATAAATATGGAATCTATTCCACATGATATCTTGAATGAGGCACCAATTGCATAAAATGATCTCTTGCCGCCAAAATCGCGAGAACGCTATTTAATGATTAACAATTATTTTTAATTGATAATGAAAAAGTTTGTTTCATTATCTATTTATATAATGTGTCGAAAAACGTTGTATGACACACGAGCGGATATTGGTATTTACAAACTCGTGACTATGGTAAACCCTCGACTTCGTCTCGGGCTTACATTTGTCTACTCGTTTGTAAAGACCAACTTACCGTTCTTGTATCATAAATAACTATTTCGACACATTTGCTTATAAAATGCATTTACGAAGCCTGTATACATTGCTCGAAAGTTCAAAATTACGGACCATACAATGGAGCGTGCGTTAAAGTAGGTACTCTTACCTAAGTACCAACTTTACCGCACGCTCCGATGTATGGCGCCGTGCGTATTCTTTACGGTATTTTTAATGTCCATAAACAATATAATTATAATTTTAAGAATTCAATCCGTCTGTATCCGTCAGCCAAAAATGCTTCCGTCTGCGTCCGTTCCGGAAGCGTTCCATACGCGTTCTTTTTTTGTGAAGAACTTTTTGCTCAGAAGTTTTGTCGCACTTTAATATTGAAGAAAAAATGAGACAATAGATGTAGTTCTAATTACCCAACTGTTACACTTTGGTTTTTTCGAGTGTATTTACCTATGTATGATGTCATATTTCTTTAGCACACTGTAGCCTAAGCCTGAGGCTTGATAGATTTTAGCTTGAAAGGTGTCGTTAGATTCGTCTAAATAGTGAGAATGATACTGGATAGGTATATAAAAATTAAAATATCTGAGCTTCGGTGCCATTTTAATGACTTCAGCTTTTTTAACCTATCGAGTGGGGTATCAATATAAAGGCTCGAGGAGACAATTTCGAAAATGTAACTTATTAAATAAATGATTTTGTCAAAAAAATCCGATTGGTACAATATACCTATATAATACAATTTACAATATATATAATTCTACTAAAATGTTTCACGCAGACGCAAACGGAAGCGCGTTCTTATTTTAAAAACGCACACTATTCCAAACACACACTCCCCATTTGCAAATTCGCGCCATTTTCAATTAGAAACGTCAAAGATTGTTGAGACTTTTAATTATAATATTAATTAGAATATTGTGTTCAAGCGAGGAATCAGATATAAATAGGGAATCTACTCCACCTGATATCTTGAATGAGGCGCCAATTGCAGAAAATGGTCTCTTGCCGCCAAAATCGCGAGAACGCTAAGTATTTAATGATAAACAATAATTTTTAATAGATAATGAAAATGTTTGTTTAATTATCTATTTATATAATGTGTCGAAAAACGTTGTATGACACACGAGCGGATATTGGTCTTTACAAACTCGTGACTATGGTAAACCCTCGACTTCGTCTCGGGCTTACATTTATCTACTCGTTTGTAAAGACCAACTTACCGCTCTTGTATCATAAATAACTATTCTGTGTTCTAAATAATGCATCTATTGAAATGAAACTAAATTGAATTCACGGACACTTTTCAAAATTGTAAAATATCCAAAATGCTTTCGGATTTTGAGGTTATAATTACATTTTTTTTTTTTATTGCCTATAGAAACATACCAAATGGACTAAGATCCCAGAGCTGCCAGATCTCTCTTATTATCTCACCAACAAAATGTGTGCTATGGAATTAAATAGTGTTAGTAAGTTCTTTTTTAACATACGCAAACTTGGTAACTTAGGCCGACGGCCGATTTCCAGGTATCAGGTGATTTGTATGTAAGTTTTACAGTACGAGTGTATTCATAACAAGGCTTTAATTTGGGCATAGTTCATTTAAATATCACAAAGCAAAAAAATGGCTGTCGTGAGCCAAGCTAGCAGGTATGCTAATGTCAAAAGTAGTATGTTGGTTTGAAAATAAGAGAGGTCTGGAAGCTCTGGCAGCTTTATGATTTCAGTCTAAAAGTGTTACAATGTTTTCATAATTATAAAGTATCCGATTTATTCTAATAATTAAAATGTAAATTATAAAAAAAAATCTAGCAATTATGGTAAAAGTTTTATACGTGTTGATTCATATGCCACTTTTTACCTTATCCTGTGGCACAAAGATAGATTATAGTACCTGGTATTAGATAGTAATTATGTAACAATGAAATAGCTTAACTTATTTTTTTTTAATTACTTTTAAATTTGGTAACAAATCAAATCATTGTTGAAAAAAATAATGTTTTTCATTTTAATCATTCCATCACTATTCCAAATCTAGATGTGACATTTTAGAGCTCCCTGCTGAAGTATTTCGGCATTTCGAGAACTTTTGAAGTCGGTTTAACTTTCAATTTGTTGGTACTCTGTCTGAGTCTTCGACGATATCTTCAACACTAGACCTAAGTATTTGGAAATCTCATTCACAGCTCTGTTTCATGTTTTAATCCGGCTCGATGGACCATTATGTCGGGGAATGATGGCAAACAGTGAAGACCGTTATGTTATGTCGACATTCGCGTTCATTTTTACGATTAGTGTAGGTTTTTTAGTACTACTAAAAATGTATAATCCTGGCTAATATTATAAATGCGAAAGTGAGCTTGTATGTAGGTAACGCTTCCAGGCCTAAATCGCAGAACAAATTTTAGTGAATTTTGATACAGACGACGGACCGCCGGTTTGGTAACGATTATCGAGCGCTTTATTTAGAAAAGAGCGAAGACGCTGGGATTACTATTACTTTATAATTTTAGTAACTGATGCCCGCGGCTTCGCCCTCTTGAGAAATTATAGACTTAAACCTTCCTCGAGAACCATTCTATCGATTGGTGAAAACAGCATTACAATCGGTGGAGAAGTTTATCGCGAACAGAGAGACAGTCAGACGCGGCGGAGCACTTTGTTTTATAATAATAATGTAACAATGTTAATCCTTATTCGATAAATAAATTGTCGAACTCGTACTCTACGGTGGCGTACATGTGACGTCACATTTGAACAAACCAATGAGGACCTGGTTCTTGTAAACTTTTGCTCAGATTGGTCGCCATTTTATTTCAGTTAACAATTTCTCGGAATGAATTCGAGAAATTATAAACTATCAAATTTTGATGCATAAAAAAGCATTCCAAATGTTCATTTGACCATTTATCGAAAGTTTACGATCTCTCAAGTTATTTTATAATCTTACGTTTGCCAATTTCCGGTGACAAATGCGAACATAGAGGTATGTGCATATATTCTCGTATCTAGCTTCCTATGTAGATGACTTGAAACATGTAAGAGGCTAAATTGCAAAAGCTAACAAAGGGAACACTACGGGCTCACAGTTTATGAGTATTAATATAAGCTTTGAGCAAAATTTATTTGCGGTTACCTCACTTAGCATGAGATACTGTTCTTTACCTACTTGGGTATACACCGTGTTCCGGACGATATACATAAACTTTGACTGGATGTTCAGAACATGGAAATAAGCATTTTTCATTATGGACACATTAATCAATTTTTATTTTTTTTGTAACGATAATTTTCATATAAGCTAAATACCTTAACGTAAATCACCCGATATGCATGCCTCTTTATCCGAATTGGTTGGTTGATAGACTTTCAACATATCGTACTGCATAGCTCAAAGAAATTACAAATATTTTTTGACGCAGCTTTTTTAAGTACTTCCGTTGTTGAATTTAATTTATTAAAGCTATAGAAGCATTTGCTAAAGTTTATGGATAACGTGAAGAACACGGTGTATAATCAAAAATATGGGGAAATCTTGGAGTGAATGAACTGAATGAATGAACTATAAGAAATTGTTAACACCATATAACCCTTATAACGTCAGAAACAGAATTTGACTTTTTTATTTTAATTACCTAGCAGAGCGTTTAGTGCCTGAACATTAGGTTACTGAAGAAAAGAGAATATTAAATTTTAAACAAAATAAATCAAGTAAGTGTCAAAAACCAATGGCCAGGGAGTGTGTATAAGACTAAAACGGTTTTGGCTAAATTGCAATATTTTAAGCGCTGAGATTAAAACTGAAAATAGAGGTTCACCTACATACAGTTTGACTGGAAGCCGACCCCAATGTAGTTGGGAAAGATGAGGCTATGATGATGAAGATTAAATTAATTACTAACCAAATTATATTCAACTTTCCATGGCAGGGGAATCGCAAAAACCACAGATTAAAAATGACCACCACATAAAAGTAAAGCTCATTAATTTTAAGTAGGTTAGTGCTTTAAATTCAACTAAATTAAAAATGGAGCGTACGAAAACTAATGCTTATTAATTTTAAGTATTTTGAAGTTTAGTTTAAATGTAGAATATCAGCAAAATAATAAAAGATAACAGGTAATAAGCTGAATAATTGAACCTCATTGGAAGCCCTCTTGAGACAAAGATGAGACGATGATGTAGTTCTAATTTTAAATTTGCAAATTCGAACCATTTTTATATTGCAGATTGTTGCGACTTTTTGACGGATATCTAAAAACAAAAAGTCTGTCTCATTTTTGTCGCAAATGTGTTGTCAAACTTTGTATGATACACTTGTGGATATTGGTATTTACAAACTCGTGACTATGGCAAGCCCTCTACTCTTTTGTAAAAACCAACTTCCCGCACTAATATCATAAATAATATGTCTTGCATGCCTCCAGTTTTTAGGGTTCCGTAGCCAAATGGCAAAAACGGAACCCTTATAGATTCGTCATGTTTGTCTGTCTGTCTGTCTGTCTGTCCGTCCGTATGTCACAGCCACTTTTCTCCGAAACCTTAAGAGCTATGCTGTTGAAATTTGGTAAGTAGATGTATTTCGTGAACCGCATAAAGATTTTTACACAAAAATAGAAAAAAAAAAACAATAAATTTTGGGGGTACATAGCCCATACATAGAACTGAAACTCATTTTTTTTTTCTTCGTACCCATACGTGTGGGGTATCTATGGATAGGTCTTCAAAAATGATATTGAGGTTTCTAAAATCATTTTTTTCTAAACTGAATAGTTTGCGCGACAGACACTTCCAAAGTGGTAAAATGTGTGTGTGTGTGTGTCCCCTTAACTTCTAAAATAAGAGAATTATAAAACTAAAAAAAATATATGATGACGTACATTACCATGTAAACTACCAGCGAAAATTGGTTTGGACGAGATCCAGTAAGTAGTTTTTTTTTAATACGTCATAAATCGTAAATCGCAACTTCTGCTTACGGAACCCTCAGTGCGCGAGTACGACTCGCACTTGGCCGGTTTTTTCTTCATTACTTAGGTATATAATTACTTAGTTGAATATAAAGAAGAGATTCCACATTTCCACTAGAAAACATTTTCTTTTTAAATCCTAGGCGCACTTATTTTAATGATGATTCCTTGACACTTTTAAAGGCAAGCGTTTAATATTTTAGACATATTACTTAAGTAATTAAAAATACCAGTAAGTCAGAAGCTGTTTAGTTTAGATGCATTTCGATAGTTATTTTCGATAGTTGTTTACATTTAATTATTAAAAAATAATTAAAATTATTAAAAATCAATGATTTTAATTATTACGACTGATGAAATCTAATATTGAAAATTCTCACGTGTTTGTTATCGAACTCCTCCGAAACGGCTTGACTGATTTTTATGATATTTTTTTTTGTGTATTTTCGTTAAGAGTCCTATTACATTTTTTACGGAAATTCATGATTTTTGACGCTGTAGTTTTCAGCAGCAGTAGCTTATTTTAATTATTTGATCCTGAACAACGATACTGCCAGTCTCTTTCTTGTAAGTTAGAATTACACATTTTCATTTTTCTTTTCGTGTAATTTACTATAAATATTTTACGAACGCAGTTTGCAAGAAAACATGTCTGCGATGGAACTTTGACGGTCAAATTCACATTGTTACTATCAATTCTTTTAAAAGCTGAAATTACTAATAGGTAAGTTGAATGTTTTACTTACCTGTTTATTGGAGTTCTAGAGTTTCTATAAAGTCCTTGAGTTTTCACGGAAAAAAAAGGAAAGAAAGCTTAATTTAAGCCAGAAATGTCTTGATTCAGCGTCCATTATATTCCAAATAAAAACAATTTTATCAAATAAATTAATATAATATAAAATTTCAATCTACAATGAATACGTTTCATTAGTTTTCGTTTGTCAATATAATAAAACAAAATTACAATAAATAAAATTAAAGTACTATATATTCTGCGTCAATTCAGCGCGCGCGCTCCTCAGTCTCGCGCGAGCGCCCAAATAAACTATAATCCTATTCAGACTAGTAAGTATCAAAATTGTTTCGCGGACTATAGATGTACCCCCAACGCAGCCCAACGTAACTTCGTCTATTGCAAACGAGCATTTACGATTCGTAATAGGACTCTTAAGTCTGAGAATAGGTCGTAGGCTTTTTTTTGGTAAAACTATCTTTGGCGAGTCTGCTAGTAAAAATATAAAAATGTATCGATCCCTCACGATTTCGAAGTTTTATTTAATAGGTTAGATACTATATTTTTATGTAGGTATGTACGGAGAAACGCATTAAAAGGGTTTGCCTGCTACAAATCCGTATATATAACTCAATTCGGCGCTGAGATGTAGGGACTCCATGATTGTGAACACTTTTTCCGAGTCGTTCTCCTTGTTTGTATCGTAGCCGAATCGCTCACACCTAAATTTAACTCCTGGATGTGGAACCAAAATGTTCGTGCATAAGTACTTGAAAGTTATTTAAAACGAGTAGGTAATCCGTTTAGGGTAGATACCTTTTTTCATACGAACGTTCGGAACCCTATGAAACTGATTAAGAACTGTCTATTTCTAATGGTTTAAGAACACAACAATCAATAATGGCCTATACATGGCACTGTCAAACCGCGCAGCTTCCTCTGCGTCACATTTTTCATTACTGCTCCTTTTCTATTAGTCGTTGCGTGATGATATATAGCCTTCCTCGAAAAATGCGATATCCCACACTGAAATGTTTTTTCTATTCGGACTGTCACTGAGATTATCCCGTTCAACCAAACAAACAAACTCTTTAGCATTATAATATTAGTATAGATTAGAAAGTTAATTAATTTTATAAAACACTGTTAAACAGGATTATCCTGGCAATACCGCAGCGTATGGTATTGCCAGCGATCGGCTGACGACGCCGACCGCCCGTCGCCTCTAATGGACAAAACTGAGAACCTTTTAGATTAACACTTTTCAAACTAAATGGGTCAGCGCTTGCTTATTTACTTAGGATGTTTCAGCCTTTTTAGGCATGTTTTTTATGTTGGTCCATTAATTTTATCCAGCCTTAATCGTTTACGAAATTGTGTCATGCCAAGTACCTAAGAAAAATACTACGCGTAACTAGAAACACTCTTGTGGAAGAAAAATCTGGACGATGACTTGCGTTCAAAGATCTTCGTCTGGTTGCTGGTAACAACTAGATGGAAGTGGCCGAAGATCGAGCGTGTTCTTTTGGAGAGGCCTGTGTCCGAGAAGCCTCTCGGGCACACACAGGCCAGCTAGATATACCTAATGCTAAACATAATTGGCCTCACTCAAATAATGCTAAACATAAATACCACTGCTGTGTAGTGTGCAGTAGTTGTGGGCAGATGACTGAGGTACCGTTTTATATGCATTTAAACGACCTATTAAGTGCTTTTAGTCTTCTAAGACTCACTGTCACACTACAAAGCGCCCAAACCACGACGACTCATATTTTATTTACTAGCTGACCCGCACAACTTCTTCTGCGTCACATTTTCCAATAATGCTCTGCTCCTACTTGTTTTAGGGTGATGATATATAGCCTATAGCTTTCTTTGATAAATGAACTACGTAACACTGAAAGAATTTTCTAAATCGGACCAGTATTTTCTGAGATTAGCGCAAACAAACAAACTCTTCAGCTTTATAATGTTAGTACAGATAGACGTCTATTACAGCAAGACTAAAATCTTTGGCAACCCGTTCACCCGTCTCAAACGTAGTGACAGTGTCGAGGCCCTTCACAGGACATACGTCGCCTCGTTTGTTGGACGTACAACCGCCAGCAACTTTCAGAATTAAAATGAGGCCAGTGATAGAGCTGTATAGGTCGCTACATAAATAATTTTATTTTTATTTTACTTATTAGGGAAAACAAACAGTGACACATTAAACTTTATAGATAAAAAAACAGAAGAATGTGATCCAATGTGTGACCAACAACATTTTCCACGAAATACAATTAAGAGATCTTTCAAAGTATGCGATTTTAATTAAATCCGTAAATAAACAGTAAAAATACGCACACAAATTATATAAAAAAATTATGTAATAGCGGCTATAGCCTGAGATATAGCCTGGTGACAGACAGACAGAAAGACAGTGAAGTTTTAATAATAGGGTCCCGTTTTTACCCTTTGGGTACGGAACCCTAAAAAAAACCACTGGCATTTTGGTGCCTACCAAACCTTAAGCGACATTAATGCTGGACAACATTTTATTTGAGTCCATCGATACGATAGGCGCTGAAGAAGGATTCTGTAATAAGATATTCGCTCAACTCGAGAGGTACAAAGCATACCTACTAAAATAATATAAGGAAAATACGCACAGCAAATAAATCGTTGCTGTTTACAGAGAAAATTGCACCGAAACCTTTTTTCTACTTCATCGCCGTATGCTGAGTTCATTGTCGTTCGTGCTGCGTTTGAAATTTCCCTTTCGTGCAGAGAGTTAGCTTATACACAAGGTGAGACTGTAATTTACGCCGGAACAGCTGCTCAAACTCTATCTATCGTGTATGGGGTACTGCTCTCATCTTTGGGACAGATCTGCCAGATACCAGCTTGACGCCCTTGAGTCAATTGAGAAACCAAGGAATCATCGGCAATAATAGGCTCGTCGAGTCGAAGCTCCAAAGTCTTGCATCGACGCCGAGTTGCTAGCCTGTCGGTTTTTACCGGTTGCATTTTGGGGATTGTGCGACCGAATTGCATAATTATAAAATTCCGACAAGCCTGTTCCATCATCGGAGCACAAGACAAACGGCGAAGTGCCACCGGTACATGCATGGGCGTAGCTAATCATGGGCTTAGGGTGGGGCAGCAGTCTAAAATAATATGTAACTAGCAAACTATACACGCGGTCTTACCCCGGCTAATCTACCCTAACGTTTTTTGATTTGATCGCATTTTTTTGTGTCGACTGACAACTGTCGAATGTGAACATTCTTAGGGATATTAAGAGTGGATTTCACCAAAGAAATTGATCGCGATCAAGCTGCGTTCAAGAGTTGCTGCGTTCAATATCATGTGTTCAGTTTCAGATTTATGAAATCCGCCCTAAGTACTTTACAGGTCAGAGCCAGGGTGGCTACGCCCATGGGTACATGGACACACACCCCACACGCACAAATGGTTTATTGGCATAGTGCGTACAGTTAAGGAGTGGAATTCCCTGCCGGAGTCTGTGTTTCCTGATAGCTACAACCTGGGAGTCTTTAAGTCAAAAGTGAATAGGTTACTTCTAGGCAAGCGTACTCCATCTTAGACCACATCATCGCTTACCATCAGGTGAGATAGTGGTCAAACGCGAACCTATCAACAGTAAAAAAATACAACCTACTTGGTAGAGACAGCGAAGTAGGTAAATGTTTATCGAATCGCCGAAACCAAATACTATTTTCGTTGGAGATGATATAAGATGAGGTTTCGTTGGAGATGATATGATATGAGGTCTAAGGCGTGTCAGGTCCACATCAAAATATCAGAGCATTCTCATCTCGCAAGTTACAGACGTTCAGTGACCTTATTTTAATGTTTCTATACACCGTTTACTGCAAAAAATTTGGATAACATCTAAGTAATCTAAAGAAGAGCGTTCTCAATTGTTCAAGTAAAAATCGAATTCAAACGCAGCACAGGACAGGTAACCGTCCGCGAGCGACCCCTTAACTCGTCTCAACAAACAAAAGTAGATATACCTACTCGTAGGTATGTTTTTCAAGAATCTAGGTACTGTGATGATGGAAATGGGGGCGTAAGGAAATTAAACAAGAAAATGCAGCAATAATCGAATTATATTGGCGACCATGCGCCTGGCTTCAAATCAATACCAGGAATCTCATAAAAAACACTTCAATTCTTTTTCATTCATAATTCAAAAGAAACGTTATACTTTTTCAGTGACCGTTCCAACCCTTTGGCCATTCTTAAGCTTTGAACCAATAAGTATTTTACCCCCTGGACACAACCTTCACAGTACTCACGACTATTAGAGTTAACTATTATGCTAGGCTACAAACTGCATCGGTGGCATTGCATTACTTGCTTTTCATTTGAAGTATAAAGTGAAGGATGTTCTTACCTATGATCTACGCTTGTAACTATAGGATAAATTCTAGTAAACTTCGTTACCGTCGGGTTTTGCAAAGTTAGTAGATGTAATTCTCTATTAAAGGTCTTCTAAATGAAATACCACACCTCATGCTATACGATAGTGTAGGTAGGTACTAGTAATAGTAAGATACCTTAAATTAACACTGTAATATCTATTAGGTAGATAGGTACCTACCGAACTAAAAAGATACCTATTAACATTGCTCCAACAAAGGTATAATATGGTTTTCAAAATCTGAAGGAGAATGTTTAAAGCAAGGGTGGCCTGAAATTCGTTTTATATTCGAGTGGGAAAACCGATTAAGGGTAGGAACAATACCTACCTAGATATAGATAGTTAGGTACACTTCTGTTAAATCCACAAAAATATAAAAAACATGTACCTATCTATGGTTAAGTCAACGCTTTTTTGGCCAAATGTTATGTAACATTTATACTTTTTTTTCGCCTGCGCTGTCCCAACCCTGGGCAAAGGCATCCCCAATTTTGTTCATTTTTCTCTTTGTTTTACTTCTTCACGCCAATTCACTAGCCAGCTCATCCAGTGTGTCCCACGTCTTGCCCTCGGTCTGTTATGACAGTCTAGTCGTGGCAAGCTCGCCAGTCTTGCGATGTAGGGCTTTAGATTTGAGGGGCATCCGGCAGACATGGCCTGCCCAGTTTTGAGATGCGTCGGCAATTTGTGTTCTGGAGCGTTTCTTATACGGCCAGACAGTACCTATGCTGCGCTCCATCGCCCGTTGTCTTGAGCTTTAGTTCTGGGTGTTACTCAAAGATACAACTTACCACTTATGACATTTACTGAATTTATTACGCTTTTCTACCGTTCAAGTATTCCGTAAGCACCAATAGGGGGTAGGGGGGTCTTTACTATGCTTATTTTAGATGACATGGGGAACGGGGGGGGGGGGGGTTAAATGGATATTAAGTCTGCAATATTTACAACCTAAAGTGTGTCTAACTCAAATCTGTCTCCTGCTTGATAAGGAGGGAAGTGGAAATTTTATTTATTTTTTCCTACTCCTGCGCTGTACTTTCTGATTAATTTCGATGCGGGATCCAAGACAGTTGAATTGTTTCTCCAGGTCTCGTCGGGCTTCATTAGCTCGGCGTTTTCCTGGTGGTCGCCACTGTTGATTCTGGCTTTCAGGAGTTGCAGTGGTTGGGAATGTGTGGCGGGCTTGCCCCAAAAAAAAAAACCTACAGTGTGCTTTCCAAATCTTAGTAGATTTTGATTTGGCATAATTATCTCACGCGGTACTTCACAAGTTAAGTAAGTAATAACAGTAGTGGGGGAAATAGGTCAAGTGCGAATAAAAACTATACCAATGCTTACAACTTACGTAGTAAGACCTTTGATTACTGTCGCTGACAAGAGGAGGGGGAAGGGATAAAAATGACTAAAATTCTGCTTACGTAATACTTGAACGCCCCTAGAGAAAAGATGGGTGGATTGTGTGTGGAGTGATATGAACAAGATGGGAGTTGGTCATTGCATGGCGGTTAATTATAGGGTGGAATGGAGGACAAAATCGTATTGCGCCGACCCCGAATAATATGAGATAAGGGCCGTTAGATGGTGATGCCTACCATAGGTATACCCATAGCTGTTTACTAGAGATCGGCAAATACTATAGTCGGCCCATCTCTACTGTTTACTTTCCCAACATTTAATACAGTATATTTAGTACATTATCAAACTATTTAGTACTAGCTGTCCACCACGGCTTCGCTTCCGTCAGCTGGCAACTTTATTTTTTTAACATAAAAACCTTCTAATAATAACAAACACAACAAAATCGGTTCAGCTGTTCTCGAGATTTGCGCTTAGCAACACATTCAGCGATTCATTTTATATGTATCTTTAGTAGTAGGTAATCATGATTCGCCAAAAGAAAACCTCAATAAACTCAAAAAACTCTTCGTACAAGTACCTATTTGGAAAGGAAATCGCAAAGTAAACGCCAATTTCGCCGAAAAATAATCTCTTAAAGAACGCAGGAGATCTATTGCAAGCCGAAATCTTTTGATGTTCACGACCTTTGCTTTAAGCTCACATAAACCGCCCGGGCATTGGACCCTTTTTATATCTTTTAAGATAATTGACTTCCAATCATGAATTTCCTATGAAGGTATTCTATAGACAGTTTAGCTTTTACTGTTTAATCAAAATCGTGGGAAATAGTAACTTTCTATTTAATTCAGGGTGGCCGCTATGAAATATCTTCTCCAACTAAAATAAAATCAGCCATGATTCGGGAGGGACATAGACACGCTAATAATACTACTAACATACTTTATTTATTACTATAGTTGATGCCCGCGGCTTCGCCTGCTTGACGAATTATATACTAAAACCTTCCATGAACACCACTCTATCAATTAGTCAAAACAAAATGAAAATCGGTGCAGTACCTTTTGAGTTTATCGCAAACAGACAGACAGACAGACAAACAGACGTGCCGGAGACTTAGTTTTATAATATGTAGTTATAGTGATTTTACGGCAATAATTAAACACAATTTACAAAATTTTCTTTTTGCCATATCATCCATTTGCTTTTAGGGTTCTGAAAGGGTAACCAACGGAAACCCCATATCAGTTTTTTTTTTTTTGATGGGTTTGCTCTTGACTCTAGTCTTGGTCAGAGGTGACAGAGACAAAGTCTACGATGGAGCGAGCTTACCCAGAAGGAGCCTGTTCCCTCTAACTTTGAAGAGAATAGGGTTGAAAGCTTTCGGAATTTAAACAGACGCAGGCAGAGAGTTCCACTCCTTTACTGTGTGCATTATATAAGACGTTTGGAAACGCTTAGCAACAAGGTAGGGATGGTAAATTGCAGTGCATCTGGATGTCCGATGGTAGAAGGGGGCCGGTGGGGTGAGGTCGTGGAGCTCTTGGGCACACTCACCGAATTACAATCTGTAGATGACCGACAAGCAGGCAACCTTGCGACGATGAGCCTAACACAAACAAGCATTACTAAGCCTCCGCTGACTTTCCGTCTGTCTGGCTTGACTCCCATACAAGAAACTTGTTTCTTCTTTCGGTTTATGGTATGGAACCCTTCGTGTGAGAGTCCAACTCGCACTTGGCCGGTGTCTAGGTTTCCCCTACGCGTACTGAGTACTTAATCTATTCTCAAAACTTTCCCTACTTATGACATGTCCCTGATTTCTCCTCATTTATGTCAACGCATCCAACCTTTTAATTAAGACTCATTGTTGTGTAAAGAAAATGCTTCATATCTCCGAAGGCTAAGCCGCCCGTAAAAAGATCCAATATGAAAACAGATGACGTTATCCTCGTTGTTACGAACTGCCATTATTAATACCAGCCATATGAACTGAATATTATACAGAACATCTTGACTTAACGCATATACTGAGGGACTGTTCGTCTTTTTGTCCCGCTTGTTTGCCCTCAGAGAAGTCTTTTTATCATACCAGGACAAGATTTGACTTAAATTCGCGATGTTTAAAAAGGGCTCCAACAAATAAGTTCAAAAATGATAACTAAACAATTGCGCAGAAGCCACTTCCGAGAAAATACAATTTAGCGAAAGACTAACGCGAATGAACTTTTGGGCAAAAGAACCATACGCGAACTCACTACAACGAAAAGACACCAATGCAGGCTCTACACTCGCCCGCGAACCACGGCGCTGAATCGCGACCGTGATTCACGCGTGAACACGCCGCGAAAAATATAGCTCTCTCACTGCCTTTCTCGAAACGTGGACCAAAAAACCGCCATCGGACGTGGAACGCGAAACCATTCACACTCGTGGTTCACGACTTTCGCGGCACGAGTGTAGAGCCCGCTGTTGACGCGAATTAACTTTTGCACGAAAGACACGCTCGAACATCTTAAAGCCATCATGGTCCTAACGTGAGCGAGAAACAAAACCACACAGCACGGTTATTTGTTTACTACAGGCTGTTAAACGTTGCTGTATAAAGACTGTATAGCAAGCTATACAACCCTTGTAACTCTGAAATGGGCCCCAAAATTATACAGCTTTAAGTGTAGATTTAGCTTTATAACAGCTGCAAAATAGCTGTACTATTAGGCTGGCTAAGATACAATTTAGATACCTTTATACAGCTTCCATTCTCTAATTTTCTTTTTTATTCTTTTATACAGACTCAGGCTTGTGAAAATCTTAATAGAAGAATAAATATACTATAATTGTGTTCGTGGTTGAATTCATTCTCCATTTCGTTTCTAAATTTACAATGTGCCAAGGCAGAAACCATTATGTGAAGTTTATGTGAAAAATATATTTAATAACTAAGTGGTAAGTACTCTTTCCTGTTTATTGTTGTTGTTATGCTTGCGACTGATATTTTTATGTGAATATGTATACTAGTTTTAAGCTCAAAACTCGCGGCCCTTCGAAATAATGAATATACATAGATTTTTTCTGTAACAACAAATATGTAATCAAATCTGAAAACAATTTTAAGAGTAACCCGGACTGTTCTATTGATAGTAAACGTAACTGTGTGTACTATATAGTTAAAATCCTTTCTAAATTTGTACTGAAATTTTAATAACAAACAAAAAAATATCTCGTAAAATTGGAATACAATTTATAGGTTATGATAAAATGGCGTCCTTAGTTTATACAGCTCTTGCTCTTCTAGTACCCCTTAATGCAGCTTTTTGCAAAACAGAGTCGTTATTTAAGAACGTAACTCAGCCTAAAGAGTAACATTGTCTGTACATTAGTATTTAGGTATTGTAGAAGCTGTCTTAAAGTCTTATTCATATTCATTAATACAGTTAATTAGGGTTCAGTTGAAAATATAGAAAACCTCATTTTTTTTTCAGAAATTTTATTTCTCACAAAGTGTGTAAAAGTGGTATGAAATATGATTCCTCACCATGTTTGTGGATATACGTGGGACGTAGGTTTTTGGATATCGTTTTTGGAACTCTTGAATATGGGAAGGCCGTCAAAATTTATAATTAAACTCAATATATCAGGAATGTCCAACATATTATCGTAAAGAGTAATGAGCTGATGAAGGAGTCCATTGTGCCAATATTCACAGTCTATTTCAACAGATTTTATGTTTACCTCAGTCGTTGTACGGAGTATTGTTCTTGGATCCTGTGATAATAAGTCTGGAAATCTTCCGTTTATTATTTGGATTTATTTTAATGCACTTTGAGAAATATTCTTGTCAATGGCACATTTTTTTATATTATTGCGAAACAATAAATTTAGATTTGCTTCGTCTTCATCTGATGAACTTTCAGACTCAACAATTTCGCTATAATTGTCCATACTTTGCTCCATTATACCCAATTCTGCCTGTACAGAACCCTCACCGCATGTTACTAACCCAACATAAATATCTTCAGCACAGATATTTGCAATTTCATCCTGATCCAACAATTTTGATTCTACGGAACACTCATTGCATGGTGGTGATACTAACTTGGAAAATTATATTTTGTTCCGTTAGTTCACGTTGGGAATAAGCATTTTTTAATTTTCTTTTTACTCCGCCGGTTTGTTTTTGTTTTTTCCATGGTTTTATATCCATCTTAACTCTTGTTCACTTAAAACATTGGCAAATGATCAAAATGATGACTCCGTTTTGTTATTAGTTGTATCCAATAAATAGACTGATTTTAAGCTAGATTAGTTTCAAAATAATCGATAAGCTGGATAATTGTGTATGCCAACACTAGGTATAATAATAACTTTAATCTTCAAAAACACGAAAAACTGTAAAAAGGGAAAAATTTACGCCAATCGCATAAGGCTTTAAAAAAGAGTAAATCTAAACTATTCTACATGAGATAGAATTGTATTACACTATTATAAAAGGAATTGCTTGCTAAGAGTATCCTAGATTTCCGTTGTACAGCTATTATCAAGCTTAACTTGAAGGCTGAACAATAGAGTAATTTTACACCAATATTCAGGCTATAACAATATTTAATGCTCTTGTACAGAAATAGGTTATACAAAAGTATAATTTGAGAGCAATATACAGTTATTGTCGTATAAAGTTGCTGATCGCAGATTTTTACGCCGCGGTCTGTATTTTAGCGTTTTCCAATGCTATTTAAAAGCTAAAGGTAAAAATTTAGGCTCTATACAGCCGTTAATCAGCTATACTGTATACAGTTGTACAGTTATACTTTAGTACAGTCCTAAACATATTTTTACACTCTTGTACATAATTTATTAAGCTTATAGCTGGTAATGTGCTATTATATTTATATATAGCTATTATATATCTTAATATATATAAATCTCGTGTCACAATGTTTGTCCTCAATGGACTCCTAAACCACTTAACCGGTTATAATAAAATTCGCACACCATGTGCAGTTCGATCCAACTTGAGAGATAGGATAGTTTAAATCTCAAATTATAGTCGCAATTTTAATTTATTGCTAATTATTTGTCTGTTATTATTTGACAGTCACAATTATTTGTTAACTCCAAATGATTCTAACAGATGTCGATACCTTTCGACTGGGTTGAGTAAGTAATCAATAGATGGCGCTGCTATGGTAAATCTAACTCCTAAACCACTAACTTAACCGATTATAGACGCAGACCACAGAGTACTTTTATATATATCAACGAAGTTGCGCAGGTCAGCTAGTTATATAGGTAAAATGTTACTTGGGCATTATCGCTTTTTCAGGTAAGTTTATGGTGAAACGGAAGCCTGTCTACACTTAAAATATTAGGCATAAACTGGTTAAGATTGTACCTATATAGGAAGTGCCTAATATCTGGAACTTCTGAATCGATTTTGAAAATTCTTCACCAGTAGTAAGCTATATTATTCCTGAGTAACATTTACATATTTTACTGCCCTGGAGGAGGTTATAGGCTAGGTGCCTTGGGAATAAGTAGCTCAATACCTAACAAAAAGCAAACAAAACCGCATCAAAACTTCTAGTGAAACATATTACAAAACAAACGATTCCTAGCATGAGTTTATAACCGACGTGACTGGTTTAACGTTGGCATCACACATAAGCAGCCGGCCTTATATGAATTCAACGCGAGTGCGATACACAACGCAATATGTCGGAGAAACTTGATTAGACGGCGGGATTCCCGCGTTTTTACGCCTAAAATTGCGGGCATATGTTACTGCTTAGGTACATTGCTTAAGCAGTTACTTCTCGTACCTATCTATGGTTATTAAAATTTGGTATGTGGGTAAATGTCTTAAACCGTGTGTGCCACAATGCTGAAGCGTCGTTTCCGGGGTTATCGTGAAGTTACTGTAATAACAGCAGTTATTCGATTCGATTTCAAAATGAAGACTTCCAAGACAAATAACAATCACTGTTATTCTGGCACATTTCGAAAAATTTTGCAGCCCCGGATAGGCTTGATTTTCTTTTGACAAACAAGAATGTATGGGGTGGCCCGTGGCAGACTAGAAGAACAAAGTGGTGCTTGTCTTAAGCAATATAGCATGTGAATAAGGTTGCGGTGCGCCATCCCTCGAAGCCAGCCGCCCTAGGTCATGGCCCTCTTGGCCTAAGGCATAGAGTATATAACCACTAGAGAGCGCATAGGCCGATTTCTTTTAAGTACGCGGCTCACTACAGCGGGCCGGGGGACGAGGAACAACGCGCGGCTGCAATTGGTCCGTTCAAGGTCAAGTTGCATAGGTAGCCTATGGTTAGTGGTGGTGCCACCACTAACCATAGGCTACCTATGCAACTACTACTTGATTAAAGGAAAATAGTCGATATCGATAAAATGGATTTTAACATTATAAAAATACTCAATCCAAACAAACAGCGCTATATCTTGTTTAAACAAAGTTTCCCTATTAACCTTATCTTTCCACTTTTATTTTAATTCTGAAATCTTCGAAAATCTAAAATGAAAACATGTATGTCAAACACACAGATGAAAAAACTGAGACCCTCCTCCTATTTTTAAAGTCGTTTAAAAGTAGTTACGTGTTTAATGTAAGCATGTGAATTGATAAAAAATTGTATTAGTTGTAATTTTATGATCATCGATAAATCGACTTCAATCATTAAACGTAACAGCACAGATTTTTACGATAAAAATACAAAGGGGAAGAAAGGGATCAAAATATAAGTATTTCCTAATGAAAGAAAGAGACTTTTCCAAAAGACATAAACGCGCGCTTCTCACAGTGTGCTCGTTCACCTAACCACCATTTTATATAGACCCCTGCAGTGGCTCATCATCTGATTCAAATCAAAAATATTTTGCGTAGTCTTTACTCTCCGATGAAAAGTTATGCCATTATTTTAGTAACAAAAGGTCTAGGAATGTTTCCCATACAAATTCACCGGGTATGAAGGCATTTTTATGCGTTATAAATTGCATAAAAATTAAAACGATTTGTAAAAACTTAGCATGCCCACAGGTCTAACAATTGGTCACAACTAAAATGGTTAGTAGTGCCGCTGCCTAACATCTGAGCAAAAACACTAATAGTTTTCGTGCGTCTGGGCACTGCATGCGCAGTCAAGTGGTTTAATAGTCTTTGGCCTAAGGCTAAGGGTAAAAAAGTACCTACGCACTTTTAGCAGCTGAGGCCGATAACAATCGTAGCCGCAGTAATGACAATCGTTGGCTAATGGAAAGGTACTGACAGCTAGGCAGTGAAAACCTTTTGTCACTATTTTATCTTCAAAACTCCTTTAAACAAGAACACAGCCTTAGGTATGTATATTTAGGTAGTCGTTAAATAAATATTACCAGCGGATGTACTTACCTAAGTATATTGCCGTTATATTAAATGCTTACTCGAAAATATCTAAACTCCGATTGTTATCAAGAAACTTTGTATATACCTACTAGAAGGAACTAGGAACATTTGTAAAGAAACACCCAGAGCTGTACATCAGACAGTGAAATAATAAATTTCTCTCAAAACCTCTCTTGAGACCCGACTGGCATTATCAAGATTTAAAAGCAAATTATGTCAAAGTAATTCATACAATGTCTGTCAAAATCTACAATCGAATTCCAAAACAAATAAGAGAGCTAGGTAGGTACCATTATATTATTTCAAATATAAACTTAAGAAATGGCTCTACAACCAGGATTCATTACTATACTGAAATTAAAAAATTGTTCAGTAAGTATCCTAGTAATATGTAATTGTTATTTATTAAGTTCTTTTTTTTTCATGCAGTAAATTAGTACCTAAGCGAAATATTACTTAAGACCCATATTTTATATAAGTCCCATATTTTAAGCAATTATATGGTATTCTATTCTATTCTATCGGAAATAGTTAGTAGGTACCTACCTACCAAAACAGTAGATTTAGTCTAGTCGACAAGTTGAAAATGGTACAAAATAGAGATACTGCTCTTAAAATTTTGTGCGATAGCTCATTGGATCCGGAATGACGGCTAGAAAAATGTGCCAAAAGCGTATATTAGCACATAAAAAATTGCAAAAGTTATAAACAAAAAAGATGAAAAAAAAAATGGTATTTCGTATTTTGCCAAAATTTCATAAAATATTAATATTTAAGAAAATTCAAAAATAGAGTCTGAAAGAGGAGAAAATTTCCAATAAAAAACTCCTAGCTCCCGGAACTCTATCTCCATTATTTATAACTTTAATTTAACGCTGAAAATATATTACAAGATATTTATTCATTTGCAAAAAAAAAATTCCCGCCATTTGTTGATATTTTTATTATAAACAAATTGATTAAATCAATATTTTTAAAAAGTTTTTTTTTCACAACTTTATTACATTACAAATTTTTAATTGTTTATAATCGTTTTTTGTGTATTTCTATTGTTTAAATAATTAGTTAAGAAATTATTTTTTTCTAAAAATCATTATTGACAGTCCTCTAGAAAGTAACAGAACTTTTTTTTTTTTTTATCAACAATTCTTTTGCTTATTACTTACCAATTTGTTATAATTTTTTTTTTTACTTTTTTTTCTAAAACTTCTAAAATCACCAAAAACAACCATATATAACAAAGTAAAGAAAAAGACTAAATACCTATATATTTTTTTAAAGTACAATAAAAAAATGAAAAACAAATTTTGTTATATACCGCGTGTATCTGACATCGACGCACAAACGATTTCCATGGGTCCAGGGCATGATTCTGGACACCCCAGTTTTGGAATTTTTCGTCGGTTCTTTTCTCATTTTTTTTCAAGAGTACCACAAATAGGTATCAGCTCACCTGAGCTGATATCTATTTGTGGTTTTATTCAGATTGCTCTTTTTAGTGAAAGTAGTTAATTAATTATTTTTTTATTAAAAATCTCATTGGGTTAGGTCAGAATAACGATTATGAGCAGTCTAAAGTAAAAAAACCCTTGAAAAAAATGAAAAAATTAGAAAAAAAGCCGACGAAAAATTCTAAGTCTAGGGTGTCCAGAATCATGCCCTGGACCCATGGAAATCGTTTGTCAGATGTCAGATACACGCGATATGGTTGTTTTTGTTAATTTTAGAAGTTTTAGAAAAAAAAATAAAAAAGTAAAAAAAAAATTAGCGCGCTTCTCATCTTTTCTGACTAGTCTTTGGGGTCGAAATAGCTGTAAGCTGTAAGTCGCTGAAACCTATGAAGATCGCTGCGTAGTACCAGTCAGATAAATTTAAGGCACTTGCCTCACCGCCGGCGATCATCGAGTAGAAACTCGAAACGAGTTGGCGAGCAGCGAATAGCGAGTGAAAAGTTTCGATAGTTTGATGCTCGGCTGGAAGCGCCAGGGTAATTTGCCGGTCAATGTGAAGCTGTATGTTGAACAAAATATGATTCGCGACCGTAACGCATATTTATCTAAAGAATTATACCCATTTTAATTATCAATATAACCTTCTAAGTTCATACAACTCGATTGAATGACTTTTTCATAAAATAACATTCAATCGAGTTCTTTGAACTTAGAGGGCTATATTGATGATTCAAATGGTAATAATCCTTTAGAATTTAGATAAATGCTCTTTACGATCGCGAACCGTATTTTGATCAACATACAGCTTCACACTGACCAGCAAATTGCAAAAAACATAACAATATTTGAATTTCGCGGGCTACCCTTTTGTGCGACGGGCTTTTATCTCTCTTTCTCACAATAGGGAATATGCATGATGTTTTTTTATTTTTTTATTTTATTCTTTTCATCTTTATAACGCAGGAAAAAATATAAATAGTCTTGGAAATGTCTTAATTTTTTTTTTTTAAAATATAAAATTTTGCAGTTCAAACGCCGCCATTTTTCGCGGGCTTTGGATGACGTCACATAACAAGTCGTCGTTACGTCGCGCGCTTCGCGTGTTTGTTTGTTTACCTTTTTGAACTTTAGGCGTTTCAGTTTTCAGCTCGATTCTCGTTTTATTCGCCATATAGACCATGGAAGAAGCTGAGAAACCATACAGACCATGGAAGAAGCTGAGAAGTCTTACAAAGTATTGTAAGTGTGAAACACTATAAGAACTGCACAAACAATATAAGAACTACACCTGATAATTTATTCTAGGTAAATTGTCTGATTGCGCTTTAACAAAACCACTGTCAGTCATCGTCCTAGATTAATTACAAATCTAGATTAACTAGAAATCACGGCAGGAACAAATTTTTTAACGGTTAACAAAAATTTTCACTCGAAAATGAAGTAACCTGTAAATAAGTCAATCCAATGTCAGTCATGATATTGTCATGTCAATGTTGTCGTGCGGTCGTGTTGTGTGACGTCTCACACGCGCGTCACCATTAGATATAATGTGACGAAAATAAAGGACTAGAAAAAAAATATTCCAGACAAATTTAATCGTCATGCATATTCCCTATTATCGCTCCGCCCCGCACTATAGGTAGCAATTACCTACCGCTAGTTGGTGAGTTCTAACCGCCCAGCAAGCATTGCCGAGCGAGTGTCGCTGAGCGAGTACAATCTTTGATATCTCTTGTCGCTGCGATAAACTTGAGGTAAGAGCCGCTCGCCGGCACTGTGAACAGCCACTATCGACAACGGATGTATGTGTCTCTTTTACTCACACGAAATCTATATCTTTAGTCCCTTTCCACAGCGAGCAAATAGTCGAAAGCTAATCGCTTCCTCGCCGGCGCGTGGCGGTGAGACTAGTGCCTAAGGGTCAACTCACACCGAAAGAGCGGCGACGGGCAGCGAAGCGCAGCGACCCGCTCGGTACAGAAGGCGCGAATTCCCGCGACTAATAACCCTACCGCAGTATCTCTACGTTGACGTCGTGGTGGGGCTTGCGCGTCCCGATGGACCTTAGGTCATACCACCTAGGGTGAGGGGCCATACAAAGAGAGATACAATCCGCAAGGCAGTTTTGTGGCGAACTGTTGGGCAGTAGCGACCCCACGAACCTTATCTCCCGGGAGAAGTCTTGTTCCTCATCTACGGCTTGCCTTTATTGGCTGGCCAGAGTGAATACTGACGAAGAACAGAGCTCCCACCTCTTTCTTGCCTTAATTGGCCGGTCTGAGTGGAGATTCGCTAGAGCACACGTGCTCGGGAGAAGGATGTATAATCCAGTAAGATGCTGGTCCTGATAGCCGTGGTATACCTCTCCACTCCTCTAGCACCTCAGGCTTTGTTGCCTCCTTGGCGCTACGTCACTTTGTGCTAGCGACCGTTTTCGGGGGCCCATTCATTGAGTGTGCAAGTCACCCCCTGCCATTTAAAAGCCGTGGTAAGGCAGGGGCCAATAGTTCTGCTATAATAAATTATTATCAGTCCACTAAACCACCCCAAACCCATAGCGTTTCATTTTTTGTTTCCATTTTCTGCAATAGTACCTACTGCTCCAACCGGGGATTCTCCTTGGGAATACTTTAGGGATTTTCCTGGACATTTCAAAGGCGTTCGACACTGTCTCTGTCCCTCTACTTCTTTCTAAACTGGAGGACATCGGAGTTCGAGGAATTGCTCTGACTCTATTCAGTAATTTTCTCACCGATAGGTTGCAGTGCGTTAAGATTGGAGAACACATTAGCGACGCAAGTAGTGTGGTTGTCGGCTTGCCACAAGGAAGTCTTCTCAGTCCCCTTCTTTTCCAAGTCTATGTCAACGAACTCTGCCAGCTATCCCTCCCCTCCACAAAAATAATCGCCTATGCAGATGACACGGCAATCCTATCGTATGACCGTGACTGGTCTTCAGCAAAAGAGATTGCCGAAAGGGGACTCAGTGAAGTGATGCTGTGGCTAGGAAAAAACAATCTTGCTCTGAATTTAAAAAAAACTAATTTCATTACCTTCGGCTTAAGACCATCCACCCTTCCCTCAGACGGTTCTTTATCAATAAAAGCCCACAAATGTACCAACCTCTCTTCCCTCTGTTCATGCCCTTCTGTTACCAGAGCATCAGTAATACGTTACCTCGGTATTCAACTAGACTCCTGTTTGTCCTGGAAACCACACTTACAAGCAATGTCAATGCGAGTTCGAAAACTAATTTTCTTGTTTAAAAAACTTAGAGTTTCCGCCAACAGCAACATTCTTAAGATCGTTTACTCGGCACTTTGCGAATCAATAATAAACTACTGCATCACTGCGTGGGGAGGGGCAGCCAAGACCGACATTATCCAAGTAGAGCGAGCACAAAGAGCAGTTATAAAAGTTTCCTTGAACAAACCATTTAGATTCCCAACTCGGAAATTATATGAAGAGTATAAAACGTTAACAGTCCGACAACACTACATTCTACGCACAGTCTTGAGAAAACATGCCAACCTTCCGTATGCCAGAAATTACAGCCCAACAGCCAGAAGAAGATCTAAACCGCCTTGCCCGACAACACACACAAACACGACATATGCTAGGCGACACTTCACTTACCTAAGTGCACGCATCTACAACGAATTGCACCAAAGGCTAAATATCCACTCCCAAAATACACACAAATGTAAAAAAATAGTAAAAACGTTTCTACTTACCCTAAATTATGACGAGACAGAGACACTGGTAAAACCCTCATCCACATAAATCTTAAATCAACATGGAAAACATCCACACACACAGACACTATCACACACATACCATCACTTACATACACACACGCCATCACAGTCTCACCTTCAAATTCACACACAAACTACTCACGCACACGTGCTCACAGTACATAAGTTATTGTTAATGTTACACATTTGGTTCACTTCTTGTAAATTGTAATTACGGACGAACGGATGTCTCCTATAATACAGGATTTTCCTAGTATAGGGGACATAATTCATAAAATGAATGTAAAAAAGAACTCATACGCTTGTTATTATGTAACATGTCATGTTTTTTCTTTCTTTGGGCAATAAATAATTTATTATTATTCTCTTTATTCATTTTTCTTAACCTACATATATATATTTTTAAATATTTCTTAAAAAAAAACAAGTAAAAAAAAACATTTAAAAATATAAAAAGTAGTAGTCCGCCGGTGTCGGGAGCAGGGTCCAAGCTACCGGTGGTTAGGGCTCCAGAGAAAGGAACCTCCTCACAATACGAGCCGTATCGAGGAGTACTGCCTTCTGTATCAGGCCCTTTACCCAACTGCGTAACGCCAGCTTCGACAGGTGGTCGTCGAAGCTTTTGGCCGACAGGCCATTGGCCGTAACGACAATCGGCACAATGACTGCCGAGTCCACATTCCACATGTCGACAACCTCGTGTGCTAAGTCGAGATACTTAATCTGTTTCTCTTTCTCAGCTTTCACGAGATTCTCGTCATGTGGGATGGTAACATCGATAATCATTGTGCGGCGCGCTAATCGGTCTATCACCACTATGTCAGGCTTATTGGCAACAATAGTCCTGTCAGTGATGATAGACCGATCCCAGTACAACGTGACATGGTCATTTTCGAGAACTGGGTCGGGCACATACTTGTAATACGGTACTTCAGAATCCACAAGATTGTATTTCAAAGCAAGTTGCTGATGGATAATCCTGGCCACTTGGTTATGCCTGTGCAAGTACTCGCCGTTAGCCAAACGAGAACAACCAGAGATAATATGTCTGATGGACTCACCCGGACGGTGGCATGCCCGACACACGTCAACCGTCCCGTCCCTCATAATATGCCTCCGGTAGTTCTTCGTCAAAATAACTTCATCCATAATAGCACAGACAAAACCTTCGGTTTCCGCGAAGAGATCTCCGAAACGCAGCCAGGCCACGGATGCAGAGAAATCAACATCGGACCCATGAAGAGCCCGATAGAAGCGCCCGTGAAGCTCCTTGCCTTTCCATACCTCCCTGCGATCATCTGTTGTAAGTACCACAGGTTTGCGCCAGTTCTCTTTAGCCATAGACAACGGGGTGAGTCCCTTGTCCACTGCGACCACATCTCGGTGCATACCCACATCAGTTTTGAGAAAATATTCTCTGAGACTGCACATCTCACGGTTGTGGAGAGTCTTGGCATTTAAAAAGCCTCGACCTCCACACTTCCGTGAAATGTACAGTCTCATCACCGACGATCGTGGGTGATGCATCCGGTTTGCGGTCAGCAATGTACGGACTCTCCTATCCAGAGCGTCGAGTTCGGTTTGAGTCCATTTGAGTATGCCAAAAGAGTACATTAATACCGGCATGACCCAACCGTTGAAGGCGCGCACCTTATTTCCGCCCGACAAAAGGCTATTCAAAACCTTTTTCAGGCGGCCAAAGAAGCGCTCCTTCAACGATTGCTTCATGTCAGCAACATCAATGCCCAACGTTTCTGACATACCCAAATACTTGTAGGTTTCGGTTGAGCTGAGGGATCTAACCTGTATGGAATCCGACAGTTGAATTCCCTCAGATTCCATAATCTCCCCTTTCTTTACATGCATGACTGCACATTTGTCCACACCAAATTCCATCCTGATGGCACTACTGAAGGTTTCAGTTACCTTCAGTAGCTCCATTAGTCGGGAATTGTTGGAGGCAAAGAGTTTCAGATCATCCATGTAAAGAAGGTGAGATATGGCCTGACCACCTCTTCTCAACCAATAGCCTAGACCTGAATCCTCCAGCAATGTGCTTAGAGGATTCAGAGCTAAGCAAAACCAAAGCGGACTCAAACTGTCGCCCTGAAATATTCCCCGTTTAATCCATACAGGCTCATCATTCCCCTGAATTGGTCGACATCCTGGATAGCGAAGGACTGTTTTCCATTGCCTCATACATGACTCAAGGAAGGTGCGTAGAGTTGGATCTATTTTATACAACTCCAACACCTTCGTGAGCCATGTATGTGGCACAGAATCATAGGCCTTCTTGTAATCTATCCAACATGTCGACAGATCCTTGCGGGATCGACGAACCTGTTGGCTTATGGCCATGTCTATGAGGAGTAGCTCCTTAGTGCCGCGGGACCCCTTCCTACATCCATTCTGAGAGGCAGACATAATTGAGTTAATCTCAATGTGATCATTAATTTTCACTCTTAGGATGGATGTAAGAAGCTTATAGACCGTCGACAAACAAGTAATCGGTCTATAATTCTTGGGTTCCGCGGGACTACCTGTCTTATGGAGCAGGTGGGTAACGCCAGTTGTTAGAAATTGTGTGTGTGTGTGTGTGTGTGTTGTTATTATTATTATTATTATTATTTTGTTTTCTTTCTCGGGTCTCTGGAGACCCGGTCCTTTGGTAGGCGTACGAGGGGCCGAAACCAACTCGCAGAGGCCCCGTTAGAAATTTCAAAAGTAATGGGGCACCAACCGGCGATTATCCCTGTATGCACTGTGAAAGTATTCCCAAGGACAATCCCCGGTTGGAGCAAGAATATTGCAGAATATGAAAAAAAAAAAGATGAAACGCTATGGGTTTGGGCGGTTTAGTGGACTGATAATCGTTTATTATAGAACTATTAGCCCCTGCCTGACCACTAACAATATACACGGCTTTTAAATGGCAGGGGGTGACTTGCACACTCAATGAATGGGCCCCCGAAAACGGTCGCTAGCACAAAGTGACGTAGCGCCAAGGAGGCAACATAGCCTGAGGTGCTAGAGGAGTGGAGAGGTATACCATGGCTATCAGGACAATCCCGGAAGTGCGGTCAAGATCCCTACCAGCATCTTACTGGATTATACATCCTTCTCCCGAGCACGTGTGCTCTAGCGAATCTCCACTCAGACCGGCCAATTAAGGCAAGAGAGAGGTGGGAGCTCTGTTCCTCGTCAGTATTCACTCTGGCCAGCCAATAAAGGCAAGCCGTAGATGAGGAACAAGACTTCTCCCGGGAGATAAGGTTCGTGGGGTCGCTACTGCCCAACAGTTCGCCACAAAACTGCCTTGCGGATTGTATCTCTCTTTGTCTGGCCCCTCACCCTAGGTATGACCGGTTCATCGGGACGCGCAAGCCCCACCACGACGTCAACGTAGAGGTAGGGACGTATTTTTTTATTATTATTATTATTATTATTTCATTTATTTATTTTTTGTACATATTTTCTACATTTTTAAATATTTGTATAAAACTAAAAAAGAAACAACATTTAAAAATATAAAAAATAGTAGCCCGCCGGCATCGGGAACAGGGTCCAAGCTACCGGTGGTCAGGGCTCCCGAGAGAGGAACCTCCTCACAATACGCGCCGTGTCCAGGAGTACTGCTTTCTGGATCAAGCCCTTGATCCAGCTGCCCAACGAGAGCCTCTTGAGGTGTTGGTCGAGGCTCTTGGCAATTATGCCATTGGCCGTCACCACTATCGGCACAATGACTGCTGTGTTCACATCCCACATGTCGACAACCTCGCGAGCCAAGTCAAGATACTTACTTTGTTTCTCTTTCTCAGACTTCACGAGGTTGTCGTCATGAGGGACTGCTATATCAACAATCATTGCGCGACGCTCTAGTCGGTCTATCACCACTATGTCAGGCTTATTAGCAACAATAGTCCTGTCAGTGATGATAGACCGATCCCAGTACAACGTGCAATTGCCATTTTCGAGAACTGGGTCGGGCACATACCTATAGTACGGTACTTCCGATTCCACAAGATTGTACTTCAAAGCAAGTTGCTGGTGAATGATCCTGGCTACAAGGTTGTGCCTGTGCAAATAGTCTCCGTTAGCCAGACTAGAACAACCGGAAATAATGTGGCGGATGGATTCCCCGGATCGGTGACATGCCCGACATATGTCAACCGTACCGTCCTTCACAATGTATTTCCGGTAGTTGTTCGTCATCATATTATTATTACTTTCAGTGCACACAGGGATAATCGCCGGTTGGTGCCCCATTACATTTTGAAATGTCTAACGGGGCCTCTGCGAGTTGGTTTCGGCCCCTCGTACGCCTACCAAAGGACCGGGTCTCCGGAGACACGAGAAAGTAATAAAAAAAAAAAATTATATCCTTGGACATTTCACACAACGCCGTATAGTCCCAAGCTAAGCAACCTAATGCTTGTGTTATGGTAACTAGATGGCTGATAAACTACTTATATACATTTTTTTTTTTGTAAATACATACATATTATAGATAGAAAAACACCCAGACTCGGAACAAATACTGGTAGGTCGTACAAATATTTGTTCCGTGCGGGAATCGAACCCGCGACATGCTGCGCAGCAGTCAATCGCTCAACCACTGCGCCAACCGTGTCGTCAAAAACAAACAACAAAATTCTCAGGCCACAAAAACAAAATACAAATTATAGATTGGCTATTTCCGCTGAAGAAAGACTATCAGTCTGCCTCAGGTGAGTAAATAAATAAAAAATATTTATATCCATTTCCATCACTTCTGTAATCGTGGCACTGAAGGAATGAATGCGAATGCTCGCGCGCCACAGGCGCGGACGGGGAGCGGGCGCGAGGGGCGGGATATTGCCAGCGGCCGCTCGAGCATTCTCGGGACTTCCCGCGACTTTTCGCGCAGCCGCGCGGCTTCGTTTATGGAATTCGGCGGAATTTCCGCGGCACCGCGGACATCCGCGCGACTCGTTTGAGTTTCTCATGCGATAATAAGTATTATAGTAATGAAAATAAAGTTAAAATTAATATGACACTGAAACTGCGCTGCGCTTCGACGCTCTTTTGGTGTGAGTTTAGCCTAAGGGTCAGTTTTCTATCATGCGTATTTTCACCCGCGAGCGAATCTGGTCAGCAACTGCCGGGAGTTCTGAGCCACGGACTGAGTCGACACTCCGCGATTCGATTCTACCTGGACTGGACTAAGCATGCCAATATTTAGTCCCTCTAAATCGAACTTTATTCTGTAGAAGAGAATGAAGTACGATTTTAGTTATTGTAAGTAATTTGTGGATTAAGGTTTCACTATAATTTTTTTAGAAGTTAATTTCAAGGAGGGGACGAAATTATCAATAAAAGATTGAAACTATTTCAATAATCATTTTATTGGTTTACAAATTGCTTATTGCCTGTATCTACTGTCATCTAATTCATATTAATCCACCATTGATAACTGAAATTACATCCTACGCCAGTCAAAATCTTCACAAATAAAATACAGTACCTAAGAATAGATAAGATAAGACTTTAAGCCAAGAAATAGAAAGAAATACCCAAGAGATCTATTCTCATCGATCACTGGACAAGACAAAATTATTTAAGAGCTTTTACGAAGTACGACATTTCATAAAAACTTTCAAGGCTTTATTTTTCGAAATGAATTAACCGATTTGAATTAAGCTTCATAAGTATAAGCGGGATACATAGATAGGTCTAAAAAGTTAGTAGAAAACATTTTCGAAATGTTTTATAAAAAAATAATTTGTAATCTCTGTTTCTTTGTAAAATTTTAAATCTGTCAAATTTGGCTGTAACTATTTGTCGAAAAATGTTCTACTTTCTAGATTTATGTACCATACTCACAGCTCATACATTTCGAAAAACAAAGACTTGAAAACTTTGTATGAAATGCCGTACGTCGAAAAGGCTGTTAAGCAATAGTAAAAACACGTGAATGATTAAAACCACTTTTCAAGTCGCTTTTTTTAATATTTTTTACATCTACATTGTTGATTTTGTAGACCTATACATACAATTGTACACAGTACTAATCCTTCGAGAAAAAATAAGGACGCAAGTGTATTAAAAAAAAAAACAAAATAAAATAACCATTTTAAAAAGAATAAAACACATATAAGATTGAGCAGTGTACAATAAATAATGTTTTTATAAAACTACTTAACACTATATGAATTAAAATAAAAATTATATTTTTTGTTGCTAATTTCACCACCTAATAACTTCGTTTTGTAATTATAGGCAGACACTTTTGATTTAGCTCAATTATTATTTTTCATAGAGTTAGACTATAAAATTACATGACTGTCTGACTGTACACTCATACCATTATTTTAATATTAAAACAAAAATCGAACTTTTTCCACCAGAACTATTAAAAGTTGCATAGAATCAATATTGTTCTATTCTTCTTCATATAAACAAAAATATTAAACGCGGATTGTCGAGACGTTATTAAAACTCTGGAAGGAGAATGACCACGATCTTTACTTAAATTTTCCAGTATTTTGGTTAGAAAGCCATTCAAGTTTAGAAACTTTACTACAATTCATTATTTTCTTCTCGCACCTACTTTCGGAAACCTCGACGGAGTTCACGAAAACGATTCGCTACGCTGTGTATAAAAAGGTATAATATATGTTTGGCACCCCTGTTTATCAATACCACTTGTACCAGTTGTTCCAAAAGGCCACTCTCCTTCCCCGATAAAAATTGTATCAACCATGAGTTGCCATAATAAAAAGCCCTCGCTTTTTTACTGACAAGCATACGAAATGTAAAATCGGAAGATAGTCTAAATTATAGTAAAAGAAAATAACTGTTGGATACTATAGCTAGCACAAACTAACTTATTGAAATTATATTGGTTCCGTTTAATCGCCCCAAACAATGTGCGTGTGGATTGAGAGAACTTTTCGAAAAACTCTTCCAATCCCAACCAAATTATAAGAGGATTTACGAAATAATTGTGAAAACTTCATGGTAAGGTATAAAATTTGTGAAACCTAAACAAAGAAAGTTAGAACTCATTAACTGGATCTCTCAATCTGGACAACTGAAGAAAAAGCCATAACGCGTATCCAAGAATATACTGTGTGTTTATAATTTGCATTTTAATTAATTGTGAAAGATTTGTGAAAGATGCTAAACAAAATTTCGATTCGTTTCAAAGCCACGTTTAAGATTTATAACGGTTTATATGGATCACTCAGAGTGGACAATTTTCAATTGAGTGATCTTGTAAAACACGACCTAATACTGAAAAAGTATGAATAATTATCATGTTTATTGCAAATTATGCTTCTGGGAAAATTTGTGAAACAAAAATCGTGATTGAAATCTTACTGGTTCAAGAGAAAATGAAAATCTTGTTTTTTGTCGATCGTCCCAACTGAGAGATCATTATTTTGAACTATAAACCAAAACTTATAGGTAGAAGGTAGATATCATAATCATTAGAAATTGTGAAAAATTTTGTACTAAAATTTGACGAATCAGTCGTCCCTGTAAGTGTTATACTTAAAAAGATAAATCATTTTTTACAATCCTTAAGGAAAACGTTGAAGATGAAGTTTTCACAATTATTTCCTAAATCCTCTTATAATTTGGTTGGGATTGGAAGAGTTTTTCGAAAAGATCCACACGCACATCCCCAAACATAGTCGAATATCAAGTCTAAAATGTTTGTTTCCTACATATCTGTGTTCACAGTCTCGACATTGTAGCACGTTAGATTTAAAAAAGCCCTTTCTATATTGTTCTAGAAACATTAGATTCCCCTATGTGAGTTTCATCTGTAAGCTTGCATTAGTCGCCATTTCTTCGTCGTATTTGCATTGAGCAAGATGGTTGCTTTGTACGATATCTTAAATATGCATGGCAACATTAAGTCCGTTACAATGCCACAACTATGAACTGTATCTTCAATTTCCCAATGCTTTGCAATCTGAAATGTTTTCAAAGACTTGTCGAACTGTGCAAGTAACATTTACCCAAATCACCAACACTCAGGATATGAATTAACAGTAAGGGAATGATTACAACAGAAGCATTTATCATAACTTTATAATATTATAATATACATTGGCAAATTATAATGTAGGCCTTTAAAAAATTGAAGACCACAAAATTACAATATTTATTAATTAAATAATTCTAAGATGTGTGGCTCGATACACTGGCGTGCTAGTTACTTGCACAATGATAGGACCGACAAACCTATGGCGTGGCCCGGTATCGCTGCTAAACAAATATCGATCTAGCGTTGAATCGAAATAAAGCTCTAAACAAAGAAGACCAATTTCTATAAGAACCAATTTCTGTATTTGTTTAGCAGTGACAACTGTGCCTCGTCATGTGTGCCGGCCGTAAAGCGACTTATAGAGAAGAAATGCTGTAAGTTCGGGAGCGGATGTGACAAATATAGTAAACAGTCAGAATATCCCATAGTGTTGAAGGATAGGAATCACAGAAAATTATGACTGTTTAAAAACTCCGGTATTTAAATAGCTATATTGACTTGTGCTAATCTAGATTTTAACGTGGTTTAATTGAGAAGTCTTCGAAAATTCGATGCGATCTCGGTTTTTAGAAATTACGTATTTCGTAAGTACTGTCAAGGAAATTAATCGTTTAGCGAATTGACTTCCAATTTTAACGGTCCGTAAGTTCAAATGCCATTCTTGGCAGACGAATGAAATGACTATCACGGCAAATTGTCAAAAAGTGTTCCATAACTATACATTGTACGCATACTTAGGTGTTCACCCCGCTTCCCTTATTTATAAATATGTAGTACACTAAAAAAGTTACATGTGGCGACAAATTGTTTCCAGTCGATACAAACTCCGATTCTCTCACTTTCGCGTCTTTTAAAATATTACTTTATATATTTTTTTACATAAAAATAAATTTCATGCCGATTGACTTATAATAAATACGAACGATCGATGTTCAATCGCATAGAGTTTAATCGATTACCGACCAGCGGCTGAGCTCAACTTTTATCGATTCCAAATAGTTTTTATTTTATTTTTTTCGATTTACAAGTCAACTGTCGTTAATCGACTAAACTGTTATTCGATTAGTTACAAATCGTGTCGCATCACTAACATTTAGTGTTCTCTTTAGCCATTTTTGGTAAACGTTCCACATGTTTTAAGAGTAGTCAAAAAATAACCGAATAGGTATCGATACTTAAACTTAAATAAACATTCGGGTTCGTGACGCAGGCGGTGAAATACTCCCGATGTGCTATTTACTTAGCTTGGCTTCAAATAGCTGAGATCTAATATTTCTATACAAGGAATGCCAATATTATGTGGGTTAAAAGTTTAGTGACTAAAACATTTTTATTTACAAGATATTATAGTGGATATCAACTAATACAATTAACTTTGTACCGTGATATTAAGGTACTTAGCATCAGCATTTCTAGCAAGCATTATAGATGTTAAAGTGAAATTACTTTAATAATTAAAATGCTTGCCGACCCATTTGATCAATAATAAGTATTTACTGTTTCGAGATTTTAAAAACGATTATCTCGCTATGAAGATCCCTATTTAAAATGAAGTTTCGCTTAAAAGAAGGGTCAAACTACAGATATCGTAGTAAGAAGATTGATTTAGTGTAAATGTACTGGGATTTATAATTTAATATTGACATGCCTCTAAGATCCTGTGATTTGTAAACGATTTACAAGATTTTTGATTGTGGAATTTTAATATAATTCTAGTCAGACGGAGTAGAGCTAGGTTATTTAACGGGTCACATACTTATCTTGATAATCAGAAAGCTGTTCTTGCTTTCCCCGTACTGTTATAAGTACTGCCTTATAATATTTTTAGCTGCATAACTCAGCAAATTATGTTTTTTGCCTTCTTATCTAAGAACTGAGTTTTTTTTTTATCACACTGCTCAAAGGAAAGAGTAACTTCTTCATTCTATTACCGATTAACATCGTATTTAATAATATCATTCAAATATATGTTCAAGTACATTTTTGATAGTAGCTATTCAAATACCCTAGGATTTTAAAATAAAGGCATGTCCATATTAATATTGCACGAGTAATCAATCTCCCTACTCCAACGTCCATGGACAGTAACAGAGCGGTGTCGGTGTCACGCGCCTAGTCTCGTCGACGTCACGGCGGTGACGTCACGTGCGACGTCACGGCGGTGACGTCACGCTCAGTGTGCGGGCAGCGAGCTCTGCTGCTGTTTGTGTCGCCGGTGGTCGTAGTTGACGAGGCGTTGCCCCACTAGGTACTTGTCGTTCTTTATGTGCTCGTACAGCTTGCGGAATTGGCGTATCTGTGGAGGGTAAATCATTGTAACGTTAAATAGGTTTGACCACGGAACAGGAAAAACCGTGGAAGTGCAAAGTAGGCGTGGCACGCGTGCCGATGTTATGCGTAGCTACGCAACTCCAACCCAGTTGTGTTCCACCAACGCGACGAACCGATGGTCTCGCTGACTCTCGAAATAAATTTATAATGTCTGAACCATGCCGTATTGTTCCATTTTGGATTACAAAAATTATAGTAGGAGAATAAATCTTAAAAATGGAAGTGTTTCATGCCATCGGAAAGTACGATTTTATTTATTTTCTAATAAAATCTTAGCATATTAAATATTCTAAAAACTTAAATTCAAGTCTATTTAAAATCAACCTTTTCCCATTAGCACAGAGTTTATTTTGCATCGATTCAGTAACTGATTCGTTCTCGAAAGTTCTTCGCTACTCAATTAGTGATGTAGTCGGGTGGGATACTGTGGATGGATATCGATAAAGAACATGTTTTTGTAGTTCGTCTAAATATTGTATTAAAATTACTAATTTTATTGAAATTATTTAGTTGTGTTTATTTATTGAAGTAAATAAGATTTTTTTTATGTTTTTAATATTTTAATAATATATGATTGTGTACCCAACTAAGTAATAAAATACTATCGTAAGCCACTTTGCATAGAGAATTCTCGAACTAAAGTGTAAACAACTCCCTTTTATTGTCGGCAGCCGAGTAAGCTACCAGAGTCATGATTTTTTAAGACTTGTGCTGTGAAAAAAATACTGGCCAAGTGCGAGTTGGACGCGTGCAAAGGATTCCGAACGAATTTCTTTTTTGTAACAAGGACTTTTTAAAGGTTTTCCTGTTATTTGTAGGGTAGGGCTATTATCTGCATTTTTTTCAAAATTTTGCGCTCCGTAGTTTCGGAGATAAGGGGTCGGAATGGTAATGTTTGGTCTAAATAATTTCTTGAATAAGTTCTACACAATTTTTTTTAAATCATTCACAATAAGTCCTTTCATTTGATATGTCACACGATACAGTTAAAAACCTAGTAGTGCTAGTGTACATTTATAGTTTGACCCACAAAAGTTACCCCCCATACTCAAAATTTATTATATACGTAACGCATCCGTGCTTCAGAAACGACACAGAAATCTATTCGTCTACCAAATTTGAACAGAATCGGTCCCGTAGATCCGGAAAACTGGATGTGACAGACTGGCAGACAGATACCAGAGTGATCCTATAAGGGTTCCGCTTCCTACGGATGTCGGAACCCTAAAAATTATATGATGTGTGTTATTTTTATTGATTTTAAAGTATTATAAGGTATATTGATATAAATACAACAAAACGTTTTAATATAATGGTTTGTATTTTTGTTTCTATCTAGTTTTATACAGTAAACTGGGAATGTTTTGCTCACGCTGATTTCAAAATAGAATTAACCCAAATTACAAGGCAAAACTAGACTAATCCATTTTAAATGCGATAGCTTATTTGATAACGATTCCAATAACATAAGTTTCATATATTATAAGCTTCCATACAAAACTGCAACTCCAAACGAATCACATTTTATGGAATTAATTTTGATAAAAGTTATCCTATTTATCGATTTCGACATAGGTTCATGTGCCACAGCCCTGATCGAGTGGCAACTTTTTGTATCCCACATAGACTAATGAAGCGAATCTCAACCTTATTGCCAAGGACTTTAAGTTTATAATTGCAACTATTGAAAATACCGCCATCTATGGTCTAGTAGCGGAATTTACTCGTAAATTCAACTTGTAATGATTTCAGAAAACGAAACGCCGTAAGTATTTTTTGCCTTTAAGCAAAATAAATCGTAGGTGTAAGACCTAAGGTACATTTTAAAATATAGGTTCTGTGACTGATGCTTGTTTTGAACAATATGGAAACAACCAATCAAACGTGTCCTTTATATGTGGTGGATAATATGATTATCGGTTTATTTGTGTGTTTGGCGACACAGGTTCCGATACAAAATTCGTCGTATAGCACTTCCACTTTTTTTTCTGTTCCGTGGGTTTGACTGCTCCGCTGACCTCGCGGTCAAAACTGCTGAGAACGGGGTCCTGGGTTTGATTTCCGGGCAAAAAGTGTTACTGGGGTTTTCCTAAGGAATTTGTCTGTGCCAGCCCGGAGTTTGGAAGTTGATGTGTGACACCCCCGTGCGTCACCTCTGTTCTGTTGAACATACCTGGAACACAGTGAGCGCCAACACCAGCGCAGTGAGCAACAGCGCCGGGTAGACGCGGCGCGCCAGCAGGTTGCGCTGCGCCGGCGCCGCCACCACGAGCGGCAGCACCGAGTGCGCCAGCGCGTACGGCACGGCCAGCGCCAGGCCCAGCCAGCACACGCACGGCGCCGCGATCTCACGGAGGATGAACCTGGAAACGTACGTGCAGGTTATTACACGGCATACTCTGTGATTTAAAAGTGAGGACGGGGCGTAAAAAAATGCATTTTGACTTTAATCTTGCTCCTAACGTTACTCAGTTATACTCAATTCTTTTGCAAAGTATTGAATGAACATCACAATACTTGCGGTCCATCACTCTGATCCCATCACAGTAAGCCTTCTCGATCTCTTCGTGTACAGAACGCCGAGCGCCCAGTCTTGCCACACGAATAGCACAGGGGACTGTTCACATTAATGTTATAGTACAATACATACTTGAGGTCCATCTCTCTAATCCCATCTCGGTAGGCCTTCTCGATGGCGCGTCGCATGGCCCAGTCGGGGCCCATCATAGTGAGCGCGCACACTATCTTCGTGTACAGAACGCCGAGCGCCCAGTCTTGCCACACGAATAACACAGGGGACTGTTCGATTGGCACACGGAGAGGTATTACTAGCACCTGTAAGTAAAACGAGAAGATTATTAGAATAGAAGATCAATTAAATAATAGATTAACATTGTGAAAGATTATTTTATATCAAAAGTCGATTCGAGTCGGTGTATGTGTGGGTGGTTGGTTATTGAGATGTTAGAAGCATAGAATTAAAAACACTGTCCTGTCTGTCAATGATTGAATAATAATAATAAATAAAGTTTTATTGTTTCTCATACAATTGTTCTACAGCACAAAATTGAGGCAGCCCCATTAAGTTATAAGGACACTTGTGATGGGGTAACCTCGCAACTTCCCATTGGTTCCCAGTTTACAATGTTGAGACTTAGTTAAAAATTAAAGAGAAATAAAAAAGAATTCAGGTTCAAGGATGATACAAAACTATTGTAGCAAGTTCAGGTTTATGTGGTGTTTGTGGGTGTGTGTGGTGTGGGGGTGTGTGTATGTGTGTGGAGGGTGGCTGTCTGGGGTGTGTGTGGTGTGGGGGTGTGTGTATGTGTGTGGAGGGTGGCTGTCCGGGGTGTGTGGGTGTGAGTAGGTGTGTGATTGATTGAATGAATAAACTTAATTAATTAAATTATTAATTAATTAAGAATGTAAGTAATAAGATCATAAAATAACTCACCAACTCCAAGAGTAATCCAAACATGAGCGGCACAAGTCCCAGCAGCGCCAGCGCAGCCAGCGCGGCGCGCGCCGCCACCCGCGCCCAGAGCGCGGCGCGCGCGGCCAGCATGGCCCGCCCCCCGCGCGCCCAGCCCGCCGCCAGCGTGCCGCCGCGCCCCAGCGCCCAGCACACGTACATGCCTGACACGATAGCTATATAGGGACGTGGCAGGCAGGCTGCGCGCCCACCCGCCTGCCACCCGCGCCCAGAGCGCGGCGCGCGCGGCCAGCATGGCCCGCCCCCCGCGCGCCCAGCCCGCCGCCAGCGTGCCGCCGCGCCCCAGCGCCCAGCACACGTACATGCCTGACACGATAGCTATATAGGGACGTGGCAGGCAGGCTGCGCGCCCACCCGCCTGCCACCCGCGCCCAGAGCGCGGCGCGCGCGGCCAGCATGGCCCGCCCCCCGCGCGCCCAGCCCGCCGCCAGCGTGCCGCCGCGCCCCAGCGCCCAGCACACGTACATGCCTGACACGATAGCTATATAGGGACGTGGCAGGCAGGCTGCGCGCCCACCCGCCTGCCACCCGCGCCCAGAGCGCGGCGCGCGCGGCCAGCATGGCCCGCCCCCCGCGCGCCCAGCCCGCCGCCAGCGTGCCGCCGCGCCCCAGCGCCCAGCACACGTACATGCCTGACACGATAGCTATATAGGGACGTGGCAGGCAGGCTGCGCGCCCACCCGCCTGCCACCCGCGCCCAGAGCGCGGCGCGCGCGGCCAGCATGGCCCGCCCCCCGCGCGCCCAGCCCGCCGCCAGCGTGCCGCCGCGCCCCAGCGCCCAGCACACGTACATGCCTGACACGATAGCTATATAGGGACGTGGCAGGCAGGCTGCGCGCCCACCCGCCTGCCACCCGCGCCCAGAGCGCGGCGCGCGCGGCCAGCATGGCCCGCCCCCCGCGCGCCCAGCCCGCCGCCAGCGTGCCGCCGCGCCCCAGCGCCCAGCACACGTACATGCCTGACACGATAGCTATATAGGGACGTGGCAGGCAGGCTGCGCGCCCACCCGCCTGCCACCCGCGCCCAGAGCGCGGCGCGCGCGGCCAGCATGGCCCGCCCCCCGCGCGCCCAGCCCGCCGCCAGCGTGCCGCCGCGCCCCAGCGCCCAGCACACGTACATGCCTGACACGATAGCTATATAGGGACGTGGCAGGCAGGCTGCGCGCCCACCCGCCTGCCACCCGCGCCCAGAGCGCGGCGCGCGCGGCCAGCATGGCCCGCCCCCCGCGCGCCCAGCCCGCCGCCAGCGTGCCGCCGCGCCCCAGCGCCCAGCACACGTACATGCCTGACACGATAGCTATATAGGGACGTGGCAGGCAGGCTGCGCGCCCACCCGCCTGCCACCCGCGCCCAGAGCGCGGCGCGCGCGGCCAGCATGGCCCGCCCCCCGCGCGCCCAGCCCGCCGCCAGCGTGCCGCCGCGCCCCAGCGCCCAGCACACGTACATGCCTGACACGATAGCTATATAGGGACGTGGCAGGCAGGCTGCGCGCCCACCCGCCTGCCACCCGCGCCCAGAGCGCGGCGCGCGCGGCCAGCATGGCCCGCCCCCCGCGCGCCCAGCCCGCCGCCAGCGTGCCGCCGCGCCCCAGCGCCCAGCACACGTACATGCCTGACACGATAGCTATATAGGGACGTGGCAGGCAGGCTGCGCGCCCACCCGCCTGCCACCCGCGCCCAGAGCGCGGCGCGCGCGGCCAGCATGGCCCGCCCCCCGCGCGCCCAGCCCGCCGCCAGCGTGCCGCCGCGCCCCAGCGCCCAGCACACGTACATGCCTGACACGATAGCTATATAGGGACGTGGCAGGCAGGCTGCGCGCCCACCCGCCTGCCACCCGCGCCCAGAGCGCGGCGCGCGCGGCCAGCATGGCCCGCCCCCCGCGCGCCCAGCCCGCCGCCAGCGTGCCGCCGCGCCCCAGCGCCCAGCACACGTACATGCCTGACACGATAGCTATATAGGGACGTGGCAGGCAGGCTGCGCGCCCACCCGCCTGCCACCCGCGCCCAGAGCGCGGCGCGCGCGGCCAGCATGGCCCGCCCCCCGCGCGCCCAGCCCGCCGCCAGCGTGCCGCCGCGCCCCAGCGCCCAGCACACGTACATGCCTGACACGATAGCTATATAGGGACGTGGCAGGCAGGCTGCGCGCCCACCCGCCTGCCACCCGCGCCCAGAGCGCGGCGCGCGCGGCCAGCATGGCCCGCCCCCCGCGCGCCCAGCCCGCCGCCAGCGTGCCGCCGCGCCCCAGCGCCCAGCACACGTACATGCCTGACACGATAGCTATATAGGGACGTGGCAGGCAGGCTGCGCGCCCACCCGCCTGCCACCCGCGCCCAGAGCGCGGCGCGCGCGGCCAGCATGGCCCGCCCCCCGCGCGCCCAGCCCGCCGCCAGCGTGCCGCCGCGCCCCAGCGCCCAGCACACGTACATGCCTGACACGATAGCTATATAGGGACGTGGCAGGCAGGCTGCGCGCCCACCCGCCTGCCACCCGCGCCCAGAGCGCGGCGCGCGCGGCCAGCATGGCCCGCCCCCCGCGCGCCCAGCCCGCCGCCAGCGTGCCGCCGCGCCCCAGCGCCCAGCACACGTACATGCCTGACACGATAGCTATATAGGGACGTGGCAGGCAGGCTGCGCGCCCACCCGCCTGCCACCCGCGCCCAGAGCGCGGCGCGCGCGGCCAGCATGGCCCGCCCCCCGCGCGCCCAGCCCGCCGCCAGCGTGCCGCCGCGCCCCAGCGCCCAGCACACGTACATGCCTGACACGATAGCTATATAGGGACGTGGCAGGCAGGCTGCGCGCCCACCCGCCTGCCCTCTCACGGTCGTACGTAACACGTGAGGTATGTTACCTCTTCTTATGGGGATAGATGACTACAATCTAATTAGTTCAGATAGATTTTTCACGTAAACACAAAAATAAGACGATGCCGTGCGTTGTAAACTCGTGTGACATCACATTTCATTACATTTTTACCTAGTATTGACGACACAAGCCCCACTCCTGATCTTTGATGCGTTTTATCTTAGTCAATTATTAATGATATGACAAAGCAAGAAAAATACGTGTCCAATATTTTTCGAGACTCAAACTGAAGAAGTAGATATAGTCAAATTTCGTTTCAGTAAAAAAAAAAACATCCTCTATGAGCCAATATGATATGAGTCATTATGGCTAAATACACCATACAATTCAATGAATGAGGTTCATTGATTGACAATAAAAATAAATTATAAAAAAATACTATCAGATCTCTCTTTGTCTTGGCTTGTATAATCATATTATCTTATTAACAGGGTTGTGAAGCTGCCACTTGACTTTGCCACTGTAGAACATAGCCCTCCTTATGGTAAGAATCTAGCAGCTGAATTAGATGAAAATATGGTTGAGAAAACTGAACAAAAAAGAGCGCCTTTTTCTAGTTTTACAGAGTGCAATATCACAACAGGTTTAGGATAAAAGTAATGGGATTTATAAAAAAGTTATGAATAATTATCGCTTTAGTATACAAGCAGTAAGTAGGCCTATGTTCAGCATTGGACGTCTTTCGACTGATATTATGATGATAATGACGATACTATACAAAAAATTACAATACAATACAATTTCCATTTTATCCCCGACAAAAGCTGCATTCCTGCGGAATACGAAGGATAAATCTCTTTGTTTGATTTAATAATTACTTATGAACTAAAACATACCACAAGCAGCGGTGTATAGTTCGTGAACGCCGTCAGAAGCCTTCGGTAGCCACAGCGCCATCACACGCCTTCCAATGGCGACAGGGATCACCTACAAAATTAAGAAATCTTATTATAACACTAGCTGACGCCCGCGGCTTCGCTCGCTTGACAAATTATATACTAAAACTTTCCTCGAGAACCATTCTATCCATTGGTGAAAACAGCATGAAAATCGGTGCAGAAGTTTCTGAGTTTATCGCGAACAGACAGACAGACGCGGCGGAGGACTTTGTTTTATTATATGTAGTAATAGTTTAGTGACGAGCTTCCACAAGCAGCTTTGTCCGCGGGAATGTCGAAAATTATCTGAAACTAGCTGACCCGGCGAACTTCGTTCTGCCTAACAGTCGTTTTTTTTTTAATAAACGTAGCCTAAGTTACTCCTTATTACATCAGCTACCTGTCAATAAAAGTTCCGTCAAAATCGGTCAAACCATTTCAGAGATTAGCCGGAACAAACAGACAGACAGACAAAAATTGTAAAATATTTATTTTGGTGTATGTACCGTATAAATATTAATATACATGTAGTAAAAAACGGTTATTAATATTACAAACAGACACTCCAATTTTATTTATACGTATAGATGTATAGATGAACATACTCGCGGGATGAAAAGTAGGATACTTTTTCATACAAATTAATACACACCGTGTGAATTCTCCTTTAGGATAGTCTTTAAGCGTCTTTGGGACTGCGGGATTATCCGCAGCCCAGGATCACAAAGGGTTTGCATACTAATGTTTAAATGCAAGTTCTTCTAACGCCACAGACAGATGTGTTGCTGGGGAGTTTGTTGGCCACTTCTTCTTCCCAGCTAAAACACTAAGAAGTGGTGATGGGCGGGCGTTTTTGGGAGACTGTCTACTTGTACACGTTGACGTTCAAAAAGTGCTGGCACTCAGCCTAATTTGAATAAATGACTTTTGACTTTGATTTTGAATTGAATGAACACAGATGGGCTTTAGTCAGTAAGGCTCCCTCCCACTCCCTCCAGAGCGGGGGGGGAAGGGGAGTCATTCTCTCTCTCTCTCTCTTTCTTCTATGATTTCCCTACTTTCTTTTTTTTTTTTAGTTGTGTGTCGCTTCTGGGGGAGTGAATAAATTTTCTTTCTTTTTCTTTCTTTCTTCTTTTACTTAAACAAAGGCTTTAATGACTTACAAGAGTGAGTGCGCTGGCCAGTACTAGCGATATGGAGACTAGGACCAACAGTGCACCAAGTCGAACAGGGAACCATGAGACGCGGACGTAAGGCTCGAAACCTGCAGGACCGTCGCGACGCATCAGCGCCTGAAACAAAACACAAAAAATCATTACCGTTCTCCTGGGGAAGGATAACTAGCAATGGAAAGAGTAAAAAACCGGCCAAGTGCGAGTCGGACTCCGGTAGGTAAATATAAGCAAAAGTTGCGGTTTATGACGTATTAAAAAAAATACTTACTAGATATCGTTCAAACCAATTTTAGGTGGAAGTTTACTTGGTAATGTATTATATTAGAAGCGGGGGGGGGGACACATTTTACCACTTTGGAAGTGTCTCTCGCGCAAACTATTCAATTTAGAAAAAAATTACATTATATAGATACCCTACACGGTATGGGTTTGATACAACACTGATAACACTGAAAGAATTTTTCAAATCGGACCAAGAGTTCCGGAGATTAGCGCGTTCAAGCAAACAAACAAACAAACTCTTCAGCTTTATAATTTAAAAATTAAATAGTGTACGCAGTTTACCTGGTGAGCCGCTCCCAGTTGATGCGGAGGCCTAGGCGGATGCGGCATCGGCTGGTCGTGTCTCATCTCACCAAGCAGGTACGAGCGCAGCCCCAAGACTCCTGCGGCGCACGCGCACCAGGTACGGACACCCGCCTTCAGCCAGGTTCGTGTGTGCGACTGTTCTAGCAAGGCTGGTAGAATCACCTGTGTACAATGGGTTAATATTAAGTGTGTGTACGGATCCTTTACATTATTTAGCTAGTATGCTCCCTGAAATTAACGTCTCATGTTATTGCTTACATTGTGCTATGAATTACTAATATATATATTTTTAATTCATTATGCTACTCCTATGGCAACCAAGCCTTCTTATTTAATACACGAACCTTTTTACATACATCTCAAATACAGTCTTGGGATATGAGCGTGGAGGAGTTTGTGGCTCAATGATAACAGCTTCACTGGTCGATCTTCAAGATTAAGAAACGATCGCCTTTACATTGACACAGTCTCCACGCCTCGGAAAGCAAATTAATGGTTGGTCCCGGCTGTCATTTGAAGATCTTTGAGGTAGTGGAGACCAGTTTGGTTTGACATGAAACAACCTAATTATAAGATCACTAAGCAATAATTATTTTATCAGTCTAGAATGTTCCCACTGCTGGAACCCTCCCCCTCCTGCTCCCCCCACTCCTGCTGGCCTCCTCTGTGAGAGGGACTGGACTCTGTGCGGGATGGTGTATAGAGGTATGCGGAACAGGCGGTTGCCCAATTAAAAAACCTAGTAGTTAAGAAACAAACCAAATCAGTTCCTATTTTTTTGACTTATCCTTGGCAACCTAGTGACGAAAACATCCAAACAATCGCATAGCTTTGGCCATTCACCAGAATTGAAACCACATTTGTTTCGTAATTACTATCTAAAAATCCAGTATTAGCACTATTTCAATTTGTAAACCTGCTAAGTCCTAGCGACTTAGCAGGTTTAGAGTATAAAAAACTGACCTAGACTAGAGTCAAGAGGAAACTTTTTTGTAGTTACTAGGTTTAAAAGTTGAAATTTGTTTGAAACTCGGGCGTGGTTAAAACTAAAAAGGTGGTATCTACTTACTAGCAAATAATTTGGCGATAAACAGAAAATCTGCTGTCCAGGGGCAAGAGGAGCAAAAACAAAACAGTTCCTATTAGAAGGTGCAAAAACAAAACAGTCCCTTTTAGTAGGGGTAAAACAAAACAGTCTCTATAAGTAAGATAAAAACAAAACATTTCCTATTAGAAGGTGCAAAAACAAAACAGTCCCTTTTAGTAGGGGCAAAAACAAAAGTCTCTATGAGTAAGATAAAAACAAAACTGTTACTATTAGTAGGTGCAAAATAGGCCCTTTAAGTAGGGTAAAAATAAAACAGTCATTACAAGAGCCAGAAACAAAACAGTCCCTTCTAGAAGAGGCAAAAACAAAACAGGCCGTATTAGTAGGGGCAAAAACCATAGTTTCTCATTAGTAACTCATTACTTTCGTATAAATTTTACAAGAACCAGTTCGATGATAACTACACGGAATTCGTTTTTATCAACAAAAAGAAAATTCAAAATTCACTGCACTTGGGGTTTAGAAAGAAATGGGATCCTTTCGAAACTTCACTCCTCTTATTATACCTGTAGTAGTAGAAGTAATTAAATCGCGTAGCGGTTTTCAAACCCCATCTTTAGTATAATACTCTACAACTGTACCATAATACTTAGTTGTTCATAGTTCTTATTATGCATCGTTATATGTATACAGTTTATATCTCTCGGCTGATTACATCTGCATGCTGGCATGCTGCATCGGCATGCTGACATCGTGAACTCTTAAATGTTGCCATCTCCGTTCTGGAACATGTCTGATTCCTTACTTACGATGTTCCTCAAGATCATTAGCAATATAAAAAATATCCTCGAGTAACGCATGCGATTAATCAATTACATGATTTTGTAAAAACAATCGTGTGTCAACAAATCATAATCTGGCACTTTCGAACATTGGCCTTAATCGAATACAGATTAAACCTTATCTAGAATGATACAGTCGCAATCATCCGACATAGCACTTAGTAGATCGGTGACAAGTACATTTAGATAAAGATACATATCCCCCATACTAAGTATTTGGAGTTTGCACAAGTTTATTGGATGCATTTTGGGACAGGAGTACCCGAGCGTTTTCACCAAGGCAGGCCTAAAGTGCTGGCGTAACGAATTAGACGTTGTTGAAGACTTGGTCGTTCTGAACTACAATAGGTCGAATAACAAATAAAAAATCGGTCTAGTTAGAACGGATTTTATTTTTTATTCGACCGTCCAGTCGGGCACGCATACAAAAGGTTCCGCATCGTTGGAAAAGTTTGCATCTTGCAAAATTCAAGACTCTAGATCAGCAAAGGCAAGGGCAAGACCTCTGTACGTTTTGGAAGTGTCGAAAAATGCGGCATTGCAAACCCTTGGCGCGTGAGTCCGACTCGCATCACAAGTTACAGTCTGCTGTCAATAAAACGTAGGCTTAGCTAAATAGTTCCGTAGGGGACTTTGGGTATGGAACCCTAAAACGGGAGACCCAGCAGGTCTAAATGGAGGTAATCTACATTTTACACCTGCTGGGTCAAAAGAAAAGGTCTCCCGTAATTAGTCGTCGTTAACGGTACAAATTATTTCACGATCATTCATCTTTGACACAAAACTGACATGACTCAATTAACTCGGACAATACAATACAGTTCTGATAAATACATTAACGTATAATACGAAGGTAGGTATATGCAAATGAATACATGTAGAAACTCTGTACAACAACCTCCTTTGCATATGTCGGTTCACACTTTCCCTGTTACGTACCTACTCGTATTGTAGCTGGATGAAGAAAACAATGCATGTTTTATTGGTGTGCATGTATTGAAGGTATTTCTAGTATTTACGAGACTATTGTACCATCACGATTTATCGTTGGAAACTGAATGTAACATAACGATTGTATTTTAAGAAGGATCAAGCAGGTTTTACTAGAGACAAACTCTTTCATCGGGACCTCTTTTGAGGTTTAGAAAATAGAAACTTAATAGCACTCCTAATATTTTTTTTACTTTTGATAGACACGCGTTTGATCACTATCTCATCTGATCGTAAGCGATGTTGCGGTCTAAGATGGAGCACGCTTGCCTAGAAGTAACCTATTCAATCTTGACTTAAAGACTCCCAGGTTGTAGCTGCCAGGAAACACAGGCTCCGACATAATTCTACTCCTTTGCTGTACGCACTACGAATGTGTTCCCAAAACGTAATCTAATACAAATAACTAAAATTTCAAGTATTTGCGAGACTACTATAACATCGCGATTTACCGTTGGAATATGAACGTAACATCCAATTGTTACCTCCAAAGGTCAAGCAGATAGTACAAGAGTCGACCTCTTTCATCAGGAACTCTTTTGAGGTTAAAAAACCATGTACCACTATTGTTCATAAAGTATAAATAAAAAATAAAAGATGATTGCGCAATACATTGGTAGAAGCTATAATAAAATTATCGTAGTATAAAGTACTACTGATTCTTCGTTTGTAGTTCCGAGTTTTAAACGTACTTGATTGCGTTTACGTCAATTTAACCGATTAAGCGACTATGGCAACAATGAAGAAAACCCACTTTGTTTCCAAAGGATTCGAAATAAACGAAGCGTCTCTTCAGATCATATTAAGAAAATTCTTTTACTGATAGAAAGCTGCCATAGGTTGTATATTTTTATTTAATTTTGAAATCCATCACCCTAACGAACTTGCTCGCCAACTCACCATAGACCAGTATGTGAGACGACTAAAACGTCATCATATAGTAGAGCTACAAGACCGGCAGTAGCTCTGGGCAGCAGATGAGTAGATGCTTCCAATGGGAAGCCACTCCGCATGACAGCATCACAAAACACATTTGCTCATAGCCTTAGGGCTGATTGCAGACACACGCAGAGAAAAAGAAAATCTTGAACCGAGTAAGTCATATAACTTGTTGGAATTGGGACAGTTTTTTGAACCCTGGACAATAAACAGTTTCTAATTAACATATCTATTGTATTTCATTTATAAAATTTTTAAAACAAATATACTTTTGAAGACAGCCAAACTGTTTAATTGTCTTACTAATTAATTGGAAAATACAGTTATCGGATTATTCTTTGGTTTTGTCCATGAATGACAGAGGCGAAGTGCCTATATGTTATTCTTTAATAAGTAGATATCTAGTATGTGTTTAGTTAATGTACAGTCGGTAGACTGAAATAAGTATACACTTGACGAAGTCAACTAGGTACTAGGTAAGTAAGGCAATTCAAAGCTGTCTTCTATAGAATTTAAATTGCTGGTTACATTTTTTTCCCCTGTTTAAGAACACTCCTTGTATTCGGCTGTCTTTCAGATCTTTGACAATCGAAAGCCAGAAGCCAGAAAATCTGACACCGGTCTTGCCAAAGGTACCGTATTGCCCAGTCATAGGGTTATGGAGTTCAAAAAGGCAGTCGCTTCATGTGACTCAGGTGGATCCTGTTAGACTGGAAACCGTCCCCAAAAAAGTCGGAAACCAAAAAAAAAAAAAAAATGTTGGGAAAAGGCTAGGTAGATTTTTTTTCTTCTCTCTTTCTCGATAAAAATAGCCAGATATCACTCCAAGGCTAATGAGGGCAACTGTTTCTGTGCCCACTAGTTGGCGCCACTGGCGAGTAAGGTCCTTAATTATAGCTGACTAGCTGACCCACGCAACTTCGTCTGCGTCACATTTTCCATTAATACTCGGCTCCCTTTAGTCTTAGCGTGATGATATGTAGCCTATATCCTTCCTCGATACATGGGCTATCTAATACTGAAAGAATTTTTCAAATCGGACCAGTAGTTCCTGAGATTACCCCCTACATACAAACTTACAAACAAATGTTACCTCTTTATAATATTAGTATAGAAGTATAGATATAGAAGTATAGATTACCTCTTTATAATATTAGTACAGATAACAATATAATATAATATAATATTAGTATAGGTTTTTTAATGAAAAAAAATATATACAAAGGGTTATTTGCTAAACACAAACGACCTCTGAGATCGTACTAGGGTGGTTTGATAAGTCAGTGATTTTTTAAATTTCTCGCACAATATCTTTAAATGCTTCAATGCTGCCATCAAACGTCAACTGCCATCTAAAAATAGGCTACTGACATTTTTTTTTTTGCAAGCTACGACATTTTTTTTGTTTAGACTGCCAAGAAGCAAGCAGAGAACCTCTCGGATTATAACAAATATGGAGAAATGTGAATTTCGTGTCCTGATCATTACTTAAGCTTAATTTTTTGCGTAAAAAAACCATCACCGACATCAAGCATAGGCTAGATAAATACTATCTCTGCACCATCAATTGTGAAGTATTGAGAATTTTAAAAGCGTCGTAACTTCGTCAATTTTGGTTCCCGTAACAAAAGAAAAAACACGGGTCAAATATTTTTTGATAATTTAACTGAATGACGGACTAATTAGATTTTTTCAGGACACAAGCCTATTGGTGTATGAACTGCTAGCCCATCTATAGCATAATTCTACAGATTTAACCCCCAGCGACTATTTCCTCTTTCCAAACCCGAAGAAATGGCTAGGTGGTAGGAGTTTTGGGTCGACCTAAGAGATCATCACCGAAACAAACACCTTTTTAGAGAGCCTCGAAAAAACCTATTTTTTTAAGAATATAAAAATTGGAAAAACGCTGGACTAAATGTATCGAGTTAAAAGAAGATAATGTTGAGGAATAAAACCGTTTTAATTGTGGGACAAAAAGTCGCTAATTTATCAATCCGCTCTCGTAGATACTGAAAGTACAGCTGTTTCATACAAAATGCAATATTTTGCCGATGAAAATGTATGAAACAGTATTTTTTTCGAGTTTCCAAGGTTGGTCACAAAGTAAAAGGTGTTTAAGACAAAGAGGCTGTTAAGGTTTTAGAAATAATCATGTATATGTGGAATCGGAATTTGGCTTTAAACAAAAGGCTACAGACACCAAGTCAGCCGGCGCGGGGCGGCTGCAGCGTCGGCGCGGGGAGCGGCGCGGCAGAGCAGACTCCGCTGACTTCATGTCCGTAGCCTAAAGCTCACATTTCGTGTTTTACTTTGAGCAGCAGCAAGCAAGTAGAAGTCGATTAGGCTTTAGATAATACATAAACTAAAACTATCTTTACCTGGAGCAGCAGCAACTCCAAGCTGAGTTCGTTGACGGGTGCATCAGTATGGACCGCGACGGCATACGGCAGGAATCCAGGCAGGACGTACTTGATCACTCTGATCGGCAGCCATAGCATGAAGAGGACGGCTGTCCCGAAGATCATGGCGGATACCACCAGGCGTCGGATGTGGGACCACACTGAGAGGTGGATCATTTCCTGGGGAAAAGTTGTCAAAAATCTTCTTTATTCCTTTGATTTTCCATTAGTGCATTGCAGATTTTAAATACAATGCGTTCAAAGTTACTTTACCACTGATTTTGCATGTCAAAATCATAGTGATCTTTATTCTTTTTGCACTAAGGTTGCTGGTGGGTTGACAGAGGTAAAATAAGTTTCAACGCTCTCTACACCTGCACGTGTATAGTCTTATATAGGTACTATAAACTGTTTTTTACCCGTGTCGCAAACAATCACCTAGGACGATTAAGCGGTACAAATTAACATCGGCATACCTTACACCTACCACGGGAACGCAAGTTGCAATGCGATAAAGGAAATCAAAATGTAATTGAAATGAGAAAAATCTTATTTGCGTGCAACTTATATTCCTTGGACCATCTGGTCGGCTATTGGCCTGGCTGCTATAGCATATCAAGATACCACGACTCAAAGGAATTTTAATACAGTGAAACTAACCTGCACAGGACTAAAATCAGGATCATTCAAATTCTTCAGGAACCACAACACGCCAGGCCTCAGTACCTCCCTCAGCAAAAGAATGAACGAAGCGAAGTAATACACGTAGACCATGCCAACTAGCCAGTGAATGAACATTAGGGTCCAAGGTGCCGCTTGCAGGCTCGACTCGCGGTCTTTCAGGGTAGCGTCGAACATTGATAAGGAGCATAGGTCTAACCACCAGCCGCATACGAGAGGAATCACTCCGATCTGAAACAAGGGAGCACTAATTTAGGGCGGGTTATTTCACGTTCAATTCACGCACGCGTAAACGTTAAAAATGGTGCTAACTATCGTTAAATAAAAAATTGAGCTGTTTCACAATATGCCAGCGTACAACACGCACGTAAAAAGATAAAGATTAGGTTAAAAGATGGTCTGAGCACTGGTTTACGTTACTTTAGTTGCGTCAAATAAAATAATATTGTGAAATTTCTTTCGAATTCCTCAATAGCAGTTCTTCTGATGACAGAAAAAAGGTAGAATGCACAAAAAGGTATTTAGCTAGGACCCGTGTAAATAACTAGAGAGCTATTGGGATGAGCAGGAATACCAAAATGTTTGAAACAACGCTTCTTATTTAACGAACGTTAAACATCTTCCGTAATCGCTAATTTTTGACTTTACGTATGTTACTAAACTAAACTAACCGTTTGAAACAACCCGCCCTTATATGTTTGCAAGTAAAGGGTTTGTTAGGACTAGCAGCCCGGTGCACGGTGACACTAAAGATCGTTCAGGCATGCAACACGTTATACTATACCAGTACTAGTAGTTGATCTCGGTCACATATTGTTAAATTATACACAGTAGGTACACACAAACATAACTATGTATGTATGTACAATGTACATAGGTACATAAATTCATGCCTAATTCTAATGGGGCTAGGCAGAAACTACAGATCGATTAAATTATTTGCTTAGTGTCGGAAATCGGGTACTTCCGTTTTGTGTAGATGTGTTCTTTTTTCTTATGACAGCAGTTTATTCTTATTAATAAATTAGGTCAATCATGGATGTTCTCCATACATTTATGAACTTCATAATTCCATGAGAATTCAGTACATTTGCACTGGTCAAGTAACTAGATCCATACTTCCATCCATAATAAACTAAAAATAAGTATAAAATATATAGGCTAGTTTCCACAATCAGTAATTTCAAATCTATTTGATCCGTCGGTAGGTATTGAAAAATAATGGACACGTTTTTTTTGTAAATCAATGAATTTGGGGAGTGGGGGCTCGTGACGTCAGAACGTACTAAAAATTTTACCACGGCATGACGTATTGAGAAATTTAAAAGCGTCGTATCCTCGTCAATTTTGGTTTACGTAACAAAAGAAAAAAATGTTTTGATAATCTTACTGAAACAATTATTAGATTTTTTCATGGGCCATGGTACACGCCTTCATGTGATGGGACTGACATTAAAAAGCCCCTGATATATAAAAATGTGCTATCCAACACTAGTAGATTTTTTCAATTCAAACCAGTAGTTCTTGAGATTAGCGCGTTCAACCTAATAAAAAACTCTTCAACTTTATAATATTTGTCTAATAAATTGAATCCGGTTTCGGATCCTGTTCCCGATACCGGTGGGCTACTATTTTTTATATTAAAAAATGCTATATTTTTTTTATAAGAAGTATTGCTGTTCGTTAGTCTCGCTGGACCGAGTCGAATAATTCTTTTACGTTTAGTTCTCTAGAATACAGGGAAGGTTTAAAAGCAAAAAAAAATGGGTAGGTAGGCTACAGCTAGTAAGTTATAAAAATTAACAAGCGGAATAATAAGGAAATCAAATATCTTGACTTGGCTCGCGAGGTTGTCGACATGTGGGATGCGGAATCATTGTACCGGTAGTCATGTCGGTCAATGGCTTCCCAGGACCAGGCAACCTCAGGAGGCTCTCGATAGGCAGTTGGATCAAGGGCATGATTCAGAAAGCTGTACTCCTAGACACGGCTCGCATTGTCAGGAAGTTCCTCTTTCTGGAGCCTTGACCGTAGCTTGGACGCTGTTCCCGATACCGAAAGGCTACTATTTTTATGTATATTTTAATTTTTTATTGGAATATTTAAAAACTAGCTGACTCGCGCAATTTCGTCGCACATTTTCCATTACTGCTCTACTCCTATTTGTCTTAGCGTGACGATATGTAGCCTATATCCTTCCTCGATACATGGGCTATCTAATACTTAATGAATTTTTCAAATCGGACCAGTAGTTTGTATGTGTAATCTCAGGAAGATTACACATACAAACTTACAAACAAATGTTACCTCCACCTCTTTATAATATTAGTATAGATGTGATGATTAGATAACTGTAGAAAAGGAATAATAAGGTAATTTTACATGTTGTGAAATGTAACATAGAGAAGAAAAAGTGATAATGATGATGCATGCAATGGCAATGCCCTACAAGTTGGGTTATTGACCACTGATTAAAAAAAGACAGGTCACAATCAATCTAATACAACTGCGGTGAATGGACTGCAACGCTAATGATTTCTTTATGTCGTGTAAACAGAACTAGAATAATTAGTCTTTATTAACTTTTTGAATGTTTCTAAATAACTAACAGATAGTTAAAACTGCTGGGTCATCATCATCACTATCTTTCCTTTATCGAAGTTTATTTGGGGTTGATACAGTTCTCTATTAGTTGTAATCTCTGCGGTCCTAATTGTCATGTTAAATTTTAGTCCAGATTTACCAAATTAATATAATATAATATAATTATTTATTGACATAAAAGTATGTTACATTAATATATGGAAACCCTGACTCCTGCGCTAGGTTGTAACCTGTGTTACAGGAATCAGTGTCTTCTCCCAGTAGTTTTACACTGATTTTATGCAATACAATTTAAAACAATTTTAAATTACACAATATCTGCTTGAGGTGCATGTGTGAGGGTGGGTGTGTCCATGTGTTTCTTAGTATGTGTGTGTGTGTGTGTGTGTGTGTGTGTGTGTGTGTGTGTGTGTGTGTGTGTGTGTGTGTGTGTGTGTTTATCGGGCATATTAATAATGGGACCTGCAAATTGCCTGGTTTATGTTACGATTATTTCTGTCTGTATGTAATCCAGTATTTGTAGCCAGGTGTTTATAAATTGGCAAGCATGTAAATTAAAGTTGTTTACTGTTGTTACTCTTATAATTAAAGTTGGTTGGATTCAAAATCTTCAAAATGTCCTTATGTGATTAATGGACTTCATTAATGATATTTTAGCGATTTATTGACCCCTCTTGGTGAGATGTCGTTAGATTTGGCTCGACCCCTACCCCAAAACATCTCACGTAATTAATGGATGGCCCCTAACCAACTCCAGTTTCCCATTTATCTAGGCACCAAAATTTATCAACATCGGGTTAGGGATTTTGGTGTTTGAGTGAAACAAACATTGCATTTATAATATTAGTTCAGATTTGATTATTAACTTATGTTATTACGATGAACTGTTTCAGCCGCTATGAACCCTCTTCATCGAAACTTAGAACTGCTGGATATTCACACAAATTATTATCTGCTCAAAAACATTAACGTGATGTGGAGATCTGGTAGTCAGGCGCTATACGTAAAATACTGGTATTCAGCTGAATCCGGTTTGACTGGAAGCCGATCCCAGTATAGTTGGGAAAAGGCTAGGTAGAAGATGATTATTTGTGATGACGTAAAAAAAATATAGCAATATATCACGGAACAGAAAAAAAAGTGGAAGTGCTATACGACGAATTTTGTATCGGAACCTGTGTCGCCAAACTCGCACAAATAAACCGATAATCATATTATCCACCACATATAAAGGACACGTTTGATTGGTTGTTTCCATATTGTTCAAAACAAGCATCAGTCACAGAACCTATATTTTAAAATGTACCTTCGGTCTTACACCTACGATTTATTTTGCTTAAAGGCAAACAGTACTTACGGCGTTTCGTTTTCTGAAGTCATTACAAGTTGAATTTACGAGTAAATTCCGCTACTAGACCATAGATAGCGGTTTTTGTCAATAGTTGCAATTATAAACTTAAAGTCCTTGGCAATAAGGTTGAGATTCGCTTCATTAGTCTATGTGGGATACAAAAAGTTGCCACTCGATCAGGGCTGTGACACATGAGCCTATGTCGAAATCGATAAATAGGATAACTTTTTCCAAAATTAATTCCATAAAATGTGATTCGTTTGGAGTTGCAGTTTTGTATGGAAGCTATATATGAAACTTATGTTATTGGAATCGTTATCAAATAAGCTATCGCATTTAAAATGGATTAGTCTAGTTTTGCCTTGTAATTTAAGTTAATTCTATTTTGAAATCAGCGTGAGCGAAACATTCCCAGTTTACTGTATAAAAGTAGATAGAAACAAAAATACTAACCATTATATTTAAAAGATTTGTTTTATTTATATCAATATACCTTATAATACATTAAAATCAATAAAAATAACACACATCACATAATTTTTAGGGTTCCGACATCCGTAGGAAGCGGAACCCTTATAGGATCACTCTGGTATCTGTCTGCCAGTCTGTCACATCCAGTTTTTTCCGGATCTACGGGACCGATTCTGTTCAAATTTGGTAGACGAATAGATTTCTGTGACGTTTCTGAAGCACGGATGCGTTACGTATATAATAAATTTTGAGTATGGGGGGTAGCTTTTGTGGGTCAAACTAGAAATTTACACTAGCACTACTAGTTTTTTAACTGTTTCGTGTGACATATCAAATGAAAGGACTTATTGTGAATGATTTAAAACAAAAATTAAAATAAATAGTGTAGAACTTATTCAAGAAATCATATAGACCAAACATTACCATTCCGACCCCTTATCTCCGAAACTAATGAGCGCAACATTGTAAAAAAAATGCAGATAATAGCCCTACCCTACAAATAACAGGAAAACCTATAAAAAGACTCTAGTGTAAAAATAACTTGTTACAAAAAAGAAATTCGTTCGGAATCCTTTGCACGCGTCCAACTCGCACTTGGCCAGTATTTTTTTCAAAGCACAAGTCTTACAAAATCATGACTCTGGTAGCTTACTCGGCTGCCGACAGTAAAAGGGAGTTGTTTACACTTTAGTTCGAGAATTTACTATGCAAAGTGGCTTACGATATTATATTACTTAGTTGGGTACACAATCATATATTATTCAAATAATAAAAAAAATCTTATTTACTTGAATAAATAAACACAACTAAATAATTTCAATAAAATTAGTATCAATAAAATATCTAGACGAACTACAAAAACATGTTCTTTATCGATATCCATCCACAGTATCCCACCCGACTACATCACTATTTCAGTAGCGAAGAACTTTCGAGAACGAATCAGTTACTGAATTGATGCAAAATATAGTCTGTGCTAATGGGAAAAGGTTGATTTTAAATAGACTTGAATTTAAGTTTTTCGAATATTTAATATGCTAAGATTTTATTAGAAAACGAATAAAATCGTACTTTCCGATAGCATGAAACACCTCCATTTTTAAGATTTATTCTCCTACCATCATTTTTGTAATCCAAAATGGAACAATAGGGCATGGTTCAGACATTATAAATTTATTTCGAGAGTCAGCGAGACTATCGGTTCGTCGCGTTGTTGGAACACAACTGGGTTGGAGTTGCGTAGCTACGCATAATATCGGCACGCGTGCCACGCCTACTTTGCACTTCCACTGTTTTTTCTGTTCCGTGAATTATATCATGCTTCTTATGTTTATTTTTACATGACTGCCCAAAAAGGAGTGTTTTATGTAGGTATAATAACTAATAAGCACTGAGAGTTGTTTTGGTAAACCCATTCATTTAAAAAGATAATCAGTAGCAAATTGTTCACACTACACGCCTAAGGTCATATTATTTAAATTTTGGGTTAAATAGGCTTGATAGCTAATTTTAGGCATAACATTTGAATAACAACTAAGGACAGCTGTTAATGTAGGCACCTCTATCTATTTAGCTTTTATTTGGAGATTAGTTGACATTCTTTCCTCAAAAGACCGTTGTAGGCACTGATCTGCATGTTCCACATTTAATCTGTTAGCGTCCAGAAATTAAAAGAACAATGGTAAGACAATACAACTTTGGCCCAATAGTGTTATGGGCGATTACAGGTTAATGTATTAGGAATGTGAGGACCATGTAGATCACAATAAGATAAGATCATGTCATCCAGTCTCAACTTCGGCGCCACCATTGAGTGCAAAGCCCAAACTGCGGCCAAAAAGCTGGGCATCCTAAATAGGGTGAAGCGATACTTCAAGCCTGAGCTGCTTTTAACTCTTTATAAAGCACAAGTCCGATCCTGCATGGAGTATTGCAGCCACCTTTGGGATGGCTCAGCTAAGTATCAGCTTGCCGCGCTTGACTCGGTGGAACGCAGAGCTAAGAGGCTTATTGGTGACGTAAAACTGGTGGATGCCAAGCTACACAGCTTGGCTCATCGCCGCAAGGTTGCCTGCTTGTCGGTCTTCTACAGATTGTACTTCGGAGAGTGTGCCCAGGAACTCCACGACCTCATCCCACCAGCCCCCTTCTACCATCGGACATCCAGACACACTGCAACTTGCCATCCCTACCTTGTTGCTATTCCACCAACTCGCAGTAAGTGCTTCCAAGCATCTTTCATAATGCGCACAGCAAAGGAGTGGAACTCTTTGCCTGCGTCTGTGTTTCCGAATGCTTACAACCCTAATCTTTTCAAAGTTAGAGTGAACAGGCTACTTCTGGGTAAGCTCGCTCCATCGTAGACTTTGTCTCTGTCATCTCTGACCAAGACTAGAGTCAAGAGCAAACCCATACCAAGTAAAAAAAAAAAAAAAAAGATAATAATAACACCAACAGGGGTGTACGTTACCCCAGCAAGAAAGTATCTCCTAGAGTTAAATGAGTGGAACGTATAGTTGGTGCCTTATCTGGTGTAAATGTGCCCCTACATAAAAAACGTGTGCCCCCTGTCGTTTTGGAAAAAAACGGAAAAAACGATTCTTGCTGGGGTAACGTTTTTCTAGCAGGAAAATTCTAAACGAATGATCGGAGAGAGAAAAATTGTGCATGGCCTGAGAGCTTACATGTGTGCCAAAATGTGCCCCCAAAAATAAAATCTGTGCCCCTTCAGATTTACGAGATATTGCATTTCCTGCTGGAGTAACGTTTTGATGAATCGTATATCTCTAAAACCATTGCATGTGCCCATGTAGAATAAACATACACGGGTAGCTCTTAATGTGTGCCCCTATGTGCCCCAAATTAGATTTAAGAAAATATTTATAGTTTTCAAGTTATCGCGGTTTTACGAAAACCCGAAAAAACATCGCAGCGCCTAAATGAGACAAGGTATAAGTTCGCTGAAAACTGTATTCGGTCCTTCTTGACGCTAATAATAACCATACAAAGTTTCAAAACTGTTCATGCATGCGTTTTTGAATAATCTTGCTAAAAGTCAAAACAATTGTGTCATAATTTTGACGGCAAAATACAAGAAACCGGCTCAATCCCAGATGTGTAGGTGTAAACCAAAATCTTGTGCCTTTAGTCAAAAATATATGGTGAAAATATTCAGCTTGAAATTTTTCGCATTAAGTAAAATATTAACAAAAAACCAAAATATGTAATCAACGGCTGTTTATCCGACCAAATTTGAATGACTACTAAAAAGCGACGGATTCATACATATCGATGACCTTCTTTACTTTACTCACTAACCGGTTCAAACGTGTTGTGTCTGAGTACACTGAAGTAGAAAATTAATAAGAAATAAAATAAAGTTGTTATTGGATTATATTCTACTAGCTGTTTCTATGACCTTACACATGATTAATTACATTATAAATAGTAGCCTAATGCCTAAGTGCTATTCCAAGGTAAGCTATCTTCTCCATTCTAAATTTAATTAAATACATTCAGTAATTTATGTGTGAACGAAAGAAATATATCCAGATATGTGCCATGTGTCAGGTCTTTGACCCAAAATTTGATTGGTCCCGATGTTTAAAAAAAAAATATAGTTCATGAAATGTGTGATGAACACCTATCTACTCTTTTTTGTATATCAATAAAAAGCCTGTATGTGTAACGCCTTTATGAACTTGGAGGGTTGTATTGGTCATTTTGATGATTATACTTCTTAATAATATTTTAATCAACATACAACCTAGCACTGGCGTGCAAATTGCAAAACACGTAAGAAAAATTGAATTACGCGGGTTGGTTGGAGCGTTCACCATAACCAAATAAATTTTGGTACCTACAGTTTTGATAGTTTATTAGAATACTCTGTCAGCTGTCTTCGTTTTTGTCAACCGCACAATGACCTGTGTTGCAACAACGTGTTTCCATTTTGTATTTCGTATTACTTAGCTATAAATATATAAATAAATATCCTTGGACATTTCACACAACGCCTTAAAGTCCCAAGCTAAGCAACCTAATGCTTGTGTTATGGTAACGATATGGCTGATAAACTACATAGATACATTTTTTTTTTGTAAATACATACATATTATAGATAGAAAAACACCCAGACTCAGAACAAATACATGTAGGTCTTACAAATATTTGTTCCGTGCGGGAATCGAACCCGCGACACGCAGCGCAGCTGTCGGTCGCTCAACCACTGCGCCAACCGTGTCGTCAATGTCACGTCGGCTATGAGGGATTTATAATTATTAATCAACGATTTTTAAGCTGATTATGCAGGGTCACATAATTTTGATTTGATGGCGTTTTAGATATATAAGTGACATTCCACAATCCACAGTCAGGTGATAATGTTGTTACGTATATATGATAAATATGATTATTTATAGCCAAATACCATCAGATAATTTGTGCACATTCGATGTTTACAGTTATATCTTTATGCGGTTAACTATAGGTACTAACACACTTCATCTGAATGTATGTATAAGCAAATTACTCGTAAGAAAATTATTTATCTGTGATTTCAAATCTTATAAATTTTTTTACACAAAATTATACTTATACCTAATACTGATCTGTGATTTTTGTGATGCAAATTTACTAAAGTCCGGCCGCGGAGCAGGAAGAATTTCGTCCTTTGACCTGTTATTACCTGTCTCTGTCACTCCCGCGTTAAAAGTTTGTGTCTCGCTCGCACAGATGCAATGGCCGCCGTCCTCTGGGATTGGAAACCTTTTGTTCTTGTAAGGTTTGTTCTTGTTTGTATGTGTAAATCCCGTAAGAAAAAGATGAATAGAAATTAGTTAAGACTTGATGATAATGTAGACAAAACTGTTGATTCTTTTGTAATAAATGTGATAGGCGAGTACTTTTTTATTGGTCTGAGGGCGAGACGTTTTCGAAAAGCAGTAACTCCGATACGGGTAGAGGAATCGGATTCTAATTTATGTTTTTTTTTTTGCATTTCTGCGAATTTCTGCGTATTAGTAACTGTAACTCGATTTTATAACTTATAATATAAAATCTAAATAAATAATTTAATTACTTAATAAGAACATTTTTTTATTTTCTAAGTTGGTAAATTTTCTTTCTCGTTCAAATATTAATTTCATGTAAACCGCACTCAATACAAAAATGTTTGTGACCACTGTCAGTAGGTAAAGAGGTCATTGTACGAAATTCTTTCTGCTCCGCGACTGGACTTTAATTATATGTTAGACTTAGATGAAAAACTGATCTGTGATTTAAATAATGATGACTACACAACGTGCAAATAATTTCTAATATTTATAAGTAGGAAATTTGATGTGTGATTTGAATTAGGGAATAAAAATAATAATTTCCACATCAACAAGCTGTTTCATTAATATAGTCACAAGGTGCATTTAGTATATTTTAGCCCCCAAAACTTTTGAACGCAACTGTACGGACAACGGCTTAGGTATAATACGTCCAATAAAGAAGGTCATCGATATGTATGAATCCGTCGCTTTTTAGTAGTCATTCAAATTTGGTCGGATAACCAGCCGTTGATTACATATTTTGGTTTTTTGTTAATATTTACTTAATGCGAAACATTTCAAGCTGAATATTTTCACCATATATTTTTGACTAAAGGCACAAGATTTAGGTTTACACCTACACATCTGGGATTGAGCCGGTTTCTTGTATTTTGCCGTCAAAATTATGACACCATCGTTTTGACTTTTAGCAAGATTATTCAAAAACGCATGCATGAACAGTTTTGAAACTTTGTATGGTTATTATTAGCGTCAAGAAGGACCAAATACAGTTTTCAGCGAACTTATACCTTGTCTCATTTAGGCGCTGCGATGTTTTTTCGGGTTTTCATAAAACCGCGATAACTTGAAAACTATAAATATTTTCTTAAATCTAATTTGGGGCACATAGGGGCACATATTAAGAGCTACTCGTGTATGTTTATTCTACATGGGCACAGCAATGGTTTTAGAGATATACGATTCATCAAAACGTTACTCCAGCAGGAAATGCAATATCTCGTAAATCTGAAGGGGCACAGATTTTATTTTTGGGGGCACATTTTGGCACACATGTAAACTCTCTGGCCATGCACCATTTTTCTCTCTCCGATCATTTGTTTAGAATTTTCCTGCTAGAAAAACGTTACCCCAGCAAGAATCGTTTTTTCCGTTTTTTTCAAAAACGACAGGGGGCACACATTTTTTATGTGGGGGCACATTTACACCAGATAAGGCACCAACTATACGTTCCACTCATTTAACTCTAGGAGATACTTTCTTGCTGGGGTAACGTACACCCAACAGGGATTCATTTCATATTGGTTTGGCAGTTTGAATTCAAATGTTGTTACTTTGGTATTGTTCGTCAAATTGTTGAGCTCCTTAAATTTGTATGCTTGAGCTACATAATAACTAACAAATTCTTGTATTGTAATAGTTTGTAAAAATAAGAGGCGAGTGGTTTTTAGGGAAAACCAGCATTTTAAATGGACTTTGGATTCTTGTCATTAAAATGCTATTTTCAGTAAATAACAGTATGCATGAAATACAGAATAATAAAACTCACCTCAACAACAGACAGCAGTGCCACCTTCACTACCACATAACAGAATCCCAGTGCCTTCTTAGCACTCCTCAGACGTAGCAGAGAGGCCATGCCATGCAACACCGCCAGTATGGCCCCCACCAACACGTATCCTGCTAGGGCAGTCAGGGGCCCAGCAAACGGACCTTCTGCCGTCAACCCAGCCATAGCAGCCCCCAACCGTCCAATATGATATGGACAGAATGCAAACACCACTATAAACAATGTATTCAGGGACACAACCCAAAATACATGCTCCAGAAACACCATGGATCCATCCAAGCCAAGCAGCCGGGCCCATGTGAGCTCCTCAGCAGCCGCACGGTCCCATTCCATAGGGTTCCAGTTTGCTTCGTCCCCAACCAAAGGGTCTTCACCAACTTCAGCATTCACTTCATCTCTCAAACCAACTTCACCGTCCCCAGCTCCATTATTCACACGATCATTGTTATTATCTTGTAGGGGCAGATCTTCAGGAGGAGGAGCTGGCAGGTTCTCTCTTTCCATCCAGTCGGGACCTCCACCATGCATTATTTGCTCTCTTAGCCACACAAGCCCAATGAAAGAGAAGAGTGTACAGGTCACAACAAAACAACCAGAGAACACGTCTTTAGCAAGATTTTCTGCTGACACTATGTCAAAAGGTAATGAAATCACTGGATCTAGGGAGCCCGAAAACAGGCAGCGGTAGGTCCTGCAGGCCGTCAGCGGCACGATCCCGAGCCAGGCGAGAGCCACTAGAGTGTAGTGCAGCCAGTCTTTAACGGCGGACGCCACCGACGTTACCAGCCCGCCCACCACGTCGCGGATAGGCAACCTCCGCGGCATGTCCGGCGAATATATCGGCATAAACGAAAACCGGTGGCCACACAACTCGCAAATCTCCTTCCTGGAGTATCGCATCCACTGCACTAAACACTCCTGGTGGATCCATTTTATTGAGCCCGTGCATATGCATGGATGGAACAGTGGTCGGTCAGACGAAGCCTCCGAGCGACAGAATCGGCAGAAGTCCGCGCCGGACGAATCCGAATCCATCATTTTCTTCAATCCAGTTTGCCTGGTTGATTATGCGATCTGCGAAAGTTATCACATGATTATGGCATGTATCTGGAACACACAACACTAATAATTGGACGATATTATTGCAAATACACACCTTGACACGTAAAAATATTAGACAGCACAAAATACAATAGATTTATAAGAAAAAATAAGTATTTTCTCTTTGTTTGACAACCAGACAGCCACAGTAATTAAGTGTGGCCAGAACTATGTTTATAAAAATCTACCAAAGACGGTTAGTGACAGCTGTGCAGGAAAACAAACCGGATATGGAAGGTAAGAATACTTTTATACAGGTTTAATTACAATGCAATTAGGTAGTGATGTTTCATAAATTATTCATGTTACCTATATAAATATTAACTAATTGTTTACTAATGTGTTTTGAACTAACTGTTTTCGGGCAGGATCATTTTATTTATTTTTGCAATTCTTCATCTAAACAATTTAATAAAACATAAATTAAGACAATATGATGATTCAGACGATTACACCTGAATCATAGAACCATTTAAATGGATAATCTAGCTGGGCCGGGGTCATGCAGCTATAGTGCGGTACGTGAATGTTAACGATATCCTCCGACGAGCTCTTGTCACCGTCGGTGTTCCCTCGTTAGTAGTTATATTTTCGAACCATTTGAGATTCGAACTCTCGGGTCTTGGGGCCCGAGTGCTCATAACTTGTTAAAGATCTCTTTACTCTGTCTGAGTTGACACTTCGCTTGACCCAAGGGCTGGCTTATACCTACCTTGGACAAAGGATAAGCATGCATGCCCATACAACGTGACGCGCCAGACTTTTGGGCACACTTCCAGTAGACAGCGATGCGTATTATTTTTTAACCGACTTCCCAAAAAGGAGGAGGTTATCAATTCGGTTGTATGTTTTTTTTTTTTTTTTATTTTTTTTTTTTTTTATGTTTGTTACCTCATAACTCCGACAATTATGAACCGATTTGAAAAATTCTTGTTTTATCTGAAAGGATATACTTGCAGATTGGTCCCATTTAAATTTTATGAAAATCGGTTACGAACTTTGGATTTTAAATCGAAATAGCTGGAATTCGTGTACTTGGATGATATTTTTATGTCATCCAAGTAATCGAAATTGCGTATTTTGCTTTCCTGCGATTTTGCAGTGGTGTTGTTAGGTGTGGAGCCACTAAAAAGTGAAAAATAAAAAAACTTTTTACAAAAAAATAGAACCAACTTCCAAAAAAAAAAACACTACAAAGTAAAAAATAACTTTCATTTCGGAAGTCGGTGTCAAAATACGAAGAAACTTACAAAAACACCGACTTCCGAAATGAAAGTTATTTTTTACTTTGTAGTGTTTTTTTTTTTGGAAGTCGGTTCTATTTTTTTGTAAAAAGTTTTTTCATACGACATATTTTACCTATTATTCCTAATTTATTATTATTTCTACCAAAACTTTACTATTTTTAACAGTGGCGGGCTTGCGCAAATCAAGACTTGCCAGTACAAAAAAAAATAATAACTCCATTTTTTCATGTCATTCAAAATTAAAAAAAAAACACACATACTATTGATTTATAAAAATAATAAATATATCTTTGTTTTATCTATCTAAAGTGAGTGACGACCTTTTTTGAACATGTATAGAAAAAGTTCGTCGAGACAAGTCCGCGTACTTTGGCGTACTTGCTCGCCCGTCTACCACCCACTTTATAGGCAGCAATAAATCTCTTTAGTTGTGTATCCTATCCTACAAATATTATAAATGCGAAAGTTTGTGAGGATGGATGTATGTGTATGTGTATGTGTATGTATGTTTGTTGCTCTTTCACGCAAATACTACTGAACCGATTACGATGTTTGGTATGTAGGTAGCTGAAAACCCAGAATAACACATAGGCTACTTTTTATCCCGGAGTTCCCGAGGGATCGGGATTTACACGGGAATAACGAGAATTTATACGCGGACGAAGTTGCGGGCTGCCTCTAGTATTATTATTATCTTGATGACATAGCTGGTCATGCACCAAGCACCATGCACAAAATTATAATAGACAGCACTGCAGCAGGCTGCACCATAGAGATTTTAAATGTCTATGGGCTTCACTATTTTCAGCCCCATGAAGGTATAGATAAATCAGCGAAATCAGCCCCATGAAGGTATATTATACCTTCATGATCAGCCCAATCGTCATCAGTCATCAGCTGAATATTGACAATGTCAAATTGACATTAAAAACATTAATTTGACAGTTTGACATTGACAGTGGATGAGGACAATTTGGCATTTGCTTGCTTGAGGTGTCGTGGTATTGGAGGATTGGTTATTTGAAAATTCTTAATTTTATATCACACAATTCACACAGTAAATGAATATGTAGTGATTGTAAAACTGAAGTTTTTACACTGAACTCCATCAAGGTAGGTTTCAATTAAGTGCTGCGGTTGACGTACTCAAAGTTTCAATAAATTTTGTAAAACAAGTGTCAACAGCGATTTAAATCGGTGAGCGCGTTTAATTCCTGCAATTTGTGTCTTAAAATTGTAAACCGGCTTTAAAATTTGTCTTTATACATGCTCCGGCACCGCCAAAAAACTTAAAAATTTACCGATTAATACTTCATCGGCAAATTAGGTTTGTTTGATAAAATGTGTTTACCTACGTAAACAAAAAACATAAATGAAACTTATGTAAATATAACTGAATATGAGATTTTTCTCTAATATTAATAATCAAAACAGATGTATCAGAAGATTTTTATTATTCCGACCAATTAGAATCTTATTGGAAAGTTCTTTTCCACAGTTGACGACACAGACATTGTGAGCTCGACATAACGCCGTTATTATTTAACGCATCACTGGAGTAACAGTCAAAAGAAAAAAAAACAGTTCAATATCATGGTAGTACTTCACATTCCATTTAATATCTCGTAAACATCTATTAGATCATATCATATTTGTATCTATGGGTTTACGTGCTACTATTTGAGGGTTGTTTACTAATATCCCACCTACTCTCTGCACTGACTGTAGCTTACTGAATAACTGGACACAATCAGACTTATGTAAATACTTGACTGTATTGTGTGGGTGTTGATAACAACTTTTTGTATGAAGTGGTGAAACAGTTTTTGATAAAATGACAGTTACGTTATAACAAGTATTTAAACCAGCAGCTTTTGCTTGATTTTTTATAATTCAGTGTAATTAACAAAACCTCTTTCGGAGTTGTGTTCCTTGTAGACTGTTGACATTAAATTGTGAAAATGTCCCAGGATCCATTGGATGATCATGTTTCAACCCATCAAGTGTCTGTGAGTAATCATAGCAATAGCAAATGTTGAATACCAGAAAAATCTGTAAACCTTTTCAAAGCTTTGTGGCTAAATGGAATTTCTTAAGAAAGGAGACAGAGACGGATTCACATTTCAGTATGTGTTGCACTATTTATAAACAGGAAATGAAATACAAAACAACAACAACAAATGATAACACCTTTCTTTCCATTCTCTACAAACAACACAGCACCAAGTATATAAAAAGTAACATTAATCTTTTATTTTCAGAAAAACTCAAGTAACCTTCCAGAAAAGCGTGATGAGACCGAAGAACTGATGGCATCTCAAAAATCTGTGATAAAAATGAATCAACCAAAAGACGCAATCATACGTATAGATGTGCCAAGTACCAGTAAGAGCATTCCAAGAATTGAGCAAGCAGAAATTAACATACTATGTTTCAACATAACTCCATACAGCGAACTAACACAGTTCTTATGCTGTTCCGTCTTCGTATTTATATGTTATCTAGCTTACGGATATTTTCTAGAATATATATTTTCTAATGCTGATCTGAAACCCATAAGTTTGTACATAACGTTAGTTCAATTTTTAATCACAATGGCATTGAGTTACTTTGAGTCCCTGATAAGGAATCCTATAAAACGGAAGTGAGTATGGTTTTTGCACTATTTTGTAGTACCTAAGACATTTTATAGCTTAGATAAGGTTTTATGAAGAAAGCTACTACTAGAGAAAAAAAATTTTTCAAAAGAAATAAGTACTATTTAAAATAATCAGATTGACATAATTGTCACCAAAGTATTGCAAAAACTCTTGATATATATTATTAAATTCAATAAAAAATTCAATTGTATCTGATTAAGATGAAAGAGTTCATATTTATATAAACATACGGTTTTTGCAATAACTTGGTAAAGTAAACATTGAATTTCATTGAAAGAGGAAGTATGTCAGAAAATAAAAGAAGACATTCACACTGAAAGATAACTCCATTCACTTCTACAGAGTTCCACTACGAACATATGCATTACTAGCAGCCCTAACACTTGGAACCATGTCTCTCTCAAACCTGGCCCTGAGCTATCTGAACTACCCCACCCAGCTGATCTTCAAGAGTTGCAAGCTGATACCGGTCATGATCGGCAGCATCGTTATAATGAGCAAGCGGTACGGGTTCCTGGATTATGTGGCTGCTGTCATCATGTGTATTGGACTCACTATGTTCACTTTGGGTAAGGATTTTAACTTGTTTTTATATATGCTAAGCTAAAATAATTTGAGAGAAAGATTTAGTATGGAATTTAAAAGACGTCTGTTGTTATAATCTAAAACACTTACAATGCCATTTTCAGGGTTCCATGCCCGAAGGGTAACCAATGGAACCCCATTACTAAGCTGTATCTCAAGAACGGTAATAGATAGACAGTTGAAATTTTCACAGACTGTTTATTTCTAATGCTGCTATAACAACAAATATTTTTTTATTTTTTTTTTATATTTATTTGTAAAACATAGGTAAAGTTACAGACGGTATGGAGTTAAAATATGTGCACTATGTTTTGCCAGTAGATGGCGTACAAAATGAAAAAAAAATAAAATAAAAAGGAAATAAAATCAATCTGGCATGTCAATAAATAACATTTACAAATATTAATAATAATGTCAGGTGTACAGCAGATAAAAATAAAGTGGCATGTCAATAGATTTACTAATAATAAAAAATACTAAATTGAATTGAAAGGGGGCTCCCATATAAGAAACGTGTTTTTTTGGGTTATGGTACCCTTCGTGTGAGAGCCCGACTCGCACTTGGCCAGTTTATTTTCAATTTACAATTTGTAAAATTTACAAAATATCTAAGATCTGATAATTTTTTTATTTGAGGTGGCTCTTGACTCTAGTCTAGGTCAGAGATGACAGACAAGATTTTTTTCAAACACACTTATTATTAAACTAGCTGACCCGCGCAACTTCGTCTGCGTCACATTTTCCATTACTGCTCCGCTCCTATTTGTCTCAGCGTGATTATATATATATATATATATATATATATATATACGCCTATAACCTTCCTCAATAAATGGGCTATCTAACACTGAAAGATTTTTTGAAATCGAACCAGTAGTTCCTGTGATTAACGCGTTCAACCAAACAAACAAACTCTTCTGCTTTATAATATTAATAATAATAATAATAATTTTTCACAACCAAACCACCAAGGAAAAAATAGAACTATATATAAAAAAAAAAAAACAAGAAAAACTGATACAACATGACAACTTAACAATGAAAATAAAATGCTGACACGAAGCCGGGCACGAGACAACAACACACATCCAACACCTTCGGGTTCGTCGCTCAGCTCCGCCTTGCAGCCGCCGGGACCTGCGCCAGCCGCGAGTCCAGAGATTCCGGTAGCTGCAGTTGCGTCGAGCTCGAGCGACGAATACTTCTCGCCGCCGACGACACCACCACCTGCGCGTCGGCGCGGACGAGGCCGACCACCGGCCAGCTTGGGACCTCGAGGCCCACCGGTCCCCGCTATGACAGGGTCCCCGCTATCGGTGGAAGTGTGCAGCGCATGCGATGGACTCAATCCATCAACGAAAATGTCATGCGCTCATACTATGGGGCTACAGAGGGGGGAACTAACCTGACTGCGTACCGTGGTCGGATGCTCTCTCTGTTTCAGGTACTTGAGCCAGCTGTCAACGTTTCAGCCCAACGACTATCGGATCAGGTGCGGGTCATTCAGCGTAACCGTATGTTGGATGAAGCCGTACTTGATAGACTGCGTCTGGAATCACGGAATAGCCGCGTCTCACCAGCTTCGCCACCGGCCGCGGTGCAAATACAACCCAGTGTTAGTGTTCCACCGCGACCCGACTGCGTCGGTGAAGATGATGATGGCGGGGCTACATCCGTGAGTACCCAGTGCAATGAGCGATTGAGGAGTGCTTTGGAGGATGCTTTCCGAGAGTATCGCTCCACACCGCCAGAGCTTAGGCCTCGGCTACCTCGTTTGCCCATGCACAAGAAAAATAGGGCGCTGGTGTGTGCTCTAGATTCGCAACTAGCAAGTTATTTTGCTAGCAGCGAAGACCTCGCCGATACCCACTCGATCCTATACTGTGCGGCTGCAGCGGCATGTCGTGTAGCTCATGTCAAATTTCCTAACAGTGACAGAGTTACACGACCAGCCGTACCAGCTTGGCAGTGCAGGATCGAGCGTCGTATCGGTGAGGCTAGAGCACTCATTGGCAAACTTATCTGCTTCAGGGAGGGCAACACTCGCCGTAGAGTGATGCGCTTTGTGAGGCGGGCGTTTTCGGGGACTGACATCAGTCCTCGGGATTATCTGACCCGCGTCACAGAGCGTATCGACTTCCTGAAGCAGAAAATCTATGCATGGGCAAACCGTATACGTCGGTACAAGCGGCGAGTGGAGCGATATACTCAGAATCGCACATTCCAAAGCAATGAGAGGTGGGTTTATAGGACTTGGGAGCGACCTGACCAAGGTGTGACTGATACGCGCCTACCGGATGATGACGCCATGTGTTCATTCTGGCGCAGCATCTGGTCGGTACCTGTCAGTCATACCGAGGGCGATTGGACTCGGGAGGTCGAACGCGCGTGCGATCCGATACCAGAAATGGGGGCAATTACCATCAGCCCCCTAGATGTAGCTCGTGCAGTCCGTCCGTTGCTTAACTGGAAATCGCCAGGACCGGACGGGCTGCACAACTTCTGGATAAAATGGTTTCAAGGATCGCACGCTCGCTTGGCATCTCAATTCCAGTCTGCCTTAGAGTCAGGGTCACTGCCCCAGTTCCTAACTACAGGAATAACCCACCTGCTCCATAAATCAGGTAGTACCGCGGAACCTAAAAATTATAGACCGATCACGTGTTTACCGACGGTCTATAAAGTTCTTACATCCATTTTGAGAGCTAAGATAAATCATCATATTGATAGTAATTCAATTATGTCTGCCTCTCAAAATGGATGTAGGAACGGGTCCCGCGGTACTAAGGAGCTGCTCCTCATTGACATTGCCATTAGCCAACAGGTTCGTCGTTCCCGAAGGGATCTGTCGACATGCTGGATAGATTATAAGAAGGCCTATGACTCGGTGCCACATACATGGCTCATGAGGGTGCTGGAGCTGTATAAAGTTAATGCAGTTCTACGCACCTTCCTGATGTCGTGTATGGGGCAGTGGAGGACGGTCCTTCGCTATCCAGGGTGTCGACAAACCCAAGTGAACAGCGACCCGATAAGGATCGAGCGTGGCATATTTCAGGGCGACAGTCTGAGTCCACTGTGGTTTTGTCTTGCCCTCAACCCTCTCAGTACATTGCTGGAGGGTTCGGGGCAAGGCTTCCGGTTGAGAAGAGGTGGTCAGGTCATATCGCACCTCCTTTATATGGATGACTTGAAACTATTTGCTCCTAACAACTTGCAACTGATGAAGCTACTGAAGGTAACAGAAAACTTCAGTAGCGCCATCAGGATGGAATTTGGTGTGGATAAATGTGCGGTCATGCATGTAAAGCGAGGGGAGATTATGGAATCCGTGGGAACACAACTCTCGGATTCCATACACCTAAGGTCCCTCTCTTCAACCGAAACTTACAAGTATTTGGGTATGTCGGAAGCGTTAGGCATCAATGCTGGTGATATGAAACAATCGTTGAAGGAGCGCTTCTTTGGCCGCCTGAATAAAGTACTTAACAGTCTTTTATCAGGCGGAAACAAGGTGCGCGCCTTCAACGGTTGGGTCATGCCGGTTTTGATGTACTCTTTTGGCATACTCAAATGGACTCAGACAGAACTTGACGCCCTGGATAGAAGGGTACGCTCACTGCTTACCGCAAATCGGATGCATCACCCACGGTCATCGGTGATGAGGCTGTATATCCCGCGGAAGTGCGGGGGTCGTGGCTTCTTAAATGCTAAGACCCTGCACAACCGCGAGGTATGCAGCCTTAGGGAATACTTCCTAGAGGCCGACGTGGGTATGCATCGGGATGTGGTAGCGGTGGACAAAGGCCTTACCGCGCTCTCCTTGGCTAACGAGAACTGGCGCAAACCTGTGGTATTAGATACTAACGACCGCAGGGAGGTATGGCAGAGCAAGGAGCTTCACGGACGCTTTTATCGGGTCCTACATGGGCCCGATGTAGACTTTTTAGCGTCCGTAGCCTGGCTGCGTTTTGGTGACCTCTTTGGGGAAACCGAAGGTTTTGTCTGTGCGATCATGGACGAAGTTATGATGACGAACAACTACCGGAAATACATTGTGAAGGACGGTACGGTTGACATATGTCGGGCATGTCACCGACCCGGGGAGTCCATCCGCCACATTATTTCCGGTTGTTCTAGTCTGGCTAACGGAGACTATTTGCACAGGCACAACCTTGTAGCCAGGATCATCCACCAGCAACTTGCTCTGAGATACAATCTTGTGGAATCGGAAGTACCGTACTATAGGTATGTGCCCGACCCAGTTCTCGAAAATGGCAATTGCACATTGTACTGGGATCGGTCTATCATCACTGACAGGACTATTGTTGCCAATAAGCCTGACATAGTGGTGATAGACCGACTAGAGCGTCGCGCAATGATTGTTGATATAGCAGTTCCTCATGACGAGAACCTCGTGAAGTCTGAGAAAGAGAAACAAAGTAAGTATCTTGACTTGGCTCGCGAGGTTGTCGACATGTGGGATGTGAACACAGCAGTCATTGTGCCGATAGTCGTGACGGCCAATGGCATTATTGCCAAGAGCCTCGACCAACACCTCAAGAGGCTCTCGTTGGGCAGCTGGATCAAGGGCTTGATCCAGAAAGCAGTACTCCTGGACACGGCGCGTATTGTTAGGAGGTTCCTCTCTCGGGAGCCCTGACCACCGGTAGCTTGGACCCTGTTCCCGATGCCGGTGGGCTACTATTTTTATATTTTTAAATGTTTTTTTTTAAATTAGTTTTATAGAAATATTTAAAAATGTAAAATATATGTACAAAAAAAGAAATAAATGGAATAATAATAAAAATATGTTTATTTCTCACCACAATTTTTTTTTTTTTTTTTTTTTTTTTAGTATAGATTGCTGGTGGTAGAGGTGCTGAATCAAGTGGATTCTTAATTTCGTCCAGAACAGTCCAAAAAGAAACACATTTTCTCCGATTTTTACTGACAATATTGCTGATCGTAGACCACTGATAAATATAGTTTGTTTTAAGATTTTATAATATCAAAAAAGTTTTACTGGGTTCATAGAATCGATTTATTATAGAGGAGCTCGTGGCTAAAGCCGCACGGGCCGATCTTCAAGGCTAAACTATAACAGACGAACGCATCGATCTTCAAGGTTAAGCAACGCTTGCGAAGGTTGGTCTGTGGGTGGGTGACCATCTTGACATACCGAGTTTCCTTCGTGCCTCAGAAAGCACGTTAAGCCTTTGGTCCCGGCTGTCATTTGTAGATCTTTGGCAGTCGTTACGGATAGTCAAAAGCCAGTAAAATCTGACTGAAATCTTGCATTGAATGAGTTGTGGAGGTCTGGTAGGCAGCCGCGCCACGTAAAATACCGGTATTCAGCTGAATCCGGTTTGTCTGGAAGCCGAGCCAATATAGTAAGGAAAAGGCTAGGTTGTTATAATGGTCACCCATTCACAGACCGACCTCGGCAAGCGTTGCTTAACCTTGAAGATCGACGTGTTCGGCTGATATAGTTTAGCCACATTGAAACATAATACCAAATATTCATCTCTTCTGTTAGTAAAACAGTTTACTTATGGATACAGGTAACTCCGGACTCCGGAGGAGACTCTCCTCTCCTCCCAGTAAGGGTGCTTGTACACGGTGCATGTAGCTGGAGCAAGTAAAGGTGCGGGTTACATGCGTGAGTAATATGCGCAAGCTACTTGTTCAAGTTACTTGCTTGTACTTGTTACATGGTGCAAATGACTGGAGCAGGTAAAGACACGGGCTACTTGCGCAAGCTGTATGTACAAGTTATTTGTTCGTGGTCAAGAGCTACATTATATATTAGCTTTATGACTTGAATCGCGTCAAAATGTCTCGACGAACAAAAATTCTTTTTAAAATCGTATGTTGAAAATGTAATTTAGCCAGAATTATTAAATTTACTGGAAGACGAATTAATTCGAAAACGTCTGAATTTGTTCAAGTAACATGCGCGAAGGACACGCGCGCGCCGCAGAGCACGCGAATTAATTGCTCGGGTGGCTCGCTTTGGTAATGCTCGAGTCGCTAGACCCGCACATTTTTTTAAACGATAAGTTTACGGTGCATATTACCCGCGCACGTGCCTCAACATGCTCAAGCTACCTGCACCGTGTACAAGCACCCTAAAATTTAGGGTGCTTGTACACGGAATTACTAGATTGTTTTTCGATTTAGGGCCTAAATCGAAAAACAATCTAGTAATTCAATCAAATCCATAATTCCATAGCTAATAATTTCAACATTATACGTCTTCAAGTTAAACAACATAAAACATGGGGCTGACCTTATGCTACTGCGGAGAATCTTAACACCGCGATTCAGAAAAACGCGTCATAAGTACAACGCCATCTATCGATCTACAACGTAACTGAACTGTCTTTATGCTCATAACTACTCATAAGTTCAAACTTAGAAGCTTACACGTTACGATAAATAATGATAATATAATAACATATAATTATAAATATTATGTGTTTAATTAAAAAATAACTCAAAAATACATTGTTTCGGGGTCTTTTCACACATTTCTTATTAAAAAATTTCTCAATAGATGGCATTGCAAGTATCTGAAGTCTCAATGAAAACAACCTATTTTAGCGCTCGATGAAGTTTCTTCGTAAACTTTAAAATTCGATATCTTTTGATTTTGTGGGTCGATTTTGATGAAATAAACACTAAATGTTGCTCCGATTATCACTTAATATTTCGAAGTACCTAAATTTTGAATCCAATCAGTGGTTTATGCGTGATGCTCCTCCAAACGCACAGACATACAGACGCACAGACAAACAGACAAACAGAAAAGAATTTCAAAAACTGCTTTTTTGTGTTCTATGTCATTTTTCTGACATTTCTATGTATTTTTTATGCGAAAATATTCAATGTACAGACACGGCAACTCTACGATTTTATTATATGTATAGAATAGACAATCGAGTATTACATGTATTTCCTTCATTGTTAGTGTGTTAGCAAAAGTAGTGTTATGCACACAGTACGGAGATACCTCGGCGTCGGCTAGTAGAAGCGTATTTTCAAAATTCCTTAAAAAGATCGGTTCAAACTGAATGACGTCGCATTTCGTAATACCACCCGTGGCGAGGGAGTATTGCGCTGCCTCAGGATATTGATACTGCACCACAGTGACTCGCCGAGTGTTCCGGGCAGACATTTGGCTGATTCTACCTATACAAACCAATCTTCTCAGCATTTTCTCGCACTACGACACAAATGAGGTATAATAACTGATGACATTGAACCCGGTTCTTGAAGGAAGTTGCGCTTTACGGACTGATGCCAGCACACCAAGCTACAACAATCTGTCAAATTTATTAAATAGTTATCAACTTTATCCCCACAGCATTAGGTTCAAGGTTGATTGGAAAAATTTGTCAGTTTCGGGTAAATTGATGTGCTGGCGACTGTAGGTACTTTTGCTGCCACGAAAGTTGTGAATACTAACGGTGCCAGCGCAATCACTTTCGTGGTATGTGGATACGTAACTGGCTTGTCGCTCGTTTCACTTGTTTTTAAATATCATAGTATAATGTTTAAAATCAAATGTGATACATGCTCAATCATAATATTATTAAAAACATTTTTTCTATAAGCAACACAGTGGTTATGAGCAATAGTTTGGCCAAAACTACTGTTTTAATAAAACTAAAACAATCCGCCCTGCACCAATGCAGTTCTGCATTTTTTATCTTCTTTTTCTAGCTTTCCCTCGCAACTACGCCTTTGTCACATTTTTCATGAATGCTCCTATTGGTCTTATTCGGTAATGTTATAATTATAGCCTATAGCATAGCCTTCATCGATAAATGGACTATCCAACACTGAAATATTTTTTCAATTCTAACCAGTAGTTCCTGAGATTAGAGCGATCAAACAACTAAACAAACTATTCAGCTTTTTGGTATAGATTGAGCTCGGTAGAATGTTCGCTAACCGCACTGTAAGTACTAGTGTTTCAAGTACGGACACTTTAGACAGTCCACTTTACACTGCACCCACTTTGAATATCTGATAGATGTGTAAAATCCCATTGCGACAAGATGTGTTTGCAGCGGCCTACCTAGGTGTGCAACCGATTGAGTTAGGTATATATGAGATTTCAAATCGAACAGTAGGATTATGTGTAAGTAGCATTTCGCCAAGAATGCGTCCGCGCTGCAATTTTCTTAAATATCCTTAATTTTTTCTAGTAATAAATATAGCTTACATACCGCGTGTATCTAACATCGACGCACAAACGATTTCCATGGGTCCAGGGCATGATTCTGGACACTCTTTTTTTTTTTTTTGGGAAATCATCCAATGACTCCTCCCGCTCTGGGTGTAGCGGGAGGAAGTGTCAGACTTCTACTGACTAAAACCCATCCATGTTCCTTCATAGCCCTTTGTGTTCCGGAGCCACGGTGTCTCTTGCGAATAATCCCGCGACTCCGGCAGGCGTCGGCCCTTTCGGGCCCCTCTGTGTGCTGACTCTCTTTGAGGCGCGCGTGGAACACTAACGCGCCGTCGACACGGCCTGTCGTCACTAGACGGACGGACGGCGAGCCACCCATAGCTCGCCGTCCACAGGCCCGCGTCTACGGTGTCCGGAGGTCACCAGGGGCCTTAGTGTGAGTTTTTTCGACTCACGTTCGAACGCGTTCGATTGCGAGCGCGTTAGAATTTAGTATGGGAATTTAGTTATAGTGCCACCTGGTGGTCACTCGTAGAACCTAATTTCCACACTAAGGCCTCAGGTGGTGTCCCCCGACGCCCGCGGCGTCTACCACGGCGGCCGGGAATGATTCTGGACACCCTAGACTTAGAATTTTTCGTCGGCTTTTTTCTCATTTTTTTCAAGGGTTTTTTTTTTACTTTAAACTGCTCATAATCGTTATTCTGACCTAACCCAATGAGATTTTTAATAAAAGTATAATTAATTAACTACTTTCACTAAAAAGAGCAATCTGAATAAAACCACAAATAGAAAAAAAAGAATAATGAAAAAATAAAATAAAATAAAAAACCGACGAAAAATTCCAACACTGGGTGTCCAGAATTATGCCCTGGACCCATGGAATTGGTTGTGCGTCGATGTCAGATACACGCGGTATGTTACTCAGGGATAATGTAGCATTCTAACGATGAAATATTTTTATAAATCGGTCCATTAGTTTTTGAGTTTATTCGTCACAAACATACAAAAATACAAATCTTTCCATAATATTAGTGTAGACAAGTCTAATTCAATCTTCACACTATTTCAGCGGACTCAAACACATCTCCAAACTTCAACATCCTAGGCATCATAGTGATATCCCTGGCGCTACTCTGCGACGCCATCATCGGCAATGTTCAAGAGAAAGCGATGAAGCAGCATAACGCTTCGAATAACGAGGTGGTGTTTTATTCGTACGCTATCGGGTGTATATACCTGGGGGTTATCACGGGCTTCAGTGGGGTCTTGACTCAGGGCTTCGATTATTGCTTGAAGGTGAGTGTGTTTTAATTATTGACAGATTTCCAGTTTCTGAATTTGAAGTTAAGAACTGTAGCACGAAGACCTATCTAACTTTGGCATAACATTGCCACGTTTTTGGGGTTCCGTACTCGAAGGGTAACCAACGGAACCCTATTACTAAGGGCGGGTTGGATTAATATCGTTGGGCGGGATTAATATCGTTATTATTTTAAAGTCTCGTACACAACTCAGAAAATATACTTTTCACACCAACTGCCCGAAAAGGTTAAATTATTTGACATGCGAACCTATCCTAAAGTAAGTAATTATAATACGTGAGCGGCTCCCGACCGCCTCCGGTGTTAGGCGCAGTCAAAATGCGTTTCAAATGCAAATCACATTATTGCCCGGCGGGTTATAATGAAATTCAGTACAATATTATTACCTGGTGGGCTGGAGCCACAGCTTCGGACGCACGACCTGCTTTTTTTTTCATGACTACAGCACAATTTTCTAGCAGTAGGTGTGACAAGTAGAGCATGCTCCTCAGGGATAAGGGTGTCTTTGACTTGGGCTAGCTTGAATCCCTCGCTATATTATATTATTGTATTAACTCCCTCGCTTCGTTCGTGAGTTTTGTTCGGACCATAACCAATAAGCAATAAAATTATTGATAAGGTTTTATTAATGAGCGATTGTGCATTTTGTATGCATTTTAGAGCTTCATGCATTTGTATGAAAGACTGAATATACGGACTTTTCCCGCTTCCTAATCTTTTCTACGCGTTAAAGTTTTACGTGTAGAACGGTTAAACGGTTTAGGGCTCTTTCCAACGCCACATAACTTTTATTCGTGGAATAAATTTAACGTTTGACAGTTTTTGTATGGAAGAACTGTCAAAAATTCAAAATTATTTCTCCGATAATGTTATCTAGCGTTGGAAAAATCAGCCCATAACCGTAGATTGGTCCTGCGCCAGATCTCCCTCCGGTCGGAATCTCCGGTCGAGTACCCTGAGGAATATGAGAGAGATGGAAGAGGGAGTGCACCGTCCTGTGTTTGCGCACACACACCAGCACTATAATATTCCCCGCGCCGATGGCTACGGCCACGGGCGGCGGCCAATCTCAAATTGAGTTTGGCCGCCGTGGCCGAAATCGGTCTCGAGGACTATCTGTAACCTTTTCTCATATTAAATTTGTTTGATTTGAGAATCTCAAAAAACTTAGGAAACCTTCAAATTACAATGCAATTACATTTTGATCTATTTCGTGATAGTCCATTTTTATTATTGCTAATTTACGTTCATCAAAAATTTACTTATTTTAAAAATAATAATATATTATGTCTAACACCAAAAGTAGATAGTTGAATAAGTGAACTTGTATGTACCACATACGAATTATCTGAGAGTTAAAAATCTATTTCGCCAATCATAAGTGATATTGAGATAAGATTAAGATCAAATTTAAAATATCTACCTTTTGTCTTTTATAATTTTAATTTCGGAGTTATCATAATTTATTATGTGGTCATTACAGTTTACGTTATAAGTTCAAACGTTAACTCAGTTTGTCATATTAATTTTAAGGAAGTGATGTTTTTTTATCGATGGGATATCATCAAATCACTCCTTCAGCTCTGGGTGGAGCAGAAGGGAGTGTCAGACTCTTACTGGCTAAAACCCATCCGGGTTCCTCCTAATGCCCTTTGCGATCCTGGGCCGCGGTGACTCTTTCGAACAAATTCCGCAATCCTGGCAGAAGAAGTGATGATGAAGCGTATGATGCCACTATAAATGAATTCTCGAGAACCAATCACAGCGGTTCACAGGCGCTTCACAATAATTTGTCACATTCTGTTGATAACTTTATATTCGACTTTATAATCTTGCAGTTAGTTCCCAAAAAAATATTTTGTAATGCGACTTCAAAAATTCAATACTAGTTCAATCCTAATATTTATATATTCATACGTTACTGAGTGATTGAGTGACTGAGAGACAGCGCTCAGTCGAAACTACTGGTCGTAGAAAGCTGGAATTCGGCATGTGGGTTCCTTGGAGAGTGTCAAGGAGCACTAAGAGAGGAAAAACGGCGAAAAAGCCAGTTAAACAATACTTTCATATTCATATTCTTTATTTGCATTCCATAATGTGTGAAGATCTTATAATGGGCTTAAAGCTAGGAAACAATTACGGACCCTGTAGGCACAGCAAAAAGTATAAAATTAATACAATGTCCTATATAATATTAGTTAAAAAATTTAAAACAATGTTTAATTAATTAAATAAATTATAGTCTTAATTATTTGAGATTAACCTAACAAGATTAACACTTATAGCATTACAAATTTTGGTAAGATTAAAATATACTTTTTTTTTTTTTGTTATAATGAAATAATATTTATCTATGTGTGTCTTTATTTCCAGAATCCCGTGTCAATGTACTCGAACATCTTCTTCCTAAGCTTGAGCGGGTACATGGGGCTGCAAGCGGTGCTCACTCTGGTCCGCATATGTGGCGCCACCGTAGCCGTCACTGTCACCACCTTCAGGAAAGCACTGTCCATCATCATATCGTTCCTGGTATTCAACAAGCCTTTTGTTTTCCAGTAAGTATTTTGTTTAATCATCTACGACTAAGAAAAAAAAGGCAAGGTAATACGTGGCAGCCGCGGTTTTGAAACATGGGAGAGAGACGACAAGAGATTCTCAGTTTTAGCAATTCAGTACGAAATACTCTTAGTCTCTCTCCCGCTCGTTTCACGACCGCAATGTCACGAGAGATACCAATACAAAACAAATGATGAACTTTGTCGTGTGGTTGCCCAGTTGTCGAAATTCGAGAGTATTTTTAATTAATTTTAAGCATTTATAAAAAATATTCGTTAAATATTTTTTACTCCATATAAACTTTAACTAGTACAAATTTCATACTCCTCTGTCCGCGGTTATTTGTACAAAGTTACAAAGTTTTTGCTCCACATATTAATATTTAGATAGGTCATATTCCTACCCGAGTACTTTACATGGTGTAGTTATGTGTCTTTGAACAATGTCAGGAAAATGATGATTTTGAGATGACAAAACTACTCACACTATGTTTTTGATTCCTTTAGAATGCTACAGCATCGTAGCTGTGTATTGTGTTTGTCTGTTTGTACACAAACGAAACATTTACTCAAATACACAGATAGTACATCAAACTAATCGAAATAAAATCATAATAATATTTCGCTCCCTTTTTTTCAGATACGTTTGGTCTGGTATGCTGGTCGTTTTAGCCATATATCTCAACCACTACAGCAAAAAGCATCCCAACTACGTCCCCGTAGTGGTGCTGACTTGTTGGCATTACATGCAGAGTTTCTACGCCTCGGAGTACCGATATCTCAGGATTAAGAGCAAGATGTATGCCGATACTGTTTAAATAGTGAAATATTAGTTGATAATTTTATTACCATTATAAGTCCATGTTGAGGAATGTGGAATATTCTAGGTCTCTAGGAAGTATTATTTAGCCTTTTCGCTCTGTGCAACTTTAAGCAAGAATATGGCTGGTTGAAGTAAAACCCGGAACTCATTTCAATCTTTGAGATAAGGCAGCGCTTGCCGGAGGCACGAGTCGTGAGTACAGATGAATGCAACATGGTGATCTCGCCAATATACGGTGGGCTAACGAAACGTGCAAGCCAAATAATCGATGTGCATTGACTGACGAGCCAATAACCTGAAGCGTCAGAGTTGTCAAATCGACCAATGGAGAGTGTCGTGAGCACACTCCACTCGTGGCGGCTATTATGACTAGCGATATGCCGATCGAAATGTTCCTGCAGCGGTGTACTAGTCCTCTAAATTGTTGCTAAGCGCACAAAGTTATGGTCAATAAGTTTGGACAAGTAGACCTACGAAAATTGAGTTGAATAGGAGAAATTCCATATCTGACATTTATTTTATAGTAGTAGCAATCATCATTCTGTTAAGGCTCATTTACACCAGATTAGGTTTTTGGCCTTTAAGATGCGAGAATGTGATGCCAGGCAGGCTATTATACTACTATTATTTACTCTTCTTTACCCAAATTATTTTTCACTGCTGTGCAAATGTCTTCCATCCCGCATACTTTTCCAATGTTCAGCTTTTACTTTCTACGGGTAATAAGTCACGACAGGAACGAGGCCACATTATCACGCCAGCGCGTTCTTCGCTCATCTCTCTGGGTGCATCCGTGTGACGTGACCAACCCACTCCCTCTTCATCCTCGCTTTTTTTTCTCCAACATTCACTACAGAGCGCAGGCTGGAGTTACGCCTAAATGAATCCGAAAACATGAATAATACGTTTAGGCGAAGTTGGTCGCGAATTTTCTGTTCATCTCCTTTCGATGAATTCGCAAACCGAAGCGAAAAATTGTTCTCGTGTAAATGAGCCATAATACATATTTAGTAAGTTAATTGGAAATTACAGACAAAGTCTGCCACGTAATTTAAGTATGTAGTAATAATTTATAGCATTTGCATGAAATGTGATTTTAATAATACAAAATGTATTGCCCATTTTATCTATTATTATGTATTGTAAAAGCCGATTTTATGGCTAATTAAAACAAACATTGTCCGTTTATTTTTATTTATTCTTAGCTGTCGAAAATCTGCCTAAATATCTATGTTTTAAAACTTTAGGATACAATACATTGAAAATTCTCTATCATACCAGTGTAGGTACAAACCATTAGGTCGTTTATTGAATTCTTAGGATTTGTATGGTGGGAAATAAATGAAATAAATATCTTTTCAGTGGATTATGGAGGAAAGTGGTGAAAGATTTATTTAAAAATGAATGACAATGCTTGTAGTTAGTTATCATCACACATATCAATCCGATATTATATTGTGCGAGTGAAAGGTCTTGCTAAGCACTTTTGTTCGGCTGTAATCGTGCATAGTGACATATAAAGAGTTGTTTCAATGACCACTCAATTTTTTCAAGGCATACGATTTCTGTAAAAATACAGTCCCAAAACAGCAATTTTTTTTTGCTCTGTAGCCTGTATTTGATGTCAGAATTCGAGATAATCATATCATTTTGGAACAACATACTATGTCATACATGACAGTGTTCAAATTTCATTTGTCAAAAAACAACTTTAAATACGTTTTTTTTTTTTTGTTTTTTTTTTTTTTTTTTTTTGTTTTTTTTTTTTTTTTCCGTTGGGTTTTTTTTTTTTTTTTTTTTTTTTTTCGTTGGTAGTGGTGAAGGCTAAACACGTGCTTTTGTCAGTGCTACGAATATTTTCGATTTTTGTGATCTTTTCTCGTTTAAAACTCGATCGAAAGTGTTCTCTGTGTCTGTGTTCTTGGTGTAAGGTTTGTTTTTTGTTGTAAGTGTCCTTCTTTTTAACAATAATTCGAGATGAACTCGAAAAAGCCCCCTGATCCTGACCCCCCTGATGAATTATTTGATCTCTCCCCCGGACTAACAATTACCCTCCCCCATGACATCGTAATAACCCCACAGGACCCGATTATGGATACGGATACCCCTAGTCGCAAGAGGGCCGCTAGTTCGCCCCCAGTTTCTTCCAATGTCAAACCCAAGATTGCGAAAAACGTATTAGGCAGGCTTTCTTACACAGCTAGAGACAATCCACCATATATTGTGAATGTTTCGCTCAAAGACGAACAAACCTCAGGCACTGTGCTACAACCTATCAAGTTTGGTATGTTTTTGACGATAAACAACGTGAATAACGTACGTCTCGATGGGATCAAACGTATAGGCAGAAATCGTGTGTCAGTTGAGTTCAAGTCGCACCAGGATGCAAACAGTTTTCTCAACAATAAAATTATTTCCCAACACAATTACATGGCTGCCATTCCACAATACAACATAACAAGAATGGGAATTGTTAGGGATATACCAGTTGAGTGGTCAGAAGAGGAAATCATTAAAAATATCCAGGTTCCAGAGGGATGTGGCTCGGTTATCAAAGCCAGAAGGATGAACCGGAAGGTGTCCTCTTCTGGTGTGACTGAGTGGAAGCCCACACAGACTGTTGTATTAACTTTTGACGGACAAATACTACCTAAGCGTGTGTACAGCTTCTATTCGGCTCTCCCAGTTGAGCGTTACACTTACCCAACGGTTCAGTGTTATCATTGTTTTCGCTATGGACATACCCGCACACTTTGCAGATCGAAACCTAGGTGTTTTAAGTGTGGTGAAGATCATCCAGGTGATGGATGTGAAGTCACCCGTGAATTGAGTTTCTGTGTTTCGTGTAGTGGCAACCATTTCGCAAATGACAGTGCTTGTCCTGAATTGGGCCGACAGAAGAGCATAAAAGCTCTGATGGCGGATAAATCGATCTCGTATGCGGAGGCAAGTCGGGTCTTCCCACCTGTTTCCAGATCATATGCTGAAGTCTCCAAGTCTTCCCCACGGAACAAAGTAACTGCAAATAAATCGCAATCTCAGTCCTCAAGTCCCATCCCAGTAACCCAAAATTCATACCGTAAAACGGTATTTTTGAAACCCAAACCCCATATCTCCCTTTCACCCGGTTATGATAGACAAGCTCACCTGAACCTCACCCAAAATTACTCCTTTTCCCCATCACAAAACGGCTGTGCCCTTCCAATGGAAGCTCCAGAGCCAATGCATCACAGACAGAATACCTCAACAAATATTTTAAATTTAATTACTGACATGCTAATGTCTGCTCTTGCAAACCCATCCCAAGCTATACCTGACCACGTTGCATCAAAATTGACCACTATCCTAAACTATATCCACAACATTCCATCCCCTGACATTTCTCCAGTGGAACGTGAGGAGTATTACTCCCAGAAAGCCTGATCTTTCTTTTTTAATTAATAAGTTTAAACCATCAATCTGCGGCATTGCTGAGACATGGCTCTTGCCTGGAAGCAATTTCAGGTTGCCGTGTTTTACCAGTGTACGCCATGATAGATCTGATGGATACGGAGGATGTGCCTTGCTCATCAATAGCAAGGTATCATTCTCTCAGATTCCTCTAACCTTTGTTGGCGATGACATAAATGTTGTTGCTGTGAAGGCTGAGGGTATAAATATTTTTTCTTTTTATATTGCGCACCCACAACTAGAATATCTTTCAGTAATTAGGAATTTATTATGCAGTGTTAGCGGTCCAATGCTTGTCATGGGTGATTTTAATTGTCACCATTATCGTTGGGGATCAGATACTTGTGATAACTTTGGCATTGGCTTGCTGGATATATTGGATGAACTCAATCTTTCCCTTATCAACGATGGCAGTGCTACGCGTAGATCTGCACCTGGTCAGAATAATAGCTGCATTGATTTAACATTCTGCTCATCCAATATAGCTAGCCTTCTCATTTGGCGTCGCTTGGATATGACCTATGGAAGTGATCACTACCCCATCATAATTGAATTTCCTACCAAGAATATCCCTTTTAAAGTTTCCCCCCCTCTTTTAAAACACCAATTGAACTCTGCAGACTGGGATTTATATGCTAAAATTCTGGACCTAAGAATATCTTCCCTTCCAGAAGTTAACAGGGATAACGCCCAGGATTGTTTCTTGTCCTTCTCCTCCACCATTGCCTCCACTGCTGATGATTGCTTCCCGTCCAAAAAACCCCATTCTGGTAAACTTCCTTCCCCGCCATGGTGTGATAGGGAATGCACTAACATGGTCAAGGCCAGGAATGAGGCTGAAAAGACAGTCAACGGCAATATGAACCTGGATAACCTTATTGCCTTCAAACGGATACTAGCTAAGTCCAGGAAATTCCTTAAAAGGAAAAAACGCGAAGGTTGGTCAAAATATTGTAGTTCGCTGAGTCCGTCCACCCCGGTTTCCGTGGTTTGGCGAAAGGTGAGACGTTTTAGGAGCAGTTTAGCACCTGCCTCCTCCTCTAACAACCTCACGGAAGAACTGGGACACCAGTTTTTCTCAAAAATCGCTCCAGCTTATGTTCCAAGTGTTGAGGAAACCAGTGTTGACATTTATGATGCAGACAACATTGACGAACCAATGAACATGCCTTTTAGCTTGGAGGAGCTAAAAACTGTGCTATCCCACGTCAAGGACTCCGCGCCGGGAGTGGATGGATTCCCGTACTCCTTTATTTCTAAAGCTGGTCCAAAAACTCACAAATATTACCTGGACCTGGCTAATTTCTGTTTTATTTCTGGCTACATTCCCACAGAGTGGAAGGTTCAAGTTGTCATTCCGATCCTAAAACCAGGCAAAGATCCTAGTGATCATTGCTCATACAGACCTATTGCCTTATCGTCCATACTCATCAAACTTTTGGAACACTTAATTAAAAATCGATTAGTGTGGTTGGTGGAAAACAGGAAACTGCTCCCAACGACTCAATTCGGCTTTAGGAAAGGTCTGGGCACAGCTGATAGTGTGGGTATCCTCACGTCAGAGGTCCGGCTGGCCCTTAGTAGGAATGAGTCTGTGGTTGCTGTCTTTCTGGATATATCAGCTGCCTATGATTCGGTTCTCCTCCCTAATCTCAGGCAAAAGCTGCATGAGCTGAGAGTCCCGGCTAGGATTTGTCGTATTATTGGTAGCATTTTTACCAATCGCACAATTCAATTGAGAATACCAGGGGGTGACTCTGAACAAAGATCGGCCTGGAGAGGATTACCCCAAGGATCAGTTCTCAGTCCCCCATTATATAACATTTATACAGCCAACTTGCCCTCTTCCCTTAATTTTGACTGTAAAATCCTTCAGTATGCTGACGATATTGCACTAATGGTATGTGGCAGTTCCATTCAGGATGCCGCTCTTTCGATGAATGTCTCTCTGGCCTCATTAAACCAATGGCTGCTTGACAATGGTTTGTCCTTAAGTGCTCCAAAGAGTAAAGCTGTCATTTTTACACGCAAGCGTTCTGTGCCTCCAATAGATATTAACATCAATGGTCAAAGCATTCCGGTCGAAGATAAGGCTAGGTTTCTGGGAGTAACATTAGACTCAAGATTGTCTGGGGTCGACCACATCAACAACACGGTCAAAAAATGTGAACGTTCTGTGTCGATCCTTAAGGCTTTGGCTGGGGTATGGTGGGGAGCTCACCCCTACACCCTTAAACTGGTCTATAATGCGCTGACCAGAAGTGCTATGGATTACTGCAGCTATCTTCTTGAGCCCTGTAACAAAGAAGCGCTTAAACAATTAGACAGCATCCAGTCTAAATGCCTAAGAATTGTAGTTGGGGCTATGAAATCATCTCCCATAAATGCGCTGCAAGTGGAATGTGCAGACCCACCCCTACACCTTAGGAGACAGTACTTGGCAGATCGCTTCCTAACTAAGGTATTTTCCCTCTCATCCCATCCCTTGCTTCCAATTTTAGAACTAATTGACCTCTCTTTTAATAATTCTTCCTATTGGAACCATAAAGTGGTTCCCCTATTGTTAAATAGGTACAGAGAGCTTAAACAACTCTCTGCGCCTATTTGCCAATACCCTACTCTTCCGGTCTTCTCCGCCGCATACGAGGCGATTCATTTCGAACCAAAAGTCGTTTTGGGATTAGGTTTATCTAGGAATTCTCAAGACGCTAGACATGACTTTGAGTCAGCTGTCAAGCGTTATTGGGAAGGATGGAATCTCTTTTTCACGGATGCTTCAAAATTCTCTGAAACCGAATGTACTGGTGTGGCAGTTTATTTTCAAAATTCCAAAATAGCTTTACTTTTTCAATGCCCACCAGAAGCATCAGTCTTTACAGGAGAGTGTATTGGTATTTTAGAAGCCATACACTATATTAAATCTCATCAGATAACAAGGTCAGTCATTTTCTCAGATTCCCGTAGTAGCATTCAGGCCCTTAAACAAAATCAACTTCACAGTAAAATTAATAGTCAAATCATTATAGATATAAAGAACTTGTTATTTGATTGCTCCCAAAACGGCTTGGACATTGAGATAACCTGGATCCCCGGTCACTCGGGTATTGTTGGCAATGAGTGCGCTGATTCGTTAGCAAAGTATGCCACATCGAATCCGGTTGATCAAAAGCACTACGTAGCGCATAACTACGATTTGCGGAATGGTGCCAAACCCAAGTTATTTAACTCGTGGACTGAAACATGGAAGACGACTTCTAAAACCAAGGGCCTCTACTACGCTGCCATACAGCCTGAAATCCAGCGTGGGCCTTGGTTTTTTAAATATCCTAAATTGTCGAAGAGAACTGTTTCGTCCCTCTGTAGACTCCGACTCGGACATTGTTGTAGCCCTGTGTTCCTGAACAAAATCCATGTCCGGGATAATTCCCTGTGCGAGTGCGGCCTTGCGGATGGTACTTTAGACCATATTTTCTTCTGTTGCTCCCTAAATAATAAATCCTTTGACCTATATAATAAAATTCCCAAACTTAACATTCCCCTCCCAACCAAATTTCATACCCTCCTTTCCCACTTCTCCCCTAAACTAATCAACATTTTGGCCACATTCATAAACGAGAATGACTTAAAATTTTAATTAGTGCGTTACGTGTGTGTAAATAGTCTGTATATAGTATAAACTAGTAGTGTTGTAGTGTGCTTGTAAATTAGACTATATGTTTTACTAACCCATGTGTTCGTTTCAGCTATACTAACACCTACCACGAAGTAAACTGAAAAAAAGTTTGACGGACTGCCTCTCTGTGCTACCGTCACCACGTGACACTGGCAGAATAGTCGGAACCGGCTCAGTTGCCATAAAAAAAAAAAAAAAAAAAAAAAAACTTTAAATACACTAACCTAAAATCGATAGGTAATAAAAAAGGAAATTACTTTCAATTATGATTCCATACTAGAATCATAATATTATTAACCACACTACAATCTGTCAAATTTCATCTTTAAGGCTAACGCATTAGGTTTAAGGTTGATTGGGAAAATTTGAGAGTGATGTGCAGCGTGATTTGCTTTCTGATTCTGCTAGTGGCCTTTTAATTAAGACCCGGCCGCAGTTGGTTATCAAGGCTGAAGAATGATGGAGTTACAATGCATGAGTTAATTACCAACTCGTCTTACTCTTTAATGAGATTATAAAATACCGAATGTGTATTTAGCTTTGAAATAATAAGAATGAAGATTGAGAATGTGAAGTCAAATTTTTTTTTGATGACTTGAACTGGAGAAGTTTATGATAAGGATGACTTTTTTTCTTGTTGAAATTCACATTTTAACAGAAATTTGATGGCTGAGTGCATTTATGACATGAATTCCGATACATAATGTAATATTTGTAAATAAATAAAAACACATTATTTATATCAATGACATTTATTTTCATTGTATGTACAAAATCTTATAAATCTAAACGTTTTCATACAAAAGTGTCCAAATTTAACGTGTTTGATTATTTGGAATGTTATTAAGACACTATTTTCATTGGCTTTATACATGTTCTAGGACGACAAAACGATTAAGTGGTTAAAGCATTTTAATACTTTTAGGCGAAAAATAAACAAATTTGAGGTTAAATTTAGTGGTTAGAATAATCTCGATCGATGATCAGTCGACATTAGAATCCAATTATGTTAACAATTTTTTTTTAAAGTTTAATACATGCGTCAAAAATTGGAATATTGGTCAAAATAATTAACATTATACAGGTCACAAGGTCTAACTACACTATAAATTAAATACGCTTCTCTCTACATCTATCATTCGCTCTTAATGTACAATTAACTCTTTGGTATATGGTCCTAAAGCTAGTATTATTTGTCTTTATACAGGTAGGGTAGTTGGCCCCTTTGCAAGTGTCGTACGGAATTATTGAGCACAGTTTTATCACATTGAAGTACTTATTAGACAATTTTGATTCAGGGATCTACTCGAAAACTAAAAGAATTTTATAAAATTTTCTATATATCATTCACATGATATTGCAAAGGAGCCGCGAAGAGTTATCAGTTCTGTTTGTTTGTCATTTCCCAGGGCATTCGCATTTTGTGCGCAAAACAAAATATAACGTGGGATTGTGCATGGATTTTAAAATTACTTGGAGTTACAAAGCACGAGTGAAGCGAAGGACTCTGAGATCTTTAACTTACTCCAGTGTCGGGCTTTAGGTGATAAAAAATATCACATATCACTTTAGAATATGAAAATATCGTGTTACAATTCGATTTAAACCTTATTGCTTATGCCATAGTGAACAATTTCGTTTTTACAAAATGCAAAACAATGCTACCAGTGCTTATAAGCTACATAAATAATATCGAAAGTGAAATTTGCTCAACACTATAAATACTTAAGTTTATTTTAGTGGACTTAATCGTACATCAGTGGCCCTAGTGCGTGTTTTAAACGTACTCGATTGCGTTAACGTTAAACGTCAATTTGTACTAGAACTGCCTAAGCACTACCTGGGGCTACTCTCTGAGCCCGAAGTCCGTAATTGAGCGCTTAGTTGCGAGCGTATTCTACTCCGTATTACCTAACCACTAAAAATGATGACAACACGATTTGACAGTTGCCGTTCATTCTAAGTTCTGGTTCGGGACTAAACGCGCCAGAATACGCCAGCAACTACGGACTTCGGGCTTAGAGAGTAGTCCCCCTGGTAAGAATAACAAATTGATATAAGTGAACGTTTATGTTAACGTAATCGAGTACGTTTAAAAACTCTCACTAAAGCTTTCGTTTCTGCGTTTTCTCATTGACTTAGGCTAAGTATTTCGATACCGATTTTGACTCACAAAACAGAAGAGAAAAGCCATCGACCAATAAAAAAGAAGCTCACACATTCCTGTATTGTTTTAGTTCAATAATGCTTTGAGTATAAAAATACTAAAAGGTGGTTTTATAAGCGTGTGTGGGCACGGTGCGTTAGAACTTTCGTCGTACGTGGCCCACACACGTTATAATTCCAATATTTGCTAAGAGGACCCTACACATGTGTCTCACGCTGCACATACAAAGTTATTATTTCACTATATCACAGCACTAGTCTTGCACTTCTCTGTACGGTATCTCACTTGTCACTGTGAACGATTCGAAGTAGTGGTTTAGGAATTCGAACGTGGGCCGTTTTTCAGGAATGGCGTCCCAGCATTGTAGCATCAGTCTATAGATATCGTCGGGGAGGTAGTGGCCGACAGGTTTGGGCATTCTGTATCCGCGCTCCACTTGTTCGATCACATCCTTGCCGTGCAAACCAGGATACGGTATCTGTCCGTATGTGAAGAGCTCCATTAGCAGAATACCGTAAGACCAGACATCACTCTTGATGGAGAATCGTCCATAAATGATAGCTTCGGGCGCCGTCCATTTCACAGGGAACCGTGAGCCTTGCTTAGGACAGTACTCGTTGTCCTCGATCACCCTAGCGAGTCCAAAGTCACATATTTTTGCTACGTTATTCTCACCTATTAACACGTTTCTAGCGGCTAAGTCTCTATGTATCAACATTTTAGATTCTAAGTATTCCATGCCGGACGCGACTTGCGCGGCGACGTACACTAGGTCCTCGAATTGGAGGAACTTGCCCTCTCCGTTTCTGAGGAACTCGAGTAAGGAACCCTTGCTCATGTACTCCTGCACGATGTACACGGGTTCCTGTGTTGAGCAGACTGCATATAACGCGACGAGGCGCTTGTGACGGAACTTTTTCATGATGCCCGCCTCTTGTAAGAAGGCTTGTGTCGACATTGTGCCTTCTCGAAGAGTTTTTACTGCGACCTGTAATTGTAAAAATAAATTTATGTCAGTGAAGTGGATTAAGAATAGGGCGATGGTTGAGAGGCTTTAGAAAAGTGACTATTTGTCAGCGGGTAGCGAAGGCAATAGGGAATATGCATAAAAAAATATTTATTATCTTAACACTTTATCTAAAAATATACAATAATATATTACTAACAGTGGAAATAGAATCAAAATTGCTCGACAAACAAACGAGATATAATTATTTTAAACAAATATATCTGTCCCTCTCGCGAAAACGCTGTTTTCTATGGCAGATGTATAGACGTCACGTAATGTGACGTCAAATTCCATGTCGGACCTTCTCGTTCTAAAAGTAATCTTTGAAGCGTTATAACTTCATCGCTGATGAAGATATTTAAAAAATATTTTCTAGAGTGTTTACTGGAGCTTATAAGTAAACCATTTTATAAATAAAAAAATCGCGTGCATATTCCGTCATAACGTCAAAAATGTATGGGATTGATACACGCTTTCGAAATATCACGTGATCAATCCCTTATATTTTACCATTGCGACAATCTAACAGTCATTTCTGACAATTTCTGATAGAATATCACTTCTTAGAGCCTCTGCATTATTAAATATAGAAGTGATCATAGTGTTAATAGAAAACAAGAGGAAAAGAAAAGTATCTTCGCAGCATCCATATACCAGCTACATATGTTATGATGATCTATGTATTGTATATGTGAGGAAAATATATTTTTTGAGTTCAACCATTTCTGTGTGTACTAAATTGTTGTAATGGATTTTCACAATCATTCCATGTAGTTTTAACAAAAACCTACAAGGAAAATTCTTTTACGAAAAAGCGAGCCAGCCATCCTGCCGTTCGTATGAGGATGTACGTTTTGTTAAAGCAAATGTTTCAAGTAAAAATAGCGTGTGACGTGTGATCACTGAAAATAAAGATTACTGCAGTGCGATTCTGTAAACATGTCGAAGTGAACACTAAAGCGAAGTGAACGCAGCAAGTAAGCTGTCAAATCATACAAACAAGATGGCATGGCAGCTCACTTGTCGTTCACTCCACCTAAGTGATCACGGTGAGATGTCTACAGAATCGACTGGCTGAACTCCACTAGACCTTGGGGTGTTCAGCCTCTTCAAAAACTAAAGTTTTGCCGACCACGTCTACCAAAACACGAAAAAAGTCACCTCAATATTATTCCGCCACTTCCCATAGTAGACCTCCCCGAAGTTGCCCTGGCCCAGCTTGCGTATGAGCTGCACCTCTGCGCGCGGGATCTCCCACTTGTCGCGCAGCTCGGGGCCCAGGTCCCACATCTGCGGCTCGGGCTTGGGGCACGGCCGGGCCAGCACGTGGCACAGACCTAGCGCGTTTTCTGAAACAACATAGTATCTTTTATTAAGATAGGGTTGTGTTAATAGTGGTATCCATCAAGCGCGATTTGGAAGTTGTGATTGGGTAAACATTTGTCTATCACATTATTTGATTTGCGTTTTATTTTACATGTTGAAAGGTTGATGATTTTCGCATCAGAATTTGAAATGAAACGTGTCGTACTAATACAAAGCGATCATCGCACAAATACGGGATCGTCACGTTAATTTGTGTGGACGATTAGATAGCTGTCGCGCCGTCAGAGGGCGCTTTCGGTTTTACCGAATAAACTATTGATAAACAACCTCGTAACTCTTTGGGATTTGATTAGTTTCTACAATAATCAGGCAGTGACCTAGTGGGGCTAAGTTTCAGTTGTGAAAAAGTATGTAGGTATGGTAAATAACTATCACTAACAAACAGTAGAAGTGTGATTATCTTGCAGTAGTTGAACGATACAACTCGTAGATACACAAAAAAAAACAACCAATAAAAATCCAACTCACTCGTATAAGACATAACAAGCGCCGGCAAACTAGGGAAAGTCTGATTCGTCGCGATGTAGAACCCTCCATTATCCAGCGGCTTGATCTTGTAATGCTTGACATGGTACCCCCTCCCCTCCTCCCAGTCTTTCACGCTGAGGCTGAAGCCGTGAGGGTTGTGTTCCGCCGGCCTCACAAGGAAGGTCCCTCGAGGGTTGATTTCAGCCAGCAGAAGCTTATCAGCCTCCTTCCGCGAGACGTGTGGGAAGAACCAACTGCAACATGATGGGATCCTTTAGCGGAAAGTCGCCGATTAATAAAATGAAGAGGGTTTTTGAACCCGTCACCAGTTTGTTACCGTCAGTTGAAGCTGTAAGGATTAGCAGTGTTATCTGGAACTGTTGTCCGTTTGGCTGTAAGGAAGTGAGTGGCAGGAGGCTATTTACATTGGGTTAGCCTGCTTATAGGTAAGTATGTAGATCTTAAAACTATTATTATCTAAAACTATATTATACAGTTTGTAAGTCAGAAGATCTTGTAAATAAATGGAACGCTTAAGCACAATCTCCACGAGCGAGTGAATCGCCGCGAGTTGACGTTTTGCTCACCAATGTCGCTCGTCGAATCGCCGTGTGGAGTTCATAGATAGTTGTAGAATGAAGTGGCAGAACGATAATTTCGCCGCGATTCACTTGCTTATGGAGGGGACCTTAGAGAAGTTAAAAACTAACAATGGAAAACCTCGTTAGCGAGATATATTTTCATTTTACGATAAATAAGGGTTGCCCGTGTTGACTCTGGAATGTGAATTATGGCCCACTGTCATGCTGAGACGAAAGCCTCTCAAAAGAATCTGTAAGAAGGATCTAACAGAGATGAAAGGCCTGAGTCTCAGCAGTGTTCTATTTACTTGCAACTAGTTCTAGTATCCAAGCTTAGAGAAAACACTCACTCTTCACATTCCACAGAGCTTTCCTCCGCCACAAAGTTGACTGGCACCAGCCCTTCTCTCCTGGTCGTCAGATGTAAGACCCTCCACCAATCAGGCTCGGCGTCGCTCAGGACTTCCATGCGGTCTCCTTTGCGGAATGAGATGTCAGAGTCTGCGCGGGCTGTGTAGGCACATAGTGCCTTTACAACGCGACGGCCTCCGTTTGTTATACCTAGAATTGAGAAAACATGAATGAGTGGATGGAAAGGAAGATTGAGGAAGAGATGGTTGTTGGAATTAGTACTATTTTGTGGTTTTTTTTCCAGTTTCCTGACGCAGAAGAAATTAATTAAAATTAGGATCAAGGTATAAGTAGGTGGAGATATGTAAGTACAACACTTGTTAACTTCATGTGACGAAAAAAAATTTAAAAGTAACTTAAGGCAAACCCAAAAACGTCCACGCTTCGTCACTTCTTAGGCCACGTCTCCACTTGCAATCAGTTCTCATGCAAGTGACTGAACATTATTTATGGTCTATCGAAGTTTAATGTGATCAATCCTTCGACCGTACCCCACAATGTAATTAAGCTTGCATAGGCTTAGGAAGATTTTTTTATTAGGTTACCTACTCTCAATTACTTATTGGTTATGGAACATTTAGTTAATGAGCAGTGGCGTAGCTAAGCTCAAAAGGGCCCAGTATCAAACATTTTTGGGGGCCCCGTTTTGAGGGTATTGTTTTCTTTTTTTACTAAATAGGCCCTACTAGCTCAGAACTGTCTTGGCAGGTCACGAAAGATATGGTGGGACTAAATCTGTAGCTATGCGCACTTGGGGGAGGGTGGGGCTTGTAGTCTGGGGGCCCCGTATCTTTGATACGGCGGTAGCTGCTCCTGTTAATGAGCGTTAACTACGGGTCAAAAACTCGCCCATGTTTATTCGTTGGCAAGGCGTATTGAACTCACAGCAACATGTTTTTCTTTGTAAGGTTTGAGAACACTTTTTGACGGTTGGCTGTCAAGGCTGAACACTCACATTTGCCCGGATTCCGTGTGCGCACGATGTCTGCCGGAGGTCGCGACAGCACCCTTGTGTTTGGCTCTCCGGTATAGCGCGTCTCCAGCGACGCCGGGCATGCTGTGAAGCCCGCCTCGTTCTTGTACGCCGGATATACTGTAACGAAACACAGTTGGAAGTTAAAAAGAAAGAAAACATTAAATTGCTAGAAAATCTGACACGTCTTATCACGGGGTAGGTACACTAGGTACTTATCGTTTTACCCAGTAATTGAGGTCAGATGCAGGCGCTCCGTGCAAACTATTGATAGTGCAGTTGGGAAACGACTATAGGCAGATTGATACATAAAACATGCACGGTACATAGAAAAAAATTGAATGTTTAAATAAAGAGTAGTGTAAATAGATCCTATTTAGCGTAGGCGTGATTTCAGCGATATGCCAGAGAGATGCTGCCTAACGCTGGTTTTCTAGTGACCTTTCAAAGGACGTTTTAGTAGGTGTAACTATCACTGATTCTTACGATACATTAAGCAAGTTAAAATCGAATAATGTATGTAAGGTAGGATATCCTGAAGCCAAGTGGAACCAAGACATTCGCAGAGTAGCTGGTAGTAGAAGAATGGGAGTAAAGGAGGTAAAAATTTAAATTGGGACTTCTACAAGCTTATCATTATGAATTAACGATACATCAAGCGATGTGAAATATTTATGGCTTTTTCAATGCATGGGTGGGGTGGCTTTTAGCGCCAAACGCATAGACAAAAGTACTTATACCTTATAGTAAGTAGCTAACGTAACCCGAAGCGGATAAATCTTGGACAGTCATCGATTTTGGAATTGAGAAATGGAAGTTGAGAATTTGTGTAAGTCTATTTTAGCCAGAAAACATCTCAAACTATGCCATTTAAGTAGGATTTAGGTACCTACACGTTCTTATCTCCAAACTCTCAATTCAAAACATCCGCCCCTAGCCCCACACCTTACCCGCACCAATGCTAGTTACTTATTAAAAGTAGACTCAAGTATCTACTCGTCATCACGAACCATAAGAGGATTTATTTTGTACAAAACTTACTTCACACTACCTTTGGTTTAAATATTGACAAAGCTTTGAAATATTCTCAACCCTCCTCTGACTTTTACGAGTCTCGCAAACAGCTGGCACTTTTTATGTGTTTCAAGTCTCGAAGTAAAAGGAACGGGAAATCTTCTCACACGAGCCAAATCTAGCGGAGCTGAGGTCTACTCAAGCAAAAGTTTTAGGCAACCATAATTTTGGTTCTTAACAATTGAATTGACCAACACGTGCACAAAAAGGCTCAACGCATTTCTTAAGTGTTACCGCAGATTAAATTCTGGCTGTTTAAATCACCCTTGACCTTTCAAACAACAGTACAATTAATTATTAACATCGAATCTGTAATTGGCGTTTGATTCATATGACCATTGAGCTGCAATTAATGTTGTTACCAAACAATGCATGTGGCCTCAAAATGGCGTCCAAGTAGAATGGTAACGAATGAACGCGAATTGCGTCTAATGGTCGGTTTTTAACATCGTGCGAAAAAATCTAGCACCATTGTTCTTTTCAAGGAAATAGGTTCTGCTCGGCTGTTAAGAGGAATCCATTTTTGTTGCTCACAGCTTTGAGATAAAAATACACTGGTATGTTCTAGATGTTTATTTAGAGTCTTTGATGAAAATGGTTTTTTAATTTTAATTTTGAGGTCAGATTTGGAACAAAATTAACAAATTGTGTCATTTTGTAGCATGTAGGTGGACAGCCAATCTAGAGATAAATTGGACGTCTTTAAGAAGTCGCTATGACTGTTATTAGAGCTATTTTATATGCCCAAAATCCTCTTAGTGTTAAATAGCTAAAAGGGATCCGAGATCTAATAAATAAGTTATGGAGACCTGTTGACCGGAGAACTTAGTTTGAAATCATTGCATATTCATCAAACTTACCCATTAAGAAGTAAGCAATCCCAAAATGCCACCCACAATACGGGTAAAGCTGTCACAGTAGTTTCAACCCCAAACTTAGTCAGCTAATTGTTTCCCAAATTCCTACTAGATATTTAACTAATGTATCTAAGTACAATTTAATAGCGATAGTTCCAAAAGTCCTGCTATTTAAATGGATGAAATAAGATCAAAATTGTTTTTTTTATTAAGGTTTCGGAAAGTCAAATGAAGTTGAACATATACAGGGCAAGAGGAAGAGATAGGTAAGTTCTAGCACAGTATAAAAATCACTACCGTGGTTTAAGATTTAGGGAATTTGCGCTGGATATGTCAGAAACTCAGAAATGATATGGTACAGTAGACACTTTGATCTTGGGCTAGCCTAGTAAGGTACTGAGTTTCAATAGAATAAGAGGCCAGATTTTTTAACTACTGATGTGCGGCTTACACTACCAAAAGCTAACTTAGATCTGACAACTCAAACCGAAGCCCAAAATATTGAAACGAATAAAAAAGCTCTTCCCACATAACCAAAGCCTTATACCATAAGCCATTAAAATAAGCACCAAATAAATATTTAGTATCATCGTATAACTCACTAAACTCACCCAAAGGCCTATCTGGGTCATGGCGGCGGCTGCAGCACTTATTACCCATGGCGCGGCCCGCCGGTTACGCCGCGCCAAGCCGCTCCTGAAATAAAAGAAGAATAATGTTAGTCGTATAGAAACATGGCGTCGTAAGGACTTGTCTGAAGGAAAAACGATGAAGCATTTCGCCTAGACAAAAGGATTAGTGTATGTAGAGATGTAGAGGCATATGCTTAGAATCTATTGAATAATTTCGGTTTCGTTACATGTGTCTTGTTTCCGATACGTAATTTTTCCATCAATCCCTTATTTCTTTTTAAATAATGGGTTGAGCCTTGTACGAGATTATTGTCATCAAGCTTAGCGTTGGTTATATCGGATGTCCTAGTCGAAGTTTTAACTACATAGCAGTCATCTTCGTCCTGCCCTTATCTCAAGTTACCGTACGTCTACACTAACTGCGTATCATATAATTTCTTTGCTGCGTATGTTTCATATTAGAATTTACTGTTTATATTAAAGCTTATGTGACTATCATCATCAAGAAGTAAGTAGGTTACATTAACATTGTTATCTGGGCTGATAACAATAAAAACAACGCCCCGGTTGATGGGAACGCGTTCTGTTTTGGTTTGTTTAATATATTATGTATGTTGTTTTATGTGTTTAATGCATGGATTTCTTCTAGCAGAACTATTCTAACTTGGTCTTAATTAACACAAAAGATATCCAATAGGCTTCAAAAAGTTTAATCAAATCGCTGTCATCGGGAAAAGTGCCTAGTACACTGGCATCATTATAGCGTTGAATGGCAGTATTGGCAATGCTGATAGGTACTTTGGCCGAAGAAAAGCCCTACTTCCTACTTAAAACGATCTAAAAGGGTACTTCCTACAATGACGTCTTAAAACGATCATGATTACGTTGCTAATCATGATCGCATTGGCACGACATTCATTCGACAAAGTCGACAAACAGTTTTTAATGTCCCAAAAGACTCGATGAGCAATTGGTATTCGAATTATGATACACTTCTTATCTAGGTATTTCGTCTGCTACTGGATCAACGTCCATAACTAACGTGTATCTTGCCTCTTTTATTTAAGAAGCAGGATATAGTCATCAGTCAAATTAACCAAGAAGGTTCGTGGCTCCACAATTACGGTAGGTGCAATCTTTCTTCCATACATCTCATTTCTATCAACATTTATCTCAGGTTTCTCCAATTTGCCCTCTTTTGGCACAATCCGTCCATCATTTCTTTGTTTTTCCCCTACTTTTATACTCAACATTTTCTGTACTGTTTGTACCGGTCCAGGACGCTCCAAAGATTATTGTCGATCCTTTTCCATTCGCAACCAGCAAATATTTGTAATACCTAGATGCAGATATATAATATTTGCTAGCAATTAATTAATTGGAGGTACATAACGGTATAATTCATTAAACTTAGTGATTTGTATTTCTTCTATAGTAGTGGTTCACACTCAGTTCGATATTTTATCTGGTTATGTTCGAAATAATATAATCAAGCAAGAAAACTTTCTAGTGTTTAATTTTGTCAAATAAACTTTTGTTTTTGGTACATGATTATTTTGACTTTTCTGAAATTACGAAGCAAGTCACATTATTTTGCATTAAGTCTGTGCTATTTCTTTGGTTGGTACAAAATCGAGAAACGCTGTCGTTTGTCCTCGTATGTAGCTACTAAGCAATTGACTATTTATATATACGACTAAACTATGGGGCATTATGAAACTACGTTATGTTTGCTGACTGGTTTATATTTCATGCATTTTGGGTTACAATTTATTATTCTAGTAAGAAAATTGAGTTGAGCGAAAGAGGAGAGAATTTCAATCAAGAGATCTATCTTCAAATATAGAATACCTAATGGTTATAATATTTTTTACTTGGAATTAAATTAATAAGTAAAGAAATATGTAAACCAACAACAGCCGGTCGATTCTGTCGACATCTCACCGTGATCACCTAGGTGGAGTGAACGACAAGTGAGCTGTCATGCCATCTTGTTTGTGTGGTTTCACTTCGCCTATGTGTTCACTTGGAAATGTTTACAGAATCGCACTGCTGCTGTGTTAGTGAATACTGTTACAAAAAAAGTGAAAAGATTCGCTGGGCTGTCGGCAACTGTTCCTCAAAGCAAGAAGATTGAGAGACAGTCCATTCATTCTCTCGTTATTTATGACAGCCGCAGGTACCAATGACTGTCCGTCCGTTAGTTGCTTAGCTTACGTAAGTATGATTTGATTGTAATTATGCTTTAATTCTTCTGTAATACCAGTCTAATGTTTACAAACATAATTATGTATTGATAGTTTATTCAATTAATAACTGTCTGTCGAGTATAACCGTTATTGTTATCAAACAACGTATTGTGCGATTTTTCTCTCGAAGAACAGAAGAATTCCTCATGTTATGAGATCATTATGAGAGGCACGAGAATATAAACTTAAATAAAAAAACAAGGAACCATACGAACAAATAGGTACACACACTAAATATCACATGTACCTATGTATATCACGTTATGAGAGTACATTTCTACAAACAGGTATATCTTAAGTTTCGATAATTTTCTTCCAAAAGCAATGGTATTTTTATACTGGCAACATTCTGAGATGACCACATCGTCCCTTACGCTTTAGCTAGAAGAGAATGAACTAGCGCATGGTAGAAATATTAATCTGAATACAGGTAGGTACATGGTAGGCACCCATTTACGTATTTGCCCCGAGACACCTTTTGTAGTATGACGTAGCCCATTTGTGGTATTATAATGCTCATCAAAATTCATGTGGAAGCAAACAGACAATTTCCAAAACTGGTGTTAACTAAAATCGTTGCTCATTTGGAAAAACGCGTTACATTTTATTAAAAAAGTACGAGTTTGTACTTCCTCGATTTAGGGTTAAAAGTGCCACGTCACGTTATCAGCCGGTGCTAATGAACTTGGACTGTACTGTTACCCCGCTTGATAAACGGTGGAGCGATAACTTTTATAGCGCAGACGTAGTTTAATAACGATATGGAATATGGAAGCTTCTTGGAACTCAGACGGGAATATTTAATTAAATGCGCATTTCAACTGGTGCAGTTTGTGTTTTTGGCTCCTAAGCTGATAAAGGAAAAGGGGCAAAGTTTTAAATTAAATATTATGAAGTTAATATAAAATTTATTTTCTCATTAAGTATCAGTTTATAATTCAGGGAAGGAAAACTGGAGTATCGTATTTGGCAGTACAGATTTGTTGTTTTTGATAGGGACGTTGTAAATTGTTAACAAATCTCGATATGCTTTCCTCATTTCAGAACATTAATAATCATAAAAATCTTTTTTGTGTTCGTTTTGAACTGAAGTGCTATTGAAACCTGGCGATAACGTTTCACATCGTTATTGAATAAACGAATAACTGGAAAAATGCTAACATCGGCAATAATCGGCGATCGACGTTCGTTACTGAAAATTGTTTTATTTTATTTTATTTTATTTTTGCATCATAGCATTTTTATGAACGTAGCTTCGATAATATTAGTTGTACTAGCTTATGCCCGCGTTTTCACTCGCATACTTTGGAAAACAATTTGTTTTCGGATAAAAACCATCCTATTTTGACCTGCGTCATGCGTGTCTTTCATCCAAATATGTTCAGCCGTTAAAGCCCGTCGCTTCGCTCACGTAAACATAGATTTTCGCAAATAAAAACGCCTTTAAGCGTCCCTAGGGATCCCATCTATCACTGTACCAAAATTCATAAAAATCGGTTCAGCAAATTAGGTATCCAACGTCTAAGTAAACTCACCTTCGCATTTACAATATTAGTTAAGGAAGACTACTTACGACTAACTACGCGATCTTTCATAATAATTTAGTCATAGTTTTGCAAGCGCTATAATATTTAGCCTAATAAATAAGGATGTAATGACTTCGTTATAACATGTTAGCAACTGACCGAGACTCAGGATATCCTCATAGGATTTCCGGCCCTTTTGATAGCCTAGTGAGGAACAAAATAAGAACGGAGAACCCTCTTAGAGGCCCATGGGTGTTGTTAGCAGTCGTTAAGGGTTTCCCAAAAGGCAAAACGGTCAAGAGGATAGTCAGCAATATTTACCTGTTAACTAATTTGGAAATTACTGCTTATGCTTAATACCTTTTTTCATTTATTTATTTAACACTTCATGCACACAAAAGTACGACGGACTAAAATGCAGATTCGTAAGTTTGCCGTGGATGTGACAATGTACTCAACAGAAGTTTTCAAGTGCTGATGCTTTATTTTGAACAGTCAGCATTGTGCATCGTAGGCTAGCTAATAATTTTACTAAACCATGAGATTATTTGAAAGCTCTTAGGGTGCTGTCGGCGGCCAGCGGAGAAGCAGATAAATTTTAACCAATGGAATTGCATAAAATCTCCGCACCACGTGAGTCACTGACATTATTGGTTAATATTTCTCCGTTTCTCCGTGCCGCTGTAATGGACCCGTCCACGAGATGTGCTATGCTACGTTGCTATGGATGCGTTTGATATCCACCAATCATATTTAGCACTAGTGGAAACGGATTCACCTAAGATATGTTCTTTATATGGAAGGATGCATGCTATGGATGTGTGCTATGGATGCCTGCTATGGGTCGTCGTGAGTGGTGTAGCTATGTGCGGAGCATCTTCATAGCACATCTTACTCGCACCGCTACATTGCTTAGCATCAGTGGAAACAGTCACATAGTTCCGTAGCTTAGCTTTCACATTCTCGCAGCATTGCTGCATAGCACATCTCTGGTGGAAACGCAGCCTTAAGGTTGTGCTTCTGTAGAATATCATAACTAGGTCGGACCTAGAAAGAGACCAATTGCAATAGATATATAGAAAACTTGCGTCGAGCTGAAATCGACTAACACATTCTACGTACCCAAGCATCGTTTGGGAAATGCAGTCGAAATTATTTGAAAAATCGTCCGTTAAATTGTTTTCGACACATTTGCTCATAAAATGCATTTACGAAGCCTTTATACATTGTTTGAAAGTTCAAAATTACGGACCATACAATGGAGCGTGCGGTAAAGTAGGTACTCTCACCTAAGTACCTACTTTACCGCACGCTCCGATGTATGGCGCCGTGCGTATTATTTACGGTATTTTTTTAATGTCCATAAACAATATAGGCAATTATAAGAATTCAATCCGTCTGCATCCGTCAGCCAAAAATGCTTCCGTCTGCGTCCGTTCCGGAAGCGTTACATACCTACGCGTTTTTTTTTGCGGAGAACTTTATGCTCAGAAGGTTTGTCGCACTTTCATATTGAAGAAAAAATGAGACAATAAATGTAGTTCTAATTACCCGACTGTTTCACTTTTGTTTTTTTCGAGTGTATTTATGTATGATGTCATATTTCTTTGGCAAACTGTAGCCTAACGCTGTGGCTTCATAGATTTTAGCTTGATTGAAAGGTGTCGTTAGATTCGTCTTATTAGTGAGAATGATACTGGATAGTATATACAAATTAAAATACCATCCACCATCCACCATCCTCGGTGCCATTTTAATGACTTCAGCTTTATTAACCTATCGAGTGGGGTAAGTTGTATCCAATATTAAGGCTCGAGGAGACAATTTAAAACATGTAACTTATTCAATAAATGATTTTGTCAAAAAAATCCGATTGGTACAATATATAATACAATTCACAATATAATATACATAATTCTACAAAAATGTTTCACGCAGACGCAAACGGAAGCGCGTTCTTATTTTAAAAACTCTACACACTATTCCAAACACACACTCCCCATTTGCAAATTCGCGCCATTTTCAATTAGAAACGTCAAAGATAGTTGCGATTTTTAATTATAATATTAATTAGAATATGTGTTCAAGATATAAACAATGATATACGTCATTGGATATAAATATGGAATCTACTCCACCTGACATCTTGAATGAGGCGCCAATTGCAGAAAATGGTCTCTTGCCGCCAAAATCGCGAGAACGCTATACATATAATGATTAACAATAATTTTTAATAGATAATGAAAAAGTTTGTTTAATTATCTATTTATATTATGTGTCGAAAAACGTTGTATGACACACGAGCGGATATTGGTCTTTACAAACTCGTGACTATGGTAAACCCTCGACTTCGTCTCGGGCTTACATTTGTCTACTCGTTTGTAAAGACCAACTTACCGCTCTTGTATCATAAATAACTTTAATAGTACACCAAAAAGCAGTACCACGTTCACGTTATGGTTTATACTAGTGGATAAAAAGGAAAACAGAACTCTGTCGGTTAAATTAGGTGATCTCTGCCATCGTGGGCATTTACAGTATAATATTATAATTGTTCATTCTAGCGGTCACTAAATCTATCTATGTACAAACGGTACAGAAACAATGAAATATAACCACTAAACATTACGCAGTTTATACACCTATGACGACGAAAACGACGATGACTAGGAAAACAGTTGTTTTGGTTATAATAACCCTAGGTACCTATGATGATTTTGCTTGATTATTAAATTATATTATTGGTGAGTACCTACCTATTGGAGTCAAAACTTGGAATGTTTGCAATACACGAACTGTTTTTCCCCCGAAATTTAATGTCCATGGACACTTCTAATTTAGAGTTAGAATTGGAATCATAAAATGTTAGGCTGCACTTCAAATTGGTTCACGTAACTTCTATGAGAGTTTTAACAGCGTTTAACAGCAAAAAAGCCTAAACAATACATTCATACTGCAGGCTACATTAACTAATTACATGGAAGTTCAATCAAGCTTTTATCGATAGTAATCTCTGGCTCAGTTGAAACGGTTGTAGGTACGGTGTTCCCACGGCACGTAGCTCATGATAACAGGTGATGTATCGACGCGATCGGTGTTTGTCGGTGATAACAACACTGATTTATAGTGCCAAACACTTATATAGACTAGAAGGGGAAAGTTGCCTGAGAGATAAGGTTTTGGTGTTAGCTATGGTTTATGGTAGGTGTGCGGAATTTGGACTTACTCGTATTCGTGTCAAGTAATGACGTACCGTAATCCCGTAGCTATTCATCTAGACGGCAGATGCAATTCAAATTCAAACACAATTCGCGGATGGAAACCAAGCTCCCACCAAGGTCATCTTGGATGGGACGCTGGATTACGTCTGGAACATGCTTTAAATTGCTTTCACAGTTATTTTACATCTGACAGAAAACTTATGGGTACGGCAGTAATTGGGATTCAAAATAAGAGGAAATAACTGAAAGGACTACGCCTATTTGAGTGGTTATGTAAGGAAGTCAGAAGCCTAAGGACTGACAACTAGTGTGTAACCAAAGAATATCAAAGAAGCGCCAGGACCAGATGTGGATTAAGTATATTAAATTTGGAAAGATTAGGCGGTATGTGACTAATGTCTGCCAAATCGCTAACTTTTTCAATATGGGAATGGGACCTAATTTATCAAAAGTATTTTTAACACAGCCTTATGCTCGATCAGAGGCCGTTACAAACGACTAAAAAACATGAATAAGTAAGAAATAACGAAGACATGTGTGGTTTCGATACAGCCGTCTTAGAGTTCCGGTTTTTTGTTAAGGATGAAATGGACGGTTGCCACCTGACGAGGTAATCATATGTCTTCATGTCATGAAAGGCTACAGGCAGGTGTTGATTTTGGTATTAGTGTAGATTAAGTACTTAGTAATGAAGAAAGGACCTCCCAGAACCACATAAGTGAGGATGACCTATACGATAATGAGGATATTGTCAGGAGAGTGTCAGATTAAGGAAGAACTTCACAACATCAACCGTGTGAGAATTTCAGGAGCTGTCAATGTGGTCATTGTTGTGGGTTATTTGACACTGACAGCTATTAAACAGCGGAATGCCAATTATAATATCAGCTAAAATTCTCAATTTCGGTACATTATTCGATACATTTGTAGCAGATTGCGAAAATCTGTGCAAAATGTATAGAAATTGAGACTTTTTTCGAGCGTTTAGTTGAATTGGTAAAAATGGCCTCTAAAAGAACAAGAACAAACAAGGATGGGAAGAACTTCAGATGATTAAAACATACTCGATGCCTTTAATTGCGACCTCGAAATCGTTCCCTACTGACCGAATAACGGCAAAACCTGACGTTAATTGATTCCGAAACCGCTAATTTAATACTTCGCTGCTACTATCAAAGGTGAGATATTGTTAATTTCCACCAGCTTTTTAGGGTTCCGTAGACAAATGGCAAAAACAGAACCCTTATAGATTCGTCATATCTGTTTGTCTGTCTGTCCGTCCGTATGTCACAGCCACTTTTCTCCGAAACTATAAGAACTATGCTGTTGAAATTTGGTAAGCAGATGTATTCCGTGAACCGCAATAAATTTTGGGGTTGGGGACCCCAAAATTTATTGCGGTTACTTACTTACTACTTAGAACTGAAACTCAATTTTTTTTTTCATGCAACCCATACGTGTGGTGTATCTAAATGTGCCCCCCCCCTTAACTTCTAAAATAAGAGGATGATAAACCTAAAAAAATTAAAGTTTCACCGAAAATTGGTTTGAACGGGATCTAATACTTAAGTAGTTTTTTTTAATACGTCATAAATCGTAAATCGCAACTTTTGCTTATAATATATATATATATATATATTTTGCTAATAGAGCCGTATAGGTTGGAGTGCGGGGTGAGACAGGGTGGTCTGACGTCTCCCAGGCTCTTCAACCTGTACGTGGATGACTTGATAGTCGCACTCAGCAGCATGCGTGTCGGATGCAGTGTTGATGGGGTTAGAATTAACTACATCAGCTATGCAGATGACATGGTGCTGCTGGGTCCGTCAGCTGGAGCAATCATAGAGATGCTTAAAACTTGTGAAGCCTACGCTGCCGCACATGGATTAAAATATAATGTGAAAAAATGTGAATACAATCATGGTCTTTGAGGTCAGAGGCAAACGCCGTGGAGAAGGACCCGAGTTGCTTTTGAACGGGTCGCCAATTAATAGGGTGGCTTTTAAATACCTAGGGCATTGTCTTGCCGCTGACCTCAGGGACGATGCTGACATTGAGAGGGAGCGCAGGGCTTTAGCGGTCCGTAGCAATATGTTGTCCCGTAGATTTGCGCGGTGTACAGACCAAGTAAAAGTAACTCTTTTCAAGGCTTATTGCCAAAGTTTGTACACGGGCAATCTATGGGTCAATTATGCTAAGAGATCGCTGGATGTCCTGCGCGTCCAATATAACAATGCTTTCAGGATGTTGTTAAGGCTACCCCGTACGCGCTAGCCCGTACCGACGGCTTCTTTGCAATTATTCGTAAGAAAACGGCGTCGCTACTGAGGAGAGTGAGAGACAGTCAAAACAGCATCCTGAAAACTGTAGCCGAGAGCTTTAGTTCTCCGATTATGCAGCATTTTGTGAGGAGGTTGATTTGTACTAACACTAGGCAGTAAGTTATTTTTGTATGTTTACTAACACTATATGGATGTTTGTGTCCGAAATAAAGATATATTTAATTTTAATTTAATTTATAATACCTACAAGTTTGTACGGAACCCTCGGTGCGCGAGTCCGACTCGCACTTGGCCGGTATTTTAGAAACTGATTATAGTTTGTATAGGTAGTCATTTTTCAGTAAAAAAGCTTTTCTGTGTATCTTCAAAAACATTTTCAATCGACGTAAATAATGATGTAATTTTAGTTAGTTTTGTTTTCAGTTTCAAATGTGTTTTGGATGAGAGAAGAATCACGCATTTAAAAGTTTTTATGATCGTTTTCACTGTTCCCTATTTGCAAACCTGTAGACTCGGTTCAGTTTTACAATACCATATTTTAAATTCGACATGGATTATAAAGTTTACTTATTCTTTGTTGATATTTTTATAGCTTCCCGTTTCATTAAACATATATGAGCATTGTATTACATTTTTGAACATCTTATTATGCTGTCGTCTTTGTTTTGAAGGTTTTCCATTTATCCTTATATTGCTTTCAGTAAAATTGTCATTTAATTCCGTACTAAATTGAGGTATATTCAAGTGAACGTCCTCTTTAGCTAAACTTGACTAGTGCACAAAGAAAAACCTTATTTCTCTCCCAGGTGTCATTTGTAGACAAATGCTCTTTGCAATAACACTAAAAACGAGTATTCACTTTTATCTCTATATCTTTGATGTCTCGGTTTTCTAAGTCTTAGAAAAATATTCCATGAAAGTTACTCTCCGAAATTGGAAACCCAAGTAGTAAAACGTTGGTGTCCTAAGCTTTGTCTAAAGATCAGTCTGATATATGTATTTTCGGTTTTATTATTTACCTCCTCCCAAAACAATAGTATAATCTTATTCTGTAAAATGTTTACCGTAAACACTTAGATGAAGTGAGAGTTCCAGCTCACTTCATCTTGTTGTTTGCTAAAACATATCTATTCTAATTCAACTCTGTCTTTCTCTTCAACCCTTAAATATTGTTTTTAATTATCCTAGCCCCTGGTGAAACCACTTGACTGAAATCCCTAGTTTGTCACAGGTGCTATATTAAGCCTTGCTTGGGATCAAACGTCTCTCGTAATTTATAGTAAGACACATCTTCCAGTATATAAAGAAAAATATACTTAATAAACTCTATCCCTAAAATGGTATTTCTTTTGGTCCCTTTAACCCTACCAAACCAAAGCTTTAGCATCTACAGAATATCGCTGCTGTCAATTCCTTCGATCCCATCCGATGGAATATGGTGCATTAACCACTCACTTCCAGTTCACTTCTAAGATTTCACGGCGAGATTTTTCCAGAATAGACCGTCTGTTTGACATTGTTACTGCTAACTGAGTATTGACAGCTAGTTTACCGTTTCATATCCGTTCTTCGTAATCGTGATTTCTTGTTATCAAAACGTTTTCCTTATAAGTATTGAATTCGTAGTTAATTCAGAAAGCACTCGACATCGACGTTCGACGTTTTGTCAACACTCGTCGCGTATGGAATACACAATAACATCCGCCCATTTGGTACAATGCAATGAATAGAAGATTAATATCCTTCAGTTATCGTTAGACTCGACTATTCCATGGATTTTATGTATTAGTTTTATTGTATGTTGTATTTTAATGTCCACTGGTGAGTTTTACATTTCTGTCATTCCATGTAAACCATTGTTAAACATTTTCCATAGAAGGGCACCTACATTTTGGACCTTCCTTCCTTGGTTAACTCAGAATCCAAGGACAGTAGAAATACATTTTAATTAAAATCATTCTCGCTCCTAATATAAATAAGTAAGATTCAGAAACCTGAATAAATGAAGGCTCAGAATTAATAAACACAGACGATACGGAAGACGATAGCATTAAATATACAAGGCGATAAAACCAACTTAGACATGGCTGAGTGAATCCGTACGTTTTTTCCATGAAATAAGCGGAAACTTAAAATAGAATAATGGAAACCACGTATTTAGGTAAAAACCATGACAAAGCTAATCACATAACCACTTAACGTTGATGTCAGACATAATTATCAGTGACCTTCTGAAAGTATGCAGGTGGCGATGGCTCGAGTTTCTACATTTTATGGTCCCAAGTACAATAAGCAATCCATTTATCAGCGTCATCACCACGTTGCCAACGACTATGAAGGGTACTGGAGTAAATAGTAACAGCTTATCGATAGATTGCAACCAACTACGGCGGTCGTAGAGCACGGGAACCGATTTACACACAACACACCAAACAAATTGACTGGGAGAGATTGATCGCCGGCCGATAAACACGCTTACGTTGCTATCGACTGGATACACCAATAACGATAAAATAATACAAGAAACAACAGTCTCGTCATAACGATTAAAACTCTAGAAGGAACAGTTAATAGGTAATTCTCACAGATTTTAATTAAGAAGCAGTTCCATTAGCAGACAGCCGTCTGTCTTTATTTTCATTGCTAAAATACTTAGCGTTAATTGTCATTTTTCTTCTGAATTAGCTATTCCTATTTTATTAACGGAGGTTTAAAGTCGTTTATCATAAACGTAATTAGGTGGCACATAATAAAATACTTTACGAAAAACTTTATAATGAAGATTTACAGCTCCAGACAAAGGTAGAACAAAGGAAAATAATAATTCAGCATTACGTAGTTGTCAATAATGGATGCCTTTTGCAGGATGTTGGAGATTTCTTAAAAAGCTTTGTTTGGTCTCCAAGAAGAAAGTGAATGTGATGGTGCGGAGCAGCAAGCGGGGGGGACGCCCCAGCCACCTGTTGCTACCAATCAATAACATCACCAACGCACCATTGTTCCCTCAAAGCGACGACTAGTCGCCACCATAGTCGAAACGTTTGAAACAGTTTCAAACTACCAACAAGTTTTGATAGTACCGACAATGACACTAACAACTTTGTGGTCATATCTAATGACAGTGAAATAACTTTTGGTACTGTTACCCACAAATATAAGCTGGGAAACTTTTTTAGTAGTGAAACAAAAACCACAGACCGGAGGCAACAAAGAAACAAGTGACCAGTTTCAAAACCGAATCAATGTCCTCCAACGATTGTAGTTAAGCCTCAAAGGGCAATAAAAGGCCTTAACGAAGCCTTGTTCAAACACAACCGCTTTAAATAAGAGGATAATCAATACGCCAAAATATTGAATGAACGCAGTATCGTGCACTTAAGACGCTGTACCTACTCGAAAAGGAATCGAGAGAGATGACAAAGAACTTTCAGCTTGGAAGGTATAATAAAAGTCCCTGTATTTGTAATTTGAAAGCTAGATTTAAATTTTGTGGGTGTAGGGAAAATCGTAGAGCAGAGAAAAGTTATTTCATTCGTCGCGCATGTACCGAGGCCGGTCAATAACCCAGGCGGGCGGAATCTTGAACTTGAACCACAAAGCGAATACGGACACCTATATTTTTTATCCGCTATCCAATTTCGAAAGACAAATGCGAAGTCAGATCGCGAATGAATTGGCGCGGATAGGTTCCAATATAAATCATGAAGTCGGCCGATCCGTTGAAGTCGACAATAAAGGAACTATAGAGACAGAGATATGCGACTGGAAAAGCGACGGCGTAATTGGTCTTTGTTTATTATCTGAACAAAAACATGTCGCGGGAAATTCACGGGTAATCCCAAAATCCCAAAACATGAAGTTTAACGTCTTACACACAAATAACACCGAAAAAAAGGTGTTTTCCTCAAAACAAATTTAAAGTTTTGTATTTTTCAAATTGGCATGCATTATGATCTTATGAATTATTCAGTAATGAGATATCCAGTCGGAGGCGGAATGTGTGACATTGAAATGAATTTTCACACGTTTTATAAATTCGAAGCGTGCGATCAAATTGGAATAAGTTATATGAAGTTATAATGCGGAATACGAACTAAACTGGGGACGGCACTAAATTCTGTTTGCATGTCTGAGAAATCTTCTGATAAATCCTCCCGCATACGATGCCATTATGTGGGTTTGCGTGAAACCGCAAATGTAGGAAGTAACTTGAGATCTAATAGTCGTTAGTTACAAGTGTGTTCAACAGCATGTCAATCTCTTAAACGTGTATATCATTACTAGTACATAGAGGTTACATAATACGGATTGCGGATTACAAAAGTAACGATTATTGTGGTTATTTTCAGTTGTTCAGTACACCAAATTAGTCTAATCAAACGACAGTGAATTACACATTAATATTCACCGTTTCTTAACTTTGAACATTAAGACAATCTGAAGCCTGTCGGAGAACGAAAACCTTCATTTGACAATGCTTTAGATTATGTGGAGGTTGCGGAAACATAAATTTTATGTTGGTCTATTTCAGTAAACTTAAAAGCTTTATATTACGGAGTCATCACGCGTTACTTCTGTTGAACTTGACAATGATTTGTATTTAAAGGACGTCGGGTCGTCAAGCACAGCTGTGACCAACACAATGGGTTGGTTGCCTGGGCTGAATGTTGTTATGATTAAAGTGCTCACTATCTTTACAGAAACAGACGCTGTCAGGTGAAACACGAGGATAACAACGTCTTTGAGAGACCGAGAAAAGCACGAAAATAAACAATGAAAGGAACTGGACTATAGAGCAATAAATTCTTGCAGGTGTTCATAAATTAGATGCTAATACAATTACCACACAAGACCACTATTACGCTCAGTAGGTAATACGCAGGCATTAATTTTCATTGCATAACGCGAATTCATGGCGTGGATTAATAAATTCTGCATGTAACTGCTTTATTGATTAGTTATTCAAAAGAAACGAATAAATAGTATGATGTTTATGCAACAATCCAGAATTTCGAATGCAAAAAGTCCAACTCCACTTAAACAGGTAGGTACCAAAGTTCCAAACACATAATTGATTCACGACAGTGAAGTCATCTAAAATTGCCTCTTAAGAAAAATCTTGGCGTGAGCCGCTCTTAGTACCTAATTGAGACTTTTTAACTAGCATAAAAGCTTTTAGGTCGAAGAAGTGCTGGAAACGAGCAATTTGTCCGCGAACGGCGTCGCAACTGGCCTAAATTATTTACCAAATTTGGCTGCTACTTTAAAACTTGAAGTTTTATACAGCTGCAAACAGGGACATCCCATTTCTTTCAGCAACTGTTTCAAATCAACTTTTACGAACATCCGCTCATGAAACTGCTAAATTGTGAGAATAGAGAAGATCTTGATGGTTCTCTTGTAAACTATTGTCTTGAACAAAGCAATCAAGAACTTGCTAATTAGCCAGTAATTCCTTTTAACAAGCGGTCTCTTCGAAAGCAGTTAACGAAGATTTCAGAGCATTGTTTACATTTTGTGGTGCTCAAGTAAGTTCCACTAGACAATCAGCTCAGCGGAGCGTGTAAATACAAACTATGAAATAGGAAGCTCACGATGCAGACGACTTTGATTATGTAGGAAACAATCTGTTGCCGCATAGAACTACTTTATAATAACAGATCTAATAAGGAACTGAGGAAGGATCGACGTCAGTTTCTTGGTGTTGTTGAACTTTCTGTTGTATGATAGTTCGATTACTGCTTTATTGACAGATGACACAGTATTTGCAAGAGGAATTCTACAAATTGATTCCATTATCTACCATGTTCTGGAAAAATCTTAGTTACCAACGAAAAGCCTTTCTTTTCGGATATGAATATACTAGAGTACTATCACGAGACACGCTGTTGATCTCTTATCGTTCAGTATCATTTCGAGACCCTTTTTATGTCAGGAGTATCAAGACACCAAAAGCTTCTGATATGCCGTAATGACTAACACGATATTCGATAAGGCTGAAGGTTTAACATATCTGAGGCAATTGGAGTCAGATGTATTTCTTGATATGGGTAATATATGTATGTATGCTGTACCTACATGTATCTACATACATATGTATTCCTAACGCGTTTTGCCTTAGGTGGAGCTAAAAGCGTCGATATCAGGGTGTGTCAAGTCAATGAAGCTTGAAAGACAATTATTGAATGTGAAAGTCTTACATGGCCCGAGGCAACTTATACGCTGTTGCCGTGTGGGCTAAACAATTTTTAGATGGGTAATATCTCATCATCATAATTTCTTGATTTCTAAAGCTTCTTTATCAGGAGTATTTTTACGTTGATAGGGACAATGGACATATTTCCGTTAATTGGGTTGATCAATCCCCAAGACACCCGATGACTGTTCCAAAGTATCTTTCCCATATTACTATGGAAATCTGCTATCGACAAAGTTTGTATAAAGCATGCAAATTTCGCCAACCTATGCACAGAGACAGGTAAGAATCTTTGAACGTTTAATGAGCCCTTTTAAAACTCGGGGCACGTTTGAATGAAACAACGAAGAAGGTATTGCAAGACGCTATCCGGCGGAAATCTTGGCTGAGACATATAATGCCGTGTACATCGATCATTCGAGATTATATTACGTGCAGGTTATGCTGGTGGTGCAAATAAGCGGGTATTACGATCCAGATTTATAAATTCTTTGGAACTGAAGGAAAAGTATAGAGTAGGATAGGTTGACACGCAGATGTTGTTATGTAGAAAATTATTATTGGAAGTTATAAGTAATGGAATAGCAATCTGCAATAACAGATGATCTTGGAGACAGCGGTCTTCTTGAAGTGAATTAAACACAAAGCGGAATTTATTGTTTTTAGTCCTAACAGCTTTAAAAACCGTTAGGGGACGACTATTAAAAATTCAGCTAAAACTATTAAGAACAATGCAATTCCAACGTTGGTTTAATTGCACTTGATTGTTCAAAAGTTCCAACTCATTACAAGTTCACACGCTTGAGCAGTTTTCTCAAAGTCACTATAATGTGAGTAACGTTTAGATTTGTGCCGTTAGCGTTGTGCTTCAACTCCGTACACAAACGTACAATATCGTCTGTGACAATAGCTGTACAAACAATAGAACAGATTACCGAGACGAACGTGCGATTACGTAGGTACTGAATAGACGAGCTTCCGTACGACCGTACCACGATCAGTTCCAACTGTCAATAAACCGAATACTAACAATTAGAATTTCACTGCAAATCCCAAAAACTGACACTAATACAACTGCCAATAAATTCTATTGACTCGAAGGTAGACCTAATGAAATTCTGGACCCACACTGACAAAACGCTGCGATGAAGATCCAATATATCAACGTGCTCCCAGCGAAGATAAACATGGAGGTGCCTTCTATCTCACGCCCTAAATCTTCGTTCCCCTACAAGAAAATATCTTAGATATTTCCCCTCTGCCATAACCCTCTCGGGTTGGGCAATTTCCTATGACCGTCCGGATACTCCGCGACTCGTAGATACAGGTAGGCGTTAAACGTACACTTTATCTTCTTTATCAGTTTCGCGGAACCACTAGCTGTGACATCGGGGCACAAACGGCAGGATACCACCACAATGCACCCGCATTCACGCCCGTTGGATAAACAAAGATGGATTCCATTCCGGTAATTTTAAGATAGTTCCATAACTCTTTTGACTAACGGATGGTAACACGATAAGGGTGAAGCAATCCGTGTGTGCAGAGTAAATTGAAACAACGGAGCAACTTAATCGTAAAGTGATTAAATTATATTTGGTTAACCCACTTCCTTCACTCACGGGATGTTTGCGTCCGAGCGGCGACGCAATGTTTGTACTGAAAACACTGGACTACAAACTGGGACAAATCTCCGCTTCTTTAGATACTTTGTTCAAAAGAAACACTGTTCCATTAGGGAGATTACACAGCAATAACAAATAAACAGACTGATTAAGACAACACAACGTAGGATACAGTCGGAGAAATCGGAGAATACAGATATAGCCTCATTACAGAATGTGACCATATCTTAGCAATGGCAATAACCATCCAGATTCACTGCCGACTTATCTTCGAGGCGAAATGTTCGTATTTTCGCAGACATAAAATAACACCAGGAAACAAATTTTGGGTTTGTGTAGCTATTTACGTCATTTGATTGCATTACGTCGAGCGCTCGACAATTTGTATGAAATTGCCTTCGGTACTTTATTCATAGGAGTACAATAAACTTTCAGGCTCAGGGTCGGCGATTAGGCGCAGGGCCGTTGGTACAAAGACCTTAGAGTTAGGGTCGTGGAGGTCGACAAACGGACGGTCGACCTACAGACAGGCTTTTATTAAATCGAAGTAAGCATTAATCTCTCTAACATAATTTGCTTTATTAAAATAACATTAATTAACGCAAGAGCGTATTATTTTATCATCTGTTTGTTTACTGACTCTCTTGAGACGTTCAGTGGTTCTCAGAAGTCCCGAATTAGCTTAATGCCGTGGAATATTTTTTCTATTACACATGTTCAGCCCATCGGAGTGTTTACGGGAAGCCGGGAGCGCCCTCCTGTCGCCGATGGTCATAACGCGTGGGGCGCGAGCGATCAATACACAGGGCTTCCCTACTGGCATGCCGCCGACTGCGTAGCCCACTTCCGAACGACGCTCACGCAATTTTCTACACACCAATTACTACGTACTTTTAATTCTTTGAGAAACAATTAGTCCTCGAGTCGAAAGTTTGACATGCCCCAAGTCTTTATGAACGCCCTAATAGACGGCTGAGCTGATCAAAGCTCGCCAAAGTTGGTGAAATTAAGCGTTCCGTCAGCGTTAATTGTGAATGCGTCTGTAATATGCAAATGAAGGGAAATAGCGGTCCATCGAAAATTATCAGGAAAATGGATGCAGATGAGAACTAATTTTAACCAGCCTATATAGTATCTAAATGAGCATTATACCGAAAATTACTATAAATACAAATATAGACTGGGTAGGTCTCCCTGAAAATGTTCCGTACGATATTATCTTCAGTTTTGTGGCGATGGCGTGCGTTTACGTGACTCAATGAATTCAGCTATGGATATGAGGTAGTTTTATTCGACGTATAGGCAATTTGAGGGTTTATAACGAACCGCATGAGGGAGTGTCAGGACTCGGGAGTCAATGTCGGTGGCATGGGAACCGACACGCGTCATATGTTTTTTGGGCAAAATATTTTTAGTGTTGACCTTACATATTATTACGTATTACCTTACACGGCGCTTTAATAGCCTCTTCTTAATTTAGGTACACTTGAAGCGCTAAGGAAAGCCAGGACATAGTTCTTTCATGAAGGTGAATTTCGACTTGTCGTCGGCTGCAATTTATGGTCTCATTCCGGAGAAAATAACCGTCTGCATCATGGAAACTTTGCTAAGGTATACTTAAGCTAAAGTGTGTTTTATCATATCAAGGTGAAAGCACTAAAAATCTTGATTAGTTCTTACATGAATATTGATGGTGAAGGGATAAAAGTTACAACAGATAATAACCTAACATCACCAATATGCTTTTTCAAACTTAATTTAGGATAATCGGTAAAGTTTTGGCAGTCAATAACTTAGATGACTTTACCAAACGAAAAGTCCCGGAGTTCGACCATCTAACTAACTTTAATTTGAAATTGAGAATGGCGATGAAAATATCAACGAAATTATACGGTCTAAAAAGAAAATCGAATACTTAAGACATTTTCTTGACGTAAACTGCTTTAATTGAATAAAAGGAAAGATAAATAAATTAACATTTATTCAAATTAGTCCCAAAAGGGATCTCAGGGGTAAGCAAGTCATGAACAATTTACTCCGTGATTTTAAATCGCAAAATTTGGCTCATGTATGAGGGATTGAAAGAGGAGACTAATTAAATGTTTACGTGTAGACGACAGTGTTTTATGAGGTTTTTACGTGGAGTAGAAATATGGAGGGGTGTGCACTCCCTGGGTTATTAATAGGAAGTCAGCTCGAATGTCGGTGGCAGCAACATTCTCGCAAATACTACAATGTTTCAGTGTAACAGAGAGTAAGTCTTCAAAGGAGAATAAGTTTGTATATGGTTTCTCAAACATAACCACTTTACAGGTATTTTCATTGTATAAATGTTGATACTTGTATATTGTGTTCATGATAACTACTAGTAAAGTTTAATACATTATGTTGTTGATTAATACCATTTGTAATGTTGCTTATTTACATTGATATATACGCAATAACACTGGCGGATCATTATTTATTAACAAGTCACCATAGTAACCAGGCCTCCACCCATAATAATTTGGGACTTCTTCTTTATCTTAGTTAAAAATAAAGTAACATCTAGGCTAATTAAAAGCCAGCTAATTAGAAAATCTGTTTGAGTACCAAAGAAAGATATAATTGAACAGTTCTCTACATATGATTTCCTAGAATTTTGGCCTACATATTTACATAACAAAGTACATTAAACACGAGTTTAATTAACAGAACTATAGCTTAAAGGCCGTTTTATAAATTTATTGTTTCCGACCGCACCCAAAGAGCCATTGGTCGGTTAGCATCCGTTTCGTGACACCTGCCTCAACGGTCGACTGCAAAAAATAGCTTGTACGAGTATTATCTGAACTGAATACCTAATTATTGTAAATATAGTATCTATATGCAAAACAGAACACGTTTCTAATTTAAATATTTTGATTTTCTTGCCAAATTACGTAGGTAAACTTCAAAACCACAAAACCAAGGCACACATTGAAATCGCGAATGTATTGGCCATTGTGTCCATTTTCGTTATTCTCACCCTAATGTGTATAAGTACTATTGTATCCGACTTTACGGTACACAATTTCTACGAACCCGTCGCCCCTCAAAATTCGATGGCTGAATGTATCGAAACTTCGCTCCCCCATTGCTTAGCTATATGTAAATACAATTTATACCGAAAGTGAAGGTACTTTTAAGTATAAAGCAACGGTCGTCTAATTCGCGCTTGTATGTAGTTTTGAATATAAAACACCTTATTGTTGTACCCTGGAGACCCTTAGAGAGCGTTTTATTTGCTCCAGTTGAGCACACCTTTGGCATGTAAAAGTAAGTACAAAAAAAAATAACGCATTCGTATGTATAGAAGTTGCGTTTACGCCCGAAAGTGAACTTGCATTAGATATTCCGACCTCGAGAAAAAGCTAGTTTTATAGCAAAGAACACATAATATTTAGAGACCATTACGTGCGCCATTACTGAAACATGTTACGTTGCAAATAAGAGAACATCTGGCAACGAGTTCTTTGACCTACACAAAGTTCAGTGTATGTTTGACAATTGAAGGACGATCGCGGGTCTGTGTGGCAAAATTAATATATTTTTATAACGGGCTCATGAAAGCTATCTTTGAACTGAATTTCGTTAACTAACTTAACGGTATAAAAATACCAACTTTTCTTTCTTCTGAAGAAACGTTTGTCTTCTTTTTTCAGAAGTTTATTAAGTACTACAAGAAATCATGACCGTCGATGTAAAACATTTCACAAAACAGGCAAAATTCCAATTCGTGTCTTTATGGCGATCATTGTTGAAGATAAACATGACAAACATTTCGGAGGAATCAATCATATCGGAGTCCCAATCGAAATTTAAACATCCGATGGGGAAATTGATAAAAAAAAATGTAAACGCCAAAAGTATACAAAAAACGAAGGGCCAACAACAAAACAAGCACATCGCGATCAAATAAAATATGTAAGTAGGTACATAATATTTACTTTCACCATTTGGAATTAGAACTCTCTAATATATAGAAAATAAATAAAGAAACACAGAACATAGAAGGTACTAAGAAGAAATTAGGAAAGCTTTGATAAAGTTCAAAGAAAAACTACTTCAAGAACACAGCCTTTTGAAAAGAGATTCCAAAGTTAAGCTGAGAAGTAAGGCCCTGAGATTTAGATTCTCAAACTAAAGAAGACGTTATTGAAGAAAATGAAAATACTTAGAAGCAAAAAGACCATCCGTAAATGAGAGTTTAAGGTGTACAATGTCAATAGAGATTTGAAGGAAACCGTGACGATTTAGCCGTTGATTTTATCGTGAGTAACGTTACACCGAGGGAACACGAGCTGCACGATAATCGTATATGACTTCACACTCACACTGTAACCGCTACGGGAAAATTTAATCATGACACAGGTATTGAATAGGCAATAAGGACGATAAAATAGGAATTGACGATCAACAATTTGAAGACAGTGTTACGAATGATAATTTTGACAACAGTGCTCATAAAAGTTTTGAGTTAGAAGGAAGATCCGGGTTTGTAGAAATGTTATAGGCAGACTGCGATGATTGTACTAGAGAGCGAACGAATGGGGAAGTCAAAAGAAGATTACAAGTTCATCCTACTTGTACAGGTTATTGGTACAGAAAAAGTATGAATGAACACTATTTGAAGAATATGACGATGACGATTTTATGATATTGTTGCAAAAACATGGAGTTTAATTTAGATGGACAATGATAAACTTAATCGGATTCAGTTGATAGTAGTATCTTTTTATTAATCAATTATTGGTAATTAAAACTTAAAGTTTCTTAGAATAGTAAACAGCTGATACAATCGTTGATATGTATCTTTAATTAAAAACACTATTTTATGGTTCCGTTGTATTTGTGTTATTACGATTTAAACTTCAATTTGAAGCCAATGATTTTAGAGGTTCTACTTATTTTGCAACTGCAGAAATTTTAGAGGTTCTACTTTTTTTTTGCAATTTTAGAAATTTTCAGTGTTTATTAATGCCTGATATACTAGATATTATGTCACCGGATAATTGTAAAATATCGGGTGAAATTGCAAACTATTTTTTCTCAATAAGACACGGATAAATTAGAATATCGGTGGAATCTATTGTGTTGAAAATTATTGTTTCACAATTTATAGAGAAATTTTAAAAGATTTAAACAAATACATATAATATTAATTTATAAAATGGTGATATACAGTTATTACACAGATAGTGTCAAAAGTAGGTAGTACTTTTGAATTGAATGATTCATGTACGAAGTATTGTTCAATGGAAAATCATAGTATGCTAAAACAATGATTATCTACTTATTGAATTCTAGACCACTTTTAGCGCAATATAATGTCCCATTTACCAGTTTTTAAGGACTGATAGTGAAATTACAGAGGTTGTTGTGATTACTGCTTAGAAGTGCTCACTACGACAAGTTTAACAATGTTAAGTAGTTCTGTAATCTTATGTTTGCTATACTAATCTCGTTTATACCTAAGTGTAGCACAAAATAGTCTACTTTCAAATAAGAAATCCAAGTAGTCTGAGAATATTGCTCACACGGTACATGTCAAATGAAAAGGTCTTTAGGTGCTACATATAGAAAGATACAAATATTATTTGTTGCTCATTTTAAACAGAAACATAAAAAAAACCCTGTGACAAAATTAATAAAGCCCCACCTCGAGCAACTAGTAAATAATATACTAAGATATTTTACAATGTTGAAGTTCAAAGGCTCTCCGGAGAGGCGTCTAGAATATCTGAAGCGTAAAAAGCCACGACTAGATAATAAAACACCGGGTGTAGACCGTTTAAAAGGTCGATTTTATTCAACCAACAATCATGTAGATAACGAAGAGAATAAAAAACAGCATTTGCTTGTTGAACATAAATATTCACTGCAGTCCGTACAATGGTAATACGTGGGTGTTGAACCTTTCTACCCACGTCTGGTGATTATTTTAGTAAATTCTCATATGTAAAACCATGTTTATTGTTTACATAATATCCTGTTTAATAGCAACGCGGCCGTGGCTAATCTCTAAATCTTCACCGCGGCAATATCCAATGGGTTCCTTGATACTGCAGCTCTTTATTACTCCAGGGATTTGTTTGTTATGGCTTTCTGTCATGTTTCCGTGTAAAGTAATGCCGTGATCGATGTGGCGATACGGGCTTTTCTTTGCTTACATTACTGGCCATTACGCTTTCAACTTATGGCTCTTATCGCCACTTCCATTTATGTGGAGTCAAAGTTACTGCGGTCATGCGGTGAAAACTAAAAGAAATTATGAATAGTGTATACCTACTTCATTTTGTCATCGTCATCGGCCATTCTTTGGGTATTAACAACTGTAAATCGGGATTAGCGTAATTCTTTCTGGGAAGAAAATCTTTGTGATAATGAGGTATGGTATCTAGTACGATAAGAGTGTTCGTAGTGCAAATAATTGGCCGTGTCGAAGGTCGGGCTTGAGGGCTTTCTTCTATGGATTTAATCCATTGTTTTTTCGTGGATATTTGTCCACTGCTAAGATGCCGTCAGTAGAGCCACTTATGGTTTTGTGTTTATTTTTATAGGAGCAGAGATTGGTACGTGACCGTAGCTTCACGTTACGTCTGTGAAATAGTCTGAAGGATCTAAAACGTGATCGGTTGCACGTGTTTTGGTATGGTCAGGTATGATTGTACAAACAGTGCGTTGGAGTTGTGTATGTTTTATGTACTTTGCGACACAAAGCACAGCTGCAGATTGACCACACGCCTCGGCCCGTCTGATATGTGGTTCACGTACATAGCTGTTTAGATGTTTATAGGATACTCCAGGGTTACCACATTCATTGGAACATGCAAACTGGAAACAATTGTTACAAAATGTAAACATAATAGTTGATTAATAAGTCCTTATTACATGTGTAAATTACACAAATCATTCTTCTGTCAAGATAGTCTGATACAATCAATTTAGCAGGTGATAAGTGTACTTACTTCGTTTATCGCAATCATCATCACAATCAATTAGTACTTCGTTGGAATTATTAATCCGTGTTAAGTGAGATAATTTGCTTCTTGCGTTAAGGTTTCCGCCTTATTTCTATTTTGCCTTCGTCTTTCTATGAAATATTTCTCCAATATTTCCTCGTTCTTCAGATTCATTAAAATAAATATTATTTTTTGTGCGAAAAATAAACACGGCTTGAACGACTCGTCAAACTCGTGGAAGCATTATAAAATCATTTTACTAGGAAATCTGTTTTGATTACCTGATCAGCTCAAGTGTTTGTATTCTGGTTTAATAGAATATTCACATTGGCAAACATTTTCCACAATATACGCGGCTCATTTCATTTTAAAGCATCGATCACTAATAAAAAACTAGTGATCGATGTTTTAAAGCTATTCATTACGGTCATAATCAGATAACGCTGAGTGGTAAATAGGTATTTCACGTTAATGTATCAAATTACAGAGGCCAGCCCTGCAGAGTTCGTTCCCAGAGAATGGACACAGCCGGTCAGCGCGCCACGTATCATATGCTCAATTACACCGCTCTGCGAAGGAACGCCAGTTCCCAGCGACCCTACCTCCTGCTTCAATGCTACGTCTACCTTTTGAATCCTATGCTTGCCTAGTACTTCGGTCAAACTTGATTAATCGGTTGAATTTGGACAATGGGAATTCAAATACAATTTGCGAGCTGTGGCAGAAATTGTTCCCAAAACAAAACAATTTTCTACATTTGTTTGGATAGAACGCGGTTTCACAAAACCAAAAATAAATCAATGTCAACGCTCTTCCATTCATAAATCCTGGGCGGAACGGGTGTCAGCATTTTCAGCGTCTGTAATTTAATTTTGTAAAATAGGAAAATTATTTTATTGTCTCTACTCAACATTGCAGCTTTTGCAACCGAATGAGTTTCAAATAAAAAGTGGATGTGAAATACTTCTGAACATTGTTTCCCCGCCAAAGGAGCATCTGGAATCAGTGCAAATAACTAAGAATTCCGTATATAGCCTAGCACATTCCTGATATCCGTTTACGAGGAATGTTCGATATGAGGAGTCAACCAATGCGGGAACATTTTATGAGCTATCTTCGGATATTGCATTATACGGAAAACACGAGTTCTATAGGGCACCGTACTGCGGTAAACATATTATTCTAGCACGTTAAGCTTAAAGCAAGAGAAATGGGAAATATAATTAAGGAAAGAGAATAACAATTTGTAAAGCTTTTTTCTAAAGTGGGTACGGATAAACGCGAAAGGAGCTGAATCTGCAAATTCGAGCAACTAACAATTATCTTTAAGAGGGACAGTAAAAATAATAACGTGTTTTACAGACGAATGGAAATTAAAATGTTGAGACTGGCTGTTAAGCGTGGGGGAGAGTTTGTACTGTGAAGGGAGGAGTGAGGACGTTTCGTTTCACGCTATCAAAGGTTTGAAGTTGCTCGGGGCGCGTTCATTTTGAGCATGATTATGACATTTATTAATTTTCACGCAGCTTTCAAACATTTACGCTTCGTGGAGTTAAAATCTATACTAATATTATAAAGCAGAAGAGTTTGTTTGTTTGTTTGGTTGAACGCGCTAATCTCAGGAACTACTGGTCCGGTTTTGCAGGCAGACCCAACGATAGCGGCGACACTATTGGCGGCTTATATTCTTTTTTTTTTTGATGATATTGATGAAGATGGGTTTTCTCTTGACTCTAGTCTTGGTCGGAGTTGACAGAGACAAAGTCTAAGATGTACCTATCTATACTAATATTATAAAGCTGAAGAGTTTGTTTGTTTGAACGGGAAGTACTGGTCCGATTTGAAAAATTATTTCAGTGTTAGATAGCCCATTTATCGAGGAAGGTTATAGGCTATATATCATCACGCTAAGACGAATAGGAGAGGATCAGTAATGGAAAATGTGACGCAGACGAAGTTGCGCGGGTCAGCTAGTGATATATATACAAATATTAGCTATCAGGAGACGGTATTGAGTTATTCAACTATTTACACATCAGACGCATTTAGGTGCTGTTGCTACTTCTTATATTCGAACTACTAATGCCATAACTCTGATTCACTGTTGTGCTGGTACCTCTTAGAACAACAATGCACTATTAAAATATCGATACCAATGAATATTGTTTCCTTATCTCGGCGTGTCGACTTGCAAAGGTCCAAAAACCCGTGTTACAATAATAATATAATCTTTCGTGGCAAGAATGAGGAAAAAAAATGTATTGTTTTGTGGTGTTTGACGGTGTTTGCCCTCGTGCTAGACGGAGCGGCACAGTAAATACATTACCAGGTCCATGAACTTGACTCTCAATTGCACATTATATTTTTAGCTTGGCGCGTACTAAAATCGTCCGTAACCGCTTATACAGTTGCGTAGGTAGCATTGATATTAGGTATTATTAAAGATAAGATTAATGTAAGCTGCTAGTAATCGATTAAATAATAACTGTATCTGAAGCAGTTGTGGATATCATTTCCGAAAAAGATAGGAGAAACTGAAGCCATTTAATTGAAAACGAAGCTATTAATCTGACTAAAGTTTTTGCAGGAGTATAACTGTCTGAACAATTGAATGATCTTCATAGAAGATTTGTCATCAAATTGCTATTGTCTATAACCAAACAGTTTGCGTTAGTAATTCAAGAAGCTGCAAACAAATGGCCAGATATCGTTGACAACGGATGGCATTATGAGAAATCGTCACGAACATGTGTGCATTGCAACTCGTGACCAACACATTCGCGATACTTGAAATGCATTCATCCGTAGGTACGTAAACGCCCAGTTCCAGTTACAGCAGTTGGAAGAAAAAATGAACCAAGTAACTCCACTAGTTTAGGAATTCCGTTCGTCGTCGTCACGTGTAGCCGTAAAAATTCATCGTCGACGAAGGAACCGAGTTCCAGCACAATTTGCTTTATGTTGGCTAGACTAAACTCGTTGGCTGTATGAAATTACAAATGAAATACGTAATATTTCAATTGCAAGAGTTCTAAGTCTCTATTTAGTTCCAGACGCGAATAAAATTGCTGTAGCTAGTAGCTAGACTACTTTGTCATTGACTGGTGAATTCCGTTTCTAACTCTGGTACTCCGTCATCAGCGGACTGTGTATGACAGTATTAGGCCATCACGTGGGGAAAGCGGACGTCATAATTAGTCATATTTTTTACATCCAAGCTATAAAGAAACGAAAGAATTCAACAGCTGACTGCATTCTCGTATAAACACTGTGATGTAACAAGGCAATGCCTACACAACTGCTTGCTGACACAATGAGGTCCATTACGACATTACAGGCCAGCTTGTAAACAAATATTCAACAATGCTGTGAATCAAGACTTAGACATGGCTCCTTTTCAATAGTTTTGGAATGCAAACAAAGCCGGGACAGTGACAGACCATAGTTCTACAAACCATGGAACCATTTGAGTACATCTTCAATTGTAGCTTCAGGTGGACTACATCCAATTCATATGAATTCGGGACTTGCAATCTCCATATTATTTATTCGATTGCACGAACTTACTTCGTCGTTCGACGCATGTGTTGCGGTCCTAAAAATTCCATCCCCAAACCGAGTAATAAGGCAGTCGATGTGCCCTCCGCGCCTCGCTCTTCGCCAAACGAGCCCCATCGGGCTTTCAGAAAACCTAATGGTGGTCGGTACTCGACCCGAACCGATTGTTTCTATATAAATTGAAAGCAAACTTGAAACAAAGAGTTACTAACTTAGGTGGTACTCCCACGTAATTGATATTACACTTTGAGAACGTTATGAACTTTTGACTCTTTTAATTTTCACTTCCGAGTCTCACTGGTAATGAAATATGATGGAATATCACAGAATTATAAAACTTCCAGTTTTAAAGTAGTTGCAAGCATTCTGAGGACAGTTTTGTGTTTTCGACAAGGCTCTCGTGCTAGCCCCGATGCGAGGAACGAGGACTATCTGCTTGTGAAATTTTCAACATTTAGACTTGGTATTACAAAATTAGTTGGAGTTGGAATTAAATTGGCCATTAAGCCAGGTAATTAAATACTTACTAAGTAATAAAATGAAATTAAGCTTTAAAACCTAAAATGTATGCTTGATAGAGAGCCATTTGAAAACTTGCCTACCCAGGTTATTTCCTAATTGGTAGCAAAGGAAGCAGTCCCTCCCAACGTCAAAAACGATGCATTTCTATCGTAATAACTGTACCGTCACGTCATCCATGGCCACAAAAGACGCAAATTGTTGTATAGTCCCGTGTTTACTTCAATCACGTTGTTACGTTGTTAGACAGCTAGTCGAAGTGTAGCAGACGTGAGAATCTTTCTGCGGCGTGTTTCGCGGCCAACCCGCTCATTGGTCTGGTCGGTTGTCGGTCGGCTGCATAATAACTGCAATTAAATCGCAACTGATCCCCCCGGGGTGAACCATTGTCAATCTAGACAACGTTTAATTACAAGCAAGGACTGGCTTAGTTGTATGGACGCTATTATTACGCGCCCTATTGAACTCAATCCTGTTACGCCGTTCCCATGCAGAGAAACGCATCATCACTACATATTATAAAAATCCTACACCGCAACTGTCTGTCTGTTCGCGAATATTCGCGATAAACTCAAAAACTCCTGCACCTATTTTCATGCTGTTTTCACCATAGAGTGGTTGTCGAAGGAGGTTTCGTATATAATTTGTCAACCGACATCCACGAGGACGAAGCCGCGGGCATCAGCTAGTTATATAATAAAATAATGTACCCAATAAGAAATTCTTTGGAAAGCATTTATTGAAATCACAGCATGCGATTCGGCAATTATTGAATACAGCCTACAGGCAGGAAAAGTAAAAACAATTAGTTTTTCAATCCATTGAATATTCAGAGCACAGTTTATTTGTATAAAATCCAACGTTTTCATAAAAGAGTTCAGGAAAGTTATTAAACGAGGATGATGGACAATGAAAAATAATCATCAAATATTTGGTGAGGACTATAACGAGAATTGATTACAATTTAGTTGAATCTACTAAAATACGTAATACCATAAGTACCTATCTCATGGTATTTTGCTTTAATTGAAATGAGAAATGGATTCACGGATTCATGCACCTCATCGAACATTCCTGAAATTCCTATAATCGTTTTTAAATTAAAAATGCCACCATGTTAAAAAGATTTTCTGTAATTTTAATGAAACTACAACAATTCTTTAAACAGCGATTGTAAAAGGTGAATTATTTCTTGAACTAGCTGACCCGTGCAACGTCGTCTGCGTAACATTTTTCATTACTGCTTCGCTCCTATGGTGGTCTTAGCGTCATGATATATAGCCTATAGCTTTCCTCGATAAATGGGCTATCTAACACTGAAAGAATTTTTCAAATCGGACCAGTAGTTCCTGAGATTAGCGCGTTCAACCAAACAAACAAACTCTTCTGCTTTATAATATTAGTATAGATTTGCGACTACTTAATGTAAGTACTCATGAATTTATTAGGGGCCAATTGAACTTTAGGGTATAGTGTGAGGCGAAACTTATCGATATTAGTCGGATTATCCTATCCTGTAGCGGTCAATAAACCTCAGCAGGGTTGTAAAACCCGCTTAAACCTATACTTTCCACGGTTCAACGATCCGATACACGCATGGTAACAATGTAAATTAAATTCTATAACTTTTCAACATGGAGACCATAAAAATGACTGCGAAAACACATGGGTGAACTGTAAATTAATATGGTATTAGGGGGTTTAAGCTTAAGGAGTATTATTTTAAAATAATCTTTGCTTTACCGATTAAAGCGGGTTATCAGTATTACAGTAGCTTAAGAAGCAATGTAGAGGTAGCTTAATGTTTATAATGATTAACTAAATACTTTTAAAGCGCCATGAATAACAGTGAAAGAATTTACTTATAATAAAAATAGCTTTGTTAAGGCCGTACCCTGACCAAATAACCTTGAGCATTTTTTCCCTCAATAACAGCGCAAGAGATACAATAGCGAATACGCTCAGAATGTTGAATAAAATCGTTATAAAATCTAATTTTGGTCGTTTGAAAAAAACATTTCTACCAAAATGCTCAAAATTAAATTTCCTATCCATTAGTACAAAATCAAAATAGTTGTTAGTTTTCGAGAAGATGCATGTTTTCAGTATTTTTTTCTCATTTCTATAGTTTCGTTGTGAGGAGATCAATTAAATATTATACTTAGTAATCAAAAATAAAAATCTACCATTTTGAAGCCAAGATTATGTAGAAATTTAATGTAATTTTTATAAGTTGATACTTCTTTCAGATAACGAGTAGATAGCTCCAAAAAACTGCACAAAAAACGGCTAGCGCTGCGTTTTGCTCGGGGACGCGCCTTAAGTAGGTATTTCAATGTTATTGGTGAAACTTTTCGTACAATTATGAAAAAAACTCCATTAGTTCTAGTGAAAAAAAAAAAACTATACGTACGTACAATTCAAATGACGAAAATTGCACAAGTAGCTACTAACTAATGGAAACCATAATGACAAATTACTTTTGTGATAGTGCCTCAGATTTCTAAGTATGCCTCATTTAGCATGTATAATGCTACTGTAATGGTCTTTTCTAAGTACGTTTAATTACAGATTTCACGTCTTTATATAATGACAATAGGAAATAAAGAACAATACGGACAAGGAACAACGCCATGACGCTTTAAATAAAACTTGTGTTCGAAATCGATTACGTAACGAATTCAACATGGCGGAGAAAGATGATTTTGATCCATTTACGAACGTTACTTCAGCGAAGTAAGTGTTTATAAAAAATATTTTCTTCCACATAAAATTACTTTGTTATAAAAATATTAAACACTCAAACACGGCGACTAAACTCACCACTTTTACCAGCTTTACATGTCTCGTACCTGAAAAGAAAAATATTATGACGGTATTAATTAAATGTGTATAATTAAAGTGGTCTACTAATTATTTCACAGCCAAATGTGTGATTCATGAAATTGCGGCAATTAGGTACAGAATAGTATATTCATTTTGTTTTATATATTGTACCCACTCGTTATCCAGCTGATACGTAAACATGTGGATTTAAGGATTAAAATAATATGCTAGCCATTAAGTCCTGTCTAGACATTCAACAAAGCTATGAGTATGAATCCATTTGTAAAAAGTTTAGCATGAAAACATGAAAGTGCAATATATTTCAATGTTGTCCTTAGTCCCAAATTATGCTATCCATTACATGCGATTGTAAATGGTACTTAAATGGAAAAATTGCGAATATTGGTCTTAAATGCTATATAATATAAATAATGCTATGAAAACCGTTGACTAGTACAAAATGCAGTGCAGAAAGTAACATAACATCAATCTATACTAATATTATAAAGCAGAAGAGTTTGTTTGTTTGTTTGTTTGGTTGGTTGAACGCGCTAATCTCAGGAACTACTGGTCCGATTTGAAAAATTCTGTGTTAGAAAGTCCATTAATCGAGGAAACCTATAGGCTATATATCATCACGCTAAGACATAAAGGAGCGGAGCATTAAAGGAAAATGTGACGTAGACGAAGTTGCGCGGGTCAGCTAGTAAGATATAAATAAATAGCCTTATAAGTACGAGTATTTACTAAACACCTGTCAAACCATGAATGTTTCTCTCCGCCCGAAAGTAGGCTAACAATCAGAATTTAATAGTACGATCGCTTTCTAATATATTCGCTGCTATCCTCAATCTTCACTTCTCAGAAGACATGGCTGAATAAACATATGATTCGTGATAGTACCGTGATCCGTTGAAAATCGGCTACTATCTTCTGCCAGCGACTTGTGCCGCGTGAATGTCGGAAATTTACTCAATGGAACATATTCCCGGGATAAAAACTAGTCTTTGTGCTATTCAAGAATATAATCTAATTCTTTGCCAAATTTTATCTAGATCCATTCAGCCTTTCTGGCGTCATTGAGTCACAAACATATACCCATCCATCCATCCGAACTTTTGCATTTTTAATAGTAAAGTAAGAAGTAAGATTACAATTTACTGTTCAAAATGCTTTCAATGATTTCACCAATCGTAAACGCCGTTTCCCAAGACGCAATTTCCTCAACAGTTTATGAATTTGCATGGTGCTTGCAAAAATATTCTTGCAAACACTAATTAGGTCTATGTTGAATCAAGTTAGCTAAATACTGACCCAATTTATGAAATTGATTAGGCGTCATAATTAGCTCCTAGTTTAATGAGTAAACAAAATACCTGCAGTATTTGTAGCAAGGTTTTCTGAAGCAATGTGTAGAAACAACTAACATATAAATTTATTCGCTAGCTTTTGTAGAGAACAATTAAATTGCTGATAGAACTATTTCTACAATTCAAAGATCTACAATAAATCATGTTTCAGTTCAGTGCTAGTGTTTGTGTGTTGTACCTAAATACTAAGAAAAATCCGTCAGTGAAAAAATTATGATCATTAAATATACAGTTACAATCAATTATCTCACTATCTACTGATCACGTTGACGTCACAAAAGATTGTGTAAGTTCGTTAATAGGTTTGAAGGACCGGCCTATTTTTTGGGCTTCGAGCTGCTCAACTGTTTCCTATTATACGTCCCTTTGTGTGACCAAAGCATAAGACTCCAAATCTTCTTTATCAGAGGTGTTTTAAATCTTGTCGGGTAAAACTAAAAGTTTCAAATTGATCGGAACATCATGTCGATTTCGGTTAACGGCCACTCAAGCGAGGTCAGCGCACCACAAACATCGGAGACGCACTGCCATTCCGAGTTTTATGGTGTTTTATCAAGGTACCGTTGAGGCAACTTCAGTTTTAGTACTCGACAACTTTACTTGCTACAGAATATCTTACAAACAAATATTTGTTGAAAAAATGTCGTGAAGTTAACTTGGAATACTCCCAAGTTCAGTGTTCCCCTAAATTCTATATTTGTCTTTACTATTTTTGTGTGTTCAAAAGGAGTGTTCACATTTCAATCATCGTAACAGTGAACGTCAATTAATAAGTATAGTTCTGAACCAGTCTCGTCTTTAAATGGTTGAAACTGAGCCCTTTGATGTTCTGCTCAAGAATATGACGTATGGCAAGACAAGTCTTTTTCGGCATCGGTCGCCTTTCCTATTCTATTTATCATTCTGAACACGATATTCCAATATCATTTCCAAGAAATCTAAATAACATGCATAGGGTTTATCGGTTTATGAATTTTAATACGTGTAAGTATTGATTCGTTCCTAATTACTTAGGTGCTTTGATATGAAGAGGTGATTTATTGCGAGTCAATGTCGACAACATTGATCGGAACAGAATTTAAATTATAATTGGATATTAAGCTATGTATAGCCAGGTCAATGCCTTTATCCCTAGACACTTGGGTCACGCACCGCTAATTATATTACTCCTTGGGGAAGGCGCTTTTATGGGTCATAGCTAATTTGAAAAAGCAAACAACCCAACACGGAACCCCTAATGCTCTGTGCTTCAGATATGTTATTATGTCACCGGATTATTGTAAACACCGTAGTTTACATAAACCAACGTAAGACTGTAAACTTTTTCTTCCTGATAAGACAAGTATAGATTGTAAACTATCGAATTTGTAACACTCATTCACTGTATTTCACAATACCTGCCAACTGAATAGAAATTATACATTTTTGCGATATTCCTCAAACAAAAGGTAAATATGGCCCAAGAGCTATTTAAAGGATACATTATAAAGACCGTTCCTCCATCTAAATATAAACCATAAATCATATACTGATAGGATTTCCAACACCGAGCTTAGCAGAGCATAAACAGACCCGCTTAAACTTAATCACCCGAACAATACGATTCTATAAATAAATGTTTTATGTGCTATATCTCGACCCGCATACGTTCACCCATAACTTGGTAATCACATATAAGCTACAACTTTTATTACCCTGTGATGATAGAGCAGATTAACTAATGAAAGTCTGCTCAGTTAATTGGATTTAATTTAGTAGGTATTGCTTACACGCCCATTGAGAAATCTCGGCTACATTCTCTAATCTTACCATGAACGTCGATACTTTTATGACGATTGATGTCTTGAAAGTTGGATATCATATTATTGATGGCGAAAACGTGGATTTCTATGTTAATTTGGTAATGGGGGAATTGGAATGTGAGAATCGAACTTTTTTCATGGTACTAGTAGGAACTTGTGGTCGTGGAAATCTTGAAAAGCTATCGAGACTTAGACCTAGTAGAAGTGGTGCAAAATGACGAACATATCGCTAAACCCAAGCCAGCAGAAACAGACACCAAGTGGCCCAGCCGACCTGAAGAGAGAACCCATGACCCTAAAAGCGAAAGCGTTTCGATGTAGTGATAGTTACTTTTCTACTAGGTTAATAAAAGCAGTGATATTAATTGAGAAAGTTTAATCGCTCCAGTATTAAGGTTCAAATCTCTATTAGTTTTTGGTAAAAGCTATTTCGAATGAACTGATTTCGGTATTGAAGTGATAACTCTGCTACTCGTATTAATAATATTGAGCAGACCCAGAAGTATTTTAAAAAGTCTAATTGAAATGAAATCACAATCAGGTTTATTACCAGTCCAATCGTGGATTCGTGACACTTAGCAAAGTTTTTAAAGACCCACAAACGATTAACCTTTAAATGCTTAAGTATCCCTTCGAAATGCCACGAGCATTAAACATGTCACTGATAATGTTCCTGATACATATTCGGCAAGCCATACAGATATTATCTTGCAAAGGTTTCAGCAAAAATGGTAATGAGATATAATTTTACATGTTTGTTGCATAAACTTGAGCTTTAAAACATGGCTCTGTCATGAAACAATTTTTGTGTTTTCTGACAAACCCGACATGAGATCTCTGTGTGCTCAGAATCCTGTGGTTTAATCCGGAAGGATGCCAACATAACCCTCAGTGGACGGAAATAGGAACCTTTACAAAACAATCTAAACCACACGCTGAAATCCAACAAAGAATATGCATGCCCAACTTATGTTCAGCAAACAAATATATAATTAATGTATCCTTGAAACAATCGCATAATGACAGGCTGTAAGTATCGCTGATGGGTCCGACCTCCGTAACACCATACTTAGGCACGAAGATTACGTGCAATAATCACATCGAGTTCCGAAAGTCATCACTAAGGTACCATCAACAAGTGTTTTAATGTTGGTAATCTCCTAAGCCACTCTCATGTAGAGTCTATCAACAAACATCGCTTCCGTTCATACAAACATAAGGAAAAAACTTTTCCTGTACCATGCAACGTGGTCACGACTTGAATTACTGTAATTACATTTGTTCTGTAATACAATAATATATTACTGTAAACATTAACTGTTGAGATAGAATCTTGTGTTTTGGTTTTGTTTGTTCGTATATTCTTCATCGTAATCATTTTTCTATCAACACGAATTGTTTAACTGTTTGCAAATCACAACATGAAAACAGATCATTATTATTTGTCTAAAAATAATGTGTTGAAGTTGAGTGGGTTTGCATGTTTACATTTTTTGTTTGCATCCGTTTTGTAAATAACTTTCCTGTTATGTTCAACATCTTTGGCAAATATACTGTTTCTTACATTAACCAGTTAATTTAATTAAAAACAACAGGAAAAAATTCTCTTTCAAGAGTAATTTCAAACTTTGTTTTAATTTCAACATTGTGAAGAATTTCTCAAGGCCTGAGGTCACACATTTTCTAGGAGGTTATTTATCCGACATGCTTGTTGATTGCTTTATGACATAAGCATAAAATGTGATACGTATCTTTCAAAGACATTACCATTATGAATTATATCAGAATATTCTCATCAAATAGGTACTGCCGTCAGACAATGTTGTCATGTTTTATCTTGACGTCTTCATCAACTGATTGCCAGAACTATTGTGACCGGCTCTATTAGATTGCAATATTCTTAATGGTTTGTACTCAGTAGTACGACAGCAGATTAGTTATCTTGGAGCCTTGACTTGATTTGAAACCCTTGAAACAAATCTGTTCCTGAATCGGAAAAGTTAATATATCAGCAGTATTTACAAACTTCCTTGGAAAAGTTATCGCTCGACTCGAGTGATTTGATTTCCAAAGAATAATTTCACTCTCTTCGAGAATCTACCATCTCGGGGATAAAAGGCTGTAATTACCTTGTAGGCGTGCCTATTCGTGTGATTCTTTGGATGTATTAGTGTCAAGATTAGCGATGCTGGTGGCGTTCGAGGGTCATGAGTATTCGTGGAAGCTCTCGGTAAGTTTCGCAACAACCGGCACGTCGGCCCACGTCCGTTCGTCAATGTTTTCTTGGTTTTATGATAATGATCTGTTTGTTCGTGTACGTACCAGCTAACTAAAAGTTTATAGGTACAGCAAACCGAAATCACAAGTCTAAAAGAAGACCAAAACAAGAACACGATTGTACACTTCGGTTGCATGGTGTAGCGCCATCCATTTCCATACAAAATTGATGCAAGCCACCGGCAGGAAATGGTGACTGCGATACCAGACACTATCTCGTCGTGAGGTGCTTTCGTCAGACTTCGGTCGCATTATATCACGCGGTACGATACGACATTGTTATACGTACCGGCTAGACAGAACAATAAAAAGCTCAGAGCCAAATGCAAGCAAACAATTCTACGATAACTTGTTTGCTTAGCTTGAAATGACCATACTATACAAGAATAAGGTAGCATACATGGAAGAAGCGTTCTAAGACTTTTATGTGTGTAATTAACACGTATTCAAGCAAGTAGGCGGATGGTGTAATGGACAAACACACTCAGGTGTGCGCACTTCCCCGAAGCGCTGGGTGGAAGAGTGCGCAGGCCATAAATATTAATGACAAACACCGATTCAATAGCCAGGCGGCAGACAGGTCAGCGGCCTTTGATCCGACTGTTAGATGCTCATCCTTAGATGTAATTAGAAATGCTTCGTAAAGCTAATATACACGAGAGTAGAAACGGGTAAAATGAATAAAACATGACCTACAGAAGCTTTTCAACGTTAAAGAATTAAAAAAGAAATAATAACTAAGGGATTCAAAGAAATGACCCACAATAAAAGATGTGATCAATCACCCAGATCATGACATGATTTCGTATTCACAATAAACATCGTTAACCTGAATACATTCGTACATTTTAGTGCATAGCTTAAATTCTCCAACTCGTTGGGTAAGGCTTCAACAAGTCAGACAACATTGCAAGCGATATACCAACTAGATTATTGAAATAAAGTACGGCGAAAAATAAAATTGAGAATATCGGGTCAGTAAAAGAGCAGTGTAAAGCAAAAATTATTTAATTGGCATAAAATGTGGTCCTTACTGCTGACTTGATTCATTGCGATTAGGTATGGTTTATTTGAAACAGTCGGATTTAACCAGGTGGAGAAGCACTTACTCAGTAGATAATTAAACAAAATTTGTGAGCCACTAGTGTGGTGAAAGATTAACTTGGTCGGAAGTAGCCACAAGTGACGGTTACATCCCAATAAGAGCATGATTCATCACTCAAGCATTCAGAGATAATTTGAATTTTAAATCCGAGTCAAGTTTATGTGGACCATCTAACAGAAAAGTTTGACGGCCTTGTGACCAACAAATACCGAGATCTGTTATGATGAAGAAACACTAGTGGGAATAAAATACATGAATAGTGAGATACATTACGTACTCGTAGATAAGTGATGTCAGCAAGACTATAAATCGACTACTAAGTGATCGAATGGGTCAGTGTCCTCTACATTGATTGTAAGCGAACGTTGCAGACAATAAAGCAAATCATATTCTCGTAGATACGACTAACCGATTTCAACACATCAATATGGAGTTTAAATAACAAGCGTCAGTCAATTCAACATGTTATTGTAAATCAGAAAGATTATCTACACCAGATTATTTAAAAAAGTCGCAAGTAGGTACGTTTCAATTTTCAAACAAAAATGTTACTGTGCTATACGGACATGTGAATGAATTAAGTGATATAAAATTACGAACAGTGCACAAAGGCTTGGTTGTTAAATTGACAGCTAGTGACCCTTGTTAGGTCGCCGGACGCTTACGTCTCGTTAAATAAATGTGTGTGAACATCATGGACAGCCATGTCGCAATAAACACTACATGGCTCCGTGACCATATTTGAATTTGGGAAAAATGAGCATTATTTTCAAGCAATCAAAGTGAATATTCTTGGAAGGATCGCGATGAGTATCTCTTAATTTCGGAATTATCATGTCAAAAACTTGTGCAGGCATAACAGTAATACCTTTCATTAACTACATGTTATATATTATGTAGTTTCGTTTTATCAGATATTACATAGTGAGATGTGGATATATTTACTCATTAGTCTAATGCAGATGTTCATGACCAATCTGATAATTCAGCCTCTAAGTAAGAAAAAAACACACAATCTATTTGTTGAAGTAGAAAGCGTGATGGCGGGCGAGGATCCACTTTTGGTACAGCAAATCGTCGAAATTGTACACATGCACAATGGTCTCTCTTTGGGAGCTAAAGCTAATGTGTGAAACGAAAGTATTGTCTCGTGTGAAAGTCATCCAGTTAGGAAAAAATATTGTGTTACTGTTATATAATGCAGTACATGTGAATTGATGTAAGCAGAGGCTGTTAAAGATGAATTCGAGAAAGATAAGCAAGCTTTAACAAACGCAAGCATGTTGGGACTTGTTTATATCATGGGATCCATGCTCTTTTGTTATAACTTCGACAGGAAGCCGACAACAACGTTCAATTATGTGGTTAACTGGGATATATTCAAATGGCTTGGAACCCAAAATAATGCTGAAAGGAACTTAGCGACGAAGTACGGAAAAGAAAACCAAAAGCTTCATAAAATTTTAACCTACAAAGAAAACGAATTCCATAAACTGACTGCCTGCCAGCATTCACACGGAAATCCCTATCGTGTAACTGTATGGACTTGGCAACCCTTCACTAAAGGAGATATACCACTGTCTCACTCGCTCACAACGAATTCACCCTCCGTCATAGGATCGTGGGATAATTAAATATTTATGTCATCACAAACGGCATGATAAACGTATTTCGATAAGAGTTCCTGCTAATTAATAATAAAAACATTTCAAAATAGCAGGAGAAGTTAGACAGAAACCCACTCAATTGTTTCATTGAATTCATTCCAGTTAACAAATCAAATCCGTAGAATTTCCAATACTGTAATATTTAGTATTTAATGTTTACTAACCTTTATAGTTATCAAGATCTTAATTCACCAGAAACATTCCGTAGATAGATGGAAAGCACTGTCACGAACTTAGTTAAAATAAACTATGCCGACACTACCGAATACGTTTACAAACACTATTCTGCTGAAAACTTAACTAAGTACTTTATAATCACAAATCCACAAACATCAGATTAAAAGATGCCCGAGAATGATACAATATGACAAAACAGAAGACACATAATTATAAATTTCTACAAAGCTCGAACTCGTGAAGCTTTTTTTAACGAAACGACGTGAGGTTCCTACGAGCGCTCGATACAGACTGCATCACTCAGAACGGAGGGACACCGCTGCGGTGGGGGGCGGGGGGGGGGGAGAACGCAGTAGGGGGCGCGCGCGTCGAACGCTACCTAGCAAAGCCGTCAAACTAGCCTATGTCACTGTCTCTGATATGATAACGAATGTACACAAAGCGAACGATATATCAGAATTTACGGACCTGTGAACGAAAGAGATGACAACTGTACTTACATGAAGGCGGAAAATATCAAAGGCCAGCCGAAATGTATTTAGAACTCAAACTGTCTGACGATAAGGAGCAACCAAAACAGATGTCTATTGACATAGCGGGTAACGAAAACAAACAATATACGGGAACACGCGGAGAGAACAATAAATCTTTCCTAGCAAGAGGGTTGACTTGCAATATTATGGTCTATGGATTGAAACAGTCCTAATTCCAGCGTTCTAGTAAGTTTTAAACATGAAAATGTCAAACAAATATAAACATCAAATTTATTCTAGAAATAGAAACGATTAGAAAAATGTCTTCAACTAACGAAGCTGCGAAGCAGTAAAACTATTGGGACCATCACAATCTTTAAGTTTGGGAGCTTTCAAACTAAAATAGATATAAATAAACTCTACGTTTTTGTAGCGAGTTAAAAAATTATCTCCTTTGCCCTTTTCACGTCGTGATGCTTCTAAATCCAAAATAAACAAAGACAAGAAAGTGTCCCATCTTGCGTAATTTTAGTCACGTTTGGTAAAACATTAAGCATATGAGAAGTCATGTGTGCTGTTATACTTAGTGAAAGCTAATTTAGATGGAGCTGAGTTTAAAAAAATACATGTGCAAACAAATTACACGAAGCTAAACATTTTACGTTGTTTCTTATTCTCAAAAAAATGGGGATGGCAAAACATCCGAGTCATAAAGCTGAATAAAGCAGTCGTAAACACGTAAAATGTTTTACGATTCGCAAAATAGCAGAATTTAGTTTCAATAATTCAGAGGTGAAATTTGTTAAAAAGAGAAAAGCAGGAAAGTGAACTGAAAAGTTTGATGAATTTCCCCGATGACACTTTAAAACCGGTTGCATAAAGTGGCGGAAAAAGAGGTTACGAACACCACGATTTGATAACTTCTCTCATACGCTGTTAAAAATTAAGCTTGCATTTCGAGTGTGATTCCCGAGTGAGTGTAAAAAATTGGCGTAACTTTTTGCCTCGACGCTTTTAGTTGGGAAACTACCAGAATATTTTATACATTTTTATTTTATTAGAAACTAGTTTCTAAATTAAACTTCACATGCACATTCAATGTGTGTCTAATGTGATCATACATTTTCTTTTTTCAATTTGGTATTGTCACGCTAAGCCTTCATGCATTCCTAATTAGAACTATTTTATCTTTAGAAACTGTTAATTGATTCTGAGTATTCAAGTTAACTGTTTTATTTATATCCATTACACTCATGTTAAATGAGACCATGCCCAACTCTCCTGCAATGCAATTGTTTTGTTGGTAATCTAAATATATCCAGTGATTGTGTACTAGTTCGTTTCTCCCTAGTTGTTTCATAAATACGAACGTTGCGAGTTTACTGATGAATTTTTGTTTCAGGTCCAAGTGAAAGTAACGTATTTAGAAGGAGTGTGTCGTTAATTTTGGGGCGTAAAAATACCATCGTTAACTGCGACTGGGATATACAATTCCTTAGTCATGAGAAATAAAACGAAAACTACTGTTACACACATCCACATCCCGTTTTAATGAATGCACTGTCGCTGATTCATACGCATCGTAAAATCAGAGTGCAGTCAACCGGCCACTAAGTTCACAGCCAATGAAGGGCTATTGAAGTAGAACCCTTCTAAAGATTCAAGGAGTACAATATTAACTCTATTTAAAGAAGGCACAAGGAGTTTTCTAAACAAAGGATGACCATTTTAATAAATAAACAATTAAGAAAATTCAGACAATGTAAATCATTCAACGATACTGACTCATCCATACATTGGTGAGTAGAAAATCTGGTGCAGATGCTTTGAAAACGTTAATAATTTACTTAAGTCACGGCATCTCGCACGCGGCGAATGTTTTGTTGTTCCTCATGATCGTTTAATTTTGAATTTGTGAAAATATAGCAAGTCGCGCCGGAAGGTTCCCGGGGGTACAAAATTTGCTTACAGTTCCAAATCTCCTACTTGTCTAACCTAGATGTTGCGAAGAAAACAATAAACCACGTCTTTTAGAATTTGATGAGATGTAACAAGAACAAATGGCACGCCACGCTGTGCGAAAGTTAAGTGTCCCTTACCGACAAAGTGAGGCAATAAAAATATACGAGGACCACGCCCGAACGCTGCAAGCGTGTCGATCGGCTCCGTCCGAATTCGCTTGTTGTGCTTTGTATTTTTTCAGGCCACATTTGGTAAGCAAACATAAAGAAGATTTATTGCTTACGGCGTGTGTGGCAGGTCTCTTAAACTTCACCCAAAGCTCCATCATGTGTATTGATTTCTTTTGTAGATTTGGCATCCTCTAATCTTCCAAGTGTATTCATAATGTAAGAACTTCGGAATTGTTACGTCAAGTTTCTCATAACATTTGATTCCATTTTCCCGAAGAATTGTCTCTTCTTCAGATGTATTGTTGCAGATATTTTTCACAGTCATCAAATGACTGGTGAACTGGACTCGATGATGGATTTTATCAATTAATCATAATTAAAATTAACTCACTTTTTTCCTCAAATTCATTGTTTACACAAATGCTTTTTCTTATCATGGGATTATTAGCTTAAATTGATGTAAAGATCTTACGATATACAGATTACACTAGTTTATGTAGTGATTGTAAAAATGCAATAATTCGCAACATATATAACACTTGTTCGTTGCATGATATATGTAATTGGAGTAGATATCATAAGACAGTAATAAAGATAATAGTGAAGTAACATAAAAACAACAATATACTTTCGAAACGAATAGCGAAATAGAATATAAATTGTATTTACAAAAGGGGTCTACAGGCTCTAAATCGGGTATTTGCAATAATTATGTAAGACAATGTAAATGAAATCGTAGATATTATGTATAGAAAGTGTTACAAACCAGTCACTGGTAGTGTAAGTTTATGAGGTAACAGACTAATAAAAGGATAAACAAGTTAAGGTGAAAAGACAGAAGACGTTGACGAGAGGCAAAACCTAATTTTATTATGCATATAAAAGGGGCTGAAAGGTAAATACTTGTTAATCATAGACGAATCAAACAAAAGGATATTATTTCACTTATTTCGTCGACACAAGAGTTCTTACTAATAATGGATGGAAGCACAAAAATCTTTCACTCTCAAAATGAGCCTTTATTTAACCTACGTCGTTTTCGTACAATTTAACGAGCAACTGTGCCACTTTGAACAACAAAAATATAATAAGTCTCTCAACCTAAACATTTTTATATGACGTTTGTTAAAGGAAAAGGTTTTTTGACAACGCAACGATGTAATCAAAAGAAAGTGGTATTTCTGCCATGCGAAAAGCTATTTTACCAAATGAGACGTCACCTGCCCTTCGTACATGTCGTATTAAAACACGAAAATATTTTCAAATCAAAATAAATTCTTTTATGTTTTTTGCACGCCTTTTTAGACGAATGTGGTTTTATTCAATACATCGCAGTCATTCATCATCTGCCTAGCGTTTTGCCAACTATATTGGGGTCGGCTTCCAGTGAAACCGGATTTAGCTGAATACCAGTATTTTACGTGGAGCGGCTGCCTACCTGACCTCCACAACCCGTTAACTGGGTAACACGGTACTTGTTGGCAAGACTGGAGTGAGATTTACTGGCTTCTGACTATCCGTAACGACTGCCAAAGATCCACAAATGACAGCCGGGATCAACGGCTTAACGTGCTTTCCGAAGCACGGAGGAAACTCGGTATGTTAAGATGGTCACTCATTCACAGACCAACCTTGGCAAGCATTGCTTAACCTGGTAGATCGACCTGTGCGGCTGTTAATGTTTAGCCACGAGCTCCTCAATACATCGCAGTCATTGGCTTTCAAAATATTAGCTGTTCAAATGTGAAAACTCTAGCTTTATCGCACAAAAGTGAGAGTTTAGATCGTTTCGGCATGTGCTCAGGGAGATGGCCCCTCAAAGTGTATGCAGTGCTGCATTCAATGGAACAGCAAATGTGGGTGGGGCACGGTATTGTGTAACGGTCCTGGCATTCCGGGATCAGGACTGAGGGGTCGCTTTTAACTTTCCAACGCAATATTTTTAAATGAATTATGATTTTGACCTCCTCATGATAATGTTGGTAATTACTTTTATTGCTTAAATTAAATACACAACGACCCTTTTTCCCATCAGGGAAAACAAGAAACTACAGAACGCAGCTACAATCCTTACAATGGTTTTCTACGATCCTTGCATAAATACTCCTTTTGCTTTGTTTTTGTACACACGCACTTAGGTTACGTAATTAATAAACAACTCACCGCATCATTACAAAGGTTTTCTTTAAAAGATCTATTAATAGCTTCAGCTTCAAACCGACGCCGACTTTTTGCCGAAAATGACATCATGTTTCATTCACGGTCATATCAAAAAGTAACAAAACGAAGAATACAATGAGATAATACTCCGTGACGGTTTTGTAAATGCGTTGCCATTATTATCGATTCCACGGCAAGTCGAAATGAATATCGGTTGAATCTTTATTTCATTGTCAATTAATAATCGCATTTAAACTTAAGCTGTTCTTAATCCAATCATTCGAATGATCTTCTTAAGTGCCAGATGTCTTCATCGGCGTTCCTTATCGATGAAATTGAATTGGCAGTAATTATAGACTTACAAAATGTTTAACTGATGAAATAGATAATTCAAAGAGTTTGAAGGTACTTAGTAGTTAGTGAACAGCACCCACATTAATATTAAAGTGGGGATGAGCGACTGCCTTTCAGAATAATAATTATTTTGAATATCAGTAGGTTTATTCGGTCACTAGCTTTCGTCTCTGGCTCTACCAGTGTGAGTTGAATGACATTGCTTTTCTTTTGTTCTATAAATCTGTTATCAATTGCTTAGTGAAAGTAATTCTCGAAAATAAAGTTCTATACGTTTTAGGAGTACTAACTTTTTTATGTGGTGCTCGTTAATTTAAGACAATGAATCTCTCTACCACTAGAGATTTAAGAATTGGGAGTCGGAAATTATTCCAAGGGAACGTAGGTAACGTAGGGAACCTACTCCCGGGATTAAAATTATTATATGTGTTATTATGGGTAGGTAAACTATGTGTGCCTTTCGTCCAAATCCAGAGTAATAATTTTTATATTCATCCATTCATTCATACACAAGCTTTCATATTACTAGGATTTCGATAATGGGACGTATCATCCCATCTTCTTTCACTCAGGGAGGAAGATGATGAGTAGGATAGAATAGCATAGAGGAGAATCTTTGGTATTGGAGAAATTTAGTCTACAACTTTGTGTAAACCAAGACCATAATTTTGAAGATGAATGAAATGAGATCGTGCTATTGCGCATGAATGAGCGCACGCCTAGTTCAGCCTTTAAGCAAACTTGACCCTGCTAAAATTTCTGCAGTTGCTACTTGGACAGAATTATGGTAGGTAGGTACCTGTTTTTAAAGAATGGGATTCTTCAAATGACTTCTTCCGCTCTGGACGGAGCGGAAACGAGTGTCACTCTTACTGAATAAAAGCTATCCGTGTTCCTACTAACGCCCTTTGCGTTCCAGGGCAGCGGTGACTCTTTAGAACAAATGCTGCAAGGAGAATTTTGGTACCTAAGGTATTTTTTTTCTGCAAGTAGCAGCTTTAGACGAACCCACAGATTTTATATCTAACGACTAGCTGACCCGCGCAACTTCGTCTGCGTCACATTTTCCATTACTGCTCCGCTCCTATTGGTCGTAGCGTGATGATATATAGCCTATAGCCTTCCTCGATAAATGGGCTATCTAACACTGAAAGAATTTTTCAAATCGGACCATTAGTTCCTGAGATTAGCGCGTTCAACCAAACAAACAAACAAACAAACTCTTCTGCTTTATAATATTAGTATAGATGAACTTCAAACCGCGAGCTTGAATGACAATTATATTAATGCAGCTGAAAAAATAGAATTTATAAATATTTATTAAAAAATGAATCATATGATTTGGTGTTCGTCTAACAGTAAACACCAATAAGTGAATTTCTAGACGAGAGTGACGGCTCAGTGAGACGTAGTCGCTGAGGCATAGCAAAGGGCAGACAGAGCACTGAACTACCGAATCTTTGTAAGGGCGAACACGTTATTATTACTAGTCTAGACGATTTACTAAAATTCTAAATTGAGATGTAGTTTTAAAAAAAAAAAAAATTTTCGTGGACCACTTGAGGTTTCATCAACCTATGTATCACTAGGACAATGAGGTATTTGAAACACAGAAAAACAAATCTAGAAATAAAGGGTGTAGTTGTCTACAAATAATTCCTGGAATATACTTAGACCTTTAAGTAAAGGAAAGGATAAGTAAGTAGAGCAACAAAAGTATTTAGCTTTTGCATTAAATGCAGAGGTTGAATGAACTAGGTCATGATTCATGAGACATTCGCGCAACGCTTGATGACGTCATGTGTGGAACTTGTGAATGTGTATTACGTGTGAGATCTACGACATAAATATTGATATCAATCTCTTTTTTAACACTGACCCGAAACCACGAAAGTGAAAAGGATTTTCAAAAGTATTAGCAATGATACATGCAGTTTCTTGAAGTGTTTACGGCCATTTTGGTGAATATTATCTCTTTGACGACCCATAGCATTCAAGAATTGTTGTTGATGAAACCCAAGATGGATATTTCCAAACAGGTTAGTCTAGCCCGCAGCCATTTGGGCATCAAAACAAAAGAAAAACTTTGCGGTGGAACGCTAACCTTGACGAACCTGTTGATTGGTGTCATTTCAATAATTGCCATAACCAAAGAGAGATAGGTCACTGAACTTGGCGAAAACGTTCACAATAGAGAATCGAATCTATTGAATTTGATTCTATGTTAAAGGGTCGAAGGCTAGTGAACTTACAATAAGTGTCAGTCAATCCATATTACAGGGTTAATATCGCTCCGATTTCAAAGAAATTAAGGAGTATAGAAATAATTTAAAAGCTATAGAAGATATCAAAGTGAACGAACTCGTAGTTATTGATGATGACATAATATTTTATAGAATCGTTAGAATGTAAATAGCTTTGCTCGGTACAAAATCGTTATCTAGATTTAGTATAAGCACAGTCTTTAACAGTGATCAAGTATCTGTGAAATGATGATCCCGCCACACAGAGAGTAAGGCTGTCACGTTAACAGGGTGATCGATACCTTCCGCCCCTTAAATTACCAAGTAATCTCACTCGGTAATTACTCAATTTACTCAAGACAGGAGGCGATACCATCAAAGTGCCGCAGCGGAGATTAACTCGACTATAACTCACCTGAGAGGTAAGACTTAATGAAAGCTATGTTTTAATAACTAGCCAAACAGTGTATTAATTATCATTAAACGCTACTGGAGCAAGGGTCATTATTCTAAATTGTGCAAGATTAAGTGTTATACCAGTATACTAAACGACTTTTCTCGCACACACTTGAAAGAATCATATACCAATCTCAGAAGAGATAAGGAAGAACACCGTTCGTATTCTGTTCGTACATAATCGATTCGTACACATCAAAGCGATGTTATGACGCACAAATAGAAAATTAAAAGCATGGTATTCAAACTCCATAGCAATGCCACGCCTAATCGTGAAATGGCACTTTGTGGGTGATGAAGCGACGCATCAGCAAAGATAATTATAACTGGAGCGGACGCGACCTAAATACATGCACACGAGAACGACTATTTCCAGACAACGGAAAAGCAAAACAGGTAGATTTCGAAATAGCGCCTTCACAACAGGTATAAACAAAGCTCCAGTTTATATTTAACTCGAAGGAACAAAAGCTATCATTAACAGAAGACTACGTTAAAGCATTATGTGTTTAGAAGGGTGTGGTGATTACACTAATTACTTTTCGACGTGATAACGTCAAACAAGAAGGATTGATATTCGGTTACCTTACAACGTTTACTCGACGAAAATATGTTGTATCAGTTTTGATTTTAAATGGATATTGGCATTAGTACTAATATGAAGTTATTGAATTTTTGTTTTTACTGGCCGGAATGGATTATGCGTTAGTTTATTGAAGCGGATAATTTCAAATAGCAGTATAGCACTCGTAGATCTCTTGATGCTCCTATAAATTCAACACCAGTACAAACACAATGCAACACACAAACAATAGAAGTCCAGTTGCCTAAATGGATACAATTGACGTAAAACAGTCTTCAGTATACTAACTCTATCTATTCTCTACATCACGGAACAATAAACACATGTGTAACAAACGGTAACGATAGCTTTGGCGAATATAGATCCTATAGTAGTTTCAGTTCAGTATTGTTTTGTGTATTTAAAGGAGTTATATTAATGACTATTCGTCCAACAATAGCCGCAGATGTACAAGAGAGCAGACGGGGATGCAAATAACAAAAATCAATACGCCGAGCGGCGAACGCAGCATGCCCAACTTGCATAAAATTATCCTCATAATTTGAACACACTTCTGAATCGACGATATTTAAAATACGTACACCGCCGAATATTTACAAAGTGCGAAGCCATCAACAATCATGGCAATGATGATAGAATACATATAAAGTAGGCACGAGCAACGAGGTCCAGACAGAATTCTCAGACAGAGCCACAGACATAACTAAATAAACAATAGAACTTCCGTTTGGAGACGTCGACTGCCTAAGAAGTAGAGTGCAGTACCTAGAAATCAAAACTGCATCATAAATTCATGCAGTTGGGAGCATTTGCATAATGTTCTCGAAAAGCTGAATTCAACGTGACTTTGTTATGTGTAGGTATAACACACATGAAACCTCTAAGTAAGTGGCTGAGAGGCTTCGCGTCTTTGAGCTGGTACTCGAGCGAACCTGTTGACCCAGTGCGCAACGCTCGCGGCAAAAACTTCGCCTGCACCTGCTTTAGTGTTATAGGCGCCTAGTACTACGTAGCTGGCTATTCCGACGAAAACCATTGTTTGCGACCTAAAACCATGGTGGGAGCACTCGCATGTAAGAAAAAGAAAATAAAAATGTTGGGAATATTCATTGTCTTTCGGACCATATGTGATTTTCAGGCCAATTAAGGTCACCAGTGACGTTTTAATAGCGTTCATGAATTATGTTAGAATTAGAAATAGAATTCATATTCATTCATACAATAAACAATAGGAACGATAAGCGAGTACTGAGAACTTTATTTTAGATGAAAATGGCTTCAAAGACGGGCACAATAGAAACATAGGCGTTTCTATGGTAATCAATACCCTACATTCGATGATTAACTCCTTTCTAATACAAGTCTGCGTGGGAGGATTAGTGGTGCATAGTCGTGATAGAAGCTTCCACTCGGGGCTAGAAAGTTATAGTAGGCGAAGTATTTACTTTAGATTACCAAATATTAAGACATTGGTATCCAAGTTCAAAACTCATTTTAATCTTCACTACTTAAAATAATGGAGACCTGTCAAGTGTTTTCTACGAGTATTTAGGCGAGAATAAATGATAAAGTTAAGAACTTTCAGTTGACTAATCTCTTGAAGATAAATGCTTTACTAGTTTCCATCGTTCAATTACGTTTTACGAGCGAAGAGCTAGTGCTGTCTAATATCGCAAACCTGAATGTCTTTCAAGTGTGTGAATTCTACACAGATCGATGTGATGTCAAAGCGACGCCACTCATCATTATTCCATAATATAGTCATGGTTAAAATGTGATCGATTAGGAAAGTTGATCCCTATTTCATTAAACATTATCAATAGATTTTTTGAATTAATAACTAATAGATTCTTGAATTTAGAATCTGCTGGTTATTAAAATAAGCAAGATAAAAACAAAAACGGCTGTTTTTTTTATTTTATAGACATCAAAGTATATTTCGTACCTCATACCTAGGTCTATTTATGAATAACTATTGAAACAAATAGCGGTGATTGGAAAATACGCAATCTCAGGCTTGCGGCTGACATTTCATTTTGGGGACAAAGAGTCGCCAGGAAATTTGACTGTGCCCAAAATGTAATTTCAATTCTGTCATTTGAAGGTTCCGGACAAAATTCATATGAAATAATCAAGAAAATAAGAAAAAAATCTTTGAATCTTAGGAATCGATTGTATTGTTTCAATTAAGTATATTTATATTGATACGTACGATTTTTATAAGATGTAAGATCATTACCAAGATTATGATAACATCCGAAGTGTAGTTTATTATGAAAACAAAACACAAATTCTAAAACAATCATCCTAACACAATCTCAAACAGAACCACTCAATGGAGGCGGAAAAATCAAATAAGTGGGCGAATAGCAAAAACATTACTATAACCCAATTTTCATCCTTCCGTTCCCACGCCAACGGATCTCACGGATTTAGACCCCCGAAATACTATAAAAAGGGTCTGTCATCGGGGCATCGACAAGTACATGAATGATGTACCTTATCTCCAGTCCTCGACCTGTGTCAAACTCGTTGACCTACTCTGGGATCACCTCGACGCAGATTACGAACCTCTTCAGCCTCCAATACGCTGACGAAGGTGGGGCAGGTACAAGAACTCTATACTTAGAAATATGATGACTAAGTACTTTCTAATTTTTGAGTCGATGGTTAAAATACTTATTGAGGTAATGATAACAGAAATAAGGAACCACTTCTCTTGCTTTCTTTACTTATCAAAGGGCGGCTATTTTTGGAGTTCAATATTGGTACCAAACTTTCGGTCACGTAACTCAATTATATTTTGTTTGTGTTGGTCAAGTTTTGTTTATTCAGGATACATATCGATCAGAGGAGTTTTTTTAATGTCATGTTTTTTTGAAAAATAAATGACAGCAAATCTTAATTAATATATTGGGAAAACATTTTTTAGCGAGATCGCCCAAATCTCTCTGTTTTGGGCGATCTCTGGCCTAGTTTGTCCTGCAACCATAATGAGATCGTCACACCACCTTAGCCGCGGTCGACCACGACGACTGCGTACTCCAGTGAATGACGATCTTCGCCCGGGTTCATTCATGCGACGTGGCCAGCCCACTCCCACTTCAGCCTGGCTGTTTTTTCCCCGACATCTGTGACTTTAGTTATGAAGCACAGGGTGATGTTTCTTACGCGATCTGTTCGCTGAACACCTATTATCCTGTGCCCGTTGGCAAATATTGAGTTTGGACTTTTGTTGTTCTGTAGTGACCAATTGTCCACCATAGGTTAGGACGGGAAGTATACACATTTCAGTGAGCTTCCTTTTGAGTGTTATCGGAAGACTTCCATTCATATGTTATTTAAAGGGCCAGAAGGTTTTTCAAGCGTTTTGGACTTGTTTTTCGACTTCCTTATCTTGCCTATTTCTAAAAGACACCATGGGGCATAAGTCACCTACTCATCGACGTATTGCAACACATGCCCGTCTACCTCGAGCCTACGATTCGTGCTGTTTGTCATCACCTGGGTCTTGGATCTGTTCACTGAAAGTCCAACCTCAAGACTTGCCGTGCTCAGGAAATTCATATGGAAAACATAGCAGATATAATAAACCACATTAGGGTAGTTTTCATGTTTTTGTAAATCCTCTGAACAAAACCAGACAGAGGTGTTGGTCGAGACTACATAAAACACAATTTGATATGTTTCAGTATCAGTAGCTACACGGGTTACACCCTCGTCAAAACAGACGTTTGCATGGCAAACGGTATAGGTACTTTTCAAGGGTGCAGACAGTTGCAAACCCATTGTTAGCTAGACACCTCTTTCATAATACGCGTTTGAGTGCATCCATTTCATAAAGTTTTTTGTAACTAAAGCTGTTATGTCGTTTGCTTTGTTGTTATTAGGTAATATGTAGTTGGTTATAATTGGAGAATTTTATTCACTTGTTTCGTCGAAGGATGACGAAACAAGATTTTCCCACGGCTTGGCTAGCATTCAAGTTTACTTTCGGAATAAATAGTTAGCCAAGCCTTTTTTTTTTAGGGATGGGAAATCATCCAACGACTTCTCCCGCTCTGGGCGGAGCGGGAGGGAGTGTCAGACTTCTACTGACTAAATCCCATCCATGTTCTTTCTGCCCTTTGTGTTCCGGAGCCCCGGTATCTCTTTCGAATAGTCCCGCAACTCCGGCAGACGTAGGCCCTTTTGGGCCCCTCTGCACTCTCTGTGCTGACTCTCTTTGAAGCACGCCTGGATCACGAACGCGCCGTCGACACGGCATAGTTAGTCTAGCCTATAACCAACTTCAGGGGTCTTATCTATCTTTGTACCAAAATTCGTCAAAATCGGTTCAGCGATTTAGGCATGAAAGCATAACAAGCAAACTCACTTTCGCTTTTGTAATATTAGTTAGGATTACTATTTAGTGTGGGCGAACGAAATATGAATCATCGATATGAAATTAAGATGGTTTGGTTTGGCAGCAGACACTATCGTTTTAAAACAAAGGACTGATGAACCTCAACGTGATCTACAAACCCATTGCGTTATTAGCAAAAAGGCTGAATCAAACTATAAGAAACCGCTTGAATTACAGATAAAACGTTTCGAATCCAATTTTAAGTTAACCAATCAAACGAAAAGAATAAATGTCACGTTTGTAAAATAGAATGGTAAAGCGGCACACATATCCAATGATGCACAAAAGAGAAACAAAACAGGAGACTACTGTACAACAGTATCTTCAATTTCACGCTCCAAAATTCCATTCTTGCGGATTGATACAATGTAGGTACTCAGCACATTTGTTTCCGAAAACTGTTTCTAAGCTGCGCGAAAATGATGGAATAGTGTACAAAACTTGCCGTTATGCGGCCCCACCTTCCTTCAAAGTTATAAGCTTGTTGTAACACTCGCTAAACTTTCTCCTGTACTTGAGTGGATCCTCTTCAATCTTCTGTTTTACTGCTCAAGGTAAATCATGGGTACTCGTTCATTAACAAAGCTTTAATTTTACAGGAATAAAATACTATCTTGCTTGTGCAGTCCCAGGTTAAACTTCATAGTGGAATATGGACTTCATAATTATGTATACAGTTAACAGCTCCAGGTTTCACCATAATCGTTGAACCAATTACAGGCTCGTAAATTCAGCATCGTTATTTCAAGAGCTAAATGGTTCGGACTGCAGATAATTCCAACTCCGACGTGTAAATGGAAAACAGGAACATAATTGGCACAATTTGTAACATATTAAACGTGAAAATCTATGATCCACATCAATTACGGTGAAAATTGGTGCGCTGAACAAAATCAGCATAGAATTTGGGCGTGAATGGAAATACATTTCCATCGCTCGTCTCTATGTAAATGCAGTACCGAAACGTAACGATGTTACTGGAACGTCGGTTTAATGGATTATGCTTTCTACATTCCCAATCGCGTCCTATGAACGTAGGGCGCCGTATTGCACTCCGCTTGCAACATTTTTAATATGCTGTAAAATTTAGAACGCTCCCCGATACTTGCATTTGCGGAAATGAAGTAGCGCGCGCCTCCATCCAGCTATATCAAGAAATGAAGCTTATATAAACGAGACTGAAGTTGTGATTGCTTCAAACATCTTCTCTCCCGGTCAAGACGATATTTTCGTCGAACGGTCGAAAATACACCGACGATTGATCACATAGGAAATCAAAGCTACGTGGACAGACGTTTTCTGACTAAAAGCCTTACGTTACAGACAGTCGTGATGCAGTCTGCGTTGTGTTTTACAACAGTTTATTGACTATCCGTTAGTTCCGTTTGGCTACAGTTAACGTGAACAATGATTGTTCACATTCGGAGTCGGTCACCCCCAAAAGAGTCCATTTCTCCACGTTATACGCTCAATAGCATCGACTCAGCCTTTACGTTCACCGTTTGTTGTTCACAGATATATAATAATAATAATAATAATAATAATAAATTTATTCAATTAAAAACATTTACAAAAAGTGTACAATTAGCTAACAGTAATACGTTAAACATAAAATTATAGCGCCTAAAAATAAGTAAAACTAAGATTTCATTATTACAGGTGCAAGCGATGGTTGTTCGGAATTGCAATGTTACGTAGCGACCAGCCCGATCTAGGTTATTTTTAACCTGTGTTTCAGGCCACCACTTTACAATCAATTACTTTGGTCTATCATAATATAAAGTTAATGCTTAAAAATTAAAGAATGCCTTAACAACTATGAGAATAAGCTTAATGGTACCTTAATAATTATCTAAAAACAAAGTCTATGTCACAAAACAAAAATAAACACTTACGTGGGGAACAAAAATATCATCATTCCAAAATTTCTAGAAGTTGTTCTGTGTCTGAGTAATGCAGTGTCACTAAATATTCAGATAACATTTTACTACATTTTTTATACCTTACACTATAGAAACTTAGTAACTTGTTAAGCCTATTATATAAAAAAGGTCCCAAAAAGGGAAAAAAACGATGAGCAAACACATGTCTAGTTTGAGGCTTGATGCAAACCAAGTCTTTCCTTCTCTTGTCAGAAGGAACAGGGTCAAAAGGAAGTGCAGTGTGCTGAAGTAGTACTATGTTTAAAATAAATAATTGCCGTACTGTAAGCACCTTACATGCAGTGTAGAGCTGGTGCGTAGGAAATCTAAAAGGGCGAAATGTAGCAACCTTAAGAATTGCTCTTTGAGCACGCTCTAATGGGAGTAAAATTGTTTTAGACGCACCGCCCCAAGAAGTTACGCAATACGTGAGAATGGACTGACACAAAGCTAAATAGACCTGTTTAATTAAGTTAAAGTCGGCAATATTCCTTAAATTCTTGAAAACATATATTAATTTACGAACTCTCGTACACAGTACGTCGATATGTTTACGGAAATTTAGATTTGTGTCAATAGTGACACCTAGATATTTTAAATGGTCAGCTTTAGCTAAAGTGGGGCAAGAACATGCGGTGTCAGCATACGTGCAACAATTATGTGCGCGAATGTTTAGATTAGTAAGCGGAATGTTAGTATTTTTCATTGTAAATAAAATGTACCTAATTGGTTTTATCTGCATTTAATGTTAGAAGATTATTACGGAGCCAATTAGACACAATGGTAAAACCATTTTGAGCATATTTATAGACCTCAACTCTAGATTTAGCTGAAAACAATAGAGCGGTGTCATCCGCATAAGATATTATAACACCATTTTGGAGTGATAGGTTGCATAGCTCATTAATATAGATTAAAAATAATGTAGGGCCCAAAATGCTACCTTGTGGAATACCAAAACTACTATTTTTAAGTTCAGAGCTTGTGTGCTGACCAATTTTAACACATTGATGACGATCGCTGAGATAATCGGAAAATAGTAAAAGTTGTTCTCCTCTTATCCCAAGTGTTTCAAGCTTGTGCAAAAGTAAGGTACAAGAAATAGTGTCGAAAGCTTTGGCAATGTCTAGAAAGATCCCAATTGTGTGCATACCATTATCTAGGTTAGTAGTAACATAGTTAGTCAATTCGTGGACGGCTTGGCTAGTTGATCTTTTGGCCCGAAAACCAAATTGACTATCGGATAGTAGTCTGTTTTCTTCTAGATATTTTATTAATCTACTGTTTATAATTTTTTCTAACATTTTTGAAATCCCTGTTAACACCGAAATAGGTCTGTAGTTATTCACACAGTTTTTATCTCCAGATTTAAATACAGGCGTGACCACAGCCTTTTTAAGTGCTTTTGGGAATATTCCTTTAGATAAGCATAGTTGAAAAATGTGGGTTAGAGGAGGGGCAAGTAGGTATTTAAATCGCTTAAGAATATTATTAGATATGTTATCCCACCCGGTGGCACAAACATCCTTTAACCCGTTTATCATTCTGATTACTTCGTTAACGTCGGTGTCTAATAAAACAAAAGAATTTATTGTAGAGGATGCCATGATTGGGTTTTGTTGGGAAATAACACTTGAGTTTAACGATTTTTCGGCCAGGTTTTTACCAACGTTAACAAAAAATTTGTTTACTTTATTGATTGCTTCGGATGAGTTTATCTCTGTTGATAGTAGATCAAGCGGAGGTTCGGCATTATTCGATCTAAATGTATGAGTTTTTACAAATTTCCATACAAGTTTACTATTTTTCCCTGCCTTCTGTAATTCATTTTTATCATATTGATTTTTTAGTTTTTTCAAAAGATTGTTACAGAAGTTCCGATACCTTTTATAAGTAACAGAGAGTACATCGTCATCAGGAGCGAGTCTTAATTTCAGGTGAAGTTTGTCTCTATGCCTTATACAACGAACAAGACCGGGTGTGATCCAGGGTTTAATACAACTATACTTTCCAGGAACAGTTTTAGTGAACGTGTTTTTCTTTAGAGCAGATTGTAGTGAGTTTATGAAATACTCTAAAGAACTATTTGCATCATTTGAATTATAAACAGGGTCAAAATTAATACCGCGTATGTCCTCTTCAAGATTTGTCATATTGACTTTAGTGTAGCTACGCATGCAGTTTATTCTAGGTGGACTTATTTGTAATGTTAGTAAAACAGCTTGATGATCGGTAAGCGTAGAATTAGTAACCAATGTTTTCGATGGATTTTTTGATTTTAGAATGATATGGTCTAAGCATGAGCCGCTCTGATGCGTGGGGTGATAGTGAGCTGGTAGAAGTCCATGAAATGAGCAAATATTCAGATAATTATGTACATGGGTATCTATTTTCCCGGAAGCAATGTTAATGTTAATATCGCCCAAAAGTATTATGTTTTTAAAAGATGTTATGTTTTTTAAATTAGTGTCGAGTGAGTCTAAAAATCTGTCCATATTTTGAGAAGGAGGTCTATAAATAGCCACGACTGCCGTGTCAGGAATAATTTTAATGATTAAACAATTGCTATCGAGGAATACAGGTTCTACTTTTTCTGTTCTTAAATTGTTTTTGACATAAACTACTACTCCATCATTCTGGTTTTTATTTCTGTCAGTTTTGTAGGAATAATAACCTTCAAGAGACGGTAAGTTGCCCATATGCTTCGACAACCAACATTCTGTTAGGACAATAATGTCACAGTTTATGTCTAGGTTCCGTAATAACACTTCAAAACCATTCATGTTTCGGTTTATACTGCGAATATTCTGCGTTAGCAGGGTCAAAGTTCTAATACCAGAAGGAATAAGGTGTTTACAGTCCTCAACATTACTGATTTTAGACTCCGACACAGAAAAACTATCTAGATCGCAAATGAGATGATTTGTCATTACAGTTACGAAATATAAAATAAATACAAGCTACCTGTTTATCTGCTAACTAAATAGAGTGTTAAGTGGCGCTCTTAGGCGCCTTCATAGTCTATTGAGTTTAAGTAGTTCATTTCTGCATGTTTGCGGGCCGGGCAACCCACATCACCAGTTGGATGGTCACATTTCCTCTTGAAGCGCTTACACGTTGCGCATTGAGGGGGAGAGGCTTTGCTGCTGCAGTCCTTGAAGGAGTGTCCACTCTCACCACAGTGGTTGCAAGTAGGACTAGTTTCCCGGCAAAACTTGGCTGCGTGTCCGAACTGCTGGCAATTGAAGCACCTGGTGACTATCGTGAAATCTCTCACAGGGCATGATGTCCAATTGATAAAAACTCGGCTCTGATTAATAATCACTTTTCTTAAGCTAGCAGGTAGTTCCAAGATGTAGTTGCAAGTAGGAAGGTCTTTCTTACCCGATTTATGGCTTAATTTGATACTCTCAAGAAAGGACTCACGAGTAACCTGCGGCAACTTGTCTGATAGGTTCTGCTCGTAAATACAGTCAAATACCTCCTTTTCAGTAAGGGTTACGGGGACACCAATGACAGCGATCCTAGGGCGGCGTTTAGAAGGTTCTTCTATTTTAAGGCCTGATGAAACCAGTTTTTCTGAGTTCTTGAGTTTATCAATATCGCCTTTATTTTCAGTGCTTATCAGTACCCCTCCATTTTTCACTTTTTTCAGACCACGGACATGAAGCTTAAGTTGTTCTGGGGAGATGATTTTTTGGACAAGTGACTTGGTGTCGTCACTTGTTTGGGTCTTATCACTGGGATAAATGGCGACTGATCTTAAATTAGCAGGACGGACGAAGTTATCGGTGCCTTTCTTCACCATGCTAGCATAAGAGGTGTTTTCGGATGGACTTAACTTAGCTTCTACGACCTCTCTGAATTGCTGGAGAGAGTTCACGACGTTCTGATGAGCCTGAAGGTGCTGAATTGTGGTATGGGCTTGGATCGTTTTTGACTTCAAAGATTGGTATAAAACGGCCATCTGTGAAGTCCCACTTGAGACCTTCCGGCAGAGAGTGTTGACACGGAGCTTCTGGTCCGAGTTCATCTTCCCATCACCGACTATAGTGCAGACCTCCTCATATGTTCCGGTTCTCCTGATGTAGTTCCGATGCTCGGTAAACAGCGCTTCACTGCCGTATATAAGTTCTCGTATGTTAAGTCAAAAATCTTTCTGATATTCGCAACAGATTCTTTTAAAAATGCAAATTCAAATCACGATTTCGGAATCGAACATTAGCATTCCGTTTCTCGTCGTAAATTCATTACAGTTATCTAGTCATATCGTGTTAACATTATAACTACTGAACTAGATTCAATTTACGTAAGTGTTATTGCGTGTTTAATAAGGCAACCAAGTACATATTTGCATCTTACTTCATCGAGTCAACGGCTTTGAATTCATTCAACCCAAAACGGTGAAGCGGCGACATTCGTTCGCCCATATTTGGAATACGCAGAACATTGCCCTATAATCTTTTATCTGTTGTTGTCATGGAATATTTTTTATCCATAAATACTTGGCAAGATCTTTAGGCGTTTTCCAAATAAGAATAAAAGTAGCGGTTCTAAAATAAGTTCAACTCGTTCGCCATGTTTTTCTTGTTTTAGTAAAATAAATAAAAATAGAACTCCCATTCTGGCCATCAATTATTCACGGCTACTCAGTTATTTTTTTGGATCCTTTAGTCATCCTTCAATTATACGCAGTTCTCAACGTTTTATATATGAATATTAGTCAGACTTTATGTAATACCTATTGATTGTTTTATAGAAGGAAGTTTACGCAGTTTTGCCAGCACAAGATAAGAGATTGAGCCAGCCGCGAACAGTCACTTTGTGGGTGAAGTTTAACTTGCTGAATAATTACTAAGCTAGATGTTAAACGGTGTGCTCTGCAGATGTGCAGATGCTAGCAGAGTTTTGCAAAGATTCCTTTCGTGGAAGTGTACTGGCATCGCCGAAATGTGCATTTGTTGCAGCATTCTGTTCATTTTTGCTCTTTGCCACTCTAATTAAATAAGCTTTCCTTCGTAAGTGCTTTAATTCAAGCTGTTGGAATGCAACTCTTGACATTGTTGTATTTTCATACACGTTATAACCACGTCCAAAACATTCACTCAGAAAGAACAATCCACATCCGATGTTAATTCATGAACCACGCGTAGGAAGTCTTACCATTATAATATAATGTATAATAAGCTACGCTTCTTTCGAAATTCACACTCTCAGTATCCTTTTGCCCTTCGAAAGCTTTAGAATAAATTATAAATAATAAGGGAACTCGGCAGCACATACTCCATTGTTTGCGAGACATTACGAAACAATATATAGGATTAAATTAGATGGTAACTTGATAAAACTCCGGTCTTATTGCGCCCACGACATCACACGCTGCCATAGACTTTCAGGTTGTGCCCAACTTTACTTCTTTTTTAACCAGCTTTGATGGTAATTGGAAAGTGTATGTTCTCCTCGATGACGCATAAACCCATGACGTCATTCGTAATGAACACGGCAGCTTTCATCGTGCGAAGCATAAAACATGACGTTACGGATTGTGGATAGGGGAACCCTTGTTCAGTGGATGCGAACGACTTGCATCGTTCACTAACAATCTCTTACAGGTCGAGAATTCGAGATATAATTTTATCCATGTCCCACATCTTCGCACTCTCTTCCATATTTGGCAATCGGTAACGATTTTCGCTTACTGCCTCGACCCGTGCGTGATTGGACTCCACTAAATGCATAATAGATGAGGTCTATAATAAAACCATTGAGTTTCCCGGCCGTTGCTCCATAATAATGATATTTTCGGAGCTTTACAGTTGGTAACTGAATGAATCGTTCGAACCGCGGTGCTTCGAGTCAGTGCAATATTTATCACAATCCTATTTAAGGTTCGAAGGCAGTTTAAAATGAGAAACTATATTTTAAAGCTATAACTCTCAGTAATTAGTGTACGTTTACGTTAAGCTATGACGTAAATACTCATAACGATTTTACTCAAACAATAAACCATGTTTAATGTTTTTAGAAACTCAAGACTGTCTTATTTAGATAACGAAAAGTGGTAGCCATCGCTCAAAACATTGTTAGTTACAAATTAACATCTCTACGTAGCTACATACACGTTTGGTTCAATAAGTAAACATGGTAGCTAATTCTGGAGCTATTAGCTGTAACATACAATGGATTTCACTCGGTTGTCGTCTTAGACAAGTTGAACGGTTGTTTGAGCTGGAGTAGCCCGTAGACAAATGAAGCTTCGAGCGATTGACAGAGTGCGTTGCATGCAGCAGATGAAGTAGAAAATGTAATTTCGACGGTATCGAACAAACATTGCGCTATGGAAAGCTTTCGTGCGTTCACCGTCATTTATTTTCAGATATTAATGCACAGATTACACACTGCGCCGAAGTAAATAGGTCACCATAACGCGGGGTTGAGCAAGATAACCCCCTTAGCCACGCCATAAATTTTATATTAAAAACGCTGCGCTGTAACCAAGATAGCTATACCATAATTACGAATAGGTACAGTAAAATTTATTGGCAATTCATATTTCTGTAACACGCTTTACTGCGAAGTGTCAGGCCTATTGTTCACCAGAAATATGTAAGGCAATTAGTAAACTGGGTTTAATTTCAGAGCAAATAATGAGTAAAGCCCGAACTCTGTAATTAAGAATTTCTGACAGCTTTCCACAACACGATCCGTTAGATATAATGCGAATTTTAGGCAAATTAACATGGCGTGGGGCCGCTGAATCACTTCACTTTAATTAGAACCGGAATCTTGATACCGTTCGGACACTTCTGGTGAACTCATGTAGATGTAACAGTATGCGTTCCGCGAATGCAACATTTAAACGCGACGCGTGAATCAATGATCATTCTGAATCCATTGTTGCGAGAGCTAGCGCTCGTGGAGATTTGTTCCAGTCAATCAAAACTCAATGGTTCTCAGTCCATCGGACGATGGATCATTAACACCTTCCGTAATCGATGCAAATTTTATTGGACATCGTCACGCCTCCCGTTGATCTCTAGTTTTGTTGCAGATTTTTTAAAATTCTTAGAACCACTTCAATGAAAGTCGTATATATGTGACACTATCACTGCTGCAATACAACAGTGCTAAACTGCACTATTGCTACTTGTTAAATAGACCAAACTTCGGACATCCATTATTCTAAGGGAATTAGAGAGACTTTTTCCTCATCACAAGTAATTTTTTGCCGTCTTTGGAATTTAAATTAAGCAGCTACTGCCGCGTGCTTTATTAATATTCGATAAGTAGATTCTGTATGTCAAATATTACGTAATTTTTAATCTAGTGTCACCATTGCATTACTATTTCAAGCTATGGAAGGGGATCCAAGAAAATAGCAAATGCAGCGGAACATACATATTCTAGGCGAAAATGTTCAGGCAATATGCTTTCTTGGCCCAGATTTGCCGGTTCGTCGACCGATTTCGTGTTGGGAACGCGTGGCTTGCATATCACCAGGTGATGCTCGCCTTAAGCCGGCGTTTCCGATGTGGGAATGGATATATTTTTAGAGAAACTTAAATTCTATTTCTGCAACAAGCGGTGTGCCGTCGAATATCGTTAGAAAATTGTTTTATGGCACAGTAAACACGATTTCTTCGTGGACATCAATCCGTTTCCGATGTCGTTGACTTAGTTTACAAAACTACTTATTTTAACTTTGTAAGACTTCAAAGGTTTGTAGCATCTGGAGATTTTGCGTATCTCGTCCACAGCGCTGTCTTTCGTTCGAGACAGAGGTTCAGAAAGCAAGCATAGTTTTGGTGTAACACGTGTCCTGGCTTGGAATGTACATAGGTTGTCTCCTTTATAATCATCCTATTAGGCGCATGAATAAAGATCCCCAATGGCGCACCTAGTGGATAGAGCTGGTAAATCTACCACAAACACCGAACCACAGTTTTCCAAACTCAATCATATTTTTAAGGAGTAAACAAACAAAATGCTTGGTTCCGGTTCATGAGAAGTATCTCAATTTTTCTCAAATAACCTCAGTCATTTAATAAAATTTTAAGTACCTACTTAAAACACTTCAGTAAACACTGGAGCTGTGAACTACAAGTTAAGAGGTTCAACGAGGTTGCAATCACAAGAGTGGCAGGCAGAAAAACTCCCAGTTTATGAAGTAAATTATAGGTCTTTGAATTTCGCACTTGGATGCAAAAAACCACGAAGCTAACTTACGATAACTTGAACAGGTGATTTTATGAAATGTAGGGAAAGTATCGCCAATGTTCTAATTCATTTAGCAAAGAGTACAACCGCTATTAAAATTTAAAACTCGCATTATGCCTGGAATGTTTTCTGATAATAATTAGCTACGCGAATATTGTACATTGGAACGAATAGGCGATGCTGTTTTAACTTTTTCAAGGATATTCGGCGGTGCGAGGTGTTTCGATTTTTGCTGTTTTTTTTTATAAGCAATAGGTTCCGCTGCTTAACCCGTGGTGCCTTACATTATTTTTTATTCCTTTGGAGTAGCTATTCTTTTTTATTCTGCCAGTGGCGTCACGCAAGCTCTTCAAGAAGGGCCACGTGTCCACAAAGGTGAGGTTTACCGATATGTTTACCAATCATAGGTATAAGATACTTGACCTAATTACCACAGTGTTATTTTTGAAGGGTCCCATCAGTCCCAGGCGACATTAACTATAGGCCCGGCAGTCGGCGGCGCCACCAGGCGCCAGAGTGGCGCTGCCTATGAATAGGAATGTTTATGTATGTATTATATTGTACTGCGTACGAGAAAGGAGGTTTTATCATATTTTTAGGCATTTGTTTTGGTTGATCGTATTACGGAAAATACTGACCATGTTATTATGTAGATACAATGTAGGTAAATATCACAGAAATATAAAAAACAGTTGTTTAATATGTCTATGGTAAATATACTATTGTATTTCTTGAAGGAACCTTCAGTAGAATGTTGTTGTTGTAGACGTAAATAGGTGTAGAATGTCAGAGACTGGTAAGTACCGAAGTATAAATATTGCATAGAAAAATCCTTAATTTAACAAAAAAATTAAGGTCAAAGAATACAAACAATTACAGCTACTGCTCAAATGGAGTAAAAAACAGTTGTTTATTAGGTATATCAGCTATGGTAAATACCTATTGTATTTCTTGAAGGATCCTTTAGTAGAATGTTGTTGTTGTAGACTTAAATAGGTGTAGAATGTCAGAGACTGGTACCTAAGTACCAAAGTATAAATATTGAATAAAAAATCCTTAATTTAACAAAAAAATAATGTCAAAAGAATACAAATAATAGGGAATATGCATGCGATTTTTTTATTTGCAAAATAAAATACTTATTAGCTTTAGTAAACAATCATGAAATTATTTTTTAAATACCTTCAAAGCTTCAAAGACTATAGTTAGAAAGAGAAGTCCGATACGTACTGTGACGTCAAATTACACGACGACTATACAGCTGCCATAGAAAACAGCGTTTTCGCGAGAGGGACAGATATATTTGCTAAAAATAATTGTATCTCGTTCGTTTTTCGAGCAATTTAGATTCTAATTCCACAGCTAGTATTATATTTTCGAATACTTTTAGATAAACTGTTCAGATCATAAATACTTTTTTCATGCATATTCCCTATTAAAGCTACTGCTCAAATGGAGTTTATGTTTAACAAACAATAGCACAAATTCCTCAATGGCTTATTTGTATAACATTAAGGAAATTGTATTATATATTATATGTTCATTTTGCTATGTAATTTTATTCAAAGTTACTTGAAAAAAATTTTGCCACATTTCGTCCCTAATAGTTATTCAAAATGGCAAACAAATATATAAATTTGCACACACTTTCCAATTCAAAACCTAAATCCTTATAGTACTATATATATTATACCAATTTTGCTTCAACTACCTAGCAGTGAATATGAAATCAAAATATTAATTGGAAGTGGTCATTCATTATATTACAAATATTTGAGATGCTAATTGACAAGACATTAAAATTGAATCAGAGGTTCAAGTGGGTTATGGGACGAGGACCGCGTGGTCCCAGACTCCACCTACATTTTTTGAGTGGTACTTTGGGAATATAAATAAATTACGTAAACAAAGTTAAAAATTTTGAAGCTATACAAAATATTTAATCTTTTCTACACTCACAACATTAAATTGAAATATGTAATGATCAAATTCATATAATGATGAAAATTTTGAAGAAAGACCAAAAGTCTAGATAACTATGATCACTTATTTAACTTAAATAAAAAAATAAGAGGTAAGTAATTTTATGAGGCTGTAATATGTTTTTAACCGTTTCAGATTTTACCTGGGATTTACTTACTCAAAAGCAGTTTCAGGATGACTTTGACCATTGTTTCCCTGTGCTTTTCAAATAATATTATTACCTTTTATTTTGTACCCGTATTAATGATTCGTGAAATAATTGTTGATCAAACACTACACAACACACTATTGTACATAAACTTTAAATAAATAAAAAATTGAAATCTGCTTTTTTGTTTACTGTACTTAATTTTTGTTGAGGTTCCAAAGTACCACTCAAAAATAATACAGGTGTAGTCTGGAATCGCAGTCATGGTCCTGAAATCACCTCGACCCGAATCAGTCATAGGAAATAGGAATCAATAACAAAAAATATTATAACAACTAACTATGTCATTGGTACTTAGACAATTTTGTCACAATAAGGACATTCAATTAATAAAATTACATGAAGGAAAAATTTTGACGTATGTATATTGTCATATTCAGTCATATTCATCAAAAATAAAACACAATATTATTAGAATGAATACTAATTACCTAGTACTCCTTTTTCTCTCAAACTATAAGGGTTCTATAGCCAAATGGCAAAAACGGGACCCTTATAGATTCGTCATGTCTGTCTGTCTGTCCGTCCGTATGTCACAGCCATTTTTCTCCGAAACTATTAGAACTATGCTGTTGAAACTTGGTAAGTAGATGTATTCCGTGAACCGCACTAAGATTTTCACACAAAAATAGAAAAAAAAACCATAATTTTGGGGGTCCCCATACTTAGAACTGAAACTCGAAAATTTTTTTTTTATCAAGCCCATATGTGTGGAGTATCTATGGATAGGTCTTCAAAAATGATATTGAGGGTTCTAATATCATTTTTTTCTTAACTGAACAGTTTGCGAGAGAGACACTTCCAAAGTGGTAAAATGTGTCCCCCCCCCCCCCCCGTAACTTCTAAAGTAGGAGAATGATAAATGTGAAAAAAATATATGATGTATATTACCATGTAAACTACCAGCGAAAATTGGTTTGAACATGATCTAGATCTAGTAAGTAGTTTTTTTTTAAATATAACTTTTGCTTATACCGACAGTTATATAAGTATATACCGACAGGTTTGTACGGAACCCTCGGTGCGCGAGTCCGACTCGCACTTGCTCGGTTTTTTTTTCAGTCTCTGAGATTTTAAATAAAATTTAGAATCTGCTCAATAAATGTTATTTTTTTTTAATGTGCTGAAATTGTCTATGTGCTGGTGACATAATATTTTGGAGATCGGTATTTGGAAAACAAGCTAGACAAGTCTAGCAGTAAATGACTAATTGGCTGATAGGTACATGACAACCTCTCCTAGCTAGCAAAGAGTTTTAATTAATTAAGAGGTTCTCAGTTAGGTTGTATTTTTTTTCTAAATATTTTTACAAAAGAAATTTAGTCACATGCAGTATCGTAGTATCCACCGTCCACCCCCACCCCCACCCCCACCAAACAAAGTAGATTGAAAACGAATATTATTGTTCTTTTGTACAGTTTCGTTAGTATAATAATTATACTAACGAAACTGTACAAAAGAAAAGAAATTATACTATAATTTATTGACAAAGAAACCGTAAAAAAATAATATAACTATCATTCCCGTGGCAATGGTGACATTTTTTTAAAGTAAACATAATAAAATTTACTTACTTACCAGCTAAATGTTATGTTTCGCCGGTATTAGCACAACAACTTAGTTTTCTTTAGAATCGGTGATAAATCGAGTCAGTTAAATTAAAACAAAACAATATTGATTGGATATTGTTCACAGTCAGTAAAGGGACGATTTTTAAATCTGAAATCTGAATTAATCAACAACAGAAACAAACGAAAATCGCGTCCGTTGACCCTTGGATATAAGCCAGTGTTATATATGGTGTTATTTTCCCGTGTTGACACTAACAGTACTAACACTAAATCTATGATTGTCCGTTGCTTATTATTATTTTGTCTCTGGTAACCAATTATTATTTATTTATTTACTAAATTCCCAAAAATGTCCTAGTGATAGATCGAATTATTTCGAAATCAGTCGTAAAGTAGAAAAATCAACAACCAGAGCGTATATGTTTTTGTCACCTGTTGATTGATTTGAATTACTGTACAATATCTATCTATTCATTATATTGCTGTTTTACAATCAATATTCCTTTCAATTTATTTCCGTTTTGAATACTGTGAATACTGTGATACTACTACGATGCTCAAACATCGGCAAAATTATTAATCGTGAATGCGTCCGTTTTACAAAGCAACGGGAAAATAAAATAAAAATGTCAGATCAGATGTTAAGTCCCACCGTGACGTAAACGTAATTAAAATACGTCAAGTTCATTCATGTTTATTTCATTTCGGCGCCTAAAACTTTGATTTTGTTTATATTTTATTCAAATCCTTTATTTATCACGCGTAAATGAACTGAAAACAAATAAAATGGAAGAAGAAAGTAAGTTTATTACACTAGAACAGGTAAACAATTCATCTTTTAGGTTAGTTCCTTTTTGTTTATTGGTGGTAATATTTAATTTCAGAACTCATTCGAAGAAAGAAGAAAGCACTAAACGGGAGTAATAGGCGTGCATTAGCTGAAGCTTACAATGATTTGGCGTCGTTTTATTACAAACACAATCGTTATAGCGATGCTTTGGACGAGTACAAGAGCGAGGCAGCTATATGTAAAGAGTTGGGACTTCGAATGGAATGGGGGACTTGCAATCGGATGATAGGAGAGATGTACATGCTGTTGGCAGAATTTGACAAGGCTCTGAAGTATGAAGAGCGACATTTAGGTTTGTAATAGTCAAATAAATTAATATATATCCAGATAAATAAGTAAACAATGAAAATTGGGTCAATGCGGACAGTACAATAAAACTCCATGCTGCAAAAATGAATAAAAGTCAGGTCTCAGTAAAATGCGAACATAGGAAAACAGTAATCTCTCACCAAAAATATTGAGAGTTTAAAGATTGACTATCTTTATTCAAATATTAATGTTTTCTTTCTCAGCTGTAGCAAGAGAGCTAAAGAACTTGGTTGAGGAGCAGAGAGCCATGGCAACACTAGGCAGAATATATTTATTACAAGGACAAAGTACCATTGATGAGGATGAGTCTAAAACCTCACTGAGAGCTGCTGAGAAAGCATTCATGAAAAGTCTTGTCTTGTGTGAGAAGTAAGTATTTAATAAATAGTTTTTAAAGTAAATAATTTAGGGCCTTTGCATAGCCACATTCAGATGTCAGGTAAGTGGCATACTTTAACAAGGTTTGATTTAAAAGTTTGTCCATAGAGTTTCTTATCCACTCTTAGCGTAAATATCTAAACTTTGCAATGGTCACTGTCTTGTCTGTAAAAACTATTTGATTTCATTTAAATAAAAGCTGTAACTTTACTTAATCCTGAGCCAGCAGCAAACCAAATGTTTTCCACATAGATATCTAACAATATGAAATTTTCAGTTTAAATGGCAAAATAAACAAACATGAACTGATGGACATGAGAGCCCGTTTGCTTCTCAACATTGGAGTAGTCCAAGAACATCTAGGAAACCTCGAAAAAGCAGTAGACTGCATCAACAAAGCCATATCAATATGTTCAAGCCAAGATTTGTATGAAGTACTCCACAATTGTTATACTACGGAAGCTCTGCTGCATTGCAATAAGAAAAAGGATTATGCCAAAGCTCTGAGCTGCTTGAATAAAGCACTGGAGGTTGCTAAAAGGCTTGATGATAAGGTATTTTATTGTTTAAACTTTAATTTAAAATCTTTGCATAACTTCTGTAAGTATGTTCACCAAAAATTTGGAATCAATGTTCATGGACCATACAATTATTCTATATGGACATTTTATAGCGATATGAGGTATTGGTAACCTCAGATGTCACATTTTTATGACATTTTAATAAATTATTTGTGAAATAAAATATTTAGAATTAATTTGTTTTATCAGAAATTTTTGTAGCAATTATAGTGATAACTGATGTATGAATATGACATTTTTAATCAATTTAATGAAAACTATTAATATTTGCACACCACAAGTTATGGTAGAATGTAAACGGCTCTCATTTAAATTAAGATCATACTACTTTGTACACCTAGATTCTGGCAAATAAATATTATCTTATCTTACCACCTAACAAGCTCTGTGGTTCTTAATACACTGAAGTCAAACCCATATGTGACACTAGGTGAACTTCGTCAGCGTGATTTTTTATAGCTGATATCCTTCCTTAATAAATGGGCTATCCAACATAAATATTTTTTCAATTCAAACCAGTAGTTCCTGAGATTAGCACATTCAATTAAATAAACTCGTCAATAATACTAAATTCTGTACCAATTTTGTATTTTTTTGCCTCGGCGTGCTCATCTATCAGTCTATTTTGTTACTATGTAAGTAGACTATGGACAAATAAGTATGAAGTGATATAGTATGAATAAGTATGAAGTGAATGTAATTACAACAAGTTATGGATTGACAGCTCATTTCAAGCTGACTTCACTTGAATTTTCTTAGTAACATAGCATTGCTGATAGAATAGCACTGCTGGACATTGTGCCCTGTCTGAAGGAATGAGTGCAGAATTGCTTCTAAAACAAAGAATATTGATTTGATGATTTTAAAAATGACTAACAAAATAAAGATGCATTAGGAACTTACCTTACTCTCCATTTTCAGGTTCTGAAAACATGTGAAACATTGTCATCTAAAGCTGATATTCTGTGCAAGATGACAGATTATCAGAGTGCTAAGCAAGTACTGCTCAAGGCTTGGAAACTGAAGACCCCTGATGAGGAGGAGAGTGAGAACATTGAGGCTAATCTAAGAGTTGGTTAGTATTGTTACGAGCTTGGGGTTCGTGACAATAAAAATAGCCGATTAATTAACCAAAAATGGCACTTTAATAATCAACACTAATTATCACTTTAAACACACTAATTATAACACACAATCGCACTATTAAACACTTCACTTCACTTAATTCGCAGTTGAAGATCGCTTCCGATGTTTGCTTGTATCGCCAATTCAATACTGACTCAGTCGCGAGCGATGCGCACCTTATAGTCCCACAGTAATTTCCAGAACCTTCGAGAATGGAAATATCTAGAAAGTCCGGGAACATACCGGTCCCGACTGACTAGGTGTCGAAACATCGAGAATGTTCTAGCATCGAAAAGTCTAGAAAGATCGTGACCCAATTAGTTCCACTACTCGATACTAGATGGCGTTAGTAGTACGTTGCGTACCCGGCATTAATTCTGGCGCGTAACACTGCCCCCTCCTAAGACATGCTCGTCCCGAGCATCGGTCCCATAATAACGCGCCAGTCGATCCACATGGACGATGTTAGGTGCACTTCTCGTACCTTTCTGGATACGGTAGGTCACGTCATTGATTTTTTTGACAATCCGGTACGGCCCGTCCCATTTAGCTTGAAGCTTAGGAAATTTCCCTTTACTGCGAACTGAATTGTGTAGCCACACAAGTGAACCTTCGTCGAAACCTTTATTGTTCATTTTGCGGTCATAACGAGTTTTCATCTTTTCAGACATTTGCTGGCCCGATTGTCTGATGTGCTCATAAATGTCGTTAATTTTGTTCCGCAAGTCATTCGCATAATCGGTTATACTGCGTGGGGCATCAGGTGGTATTCCGGTGATCAGGTCTGCAGGCAGCCGTAATTCTCTACCAAAGTTTGCGAAAGCTGGTGTTACCGATGTGCTTTCGTGAACAGCACTTCGGTATGACAGCAAAAACGGTTGTATATGCTTGTCCCAATCGCGTTGCCGGTTTTCCACAACTTTAGCCAGGTATCTCTCCAATGTCTGATTAAATCGTTCCACCATTCCATCCGATTGTGGGTGGTAAGAAGTTGCTCTCGTTTTATGAGTACCCATAACTCGACAAGTTTCCTGGAATATTTGTGACTCAAAATTCCGTCCTTGATCGCTGTGAATCTCCAAAGGTACTCCAAAACGACAGAATACTTCATGAACGAGTTTATCTGCAACTGTTGAAGCTTCTTGATTCGGAATGGCGAAGACTTCCGGCCACTTGGTGAAGTAATCCATTACAACCATGAAATACTTGTTACCACTGTCACTTTCCGGAAACGGTCCCGCAACATCAAGGGCTATCCTTTCCCAAGGTGCACCAACATTGTACAATTTCAACGCACCTCTGCTACGAGTCTGAGGTCCTTTTACAGCCGCACAACTTGTACATTTGCGACACCAATCCTCGACATCGTCACGACAGTGAACCCAGTAAAAACGTTCCCGTATCTTCAGTAGAGTCCGTTTAACTCCCATATAGCCTCCTGAACATCCATCATGGTACAGCTGTAGAACATCCGGTACTTTCGCTTTGGGGACAACCATTTGAAAATGACTGCAGTCTCCCCTAGCATTCTCCCATTTATGGCGCAGGACTCCATCCTGAATCACTAAGCTATCCCATTGTGCCCAATAGCTTTTTGTGATCGAACTCATCGCTGAGACGTCGCTCCACGTAGGCTTAAGAGCACTGGTCCTTATCCAGTCCAGAATCGGCTTGACGTCCGAATCTTCCTGTTGTGCACTTTGTAAGCTTTCCTTCCACTCGTTGCTGAGGTCTGTCTTGAGCATCCTCACAGGTACAGCTTCTTTACCCTCTTACCTAGTACAATGCTGCAGTCTTCAGGGCAAGGTCTTCTTGACAATGCATCTGCGTTGCCGTGAGATTTCCCGCTGCGATGTTCGACCACGAAGTCGTATTCTTGCAAGAGTTCAATCCATCTGGCAACTTGTCCTTTTGGGTTTCTAAACTGCAATAGCCATTTCAGTGCAGCATGGTCAGTTCGTAAGTGGAATTTCCGTCCCAGCAGATATTTGCTAAAATGCTGTACTGACTTTACCACCGCAAGCAATTCTCGTCTCGTGACACAATAATTCCTCTCTGGTTTTGACAACGACTTGCTGAAGTACGCAATCACAACCTCTTGATCGCCATTCCGTTGAGACAACACACCGCCAAGTCCGATATCACTTGCGTCTGTGTCAACTATAAATTCCTTGTCGGCATCAGGATACCCCAAAATCGGTGTTTTGCACAGACGGTCCTTAAGCTCCCGGAAGGCGATGTCGCAACTTTCTTCCCACTACAAATCTCGCTTCTCCTCGGTTAGTTCGTGCAGGGGTTTGGCTACATCTGCAAAGTTAGTTCTTGACAAATCGCCGATAATAGGAGCACAAACCCAGAAATGCTCTGACCTGCGTCTTGTCTTTTGGAATGGGCCAATCTTTGACAGCGGCGATTTTCTCTGGATCCGTGTGGATACCTTCTTCCGACACTACATAACCCAAAAAGTTAACTTGCCGTTTGAAAAGAGAGCACTTTTTCGGACTCAACTTGAGGTTGGCACTCTGAATCTTCATGAGCACACGTTCCAGGTTTTGAAGGTGTTCATCAAACTTACGGCCTACGATGATGATGTCGTCCAAATAGACAAGGCATGCATCGCCAAGTAACCCGGTTCGTACATGTTCCATTAACCTTTCAAACGTTGCCGGAGCGTTACACAATCCAAACAGCATAACTTTAAATTGCCACAGACCCTTTCCCGCCGAGAATGCAGTTTTTTCTTTGTCCTTAGGGTCAATCTCTACTTACCAGTAGCCACTTTTTAGATCTAAAGTGCTAAACAACTTAACTCCAGTGAGCATGTCCAGCGTGTCATCAATTCTTGGCAAAGGATAGCCGTCCTTCTTACCAGCACTACTGGTGAACACCATGGACTGGATGAAGGTTCTATAACACCATCCTTCACCATTCCCTCAATCATGGTTTCCACTTCCTTTTCACGTGCTACCGGTAATCTCCTTGGCCGCTGACGTATAGGCAACTCTTCTCCTGTGTTTATTTTGTGTTGAACTAAGCCAGTCTTCCCGATATCAGCATCGTTCGAAGAGAAAACATCGGCGTACTTGAGTAACATCCTCTTCGCCTTGACCATTTCGTTTTGAGACAGAGCGCTGAGACAGTCTTCTAAAAGTGCGGTCACTCTTGTTTGAGCATTCTTGCTGAGGGTCTCAGTTGATGGATATTGGCATCGACGCAACCACTCCACTTCCTCACAGGTACCCATCAGTGTGCCTTTATCTACCACCTGTTCCTTATCACAAAGGTTCAGCACACGTACCCTTGAGATGTTGGTAGCTGTTGGTGCAACTTTCCACGGAAGGTCATTGTCTATCCTTTCCACGAGTACACAACGATGAGTCTTCCCAGGATTCTGAGGAAGACTAACCGGCACAATCGTTTCCGATCTCGGAGGAAGAAAAATCTTCTTCAGGCTGTATATATTTCCTGGTAACGCCCCTTCCTTGAAACGTTCCTCTTGCCCACATTTCATAACTCCTTGACTAACGTCGATCTCAACGATTCTTCCTCATAAAGTCTAAGCCCAGGATGCAATCGTTCATTATATCGGCCACAACAACGTTATGCTGGTAGATTCTGTTGCCTAGCTTCAACTCCATCTCTCTCTCTCCTTGGACGGGTATGCGCTGACTGGTGGCTGAGACTAAATTAATGCGCTCTCGGTAGTATGCAGAGTCCCCAAAGAACCGACCTGCAAGTTGTGAACTGATGACCGTGCGAGAAGCTCCAGTATCCATCGTCAGCTTACATGGTGTTCCGTTGACCTCGCCCTTGATGATAAGACTGTTCCCGTCATGGGTTTGTGAGATCGAAATCCTTGGGGCTCTTTGAACCTCAGCCAGTACCGTACTCGTTTCCCTGCTGCTGTTGAGTGGTGCTGTTAGCCGCCCTAACATCTGGAGATTGGCTACCTTCTCCTTCTGCAGTTCGCTTAGGGCAACTGGATCGAAGGTGGCCCCTTTCACCACAGCCGTAGCACCTAGGGCTGCATCCTTTTAATTGATCGCGAACTGTGGCCGCTGCGAACGATGATCTTGCCGCACAGCTTCCACCTCTAGTGCATGGGCCGAAGCGTCCTTAAGTGTCCCGTGGTGCCCGAGCCTCACTGCAGCCCTAACTTCAAGGTCGCGGATGCCGTCAATGAAGGCCTGGACCAGGTTCCCTTCAATAAGCGCAGGTACAGACTGGTATGCCTTCCGCACCAGCTTCTCCACTTCAAGGGCCCACTGCTGCAGGTTTTCACCACTACGCTGCACGCGATCTCTAAGTTGCGCACGAAACACATGCTCCAGATGAGCGTCACCATAGCGGTATTCTAAAGCTTCAAGGAGCTGCTCGTAAGTTACTTCTCTACCGAGAGCTTCAAGGACAGTTAAAGCCTGGTCGCGCAGGCCTAAAGTGAGGGCAGTCATGGCAAAGTGAATTTTGTAGGCCGACCATGAAGACGTCCCATCGAACGGCGGCACCTTCAATCCACGTAGTGTAGGTGTTGTAGTTACGGGAGTTGCAATCCCATCTCCAAGTTTAAGGTAGCCCAACTCTTTCTTCATATCAGCAATGTCATTGTTACATTTGCTGATCTGTGTTTCAGTATCTGACAGGCGGTTGTCATGCTGAGCAACCTTATCCTTCACTTCCTTCATGTCTTTCCCGAAAGAAGCGTAAATTTCCATCATGAGGAGCATTTGTTCTTCCATGCGGCGTGCCTGCTCCTCCTTGTCAAGCTTAAGCTGTTCTTCCAAGCGACGGGCCTGCTCCTCCTGTCGGCGGGTCTGCTCCTCCTGTCGGCGGGTCTGCTCCTCCTGTCGGCGGGTCTGCTCCTCCTGTCAGCGGGTCTGCTCCTCCTGTCGGCGGGTCTGCTCCTCTTTGTCGTGCTGCAGCTGTTCTTCCAACCGACGGGCCTGTTCCTCCTGTCGGCGAGCCTGTTCCTCCTGTCGGCGAGCCTGTTCCTCCTGTCGACGAGCCTGTTCCTCCTGTCGGCGAGCTTGGTCCTGCAGCATCATCATCAGAGCAGCAAAGTCTGGCGCTAATGATGCCGGAGCTGCTGTGGACGGGCCGGCCTCCATGGTCGGTAGCTGACTTTCCGACGTCTGCGGCGTTGCACCACCAAAACGCCTCTGATCCGTCTCCTGCTGGCGTTGACTACGGGTACGGATACCCTCCGTGTCGTCCTTTGGCAGAATCGGCATAATTATCCCACTTCTTACACCAATTGTTACGAGCTTGGTGTTCGTGACAATAAAAACAGCCGATTAATTAACCAAAAATGACACTTTAATAATCAACACTAATTATCACTTTAAACGCACTAATTATAACACATAATCGCACTATTAAACACATCACTTCACTTAATTCGCAGTTGAAGATCGCTTCCGATGTTCGCTTGTATCGCCAATTCAATACTGACTCAGTCGCGAGCGATGCGCACCTTATATAGTCCCACAGTAATTTCCAGAACCTTCGAGAATGGAAATATCTAGAAAGTTCGGGAACATACCGGTCCCGACTGACTAGGTGTCGAAACATCGAGAATGTTCTAGCATCGAAAAGTCTAGAAAGATCGTGACCCAATTAGTTCCACTACTCGATACTAGATGGCGTTAGTAGTACGTTGTGTACCCGGCATTAATTCTGGCGCGTAACAGTATCTTGCATGTTGTTTCATTTCTTAAAGCATCTTTTAATGTCTCAAACTATGTCTACTTGCAAAATGTAAACTGTTTGTAGTAATGTTTCTAAACTACAGCGTTGACTCTGTCTGGACCTTGGTGTGATTTACAGTTCACACCATGCAACACATTTTCTTGTGTTATACTTTACAAACAAGTTTAGTGGTCTGAGAAGGGAGTCAGCACACCTACAAGGCTGTTGTGAATGAACGCCATTGATCAATTTTGATATTCATTGTTGTCATAATTGTTCTTGAGTTCATTAGGTTATGGTCCTTAGGTAACTAACCATGTTTTTTAGGGTCTTTATTATGTCTGCACTAGCTTCTGCGTGGCTTCGTCAGCGTGGACTTCACATTTTCATACAAAACTAGCTGAGTGCGAGTCAGACTGCAATGGGTTCCAAACCAATTTTAACTCTGCACTGCAGTCTTCATATAGCTTTTCCTGTAATCTTTAGATAGAACTATTATATGCATTTTTATCAGAATTCTAGTCCAGTATATATTTTCGAAGATAAGGGCATGGTCATTTTTCGACTGATTTCTTGAATAACTATAAATTATTAAAAAATATTATTAAAACCCTCACAATGAGCTGTTTCATTAGATATATCACAGGATACAGTTAGAAAACCTTTTTTTAAATTTTATAGTTTGATCCCCAAAAGTAACCAGCATTCTAAAATAAAATATTTACGTAATGCGTCCGTGTTTGGGTCACAGAAGTATCCAATTTGGTATACATAATTATGGATGTATACTAAATTTCAACAGCATCGGTCCAGCAGATCAGTTTTTTCCGCCTGAGTGACCCCATAAGGGTTCCGTTTTTTACGGATGTTCGGAACCCTAAAAGAATTCAGATCCAAAAATATTTTACCTAATTTTGTTGAAATCCGTTCAGCAGTTTGTATGTGAAAGAGGATTCATTTATTCATCCACCTGTCCTCGCAAACTTTCGCATTACAATATTTAATTTCAATCATTTTTTTTTTTTTTCAAACAGTGGCAGCAATGTGCTACACAGAAGACCTCTTAATATCTACGGACCCATCAGACCACGCTACCTTTAAGAAGCACTACGAAAAGCTAGGAGATGGAGCCTGTCATCTTCGCAACTACGCAGGCGCAGCAGAGTACTATCTCAAGATGCTGGACCACGCGGAATTGGCGGGCGAGTGTGGGAAGACGCTCATACCAATTTATGTCAGGTAAGTTCTTTGTGGGAGTAACAGAGAAAAAGGATCTCATCGTCCTCATCCTCCATTGAAAAGGGATCCTCGGACCACAATCATCTTGTGTCTGCCAACCAGACACTTGCCCAACAGTCGTTGAAAGTTTTCTGTGTTTGAAAGTTTGATCGCATGCAAAACTCTGTTTGCGCGGTACAGGATTTGTATGAAGATAGTTTTTACATGTTGGTGTAGATCTCGCTATTTCTCTAGAAATTCTCCATCATTAAACTGCTCTCTATCAATTTCGGCATCCGTAATCATGATCAATTCATTTGTAGGTACTGGATAAATAACCAGATATGTGTATTAGCGTTAGAAGAGTTTCGTGGAAGCGAAGCCAACAGATATAATAATATTATAAAAATAATTTTTTTTCAGCCTATACCAAACCTACAAAGACATGGGCGCGTACAACGAAGCCCTGGACTATTATGAGAAGGAATACGAACTGATCAAAGACGTGCCGAAAGAAGCTTTCACGACGATGTACAATATCGCTGAGACGCTGTACTTGGCGAAGAGGCCATATGGACAGATTGAAAAGGCCTGTTTGGAGGCTAGGAGAGCTGTAAGTACTATTAATGATCCTCTAGATCTCAATGGAGTGGATAGATACATAGATTAAATGTGAAAAGGAAGATGGTTTACTCTTACATAGTTTGAAGGTAATGAACACAGATACTGACAGACAAGTTTCTCGCTGTTTTATCAGGCAATCAACCAACTATAGAAGGACGTTGTAAACTTTTCGAAGCAGTGAAAAGTTATTCTTTTCAATGCATACTGTTTAATTCGGATTCTTATCTGACTAACCTAGGAATATTTTGGTGCCACTAGAGGGCAATGGCCGCCGGTTTCATTCAATTCTATTTTGTTCAATTACGCACCAGTCCTTTCTATGAATCGAGCTCGTTCCGCCATCTACGCCTCGCGTCGACCTGCAGTGATGTCGCCCGGCATTTAACCTATTCGATGGTCCTTTTAGTCCATTTACATGTGGCATTCGGATTCTCGTACAAAAATAAATTTAATCGCTTTACCTTCTTTAAGGCTCAAGAATGGAACAAAAGAAAATACGAAATCAGAGTATTAAAAAGCCTGCTCAAATATCAAGAGGAATACGCCGAGACTGACAAAATGGAAAAAACTAAAGATGACTTACGAGCATTAGGATACGACAACTTGGATAACCTGGAGAATTCTGAGGATGAGCAGAGTTCCGCTGGAGGCGGTGACGAGGACACCACTCATATTGGTGATGATATATGCCTTGACGATCTTACAGGTAAGGTGCTATGATAACTCAGACATTACTGAATGTGACTTGAGGTGTTTGTTCAGTTACAAGGTTTTGGAGGTCAGATAAGCGATCGCTACATCCCCTTAGAATGGAAGCCAACTCCAATACAATCCAGCGTACTTGGGAAATGCTAGGCTGATGGTGCTTATGATTTACTTTTCGTGATATATGACTTCATCATATTTATTTTATTGAAGTTGTCTTTTAAAGGTCATTGTTGACAGTTCGTTTTCCCATTCCTATATTTAAATTACTAGCTGACCCGTGCAACGTCGTCTGCGTAACATTTTTCATTACTGCTCCGCTCCTATTGGTCTTAGCGTGAAGAATTTTTCAAATCGGACCAGTAGTTCGTGAGATTAGCGCGTTCAACCAACCAAACAAACAAACAAACAAACTCTTCTGCTTTATAATATTAGTATAGATATTAACCAAATAATTAATTACTCACCAGTTTAAAGGGTTTCCGTAATCTGCGTTTTAAAGCTTGTCCCCTTTTGCAGATTTGTCGGACACAAACGAGGAAGAAGTGAAGGAGACAAAACATGAGACGCGCAAGCGAGGCAAAGGATACACCATCAAGAAGAATATGAAAGGGGAAACACAGTTGCATGTCGTAAGTTTTACCACAGGCTATTCATTTAAACTTCTTACGGATCAGATTTATGCAAGCTCTTCGAACCAATTTTAAAACAATTGATTGCAATGGGTCTTTCAACATTGTATGGCTAAATTGTTCTCAAACTTAACCGAACTTAAAAGCCATTTGGACCCTCAAGACCTTGATAATATGTCTTATAATGCGTACAAACGCTAAGACCGGACTATGGCATCTTTGAAAGATATGTCTAGGTATACTAATTAACGATATCCTCATTCTTCATCTTCAGGCATCGATATCAGGCAACAAGCTGCTAGTAGAGCGTCTCATAGCGCAGGGCCATCCTGTGAACATTCGCGACAACGCCGGCTGGCTGCCGCTGCACGAGGCCTGCATACACGGACATGTTGACGTGGCCAATATACTGATCAATAACGGAGCTAACGTTAATGATAGAGGAGGCTCGAACTGTGATGGTAAGTTTGGTTTTATTTTATCTTATACCGTCTCAGGAAACACTCCCTTGAAGTATATAACTTCATAACGAACATTACAGTGTATAGGGTAAAACCAGGACAGTTGCCCCAGGGGTATTGTTACCTGTTGCGGAATCTGTTCGAAAGAGTCACCGCGGCCCTGGAACGCAAAGGGCATTAGGAGGAACACGGATGGGTTTTAGTCAGTAGGAGTCTGACACTCGCTCCTGCTTTACCCAGAGCGGGAGGAGTTATTTGATGACTTCCCATCTTTAAAAAAAAAGGGGTATAGCTGCCTCGATTTTAATTACTCAAGTTTGGCGAATGAAGTACATGTTATTTTTTTAACCAATCCAGAGACTACAACTACGAGTACCATTAAGTTGACCACGTTGTATGTGTCTGTGCAATTGCATAGGAAGGAAAGTGCGATCAAAGTTTCTGCTGGATAAAAGTCCTTTTTCTCGGCGAGCATCAATCGTGTCCTATATGTAATTTATATGGATAAGGCAACTATCCTTTACTCGGGATAGTTGTCACAATATTTAAAGGTTCGCAAAAATCGCCTATACTCTGGAATAATCAAGGAGAATATTTTGTACTTTCTGAAATTTTAAGATTATGAACCAAAGTACTTGCCCATTCATAAAATAAAGTAGTTTGCTTTTTGTACTGAGAGATATGAAATCATTTCAAGAAGTGTGGACACTATCCGCCTATTACCCAAAGTTCATTGTAAAAGTTACATAGGAAGTTATAAATTGTACCATTAAAGAAACGGATTGTAAACGGTGGCACTAATTAAGTCCTCTCACATTCAAGACAGAAAATCTGTGCGAGCGAAAATGAACTCTTTGAGCCGACTTGCTCAATATTTTTTTACATTTTTTATGAACTAGAATGTCCATTTAGACTAGGATTATTTAGAACTATGATTTCTTTTTATTTATTTGGAATGGGAGACATGACAGAGACAAAGTCTACGATGGAGCAAGCTTACCCAGAAGGAGCCTGTTTACTGTAACTTTGAAGAGATTAGGGTCTTGATGGTAATTTTCTTGAACTCCAGAACACTTGCGTATTCAAAGGCTAATCTTGTCCCATCTTGCTTCATCCTGTAAAAGGTAAACTTAGTTTAAATTAACTTAAATATTCCAGGCATCACACCATTATACGACGCAGCAAGCAACGGCCATTTGGATGTAGTTCAATTACTCCTAGAAAAAGGCGCGATACCAACACTAAAGACAGATTTCGGCGAAACACCTCTACACGTTTTACAAAAATGGCGAACAGGGACCATACTAACAAAAGACCAAGAAACTATGTACAACAACATATGCAATAAAATACAAAACTCAGATAGAAATACTACTACAGAGATATTGAATAGATCCAAGTCAAAAACTCCTGTGAAACCAATCAAAGAGGTTTCTCCTCCAAGCACTTCGAAAATTACGAATAAAATCAAAGAACTAGACACTCCAGTATTTAAAAGACGAAATATAATTGATGACGATAGTGACGATGATGTGGATCTATCGCAAATTATTAGAAACGAAGCGGCTTTCCCATCCGACGACTCAAATTCATCTGACGATTGTAAAACTAAAGACAAGAAGTCCACAGGAGTTAATGAATACAGAAATGCTATAGAAGCTTTAAGAAATAGAAGTATGAATGAATTACCAGAAGTTGACGTAAAGAAGGCTAAAGCAAAACCTGCTTTGTTAGACCCAGAAGAGGTTGATGATGACTGGCTAGACGACGACTTAGGCATAAACAAAAATAATAAAAAAAGGAAACTGAGTGATCCTCTAACTACAGTAGCTAAAAAACCTTCTTACGAAAATATCAAAGACAAGATAGAAGAAATCAATCAAATATCTGAGCCTCTAATCGATAGCAATAAATTCAACGTCAAAAAGAAATCACGAGTCAGTGACGTGATTGATGTAAGCGAAAACAGTTCAGATTCCGACAGTTTTCACAGAAACGAAAATGTCCGTCCGAAAGTGGCTGCAGCAGAATCTATGAGAAATATAGCAAAAGAACTAAATGAATCAAAATCTAGGGACAGTCGCGACGGTATGAAACGTCGATGGAAAAGACAGAGCACGTTATTAAAAGCTGGTTTTCAAAGACAAAGAGAAGGCGACCAATCAAGTAACAGTGGAAGCGACAACGAATATTCCCGAAGAGATATAAACAAAAGACTGACGCCTACTGGCACATTCTCTCGGAAATCTTCGGGGGAGAACTTCCATTTTAACTCTAATGTCGCTCACAATAACGACGGGTTTAGTTTAATGCAGGGTATGAACCCTAATATAGTGCAGGCAATGAATGTGATACAACCTATCAACATTGTGCAATCGTCTAAGCATGGCAGGCCGGTGCAGACGCAGATTTTGCCGCCGGCGGCCGTCAAAGTGCAAGTAGAAGATAAAGTACTGCTGATTTCGTTGAAGTTGGATACGATTAATAAGTTGACAATCAGCTGGCTGGTTGAGGAAGTTAAATCTAGATATTACAAGTAAGTGGACTATGGACTTGTATTAGTTAATATTATACACTTCTTTATTTTATATAAATTGATCCACGTAAACTGGTTTACAGCTGACTCCGGTTTGACTGAAAGCCGACCCTAATATAGTTGAAAAGGCTGGGCAGATGATGATGGAGTTCAATCTTCCTTTTATCTTATTTTTTTTTTCATTCTTATTAGTTCGGATTTTTTATCCACACGGTTTTATCAAATCGTAGTAATCTAATAAACTAGCTGACCCGTGCAACGTCGTCTGCCTAACATTTTTCATTACTGCTCTGCTCCTATAGCCTTCCTCGATAAATGGGCTATCTAACACTGAAATAATTTTTCAAATCGGACCAGCAGTTCCTGAGATTAGCGCGTTCAACCAAACAAACAAACAAACTCTTCTGCTTTATAATATTATAGTATGGATATAACATTACGGATTTGAGATCACTGCCAGCCTATAAAGTTGTTTTGCTAGGTCAGACTTAGGGTACGATAATATCGTCTGAATTAAGCCAGTATCTAACCTGTTCAAGCCATACTCTCTTTCCAATGTTTCCCTCTCAATCTTATTTTTAACACAATCTATCAACAAATGTTGTACGTCCTCGATTTTATTACAAGTAAGGAAATTTGGTTATCTTAATTTATGTGGCTTGCACCATTGTAGTCTTCTACATATTTTTATTCCGATGACAACATTTTTGTTAAACATATATCCATTGTTTACTTTCCTTACAGAATAAAAAGTGGTTCCCACACAGCTTCTCGACGGAAATCCGTTAATTACAAACGAAGCATAATTTTGTTATCATGATGAATGGCGTAAATATAAATTGACAGACAAAAACCTCATCTGGTTTTTCCAATAAAGTGGTGGCAAATCATTGTTGTTTAGCTAGGGAAAAACCTTTTATGCACATCCATTGTTTTTTTTTTTACCTTTTGAATGACTGAGCACAAGCTTATCGGCGTACATCGAGCCACAAATTAATTTGATTTTGTCACATATGTATTTGTGACGTTCGTGAGGGCAAACTTTCATAACTACATTATGTGATAATCACGTTCAAAAAGTTTAATTGCTCATTATACTTAGGCAGGCCCGAACTGGCCATAGGGACATTTGAGCAAATGCCCGATGGGCCGGATGCCCGGTGGGACGGTGTGGCCGATTAGTGATCGACTTTCGTTTGCTACCTGTTTAAAAAAAAAAAAAAGAACATCGCCATATTGATTACAATCATCCTTTACCGTTAAACTACGAGCTAGATACGAGTCCAGAAGGGCTACTCTCTGAGCCCAAAGTCCGTAGTTTCGGGCTTAGTTGCAGGCGTATTCTACTCTGTATCCCCGATACCGTATAATTTTTTTTTTTTTACTGAAACATTCAAATTAGTCCGCCAGATACAATTCCATAAATATTTGGACCCGTTTTTCTTCACATCATGTTACACTACTGCGTAGAATAAATTGAATTCGCTCTATCAACCTTTTAAAAATTGTCCAAATGGAAGTTTTCAAAGTCGTCATGTTTGGTCCCACCATGTCTTCATCAGGTTTCCTATTTATAAGTTGTACACACACAAAATGTACGGATCTGATGATTAAGTTAAAAAGTGCCTTTATTGAAAATCAGAAAGTGGGCCTCTCAGCACGGTACTCGTATCTTATTTTTTTCAGGTATATTTTCGGTATTCACTCAGCAAGACGCACCTAATCGGCTATCATCTTATCGCCCTATATATGTATGTGGTTGCTCAAAACAAGTCAAAGGTTGTCTAACTTCTTTCGTTCAATCCATCCTAAGGTTGTCTGTAAGACGCGGGCCTGTGGACGGCGAGCTATGGGTGGCTCGCCGTCCGTCCGTCTTCAGATGACAGGCCGTGTCGACGGCGCGTTAGTGTTCCACGCGCGCCTCAAAGAGAGTCAGCACACAGAGGGGCCCGAAAGGGCCGACGCCTGCCGGAGTCGCGGGACTGTTCGAAAGAGATACCGTGGCTCCGGAACACAAAGGGCATTGAAGGAACATGGAGTTTTAGTCAGTAAAAGTCTGACACTCCCTCCCGCTACACCCAGAGCGGGAGGAGTCATTGGATGATTTCCCATACCTAAAAAAAAAAAAAAAAGGTTGTCTGTAGGAGATTGCCCTGTGCGATGAGACCGCCCATTGTACCTAAGGTTGTTACCCTTGTTTTTATAAACGTTTTTCCTGTAATAGTTATTAGGTGTACAATAAAGTATATAATAAATAATTATAAATAAAGTAGTTTTAATTTTACGAAGGTTGAAGGTTTCAGGGCCCAGGCCCCGCGCTTCCGGCACTGTGTAGTTTTCCACACTCTGAGAAGGACCGACCGCCTCTAAAATATCCGGGCCGGTTACGGGTCCCAATCCGGCCTCCTTAGGGACAAAATGAACACTGCTAAAGCCTTCTATGAAAATGAAATTACTGTGGTGATTACCACCCCTAGGGATGGGCGAGGAATATAAATATATAATATTGTATGTATATCGAAATACCGATATTTTTTTAATATTTTGTATCAAATTTTTATCAATTTCGATATATATTTTGAACGCAACTCTGGTTTCGTATTTAACGTTACTCAGGCCCACTGCGAAATATAATTGTTTAATTATACTCAATCATAATTAAAAAGTAATATTTTCTTCATGTGTTTTTACGAATTTCGAATGTTTTGGTAGGTATGTCATGAATGAAAACAGACGGTTTATCGATATATCGATATTTTTCGATACGCTAAATATCGATATTTTTTCACTGGTCCATCCCTAACCATCCCCTCTCATTGAGTGGTGTCTTAGCTGTAGGAACGGGTTGTTCCGAACAGAAACATGCAACTTACAACAATAATCTCTTAAAAGTTAGAGTAAACAGGCTCCTTCTGGGTAAGCTCGCTGCATCGTAGACTTTGTCTCTGTCATCTCTGACCAAGATTAAAGTCAAGAGCAAACCCATGTCAAAAAAAAAGAAAAAGACTCGTTGTTATAATACCTGAATTTCTTTCAGGTTAACTGGAGTCCGTCCCGTATTCAGTCTGATGACGTCAGACGGCGCGATACTATCAGAGGACGATCCGCTGAGCTTGGTGCTGTCATCTCCTGAGCTCAAGACTTGCATCACTAACTGGAAAGCTTCACCCGCTGAGGAGAGGTATCTAGAGTGCTGCGACGCTTTGAGTATACGTGAGTATTGTGATAGTTCCTTTTGTTATCAATAAGTAGCTGTCCTGCGCGGCTTCGTTCCCATCATCTGCACCTTTTTTATTTTATAAAGACCTCCCGGACAGTAGCAAACAAAAGAAAAAGCAAAATCGGCCCAGCCGTTCACGCGTGATGTCGTGATCAAGGAAAATAGGGATTCATTTTTATTATTTAATACTAGCTGATGCCCGCGGCTTCGTCCGCCTTACAAATTATATACTAAAACCTTCCGCGAGAACCACTCTATCCATTGGTGAAAACAGAATGAACATCGATGCAGACACGCGACGGAGGACTTTGTTTTATAATATGTAGTGACTAGCTGACTGGGCATACGTGGTTTTGCCAAACAAATAAAATAGCTTTTTTTAGGGGGCCGAGTCACCCGCGTCCGTAGAAGAATACCCTTCAGCGAATCCCTACACGTGGTCCCCGGGTAGTGCTAAACACGTGACACTAACCGCCTCCGTGGTCTAGTGGTTATACCACCTGATTCAGACCCAGAGGTCCCGCGTTCGATTCCCAGCGGGGGCAAATTTTTTGCTCGGTTTGGTTGGTGGTAGGACTTGTTCTAAGTCCGCCTGGCAAGCTACCACCATCATATCTAAGTCTGTTGCCATAACAACAATGTTAACATTGCATAGCATTGTTGTGTTCCGGCAGTTAGAGGTATGATAGCCAGTTCCTCTGTGTAAGAGGGTTCCGGGTGAAACTCGCTTCCATCTTCGGCCTAATCATACTTTCCATCAGGTGTGATTTGGGCCAAGAGTTTCCCCGTTTTGTATAAAAAAAAAATAGCTTACGACCGATTCTCAGACCTAACTAAAAAAAAATATACACAAAAATTTCTTAAAAATCGGTCTAGCCGTTTCGGAGTAGTTCGATAACAAACGCCGTGACACGAGATTTTTATATATTAGAAGAAGATTTTACCTACTTACTACAAGCAAAATATTTATGGCTTATAATGAGAAGTGAATTGAAAGACTACAAGACTCGCGACCCGGGAGACGCCTAGGTCCAGTTGATGAGGCGAATCTTAGGAGAGGCTTGTGTCCAAAAGTGGTTATCTCTCGGATGTAATATTGATAATGATGATTGAACTGTGGTAGTCGCGGTCGTATAGTGTAAAAGAAAGACTACAAATATTTAAAACTTGTCGACTCACTCCAACTTTTTATAACCACGCCTGCATAGAGCTTTTGCGCAATAGAAAACACTAATACATTTAGTAAGCTTTTATCAGTGGTAGAATGACAGAGACGTCGTCACATGACAGGCCATTTACGTGCCCGTAGCTTTGAAATAATGTTATAACACTACGTACTTTTTACTACAATGAGAAGGAAATTACTATCTGCATTTGTTTAATATGTCACGTTTGTTATTGTTTTCAGCGCCTTCCGAAGAAATCCAACAAGCTGTCGGCCGAAGCCACACGACCCGCCGAATAGCACTAGGAGCAAAAACATTATCATCGTCACAAATACGGCCTCTTTTCAGAGCCCTAACACACCAAACTCACATCACAGCCATCATGTTATCAGACAACAATATAGGAGACGCTGGCGTCAAGTACCTAACTGAATGTATGTGTACCATGAAGCATTTGACTCACCTAGACATAAGTAGGAATAATGTGACAGCAGAAGGAACAAAGGCACTACTAAATATGTTTGAAAAAGCCAACCGTCCTGCCTGCACATCCCTAGAAGAACTCGATATAAGCAGCAACCCTATATCAGACAACGGCTTCAGAAATATCTCCAAAATAACTCAACATATTCGACTAAAAATACTAAAACTAAATGATTGCGAAATAACACAGAACGCGATTAACGATTCGATTAAATCGAGTTTGAATTTCGATTGTTTAGAATCGATAGATTTGAGCAATAATGAACTGAAGCAAGGTGTCGTCAGCTGTTTGATGACGTCATTGAATCCGAATGTTTTGGTCGATTTGGAGTTGGACAACGTTGGCGTGGAAGGCAATGTTGTTGGCTGTGTGGCCAGCTTCATGGATTCTGCTAAGGACTTGAAGATCAGGAGATTTGGACTGTCTAACTGTAAATTGGTTGATGGACAGTTTATGAGGATATTTAGGTAAGATATTTTTGTTTATTGTTGAACATAATAATATTGACCTTTTCCTCGCCATATCCTAAGCCTACCGCATCGCCGGTTCCTGATCACAACACAACACAATCTGTGGATACTTTTGTCAATTTTATTGCGGCATTCCGACGATGTGACTTGCCTATTTCTATTTGGATCATAGCTAATTCTATGTATTTGTACTCTTGCTAATCACTCAATTGGTCAATTTACAGGAGCATCGGCCGCGCAAAACACCTGCAAACAATAACACTGAAGAATAACAATCTAACTTTTATCACGCTCAAGAAATTATTACAGCGGCAGCCCCCAGTTCCTCAAATAAACCTCCAAGGTTGCCAGGATATATTTAAATATTCCCCCGACTCAGATTTCTGCGTTTGGCTACCAGCAATTGATTTCGGGAGATGTATTCCGGAGATAAATGTCACTCCTGTGTCGAAAACAGATGAAGAAAGGGAGAGTTTCAAATTGTTTTCTAAAACTTGGTTGAATTGTTTCAAGGGTAGAGGCATGATTGAACATTGTGAGGGAGGTGTTATTAAGTTCACTGCTAGATGAGATTTATGTAGTTGAAAGGTTTTAAAACTTTATTTTGGTTAAAACAATAGTACCTGATACTGATCGTTAGGGTCAATTCACACCGAGACGCGAAAAGACAATGCTTGGAGACACCAATTGATTCGCGCGGCGTATAGTAAAACTGCGGGGCGTAGTCAAATTCTCGAGACGCAGCGCGGGCTTAGCGGGATCTGACACGCTGCGTCTACCGGCAAAGCATCGCTGGGACAGACCCTTTTAGATTATTTGTATTATCTCACTGAAACATATAACTTTTTTTGAAGTAACAATCTACATGTAGAGCTTATGTCCCATGGCTGGGCAAAGGCCTCTCCACACAACTCTCTCTTTTACAGCAAATAAAGTGTTACCTGTATTGTATCGCTATCTTATATGTGCGCGTCTCGTCGCGTGGCGTCTCGGTGTGTGTTGGCCCTTAGTTGAGAAAGTTTTATGACCTGCCGCCTCTGATATTCCCCACCTTTAAACTGTTTGTTCACATTGTAAACATGTTTTTTCTTCTGTAGACAGACAGTGTCGCCAGTACATTGTAAATTATATTTCGATGACATTTGATAATGAACTTTAGTGTCGATGTCATAAAGTTCAAACGAGGCGCTAGAGTACGCCCTGAGACGTTTGATGTCTACGTCGATGTTCATTCGCCTTTGTATTTTAAAGAACTCCCAACAAAGTTCAATATTCAATGTATGTAAGAAAAAACTTTGAAACTACGTAAAGAATATGACATAACTATGAATTAATTAATCATAATGAGTAAAAGATGTCTTTCGTTTTTACAGAAGTGCCTTTACGAAACGTGCTAAGTATTACAATTTGTAAATAATAGGAATAATGTTATAGCGTAATATAGAACTAGATTATGTAGGCTAATTTATTGGTTAGGTATTTTTGTTAAAAGAGCTGTTTATTTTGTTTATAAAATGTGAAGTAAATAAATGATTTTGGACTACATTTGAAACTAATGTTTAGATAATAAAATTAGTAACAACAGAAATAAAGATTTTTATTAAATTACCTAAACATGCATCATAATATAATTATCCAGTGCGAGTCTTTATAATGTGCACATCCGAAAATGAGGGAAACTATACCTCATTTTATCGACGGAAAATGATTTTTTTTTTTTTAAATGTTCACAACTGTTACATACCCTCCCAGTGTAAACATAACTTATAAACTAAATCTATCGTAATGAAACACTATACTGATCGGAACTAATTAGCCATCCTCATCAAATGAAAATAGTGGGAAAAACTACCCTCAATTGAAAATAAACAACAGTACCTGCATCAGGCAGAAAGTGAGGATGTCGTAGGCACCACGACATCCTTCAGACACTCCTCAAAGACGGGACTAATCTAGAGTTGGGTAGCACACACATTTATAAAGAGTATCGTGCGAGGCACTCTTTTTCTCAAGTGTGCTAGCACACTGTGCTAGCACAATTGAGGCGAGGCTGAGGGCCGCGAGCCCGCGAGGCGTGGAGACTCGCACAGCACAGTTGAGCACAGCATAGACTACTATAGAGCACAGAGACTCGTCAACTCGTGTCAAATCGTGTGTGTTCGCCGGCTGACCGGCTCACCGCTGTTCTGTCTCGCTCGCTCCCTCACGAATCGGCATTTCGGCAATGATCGGACGGAGTCGCTGAGAGATTTCATTACTGGAAATTCGGCTTTATTTTGTTACAATAAAACAGAAATTTGATTATAGTTTCGATTGAAAAGTTTTCAAATGGCGAGGCAAAAGAGTGAGTGACTCGTTCGTTTATAAAAACTCACAACACGTAAAAATGTTCTGTGGTGTAGCTAATCTGTGGTGTGTGCTAGCACATCAAAATAAAAAGAGTGAGTGACTCTTTTTAGCCAAGTGAGTAGCTACAACTGTGCTAGCCACAGACATATAAATAGTAGCAGACCAAACATTAATACGTAGATATATTTTTTTATATGGTATGATTCTTTATCCTTTTTTTTCTAAGTGACAATTCATAAGCATGTCTCGTTCTGTCACGTGTTGTCACACTGACTCATACATAGACAAAATTTGACGCGTAGCTTGTCTGCCATATTGATAAGCATCAAATGTTTTTCAATCGCGTTTAAAATTGATAAAATATTACTTGTTTGGGACTTAAAACACACGAGGACGGTAAAATAATATGGTGAAGTGCTGTGCGTATCGCTGTGACAGTGCTAGCTACCACAAAACACCTGGATTGACCTTTCATCGGTAAGTTTTGGGAAATCTTAGTGCTTTCTTTACTAAATTCAAATGTTTCCATACTGTTTATTCGTATTTTACATACAGTTTTTAACAAAGATGCGATTTGTCTGTACCGTTAGCCTACAACTAAAGAAATAAACCATAACAAGGACAAAATAGTCAGAAAGTGGCATCAAGTGACAGCTCAAGTACCTGTTCAATTAGTCAGGGACGAATTAGGCAACAAAGACGAAACTTTTAGTAAATTGCATTTGTTGTATGTATTTATGTAAAATATTTATTTCCATTGAATTATCAAATAAAGCCTCAGTTTAATGTATGATGTTTTATTCTTTTTTGGTGATACAATTCCAAAATACCTGTAGTAGTTTCAGTGTATGTACACATGTCATGCTAATATTAAAAATAAATTATAAAATCAATATTATGTTACCCAGTGTCTGTGTTATGGAGAACATGAACATAGGCATATGTATAAATACAGTATAGGCTACTCACATAACGATGAATTTTCATTCAGCAGGCAATAATTGAGCATACTATTATTTTTCCAGGTTTCGCAAGGATGAAAGTTTACGGAATGCCTGGATTAAAAACCTGAAACTCCAGGATTGGCAACCAAGACCTTCAAGTGTACTTTGTTCAAAGCATTTTGAGAATCACTTGATCGATCCCAGCGCTTTTCGAACAACATTACGTCCCAGAGCAATTCCTACACTGTTTACCGAATTTACTCCATATGTAAGCATTATGAGAGTGTAAGATAGAAGAGTGTCCCTGGAGTTTCTTGCACGTTCTTCTCCATAGAGATCTACGCTTTGGAACGTGCAAATAGCTTCAACTTTTTGGACAGACCGACCTTGACAATTAAAAAGTGCCTGTAAATGGTTTATTTGAAATAAATGCTTGAATTTTGAATTACATACATTACTTTTATTTAAAAAATCCTGATTTATTCCTAAACTAGCTTCCAGGCATACTAATACCTTGACTCTCGGTTCTACAAAACATGGCATGCGGGTTAATGACTGAAGTGCCAGTTTTTCTAGCTGATACTGACGTCCGTCAATGGTTTGTAAACACCGTCAAAAGATAAAGAGTGGACTGCTGCCCATCGTCCTCTTAAAATATTCCCTTAGTCGCCTTTAACAATAACCACGGGAATAGAGGGTGGTTCTATTCGTTAAGACTATTGATGAGTAATCTATATTTCATGTACCCAGAGAATATAGATTTTCAGGGATTTTCAGAATATCGTTAGATAACACTGGCAACCGGTCCTAATTCGGCCCTGTAATGATATCATTCCCTAGGTGTGCGTAATGGCTACGCAAATTTTAGCGAATGTTTGGTCTGCTACTATTTATATGTCTGTGGTGCTAGCACATGTGCTGAGTTACCCAACACTAGACTAATCGCCGCAATAGTAGTTTGCTCAGCGTCACCACCGCTGGCGTGTCACTTGAATTCAGAACGAACCTAAACATGTAAAAAATGGAACTCGTGTCATTTGTCAAGGTTTTGACATTTACTTGACAGCGAGCATCAAAGCTGATCAAAGCAAAACAATATAACCTCGACTTTTCGTTGGTAGTGGTAAAGGTATAACACGTGCTTTTGTCAGTGCTACGAATATTTTCGATTTTAGTGAACTTTTGTGTTGTGAAACTCGATCGAAAGTGTTCCTTGTGTTTGTGTTCTTGGTGTAAGGTTTGTTTTTCGTTGTAAGTGTCCTTTTTAACAATAATTATTCGAGATGAACTCAAAAAAGCCCCCTGATCCTGACCCCCCGGATGAATTATTTGATCTCTCCCCCGGACTAACAATTACCCTCCCCCATGACATCGTAATAACCCCACAGGACCCGATTATGGATACGGATACCCCTAGTCGCAAGAGGGCCGCTAGTTCGCCCCCAGTTTCTTCCAATGTCAAACCCAAGATTGCGAAAAACGTATTAGGCAGGCTTTCTTACACAGCTAGAGACAATCCACCATATATTGTGAATGTTTCGCTCAAAGACGAACAAACCTCAGGCACTGTGCTACAACCTATCAAGTTTGGTATGTTTTTGACGATAAATAACGTGAATAACGTACGTCTCGATGGGATCAAACGTATAGGCAGAAATCGTGTGTCAGTTGAGTTCAAGTCGCACCAGGATGCAAACAGTTTTCTCAACAATAAAATTATTTCCCAACACAATTACATGGCTGCCATTCCACAATACAACATAACAAGAATGGGAATTGTTAGGGATATACCAGTTGAGTGGTCAGAAGAGGAAATCATTAAAAATATCCAGGTTCCAGAGGGATGTGGCTCGGTTATCAAAGCCAGAAGGATGAACCGGAAGGTGTCCTCTTCTGGTGTGACTGAGTGGAAGCCCACACAGACTGTTGTATTAACTTTTGACGGACAAATACTACCTAAGCGTGTGTACAGCTTCTATTCGGCTCTCCCAGTTGAGCGTTACACTTACCCAACGGTTCAGTGTTATCATTGTTGTCGCTATGGACATACCCGCACACTTTGCAGATCGAAACCTAGGTGTTTTAAGTGTGGTGAAGATCATCCAGGTGATGGATGTGAAGTCACCCGTGAATTGAGTTTCTGTGTTTCGTGTAATGGCAACCATTTCGCAAATGACAGTGCTTGTCCTGAATTGGGCCGACAGAAGAGCATAAAAGCTCTGATGGCGGATAAATCGATCTCGTATGCGGAGGCAAGTCGGGTCTTCCCACCTGTTTCCAGATCATATGCTGAAGTCTCCAAGTCTTTCCCACGGAACAAAGTAACTGCAAATAAATCGCAATCTCAGTCCTCAAGTCCCATCCCAGTAACCCAAAATTCATACCGTAAAACGGTATTTTTGAAACCCAAACCCCATATCTCCCTTTCACCCGGTTATGATAGACAAGCTCACCTGAACCTCACCCAAAATTACTCCTTTTCCCCATCACAAAACGGCTGTGCCCTTCCAATGGAAGCTCCAGAGCCAATGCATCACAGACAGAATACCTCAACAAATATTTTAAATTTAATTACTGACATGCTAATGTCTGCTCTTGCAAACCCATCCCAAGCTATACCTGACCACGTTGCATCAAAATTGACCACTATCCTAAACTATATCCACAACATTCCATCCCCTGACATTTCTCCAGTGGAACGTGAGGAGTATTACTCCCAGAAAGCCTGATCTTTCTTTTTTAATTAATAAGTTTAAACCATCAATCTGCGGCATTGCTGAGACATGGCTCTTGCCTGGAAGCAATTTCAGGTTGCCGTGTTTTACCAGTGTACGCCATGATAGATCTGATGGATACGGAGGATGTGCCTTGCTCATCAATAGCAAGGTATCATTCTCTCAGATTCCTCTAACCTTTGTTGGCGATGACATAAATGTTGTTGCTGTGAAGGCTGAGGGTATAAATATTTTTTCTTTTTATATTGCGCACCCACAACTAGAATATCTTTCAGTAATTAGGAATTTATTATGCAGTGTTAGCGGTCCAATGCTTGTCATGGGTGATTTTAATTGTCACCATTATCGTTGGGGATCAGATACTTGTGATAACTTTGGCATTGGCTTGCTGGATATATTGGATGAACTCAATCTTTCCCTTATCAACGATGGCAGTGCTACGCGTAGATCTGCACCTGGTCAGAATAATAGCTGCATTGATTTAACATTCTGCTCATCCAATATGGCTAGCCTTCTCATTTGGCGTCGCTTGGATATGACCTATGGAAGTGATCACTACCCCATCATAATTGAATTTCCTACCAAGAATATCCCTTTTAAAGTTTCCCCCCCTCTTTTAAAACACCAATTGAACTCTGCAGACTGGGATTTATATGCTAAAATTCTGGACCTAAGAATATCATCCCTTCCAGAAGTTAACAGGGATAACGCCCAGGATTGTTTCTTGTCCTTCTCCTCCACCATTGCCTCCACTGCTGATGATTGCTTCCCGTCCAAAAAACCCCATTCTGGTAAACTTCCTTCCCCGCCATGGTGGGATAGGGAATGCACTAACATGGTCAAGGCCAGGAATGAGGCTGAAAAGACAGTCAACGGCAATATGAACCTGGATAACCTTATTGCCTTCAAACAGATACTAGCTAAGTCCAGGAAATTCCTTAAAAGGAAAAAACGCGAAGGTTGGTCAAAATATTGTAGTTCGCTGAGTCCGTCCACCCCGGTTTCCGTGGTTTGGCGAAAGGTGAGACGTTTTAGGAGCAGTTTAGCACCTGCCTCCTCCTCTAACAACCTCACGGAAGAACTGGGACACCAGTTTTTCTCAAAAATCGCTCCAGCTTATGTTCCAAGTGTTGAGGAAACCAGTGTTGACATTTATGATGCAGACAACATTGACGAACCAATGAACATGTCTTTTAGCTTGGAGGAGCTAAAAACTGTGCTATCCCACGTCAAGGACTCCGCGCCGGGAGTGGATGGATTCCCGTACTCCTTTATTTCTAAAGCTGGTCCAAAAACTCACAAATATTACCTGGACCTGGCTAATTTCTGTTTTATTTCTGGCTACATTCCCACAGAGTGGAAGGTTCAAGTTGTCATTCCGATCCTAAAACCAGGCAAAGATCCTAGTGATCATTGCTCATACAGACCTATTGCCTTATCGTCCATACTCATCAAACTTTTGGAACACTTAATTAAAAATCGATTAGTGTGGTTGGTGGAAAACAGGAAACTGCTCCCAACGACTCAATTCGGCTTTAGGAAAGGTCTGGGCACAGCTGATAGTGTGGGTATCCTCACGTCAGAGGTCCGGCTGGCCCTTAGTAGGAATGAGTCTGTGGTTGCTGTCTTTCTGGATATATCAGCTGCCTATGATTCGGTTCTCCTCCCTAATCTCAGGCAAAAGCTGCATGAGCTGAGAGTCCCGGCTAGGATTTGTCGTATTATTGGTAGCATTTTTACCAATCGCACAATTCAATTGAGAATACCAGGGGGTGACTCTGAACAAAGATCGGCCTGGAGAGGATTACCCCAAGGATCAGTTCTCAGTCCCCCATTATATAACATTTATACAGCCAACTTGCCCTCTTCCCTTAATTTTGACTGTAAAATCCTTCAGTATGCTGACGATATTGCACTAATGGTATGTGGCAGTTCCATTCAGGATGCCGCTCTTTCGATGAATGTCTCTCTGGCCTCATTAAACCAATGGCTGCTTGACAATGGTTTGTCCTTAAGTGCTCCAAAGAGTAAAGCTGTCATTTTTACACGCAAGCGTTCTGTGCCTCCAATAGATATTAACATTAATGGTCAAAGCATTCCAGTCGAAGATAAGGCCAGGTTTCTGGGAGTAACTCTAGACTCAAGACTGTCTGGGGTCGATCACATCAACAACACGGTCAAAAAATGTGAACGTTCTGTGTCGGTCCTTAAGGCTTTGGCTGGGGTATGGTGGGGAGCTCACCCCTACACCCTTAAACTGGTCTATAATGCGCTGACCAGAAGTGCTATGGATTACTGCAGCTACCTTCTTGAGCCCTGTAACAAAGAAGCGCTTAAACAATTAGATAGCATACAGTCCAAATGCCTAAGAATTGTCGTTGGGGCTATGAAATCATCTCCCATAAATGCGCTGCAAGTGGAATGTGCAGACCCACCCCTACACCTTAGGAGACAGTATTTGGCAGATCGCTTCCTAACTAAGGTATTTTCCCTCTCATCCCATCCCTTGATCCCAATTTTAGAACTAATTGACCTTTCCCTTAATAATTCTTCCTATTGGAACCATAAAGTGGTTCCCCTATTGTTAAATAGGTACAGAGAGCTTAAACAACTCTCCGCGCCTATTTGCCAATACCCTACTCTTCCGGTCTTCTCCGCCGCATACGAGGCGATTCATTTCGAACCAAAAGTCGTTTTGGGATTAGGTTTATCTAGGAATTCTCAAGACGCTAGACATGACTTTGAGTCAGCTGTCAAACGTTATTGGGAAGGATGGAATTTCTTTTTCACGGATGCTTCAAAATTCTCTGAAACCGAATGTACTGGTGTGGCAGTTTATTTTCAAAATTCCAAAATAGCTTTACTTTTTCAATGCCCACCAGAAGCATCAGTCTTTACAGGAGAGTGTATTGGTATATTAGAAGCCATACACTATATTAAATCTCATCAGATAACAAGGTCAGTAATTTTCTCAGATTCCCGTAGTAGCATTCAGGCCCTTAAACAAAATCAACTTCACAGTAAAATTAATAGTCAAATCATTATAGATATAAAGAACTTGTTATTTGATTGCTCCCAAAACGGCTTGGACATCGAGATAACCTGGATCCCCGGTCACTCGGGTATTGTTGGCAATGAGTGCGCTGATTCGTTAGCAAAGTATGCCACATCGAATCCGGTTGATCAAAAGCACTACGTAGCGCATAACTACGATTTGCGGAATGGTGCCAAACCCAAGTTATTTAACTCGTGGACTGAAACATGGAAGACGACTTCTAAAACCAAGGGCCTCTACTACGCTGCCATACAGCCTGAAATCCAGCGTAGGCCTTGGTTTTTTAAATATCCTAAATTGTCGAAGAGAACTGTTTCGTCCCTCTGTAGACTCCGACTTGGACATTGTTGTAGCCCTGTGTTCCTGAACAAAATCCACGTCCGGGATAATTCCCTGTGCGAGTGCGGCCTTGCGGATGGTACTTTAGACCATATTTTCTTCTGTTGCTCCCTAAATAATAAATCCTTTGACCTATATAATAAAATTTCCAAACTTAACATTCCCCTCCCAACCAACTTTCATACCCTCCTTTCCCACTTCTCCCCTAAACTAATCAACATTTTGGCCACATTCATTAACGAGAATGACTTAAAATTTTAATTAGTGCGTAACGTGTGTGTAAATAGTCTATAAATAGTATAAACTAGTAGTGTTGTAGTGTGCTTGTAAATTAGATTATATGTTTTACTAACCCATGTGTTCGTTTCAGCTACACTAACACCTACCACGAAGTAAAACGGAAAGTTTGACGGACTGCCTCTCTGTGCTACCGTCACCACGTGACACTGGCAGAATAGTCGGAACCGGCTCAGTTGCCATAAATATAAAAAAAAAAAAAAAAAAAAAATATAACCTCAAAAAAGAAAAAGTCACGCGAACGCGAGCAGAAGCCGTGCTAGTATTATTTTAGTTTCTGTGTACCTAACATAAAAATCATCAAAAATGGCTGAACAAGTAAATCAACGTATTGAGGAGATGATCAATGAGTTGGAGCAGATGCGCAGAACTCAATTGTATGACGACGAGGAAATTAAGTAAGTATCACAAACAACATTCATTCATAGTAGGTAGTGCATTGTGAATTTACAAAACATAATATTCAGTAAAAATTGTGTTTCATGCCGCATAACAATGGTATTGTAATCAGCTTGGGATTATTGAGAAAATTGTAGTTAATACCTTAATTTTACGTTTGGAAAAACAGGTGTAAGGGCTCAGAAAGGGTTGTTTCACTGTGAGAAGTGTAGGTATGTGAGCCTAAGCAGCAAATATAATTGAAACGATCCAGAAGTAACGTTATTCTTTATGACTTCTTACAGAGAAATATCAAGAAAAAGAAAAGAATTTGAATACCACATCCAGCGAAGAGTCAAACAAAAGGAGGATTTTGTACAATATATAGCCTATGAACTGGCTCTTCTTGAAGACATATCTCTGAGACGAAAGAAGGCTCAAATGAGTGAAAAGAAAAAGGACATAGAGTATGCCATAGCTAAGCGCCTGAACAAAGTGTTCAAACAGTTTATATACAGATTTCAGGATGATATTGAAATATATTTCGAGTATATTAAGTTTTGCAGGAGTGTTGGATTTGATTTTGCAATTTCTGGGATTATAGGACAAATGTTACAGGTATAACTAATTGAAATCATCTGAGTCTTCAACCTAGTTATCCCATGCTTTCTAAGATCTGAATATCCATGACTAGTGAGCTTTTCCAGTTTCACACAGGTGGAAATTATATAAACGAACCTATCTTGTTTTCTTATCCGTTTGTATCAGTGAAACCTTTATCAAAATCTATGGCATGGTTTAGAACATGGCTAAAACAGGCAGACTGCAACTATATTCTTTTTCTATCATGTATTTTGGTAATAATGGATTAATGGCCATAACTCTTATAAATCAATCCATAGTATACTGAAACATGTCACCTTTGCATGAGACAGTTTCCACCTTTCACAAAGCTGTAGAATTTTTGCCACTTCTGACTATCTGCAATCATCCCTTGAATTATGAGCAGTTTGTTTGTTTAGTTTCTGGTAATGCAAAGTTGTTTATCTAGGGGGATCACCTGCTTTATATTTATGGCAGCGTACTTGTCAAGGTCTTTTACAGCTAACCTTTTAAGCTGCTACCAAGGACATTAAACAAATAACAGCAAACCTTTTTTTGCAGATCCATGGAGATAAACCAAAAATCTGGCAGATGGCAAGCAAATGGGAGAGCAAGGAACAGAACAGTCTGGATAATGCCAGAAACTTCCTGCTAAAAGGGGTCCAGAGACACCCTGACTCTGAAGTATTGTATCTGGAGCTGTTTGATATTGAACTGATAGCTCTTACATTTAAAACTGATACTGAGGAAGATAGGGTAAATATTGCTTTTTTTAGTAATCAAGGTTCTAAGGTACAATCTTTCATCATGTGAAAACCTCATGGTTACGAAGTTGTCCTCAGTCTTGAACTCTCCTCGTTCCTATTTAAATTGGAATACTTTTGCTGCTATTATCTTTTCCCATATGAGTGGTTCAATGTGTGTGTGCTATACTTATAAAAACTGCTTGAACTTTTGTTTGGACTTATGAATACAATTACAGGCATTAAAATTGATTAAGTTAATAAATTGATTTAGCTATCATAATAGTGAAACAAAAAACTACATTGCTAAGTTAACATTGTCTGTTTAACTGATTATCTCACTGTTAAATTTATGCTTTTAGGAAAAACAAATAAAAAGAGCAGATATTGTTTGGAGAAATGGGGCAAAAAATATTCAGAATGTGAAATTCCTCTTCAGTATTTTTGACCTATGTAGGAAGTATGAAATAAAGGAGGCATTTGTTGACGACGTAAAAAAGGAAATATGGTCGAGGCGGGATAATAAAGACGTCTGGTCCTACATAGCCTCTAGGGAGTTGGAAGTAAGGTTTTTTGAAGTATTTTGCATGTCATATCAGTCTGAAGATGATCAAGATGGTCCAACGCCAGTAAGAATGCTGATGGTGGCAGTATGTACAGAGCAATCCACACTGCAAAAGGCCGCATGACTTGGAGATGCATTGTATGTGGTTGCGATACTTAGCAGTGAAGGAATAACGAAGAAGAGTCCAGCCTGGAGTGCATATTTGGTGCTTTCCAGAAGCTGTGAGACATCTGATGCTTTCTTCTGCACATCCTTATGTCTGCCTGCTACATGAGCTGATAAGCACCAAACTCGTAGCTTAGTTCTGGACCAACTCACTATAGATTGCCATCACAGCGAAGCTGGCTATTCCAGATAGAATTCCTTCTACACTTAAAATAAATTGTTTTCCGAAAATCTTTTCTGTACCTTCATTGACTCAATATTTTTTTTAGGGTTGCCACTGGGAAGAAGTTGAAGAATATGTTGATGAGGTAGACAATTTTTCGCAAGAAGTAAATAATTACATTGCTGTTTATGAAGAGGCTTTGCAACAGGTTTGTATGACAACATAAAGATTTAACAAATATATTCAATTGATTTTCTATACATTTTCTTTTCTCATACTGGCCCCAAGCCTAAGTTCTTTCAGGAATTCTCTCCCGCGCCACCTCAACATAAAGAGATAATTTTCCTTTTTTTAGTTCCCGGATGAAACATTGTGCACAAAATACATACACGGCCTCCTTGGTGCCAATGATAGTGTATGCAGTGACCACCAGAAGATAAATGCAGTGAAACATGCTTGGAAGTATGGCCACGAAAATGGACTGCTGTCTAATGAAATGTTTGCTTTTGGAATTGAAATTTTGAAATTGGAAAACGAGACATCTACTAAGGATTTAGTAGAGGTACTTTTTATTTAAAAAAAAATATTTGCTTGAAAATGTTGCATGTTGTGTGATATTAGGCTTGATATTTCTCTATTTAGCTGTTATTAAAAACTTTAATAACAGGTGAAAAACCCATTTGATATTCCAATACAAGTTCCTTTCTTATTTTGTCTCACACTTGGTGACTCGGTACTGTTTGACTGGTTGCCAATGGCAATAAAAGTTGAGAAAAGGCTAGGCAGATAAGATATAGATGTCTCGCAGCAGATCGAAGGCCACCCCTTGGTGGCCTTCGATCTGCTGCGAGACATCTATATCTTTCCTTCAGGAGCTTTTTCAATTTCTTCATATTTGAATATGCATAAATAATAATATGGATTTGACTTGTAAGCACCTGGTTTCTAGAAAGAACTTATTGAAACATCGGCTTTTGTTAATTCATTCCAACAATGGCAGTAGCCATGTTAATGATAATGGGGATATGGCGATTTATTGCTTTATTGTTGTAGAAACTGTTCCTAAAATTCTTTGGGCCAGGCCTAAGTTTCCTTGGTTTTTGTTTCTCACTTATTTTTTATTTTAGATATTAGATTCAGCAGCAAAGAGGAATCCTAAGCTTAGATGTGTATGGGAAGAAAAGATACTTCTGAATAAACCAGATGAAAAGAAAATGTTATCTGTGCTTCAAGAAGCTGTGAAACGGTTGAAATCAGATGATTTGTTACATCTTTACAATTTAGTGTTGGATAATGTGGAGACTGATGTTGCAGTAAGTCTCAAATTATCATGCTTTGAGGAACAATCATATTGTAATCTATATCTAACTGCCAATTTAATTATGGTATTTTTTTCAGTTGAAAAACCTGTACATAAAGTTCCAGAATTGCGAAAATGCTGTTCTGCTAGCTATCAAACCTAAACTCCTACAGAAAATGTATGAAAACAGTGGACTAAAGGCTGCAAGAGATTTGTATGAAGACTTAATTAGGACTCCACCAACTCAGATTGAGGTGCACAGGAATATGATCGACATTGAGATGGCACAGGAGATACCAAATGTTAAGAGTATTAGAAAATGCTATGAATGTGCAGTTCAGCATCACGGAACTGATAATGTGGACGTCTGGATGAAATACATGATGTTTGAAACTGAGAACAATGCTCAGGCCACACCAGCTATCTACAGAAGAGCTGTAGGCATGCTGAAAAAAGATCTTGTTGATGAATTCATAAGAGCACAGACTTTAGCAAAAATAAAATAATTTTGTATTTAGAATCAGGGGTTTTATTACGATAAGTTATCTAAATGGTACAACAGAGAAGACTGATATCTTATGTCTTATCATAAACCTTGGAAAAGTCAAAATATTGCACAGTAATGGTTATGGACATAATTTAACAACTTAATAATTATTATAAAATGACAAAGCAACTGACAAATAAAATATATTTATTTAATAATAACCACTCCTTGGACTTGACAATCTAGCATAACGAATATCCACATGGTACACCATTTATACTAAATTATTTACACAGTTCATTGTACATATTCTCTCGTTTTCTACTACAAGGTTGAGTCTACTTTGGTGATCATGGAATAACACTTAGCTAATTAATAAACATAAATGCAAATACATTAGGAAAGTGTGACTACTGCATGGCTGCAATCGGGGCAATATAGTACCTAAAGATTAGGGAGGACCCACGCTTGTGTTGCTTGTTCCTCAATAGGTCCCTCCAGCAAGCTTGCCAAGATGGATACTTGGGCATTGCTGGAGGATTGCCTGCCGAGAGGCTGCAGCCCCCAACAGCCATGCAAGTAGACACCACAATCAATGGATAAGTAAGAGTACTAGTCACAAAAGTGAGCAACGGTACTGTGTAGTATCGTAAGTCTTTAGTTTTGACCAGGTATTTGTTCACATAGTATGCCAACATACCTGTCACGGCAACACAAGTTAAATCCCCAAGCAGTTTGGGAATAATTCCATGGAAGAATCCACGGATTCCATCCTCTCTATAGATGGACACTACTGCACCTACCAAGGAGCTGTAGTGTTCCTCTTTTCCAATAAAAGAGGCCATCATCCTGACAGATACAACATGGAATGGATAAGACACGATGACTGAAGCTGTGTGCATTATCATGTCGCGGCGCCCCAGCTTGATATAATCTTCAATTTTAGGGTCCTCATCAGTGACGATGTTGGGAGGGTCATTGATTTCAGGCAAGTCGATGCCCATCGCATAGATTACCTTGGAGGTGAGCTGACTGGACGCAATCAGCCCGAGCACTCTTGCCGATAAGCCTCTGTAGCAGCCGAAGAATCCGTCTGATGTTTTTATAAACTTGATGTATTGGAAAACGTTAGGTAATATCATGGCAGGGCGTCCAAACAGAGTCGTAGATCGGCGTGGCGGCAAGGGCTCGTACCCAAGTTGTATGAGTACCTTCGCATATTCCATGGGATGGCATATCGTTGTTACAAGTAATTGTGACGGCAGCGCCGCTATTTTTTCCTTTTCAATTTCGTCCATGTTATGAGTAAATGACAATACCGTGTTCTTCTGAAATCAAATATGATTGACTATAGACAACATAACTCCATAAACGTCAAAATAAAGATGTGTTGCCAGAAAATTATTTAGTCTATGATATAATACAGCTTTTGTTCATTTCTCATTCATTTCACACCTCAATGATTACTTTTAAGAGCTATCGCTAAACAGCTGAATTGGAAGTTGGAAAGTTTTCGTTATCCGTCGGTTTGGCCACTCCTCATGATGTTCTTCAGAATCAGCACCTACAATGTGTAACAAATAAACGCAATACCTGAAAAGGGGCTGAAAGCTGTATTCATCATTATGAACAAATGTTACTATGGGTAAAACCCCGAAATCGCGAAAAGAAATGTGTTCAGTACACCTTGTTGAGTTATGCGCACATAAATGTATAGGGCAGTAGATTTTGGGGCTAACCATAATTACACGTTGTATACAGTGTGAGTCTTTTTAATGTGCACATATGAAAATGAGGGAAACTATTCCTAATTTTATCAAGGGAAAACGTATAAAATCTATATCGATTTTATAAGTTTGTTTTCAACTGTGACCCTAGTGCAAAAGAAAATGTGTGATTTTCAACTAAATGATCTATTGCAATGACAAACACCGGAATGGATCGGAAGTAACTAGCCATCCTTATAAAATCTAAATAGTGTTATTAAACATCTCAATTGAAAATAATCCTGTTTTTTAGCAAGAATCTGTTTTCTTAATTTTTTATATACGTTTTCTGTCTTGCAATTTTTTAGTATCGGGTAGCTAATGAAGAATAATGAAGAATAACTTAGTAATAAATAAGAATTATTGTAAAAATTGATGATAATACGTTTTCCGTCGATAAAATTTGGTATAGATTCCCTTTTCTTTGTGTTCCGGAGGTGTGCATGGAACACGAACGCGCCGTGCGCGTCGACACGGCCTGTCGTCATAGGGCAGCTCGCCGTCCATAGGCCCGCGCCTACCCGTGGTGGCCGGAGGCCACCAGGTGGCAACTGTGGTCGACCTCTGAGGCGCATTTGACTGACACGTGGTGCCCCACGTTGCAGCGATAGCACCTCAGAGGTCTGGGCTCCAGCAGCATGACCTGCGCTGAGACCCCACCCACCAGTAGCCTTCGGCCCTCCATAACGTAACGTAACGTAACCGTAACGGTTCGCATGCGCTTGAGGTCCAGACGTAGGGCGCCTGCCTTGACCTGCTCGGCAGGGCACCCTCCGGACCTGGCGACGGCGGCCACCACCTCCTCCTCGGTCACTGAGTCGTCCAAACCCAGGATGCGCAGTTCTGCGCATCTAACGGGCCTGGACACTCGGGCCTCGTCCGCGTTTAGGGACGCACTGAGCTTTTCAGCTAGAGCGTCAGCGGACGAGCCGCTGGTGTCCCCGGGGATCTCCAGCATCCGCGCTCCCGTCGCCACTTTGAGCCGGAGGCCCCCGGTGATCCCGAGCTCTCCGAGACCCACCGTCTCCTTCGCCTTCGCAAGCAGGTCGCGGTAGGACACGCCCCTCTTTTCCGCTTCCGGCTGTAGCGTTATAACCACAGCGGCGGTCTTCGGGGCGCGGAGCCTAGCCGCAATCTTGCGCGCCCGGAACTGGCGCTGCCGCTCCTGGTCCCGGGCTTTTTTGGCCGCCTTTCGCCTCTTCTGCTGCTTCCCGACCACCTGCCATCCGGCTTCAGCCGCGGGAGGTGTAGGGAGCTGGGCGGGCTCGGAGGGCGGTGGCGGCAGCGGCGCCTGACGTGCCGCAGGCGATGGCTCACTCGCTGCAGAAGCTGGCGCTGGCACCGTCTTCGCCTGTGCAGCCGCCTTTCCCTTCTTCGCCTTTGCTGGCGCCTGAGCTGGCGCCGGTTTCGCCGGGAGCCCGACTGGACGGCCCTGGTCCGGATGCGGCAGCCGCAGCAGCCTTGTTTGCACCAAGGGGGGGCGCAGGACGATGCCCTCGCGAGAGCCGGGCTCCCGCAGGCTGGCCAGGTCCACTCGGAGCTTCACGTTCTCCTGTTGGAGAAGCTCCATAGCGGCCGTAAGGCGGGCAACATCCGCCCGCAGTTTGGCCACTTCCCCTCTTTCGAGCGAAGACACCCCGTAGTTGGCCTCCGCTGCCGCCATGATGGAGGTGGAAACCGCGGGTATGGCCCTAAAGTTTGAGGACGCCTTCTGTTTATAGGCGACGCTCTTCAACGTGGCCTCCACTTCCTTCTCGAACCTGGCCTTACGCTCCGCCAGGTGCATCTGCCTCGTTGCCAAACTCACGAGCGGTCGAGCCGTGTCAGAGTCATTAGCCACAACAGTAACCCTCTCTGAATTATAAGAGGAAATTCTCATTTCCCCTCATTTCCCGAAGAAGGATACTGCCGCACCCAGGGTGCACCAGTCCAGCAACTGCTCTTCCCTCCAGACGGATCGAGAGGGATCAGCAGCCACCAAGCACACTTTCCCTCATTTTCGTATGTGCACTTTATAAAGACTCACACTGTATAGTGTGAACACCAAGTATAATTTGTGTTTGGCAGACTGACAAGCAAGTCCTGGTCTAAACTTGCTGGCAATCACCACGGGTAAAAAGGTATCCCTTACGATGGTTTTACCAAAGTTAGGTACCTGTTGTATCTACATATTTGCGTAAAACAAGACAGACCCATAGCTATGGTTGTGGATACCTATTTTCGTTCAGTATTACATTCCTTATCACCGAGAGATGGCCTCGATGAAGGACTTTTTCAGTAGATACTAGGGGCAGATTATATAGGTAGCTCTAGCTTATATGTTGCTTAGAAACAAGTTAGTGGCGGGAGTTTTAAAAACAACAGATGTACTGCGTTGTACAAAATTTGCGTGTCCCTTAAAATAATGTAGTGACAAAAAGTTCACTCTACAGATAGATAGGTAACCTATTCTTGTATTTTAGTTAAATAATTTCAGTACATTTATGAGATAGTATTATGGACTTAAGTAGAGTACAATTTAATTAAACACAACACGATTGAGGCTAGGATGACAAACGGTTACAAAATGAATAGTCGATAACTCGATACAAAATATTTATTTGGTAACTAAGCAGTAGATGTAAGAAGTTCGTTGGTGTCGTCTTCATCTATTTTGTATGGCAGCTGCGTCGTCAAGTTGGTCTGTGTTGGCGGCCCCTCCTTGTTGGAGTCTTTGCGACCGTTTAAGTGATGCTCTTGGTGAGACTCCTGAAAAAAAAAACACTGTGACACACACGTTTGACAGAATAACACGGCTGTGCTTATTCCCAGCGAGTGGTGCAAAAGTCTTTTTAATACAGTTGCTCAAAAAGTGGTGTATTGCAGAGACGTATAGCGTTCGGGATGTGGGCTATTACATACTAGTGCTTCTTTTTTACCTTTCCCGAACTCGTGCGTTCTCTTTCCCAACTGTCAAAATAATGTCTAATAAAAAGAAAAACCAACCATGAAGTTTATACTAAAGACTTTTTGTGATTCATACAAATACGTATATTTCTTAAAAGAAGCTATTAATTTATTTCAATATCAGATTTAATTGAATGAGTTAGGTTAGGTTTCATTTCATTTCACCTCATTAAATTTCCTCATCAAATCCGCCCCTAAGACGACCCACTGACCTTCATTTTCACTTCATATCAATAAAAAAAATCTACTGAAGACTAAGCTGTATGGATAGTTCCCTTTGCCTACCAAAACGAGTGAAGAAAAAAAAACTGCTTATATTCTACGGTTGGCGCCATTTTCCAGAAATTTTCTTTGCGAGTTTACTTGTTTGTTGTGTTATTATTATTTTATTAAATTGCTTCATTTTTTCGCAACAGTATTAAAAATAGTCGTTCAGTACACCTGCGGAACCGTCATTGCAACTTGTTCCGACTGTCAACCCTCGCCTTCGGCTGCGCCTCGGCTCGGGTAGACATTTGTCGGAACTCTTTGCAATGACAGCCTTTCCGCACTTGTAATGAAATATACTATTAAAGGCTTTACCTGGGCAGGCTTGTTTTGCAATAACCGTGCCGAAAATGGAAGCTTTAGTGTGTAAAGGGCTCTACAACCACATTTGTGTCGGCATCAACCAGGTACAAGTCTAGACTCGAGCTGTTTCAGAGTTTCTGATGGACTTGGGACGCATACGTAGGGCTTACGGAGACACACGGAAGAGTTTTAGTCAGTCAGGAGTCTGACACTCCGCCCAGAGTGGAAGGAGTCATTTGATGATTTCCCATCGTAAAAAAGGCACACATCTTAATTTAGGATAACAGTGCTCAATTTGGCTTTAATAAGCATCGTCTAAAAATTAAACAGACCTTTACACACTACACATTGTCAATGCCTATGCTAATATACCTTGAATAATTAAGATTTGTCCGAAAGTGCTGGGACGGAGTTGTTTTAATAGATACGAACCACGTCTTCTTCAGACGACGAGGAATCTTCGTCAGTGTCAGGGTCTCCACAGTTTGCCTCACGATCATCGCCGTTCACCTTCTCGTTATCATCTGCATCACTGTCAGACATCTCGTCTTTTTCCTCCAGCGTTTCCCATACTTTTTCTTTTTCTAACATGTCTGAAAATTATAAGCATGTTTGTGAATCTTGGTTTTGCTCTAAGGCAAACGAATAACAATAGTGTATTGATAGTGTACTATAGCTTCCCTCCAACTTAACCAGATAAAGATGGCAATAATCTCAAATTAATAGTACGTTCCAGCGAGTGCTCTTAGCCCAAAACGATCCGTATCCCAATTAGAACCGGAGATATAGAGAAAGAAAATAATGGCAACTTAGAAATCGGTTTGAGTAGGTATAACTTCAGAAAGTTGAAAGTAATAGTAGTAAGTTATTAGTTATAGATAACAAACTCGCAAATTTCGGTCTCGCAACACTGATACCCAAAAATAATCCTAGGATTCTAGGGAAGACGGTTAGAGTTTTTTTACCGATGAGATCATGATGTTATTCTAGTAAATTTTGTTTGGATCGTGTTATCCCGTTGACCGAGCGCCAACAGACCAAATTACCAACATCAACGTCATCTGCCTAGCCATTTCCCAACTACATATATCAGGGTCGCATTCCAGTCAAACCGGATTCAGCTCAAAATCAGTATTTTATGTGGAGCGACTGTAATGTACCTATCTGAACCCAGAAACAGGGTAGCACATGTTTCACATCTTGAGTTCTTGACAAGACTGTGATTTTCTGGCTTCTGGTAATCTGTAGGTAACGACTGCCAAACAGCTACAAATTAAATAACAGCAGGGACCAACAGCTTAACGTGCTTTACGAGTCACGGAAGGTTTTTGGTTCGGATGGGCCATCCATCCATAGACCGAACTCAGGAAGCATTGCTGAATCTTGAAGATCGACCCGCATGGCTGTTATAATTTGGCCACGAGCTTTTCTAGCATCATCAAGTATTACAATTTTGGGAATATTTCCCAGAGTTCTAAATAAGTATACTAGTATAGATACTCACAGGACTGGTCAATACTCTTGGGGCAGGCCTATGTCCAGTAGTAGATGTGTTTTCAGCAGAAATGATGATGCTACTTACCCCTATATCTCAAGCTTCCCTTCCTGCTGATAGAACCTTCATTGGGTATCTCCACTATAACGACGGGAACTGTATCTATGGTCACTCCGTTGGCTTTCTTGTCGACATCTGGAATTGGTTCTTCGGGTACTGGCTCTTTGTTTAGCTGTAATATTGAGAAAGAGTTTAGGAGAGTTCGGGCGAATTGTAGCGCAATAGCTATTAACCGGTTGTTTACTCCTCACGGTGTTTAACACCGTTCTTGGAAATGAAGCTCTTTAGTCAATTTCGAACTTAGCTACAACATCAGTTTATTAAGTGATGAAAACATTTTACCGTGAAAACTAAAGGTGAAGAGAGATCTTGAAGTGAGCTGTCACTCCTTCGCAACAGCAGTGCGATTCTGTAAACATGTCGAAGTGAACACTAAGGCGAAGTGAACGACAAGTGAGCTGACAAAACATACAAACAAGATGGCATGGCAGCTCACTTGTCGTTCACCTTCACTCCACCTAAGTGATCACGGTGAGATGTCAACAAAATCGACCGGCAGTTGGAAGGACTGCTCATTTCATTCTCACTTCACCTAATACTTTACGGTGGGATTTTACAGAACTGGCCATCGAGTTAAACATTTGAATAAGTGAGTTCTTTTAAAAAAGGGAATAAATATAATGACCACCATAAAATGCTTTGATACCCTTAGTTTTGTAACCAAAAATATCTACTTAACACCAGAAAAATAGTCACGACTCCACTTTAAATTGTATTCGACCACCAAATTTAGTAAATGATCACCAAATCTTTGCAAGCAAATTAATATTCAGTTAGTATAATATTCAAATTCTATAGTAACGTGTCTGCGTCAGATCCCCTCTATGGCTGGTGAAACATGTGGGTTAGGTTTGGTTAGAACCATGACCATTAGCCAGATTGGTTTAATTTTGGTGATCATTTACTATTTTTGGGTTACTCATGATTTACTTGGAGTCATTTTACTTAAATAGGATAGCAAAGTGTTAAAACTTTGGTTATAATTTTACATTAAAATGCGAGTTTCATTTTGGTGATCATTTACTACTTTTGTCTGCTATTTACTACTTTTGTCTGCTATTTGTTACTATATCTGGTGGTAAGTTAAACATAAGCCTTTAAAAAATACTGTTGGTGATTCTCTATCTAGACAACTGTTTTAGATTCGACTCCCAACAGTTCAAAGAGTAGGTAATCTCACCTGTAAGAATGATATAGCAGGTTCTTGTAGCTTTGTCGCTTGTTCCTTGCTTCTCATTATATTCTCATCCGTTTGTTTCTCCTGGCTCAGCTTGTAAGCCTTGTGTGTTCGCCACATCTGTATTTATTAAGAAAATAGGTACTATTTTATTCATCCTTAGACAAGGGTGGATAAGATCCGCCGTGGTAGACGCCGCGGGCGTCGGAGGCCATCTGGTGACCTCCGGTCACCGTAGGCGCGGGCCTGTTGACGGTGAGCTATGGGTAGCTCGCCGTCCGTCCGTCTCATGACGACAGGCCGTGTCGACGGCGCGTTAGTGTTCCACGCGCGCCTCAAAGAGAGTCAGCACACAGAGGGGCCCGAAAGGGCCGACGCCTGCCGGAGTCGCGGGACTATTCGAAAGAGACACCGTGGCTCCGGAACACAAAGGGCACTGAAGGAACATGGATGGGTTTTAGTCAGTAAGAGTCTGACACTCCCTCCCGCTCCACCCAGAGCGGGGGAAGTCATTTGATGATATCCCATCCATAAAAAAGGGTGGATTAGATGTTGATTCAATATTACTAGAGACCCTCTCTCTTCTTCCAACAAGATTAGCATCTCCTTGCGGATTGTGTGCTAGTGGTTTACATTGCATCGTATGGCTGCTACCTAGCTTAGTGTTGATGAAACATGCCCATTAGATTAGATAGTTATCCAAAAACGACGCCTTGGGCAAAATAAGGTTATGTTGTATGTGCGAAAAGTGTGTGTGTTCCTCTGTGTAAGAGGATTCCGGGTGAAACTCGCTCTCCATCACTTTCCATCAGGTGAGATTTGGGCCAAGAGTTTCCCCGTTTTGTATATAAAAAAAAAAAATATATGAAAAATATAATTTTATTAAACTCTTCAAATCAGACTCGACTGAAGCCGCCTTTCGTAAATTTTCTATAACTTTTGCCCAAGAACTTCTGGTATGAAGTAGTACCAGAAGGCACTGAACTCTAAACTCACATGATATCCGCAGTAGCATAGCCCCAGCAGGAACACAACAATGAGTGCTATGAAGAAGTTGTCCGTGTTATCTTCCTCGGTGTCCGGCTGTTGGTAGAGAGAGTCGTAAGGGTTGCGGGATGGTGGGTCTTCTACCCAGGTCTTGTCTACGCTCTGAAAATGAAAATATGAATTAAAGACAGAAATGCTCAAAACTTGCTCTTATGGGCTCTAAGGTACTAGAACCTTTTCTTTTTCTTAGCAGGGGGAAACCTTCTAAATGCGCCTGGATTTTTGGGCAAAGAACTGGAGTGTGGGGTGAAACCTCCACACTCACAACTATCACGGGGTGGTTTCGGTGATCACCGTCAGTACCTACATGAAAGGGGTCCGCTACCTTTTTAATACCTTTGCGGAACACCCTGTTTGCAACGCCTGTTTGAGCACATCCATGACGAGACTGTAAATGGTCTCCTCTGTGCCTCGCTATGTGCAGCAGCACTTGATCACTGTGCCACCATTCTTACCTGGGGTCTCTAGGCGGGCGGAGTCCCTACTCTGAGCGCACGATCACCTACTCTTTTAAAAGGATTAAGATACTTATTTGAGTACTAGCTTTTGCCCGCGACTTCGTACGCGATTATCCCGTTTTCTCCCCTTCCCGTAGGAATTTCGGGAAATCCTCTCTTATAGCTCCCCTAAACTACCCCCGTTAAATGTACCATATACTCGGGAATAAATGATTCATTCATTCATTCAAGGACCCTATGTGCAGCTTCATACGACCAGTCAGTAGTTTTGGTTGTGTTATTGCGTTATCTGTCAGTCATTCACTCAGTAGCGGAAGAATTTTATATACCTAATGAAAATAAAGCTAAAACGTAAATGAAAATAAAACTAATATAAAAAAGTGAACTTAAATTAGCCAAAACTTACCCGGTATCTAAAAATCTATGCGTACCTACTACTTCTTCACCTAAAAAAATAAAATGTACTTAAACTATTAATAATTTGTAATTTAACGAATATTTATACACTACCAAAATAAGTAATACCTATTTTATAAAATAACTAGCTGACCCGCGCAACTTCGTTTGCGTCACATTTTCCATTACTGCTCCGCTCCTATTTGTCTTAGCGTGATGATATATAGCCTATAACCTTCCTCAATAAATGGGCTATCTAACACTGAAAGAATTTTTCAAATCGGACCAGTAGTTCCTGAGATTACCCCCTACATACAAACATACAAACTTACAAACAAATATTACCTCTTTATAATATTATAGTATATAGTATAGACAACAAAAGGAATCTAAAAATAGTTTATCAAAGACTGAAAGTCGCGCTGATAAGCACGGTTTGTTAATATAAATTAAGTAAGTCTGTCAATAAGGTCGAACGCTCTGAACGTCTAATCGCATCAACAGGCAAAAATTGTATGAAACTCGCGATTTTGTTTTTATGTGTGGCCTCTCGCAGGTCAACCTGAGAAGATTGGCTTCTGCTTAACCGGACTTGCCTGTGAAGGCCTTAATATAGTATTAAAGCCTCCAGCCAGGCGGACCGGCGCCTTCTTATACCTTCAGCCGCGAGACGCATCGAGCGCGGCGACCACAGGGAGCGACCGATTCTCGAACGTTCGCGACCGGCCGCACTGCGCACTTGGCGCCTAGCTGCTAGGCCGGTCGCGAACGTTCGAGAATGTTCGTTTTACGAAGCTACTCGCTAGGTGACTCGCTAGCCTCTAGGCGCCAAGCAAGCTGCCTGCCTGTGCGTTCGCGACCTTATATAAAAATAATCCTTATAGCATGATTCAGTATTCACGCGCGATGGCTTATTATTAGCGTATTTCATGTATAACTTTGCTGTTTCTATACCGAATCTATGATTCTTTTTTATGGAATAGTTAATAATGTTAACTTTTTTAATTAGGGATGACTGAGAGTGTTATAAACGTAAGAGTAGGCAAATATAATCAGAAAGCTTTGAACTGCTAAGCTATCGGGTGTTACACGTGTTATTGTGCGTCAATCATAAAAGATAGACATATGCTGTCGTGGGATAATTTTTATATAATTTTAAGGAGAACATTTCCGTCATACATGATTTCTGTGTAGCTTTAACCATTAAGGTTGCACACGCGACGGAAGCTTAAAAAATGGAGTAACTTCTCCCGTTTTCCCAACATTTCCCTTCACTGCTCTGCTCCTATTAATTGTAGCGTGTAGAAAAGTATACTATAACCAGCTCAGGAGTATGAAAAATAATTGTACCAAGTTTCGTTAAAATCCGTCGAGTAGTTTTTGTTTCTATAACGGTTATACAGACAGACAGACCGACAGACAGACAAAAAATTTACTGATTGCATTTTTGGCATCAGTATCGATCCCTAATCACCCCCTGATAGTTATTTTGGAAATATATTTCATGTAATTCTGTACATGACCTCTCAACAGATTTATTATAAGTATAGATAGATTGGCTAGAACAGGCGCTTGCAGGCGTATGAAACATTTCAACTTTATTGCTGCGATGCTGCGTTTGCATTGCTTTGTAGAGTAAATTTTGGCTCTGGTCATCAATTAACGGTTAGTCATTATCATCAAATGGGCTGTCTGCCTATTTTCTCAATAACATAGGAAAATTGGGGGGATTTGCTGTGAAATTCCCTTAATCCCTTTTGATCGGGAAAGGTTCCACCACTCGCAAACTGCTTATAACATCGATCCTGTAAAATTATCTAAACCTAAACGCTCATATGCTGTTCGTTTACTCACAATAAGAAAGCTGCCATTATGCGCCGCTGCTAGCTGCGTCTGATCGGGCCAGGCTTCGTCGAAGTCCGTAGAGCACTGCGCTGAACGCACGCCCTGAGCGTTCACTGCGTTCACTTCAGCTGAGTTCAGGCGAGTGAATAGCATGTACTCTTCCAGAGGCTTCATCTCGTACTCGTTTATTTCCACTAGGATGTCTTTTTTGGAGGATTAGACAAAGTGATTAATGTGGTTAGATAAACCTAAACTTGGAAAGAAGCTGTATCGTCTTGCTAGAGCGATTGTGAATGTGAGGAATTATCATCACAGCGTTTCCTTGGAGAGAAATTGCATCAAGTTGAACATGTAGCTTATCTATTGGTGTTTTTTAGGGACTGTAAGCGAGGAAGAAATCACAAATACTTTTTCACCAGAACTGGCTTTACAGTCAGGCTTACGTCGGGAAACTAACCACACATTTTTTTTTGATGACCATTAAAAAAAAAAAAATATTCGACACCGCATGCCAAATTTTTGTTCTCTTGTCCCCTAATCGTTACTATTCTATACTTCAGCAAAAAAATGAAAAAATAAACAAATCTAGCTCGGTTACAAAATTCTTGAAACATGAAAGTTTTTGAATGAAACGTATTTTTCAGTCGGCTAAAAAACTTAAATTAAAATGCATACTTACTAGACAAACATCCATTATAACCCTTGTAGATCTTAAGCCTCGGGTCCGTAGTATTGAGACCTCCGACCTGCACCTCATTGGACCCAAGGTCGAGAACATCCCAGACTATTTGAGGAGGAACCTTCTCAAGAGGAACCTCTATTTTGTCTATTAGAAGTTTGGCTTCTTGGTTCGTACGGGTGTAGTATATTGTGTGGCGGGCACCTGGAGATATGAAGGATTTTTTTTATCATGTTTATAACATAGACATTATAATTAGGGAAGAAGGAGTACCTAGTAATGGAAAACAATATGAGCCATAGTGATATCTACTGAGGTACAACTATAACTCCCGGTTGTATAATTATGTCCCTTGGTTTTATTGTCCCAGGCTTGTTCAGACGCCTCCTTATCAAAACGTCCTAGTTTTCTCAAAATGGCCTATTAGCAAATATCCTATTCTGCAAATTATCTATTATCAGACCGTCCTACTGTCAAAGTACAGTTATACTGAAAAATTACTATCGGTTTCTTGTCATGGCTCATTGTTTAGTTTATTTTAAAATTAAAATTCAAACGAAAAGGACATAATAATAGTTCCAGGGCTATCCAATCCAAACAAATCCAATCCAATCTCATGATTCAAGTACAGAGCCTTATGGAGACTGGTAGAAGCAGGAGTTTGGAGACGAGCTGAAATCTAGAGCGGCAAAGACTCACAAACTATCAGGATTCCAGGAATCATGAAGAAGTAATTGTGGAGCTGTAGACACGAGTGGTAAAGATTCACAATCTACCAGGAGACCAGAATTATGAATAAGTATTTACGGGGCTGGAACCGTACTGAGTTTGTCTTTGCTTAAAAATTTGTAGGGTTGACCCTGTGATTTGGCTTTCTGATTTTATTAGGTAATGTCAATACCATTCAAAAAGTTCCTATTTTTAACTTCTGCACCATACGCCTCTTCTTCTCGATTTTCTTCGAACTTCAAGTAGCCCTCTTGTGTGATTGCAACTAGTAAGTAGTAACTGCGTCTAAAATGATAACATTTTATTTTTCTTTCACTAAGTTTAAAAAGTTTAAGTAAGTAGAGTTAAAATTGTGTAAGTAGGAAAGGCAGATTTCACTGAAAAATTATGGGCAAAATTATGTAAAAAAATACTTACTTATTTTCCGTCTGAACCAACAAGAGTACTGTATTCTTCTGGCGAAGATCGTTGCTAGAGAACGCCAGTTTTATTTTAACCTGTGAAGTAAGGCACAGTTAGTTACACGGAAAGGCATCGTTTTGCTGGAAGTGTATTGCGAATTCGAAAGGTGGCAAAAAAAACAGGCCCGATCTAGCAAGAGACAGAGTTTTGAGGGAAAAAGAGGAGAGCCCATGAGTAGGACAAAATAGGGTAGATAGATGGAATTTAAAGAACTGTCTCAAGTAACACCAGACGATCAAAATGAGTTTTTGAACAAACAGTTTTTGATTTTGTATTTTCTAGAAGCATAACATACTTGATATAATAACAATCAGTGTGAAAAATTCCAAGCTCTTATATTTCTACTTCCCTCAAACGTAGCTTATTAAAATTCGAAACTTTCTACACACAGTATTCTCCGAAGCAGGTTGTCAAAAACCATCCACGCTATATTAATATTTCTACATCCCTCACGTACCTTAAACACACGTACAGAAAGCAGAAATTTCTTCTGCAGAAAGGTATCCCCATCAAAAATCCGCTCCTTTCTCCTCAACACAGTACTCTCCGAAGCAGGTCGTCAAAAACATTCCAAGCTGTACTAAGATTTCTACGTCCTTCAAACGTACCTTAAACACAGGTCCAGAAAGCAGAAACTTCCTTTGCAGAATGCTCTCCCCATTAAAATCCGCACCTTTCTCCTCCACACAATACTCCCCAAAGTAGCTGGTCAGCTCGCAGTCGCAGCTGCTCTCCTGGTTGGTGAAGTCTTCAGTACAGATGCCACCGTTCTTACAGGGCTCCGTGTCACACTTCATGTTGCATTCCGGGAGTACGCCTGTTAGGTCTAAGATGATGAGTTCTTGTTAGGTTTTTGGAAAAACAGAAGGTTTAAATCCTGATATGACGCGACTTTAAGAACAAGACAACACAATTCGAATCGAGGAGATTCGAAAGATCCTCTCAATGAAGCTCAACTATACAAGCAAATTTCTTTGCTTCATTGACAGGTAGAAAATCTTCGAACAATAAACTGTATCTTGTGAAATGGCACTTATTTGCTAAGCTTGATGGTAGCTAAGCTTTTATTCGAAAGATTAAATATTCAATAAATCCAGAGACACAGTGACTCTTGATTATGGTACTGATGCTGGCCATGAGGTAGGTTATAGGGTTATCTGTTTTACACTGCGAATGTGTGCCTCCTCCAGAAAACCTAGTGAAAACTTACCTACTGAAGGTAATTGTTACTGGCCGACCTGCAGGAAGTCAGATCCAACGCTGGCGTGGTCCTCTGCTGATCAGACCAATTCCAAACCTCGTTGAAAATAAAAGGCCCAGAAGCCGCGTATGTGGGTGGAAGTAGGACCAAGATGAGAAAAATAATTATTTTGAAACCTAGAATTGGTCACAACCGCAAGCATTGTGGAAACGACGCAAGAAGGAGGAGGAAGTACACAGTTGCGCTCAGTTAAAAAACTATTTTCGTCAATCCTTACCCAAAATAGTTTCTCACTATACAATACCTTGATCAATATTCTGCAAAGCCTTCCTAGACAAGTCCACTACATGATCAGCGATCTTGAACCCCCTCACACATCCGATGTAGCCTCCCTGAGGCAGCGAGGAAGCTCTCGTAGCTAAGAGTAGAGAGTAGGGGTCGAACCCTCCTAGATTCATCTGGAAGTAGTCTGTGGGAGGTGCAGGTGGCCTTTGAGGGAGGATAACCTCTGAAAATAAAATGGTGAAATGTGGGAAATGTTTCTTGGTTTATCTCGATTATTATTGTTGTATTAGATGATAGTGTGTTTTTATTCGAATGAAACTTGGTCTGTGACAAGTCTGTTTTGGGTATTCAGTTTTGTTTTTCATTATTTGTTTAGGGACTTTGCAGTCCCATTGTACCTTAAACAGTATATTCTACTACGCATGGGTATGCATTTCTCAGGCATCGAAGAAATGGATCTGCATGTGAAAGGAGCCAGGTTCACGTTCTATTTCTTAAAAGTTTTTGTAGGACTTTTAAATCATTTCATATTGTTAATTAATAGTTTGCCCTCAAATTGTTACAAAATATATTGAAACAAGTTTTATAAACTTGGTTTGAAACATGAAGATAGAAGTTTCAATAAACAGTCGGATGAACCAATTCTGACTCGGGACTTGCTCTGAAAATTGTGAAGTGAAAGACACAAGATGATGAATTCTCTTCAGAACATTCCGAACTTACCTAAGTCAGGATTAATCCAAGGCTTATTACTATAATTACTCAACAGCTTCGCCGTCCTTTCAATAGTAGCATTATTCTCGTTCACATGCAGAGTAGTTCCATTCTCAGTTCTGATAATAGCTATCTGAACACTTTCCCCTTGATTAATCTTCTCATAAGTAACATTCATTTGAATGATTTCATCTTCATCGTTAAACAGGTATATGATTTCTGTACCATTATGTATGAAAAGGTGTATGAAGTTGTTCAGGTTGTCATTTGCGTATAGAACTAAGGCATTATCGTCGTATGTTCGTAGGTTCATCAGAACGTTTTCGGTCATCATTTTCTTGAGACGATTTTTCTCTGCGTCTGTTGCATTGTCTACTAGATAGTTCTTCTTTAAGTAGGCTTCTCGTGTTTGGAATGTTAAGGCTTTCTCGTTTATATCTGGAATCAAAAATATTGGTTAACAATTATTAACAATGCTGTTAAATGTAAAGTTAGAAGTTCAACTGCTTTCATAAAAGGGTGCGTTATCGTATTTTTTTGAGAAAGTTGTTTCCAGGTTATGCATAAATAAAATTTAATTTTGTGAGTCCGTCAGTTGGTTTATCGAACAATATTGGACATATATTTTTTGGTTTATTAAATCAATAAAATTTTACGAAGATAAAGAACAATAAAGTTCAAGAGTGGGGGCAGATGACGTCATATTTGAGTAAAAACTGAGCTGAAGTGTCTTCTTTTTATTTTCTATCCTTTTGTGTTGACTTCGGCTTTGTGTCTTACTTGATGCAGATGAAGCGTCTGACTACATCATTTCCACAACCAGCTGGTGTATGTTTGGCAGGGTAGGTTTGTAAATTATAGTATGATAAGAGGTTTCTTTTTACAATAATACTTACTTTCTTCACAATGTGTCCCCAAATGTGCCCAGGGATTCTTACAAATACATTCATAGCTGGACCAGAGCTCCTTACAAATGGCCCTATTATGGCACGGATTGGGCACACATGATGGCTTACAGTCTTTGATGATCTCTGATAGATGGACGGACATGTAACTGTAGATGTCTAAGATCTCACCATTTACGACCAAGCCTCTGAAGCAACCGATTAGGCCTTGGTTAACGGCAGATTTTTTTAGATGTTCCCTGAAATAAATAATGGTGAATATTAAGTTACGAAAAAATATGCTGATGTTTCCATTATTTCTAAATGATGCTTTAGGTATGAATTTCGATTTGAAATATGAAATAAATTTTAAAATTTCATGGATAGGTTTAGTGGGAAAGACAACACATTTTTTTTTCAGATTTTGTCAGGGACTGTTGCGTTGATCATGTATCTAATATCTGTTATCGTCAACCTAAACTGTTATACTCCGAGGCCCCGGATTGGAACAGTTTTCTCCTTTATTTGACAAAATAAATTACGAAAAGAGACTTAGGGAAAATTATTTTTTAATATACAATATCCATTACATAGAAATCAATAAGAGAAATAGAAAAATACTTACGCAGTAGCACCACCAATGAACATTGATCCTTCAAAGGGCCCAAACTCTTCTTCTAACAACAAGTTGAGCATCTGATACTCAGTGTTGAGCATGAACCTGACGTGGTAGAAGTTGTAGTCGATCCATATCTTGTGCCATTCTCCTCCGTTTAGCTTGCGTTTGGAATTAATTACTAGTTTTCTTGTTGTACCAGTGTTAAGGGTAAAGTTGAAGGTCAGCTCGTGTTCTGTTTGAGACAAATAAGTGAATTATATTCAGATAAATTAAAGATCTGTTTTACATTTTCTGGTTTAAAATTATCTTACTTATATAAAGGTTTGATTTCTCTCAACAAGTAAACTAGAACTGGCCCGGTTCACAAGAGTAAACAAAATATTTGGGACAGTTGACTTTTTTGTAAAGATTGATCCTGTGGTAACAGTTTTTCATATTGATGATAACGATTCCTAAAGAGGTTTAAGGGTAATCAAAAATACGGTTGTAGAAAAATCGGCAGAGTACGAAAGGCTCGATAAAGTCATCGAGCAGCAGAAGTCGTAACTAATTCAAATGAGCCAATAACTGAACTATGAAGAACCACACGAGACAGATGTTTTATAAAAAAAGAATTAAGAAACTTACCGCTAGTCAAAGCTACCATAAAAGAAGGATAGTTAGGCCTGATCGGTGGCTGGAACAAGAGTATAGCGCTGGTACCCGTTGTTCTGAAACTGAAAGCGATGTCTCCCTTCCTCCATCCAGGCACCTCTATGTAAGACTGGGACGTAGTGAATGTTACGACGTAGCGCTGGGTGTCTGAAAGAATATGGTGACTTAACTGTACTATGTCGGGACATCATCTACGATATTCATGGTGAGGAGTTCGTGGCTAAATAATAACAACCCCACGGGTCGATCCTCGTTGTAAAGCAACGCTTGCTGAGGTTGGTATGTGGATGGGTGCATGACTATCTTAACATAACGAGACTCCACCGTGCCTCGGAAACCACTTCAAGCCGTTGGTCTAGATATTTGGCAAACGTTACAGATAGTCAGCGAGTAAATCTGACACCAATCTTGCCAAGGAGTACCGTGTTATTCAGTTAATGGGTTTTGAATGTCTGGTAAACAGACGCTCCACGTAAATTACTAGTATGCAGCTGAATCCGGTTTAATTGGTAGCCGACCCCGATATAGTTGGGCAAAGGCTGGGCATACGATGATGATGTCTACTAAATACAGGGCTGTTTCAGAAGTGGTAGTCATATTTTAAGGTGTTTTTCTGTGTCCGTAGTTCAGTACAGTAAAAAAACAATAACAAAATAAAAATAAAAACGTTTTTTTTTTTCAAAAAACACCACCGTAACAAAAATCTAAAAAGTTGTAAACAAATTAGTTTTGAGGCAATTTCATACAGCTGTTGGGATTAATTTTAGTTCTGTAACAAATTTGATTCCAACAACTGCATCAAACTTCTTGAAAAGTGATTTAATTCGAACTTTTCAGCAATTTCTTGCAGGTGAATTGGCTAAAATTTATTTACTTTATATCGGACACAGAACTACATCCTTTTATATGACCACGCACTTCTGGAACACCCTGTATAAAAAATATTATCTAATGTAATGTGTGGTACTTTTAGCAATATTTGATCAGCATCCTATGAATAAGGAAAGCACAGGAATTCTTTTTTTAAGATCATTAATACTTGTCGGTGCAAACCAGTTGAAGATATTCAGGCGACTCCTCATCATAATTTGAAGTCTGTCGAAAGCAGATTTGGTAAATTTTCCTGAAACATGTGTTTTATCAGAACCTACCACCACCACCTATTCAGTCATAATGTTATATAATTATGCTTTGCATTGTCTTTGTCGAAAAATGTTACCAGGTAAATCATTATTAAACACAGGCAAATGGTTCTTATAAAGTGCAGAGCTAGTGGCTAAAAAATAACAGACACGGGTCGATCTTCAAGGTCTGTGGATGGGTGACCATCTTAACATACCGAGTTTGCTCCGTGCCTCGGAAAGCACGTTAAGCCGTTGATTCCGGCTGTAATTTGTAGATCTTTCGCAGTCGTTACGGATAGTACAGAACCCAGCAAACTGACTCCAGTCTTACCAAGAAGTACCGTGATATCCAGATAATGGGTTATAGAAGTCGCTCTACGTAAAATACTATATAGTATTCAGCTGAATCCATTTCGACTAGAAGTCGACCCCAATATATTTGGGAAAAGGTTACGCAGATGATGAAATTCAGATGTGGACTATTTAAAAATTTCTTTAAAACTTACTCGTTTCTACGCACTCTAGAGGTCCCAACGTGATTCTTCCCTGAGCATCCTCAGGCAAGTCCTTCTGCTGTAAGAAGAACATGTCAGTAATGCCGAGGCTGGTGGGCTCCACGAAGGTACCTTCATCGCTGTGCCACTTCCCGTCTTCGTTGGAGTCGCAGTTGCAAGACTTGGTGGCGTTGACGCAAGTTGCGTTCACACCGCAGGGGCAGTAGCCTCTGAAAAATGGATTCTATGAACATCAGGCACAGAGAGACAAACAGTCAGTCTTTTTGTTAGGCAGATGAAAGTAGTCGTTAGTACTTGCATTTGCTTAACTAAAGGCTGATCTTAATGTACCATGGGAGGGATTGATGTATTTCGTGTTGATATGAGCAAAATAGAGTACCAATTCTACAATGTTTTAAGCTTTTTTTAAATCATCAAATGACTTCTCCCGCTCTGGGTGAAGCATAAGGGAGTGTCAGACTCTTACTGACTAAAACCCATCTGTGTTCCTCCTAATGTCCTTTGCGTTTCAGGGTCGCGGTGACGATTTCTAACAATTTTCGCAACCAAGTGTTTTAACTAAGTTACGCACATTTCCGTGTTAGTTGCAATCTGTCAAAAATATGTATATGGAAAATAAGGCTTTTTTGACAGTTTGCGACTGAGATGCGAATGCGAACGTTACTTAAAAATTACTGATTTCCAATAGATGTTTTGACGTTTTTATAGTTTATGTCCTAAAGTTTTATTGCGATAACTTATTAACCTTTAGTTTCTCCTGAGTCATAGACAAAGTAACATTCTATCAGCAATAACGACTGGCATGTCTACGAAGGTTTGTGGTTTGAAAAATCACGTGACATCTCGGTATGCGCACACAATCATATAAATATCTTTACGATAATAGACAGAATCTAATCTGATACAATAACACTAAGCCTAGGCTCTCTAGATGATCAGACAAATAACACAGACTATAAAGCAAACCTACTCGTATTTGTGAAAGGTTTATTTATTTCGTCCATTAGTTAAATTGATACAACATTCATTGTATGTTACTTCACCTTTTAACATTTCCCAAGAAGTCGACCGTATTATTAGACGAGGATATGAACCAGGTAGCACTATGTAACTCCAAGGGTGCCTTCATACAATCATACTTGATATACTGTCTACAGTATAAAGAGTGGGAGATCAGCTCTTGAAGCATTTCTGCTGTAAACTCCCTGTATTTTATACTGAAACTGAAATCATTGCCGGATGCTGAGCGAACGTCCTGGAAGAAATGGAGCTGTTTTGATCATCTTTCCTCTTTTGTATTATGGATAAAGAATTTTAATGAATTAGAAGAACTTATGGAGTAACATTTAAGTTCACTTGCCGTACAGTTTTGACTAGTCCAATTAGAACCATCGATAGTAATATCCTTGCAAAGCTTGAGGAAGATTTCGTAGATCTAGTTATTGCCATGCGATCATGCGGACATGCATCATGATATCACTTAAAATAAATTAAGAGCAACGAAGGTGTGGAGGATCATGACATGAAATCTGAAAAGTGTAACACTGAGTATAAAACTTGGTAGTTCCATCATTTGGATGTCTTCATAAAGTCTAATGAAAAATAAAAATAAAATAAAACATGCGTAAACATTATGTTTCATACTAAAATAATTGGCAAACATATAGGTAGACATCTGGCAACCATAGGATAAACAAGACAATGCAATATTGACTGTGATGACACACATAGAATATGTACAAGTAGATACTCACAACTTGACTAGGCAGATTATGTTCAACAACAGTAGTAGAGGAATCAGCTTCGATCTGGAACTCGCATTTGACGTGTGCGGGAGGAAACTTGCCGTTACCATCAATATCTATGAGGTAGACATCATTTCTGGTGTAGCCAAGGAGAGCCAACTCTTCGCAAGTCTTGCGGAAGGTCGCGAAGTGACAGTTTTCACCGATGTAGCCTTGAGAAAGGATTTGTCATTGTTATTTTTAGAGGTCTAAAAGTATGTGTTTTAATTTCTAGGTGGTGTTTTTAGGGCTCATCTAGACGCTAAGTGAAAAAGGGTACACATAATCTTTGGACATACGAATCATGCTCTTTCAATAAATTATAGAGCAGGCGTCGTAGGAAATGAAAACGTAAACGTTTAAATCTATCAGTCTGTGTTTGAAATAAAAAACGAAATGTTAATGCATATTTTGTTTTATGCCTACAGTGCAGGAATATCTATTTCCGTTGTACCTGAATGAATAAAATACATTAGATCGCCTGTAATAAAAAAATAGCAACGCTCAACTGTGTAGTACATTGCTGAATATTTGCCAAGACAGATTATCTTTGATAGGAAACCGTCAGAAAATACATGAAGCCCGGTTGTAATTAAAATATTTATTTGAAATAGAATACACTTACCAGTATTATCACAGTTACAGATGACGCGATCGGAGCTAACGGAACAGATACCTCCGTGCTCACAAGTATTCGGTCTCGTGCAAGGATCCACATATCTACAGTCGTCTATGGCCACTTCACCGACTACTCTCTCAGTCATTATCACGAATCTCGGCTCAATTAGCATCCCGTTTATTTTTATGTTCCTCATGCAACCAATTAGACCCAAGTTAGCTGATTTCAGACCACTGCCTATTACGATTTTGTCTTGGAGCTCGAAGTCTAGACCTGGGAAAACGTAGTGATTAGAAATGTAACGGGTTTTTTAAGTCGAGTAACGGTATTTTGTTTTTAATGGCTTAGTAGTTGTAAATATCGCTGTTTTAGAAGATTAATAAGTTCTGTCGTTAAAATGTCCTTCAGTGACCTATTGAAACGATTCGAAAAAACTAAATATAACCCAAAGATATTCCTAATTTTTAAATATTAACAAAATTCTAAATCACTTTATTATAAAGATAAAGTTGTCTACGCAGCTTGTGTTTGCAATGACTCACGAAAAGTAAATGCATGTATAAAAAGAAAACAAATACGTTGATATTTTTATATTCATTGTTGTAGAAGCGGTTAGTTTCCTCAATTAAAGTAACCTTTGTCTTGAATGCGATAGCATTGCTAACAACATCTACCGTTTAGTAAACCAAAGCCTTATAAACAAAAGAAATCTCACCGAACATCTGCACGTGCTTATTATGATGATCTACAGTCATCTTGATCCTTCCCTTCCTGTAATCCAACTCGACGTTGTGCCAATCGTTGCTTACGTTGAACTTCACGGATTTCAACACGGTCACGTTCTTGCCAACGTCTGACACCAGTTCGAATCTTATCTCTTCTTTCACCATTCTTACCTACATTTTTATGAGAAAGCTTGTTAGTGTTATGTAGTCATATGGCCCAGTAGCAGTGGGTATGTCCTTGAGAATAATTTCTAGATCAAACAACTGTTTACTTGGGATTTTTGTTGGTGAAATTTCTAGTTACAAATCTGTTTGCGAAGTTTGATCTATTTGGCGATCGCTATTGTCTGTATAGCTGATCTGTAGGCGTAAGATGCTTTTGTTTGTTTGCCAAAAAGACATGAATCAATCTTATAGAGGCAAGCATGCATCATTATTTTCTTCACTTACATTATGTGTGAAATCATCACAAGCCTACATCTTTTTTGTTCTTATAGAAATAGTTGTATTGTTTGATTGTTCAATTGCAGGTTTACAAAAGCAAAGTTATCAATACCCCAGTGAGGTAATATTCTCCGTCAGGTTGGTAAATTTCGTTGTTGCAACCTGACACAGAAGTCTAGACCGTATTTGCATTTATTTACAATTAATTCGTATGTTGTTTTCTTGTGTTGTAATTAAAGCGTTATATAAACAGAATTAAGTGTTATTTTTGCAGGTTTCGTCATGAAAGTGCTACAGCTCTAAATTTTAGTACTTATCTTGCTGCTCTTGTAATACCTAAGTAGATAGTGAACTTATGTGGTTTATTTGATTTTATTACTTAAAGAAGAGGTCAAATAATAATTTGATACAAAATATTAAAACCATTTTGTATCAAATTATTGTTTGATCAAGTGTCTCATTAATTGTGGAACAGCCAAATGAAACGCAGTTAGGCATAATCAAATTAACATAAAAAATAACAGAAACTTTGTTTGTCACGAGATAAGTTTTATTAAAACTTACCTCCCAGTAACCTTGCGTGGATGTCTGACTATAAGCCAACACAGCCATATTCTTGCTGGTTTTAAAATCAAATTTTAAATTAACAGTGTGGCTCTGATTCAACGGCCACCAAATATGGGATGTCGCAAAAGGATACGTAATAGGTATCACTTCTATATCTATCTCCTCAAACTCAGGATCCAACACCCCTATGTAGTGGACTTTAGGGTTATTTTGTTTCAACTCATACAAAATTGACACGTCATTGTAATAAACATATTTCAAGTTGCCAGCGAAATTGTTGAACGACTTCAATCCTTTCATTTTGTGTAAATCCGGGCCACCGCATATGTAGATTTCTGGATCAATGCATAAATATCGAGCATTTCCTGGTACTTCGTAAGACTCTGTTATGCCGTCGAGATAAACGAAAATGCTTTGTTCTTGTAGTATGACGGTGAGGTTATGCCACATATTATTGTTGACTTTTTCTCCCAAATAGTCTTCAACAGGTCCGTCACCTAAATCTATTTGCACGGCAACTTTTTCATCGTGTATTGATAGAGCTATGTAATGGTGTTTGTCGTCTATTTGTCCACTCGCGTAGAATAGAGCTGAGTCGTCGAATCTAGTCTGTGAAATTGATTTTGTGACTTGTATCATTCATTCTTTTTTTTCTTGCGGAATAATTGGAGCTCTAAGAAAGAGCACATTGTTAATGTTAGTATCGGTTAATGAGTGAAGATAAATCGACAATTGTCAACGTTTTAGTAACCCAAATGTTCCTGTTAGTGTATTCTCCAGAGTAGTTTCCAATAGATTAGCAAATAGAGACTATGTATAAGAGTATGGAAGAAGAGATGTTGCACCGAATCCAAATAAATTGGGAAAAGGGCAAGAGTGAGCTTTATTATTGACAAAAAAACCCTGTAGCTAGAAATTGCTCAGAATTTTTGATTTAAAAACATAGAGCAGATACAATAAGTATCTGCTCTATATTACTGTATGAAATGAGCAACATCAGAATGTTGTTTCTAAATAACCTTAGCTATAAATTGTCCGTTATAATCTAAATGTATGCAAAACGTTTTAAAGTGGTTCGATCTTATATTTTCATATGATAATGAATTGCTTTGTGCACAAATAAGATTATAATTGTGAATCAAGTGGCAAAGATAAAAATAAATTTGAATACATTCGAGATTGGTAGTTCAGTGGTGGAAAAGCAGAGAGAAAATCAGGACTTTGACTTTGACAGGATTTAAACTACTTATACCTATGTTGAAATACGAATCTATATATTATATTTATTTAATAAGAAAAGTAAACCATTTACTCAATAAAACAAAGAAAAAAAAATTGGAACCAAAGTGACAGCTATATTGCATCTGATTTTTTTTTCATATAAGCGTATCCGTAATAATATCGACGATAACTGTTAATAATATCCATTAAACATTTTGTAATGTTGATTGCGAGGCGGTTGTGTTGTGACGTCATAATATAGCAGTCGTAAACTGGTTCAGGTGAAAGTATCTTCATTTCAATTGATTAAAATAAAAAAGCGAATTTTAGTGTTCATATTGAGGCATTTAGAATCTACTTCAAGTTTTATTTAATTCTCTTGTAAGCTCATATTAAAATTACTGATTAAATTGACTTAATTACTAAATGAATGGTCTAAAACGATATTTTTGTCTATTTTATTAAGTGGATTAATTATTGTAATAAAAGCAACTAATTGAAAAAGTCGCACAAATATGGTAGAATAAATGGAGAAAAAAAATCATATTGCTAAAATAACACTAACTCAATTTTTTATGAAACTGAACATGTCAAGCTGACCTAACAAGCTCTGAAGATTATCAGATAATACCGTGTTTTTCTTAGCATGACGAGTAATATTCAATTAAATTACAAGGGAAACTCTTGCAATTATCTTTGTCCAGATTTTTAAATATGCATTTCTTATTGAGAAGTGTAAAAGATAGAAAAGAAACTGTCTCCATAAACTTAAGCGCACCATCTTACAAAACACAAACAATCTTCATTGCACTAATAAAATCGCATGCCAGAAAATCAAGTTAAATCTACATTACCTTAAAGTGCATGCTGACACGTGTGCTAGTCGAGTGCACTCGGTCCTTCCAGTCGTAAACTCGATACGACACGTAACTCGAGCCGCGAAGAGTTAGGACAGTCGCCGCTGGAATGTGACGTCATTGTATAGTTATATTGGCTGTATTAATGATGAAGATACACCTATGGGATTGAAAAGAAGATACAGCATATGTGTTAAAGGTAAAGATAGGTATATATTATAGTAAACACGTATGTATGTGTATTATAAGTCATTTACTTATCTATGTACTGTGTACCTGTTATATTTATCTTTTTTTTTTTTAATACAAAACGGGGAAACTCTTGGCCCAAATCTCACCTGATGGAAAGTGATGATTAGGCCGAAGATGGGAGCGAGTTTCACCCGGAATCCTCTTACACAGAGGAACTGGCTATCATACCTCTAACTGCCGGAACACAACTATGCTGTTAACATAGTTGTTATGGCGACAGACTTAGACATGATGGTGGTAGCTTGCCAGGCGGACTTATAACAAGTCCTACCATCAACCAAACCGAGCAAAAAATTTGCCCCCGCTGGGAATCGAACCCGGACATTATGATATGTTTTTATTAATATTTTTTATCATTGTTCCTCTCAAAGAGAACACCTGCCATCTAATCTCTTCACCACCCTTGGTTGACTGGTAGAGATTGCCTAAGGCATTAAGTCCGCCTTTGTACCTCTTTGTGCGAGAAGTTTAAATCATCGTCTGCCTAGCCTTTTCCCAACTATATTGGGGTCAGCTTCCAGTCAAACCGGATTCAGCTGAATATCAAGAAGAAGTTTAAATAAAAAAAGAGAAATTAAGAGGACGGACTGTGCAGTGTAACATTTAGGGTAATCGATTCAGAAATGAAGATATTCGCAGGCTATCGACATAGCCCGAAGAATCACCAAACTTTAGTGGCAGTGTGCGGGGTAAATTGCTAGCAGAACAGATGGTTCTTGGTTCGACCGCGTACCGAAAGACCTCTCGCAAGGTTGACTGACGTCTTGGTGAGGCCGCTAGCATCCGCTGGATGACAGACGCACGAGACCGTTCGATGTGGTGACCCACGGAGAGTTTCTTGCACGTTCTTCTCCATAGAGATCTACGCTTTGGAACGTGCCAAGCCTCATGTTTTTGACTGACCGACCTAGACATTTCAAAAGTGCCTGTAAATGGTTTTTTTTAAATAAATGCTTTGAATCTTGGAATCTTGAATCTACGTCCAGCAGTAGTTTTCAACAAAAGTGTGTAGATCTTTCAGCTGAAGTTATGGGTATGAGAATAAGTACCTACTCGTCTAACATGAAAGACACATTACACAAGAAGTAGATTAACGGTGAAGATCGATTGAGCTAACAATAAACTATACACAATAGAGAGTCTTCTTCCAATTGTAACCACGACTAGTCGTCGCTGACATACGAAGTCAATATGATGATGAAACTATTAACTAAGGATCAGCAGTAGTGTAGATTAATATGTGAAACATCTACAGGGACTGGGGAGGCCCGAATGGGAGTTTAAAAATGAACCATATGACTTTGAGGTAAGGATTAAGACGGAAAGAGTTTACAAACCTTGCAAAAAATAAATTGAACTTAAGAGGATGTTGTAGCTATAACCCTAAAACCGAAGTGAGAATGAGAGAGTCCTTTAGTAAATGATCAAAAACGCTATAATTCAACAGGGCTATTAAAATTGATAGGTAGAAAGCCAATTCTAGTTAAACATTTTTTCACCTTTCAGCCGTAGCTATACGTATATGCGATACGACACGTTATTTGAAACCCACAGCATTAAAACAGTTGCCGACGCAATTTCAATCCTGACGTAACGGCTTTGCAATAAGTATGATATTGGGAATGCTCGTGTCATCGATGACGATGAAGAAATTGTTAGAGAATGTGACAAATTAACCATTCGCCTATTGAAAAAATCTGAATAAGAAAAAACTTGAAGGTCGAGGAGACAACATAGTGTTGATATTATCGATTTATAAAAAAATTCCAAACTTTTAGCTGTTTATGTTTCTGGTGTTTTAGCAACCAGACCTCATTCATATTGTTGATATAAATATTCATTAAAAAAGTTGAGAAGCAGGACCATAATGATATGCTTGAATATATTTTAGAACAAGTTACTGTGACAGAATTTCGGCAGTCAATCAACTCGAAAAGAGCAGAATTTGAGCTTGCGAAATACTACATTGCTTCTAGAAAATTACTAAGAATCTTGAGAACATGTACACATTAATTTCACTGCTACTGGATTGTGTAGATCTGTTCAAGTAGAAATACATAATCAAGGCTATAAATACATTAACGAGAAGTAACTTATAATTGACGTCAGTAATCGAAAGGACGCGAGTGGCGTTTCGGTCAGAGTTCAAATAATATCAAACAAGTTTTCCAAACCTGTTTCAGCTGACTCTACTATTAGCAACATCACTTAGAAACAGGTCAATTATTTTACACTAGCACCTTAAAGCAAAGTCGAGATGACGGAGTGAGATAACGCTATGTGACAGCTGAGTGTTAGAAAGAGAACGTGATTGCATCGACTGTCATTAAAGACATCACATTATCTAAACAACGACCAGTTTATGCAGACAGGTGGTTGAATAGAGAACTAAAATAAATGTACTGAATATAATAAACCATTGCACTTTGACGAAGCAAACGGCGCCATGATGAAATATCAAGATATTCTGGGCAGAAGATTGCAGCCTTGTTAATACTAATAACTATTTATAGATTTTGTGAAAGCGAACAATCTTATAGTCTTTGATCTTCAATTAAGTTAAAATCCTGATGTATAATAGGTTTGCGTAACAAATTATTTTTTTTTTCTTGGCATTACATAATAAGTGCTCGAGATTGGTCGATGCTTTTGAAAGGATTCAAAAACCTAATTAACGCGCAGAAGTCGTTTAGTACAGGGTTGTAAAGATCGTAATTGACCTCAATTAGTTTTAAATGTCAACGTTTAACTTTAAAAGGAGAAAGGGAGACGGAAACAAATATTAAACTTCGTTTGACCTTTAGAAACGAATAGTGGATTTGTGCTAGTAAGGACGAAAACATACAATAACAATGACTTTTGTAAATGATAAAGATTCCAGTGAAGGGAAAATTGCAATGAATTTGGAATTTTATCACGATTCACGGAAGTTCAAAGACATACGGTGTGTGTAAGAATGATGTCACTTATTTAAAAAAAAAAATTATAATAATAATAAAAGTTTATTTCGGAACAATAACACAAGATAAGCATTACAAGTAAAACGATGGTAGCTGCAAAAGTATAAACTGTAGCGCAGCTAACAACGCCCTTTCCCAAAACTTAATGGAATGATGTTCCATGCAGACAGTGGCAAGCAGGTAAAAAGTTTGTAATAAACGTTTTGACTTTGACTTATGGCTAGAAAAGCGAAAAAAAAGTCCCAAATAAATTGGGAAAAGTGCAAGAGAATGATGTTAGGAAATAAATTGACAGTAAATGTAGTTATTCTGTAAAACACAGATTTTCTGTTAAATATATTAAATTATGAACAATGCTAGTCATAATAGCTTCAATTAAATAGTCATAATAGCTTCAAGTAAAGTATACTTACTAAAAACATCACAAAGGTGCTCTTCATACAAGGTCCCGAAGCAATCGCATCGATATCCGTTATACTCATTAATGCATCGGGAGCCTCCAAAGCAAAGATTTTCCATCGTCCTGCACTTATCAATGCAACCTTCTTTAACATTCTCATGTTTAGTAGCTATTAGTGGTACTATGGGCAGAAGATCTGATGCTGCTTTTCCAGAACTTAGGACCATATCACTGATGCAGCCGACGAACGATTCTATAATGTATTTTACTCCGTGGAGTTTTTCTTCAGAGCTCAGACCTGGAAAAGCAAAGAGTTTGTTACTAACTTTGATGTAATGGACAAAAAATAAACGATAATGATATTTATTTAAAAAAAAGATTAAAATAACTCTTTTACACATCAATAATTATTGTCAAACTAAATGATCTCCTAGCAGACAACTCTGAGAATAAACATCAAAACAAATTCAGTGATCAGTCTTCTTAAAATTCTTAAATTGTACATCCTGTATGGTATATCTTCTGAAAATACTTCTAGTCCTACTTTTAAACTTACAGTCAACATGCAAAAAAATCTTAGCAACAATCTGAAGTAACATATTTGTAATTTATTGAATATTGAAAATTGGGGTGTAAGTAACTTTTCATTTAAATTACTTAGAGACTTTTTGGCAGTTTTGCAACTTAATCTTGATTTTGAATTGATATGTTTTTGAGATAAGTAATGTGAATTCACTTAAGTGACGAAATAATATCACTTACCTCCGATAAGAATAACGGATGTCAAGTTATCAGTGATGCCGTAATTCGTGTCGAAACTTAGGCCCTGTAAAAAAATATTAAGTGGATGTATCAAGATGTGGTACTTTGAAGTTGATGTATAAAAAAATGAACGAATACAATCGATAACAGGACCTCCAAGCAAATACCCACAAAAGGATAACTTTTTCTAGTAATTAGAAAAGACTCAATTTTCAACTACAAGGAAAGTCATTCCTGCATAGATATTCCTCGAACTTCATGTGTCAAACGCGATGCCCTTGTTAAACAATAGGTAAGGTCTAAAACATGACACACAACTCACAAGTTGTGGCAGGTCGCTAACTCCACATAATGAAGTGACCCGTTTCCTTTATTTGATTCGGGCAATTTACGCAACATTATAAGTTTTATACTGTTTTCATTGTAGATACCTGATATTTTCGCAACCATCAACGAAGGAACACGATTTCACAATGGTTTTAAATAGGAAGATTTAATGTGTTGTAATTTAAATGCTCCTGTGATACGACATTAACATTTGCTAAATAAGGATGATTACTATTCTTCTGTTCTTGAAATAGTAGTTACAATCTAAATATAATATTATGAACAATATTCCTTTGAGTTCATATCAAGATGTCTAAAATCCTAAATAGACAAAAGAATGCTGAAATCAACTATTCATTTAGTGCCAATTTGACCTTTGTGAGCTATTACGTTATAAGGAATCTTACCTTCAAATAAACTTCTTCTTTAAGATGGTCCACCTTAGCAATAAGTCTCGCTCCATGAACATCAATAGTGACAACCACACTATGCCATTGATCTCTGTTCAATGCTCTTCCAACTGTTACCGATGTTAAGTGCTTGCCAAATACGTGGACCACTGAAACATCGAAATATTTTGCAAAGATCGCTTATAGGGATTTGGTATAAAAGTGTTAGATGTGATTTACAAGGAAAAAAATACTTTGTCGTGGATTTTAGCGTATCTTTAAAATACCAGAGAATAAACCGGTTACTATTATTTTGATTTTCGAATGAGCTAATCATTTTTAATAACAACTTGTATAAAGCTTAGTGAAAATTCCATTACCGTATGAATAAATAGTACCTAGAAACGTAGCTTACTGACCGAATAGAGAGAATACAAAACACATAGACTTTGTAAGGCAGATAGACAGATCGACAGACAAGACGACACACTGATGGACGGACGTTTGAATAGGAAAGGCTTGACACGCTAGAGAAAAAAAAGTGAAGGATTTCAAACGATCCCGGAGGTATAGACGATGAGAAATTATTGTGAAGCAAATGATAATAAATGATGATGGCTGATTGATTGGAATTTATAAAAGTAAACATGCTGGCGTTCTGTTTTCTTTTCTGATTAATTTGTTCGCTTCGAAGATAGATGAATGGGTTACTCTTGAGACTTATTCTTACAAAAAGAAGAATTATTTGATTCACGCGTATCTACTGACAATCGAAATAACATGATGAAGATCTTCAAATGCACGATTAATAGCAGAAAATATAAATCGTTTTTGCTGTAAATGCAATGATAAACAGAAAAACTACACATGAGAAAATAAAATAATGACTCCAAAAAGGCATCAGACGTCGTAAAATAGTAGACATGAACCCAAGAACAACAGTGGTTGATAAATCTACATAGCCCCCAACACAGGTCCCAAATAAAACTTAGCCTACAGAGCTGCTCCATTCAATGCCGCGGCACTTGATCGGCATTGCTTCAGTGAGCACCGACAACTAAGATTTATTGTTTGTGTCCCTGAATTAGCGTTTGTCAACGACTCACCGCGCTGCGTTTGCCATTTAGATGGCTCGATGCTCGATGCTCCATTCTGTTTCTAGTAAACGTAAAATCGAAATCTTTTGTGACATCGTTTTGAAAGTGTTTGTTGCAATCGATTTTATCTTAAAGTTTAACAAAATATGATACATTTTTGTTTGTTTTGTTACTGAACAAAATGAATGTCTTGCTTACCTTTTAATTCACCCTTTTCTACGATGACGTATAGCGCATACGGCTGCATTTTGAAAACTGGGTTCTTTACATTATGGTAGACCAGCAGGCCATGGGGTAATCTCGTTCGAAACTTGAATGATATTTCTCTACATAACCTGTAATTTATATGATTTGTATATTTCGTTGTTTCTGCAAGTTTTGTTCACAATAATGATTGGAATAATCCACTGAAAGTATAATTGAAGTAGAAATACTCAAGATTCAGTTTAAGAAATTGATTGCTTGTTGCTGCAGAAATCTAGGATAATATCATCATAACTAGGAAATTAACTGTATAATTATAAAGATATTATGTAACTACTTCTTTTCTATAAAATCCTTTAATTGAGCTGCTGCCAGCCTACTCAACTCAGCTTTGTGACTGCATACATGCTGCCAAGGAAAAAAGTCTTACCGCAACTGAAATCTTTGTATAATATCCCCATCCAGCTGTATAAAAGTATTGTCCTTAGCAAACATAAAGGTCTGGTGATGTCCCGATTCCGCAAACGTCAGAAATCTGTCTCTGTCACTTGGTGGTATCGGGGGGATGGCAGTGACGTAGGTAGACGTCGAAATGTTCACGGTGGTGACGCTTGATGATGGTGACGTTAAAGGCAGTGATGTTGGTGGTAGCACTGGAAACAAGGGCAGCTAATACAATATCTTGGGCTTTGGAACATTTTGTGAGGTAAATGGAGCGACGAATTTTGGGGTATGACCGAACGATGAGTGTACTTGGTCTTGAACAAGTTAAATTGGATAATTATATTTACTTCCTGTGACTGTTCAATTTGCTAGTATTTTTTATGGGAGTAGATCACATCTTAGAAACTGGTATTCAGAATAACAGTTTTCGCGATATTCAGTGATTTATGTTGTAGTGCGATTTTTTTGCTGTGGCCTTTTAAATTACAGTTATATCAAGGTTAAAGGAAGCTGTCCATTTTTTAAGCTAGCGAGATTTCATTTCTATTATAGGTATCCTATTCTGGGTTGTTACTTTGATATATTTGAGTCTAGCTACTAAAGTGGCTAGGCTAGAATAGATCTGAACCAAGTGATAAAGTGAGGTCTTGGGTTCAAGGATCTAAATTAAAATCAATAAGGATCCTTCTCGAGTGGTACCGATGAGAGTTAAATTGGTATCATTCAGTACCACGTAGTTACTGGAGAGCCTTTTGAATCTCGGCGATGAAATAAAGCAGAGGCAAGATTTTTCTAAAGTTAGTTTCAACTGTGTAAAATAGTCATCGAATCACTGTATTCTTGGAATCTGTTAGAAGATACATACTTAATGCCAATACTTTTTATTTTTAATGGATTTATCAGCGCTGATAATTATATCTCAGATACAAAAAAAAATGGAAAATTTGCGTTTTTTGCGACTGAACTGCAAATTCGAACGTTGTTTAAAAATAGTAGAATTGATACAGTTCATTGAATTTATTTGTTGTATTGTAAATTATTAATTTGAAATATTCAGAAAGCTTTAAACCAAATATCAATTGACAATGCCTCTTTTACATAATTATCCTCTAATTTGACTTAAAATTATTCACTGTCTGCTTTCTTAGTTCTTTTATCTTATCTTAGCATTTTATGTAGGAGGGACGTTTAGTATATTTTTTAATATTATTTCTGTTCTGATTTGAAATAAATGGTTTGCTTAAAACATAGATTATAAACCCGAGCTAATCGATTTTTGCTCGCTGCACGCGCGCTGTACCAAATACTGATAACTTGTTCCCTAAAGTGCATACAGTTACTATGCAATGCAACATCGTTTTCAGATCAGCGGGTTTAAAAAGGCCACTTTTGTATATTCAGCCTGCATTTCAAGTTACCCGAAACTGTCAAATGTTCCCAGTCAATCTTGAACCTAATGCTTTTACGATAAAGATGAAAATTAAATTTGACAGATTGCTGTATGATTAATATTATGATCCTAAAGCTTTTTAAACCTGTTGTAGGTACCTAAATCTTATTTAATCGTTGTTTCAACATAATGGCACAAGAAAACTTTCGATTCGACACACTGAAACCGTAAGAGCGTAATTATTTAATGCAACATTATGAAGTGTATCACGAATTTAGGATTTAGTGGTAATTAGGCTAATAGCTAAGAGTCTTGGTTTTATATGAGTTACATATGTGTATTTAGTTAAGTAATAGTGACGGAGTGAAGTTTTTTTGTCAAGTAGTTGTGACAATGTATTTCTCAAATAACTGCCGTGTGGAAAAGCAAAAATTAAATAACTGGGACGGAATAGAAGGTCAAGTCCTGTATTTTAAGGAACATTCGTAATCTATCAAAATCACTTCAGTTTATCTGCATTTTGGCAAGTTTTTGACATTGTCGCTATGTTGATATTGTACTCGTATTTGAACGTTTCTAAGTAAGAACAAAAAAATAACCCTTTCATGTAGATTTTTCATACTTTTGGATTACTAAGTTCTTTAAAAAATTGCATAGGTACTGCGAGATTTGCGTTTTCAATTCTATTATTGGAGCATCGCGTTTTAACCTTTTATTTTATAGAACCAATGCAATGTTAACTATTATTTTTTGTTTCACTTTTTGTGTTTCATAAAAAAACAGTTTAAATGAATTGCTTACCTTTTTCCTCAGCAGCCAGATCAACCGGTAAACTGCATTCAACATCAGCTGTTCCATATAAAATTAATAATACGATTAAACTTATTCTTTTTCTTTGTGGTACAGCCATTTTGCTCTATACGGTTCATTTATCTGCAATAAATTAATAATGCCTTTAGTGGATATTTTTAACACGTTAAACGTTATTTAGATGGCTCTAAAGATGGATGATTAATTTTGCTACATTTCTCTAAGACGTAGAATAATTTGCATTCACAAAGAGGTTTTCTCGTTAGTAATGGGCAACTGTGAATAAGGTAGATTTTTAAAAAAAATCTTTATCATTCACGAAGTGACATTCTATAATTGATAGTGACTGTCGAAAAACCAAAGAGTTTAAAATTGATCACGTGGCATTTCGGTAGCACTAGTCAAACTATACATTTGTTTCTTTTGACGAACTTTCTTTTGACAGAATGTCACTTTGTGTAAGGACGGCAGGACGTTTGTAGTTTCCACTACTCGAGAAAAAAAAATTTAAAATCAGAAACAAAATAGAAGATAAAAATGGGTTTCTGATCCGATGATAGACAGGAGACGTTCGTATGAACACTGTTTCGCTAGTTTACTTCCTTAAGCTATTAACAACAAGTAACTTTTCATCAGACCTTGCACGGTCAATGTCAATTTATGAAATAATTTGGCCCTTGGCCATCAAATCGCCATTCTGTAGCCATTGAAAAGAGGATTAACTCCAACACGAATTCGACTTTCTGAGTTTCTAAATGTAAATATCGTCATCAATTTTTAAGTGGATTTTTAATACCCTATCAGAACAGCAATTTAAACCTTATTTTGATTGAAACAGGTTTTATTTTCGATACACCACAACTTGTATAGGGCATTGGGCGGAAATGTGGAATCAGAGTGTTAGTGTGGGCTGGCTAAAACATAGCCAATGTAACGTGACCCGCCACACCCCTAACCGTTTCCAAAAGTTACTGGGGATCGGGAACTGGACGACGGGTAAAGGGTCAAATTATATTGGATTCTGTTGTCAGCCTAAATTGGCTCAAGTAACCACAGTTGTCTAGAGAAGCCGGTTGACACATCGGTTTTTGAGATGGCTTGTGTATGACATGTTGACTTATGTCCGGGATAGGTGATTTATACCGGGAACTACAATTGATTAATGGTTTGGGGCGATATTCGCGACTTGGGCTACTGATCTTGGTTCAACAATCTCAACAGGGGTCAGATTGTATATTGCATGCGGGTGCTGGCATATCAATTTAGATATTTCTTCTTTTTCTCTAAGATCTTTTTTTTTAAACACAAAATACTTAAGATCAAAAACCATTTTCAGTGATGCTGTGAGTGCGATGAGATTTTACGAAAGTTTAAGCTAGGTGTTTCTAGATGTCTAATTTTCAAAAAGATCCAGATTTAAATCAAGACGAAGCATCGTTTTACTAGTTACGGATTTCATTTTGTTCATAACCTATCGGCACAAATAAAACTACGAGCAATCGTGGCTACATCTGAATACACGAGCAATATAAAGAACACGCTCAAGGAAATGGTTGAGAGGATTCAAAGGAAATGTCTTAATATCCACAAGATTACGTGAGACGTGTCAGCGAATATAGCGGGAAATCCTGTACAGAACGCAGAATTCTTGTTTACAGAGCAGTCTTATCTTGCAAACGCATGTTGGATTTAATTTATCGAATACTTGACCAGACTAGTTAGTTAGTTAAAACTTATCGCGTTTTACATGCAATCCCAGGTCCATAGGTAGTGTATGTATTGAGGTATAAATATAAATAATAAAACTCACACTAATATCTTAAGAAATCACAGCCAATTAATTAAAATAAACATTTGCACAATCTTCCAGCACTATTATCAAAACTTTTATTTACTAACTATAATGGCGCGCATTCCATTTTCAAATTGTCGTCACACAGACACACTGTTCACTGTTTCGAAAAAAATCTTTTTCTTTTTTGTTTAAGCGGTAGTGGCCAGGAGCACGTTGATGCTCCCCCTTTCAACCGCGGAGTAGGTACTGACGCGAACTTTAACAGCACGTAATAACACTAACAAATTGTCCTCGTGGGTCACAGGCGTTCCCAGACGGAGGACTTAGGATGTTAGCGGAGAGATTCAATGAGCGGGTTCGAGGTCTGAAGGAGCACTTTTGTTTTAGATGACACTTCTTAAAGGTCTCCATACAGATAGAATAAAATTTATATATTATGTGGGACCTATGTCAAAAGTATAACATAAAAAGTATTGTTTAAAACAATATCACTACATATTATAAAACAAAGTGTTCCACCGTGTCTGTCTCTCTGTCTGCTGGCGAAAAATTCAAAAACTACTGCACCAATTTTCTTGCATTTTTCACCAATGGATAGAGTGGTTCTCGAGGAAGGTTTGAGCATATAAGTTTTAAAGCGAGCGAAGCCGCGGGCATCAGCTTGTTTTAAATAAAATTAGCCAAGCAACAATTCAGAATAAAATTAATAGGTACATACTCGTAGTTAAAAGTTACATAATTCGAACCAGATCAATTCTTTATCTAAAATTAGGCCACTAAAAAAACACAGGTTAACTAAAAGTACATTTGTGAAAAATCAAGAAAACGTCATTTGGTTCTAGTTTTCTTACGATAAAACATGTCGGAAGAAAAACTTTCATTCAGAAAATACACAAACATGCATTGGCTTAGACCAGAGGGCAAATTCTACTAATTTTTAAACAACTTTCGCATGGCAAACGCAAACGGTCAAAAAAGCGTTAATTTTCATACCATTTGCGATTGAGATGCGAATGTGAAAATGAGTAGAATTGGCACAGTGGTCAATTATCATCAGTGTTGAATATTTAAAATATTTTTATCTTGCAATATATAACTCACTTGCCCGCTCAATGCAAACTGCACTCTATCTCGCATGCAATGCATACCATGATTAATTAAGGTGGCACTCAATTACCCCAGTACAGCCGACACAATTCTATAATTTAATTTATCTACTTAATTACATACTAATTAATGGTTATGATAATTATCTTACATACGGTTAAATCGTTATGAACTTGAAAATCAGTGTTAGGAACCTGAACTACCACTTTGATGTAACCTGTGACCAGTAAATGAGCAGGTATGAATATGGTAAATGAGGATTTAGTCACATTACAGCTAACGAAGCGAACTTCCTTTTTTATTGTCACTGCAAATTGTTGGCCATGACATTATCATTTGTTGTTTGTTTTGTAATGGCTCCTTTACGTACTACTAAAGGGCTGATGAGAAAATGAGCCTTTGGACATTATTCGCTTTATTTTTGACTGGCGAAGACAATGAAGAGTTACTTATATACCTATTCATTTTATTTTCAGCCATTTCTGCGCTTTCACGCTTGCATTACTCCCGGCTTTAGGAAAGTAGAGACCAATTCGGTCGATAAGCGTCTACCTCGTCCCACCATAAATACCTTTATCCTTTTCTTTAGTTTTTTTTTTCTAATACATAAACATTCTTCTGTTACTGTTAAGTGACTGACAGACAACACATATTCGGAAATACTTGTCGTAGATAGCTGAAATTTGGCTTGAAGGTTAATAATAATAATAATATAATAATAATATCCTTGGACATTTCACACAACGCCATATAGTCCCAAGCTAAGCAACCTAATGCTTGTGTTATGGTAACGAGATGGCTGATAAACTACTTATATACATTTTTTTTTTGTAAATACGTACATATTATAGATAGAAAAACACCCAGACTCGGAACAAATACTTGTAGGTCGTACAAATATTTCTTCCGTGCGGGGATCGAACCCGCGACATGCTGCGCAGCAGTCAATCGGTCAAACACTGCGCCAACCGTGTCGTCGAAGGGGGTGTACAGTAGACGAGCAATAAGAGAAGATTTCACAAAATTCTTACAGGAATGAAGTCGCGGACAGAAGCTAGTTATTCAATAAAATATGAAGAACCTAAAGTACGTACCTACCTAGGTACTGTAAGCTCTTTATAGGTGCTCCAATGCTAGAGGATATCGAAAACTGAAACGGAAAAATAAAGAAAAACTTTACTCATCATAATTAGCTTAAATCGCTTGTCTACTATCTAAATTGATATTCTTTTGGAAGTTATTCTTACACATTTTTCACAGTCGAGGAGCAATCCCATAGACCCTGGCAGAACGTAGCTACCTTATTTTCATTTAAAAAAAAAACAGCTAAACAGATATAAAACTATAACGGAACTAAACCAAACAATGATAGAAAAGCATTGTAGCAAATAATATAATACCGATTCAGTTTCTTTATCTCTCACATTGACTTTCTTGCCCGCTCTTCCATTTCATGAGCAATTTTCAACGCTTTCGTTTCAATAACCTCATATTTGTTGACAATGAAATGCGTGTCAATTTTTTCGCTGTTAGCGCGGGAAAATGAAGTTTTGTTTAAATATTTTGATTGCGTCACGATTGATCGAAATTCAAAAGTTCACGGTTTATAAGTGGCCAATGTTTGTTGGAGCTTTAAAACTTGTTTTTATTTTGTGGAATAACGAGACGTGGGTAATGGCATATCATTGAAAAAAGAAAGCCTTTTACGGAGTTTCGATAGTACTTATCCAATATTTGTCCCCCAAAATTAACCGAAAATTGCGTAAAGCCAGACACATATTCGACTTGCAAACATGACTCTACTGCAAAGCTGGCATCTAGTTGTTATCTTATAATAATATTTCCCAATCTATCAATCAAATTCGAGGTTAAACGATACTTCGACATTCACTCTAATCAAATTATGATAGACACTAATTGGTTATCTATCTATCCCGTCAAAGAATTCAGCGGGATCCAACATACTTATATAGTACAGTTTTGTTTTTATAGATCCGCAAAGCAAACGCTGGAATGCGACTGACCTCTGTCGAAATGGCAATGGTCAAGTCGGTGGCACCCACTCCATGCATCGAGTTATCATGACACCTACTTTAGTCTAGCCTAGGTATTTAATATGCATATATTAACGTTAAATGTGACTTTGAAGCAAACTCGGTGGGTGGCAACTATGTTGTGGCTACTTTTAGCGTCTATAATGGTCTGTTTTTGATAGCAGCGGCAAAACAAAGGAGGCCGTTAATGAATATGTAATAGTGTCAAAATTCGGAACATTGGTCAAATTTCTATAGGAGCTGGACCTTACTTTTATTTTTCATGTCCCAAAATAAGCTTCATTTAGATTGGTTTGTTCTAATGTTGGATACATCATCCCGTTTGAAAATCATTTCTAAATAGCCACATTTTTTTGGAAAAGCGTAAATTATACTTTTGAGTTTTGAAGCAACAACTACCTTTTATCCGACTGTTGCGTATCCTAAAAGTGTACTTAGCGATAAGCAAAGGGGGTAATTAGCGATCTCGTTTCTATTTGTTGCGATTTCTATTTAAGAATTTCCCAAAAAATAAGGCATCTGTCAAATAAGATGCAGATGCAGTATGATTGCCGGGTGTCAATCAATGGTGCGGTTACTTTACTCTTTGGGTGCGGGTCGATGACCACAGATTAGGTAGCTTGTCGATGATAAATGACGTTCCATTGTACGAAATTGAACGAAACGCTTTCACTTAATTATCTTTTATGACAAAGATCTAATGCATAATAAATCAACATAGTAGTGATATGGTGCCTAAATACTAATTTAAACAAAAACAGTTAACAACTATTCAGAAAAAATAATAATATTCATAGTCTTTGAATATAAAGTCATTTCATACGCGAAATGAATCGTCAATAGGTGCGTTCTGAAACTATTATTCCAAAATAATTTAGAAAAAAAGACAAAAGCTAAAATAAGGATAACTTTTTTTTGTGGCCACTTAAAAAGATATTTCTTGTGTTTTGAAAAATACGAGAATTTTTCATATATATAGCATTTAGGGACACTATCGTTTCGACGCCAGGTACGTTTTGGCCAACCTTCTTTAAAACCTAGAAGAAGCTGAAACATAAAATACATTAGAATCTTGTGAATTTTCTATATTAAAATGTAAATCTTTCGTAGTTAGTATGAGAAGTATTTTATGATCAATCAATATTTGGATGTTGGCAAGTATTTGGATGTATTTAAGTATCGGGCAGAGACCAGAATAACAACTAAAACATAGAGTCAAAGATGATATGGCGATAAACATACTAACGTGAAAGAATTGAAGAGAACAACATGTTGCACTGACACCATATACATTTAGAAAAGGTCAAGAGAGTGATGACTATGAACATGACATCATAAAAGTAGTAAAAAAAAACAAAAGTAAATAATCATTGCCTTTCCTAACGAGAATATTATTATGTATATTCTGACAAGGCATCATCATCTCATCCCTGACGTAACAAAATTACGTACGCATGCAAAAATTAGGTTAATGCAAAAATTCTATTTTGTCGATGGTCTATTTGAAATGGTAGATAATTGCGAGCATTTTGGATATACTTTAATGGTCATTGCGCATAAGATCGTGATGTTACTTATCGTTTTATACATGAAGCTTATTAGTGTTGGTAAATCTGCAGGAAATTGACGAAACATCTCTCTGGTTTAGCGATCAATCATGGATAGAGATGACGATAAGAATGCGGGCCTTGATATGAACTGTGGGAAGGTCGTAAATGGAGCCTTATTGGTAAAAGGCTAAGAGCGGTTACTCTTCACGATGTTTGATAAAAATTTCAAAGTCCTTATGCGAAACGAATAAACCAATTTTAATAAAACATAGTACTCTATCCCAAGATAACTTTTTCGAAAAAGAGTTTATAAAGAAAGAAAGAGTAATTTTAAGTTTTATATAATAGAGAACCACACTCGGCACTCTATTATATAAATAAAAAGCTGTACTAACAGGGCAAATCTGATTCACAAACTGGTCAAAACAGCAACTGCTCAGCATAATGCTGGGCCATATCGCTGGTTTTCAGCGACAGCCGGCGCTGACTGGGTGACGTTGGTTGGTTTCTGTGGAAGTTTTAAAAACCCAGTATTTAGCAGTAAATGTAGTGTTTCTTCGTATTTTGACACCGACTTCCGAAATTAAAGTACTTTGTAGTCAATGACGTATTATATATGTGTAGTGTTTTTTTTTTGGAAGTTGGTTGTATTTTTTTGTAAAAAGTTTTTTATTTTTCACTTTACAGTGGTACCCCACACCTAACAACACCACTGCAAAATCGCAGAAAAGCAAAATATGCAATTTCGATTACGTGGATGTCATAAAACCATCATCCAAGTAGACGAATTTCAGCTATTTCAATTTAAAATCCAAATTTTGTAACCGATTTTGATCAAATTTAAATGGGACCAATTTGCAAGTATATCCTTTCAGATAAAACAAGAATTTTTCAAATCGGTTCATAATTGTCGGAGTTATGAGGTAACAGACATAAAAAAAATACTACCGAATTGAGAACCTCCTCCTTTTTGGGAAGTCGGTTAAAAAAAAGCCTTGAATTCTATACATCCTTGATAGATTGCGATTGAGATGCGAATTTGAACGTTGCTTAAAAAATTGTAGAGTACTCAGGCTCCTGGTTTACAAGTTTTACAAGTTAGGTAGATAATGCGATAGCTATGGACGAGATATTGTAAAAATCTAGCAAGATTTTAGAATCGACTTTTCGAACGTCTCACGGATTCCGAGGATATACAAAAAATGGAAAAATCATTGCATAAGCTTCAGTTCAGCATAGATACCCCACTTTGCGAGCTTTTAAGACCACAAAAATTTACACGTCCACACAGAATTACTAACAATAAAGAACGAGATGTTAGTTCCGCTAGTTTTCTCAGAGCAATACAGTATGCTGCTTAAGAGTCCTATTACGAATCGTAAATGCTCGTTTGCAATAGACGAAGTTAGGTTGGTCTGCGTTGGGAGTACATCTATAGTCCGCGAAACAATTTTGATACTTACTAGTCTGAATAGGATTATAGTTTATTTGGGCACTCGCGCGAGACTGAGGAGCGCGCGCGCTGAATTGACGCAGAATATATAGTACTTTAATTTGATTTATTGTAATTTTGTTTAATTATATTGACAAACGAAAACTAATGAAACGTATTCATTGTAGATTGAAATTTTATATCATATTAATTTATTTGATAAAATTGTTTTAATTTGGAATATAATGGACGCTGAATCAAGACATTTCTGGCTTAAATTAGGCTTTCTTTACGTTTTTTTTCCGTGAAAACTCAAGGAATTTAAAGAAATTCTAGAACTCCATTAAACAAGTAAAACATTCAACTTACCTTTTAGTAATTTTAGCTTTTAAAAGAATTGATTGTAACAATGTGAATTAGACCGTCAAAGTTCCATCGCAGACATTTTTTCTTGCAAACTGAGTTCTAAAATATTTATAGTAAATTACACGAAAAGAAAAATGAAAATGTGTAACTCTAACTTACTTGTAAGAAAGAGACTGGCACTATCGTTATTCATGATCAAATAATTAAAATATCTTACTGCTGCTGATAATTACAGCGTCAAAAATCATGAATTTCCGTAAAAAATGTAATAGGACTCTTAAGTATCGCATTGACATAAACACAGCCCATCGTCGGGAAACACCATTACGTTTCAAGCCATTTCCCATGGAATACTGTTAGCCGTAGATTGGCGGCTTGGCAGCAAATGAACGACGATGACAAGATTTAATTATTTATGATGTTACGGTAAACCAAAATAAATAATACCTTCTGGCAGTGTGGGAGAGTGTTGATATTCTATTGGAACAATATGGCTCCATATAATATATATATATATTATGGATCCATTATAGTTATTATTTTTTGGCATTTGGCATTATGGCACTCTTCAAACTATTAAACAGCTGCTGAGTTTCCTTGCTGGTTGTCTGTTTCATTGTATGTGCCTTTTCAACTACTTTCATCTTTTTTTTTTGGGTGCTTTCAAAAACAAAAGTATCAATTTTGTCTTCTTTTCCAAGATGGCTGTTTTTGAAACAAATGCTTACATGTATACTGTGTCTACGTTTATCATTCAAGTCGAGGCTGGTACGCTGGAAAAAAATTCAGTCTATTTCCTCTGTACTGTGTTTGGTGTATCTTATATAAGTCTATTAATAAATATAACAGTCTAGGGAACTTTGCCACAGAGCAAAGCATCCTCTCTTGTTCAAACAGCAACTAAAGAGCCCAGTCTTAGAATAATTATATAAACGTTAGATACTATCGGCGATACCTACAACGGAATTTACGATTGTTAAATCACAGAGACTTTTTCAACAGTAATAATAAGCTCTATTGTACTGAAACCTGAATCAAATTGTCACTAAAAACCTAAAACAGTCTAAAAAACTTCATTGTTACTTCCAATCTAAAAAATTAGAACGTTTTTAGTAGGTTTTGCAGACCTGGACCATTTATAAAAGAACTTTTACACCGCTAAGATTTATCGATATTTCATCAAGATTTAGAGAATCGATATTGTCATCTAGAGGTCTTACTAATCTGGTTTTTGGAATTAAACACAATTGCAGTTAAAGGAAACAAAACAAGTGAAATATTTTTGTTATTATGTAAGCTAGAACAGACTGAGAATCCGATCGGCGGACAGACAGTGAATGGCTTTGGACCATCACTTATAATAATGTGGGTTTTCATTGTCTCACGGCATGTTTGGTGATGCGTAAATCTTTGAATTTGTTACGAGATAGGCCATACATTATAATTCACACTGCCAAACATTAAAAAAATAGTCATTCATTTATATTTTAATCTCTAATACATTGATTGCTATGTGAGGCTTTGTTCCATGTGTGTACTTAGTAGCTTGTACAATACTTAAAGTAATGTAGAAATCTCCTACCACTACAGGTTTATGAACTCGTTAGCTCATTTTAAATATTTAAAACATAAAGTCTTCGAATTTGATATGTGTCGATCGACTGATAGCGAGTGTGTTTTGATAATATGGATTAAATTACCCTTTAACAGTAAGTATTTAAATCTTAGACCACGCGGGCGTAATGACGTTTACTGGCCTATAAATACCCGAAGCTTTTAAGACCGCCGAGGACAGAAAAACGTGGAAGAGCATAGTGCACCGAGTAATCAATACCTCAGACTAGACACGACCTTCAACAAAGAAGACAACGACGAGAAGAAAGATTTAAATCTTAATTATCTTGTTTTAGTTTACTTTACGAAAGACCGTTGGTCTGAGAAGATCCTTTTGAATTTACCATCGTGGAGAAAGGAAGGCAACCGAGTGCTAGCTGTCCCGGGTGCACCGGGCGTTTGAAATCTTAGTGCAGTTTTTTGAATCGCTCGGGTGCTTCTCTTCAGAACATGAGCTTCACGATGGAGTGCCCTTAGTGGCCATGCACTTGTACTTTGGAGGATTCTATGAATGCTATTAACGCTGCAGGTAATGTAGCCCCCTACTGCATCTAAAAACTCTTGAGTTACCTAACCATCGAATCGAAAAGAAGAAGAATTATCTAAGTACTGCGTAACGATAGTGTTTTGCGCACTTTTCCGAATACGAGAAACCGCTTGGTATTTGTGTCTCATTCCTCTGTGGCAACCGTCACCTGACAAAGGATTACTACGTATAGAATCATGTCGGTTTATTACCTGGAAATTTTTCTCCAATACATTTTTATTGATATACGTATGATTTAGCGTTTCTACTGTATCAAGTACCTCTGGTAGGTCAGCAGTCAAATTATGTTGGCTCTTGAAACAGAACAAGCAGCAATATATGTGTATTTTTTTTTAAGAATGGAGGGAGTGTCAGACTTTTACTGACAAAAACCCACCCGTGTTCTTCCCATTACCCTTTGCGTTCCAAGGTTGCGGTGACTTTTTGGGCACTTCTTCTATGCTGACAGCTCTTTGAGGCGCGCGTGGAACACAACGCGCCGACGGCCCGGGCCTGTTTCGTATCGGACGGCAAGCCACCCAACGCTCGCCCTCCGCAGGCTCGCGCCTACTTCTTAATAGCTTATGCACTTTTCCAACGTTCTTTTGTAAGAAATACTAAAACATAACGTGACGTGACGTACAAAACAACGTACCCGCACACAAAAGAGCAACGCTCGTCCGGTGGCGGATGCATTGACGAGCACTGTTCGTGACTATCGTCTGTTACGATCGACCCACATACACACAATGACGTACCGGCTGACTGTACCCGCTGTACCGGCGGCGGACCACATGAAATATTGCAAATGTACGAGAATGTCGAGAATAACTCGGTACGGCCTACATGGATGAGAAATCGATGGAAATATTGCATTGAATTTAATGGAAAAATAATATGAGGTTCTTTTTAAAGTACCTACATACATATATTATCAAACACAGAGGGAGGAAACGCATTTAACTAAAAGAGTAATGAACATAAATGTGGATGGATGGAGACGGAGAGGAAGGCCAAAGAAAAGATGGATGGATTGTGTGACGGCTGATAGGGAGAGTGGAAAAAAAAAAACGTGTTGCGCCGACCCCAAGTAACACACAAAAGGGCAGGAAGATGATGATATGATATCACCAAACACGATTTTAAAAAGTTAATTTCGGGCGACAATCATAATTTTCACTGAAAGTCCAATATTTTTAGACCAACGTATTGACACTCCTAAACACTTCAGATTTTTAGGTAATCGACTTCATGTCTGCTTGATCTAGACCCTAAAGAGGTTTTGTTGACGCTGACTGTACCGACTGACACTGTGGACCACATGAAATACGAGAGTACGAGATTACCTCGGTAACATGAGCTAGAATAACCCGGTACGGCCTAAATTGATGAAAAGTCGATGGAAATGTTCTTTGTAAAGTAACTACAAATCACGATTTTCAAAATGCCATTTTCGTTGACGATCACGGGTGCCAAAAGTTCAAAATGATTGGTATTGACCACGTGACATTTTGATAATAAGTGTCAATCACATTAATATAATATCTTATTTCTGAATTTTTGACTGTCGAATGAATGCCTTCTTTATTTAGGCCCTGAGTAGTGTTTTTTATGCCGACTGTACCCATAGCGGACCACATAAAATATCGCAAATGTACGTGAATAACGCGGTACGGCCTACATAAATGAAAATCGATGGAAATTTTGTATCGGATAAGAACAATCGGAGAATATGAAGGACTTTTTGATTTGGTTTATCGATTTCCTAGAAGAGTTTAATTTGTATGCGGGTTACCTTTATGTACCTAAAGTCGAATGTGCAGTGATAAAAAGTGATGTTAAAGGTATACGTAGTCAGTAACCACTTGTGGATAGTTTTCTTACATTTCTGTTTTAGGAGGTTGGCGATTTTTAGTTTGCAATTTGTATATTCATAAAAATATATGGACCCATGAATTGAGTAGACTTCTGACCTATCTTTTTACCGCATTTAATGGTATTCCACCTCTCTTGTATGATTATATTATTATCAAACTCAAAACTCAAACTCAATCATTTATTTCAATTAGACCATTTACAGGCACTTTTGAATTGTCAAGGTCGGTCGGTCCAAAAAAAGATGAAGCTATTTGCACGTTCCAAAGCGTAGATCTCTATGGAGAAGAACGTGCAAGAAACTCCACGGACACTCTTTTAAATCAATTGATGTACTTAATACAAAAATCATGGTAACATTATCTTTGATCGCTTCTATATGTGAGGACAATGCAAAGAACAAGAAAGTATATAAAACAATTCAAAAAGTACAGATTATAAAATAAGCCAGTGGCAGGTAAGAGATGACCAGTCTCAACTGACGGCGCCCGTTCACGAACATGACGCGTGTATCAGCACCATCTAGCTCAACCATTTTGAAGGGAACCAAATGATCCAACACACGCGCCACCATCAGTGAGACGTTTGTGTGAGCATGACAAGCTCTTAACTGCCACGCTCGTTCATGTCAAACAAGTTTAATAAACAAAATCTTAAATTAATTACATATGCAAATGGTTCCATAGTACTCACATTTACAAACATTTGAAAAAATGAATCTACTTTACTACAAAACTATGGTTTTCAATGGCCAAGTACCTAAAAAACGAAAAATAAAAACAAAATGAAACTGCATGAATGCGTAACTTACTTCTTAGCAATTCAATATTGCAAAGAAAGAATAAATAAGTACATTATACTATAGGAGAACAAAAAAAGGGTAAGCATTACTTCCAAATTTTATATATAAAAAAAAACTAAAAAACTATATAGTGGATCCATGCGGCTATGGCTGTGGAGCAAGACCAGCATTTAACCAAGCATTTTTATCATGGATATAATCTTCCAATTTATAATATGCTTGTCTACATAGTGTGCGTTTTATGCATGTTTTAAATTTACTCTCATTTAGTTCGAGAATAGCGAGTGGTATTTTATTATAAAATTTAACACAATATCCCATAAAAGAAGTGTGTACTTTAGCTAATCTGAATCGGGGTTGATCTAATTTGTTCCGATTTCTAGTATTAAAATTATGCCTATCACTAATTTTGCTAAAAAGATGAAGATTTTTCCGAACATACATTATGTTTTCATATATGTATTGACAAGGTACTGTCATGATACTAGTATCCTTAAACAGTTCCCTTAGGGAATCTCGCCGACGGAGATTGTATATGGCTCTGATAGCTCTTTTCTGCAGAATAAATATAGACTCGATGTCTGCAGCACGTCCCCATAATAAGATACCGTAAGACATGATACTATGAAAGTAACTAAAATAGACCAGCCTCGCGGTATCTATATCAGTAAATTGACGGATTTTTCTGACAGCATATGCTGCTGAACTCAGCCGTCCCGCAAGAGATGTTAAATGAGGACCCCATTGTAGCCTTGAGTCAAGCGTGATCCCCAGGAAAACTGTGTCTTCGACGAATTCAAGTTTCTCTTTGTTCAATACTATGTCGCAATTTTTACTTTTAACATTCGGTAAAGCAAATCTGATACACTTCGTTTTTTTCCCATTTAAAACTAAATTATTAGCAGTAAACCAATTTTGGACCTGCTGAAGGGCGTTATTTACGACGTCAAGACTTGTGGCACGCCTAGATATCTTAAAAATTAAAGACGTATCGTCAGCAAATAACACCATTTGAGGTTGATTTTTTTGAAGATGGGGTAAATCATTAATATACACTAAAAAGAGAAAAAGACCCAATATTGAACCTTGTGGTACACCCATTTTGATTTTTAAGCCCCGAGAATTGACACCATTTACTTGAACTTGCTGTTGTCTGTCATTTAGATATGATTTCACTAGACTTAGTGCAAGTTTACCTAGTCCGTAATGTTCTAGTTTTAAGAGCAAAGTTTCGTGATTAACACAATCGAATGCCTTGGAGAGGTCACAAAAGATTCCTATGGCATCTTGCGCCTCTTCCCACGCTGCATAAATATGTTTTAACAACGTGACTCCAGCGTCAGTCGTACAACGACCTTTGGTAAAACCATACTGTTGTTGGTGTAAGATTTTATTGGTATTAAAATGATTGAGCATTTGATTGAGCATTACTTTCTCAAAAACTTTGCTGAAAATCGGCAATACGGGTACAGGTCTATAATTATTGGTGTCTTTATTATCACCAGATTTAAAAAGTGGTATCACCTTACTATATTTCATTATATCCGGAAAGACACCTTGGTCCACACATAAATTAAATATTAAAGCCAAGTAAGGTGCTATGGTCTCAATAATGGACGTACACACTTTGATGGACATTCCCCATATGTCTTCAGTTAATTTAATTTTGATTTGCCGGAAAGCTTTCATAACTATCGTAGGGTTGATATGTTTGAATTGGAATTCAACCGTACAACCTGGAACGTTTGCTTTTAATAAATTAAATGAGACCTCGGGTGAAGAATTTAAAGCTCCAGTCGTTTTTGATGGTATATCGGTGAAAAAAATTACAAATTCTTGAGCTACTTCTAAATTAGAACTTATGGTACCATGCTCAGTCTCCAGCAAAAAATCAGTATTTCGTACCTTATTTCTGTTACTTTCAGTATTGATAACTTTCCAAACTGTCTTTATTTTATTATCTGCCGATTTAATCTTATTGCTAATGTACAGGGCTTTAGCTACTTTGCAAGCATTTCTGAAAACCTTAGAATATTTGTTTACATACTTATTAAAGGTTTCAGTGTTTATGAAAGGCTTAAGGCCATATAGCTCATATAGTCTTTCCCTACTTATCCTAATGCCTCTAGTCGCCCAATCACTAAATACAAACTTAGGGAAAGTATCTTTTGATTTCTTTTCAAAAGTTGCATTAAATTCCTTTAGTACCACCGAAAAGAAGTTACCATAAAACTTATTCGCATCCTCAATATTATGGCCAAGAACATTTAACTTGTTTTGTAAGGCCTCATTGAATTTAGCTAGTTTACCAGTTGTAATTGGCCTAAATTGTATTTGAACTTTTTGCAAGGGTGCTTTATATGTAAATGTTACCAGTTGACCACTGTGATCAGACTGAAGGTAATTAACTATGGATTTATCTAAATAATCGCAATCGCAGAATACATTATCAATACAGGTTGAAGAAGTTGGTGTCACTCTAGTTGGTTCTGTAAAAACATTAGACAGGTTGAATGATTTAAAAAGACTTAAAAATCTACTGCTATTTAAATTATTTTCTAAAATATTAATATTAAAATCTCCGCAAATAATTACGGATTTGTTGCCTGCTACAAGTTTCGCAAGGACATCTTCCATTGTGTTTTCAAATAACGTAAAGTTTTGAGGGATTGGGGGTCTGTACACGCACACTATAACATGCTTATCAAGCTCAACACAGGACAGTTCGATGCAATGTTCCACTGACAAGCTAACAATGTCTTTACGTTGCTTAAATTTTAAACATTTTTTAACTAAGATGAGAGAACCACCGCGCTACATAGATTTTCGGTTAAAACAACTCCCCACACTATAATTTTCATAACTAATTAGCATCTGGTAATCCTTCAACCAATGCTCACTAAAACATACAATGTCATTCATTGTTTTTTCTAAAAATAATTCAATTTCTAATATTTTGGAAGAGACACCTTGAATATTTTGATGAAATATTTTCAAGGAATGCTGCTGACCCTCTTTCTGACATCTATTAAACAGAGTGCAAGAAGATAACTTGTTTTTTGTAGGCATAACAGTAACTATTCTGTCAATGGTATCCTCTGTTGTCTTAAAAACTAGTTTAAATCATTATCCGGAGTATGTGTAGCAATAGGGCTACAGCTCTCCACCTGATTCTTAGTACAATTACTAAACATTGTGGCTTTAAATACACAAGACTTCGACATACTACTTATGTCTGAGTTAATACAATAAGCTAATAGCCTTGCTATTGTGTGTCTACAACTAATTGGTAAATACACAGTATTCCTAGTCGATTTTAAATTTTTCACAAAAAAGTTTGTGTCAAAAAACATAAACTTGTCACTATAATGACTAACTAAAAACTGCATGTGTTTATTTAACACATGAATATAATTATTTTATCTAATTGACAATTTAAATTATTTATTTTTACTATCACGGTTATCCTTTTTTTTACTATCACGGGTCCCCCGACCCTTTTTTAAACCCGGTCCTTTGGTAGGCGTACGAGGGGCCGAAACCAACTCGCAAAGGCCCCGTTATACATTTCAAATGTAATGGGGCACCAACCGTCGATTATCCCTGTATGCACTGTGAAAGTATTCCCAAGGACAATCCCCGGTTGGAGCAGTACTATTGCAGAATAAGGAAACAAAAGGTGAAACGCTATGGGTTTGTGTGGTTTAGTGGATGATAATCGTCTTCTATAGAAGAACTATTTATATTATCCTAATAATTACGATTCTACTAAATTGACCTTTTCAGACCCGCTGTTATTTGCACTGTGCACTTTTCCGCACAATGCTAAATACACTTAATTGCGAACCTATGACTGAATACAAAACATAACTGAATACTTAATAAATTAACCGACTGTAATTAAGCATACCAATCTCAATGGTTTAAATATTTAACTCGTATCTAAGTCCCTACATTGTAACTAAATAGGAAATTCCTTTTAGATACAAAAACATTTTATTAGTCAAGCAACTATTTACAAAGTAAAATTAAACTCTTAGAACAACTTGAATCCAAATTGCTTGCAACTGGTTCTTTTATACGTATATAACTGTTACATTTTATTGCCAATGGTTTAAGCACTTTATACCATTACTTTCAGTGCAATGCTTTTAATTTAATCGGAAAGTAATTTACTTGTTGAAATGTAGACACTATGATTATCGCTGTCCATATCTCATTATCTATACGGCCGTAGAGAAAGTGATCTATAGCGTATTTTCCAAAGAAGTCCAATATTTTTATTTACAGCCTCTGGTTATAGAGGTGCTTCGATAGCTTATGTTATTCTATCGAAGATAGACGCACTGCGGTCAAAAGGTGTCCAATTGAGATTGCAATGGGATCCATCGCACATTGGGTTGCGGGGCAATGAAGAGGCTGACAAATTAGCAAAATACGCAGTTAAAAACGGTAAAGAAACTTACTTTAGTTTGGACTATTCAGAATATTTGGCTAAATTAAAAAAAAAATGTTATGTGCTTTGGAAAGAATATTTTAATAAACGATCATTAGAAGTTGGGATATGGTACAAAACAATCCAATGTCAGCCTCTTCGTGTGCCTTGGTTCATAGATAGCAATTTAAGTAGAAAATTAGTGGTTACTGCTCATAGACTCAGATCGGGACATATTCCATGTAATAGATTTGCGTTCATGATGAGGAAAACTACTTCGCCCAATTGTGAACAATGTGGGTTTGTTGAAGACTTACACCATTTATTGATGGAATGTGTCCGATATGAGTCAGTTAGAAATAATTTAATATCAGCTTTGAATTTGAACAAGACTGACGAAGGTATTTTTCATAAAATCTTGGCCCAACCGAATGGAGTCGATGCGAAAGTTTTGTTCGAATTTATGGCCCACTTATAATTGCCCATATGTATATTTAGGGTATGATGGGACTGACATACGCTATGCGTAAAAGTTCCTTTAAAAATAAAGATTAAAAAAAAAAAAAGTTGTGAGGAATGAGTTTACAACTGCGCGTTACGAATGCGAACAGTTGTCAAAAATACCTTCAGGTCACCTCAGTCAATCGTCACAGACGTTTACATTTTAAACAAATAAACTAACCCTTAAATTTATGGTTCAATTGATTTAGTAATCGTTATTGTTTTATTTAAATTGGTTTTTAGTTTCATTTTAATTTACAAAAGAGTTTTAAATAAAAATAAAAAAAAGACTAATCAAGTTTGTACCTAAACCTTTCTAGTATCAATTTTCAATTTTCGAACTTAGAGCAATATGAAGTTTTTAAATCGCCATGTTTTACTTTAGAAACAAAAACTTTTTACAAAGAAAAATAGAACCGACTTTCAAATAAAAAAAACTGCTAAGTTAAAAAATAACTGCAATTTCGGAAGTCTGTGTTTTTGGCAGTTTCTCCGTGTTTTGACACCGATTTTCGAAATTTAAGTTATTTTTTACTTTCTTGTGATTTTTTTATTCGAAAGTGGATGGTATTATTTTGTAGTGTTTTATTTTTCACTTTTTAATGGTACCCCACACGCAACAACACCCCTGCAAAATCGCAGGGAAGTATAAAACTCAATTTCGTGGACAAAATTTTGGATGACAAAAAATATTCATCCATGTAAATGAATTTTAGCTATTTTGATTTAGAAGTCAAGCTTCTCAAGCGATTATGATAAAATTTCTATTGGACCAATCGAGATATTTTATACCCTTTCAGGTAATAAGATTTATTTAAATCGGTTTATTAATAACGAAGATTTAAGGTAACAAACATAAAAAATAAAGTCGGTTAAAATTGAGCACAGTTTCAAATTTCGAACATTGTGAACGGTCAGTCGAATGAGGTCGGAAGTGACAACATTGCAATAGCACTACTGGACAGCCACAAAAAGGAGGCAATACCAATATTATAATGCATTTCAATTATAATTGGTTTGCAAATAAATTGGTTGCAAAAGCTGAAGTCCCCAATAGGAGTTGAGAAACTTTTGTTGAAACTATTGTCACAACGATCGGAGTCATAGGTCGTTTGTTGAACCTAGTACTGAATTACTTTCTAAATGTATTAGTAAACAAACAACTACTCAACAATTAGTGTGCAACTACGATACGATAACATTTTCAATGTATTGTTGTTGTTATAATGCTTTCGCAACAATTGCGTTGTTGCACAACATGGAAAGACGGTTAGCAAAACAACATAATGTTTAATCCACACTGTAATAATATTTATTATAAATGCGAAAGTAACTCTGCTTGTCTGTCTAACTGTTGGTTTGATACCTCTTCACATCTATTTAGACATGAAGAAGTTTTGGATGGAACTGTGCAAGCGAGTAGAGGTAGACCATCTCCTGAAATAGGACATAGGAATCTGTTCATCTCGGAATTTGGTAGGTAAGTGATCCCAAGAAAACACTCTTGGGATCATTTTCGGCAAAGTCTAGGGCAAAAGCTAGGATTTTATTATTCCTTACTAACTTAGACATATTTCACTCCAATATACGTCTATTCCTAAAACCATGCAAGGATTGTTTTAGTAAATGAGAATGTTTTTTTTATATTGACTTATAATTGTTTTTTTTTTTTTCAAAATTAATTATTTGATTTTATTGATTGATATTTAAATATTTTATTATGTTTGTGTTGTTTTTGTTTAATTTATCATATCTGTGTTTTTTATTTAATTGTATTGTACATTTTGCTATTATTTAATCATTGACATTCAATAATGTTCTGTATCCATCTAATGATAATTAGTACTACGATTGTTGACTTTCTGTACGTGTTGGTTGGAAGTTACTGTAAGTGCCCAGAGTAATTGAAATTAATGAATGAATAATAAATAACGTTTTCTGCCCTCATATACAGTGCCTTTCTCATTTAATGACGTATTACATGAGACGAGGAAGCGATGGTATATCAAAGATCATCGATATTCACCGAAAAGACATACATATTGACAAATAAATAAGAATGATATACAAAAGCCTAAAGCCAGCCATAAAAGTACCTACATGAATTAATTATAAAATCACTGCTTTACAAGTTACAGATTACAAATCTATTTGCCAAACTTGGTAATATTGTCAAAGTTTAATTAAATCTTAAAAGCTGTCTATGAGGAAGCCAATCACCAGCCATAAAATGATGATGTACTAGCCATTATAGACCTCATTTCAACTTACATAAACAGTAGAAAACGCAGTAAAATTATATTTAGATGAGTCACAATTATTGAGACATTAGAATCAGAAACGTTATGAAATACCTAATATACAAGATAGTAACAACCTTTGATAACACACCGTAGAAATAGTCACGCAAAGGCAATTCACTGAAACCTCGTTACCGTCCAATTATGAGGACAGATGAATATTATGTTAAATGTTATAAGTTAGATTTCACTTTATCGTAATCGGCCAAGCCTGTTCCTGTTATGAGTACGCTGAATTCAACTTCTGGTATCATCATCATCTGCCTAGCCTTTTCCCAACTATATTGGTGTTGGCTTCTAGTCAAACCTGATTTAGCTGAATACCAAGTATTTTACGTAGAGCGGCTGCCTACCAGACCTCCACAACCCGTTAACTGGGTAACACGTTCTTTATTGGTAAGACTGGGGTCAGATTTATTGGCTTCTGACAATCCGTAACGACTGCCAAAGATCTACACATGACAGCCGGGACCAACGGCTTAGTGTGCTTTCCGAGGCACGGAGGAAACTCGGTATGTTAAGATGGTCACCCATCTACAGACCAACTTTGGCAAGCGGTGCTTAACCTGGAAGATCGACCTGTGCAGCTGTTAATGTTTAGCCACGGGCTCCTCCTAGTATCATCACCATCATATCAACCGAAGGACGTCCACTGCTGGTCTTAGGGCTCCCCGAAGTTTCACCACAACCACCAGTCCTGTGCATCTAGTTTCTATTGGCTACCCGCGACCCTCGTGATGACCTGGTGATGTGGACCGATGGGTCCACCTTGTAGGAGGCCTTCCAACGCTGTGTCTTTCGGTGCATCGACCATCTGTTCTGTGAGCAATGTGCCTGCCCAATGCCACTTCAGTTTGGCGATTCTTCGGGCTATATCAACTTCTAGTATGATCTTGACTTAAAAAATTACAAGTTGAAGAGAAGATAAGTCTTTGAACGAAGACAACTTGAAGAAAGCATTGACATGGAGGCGAAAGACTCCATAAGGAAATCATGGAATACTAGCGGTAAGTCTAATATAGATGATGAATGAATTCTTCAATTGCAAATTTAAGCATTGGTCAAGTTAATATTGGATAGTGAGGAAAAACTATTCTACAAGGGTTCCGTATCTAAAATAGGAAAACGGGACCTTTATAGGATAGGACTCTTCTCATTTTGAGGTACAGAACCCTTAAAATAGGAAAGCCAATGAAAAATTCCAATGCTATAAAATTGTCAAAATCCAGAATCATTATTAATCCATGGTATTCATATATGCGCCAATGTGTCTCTGTTCATTTCTCATTATTCACATCTATAAAATTGGGTGAAGGTAAAATAGGATATGATAGTAGAAATATAGGGTTCCAGTGTGGTGCATCAAAATATTCCAATACTAGCTTTCTCGCGCAACTTCGTCTGCGTCATGTTGTTCATTAATGCTCCGCTCCTATTCCGTAGCGCGATGTTATATAGCCCATAGCCTTCTTCGATAAATGGGCTATCTAACACTGAAAGTTTTTTTTCAAATCGGACCAGCAGTGCTATTCTGTAACAACATTTTCGTGTCACGACAGCGGAATCCGAGGTGAGTTTCAAATTCGTATAAATACAAGACCTTATGATGTGTGAAATAAAGTTCACTTTGTAAGCTTAGTCACTCAGGTGAAGTCGATATCGAAATGGTTATTTACAGAATAGACTAGCTGGAGTTCCTGAGAGTAGCGCGTTCAAGCAAACAAACTCTTTAGCTTTATGTTAGTCTATATTTCATAGCTTACTTACTACAACAAGCATTTGACAGCAACGTTGTTCGCGTGATCTATTTGATTTACAACCCCGGCTTCCTGAGTGAACTATTTTTCATTGACCTCTGAACTAATTTCAAGTTCAGCCACTGCGTGATTGAGTTACAAACATTCATTCAAACTTCCGCATTTATGTTGATTTATTTTAATGGAATGTCTTTCTTTGTACCTATCTACTTCCACATTATCTATATAGCATTCTGTTGGAATATGATTCAACCGAATCCTTCAAACGCTGACCAACTGCTAATTCATTGTTGTTAAAAATCAAAAATCTTTCTTGACTTTCAATAACCTTTCAAAGGTCTTGTTGGGAGTAACTGGCTAAAGTAAGGAATATTATAATATAATATTATTATATTAGGGTTAATAATAGACTTGCAATTTTTGACGAGCGAGCGTTTTGTGGGAAAGTCTTTATGTAGAACTTGGACGTTCAAAAATTTCTGGAGACTTATTTGAATTAAATAAGGTGAAAGTTATAATCCGGGCGTGTTCTTGCAATTCTGAAAATTGCAATGCTTACACTATTCAGTCCTCTAACTTTATTTGGTTTGATTTTCCGGTTGGCGATTAACTCTGTTACCTAAAACTGTGATTCTCAAGTACTGCGCAATTTATTTCAGTCAATTTGGTGTAAAAATCTGTAAAATGAAATAAAGGTGTAACTGAATATAGGCTAGGTACAAGTGACAGTAAGTCGTGAGCGATTTGTCGCAGATTATTTTTTGTCGTCTCACGTACCGACTGAAATCAAAATCGTGTCGTATGATAATTAAAATAGACCTAGCTACTTCCGCGTATACAACTAGGTGTCTTTTTGTGTATATGAAGTAGATCTAGGTACCTATGTAAAATAATTAAAACATTTTTAAAGAATGAATAAATGGGATTCCTAATAAACACGCTCATAGTTGGAATGGCCTATCCACAGAAAAAATCTAATTAGTCCGTCAGTTAGATTATCAAAAAATATTTGTCACGTTTTTTTTCGCGTAAACCAAAATTGCGAAAATACGGCCGCCATTCCCGAGTTTTGACGCGTTTTACCTTTGTCAATATTCATTGATTTACAAAACAAAAAATACGTGGCCATTATTTTTCAATACTCTAACTTGCGGACTAAATAGATTTGCCATTTTAGTTATTTAGACTTTATGCACAACAGTGGTACATGGGCGGACAGTAATTCTCTACCAGTCAACCTTTGGGTTAAAAAGACTACACTGTGGCAATGACGTATTATATATAGACATGTCATAGACCAACATCGCGGCGCTTAAAAACGGCGAATATACTAGATAGCTACTAATACGCATGAAGAAAGGGAAAGAAAATATGTCACCGTACGGCGGGATGCCTGTTGCTAGAGGGAGATAAATATACATTCTCAGTTACATCACAGGATAAATAATAGTCAAATTGACATCAAAACAAACGTAGTGTCGCGCGACAGGTTGGTGCGTAACTAAGCGCGATGTGGTAGGTTTACAACAAACAAATAATATATTTAATACTAATAAACTGTATTTATATGTAGTTTATATATTTACATGCCTTCTAGCCTATTTGCATAGCAGTTGACATGCTTTTAAAAAAGAGATACCTGCATACATTTAGGAATTTTCTAGAACCTACGTTTACTAAAACGTGGAGACTTTTGATGATCCTAAGAAAAATGTTTTTATTTATTTATTTACAAGAACATGTACAACATTACAGATAGTGCTATCCAAAGTATTGTACAGTACTAATAAAGAAAGGAACATATTAGAAAGTTTTGTAAAAAAAAATATAACTTATCAGTAAAATCAAAATAAAGACACATTAAAATAAGTCAGTGAATAAAAAAAATAACATCTCATCTCTCATCCATCTTCTCACAAAATCATAAACATGCAAGACACATCAATCCATCTCCTAGCAAACAAGTCACACTCCGGTGTTGAAGCCAGAAGAGCATTGAGCAAACACGAACTAGTGGCGAGTTAGCTCGTGACACTGTGCGTGTAGATGGAATAGCTAGCAGTCTGTGTGCTCGCGGCCTTAGCTGTTGTAGCCGTTTGGGCCCGGAGTGGAACCATTGGCTCCACCTGACGGCACTGATATAAACCGTAATGGCAATAAAAATAAAGTATAAAATCAATTGTCGCCGGATCTTAGGCACGAGAGGAACAAACAGCCTGACCAACTGAGCAACTAATTCAGGGCAATCGGATTAATTTGGTGTGCAATAAAGTATATATTAATAAATATAAATAAGTAAATAAATAAATGTTACCCAGTTGATGAGTTGTGGAAGTCAGGTAGGCAGCCGCTCCACATAAAATCCTGGTATTCAGCTGAATCAGGTTTGATTGGAAGCCAACCCCAGTATAGTTGAAAAAAGGCTAGGCAGATGATAATGTAATGTACTAGACTATACGCAAACTGAGATAATTCTACAAATACCTAAAAAGAACTTGGTTTATACACACACTCACCCCACACATTTGTGAATATACATTTACACTCCACTTTTCCACACACAAGTAGAAATAAGTCTATTTTGATTTCTGTTGTGAATTATTATTGCAACTATAACTTTTTCTTTTTACGGGAATCCTAGAGTGGGATTTAGGTTTTCTTTAAATATTTTGAGATCTATATTTTTAGCAAAATAAATAAATGCCAAAAAAAGAAAATTGTTGTATTTTTTTTTCTCTGTCAAATCTGTCAAATTTCATTTTCATCTTTATCGCTCAACCTTTTGGTTCAAGGTTGATTGGAAAAAATTGTCAGTTTTGGGCAACTTGATGTCCTGGTCCTGGCTGATTCTACTAAAGTGGCCTTTTTAGACCCACAGAGGGTACTCTTACTAATTTTTTAATCAACGTTCACATTCGCAATGTGTAAAAAAAACCTTAATGTCCATCCATTTTCTGACAGATTGCTACCAACATCCAAATCCGTGCGTGTCCGTGTTTGGGTTACAAAAGCCCAAATGTGTACCAAATTTAAACAGATGCAGTCTAGTAGATACGGAAAAAACTGGTTGTGACAGACGGACAGACAGACTCCCGAGTGATCCTATAAGGGTTCCGTTTTTTCTTCTGAACCCTAAAATACTAATGTATGTACCCATTGATAATCTCATATACTGCATAATGTATAATTTTCTGTCTAATGTAACATCCGTTGTCAGGTCAACTCACTATTCTTCTTATTATCTCGTACAGTCAACTGCACTCCAAGGTAACAATTCGGCTTAGACAACTCACTAATTTTATATCAGTAAGTGCAGTTTTCGTAGTACAAACGTGTCACTTTTGGCTGTGAATGATTGTACTTTATTTACTGAAAGTTGTGCTTGATGACAACTTGGGTAATCATTTGATATAGGCAGAGATTGTTTGCGTAAGAGAGATGGCTGATGTTTTATGTTAATGATATAAAGATGACATGAAGTTTTCTATGGTATTTTGTTAGTACACGAAAATTCCATAACTAGTAGCAAGGAAAGCTCATTAAGACTATATTGGCTTAAATAACGAACATTTAAAATAATCAAAATTAGCTGAAACTTTACTAACAAAATATGAATAAAGGAATAGAATTAATTGACATCCTTGACAAATAACTTGTTGACAATTAGAATAAGATAATATTAAGGGCACTTAAAATAGATCGATCATTTTAACTTTTATTAAATTCTATAATTTAGTACTAATACTTATAAAGGAGAAAACAGTGAAAATTATTTAGAATAGAAAGTGACATTGCCCCTATGATAATTAAAATACAGAAATGAGTGCCGCACGCGACCGCCGACCAAAAGATATCAACGCCCATCATTCACCCAACACAATCGAAACAAACCCGACACATCATACTAAAAGACACTAATGTAAATTGTTCAATCACTTCCAATTTCATCAGCGTTTCACCACACATCGATATGTGCTATTTCATAGAATTGTAACAATAATCGATTCGTTATCGATAGAAAGCTCACGTTCAGCCATTCGGTCACGTTCGGTTCAATTCTCTTGTCAAATTTTACTATCAATACTATTAGGTATCCCAATACTTGTTTTGAAAGCATAGCAAGTTTGTTAAGATCAAGAGCACCACAACCAGTTTGACTTGGTCCGACCTGTGCATCTGTCTGCACTCTCTAGTTCCGGGTTCGATTCTCGGACAAGACTCTTTAAGCTCCGTCAACTTATGAATGCACATTTCATCGACTGTAAAATGAATTCGATCAAATAGAATGACGTTCAGAATGTGCATGACTAAAATCCTTTACAAAGCAATTTACAGCCAAACATCATGCAAACGACAGTTTGTTTGTTTACATTTCAGCCCAACCTGTTTACCGCCCACGATAATCGCCAGCGTGCAAAGATACAACTCGACACTGGGGCGCATCACTCGAGAAGTCGAGGTACGAAAAAAATATTGGAAAAGAATCGATATGTTCGAGATTCAGTTTGTTATTGCGGCGTCACAGCGTTTCAACAGTTGCCATGCAACAAGATATCTGCAAGGAAAACGCTGAGGTTGCGAAACGGGCGAGTGCGGCGAAGGTGAAGGCGCGCGCCAGTCGCCGACGCGAGAGAGAGGCGGGCGCACGAATACGCACGCGCTGGCACACCGCGCGACACGACCCCGCGCAACGACGCGCGCGCAGCTCCGCGCAACACCCACACCAACCACCCCAATTAACCCAAATTACAGTGATCTTGTGAATTAAACCTTTGTGCTAGTGATTGTGCTCCACCACCCCCTACATAAGTGCCAACGGAGATTGTGAGAATTTTTCTCGTTATTTGACACACATATGACGTGAATAACGGTGCGGGGATCCGACGCTAGATCGACTCGCTAAAATCCAATAAGTGTTAGTGTATCTTAAAAGCAGTGTGCCGGAATTTTAACGGACTTGCCTAAGCAGAGGTAAGAACGGATGTTTACAGTTATGCTTATTGTATAACTTTAACGGTGGCGGAGAAAGCTTTCTTATAAGAATCATGTTCGTTAAAAAATTACGATCATATTTTAAGAGATCATTAAGCGTTAAGTTTATAGATTCATAAATGATGGAAAGTTCTCAAATAAAAACTGATGTTTAGTTTGATTGATTGCCTCCTGGCGTCGATTTAATAATCACCAACGCTCTTAACGAATCGGAGAATTTGAAAACACCAGTAATGAAATATTCAACAGAAACAAGTTTCTATACAAAGTCACGAGTCCAGTGAAAAAGCGAGAAATTATAATATATTGTAAAACATTCATATTTCATAAAAGAGGTTATGAATATTCAAAGAGAGCGTTTAGAATTTTTTTTAAACACCAACGAAAATGTGAGGGAAAACTTAGGACGTGTTTGCGTCCAGAATAAACAATGGCCGCCGCGCCGGGTGAAAAGGTCTCTGACTCATCTTAACGTGCGGCACTCGTGGTCAAAGCTCCTGTTTAGAATAAATTTACCTTCCAAACGAGCTTTGTATGTCTCTTTAGTAAACAGACGACGGACCGATTTGTTTATATCTGTTTAATTATTCTTTGGGTAAGCTGACATCTGATCGTCGGTGAAAGAAATCGCTTTGTCTGCTTTAAAATTATTTGCGAAAGTTTGCAACACAGTTTATTCAGTAAACCGATTGGTAGCAACAGTTGATCTCCTTATTTTTAAAGAAGTAATGGTCTTGTCTTGATCGAAACACATCATATAATTACAGCAAAGAATAAAAAAAAACAGACGAGATGGCGCGTTACATCAGCAGTTCCAATTTCGTTTTCTGACATGTCTCATTTCGTCCAGTAACTTGATGTAGAACTTCGCAACTATGTGATGGTGTCAACATACGACACCCCTAAATTTTGAAATAAAACGAGTTGGAAATGAGAGCATTACCGACGAAAACTTCTCTTAAAGTTCTCCATATCTTAAGAAACCAAATCGAAATCATCAGACAAGTTCCAACTCTTTTGCTAATTTCATCAAACTTATTTAAGATCAACGTTCAGGAATTTAATTGATACATAGACAATCGTTTACTTTTGAACGCTTCATCAATCAATTAGACAAAGGAATGAAAGATGATGGACATAAATACCCTTGCGACAGTTAGCTACACGGTTTACCCCATAAAATAAAACATACTCAGTCCTGAAACAATGTTATATTGAAAAGATCGTTAAACGACCGATGGATGAAAACCGTTTAGAAAACAAATAAGGAAATAAAAAAATATAACTTTTTACCAACGGATAAGATTTAGCACTACACTAAGCATGGATTTTATGCTGAATTGTAGAACAACGTTGAGTAAATTATAGAAACTCAATCAACTATTAAGATATATGGCGCGGTCTTGGAGCTTTCTAAAGATCAAACGTTTCTGAACGTTCAGACTTGGATCTTTATATTATTGTTACGGTAATTACAAGCCTTTTCCAGTCTTATACGAGGCTATACATTTCATTTTAATTTGTTGTCAAGACTCAGGAGTATGAAATCGAGAAAGAACATCACTAAAGCTATAAAAAAATCACTAAAAGAGTTTTATACATTAAATAAATTTTGAATAAAACTTCTTGTGTTTCTCTCAACAAACTCTATCATTTGATACCCATATCCTAGGCATGCATACAAATTAAATGGTCCACCTTTAGGACTACCTACACCATATTAGACATAGAATGATGTCACTTAGCTAACCGCAAAAATTAAGCAAAATTGGTTTAGGATGTCTATTTTAATTTTAATTCAGATGGGACACATAAACACTAACTAACTAAGATAAGGTTTTAATTAAAAAAAAAATGTAAAACTTTGTCTGCTCTGCATGTCTATGCATCGTCATATACAATCTGAGTAAAGAATAACACTGAACAACTTATCAGGGTGTATAAACAGGCCAAATTATCATTACAAAGGTCCCCGATGTTTATGAATGTTCAAACACTGGTTGGTTGTAAAAGCACCCTAGTGCTGATAAAAATCCCACTTGGGACATATTTTTTTCTGACCTTGCATGTTTACTTTTTCATTTTGAGAACACCTCTGTTTATACAACTTTGTTTGACGACAATGTTAGCATGAGATATCTCCATGTTTTAGACTTTATCAAATCTAAGGAATTTTAAACTTAGGGGAAAGAAATTCAAGGCTAAACACGGCAGTGTCATATGGCACTCAGCCAATACTTCAATGCAGAATTAGTTTTTGTAATAAATGATAAGTTCCTTAATTAACTTCTGTTATGTTTCATAAGTAGCTACGCGATTTATTTCAACAAAATGAATGTGGCCTTTAAACTTATGATCGCAAAAAGGTCAAGATCGTTTGTCTATAACATTTTAAGAGTCCACTTTAAAATGCCACAGCTTATTTCATATACAATGTAGGTATATTAACTATAAATGCAATTATATTGCACAAATCGAAAAAAGTGGTAGCTGATTAAAAATGACATTAGTTTCGGAGGTCGTGTTCGTTAAATTAAAGAACTAAATAAAACAGTATCTGAACTGAAACATGTTATTCCTGCTCCGTTTTATAGGAGACTGGTTTTATTTCGAAATAAAAGCTAAATTGTCTTTAAAAGGTTATTTCGCCAACTAATTTTTATTTTGTTTCTTATAACGTCTGCGATATTTTAGCGGATTGAATTCTGAACGAATACATTTGTTTTCAAATCATATTTGTAATAGTCACATGCTTATTTAATCGATATGTTTAAAGCACCCATCATTACACAGATTTCACTGACCTGAGTATGTCTGTAAGGCAAGACCGCTTGCAATAACTGCGTATTACATCTAAGATTTAAATTATATAACGTCAATGTGCATTTGATGCAACTTCGTTACCCCACAATTACGTTGGCTTGTGTCACACACGGTTATGATCGCTAGCGAATCTGTTTGACGGACTGCTTGCCTGTGTGTCGGTTGCTTCACACTTAACAGTTTCCTGCTTCCGGCTTTCCGCTATTGTTAGTTCAACGCCATATATTCAGTAAGGAACTGTAAATTATAGCTCTCAATTCATTTGAAATGATATATTATTGTTTACTTGAGATAGTTTAGCTAGCTGCAGTTTAACGTTCATGATTTGTGCGTTTGTTGTTTGATTTGCGTCACGTTTTAACAATAAACGTATTTTTGAGTTTGTGTTCAACAGGCACGTGTCACAATGCTTAAATTGGTATTTGTAATTTTTATATGTTTATTCGGAAAAGTAACGCTATCCACGCATAAGTACCTACATTACACCACAAGATACATGAAATGTTTGGATTTTTGTGACTCAATCTCGCCAGAACGGCTAAACGGACCTAGATGAACAGAGATAGATTGTATATAGTCTAGAATAGCACAAATTCTTCATTTTATTCCCAGAGTATGTTCCCTAGGGATAACGCGGGCGAAGCCGCTGATAGAAGCTAGTAAAACATTATGGATAAAGTATCTGCCGGAGTCTGTGTTTCCTGATAGCTACAAACAAGGAGTCTATAAGTCAAGAGTGAAACGGTTACTTTTAGGCAAGCGTGCTCCATCTTAGGCCGCATCATCCCTTACCATCAGGTGAGATAGTGGTCATACGCGTGCCTATCAAAAGTAAAAAAAAACTGAAGCTTCTCAATCAGATAACTGAATATATGTAATTAAGTACATGTTCCCTGACAGGTTTCACTAAAATATAAGGAGAGAAAGAAAATATTAATGTACCAGTAGCTAATCGAGTTGTAAAAAGCTATTGAGGGCAAGTACTTCAGCTGGCTTTTAAACTTGCCTTGCTTTATATAATTTAACGCTGGTTTTTACTTTAAATTATGTGTGGTTACAAGTTCTTTCTTTAAAGTCACCATGTTTCAATCATCTTACGTAAAGTCAAAATTATTTTTTGATGTCTATCTAAATGCTAGTGAAAGTATAGACTAGTGATAAGACCTGTGCAAACAACTTTTAGAGACATCTACTTTTTTAATTGAAGCGCCTTACTTACTCTTATCTTTTGAAATATTGTAGGCTAACGTGTTACCAGACTGAATAAATATTTACACTATCTAAAACACTTTTTATGTTTACAAAAATGTTAGATTTCAAGTTTTACGTGACTTGTATTTGGTCACTAAGCCGTGGTTTCCTATCAAAGGTTGTTTCATCTGTTAAAAAACGTGTCACAGGATAAGTGAAGTAGCTTTTTAAGTAAAACTTAACTTAATTTGCAATGTCAGTACTGGGCCCAAAATAGTACCTTGTAGAACCCGTTTTTTGCCTTGAAAGGTCGTGCTAAATCTACTTTTAATTACAATAAAAATTAACTGGTCTCGTTAGGATGTTCGAGTAGTCATCTAGAGTGGTCGTACAAGGCGGCCCAGTCCAGTGACAACCGCCCACTATGCAAAGGGCCATGCAATTGGGACAAGGAGACATTTCATTGTTTTGCATACGCATGCAGTCACGTTGAGGTAGGTTTTATTGGATGACTTGTTTTGATCTTTGTGAATGGAAAATTTACGGTTCTTGTGCATGTTCTGACTCAATAATTGGAAGAAACAATTTTAAGAGCAAATGAACAGGACTATTAAAATTGGAGAACTAATGGCGATCTCGTATTAAAGTTTTGTGTCGACGAATGACGATGTCCTATGATTTATGACTACTTATGGATGAGCTCGTAGTTTTTGCCATCATTAAGTTAAACTAAGGAATGCTTAAATTGTTTAAAATCAATAAAACAGAAATGTCTTTAGTTGCTGAGATTTCAATATGAATTAAGGCACTTGAAATATATTCTTCTACAAAAGATAAATTAGGTTGCGTGTTAGAAAAGTGAGTGAAAAACCTTTTTGACGGCCTACAAACTTTCTGATTCCAGTCAATTCCAACAACTTTTCTTATCACGACCTTTTAAATCTAAACTGAAATCAATCATCATGATTTACTTTTCAAGTCCAACCAATTAAGTTAATGCTGTAAACAGCATGAGTAATATCGACGACCACTTAGCGCAGTCAAGGTCTCGGTAGTCGTTACAACAGGACCTGACAGTCGTGAGCTCTATAAAAGTTTTGAATCAGTCCAGTGTGCAGTCTGTCGGGCCTCGTGACGACCTCGCCACAACCTCGCAGCACCGCATTCACCGCTCCTATTGGCGCGAATGCAGCAATCGCTTCCAAATATAGAATTTTTTATATATTCCATGTCACGGAATAGCTTCGGCACCAGTTAAATATCGAACGGGTATGAAGTAGTGCAATACGAATTTTTAAATTGCTTTCCGATGGAACTAATGGCTTGATTATTGTTTCGGTACTTTTCCTAAAGTAAGAGTTTGGAAACGATTCGGGTTAAAATTTGAACACTTATTGATACCGTAAATGAAGATCTTTTTGGGTTACATTTGGAAATTGCATTGACAACTGTAAAAATACCACATTTTCTATATCTTATTTTATCGTTACTTAAGTCAAATAATACTTTAGTGTAAAGTTCACGCACACATAATTTGTGATTCCCAAGATTTCAGTGACAAGACTTACATAATTTAAGATTATTGTCTCTAATGATGGAACTACACAAATAAATGTCATTGTCTGTTAAGAATGTGGTCGTTAAAAATATTCACTTTCAATTGTTTGTTTGACAAAGGCCCTAAACGTGTGAATCGCCTTGAATGAAGTGGTTATCAACACAATTACATGGAATTATTGTAATAAATGAAGAGTTTATAATGTCAAGACTGTTCTAGTCAGTAGTTTCACGCGTGATACATAATTGAAAGCCTAGGATTTTCATTATTTTATAAATTAATGATAATTAAGTATTTTACCTTCATAATATTTAGGTATAAACATATGGTAGCAACTTCACTCTTAATTAAATTATCGTTATCTTCTGCCTAACTTGTAACACAAATATCTCAACTTTAAAAAACTTCGTGTAGGTAAACAGAATTATTTATTCATCTCTTGAAGTTACACAAAAAGGCTCTTGCGGTCAGCATTAAGGAAAATCACCAATCACGATAAAATTATTATTACTGTTGTGCATCAAGGAAAGTCCCTCGACCTCCTTGGTTTTATTTTCTTACTATTGTTTCTTTGCCTTTTTTGTCAAATGATAAAATGTTTTCTGTAAATATTGCTTAGCCTCACTTAACATAGGTACAGACGTTTGTTGTAGCACATCAAGCTACAACAAACTGTAAAATTTCTTTAACAGATTTTTAACTTTATTGCTGAAGCATTAGGTTCAAGGTTGATTGGGAAAAGTTGACAGTTTCGTTTAGGTTGATCTGCTGGCGACTGTACATCGTCTTTATGAATTCGATGCGAAATAGGGTGAAATTCTAATGAAAGTAAAATAATTCGAATTGTCGATTGTCTACACAAGCCCTGATAGTAATAAAAGTGGGATGGAAAGCGTTAAATTTACTCGTGGAAATCGATTTTACAGTTTACTGCTAAAATCCGTTTCATAAAACGATCGTGTGTGTGACAGCCCATATTAATTTCACACGATCATTCACTTTCCTTCCTCTCACTTCCATGTTTTCTATAGGAAATTAAGAGTGCATCTCTACGATTTTATGCATGCCTGGTACTTTGGAATAAACGTTCATGTTTATTTGATAGTAAAATCTTTTATGCTGTGGATCATTCTTCCTCATAAGTCACGTTAGATGTAATAAAAAAAAGGTGTAGTTTTAGGATTTCCTATTATATACATGTAGTCAAGACTCAAAACAAACAGAATGAAATTATGTTTACATTTTTAGGATTGTTATCTCTCAATAACACAACCATAATTTGAAATGTCCATATTTTAGATCACCATTACCAGCAATAATAATTCTTGCTTCGAAATCTGGTAATGTGTAACATCTGATATGAATATGAATATTACACTAATGTATGTTTTCTTTATCTATTTGCGCACGGAGGAAGTTTCGACAAATAAAATGTGTTACTAATATGTGGGTATTTATAACATCCGTTACTAAAGCAACCTTGTTTACTTCCAAGGCACACTTTGTCGATAACGTCTAATTAAAATTATCTAAGTTTTGATCGTCATATTGATTCTTGGTACTGATAGACTATTCCGTCGCAGTACTGGTTGTTTGGCGTCCTGGTACATTAAAAGCCTTATCCAGTTCGTCAACCATTCCAACTTTATCGCTTTTAAATGATTTAGAGTACTAGTAGATTTAGTATACTTTTAGGACTCTGGTTTTAAAACATTTAAAATTGTTATTTTGTCATTATTATTACCCGTTTGCCTTTGGCTGGCTTTGACCATAAACAGACGATGAAAGATAAGTAATACTACTGACATTTCCATACACTATATCTTTTACTTTTAAGGCTTCATCCTTGACTTTTGCACGGTTCTGGGGTTAGCTAATATTAAAAAGCTTATTTATATTCTACACTGGTTTTTTTTTTTTTTTTTTTTTTTTACGCAAAACGGGGAAACTCTTGGCCTAAATCTCACCTGATGGAAAGTGATGATTAGGCCGAAGATGGAAGCGAGTTTCACCCGGAATCCTCTTACATAGAGGAACTGGCTATCATACCTCTAACTGCCGGAACACAACAATGCTGTTAACATTGTTGTTATGGCGACAGACTTAGACATGATGGTGGTAGCTTGCCAGGCGGACTTAGAACAAGTCCTACCACCAACCAAACCGAGCAAAAAATTTGCCCCCGCTGGGAATCGAACCCGGGACCTCTGGGTCTGTATCAGGTGGTTTAACCACTAGACCACGGAGGCGGTTAGTGTCACCTGTTTAGCACCACCCGAGGACCACGTGTAGGGATTCGCTGAAGGGTATTCTCCTACGGACGCGGGTGACTCGGCCCCCAAAAGCCCTCGGTTTGACATGACATTATGGATAAAATGTGGTGTTTCTTATCTAATAGATACTTATTATTATTATTATACTTCGGTCTTGATGACTACAACGGTGAGCAAGCTAGATAGACCTTTTCTAAAGTTGTGCCAAATGACGTCATTTAGGCTAACTGCAAGTTATTGGAATATAGGAGTGTTCTCATTTCGTATGCTTTATCCTTTGAGTTAATTGATATTTGAAGTAATATAATAAACAACTTAAAATAATTAATAGTCTGCGCAGCCACCTAGTAGCTTAGCCAATTAATTGAATAACTACGAGAATCTAATAGTTATTAGAATTTTTACCAAAAGCGGGGACAAGCTATCGTTTACCATTGAGTAGTAAGGTTTATAGTATTAGTTTGTTCCGGTAATTATTGGATCGGTCAAGCTTTCTACTGTGCAGTTATATCTACATGTACCGTTTCGGCAGCAAAGGTTTAAGAAGAAACTGTATTTTGTTAATCAGCTACAGCTAAGGTGTTATTCTATTCCACAGTCATATACAAATAAATACCTTTAAGATTCGATTGACTTGTCTATAAAAACGTATTTATTTCAAAATTTATTTTAAACTAATTCAGTGATCTTCTACAATAGACTATTTTCCTATATCAAAACCGGCTTGTGGTTTGTTCTTCAACATAATTCCATATTAATGCAAGTAAGTGGCAGCCCAGATAGAATCGTGACTGAATGAAGGTGATGCAACGACAATGTCTTATTATATTTCTCTTGTTCTTTTAAGTTTTGTAATAAAATTCCTGTCTCGCCGCAAAACATGAATAGATTCACTGGCTGATTAATAGTATTTTTATAACAGAAAAATGTTTTTGGAATATTTTCATTCTGAGGGCATCAATATAATGGTTTATTGAAATTCTTGATTCGTTTGTTTCATCTATGCTGATTCTATAACTCATTGTTAAAAGTTTATTTGAATGTCATTCATAAAATCAATTTTCTATTTGCTTCGTTATGTAATTGTTTCCAGAAACAATGATAATTTCTACTTCAAGACTACAATTTCTCATACCAAACTTCTTAATGGCCTAAACGATCGTGTACCGAACACAATGGTGTTTTAAAATTGTCAGCACAGCCGAATTTCAATGCACAATTTCGAAAGTGACCGTAATTTGTATGGAAATAATGCCCCTTACGCGATGCCCCAGAGACCTTGTTACAACTATTAACATTTGCGTTTTAAGTGCAAAGCTTTTTGGAAAATCTTTTTGCGACATTGTTCGAAGGATTCTTAAAATTAATTGGTGATTATCGCGCGTTCGATAAGTTAATATTGGGTGTAATATTTTCCTGTTTTACAACCTACTTTCTCGTGATTGTGTGAATCGAATCATTCATCTTGTCAGTCTTAACCTTATATGGGACTGGAGATTGAATCGTCACTTTAATGTGACCTCGCGTCTTCGTTAGCATGCTGTATTGACTTTGCATGTAAGCTAAGAAAGTCCTAAATTTCACATGCTCTCTCCGAGCATGTGAAATGTAGGGATTGTTCACATTCGCAGTGACAATCTTGGATAGGGACGATGGAGCGAGATTGTCGTTAGTTATGCGATTGTATGCATGCCTTCTTGCTTTAATAGGGTGAATGTTCTTGCTTCGCATATTTGTTCTGCTTGATGGGTAATAAAGCAATAATAATATGTCAAGTTCAAAAACCGCATCGATATGAGCTCCATTATGGATTCTCTCCACAAGTTTTTTTTACCCGACACTATAATTTTCCCTAGTAAATTATTATTCTAAGCTGTCAACGCTTTCGTCATTAAGTACTAAAACTACGAGATTTTCCTTTTCAAATACGAGTCAAGGTAATGACCACGAAATTGTCCACTCGTGTGTATTTAATGTATTCACTTGTTCGGCAAAGTGGTACATTCGAGTCGAAACACAGCTTTGTAAGTGGCACTTGAGCTTCCACCGCGAAAGTAAAAACGAATTCTTCTAGTGTTTCGATTTCATTTACTACTCGCTGAGGTTTAGATAATAGTCTATTTGAATATGCAGCGCAATGGATTGCGTTTGTAATACTTGGTTCTTTTGCATGTCCCACCTACACTACTGCGTTGATATATTCATCATCAAGCATTACATTTTTGGGCATGCTCTGACCTAGTATTGTAGAAATAAGTACAACCGGTTGTCGGCTTTATACCTGTTCGGGCAAAACTACTAGGTACGGTGTCAACATTGGCTTTACTTTTATTCAAGTAAAAACTCTTGATTTATATTGACCTACCTTAGTTGGGTCGACTAAAGGTTACATTAAATGTAGGTTACCATTAAATGTATGTAGCCTATAAAATAGTACAAAATTGACCACGTGTGAGTCGGACTAACACATGAAGGGTTCCGCTTTTTTAATATTAATTAAAAATTAAATTGTCATAGCGGCCATTGAAATACATAGGTACCTAGTCTATGAAACGGCTGTCTACCCATTACGGTTCATGAGATACATCTCCCCCGCTCACAGATAGATAAACACGGACCGACGACGGACAGCAGTCGCTTTGGAACAGGGTTCCGTTGGTTACTCTTCGGGTACGAAACCCTGAAAAAAGTGTGTGTAAAATAAGTACATACTTCTTAAAATAATCTTAATGATAATGACCTAGTTGCTGTATGAACAGTTATTATTCACACTTAATGCCAACACTTTTAACTTTTGACCCGAGCAGGTGTTATGTTAAGTAACTTAAACTTAATGAAAGCTAACCTCTTGAAACTTGAGGAAAATGAAAGTGGAAAATCAAGGATATGTTACACGATATGCGTAGTAAAATGATTCTTTAGTAGGTAATGTGAAGGCAAATAACAGTCGTATCTTCATGTTGGATCTTATCATATTGTCGAGTTTATTTTAGATATGTTTGCCAAACCTTTTTCTGAATTGGAATTAAGAACGTTTAGAACCTAATTTAATACCAAACACCAACTTCAAATACTTAATTTTGAAAACGGGAGGTATATCTTCTAAGTATTGTATTACTTGCGGAGTTGCGGTGAAACTAAAAGATACGGTTTAAAGTATCTTTGGAAATTATTTCAGAATTCATCATAATATTGCAGACACGTCTGTGAATTGAGCTTTTCAATCAAAAGTAACAGAATCATCGATCGTTTGACTTTAATTGCATCACTTTAATTACAGATGCATCTCAAAGCGTTTAGAAATTATTTATTCATGCAGTTTCACTCTATCTAGCATCATAGACTCGCATATAAATGTTTTCTCTCGTTTATACACGTCATGGGTCACCTTGTTCTATCCCCTTCTGTGTATAGCCACTGTCTCTTATGTGCCACGCTTCTCTGGTGTATCATCATCATCAGCCTTATGCTTCTCTGGTCTATTCGTCACTCCATCTAGCCTGAGGGCAAAATTCTCTGGTATACATGCTCTTCTAGCATTTCATCTCAGGAACAAAAAAGGAACAAATTGCAACTGCAATACGAATGCTTTTAAAAATACGGGTTCCTAGTGCACGTCATTCCACTGTATTTCCGGCAACAATCATCCAGCTGATCGTGGCTCCATCTAGCCTGAGGGTAAAATTCCCTGGTATTAATGCAAACTGAACGCCAATTCTCGCAGTTTCATCTCAGGGACAAAACATGTAAGAAAGGTATAGGGAGTTTTAGACAAATTGCAACTGTTATTCCAATGCTTCTGCAAATACGAGATTGTCTCGTTTTCGTTCTCCCATCTGACTGTTGGTCTTACTCACAGAACAAATAAGGTATCTGTTCTGTGGTCTTCCTACACTCCTACTGTAGGCTCCTAATAATCATTTAGTGCGGGCTATATTTTTCCTGCCATCACAACGTCATGAGCCCTGTCTTTTTCGACATCTTCTATACCTTTATAATATTTCCTTGTACTATTAAATTCTTGGTCTTTTATCATTTTATAGTACGTTGTAACTAATCAGGCAAAAAACCAGAAGACAGTTTCTTCTGTATTAAATTAATATGATTGAAACGGACAATTTGTTCTTAAACATTTATAGTGCGTACAGCAAAGGAGTGGAATTCCCTACCGGAGTCTGTGTTTCCTGATAGCTACAACCTGGGAGTCTTTAAGTCACGAGTGAATAGGTTACTTTTAGGCAAGCGTACTCCATCTTAGACCATCTCAGGTGAGATAGTGGTCAATCGCATGCCTATCAAAAGTAAAAAAACAACGTTTTACACTCCGGGAGTGCCGGCAGAAGTGAAAACTTGAACATTAACGTTATGCATTTTTAAATCATCCGTCTTACAAATTTTCGATCAGGTCACTTGTCCTGACGCGAGTTTAACATTTTATACCCATCCAGAAAAGTGCTCAACGCCGCTAAAGAAGTTTTCACTTCAAAAAGAACTAGATTACCCATGCAAGTACGTCAAAACTACTTGGTTTAGTAAATTCTTCCACACAATGATGTTAATGGTGCGACCAAGTTGGCCCTTTGCCTACGACCGTTAAGTTACCCGCTTACAACCGAGTGTCAAGACTTTCGCGGAAAAATTAACCGTTGACAGCTTGATGCGTCATTAAGTGACAAGCAGTTATTGCTGTGTTAATGAGAATTTATGATGTTTTAGAATGATGCAGCAGAAATACCTACCTATGAGAGGTTGAGAAGCAAAACAAAAACCCTTCGAAGGAAGCAATAGAAAAGCAGGTACTTAAGTTTTGTACTTAGGTACATGCTTTTCCTCAAAAATTAAGAGATTTACTTCTTGAATCAATAATGTATAAAATACTGGTCTGAATAAGTACCAGTGTTTTACAGTGCACACAGTATTGTGTATCTGGTTGCTCTAGAAAAAGTCCCAAACAACTGGGAAAAGTCAAATCAAATATGTTTTTTTTCTAGTTTATGCAGATTGAATGTTTCAATTCAATTATTGCATCAAATATGGTAGGTACAGAAAGTTCTTAATTACTTATAAAATATTTAGTATCACACATGACCAATATATAGCATGCAAAAGCATAAGTTTTACACTTAAGATATTAATATTATCAGAACTTTCTCCCATTTAATTGAAAAAAATCTATGGAAATCGAAATTGTGTTAGCGAATGTAATACCCTCGTTAATCTTATAGTTGCAAAGTCCTAAAGTCACAAACAGTGATCAGACTAAGATACAGATATTAAAAACCAGTTACAGACAACCATACAAACCCTATACTCGACACTTTGACTTTTGAGTTACGACACAGTAAAAGTTGAAAGTCAATAATATGTAAGTTATAATTGAATATGGCTTTCTATACACCATGTTTTTGTGATTACCCATAATTATAAACAGATACTAGTCATTTAACTGTCTATTAGCTTTTTGAAATTAAATACAACTTTATCGTTTTATATAATTAAGTTAATCATATTACACGGTTTAATTTTTGAAGTCAAAAAGTGAAAATGTTTGGGAGTACATCTAATTTGCGGTAATCTTAATTTTCTTCAATTTAACTTTCCTTTAACGCGATAGATTTATGCGTTAGGTGATGCCTTGATGACTATAAAACTCGCCTTAATTAAATTAAATGGTTTATGAGAAAATCGAAACGCCTCGCTACTGATTTTACGAGATTGGTAGTTAAGAGCTGTATTTTACCTTTGATCGTTTAAAGTTGGTAGTAAGTTATGAATGATTACAATTTTGATTTACTTTTGCAGTATTTTCTATTTATCTGTCTAGATTCCTTCTCGATTTATTTTGTGATTGGTTTGCTCTTGACTCTAGTCTTGGTCAGAAATAATAGAGACAAAGTCTAAGATGGAGCGAGCTTACCCAGAAGGAGCCTGTTCACTCTAACTTTGAAGAGATTAGGGTTGTAAGCGTGCGGAAACACAAACGCAGGCAACAATAAGTAATGTTAAATTATTATTATTATACCCCTTTTTTATGGATGGGAAATCATCAAATGACTCCTCCCGCTTTGGTCAAAGCAAAAGGGAGTGTCAGACTCTTACTGACTAAAACCTATCCGTGTTCCTCCTAATGCCCTTTGCCTTCCGTACTTACAATTATACAGCTGAAGAGTTTGTTCGTTTGGTTGAACGCGATAATCTTAGGAATCACTGCACACTGGTTCGAATTGAAAAATTATTTTAGTGTTGGAAGCCCATTTATCGAGGAAGACTGTAGGTTTTACAATATTACGCTTCAACCAATAGGAGCGGAGCATTCATGAAAAATGTGACCCAGACGACGTAGAGCGGGTCAGCTCGTAACGAAACCCAAAAATATACTTTTCGAAAGCAACCATTAAAAAATATGACGCAGACAAAGTTCACGTGTCAGCTAGGGACGAACACTTCAAAAAATATACTTTTCAAAAACAACAGACAGGTAGCAATATTTAGTTTCAATGTTATTCTAAGCCGTCTATTCGACTGTCATAATTGCCGGTTTTATACACTTGTTTAAAAACAGGGGGCCAATTCTACTAATTTAAAAACGTTCAAATTCAAGTCGCATTCGCATCTCAATGCCAAAATGTCAAAAAAGGTATTCTGCTAAACTTAAAAGGACAACCAAAGTTGAAGTTTCATGCGATTATATTGCGAATTGAATTTTACAAAAAAATGTATTGGAACGGTATTCAGCTATTTTTAAAGTTGAACGACATTTGAAAATGTGACTTAAACGGTATTTTGCTAAATATAACAACGTCAAAACTGACGTAACCATGGAATTATTTTGAGATCGAAAGTTGAAGGAAAATTTTAGCTTTTGCAGATTCAAATTTTTTATTTTTTCTCTATTTAGTCCTTAAAAACATCATGAAATCCAAGATTTATTAAGCAGAGCCATGTGCAGTAAAACTACAATACATAGTTCTGTGTTTGTGTGGTGAAATAATACAAAACGTGTTGGTTCAGCCTGTGGAGGGATTTTTATTCATCGGGCTCTGTGAAGAAGATGAATTGGTGGTGATACGACGTAGAGCGAGCAACAGAAGCTGTTCTCAGTGTTGTAGGCTAGGGCGCCTCACAATTGACGTATATTTCAAAAGCGGCCTTGCTTTTGAAAAAGATTACAGACTCACTTAGTTTTACCAAAATGGAGCCGTTTATCCAAAAGGATACGCTAAGGACTGGACTATTGTTGCAGCAAGGTTGGTCTACTAAGCGCATACTTATTATAATTCAGAAATAAGGCAACAATGTACCTATATCCTAAGCTTCTTTATCACCGGGAATTGGTAGCTCCTTCAATGCTAGACTAGTAACATAGAGGAACAAAACTCGGTTTCTTCAGATTCATACCTATGTAGCAGGATAAAACAGACTTAGACCACCAATGTGTGGTCAAAACATAAGCAAAATTCTCTGTGATTTGTCAGAGAAGTCGCTTTAAGAGGAGGTCCGGGAAAAGGCTAGAAGAGAGAACTTTTAACGATGTTAGTCTAGTACTTAATACTCAATACTTAATACTCTTTTCTTCCTTTCAGATACTTTACTTTTTGGAGTTCCTTTGGTATAAATAAGATAAGAGTTTATTTCTGCATCTTAAGAACAACTGATGGAAAGCATATAGCAAGATATTATAAGCAAATGAGTGTTTTATTTTTCTGTGAAAAGATTTCTAAATAAAAGATAGGTGTTCACTTTTGGTGGTCACTTTATTCTCCAGTCGTTTAGTTCTTAGGACATTTTGGTCAAAAATTAGCAAGTACCTAACATTTTACAATGCTTATTTAAGAGATAAGTAAATTAAAATATAAATCCATACCTACACACGTCTGCCTAGATACTCGATCTGTCGATTATCTCACGTTAGAATTATTGATTCTAAATTACGGCCGTCTTAAAGAAACCTTACTAAAAACTGAGAATCATACCATAAGAGGAACGCAGCTAAACTAAAAATAAATCACTCAAAAAGTCTAGATTAAATTCTTTTGATTTTGAATGGATGAAGTCTTACAATCTAGTCGTAGCATGTGGTAGGGTGTGTGTATTGTATTGTACTGGTAATCCTTCTTAAATTTTTAGGTAAGTATTATTATAAACGTGAAGGTTTGGAAGTACGGATGGCTGACTTGATGAATGTTTTTAGAGTTCCGTACCCAAAAGGTAACCAGCGGAACTATTAGTAGCCTCCGCTGTCTGTCCGTCTGTCTGTCTGTCAGCGGGCTGTATCTCAAGATCCTAAATAAGAATTCAGTTAATTACATAGAAATATACAATCTGTGAAAATTACAGATTGTATATTTCTATTGTTGCTATGACCCTTGAAACCCTTCATGTGTGGACTGATTCTCACGTGGTTTATTTTTTTTACTCTTACATGCAAATAATAGGAAGAAGATATAAATAATATTGACGCCTACTAGCAGATGAATAGCAACAAGTTGCGTTCATGTGTGACTTTTCTGCATTATATTCTAAGGAGTTTTATTGTGTTTCCAGTTATTTATAGTAGGTAATATTTTAATTTACAAGATAATTGCAAAATGTTAGTTACTTTGGTCAACTTTGTTGAAAAAACTACTTCATATTAAAAAAGCTATAGCTACACTCAAAGTTATTTTAGGGTTTCATTTAGCAGTATAACAGAGTCAAAAATGACGTGCATGTGTTGCAGTCAAATATAAAAATAGCATACGCCGCTTTACGTTGTGGCTAGCTAGCTGTTTCACTTAAAATCGGAGCCGTTTTGTATTACAGTGTTAATTCATGTTTAGCCGGATCTTCATTGCAATATTTCCTACGGTTGCTCATGGTTCACTCAGTGTAATTTGTACCGACCGACTGTAGGATGACCTCATTGACTTTAAAAATGAGTTCTTTTACCACGGTTTTCACTCATCCGACTAGAGTCAAGAGCAAACCCATCTCAAATCAAAAAAGATAGTACCTACATTTGCATACATGGTAATTACATAGCTGCAAATTAAATACGTAGTTTAATTTCAATGATACATTTTTTTAAATAAACACCTATTTTCTGTTCGAATCGCTAAGGTGTCATCCTGATACGAATAATCTTCGAAAATACTACATGGCGTCCTCTGATGGTGCGTTTGCTTTGCCGCGATAGGGATTGTCGCAAAAATTAACGAGACGATCGTGTAAGTATTAGCGCTTTGTAGTAGTTCGACGCCTTATAACGGGTCAATATTAATCTTTTAACGCTCAGTATTAAATTTTTTTTTGTTATGGTAGTCACAAATTACTTAAATGTATAGGATTAACCACGGATTTACAAAGGTGGTTCAAGACACGCTAAATTAATTACATAAAATAATTAGGTATGGCTTTCTCATTAAATAATGTGATAATCCGGCTGGAAGCTGATCCGCCTTCAATAAAACTGTTTACCATCTCCATTTTAAAGACCAGATAGTCTGTATGCATTTATAAGTCGGATTTTACTGTTTGGCTGTGACATGATATAAAACGTATATAGTTTTACTAAAGGTTACCAACTAGAACGCATATTTTACGCAAATGTCAACCATGGAGTTAGCCTACGTGGTTTGGTAACCGGCTTTCATTTTGTTGGACTTAAGTTCAAACCCCTCTTTTTATTCAGTTTTTGTAATTTTTCTTTTACTTTTACGTTTGTTTCTGTCTTTCCTAGCAATATTTAAAACATCATACGCCCATGTACATATTTACATTCACAATAGGTATCAATGTTAGGTATAGATTTTTTAAAGTTCTGAAGTGGCTTTAGTGCAAATATTATGAATAATAAGATTATTTACGACTTTAAATTTCTTTCTGTAGTAGCCAAGTGGCAACTTAGAATTTCTATGTACCTAAGACTTTATAATGCAAAAAGGAAATAACAAGATAACTTAAATCAATGTTTTTATTTGTAACATTCTATGTAAAAAACTAGAATTGTAGTCAATTATAATAAACAATATAACATTGTAGTATCGTACAGTCGGTAAAGTCTGTAAATCCCGTGTTTAAGCTTCAGCCAGTAGGGCCAGGATATCGATGAAACTGCTGTTGAGATCAGCAAACGAGCTGAGTAGATTAGGTTCATTGCAGTACGAAGGACCGCCTGCATCATAACGGCACAATCAGTTCTTACGGTTTTTAATGTTATCCTTTCACTTTAAACACAAACACAGTTTTTACAAAGGTTCCGAGAGCTTCTATTTACCCTAAATACTCAGATTCTATTCCAGAATACCAAATGAAGCAACCCATGGGTATAATATAGTCGCTCGCGCTGATAGGTGCTGTGATGGCTAATATAGTACTTCAAAAAAAGGTCTTTCATCTTTTGATAATGCAATACATCTATACAGAAATACATTTCAGCAGAAAATAAGAGTTTCTAACAAAATATATTATTTTGACTAGCATTTATGACGTCTCTTTTTGACGTCTTAAATCATCCGCTCCACGCCTGCGCGGCGTATTTACAAGTACGTTCCAATTGAGGTAGTTATATTTCCAATCAAATATTGTTTGCTTTGAAAGTCGTTTCAATGTTTTACCTATATAAAATATTATAATCGGAAAACGAAAATATTGTGAATATGAGTTTAACTAAGCCCGATAAATTGGACTTCAATTTCTATAAAAAATTACGTTCCTAAAATGGAAATTATCACAATTATTGATAATTATCATCTGCATGTATTGAACCAACACAAAACCATATTTATTTTCGTAAATGAAAACAAACTTGCCTGCTATGCGACTAGAATGTGATTATACTGCGATGCGATTGTGAATTGAACGAATTTTAAAGTTAGCAGAATACCATTTTCCAGTGTCTTAAAAATCTAATCACATTCGCATGTCATGTTTTTCGCATGACACGTTATTTAGTAGAATTGGCCCTCTGGTAACTGGCACACTAACTAAGTGTATTGTTCAACTGAACACTTGTGTCACTATCATTGATAAACATAATTAACAGGTGTGTTGTAACGAATGTGAATCTTATTGGGTTGTAATAAGAATGTTTGACGGCGGGTGTTAAAGCTGTATGCTTGGAGTAGGGTTGGCAGATAGATGAAAAGAAAAATATTTCACTAGCATTTGGACGCGGCTTCGCTCGCGATAATATAGATTTTTACAAAACCTTCTCTAGGGTCTTATCTATCTATGGTACCAAAATCCGTCAAAATCGGTCAGGCGGAATAGACGTGAAATCTCAACAAACAAACTCATTTTAAACGTAAGTATCTGTAAGCAAGTTTATTATATGATGCTATGGTGTAACCTATACTTACACAAAAAGTAAAAAAAAAGTTTTTCTTTATAGTGGTAACCCTGAATAGGGAGTGTTAATGTCAATCACATTGACGTGCATTGTTCAGGCTCAAGTGACCTTAGTGTCGCGTCAGTTTTTATTCTGCTGACTACGTGATAGAATAACAGTTTTACCTTCTACATTTTTATAGTAACCAATGTCACAGAAGAAAACTTCACTTTAATAGGAATCGCAATGGTTAAAAAAATAAGACGCGTCGTAAACGTGTGAAAGTCTGACAACTCATTTTTTTTTAAAGACTCCCCAAAGGGCATCTTTGTAGCTGGGTTGTGGCGTCAGAGAGGTCCATATAAAGCACTGTATTTGACTGCAGCCGGTTGGGCTGGAAGCCAACTCCAACATAATTGGGACAATCCACATTTTATAGCGACAACAGAAATACCTACATCACCTGTGAAAATTGTAACTGTCTAACTAGCACGGTTCATGAGATACAGCCTGGTGACAGACGGACGGACATCGAAGTCTTAGTAATAGGGTCCTGTTTTACCCTTTGGGTACGGAACCCTAAGGACAGGCAAATATGTTCAAAAACTGTCTCTTTGCATCTTGTTTCATTTAAACTTCATCCTTAGTAAACCGTTTGAAATGTCAAAGTCAAGACAACATAATTGTCTTTACCACGCAACTTAACTTATGAATGGCACATTCTTAATGCACATAATTTAAGCAAATTATGCTCTAGACTCTGAAACTGCAGGAAGTGCTAATTACACTCATATATCTATTCGTAAAGACGTGTACATCAAATAGTATGTATTCACCTACATAAGACATGTTTAGAAAACCTCGCGTGTTCAACACGACAGATTTCTTTGAGCATTCAAGGAGAGATACTTGTGCGCTTGCGTCGATGGCGGCAACGGTTTCCATCAGTTATGGTCGTCTTATATGGTTTGGACCAAGGAATTGTCGCGGGTTAATAGCTTGTGGAAATCGTTTTTGTTCTCTTTTTTCCATACTTTAAAAAGCTGTACATAGACAAAAAAATAGATATGATAGTCTCCATTCCAATAATAAGCTGAAAAACTTTGACAAAATTGACAGTTGAAATGGTAATTATCCAACACTTTGAACAATTACCATTTCAACTGTCAATTTTCCACTTAAAACCACCTTGCTACTTACTAATTCATAAGTTACCAGAGATATTGTTCACTTTTCATCCTAGTGATAGTACAAATTACAGCTATCACAGAACTTAGTTTACGACAGCAAACTACGGAATTGCCTTCCCCAATCAAAACTAAAAAGCGGGTACAAACAGTTGGTGTTTGTCAATTAAAGCTGTAATGGCTTACAGCGCCCATGGGAACTGAGGGCATATTATTACTAGCTGTTGTGTGTATTGCGCAAGCGATTATCACCATGGCACAATTCCAGATTGTTATCATTTTATCACCACTGTAACGTAGACTTTAGAAATGAATAATTTGGAAAGAGATGAAGGTCCAAGTGTATTGGTTATGTTTTCATATTGCAGGTTGTAAGTTTACAGCTAAGTTGACGGTGTTATTTACTTGCAGATAGTTGTGATTGACATTTGTAGGCCAAGAAAGTTAAGGGTTGACTAGATAACGGAGAACACAGTAACGGTTTAATTCATAGATATAAGATCTAAGAATATTCATATTTGATAGCAAAACAAACCAATATGCAAGCAGGTCAAAGTTAACAACTAGAATAAGATAAACACACAAAGATCTGTTCTTGATCCACTTTCGTAGACATTATAAACTAGCATGCAAAACAGATTTCGTTTTCCTACTACTGGATTGTGCAAAATTCACCTAATGACTTATAAAACTTGCGAAACGGATCTTGGTGTTAGCAACAGTTGGTTGCAATACTACAAAACTTGCTAGATATATTGATTTTGTAGTACTCAAATACTGGTTGGCATATCATCATACAAGGAAATAATATAGAAAATAAAGATTAATATTTAGTCACGATTTTGTGTGATGATATCATTTAGCCAGTTCCTCGACAAATACGTGAGTTATGGACAAAGGACTTAGCCATAAAATGGCTAGACTATTAAGATACAAAACACTTATGAATATTCAAACTGTTTAAAGTTTTTTGCAAAACATGTGAGCGTTAGTGTTTAAACTGATGAATTTGTAATTATTGAAGAAATAAATTAATAGTTTAAATAAACATAAAAACTAACTTGCTACGGATATTTTAAAAGCAGCGACAAAATTATCTCCAATTTCTAATAAAAGAGAAGGTGCAATAACACCAGCCTCAAAACTAAATGACGTAGAAAATTTAATTAAGAAAGCATCGTAGTGATTACAAACAAATACGGATCGAACAAAGCTACAGACGAACCAAGTTAGACAAATAGACACCTAATTAACAGCGGCATAACGACCATTAATGATGTAGCTAAAAGAGAAACTGTAGTAAAAAAGTATCGAGGTCTCCCCGTGATGGAATCTAGACCTGATGCCCGTTCATTCAGATGTGACTGATTATACCGTTAGCTCTCTATATACAACTCTGTAAAATACTAATTACTTACTGGCAAAAATTACATAGGAAGGAAGTTTTTTGATTTTATGATTGGCATATATTCGGAGTATGTTAGTGTTAGGTTAGAAATTGTAATTATAGGAATTGTGCTGTTTGATTTTAAGACAAGAAAATTGCAAGTTTCAAAAGAAAATTAAACGTGAGAAAAGTATGTATTTCGATCTTGCAAGATGTGTGATTGTACCTAATAATGGCCAGACGCAAGTTAATTGATCAATAATATATTTGCTTTCAAAGGTTGCAATCAAAAACACAATGTATCTAGAATGAAATAAGTGCAATTTTAAATCGACTGTGACGATAAATAGGTTTCGAGTTAAAAAAATTGGTTTGGTTTGACAAAATCTAGACTTAGTGAGCAGATGAATGCAATTAAATTAAACAAGAATTTGATAAAAACGAAAGACGTTATGCCAATTTAAATTATAATAGGCGATAAAAAAATGTCAAAGCTGCTAACAAAAGCAACAGAAAGTACACCAACAGTATTAAACAATTTCGTTGTACAAACGTTTTAACGAATCAGCGAACCAGATCTACGTTTCAGCAATTTTACTTTTTATTTATTGAAATGAAAATAGACCTTATTAATTCCCAAATACAGCTTTATACGCTAGCAAAGTTAACTTTTTCTCGGACTAGACGCCAGATGTTTTCGAAATGCCTCTCCGAGTGGAAAATTGACAGATTTCGTGTTAGGTCGTTGCCCGTTCAGTGTGACCGATCAGTGATTACTTTGATATCCAAGTGCAATCTTAAACTGAAACTGTTAATGCCGTTGCTTTACGCTAAACCGTCATTATTCATGCAAACTTGCAAAGCATGATAGTAGCTTAGAGTACGATAGTTGCTTATGTCCGCGAAAGTAAAGTTCTTGCAGCAATTATATTGTTATCTCTGTAACAGCATGACGCAAGTTCTTTGTTACAAAGTCAAGGACCCCGTCTTGTTGCTTTTAATCTGCAACTTCCAGTTTCTCGAATTGTGTGCGGAATTATTCTTTTCCTTGAGATTTAATCTCTTTCCTCCTGATTTCATAACTCCATAAACGGAGGCACTGAGATGTGTATGCACGGCCTAGTTTCCTGCGATAAAGCTGAAGTTTGGATTCCATTGGATGTTTTCCTATTGCCTCTGCTGTCACAATGTCATTTGTTTATTGTTAGGCCGGGGTCGTATTGATATCACCCGCAGCCCGCAGCCTTTGTGGAATTAGACTCCGAAACGATCACTGATACTATTATATGGTATTTTACTTTGAACGCTGCCGCTGTAACGTATATTTGTCAAAAGGCTTTGTAATTGTGAAGCATAGTATTTCCTTAATATCATGTAATCATGTTTTATATTGCTTTTATAATTTTAAACTAGTAATGTCGTATCAAAAAACTAAATAAAGCTATCTCGTTTTCGTCAATAGCTAAATTGCAATACTATTGGCTTTTTAATATTCATCCGTTGTACAGTTATGAATTTTATGGAGTTTTCGAACCGGCACAGAACGGTTGTCTGGTGTGATGGCCAAGATTTTGAAGATGATTCACAATATAACTTACAAGTTTGTATCTAGACCGGTGTTAATATTTCAACCTTCGTTGTAATCTATACCTCTATACAATTTAAAACTGGTTGTTTAGATTAAAAATTAAAAATGCAAATTGTTCGATGTGATATTTCAAATTAATCTGATTTCGGGCAACTTTCGTCAATCAGCACGTGAAATTAAAGCGATTTAAGAGCAATTTCCAATACTTGAGAAACATAAATTAAGATTATGTATTCATATCAACATTCGAAAGCAATCAACGTAAATTCCTTTGATGTTTTTGATTCCGATAGAACGCATGACCATCTCGAAGAAGTTAGTAATGTAAAACATAATTTCATTTACCGAGCAAATATCTGCCATTATTCTCACGGTACCAAAGCTAACTAAATTAATGGGATATTTGTAAAGGAATCCTAAATAACTGGTTTCCTTATGTTTATAACAGGTATTGGGATAAGTATTCTTTTATGTTCAGATCGGAACCAGTTTGCTGTTAGAATAAAGCTTTTATATTTTAATTTCTAGACAATACAACACAACCAACAGTAGTGAAGTGTGAATCATAAGTCTGGTTGACTCTTCAGAGTTCTTTGTTGTCGTAAACTGCATTTAATGTTTCTTCAAAAAGCCTGTAATCATATCTACTGTAGTTCCAAGACTTTTACTTGACGCCAAGTCCCAAAAATGCTGCGACAAAAAGAGACGACGAAATCTTAGAACATTTCGATGACGTTAATCTAGAAAAAGATGCAAAATATTTTACTTCAGACTTCATTTATGAATTATGGATTAAGACAAGTCTATCTTTAGACAATATAGAAATCATATAGAAAGCCGTTGATTGATACCTCGTTAAAAAAGTTGACTTTCTAAGCGTAGGAGCAAGGTAAGGCCTACTAGACCACCTTGTTTGTCCGTCTGGGACAATAAGATCGAGTGATAAGACTCGTTAGATCCGGCTCGTAAGTGTCAATGTCACCGATTGTTTACTTATGCACAATTGTTGTTTTTTCATTGGCTGCAGAGATATTCAATTAAAAATGATTATCATTTTTGTTCGGTAAGTTTCGTGCATTTGGTTTTTTTTTTGTGATGTCTGAGTGGCTTTTCGTCGTCATATAGTCTTGTTCTTAGTTGTTGAGGATAGGAACAAACTATTATTGTTGCTAACTAGACGGTTTCTCTATATTTTTAGCAACAATCCTCTTCAATACAACTTCTCAAGATCTTTGAGATGTGACTAAAACCTTTGGAATTTGGATTTATTGGAATTTATTTTTTCAAAAACGCGCGACCTGCCTTCCGTACGAGCACTCATCGCCGACATGCCTCACTGCCTCCCGTAACGAGATCTCGATATAGTCAAGTCGATAGAAATCGTCTCGCACTGATATCGAGCCTAGAATCGAGTTGACGCCTCATTACAACGATGTGCCTGCGCTTATCTGAGTATGTGTTGATTTGCATACGTATTTGAATAAATGTCTAATGTTTATGTAAGAGTGACATCGCTTCATTCGATTTTCTCATTTTACTTCGTATGTTGCGTTTCTTTTGTAACTTTTATTTCGTGATTGTATGGCGATTGGCTTCTGAAGAATGGTGGAAGTGTTTACGTTACCCGTATCCGTGGTCTTCATTAAAGCTTTATATATGTATTTAACAGTCAAATCACCTAGTTTAACATCTGTTTCAGCAAATTCATTTTTAAAAGTTAAATCTAAAAATATATTTCTCTTAAATGACAAAATTGATGTCGAAATTAATTAAGGAATTTAAATTTTGCAAATCAAGTTTCGAATTTCAACAATATGCAAAATATGTAAATATCATGAAATCGAATGCAGTCACGAGGTCGCCATTTTGTGGTGTCAATTTATTTAGCAATATTGGTTTTGTTATAGACCTATTAAATGGCCATGTTTGTAAACAAACCTTTCATTCTTTCCATTAACACCATTTCAATTCATGGCATGAATTCCAGAGGGTGAATGGTGAATTCCATGAATAACTTCAATGTCGATTTAGACAAAGGAGATGTGTTTATAACATTCACTCGATAAGAAGCGTTCAACATTTATTGTTCGAAGTTATTTTTATTGAAACTCGACGTTTCTTTCAAATACATGAATGGAAATTAATATTTATTTTATCCATACTAGTAATATAAATGAAAAAGTAACTCTGTCTCTATTACTTCTTCTCGTCTAAACGGCTGAACGGATTTGGATGAAAGTAGGCACACGGATAGTTTATGCCCTGGTTTATGCACAGGCAATGCCGCTCTCAGATGCTACTAGTGATATAAAATCAACAAGAGCGTAGGTAGCGTAAGCCGTCGCAGACGCTGTTCTACCGACCTGTGAACTGTTCCTATCTTAAAACGAAACACGACTTTCCTATATATGGCATTAATGAATTCCAAGTTCCAAGTCTTCGAGCCGAGTAGAATCTTTTAACCGTAATTCAAGTGTTCGGTGGCTAAATAACGCGAATAAACATCCCGAATGTTCAATGGCCAAGGTATTGACTGCTCAGTGATCAATAGTTTTTAAGTTGAATTTAGATTTATTTACTAACTAGCTTCTGCCAGCGGTTTCGCCCGCGTCATAGCTAGGGAACTTAGTCCCGGAATATATTTATAGTCTATGGGTTATTTAAGACTGTAATCTACATCTGTGCCAAATTTTATTAAAGATCCTTTCAGGCGTTCTGACGTCAAAGAGTAACAAACAACCATTTGTTCCCAACGAGTAACACCCTCAAATGTCACACTGTTACTCGATGGGATTTTTTTCTGAAAAAATTCCCAACCGGTCACACTACCAGTCACACTGTTACTCGATGGGAATTTCTTCAGAAAAAAATCCCAACCAGTCACAAAAAAATCGCGACCAATTTCGAGGTAGCGCTCGCCGGCCGCTGCCGCGGCACCGCTCGCTTCGCTCACTCGGCTCGCGCGTAGTTGGTCACAGTTCTAACCTAACCTAACCTAACCTATAATATTTTTGGTAGTAATATTAATCTTTTAGTTGGATAGAATTTGGTGACCGTTGATCCATTTTGGTGACCGTCTAAATTATACCCCTTTAGTGTGACTGGTTGGGAAATTAGTAATAAAAAGTTCCCATCGAGTAACAGTGTGACTGGTTGGGAATTTTTTCTTAAAAACATTCCCATCGAGTAACAGTGTGACATTTGAGGGTGTTACTCGTTGGGAACAAACGCAAACAACCATCCATCCTCACAAACATTCGCATTAATAATATTAGTAGGTGAGTAAGAAGTAGTATAGGATAGTAGAAATTTCTGTGGTCTTTGAACGACTCATATTTAAAGAAGACATTAGAAGTGCATGCTCAGCATTCGTAAATGTAAAGCTTGTATCAACGAAAGTGTTTTTATATTCTCAAACATTATTATTATTATTGTTATTATTTATTGATATTTGACATTATTGTCAGTTTATAATAATTATAGGTTTATTATAGACTAATTCAGGTGGGTAGTTTTGACTGGGAAAGCAAAAGCTAAAAATGAGCATGGTTGTCGTATTGAAAATACTGAAATAACCGAAAACCATTTTGTCCCAGTCTCCTCACAAGTCGATGTAACTTTTTAATTCAAAAAATTCGTAGCCTGAGCAAATCGTTATTAATATTTTGCAACACCATTATTATCGTTATTAAAAAGATTGTTCACGAAACGATTGAGATCGACCAGTTTATTGTAGCTTTTTCGCAACTGTCGCGTAATTTGTGAAGGACGTTGGGTTAATGATAGTTTGCGAATCGGAATGTAAAGTTTTGTAACATATTTTGATGTAAATGCTGTGTTGGTTTATAGACGAAGGGTCGCAGAATTTGTTCGTAGCAGTCATCGCGGCCCTGGAACGCAAAGGGTATTAGTAGGAACAGGGATGGGTTTTAGTCAATTTAAATTATAAATTAAATTATTTATTCCGAGTAACAGTGACAGTGAGTATAAGAGTCTGACACTCCTTTCTGCTCCGCCCAGAGCGGGAGGAGTCATTGATGATTTCCCAAAAAAAGGTAGGTACATAGTGGAAAACGAAACCTTTGAAACCATTTCTTTGCCTAGTCTGTTTCCTCATCATTTAGTATCAGTATGTCCGATGGTAAAACTAGAAACAAAGAAATTATACTTTCATCATCATAGCTTACCAATTAGATGTCAATCTAGGGGTTCTCCTAAAGAAAAAACCGAACTCTAATGAGCCGTCTTCTCATTTTGAGGCACGCATTTATCCGCCATCTTAACATATTCTTATGTTGGTACTTGCCCTGCCTACGTTGTTTCCTCCAATGATTGGCCTCTGTGAGAATAGGAAGACACCACTTTCTCCGCCATTTGCGTTTTGTTTAACTTTTTCATATTCCATGTTTGAAAATGGTCTTTGTTTTAACGGTTGCAACTTTTATGGTGGTGAAACGGTTTTGCTTTCTTCTGATTGAGCTGAAATGGGTTAAGTACCTCTAGTTTGTTTATTCAAGATTTTAAGTTTAACCGAATAATGTCTTTGGAAAACTGAACCTGTTTTGAAATGATTTCGTAATGAGCTATTGAATTTATTTTTAAGATATAATTTTCAATTCTTTATTTAGTATTGAATCTTGTTAGATCACTTTTTGAATAGTATATATATGCCAAAGTTAATCAATTCTCCGAAACTAAAGTAGGTTTTCACCGGTTATCACGGCTGAATATTAATTTCGCGCATTTTGACACACATAAGAGTTTCAAATGTCTTTTGTTTTATAAATTTTATTATATAATGTGACATAGGAACACTCTGACCCCTATTACACTGACATTTCAGACTCTCAATGTCAGTGACTTTCAAAATATTTCAAATTGTCTTACATAAAAAAGCTGTATTCCATTAAGAATTATTAGACACTTAAATTAAATTTTTTGACACTTTTAGATTTGATTTAATTTCAGGTTCTTCGTCTGTTATACGGAGCAGATGTTTTCAGAAAATATTTATGTTTTTAGGATTTACTCTGTAATCGATCACAATAAATATTTTTATATTGGAATATATTATTATTTTTACGTAGGTTGGCTAAGAAATGGGGTATAAAAACCCTTTTTATTCTTTTTTTTTTTTTTTATACAAAACGGGGAAACTCTTGGCCCAAATCTCACCTGATGGAAAGTGATGATTAGGCCGAAGATGGAAGCGAGTTTCACCCGGAATCCTCTTACACAGAGGAACTGGCTATTATATATTATTATATATTATATTGTATATTCTTTAACAATTTAGTGTTTAAAATAAAATTAAACACATTTTCAGATTTTGCATAGAATGTTAACCTAGCTTAAATTAGGTCATACTACTTAAGGATTTTTAACAACTTCAATAATTACTTAATTAAAACGATATTATTTGAACAGCGTCTAGGTACTTATAGTACTAGACGCTTTTCAAATAATACTCGTGTAAGAAACACAAACTGTAAATAAACAAGTCTATTGTTTTTTAAATATTATTCAACAGCGCTCTGACAGCATAATAACTATGTGTAAATTTAAGTACTTTCTAATGAACTTGATATTTTAGAACCAAGCTATATTTTGGATTGGATGCACGTGTTAGGAATTTTCCCTAAAAAATGGTGGAGGAGATGTTTACTTTAGAAAACTCTAGAGCCATCTTATGTTTTACTAGCTGACCCGAGCAACTTCGTCTGCGTCACATTTTCCATTATTGCTCCGCTCCTATTTGTCTTAGCGTGATGATATATAGCCTATAACCTTCCTCGATAAATGGGCTATCTAACACTGAAATATTTTTTTAAATCGGTCCAGTAGTTTCTGAGTCTATTCAATTCAAACAAACAAACAAATCTTTCCTCTTTATAATATTAGTGTAGATGTAGACTAGCTGATGCCCGCGGCTTCGCCTTGCTTTAGCTTCGCTTGACAAATTATCCACTCTCCATTGGTGAAAGCAGCACGGAAGTCGGTGCAGCAGTTTTTGAGTTTATCGCGAACGGACAGAGAGACGCGGCGGAGGACTTTGTTTTATAATATGTAGACAGTGATTAAGAAAAGTAGGCTATTTAAAATGGTCTGATAGTGTTAGTTTACTTAAAATTTTATTTGGTGCATTGATCTGGCCGCAAAAAGAAAAATTTTGGGGAGACCTTTCCCCAGCAGTGGGACAGGGCAGGTGAAAAAGGAGTGCAGGTAGCTGAAATTCGTTGTTGGATTAGTTCGAAAGAGTCACCGCGGCCCTGGAACGCAAAGGGCATTAGGAGGAACACGGATGGGTTTTATGTCAGTCAGTGTCTGACACTCCCTTCTGTTCTGCCCAGAGCGGGAGGAGTCGTTTGATGATTTTCCAACCTTAAAAAAAATATGTAACTGAAATTCGAACGTTGAGCGGCCACTGAAAAATCACTAGGCGACTACTATATAGTTCGAATTATTTCTCATAACATTTGACATCATCATCATACTTGTTGAGATTACAAAAACGCAAGTGAAGTCGGATGTAATCACAAGCCTACTTCCTTGTTACAAAGCAAAACTTTTTTTAATAAGCACGGTAATGACTTGCAAGAAAGTGAAAATAATATGTTCGAGTACCTAATGATGCGTTAACGTTATGGTACCAGCAGATTGCTCGGTTCCGTAGTGTTAGCAAAATGTCAAGCGTATCAAAATTTAGGTACGCTGGCACTTGGCTTATCTGTGCAATGCAAAATATACTTTATAATTTCCGAAATAATATCGTACTAAATTAAAAGTCCCTAAATAATAAGATTTTATTTTTCTCGAGAAGCTTCCAATAATCGATACCATCTTACAAGCCAGCACTGCCTTGCGATAAAACATTTATTCGAAATTCGAACATTCGCAAGACAATCGTAAACGCACACCTGTCGCGATCAGGGTTACAAGGTGTAAAAAATGAAAAGTCGACCAGACTAGTCAGTTAAATTGTTATTTTGGGTAAAATGGCCGGCCACTTCCAACATTGCTTTTTGTATACTGAAGTGTTAATTTCTAATGAAATAAGAAACGAATGAGTCAGTCTTCATAATAAAGTAATTCTCAGTGAAATCCAATCCGTCTAGGAAAATGTGATGCCTGGCAAGTAGAAAACCCTCTAATTTGACAGGTCATGAAATTGTAAAACTACAACATAAATTATGTGCTACTTTATTCGCCAGACAACCCTAGTAGCGCGTAAAATCGATCGCTATAGTATGCGCAAACGCACCACTAGAATAGAAAGCGCGGGAAAACGACATAATGCGCGGATTAAATTTGGTTAAATAGCCAACGAAAGTTGTTTCGTATTAGTATGTTAGAAACTTTATTTTATTGTCTCTGGGTATGTCCATGTGCGGACTCCTTGCGGAATTGAAAAGCCATGTTAAGAGTAACTGCCTTGTTACTGTCAGATATAACTAAGAGGTATAAAGATTTATGCTTATTCTTGATTTTAAGTATGGTTGACATGTTATACGAGTTACAGTGCATTGAGTTTTTATAGTCAGAATAAGTATTTTGGTTCTAACTACAACATTTTCATTAAATGGCTATATAATATCTCTTAGTTTTAAATCCATTAAAGTTTAGGTTTCCTAGTTTTTAAATCTAATGGTGAAGATGGTCCACACTTGCCCAAAACCGGAGAGACTAGAATGAACGAAAAGGCAAAACGAAAGAAAAGCTCTGCAGTGGGGCAGGCTGAAAACAAGGAAGGTGAATGAAAGGCAAAATGTGAAAAATCTCTTATGGTTTCTGATATAAGTTATTCAGCTCATTAACATTCAAGTCCACTTATAAATAGAACGAATGTTAGAATGTGTAGCTAATCATTTAATAATATCAATAAAATAACGTCCTTGTCCACTGACAGAATATCTTTAGTGCCTGACACGCGGTGGTATCTATAAAACTATAAATAATGAAGATGTTATAGCTTGTATGAGGTTTTATTCATTTTCAAGTTAAGCACTCAAAATTAATATTTATGTGTAGGTCTGTGGGCACTACAGATCCATTCTATTCTTCTTCTTATTTATACTCCTATGATAGGGAGTAACATAGACAAACCTGAGCAATACAACGCTTTGAAAATTCACGCCCTATTTTTTCACTGATTTGAATCTAGTTCCACTGACTGTGATTCATTTCGATCGAAAGCTTTCCACTTGCTTTAGCTTTTGCCTTGATGTGGCTCAGTTTTTTCGTAGAAGTCTAGCTCTTCCCGCCATAGCGGCTTTGACATTGACTGTCAAATGACAGAGACTTCCTTTTTAAATCCACTTGATTTTTTTTTTACCTGTTTTCCCAATTCATTTTAGACATAGGCAGAATAGTCGGCATCGGCTTTACTTGCCATGTAAAAACATAAATAGAATAGACTTGCATTTTTTTGTAAAGTGAAACCAAAACAAATCCTCGGGCCCGATGCCATTAATTTTATGACGAAAGTGGAGTAACAATAGACAATAGGGAATATGCATAAAAAAATATTTCTTATCTAAACACTTTATCTAAAAATATACAAAAATATATTACTAACAGTGGAAGTAGAATCAAAATTGCTCGAAAAACAAACGACATATAATTATTTTAAACAAATATATCTGTCCCTCTCACGAAAACGCTGTTTTCTATGGCAGATGTATAGACGTCACGTAATGTGACGTCAAATTCCATGTCGGACTTCTCGTTCTAAAAGTAATCTTTGAAGCGTTATAACTTCATCGCTGATGAAGATATTTAAAAAATATTTTCTAGAGTGTTTACTGGAGCTTATAAGTAATTCATTTTATAGATAAAAAAAAACGCGTGCATATTCCCTATTATGAACACGAGTGTATTTCTTTGGCGCGTAATTAGTAGTGTTGCCATGTTTTAAAATAATTGAATTTGGTTTTTGTTGTAGTTTTGATTACTGGCATTGGTGGAAAATCTGCCGAGTAAGGTGAGAGTGTCTTTAATGTACGGGTAGTTTTTCACAAACTGTTAGCTGTTTGCAACATATATTTTATGAAACTTTTTTTATTTGTTCCCTTTGACTAAAGCCTATTGATTCTTTTTTATGCCGTTTCAAACAAAAATGCTATTCGGACAATTTCAATTATTAACCGTTTCATTCCTGGCGGGATACATGTATCCCGGCATCGTGAATCACAGTTGAGCCCCGCCGGGACACATGTGTCCCGGCACACCGCGACTGATTAAAACTTTTATTTCGTGAATAGGAAGCTTTAGATTCGTTTGTCTATGAATATTCTCTATGGTGTATAAAATTTGCCAACTCTAGAAAAAAAAACATACTAAAATTATGACACCTGACATTTCAAAACTCTTGTCAAAAGTTTCTATGTCACGGTGATTTCGCGCGCTCTTGGTGAAGATATTTTAGTGAATTTTGTGTGTTTTTAGTGCAATATTCTAAGGTGAGTGGATAAATTATCATTTATCACTATTTACTACAAGTATGTAGCTAGTTTTTTGCATGAAATAACATAACAAAACTTGTTTAGTTGAGCCAACAAAAGTTAGGTAGTTTCGAGTGTTCGCTAAGGTCAACATTGTTATTGGTTTGGTTTTTGTCAATTTTTACAAATAAAGTAAGCATATATTAACGATTTATGGTTAACAATGCGTTGATGAATATATAGGCAGTAATCTACAAGCTTTTCCAATTGGAATCTGTTTGATATAACTCTGATAATCGTCATCAAAATAGCGCATTGAATTACGCAATAAAAAACAACAAATGGCGCCGCGCTTTATGAAGTTTGAGCTTGAATATTGCTATAATCGGCTATAGAACTCATATAAAAGATCATTGTCATTAGATTACTCTTCTTTTCATAAGCTAGATCCCAAAAATTGGTGTAAATTGATGCAATAGTTTTGTCAGAAATAACATAAACAGCAACATAACTACATTCAGCAAGTTCTCTCATTTCAATAGGATATATATATTTCTCGAGTACTAATAAGACTTTTGTTTGTGATTCATTTCATGACGACATAATTCAAGAACCCAATGCCACTTCAACTGTGTTGATACAAGCTTTAGAAACGCCGCGATAACGTTTTAAGTGGCTCGGGTCAGATTACTGTTGAATGAGCGCCCGCCCGCCGAGCGTCAAGGACTTGTGACGTAAGAAACGTTCGGTACGTGAGAGGACGATCCTTTTTTGTTCAAAATAGTTTTTCATAATTCCTTAACGTTTTTAACAAGTTTATGATTGACACTTGAAACCTGTTTCTTGTTAATTTGGAAATTTCAGCAATTTACCGGCAACAATTCGAATTTACCAGAAAAGTTATAAAATTTATGGTCACAAGTTTTCCTGAAAAACTTTCCTGGAACACAAGACTGTCCATAAATATTAAAACAAATGGTAACCATAACTAACATATCCTGAATCAACGTTTAATTTGTGCTCATGCACGGAAACCGATGCTTCGCATACCTACACGTTACTGTATCGTGCGTGATTTTCACGTGTATCCAAATGTAGGAACCAACATGACGCTACGCCATCTTAGTTACGATACGTGATCAAATGTAAATAATATCTTCGGATGTCGTTCGGAATGATAGAATTCTGAAGATTTATTGTCTATTATATAGCTCCTTAGCAGCAATGCAGGTAAAATCGAATAATGACTGAAATTTAATAATAATAATAATATTACTACAGTGGAAAACTACTTTACAAATAAATTGCAACGACCACATCATCACAACGCGGCAGATATCCATTAAAAAAGGTATCTACCAAGGTGATTCTCTGAGCCCCATGTGGTTCTGCCTCGCCCTAAATCCTTTGTCCCATTTGCTTCAGAGATCTAGAGCCGGATATTGCCTTAAGCACACTACAGAGGAAACAACAATATCACATCTAATTTACATGGACGACATCAAATTGTATGCAAAAACAGAAAAAGATATGAAGAAATTAGTAGACGTTACAGCAGAATTCAGTACAGATATTAATATGCAATTTGGGTTACATAAATGTAAAACACTGCACATTGTTAGAGGTAAGGTAAGGCCCGGAGACTATGTAGTGAACAACACTGACATTATAAAAGCAATGGATTCGACAGACTTATATAAATACTTAGGGTACGCGCAATTAAAAGGACTCGATCATGTAAGAATTAAAAATACACTAACTACAGAGTACAAGAGAAGACTTAATGCCATCTACAAAACCCAACTTTCTAGTAAACACCTAATACATTCGCTATCCCCATACTAACGTACTCATTTGGAGTTATAAAATGGACCAAAACAGATGTTGAACAGTTAGAACGAACCACACGAACAACACTCACAAAACACAATAACTTACATCCGCCATCAGCCATAGAAAGATTAACCGTCAAACGACAACATGGAGGGAGAGGCCTTATAGACATCCAGCACCTTTGGCGTAAGCAAGTATATCGATTAAAAACATTCTTTCAATCAAAATCTCACACTAGTAACATCCATAAAGCCATAGTAACAAATGATCTCAACTACACTCCGCTTAATTTAAATAGTCAGATAGAGTCAGAAAGCAATCCCAATGAAGACCCGCAGACACAAAAAATTGAAAATTGGAAGAAGAAAGTGCTCCACGGGCGGCACCCTCATGATTTAGAGCAATGTCACATAAATAAATTAGCGTCCAATAAATGGCTCAAAATAGGCAACTTATTTCCAGAGACTGAAGGGTTTATCATTGCTATTCAAGATCAGATAATTAACACAAAAAATTACAGAAAGTTTATAATTAAAGACCCTACAGTTACAAATGATAAATGTAGCAAATGTCACATCCAGCCAGAAACCATTCAGCATATTACTGGCGCCTGCACAACACTCACGCAGACCGACTACACTCATAGACATAACCAGGTAGCAAACGTAATCCACCAAAAATTAGCTGTCAAACACGGACTCATACAAAGTTCTAACACCCCTTACTACAATTATACACCACAAACCATTCTAGAAAATACTACACATAAGCTTTACTACGACCGCGCTATCCTCACCGACAAGACCATTCATTATAATAGACCAGATTTAACATTACAGGACAAAATAAATAAAATTACTTACTTAATAGACATCGCAGTCCCCAATACACACAACATACAAAAAACAATCTCTGTAAAAATTAGTAAATATGCAGAACTCAAAGATGAAGTAACGAGAATCTGGCGACAAGAGAAAGTATACGTAGTTCCTATAGTCCTTTCTACCACAGGCGTTATCCCTAACCGTCTCCTTCGTTGCTTAAAATTATTAGACCTTAAAGACACCCTCTAAATAACACTGCAAAAGGCTGCGATTTTAAACACATGTAGAATTGTCAGAAAATTTATGCAGATAGAAGAAAATGAAATAGTATCTCATCAAACAATACATTAAAGCACACACCACACGCTACATTTACTTGGCTTGGCCCGTAAATGTAACCAAAACCAGCCAAAGTGCTGAGATAAAAAAACATGTACCCGAGAATAATAATAATATCCTTGGACATTCCACACAACGCCATCTAGTCCCAAGCTAAGCAACCTAATGCTTGTGTTATGGTAACGAGATGGCTGATAAACTACTTAAATACATTTTTTTTTTTTTGTAAATAGATTCATATTATAGATAGAAAAACACCCAGACTCGGAACAAACACTTGTAGGTCGTACAAATATTTGTTCCGTGCGGGAATCGAACCCGCGACAAGCTGCGCAGCAGTCAATCGCTCAACCACTGCGCCAACCGTGTCGTCTTAATGAAATGAATACCATCACGATTTGTAAAATGCTGACATTTCCCGCTTTTTTCCTCGCGTATCGGTAGATTAGCGCGGGAAATTAAAGATGGCTGCATCTGTTTTTATTGGTCAGGTTTTACTTGCAGATATCACGAATGTCAGTTTTTATTGTTTCCGGTGGGTAAAAGGGTTGTGAAGTTATATTGTGTAGTTACTTTGTCGGTTAAAGCGGCATGTGTTTCCTTATGTTCCACTTGTTCCAGCTGTTGTTTGTGTAAATATTTATGACCCTAATCACCTGTACGTAACATGCGATAGTGAATCAAACTGCCATTTTGCTAAAATCTTATCAAAAGGAAACTACAAAAAAAGCTGTTTGCCTTGTTTTTGATTAAATAGTTTAAATGTCAGACAGGACTTGGACAGGAAACTTGGACTAATAATTAAAACTTAGTAGTTATCTGTAGGTACCTAATTACCTATCTAATTTATTCGAATGAGCTTATTAGAAATCTTAAAAATATAACGTAATTTTCTGCGCATATAATGCGTTATCTTTTTTCAAACTTATTTATCTTCGATTCCGTTACTTAGTTTTTAGGGTTCCGTACACAAAGGGTAAAAACGGGACACTATTACTAAGACTTCACACAGGCTGTGTCTCAAGAACCGCGATAGCTAGACAGTAGAAATTTTCACAGATGATGTATTTCTGTTGCCGCTGTAACAACAAATACTAAAAATACAGAATAAAATAAATATTTTAGGGGGGCTCCCATACAACAAACTTGATTTTTTTGCTGTTTTTGTAGATGGTAATGATACGGAACCCTTCGTGCGCGAGTCCAACTCGCACTTGGCCAGTTTTTTATCTACATAGTTAGGTTTTTACTTGATGAAAGGTAATGACTGTCAGCCGAACAAGGTTTAAGTTTCACTGCATCTAGATTTTCCTGGTTGCCTTTAAAGGGTTTTGGCATCAACAACTCTTTTTAATATCATTTCTTTTAAATTTTTTCGGTATGGGATTTTAGGTAAGGTATATAAAACTTTAGATATGCATGTCAGGCCTGTGATAATTCATACTTTTTCTTTCTTTTTTTTTCTCAACGAAGACATTTTTAAAACTCAAATAGATCTTGTGTCGATATTGTACCTTTGCTTTTGGACTTGTAGTGTACCAAAACTGGTTCTTTTTACGCAACATTTAGTAGTTCAATTAGAATATTTCATACATCTGTGTGTGTACAGGCGTTTCCTAATTTAATTGGTATGCCTGACGCTGTTGATAGAAACATATTTGCGTTACACAATGTTCTATGGCTTTTTTGAATACTTGTTTTTTTTTTGTAGGTGATTTTTTAAGTCAAATTCACATTCACAGACAGTGTTTAGTTTACAGCGGCACTATGTTTTCTGTAATTGTGTTGTTTTAACAGTTTTCATGTTCTTCTGGTAGTTTTTGATTGATACTTGAGCAGGTATTGCGAACAAGAAAATACTATAATGTAACTAATAATGTTCATCTTTATACTCTTTAAATTGGTTTATCTTGTTTATATGTACCTCTAATTCTACTGTACATGTGTATTATGTCTTTGAACTCCTCCTAAACGGCTGGACCGATTTGAATTAATTTTTTTGAATGCGTTTGGGTGGCGCCCTGGATGCTTTAGATTCTCAAATCAGCCCAGTAGATGGCGCTGCAGTCAGTATCTAGGTTATGTAGCAGGACAACGTCTGTCGGGTCCGCTAGTGTAGGTATATATTTACGTGTGTACTTACTTCTCATCCCAAGTACAGTATTATCTTAAAAGTGTAGAAAAATATGTACATTCTAAATTATTAAAAAAACAATATCGCTGGCTTCGTGATCTAGTCATAGACAAAACTGCTTTTTTTTACATACTTACTGCCTACGTAGAAAGCTAACATTCCCATGTCACAATAGGCTTGGCGAGAACACGACGTTCACAGGCTTACATAACGGCTGGGGGCTCACAATAAGAGCAATCCGTTGGATATGGCAACTAATTCTACAAGACAATAAAAATCAAGAAAGTGATTGCCAGTAAAAAAATAATGAAGAATCTATTGATGTGTCTGCAATTTGTTCTTTTGATCGGTGCTTTATGGTATTTTAAGGCTCATTGTTCACTTGCGAATGGCACATCGTGTTTTGTGGAGTAGATCATTAGGTGTCATTATCATGTATCGTTTTTGTTTTCTACGTTATTCACTTCACAAAGCCACTACTGACTTGTTGATCTTAATGGCACCTAGCCATATTGTATTTCATTTTAAAAGACAAGTTTTGATACATGCTTTTCTCTCTTCATATTACATGCTAGGAACAGAACAATACTCAAACAGGTGGCCATAGCTTAACACAAAGTGTTCGGGAGGCCAATACTAATGAGACAAATTATAAACGCACGTGAAGTGGTATTGTACATACCGCGCCTTAGTTGTGTCAGACTTTTGTTCGAATTTCAAATATTTTGTGACATTCAAAACCTGTAAGTTGTATTATTTTTGAACACTTGTTCAAGCACCGGTGTTTTTTTTTTTATATTACGGTGCGTTGAGATTTAAATAAAAAATATACTTAAAATATTTATGGTGGTGTTTTTAAGGCTGTTTTAACATCGTTATTCGTTTTCTTCTTCCATACCAACAATATGACAAACAACTTTTTATTTAAACTATTTTATGCGTAAAAACCTTTGCACATGTTATAAGTACTATAGTACCTACTTACTTTATAATTACAACCCAAGACATGTTTCATCTAAACCGATCACCTTTACAGTTACAAATTGACGGTTCAAAACGTTAATGTCACTTCAAGACTTGGCGTGTTCATAAATTGTCAAATCACTTTAAGTGTTATGTCATAAGTAATTACAGTGGAATAACGGTTAAGGAGTTATTAATTTTACATCGCAATAACCTGTTTTGTTTTCATAACATTCATTACTCTAACAACCATAAATGCGATGCATGTAACTACGAAGAAATAAGGGTTAGCTCATTCTGAGTCGCAATACAGCGCGAATTTTTAAGATAGCTATTCAATATTGAACTTTACCGACTATAGGAAAAGGTACAAGTTTCAGAAAGAGCATTCGAATAAATTCGACTTTTAAAGATTTAAATTCATTTCGCTGACAAAAACACTCGTCTCGATACTTAAATTTATTTGATCCAATATTCAGCTATGGTTACACCGTTTGAAGTCATTAGAACCACACGTGGTAGGTGACCGGCAAAGGCGGCAAATGGTGCGTGATGAAAGGTGGGCCATGGTCTGTATAAAAATGCCGCATGCACACTGTATATGATTACTATCCGAGAACGCCTACCTGCAGAGATTTGCTTAGCTATGGCCGACATAACAGAGTCAAAACTCTTTTTCTTTCGCCGTTTCATCGTCTTCACGCATATAGTTTTATTTTTTAACCGACTTCCCAAAAAGGAGGAGGTTATCAATTCGGTTGTATGTTTTTTTTTTTTTTTTTTTTTTTTTTTTTTTTTTATGTTTGTTACCTCATATCTCCGACAATTATGAACCGATTTGAAAAATTTTTGTTTTATCTGAAAGGATATACTTGCAGATTGGTCCCATTTAAATCATATCAAAATCGGTTACGAACTTTGGATTTTAAATCGAAATAGCTGGAATTTGACTATTTAGATGATTCTTTGATGATCGAAATTGCGTATTTTGCTTTTCTGCGATTTTGGAGTGGTGTTGTTAGGTGTAGGGCACCACTAAAAAGTGAAGAATAAAAAACTTTTTACAAAAAAATACAACCGACTTCCAAAAAAAAAACACTACAAAGTAAAAAATAACTTTAATTTCGGAAGTCGGTGTCAAAATACGAAGAAACTAACAAAAACACCGACTTCCGAAATTAAAGTTATTTTTTACTTTGTAGTGTTTTTTTTTTGGAAGTCGGTTGTATTTTTTTGTAAAAAGTTTTTTATTTCAAATGTTGTCGCTGAAGTTAACTTTTTAAATAAGTAGGTAGTAAGTAAATAAAGTTTTTATTTTACCTTTCTATCTTAAAAAGTCCACTCAGCGTGGCGACTCGGTGTAAGCTAACCCTAATGTGCATCAATCATGCCATTAGTACATAGAATTCGAATATCTGTATGAAAAGAATATTCTTAAGATTTTACTAGTTATGAAACTTCTTGGTAATAAAAACTTGTTAGCTTTTGTTTGCTTTGAAGTTATTCTGTTCCCGTTAGAGAAAATGAATGGCTAACTGGGAATGAATATAGATAATAGTTGAAGAATAATTAAGTATGGGAAATTCCTCTGGTCAGTGAACATCGCCTTGTGTGCATAGTTTATGGACGAGAATGTATTTATACTCAACTAAATGTAGACTCAACTAACACAAGTTAAAATGAACTATCTTAACTTTAACTCTGAAATTATGCAACCGAAAGAACCCATAATCACTACCTAGTAAGTTAGACGTGTCTATAAAAGCTAACGATAGGTTTTTTTGCGCGGTTAACAAAATTGCGGTTAAAACAAGACAACAAATAATCAGTTCAAATTTCAGTCAAGGTTGAAGAAAGCGATGCACATCTCATTAATATAGTAACTTTAACTACTTTTCCATAAATATTGGATCCACTACCGCCTCAATTCTGCCAACACCAACCACAAAAAATAAATCATTCCTAGATTTATCGGCTATCGTACAACATCAATAAACCTTAACAAACAACCTAGTGCACAAGGCAGTTCACTAAAGTACTTATTAGAATTCAATAATGGCGGCGTTGAGTTCATTGCAAGCGTCCATCTGCGAGGAAACACGTTATACTCGGCGATATAGCTGGCTATTTATAACTATAATTTGAAAATAGAACCTCCGTGGTGCCTGAATAGATTGACGATAGTCTGTTTATAGCTTTCTGAAACGGAAATAAATCCTTCTTGTTTGTTGTTTCAGAAGAAATAAGTGGGCTTTATGGTGGTGGTGGTGGGATTTATGAAGGAGTCAATTGAAAACCAAAACACCAAATTTTAATATGTTTAAATAATTTAAGATTATGCCTAACAGTTAATACAAGTAGGTACTTATAAAAAAACTTTTAAGAGATTAGTAGTAGCCGAAATTAAACACTAATTATTTTCACCTCAAAATGTTATAGATTAGGCATCTTACGTCATACGTCATCATTATGAGTTGCAATTTCCGAGGCTTGTAAAGGCTTTAAAATTAATTAACTAGGTATATTCAAGCTCCTATACATATACAAGTATGTTGTGCAGACGAAATCTCCGAAGCAAGTTTTCAAGTTACGCAACGCATGATGTTTTTAACCATCTGTTACGAGTATGTATCGACATAGTAATACCATCTGTCATAGTCAGGTTGTCATGTTGGCAGCACGCACATTTACAAGAAAGATTTTCACGCGATACCTGACGTCAATTAGTTAACTTCACTAAATATCTTAGCGACGGCTTTCAATTGAGCTCTAGATAGAAATAAATCAGCTTTACTTCTTATAACTTGTCCAAGAATTTTAATGTTTAGAGATCAACGTCTCTTGTTCTAACATAAACAAAATTTGTAAAGAATTGTGACCAATAATATATTCCAAACACGAAAACCACAGTAATGCTGGTAATACAGAATTTTCCTCAAAAGGCTACTAGACTTGTAATGGAGAACCACCATCAGTTAACCCTGAAGATCATATCATTGCAACTTTAAGACAGGTCAACCTTATTTAGCCAGATTTGAGTGTTGATATACGTAAGACACATCCAGCTGATGCTTGGCCAGTTTAATTTGTTACCGACTTAGCGGTATTTCGACACAATGAGAACCTACACCAAAATTGAAACGTGACTTGGTTCAAAATGTAGGCTATTATATTGGAGTTGAAAATTCTAGTTCTAACTGGACTTCAGATTTATTTGAATGTCACGGCCCAAGCTTTAAATAGCTCTGTTATAGACCAAACAAAGAGTGAGTCACGTCCAGTCAAAGCGAGCTTTATCTAAAGAGAAACGAAGACATTGCTAGTAGTATCACTGCATAAAATCAGCCACTTAGATAATTCTTTGACTTTAAGAGGTACAAATCTTGACACAAATAAGACTACAGTGAGGCTATCAAGTCTTCCAATACGAACAAAATAATCTTGACAGATGAGATGACCGAGCAAAAACTTCGACTATCAAGACGCCATGAGTAAAAACAGTGCGTGTGTCTACGTTTTATTGCAATCGTGTGTAACACACCCACACAAGAACAGGTTCAAAATACGCGCGCATCATTTGTTTCGTGAATATGGCGGCGATCGAGCCATTGGACCTCCACCTCTTACTTTCGTTATTTTCACTTTCGTTTAAGTAATACGTTGTATAGATAATGTTATTATTACTTAATCTCGTTTTGGACTTCCGTAATGTGGGCGTCGTTGTTTATATTTTTAATCGGTGCTTAAATGATTGGTACTTCTTCAAGAGTCGTAGTTTTATGATTATGATCGATGTTACTTAATATATGTTTTCTAAAAATTCTGTTTTCGTTTCAGATAGTGGTACGTGGCAGGTGGAGCTTCGCTAATATTTAAGGTATGTTTAACTTACGCTGTTGACATGTTTCTTAATAGCTATTTCATTGATATTACTAGTAGGTACATTATCCTTTGTTATCATTAAAAGTCTCATCATCTCGATAAATACATTGTTTGATCAGCAATACATTTACGACCTTTGAATACATGGCCCTTCCTAAGACAAAACAGATCTTGCAAACATTAAAATTGTCCGAACAGACGCAAAAAACGACAAACGCTGCAAAGCTAACAAAAACAGACAATCATTTTGTCATGGATTTCATCGAAATGTCAAGAGCGTTAATATTCATAAAAAACAGCGACACGAATGGACATCGTCACATTAACGACGATAATGTCTAATACTGCTTTAGACATAAAATTAATTTCTCGAAAGGTCACATTATGTGCTTCGTAGTCAACTGTGTGGAAAATTTCCGCGAATGGAACACTAAGATGTAAATACTTCACAGATATTTACCGTATGTGACTTTTTGTATAGATTTGATGTGCCTATTTATTATCTTGTATTTTTATCATCAAGGATTTTATTTGCATCGTTTGTTAACTTTCAAAACTTTAAAGATTTGGACTCCAGATAAAGAACAAAATTTAATGACTCGAAATCTTATTTCTTCTCAATTCAGTTTTTCTATAGTTAGATATCTGTTTATTTTCTTTATCCATTTCCCAGTTTTCTTCATTTTGGTCCTGTCTCTTAACCTCAGTAGCAAAACATTTTTTCTAATTCTCATGCTTTTCCTTTGTTATCTGTCATCTTATCATTCACTTAACACACAACCGTTAACATTTTCTTTAATTTTTCTTTTGTATCCCATCAACATTTTGTATCCATCGTTTGGTCGGTGTCTACAATTATTAGATAATAATTATAATCATCTAATATAATAATAGATTCCATCAATGTATCACCTTAGCAGTTCTTACGCATACTGCTGTCTTGACAGTATGCTGATTGTCAGCTGTTATATTATAATTGCAGCGTTTGCACCACATATGATTGGCTAAGCATAAGTTCATCGAACTCACTGTTCCCATATTTGTATCGTTGTTATTGTTTATCATTGCCTTGTGCTGAAGTGACTATTGCCAAATGATTTTTATCAAGTCATGCAAGTTGTATGGAGAAGGTGCTGTTTGTCTGTTTTCATTATTCTGGGGGAGATTCAGTAAGCAGTAAGCAGTAACAGCAGCAGCAGCAGCAGTAAGTATTATTTTCTAGGTATGTGTAAAATTACTAACATAGTTTTAAGTTATCTTGATGTACTAACACTGTATGAACCGAAAAGTCTGAAATAAATGTTTTGAATTGAATTGAATTGAAAATACCGGTGTATTTAGAAGACTACCTGAGTTGAATGTATCATGTGTTTTCTATTATTCAAACATCAATTATTTATCTTTGGTAAGTTTAATACTAAAAACAGGTGATTAGAAAGTTTTCCAGCTTTCAGGGATCTATAAGGTTTCCTAAATCTCAAATAAAACAGCTGAACGGGTAAGTCAATGCTGTGGAATTTGGCTACACTACCATTTTAATTATCAGATCTATCTATTATTCTCCTCATCGAGCTGTATAAAATGATAAAATCAGCTTTGCCAAGCCACCAATGAACTAACTCTCGCACGAGCCAAGCCCTAGGCGTTAATACAACTAACCAAATCAATAATCTCTATTGTAATAGTTCACACCCACCAAACCGGTTGACGGAGAAATTCGAATTTCGAACCGACGACGGTGAACAGTATGACACCTGGCAGTTGGCACTTTCGCCAACATAACGAACCTAACATCTGATAACATGGCATCTTACATAACTCTAGGTCTCGGTCATTGGATGACCCTCACGGATGGGAGAAATTTTTGGCTATTTAGATTTACATAACACTGGGTGTGTTTACTATAGGGTAATAAATTCATTAATTCTGTAGCTGCTGCTGTTTAGATTTATGCTGTTGGGAAAGTTTTGGTTAATAATAAACCGATGTTGATGACTTTAGCTATTCTATTCTACATTCCGTCAGTATTTTATTTAGACTTGGCTGTTCCAATGCTGGTCAAAGTCCGGAAACTTTTCAGATAATCTTCTCGCGCAAAATCGCGATCCAGCTCTCGTAGTATTTGCCCAATTCAACCAGCTGCCTCTTTCTGGGCCGGCCTCGATAGCGAGTTTAATCTTCAGGATCCATTACTGGGATCCCCAGTGAACATTATATGAACGCGAGTGATGCGACCCGCCCAATCGCTTATTGAATACAACAATAGAAATGCAGATTTTTATGAAACTCTCTTGTTTTATACTTATAAAGGGCTAATAAGCGAAATTACTAGAATCAGCCTTCCTGTCAAATAAAACCCCACATAGCTTTATTAATCAATTTCAGATATTTTAATTGGATTTAAGTACCAATCAAATTCATAAGCGGCTCTTAATTTATTCAAACTGCCTTTTAAAGGGTCATTAACACAGCTATGTTTTTGAATTTGGAACGAGATTAGTTCGTGACTAAGTCCAATAATGTTTTGACGCTAAAAATGTATTTTTCGCCAAATTCTTGCCAGGCAGTTATCACCTCTATAGATTTGCTTTTATTTTCGCTTTGGTCGTAATAGTCACCTGTTGGATGAGCACCTTCAGACATTCATTTCTGAAAATCAAATCGTAAGTAAAAGATTGTATTGTGACTGTATTTGTAATCTGACCTCCACAACTCAGCTACTGGGTAACATACGATAGATAACGATAGATAACATAAATTACATCCAGGACCAACGGCTTGTAACATGCTTCTGTGCGGCTGTTATAATTTAAATTATAAACTATCCACGAGCTCTTCTCCATTTTATTGTATTGTATCAAAATTCATTTCTCAATCTATCCCTTGATCCGTTTCTTCCTAAATCTTATCTAGAAACAGTTTCGTTCCCTAGTGATTCGTAGCGCTAACCTTACAGTGAATATCATCATCATCTATTGCTCTTAACACAATAGGGAATATGCACGCGATTTTTTTTTATTTATAAAATTAATTACTTACAAGCTCCAGTAAACACTCTAGAAAATATTTTTTAAATATCTTCATCAGCGATGAAGTTATAACGCTTCAAAGATTACTTTTAGAACGAGAAGTCCGACATGGAATTTGACGTCACATTACGTGACGTCTATACATCTGCCATAGAAAACAGCGTTTTCGCGAGACGGACAGATATACATATTTGTTTAAAATAATTATCTCTCGTTTGTTTTTAGAGCAATTTTGATTCTATTTCCACTGTTAGTAATAATATTTTTGTATATTTTTAGATAAAGTGTTTAGATAATTAATATTTTTTTTATGCATATTCCCTATTACTTGGATTCTAAGCAACATGTCTTTTTCTATTACTTCTCTGTTAGTCGAGTCATCAGTAGTACCTGTTCATCGTTTCTTTGGTCTATTTTTATTTTTATCGCCATCCTCATTTATACTCAAAGCCTTTCTCTTGATGTCCTACCTTAGTCTTCCACATCACATTCTCATACTGAGGGCTAATCAATTATCATCGGCAACAAAATTAATCCACAGATAATGAAAACATCTAAAGTCAATCAAAGCATCCGTTGTTTGACAAGTATTGAGGAAACAAACTGGCAGGCTAGCAACATTCTTTTCTATAACATTATGCAACACTTTCTCACGGCAACCATGCATCGCATATATTATAATTGGATGCATGCCTCACGACTTTGTAAATTATATCATCGAAAACGCGTATGCCATTATATATTGTTAATTATGAATAGGGGCATATTATTGTTGAAATGCAATTGTTATGATTCAGAGTGACGGGGAACTATGCGGTTGTATAATATTAGTAGCTGCCAGCGCCGTGAGGCACACACTGTTTTTGTTTTCTTTGTCACTTGTTTTATTATAAATAATTATAACAAAAACAAGTTCACACGCGTACTTGTGTGAACGGGATGGATTGACAAATAAATGTTTTTTCTTGCTTTCTTTTCTCAAGTTATCAGCAAGCGGCGGGAAACTGCGGACAAAAATGTAAAAGGAGGTGAGTGCGAATCACCTTCATTCGTTTGGGTTTCAATGTGTATGAAGATATTGTCAGTATCGCTTGACGCTGTAGCTTGTTGTCAGTGACTAACTGTCCCTCACACCTTTTGCTCTGTTATTGTATGACATTTTAACGTTTTTTTCTTTTCTTTTTTGAAGATGGTATATTAACATCCTTCAAATCTGGGCGTAAAAATTCCAGAGCGGAAGGGAGTGTCAGACTCTTACTGACTAAATCCCATCCGTGTTCCTTCTAATACCCTATGCGTTCCAGGGGGGCTACTCTCTAAGCCCGAAGTCCGTAGTTTCGGGCTTAGTTGTGGGCGTATTCTACTCCTTATCACCTAACCACCAAGAATTAATGACAATAAGATTTGACAATTACTGTAAAATCGTGTCGTCTTTCATTCTTAGTTCAGTTTCGGGACTAATTGTAAGTAAGTACGTAGGTGATACGTAGTAGAATACGCCCGTAACTAAGCCCGAAACTACGGATTTCGGGCTTAGAGAATAGCCCCCCAGGACCGCGGTGAATGTTTCGAACAAATTCCTTAACCTTGGCAAGTTTCTTTGCAACTTGTAATACAAATCATTTAGTTTATGAATTAAAAAAGTGTTTTTCAAAACAGTTTTTGGGTTTAAAAAGGCAACTTTTACAGACTTGAAAAACCAAGTCCTTTGTTGTTATCTTTACATCAAAATAATATCACTCATATGATAATATCTAGAAAGGAGAAAGTAAAAGACAACGTCAAATGCAAGTACATAGCTTTTTGGGCAGGAGAATGATGATTGTGCTACAAAAATTCGAAGAGATACGAAGAAAATCGTACAAAATTTTGCTGTAAAAGCTTTTTAGCCTATTTCTTTATGGTCATTATAATTTTCAGTAAAAAAAAACTGTTGTGGAGGCTGTTCGACAGGTTTGACAATTCACTTAAAAAACTTCTCTGGTTGTTTTTTGTTCCCCCAGTGGCATTGGCACGGTTTTTTCAGAGCCGGTTGGGTTACATGCAGAGGTCTGAGGTCAATGCTGTGCGGGTTTCACTCGACGCAACAAATAATATTTTATAAATTTTGCGATTCTTTTTTACTAAAAAACTACTGATTTAGCGTTTTGGTCTTTCATGTTTTAGGATTTCATAGTGGTTTCGTGCGCAGGAATGAAAAAACACAATCCTTATAGGATCACATGTGTCACTTTTTTTAGTCTGTGCAAATGAAAAAAAAAAAAACATAGTGCTCCTCCTGGCGCAGTCAGGTAATGGAAGGACTTGCTCAGAACCCTTTGCACGCGAATACCACTCCCAGCTGTCCGATACTTTTGTAATTACCTATAATCAATTTCTTCATTTCACTATTTTACATATAAATGAAAATGAAAACATAGTCAATACAACTTCTAACAAAAACCGTGAAAGCAATAACTTGACTAATTAATAGGCGAGGCGGTCAGCCTTCTTCATAATAAGATTTATTATCTTTGATTAACATTTGATGCAAATTAATTGGACCATATATTATGTGAAGTAAAAACATTCCATCTTTTATAGCTAGTAGTGTAAAATATGATTGATTGGCTGTTAATCAACAATAGGCCTTTGAAATACAATGTTATAAATGCAAAATTATCTCTGTCTGTTTGTTAATTGTTACGTTTTACGCATAAAACTCTTTAGCGTTTAAAATAACCTTGAGCAAAGATATAGATGGGATTTTGGAGAACGACAAAGGACACTTTTTTAACCTACTTTTTATTTTTTTATGATGGGAAATCAGCAAAAGGAGTCATTTGATAATTTCCCATCTTCAAAAAAAATCACCCAAGTTCCATCCGCTCTGGGTGGAGCAGAAGGGAGTGTCAGACATTTATTGACTAAAACCCATCCGTGTTCCTAACCTAATCCCCGTTGCGTTCCAGGGCTGCGGTAACTCTTTGGAACAAATTCCGCAACACAACTTTTATTCTAGGAATTTAAGTTTGGAGTAGTGACATTGTCTGCATTGCCTGACGTTCCTTTTGCGATTATTTTCAATTTACACGAGTTTAAAATAAAAACAAAAGACCTACAACATAATTTCAAAACAAGAACACTCGGCCACCCACTTCCAAACAATTGAATAAAGAACAAAAGTGTTTTGCAATAGAATGCAATCGATCACTATAATCGGTGTTATTAAAATCGATGCATTATGAGTTATCTTCCAACTTTGCTATCAAAACAATAGGGACTTTAAAACCTTTACTATAAAAATCAAACTCCCTATTTTAGAAGATGCACGTCCTTGCATCGGTACCGTCAGCAATTTGGTCGATTGCCTTAAAGATGATGAAAACACGAGACGTGAGTTCGTTTTGAAGCGAGGCCTGAATAATTTCCTCATTACTAACTTAATGGTGGAGCTTGAAATTGGCCCGAGTTTCGCGCCCCCAGTAATGGCAGGCCTCTTCAACTGGTTTAATAGAATAACTGAGACTGATAGTTTGAAAGCTTAATGAGTTCCAGTTGCACGCGACGTGAAACAAGTTCTCAGATTTATACATCAAGCTCAGTTATACTAATTAGACAATTTTTAATAAACGGTCCTGTCTGTTGCTCCCATGGGAACATGCGTATCTTCTGAAGAGGACAGGAAACTATAAAAATTGTATGAATGAAGTGGTAGAGGATGAAGCATGTTCAGTCATATTTTATGACTTTGTGAGCTAAAATTGTATGCATTTGTAATGTTTTACTCTCTCACTGTATGGCATTACTAAATCTATTCTAAACTGTCCCATTCGTGGTTATGAGCCCATTCTTGTTCATTCCTAAGGAATACATGCATGTCGTCCAACTATATATCCTTCGTTGTCTACCGCGGCCCCGTCTTGCGATTTCAGGGCACCAATTTTGTGTTTTACGGGCCTATCACTAAATGGACTTATTTAAGAAATAAGCATGTCTATTTATAAGTTTTCAATAATTATTTCGGTTTCACTGGCCAGAAAGTACTAGTATATAAAAATCTTGTCTCAACTCGAATAAATAACTTACTGGCATATACACGCAGCATGTGTAATTGAACGGTTTATCTATATCTATACTAATATTATAAAGAGGTAACATTTGTTTGTAAGTTTGTATGTAGGGGGTAATCTCAGGAACTACTGGTCCGAATTGAAAATTCTTTCAGTATTAGATAGCCCATTTATCGAGGAAGGCTACATATCATCATGCTAAGACTAAAAGGAGCCGAGCATTCATGGAAATTATGACGCATACGAAGTTGCGTGGGTCAGCTGGTGATTTAATAATTTGCAGGTGAGTGTTTTTGAAGTTAAAACTGCTACAAAAGTCGGCAAACTTTTGGCCTTTAAGTAGGATTTGACAGGTTCTTAACTCTTCAATTCACACGCCGGGCAATTATATCACCACTCAAATTAACAACTTGTTTGATTACTTGATAGCCATTTAACACAGAAGCTCAACTTTACTAATTAAAAACGACGGTACAAAAATATTCGCGAATAACAGATGATTTTTACCTATACCATGATTCTCGAGGCTATTCAAAGTTTAGTACAAAAGGTGTTAAGTGAAGTTACGTGATTCGCTACGCTGATTAGCCTTCGACCATGTTATCGCAGTCACATTAATTGCCGCTACTGTTTGGGTGTAAAGGCGCCGTGTTAAAGGTCTTGCGCATGTTTAGTACAATTTATTAAATTCATTGGAGGCTGTCGTGAGTTCATGTCCATGATATTTGGTTGTTTCTTCTAATGTTTACTACTAGCATTTTTCCCGTGGTTTCACTCTCTGGGTCTATTTTGTAGAAATAATCAACGATAGCCTAGCTTTCGATTAGTCCAGGGTTGCTTGTTTTGGAATTTGTTCAAAAAAGTTATCGCGGCCCTGGAACGCAAAGGGCAAACGTTAGGAACATGGGTTTTAGTCAGTAAGAGTCTGAGACTTCCTTCTACTCCGCCCAGAGCGGAGAGTAATTTGCAGAGATTATTTCAACCTTCTACGAACATACAGAGAAGAAATGTCCCTGTTTTTAAATATAATAAAATCTTAAAAAAAATTGAGATAGATTGGGCGAGATGACTTTGATTTGAAAGAAAGAAGAATATATTTATATATATATATAATATAAGATTTCTTCTGCGAGTCGTGCTCACACAGTACATATACCTGGACCACTCCCCAAAGTGCCGTCTCTGGCTGTAGGCATAAAAATACGCTTATTCCAAAAATACCTCGAAATCGTGGCTGTTAAGTCGAAGAGGTATGTATAACGGAATTACATGACGGCATAGTGACGTCATGTAACATGTTTAACGGGGCTAAAACACGTCATCGTATGACGTCTGCACGAAAGACATGAGGATCAATTCTACTAATTTTTAAACAACTTTCGCATTCGCATATCAATCGCAAACTGTCAAAAAAGCTTTAATTTTCATACATTTTTGACAGATTGCGATTGAGATGCGAATGCGATGTGAATGTGAAAATTAGTAGAATGTTCCCGCTGATAGGTCAGAACAGTCAAGCACCAACAAAAAAAACCGGCCAAGTGCGAGTCGGACTCGCGCACCGAGGGTTCCGTACAAACCTGTAGGTGTATAAGTAAAACTTTCATGGTCACTAACATTAAGACCGCCAATTGTATGTTTTGCTAGTTTAAGGTTTCTTTTTATGTATTTTTCATTTGGTGTACAATAAAGTAGGTATATATAAATAAATAAATAAATAACATTAGAATAGTTCATATCGGATTGCTACCATGTACATTTTTATTTGCGAGTTTCCGATATTTCGGCACTGTTGCAAGCGCCATGATCACGGAGTAACTGAAGATCCTGCGGGTGGGATGTTATTGGGAGACATATCGGTCTACCATCTTTCGTAGTCTTTTATTACAACCATCTCCGGTACCACTGTCCGCAAACTCACTTTTTTCCCGCAACTGTTCTCGACACACAACAATAACCGTATCTGACCGCGAAGTAACACTTTGTTGAAATCTCCGGTTTTTACACATTCGAATCACTGGATTCCAGACATTTGACAATTTAAACCCATCCTTCACGATTGAAATTTTTGTACTTTGTAATTTCAATCGCTTCCCTGACCAATCTAGGTATGTAGTGGCGTTCTGTCGAAATGATCTGAGGGTTGTGAAACTCAATCCAGTGATTTGGACCCGAGTTGATCAAATGTTCCGCGATTGCCGATTTCTGTATTAGTTTGATTTTTTCACAGCTCCAAGGGGCAGTAGACCTAAGTATTTGATATAAATTCCAGCTTGATACGACCACGCGTTCCTGAGAAACAGAAAGACGGACGGACGGACACCAAAGTGATCCTATAAGGGTTCCGTTTGTTCCTTCCGAGGTACGGAACCCTAAAAACGGAATTGAAAAAAAAAAATCTTCTGATCACTAAGTTTAGAGAAGTCAAAGTTAACTCCTTTATATTTCATTATATTATGTACTCCAACCCGATTTTTGTCTCGAATCATCACTGCTCTAAGGAACGTACACGGCGTTGACACTTCGAAACTTAACGTTAAGAATACTTGACATTGACGCTTCTGTGTCACTTATAGTTTCTGCACGATCCATTTAGGGGAACGTGCACGAAGTAGCTTTGCCAATTCAATACTTACGAGTTAAATGTACTTTTTTTTTTAGGGATGGGAAATCATCCAATAACTCCTCCCGCTCTGTGTGAAGTGGGAGGGAGTGTCAGATCAGACTTCTACTGACTAAAACCCATCCATGTTCCTTCACTGCCCTTTGTGTTCCGGAGCCACGGTATCTCTTTCGAATAGTCCCGCGACTCCGGCAGGCGTCGGCCCTTTCGGGCCCCTCTGTGAGTAAATATACTTGACAGTGACATTTGTGTACTTCCAGCACGTTCTCTATAGCGCATAAGGGGCAATATAAAAAGGTTTTTCCGCTATCGCAGAAGCTTCATATTCACTCAAAATAAGAAAACGTAAAAAAGAAAGATTTCAGTGACATAACTTATGGCATAAATTGGACCCTGCATTTTATTGCTCAACGATATTACAACCAAAAAAAGGCGCGTATGTGCAATTAAATATTCCCTTCAATTATCCTGCCTCCACCGATGTTTACTCAAGACAGCAGACAATTAAAAGCCGTATCTTAACGAACACTCGTTTAGTTATGATCAGACATGAAGCCGGACGGACTTCCTAAGGCCTTGTGGTGCAACCAACCGCGGTTCCGGGCCATTGTCCACCATTGTGTGTTTGCGTGTGTACAGAGCGGTGCTGGCTTTTGGCACAGTGAAATTGAATGGGTGTGATAAAAACGGCAGATTGAGTAGTACGACGGACATTTTAGTGACACATTTTTGAACGACGTTAATTATCGATTTCAGAAATATGTGCGGATTGGTTTTATTAGTGAATTTTATTACAACTAAAAGATTTATTGATAATTATTTCATAATTTTGCTTTTTTTAGTTAGAAATAAAGGACACTGACTGATTCGAGGGTTGATTTTTTTATTGATTGGTGTTGACATTTAAAAAAAAAGATAAATTGGGATATTAGCAAAGAGAATGATGATAGTCATCATTGAAGCATTAGGTTGCTTAGCTTGGGACTATATGGCGTTGTGTGAAACGTCCAAGGATATTATTATTATCATTTTATTTGGCAACTAAAACAACGAAAACAACGTCATCTTTTCCATCTTAATTCGAAATTAACATTATTTAGTGGCGGGCCTCCTAATGCGTCCAACAAAACTTAACTGAAGGCAAACTTACAGAACAGCAGTGCGATTCTGTAAACCTCTATGTCGATAGGGACGAAAGGTTCGGTAGTTGCGATCCCAATTAAAGTTACCGTTTTTAGTCAAAACGGTAAAACGCTAAAAAGATCACAATTTAGCATGGTGTTCAAAAGCTATCTAGTTAATCTAGACAGCGTGAATCTAATTTAAAACTCGAAACAGTGTTAGATACCGGCAAGTCACGGCACCATGAATTTTTCATTCAAAACTTGCACCGTTATTGTGATAATTAATTCTAGCAAATTAATTTTCTAGACCGATTCGTCTATGGCTAATCGACGTAAAATGTCAGTTTTAAAATATGATTTTTTTACAAAACAAAACGTTCTGGTCTATTTTTCTTAAAATTCGGATTTTATAAAAAGAAAAAAAAAGGCGTTCAATGTCAATTTTAAATTCTGGGATCGAACATTCTAAAATCTAGAGTAATGCTTGTTATGGCTCCCTTTTTACTGATACTGAATGGCGTGTCACTGCGTCAGTCTGAGCGCATAGAAAGCGTTTCACCACGCTCCAATGACTACTCAATGGACTTCATAAATTGTTAGGACGTAGGCGCTCTGGTAATTTGTCTCCATCATCATCTGTGTACGCACTACACAGTCCTCTCTTTGATTTAGCGACTTGTTGATATGCGGAACCGGATATAGCTTTATGGTATGGGTTTTTACTTAACCTTAGTTCGTATTCTACTTTTTGCCTATATTTTTTGTACCCATTAAGAGAGACATCGTAATCAAATTGGAAGTAAGTCCAAAGTTTGTTTTTGTGTTTCGAACTTTAGTTTATAAAGAAAATATATTTATGAAGCATTGCTGAATTCGGCAGCACGAACGTACAATGGACTAGTTCCATCATCCACCAATTGCAAAACTATTTAGTCCGTCAGTTAGAGTAGGTATTGAGAAATAATGGTATAAAGCATTTTTTATTTTTGTAAATCAATGAATATTGAGAAAGATAAAACGCATCAAAACTCGGGAGTGGGGGCTCGTGACGTCACGACCCGCTAAAAATTATGCCAGGGCGTGACGTATTGAGAATTTTAAAAGCGTCGTAACTTCGTCAATTTTGGTTCCCGTAACAAAAGAAAAAATACGGGTCAAATATTTTTTGATAATCTAACTGATGGACTAATTAGATTTTTTCAGGACACAAGCCTATTACAGTCATCATCATCACCATCGTATCAGTCGAAAGACGTCCGTTGCTGGACATACGCCTTCCCCAAGTGTCGCTACAACAATCGGTCCTGTGCGTCTTGCATCCATCAGCCACCCGCGACCCTCATCATCATCAAGGAGGAGGAGGAGAAGGAGAGGAGGAGAGGGAGAGGGAGGAGGGGGAGGGGAGAGGGGAGGAGTTCATCGATCCACTTCACGGGAGGACTTCCAACTTTGCGTCTTTAGGTATGCGGTCAACACTCTAGAAAATTTCAGAAAAAATACATTAGGATCGATATAAAGGGTTACTAAATGCAATAAACCAATACATATCTATGAAAACCAAATAAGTCGAGAAAGTCTTAAGAAATCAAAAGTATTCAAAAGTGACATTACTAAAGTGGACGCAGTATCTGTGTATGTTACAAGTGTTACAACATGTTCAATAATAGCAGAACCAAGTTGGCCTTAAGAGTCCTATTACGAATCGTGAATGCTCGTTTGCAATAAACGAAGTTACGTTGGTCTGCGTTGGGAGTACATCTATAGTCCGCGAAACAATTTTGATACTTACTAGTCTGAATAGGATTATAGTTTATTTGGGCGCTCGCGCGAGACTGAGGAGCGCGCGCGCTGAATTGACGCAGAATATATAGTACTTTAATTTTATTTATTGTAATTTTGTTTTATTATATTGACAAACGAAAACTAATGAAACGTATTTATTGTAGATTGAAATTTTATATCATGTTAATTTATTTGATAAAATTGTTTTTATTTGGAATATAATGGACGCTGAATCAAGACATTTCTGACTTAAATTTGGCTTTCATTACGTTTTTTTCCCTGAAAACTCAAGGAATTTAAAGAAATTCTAGAACTCCAATAAACAAGTAAAACATTCAACTTACCTTTTAGTAATTTCAGGTTTTAAAAAAAATTGATTGTAACAATGTGAATTTGACCGTCAAAGTTCCATCGCCGACATTTTTTCTTGCAAACTGAGTTCGTAAAATATTTATAGTAAATTACACGAAAAGAAAAATGAAAATGTGTAACTCTAACTTACAAGAAAGAGACTGGCACTATCGTTATTCATGATCAAATAATTAAAACATCTTACTGCTGCTGAAAATTACAGCGTCAAAAATCATGAATTTCCGTAAAAAGTGTAATAGGACTCTTAAAGTCTTTATTTGTAGTAGTATCTTAGTTATGTTTATATTGCACCACTCTATTAGGAGCGACATTATTTCTAGTCTAGCTTTCTTTATTATACCCGTTTTTATAGTTTTACTTTCAATATTATAGAAATACATATTCCTGCCATTTGCAATCGAGGTGAAGAAAAAGATCGATGTTTAAAAGAAGTAATTGTTACGTTTTTGCACAAATAATGTATGATTTAAGATTGTTTTTACGGTTTGGAAAATACTGATCCTAAAACATAATACCACACTTTTCATGTTTGCGAATAATAATACTCAATAAGTCTAATTTCTTGGAACAAAAATTTTGGAACAATTGCCTATGTCTTTTTAACGACCGACTAGACTAAAGTTATATAACCAAAAACTAAGTAAACTACTAAACAAAAATATGACATAATATGATTTATATCCAAAGGAATTATCTACACAATTTTATGGCACGATTTACAGTCATCTAAGCAGACAATCGTTTGGTAAAAATAAACGAAATCAAGGTTACATATAACATTAAGAGAAATAAAAGCGTTTGTATTCGTGACTAGAGAGTTTAGGACAAATCGGTCACAAACCATATTTTTATTCCTGCGTATGAATAAATGCTAATAGCAATCGCTAAAAGTTAAGGATGAACAATTATAAATAAATAAATTTTGTTGGAAATGATTCTTGAAACGGTAAATTTCATGAGTAATTTTGGGTTCTGTGAAGTAGGTACCTAAACTGACTTGAGTTGAAAGAATAAACATTACTCACAAGAAAGGAACCAAAGCTTAAGTACGTAACTATATACATAAGCGGGTATACAGTTAGCCACACAATGGGTGCCTAAAGATGTAGAAAAGGCCGAGGCTGGCCAAGAATGAGGTGGCGAGGTGACCTGGATGAGGTGACTGATGTGGCGTGGGGAAGAATTCCTGGATGGACTTTGGGAAAGCCTATGCCTAGGAAACATGATGGCTAAAAAATATGTAGCTATCACTGCTCTTGATAAAGATGTTGGTGATGAAAACCAACCAAAATAGTTTAGTAGCCGAGACTGTTTAATAAAAGACGCATTTTGATTGTCACTATTAATGAGATTTCTCCAGTAGAACTGTTTCTCATTCCTATGCAGATTATGAAGAGAACAAAAGATGACATGGTTTCAAAACTGATATCGCAAGGATTGCAAAACATTGCGTGACTGGCCCATTTGTGATGTATCGCTAATCATTTTGTTTGCTACACGCTGGCAACTACGAAATCTTACCTATCTACATACACAGTATGGAGTCAATAGGTATTTAGAGGAAAAACCATAAACAGCTATTCTTGAAAATATTTTTTCACGTTATTTTATTTGTTAACTCTATGTAAATGTAAAGTCGTGGAGTTTGGAGGTGTTATTTGTGAAATTACTTAAAGAGATGCTGACGCGAATGCAAAGCATTTTAAGAAAAAAATTCAAACAAGACAAAGGTTTGCGTAAAACGCTGTATGGAAATACAAATGTTCTTAAACGACGCAATGATAAGCGTTGGCGTCAGGATTTAAATCACCTTCAAATTCCATCTGAAAAAATCAGATGAAGTAAATGGAGCAAAAAATCTTATCGCACCACTGATCAATAGCAATAAAACAAAAGAAGTAATTTGACTCTGTTACCTTTCTTCCGCAAACCGAGGTCAGGCGTGACCGATGCGAATTCCTTAAACTAAATATTCACGACCGTTGTAACTAGAACTTTATCTTGTGAAGTATTATTCCACTCCGGAGATCACCAAGATTGGTCATTTGAGTACTCATTCGTAAAGCCACCAGTTTCCAAAGCCATTATTTCAGAAGATGGATCGTTTATCAATGGTTATGAGACCATGAAGAAGGTAAATGCTTCAAATGAGGCATCCGATGTTTCTATCAAGCTATTACAGTGCTTTTCCATGCTATCATACAATTACAGTTTTCCATGGTTGACTTGATTCCCAGTTGGTGTTTTATGATTTATGCAATGTTCAAATCAAATTATAATGACGAATTTAATCTATGTAATGATATTATTCAACTGTTTTTCGTAACTAAACCACGTTTCACTATTTCAAAAACTGCTCTAGTTTTGAGTTTTTTTAATCTTATCTTGTGCAGTGTTGACTCAGCCGAAGGCACGATCTATTTTGACATAGCTTTTCCATTATTTAGTAGCATCTAGAAAGTAAAATCTGAAAATCGTTTCTATTTATTGCTTCCCGACTCACTACCATCAATAAAGAGCTTACGAACGTATATCTGAAGATAGATAGAAAGCAGTAAATCAGAAACTCGTAGTTTATAGCGGAGTTTGCGGGCCAGAAGGTGTCATGCAATTTGTGTGTTGTTGCATTCCATAAATCTAACTTTATTGTCGTACGTAGCTTACGGTTACCGACTCCCAATTAACAAAATGCATGTCTATTTGCCTTAAAAGGTAAAATGCGTGCATGTTAATGTTTAATTCTCACATATTTCCTTGGCTTGCGTTTATGTATCTGCTTGCATGCATTCCATTTGCTCGTTAATTGTCTTTATTAACCGATTCAGTTCTTCCCCTATCAGCGTTATGTGTGGTAGCGTCGAGTCAGGTCTCATTTAAACGACCCTGCCTACTTTCCCCTGTATATAATGGTAGCATTATAAGCGCATTAGTTAGATAGTTGGGAGTCTTCGCGCTGACTCTAATGTTGCCTACTTCCACTGCGAGCTTGAATTAAGGTGGCGTTTGCATTAAACATTAACATTATTTGTCAAGATTGTCGTCGTAAAGTATAGTATCTTACAGTCTAGCTTCACAATTGCTATTGTCATTATTCAAAAATGATCTTGCAACTATTTTATCTGCAATTTCTCTACTATCGGATGGACTATTATAGGCCATTCGTTCCGACATGTTAGCGCTATTTTCTAACGTTATTAGTGTGCCTAAGATAATTATGATCTGTTTGTTCGAATACGTACCTATAAAGTTAAATGCAATAATGGGAATAAGGGCCGTGGGAAACGATTTAAAGGTGCCAAGTGTTGGGATGGTTGTAAATGCGAAGCGAATTTATTCATATATGTAGGTACATATGTTGATAAATGGTACAATAATCTGATAACAAAGTTAATTAGAATAAATTGGAATTACTTAACACAAAAAAGAATAATAAGTAAATTAGAATTACTATTTACTCTGTTTAAAATTTTTTCTGTTGTTTCAGGTACAACGGAACTTTCAAAACAATTGAACTATTCGGATGAAGTAAAAGTTGTGAGTGGTAAAATATATAATAGAAGTTATACTTACATTCATACAAAGCTCTGTTGGTGGTCAAAGGGCTGTAGGGGAAAACATAGCAATAGCAATAAATATAATGCATAAATCTATACTAATATTATAAAGCAGAAGAGTTTGTTTGTTTGTTTGTTTGGTTGAACGCGCTAATCTCAGGAACTACTGGTCCGATTTCAAAAATTCTTTCAGTGTTAGATAGCCCATTTATCGAGGAAGGCTATAGGCTATATATCATCACGCTAAGACAAATAGGAGCGGAGCAGTAATGGAAAATGTGACGCAGACGAAGCTGCGCGGGTCAGCTAGTGATTCATATAATGGAAGCCACGTTCACCGAAACGGTTGCAAAACATTTCTCGAACAAAAATCACGATTCTGACATTTGAAATATCGTTACGGGCGGAGTAGAGCGTGGCATTTGTGCCGGCGCATACCTCCCGAGCCTTTCGAGGATACATACACCAATTTAGCTCCAACTTTATTTAACACATGGATATCTGATGTTAAACTTTACTACTAAGGGTATAAATGCCAATTTAGATTAGCCAAAATCCAATGTGAAGAGCATAACTAAGTCGATATGGATGCTGATTTGAATTTTATTACTATAATTTCAATGAACTAGGATTCTGTGAGATTTATATTCGGAACTAATTTAGTGGTATTTGATGTAGCCTCAATTGCCTATGCTGTACGTAAATCAAATATGGATTACACGCGTGCTCTATTTGATTGAATATAATATATGTATCTAATTGGTATTAATTAACGTATGTTTAGAGATAACTAGAATAAAATGCAATCAGATTCTTTATACGATTATGATCAATCTTCACGGCGTAATTTATTCGGTTAACAAGCAATTCAAGGTGTTGATTGACGTTACAGAATCAAATATCACAAACTCGATTCAGAGAAACCAAATCTGCACGTTTATGACTCACAATAAGACTTATTGTTGCAAAATCTCCGCCAAAAAGGGTAAACAACCAATCCATCTGTTCAACTTACCATAAAAGACTAACGAAATGTCAATTTCCAAGCTGGACACGAATCAAGATACGTTCAAACGTGGCCATGTCAAATGTCAGCTGACTTGAGTAGACATGTTTATAAATCGTGATGGGTTGAAAGTTGTTTTGAAATTCTTAGAAATTATCAGTCGTTTTAATACAGAAAATATCGTAGAAGACATTTTTGTTAATTATTTTAATAGTCCCCACGATGAGACGGGTACGTTAAGAAAATTGCGTGAGGAACTTTTCTTTTTGAGCTGGTTGTAAAAGTTAAATGATTGCAGTGATCGTGAACATAAGTATGTGCTGCTAGCAACTGACTTTCTTGCAGTTCGTGTCGTTAACAAATATGCATTCGATCATTGCCTTGCACGTCACAGTACAAATCAATGATAAATTGATAAAAATAAATCGGGCTTCGATCTGACAAATTAATAAGCACCAATTGAGTTCTGAAAGTGAATAAATGGGGCAGACATGATTATAACGCGGTGTCTAGACCAAACAATGGCTATATAAAAGTGGAACAATAGCCTTTTATTATTTGGTCCAACACCGAAGGCCGTGCGAGCTACCAATAAGTGGCGGGCAAAAAAAGCTGCCCTGAGGCACTCCTATTATTTTCCATTCGATAATATTTATCAATTAGTACAATGAGGGCACGAACAATCGCTGTGAGGTCACGTCTCTGTTGAAACTGAAACTATAATTAAACGTCACAATAGCTTTCGTTTACTGTGACTTATGTTCACGACACGCTATGTTTCGGAATGCAATTAATTTTACGAGGTTATTAATTTTAGTTTTGTTTAAACACACATGTAGTTGTAGTTGTTTGTTTTTAATTTGATTCGCGTGTCTGGCTATAATTGTCAAAATGTTTACATTTGTCAGATTGACCGGTTTGACAAAGCATTTCCGCAACGCAACGGTTGAATTCTGACAAAGAGTTTCCATGAATTGAAATTCCGGCGACAATTCTAACTCCTTTTACGATATTAAACAAAGCGATTGTCAGTTCAACACTTAGCAACAGATTGATTGCAATAGGCACGACTAGTTTAATAATATCATAATTATTTATAATAACGAATGTAGGTAATCTAGATTAAATCAGCAATTATATAAAGCGATTTCTTGATGAGCGTGTCGGTACGATTAACTGCAAGTTAAGGTAACACTTGAACTATGAAAATTGCATTTTTTGCTAGGTTCTCTCAGATTCAAACTGTTATTTCGGTCGTGTAGTTGACTGTACAGGTACAACCAATGTCACAAGTCATGGTGACGCAGCGAAAGTGACTTTATTCAGTTTATTGCTCGTTATAAGCTTTGTCACTCCAATTTATAGCCCTGTTGGACATAGTGATTTTGCTTTTGTCGCAAACAGTGGCGTGGATTGTAATCAATTTGTTGCAAATTTATTTTTTGCTATTAATTGGTTTTATTCATCTATGACAGGCGTAGGTTTTTGCGTATATTAAGGTATGAAATGGGGAGAAAAACGTGGACAAACACTTTGAATGTAGCATGTTCTTTTTATGTGCGAAAAGATGAATCAATCTGAACGTTGGACTCGGTAAAAATTAAGTCATGATTGTAACACATCAATCTTTTTCTCAAAACACTTTAAAAAATCGAAAAACTCATCGTACTTCGTAGAGTAAATACCAATTTATATTCAAGATCGTACGAGAATCGAAAGTACTTAGTAGGGCTACGTAATCATTCATCTGGTTGTCTCGTAGTGATGTGAAATGAAGATTTATGACTTCACGCCGCTCCATGGGATCACAACCCTAGTGAAATTGCTGATGAGACTTTCAATAGACGATTGAATAGGTAAATGTTTAGAGTTAACGTTCACTTTCAGTAGACTAAACAATTTTGTGACTAATAAATTAATATTTTTTGCAATCGTAATCATGCCGAATATAGTGAAATTCATAGATTTTAAGAACTTATGTCAGCTACCTACATAGGTATGTAGGTAGCTGACACAAGTTCTTCAAATCTTTATATTTAGAAATAAATGTATAATTAATTCATTCATTGATAACATTATTCTAAACACTGCTAAATGTGACACCGTAAACCGAATTTGCCCAGCCACTGCTGGACATAGAACTCTCTTAACTTGCGCCACAAGACACTGTCATCCGCTGTTCTCTGAAATTTCATAACATTCTTCAATTTTGGTAAAAATAGGTTCTTTGACCTTCTCCGAAAGGGATGATATCCACTAGAATCTCACCAGGCAGAAACTAAGAAGAAAAACTGAACGACTTCTATCGAAATTAAACTATGAAATTTAGACGTTATCTTTTTACTTGTAAGTCTCTGCCAAACAATTCAACAATCCATATTTTCCTCGACATAGCTAGCACACGCAACATTTCATTCACACCTAGTTTCGCTATAGAATCACATTTATGACGAAATGCTCCCACAATTACTACGACAAGTACTAACACAGCACGCCATCAGAGTTGTCGTCTTCGTGCCTTATTCCAGCGGTTTCATCACCAGGTCGCACGCGCACAAAAGCGAAAGCTTACACACCTAATTAATAGCTAAAATATAATTCGGAGCTCAGCGATGTCGTAACACTTTCCTCCGCTTACGTTTGACAATTACGACTTTATAATCTCAAACACAAACACCTATTGTAATATTATGGGAACATTTTAAATCGACTTTTGTTCTAGTAAGAACTTTGTGCGCTTTCATCTTTTTCACTTTTGTTTTTCCCACAAGTGTTTGGAATTTACGTTTCAACGTTTGTGGTGGTGAGTGTACAGAATTACGTGTTTGACTGCTTTACCGGTCTTGTATTGGTTAATACCTCTGCTGAGCTTGAGGTTCTGAGCCTCTAGAAGGGTCATTCTATCAGCGATAACAAGTGTGGAAAAATCAAAAATGTATGAGAATGACATTTGGCGTTGCTTTGCTCAGGAGCTGTCGACAAAGTGCGTGGATTATCGAAATGCCAAAATGTAAGATATACATCGTGACATTCCGATATCGGTTGTCAAAGCTATACTTTTTTAAAAAAACGCTGTCGCTGATAGAATCTTACGAAAAAGTGGTAATGAGTTTTTTTTTTACACAAGTTGTGTCTCGGTCAAAATGTGAATGTAGCAGTAGCATAAATTTGTGAGCAGTTTAGCCAGCATAGGCTCACTTCCTATAATAGAGGGTAACAGTCAAAATGTGAATGTACTATAAACCTTTGTATTACGCTTCAGAGAAGACAAGAAGGCATGTTGATAAAATTCTCAGATCATAATTTGCTTTTCAAAGTCACGTCATGTCTTAGTTCGCTATTTTTGTGATAGTTTTCTCAGTAGCTTCTAAAACCTGAAGTGTCATATTCATCTCAGTGACATTGAATGATTGAATACGTGAAGTCGTAAAACTAACGTTTAAGCTTTTCCATGACTGCTCATAAAACGTAGTGGGGACATTGATTGTACTGCTAGCGGCAGTAACATAACCAGCAAACGCTGGTCCCTTATTCCATTATCAATTCGTACAAAGACAGGCCAGCACATGGTCAACGTGTCACCCGTGTGTAGTAGAATTTGCCAAGTACCGTATGCCCATAATTCGATGTTTTTACTACATTATTGTTATTCTAACCAGAATAATATTGAATAACAATATTTTAAGTTATTTCGCGGACAAATTAGTTTTCATAGAGATATGTTTCGGTTTGTTAACAAGAATGTAGTTATGTACCATTTAATGCAATGTAAACCTTGTTTTATGTTTAAAGTTTTTGCCTGGTGTATGTCGTTGCTACGACACTAACAGACAAGATAATATGTCCCCATACCAGTGAGTAGAGTCAATATGATTTACAAGTTTTCCGGGATAAAACTTTTCTGGGCTCTCTTTTCATTCAATGTTTTAGAATTTCTTCTGTAGTAACAATTTGGCTGCATAAAATGATTATTTCGACTTTTAGTTTTGGACAGTAAAAAAATAAAATAAAATGTTTGGTTAAATAATTTAAAAGAACCGTTCGGAAAAGCGTGCTCCATCGTCGGTCACATCATCTCTTACTATCAGGTGAGATAGTGGTCGAACGCAAGCCTATTAATAATACGGAAACATACTTTGTAACGATGATAAAATACAAACATCAAACTACGATGCTATAATTCCAGGTTGCCGAGATCGCGGAATGCGATAAGGCCGCCAATTGTATGTCTTTAGTTTAAAATTTTCTGTGCGTATTTTAAATTTGGTGTACAATAAAGTATATATAAATAAATAATGGACATAGTCAACATCTTCATTATCCCCAAAAACCATCAAAGATAAAATATAAATGTTTACATTAAGTAAAATAAACATTTAAGTACTTCTTAAACAGCAACGGAGATCTGTAATCTTCGTTACGTAATAATAACCAGAGAGAAACTGCAAGTTACGTTGCATGTAAATGAAAAAAAAAAAAAATTTGTACGTTTAAAAATTGCATTAAACCACTGACAGACAATTGTGACATGCACGCAACTTTGACTGGCGTTACACGATACGTTTATTTTATTTGTTTTCAAACTAAGTAGGTTACCGAGTTATTTTTGTTTGGATTCCAAATCTAGTTACTTTGCAGCTGTGTAGATTAGTATTACCAGTAATGCCAACTTGCTAACTTAACTTGACTGAACTTCGACCTAAAATATTAATCATGTTAAAAGTTATTGTTGATTCGGTTTTTCTTTATTTTTGTCAAATGAAAATAAATGCTCAGAAAAGGACGCACATAATTTTTCACCTGTTTCAAAAGAGTCTCTTTCATCTTATAAACATGGTCACCCCACAGGGAGCGTGTATAAAATTCTATAATCGCGATAGCCGGGCTAATTGCATCGGAATCTGGCCACTGTGTCAGTGTCGTCTGGCGAAAGTCTCTTCTTAATTATCATCACTTCGGCTAATAAGAAACCTGACAGATACGGGCTAAGTTTGCTTGCGGTTAACATGATCTCTGATTCTACGGAGGTATAGATTTTTGCTGAATATGTTAGATGAATTGGAAGATGACAAAAGCTACTACTACTGTGTAGTCGGAACCTATTTAATGGCCAAACCATACATTAAAGAAAACAAAACAAACTACTACTTACCAACCAACACCTTACCAGGTTTCTTTTATGTATTTTTCATTTGGTGTACAATAAAGTATATATAAATAAATAAATAAATAAACCAACCTTATGTGATGACTTAATGGGATTTTAATAATCATTACTGTAGATTTAGTGTTACTAATAAAGTCATCCTTTTTTGTCAACATCCTAAATAGGTAATTTGGATAACACAAAAACTAAAAACCCAACATTAGACTAAAAAACAGACACGAAGCATAATTGAATGCATAATTATAGGAATAAATCCATAGAGCTGTTATTTCCATCATGTATTGAGTTAATAGAGGCACAAGAAATCGTTAGTAATGGAGAACTGCCATAATTGGTGTAGCCTTGTCTCTGAGAAAAATTAACATAAGACCCGGAGGTGAAAACACGATGGCCTTACAAGAATAGAAGAATACTATTTCAATATATAGTTTCGTTACGTTTTTGAACAACAAAGATAAATGGTTAGGAAGGTAGAACATACAATGCGATTCAACGAGAATAGGAACGTCAATGACCTCTATCGGTCAAATGCCTCTTGAAAAGTATGGTTCACAAAGAAAACTTAGTTGCATATCGATAACGGTTTATTTTACTTTGTTTATAAAAGTCTTAAATCAAATTTAAATAAAAACGTTCAATAGTATTAAATTAGCTAAATATAATATTTATTTACTTAAAGTCATTATTAGTTATTTCAAACCATACCAAAACACTTTTTTCACTCAATATTTATAAATAATAATTAAAAAAAAAATCTTGCTTTGCTCACCCTACCGAATTGGTTTGAATTGGCAGCTATGACGTCACAATATGGCGCTAAGTCGATCATATTCTTATTTGAATTGCATTGTATCAAAAGACAGCACATCTTTGTCTTACTAGCCGTGTCTACAGATCAAATCATGACGTAAGCGAAGTCAGTGAGATGGTGAGCAAGGCAATCAATCTGGAGAGCTGGTACTTTGGAATCGTAGATACAAATACAATCTTCATCTTCTTATCTCCACAATTACAATACGTACCTATACAAATTCAAAATATTTTATTCTAACATTAAATTATTACAGATCTCTTATTCTGATTTTAATTCCGGAAAGCAAATTAATCGTAGTAGTTACTACATTGGTCAAAATTCTTGCAAGCAGTCAGAGTAAATTAAAATGAATCAAAATATTTTTTTATTAAATTAGAAATAAATTATATTTCATAAATAGAAATTAAAACATTAAATTTTAAATATTATTGTCCTCTACCGCTTTAAAACGTATAATCTAAAAACTCAAGTATATTAGATACTGACAGGTAGAAATTGAACTAAAGCAAGTCTTGCTTAGTGATACTTAATGACTTAAAAAAAAAACAAAGATGATGCAAAAGGGCATGTTAGTATAGCAAAATTAAATATTAATAATGCTGATCATTTGGTTGCAAAAACCGCTAAGAAATCCTTTTAATATGAAGACAAAGTACAAAGATTCGAATCTACTCAATCTAAAATCCAGGACCATAGAATGGATAACTGAAGACTCGTTTTAATCTGTGAATCTGCAATCAATGAACAAGTCAATATCTCCAATTAGCAGTTTTACCGATAGTAAAAGACAAACAATTTATTTAAACAATTTTTTGCCTGAAGATCTAGTGGTATACCCGACTGCATACAAGTATGTATCGGTTTAAGATAAGCATCTTGATTCTTGATCAGCCAGGATAATTTATAAACGATTTTATGTGATAATGTCATAGAACACGGTATGAACTAGGCAACATTGTAGTCTCCTAGAGGACTGGTTTGAATAAGAAATTACTGGATAATAAATGTCATAGGTAATGTGAGTATTCACTGTATATGAGCAGTTATAGTGTGTATGGATCAGGAAATGATAAAGATCATGTTGAGGATATTTTTAGCTGCAGTTTTATGCTTCTTGAGAATAGATAGTGCGTCAATTTAGACAAAGTACTTTTTTGATGGTATATTTTTGCTATTGATGATGCCGTTGGCTTTCATAGCTTTATTTACTAACTAGCTGTCCCCCGCGGCTTCGCTCCCGTCAACTGGTAACTTTTTTTTTATAAACCACATAAAAACCTTCTCCTGATGATAACAAACACAACAAAAAAAGAATTGGCCAAATTGGTCCAGGCGTTGTTGAGTTATGCGCTTACCAACACATTTAGCGATTCATTTTTATATTATAGATAATAGGTACAAGATTCAAAGATTGAGATATAAGAAGTTAATAATATAAAGGTACAAGGGGAAATAATTATATTAAACTAAACTGTACTTTGGATTTTAGACAGATTTAAGTGTGGATTGAGATCGTAAAATTTTAAATCTTGATTAAATTATAATAATAAATAGCTGATGCCCACTTGACAAAATATATACTAAAACCTTCCTCGAGAACCACTCTATCCATTGATGAAAATAGCATGAAAATCGATGCACTAGTTTTTGAGTTTATCGCAAACAGATAGACAAACAGACGCAGCTGAGGACTTTGTTTTATAATAGGTATGTAGGTAGTGATAATAAATTGTAGCTAAGATATTTAAACGCCATAAGAAATGGCAAATATGTGAGCCATTATTATTTAAGATCTTGTATGCATTTCTTATTTTAATTTTGTACGTATACCTACACATGTTTGACAACTTTAGTGACGGGTTATTCAAAACTTTGACAAAGAATTTAAGCCATACATCCAAGTCAAATAAAACTAAGTTCACATATGCAACAAAAACACTCGTCAGCTTAATTATTTTCCTAATGACTTTGTTAAATACAATAACCATTACTTAGCAACCTTGAATTGTATAACATTACCGAATTTGATGCGGACGCCAGCGTTAATACTTCACTCAAAACCATTAATTATGGAATAATTATAAGTTAAAAACCTCATTACCGGTGTTATTTAATAACACTTCCTCATTTAGGGACGTTTGGTTAATGAAAAAAATACTATTGTGTTATAATGAATTTAATAGCTGCATGTCAAAGTATGTAGGGTGAGACTGCCAGTTTGTTTCCTGTTTTGAATTATAGGTGTCAGTTGCCATTACACTATGTACTAAGTAGGTAGCACAGCATTGCAAAGTATGTTAATAGCCTATTAACTAACACTGTTTTGGTGACGTGATGTCATCTTATAAATGCAAAATTCTTCTCTGAAATGGAAAAGAAAGACTAACTACCTCGAAATGATATTATAATAAATAGGTAAGTAAGTGGAGATAAACGGCAAAATGCACTTGTACCTATTATACAAGTGTTAAAACCTTTGGAGAAAATAGGTATTTCAAGAAATTGAAAGACAGATAACGATTGTACCATTCATTTACTTCCATTTTTAAAGGACCCTCTTTTTTATTATTTACAGTATTCTTTTGGTTTAGACGCCATATGGCTTATGTTTTATGTAGTCAAAAACATGTTCTCAAACTCATTCATAATTACCTAGCATTTAGTTCAACCCAATCGTGTAGAGCGTAGGCGCTCTTCAAATTATAATAGATTTTAACAGACCAATAAATGACAGAGCTATTGAATGGCCTAACCATAATCTCTAGACCCTGACTGCAATTCAGATCAAAGACCTAACCCCTATTGTGGCTATTGCGGTTACTCTAATCCTAATATAAACATGAAACAATAATATAACACTATACACTGTGCTGACGGACAAATAAGGCTTTACGATTACGTAGCACATAAGCCGTTTATGGTTAAGAACTAATAACTTTTTAGTTATAATGAAAATTCAAGTAGAAAATTGCATTTGTTCAAACTTGGTAATTGGTACGTGGTTTAACCATCAGTTCTGTAATTACGAGTATTTGGATTCTTTATTAGGAAGGGCGATAAAAAGTTAATTGTCCAACGATTGTAGTAAATATTGGAAATCCGATGCATTTAGTTTATATCCTAATTAGCTGAATTGGCACATTGGACATAAAGTGTATTTTTTAGAAATTGTCAACTGTCTTTGTCGACTGAGAAGAAAACGATGAATGCATTTTTAATTCTATAATATTTATGGACTGTAGGAGACACGTGTTTCAGTCATTGAGTAACTCGGATATTTGTGGTTTTGATGTCCGATTTAAAATTAAGTTAGATCTTTAAAAACTGTACACCTTACCATTTTTTGCATAGACAGACCAAATCCAATCTGCTTGTTTATTTTTTTACGATGTAAAAAGTGGAAGTACTGAACTAATTTCTAAATTTCCTTAACCTCAAACGAGAGAGGATTTCCGGGAGCAAACCCACGGGAGGAAAACTAGTGCTTAGTACAAACAGAATCAGTTACAATTTTTTATTGTAATTTATAACAAAGCTCACCCCCAACCGATGCAAATTGTCCGTCTCACCCTACTATAATAACTGCAATTCACAATAGGAAGTGGATCTAAGAAGCTGCAACGAGTACCTCAAGGTTGTCTTGTCCAGTCTCTCTCTGCTGCGAATAGGTGGCGCACCCAATGCTGGTATTTCTAAGAAAATCATCTTTATTTATAACCTCAAGTGGCAACTTTTTATGCTATTAAATGTGGTGTGATATGTAAGGTCAATTGGAGTTTATGTTGGGATTTGTTGAGGATAACGGAAAATTGTAATAAACTTTTATTATCTGTATTGTTATTCGTGTAATTTTATTTAGAAAATAATATAATTTTACCTACTTTTATAACAAAACGTTTAAGTCAAGATTAAAAATAAATAATTTTAGTGCTTTTTCTCTTTGGATATTTTGAAAATAAAGCTATAGTTAAACATTTTTTGATTAAAATTTATTTTTTTGTTACAAACTGACACCTGCGGCCGGGTTCCGTCATTGCTGCGGTGTTGTCAAAAATTATGTCTAGGAAACACACTCCTGGGTTAAAAATCATGCTCTACCCAAGTGCCAGGTTTCATCGAAATCAGTTCAGCTGTTTAGGTGTGAAAGCGTAACAGACAGAAAGAGTTATTATCACATTTATAAAATTAGTAGATATTTATTTGAACATCATGTACAGTAGTGATTTTAAATATTAATAGGTTTAGAAAAGTTGCTCAACTAACATTAATTTTACTACGCGAGTTAAAATTTACAAAATGGAAGATCTTCCTCATAGTAGGCCATTGATGAAAGTTAATCTTCAGTTTATGACAATGACAGTCTCCGAAAGGATTTATGAGATCCGAAACTATTCCGGAAAGTAGTAAAGATTGATTGATTTCCTTATTTTAAACTGTAATGATGTGTTGTGTAATAAATAAATGTTAATAGTGAAGATTAGTTTGAAGCAATTTGACCTTTGTGAAGTTTGTAATAGGAACTTCATTCGTATTACTTTATCTCTATTCATTCAGGAACAGTGCTAAATTTCTTCTTCCCTTAGTACTCCTACAATCAATTTGCCCACATTTCAGCATTCACTTCGATCCTAACCTTAGTATTTCTTTTACTTCTCCCGAATATCTGACAACAGTCTTGCCAAAGGGCCCAATTACTGGGTTAGAGAAGTCAGATAGGCAGAATCCGGCTGCACTGGAATCCGACCCTAATGTAGTTGGGTGAAGGTTGATTGGTGCAGTATTTCTTCGCCAGGTAATCCCCACTCTGTTGCGAAATAAAGTTTGAAAGAGTCACCGCGGCCCTGGAACGCAAAGGAGGTTAGAAGGAACACGGATAGATTTTAGTCAGTATGAGTCTGACACTTCCTTCAGATCCACCCAGTGCGGGAGAAGTCGTTTGATGATATACCGTCCTTAATCATCAGTTGTATTTTCCGTTGGTGCCTATTGGCCTAACTCAAATCTGTCTCCTGCTTGATAAGGAGGGAAGTGGAAATTATATTTCTTTTTTCCTACTCCTCCTCTGTACTCTTCTGATTAATTTCGATGCGGGTTCCAAGACAGTTGAATCGTTTCTCCTGGACTCGTCGGGCTTCATGAGCTCGGCGTTTTTCTGGTGGTCGCCACTGTTGATTTTGGTTTTCAGGAGTTGCAGTGGTTGGGAATGTGTGGCGGGCTTGGCCCAAAAAAATAAATTCCATCCTTAAAAAGAGGCACTTCTACCCTCAATCAGCTGTTTCTATAGTATTCACGTCTTTTAAATCTACATACACCACCTTCAAAGTCTATCCAACGTTAGCTCTGTCTTCATCAACTCACTTGATAAATCTATAGCTATCCATTTACTTTCATACCAAAAGTAAAAATTTAACAGTCTCATAAATATTCTTTGTAAATTTGAGAGACGGTTCCTATTGCAGTACCAACTTTGTACTGATTTTCATGAACCAATTCTCGTATGATCGACATGTTTAACACGCAGAACTTACTGACTTGCGTGCCGCAAGAAACTTCACGTCTTCATTAGTGAAATAGTTAATGAAACAACAGAACATCGCCTTTGAAACATTGGTTTTCAATGGCCTACAAGTTTTGAGGTTGGTCACCTTTTCAGCAGTTGTAAATAAGAAGTAATAAATAGGCTTGTTTCCTTATTTCACATATCGGGTGATTTCAGACTTTTATATTAATTCACTTTCAAAATATGCAAGGTGTAACAGAGCGTGAAATCTAAAAAAGCGTCATTTCGTTCCAAATTGACATTCTATCAACCAAAGGGGCCAAAAAAAAACGCGGGAAAAATATCTGCTTTTCAGTCCAATTGCTGTGTTATTTCGCGTTTTCAGGATTGATCTCATCTCATAAAAGTTGTTCATAATTATTATGAGTACCCTTTACAAGTTTTTACACTTTGCACGACTTTATCAAAAGCTTTCGAGTCTTTCTTCTTTTAACTCAATATCTCACTCAACATTGAAAACAAAACTATGAACTAATTCAAATTTTTTCAGCATTTCTCTTCATAACTCAGCCATCACTCTCACATACCCGCCACCAAGTCTCGACACGTCAACACCAGTAATTGTCTCTCTTTAGTCACCAGAATATCCGTAAGTCCATTGATATGTAAAGCGACAAGAACTAGGTTGTTCCGACTTACTGCATTTAGACCAAGTAACGGTTCATCAGATGGAGTTGTTGGTACATCAGCTATCTGTGCTGTATGAAAGGGCGTAAGGTCCAATGAAGTGATTTACGCTTTCGAGGTGGTTGTAGATTTTAATGATGATTTGTTAAGACACGTTGCAAACGGATTTCATTGGATAGGGTAATAAATAAATATTGTAATAGCACGTTGTGTTACTGGTATTGAGTCGTAAAGTGTAGTGAAATATGACCGTGCATCGGGATAATATACTGATTAGTAGAAAAAAGTTACTACTGAAATGACAACTATTGAAGAAATCAGGGTATATTTTGGTAAGGGAAAGGTAATAATAATGATATATAGTGATGTGGTGATAAGTTAGATTCTGATAGTCTTCAAAATACATTAAAACTCGAAATCACAAAGAAGAAAACAGAATTGTCAAAGGTCCACTAGATGCTCAATTTACACTGAAAGCTACCAAGAACATCCTTCATATATCAAACGAAGTCCGTCCAATTATGCCAGTATATCGCTCAGTACTTCCCAGTACGTCTAACTCAGCTCAAACAACTTCTTATCTCTTGTGGAAGTGTTAATTGGATGAACTAGATCTGACGCTCGATGTTTTTTGTCTTAAAAAGTTGCACTGTCACAGCTTTCCTGTTTTGATTTGTGTGAGTACGGTTTTAGATCCTGATCCGTAGATTTCTGTGTTAATAGAACGTAATAAGAGCGAGGAGGAGGAGGAGCTCATGGCTAAATAATAACAGCTGCACAGGTCAATCTTTAAGGTTAAGCAACGCTTGACAAGGTTGGTCTGATGGGTGACCATCTTAACCTACCAAGTTTCCTCCGTGCCTCGGAAAGCAAGAAAGAAAGAAAGATAGCTAGGCAGATGAGTACGTAATAAGAGCGCTTTTGTGACATCTTATTAGCGACTTCTATTGTGTGGCATGATGGATTTCTCAGTGATATCTTTGTTATTGTCAAATTTCTTGACCGGACGTCTATTTGGTCTATGCATCTAATTAATGTTAAGTTTTGGGTATGATTCAGTTTTCTTATTATTTAATCGCATCAATAAAATCGTTAGCAACCATAGAATCAGACTTTGTTTTTGTATTCATTATAGCACCTGTTCTTTCAAATAACCCAATGACTTCACCATTGACCTTTAACAAAGCCGTTCCAAGACTAAGCAACTCGGTTAGTGCATTGTAAACAAAAATATTTGGTGAAACTTCAAACAAAGATCCGTTTGAAACTGAACCAGCTCAGTTTATTGAGCCGAGACAATATTGAACTGTAGGCGTCGCCACTTCCTTGCTTTCTATAGTGACTTATTGCCTTAGGAGATGGCCCTGGATCATTGTGAAGTGTGGCGCAAGAATGGAACTGACGCGGCACGGATTGCGGTGGAGAGAAGAATTTTAATAATAAAGTTTCTGTAATTGAGATTGCTGGTGGCTTTTAACTATGTTACTGGGTTTTTGGGATACCTTTTACTTCTTTTGGTTCCATACCCAAAAGGAAACCAACGGAACCCTATTACTAAGCCTCTGCTGTCTGTCTGTCCGTCCGTCTGTCTGTCTGTCAGCGGGCTGTATCTCGAGAGCCGTAGGTAGACAGCCGAAATTTTCACAGATTGTGTATTTTTATTGCTGCTAAAACAACAAGTAATAAGGTTAAGGTTTATGCTAGGGAATTATTTGTTTGCGAGTCTGACTCGTACGTGGCCGGTTTTTTGAGGTTCGTAACATTGAAAGAATGAAAACTTAAAAAAGTAGACATGAGTTCTTGTAATGGTTTACCGGCTATTCAATTTGCTGTTGTTCCATGTATCATTCAACATCTTTCAAACACATTTCAGCTAATAGACGAACACTGCTGGATACCTAGGTTTCCCCTAAGCCTTGCCACATCAATGGTCATTTGAAATCCAGTGACCGATGTACATAATATCCGGTGCCTTCTATTTTTCTGCCAGAAATATTTATTTATTGACAAGCATTCATATGCATTATTGCGTTATTTCACTTTAAGTCTTGTCCTGACACCAAAATATTTGTACTTAAATTTGGAACCCTTAAAGTGCTCATTCTTAATGTTCTTAATCATCTCTCCACATTTCTGCAGAATTTGTTTGATTAAATACAACTCCTAAGTCCTAACCCGTTACCGCTTGTTCCAATTTAACCTCGAAGTGGGTAATGCCCGTTATTGTGGCAGATATAAACATTTAGCTGAGAGCGTTTAGAAACCCGGCCGGATTGAATCTCGCGCCGTGATTGCGAATAATAGCAATGAACATTCGCTGCTATCAGATTCGAAATTTAGATTACCGGGAACTTTATTGATATAAATGTTCGCTTGGAGCTCAATAAAATTATGAATGGACGGTTTGAATGGGTTTTGCCTCTGGAAATGGAATAATTTGGAAACTTCTTCAATGGTGGTCTGATCTTCTTGAATGAAGTGATTTTTGATTCTGGTTTCTTTTGTGACGAAGTTTTTATGACGAATCACTATTTCTTTTGACCAAACAATACCTCTGAAAATAAAAAGTTACAGATGAAGGGTTATTTATTTTGTATTCGATCATTGATGCCTGCCCTCATACTTGATTTTAGTACCTGTACACGCATTGCAATTATACATTTATTCTAACTTTCCAAATACATTGTTCCAATAATTCCATTGTACTAGGCGATCATAAAAACAAAAGAAAGCGTATTTTGAGTTGAAATATTAGAGTTAATTGACTCAATTACTGTTACTATTAAAAAGTTTGTTGTCTACGAAATATAACACGTTGTTTTAAGATTTGTTTTCATTAAGGCGTTAGGTAACAAGTAACATTTTCATAATTATTTTTAATAATTCTAGGTGAAAGTGATTGTCGATTTCTGTTTTAATTTCCGCCGGTCCCTATCGTTATTAAACAAAATGAGTTAAATGAATACTTGAAAGATAATAATTACTTTGTAATTAAGTTAACTTGTTTAGCGATGTGGAGTCAAATAGTGATTTCCTTGAGAATGATGTCACAACAATGCTGCGAGTTGATGTGGGTCAATAAATACTTTTCCTTTTTGTAGCAATTCTTAGTTATTTAACCTAAAACCATAATAATATATTATTCAAAGTATATCTCTTACTTTAATTTGATCTAGCCTATTTAAACTCAAATATAGTGATACATCTTGCTTATATACTTTACAGGAACCGTGCATTGGTCAGTATTAATGTATTATGTAGAATAGGTTGTATTTAGTTTGTAATTTGTTTTTTTTTTTAATTTTTTGTTGTGCGTCATTTCTGGTGAAATAAATGTATTTTCTTTCTTTCTTTTTCTTTTTATTATTAAGTAAGCATATGATGTCCAGCGCTAGGTTAGGCTGGTTGTTTTAGCTAAAACAAAAATATGTGCAAAAAAAATCTCCACTTTTAAATGTGGATTATTTTAGATAGGTACACAGGCTTTAAATGTCTTATTTTATAAACTACTTCATGAGAACTCTCTTCTGTTGCGTGAAGTGCAATAATAAATACTTCAAAATTATCGGTTGTCGTCCCGAGATCCTCTCCAATGCAGATCCATTTAAACGTCACTTACGCACGATTATCAGACCCAGGATCATAAGAAGCGTGAATCCTCCGTCGTCTTCGAAATGTATGTCGTTAGAAATAGCCCTTATCTAATCCAGTGCGTTTAATCGCATTCATACGTCAATGTTTTCAGGGTAATTTGTAATGAAATTTGAAATCAGGGTGTCCATATTTTCTTGTTTGTGATTTGTTATATTTTAAAAGAGCTATTGATTTAAGATTGGAACAGGTTTGACTATATAGTTGATTTTAAAATGATAATTATCTTTACTGTTGCGAAGGTCAAAAACTAATACAAAAACGATGACACTAACAATGAACAAACCATCTCCAAAATAGACCTGATCAACCATCAACAAACAGACAAAGAATTTTTCCATACACCAAATTAGACCACTCTTCCCAATTAGACCTAATAAACTAAAACAATTAACTAACCTACGCTAATTCAATCAGTCCAAAACAGAACTCAAACACATTCAAAAACCTCCTACACGAGAAGCACAAAGACCCAGGAAACGAGAACAACGAACACACTCACAATAGAATTTTTACTTTCGTCAATTTGTAACCTGTCATTATGTGAATGCTTTTTTAATGCTCCAATGAATGGACGAAGTACTTTCGTTTTGGATACGTATACGCTTTTCCTGTGTTTGTGTATATCGCGAGAAAAATATATGGTACCTAATGTTGGAAACGGTTTGGCAAGGTTTTGCGGCGGTATCTGTATTGTTTTGGGGTTCTTGTAATCGCGGGATTTAGTAATGCTATGCGATTCTTATGATAGATTAGGAATGTTAACTCGTTTGACATTATCTTTGTGGCTATCGTTCTTATTGTAGTTTCAAGCTTAATTCTTCGGTACTTCACTGTTCCTTCTTAACATGTTTTGCATCAAAGCTTGTTCTAACTGTGTTTAAGGTTTATGTAATTTCCAGATCCCTTTGAACCTTGCCTTATCTATGAACTTTTTTTGTCTGGAATAAACAATTTTAGTTTGTTTATTTTAATATTTTTGCATCACGTGTTTCTTCTAATTAAGACGATAAATAAAAATCTCCAGTTTGTGAGTAACAATTGTTGGATGTTATTATGCATTTCTTGTGTTATTATAAAGTTACTACGCCTACTCATTTTAATTTCTCTTCTTTTTAATGTCACTGCAGTTTGATATTTTCTTGTATTGGATGACGAATTTAAAGTTTAAACAGACAGGTTCCAGGGTTTCTACAGTAAATTATTGGCTATGCTCGTTTTATGTATGAGTTCTTGTCCCCTCAAACCAGTTGATTTTTATCATAGCAGCTGTTATAATATAACACACTGCAAAAGATTTTCACACTAGTGTACCACTATTCCCAAAAGGTAATCCAAAGAAACCATTGATCTTTATTCAATAATATAACCTATTCACCTATACATATATGTATACAGCCATACCCATAAACACGAGTAAAGAAAAATCATCACCATATTGGCACACATCACCATTGAAGGAGGTATCTCCATTCTCAAATGATGAAATCAGTTTTTGTTACTAGTAAGAACAGAATTCTTAAACAGTATTCCAATGAAAAAAATGGACATAGGTGCAAATGGCAAATAAACTCAGTAAGTGTTCGGTGAAAGCAATGAGAACTTAGAAATCGTTCGGGGACATCTGTTTTGTTCAGGGCTGACTGAAGTAAAGATATTAATTGAAAGTTGTTTGTAATTAATTGGTGTTTCGATTGAAAGTTTAATTGTTCGTTTGTGGGAGAGATTTGTTTCTGTTGTTGTCATGTTAAGTGAGGTATCTTTGAGTTGTTAGCTTTCTTCTGTTTGTCCAATTCTGTTGACAGCTAAATAAAGACAAGTTAGGTATATATTACATATTCAGTTGGAGCTACTGGAAAAATCTGTCGATGACAAGAACACATCAATGTGACATGCGCCAAGTCAATTGTGCTTCCTCAAGTTAAAGTTTTCTTTTATAAGACAAAAACACAGCATTTTGAAGGGTAACACACTAAAAACTAGAATAAATCTAAAAGGCAATAAAACCACATTCGTTTCAACAGACAAAGGCAATAAAAGCTAGAAAACCTTAGTAGGATAGAATAAGATCTCTAGATAAAAACTCGCCGGTTTAAAATGTAAACTCGGAAAGCTGGTTTAGGTTAAGCAAACGGAGACCCCAGGCGAAATGTGGCAATTGCTTGATCACGTTTTGTATATAACTGTTATCAGTGAGGCAGTTAAATGTATCAAAGTTGAATGTCCTTTCGAATTAATGAATGCATCTGAGACATTAAATACATAGGAATGTTAGAAGTTTTGTATGAAATTATTGAAAAGCCTTCGTTGACATTTCAATTTAGGACGATGATCATAATCAGATGATTTTGCAATTTGCATTGTGGATTTCAGAATGGCTGATTTTTAACTTAGGCTGACTAGAATTCTTCAATGGGGGACTGCAGTTCCTTATCTGATGGTTATCTTTCGCTGATGAGTCTAAATTTCCGTCCCACTTTGAAGTTTCAGTTCTATTGTTACCGTTATTATCTTTGGCAACCCTGCAAAGTCGAATTTTGGTTCTCAAGAGTCAATTCCGAGACTGAGAAGTTGGAAACTTATCAAGTTCAGTAGGGCATGAAATTTCGTTAGTTGCTATTAGTGCGAAGTGCTTGTTCGATTTAATATAGTCAATCATTCGACACAGTTCGCTTAGCGTTCTCAGGCAATTATTTCAATTTGTAATTGAATGGTTTGTTTCGAGGGTTAACTGTTGCAATTCAGTTATGTTACTTATTAGCTAATGCTCGTGGGTTTGCCCGCTTGAATCACTCTATCTATTAGTAAAAACAGCATGAAAATCGTTTTAGTCGTTTTTGAGTTTATCGCGAACTGACAGACAGATAGACGCAGCGGATGACTTTGTTTTATAATATGTAGTGATTTGTATTGAAAAGCAATGTGGTTTAACAGTAGTTTTTTTGTGATTTCGTCGGAATTAAAGGGTCATTTTTTCTTTTTCAATATCTAGTTCAGAATAAGAAAAATATGGACGAAGGTGTTGCATATCTTGGAATGGTTTAATAAGTTTTGAAAATAAGTAAAGCGTTTATGAACGGTAACAGAAACTTTGTGCAAGAAACGGTTCGTAGCTACTACGGGATTTTAACGATACATCTTACAACTACTTCGATGCAAGAGAATGTTGAAAACCGGTCACTATTAATATAGTAAAATTAATGATCATCATCATATAATAATAAAGTTATGTTATTAATTGCTTCAGCTATATTAATCGTGTTTTATTTGCGTCTTTCAAATGACGGATGTTGGTTAGTTAAATCCAACTTATTGATGATGTAAACGTCGAAATATTCATCGCTTCGTTTTCTTTTTGGCCCTTTTTAGCTACCACCTGTGTTACGTAGTCTATTACCTACAATCGGCCACAAATTACTTTCAATTTTGCCGAGTACTGATACAACCATTAAAAGACAGCCAAGTCAGAGTCTCCAACAGCTTTCTCCTTACGATTATGATAAGACTTATCTTTCTCCGCCATTTAATTGATATCAACTGTCTTAGACTTGGAATATATGGAAACGTGAATTCTAATTCCAATTAAGGCTCTTTCCTTGTTGTAAATGTCTTTCAAATGTTATAACTTCATTTCGTTTGATATCTCAATCTATTGAAGACTTAATTTGTCAATGTGGGTGGCAAAATATAGCATCTATGAATAACTGAGACACGACTTAGTAATAAATGTCTTAGTTCTTCCATTAGTCGTTTTAAATGATTTTCATATTGACAATTTCGAGAAGTATTTTGTAAATATGAGCGGTTCCTTAAGGATGGATTATCATCAAATGACTCCTCCCGTTCTGGGACGAGATTTGAGGCTTGAGATTTTGTTCACGATGTAGAAAATCTTTAAAGATTTGAAGTTCAGAAATTCAAAGTTGAATTATCTTGCGTGGAGATTCGAGAGTCTTCGACCGAATGGCTTCGACAAATGACGTCAACTCTAGCAAAATATATGCACAAACTGAAATAGCTTTTGAATATATTCAGCTAGGTACCATTTGCTAAACATGAAAAAGTGCGTGCAAAAGCGAAACGAACTCTGAAAATTTGCAAGTCAATATAATATTGATATTATTATGTTGATATTACAGATGTAACACTCAACCTTGGCAAGGGGATTTATATGGGGTTCCAATATGTTATAGCTCATGAAACATGAATATAATTTATTATTGTATGTTTATTTTATTATGAACATTATATTGGTGGTATAAAACAGGACTAAGAACAAAAAGGTTATGGTACCATAAATGTTAGACTATGATTGTACGTGGTAGGTATGGATAAAAAGGTATTATGTCATAGTTCGTAAAATGTAGTGTCTATAGCCAAAAATTACATTGATCATAGAGCTGTGTGCGACTTATAGACGCACAAAACGTCATTCAACAGTGACTACGTTTGATTACCTACCATCATTTGATTGGTCAAACGTATAATCTTCAATCACACAAAGGGCTTACTTAATCCCAAGAGATCTTCACAGAAATTATAAACGAAACAGCTTAAGATGTACATAAAATACAGTTATTTACGATTTGTATACCAGCATTAACTTACTACGATCGAGATAACGTTGCTCCGGCGTCTGCGGCCGACCTACATACGGCTTGCATAAGATCTGCGCGAGCGCCGCCGCCGCGCCGTGCACGCGCCCGTGCCGTCTCGATATTCAAATTTTCGGAACAATTGTTCCGAATAATTTGATGGAAAGTTGATGAAGGGTCTTATGCGAGTTTAAACGGCGAAAGTCGGTGTGGAAAAGTATTTCAGGTATCTGGAAAACGTGTAAAAAGGTTTCTTTTGATAACTTATTATTGAAGTCGTTTGCCGAGGTCTTCTAGAAATTGCTTTATGTAGAGCTCGAGTTGTGAAGAACTTCATTTGAGAAAATAGTGGCTGTTATGTAAGAAACACTCACTATTTGATGGTTCCGTTTCTGCAAAATAACCTGTCTATGGTATTCATGGTTTTGCGGAATTTGTTCGAAAGAGTCACCGCGGCCCTGAATCGCAAAGGGCATTAGGAAGAACACGGATGGGTTTTAGTCAGTAAGAGTTCAACACTTAGAGCGGAAGGAGTCATTTGTTAAATTAATTCTCAATTTTGTTCTTCCAAACATGGGCGCTTTGAAGGCCAGTTTTGTAATGCTAATTTCTACGTGCGATCTATTCTTGTTTAATGATTGAAGTGAGATAGCAACTACGATGACAATAGATGCACTTAGCGCCACTGTCAAACAGTTTCAATTCCAACTAAATTCCGCAGATAGAAATGCAACCGCAGATCATGCTTGATTGACTTACAACCATACATGATTCGATAAGTATACACATGTACAGTGTGTTCACATCAAGAGCTCCGTAGGCGTAAACACGATAAAATATTGTGCATACAGCCTACACAAAGAAAAACAATCTCCAACAAGTATGTCATATCTACATAAAAGGAAATACTGTCAACCAAAAGAATATATACCTCTTGTAATTTCATACCTCTCATTGCGTGGATTCACTCAGTTATACAAACGTTACTATTTCTGCATCGACGTCGCGTGAGGGATAGTGTGTCGTTTGCATATTATTATCTCGAATTTTCTTTTAAAACAATGACAACGATACCTACAGCTTCCATCCTTATTTCTTCACCTTAAGCACCATAACAGCTTGGCATTTGAATTTTAAAAGCATCAACTTCTTTGTTTATCTACTTGTCAATGGTAATAAGCTATTCGTGTTTTTTCTTTTTGTAACGTTGTTGTGAGTATTCGATAAATTGGCAAAGAAAACTGTTGGGAAATTAAAGTGAAGTAGGTACCTCATCCATGTTTTAACAAATGTTTTGTTTTTATCAATTCGTTAACCGATATAAAAGTCGTTGTACTTACGAAAGTCATTGAACTTATGTTTCGAAGTATTTTCGAGATAACGGCAGCAGAATAAATTTCCATTTACAACCGGTAAGGAAAAAACAAGAGTACCAAAGTAACCCACATTAAATGTTGGCAGGGTATCGGAGTGCAACGGATCCTTATCATGCGCGTAGGCAATGAGTTGACTATATATTGTTGCTAATTGCTCATGCAGTTTTCCTGTTTTTACATGAAAACACGTAGACCTCACGTGGCTGCCTTTTTTTTTTAGGGATGGTAAATCATCAAATGACTTCTTCCGCTCTGGGCGGAACGGAAGGGAGTGTCAGACTTTTACTGACTAAAACCCATCCATGTTCCTTCATTGCCTTTGGGTTCCGGAGCCGCGGTACAGGTCGCGTCATGTAAAAAGAACGCTGGCGGTCAAGCTGCGCATTAGGCGATTTATCGATCTATTTGGTAGTATGAGGTGGGGCGCGGGGCGTGCCGTGTGATCGCCGGTCCGCTATTGGTTCGTCAGTCGACCTTTGTTTCCCGCTCCATGTCCACGTCACGTTCGTTCTCAAAATTTCATCGCGCACAAAAGTTTATATAGAAAAGAGAGAAAAATTATGACGTATATTGTTTTATGAAGAGAGAGGCTGATAATAATGCAGTTGACAATTTAAAACAATGCTTGAAACGGACCGCAAAGGTTAAAAAGATTCGAAAACAAAATAGTAAAAAACATTTACTTAAGTTTTGGTAATTAGATTTAACATTCTGCACTGAATCAAACATGTCTTTAATTCAATTTAATGATATTCCAGCATATATAATTTTTCAATTTTCCTACCAATAACCAATATACGATGCCGCGAGCGAAAGTCTAGTTCAAAAATAAAACAATAGGCCTAGTACTTTCGTGCGCGAGTGTACCCATGCGCAAACACACCCCCCCCACTTTCATGCAGCGTTCTTTTTATGTGACGCGACCTGTATCTCTTTCGAATAGTCCCGCAACTCCGGCAGGCGTCGGCTCTCTCGGGCCCCTCACTGTGCTGACTCTCTATGAGGCGCGCGTGGAACACGAACGCGCCGTCGACACGGCCTGTCGTCATAAGACGGACGGACGGCGAGCTAGCCCATAGCTCTCCATCCACAGGCCCGCGCCTACGGTGGCCCCCGACGCCCGGGGCGTCTACCGCGGCGGACACGTAGCTACCCTACGCACTACATCCTACGCTAGAGGACAGGTTGTTTTGACGACACTTGAGGAGCGACACTTGGGGTCCATGTCCAGCGGTGGACGTGTTTCGGCTGATATCATGAAGACTAGCAGCCTTTTAGAAAATTTATTAGCCACAAGACAAAGAGAGACCCATACCAAGTAGAGGCCAAAGTCAAGTGTTGTATGGTGATTATGATTGTGTTACAGATATCTATACTAATATTATAAAGCAAAGAGTTTGTTTGTTTGTTTGTTTGGTTGAACGCGCTAATCTCAGGAACTACTGATCCGATTTGAAAAATTATTTCAGTGTTAGATAGCCCATTTATCGAGGAAGGCTATAGGCTATAATATATCATCACGCTAAGGCCAATAGGAGCGGAGCAGTAATGAAAAATGTTACGCAGACAACGTTGCACGGGTCAGCTAGTATCAGATATCACAAAACATTTAATAACTTGCTTTTGCGTACGCGCATTCTCTTTTTTTCCATTTTCGTTCGAATTCCGAAGGAAATCCTCTCTCAGTGCTCCCTACACTCTCCAAGTACTACGACCAGCAGTTTTGGCTGTGCAGTTTCTGTCAGTACCTAATGGAAGATTTAAACATACAAGGATTTTACCAAAGGAAAATCGATGCTGTAAAATACTCTTATTGTAAATGACAGACCAAACCAAATAATAAAAATATTGGTGGTAGGACTTGTTGTAAGTCCGCCTGGCAAGCTACCACCATCATGTCTAAGTCTGTCGCCATAACAACAATGTTAACAGCATTGTTGTGTTCGAGTTAGAGGTACCTATGATAGCCATTAGCCAGTTCCTCTGTGTAAGAGGAATCCGGGTGAAACTCGCTTCCAACTTCGGCCAAATCATCACTTCCCATCAGGTGAGATTTGGGCCAAGAGTTTCCCCGTTTTGAATAAAAAAAATAAAATAATAATACACAGATTTACTGACATCAAGATAAAACCTATCGTCTTACAAACCGCCAATTTACATAATACCGGCAATCGTAATATTGTAAAACCATTTCTGTCAGTGTAAAAGAAAAAGTTGCAGAATATAACGTTACCTAAGAGGTGTAATGGCGGCCATTGTGATATTTTTTTTTTATTTTTTTTTTTATTCAAAACGGGGAAACTCTTGGCCCAAATCTCGTATATATAAACGTATAATTATGTGTTTGTTTAGGTGAATGACGCCTGTGGCTCCGTTTGCAAATCTGAGCGATTATTATCGTTTTGCATAATGCCCAAATGACTGGTGAAGTGTGTCAAAGCTTTTTTGGAAATTTTCGTATTTTTTAAAATGTGTCTTTATGTGAGAAGTCCCTTTTGAATTTATTTATATCGTTATACATCGTGTAGCAGAATATACGCAATATTTCTTAAAGAGTCATTGTACTCGTCATTATGAACAACGTTTACTATGTTACCAAACCGGATCTAACAAAAAAAAATTCGTTAGCGCAGTTCAACACACTATGTCGAATTATACGCACATCGTATGGAGCATTCAATTTTCATCTCGCTATTTCAGTATTTTTCCCATCACTATGGGAAAAACAAGAAGAGCTCGTTTTTTCTATTCTTGTCACTACAAGAATAGAAAAATAAATAGAAAAAATATTTTTAAAAAAGAATAGAATGAATAATAATTAAATACTTTGAAAAAGCCTTTAAAACTTCAGGAACAAAAACATAAGTTGATGCAACTCCTTCACAGATTTGTCACACTTGCATCTTATAACATAAGATTAGTGTGTTGGCTACATTTAATGCTTGAACTTTAAATCAAGTCTTCAAATACTAATTTATCTTGGCTACATTTAATGCTTGAACTTTAAAGCAATTCTTCAAATACTCATTTATTTGTCATATAGCAAGAAGGCGGTGACCAATTATCGAATCAATCAGTAGAACTGTGAAAGTCTAACAATCACTGAATGTCTTGTAATCTAGCAAACATTTAATATAATGGCAGTATATGACGAAAGTCTTTGTAAAACACTTTTGTAATTTATTTGTTTTGTTGCTTGTTTCAGGTAAATGTTTAATGCTGTTGTGAAGATGACGTGGATTTGAGGTGTTAGTTTGCTAATAGTTGGTAAGCGTCTTTTTCCTTATTTGTCTAGTTGTAGTTAAAACTTAGTGATGAAAAGGAAGTGTGCGTAAGTGTTTTCAGTATTTTCATGATACTGTCGACTCAAAACAACTTTTTATAAAAAAGGCACGTCAATATTTTGTTTGATGAATGGTGGGTGGTGATTGAATTAGCGGTATGAGAAAACCCATAGTTTATTAGGTAACTAGCTTTTACCCGTAACTTCGTACGTGAATACCCCGTTTTTCCTGTGCCCGTATATCCTATAGCCTTCCTTGTGTATATTGCTATCATTTACAAAAATAATTTTCTAATTCTGACTGGTAACCCCAGAGATTAGCGCGTTCAAATAAACTCGTGAGCTTTATTAAATTAGTAGTTTAAATTTCAGGACGTCTGACAATCCCGAAATTTTCAGACTTTTCCGAAAATCGGCACACGGTGAAAAAAAAAAACTACTTCATAAAAAATACTTGTCATCCACTTCGTACATTTCAAGGCCATTTTCAGTGCAACTGCACACTCAGTAATAAAATATACGAATGTAAACACGAGACGAGCAGCTATGCTCCAATTGGCAAGTGGAGTGAGCACGGGAACAATGCTCAACACGAGCAGACCGCGTTACGTATTGTACAACAATGCGATAAATTTCAAACGAGCAAAGTAAATACTAATTAAGTCGTATTTAAAGACTGGAAATGTATTTAATTGTTTGTCGGCTGGTGAAGAAATGGGAGGTAAGCGATATGGGTTTGAATTATGTGGGTGTTACATGCAATACAGGTGCATTTATATATATTATATTTTTAAATACTTTTACTTTGTGGGGATGTTACCTACTCATTGAGTAAAACTAAAAACTAGGAATATTTGTTACCTTACATGCCAAAGTTTTACAGATTTCTGGCTACAGTAGAGTTGAGCAAATAACTTTTAAATAAAAAAATAGTTTTTACATTGATTTTTAAGTCCTTTTTTTGGCAGTTCTTATTTCAATCAGACATTATCAGCAGTTGCCATGAGTTTGACAGTCAATTAAGTTAGTCAATGTTTCGATTCGTCTAGAAGCGAAAATAAATAGGCAATGGGGTTGAATTGCTTATTTGAAAATGATTCTTTGTTCAGTCTTCCTTTATTCCATGTTTCCATGATTTTCAGGAAAACAAAATCATAACAAAGTTACTACCAATGTCAGACAATAAAGGTTTCTTGTTGTTTTAGTTTTTTAATTTGACGCAAACCGTTTCACGTCTTAGTTACGACAAAAACAGTTCCTACTATATTTTTAGTCAACCTTCACGGATTGAGAACTTTTTGCTGGACGCACTGAAACAGCGCAGTACTGGTATTATTTTACTATGACGTCGTGAAATTATGTTTTTAATTAGTTTATTGAGATTTATTCTGGTGAGTTTTTTCAGTGTGGCCTGGTAGCTTGTCGACCTTATCATGTTTAGATGTAAAAACTTGGTCTAAATTTATGAGATTTGACAAGATGAATACGTTACTCCGTTACTGTATAAATTATCTGAAAGTTCTGTTACAAAAGAACTAACAAAATTACAAGCTTAGTGTATGTATGGCAACATTTAAATTTCATAAATTTTAGAAAATTACAAGTTTTATGTCTCAATGTTCTTAGTAAGCTTAGTTATTTAAATTGCATGTGCTGTCTGTGGTCTCTTGTTATTTAGAGGGAACACCAACTAATATACCTACACATGTAGGTGACAAGTGATCAGGTGGCAAATATTGTGTTTATTTTTCGTAGGAGATCCTTAATAAATAAATAAAACAGTAGGTAGCATTCTCATGTTTGAGAATGATACGCTACGGTTGGTAAATAGCAATACGCTCCTGTTGGCTTGAAAAGTTGAACCTAGTTTGCAAAGTCGTTTCATCGTTTGCAGTGCACACTCGCCCAGAGAATGTAGTCACGAATGCTTGTGAAAATGAACGTTTTCCGAATTATATCCTCTCCAAAAGCGGCATCAAAAAGAAAAATTCCTCAAGTCGGAATTCTTTACTTGAGCGTAGGTACCTTCAAATTCATACCGAATTCATTACCAAAAAATCTGCTCAACATTTCTGTAAAATGCAGTCTGGAAGGCCCAACTAAAATCTAAAATAGTACTTCTAACTGAATGAAGCACCCATATTCAGGCTACATGTACTGCCTGACATAAGCGTCAGTACGGTTTTATGTTAATTTTAATTACTTTTAGCAGTAGAGTAATTAAGTTAAACAAACCTTATCGAGTATGGCACGTCGTATCGTCAGGTGTCAGGTAGTCAGTCACATCCCATTAATTAGAAACGGTGCCGAAGTATCGAGCTGGTTAAGGATGGTGTATGTTATGAGCGATAGTTTTTTCAAATAATATTGTAAATACGAAAGTGAGTCTGTTTGTTACGCTTTAACGCCTTAAACCGATTTTGGCAAATCTTGGTACACGTCTACTGGGTACCTTCAAAACGGTTATTTTGATGTGAGCGAGGTTGGCGGCAAAAACTAGTACCTTATATTATTTTCTATTTAGTCGTCAGCACTGTCGTTACCAAAAATATTAGGTGTATTGAGGGCTCTCAATATTCACTTATTTTCTAGAACCTTTATGCACCTCTCTTTAAGAAAACATGTGACACAGATGGCTTATTCAAATACTTAATATAGAATTTAAAAATTGGTCAGTCATAAGGGTGTTCAAATCACCGCTGGAAGCCGACCCCAATGTAGTTAGGAAAAGGCAAGGCCGATGACGATGAAGAGTGATAAATTAAAATTAATTCGTAAACAAACTGCTCTAATGTACCTACCATGTGTTACAATACATTCGAGCCGTGTTTTCCTACCTACATTGTGAAAATCGACCAATGTACCACATGAGTGGTATAACAAGGTGACTACATCCTATCCTCACCAATCTTCGATCAACTCCTGAAAAAAAAGAAAACCGTTAATATAATTATTAGATATGAGTGTATTGCATATTCATTTACATATGTAAAAGCTGCTGTTTGTACTTCATACTATATAATAATTGACCTAAAAACTAACAACCTAATCAACTCGATCGTACTCAACAAGAAACTCATTACCACCATCATTTGTTTTCTCCCGATCCCCAATACTTCCCACCTCTTATACCTTGTACCACATCTGACAGTTTTTGCACTCGACTACCGGTAGCGTACAGTTATCCACCGCTAATGGCTCCGCTTTGCGTCTATGGATTACGAACACTGACCCAATGCCGCTTCGGGAAAAAGTGTAGCTGAGATACTGTTCTCCGTAAGAAAATCGCTCAGGCTTTGACGTGTCTTGGTGGCAGTTTCTTTACCTTTCCTTAGCGTGTATGGTTGGATTTTTATGTAGTTTCATTTAGGATTATCTACTTTTTTAACAGGATTCGAGTGTCGTGTCAAATTTCGAGTGTATGAAGTAGATTTGATCATTCTGGTCAAAAATATGACCCCATTTCTGCACAGAAGGGATAAAAATGACTTGCTCTACTTGAGCACTAAAAAACTACATTTTGTGTTAAAAAAATTCACAGTTCCCTTCAAACTTAACGGATTCATTTGCAGCTCTTGCTTGTAATGTAAATTGAATATCTTTGACGTTTGACACAACGGTCATATTTCACTAAAATTGACCGTAGTTTCAAACGTCACCTACCTAGTTAAAACAGAGAGACAGACTCTCTGCATTAACTAGGTACTCGATTTTTATTACAGTCAAAGCTAAATTCAGTTACTGCATGGATAAACCATTACAGGATTCGCATGTTTATGAAGCCTATCAACTTGTTTTCGTTCTGTTTTATAAGGACCTTATTTTTCGGGTTCTTTACGATCGACAGTTCCTGATACGATTCCTTTTGCATGATCTTTTATTACAAAGAACGAACACGACCCATATTTTATTTTTTATTTCAGAACATTATTTATAGGTTCGTTGAATTTCGCATTTTTAGTACAAAATTACGACCAGATTAATGTCGGAATAAATTAATAATTACGAAGTAATGTTTCGGTTTTAATAACTGAGGGTTGAGTATGGTTGACGCGTTAACCGTTGCTCGACCGATTAATTCTTGATTGATCGGTTATCGTATAATAATGGGTTTAACATAATTATATGTTGTGTTATCGATTTGCTATTGTTCTTCGTTTTTGGGCATCATTATTTTCGTTGATTTATTGTACGATTCTTTTGAGAGCGTACTTTTTAATTGGACTACTTTTGAGACGTTCAACAATTGGCTCAACAAGATTAAGGGCTGATTTTTCAAGGGAGGAATAAATATGTTATATTGACATATTTTCTATACAAATGCTGTCAAACAGACATTTTATCCCTAGAATAAAAGTTACTGCATTGTTGAAAATTCAGCCTTATGAGGTAAAAGAAATCAATTAAAAAATAAAGTGATTCAGAACATTTTGTTTTGTGTGACTGAACACATTTATTGTGTGATTCTGAATACTATTCTTGTTTGATACTGATTACTTTTTTGTATGATACTGAAAGCTTTTAAGTGTGATTCTGATCACTTTTTCTGGACTCTTTTTAATCATACCTACCCACACGTGCAATCTTTTCCAGTGACCTATTTCACATACCCGACAAAAGGGCTATTTGAACCCAAAATAAGTGATCAAATATTTATGTAATTACTTACGTTAATAGTTAATGTAAAGGCATCGTGTGTGAACGTTTCACTCTACTTATTTCGACAATTACTTAGTTTACATTGCGTAATTCATTGTGTCAGCCGTACGCATCCGATTTGAATGCTAACGTAGAAAATCGCGTAGGTAATGATTATTAACTTGCTGACCCGCGCAACTTCGTCTGCGTCACATTTTCCATTAATGCTCCACTCCTATTTGCCTTAGCGTGATGATATATAGCCTATAGGCTTCCACGATAAATAGGCTATCTAATACTGAAATTTCTAAAATCGGACCAGTATTTCCTGAGATTAACGCGTTCAAACAAACAATCTCTTCAGCTTTATAATATTAGTATAGATGTATGTTTGTGTTTAAGTGTTACAAACTGGTCGTTGGTCTTAGGAGTCAGTAGCACTAGGGCACGCCACGATAGTGGCGATAAGTCCCCTCTTTGAGGAGTGGCTTGAGAGGCGCCACGGCGTCCTCACCTTCCGCCTGACGCAGGTCCTCACCGGACACGGATGTTTCGGGAGGTACCTGCATCGAATCGGGCGGGAGGAAACGCCCGGGTGTCACCACTGTGAGGATCGACCGGAGGACACGGTGGAGCACACTGTGCAGGTGTGCCCCGCTTGGGCGGCGCACCGCCGTGTCCTCGAAACGGCCATCGGCGGCAACCTCTCGCGTCCGGCCCTGGTCCAAGCCATGGTCCGGAGCGAGACGGAATGGGACGCCGTTGCCTCCTTCTGCGAAGCAGTCATGCTAGCGAAGGAGGTGGCGGAGAGGGAGAGGAGACCCTCTCGTCCCGGCCGCCGTGGTGGACGCCGCGGGCGTCGGGGGACACCTGGTGACCTCCGGCCACCGTAGGCGCGGGCCTGTGGACGGCGAGCTATGGGTGGCTCGCCGTCCGTCCGTCTAGTGACGACAGGCCGTGTCGACGGCGCGTTAGTGTTCCACGCGCGCCTCAAAGAGAGTCAGCACACAGAGGGGCCCGAAAGGGCCGACGCCTGCCGGAGTCGCGGGATTATTCGCAAGAGACACCGTGGCTCCGGAACACAAAGGGCAATGAAGGAACATGGATGGGTTTTAGTCAGTAGAAGTCTGACACTCCCTCCCGCTACACCCAGAGCGGGAGGAGTCATTGGATGATTTCCCATCCCTAATAAAAAAAAAAAAAAAAAGGAGTCAGTAGCAAGTACTGCTAAGCATGAAGTCCAGGGTTTGATTCTCGGATTAGGTTTGTTTCTCAGTAGCGGGCCGCACCCCAATTGTGCAACTAATAAAATCGCGTATTCTTTATAATAGAATCATCAAGATACATTACAAATGTTTAAAAAATTCGTCTGCTCGATAACGTAAAACACGTAATTCATGAGGTTGGAATGACAAAATGATATATATGTATGTCACCGGAAAATGACAGACTCTGTAGGGGTGTAATAAATCTTGATTACATTATAATTTCTCGATATATTATGAAAAAGTCGTTTCGTACATAATCCCACCAAAATTCAATCATTTCCAAAATATCCCACTGTCTTATTCAGAAAAAATAGTTAAAAATTTGACGCTAATTTCATAATTTTACGGCATTTGCCATTTTCCGGTGACGTTTACAAAATTAGGCTGCCAGAGTCTGGATTTGCTCCCCGTTGATGGGAGTTGGAGCGCCCCCGTATGCCTTTAGACATAAACATATTATTATATCGAGCGAAATGTAGATATACTTGCTTTGCCACTCTGCCGATCAGTTTGGGAAATACACGCGTGATATGCTGTAGGTATGTTGCAAGCTTTGACTTATGACTTGAATAATAAATGCCAGTTCCGGTGTTTTTAATTTGTATGCAATGCAGCGCTCTGTTACTTGGTTTCGTTAGGTATATGATTTTACTATTTTGATCGACACATATTTTTGTTTATATCTGCTTACAATTATGGAGTGTTTTTGTTTGTTTAATGTTACCAAATTTATGTGTTTATGGTAACGACGACACGTTTGGTGCAGTAGTTGAGCGATTGACGCGGGTCCAATTCCCGCACGGAACAAATATATATTAGGCCTACAGAGTTGTTGTGGATCTGGCTATTTGTGTATATGTTTGTAAACACACCCACGATACACGAGAAATTTCTAGTGTGGGACAACGTTTAAAAAAAAATCTTCAAAATACCTAGAATATGAAGATCATTTTGAAAGAAGTACCTAACTTTTGTTTAAATTACAACATTTTATTTATAAATGCTTTTCGTTCTGAGAAATCACAAAAGAAACGAAAAAAAGCAACCAAACGCAAGAAGTTTAACATTACGAATGGAAATTCTTCGCCAAGTTTTGAGCCCTTTTATCGCAAAAAAACGATCGTGTTAACAAGAGTAGGTAGGTAGTGTGAATCACTTTTACAGTTACTCAAAAACTTTGGCAAGTACTTGTAGGCACGATTCTCTCTACAACTACAGTTGAACTACGCACGATATAGTAATCTACAAACGTGGGAAACTTAGCGTAATGTCGTAAAAGTGTCGACTATGATACGTGATTAAAATAAACCATGGTGGCAATCGTGGTTGTATTTTCTTTCACGTTTTGGTACGGAGTATTATGACAGTGGTACTAAACTTTATGTAACTGTAAAATTTGTAGAAAGGAGTCTTCCTATAATTTTGGTATGGAAAATCCGCAGCACAAAGCAAGTTTTCCCCCAAAAAACTTCAACCGACTTCCAAAAAAAACACGACAAAGTAAAAAATAACTTTAATTTCGGAAGTCGGTGTTTTTGTTACTTTCTTCGTATTTTGACACCGACTTCCGAAATTAAAGTTATTTTTTACTTTGTAGTGTGTTTTTTGGAAGTCGGTTGTATTTTTTTGTAAAAAGTTTTTATTTTTCACTTTTTAGTGGTGCCCCACACTTAACAACACCACTGCAAAATCGCAGAAAAGCAAAATACGCAATTTCGATTCCGATCGAAGTAAAAGTAAAAAAAAGAAGTAGAAGTAGAAGTTGCTGCTTTTTCTCTCAAGACCCATTAGTTTTCTGCAAAATACTTCTCGTTCACAGTATCAGCCTGGATTTTTTTGGGTTTGTGGTTCTGAACCTATGCATGGGATTTTAACATAACTGGCAAGACAGTTGAATCGTTTCTCCGGGACTATTTTTGGTAGTTACGGGAGTTTATCTGGTGGCCGTCATTGTTGATTCTGGCTTTCAGGAGTTGCAGTGGTTGGAAAACTGTTGAAAGTCATTTGTCTGTATCGAAAATTGTATGGGAAAAGATGTTCAACTGTTATGGTCAACTGTTTTACTTTTCACAGTAAACCGGTGTCTACTGTGAAAAGTAACAGTTGAACATCTCTGTACTTTTTTCAAACGTGACACACTGGTGTGAAACTGGAACATGTCACTATTAGCACGATTTATTTTGACATGAATGTTCTCTTAAAAATTACAATCTCCAACATCTTTCCGTTTCGTCAGAAATCGTACAGATTTGCTCTAAAGTGTGTTAAGTAGTTTAAAAGCGGAAATTAAATGTTTTAAGTGGTTCAGATGTGTTAGCCTTGTTGTAATGTGTTTTACTAAATTAATTATCTCTATTTATATAAATATGTAAGTAGCATCTAGATCTTGTAGGTTTGGTTTACAAAGGTTCCGGGTTTGTACTGAGTTTGCGTAAACTTGAAATTGAACATTAAGTCTTTGTTTCGTGAGTACCTATTGTAAACAGTCTTCCGGATTATTGTGTATTGTGGTGCCCCAGCTAAGACTAGCCAAGGCATCACTGGCCAATATGAACCAAGTAAATCAACGAGGCTAAAGTACCTACCTAAAAGAATAATAAGGGTTTCATAAAAGGGTGTACCTTTGTAAGTTTGTTTTTCCGTCTTTAATTTTAACGGTTTTCAGCCATATTGACAGGTTTCATAGTCGTGAAAATGTTTTTCATGAATGGAAGTGTATTTTCCACGCTTTAGTATGATGAGCATTGTCAATACAATGATGGGTAAACAATCATATTTTTGTTATTTACGTATCTCGAACTAAAAATATTTTCAGGAAAATGTACTCCAATTGGTTACGCTTTGCTGGAAATAAATAAAAGACTGCTAATTGAGTAACCAGTATGTACATAATTTAGTTGACGTAAAAACTACAGTACATTTTGTAAAAAGGAATAAATTATATATATCCTTTTTAAAAATGCTGTCGTTATTTTAAACGAATTTGGACATCGTTTTATTACAGTTAAGTACTTCATTGAAATATAAAATTAAAAGGTTCTTTAAATTAAAATCACTTAACAACTTTGTTGGTTTACACAAAAAAAAGTAAATATTTTTGTGGGACCAGTTCGATAAGTTGCCAAAATGAACGCAAGAATCATTAGTGACATAACGTTCGGTATGATATTTATCAAGGGTTTTACCGGAATGTCAAAATTAATGTCATACAGCTGTTAATCCGTCACATTTTATTTCTTAGCTTCATTTTGATTGATGTTTTGTAACACACAACGGATTTGGAGTTATTTATGGTTTTAAGCGTAATTTTTTTTAGACTGTTCCAGTAAAAAAATCGCTGGTTTAGGGTTGATTTCGGTACGTAGTAAAATATGTTCAAGCTGTATATCCTGAAGAGAGTTTTCCTGTATATTCTGAATGTCATCTGTTTGTGTAATAATTTGCAAGCCTAGAAAATTAAGCATACTCCTAGATAAGTAGGTACAACAAAGCCACACTCGGGCGCACAAGTCGTGACTACACAAAACTTAAAGCAAAAAGATTATTTTTTTTACTTGACTGAAATGCGCTTTGGAATGAGCAGTTATTCATACACCTAAGAACTTCCCATTCACTATAATCTCGTAAACGAGAATAAAACGAAATCACAAACGTGTCATGTGCGTTTTTCCCAGATTATCGCGGAAACGACATCTAATCTTGATCAACATTCACCTTCCCACATGTCATGATGAGCACGTCGGCACTACATTAAACTGTTCTCGAGTAGGCGGTGCTACTTCCGGAATTAAATCGGAATTGATTCTGGATTAGCTTTCCCAGCGTACGTCTGTTAGACGTACCGTACCGCGTACGTCGGTTAGACGTACCACACGTCTGACAGACGTGCTTAAAACCGTTGAGTTGGTAAGTGCGTCATTAAAATAAGTGGTAGTTATATTGTTACTTGATTTTATTACCACTTGCAACATGACAGATTTTATGTTTTTTTCCAAAATAAAATATTGATTGATTCATTAAAGTTTTTTGCAATACGATAACTTGATCACTTATAAAAGAGGCATTTAAATATTGCATATGAAATGCGATAATTTTTTTACAAAAAACAGTAAGGAAGCGAACGACTATTTTTTGCTCGTTTACATTATGCCAGTAACTTGCTCCAGTTGATTGCGTCCAATATAACGTTTTTTTTTTCGACGCTGTCACGTTGTATAACTCCATATTTTTTCCAATAAAACTTTAACATGTAATTTATCAATTTCCACAAAATGCAATTTAATAAAAAATAAGAAGAAATATTGCAAATTTTCACTTTGCCAATAAGACTTGACACTACAAAATATCAATTTCATTACGATCATGATACGGCGTATCAAGTGATAGTTGAAATAAATAAATCTGCGGTACAAAATTATATACAGCCCGCTTAGTTCCGCGATGCGTTTTATTTATTGATCAAATTGAATCACTAAGATTCAATTTGAATATACCTGATAGAATCATGGTAGTGAATTAATATGAAAGGATCGTATGATGTAATAATATGGTAGAGTTATGCTGTTGTGGGATAGTTTCGGTCTCTTTATGGTACCAGCTTTGCCTGAGGGTATGCATATAGGAGAATGGTTACTGGGATGAAAGTATCATTTCTGCTAATTGGTTATCCGAGATATATTGTGTTGTGTAATAAATAATAACATTTGTAAGTTTTTTTGGTTAGTGTTCAGAGAACAAAGAAAGAGAGAAAAATGAAAAAGATTTTTGTAGCCATACTTTGAGGTTTACTTAGTGATGAGTTTTTATTTTAATTGTACGTACACTTAGGTAAGTATTTAAAAGACTTGTTTTTTTGTGGTACTTTTCAAAATAATAATAATTTAAATATTTATTATTGTGAAAGTAATTAAATCAAATAGGTGTGTTAATGAAATCAAATAGTATACTAATAAATAGTACGTTTTCATTATGAATATTATAGAAATCTGGAGAAAATTCTGTATTGAAAGTTACAAACAACCAAACTGTTTAACAACTTAATAAAAACCGCTTCTATTATATGTAGTTATAGCGTATTTCCGATATTTTCCTTAGAAAACATTTATTTATACAAATATTACTTCCAGTTCCTTTATGTTTATAAACCACATACTAAAATAATCTCAGTTTCCATATCAAGAGAAAAAGGTTAGACAGCTACGGAAACTGATTTCAATCTGATGGTACGTAGAAAATCGAATAAAAAATATTATTAATATCCAGCGTCTTTTTGCTTCAGTTAGTAGCTGTCTTTCCATTGGACAAATGTCTTGTCTTGAGCGATAAAAACTTATAAACGATTGAGAGTAGGTGCTTGTACCTTAGTTGGCTATCTTAGCCGCGTTTAGATCGCTTGATTGATAAGTCAAGTTGACGGGATAGTGGCTTTATTCTTTCTCGATAATGCATGTTTGAACTAAATGTGAATGCGATTCGAGTTGTTAAAGGCGAATGTGTTCTTTGTAATTCTAATCACGTACCAGCTTGTATGGAATAAAAGTGAACTGCCTATTGTGTTTGGCTGTCTTTCTTAGAATTTGTTGATTTTGCATTTTAGACTGGCGAATAATAATTTTAAATAATTTAACCTTTTCTCAACATGCTTCTAATTATACATTGCTGTCTAATTGGGTTTTGTGAATATGTCAAAAAGGTTCCTTTTTTTTGACGGGGTTGGTTTCAGTGCAGTGTTCATGTTTCTGTCAACTTAACAACATTGCTAGTAAAACTTGACAAGTTCGAGTAAGCAATCAAGTGAACTAGCTAAAAGTGAACGAGGCAGCCAGACCCACCATGTCCAATATTGCCTAATAGGCATATGCGTCAACACGTCAAGGCATTAACATGTCTCTACACGTTTTCTATAGAAAGTAGCACTTGTTGTACGTTGACTATTAATGCAGTTTTTAGAAAATTGTTTCTTGCAGTTACTAGTCGGTTCCGGTGTTTAGACCCTTTGCTGACCCAGATTAAGTTTGGAATATTGATTGTGGATTATGAAGTGTTTTGTATGAGGTTAAGCAGCTGTTGATAAAGTGTGTAAGTGCGTATGGGTGGTTTATTTAAAATCGATGTTTTATGTTAATGGGAGTCTATATTGTTATTTTTCGTTCCTGTTTAGAGGTATGTTTCTAACTTGTCACTTTCTAAGTAAAAGATAATTTCGATTTCTAAATATACGAGGTTCTTTAAATATTTTGTTCAAATAGTGTAAGTAAATATTATTCTGTATCTGCTTACCAATGAGTTTGCTTAAAGTTCCCCTGGTATGTTTGAATATTCATAATTACTGTCTGGTATACTTTTTATGATTCTTTAGGTTATTACATACTAGCTGGTCCCCGCGGCTTCGCCCGCTTGACAAATTATATACCAAAACCTTCCTCGAGAACCACTCTATCCATTGGTGAAAGCAGCATGAAAATCACCATCATCAGCATCAAAGTTGTTGAGTTTATCGCGAACAGACAGACAAACAGACGCGGCGGATGAGTTTGTTTTTAACCGACTTCCCAAAAAGGAGGAGGTTATCAATTCGGTTGTATGTTTTTTTTTTTTTTTTTTTTTTTTTTTTTTTTATGTTTGTTACCTCATAACTCCGACAATTATGAACCGATTTGAAAAATTTTTGTTTCATCTGAAAGGATATGCTTGCAGATTGGTCCCATTTAAATTATATCGAAATCGGTTACGAACTTTGGATTTTAAATCGAAATAGCTGGAATTTGACTATTTAGATGATTCTTTGATAATCGAAATTGCGTATTTTGCTTTTCTGCGATTTGGCAGTGGTGTGGTAGGTGTGGGGCACCACTAAAAAGTGAAAAATAAAAAACTTTTTACAAAAAAATACAACCGACTTCCAAAAAAAAACACTACAAAGTAAAAAATAACTTTAATTTCGGAAGTCGGTGTCAAAATACGAAGAAACGAACAAAAACACCGATTTCCGAAATTAAAGTTATTTTTTACTTTGTAGTGTTTTTTTTTGGAAGTCGGTTGTATTTTTTTGTAAAAAGTTTTTTTATTATATGTAGTGATACATTAATAGGTAAAAGGCAGCCTAAAGGCATATAATCCCGATTTTGAGGTTTATCTTGTAAGTATTTACTTTATTCAATTCGAAGTATGTAGGTCTCCAGTTCGGTTCGGTTTCTCTCTCCCTTTGTCTAAGAGAGCAAAGGCTTTTCGGGTGTCGCGTAATTCGAAAAATTAACTTGGTAGCTCCAGTTTTACATAGGTCCTGTATTTTTTTTTGTATGGGCAAGTATCATGCCTTTTCGCTCTGGGCGGTGAGGGGGGGTGTCAGACTCTTACTAACTACCCAAATGCCCTTTGTGAACCAGGGCCGCGGTGACTCTTTCGAACATTTTCGTAACCCTTTTTTTTCAGGTTGGGGAAATAATTGATTGACTCCTTCCGCTTTTGGCGGGGAGGATGTAAGTGTTTTTTTTGTGATGGGTTTGCTCTTGACTCTAGTCTTGTTCAGAGATGACAGAGACAAAGTCTACGATGGAGCGAGCTTACCCAGAAGGGGCCTGTTCGCTCTAACTTTGAAGAGTTTTTGTTAGTGTGAGATTCTTACTGACCACCTATCCGTGTTCCTCGACATTCTCTTTATGTTCCAGGGCCGCTATGACTCGAACAGTTCAGCAACCCTAACAGTACATACTTACCTACGACTAACAATTTGAAACAACAGAGTTATGTTAAAATGTTTATAGGAACAGTTTTGAAACTCCACACTATCACAGATGTAGGTACTTAAACATTTTATTTGGAAATAATGTTTAATTTCAATATTACCGAAGAGATCCCATAACTGTTTTATGCCTCTATGGTTCCTCATATAAAACCTTCACGCAATTTACAACACTATTTCAGAAAAAGCAAAGACTATTTTTACGTACAGCTAAGAGAAAAACTGGGCGGTATTTTGTTAGTGTTTTATAATAGATTTTATTATTTATATTAGAATTGTTTCTTCGGAGGACTTCGATACATCGAGTGTGGAGACATTTACGAACTAAACCAATGTGTTTGCATTAGAATAACATTTATTTATTGATTTATTTTATGATGTATGATAATGTCATGGTTAAGTGTGCAATAGAATTACGGATATTTATGTACTTGGTTTTTAGGATTCTGTAACCAAAGGGTAACCAACGGAACCCTATTACGTCCATCCGTCCGTCTGTCCGTCTGTCTGTCAGTGGGCTGTATCTCACGAACCTTAATAGGTAGACAGTTGAAACTTTCACTGACTGTGTATTTCTATTGTTGTTATGACAGCAAATAATACAAAGTTAGTGGATCCCTATAAGAAACGTGTTTTTTGTACGTTTAGGTTGATGTTGCGGAATTCTTTGTGTGAGAGTTCGACTCGCACTTGGCCTGGATGTTGTGTAAGTGTGGTGACTCTGTGGCATATTATCTTCTGAGTAAGGGCTTGATGCTCTCGATTTTCAATGAGAAGCGGGCCAAGTGGCTCACTGAGGTTTTAGATTTTTATTATTGTTGAGCTCGCCTCTGATCACAATCTCTGATGGTAGCATGGAGCACGATTTCCTGAAATAACCTTTTCACTCGTGGCTTTTCCATCAGTTCTGGGGCTCTGTACCCCAGAACTGATGGAAAAGGACCGGAACACAATAGTGGAATTTAAGTACACCTTCCGTTTCGCATCTTAACAAACGAATCACGTGTGTAAACATACAAACACGTAAAACATCTGTGTTTAGGCCATACCAATATTTGTTCCGATGTATGACACGTAAAGGCGGTATTGGGTCATCAAACAGTAGATTTACATACAGAAATAGGTACAGAATTTAGCGGCAAAATCGATTTTTCCGACACGTGTAGAGAAGACTCTGTATAGGACGTTTGACTTGGGTAATACACGATTCAAATAAAAAGTAACACAAAAAAAATTATAACTTTTTAAAACCTTATTTATTTATTTTATTATTAATGTAAAAGTACACACAAAAATAGTAAAAGTTAACATTATAAATATTAGTACAAAGGAACTGCTTATTTCTAACGAAAATTCTTCCAGAATACCTGCGACAGGAGAATTAATGTGAAAGAAATGTAGAAATAGTGTGTAAGAACAAGAGAAGAAGAGTATGTAAAGCCATAAAATTAAAGTTAAGAATAAATAAAAACGAAAAAATACTTATAAAATATATATACCTACCGATTACTGTATAATCTATACTAATATTATAAAGCAGAAGAGTTTGTTTGTTTGGTTGAACGCGCTAATCTCGGGAACTACTGGTCCGATTTGAAAAAATCTTTCAGTGTTAGATAGCCCATTAATCGAGGAAGGCTATAGGCTATTATATCATCACACTAAGACTAATAGGAGCAGAGCAGTAATGGAAAATGTGACGCAGACGACGTTGCGCGGGTCAGCTAGTATATTAATAACAATCATAGTTGAGAGGAGATGTAGTGCTCTTTGAGTCGTTCTTTTGTCTTTACCTAATCTTTTTGTGGTAATGTTGAACTATGTTGGCCATCATCATCATCATTATGAAAGGCCTTCACTGCTGAACATAGGCCTTTCCCAAGCAACTCTCTCTCGACCGGTCCATAGTGACCTTACAGTGGACTCCCGCAGCATTCACAGGTCCTCGATCAAATCTAGGAGATCATTATATCTGTAGGAGGCTTTCCAACACTGCGTCTCCCGGTACGCGGTCGCCACACAAAAACTTTCAGCTTCTCGGGCGAGGTTGCAGTACTGTGTGTTTTGACGAACAACAGCGACTGTCCGGCGAGCGAAATAATGCCTAAATTTTGATTGTTTTTTCTTTTTGGCGAAAACTGATAAAGAAGTTATACAATATGGTTTCAACATTTACTTCTATTGATATAACTTTTATATATATTCGTGATGAAATCTCTTAGCAGTACACGTTTAAAATTGTAATTTAGTGTTATGTTTGATAAAAAAAAGTATCGAGCCAATCATTCTAAATCGCGTTTCTATCTTTACGATTTACTTGAGGGTATGTTCAATTTTTATGTTATGATTTTTATTTATTAAAAAACTCATAATTAATAAGATTTACAGACGTTCAAAAATCTAAAAGTACTGCAACCCCGATGAAGACTACACTATGAAGTAATGCTTGAACTTAAACGCAATACAAGTAATCGAGTCGACTGATAATGGGCCCGCTCGCTCATGCAACGTAAACGCGGTGCAACACAACATGTAAAGCGCAGTCTTTTGTGCATTTCACTGCTCACTGGTGGGCGCGCCCCCCTGATTGGCCGACATTGGTCACCGGTCTTACACACGGAAAACTGTTGCGTCGAACATGTGTGGTTTTGATGGAGTACCTTGATTTTTTTATTGCATAATTCCAAGTAATTTAGCAACTATTTTTGAAACAGTGTCAAACACTGTGTCAAAAATACTTCCTTATTAATTCTTTTGATGATCGCTCGGATTTCCGCGGTCTCCAGACCACTCGATTAGATCCCGATCCGATCCGATTTTGTATCTTCTGATTTCTGATTTCAGGAATCGGCTAGACGCGTGAAGCTCAGGTCTAGTCGATGTAGCGTGGTTTGGGGCAGTTCATTGCCTAGCAGTGGACGTCTTTCAGATGAAATTATGACTTTAAAATTTCACATTTAACTTAGATATAAGAACGAGGTTTCGTTTGAAAGGCCTGTTATAATAGTATCACAAATTGTTTAACAATTGCATTAATATAAAAATATCTTGCATCACAAACTACGTGGTTGTATGTTACAGTTAAAATCGTCATGTACTGTGCGCGTGCGTCGATATTGCACGAGATAAAACAAAGTAGGCTGCAAGAAAGTGCGCCATATTGTAAGAGAGCACAGAAGGGCCTCTGGGCCTAGTGCGAGTTTTAAAACGACTTGATCGCGTTTATTCATGTACTTACTTACGTACTTCTACTTTACCTTCTATTTTTTCCTCTTTTTTAAATTGTAAATTTACGGTCTATAGAATACTTTTGAGCATTTCACCAGAGCAAGACTTAATTTGTTTAAGAGCGTTTGCAAAGCATTTACATATCAGTCGCGCACTTCTAATTCTCATGTTTTTGACATATACAGTCGCTCAGAGCAATTGGCAGTCAATTTATTTATTTATTTTTATAACAATTGCTTCCTACACTAACAGTTTGCACCAAAGGGTATAGCAAGCCAAAAATCTGTGGGTAGGCACACGTAAATATTACTTCTGGTTCCTGAGCAATTAGGGCGTTCATCATATCGGGGCATATCGAGCCGTAAGGGTACGTGACTGAATTGTTTGTCAGGTTCAGATATCTAAATCATTTTAAAGATTTCAATTGTCACCCCTTGCCCTTGAATGTTACGCCATATTTAGTATACTGTTCTAATTCCATAGTGGATTTATTACTTCTTAGACCTACGCCTGCAACAGTTTTTGGAGTTTTATTAAACAGATATTGAGTCACTCTTTATAAATGGCTCTTGGAACTTCTGTTGCACCCACTTGTGCCAAATAAGGGTTTACATTTATGGCTCAATCCGGAGTTCTTTGGTTCTTGGACCATGATTTCACAACGATATCGATGTAACAATATAATATCAATCAGTTCCATATGTGTACGCCAAAAACCAAATGGGGCCAAAGTTCCATATAAAATTTGTGACTTTTTATACAGTGTGCCATAAAATTGCTCAAAGATGACCACCATGAACGATTTCACTCGTTTCTTTCTTGTTACTTGTTACAATTTCTTTTTTCGGAACAATTTGGGAAGTTTAAAGTGGGACAATGTCATTAACTTGACGATAGTATGTCAATAGGCAACGGTCGTCACAGCTCGGTAGAAAATGAGGTGCATCGGAAACTAACACAATAATAATAATAATATAATATCCTTGGACATTTCACACAACGCCATATAGTCCCAAGCTAAGCAACCTAATGCTTGTGTTATGGTAACGAGATGGCTGATAAACTACTTATATACATTTTTTTTTGTAAATACATACATATTATAGATAGAAAAACACCCAGACTCGAAACAAATACTTGTAGGTCGTACAAATATTTGCTCCGTGCGGGAATCGAACCCGCGACATGCTGCGCAGCAGTCAATCGCTCAACCACTGCGCCAACCGTGTCAAGAACCGTGTCAAAAGAACAATGAATTTGAGGTAACGCGATTACGCGCCTAGAGGGAAGACACGAGTGACTAGAAGGCTATTAGTGTGGGTGGGCTGAACTTAATTTCTTTGGCTAATGGTTTGATTGGTTGTCGGTTAAAATATGCAGCAAGATTTTGTCACAAAAAATGAAGTATTTCAAAAAAAAAACCGCCGAATTGAGAACCTCCTTCTGTTTTGGAAATCGGTTAAAAATATAGTGTGAGTAGATACACGTTGTCTGTGAAACAAGATATGGGTTAAATAAATCTCAATTTAGTAGTTTTTTTTTAAATTCTATTTGGTATTTTCCATAGTAAAATGAAATGGGTGCTATTTTATTTATTTGTGTCCATGCAGTTCAGTGGGTTTAAAAGTGACTAAAGACGTCCAAAGCCTGATATAAAGCGGACGTCATACCACAAAGAAAAATTTCATCACCTTTCTCAAAATGATGAAAGGTGGTGTAATCCCGATATGATAGATTATTCACATTAATGTCACGTTCAATGTGCTCACATATCGTGATGTAGTAGTTAAAGCCACGTTCGAAAGAAATACCTTGATAAAAGTGCACAAGGCTACCAAGACTTTGTCCATCTGGCTGATCAGAAACTTGGATGTGTATAAGGATCTGGTATCATGTGGTATGTTCGAAAATGGCGAGAATTCCGATACTAAACCACTTGCTTACTCAATATCTTATTCCTAAATTTTCAACGATATTTGGACCGATATTATGTAGGCTATCACCATGAAGGACCTGCTCTCGACATAGTCGCTATCATAACGGAAAAAGCTTGTATTTTCAATTAATAACAAATTTTATAATTCAAGGTAGACATGACTTTTAATATAGGTCTTTTAGATTGAAGTTAAGTCGATTTACATTGATAGTTTCTGAAGGACAGAGACATCTGTCTGTCTGTCATCGAGCCAAGGCGGTAATTCACCTAAATAATTATTTTAGATGTATAAAAACCATATTTCAAAATACGAAGCAACATATTTTTTTTCAGAAATCTTCTTGCGACCACAAAGCTAAGTGTTTCATGTCTATCATGGTGTAGGTCACACTACGTCAGCTCGCAATTACGTGAAGTGGCCATATCTCGAGCTCGTCACGTCGTGTTGATAAGGTCATGTCCTAGAAAACACACCATTTCGCAACGTTGTTGCGATACAATATTGTTTTACACCAGATACATGGAAAACTAAATTATTTTTATGTCGCAAACATAGCAAAACGCGTAATATTCTCGAACGATTTACTTCACCTTGTAACTCTTTGGTTTTTAGTGTGATAAGTGCGAAGATTATAGAAGTGTTGCACCTTTGCTTGGCCATACATTAGATTAAGTTGACTTAAGCTTAGACTAGATTTACATGTATGGTCTTTTCGGTCAGAACTATCTTATAACCGTAAGACAGTTACTGTTACAAATTCAGCTTTTCCAGTCACAATTCGGAAATTCAATACATTTGTAGAAGACAAAGATGATAATAAATACTGTAACTAGGTAAACTGAGAAAACACATTTCTTCCAACAACTTTTATCCGTCAGTCAGATAAATAGAGCGAAAAGTCGAACAAAGAAGTAACGCTTAACAGTCATGTTCTACTGTTCCACTTTAGAAGCAGTGAAACTTAAACAATTTACTAAACCATGTACAAATTGTCAGACAACAATATTCCCATCTACAAGTATTTGACGGCGGTACTCCTAGACCATGTAGTGAACAATGAAAACTGACGGTCAACGATTCATATTTTTTGCTGAAAACTTCCCATCATTTACAAAGGCATCATACATCATTCAATATTACAAAGTAAGCTGGGGTTACTAAATAACTTAAAGATGTTTGCAGTTTTTGTTTAGTTCATACGCGGTCAATCACATCAGAAAGATTTTCTTGTTTTGTATTACGTAGACGATACAGTATCTCATTTAATCTGCACGTTTAGGTTATTTACCCAATTGCATAGTTTGAAAGGCGTTTACCAGTCAATTCTACCCGGCTGCCCCCGCAGGAAGGCTATGTTTTGTTTACCCTCTTAAGTTTGCCAGATGTTTTTGAATTGGAAGAAAAGATAACAATTCCATTTCTGAAAATTCAATAATTCTTCTGAGGGCCAATTCCACTAATTTTTAAACAACGTACGCATTCGCATCTCAGTCGCAATCTGTCAATACGGCCTCAATTTCGAACGTTGCTTTTTGAAAATTGAAAATAACAAGAAAAAGAACGACGTTATTTTGTTTTCTTTTAGCAGCCTTATCTTTGACTAGAGTTCAAGTAGTTCCATTTTCCAGCAAGCCATCAAATTCGCGAGTCATTTCGTCAACAATAGTGTTGTGATTGTGCCAAAATTGTCCACTCTTGGTTTCGACAATAATGACGCATAAGTGCGACTTTCGCTAGCCATCTTTATGTCATTGGGGCATTTCTTTCGAGGTCGCAATTATGTCATTACCCCCGAAATGTGACTGTGCGTCGTTGTTTTTTTCATGGCCATAGTTTGACAATAGCTTCAAGTGTGTGGTTTTCTTAGAGCTTTTAGTCATGTTCTGTTTCTCAGACGAATTTAGGTTGTGGTCTAGTGAGTATATGCTTGAAAAGCGTTTGCAAGCATTAAAATTCAATTGAATACTGGAAGGAAAATCATCACCCATGCATTCTGAAATACCCTTGGTTACCACGTTCATTCATACAACCTAACTAGCCTGCAATAGACAGATGTAACTTATGTAGCTACTAATAAAAATTAAATAGTAATGATATATTATTAATAACATCCTACAGCAGTCATAATAGTACAGGGAAGAAATTACGACGGATGTCGAGGTGACCAACTAATTATTTCTATAAAAACTAGCCAAGCCCAAGTCTTTATTTATATTCAGTGGGAATGTCTACATAAGCGTTGGCTATAATCCTTTTGAACATTATTATGTAAAAAAAATAATCTAAAATCATAAAAGATCTTTTGACGGGGTTGTACAACCAAAGAAAGATGACAAGTCAGCAAAGAATGCAAACGTTTAGTTTGCTCTAAACAAAGGCTCTACAGCTTTAGAAAGTAAAATGATAAAAGAAAGACCTATTTGATTCCGGTCTTCACCTTAGTAGAAACGGACCCTATAAAGATAATAATAAGCAAGAAAGGCATTCACAAGGTGAGCCTAACACTCAGACTACTTATTCCTGACCTCTGTATAATTATATCATATGTGTTTGAAGTGCATGCATTTTTGCACGCTCCACTGAAATCATAGACATAATCATAAGGTAGAAGTGGCCGCTTAAACTGACGTGTCGGATTATGTTTTATAATTACTGCTGGAATAATTATGTTAAACTTAACCTACGTAAACGTGAAGCGATTAAAAGTTATATCGAAATATTGGGTTTTGACTAGTCAACTGATTGGAAAGATGTAACTGCAGGATAGGTTTTTGTATCTAGGATTGTAGGACATTCAATTAATAATAATAATAATATCGTTGGACATTTCACACAACGCCATATAGTCCCAAGCTAAGCAACCTAATGCTTGTGTTATGGTACCGAGATGGCTGATAAACTACTTATGTACTTTTTTTTTTTGTGAATACTTACATATTATAGATAGAGAAACACCCAGACTCGGAACAAATACTTGTAGGTCGTACAAATATTTGTTCCGTGCGGGAATCGAACCCGTGACATGCTGCGCAGCAGTCAATCGCTCAACCACTGCGCCAACTGTGTCGTCAAAGCCAATTAAAGAAAATACTAGTAATTTAATTCAAACATTGTTTGAACCGTTGATCAAAGCATTAAAGAAGAAGACCGAATATAGTTACTTCTACGAACGTTTAACTTATTTAAAATCGTTAAGAAAATAAATGACCAATATATTAAAAAAAAAAACAAATAATATAAAAGAACGTAAATGAATATTGAAATGTAAACTCCAGTCCGCATCGAAAACTAAGTTCCATGGGTGGGTACCTGACAAGTACCCTTTTCTTTTGCATAATATTATTCCATTAATATTTATAATATTAATCGATGAAAAAGAAACGCTAATTTTAATCCCAACTGCCTCAGTTTCCTTCCACGTTTCCGCAGAGATCTATCGCTACACGCGGATGCATTGGTAAATAGAAATCAGTGTTAACAAGTAATTTTATTACAGCGATAAACCTCTGGATATTGTGCTCTAACTCTCTTAGGCTTTCTAAGAACATTTCTAGTCAATAAATAACTACGATATACAAATGCTGTTTAAATGTCTCTATTGTAGGTTATTCTAATTCCTTTGTGTAGCATGTACCATTGTACCTGGGTTTAGTGTTGGTTAGTGACTCTGTTTCCCCGGGAACTGGATTGGAATGACCTTATCTGGTGGCTGGTAGGTTGTGTGAAATTATCGAATTTGAACAAATTTTTAAGATTTACTAAGACTTCGGTTCACAATTTATCGACGCAGAAATTGTAGGGAGAACAAACAAAAAAAAAGTAAATTAATATTTAAAGTCGTCTTTAGATTTATTCCTTCTTTTAAAGCCAATTAAAAATTGGCTAATAAGTTACTGAACAATTTCTTACTATAATTACACAAAAACCAAGTACCAAAGGGCCAATGGCCTGTCTCGGAAAATTCCAAAAGTGAGGAAGGAGATAACGTATTAGATTTTCTATATTTAAGTTTACTAGTGAACTCTTGAACTGCTAACGATTTCAAATTCCGTAGGCAACTATTTCAACTTCCGTATTTTCTATTACAATTATCTAATATTGGTTCAAAGTAAATGATACAATATGCCTTTCTCTTTATTGATTGTGATAATTAAATTTGCGATTAGTGTTAATGTACTATTATGTTTGCTCGCTCGCTTCAAATGTTTAATTCTGGCTTGTTAAGATCATCATTTTTGTCAGTCTATCTTGTAGGTAATAGTTGTTTAGTGCTTTATTAACTTTTGAACGCATTAAGAATTTTGCATTAAACAGTTCCGGGTTCCAGATTTTATAGCTATAATCCCGGTCTAGTTTCAACATCACTAGTAAGTACTGACACACTCATTACCGCGACCTGTGTGGGAATTGTCTCTGCTAGGAAGCAGGGTCATTGACCCCAAGTGCACTGACGCGGCGCGTCATACGGATGCGCTTGCGCTGCACAATCGTGCCTTGTGAAGTTGTGACTTTTTTGTACTAAAGGTTCGTTTATTGAACTTTGAGTGCCGATTGATTGTAGGGAGCTGTTTGTAGGCATGTTGTTAATGTTAGAAAATCGATTAAGAGACTTGTATGATGTGTTTTTCTGTTGTAATAATACCTTGCCGTGCTGTACTTTCTGGCTATAACATTAACATCAACATGTTGAGCGATGCAAAAAGTAACTTTTGGTTGCTTACTTTGACATAAACGCCGACACAAAAATGTTTTCGAGAGTTGTACCTAAACCAGAACACCAAAATGGTTATGTTCATATTGAAGGCCGGTTTAGGATCAGCTGCTTTTGTCCAGTCATCCGCAAAATATTTTGAAAACAGAACACTTGAACAATTCGCCAATAGACATTCAATACCAATATCTCAAGCCCTTTAAGGTCATTGGCTCCATTTCCGATTGGTTGGACCATGGTCTGTGACTCATACTTCCCGTTGTACGCGATACTAATTTACCGGTGGGCACGGAACAACTGTCCTTATGAGCAAAACGGGTTGTTCTTAAACGTGCGATATTTGCTTGGAACAATGTGTTGGTGGTAACTTTATGGGCTTTAATTTGAGTGGTTGTCTGGGTGTTCTTGTGAGTCAGATTTTGTACTTGTATTGAACACTAAGTAGTTCCAGGATTAAGTGTTTGTATATAAGCTGCTACTTCTGGTGATTGGAATTCTTGCCAGAATTTTGTGCCTTTTCTTTGCAAGTTGGGAATAAGTTTGTTTACGTCAGGTGCCATTTAAGATACAACTTAAAATTTTGTTTCAGCCTAGCGGACTGTGCATTAAAACAATTCACTCAGTTGATTCCAGGTCCACAGAAACCTTAGGTATTATTGGTAATTATTTGCTTGTTTGCACCATTCTGTTGTGTGTACTGATTTTACCAACTACAGATCCAAATAATTGCAAATCTAGTTTGTATATCCTTTAATGAAAATAGCAAAGTGAGAGTATGTTTTACATCGTGCCGAGCAAGAATTCAACTTTTACTAACTTTCCTACTACCGGTGGCATCTAGTAAGCTAATAACATTACCAACACTTCCTTAGTTCTTTACTCAAAGAAGGTTCCATTGTTTCAGAGCGATGTTGCGGTGGAAGGGTATACTGAGGTAGCCGGCAGATGGCAGCAGTCAGCGCGGCGATGTTCCGACCCGGGGGCGGTCTCGACCCCTCCTGCTATGCCACGCAACGGGTAAGTTCCGCTACTAAATCATAGATGACTCTTTAATAAAATAGACTTACTGTTTTTGTATGGAATTTAACTACAGTGAAACTATGATTTTAATTCAGTTAACGTAGTTTACAGGGTTAATACTTAGGAGTACTAGAGTAGTAGTGCTTTCAGCAGAGCAATTCTCAGATTTTAAGGAGTTTTGGCATTTGCATCATAGAATATGCAGATGCTCCTTTCGACAGATTACCATCTGTCCGAAACTACTCCAATTTCACCACATTTTAATGTTTTCATATTGATTGTCACTGAGATGATAATGCGACTTGAATTTGAACGCTTTTTAGTAGATACGACAAATAATCTTCAGTTACAAGGAATAATGTTACCGAGAGTAGGTAGCAGTACCTACTACTTTCAGAAGTGATATTTGACCTTTGCGTGCGGCTTTAGTGGATACCTACTTAACTTGACTTTTAACCCTGTCATGGTTACTCGCCATTACGGAGAAAAATTGCCTTTGGCTATTGCAATGTCAGAGATCGTTTTACGGGTGGACCAAATGGACGGTATTTTCTGACGGTTGAGAAAAAAAATTACTTTGTCGAAAAACCTGACCGCTAAAAAAAGTTAGTGGCATCGGATCTGGGATTGCACTGCATCAGACTGCTTGAAAAGTATATAGGAACTTTTAAGTCGTTTTATGCGGTCGGGTTTTTTGACAAAGTCAAATTTTTTACTTCCTACATTATAGTGACTAACATTTTTGGAATGGTGTCCGCAAGCCCTTTATTTTGATACCCCACTTGATAGGTTTTGAATATTCCTTTTTTTTAGTTTATAGACATTGCATGGCGCCAAAAATCCGCCATTTTGTTTTTATTAATATTTTATATAATCCAGTGTCACTCGCACAGTAAATAGAAATGTAACGACACCTCTCAAGCTGAACTCCATGGAGCCGTATAGGCTGCAGAGCGTGCTAAGCAATCGAAAAACATAACCCTCCTTCTGGCTCAGACGGGTAATAATGCTACTGCTTAGATATCTATGCGAACCATACAGGTCAGTTATGAACAGATAAACTGTCATTATAATCTAGTTAAGATGATATTTCCGGCTTCCGGATAACTTGACATCATTAAAATTACATATTTGGATAGTCATAGCTACAAAAGGCGTAATAGGCAGATTTGCGGTCCTTTGTGCCAAGAAATCTTAATTAATTGAGCGTAATTATAGAAATAAGACTATGATGAACATATTCCTATTTTCAGTATGCAAGTGCTTTTGGTTTTTTGAGCCTATACTGTCCCAGTGCTGGGCAAATTTCATCTTTATTTTTAAGCACTTATAACTTAGCTTATTATAATAATACTTCGAAACAATATTCTGACCGTATTAAAGCTCCTGAAGCCATATTTGTGTTGATGCACCAAAAATGTTTTAATATTAATACTGCTATTTGTTCAAGTACGTCCTTTTACAAACAAACCGCAGTACTTTCCCCTTCCCACTCCGTATTTTTGCAAATACACATTGTTTTTTCAACCGACTCTTCAGCGTATCAGCATTAGCTGACATAACCGTTCTGCATAAGTCAACAAGAATGCTTAAAATGACGCTCCGTTATTTTTTCCTTGCATAAAGGAAAAATATCCTTGGTTTTGTTTTGTTTGAAAAGAGTTTGTGAAGTGCATTCTTTATTACTGTAAAATTATTTTTTAATATTAAATACACAAGTTAATTGAAATTATGGATCGACGGAGATCCGAATGTACTACAATAACAACTCAATTTGAGCTCTATCCTTGACCCAAAGTTTTATGTTAGCACATAGTACAGAAAAACCCAAGTCTTAGTTATTATCATCTAATATCTACCTAACCACATAATGGTAAATATAAAATAACCGCACATTTTCGCTTCTCAAGGATTTTTCATAAAACCTTATTCGGTAACATTAGCTTGTGAGTCTGTTGTGCTTGTAACATTCAAGTTTGTTGTAAGAAAATATCTAAGTGGTTTCAGTAATACTACATATACCTGTAGAATCTATACAAAAATTTTATTTGTGCGGTTAAGGAAAGGAATTGTCTGCCGGAGTCTGTGTTTCTTGATAGCTACAACCAGAGAATTTCAAGTCAAATGTGAATAAGTTGCTTATAGACTCCGTCGTAGACCACATCATCGCTTTCATGAGGTTTTCAGGTGAGATTGTGGTCCAACGTGAGCTTATCAGTCATATTAAGCCTATGGCATTAAGTCCGCCTCTGTACTTTTTTTTGTGCTGAAAGTGTTAAATAAACAAAGTAAAAAGTTTTACACCACGTTTCATAGTTATCTCTGTCCTAACTGAGTCTTAAATGTTATTTCAATAAGCCAAAAATTTGTACCCATAGTCCATTTGAAATACTACACATAGCACATTTTAGGCACCCCGCTTCTTGTTGTTCCCTGTGACGTTTCACAAAGCCAATATGGCGGATGTTTGTCCCGCCATAATGCACGTGTAATTGCCGTTACTTGGGTCAAGACTTGAACTGAGATATTTACACCTTGCGAGTATTGACGATTTTCATATCCATTAAGTTTTCAAGTTGGTCCTTAGGTCCAAGGTAATGTTTTAAAAGATAGCTTGTGAAATCTCGTGCTTTAAGGGTGTCTTTTGTTTGCGAATAATAATTATGTTAAATCCTAATATAGAAAATTCTTCTGTTTCTGACTAATTGAGTGACTTACAGACCCGCACAGCCGAAAGTTGGAAACAACTGGTCGAGAAAGCTGACATTTGGCATGTACGTTTCTTGAGGAGTGTAGGGTAGACCTAAGAGAGAGTTTCCCAAATCTCCTACGGGGACGGAATGAAACGGTATATACGTGTACACAGTCTAGCGCAAAAACTAGTAACTACGTATTAGACTTTCTAGACAAAAGTTATTTTTATTTAATTTTTAATATTGGACATGTGTTTGACAAAAATGACCAAGTCAAAATCAAGTATTAGAAAAGTAAAAATAGTATTTAAACCTTCAGCTTCTAGAAGTTGAACTCTGCATAACACTGAATTATACATAACAAATTCACACCGCTCAACAAAGACAAAAACAACGTTATCACCTGGCCAGTTAAACAAGCACTAACATCAATAAGAACAATCAATCTTCAATCAGCAAAGGCGAAAGCCAGCCAAGTAGCAATAAATAAAATCACACCACGCAAAGAAACCTCTCATAAACGCATCTTAAGACAGCTCCATTGTAACTGCAATTATCTAGTTGAAGACTAAGATGGATCTCGCAGATAGCTACCAGTATAATATCGTGCGAACATCGGTAATGAATGCAAAAATGTTTTCAATTGAAAGAAAAGTGAAAATTTTCTAATCGCAAGTAAAATGGGCACGGAAAAAGCTGTGGAGCGTGTGTGTTGTGTTGTGTTGTGACTTGTTATCGCACTTTCTCTCGTTGTCAGTGTGTTATAGGTAAGTGATTTCGCGATGGTAAACGGCAAATTGACTGTCTCACAGTAAAAGACAAATTGGTTTTGTCTTCATTCAGGCTTGTTAAGATTTAAGGGTCCATTGGGTGGAACAGCTAAGCTTACTTTAGTTCTTATTGGCGGTGAAAATCATGCAAATTATACATCCTGTTACTCAACATTTAATTTTGTTCCATTGGCGTATGAGACTATTTCATATCGGTGAATTGACTGCGAATGTGAATGGTGAGACGAATTGAGAAAGAAGAAAGAAAATTAAAGAAAGGAAAAAGTTTATTTGCGCCAAGTATGACGCATACCACAAGTATAAGATGGCAGTGGCAGTGCCAGATGCTTCTTCGATCAAGCCCTTGATCCAGCTGCCCAACGAGAACCTCTTGAGATGTTGATCGTAGCTCTTGGCAATTATTATCATTATTAATGTAGGATAACAGGATCTAACCAATGACGTATTACATATAGACACGTCATAAACCAACATCGCGGCGCTTAAAAACGGCGAAAATACTAGATAGCTACTAATACGCATGAAGAAAGGGAAAGAAAATATGTCACCGTACGGCGGGATGCCTGTTGCTAGAGGGAGATAAATATACATCTTCAGTTACGTCACAGGATAAGTAATAGTCAAATTGACATCAAAACAAACGTAGTGTCGCGCGACAAGTTGGTGCGTAACTAAGAGCGATGTGGCCAATTGGCTTCATTTCATGTTGTCATTTTAGAGTGCGGACAACGTATCTATAGTTTTATATATCACTAGCTTCTGCCAGCGGCGTCGCCCGCGTGATCCCTAGGGAACATATTCCCGGGATGAAAAGTAGCTTCTGTGCTATTCCAGACTATAATCTATCTTTGTTCTAAATTTCATTAAGATCCGTTTAGCCGTTCTGGCGTGATTGAGTAACAAACAACCAAACTTTCACATTTATAATATTACTCGTTTGGTGTAAAGCGAAATTATAACCATCTTCCCCTCGACATTATAATTATGATGTTGCAAACTGTCGTAAGTCGTTTTCCGAAGCTATTCGCTAGCCTCTAGGCGCCAAGCTAGCCGCCTGCCTGTGCGTTCGCGACCACAAAAATAATCCTTATATATTCAGGATTCACGCGCGATGGCTTATTATTAGCGTTTTTCATGTATAACTTTGGTGTTTCTATACCGATTTCTATGATTTCTTTTTTATGGAATAGTTAATAATGTTAACTTTTATTAATGTTAATTAGGGACGACTGAGAGTTTTATAAACGTAAGAGTAGACAAATACAATCAGAAAGCTTCGAACTGCTAAGCTATCGGGAGTTACACGTGTTATTGTTCGTCAATCATAAAAGATAGACATATGCTGTCGTTGGATATTTTTTACATAATTTTAAGGAGAACATTTCCGTCATACATGATTTCTGTGTAGCTTTCACCATTAAGGTTGCACACGCGACGGAAGCTTAAAAAATGGAGTAACTTCTCCCGTTTTCCCAACATTTCCCTTCACTGCTCTGCTCCTATTGATTGTAGCGTGATGAAAAGTATACTCTAACCTGCTCAGGAGTATGAATATTAATTGTACCAAGTTTCATTAAAATCCGTCGAATAGTTTTTGTTTCTATAACGGTTATACAGACAGACAGACAGACAGACAGACAGACAGACAGACAGACAGACAGACAGACAAAAATTGTACTGATTGCATTTTTGGCATCAGTATCGATCCCTAATCACCCCCTGATAGTTATTTTGGAAATATATTTCATGTACAAATTGACCTCTGTACAGATTTATTATAAGTATAGAAGATAGATAGATATATTGGATATAACGACGACAATCCTCTTTTCAACCCACAATACATTTCCTTTACTATAGTGCTTTAGACTGGCCACTGCGGTCCAATGCGGCATCATGAATGTCCTGACTTAGTGCTTTGCTAAACTGGGTCCCCGAAATAGGAGCAAAGTGTAACGTGATATTAGAAGTTATACCTCGTCGCGAAAGCTTGCAAAGGCACTTGTCTTGTGTGGGTGTTGATATACCTCTAAAAATTTATTAAAATAGTATTACTTCAAAGACCAGCAGGCATTTTTGCCAGTCATCGGGCATCAATCAAAGACATCAACAATTTATGAAAAAATACCCTAAAAACATCTAAAAAAAGAAATTGCTGTCGCCATTTTACCAAGCTGAACGAGTGCTGCTGTGCTCAGGTTTTTCATGACATTGATAGTCGTTGAAGATTAACCCTGTGTAGGTAAAATATATATAAATTAACTAACATACATATATAGAGGCCTTAACATATTTTATGACTGACTGCTGTCTATTTTTTGGAAGATTTAGGTACTGGTCTCGGGTCAGTTAATAATATTTTTAAAGTCTGAACTTACTAGTACAAAAGAAACAGCAAATAAACTGCAAAAATTATGTCAAAAATAATGCACTGAATAAAATATGAATTTCCAGCAAATCTCGTGTGCTACATCACATATCTGTCGACGTTTTCTCGCATTAAAGTCACGCTTGAAACGTTTATATTTTAATAATGGCGGTCGAATATTTAATTTGCAGCGTTTAAACTTTATGACGTCACGTTTTGAGGATAAATATTTTACGCATGTTATTTTTCGTGAGCTCGCTTGGAGGCGAGTTCATTTTCGTTTCGGATTGGATTTGATATTTCTCTCATGTTTCGACTTTTGGCGCATTCTGTAACGATACTAGTTAGATAGATTATTTAGATAGATTGGCGGTTTTACGTACGTAAAATCAACAGCACTTTTAAAATGCTTACTTTTGAAATCTTTTGACAACGGCATTGATATTTTTTTTACAGGTGAGTTGAATTAATAATACTGATTAAACAAAAATAGCCAAATCATGGCAATAGAATAGAATAGAATAATTTTATTTCAGACCAGAGTCCATAGGGTTAGGTAATAACAATTTTTACTTAAAATTCTATTGTTAGTAGGTAACAGACACATAAACACATAAAATATAAAATTAAATTCGGTGTGCAGCCGCATTCACCTCCGCAACATCGGGGAATCCCACCGATTTGCAATACACTGAGAATACTGTTGGTGCGCGCGCATTATCATGGATGCATTCTGACTAAACATAAGGCTTTTACCTCGGTCAGAGGGTATGCATTACTATTCAACGTGACAGTGCCACCAGTTTTTTTGGCTCACTAACAGTTGACAGCAATGCGGACGATTTTTTGTGCGCCCTGTTATAGTCAGAAGTTTTTAATCATAAGTCATCATCATCTGCCTAGCCTTTTCCCAGCTATATTGGGGTCGGCTTCCAGTCAAACCGGATATAGCTGAATACCAGTGTTTTTATGTGGAGCGGCAGCCTACCAGACCTCCACAACCCATTAACTGCGTAACACGGTATTTCTTGGTAAGACTGGAGTCAGATTTACTGGTTTCTGACAATCCGAAAGCCGGGATCAACGGCTTAAAGAGCTTTCCGAGGCACGGAGGAAACTTGGTATGTTAAGATGGTCACCCATCCATAAACCAACCTTAGCAAGTGTTGCTTAACCGTAAAGATCGACCCGTGCGGCTGTTATTATTTAGCCACGAGCTCCTCCTAAGTTTTTTAATTATAAGTGCAGATAAATTATTTATCTCTATTTCTGATTTAGTCACAAGTTCCACACTTATTTGTCCATGTCACAAATACTTAAAACACGTAGGGACATTTTTTAACTGACCAATTTTAACATTTAGCTTACCTCGAAGATCTGAATCGATTCTCATAATTCGATTGGCTGCTGAACTAATGCAAACTAGACGCAGTTATGCATAACATCGATACATTATTACAATGACTATGATTACTTATCGTGGCCTTACTTTCGATAGATCTCAATAACGCTCTCAGAGTTGAGCCGTTTATTTTAACATCACGACTTGTCTTGTTTTAATGAGGTCAGAGTTACAAAGGATTATCGATCAGAAATTGCTGTTGAGAACTTTGAGATAGATTTTTAGAGCGGTTAAGACAAGGTTATTTTCGTTTCGCGTTAAAAACGAAACGAAACGAACGAAATATCTATCATAATTATTTCGTTCGTTTCGTTTCGTTTTTCGTGGCTAAATAATAACAGCCGCACAGGTCGATCTTTGAGGTTAAGCAACGCTTGCCGAGGTTGGTCTGTGGATGGGTGACCATCTTAACATGCCGAGTTTCCTCCGTGCCTCGCAAAGCACGTTAAGCTGTTGGTCCCGGCTGTCATTCAGATATCTTTGGCAGTCGTTACGGATAGTCAGAAGCCAGAAAATCTGACCCCAGTCTTGCCAAGGAGTACCGTAATACCCAGTTAATGGGTTGTGGAGGTCTGGTAGGCAGCCGCTCCACGTAAAATACTGGTATTCGACTGAACCCGCTTTGACTGGAAGCCGACCCCAATATAGTTGGGAAAAGGCTAGGCCGATGATGATGTTAGATAGATATTTTTATTGATTAATTCATTAATTTTATTAATCACTAACTTTCGCCCTCGACTTCGCTCGCGCATGTCTCGTGTTTTTCCCGTTCCCGTAGGAATTTCGGGAAATCCGCTCTTAGTGCTCCCCTACAGATTGTAGGGAAGCTACGTACCATTTTTAGCTTATCACGACCAGTAGTTTCGGCTGTGCGTTGTCTGTCAGTGACTCAGTTACGGAAGAATTTTATATATTAGGATATAATATAATATGTGTAGAAGATAGAAATATATTAAAATAAAAAGACTATGTAGATGTTTATTTAATTAATGACTTTGGTGAAAATAAACTTCATTATTATCCAAAAGCAGGTTAAGCAGTTGGTATCGGTTGTCATTTCTAGATCTTTGGCCGTCACTTCGGATTGCCAGACGCCAGAAAATCTGACACCAGTCTTGCTAAGAAGTCTTGCTGTTACTGCGTTGAGGAATTGAAATAGACAGTCGCTCTACGTAAAAATCGGCACTCAGCTGCATCCAGTTAGATTCAAGCCCAAAATTGGGAAAAGGCTAGGCAGGCGACGATCTCAGATAGTAAATAATTTGAGGTCTTGCACGCAAAACTGCTGACAAAAGATGATCAGAAATAGTTGAATCTCAGTACAAAAATCCAGTTATGTATGCGGGGTTCGTGTTCTCAGAAAGTTTGTTACATCACTTACAACCTGAAAAGTCTGTTAGGTCCGGTAAATCCTCTTAGTTTCACTAATAATAAATGAGTATCTATTAGTATACCTCAATTTTAAAATAACTATAAACACGATCACATAATTCCAGCCACAACTAGTAGTAGCGCCTAGGGTCACTTGGCAAATTAACTGCATACTTGCATAACAAACTGGCATGTTATACGGAATTCACTTTCCTCTCGGAATGCCGTTTATGGCCTGCAGTAAGACGGGGTGCTGAAATGTGAGCCGAGTTGCTAATTAACGTAGAAGAAGGTGTTAATAGGAAATTAATTAAAGTAGAAGCAAATAAAGCCAATATAGTGGTCTGAGATGATCTCGCGGTGGTAGTTGAGGCGGGGTGTTTGGGGAAACCTAAATACTACGTATGTTATTCGGACGTCCTTCGTCTGGCTGGTGTTATGAATGTGATAGAAAACTTGATCGAGGTAACCCTTTAGCATATTGTTCATCTACCATCGGACATCTAGACGCACTGCTAGTTGCCATTCCTTCTTTGGTGCCATTCCACCAATTTGCATTCAGCGTTTCCAAACGTCTTTTATAATGCGCGCAGCAAAGGAGTGTAACTCTCTACCTACGTCTGTGTTTCTAAACAAAATCAACCGTAATCTTTTCAAAATTAGAGTAATTAGAGTGAACGAGTTTCTTCTAAGTAAGCTTACCCCATCGTCGACCTTGTCTCTGTCACCTCTGACTTAGACTAGAGCAAACCCATCTTTAAGTAAATAATAAAAAAAATCAATTTTCGCAATTAGATTTTTTTCTATGCAGCACTATCTAGTGCTTCTCAGGGGCCCAAGTCTGCTATTTTTATAATTTTGTCATTCCGACACGATCCCATTGTCATTTTGCTAAAAGTTTGTAATCTGCTAAATTCATAATGGCACGGTCACTGGCACGTCAGTGGCCGGTCACTGGCACGTCAATGGTATCGTAATTGAATTGTGGTATGAATGCCGTATTGCCATTATTATAAAACCCAGCATTTATTCATGCCAGATTTTATTTATATTCAGTTTTACATTATTATTATTTATTAGTGTTATAAGCAATCTGAAGTAGTGAGAAGTGCGTAAATACTAAATCTGTCATTATGTACGAGAATACCATTCATATGGCTTTCTTTCAATGGCGTGTCAGTGGTTGATCATTGGAATGTCATTATGATGCCATTATGCTAGTAGATTACCAAACTTGTCAAAATCAACCATTTTGAAATCAGTGATCGACCATTCTGACACTATTGTAATAGCAGACTCGGGCCCCAGATCTTTCTCGTGCAGTCCTGTAACGTTCGATTTCACAAGAAGTTATTCAGGATTCGTGCTTTCATCTATGTCACTTTATGTTGATGTTATTCTGCCAAAAGGATCTGGCTGGTCGGGTGTTTGTTGCTTGACCCGCGCTTTCTGTCATTTTGCGTCCAATTGTACGTGTCTTAGCAGATTTCACTGAGTACTGTCGGGCGGATTCAACGCTTGCCAATGAGTATAGAAATTAGGTCAGACTAGGTACGTACCTTTGCAATGCTTTAATATGATCATGGTACATTGAGATTTATATATCACTAGCACTTCGCCCGTGCCTTTGTCTGCGCAGTTGTAGTACAAACATTTTCACATGCCCTCAAAGGTTGAATGTCCAAAAGCTCCTTATCCTTATGCTCAGCAAATTTTCATGTTGCTAATCCTAGTAGCTTAGTCTGTGTGTTAGTATGTCCGACAGTCAGTTTCCCTTCATGTGTAGGTACTCGTGTAGATACATAACAATGCTTGAAGCTTCGTAGTAAAATCATTTACCGCTCAAAATTCAGTTTAAATAATTAAATCACAACAAAAACGTAATCAGCACCATAATATCCCACAAATTTATCATATTACTGATAATTAAAATCATAATGATCTATTTCGTTTCAATACACGTATGCATGGCTAGTTCAGATGCCACGCTGAACAATTAATTTTAATTTCATATTATAAAATGGGTCAATTACTACCGGTCCCTACCGGTAGTAAAGTAGCAATGCAATATCGAGGGTCAATAACCCCTGTTATTGACCCTCGATATTTCATTGCTACTTTTGGAAAAAAACCCCTGTAAATTGAAACTACCCTGTAATTGAACATCATTAACCAAAAGTAACACAAGTATATGATTTGATTGATGTTGAAAGAAAAATAGACTTTGAATTTAAATCAGAGTTATATCATGCAAACACAAGGTTAAGTAGGTAACAATAATTAATATTAAGAAAGAAGAAATATTGAAAAGAAAAAAAAAACATACATAATGGCCCCGGGTTAGCAACTATCTCGGAGTTAAACACAATAATGGTTTGTGGAAGCGGGTCTAAACAGTACGAAGTAGTCGAATACATCAAATCTGTGATTGAAATGAAATATTTGCATCAAATTGCATCAGACTTTAAAAGTGATTTGTTTCGTGTGGTTGGTTAAAGTGCTCTACTTCGACAGTCATCTTGATCAATTCTCAGCGAATCTTGGATGCCATAACAAACCACAAGGGAAGTAGGTTAACCAGGACCGAATAATAAAAATAAACGATAGAAGAGAGGTACCAAGGCCGTTGGGATCGGCATACAAATTTTAATGTGGACGTAGTGCACTTTGATGAACATACTACATCCTAAATTCTTAAAGTTCTCTAGCGTGTCATTAACAATATTAGAGTAGGTATTTGACTTGTCATTTTCGAGTAAGTTTTTACTAACCTTAACAAACAAAATCCGCACAGGTAGTTCAAAATTGTTCATTGAACTTCAGAAATTAGTATGTTAGACAGATATAAATATCAATGTACTTACAGAAATGAACCGACAAGAAAACAATCCGTACACACAAAAATACTGATTACTGCCAAAATTCACATATTACACTGAGGGTAAATCCAAAACTACACGTAGAAAGTCAAAATGTTTGAGATGTATGTAATCAGTAAACGGTCTTCACATATAAAAAGTACAGTTTCTATGCATCCAAAATATTTTTGACCAATGTTATTGGTCCTAGCTTATCGCGTGTGAATAAATTCTAAATAACTCCAGGTTGTGCACGGTTTAATTACGATTCAGTTATTTTTTAAATGGAAATCGGTTTAGTGAATCAAATGGAATTGTTGGTTTAGATTTTTTAATTGGTGCCAACGTTGTAGTGTTTTGCTGTTTTGTTTTCATTTTATTTCTGGGCTGAAAGTTTAATGTTTTGATGGTTTGATTTGTTATATCGTATTGACGTTAATTTTTGGTTTAGGCGTTAAAATTTATCATTCGATGTAGTTTTTGTATAGTTGTCAGACACACGATTCTCCGATGAATGGTCCGCAGACTGACTGTTTCACTTTTTGGTGGTTCGCCGATGAAACGATTCACGAATATTTATAACTACCTGACCCGTGCAACGTCGTCTGCGTAACATTTTTCATTACTGCTCCGCTCCTATTGGTCTTAGCGTGATGATATATAGCCTATAGCCTTCCTCGATAAATGGGCTATCTAACACTGAAAGAATGTTTTCAAATCGGACCAGTAGTTCCTGAGATTAGCGCGTTCAACTAAACAAACCAACAAACTCTTCTGCTTTATAATATTAAGTATAGATTCATTTCCAATAACTTGACATGACAAGTCTTGATTGAGGATAATTACACCAATTTTTGCACGGCCCGGAAACTGAGTCTAAACAAAGATTTGTGTTGCCTATCCAACAGTGACTTATTCCATTGCATCATAGTTCCATTTCACAAAGAATAGGTAATCCATTACAAAATGGCCGCCACTGCAATCCCAGAACCGCAACAACTGCACAAACCGACAAACGTTTACTCTTACACAAATACCGGTAATCAATCGGATGACATAACATTCAATAACAGAAGACACATGTAGATACCCACCCAGTATTAAGTATCAATAAGCGCTGAACACAAAAGCGCGCATACCATGCTTACGCAATAGATGGCGTGAAAGGCGCAGGTGCGCGCGCGCCGTTTATCACCCAATCGCTTTCCAATTTTGTATGCGAAATATATGGATGCAGAAGGTTAACTCTATAAATGATTAATCTTCTTTAATTAGACTGTTGATGTAACGCAACAATGAAAATGACGTTAATTGTAAGGAATTCTTGACGTAAAAGCATGCTTCACAATAATTACATGCACAATTTTCCCACGATAAAACAAATCTAAAAATTTAATCTAAAAATTGCATATCAATCAGTTTTTGAAAATATTTGTTTTTAATATTTACAGTCGAATATTGTGTCCAATTTTGTATTACCCAATACAATTCAAATTAGTATTAATTTATTTAATACTAGCTGTACCCCGCGGCTTCGCTCCCGTCAACTGTCTACCTACCTACCTACCCCAGTACTCTCTTACTCCTACTCGCAGACTATTTGTATTTGACTAATGTCAATATTTATACGATACAAACGTCACTCAATTGTTTTGCCTTCCCGAAACCTCTCCACAAACACTTAAACTTTATGGAATGGTTTTAAAGTTCAAATTGACTTTAAAGTATTATTACGAATCTTTTGTATGGGAGTATAAAAAGTGTTGTTTTTAGTCTTTTTCTGGCAATTTTTATATTTTTTCTCTCCGTAAGAACCATCCTCGTACTTCAAGGAATATTCTAAAAAAAAGATTGGCCAAATTGGTCCAGGCATTGTTGACATTTAGCGATTCATTTTTATATTATAGATAGATTAATCAGTTTTCAGATCCATCGACTTGATGAGAGTTTCAGAAAGATATGTGAAATTTCATTTGTTAAAACTAGTAGAACGAGATACCCACTATCAAATTGTTTGTCAGTAGGTAGGTACCTAGTGGTATATCAATGAGAATACTAATCCATCCATATAGTTCCCCCATTAAGTTTGGCGTAAATTGCAAATGTTTTGGAAAAGTGAGCTCTCTGTACTTTTCTTTATCATCATTTTATTCAAGTGTTGATCATTGTCAGACGATTGTCGCTTAAACTGGTTTTCAGGGCTTGTCTTTTAAGATTCGGCAAATGCACCTGTTTGTTGGAAATATGGTTGACCACATGTCGCTTAACGTTTGTAACCGCCAATGTGGCAGTTATTTTTGGGCGAATTCAGGTGTAAAGGGTAAAAATTAAAGGAAACTTTCAAATAATAGTGTGGGATTCCGGTTTTCTTTTGCTGTTTAATAATAGTTTGTAGTTACTTTAGGTATCTGTATATTTCTTGGTATACCTGAGTCCAATTTGGTTTGTAATTTTTATAAAATAATGTCATCTACTCGTAGCTATGTCAATATAGCATCTCACAAAAGAAACATTTTGCTTTAAGTATTTTATTTTCATAAAATACAGACCACTTAAGCAATACACTCGAAGTTGATTACTATATTGCCTAGAAAATATCGATTTGCCAATGTGCAAGTTGCATGCTACTAGCCTGTTAGAGACAGCTTAAAAGTTGCACACAATGTTGTGAGAAGTCAATGACCTTTTGACAGGTTATGATGACAGTTGTCACGCGGAAATTGCAACTCGGAGAAAATAGTGAGTGTCGAAAAAAATGTTGACATAAGACTTGAAATCTCGATGGTCAATTCAAGTATTTACTGAGATAACATCAGTATGGCCTTGTGTTTTCATTGGAAGACCTCATGATATAATAATATGCTTATATTATTATGAGCCTGTGTTGTTTCACTGCAGGGCAAAAGCTTTCCTTCCCTGTTTCCAGTTTCTTGCCTCAGCGGTCGTTAAACCATGTCAGAGGCCCTTGAGACGGTTTAGAAACACTGACACTAGGGTGTGTGGGGTCCTTGGACTTTACTACCCATACGATAAGAAGAGTTTCCCTGATCTTCTGCAATTTTGGACCAGTCCTTTGAGAAGAAGTTCAGCTTATCCCGCCTCAACACTCAACACGGTTGGCGCAGTGGTTGAGCGATTGACTGCTGCGCAGCATGTCGCGGGTTCGATTCCCGCACGGAACTAATATTTGTACGGCCTACATGTATTTGTTCCGAGTCTGGGTGTTTTCTATCTATAATATGTATGTATTTACAAAAAAAAATGTATATAAGTAGTTTATCAGCCATCTCGTTACCATAACACAAGCATTAAGTTGCTTAGCTTGGGACTATATGGCGTTGTGTGAAATGTCCAAGGATATTATTATTATTTTATTATTATCAATCTGGGCCTGCCGCTTTGACGTATTCTTGCGTTTGCGAGCCAAAGACATAGGCTTACCATAGGATATTCTATATGAATAAACTGTTCTGATATCTTTATATTTATATATTTTTGGGGGCCGAGTCACCCGCGTCCGTAGGAGAATACCCTTCAGCGAATCCCTACACGTGGTCCCCGGGTGGTGCTAAACAGGTGACACTAACCGCCTCCGTGGTCTAGTGGTTATACCACCTGATTCAGACCCAGAGGTCCCGGGTTCGATTCCCAGCGGGGGCAAATTTTTTGCTCGGTTTGGTTGGTGGTAGGACTTGTTCTAAGTCCGCCTGGCAAGCTACCACCATCATGTCTAAGTCTGTCGCCATAACAACAATGTTAACAGCATTGTTGTGTTCCGGCAGTTAGAGGTATGATAGCCAGTTCCTCTGTGTAAGAGGATTCCGGGTGAAACTCGCTTCCATCTTCGGCCTAATCATCACTTTCCATCAGGTGAGATTTGGGCCAAGAGTTTCCCCGTTTTGCATAAAAAAAAAAAAAAAAAAAAAAAAAAAATAGCACAACGTTGTCAGGTAAACCCAAATCATGAAACCTTTAATCTGTAATAAAAAACTATTCTTAATCTTAATTACTTTCTACGAAAAATTCTTTGTTCCATTCCTGAGGCAACAAACTAGAGTTGAATATAACAATATCTGAGTCATATTTTTTTCCCGAAACCACAATTATTACCAGACAAAAAAAAACCTTCCACAATATAATAATCCTACAAAGATTTCACTTAGACAAACCCTAATTACATTCGCCCACTTTTTCTTACACACGAATCAATTTAGCCCGAGATTAATTACACTGTATAGAAATTGGACCAGCTGAGTCATTCCGCTGTCACGGAAGAGGAAATTATAAGGAGGGAATGATAAGTTTGTTCCCATATCAAAAAGATAAGGGATGGATTTCGTTTGTACGTAATTAACGAAATGTGATTAAGGACAGTTTTCTTTGTGGGTCGGTTTTTTAGTACATTGTGTATTTTTTTTGTTTGAGTTGATGTCTGGTGTTTTTTTCTGGTACTATATGTATACTTGCTATTTATCCAACGGGATCTCCGTTGGATAACTACCAGAGTAAGATTAGAGAAAGACACGACTAAAATACCACAAAATTACAGTCACTGAAAAAAGTGATTCTACATTTTATTTTAAAACAAACTTCGCTAATATTCTATCAACAATATTTAATTTAGTTTACGTAATAAACACTTTGGCATTTTGTGTGAAAAGCCAATTTTCCTAAAGACTTTGTGTGTAAATAGTTTCTTCGCAAAAGTTACTTAACAACGACCAGAGACAAAAGGTTGAGTCATTATGCGTTCGTTTTCTTACTTTTTTCTTACAAAATAAAGTCTTGCCTGTTCGGTAAATACTTACTCGACATCGTTGTAAAGTTTTTGATATATATATATTTTTTTTATAAAAACGCAAATATTGTTTACACGTCAGTTTTGTAGAAAACAAATTACGCAAAGAATTACTAACAAAGTGAAACGTAAGGCATTTTATTACATAATTCCCGAAAAAAGAAGGAAAAAGCTCAAAACAAATTGACAGAACCGCGCCCCTTATACATTTTGCGAGTTTTCTAGCAAAATTATTCATACAAACATGAGTTATCTAATTCTACATAACATTGATTACCTAACATGTAAACGTATGACCGCAGAATGCCTGAGGCTTCTTTAATTATTTTACAAATTGCAGCGATGTATTAAGCGCCGCCATTTGCAATCAGGTGGGTTTCGCTAATGCCGCTGTTAGAATAATGTGATCGCGTTCCAATATGCCTCGAGCGATTCGTGTGTTATTGATTCTATATTTGAATTGAAAAAAAAAATGCCAAAAATGAATGTGCTTTATGATCGTGACTGTATAATGGGCGAAGAGTATTTTTTTTACACCATTTTTAAGGTTATTTTTAAAACAAAAAGAAAAATTGCCTTGTTGCATTAAGTCCGCCCATGTACCACTATTGTGCATAAAGTCTAAATAAATAAATAAATAAAATTGCCTTCTTGAAGATTTTTTTTGAAACGATCATTTGTAAAGTTTTGCTTCACTTAACAAGGTCGTTGTCCAATTAGAGCTGACCCAGACCAATTACAAGGGCCCGATATCAATAAAAATAACCGTGGAAACTCTTATAACGTTAATTGTTAATAATAGCAATCATCCGTTTAGCAAATCGACGCGTGCTCAATGATACCTATTACACTTCCCCGGACTATTAACTTTTAACACTTTACTTTCTGTATTTCCTACTTCAGTCAAAGCTTGACCTTATAATTGAAGAGTCAAGGTTCAATTTAGTTCAACGGTTAATTCGAAATCTTTGATATCTAATGGTGTTTGTATGTATGCGAATGAGAATTGGTGGAATTGCCTCCAAAATGCCGCCAATTAGCTGTTTAAAGTATGCAAATTTAAATTGTTTACATACAGTCAAATAAACATAAAAAACACTTTGTTGACACCTGGAAGCAAACACTTTGTTGGCTTCCAGGGGATATATGTTTATTTGAAAACTTTATGTAATTGGATCGTAAAAAAGAAAATTAATTCTTTAATTACTGATTTAGTGCGACGCTAACACGTTCTAATGACAAATAATTCACGCTTCGATCTAAATCAAATTCTAATTTAACGATCATCAGTCAGTAAAACAAATTATTTTACACTGCTTTCCCATATTTACTCATTCAACAGACAACATCGTAAGTCACATAACAAAAGCTTTCCAATAAACCTTTTGCCTTCAAAATAAGGTTGAAAATTCTTTGAAAACCAATCAGGTTATGAAACCGCAATAAACCGGTTTCGTGATGGATTTAAATATGAAATTGACGATTATGGCATCCGTCATGAGTGAGCGACGAAAGTATAATAATTTCCGGAGGTGTATGGTGAAAATAATGAAGTTTGGTTTTGGTTCAAAATTACCCTATTATTATGGGAATGTATGGCACGCAATGGAGTTCGGTAACCACATTGAGTTCAGATGAAGAAGAATTAGAAAGGTTTTAAAGGGCATTCGTGAGTTATGCAGCCTTTTTTGTGGATGGGAAATCATGTTATGACTACTGTGACTTGTGTCAGACTCGTACTGACTATTGACTAAGACCCACCCTTGTACCTCCAAATGCCCTTTGCATTCCATGACTACGGGAACTCTTTCAAACAGTTCCCTGGCAGGCAGTGCCCTGGCGAGGCTTCGTCAACTAAGCTGACATCTCTTTAAAGCGCTCGTGAAAGACAACGCCGTCGACCTAAGTCTTGTCCGTATCGAATGGCTAGCTACACTGACTTCTGTAGCTTACTTGATCTTTATTTTCGTATTTATCATTTCTATCTTGAACTGGTTTCGATAGAATATGTCTCTCTTCTGTGACTACTTAATATTCATTGCCACATTTTAACGGGTATTGGTCAGGTTTTTCTTCGATAAAACACTACCGGGGAGGAGTATTTAAATATTTTATAGATGATAATTGAGTGTCTATAATATCGATAAAGATTAGCAACGCCTTCTCTTCCTGCAGGCGTCTAGAGCAAGCTTATAGACTGATATTATCTGTGGATAGTGTGATCAACTACGAACATCCTTGCTTAGAGTAAAGATGTCTTCCAAGTTGTTTCATATATACTTAGGTTCTTTTTATCTGTAATAGCTTCAATAAGTGGCTTCACCCGTGTGATTGTCAGTTATGATACCAAGTGAACATCTCCTGAGATAAAATATAGGACTTGGTCTTGTGCAGTTTCATCCAAATCCATTCAGCCGTTAAGGCGTGAAGGAGGTTACAACAGACAGACAAAGTTATTTTCGCAGTTAAAATATTAGTCTGGAAGTATGGATTAGGTTGTATTATATTATTTATTCAGTTATTTACTTTTATAACATATTAATAAATTAATTTGAAATAAATTAAATTAATAAATTGTAATCCATTTCAGCTATTCTTTTAGTAACTCTGATTTATACTACTAACATCTACTTATGTATTACCCATATTTGCAAATAAATGCTATTCTATTCTATTCTATTCTATTCTAAAATACCATGGTTAAAGATCATTATTATTATTACTAAACTTTATAACTAAACTGGAGTGATTCTGAAAGTGAGATCACTTACAAAATAAAGTTTTGACAGCTATGAAATAATATAACGCAATGAACTCTTTGAAAAGTCGAATCAAGGTAATTCAATAGAGTAACTACTAACTTATTAAATATATATATTCATTATTTATTGACTTAGAAATTATTGAATACACTAAAATAATTGCTTTAGAACCTGTCCTTCGATGATTGATTGATTTAATTGAATGAATCGCAAAAACTAGTACGTATTAATAAATAATTACCTATACTCATGTGTGTTTAAGTTTTTTGTTCGCGACTATACCTATGTCATTAAATTGGTTTAAAAACATTAAATGGTAGGCTAAGTATTCAATGAAAATTACATGCATAGGTTTTACCAAAGTAAAACGTTAAATGGTGCGTACGTTTTGAAAGAAAGAAAAAGAGTTTATTTGCGGCAAGAATGACGCGTACCAAAAAAAAATCAAGATACAAAATTGACAATTCTTTCATCATTCTGGTGCTACGCGTCTTCCTGCCAGTTTCGATGAAGCTATCCAGCTCTCCGTCCACACTAAAACAGATCAACTTTTGCTTAAGAAGGCATAAACATCGGAATCATCATATCATCCGAAAGGCGTCAACTGCTGGATATAGACCTCCCCTAAGTGTCGTCTCATCAACCGGTCTTGTGCATCTCGCATCCATCGGCTACCCGCCACCCGCATCGGTCCACCTTGTGGGAGGCCTACCAAGCGTCCTTCCTTAGTGTCTTCCGGTACGCGGTCGCCACTCCAGAAATTTCGGCTCCATCGACCATCTGTTCTGCCAGTAATGTGCCCTACCCACTGCCATTTCGGTTTAGCGACCTTTCGGGCTATGTCGGTATAACCTTGGTTCTCTTGTAGATATCATCATTCCTGATTTGATCACGCAAGGAAACTCCAACCATTCCCCTCTCCCTTTCCCCTGTGAGTGACACATGAAGCATGAACAACGATAATAAATTACGCTTAAAACTAAAGAGTGGCATCTTCAGTACATCACTAAAGTCAATATTACCGTTCCGTCATAAACATGACATTTATTATAAGAAACAACTTACAAGTCGTTAACATATCCGCTGTTCTCATTCCAATGATGTGCTAAAGAGTAGTCATTAACTCCATCCCGTTGCGATACCGCAATGCACTTGCGCCTTTACCGCAAAAGCGGCCATCTTGTGATAGCGCCATCTATCGGTGACCCACATCATTACACGTGTTTATGGAATAACGTTCTTTATATTGATGCGTGTAGATTTGAAGATGGGTGTTTGTTTACTTTTAAAATGTTTAAAAACGTACGTAGAGCTTAAAAATGTTATAATTCTTATTTTATGCAAAAACCTTTTTTGCTGGGGCTTCTGGGGTTCTTTCAGAGGTACTTACATTTTTCGGAATAAAAGTAAGCTAGTAAAATCATTTTCATAATTCAATTATTAATTCCTGAGATATACATATAAACAAACGAACATACAATTTTATCTTTTTATGATTAGTTAAGATTATTATATATAACAAATAGTAATTTTGCCTTGTTTTAAAAATAACCTCAGATTTCAATCCTAACCAATTACAACAATTAACTATAATTTGAACTTTAATATAATAATCACGATTGCAAAACCCCCATTTAATCAAATACAAGCAGCTACATTACATTTTTAATACAATTTTGTAACTGTCAACAATAAATGTATACTTTAACTTTTTCTTTGTCTACAATTAAAAGTAGGTCACACCTTGAGTTAAGTTATATACGTTTTACGGTAATGAGGTAGTGTGCTTGTCTAAAGTTTAAATTGTAACCGCCAATTAGCGTAGCCCAGAGCAAAGACTAAAAAAACAAACGTTTTAACACACAACCTTGTCATTACCAACTATTATCGTAAAATTAATTGTGGGCTTGTGAATTTTCATGACAGTGACATGTTAATGAGGAGCAAATGTGTGCCTGTACTTAGGACCCACTTAAGGGCCGGTTGTCACAGCATATGATGATGGAACCAGATTTAAAATGAGTAGCAAAGAATATGAGTAAGTGTTAGTCAAACTATGAGTAAAAAAAGGGAACTTGCCCTCGAGTCAATTGAAAAACGAGCCAAGAGGATCATCGCCAATGATAGGCTCGTCGAATCGAAGCTACAAAGTCTTGAGCATCGACACCGAGTTGCTAGGCTGTCGATTTTCTATTGGTTGCATTTTGGGGAGTGTGCGACGGAATTGCATAATTTAATTCTGCCAAGCCCGTTCCACCATCGGACCACAAGACGCGACGTGCCACCGGTACATTGTGAACATCCCACCTATACGCACAAAACGTTTTGGGAATACATTCATTGTGTGTGTGTACAACTAAGGAGTGGAATTCCCTGCCGAAGTCTGTGTTTCCTGATAGCTACAACTTGGGAGTATTTAAGACAAGAGTGAATAAGTTCCTTCTAGGCAAGCGTGCTCCACCTTAGATCGCATCATCGCTTAACATCAGGTGACATAGTGGTCAAACGTATGCCTATCAATAGTAAAAAAACTTGAAATACCCGTCACCATAACTTAATATTGATATAATGAAGGTTTGTTATATAACAAAAATTCATGAAATCACACCGTATTAAAATGTTGTTCAGAGATTTCCGTAAATATTTTAATAAAATAATTAATTGTAACTTTATCATCCTTATTGTAAACAAGTTTTTACGGGTCGACAAAAGTCGGGCAGAAACTATGCGTAAGGGTGGGTACCTGGAGCGGAGAAACGGGGAAATATTAACTGATCATGTTAGTCAAACTGTCAGCGACTCAAGTGTTGCGGAGATTTTATGCTATTCCGCTCCGTTGCTTGGCTCCGCTGTACCATAGTATGGTTTCTGCAGAACTTTTATTGACCCATAAAAGCTTATGTTGTTGTTGTTGATAAATATGCGTCAATTGTAGTTAATATTGCTAAAAATTTGAACATATTAGGCACATTTCAATGGATACCATTAATTATAATGTTACATTTCGACCGGGCAAAAAATAGAATTATAATATTATAGTAGCAGTAACGAATGCGGATAAAAAGACCAAAGTATTATTTTTAAATTCTCTGAGCTATTTAAAAAATGAGGAAGTGTTTGCGTCACATTTTTTAGACTATAATAATTGTTACGTTAAGTAATATATAACTTTAACTCAAATTATTTGCATAGATTAAAATCAATATGCAAGTATCAGAAAAAAAACTTGAGGCGGTACGTTGCGATATTTTTTATGTACGTCGTGTAGTAAATCGTTTAAAACTCGTTGAATATATCTGTTCCAACATCGCTCTAAACTCTATAAAACTAAACCAACCTATTCTAAACTAACGAAACTAATATTTACACGGACAATATATCATAATAATTCATAACACACAATTTCCTCGACACTACTTGCTACTATTTTATCAATTCAAACTAACTTCGACCATTAATTTGTACAACAGCTGACTAGACAAGCGTTGTACCAGCCAGAGAGACTACTGACTCTAGATAGTGAAACTGATTTCGAAAGCGAGTGTTGGGTGAATAGCCCTCTCGCGTAGCTGATACAATGATTTCTTTAGATGTTACTTTAAATACTCGATTTTGTGGTTTAGCCTTGGTTTTTTTTGCATGGCTGTTAAGTGAGGTAATCCAATTATAAATTTGCACTTTTCGATCATCGTTTTGAGTATTTTTGTTGCTTATTTTTTATTTATGGGCTTCGTTTCATCAATATCAGTATTACCTGATAGCAGGACATGATGACCTTAGGATTTCATCCTAAGACGTCCTGTCTAAATTCGGTTCATTCAACGACTCCTTAAGATTTAACTCAAAGGCTTCAACCGAGAGTTGGTTTATATAGAGCGAGTCATAAATAAATCTAAGCCCCAATTTCTTTCATTCTATGGTTTCACCACCAACAAGTTTTGTCCAAACTTCAACCTTGTACACTTTTCCTTTTAAATAATTCGTGCAGTAGGTATTTCATAGTTGACCAATATTAAATTTTATGGTACAATTTGTGTTATTACTATTATTGATAATTCGAAAAGCAGGTACGTTTTAAGAATAAGATATAGATCTATGTCGTCGTGGAAAAATGCGTGATCGTAATCGTGTCTTAAAATTTAGAACACAAAGTAATGCTCGAGGAACTGCCTTGAAACCAAGGATTTTAGTAATATTATTGTGTCTCTGATTACATCTGTCAATTCAGTAAATAAGAGCCTTTTATACCTTTACCAATGCAGTTTAGAGCCTCACGGAATTAAAAGTCTCAATTTTCACTTCCTTATTCATCATAAAATATAAGACTTGCCATAAACCAACAGTATTTTTAAAAATAAACCAACTCATCAAAGATATTACTCCATTCTGAGCTGAGGGAATCACGTACAAAGTTGCACTAATTTTGACAGAAGCAAACCCTAACGCGGAGCGTTTTAATCTTGGCAACAAAGTTCAACACTACCGCTTTGTGATAGAAGATATATTTGTGAAGAACTATAGGAATGGTGGCTCAAACAATTCCGGTACAGCTCTTAGCTGGAGCGAGGAAACATCCCACATTTTATTGTTGCTATAAATTTCCCGCCGAGATTGTCCGTGGATTTTTATACTCCTTTAGCAAAGCAACCCGGGTTGGTATGGAAGAATTATCGTGACGGCTATCTGACTGCCTTCAATTTTGCCTTCTGGAATATCTGGAAGCCAGCATAAAGTTTTATTGCTTCCAATCTCGATTCTGAAACAGGGTTCAGAGTGGCGAAAGCTCTATTAAAATCGCTCTTGCATTTTAGAGATAAGCGCGAATAGACGGACGGAGAGTGTTTTATTTATAGAGGTGGTAGAAGGGTGGGTGAATGTTTTGAATATTTTTCTTTATTATTCGAGAGTATAAGACGGTTGTAGACAAAGTAATGAGGATTTGTAACGGCAATTTTAATGATTTAGTAGTCCGTTTGACTGTCTGCGAATGTTTTTGAAATGTTTAAGTGTGTTTTTGGAACCTTAGTACTGTTTCTTTTCAATTGTTAATTCATGTTTTTGTTTTGTTATTGTTGTTGTTGATGTTCCAATTTGGGTGTCTATGTTTACGATTTTGTTTTATGTCTTTACATAAAACAAGTTTTTTGCTTATATTAGAAAACTTAATTTGGCTGATATTACTTTTGTTTTGAGACCAACCAATAGCTTATAGAAGTCCACTGCTGGACATTTCATCAGCATTTTCCTACCCTTATCCCTCGTTACTTGGGGTCGATGCAACATGATTTTTCTTTCATTCTGTCACACAATCTTTTTATCTTTTCTTTGGCCTCCTCCTGTTCCATCCATCTACAATTATATTCATAAGTAAAAGTAACTACAGTAGAAGTTGTAAGTAACATGCATTTAAACTTCCCTCTTGACATGACCTTAGCAAGACAAGCGTTTCGTTTTCAGCTTTTCCGTCACTGGCGTTACTTTTAAACTGCCTCTAATGCAATGCAAATGAAATAAATCTCAATACGCAAATACCGAGATACCACACAAACATGATGACACAAATTAGAAAGCATTTCTCACAGATACCAGTTTCATGCTTATCAACAGTCATATTTACAGTTGCAACATCGTTATGCTATGGTAAAATTTCTAGATAACAACCATTTAATATCTCGACGATTGGGAGTTAAAGTTTGTTGTATTCAAATACTTTTTATTAGTGAAAGTAATAAGAAATTTTTCCTGACAAGTTTTACAATAATTTGTAAAAGATGACTTTGATGTTTGATAAAAACATGATGGTTTGGTTTCCACGCTGATAAAATGTTAGATGATGAAAATCTTAGTACCTACATAGTTGCTTGTCATTAAGTTAGAGGAAGTTGAGTGAAGATGATTAGAATGGAGATAGCAGCGATGACAGTTAATTTGATCGTTGGCCTTTTGACTGAAGAGTTTCGAACGTCTGTATGTAAAAAAAATGGAATCTTTTTAGAAGCACTCGTGTCCGTCCTCTGTCACTGCGAATATCCTATTCATTTGAAATTGGTGGAAATATGAACTTCTGTGACCAAAGACGCGTAACGTAAGTAAATAAATGTTAAGTGACAAATAGGTAGACAATCTATCTTCTTATGTATAAAATGATTTGCTGTTCGTTTGTCTCGCTAAAACTCGAGAATGGCTGGGGCGATTTCGGTAAATTTTTGTTTAGTTCGCCTAAATACAGGGAAGGTTTAAAAGCAAAAAATATGGGTAGCCAGTTGACCGGAGCGAAGCCGTGGGGCACAGCTAGTAAGAAATAAAATAGAAAACGAAATAACGTTTTTGTAGATTACAGGAAAGCCAGTATGAAGTGAACATGCTTAAAAATATGATTCATTCAGAACCCTTTACTCGAGATTCCGACTGCCACTTAGTCGGTTTTTCTGATATTATACTATTGATTAGTTGTAATACTAGCTGGCAATATGTTATGGCAAAGCCTCATTGAATACATAGATGTTATACAATTTTTTTATTTTTTTTTGTAGAGATGGCTAAAGGTGGGTTGATGAAATCTTCAGACGTCGCTAATTTTTGAGTTACTTCGAGAATGAGAATTTATTTGTTTTCAGGAAGACTGTTGTATTTATTTGAGTCAGTTGGTTAGCTTCAGGACCGAACTTAAGTATTTAACAGTTTCCTTTTTTGACAACATAAAAGTTATATTCTGATATGACACGGGTTCTCCCTTCCCGGTAAGTTTTATAATAATTTTGTTTTCAAAACACAGCTATTATAGATTCCTGGTAATTCTTCTGTTAGTGCTAACAAAATTTAGTTCAAAAGCACACAATAAGAACTTTCCATTGTTATTAACATTATTAAGTTATAAGTCCAACATTCAATGTCCCACTTTACAAGTTTCCCTCAAAAACAACCAAAGGGATGGATACCGATTGTTTCAATTCAATTAAACGGGTCAATTCAATTAAAACATTTCTATAGGATGGAATTTCATTAATCCTGTGTACCTATATTCTAATCATATTGTAAAATTCAAGGTAAAATGATTACAAGGTGTTTCAGAAGAGCGTGGTCGAATTTAAGGACGCGATTCCATCAGAGAACATTCACTTTCATGATTTCTGGTGCGAAGTACTAGGTGGGGGTAACTTAATCTATCGCAGTGCTCATGGTGGCCAAAAGTAAAAATAATGTAAGCTCTGTCATTTGTTACATCTGTCAATAGCAAAGCAATTCTACTACATAATTTTAATAATCGCATTATTCCGCCAACAAAAATAAGTCACAGTAGTTGTTGTGTTGTAAACTGCAAGAATACTGGCAGAAATAGTAAATACAAGTTTTACCGATTCAAAAGAGCTACTTGGAAACTTGAACAATGCAAGAAATGGATAGCTGCCGTCAAGAGAAACAAAAATAGAATGTTTTTCTTATGATGCGAGCAGCTTGAATTATTGAACTCTGTCCTTGTTACGTATCAAAATATAATACACTTTTTGAATAAATTTTACTTACCTCATTTTTGATTTGAATGACCAAAATGATTTCAAAACCCTTTGTCCACCCAAATCACGAAATCAAAGAAATTGTATAATCTAAATTAATTGTTATTTTTTATTTTAGTATTTTTTCTCAATGTTAAGATCTAAATGTCAAAAGTGACAGAGCCCACAAAGTTGTGGACGCTAGATGACGCTGTAATCGTGCACAGAGCGAATAGCCGTCCACTGCTAAACGTAAGCCGCCAAAGATCGCCAACCATTCTGGTCCATTAACAGTGTAAGGCTAGGTAAATGAAGCAATTCTGTTAGTTCTTAAAAAACACATGCCACGCTACTCATCCTCGCACATGTCTGCTGATGCAGTTGGTGGCATCAGGGGGTTTAAAAAGTCCACTTTAGCAGAGTGAGAAAGCACAACGCTATCTGTCACTGTCAAATCTTCTTAATCAACTTTAAACCTAATGTGCATTAGTGGTAAAGTTGAAAATGAAATATGACAGATTTTTGTGTTTTAATATTATGATTCTAATAAGATTCTGCTTAAGTGGCCTTTTTAGACCCCCAGATCTGTAGTTGAACTAAAATAAGGTCAACCAACTGCATCAGACTGCTTGAAAATTCCTGTCTTTGGTACTTTTTAGTCGTTTTATTTGTCAATGCATTTGTTTTTTTGTACTGTAGGTATATCCGATACAAAGGGCCCTCCGAACATTATACATAACAAATATAATTAGAAACAATCTGTACGGATTTTCGCGACTTACTACGACCTTTGCGATGAAAAAATTGGAGGAAAATTAATACAATTCCGAGCCAATCCGGAAAGATTTCCGGTAGATTAGATAAATTAAAATTGTAAGAAGCTTTCAGTGATTTTCTTAATTAAAAGGTTCTCCGAAAATATTTTTTGTAGTAGGAGTTACCTGAATGAAGAAGTTATCCAATTTATGCCATGGAATGAATAAAAATATGGTCATCCGAACTATTATTATCAATACGAAAGAGTGTCGGCTCGGTTGGCGCAGTGGTTGAGCGATCGGCTGCTGCGTCGCGTGTCGTGGGTTTGTTTCCCGCACGGAACAAATATTTGTATGGCCTACAGATTGTAGAATGTTCCGGGTCTGGCTGTTTGTGTATGTGACTTTCTATGTTTGTAAACCCACGATACAGGAGAAATACCTAGTGTGTGGAAAGGTTTTTTTTAAACAAACAAACAAAAACAAAGTGTTTTTTTTACCTCAACGTCTAAGTCTGCACGGATTTAGATAAAAGCACGTGTGTAGACTATGTCTTAAAAGTTCTTTTTATACCAGGAGTATAGTCGCTTGGGATAAATTTTATCCCGGGAGCATGGTCGCTTGAGAATATTTTATCCCAGGAGTATCGTCAGGGTCACTTTGGATCATTTTTATCACGGGAGTGTGGTAGCTTAGGAATATTATTATGGTCGGTTTGAATATTTTTTATCCCGGTGGTGTGATCATCATCATCTGCTTAGCCTTTCCCCAACTATATTGGGGTCGGCTTCCAGTCAAACGCGATTCAGCTGAATACCAGTATTTTACGTGGAGCGGCTGCCTACCAGACCTCCACAACCCATTAACTGGGTAACACGGTACTCCTTGGTAAGACTGGTGTCAGATTTTCTGGCTTCTGACTATCCGTAACGACTGCCAAAGATCGCCAAATGACAGCTGGGACCAACAGCTTAACGTGCTTTTCCGAGGCACGGAGGAAACTCGGTATGTTAAGATGGTCACCCATCCACAGACCAACCTCGGCAAGCGTTGCTTAACCTTGAAGATCGACCTGTGCGGTTGTTATAATTCAGCCACGAGCTCCACTTAGCCACGAGCTCCTCAATCCCGGGAGTGTGATCGCTTGGGAATATTATTATCCCGGGATGGTCACTTTAGATAATTTTTATCCCGGGAGTGTTGTTGCATTGGAATATTATTATCCCGTGAGTATGGTCGCTTTGGATATTTTTTTGCCTCGGGAGTATGGTCGCTTGCGATAATTTTTATCCCGGGAGTATGGTCGCTTGCGATAATTTTTATCCCGGGAGTATGGTCGCTTGCGATAATTTTTATCCCGGGAGTATGGTCGCTTGCGATAATTTTTATCCCGGGAGTATGGTCGCTTGCGATAATTTTTATCCCGGGAGTATGGTCGCTTGCGATAATTTTTATCCCGGGAGTATGGTCGCTTGCGATAATTTTTATCCCGGGAGTATGGTCGCTTGCGATAATTTTTATCCCGGGAGTATGGCCGCTTGCGATAATTTTTATCCCGGGAGTATGGTCGCTTGCGATAATTTTTATCCCGGGAGTATGCTCGCTTGGGATGATTTTCGACTTTCACGCGGCTTATTGATTTCTTCTTTTTACTATAAGTATTGTATTTTGAATTTTAACAAAAACTGCCACTGGCCATTTTTATTAGTTTGGACATTAATTGCCACCTCATTATTCTTATTCAACATTATCCTTTGACATTTTAACAAGTTTATATGCTGTTATGTTAAATTAATGGTACGCAGTAACCTTTCAAATAATATTTAGTCATTTACCCTTTGACCTAAACGTCTCTCATTTTGTTTTGAACATTTTAATTGATGAATTATTTGCGAATTGCGAAATAATCAAGGCTTTTATTTTACTCATATTTAATTTTAGCCGGAATACACTCAGCGATAACTTGCACTAGAGTACCAAGCAAGTTGCATATTGCAACATCATTTGATTGGTGAAAACTTTGGTATGACAACTATTGGTGTGCCAGCTTCTTACGTATATACCTATTTGTCTATAAAAAAACCTTTTGTTGATGATGCCTCCCCATTTTTCTAGCTGCTGCATTCTCCGCTAATCCGTCAGCAATGACTTCAAATCGCCCCGCTAGCGTTTTTTTTGGCCTGACTCGCTTGCAAAATCTGCCTTCAGCCACTTTTCGCGCGACGATCTTGTCGACGCGGACAGACGGGCCAAGATCGTGTGAACGTGGTCTATCCAATACTACTATAGCTTCGTCGACTTCTCTCCCAAATCGTCAATACTTGTCGTCGGAACATATCATCATCTGCCTAGCCTTTTCCCAACTATATTGGGGTGGGCTTCCAGTCAAACCGGATTCAGCTGAAAACCAGTATTTTACGTGGAGCGGCTGCTTACCAGACCTCCACAACCCATTAACTGGGTAACACGGTACTTCTTGGCAAGACTGGTGTCAGATTTTCTGGCTTCTGACTATCCGTAACGACTGCCAAAGATCTCTAAATGACAGCCGGGACCAACAGCTTAACGTGCTTTCCGAAGCACGGAGGAAACTCGGTATGTTAAGATGGTCACCCATCCACAGACTAACCTCGGCAAGCGTTGCTTAACCTTGATTATCGACCTGTGCGGCTGTTATCATTTAGCCATGGAACATATAACCAAGCCAATATCAAATATTAAGAAAAAAGAGGTTGATTTAAGAACCTTCTATTTTTTTCTAAACAAAAAAAAATGTAGCCAGTACTTTTATGTGTTCAATGATTATTATGTGGAAAATAATTATATACCAAACAAGATACAAACATACAGTTTTCCTTGAATGTGAAGTTGCGGTTAAATTATAAATGCTAATTTTAAGTGTCAGGGTCTTTGGGTGGTCAACTATTCATTATGACTTCACGTGGCGTTCTGTAACTTCTAATTACTAGATTTTGTTGTCGTCATACCTACTGTTAATTAATAGGCTCTGTGCCTAAAGGTCTGGTTTTGTGTTATTTTTTTTATCGATGGTAAATCATCAAATGATTCTTTCCGCTCTGGGCGAAGCAGAAGGGAGTGTCAGACTCATACTGACTAAATCCTATCCGTGTTCCTCCTAACGCCCCTTACATTTCAGGGTCGGGGTGACTCTTTTGAACAAATTCCGCAACCCCGATTTTTCTTCTCCTTCATTATGCATCAACAAAATTCACAACATTTTTATTTTTATTTTGTCAAGTACGATCAAACTACATAAAGTATTTTCATTGCACAAATACGAATACCTGTGTGTTGCATAAAAGTATTCATACTAATATTATAAAGCTGAAGAGTGTTTGTTTGGTTGAACGCGCCAATCTCAGTTACTACTTATTCGAATGAAAAATAATTTTATTGATGGATAGTCCATTTATCAAGGTATGCTATATAATATTCTACGCTACGACCAATAGAACGGGAGCATTGATCAAAAATTTGACGCAGAGGAATTTGCACGGGACAGCTAGTACTAAATAAAAACAGAAATGATTGAATGATTCGATTCTGGAATTAATCATTTAGGTATGTATATATACCGTTTGAAAAACAAATCAACTCTATCAATCACTACATAACCTTTGACAGATTTTTTCTATAAAAACTCTGATAAATTTATTTTCCCGTTCAAAAGAGTTTTTCCCGTAGGCAACATGTTAAGGAGAGTTAAATCCATTGTCGACACGCACGTTTCGCTGAATCAACACTTCAGAAGAATTTTTCGATTTCAGAGCAAAACCTGGGAGCTACATCAATATTATTGCTCCGAGCATTGTGTTGCTTCGAACTAATTGATTTGATTTCTGTTTTTCTCTTTTTTGACTTTGTTTATCTCTGTTAAAGTTGTGTTTTGTTACTTGAATTTTTGATATTATTGGATTTAAGGGAGGTTATAAGTATTTAGACCAGTTTATTATAAAACAAAAACCACTAAAACTAGTTCTACTTGATAGTTTTACTTGGACAATGGTTGTTTAAATGATAGACTTAAATTGCTTCAGGATTTCAACACCTAATTTTTGTTGGTAACCTTTTATTTTAGGGGTGGGAAATCATCCAGTCTTCTCCCGCTCTGGGCGGAGCGGGAGGGAGTGTCAGACTTGTACTGACTAAAACCCATCCATGTTCCTTCATGTGCCCTTTGTGTTCCGGAGCCGCGGTATCTCTTTCGAATAATCCCGCAACTCCGGCAGGCGTCGGCCCTTTCGGGCCCATCTCTTGAGGCGCATGTGGAACACTAACGCGCCGTCGACACGGCCTGTCATCATGAGACGGATTGACGGCGAGCCACCCATAGCTCACCGTCCACAGGCCCTTTGTTGGTGAACTCAAGTTCTCTTTAAGCTTGCCGTTGAACAATGATTACACTTTCAACTTGACTTCGCACCGAAGTATTTTTATGATTAATAGGCTCGCGTTGACCAAAATATCACCTTATTACAATAAATGATGTGGTTGAAGATGGAGCAGGGTTGCCTAGAAGTAACCTATTGACTTTTGACTTAAAGGCCTCGTTGTAGCTATCAGGAAACAGATTCCGGCAGGGAATTCCACTCCTAACTCCAATGAAAGTAGCGCCTTAGTAAGTGGTGTATTTATTTAAGTGGTAAAAGAAAAAGATACCATAGATTTTCTAGATCAAATTCTTAACAACAAAAGTTTATCTGAACATAGTCCTGACAGAAATATGATTTTAAAAAGTTATTTCAGTAAGCGAGTCTTTATTTTTTCGTATAAAAAGTACATTACGATGCCTGAGGAAAACAACAGTTGAAAATGTATTAAATTCAAGCCAAGTTTTTCGAGATAAAAACTGTTTGAACAAAGCGTTAACCTGTGTCCCTGTATTCGCTGTACTCGTTGTACTCCCTGTTCTTTATCCGCTTATTTGCGTGTCTAGATTTCTCGCAGTGCCTGAATTTCATCCTGGGAATTAAAGTTAGGCTAAATTCACTTAGTAGACTTTTAATTGAAAACATATTTAGGTTTATATTAGTTAAAATGAGAGAATTAATCTAATTTAATTATCTCATTTGAACTAATTGGTTAGCGTGGCAGAAGCAGGAGTAAATTAATAGCCTTCTGTGAGGATATTGCTCAAAAAGTTATTAAAAGAAATAAAACTAGGTAATTAAACTATGTTTCTTTTATATTGTATATATAAACACTGAAGCATAGGACATAAGAGAGATAAATAATTGTAATTAATAGAATAAGCAGTAGGCTAAGGAAACGAATGTATTTGAGAAGAGTGTATGTATCTAACGTAAGATAGTATAAGTAAATAAGAATGTAGTAATGTAAGAATGTATTAGTAATGTAAGAATGTATTAGTAATGGTAGATTGTATTAAGTAATTTAGAGTGTATTTAGGATTGTTAGAGAGTATAGTGATGTAAGATTGTATCTAGAATTGTCAGACTGTATTATGTATAAGATTATATTTAGAGCGTAAGATTGTATATGCAAAAGCAAATTATGTTAAAAGTATCAGTGTAATACGCGAAATAAAAAGAACCTGAAGAAATTATTTCCCAAAAGCCTGAAATTAAATAAAGAATTAATAAAGTATAGTAACAAATAGTATTTAAATATAAGTGGGAGTCCCACCCACAGAGTGAATGATGATGAACGCAAGAAAGATATAGTATGAAGCATGAAAGTACGAGAGGAATGTATTGCGAGAACTGGTATGGATGAGGTTAAGATGTAGAATAGGCGCCAATTTCGTTGGCGGAGCTAGACTGAAAAAAAAAAAAAAAAAAAAAAAAAAAATTGGTTAGCGTGAAGTAGACAGTAGAAAACTCTCGAGATTATCTTTTGTTTTACAAAATAATTTTACTTGAGTAGACTTCCATTTAAATTTACTTTTTGAAATATCTTGCTCGATACTCCGCTAGGTCTTCTCGATAGAATTGTCATTATTATACCAATGTCCATTATCCATGTTTGCAGCTTAAGACATTGATTGTATTATAAGATAGAATTCAGCACTACTTACAAAGTAGGCTGCAACAATCCTTAATCCTCCAGGCAACTTCTTCAAAGCCTTACTAAGAACGTCAATCAAACAAAAGAAGACCACAGCCTAACAATTGTTCGTAAGTAAGTCTATCAACTTTACTTGAGAGCGGATTAAATCTAACCATTCTACGTATTAATCTTAACACAGTTAGATAATACGGTGTTCAGCCTCGTCAATGGGTATCTACTTGGAGTTTAAAAAGTGAGGAGCTCAGGTACGTGTATCTGCGTAACTTTAACGAACCCATATGAACTTAACATGATGTCAACAAAAATAGGGATTGCAGAAGTACCATTGATAGTTCGACCTTTGATGATAACAATCGGCGCTGCAGGTCTAAAAATGCCACTTTAGCAGAATTGGAAAGCAAATCAATCTACCCGTCACTGTAAAATTTTCCCAATGAACGTTGAACCAAAATGCGTTAGCGATAAAGATGAAAATTAAATTTTACAGATTGTTGTGTGATTAATATTATTATTCTAATATGATTCTCCTAAAGTGGCACCAGTTCCCTGGGTTCACGTGGTACAGCCCACTCAATTTCGCAGAGATGATGCCATTTTGATTGTGATTCTCGGATTCTGCTTGAATTAGTTCGATCAAATAAGTTCAATTTAGAGCATTTGAGTGCTGTAGATTTTAACTATACAGAGACCTTCTAACTTGTTATGATATGCTAAACTAACATGATTCTGTTGTGAAAAAGGGACAGTGCTATTTATTTATTTATTGAGTTATATAGCTCCGTCTCCCTACCTCACCGGAAACATGACGGTGTCAAGACGTCATAGTAGCCCTGAGTGCATGCATCGAGAATAATTTGGATTAGACTTTCTCTTACACCTATATTGTGGTGTAAAAACTCTTAATGTAACTTTTCTTTGTGCTAGCCGTGTTAATAATGCTCCTCCTCGGAATTAACAACAGGAATTGTTCGCACTTCGCTTTGAATATTTTTATTTTGTTGTTTAATTCGGTAACGAATGTTTGTTAGGCTGTGGTCAGATTTGTTGCTTAGCACTTGGAGTTTATTAGGGTTCTTAATTTTGTGGAACAGGGAGAGGGAGGTTTTTTTTTCATTGCCCTGCAGTGGGGTAGTATAGGTTAGATAGAAACGAATAAGATGTGAGCCTCTGCATGACATTGTAAGTTTTACATGTTACTAGTTGGTTTATTTAAAACGGGACCCTATTACTTAGACTCCACTGTCCGTCCGTCTGTCACCAAGCTGTATATCATGAACCGGGATAATTAGACAGTTAAAATGTTCACGGATGATGTATTTCTGTTGCCACTATAACAAGAAAGACTAAAAACAGAATAACATAAATGTAAACGGCAATTATTTTTTTTGCATTTTTATAGATAATGGTACCCTTCGTGCGCGAGTCAGGCACTTTGCCGGTTATTTAATCTACTTGTTTCTCAGTGTCTCCCTTTTGACAATGCAATTTATTGGTATAGTTATATTTATTGGTATAATCAACGGGTGTACCAAATGGTCTAAATATTCCGATGTCTCAATTCAGCTACCATTCATGACTTCTTCCGCTCTGAGCGGAGCTGAAGGGAGTGTCAGACTAAAAACCATTCGTGTTCCTTCTAATGCCATTTTTAACCGACTTCCCTAAAAGGAGGACGTTCTCAATTCGGTTGTATGTTTTTTATGTTTGTTACCTCATAACTCCGTAAATTATGAACCGATTTGAAAAAATCTTGTTTGATCTGAAGGGATATACTAGCAGATTGGTCCCATTTAAATTTTATCAAAATCGGTTACGAATTTTGGATTTTAAATCGAAATAGCTGGAACTCATTTACTTGGATGAGGGTTAGTTATCCACGTAATCGAAATTGCGTATTTTGCTTTTCTGCGATTTTGCAGTGGTGTTGTTGTGTAACCACTAAAAAGTGAAAAATAAAAAACTTTTTACAAAAAAATACAACCGACTTCCAAGTAAAAAAAAAACACTACAAAGTAAAAAATAACTTTAATTTCGGAAGTCGTTGTCAACATACGAAGAAACTAACAAAAACACTGACTTCTGAAATTAAAGTTATTTTTTACTTTGTAGTGTTTTTTTTATTTGGAAGTCGGTTGTATTTTTTTTGCGTTATAAGGCCGCGGTGACTCTTTCGAACAAATTCTGTAACCCTGCTAAATTTTTACCTAGTGTTTAAAATGATAGAACCTAAGGTTTTTAGTTGCTTATTAAGAACATCTGTCTTACCTAAGCTTCAGGGTCGCGGTTTTTAACCGACTTCCCAAAAAGGAGGAGGTTCTCAATTCGGATGTTTGTATTTTTTTTTTTTTTTATGTTTGTTCGGGCATAACTCCGTCGCTTGCCAACCGATTTTAAAAATGATTTTTTTGTTGGAAAGGGAATACTTCCCAAATGGTCCCATGATAAGGAAACCAGGATCTGATGATGGCATCCCAGAGAAGTCGAGGGGAACTTTCGAAAATCGTATGGGCAACTGGTGCGTTTGTATTTTGCTTGTGTTGTTAGGTGTGGGGTACCACTAAAAAGTGAAAAAAAAAAAAAAACTTTTTACAAAAAAATGCAACCGACTTCCAAAAAAAAAACACTACACAAAGTAAAAAAATAACTTTAACTTCGAAAGTGGGTGTCAAAATACGAAGAAACTAACAAAAACACCGACTTCTGAAATTAAAGTTATTTTTTACTTTGTAGTGTTTTTTTTTGGAAGTCGGTTGCATTTTTTTTGTAAAAAGTATTTTTTTTTTACGGTCAGTGTGCGAGGAAAGGACACTTTATAGCCTATGTGCAATCACATGTAGGTAAGTATATGCAGATGTCTTGAATAACGGCCGCTCTAATTTGCAGGTCAGTTTAGAGGTTTGTGTCGAGATTGGAATAAATTATGTTATATTCATTGACTTTACAGGCTGTTGTGCTTTCAGAATAGGTATGTATTTTGTAAATATCGCTACGGTAGAAGCTCTTTTGGTGGTAAATGAAAAGTCTTTTACCATCAAAAGTACGGAAGTCCGAAAAACTTTGGCTGGAACTTAGTTCTACTTTTGTCGTAGTCTGGTGAATCTCTTCACCATTGTTAGCTATTCACGAGAAGTCTAATCACTATCAATACATAATTATTAGAAAACAACGTCCTCCGCCGCATCTGTCTGTTTGTCTGTTCGCAATAAACTCAAAAACTGCTGCACTGTTTTATTTTTATGCTGTTGTCACCAATGGATAGACTGGTTCTCGAGGAATGTTTTAGTATATTATTTTTCGAGCGTGCGTATAGCCCCGAGAATCAGCTAGTTTAGTATAAAACTATGCGTACGTGTGCCTAGTTTCATTCAAACCCCATCAGCCGTTAATTTACGAGACAACAAAATATAATGTAGTGCAGACTATGATTTGCGACTCATTCCAAAAATTATTCAAGTTTATGCAGCTGAAAAATACCTAAGTCCTACTTTGACTTCAAAAAAGTACAAACGACAAGTTTCAAAAAAGTAAAAAAATACAAAAGACAACAACAGTTCATAGCTTCCGCCTGATAGCAGCTCATAGCTTGTGCTATGGCAATCTTACTTCAGATGTCGTGATAGTACCGAATGGGAATTAGTACAGGGATCACGTAGCGCACTGCTGGATAACTCCGCTGCATTGTCCAACCTTATCTCTAATTATAAATAAACTACCTTCTATTTGCTAGTTCTTTTTTGCAAAGATTATGTAAATAAATGAGGGAGAAAAAAGGTGGATGAGTGTTATTTTTTATAATGGACATATTTTTATTTAAATAAAAATTCTGACGCCAATCTGGCAAGTGGTACCTATCGTATTTATCTAGTTACTGGGTGGAGATCAGCATGAAGCGACCTTAGCTTCATGTAAAATAGTACTCAGTTATAACCAGTGAGTCTGGAAGCTGATCCCATAGTTGGGAAAAGCCCTTTTCCCAAATATGGGATAATCATGGGCCGAGTAGTAAATTAAAAAATCTCGCAAATAAAATCTTTTTAATTTTAAACCTTAACAGGTTTTAAAAGATTGTCGCCAGCTCTTGATCTGTAAATAATATATCCTGCAATCTGTCATCTTTTTAAACACAGTAGTTCACTTGGTATTGTTAAAATTTTAAGAATAACATTAATGTGAATCTTGTACCAAAGTTATAGCAACTCTTTGTCTTTCCAATTGCGTGTGTGGGTGTGTTTTTGTTTGTTATTGGTTTAGGTAACTTACTTTGTATTTTTTTAGGGAACATATATGGTGTACATAATAAAAAGTATTCTATTATGTTCCATTCTATTGTCTTTGTAAGGAAATCTGCTTCACACATTCACGACCTCTTCTGTTTTGAGATGAAAACTTATTTGAAACTCAAAGAGTTTCCGATGAGATTGATTTCGTGAAGAGGTCCAACAAATTGACGAGTGAGGAGGAAAGTAAAGCAGGAAAATACACGAGAAACTTTTGCATAGATTGTATCAAAAGAGTTGATGAATAATAAAAGAGCACCAACGAATTTGCGCAACATTTCCTATATTTTGACAAGACATCACAAATTTTCATAGTACCTACAAGATGATCGCGTCACTAGTAAAAGCCGAATTATTTTTGTGTTGGTAAAATATAGCAAAAACAACTTACACAAAAGCAATTATGTGATAACATTTCAATACCGCAAGTAGACCCTAGGTGAAATTACGCGAAGACAATACTGGATTTCAGTAATTGACACAAGGAATACAGGAATAAATTTTCTTAGTTTCTTTTACTAGTTAAACTTAAACTAGTTTTGCTCCTGTGGTCTACGTTTTCAGTATTTTTTAACAGTAGTTCAGATTGGAAATTGCTCCATCTAAAACGAAATACAGCAGTACGATTCTGTAAACGGGTCCAAGTAAATTTAACGACAAGTTAGCTGTCAAATCATGCAAACAAGATGGAATGACAACCGGAACTACTGGCCGTAGATAGCTGGAAATTGTCATCGTACATGACACCTTACCTTGGGGAGTAGGGGAGCACTTAGAGATTTGACATTTCCCGAAATTACTACGGGAATGGGAAAAAACGCGATATGCGTGTACGAAGTCGCAGCCAAAAGCTAGTAAACAAATCAGGTGTATAGAATCAAAGATGGTTACGTCCACAGTGCAAAAAAAATCAGAAAATGATAAAAACATTTTTTTTTAAATTATCAGTAGCTATTCTAACGTTGGACTTTACTAGGTTTGTTTGTAAAGTCAATTTTCAATTAGAAATAACAGTGGAGTTTACCAGAATTGGTAATAAATTATTTTTTGGGGTAAACATAGATACAAAACTGATTGTGTTGCTATATAAATCTCAATTTTGGAATTTTGTGTACTTTACCATCTTTGTTTCTACTATACACCTGAATAAACAATTTCACCTTTCTACATTGCAATATAACTTTAGAATCTGAAGTTTAGATTAACTATAATATGTATGTTTTTACAAAAAAAAAAATGTAAAAAAGTAGTTTATCAGCCATCTCGTTACCATAACACAAGCATTAGGTTGCTTAGCTTGGTACTATATGGCGTTTACCGACCAAACACAGCCTTATGTAAATAATTCAAGTTTTGACGTGTGAAGTCAACTCGTAACTTAAAATAATCGTAATTCGTTCCATTGTTGCCGGAAAAATCGTACTTCACGACAAACGCCATGTTTTCGCTACATTCCTATTTAAATTCAAGAATGTTGATTTATAAGTGCGATGCATGTTTTGTGTTCAAACTTAGCACGAGCCACGGTTTGTTTTAATACGATAATTGTTATAAGTCACGGATTTGTATTTTAATCTTTTTTTTTGTGAAATGCTTGTTGTTTTTTTTTTGCGATGAAGACAAAACTAGTTTCTTTAGAAAAGAAGTGACTGAAATATGAACACTTTGCTTAAGCTAGTAGGAGCTTTTTTTAATCAAAATTTTAATTAAACTGTTTATAAAATATTTATGTATTATATGTTATATTTAAAGTTTATTGTTTTATTTACTTTTTTTTTACTTTTACACACGTGTCTACATCTCTTTTATTTGGCTCTCCTTTCGCAGGTATGCTGGAAGAGATTTCATTAGAAATAAGCATCCCCTTTGTACCTATTTTCTGTCTCCTTTTTTTTTTGTTATCTACTTGTGTGTGTGTACATAAATTGTTAAATAAATAATACCTACATTGAAAAATTCTTGAGATTACCCCCTACATACAAATTTACAAACAAATGTTACCTCTTTATAATATTAGTATAGATAGTATAGATGAATTGACTGACTTTTTTGGTAGCATAAAATAAATATTTACTTTCCCTATATTATTATCTGAGTAGCCTGCTGAGACAACGCCATCTGTCGAGCGTGACGGTACTAAAAGGGATGAAGAAAAGTGACACCGTCTTTATTCTTCGTGTTATAAATGAGTTATGTCCTTTCGATTTTTATTTTATTGCTATTTCATGTAAATCAATGATTTACTTAGAAAGTTTGACTGACTCAAAGAGGGATAACTTTCTAGGTAGCATAATTTAAGCTAATTGTCTACTTTGAAGTTTCAAACAAAATTATTCACAGTTTCACAATTTGCTCCAAATTTTTATGAGATACCCCCTCCTGAAATAACAGTCAGACAATTCATTCTGAACACATTTTGTTTTTTTATTCACTTTTCAAACACAGCGTTTATGTTTACATACCTAAGGGTAAATGATAAGTGGCGTATACAGTACGTTACTTATCATTTCTCCACAGTATCGCAACATCCGGTAAAAACTGTCAACAAACTCGCATGGTTTGCACGCCCTTAATGTCCCATAGAAAGCTGTAACTCTCGCTCTTGGTTCCACATATCACAAGCAAGAGTATGGGAAAGCAGGCTAGTAACGCTTGCTTTACTGGTTCTTAAGAGATTGAATTACTATCACAATGTTGTAATTTATTGATGATGGGAGATATGAACTAGGTAACTAAATAATAATTTGTTCGAAAGAGGCACCGGCTCTGGAAAGCAAAGGACATTAGGAGGAACACGGATGGGTATTAATCAGTAAGAGTCTGACACTCCCTTCCGCCCAGCCCAGAGCAGAAGAGTCATTGGATGATTTACCATTCTTAAAAAATAAGGATAGACTTGCTAACATAGTTTTGTCTTTGGGGATAACTTTAAATTTTTTCTCGATACAAATTCAATATTCTAAGTCGCAAAATCTGCGAAAAAACATGTTCTAGCTCTCTTGTCTTGTTTTTACCACGAAAAGTAATTATATTTTTAATTCAGTTTCCATTCGTGATAAAAAAGAAGTATCTTTTAAAATGATAAAATTAACAAAAGTTATTAAGCAAGCAATTAGTACAACACATTCAGCTGAATCCGGTTTGACTGGAAGCCGACCCCAATATAGTTGGGAAAAGGCTAGGCAGATGATGATAGTACTACAACATCTTAATACTAATTAATTCTGAAATTGTAGGTCCACTAAACGTGTACAAACAGAGATTTCTTAGATCCATTTAATTAATTTCATTGTAACAATTTCATTTCTAGTTCTTTAATTAAATGTTTACACTTCCAGGGCAGAAATGTCACATAAAATATGCTTCTTATTGGACTGCGCAAGTAATTATTACAACGGTATTTTCAGTACCGGATAATGAGTACGGAAATAGCTCCTTACCTTTAGGTAATACCTTTTCCTATTTGGAGCAATTTTAAATCATCATTTTTTAAAACCGCGGAGAAAACAAAAGAATATATCAGATTCTTATTCACTGTTCGCGATTTGAACATAATTATGTTGACGTTGTTGTGGAGACCGCGTTTGAGCAAATATATTGTGGGACGCCCTGCGGCACGATGGATTGATGATTTGAAGAAGGTGGCAGCGGAAGTATGCGGACTCCGGGATAGTTGCCGCTCTTTGAGGAAGGCTTACGTTCAGCAGTAGATGTTAATTGGCTTATATGATGATGTAGCTTAGGTTAAAAAGTATATTTTGGAATCTAATCTATTTCAAAGCCTCGGATCAATCTTCAAGGCTTTGTGGCATTCGGTACGTATCAGTGTCATGTTAAATTACCATTATGTTTTTTTGTAGCTCGTGTTAGCCCTCTGCAGACCAAAAGCCGGGAAGCCCGTGGAAAACATAAATATCTAGTTCATTAAACTTGCACAGAGTACCTAGTACTACACAATTTCCTCACAATTAACCGCTTTAAAATAACAGCGTTTACTGAAATGAATAACTCACAAATGTAGGAGACTCCATCACCATCAGGTCAGAATATTAAGATAGAAAGTAGATATAGGAAGCATTGATGAGCTGTGAGGTGTACCGGAAGGCTTAGCTCAACACACGTAGTTTATTATCGCTAAACATAAATGCTGTAGTATGACTTTCCATTGATTTTACTTCAAAGAGGTATCGTTTAAGGGGCCATAAAAACAATTGACGGCTGACGATTGGTTGTTTACTATTGATTATTGCGGAAAATACTGACACTGGCAACCGAATTGCGTAATAGAAAAATGGCATCAAATCTGTGACTAAAGAAATATTACCGACTGCTGAGCTACCTAACACAAGCAAACTAATTGCTTAAAAGGATGCTTCTTAGTGTAAGTAGAATAAGATATTTTATTTGAAGCAATAAACATTATTTTATTCTTTTATTTAGTTTTCTTTTGTGGTCAGGTTTTCTATACATGTAATCTATAATATAAAAATGAATCGATAAATGTGTTGGTAAGCGCATAACTCAACAACGCCTGGACCAATTTGGCCAATCCTTTTTTTGCTGTGTTTGTTATCACCAGGAGAAGGTTTTTATGTAAAAAAAAAGTTGCCAGTTGACGGGAGCGAAGCCGCGGGGGACAGCTAGTTATTTATAGATACGAATAAAATTGATTGGGAATTTTATTATGTTCTGATTGAAAGTGAAATCATCATCATCAGCCAAAAGTCTGCTGGACATAGGGTTCTACCAAATTTCGCCACAATAACCGGTCCTGTGCGTCTCTCATCCATCTGCTACACGCAACCCTCACCAGGTCAAAGGTCCCATGTGGAAGGCCTTTCAACGCTGCGTAAAAAAAGTAACTATTATATGTTCAAATTTTGTTTAATGTATTACGAAATTAGTGTGCCGGCAAAGAAAAAAATATAAGTAATTGTCATTATTCGAGCACTACTTAAATATAGCATTTATTAGTAAGGAAGGTAACTAAACACTATGACAACTTAATAATAAAAGCAAAGCGATGTGTCTTCCGTACTAAATGTATGTTTAACTGCTTAAAACAAACACCGTTGCTGAACATTTCAACCCTACAAATGCCACTATCATTTCCCGGCAATTAATCAAAACATTTCCTTTGTAAAATTTACGAACGGCAAACTGCAAGATAATGCACACCTACTTTCATCCTATGTTAAATCATGTTTACCTTAATTTGTACGTGGGCTTGATGGTCTGTTCGATGTGAATGTACAAGACCGGTCGATGAGCCCATGCCTAACAGTTAGCATCTTCGAGCTAAAATTATAAGGATGATATTGATAGTACAGAGCAGGAAAATCTTTTTCGACGAGGTTAGGTTAGTGCTGATTACATCTATATCAATTTTACATCTATGTCATCTTTGTTCCCGCTTCTTTCACATAATCAATTTACGATCATCAGCTATCAATATTGAAATTTTTCTCTAGGAACGCAGTGATTATAAGCTTGTGAATTATTAAAAGACACGAGACCGGAACATGCAACTGCCACGCTATAGATGAGGTCAATGAGTATGTTTTGCTGCAGAACAATTTGCTGATCTTGTCGCTAGCGCAGCAGAACTAGCTTCATCTATTTGACTGACAGACCTTGACAATCCAAAAGTGCCTAAATCTGGTCTATTTGAAATAAAGGATTTTGTATTGTTACTTAACCTTTTGCAATGGGACAACTAAAACCCAGTAAATTATTGAAACCAGTAGCTATTTTAACAGCGTTTAAAGCTGTGACGTCAGCCAAAGTAAAGTGGTGTCAACATACTAGGGTAAACTGTGATTAATATACTAACGTTGGCGTGATAACGGCCAACAATTCAAGCGGTTACCAGATTGTTCAACTGTTTATTTTCATGCTGATTGAAGTATGTTTTTGGCTTTTATGCTGCCCTGGTAGTTAGAGGTCCTAATGTTGTGGTGTGTTTTAAAGATATTTCTCATTAGAAAATGTCCAAGGAGTTTGAGAAAATATAGTTATTCAAATAGACTGTACGTAGGTAATTCTCGAATCGTTTACAAGTATCGTTGTAGTTCATTTACATACAAATAGGTACGCTTCATTAAGTTTTATGGCCGTCAAGTAGCACAATAAGGAAACTATACTATAGTTTACGCCAGATAAACGTGGAATAAAGTACATTGACCTTTCCCTAATATCTCTTTGTAGATACTAGAACAATAAATTAAGAACTGTTTTTCATTACTAGAGAACGTAAAGGATCACGACATAAGTCGATTCAGGACACCTTTATGTCATTATTTCTGATTTTGATCTTAAGAAAGTCAATAAATGTATGTGGGTCAATGTTCTTTATTCCACGTTTATCTGGCGTAAACTATAAAAATACCGGTACTGGTTGATGATAAAATACCCATCTTTCCAATAATTTCTAAGCTTTTTGTCTCCTACGAAAAAGAAACAGTAATCCGCGGTTAAAATTTAAACGGATACACAGAATAAACTTAAACTGTAAACCTTAAATAGCCACCTACATATTTTTATTTTACACAAACTTTAGGTCATAATAAGATTTTAATAGGTATAAGTTTAGATTAAAACTTTTTTATTATAATTTTCTCAGTTGAAATAATTGTACAATACTTATTTCTACAAGTGTAAATACAAAAATGTACCTTAATTATCATTTTGTAATCAAGAAAATATTCCGTTCAGAAAGTATTGAAACTTAACTGTGTCAGAAAATGCAATTATTTCGAGAAAATAATCCTTTTCCATCAACATGTTTACTAAAGTTTAACATTTTAATTCCTGTTTCAAAAGGCATTTTAAATCACAAAATAACGACGTACAAAGGGAAGTGAGCCTATAAAACGAAATCCATCGGTATTGGATTTAAACAGAATAGTGCAGAAAATCCACCTCATTAAATGAACGTTAAAATAATATTGAAACAACTCAAATAAAAGAAAACTCAAAAAAACAACCAAAAAATTGGCCAAAACAACAATAACTCTGCCTGAACAGTTCTTATTTAAGCCTTCTGTTAGGAAATTTGAAAAAATCAAATTCGCTGGCAGCCAACTGACATCTTAGAGCTGTATAAGGAACATAAAATAGTGAACAAGAATGCTCATAAACGAAAGTGCAATAAGTCATTGTTGTTGTAAATACTAAAAACCTAAAAACTATGATTTGATACTGCACGTTTGCTTAAGTAACCTATTCACTCTTGGCTTAAGGACATCTTAGTAGTAGCTAGCAGGAGACAGACTCTAGCAGGGAACTTCACTCCTTAGCAGTATGCTTAATGGAAGTATTCCGGAATCGTTTTGTGCTTACGGTTGGGGTGAATTTTCAGAGTCTGGGACTTCTGTAACTTTGTTTTGGTATTCATCAGTCGATGTAATTAAAAGAGAGGGCGGATCCTATGAGAAAACAGATAATTGTGAGCCCTGACAAACATTATGGCTCAATTCTTTTCCAGGAACGGATTTCGTCATTTTTTCCTCAATGCAATTTTGATTAATTTAATTCTTTGTCAATATTTCAAGAGGTGAAAGAAATAAAATCGTGATTATTTTCACGATTTTATTTCTTTCACCTCACAATATGTTGTTCACATATTGCTACATACCTATAACAGCAACATTATTTTTTCTAATCTCTAAGTTATATGAACGAGTAGTTTGTCCCCTTAGAAGATTACTAATTAATTTAAAGTCATCCTAGTTACGTGATTCCGGGAAAATACTCGTCTGTTCAAGGAAAATAACCCTGCACAGAGTAGGTATATTAGTAAAATAACATATAAAAGAGCAACTGCATTCTGTAAAATCTGATAAACATTCCCGAAAACGTGTTAATTTATTTTATTATTTATAAAAGAACGCACAAAAAAAAACGGAACACGATAAGAAAATCTGACTGTGAACCTTAATTTTTTTTTTGTTAGAAATTAATATTTATAAATTTGCGTTTTATCAATGGATATCGTGATGCAACATAATTACATACATCGTCCTACTCATGTGTTTCGGTTATTTAAACAAGTTCTGCGATAATTGAGATCTCATGCCAATTAAACATCTTGAATTTATATTCATGGTTTATTAATTGTTCGCTATGCGTTTCCTGTAATTAATTAATGGTTTGTAGGTATGTAATTTAAATATTAACGTTTTATATAATTATTTTATACAAAATAAAAAAAAATCGAAGTCAAAAGTTACAATTTAATTTATTCAGAAACAATATTCACTTTAAACTGAAAGTGTTCTTAATTTTAATTTTAATCAAGACAATATTCTGCAACAAAAAAAAAATCATAATTTGTAAATAAAAATTTATTTTATTATATTATAATTAATTTATTATAATTTTTTTTTTCAAACGCACTTTAACTTAAATACAAAAACAAAATACAATTAATATGAATTCCTATTTCTCAACGACACCTAATTATAACGGAAACAATTTTAAACGAACGCACTACAAAGAATACTTAAAACAATCTAGTTTATGAAAAACAAAGAAACAACGCAGATGCTATCGAGCACGAGTTCGATATTGTGAAGTTAAACTTATGAGTTTTCTGTGAGAAACTGTAGGAATGTGGTGAAACCTCAACCTGTACTAAGAGTTTCCTCCAATGTTTTAAAAACAGTACAAATCTTTTACCTACCCATATCTTTTTAGGGTTCCGTACCCAAAGGGTAACGAACGGAACCCGATTACTAAGCCACCGATGTCCGTTCGTCCGTCCATCCATTCATCCATCTGTCTGTCAGCGGGCTATATCTCAGGAACCGTAATAGGTAGACAGTTGACATTTTGACAAAGTGCGTATTGCTATAGCCGCTATAACAAAAAAATTGTACAAATTAAATTTAGAATAATCTTTCCTGTGAGAGTTCTACTCGCACTTGACCTTGGTTTTCAAATAATAGTAATAAAATAACTCACAGTTGGTTGCTAAGCCGTGTTTATATAATAGCGTTCCGTTGGTTAGCTTTTGGGTACGGAACCCTAAAAAGAATCCTTAGAAAACAAGCAAAATAAACTTATTTTTCTGATAAGCCGGAGGGCCAATTGTACTAATTTTTAAACAACTTTAGCATTCGCATGTCAATCGCAAACTGTCGAAAAAGCCATAATTTTCATACATTTTTGACAGATTGCGACTGAGATGCGAATGCGAAAATTAGTAGGATTGGTACTCAACAATATCGATTTGCAAATATCATCCAATTCGTCCCAAACTTTATCCCAAATAATATTTTCTTTACTCCAACAAATTCCTAAGCACGAAATTACCCCTGAAGTGTTATTAAGATACGTGATAACAAGACCTACATACTTAATATCGTATATATTTGATGTTAATTTGCCAAGAGCACTCGGCGTCTGATGGATGGGCTAGGCTGACCTGTTTTTTCCTGAACATAGACACGTAAAAGGTTAGAGCGAAAATATTTCAGGATAACGAGTTTTGTGTTGGTTTTGGGAGGGTTATTTATAAACATTTTTCTTCTTCTAGACTTATATACCTTAATTCTGCTCTTTCATATAGCAATAAGTTGAATAAAATTAGGATTAAATTTAAACTGTCCTAATACAGACCTAAGAAATGTAAATAAATCTGTTATTGGACATTATATGTTTCTTTTCAACTACGTTTTTCGTGAGCTAACTCCATCTAGTGAGATGGGAAGCGACCGCTAAGGTCTACGATGAAACAAGGGGGTCCAGATGTCGCCTGATCACTCTTGCTTTGGTAGCTGACGGGCTATAATGGTCACTCTGGCTGCAGAGTTAGGGTTAAAGGTGGTAGACATTTCTTGCAGAGATTCCAGGGCATAACTGTAAAGTAATGATTTAAACTAGTCGCTTTTATTTAGTAATCACAATTTTAATATTGAATCTGCATAAAATAATAGCGAAGACGTGTTTTGCTACAGTAATAATGTTGCACATGAATTTAATATGCATACTTTGTGGCGGTGCAATAAAGTTTACAATTTATTTTTATTACTTTCTTATACTTGAAATGTTGTGTTTACTGCTCATGTAGTTTATGGTTGAAGCACTCGATATAACGATATAATGATAACTAGCTTTTGTTAGAGGTATAAATCGGAAAGAGAAATAAATAATGAATGTTGGAAAGTATCCCAAGGGAACTTATCTACTATTTTGATAAAATGTGTCCTTCTTCATGAGACAAGTTATCTCTACCTAAAATTTAATTAAAATTGAATTTGGTTCAGCCTTTAAGACGTAAAAAGGTAACAAACATACAGAGTAACATTCGAATTCACTGGAAAAATCTAATTTAGTATGTCATTTTTATTAATAAAAAAAATTGACCCGTTTTTTTTCTTTCGTTACGTGAACCAAAAATGACAAAGATACGACGCTTTTGAAATTCTCAATATGTCACGCCATGGTACAATTTTATAGTGTAGTTCACTAGCCTCCACACCCGAGTTTTGACGCGTTTTATCTTTGTCGATATTCCCTGATTTACAAAAACAAAAAATACGTGTCCATTCTTTTTCAATACTCTAACTGACGAACTAAATAGATTTGCAATTTATTGTTGGCGGAAACTAGCCCACAATCGGTAAATGGATTTTAGCTGAAATCTTTTTGCGGGCTATGTACCCTGAACGTACCCACAGCCACTTCACTCAAGTTTGGCAATTCTTCGGGCTAACTCGGTTACTCAGTGCTCTTGCGGACATCTTTATTTATGTATGATAATTATTAATTTACATACCGTTTATAGGTAATTCGCATTGTATTTATTATAATCACTATCCTACGCGTAATACCAGCGTAATACCCAGAAAAGTAATAAAACAAGTAATCAAAACATAATTAAGTCCTACAGATTACTTAAAGATAATTTATTCATCGAGACCATTCGCGAAGACAAAAGGATTTTATGTTTACTCGTAATAAAAGGTTGTGATTATTTCGTAAATCTTGTTAACGGAGAAAAGAGCCTTTAAATTATGATTTCCTGGTATAAAATATTAATTTATAAGATTATGTTATTCGCGAATGTTTTCTGTTCTAATTTTGCTGCTAAATACTTAATCTGTTTTGTGTTATTTTGACGCCAAAAAGTTAATATTTAACTAGCTTTAACTCGCGACTTCGTATGCGCATATCCCGTTTTTTTCACGTTCCTGTATGAATTTCGGGAAATAGTTTTTTAGTACTACGCCTTACGGGGGTAGGGAAGGTCCATGCCAAACTTGAGATTATTACGACCAGTAGTTTCGGCTGCACGTTGTCTGTTAAGCACTCAATCAGTCAGAACGGAAAAATGTTATGTATATTGATGAGGAGACAGTAGATTCTTATTAAAGCTGCATTCGTATAGAGGCCTTCACAGACTCGGCTCTTCAGAACTTCAATAACGTGTGTATATATGTAGTGAGTCCTTAAGTCAAGCCTGGGAGTCTTTAAGTCAAGAGTGAATAGGTTACTTCTAGGCAAGCGTGCTCCACCTTAGACAGCATCATCGCTTAATATCAGGTGAGATAGCGGTCAAACGTATGCCTATTAATATTTAAAAAAAAAATGTAGGAAGGACCTTAATGTCGCATTGTCACTTGTCGCGACTAACTGTGTGCCCCAGTATTTTATAGTGGCTAAAAAATCTACTAATATTCTGAGCTCTATCAATATTCAAAGGTTACCCGACGACTTGCGAAAAAGTATTTCAAAAAGTTTTCAGTCCTTTTCATCTTTAGAACCTAGGAGCTCACAACAATGATCCAATAAAATGTCTCAAGCAACCTTTCAAAACCTCATATCTGTCCTAATAGTTATGAGTCAGGTATTCAGGTCGGTAAGGAAAAAACCCGATACACGTATAAAAGCATTCTCTTGTTTGTAACCTTTAACCATTTATGTTCAAGATGACCTTACTCTCGCTTCGATGACATAGCAAATTTTTAATACAATTGGCTGTTAACAATACGGATACCTACAATTGATTGAAAAAAATAAGTTTTAAACAACTTCAAAAAATACTTATTTTTCATAAAGTTTTGACAGATTGCAACATTCTGCATTGCATGTATGCAAAACGGTTTCAGTAGGTTCTTTCGACTTCGGCATTGAGATTATATTTTCGAGCTTCAAGGGTATCAAAGACAAACGCGACGCGACAGTGCTACATAGATGCGACAACAATGTTTTCTAAGAACTGTCCCCTAGATACTTTTAATCGGTCGTGCGCCGGTATCGGAATCGCTAGTACAAATTCGTAGGTGCAAATTTGTCCACCTTAATAATATATTGTTGAATGTAGGTTTGTCCCATACCTAACGTATAACGTATATACGTTCGACGACACGGTTGGCGCAGTGGTTGAGCGATTGACTGCTGCGCAGCATGTCGCGGGTTCGATTCCCGCACGGAACAAATATTTGTACGACCTACATGTATTTGTTCTGAGTCTGGGTGTTTTCTATCTATAATATGTATGTATTTACAAAAAAAAAAATGTATATAAGTAGTTTATCAGCCATATCGTTACCATAACACAAGCATTAGGTTGCTTAGCTTGGGACTATATGGCGTTGTGTGAAATGTCCAAGGATATTATATTATTATTATTTTATTGGTTCATTTTCCGAAGTGTTTTATTCCAAGTAACAATATATCCTAATTTTCTTGTTCTTTTGTTTCAGGTAAGTTGGTGAAAAGATCACTGTCGTCTTAAGGGTATCTGGTAGAAACGGATGGGTATCCAATTTACGAAGAAAAGAAAAAGAAAGAAACGGTATCTTTGAAGAGATTTCCTCCCTGTGCTCATTATAAAAATCAAGACAACTAACTTGAGACGAATTGATTTTCTTGCTATACAGGGTTATTTGTAAAACACAAACAACCTCTAAGGGAGTGAAAGTTAACTTGAACACAAAATTATAAAGATAAACAAGTTTTGAATTGAGACCAATCTAGAAAAGGCGAAAAAAATATCAGCTGTGTTATACAAAATGCAATATCTAGCTGATAAAAATGTATAAAACGGTAGTTTTTTTTTAATTCTAAAATCAAATAAATAAGACGTTAACAGTTAGCTTGATTGTGTTTTGTTTAAGTACAGTTCAATGATTCTTTTTTCTATAGTAGGCCTTATTACTATATATAAAAGAACTAGAACTGTACTTAAACCAAACACAATTAAAAAAAATTTTAACGTCTACTTAACACACAAATGTCGCTAAACCAAGCTCAACATCTAGGGGCATTGTTCAAAAAACAAAATGAGCTTAATTTTATTCGTCAAGTCTTTGTCTTCGGTAATGTGAGTGGAAAAGGTCTCAATATTTTAATGTGACCCTTGTCTGACTAATTATGGGGAAAATGTTTTATTTTCATCTTATACAGAATGGGAAGTTTGGCCTTGGTAAAGGACATAATATTGGTGACCTAGTTGTTTATGCAATACTATGTAGCTGACCTGCGCAACTTCGTCTGCGCCACATTTTCTATTAATGCTCCGCTCCTATTTGTCTTAGCGTGATGATATATAGCCTATAGCCTTCCTCGATAAATGAGCTATCCAACACTGAAATATTTTTTCAAATCGGACCAGTAGTTCCTGAGATTAGCGCGTTCAACCAAACAAACAAATTCTTCTGCTTTATAATATTAGTATAGATTATAAGGGTTCCGTACGCAAAGGATAACCAACGGAACCCAATTAGTAAGCCTCCATCCATCCGTCCGTCCGTCTGTCTGTCAGCGGGCTCTATCTCAAGAACCGTAAAAGGTAGACAGTTGCAAATTACACAGGTTGTGTATTTTTATTGCCGCTGTAACTACAAATCATAAAAAATAAGGTTTATGGTACGGAACCCTAGTCCGGCTCGCACTTTGCTTGTTTTTTTACAAGAACCAGAATTGGTTTTCCTTTTCCATTCGCCATATTTGAGGCAACTATTTTTAATAGAAATATTTCTTAATATGATACTAGAATTTCTATGTAAAATGGTCGTCGCATTGCTGTCTCACTGTCGCGTCTGTCTGCGGTTGCATTTTAAGCGTTGTTCAGAAAGCACCTTCTAAAGAATTGTTCAGTCTCTGAATTATTTAAAAAAAGTTTTCATCATTAATTTGTAGCATATTAAAAAATAAGACTGATAATGATATTCTGTCTGTTATTACTGTTAAGCCAGCCTTCAATCTTTACTTCAATATATTTAATCAGCGCAGTCAAACAGTATCAATTCCTCATTGATTAATATAACAAATATATAATTATTTTCAAAGTTAGAGTGAACAGGCTACTTCTGGGTAAGCTCGCTCCATCGTAGACTTTGTCTTTGTCATCTCTGGCCTAGACTAGAGTCAAGAGCAAACACATCGCAAATAAAAAAAAGTGAATTCAAATGCCCACTAGGTGTCCTTATTGACAGTTTTTGGGGGCCGAGTCACCCGCGTCCGTGGAAGAATACCCTTCAGCGAATCCCTACACGTGGCCCCCGGGTGGTGCTAAACAGGTGACACTAACCGCCTCCGTGGTCTAGTGGTTAAACCACCTGATTCAGACCCAGAGGTCCCGGGTTCGATTCCCAGCGGGGGCAAATTTTTTGCTCGGTTTGGTTGGTGGTAGGACTTGTTCTAAGTCCGCCTGGCAAGCTACCACCATCATGTCTAAGTCTGTCGCCATAACAACAATGTTAACAGCATTGTTGTGTTCCGGCAGTTAGAGGTATGATAGCCAGTTCCTCTGTGTAAGAGGATTCCGGGTGAAACTCGCTTCCATCTTTGGCCTAATCATCACTTTCCATCAGGTGAGATTTGGGCCAAGAGTTTCCCCGTTTTTCATAAAAAAAAAAAGTTTTATCCAACTATAGTTCAGTACATCAGCCATCAATTCAGTATCGGTATCATTAGGATTTTGAGAGAGATTAATCTTCAGCTTCAGTTGTCCAGCACGCGTAGCATGGCGATTCTATCTCTATTCTACCAAGAAAAGACAAAGCTCTTTCTATCCCACTCGACATGTCTTCTGCCCGAGCATGGCGCGACCCGTAGACTCGCGTTTCTATGAAGACAAAGACATATCTAGTCTTTCCATAGCAACGGAGAAGTAGCTAGTGATGAGGTCATTCTGCGAATACTACGATGAATTTTACGTTTAGTTAGCCATAAAAATGTGTCAAATACTCTATTTTTCACACTCTTTGCACGTAACTCAAAGCAACAACAAAACGTGTTACTCGAACATATTTTTAATCTATATGGTTTATGTTTGTTTACAAATAACATGTTTTTGTTGAATTTATTATCTTACCGATTTAAATTAGAATTTTAGTGTTTATGATCATGGCGGCAAGGAAAAAGTAAGTAGATTTTATGATAAATTAAATAAAGTATTGATTATTCCAATAATTGTGTGTAATTAATGTAAGTGAACATAAAATCCTACCATGCGATGAGAAGAGAACATAATAACATTCTAAATAAAAGGTGATTGGTGGCATTGTCTGATGAAAACTTTGCCATACCTACACAGTGCAATGCGTTCTTTGCTGTTATCTGTTATCTTTCTTTCCTTTATCGTCCGAAATGTTTTTACTTTAGTCATAACAAAAACAGTTTATTTACAACGTACAACCCGACAAATTAAGATGTTGGTAGACTATATGTCTACCCCGACATACTTTCTAAGTTCTATTTGGCAAAAATAAAATGATTGTTGAAATAAATATTCCTTGTCTAGGTCCGAGAAGATGTAGACTATTTGACATTTCATATAGAGAGTTATTTCTACCCCCAAGTGTCAAAAGTAGAGAAAATATTGTCGGCATGCTCGACGTTGTAGACGTATGTCGATCGAAGAAAAGAAACATTTCTTTTCTACGTGTCAAACATCGCCATGCTAAGGAATATAGAAATCTTTCTTCAATCTGTCATTTTGTCGATTCTCCGGTCGACAAAACTCGTTTCTACGGTGGTCATGCTACGCGTGCAGATAACATTAATTAGGTTACCAGGCATTAATTGTCTTGATATCCACAATTGTGATGATATCCGCAAGAACCAAGGTTACCAACATAACTCAAAGGTTCGCCAAACTAAAGTGAGTACGGGCAGGGCACATTGCTCGCAGAACAGATGGTCCATGGGGCCGAAAAGTACTGGAGTGGCGACCGCGTACCGGAAGACACAGCGTTGGAAGGCCTCCCACAAGGTGTACCGATGACCTGGTGTGGGTCGCATATAGCCGATGGATGCGAGACGAACAGGACCGTCGGCTGTGGCGACACGCGCGGGGAGACCAATGTCCAGGGGGGCTACTCTCTAAGCCCGAAGTCCGTAGTTTCGGGCTTAGTTGCGGGCGTATACTACTCTGTGTCACCTAACCATTAAGAATTAATGACAACATGATTTGACAGTTACTATTAAATCGTGTTGTCGTTCATTATTACTTCGAGTTAGGAACTAATCGTAAATTCGTAGGTAATACAGAGTAGAATACGCCCGCAACTAAGTCCGATACTACGGACGTCGGGCTTAGAGAGTAGGCCCCCTGGTAAGGGTCGCATATAGCCGATGGATGCGAGACGAACAGGACCGTCGGCTGTGGCGACACGCGCGGGGAGACCAATGTCTAGGGGGGCTACTCTCTAAGCCCGAAGTCCGTAGTTTCGGGCTTTGTTGCGGGCGTATTCTACTCCGTGTCACGTAACCATTAAGAATTAATGACAACATGATTTGACAGTTACTATTAAATCGTGTTGTCGTTCATTATTACTTCGAGTTAGGAACTAATCGTAAATTCGTAGGTAATACAGAGTAGAATAAGCCCGCAACTAAGTTCGAAACTACGGACGTCGGGCTTAGAGAGTAGACCCCCTGCAGTGGACGTCTTTTTGCTGATATAGTGATGATGTATTAATTGTCCAGATTAGCGAAAACAAGTTTGTCTGTTAAGTGAGTGGTGCCTAAGCTACTGAATCAATTTTCATGTGAGGAAAACCGATAGGTAGCTTACAAAAAAATGATGTTCATGTATTTTATTGATTCAAATCTATGCTAATATTATAAAGCAGAAGAGTTTGTTTGTTTGTTTGGTTGAACGCGCTAATCTCAGGAACTACTGGTCCGATTTGAAAAATTCTTTCAGCGTTAGATAGCCCATTTATCGAGGAAGGTAGGCTATATATCATCACGCTAAGATAAATAGTATCGGAGCATTAAAGGAAAATGTGACGCAGACGAAGTAGCGCGGGTCAGCTGGTAGGAAAATAATTTTAAGGAAAGATTTTGCAGAATTGGAATTATTTTCTTAACTTACTTTTCTTAAAATGTTTCCTTTAATGCCATTTCAAGTTAGCACTAAAACGCTTTTAATGCGGTCACAACGTAAGCCAACAAATAAGAAAACGACTTTAAGTACGTCTCGCATAGAGGTATTCGGAACACGCTTTATATCCCCATCAATGTCTAAATACGAAAGTTAAGAAGTAAACATAAAATACAATTCGTTACTTACAAATAGCAACTCAATTTTTTATGCGGAACGTAAAAAAATCGTCGAAAAGTAGGTTCGACGACGTTACAGTTCGAAAAATGTCCTACAAATAAAAATCCACTCGTATGGTTACGACTTTTCGGGCGTAAAAATAGACCGATTTTACACCTCACGAGGACCTACACTCGATTTTATATGTTCGCATAAAAACGGCATTCAATAAAAAATTTAAGAGCCCGTGACAAGAAATCGTTGGCATCATCTTAAACATGTGTGTCGGGCACTAGCGGTCGCGTGTCCGACAACATTAAACGGGTTAACTGTTTTAATTTGATGCACAATACGTTGCAAACTAAAACCGTTTAGTTTGAAAACGGTTATTTTTCGTGACCATTGACAGTTAAGTTTGAAAGATGGAACATTTTTCTGGCCATTGTCTCTATGAACTTAAACACTGCCAATGATCAGTGCAGCAAAATTTTGATGCTCTGATTTCCCAGTGTGACACAAACGCTATAGATAGCTCTTTTTCCTACCCTTAGGTAAAATCAATATTCAGCGAGATGCACTACGACTGTGCCCTGTAAAAACGCTTAATACTTTTAACATACATCCCTCAAAATCCGAGACAATACTTGCAAGTTCACATACGCGACCAAAGTTTTGGTTACTTATCCAATAATATCACTTTATCTGACCCTTACAACTACTTTGCACACTTGTGACTCTCTTATAAGAGCAAAGGTTTGTTACAAATTGAAACTAGGGGTCAGATTTTATGGCGAATGACTTTAACATTCGAGAATTTTAGTAGAGGTGGAGCTAGGAGCTAAAGTTTTTGCAGATATGAAGCTAATTTTTTTGCAGTATTTTTGTTTACGGGTTAAGTAATGCTTTATATTATTACTAGCTGACTCGTCTGCGTCACAATTTCCTTTCATACTCTGCTCCTAATTGTCTTAACGTAATTATATATCTATCCTATTGTCTTAGCCTATAGCCTTCCTCGATAAATGGGCTATCTAACACTGAAATAATTCTCAAATCGGATAAGTAGTTCCTGAGATTAGCGCGTTCAACCAAACAAACAAACTCTTCTGCTTTATAATATTAGTATAGATAGTATAGATGGGTAGAGTCGCAAAATCTCACTTCCTGATAGAAAGCGATGATGTAGTTAACGATGAAGTACGCTTACCTAGAATTAACCTATTCTGGTTGTTCTTGTAGGAAACACAGACTCCGGATTATATGAAAATAAACATACTCGTATTTTTTCTTTGAAGCCTGTGTCTTTCCACTGCAGGGATCGGGATTACCTCTTTCCGTTTCAGCTCAATCCTGAGTCTTATTCTAGCTACTGTCTACCGTGTAGGCCTACTGAGATATTGTGAACTGCTATTTGGGGCCCACTTTGTGGTTATTGTGAACATACGGGTCCTCCAGGGTGTGATAGATGTCACAAGCCCTATTTCATCAAATTATTGGTTCTATAAAGGCTTTTTCTCAAATTTCTACTAACATTAAAAATCCTTGAAGTTCCAAAAGCACTAGGGCAACTTATTTCCGCAATCATCACAGAACATTGGAATAAAACATCAGTACGAAATGAACCAAGATTTACCAAGATACGTCATACCCAGATTCTTTCCCTTCGGATCGTCTCAGATCATCTATTTATTGATGAGTCATAACCATTGAGATTCAATGATATTTCCTAACCGAACCTAACCTAACATTTTACCAGGTTTTATGTAAGTGTTTGAGAACGGGGGCTGTGTAAGAAATTAGGTGTATTAACAGCTTAGTATCTATAATCTTCAATTTAATTCTGAATATAGCTTGTAGAAGTGAATGGAGATTTCTTTATGTGGAGAACGTTTTTAGCTTTAGATGTTCTCGAATTTTTTTGCGGATTAATTTCTAAGAAAATAGATGCTGAGATCAAAATTGGAGTATTTTGTTTATTACGATCAGCAGGAACATTAAACTTATCCACATTTATGTTTTTGTAAAGAATTTAGATTATACCTAAATATCGAGAGATATAAATTAGTTGCTTTTAATAAAATTATTAATAAATACTGAACTAGTCGATTCCTACTTTCTTTTCAGAAAAATGTTCAATGTAATCAAACAAAAATAAGTCGTGGAAAATGATATTATTTTTCTCATACAATTTCAGTATCATTGTCAAGAAACGATATCAAACTAAAAGGCTTCCCGTTTAATGGTAACAAATAAAATCGTTTACCGAACTATATTCAGAGAAAAAATCTATTTCCCCACTCTATTATGTTCTGGGTACAGTCACGAGCATAAATATGTAACAAATAATAAAATAAAAAGAGATTTATTTCTAAAGTATTTATGAACACCTTTTAATGGCGACTTGAAACAAAATAATGAAGTATAGAATAGCATAGGTTTAATAGTAAATATTAATTTGACAGAGACACAAAACAAATTAAAAAGAAGAATGGTAAAGAATTTTAGGAATGCAATAGAATAAAATTGAAAGAATAGTTCTGTTAAAATAGGCTCAATTGCCGTAACCAAATGATACAGTAAATTGCACAGAGCGTGCCCATACCGAAAGTCGAAAGTAGAATCTTATCTAAGTTACAATCGCGTTTTCACGAAAATTTTGTGTTAGTGTTATTTATGTATTTACCCTAGTAACTGTACCTACACATACCTTTAATATAATAAATTGTATAAAGGAATCGTCTGAAATGGAATATCGCGGACGTGACTTGGAAGTTCTGTATTTACACAACAACTTGGCAAGCCTTAGTCTTATTGTTATTTAAATATAAAGTCCGAGTTACACTGCCGGCGGAGAAAAGCTTAGGGTTTGTATATTGAACGGGCGTGCCTGAACTGGACTTTATAGAGCGAGTTATTTGAATCTATTTACTTGTAAACGGTCCGAAATGTATCTTTTGAAAGTGATTGAAAACTTTTTTAGGCCACTTGTGTTTTTTTTTGTTGTGTAATTACCTAAGGATGAGGGATATGTTCAAATTCAGACTTTACTTCGAGCGAAGAATAGAATAGAATACTCTTTATTATGTACACCATATAAGTTACAGAAAAAATACATAAAGAAAACATAACATAGGGTGACACAATGGGCGGCGATATCGCTAAGAGCGATCTTTTCAAGACAACCTTTGGATAGATTTTAAAGAGAAAAGAAATACAGTACAGTCTTCGGTGTACGTATAAATGCAATTATAATTAAGAAACAAAAAGCATAGAACGCAAGTAAAAAATGATCAAAGAGAAAGGTAGCGATGTTTCACCATTGTTTTAATAGACTCTTCTAGGGTTAGTTACGCAATACTTAAAAACTAAGTATAAATGAAATCTATTAAAATTGTATGTTTAAGCTTTATTTTCGATCGCGATCGGAAGACGCAGCCATTTCGATCGATGATGAGAGGCTCGAGATTCCCCATTACCCAAGCTACCGCCGACAGAATGTCACTTACATTCTGACCGCAAATAAACTCTTTTTCTTTCTTTCTTTCTTGGCGGTGGTTGCGTGGGGAATGCGATTTTCAATACGTCAAAAATGTATGGCATTGAAATAGACTGACGAGTGAATGACAGACAACGCACAGCCGAAACTACTGGTTGTAGAAAGCTGATATTTGGCTTTTAGTTTGGCATCCCCTTAGCCCCATGTATTACTGATAAATATTGATTTTGTCTAGAGTCTCTGGTGAGGTCGCTGGAGTCCGCTAAATACAACACGCACAGGACCGCTCGATTAAGTGACGCTTGAGGCAGGCCTATGCTCAGCATGGGCCGTTTTCCGGTTGAAATGATGATATCGTTTTGACATTTATTTTTTTAAGGTTCCAAAATATATGTTCAGCTTTGTCAAAACTACTAAAGTAAATATTGGTAAAACTCTCCGCTAACAATGAAACCTAAGTATAATTCTAGTCCGTTACTTCTTATAATCATAACGTTTTCGCTAGAATACAATTGTTGCTAACCGTATTTTTATTTAGGTTCAAATATAAATACATAGCGAGTGTACTCTACAATACAATACAGATAGAAAGTATGATTTATTTTAGTTCTTCTATTCATTTTATACAACCCAAATGGTTTGCTAGATATTACATTTCATGGAAGAAACCTGTAATATCTTATTGATTGAAAAGTTTATCTAATGAAAGAAAACGTTGTATTGGTTATTTCTAGAGCTAAAAGGTGTTTTACAGCTTTTAAATATTTTGTTTACAATATTTCACAGAACGAAAACCATTCCAAAAGCTAATGAAAACACTGGCTAGTTTGCTGTCCAGTATTTAACAAAGTACATTTTATCAGCATCCGTTTCAAAGGTTTAGAAAAGGCATGAAATTTTCAGCTTTATTCCGTTAGGATAGTGGTGGAAATGTCGTGCACATAAATGTATTGATATAACAAACTGTGTAGGTGATTGTACAAAAAGCGGGTAGAGTCCGTTCATGCGAGTCCGCTCGACTTTTTGCTGAACAAAACCACGCTGGGCGAAATAGCACGAAAAATATCAACAGAATTTCCGACGTCCAACAAAGATAAAGGTTGAAATAAAAGTATTCGTCTGTTTTTAATTTAAAAAGAGCGATTTATTTAAATCGGACACCTACTTAATCGTGTTTTGTATTCGTGTTGACTATTTATAGCTTGGTCTTAAAATTGAGACTGGTTTGATAATGTTTTTTTTTTTAATGCCGGTGTTTTAGGTAGGTGGGGAATGGTACTTAAAATTTTGTTATGTTTGTTTTAGCAGAAAGTCAATGCGGTATGACTTATGCATTGACTTCAGAGTGCCAATTCTACTAATTTTCACATTCGCATCTCAATCGCTAACTGTGAAAAATGTATGAAAATTAAGGCTTTTTTGAACGTGAAAGTTGTTTGAAAATTAGTATAATTGGTCCTCTGTTTATAATGTAAATAAGTATTTAAACTAGACCCAAAGAAATGATCTAATGTCAGAAAATGAAACAGTTTGACAATACAAAACGAATGGAGATGTCCATTCGAAATTGAATCTATAATTACAATATTATAAAGCAGAAGTTTGTTTGTTTGTTTGGTTGAACGCGCTAATCTCAGGATCTACTGGTCCGATTTGAAAATTTTTTTCAGTGTTAGATAGCCCATTTATCGAGGAAGGCTTTAGGGTAGAAGGGTATATATCATCAAGCTAAGATCAATAGGAGCGGAGCAGTAATGAAAAATATTAAGCAGACGACGTTGCGCGGGTCAGCTAGTAAACAATAATTCGTTGGATCTAGATCCAAAAAGCTCATACATAAACACACCCAGCACGTTTCTACTCATACTTCACTATGGAACTCGTCAGCAGCGTTTGAAAAAAACTTGCGGGCTCATTACAACGCAAAAAGGCAGGTAAGCGTGTGGTCGGATCGATGTTATCGTATCAAATTCCAAAATTCAAAAGTCATTTGATCAAATTAATCTGAGAGCCAGCACTTTTTGAACGTCAAGTTCTACAAAAGACAGTCCCCCAAAACGCCCGCCCGTCACCACTTCCTAGTGTTTTAGCTGTGGAGAAGAAGTGGCCAACAAACTCCCCAGCTACACAGTCCTTCCTTGGGAATTGTTCGTCGAGTCGTTTAGCTCCTTAGTAACTCTAATTTGAGCTTCTCGGCTTCTGACATATGCTTGAACTGACCCGACAAGTACACTTTTATCAGTGAGTTTTTTTATAAGATTACCCGATTCCGTACGCGATTACCCCGTTTGTTCCAGTTCCCGTAGGAATCTCTATTACGTGCTCCCCTGAATTCCTCAAGAAACCAACATGCCAAATTTTAGATTCTACGATCAGTCGTTTCGGCCGTACGTTTTCTGACAGTCACTCAGAAGACAGTCAGTAATGGAAGAATTATATTTATTGGGTATTATATATCTATACTAATATTATAAAGCAGAAGAGTTTGTTTGTTTGTTTGTTTGGTTGAACGCGCTAATCTCAGGAACTACTGGTCCGATTTGAAAAATTCTTTCAGTGTTAGATAGCCCGTTTATCGAGGAAGGTTATAGGCTATATATCATCACGCTAAGACAAATAGGAGCGGAGCAGTAATGGAAAATGTGACGCAGACGAAGTTGCGCGGGTCAGCTAGTTGTATATATATATTATTCCCACCCAAACCTATCGAATGTAAACGAAAAAATCTCGTGTCATGGTGTTTGTTATCGAACTCCTCTGAAACGGCTCGACCGATTTTTATGAAATTTTTTGTGCATACTCAGTAGGTCTGAGAATAGATTGTAGGTAAGGTTTTCTTTTTGATTGGCAAAACAACGTTTGCCCTAGCTAGTAACATATAAATATCTTGTGTCACGGTGTTTGTTATCGAAATCCTCCGAAACGGCTTGACCGATTTTTATGTTTTTTTTTTTTGTGCACACTCAGTAGGTCTGAGAATAGGTCGTAGGATTTTTTTTTAAATTTGATAAAACATCGTTTGCCCGGTCAGCTAGTTTTCATATATTAGAAGAGTTGATTGTAAAATTGAGTCAGTCATAGAAACCCGGGAATTTGTCGACTTTTTATTCAACACTACTATTTATTTGTGGTGTAGGTGCCATTGTGTGTGCGTATTTGCGTGCTGATGTTGATACAGCCTGGAAGCTGTATCAACATTCAACACGCCGCCGTATTTATGTACAAAAAGCCTTTGCTGTAACGGAATCTACGTTTACGTAGAGTTCACTGAAAATATAGTGTAGAGTAATAAAAGCAACAATCTATTTTGCAGTCCCGAGTAGTATTAGTACTTTCCCCATTATAATAAACTACAAGCTATACTGTAAAGTTTCATCAGAATTCGTTCAGTAGATAGTTTCTAGCGTGAACAAGCAACACACATCCTTTCAACCATCCACACTAACTTTTGCGTTCATAAAGTAGGGTAGGATAAGTATCTCTCTTGAGGATTTGAGACAAATATTTTAAAATGAAAGGTATTAACCACGTGACATTTTTGACAGTTGTTTTCACTGATAGAATGCATTTTGTCTAGATCCTCTGATTGAAGGCTCGAAGCCAACGCAGTGCACGCTGTGCACGCATTTTAGCTGCGGTGATTCATTTGTTTCACAACGTGAGTCTACTTTTCCACTGCAGTACACGCGACGCACCCACGACTAAGTACAAATGTAGCGTGGCCCACGCGGCACACGGATATTAACCCACGACCATGTCATAATCATAATCTTGGGTCTTCGGTTGGTCTGGGGTGATCGTGTACCGCGTCCTCAGCGTGCATGGCGTTGACAGCGATGAGCTAGGTGGGCGCCATATCCGAGCAAGCCACGCGTGTGCTAATGACGTCAATTGATGCGTAGCGTGTCCGTGGGTTGCAATGGAAACATACATTTTCATTATAGACGAAGCCTTACACATGCGTAGACGTTGCGGTGAGTTTCCGCTTTAATTGAAAATCATAAATGCCTATTTAAATATCAGCCTAATGTGAGTTTTTTTTTCCTAATTTCATAAAAATAAAATAGTTATAAGTCATAATTATGTTAGGAGAGTAACTTGTGTCTAGATTTTTATCAACATCTATCAACACTAATGTAATGCATGTTGTGCTTACCTATAAGAAATTGGTACACTAGTAAATAAGTTTCTGTGATGTATTTTATACTTGGATATGTGTATTCAATTGTTGGTGAGCCAAATAAAAAAAAAAAAAAAAAACAAAGAAAATAATACTTAGGGCGGATTTCATCAATCTGAAACTGAACGCGATCAACATATGAACCACATGTTCGAGCTGTCAGTGTCATTAATTTCTATGGAATATTGACGCTGACAACTCTTGAACGCAGCTTAATCGAGATCAGTTTCATTGGTGGAATCCGCTCTTAGTCAAGATCACGTTCTCGAGTCATTTGATCATTTCCTTGAAAAGAAAACGTGTTTACTTAGTATTGGAGCAAAGAAACCCGAATTATCTATTCTATTAATAAGACATTTCCTGTGTCAATATTTAAGGAGCCAAACACTCTCCTTTCCAAAGTAATAAAGCAAAATACCTGCTCATGTTTTTCTGGATATGTTTGCCTAGATAGCAATTAGATACAGTTTCAATCACCTTCTCAGCCGGAAATACAAGATTAGTAGGAAATACGGGAAAATTATTTCCTTTTCGTTTCTTTAGAGTGGTTCGAAGAACATCTTCTTTGTTAGGTAAATGTTATTTTAGGAGCACGTAAATCCTCTTGTGTTTCCACTTCATGGACTTTATTTATAGAATAAGGTTATTTTTTTGAAAATATTCTAAAAAAATAATAAGATTTGTAGCTAAAATCTGTACTCATTGGAAATGTAAGAAAAACGGGGTGACATTTAATTTAAATTAACTACCTACATTTCAGTTTGTCAAGAAAAAAATTATACTTATCTTCGATTTAATATTGGTTCCCTTCTTAATGGACCAATAATCAAACAAATAAATCATAGCTATTATAGTAGCTCTACACAGATAAACTGAAGTCTCGGGAGGCTATTGCCAAATCTTATCAATTCTTCTTCTTATGTATGGGCAGTAACGTCTAACGACCCCACACGCCCTAGTGTCAGAGTTTCTTCAACGCTTCAGGGCGCTTCCATATACTTTTTTTCGAACATGCTGGTCAATTTGAGCATTATTTTGACAACCTTCTTCGAGATAAATCGATATTGCTGTACTGCCCGAGCAGCGGCAGCCAAAAATTGTGTGAAAATCCATATCTGTCGTGTTTTGCAGCCAATTAAATTACATAGTAAACTCATATCTGTCGTGTAATTTAAAAATGGAACGATCTTTTATTCCGAAACATGGCAACCAAGGAGGTAAATATATCAAAGGTTGAACTGGCTTGCAAATAGAAAGCTGTTAATTGAAATAAAAAATGAACACTTTTACGCGGAAATATATATTACTGTTGTTGGTTGTTCGACATTGATTTTGAGAAGTAATTGTATTAATTTCCGCGGATTATTTGAGAAAAGTAATATACGAGCCTAGGCCACAACTAGCGCGTTCAACCGACCAAACAAACTCTTCAGCTCAATAATTTTAGTATAAGTAATGTTCATCCTCACTCCAGGAAATTGTGACTTAAAAAATATGTCATTACTGCGAACACGATACGACTGAACTAACCGGTTCGACTAACGCTATCTATAGGGTTACGGTAACGCGACGCCGGGAAATCGCATTCGAAAGTAAAGGGAATGAGACTGGAAACTATGCTTTGTTTATTTATAGACTAGCTCGTTTGCGTTTCGATTGCAAGCCTATTGTTCGAGGCTTTTGTTTTGTTGGTCAGTTTATAGAGCGTTTAAATGATGAAGGACTTTATTGAAAGGTTGTGAGTGTGTTTTGAGTTCTTTTTCCTTATTGCGTCCTGTTTTGTGTGGGATTGTTGATGTTCCGGATTTTTAGTTTTGTTGCTGACGACCCTGAAATATCTATGACCAGTGCGTGTTGCCAGTCATGACTTATGAAACTGAAAAGTGGTCGCTTACAATTGACCTTATCAGAAGGCTTATTAAAGCCACTCAAAGGACGATGGAGAGGGCAATGCATGCAATGATGATATTCGCAAGAGAACCAAGGTTACCGACATAGCCTGAAGGATCGCCAAACTAAAGTAGCAGTAGGCAATGCACATTGCTCGCAGAACAGATGGTTAACGGGGCCGCAAAAGTTCTGGATTGGGGACCGCGTATCGGAAGACACAACTTTGGAAGGCCTCCCACAAGGTGGACCAATGACCTGGTGAGGGTCGCGGGTAGCCGATGGATGCAAGACGCACAGGACTGGTTGTTGTGGCGACACTTGAGGGAGGTCTATGTCCAGCAGTGGCCGTCTTTCAGCTACTATGATGACCCATAAATATCACGCTTGCTGCGCTTAACTCGGTGGAACGCAGAGCTAAGAGGCTCTTTGGCGACGTAAAACAGTTAGATGCCAATCTTCACAGATTGGCTTATCGCTGCAAGGTAACCTGCTTTTTGGTCTTCCGCAGATTGTACTTGAGTGTACCCAAGAACTCCACGACCTCATCCAACTGGCCCTTCTGCAATCGGACATCTACATCCACTACAAGTTAATATCCTTACCGTGTTGCTATTCCACCAATTCGGACTTACGGGTCCAAACGTCTTTTATAATGCGTACAGCAACGGTGTGGAACTCTCAACCTGCCAAGACATTCAACACTAATCTATTTAAAAGTTAGGCTGAATAGGCATCTTCTGGGTAAAGCCATTCCATCGTTGAATTTGTCTCTGTCACCTCTGGCCTAGACTAGAGTCAAGTCAAAATCCAAGTCATCTGAAAAAAAAATAAAAAATATCATCGTGTTTCAATTGCTTTATTTTTACCTTGCTTCGTTGTTATATTTGTTTTCAAACAAATTTGTGTTTTCATAAATATCTATCCTCAAACATTTTCCATTCTTTTCATCCGATTTCTCATAAGCGAACTAGATAAATGATTTGGTTTTCCCAGAATATTTTTGTGTGCTAGGCTTGCATTATATTTCCAAAACCGACGGAAACTTTCCGATAAACTACAGCAAAACAGACACAGGGTTCAAACAGAAGCATCGGGTAACCTTTTAACAAACTTACCAAGTACCTTGTTATCGAGTTTCAAACAAAAATACTGATACATTTTCTTCGCAGAAGATGAATAGAAGTTCTCCGTACGGTCGGGCGGGCATGTTGTGGCAAAGTTCCGAAGCACGTTATAATTGATATTTTGTTATACGCCCTCGAAAATGATATACTTTAGCTATCGGTAATGGGTTTTCTGTTTGTTTAAGCGTATTCGGTGTTTCTATTTATAATAATCGAGACTTTGTTAATAGTAAAGTTTTGGCGCAGAAGTATTATGTATTGTTTGGCGGCTGTTTGATTTTGTTGTTGTGGATCTAGCTCGACTCTCCCAGTATTGACTACAAAGCAATATAAAAATTCGAACAGAAAAAAATTCGATTCTGTTGTTGCGTGAAAAATACATATACAGATATGTTGCAACCGCGTATCTGCGTACGGGAGATTTCACTAGACTTCGTAGAGTTGCACGAATAGTGAGTAAGTAAGTTTTTTATTTGCAAAAAAATGTGGTAAAACGATGTTACATAAGTTTTTGGTGCAAAACACATCTCGCCATACTATGATAGCATGCAAATATTTATACACTATTAAACAAAGTTCGTAATGATGTTAACACACATTTTCATTTACCCAAAGAACAAATCAATATTACTTTAATAAGTAACATCGTCAATTTAGATGCACGTTTAAGTAAAAAGGTAACTGCAGCCCATCCAATACTAAAATTAACCTTTTACAGCTCCTTATAGATATACGGAACAGTGTGGAAAGTCCCGCAAATCTCCGTTGAAAAGGGAGGATCCTCCGACCAGACGATTTTTGTGTCTGGAGGACAACTGCCCGATTTTTGATTTTCGAATTGTTGTATACGTTCAATTTGATTAGAAAATATTGATACCGCGATGCAGGATTTCGATTAGTAGGTTTATTTATTTTTAATACTTTACGCACACATGCACAGAGGCGGACCTTAGTTAGGTTGTGGCTGGCGGTATAGGTGCCACTGCGTTTCTTTTTGTAGCGGTACAATTTTTGCTTCATTAGTTTTTATTTTTTGATTGCCGCCATTGCGCCCTTAAATTAGAAAAAAAACCATATAAAACATTTGTGTAACTATTTTGGTGTACAATAAAGAATACTCTATTTTTGTAAATCTTTCGCTGCTTTCTGACCATGTAAAATCATCTCGCTGAACGAAATCTTTAATTAAGCCAAAAATAGATCATTCGTCCTGATACAAAAATAAATATTTGTCTTATATGTTTATTTTTCATTTTTTCAAATATTTTAGCGTTATTGGATTCTTTTTGTTAGAGCAACCCTGTTAAAAAGTTGTTGTCATGTTATTGGATTCTTATTAATTGAGGGCGAATGATAGACGTAATTAGAAGTTTTTATGGCAGTAAGTTTTCTTATGTTATTGAGCTCAACAAAACGGAAGTGGGTGGCAGTACCTAGATTGTAATTCTTAGTAAAAGTAATGAATGTATTGTTTAGTAGTGGGTGTATTTGTTATAATTGGAAGTTTAGATTTCTAATAACAGAATTACTATTTGAGTTTGTCTGATTGCTTGTTGCGCTGCCTTTAACGCCTAAATCGCTGGAATGATTTTGATGAATTTTGGTGTGGAAACGCGTGTTAAGCGCATGGTACTCACAAACTTACATGATTAAATTCAAAATTTCAAAGATTGGAAAGCACCCTTTCATTTCTTGTGAGTCCAACTGTCACGTAGGGTTCTGAACCATAAACTGAAGAATCTTGTATGGGAGGGCCCTTTAATCGTGAGATGTCAGCCTGTTGACAGACAAACGGACAGACAGCAGAGTCTCTAATAAATAACCCTTCGGGTACAGAACCCTAAAAACGGTACTTATTTTTCCTTTTCTATTTGTGGTGGGTTTGCTCTTGACTCTAGTCTAGGTGACAGAGAAAAAGTCTACCATAGAGCGAGCTTACCTAGAAGTAGCCTGTTTACTCTAACTTTGAAAATATTACGCGGTGTCCTGCGTGAGCGACGAATACGACGCGACGCGACGCAACACGACGCGACGTAATGCGACGCGATGCTATACGCGACAAATGCCCTACGTGATTTTGGTCATTACTTCTCGAATCATGGAGAAGTAGGTACAGTACAACTTTGCTTGAAAGTTAAAAATAAACGATTCTTATAATGTTTATGTTTTTTGTCCCACAACAATTTTTGCTCATACACTGCGGCGATCAACGCTACTGAATCAACCATTACGTAGTTCGTGGTGTTGCATCTGGTCGCCCACAAAACAAGTCTGCGTTACGTCGCCTCTCGCCGCAGACTGTCATATAGGCCGCATGTAGGGTATGCCGTTGAGTTGATCGCGTTCATCGCGTTCGCAGCGTCGCGTCGCGTAGCGTTCGTCGCTCACGCAGGACACCGCGTTAAGTTTTTTTTTTTTTTTTTGGGACAAGCCCGCCACACATTCCCAACCACTGCAACTCCTGAAAGCCAGAATCAACAGTGGCGACCACCAGAAAAACGCCGAGTTAATGAAACCCGACGAGTCCCGGAGAAACGATTCAATTGTCTTGGATCCCGCAACGAAATTAATCAGAAGAGTACAGCGGAGGAGTAGGGAAAAATAAATATAATTTCCACTTCCCTCCATATCAAGCAGGAGATAGATTAGAGCAAGGCCAATAGGCACCAAGGGACATATACAACTGGGTTAAGCCCACTTGCCAAGCACCACGGATTATATATTAACATTTAAACTAATGGGTCCTAAATTGTGAGCTACTTTTGATTCCAGTAATAGGTATGGCAAAATCGCCTGAACGCACGGAAATTTGTTCTGGTTTCTACAAGGTCCGTGTAGTAAACTACTCCAGATGTAACCTGAATGCTATCTAACATAATATTACGTTCAGTCTGCCAAAGAATACACTCCCACAAGATGTGATGTGCGGATTGTTCGTATTCAAGGTCAGCTGTAGAGCATTGACATAAAGGTGAGGCCACAAGCCTAAAGGAAAATAATTTACTCTTAAAGTTGCCATGACCTGTGAGAAATTGGGCAACACAGTGATCCACCTCCAGCCATGTCTTCTCCAGCCGCTCACGAACGGATGGAAAAAACTGGTGGAGGTGTCGGCCTTTGATGGAATTTTCCCACCTACATTACCGCGTTAGGTTTGGGAAACAGACGCAGACAGAGAGTTTAAAACAAAATATCCTACAATTACAATCTCATAGGTACTTCATCAGTGTCATATAGGTAACCCTACACTGCTCAGTGTTAGGTCTCTCTAGCAACTAGGTTACCGAGGAAGGACGGGTGTTGAATGTCCGTGCGAATGTCACACGATCCCCTTAGTTTTGAGTTACAAACCGCACTTGAGTAAGAATTAATGTGACTGTGGGTCTGTCTGCGTGTTTGTGGGGGTATTTGTAGGTCGGATGCCAGTTTAGGGATTCCAACAAGAATCTGCAGTAATAGAGCTGAAGCCATAGGAAAAGTTTTTTTTTTTTCGGGAATTGTGGTGGTGTTGGTATTCTGTATCGTATAGCAACTACAGAATACCACCCTAAAATATAACCACGCATTTCAGGAACGTCCTGTATGTAGATCTTAATATTAATAGTACGTTTTTGTAGTTTTTCATGATCATACGTTGTTATTCTAATTGAGTCAAAATGTTTGTACATTTTGGGTAGTTCATCAGGTGTTTGCACAATAACTTCATTACGTATGTTGTTATTTATAAATAAATTATCTATCTCTTCTTTACGACACCATTGCGCCAATCCTACTATTTTTAAGTAACGTTCGTATTGGCATTTTAAGACTACTCTCTCGAAAAAAGCTTAAAAAAGCATGCATATAAAGCAGCTTTTCGTCGGCACTTACGGAGAAATTACATCGAAAAAATAGTAAGTAATTTACATGAGCCATAATGTTTCTATCTGTATGTTATAAGAAAAAAACCACTAAACCACCTCGACATCGTTGAGATGATTTTTTTTTATTCCGTAATAAAATAAAAAAGAATATAAAAATATCTGCAGCTGTGCAATAGTAACGAAAATGATTTGGTTTTGTTACTTTTTAAAAATATTTTTTATTTTTATTATAATAATTTAAAAAGCGACCAGTTAAAGTCCGCGTCTATATCACTCCCGCAATCGTTTGAATTCACAAAAAAACTACCATTTCCATACATTTTTGACAGATTGCGACTGACATGCGAATGCAAACTCGTTGGTTTAAAATTAGTAGAATCGGCCCTCGTAAGCTGTCTGGCATTCTTCCATTGAATAAAATCCCTTGGGCTTTTGGTAACATTTGGCAAACTTTATTACCAATGCTATAGAAAGCCGCCCAACAGTTGCACACTGCTCTGTTACCCGAACAATAAGTAATTGATCGTGACCGAATCTTGCGCAAGCGCAGCTTTATACTGAATAGGCTGTATGTCGTTATACGTTTGTGAAAGTTGTACTAGTAATTGCTATAGTACTTTTATTACAAGTGGTTTCAACTCAAAATTATATATATACTTTATTTTTAATTACTCTATTGCGTCTGATATAGGAAGCCAAGTTATGTTTAATTATAATTTTTCCTCTAAATATAAATTTAGTAGTGATAAAATAAAACATACCGCAATACTGATTTCTCAGCGCCCGCAAATTAAAAGAACAATAGTAAGACAATACAACTTTGGCCCAATAGTCACAGTTATAATATGATCCAAAAGTCGAATTACGCAATTTTTTTTTTTTGATGAATTTCCTGTTTAAATAAAAACAAAATACGTTTTATCCCTTATATTTTTTATTGCAAGTTTATTTAAACTTGATGTGGCTGGTGTTTCCTTGCCATTGTAATAGATTGATATGAAAATCATTTATGTAAAGAAAGAATGAAAAGAAGAAAAAAGAAATACAGTTTATTAGCGCCAAGTGTGACGCATATAAAAATACATTGAATAACAATTAAATGAAAATTGGGAAGATATACGTCATATTCGCGCAAAACGGCCATCTCCCAGCATAAAGCGTCATTTACACGATGCTCTCTCTCGCACACGAGTCCCAGCATAAAATGCTTATGCTCGGACTCATGTGTGAGAGAGAGCCACAGAGTTTTCAGTGTCAGCCGTAGGTAAATGTTGAGTTAGTTTAAAATCCTAATCCGAATTATTATCCACCACCCATCTCCGATACTCTAAAAATACTTAATTTTACACTCTATCTTTATCCAAACCACGCGATCACGGCGATCGATTATTCAAATCAGAGGAGTATCCGTGTAGGCTATTGTTGTAGTAAATTGAAAACCACGCAACGCTTCCTAACTGCACTATTTAGACTAACAATATAGCTTGTTTACGATAACCCGAGCTAACCCTTTCAAAGGAAGCTATGTGGGCGGATATTACGTCACGTGACGTGTAACCCAGTTATTATAATAGGTAGCGTTGATTTTCAGGTAGTTGGAGACGGGTTAATTATCCTGTTGGATACTGAGCGTTTGCGCGACGGTGTATGGGTGTGGTAACGACATGCCAAAAATCTAGCTCTGCATGAGTGAATGAGAGATTTCGTCACACCCACGTCTTCATCATATCACAGCCACTTTAGCGATCAATCGTTTCAGTCAATTCATTCCTGGCTGCATAAAGATTCAGTGTAACGTTTATTAGTAGAAATAGTCTCGGATCACTACCTCCTTCAGCTTTACCAGATTCTAAAGTATGAACTTTACAATTTTTTTAACAAAGCCCGCCACACATTCCCAACCACTGCACCTGCCGGCTTTATCATTTACCTAGTTTATTCCGCACCAACAGAGTTCACAAATAGAACTGTCAGCAATTTGAAATCCCTTCAGCAAGTACCCCCAATAGAGGCATTATATTAAAAGCCTACCTACCGTCTAATCTGTCAAAGGCGGCAATTGACAAATCAAAAGCCAGGGGTATGCGTAATCAAACTGTCCGGGACAGTGGTCCCGTGTGGTCACCTCACAAAGCACGCGTCGGCTTTGTCCGGGACTCGTAATTAGGAACAGGACAATCGGGTTTGGGAGCCAGAAGCGTGGACACCCTAATTCGGTACGTTAGTCGGCTTAATCTTGTCGGGCCTTTGAAATTACTCGTGTGGGCTATGCTATGTCAATTTGGATAGTACCTTCTTTTCAAGTAACATTTATAAAATGTGGGTAACAAACCTAGGATTTAATAATAAATAATAAACAAATGATTTATTTTGGCCAAATATTTTTATAATCACGTACACGCACCAAACTGTGTCGCAGTTGTTCGTCGGGAAAATTGAAAAGGAAATTCTTTTATCTATTGAAAACTTAGATAAAGTGACTTGTGAATCCATAGCTTTATATCGAGTGACAACCTATTTCACCTTATTTTTGACACGGTGAGATGTTCAGAAGACCAATTTCTTCTATTGAAACATGTTCAATTTAAACTCCATAATGTCATCTTAGCAATCAATATCAAAAACTTGGGGTCTAAAAAGGCTACCTAAATTGAACCTAATGAGTTAGCGATAAAGACAGATTGTTGTGTGGTTAATATTATGATTCTAATATGATTCAGCTAAAGAGGCCTTTTCAGACCCACTGGTCAAAATGCCTTGAAACAGAGGTATTTTGACAGTTTACGATTACGATGCGAATGCACACACTTCTTAAAAATACGATAATTGCCTCTCTGGTAGAAAATTATGTAACAGTGTAAGTTTAGCTGAAGTGCAAATAAAGTGAGCTGTCAATACATAAAATTAAGAAAAAAATACAGTTCACTTCACTTGACAGTATAGACCCGAGAAATGGACGAATGTTACCAATAACCTCCAAATGAACTATAAAAATTAAAAGGTCGCAATGCAATCGATATTCAATATTCTTAGACCAATGAATATTCTTAAAGTATTATGCTAAATGGAATCCAATTAAGAACAAATTGATTATTTTATCTTTAAAATCGTTTTGTAGGGCTCTCAAAATGTTTATATTATTAAACTTTAGTACATTTTTGGAAAAATATAGAATTTTCTCCATGATGCGACATTTAGCACAAGTAAAAGACCAAAAGAGTAAAAGTAATCCTCTTAAGAAATATTAAGCACCAAAACTCTAACAAAATATATTTTTAAGAAGAAGTTATTTTCATACATTTTCACATAATTAAATATTCCATAATATTTCTCAGAATGCCTGATATTCTGATTTACTTTAGAGATTCCCACAAATTCGGATTCTTAGAATTTCTTTGGGTTTTGCTTTCTCAAAACACACATCTCGTCAAGAATCATATTTGAATTTTTCGCCTGGACTTTCTTTAACATATAATTATAAAATAATAATATTTTAAACTAGTTCTTGTAACTAAAACGTAACTTATAGAATATAAAGAGAATACCTACTGAAAAATTAGAGAGGTTCGAGATCGCGAACTTTGAAAGCGTTTTTCAAATGTGTCAAAACGACACGTATGATATAAATGGAAATTGTTTTGAAAATGCGTTTCTTTAGATTCAAAATTTTCAAACAAAGAAAATAACGTCATCATTAGGTAAATGCTTTCTGGAAATGTTTTATTGAAAACTTACCTAGCTATTACTAGATATTTTTTTCATTTATAAATAAACTAAAAGCGTTCGATTCTATCTCTTTTCATATGCACTCGATATTCCTGTCGCCATAAAAAATTCTTATTCAGTATTTCTCCAGAATGATTTTGAAAAGTAAATATATATTATTTTAAAGCAGAAAAAAAACGCTCGCTCTCTCAGATTATACAATAGCAAAAACAAACAAATCCCGAACAATGTTTAACAAGAAAGCAATCAAAATGTCGCAGAAAATTCGTGTAACTAAACTTAAAGTGGACAATTAACCTTCCCAAGGCGATCGACTCATTTAAACGAGTAATGAAAACATTCTCCCAGGCCAATGACTATAGTACTTTTTTTGTTAGTTAGCATTTGATTTTGGAGTCACGAGATAATTAGGATACGACTAGAAAAGGTGAGCTCGAGGTCGTGCTAAAAATATAGATTAGGCCTCTTAAGGTATCGGCTTCTTGTTTGATGATACCTACCGATTTTATGAAAAGGTCAACTACATCAACAGTTTTATAGCCATTAATTAGTATTTTTATTGAGATGGTGGAAGAGATTTATGAAAGAAAAAGACCTATAGCACCAACCTCTAATAAATTGTGATAACCTTTTATTGATTGATGATTGACCACCAAAGAATGATGTTCTTATGCTATCCATGGAAAATGCAGATCGTATTAGCTTTTGAAATACTATTTTAAGGGGCTAATAGTTGGAATAGGTTAAAGGTTCTGTGAAGAAATAGACCAACAATGTATGAGAGATAGGCGCCATTACTGTTCCTCGAGACAAACTGTTTGCGTTTATATAAAAGGATTTTTGCAGATTTTTTTATGAAAATACTTTACACAAAATTAGGTTTCATAAATATTTTAAGCTTGCTTAGAAAGTTACATGACAAATTGTAATGGCCCTATCTATAACAGGCTTTAACTGTCAAGTATCGATTCGACTTTGTAAATAGGCTAAAAATATTTGCATGAAAAAGCTCATAACTTCGGAGAGTTAGTAAACAAAATGCCTTTGAATGAAGACGATATTTATGAGCTAAAGTTATGTGAAAACGTGCTTAGTAATCTGGTATAATGTGAGAGCTAGATTATGATCCAGAATGAATATAATTTTAAGCTAAAGACATACCTACCCATTGCAGCACAAGTGCCATGCTTCTGTCTGTGTTTGAATTTTTGATCGATCTGTTGCCACATTTTAGAAAATCATTATTTTACGTAAGAGAGTCACGCCAATTCATCTGGGAGAACCGCGTCTTTGGTTTTTGTTTTTAAGAAATTTTCAGTGGCTTTTTTATGAATGAGCAAAGGAGTGGAACTTTCTACTTGCTTCTGTGTTTCCCAAGCAACGGACTCTTATCTCTTCAAAGTTTGAGTGATCAGGCTTCTTTTGGGTATGCTAGCTCCTTCGTCGACTAGGTCTCTATCATCTCGGACCGAATCAAGAGCGAACGCATCTCAAATGAAAAAAAAATAAGTTGCTACATGTGGCAGAAAAAAATAAATAAAAGGCTCTTAGTCAGTTACACAAATAAATCTCTCTAAGTAAAAGTCTACTTGGGACAAACTGTCCAGTTAGGTAGGGCCAACTTCGAGAAAGAGGTCAACTGTCGAATCCCACTCGGCTGGGCAGAGTTCGGGAAGTTGCGTGGTATCTTCTCGTCTCACATACCACAGTGTCTCAAGACGAAAGTCACAGGACCGGTTGTGGCGACGCTGACGCTTGAGGGCCTATGTCTAGCAGTGGACGTCTTTCGGCTGATTATGATAACTATGACAAATAAATCAAACGCAGACAGTTTATTAAGTATGATAAATATTAAAGCAAAATGATAACAATAAAATTAGGGCAGTCTCAGCCGTATTTACATTATTATTTGCTATAGGTATTTTACGTTTCCTGAGCTTAAAATTTCAATGGCATTGTTGTAAAACAACGTTTTGAGTACGCTATTATAACAATTATTCGTAGGCCTGTTTGTGGAGAGGGACTTGACATTTTGTTCCTATTGTGCCACTTTCTATTACCATTTCTATTCTTATTCAAGTTTTATATTATCTTGAAATAGATCTATTTCAAATTTAATTAAATATAAAAGTGATTCATTCAATTTACCTTCTCAGTTAACTTTTATTTATCGTTTGCCCTCGAATGAATTTGTGTGAATTACGAGTCAATGAAATCAATAATGTGTTTTTTTTTTTCTGTTTCAGATATACGATACGACAGAGAATACGAGGCCGAAGAAATGGTCATCGAAGTTGAAGCTGAATACATCAGGAAGTTCCAAGTCATCAGAAAAGTCTCCTGAAAGCCCGTACATGTACGGAACCATCAGTGGGCCAGGAGGATCAGCGCTGTCTAAATCAATGAAGTACGCTGAGACCTGGCTCTATGGGTCCGTAAGGACCCAAACCCCACCTATGCGACCTAGTGTCTTCTCCGCTTACCCAGAAGTCTCTGGTCCTGTTCTTATAAGTACGCCTCAAAAACCTACACCACACAACTATGCTGTCATACTATGTTCCTGTCCTGAGTACCTGAACGGTACAAAGAAAACCAGCTCAACCAAAGTCAGTATTTGTAAGAAATGCAAGGGATCTCGTTTGCCATTAACTATAGCTGATAGCCCACAGTTGTTGGTCGGGGGAACGGTTAGAGGTCCCCAAGTAAGCCGAGAATCTGGTTTGCTGAGAGCTGGGACAGTTAGAGTACAAGGGTCGAAAGCGCGCCCTTCTATACTTAAATCAAATGGAGATACGGATCCCTATGACTTGATGAGACGGAACAGATTGGCACCACCACATGAAGCTCGTATCGGAAGCCAGTTTTCTACAACAAGATTACGAGCCAAAAGTATAAGCCCTTGCAGAGTGAAGACTAAAAAACCAACAAGCCCAGAGACACTTCGCAAAAACAGAAGTAAATCTGTGAGTCGAGTAAATGAAATATGGGTTGAAGAGGACACTAACACAAGTAATGACTCCAAAAAGTCAATATTGTCGTGTGATATCAATCCCTATGACTTAGTGAAATCTAATGGCACTTCAAAATCTTTAGTAGAAATTGAATTTGATGACGATTTTGGACACGTATTTCAAGAATCTATGAAAAACAAAAACCTTAATTCCTTAAGCAAATCTAAATCAGATTCAAGTGTGAAAGCTATAAGTGGTCAAAGAATAAGAGTTTCTGACGAGTCGAAATCAAATAATATAGACGATGTATATGATCCCATTGACTATGATCTCAAATCCTATGATTCAAAATCGCAAGAGATATCTCCGACTTTGTCATTGCCAAATATTAAGAATGAAAATAAGAAATCAGGATCTGTAAGTAAAAGTACGAGTAAGAAAGTATTAAGCATAACTACATCGAACCGGGCTAAACAAAAAAGTGTATCTCCAAAACGGCCACCTAGGAGAATAAGAAACATCAAAAATGATGATGACAGTGAGAGTGATAATCAAAGGTTGACAGAGAGGAGTTCAAATAGAAAACCTGATAATAACTCTCGTAACAAGCTTAAAAACCAGAATACAGACACCATAAAATCTATTTTGAAAAAGCCTAAAAATTATGATACCGTTGAGTCTACCCCAAAATTAGAAGCAACTAACGAATCCTATGACAACAAAAGAGTTAACACATCACTGTTTTATCTCCCTAAGCCTAAAGACAAGGTGGCTTTTACTTCTCATAACATGCTACATCGTAAACGTGTACAGTTCCAAGAGATCGAAAACGAAGAAACAAAAGTTATATATACTGCAGAATTTAACCTCGAACAAAATATTACGAAAGAAGTTACTACTGAAGTGCTTACTTCAAGTATTGAAACTGAAGAAGATGTAGTAGCTGAAGGTGATATTGTAAGCCATAGCTTGGACGAATCGAGTGAGAAGTTGTCCGAATTGATTAGCCAAACTGTAACACAAAACGATAGCGAAGTTTATGAACATGTACAAATGAATAGTAATACATTTGAAACTGTCGTCGAGCAAATCGTTGAGCCAATAAGAGAAGTTCCACTTGAAACTACAAGCGTTGAAATTGTAGAAGACATCAATAGAGAAGGTAAGATCTTGATCGGTATCATAAAGCATTTGTAAAAATTTATTACCAAATACAAGGTTACGATTTTACTTTATATATTTGTGCGTTTTGTTTTCAGATAACAACATTCCAAGAATACCGGTGTTGCGTCGGTCTGAATCAGAACGAATCCCACCAACTATATCAATAGCGCAACCGAAGTTCTTAGACACGATGGCTTTGCGACCCAAAAGTAAACATGGACACACAAGCCAAGTCTTTCTAACGTCTGTCATAGAAAATGAAATATGCAGTCCAAATCAGTATGTGATTAGCCAGCCACATACGAGTCCTGAGGTTATTTTGCCAACAACAACGATTCAATACAACGAAAATATTGAATCTGGAAACCTAAGTGACAGTAGTGATATAACACGAACAATTTTGACTAACTTACGCCGTGGAATATCAGAATCACCGGAACCACCACCTCGGCTCAAAACAAAGGAACGTACAAAATCTAAAAAGCATAATTATGTTAAAACACGGTTTGTCCGCAACAATTCTTCTAGCTCCACTAGCGACGAATGGTCAGATGCTAATGACTACGAACAGAAAACGATTTTACGTGTAAAACAATTCGATTCTGACACTGATGAGCCCAAAACAGCTTCTGGTATTTTGAGATCATCAGAAAACGAACCTAGAAAAACTTCCATCCAAATAAATGGTAACGAGTGCTACTCAACTATGAATGTGAGCAGTGACACACCTATTTACTTATCCTCGGTCGTTGTAAATGATGATTACGGAAATACGTGTAATACCTACCAGACAGGTACCACCGTTACAATAAGTGTCGGAACTCCACAAAAAGAAGTAAAAAAATCAAAAAGTCAAATATACATAGGTGCTGTGCTATCTCAACACGCCGAAAAGAATTTTGAAGCGAACACTTATGAAGAATATTATGCTGATAAAAACAAAGATGATAGCTATGGCTCCCGAGATCAGAACACTTCAAACGATCTATCTTCAATACTAAACGATCCTGTCGAAGCTGTTAGGAGGAATTTAATTCCACACGTCTGTGGTAAAAAAGATAATTATTCTGACTGCCAACAATCTCCTGATATTCAACCAAATAATGGCAATGTTGTCACAAAACTTTTCGATGATCCTTTCTTCGCTCATCTTGCCGAAGGTTTGGATTCAGATTTAGTTAAAAAGTTAATAGAAAACTCTTTGATAAAACTCCAAGAAACTAAGAACTCAGAAGGGACAGACAGCAGTGAAATAACTATTGAAAAACTTATAGAAAGTTCATTGAAAAATTTAAAAGAGGAGAGTGTGAAGGAAGAAGAAAAGAAAGAGGATGTGAAACCAAAGAATGAAAGTAGTGCCAAAGACGAAGCGTCTAATAAACAAAATATAATTGACTCGTCCGTCTGCACAGAGAATGAAGATAACAGCTGCTCTGCTCCCTATGAAAGTATGGAGTATGAGAGCGGTGCTATGGGAGTTTTTTCTGATCTCGAGCCAATGTCGGACTGCTATAATGCTTCGGCTAGTGAGTTGTCAACCGAAGACGATACGAATTCAACGAGGTCGAAATTTTATCAAATGTTGGTCGACGCCGCATTGTGTGATATTGAAATTTCAAATAATACCGACGATGACCATCATTACGAATCGATTCGTTTGAACAGTGATCCTATTTACGAAGAGATTGGAGACATGCCACCGCCTTTACCTGTTAATCCACCTCCAAATTCTCTAATGATTTTAGACGATGAAAAACGCAGTGGATCACGTTCAATATTTGAAGGCGCGTCAAAGTACGACATTTTATCATACTTGGTAGATGCTAAAGAAAGAGGTATTGATGATGAAGAAACTTACATAACTAGTTACGCTACTCATAACAATTCATCGAATATGTTGGAAGAATCAAAAGACAAAACTAATAACAGTGAAATAATTGATACACATCATAGTAGTAACACGAGCCAGTTATCAAATGCATCAGACTCAAGTGAAGATAACTCGCTTATTATTAATCATGAGACTTTGGAGAAAGCTGCAATTTGTAAAAAGACTTCAGCTGAAATTGAAAGGAATGACTCTGGCGTAGGTTCGGAGACGAGTAAGTCTTCAAGAAGTAGACTTCAAGGTAAAACGTCTCCTTGTAATATGATACACGATAAGGATACGCCCATACATCTCTGTGAAGATTGTGACACTGCAGTGGAAACTCAATTGACAGAGCAAGGTAAGTCAAAGTTCTGTTGCATATGATTGATTCTTTGCAAAGCGGCTTTTTGTTAATCTTTATTGCCATTTTAGGTTCAATATACGCTCCATTAGTATGCAGAAAGTGTGCCAAGAAAAGAGCAGAGAGGAAGGAAATTATCACGGAAATAGTAGAAACTGAAGAAAAGTATGGCAGAGATTTGCAAATCATCCTTGAAGAGTTTTATAAACCTATGTTGGTAGCTGGTTTACTTAATCAGGAGCAACTCAGCGCCATTTTCTTGAATGTTGAAGAACTTATTGAGAACAATCAAGTTCTATCGGAAAAGTTAAGAGACGGACTTGAAATCGCGGTAGACCAAGGAGATGAGGTAATAATATTAAGCTTTTTTGACCAAAATAGTTTTCAAAGAAAGTCATTGTGAAAAAGCACAGCATTTGGCAAAGACCGTTTTGAAGATCTTACCTGACACAACGTTTTCTTGTTTTTTAGGATCTTTTGACTGTGAACGTTGGTAAAATCCTGCTGGAGTGTTCAGGCATGCTGACAGCGTTTCAGTCATATTGCGTGAAGCAAGCTGGTGCTGCTCTTCTGTTGGCTGGTCTCGAGAAGGAGAAGGAACTCTTGAGGATATTCTTGCGCGTCTCGCAGATGGAAAACACCGTTTTGAGGAGGATGAATCTAAACTCATTTCTCATGGTAATTTGGGTGTTTTTTTACCTTACTGATCTAAGCCCTGAAACAGAATCTAAATCAAGTCAAATCAAATCAAATCAAATCAAATCAAATCAAAATGTTTATTTGCAAGAAATACATTGTTTACAAGGAAAGTTAATCTTATAACCTAAAAGTCACTGTAATCTGCCTGCAAGCAAGCGTGCAAATTATTTATATTTATGTCATTCTCCATGCAATTATATTATTAATATTATAATTATCTTATAGTATAGTCGCTGTTTAGATTGCTTGTAGTAAAGTCTTGTCAATAATTGTATTTACGCAATTCCAGGTGCCAGTACAACGCGTGACAAAATATCCCCTCCTTCTCTCCCGGCTATATCGCGCCACGGCTGCGTGCGCAACTGAGCGGGAAGACGTGAAGTCTGCCCAACGTTGTGTAGAATGCAGACTCGAAGAAATCAACGCGGCAGCTGCAGCCGCTGCCGCTGCAGCAAGAGACGTGCCGTTGTGGAGACGACTCGCAGCTGCACGGCGAACTGCACACGACCTTCATGTGGCTGATATCAAGCTGAGAAAGATGGCCGTCGATGTTCTCGACTGGAATCATGATGACGCCAGGTGGGTGACTATGTTTAGAGTATCAAAGATGAAGACTATTATTATTTTGAGTAACGAGAAACTGTCATGAAGAAACTTTTGAGTATATAGTAAATATTAAGGAAATATCAAAGAACGATAGATGCACTGTGTGGACTAAAGGGTTGAATACATAGATGATTACTAATATAACCTAAACAAATTGAGTTGAGGGCAACAGAATGATGATGACAACATAAATGATGTTCTCTTCAAGGACCTATTAGAGCTTCCTGAGCAGTTTATAAGCAAAATTTGCTTGACAGATAATTGAGACATTTAGAAAATTACCACTTACCAAAATTTCGTCTATCACACGATGTCATTACGATGGCGAGATTACGCGTCCATATTTTATGAGATTTAAATTGTCCACCATTTTCGTGAACAACCACTTACGTAACAATGAAAGCGTCTAGGGATGTTTTAGCAAATGTCAAAGATGTTCAGGGAAATCTTTTTCATAAAGATAAACATTAGCCTTATCTCGTTGTATAATTGGAGATGTTTCGGAAAATTGTAGCCTCGGCACATTTCGTTCTATTGGTGGATGGTACAAATGATCCCATTACTAGATCCATTGTGGGACGCAGGTCCGTTTGATGGTCTAAGTTGTAAACTTTGATTAAATTTTAGATACTTCTTTTTGTCGAGCGAACCTATTTGGAGACTTTGAAAATGTCGAAATTCGTTTGTGTAAGTCTTAATGCAAATTGGAACCCTAAGCATATCCATGAAAAAATCTATATTTGACTAGTAGTTAATTATATTTAGAACGATTAGAAATTTGATTCACAAATTGCAAATAATTAGATGGAACACGTTCAAAAACCCTAGTTTCTGTATCATAACTTGATTACAAGAAAGAGAAAAACTGTAATACAAACCAACCTTTGAAACAATTCCATGATATTTAAAAGGTTTCTCATAATTCAGTATTAAAAATAAAAAAAATTGTAATCACTTTCGCTTCTTAACTCTTATTACTTGCACCGTAAAGCTGATAATCGTTGTTTTAGTGCCACTAACAGCGGCAAGTGCTATACGACAGGGCTTTTTACGACTTAAGACTTTCACAAATACATGGTAATTATACGTTGTTTAATTGGTTTTTAAGTAATGTCCCTGTTAATTGAAAAATATGTTGTTCGACAACTAAAAGCAAGCGAAACCTTTGTTAAGTTCTGAAAATGAAAGCTTGGGATTTTACGAGGCCTAAACGTCCTCGTAGCCTGGAAGAGCATTATTTGAAGGGTTTTATAAGCCGCGCAACTCCAGTGTTTTATGAGATCTAAAATGTTTATAGGGGGATGTGCTCCAATACGCTAAAGGACATGGTAAAAAGTGGCCTATGAATCAACACATGCGAAACCTTTACTATTATTCCTAGTTTTTTTTTTGAATTACATGTTACTGATTAGAATAGAACGGACACTTTTTAATTACGAAACCATTTTAAAAAGTAACTCACTTAGTGTTTTTAACCCGGCGCAATTATTTTAAAATGAAACAAAGCACTCTCAGCGCTGTAAGATTTTTAGTTACCTACAAAAAGAGTAAAGCGATTAAAGCGCTGTATGACACGAACACTATTGACACTGACAGTCGATGAATAATGACAGTTGACACTTTGATGTACCTAATGTATTTGGCACCTGATACCAGGGAATCGGCCGTCGACCTAACTTACAACGCTTTCGTATGTTAGAAGAACATAGTAACACTACTCTATACATTTTTTGGTGAGATAAAAAGTCTGGCAGCTCTGGGATCTTAGTCCATTTGGTATGTTTCTATTGTTTGGTATGTTTTATAACCTCAAAATCCGAAATAATTTTAGATATTTTACAATTCTGGCAAGTGTCCGTGATTTTAATTTAGTTTTAGTCGAACATATGCATTATTTACAATACAGATAGTAAATTCACGTCTCTGTTGGTTCTTAGGCGAACGATGTATGGGCGATGAGCAATGTCCTTTAACTAGGAGTTTCGGTTTTGGAATGGTAATCAATGTTGTCTTTCAAATCAAAGTGGGTGATTTGATTCTTGCTCGATTGATTTTTGATCGCGATTTAAAAAATGTACAAGTACCGCTTGTCTTGCTATAGTCATGTGAAGAGGAGGGATGAAACGAATGCAATTACAAGAGTTATGAACATAAATGTGGATGGATGGAGAGGGAGACCAAAGAAAAGATGGATGGATTGTATGAAGAGCGATATGAAAAAGAATGGAGTTAGCGATAGCGTAGCGGCTAACAGAACAGAAATTATTGAAGAAGTTGGAAGTCGGTTATATAATTTTTGTAAAAAAGTTTATTTTTTATTTTTCACACCGCTGTGCGAATGCTCAAAAAATAAAAACCCACTGAGCCAAACTGAATTAAATTTTTACTGGACCAAATGGCAAGAACGCCGCATCGAACTAAAATATAACCACAGAAATCGGATCTGAAAGAAGTTATCGGTGTACATAAAACAAAAAAATCCCGTCGAATTGAGAGCCTCCTCCTTTTTGGAAGTCGGTTAGAAATACGTGTTTCGCCGACTCCAAGTAGTATGGGATAAGGACAGAAAGATGACGATGATGAAGATTATAAAGTGTGGGCAAAAGTAAGCCTTGAACCTAACGAGAGGAAGATCTTAATGTTACTCCTATTATAAAATCGAAAGTATGAACGGATGTATGGTACTCAATTACGCTAGAACGACTGAACAATAGACGTGGCTTGGACAGATTATATTCCGGAATATAGAAAAGAAAAGTAAAAAATGCATTTATTCCGCGCATACAAAAACATAAAATTGAAAGAAAATACTATGTTATCAACTAAAAATCTCCTCCCTCTCTCCTCTTCTCTCTTATCCCGGGTGTATATTCACTGGGGATTATTTCTAACATTAACTTTTTTTTACTATTTAGTATTAGCATAAATCAATCATACAGGAAATCCATTTTTCTCCTTGGTTGAATACTCAGAAAGAAAATACATTGTATCATTTTCCATACCATCTCGACTTTACAAAAAGAGTCACGTATATCCATTGAAGGTTTATGGAAAAACAATTTCAGGTGCTATTAGAAATCACTTTGAGCTAAAGCAACCGTTTTTGCTATTTTGTTGCGAGCAACATGGAAACTACTGAACGCAGTTTAATGGATCTTGCATTGTAGCTTACGTCTGGGGTAGACTGAATAGTTTACTTTATGGGTATAATCAAAATACTAGTAAAGTCGGGGGAAATATCTACTGGAATCGTGGTAGTAAAGGTTGAGTGTAGGTCAGCTATTTTTCAATCAAGACTATCAAACGAGAAACTAGACAATATAAGACAGAAGAATGTAAGAATGCTCAATAGATAGAATATACTTACACCAAAAGTAGTTATACGTATCTTGTACACAAACTTAATTATATGGGTACAATGGCATGGGGCCTACTAGGGCGAGTGCCTGCCAGGGTTGCAGAATTTGTTCGAAAGACTCATCTCGCGGATTTGGAACGCAGCTGCTGGTAGGAGAAACTCGTATTGATTTTTGTTCGTAATAGCCTGACACTACCTTCCGCTCCGCCCAGAGTGGCAGGAGACAGTAGATGATTTCTCATCCTTAAAACAAAATTGAAGAATGGCAGCCTTATATTGCTGACAGTGATATTTACTAGATAATCTTTGCATGGACTGAAAGAACAATCCCATTAAAAGGGGGGTAATCTATGGTGTGTTATTAAAACTGAATGAGAAAAATATTGAACAATTTGAGAATTGTCTTATGATAGATATACGAAAGTTCCAAGAAAACTAAGCTCTCAGTTCTTAATCCTACCGTCTAAATAGTTTACACGAAGAAGTGGCAACATAGAAATCACATTATGAAAAAGACCATACACATCATCACAAATCCAAGTTTAATAATCTCCGAAACCAGAACATCAAATAAAGCTAATTAAAACGAGACGAATGCCAGAGATATATCTCATTTAGCAAGTAATACACTGGAGTGAAATTAATATTTTAGCTGGTGCGAAATTTATCATGTCCGTGAAACATGAAACGTTGTTGTGACGTCACATGCCATAATACATTGCGAGGTTGGTAACAGCAAGAATTAAGCTGGAGATGAAATAATTTCAGATGTGTTGTGTTGTGCTGTGGTGGTTTTGATGTGCGACGAAAATGTAAAGTTAATAATGAGTCTTGAAAGTTTGTGTTTGAGTGTGAAGGATTTTGTAGAGCATTGCCTGAAAGATTACAGTGAGGGGATGGCGATATCAACGAAAGAAGAAAGAAAAGGAAGCATTGCATTTTTGGGGTTCCGTACCCAAAGGGTAAAAATGGGATTACTAAGACTACGCTGTCTGTCTGTCTATCACCAGGCTGTATCTCAAGAACAGTTGAAATTTTCACAGATGATGTATTCTTTGTTGCCGCTATAACAACAAATACTAAAAAACAGAATAAAATAAATATTTTAGGAGGCGTACAACAAACTTGATTTTTTTGCCGTTTTTATAGATAATGGTACGGGCGAGTCCGACTCGCACTTGGCCAGTTTTTTTTAGTTGTTTTTTAACCTAACCGTTGTTAGTATCTGAATCACCCAAAGGTTGACTCATCACCTGCCTATCCTTTTCCCATCTACGAGTATATTGGGGCCAGCTTCCAGTCCAACCGCATTCACATGCAAACCAGTATTTTACGTAGAGCAGCTGCCTACCACCCTCCACAACCCATTAACTGGATAAAACTACGCGCACATTGGCTAAATTAAATAAAACGTTCTGGTCATCTTTTCCATGTTAAATAGTCATCTTTGGTGTTCAAAATTGCCATACATAATAAAGCTTTTTAATGTAAGTCTTTATGCTCGTTAAAAATATTTGTAATAGCAGTTGGGAAACAGATGAATAATTTATCTGGTTTTCTTTTAATGACACACAAAAAAAATGCTCTTCATTTACCCAAAAAACTGACTGCTACAACTTTCGAAGAAAAAAAAGGATAGTCTATATTTAGAATGATTCTACGCGGAAAATAATACCTGATAAAGCTTGAATGCCATCTACAAAAGTGGCAAAAGGGTTGCACCTACGCGCTCAGGTAAAAAACAAAAATAGTCGTGTTAAGTACGGGATCTCAGTGAGGCAAGCTATATATTCTACACCCGATTTAACCTTTAATAAGGCCAGATTTTTACGCACCCATAACACAGGCCGAGTCAGTCTGAAGTGACGCGGAGCCCAATCGACCTTATTCCACCAAATTGACGTACCTCCTACAAATAAAATGACGACAAAATCCTACGAACACTTAAGTTGACTGTTGATCAATTTTGGACTTTTTGCTCTTGTTTATAAGGTTCGCAATGGAGGGTAAGCTGCTGTTCACCCAGCCCAATGACAACAACTGGCGGAAAGGACGCACCATCAAGTTGACGCCAATCAACGCTCTTTTGGTAACTAACGGAAAGGTGAGTTCTGCTGATTTTTATTTTCTGTGTGGGATGTGAAACCGCGTGTGAGGTTTGTTTGGCTTTAGTGAAAGTTGCGATTGTAAACATAGGTTCCTCAATTCGACGTATTATTACTTTTACTGGCTGTTTGTGTTTTAAGGTTACGGTCACATGTTCTTTTGCTTTCCAATAGTTGATTCATGCCCTTTGTTGAATAGTAACCAAGGCCAAGGAAAATAAGGAATCAATTCCAGCGTTGTACGTAAGGGCATGATAATAAATGAATCGTATAAAATCTAAAAGATAGCAGAGAACAGACTTGTGTGGAAAAGGGACGGGTGTTTGCCCAGCTGTGGGATATAACGGCCTTATTGCATACAATTGCATTTTAATCCTAGAATAAATCAGAACCTTTTTATTCCATAGCCAACGATCACCCACAAAACGAACGAGATCCGAGAGACGCGCGAAGCAAGAGACAGAGAAGCAAGAGAGAAAGAGGGAGAAGCCCTCTTTGCGCGCAGTGGAGTAAGGGAGGCAGCACTATTGCTCGTTAGGGAGAAAGCAGGACGGTACACCCTGCAGAGGGAGCCACTGTTCTTGGATCGCTGCGTGGTCGCCGCAGACCACGAACCCGAACATTTCTTCGAAGTACACGAAATTACTACTAAGGATTCTTATATTTTTAAGGTGAGGTTTATAAATGAAATCATTTTATGTGATCCCGCATGATTAGGTTCTTAAACCTACAAACAACAAGTAGCGATGGTGTCATAAAGCTTATTTTATCAAGGATTTTCGTAATCATTTGGCTTTAAGGTTTAGTAATCGAAGAATACCACTGGGCTGGTTCTTTCAGGCATCCGGAATAAATATTCGAGCTGAGTGATAGAACTCCATGGTTCGGGAATATTTAAAGCTAGATAAATAAATATCTAACAGAACCTATTACTAAGACTCCTCTGTCCGACCATCCGTCTATCAGTCAGTGGGCTGTATCTCATAGGTAAACAGTTGGAGTTTTACAGATTGTGTATTTCTATTGCCTTTAGAACAACGAATAATAAAAAAAATGATGTTTATGGTACAGAACCCTTCGTGTGCGAGTCCGACTCGCACTTGGCCGGTTTTTTTCATACATAATAATATCTAGGTATCATCTGAAATCGCTCTTTCTACTCATAATAAAGAACGTGGTTTTTGCAATTTGTGCTGAAATAAACATGGTTTTATAAGCTCTTACTTAACATTACAGGCGGAAGAAAACTCACGCACGCGCACATGGTATCGTCAGCTGCAATACCACGCCCAGGGTGCCGGCGCCTGGCGCAAGCGACGCAACGCCCTCGCAAACATCATGATCAACCCGATGCTCACCCGGAACTGATGAAATGGACTATGAATACGGTAATACGGACAATGAATGCCGTACTACGGACTATGAATACAGTACAGATATGTTTTGGTTGACGTCGATCTAGTGTTGTGCGAGGGTTACATGTTTGGGTGTACCACATCGGGAGTATCGATATGATTTTGGAACTTGGAAACTCTATAACTTCTTTTTATATTGTTTAATACTTAATTAATATTATTTAGCCTTACCTACTTTTAAGATTATTACACTATGACTTTGTTACCAGATTTTTGTTTTTCCGAGTTCAATTACTTCTGTTATGACATTTTATTTACTTCTTGTATTTCTGCAAGTAATACTATTTCAAAGCCATATCGATATGGACCACAAAGTGTAACACTTGTCTAGAACAAAAATACAATTTTCGTAGTATTTGTTAATAATACGTAACAAGGACAAGTGACAGTGGTGCCCTCTACTGATGTTAAGTTTGGCCTAAATTGCCCTGCAGTGCTGTGGTATTTTGCGACATGGTTTTTTGTGGTGAAGCAAACTAAGGGTTAGTGAAAAATATTGTTGTTCTAAAAGGGAAATGATGAAATGCGTGCATTTTAAATAATTTTAAATATAATAAATGTATCAATAAACATTCCTGGTATTTGTTTTTATTTTGTTTATTATTGTAAATATCCAACAACGGTTTGCCACTAGTTTTAAATTAGCTTTACACCAAAATTTAGATGTTTTAACATTTAATGTGCCCTATAACGAACTATTTGTATTAACAAAACCATAACATAAGACGTATTGTATATAATTTAATTTTAATAGCTGTGATATCCTGTCGAAGAAAAATGAAAAAATCTAAATAAAAAAAATGCTTTGTAATCATTCAAAAACCTTGTAATTATTATAATTTTAACATTAACAATTGTTCAAAAAATAATAATAACATTAATTACTTCCTGACTAGTCTTAAGGGAAATCGTGTGTAATATTTTATTAAATATTTATAAGATAAAAATATACATATTGAGTTGTATTTATTGTATGTAATAGGGTAAATAGATGTAGATTTGCTAAAAATAAATAGTTATTAAACCAAACTGTTTCGCCTTGGGAATATATTGTATCTGTTATATCATTAGAGAAGACAGGAAATAAATAAATTAATAAAATATGTTGGAATTTAATTAATAACCAAACCTTGAAAAGCCGACTCGTGTAGTAAAACAAACCCAATTTTATTTAAAAATATAATTATATCTGTTATAACACCCCTTCTTCTCCACCCAGAGCGGGAAGAAAGAAAAAAAAAACCGGCCAAGTGCGAGTCAGACTCGCGCACCGAGGGTTCCGTACAAACCTGTAGGTACCTATATAAGTAAAAGTTATGGGTGTTTGTTTCCAAACTCCTCCGAAACGGCTGAACCGATTTGCATGAAATTTTGTGTGCATATCGGGTAGGTCTGAGAATCGGCCAACATCTGTTTTTTTTTTAATCGCTGAACAACGTTTGCTGGGTCAGCTAGTAAGTTTATGATTAAGTATTAAAAAAAATATACTATGTGATGTAACTAAAAATTTAAGATTTTCGGAATTTTTCCTATATGTGTACTTTATAACGTTGCTTCATGCCAAATTTCAAGATTCCAGGTCGTCTGGAAGTATCCTTTAGGTTTTGATTCCCTTGCGAGTAGTTGCGAGTTTCAAAATATACGGCTTTAATTGCTGTATCTTTTGATTGCGTTGACGTAGAAGTTTGATTTTGTTACAGCTTAAAGATATTATAGACTTGAGTATTTGTTAAGAATTTCAATATAATACCACTACGCGTTCATGAGTAAAGGGGTAATAAGTTTAAAATTATTAAAAATATTTTTATTATATGATGTAACTAAAAATTTATGCTTTTCGCAATTTTTCCTTTATCTGTGTTATAAGACGTTGCTTTGTACCAAATTTCAAGATTCTGAGTTCACGGGAAGTACCCTGTAGGTTTTGATTCCCTTGCGAGTGTCGAAAATTTGCGGCATAAACGGGAGTATCTTTTGATCGCGTTGACTTAGAAGTTTGATTTTTTCACAGCTCCAAGAGACCATAGACTTGAGTATTTGATATGAATTTCAGCTTGATACCTCCACGCGTTCCTGAGAAAAAAGGTCTTGACAGACAGACAGACAGACAGACAGACGGACAACAAAGTGATCCTATAAGGGTTCCGTTTTTACCTTTTGAGGTACGGAACCCTAAAAACAAGCTAAGACATAAGTAGGTAGAGTGAGACATAAGTAGATCGGTTTGATTAATATCCTTGGACATTTAACACAACGCCATATAGTCCCAAGCTAAGCAACCTAATGCTTGTGATAGGGTAACGAGATTGTTGATAAACTACTTATATACATTTTTTTTTTGTAAATACATACATATTATAGATAGAAAAACACCCAGACTCGGAACAAATACTTGTTGGTCGTACAAATATTTGTTCCGTGCGGGAATCGAACCCGCAACATGCTGCGCAGCAGTCAATCGCTCAACCACTGCGCCAACCGTGTCGTCAAATTGTAGTGTGTGTGATTGTAGTGTACCTATGATTATAATAATTATAGGTTATTGGATAGCAATAATTAATTATATTTTCATAGAGCATTCCCTGATATGTACTTTGTTTTAGTACCTACTTACAAAAAAGCAATTTCAGAGCCTAAGAGCTCTTACACACGAGCGGCATGTTCCCAACGGCAGAGGTAACTGCAGCCGTCGACGCGCGTCGGCGGCAACCGTCGACGCGTCGACGGCTTCCGTTGACGCGTCGACGGCAGCCGTCGACATTTCAACTTCGAAGATCAGCGGCAGCCGTCGTCTGCTCTTTTAGTATAGGAGTCAGTTGTAAAATGGATTCCGAAGAAGAAACCCTGTCATTGCTTTTACTTCGTCGACGCCGACGGAAACGAAAAATAAAAACACGTTCATTGTGGGTTCAAGAAATATTAATCAATAGAGATCAAGATGGGCATTTTTTTACTCTCTATCCACTGTTACGAAAAAACGACCAAAAGTTTTTCAATTATTTTCGAATGTCCATTGCTTCTTTTGATGAGCTAACGGCTATTTTAACAAGTTCAATTTCTCGCCAAGATACCATAATGCGGAACAGCATTTCAGCTGAGCAAAGGCTCGCTATGACATTGAGGTATAAATATGTTATCATTTTTCTAACGCATTAAAATGAATAATACACTTACCAATGGCGTTTTTTTTTCATTTAGGGATTTATTATTAAAATCATTTACAACTTCTTCACAAACCGCCATCCATGCTCTGTTTTTTATTGTTTTATTACTATAATCATTCAATTTATAATTCCAAATACAAGCATTTTTCTTTACTGCCATAATTAGCAATTCATTATCAATTTCGTCAGTAGAACTCATTTTACAAATTTGCGACGTGTGCGCACTCTTGAACTGTTTGCAGTCGACTGACAAAATGGCGGACGCGGCAAACTACAACTGCAAGTGTCGTTATAAGTCGACTGCTGCCGTCGACGCGTCGACGGTTGCCGCCGACGTGCGTCGACGGCTGCAGTTACCTCTGCCGTTGAGAACATGCCACTCGTGTGTAAGAGCTCTAACGTAGAGACGATGTTTTTTTAGAGCTATATATTTTTCTAAAAATATACCCGAATCTAATTTCCAAAATGAAATGCCTATGTATTTATAGATAAACACAATATGAGGTCTGAAATGAAAGTTCTCTCACTAAATGTGATACGGCACAGAGGCTCATTTCCTGAGCTGGAAGCAAATAACGATATAATTATAACATATTTCGCGTACAAGAGGGGTTTTATACTAGACGATGGATTGACGACTCAGATAATCGGAACACAAGTCGCCGTGCAAGTAGCAAATGTCTATTTTCGTAACTAGCCTTTTTTGGGTGAGCTGCTCTTCGTACTACCCGTAACGACTGTCAAAGTCTCGGTATGCTACTACTCGGTATGGTAAAACCAGGATAGCTGCCCCATTGTTATAGTTGCCTAGATTTTAATTAGCTAGTTTCGCGGATGAATTACATGTTATTTTATTTATCAATCGAGAGACTCTACAACCACGACTAAGTTGAGTACGTTGCATGTGTCTGTGGGATTGCAGGGGAAGGCAAAGTGCGATCAAAGTTTTTGCGGAAAGTCTTTTTTCTAGTGGGGCATCAATCCTATTTGTAATTAAATGGATATCAACTACCCTTTATACGGGATAATCGTCACAAAATTAAGAGGTCCACAAAACCCGCCTATTATCTGGAATTATCAAAGACAATGTTTTTACTTTTCATAAATTTGAAGATTATAAACCAGTCCTTATCCATTTTAAAAATAAATTATTTGGCTTTTCATACTGAAAGATATAAAGTAATTTCAAAATGTGTGGCAACTATCCTGGTTTTACCCTATATCGCGTGTATCTGACATCGACGCACGAACGATTTCCATGGGTCCAGGGCATGATTCTGGACACCCTAGACTTAGAATTTTTCGTCGGCTTTTTTATATTTTTTTCATTTTTTTTCAAGGGTTTTTTTACTTTAGACTGCTCATAATCGTTATTCTGACCTAACCCAATGCGATTTTTAGTAAAAAAATAATTAATTAACTACTTTCACTAAAAAGAGCAATCTGAATAAAACCACACATAGATATCAGCTCAGCTGAGCTGATACCTATTTGTAGTACTCTTGAAAAAAATGAAAAAAGAACCGACGAAAAATTCAAACACCCCCAGTGTTTGAATTTTTCGTCGGTTCTTTTCTCATTTTCGTCGTTTCGTCGGTTCTGAGCTGATATCTATGTGTGGTTTTATTCAGATTGCTCTTTTTAGTGAAAGTAGTTAATTAATTATTTTTTTACTAAAAATCTCATTGGGTTAGGTCAGAATAACGATTATGAGCAGTCTAAAGTAAAAAAACCCTTGAAAAAAACCAATTTTACCCAAAAAACTTCGTGTAACACCTATTTGCGTGCGTAATTAGATTTCTGCGACCCATCGGGCACCGAATCATTAATTTTATTTTTATCAAAATTTTTGAAACTTTCCAAATCCCTCAAGAGATCCATTATTGTAATGGACTTAGTAACTAATTCACACGCTCCGAGATTCAAAACATTTCGTAAGGTTTACTTGTAAATTGGTTTATGATATTTTCATTCAATAAAGGTTCTCCTTGACTTCATATTTTAATAGATGGAAGTTTTTGAGTCTCGAGATATTTTCTTTTATGAAATGCACAGTCAAGAATCAAAGTCTTAAAATCTTAACCTTAACTTAGTAAGCCCTTTTAAGTACTTTTTATAATAATTAGTTAAGCGGGGTTAGGTCAGGTCTCGGTAAAACAGTGGAAAGGCGCCAATCAATCCGTACGTTTGTAGACCTCCAGACTTAGAAAGAGGTGCATTGAAAACTGTTTACTTGTTTAGGCTTGCCAGCTCATCTAAACGTTTCGTTCCTTAATTTCAGAAGTCAGCTTAATATAATAAAAAAAAAACGGCCGTGCGACTCGGACTCGCCCACCGAGGACTCCGTAAAAATTTCTAAGTATAATTATGTTACTTTTTAAATAATTTTTTTTTATGAATTATTTACAAATGTATAGTTTTCAGACTGGTCCCTATACTTGTAGTATAAGACGATATTACTTGCCAAATTTCATAGTTTTAGGTCTACGGGAAATACCTTATACATTTTAATTCCCTTGAGAGTGTCTAAATATAGATTTTTTGCGGCACAAGCGGACATATCTTTTTTTGCGTTAACTTGGGTTTTTTTCACAGCTTCAAGGGACCGTAGACTTGAGTTTTAATTGCAACACGATACCTCCATGCGTTTCCCAGATAAAGGGTCTTGACAGACAGACGGACGGATAGACACCAAAGAGATCCTATAAGGGTACCGTTTTTTTCGAGTTATGGTCATAGAAGGTCACTAGCCGCACGTAGTGACCTTCTATGACCCTTACTAACAACATACCGCGTGTATCTGACATCGACGCACAAACGATTTCCATGGGTCCAGGGCATGATTTTGGACACCCTAGATTTAGAATTTTTCGTCGGCTTTTTTCTCATTTTTTTCAAGGGTTTTTTTTACTTTAGACTGCTCATAATCGTTATTCTGACCTAACCCAATGAGATTTTTAGTAAAAAAATAATTAATTAACTACTTTCACTAAAAAGAGCAATCTGAATAAAACCACACATAGATATCAGCTCAGCTGAGCAAGCGGACATATCTTTTTTTGCGTTAACTTGGGTTTTTTTCACAGCTTCAAGGGACCGTAGACTTGAGTTTTAATTGCAACACGATACCTCCATGCGTTTCCCAGATAAAGGGTCTTGACGGACAGACGGATAGACACCAAAGAGATCCTATAAGGGTACCGTTTTTTTCCTTTTGCGGTAAGGAACCATAAAATTGCAGTTACACTGAGCCAATTATTAACCATTTTGATGAACACTTAACTAAAGAAATATGTAACCAATCACAATTTAATTCGAAATCGATACCAATGAAGACCCAAACTTAATTTCTTTGATAGCCCACAGCCCCATAAAACGCCCTCTGCAATACAATTCCCATGGAAAAACTTCCCTTCCATCGCCATTCTCCAAAGCTGGCACATAATCATAATATTGATGAAACTGTGCCGATCGTTATTGCGCCTTTGTGTGTCTGTCTGTCCCAGATATTAATAATAACATCGTCAACACATTCGCTGTTCATCACATGCCGTAACATTGGTTGAGGAACGCGCACATAGAATTGATGTGTCGTTTTGAGCTACCGTGACGGGGGCGATTCGATTCGGATACCAACGAGTTTGAGTTAGAACTAGTCGACCATTACACAGTAGGTTTTGCTGTCAGTTTAACCAGAGTCAAGACTGTGACTGACGAATAACCTATCGTGTAATGCAGTTACTGAAACTGATTAACTGCATGAAATTGAAAAACGAAAATCTAGATGTTTCATCAGTGTTTCAAGTTAATGGGTCAGCTTTTATATGGAAAGGGTAATATTTCAGTCATTGTCCGTTTTTTAATCCTTTTATAAATATAACTATTCCAAAATATGAATGCGAAATTCTCAGAAAAATGGAATTGTGATTTGTTTACTACGATATTAAGACCATAGCGCACCCAAATAGTATGGACTTAACTAAAAACCTAAGAATTCGAGTTATGGTCATAGAAGGTCACTAGCCGCACGTAGTGACATTCTATGACCCTTACTAACAACATATCGCGTGTATCTGACATCGACGCAAAAACGATTTCCATGGGTCCAGGGCATGATTTTGGACACCCTAGACTTAGAATTTTTCGTCGGCTTTTTTATATTTTTTTCATTTTTTTTCAAGGGTTTTTTTACTTTAGACTGCTCATAATCGTTATTCTGACCTAACCCAATGCGATTTTTAGTAAAAAAATAATTAATTAACTACTTTCACTAAAAAGAGCAATCTGAATAAAACCACACATAGATATCAGCTCAGCTGAGCTGATACCTATTTGTAGTACTCTTGAAAAAAATGAAAAAAGAACCGACGAAAAATTCAAACACCCCCAGTGTTTGAATTTTTCGTCGGTTCTTTTCTCATTTTCGTCGTTTCGTCGGTTCTGAGCTGATATCTATCTATGTGTGGTTTTATTCAGATTGCTCTTTTTAGTGAAAGTAGTTAATTAATTATTTTTTTACTAAAAATCGCATTGGGTTAGGTCAGAATAACGATTATGAGCAGTCTAAAGTAAAAAAACCCTTGAAAAAAACCAATTTTACCCAAAAAACTTCGTGTAACACCTATTTGCGTGCGTAATTAGATTTCTGCGACCCATCGGGCACCGAATCATTAATTTTATTTTTATCAAAATTTTTGAAACTTTCCAAATCCCTCAAGAGATCCATTATTGTAATGGACTTAGTAACTAATTCACACGCTCCGAGATTCAAAACATTTCGTAAGGTTTACTTGTAAATTGGTTTATGATATTTTCATTCAATAAAGGTTCTCCTTGACTTCATATTTTAATAGATGGAAGTTTTTGAGTCTCGAGATATTTTCTTTTATGAAATGCACAGTCAAGAATCAAAGTCTTAAAATCTTAACCTTAACTTAGTAAGCCCTTTTAAGTACTTTTTATAATAATTAGTTAAGCGGGGTTAGGTCAGGTCTCGGTAAAACAGTGGAAAGGCGCCAATCAATCCGTACGTTTGTAGACCTCCAGACTTAGAAAGAGGTGCATTGAAAACTGTTTACTTGTTTAGGCTTGCCAGCTCATCTAAACGTTTCGTTCCTTAATTTCAGAAGTCAGCTTAATATAATAAAAAAAAAACGGCCGTGCGACTCGGACTCGCCCACCGAGGACTCCGTAAAAATTTCTAAGTATAATTATGTTACTTTTTAAATAATTTTTTTTTATGAATTATTTACAAATGTATAGTTTTCAGACTGGTCTCTATACTTGTAGTATAAGACGATATTACTTGCCAAATTTCATAGTTTTAGGTCTACGGGAAATACCTTATACATTTTAATTCCCTTGAGAGTGTCTAAATATAGATTTTTTGCGGCACAAGCGGACATATCTTTTTTTGCGTTAACTTGGGTTTTTTTCACAGCTTCAAGGGACCGTAGACTTGAGTTTTAATTGCAACACGATACCTCCATGCATTTCCCAGATAAAGGGTCTTGACAGACAGACGGACGGATAGACACCAAAGAGATCCTATAAGGGTACCGTTTTTTTCGAGTTATGGTCATAGAAGGTCACTAGCCGCACGTAGTGACCTTCTATGACCCTTACTAACAACATACCGCGTGTATCTGACATCGACGCACAAACGATTTCCATGGGTCCAGGGCATGATTTTGGACACCCTAGATTTAGAATTTTTCGTCGGCTTTTTTCTCATTTTTTTCAAGGGTTTTTTTTTACTTTAGACTGCTCATAATCGTTATTCTGACCTAACCCAATGAGATTTTTAGTAAAAAAATAATTAATTAACTACTTTCACTAAAAAGAGCAATCTGAATAAAACCACACATAGATATCAGCTCAGCTGAGCAAGCGGACATATCTTTTTTTGCGTTAACTTGGGTTTTTTTCACAGCTTCAAGGGACCGTAGACTTGAGTTTTAATTGCAACACGATACCTCCATGCGTTTCCCAGATAAAGGGTCTTGACGGACAGACGGATAGACACCAAAGAGATCCTATAAGGGTACCGTTTTTTTCCTTTTGCGGTAAGGAACCATAAAATTGCAGTTACACTGAGCCAATTATTAACCATTTTGATGAACACTTAACTAAAGAAATATGTAACCAATCACAATTTAATTCGAAATCGATACCAATGAAGACCCAAACTTAATTTCTTTGATAGCCCACAGCCCCATAAAACGCCCTCTGCAATACAATTCCCATGGAAAAACTTCCCTTCCATCGCCATTCTCCAAAGCTGGCACATAATCATAATATTGATGAAACTGTGCCGATCGTTATTGCGCCTTTGTGTGTCTGTCTGTCCCAGATATTAATAATAACATCGTCAACACATTCGCTGTTCATCACATGCCGTAACATTGGTTGAGGAACGCGCACATAGAATTGATGTGTCGTTTTGAGCTACCGTGACGGGGGCGATTCGATTCGGATACCAACGAGTTTGAGTTAGAACTAGTCGACCATTACACAGTAGGTTTTGCTGTCAGTTTAACCAGAGTCAAGACTGTGACTGACGAATAACCTATCGTGTAATGCTGTTACTGAAACTGATTAACTGCATGAAATTGAAAAACGAAAATCTAGATGTTTCATCAGTGTTTCAAGTTAATGGGTCAGCTTTTATATGGAAAGGGTAATATTTCAGTCATTGTCCGTTTTTTAATCCTTTTATAAATATAACTATTCCAAAATATGAATGCGAAATTCTCAGAAAAATGGAATTGTGATTTGTTTACTACGATATTAAGACCATAGCGCACCCAAATAGTATGGACTTAACTAAAAACCTAAGAATTCGAGTTATGGTCATAGAAGGTCACTAGCCGCACGTAGTGACATTCTATGACCCTTACTAACAACATATCGCGTGTATCTGACATCGACGCAAAAACGATTTCCATGGGTCCAGGGCATGATTTTGGACACCCTAGACTTAGAATTTTTCGTCGGCTTTTTTATATTTTTTTCATTTTTTTTCAAGGGTTTTTTTACTTTAGACTGCTCATAATCGTTATTCTGACCTAACCCAATGCGATTTTTAGTAAAAAAATAATTAATTAACTACTTTCACTAAAAAGAGCAATCTGAATAAAACCACACATAGATATCAGCTCAGAACCGACGAAACGACGAAAATGAGAAAAGAACCGACGAAAAATTCAAACACTGGGGGTGTTTGAATTTTTCGTCGGTTCTTTTTTCATTTTTTTCAAGAGTACTACAAATAGGTATCAGCTCAGCTGAGCTGATATCTATGTGTGGTTTTATTCAGATTGCTCTTTTTAGTGAAAGTAGTTAATTAATTATTTTTTTACTAAAAATCGCATTGGGTTAGGTCAGAATAACGATTATGAGCAGTCTAAAGTAAAAAAACCCTTGAAAAAAAATGAAAAAAATATAAAAAACCCGACGAAAAATTCTAAGTCTAGGGTGTCCAAAATCATGCCCTGGACCCATGGAAATCGTTTTTGCGTCGATGTCAGATACACGCGATATGTTGTTAGTAAGGGTCATAGAATGTCACTACGTGCGGCTAGTGACCTTCTATGACCATAACTCGAATTCTTAGGTTTTTAGTTAAGTCCATACTATTTGGGTGCGCTATGGTCTTAATATCGTAGTAAACAAATCACAATTCCATTTTTCTGAGAATTTCGCATTCATATTTTGGAATAGTTATATTTATAAAAGGATTAAAAAACGGACAATGACTGAAATATTACCCTTTCCATATAAAAGCTGACCCATTAACTTGAAACACTGATGAAACATCTAGATTTTCGTTTTTCAATTTCATGCAGTTAATCAGTTTCAGTAACAGCATTACACGATAGGTTATTCGTCAGTCACAGTCTTGACTCTGGTTAAACTGACAGCAAAACCTACTGTGTAATGGTCGACTAGTTCTAACTCAAACTCGTTGGTATCCGAATCGAATCGCCCCCGTCACGGTAGCTCAAAACGACACATCAATTCTATGTGCGCGTTCCTCAACCAATGTTACGGCATGTGATGAACAGCGAATGTGTTGACGATGTTATTATTAATATCTGGGACAGACAGACACACAAAGGCGCAATAACGATCGGCACAGTTTCATCAATATTATGATTATGTGCCAGCTTTGGAGAATGGCGATGGAAGGGAAGTTTTTCCATGGGAATTGTATTGCAGAGGGCGTTTTATGGGGCTGTGGGCTATCAAAGAAATTAAGTTTGGGTCTTCATTGGTATCGATTTCGAATTAAATTGTGATTGGTTAGATATTTCTTTAGTTAAGTGTTCATCAAAATGGTTAATAATTGGCTCAGTGTAACTGCAATTTTATGGTTCCTTACCGCAAAAGGAAAAAAACGGTACCCTTATAGGATCTCTTTGGTGTCTATCCGTCTGTCCGTCAAGACCCTTTATCTGGGAAACGCATGGAGGTATCGTGTTGCAATTAAAACTCAAGTCTACGGTCCCTTGAAGCTGTGAAAAAAACCCAAGTTAACGCAAAAAAAGATATGTCCGCTTGCTCAGCTGAGCTGATATCTATGTGTGGTTTTATTCAGATTGCTCTTTTTAGTGAAAGTAGTTAATTAATAATTTTTTACTAAAAATCTCATTGGGTTAGGTCAGAATAACGATTATGAGCAGTCTAAAGTAAAAAAAACCCTTGAAAAAAATGAGAAAAAAGCCGACGAAAAATTCTAAATCTAGGGTGTCCAAAATCATGCCCTGGACCCATGGAAATCGTTTGTGCGTCGATGTCAGATACACGCGGTATGTTGTTAGTAAGGGTCATAGAAGGTCACTACGTGCGGCTAGTGACCTTCTATGACCATAACTCGAAAAAAACGGTACCCTTATAGGATCTCTTTGGTGTCTATCCGTCCGTCTGTCTGTCAAGACCCTTTATCTGGGAAACGCATGGAGGTATCGTGTTGCAATTAAAACTCAAGTCTACGGTCCCTTGAAGCTGTGAAAAAAACCCAAGTTAACGCAAAAAAAGATATGTCCGCTTGTGCCGCAAAAAATCTATATTTAGACACTCTCAAGGGAATTAAAATGTATAAGGTATTTCCCGTAGACCTAAAACTATGAAATTTGGCAAGTAATATCGTCTTATACTACAAGTATAGGGACCAGTCTGAAAACTATACATTTGTAAATAATTCATAAAAAAAAATTATTTAAAAAGTAACATAATTATACTTAGAAATTTTTACGGAGTCCTCGGTGGGCGAGTCCGAGTCGCACGGCCGTTTTTTTTTTATTATATTAAGCTGACTTCTGAAATTAAGGAACGAAACGTTTAGATGAGCTGGCAAGCCTAAACAAGTAAACAGTTTTCAATGCACCTCTTTCTAAGTCTGGAGGTCTACAAACGTACGGATTGATTGGCGCCTTTCCACTGTTTTACCGAGACCTGACCTAACCCCGCTTAACTAATTATTATAAAAAGTACTTAAAAGGGCTTACTAAGTTAAGGTTAAGATTTTAAGACTTTGAGTCTTGACTGTGCATTTCATAAAAGAAAATATCTCGAGACTCAAAAACTTCCATCTATTAAAATATGAAGTCAAGGAAACCTTTATTGAATGAAAATATCATAAACCAATTTACAAGTAAACCTTACGAAATGTTTTGAATCTCGGAGCGTGTGAATTAGTTACTAAGTCCATTACAATAATGGATCTCTTGAGGGATTTGGAAAGTTTCAAAAATTTTGATAAAAATAAAATTAATAATTCGGTGCCCGATGGGTCGCAGAAATCTAATTACGCACGCAAATAGGTGTTACACGAAGTTTTTGGGGTAAAATTGGTTTTACGGTAAAATTTGGCAGGTTAAGTGGTGCTTATAATTTGGTTTTTGCGTGGGTCAAACAAAGCTTTAGGTGTGGGCCCAAAAGGGTGAGGGAATCCAGTAAATGGTCATTATTAGGGTGCGAACGGATGGTAAAATGAACTTATTTGCAAAGTTTCTTGTTTCAAAATATCATTGACAACTGAGCGTCTGCTTCCAGTCACAATAAGCAAAAAAATCGCAACTTTTAGTTGAAGTAGATTAGTAGAGTAGAGTAGGGAATCTCTTTTCTGCACTTAGATTCCCATTCTGTCCGCTGTATATAGGTGTATTGGCTAGGTTGGCCAGCGTAGCTCCACCCAGAAGCACAAAAAAATCCTGGAAGCTTTGTTTTTGTTGGTTAACATCGGCCCCTCGCATTCTTGGGTGACGTTGGCGGCTAAATAATAACAGCCGCACAGGTCGATCTTCAAATTTAAGCAACGCTTGCCGAGGTTGGTGTGTGGATGGGCGACCATCTTAACATAACGAGTTTCCTCCGTGCCTCGGAAAGCACGTTAAGCTGTTGGTCCCGGCTGTCATTTGGAGATCTTTGGCAGTCGTTACGGATAGTCAAAAGCCAGAAAATCTGACACCAGTCTTGCCAAGGAGTACCGTGTTACCCAGTTAATGGGTTGTGGAGGTCTGGTAGGCAGGCGCTCCATGTAAAATACTGGTATTCAGCTGAAGCCGGTTTGACTGGAAGCCGACCCCAATATAGTTGGGAAAGGGCTAGGCAGATGATGTTGGCGGCTTATTCTCCGGTGTCAACTTCGGGAACTGTCCGTCGTGGCGCCTATGTTACGTTTGTTTAAGGAGTAATGGCCCGTTGCCAATGGGAACATATAATTCATATTTTCTTAGTTTTCACCACTGGCTTCATTACCACTGGTGTCAAATGAGAAAGTTTCCCATTTTTCGCCTTTGTTATTCAAGGTTAGCTAGAGTTATAACAGAGCGTGGCCACGAATTCCCCAAAAAAATCGTTCCTATGCTTCCGCATTTACCTCCGTGGCCAAGATGGACACCACGATGGAAGGATGGACGTCACATACCTAATTAGCCCAGTGGTGGTTGGTGGTGGAGCAAGAACCATTTCAACTTTGCCTCTGAATATCTCAAGATATATAATTATATTTTCTGAAATAAATAGTGCAACTAGGGTTTATCTGACAGCTCTGGACTATTGTTAAAATTATAATCAACTAACTATCTAACCCTTACTTAAATCGAACGGCTATGGCTAACCGGTCGTTTAAGTGGTCATCAGTCAGACATGCTCTACTGAGCTATTGTGGTGCCCACACACATTAGTACCTACAAGCATAACTAGTTTAAATTGAGTGATTAGTTCTGCTGTCACCGATAGGTAAAATTCGTCAAATATTCACAAATAAATCTTTAAATCTCGGCATGAATAATGTGACTCTGCTGTGAATAATGCATTCGCATGTCAATCGCAAACTGTCAAAAAAGCTTTAATTTTCATAAATTTTTGACAGTTTGCGATTGGGCACTCAGATGTGCATGAATTTATTGGCAGCTAAATATTTCCATTGATCAAAAATAAACGGGGAATTAGCTTTTCTAATTAGCAACTCTTCAGCAAAAATAATGGGTTCTTTACTTGATTGCTATGCAATAAATCTGTCTGCCTACTGCCTTTTACCAACTATATTTTAGTCGGCTTGTCAAGCTGTATTCAGCTGCAAACCAGTATTTTATGTGGAGCAGCTGTTTACCAGACCTCGACAACCCAACTGCGTAACGTGGTCCACCTTGGCCAGGCTGATGTCAGATATTTCTTGCTTCTGACAATCCGTAACAACTGCCTAAGATTAAGAAATGACAGCCGGGACCTGAGCTTAACGTGCTTTCCGAGGCACGAAAGATTCTCGGTTTATTAAGATGGTCACCCATCCATAGATCAATCAAACTATCTAATGATTGCCAATTTTGTTGGGGTGGGTACATTTTACATGGTGCAACTGCCACTATGGTCTCCCCAATCCAGTAGCTGAATAACACGATGCCCTAGGCAATATTACTTATCTAATGTTCAGGCTTCTGTCTGCCATTAACCCATATGAAAACATAGAAAGCGACTCCTCTACTGCAACAAAATCTATCTATTGCAACAAAATCTTGATATGGTGTTGTTTGCTGACGATACCTCTTTAATTTTTAAGATAAATAGAAGGACGAACAATGTTAATGACATAAATAATGCCCTAATGCAAGTCCAAAATTGGTTCACGGCGAATAATTTAGTTCTAAATGAAAAGAAAACAAAGTGCATAAGATTTGCCTTACCTAATGTCAAAAGCAGTGATTGTGACATATTATTGAACAAGGAAAAACTAGAATTCGTCGATAAAACGGTTTTCCTGGGAATTACGCTTGACCCCAGGCTACAATGGGGCCCTCATATAACATCTCTTTCCGGACGGCTAAGTTCAGCAGCATATGCTGTTAGAAAAATCCGCCAACTAACGGATGTCGATACCGCGAGACTGGTATATTTTAGTTACTTTCACAGTATCATGTCTTACGGTATTTTACTATGGGGACGGGCTGCAGACATCGAGTCTATTTTTATTCTGCAGAAAAGAGCCATCAAAGCGATATATAATCTCCGCCGGCGCGATTCTCTCAGGGAACTGTTTAAGAATATTAACATCATGACGGTACCTTGTCAATACATTTACGAAAACATCATGTATGTCAGAAAGAATTTACATCTTTTTAGTAAAAGAGGCGAGAGACATAATTATAGTACTAGAAATAGGGACCAGTTAGTTCAACCAGGCTTCAGACTGGCTAAAGTAGCCTCATCTTTCATGGGGTACTGTTTAAAATGTTATAATAAGATACCTCCCCATATATTAGAACTAAATGAGACGAAATTCAAGTCTTGTATTAAACGCACACTATGCAGGCAAGCATATTATAAGTTGGGGGATTATATTGAAGATAAAAATGCTTGGCTGAATGCTGGTCCTGCTCCACAGCCACTAGGGAGCCCAAACTAATCTGTAAATAGTTCGGAAACATTGTTGGACCGGCTGAAGATTGTAAGAAAAATTTGCATTGTTAGAATCAACTTACTAAGCATTGTATAATTTCAGCCATTAACAGCACATGTGTGAGTACTGTGTACCTTTAACTTTAATTATCATTTTTAGGTATGTTTTTGACTTGAATGTACCCTGGCGGTTGGGAGTGTCATGCTCACTCAAAAGTCTAGCTGATGGTGGCGTATGCGTTGGATCATTTGGCTCCCTTCAAAATGGTTGAGCCGAATGGTGCTGGCGCATGCGTCATGTTCGTGAACGGGCGCCGTCAGTCGGGACTGGTCATTTCTTAGCTGCCATGGTTAATTTTAATTATTTCTTTGAATTGTTCCTCTTTTATTCTGGACGCTTTTATCCTGCTCGTTTTTTACATCGTTCTCACATGTATGTATAATGTCAACCCGATGTAAATAAATCTTTGTAAACAAATATTATTTTTAAAAGAGTGTCCGTGGAGTTTCTTGCACGTTCTTCTCCATAGAGATCTACGCTTTGGAACGTGCAAATAGCTTCAACTTTTTGGACCGACCGACCTTGACAATTCAAAAGTGCCTGTACATGGTTTAATTGAAATAAATGCTTGAATTTTGAATTTTGAATTTTGAATTTTGAATTTTCTACATGCTGAATTTTTAAAGAGTGCGTGGATGGCCAAATCCGTAAATATGAGGAATATCGAAAAATACTGAAAGGAGTCTTGAGCCCGATTTTGACTAAAACAAAACTGAATCATTGGATTTTAACAACGGTAACTGCTAGCAAGGAATCGAATCGGTTCATTAAAAAAAATACCATCCGAAAGTCAGGGTAACTAATAATATGATCAAATCCTGGGAAGTTTTTCGGGCTCGAAATATCTTGCAGTGTTTCTCGATTTCCCCAAGAGTTTGGTTTTGGCCATCCACGCACAATTTAAAAATACTACCTGTATATGCCAATTACTTAAACTATAACCTTTTAACCTGTATTAAAATCGAAGTTACTTCTAGGCAAGCGTGCTCCACCCTAAACCGCATCATCGCTTAACATCAGGTGAGATAGCGGTCAAACGTAATCTATGCCTATCAATAGTAAAAAAAAAAGTAAAAAGTATCCCAGGACAAACCCACTGTGCCACTTTCTAGAAAAATTAAAGTGATAACAATTTCACCTGTAAAGCTACTTCATAATCGTATCTAGAGTCGGTAACTGGGGCTTATGTCAGAACTGTTTAACCAAGTTTAGAACAAGAAACAGTCGCGGTTGCCTAGTGCCAAGTTAGTTAGCAGATTATTTTGAGTAGACGAGCGGTTGGGACGCCGAACGTTGGGTGCCTGTCCATTGCGAGCAAGAAAGGCAGCAGAGCGTAGAAACGGAGTAATTTTAACCAATGAAATTGCATAAATTCTCCGTACCACGTGAGTCACTGAAATTTTGAGTAACATGACTGGTTTATATATTTCGCTCCGCTCGCAACTTTGTACTTGCTCCGTGGCTTGCAATGAACAGGCACCAATCACCGTTTTAGTAATACATTTTTTATTACTCGTTTTTCGGGAGCTTTAGTGAGCGAGCGAACTTACCTCTCGCTATCCCATTCATATAAGGTTTCTCTAAACACTGCAGTATGCAGCCTATTTTTCTCTTAACTCGATGACTGTTTCAATTAAAACAAAGCTACAACTGTTAGATCCATGGTACCATTAAGGCCGCCTGACGCAATTGATTTTATTTACACGCTTTGGATGTAAAAAAATTAGACGGAAATAGTCCACTTTAATTTAACTAACACGAGCGTAACCCTCGCCTTAGCCCTAACCTAGCCTCGTTCAACGTAAGCGACTCTATTGGTTTACAAACACATCCATCGCTACACACCCTCGCACATCTCTGGTAGAAACGCAGGCTTTTTTTAAGGATGGGAAATCATGACTTTTCCCGCTCTGGGCGGAGCAGAAGGGAGTTTCAGACTCTTACTGACTAAAACCCATCCGTGTTCCTCCTAATGCCTTTTGCGATCCTGGCTTCTCCATCCTGGCGGAGATTCTTTCAATAAAATTCTGCAACCCTGACATGCACTGGCCCTAGCGGGAGAAACGCAGCCTTAAGGTCGTTTAAACCGCTTGTCTGAACATGTTTTCATATTCCTTATGACCTTAAAATCGAAACTTTTGAACAAAACTAGACTATTTTGAACACTGCAATGACAACAGCCATGTCATTTGTCAAATTTGATCTCTTGATTGTAGCAAAAAGTTGGTGATAAAACGTAGAGCACTATATTTCATGTTTGGTTTAGGAAACAAGAGACAGATAATCTTTATCATGTTCATCTTTTTCTATAAGAATATAAGAGTAAAAAGAGAGATACAGCAAACTTTTCAGTTGATACTTACAATAAGAAGTAGCAGATGCCTAAACAACTTTGGAGAGTGTGGAACTTCGAGTGTGTTCAATGTATAATATCCACAACGGCAGTGGTAGGCAGAAGCATCCAGCACCTTGTTACCTATATCCCTTTGGGTTTTTGCCGATCTTTGCAGATGTATGCTAGTATGTTAATGGACAACATAAACCTCGGTATTCTAACTAATTTCTTCATCTTTTCGGCCCATAGCCGTCCACTGCTGAATGTAAGCCTCCCCCAAAGAGCGCCAACCATTCCGGTCTTGAGCAGAACCTTCTTTAAATCATCGATTCATCGTATCGCAGGGCGTCCCACACTACGTTTGCCCATACGCGGTCTCTTAACATGTATGCTCCATCGACCGTATGTCCGTCTACAGACATGGCCGTCTCACTTTCACTTCAGCATGCTGATTGATGATTCTACTCGCAGTATCGGTGACTTTAGTTCGCTGCCACTCGACTTTAATTCAAATTGACAATTATAGCTGGCTATATAGTTAGATTTTTCACTGTCACTGTGACTGGGTCGATTGGAGCGAAAGAAAATTAAAACGACTAAAAAGAATATGTAATAACCATATTCTCATTCAAAATTAAATCGAGTCTTGTAGTATTTCCCACAAAATTCTGTATCTATACAAACTGTACATTTTCTGTACCTGACTTAATTTGCATCCATACTTTATCGAGTTATCGAGACTTGCAATAATTTATTGAATCTTTGTTCATTTCCCTATATTATTCTTGTTGTTAACTAAGGAGAATTTATGTTGTTATTATATTTTATTTTAATATTTTAAAGAATAGATGTTTTTCCTCAGTAGCACGAGTAGCTGATTAATGACATATGTCGAAGATAAAAATGTTATTTTTGGTAGAAAGGCTAGTCGCATGCATTGTCAGGAATAGTTGTAGACTATACACAATATCCTATCCAGCAGCAAAAACAAAAGCCTCATCACATAACGACGACTGGATTTCAAGGTTACCAAGATAAATGGTTACGCGATACTTATTCAGAGCCAATCAAAATTAAGTAGAAAGTCAATAGACGCAGGTGAGAAGTTCGATTAAAACTCTCCATCCCAACACTCTAACTAATAAACTTGGAGAAACGTGTAATTTCAGACTTGTCTCTTCCGCCAGGTTTTACTAACTTACGCTTACAGACGGACCCGACCACCACCAAAGAATAAAAGACCTTACTCCATTGTGATATGGGGACAGATAATTTTGGCCAAGTGAACGAGTATCGTGGTTTTGGTTAACAAAATTTGTAGAATAACTTAAGCATTATAATTATTAAATAGATCACTGTTGAAACTGTACAGCAAGTGGAGAGGAAGTTTAATGGTATTGTAAATTTATTGCGTGTACGACGAACTTGCGTAGATATTTCAAAGTTTCAGGAGTAAGTGGCCCTGAATTAGCATTTTTTTGTAACTTTAACTAAAGCTTTTAGGGAAAGGTTAAGGTTCTAATAAGAATATCGAATATGAAGCTTTTGTGACTAAACTTATTTTTAGGGTTCCGTACCTCAAAAGGTAAAAACGGAACCCTTATAGGATCACTTTGTTGTCCGTCTGTCTGTCTGTCTGTCTGTCTGTCAAGACCTTTTTTCTCAGGAACGCGTGGAGGTATCAAGCTGAAATTCATATCAAATACTCAAGTCTATGGTCTCTTGGAGCTGTGAAAAAATCAAACTTCTAAGTCAACGCGATCAAAAGATACTCCCGTTTATGCCGCAAATTTTCGACACTCGCAAGGGAATCAAAACCTACAGGGTACTTCCCGTGAACTCAGAATCTTGAAATTTGGTACGAAGCAACGTCTTATAACACAGATAAAGGAAAAATTGCGAAAAGCATAAATTTTTAGTTACATCATATAATAAAAATATTTTTAATAATTTTAAACTTATTACCCCTTTACTCATGAACGCGTAGTGGTATTATATTGAAATTCTTAACAAATACTCAAGTCTATAATATCTTTAAGCTGTAACAAAATCAAACTTCTACGTCAACGCAATCAAAAGATACAGCAATTAAAGCCGCATATTTTGAAACTCGCAACTACTCGCAAGGGAATCAAAACCTAAAGGATACTTCCAGATGACCTGGAATCTTGAAATTTGGCATGAAGCAACGTTATAAAGTACACATATAGGAAAAATTCCGAAAATCTTAAATTTTTAGTTACATCACATAGTATATATTTTTTAATAATCATAAACTTACTAGCTGACCCAGCAAACGTTGTTCAGCGATTAAAAAAAAAAAACAGATGTTGGCCGATTCTCAGACCTACCCGATATGCACACAAAATTTCATGCAAATCGGTTCAGCCGTTTCGGAGGAGTTTGGAAACAAACACCGCAACACGAGAAGTTTGTACGGAACCCTCGGTGCGCGAGTCTGACTCGCACTTGGCCGGTTTTTTTATTTAGTATGTATAATTGTATATTCTAAAGTTTTACATAAGTACTGTGTAATTTATTTATTTACACCAAACCTCATAACAAATACAGGAAAAACGTTAATAAAAACAAGTGTACAATGGGCGGTCTTATCGCACGGGGAAATCTCTTACAGACAAACTTTGGATGGATTGAATGAAAGAAACTTCTTTTGTGTCAGACAGTCATGATACCTAAATATTATTAATTAATATTATATACTAACTATCGTATTAGGGCAACCTGTAAAGATTTTTAAGGTGTTAAATGAAATAAATAAATAAATGACTGAGGGTAGATGAGTGTCTGCGGAAATACTCTAGTCTTAGTTGGATTTCGGTATTGGGTGGGTGGTTGGGTATACGATTAAGATCAATCGAATAGGGATAATTTCTGAATTAAAAAATACGATTGTATTTTGTCCGTCGGTTAGATTATCGAAAAATATTATATTCGGTATTTTTGCTTGATCTTTTGACGAAGATAAAACGCATCAACGGTCAGGAGTGGGGACTAGTGACGTCATATTCGAGTTAGTGTACTCAAATGTGACGTCTCAAGAATTTTTAATGCACTGTTTAGTCTTCATTTTTTGTTACTGTTATTTGAAGAAAAAATACGTGTCCAATATTTTTTGAAAAATCGGATTAACTGATTCGAGTTTTTAGTTATGTACCCATTGAGTTAAAAAAGTGCCCTAATAAGATAGCTGTAAGTTAATCGCGGCTATCAATATCTCAAAGATTTAAACTCGCAAAAAATCTTGATGTAGCATTTTTAAGGTTATTTAGTGGGTCCAAGATTCTTAACCAAAAGCGTACACCAATTTACTCCGTCAATCCTTTTAATTTATAACACCCTCTTATCCCGTGCCAGACATCGTGAATTTTGAGCAACATAATGCTGAGAAACAAAATGCCAGTGTAATATTCCACATTCCTCAGATGACTGACCAAGAATCCTGGCCCATAGAGCATGAGAAACATCTTCATTACCCTGAGCTCGTATGAAACAAAATAATGTTTGTGTGTTAACAACATTGTAGGGATTTTGACTACGTTTTTGCTGTAGAGACTTGCTTTGGGAAATAAATATTTTTTTGTCCAGTCAAGGATAGTAAGCTAATAAACTGGAAACCCACACATCTTCATTTTGTCATTCGAAATGTTATGTCAAAAGTCTCAAAAAATTTCATGTCTGCGTCGTAAGTTAATGAAGGTCAAACATCACAAAAAACGGGTTTATGCGCGTAATCGGTTTGTATAGCGCTAATAATGTTAACAAATATGATCAAAATTGTGGAGCGTTAAATTTGCAACAATTTTTTGTTAGCCAAACAGCAATATATAAATTATGGTTAAATATGGCGAATCTTGGCGAATACCTTGTTTAAAATAATGAAATAATATTTATTTATTTAATTAATAATACTTAAATAAATAATAATATAATACAATATAATTTTTAATTTTAATAATTAAAGTACAAACGATTATCAGTCCAATAAACCACCCAAACCCATAGCGTTTCATCTTTTGTTTCCGTATTCTGCAATAGTACTGCTCCAACCGGGGACTGTCCTAGGGAATACTTCACAGTGCATTCAGGGATAATCGCCGGTTGGTGCCGGGCCATTACATATTTTGAAATGTCTAACGGGGCCTCTGAGAGTTGGTTTCGGCCCATCGTACGCCTACCAAAGGACCGGGTCACCAGGGACCCGAGAAAGTAAAAAAAAAGTACTACTATGAACCATTTGTATTAATGATTAAATATAACATTTCCCATATTTTTAATTAGCTGATACCCGTGGCTTCGCCCGCTTGACAAATTATATAGTAAAACCTTCATCGAGAACCACTCAATCCCTTGGTTAAAACAGCATGAAAATCAGTGCAGTAGTTTTTGAGTTTATCGCGAACAAACGGACAGATTGACAGACAGACGCGGCGGAGGACTTTGTTTTATAATATATAGTGATATTTTTTTTTACCTACTTTGTGTAAAGAAATGAGTAGATATAGCAAATAGTATGGTACTTCGCTTCAGCTACGATCAGTTTATTCTGATAAAGTATACGATCTTTGAATAATTCTCTCAAATAGCAAAAAAAATCAGCCCTAACCTTTCACTAAAAGGGCCAATATACCACTAACAAATAGCAAGGGCTAACGACTACACCGCTAAAGAGATACGTTTAATTAATGCCTCGTGTTATCTCATGTTCGGCCGCTAACCGACGGATAAGATTGCAGAACGTTAACCATAGATTATGTTAACCTTTCCAGGTATTGCCTAAGGGTTAGCTATCAGGAAAATGAGAAACTTTTTGCGTTTTAGCCTTTCTTTGATAGGAATATGAAGGCATTTCAGTATAGAATGGATGCTCAAAATTTGGGTGATAGTTCCAGTAAAATCTCATGAAATGTTCTTTAAGAGGAGATGGGGATCAATGATAAGCTCACGCCAACGTTTTAATTTAGGTACACAAAAAGCATAAAAGATCATTTTCAACAAGCATCAAAACACTACTTGACTACTTGATACTACTTGACTTAACGAATATCTCACTTGAGTGAGAGGGGTCTCACTACAACTACATATCTCACTTAGTAGGAGCACGATACCAAGATTTTCAAAAAAACACCTCACGTAATATATTTGTAATTATTATGATGGTAACAGACATATCTGCGACGTTACATGCTTACGAGTCGTTGAGTTCCTTATTGGTTTTAAGTTGAGCTACTCGACTGCTGAGCTGACTAAAGTTTGCACTGACTGGACAAGTCTATTTAAATCTATGTGGTTATTTCCTCAAAAGACCATTTCAGACACTGATCTGCATGGTCCTCATATAACGTATTGTGGCTACGAGGACCATGCAGATTGCTATGTTAGGGGTTCATTTCGTTTAATGTTAGTCTGGCGGTATAAGTTCTTAATGCGGCCTACACAAATTTAAATGTCCTTGCTTTGATATTGTTCGTGAGATCGTTGAGCTCCTTAAAGTTTGAGCTACACGATAACTGACAAATTCTTAAAATTACTGGACAGGTCTACTTAAATCTGTGTGTTGCTTTCCTCGAAAAACCACCTCAGACATAAACCTACATGGTTCTCATATGATTTGACCGGTACAATTGTATGGACTTCAAAAGAGCCTGAAGAACTCTGAGTTTGTTTCGGTGTTTCTTCTCAAGGTTAAAAAAGCTAGGAAACACCGGTCTCATCTAGTTTTAAACGAAAAAAAAACCATTGACGTGTCGCCATTTAAAACCTACTAACAAAAAAAATATCATTATGTATCATGTTTTCATATCATTTTATTTCATTACTACAACTTACATTTTCTTGATGAAAATTTAAGTAAGTAAGAACAGGGGATCCAAAAAGGCCACTTTATCAGTATCATATTAGAATCATAATATCAACCATACAACAATCAGTCAAATCTAATTTTGATCTTTATTGCTAAAGCATTAGGTTCAAGATTGATTAGAAAAAAAAAATACAGTGACGGGGAGCGTAATGTGCTTTCTGATTCTGCTAAAGTGGCCTTTTTAGACCTGCTGAATAGGGTTTCTGAAGGTGTTGTTACTTCTCTGTTACAGTAGAGAGTAAATTCAAATTCAAATTCAAAAGTCATTTATTCAAATTAGGCTGAGGGCCAGCACTTTTTGATCGTCAAGTTTTACAAAAGACAGTCCCCCAAAACGCCCGCCCGTCACCACTTCCTAGTGATTTAGCTGTGGAGCAGAAGTGGCCAACAAACTCCCCAGCAACACAACTGTCTGTTACGTTTTAGGAACTAGAATTTTACAATAATTAATATGCAAAGTAATTCAAAAATTCAAAATTCCTTCTAAAAGGCAAACGCCCAAAAAATGCCTGAAATAGACAAAAACTACTGAAAGTCCTTAATTCTCTTTAGAATAAAATATGTATTAAGAAATATTTCTCAAGTTTGTATACCTAGGGTGAAAATATAACGATAATTAAAATATTTACTTTGACATCCGTCATAGTCATTCTTAATTTCCACCTTCAGTCACAAAATCACGCCTACCACACTCAGAATAATAACTGAGTAATCCAGTTTGCCAAATGAATCAGCCTTGAGTCAGTTTATTAAAAAATAATAAGCTAATAAACTATGGGTGGAAAGCCAAAATTTAATAAGATAACTACGCACTTGCACTAAAAATCTGAATTGAAAGAACAAAATCTTCCTTAACTTAATTACGATAATCAAGAAATCAAGAAAATTGCTTCCCATTAACACGTTTTCCTCAATTAAATAAAATTTATGGGAATATCAATATCGTTTAAGAGAATCTGTTGTCTCGAACAGATTTGGCCATCGCCTTACAGTGGTAATTCCATAATGTTGTATGAAGCTTCTCACTAATCTCGCAAAATCCCCGGTTTCGGGAGTTTCCCGTCTAATCCTGTAAAGTCACTCGACTATTAATTGAAGTGTTTGTTTCGGGATTCAGGAAATATTTTAAATAATTAATGAAAGATTAACATTCTGGAAGGGTGTTCCGAATACAATGGGGTGAATTGAAAAAGGGACGGTTAAATACTGTCGAAAATTATGAAGCGATTTATGTAATTATGAATTTTGGTTTTAAGGCGGCCGTCTTAAGCAAATTTTTATACGAGTGCTCATAATGATTAAGTGCTTCTTTTTTCATTGTGATGGCCCCAGTTTATCACTTGATTCTATCACGTGATCTATTGTTAAGATTCTACCCCAGCACGTGTAAGCGGGCACACCCTTTATGTCTGAAGGTCTTATTAAGTTTGGTTTACCTACATTGTTTTTATGCTTGAGTTTGTCTAATTATGATGGTTATAATATAATGGTGTGGTAAAACTAAATTATTTGCCACATGTAAGCCAAAAGGCTTACAAGTGGCGAAACTATAAGAATTATGCTGTTGAACCTTGGTAAGTAGGTACCTAGATGTATTCTATGAACTGCACAAAAATAGAAAAAAAAAACAATAAATTTTGGGGCCCCCATACTTAGAACTGAAACTCATCAACATTTATTTTGTCATCAACTCGGGATGGATGAAATGGCGACAGGTCACTGGGACAGCTTGCGACCCACGGATGCCCCTCAAGTTGAAAGGCAAAATCTACAAGACCGTGATAAGACCTGTCGTTGGGCTGTGAAAGCGATGGAAGAAAATAGATTGCATGTGGCGGAGATGAGAATGTTGAGATGGATGTGTGGAGTAACAGAATGGATAAAGTGAGAAATGACTACATTAGAGGTAGTTTAAAAGTGGCGCCAGTGACTGAAAAGTTAAAAGGGAATCGCTTGTCTTGGTATGATCATGTAAGGAGGAGGGAGGAATCGCATTTAACTAAAAGAGTAATGAACGTAAATGTGGATGGATGAAGAGGGAGAGGAAGGCCAAAGAAAAGATGGATGGATTGTGTAAGAAGCGATATGAAAGAAAAGGGAGTAAGTGAAAGTTTGACGGCTGATAGGGCAGACTGGAAGAAAAAAACGTGTTGTGCCGACCCAAAGTAACATGGGATAAGGGCAGGAAGATGATGATTATGATGATACGGAACCCTCGATGCGCGAGTGCGACTCACTCCTGCCCGGTTTTTTATTAATTACCCACTGAAGCTACGTCTTTGCATCTCAAAATTAACATATAATTTTTATACGCTTCATTTAAGGCAGCAAAGCTGGGTACGGTCTGCAAAACTATTTGTTGCCAGATTTACTCAGCGCTAGTCTGGGGCATTGTTAATTAAGAAGAATTAAGAGATGAAAATCGTCGTTTATTTACATTTTTGAACAAATGTTTTAGTTTAGATATTATTTGATGTTCAGGATTTGTATTGTTTTTTTAATGTAGGGATTCTTCAGTGGCGGTCTTCAGTAAATGCTGTGAGAGTTCTTTTTAGTTTTGGGTTTTCGTGGAATGAAACGGTGAGAACTCTAAAACGTTGCAACTAAGCACATCTCAGGGGAATGTACTTAAATATTATTTAAGAACTGCAATAGGACTTACCATTAAGTACTAATCCGATACTAATTTAACTTGTGAATTTAAAACGGTACTTGATTCGAAGAGGATTATCTAATCTAAGTACCTATATACAATACTACCGACCCGCCCCGGCTTCGCACGGGTGCAACAATTTCGAATCATCATCACCTGCATAGCCTAAATCTATTAAGGTCCCATATTTATATTCTCAACTAGGTATATCTATTGGGGTCGGCTTACAGTCAAACCGGATTTAGCAACAATTTCGAATATATGTCTTATTAATTTGTCGTAACGTTCTTATAAGTACTACGGATTATGTTGTCGCGCTGAAAAGCACGTTTTTACTAAGTAATAAGTAATTGTTATTTTCCTCGCTAGACACCGGCCCCCTCGGCCGGTACTGCCACAACCGCTATGTTCCTGTATTTTAAATCTGTAATTTATCCGAAAATATCCATTTCAATTACATGCTGTAAAGGGCCATATTGAAAAAAAGAAAAGAAATGCCCAATGTATTTAAGGTACTTAATTGCATAAGGATTAATGCTGTATTGCTTAAAATCGCTTCGTAAATAAGCCATTATTTCTCGTAAAAAGTAAAGGATAAAAATGGTTATTGTGGGTTATCCGTAAAATATAGACTTATACTGTAGCACATTTTTTGACCTGTCTCGTAGGGTTCGGCCAGCATTTGCAATGTAAGCGCAAAAAATGTGTTAATTTACGAAAACACATTAGAAACCTCTAAAATTATCAATATTTATCTACTATATTAATCAAGTATTATTATAAATATACCTTGCTCTTGAATCACTCTATCAACAAAAAACCGGAATAAAATCCGTTGCGTAGTTTTATAGATCTAAGCATACATAGGGACAGGCAGCGAGAAGCAACTTTGTTTTATACTACTTATGTAAGTACCTAGTGTTATTATAAATGCGAAAGTTTTTTTTTTACTTGTTATGGGTTTGCTCGTAACTCTAGTTTAAGTCAGAGATGACAGAAACTAGTCTACGATAGAGCGAGCTTACCCAGAAGTAGCCTGTTCACTCTAACTTTGAAAAGATTAGGGTTTTTATGTTTGTTACTCAATCACGCTGGAACGGCTGAACGGTTCTCAATTTTTTTATTTTTTTTATACAAAACGGGAAACTCTTGGCCCATATCTCACCTGATGGAAAGTGATGATTAGGCCGAAGATAGAAGCGAGTTTCACCCGGAATCCTCTTACACAGAGGCACTGGCTATCATATCTCTAACTGCCGGAACACAATTAAATTTGGAACAGAGATAGATTATAGTCTGTAATAGCACATAGGCTACTTTTCATCCCGATAATATGTTCCCTAGGAATCACACGGGTGAAGTCACTCGCAGAAGCTATTACTTATAAAGTATTTTATTTAAATCTCGTGCTTGACGCGCCCAATGTCTTACCTACATACCAGAATTGCATAAACATAAGTCAAAACTTAAAAAAAATATTTTTGCTATTTAATTTTAAGTAAAAATGTCATCTTTGAGTGAATTTTTTTGTAATATTATTAGATAGTATCTGTCCCCGCGGCTTCACTCCCGTCAACAGGCAACTTTCCTTATTTTTCTCTTGACAAAAATAAACACAACAAAACAGGAATTAGCGAAATCGGTCCAGCCGTTCACGCAAGATGCGATGACCAAGGGAAATATGGATTCATTTTTATATTAAACTAGCTGACCCGCGTAACTTCATTTGCGTCACATTTTCCATTAATGCTCCGCTCCTTTTTGTCTTAGCGTGATGATATGCTATAACCTTCCTCGATAAATGGGCTATCTAACACTGAAAGAATTTTTCAAATCGGACCAGCAGTTCTTGAGATTACCCTCTACATACAAACTTACAACCATACAAACTTACAAACAAATGTTACCTCTTTATAATATTAGTATAGACTAGCTGATGCCCGGCTTCGCCTGCTTGACAGCAGTTTTTGAATTTATCGCGAACAGACAGACAGACAGACGCAGCGTAGGACTTGTTTTATAATATGTAGTGATAGTGAAGACTAGCTGTCCCGCGCGGTTTTGGCCCGTCAACTTTCTTATTTTTTTCTTTCATAAGAACCTTCTCCTGACATTAACAATCACAACAAAAAATATTAGCAACATCGGTCCAGCCGTTCACGCGTGATGCGATGACCAAGGGAAATAGGGATTCATTTTTATATAATACTAGCTGACCTGCGCAACTTCGTCTGCGTCTATAATCGGTTAAGTGGTTTAGGAGTTAGATTTACCATAGCAGCGCCATCTATTGATTACTTACTCAACCCAGTCGAAAGGTATCGACATCTGTTAGAATCATTTGGAGTTAACAAATAATTGTGACTGTCAAATAATAACAGACAAATAATAATATTAGCAATAAATTAAAATTGCGACTATAATTTGAGATTTAAACTATCCTATCTCTCAAGTTGGATCGAACTGCACATGGTGCGCGAATTTTATTATAATCGGTTAAGTGGTTTAGGAGTCCATTGAGGACAAACATTGTGACACGAGATTTATATATATTAATATAGATAGACTAGCTGTCCCCCGCGGCTTCGCTCCCGTCACCTGCAACTTTCTTATTTTTTCTTTCATAAGAACCTTCTCTTGAATTAGCGAATAAACCGTCATAAATTACAAACAACTTTAATATGACCTAAATACCTACTAAAAAAGCATAAAAATCATTGGAGTGCAATTAACAGGAGCTGTTAGAAGTTAATCCGTCTGTCGTGTGCTCCAGTGAACTTTCTAGATGAAACACCGCTCGGATGGGCACGACGGCTGATTTTGAACACCCCTTGTATTAAATCGTGATTTATTTTTAAGAAAATAAGGTTAGGATTACGTGATATCCTGAAGGTCTGTTTTCTTCTACTTTTAGTCGTAAAATTATAATTATGAGAACCAAAGACCTCAGACCAGTCTAGGTAAGATCTATTCGTCTTTTTAAGGTTCCGTACCCAAAGGGTCCGTCCGTCAGTCCATTAATTCATCCTTCCGTCAGTCAGTCAGCGGGTTTTATCTCCAGAACCGAAACAATCTGTGAAAATTTCAATTATCTACCTTTACAGGTCGACCGGTGTTTAGTCTTTTTATTTCTTTATTTATTTAGGGACAACAAACAGCACTATGCAGTGTGGAGTGTGTGTGTTGATAGCATAAGGAGTTCTTGAGATATCTAGCTGTGACACGGACAGACTTAGTCTCACCATGAAGGTACCTTTTTACAATATTGTTTACGGACCCTATAAAACGTGTTGCACCGACCCCAAGTAACATGGGATAAGGGCAGAAAGGTGATGATGATAAATACAACATTAATTTAGATGCTTAATGAATTTTCCCTCTTTTACTAGGAATAATCAAAATATTTACCTATTCGTCATCTGCCTAGCCTTTTCCCAACTACATAGGGGTCGGCTTCCAGTCAAACAGGATTCAGCTGAATACCAGTGTTTTACGAGGAGCGGCTGCCTACCAAACACGATACTTCTTGGCAAAACTGGAGTCAGATTTACTGGCTTCTGACAAACCGTAGCGACTGCCAAAGATCTACAAATTACAACCGGGATCAAAGGCTTAAGGCAGGGTTGCAGTACTTTTTAAGATTATTGAACGTCTGAAAATCTGATTATTATGAGTTTTATAATAAAAAAAAATCATTACATAAAAATTGAACGTACCCTCAAGTAAATCGTAAAGATAGAAACGCGATTTAGAATGATTGGCTCGATACTTTTTTTTATCAAACATGACATTATATTACAATTTTAAACGTGTACTGCTAAGAGATTTCATCATGAATATATATAAAAGTTATATCAATAGATAGAGCTTTTTATTTTGATGTAAATGTTGAAACCATATTGTATAATTTCTTTATCAGTTTTCGCCAAGAAGAAAAAACAATCAAAATATAGGCATTATTTCGCTCGCCGGACAGTCGCTGTTGTTCGTCAAAACACACAGTACTGCAACCTCGCCTTAACGTGCTTTGCGAGGCGTGGAGGAAACTCGGTGTGTTAAGATGGTCACCCATCCACAGACCAACCTTGGCAAGCGTTGCTTAACCGTAAATATCGACCCGTGCGGCTGTTATTATTTGGCAACGAGCTCCTCCTAATCAAAATATTTATTAAACTATGTATTTAATATTTTTTATATTTTACTAAAACCTTGTATTTAATCTCCCTTTGCACCAAAGACTCGGCAGGCAGTATGGTCGGTTGGTATAAGATAAGCGAGATAGTATTTATAATACAATATTAATGATTAAGAAAAGTCTGGCTTGACATAAACACTGTACAGAGTTAATTTTTAAAAAGAATATAACTTATTATTAAAATACCAGAATTATTAGACAGCCTAACGAAAAACTAAATTCTTTTTAATCTCATCAAAATAATCCAATTGTAATAATCCTCTGCTAAGCTAATTGTTTAAATTATAATAGGATTTAGTACAAAAATTGAAGCATCTGGTGAATGCTTCGTTTGTTAGCAGATTAGTTTAGGACATCTGTGTCCTAAGCATTTGAAATTCTGAATTATATCAAACCAAACTTTGTCTCTTTTGCTCCAGTTGATTCTTTGGTAACTTTAATTTTTTAGAGTCAAAGGGTCAGTAAAAGGTCAAAAATGTATTAGTTTTACAGTCTGCTGCGCAATATTTTTTTTTTTGCCTAAACTTTCCCACTTTTAGGTAAATCTTTAATTTCTTGCACTTGCACACACACATAAAAGTTTGTAAAATGTTATAGCTGCATAATAAGATAAATAAGCCAGGAATATGTTAGGGCCTTAGCAGTAGCGTTCTGCAGCTTCTACCAAAAACCTTGAAAAAAACGGCACGAGTTTTTAAATGCATTTTTATAATAAGCCTTTTAATCAAATTAACGCTACCACTACCGGGACGCAAGTCTGTAAGAGGGTGTAGGATACACACTCGATCGTCATCATATCAGCAGAAAAACGTCCGCTGTAGGACATAGGCCGGTCCTAACTGTCGCCACACTAACTGGTCCTGTGCGTCTTGCATCCATCGGCCGCCCGCGTTCCTAACCAGGCTTGTGGTAGACCTTTCAGCGCTGCGTTTTCCGGTACACCGTTTTATAAAGCAGTGATAATAAAATATATCGCTCAAATAGCAGCGAGTACTAGGCTCTAATCTTCAACTGCCCCAACTTATGACACCTAGTCATAAGTTGGGGCAGTCGAGGATTAGAAGAAATTAGACGTTAGAGGAAATTAGCACTGGGACACCACTGAGCCCTGTGACTGAGCCAATATGTCTGTGTTGGCATTGTTAAAACGGAAGAGATCCATTTTTCATATAAAAACTTCAGTGACAAGTTGCACTTAAATTTTTCAAAGAAAATTCTCTTAAAATTCTGGAAATCGGACTCACGATATTACACTGAATTTTCACATATACCTTGGAGCATTCCCGAAAACCTTTTAAACTGAAAGTCATATGTACATAACATATTATTTTTACAAAAATGTTAAAAACTAGTACATTTTAAGCTTAAATTAATGTTTTATGTAGAATATTTTAAGTTCAAGAGCATAAAGCGCTCCTGAAAGCAATTTTCATGAGTTGCGTTTTTGTTAAAGGAATTTTCTTAGTAATAATTTGTTTTTAAGTTATCGTTTTTGTTGGCGTTGCCAAATAATTTTAGTTTGTTATTTTGACACTGCATAAGAAAATTATGTTTAACTTTTTACGGAGGAAAAATACCTTCTTAGATAAAGGTGAGTTATAATATGTAATGTTGCCTATCGCGATTGCCACGCTGTATTACCTATCTACCTACCGAATTATCTATCTACCGAACTTACCTTTGATCATATTTAGTTGTGGAGGTATATGGAACGTATTGTAAAGTGTCGCAACCATCAATGATAAGAAAGGACCCATCAACCAGATGAGTGATGTGTTTGGTGGGAACTGCCAAAAGGTAAGTATGTATTTGTATGTGTTCAAATAGCGAGCAGAAGTATAAAATCGCGATGTAGTATTTGTGTGTCGTCAGGTCTGTTTTGTAGTTCGTATGTGATACAGAGGCGGTTACAATGCTCTTAAAATCACATCGGAGCTTGTCATGTATAAAATCCACCCACACCGACAGCTATCGGTAAACCTCCAAGCTGTCACAACATTACAAAACATTTTTTATGTACATCCGATAAAATCCTTACACAAACAACGACACACTCCACCCGGCAACACCATAACTATCAAGTGTAAATAAAACTCAAAACGAATCGTGCGTATATCCAAACACGTAAAGTCAATCTTAACGAACATAAACCCTTATATATCTTCACACCACCCATCCAAATTTCAACCATAAAATCAGCCAAAATAAGGTACATTTTGCTCTGCAGACTATTTTCTAAGACCTCATCTCTATGTGCCAAATGGGAGTAAGGAAAGAAATCGGTCATTTGGTACCGAGTCTCGGAATCGTTTGTAATGTAATCGGGTTCGGTTAAGGGTAACATCGACGGTATTAAGTAGGCTCACTGCTTGAGTTATTGCTGGGAGATATGAATTTTGAGAAGGTGTTGAGCTTATTGTCGGAAAGAGTGAGTGATTGACTGCAGTAGACTAGGGATTCCAGAAAATGATCACATCTTTAAATCGTATATATTTCGATCCCGCTCATTTACAATGGATATTGTTGATTGATGAGAATTATACTTTACTAATAAAGTAAAACCTAATTGATATTGCTACTGTTAAAAAACAAAACCATCACTTCAATTTTTATTTTATTCGGGACAACTTACTGCTGAAAACCGACTTGCAAACAAAACACTACAAAGTATAATTTAACCATAATTTCGGAAATCGATGTTAAAAAAAAAAACAAAACCAAAAACACTGACTTCCGAAATTATTTTATTTTTTGTAGTATTTTGTTTGGAAGTCGGTTATATTTTTTTGGAAAAAGTATTTTATTTTTCACTTTTAAGTGTTGGACGACGTCTTCGTCTACGCAGTCTACGCAGAAATTGAAATGAGCAAAAATGCTCGTAAAATAAAAACTACCGATCCAAACTAAATTATATTGTAATGGGACCAAATGGGAAGTATTCCGCATCAAATGCAAAAGAATCACACAAATCGGATCAGAAACCTCGGAGTAAACGGTGTAGATACATAAAAAAAAAACCTACCGAATTAAAAACCTCCGCCTTATTCAAAAATATTACCTATTAGGATACAATTGCAAATCGGATTTCTATCCTAATAATATTTTTTAACCGACTTCCAAAAAAGGAGGAACTGCAGCTTGGTGGATTGGTTAACAGGAAAACTAAAATGAAGCAAATTAAAAAACAAACAAGATTAGGAAAAGTTTGACACACCTGCGCCGAGGTAGACGGTCCTTCCATAAACTTGCTGATTAGTTAATCATTGGGAATTTCCAGATTTTGAGTTAACTTTTAGAAGTCTTAACAATGTACCACCAAAATTGCAATGTTGCCAGCAAAATTATTTTTCAGTCAATATAAAGGCAGGCTTAAAACCATCCGGCTTCCCTTGATGGATTGGATACCCATTCGAGTGAGGCTCGCCTGACTGAAAACGCGTGTAAATTCACGACCTCTGACAAAAAACGCTCTTCGACCCAAAAATCACTCGCCTGCAAAAGTGTACGAAAAAAACACAATACAAAAAAAAAATATCAACGACCCTTTTCGTTTCACACTTTCGAAGCTTCGGGTATATTCCTCTCGAAAAATCTGAAAGACTCGTTTAAAATGTTAGAGTGATCGCTTTCCACTTTTGCTCCCCTGGTACTCAGTCGTCAATCAGTAATCAAAATACACAAAGAAAATGGTACGATGCTCCTGTAATCTACCGTCAAACGGTCTCATTCGGTCCAACATGGCGATGGCGGCAAATGAACTCGACCTTTTTAGGACCGTCAAAAGGGTAAGTGCGAAATGAGCACTACATGCTGACCGTAGATGTGGAGTTGCTGGAAACGACACTTGTTAGGGGTCCGTCGGGCTCAGTAAATGAAGCTAGTGTACTAGGTTTATTGATCAGCAAATTACATTATAACGATCCCGAGCAAACTAATTATGAGCAGTTAGGATGTCGACCGTTCTTGATGGAGAGTTCGGCTCGAGTGCCGCTCCAAAGCTGTGTGGCGTCGTCGCCGCTGCTGAGTCCTTGTCGTGCTTTCGTGCGGCGAGTCACGTACGCCACTCCGTGACGTAGCACTGGTAAGCGCAGGCAGCGCGCACGGCGCGGCGTCTCATTGTTGGGTTCGATTCCCAACAACACTTTTTGAGTAATGTGGCTCTAGCCACAGACGAAGTAACGATCAGTCCAAAAGGACGATAGCACACTACAAATAATATTATGGCACGTGGTAAATTTAGAAATTAGAAAAAGGACACAATAGCTATGCATGTTGTGTCTGTGGGTTCAAATATTATGTTTAATTTTGGCATTATTAATAATGTTATCTATCATATTTAAGTATTCTAAAACTAGGTAAGTTTTTTATATGCATTAAAGAAAAAATAAATTATTTGAATACTCCGGGTATTTTCTGAGAAAATCAGTTTTTTGCGTCTCCTATAAAGTGTGTAAAAATCATATAGCGATTATTGAAAGCGCAGCGACGTTATATGATATTGTGGGACTAGTACAAGACCAGTAACTTGCCACTTGTCATCATTATTTTAGCAAGAAGTACCTATACGGTATTGGAGGCTTGCCAACCTCGTATGGAGATGATTCTGCGATAAACTTCATACTTGGCCAGCTCTTTTAATGATTGTAATATGACGATGTACACTTCATTGTTAGGTACTTGAAATATCTCGGTAATATAAATGTCCTGTAAAATTTCTTGAAATTTTACAGGTCATTTATTTCGACCTGTTCAATAATAATAGTCATACTTCAGCCAATTTACAAAAAACCTTGACAAATTATATACGACTATTTATTATAATACCAAATTATATATCACTCGGATTTAGATGGTTCTCGGATCAATGGTTTTAGAGCAGACTTCGTTTTATAATAATTAAGCTAGTGATAGTGAATTATTGCGAGAGCTGGAGTAGGCAGTTTGAAGCTGTAATGTAAGTGGTAGCCAAAATTTAGATTTGTAAGAAATTGTTTATCTTAATATTATTACTGTTTGAAACCCTGAAAGAGCAACAAAAAGCCATAAGCATAGACTTTTTGTAGATAAGGTTAAAAGAATTTGTCTTAGTAATCGATAAAATAATCTTTGAAAATATGTTTTTTTATCTTTGTAGATTGAGGGTTTTATAATGCCAGGAAATACATTTTGTTGCATAAAAGCCAAGCCACTTTTATATAAAAAAATATGTTTCTTGGCATTACAAAACTGAGTGGTGACAAGTGAGTAGCGCTAATCTGACAATTCTACTATTTATTTATAAGTTTATTGTATAAATTCTGGTCTTTATTAAAAAAAACTGTGAAAATTATGTCAATTATTGACAAAGTCGCATTAACAGTTGTATTAAAAGGGGCCCTGACCCTTCTATGAAAAAAAAAAAGAAGATATTGTTGCGTCTTGTATCATACCGCGTGTATCTGACATCGACGCACAAACGATTTCCATGGGTCCGAGGCATGATTCTGGACACCCTAGACTTAGAATTTTTCGTCGCCTTTTTTCTCATTTTTTTTTCAAGGGTTTTTTTACTTTAGACTACTCATAATCGTTATTCTGACCTAACCCAATGAGATTTTAATAAAAAAATAATTAACTAACTACTTTCAATAAAAAGAGCAATCTGAATAAATAAAACCACAAATAGCTATCAGCTCATCTGAGCTGATACCTATTTGTGGTACTCTTGAAAAAAATGGAAAATTGGAAAACAACCGACGAATCATGCCCTGGACCCATGGAAATCGTTTGTGCGTCGATGTCAGATACACTCGGTATGTTTTTTATGTAAGAGCAAGCCAGAACGGTGATGGTTTGAAACCTCCGATCATATTCATTTATCAGCATTACCACTCAATCTTTTGCGTAATTATAAATAATAATATAATATAAGTTTTCAACCTAAAGGAATTCCTTCTAAAAATACTTATCTTTTGTTTCCTTACCACTTCCATTCAAGTCTACCTCTTTGTACCCAAGTTTATACGTATTAGCACGGACGGCTAACAGCGTCGAGTTGCGAATGTAACAATCAAAGGCCGCGTCAGACCCTCGGCCAGTTTGTCGCTCCATTCGTCATTCGAGCGACTTCATTTGTTCGTCATGTCGGCGAAGGATCCTGATTGGTTTGCTGATACCTTGCTGAATAATTGGTATTTTTATTGGTTGCTGTAACTTGGGGAAGTTTGAATTTGGATTCGGATTACGTCTAAAGCTGACGCTGTTGAGTGTATTTATCGGAAACTATCTTTCAACACCATCTAGTCTTATTTTAGCCTAGTTCCCCCGCAGCTTTGCTACCGTTGCATACTTCAAAGGATCCGTGCCTTTTTACATATAAAAAAGAGTCTGATGACACTAGGCGATAGTGGAAAAGAATTTTAGGAATCGGATCAGTACTACCAGAGTTTTACATTAAAAAAACATATACCGCGTGTTTCTGACATCGCCGCACAAACTATTTCCATGGGTCCAAGGCATGATTCTGGACACCCCAGAGTTGGAATTTTTCGTCGGTTCTTTTCTCATTTTTTCATTTTGTTCGAGAGTTGGTACTCTGAAAAAATGAGATGATTTGTGGTCAAATAGGTATCAGCTCAGCTGAGCTGATATCTATTTGTGGTTTTATTCAGATTGCTCTTTTTAGTGAAAGTAGTTAATTAATTATTTTTTAATAAAAATCTCGTTGGGTTAGGTCAGAATAACGATTATGAGCAGTCTAAAGTAAAAAAACCCTTGAAAAAAAAAATTAGAAAAAAGGCGACGAAAAATTCTAAGTCTAGGGTGTCCAGAATCATGCCCCGGACCCATGGAAATCGTCTGTGCGTCGATGTCAGATACACGCGGTATAGAAACAAAAAAATCAATCTTTTGAGGATTCCGTACCAGAGGGTACACGACTTATCCCTATTAGGAAGCTTCCAATGTCCAACTGTCTGTAACCATCAGTGCCATTCTGTAAACATGTCAAAGTGAAGGCTTGGGTGAATTGTATTCACTTCGAAATGTTTACAGAATCAACCGGCTGGTGGTATTTCACATTAGTTATTTTAACAGTGTATGTACTTTTATAGCCGCTGTAATAAAAATCTTCAATCGGTACATAAAATTCTTCCGTTACTGATGAGGACTGACTGAGTGTTTGACGGACAATTCACAGCCGGAACTACTGCTCGCAGAAAGCTATAATTTGGCATTTAGGTTCCTTGGGGTGTGTAAGAAAGGATTTTTTTTAAAGTGTTGATAGGCATACGTTTGACCGCTATCTCACCTGATGTTAAGCGATAATGCGGTCTAAGGTGGAGCACGCTTGCCTAGAAGTAACCTATTCACTCTTGAATTCTCGAAATTCCTATGGGAATGGTAAAAACGGGATACTAATATTATAAAGCGGTAAAATTTGTTTGTAAGTTTTTAAGTTTGTAAGTTTGTATGTAGGGGGTAATCTCAGGAACTACTGGTCCGTTTTGAAATATTCTTTCAGTATTAGATAGCCCATGTATCAAGGAAGGATATAGCTACATATCATCACGCTAAAACAAATAGGAGCGGAGCAGTAATGGAAAATGTGACGCAGACGAAGTTGCGCGAGTCAGCTAGTAAATAATAAAGGCACTTGCACAAAGCACATGGTTTTTCGGAATCCGAGTCTGACTCGTACTTTGCCGGTTTTTTATTAGGTACTTTAGACGAAGAAAAGTGCCACTGTGCCAATTTCAAAATGTTAAACAGTATTTTTAGATAGGAGCTCGTGGCTTAATAAAGGCAACCCTTGCCAAGGCTGGTCTGTGGATGGGTGACCATCTCAACATATCGAGTTTCCTCCGTGTCTTGGAAAGCACGTTACACCGTTGGTCCCGGCTGTCATTTGTAGATCGTTGGCCGTCGTTACGGATTGTCAGAAGCTAGTAAATCTGACACCAGTCTTACCAAGAAATATCGTGTTACCCAGTTAATGGGTTGTAGAGGTCTGGTAGGCAGCCGCTCCACGTTAAATACTGGTATTCAGCTGAATCCAGTTTGACTGGAAGCCGACCCCAATGTAGTTGGAAAAAGGATAGGCAGGATGATGAAACAATATTTTAAGAGAGACACATAGACAAACTCAAATATCTAAAGTTTTTAAAGCAAAAAAATATATTTACACCTCTCCTAGGCTTGTTTAAAAGGAGTTAAAAACTCGTGACAAACTTTCAAATGTTCAAGTGGGGTAATTTGGAAAACTAATGGCAAAGTATTTACATAACAGCAACTTTCGCATCGATTTTAATATATTTACATTATGTATCAAGTGTCTTCGGGCGAAAGATCAAGCGCTGATAAAATGTAAGCAGTCTTTATTCTTGGCTAGATTGTTTTCTTGTTTTTTAATAGTTTGTTGCTTTCCAGACATTTTAGCGGAAAATAAGTAATCTTGGCCCGAAGGAATTTATTTTTGCTCCGTCTTATTGGTTGTAGCATGATGTTAAATAGCCCGAGGTCTTCCTCGATAAATGCATAGTACATTTAAAGATTTTTCAATTCGAACCTACACTTAAAAAAAAAAATTCTATTCGAACCAGTAGTTCCTGAGATTAGCGCGTTCAACCAAACAAACAAAGTCTTCAGCTGTATAGAATTAGTAAAGATTTGTGTAGGTATGAATTTAAAATTACGAGTGGTTATTTATTTTTTAGTTGGGACGGTTAAATCCATCTTTTTTTCAACTAGAGTAAATCGATAGATAGATGACCCATTCATGTTCCTTCAAATGCCTATTACGTTCTAGGACCTCGGTGACTCTTTCAAACAAGTCAGACTCTTACAGACTGAAGCCCATTCGTGTTCCTCCTGAAATTCGTATATATTATAGGATAGTTAGTTAAGTATTTCAAAAGCATTTTTTTGGTACAAGCCCGCCACACATTCCCAACCACTGCAACTCCTTTTTTTTTTTTCGGCTGGGAAAAAATGCGTTACGCATACCCTCTCACTCGGGGGAGTGGGAGGGGTATGTGGGACTCCCCGGGAAAGCCCGGTATACCCACTAAAACAACCCAGCACCGAAATTCCCGCAGCGTCTTAGTGGGGGTGGACTGGGAGATCGGCGTAGCCTTTACGTCCAGTCTACCTCCGACGACCGCCCGCCTTCACAGCGGGCCCTTCACGCCCTCCCCGTTGGGGGAGGGCCGGGAACCTCCGACGATGGCGGTGATGCGTGCAATGCGGGCGGAGGCGCCCCCGCGCCTGTCGCCCGCCCATCAGCACCGCGAGGAGGGAGAAGAGGACGTCTTCTCCGACCTCGCCTTCGTCTGCGGAGCGGCGCAGCGAGAGGATCGTCCTCCCGCGCGCGCTCCGCCGCCTCCTTCTGCGAGATGACATCCTCGCAAAAGGAGGCTACCGCGGCCCAGAGCTCCTCACTCCACAGCATGCATCTGACCACGCTGGGAAGGGAGAGGTCCTGTCCGATCTCCGCAGTGAGACTGCGACGCGGCTCGGACCAAGCTGGGCACACCTCCAGTGTGTGCTGCGCCGTGTCCTCCGCCGCGCCGCAGTCGTGACACGCTGGTGTCTCCTCCCTCCCGATCCGGTGCAGGTGCGTGCCGAAACGGCCGTGGCCAGACAAGACCTGCACCAGACGGAAGGAGAGGAAGCCGTGTGGCCGCTCGAGCCAGTACCCTGGACGCGCTCGGTCCAGTCCTGCGGACTGGACCGAGCGCGTCCAGGGTAAGGCGACCAAAGGTGGCAGAGGCGAGGTCCTCCGTCCAATGGACGATGATAGCGTCCCTCACCTCCCTCCGTACTGCCTCCCGCTCCTCCGCGACAAGGCGCTCACCGAGCGCTTTTCGGCGCGCCGTCCATTCGTAGACTCTGGCGAGCACCCATGCCTCCAACTCCCAAGGAGGGGTGCTGGCCAGAGCGCACGCCGCCGAGAAGCCCACAGAGCGGTAGGCCCTCGCTACCCACTGTGCGATGGCCCTTTGGGGCCTGCGGATCGCCGTCGCATTCTCCCTCCAACCACTGCAACTCCTGAAAGCCAGAATCAACAGTTGTGACCACCAGAAAAATGCCGAGCTAATGAAGCCCGACGAGTCCCGAAGAAACGATTCAACTGTCTTGGATCCCGGGACGAAATTAATCAGAAGAGGACAGCGGAGGATCAGGGAAAAATAAATATCATTTCCACTTCCCTCCTTATCAAGCAGGAGACAGATTTGAGTTAGGCCAATAGGCACCAAGGAACATTTACAACTGGGTTAAGCCCAGTTGCCAAGATTAGAGTAGGATAGAATACTCTTTATTATGTACTAGCTTCTGCCAGCGGCTTCGCCCGCGTGATCCCTAGGGAACATGTTCCCGGGATTAAAAGTAGCTTATGTGCTATTTCATCTATCTTTGTTCTAAATTTCATTAAGATCCGTTAAGCCGTTCTGGCGTGATTGAGTAACAAACAACCAAACTTTCACATTTTTTTTCATTTTTTCTATTGATTGTAGCGTGATGAAAAGTATACTATAACCTGCTCAGGAGTATGAATAATAATTGTACCAAGTTTCATTAAAATCCGTCGAGTAGTTTTTGTTTCTATAACGGTTATACAGACAGACAGACAGACAGACAGACAGACAGACAGACAAAAATTGTACTGATTGCATTTTTGGCATCAGTATCGATCCCTAATCACCCCCTGATAGATAATTTGGAAATATATTTCATGTACAGAATTGACCTCTCTACAGATTTATTATAAGTATATAGATAGATAGATAGATAGATATAGATAGATAGATAGATAGAAGATAGACAACATATAAGTAAAAGAAAAATAGATGAAGTAAACATTACATAGGGTGACACAATGGGCGGCCTGATCGCTAAGAGCGAGCTTTTCAAGACAACCTTTGGATGGATTTTAAAGAGAAAGGAAATACAGTACCCCCAAGCACCACCGATTATATAAATTATCACTGAAATTATATTACTGGAATCAAAAGTAGCTCAAAATGTAGGACCGCTGCGGTCAAAACTCTGGGTCTGTGATCTTTCTAGCATAGTAGTACATTGCAGCACGCCGCTGCGCTGCACCTCCAGATCGACTGGGAGAACACCCGTCAGTATCGGTAAGGCTTCAGTAGGTACTCTAAAGCATGTCATCAAATCAAAGAACTATTCAAATATACAGGATTAAAATATAAGGGTAGATCACTTGACATTTTACAGCGTTTATCAATCCCATACATTTTTGACGTCAATGTGTGACAATTGCCTACGCCAAGGTACCGCTTACAGAATGTCACTTGTCTAGAGCTTCTGTCGATTAATAACTATCGCGAGACTCTTCTACAATTAGCTTCACTAATAACTGATAAAGAGAAAATAAAACCGTCTTCCTTTTTAGTGGTACACCTAACACTACTGAAAAGTCACAGTAAAGCAAAATACGCAACTTTGTTTACCTGGATGACATTTTTCACTGTTATTTTCCCAAATACTGATCGATGTTGATATAATTTATATGGGACCAATCGGAAAGTATAATCTTTTCACATAAAAATATAACAAACATAAAAAAACAACCGAATTGAGAACCTCCTCCTATTTTGAAGTTGGTTAATAAAAATTAAATTATATCACAGCCGCTATAATTTATCATTAAATTTCGGTTGAACTATGCTTACATAACTCTCAAGTGAAAGAGGCCCTATAACATAATTATTTTATCAAAACACCAAGTTATTATAACATTGTTTGATATCAAAAGGTCAGGCTCGAAAATCTTCAATTTTTTTTTTATCTTCAAACATTTAATCCAACAGACATAAAGCCTAATCGGATAACATCTTAACAAAAAACTAAACCGTTTTAATAAATATTAAAGATGAAAACGGAAGCCAAAAACAAGCATCAAAAGGCTCTTTTAATTTTCCGCAAACTCTTTTTAAAAGGCGTAACGGATAGAAATTAACTTGGAACGAGATAAACCGGCGATTATAAGATCTGTGTTAATTTTGAGAGCCAAACAAAGTGGAATAAAGACGTTTTAGCGAGTAAACTTTTTGGTTTATGATTAAGACAAATGTTTTGGACACATTTTTTTATTTATTTTTGATCAACAACTATTCTGAGATGATATTAAGTTTGGAAAGAAAAATCAGTTGTCCTCTATATTTTGACGCGCTATACAGGCAAAAATTTATTGTATACAAGATTTGTTTTGGCTTTCATTGTGAAAAAACCCTGTAAGTAAGTGGCATATATATAAAAATCCGTTGCTCACCAGTAACAGACTTTTTAATATATTGTGTGTCTGACTGATGGACAACGCACAGCCGAAACTACTAGTCGTATTTTTTTTTCCTTTTTTTGTGATGGCTTTCCTCTTGACTCTAGTCTTGGTCAGAGATGGCAGAGACAAAGTTTTCTTTGGTAAGAGAAGTACGAAGAGAGGATTTCTCGAAATTTTTACGAAACAACGGGATATACGCGCACGGAGTCGCGGGAATAAGCTAGTTCTATTTATTTTTGGCAATGGTAAAATATAATATGTTCAGTCGCATCTTTTACACTATTTTCCTATAAAATAATTCTCCAACTGCGCATGAAAATAATAAAATATTAACAGTTAATAAAAAAGTAAAGTAAAGTAAAGTTAGTAATAAAAGTTGTAGCAATTTTGAATAGTGCCCAATTAATCATCTGCTCTGTTAACAAGTCAGTATGTGGTTTTGATAGCTGTTTACACACGTTACACAACAAGATGTTTTAAAAAAACATTTTTAATATTCCATTTCTTGTAATAAACCCAAGGGAAAACGATAATGATTTGATTGGTGTCGTTACCCAAAAAAAAAAAAAAAATAAGGAAAAATGTTTTGTATAGAACCTTCAAAGTATTTTAATGCAGACATTTGATACTTAGTTGGCGTCTGATTTTAATTTATAACGGCATCGTTTAACCCAATAGGCTGCGGACACGAAGTCAGCGGGCGCTGAGCGGCGGCGGTGTAGGTGGCGCTTTTTTTGTCAATAGCCACTTGCAGTTCCAAACCTTAGAAGGTTGCTACTACTAAACCGTACTTGCAAGTGGCAGCGGCGCGTTTCAATGCATAGATTTATATGGCACTAGCCTCGAAGACAGTGGCGCGGGGAGAGCGGCGCGCATCTGCTTTGATATGTCAAAGTGGATGCGTGTTATACACTTTTATTTTTGCTTCTAAACCATAGATATTTCGAACTTCGTATTAAAAAGATGATTTCATCAGTGTTTAGACATTTCTTTCGCGAAAAAAGACACTTATTTCTCTTAACAAAACACTACGCTGGTCTAGCTCCGCGCGATCTGCCCGCTGGCTTTAAGACCAGGGCCTGCGTAGCCGGGTCGCGCCCCACCTAATCCTTTATTGTAAAACAGAAGAGTCAAACGTTTGAGAGATTTCTTGCAAGTGCTTGTTCTTTGAACCGTTGCCAAAGGTGTCCCAGTAATTGTTACTTTGAACCCTGAAGTAATATCATGAAAGTCTTTGAACTTCTTGCTACAAACAAGAGTAGTTGTAGATTAATCTTCTATGAAAAGAACACTGCTTTTATGTTCTAGGTTTCATTCCTTTTCCAAAGGAATTGAAATGCAATTCAGCTTTCTTTGATTACAAAGTGCAACGATGAAATTAAAATAAAAGATATATTGTTTGTTTTTTCTTCTCATTGTAGTTCTATGTTGCGTTTGTGAGAATAGAACACCAATACAAAGGAAACTTTAATAATGGAGTTATCTGGATTAGGTGAAGAGAGAGATTAAGTACTTATTATTTTTGACTATGCAGGTCTATCTCTTTTTTTTACTTATTTACTTAATCTGCATACATCAACACTTTCTTTTAATAAATTGTTTTAACGAAATGATTGTTAATTTAACTCTGCTGGCCTTAGTTAAGCACAGTCATGTGGTTCGATTTACAGTTCAATCGTTAAACTCTACCATTGCACGTGTAGGCAGGCACACAAATTTTATTCCTGGAGGGTTATTTAGCTAGTCAACTTATTAATGCTTGAATGTATATTTTGTTTTATAGAATCATAGTGTAATAGCCAACAAGTGATAACTAATATTTAATTATTATTTTGTGTCATGAATTAATTACTAGTAGGTATGACGTGTTGTATAAATTCAAGTTCCTAAAACGTAACAGACAGATGTGTTGCTGCGGAGTTTGTTGGCCACTTCTTTTCCAGTTTCTCCACTAGGAAGTGGTGACGAGCGGGCGTTTTTAAAAGTTGGTGAGACTCTCTTTTGTAAAACTTGATGTTCAAAAGGTGCTGGTTCTCAGCCTAATTTGAATAAATGAATTTTTAATTAATTTGAAATAAGTTTTACGGCTGGCAGAAATTTTTGGGTGGATTTAAACACAGTTCGAATTAACAAGAATAATGTACAATAAAACGAACACTGGTTGGGTTACATTTAATATTCGTCGTCTTCCGACATGGAACTCTCGACTGGTGTATTGTTCGAATTTTTATGGACTTTAAAAGGCGTACACTAAAGCCTGAAGGTACCATTTTTATTCAACTGCAAATTATTCGATACCGCTTACCAATAAAATTAAGTGTTAAGAGTCCTATTACACTTTTTACGGAAATTCATGATTTTTGACGCTGTAATTTTCAGCAGCAGTAAGATATTTTTATTATTTGATCATGAATAACGATAGTACCAGTCTCTTTCTTGTAAGTTAGAGTTACACATTTTCATTTTTCTTTTCGTGTAATTTACTATAAATATTTTACGAACTCAGTTTGCAAGAAAAAATGTCGGCGATGGACCTTTGACGGTCAAATTCACATTGTTACAATCAATTCTTTTAAAAGCTGAAATTACTAAAAGGTAAGTTGAATGTTTTACTTGTTTATTGGAGTTCTAGAATTTCTTTAAATTCCTTGAGTTTTCAGGGAAAAAAACGTAAAAAAGCCAAATTTAAGCCAGAAATGTCTTGATTCAGCGTCCATTATATTCCAAATAAAAACAATTTTATCAAATAAATTAACATGATATAAAATTTCAATCTACAATACGTTACGTTAGTTTTCGTTTGTCAATATAATAAAACAAAAATACAGTAAATAAAATTAAAGTACTATATATTCTCCTCAGTCTCGCGCGAGCGCCCAAATAAACTATAATCCTATTCAGACTAGTAAGTATCAAAATTGTTTCGCGGACTATAGATGTACTCCCAACGCAGACCAACGTAACTTCGTTTATTGCAAACGAGCATTCACGATTCGTAATAGGCCTCTTAATAATAATCGAATCGGTATTATATTTGATATATTACGTTGCTACAATCACTAATTACATCAGTTAAAACATGAGTGACCTGGTCGACAGAATGTATTCGCTTGGTACTGGCAAATGCCGCTAAACTTTAAGATTCCATCTTCCTACACCTTTTGACTGCCTTTGTTATTTTCAAACTATCAACGACGAATTACTTATATAAGAAAATAAAAACAACTGTACGATGTACAAAAAAACCATGTCCACATTCGAGATTAACAGAAAACTTTCAACGGGAAACGGGTACCTACCTATGTTTAATTTAGGCACAAACCTTTTAAAAACGAGAGCTAACGCTAGCGAATAGATTACTTGTTACATAAAAAACAAACAAACAAAAACCTAGATCTTCTTTATTAACCTTTTCTCAGGTAAACAAAGAAAAATCTACTTTAATACTATTCCACCCATTTTCTTATCCTCAAAGATAAAGGATGTGCATCTGATTTGCTTAACAGTTTTCTATTAAAAATTCTTTTTAAGATAAAGCAAATTGGTGTCAGGTTATCTGGGAACTAAGCAACTAGATTGTGTTGGAACAACCTTCAGTTATATTCCACTGAGTGTATCAGACAGGTCTTACGATGGAAGATAATGTAGGTACCAACTAACACGAGTTGGAAATGTCATGTACGAGAATATCGCCCTATGTACAAAGTTTACGCTGCAGATTAACCTTTGAATATATCTGTGTTTGTTGTTATTTCTTTCTCTTGATATTTAAAAGCGAGATTTAAATCCAGAAGTTGAACTTCCAAGCATATTATCATTTTGGCGCATTGGTACCTGTAAAAATTGTGAAACTGAATAATTATAGTTTTAAGCAAAATAATTTTGCGTTATTTTAATGTCGTAGTACTGTTGTTGAGCCTAATAAATAAATATATATGTTGTGTATTGGTTTTAAGTATCCCACTATGAAGGTAAAGTCCATCGTGAATCCGTTGTGGAAAAAGAACACTGCTATTCCTCTTTCATAGATCCGCCTTTCTGTCACAACGAAATTATGATGGCATTTGCACGTCATATTAGGGGTGGGGAGGGAGGGATGTTGATTATCTACAGGTTGCATTTTTAATTTGACGACACGGTTGGCGCAGTGGTTGAGCGATTGACTGCTGCCCAGCATGTCGCGGGTTAAATTCGATTCCCGCACGGAACAAATATTTGTACGACCTACATGTATTTGTTCCGAGTCTGGGTGTTTTTCTATCTATAATATATGTATGTATTTACAAAAATGTGTATAAGTAGTTTATCAGCCATCTCGTTACCATAACACAAGCATTAGGTTGCTTAGCTTGGGACTATATGGCGTTGATGTGAAATGTCCAAGGATATACAACACTATTTTTTAATTAGTACAAAAAAAAATGGGGCTGTTCCCATACCCATTACTGATCATAATTTTGCAGTCAAAAGTAAAAAAAAACGAAATCCCAAAATTGTTTACTTTGATTTATTTTTACTTGAATATCTTAAATGATTTCTTAAAAATTAATTGTAAAAAGTTGATAATTTTGTTGGTCCTAAAGCCCAATTAAAGTGCGAAAGAAAAGTTTGGATTGCTTATTTTTTGTTTACCATAAATTGAGTGACATTTTGGGATATAAACAAACGTTAATAACTTTGCTATTTATGAATATTATTTAATGAGACTTTACATATATAGCAAGACCTTTTCTAATAAGCCCTTTAAGTATTTGTACTAATTTAAAATTAGTGGTGTATAATCTTAATGAAAAAAATCAAAGCAAAATTAAAAAAAAAAACAAAAGAAGAACACACACACCATCACCACCACACACCATTGCATCATTGGATTTTTGAAAAATCGCTATTCCTACCAAGAATCGAACCGGTTCATTTTGAAAAAAAAAAAAGTATCTTGTATTTATTGGTGTAATAAAAAAAGGATACAATTTTATTCTGGGAGTGATGAACACAGGTCAAACTCAAGGAAAGCTCTAATGTTTAAAACCTTTCAGTGTTTTTTAGTAGTCCTCGAAGTGTCTGATTTGGCCCTGAAGGCACACCTTATAAATACAGCCTGTATACTATTTCAATATAGCCATTTTTTTCCTTCTGGAATACGAAGAACTTCTAGTTCAGAGATGGTAACAGGCTACCTTTTTCCGTAATACTTATACTAACGCGGCTTGCCTCGCGTTAGTATAGTATTACGGAAAAAAAGGTAGCCTGTGGTAGCGGGCACGATCCATCAACGAGAATTAATCTTTTACAAAAGGCTAGCTTATGACTGATATAGATTAGCAAAATCCCGTTCTCTTCGAATTCCGCTTCGTCAGTAAAGCATGCTTATACGTCCGAAGTACCAAGTAGCTCCAATTTGAATATCGGTTTTCACAACCAACTGTTAATGTTCGTACACTGATAGCCTTAACACCATTCTACGAACATTGGGGCGGATTCTCATTTGCAGATCCCGTTATCAAAGATTTCGTTTACTTTGCTGTAAAGTGGAAGGTGCAAATTAGGTAGATAAGGAAATGCAGCTATGTAGGGAAAATCTTTGGTAAAAAGCGGAGGTTGGAATGTTTGAATATGCCTCTGATTAGAAAAGCTGCTGTCGAATTTATTTTTAGCTGGGGATCAAATCATCATCTGCCTAGCCTTTTCCCAAGTACATTGGGGTTGACTTCCAGTCAAACCAGATTCAGCTGAATACCAGTGTTTAACGTGGAGCGGCTGCCTACCAGACCTCCACAACCCATTAACTGGGTACCTACTTCTTGGCAAGACTGGAGTCATATTTTACTGGCTTCTGACAATCCGTTACGACTGCCAATGATCTACAGATGACAGCCGGGACCAACGGCTTAACGTGCTTTCCGAGGCACGGAGGAAACTCGTTATGTTCAGATGGTCACCCATCCGCAGACCAACCTTGGCAAGCATTGCTTAACCTTGAAGATCGACCCGTGCGGCTGTTATTATTTAGCCACGAGCCCCCCCTGGTGGATCAAATATACTAAAGTAACCTTCTTCTTATCGTAATGGCAGTAAGGTCTAACGACCCCACACATCCCAATGTTTTCTAAACCGCCTCAAAGGCCTCTGACAGGGTATAACGTCCGCCTGTTGGCGGCCGGGACCACCGGCTTAAACCTGCCTTCCGAAGCACGGAATCATCTTTTTTTATCATACAATCTGGTGATTCAAGCCTGCAATGTCCTAGCCAAACTGGAAACAACTTTACAAAGTATGCTTCCCGTGGGAATCAAACCCACAGTCACAAGACAAGCACCTAAACCACTCGACCACGTAGGCAGTTAAAATAACCGATTCAGTTCACGCGAGATACCAATATAAAAACCGACAAAAAATATTGAAAACCGGCCAAGTGCGAGTCGGACTCGCGCATCGAGAGTTCCGTACAAACCTGTAGGTATTCTAATATAAGCAAAAGTTGCGATTTACGATTTATGACGTATTAAAAAAAAACTAGTTCCTAGATCTCGTTCAAACCAATTTTTGCTGGTAGTTTACAAGGTAATATACATCATATATTTTTTTAGTTTTATCATTCTCTTATTTTAGAAGTTACAAGGGGGGGGGGACACATTTTACCACTTTGGAAGTGTCTCTCTCGCAAACTATTCAGTATAGAAAAAAATGATAGTAGAAACCTCAATATCACTATAGAAGACCTATCCATAGATACCCCACACGTATGGGATTGATGAAAAAAATTTCTTTGAGTTTCAGTTGGGGACCCCCAAAATTTATTGTTTTTTTTTTCTATTTTTGTGTGAAAATCTTAAGAGCGTGTATTCCGTCCACTAGCGCCGCCAATCGTTTTTTATTAATTATGGTAAATTTAAGACACGTAGATAAAAAAACGATTTAGTGTTCTGAAGAAATGTATTTATTATTTTTTGAGAGCTATTTTTAATACATAACTAATGGCTAAATAGCCAAAACGGCAATAATATAAATAATAATATCCTTGGACATTTCACACAACGCCATATAATCCCAAGCTAAGCAACCTAATGCTTGTGTTATGGTAACGATATGGCTGATAAACTACTTATATACATTTTTTTTTTTAAATACATACATATTATAGATAGAAAAACACCCAGACTCAGAACAAATACATGTAGGTCGTACAAATATTTGTTCCGTGCGGGAATCGAACCCGCGACATGCTGCGCAGCAGTCAATCGCTCAACCACTGCGCCAACCGTGTCGTCTAATTATTGCTAAAAGTGGCCACTTTTAGCAAAAATATCGACTTTGGCAACTATTTATATACCAAAGTAAAAAACATAACTCTCAAAAAATAATAAATACATTTCTTCAGAACACTACAGAGCGGTTTTTTATCTATGTGTCTTAAATTTACCATAATTAATAAAAAACGATTGGCGCCGCTAGTGGACGGAATACACGCTCTTAATGCGGTTCACAGAATACATCTACTTACCAAGTATAACAGCATAGTTGTTATAGTTTCGGAGAAAAGTGGCTGTGACATACGGACGGACAGACAGACAGACAGACAGACAGACAGTAATGACGAATCCATAAGGTTTCCGTTTTTGCCATTTGGCTAGGGAACCCTAAAAAACTGATTTTTTCGCGATTCCGGTTACGGTCCCATAGTAAAAGTTGTTTATAGTAATAAAGAATGGTAGGTTCAGTTGAACGTTGTATTTGTGAAGAAAGTCTTTACCTTGACTGCTTGGATGTTTGTTAAGAGTCCTATTACGAATCGTGAATGCTCGTTTGCAATAAACGAAGTTACGTTGGTCTGCGTTGAGAGTACATCTATAGTCCGCGAAACAATTTTGATACTTACTAGTCTGAATAGGATTATAGTTTATTTGGGCGGTCGCGCCAGACTGAGGAGCGCGCGCGCTGAATTGACGCAGAATATATAATACTTTAATTTTATTTATTGTATTTTGATTTATTATATTGACAAACGAAAACTAATGAAACGTATTCATTGTAGATTGAAATTTTATATCATGTTAATTTATTTGATAAAATTGTTTTTATCTACACTAATATTATAAAGAGGAAAACTTTGTTTGTTTGTTTGTTTGTTTGTTTGTTTGATTGTAATGAATAGGCTCAAAAACTACTGGACCGATTTTAAAAATTCTTTCTCCATTCGAAAGCTACATTATCCACGAGTAACATAGGCTATATTTTATTTTGGAAAAAAATAGGGTTCCGTAAGATATTTGGGTTTTTCGGAGACAAGGTGTAAAAATCAACCAGAAAAGTTACTTATTTGGTTTACGCTGCCTAAACTATAAAAGATAGAATCATACATTGTTGTAATTAATTGTAGATCTTATAAATATCTACAAAATAGTCCGCGACACACTATACCTATCTATGTCGAGTGAGGCACAACAACTATTTTTTTAATTTAAAAATCTTGGTTTTTTTGGACTACATTTAAACGCGTTTATTTTACTCATGCTATTAATCTTTATCAAAATAAAGTATTTCATCACTAAGTACAGTTTATGTAGATAATATTTGGTCTTTGAATGATTAAAATCGAACGTTTTGTTTTGAAGTTATGGCGAAATTAAAATATTACGATTTCTGCTGCACGGCCCGTTGCGAAGTGGACGTCACCGAGGCGGGGGTGCGCGTGCGGAACCCCAGTTTAGATCTATGAGTAAGGTACCCGCGCGGCTCAGCCGCGAGGTCGGCTCCCTACGCAGCGGTCGCGCGCGAAGTCTAATAATTTTCGTGCGATTTTCTTTAGATTTCGTTCTTAAAACTACACCTACGCAAAAGTTCTTCTCAGAGCTAAACAACAGTTCTTCTCAGAGCCAAACAACAGTTCTTTTCAGGGCTAACCAACAGTTCTTTCCAGGGCTAACCAACAGTTCTTTTCAGGGCTAACCAACAGTTATTTTCAGGGCTACACAACAGTTCTTTTCAGAGCTAGAATATTACACGCTATTAACATTTTCTTAAACATTTGAAAATGCCTAAGAGAGCCAGGTCTCAACTTACTAAACATAGTTCTCAAGCACGGGCAGCAAGAATACGCCGTATGGGAGAATCTTCACCTAAACGTTCACAACGCCTTGCTGAACAAAATCAGAGAAACTCTCAGGTACGCGCACGAGAGTCGAGTGTCGAACATTCGCTACGCCTTGCACAACAAAATCTGAGAACCTCTGAGTTATAATGTTATAAAGCAGAAGAGTTTGTTTTTTTTGTTTGGTTGAGCACGCTAATCTCAGGAACTTTCAGTGTTAGATAGCCCATTTATCGAGGAAGGCTATATGCTATATCATTAAGCTAAGTCAAAAAGGAGCGCAGAATTATTGGAAAATGTGACGCAGACGAAGTTGCGCGGGTCAGCTAGTTTGGAATAATAATATAATGGACGCTGAATCAAGACATTTCTGGCTTAAATTTGGCTTTCATTACGTTTTTTTCCCTGAAAACTCAAGGAATTAATAGAAATTCTAGAACTCCAATAAACAAGTAAAACATTCAACTTACGTTTTAGTAATTTCAGCTTTAAAAAGAATTGATTGTAACAATGTGAATTTGACCGTCAAAGTTCCATCGCCGACATTTTTTCTTGCAAACTGAGTTCGTAAAATATTTAGAGTAAATTACACGAAAAGAAAAATGAAAATGTGTAACTCTAACTTACAAGAAAGAGACTGGCACTATCGTTTTTCATGATCAAATAATTAAAATATCTTACTGCTGCTGAAAATTACACCGTCAAAAATCATGAATTTCCGTAAAAAGTGTAATAGGACTCTTAAACAACCTCTATTTATAGGCTTAGCCGGTTTGGATGACTTCATAATGTTACTTACATAGTACTCTATGATATTTAACATAGGGTGCTTTTTCCCGGGAACCGTTTCCGTAGGTTAATTTCCTGCAGAGTTAAGGGTGTGAAAAAATAATCATAATTGTTTTTATTTTACTTACACACTTCAATAACTGTGAATTTCATGCTGGTGAAATTGCGGCGAAAAGCAAGTGATATTAAACGTACCTAAAGGCGTACAGCTATTCCTAGTAGCAACGACTTGTTTCGAAATTACTTAGAAGTTACCGCGATAGAAATCAATAGAGTTTCTACTTTAAAACTATATAACTACCTTCTATAATATCTCAAAGGAAATATTGTATAAGTTTTCAAAGATTATAATTTCCAATAATCTAGTGTAAGCACTAAACGTTAGATCTTACATCAAAGGCGGAACGATTCAATAAAGTTCTTAGACTTCAAAGAACTAAGGGAAATTCAATTTAGGGCTATAAGATTAACGATAATAGCGTGTGTGGCAAAATTTGTTCCAAATAAATTGTCTTGCCAAGTGAGTGATTAGGACTGGCACGACGAGATTGCTCTAATTAAATAGATCAATCGGCTGAAACATAGAAAGATAGATACAGAAGACCGGCTTCATAACCCAAGTGGAAAGAAAAAAAAATCTGGAGGTGCTTGTGGGTAAATAATAACAGCCCAAGTAGTTTGATTCTCATAGTCAAGCAGCTTCTTGGTGGTTTTGCCAAGGGAAAAGTAAATCTGTTACTGGGTTGTAGAGGCCAGATGTTGCCCAGTAAATAGAATCTAAATTAACAATAAACATACTCGAAAAACTTCTGCTTTAGCACCGCGAGTCGTCTATTAGAGTTCCAAGTCTACTAATTTTCACTTTCGCATGTCAATTGCAATCTGTCAAAAATGTATGAAAATTAAGGTTTTTTCTTGGCAGTTTGCGATTGACATGCAAATGCAAAAGTTGTTTAAAACTTAGTGGAATTGGCCCTCTGAGGACTAAGGCGATCTCAAACAAATGACGGCCATGTGATTCTTTGTTCGTTTTGTGATTCTCTTTCTTGTATTGATCACTCGGTGCACTATGCTCTTCCACGTTTTTCTGTCCTCGGCGGTCGAGTGTCTTTACTCGGTCTGACCTACGGGTAGGTGAGGTCTTTTTCCGTCTACTTGGCCAACTACCATAAGCTTCTCGAGACTGTCAGGGTTTCTACGAACGACATGATAGATTTTTGTTTAGCGTGTCTATTTGTGGGTTCATTTTCGTTCATTGCACGGAGTTTACCTTCTGTTCCTATTTATTCTGTGGCAGAATTAAACACAATAGTGTTTGTTTCAAGTTATTTCTGGATCTCATTACTGTATTGATTGTTTTGAATTCGATGGAGATTTGGGACAGGACAAATAAAGTGTTGAATAACATTTCAATGAAAATTCGCTTTCAGACGAGCGTCCACGTCGTAAGGAAATTATTTAATAAGTATATTTGTGTGTATGTGTTCATTAAAAACTCATGTACCATGTAAGGCCTCTCTACTGTGGATAACGCTTACCCAGAGACCAGAAAAGAATCTGGGTTGGCGTTTTCCGCCAAGTCAGTAAGAATTTATATAAAGTAACGTTGTAATTAATGGATTTTATCCAGACATACTAAAACATGCTATAAAAATAATGTAAAAGCAAACAACATTTAAAAAAAAAAAATCTTGAATTATTAATAGACGCAAATACAAAATAAATCAAACACAACACCGAAACGGGTGCCGTCAAAATCTAAAATAGTGCTCCGAGACAAAATCTGGAAGAAGCAAATAAGGTAGCAAAATTTAAAAATAGCATTTTCAGAATTTATCTCATGAAATTGTCCGTGAAATTGCTCGTTGGGGCATGAAGCTAGGCTAAACGTTATGCTTCATGTATCGTGGATCTTTTACAAAGATTGTAAAAGATATTAAGGTGCCAAGAAATAAAATATCATACGCGCTGACAGTTATGAATGACAGGAACTTTCCTACAATTCTTTTTATAAGGACGATGTTATAGTTTCTGGCATTAAAGTAAAAGCAGAAAGGAAAAGGTCAATTACTTAGCGACGGCTTACAAGAGATATGTAATGATATTAGGATTACTACTAAGCGATATAAATAATAGAAGAAAATGTCAGACACCCACTTGTGATACGGGTTTTTATTGTGAGAGGTATTGTCTTTACCTAAACAGAAACTATAGGTACTGTATTCTATTGTTACCCCAGAGGAGAATACAATATAGTTTCTAGTTAAGGGTGATATTTCAGATCGAGGAGATTCATGAATGCTTAACTGGTTTGAAATTATAGGTTGACTGTGGGGTTGAGGTGAAGGCTCGTGAGCATATTCGCAAGAAGTTCGCAGAATCATTTCAGCGCTAATTCGTTGGATTCGTGTTTTCTTATTAACGTTGTTAATTTAGCTTACGTATGTATGTATCTATGTATTTATTATTGATTATTGTGCATACAGTTTTAATATATTACATTAAATTGAAAAATTACATGTATTTAATTAAATGGAATATAGAGAATGACGATGATTCTCTATACAAATTCACATTCGATGATATCAGAAACAACGACTGTTTAAGTGTGGGAAAAATTGTATGGATAGAGAAGAAGTGAATAAAGAGAATGATGCTGGAGACAAGTGAAATTCCACAAAATTAACGCAACGATTGTTTAACAGTGAGTTGACTTAGGGCGGATTTCATCAATCTAAAACTGAACTCGATCAACATATGAACCACGTTTTGACAGTAATTTTTTTTTTTTCGGTATATTGACAGAGACAAAGTGACAGCTCTTGAACGCAGTTTGATCGCGATCAGCAGTGTGATTCTGAAAACTTGTCGAAGTGAAGGCGTGGGTGAAGTGATCACGAAGTGAGCTGTCAAAGCATACAAACAATATGGAATGACAGCTCACTTGCCGTTCACTCCATCTAAGTGTACACGCTGAGATATCGACTGAATAGACCGGCAGTTTCATTGGTGAAATCCGCTCTTAGTCAGTCATTATTCAACTTTAAATAATCATTATCAATAATAGAGCGCAAGGACAGCATTGGAATACCGTTTCTGCATAGAAATTCTAGCGTTTTAGGACGAAGTGTACACCGGTCACCGTCCAACTTGAAGGACTGCGGACCGCAAGCAATCGCATCAGGCTCTTCCATACATACAAATCAGCTCATACTTCGCGAGGGCGATGCAATATCGTACCTGTCATGAATTTCATATATCATGGCGTATTCATGTGTGTCGCTTTAATTCCATATTCGTCTGTAAATATGCAGTGCTGACTATAATAGAACAAATATTTAATTTTGATATGTTTTTCTGAAAGTGGTCATTATACTTTTCTATTAATAGGGTTCTGTACATCAAAATGAAAAATGGAACACTAAAGTTAGGATCACTTTGTGGTCCGACTGTTTGTCTGTCAAGACCCTTTATCTCGGGAACGCGTTGAAGTTTTGAATTGAAATTAATAACATATACTCAGGTCTACGATTCCTTGAAACTGTGAAATTATCAAACTTTCAAGTAAATTTGAAAAAATGGTAAAGCCGTTTAGCCGCAAAAAACTTATATTTCGACACGTCGACACGACGTTATCTAGAACTATGAAATTTGACAAGCAATATCTTCATATACTACAAGTATAGAGAAAAGTCTGAAAACTATACATTTGTAATTATTAAAAAAAATATAGTCGTTACTTAAAGTAATAATTGTACCTACATATTTGTACGGAACCCTTGGTGGACGATTCTACTCGTATCACAATTACTTATAAGTAATTTTTCTAGTGTTATGCGAACGGACAGCATTTGCATGAAAAACAGTTCTTATTAATATTAAGAAGTAAATAAAATAATTAGCAAAAGAAAAAGATAATTTTCATGTTTCTCTTTTAGTTTAAATGTAAGAAAATCAAGAAAAGTAATTGGTAACCGAATCTAGTAGTATTTACTGTACTTACAATTATGACAGAGCGAATGGATTACGGGAAAGGTGAAATTCCTAGAAAGAGGGTGACTGGGAATGACAACTGATATGATGAGATATAGATGGGAGGAAGGTAAAAGAGGCCGCTGCAGACCAAAAATATTGAAATAGGATACAAACAAGAAGAGGTTGATTATAATCCAATATTTTCAAATGATAGAAACCGCCCAAGTGCGAGTCGATTTCTCACATGAAGGGTTCCGTACCAAAAACGGAATAAAAACACGTTTCTTGTATGAGAACCCCTTTAATTATGAATTGTATTTAATTTTTTGTTGTTATAGCGGCAATAGAAATACCTTCAAATTTTGTGAACAACTATCTACTTATCACGGTTCTTGAGATACAGTCCGCTGAAAGACAGACGGACGAACAGACAGATAGCGAAGGCTTAGTTATAGGGTTCCGTTGGTTACCCATTCGGTGTACGGAACCCTTAAAAGCACAAAACCATACGAAATTAGTGAAGCATAAACACACAATGCAGCTGAATCCTTAACATTGTAGGGAACAACCAAAACTGGGTTAAGATGAGATTTGCAGATCTCAAATAAGAAGCCGTTCGGATTCCGTAGTAATGCGAGTCGTGGGCACGTTGCTATTTGTCTTCCGTTTGCTTCTGATGTTGTTCGGCTACCTGATTTCAGCATTTTTTGCTACTCTATTGGAAAAAGGCCAGTTTCCATCAACCAGTCCGTCAGTTACAGTATTTTTTGTTTTTGTAAATCAATGAATATTGACAAAGATAAAACGCAACAAAACTCGGGAGTGACGGGGCTCGTGACGTCACGACCCGCTAAAAATTATGCCAGGGCGTGAGAATTTTAAAAGCGTCGTAACTTCGTCAATTTTGGGTCCCGTAACAATAAAAAAGGGTCAAATATTTTTTGATAATCTAACTTTTTTATTTTATTTTATTTGTGATGGGTTTGCTCTTGACCTTAGTCTTGGTCAGAAATTACAGAGACAAAGTCTACGATGGAACGAGCTTACCCAGAAGGAGCCTGTTTACTCTAACTTTGAAGAGATTAGGGTTGTAAGCGTTCGGAAACAGAGACGCAGGCAGAGAATTCCACTCCTTTGCTGTCCGCATTATAAAAGACGTTTGGAATCGCTTAGTGCGAAATCGTGGAATAGCAACATGGTAGGGATGGTAACCTGCAGTGCGTCTGGATGTTCGATGGCAGAAGGGTGCTGGTGGAATGAGGTCGTGGAGTTCTTGGGCACATTTGCCGAAGTACAATCTGTAGAAGACCGACAAGCAGGCAACCTTGCGGCGATGAGCCAAGCTGTGAAGCTTGGCATCCACCAGGTTTTCGTCACCGATGAGCCTCTTAGCTCTGCGTTCCACCGAGTCAAGCGCGGCAAGCTGGTACTTGGCCGAGCCATCCCAGAGGTGGCTGCAATACTCCATGCAGGATCGGACTTGTGCTTTGTAAAGGGTTAAAAGCTGTCCAGGCCTGAAGTATCGTTTCACTCTATTCAGGATGCCCAGCTTTTTGGCTGCAGTTTTGGCTTTGTACTCAATGGTGGCGCCGAAGTTCAGACTGGATGTCAACTCCATGCCTAGAAGCTCGAGCCGATCAGTCACAGGAACAGATACACCCCGAAAAGTAGGAGTTTGGGCGAAACGACTCCTTTTAGCGGTAAAAAGACACGCCTGACTTTTGGTGGCGTTAAAAGTGACCAAATTGTCGTCACCCCACTGGGAGACAAGGCTCAAGGTCAAATTTGTCCGCTCTACCATGGCCTCTCTCAATGAACGAACTTCACCCCCGCTGGTTGTTGCGCTAGACATGTATCTCTCTGAAACCGTACTGTCATCTGCGTACCCAGCAAGACCAGGCTGAAGTAGGACATTGATGTGCAGCAGGAAAAGAGTTGCAGAGAGAACAGACCCCTGAGGAACTCCGGCATCAATAGCCATGAGGTCAGAGTAGCAACCGTCAACAATGACTCTGATTGACCGTTCACTGAGGAAGTCTGATATCCAGCTACAAAAACCAGCCGGGATGCCATAAGCAGGAAGCTTGCTGAGTAGACTTGCGTGCCAGACCCTGTCAAAGGCCTTCGAGATATCGAGTGACACGGCAAGTGCTTCGCCGTGTCTCTCGATGGCCTCGCCCCAGCAGTGCGTGACATACACAAGAAGACTGACTAATTACATTTTTTCAGGACACAAGCCTATTATAGATAAAGAAACTAGTTTTCGTTTTTATTGCATCACCAATAAGTTGACTGGTATTAAATGCCGAAGGCATTAAGTCTGCCTGTATTAAATAAACATGTAGCTGAACTGTTCTGATAGTTGGCTACAACTACTACAGATTTGCTTGTAGAACGATCTTCAGTCGCATTTGTGATCAATCAATGAGTGACTTATCTCCGTCATAAAATCTTTTGATTTAGGTACTGACAAACAGACACACAGACTTATTTGAAATAAAATTGAACTTTAAAATGGCTCTTTGGAAATATAATACCTACGTTCCTTAAAAAACCGGCCAACTTCGAGTCGGACTCGCACAGAAAAGGTTCCGTACCATTAAAATTATTATTTTTTGTTGTTATAGCGGCAATTCATACACAATCTGTGAAAAGATCAACTCTCTTTATGGTTATTGAGATACAGCCCGCTGACAGACTGATGGACGGACAGTGGAGGCTTAGTTATAGGGTTCCGTTGGTTACCCTTTGGGTTCGGAACCCTAACAACCGACTTCCAAATAAAAAAAAAAACACTACAAAGTAAAAATAACTTTAATTTCGGAAGTCGGTGTTTTTGTTAGTTTCTTCGTATTTTTGACACCTTCCGAAATTAAAGTTATTTTTACTTTGTAGTGTTTTTTTTTATTTGGAAGTCGGTTGTATTTTGGTTTTTTTTAAGTTTTTTATTTTTCACTTTTTAGTGGTACCCCACACCTAACAACACCACCGCAAAATCTCAGAAAAGCAAAATACGCAATTTCGATAACTTGGATGACAAAAAACCATCATCCAAACGAACGAAGTAAACGAATTCCAGCTATTTCGATTTAAAATCCAAACTTCGTGACCGATTTTGATAAAATTTATACGGGACCAATCTACAAGTAACTATATATTTTTTCAGATAAAACAAGAGTTTTTTCAAATCGGTTCATAATTCACGGAGTTATGAGGAACACATACAAACATAAGAAAAAAAATAAATAACATACAACCGAATTGAGAACCTCCATCCTTTTTGGGTAGTCGGTTAAAAAGATGAAAAGAAATATATTTTTAAAGATATAATTTTCGCAGTCGAGAAATGACATTGGTCACACAGCCTGGCCGCATTTCTTTTCAAGCCTTTAGTAACAACTGAAAAACTGGTGATAATATATCACCCACTTTCACCAGTTATTCCATGTTCTTAGGACTAGCCTATTGCCATCCAAGTTAAATTCTAGACTACCAACTCACACTGAAAAAATAAAATTTATAAAATGACAAAAAAACCTGCGTCAGCAAAGATGCTATAAAACTGAACGACGCGACGTCTGATGTCGAAAAATGTGGAGTCATTTTGTGAAGAAACGATGTATTTTTAATTTTAATAAAACCGAAATGCGCTAGTTAGCCGGCAACAAGGGTATCTGGCAACCACTGGCAACAAATAGAACAGGGTGAGCGGTGGCTTATTCACAAATCCTGCTGACTGCAGGGAGGGTGTTTATTACAGTGGGCGATATTGAAACTTTACATACGGATTTTGGAATGTATGAAACAGCAGATTTTTTTCGAGTCTTTAAGGTTGGTCACAAAATAAAAAATATTTATAATCATGTGTACTTTCACTCCCTAAAATTATGAGTGAAAATAAAAATAACCATGTATAGTTAAAAGAAAAAAATATATAGGAGAGAATCGAGGTATGCCTGTATCTACATACGTTGGAAAAAAAAATCAGATAGACCCATTTAAAAACATTTGAAGTAATTAAATTGCAAGGATACAAAATGTGATACAAAAGAGTGCAGCTTTTTATCTAATTACAGACAAGATGAAAGAAACAAAGAAAAATCCACAACATTTTCACGACAAGGAACAAGGAGACACCCTGAAAAAAGGTAACAACTTTGGGCTTTCTGTTTTTTATTATGGCCCTTTTGATACATCCCGCTGACAGACGGACGGACGGACAGCGAGGCTTATTAATAGTGTTCCGTTTCGGTACTGAACCCTAAGAAGAATAAAATACAAACAATAAAAACAAAAGAAAAGTAAATATCGTTCCTCGCAATAATAACAGCTAGAACCAGCACCGCAATGCACCACGACGGATTATCAGACTCGACTTTTTTCAATTAACATGCCAAATGAGCCTCGCTAAGAATTATAATCCGAATACTAAACATTTGTTCACTTTTAAAATTGAATTTACGACTACACTTTCATGTAATTTGTTGTGGAATGGAAAACGAGATTAATGGGATAGTGATAGCTTTTAGTTTGTTGTTTGCTTTGTTTTAATATTCTTTTGTATTCTATTTATCTACCGGTGTAGATAGTTTTAGAATTGCAATCTGTATTCATTTACAAGAAAGATGAAGAGTTTGTTTGAACGCGCTCATCTCTGTAACTACCAATTGGGGGTTTGAAAACTATTTTTATATATTATACCCACATTTATGAAGAGCATTTTTATGAACGGGAAAAATGGGATATAGGATATAAGTTTGGGTCATCATTTCATCTCACGTTGCAGGATTTAACTCAAGCGTGACGATTTGGCTGGCGAAGGTAAAAGATAAGAGAACAGGGAAAATATAGGGGAAGACTTTCGCCCACCAACGGGCCAAAAATTTACTGTCCTGTTTATTGGTTGGACATTTTTAACCTAATCCCACCATTACCACCATTAAAACACCATTTAATTTAAATTATCTTGTTAAAAAAGAACTACGTGGAGTTGTCATAAAGCTCATTTTTCATTACGAGAAATCGACATTTTGAGATATTGATATTGTGCAAAGTGGAAATTATGCGTCCGGTATACATTTTGAGCAGTTGAGTTTTCAGCTGATACGTAATCGCGTAACTAACCCGCATTCACCGTCTTAAAAAAATTGCTTTAACTTGTTTTCTATTAAACGCTGAAATTTCAATGGATTTTGTGAATTCAGAGTTTAATTTTGTGTATCTGAAAGACGTTTAAACGAATAACGCTCTTGCATAAATTTTCTTAAATATTTAAAACGGCTATGAAGTATAATCAAGTTTAAGACACGTAGATAAAAAACCGCTCTGTAGTGTTCTGAAGAAATGTATTTATTATTTTTTGAGATTTATGTTTTGTACTTTAGAACATAAATAGTTGCCAAAGTCGATATTTTTGCTAAAAGTGGCCACTTTTAGCAATAATTGCCGTTTTGGCTATTTAGCCATGAGTTATGTATTAAAAATAGCTCTCAAAAAATAATAGATACATTTCTTCAGAACACTACAGAGCGGTTTTTTATTTAAGTGTCTTAAATTTACCACAATTAATAAAAAGCGATTGGCGGCGCTAGTGGACGGAATACACACCCTTTAAAACTTTATGGATTGACGAAATGCAACTTGATAATACATATCAACGACTAATTGAGATGCAGGTACATCCAAACTTGAATAGATTTACCATTATGATGATAATGATAGTGATTATATGAAATAAACTCGGTCAAACATATTTAAGACGAAAAGAGGGCATCGCTACTAACGCGCGATTATATCGATGCTACATCACGTCTGAACTCATGCTGTTTCGCGGTAGAAGCGACGCAGAATCCTTAGCAGAACATTTCCCGGCAAAGCATAAAAAAATGTGAGTTCTGTTCGCATGCAGCATAGTTCTAGAGCTCCGGTTACTTTTTGAAAAAAGTTTTTCCCGGAAAAAAATACCCGATTTCTCTCGACTGACCCGAGAAATCGGGTCTTTTTTCCCGGAAAAAAATACCCGATTTCTCTCGACTGACCCGAGAAATCGGGTCTTTCCGCCATTTGGCTACTTGGGGACACTAGAGAAATTTATCTACATCGGCGTTTACCGATCGCACAGCGGCGTCCGGGAGCTTCTTGAACTTGTGTTCCTGAGTGTATCCCGGGTAGTTGAGGTACGCCACGTCTGACGGGGTTGTTATTTTCGTCTCCGTTAGGAAAAACAGGTTCAGCTTCTCTGTCTCAATATGATGATGGACCGGATCGAGACTGGAGTGTAACCCTCTGATATTAGTGAGGTGTACTTTTAGTGAGAGTAAGTGCAGCCGTTGTTTCACCTTATTCTTCTTTGCTTTGGTCATATTAGGGTAAGAGTAGTTAGGGAACGAAAATAGTAAGTAACTAATTGTCGAGGCGCCGTATAGTGAACCAAGTGGAACACTAGAGCTTACCCACCCAACCTATGGGGAACTTATTTGAAGACTGCGGGGACGCCCCTATTCCCCCGGATGTGACCACCGGGTCCTCCCATCCAGTCGCCGGCTGGCACGGTAGAGCATACCGGGATTTTTTGCGAGTTGGTGGCTGGCGTGCTACTTGGGCCCCCTACTGACTTCGGTCGGCCAATGGCTGGCACCGTGTATTGGATCCCGCTACCCTCCAAAAATGAGTTACTGAAAAGCGTCGCGCAGCGTCCAAGACATAACAGCGCAACTGACAACTTCCTTCTTTCCCAAAGGCACTGGCATTCCGGCACACCGACGGAACACAGCAAGTATCTTAGCGCCGGACTCTGGCGGGATGGTGGTCGCGAGCCAAGTGGCTCCTTGCGGAGCCTACCACTGCTTAAGTGGGATCGTTCTGCCGTACCACAGGCAAGCCTGTGGTGCCGTTGCCTGGGGTGGACCGCGAGGAGGAAGATTCTAAAAGAAACTTCATTGTCAAATATTAAATAAAAATATTCATAAGCTTAAAATCCAAGATGCAAAGTGCAAGATGACATAGTGGACGCCATGCATGTTTTCTGTAGCCCACGTAACCAAGGACAGCACCGTAATAAATTATGAATTGCGTTTATGAATGTTATCTTTTGCGTCTGTATCGCTGCTAAATGTTTAAAACCCCTATTAAAATTAATATTTTATATTCGACAGGGGGGTATACTTTCATATTTTCGCGAATGGATTATAGATTAATTACAAAAAAACCTTTTGTACCACCCAATAGTAAAAACACGCGAAATTTTCAGTACGGACAAACTGCAAGCTGTTAACGAAGACGGTGCAAGTAGAGTTCTAATTAATTATACCCAACAGATGTTTCCTTGCTTGAAACTTTTCAACTGGCTGAAATCGTTGGCCGTTTGTTTAAGATAATGTACCGCGTTCGTTGCGTTCGAATGTTTTTTTTTTTTTGTTGTTTATGTAGTCTCTTTGGGATAAGTTTCTGGTTTTAAAATTGTAGGTGGACAGTGTTTTATTGTTGTAGCTATGTTTGTTTGTTTTTTTTGGTTTTTGAGTTGACACTAAAACTCGGTACAAACTTTTAAATCAGCAAAATCAAAAGGTCAATTATGCAATTTTTACGCAACGTTCGCATGCACATTTAAGTCCCAATCTTGATAGATTGCGACACATCCAATTTCCAAAGAATGCGAGTGACATGCGAACGCTGTTTAAAAATTAGTGAAGTTGGCTTAGGATCAAAATAAAATTGTAAGATTCGGGATACAAAATCGGTTAAAGTTACGTTTACAAACTTTCAGAAACAAAAAATTCTGCTGGATAATAAACAATGAAATCTTAATTATCTCTACCGTTCTCCTTATGCACAGAAATAATATCGTTAATGGTATGAAAATATATTAGTGTTGGCAGTAAATTCAGCCTCGGACTGCAACTCCCTGTATTATATGGGTGTGCACTTACTAAAACGTGGGTAACTCATTTAGTCGATTTTGAGTGAGGTGATGAGAGTTGCAATTAATGATGATTGTGTGAAACATTTGCGGAATGAAATAAATACTGAAATATTTATAAAAACACACGGGGTAAACAAGAGACTTGTCCGGTTTGTTTGTGTAAAATCTTATTTTTGTAACAACTGGACTCGCACACCATTTATTGAATGGGGCATATACTCGTATTATTTTCAGTGTGACTCTTGTTGTTTTTTGAGACAACACAAACAACGAATAGCCCGCGGCGCTTACAAACGTACGGGCAAAGAGACAGAAGGACATGAGACTTAGTAATAGGATTCCGTCGAAATCTTTAAAGCCTTCTATCATCTAACATTCTCTTTCTCCGAGTCGTGAATCTCCCCTCCCAATGAGTGGTCAATTTCTGTTTTACAATGCAATATAAGCAGAAATTGACCACTCATCATCGGAGAGGCATGTTTCTCCATGAGTGACTGACTTTGAGTGAGTGATCTGACTTACTAAACCAATACTATTTAAAAATATACACAAAATCTCTTTTTGTTGTAAGAATAAACTTTATCTGGAAAACAACCGTTTTGTTCAAAACAGAAAATAAGCTTTTGTCACTTAACCCCTTTCACTTCACGCATGGCTACGTAACTACGAACAAAATTCTCGGGAACAAAGCGGTGCATTTTGTTTGTTCTCTCCTTATTTCGTTTAGTATTGAATAAGTGGGTATTAAATTGACCACGCTTGTTCTAAATTATGTGTCTCGCTTAGTTTTTAAATTAGGAAATTATTTAAGAAAATGTGTTTTTTTAATAAATGAGATGGCGTTGGAAGGCCTCCCTCCCACAAGATGGACCGATGATTCGGTGAAGGTCGCGGGTAGCTGATGGATGCGAGACGCACATGACCAGTCGTTATGGCGACGCTTGGGGAGGCCTATGTCCAGTAGTGGGAATCTTTCGGCTGAGGTGATGAAATGAGATGGGTTGTGGAGTGAAAATACTGGTAATCAGCTCAATCCGGTTTGACAGGATGCCGACCTCAAATTACTTGGGAAAAAGCTGATGAAATTAGATACATGATGAATAATACATTTTTTTTTCTTGAATAATAAACGTTGCGAACATTAGGAATTTCTCCTGTATCGTGGGTGCGTTTACAAACATACAAAGTTACATACACAAACAGCCAGACCCGGAACAACTATCTGTAGGCCGTAAAAATATTTGTTCCGTGCGGGAATCGAACCCACGAGACGCGGCGCAGCAGCCGATCGCTCAACCACTGCGCCACCCGTGCTGGCTATATATATATTGTATTAAATGGAATGCGCTCCCTCTGAACTTAGGATGGCAACAAGTCGGTTGTCCTTTAAGGTGAAGGCTCGTGAGAAGTTGGAAGAATCACTACGGCGGTAATTCGTTGGTTTCGTGTTTTCTTAATAACGTTGTTAATTTTGTTTATGTGTATGTATGTATCTATAATATATTTATAATAGATTGTAATTTTTCCTCTTCCTCACGGTTTGTTTTTAGGGTTCCGTACCTCAAAAGGTAAAAACGGAACCCTTATAGGATCACTTTGTTGTCCGTCTGTCTGTCTGTCTGTCTGTCAAGACCTTTTTTCTCAGGAACGCGTGGAGGTATCAAGCTGAAATTCATATCAAATACTCAAGTCTATGGTCTCTTGGAGCTGTGAAAAAATCAAACTTCTAAGTCAACGCGATCAAAAGATACTCCCGTTTATGCCGCAAATTTTCGACACTCGCAAGGGAATCAAAACCTACAGGGTACTTCCCGTGAACTCAGAATCTTGAAATTCGGTACGAAGCAACGTCTTATAACACAGATAAAGGAAAAATTGCGAAAAGCATAAATTTTTAGTTACATCATATAATAAAAATATTTTTAATAATTTTAAACTTATTACCCCTTTACTCATGAACGCGTAGTGGTATTATATTGAAATTCTTAACAAATACTCAAGTCTATAATATCTTTAAGCTGTAACAAAATCAAACTTCTACGTCAACGCAAACAAAAGATACAGCAATTAAAGCCGCATATTTTGAAACTCGCAACTACTCGCAAGGGAATCAAAACTTAAAGGATACTTCCAGACGACCTGGAATCTTGAAATTTGGCATGAAGCAACGTTATAAAGTACACATATAGGAAAAATTCCGAAAATCTTAAATTTTTAGTTACATCACATAGTATATTTTTTTTAATAATCATAAACTTACTAGCTGACCCAGCAAACGTTGTTCAGCGATTAAAAAAAAAAACAGATGTTGGCCGATTCTCAGACCTACCCGATATGCACACAAAATTTCATGCAAATCGGTTCAGCCGTTTCGGAGGAGTTTGGAAACAAACACCGCAACACGAGAATTTTATATATTAGACTTGCTGACCCAGCAAACGTTGTTATGCGATTAACAAAAAAAAAAAAAAAATAGATTTTGGCCGATTCTCAGACCTACCCGATATGCACACAAAATTTCATGCAAATTGGTTCAGCCATTTCGGAGGAGTTTGGAAACAAACACCGCGACACGAGAATTATGTCTATCACTTCTCTTCTTAAAGAGATGAAGATTTTTCCGAACATACATAATGTTTTCATATATGTATTGACAAGGTACCGTCAGCTTTCCACATTGTTATGTTATGGATTTCATTTAGCAATAAAAATACCATAACTTTTACTTATATACCTACAGGTTTGTACGGAACCCTCGGTGCGCGAGTCTGACTCGCACTTGGCCGGTTTTTTTATTATGTTCATGTTGTCTCTGCAACACCTAGGGCTTGCATTCGAATAGTCGAATATTCGAATTATTCGAATAATCAACTGTTTCAAATATTCGAACAGAAATTTTGCGATATTCGAATATTCGACCAATTCCTAGACACAAAACTCAATAATCTGATGTGCCCAGTCACACAAAATTCAACGTTCAAGCACGCCGTCCAAACAAGGTAACGTCGTTCGAAGCGCGGGCGTTGCGAGTTTACGACAGGATTCGGCAACAATCGGGAACATTCGGGAGATGCGGCCGTCGCGCGGGCGGGTGGGGGTGGTTCGCCTTTGTGACGCTGTGCAGTTGTCCACCATTTGTTATTGTTTTGTTTGATTTTATTATATTATTACAATACTCATAACTGATTTTATAAGACTGTGTTGTGTTTGTGTCCAGGGTGGATAACCCAAATAAGATTATTTTATTTTGATAAATATTGTTTGTTTTAAAATATTTTTAAGCATTACTTACTTGTTATTGTTTTGTTTGATTTTATTATATTATTACAATACTCACAACTGATTTTATAAGACTGTGTTATGTTTGTGTCCAGGGTGAAAAAAACAAATAAGATTATTTTATTTTGATAAATATTGTTTGTTTTAAAATATTTTAAGCACTTGTTTCTACTTTCCAATTTTTGCGAATATTATATTAGAATAACATTGTAGTGTATATGTATTGATACATATTCAGTATATTATTAAGTTGACCATTAAAATTCTTCCAAAAAAAATATAGAAAAACGTAACTGCAAGCAGTTATGCCTATTTCAATGTTAGCTGTTCTAATAACAGAAAAAATATTATTTTGATTGTTTTTGTAAGACTGCGTTAAAATAATATTATTTAAAAATAATATTATATTGATTTAAAGAATTAAGACTATTTAGAAATTAAAGCACATGATTTCTATAAAACTTAATGTTTTTATTTAATATTCGAATAATATTCGAATTATTCGAATATACCCCAAAAAAATATCGAATATTCGAATTCCAAAATTGACGAATATTTGCAAGCCCTAGCAACACCCTAAGGTCGACTGGTAGAAAATGCCTATGGCATTAAGTCCGCCTTTGTACAGTTACTTGTGCATAAAGTTTAAATAAATAAGTACTGATCCGCTACTATTCTTTAGTATATTATTCGCTGATGTGTCAGAAATTATCTGGACTGGCGACCGCGTACAAGTAATGTGGCTGATAATGATGAGTTTGAGTATTTGAGAATAGTAGCGGCACATGTTTTTTAAAGCTAGATTATAAACGTGTCGGTGTATTCCTACGCCAAGCAACAAACTAACCATATTTATTGTACTACTACTCTGAAATTTCAGAGGGCTTAGAATAGACTAAACTATTTGATATTCCTAAAAGAAAAAAAATGAGACCTTATAATAAAACCAGCGAAAAAATAAAAAAGACATTTGAAATTGTTGAAATAAATAAATTAGATGAAATTTACAAGTCGTCTCGAGAAAATTATATTAAAATAAGCAATATTAAATAAACTGGAACCTTTATTATTTTCTTAGTGACAAGGTTAACGCCTCGTTAGCCATTTGAAAAGAACTGCGAAAGACTTTCTGAAATCTTGCTTTAATTTGCGATATTTTTCATATGCTTGTAATAAAAGTCAATATTTCAGACTTATCGTCATTTGTATAGGTAACTATTTGATTTGTTGAAATAGAAAAAATAAAACTTTTTGGCATTAAAAGTTTCTATAAATAAATGGTTATTACCATTTCTTTAATTATTGTTAGTAAGCTTCGTTCAATTTAGTATATAAAATAAATATTGTAAAGGCCTATTTTATTGTTTAAATGTTTGTAAAAGATGTAGATGTAGAGTAGGCTAATCGATCAGATTATTAAAATTTCATCACTGGTATGGAGCTCCACTGTATTTTATTCACGGTTTTTATAGGATAAGCCACAAGAGTGAGGCGAGGATAATGTTTGTTTTTAGTAAAAACGTGTTCTTAAAAAAAAGCGTTTGTCAGTGATTTTATTTTTAAGGCCAACGTTGGAAGGCCTCTCACAAGGTGGACCGATGATATGGTGAGGGTCGCAGGTAGCTGATGGATGCGAGACGCACAGGTCTTACGGCTGATATGAAGATGATAATGGCGAAGACCAAGGTGGTTCGTTTTTAACCGACTTCCCAAAAAGGAGAAGGTTCTCAATTCGGTTGTATTTTTTTTTATGTTTGTTGCCCCATAACTCCGACAATTATGAACCGATTTAAAAAAACATTGTTTTATCTGAAAGGATATACTTGAAGATTGGTCCCATTTAAATTTTATCAAAATCGGTTACGAAATTTGGATTTTAAATCGAAATAGCTGGAATTTGCTACTTGGATGATGGTTTTATGTCATCCAAGTAATCGAAATTGCGTATTTTGCTTTTCTGCGATTTTGCAGTGGTGTTGTTAGGTGTAGGGTATCACTAAAAAGTGAAAAATAAAAAACTTTTTACAAAAAAATACTACCGAATTCCAAAAATAAAACACTACAAAGTAAAAAATAACTTTAATTTCGGAAGTCGGTGTGTCAAAATACGAAAAAACGTACAAAAACATGATTTTTTTATAAAAAGTTTTTGTTCATAAAATACACTAATAAACAAAGTCCTTCGACGCGTCTGTCTATCTGTCTGTTCGCGATAATTTCAAAAACTACTGCACCGATTTTCATGCTACTTTCACCAATGGATGGAGTGAGTCTCGAGAAAGGTTTTAATGTTTTATTTGTCAATCGAGCGAAGCCGCGGAAATAAGCTAGTTAATTACGTTTAAGTTTTGTTATGTTACGAGTAATCCTACACAAAGGCATGTTACACAAAAATTGGCCCAAAACGACTAACGAGCTTGCACTAATAATTTTGAACTTGAATTAGAATTTTACCTTCTGGAAATATTGATCAGTCGCTGGCCTGATTTATTGTGAACCACTGTGTGTGGTTGCAATCAATTAATTTAAAACGCTTTCGTTACTGACTGACTGACAGATGACGCACCGCTGAAACTACTAGTCCCAGAAAGCTGAAATTGAGCATGTACCTCAAAGTTCCTCGTGGAGTGTAGGGGAGGATTTCCCGAAAGACCTACGAGAAGGAAAAATGGGATGTGGTAGATAATAAAATCTATATCTACCTATACAACGTGTTTTTTTTTATATCCCATAACTCTAGGGTATGATTGAGGCCATATCAAAGAATCAACTGGCGTATGAGTTATGTTCCAATCCTTCGTTATTTTTATTTTTTTCATTTTTCATACAAAATAATTCGGCAAAGTCACGATTATTAATGTAAAACACCCTCACGTGAAATATTATGACAACGTCGCATTTTCTTAGCTTTAAATATGAATGATTAGTTTGAATAAAAATGAATTACTTGTATTTATCAATGACACTTAGATACCTAGACACATCGAGGGTCTATTTTGTACGGTAAGCAAACAAGTAAAGATTCGTCATACTGGTGACAATTTTTGACCTAATTTAATTATGATTGATGATATCTCCGAAACGATGCATTTTTGGACCACCTATTCTAGGAGTTTTAGTATTATTTTTACCTACAGAATATAACCCTAGAGTTATGGGATATCAGAAAAAACAGGTTGTATATATAAAAGTGAATCCACATTTCCCTTGGTCATCGCATTAAGCGTGAACGGCTGGGCCGATTTTGCTAATTCTTTTTTTCTTGTGTTTGTAACTGACAGGAGAAAGTTTTTATGAAAAAAAAAAAAATAAGAACGCTACTGTTGACGGAAGCGAAGCTGCGGGAGACAGGTAGTAATATCATAAATGTGAAAGAAGGATATTTGTTACTCAATGACGTCAGAACGGCTTAACAGATTTTAATGAAATTTAGTATAGAGGTATGTTATAGTCGGAATATCACATAAATTACTTTGTATCCCGAGAATATGTTCTCTCGGGATAATTTTCAACAAACACACGTGCGGAGCCGCAAGAGGCAACTAGTAAAACATCCAAAAAGTAAAAGTCAACAAATAACTTACTTAAAAAACATTGGAAAAAAGAAAACGTAAAAAAATGAAGTCAACACTCGCCTTAAGTGCGCTCAATCTGAATTTGAATGACACTGGATGATCGAAGAAAATTGTGTTAAATCTTGTATTTGTTGCGTTCAATATACAGGGTGTATAGCATTTTAATGGAGTGGAGATTTCACAGTGTCTGCCCCTTGAGGGTTGACAGAGATAAATTGAACTCGCCCTTTGGCATTTTAGGGTTCTTTGGAAACAACCTTAAAACGCGTTTACGAGTTTGCACTTTGTTGAACGGAAAGACTTGGCTATTGTTCCCGTGATAAATTCAAATGTTTCTACAATTGGTACTTATTAACTTTTTAGGGATGCGATGGGTGGAAAAAAGTTGATTTATTGCAATGATTGTTTGGGCAGGGATGGGATACTTTTTGTGTTAAGAGACTTTTTAAACATGCATTTCGTTTCGTAAAGTTTTGATAGCCGATAAAAAAACGGGCTTGTAGAGCCTTATTTCCTGTAGGTCGAATGTTTTGAATCGTGTTCGCCTACACAACTTAAAAAGAACAGGTAAATTATAAACGGAACCACCGTTTTCTTTATTCTATTTTTAATACAATTAAACAAATATAAAAATTTGTATGGATTCAAACACGAATAATGTTCTAGGATCGTCAAAAATAATAAATCAGTGCCAATAATCAGGATTATTTCCTTTGAACACCAAGTTCTTTGAATTTCGCGTTTACGTACCTACTTTGTTTGCTTTGGTGCTCTGTTTATTTAAGGATGGGTAATCATCAAGTGACTTATTCGGCTCTAGTCGGAGAGGAAGGGAGTGGCAGACTTTGACTGACTAAAACCCATCCATGTTCCTCCTAATGCCCTTTGCGTTCCAAAGTCGCGGTGACTTTTTCGAACAAATTCAGCAAACCCAGGCAATTAAGAGTGGTACTGCCGGTCAATTCTGTAAGCATAATATGCTTACAGAATTGAAAAAAAAGACGATCCGTGTAATCAAGATGGAATAATAGCTCACTCCGTGATCACTTCACCCAAACCTGCACTTCGATAATATCGAAGTGCAGGTTTTTTTTAGGGATGGGAAATCATCCAATGACTCCTCCCGCTCTGGGTGCAGCGGGAGGGAGTGTCAGACTTACACTGACTAAAACCCATCCATGTTCCTTCATTGCCCTTTGTGTTCCGGAGCCACGGTGTCTCTTGCGAATAATCCCGCGACTCAGGCAGGCGTCGGCCCTTTCGGGCCCCAGAATCGCACTGCTGGAGCGGAAAACGCAGCATCGGAAGAAGTTTCCACAATGAGGATTTATGAAACGTGAAATGACTTGATGATTGCTGTGAAAGTGTGTTGGTTGTGAGGAGCTCATGCCCAGTCGATATGGCGACACATGGGAGAAGTCTGGGCTTGGGCAAAGGAGGGGATGTCTTTTTTATATGTCCTTTATTTACTTTCACCGAGGGGTCTTGTGTTCATAAAATAAAAAAGTGAGATTTTTAATTTGTGACTCGCACCCCCCAATATAAATTGCAATCTACATGCAATTTATATTGGGGGGTGCGAGTCACAAATTATATAATAATAAAAATATTAACGATCTATTTAAAAAAATTACATAAAAAACAAATGGGAGTCCAAAGCCTCCTTTCCCTCCTTTCTCAGCATATGCTAGAATATCAATTTAAAAAAAAAAAAACGCAGCACTGTTATTCTGAAAGGGCATGTGATACCACGGATATACTGACGGAATACGTACTAAGAGCAGGTTTAAAAAGTCAAATACTATATTGACTACAAATATTATTATATACTAATATTATAAAGCAGAAGCGTTTGTTTGTTTGTTTGTTTATTTTTGTTTGTTTGTTTGTTTGGTTGAACGCGCTAATCTCAGGAACTACTGGTCCGATTTGAAAAATTCTTTCAATGTTAGATAGCCCATTTATCGAGGAAGGTTATATCACGCTAAGACCAATAGGAGGGGAGCAGTAATGTAAAATGTTACGCAGACGACGTTGCACGGGTCAGCTAGTAGGTACTTTATATAAATATAATATGTTGTGAATCCAGTGTTTGAAAAAGTATTAGTCGTCTGAAATTTCGAGTATGGTTGTTAATAAATAAAATATAATATTTTATTTCTTCATAAACATTGAGTCCGTGTAGGTAAATAGGTTTACACTTCACTGATTTTTAATCTAGTACGTTTCATAAGGTTTGTATTCATTTCGTTTTTATTTGTAGCCTGTAGAGGTAATAACACGTGTGCGTGCACAGTATCGATATCTATCAGTATTATATCTTGATTCAAACGGTCAGAACGTGAGTTAAACCTACGCGCATCGAGTTCGGTATATGCTCGGAACACAATAGTAGTTTTTCATGGTTGAATTAAATTATAAAATTAATATGTTTCGTGTTGTAAAACAGTTAATTGATGATTAACGGCCCCATAGCATAAACCTTTGAATACACAAAAGAGAAAGTCAAAGGTAATAACCGAATTCCGGGTACTTACAACCCTTTTAAGAGGCCATTCAAATCAGACAATGAAAACTCATCGACAGAGGGTTCCCGGCAGGAAATGCCTTAACAAAGATTTTCTGCCAGAAACTTTGTAGAAACAAACATTCTTATTAGCCAAAAAGGTTTGTTGTAATGAAAACAAGAAACCCTTTCTTTCAATAACGTTGCCCGATTTTTACCCAAATATTTCGTTTTACGGTAAATTTTCCCTATTTAATGTTTAGTAAATAATTCTTGTTGCCTCTTTCTGCTTTAATACGTCATATTATTATGTACTAACTGGTCAGTTGGGTTGACGGTAATTTTTTTTTTTTGGTTTTCTGCGTTTCATTATGGTTCGAGTAAGAGAAAGACCAAAACGTTTTGTCATAATAATACGATTCTACTGATTCAATATTGCAAATTACATAAATCTGAAAATGTGCTTGTGCATGTTCGTATATTTATTTATTTATCATGTCGCAATGGCATTATGATACTGTGGATATTAGCCTCAGCTATGGAATAGGATACATATTAGATTTTTTATCCCGATAGCACGTTTCCTTCCTATCGTAAAGTAATCTATGTAATAAAAATACTTTTAATCCAAGCAAAGCCATAGCGCTTCTATGTATTTTAATAATTTTCAAATTAGCCTGTGACACGGAACTCTAAAACACAACACAACACAACCCGGCCTCATCTAGTTGTTTATAAAAATAGTAAAAAGGATTGACATGTTGTGTTATGTTTAAATACACAAAATAAAAATTTATTAATTTATCATTTATCAAAATTCTTCAAGGGAACTTTCCTAGTGATCTTTCCAGAATCTAAATCGAAGGTTGAAAGGCTATTTGTTTGAAGCGGCGTTTTGGGCGATATTAAGTTATAATTATATATATTCGGATAGAGCGTGTTCTGCTGTGGAAGGGCCGAGTATAATACACTTCTGAGCACATTTTTGGCGCTTAACACAATGCAATTTTAGCACATAATTTTTAAACATGATGCCATATGTTTCTATTACTTCTTTTTAGCTATACACAGAAATAGAAAATTGGAGCTTTAGCCGTTATTATTGGCCAAATATTTCCAATGAATGGCTGATTAAGCATTTTTCGATATGGAAAACCTCAAATGAAAATCAATTGAGCTCCATACTTCATGGCGACCCACTCTGCCAGTACCCATGAAGTGTGGAGTTCATTTGATTTTAATAGAAAGGATTTTATCAACAACCATGATTCATTAAACCTTTTCGAAACATGAGACATCAAACACTCATTAAGAATGTTTATCGTCGCTTAAACCAACTTGCCTGTTGCGTTCAAACACCCAATTGGTAGTTAAACAAAATAGCTAATTCCTATAATCATTGAGTAATTTTGCTTTCTCCTGCATAAGCACTGTAAGGTCACTTAAACCATTTTGCCTGCTGCTGATTAGTGACAATGTTGGAAGTTGAATCATTTTTCCTTATAAAATAGGGTGATGTGTTTGTATTAAGCGACTTTTATCTTGGAACTCGTAACTATTATTTTATTGAAAATACCCGATCCTCAATAAAATAAGAGCGAGTTTTTTTATAACGATTTAGTTTTCAAAATTTGAATCTTTAAATAAATGACACTCCTGTAAAGTTCATAAAATGTCGCTTCAAACATATAGCCTTTCACCCCTTGATATATTTACGAACATATCAACTTTACTGGCGTTCAGTGTGTGACCCGGCCCATCAATCAACGTCTAGGAGTTTTGTCGACCAATATCCACAGAATCGGGTTCACCTGCCCCATAAATGAGATGATAGCATTCCTTTCACCATGGAACGGCAGTGGATGATATAGGAATAGGGTTCCCATTTACTTCCTCTCCCAGTTAATTAAATCTGGGATGAGATAGGTACTGAGTTTGTCGCTCCATTTTAGACTTTGTCTCTGTCATCTCTGACCAAGACTAGAGTCAAGAGCAAACCCATCACAAATAGAATAAAATAAAACAAAACCAATCAACGTTTTTATGATAAAGACCACCACCTCCATAGACTTATCATAGGTTTTCTTCCTATCAAAAAGTCAATATGACTTCGTTGTGCTTAAAAACGTTCAAATAGGTACAAAACGCGATCCTTTCGGTGACAACCAGTGACAAAATACGTGAATTATGCAAAAACTTAAATAGCCTTAATTTTATTTAGTTTTTAGGAGTTTGTTTTTTTTTAACTCCAAGGGACGTACCTATTTATTACGTATTTGACATAAATTATAAAAAAAAAACTAAAACACAATCAAAATTTAGGGAATTTTTGACGGTTTTGACTTGAACAACAAATGTGAATGCAAAATGTCCTTTTGTTGAATTGCCACTCTCATGAAAAAAACAAAAAAAAATAAAGTCGTTAAATAAAGACGAAAAATCAAAGTCACTATACGGCATTCATGAACGATTTATCACCAAAATAATTGTTTTAATACTTATCAGAAAGACACGACTTTTACTGTAGAAAAATAATTAAAATTGAATATTTTCTGAGAGCTTAAAACCGTTGTAATATTAGACCCTTGTGTCGGCACAATTTAAACAATGCTCGGATTACACACCTTGCTTATTTCATTGTCTACGTTGCTTCGGCCGAAAAATGTTGATTGATTTTCAGAATATAAATTCGAGTTTTTGTTGTTATTGAAATTATCCTGTCATTCCCTTTGTTTCGAGTGACTGTATTAAATATTCAGTAGACATTTTTACAGTGAAATATACAAATATTGTTAGCCTTTTAAGGGACTTATTGTTTTATAATAAACAAAGAGGTGGATAATGATTTGTTTGATACCTATTTTTATTACAGCAATTCGAATTCAAATGAATAAAAATGGAAATAAATCGATAATACACAGCCGAGTTTTATTTGTGCAAAAATAAGATACAAAAAGGAAAGGGAAAATATGCGTCATATCTGCGTCAAGCAACAATAAAGAACAAATTAACTAGTTAGAATAAACAAAAACATATATTCGAAAGACACACCACAAAAGCAACAAAAACATACTACAAAGAAAAATAACAGTGCATACAAAAATGGTTAAATGATAAATGTGAATATACAGGGTTATTTGCAAAACACCGACAACCTCTCAGGACAATGTTATTAACATCATAGTCAACAACTTAAAAATTCATCATATTTTAGTTCACCAGGTTTTCATAAAAAAATACCTTAGTTGAAAGCTCTAAATGTAACGAAAACGAAAGAGCTTTCTTTTGAGTTGTTGATTGTTGTTGAGCTGTATACATAGAACAATCTTTTCAATAAAATGATTACAGACTTAGCTGATTATACTAGACCAGAATAAAAAAAGCGTAAGATCACAAGTCCAAAATAATGAGAAAGTAACAAAATAAACATTTTTCGTACGTAATTTCCTAAATAACCCAAGCCCATACTAAGAATTATTCCCAAGACCTCTACAGAATAATACCGTTAGCAAACGAAAAGGGTACTTTGCTACTGATTGCCCAAATCCCACTTCTGATGCCAAACAATTTGATATGTCAATCCAATTTCGGGTAAATTTTCTATCGTGTTACCTGTAGTTGGAGATTGGTCGGACTACTATTTGGGTGGATTGAAAGGTGACCCATTCAATGGGAAAGCTCTAGCTTTAATAGCCTAAACATTAGCACAGAAATTACAAGGGACTAACCCTCTAAAGCCATTAGCACTTCACGTTGGCAGCTAAAATGCTGCTGTGGCTTACTTAGCTGAGATGAAAGCCTTTGAGTACCTGAGAAACTTCTAAAAACTTAACTACATAAAATTTGGTTGAAGTTATGCCAAACACCGAAAATGTGTGGTCTAGTTATCTCGCTCGTATAAAATTTTTTGAAGAAAATATACAATGTGTGAAAAATTTACTGCCGTTCATCTTAGCAAACTGTTTTTTTTTTTTAATTTCAGTTGGTGAGAAAGTTGTTCAACGAAGAATTACTATGACCCCATTTCAGGTTGTGCAGCATTTTTTTAAAAGGATATTTCGGTATAGTACTTAATTCCTACACATTTCTTTTTTAGAAGAAACGGCATTTAATAAACGACGTCTTCGAGTAGTTTACTATACGGACTTTGTAGAAACCTGAACAAACCGTGCGTTCAAGCGATTTTGCCATACCTATTACTTGAATGAATCAAAAATAGATTACAATTTAGGATCCATTCGTTTCAGTGTTAATACATAATCCGTTATGCTTGGCAACTGGGCTTAACCCAGTCGTATTTGTCCCTAAGCCTGTATTTTGTCTCTAGCTTAAATGGAGAGAAGTGAAATTATATTTTTTTTCTACTCTTCCGCTTATTATTTCTGATTCATTTTGTTGCGGGATCCAAGACAGTTGAATCATTTCTCCGGAACTCGTCAGGCTTTATTGGCTAGGCGTTTTTCTGGTGGTCGCCACTGTTGATTCTGGCTATCAGGCAGTGGTTGGGAATATGAGGTGGGATTGCCAAAAAAAAACCGACGTCCTCATCAATACGCTCGGCAATATTTTTCATCGCAAACAAACAGTTGGCAAAGGGAGACGTAGTAACGGTAACGGATGGTAGGTGGAAACGTAGCGATGAATGGTCCATTGCTTTGAAGAAATTGAAAAATCAAGTGTATATCAATATTTGTTTTGTACAGATCTACCTGTAGTTTATTCTACTCACGTTCACAAACAATTCAGTATAAAGCCACTCACCTTCATTAGGTTCTTAAGTTCTACTTTTACGTTTCTTTTTAGGTTTACGAACTAGTCTTTCTTTTCCAACTGTTTTTATTTACAAGTGTCTGTTTGTGATAGGTACCTCTGTGCTGAGGTAGAGCCAAAATAACTTGGTTAGATGAACGACTCAAAAGAAAGCGAATCAAGTTGAATTAAGGTAAACTATCTTGATGTTTCTCTTTACAGAAACACATATTAAACAAATAAAGTACTGCTTAAAAGAATGGTTCAATAGATTTAGTAATCGTTATTGTTGTGTTTACTTCAGTAATTTTTAGTTGGGTTTTAAATAAAAAGACACATCAAGATTGTTTTCTTTTATTTAACTACCCTCAACCTACCCGTTATGGCTAAACTATGTTTTTGTTAAAATGTAAGCAGCGAAATATTTTTAAAATCATGTACTTCCTTTACTGTCTATTGTAACTTCAGCTTTGTTGCATCACATTTACATTCACTCCCATTACAGTACAACCGGAACCAGACAGTCACATTTTCTCGCATAGAATGCAGCAAGCGCCATTTTAGTGTGTTGACGTGTTACTAACTACCGTCGTCAGTCAACCCCGTCCGGTCTTAATGATCTGTCCACATAGGATGGATGCCGATAGTTCTATTATTTTTGTTGCTGTTTCGCCAACTTTGACGAATATCCCCTTAATTATTATTTTGTTGACAGCCTTTTGTAGACCGGCCCAACAAAAATCATGAAAAATTTGCGAACCTTTTTGTTCTAACTAGATTCCTTTTTTAAATTGGGTGTCTCTCAAGTGACCCTGTTACAACAGAAATAAATTGCCTCAACCCTATTTACCGTATAGCAGAAAACTGTATTACTTATGTCTATATAAATGTAAATACAATCTTTCAAGCTTAACAATAACCTAACATCTGTCTACCAAAACCTTTTTCAATCTCTTAATATTCTAAGAGATGAATAATCTCGATAAATAGTGGAACAAACGTTTTCTAAGGGACCGATTTAAGTGCTCCAACGTAAGAAATAACTTCCGATCCAGTACATTTGATTATCATATTTTTTTGTTTTTCCCATCCTTTTATTTTCCTCTAGTGATTTTTGGGTATGTCTATTTGCATATTGGAAACAGATATTGTTCTCAAATTTATTACATCTACGTATTGTACTGCATAATCTTTTGAGTCTTATATTTTATTTATCATTCCCATCTGTAACTTGCTTTTGGGAATTATAGTTTCAATATTTTATCTAGTTTATATTCTTTTGTGTTTGTATGAACAAATTGGGTTTGCTTTCTCGACCGAGGTCAATGGCTGTTCGATACCGAGCGAAGATATATAATCCCGTACGATAAGGGTAAGAATAGGGTTGTCAGTTTTACTTTAGAAGGATATAAAGCAAATAGGAGTACGATAGCAGGAATATACGCAGAAAATCGTTTACATACCTTTTGGTCTATCTTATAACTGATTTGGGGTAGAAATATTGATGTGTCATTGCTTTTTTTGCGATTCCATTTCGTAATGCGAGTGATTGACTACAATATGTATTGCGTACAGAGATCTACCTTCTTTTACGCTAGCTGCTTATTTATAACAAGTAAGCTTTCTCAGGATAACTGGTATCATCACTAACAATTATCGCTAGAAGGAAAGTAGAATTAGCTCTGAGATTATAGAAAGTATTAAACGTCCGTATTATGTCTAGAAACAGATACATTTCGCACCAAATTCATGCAGTAACAGTTCAGTATATATAGGTCATATTTCCCCAAGACTGCACTATGTCTAAAGGATTCCCAAGGAATCTATGATTCCCAAACGCCGGCCAAACCTATATATCAGGGCATACGCGACAGCATTGAGCGATGTCCTAATATCCGCCATGAAATGGTTTCGTCAGTAATGCTCCGGGATTCCCGGCCTAGACGAAGATGAGATCCAAAGTTCCGTATGGGATCCGCGACCGTAACGCGGATCCCAGATAGACGCGGATGTCAGATCTAAGCGTAGGAAAGAATTTATTACGAGACTTCGAAATACTTGGAATCAATTTGAATTGAAATATTCAGTGGATTCGAAGCGTTACTAAATATTTTAAAGTTAAGCTGTCGAAATGAAATACTGGTATGACAGTGAAGAACGATTTAAAGCGGATGGGAATAGTCTTCTTAAAAAGTTTTTCGTTTGACTTGTTAAAGACGTTAGCGGGTGAATTTGTGAGTTATGTTGTGTGAACAACATATTGTATGTTTTACATCGTCTCAGCTAGGTACGAGTGATAAAGTACAGTTTTTAGATTGCAAATTGCATATAGGCTACCTCAGAAGAAGAGTGAAGAGACGTAGTATTATAAACAAAACTCTATTCGCTCGTTCAAATTATTTTAGTTCGTCAACACTTCAATACAATTGCAAGACATAAACGCAAGTGAAGCAACTAATGCGCTTTGTGCAAGGAGAGAAGCTGCCATTTGTTAATCAACACACCATACCCCATAGTTTCAGGGTGCCTTAGGCCATTGACGCTGGGTACCATTTCACTCGCAAATTGAATGCACAAATATTTAGATGTATGCAGACCAATGTTTGGGGATCGGATGAGGTTATTTGATTTAGAAGATGGAGACCAACATAGCAGTGCTGAAATCAATTGGTGATCAATTTAGGAGCTTCCAGGGAGGCCATATTCAATGTTAAGATCTTTCTCTTAAAATAGAATAGAAAGAGAGGCTAACATTTTTTTATTCATATTTAATCAAAGTCTTTTAAAATTAAACTTTCTCCACGACACTAGACTCAGCAATCATGAAAGCGGAATAAAAACCTTACCTATTATTTTATTTGATTAATGTCAACAGTAAGCAAGTTCCAATTGTAAATTTGGTTCAGTCAAGTTGAGGAAATGACTAGTTTGGCGAAAGAAAAAAAAAAAAGTTAAATTGCGCCAAGCATGACGCATTCCAAAAAAAAAAACAATAATAAAATTTAAAAGGTGAAGAAGATATTATGCGTCACATTCGCGCAAAACGGTCATCGCTCAGCATAATATGCTGTGGATAACGGTGTGAGTTTCACATTTATATAATATCTTTGTTTATATTATTTGCGCAGATATAATGTGTTACTGTTTGTTTGTCCCAAATAAATAAATAAATAATGCTGGCGTTCACAGTATGACGTCGATCGGAGCAGCATAAAAGGTATAAAGTATTGTGGATCTGAGTTTAGATTGAATTTGGACGTTTTTAGTAATTAGGTGCGAATATTGTTCTCCATAGCTAATCACATAGGCTTCTACAGGGGGGCTAAAAAGGGCACTTTAGGAGACTCATAACAACAATCTGTCAAATTTTATTATCATCTTTATCGTTAACAGTCATTAGGTTCAAGGTTCATTGGGAAAATTTGACAGTGACCGGTAGCGTGATTTGCTTTCTGATTCCGCTAAAGTGGCCTTTCTATTAGGGTTCCGTAGCCAAATGGCAAAAACGGATCCCTTATAGATTCATCATGTCTGTCTGTCTATCTGTCTGTCTGTCTGTCTGTCTGTCTGTCTGTCCGTATGTCACAGCCACTTTTCTCCGAAACTATGCTGTTGAAACTTGGTAAGTAGATGGTTTCTGTGAACCGCATTAATATTTTCACACAAAAATAGAAAAAAAAACAATAAATTTTGGGGGTCCCCATACTTAGAACTACTCAAAAAAAATTGTTTTTCATCAAACCCATACGTGTGGGGTATCTATGGTTAGGTCTTCGAAAATGATATTGAGGTTTCTATCATATTTTTTTTTAAACTGAATAGTTTTCGAGAGAGACACTTCCAAAGTGGTAAAATGTCCCCCCCCCCCTGTAACTTCAAAAATAAGAGAATGATAAAACTAAAAAAAAATAAATGATGTATATAACCATGTATACCAGCCAAAATTGGTTTGAACGAGATCTAGTAAGTAGTTTTTTTTAATACGTCATAAATCGTATAATACGATAATGGTACGGAACCCTTCGTGCGCGAGTCCGACTCGCACTTGGCCAGTTTTTCTATCTTTATTCCTAATGAATTATATTCTCGACAAAATGTCACCTCAGTTGTCGCACCGACAGACGACAATTTGCAGAACAAGACAGCAAATGTACATTCACTTTGGACAAACGGCATCGCAATTAGCGTCATTGCAACCGCTACGCTGTTTGCTAGCAAGGCGAATAAATGCTGGCGGCAGTGGTTAAGTGAGATAAATAGAGATTTACATTAACATAATCTTGTGAGGATAGTTTGGGAGTGAAATATTGAGCACGTGATGTGTGTGGATTTTTTTAGTTGCATTGGAGAGCGACTACTGGGGGTCTTAAAGGCAACGTTATCAGAATCATAATAATTACCTACACAATAATCTGTCAAATTCAATTTTCATCTTTAACGCTAACGCATTAGGTTCAAGGTTGATTGGGAAAATTTGAGCGTGACGGGAAGCGTGATGTACTTTCTGATTTTGCTAAAGTAGGAGAATACCCACACAACATATATAGTAGCGAATCCCTACACGTGGTCCCTGGGTGGTGCTAAACAGGTGACACTAACCGCCTCCGTGGTCTAGTGGTTAAACCACCTGATTCAGACCCAGAGGTCCCGGGTTCGATTCCCAGCGGGGGCAAATTGTTTTGCTCGGTTTGGTTGGTGGTAGGACTTGTTCTAAGTCCGCCTGGCAAGCTACCACCATCATGTCTAAGTCTGTCGCCATAACAACAATGTTAACAGCATTGTTGTGTTCCGGCAGTTAGAGGTATGATAGCCAGTTCCTCTGTGTAAGAAGATTCCGGGTGAAACTCGCTTCCATCTTTGGCCTAATCATCACTTTCCATCAGGTGGGATTTGGGCCAAGAATTTCCCCGTTTTGTATAAAAAAGTGGCCTTTTTAGACCCAGTCTTATGACTATTACAGTGACGTAACAGAAGACATTCTGCGCCAATGTCAAAACAACAGGGATGTTTTCTGAATTCAAAGAAAATTATTTGATTTGAAATCTCCTGAGACGACAAACTGTTGAGAGCAAAGTCTCAACATCATCATCATCTGCCTAGCCTTTTCTCAACTATATTGGGGTCGGCTTCCAGTCAAACCGGATTCAGCTGAATATCAGTATTTTACGTGGAGCGGCTACTGGGTTACACGGTACTCTAAACGTTAACATAATATATTTTAATTTAATTACCCGACTTTCACCACTATCTTCCTATATATCAATCATAATCTGCGTTGTTGATTCATATTTTGTTGAACACAATGTAAAATTGAAGATATCTGATAAGGATACAATTGACATTATCTATGCATTCAACTTGCTGTCTGTCTTTTTCTGAATTGTTGTGCAAGTTATAAAATACTTATTTTTCGAGGGAAGCAATGGTAAGCTAGTAGTTGTTCAATTACAAACAATGATGATGAAGCAAAGATGCGCTTCTCAACCAAATGAGTCAAGTGTCTTCAAATTCATTGCAGGGAATTGTACCGCAAGACATATACTTAACTGTAGCAACTAAACTTTAGTTTCAAAATTTATTTAATCAAATTAGGCTGAGAGCTAGCACTTCTTGAACGTCTATTTTTACAAAAGATAGTCCCCCGAAACGCCCGCCCGCCACCACTTCCTAGGGTTTTAGCTGTGGAGAAGAAGTGGCCGACAAACGCCCCAGCAACACTTCTCATCAACATCATCAGTTGCTACAGTATCTAAAGTTATTATAAAATTCGTGGAGGCGTACGAGCGTTGAGCGCTAACTTCCGTCATATTCGCTATTCAAAGTCGTCGGTAACCATAACTCATATATGTCATACCCTCGAAATCTAAACTTCCTCTTCAGGTTCCTCGCTAAAATTGCTAACTTTACTAATCAAACTTATATTTCCAACAATAATATCATATTTTTCCGCCACTACATCACCACAAACTCGAGACAGATTAAAAAGAACAAACTAAACGCTTCCCAGTGAGGAATGAGCGAACTATAATAAATAATGGGCAAGTACATTTGTACTACTATTTCTCTTGTACTGTCAGAAGAAAATTCATCGTTCACACCGACCAACCGTTTGTTTTATTTGAACATTGTTTTTTATTTATTATGGTCTTGTTGAATGATATAGTTTTGTTTTTTGTTGATTTTATGTGGAAGTGGATATGAATTACTATTGTGTTTTAAGTGTAGATAGAATACCATCGCTCGTGGCTAGATAATTGACTGGTAGAGAATGCCTATGGCATTAAGTCCGCCTCTGTACTCTTTTTGTGCTGAAAGTGTTAAATAAATAAATAAATAATTAAAGCCGTACGGGTCGAACTTTAAGGTTTAGCAACGCTTGCCAAGGTTTGTCTATGGATGGGTGATCTTAACATACCGAGTTTTCTCCGTGCCTCGGAAAGCACATTAAGCCGTTGGTCCCGGCTGTTATTTGTAGATCTCTGGGAGTTGTTAAGGATAGTCAGAAGCCAATTAATCTGACTCCAGTCTTGCCATGAAGTACCGTGTTATGTTACCCAGTTATTGAGTTGTGGAGGGCTGGTAGGCAGTCGCTCCGTGTAAAATGCTAGAGCGCAGCTAAATCTGGTTTGACTGGAAACTGACTCCAATATAGTTGTAATAATATAGTAGAAGTGTAGATAGTGTAGATACCATCATTATTAGCTAGTTTTTTCGAATTGGCTTTCAGTAGAACCAGATGCAGCCGAATCTACGAATTTTATGTAGACTGCCTTTCTCAGAGGCTATTCATGAAAGATCAAGCAACGCTCACACTTTAATCTCGGTGTCAATGTGTGAAGAACATCTTTAAATTAAAGATAAGTGTGTGTGTGCGTGTGATGTGACGTGTATTTTTGTGAACACTTTCACAAGATTTTGGCATTGTTTGTCGCCGATGTGATATTGCTTCTTGAATTACGATTGGTAATTTAATAAAAAAACTAACCTACTCACAAACTAATATTTTGCGTGTACCTTCAACCTGAACGCCAACTTTTGACTATCCCGTATTTAGCTATCAGTCAATCGTCCAGATATCGATCTTATTTACTTAACCGCTGACCTAGAAAACTGATCTTACTAATCTACACGAGTGCTCTCCTCTCGAGGGAACTTCACACAATTTGTCAGCGAATTCCTATTCCTATATACGATAAATCGTACCTTCGTATGATTCTGACACGTGTTTCGTAGATTTTTCTAACAAAATGTATTTTTTTTTTTTTTTTTTTTATGGGACAAGCCCGCCACACATTCCCAACCACTGCAACTCCTGAAAGCCAGAATCAACAGTGGCGACCACCAGAAAAACGCCGAGTTAATGAAACCCGACGAGTCCCGGAGAAACGATTCAACTGTCTTGGATCCCGCAACGAAATTAATCAGAAGAGTACAGCGGAGGAGTAGGAAAAATAAGTATAATTTCCACTTCCCTCCATATCAAGCAGGAGACAGATTAGAGCTAGGCCAATAGGCACCAAGGGACATATACAACTGGGTTAGGCCCAGTTGCCAAGCACCACGGATTATATATTAACATTTAAACTAATGGGTCCTAAATTGTGAGCTACTTTTGATTCCAGTAATAGGTATGGCAAAATCGCCTGAACGCACGGAAATTTGTTCTGGTTTCTACAAGGTCCGTATAGTAAACTACTCCAGATTTGACCTGAATACTATCTAACATAACATTACGTTCAGTCTGCCAAAGAATACACTCCCACAAGATGTGATGTGCGGATTGTTCGTATTCAAGGCCTGCAGCTGTAGAACATTGACATAAAGGTGAGGCCACAAGCCTAAAGGAAAATTATTTACTCTTAAAGTTACCATGACCTGTGAGAAATTGGGCAAAATAGTGATTCACCTCCAGCCATGTCTCATCCAGCCGCTCACGAACGGATGGAATAAACTGGTGGAGGTGTCGGCCTTTGATGGAATTTTCCCACCTACATTGCCATTTGGGTAAAAGTTCCTCCCAGACGTCAGTCTGGGGATTTAGTGATCTAGTGATCTTAGCACGGTCGCGTTGCGGTAAAAATTCTAAGTTCGTTACTCCTTTCTCAACTTCATCTTGGTCTGCCTCTGAATACGATTTCTAGTATTTTACTGTGTTTTAATTTCCTTCCTTACGAGGAAGTAAAGCGACGCTACGGTCCATCCTCTTTTAATAAACCTCCAAGTTCATTTCTACAATATGACTCACAAGGCTACATGAAACTATTTTAAGCACCAAAATAACAAAACTAATAGAAGACTATGTGAGGCTAAAACAAAGCATTAATTACGTCGCTATTACGAGCATTTCGTACAACAAAATATGAACAAAAAGCCTTTCGTTTTTGTCCCTTTTGTAATTAAGAGGTCGTTGGGTGGGAGCCAAATTTAGCCGCAACTTCCTACGTCGCTTATAACTTCACTATCAACCGCTTTCAGATGTCTTAGTGCTAATGGAGAGTTGTTTTATTGAAAGAGAAGTTAATAATAGGTTCATGTTTAGTGTGAGAGAAAATTGTTTTCTTGGGAATATTAGATGCGCAAATTATTATTTTAGGGCAATTGCGGATTCTTTTTTGTGGAACTAGGTTTTGCCAGCGGTTCAACCCTTGTTTAGGTAAATAGGAAGCTCAAGGGAACGTTTTACGTTTATGTAAGAATACTCAGGTAGGGCTCATGATACCGAGACAAAAGAAAACACAAATGGCGTCGGAGGCCACCTGGTGACCTCCGGCCACCGTAGGCGCGGGCCTGTGGACTGTGAGCTATGGGCAGCTCGCCGTCCGTCCGTCTTATAACGACAGGCCGTGTCGACGGCGCGTTCGTGTTCCACGCACGCCTCAAAGAGATTCAGCATTGGGAGGGGCCCGAAAGGGCCGACGCCTGCCGGAGTCGTGGGACTATTCGAAAGAGATACCGTGGCTCCGAAAACAAAGGGCACTGAAGGAACATGTATGGGTTTTAGTCAGTAAGAGTCTGACACTCCCACAGACACGCCCACAGCGGGGGAAGTCATTTGATGATTTCCCATCCCTAAAAAAAAAAGTGAGACAGAACCCTGGTAAAATGGACAGACGCAGAAGTCTGTTGGATGCAACATGTACCACGCGATACACCCATACATGACTTGGAGAGGCGTCATATTATTATGTGGTTGCGATTTTCAAAGGGTCAACAACATTTTTTATGCAACGTTCGTATTTGCGTCTCATAGGGAAAGTGAACATGTTTTTGAAAAACTGCTACTAAGGGAATGACGACAAAAAGAATAGATAGATGTATATAACCAGGCCATGGTCTACCTGTATTTCACCCAACTCCATTCAGTTTTTATATTGCGCAATCTTTTATAAACCATCCATTTATTCTCTTTCACATTTATAAAATTAGCAGGACTCTGACACTAGGGAGAGTGGTCGCTAGAACTTACTGCCACAATAAGAAGAAGAAACAGGACTACTATCTAGGATATAGCACACAAAGGATACAGCAGCAGCTTTCCACAGCACACCTTCTAAAAATATATACATAGGTTGACTGGTAGAGAATGCCTTGTTGCATTAAGTCCGCCCATGTACCACTATTGTGCATAAAGCCTAAATAAATAAATAAATACATGTGAAAGCAGAAACTAGCCTCTTACTCACTTGGGTGCTCGGAAGGCTTAACTAAAGCGACTAAAATATAGTGTGACGTGATTCAACTGAAAGTCCGGTACTAAGTTGGCCTAAACAACATAACTGTAGGTAGCACTTCAGAACTAGTTTATAAATTAAACTCCAGGCGAATTGTAGTTTCAAACGTGTTCAGTACCTCGCTACATAGTTGAATGAGCCCTTGAATTTAGGTCAGACTGGGCCCTCTTGATCCATCAACACCCTTTTGGGCTTAGGTATAATATGTTATTTGATATTGTTGAGAACTTAAGTCCAGCTTTGTTAAGTGAAATAATGTATTCAAGTATTTTATTTAAGGCCATATTTTAAAACCGGCAAAGTGTGTGTCGAGGCACGCACAATGTAGGGTTCCGTAGTTGCACGTCAATTGTCGACTTAGAATTATGCTTTTTGTTTGATTGATCAAATGTGACTGTTCTTAAGTTACCCTAGGCTGATAAAATTTTCGTTTTTCCTAAATTACCCTAATAGGTAAGGTCGGTCCCCCATAATTATTTAAAACATCATTACACGTCACTAATTGACTAGATGTTTATCGTCTAAAGTTTGTTTGCTGTAATCAATCATTTGATTAAAGAACAAATTCTTTAATGAATATCCTTAGTTATAATCTGCCAAGTAAAAACTTGTCCAAATGAAATTGTGCTTACTAAAATCATTCCAATGATTGCATTGGTCTAAAAAGGTTGCTAAAATTTGTTTTGGTAATGATACTTATTCCAACATATTGACTTTTTGTGACACTATTTTAATTTAATATTGAAAATGCTACCTAGTAACCGGCAATATAATATTTGTGACCAGATAATATTTCGTTAAATTTTCTTGGTGTAGGTAGAAAATGCCTAAGGCCGCCTCTGTACATTATGTGTGCGTAAAGTATTCAATAAATAAATAAATAAATAAAATTTGGCAAATAAATCATTTGGCAAATAAAAAAGTCCAAAGCGGGCTTCGGCCAATAAATAGCAAAAAGTTATTATGTTAATCGGGGAAACGTAGTTTTGTAAAATGATACCTATGACAATTCTTCAATGATCGAAAAATATGCCAAATAATGCATATTATTGTAGCAAATAAGATATCGGTCAATAGTTTTCGGTAAAATGGGATTCAAACAAAAATTATTGGAAATCTGATCGGTTCCCCCTTAAACCTAACGCGTTAGCAATGAAGATGAAAATTTAATATGACAGATGTTGTGTGGTTAATATTATGATTCTGCTAAAGTGGCCTTTTTAGACCCCCTGATTCAGTAGTGTAACAGTACAGAGGGCCTAGCACGAATATTTTGACGTATAGTAACGTTAACGTAAGTGAATTTTGAATGTGAAAAACTACAACCCCATAGTATTTTGGTTTAATTTTACACAACAACAATTACAATCACAATACCACAATCACAATCACACAACACACCACAACACCACCATCACCACCACCATCAATCACAATTTATATCATTTAATATTATGAATATAGTATCTAATACAAATAAATACTCGTATTATGTACAAAACGAGTATTGTAGCTATGGTAAAATTTTACTTAACGTTACTATACGTCAAAAATATTCGTGCTAGGGCCTCTGAACAGAATAAGGAATTGTATCCCTGCTCTGTAACATGTGACAACATTTTGTTTACAAACTTAAGCAGCACTTACTAGATTCAACCACAGTCTTCAAAAAAAAAAATATTTTAATCCAACCTATGGTTTATCCGTGTTTCAAATTGGATCCAAATCTGTTAAGCTGTAAAGGCGTAAATAATTATTAAAATTTTACTTTTTAGGATATCCTATCCTACTTCTATTATAAATACGAAAGTTTGTGAGGATGGATGGATGGATGGTTGTTTGTTACTATTTCAAGTCAAAATCGCTGAAAGGATCTTCATGAAATTTGGGATAGTGGTAGACTATATTCTGGAATAACACATAGGCTATATATTTCGGGATTATGTTCTCTAGGGATCACGAAGGCGAAGCCACTGGTAGAAACTAGTTAATTATACTTTAATTTAATGCTGTATACAATAAGCACAATTCACTTAGTAAAACCGCCAACAGTTTTCTTAATTAAACGCTAGATGCCACTACAAACTATTAGCAACGATTAAAAACTTTCGTATACTTTATTAATAACAAGTGTTGGACGCAACATAAATTAATAATCCAGCTCTCAACTGGGACCAAAAACTTTTTTAATAACGCCACACGATATTATTTGACACTCATTTTGACTTGGTACTGAATAGCTGGTCTCCTTCAGTAGTTAAGTTTTTATTTTTTATATAAGTAGCCTAACTAAAATAGCGCAATTTTGTCATGAATCTGGGAAAATAATGCATAGAAGCGGGTAAGTTCGTATTTAGTACCTAGGTAATAAAAGTCAGATAAATAAACTGGACAAAATTAAAGGATATTAGGGACAGCAACAGCTATTTGTCCATCGTTCATCAGGCTATAGTTGTACGACGTTGTCCTTCACTGTATATCAATAGCATTTCTTATTATTGTTAAACTTAATACGGGATCAGAATAGACTTGAATACATGCTAGGTTTGGTGGCAACAACCTGCCAGGGTTGTGGAATATGCTCGTAAGAGTCACCGGAGAGGAGACCCTCTCGTCCCGGCCGCCGTGGTAGACGCCGCGGGCGTCGGGGGACACCACCTGGTGACCTCCGGCCACCGTAGGCACGGGCCTGTGGACGGCGAGCTATCGGTGGCTCGCCGTCCGTCCGTCTAGTGACGACAGGCCGTGTCGACGGCGCGTTAGTGTTCCACGCGCGCCTCAAAGAGAGTCAGCACACAGAGGGGCCTGAAAGGGCCGACGCCTGCCAGAGTCGCGGGATTATTCGCAAGAGACACCGTGGCTCCGGAACACAAAGGGCAATGAAGGAACATGGATGGGTTTTAGTCAGTAGAAGTCTGACACTCCCTCCCGCTACACCCAGAGTGGGAGGAGTCATTGGATGATTTCCCATCCCTAAAAAAAAAAAAACAAGAGTCGCCGTGGCCCTGGAACGCAAAGGCACTAGGAGGAACATGGATGGGTTTTAGTCAGTAAGAGTCTGACACTCTCTTGTGCTCCGCCCAGAGCGGGAGGAGTCATTTGATAACATAAAAAAAGGTTTTAAAAGGGTAACACAACAGCTGGTTCACATTGCAAGGAGACACTTTTAACACTTACCATACATAGCAAGCGGGCTACTGTTTACTAGCACTAAGAAATAAATGACGTAATTGTACGGACAGCTTTGACTAGCCACTTTCAGAGTCTCACATTTTATTATTATTGCAGACTCCAGTCGACGTATCCTTCTCTAGTCGAGATTAGCAAATAAAAACATAAGACGCCTGATTTGAAGCTTACCACATGAAATCGTAGAGGTACTAAATCAGCTGTACACTTGATAGTAAGAGCTTGGTCAGTTTTTTTGATAAAAGCAGGACTTGGCATATAGCCAGGTAAACGTTAGGAGAAAAAAGATCATGTTCCTGACTGCCCTCTTGGCAATATTAATCGGCTTTCAAGATGCTACCGCTGCGCCAATGGGAAGAACACAATGTATGAGTAAGTAACTTTTAAAAGTGACAAATTATCGATGTTCGAAAGTGCAGAGTGGCTAGAAAGGCAACTTTAGGAGAATCATAATATTAATCACACAACAATCTGTCAAATTTCATTTTCATCTTTATCGCTAACGCATTAGGTTCAAGGTTGATTGCGAAAATTTGACAGTTACGGGTATCGTGATATGGTTTCGGAAACTGTTAAATTGGCCTTTATAGACCCGCAGTAGCAACAAGGAATTGAAAAAATAATAAACTTGTTATGAAAATAGAAAAAGGAAAATCGACCTTGTGTTGTGTGCATAATGATATTCAAACAAAGGTACTGTCGTAAAGTCCTAATTGTATGTACTAACATGCGCAAAACAAGTGGCCCATGTCAAATGTTTTGACATTCTAAAAAACATTAGGTAGGTATAGCTACTAGCATTTAGCAATTTGTCTATTTTTCTTCAAATCTTGTGGGCAGTAAGATCCAACGACCCCACACACCCTACCCTAGTGTCAGCTTCTGACATGTCTACCATACCAACCATCATCTGGCGGCCGGGACCATCGGCTTATACGTGCCTTCCGAAGCACGGAATCATCTTTTTTATCAGAAAATCAGGCGGTTCAAGCCTGCCTGTCCTAGTAAAACTGGCAACAACTTTACAAAGTGTGCTTCCCATCGGAATCGAACCTACGACCACCGGGCACAAGGCAAGCGCCTAAACCACTCGGCCACGGGGGCAGTTCAATTTGCTATTTGACAGACAAACACCAAGCAATTTTAATTGATAAAGCGATAACTAAATCGACTTTACTATAAGACAATAGGTGCTGCTTGATTACAATAATGACTTTAGTAGTATTAGTTTTCCGAAAAACTACTAAACTGTACAGTTGCCTCTAAAACCTTCATAAAACTTCAAAAATAATTAAAACCACGAACAGCCACATGTATTTCGGCCTCTAGATCTTTATCGGTCATGAGACAATGGCATGGCCATTGTCTCCCATCATTATGGGACGCCGCTTCCGTTTCGCTGATGGTTTCCGTTCCCTCCTTTTCTCTTTGGCAGCATAAGCGGAGTTGTGAACTCGTAATTTTACAGGACCAGTACTTAAAATGTCTGCAGTAAAATTATTGTTGGACGACAAGCTGCATTAACTCGCCTGTGGTGGTAAGAAATTTTTGCACTATATTATTTTATAGAAAATTATAATATCTAACAATAACTTCATTGAGTATTAGTTATTACGGCCGTGTGGCTCTTGTGCTCACAGCCTTTTCAAAGAAATTTACAAACGGTTGGTTTATACTTCCCGTGACCAAAAACCTAACTTTTACTTTGGCTAGAGGCTTAAGCATTGCCATTCAATGTAACAATAATTCCAGTCTCTTGAACACATTACCAGCTTACAGCATTGAGAACGAATTTTTTTATTATAAAACTAGCTGTTCCCCGCGGCTTCGCTCCCTTCAGTTGGCTACCCTGCAACTTTCTTATTTTTTCTTTCATAAGAACCTTCTCCTTACAATAACAATCACAACAAAAAAAGAATTAGCGAAATCGGTTCAGCTGTTCTCGAGATTGGGCTTAGCAAAACATTCAGCGATTCATTTTTATATTATGGATAGATATAGCTTCAACAAATTCGTCCTCAATGCTTACGACGATGCTAGGGAGAAGGTCTATGTTCACCAGTGAACATCTTTTGGCTGATGTGAAGATGATGATAAAAAAAAAAGAATTGTTTATTGAACTAAAAATGTTGTACAATCAAACACTAACGAACAACTATAATGCAACAAGAACAAAGACATTGGAATTCTCCAATGTGTGTGTGTGTGTGTGCGCGTGTGTGTGTATTCAACAATCAGTGTCATTAGTATTTGTATTGAATTCTGGTACCCAAGGAAAGATTTAGATGATGATGATGATATTTTAGTTTGTTGTAAGTTTAGTTGGTCAGAGGGGACCAGAAAGGCAAATGTGCGTGAAGAGTGGCGACCGATTGTCAAGCATGCTGAACAACCTCAAAGACGACTACGACCACTCTGTCAAGAGTGAAACGACGAAAAAGAAGAAGAAGTTTTGTTTGTTTGTTAATATTATTTATTTTATTTGAGAAACAAACAGATGCAAAAACAAACTTATGTAAACAATTATTAGTTCAACACAATCCAGAAACAGTTTCCACAGATTAATATACAAGAAGTAAATTAACTTAAACGTAAAAACAATCAGAAGTTTACACAGTGTAGTGAAGTCACAATGTAATATTATACAACATTATATTATTTAAATTCGTCATTATATTAGTTTAATTCTATCGTTTACATTTTGGGGAGTGTGCGACGGAATTGCATAACTTAATTCCGCCAAGCCCGTTCCACCATCGGACCACAAGACGTACGGCGATGTACCACCGGTACATGGTGGACATCCCACCTATACGCACAAAACGTTTTGGGAATACATTCATTGTGCGTACAGCTAAGGAGTGGAATTCCCTGCCTGAGTCTGTGTTTCCTGATAGCTACAACCTGGGAGTCTTTAAGTCAAGAGTGAATAGGTTACTTCTAGGCAAGCGTGCTCCACCTTAGACCGCATCATCGCTTAACATCAGGTGAGATAGCGGTCAAACGTACGCCTATAAATATAAAAAAAAAAAAAAAAAAAAAAAACGAATTTCTATGGCAAAATATTTCTTATACAAAACCTAAATTTAGGTAGAGAAGGTGAAAAATATCTAAATCTTGATTTCTTTTAGTGAGATTGTGTCGTTGTACAGACGACATGCTCTTTTACTAAACACTAATTGCATATTACAATTAACTTCCCCATTCACTTAACTCCTGTCTATCCAAGATCAGCAGCTGAGAACGGGTGCCAAGAGCTCCACGTCTTACACTATCACAAACAGACACTCGGACAGTTAGCAACTTTATATTTATGTTTTGTACAGCAATAATACACAATACACTACTGCGGATATTGCTCTAAGGAGATTGGTGGTTGGAAAACGGCCAAATCTGAGACCGCGGAACCTTACTATGAGACCTCATTTTACACTTTCTTTGAAACTGTAAGATTAGAAGAGAATATTATGTTCAAAACGAGTTATTTAGCAATATTAAAATTTTACGTAACGTTCCTATACGTCAAAAATATTCGTGCTAGGCCTTCAGTTCTTTGGAAATTATTGGAATCTCGCTTTATCCGGTTAAATTGAAAGCCAACTTGAACCCTTTCTTCAGTTTCTATAGTCGTGAAAATTTTATGCAATATGAGACTGAAGCGTAAAGTATAGTGCCAGGGTTATCAGCAAGGGCCTAGCAGGAATATTTTGACGTAACGTTAACGTAAGTGAATTTTGAATGTAAAAAACTATAACTGTATTTTGGTTTAATTTTATGGGACATACACAATTTAATCCTTCAAAAATATGTATATAGCTAATCCTATAAATAAATATTTTGTGCAAAACGAGTATTGTAGCTATGGTACAATTTTACGTAACGTTACTATACGTCGAAAATATTCGCGCTAGGCCCTGTTCAGCATTACCTACTATGACATCTTGAATTCGTTGTAAAAAGAAGATCGTGCTATGCATTTTATGTAGCTGCGACTTCATTCCTTCATTCCTTCATTGACGACACGGTTGGCGCAGTGGTTGAGCGATTGACTGCTGCGCAGCATGTCGCGGGTTCGATTCCCGCACGGAACAAATATTTGTACGGCCTACATGTATTTGTTCCGAGTCTGGGTGTTTTCTATCTATAATATGAATGTATTTAGAAAAAAAAAATGTATATAAGTAGTTTATCAGCCATCTCGTTACCATAACACAAGCATTAAGTTGCTTAGCTTGGGACTATACGGCGTTTTGTGAAATGTCCAAGGATATTATTATTATATTATTATTATTATTCCAAATCGAAATCATGATTATATCAGGGCAGTAGGACCCATATAGCTAGTATTATTTTCAGGAAAATAAAGTACTTTCGAGATTCCATAGTAGCACAAGAAGTGCAATCTAGTCGACCTGTGGATTTTCAGCTTCAGGAAACATATTAACTGTTCAGTAATTTTTTACTGCCTCTGCCATTAGTTAGTGACTGGCATTATAATGTTTCTTTGGGTTAATGTCTAAAACAAATGTTGTTGAACGCAGCTTGTTCAGTTTAGCTGGTACGGTTGTGATTTAGTAGAGCTATATAAAAAACGATAATTATTTGAGATGCATTGTTTCTTCTACCTCCATTCCTTTTATTCAATTATACGAATAATAAAAACTACTATTTCACGCAAAAATGAATTAAGATGAAATTAGGCACACATTTAATTTATTTTAAAACCTGGATTAACACATTATGTTACTTTTTATCGCAATCTGAAGTCGAAAATGTAGCCACGGTCAGAAGCTGGTTCTTAAAGAAAACTTTTGAGTTTCGGTTTGCATGAGAAGATTTTATACCAATTTGTGTTATTTGATTGATTTTTAGTAATCTCGTTTGCCATTTTGTCTTGGCGAAATCTTCTCATACGGCTTATTTAAATCAGCTCCTAGAAATTGTGTGGTTTCCTGTTCTTTACTTACTTTTGATCGTACTTCAATAAATACAAATAGGAAAATAATTGAAAAATATTTATTTTCCAACTGTTAAAATTTAGCACAAATTCGAGGATAGCAACAATGTCAACAATGTTGTCAAAAAATCGTTTCGGAATGTTCTGTGTAGTCCGTATTCGATCTAAAAATAGCAATTGAAACCAATTTCAATCGCTGCATATAACCTGCGTGGTTCCAGTACGATTGCTCTTTGTTTTCATGGTGGTTTTTCCATTAACAACTTTAGATAGGTGACCGTTTGTACGTTTTTGGTAAAAACTTTTGTTGTAAAATAAAAAAAGGGTTGCAAAGGTAAATAGTGAGATGAGGTGTTTGTTTTGTTTGATATTGAAAAATTTTGGGGTATACGTAAGAACTTAAGGCCTATTTATGGGAATGACAAAAGACTTCAAATGGTTTTAAAACTTAGTGCCAATTCTACTAATTTTCACATTTGCATCGCATTCGCATGTCAATCGCAATCTGTCAAAAATGTATGAATATTATGGCTTTTTTGACAGTTTGCAATTGACATGCGAATGTTGTTTAAAAAATAGTAGAAATGGCCCTCTGATTTCAGATTATAATATAATAATAATAACAATATCCTTGGACATTTCACACAACGCCATATAGTCCCAAGCTAAGCAACTTAATGCTTGTGTTATGGTAACGAAATGGCTGATAAACTACTTATATACTTACTTTTTTTTTGTAAATACATACATATTATAGATAGAAAAACACCCAGACTCGGAAAATATACTTGTAGGTCGTACAAATATTTGTTCCGTGTGGGAATCGAACCCGCGACATGCTGCGCAGCAGTCAATCGCTCAACCACTGCGCCAACCGTGTCGTCAATTGAAAGTTGGGTATTTAATTCGGGTTTTGCTCATTTAGTATTACAACACTTGCTCTTTTTTATAGCTGTAACGCCCAAATTATAACGTCTAATTCATCTAACAATATTTTACATAATTTTTATTGGGGATAAATATAATGACCACCATAAAATGCTTTGATACCCTTAGTTTTGTTACCAAAAATATCTACTTAACACCAGAAAAATAGTCACGACTCCACTTTAAATTGTATTCGACCACCAAATTTAGTAAATGATCACCAAATCTTAGCGAGCAAATAAATATTTAGTTGGTTATTCAAATTCTATAGTAACGTGTCTGCGTCAGATCCCCTCTATGGCTGGTGAAACATGTGGGTTAGGTTAGGTTAGAATTTAATTTTGATAGATTGGTTTAATTTTGGTGATCATTTACTATTTTTGGGTTACTCATGATTTACTTGGAGTCATTTTACTTAAATAGGATAGCAAAGTGTTAAAACTTTGGTTATAATTTTACATTAAAATGCGAGTTTCATTTTGGTGATCATTTACTTCTTTTGTCTGCTATTTGTTACTATATCTGGTGGTAAGTTAAACATAAGCCATTTTTATTTAGTATAAATATTCAGTAAGTATGTATGTGTCAAGGGTAAGTAATAGATGATATAACAACAAAATCTCTAATAATAACAAAATATAACAACGGAACCAATAATTTTATTTAATATAGCGATTAGTTCATTTAATGTACGATTGATATAATTTTAAAATAACAATTTTTTATAAGCATAAAAATCCAGCCAGTTCCTCTGTGTAAGAGGATTCCGGGTGGAACTCGCTTCCATCTTTGGCCTCATCATCACTTTCCATCAGGTGAGATTTGGGCCATGAGTTTCCCCGTTTTGCATATATGTTATGTATGTTATGTCAAACATAACATACATTAAATATTAAATCGTTTGACATACCACTCAAAAGATATAAAACTTATTTGGTCTAATGTGATGAAAACGCCTACTTAAAAACAAGCTGCAATAAATAAATAAATAAATTAAAAACACAAATCAATTTTTTTACTCTTTGTAAGTTCTATCGTAGTTGTAGGTAATAGTAAGCTAAGTAGATATTAAACATAACTAGTAACTGATTACCACCTGGTGGCGGTAGCTCCGCTCCGCTTCGCTCCCGCCTTAGCCTTCTAACCTAACCTATCTGAGTCGGGGTGTTAAACGTTTTTATATATATATATATATATATATTAAACGTTAGACCAAATGATTTTCGATTACATAAACGTTATATCAAACAACGTTATACTAAATAAGTATTAGAATAAATAAATGTTATATGTGAAGAAATTATATCAATAGTTGGTAAATCTCACGTTGATTATATCTTATGAACGATAATAAAATGAAATTAGACCAAATGAGTTTATACGTTATGAGACGCACCCATGTAACAACACTTTCACTAATGATCGCCTAGTATAATTTTATTTAGTACAGCGTTTTTATATCAAAATATCATCTTGTATGATTGTATGAGCTGTCTATGACATTTGATCTAACCGCTGAACAAAGAGCGACCGCGTCAGCTTGGGATCATAGGGTTTAATAATTATATCCCTAACACGGAGAGGTTAGGGTCCCTTAAACTTTTTTTTACTCCCTTAAACAGACAGAAATAGGAGCCCCGATGAAAATGACATCAAACAAAATTATATTGTTCGTTATTATATTAAAACAGTTATACCTAACATTTATTGCACTCAATTCTGACGGATTGGATGATGGATACAGTAAGCTGGAACTAATTTGGAGGAGGCCTTTGCTCAACTGTGGGAAAAAAATAAGACTATTAAAAAAATCATAACATTACACACCCATTTAAAACTCTGCTGTGGTGAGCAAATGTGATGTCACTACACCTCTATCATCACTATCAACTTATATAAAAATCAATGCCACTTTTCGTTGTAATTTTATAAGTCAAGAACGGCTGGGTCGATTTCGGTAATTCTTTTTTTGGTTAGTTCAACAGAATACACTTGAATACAGGGAAGGTTTAAAAGCAAAAAAAAAATGGTGTAGTGTGTGTCTTATTGTTTTGTACTTACGCTCTCTATAAACTTCCTAGATAAATTAATACATAGCTGCATAGCCATAACTTGATTCCTAGATTCTTTTTAACTTGTATTTTCTAAGTTTTTCTGCAAATTAACTATCTTCAATGCTTTGTTTACATTTCTTGTATTATGTCATTATGTCAGTTGGACAAGCCTAGTTTTATTTTTAATTCTATTCTGAAGTTAGCTAGGAGTTTTAGGTCGCATATGAAATTGTTATCAGACCTTCTTAAAGTCCATTTTTCTTTTCCATCAAATTCTAGAAACTCATATCAAATTCAAAATAAAAGCGAGCCTTCATCTGGGAGCCGTCGTAAAAAAATGGTCAGTCTACGTTTGGAGCTGAGATCAGCAACAAGTCGGAAAAAGTTCCTTAAGAGTGACTGAGAGGACAGTTTACCTCCTGGGAACCAGAGAAGTCGCCCTCTCTCCTACCTATATTAAGAGTAGACTTAGAGGACGTTTAAGTCGGCCTCTTTCCTTGCCGCATTTAAAGGACACCTTAATGCCTGGGCTGAACGAGCCTGGGATGAAGACGTTCCTCAGCCCATCCTCTCCAGCCCTCTGAAGAGTGACGACCCTCCAGTCCTCCGGTTCTTCAACGGACCCTCCAGTCCTCCGGTTCTTCAACGAAGACTTCATTTCCATCTCACGTCCACTCATCCTTTTCATTCATCAGCCGTTCTTCTATAAGTTGTGTAATCATTAAATCTTAATACTATTTATTTGTCCTTTTCCCTTTTAGCACGCATTCCCCTCCTAGGTAGGTGAGTGCTATATGTGACCTCACATTTCACAGGCTCCCCCTGTAAAATGTAACGTTACAATGGGTAGGTGGGGTAGCCAGTTAACGGGAGCGAAGCCGTGGGGGACACCTAGTATATTATAAAACAAAGTTCTCCGCCGCGTGTGTCTGTCTGTCTGTTCGCGATAAACTCGAAAACTATTACTCCGATTTTCATGCTGTTTTCACCAATGGATGGAGTGGTTCTCAAGGAAGGTAGTATATATGTAAATGCCGCAGGCATCAGCCAGTAGATACATATTAAAACAACAGCAATCGCAAACCTAAAAACGTGCTAACTCAAAGACTTGCCACAAACAGACAAACCCAAAAAACAAACCAAGAACACAAAAGATGCAATCGAAGAAATTTGTAAGTCCGTTCTAAAAATGAGCACCTAGCAAATTTCCAGAGGAGTCGCTTCTAGATGGGGCGGTTATTGCAATCTGTGGTAAATGCAACGGAGGTAACTCCGGCCAAGTCGCATTATACCGCTCATTCCGACCGCGCTTATTGCAAATGAGCTCTGTGGCATGCATTGGCATGAATGTAGAGATGGCGACGAAATTGGAGACCTAATTTTGGAATGAGATCATTGTAATAACAGTTTTAAGTTTCCAGCGATTGGAAGTAAGGTGATGTGATGGAGAAAATTAGCTTCGAGTGTTATCGTTTCCAATATTTAGGGTTCCACAGACAAATGAGGTCACGCCGTTCGATTGTTCGTCGCTGTTTATCACAGGTTTTTTATTGATAACATTTCAACAAAGCGTCTAAATTATAGTCCATCATGCTTGTCTGTCCAGAAAATAATATTGCTCGCGCAAGAGTATGGATCGCGATGTTTGAAATCCTTAACCGACTTCTTCAAAAAGGTTCTATGTTCGGCTGTATGTTTTTTTTATGTATGTTCACCGATTTCTCCGCCAATTATGGACCGAATCCAATTTTTTTTTGTTCAAAAGCCTGTACTCCTGAAGTGGTCACAGTGTCACGAAGTCTGCATCTGATGGTGGGATCTCATGAAAATCGAGGAAAACACTAAAATTTTATTGTCAAAAAATACAATCGACTTCCAAAAACAACACTAGAAAGTATAAAACAACTTTAATTTCGGAAGTCGGTGTCAAAAAACTAAATTATAACCAAAAACACCGACTATACGATACGTGTAGGTACACAGGTAGAGGAACGAAATTAAAGTCGGTGGAGTGCAAATTATAACAATTTTATTTAGTTCTTTCCTTTCTCTTCTAACAATGACATTATTATGGCACATAATTACATTAGATATAAATATGACTAAAGAAATTGGGAAAATAAAGAGCTCATAGCTATCGCTATTTTACCAACTCACTGTATGTACATTATTTTTGTGTAAACCAAGACAAATATTTGGTGTTTTATTAATCAGGAAAATATTATATTGCTCACCACTTTCGACAGCGAGGCCTATTTACTTGAAACTTTGCTAAGGTTAAACTAATACAGGCTAAACTAAATGTCACTTAAACAAAAAAACTTTTACGTTTTATGACGTGAATGTGAATTAAGGTGAATGCTCCAACCAGCCCGCGAAATTCAAAATATCTTGCGTTTTTTGCAATTTGCAGGCCAGGGCTAAGTTGTATGTTGATTAAAATATTATTCGCGGCTGTAAAACATATGTAGTTACAGAATTATAATCATCAAAATGATGAATCAAAAGGCCTAGGAACAAAAAAAAACAGAAAAAGTAAAACCTAGAGCTTTATGAACTTAGAGCGTTGTATTGATGATTTTGATGATTATAATTCTGTAACTACATATGTTTTACAGCCGCGCATAATATTTTAATCAACGTACAACCTAGCACTGGCCTGCAAATTGCAAAAAAACGTAAGAAAACTTTAATTTCGCGGGCTGGTTAGAGCATTCACCTTAAAGGACTATCCCTCACTGCGCAGTATAGGTCTACGGAGGATACTTCACCTGCGGGTCTAAAAAGACTACTTTAGCAGAATTATGTATATGAGAATCATAATATTACCGACGCAACAATCTGTCAAATTTAATTTTCATATTTATCACTGACGCATTAGGTATAAGGATGATTGTGAAAATTTAACACTGTTGGGTATTGTTATGTGTTTTCTGTTTCTGCTAAAGTAGCCTTTTTAGACCTGCTGGTATGCACTTGATTGCGTGAAACTTTAGATCAATACTATATATACACACTGCCATTTTAGTCGTCTTAAAAAGGCGATGCACTTTATATGCCCGACATGAACAACCTCTAGGCTTTTTTAATAATTTATTTAGATGATAGGTACAATAAAAATAATCAATACATTAGAATTATCAAACGCCCCGTTTGTAATGTTTACGTAACAAAACAATGTGGCCTTAAGATGATAACTCATTTTCTTTGACTGCACATTCATAAAAATCGTTTCTAATGAATACAATTTAAGTGTTATCATTTTATTTCACATACAAATAAAATAAAACCTTTTATTTTCCAAAATCGGGCGGTTTTCAAAGTTTCACGTGAAACTATACCGATTCTAGTAACTAAAACCAATTCACGCATTCATCTTGGCCTCGTGTTAATAAAAAAATTACCTATATTCTTATAATAAGAATACTTGCTTCTTATACCTAAAACTCATACAGTTAAATTCATAAATGCCTTAATTTTTGTTCAAAATGCTCTCAAATGAGTATGTTTTCTTTTTCTAAAATTCAATGACTAAATACTATCTAGCTACTATTTACAATAATGAGTATAGTTACAGAAATAAGAAATAGAATTTCGTTTCTTGTTAATGAATACCTACGAGGAGTGTTTTTTTAATAATACACCTTTTTATGTATCACGTAGATGTTTTCTACAGCTGGCTAAAATACTTCTTTTTGCAAATCAAATGGATATTCAAACAAAAACTAATGACAGTATGCTTTAAATTACACTACTACTAAACTACAGTTTAAATACTCATTACAAAGCCCGCTTCATTCTTCGACGGTGTCTGAAAAGAGGAGAAATAAAATAAAAACTTAAAGAAACATACAGGCAGGCAGGGCATTGACCGTAAGGTATAATAATTATGCTGGTACGCAGTTTTGCAAGATGTGACATTAATATCAAGATAACTTTATTTAAGGCCAATCTTTTTACACCTGCAGCGGCATCGCATACAGACGATTTCTTTGCTATCATGCGCAAAATATCAGCATCCCTGCTGCGTCGTGTCAACAGTCTCTTATGCGTTGTTAAACTGAGGGACACCTAATAGAACAGTTGTGTGGGAGACACTTGTTCCTGTCAGATGTGCCCTTTTAAATAAAATTGTTAATATACTAAAATACTTTATAAGTCAACATGTATGGGTATTATGTCTGAAATAGAGATTTATTTATTTATTTTTTATTTATTTAAAACCCCCGATTTTGATTTAAGCATTTCAAGTTGAGTTTTTCTTAAATACCCTTTTAGCCCAAGGTCCAATTCTACAATTTTTTAAGTAACGTTTGTATTCGGATCTTATGCGGGCCATACACGATCAAGTTTTCAAAAAGGTTGATTAAAACTGTTTGATCAAATAGAAATACGAAATTTCATTATGTCACAGCCTGTGACAGGACGAAATTTTGTACAAGTGTGCTGGAAGAGAATACCTACTTTAGGAATAAGCAACACTTCTGAACCCATTTTTAGTACCATTATTTTTCTGTTTATTGTTTAAAAGTTTGTATACTAAAATTATTAAATAATTTAAAATAAGGGCTTAATTACTTGTAAATGGGTTGAATACATATTTCTATGTTTGAATACCTCGAACTCATACTATGATTCCCTATATCGTGAGATCAATAAATTATAAAATTCAATGTCGTAAACTTATTCAAACTAAAAATAATAAGATCTTTATTTTTTACTTACCGTATATGTCTTCCATATCTATTTGTAAATGAACCATGATATTTACTTTGATATGCTTGTACTTCTACACAAAGTATTATAAATTTACTATCACAGGAATGACTGAAACAAATAAACAAGTGTTACACAAATCTGCAGGTATGTCTTTGCCACAACATTTGTTCTAGAAAGATTTAGATATTTAAAAAAAGATAAACAATCCTGATGTAGGTTTTTACATTAAAACATATTAAACAAATAAAGTATTGCTTAAACTAATGGTTCTATTGATGTAGTAATTGTTTTTGTTGTATATAGGTACATAATTTTTAGTTACATTGTATTTTTAAACTGAGTGTTTAAATAAAAAAGATTTAAACGAAGCATCAGGATTGTTTACCTTCAGGAAACAACCCGCCCTTGGGCGGGTTCTTTCACATTGGGTTATTCACTTAATGTACGCGTAAGCATTAAAAATGGTGAATGTTGGCGTAAACATAAAAAAAACTATTTATCGAAAAGGCACTGGCTGCTTTACATATATACAAATAGATATAAATCCAAAAGAATGATTATGAACTTATTTTACAGTACGAATATTTTATCTTTGCCCATGCGATGTTAGCTTTTAGTGACGACCGCGCAGGCCCCATCGCGTAAAAAAGTGTTACGTTCGTAGAATATTTTTCTGATTTATACTTTTTGTATTGTTTCTTACGTTTACGTTTTGTGTTATTTAGTTGTGTTTCTTACTAACAAGTTTAGTAAGAAACACAACCAGTAACAATAACAAAGTCACAAAGTAACACCACAAAAACACAGAAAACACAAATGAAACAGTAAGAAAAACCAAAACAAATATTTTAAAACAATAACACTATTCGTACCAACAGTCCTATTGCATTGAGTAAGCGGGACACAAGTATGCATCGAACGTATACGAGGGACTGAGACTGCATACGCGACCTACCCGCGCATGCGGTGTTATAAGTTGCTTGTCAAATTGACATTCTCCGTAATCGGTTGCGACGTACTTCGCATGGGCAAAGATTATCCGTACTGTACAAAATTTTCTAAAAAGTTTACTATCGCTTTAACTGAAACTGAAAAAGAAAAACACTATGTATCCGGTCTTCGGTTAGATTATCAAAAACTACTTGAACTTATTTTATCCGTTTTTCCAAAAAGTTTACTATAGCGCATTTTAAGGACGTAGCCATGCGTTGAATCGTGTGTCATCACGCGATGGTATACTCCTTACTAACAAGTGGTAGATGGTACCCTCCTCAACTTTTACTACCTTGAGAAGGCAAAAAATACGAGTCCAATATTTTTTGAATATGTAGGTAAGCACGGACCAAATAGAAATATTGTTTTTTTAAACAGTAAAAAATTATTCCAAATCTTTTATAAATCCTGACGGCAACATTGAGTGACGGATGGTCCTAGAAGCCAATTTGTTCGTAAGAGTCACAGTGGGCCTGAAACGCAAATGGCATTAGGAAGAAGACGGATGTTTAGTCAGTAAGAGTCTGACAGACAGTCTTCCGTTCCGCCCAGAGCGGATGATATCTTATCCCTAAAGGAAAAAGTGATTCTAGACAAAAGCTTCCAATGGCTGAGCACCAATACTCACATTTCTTGGTCTAGTAGTCGATTTTTATGTAATGAGGATGCGAGTCCCCAGTTATAATGGCTTTCATTTTTCCAATTTCCACAATTATAATTAAGATTAGCGGTTCCTTTTTCATCGTTATTTGCTCCATGCCACACTATTTTTTTTGGCCTGAAAATAAAAGTTAGTAGGTATATAGGTAAAGAAATGACAATCTTCATTTTTTAAAAAGCATACGGTCCCTGTTCTTAGGAATCGGAGTTAGGAGAAAAATTAAACAACGGTAGATTAAGATCTCCACAAATATGCTAGAATAACAACTCTGTACAAATACATATTATGGCAAAAATTTTAATATAATTATATGAACACATAACACCACTACAGGTGATATTGAAATTGTTTGAAGCGTAAAAATTAGAGGATTATAAAATGACATAAATTTCTACGTACCAGTTATAGTCAATCATAACGCTTTTACCACTAAAACTGAAGATTGTTGCTGGATTAAGAAAAACTCCTCCATAGAAAATATCTTGCCAAGAACGGAACAAAGTAGACCCATTTAGGTTAACCACTGGAGCATTCCAATCAGCTCTTGATACTAAGCTCTTGAGGTTCTGATAGCTGAGGATGAGAAAAAGAGAATAAATAAATTAATTTAAATCATGTGTATGCGACGCTTTTGAGGCGTTCGTGACGGATTGGTCAAAGATAACCACACACTGGGAAGAGTGGAAGGCTGTGGGGTTCATTGTTACCCAGCAATGCGACAACATTGGTTAAAAAAACCGGCCAAGTGCGAGTCGGACTCGCGCACCGAGGGTTCCGTACAAACCTGTAGGTATATGTTATAAGCAAAAGTTGCGATTTCCGATTTATGCCTTATTAAAAAAAAAACTGCTTACAAGATCATGTTCAAACCAATTTTCGCTGGTAGTTTACATGGTAATATACATCATATATTTTTTTTAGATTTATCATTCTCTTATTTTAGAAGTTACGGGGGGGGGGGGGGGGGGGCACATTTTACCACTTTGGAAGTGTCTCTCTCGCAAACTGTTCAGTTTAGAAAAAAATCATATTAGAAACCTCAATATAATTTTTTTGAAGACCTATTCATAGATACCCCACACGTATGGGTTCGACGAAAACTTTTTTTTTGAGTTTCAGTTTTAAGTATGGGGACCCCGAAAAATTGTAGATTTTTTCTATTTTTGTGTGAAATTCTTAATGCGGTTCACAGAATACATCTACTTACCAAGTTTCAACAGCATAGATCTTATAGTTTTGGAGAAAAGTGGCTGTGACATACGGACGGACGGACAGACAGACAGATAGACATGACGAATCTATAAGGGTTCCGTTTTTGCCATTTGGCTACGGAACCCTAAAAAGTGTATAATTCGGTCATGGTGGCCAATCTCAGCACAGGTTCACTTCCTCTTCCATCACTATCATATTTCGACGGGACGGCAACCCGTCAGACCTTTAAACGTCTTTGGAGGACGAGCGCGCGCTTCATCCACGGTTGAAGCGCGTGGATTACATCCATGTAGACGGTGGATTACATCCAACCGAGGAAAGTAATTGTGCTACGGCAGGCAGCGCGTGCAAAGTGTCTTGCACGTCCAATTATTAATTTAATGTTAGTATCGGTATACGATGTATAATTTCCAATAAAAAGAATTTATAGTTCCTTTAACCAGCACTTCATCCATTTTCTTTTCTTTCCTTGTATTTCCGTCTTCAATTGCGCACAAAACATGGACCGGAGAGAGGTCTGGCAAATTAATTGCTGGCTGGATTTCTTAAGTTATACTATACACTAGTATACATATTTAACTATAATTAAGCATAGTTATAATGAAGTAAACAGTGAGATTAGATACTAATCTTATCGACCAATATTGTCTCTACAGCAGGGACATAGGCCTCCTCACTGAAGGGGAGTTAGCCATGTGGATACAGTGATGGTGGGTGAATGTCTTCGATTTTTTGGTACTGGTACATGTTGATTTTCTTACGATAAATTCTTTAACGGTTTTGAGAGCAGTGATGATCTCATCCTCATCATCATAATATCAGCCAAAAGACCATAGCTGGACATAACCCTACCCCAAGTATCACCACAACAACCAGTCCTGTGCGTCGCGCATCCATCGGCATCCCACGAACGTTGCAGTTTTCGGTAAGCGGTCGGCACTCTAGAACATTTTGGCCCCATCGACCATCGTGGCTAAATAAAAACAGCCGCACAGGTAGATGCCATGGACTGAAGATATGAGAGACGGTAAACTGATACTAAAAAAAGGTATCTCCTCCTCTGGTAACATAATATTGAGGAGCACGTGGCTAAATAACAACAGCCGCATGGGTCGATCTTCAAGGTCAAGCAACGCTTACCAAGGTTGGTCTGTGGATGGGTGACCATTTTAATACACCGAGTTTCCTCCGTGCCTCGAAAAGCACGTTGAGCCGTTGGTTCCAGCTGTCATTTGTCGATCTTTGGCAGTCGTTACGGATAGTCAGAAGCCAGTAAAATCTGACTCCAGTCTTGCCATGAAGTACCGTGTTACCCAGTCAATGGGCTGTGGAGGTCGGGTAGGCAGCTGCTCCACGTAAAATATTGATATTCAGCTGAATCCGGTTTGACTGGAAGCCGATCCCAATATAGTTGGGAAAAGTCTTCGCAGGTGATGACCGTTAGGGTAACCTTGTATGGGACACTGGATAACATCCATGTGGAAGGCCTTTAAATGGCATTGTCACTGTCATATCTGGAGTAGTTACATGGACCGGGAACACAGATGGTCTGTCTTAGTGGGAAGGGGCTCTGAGTGTCTCGTTGTTGTCTTATATTTTGACATTCGCAAACACTAATTTCATGTCCAGTCAAATACTGTCTCCATCTCAGGTTGCCTGGAAGAGATCGCGAAATGCGATAAGGCCGCCCATTGTATGTATTTTAGTTCTAAGTTTCCTATTGTATTTAATTTTTGGTGTACAATAAAGTATATAATAAATAAATAAATAAATAAATAAAAACACTAATTATGTATCGCACGCACTTATAGCTATCGCTCTGAGTAACGAACCCCATACCGTATAACCACTGTGACTATCCGTCAATCCTAATAAACAAAATACTTATTTAACTTGTTTCAAAACGTTTCACATGTTGCCAGGCACTTGGACGGATCATAAATTGTCCCTTTGAGCCTGCCACTTAATTTCGAGAATCACAAAATATGTTAAGTATCTGCTTTTGAAATGTGTAGCATGAGATTTGGTACTCAGCAAATCAATCAATCTTTGTTTTAATGGGAAACAACCGCTCCAAGTACCAAACGTTATTCGAATGCAATATTTTACGTTAGATGAAATGCGACCTTCTTCACAAACCTCAGAGTCGATATCAGAATAGCCGAATAACTCAGACGATTTGTACGTTCCTAGAGCAAAAACATTTAGTTACTTAAGTGTGACCGACCCTTGCGACAATTGAGAAATAGATAAAAAAATATTCGAAAGTTTCGAGAAAAGGTACGAGAGGGGCGACGGGGGATGAGATGTTGGGCTGAGAGGAAGTGGAGTAGGGACAGTCAGTGGACGGACGCGAAGGTGCACGCTTGGTGGGAAGAGCGGTGTGGGTGACGCATCTGGTAACTTGTGAGCAGATTTCTGTAAGTGAGTTGCGATCTATTCTTGCATTTCGGACCCTGGTAAGTGATAACTTTAAATTAAGTATCATAAGGGTAGTATAGTTATCGTTAGGGTACTAATGTTGTTTCCGCAGATTGGCTAGCAGCAGGCTTCCAACATGATCACAGGGCAAGTGGTCGATGTCTTGAGCGGTGAGACCTACTGTAGATTTAGATTGTACCTAAGTTATTCTGGCGCTGATATGCGAATAGTATGTATGGCGTGTGGGTGTTAGGGATGGATGTATTTTTGGATTGAGACAAGGTTATGTGAGGCTAGTATTAAAGTAAGCAGAGTGTAAGGCCCGTGCGTGATAGTTCGCGTGAATCTTAGTGATGGTGTGGAAGAACGGATAGGGCGAGTGATGTATGCATAATCCTTCCTTATCTCCTTCTATGACTTAAATGAGGTAGTCAACACCTGTGTTTGGTTTTAGGGACTCGGAGAAAGCCTTTCTATAGGGTGTGCTTATGACCCAGCATCAGACTATGCGACAATGACTATATAACCTGACTCATGACAAACCCTACCAAGTCACCGCTTAGGAAAGGCTGAACCGAGTAGTACTCGCAACCAGTTAGGGCACGTTTGAACTATAATAGTCTCTTGAGAGTGTGTAACAGTTAGTCATACCAACCAAACATTAGTAGAGATTGCCTCTCCCTAGGACTGACTGAGAGCAGTTAATACTTTGCACTGTTTCTGAAAAATGCACACTTCCATTGGAGGGGGGTAGGCTTCACCAAGTACGGGTTGAACTGAATTGATAGTTGTCCTAATGGACGATAGGGACTGTATCGTATCTCGCTAAATCACAACCGGCCCCCGAGGCCTCTCACTGATATAAAAAAAATAATATTTAGCGAAATACATATTTTGGAAGCCTAGATGGAACGCTCGCTGCCAGACGTGGCAACGGTTGCTGCAGTACTCTATGTGCTTCCCCAAAATGGGTTAGATTAAGGAAGTGCGAGGTGACGATTTTATAACCACTTCGGCGTATAGCGAATCAGTGTAATGTATTCTGCAAACGACTGACGATGCGGTACGCTTGTGCTAAGTTAACAATTGTATTGTCTCGGTACAGGGCTGTAGGCCGATTTAAGGGGCTAATTTACATAGCGCGCGCCCAGTGTTCCTGGAAACTTGTCTCACTTAATAGCAGAGGTACTTCACAGTCCTCGGCCTTAGGATTAAGTAAGACATGCTTGAGTATAGGGAACGTGTACAGTTGTGACCGCAGCAGGTCCTCTCTAGGCCTATGCGCAATAGGATCAACGGCACACGTACGACTAGTTGGCTGTTGTAAAACAGTCTCATGTCACTGGAGTGGGGACCTTAGACTATTGCGAAGTAGTTTATTAACGTAATTCGAAATAATGTTTAGCCAAGCAAGCGTTACGTATCATTCTCCTTTTTGCAATCCTCTTGTCTTCTTAGCTTCATACTCTGTAATTTCATATTTGTTCCATGACCATTTACTATTTTGTTGATGTATTACTAACCGTGAATTCCCAATATTAACTTCACCTAGTATCCCCTCCTTGTCCTGCACCTAAATGGACGGACAAGGCAGTAGTTCTGGGAATTCATTTCGAATAATCGGCGGGAGGATGTCCAGTCTGGTCTGAGTCCTACGGGGACACGCGTCGGTTGGGGCGTGTCTCTCCCCCTACGGGGGGACCGACCTTACCTATTAGAGTAATTTAGGAAAAACGAAAATTTTATCAGCCTGGGGTAACTTAGGAACAGTCACACCACGTATGTCTGAAAATGACTTAAAGCGAGGTCAATTTAAAAAAAAATGGGTTAATGTTGTTACATTTACCTTGTTGCCAAGAACGGTTTGAAAGTCGTTCTGATTTTGTGCTTCATTGCCTGGCTGTGACACAGACGTTCTGCTGCTTCCCGTCCCGTCAGATGTATTTCGTATACCATATTACCTGAATATGGTCTGTCAAGTGCTACCATTCGTATCTAGAAAGGGCAGAATTAGAGTAAAAAGCAAGAGATTTCAGTTCATTTGGGACTGGACTATGAGATCAACAATTAATTATAAAATATATACACGGGGACAAAAATGGACACTTTAGGAGAGTCATAATAGGTATTAATACGTTGTGTGAAATGTCCAAGGATATTATATTATATTATTATATTATATTAAATTACATATTTTTTTTATTTTTACTTTCTCGGGTCCCTGAGACCCGGTCCTTTGGTAGGCGTACGAGGGGCCAAAACCAGCTCGCAGAGGCCCCGTTAGACATTTCAAATGTAATGGGGCACCAACCGGCGATTATCCCTGTATGCACTGAAAGTATTCCCAAGGACAATCCCCGGTTGGAGCAGTACTATTGCAGAATAATTATGGAATTATTATTATTAATCACACAAAAATATGTCAAATTTAATTTTCATCTTTTTATGTAATAATACATCTTTGCTTCATTTACCGATTTAACAGAATTCCAATACAGGCATACGTTTGATCACTATCTCACCTGATGGTAAGCGATGATGCGGTCTAAGATGGAGCACGCTTGCCTAGAAATAACCTATTCACTCTTGACTTAAAGACTCCCAGGTTGTAGCTAACAGGAAACACAGACTCCGGCAAGGAGTTTCACTCTTTTGCTGTACGCACGTGTTCCCAATACGTTTTGAGCGTATGAGTGGAACAACAAAATACGAATGGAATAAATGCAGGTACTTACAACTTTTTGCTTCTCTTCTTTATCTTTATATTGTGGCAAATTCGGCTTAGGTGTTTCAATTTCAGGACTGATAGTAGTCGTTGGAGGCCGTGGTGGTGGTCTACGTGTGGTGGTTGGTGGCGGTGGTGGTGGTCTACGTGTGGTGGTTGGTGGTGGTGGCCGTGGTTTGGCAGTGGTTGTCGTTGTGGTGGTAGTCGAGGTCGTAGTAGTGGTACGAGTGTCCAACATTGAAGCCATCTGCGAATAGTTAGATAGAAATAAATAAATCCAATCAAAATCAATAGAGTAAATCCTTAATATCCCTTAGTAGATACTCGAACAATAAACTGTGATCCGTTTTTTATTACCAAATAATGTAAAGCATTACGATAGAAGTCGATTCAGTATAGGTTTGTCTTTATTCCTGCATTTGGTTATTAGGAAAGTAAAAAAATATGTGGGGTCAATGACCTTTATTGTACATTTATCTGGCGTCCAGTACAGTATAGGAACTGCAGTAACTGAACGTAACATCAAATTTTGACGACACGGTTGGCGCAGTGGTTGAGCGATTGACTGCTGCGCAGCATGTCGCGGGTTCGATTCCCGCACGGAACAAATATTTGTACGACCTACAACAATTCTGGGTGTTTTTCTATCTATAATATTATTATGTATGTATTTACAAAAAAAAATGTATATAAGTAGTTTATCAGCCATCTCGTTACCATAACACAAGCATTAGGTTGCTTAGCTTGGGACTATATGGCGTTGTGTGAAATGTCCAAGGATATTATATTATTATAGTATATTAATCAATATGAGATCCCAATAAAGTTAATGGAAATTATGGACAACTTTTAACGGAGCGTTCTAAACGTCTAGCAACTAAAGCCACAGTTATGCTTCCAGAGAGTAGGTACCTTTTATAAAAATACTAGGTTGGTAAAGGACGTGCGATTTGCTAATATTTTACAACGGACGGGAGCAATACTTAAAATTGTCAATTTTTGAGAAAAATGTACCATCTTTGAAGGGCCATTATCTTGGTCCCTATAAGTTTCATAGAACTGCAGTTGCTGAATGTTACGTGTTGAAAATACATTATTTATAATATAATAGAGCAAAAAATCATAAAAGTCGCAGTTTATCGGGTGCTGCGCAGCTCGCAGCTTTTCGAAGTTTCAAATTTGAATTCACTTAAAAAACTGATGAATACAGCATATAAAAAATGCAGAAGTACATCGTGCTTTGCGATTTTAATGTTAATTTCCGCTGGGCTAGTTACACTTTTTATTACTCAAGAACGTCTAGAGTTTAGACGGATTTTGAAGATGGTTTGTTAGATTTGTCTTTGCCTCGAATAGCAGAATAACAATCCAATATTACCAATGTTTCAATAGTTAAAAATTGGAAAGTTTTAATGAAACAAAAATGCACAGAAATAATTTTCTCATAACTTCGTGAATTCGAATACAACGCCATTTCTGATACATAACAAATACAACACACGGCAAAAAATAATTTTATGGCGGTACAAAGTACGCTGAGACTACTATACTCAACTACAATATGAAAAAGTATAACGTATTCAAAATCAATAATACTATTTACCTCAACATATCGCCAGCCGTTTTCAACCCGGAGAAGCAATATTTTCTCTAGTAAAACGTATGCCAAGGTACCCAGCTCTGTTTGCTCCGTTCGCTGCAAAAGGAAACCAATTATGTACATATATTTACCTATTGTTCAAGGTAATGGAACTGTTCAGGAAGAAATATTTCGCTTTGAATAGTTTTCTAGTTTTCATATGCTTGCCTTTAGCTTTGCATTCGCTTGGTTTGATTTTTATTTTTGTTTGGTATGCTGCAAGAGTAAATTAATACTTCTAACTGGAAGACAATTTAAACCAGGACAATTAATTAAAAAAAAACAGCAGGCGGCGGTACAAGGATAATTTCACTATTCAGTATATTTACGAATTATTAAAAAATAAAGACCTTACCTTTAGTAGACCTCGTTTAGTTCTAAAGACAACAGTATTCAATGTGTACCAGTCATCATCGTCAAATGCATCACCTAAAATCAAAACATTGAATAAATACGATATTGAACTGTCTCGCTTTTTGATTGTTTTTAATATACACATTAACATAGTATGAATGATTTTTGTTCAGCTGCAATTTGATTTCATGTTAAAATTCTTTCTTACGAATAATATTCGTCTTGCTATTTGCAAAACCTAATTCAATATTAATAGATTTTTTTTTAATATAGGTATGTCGTGGATAAAGATATCATTTAATAATTAGTTGCTGATTTGAGTATTGTAGTAGTGGGTAGTGGTAAACGCCGTGACGTCAGTTGACAGTTGTAATGGCGGCACGTGGACAGAGTCGTATTGGAGAGTGGGACTTTGCCGAGCGCACTTTGGCTCGAGACACCGACTAGGACACTCGTCCAGACCGAAACTGTCGGTTTACCTATTTTAATTAAATTAAACAGACTTATTTAATAATGTTATAAATGCGAGTTCTTCTAACTCAAAAGACAGATGTGTTGCTATGGAGTTTGTTGGCCACTTCTAATCTTCTGCATAGCTAAAACACTAGGATGTGGTAACGGGCGGGTGTTTTGGGGGACTGTCTATTTGTAAAGTACTAGCACTCAGACACAGTCAATAAAGAGAGCTTAGTACTGTATTGAGTGTTTTATTCTACAATGATCCTGATACCACCGAACCCAAACGATGATGGCGCTATCGCTCAGCCGTCGCTGACGCCTTATGGTACATAAAAAAACAACTGCAAGCATGCATCCAATTTTGAAATCATAAATCAGATATAATGTTTCTTTATCAAATAAGCCAAATAATTCAAAACTCTTCACATTCTTATTTTTTTACAAAAGTACCTTTTATCTTATCATATCCACGTGATTGGTGAGGTAAAAATTCCTGTATCATGTTTACTCCGGGTTCCCCTTTCGCTCCAACTATAGACACGCCCGGTTGGCCTGGCGGACCGGGTGGTCCCGGTGGCCCTGGTGGACCCATATCTCCCTTCGGCCCAATTACAGATCTGCCATGCTTTCCTGGAGGACCAGGCTTTCCTCGTGGACCCGGTCCACTTAATATAGGAGCTCCAGGAGACGCTTCTTTACATGTTCCCGGTGGTCCTTGCGGTCCAACTTTTCCTTGCCTGCCAGGGTCGCCTGTAAGACCTCTGTCTCCTTTGTCACCCTTTAACTGTTATAAAAGATTTTTTATAATCATAATAATATAGTAGATCTCGTTACCTTGCCCATAATACCTCTATATCATCAATATTTACAAAAATATTACCTGGTACAAATCAATCTTTGGCGTACTTCCTTTCTCACCCTTTTCTCCATTCGTGCCGTTATACCCGGAAGATCCCATGGGTCCCTAGAGCAATAAAAGTGAAAGTTGAATGAAATACAAAAAAAAGTAATTTAGAAAAATAAACAGACTATGAAACTGTTATTTATTTATTTATTAATTAATTAAAAGGCACAAGAAACAACAAGAATGACCTTCAAAAATCCAAAGAATAAGACAACGTTAATTCTTTGTTTAAACTTGGTAATCGTAGTATACGGTAAAAGTACTGTTGAATGTACCACAAACCCCGCTTACCGCAGTTAGGCTGGCACCAACCTCATATCTCAAAAAAACATTACTTAATTTTTTTCTCGTCTGAGTCGTAGTAGATACTACAATAATGATAGATCTTACCACCGGCCCCTCAAGACCACGATCTCCTTTTTGTCCTTTGGGACCAACTGGACCCTCTTCCCCGGCTTCTCCTTTGCCACCACTTGGTCCAGATTCACCTCTAGGTCCTATTTGACCCCTGTCTCCTTTGGTACCCTAAAATAAACAACAGTAAGCCAACTTTATAACTATAGTGAATTATTAAAAATGTGAGCATTCAAACCAGCCTTCACAAAACAATCTTCTCTTCAAAGTTATTCTTGAATATTATTTTTTATTCAAGTGAAGTACAAAAAAATACCTTATTAACAAAAACAAACCTTCAGTAATGCGATTTTTGATTCAGGGACTTCTCCAGCTGGACCTGGTTCACCCCGATCTCCTTTTTTTCCCAACTTTCCTTCTGGTCCGACTTCCCCTTTCGTCCCAGGAGTACCATCTTTGCCATCCCTACCCTTTGGTCCTTGTTTACCAATGGGTCCTATATCGCCCCTGTCTCCCTACAATAAAATGGCTGAATAAGATTCTTGCATAATAGGATTATTTTTACATTATGAGCTAAATGGTACAAATCGAGCTGAGGTTTCAAATTAAGGAATAATTAGCAGCTATGTTATTTGGTATTGAATTGAATTATCAAAATGACACTTAAAATGTTGAATAGGCTACATAAAGTTGTTCTTGTATAATAATTAAAGTAGTAAATAATGTGTGAAAACCAATATAGAAATATTTCCCTGGTATCAATAGGGGTTAATGAAATACCTTTTCACCTCTTTCTCCCTTATCTCCTTTGAAGCCTCTCAGTTTTTCCACTACATCTGCATCTGAAATATACAGTGCTGTGAATTAAGAGGAACGAGTTAAGCTTTAATACAGTTAAATGTTGGCATGGCTTTGTTTTTTTAGTGTGTATTTAATAACTAGCAGACCCGCACGACTTCGTCTGTGTGACATCTTTCATTAATGATCCGCTTCTGTAGCGTGATGTACAGTTATAGGTAAAGATAGATAGACACTTGAAAAAAAAAATCAATTCGAACCAGTACCTAGTTCCTGAGATTAGTGCGTCAAACAAAATAAACAAAAACTCTTCAGCTTGGTAATATTTACAGATTTAATATACTAAGAAAACATTTGGTTATCTATAGAAATCACCATGAAAGTCTCTTAGGTTCACTTGCAAAGACCACAGTTATATAATACAAAATATTTATTTTAAATTTTAGCCTCGCGTTGACACTGATTTAATATAACTATATCGTTTCCACCATCCACAAATTGCAAAACTATTTAGTCCGTCAGTTAGAGTATTGAAAAATAATGGACACGTATTTTTTGTTTTTGTAAATCAATGAATATTGATAAAGATAAAACGCATCAAAACTCGGGAGTGAGGGCTCGTGACGTCACAACCCGCTAAAAATTATGGCATGGCGTGCCGTATTGAGAATTTTAAAAGCGTCGTTACTTCGTTAACTTTGGTTCCCGTAACAACACTTAAAAATACGGGTCAAATATTTTTTGATTCTAACTGAACCTAATGAAATTTTTTCGGGACACAAGCCTATTGGGCCTTATATAAAATAATTAATAATATGATTAGATCCAGAGACATCCTGATGCGTTTTGTTGAACCGAATAATGACAATAGCAGACGCACTGTATAGACACGAAAATTCAATCGAGATATACATTAACTGTGTCTCTATCATTCCTCTCGTTATAATGAAGGATAGCAACAAAAACATATACAATACAACACAATAATACAACAATGTTGAGTCAGGATCAAAGCCAATACAGCTGATAGTAACAAAAAATGTTCAGGGATTCAATCTATTTACGTTATTACATTTTCGTGACCAGAATGCTTTGTTTGATATTGAAATTTTATTCAGGTTATAATATAAATGGAAAGTTCTAAAACAGTTATTTGATGATATGTGAGGAGATTTTTGTAGCACCTATTTGAAGATATGAAAAAAAAACTGGCCAGATGCGAGTCGGACTGTCTGTCTGTCTGTCTGTCTGTCTGTGTAGTGTATGTGAGACTGTTTAATTTTAAGACCTTATATGTACCATATACTCAGAAATAAATGATCATTCATTCATTCATTCACACGAAGGGTTCCGTACTATAAACCGAAAAAACACGTTTCTTGTTTTTTTACTCATTTATTTATTATTATCTGTTTTCATAGCGACATTATAAATGCACACTATGAAAATTTAAACTGTCTATCTATTACGGTTCTTGAGATACAGCCCGCTGAAAAATAAACGTATGGATGGAGGGATGGACGGAGAGCGGAAGCTTTATAATAGGGTTCCGTTGGTTATCCTTTGGGTACGGAACCCTAAACTATATACTATATTATATTTTAACAAAAAATCCAATTCATGAATAGACTTAGAACTTACTTTTCGCGTCTAAGACTGAAGCTAAAGATGCTGGTAATCCAGCTAGACCAGGTGCACCTTTGTCTCCTCTATCACCTGGAAAAAGAACATAAGCTATGAACTAAATACTAAAAGATGAGGAGCAACAGTCTACCCAGCAGACCTCCACAACTCTTTAATAAGGTAACACGATACTTCTTGGCAAGACTGGAGTCAGATTTACTGGCTTCTAACAGTCCGTAACGACTGCCAAGGTCTTCAAATGACAGCCGGGAGTAACGGTTTAACGTGATGTCCGAGGCACGAAGGAAATTCGGTATATTAACATGGTAACCAATCTATAGAACGACCTGGGCAATCGCTGCTTAACCTTGAAGATCGATTCACACGGCTGTTATTATTTAGCTACAAGTTCCTGACGAACGAATGATATAATTTCGATTTACATAATTTTCACTTCTTATAATCATCGATTGTTTAAACATGATCAAAAGTGTAATGTAGTTGATTATATAGTGTTGTGCAGCATATTGTATTTTTATAATTTTATCGCATTTTAATTCGACTAAACCACGGTCCTGACCAAGGAAAGTAGACGAAGCCACACTGCATGTGGCTCCGATATCTATCTACCTTCAGGGTATAAAGGAACCTAACAATAATGGTATCATGAGATATAGATAGAAAAAGTGTTGTTCAAACTAATTTTATCAAATGAAGTAAACTTTATATCATTTGAGCGTTACAGCTTTTAAAAATAGTCCAAATCCTAACTATGATATTATAAATGCGAAAGTAACTCTGTCTGTCTGTATGTCTGTCTCTTCTTCATGCCTACACCATTAAATTAATTTGGATGAAATTTTGTACAAAGATAGTTTGAAACCCGAGAAAAGACGTATGATAGTTTTTATTCGGGAATTCCCACGGGTATGCGAAATATGACGGTAAATAGGTTACAAACATTCAGGGAGTATGCCCTAGGAATCAAGCGAGCGAAGCCGCTGGAACACGCTAGTATCTAATAGATATTTGCTCTCGTGTAATGATGTAACGTTCATTTAAACCCTGCAAACAGAAACAGGGCTTCGTCGAAATTATATAATTCGTTCTTATAATAAAAATACTGAGACGAAATATTACATACCCATAAGCGGCATCCTGCTATAGTACATGTATCTATCAACCAATATAAGTAATATGACATATTGTTGTCTAGTCACATTACAAAAATATGTAATTATAGCAGCTAATGCCCGCGTCTTCGTCCGCTTGACTAATTATCTACTTAAACCTTCCTCGAAAACTATTCTATCCATTGGTGAAAACAGCATGAAAATCAGTGCAGCAGTTTTTGAGTTTATCGCGAACAGACAAACGCGGTGGAGGACTTTGTTTTATAATATGTAGTGATAGTGATATTAAAAGTTTCGTACCTTTTTGACCTCTGTCTCCTGGCCATCCACGATGACCTGGGTTGCCCGGTACTCCATTCTCTCCTGCCTGACCATTACTGCCTTTTTCGCCTCTTGGTCCCTGAGGTCCTATGTGGCCCTGTAATGTATATGTTGTGGATAAAGATATCATTTAATAATTAGTTGCTGATTGGAGTATTGTAGTAGTGGGTAGTGGTAAACGCCGTGACGTCAGTTGACAGTTGTAATGGCGGCACGTGGACAGAGTCGTATTGGATAGTGGGGACTTTGCCGAGCGCACTTTGGCTCGAGACACCGACGACACTGTCGGTTTACCTATTTCAATTATATTAAACAGACTTATTTAATAATGTTATAAATGAGATTTCTTCTAACTCAACAGACAGATGTGTTGCTGTGGAGTTTGTTGGCCGCTTCTTTTCCACAGCTAAAACACTAAGAAGTGGTAACGGGCGGGCGTTTTGGGGGACTGCCTATTTGTAAGTTTTGACGTTTAAAAGTACTAGCACTCAGTCACAGTTAATAAAGAGAGCTTAGTACTGTATTGAGTGTTTTATTCTACAATGATCCTGATGCCACCGAACCCAAACGATGATGGCGCTATCGCTCAGCCGTCGCTGACGCCTTCGTATACATACCATCTACATTAATACTAATATTTTTAGTGATTTAGTAACACTTTTGTTACTTCTTCAATGGACCATAGGATACTTTAACCCCAGGAATATAATCCCAGGAATTATTAATTTGTAGTCAACTCCTAACTATTGCCTGTGCTATATTTTTTTTAGGTTGGTTTTATTTTCATTATTGTCAAAATTAATTTGTTTTATTAATTGGTTGTCAACTGCCACACACAGTCACTACTTTTTAAACCACCACCTTTATAATTAATTTAATTTCATTTAAATAAGTCATTAAAAAAATATACAACTTAACCAACAACTATGATTTCAAAATTGAAATGTAAAATAATGATCTATTGTTTTTATGTTTCATGCAATGTCTAAGTGTTAAAGTTGTGTACTGTAATATTGTAAGTGACATATTTAAAAACCCAAAATAGAGCAATGTACAAATTTATGTAAAATGTTTTGTAAATAATATGTAGTTGGTGTTCCTCAATAAGTAAATAAATCTTCCCTTTAGATACTTTTAGACTTTCAAGCGGGCACAGTCGCTGAAAGAAACTAGCTTATGTATGTTTCGAAAACATGGTCATATGATTATTTTTATCAGGGTTTTTAATTATGGTGCTGATTCTTACCTCAACGCCTTTTTCTCCCTTTGGTCCAGTGTCCCCTCTAGAACCTTTTTCTCCTTGAACTCCTTTTTCACCTGTCTTGCCTGGAGGTCCAACGGGCCCATCTTCACCCTTTTTCCCATGTATCACAACGGTTCGATTTCTTATCGCCTCGTCTGTTTCCTGTCAAAGTTACTTCTGAGATTTTTGTCTGGTCTAAATTTTAAAATAAATAAAAAATCTGTCTTGCTACATTATTTTGACTTAGATGATAATGACTGCATAATCGAAAAAGTAATGCTGAGATGGAAATAGGTTATATAGCAAAGAAATAATCACCAAATGTATTGCACCCGGTGGTCCTTGTGGTCCCGTTTGTCCCTTTTCACCAGGTATTCCAGGCTTGCCATCTTTTCCGGGTTCTCCTTTAGGACCAATATCTCCATCTCTGCCCGGTGCTCCATCATCTCCTCTTGGTCCTTTTGCTCCTTTGATACCTTCTGGTCCTCTGAGGCCTTGAAGCCCATCTTTTCCCTGTGTTTCAAATAACAGCATTAAAATATTCTTGTTCAATTTTTTAGTTTTTAGAAGTAAACATTTATACCGCGTGTATATGACATCGACGCACAAACGATTTCCATGGGTCCGGGGCATGATTCTGGACACCTTAGACTTTTTTTCATTTTTTTCAAGGGTTTTTTTACTTTAGACTGCTAACCCAATGAGATTTTTAATAAAAAAATAATTAACTAACTAATTTCACTAAAAATAGCAATCTGAATTAAACCACAAATAGAATCAGCTCAGCTGAGTTGATACCTATTTGTGGTACTCTTGAAAAAAATTAAAAAATTAAAAAAGGACCGACGAAAAATTCCAACACTGGGGTGTCCAGAATCATGCCCTGGACCCATGGAAATCGTTTGTGCGTCGATGTCAGATACACACGGTATAACAACAAGCACTTCGCACGCGACTTCATCTGCACAGATTTAGTACAAACAATTTTCACCCCTGTAAAGGTTGAATTTCCAAAAATCCCTTCCGTAGTACTCACTGCTCCCCTATATCATAAAACATTGTGCAGAATTTCACGTTTAAAGTTCCTGTGGTTTCAGCTGCGCGTTGATAATATGTCAGTCAGTCGGTTTTCCTTTCATATAAGATCCCATTTTAATATATTGACAAACGTTTAGAAATCATTAAAACCACCAAAATTCTCGGGTGTTTTAACGTAGACAACGTTAATAATAATAAAAAACGCGAGTGTAATCTACCCGCAATTTAATATTATAGGTAAATAAATCTCTTTAATCAGTGTATTTTTTTTTTGCATGGATATCTATCGTCAGACGTACCAAACGCTTTGTTAAAATTTGTTCATCTGTTTTAATGGAGCCTGTCAAAAATTTACTAGCAAATTCGCGCAACTTCGTCTGCGTCACATTTTTCATTAATGCTCCGCTCATATTGGTCGCATCGTGATGGTATATAACTTCCTCGATAGCTTTCCTCGATAAAAGGGGTTATATCTCAGAAATATTTTTTCAAATCGGACCAGTAATTCCTGAGATTGGCGCGTTCAATCAAACAAACTCTTCAGCGTATATTAGTATAGATATTAAGTTAATTAATCAGTTTTTTTGTTCATAGTATACTTACAGTTAGACCTGTTTTGCCTGGAGGGCCATCATGTCCTCGTGGCCCTCTCTCACCAGCAGGTCCTTTCATTTGGGGCATAGACAGCAATAAACTTGATACTACTTTTTCCGAACATTGACAGGCCTATTGAAAGAGGTGACATTAATATTTATTTCATAGTTTTAATTACTTTATTATTATTATTATTTTTCAAAGAGCTTTGTGGTAGTAAAGCAAAAAGACCCAAAAGGTTATGAGATTGATGCTCTTCTTATTGTACTACTAGCTGACCCGTGCAACTTCATCTATGTCACATTTTCAGTTATTTACATAAATATGTATTTGTTTTACCGTGATGATATGTAGCCTAGGGCTATCTAACACTGAAAGAGATAATTGATCAGTAACCGACTGGGGTTAAAAGTTAATAAATTTCTAAAACCGCTATTAAAAATAGGGGACGGTGGAAGGAGGTAGAAAATTTAGGATTGTAGCACATTAAATTCATATAAACGGATTTACTTAGGTTGGAGAGGCTAACATTTCGGTACATTTAAACACGACTGGGGAATTTTCTGCAAAAATAAACTGGAAAGACACTCACTCCTTCTTCTCCTTTGTCGCCTATTGGGCCTCGTAAGCCTTGTGGCCCTAGCTGACCCAGATCACCCTAAAAGAAAAAATACATAATAGTCACGAGTACAATAACAATTTAGTAAACAGGTAAAAAAATGTGCTCACTCACTTTCATTCCATCATCGCCTTTATCCCCTTTATCGCCGTTTATGCCTTTATCACCGGTGATGCCTGTTTCTCCCGTTACACCTCTCTCCCCCTTGTCTCCAGTGTCTCCCTTTTGGCCTGTTTTACCAATTTCCCCCGATTCACCTCTTTCGCCCATGTCCCCCTTTGCCCCTACTTGCCCCTTGTCCCCTCTTTCCCCATTATTTCCCATGGTGCCCTGTTCCCCTTTTGTTCCTTTATCTCCCGTGTCCCCTTTCATGCCTGTCTCCCCCTTGTCGCCAGCGATTCCCTGTTCCCCTCTCACGCCTTTGTCTCCCTGGTCACCCTTCTCTCCTCTCTCTCCTTTGTTCCCCGGGTCTCCCTTTTGTCCTCTCATTCCCATGTTTCCAGTGTCCCCTTTTAGTCCTCTCTCCCCCATGTCTCCCGTATCCCCTTTATCTCCTCTCGGCCCTTTGTCTCCCGTATCTCCCTTTTCTCCTCTCGGCCCCATCTCTCCCGCAACCCCCTTTTCTCCTATCGGTCCCGGGTTTCCTGTATCCCCCTTTTCTCCTCTCGGCCCCCGGCTTCCCATGTCCCCCTTCTCTCCTGTACTCCCCGGGTCCCCCATATCCCCTTTTTCTCCTCTTTCTCCCTTTTTGGCTAGTGCGGGTTCTGCAAAATGTAAGGTGTTTTTGTACATTTTACAAAGGCATGGTAAAGTTGAATTTTCTTGGTCAATACAGGTGAATAATCAGCTAAATTCACGATTCAGTTGATTCTTAACGCTAAGAAATGACAATGTGGCTCAGAGAGAGCTGCTGACATTTTCGGTCGGGTGTCTTGGCTAACACGTGTGTTCCGAGTTCCTTTTTTTAGTTTGTTTTCGTGTGATTGTTGTAACGTTTTGAACTTGTTGTTTGTAAGTGTGTTGTCCTTGTTTTTGTTACTAGTTTTGTATTGCGAGTACTTTTAAGTCGTTCCCTTGAACATGGAGAGGAATAAACCTCCTGATCCGGATCCTCCTGACACCCCAGCTTCCCTAACCCCCTTCCCTCCGACTCCGAACCCTCTATCTCAGTTTGCGGACGTAGTATGTCATGTCAAAGAGATGGACATGTCACCCTCTCCACAAATTACACGCAAGCGCCCTGGACAAGAAGTAAGTTCTTCCCCAACACCACCGAGCAAGCAACCAAAAAGCCAAATAGGCCGAATTAGGTACTCAGCTATGGATAAGGCTCCTTATTTAGTTCACGTATCTCTTATAGAAACGCAGGAAAACTCAGGCACCACACTATACTCCGTAAATTTTGGAAAATTCCTCTGGTTCAACAATGTTGCGAACGTTGTAAGCGATGGTGTTCATAGAGTGGGAAGGAATCGCGTATCTGTAGAGTATACATCCCCTCAGGATGCTAACTCATTTTTGACAAATACTTTACTTACTAAACATGGGTATACAGCGTCAATCCCAACATATAATATTACTAGGATGGGTGTTGTCTCCGGTGTTCCCTCAGATATTACGGAAGAAGAGGCAATTACATATTTATCTGTGCCCTCAGGATGTGGGCAAATACTTAAAGTTCGTCGTATTAACAGAAAAGTTCACAGGGAGGGAATAACAGAATGGAAACTTCTGAAACCTGTGTTATTACATTTGATGGACAAGTGTTGACAAAAAGGATCTTCTGTTTCTACACATCCCTTTCTGTCGAATCATATGTTTACCCAACAATACAGTGCCGAAAATGCTGCAGATTTGGTCATGTTGCCAATGTATGTCGTTCCAAACCACGCTGCAATAGATGTGGCCATGATCATCCCGGTGATGGTTGCAACATCTCTGAGGGCGAGACCTTTTGTGTGCTTTGTTCGGGAAATCACTATGCTAACAGCAAGTCATGCCCTGAACATGGTAGGCAGAAAGCCATTAAGACTGGCATGGCAGAGAAAAACATTTCTTATGCTGTTGCTAGCAAAGTAGTTCCAACAGCATCTAGGAATTATGCCAATGCAACTAAAACTCCGATTTCATACAAAAAAACTGTTTCCCTCCCACCTAAGTCCCACGCCCCTCTTTCCCCATCTTACAATAAAAATGCTCACCAGCAAATAATAAGTACTCCTCAACCCTCGCAGCCTAATGGCTGTGCTCTAAATAATAACAATATCCCCTCCAACAGTATAATATCCCTCATTAAACTTTTGATAAAACTTTTACCAACAATCTTTTCCGCATCTTCCAATACTTCCCAATCACCGTCCAACGGTGCCAACCAACTTATTTCTCTTCTTTTAGAAATCAAAAATGGCGTCCCGCCTAGTATTCCTCCAGTGGAATGTAAGGAGCGTGTGGCATAAGAAGCACGACCTCATTGGCTTACCCCAAGTCTTAGTTTTCGTATGCCACATTACAACATCCTCAGATGTGATAGATCCGATGGGTACGGAGGGTCAGCCCTCTTCGTAAACAATCGGGTCCCACTTTCCCCTTTATCCTTTCCCTCCCTTGATGGTAATTTGAGTATTGCAGCAGGAAGGGTTGAAGGCATTAGTGTTTTCTATTTATATTGCACACCCCCACCCTAACTTTATAAATATTTTAAAAGACATCTTTTCCAACACTCAAGGGCCTATGCTGGTTATGGGCGATTTTAACTGCCATCATTACAGATGGGGGTCAGAACGCTGTGATGCCTTTGGTATGGCTCTAGTAGACATCCTTGATGACTTAGATCTCTGTATCCTGAATAACGGTTGCCCAACTCGTAGATCGCCTCCCGGACAACATAAAAGCTGTGTAGATCTTACATTCTGTTCGGTCGAACTAGCAGCATCTGCCCTGTGGGAATGTACATCTTTGTCGCATGGTAGTGACCATTACCCTATAATCACATCTTTTAAACAAAACCTATTTAGAAAAAACTTCTCGTCCACTCCTGAAATATAACTTGTCCAAACCTGATTGGTCTAAGTATACATCATTACTGGTGGATAAAATAGATAATCTTCCAAATTTAAATTCATGTTTACCAGAACCTTCTGGTCACTGCCTTGCCCAAAATTCTTATGAGGGCTTTATAACAGCCATTACCTCAAGTGCTGATTCCTCTTTCCCACTAAAAAACAGTGCCAGGAATAAAATCCCTTCACCCCCTTGGTGGGATCCAGAATGCACTACAGTAGTTAGAGAACGAAATGAGGCCGAGACGCGTTACAATACAGATATGAGCACCACAAACCTCTTGGCATATCTTCAGTGTAACGCCAGAGCCAAACGCGTCCTTCGTAAAAAGAAACGCACGGGTTGGGTGAAATTCTGTACCTTCTTATCCCCCTCTACTCCAATCTCAATTGTTTGGAAACAAATCAATAGATTCAGGTGTGGATGTTCCCCTTCAATCACTTCACCAATAAATAAGGAAACAGCTGAACTTTTATTTGACAAAATAGCACCACAATTTGTTCCAGCTCTATCTGAATGTATAAATATACCACTGACCAATACACAAGAAGATCCTTTTGATGCTCCTTTTACACTGGATGAACTGAATGTGGTACTACAACATGTCCGGGACTCAGCCCCTGGTATTGATGGTGTGCCATACTCTTTTATCTCCCATTGTAGCATTAAGGCTAAAACATACTACCTTAATATTATAAATTTTTGCTATAGTCATGGTTGGGTTCCAGATCAGTGGAAGATACAGATTGTCATTCCTTTATTGAAACCTGGTAAACAAACAGATGACCCGAATGGCCTTAGGCCAATTGCTTTATCTAGTCCTTGCTAAACTACTAGAACATCTAATCAAGAACCGTCTGGAATGGATAGTGGAATCGAGAGATTTACTGCCGAACTACCAATTTGGTTTTAGGAAAGGGCTTAGTACAATGGATAGTGTTAGTGTCCTAGTTACGGATATACATATAGCCCTCTTCAAAAATCAATCCGTTGTTGTTGCTTTCCTCGACATCTCCTCCGCATACGATTATGTACTTCTTCCCGTACTCAGGCAAAAACTGCATCAGCTGAGTCTCCCGGCTAAGATGATACAATGCATATGTGGTCTCCTTTCTTCCCGGTCTATGGTTCTGAGAGTCCAGGGTGAGGAATTTGATAAGAGGCAGACGTGGAAGGGCCTCCCTCAAGGCTTTGTCCTCAGCCCACTGCTGTATAATTTATACACGGCTGATATTGGGTCCTGGTCCAGAAATATAAAAAACAGGTCCTGCCTAAATAATAATTGTCAGATCTTACAGTACGCCGATGACATTGCACTATACGTGACAGATCCTTCCATTGTTGACGCTGCTGCTTATCTATGCCTCTCTTTGGAGTCCTTGAACCAATGGCTTTTAAACCATGGCCTTTCACCCTCTGCCCCAAAAAGCTCGCCACTTATTTTTTCTCGGAAAAGACAGATTCCCCCAATCACAGTGAGCATTTCAGGCCAATTGATTCCTATAGCAAACAAAGCTAAATTTTTAGGCGTTTTTCTAGACTCAAAATTAACAGGTAAGTCTCATATAAATTTTCTGATTCAAAAATGTGAAAGAACTATTTCTATTTTAAAAGTACTTGCGGTTGTTTGGTGGGGAGCCCACCCCTACACCATGAAACTAGTCTACAACGCCTTATTCCGTAGCGTTCTGGACTATGGGACATTCCACCTGATCCCTTGCAATAAAAGTGCTCTGGCGGGACTGGATAGAGTACAGTCCAAATGTCTTCGCATCATCTCTGGTTGCATGAAGTCTTCCCCCGTTAACGCGTTGCAGGTCGAATGTGCCGAACCACCTCTGGCCCTAAGATGGCAATTCCTGGCCTCCCGTTTCCTGTATAGATTCGTTTCTAGATCGTCCCATCCCCTATTAACTAGATTAAATGAGCTAGACGCCTTATGCAGAAGCTCTTATTACTGGAAAAATTAAAGAAATTCCCTTAGTTCTTAAAGCATTTCGAAAAGTGCTAAATTTTGCGTGTCCGATTGTCCAATATCCGAGGCTTCCCCTATTCAACTTTTCTTACGAAACCTTATGTTTTACACCCAAAATACTCTATGACATTGGTATTTCCAAAAAATCTCCATCAGCGAATTCGACCTTCAATGCGTGGTGGGGGAGCGATGGAATGGCTTTCAACTGTTCTTCCCTGATGCCTCTAAATTAAATAATAATAATAATAATACCGGAGCTGCGTATATTATCAAAGCTCCAGAATTGTACTACAGTACAAATGCCCTAAGGAGTTTTCTGTATTCACTGGGGACTGTGTGGCTATATTAGAAGCTTGTCTTTTTATAGAATCACACACCAAAATTGCGAAAGCAGTAATTTTTACTTACGACTCCCTAAGTTGCCTCCAAGCTTTAAATCAAAGCCCTTTTAAAAGCAAACTACATAACCCCCTTATTCTAAAAATCAAAAACTCCTTACTATCCTGTGCTATCAGTCAAAGGGAGGTTCAGCTAGTTTGGATACCTAGTCATTGTGGCATCAAGGGTAATGAATGTGTTGACACTATGGCTAAAGATGCCTGCTCATCTGTAACGGCGGATCTCTCACACAACACCCACCTGAGTTATGATCTGTTGTCCCTTCCAAAATCTGATCTCCAGTGTTCATGGCAGGAACAGTGGAATATGTCCAGCAAGAAGAAAGGCAGGTTCTTTTACGCAGTCCAACCAATAGTAAAACTAAAACCATGGTTTTTTGATTTAAGAAAGGCTTCCAGAACCATCATATCAGTTATTTGTAGAATCCGTTTAGGTTTTTGTTGCCCCCCCGTTATTCTGCAAAAATTACGTATACGCGATTCCTCCCTATACGAGTGCGGTATGGGAGAAGGTACTTTAGACCACATATTCTTTGAATGTTCTAGAAACGTCCCCTCACTCGATTTATATGGCCGACTCCCCAAATTTAAAATCCCTCTTCCGATTAACTTTCCCTGCCTTTTAACGCATTCCTCTCCAGAACTGCTTGTGGCGCTGATGATTTTCATCCGTCACAACAACATCAAACTATGAGTCATACACAATGCAAAATTACTGTTTATGTGGATGTGGTATATATTAAAATACGATTATTTTAGTATTTATGTATTTCTATTTCATGTTTGTTTCAGTCCTATTCTAACCAAGAAGATGTTCAACTGTACCAACTAATCGAAGAATATAACCTCTTGTTACCGGCCAAATACGATACACACTTGTTTTCTCAATTCACTTTAGACATTGGCATAATAGTCGACATCGGCTTTACTTGCCATATAAAATATAGAATAGAATAGAGAGCTGCTGACATATGCTTAACAAAGTGTAACTTAGACTGTGCGGGCCAGGGCACGCCACGATAGTGGCGATAAGTCCCCTCTTTGAGGAGTGGCTAGAGAGGCGCCACGGCGTCCTCACCTTCCGCCTGACGCAGGTCCTCACCGGACATGGATGTTTCGGGAGGTTCCTGCACCGAATAGGGCGCAAGGAAACGCCCGGGTGTCACCACTGCGAGGATCGACCGGAGGACACGGTAGAGCACACTGTGCAGGTGTGCCCCGCTTGGGCGGCGCACCGCCGTGTCCTCGAAACGGCGATCGGCGGCGACCTATCGCGTCCGGCCCTGGTCCAAGCCATGGTCCAGAGCGAGACGGAATGGGACGCCGTTGCCTCCTTCTGCGAAGCAGTCATGCTAGCGAAGGAGGTGGCAGAGAGGGAGAGGAGACCCTCTCGTCCCGGCCGCCGTGGTAGACGCCGCGGGCGTCGGGGGACACCACCTGGTGACCTCCGGCCACCGTAGGCGCGGGCCTGTGGACGGCGAGCTATGGGTGGCTCGCCGTCCGTCCGTCTAGTGACGACAGGCCGTGTCGACGGCGCGTTAGTGTTCCACGCGCGCCTCAAAGAGAGTCAGCACACAGAGGGGCCCGAGAGGGCCGACGCCTGCCGGAGTCGCGGGATTATTCGCAAGAGACACCGTGGCTCCGGAACACAAAGGGCAATGAAGGAACATGGATGGGTTTTAGTCAGTAGAAGTCTGACACTCCCTCCCGCTACACCCAGAGCGGGAGGAGTCATTGGATGATTTCCCATACCTAAAAAAAAAAAAAAAAAAAGACTGTGCGGGCCGGGGCTGCTTTCAGGCGGCTCCTGCCCAACCTGGGGGGACCGAACGCCTCCTGCCGTAGGCTATACGCGGGGGTCGTGCGGTCCATGGCCCTTTACGGGGCCCCGGTGTGGGCGCGTTCATTGAGGCAGCGTGCTGCGAACCACGTGAACGCGCCCCAAAAGGTGGTGGCCCTCAGGATGACCCGAGGGTACCGCACGATCTCGCGCGAAGCGGCGGGTCTCCTTGCCGGATTGCCGCCATGGGATCTGGAGGCGGTGGACCTCGCGCGCCAGCATGATTGGCGCGCGGAGGTACTAACCCGGGGGGAAACTCCGCTGACGCGGCAAATTGTCGCGCAGCGGACGGACTTCCGGCGCGATCTCATGGCGTCATGGAGACGACGACTATCGCAACCCAGCGCAGGGCACGCCACAATAGTGGCGATAAGTCCCCTCTTTGAGGAGTGGCTTGAGAGGCGCCACGGCGTCCTCACCTTCCGCCTGACGCAGGTCCTCACCGGACATGGATGTTTCGGGAGGTTCCTGCACCGAATCGGGAAATGAAGGAACATGGATGGGTTTTAGTCAGTAGAAGTCTGACACTCCCTCTCGCTACACCCAGAGCGGGAGAAGTCATTGGATGATTTCCCATCCCTAAAAACAATACTGTAAAAATTGAGGTATTTGCCCCGCCATGAGGCAGTGTAAACTCGTACAAATCGCAGACATATTAAAAAAAATAGAAACAAACAACTTATTTACCTGGTGTCGCTGAAGGAGCCGTATAATCTCCGCGCTCTAGCAGTTGAACCTAGCAATAAAAAAATTAAGTTTTCATTGGAATATATTGTGACGTAGGTAGGTTATTGGTTATTTTGTTTCTTTACAACTGGTTAAAACAACACCGCAATAAGCACAAAGATTTATTAAAATAAAATAACTAAACAGCCAAATCAATTGAGTTATAATGTTGAGGTGTTAGACATTTGCACAGGTTTAGTACTTTTCTAGGGTGTAAAAAAAGAAGGAATTTTATTAAAATGTAACCATTATTGACAGTAGCTTTATGGGTTTCCTTCACAGCATGATTTAGTTAAGAGCATTTATGACGTACAACATTTCATACAAACTTTCTACAAAGTTCTTGTTTATCGAAATAAATCAACCGATTCTAATGATACTTCATACGCATAAGCAGAGTAAATAGGTTTTAAAAGTTAAAGAAACATGTTTAATATGAAAATAATTGGAAATCTTTGTGTCTATGGAAAATTTAAAATCGGCCGAATTATGCTATAACACTATTTCAGGAAAACAATCTTACTTAATTTATTAGACCGATGTCGTAAACGCTCTTAAAACCCTGAAACTTCAAATATTTCTTAGAAGTACCTATAGGTACTCACTGCTCGATTGACTTTTGTGACAAATAAGGCTAAGACTACAGGTAAGTAAGCATTTTGCCAAAGCTTTCTAAATCTACTCTTCCGCATACTCCCACAAATACCTCTAAGCTACTTTTTAAAATATTTGCACATTTTGTCTTGGTTCAAAGAATTAAAAATTTTAGGTTAAACCATGCTCTTTGTTAAGTTATACAAACATTCTATAGCGACTATAAATTCTACTAAAATATGCTCTAAGTCACTAAAAAGACTCATGTTAATAAGCAACGCACTTACGGAGTCACTGTCTGAGTCCATCTACGAACAAATTTTATTGATGTTAAAAAAATTATAAATACCACTTCAAACAAAACCAGTTTACTTATCATTAGTAATTTATAATCGATTACAAATACTCAATTTGTCACTACTTATACGCGACTCTAGGAAGTGCCTTTCTTACCAGGGCGGTAAGTCTTGACATAGTCATCGATCGCCTAGCGACCAAAATTCGATAAGGCCTCCCGCAAACAGTCAATTTCAAACGCCATCACCTTCAAATCATTGATATTGATCGTAGATCGCTTTCGAAGTCTCAGTCTTACAGAATTTTGAACGCTAGGCGATCGATAACCTTGTCGAGACCAACCGCCCAGTTTTCTGACTTGAGAATTTGATGTCAAAAACTTGTCAAACTGTAATGCCAAAGTTTGACACTGCGGAGTTGACAATTATTCAATTCAAAATTCTCATTTCGGAAACGGGATTAGCATGTGATATTACGGAGTATTAAAATTCGTTTAAGTAAGTGTCGGCTAGTAGGTAGGTATACCAACTGTTTAAACCTACGGATAAATTTTAATTTATAGTAGAAATACCATTTCTTGAATGTCTGGTTAGTCGGTACAGAGAATAAATATACTAAATAAAATATTTTTTTAATTATAAATAAATTACTTAAATTCACTATTGTATGTACACTTAAAGCTAGCCAATTCTTAAATTAAATACAAGTTTTTAAAAGCCAGGACGAATTTACCTCATTGCCATTAATTTGCCAAATTAAAAATAAATTTGGAAAAATGTATTCTCAAATCTTTTTAACGCCATATTGTGTGTTTTTTAAATAATTAATATAAAAAGAGCATAAATTAGATATAAATATCAATGCATAGATTAAGGTGATTACAAAGTAATTGCTAAAAAAATAATAATTATTGTACATTATGATTATCATAATAATTATTATGTATTAATGAGATTAACAAAATAAAATGTTGTAAAATTTTCGTAGTAGCTTTAAAAGCTACTGTTGAGAATTGTTTTACGTTAAAAAGATTCTAAATAGTTAGAACATTGAGTTTCAAAAAGAACAGCAGCAGAAAGCGACAAGAATTTGAATGTATTTAAATATAATACTAACTATTTCTGAAACATTTTTACCCTGAAATGTCAAAAAATATATTAAAGATGGAACAAATGTAATGAAAAATAAGATTATTTGTTACTATTTAATTGATAACTACCTTGTTGCAAGCATTCTCTAATGATCTTTCGTCAGCATTAGTAATCAGGGTTATTTCTTCAATGAGCCCCTGAAACAAAAGAAACACATGTTTAAAACAGTCGTCTGTTTAAAAATTGTCTATATCAAGCGTACACGTTAAGAGTGCCTGTCCATTTCAGTGAGTGAGGCGGCGGTGCGGATAAACGGATAAATTTTAACCAATGGAATTGCACAAATCTCCGCACTACGTGACTTACATTTTGTGCAATAAAATTGGTTAATATTTCTCCGTTTCTCCGCTCCGCTACTTTACACACTTTCTTCGAAATTACACAAAGGTATTTAATTTTCGAAAGTGTAGTACTAAGAAAAAGATAACCATTTTTATATTTTTGGTTCCAAATTTGATGGCAAATCATCAAATGACTCCAACCACTCTGAACCGGAAAAGAGTGTCAGACTGTTACTGACTAAAACCCATCCGTGTTCCTCCAAGTGCCCTTTGTGTTTCAGGGCCGCGGTGACTCTTTCGAACAAATTCCGTAACAGACTCATGAGGGTCTAGCCAGCCAGTAATGTAGCCTTAAGTTAGGTATCGTTACCTCCGGATGCCCACATTGTCGTGGAGGGCATCCGGGTGGAGGTTAAGGCCCAGATGTAATATCTGGGCCTGATATTGGACAGCAGGTGGCGCTTCGGCCCGCACTTCAATGGGCTGTCGACGCGCCTGCTTTAGGCCGCCGACTCATGTCGTGGCTCCTCCCGAACCTGGGGGGCCCAGTGCACGATGCCGGCGCTTGTATGCCGGCATCCTGCGGAGCATGGCCCTATACGGGGCCCCAATCTGGGCGGACTCCCTCAATAGGAGGGAGAATGTGACAGCCATCCGCAGGCCACAAAGGGCCATTGCACAGCGGGTGGCGAGGGTCTACCTTTCGGTAGGCTTTTCGGCGGCGTGCGCTCTGGCGGACACCCCTCCTTGAGAGTTGGAGGCGTGGGTGCTTGCCAGGGTGTACGAATGGACGGCGCGCCGAAAAGCGCTCGGGGAGCTGTCGCGGAGGAGCGGGAGGCAGTGCGGAGGGAGGCGGGGAATGCCATCATCGTCCATTGGACGGAGGACCTCGCCTCCGCCACCTTTGGTCGCCGTACTCTGGACGCGCTCGGTCCAGTCTTGCGAGACTGGCTCGAGCGGCCACACCGCTTCCTCTCACCGTTTAAAAAATAAACTCACTCTCTCCCTTAAGGATGCCTGTCCATTACATCAGAGCGAGGCAGTGGAGCGGAGAAACGGAGAAATTTTAACCAATAGAATTGCGTAAAGTCTTCGCATCACGTGAGTCACTGAAATTTTGACTGATATGATTGTTTGATATTCCTCCGTTTCTCCGCTCCGCCGTGCTGCCTCGCTCCGCGCAAATTGACAGTCACCTTATGGTGTAAAGAGTGTTTAAACTCACTCATTCTCAGTAAATAAAATTATACACGGGTATCGATACTTTAGTACAACCTTAGGTTACGTGTAAAGAGATATTTTCCATGCCAACGTCAGACGTATTTGTTTCCCTAGAAGATTAAAAATATGATGGGAGTCAGTACGCTTTTGTGAGGCGGGTAGATCGAGATTTTTAATGAAACTGACGTAGAAAATGTTCGCTTTCCATCGACGCCGTTAGCTATGAGATAGAAAACATTTTAGTGAATTTTTAACGGTGAATTTTGAAGACAGGTGGAATGGACATTTTTGCAAAAGCGCTGCTGGATTATTCTGGGAATGCATTTGAAAATGGTATTGATTTTTCTTACTTGAAGTGAAACTAGAGGATGTTTATTTTATATGTTATGCAGGTTGAAAAAAAAAATATATATATATATATAAAAAAAAATAATTTCTGTTCAAGAACGGCTGGGCCGATTTCGGTAACTCTTTTTTGTTTAGTTTGCCTGAATAAAGGGATGGTTTAAAAGCAAAAAAAACAGCAGTTGATGGGAGCCAAGCCGCGGGGGACAGCTAGTATCGGAATAAAAATGAATAATTGTGAAGTTTCCCTTGTAGTGTGTAGTATTATATTATATTGGTTAGTTTCGCTGTTTATTCCATTTAAAGCAATTCTTTTTTATTGAAATTATGGGCGAACTGTTTAATCCATAATATTAACCAATGACAAAAAAATTATGGGCACCTAAACTTCGTTCAATTTTTATCTTGTTAAATAAATTATTACTACTAGTTAATTACTATCAGTTAATCAGAAATTCATTTTACCGAGTTTTTTATCACAATTTTAACCATCGGTTAACCGTTTTGACAGCAGAACAACCTACTGATCTAGATCAGCTGCAGCATTAGCACTCAGGACCATCGTTGTCGCGTTGTTGTATCGTACCTCTGTCTGTGGTCTTATAATATACCAACGTCACAAATCATCTTGAAAAAACTATCACGTATCGAAACCACATTGAACTGAACAGCAAACTCGCAAAATGTTTAAGCCATTTCTTTCTAAAAGTTTTCTGTATGATCTTGTGTCAGAGCATAGTTCAACTTTGGACCTCAATTTATCCTAACATTTGAACTAATGTAACATTTCTTCTTTTCTTTTCTTTTCTTTTCTGTTTTTTTTTTTTTGTAAAAGTTAAGTGTACTCATTGTTGAAGAGCCAAATAAATAAATAAATAAATAAATAAATAAATGGGCAAACTCAGAACATTTTTACGAGCACTAAAAACAAACGTAGACTGAATTTAATGTTTCAATCATCATCATCATTCGAAAGTCCTATTCCTACCTCGGCCAAGCTTTCTCTCACACATCTGCTAAGAAACCAGCCAGCAGTGAAGTTCAAATTAGAAAAAAAGAAAGAAAAAGAGTTTATTTGCGCCAAACATGAGGCATACCAAAAAAAAAAAAAACTCTGCCAACGTCTGTGTTCTCGTCCACATATAACCCGTCTGCCTTCAAAGCAAGAGAAAACAAGCATCTTCTGGGCAAGCTCACTCCATCATAGTCCTCATCCATCGCTTTCTATTAGGCGTGATTGTGGTCAAGAGCAAGCCCATTACATAATAAAAAATTAACAAAATTACAATTAAAAAAAGGGCCGTTTTGCGCGAATGTGATGCATATCTTCCCAATATGCGTCACATTCGCGCAAAACGGCCATCCCTCAGCATAGGTATTGTGCCGGGACTCATGTGCGAGAACAGAACAACAGCGCTGGGGGGCTACTCTCTAAGCCCGAAGTTCGTAGTTTCAGGCTTAGGTAGTTGCGGGCGTATTCTGCTCCGTATTACCTAACTAATAAGAATTAATGTCAACACGGTTGGAAGTCGCTGTGAAATCGTGTTCTCATTCATTTTTGGTTCGGGTTTGGAAATAATCGTAAGTCCGTAATTAATATGGAGTAGAATACGCCCGCAACCAAGCCCGAAACTACGGACATCGGGCTTAGAGAGTAGCCCCCCTGGTTTTCAGCTACAGCCGATTTCATTCCATCTATTCACAGCATGTGATCCACCTTGCGCACAGGGTGACAGAATGTTCTACAAACAGATACACCTCATGTTGCGCTCGAATTAGTTCCCAACTTGCTGATGAGTACCGATTGCTGTTACTCGCATGTGACTACAACTTGACACAAGTTCGTTAGAAACATAATTAATTTCTGATTAAAGTGAAGACACTGGAATAGTGTGGCGTTGATTTTGGCGTAAGCTTTGTAGGTTTTTCGTAGTTTGGAGTTTGATTTAATATTTTGAAGTAGTTTTTTTTTGGAAGTGATCGCGAAATGCGATAAGGCCGCCCATTGTGTGTGTTTTAGTTTTAATTTTTCCTTTTGTGTTTATTTTTGATGTGCAATAAAGTATATAATAAATAAGTAAATATTGTTGAACATAAAAATTATGAAAATGCCAGTGTCTGTCTTCCCTTCCGGGTGGAAGGGAAGAAAGCAGATGGGTATCTGCCTGCAAAGCAAGAGTGAACAGGCATCTTTTGAGCAAGCTCGGTCCGTCGTCAGTACGTTACAGAATAGAATAGAATAAAATATTTATTGCCGCTATAACAACAAATAATAAAAATTAAGGTTAAGGGTACGGAACCCTTCGTGCGCCAGTCGGACTCGCACTTGGCCTATATAATGTATTTATTAAACCTTTATCAAACTTAAAGACACTGAATAAAAACATAATCCTATTTTTGTTTTTGTGCAGTCAGTAAAAACAATCTAGGTGCCTAGGTGGCTGCCAGGTAATCACTTGACGAGGTAATTATCTATTAAAAATGCTACTCAAATGCCCATGAATTTCTATGGTTATAAAATATTTTATGAGTTATAGAACTCATTAACAAAACCAATTTTAGTTGAAGTACCTATTTTCGAGTTTGTATCCATCTGAGTGCTAATTCTACTAAATTTAAAACAACGTTCGCATGTCAGTCGCAATCTGTCAAAAATGTATGGGAATTGAGGCATGCGAATGCAAATGTTGCTTAAAAAGTATTAGAAATTGCCCTCAGATGTATATTGCTAAATAAGGAAGCATTTTGAGCAACCAGTTTGAAGGCAAAAGAAGAGAGTCGCATTTGTCCCCATTTACTGAAAACTAATGCCACATACTCCTAGACAAAATCCTTTATTTCAGACCGCAATTATTCTTAAGCTAAATTAACTTGTTTTTCTTAGCGTAACTTAGTCTAATGGGAAATATTTTGATAACCTTTATGAGAATTAATTCTAACATTTCAACCATGTACGTAGAATTTTTGGATATAGAAATAACGTATTCGCAAGTATAATGAAAATTGTTATTTTACCAAAGTTGATCATGGCAACAGTTCCAGGATCTCTACGCTCCAGCTACTGGGGAAAATTCCACTAAACAGGGAAAAATAGACGTCTAAGATTTAATTAAGAGGGAGATTTTTTTCCAGATTTTAGGAACATCTACCAGCCTCTTTTATTTTCAACTGTTTTTTTTTATAAGATTTTAGGAATTGCCATTTCGTTTACTTCTAACTGTTAATATAAGTTGCTTCGATCAAACAGATTGTTTCTTTTGTAATAGTATTCTAGAAAGATTTACAAACAAAACAAGTAAACTACTTCTTAAACGAATGGTTCAATTGTTTTAGTAATCGTTGTTGTATTTAGTTTAAGGAAAAAAAAATTGATGTAAATACATCAATCTAATATAATATATAATTGATGTAAATACATAAATCTTTCAATGTAAATACATTGAAAGATATAACGAAAAAAACACATCAATTTTTTTTTCCTTTTAAACCTTTCTAGTATAGGTACCGTAGAGCTGGCTAAGTAGGTACCCCCTTTGAAGACTAAGCGTTTATATAAGTTTGAAAAAAAAATTTGCTCGACAATCCCTTCGCCACACGTTTGACCACTGTCTCACCTGATGGTAAACGGTGATGTCATTGTGGTCGAAAATGGAGCACGCTTGCCTATTCAGTCTTGAAGTTACCTATTTACTCTTGACTTAAAAACTCCCAGATGGTAGCTATCAGGAAACTGAGACTCTGGCAGGGACTTCTATTCCTTTAGGTGTACGCACATTTAACGTGTTCCCAAAAAGTTTTTGTGTCTGTGGGTGGGATTTAAATGTAAAAGTGATTCTTAGGTATATGAATAAATCCCGTCTCTTGCATTTTGTATTGAAGTCTTTCGACCCCGTTGAAATATACCAACTTCACAGAACTTAATTTGAGAAAGTGTAATCGAATTTTCAGCACATTATTACCTAACCCATCTAAAAAATCACAAACAATCGATTCATCTTTCAAAGCACTCTCTCATTACTGGCACACACTAGTGATGGGAAACAGCAGTGCGATTCTGTAGGTAAACATGTCGAGGTGAACACTTAGACGAAGTGAACAACAAGTGAGCTGTCAAACCATACAAACAAGATGGAATGACAGCTCACTTGTCGTTCACTCCACCTACGTGATCACGGTGAGATGTCAACAGAATCGACCGGCTGTTTCCTACTCTAAGCCTAGCGGATCTATACACTCATTTTATCACTCCAAACAAACTTGCGCGTACCTCTATATTTACGTCGCTAGTCACCGCCTGTGCAAAGCTTAAGCTGTCTAAATACATTAGCTGGGAACTGGCGCCGCCTCGAAACAGTTTCACCGCAGTTTGATTCCGAACTGATTCTAGGAGCGCACCTCACTTTGGGGAAGGGATGTTACCGGATACGGATCGACGAAAGTTAGTGTGCACATCACTGAGTTTTGGAAATTTTTCATTGTGCGTACAGCTGAGGAGTGGAATTCCTTGCCGGAGTCTATGTTTCCTTATAGCTACAACCTGGGGTTCTTTAAGTCAAGTATACAGGTTACTTCTAGGCAAGCGTGCTCCATTGTTGACCATATCGTCGTTTCGCAGGTCATGTCAAGTGAGATTGTGGCTAAAACGACCCAATAAATAACAAAAAAACTGGCCCATAGATACCCCACACGTATGGGTTTGATAAAAAAAAATTTTTTTTGAGTTTCAATTCTAAGTATGGGGACACCCAAAATTTTTTGTTATTTTTTTATATTTCTGTGTGAAAATCTTAAGAGCGTGTATTCCGTCCACTAGCGCCGCCAATAGTTTTTTATTATTTGTGGTAAATTTAAGACACGTAGATAAAAAACCGCTCTGTAGTTCACTAAAGAAATGTATTTATTATGTTTTGAGAGTTATGTTTTGTACTTTAGAACATAAATAGTTCCCAAAGTCGATATTTTTGCTAAAAGTGGCCACTTTTAGCAATAATTGCCGTTTTGGCTATTGAACCATGAGTTATGTATTAAAAATAGCTGTCAAAAAATGATAGATACATTTCTTCAGTGCACTACAGAGCGGTTTTTTATCTACGTGTCTTAAATTTACCACAATTAATAAAAAACGATTGGCGGCGCTAGTGGACGGAATACACACTCTTAATGCGGTTCACAGAATACTTCTACTTACCAAGTTTCAACGGCATAGTTCTTATAGTTTCTGAGAAAAGTGGCTGTGACATACGGACGGACGGACGGACAGACAGACAGACAGACAGACAGACAGACAGACATGACGAATCTATAAGGGTTCCGTTTTTGCTATTTGACTACGGAACCCTAAAAAGCAGAGTTGTCTATGATAAATCTAAATTCAGTCAAGTTATTATTGTAAGGGATATGTTATCAAAAATTTTCATGCTACTAGATACAGGTGGTTGTCTATCATAGAGTGAATATATTTACTAACGAATCAAAAATAGTAGTACCTAGGTTATGTAAAATGATAGAAAATGGTTGTTTAAACATTATTTGATTGAAATATCTCTAATTCACTCGAATCTGCGATTAAATCGTCTTTTATTTGCCAGTGAAATTTGTTAATCACGCGGATTTTTTTTTTTTTTTGGGACAAACCCGCCGCACATTCTCAACCACTGCAACTCCTGAAAGCCAGAATCAACAGTGGCGACCACCAGAAAAACGCCGAGCTAATGAAGCCCGACGAGTCCCGGAGAAACGATTCAACTGTCTTGGATCCTGCAACGAAATTGATCAGAAGAGTACCTACTACAGCGGAGGAGTAGGAAAAAATAAATATAATTTCCACTTCTCTCCTTATCAAGCAGGAGACAGATTTGAGTTAGGGCAATAGGCACCAAGGGATATATACAACTGGGTTAAGCCCAGTTGCCAAGCACCACGGATTATTTTTAATATGTATGTATTTATATATCTATTTTGGTTTATTATGTTTCCTACTTTTGTCTTTGCAACAGATAACTTATCTGTATATTTGCACCAAGTGCAACCCCATTTAGTGTCCAGACTTTCTCTATCCATTCCAGCTTGCCTGGAAGAGATCGCGAAATGCGATAAGGCCGCCAATTGTATGTTTTGTTAGTTTTAAGGTTTCTTTTATGTATTTTTCATTTGGTGTAAAATAAAGTATATATAAATAAAAAAATAATAAATATAATATATTAACACTGAAATTATGGGTCCTAAATTGTGAGCTACTTTTGATTCCAGTATATGGAAAAAAAGTATTATGTGTCATTCACACGGAATAGTAACAGTCCTATCCACTACAATCGCAAATATCAAATTAGTACATCAACAGCTAAATAACTTACTAAAAGCTTTATTACACTAGCTGCAGTATTAGTCCAGTAGCCAGAAGACTTTGCCCTTCGATAATTCCAAAGTTTTTTATTTTTGGTGAGTGGATTAGTTTAGTAAATTCATTGCTAAGAACAAAAATGCTAACTGTTTAGAGTTATGCTATAGGTATTAAGTAGGTATTTCCAATTATTTCGTGTTATAACAATATTAGAAAATTTAAATTAAAATACTATACTGGTTCTTTGTTAGTACTATCTAAAGGATGTAATAGTGAAAATGCTAACAGATAGGTACTGTGGAACAATGGAAAACTGAAAATTTCCCGTAACTCATTCAATAAAAAATTTAAGTTTTTCAAATCGTTTCCTTTAGACTTAGAGAGATTAGTTATACCTTACAACAAAAGTTCTAACAATTCAGTAATATGGCTGCACAAGTAATTGTATTTTTACTTTGCGATTAGCGAAATAATGAATTTAAGTTTTATAAATTTGCGCCTACATATTCGTATGAATAAACTTTACTATCATACAAAAGTTTCAACAGATACATGCTATGCCTTTTGTCTACTAAATAAAATACAATTTGGATATTGAGGCGCGGTGTAGGTACGCGGCAATTCGTGCAGCACGGGGCCGGCGCGGTAACACTACGAACCACACTCACAAACGTAGGTATGATTTCGCGAGTCATTCAATAGGTAGGCCTATTGAATGACTCGCGAAATCATTTCATTACTGTCACATGCACATCTCACACAAATCACTAGGTAGGTGCTTACTCTGTTCCAGTCCGTGACTTCTACCTACGTGTAATTATCAAAATCCCGTCGCTCTACTTTAAAAGAAATCTGTTTTGAAAATAGGTTGTTATACTTTATTTCAAAGAATTTAATACCTACCTACCAAGATCGTAATATGTAGACTATAATTTTATTATATTATGTAGCTACTTGTTATAGTGATAGAGGAACAGAGACAGAAAGTGGAGATTCCATTACAACATTTTTTTCCGGGATAGTTGTCCCGGGTTTTGGGACATCACTTAAGTAGGTAAAAAAATAATTATAATTATCAAAGCAATAAAATTATTGGATTCAATAAGTAGGTACCTGTTTTTGTTTCATTATTTTTAATGTAGGTACACTTAGTGATACCTATCCCAAAACCCGAAACAAATTCCCGAAAAAAAAGTTGTATGAAAGTCACTTTTTGTCTCTGATACAAATGCTGTATACCTATTTCGATCTGTCAAACAGATAGTGCTTTTAAATATTCATCGAACACTATCACATTATTATTATAAGACATCGACAATCTTTTTAATAGTCCGTTCAACCTATTTTGACTTCTATTGCGTTGGTGGCATGACAAATGGCAGCTGCAGTAAACAGTTGGTATTATAATAACGTTTTTGCTTTTAATGCCATCCTTATGCCTACGGAGTATGGAAGTAGAAGTAAAAATCGGTTGAACGGTCTGTAAAAAGTTTTGTTTATGGTGGAAGCTGCTCGGTATCCCGAAATTCATTTTTTTTTGTGATTTTTGCAATTTGACGGTCAGTGTAAAGCTGTATGTTGAACAGAATAGAGTTCGCGATCGTAAAGAGCATTTATCTAAAGGAATATGACTATTAGAATCATCAATATAACCCTCTAAGTTCATAGAACTCGATTTAATGTTAATTCGTGAAAAAGTCATTCAATCGAGTTGTACCCACTCGATCTTATACTGTGCGGCTGCAGCGGCATGTCGTGTAGCTCATGTCAAATTTCCTAACAGTGACAGAGTTACGCGACCAGCCGTACCAGCTTGGCAGTGCAGGATCGAGCGTCGTATCGGTGAGGCTAGAGCACTCATCGGCAAACTTATCTGCTTCAGGGAGGGCAACACTCGCCGTAGAGTGACCGTTTACGTCGGTACAAGCGGCGAGTGGAACGATACACTCAGAATCGCACATTTCAAAGCAATGAGAGGTGGGTTTATAGGGCTTGGGAGCGACCTGACCAAGGTGTGACTGATACGCGCCTACCGGATGATGACGCCATGTGTTCATTCTGGCGCAGCATCCAGCAGGTCGGAGCCTGTCAGTCATACCGAAGGCGATTGGACTCTGGAAGTCGAACGCGCGTGCGAACCGATACCAGAGATGGGGGCAATTACTATCAGCCTCCAAGATGTAGTTCGTGCAGTCCGTCCGTTGCCTAACTGGAAATCTCCAGGACCGGACGGGCTGCACAACTTTTGGATAAAATGGTTCCAAGGATCGCACGCTCGCTTGGCATCTCAATTCCAGTCTGCCTTAGAGTCAGGGTCGCTGCCCCAGTTTCTAACTACAGGAATAACCCACCTGCTCCATAAATCAGGTAGTACCGCGGAGCCTAAAAATTATAGACCGATCACGTGTTTACCGGTCTATAAAGTTCTTACATCCATTTTGAGAGCTAAGATGAACCATCATATTGATAGTAATACTATTATGTCTGCTTCTCAAAATGGATGTAGGAACGGGTCACGCGGTACTAAGGAGCTGCTCCTCATTGATATTGCCACTAGCCAACAGGTTCGTCGTTCCCGAAGGGATCTGTCGACATGCTGGATAGATTATAAGAAGGCCTATGACTCAGTGCCACATGAACATGGCTCATGAGGGTGCTGGAGCTGTTTAAAGTTACTGCAGTTCTACGCACCTTCCTGATATCGTGATAGGGTATCCAGGGTGTCGACAGACCCAGGTGAACAGCGAACACTATCCAGGGTGTCGACAGACCCAGGTGAACAGCGAACACTATCCAGGGTGTCGACAGACCCAGGTGAACAGCGACTCGATGAGGATCGAGCGAGGCATATTTCAGGGCGACAGTTTAGAGTCCACTGTGGTTTTGTCTGGCACTCAACCCTCTCAGTACATTGCTGGAGCGTTTGGGGCAAGGCTTCCGGTTGAGAAGAGGTGGTCAGGTCATATCACACCTCCTTTACATGGATGAATTGAAACTATTTGCTCCTAACAAATTGCAAGTGATGAAGCTACTGAAGGTAACAGAAACCTTCAGTAGCGCCATCAGGATGGAATTTGGTGTGGATAAATGTGCGGTCATTCATGTAAAGCGAGGGGAGATTATGGAGTCCGTGGGAACGCAACTCTCGGATTCCATACACCTTAGGTCCCTCTCCTCAACCGAAACTTACAAGAATTGGGTATGTCGGAAGCGTTAGGCATCAATGCTGCTGATATGAAACAATCGTTGAGGGAGCGCTTCTTGGCCCGCCTGAATAAAGTACTTAACAGTCTTTTATCAGGCGGAAACAAGGTGCGTGCTTACAACGGTTGGGTCATGCCGGTGTTGATGTACTCTTTCGGCATACTCAAATGGACTCAGACAGATCTTGACGCCCTGGATAGAAGGGTACGCTCACTGCTTACCGCAAATCGGATGCATCACCCACGGTCATCGGTGATGAGGCTGTATATCCCGCGGAAGTGCGGGGGTCGTGGCTTCTTAAATGCTAAAACCCTGCACAACCGCGAGGTATGCAGCCTTAGGGAATTCTTCCTAGAGGCCGACGTGGGTATGCATCGAGATGTGGTAGCGGTGGACAAAGGCTTTACCTCGCTCTCCTTGGCTAACGAGAACTGGCGCAAACCTGTGGTATTAGATACTAACGACCGCAGGGAGGTATAGCAGAGCAAGGAGCTTCACGGACGCTTTTATCGGGTCCTTCATGGGCCCGATGTAGACTTTTTTGCGTCTTAGCATGGCTGCGTTTTGGTGACCTCTTTGGGGAAACCGAAGGTTTTGTCTGTGCGATCATGGACGAAGTTATGATGACGAACAACTATCGGAAATACATTGTGAAGGACGGTACAGTTGACATATGTCGGGCATGTCACCGACCCGGGGAATCCATCAGCCACATTATTTCCGGTTGTTCTAGAACACAGCAGTCATTGTGCCAATAGTCGTAACGGCCAATGGCATAATAGCCAAGAGCCTCGATCAACATCTGAAGAGGCTCTCATTGGGCTGATTGGCTGGATCAAGGGCTTGATCCAGAAAGCAGTACTCCTGGACACGGCGCGTATTGTTAGGAGGTTCCTCTCTCGGGAGCCCTGACCACCGCACCGGTAGCTTGGACCCTGTTGCCGATGCCGGTGGGCTACTATTTTTATATTTTAAATGTTTTTTTTTTAATTAGTTTTATAGAAATATTTAAAAATGTAAAATAACTAAGCAACCTAATGCTTGTGTTATGGTAACGAGATGGCTGATAAACTACTTATAGACATATTTTTTTTGTAAATACATACATATTATAGATAGAAAAACACCCAGACTCGGAATAAATACTTGTAGGTCGTACAAATATTTGTTCCGTTCGGGAATCGAACCCGCGACATGCTGCGCAGTAGTCAATCGCTCAATGGGTATAATTCTTTAAATAAATATGCGTTACGGCCGCGAATAGTATTTTGTTAAACTTACAGCTTCACAACTTCACACTGACCGGCAAATTGCAAAAAACATAAAGATAATTGAATTTCGCGGGCTACTCTGGCGCTTCCACCTTAAATGTCTTATCTTATGGTAAATGGAGTACCGAGTATAGCTCCTTTGGATGCATTTGTGACTAATTTATAGTTGCAATTTCTAGTATGGCGACCATCACTCTGTTGTCAGTATCTACTGCTCTGAAGTATTACGTGATTATAATACCAACTGTTTACTGCAGAGTGCAGCTGCCATTTGTCATGCCACCAACGCAATAGAAGTCAAAATAGATTGAACGGACTGTTAAAAAGATGTATGTCGATGTCTAATCTTATTTTGATAGTGTTCAAATTATTCAATTCAATTTTTAAGGTTATGGCTGTGATAGTGTTCGATGAATATTTAAAAGCACTATCTGTTTGACAGATCGGAATAGGTAGGTATACACTGTTTTTTCTGTTCCGTGAGTATACAGCATTAATTGTTATCTTTGTGTTATGTATCAGAGACAAAAAGTGACTTCCATACAACTTTTTTTTTCGGGAAATTGTTTCGGGTTTCGGGATAGGTATCACTAGTGTACCTACATTAAAAATAATGAAACAAAAACAGGTACCTACTTATTGAATCCAATAATTTTATTGCTTTGATATAATTATTACCTACTATTGATATAATTATTACCTATTATAATTAGTACCTACTTAAGTGATGTCCTAAAACCCGGGACAACTATCCCGGAAAAAAATGTTGTAATCGAATCTCCACTTTCTGTCTCTGTTCCTCTATCACTATAACAAGTACCTAGCTACATAATACATCTAATAAAATTATAGTCTACATATTACGGTCTTGGTAGGTAGGTATTAAATTCTTTGAAATAAAGTACAACAACGTATTTTCAAAACAGATTTTTTTTAAACTGGAGCGACGGGATTTTGCTAATTACACGTAGGTAGAAGTCACGGACTGGAACAGAGTAAGTACCTACCTAGTGATTCAAGTGTGAGATGTGCATGTGACAGTAATGAAATGATTTCGCGAGTCATTCAATAGGTAGGTACCTACGTTTGTGTGTGTTTCGTAGTGTTACCGCGCCGGCCCCGTGCTGCACGACGCTTATTTATTAAACAAAAGGCATAGCATGTATCTGTTGAAACTTTTGTATGATAGTAGAGTTTATTAATACGAATATGTAGGCGCAAATTTATAAAACTTAAATTCAATATTTCGCTAATCGCAAAGTAAAAATACAATTACTTGTGCAGCCATATTACTGAATTGTTAGAACTTTTGTTGTAAGGTATAACTAATCTCTCTAAGTATATAGGAAACGATTTGAAAAACTTAAATTTTTTATTGAATGAGTTACGGGAAATTTTCAGTTTTCCATTGTTCCACAGTACCTATCTGTTAGCATTTTCACTATTATATCCTTTAGATAGTACTAACAAAGAACCAGTATAGTATTTTAATTTAAATTTTCTAATATTGTTATTACACGAAATAATTGGAAATACCTACTTAATACCTATAGCATAACTCTAAACAGTTAGCATTTTTGTACATAGCAATGAATTTACTAAACTAATCCACTCACCAAAAATAAAAAACTTTAGAATTATCGAAGGTTTTGTGGAAAAAATATTGTATTCTTACTGGACTATATTTCAACACCAACGCAATAAATGTCAACATTTACATATTTTCTAACCAAAAAACAGGCCGTATTTTGTGCTGATTGTGATTGTGAATGGCGTAGGAACACTGAATACGACTTTGTGACACTCGCGTCAGATATAAATGTCAACTGAATGTGACGAATCACTATGGGCCTAGTGATTGATGGACTGTAACTTGTTTACGAGTTTTGGTCGGAACTAAATATGGTTTTATACTTTTTTTTTGCAAATAGGTATATATTATTTTTGTATATAGGTATATATATTATTTCTGGTAATGTCAGTAAGAATATATAATGTACTACCTGAATCAATAAGAAAAGAAAATAAACTCCATTTATTTGTAAATAAATTAAAAAAGTTATTATTAAAAAAATCTTATTACAGTGTCGATGAATACTTAAACGATAAATATTTAAAAATTAAGTCTTCCGTAATTTTAATTCTAATGTTAATGTTATGTCCATGTTTTTAGAATAAGTTAGATTTAGATTGTTATAAGATATCTAATTAAATGATAAGTCCTCTCCACATTTATTTTTTGCTGTGCCCGACAGGGTCCACGATTGTTACCTTCCAAATAACTACCACCTAAGCCTACATTGTGGAATGCAATAAAGTATTGAGTATTGAGTATTTATTGCTACAGCAGTCCGGTAGAAAAATGTGTTTTTCATGATTAGAATAGGGACTGATAAAGACGTCATGAAAACTCAGTGATATAATTGTGAAGGACATCGAGGACTAAACTATACTCATCCGTTGAGAACAAAATTATGAAACATTTTTTTTTGGAAGTAGTTGTTTTTTTTTTTAAAGTATTTTATCTTTCACTTTCTAGTGGTAACCCTAACAATACCATTGCAAATCGCAGGAAAGCAAAATACGCAATTTCGTTTACTCGGATGACAAAAAAGAAAAACCGATACCCAAGTAAACGGATTCCAGCTATTTTGAAAAATACATCCGAATTAAAAACCTCCTTCCTTTTTTATGTCGGTTAAAAAGAGTCTTGCTACACCAATTATTCTGTCTTTAAGTGATATTTTAATCATGAATTTATGACTTGTCAAGTATTGCTTATTGAAACAAATTGAATATTTTTCAAAGGTCAATCAAAAAGTCATGGTCATCGTCAATTGGTCAGCATTCGCCATGGACATCGCTTTAGTATATCAACACGACTCTACAGGGTGCCCCGTTTACAGTGGGCAAATTTTTTTAGCTGAAGTTCATTGTGATCAGTCATTTAGAAAAATATTTGTTATGCAAAAATTATGTTTTTTTAATGTACGGTTGGGAAGTTTAGAGTATGCCTTTTTTAGCTCACCAGATATTAATGTTTTGGCTTTGAGTTTAAAATAAGTAAACTGTAAATTTTTTAACCTACCAAGAACCTAGGTACCTTTTCAACCGTACATATCAAAATCATAAATATACTTTTAAAAACTTAGCCACACAATATGTACATTACAGATTTGGCTTTTGATTGGCATAGATGATTTGTTTTGAAAATTAACATGTTTTCTGGAAAATAAATATTTAACCGCTTTTTGACTTTTTGTCGTCAAGGGAGGTGAGGCGATGATCTTTGCTACGTTTCGGCAATCCACTGTGGCAAGGCCTGGCATATGTTAAATAGGTTACGTCTTTGTGTTGAAAAAGTGCTTAAGAAACATGAAAATCTATTTCATCATCATTCCCTGGCCCTTATTCGAATTTATTGGTGTTGGCGCAATACAATATTCTTCTTCAATAAATCTCAGTTAGTCTTCACTTGATTCTTCCCTTTCCAAGCCGATGGCATCTTTCACACAGTCTATTCATATAATATCACAAGCTTTTGCCGACTTCATACGCGCATATTTCACTCTCCCTGTTCCAAACACGTACATGCCAAATCTCAGCTTTCTACGACCAGTAGTTTAGGCTGTGCGTTGTCAACAAGTCACTCAATCAGTCAGTACCTAACGGAAGAATTTTATTAATATTTAGTTCATTGGTATTTTCTTACAAATTCGTCATTCATTCGTCGTAATCAACAGAAAGACTTTCCCAACTCTTACAGTCAATAGCCAACATTCATTCTCAAAACTTTCCTCACGATATTTTCTTATACGAAACAAAAATACTTTATCCACGTCGCTTCCTAATTCCATGTTTCAAAGGAAGCAGATCCGCAGCAGCTGTGAAGTTATGACGTGGCGGATATTACCTAACCGAACGTCGAGGCACTGTGGCCCATTCATCTTTCTGTATCTTTTAGCGCGCTTTCAAACTTGTATCGGTGTTAGTGTAGGTGGGTGTGTATGTGTAGTTGTGTGGTAGTTTTTGGGTTGGGTGGCAACCTTAGCTTGTTGAAAGGGCAGGTTTCAGATGAAGCATAAATCACAATACATGGTTAAATTACCTTAATGTTATGGTCACATTTTGTAGGTAAGGGTTATTGATATCTATCAAACAACGATAATATAACAAAATCGGCCAAAAGCTAGTCGGACTCTCAAACGAAGGGTTCCGTTGGTTAGCCTTTGGGTACACCCTCAAAAGGTTGATCAAATGCCAGTCGAAAACCCATCCGATCGATTGAAAACATCCGCTTGATTCTGTTGACATCTACCGTGGTCACTTAGGTGGAGTTAACGACAAGTGAGCTGTCATGCCATCTTGTTTGTATGGTTTGACAGCTCACTTCACCTAAGTGTTCACTTCGACATGGTTACAGAATCGCACTGCTGGTCTTTCTTTGAGATTTGTTTGCTCTTGACTCTAGTCTAGGTTAGAGATGATAAAGTCGACGATGGAGTGAGTTGTTGGTTTATTCGAAAAGATAAATTCTTTAGAGAAGAGTGGAGAATACTCTCCAGGCCTAGAACTATATTCTAAGTTATTTTTCTCCATAACAGACGAACATATTGGAAACTGTTGAATTTGAATAGGATTTATTGTATCCAAAATGATGTGTTCATAAAATATATCGAGAAATTATATTCTAATATTGATTTATTACATTCTTACGCAGTTTGCAACTTTCCGGTGACATACACCAATTTATCTAGAGTAGCTACTCTAAAACCGCTATTCTAAAATCAGGATAAAGTATTACTAACAATCTTTGAAGCCAACACAGACATATAAATAGTAGCAGACCAAACATTCGCTAAAATTTGCGTAGCCATTACGCACACCTAGGGAATGATATCATTACAGGGCCGAATTAAGACCGGTTGCCGGTATTATCTAACGATGATGAAACAATCCATATACATTCTGAAAATCCGTGAAAATCGATATTCTCTGGGTACATGAAATATAGATTACTTATCAATCGTCTTAACGAATAGAACCACCCTCTATTCCCGTGGTTATTGATAAAGGCGACTAAAGGAATATTCTAGGAGGACGATGGGCAGCAGTCCACTCTTTATCTTTTGACGGTGTTTACAAACCGTTGACAGACGTCAGTATCAGCTAGAAGAACTGGCACTGCAGTCATTAACCCGCATGCCCAGTTTTGTAGAACCGAGAGTCAAGGTATTAGTATGCCTGAAAGCTAGTTTAGGAATAAATCAGGATTTTTGAAATAAAAGTAATGTAATTCAAAATTCAAGCATTTATTTCAAATGAACCATTTACAGGCACTTTTTAATTGTCAAGGTCGGTCTGTCCAAAAAGTTGAAGCTATTTGCACGTTCCAAAGCGTAGATCTCTATGGAGAAGAACGTGCAAGACACTCCAGGGACACTCTTCTATCTTACACTCTCTTATGAGAGTGTAAGATAGAAGAGTGTCCCTGTAGTGCATTATTGCTTACATATGGATTATGGAGTAAATTCGGTAAACAGTGTAGGAATTACTCCGGGACGTAATGTTGTTCGAAAAGCGCTGGAATCGATCAAGTGATTCTCAAAATGCTTTGAACAAAGTACACTTGAAGGTCTTGGTTGCCAATCCTGCAGTTTCAGGTTTTTAATCCAGGCATTCCGTAAACTTTCATCCTTGCGAAACCTGGAAAAATATTAGTATGCTCAATTATTGCCTGCTGAATGAAAATTCATCGTTATGTGAGTAGCCTATAGTGTATTTATACATATGCCTATGTTCATGTTCTCCATAACACAGACACTGGGTAACATAATATTGATTTTATAATTTAGTTTTTATAATAGCATGACATGTGTACATACACTGAAACTACTACAGGTATTTTGGAATTGTATCACCAAAAAAGAATAAAAATTCATACATTAAACTGAGGCTTTATTTGATAATTCAATGGAAATAAATATTTTACATAAATACATACAACAAATGCAATTTACTAAAAGTTTCGTCTTTGTTGCCTAATTCGTCCCTGACTAATTGAACAGGTACTTGAGCTGTCACTTGATGCCACTTTCTGACTATTTTGTCCTTGTTATGATTTATTTCTTTATTTGTAGGCTAACGGTACAGACGAATCGCATCTTTGTTAAAAACTGTATGTAAAATACGAATAAACAGTATCGAAACATTTGAATTTAGTAAAGAAAGCACTAAGATTTCCCAAAACTTACCGATGAAAGGTCAATCCAGGTGTTTTGTGGTAGCTAGCACTGTCACAGCGATACGCACAGCACTTCTTCATGTTATTTTACCGTCCTCGTGTGTTTTATGTCCCAAACAAGTAATATTTTATTAATTTTAACGCGATTGAAACAGAACATTTGATGCTTATCAATATGGCAGACAAGCTACGCGTCAAATGTTGTCTATGTATGAGTCAGTGTGACAACACGTGACAGAACGAGACACGCTTATGAATTGTCACTTAGAAAAAAAAGGATAAAGAATCATACCATATAAAAAAAATTATCTACGTATTAATGTTTGGTCTGCTACTATTTATATGTCTGTGGAAGCCAATTAGGTACTCACATACATCTAATAACCAATCTATCTCAAAGATTCAACATTAATAACAGACGCGTTACTTCGTTCACGTGAAATATTAGATTACGTACAACAATTACTATGTTATTGATGATGTGAGCTCCAATAACTTTTGAAGCCGTCAGGACTGATCAATAACCGTCTGCAGTGTGGGAGATTTAGTTCCAGACAGGATAGTTTTAGATAGAAGAGTAGTTTCGAATTATGTTAGGATATGGAATTGATGAGGGAGAATGAAAATAATAATTGTTAACACTTTGTTCTGCAGCGTTACGAAGATCAACATTACAAGAAAATACTTAAATACTTTGGCTGTATGACAGTGGAACTGGTTGATGGTGTCTCTATGAGAAAGGAGGTTCAAGACTGACACAAAAGAAGTCATAGTGCTCGTTTACGGAGGCGCGGGGCGTTTAGCGGGCCTCATTATGTGGAAAGCTTTTTTTTTTTTTTTTTTTTTTAGGGATGGGAAATCATCCAATGACTCCTCCCGCTCTAGGTGTAGCGGGAGGGAGTGTCAGACTTCTACTGACTAAAACCCATCCATGTTCCTTCATTGCCCTTTGTGTTCCGGAGCCACGGTGTCTCTTGCGAATAATCCCGCGACTCCGGCAGGCGTCGGCCCTTTCGGGCCCCTCTGTGTTGCTGACTCTCTTTGAGGCGCGCGTGGAACACTAACGCGCCGTCGACACGGCCTGTCTAGATGGACGGACGGCGAGCCACCCATAGCTCGCCGTCCACAGGCCCGCGCCTACGGTGGCCGGAGGTCACCAGGTGGCCCCCGACGCCCGCGGCGTCCACCACGGCGGCCGGGACGAGAGGGTCTCCTCTCCCGCTCCGCCACCTCCTTCGCTAGCATGACTGCTTCGCAGAAGGAGGCAACGGCGTCCCATTCCGTCTCGCTCCGGACCATGGCTTGGACCAGGGCCGGACGCGAGAGGTCGCCGCCGATCGCCGTTTCGAGGACACGGCGGTGCGCCGCCCAAGTTGTGTGGAAAGCTGCGTGAGTAAATCGCTTCTTCGTAAACGCTCTCATACAACTCCATAGTTTGATATCAGTGCAGGCCCGCACCGTGCGACGCCGCGTGAGTAAATCGCTTTTTCCTAAACGCGACGCGCAAAGCCCCGCTTCTCTGTAAACGAGCACTGAGAGAGGAGATTGAATAACGCAAAAGACGATATAAATAGTGATAGAGAAATGAGGTAAGTCTTATATCAAGCAATTTGATAATCTGTCTGACGAAGTGGTGGCGACACAAATCGGCGGACAAGTGTGTACGCAAACACAGGTACTCTGTTCCTTTACTCTCTCGTCCCAGTGAGACGGCAACCTTACTCGACCAGGAAGAGCAAGAGCCCCATGGCTTTCCCTGCAATCCGAAGTACGGCGGTGTCCCACTCCTAATTTCTTAACTTTGTGAAATTTCCAAGTACTGTGATACTTAGGAATTTCTGATAACAGAAAAGAACAAACATCAATGAAAGGAACGATTTAATGTTCTTTCATATCAATCCTTTGCACAAAAGGAAATCCAAAGAACATTCACCGATGAAACATAACATCTTCAAAGCATTCCGATTGTTCGAGATCCATCAATTTGTAACACGTGTGCCTCCACGCATCCCACACTTAGTAATGTTCAGAGCGACGCCTACACACAAATGCATTACAATATCTTCAAGCCGTGTGAATTATACTGAAAGCAGTTTTCAGTTCACTGAACAGAGAAAATTTTGAAAGACAAAAGCGATTAATACGTACAGGCAAAGCGGCGAATAACTCGCAAAAGCATGGAAGCCCATCCAAAATTTAGCATTTTCATTGTACGAGATAAACGAGTATACGAATGTGGTGTGTGATAATTGAAAAATTTGGATCTTTGTGAAAATTCTAGGACTAAGCAAACGAGCGTTTTCTTTGGAAACTTATATCTGAAAATGAAATACACAAAAAATAAAATTAAGTTTGTTTAGGACGATCACCGATAGTCAATTTATAGCATCTTTCAGGGTTGATCAGAACATGGCTCGAAAACATAATCTAGCTGTAAACCAATCAGCGAATCGGCCGTCTTATAATATGTGCTTAAAAGTTTTTGGTAAAATCTCGGATGATTACGAATAATATTTCATGGTTTTCAAAACTCCGATGTTTTGCAATAGTCCTAGGATTATTTCCAAGAGACGATTGTTCCAGTTAACCTACGACAAAACATACGTCCGTTGTTACCTCTGAAAGCTTAAAGCCTCTGCTAATTTGTATGTGGCCTCCGACAGTCGTAAATTTCTCCCTTGGAGTTGTAAAGTTTTACAAAAAGAACTGCCATATATTTCAGATATACATCATGGCGGGTGACGTTTGGATACCTCGTTTCTCAAGTGTAGCTTTTCTCGTCCCTTCTATGGGGTGTGGTCTGAGAGGCGGCGGGTGAATTTTGATATTTATTTATATTATTGCATAATCATATTATTTAAATTATTGATAGATATTTATTTTGTGATAGTAATTTGGCTTTTAAAAAATCGGGTCTAAAAACTTTGATATCCTACAAAATCTATAGATAATAATTATGACATTCAAGTGAAATTTTCTATCAAAGTTTTGTTTCAATTCACCCCTGCGTTTCTATTCACCCCGCTATAAAGTATTTATTTTGGAAAACCACAATGGCGTTCAAACAATATTAAAATGTGTATGACACTACTTCATTACGCGTTATTTAAAATTATGTAACATATTAGTTTCAAAATATATAGCTACTTTTATAATATAATAATGTGCGTATCATTGATATACGAGTTTTTGATCAATTAAAATTTTAATGACGTTTGTTGACATAATTATACAATTTACGATTTAACGTATTAATCTATACTAATATTATAAAGCGGTAACATTTGTTTGTAAGTTTGTATGTAGGGGGTAATCTCAGGAACTACTGGTCCGATTTGAAAAATTCTTTCAGTATAAGATAGCCCATTTATCAAGGAAGGCTATAGGCATATAATCACGCTAAGACTAAAAGGAGCCGAGCATTCATGGAAAATGTGACGCAGACGAAGTTGCGTGGGTCAGCTAGTTAAAAATAAAAAAAGCAATTTGTGACCCTTTTAATGAATGGAAGCTTTTTTTGGAAGAAATTTAATTAAGTACATGTAAATTTATTTATTTTACTTTAAATAGGCACACGTTTGAGAGCAAAAAAATGTTATGGTGTGTGTTAATGTGTAAGATCAATTTATAACCCAAAGTGGTTGTTATTTTATATAAGAAACCAGCGGCCATGTGCGAATCGGACTCGCGCACCGAGGGTTCCGTACAAACCTGTAGGTATATATTATATGCAAAAGTTGCGGTTTGCGATTTATGCCGTATTAAAAAAAAAACTGCTAACTAGATCTCGTTCAAACCAATTTTTCGTGGATGTTTATATGGTAATGTACATCATATATTTTTTTTTAGTTTTATCATTCTCTTATTTTAGAAGTTACAAGGACACACACACATTTTACCACTTTGGAAGTGTCTCTCATGCAAACTGTTCAGTTTTGAAAAAAAAAAATGATATTACAAACCTCAATATCATTTTTGAAGATCTATCAAAAAATATTTTTGAGTTTCAGTTCTAAGTATGGGGAACCCCCAAAATTTATTGTTTTTTTTTTTCTATTTTTGTGTGAAAATCTTAATGCGGTTCACATAATTTCACCTACTTACCAAGTTTCAACAGCATAGATTTTATAGGGATATTATAAATTGCATATCAAATAAATAATCACCTATCAATACATACTCATCATTTATATTCTTTTTTACATCAAATAACTTACTTCACTACAGATAAACTAAATGTTTAACAAAACTCAAACTGCAGATAATTCGAAATTATACATCAATATGACATTACTTTTTTCCTCATAATGCAATACAGTTAAATTTATTTTTGCACAAAAATACTACATACATAGCATAAATACTGACTGCACAGCAAATTTTCCATATTTCATAGCAAAATAACTATACCAGCGAGCGAAGCGAGCTCGGGACTTAGGGCACCCCGACTCGGACAGCTCCGCCATCCCCTTCGTGGTTATTTTTATTTAAACCACCCAGAAGTAGTAGTAGTAAATTGTAGTGTGTTTAGTGATATTCTGAGTTGAATATTTTGCTGTGCAATCAGTAATTTTAATGGGAATTCGGCATCTTATTGCATAGAAAAAGGATATTTTTTGATTTGCGTTTAAATACTACCCGTTTTTATAGTTTCGGAAAAAGTGGCTGTGACATACGGACAGACAGACAGACAGACAAGACGAATCTATAAGGGTTCCGTTTTCTCCATTTGGCTACGGAACCCTAAAAAATACACAAGGAAACCAAATAGCACCTATAGATTTTACGTCTTTTTTAATGAAAACTAGCTTCTGCTAGCGGCTTCACCCACGTGATCTCTAGGGAACATACTCCCGGGTGATGAAGAATCTATAAGAGTTCTGTTTTATGCGATTTGGCTACGGAACCCTAAAAGCACATCACCCTCCTTGACGTCGCGCAGTTTGGTAAAAAGGACATTAACTAAGTTAAGGTATAGTTAATTTTTTAAGCATTTTAACTATTAATAAAATTGTGTGTTGAGTTTACTATGAATTAAATCGCCTGCTATCGCACCCACGCTTATTCCCAGGTTTTCATGGGTACTTTTAAAAAGTTGTTTTTGTCATAACGGAACTTTTGTATATGTATGGCGGTTTTTTTTAATTTGCATGTTTTTGCCGAAAAGAAAATGATACTAAAATAATGAAAGCCGGAAATCTTTTGTTTAGACATTGCCATAGGTTATTTTTGGATTATGATAATTTAAGTTAGCCTTAGATAACAGTGACACTTTTTTAATAGACCTCAGTCTGCCTAGCCTTCCTAACTAAATTGGGGTCAGCAGCCAGTCAAACCGGATACTGCTGAATACCAGTATTTTACGTGGAACGACTGCCTTCATGATCTCCACAACCCAGTTAATGGGTAATGCGGTATCTGTTTGCAAGACTGGTTTCAATTTCCTAGCTTCCGACTAACAGGAACGTTTATCAAAGATCTACAAATGAATAATATCTTCTTTTTTTTTCTTAAATGTTTTGCCCCACACTAGAAATTTTTCCTGTATCGTGGATGTGTTCACAAACACACAAACAGCCAGACCTGAAACAACCATCTATAGGCCATACAAAAATTTGATCCATGCGAGAATCGAACCGTCGACACAGCACAGCAACAAATCGCTCAGCCACTGCGCCAACCGTCTTGTCAAATGACAGCTGATAACAACAAACTCACGTGTTTTCTTCATCTTGATAAGTTAAGATGATGACCAATCTATAGACAGACCTCGGCAAGCGTGCTTAACTTCGAAAACGATTCGGAAGTCTGGCTTTTATTATTTGACCGCGAGCTCCTCGTCTTGCGTCAAAAAGTCATCACCATTTATTTATAGTACCTAATAAAAATGTTTCAGAGACTGCTAACATTTCGGTAGCACAGTAATGTTGGTTTATTTTTCGTGGCAGCACTATTTCATACACGGTCTCTTAACCCGGTGTCAACCGACGTCTAGACAGACGAATGGTGTGGCGTATAATACCGCAGGTTAGTTTATTACGCTCCACAACCCTAGTGTTTATTATACCTGTTTTAGTCTTGTGCAAATTAGGTACCTACGTGAGACGAAAATGAATTAGAATTTTGAGAAATGAGTTGTTCTATTATAGAAAAAAATATTATTTGAATAATTACATCGTATGTTTCCATCATGATCAGGAACATTTAAATCAAAAGAAAAAAAAAGGAAGCGAAAGATTATGGCACAGCGTAAGAGAAGCCTATGTTCATCAGGAGTGGCTCATGTTAGACTGAGTTGATTGGTGTGTGACAATGAACTATCCTTTTTCTGTCATAATATCAGTGTTTTTCTTTTTTAACCGACTTTCCAAAAAGGAGGAGGTTCTCAATTCGGATGTTTGTATTTTTTTTTTTAACTAACTTGCTTTAAGTCTGCCAACATCTCGTAAAAAGCTAAATATGTTACACATTCAGTTTCTTTTATCTGGAAATTAAAAAAAAAACATGTTATATTTGTTAAACATTTAGTAATGGTTATAAAATTACCATAAAATTGATAATAGAAATTCTGAACAAGATTCCAACAAACTCATTATGCCAAATTAATTTTAAATCAAGTTTTCATTAAACAGCTTTTTTAATTAAGTTTACCCTTGACAATTCTCGGTGATAAGTTTTAAACCTTATACCTTAGAACATAACAGCGAAAAGTGGTTGAAAGGAAACTTTTATAGTAGGCCTATTAAAAGGCATTAATAAGAAATATATAGGTAGTAGTTGTTTATTTTTAGGCACCTTCGCGAACTAACTTCTCAATTTATATTTTAAATTATTACCTGGTAACTACCTACCTAATGTAAAATCTCATCACAGATTGTGGAAAATTAAATTATTTATAATGAAATGATAAATGATATTTATTTTGTAAGTAGGTTGTAAATAACACTTTTACACGTCAATCTTTTTTGGTCATTTAAAACTAGATGAATCGCCAATCGCCTGTTAACTTTAAAGTTAGAGTAAACAGGCTCCTTCTGGGTAAGCAAATAGGCTCCAACGCTTACAACCCTTTGTAAGCGTTCGGAAACACAGACGCAGACAGAGAGTTCCACTCCATTGCTGTGCGCATTATAAAAGACGTTTGGTTGGAAATGCTTAGTGCGAATTCGTGGAATAGCAACAAGGTAGGGATGGTACTATATTTGCATTATTGCCTTTCTAATGAAACAGGTTTGAGGTACATCGGTTGGATGGTTTCTAAATCTATATGATGTAAATAGATAGAATAAAATCTGTTTTATATACTATCCTTTTCCCGCGACTTTTTACGTGCATATCCCGTTCCCGTAGGTTTTTGTAAGGTCAAAACTGCTTTTGTAAGGTAAAATCACCTTTTGTAGGGTCAAAACAGCTTTTGTAGAGTCTAAACAGCTTCTGTAGGGTCTAAATAGCTTTTGTAGAGTCGCTTTTGTCGGGTCCAAACAGCGTTTGTAGGGTACAAACAGTTTTTATTTTGTATGAAACAGTCTTTTACTGAGTTTAAGTGATTCAAACAAAGTGACTGTTTTGTTGCCAGTCTGGGTTTTCACAAAATGATAGGTACTTCTTATGTCTTCAGACATCATTGATTCAGGTTTGCGCAGAACCTCGCTTAGTTTTCTATCTCTCAGTTTCATTAAATAATTTATTGATGAAATACAATGACACAATAATACACTATCAATATATACGTATCGCCAAAGACTTGCGCAACTTCATGCAACTTGGAATACTTTCCAACTTTTTCCTTTCGTAACTTCCATGATCTTTTAACAAACGACCCTCTTCAAAGTCGATCTTCGCGTTAACCCGCAAATCGTCCCCAACGGTTTATTAATATGCGAGGCACGAGTTTCTATAGTTTATATAGGCGCTTACTTGATAACAAATACAGAATTAATGAGAGGTTTTAGCTCAACCGACGATGTGATGCTTTGATAATATTCAAATATTTCATGAGCACAGTACTATGGTAGTTCAATGTGCTCAGAATTCGTGCTTAGTGTACACTTTAAATGTTTCGATGTTTATTTATTTGTATGCTCTGTTTTTTTGGAAAGTTTGTGTATAATCAGAGTTTGTTTACCTATGTTTGTGATTGATAAATTTTTAAGTTTGTTCTGTGATTTAGAAGTTTTAGAGTGCATGTCCATTTCAGCGGAGCGGAGAGACTGAGAAATTTTAGCCAATGGAATTACTGATTTTCTGTGTGTACATAAATAATAAAATAAATTCTTCGCATCACGTGAGTCACTGACATCTTTTGCTATTCCATTGGTTAATATTTCTGCGTTTCTTCGCTCTGCTGAAATAGACAGGCACTCTTACAGTGAATACTATGGCTGTCAAGCATCCAGATATTGATGTAAAGCATATTCTGACAATAGCTGTCAATTTTTTACTGTAAATGAACATTCAAATAATTAATCTGCCTAGTCTTTGTGGTTTGTAATTAAAAAAAAAATTCTATGTATATTATTTTATATATATAAAAAAGATAAATTTGTAATAATAAACGTCTGCTCCCAGTCTAACCGGATGCAGATGAATACCAGTATATTAAGTGGGGCAGCTGCCTCTCTGACCCTCACATCCCAGTGTCTGGGTAATACGGTATTTTTTGGCTTCTGTCAATCCGTAACGACTGCCAATTATCTACAAATCAGAACTGAGATCAGCGACTTAAGGTGCTTTCCGTGGTACGAAAGGAATCTCGGTACGTAATTGATGGTCACCCATCCACGGATCGGCATTTATAGGCGAAACAGCACCTCGAAGTTTAACCCGTGCTGTTATTAGTTTAATTTCATGTGGTGTTATCAGTGTTTTGTTTAGTTCATTGTGCATACAGCGAAAGAGTGGAATTTCCTGCCAGAGTTTGTCTTTCCTAATAGCTACAACCTGGGAGTCTTTAAGTAAAGAGTGAACAATTACATCATCACTTACTATCAGGTAAGATAAAGGTCAAACGCTTGCCGATATAAGTAAAAAAAATATATATATATATTGATTTACCAAAGCTCTCAACCAAAAACAGACTACCAAGCGCCAGTGTCTAGTCTTCACAATAAAAATACTATTACCTGAAACGATTTGAATAGTGAAAATAGTGTGCGAGTGAGACTGGCACTAACTCACCGTGAAATATGAGAGACGTGCAAGATTATGATAAGACTTTAACCATTGGATTTTCCGCTTCGAAATTGAGGCAAATTTAAGGAGGATCCAGTTTGAACGCGTGCAGAGGTACCGTTGAAACTCAAATTGTTACGTGATGTGGGAATGAATGTGTGTTTGATTTTCAGGTATTTAGCTCTTTTGATGGGTGTTTGAGTTTGTTAATGTACTTTAAGGGGTTCGGTTTTGTAGAGTAATAGAATGTTGAAGGATTTACATGAAGGTATAAGAAGTGCGCCATAAGTTTGGTATAAGGAGTTGTTTGTTTATTTCCTCTTCACATCTGAATGAATTTTTTGGATGAAACTTGTCATACGTCCTCAATTAGGGCAAATAAAACTTAAATTCTGGATTTATGTTCCCTCAAGATTATATTTTACTTTCATGCTGGTGAAGTCGCGGGCAGAAGCTAGTAGCTAATAAATATCTGAAACCTCTTCTTCGACTGAATAGAATAGAATAGGATACTCTTCATTATGTACACCTAAATAATAAGTTATAGATTTTTTTTTTCTATAACTTATAATTATGGTGTAAAATGAAGAAAACATTACATAGGGTGACACAATGGGCGGCAATCTCAGAGTAGGTAGTTGGTAAATCAACTCGCGAAAACATCAATGTAAAAACTGATGGTTGCTGCCCGTACTAAAACTAGAAAACCATGAGCTATTAAAAAAAATTAAAAAAAAAAAACAGTAAAAATCCCACTTCAAAACAGTAAAACCACATAAAATCGAATAATTTCTAAAATTTTGTAACCGTATCGTGTGAACACGACACTCAGATATTTTTTAGAATAAGTGCCAAACTATAACCACCCACCTCGTATAATCCCTTTAGTTCCCACTTAATAATAAAAAAAATCAGCCAAGAGCGAGTCAGATTCGTGCAATGGTTCCGAACGAAAGATATTTTCAACTTAGTGCTAATACTTATTGAGTTCTCCTGCAATCTATAAATAAAAACCCCCAAAGAAACATTTACAATAAGTTCTGTTACACGGCACTGTTGGAAAAAAAAAAACGTTGCAATATGTCTCCCAAAAGTGATCCCACATTGAAAAAATAAAACCTATTTTTTCAATATAGCCCCACGTCCGAGATTAGGTTGCAGAGATACAAATTTCAACTAAATCGGTTCAATAGATTCGGAGCAAATTATCTGTGACGGACAAACAGACAGACAGACACAGAGCGATCTAAAAACGGTTCCGTTTTTCATACAGACGTTCGGAACTCTAAAAAACAAAAGAACATAACCCTTTACTGCGGAGCACCAAAACATCAAAGAACGATCTCATTTTTTGTCTCATAAATCTTGATTCGTCGTATCAAATGTTCTAAGAGAATGAGGTCACGTTTGGCGACTGTTCTGAACAAGACCGTATTTTTTCAACACCACTAATGGTACTTAACTTTGTCTATTTATTATGATTTATGTCGGTTTTACATGTGTTCTGTAATGGGTTTTGCACTCGTACGCGGTTTTGTTTTGCGTCTTCTGACGGCGGCTTTTTAGGGTTAAGATATTAAAATAATGTCGGTGTTTATTTGTCAGGTCAATCTTTTTTGGTCATTTTAAACTAGATGAGGCTATTATTTTTTTGTGGCAAATTTTACAAATACTGCAGTTTTAAGGAATGAATAAATAGCGCAATAACTATAGACTACATTTTTATTGTTGATTATTGTAATATCTTTAAAATACTAATATAACTTATCTATATAAACCTTCATACAAAACCTACCGGAAATTTAAAGACAAAACCTACCGGATTATAGTCAGCAACTGTCATCGTAAGATGCTTAAAAATGTAACAAAATGCTCATAGATAAAAAAACAGTTAATTTTTATGCTCATTGAAGGAGGATCTGTCTGATTTATCTGTTATGTCAACATTAGACGTGTACAAATGCATTTCTTATGTCTTCATCTTTGCAACGTGACCTATTTTTTTTTTACTGTGACTCATAGTTTTTAATGTGATCTTGGCGTGGTTTTTCAAAGCAGTGTATTATGTGACCACTTATCGTTATATTTTTAACAGGGACTTAGTTTAATGATCATGGTTATTATTTGACTAGCATGTGTTATGTATAGAGGATCAAAGTTCAAACGTTAAGATTAGTTAAATCATAATTGTTAAATTAAATTATCTTAAAATTTCGAGATGATTGTGAAATTTTGGACCAATAAACTCTAATTTCATAACAGGAAATCACAAATTTCTTTTAAGATCCTTTTTAATACAAATAGTTTTCTTAAACTATTGAACTTCATCAAAAAACCTTACTGCAAAACAAAAAACTATTTAAGCATATAAAAAGTTCCAAAATTTTTTTTTTTGCAGTCTTAAGCCGCGGATGGTTTTTATTTTGATTTAATTTCAGATTAGTTCTGTGAGCAAAAATGACTGAACAGCTTATTGATTTCTTTTTGAGTAGATATCAGCGGACTGCCTATAAAATTGTCTGGTCATTGAAAAGTAACACACAGACAAAACCGGTGGGTCTAGAAAATATAAATAAGGAAGCGCTTCACCTCTACATTTTTTATGCGCACTGCCAAAGTGTGGAACTCTCTGCCATCGTCTGTTTTCTCTTCCACATATAACCCGTCTGCCTTCAAAGCAAGAGTGAGCATGAGCAGGCATCTTCTAGACACGCGTGCTGTATCATAGTCCTCATCCATTATTGTCCATCAGACGTAATGTTGGTCAAGTGCAAGCCCATTCCTCAATAAAAAATGTTTTTTTTTTTTTGTATAAAAAGAAGAAACAGGATTTCTTTGAAAATTTTTCATCTAAAGTTGCTACGTATTTTATCACTTAGTAATCCCACCAAGTACAATATGCTTGCTGAAGCATTAAATCCTATTCGCTGAAATTTTTCATCTTGTACAAGAAAATTCTATTGAAAGATACCGTAAAAGAAAACAATACTTCACAAACGAATCGCTACAGAAACTAATCGTTCTATTGAATTGTATACCTATAAAATCAATTGCTGCTCTTTGTTTAAAGTTTTTCAAAAAGAAAGTTTAAACAGAAACGAAGTGGACCTCAAGAAGAAACCCACTCAAATTCTTAGCAAAGAGTCCCAAACCACGGTTTGATATCTTACTTCAGTCGTTTGGTGCAATTCAAGAGAGCCACATAATTATCGTTACCTAACCTGAACTTTTCCCATATTGCTTGGGGTCAGTCTTCACGCAATCATTTATACTATTCTCTATCATTCGTCACACAATTAGGTACTTTATTAAATACCCCACACCCGTAATTTTTACCTGTCATTAAAATATTGCTTACTGAAGGTCTCGTAGCTAAGCAATAACAGCCGCATGGGTCGATCTTTAAGGATAAGCAACGCTTGCCAAAGTAGGTCTGCGGACGGGCAACCATCTTAATTTACCGAGCTTAATCCGTGCCTCGGAAAGCACGTTAAGCCGTTGGTACCGACTGTCATTTGTAGATCTTTCGAAGTCATTACGAATTGTCAGAAGCCAGTACACTGACTCCAGTCAGGCCAAGAACTACCGTGTTACCCTTAATGGGTTATGGAGGTCTGGTAGGCAGTAATCCAATCCACGTAAAATACTGGTATTCAGCTGAATTCGCTTTGACTGGAAGTCGAGCCCACTATGGTTGGGAAAAGGCTAGGCAGATGATGACTAAAATATTGGCCATTGTGACGTCACAAAGAACACTATCCTTCAAGTTGCGACCGCTGAAATCTCGTCCCTTTCACCAGTAGCAAACAGTCGAAAGTTTGTAGCTATGTGCTCATTGTTGAGACAGGTAGCAGTCCAAGTTTTTCTGCCTCGACTCTACGTGGGAGCGGGACTTGGTCTCAATTTGTTAAGTTCAAGATGTGGTCATTAAGCATTCAGCCAGCACCTTCCTTAATTTGTATTGCGGTGATGAGAGCGAAGACTTGGGGTTGCAGAATTCTTGGGGTGGGATAAAAGTGTCGAGATTATAACTGAGTTTGTAAATACATTTTTTTCTTCATCTGTCTTGCCGTCTGTGTGTCTGTCAATTTGCAATCTAATGGACCGCAATAATTAAAATTACGCACACATACCATGTGCTTAGCTTTTTATAATTAAACTAGCTGACCCACGCAACTTAGTCTGCGTCACATTTTCCATTAATGCTCAGCTCTTAAAAAATATTGCGACTATAAATTGAGATGTAAGCTACCCTATCTTTCAAGTTGGATCAAACTGCACACGGTGTGCAAATTTGATTAAAATCGGTTAAGTAGTTTAGGAGTCCATCGCGGACAAAAAACGTGACACGTGGTTTATATATATAAGAAGATTGTGCTTCTGTGTATTGTTTTTGTTGCGTTGCATCAAATAAATCTAATAAATTGTTATTAATAAGTCTATTCTATTGTTATTCTATTATTTATTATAAATCTATTAAATATTTTATTAAGCTGAAGAGTTTGTTTGTTTATTTGCTTGAGCGTGTCAATCTCAGGAAAATTTTAAAAATTCTTTCAGCCCATTATTCATCCAGGAAGGTTATATGCTATATATCATCACGCTAAGACAAATAGGAGCGGAGCATTCATGGAAAATGTGACGCAGACATAGTTTGGGTCAGCTAGTGTTTTATATATCTATCAATTGGTCAAAGAGGACGCAGAAAATTAATGATTATATTTTGGACAAGGGGTCATTTTTGAGGGCAGGACTAGTTTTTAGTTGTTAACTAAACAATTGAAATGGTTTACCTATGTGAGTTTAATTTTTTTTTTTTCTTTTAATGCTGTTAATTCATAAGATAGTGCTTGAACTCTAATAGAAATTGCATTGACATGCAAAAACAGCATCACATTTAATTGATACTCGGCTAAAATACTATATGTATTATACTGCTATCACTTTCAGAATAAAAAAAAATGATAAAGAAATTATTATGTGCATTGCTAAAAAACTGTACGATTTCATGAATATTTAAAAAATATTCAACTCGTCATACCAACATCTGCACAAACAAAACTATTCACTGCAGACTATCAAAAACAATAAGCGAATCAAAACAAACAATAACTTGAATTAACTTTTCTGTCTCATCGCTCCGTCTTTGTGTCACTGACAGGGAAGAAAATAAAATAAATTGATAACTTACAAACTATAGGTACCTACACCGTACAGTAAATAATGCTTGTTATTTCAACATCTTTATTGGTGTCTATATTGGCGTGAAATTTTATTGAAGTAATGATAGCTGTGGGTTCAGTTCGTCTTTGCGTCTGATAGAAGGCTTTTTTTTTGTAAAATAACATGGCAGCGACGACGTCACTTTTTGTGAGACATTGTTCTTTTAGACACATCGTTTAAGGTGAATGCTCCAACCAGCCGACGAAATTCAAATTTTCTTACGTTTTTTGCAATTTGCAGGCCAGTGCTAGGTTGTATGTTGATTAACATATTATTCCCGGCTGTAAGACATATGTAGTTACAGAATTATAATCATCAATACAACGCTCTAAGTTCATAAAGCTGTAGGAATTACTTTTTCTGTATTTTTTTTGTTCCTACGCCTTTATGAACTTGAGGGTTGTATTGGTGATTTTGATGATTATAATTCTGTAACTACATACGTCTTACAGCCGCGAACAATATTGTGGATTATTAACCTGTAGTACGTTTCTCTAAGAATCTCACCGTGAACACGTAGATTGTTTACAAAAAGAGAGTTTGAGTAGTGCGATTTTTTTAAACCTTTTCAATCGCGTAAGCGTAAACGTCATTTGTTTTGAAACTAAATATGCACTGTCTGGTGACTATTATTATATTTGTTTTCGATGCAATTATACATAAACGAAAGTCTACGTTAATGTGATCGAGTCGGTTAAAAAATTTGCACTTAGGCCAATGATAATTCATACAATCAGGGTGAAATGAGAGTGAATTACAAGCTCACTTCGCCTCAACCTTTACGTAGAGATGTTTACAAAACTGCAATTGGACAGTAAACGCCCTGTAACTTGTCTATTCAGAAATGGATGTCTTTCGGCTGAAAAGATGATGCTCCTTTAAACTTATCACAAAACCCTTTTATTCTTAAACAATAACCGTACAACAAAAAGACAAAAATCCACAATGGTGTTTAGTGATATGGGTAACTGATCCAGTGAATCGTCGGGCCCAGATTGTGTAATATTGTCCCATTGAAGGCAAGCCACAAATAAGAGCCGGATCTTACGGCGGTCGGAAAATTGGATTTTCTTTGAGAAGCTGCGCTATAAAATTGAAACTGCTCGTATAAGGTTTGTGTAGTTAATTGTGTAGTACGTCTGTGGCCTGTGTGTGATATTGAAAAATTAGTAAAATAAATTATAAAATTGGTGATAATTACTCTGTATGTCTACTGTAAATTTTCGTTACGTACGTCTTAACGACTAAATGGATTTGAATGGAACTTGGCATACGGATCGATTATATCCTGAGTCAGGGCATAGTACTATTAGCTTTTATCCAGAAAGAATAAAAAAAAAATGGCATTGATGCGATCAATGCCACCAATTACAGAGTAGTATGACTACAGTGTCATATTCTCTGTGAAACATACTCTCGATTTTTTCCGTAAACGCTGATCATATTCTCATAAAAGTAATACCTAAATTGTCCAGAAATAAAAGAAGTAAGATTTTATAATTGCCCTTTTACAGAGTTATCCAAAATGACATATTTATCGCGAAGCGTCAGGCACACTGAAGCTGGGAAGCTCTATGCGACAATTTTAACGTTGTAAAATTTTTATGTCAGTTCAATGTTCTAATACAGCTAAAAACTGCAGTTTTGATTAATGTGATTTTTACGGCTTTTGTTACGTATTTTATAGATGTGTTATACTGCAGTCGTAAAAAATTTAGTCATAAGTTTATCAACAAACATGGTTTGGTTTTAGTTTGGTGATGTTGAAATACAAAAGCAGAATATTCACGCTTTCGCCAAAATATAGTTTTAAAACGCTGTAATCCAACGAAAAACTCACGAGGATTAGCTCTGCTTATTCATAAAGTAAACAAACGATTAAAAAATGCTTCAGCGACAAAATCTTTGTAGCCCGGCCACTAATAGACAAACAAGGCCACCTAATCACATAAACCTTTTTTAACAAGCAACTTTTTTTTAAATTTACAAAAACCAACGCCACGCGCTATACATCCACGGGAGCGTTCTAATTTCGAATTTTAAACTTTGTTTTATCATTCCGTGGCAGAATTTCAAAATTAATTTTCGGGGTTTGATATTCGTTATTAAAATTTGTAAAGCCGTTTACGTACATACCCTACCGCTTTAATAACACCCACTCTTGGCTTAAGTACTAATCGGTGGTAGAGAATATTTTTGCTTTTCCTTTCGGAGTATTTTGATTGATACGAGGAATGTCTGGAGAGCGATAAACCCACGCATATTCCACGTCATTAACACTTAATAAAGTCTAAACAAACGTCTTAATTTAGAAGGAATATTTGATGATTTGAAATGAGCGATGGTAAAAGTTAACGCGATCGAATACGTTGAAAAGCTCCTGTTAGGTCCTCAGTAAATAGTCTTTTCTCGAGACAATGGTTAACGCCTTAGATTGTTTGGGCCCAGTAGGTGGCTATGTCATTGGATCATTGATGGCATTAAATAACTCCCCAAAGTGCAGGTCTATAATGGGCACTCCAATAAGGCCCCTGAGTGAGGCTCATGGTATGAAAAAGGGCACATAATACTGGATATATTTAGTATATCCATAGATGTATTTTATGACTATATTTAATTTAACTCACATACTGATCCATTGCTGTTAATTAGATAAATCAATAGTACCAACATTTATAAATATGTGTGTGTTTGCATTGTATTAGACTCAAGTACCCTGGCGGTTGGGAGTGTCATGCTCACTCAAAAGCCTAGCTGATGGTGGCGTATGCGTTAAATCATTTAGCTCCATTCAAAATGGTTGAGACGAATGGGCCTGGCGCATGTCATGGCGCCGTCGGTTAGGACTGGTCATTTCTCAGCTGCCATAGTTTATTTTAATTATTTCTTTGAATTGTTCATTTTTCATTTCGGACGTTTTTATCATGCTCGTCACATTGTTCTCACATGTATATATAATTTCAACACAATGTCAACAAAACTTTGTAACAATTTATTATTTAAAAAAAGTTTTTTGCACGTTCTTCTCCATAGAGATCTACACTTTGGAACGTGCAAATAGCTTCATCTTTTTGGACCGACCGACCTTGACAATTCGAAAGTGCCTGTTAATGGTTTAATTGAAATAAATGTTTGAGTCTTTGAGTCTTTGATATCCGATAGTTCTATAAAACCCTATTCCACTAAGTTGCCAGCAACCTACCTAATACTTAGGTCCGTAATCGATTGAGTGTGTTATCTATTTTTATAAAATGAATTACTATTTTCCTCGGTCATCGCACCACGCGTGAATGCTGAACCGATTTCATTGAATTTTTTTTGTGTTTATTACCGTCAGAAGGTTCTTTCCTATGAAATAAAAAAAATTGAAAGTTGGAGTTGACAGAAGCGAAACCACGGGGGATAGTTAGTTTGTTATAAATATCTATCACTAAACTTGCTTTCATTAGGTTTTCATATCTGGTTGAACCCCTGTTTGACGACCCTTATCAAGAAAAACAAACAAACACTAAAATTTCGAAACATTCTCTTTCAGGCACATGCTTTACGATTACGAACTTAAAGTACAATTACACTTGCCAAAATTCTCGTAAATTGAAACCAAATTACACAAATTGTATAAAAGCGGTGTCTGGTGACAATAATAGAAAATATCTTTTTTCTACAGCCGCAAACGTTTACGTTAAGCTCTTGACTTGATTTAAAACCAAGTGACAATTCTCAGTTTCATCTTGAGCTTGTAGTGTTATAAACATTCCAATCTATTCTAATTAGAGTATCATAACCTGATACACCCCTAATTCACGACCATCATCAAGCAAAACAAACATCCACTAACATCCAAAACATAATCTTTCAAACACATGTTACAAACTTAAAGTCCAATTACACTTGCCGAAATTCTCGTAAATTGAAACCGAATTATACAAATTGTATAAACAATAATTCAGAAACATGTGTTACGGAGGAAGCACGCCTTAATTAAGTAATAACGCCTGATTTAACATCTAGGTTTTGGCCGCATTAGCAGTGGAACTGAATTTTACTGGGATTAGTGTTGCCAAACTTGTGCTGGAGCAAAACTGCATACAGGCTCGGAAGAAACTGTAATTCTACTAATATTAAAAATGCGAAAGTTACTGAGTATGAATGGATGGATGAAAGTTTGTTACTCTTTCACGTCAGAACGCCTGTAAGGATCTCCATGAAAGTTGGCACAAGGGTAGATTATAGTCTGGAATAACATATAGGCTATTTTTTATCCCGGGACAATGTTCCCTAGGGATCACGTGGGTGAAGCCGCTGGCAAAAGCTAGTTATAATAAAAAGGGACGTAAAATCTACAGGTGCTATTTGGATTCCTTGTGTATTTTTTGGCATCATATTTATATAAATAAAAATCAATAACTTAGTACCTACTAGCAGATTTTTATAAATAAAAATAAATAATTTTAAACTTTTATACAGATTTTCGAAATAAATCACACACTATGTAGGTATAAAAATTATAAAAACTACAAAATATCTTTATAATGTTTTATTTTTCAACAAAATGTATGCTGTTAGATTAAACAAAACGTTAGATTTGGAGTCCCAAACTACATACCTACTGAAGAAGATTTACAAAAAACTGTAGATCTTAAAACTGTATGCTTGGCAACACAGCCTAGAATATACAGGCAGCTAGGTCTAAATTCTAAACTAAAGCGAAGTTTGAGGGAGTTTCGTACAGTGATATCATGTTGAGTAGGTAAATAAGTTAGTATCATGCTTGTTTCGAGTGTGAAGTAGTGGGTAAACTACTCTTGTGGGCTACTATTTTTGCCTACCTCTTTTAATCTTGGCGGTAAGAGCCTTATCTGATATTAAACAGATTTTTGTAATTTTTTGATGCTATGTTTTACTTTGTTGGTTGGTTTATATCGTTTAATACTTTTTGTGTTCTATAGATAACTATATGTTTGTTCGACTTCATCTGTAGTTGTCCCCATGTTTTTGCCATGTAGTTGCTGTCCAATCATCGACGAGACAATTATGACAGCGATTGTATAAAAATATCATTAAATTGACGGTTGAAAAAGTCAGAGCTCTATGCCTTGAATTTGCAAAATTTGTTCAAAAATATTCAACGTGGCCTTGGAACGCAAAGGGCATTAAGTGGAACACCTATGGGTTTTAGACATAAGAATATGACATTCCCTTTCACTCCGCCCAGAGCGAAAAGATTAGGTTTATATTTTCCCATCCCTATAAATATGTATTGACTACTTTGCAAGTTTGCAGCCTTAAAATATGTCAGAAACTATGCGGCAGTATGTTGTTGCTTTTCGAACTAACTACCATGTGTATCGGAGGGTGTGAGCCGGAATTAGGTGCAAATTCAGCTTCACTTTGCTAAATATCTAACTAGCAACATTGTGCTAAGGAAATCGAAATATAGGATTTTGATACATAATAACTTACGTCAAAGCTCAATGAATTTCTCGTAACTTTATTTCTTTTTGAGCAGATATAGCCGTAGTAAAATATAAAACATACCAGTTTGGAGTTTTCTCCGGAAAGATCACTAGTAGCCCGTTTAAGTAGGGTTAAAATAACTAAAAACGGTGCTAGTAAACTATACTATAATATTATTATGTTGAAGGGTTGTGTGGTTGAACGCGCTAATTTTAGGGATTACTAGTTCGAATTGAATCTTTTATTTTTTTAGTGATGGAAAGCCCATTTATCGAGGAAGGCTAAATAGGCTATAATGACCTTGATTTTTTTGAAGTGACTCTTTTTTTTAAAATATTACTAAAAAGTAGTATTGCTCGTAAAATTACCTGAATATTTTTTGTGGCTATTTTTTTCAGTAAAAAGTTCCTCCAATTTAAAAATTACTATTTTCAGTAAATTTGTCGGAGACAAAACGTCGCACCGCCCGCCACTGACCACCGGAGGGCGCCAGCAGCGAACGGGGCACGAGGCGCCGCGAGCTGCCGGCCAGCGGTTGCGACACTACTCAACGAACACGGAACAAAAGCGTGCATTCTTATGTCTAATAAACCGAACCTATATTACAGTCCACTATTTCATTTTACTTTTACACCTCTGGGAAGCCCCAACAAATTTCTTAATAGTTTCATTCGTGAGGTCCGAATCAATGGAGATTCTACCGATAAGCACACAAATTTGGATAATACTTTCACTGCGCGAATAGCTAAGCAATTCCCTGCCGGATTCTCTATTTTATAATGTCTACAACTTTAAAAATCATCTTTTTTACTTCTAGGTTTATTAGCTCTCAAGATCTCCTGGCGGTATGGAGATAGCAAGTGTCGCAACCCAGCGCTACGCACGCCACAATCGAGGCGATAAGTCTCCCGTCTTTGTGGAGTGGGTAGAGCGGCGCCACGGTGTCCTCACCTTCCGCTTGACGCAGGTACGTAAGTACGGACACGATTGTTTCGGAAGATACCTGTTTCGGATTCGGCGGGAGGATACGTCCGGGTGTCAAATCTGCGAGAAGGTACAAAGGCGGACTTAATGCCTTAGGTATTTTCTACCAGTAAACCAAGTGTGGTGAAGAGATTAGATGGCAGGTGCTCTCTTTGAGAGGAACAACGATAAAAAAAAATAGAACACGGGGTCCGCTAGGGCCAGTGCTTGCCAGGGCTGCGGAAATTGGTCGAAAGAGTCACCGCGGCCCTGGATCGCAAAGGGCATTATGAGGAACACGGATGGTTTTAGTCAGTTAGAGTCTGACACTCCCGCCTGCTTCGCCGAGAGCGGGAGGAGTCATGATGATGATTCAACATAATGTCAAAAGTAAAAAAAAGGTGGCGTTTCGTCAAAATTTTGATCCACATACATTCATTCCCAATTCGTCAACTTTTGAAAAGGCATGTATTCATTCCCGTTTAGTCAACCCTTTGTTTGTTTGGCCCACCTTTTCATGTTATAAAGTACTTACTAGTTTTAATGCTTACGATGAAACAGTGGTCAAACGCAAAACTACTAACAGTAAAGAAAACTTGTAATTTAAAACAAATTGTGTAATGATTAGATAATGAATCTCATTCATTCATAGTGTGATTATTCTAATGAATTAAATTATATTAATATACCTACAATGTCTCTAACGCTGTTGCTATTCGCTGTAAGAACGTAAAACGCAAAGAGATAAGCGTCTGAATGATAAGAAATGTTTACAATTATGTTACTTATTTCTAAGACCATTATAATTATATTTCATTCATTATAGTTTATCGTTAGAATGACGTGGAAATATCTAAAAGGGTGGAAGAACAGGACAGAGGTCAGTCACCTTGATAAGGCGGCCATTGATAAGGGTGTTGTACCAAAATGGTAAAATGGAACCTTTATTTATTATTTACTTTATTGTTCACCTCAAAACTAATACAACAACTAAGTCTGTCCGTCTGTCACAGCTGGATATCTCAAGAGCTACTTTTGCTATCAACTTCAAATTTGGAGTAGTTTTTGATGCCAACAATTTTATTTCTTACTTGTGTATTACTTTTAGGAATAAAATTGTCTTTATTTTTTTTTTGCAACAGCGACTGAGAAAGCGTTTTTTTCAGGCCTGCGGCATGGTTTTTAGTTTTTCTGACAAAATATACTACCATTAACTCTTAATTGTCTCCAAAGTTTGCACAGTCAAATCTGATACTATTATATGTGATAAAAATGTATGTAAAATTACAGGAAAAATAAAACGATGTCCCTTAATGGCACACTTTTTCAGAAATTATCAATAAAAAAAACTTTTTACAAAAAAATACAACCGACTTCCAAAAAAAATGATGTTTGAAAAAAATTTTATTTTTCACTTTTTCGTGGTACCTTAACGTTTAACCTAACAACACCCCTGCAAAATCGCAGAAAAGCAAAATACGCAATTTCGATTACTTGGATGACAAAAAACTATCACCCAAGTAGACGAATTCCAGCTATTTCGATTTAAAATCCAAAGTTCGTTACCGATTTTCATAAAATTTAAATGGGACCAATCTGCAAGTATATCCTGTCAGATAAAACAAGATTTTTTCAAATCGGTTCATAATTGTCGGAGTTATGAGGTAACAAACATAAAATAAAACATACAACCGAATTGATAACCTCCTCCTTTTTGGGAAGTCGGTTAAAAATTGCGTTACTTAAACTAGCGGTCAAGAGACTGCACTGATTTAAAATTGCAATATATATACACTGCAGTGTTAAAATTTTCTGGTGAATATAGGCGTCGCCGATTAAAAAATTAAATACATTTCACGTTTTAGGTATGATGGTGTTGGGCTGCTACAACTGAATCTCAATGAATAGAATTCCTAGGTGTAGGACTCAATAAAGACTGTTTGCCCGAATTGGGCATTGAATCCTGGACCTAACGCTTGGCCGCCGCGATCGCCATCACGAGACCAACGAAGTGCTTACCATATTTTTTTTTTTATTTTTTTTTTATACAAAACGGGGAAACTCTTGGCCCAAATCTCACCTGATGGAAAGTGATGATTAGGCCGAAGATGGAAGCGAGTTTCACCTGGAATCCTCTTACACAGAGGACATATATTATAGATAGATATAGAGATAGAGATAGAGGATATTGAGACGGCAACACTTTCTTTAAAGGATGGGAAATCATCAAATGACGGCTCTGGCCTGGTTCTGATTGGACGGCGAGCCACCCTTCGCTCGCCGTCCTTCTGTTGCGGCGGCCGGGTCTTGAGGTTTTCCTCTTTCTCACGCGTTTAGCCTCTTCTTTTGCTAACATTATTGCTTTGAAGAAATAGGTGACCGCTGCCCATGCTTTCTCGCTCTGGACCATGGATTGAACCAGGGCTGGACGCGAGTGGTCGCCGCAGCCGATTGCCTCAGACAGGGCAGATCTCCTCGCTATGTTCTATCATGTCCTCCGGGCGATCGTCGCAGTGTTGACACCCGGGCGTATCCTCCCGCCGAATTCGAAACAGGTATCTCCCGAAACAACCGAGTCCAGTGAGTACCTGTGTCAAGCGGAAGGTGAGGACGCCGTGGCGCCGCTCTGGCCACTCCTCAAAGAGGGTACTTATCCCCTGGATTTTGCCATCGCTGGGTTGCGATAGTTGCAGTCTCCATACCGCCATGAAATCAGAAGCTTTGTCCGCCGTGTTGCGATTTGCCGCGGCAGAGGAGTCTGGCCCCGGCGTTGCGCCTCCCCGCACCATTGGTAAATGAGAGACGACGACACTACCATGTTGAATGCAAATGCTGTCGGATGTTCGATAGAATAGCGTTTGATAGGCACTAGCCAAAAAGTGCAAAAGTGTTTGTTCAATAAATTCACTTAACGTGTAAGTTAACGTGTAGGTTTTCAGTATAGTGCAGCAGTGTGGCATGCGACTGGAAAACCTTATTAATTGCGCCTTTCTATTAAATGATTATCAAAACTATTAAAATTTTATTTGTGATTCCATCACAAATAAAATTGTAAAGCACATTTTTTGTGGCATGATGAAGTCAAACTCACACGCCGTAGCGCACTGGGAAGCAAGAAGTTTGCATGCGTGAAAGATAATGTTTCAAAAGGATCACAAAAACTTACTCAACATTTCAACTGACGTCGTCTGTCGCCTGAGTCGTCGTCCAAACAAAAGAGGGGCGAACCTGCCCCTTTAGTTTAAATGAGATCTAAATCATATTTCGAATCGGAACATTTTTCCGATTCCAAATATGATTTAGATCTCTGGCGAAATATTTTTTTTTCGTCTATTCGAGTTATGAAGATGCAGTTCAGTTTCTTCAAATAAATAATCTACGTTTCGATTTTTTTAACCAAACTGCCCCAGAAGGAGGGTAACACGTTGTCATCAGAAGCACCCTTTTTAGGGTTCCGTATCCAAAGGGTAACCAACGGAACCCTATCACTAAGCCTCCGCTGTCCATAAGTCCATCTGTCCGTCTGTCTGTCAGCGGGCTGTATCTCAAGAACCGTAATAGGTAGACAGTTGAAATTTTCACAGATTTTGTATTTTGATTGCCGCTAGAACAACAAATAAAAAAAAAGGTTTATGGTACGCGAAACCCTTTGTTTGCGAGCCCGCATTGCAATTGGCCGTTTTTTATTGCTTATGGTAGCAAATAACACCTTGTTAGGTCTTAGGAACAATTACTTGACCTATTCTGCCGTCCGATAACTATAATGCCGCTAACCCCAAAAACCAAAATTCGAGAAAAGCGCGGGAGAAGTTAAAATCACTGCTGTTCAAAAACCATTTTACCGATTTTAAATGTTAAAATATCATAAAATAGGAAATTTTAAGGGCTATAAGACGGTTTTAAATTAAAACCAAAATATTTAGCTTATTTTGAGATAATGCTATAAAACTGATTGCAGTTAGTATTCATTGCATAAATTGATAACAAAAGCCACAGCTATAATGCCATTAGGACAACCCTAGCGGCATTCTAGTGATTGGTTTTGCATACATTTTAGGAACTTGTAAAGCACTAGAAATATTGTTTTTGTTCCCAATCTATATTGCCGTTAAACGTTTTCAGAATTTTATTGCTAAGTTTTTTATTTTTAGCTAATCGTATAATGCAAAACTAAAATGCGGTTAACGTAATTTAACTGCAATTTAGTCTAAGAAAATACGTAAAACTTTCATACGTTTAAATTTCTATTTATTTTATCAGCAGTTACTACACTTTAATGCAGCTAAACACTAAACCATCTATCTTATCGGCAATTTAGCGATTGAAAATAATAAAGTGTTATTTCTTTTGTAGCAATTGTTTCGCTGTTCATTAAATGAACGAGAAATTCATATAATAACACTTTATTATTTTGAACCAGGTCACACATTTATGTCTTGTGACCAAGTGCACCATCAAGTAGAGCTGGCAATGAAAAACAAAAACAAATTGTCTGATTTCACAGATTTTGTAGATACAGTGGCATCAATTAATAAGTCGCAAGTCGTTGTAAAATCTATGGCAGTAGAAGATTTTCTGGATGTGCCAAACTTTATTTCGGACAGAAGAATTCAAAACGCAAACCCACGAGCATATTTGAATAATATGGTTCAGGTACGTTTTGTACGAGAAAGTTACGATATCAAGTATAAAAATGATTTTGACGATGATAATTTTACTGTGTTGCGGTTTTTAAATGAAAAATATTTGAAAACGCCTGATATTATGGAACTGGTATTTCGCACGGAACCAAAGGGTATACAATCCGCACGAAAAGCTGATTTGATAAAAAAATTAACAAATATAGTCCCAACCCATAAACAGCTTTTTTGGAAAAACTTACCAATAATAGCTGTTGATGAAAATGCAAAGAAACCCATTAAAAAAAGATCTCGCAGAGACTGAGACTGATTATATTTAAATTAAAAGAAGTTCTCGTAGAGACTGATTATGGTTGTCTCTAAGTTTTTATAGCGGATCGTTTACAATATTATATTACTTAATAGTTGGAAAAGTAGTGTAAGTTTATTTGTTACCTATTTGTTGATTAAAAATGTTCCTATTACAGATACGTTTATTTGTTATGTATAAAAGTTTTTCATTTGAGAACACTTATTGTGACTGATTTTTAAGAAGGTACAAATTAGAATTAATTAAGAGTTTGGGAGTAATAGAGTTTATAATTATTCATGTTTTAAAGTTTGGAATAGTCTTATTTGTGAAGTGTCCTTACAATTTATTATTATAGAAAGTTTATATTTTTGTTACGTTACAAGTGATAGCTTGTATTTTATTTTCATTTGTATTATTGTAAAGTTTAAAAGTTTTTCTAAACATTTATTCGACATGTCTTTCTTTCTTTTAAGTTCACACTTTGACTTTGTCGTTTTAAAGGACCGAGATATTTGATCGTTATGTTAAACCATGGACTTACTAAATACTTGTCCAGAGTTAAACTATATTTTGTGAGTGTAATAATTTTTCCAAAAAGATCTCATTTATAATAACTATTTTTTAAGTAAAAAAAAAAATGATTAAATACTCATTTAAAATTATGACCTGTTATTTATTATTTCATATAAATAATCAGTAATCAACCTGAAATTAACTAAATACATTTTATTTTCATTTACACTCCGCGACCGTTGAATGAACGAGAGTTTATAACCGCATTTTAGCTAAGTAATGTGGGATAGTCGCGTTTTAGTCTTGACTAAGTGTAAAATTATTTCAGTTTTTATTTTAATTTGCCGTCATAAGCCCTTTAATAATTGCAAAGTAATGATAAAAAAAATTCGAAATAAAATGCTATAATGCCGCTATTGCATTTTAACTACATTATTGCTTAGTGTTTTCACTTAACGGCATTAAAGCTTTGGATTGTTTTATATTAATGAAAAATATAACACAGCTGTAACGAGTTTAAAGTACTTTAACCTCATTATTGTTAGTGAAAACAAAGTAATGGCAATGTAGTCATGCAAATGCTTACTAAAATTGCTTTTAATCGCGTTTTAGCCATGCATTTACTATTTACTGCATTTTAGCATTGTTTACATTCAAAATTTAGGCATATAACGGCATTTTTCTTTTCATTATCTCGAAAACTATTATAGATAGAAAAATACGGGTAAAATCAGTCGATAGAACTTTTTTTTCTGATTCAGAATATATTAAAAAGTCGAAATTGACAAAGTGTGGGTTAGCGGCATTATAGCTATCGGACGGCAGTATTCGACTTATCTAGCTTTACTTACATACAATCATGATTATCACAAATCTGAACTTCCCCGTCTTGTTAATCACCGTTATTTATGTAGAATAATTATTATGACGGCAAGGAAACTCTGACCTCATTGATAGTGTGAAGAAGGACATTAATTTACTTCGAATAGAACGACTTCATAGAAATCTAGATATGTGGATATGGTTTATCACGCTAGATAGAAGATATCTAGTTCTATCTAGCGTGTCGAGCCAAGTTCTGCCTAAAAGAAACTGGCGACGTAGCAACCGTGTGTCCGTGTATGTGTAACTCAAAAAGTATGTAGTATAAACACAACTTTTGGTATTCAAACCCCGTTACATTGTCCAATTTTTTTATATACAGCTCAAACGTTTATTTTGATTGATGATGGATTGCCCTGATTTGGATTGACTTGATATTTAGACGTGATTATCTCACCTCTAAAACCAGGACTTTTATAACTGACTGACATATTATGCTTAGAGCAAAAACCCAACCGATATCCAGAAGACCAAGAAAGTGGTGGATTTTAGCTGGGTAATTGTGTAAAAAAAACATCAAAATAAAATAAATTTTACGTTTTTATGTATTCTCAAAGCAATCAATCTTTATAAACACCTAGAGTCATTCGAAATAATATACCAAAAACTTGTTTTTTCACAGAAGAAGAAGTTCCATAATGAAAGGTGTTTTTATCGTTTTTATTACCTATTAAAATTATTTAGAAGAATAAGCAGTGGCAGCATCGGTTCAGGGGGGCATCTACGGACTTACGATTAGTATTAGGAGACTTCGATTTGACAGCAACTGTCAAATCGTGTTTCTTTAATTCTTAGTGGTTTAGGTAACTAAGCCCGAATCTACGGACTTGAGGGGCCCGAAAGGGCCGACGCCTGCCGGAGTCGCGGGATTATTCGCAAGAGACACCGTGGCTCCGGAACACAAAGGGCATTGAAGGAACATGGATGGGTTTTAGTCAGTAGAAGTCATGACACTCCCTCCGGCTACACCCAGAGCGGGAGGAGTCATTGGATGATTTCCCATCCCTAAAAAAAAAAAAGCCCGTATCTACGGACTTCGGGCTTAAAGAGAAGCCTCCAGAAACTGCCAATCTGGCTTCATTGCGAAAAATGTATTAAGAAAGAAATAAATCCTACAGAATCTTGCTGCTTATATTATACTAGCTGACCCATGCCCACTTCGCTGGGTGGTATCTTTCGGGTTTACTAAAATAGCCTTATGTTTTTTATCCTTGTGGCACATATATGTCGTGTGTATTGTACGCCGTAAATTTGATATGAATTGACTTGCGAGTGTGTTTTCTCTGTTTGTCATTGATATTAAAATAATCACAACTCCGTAATTTTTAACAAATATTTAAAGCGACTCGCGACTTGTCGTTATTCTAGGTTTTGAGATTTATAAAAAAACTAGTCAAGCACGAGTCGGACACGCGGGTAAAGGGTTCCGAACTTATTTAATTTTTTAGGGTTCTGTACTCAAAGGGTAACCAACGGAACCCTGTTACTAAGCTTTTTTTTTTTTTTTTTTTTTTTTACACAAAACGGGGAAACTCTTGGCCCAAATCTCACCTGATGGAAAGTGATGATTAGGCCGAAGATGGAAGCGAGTTTCACCCGGAATCCTCTTAAATAGAGGAACTGGCTATCATACCTCTAACTGCCGGAACACAAAAATGCTGTTAACATTGTTGTTATGGCGACAGACTTAGACATGATGGTGGTAGCTTGCCAGGCGGACTTAGAACAAGTCCTACCACCAAACAAACCGAGCAAAAAATTTGCCCCCGCTGGGAATCGAACCCGGGACCTCTGGGTCTGAATCAGGTGGTATAACGTCTAGACCACGGAGGCGGTTAGTGTCACCTGTTTAGCACCACCCGGGGACCTCGTGTAGGGATTCGCTGAAGGGTATTCTCCTACGGACGCGGGTGACTCGGCCCCCTAAAAGCTTCCGCTGTCCGTCCATCTGTCCGTCTGTCCGTCTGTCAGCGGGCTGTATCTATAGTTTTGGAGATAAGGGGATCGTCATTCTTAAATATTTTTCAAATCCATTTATTTTAAAATTATGAAAAAAAATATTTTAAAACTCTCAAAGTAAGCCCTTTCATTTTTTGATATGTCACACGATACAGTTTTAAAAACTTTTTTTTTAATTTTTCTATCTTGACACCCCAAAGGGTCACGCTCAAAATTTATTTAATTAGGTAATGCGTGTGTTTGGGTCATAGAAGTCCATAATTTATGTGAACAAAATTTCAACAGAATCGGTCTAAGACAATGGAAAAACTAGCTCTGACAGACGGACAGACGTCTGTCTGTCTGTCTGCCGTCTATCACAGCTAGACCACCTTTATAGCATCTAAAACGCTCGAGAACCTTATTGATTAAAAACTCGGTTGTTATAATTATAGACAGACAACTTATGAACCAGAATAAAATGTAAACATCACTCACCTGAAAATTTGATGTTGCCAACTCAAGCGTCATTTTTTTTGTGAGAATCACATCTTCACCTTTCGACAAAACCAGAGTGTCTTGTAGCTTACTACAATTCACGTACATGTCTGCTTTATCATCTCTGACATATATTACAATTTTGATCCATTTTTTATAAAAGTTTTCATTCATTAAGGTGAAAATTGAGTCTTCTGGCGAATATAATTCAGTTCTCAGAATGATTCTCGAAACGTTTGGTCCAGCTGGTTGTATGCATAGACTCATAACTATATTATCGTTTTGCGTTATGGAGAACAGACATGATCTTTTGCCGTTGGTAGATTTAAAGATGGCCGTCACGACGAAAGGAGCGGTCAGGTTTAGGCCCACTAGAGTGTCTCCTGTTTCGCTTTGATTGACTTTTACGGGCTGTCCACTGGTAAAATTGTATGATCCTCGGTCCGTCGTGGTAGATTCGTCGGTGAATTCTATGTCACTTGTTGGTTCAAGTATCGTGTATTGTTTATCTGGAAACAAAATAGTTCTTATTTAATTTTCAGTTACTTGTTCTTGCATATATTATGGCCATTCAAGAAACGTGATGTTCTGTCTTTGTTGTTATTTAATTTTTATAATTTTTTGTTATAACAGCTATCTATAGAAAATATATAAAATGTATGACAGACATATGGACGAACGTACAGTGGAAACTGAGGAACCCTTCTTTGGGTAATATAAAACATTTTGTAGCTAAACTCTAGAGTTACCGTTACATAACTGAGGTATGTAGGTTTAAAACCATAAACATCTTAGACTAATCTATGACTATTTTTCAAAGTAGAAGCAAACAAATAGCTGAATTAGTAACACCCCATCTACCAGCCGTGCTTTGTTTGAACTGATGGGAATAGTTGATCACTTGCGCCAATTTTGTTTGTTGGACGTTTGATTGGAATAGTCAGGCAGATATGGCTACGGGCAAGAATAGGCAAAAATATAAGTTTTTTTTTGTGGCTTGCGATTGGTTGCAATTCTGCATTGTTTTATGGTACAACAATCTGTCTTGTTAAATTGTTTTTCTTAGAAAGAAAGAAAGAAAAAGAGTTTATTTCTCTAGTTTGTTTTTTTCTCGTTTTTGTTTGTCTTCTTGAATAAGCGAAGACTCTGAGACTAGGACAGGGTTATCAAACATAAAATTTAAATAAGATGACATAGAAGTCGCTTTTTGTTGGTTTAATGTTGTATTTTGTTAGTTTTCATGTGTTATCTTTATTTTATGTATAGGTTTTTGTTCTTTCTTTCACAAGCTCTGTATTTCGAATCCCGAAAAGTGAAAATGTTAGGGATGAGATTCAAGATTCAAAAGCATTTATTACAAATAAACCATTAACAGGCACTTTTGAAATGTCAAGGTCGGTCAGTTCCAAAGCGTAGTCCGTGGAGTTTCTTGCACGTTCTTCTCCTCCTCTTAATGGAACGTGTAACTTTTCGGTTATTATTTGTACCTACTATTCATTTTGGAATAATTGCCAATCGAATGTCTGGTCTCGAATTCTGTCTAGAGCCTAAGGTGATAGTTTGCGTAAAGCCTTGGACGTTATTTGCTTATAATTGGATCGTTTAAACGAGGCACGAAGAAGCCTCCTCACAGCAAGCTGGTGTTTGTTGTTATCTTGATCAAGCACGAATGGAAACCGTCACGGTAGCGTTTTTGGTGCCAATTGGTATAAAATATAGTATCTTCAGTCAACATAAACATGTCTTACTATTGTTTTACTGATTTTGTTTTCAGTTGGGCAGGGTAAAGTGATCACGAAGTGAGCTGTCATTCCATCTTGATTCTGCCTCCGTGGTCGAGTGGTTTAGGCGTTTGCCTTGTGACTCAGTGGTTGTGGGTTCGATTCCCACGGGAAAACATACTTTGTAAAGTTGTTTTCCAGTGTGCCTAGAACATTGCAGGCTTGAATCACCTGATTGTCTGATAAAATAAAACCGTGCTTCGAAAGGCACGGAATCATCTTTTTTCTTCCATTTCGGTGGCTGACAAATGGCGGTCGTCAAATAAACCATCTCAGAGGCCCTTGAGGTGGTTTAGAAACTCTGACACTAGAGTGTGTGGGGTCGTTAGACTTTATTGCCCACACTATAAGAAGATCTTGATTACATGGATTGACCCCCACTTCGTAGTCACTTTACCCAAGCCTTCTCTTCGACATGTTTCAGAATCGACCGGCCGGTCGGAACATGCATTGTAATAAAAAACTTTTTACAAAAAAATACAACCGACTTCCAAAAAAAAACACAACAAAGTAAAAAATAACTTTAATTTCGGAAGTCGGTGTTTTTGTAAGTTTCATCGTATTTTGACACCAACTTCCGAAATCAAAGTTATTTTTTACTTTGTAGTATTTTTTTTGGAAGTCGGTTGTATTTTTTTGTAAAAAGTTTTTATTTTTCACTTTTTAGTGGTGCCCCACACCTAACAACACCACTGCAAAATCGCAGAATAGCAAAATACGCAATTTTGATTATCAAAGAATCATCTAAATAGGCAAATTCCAGCTATTTCGATTTAAAATCCAAAGTTCGTAACCGATTTTGATATGATTTAAATGGGATCAATCTGCAAGTATATCCTTTCAGATAAAACAAAAAAAATTCAAATCGGTTCATAATTGTCGGAGTTATTAGGTAACAAACATAAAAAAAACATACAACCGAATTGATAACCTCCTCCTTTTTGGAAAGTCGGTTAAAAATATAAAGACTGTTCCACACCTTTAATTTTGGGGACGAGCATTTGAGCAATAGGATCCTTGCAAAGCTCGTTTTAAGTTCCCTTCATACAGGTGCGATTTGACATTGCGACAGCGGTTAGAAAAAAAAACTTTCCTAAAGTCGTTCTACAGATACAACAAGAATAGAATGGAATAGAATAGAATACTCTTTATTAGGTACACTATATAAGTTACAGAAAAAATAGATGAAGAAAACATTATATAGGGGGATACAATGGGCGGCCTTATCGCTAAGAGCGATCTTTTCAAGACAACCTTTGGATGGATTTTAAAGAGAAAAGAAATTCAGTACAAATTGTACAAAAAACAGTACAAAACAATTGCATAAAGTCACCGCCAGAAAGTTTCATTTTTTATTTTTTTTAATAGGTAATGATTAAATTAATCAATTATAATGTCTTAATTTCAACTTTTAATTTAAATGAACTTACCAATTCCGAATGTGTATGCGACTAATGCAGTTAGAGCAATATATCTGAAACAATAAAAAAACAGATATAAATATATATTAGATACTATTTATAGGATTGCTTGTGACCACAGTCACACCTGGAAACCAATGATGTGATCGTAGATGAAGCACGTTTGCGAGGTAGAATAGAATAGAAAACATTTAATCGACACAGACACAACACAACAGCAAAAACACATTATAAAAAATATTAAGAGAAACAAAGACATAAAATAAAGAAAAAGAAAGGTACAGTAAAATTGTGCTGAGCGTGCCCATGCCGAAAGGGTTACCATCTCAGCATATGCTGGGCGTCAGACACCCAGCGCTGGTTTTCAGTTGGCATCCCGCAGTGACACACGGACGAAGATAAATAAAATAAATAGATACTGTGAGAGATAAAAAGAAGCAACCTACTTACAAGTTTTTGACATCGACTGTCGCTGTTTTTGAACTTTATTTATTTCATTAAAAATTAAATTAAATTAAAATTCATTTATTTCAGGTAAGACCCATATCATAAACTTGCAGCCAATCACATTCACATTCATAAAATACTACAGTCATAATGGTAATGTAATAATAAATTCAATAAATTACGAAAATTAAATTCTAGTATCAATAATAACAGTTTCATAATAGTTTAGTCTCTTATATGCGACACTATATGTAACTTGTCTGTCACAACAGTGCCGCATATAAGGACAGTCCAGTCTATTCGCTTTCATTTTCAGAACGGTGTTGGAGCTGGCCCGCACTCTACGCACATGTGATGCGCAGCGCTTCGGCATGGTCGCATAGAAACAGTCTGTGCGTGCCAATGCTAACATACCTGAAGCGCTGCAATAGCGGGGCAGCCCCAAAACCGCCCTGAAAGCGTTATTAAATTGGACACGAAGGGTACTGTATTGTTTCTGCGTGTAATTAGCCCACAGGCTGCAGGTGTACATAGACGTGCAATATGCTCAGAAAAGAGTTATTTTCACGTCATCCGAGCACCGCGCGAACCTGCGGGCCAACATGTTGGCTCTCTTAGATACAGCCCTTCGTTCCCGTTCCACGTCAGCATGATCTCTGAGGCCAGCCGTGACTATATGCCTTAGATGAACGCTTTTAAAGTAGGTACCTACCAGAAATGTACTGGCCTTCTGAGTGCCAAATCTACTAATTTTTAAACAACTTTCGCATTCGCATGTCAATCGCAAACTGTCAAAAAATCTTTTTGTTCCACACATTTTTGACAGTTTACGATTGAGATGCGAATGCGATACGAATGTGAACATTAGTAGAATTGGCCTTCAGATGTTAAACAGTCCAAACAATTTACGGAATAATATGTTTTTAATAAAGAACTTTATCTAGGAACTCACTCCAGAGACTTAAGGCGAGGTCGCAGTACTGTGTGTTTTGACGAACAACAACGACTGTCCGAGCGAAATAATGCCTAAATTTTGATTGTTTTTTCTTCTTGGCGAAAACTGATAAAGAAATAATACAATATGGTTTCAACATTTACATCAAAATAAAAAGCTCTATCTATTGATATAACTTTTATATATATTCGTGATAAAATCTCTTAGCAGTACACGTTTAAAATTGTAATTTAGTGTCATGTTTGATAAAAAAGTATCGAGCCAATCATTCTAAATCGCGTTTCTATCTTTACGATTTACTTGAGGGTATGTTAAATTTATATTTAGTTAATGTAATGATTTTTATTTATTAAAAAACTCATAATTAGTTAGATTTTCAGACGTTCAAAATCTTAAAAAGTACTGCAACCCCGCCTTAAGGCAAAATGCCATTCTGTCAGCGTTTTGAAATGCCAAAACTATGTCACTATCATCACTACATATTATAAAACAAAGTACCTACTCATCAGATAAACTCAAAAACAACTGCACAAGTTTTCAAGCTGCGAGCGAAGCCGCGGGTACCAGCATGTATTGAAATAAACGTAGTGACCCCTATTAGGAACTCGTGTTTTCGGGTTTGTAAAGAATCACGATAGGAGACGATTTAGGACAGCTTTATGTATTTATTTCTGTTTTGATACTAAGAAAATCATCAAATATGTGGGTCAATGCCCGTTATTGCACATTTATCTGTCGCCTACCATAGAGGTTCTGGAAACACATATGAAAACAACTGACCATTACCACACATTGTTCGAAATACACAAGTATCCATTGAATTAGCTACCATCTATCAGGGAACTGACTCTAAACGTTCACACAGCTAACCTTTTAGTACGACAGTTGACACTTACTAAAGCACCTAATCCCCAAGGGAATGAAAAATGGGGGGTGAAAAGTTTTGGAATTGAAATAGTTTGTGGTTCCAAAGCGATTGCTTGGGTACACTCGCTGTCAGTGATATTGGTTTCGCGTTTTGTGATGGGGGTTATTTTAAAATTATTTTTGTTTGGAATTTCTGTTTCTGGAATTTTAGTTTTGGTTTTATGATGGTAAGTTAGAGAGAACAGGCTACTTCTGGGTAAGCTCGCTCCATCGTAGACTTTGTCTCTGTCATCTCTGACCCAGACTAGAGTCAAGAGCAAACCCATATCAAATTTAAAAAAAAACAAAGATCGTGATTTATCTCTCATAGAAGAATACAAACTCCGTTTTACAAAGAAAATCTGAAATAAAATTGCCATGACTGCCAAATAGTAGTTATAAATACAGCTATAAGTGTTATCTTGAATCGAGATCCATTTAAATCAAACACAAAGTAAGTATCGATACAATCTCGGTACTCCCGGCTTATTTTCATTATACTGTAAAAGAGACACAATCTTTTTTTTTTTTGCGTGTTTTATTTGTGTAAACCGAAAAAAAACAGATGTAAAAGAAAACAGGCAGCACAAACCTAAATAAATTGGAATAAAGGCAAGAAAATGATGACGATTAAAATAGTAATCTGTTGAACTATTCTTTAAAATCAACAAGTAACTTAAGAGCGTTTATTCCGTCCACTAGCGCCGCCAATCGTTTTTTATTATTTGTGGTAAATTTAAGACACGTAGATAAAAAAACGCTGTGTAGTGCACTGAAGAAATGTATTTATTATGTTTTGAGAGTTATGTTTTGTACTTTAGAACATAAATAGTTGCCAAAGTCGATATTTTTGCTAAAAGTGGCCACTTTTAGCAATAATTGCCGTTTTGGCTATTTAGCCATGTGTTATGTATTAAAAATAGCTGTCAAAAAATAATAGATACATCTCTTTAGTGCACTACAGAGCGGTTTTTTATCTACGTGTCTTAAATTTACCACAATTAATAAAAAACGATTGGCGGCGCTAGTGGACGGAATACACACTCTTAAATCGAAAGCCAACAATCAAACGTTCCAAAATATTGATCCTTTTAATCACAATTCATCTGTCCCGGACTGTACAATACAGGGTGTTATATAACAGCTATAAATAAACGTCACAACACAGCTGACGTAGCCACATAGCCGACTCGCCTAGCGTGTCACGCAAAGGGTTTGGGGTTTAGCCCAAGACGAATGTGTTTATTTCGCCTAAGTACTAGAACAACGTCGCCTTAGTTGTTTGTTAAGACGGACAGTACTTAGAAGGGACAGCGGAGATGAATATGCGGGTTGGTTGCGAAGTTAGGGTATACGTTAAGCTGTAAGGACATGGTAAAAAGTGGCCTATGAATCAACACATGCGAAACCTTTACTATTATTCCTAGTTTTTTTTTTAAATTACATTTTACTGATTAGAATAGAACGGACACTTTTTAATTACGAAACCATTTTAAAAAGTAACTCACTTAGGTTTTATAACCCGGCGCCATTATTTTAAAATGAAACAAAGCACTCTCAGCACTGTAAGATTTTTAGTTACCTACAAAAAGAGTAAAGCGATTAAAGCGCTGTACTAATGACACTGACAGTCGATAAAATGACAGTTGACCCTTTGATGTACCTAATGTATTTGGCACCTGATACCAGGGAATCGGCCGTCGACCTAACTTACCACGCTTTCGTATGTTAGAAGAACATAGTAACACTACTCTATAAATTTTTTGGTGAGATAAAAAGTCGTGACACTGGCAGAATAGTCGGAACCGGCTCAGTTGCCATAAATATAAAAAAAAAAAAAAAAGTCTGGCAGCTCTGGGATCTTAGTCCATTTGGTATGTTTCCATTGTTTGTTATGTTTTATAACCTCAAAATCCGAAATCATTTTGGATATTTTACAATTCTGACAAGTGTCCGTGATTTTAATTTAGTTTTAGTCGAACATATGCATTATTTAAAACACAGTAAATTCACGTCTCTGTTGGTTCTTAGGCGAACGATGTATGGGCGATGAGCAATGTCCTTTATTAGTCAGTTCAGGGTTTAAATTTCTGAAGACATGACTGTCTGCAGATTTCATTTAAATAAATTTAACGAAACAACAAAAACGCGAAAATGCAGCATTGAGTTATCATGGAAATTGTATATCTGTCGATCAATTTCACTTAAAATGCGTAATACCATTCAACTTTGTGACTGCTGTGTGAGTGTTTGTTACTGAGTGAGTGAATGACAGACAGACAACGCACAGCCGAAACTACTGGTCGTACCTATACTTTGATTCCCATTCATTTTGGCATTGTTTGTCACAACTTAAAACGCTTTTTAGGTACGAGAACTGGCTTTCTAAAATCTACACTATCTATCACTACATACCTACATATAATAAAGCAAAGTCCTCCGCCGCGTCTGTCTGTTTTTACGCGACAAACTCAAAAACTACTGAACCGATTTTCATGTTGTTTTCACCAAAGGATAGAGTGGTTCTTGAGGAAGGTTTTAGTATGCGGATGAAGACGCAGGCATCAGCTAGTAATTTTAAAAAAAGCTGAAGAGTTTGTTTGATCGAACGCGCTAATCATTAGAACTGCCAATCGAATTTTGAAAATTATTTTTGTATATGATAGCCACAATTTTTTTTCTTCTAGTTTTAGGGACTTTTGATAGCCAACTTAACTTAGAGCGGGATAATTATGCGAGTTCGAAATTGCGGGCAAAAGCTTGTTACTTAATTTTTGCTCTGTTATCTGTAGTTAATATTTAATTAACTTCAGCTGTAAGGTATTATGGTCATGTCATTGAAAACTTAAAGGTAAAATTCAGACTTCTAATGATTGTTTAATTAGAACTATCCTAAACAAAACATTTTTTTTGCTCCTCAACAATATTCGCCAGTTCCTCTATGTTAGAGGATTCCGGGTGAAACTCGCTTCCATCTTCGGCCTAATCATCACTTTCCATCAGGTGAGATTTGGGCCAAGAGTTTCCCCGTTTTGTATAAAAAAAAAAAAAAAAAAAAAATCTGTAAATTTCCCTATTCACCAAAACTCGATGTAAATTCATTGTTTACTTTAAACTGGCGGCCAAACGACGACGACGAAAATTAATTCCGTCAACGTAAACTTCGTTACTTTGATAGTCTCTTCGCCGTAACGATGTGGTTTTAATGGTAATTAAATTATTACTATTTACTTACGGGGGTATTTAATGCCAAAGGTACTCGTAGTCAAGTATGCCAATAACAGTCGCACGGGTCGAAAATGTAAGTTAAAAACAACCCTTAAGAAGTTCAGCCCGTGTGATGGTCATCCATCGCATATCGAAAATACTTTTTTTTTTCAAGTATTTTTTTTTTTTTGGGACAAGCCCGCCACACATTCCCAACCACTGCAACTCCTGAAAGCCAGAATCAACAGTGGCGACCACCAGAAAAACGCCGAGCTAATGAAGCCCGACGAGTCCCGGAGAAACGATTCAAATGTCTTGGATCCCGCATCGAAATTAATCAGAAAGTACAGCGGAGGAGTAGGAAAAAAATAAATATAATTTCCACTTCCCTCCTTATCAAGCAGGAGACAGATTTGAGTTAGGCCAATAGGCACCAAGGGACATATACAACTGGGTTAAGCCCAGTTGCCAAGCACCACGGATTATAAATTAAAACTGAAATTAATGGGTCCTAAATTGTGAGCTACTTTTTTTTTTCAAGTATGGAAAACTTTAAATGACTCCTCCCGCTCTGGGTGGAGCAGGAGGGAGTGTTAGACTCTTACTATTAAATACTATCCGTGTTCCTCTTAATGCGCCTAATGCTCCTTGCTTCGCGTTCCAGGATGACTCTTTCGATCAAATTCCACAATAACATACAAGGAAACCCCTGTCCCCGTGTCTCGGAAAATCCGTAGTCTCTAATAGATAATTTTCCCGATAAATGGGCTTTCCAACACTAAAATAATTCTTCAATTCGAATCAGTCGTTTCTGAGATTAGCGCGTTCAACAAGGAAATAAACAACAGAAGTCTACAGATTAATAATTTTAGTATAGTAATAGAAACCGGCTAGAAAATGAAAATTCTATAGAACCAAGGTTTACAGTTACGAAAAACTACATTCCATAAAAAAAATTAAATCATACGATGTCTCACTTTGATAATATAATGACTTTAACACTAGGGTATGTGGGATCGTTAGACCTTATTGCCCACACAATAAGAAAAAGATAATATAATTATTGCAAATACTACTAGAAACTAATATTTCAATAGAAATCGGTCTTATTGATAACGCGGGGCACAAAATAGTAATAAAACTTGAAACATGGAGAAACTGAATCATGATTTAATACTAGTCTTGCAAAAGCTCGCCGCCGCGGTCAATTCAATTGGTAAGGCACTCAATATGTGTGCCAGCGCCCACCTGCTCCATTGATTTTCAATACAAATAATCACTATTGGAAGTAGGACACTTTAGATCTTGCAATTATTACGTATGATAATAACTAAGTTGGTTGCTGTATGACAGTTGATTTGAGTGAGTGATCCCTGCAGACATGATCACTATTCCCAATTATAACGTATGATAATAAATAAGTTGGTTGCTGTATGACATTTGATTTGAGTGTGTGATCCCTGTAGACATGATCACTATTCCCAATTATAACGTATGATAATAAATAAGTTGGTTGCTGTATGACATTTGATTTGAGTGTGTGATCCCTGTAGACATGATCACTATTCCCAATTATAACGTATGATAATAAATAAGTTGGTTGCTGTATGACATTTGATTTGAGTGTGTGATCCCTGTAGACATGATCACTATTCCCAATTATAACGTATGATAATAAATAAGTTGGTTGCTGTATGACATTTGATTTGAGTGTGTGATCCCTGTAGACATGATCACTATTCCCAATTATAACGTATGATAATAAATAAGTTGGTTGCTGTATGACATTTGATTTGAGTGTGTGATCCCTGTAGACATGATCACTATTCCCAATTATAACGTATGATAATAAATAAGTTGGTTGCTGTATGACAGTTGATTTGAGTGTGTGATCCCTGCAGACATGATCACTATTCCCAATTTCTGAGAGCCAGAATCAAAGGGGCGACGGAAGGCTAATGAAGTACAAGAGTTCAAGCCATTCAACTATCTTGGAATCCGTAACGAAATTAATCAGAAAATAACAGTGGACGAGAAAGAATAATACAATTTCCACATCTCTCCTGAAGCAGGAGACAGAAGAGAACTAAACTAATTTAAATCTATACTAATATTATAAAGTAGAAGAGTTTGTTTGTTTGTTTGGTTGAACGCGCTAATCTCAGGAACTACTGGACTGATTTCAAAAAATCTTTCAATGTTAGATAGCCCATTTATTGAGGAAGGCTATAGGCTATATAATATATCATTACGCTAAGTCAAATAGGAGCGGAGCATTAAAGGAAAATGTGACGCAGACGAAGTTGCGCGGGTCAGCTAGTATGTAATAAGTCAATTTTGATTCAGAAAGTCAGAAGTCATATCTTCCCACGCATGTGATCAAAAGAGTGCCTAGATTGAACGATTGAACGACGAAGCAAAACGCTAAATTGAAGCAGTTCAATGAACTAATTGCCTTGTAAAGCGAAAGGTTTCTGTACCTTATAATTATATAATTAATCAAGTAAAGCAATATCACACTGTCTTCATAAATAAACTTTTATTCCGGTCTAGTATTAGTGTAGATCAAAATATTTTTACGACTTAATGTGTGACTGAAATGATAAACATTTCAGTAGTTAGCGCAGGAAGTTTTCTAGACCAAAGTATTCGAAAAATATACAGCTGTTCAGCTGTCAAAATGAAAAATGGCTTTTAGACTTGCAAAATAAAACAACTGGTTGACTCAATGAAATTTTAGAAGGAAAACATTTACAATACATTAAAGTCAATGTTTGTGAATGAATTATTTCTATTTGTAAAGTATTTGTTTCTTAGCCATGTATAATATTATGGGTAGTAATGGATATACCATAAACATGACATTGGCGCAAGAGCGTGAAGACAGGTTGAAACAAGTCATGTTGCTATTCCACCAATTCGCACTAAGCGTTTCCAAGCGTCTTTCATAATGCACACAGCAAAGGTGTAGAACTTTTTACCTGCGTCTGTGTTTCTGAACGCTTACAGCCCTAATCTTTTCAAAGTTAGAGTGAACAGGCTACTTCTGAGTAAGCTCGCTTCATCCTAAACTTTGTCTCCGTCATCTCTGATCTAGACTACCAAAAAAACAAAGATCTACAAATAACAAAAAAATAAAAATTGTGATTTACAGATTCTCTATCTCTCATAGAAGAACACAAACTCCGTTTAACAAAGAAACTCCGAATTAGAATAGCCATAATATGACTGCCAAATAGTAGTTATAAATAAAGCTTTAAATGTTATCTCGGGGTCTTCCTTGATCTAGCAAAAGCCTTCGACACAGTTTCTGCTTCTAAGCTCCTTACCAAATTAGAGGCCATGGGAATTAGGGGTACGCCGCTTAATTTCTTTGCTGACTACTTAGACGACAGATATCAATGTGTTAAAATAGACAATATCACGAGCGATGAGCAAAAAAATACTGGTTTTGGTGTTCCTCAGGGCAGCATTCTGGCCCCAACCCTTTTTCTGGTTTATATTAATGATTTGTGCAATTTAAACATTAAACATGGCAAAATTATCTCATATGCTGACGACACGGCTTTAGTATTTACTGCTAAAACCAATAAAGAATTGTACGAACACGCTCAATTAGGTTTCAATACTGTGACTAATTGGCTTCAATGCAATTTACTAACATTAAATGCTGACAAGACAAAATATATTCACTTTTCCATGCGCAAGCCTCAATTTAACGGTACTAATCCTGAGCTGTTTGTTCATAAATGTGGATCCCACTCAATCAGTACATGCGATTGTCCATTTATCCTCCAAACATGCAACGTTAAATATCTCGGAGTTATAATAGACGAAACACTCTCTTTTAGACCACATATTGAAAGTCTGGTTAAAAGAGTGCGCAAATTAATCTATGTTTTTAAAACACTGCGGACGATTGCAGATTTAACCCTTTAACCGCGCGTGTCGCATATATGCGACAAATATTTCCGTGTCCCTACCGCGCGTGTCGTATTTCTGCGACAGAGAACATGCATGATTTTTTCGTTCTATTTTCGTCCTATTAATTGCGTGGTACAACTAAAACTATTATTAAATAGAGCTATTATTTACAACAATTACTTAAAATTATGTGTCATAACTCTAAGCATTCAAAAAACTTAAACAAAAATAAGTAATTGGCAGCTTGAAATTTTCTTCGGCGTCTATCGCGCGCGTCGCATAAATATGACCATAGGGATGGGATACAATGCAATGCGCATTTTAAAAACGAAATAACAAACAGTTAAATAATCAGGTATAATGCATCATTCAGCATAAAATAAACGGTGTCATACCAAATAAAGTTAAATTTAACATATTGCCTTGTGTTATTAATTCTTTTCCTTATTATTCATAAGAAAAATATCCCTCACGATCTTTGTATAATGCCAACATTTGACGTTAGTTCCCATCCCTTGACTCCTATGCTTGCAACATATTTCTCTAGTTAGTCTAGCGCGGCTGTCACATTAATACGACCACTGCCTACGTCACAAGCGGATCAAACGAATGGAAAGTTCCATTAATGTTGTTCGTTGGTATTTGTGCATTGTCGATAAAATAGTCACATTTCAATTTTCAATAATGACGACTACTGAGGAATTATTAAGAATATTAGAAGGTGACGACGACGAGTGTGACGACGAATTGAAATTATCCGATTCGATAGAATTTAGAAGTGATGGAGAGGTAAGTACCTATTTCAATTTCTTCTTAGGTTATTTGCACATTATTCAGTAGGTATAGGTATAAATAAGACTTTCGTTGGGTTTAGGTAACTCCTTGATGAATCGAAATAGTATTTTAAATATTGTGATGTAATTCTGTTATTACCTATATTACCTACTTAACTACCTACATATCCTATTGATTGTTCAAATTTGGAACCGTGTTGTATGTTGTCCTTACCATTATTAAGGTACTGTGACAGTACCTACCAAGCCGGACAGGCACTCGCACTCGCGTTTGTCTCTTTTTCTCTCTCTCTCTCTCTCTTTCATAAATCATTATTCGAGTTTGGGTGTAGCTGTTTTGTGTCCGTGACTTGTGTGTTTGTGAAGTCCCAAGCTACACAGGAATTATTCCTAGTGCATGAGTTATCTTTAAAAAAAAGATAACTTTAATAAGCGTTCTGCACACGATGCCGTCACCGCGCCGTCGCCGCGCCGACGCCCGCCGCACAGTTACACTGTAGAATACGAGTCGCGCGAAGCCCGCCACCGCGCCGCCACCGCGCGCGTTCCCGTCCCTGTCTGTTTGATTCATTCCATTAGGTACCGGCTGCGTGCGATCTCGCGGCGTGCACGTTCGTACGCGGTCGGTAATGGAATCAATGGAATGAATCAAACGAGACAGGGACGGGAACGTTAAAAACATAAAAAATTCTTTGACTTTTTTTTATCGATACAACGATTGCCCCTCCTTATTTATTGTAGGTATTATTTTGTCGATTTGTAGCCTCGCGCTAGGGGCACGACAATTGATATTTAGCCAAGCGGTTGAAGGGTTAAAATTAATCACACAAGTTTATTTGGCCCTTGCTCAATCTGTAATCCAGTACTGTATCACCTCATGGGGTGGGGCACTCAAAACCCACTTACTCCCTCTCGAAAGAGCTCAGAGAGCTATTTTAAAAGTTGCCAATTTCCATCCCTTTCTCTATCCCACAGATCTCCTATACAAATCCTGCAACGTACTAACTGTTCGCCAGCTTTTCATTATGCACTTGGTATTAAAACAGCACACCTTGCTTTCATACAACGAAGAAAATACCAATAAGAGACGGAATGACATTGTATGCGACTCTAATGCGATTTCAAAATATGTGTTTGTAAAAAGATTTTTTTCATTTTTAGGTCCATTTCTGTACAATAGATTAAATAGAAAACTAAGTATTTATAAGTTAAATTATTATAGCTGTAAAAAAACAATTTTACAATATTTACAAAGCATTTCTTACGTAGAGACAGAAGATCTTCTTTCGGTCTGTAAGTAAAACTTGTTGTGTCCTTTTATTTTTAATTTTTAATTGTAGTCATTTGATTTATTGTTAATTTATTATTTTAAGCTAATTAGGTTTAAATAAGCACTTTATAGCCTGAAGCACAGGTTTATCCTAGTTCAGGCAAATTAACTATTGTGTTCTTATGGCACATTATTATTATGATTATTATGGCATATTATTATTACATTAAGTCATCTTTAATGTAATAATAATATGCCGCTTATATAAATAAACGATATCTAAAATCGAGATCCATTCAAATCTAACACAAAGCAAGTATCTTTACAATCTCGGTACCAGGAATACATAATACCAAGGGCAATACGAAAATCACTGCCGTTCCTAACTACACCCGCATTCAATTAAGACGTGGTACGAATGTCAAAATTAGTAACACCGTCAACTGTCTTATCTTCAACGTAGTCTTTAGCGTTCAATTTACTCAGTAGTGTAATATCATATATCTTGACACAGACCAACATATTTCATTCGACACTTCTTGGTACGCTGAGAATTTTCTAGGAAATTTCGTAGTGAAATTTTACTCTGTGACGATTTCTCAGTCGATTTTCCCCGTCATGTATTGACTTATACACGTTCGCTTATATTTTACTTGTACATGAAATTGCTTTCATGTTTAATTAAATTAGATATTCGTATGAGGTTTGATGAGGGCTGCAACGGGACAGGTATTAATTGAGCCGTATGTAAGTATTTGTATGGTTGACGTCACGATGTACGGTGCTCATTTCGTTTCATGTGCTTTCATAATTAATACAATCGTGAGTGAGCTTTGTTATCGCGTTATTTTGTGGGAACGTTGCGATTGGAGTGTTTTGTTTTGACATGTGTACTTGATAACATAATAGTCTATAATGAGTGATGGGTACAGGCACAAATCCTTTGAAGGCTTAACCGTCTTAAATTTTATGTTTTGGTCTTCAATCAATACTGTGCAAGGTGATTAAATACTCGTATTTGTTGTTTTCATACAATAATGGGTACAATGGGGGAAGAGCACTTTAAAACTTAAAGAACGATTTTTTTTTTTTTTTGCGATTTAACATTTTTACAGAAAAAACAAGTTGAAATAAAGATTTCCTACTTGTACATCATTCTAAAACAAGTTTGTCTCATCCTCATTAAATAAAAAAGAAATGTATCAGATTCATTCAAAAATCATAAAACAAACAATTACTGATAGAAAAAAAACCTGAGCATCACTCTAGACTTCTTTATTTTAATTTTAAATTTGCTTTAAATCTTGGCCGAAAAAGATCATTAGGGGTTGAAAAAACAAACCAGGACAGTCGTAACGAGTTTTAAATCAAAGCCTACCTGATTTTTTATTAGTCTTGATTCAGTCTCTGTTTAAATATTTACGAAAGCAGAAATGTATTACCTCAACGATCGAAAAGTTTAAAGACTAGTTACAGAAAGTGTTTGAAATGTTGTTTCTAAAAGTTTGCGCGAAACTGGGTTGAAACTGTAAATGCTTTTTGAATTTGTTTAGGAAATAACAGGTTTCAACAGTATTTAGATTCAAATGGATCAAAACTTTATTTTGTACTTCGTCATAATTTGTGGGCATTTTAAAGGACACCATGGGGTTACCAGTTAAAAACTGAAATTAGACGTCACTTACTTCTACATCAGTCTTATCAAAGGGTAAGATGTGGTGGTTCAGATAAGAAGGCGTTCTTTTGAAAATACTGTTACCTGATCTACTCAGCAGTATCTGGTTAGACTGGAAGCTGATTTTAACATTATTGGGCTAGGCAGGCTTGCTTGAACGGCTAACTTCGTATTGCTAAGTGAGATTTTATAAGTTGAACCTCACTAGTTGCAGTGGTAGCCTTTAGTGAAGATAAACTCACGGAAGGATTTACAGAAACTAGGTTTCTTTCTTCTGCAATACTACTAATTTATTTATCAACTATGGATGACTTACAGCTAATACAAACAGAATAAAAGAAAAGCATGTAAAACTAACATCCCACTAAAAGTCATCACTTCTAAAAACAGGTTAGAAAGAAAGTGTGAACAACACAACACAGCTACCAAAAAAAGAAAACAAAAAAGTAAAACATTCAAGAATATATTATACTAAATTCACATATCGTATTCAATATAATTAAGATCTTTTATGGTACGTCCAAAATTTTATAAAAAAAATGTAATAGCAAATGATAAAAGAAACCTAATTCAATACACAGCATTTCTAACAAGCTAGAAATTCAAGCTAGAACCAGGTGAAAATTCTCACAAGTTCAAAGACGCTTACAATCTTGGTGTAACACTAGCAATCTCTATGTCAATAGCGTTGGCCTCGGCCTAGTGGCTTGGCCTCGAGGCTTCGCAATTAGCCGTCTGTATTTTGTACGAGTTCGAGCCATTTAGAGCTGTAGCTTGATACAGCAAAGGTGACTTTTAATTTATTGGCTATATTTCAGGAAGTGGAAGTAATCATACATGCTTTTCTTCTTTCTTTTTTACAATCTCGAAGTACTGCTGTAATATCTTATGGAACCAGTTTACTATGATATCAAATTTAAAAAAAAAAAACGGATGTAGTAGATTGTAGTAAATGTGTGTTTCTTTCACAATTTCAGAATAAGTGTTATAATTACAGCTGTTTGAATTTGTGAGTAGTTTTATTTACTTCCTATATTGTCCATGAAATAGGAGCCACCCTGTAGAATGAGATGCTGAAATACAATGAGCTTGAGATCTGTTAAAAGTGGTTGCGTAAACGTTAAGTTCTCTTTTTTATAATTTAAGATGGGTTAGCTCTTGACTCTAGTTTTCAGAAATGGCAAAGATAACTTTGAAAAGGTTAAGGTTGAAGGACGTCAACAGACTTATTTATTATGAAATGGGTTTGTTGCTTCCATAATTATTTGGATATTTCAAAAGGTGTTACATTATTCTAAAATCGAGAAATCCTTTGTTAATTAACGGGGCACAAGACAAGGGAGGTTTTAGCTCAGAAGAGGAAACGATTTGAATGAAAATTGGCACTCGGGAAAAAGATCTTGACCTGAATTACGTATCGATAGAAAAATTTTAACTTTAACACGGGAAAGCAGCTACACATATTTGTTAATTTTGGCAAATCAAAACGCTGCTGACCAAGGTTTGCGATGTGATTATCACTTTTTTTGAAGTCCCTGAGAGCGCTTTTTGTAAAATATACCTACCTACTAAAAATTGCAAGAAAGTTGGTATTGTTAGAGGCCACAACTAACAAACCTTTGATTGGCATACAGAATGTCGTGTTCCTAAGCTTTTACGACAACTTTTTCCATACTTCAGCCAGTAATTAACCACGTGACCGTATGATGGCAGCGTAAAGTGTTCACGACTGTACTCATTAGGGCTGTCGCATAAAAACGGCCAATAAAAGTTACTACACCTTGAATGTACATACGCGCACAGCAGTGTTTACGAGGGTGACTTTATGCCACCGCCAATACTAAGTTAGAATTTCACTGAATATTTTTTCGGTTGCAATGTCGTGAAGGAAATTGTTGTTAAAAAGAACATTCGTAATGCAAAATCTTGTCTAATAATTTCTCTTATATTAGAACTGTTCTGTTCTCATTTGACGTAAATACGTCTCTAATTTAAAAACATAGTAAACGTGATCTGGTTGATATATATTTGGCTGGTATTGATTGGACCACCTTTGTACCCAAATAATTAAGAAGAAGCAAAGAAGAAAGTGAATATTTGTCGGTTGCAATGTCGTGAAGCGAAATTGTTGTTAAAAAGAACATTCGTAATGCAAAATCTTGTCTAATTATTTCTCTTATATTAGAACTTTTCTGTTCTCATTTGACGTAAATACGTCTCTAATTTAAAAACATAGTAAACGTGATCTGGTTGATATATTTGGATGGATTGGACTACCTTTGTACCCAAATAATCTGATAACTGAAAAATCTGATACATAATATAACATTTATTTGATTCACAACAAACACAAAATAATAAGAACAAATATTTTGTGGTGGTGCCAACAAAATCACGTTAAGAACAAAGAAAGATAATGTTTATAATATTTGAAATCGAAATGCAAAAATAAAAAGGGTTGCCAACTTTAAGGAGAAGGAACGATTCACGATCAAAAACGGATTCACCTGTCAAAATGCATCCATTGACGGACGGCAACATACAGGAACCGGTAAACCTAATATCATGTTTTATTCTGGCTAGGTTACGAGTGGCACCGCGGCCAGATCATTTGTAACTGGGTCACTTTTATTCGCGACCCAGAATAGTTTTCCGCTGTCAGCATTCGCCGAGTACTGGAACCCAACGACTTTGTACGACACGGATGAATGATTGGATTTTTATTTTTAGAATGCCTTTCTATTTATTCTAACTAGTGGTTTATGAACTTAAGCCTGGTGTGATGACTCAATTGCATGAGGGTGTAGGGTTTTTTTTGGTGTGCAGACGAAATGTAACATGGGAAGCTGTAGAAATGTATTTCGATTGTTCCATTCCTCATGCTGGGCTCTCGTGTGAAAACCAGTGAAAGCTGAATTTGTAGGATTTTACTCATTGTGTTATGATAACTTCAAGTTTATGCTCCAACCAGCCCGCGAAATTCAAAATGTCTTGCGTTATTTGCAATTTGCAGGCCAGTGCTAGGTTGCATGTTGATTAAAATATTATTCGCGGCTGTAAGACTTATGTAGTTACAGAATTATAATCATCATAATCACCAATACAACCCTCCAAGTTCATAAAGGCCTAGGAACAAAAAAAAACCAGAAGAAGTCATTCCTAGAGCTATAAGAACTTAGAGCGTTGTATTGATGATTTTGATGATTATAATTCTGTAACTACATATGTCTTACAGCCGCGAATAATATTTTAATCAACATACAACCTAGCACTGGCCTGCAAATTGCAAAAAACCTTATATGGGTAAAAGTGGAGAACGTAAGGTACGTTATGGTTTAAAAGGATGACATAATAAGTTCTTATGACGTGTTTGAAAATATAAAAATAATTTCGAAAAGTTGCGCTACTTTTACACACACGTGATGACAAAGGTACCTAATGTATGCAAGCTTATGCACTGAAGTAATTTGTTTATGAAATAAATAGAGTTGCTACACCAATATTCTACGTCAGTCAGTTTGAATTTTATATTGTGTTTATAACTCGGAAGCAGAACATAAAAATAACCTAATGAAGGAACCATAAGCAGTTAAAAACGTCGTCACGTCTTTCGAAAATAAATATTATTCTTTATTTTCGAAAGACGTGTAGGACTAGCAAAGTTATCTTAAAAATTGCTCGTGATAATGCATTATTTTCAAGTTCAGAACTCGTTATTATGATTTATGTAAAAATTAAAACCCCATTCAATACTAAAAAATCCAGCCAAGTGCGAGTCATACTCGCGCACCGAGGGTTCTGTACAAACCTGTAGGTATATTATAAAAGTTCATCACGACAATCGAGTAACAAAAAATTAAGGTTTTCGGAATTTTTCGTTTAAATGTGCTATAAAATATTGCTTCATGCCAAATTTCAAGATTCTAGGTCGACTGGAAGTACCCTTTAGGTTTTTATTCCCTTGCGAGTAGTTGCGAGTTTGAAAATATGCGGCTTAAATTGCTGTTTCTTTTGATTGCGTTGTCATAGAAGTTTGATTTTGTTACAGCTAAAAGGTATTATAGACCTGAGTATTTGATATGAATTTCTATTTAATACCCCTACGCGTTCATGAGGAAAGGGGAATAATTTGAGAATTATAAAAAAATATTTTTATTATAATAATATGATGTAACTAAAAAATTACGGTTTACGAAATCTTTCCTTTATCTATGCTATAAGACGTTGCTTCGTACCAAATTTAAAGATTCTGAGTTCACGGGAAGTACCCTGTAGGTTTTGATTCCCTTGCGATTGTCGAAAATTTGCGGAAATATGCGGCATAAACGGGTGTATCTTTTGATTGCGTTGGGTTAGAAGCCTGAGTAGTTGATATAAATTCCAACTTGATACTTCCACGCGTTCCTGAGAAAAAGGGTCTTGACAGACAGACGGACGGACGGACGGACAAAGTGATCCTATAAGGTATCCGTTTTTTCCTTTCGAGGTACGGAACTTTAAAAAGAAATAAGTTTTATTTATAGTAATAACTGATTAATTAAAATGTATTAAAATATTACAAAAGACGGGAGTTCGAAAGTCTCAAGAAAAAATTTTAGCTACATAAAACAAGAAACCGAAATCTTATTTATTCTTATTAATTAGAATAGATAAACAGATACACTTAACAAGGCAACGGCTTAACGCGAAACCGCTGGCAGTAGCCAGTGGCTTCGCCCGTATGATCCCTCGGGAACATATTTCTAGTATGAAAGTAGCACTTAAAAATAAAATGGCGACAGTACACACATCATAGGCCTTAGTGTGAGTTTTTTCGACTCACGTTCGAACGCGTTCGATTGCGAGCGCGTTAGAATTTAGTATGGGAAATTAGGTTCTACGAGTGACCACCAGGTGGCACTATAACTAAATTCCCATACTAAATTCTAACGCGCTCGCAATCGAACGCGTTCGAACGTGAGTCGAAAAAACTCACACTAAGTCCTCAGTACATCAGAAACAGTTTCTGAACACCTCAACATCTAAACTATCACAGGCACACCAAGACCGTTTCAAAGGGGTTTCGCTAAAGGATTACGTAATTATGACTTAGCGCGTTATGCAGTTAGTAACTCACTCTAAACAAGGTTAGTCTGAGCTAAGTAGGCAACTTGTTATAGAATTATAAGGTAGGAAACGCGTATTATGTGCTTAGAGGTGTGATAAACTTGATGGGATTAGATTCAAGTTTAATTTTAAGCTCGTTATGCTGAGATAGAAGATTGAAGTGGCATAGAGATGGATAGGTAATCGAATCCTGACGCTCAAAACTTGCGCTTGCGCTTCATAGATTAATGAAGTAGTAATCTATCAAATTAACCAAATGCCCAACAATTTATGATCCTGTAGACCAATCATGTTACCTCTACACCTCGCTTGCGGGCGACACTTGAATAGCCGTGAAGGCAAATTAGTGCTGGCTGCAACAAGTTTTTAGCATAAAATGCAATGACAGGTAAATTACACTTACACCCTTTCATTAACGCGTCTCCTAGGTATCTTGGACGCAATCAGGCTAGTAATGACAGCCTCTGTCGGCGACATGAAACTTAATCGAATGGTAATCAGGTGTTTTTCATAAATGGACAGTCAAGAAGGTGTCCACTACATTATGTCGTTTCACAAAAATTAACTTTGAGTTTGGAAAGTTAAGTTTCGAAATTCAATGGCGTTATGTTAGCTATCACACAGGGCCGAATTAGGTGTTGAGCACAATACCCAAAACGAGAATATTCTAAAATGTTCGAAATTGAAACCGTTTGTGAGACAACTTTCTCCAAAAACCATTATAGTTTAAGAAAATTAACTTCTATCAAAGCGTCAAGAATGTCTTGAAAATTAAATTAATGGTTTTAAATGCAATTACAACATATCAAGGCAGGCACCTACGATACTTGATTAAAGTAATTTCGGGCTCGATCGAAAGTATTTTAATCAAATTAAGAGCACACGTTTGAGGCAGTTTAGGAAGAAATTATCTTGATTGTTCAACGTGGGTGGGTGTGTGGGTATAAGAAAGATGTTAACATAATATGTACATTGTACGTGGCAAATAACTTCATTCTAAAATGTTTACTGCTCTTACTTTTTCCTTTATGTCATATCCCGTTTTTTCCCGATCCCGTAAGAATTTCGGGAAATCCTTTCTTAGTGCACGGAGTGTGAGGAAGCTAAGTGCTTAGTTTCAGTTTTCTACGACCAGCAGTGCTATTCTGTAACAACATTTTCGTGTCTCGACAGCGGAATCCGAGGTGAGTTTCAAATTCGTATAAATACAAGACCTTACGATGTGTGAAATAAAGTTCACTTTGTAAGCTTAGTCACTCAGGTGAAGTGAATATCGAAATGGTTATTTACAGAATAGACTAGCTGTAGTTTAGGCTGTGCGTTGTCTGTCAGTAACTCAGTAACGGAAGAGTTTTAAATATTAGGATTGACAATTATTTTGCATGATTTCATTGAAGTTTTTCTAATTTAATTAAAATTATTTGTATTGCTGCGCAACATACTCAGTTGCCCATCCACATCCACTTCGACATCCAGATTAAACACTAGGACCTATTATGAAGCGGTATGAAACTTTTTTTGTGTATTATTTGCCGGTCAAAAATGCTTTTGCTCAGATTAAGAACTTTGATTTTGTTTGATTTTTTCTACAGTAAGTACCCTATATATTTATTAAAGTAGGATTAAATTGTGGCTAGCACCTAACGAGCTATTAGAAGAGTAAATCAAGAAAACGTTTGTAGGTTTATGGAATTATTGCCATGGAGATAAAGAATTTGTATCGCTATGTTTGTTTGAAATTATTTTAGAGGTAAGAAGGCATTGAGATTTAAACCTGACTTGATAGTTTTTAACCCTGATTATAAATGAGAGTTAAAACCTATTAAGTCTGTCTATCCCACAGACTATTCATCTACGATTGAATAACGACCGCCAGCATCTTTTGCATATAAGTTAAAATTATCGCGCAGGAATGGAGTCTGAGATTGTTTTTTTATTATATTTGATCAGATTTTGATACACTGAGGGCGCGCATCTGCACGTCTTTTCTTCTATTCACCATTTTAACACTTCGATATCCATTCCTTCCGATATCACTTTATTCCAAATCCATTTAGGCGTGATAACAACCATCTAATCCCAAAACCCGAATGGTCTACCACAGCTAGGTACTGATGAACTGTGTGATACTATATTGGCACAGTCAGAAGTTAGTTACTGTGTGCGTGTGTATGTGTGTGTGTTAAATACGTACTTATTGCACTAGTTATAACATTTTCACTAGGTACAAAGCTAATATTAGCCCTAGGTGATGATGACTATACCTATTTAGTTTACCTTAAGTACTAAAAATAACACAATCACTGTTTGCCTTATAACAGTGTGCGCTGATTCACACCGAGTTATGACCCAATTTTCAATGTCAGTGATGTCACATTAAACACTTAATAATTGATTTAAATTAAACCTATACACCTACGCGCCTATTGTTTATAGACTTTGCATATTGAAATATTTACTGTTGAGGAACAATAAATGTTGTTCTGGTATTTTTTTTATTACGATAGCATTGCACTTTATTTGGAACGTAAAACTGTTAGACGTAACGCTTAATTAGGTTTTATTTTTGTTGTACACTTTGTAGCTTTTTATCGTTCCCGAAAATTCTATTTGCAAAAAGAAATTACTGTTAAAAACAGATATTTGAATTTTTAAGTATCTAAGTGAAGATGACAAATAACATCAATTGAAGAATCTCTGAACTTTCTTAAATTTAAAAAGGTAGATCCTCTATTTAATAGGTTCACTGTCCGCAAAGCAGACACAATAGTAAAACAATCAGCGCAGACCACATGTGGTCTGTTGGACTGTGAACCGGTACGTGGACCTCACACCAACAAAAATTCAGAATGTCAAGTTCTGTGATCATGAACTCATACCCACTCATCTGCGACGTAAAATACCTACCTACAAGACGTATTTGCTATTCATTCATTCATCACAGCATCCCATTTCCTTTGATTACTCGTACGACTTTCCCCCGTGTTCATTACGAAGTTAATTCAACATAGAATTTGTCTTTCGGAACACTTATTAAGAAACAAAAGAGAGAGCTCATTAATTTACGAAATTCTCCATACTCACATCACACCACTTCAATTTTCCTGTGTAATTTCATTAATTGCCCACGCTCCAAGTACGGCCCTGGCACGGCGATCACGAATTAGTAATTTAATATATCAACCTGAACGAACGTTATTAAATATAATAGCCCTTTATAACAAGCTCTTTAACATTTTGAGACTAATATAAAGTTCTATAAGGAACTGCTACCGTATAAGGGATTTATAAGCTTTGACTCGTAATTATCTGACTGATTGACAGCATAAGGAAAAAGGTTGTCGCTTATAAGGAGAATCAATAAAGTGTCTTGAAGAAATCGTGGTTACGAGTTTTGTGGACAAAGTATATCAATCAATCTATAAGCTAACTGATTGACGTTCCTCACAGAAATTGAGATCAATCTGTGATCCGATTGGTGTTCGATGTGATTGGTGGGAAAAAATAGGTATCGCACGAATTACGTATAAGATAAAGTTGAATTTTGACTGTACTGTTGTTGGCTACTCAGAATTTGCTATTATTTAAGCGTTTCCATTGCGTCGGATAGTTGATTTTCTTTGAATTATTTTCAGACTTATATTTAGAACTAGCTGACCCACGCAATTTCGTCTGCGTCACATTTTCCATTAATGCTCGGCTCCTTTTAGTCTTAGCGTGTTGATATATAGCCTATAACCTTCCCGGATAAATGGGCTATCTAATACTGAAATATTTTTTCAAATCGGACCAGCAGTTCCTGAGATTACCCCCTACATACAAACTTACAAACAAATGTTACCTCTTTATAATATTACTAGCTGACTCGCGCAACTTCGTCTGCGTCACATTTTCCATTACTGCTCCGCTCCTATTTGTCTTAGCGTGATGATATATAGCCTATAACCTTCCCGGATAAATGGGCTATCTAATACTGAAATATTTTTTCAAATCGGACCAGCAGTTCCTGAGATTACCCCCTATATACAAACTTACAAACAAATGTTACCTCTTTATAATATTACTAGCGGACTCGCGCAACTTCGTCTGCGTCACATTTTCCATTACTGCTTCGCTCCTATTTGTCTTAGCGTGATGATATGTAGCCTATAACCTTCCCGGATAAATGGGCTATTTAATACTGAAATATTTTTTCAAATCGGACCAGCAGTTCCTGAGATTACCCCCGACATACAAACTTACAAACAAATGTTACCTCTTTATAATATTACTAGCTGACTCGCGCAACTTCGTCTGCGTCACATTTTCCATTAATGCTCGGCTCCTTTTAGTCTTACCGTGATGATATATAGCCTATAACCTTCCCGGATAAATGGGCTATCTAACACTGAAATAATTTTTCAAATCGGACCAGTAGTTCCTGAGAATACCCCCTACATACAAACTTAAAAACAAATGTTACCTCTTTATAATAATAATTATTAGTATAGACTAGCTTTAGCCCGCGACTTCGTAACCGCATGTCCCCGTTCCTGTGGGAATTTTTCTCTTAGTGCTCCCCTACACTTAACAACGAACGTACATGCCAACTTTTCAGCTTTCTACGACCAGTAGTTACGGCTGTGCGTTTTCTGTAAGTCACTCAATCAGTCAGTAACGGAAAAATCCTACTATCCTACTTCCACTAATATTATAAATGCGAAAGTTTGTGAGGATGGATGTATGTGTATGTATGTTTGTTACCCTTTCACGAAAAAACTGCTGGACGGATAACGATGAAATTTGGTATGTAGGTAGCTGAAGACCCAGAAAAACACATAGGCTACTTTTTATCCCGGAATTCCCGAGGGATCGGGATTTACACGGGAATAACGAGAATTTATACGCGGACGAAGTCGCGGGCGGCCTCTAGTATATTATAAATGCGAAAGTAGTGAGGATGAATGGATGGATGGATGTTAGTTGCTCTTTAACTTCAGAACGCCTGAAAGGATCTTCATGAAATTTGCCACAGAGATATATTATAGTCTGGATTAACACATAGGCTATAATATAGCCTATATATCCCTAGGGATCACACAGTCGAAGCCGCTGGCAGAAGCTAGTTTTATATTTATTGATTTATAATCTATACTAATATTATGAAGCAGAAGAGTTTGTTTGTTTGTTTGGTTGAACGCGCTAATCTCAGAAACTACTGGTCAGATTTGAAAAAATATTTCAGTGTTAGATAGCCCATTTATTGAAAAGATATTTGCCTCTGGTAACAACCACCTTTTTAAGTGCCTATAGGTACTACAATTTTCTTCAATTTTTTTTTGATTATTTATGATAATGTTTGATTGCTTTACATATACATGGATATACAATTTGATTAAAATGCATGAGACAGCCCTAGCTAATGACGATGATCCATCAGTCTGGCATGAGTGCAGAAATGTAATGAGTTGCGAAAGAATTCTCATACTTAACGTAAACTGGCGCCATTTGTCATGAATGTGTGATGGAATTACTTCCGTGACCGTGACTTTTAAAACTAAACTTTCTGAATTACTGTCAAGTGATAAATTAATCTGACTAGCCTTCCCAACTATGTTGGGTACGGTGACTGCCTGTATGACCTCCATAATCCAGTCACTATGTAACACCACACTCCTTATCAGAACTGCTAGTCTAAAATACCACTTTAGCAGAATGCCTATCAACAGTAAAAAAAAAAATAGAAAACAAATCACACTACCCGTAACTGTCAAATTTTCCCAATCAAACTTGAACCTAATGTATTTAGCAATAAAGATGAAAATTAAGTTTGATAGAGTAATAGGATTCTCCTAAAGCGGCCTTTTTAGCCCCCAAGACTAACTTATAACGTGCTTTCGAGACATGAAGGAATATTGGTACGTTAAGATACCCATCCAATGACTGACCTCGGTAAGCGCTGCTCTACCTCAGAAATCAACCGTGTGGCTGTTATTATTTAGCCACGAACACTTTAACGACCTGACTGGTAAGTGATACAAAGAGATTAAGCATCGGTAATAGACTACTGTTTAATTAAGAGGTGATAGCCAATGAGCTTGTGTCCTGAAAAAATCTAATTAGTCCGTCAGTTAGATTATCAAAAAATATTTGACCCGGGTTTTTTTTTTGTTACGGGAACCAAAATTGACGAAGTTACGACGCTTTTAAAATTTTCACACCTTCGCATAATTTTTACTGAGTCGTGACGTCACGAGCCCCCACACCCGAGTTTTGATGCGTTTTATCTTTGTCAATATTTATTGATTTACAAAAACAAAAAATACGTGTCCATTATTTTTCAATACTCTAACTGACGGACTAAATAGTTTTGCAATTTGTGGATGATGGAATCTAGCCTATTGAACATACTAAGGACGCAACATGGTCATTTGTAGACAAGGGACGCTAACAACGGACAAGGACGAGAGACAGGCGCTTGTCATCGCATGTTGGCAAATAGAGGCCTGTAAGCTGGTGTTAGAGTTATGAGGCGTCTGATCATTTAAAATAATAATTACTTTATAACTGTTTTTGTGGTCGTGTGTGCTAATGACATCAAACAATTCGTACCACAATAGGCAACGCATCACAAACTGGACCAACATAAGAAGTAAAAAACGTGATATCTTGACTCGGAAGGACTTGAAGGATGGAATTCTGCAAAAATCTATTCAAAATGCAGCCAATTCAAAAAAAAACTATTTTAAAGCTCGGAAAATGTATTTAACCTACAAACGTATTATGAAAAGTACGTAAAAAACGATGATTTACACGTGTCGCAAGATTGAAAGATCGTAATTTTGTTCCAACGAGTTATTTGCTCGCTACGAGTAATAACATTTTTCTCTACTTATGAAATGCGTGGGAAAATAAATGATTAAAACATATAATTTATTTTATCGTGTATTTGTACGCTTTCACGTAATATTTTAACATCATCAGAATTATGTGCTTGTGGAAACTGTTATGAATGTTATGATAAACCAGTTTGAGAGTATATCGTGAGAGTTACAAATCAGCTTCGATTTTTCATTAACATAATAGAACTGGAAATCGAATGACTTGTCTGTTATGTATCAGCGCCATTTCCTGTGACTGCGCCAACGAAAATTATCAGTCATGCAAACGTTACTTTTATATCATTCGGGCCTCATTCCAGAGTGTTTTGATTTGTGAGACAAAGCAGACGTCATCTGTTTTAGTTTTGACCAGCGGCTTCGCCCGCGTGATCCCTAGGGAACATATTCCCGGGATGAAAAGTAGCTTATGTGCTATTCCAGACTATAATCTATCTTTGTTCTAAAGGAGATTGGCAGAAACCCATGTATTTTCAGTACCACATAAAGGCTTAGCGTTTCATAGAATGAATAAATGGATTTGAATGCTACAATAGAGTATAACAGAATATGTAATGGTAAGCCATACATTAGACTTGGCGTTAATTAATTAATTTAAACATAACCTCAAAATGGAACACCAAAAATAATTCTTAAAGATACCTACCTACATACTTTGTAACTAAAGGAAAACCCTTATAAATCATACATTTCAATCAGATAAAGTGTATAGATTGTACTTTAATAATTATAGAAAGATTTTTGAGTTACTAGTAGATGTTACAGCAAGGTGTTCTATGTTGAGGTAAGGAAACGGCAAATATAGGTAAGAAGATTCTGAATGACTTTAGGCTATCCAGTTGCTATGACATCACTTCTAATAGTAATAACGTTCCTTTAGCGGGATTTGAATCTGTATCCAAGATGGTCGTCAACAGGACAAAAGATAATGAATATATTAAATAGAATAGGTAAAAAATGCAACCATAGTATTCATAAAACTTTTTATTCTAATGTTAACAATACATTGTCAAGAAATACCGCAGGGGGCGTTGTTCCTTCGTGTCGAGCGTAAGCGAACTACTATATAGTTACAACAGTCCCCGATGATGGAGCTCTGACCTTGCTGTTCCCTTTCAACGGCTATGAAAACTAAATATGTGATCCGCCCCACATGACGGGATTTTATTTTTGCTCTTAACAAAAATGGATTTTCTCCTCCTAAACTGGTCAAATCCAGCTGGTCGCGATCTATTTCGACTGTGTACATTCCTTGAAAGCGGAAATGTTCTCCAACGTATGATCTAGCTTGACGGATCTGGAATGTGCCACACGCAAACAACACCAATTCTTCCTAGGAGAGCCGTGGGAATTATATATTTGAGGCATCTATATTCGGAAACATAATACTGCGACGATTCAGGCGCTCCATGGCTATAATCGCTAATTCGTTGTCTAAAAATAAACGTTCATATAATATTTTACATTATTTGAGCATTTCCTGGGTCAGTAAATCGAGTTCCAAATGCATATAATACAGCACAAGCAGTTTTTAAATCTTTCTTAAGATGAGGACTCGCTCGATTGAATATTCTTGTCTGAAGATTTTGAAATCTTTCTTTAACTGGGCACACAACGGGATCGACATTCACAGTTTTGAAGTACAAACAATGTTAATTAAGAGACCGTCCTGCACAAAAGTATACTCAACTGAAAGCAAATTGTAATGTTATAGTAACATAGTGGCTGAAAATTCACATGGTTCACACTTCATTATTTTATAGACGCATATGAACACTACAAATATCCCAAACGAAGAATTATATAGGACACCTACACAGAAATATGACGTTTTGCTTACATAATTATTTTTTGTATTTGACATAAAGTGACAGCTGGGTTGTCAAATATTAACTAACAATTTGAATCGAAATAAGTTTGGCTCTATTTTATGCGTTTTGTTGTGGATTAAATGCGTTTTGTTTTCGTAACGGGGTAGCACAATAAAATCATATTTTTTTTAATTACTCCCAACAACTAATTAACCATTTTAGCTTGGAAAATAACTACGGATATAAGACCTATAATTTGCATATAAGAAGATTTCGAAACGTTTAGATTTAATGAGGTACCCAAGTCGCCAATCTTCTTTCATTATGATCCGTTAAGTAAACCGTTCTGGCGTGATTAAGTAACAAACAACCAAACTTTCACATTTATAATGTTACTTGTTTGGTGTAAAGCGAAATTATAACCATCTTCCCCTCGACATTATAATTATTAAAGGATATTGCAAACTGACGTAAGCCGTTTTACGAAGCTACTCGCTAGCCTCTAGGCGCCAAGCTAGCCACCTGCCTGTGCGTTCGCGACCTTATACAACAATAATCCTTATAGCATGATTCAGTATTCACGCGCGATGGCTTATTATTAGCGTATTTCATGTTTAACTTTGTTGTTTCTATACCGATTTCTATGATTCTTTTTTTTGGAGTAGTTAATAATGTTAACTTTTTAAATTTGGGATGACTGAGAGTGTTATAAACGTAAGAGTAGACAAACATAATCAGAAAGCTTCGAACTGCTAAGCTATCGGGAGTTATACGTGTTATTGTGCGTCAATCATAAAAGATAGACATATGCTGTCGTTGGATATTTTTTATATAATTTTAAGGAGAACATTTCCGTTATACATGATTTCTGTGTAGCTTTCACCATTAAGGTTGCACACGCGACGGAAGCTTAAAAAATGGAGTAATTTATCCCGTTTTCCCAACATTTCCCTTCACTGCTATGCTCCTATTGATTGTAGCGTGATGAAAAGTATACTATAACCTGCTCAGGCGTATAAATAATAATTGTACCAAGTTTCGTTAAAATCCGTCGAGTAGTTTTTGTTTCTATAACGGTTATACAGACAGACAGACAGACAGACAGACAGACAGACAAAAATTGTACTGATTGCATTTTTGGCATCAGTATCGATCCCTAATCACCCCCTGATAGTTATTTTGGAAATATATTTCATGTACAGAATTGACCTCTCTACAGATTTATTATAAGTATAGATATAGATAGATATAGATTTAAAGATAAAATCATTTTAATTCATGAGATCGAAACGTGGCACTCCAGATAGGTCAAGTTATTTTTCTTTATAGTATCAATAGAAATAGTACCTACTCACGTTATAGCGACAATAGAAATACTTACACAACAATTTCAACTGTCTAGCTATTACGTTTTTTGAGATACAATCCGCTGACAGACAGATGCAAAGAGGCTTAGTATGGGTTCTGTCGGTTAGGTACTCTTCGGATATGGAACCCTAAAATAAATATGCTGAACCATACGTACCTAAGATATAAAAAGAGTCAAAGCTCCAATAAGTTCTACTTAATATATTTAAAGTGCTATCCCCATTTCTACCATCAAATTCACTCACAAAATCGAAAACCCATTATTATAATAAACCTCCGAAGCAGAAATACCTTTGAGCGGGTGGGTAGCAGAATCAAACCCGGTAACATATCGAAATAAAACATCGAACTTCTTGAGGCACTTGCCTCACCGCGGGCGATCAGCGAGTAGTGAGTAAATCTTGAAACTCGAAACGAGTTGGCGAGCAGCGAGTAGCGAGTGAAAAGTTTCGATAGTTTTGTCGCTCGGCTTTAAGCGACTGCTTTTACGCAACGAGTGATTACACGCTTAGGTAGCTATTACCGCTGGTTGGTGGAGTTCTGATGGCCAAGTTAGCATCGCCGAGCGAGTGTCGCTGTGCGAGTATAATCTTTGATAGCTCTTGTCGCTGAGATCAACTAGTGGTAAGAGCTGGCTCGCTGGCAGTGTGAACAGCCAGCTATCGACTTTAAATGTATGCGTCTCTTTTACTCACACGAGATCTATATCTTTTGTCCCTTTCCTCAGCGAGCAAATAGTCGACAGCTTATCGCTTCCTCGCCGGCGGTGAGACAAATGCCATATACGGGTAAAGAGAAATGCACTTTAAAGTGTATGGGATATCGGAAAAACATTAGTTTTGGATGAAAGGAGAGATATGACAATGGGGCTGAATCCTTTCAGAGCTATCTTTATAGTGATTCCGTTCTATTTGAATTATTTGTGTGCAACAAGTTATTATTATTTGATTTAGAGAGTGGAATGAAGGTTGTAAGTAATTGTGGACTGTAGGGATGTCCTTGTGTGTGTGGTTGTAGATTTTGTTCGATCCAGTTTGAATGTAAAATATCAGCTGTTTCGTAAATGTTCATCGACCAAATATTGCATTTTGTATGAAACAGTTGATATTTTTTTCGGGTTTTCAGGGTTGGTCTCAAAGTAAAAGTCATTTACTGCAAGAAAAGATGAAAGATGTATAATTTCACTCTCTAAGAGATTATTAAGTATTTACAAATATTCAAGTCGGGAAAAGACTAGGTAGATGATGATGGCTGTAGATTTTGTTAGTTCGCCAGAATACAAGGAAGGTTTAAAAGCAAAAAAATGGGTAGCTAGGGTAGCCAGTTGACGTGAGTGAAGCCGATGGGGACAGATAGTAAATAAATAAAATGAAGGACTGTTCCTTGTCTGTTCAAAGAAAGGTCTACTGAACAGCTGTGAATGAGAATACACTTTTGAATAGGCTTTTCAGTAGCCACACAATGATCATATTCTTTTTCACAGTATAGTCATATTAGAGGTAGTACTTAGTAGCCGTCGTAAGCTTTTATGTTTGTATGTAAATGTGCAGTAGGTAGGCACAAGTAATTAAGAAGATAAAGCATTGGTGGGTGTGTCCCTTTAAGTCCTATTTGCAAATGAATATAGATAATTATCATTATTATTTATTCAAATGAATACCCATCTTTTTGAATGAGAATGGTAACTTTTGAAAGGACTTAATATCTATGAGAAAATTGCTTTATGTCATAAATGCATGAGGAGCTTGTGGCTAAATAATAACAGCCTCACAGGTCGTTCTTCAAGGTTAAGCATCGCTTGCCGAGGTTGGTTTGTGGATGGGTGACCATCTTAACATACCGAGTTTCCTCCGTGTCTCGGCAAGCACGTTAAAGTGTTGGTCCTGGCTGTCATTTGGAGATCTATGGTAGTCGTTACGGATAGTCAGAAGCCAGAAAATCTGACAGTAGTCTTGCAAAGAGTACTGTGTTACTCAATTAATGGGTCGTGGAGGTCTGGTGGGCAGCCGCTCCACGTTATAAACTGGTATTCAGCATAATCCGGTTTGAATGGAAGCCGACCCCAATATAGTTGGGGAACGGCTAGGCTAGATGATGAATGCGTGAAGATTTCGCGGTAGACCAAAGCTAACGTGGCGGAACGAGCTCGTCTCTTCTACCGACAGAACTAGCCCCTACTAGAAAATAACAAAGTAGTGTGGAAAAGGAGAATAAAATGTTATATAGATAGATGAATGACGAAAATTGTGCGACATAGTCAAGCAAGAGTGAATAGGTTACTTCTAGGCAAACGTGCTCCATCTTAGACCGCATCATCGCTTAATATCTGGCGAGATAGTCAGTGGTCAAACGTATGCCTATCAATAGTAATACATTTATATATTATGTCATTCAGTATGTAACTTGTTACATTAATATTTACTAGCTGATACTCACGGCTTCGCTCGCTTGACAAATTATGTACTAAAACCTTCTTCAAAAACCACTCTATTCATTGGTTTAAACAGCAGAAAATTGGTGCAGTAGTTTTTGAGTGTATCGTGAACAGACGACAGACGCGGCGGAGGGCTTCGTTTTATAAAATGTAGTGATTTAACCACTCAACATGAACCTTACAGGTCAAGTCATCACCACGATTACCAGATGAATTAATACCTACTTGTAGTTTGCTTTGATTATGTCACAGGCCTACATCTTTTGGACCACACCTATACAGTCTTTATGATTATCGTTTATCGAGAACGTAGTATGAAGTCATTTTACGTGCAAACTGACCTTCTTGGTTGTCCTTAAGTTCTGCTTCTGGCATATTGCCAAACACACTTAATATTATAAAGCTGAAGCGATTCTTTGCTTGGACACGCAAATCTCAGGAATTGCTGGTTCGAATGGAAAACATCTATTAGTGTTGGAAAGCTCATTTATTAAGGTGGAAGCTCCAGATCATACAACTCGACTGAATGACTTTTTCACGAAATAACATTCAATCGAGTTCTATGAACTTAGAGGGTTATATTGATGATTCAAATGGTTCTAATCCTTTAGATAAATGCTCTTTACGACCGCGAACCGTATTTTGTTCAACATACAGCTTTACACTGACCGGCAAACTGCAAAAAACATAAAATATTTGAATTTCGCGGGCTACCCTGGCACTTGTCATAGGCTATACTAGCTTTTGCCCGTGACTTCGTTCCCGTTCCCGTAAGAATTTTGGGAAATCCTTTCTTAGTGCTCCCCCTACACTCCCCAACGAAGCTACATGCCAAATTTCAGCTAACTACGACCTGTAGTTTCGGTTGTGCGTTGTCTATCATTCACTCACCCAGTAACGGAAGAATTTTATATAGTACAAGGATTGATAACATCACGCAACAACCAAAAGGAACGGGGCATAAAAATGAAATGGAGCAAATGAAGTTACGCGGGTCAGCTAGTGTCTTCAAGACACATATTATAATCAGCCTACAAAGTTCCCACATTTGGAACATAGACCTGGGTATAATGGATCGCGTGGTTTGTTAGTTGTGTAGTCCCAGTGTGGTTAGGTAGCTGTTACATGTATACTATAGTATTCGGATTATTGGTGCAATGAAATGCTAGCCTCACGGTGCTTTCCTTCACCGTTTTGCTATGAAACGATCATACTAAAAACTCGATGGTGTAATTTTTTACCTTTGGTTACTTTACCAAAACGCCTTACAAAAATATTAATTAACTACAGACCGAGTAATATATTCAAGACTAGTTGTTGCCCGCGAATTCGTTCGCGTGTATGTCGGATAGTAAAATGTCGTTAGCTTAGATCTCTAAGATATACGAACAGTCAATATCTAGCATTGCTTGACTCCTCTTAGCATTAAGAACTTGGAAGGGGGTTGTGCAAGGCACTGGCTGTTTCACCTCTTCTATTCCACCAGCTCTAATAATATATTCAAGATTAAGGGTGCCTCATTACAGCGTAGCGAGGCAGCGGAACGGAGAAACGTAAATAAAAATAACCAATAAAATTGCATAAAATCTCTGCACCTTGTGAGTCACTGACATTTTGACTGACATGATTGATTAATATTTATTTCAGGAGCTCGTTTCTAAATAATAAAAGCCGCACAGGTCGATAATCAAGGTTAAGCAACGCTTGCCGAGGTTAGTCTGTGGATGGGCACAGCACGTTAAACCGTTGGTCCCGTCTGTCATTTGTAGATCTTTGGCATCGTTCGGATTGTCAGAAGCCATTAAATCTGATTCCAAGTCTTGCCAAGAAATACCGTGTTATCCAGTTAATAGCTTGTGGAGGTCCGGTAGGCAGCCGCTCCACGTAAAACACTGGTATTCAGCTGAATCCGGTTTGACTGGAAGTCGACCCCAATGTAGTAGGGAAAAGGCTAGGCTGATGGTGAATTGACCCCTTTTTATTCAACAAAATCACACACTCCAAAATCTCTCCAACCAGCATTGCAATACTTCAGCACAGCTACATACAGAGATAATTATGCATAGGGCCATTCCAACTTAATACCGCAGCGAATGTGTTTAATCGGAGCGCTAAGTAACACGGATAGCCGTATGAGCTTCAATTTAGCTTGAATAGAAACGCTGGCAGTGTATTCCATATTTGGAAAGATATAGGATTTTAGCATCACTGGTTTTAGTTTAGTGTAATCGCAATTAGGGGGCCTAGTTTATTTGAGTTCCGGGTGATTTCGTAAGGTTTATTCAGGAAATTAAATTTTCTAATTGATTTACTAGTTTGAGAAAATGTTGTTAATTGAACTATCTCGTAACGGGATTGATAGATAATGATAACTACATGTTATAAAACAAAGTCTTCCGCTGCGTCTGTCTGTCTCTGTGTTCGCGATTAACTCAAAAACTGCTGCACCGATTTTCATGCTGTTTCCAGCAATGGATAGAGTGGTTCTCGAGGAAGGTTTTAATATATAATTTGTCAAGCGGGCGAAGCCGCGGGCATGAGCTACATAGCTTAATGTATTTTGATGTTTGTATAATTATGTCTCTGCATGAAGTTATCAAGAATGCGTTGCTAAATGACTCGTAAGTCCTACATCGGACAGCTTTCTAAAAAAAGGTATCACTCAGAAAGTATTTTTCAAAAATATTTTTCTCATGACAGTGTTGCCCTATCGTGAGATTTCACATGCGGTCTTAATTTATTTTCACACCAAAAGTACATTTTCAAACACAAATGTATCACATTACGTGTCGCCCACAATTTGGATATTGTAAGAAATAATAACATTAATATTTCAAAGGCAGTTACACACGAATGCACAATCATGGCGGCCCTACGCAGGCATTAGCATAACTGTGGGCCTATCGCGTAATTATCGCATTTGACTTCACCCGTCGCGGTCGCGTTAACAAGGTATGGTGTGGGGCGATATACTTAGTCGCACGTTTTAGACGCGCATATTTTTAAAGTTTATCTGTAGAGAGCTTTTGAATTGCAAGTGCAGCGCTCTAATTAGAAGTAATGAGTGTTGATAAGACACTGGGACTTTTTTTGATTATGGGTGCGTTACTAGGTGGTATCCTAGGTTTTTAATACCTGTGATCATGAAACCCAACAGGACAGAGCATGGGGTCATCAATTCGCGTCCCAGGTCGGGCTAAAAAAAGGCTCGCCGTTCGATCAGAACCAGGCTCGGGTCTTATGGCGCGCGTGGAACACAGCGCGCCATCGACATAGAGCTGTCAGCATAGAAGACGGGGCCCGCCAGGGCGAGTGCCTGCCAGGGTCAGGGTTGCGGAATTTGTTCGAAAGAGTCACCGCGGCCCTGGAACGCAAAGGGCGTTAGGAGGAACACGGATGGGATTTAGTCAGTAAGAGTTTGACACTTCCTTCTGCTTCACCTAGAGCGGGAGAGTCATTTGGTAAAGTCCTATCCTTAAAAAAAAATGTTGGGCAATAAAGTGGAACTGGATTTGTTGATTAGGAACTTTGCATCAGCAACCCGGAGTTTGGAAGGAGTGGGTTTGATACCCCTGTCTCAAAAGTTACATAAAACCGTTGGTCCAATGCCGTGTTCTACTTAAATCAAGCCGTGTTCCTCTAAATGCCTTTTGCGTTCCAGGGCAGCAATAACTCTTTCAAACAAATTCTGCAACTGGCCTTACGCCTGATCTCTTTTTCCTTTGTGAAAAACAAAGTAGATTCAAGAACGAAGGCAACAGGATATATTCTTTTTTTTACCTGTACAGACATACCTGTTGGAAGACCATTTATTCAACGAAACTAATATTAATTGACGACGCTTCATTCATTGTGGATATTAATGAAACAGAAAAGGTTTCTTTTGTTTGCAATTGAAAACTGTTTTTTTTTCGACTAACAACCATTCCGTCTGCTATGTTTTCGATTCAGTTACAATATCAATTTCAAAATGAATGGTTTGATGAATTTTCCGTGTTCGTAGCTTGGACCGTGAAAGCACGGGACGCTCATTAGCAACGTTGAATTTATTATTAAATGGCGGACCGAAAATGTTGGACTTTTTTCTGTTGATGTTCATTTTTTTATTGTTTTGTTCGTATTTTGTATGTAGCTCGTAGCTTCCTGGCTTATTAGTTGCTGTTGAATACTAGTAGTTTTTATGAATCGTCTGCCTATCTGAGCCTAACAACATAGTAAGTGTGTCCAATACATCTGAGCGAGGGAGCGGAGTGGAGAAACGGGGAAATTGTAACCAATGAAATTGCATATAATCTCCGTGATATTTTGACTGACATGATTGGTTAATAATCTCCGCTCTGCTGCCTCGCTCCGCGCAAATGAACAGGCATCCTAACTGGGTACCACAATACCCCGTGTGCTGACAAACTACACAAGACTGCTGACAAATTTCCCGTGACGATTGACAAAGATCTATAAAAGACAGCAGATCAACAAACAGGACCAACTTAACGTGCTGTCTGCGGCACGGCGCAATCTCGGTATGTGGAGATGGGCACCCATCGACGGACTAACCACGGCAACTCTACTTTACATTGAATATATCGATCCGTCCGGCTGTTTTGATTGATCGTCAATTTATTCATGCGTACTTTTTTATTTAGGTATTAAGTTAAGTTAAGTTTCTTTAGAAATAAGCATCACCTTTGTACCTATTTTTCTGTTTCCTTCTTCTCTTGTTCTTGTTAAATGTGTGTACATAAATGGTTAAATAAATAAATAAATAAGTACCTAAATTAAAAAAGGGAAAACATCTAATAACTCCTTCCGTTCAGGGCGGAGCGTAAGGGAGTGTCAGTCTCTTACTAACTAAAACCCATCCGTATTCTTTCTAATGCCCTTGACGTTCCAGGACCGCGGTTACTTCTAAAATTACACAACCAAATCTCCTTCCTGTCATTTGTCACTACAGTTATCAAATCAGTCACGATGACTATCAATAATGAAAGTAAAAGCAGATAGATTACCTACACGTTTTACCGATACATATCTAAACAATCAATCGACACGATCATCTGAAATCGTGACTGTTTTAACCTACAACTCACATAGTTGTTAGCTAAGTTTGGCTTTGGCAGTTAAGTTTGTATTGTATTACTGATATTTGTTCACCTTTGAATTTGACGGTGTTCGATAGTAGATAAATAATTTAGGGAAGCAGGGAGATTTTTCTGAAATGTGATAGTAGCACATTTGCACACGCGCCTATCTTGAACTGTAGTTACCTGACTGTGAATGTTATTTGGATTTTGTCAGTAGGCTCTTATTCCCACGGTCGAGCACACTGTTAAGGTGTGCCCCGCTTGGGCGGAGCACCGCCGTGTCCTCGAAGTGGCGATCGGCGGCGACCTGTCGCGTCCGTCCCTGGTCCAATCCATGGTCCGGAGCGAGACGAAATGGGACGCCGTCACCTCCTTCTGCGAAGCAGTCATGCTAGCGAAGGAGATGGCGGAATGGGAGAGGGAGAGAACCTCTCGTCTCGGTCGCCGCGGGAGACGCCTCGGGCGTCGGAGGCCACATGATGGCCTCCGGCCACAGAAGGCGCGGCCTGTGGACTGTGAGCTATGGGTAGCTCGCCGTGCGTCCATCTTCTGACGACAGGCTGTGTCGACGGCGCGTTCGTGTTCCACGCGCGCCTCAAAGAGAGTCATCAGACAGAGGGGCCCCAAAGGGCCGACGCCTGCCGGAGTTGCGGGACTATTCGAAAGAGATACCGCGGCTCCAGAACACAAAGGGCAACGAAGGAACATGGATGGGTTTTAGTCAGTAAAAGTCTGACACTCCCTTCCGCTCCGCCCAGAGCGGGAGAAGTCATTTGATGATTAATTCCCATTCCTAAAAAAAGGCTCTAATTCCCCCCCCCCCCCCACGCTCTCCTATTACGCTCTTAGCCTAGGTGTGAAACTCTCTGCCCGCATTAGTATCAGTTGTGCTGTTTGTTTTATTTTGTATAGTGCCAGTGCATGTATCATGGGTGTTTGATTTACTTTCCATTTTTAAATGAGAAAGACAGGCAAATTCTACTTTAGTCTGTCATCCTTCAAACCTATTTCATCAACGTCAATCAAGCAAGATCTAGAGCTTGTCAGGAAATGCAATAAAGTATTTTATCCAAAGAGTTTACATCGGTTGCTTCATAGTTGTTGGGTTTTACGGTAAATAAAAAAAAAACATTTTTGAGATTTTTTTTTGTAATTTATAGTAAAGTTCATTTTATCGGAATTTAGTACAGCACTAACATCTGAATTATGTTTCCGATAAACTCAAGGAACGGCTTGCTGCCAGATGGTGCTTAGATTTGTTTTTTCTTTGTTAAAAATGCAAAGCCGGTGACATTTCCAATATCAACATCTTAAGCATTTAAGAACCGGTCGAATCATCCTCATCGATTAATCTCATCGAGTATTTTATGACTTCAGATTATCATAATGATGGGGCACGATTGAATGCTTAGTAATAATTTGTTCATAGAAACTTTAAAATAGTCTCCTGTCATAATACCTAATCGTTTACTTCTTATTATCTAACTTCATTTGGTTTTTAATACTCGATTTGAATGTAACGTTCCCAAAGGGTAACCAACGGTTCCTAAGCCTCCGATGTCCGTCCGTCCGTCTGTCCGTCTGTCCGTCTGTCCGTCTGTCTGTCAGCGGACTGTTTGTCAAGAATCATAATTTTTTTTTTGACAGCCGTTATTGCTCACGTACAATGGTCCAACATCAGGACTTAGTGCGGAAACCAAAACCCCCTAATAGAATAGAAGGTGAATTTTTTACAGTGTGTATTTCTATTGCCGATATTAAACGAATTATAAAATAATTTAATCTTTAAAAATTTCAGCCTCCATACAAGAAACCTGTTTTTTTTGGTTTATAGTACGGAATTACGGATCCCTTTGTATGACAGGCCGACTCACAGTTGGCCGGTTTTTTTAATAATTAATCAGTGGTACGAGTGGATCTTCAAGGTTGAACAATTCTTGTCAAAGTTTACCGTTCAGAGCGAATTGTCAAATTTTGACAGTCATTACGATTTGTCAGAAGTCACAAAATTTTACATCAGGGCGTCTAAAATTCCCACTTTAGCAGAATCATAGAGCACATCACGCTACCCGTCACTATAAAACTATCCCAATCAACCTTGAACCTAATGCGTTAGCGATAGAGATCAAAATGAAATTTGACAGACTGTTGTGTGATAAATATCATGATTCCAATATGATTCTGCTAAAGGGGCCTTTTAAGACCCTTTTATTAAATGGAAGAGAAACAATCAAATGACTTCTTCCAGTTTGGGCAAAGCAGAAGGTAGTGTCAGACTATTAGTGACTAAATTTAAACCCATCCGTGTTCCTCCTAGTGCCTACGTTCCAGGGCCGCGGTGACTCTTTCTAACAAATTCCGCAACACTGGCAGGCACTGGCCCTAGTGGGCCCCGTCTAGTATGCTGTCATCTCTTTGAAGCGCGTTTGGAACACAACGCGCCGCCTACCCGAGTCAGGGGGGCTACTCTCTAAGCCCGAAGTCCGTAGTTTCGGGCTTAGTTGCGGGCGTAGGTATTCTAGTCCCTATCACAGGATTTGTCAGTTACTGTCAAATCGTGCTGTTATTCATACATATATTATTATTAAACGTTTTTTTTATTATAATTGTAAGTCCGTAGGTGATACGGAGTAGAATACGCCCGCAACTAAGCCCGAAAGTACGGACTTCGGGCTTAGAGAGTAGCCCCCTGGTTCTGATCGGACAGTGAGCCACCCAACGCTCGTCAGGCTTGCGCCTGCGGTGGCTGGGAATCGCTCTGCGACTCCCGACGCCCGGGGCGTCTCCTTTTGTTGTGGCGGCTAGAGCGTGAGGTTCCACTCTCTCTCACAAAATTTGACATCAGCCTTGCTAAAGGATTAGCTGCAAATTGCTAGGCTGGTTCAGCTTTCAGTCTAACTATAGTTTAGGAAAGACTACAGTTTGATTCCCGGTATCTGAAGTACTTTATCAGACGTTTATTTATCCTAACGGATACACTACACAAACCAACCAAAGGCGTTTTGACAAATAACGTTAACGGACAAATAAACGACCGATACAAATCTCAGAAACCGGACCTGATTGATTTTACTTTATTTGGTTTTGATATTTATTTGATCAAGTTATAGCATTTCCTGAGGGACCGCATTTTGGGATCGTCTAAATTGGAGATTTAGGATCATACCTACTTCAATTTTTGATTTTATAAAGGTAGTTTAGCTAATCTACCATTTGGATTTTTACGACCTTTTAAAAGCTTTGACACTATAAACTCACTCGAAGATTTAACTCATAAAATTGAGTTTTCGCATGAAAGCGATAAGCTTTTAACAGTTTTAATATTATAAAATGGTGAAATGTGTTTGAAACTATTTTTAACCGACTTCCGAAGAGGAGGAGGTTCTCAATTCGTCGGGTTTTTTTGTTTTATTTATGTATACCGATTACTCGAAGGTTTCTGATCCGATATGTGTGATGCTTTTTTAGGGTTCCGTAGCCAAATGGCAAAAACGGAACCCTTATAGATTCGTCATGTCTGTCTGTCTCTCTGTCCGTCCGTATGTAACAGCCACATTTCTACGAAAGTATAAGAACTATGCTATTGAAACTTGGTAAGTAGATGTATTCTGTGAACGTGTGAAGATCTTCCCACAAAAATAGAAAAAAAAAACAGTAAATTTTTGGGGTCCCCATATTTACAACAGAAACTCAAAAAAACAATTTCATCGAACCCATACGTGGGGATCTATGGATAAGTTTTCGAAAGTGATATTGACGTTTCTAATATCATTTTTTTCTAAACTGAATAGTTTGCGAGAGAGACACTTCCAAAGTGGTAAAATGTGTCCCCCCCCTGTAACTTATAAAATAAGAGAAAATAAAACTAAAAAAAGTATATGATGTATTTACTATGTAAACTACCAGCGAAAATAGGTTTGAACGAGATCTAGTAAGTAGTTTTTTTTTAATGCGTCATAAATCGTAAATCGCAACTTTTTCTTATGATACCTACAGGTTTACCGAAACCTCTCGGTGCGCGAGTTCGACTCGCACTTGGCCGGTTTTTTAATTCTCCATACTTGCCGTATGGTCCCGTTAGTTAAATTCAGTTTGGTTCACAAATTTGTATTTTATAAGCATTTTTGCTTATTTTAATTTCTGCGTAGACGACATCTTTTCGTCTTAAAAGTGAAAAATAAAAAACTTTTTTACAAAAAATATACACCAACTTCCAAGAAAAACACTTTTTACTCATTATCAATAATATAGTATATGACGAACTTTGATAATTTTATGAGAGTAACATTGAAACGATGTAATTATGTTTAAGGGAGCAATGGACAGTGAAGAGCCAGTGATTGGTAAAACTTGTTGGCTACGACCAGAACTTTACGGATACTTGTGCTTATACTTGTAAGTTATGGATGTTTACACTTCATTAAACTAAAAAAAATCTAAAATATTGTGCCGAAAAATTACTCCGCACCGCTGGCCACTGGTAATGTGCCCAAAAGGCTGGCAAAATTGCTACGATGTATGGCAATGCTTGTCATTTGTCCAAGGTAAAAGCCAGCCCTTGGATTACGCGCAGTGTCAATTTCTCATTGGTGATGACTGTGAAGTTTGACTCTTGTAAGATTTTTCAGCTTCCAGCCTGTGGATAGGACCATTGACTATCAGGTGATTTTTATGTAATTTAAAGTAAATCCTTAGAAGAATAAACTCCTATTCTTGCTGTATATCAGTCCCAGTGAGAGGCACACTTGCCTGATTGCCTCACAGCACCTACTAACACCAGGTGGTCAATCCACCGCCTACGATGACAAATTCTACGTGTCTCCTAGTTAAATGCTGCAATTTGTTCGAAGAGGTTAATAGCATTTATTGGCAAGCCGTCGTTTAAAATATCAATAATATTATCTTGTAATTAAATGTAGGTATATGGGAATGTCCATTTATTGTCAAGGCTTTCTCTATCTATTCCAGGTTGCCTGGAAGAGATCGCGGAATGCGATAAGGCCACCAATTGTATGTTTTGTTAGTTTAAGGTTGTAATTGTATGTTTTGTTCATTTGGTGTACAAAAAAGTGTATATATAAATGTTCTGCGATACTTACCTATACAATATGTTACGACGCCTTTACTTAAGTCTAGATTTACATTTTACAATCATAAATTACCGCCTTTCAAGTATTTAATTGCACTGTGAGAATTGAACCAATGATCTGGAGATGCGGTGAATAGTAAAGGTAGGCATAGCTTTACCGTTAAATTCAAATATTGAATTTAATGCCCAAATAGGAATTAAAAAAAGTGTATTGGTATAACAAGTTCTTCAAACTGTATATGTGTATGAATTTAGTCAATAAATAACAAGGTATTGGAGCTCGACCATCAACCGGCTCGGCCCGCGTGGTGTGGTCCATTTCCTCTCTTAGAGCATCTGTTGCTGTAAAGTCGCAATTTGAGCATAGAGGCGCTAAGCAAGACGTCTAAAATTAAATAGGGTAATGATTTTAAATATCACATTTTTCAGATATTCCTCATGAAAAGCTTTGGTAATCCGTCTTGGAGGAGATCGGACACATGGTAAAGATAAAACAATTTGTCCGCTGTCATAAAATAGTTATAAACTTGCATTTGCTAGACTAGAACAGTATTTTTGCCTGTGTTTTGTTAGCACATATTAATTCGTGACAAAGCTCAAGGATCTTTTATTTTAGAAATCGAAATGATGCAGCATTTGTACAGCAGATGGAAATAATTCGTAACACACTTATTAAAAATATTTGTAAGTTCAGCTTCAAAGACTGACCCATTTTTATTACTCTTGTAATTTGTAGTTACTTTCGATATAAGTAGTTAAAACTAGATTTTACTCGCACATGACAGCAGCGCGTCAGATTCTTACCGTCAAGAGTGGCATTAAAATATATTCCTAGCCTTGACAACATAGAACAGATACCTATCTAAATCTTATGTTCTTGCTACAATAATTATAAACAATAATTATAATTACAATGTCTGCGTTATCGACATAATACCGTATCATCGTACTTTTTATTATTCTACAACACTATAATAATACTAATAGATGTCATAAGGGCGCCACAGTTCCGCTGCGATTGTGTATTAATCTAATACTTACGTATAAAATATATGATTATTTATATTATTGGGGATTTTAGGTAATAACTACCGCCGACTAAAGTGTTAGTTTTATATCTTTTCATATCAGCTAGTTAACGATATAGTTGAAGACTGTGTGACAAGTGATTGATATATTTTAATGCTTTTTTTATAGTTTTTATTTGATAAATATAAATATTATATTACAAAATAAACAATCACAGTTATAGACCCACTTTTTAATCATATTTTTATTGGTTGCGGTTAGCCAGAAAGTAATTAACTGTATTTGTAAATTACCTACCTATAATATAAATATGTTGATAAAACGAAATGTTCTGTTAGTTTAGTCGTGAAATTTATCATTTATTTATTTAAACTTTATGCACAGTAGTGTTACATGGGCGGACTTAATGCAACAAGGCATTTGCCAAGTTGCCGTGCTAAGGAAAAAGACATACAAATAAAATACATAAATCCTCTCGAAAAACATTATCCTCCTTTTCAGGCAGTTAGGGTGCTTTTCCGTTACAGGAGAGCGGAGAAACGGAAAAATTTTAACCAATAGAATTGCATAAAAACTCCGCAACACGTGAGTTACCAACTGAAATTTTAACTTACATGATTGGTTAAAATTCTTGTTTTATCTAAAAGGATATAGTTACTTTCCGATAGGTCCCATAGAAATCTTATAAAAATCGTTTTGGAAGTTTGGCTTTTAAATTAAAATAACTGGAATTTGTTTACTTGGATGACGGTTTTTTGTCATTCAAGTAAAGGAAATTGCGTATTTTGCTTTCTTGCGATTTTCCAGTGTTATTTTTAGGTGTAAGCCTTTGGGGTACCACTAAAAAGCGAAAAATAAAAAAAAAACCTTTCAAATAAAAATATTACACTACAAAGTGAAAAATAACTTTAATTATGGAAGTCGGTGTCAAAATACGAAGACACTACCTACCAAAAACACCGACTTCTGAAATTGAATGTATTTTTTTGTAAAAGTTTTTTGAGCATGACAGGTAGGTACATAAATTCATGGATGCCAAGATGGGACTAAACCGGATTTTAAGGTTGGATTGGAAAGGTTCACATAATCACAATTTTTGTTCCTATGCACATGACCTATTGGTGCATTGGTTTTCCCACGGTGATATATTTTTATCTTTCCGTCTGCGACCATTTGCACCAGAGTTGATAATATTTACAAATTCATGCATGTTAAGATAATGGTGGGCGAATTCAGCATCTACTGACCTACGCGAAATAATTAATAATAATAATGTTTTATTGACATAAAAAAGGTTATACATTTTCGTTTGTGACCCTGACCGCCCCCCCCGACCCTATCTTGCCATTTACAAAATCTTACCATTAGAAGAAAAAAAAAACAAAAGCGAGTCGGACTCGCGCATCGAGGGTTCCGTACCGTCACTTAAAACGAGAAATGGCTAGTAGAAGTGATGAAATCTTAATTGATGATTTCTGAAAAAGTCTATTATGAGACATCGTTAAATTTATTCTGTAATTTTTCCATAAATTAATATCACATAAAAATTTCTGATTTTTCTCTATGCAAACTTCGGAGATAAGGGGGGGGGGGGGACAGTTCAATGTCTTAATTTTTTCGTCAAAAGTCGAAAACCATGTGGCCTAAAAAAGGATAAATGTTTGAGAACGTACAAATGGCGCTCTTTCATGCCCTAGAAGGCCCACTTTGAAGTTATAAGAATTTAAAGTGGTCTTTTTAGTTTTAATCGCATTTGAAAAAAAAAATACCTTTTTATATTTTTTGTTATGCAAAATAGTTCAGTAAACATCATCTAAAACTATACCAAGTTACAAGTTGATAGCATTAGTAGTTCTTGAGATATCCAGCTGTGACAGACGGAGAGACATAGTTATACCACAAGGGTTCCTTTTAAAAACCTTTTTAAACTCTATGGTTATAAAATAACATGCTAAAAATTGGTTCAATACTTTAGGTACTACTCTGGTGACGTTTCTGTTTCGTTTTTGACACCGACTTCCAAAATTGAAGTTATTTTGGACTTAGTAGAGGTTTTATTATTTTGTTTAAAGTTATTATTTTTGGTTTTTTAGTTCTGGGTGGTATTAAACTGTCTATCTCCAAAGTTCTTCATCGAATCTTTACGAAATTTAAATGGGACCATTTTGGAATGAACTTCTTTCGAACAAAAAATATTTTTGCATCAGAGTTATGTGTAAAATAAAATAAAAGAAACGACTGAACCGATTTTACTGAAATTTGTATGGGTGGTCCTATAGAAAATTATATTGAAAAGTATAACTTTTCACATAAAAAAAGAGTTATTCAAATCATATAAATAAATCACGTGACACGTTGTTTGTCCGCGATAGACTCCTAAACTACTTTTCCGATTTTAATCAAATTTGCACACCGTGTGCAGTATGATACAACTTGAAAGATAGGGTAGCTTAAATTTCATCTAAATTTTTTGTTGCAATATTATTTAGGAGCGGAAAATGTGACGCAGACGAAGTTGCGCGGGTCATCTAGTTGTTTTATAAATGCGTAGTGATGTGTAACAAAAATATAGCCGAATTGAGAACCTCCATTTTTTTAGTCCGTTAAAAATATGATTGCTACGGAACTCATTGCGTGCGAGTCTGATTCGCACTTGCCTAGTTTTATTTAAGGAATTATTTCTTTCAGCCTATCATTCAATTATTTAATTTAAATTGACTCGACCCCTTAATATACAAATTTTAGTGTGTCTCACCAGTCGTTACTACGTGTTAGTACAAAAAAATGTCCATTACTATCTTAATTGCTGTTTTTTAACATTTTTTCAGCATATTAAGATAGATAATAAAATATAAATTAAACAAACAAGCTATTAATTGCGTGTAACTATGTCATATTTAGATATTCCCCGCTAGAATTTTAATTGTAAATTATCATTTTAATGAACAGTTTTATCTCTAAAAACAAATTGAGTGACTTGACCTGATTGGCGCTTAAATACTGAAATTGATGATAAAGTAGTGATAAGTAGCTGAACTTGTAGTAATTAGCATTTCTCTTTAGTTGTTATAATATATATTTTACGACTTTTTTATATAAGTGTGTAAATGTGAACTAGAAAGTAATCGGCCTACATTATTTTTGTGTTATTCATGCCTCGGTGTCTACAAAGTTGTAGAATCTTCTTCTTCTAATACCTATATAAAAATCTCGTGTCACGGCGTTTGTTATCGAATTCCTCCGAAACGGCTTGACCTTTTGGCTTTATTTTTTTTATTTTTTTAAAAAACGTTGCCCCACACTAGGAATTTCTCCTGTATCGTAGGTGCTTTTACAAACACACAAAGTCACATACACAAACAGCCAGACCTGAACAAGTATCTGTAGGTCATACAAATATTTGTTCCGTGTGGGAATCGAACCCACGACACGCGATACGCGACGCAGCAGCCGTTCGCTCAACCACTGCGCCAACCGTGCCGTCGTTTTGTGTATACTAAGAAGGTCTGAGAATAAGTCGTAAGGTATCTACTTACTTATTATTATTTTTTGGCTAAACAACGTTTACCGGGTCAGCTAGTTAGGATATAATAAGTGGCTGGTAATAATAACATTATTTTGAAACTCAAAAGTAACCCAGGGTTTAAATTTTGTTCAAAAAGTAAGAATTCTCGACCAGCCCTTTAAATCTCTCTGAATCGCCAAACCGCCCGTCACCACTTCTTTTTATTTTAACTAGGAAGAAGAAGTGGCGCAACAATTGCCCCAACAATGTTCATATTCATTGATTTGCGTTCTACAAGGTACAGACAGACGCCAGCACATCAAGCTAAAACAATCTGCCAAATTTCTATAACTTTTTGGAGAATACAGGCGAGTTGTTTTGTTATGTAATAACCTCCTCCTTTTTGGGAAGTCGGTTAAAAAAGTTTTACCTACCTACTAGAAAAATGTAACAACCCTGTCTTCTGACCCGAATCCCCAGTAAACTTGACCTCGCTCGAACGGCCAACTTCAAACGCGTTTATGACTACGAAATAATGGCTATCACAAAGTTAAACAAAAAGATCATAAATAAAACCAAATGTAGGTAAGTATAATAAATTATGTCTCGATAGAAGTCAAAACTCGTGTTTGTATATGACCTTGGATAGGGTTGACTATACTAACTTTGTAATCCGTTTTGTTCACTACAGTTACAATATTTGTTTTGTTATATAAAATTCAGCCAAGGAGTATAATTTCCTGTTGGAGTCTGTGTGTTTGATAACTACAATCTGGGGATCTTTAAGTCAAGAGTGAATAGGTTACTTCTAGGCAAGCGTTCCTCCATCGTCGACCAGTCGTCGCTTTGTATCGGGCGAGATTGTGATCAAACGGGACGTTATAAATACAACCGACTTCCAAAAAAAAAACACTACAAAGTAAAAAATAACTTTAATTTCGGTAGTCAGTGTTTTTGTTAATTTCTTCGTATTTTGACACCGACTTCCGAAATTAAAGTTATTTTTTTACTTTGTGGTGTTTTTTTGTTGGAAGTCGGTTGTACTTTTTTGTAAAAAGATTTTTATTTTTCACATTTTAGTGGTACCCCACACCAAACAACACCACTGCAAAATACGGAATTTCGATTACTTGGATATCATAAAACTATCATCCAAGTAGACGAATTCCAGCTATTTCGATTTAAAATCCAAAGTTCGTAACCGATTTTGATAAAATTTAAATGGGACCAACCTGCAAGTATATCCTTTCAGATAAAACTGAAAGGATATACTTGCATAAACTGTAAGAATTTTTCAAATCGGTTCATAATTGTCGGAGTTATGAGGTAACAAACAAAAAAAAAACATACAACCGAATTGAGAACCTCCTCCTTTTTGGGAAGTCGGTTAAAAAAAAATTATAAACAGTGCTCTCAAAACGGACAAAAACATTGTGAGGTAACTAGTAATTTATTTATTTCTTATTATACTAACAGTTTGCACCAAAACGTTTAAAAATGGTTATCTTGTAACTAACTGTCATTCCATCTTGATTATGTGGATTGTCAGCTCACTATCACTTCACCCAAGACTTCACTTCGACATGTTTATAAAATCGCACTGAAGGCGGCACTAAAATTCATTTATTTCATGCACCCCGTATATTACCTTTTTTTGGGACAAGCCCGCCACATATTCCCAACCACTGCAACTCCTAAAACCCAGAATCAACAGTGGCGTCCACAAGAAAAACGCTGAGCTAATGAAGCCCGACGAGTCCCGGAGAAACGATTCAACCGTCTTGGATCCCGCAACGAAATTAATCAGAAGAGTACAGCGGAGGAGTAGGAAAAAATAAATATCATTTCCTTTTCTCTCCTTATCGAGCAGGAGATAGATTACAGCTAGGCCAATAGGCACCAAGGGACATATATAACTGGGTTAAGCCCAGTTGCCAAGCACTACGGATTATTTATATTAACATTGAAACTAATGGGTCCTAAATTGTGAGCTACTTTTGATTCCAGTAATAGGTATGGCAAAATCGCCTGAACGCACGGAAATTCGTTCTGATTTATACAAGGTCCGTATAGTAAACTGCTCCAGATGTAACCTGAATACTATCTAACTTTATTAAGTTCAGTCTGCCAAAGAATATTACCTTGTAAAACACACCATTATGTGATACATAGTAAAGTTAATACTCGACGAGTATGCAGCACTTATCATTCTGCTAGTTACAAGATAACCGGAGCGGATAATCGTAATGGCGTCGGAGACTAGACGGGAAACCCTTTGACGTTCTAGCTATGTAAAATGGATTTTATTATTGTAATAATAATTGAAACTTGACTACTGATTTCAGTTATGTCATGTTTAATTGTATAAGATCTGGTTTTGTAAGTAGGTTATAAAGAACACTTTTACACGTAAATATTTTTTGGTAATTTAAAAGTAGATAAAGACGGTTTCCTAGCCGACTGTTCTGAGAAGAAACACCGACCCAAACTCAGAGGTTTAAGTCTCTTTTAAAATCCATACAATCGTACTGGTCAAATCATAGGGGAAAGTACCACACAGATTTGAGTGGACCTGTCCAGACCGTGCAAGCATTTGTCAGTTATCGTGTAGCTCAAACTTAAAACTTTAAGGATCTCAACGATCTGACGAACAATAAAAAAGTAAGGACATTTGTGTAGGCCGCATAATGGACTCAAACCGTCAGACTAATTCCTATTTTTTTTAAGTAATTAATATTTTAGATTTCCAACTAATAATGAAAACTATTATGCTAAAAGAAATAGTCGGTCCAGTAGCCTGTGCGTTCTCTGTCAGTCACTTAGTAACGGATGAATTTTATGTATTAGGATTTTTATTTTTTCACATTGAATTGCAAATCAATGCATAATGCTAAATGGTAGAGTGGAGTCTCCTAGCACAAGCAAGTCTTGCTTAAAAGGTGGTCTCCAAGTCATGTAAATGCACTCACAATTTTTTAAAATGAATGCTTTTTTTTTCGGAATAGAAGTCTTTCTAAATAATTGAGGTACAATACCATTCTAAATAATATCTTCCTGGTACAATATTTTCTAACCCACAATAATATTATTCCCCAAATTGTAGGGAAAAAATTCAACTTATTGCAACCCTTCGACACACATAGATAAAAAGGTAGCTAATTTTTTTTTATGTTCGTGGCGCGTCGTCTTCCTTTTTTTGTTGGTCTGACATTACAGAAAAATGAGGAACTTAGACAGTACCGTCAAAGCATAACCCAATACATTGCGTGTTGTCTTAGATTATTTTTGCCAATGTATGGCTGGAGTAGAACCAGTCTTTGTAGACATCATAAATAAACTGCTGACATATGTATAAGTTGTTCTAGAGCTGCAGCATTAATAACCTGCTTTGGAATAATAGGTATATTGCAGCAGACCCGTTTCTTCCGGGGCCTTGGGATCAACCATTTTTTATTTTTCTTCAATACACGACTTGTAGAAAATACTGAATGGGTCTGCAGGTATAATATCACATTTATCAGAGGAGCTCGAGGGTAAATAATAACAGCCGCACAGGTTGACCTCCAAGGTTAAGCAACGCTTGCCGAAGTTGGTCGGTGGATGGGTGACCATCTTAACATACCGAGTTTCCTCCGTGCCTTGGAAAGCATGTTAAGCTGTTGGTCCCGGCTGTCATTTGGAGGCATCATTTGGCTTTGGCAGTCGTTACGGATAGTCAGAAGCCAGAAAATCAGACACCAGTCTTGCCAAGGAGAACCGTGTTACCCAGTTATTGGATTGTGGAGGTCTGGTAGGCAGCCGCTCCACGTAAAATACGCTAATTCAGCTAAATCCGGTTTGACTGGAAGCCGACCCCAATATAGTTGGGAAAAGGCTAGACAGATGATGGGTCTGCAGGTATAATTCCTAGTGTATAGTGTGCACAGTAAATCGGTAAGTACGCAGGAGATATACATAATTATTATAAAGTGCTTGCACAATTTATTTGCAAACTCAAATGAACTGCAGTTTCTTAACTGTCATGGAGATACACTTACTTATAGCAGCATCAGCTTTTTATAACTGACTAGGTGACCCGTACCCACTTCATTTGGCGGTATTTTCGGGTTAAAATAGCCTTTATCACAACGTGGCTTTCTATTGGTAAAAGAATTTTCAAAATTTATTTGTACCCCCAACAACCTCACAAAGTCAAAACCCAGTTTTTACCTCTTCTTTAATATTAGTATAGAAGTATAGACTAGCACTTCGCCTGCGACTTCACGCGGGTTTAGTATTTGCAATTTTCGTAGGGATGTAATTTTTTTTCGAATTTAGTTATAGTCTATATTACTCATTGATAATGCATAGCATTCTAATGGAGAAAGAATTTTTGAAATCGGTCCAGTGGATTTTGAGTTTATTTTTCAACTGGAAACAACAATACAAAGTATGTTTCCCATGGAAATCGAACCCACGACTACCTGGTTACTAGGCAAGCGCCTAAACCACTCGATACTTTAAAGAGGTTGAAGCCATCAGGAACCATCGACTTTTACCGTCTCAATTTTTCCTATGAATGAATCTCATGTTTACAGATTTTAGAAAACACACACGGAACACACGGAACAGGTTTACAGAAATAGTATTGAAAGGTAAGGTAAAGAAAACTATAGTACATTATCTATTTACACATTTAGTTCAAATGATTTATTACTATGATAGCTAGAGCTACGTTTCCAAATAGATTTAATTAAATTTATTTGTCAATACACTGCTTACTTATTTCGAGTTCCATTGACATGAGCACGGGAAAATTACTCATGATCCGGTCAGCCATGGCCCAATATTGGTGTTTGGACTTAAAGGGCCACTTTCATCATTAATGTTGGTACCAAATATTTGTTATTGGTTTCATTTGCATAATTTATGTGAGAGGTATTGCTTGCCGGTAACACTTACTGGGTATCTTGTGAGTACTTGACTTTCTCTGTTTAGCAACGCATGTATTACTAGGTGCAGAATACTGCACAGTTTCTCATACCAATACCGTATTTATTCCGATATGCTTACACGCGCTATATAATTACAATGCTACATGATAAAAAAAACCGGCCAACTGCAAATCGGACTCTCACACGAAGGGTTCCACACTATTGGCTCGCCGTCCGTCCGTGGCTCGCCGTCCGTCCGTCTCATGACGACAGGCCGTGTCGACGGCGCGTTAGTGTTCCACGCGCGCCTCAAAAAGAGTCAGCACACAGAGGGGCCCGAAAGGGCCGACGTCTGCCAGAGTCGCGGGACTATTCGAAAGAGATACCGTGGCTCCGGAACACAAAGGGAACACGAAGGATAGGTTCTAGTCAGTAGAAGTCTGACACTCCCTCCCGCTCCGCCCAGAGCGGGGGAAGTCATTGGATGATTTCCCATCCGTAAAAAATAAGGGTTCCGCACTATAAACACTAATTTTTATAATTTGTTTTTAAAGCGGCAATACACACTATGTGAAATTTTCATCTGTCTACCTATTACGGTTTTTAAGATACAGCCCGCTGACAGACAGACACAGAACGGAAAGCGGAAGCTGAATAATGGGGTTCCATTGATTACACTTTGAAAAGGGAACCCTAAAAATAATCACCTATCTCGTTTATTTAATTTAAAATGTTCAAATTCTACCGCTAGTAAAATCAATATTACCTACCAAGCTTGGAAGTTTTGTAAACTGTGCTAGAGATATCAGAAGGCACGAATAGAGAGAAATGGAACAACAATGTCCGATTGCCAAGCAAAGAAATGGTCATGTTATCTGGATAATAATATGTTATCCCCGTGCATGTCATTAACGGTTATATTCCTTGGTAAGATTGTCGCTTTATCAATGACCATTTCGATTAGAGATTTACCGTCAAGTGATTATGTTGTATGTATCATTTCTGTCATCATTACTTATCTAAACTTTACGACTAAGATATAGAAGCGGAAGAATTTGAGCAGTGGGGTATTTGTGCCAGTTTTTAAGCTCGACCACGCTAACGCAAATGCTCGATTTTGTCAAATTGTATGGAAAAAAGTGGTCTTCCGTTAGTGTTCAGATGGCGGCGTTTATTTTATTTTAGTAAAAATTGCTTATAAAAGTTGCACCAAGGTAACTGAGCAGAGGGCCAATTTTACACAAACAAACACACACACAACACACACACACACACACTCACACACACACACACACACATTTTAAACAATGTTCGAATTCGCATGTCAATCGCAAACCGTCAAAAAAGCCTTTCTTTTGCATACATTTTTGACAAATTGCGATTGCGATGCGAATGCGAACGTTGCTTGACAATTAGTGGTACCTATTTGCCCTGTGATAACAGAAATGAACACGAAGTGAGCTGGCAATCCATAAAAATAAGATAAAATTACAGTTTAATTCATACTCAGTCCATCTACGTTTATACGGTGAGATGTTGACAAAATAGACCGGCAAGCTTGGGTCGACGTTGGGTCGACGGTGCTGTGTTCCATGGGCACCTCAAAGAGATGTCGGTATTGTAGATGGGGCCCACCAGGGCCAGTGCTTGCTAGGGTTGCGGAATTTGTTCGAAAGAGTCACCGCGGTTCTGGAACGCAAAGGGCATTAGGCTGCGTTTCCACCAGAGATGTGCGAGGATGCGTAGCGAGGGATGTGTTTGTTAAGAACCAATAGAATCGCTTGCGCTGAGCGAGGCTAGTAACCGACACATTCGTCGCTACGCATCCTTGCACATCTCTGGTGGAAACGCAGCCTTAGGAGGAAGTCATTTGATGATCTCCCATGCATAAAGCTTAGGTCGACTGCGTGTTGTATTTCACGGTCGCCTCAAAGAGATGTTTGCATTTTCGACGGGGCCAGCTAGGTTGCAGAATTCTTAGAAAAAGGTACCATGGCCCTGGAATGCAAAGGGCATTTGAAGAAACGCGAGTGTGTTTAATTCAGTAAGGGATCGTCTGCACGAGCGAGAAAATCGCGGCGAATGACGTTTTTCACTCATTGAATCGCCGCCATAATATTGCCGTGTGGAGACACGTTCATAGAGTTGTTATAGAAATACGTGGCACGACGATATGGAGATGGCTCCTAAGAGTCTTACACTCTCTTCTCTCCGCCCAGAGCAGGGAAAAGGCATGATGATTAATTACCCTCCACAAAACGACAAATCGTTGCTTAATCTCGAAGCTAAATAAATTTCCGTTATGATAAGATGTAATTCTTTTAATTTTCAACATCACTTTATCAATTGACAAAGCTGCGCCATTAGGAACAATACTCGAAAAAGCTTTTAAAATACCTTGACCAATATTCTGAACCGATAAAAACTCAGGCGCCTCATCATAATCAACCGATGAAGTTCAGTTATGTTTTTTATTGTTTTAGATTAGCAGCGGTATAATATAATCAAGTTGCAAGCTTATTTATTAAGAACAACCTTCTATTATGTTGAGGTAGGCAGGTTTGTATGTAATAATAGTATCATGTAGACCCGTTTAGGACCAATGCTTCAATAGTATTTACTTCTTTCTAAGCAATAAGGTTCAAAATTGATTGAACCAATTATAGTACGTTCACGCCCGTTGCGACCGGTCATCGTAAATTAATATGGGAACTTTATTATTGACATGTTTATAATTAAATCTTACTGAGAACTTTTCGCTTTTATGATATTACAATTAGGTCGAGTTTATTTTTAGAACTTTGTAACTGTTATAAATAAGTCGGTGACGAGAAGATTTAATTTATTTGTACGGAGTTTTGCAAGTAAATATAAATAGGATTAACGTTTAGAGCGTTTGAATTTATATAGAATAAATAAATTTGGAGATAATTTGAATGCCGAACGATTTGAATTAGCAAACCTTTAAAATAGATAAAAAAATATAGTTGTATAGTTTATCGAATACTAAAACTTCGTCCACGCTGCAATTTTTGTAAAGATCCTTAATTTGTTACTATAAAGCCTATGATACTGACAAATAATATGTGTGTGATTTTATTAGTAAAATAATTTTCAAAATTGGTTCAGTAGGTCCAGAGATTACCGCCTACAACCTCACACACAAATACCCTCTTTGTAATAGAAGTATAAACGAAAAATCCTCGTAATCAGCACGTAATTAATGAGTTTACATAAACTTATCATTAAAAACGTCACTACATTTTCAGATATAATTCGCTCAAACAATGAATGCTAAGAATCTTGGCAGAGTACATAGTCGCTGAGCTCGTATAAGTTATAATAAGAAATGATAGACTGCAGCTAATTCACTTTGTTGCTACTTCTATGGAAGGTTAATGTTACTGAAAAGCGTATTTATTGAACACTTGACTATTAACCTACATAATAACATGCAGTCAAGAATTACGAGCAAAAAGTACACACCACAGAAATGCGTTGGGCTGGTGATGTCACTCTCAAAGTCTCTCTTTCGTGTATCAGAACAAAATGGAGACTAAGTCAAGTTATAATTTGCAACAACACCTGCAATTAGACATTAACACACATTCATAGTGCATAGCAAAGGAGTGGAATTCCCAGCCGGAGTCTGTGTTTCCTGATAGCTACAACCTGGGAATCTTTAAGACAAAAGTGAAGAGGTTACTTCTAGAGAAGGGTGCTCCATCTTAGACCGCGTCATCGCTTACTATCAGGTGAGATAGTGGTCAAACGCGTACATATCAATGGTAAAAAAAGACAGAATTCATAGAGACACGACCGCTCCGTGAATTACGAACCGAAGAAGAAAAAAAAAAATAGAATGTAAGAGAAGTAACCCAAACCCAAGCTAAGTTAACACTTAAGGACATGTTATGCGGAGACCCTTTGAGCTCATGGTGGAACAATATCTTTGTATCACATACGGGAGACTAAGACCGGTTAGCGCTTGGAAGAAGAGTTCAGAATGACATGAAAAAGTGCGGGCTATCTACTGACGATGCATACGAGCGGATGAAATGGCCAGTCGGGAAAAGAAAGCCGTCCATGAGTAACGGGAGGTGACGAGGTGGAAGAAAACGTCATAAGTACAGTCGCACTCTACTGAGACTAATCTGATACTGCACTTTTGAACCTTGACTGTAACAGGGAGACATGATCCCTAAGAGCAGTCACAAACATGAATGGTATTATGTAATACATTAGGAAGTGGTGAAGTAATAAAAAAAAGCAAACAAGGATCGTGTATTCATTTTTTTGAGCTGTTCGTACATTGAAATATTGAATTTCTAGGAGATCAAGCTGAGCAATCGATGTCCATTTTTTTGTATTAATTTTATTTTAATATCCAAATAAAAAGGACATTTTACTTTGGCTTGAAAACTTTAGCCACGATGACACTGAAAACTTAGTCAGTAAACTAACCTAGTAACATAGCATACTCAAAAACCTCACACACACACACACATACACTTCACTCCAGACGCACACTTCACACCACACACACACGCTACCCCATTTCCTCCATAAATCTTTGGAACTTTTTATTCATTTCATCGATGACTTTTTTGTGTTATGTTTTAGTAAACCATTGTAACTATATATTTGTTAATTTATTTTTTGATGACACGGTTGGTGCAGCGGTTGAGCGATTGACTGCTGCGCAGCATGTCGCGGGTTCGATTCCCGCACGGAACAAATATTTGTACGACCTACAAGTATTTGGTCCGAGTCTGGGTGTTTTTCTATCTATAATATGTATGTAATAACAAAAAAAAAAAATGTATGTTAGTAGTTTATCAGCCATCTCGTCACCATAACACAAACATTAGGTTGCTTAGCTTGGGAGTTTAAGGCGTTGTGTGAAATTTCCAAGGATATTATTTATTATTTTATTATTATTAAGATCCATGTAACCGGATGAACCTCGACCCCTGTCATACAGGTTGTCCTAGTTCAGGGGTCGAGATCACATTGATGTAATGTACAACTGAAGTTTCAGAAATAAATTGTATGGTATTGTATATTTGTCGCGCCATATATATGGCCATACGAAAAATTTAACTAGAAAGAATAACTCAACTATTTTTTAAACCTATTAGATATCAGCACCCATCATGAACGCTGTAAACCTATACTGAGCCTTGAAGAATATGCTTGTACGTAGGTACATATTCATTCACGACTTGAAAACTCCTAAAACAAATGAGTCTAGAATTTAAGCCACCAAAGAACCGTTAATGCTCTTTCAGTTTAACTTGAAATATTCCCACCATTGTTTGAAACAAGAAAAAGATAACCAGTGCCATATAGGATTCATGGTCGAAATGCATATTAATACTAGTAGATACTCTATATTATATCAACACGGAAACACAGAACTATTTTTAGCTCCATTCAGTATTTTTATCTGTTGTTCTTCCTATACGCGCTATGCGTCTACTATAAACAAATTATACATTGCAAAAACTAATCCAGGTCACCCTACGTATAATTTTTTATGGTGTTCCAATATTTAGTCTGAGTTTATTTAATTTAAAACGTCTGTTAGCTGTCTATGTACAGCTGTTATCGGGTATATAAAAAGTGTTTAATGGTTCCGGTTCAATTGCTCGAAATAGTTTATTATTCCGTTGTTTAAGAAGTCTGATCTAGACTGGTTTTTCAATGAAACCATAAACATCGAATGTTTATACCTAGTTTCTTTGCTTTTTTAAGAGTGTCTGTTTCTAACAGGGGTCAATCGTAGTTCACTGACCTTCTTTAAATAGGTAAGCTTCTCCAGAAATTAGTTTGTGTTGTTAATATAGCAAAATTATCAGCAAATATTTTAGGGGTTCTATATTCTTTTTCGACGCGTTTATGTAGTGCATGTTTGCAATAAATCATAGAATAAATATTCTAGTGTCTGATCTGTCAGTCAACATCTGCCAAGATTTTTCCCTACGACATTTGGGGACAGCGTCCAGTCTAGCTGAAGGCACCTGAATACCAGCAGAGCGATTCTGTAAATATGTCGAAGTGAACACCTAGGCGAAGTGAACGACAAGTGAGCTGTTAAACCATACAAACAAGATGGCATGACAGCTCACTTGTCGTTCACTCCACCTAAGTGATCACGGTGAGATGTCAACAGAATCGACCGGCTGTTTTACATGCTACAGTTGCCTATCTGACATTCACAAAGATACAGATTAGAACAATGCAGACAGAGTGAATTTCACCAATGAACTACATTTACAAGATGTCAGTTTCATTATTTTCCGTAAAATATTGACACTGACAGCTTGTAAAATTAGTTACAATGCTTAGGGCCAGTTTCACCGGTTACGGATAAAGTGTCGGTTAGTTATGTGATGGATAACTAACCGACACTTATAATACTTTATAATACTCAAATACTTAATAAATCTGCCAGATATCGCTATCCGACACCTGTGAAACCAAAAGTTTTAGTTCATCTGCCAGATAAGTTCCTAATAGGCTAACCGACACTTTATCCGTAACCGGTGAAACTGGCCCTTAATGTACCTACTCTGACATTAGTTAAGACTTATATGTATATATATATTTTTTTTAATTATTATTATGACGTTTAATTCTCTGTCATTACTTTTTGATCTCAACATGACATTGTATACATATTCATTTTATTTTAGACATGCATGATTTTAGTAATTTATGACATTTTTTTTTATTTTGAGTCATTGGATATTGATGGAATTTTAGGAATATTGATTAACCTGTTATGCTTTCTTATTGTAATTTAGTGACATTTTATAATGTAAATCTTAAATAATTTTGCATGCCTATATTGGTAAAATACAGTGAACTGCGCATTCACCCAACAGCCAGAATGTATAATTATGTACTGTATTTAGCAATAAAGATTGAAATTGAAATTGAATTGATGAATGAAGATGTGAAAACATTGTTGGACCTGCTGAAGATTGTAAGATTATCTTTGCATTGTATAGACTCATTTAATAATGTAACGATGATTTTGTAAAAACGCAGTGTTTAAAAGAGTGTCCATGGAGTTTCTTGCACGTTCTTCTCCATAGGATCTACTCTTTGGAACGTGCAACTGCCGCGCTGGAGATAGGGTCGGTGAGTTTGTTTTGTTGCAGAATAACTTGCTACTCTTGTCGCTAGTGCGGCAGAATTAGCTACATCTATTTGACTGACATACCTTGACTATTCAAAAGTGCCTGTAAACTGGTATATTTGAAATAAAGGATTTTGTATTTGATGGCATTCAGTTTCATTGATGAAGTCCGCCCTAAGATTTTAATCACCGACCTGACATCTCAATCAGCCATGCAATTAATTAAACAGTTAAAGGCTAGCGAGACGACTTAGATGCGTTCATGATGGAATGTTCGAAGACAGCAACAAGTCAACATACCGGGAAGAGTGGAAGGCTCTGGGGGCAACATTTACAGCGGAGACAATTTATGATGATTAAACAAACACTTACAAAATATTAACAACAGCCTGCAGACTCGTTCGAAACATTAATTTATTATTGGTGATCTTTACAAGCTGAAACAGACAGATGACTTTTGGAATAGAATCAAAAGGATAAATGTTCCACAGCGTAACACGATGTTCTGGCTCAAAAGCAAACAAGTCTTTTAGTTATATGATTTGCGAAATTTTACCAGAGGTAATGTGTCTGGGCTTGTCTAGACGCTCTATGTGTGGTCTTGGCCTAAGAATAGACACCATTTCTTCCTGTAGCTGTCATGAGAACTAACATAAACATTATTAGTTGGTGATAGATGGCTAGGTAAATACACTACCGGGACTAAATATCTACAGAAATAGTTTTGTTGAATTTCATATAATATTATATTCCACATTATTTAAAAAACAAATATTAATGTATAAACAACAAGGTTTTGTCTTTATACAATAAAATTATAAAAGACAAAACCTGTGTTTCATCTCGTATTCGTCTTTTTTTTCTTTTAAATGTTTGTGTGTGGATTTAAAAACAAATAAAATACCTATTTAATATAAAAGAAAACTATATAGATGGTTTACAAGAAGAATTTGTCTGTATTAGAAAAAAAATACTTGGAAAAAAAATTACTAGAATCTACAATATTTTTAGTCGCTATTTCTCAAAATAAAATAAACCTTGTCTCGCATCAAAAACTCAGGTCAATAAAAACAAAAATAAAACCAAACAAATAGCAGACGAGACAAAATAAATCTAGAATTCGTATGTGTACTTCAGCAAGATTTCGATTTATTGAAAACAACAGATTTTATAAATCGTAGCCTTTTTTTAAATGTTTTTATTTGATTTGTGTATTCTGTTAATGTTGATATATTATTCAAGTTTCTATCATTCTAATCTGAGATTTGGATTATTTTTCTGATCACTTTTCTAGAAAAACGATGCAATCGGTTTTTCTTTGAAAACGATATTTCTTAGTGCTCAGATACGTTGTGTTTTTCTCATCAAAACATCGTTTATATATGAAAGCACTGAAACGATACAAATGGAAGGACTGTTATAATTAATGATCTGTCTCGATGATAAGTTTCTGTTTTTAATACGAAATTGTACAGCGCCCATTATGTTCCCTGACACATCTATGGGTGGTCTATTTATGATCTACTAAACTTTTTTACCAGAGCAATAATATTACAACTGTCGCTTACTATATCATCATACTGTTCATAGTTTTGGTTAGCGACGAAAACGATAAATTTTCTTTTAACATAAACATATACATAGGTACAACTCCTGTGGACATATTTGTTTCTTTAATTTAATATTATTAAAATGTATACTGTTAAATTGTTCATCGATGATCAGATCCTATTATACCTTATTTACATCAATAAACCTACCTAAAAGAATGATATCAATAAAATGACTTACATATTAACACAATAATGACGGTCCCACATCAGCATAGTAATAAAATCGAGCAAACAACTGTAATAAAATAATAACTATGGATTTAGGTATACTAAACGCTGAACGATACCTTTGATCATCTCGAAACCAATATTATCTATTTTTATATAAGATTGTAGTTCCATCTTTCGCTCAAGGTCATTCAACTAATCGTTACACGAACACGTCAACTCTAATGAAATGCCAAAAATAATAAAAAATCTTTAATTTATATTGGCTTTTGACAAAAATTATCACTATGAATCGGTGACATATCGAATGAAACATTGGAGCGGTGCCAAGTCTTCAATAAATGTAAAAAAAATACTCTATTTATTTTATTTATAACGCGGTTCACGTAACTAGCGGATCAAATTATAATAAATGTGAGCCGCTAGGATCTTGTTAGTCATCATTTCTGTACGTCCGTAATTCAAGGACTTGTTCCCTTGGGGATATGCAAGCTATTTTAGAATAAGGTGTCATCTGCAATGCAACATTCTTATAGGCCAACTTCTCGCAAATATATCTTGAACATTGCAACACTTGTTTTTTTTTTTTACTTCGGCTTTTAGGTTGCAACCAGTATTATTTTCAAAGCTTTATTAAATCGACGATCACGATAATCAGTTCCTACTCTCCATAACCGGTTTGATACCAATTTGTGTTACTATATGGAAGTCTCTTGAGTTCCTATTCAGAGGGCCGATCACCCGTTCTAATCTCGGACGCTATCGTGATCGGATTTGGATCGAATAAGGCCAGCATTATCGTACACAACGCGAGGTGTTCCTACCTCTTGTATTTTACTCCGCAAATTCATTCGAAGCATATAAGGCTTACTTTGTTCCGAATCTAATTTCGGAAATAGCCTTCAGGGGGGTGGAATAAATGTTGAATTTATTCGCGAAAGTGAGAATTCACAATTGAGACTAAAATTCCAGCTAAATGAAATAAGGCGCCAAAGGGTGATGGCGCATGGTCAGAATAGCAACTACCTGATTATTTTGAATACCATTCATTCGCATCGCTTGGCAATCGGAGGTTCTAAGGTGGGAAATACTGGAATATAATTATTAGTTTATATTTAGAGAGGTATCCTAATAAGATAAAATAGGTGATGATGATATTTGTTCATTGGTAGCTGCAGGAAAATACGTAGGTTAATGTTTTATTTTATTGTAAATATGTGTAATTTGGTTGTTGATATTGTAAATGTGAAAGTAATTCTGTCTACTGTTGCTTTTCACGTCTTAATGACTAGAGAGATTTGAATAAAACTGGGAAAACGGGTAATCCATGTCCCAAAATAAGACAACATGATATTTTTCATCCCGGTAGTATAAATTTTGCAGAATCTCATTACAAATAAATCCAAAATGGTTATTTATCTTGTTCACTATACATAAACACACTAACAACAACATAAGAGAACACAATACATACAATATTATCCTTCAAAATTTAAAAAGCTGTGAATAAAAAGGAGTGATGGGTTTGACAGGATAATTTGCAAGTAAACCCACACTAACAAGCTCGGAGTTATTTATAACAAGAACCTGCACCCGGGTTTGATTGATGACTCACTGAATGCAGAAACAGTTGGCATCGAGTCAAGTAAGGTGAGGTTCCATCTAAGGCTATGGGGTCGCACAGAATTGGATAATATTTATGTAACTTTAGTGAAACTTACGGTTGTTCATTAGGTCTGTTACATCGATCATAATACTCACTTTAAATTAACAAAATACAATTACGGTTACGATATTATTGGATAAACAAAAATATTTTAAATTTTCCAACAAAATCACTGGCTAATCTTCACTTTTTTTTGGTACAGTCGCCAGCACATCAGGCTATACAAAACTGTCAAATTTTCCCAGTCAAATTTGAACCCAATCGCTTTAGCAATAAATTTGAAAATCTAACAAAGAAATTTGACAGATTGTTGTTGCTTGATGTCCTGGAGGCCAATCGCGCTAATGCAAGCGGACCTAAATTTAAAAGTTTAGGTCCGCTTGCAATTCGTTTCCAATTCAGTTTTAGTTATGATCTAATTTCGATTCACCTGTTAGGAATTTGGTATCGCGCTAAAGTTTAAATAAACTTCAACCAAACTTGCGTCAAAACTATATCGTAACCTTTACAAATATTTTCGTATTTTCCTTCAAAATCCAAACAACACAACGCGAATGATTGAGAAAAAGTCACGAAAAAGTAGCACTGTTTCAACTTTTTGTTTGACAGCGGTAACGTTACAGTTGTGATGCAGTTGCGTTCCAAGTTTCTATGAAACGTTTAGCGCGATACGGAATGTTTAAAAAAGTTGTGAAATGGCTATAGTTCAGTTGCGTTGTCAAAATTTTACAAATATTTTTGTTCAAAATCCAAACAACACAACGCGAACGATTGAGAGAAAAAGCCAAGAAAAAGTAGCACTGTTTCAACTTTTTGTTTGACAGCGCTAACGTTACAGTTGTGATGCAGTTGCGTTCCAAGTTTCTGTCAAACGTTTAGCGCGATACGGAATGTTTAAAAAAGTTGTGAAAAGGCTACAGTTCAGTTGCGTTCCAGCCGAATTTTATTAGCGCGATTGCCCTCCTGGCGTCTGTACTTGAATAAGTAAAATAGTTCGGGAATGGCTAAGGTATTTCCATAATTATCATTTTGCGAAATTCATCTATCGTAGTTCCTATCTTTTCCAATCGCACGTAAAAATCTTTACTGTCTGCATTGAAAAGTACTTTTACAATGGCAAGTTATTGAATGATAAAATTTATAACTTTGCGGTTATCTATAACATCGTGTTCCATTCAATTAGCTTCACTCACTGAATAAATTTCTGTCAATATAAATTCGTTGAGCATCGGCTATTGAGCATTGATCGGCGTCGCAAGTTTATGATAATGTTTTCTTTAAATTCTGCAGCTTGCATCTCCCGTTATTTCCTGAATTAGAAATTTCTAGTGATGCAACGATGAGGACGATTGTCGACGATTAGCATTAAAAATAGTTATAAATACATTCTGACTTTAACTGTATCTGAGAAATACCATTGATAATTTGGGAATATTACTGACGTGACTAAATGCAGTTCCTAAGAGCGAAAAATTGTAATCTTCACTAAAAAAATAATATAAACAGTTTAAAAAAAAAATTGTATATTTCCAGTTACATAGGATTAACCAACAACACCCAGCTGCTCATATGTGGTACACACAACTTAAGTCAAATCTAATCCGTAGTTGAATATATATGAAAAGTCAACTGACTATATTAAGTTTATGAGTTCTTATTCAGAATCACAATATTCGTTGTCAATTCAGTTCAGTCGTTTGCTATATTATAAGATTTCTTGCTCGGCTGACATTTGTGATTTATATTTTCATCTTTGATTGAAGCAACTTTTGTATTTAGTTTGCTGGCTGTCCACCTGCACATACAAATGAACCTGTTAGATATTTTTGTTTAGAACATAAATATTGATATTTGATTTTATTGATTGCATGTTATTATGACGATGCCAATATTATTTTAAAAAGTAAAATAATCTTAAATCTCAGTAGCAAGAAAATAATATACATACAGATGTCAAGATTAAAGCCGAAGGTAAGGAGATGGCAACCCTACTCACAGATACAGAACGTGCATAAGTAGATAAAATTTAAGCACAACAAAAAAGCAACAGTAAGGCAAAGTAAAATGGCATCCAGTCCTTTAGTCCTGCTACATAAACATCGTAGAGACGAGATAAGGCGACAACTATAAAGTGGTTATAATATAACTATAACTGTAACATGTCGCTCTGCATACAAAGTCTTGCATTTATTTGGTACTAGCTGACCCGCGCAACTTCGTTTGCGTCACATTTTCCATTAATGCTCCGCTCCTATTTGTCTTAGCGTGATGATATATCGTCGATAAATGAGCTATCTAACACTGAAAGAATTTTTCAAATCGGACCAGCAGTTCCTGAGATTACCCCCTACATACAAACTTACAAACAAATGTTACCTCTTTATAATATTAGTATAGATTTAAATATCAGGTGGTTGAATACTTGTTTGTACACGGAACGTAAACACAATCTGCAATGCTAAGGACAAATGCTCTAGCAAAGTATTTCCATCATCATCAATTATTTTTGCTGATTAAAACTAAACTTAATTGTAAATTTTCAACATAATATAGAGGCGATTTTGACTTTCCGTCGTAACCTATTTGCACGTTTAACGCTTACTTTAAAAATTAATTTTGCACGATACAGGTGGAGGTGAGTCTTGCTTACGGCAGCTTTGATAGTGAAGGGAACGCCTTTCTCAGCGTTCACAGGTTTCATTAACACAACAATGTTACTTTTGATTAGAGCTACATTGTTATGAAACAAAACTTAAATGTTGCAGTCAACTCTCTTTTGTTTTTGGGAACACCCTTCACGGATATGAATTTAATACTGGACCAATTTGATGCTATCTTTTTTATCATTTAATAAAGGTATCGATTAGGTTTTAAAAGCAGCAAATGATACAGCAGATGTCATTTAGATAATATTTTCATACGAAGTATATGTATTCAAAAGGGGCCGATTTTTATCAAAATCATTTTGGGGTTAGGAAATGTGCAATATTTGAAAAAACCTTTCAACAGATTCGTGAACAAGCACTATTGGGTATTCACAATAATTACGGTTTAACTTATTTATATTACCTGTTTAACTTACATCTGTTTGCACTGCTCTTTTTTATAGGAAAGCATCAAATCCTCCGACTCCTTCCGCAGAGCAGAAGGGAGTGACAGCCTCAAACCCACCAGTGTCCTCCAAATGCCTTACTACCGCGGTCTTTGAACGCATAGCTATGCGTTCAAAGACCGCGGTAGTTTTATCGAAAAAAATCCACAACCCTGGCAAGCACTGGCTTTAGCGGGCCCCGTCAACTATGTATGCAATGCTAGTACTGCTACTGAGTCCACTTATATATTAGTTTCTATCACTTAATCATTCACTTAGACACACCAAGTTACAAGCGGTATCACTATGTAACACTATTCATGTCACTATCAGAAGTAAAGTGTTGCAATATTTTATAGAGATTCATGATGGTGTATTAACGGTAATAGATTGTGAATCTGCAATGAATGCTAGATTTGTATCTGGTCTTTGGTATGGTATTCAATTGCATGTAGAAATATGTATTTGCTATGAAGGATTTTTTATCTTTGTAGATTGTTTTTGAATTCTTGCCAGTAAGTTTTGCTTGTCTTACTAAAATGTGATTCTTGTGAATATCTTCGAACATCACGTAATCTAATATGCATTTTTCTGCTCGTAAATTCTTCAGCACAATAAAAACTTTCCCAAAAATGTTCATATCAAAAACCATTATTCAAACGACACTTACATTTGTCTACTTCAAAGACGCCGAAGATATATTGGAAACGGTTCCAGTTCAAACGGTTAGGAAGAGTTACTAAGGTGTTCGAGCTCGAAATCTAGGAACGCGAGCAATGACAATGACCTCTCGAAAAAAGTACACGAGAAAAGAAAGTTTAAACGAAATTGGTTCTTATGTTTCTGAAAATAAAAGTGATGTTGGTGTTGGTAAGCGTAAAATAAATGTTTGTATTGCTGTCGACGCTTTAAAAGATTGATAGACTAGCTCGTGAATGAACTTAGCAAATATTACACAGCTGATATTATTTAGCGGGAGATTTCGTAAGACGGCATTGGTTACAATTTCTTTGAACATTTCATTTTCTCTTGGAATATTATTGCTGTTGTTCTAGGTAATAGATTGATTACCAATTTCCTCGAAGTATTCCTCATGGAAACGTGCCAAAATTATTCCGTCATCTTGTACTTTAGTATTTAACTTTATATTTTTTACTTCTGATCTGGTAACTAATTATTTGAATATTTGACCAAAATTTTGTAAAAAAAAATTTGAATACACACATACCTACCACTACGGTGACGGTGGGGACGGTGCAGAAACTATAAGTAGTGTCATTGATCGGTCTTTTTTACTTACTAGTGTCGAATGTGCCCAAATGAACAAATGATTTATTACTAAATATCATTTTTGCTCGATTCTTACCAAGTTTTGATACCATGATCACTGTAATCTTGTTTAAAAAATTATAAAGTGAATATCAGAAATTCCATTTCAAAGTAATTTCAAGAAGCCAACATCTCATTTTACGCACTGTTATTATAACAAACATGTTTTGTAATCCTGTACATATTTACTTACAAGCTTCCTCATATTCTGTGATAATGAGATAAGACATGATTCACACACGCGGTACAGACTCAGTCGTATATAAGTGTATAGGTATATTAACATTGTACTGCATTATTTCTGAGATAAAAACAGCGACATTGAACTTAAAATTTATTTATGGGAATAGTAACTAAGAACGGAAATAAATAAATAACAGTCAGTTTCATCTTATGCAACGATCTTATTAGGTAATTTCATATCCGTTGCAATAATCAAATGACACACGGGCTAGCCTTTAAATGTTACTCATGATATTTGCATATTAGGATCAAGATAAAAAAAGAATTATAAAGGTATCTAAGACTTGTTCTAAAAGCAGCCATTACAATAGCAATGATTTAGAAAATGAGGAGGTAAAGAATGGAATTTATGACAGAGAGTTGTTTTTCGAATTGTAGCCAAGAAATATTCAGAGGAGTTACCGTGAATTGAGTTAAATTGCATGCGATTAAAGAGGCAAATATCCATCATTGTACTGCTGTAGAGTAATAAAGTGCACCATTGTCTTCATCAGGATCTTGTTTAAAAAATATGAGTGCATCAGTTTAAACAAGACTTGCTACATGTAAGCCTTCTACTCTTAAATGATTAAGTCCATCACTTATAACAGGTTCCACGTCATTACTATCAAGCGCATGTTCCATCTATTTGATACAAGCCATATCAGTATGAAGAAATCTAACACCATTTAACGATAATGGCTTAATAAATCAATGTATGTTGCTATTTCTATGTGTTACTGTACTGTTTTGGTTAACTTTGGTGCTATTGTATGCCACTATGTTTGATGAAGTTATCTGAGCTTTTTATAATTTAAATCAGCGTGCGTTGATGACTCAGGGCAGATTTCTGGATTAAAACTTCTCAGGCTGAAACAGAGTTTGATAAATAATAACATCGAATATTATTTTACTATGGCCATTTTTTTTTGTATTAGTATTATAATTGACTCTGTAACTAAGCATTTCAAGTCATTCACTTTATGAGGAATCGGCGAAAACATTTTGGCACTTGTCTACGTTTACTTATGTGTAATAATGTCAGGGGATTACTAAGATAACAATTTTTTTTCGTGGTATAATATCTAGGACAAAATCGTCATTTACAGTCATTGAACTGCGATTATCGTGACTGATAACGTTGATATTGCTACTTGGAATGTTGTCATTGATTAAATTGGCCTTTGAATTCTGTTTTGCTCTTGCGCTATTTTTTTTTCTAGAACGATCTTGATGTTTCGTCTATAATAATGAAAATGGATTTAGGCTATTCCTTTTCTTCAACAGCATTGGTCTGCGGGTTGTCTTTTTTGTTGAACTCTGACAAGTTTGTATCTTAATTGATGGTCAGAGTTCGTGCGGTCAACGATGCTGCACGCACATTATTTATCTTAAAAATTACTATCGCTTACTAATGTACAATGTGAACAACTTTTTCTATGGGGGCCAACACCGAAATCATAAAATGAAAATGCTGTTCAATATATTTTGTCGAGTTATGCACACATAAATTGATGGGGCAGTCGACTTTTTTCGCGATTTCGGGGTGGGTCCCGCATTAAAAGTTGTTCATTATGATGAGTACAGAGCCCTCTTAATTAAGAGGTATTACGTTTCTTCTGTAACACGTAGTATAGACTTCAAAAATTGAAACTTCTTGGTTATTAACACAAGGAGATCTCGACTCAATCTCTTTATAGACATACACCAATAATTTTATTTCTGTCACGATTTACATTTTAAATTTTTTGTCAACATAATTTGTACCTTCGAACACGCTTTTGAGCGTTCCTTGAAAGTGGTCAACAGTTTCCATTTACGGGATGAGAGACCTGATTCGACTCTCCTGAATTTGCATAAAGCAACAGTACTTCGTACTCTCTGTGTTTTAGTAAAAGCCGAAACAGAACCCGTTCGGAGACCAATCGGTTTCTCTTTAATACACGATGTAAGACAAACTGTACAGATGTTTTTCTTGAGCTTCACGTTTGTCGACGTTTCTTAAAATATTTATGTTCCTATTGTTTTGGGTCTGCGTTTTATAACATTGGTAGAAACTTGAAAGTTTTTGAGTTTTGTTTAAAAATTATAGCTGCTGAGTTACAGTTTTTTTTTACTTTTGATAGGCACGCGTTTGACCACTATCTCACCTGAAGGTCAGCGATGTTGCGATCTAAGATGGAGCACGCTTGCCTAGAAATATTCACTCTTGACTCCCGGGTTATCAGGAAACACAGACTCAGGCAGGGAATTTCACTCCTTTTCTGTACGCACTATGAATGTGTTCCCAAAACGTTTTGTTAGTTGGCTTGAAAATTATTTCTGGATTCAGAATGGAGGCGGTTATTATCAATTGTATGTTCTCCACCAGTTATACTGGATCTCACGGGAGCAATTGCGTGTACGCAATGACCCATACTTGCCACAGTTCAACGTGTAGCTAACAAAGAGATTTGGAGTTTAATGTACCGCTAGGACTCATTCCAGATCAATTATTGAGGTTAGCCAATATTGACAGTGTGATTGGTAAATGTTTGCTGATCGGTCAGTGCTATAATTTGTCGTTTTTTGCTGTCATTTGTGTATACCTTTGGCAATTGGGCTTGAAATTAGTTCAGCATGTTATTTAGGGTAGGCACTCGTAACTCTTTCTTAGAGGATTAATTTATAGATTTATATTTAAGGTCTAAAGTTTTTGTTTTAGGATCTTTGGTCTTTTCCTCACTTAACAATTCGTTTTTAACTTAACATCCTATACGGCTACAGTATTGGACTAATTAAAACAGTTTGAGAGCCAGAATGACCCAACACACTAAAATATGATCCAAGATACTTGGAATTATGAGTAAGATTCATGAAAACTCTAAAACATAGAGGTATATTAGAATAGTTAATTACGGTATTGCTTGCTTCGTGATCATGGCGCTTGCAACAGTGCCGAAATATTGGAAACTCGCAAATAAAATTGGATATGGTAGCAATCCCGTAATTAACTATTCTAATGTTAGTGACCATGAAAGTTTAAAACAATATAAGGTATACATTATACTACTATATAACTAAACTATGTAATTTTCTTTTTAATCCTTATAACAAAACGACTATATAGATATAGTTTAGACTGATAATCTATTGAAATCCCTTGATAACCACACTGACGAAACTTAACTAAACGTAGAAAATTTTAAACACTCATTGAAAAATATAAGTCGTGCTGATAAAAAGGAGGTCAATATGTAATAACACACTATAACCGATCATTGGGACACCGATTACTCTATGATTAGCATGTCTTAGAGGTAATTGCACTGAAGTAACCTGTTTTTCGCGGACATTCTCAACTATCTGCTTCCGTACGCAGATAAGAGTATTCCTATATAATAATATGTTGATAAGCAGATAGGCTTGATAATATTTTTGATGATAACCTACCTTACTATTTTTAACTTGCTATATTTTATTTGAGAAAACCGGTGACACCAGTAGGTATGCAAATCAATGGTCGCAGAATTTAGGTGGTTACCGTATTCCCGGTTGTAATTTGCCGATCTTTGAAATTCGTGTTACCTATTAGAAGTTGAGAGTTCGAATATGTGACAATTAGTAGTGCAGATGCCAGCACAGAAAGGCTCAATAATCTGTCAAATATCTTCAATAGATTTTCAACTTTACATCGAAAGGAATAAGGTTCAAGGTTGATTGGGAAAATTTGACAGTTTTGGGTAGCTTGATGGTACCTACCAAGGAGTAGTCATTGGTTGGTTAAGTTCCTTTAAATAATAGACAGGCGCTCCATGAAATTAACTAGGACTCAGTTGCAACTGGTTGGACTGTAAGACAAAACCAACACAGAGAAAGGCTAGCCAGATAATAATAGTTCAGAAGACTGTCGCTATAATAAAACCCAATGTAGAAGTCCATACGGGAGGTGGTTATGAAAGAGGAAGTATTGGTTGATTCACTAGATAAGGTAATAATGCAAAGAGAGAAAAAGTTCCTAATATAAAAAAACTTGCGTTGAGTGAGTGAGTGACTGGCATACAACGCACAGCCGAAACTACTGATCGTAGAAAGCTGTAATTTGGGAACTAGGTTCCTTAGGGAGTGTAAATGAGCTCTAAGAGAAAATTTCCCAAAATTCCTACGAGAACAGGATAAAACGAGATATGAGCCTACAAAGTCGGGGGCAAAGGCAAGTGAGTAATTAAAAGAGAAAATAATAGTTAACACAGGAATAAGTAAAAACTATCAATGGTGTCACAATCACAAAACAGTAAAATGAAAACATCAATGGCATTGTATGACAAACTACAACATTCTTGTCTAACTGTTCTCCACATGTGTTTATGAGGGTCTAATTGACAAAACACGCACCTCTTACTGTTGTACGATTAGCACCTAGAAAAACAAGTTTTTACGACCTCCAAAGACTATCTTATCTGTATGTTGTATTTAGGATTTGAAGACCGGAGAAAGTACTTTTTATACGACAAACTTATTAGAGACCAATACAGCAAAAATTTTCTGTAAATATTTTGCTATCTCGTCTAATGAAAGAGAGAACAAAAATATTCAGCTAAACAGTTCCTTATGCATAATACTGAAAAATATCTGGCTCACTGATTGGCGGACGGATAGTGGAGACATAGAAATGGGATACCCTTTAGATATAGAATACTTAAAACAATCTTCATCATATCAGCCGAAAGATGTTCTCTGCTGGACAAAAGCCTCCCTCATGTATCGCCACAACAAGGGCCGGTCCTGTGCGTCTCGCATCCATCAACTACCGCGACCCTCACCGGATCATCGGTACACCTTATGGGGGAGGCCTTCCAACGCTACTTCTTCCGGTACGCGGTCGCCACACCAGAACTTTTCAGCCCCATCGACTATCTGTTGTGCAAGCAATGTGCCCTGTCCGCTGCCATTTTAGTTTGCCGATCCGTGATTCTCTTGCGGATTTCATCATTCCTGATTTGATAAACTCTGAGCGTTGCCCTTTGAGTGATTTTAAGAGTTCTGATGAGGCTAATTGTGAGCGACTACGTTTAGGTTTCACAGTTCATCACTGGCAACAGGTACCGGGCAACAACTCTCAATCTTATTATTTGATTATTGTCCAGCGGTTTTGTAACTATTACTGCTAAAATGAACCGGTTGAAGCCACGTGTGGGCGTGATCTAGTGGATTACAAAGTACTTAAACTATTGTTATCTTAAACTGACACGAACTGAATTTATGCTAGATTAGATTCCAGGTAGCTTTATATCAACTGATTTAAATTATCGTTGGCTGGAAATAGGAACGAGTATGAAATCAAAGTAAATCAAAATGGATAGTGCGTTTAGTTTATCTGTCTACAAGAAATAAACATTTCAAATCTAGTGAGTTCAATTTTGCAAGTCTTTGGTTGTTTGAAAAGTATTTTTTGTTTACATTTTGAAATGAAAAATAATTATCGGTTAGAAAATTAGTTTAAGTAATGGCAGTTGCAGTTCTTTAATGTTGATCTATACATAGTTCCAAATTCACTTTTGACAATGAGGTCGAAGATTTAACTTACCTCCCATATTGCCATTCTAATTTTCTTTAAAGTTTACGTTGGCATCAGAAGGCAGGTTCTAGTCACGTTTCATACAGGTAACATTTATAAGTGTCAACTCGAGCGATATTGGAAATGTTCGGTGATACGCGAAAAAGTAGTCGCGAGACACATTGAACAGAAGAAAAGCCAACTAAGAAAAAGTGTTGCTTTAGAATAAATGTTTCACGGAGTATAATGTCACCAATACACTCAGTAACTGAACAACTGTTACTGGAGAGAGAGTAATTGTCAAAATAGACAAAACAATACCAATCAGTGATCGCTTCTGTTCATTCATTTTGAACAAGTCCCGTTTTCAACGGTTTAAAAACAGAATGTCGAATCATCAAAATACCTAGTAAAAATACCTAGTCCCAACAATGTAGAATGGAAGACTCAAACTGTTGTCACTAAGTCAGATTTGCATGATACAGTTTAATTATTGCATAATTATGGCAAATCTACGAAAGTCAAAGCGACAGAACAGTTTCATTTAGTTGTGTCAGTTTTATTGTATACCACAGATAAAAAAAACATCACAATATATGGGGCTTACTTGGTACCTATATCAAGAAGCAGACGCTATTTGTTGTAGAAGCTAAATTCCCGGGCCAGGATATTTTCAGCTTGGTTTTAGCTAGGCTTATTTCACACAGTATCATAGTTTATAATGTTATCAGATCCACTATAAAGTGCTAGAATGTCTACGGCAATAAACTCCGAGCATCCCATATGGTGGATACTAAAACTAAAGTGAGAGTCGGCTGAATATTTGTGACACAAATGATATTATTATGCTAACCATTCGTGTGACTTTTGCCTTTGAAATATAGCATCCGCTACGGTAGCTTTTGTTTATTTGATCAATTGACGAAATAGGCCACGAATTAAACATTCATCAGAAAAAGATCACATAACTTTAAAGGAAAAAAAACTTTGATCGTTTCATGGCTGAAATCAAAACACGCTGAAATAATTTTATTAATAGTCACGTGGAAAAATAATAAAAGAAGATATTAGGACCCAAGGATATTAAAATCAATCGATAGATAAAATTAAAGGAATAGATTAATATAAATATTATTTTGTTTTGTCAATGTTTTCCCTAACTAGAAATAATGATATGATAAAAAAGTGTCAGATAAAAATAATAGTGTCTAATAATTAGTTTTACGTCGTTTAAGGTTACGAGGTCAGATAAAAGTTGATCTATTGAGTATTGCTTATACTCAGTGACTTTTAAGTTCGCGATTATATTTTTTTCTAGCGAGTGCCTATTTGTAAAAGAGGTCCTACTTATCACAGTTCCGGTTCAACAGTATGATGACACGTGCCAATATTAACGAAGTTAATAGTTTTTTCTCTGTAAAAACAACGACCAACCTTGCCTAAAATTAACCTATTCACCCTAGTTTTAAAGAAATATTGAATCATTCCTTAGCTGTACGCACATGAAAATAATGAAAGAATGGACTCTGTCTGAATTATATAAATATTTATTTTTGAACCGACTTCCCAATAAGGAGGAGGTTCTCAATTCGATTGTACTTTTTTTTTGTTATCTCATAACTCCGACAATTATGAACCGATTTGAAAAATTCTTGTTTTTTCTGCAAGGATATACTTTCAGATTGGTCCCATTTAAATTTTATCAAAATCGGTTATAAAATTTGGATTTTAAATTGAAGTAGCTGGAATTCGTCTACTTGGATGATGGTTTTATGAAATCCAAGTAATCGAAATTGCGTATTTTGCTTTTCTGCTATTTTGCAGAACAACACTAAAAAGTGAAAAATAAAATACTTTTCATAAAAAAATACAACCGACTTTTAAAAAAAATCACTACAAAGTAAAAAATCACTTTAATTTCGGAAGTCGGTGTCAAAATACGAAGAAACTAACAAAAACGCCGACTTCCGAAATTAAAGTTATTTGTTACTTTGTAGTGTTTTTTTAATCCCCAAAACAATGAGTCGAGTGGGTAGAATTGCTGAATCTTTATTTCGAACCTCAATTCAACAACAAAAACTTTCAAATTCCTTTTTTTAAACGGTATCCAACAGAACCCTATTACTAAGCCTCTTCTGTCCGTCCTTGCTTCCAACTGTCTGTCACCGGGCTGTATCTAAAAAACGGTAATAGGTAAAACATTGAAATTTCAGTGTATATTATTTCTATTGCCACTAAAAAGTAAATAATATGTTACTTCAATTAAAATTTGGCTCCCATATAAGAAACTTGTTTTTTTTTTCGTAAGCCTTCGTGTGAGAATAATACTCGCATTTGGCCGGTTTTTTAACGTATAAGAATTTGCATTCTGATTCATAGTGCAAAAAACTAGCGTGGGGAAAGCTGGAGCTGATAAATCTCTTATCGCCAATGCGCTGTGAGCAAGCGTGACTTCCAATGACGTACTGTCTTATCTAAATAAGATGTGTCTGGTGCCCCGCAATCGGACAGTTACACTTACAAGGTCAATAGAGGGTGGGTTTTAATACAAAGTATGTTGATTTCATTTGTTACACAAGATAAGAAACACAATGTGTATTACGGAATGTATAAGTAATCACTTTGATTTTTTTTTTTTTATACAAAAGTTGGAAAACTCTTGGCCCAAATCTCGCCTGATGGAAAGTGATGATTAGGCCGAAGATAGGAGCGAGTTTCACCCGGAATCCTCTTACACAGAGGAACTGGCTATCATACCTCTAACTGCCGGAACACAACAATGCTGTTAACATTGTTGTTGTGGCGACAGACTTCGACATGACCTAGCTTGCCAGGCAAAAAATTTGCCCCCGCTGGGAATCGAACCCGGGACCTCTGGGTCTGAATCAGGTGGTATAACCACTAGACCACGGAGGCGGTTAGTGTCACCTGTTTAGCACCACCCGGGGACCACGTGTAAGGACTCGCTGAAGGGTGTTCTCCTACGGACACGGGTGACTCGGCCCCCAAATTATTATTATCAGTAGCAAAAACCCAGCAGAGTTGCGATAGTTCATTCTTCTTCTTCGCTAAATATTTTTTTGGGCCTAAAATTTTTAGCTAATTTATTTTATTTTAGTTGTGATGGGTTTGCTCTTGACTCTAATCTTGGTCAGAGTTGACAGAGACAAAGTCTATGATGGAGCGAGCTTACCCAGAAGGAGCCTCTTCGCTCTAACTTTGAAGAGATATTAGGGTTATAAGCGTTCGGAAAAACAGACGCAGGCAGAGAGACACCTTTGCTGTGCGCATTATAAAATTGCAATGAATATGGTCAATGTTTATTGTAAAATGAACATAATTATGTATAGGTATGTGGCTGGATTATTGCAGACGCCGTAAGATTGTAAAATATTAAACTTATTTTCTCAATAAGACACGGACATATTTGTAGCTATAACTAGTGAATATAATACAATTTGTCGAGATTTATAATCTTACGGAGTTTGCAATTTTCTGGTGTTATTATAGGTACATCATAAAAATAGGTACCAATTTCCTTGATGTGTATAATTTATACATGTCTATTTTTAATTATCACCGAGAAAAACACATGACAGATTGATTAATGCAAAGGTTTTGTCACATATTTTCCTATAATTTTCCGTGGCTTGATAAAAGCAGTTGGGAATTTCGTCTGCCGTTTTTTGTAGCATATATATGCATCAGTCACTTTGAATGCAATTTTCCTTTTAATAATTTGTCCCACAAGTTTCCCTGCATTCTAAAAAAGTATTTACTGCGAGCCAATTTATATAAAATTAAATAACGTGATATATTTCTTTAGCAAATTGTAACTTTACAGCGGTCTAAGTTGTTACTTAGTCAATGACAGTGAGTTTTAAGGAGATACCTAAGGACCCAACGTACTCATCTTAGACCTTAGAAATAATTAAATGCGCACTAAAACGTATGACGTCATAAAGTCCAACATCCACGTCTGAAGGAACAATTTAATACAAAACAAACGGCAAATTTTATTCAGCATCCAAACACATAGTAGTTAAATTCGGATTTTACGAGCCTACCAACTCAGGAAAGGCGATTTAAAAACGGTAAAGACTTACGGGTTTTCGTTTACGCCCTTTAAAATTTTCTCAACGAGCACTGGTTAAGGGTAATAAAAAATCTGCTGAAATTGCCCATTTTGGGACTAAAGGAACTTTCTTAAGGGTACTTGTTAGCGGCTTTGATTTTTATAATACACTGGCTGACAAAGGCCAGGCCGCAAAATAAAAGAAATCGATGACTGAAACTAAAGATATTATGATACTAGCTGACACGCGCAACTTCGTCTGCGCCACATTTTCCATTATTGCTCCGCTCCTATTTGTCTTAGCGTGATGATATATAGCCTATAGCATTCCTCGATAAATGGGCTATCTAACACTAAAAGAATTTTTCAAATCGGACCAGTAATTCCTGAGATTACCCCCTACATACAAGCTTACAAACTTACAAAAAAATTTTACCTCTTTATAATATTATAGTATAGATTCAAGAACGAGTTTATACTGTCCTTAGAAAAGTTACGTCAGTCAAGTCAAGTTGATTATGTCGAAAATTAGAAGGTATTTTAACACCTTAAGATAAATAAAAACAAAAGGGCAGCTTATCATTCTTCAAAGGGGTGGAATAAAGTAATTTTTTTAAATTAAAAGCTCTGATGGGTAACTATGCATTGCAATGACGTAATGTGTCTATCGTATTTTGCTGCTGACTGTACATTTTGTTTGCACGAGTACTATTTTTACACAAGGAAAGTGACTTAAGTTAATAATATTGCCAGACAGAGGAAAACTCCTCTTAATTTATGTCAATTAAATTACAACACAGGTGCAGAATTTACCTACAGAAGACGAAAATACATACAAGATAAAATTATCTTGCAAGTTCAGCGAACTTTAGAATTGTGTCCGACTTAAACTGTGAGTTTTCTATTGCATCTTGTCACGTAACTTTAGGAGTTCAGGAGATTTTTAATGTAACACAAACATATTAAGATTTTACAGACATTGGTATCGGCCATAGAGTACGGAATAGGAGCGGCTAGAGGTGCTGCCGCTATCTATCTTCAGTACATACAGCGTGCAACAAAAAAAACGCATTTAACTGGAGTGGGGTCATTGTACGCATCATGATTTTGTTTTCCGCGACTGCAGGGCTGATCCTATTGTAAAATGTTTACAAAATTATTATGACTACAATGATGTCTTTTCAGATTTTGCGTTAATTTCTTTATACTTTATATAAACAAAAATAACCGGCCAAGTGCGATTCGGACTCGCACACCGAGGGTTCCGTACAAACCTGTACGTATTATATTATAAGCAAAAGTTGCGATTTACGATTTATGACGTATTAAAAAAAAGTACTTACTAGATCTCGTTCAAACCAACTTTCGCTGGTAGTTTACATGGTAATATACATTACATATTTTTTTTTAGTTTTATCATTCTGTTATTTTAGAAGTTACCGGGGGGGGGGACACATTTTACCACCATTTTTGAAGTGTCTCTCTCGCAAACTATTCAGTTTAGAAAAAAATATATATTAGAAACCTCAATATCATTTTCGAAGACCTATCCATAGATACCCCACGCGTATGGGTTTGAAGAAAAAACTTTTTTCGAGTTTCAGTTCTAAGTATGGGGACCCCCAAAATTTACTGTTTTTTTTCTATTTTTGTGTGAAAATCTTAATGCGGTTCACAGAATACATATACTTATCAAGTTTCAACAGCATAGTTTTTATAGTTACGGATAAAAGTGGCTGTGAAATACGGACGGACAGACAGACATGACGAATCTATAAGGGTTCCGTTTTTTGCCATTTGGCTACGGAACCCTAAAAATGGTGGCTCAATGGTGATTTTTTATTTTTTTATTATTACACCTGAAGAGTTTCTTTGTTTGGTTTAACGTTCTAATCGCAGAAACTAATGGTCAAAATTGTAAAAATTTTTCGTCGTTGGATAGTCCATTTATCGAGAAAAATTAGAATTATAGGCATAACATCGCGCTACGATTAATAGGAGCGGCGCATTAAAGAAAAATGTGACAAATGCGAAGTTACGCTGCTAGTTAGTAAATAAGCCGTGACATCTGCTAACACAATATTCTCGTTTGGAATGTTTTCACCATACCGTCTCTTGTGTTGACTCCGTACTCTATGGTTTTGCCGCGTGTACAAAATTTGGCAAGCATCGTGATAATTATGTGCCAGGGCGTAAAACAGGAAAACTGGCGCTAATATGTCACTGTTTTGTTTTTGTAATTTTATTATGCGTGGAATAGTTTTGCGGATTGTCGAATAGGTTATGTCATGAGAGTTAATATACATAAGTATAAATAGTCGTGGGAAGCCAATGAGTGAGTTTTAAATGTAGAATATCATGAGCATGAGCCAAAGCCGTCCATGGCTCGACGTAAGCCTCCTTGAAGTGTCGGTAAATCGACTTATCTTATGGATCTCGCATCCTACAGATACCCGCGGCCTTCACCAGGACATCGTTCCACCTTGGGAGAGACCTGTTGACACTGCTTCTTCCAATACACGGCCGCCACCCCAGAACATTTCGGCCCCATCAACCATGCCTTGCCTACTGCCACTTTGGTTTGACGATTCTTGGAGTTACGTTGGGAATAAAAAAAAAATCAACTATGAAGTGACAGTGACATTAAGATTATTTGCAAAATGTTTTAAAGTTACCTTGTGTTTTGACATAAATTCTGATTTATGGTTTACGTTATATTTCTACACTGTAAAGGTATGTAATAAAACGTTCAAATTGATTTTAAGACTAGTTTTTCCGCGTGTTCGAGATTATTTTAAGTTGGTAATATCTAACTTGAGGAAACACTAGTTCACGAAGCAAATAGTAAACTCGGTAATAAATACTTATTTATAGTAGGCCATATTGCAGTGCCCAGGTTAAGAGAATATAATTATCTTTGTAGTAGTTTTTATGCGGTTAAGATTCAGCGCACGTACGAAAAGCACGTATACCTACCATGTTTTATTATTCTATAATTTACATGAAAAACAATTTCCATATAATTTATACAAACAGACAGCGACAGATTTTATACAATAACAATCACTTGCATCCCAAAAATGATATGCAAATAAAAAATGCATGCAATTTAAAATCAAAATATCCTTTTTATGCAAATAATAATAATTATAGTGCTTTGTGTTGCTGAATAATAATTAGTATTCAATGCAAATCGTTATAATCATCTCGTAATGTATTTATATCGGTTATGATTGACGCTTTAATAGTTATCAATATATATTTGTAAAAGTCAGACTCCCATGTAATTTCAAGTACAGTCACAATTAATCGATTCTGAATTATTATTGTGTTAATTCGTAGAATTTTTTTTTAACAATGATATGTAAAAAAAACCTTTTAAAAATCTAACTCCTTTTCTTGTAAAAAAAATCTAAATATCAGTCTTAAATTTTTTAAACAAGGTAAAAAGTATTCTCAAAAGAAATAAAAAGTATCATCAGTTAGGTTTTGGTTCGTTACGGTTTTGGATTCTGCGTCTATGGAAAAAAGCTGACAGAGAACTATTTACAGCTGGGCACTTATAAAAATGGTTCAACATTTTTCTTTACCGAACATCTAAATCTCTTCTCACATAGTAAGATCCATCTATCAATGAAATTTATATTATTCGGCTCTGTGAATTATTCTAAAGTGGAATGAGTCACTCTGTTAATTTATATTAACGATTTCTCGGTCATGTTCATGGTCAATGAAAATGTTCACATTATAAAGAGAATCTATTGCTTTTCTGTTCTTGTTTAAGTTTTTTTTTCGGTAGGAATGGTGAAGGGCTTTTAGGACAAGATTTATTATTTCTAATAATTATGTTGGTAGTAGGCGTAGAAGTGAAGATTCTTGAACTAGCCAATTTTAAAAAGCTATGAGATAGCGGTAGGTTTAAGTAATGTGATATTGTTGAAATCACGTAAAGTGATAACTCGACGAAATGTACTGAACTGCCGGTCGATTCTATCAACATCTCACTGTGATCACTTAGGTGGAGTGATCGACAAGTGAGCTGTCATGCCATCTTGTTTGTGTCGTTTGGCAGCTCACTTGTCGTTCATTCCGCCTAAGTGTTTACTTCGGCATGCTTACAGAATCGCACTGCAGTTGATTTTGTTTTCGTGATTTCGGGTTTGCTCCCATATTTAAAGATGTTTATAGTTATGAGCAGGTACAATCACGCATTTTCAAGTACATACAACGTGTCTTCTGTTACACGTATTATATAATACTGTGCTGCTTTTTTTCTTTTTTCAACCTATACTGTTCCACCCGAGCAAAGGTTACTCATACTAAACAAACACTTTATGTCTGGACTCTGGTTCCCTACAAAACCAAAGTAGCGATAATACCAAGATAAAGAAGACGTTTTGTGGTTCGTAGGCTTTGAATTGATTCACACTTCTACAGAGTCAGCGTAACTCTACTCCAATGTTTGTAGTGAGTTGTGCACTTGTATTTGCTTAGTTATTTAAGCGGAGTCAGATTAAAGTAGTGAGTCTCATTCACTACTTTGAGACTTTGTAGGAATGAAAAACACGATCATCATCTGCCTAGCCTTTTCCAAAGTATATTGAGGTCGGCTTCCAGACAAATTGGATTCAGCGGAATACCAGTATTTTACGTGGACCGGCTCCTTACCAGACCTTAGCAACCCATTGACTTGGTGAGACAACAAACACGTGAAAAAATGTGTTTTCATACTTACTAATACCACTTTGAGGTCAACTACCGTGTTACTAAACTTTTTTTGTGTCATCCTGACAGACAGTGATAGATCAAGATTCTTATTTTAAAATAGATCGCATGAAGAAAAATGTGAACAATCAGTTTTTTTCATAGCGCTTGTTAAGTTTTGCTTATTAATTTTATTTTAATTTGTAAAACTGCTGCTTTTAGAACTTGTATAATACACAGCTGATTGAATGATTTTAATAATTCAATATCCGGTTTTTTTCCATATTTGTACCTACTATTTATTTGATGCCACTGAAGGAGCTCGTGGCTAAATAATACAAGCCACACGGGTCGATCTTCCAGGTTAAGCAACGCTTGCCAAGGACGGTCTGTGGATGGGTGACCATCTTAACATACCAAGTTTCCTCCGTGCCTCGGAAAGCACGTTAAGCCGTTGGTCCCGGCTGTCATTTGGAGATCTTTGGCAGTCGTTACGGATAGTCAGAAGCCAGAAAATCTGACACCAATCATGGCATGATGTACCGTGTTACCCAGTAAATGGGTTGTGGAGGTCTGGTAGGCAACCGCTCCGCGTAAAATACTGGTACTCAGCTAAATCCAGTTTGACTGAAAGCCGACCCCAATATAGTTGGGAAAAGGCTAGGCAGAAGATTTATTTGATGCCACTATACTGTCGTTCACACAAGTGTTGAGCCATGTGTGCCCAAAAGAGAAAAAGAAAATTGTATACAAATGTATTCGTAACATACAAACAAGTAAGATATGGGCATATATTTTTTTTTTTCGACATGACGGCCAGAGGGCCAATTCAACAATTTTTAAAGCATTTGGAATTCAGTCGCAATAAATAAACACATTTTGAGGCTTTTTTGACAATTTGCGGCTGATATGCATGCAAATGAGAACGTTATTTAATAATAATTAGAATTTAAACTCAGTTTGCTTTCCGTAATTCTCAATGTTTACATAATTATAGACATGATGTGTCAAATTCATAATCAAGTAACCAATCCAAACGGTTATATCCAATTACCTACCAAATAATAACAGAAGATTGTGAGAAGATTGTGAGCAATGATTTTAGTTTATTTTCGTATTTAGGTACTTTTAGTTACTTTATATGCCTTTTATCAGTCTACTAGTTGATGAAATAAAATAAATGCTAGTGTGTGTGACTGTGTCATGGCTGATTTAGTTTAATTGTCTGAAGTTAATGTTTTTGTTTTGTTTAGCTTATGAGGTTTTTGTAGTTTGAACTCCGTATAAGACAATTTGAGCAATTTACAGATGGCCTAAAAAGACAAAAAATAACTGTGATAATTTGCACGTAGCTGTAATTATTGCGTCTATGTGCAAATGGTTATTCTAACCCGACTGCGCCTGATATGATGTTATTAAAAAAGACATTCTACATGATAATGTTATTAATTTACGTCTTTAATTTAACAGGAAAATAATAACATTAATTATATATCGCGCATATCTCGCTGATGCATTAATAATAAATATTGAATAAGGTAAGTAAATAATAAACAGTTTTTAGGTAACCTATAAAACATAAATGAATAACTTAGAAATAACTTGCGAAACCAGTTCCATAAAATTAAACCAATAAAAAAGAAAAACATACTCACATAATAATTTTCATGTTGAACTTTTAAATTCCAATTTAACACTATTACAAAAAAAAAACACCAACACTAATTTAATATAAACATAATCACCATCACCGAATTAAAATAAATTAATTTAAAAAACTTTGTGTCACATTTTTTTTCGTACAAAATAATCGTATTTTGGAATCGCTAGCACTTCGAAAGCGCTTGCGCATCTATACTAGCGCGCGGGAAGTCTGAGACTGGCTTAGCGCCTGCGCCAGAGTCGGCCGTGCGACTAAATGAAATGAAGAATATAGAGAAGGCCCACTTTATACAAGGTTGAAAATGATGGCGGAAAAATAGGCATTTAATATTATTTGCCTATTTGTCACTCTGTAGTTATTTTACTCACCAACTGTACTGTACATATACAACGTAGAGCAAGATTTCAGGAAATTCCTACGGGAACAGAAAAAACGAGACAAAAGCTAGTACCTACATAATAATATATAAAATTCTTCCATCGTGACTGACAGACAACGCACAGCTGAAACTACTGGTCGTAGAAAGCTGAAATTTACAATATGATTATATATATATACAGTACAATAACAATCTGAGCACTTATAACTTATAACAAAGCTAATAATAAGGAGAAGGATATTAATCAGCCGGTCTGAGTAGAGATTCGCTAGAGCAAACGTGCTCGGGAGAAGGATGTATAATCCAGTAAGATGCTGGTAGGGATCTTGACCGCACTTTCGGGATTGTCCTGATAGCCGTGGTATACCTCTCCACTCCTTTAGCCAGGCCATGTTGCCTCCTTGGCGCTACGTCACTTTGTGCTAGCGACCGTTTTCGGGGGCCCATTCATTGAGTGTGCAAGTCACCCCCTGCCATTTAAAAGCCGTGTATATTGTTAGTGGTCAGGCAGTGGCCAATAGTTCTTCTATAATAAACGATTATCAGTCCACTAAACCGCCCAAACCCATAGCGTTTCATCTTTTGTTTCCATATTCTGCAATAGTCTTGCTCCAACCGGGGATTGTCCTTGGGAATACTTTCAGTGCATACAGGGATAATCGCCGGTTGGTGCCCCATTACATTTGAAATTTCTAACGGGGCCTCTGCGAGTTGGTTTCGGCCCCTCGTACGCCTACCAAAGGACCGGGTCTCCAGAGACCCGAGAAAGAAAACAACAAATAATAGGAGAAGGATAAACAAATCAAGTATATTGACTTGGCTCGCGAGGTTGTCGACATGTGGGAAGTGGACTCTGCAATCATTGTACCGATAGCTGTGACAGCCAATGGCTTAATAGCTAACAGCCTCGACCAACATCTCAGGAGGCGCAAGTTAGGCAGCTGGATCAAGGGCTTGATTCAGAAAGCGGTACTTCTTGACACGGCTCGCAATGTTAGGAGGTTCCTCTCTCTGGAGCCCTGACTACCGGTAGCTTGGACCCTGTTCCCGATACCGGTCGTCTACTGTTTTTAATATTTTTAAATGTTTTTCTTTTATTTTTTTGTATTTTTTTTTAAGAAATATTTAAAAATGTAATAAACACGTAAAAGATGATGAATAAACGACATAAAAAACTAGTCTTCTCTTTGTCTCTGTTTGGTGATTTCTTGATTCATTCAGATAGTAGGCCAATTTATTTTTCGGAGTGATCCTTTTGTTCATTTCTGTGAAGACACTATCGCGAGCTTATGACTAAGAAACTGCGGGAGAACGGTCGTGTGTCGACTCGTATTCGCATTTGGTTCCGTAGACTTAACTATGTTTAAGTTACAGAAATGAATGGAGAAATAATCTGATTGATATCATACGTTGTTTGGATTGCCAAGGAATTCGGCTCCTGGCAACTTTATGTTGTGATTTTCAAATACATTTTAGTTATTGAAAATGCTTCATGTCTTATAGGTATCTAAGACAGTTTTAAGTGGTCGAAGGAATTAAAGTGACCTCATTGTTTTATAAACTTTTATCAGCAAAAAAAAAGAAGTACTTGCATGAACCTGTTGTTTTTTTATTTATTTATTTGCCTATTCCGTCCCATTGCAGGGCAAAAGCCTCTCTTTTTTCCTTCCATTCTTCCCAGCTCTGGGCTAACGTGAACCAATCCTGTCGATAGGCATCAGCTTTATGGAAAATTAGAAGGTCTCCTTTCATGAGTGCCTTCATCGAACAATAGCTCTTCCAGGCGTTCGTGGTGCGGCGGGCAACTTCTTTTTCTTTCTCTTAGAATGAGACGATTTGACCGAGGTAGATGAATTCTAGAACATATGCAATCTCCACTCCGAGTGTCAGTGTGTCAGAGTGTTATGTTTTTACTGTTGTTAGTTATGAGTTTGGTCTTTTAAATGTTCATCCGAAGTCCAATATCGAGGCATGCCTTATTTAGGTCACTCAGTATTTTGCCTAGTTCAGCTGCCGATGGTGAGAATAGGACGATATCGTCGGCGAAACGCAGGTTGGTCAACCTTGCTAGGGTTGCGGAATTTCTTTCACGGGCCTCGGCAGTCATGCCCTCCGGATGCCCACATCATTGTGGAGGGCATCAAGGTGGGGGTCCAAGTCCAGATGAAACATCTAGGCCTGGTACTGGATAGCAAGTGGCGCTTCGGCCCGCGCGCGCGCGCTGTCGACGCGCCTGCTGAAAGCCGCGGACGCCCTCTCCTGGCTCCTCCCGAACCTGCACGATGCCGGCGCTTTTATCAGCATCGTGCGGAGCATGGCTCTTTACGGGGCCCCCACCTGGGCAGAGAATGCGACAGCCATTCGCAGGCCACAAAGGGCCGTTGCACTGCGGGTGGCGAGGGCCTACCGGTAGGTAGGCTTTTCGGTGGCGTGCGCTCTGGAGGGCATCCCTCCTTAGGAGTTGGAGGTGTTGGTGCTATCATCGTCCATTGGACGGAAGAACTCACCTCCGCCACTTTTGGCCGCCGAACCCTGGACGCGCTCGGTCCAGTCTTGGAGACTGGCTCGAGCGGCCACATGGTTTCCTCTCCTTTCGTCTGGTGCAGGTGTTGTCAGGCCGTGGCTGTTTCGGCAAGCGACTGCACCGGATTGGGAGGAAGGAGACTCCGGCATGCCGTGGCGGCGCGGCGGAGGACACGGCGCAGCACACATTCGAGGTGTGCCCAGCTTGGTCTGAGCCGCGCCGCAGTCTGACTGCGGAGATCGGACAGGACCTCTCACTTCCCAGCGAGACCATTATGATTCCGGTGTGGAACGGCGACGGAGCTACCTATATTAAACGCATATCACTAGGTAACCCTTTTGCAGTGGTGTTGTTAGGTGTAGTGTACCACTAAAAAGTGAAAAATGAAAAACTTTTTACAAAAAAATACAACCGACTTCCAAATAAAAAAAAAAACACTACAAAGTAAAAAATAACTTTAATTTCGGAAGTTGGTGTCAAAATACGAACAAACTAACAAAAACACCGACTTCCGGAATTAAAGTTATTTTTTACTTTGTAGTGTTTTTTTTATGAGGCCACCGTCTATCGGATCTCCAGAATCCAGAAGCTGGACAACTCTATCGAGTTATCCCTTAGCCAGACTGGTTGGATAGATATTCTGGCTTCTTACTTTATTATATAATTAGTAAACAGATAAACAAAAAAATTGTCTGACTTACTGACCGACCCATCAACGCCCAGTCCAAATCTTTGGGCTTAGAAAGCTGATACTTTGATAAAGTTTCCTATTCTGATTCAGATAAGGAAAAAGGCTGGAAGGAGATAAATATGAAGTCACTGGAAAACTAAAAAAATAAAATAAAAAAAAAGTATTTACAGAAACTACAGAACTATGTACCTACTTACTATAGGAAGCTCGAAAAGTTATATCTAATAGGTAAGTTAGTTATTTTGCCTATGAGGTATTTTGTAAAATATTATCCTTGTAAAACCAAAAATAGATATTCTGGATTTTTTTTTTTTAAGTGGTTAATAGGCATGTTTCATATTTTCCTTGTAATTAAAATAACGAATCTTATTAAAATAGATTGGGTTCATTATTTTAAAGCTAAGTTAAAATAACAATTCTATTCATTTCCTTCCTTTTAAAAGTGACTAATATTTTATTTTAAACCTAACCTTAAATCAGGGTAGGCAAGGAAATTAACATGAACTAACCTTGGGGTTTTTGAAAACAATTTCATTAATATAAAAAATAATAATTACCTACCTAAATAGATTGGTTAGGTATCTGTTCATATCAGCAGCGCAACAGTTTTGAGCTCAGGATGACTATACGCCACCATATTTAAAATTACAGCAAATAATTTGGTACCTACTGCTTACTGTATCTTTGTATCACAAAAATATGTACATATTTAATTTTGTGGGGTTTATTAACCAAAATTGCCTGTATGGAAATCTTTAACCGATTGCAGACCCAGTTTGGCTGCTGTAAACATAACCTGGCCAAATGGAACATTGTCTATCCATCCCAAACGCAGAGCCAGTGCGGAGTCCCTACACAGGATATGAATCACCTCCTATTTGCCCGTCATTCACAACTACCTGTACCATCCAAGATTTGAACGAAGGCAATGATAGAGTTTTACAGGTTGCTCAATAATGTCAATGTCCCGATTGTCATTACGGCACATGGCCTGATGGCCAAAAGCTTCGACGACCACCTGTCGAAGCTGGCGTAACGCAGTTAGGTAAAGGGCCTGATACAGAAGCAGTACTCCTCGATACGGCTCGTATTGTGAGGAGGTTCCTTTCTCTGGAGACCTAACCTGCGGTAGCTTGGAACTTGCTCCCGACACCGGCAGACTACTTTTTTATTTTTTTAAATGTATTTTTTCATGTTTTTTTAAGATATATTTAAAACTAGCTGACCCGCGTAACTTCGTCTGCGTCACATTGTCCATGAAGGCTCCGCTATTATTTGTCTTAGCGTGATGATGTAACCTTCTTCGATAAATGGGCTATCTAACACTGAAATAATTTTTCAAATCGGACCAGTAGTTCCTGAGATTAGCGCGTTCAACCAAAGAAACAGACAAACAAACACTTCTGCTTTAAAATATTAGTATAGATGTAATCTTTATGTACATACAAATAAATAATAATGGAATAACAGTTTTAAACGTTATCTTGCGGAATTCTAAATTTAAATGTAGATCTAGAATCGTACAAAACCACGTGTGCGCGCGCCGGTCCACACATGACTGTCAGGGCTAACGAGGAATATGTGAGAGTGATTTATAATTATTAGAAAATCGCGTGAACTTATAACGGCCTCAAGCTGGACTTGATATAATCTGTCGGGTTTCTGTTTTATATGGATTATTTAAATGAGGATAAAATAGATGTTGCTATGTACCGACTGGACTAGTTTTAAAAAATGTGGCCGGAATAGAAATATTTAAATTAATTTCTAAAAAAAAATCGTATTCACTAATTGCTAGGCATAATGTGACATAATTAATTCAAATTAATGTCTTATTCGAGAGTGTTTATTTATTAGTTGTACAAAATGAACGTTATTTTTTTGGTGAGCAAATTTCTCGAACTAACAAACACTTCATAGAATTTTTAATAGGCTGTTGGCCCACACATGTTGAGATAGTAGATCGCGAGAAATTATAAGTAATTTGACTCCTCTTTCAATTGGTCTAGCCGACAGTTTAATTGACTCTTTCAAATATTCCCTGATACGATGTATGTTTTTTTAAATACCCAGTGTGATATGAATATGTTCTTTATGTGTACAATCTATACTTATTACTTACGTACTTATATAATAACAAAAAGCTGAAGAGATTGTTTGTATGTTTGGTTGAACGCGCTAATCTTAGGGACTGCTGTTCCGAGTTGAAAAAAATATTTTAGTGTCGGATTCTTTATAACTTGCACATACGAAAATGAGGGAAACTGTACCTGACTCCATAGACGGAAAAAGTATAAAATAATCGATTTATGGATTTTTCAAAAAGTTTGTTCACTGTGAGCTCAGTGCAAACAAAACTGTGTAACTTTTAAACTAAATGATCTATTGCAATTAAACAAACTCCATAATCGTAAAATTTCTCATAAATACGCCCAAATTACCTAGTTTTTATTGGGCCTTTCTTTGACAGTTGATAAGATAGTTGGTATTGAGTTATAAACATGCATATTTTACTATTGTTGCTTTAACGATGAAGAATTTATTTATTTAACAATTTATGTACACACACTTAATAAGAAGACAAGAAGAAGGAAACAGAAAAATAGGTACACAGTTGATGCTTATTTATATAGAAATCTCTTCCAGCATACCTGCGAAAGAAGATCCAATAAAGTAATAAAAAAGTAGGTGATCGGAGCGCCTTTTTGAGCAATTTTTACGATTATTGTAAAAATTGATGTAAAGAGTTTTCTTTTCATCAATTTTTAGCAAGAAATTGTTTAGATTCTTGCTTAAAATTATTATCACTTAGGATAGTTTATTAACACTATTTTATGATGATGGCTAATTACTTCCGATCAATATGGAGTTTGTTTCATTGCGATATATCATTTAATGTAGATACTGTAAACATTGTAATTTAATAATACCCTAAATAAATTGTGTATTCATAAATTTGGACAGAAAAAAAAAAAAAAACATTTAATTGAAAATTTACACAGTTTTGTTTGCACTGGGGTCATAAACGTTTTCCGTCGGCAATATTAGTTATAGTTTCCCTCATTTTTGTATGTGCACATTATAATGGTTCACACTGTATAACATCACGCTAGGACTAATAGGAGACTAATAGGAGCGGAGCATTAATTAAAAATGTAGCGCAGACTCAGCAGTTTGAAAAATGTTGCGCGGTTCGGCTAATCATCGATAAAAATAATAATAAAATCGTCACCCACTTCTGTCCGCGTCTGTTTCATAATAATAGAAACACAACTCTTGCGCAGATTTATTGCGACCGATGAAAGACTCCACACGAAGATTCGCGATCGTTCACGAACTATTTTTGGAACAAAATTAAGATGAATATGTTATTCTATGCTGGTTTTGTGAAACTATGTTTTTATAGCTATTCAGGTGGAACAAAAACTTAAAGGAATATTATCAAAATTTGAAGTTAGTAGGTTCTGGTGGATAAGTTACTTAACCTGTTTTTATTGATGCATATTGTAAATTTGTAATGCCTTTTTGTTCCAAGGCCGCAATGACTCTTTCGAACAAAATCAGCGTGCCCTCTGCCACTTAGGTTTAGTGATTCTTGGCTCTGCGAACATACACTCCATTTCTGATTTGATCAAGTAAGGAAACTCCGAGCTGTGCCCATTCCATGGTTTTTTAGATGATTTGAAGCTGTCTGATAAGGCCCATTGTTGATACAGAGTTGGAAAACCCTTCCGAAGTGGACCGAAGTCCTGGTGAAAGCCGAGGAAATCCGACAAGGGGGTCGAAGTAGCTACATTGGGAGGAGGCCAGGGAGACGTCTATTGGCTGAAATAATAATGATGATATTTTGACGACACGGTTGGCGCAGTTTTTGAGCGATTGACTGCTGCGCAGCATGTCGCGGGTTCGATTCCCGCACGGAACAAATATTTGTACGACCTACAAGTAGGTATTTGAACCGAGTTTGGGTGTTTTTCTATCTATAATGTGTATGTATTTACAAAAAAAAAAATATATATATAAGTAGTTTATCAGCCATCTCGTTATCATAACACAAGCATTAGGTTGCTTAGCTTGGGACTATATTATGGCGTTGTGTGAAATGTCCAAGGATATTATTATATAATTTTAGCTAACAACACATTTGGAGTCAGTAGTACTAAAATTATTTAGTTTTTTGTGTTGAATCAATTATTAAAATTCTTCTGTTACTGGTGTGAGTCACTGACAGACAACGCACAGCCGAAACTACTGGTCGTATAAAGCTGAAATTTTCATGTAGCTTCCCTACACTTCGCATTAATAGAATTTTCCGAATTTCTCACGGAAACGGAAAAGGAATAGCATATTTAAGGGCGTACAAAGTCGCGGGGAGCTTTATACGACCAGTAGTTTTGTCTGTGCATTGTCTGTCAGTCAGTCAATAGTAACAGAAGAGTTTTATAGAAGCATGTATATATTAAATAAATTAATAAATAAAAATAAATAAATAAAATATTTATTTCAGCAAACTTACAGATTATAGTAAACTATTATAATTTTTATACATAATTTGAGTTGGTGTTGAGCATTTGCAAAAGATACTTAAATTGTTGAAGAAATCTGTATACAATAAATAGGTAAACCCTGCCTCCTAAACTTACCCTAGTTTAGGAGGCAGTGATTCGGCTAAGAGATTATATTAATTTAATTAGATTTTACAACTTTACAACTATGTCGACTATGTCTACGAAACAATAATTAGTAAAAAACAATAGGTTCTAAAATTAATTTAAGAAGCTCTGGAAGGTATACTGCTGTAAGCAACGATTTATTGAGTGTGTGTGTAGTTCCGTGTGCGTGTGAATGGGGGTGTGTGATTGAAATACTGGAGTAGTGTGGACATGGGGTGTTTGTGTGTTTGGATATTTGAGGATTGATAGCTAAAGTGTTGAGTTATCTCACAATAAGCCATAAATATTAATGTAATCAAATGGCCCTTCCATGTTAATAGGCACCGAACGTGTCATAGGTCAAAATGGCCGACATCTTCCATCGGAAACCTGTCACTGGCTTCAAATGTTATTAGTTCGATAAACTTTGATATAGGTAAGTGGGGACATGTCCGTGATATTATTGAAATATTCCGGTGTTTTTCTTATTTGACAAATTGAATTTTAAATTTTCAAGTGTTTGAATTTAGAAGATACGACCGTAAATTTAAAAGAATTAGACTGGGTTTCCACGTTCCAGAGATAAGGATGCGTAGTGAGAGCTGTGTTTGTGAAGAATGAGCAATTCGAAATTTTATGTTATTTTATAGAAAGTGTGAAAAGTCATCTTGCGCATGTGTATTAAAATTTTTCAGAATGTGTGCGTATTTCAAAGTCTCAGTTTATTTACCTCGATAAAGAGCGATTTTCAAAAAGTCTTGCTGGGGTTTTTTTTTTATACAAAACGGGAAAACTCTTGGCCCAAATCTCAGGTGATGGAAAATGATGATTAGGCCGAAGATGAAGCGGAGTTTCACCCGGAATCCTCTTATACAGAGGAACTGGCTATCATACCTCTAACTGCCGGCCGGAACACAACAATGCTGTTAACATAGTTGTTATGGCGATAGACTTAGACATGATGGTGGTAGCTTACCAGGCGGACTTAGAACAAGTCCTACCACCAACCAAACCGAGCAAAAAATCTGCCTCCGCTGGGAATCGAACCCGGGACCTCTGGGTCTGAATCAGGTGGTATAACCACAAGACCAAGGAGGCGGTTAGTGTCACCGGTTTAGCACCACCCGGAGACTACGTGTAGGGATTCGCTGAAGGGTATTTTTCTACGGACGCTGGTGACTCGGCCCCCCAATTCGGGATATAGAAAAAGTACTGAAAAAAAAAGAATTGATGCTACATAAATCGTACAAGACGATATTTATGTTACTACAGCCCAACCTCCACTGGGCAGTTGCCCACCAAGCACAGTATCCGACTGGTCGAAGGATCCTACTTTCTTTAACGGTGGTTGCGGTTCTTCATATCCTTTCCGCATATCCCTTTTTTATTTTTTAGGGATGGGAAATCATCCAATGACTCCTCCCGCTCTGGGTGTAGCGGGAGGGAGTGTCAGACTTTTACTGACTAAAACCCATCCATGTTAATTCCTTCATTGCCCTTTGTGTTCCGGAGCCACGGTGTCTCTTGCGAATAATCCCGCGACTCCGGCAGGCGTCGGCCCTTTCGGGCCCCTCTGTGTGCTGACTCTCTTTGAGGCGCGCGTGGAACACTAACGCGCCGTCGACACGGCCTGTCGTCACTAGACGGACGGACGGCGAGCCACCCATAGCTCGCCGTCCACAAGCCCGCGCCTACGGTGGCCGGAGGTCACCAGGTGGCCCCCGATGCCGTATAGTGACATTTTATTGCAGTTAAAGATGTCAAAAGTTAAAAATATTTAGGATTAGCTACATAAATACTTTTAGTCGCACTCGTCAATCTCTCGGCTACATTTTGGCCGTGAACTTTTTAACTACTTTACTGGAGTTTACCTAAACGAGACTCGCCATTGCCACAACAAGCGTCGCACTGTCCGGTTATGAAAAGTACTAAAACGTGTCATATCTAATGATTATATTGCCGGGCCTGTTAAATGACTGGCATTTATATGATGGTGAGACTTCTAGAGTGAAGTGTTTATGGCCAGTAGTCGACTGATGGTCCCATTCCTGTGATTCAGTATATTGGTTGCGTCTTCTTTCATCATGTTGCCCATAGATGTGAAACTCATCATCATCTGCTTAGCCTTTTCCAACTATATTGGGGTCGGCTTCCACTCAAACCGGATTCAGCTGAATACCAGTATTTTACGTGGAGCGGCTGCCTACCAGACCTCCACAATCCATTAACTGGGTAACACGGTACTCCTTGGTAAGAGTGGTGTCAGATTTTTGTGGCTTCTGACTATCCGTAACGACTACCAAAGATCTCCAAATGACAACCGGGACCAACAGCTTAACGTGCTTTCCGAGGCACGGAGGAAACTATCAACACGAAATTCATTCATCAGTAAAGCCATTTTGTAAATATCTCACCCTGAAGATGTTGAGTGGGGTGAGCTTGAAGAAAACGGGGCATTCTGTAAAATGCAAGAGGTCGCTTGAAGCTCCAATTACTTTTCAAGGAGTATACGGCGCCCGGCATCACATTTTAATTTTGATAGAATAGTACCGGCAGTGTTTTTAGGAATTTCCTAAAAATCACTGGTCATTTAATTGTTGTCCTGATATTTACCAGCTGTACACTCTTCATCATCTTCCTTTCGGCATGGGCACGCTCAGCACAATTTTATTATACCATTCTTTGTCCTAATTTTATGTTTTTGTTTCTCTTTTTTCTTAATTTTTTTTTTCGTTATGTGTTTTTGCTGTTGTGTTGTGTCTGTGTCGAATAAATGTTTTCTATTCTATTTGCCTAGTCTTTTCCCAACTGTACTGGGGTCTGCTTCCAGTCAAACCGGATTTAGCTGAATACCAGCCACAACCACACAACCCACAAGGCCACAACCCGTTAACTGGTTAACACGGTACTTCTTGGCAAGACTGGAGTCAGATTTACTGGCTTCTGACTATCCGTAACGACAGCCAAAGATCTACAAATGGCAGCCGGGACCAACGGCTTAACGTGATTTTCGAGGCACGGAGGAAACTCCGGTATTTTAAGATGGTCACCCATCCACAGACCAACCTAGGCAAGCGTTGCTTAACCTGGTAGATCGTCCTGTGCGGCTGTCAATGTTTAGCCACGAGCTGTACACTATTCGTCACACGGAAAACGAAGACTCAAAGTTGGTCTTTTGGACAAAGATAAGGTTTAGACTCGTTATCATCATTTAACCAAAATACGTCTATTACTACTCTATAGATAGGCCTTATTGCCTTTCAATTTGTCAGACAAAAGCCGGATCTCACAGCCATTCTGTCTCCAATATCTGATACCTATTCATACACAACAATCTGGTTTTTCAAGGTGTATTAGGAAATAACACTAATTACTAACTGGTACGAACATAAATTACCTTGATGCGACGTCCCGCAGTTTTGGTTTGACAAATTGATCTCATAATGTAAGCCGGTAATATTACGAAAGTTTCCATGTTACCTGTCTTGGTTATTAGTAAATAAACATTGCGGTTTATAATTTTCTTAATTTGTTGTTGGTTTCACACGGTAGAATCTTATTTTTAGGGTTCCGTACCTGCACGGAACCCTATTATTAAGCCTCCACAGTGCGTCCGACCATCTATCTGCCAAGGGGCTCTATCTCAAGAACTAATAGGTAGACAGTCTGTTGTAATTTTCACAGAGTGTGTTTTTTTGCTGCCGCTGTAACAACAAATAATACATGAAATGTGTTTTTTTTAGACCTTTCCTTTGCATGTTTAACTTACACTTGGCTGGTTATTTTGTTTTAGGGCGGGTTGTTTCACGTTCACTTAACACATGCGTAAACGTTCAAAATGGTGCTAACTATCGTTAAACCAAAAAATTGGGTTGTTTCACAAAATGTCAGCGTTAACGCACGTAAAATTTAACGTTTACGTTAACAGATGGTCTGAGCACTGGTTAACGTTACTTTAGTTGCGTCAAATAGAACAATATTGTGAAATTTTATTTGAATTCCTCAATACCAGTTCTTCTGATGACACAAATAAGTGGTGGAATGCAAAAATAAGCTATTTATGTAGGACCCGTGTCAATAAACTTAGCTATTGGGATGAGCAGGAGTTTATACCAGAATCTATTGAAACAACGCTTCTTATTTACCGAACGTTAAAGATCTTCTGTAATTGTTACTTTTTAATGTACGTATGTTACGTTAACCAACCGTTTGATACATCCCGCCCTTATTGTCAAACGTTTGATCATTATTCTCATGTGTTTTTTTTATTTTTCTTAACGTAACCCCTCTGCGCAAAGGAAGAAAGTAGTGATTGAGGGAATCCCTTAATTTTATCATAAAAGTTCACTTAAGTGTCGAGGCAAAATTTTTATTGCTTTCAATTTTATGACTATGAGGTCACTGTTTTAATTGCTACTTGAACTATGTCGCTTTCTATCTAATAGAATTTGTCATCAGCGACTTGGTTTACGACCGTCGGTTTCCCTTTGTAGATAACAGCTGCTATGTCATGTATGTACCTAATTACAACATTAATCTAGTACAGTATATTATATAGTAATCAGTATATCAGTATTATATAGTATTTGATGTCGCGTTTCGTGATTACATTGTTATTAATTTACCTAAAGGTCAGTATATCAAAACAATAACATTGTATGCAAATAAATGCATACCAAAGTTGTTCTGTTATAGAAATCTGAGACGATATGACCTATTTAAATACTATCTAGAAGTTATTGTTCTAACGTAGGTTGTCTATGACAAAAAAGATATCACCATAACTCTACGTAAAACAGCAAAAAAAATAGATATTAAAAAAAAAGTGGCAAGTGCCAGTCGGAGTCGCGTGCAAAGGGTTCCAAACGAATTTTATTTTGTAACATGTTATCTTAACACTATAGATTTCTTAAAGATGTCTGCAATCTCAAAAAAAAAAAATAGATAACTACCTAAAGTGAATTATTATTTGCTTTTTTTTAATTTTAAGACTCAATCTTTTCGTAGATAAAGGGGAAATGATAATTTTTCGTCTAATTTCTTGAAAAACTTCAAAGCTATAAACCCTTTTATTTGAAACTAGCTTCTGCCAGCGGCTTCGCCCGCGTGATCCCTAGGGAACATATTCCCGGGATGAAAAGTAGCTTGTGTGCTATTCCAAACTATAATCTATATTAGTTCTAAATTTCATTAAGATCCGTTAAGCCGTTCTGGCGTGATTGAGTAACAAACAACCAAACTTTCACATTTATACTATTACTCGTTTATATTAAAGGATATTGCAAACGGTCGTAAGCCGTTTTACGAAGCTACTCGCTAGCCTCTAGGCGCCAAGCAAGCCGCCTGCCTGTGCGTTCGCGACCTTATACAAAAATAATCCTTATAGCATGATTCAGTATTCACGCGCGATGACTTATTATTAGCGTATTTCATGGCGTACTTTGGTGTTTCTATACCGATTTCTATGATTCTTTTTTATGGAATAGTTAATAATGTTAACTTTTTTAATTAGGGATGACTGGGAGTGTTGTAAACGTAAGAGTAGACAAATATAATCAGAAAGCTTCGAACTGCTAAGCTATCGGGAGTTACACGTGTTATTGTGCGTCAATCATAAAAGATAGATATATAGGTACTGTCGTGGGATATTTTTTATATAATTTTAAGGAGATACATGATTTCTGTGTAGCTTTAACCATTAGGGTTGCACACGCGATGGAAGCTTAACAAATGGAGTAACTTCTCCCGTTTTCCCAACATATCCCTTCACTGCTCTGCTCCTATTGATTGTAGCGTGATGAAAAGTATACTATAACCTGCTCAGGAGTATGAATAATAATTGTACCAAGTTTCATTAAAATCCGTCGAGTAGTTTTTGTTATAATTGCTATAACGGTTATACAGACAGACAGACAAAAATTTTACTGATTGCATTTTTGGCATCAGTATCGATCCCTAATCACCCTCTGATAGTTATTTTCGAAATATATTTCATGTACAGAATTGACCTCTCTACAGATGTATTATAAGTAAGTATAGATAGATGTAATACGGTACCATTTGGATTTTATTTAAATAAATTTTCTTGGTTGTCCCCCAAAAGTCACCTACTCTGACTTTATTTAGTTTCGTAATGCGTGCGTGTTTGTATCGCAGAATTTCAAAATTATTTGTACTATTGTACATTTCAACATTATTATTTGTACATTTTTACGGAATCGGTCCAGTAGATAGATTCCCGGAGATCGTCTGCCTAGCATTTTTCCAACTACACTGGGGTCGGCTTTCCAGTCAAACCGTATTCAGCTGAATACCAGTATTTTAAGAAGAGCGGCTGCCTACCAGACCTCCACAACCCATGAACTGGGTAACACGGTAGGTACTTCTTGGTAAGACTGGAGTCAGATTTACTGGCTGCTGACAATCCGTAACGACTGCCAAAGATCTACAAATGACAGCCGAGACCAACGGCTTAACGTGCTTTCCGAGACACGGGGGAACCTCGATATGTTAAGATGGTCACCCATCCTCTAACCAACCTTGGCAAGCGTTGCTTAACTTTGAAGATTGATCCTTGCGGCTGTTGGTATTTAGCCACGAGCTCCTCATTCCCGGAGATATTAACCCAATTTGTTTTAAATAATCATGAGCATATTCACCCGCATAATATTTTATAAACCCTGTAGATTACAGGAAGCACTATAAGAATGAAAACCTGTAGGTATTTCGTACCACAGCTCCTGCTTTAAATTGAAGACAGATTGTTGACTATCAAGCGTAGTACATATAATCGTGACTGTCGGTCGCTAATGTCAGCACGACCGAATTTTTGTATGCAAAGCTAGTTTTGGCAATAAAGAAGAGATGAGCACGTTGTTATTGTATGCGTGGGTGCCCTTTTATGTAAAGTAGCTTATACAATCTACAATAACAAGTAACAGGATAACAAGTAGAATATAATATAGCTGGGCATCCTAAATCGGTGAAGCGATACTTCAAGCCTGGACAGCTTTTAACTCTATACAAAGCACTAGTCCGATCCTGCATGGAGTGTTGCAGCCACCTTTGGGTTTTCTCAGCTAAGTATAAGCTTGCTGCGCTTGATTCGGTGGAACGCAGAGTGATTACCAAACGGATAAATTTTAACCAAGCCACAAGGTTGCCTGCTTGTCGGTCTTCTACAGATTGTACTTCGGAGAGTGTGTCCAAGAACTCCACGACCTCATCCCACCAGCCCCCTTCTACCATCTCCATCCAGACGCACTGCAACTTACCATCCCTACCTTGTTGCTATTCCACCATTCACACTAAGCGTTTCCAAGCGTCTTACATAATGCGCACAGCAAAGGAGTGTAACTCTCTGCCTGCGTCTGTGTTTCCAAACGCTTACAATCCAATTTTTTTCTAAGTTAGTAGACTTTGTCTCTGTCATATCAGAGCACGAATATTTTGACGTATGGTAACGTTAACGTAAGCGAATTTTGTACATAAAAAACTACAATCCTATAGTATTTTGGTTTAATAATTGACATCATTTAAACATATGAACATGGTATCTAATTCTAATAAATATAATGTGCGAAATGAATATTATGGCTATGGTGAAATTTTACGTACCGTTACTATACTACAAAAATATTCGTGCTAGGTCCTCTGACCTAGACTAGAAGCTAGAACAAACCTCTCTCAAATAAAAAATAAGAATACTCTTTGTTATGTACATGAGTGTGAGTAAGTAAGTACTATAGAAACTACTGTCTATTCAAGGTTTAGGCTGAGTTTCCACCAGAGGTTTGCGACGATGCGTAGCGTTTTGCTAAATTCACACATCATTGGAGGGAACGCAGCCTTGCAATGGTGATTCTTTTGAAGCAAGAAGAGAATAGGGGAGACCGGTAATATTTTTATTTTTTCAGCACAAAAAAAGTACAGAGGCGGACTTAATGCCGTAGGCATTCTCTACCAGTAAACCTTTGGGTGATGCAGAGAATAGTGGTAGGTGCAATATGGAGAATTAAAAGCGATTGATAATTATTCAAATACAACTGAAATTAATAACATACACGTACAAATATACCTAAATATATAATTTAAATATATAATAAATATTCAAATACACAAGATAAATGTGTTCACGAACTTTCAATTTAAAAGTTATTTGTTTGGTGGCCATCCTGATCTCCTAGGGAAGCGCATTCCACAGAGAAATAGACTGAACGAAAAAAGAAGAGTGAATAAAGTCAGCACGGTAAGTGGGACATTGAAGGAGACGGGTGTTTGATGAGCGAAGATTAAGATTGTGGCTGGCGCAAATGTATTGAAAGTGAGGAATGTACTTAGATTCAGAACAAATAGTACTGTGACTTTTCAATTTACTGGGTCAAAGTGGACGCGCTTAACCATAACCAAACCTACCTATACAGCTTTACCACGTTGAGCCCACTTTCCTATATTTCCACCACACGGGAAACACTCCCCTACCCTCATTTTAATAACGTATCGAACCGCAGTCAACGATTCAATTTTCCGTATAATTACCAGCATCGATGCTGAAGCCTTGTATGTTGTACGTACATATCCAGTAGAACATTCAATTATCAGTCCACACGCTAAGATTGGAGTTCTGACATTTTAATTAATGACACATAAATGTTACTATAACATAAATAATGGACACGATGTGAAATTTCGTAACAAGCAATAATTTTCAGATGGGATTACTTCATTAATTAATACTGTAATAATAGTCAGTTGATGTCGAAAATATTGTCATCCGGTAATTTAATTGCGTGAATTATGTGCGTAACTGGACATGATGGGTCAGTTTTTGTGGTCAAAGTGGTGGTTAATAAAATTGAAGCTGGCAGGAGAGGGCCATGTGCCTATACAAAATATTACAAAGCTGAAGAGTTTGTTTGGTTGAACAAGAAATACTGGAGTAATTTCTCAAGAAATACTAGTTGGGATTGAATAGTATTTAAGTGTCGGATAGCCCATTTGTTGAGGAAGGCTATCTGCTCTAATCCAACTATCTAACTTATATTATAAATGCAAAAGCTTGGATGTTTGTTAGTCAATCACGCCAGAACGGCAAAACGGATCTGAATGAAATTTGGAACAGAGATAGATTACAGTCTGCAATAGTATTTAGGCTACTTTTCATCTAAGAAATATCTTCCCTAGGGATCACGCGGGCGAAGCCACTGGCAGAAGCTAGTTGGCTATAAAACATTACGCTATGACCGATAGAAGGGGAACATTGATAAAAAAGTGAAGCAGATGAAGTGGCGCGGGTCAGTTCATGATAAAGAATAACCTAGTTCTTTTTTACTGTCTACTACGTGTTTTTAGAAACGCCTAAAAGATTTCGGCTGCACGGTGGTGAAGGACCTGGTGAAAGCCGAAAGAAGCACAGTGATGATGATAAGACGCTTGGGAGAGCTCAGTGATCAATAGTGGACGTTTTCAGCCGAAATTATGATTATGATGATGATGAAATTATAAATTATTTTGAGAGAATTGAAATAAGTATTCAGCTGCACGAATATTTATTTCAATTTTCTCAAAATAATTTTAAAACAGACGCAAACATCATCGCTTATTTCTTTTAACAATTTTTTCAGAGAGCAAATAACAGAAGATTTTTGTAACGATATATTGAGACGCTGTAATAACTGTGTGGTAGGCCAAAATATACAAATAGATTTACTTTGCGAATAATTTTGCTTGATCGAAGTGTAATACTGTCAGTTCAATCCGTGGCAAAAATTAAATACGTAATGAAATTCAAAAGTAAAAACCTCCAATTATTTGAAGTGTGTTTTTTCCAAAGTAAATTTTTAGTTTCCTCTGTATAAGAGGATTCCGGGTGAAACTCGCTTCCATCTTCGGCCTAATCATCACTTTCCATCAGGTGAGATTTGGGCCAAGAGTTTCCCCGTTTTATATAAAAAAAAAAATAAAAAAATGTGGTTTCGTAGATGCAGAATAACCTATCCAGATAGACGGTAACTTTGAAAGCAACATTTTGTATTCGATAGTTAACCAACCTATTCACAATAATCCTTTGGAACCTATCTGGACACCTATAGGTGCAATGAAATTGTAAACCCTGCAGTCCAATTCCAGGCTAACGGGCTTTACCCGACAATAGTCCCTGTCATGCGAGACTTCGTGTACTTACAACCTCAATTTTGAGCGCATTAATAGGAACCAATGACCCTTACTTCCGTGCGCGAGTTAAGCCGAATGTACCCGAATCGGTCCATCGAATCTAGTTAGTGATAATTGTGACATATTAATTTTTGAATAGATTAAGGTGTGGAGTGTAATGGTTACGAGTTACAATGTTTGGTAAGTAGGTCAATGACTCTATTAGATCTTAACAATGGGGAACGTGTTAGGTTCCGTATGTGAACGATTAGTGCGGAACCCTTCTAGTGGGTTTTAAATATCTGGCTGTTTGTCCAAGTGCCCAGACACTGGCGAAAAAAAATATAATTTGACGGGAATGTGAATAATTTTTATTTTCTTAAATATATACAATTCTTCCGTAACTGGTGACTTACTGAGTAATTAAGTGACTGACAGACAACGCACAGCGGAAAGTGTTGGTCGTAGAAAACTGAAATGCATGTAGTTTCCTTGAGGAGTGCACTAGTGAATAGAGGAATTTCCGAAATTCCTATTATTACTTCCAGGTAAAAGGGGATGTGCGCGTACGTCGCAGGCTAGTATTTATATAAAAAAGAAAATATCTTTGCCCTTGTGTATTCAATTTTATATTTAAAGTATTATTACCGGGTGCATCCCATATCGTATAAAGTCATTCAATAACATTCACAAGATGTAATAAACGTGAGATTATACCAACTGTTGATATAATTTCTTTAAACATAAAATTTATTTACTGTAAAAATTATTTCGTATAACTTCAGTGGATATAATGTTTATTTAATCGAAAATCGTAAGATCTATCGCTTAAAGTTAATATATTGTCTTATAAAGTCACTAGCTTGTACTACAAAATTTAGTGACAGAAACAAATCGCTGTAAAACCGACTCCACGTAGTCTTGTCTGCCCTACCCCTATAGTGTAATTTAAGCTCGCGAATGCGCAGAGGGGCGAGGTGGGACTGCCGGAGCCCCGCAGCGCCGAAGCCGTGACAGAAACCATGCCTTCTGCATGTTGCAATTAAGATGTGTTTTTAACTAGGCGTTTTTATCATATTAGACTGAAAAAGTTTTATGTTTTTGAGTGGTATATATCTAACGATACTGTATTCAATGTATGTTATGCTTATATAAATATTTGTTATTTCAAAATTAGAGCAAGCGTTATAATGTCAAACAAAATTATAGATTCATTTATGTCTTGTAAATATTAGTGATTTTTTAATTATATCATATATTACTTACCCATTAATATCAACTGTATCAACTTCCTGTCATTCAAAACATTAAAATAAATATTATATTTTGTTATTAATTATTCAAAACAGCTATTAATTGGACCCTTTACGTTACACAATGGCTTCTTCAAACATGATCCCGCCAATTAATAGAAAACCGTACTCCCATAGTATAAAATCCTTGACCTGATTCTGTTAAAAAAAATAATTCATCAAGTGTCGAGTTCTAATTACAGCTGCAATCAACGTCAAAAAATTGGGACGAGTAAATGACGTGACATGTCTTCATTAAAATTTTGCACTTACGGCAAATCCTCGCTCCAGAATAGGGCTGTCGACTTTATTTTCGACAAAGACATTGTAAATGGGTCATGATGTCAAATGTCAATGCGAATTCTGTTTCTTATTCAGAGGGACAATGCTCGTTTTATTAAGGAGCATTCGCATTCGCATTCGCAGTGATACTATGTATTCAGCTGAATCCGGTTTGTCTGGAAGCCGACCCAAATATACGTGGTTGGGAAAGGCTAGGCAGATGATGATAATTCGCATTCGCAGCCAGTCCTCGATATTTTTTGGTCACATTATAGAATAAAAGTTAAAAGAGTTACATGTAACCTAATTGCAAAATAAATATGATTTATGATTTAGTGTAGTCACAAACACTCTAAAACACCTCTAAATTTGACATTGATTTGATTGTTGCTGATATGAAATAGCGACGTGTATTTGAACGATTGTTCAGTACGATAATCGGCTTTTTGAGCTTTACATTCAGTATATTTTTAAAAGAGTGTGGTCAGATCTATTTGTCATAAAAATAAAAGAGAGCTCTAGGCATATAGATATTCTATACAGTGTCAGTCTTTACAATTTTCACATTTGAAAATGAGGGAAACTATACCTAATTTTAACGACGGAAAACGTATTATCCATAGCCATTAAAAAAAAAACTTTTTTTATGGATCTTTTAAAAAGTTTGTTCACGACTTGGACACCAGTGCAAACAAAGCTGTGTAACTTTTCAATTTAATTATCTATCACAATGAAACAAACTCCTAAATGATTGAAAGTAATAAGCCATCATTAAAAATAATCCTGTTTATTTAGCAAGAATTTGTTTTATTTTCATAAATTTTTACAGTAATCGTAAATATTTCACAAAAAGACGCCCCGATTCACGTTTGGCAATATTGTTGTAACTGACCACGTGTTTTTGGTAGCGCATGTGTTAATCTCATGCAGTTTTAACTTTTCAGAACCTTTTAAAGTTATTAGTATCGCTCAAAAAATGCCACATTGTCTTCCCAGAAATCGCATTCAATAACAGGCAATAGTCCCCCATTGCCTGTTATTGTTCTAAATGTGTTAGCACGTTTGTACTGCCTATGTAGTACAAGTCGCGGTTTCGAAAAAATAACAAAAATGAAAATACAGTTGGCCGCCAGATGTTTGTTCCATGATTTTAAGTCTACCATTAAAAGATTTGTTTAATTCCGGTAAGATACACCGTCAATTATTTTTAAATCCCCTTAACAGGCCGTGCTATAAATATCTTGTAATTTATTGTGTAAGAATGGCATCAGGATATTGTCCCCAGCTAAGCACGGTCGCATTGCGATGAGGGGGTGACACTTCATTAAAGTACCTATCTTTGTTTACCTTGTTACTGTGGCTAAAGGTACCTCCTACACACTCCTGTATTCTAGTTGCGGTATTAGCTTTTATATTTTAGAAATATTTCGTGTATATTTTTAGCACCAGTGTTGTTTTAGGCTTGCACACGTTTTAATCTTCCAACACCAGCATCAGGATATTTTATGCTGGTGGTAATTTTGATATTGCAATGCAAATGAAATTCCAGCTATAAATATAGTTAATCCTGATAATAATAATAACAACTTAAAAAAATATATCAACTAATAATAAGTTAAAACGAATTAATAAATAAACTAGGATCAAAAATTGAAAATAAGTTACTTATCATTTTCAATTATTTTTTTTTAATTTAATAGATAAAATATTATTTTTAATTCCACGCGGCCTGTAAAAAATAATTTGAATTTGGTAGTTGATACAAATCAAACGTGAAATTGTAAATGCAGTGTGTGCGTCAAAGTGAACTTTTTTATTTGTTTGTTTGTTTGTTGGTTACGCACATCTTAACGGCTAAACCGATTTTATGAAAGTTGACAAACGGGTAAACCATTTCTTAGAATACAATTTTTTTTATTTCGGAAGTATGATTGTTTTGGGCTAATGATTTGTATGCCAGCGGCTCCGCCCGCTCCGCAGGAAGTGGTTTGGCACTTTGTTAAGAGCTGCGGAAATCCGCAGTTAGTCATTTAATGTATATTATGGGTGGAGCCCAGGTTTTTTTTTTTTAATGACTGCTTTGGTAATAGGTATCAGGCTTACGTACTAAAACACACTGTCACTACTTACGGAGACATATACGTCCCAAAAGCCAACCTTTCCAAGGTTACAGGTTGATCACATAATATGTTAACTTATGCATTATTTGTGAAACTTTTTGCAGTAGTTATTGAATGGCACATTGATAACTTTAGATAGGTAGTTAAGCTGGAAGAGATCGCGGAATGCGATAAGGCCGCCAATTGTATGTCTTTAGTTTAAGATTTTCTGTACGTATTTTACATTTGGTGTACAATAAGGTATAAATAAATAGATAAGCTTTGTTTTCCGCCCGATTCCTATTTTGCACAAAGATTTCATTAGGTATTTTGCTAATTGGCGACCACAAATTCTGAAAAAACCTACACCGGATCCAAAATTATTCGGATATCCCTTAAGGAGGAAAAACTAAAATAAAGGATAAAGATAACGTTAAATGATTTTATGACATAGGGAATCCCACGTGAGACCAACTTCGGCGTCTCGTCACGTTTTGATGATGTAAGTTTTGGTGATTGTCAATATGTCTATTTTGGTTTTATGATCATATTATTGAGTAATTGTGCTGTGTAGCTACTGTTTTCGTATTTAGATTTTATGGCCTATAAAACAGCGCGCGGTAGAAGCCACCGGCGTTTTTCTTTGATTTTTTACAAAACTTCAATGGCGCCATATCGAATTATCTTGTATTCGTAGATGAATATCGTAAGCCGTTTGACAGTTAAAGTAAATTTGTAAGTGATTTTTATCAGCTCTTGCGGTCCTTTATATTAAATAAAAAAGGGAATAAATATAATGACCACCATAAAATGCTTTGATACCCTTAGTTTTGTAACCAAAAATATCTACTTAACACCAGAAAAATAGTCACGACTCCACTTTAAATTGTATTCGACCACAGTAAATGATCACCAAATCTTAGCGAGCAAATTAATATTCAGTTAGTATAATATTCAAATTCTATAGTAACGTGTCTGCGTCAGATCCCCTCTATGGCTGGTGAAACATGTGGGTTAGGTTAGGTTAGAACCATGACCATTAGCGCGCGAAGGCGAGCGAGCGAAGCGAGCGTGCCGCGGTAGCGGCCGCCTAGCGCCAGATTGGTTTAATTTTGGTGATCATTTACTATTTTTGGGTTACTCATGATTTACTTGGAGTCATTTTACTTAAATAGGATAGCAAAGTGTTAAAACTTTGGTTATAATTTTACATTAAAATGCGAGTTTCATTTTAGTGATCATTTACTACTTTTGTCTGCTATTTGTTACTATATCTGGTGGTAAGTTAAATATAAGCCAGTAAAAAAACCAGCCAAGTGCGAGTAGACTCTCACTAGAAGGGTTCCTTATGATACATGGAAAAAAATACACTTTTCTTGAATGGGAGCCCCCTTTAATATTTAATATTTGTTGTTATAGCGGCAACAGAAATATGTGAAAAATTTGAATAAAATATCAACTGTCTACCTATTACGGTTCCTGAGATACAGCCCGCTGACAGACAGACTAGTGGACGGATGGACAGCGGAGTCTTAGTTATAGGGTTCCGTGAGTAACCCATTGGGTACTGAATCCTAAAAAGATTTTTTTTTTATTATTATTTTAGATAGACACCCGTTTGACCACCGCCCCATCTAAGGGTATACTCAGGTACTATCGGCGAAATTGGGGTATGGTTGCCTATCTAAGTGACTTATTCACTAAAACGGTATTTTTATTATTATTTATTTATTTTAGCCTATTTTGTCCCACTGCAGGGCAAAGGCCTCCCTTTCTTCCTTCCATTCTTCTCGGCTTTGGGCTAATGTAGACCAATGTTGCCGATAGGCATCAAGCTCGTCCCGCCATCTTCGCCTGGGTCTGCCGCGATGCCGCCGGACATTTTCTGGGACCCACATTTTGGTTGCTTTGGCCCATTAATCGTTTGACATGCGGCAGACGTGTCTGGCCCAGTCCCATTTGAGTGTGAACGCTTTTTGTGTTTTGGAGCGCAGCACTGTGTTTCTAATGCGGTCCGTTAATCTGACTCCCAGAATGCTACGCTCTATTGCTCGCTGGTATTTTAAGACCACTATTATTTGGGACAACCATAATAATAAGGACAGGGATTAATGATGAATTAATTGTCTTGTAGTTTTTTGTTCCGAATAACGGACACGCGATTATAGCAATTAACCAATTTGGTGGGCGGTAGATGTTTCACAGCTGTCTTAATAGCTGTCCTGACACTTTAATTTTTGTGCGAAAAAAAAGATATAGCTGACCTACATTTTGTTTTTGGTAATTCAGTTTGTTTAGTCAACTCTAAAATGGGATCTAGTCTAACAAAACTACGTTGTCTCACCATAATTATACCTCAATGTACTATACATATCTTATCTTATATCTTATCTATGTATTATATAAAAATTATCGCTGAATGCGCAAATCTCGAGAACAGCTGAACCGATTTCGCTAATTCTTTTTTTTTTTTTTTTTAGTGTCAGACGAAGGTTCTTATGAAAGAAAAGTTAAGAAAGCTGCAGGGTAGCCAGTTGACGGGAGCGAAGCCGTGGGGGGTAAGCGAATAACTCAAGAATGGCTGGACCTATTCGGCTATTTTCATTTTTTTATATTTCCTTAAGGTCCACTGGAAAGTTTTAATAGTAAGAAAAAAAAATGCGTGACAGTACGAAGTCTGTCCGGGCAGCTAGTATAATACTAATAATTCACTGTATTTTTTTTTTTTTTTTTTTTTAATACAAAACGGGGAAACTCTTGGCCTAAATCTCACCTGATGGAAAGTGATGATTAGGCCGAAGATGGAAGCGAGTTTCACCCGGAATCCTCTTACACAGAGGAACTGGCTATCATACCTCTAACTGCCGGAACACAACAATGCTGTTGACATTGTTGTTATGGCGACAGACTTAGACATGATGGTGGTAGCTTGCCAGGCGGACTTAGAACAAGTCCTACCACCAACCAAACCGAGCAAAAAATTTGCCCCCGCTGGGAATCGAACCCGGGACCTCTGGGTCCGAATCAGGTGGTATAACCACGAGACCACGGAGGTGGTTAGCGTCACCTGTTTAGCACCACCCAGGGACCACGTGTAGGGATTCGCTGAAGGGTATTCTCCTACGGCGCGGGTGACTCGGCCCCCAAAATAATATATAATATAATCTAGTCCTTTCAACAAGCGACGAGCTCGTATCGCTATCGTGTTGGTCTTGTTTTTAGGACCATCCACACACCATTCCAACTCCTGAAAGCCAAAATCGAGTACCGAAAAAATTATTCAACTATTTTCCGCAACAAAATAATCAGCGACTCAGACTAACGGACGAGAAAGACTATTTTTTTTTTTACTTTTCTGCTAATCTAGGTGTAGACAAAACAGTGCTAGGCTAAAAGGCACAATGGGACATTTACATCAGAGATAAACCAAGTTGGAAAGCGATACTATCGTCTACTGGGCCTTTCACTGTCTTGTAGCGTTTAACTGGATCTATTGCTTGCTTTCTTGCTTGAGTTTCTTGCTTGCTTGCCTTGCTTTCTCTTCAAATAATTTGTCACACAGAAAACCTTACACAGAACGTTTAAAGAAATTTAAAATGGTTAACCTTCGCGATCGTAGGCGTCTATTAGATTTATGCTTCCTCCATAAAGTTATTAATGGGACGGTTCAATGCAGTTGCCTTTTGCAAAGCATTTTCTTAGCAGTTCCAAGAACTTACCCCCGAACCAAAAAAAGTAAACAGGTGTTTGATACGTCGTGTGTCAAAACGAACCTGGGCTTGCAGTCTCCCATAATAAGAATGTGCAATGAATACAATAATGCAGTCTTGAATAAGCCCGAATTAGACATATTCAGTGACAACCTACCGCGGTTTCGGAAAAAAATCACACTGTCTTTGCCAGGTTGTTCTGAGTAATTTGTTGATTTTATTTTATTATTATGGACACTTTTTATGGACGTTGATTTTATTTTATTACTATGTTTAAAATTAGTTAGGAAATTTGTGAAATCAAGGCAGCAAGCAAATGCTTCAGCGCTTTATACGCCTTAATTGTCATGTGCATCAGATTTTTTGTAATGCAGTTTTTATTTAGTGTTTGATGTATGTGATGTGGTAGTATTTTTAAATAAATAAATATTCGGTGGTCCATTGGCCTATTTTTCATCTATTTTGCGGAAGTTATGACGGACCCAATCATGTTGCCAGTTTAAAAATATATGTAAAGTTATAAGCGTAAAATTTACTAATAACGCCAGAAAATAGCTTCAACTTTTGAGGATGAAGACTCACCGTGATGATCTTTAAAGATTAACTACGAGTCTGAGCCGATTATGTTGTTTACATAAATAACAATATTATAACTTTATTGTATCCGCTTACCGCAACATATTTTGAGCCCGAGTGCCTGACCATTGATACAATATTCATTTTGAATGCTTACAACACTTTCAACCAGTAATGTTGTGTTGTGTTGTGATTGTATCCATAGACCACGGACTTGTTGTCACCAGCGACTACAGCGCGTTCTCAGTTATTTTACTTTTTACTGAAGCCTTATGGCTAAACTAATAAAGGTCAGTATGATGCAAAATAACAGGTAAAATAATCGTGAACATTCTATAAACCAGTAAAATTTTATCTTAGCCCCAAAAGACTTTTGGTTGAGTTGAAAAGACCGTTAGTTGAGTTGAACGCACATTACGTTTTGTTTATCTATCATGTATTTATTCATATAAATCGTACACCTAAGACTACGTGTTTCATTTCTCTTTAAAATCAATCCAAAAGTTGTCTTTAAAAGATCGCTCTTAGCGATACGGCCGCCCATTGTGTCACCCTATGTTTTCTTCATCATTTTTTTCTGTAACTTATATGGTGTACAAAATATAGAGTATTCTATTCTAAGTGCTGTCAATGTGGGACTGCATAGAAAATACACAGATGCACAAAAGTGACAATTCATTGCAAAGTGTGCAGCATTTAATCGATGTTCTTAAAAGCAAGTTGAGCGATTAAGTATGATTTGTTATAATTTTAATTTTACTGATTTATTGTTTACATTTTTGTTTCATAAAAAAAAAAACAAGTTTTCTTGTCTGTCTGAAGACAAATGTCTTCCTCTTAATAAAGATTAGATCCAAAATTTCTAAGAAGATAAAACCCTAGCAGTGAGAAATAAATTAATTCCAATCGTCAAAATTTTGCGGCTGTCATCGGATATTAAAACAAATCATCAAAATTAGTTCCGACCTAACTATTACGAGTTGAGACCTAATTACATTTTTCTGTGAAGTTTTCAACTTTTATTAAAGTTGACATCTGCGGCGTCTTTAATGGCACAGTGGGAGCCCTAGATAATACGGAAACTGGCTGTCAAATGCCATTTAGAAATAATAAATTCTAGTTTTAGGTCCATTAACTATTCAGTTCTCTAGACGTTTCTTGATATTCAGAAATGTTTGTATAGCTGGGCATTATAGAGTAAAATTGGCGACATTGAAACCGATCTAGAATTTCTGGAGAGTAGTATAGAGCATAAAGGCTGAGGAGTTCGTGGTTAAATAATAACAGCCGCACGGGTCGATCGTTAAGGTTAAACAACGCTTGCCAAGGTTGGTCTGTGGATGTGTGACCATCTTTACATACTAAGACTCTTCCATGCTTCGGAAATGACGTTAAGCCGTTGATCCCGGTTGTCATTTGTAGATCTTTGGCAGTCGTTACGGATAGTCAGAAATCCAGATAATCGAACACCAACCTTATAGGCTCCACATAAAATACTGGTATTCTGCTGAATGCGGTTTGACTGGAAGCCGACCCCTATATAGTTGGGAAAAGGCAAGGCAGTGTGAAGAATTATCTATGAAATTGCAGTGCTGCATCGTTCTCGCACTGTCTCGTATTGAACTATTTTAGTTTCCTTCTTTGTTTCTACACACTGTGTCTGTTTTTTTTTCACACTCTCCTGTCGCAGGTCGGCTGGAATAAATGTCATATGAAATAAGCAGTTCCTTTTTGCTCTTTTCTCGGTATATTTTTTCTTTTTAGGGTTCCGTAGCCAAATGGCAAAAACGGAACCCTTATAGATTCGTCATGTCTGTCTGTCTGTCTGTCCGTCCGTATGTCACAGCCATTTTTCTCCGAAACTATAAGAACTATGCTGTTGAAACTTGGTAAGTAGATGTATTCTGTGAACCGCATTAAGATTTTCACAAAAAAATAGAAAAATAACAATACATTTTGAGGGTCCCCATATTTAGAACTGAAACTCAAAAAAAAATGTTTCATCAAACCCATACGTGTGGGGTATCTATGGATAGGTCTTCAAAAATGATATTGAGGTTTCTCAAATATTTTTTTTTAAACTGAACAGTTTGCGAGAGAGACACTTCCAAAGTGGTAAAATGTGTGCCCCCCCCCCCGTAACTTCAAAAATAAGGGAATGATAAATCTAAAAAAAATATATGATGTATATCTAAATAGGATTGCTGTTAAGTGTGCTATTGATAGTAAGCTAGTAGGTGATGGTGTGATCTGGGGCAGAAGAGAGGATGAGCAGATTAACCTTTACCATAGCATATGCCACGAGGAGCTCAAAGGGCTGGATTTCCCAGTGGAATTCAGTTCATGCGCTGATACATTCTGTTTTGACCCGGTACATACGGCCTTGTTGGATAATATGTACACTAAAATTACAAATATTTTGACGCAGGCATCTGTAAGATCGTACAGTCGTAAATGTTTCAGAAGGGGTGGGTACATCACCGGGTGGAATAGGCATGTCTCAGACGCTCACAGGAGGGCTAGGCTGGGGTTTCAGCTGTGGATGTTAGCTGGTAGACCTTCAAATGGTACTGTATATAAGCAAATGTGTGACAGTCGGAGGGTTTTTAAGTCCAAGCTGTAATGGTGTCAGAATAGGCAAGAACAAATCAAGATGGATATTCTTGCCTCAAATCATTCGGCGGAGAATTTTTCAGCCTTCTGGAAGAATACCAACAAGATGAACCCTAAGCCAAGTATTCCTGTGAGCGTAGGCGGCATCAGTGACCCTAAGAGTGTAGCAAATAACTTTAGAGATCATTTTATGGTAAGATCTCCCCTAGGGCCAGCGATGACAGATACAGGAGGCGGTGCTGGTGCTGGGGCCGGCGTGCCCGGGAGGCAAACCCGCTTATCGGCAAAAGAAGTTGCCGCAGCAATTCAAAAGATGAAGAGGGGTAAGTCTCCGGGGTATGACGGTCTTAGCATCGAGCATTTCAGGCATGCTGGTGTGCATCTGCCGCGTGTATACTGGCTATGTTTTATACGCTGTGTGTCGGTCATTCATACCTACCGCAATCGCTAATGAAAACCTTGGTGGTGCCCATTCTTAAGAACAGGAGAGGGGATGTCTCGGATAGGGCAAATTATCAACCCATCTCACTTGCTACAACGACAGCTAAGATACTTGACAGTTTGCTTAATCAGAGTCTCAGTGGGTACTTACATTTACATGACGCACAATTCGGTTTCAGGGCGGGACTATCCACGGAGAGTGCTATTTTATGCCTTAAGCATACTGTCAGGTATTACACGGAGAGAAGGACACCGATATATGCCTGTTTCCTCGATTTGTCAAAAGCTTTTGACACAGTGGCCTATGACATGTTGTGGCGAAAGCTAGAGGAGGCAGGTGTACCAACGGAATACAACAGTGTTCTTAAATTCTGGTATAAAAACCAGACTAACCAGGTGAGATGGGTGGATACACTATCGGACGAATATAGATTGGAATGCGGTGTAAAGCAGGGTAGACTCACGTCTATTGGCCTCTTCAGTCTATATGTGAACCAGTTGATCGAGGAGCTCAGCAGGACACATGTCGGATGCTACATTGACGGAACATGTGTAAACAACATAAGCTATGCTGACGATATGGTTCTGCTGGCCCCCTCGGTTAACGTTTTGAGGACACTGGTTAAGATTTGTGAACGCTACGCATCCGAGCATGGTCTCACGTACAATACGCAAAAAAGTGAGGTACTGATTTTTAGGGCAGGAAATCAGAGGCCTAGTACTGTACCTCCGATCATGATCGATGGGAAGAGTTTAAAAATTGTGGAGACTTTTAAATATCTTGGTCATCTGGTCACGGAGGACTTAAAAGATGACCCAGAAATAGAGAGGGAACGTAGGGCGTTGGCGGTGAGGAGCAATATGCTGGCCCGGAGGTTCGCTCGATGTACTAAGGAAGTTAAGATAATACTTTTTAGGGCATATTGCCAATCTTTTTACTCGAGTGGCCTGTGGGTTCGGTATACGCAGCGAGCCTACAGCGTCCTGCGGATCCAGTATAATAATGCTTTCAGAATGCTGCTGGGGTTGCCGCGCTATTGCAGTGCGTCACAAATGTTCGCAAATGCGCGCGTTGATGGTTTCCACGCTATAGTGCGTAAGAAAGTGGCGTCATTATTTCAAAGACTGCGCGGTAGCACCAACAGCATTCTGCAAATGATTGCATCCCGTTATGACTGTCCCATACAGGCCCACTGGGTGGAAATAGTTACGGGAAAATTGTAAAATAATGTAAAATATTTTGTCTTGTTCCTACTAACATAGATTGTAAGAAAAATTGTAACTAACACTTATGGATTCTGTCCGAAATAAATAGTTAATAATAATAATATATTACCATGTAAACTACCAGCGAAAATTGGTTTGAACATGATCTAGTAAGTAGTTTTTTTTAATACGTCATAAATCGTAAAATATACCTACAGGTTTGTACGGAACCCTAGGTGCGCGAGTCCGACTCGCACTTGGCCGGTTTTTTAAGTTTCTTGTGTTTACATAAAAAATAAATGAATAAATGCCAGGCTCCTTCGTAATATATTTTTGTTGTTTGTTATGCATGTAATAAGTCGCCGGCCCAGTCTTTTGACTCTTAGGGCCTCTTTCACCATCTCCAAGTAAAGCGTTGATTAGTTACTTCCCAATTAAAATTAATCGGCAAGTAAAACTTACGAGTATCTTCTGTCAATTTCACAAGCGAAAATAAAGCTTCGAGTAACAATTTACCGGTTAAGTGAATGACTTAACAAATCATACGTTGCATTCGTTCAATATTACGTCAACTTTACTCGTCAAATGTCATTGGCAGGTTAGCTGTCATTTGTCATTTCATTTTGTTTGTGTATTGTTTGTTGTGTTTTTGGTTAGTAAATTATTGCGTTTTTTTTTTTATAAATTATCATGGATAAAGTTAAAAGAGATAGAAGTGCAAACTTTTCACTTGTACAGAAATACCAAACTGTGTTAGTGTCGGCGATAAGACCCCGTCCGCGTCCATAGGCGCAAGTAATGGTGGACGCGACCGTATCAAACAAGGAAAATTGTAAGGAAAACTAATTAGAATTATAATTGAATCAGATTAGATTAGGTTTAGCATTCTCTAATTAGTGTTATAAGGATATTTTCGCATCATAGGTTTAGTGAGATTCTAGTTTAAATGCGAATTTAGATGTAAGGTTTTTGTATTGTGAATAATTACGTAGATTGAAAATGTGATTGTTCGTTTTAAGTGATAGGGTTTTGAAATTAGTTTTAAAATAAAGGTCTTGACCCAAAACCACTTTTACAAAAAGAATTGAGTTTATAGGACTTATGGTTTTCGAGATATTTCCAAAAATGTATAGTGAAAATTTGTTAACCGTCACGTAAACACTCTAATTGGCAGACGACGTGGCAAGTAAGTTACTGGTCAGTTTAATCATTGATTAGTGCTACTCGAACGTCGTGAAATTGACACGTGCAGTTACGGGTGACTTTAATTGGCGATTAGTCTACTCGATACTTTACTCAAGGGTGGTGAAAGAGGCCCTTAGTAAGCTACATACAGTCCATGCGACGGGCACTCTGTATCATTGTTTTTTTAGAATTTTCCTAATTTTCCTAAATTAAGAAGATTCCTACACGTAGTTGAGTGTGAGTAGATACAAATTAATACACAAACAATAAAGTGTTTCTTTAGTTTTCCGCTTCTTTAAAATAAACTATTTATTCTATACAAGGAGGTCTTCATTAAACTTCTTATCACATCTTAAAGGATTTTTATGTCTGATTGATATATTTAAATGATGTCTGCCTATTTATGCAAAAGTCTTATTATCATTTAAGTAGTAGTTAAGTTACTTATTTTGTGGTTTAAAAGCTTACGGAATATAAATGTAGTTTTTTGGCTTTTTACACGACTGCCTAAAAAAAAGAGTTGGTTGTTTTATAATGTTTTCAGAGTTCATGTATGTATGTTTATTTCTTAGCCTTTCTTTTATTTCTGTCTTATAAACCACCTTGAAATGGCTTAGCCGATTTCAATGTAAGAACGAAAGAATATGGTAGAAGCGTTGCGTTTTCCCGGGTAACTTGGGCTAGTGAAAAATTAAAAAAATATATATAAAAGCCTTGGACCTTTACAGAAATGTTTCAGAGTACCTACTGTTCCCCAACTGCAACAAAAAAAATATGTTCACGTTTTAAATTTTTAAGTGAATGCTTATTTTCATTTTTAGACGTGGCGGGCGAGTTTTATTATATTTTAAATTCTTTTGTTTAAGATTGGTTTTATAGAAAAAGACTGAAGTCAAGCAAGTTAAGCCGTTGATCCCGGCCACCATTTGAAGATAATGGACAGTTGTTACGGTTGTCAGATGTCGTATTAGAATTGAATCAGATCAGTCTTGCCAAGGGGTATCAAGATCCAAACGCCCAGGTGTCACCACTGCGAGGATCGACTGGAGGACACGGTAGAGCACACTGTGCAGGTGTGCCCCGCTTGGGCGGCGCACCGCCGTGTCCTCGAAACGGCGATCAGCGGCGATCTCTCGCGTCCGGCCCTGGTCCAAGCCATGGTCCGGAGCGAGACGGAATGGGACGCCGTTGCCTCCTTCTGCGAAGCAGTCATGCTAGCGAAGGAGGTGGCGGAGCGGGAGAGGAGACCCTCTCGTCCCGGCCGCCGTGGTAGACGCCGCGGGCGTCGGGGGTCACCTGGTGACCTCCGGCCACCGTAGGCGCGGGCCTGTCAGACGGCGAGCCACCCATAGCTCGCCGTCCGTCCGTCTAGTGACGACAGGCCGTGTCGACGGCGCGTTAGTGTGCCACGCGCGCCTCAAAGAGAGTCAGCAACACAGAGGGGCCCGAAAGAGCCGACGCCTGCCGGAGTCGCGGGATTATTCGCAAGAGACACCGTGGCTCCGGAACACAAAGGGCAATGAAGGAACATGGATGGGTTTTAGTCAGTAGAAGTCTGACACTCCCTCCGGCTACACCCATAGCGGGAGGAGTCATTGGATGATTTCCCATCCCTAAAAAAAAAAGGCTGGCGGAATTCGTTCGAAAGAATGGGCCTGGAACGTAAATGGCATTTAGAGGAACACGGATGGGTTTAGTCAGTAAGAGTCTGACACTCTTTTTCGCTCTGCCAAGAGCGGAAGGAGTCATTGGATAATGGCCAAAAAAGGGATATCGCGTTACGCAATCACTGTGTTGTGGTGTTCATCTATACTTCTATACTATATATATATATAATATTATAAAGCAGAAGAGTCTGTTTTTTTGTTTGTTCGGTTGAACGCGCTAATCTCAGAAACTACTGGTCCGATTGAGGAAGGTTATTGGCTATATATCATCACACATCACGCAGACGAAGTTGCGCGAGTCAGCTAGTATTTTATAATACAACTAGCTGACCCATGCAACGTCGTCTGCGTTATATTTTTCATTATTGCTCAGCTCCTATTTGTCTTAGCGTGATGATAAATAGCCTATAGCCTTCCTCGATAAATGGTCTATCTTACACCGAAAGAATGTTTCAAATCGGACCATTGCAAGGGTCCAAGTTCCTGAGATTAGCGCGTTCAACCAAACAAACAAACAAACAAACTCTTCTACTTTATAATATTAGTATAGATAGAACTTTGGCCCAATAGGTTCTTACGGGCGTTGAAGCCCCCAAGTGCAGCCACCAGTTTGCAACCAATGATCTATGCACTCGACGAAATTCTAAAACTACAACCATTGATAACCTCCTCCTGTTTGGGAAGTCGGTTAAAAACAGTAAAAAATGCCTTAACAACCTACCCTTCCCTACATACCTAGACAATCACTACAAACATCGCTAAAATGGCTTCTAAACTGTGTACCCAAACATTCAACGTCGAACGCATAATATAGGCAAGCTATTTCATTACTGAAGTGATTTCCTCCGGCTAACAAAGCGTAGGCACGTTGCGTCTATCGCGAGTGATCTAGCTGACACTGTTGCGTGACTGGAACGAGATATAAATAAAAAGATTAAGGCAGAAGGTACAAAATAAAAAAACGGGTTCTGTGTAAAGGTTACAGTTTTTTATGGCATTTAGTCAAACTATTCATTCATGCCCTTGAGTGATGCGTCCATTCAAACAGGATTCAGTTGTGGCTCCGTACGAAGTTTAAGTGAAGATTTAAAAAATCATGATGTTGGGTTTTACAGTGTTGGGGTGCAGCTTGCTCACATACTTTAGACGAGTTTTTAAAGATTCTATTTGGACTTAGAAGATGAGGTGTTTTTGTCTTACGTCAGGATTCAGCGTTATAGATTGCTTGTAAATAAGAGATAATACATTTTATGTGTTATGCCCAAATTGCCTTAGTGCGTTTTATATTGATTTGATTTATCTTGTTGTTTTTATCAATAAACAGACAGAGAAAGAGGGAAGGGAGGGAAGGGAGAGGGAGGGACTAAAGCGTTAAAAAGATTCTAAATAAAAATGTCGATTGGAAAGTACAGGATTTTTGGACGTTTCTGTGGTTAGATATGAAATAAAAAATAAAAAACTGTACCACTCACTAACGTGTATGATATCATTCGCTATTTACCACTGTAATCCGTAACATTTTAGACTTTTGATAACAGCCAATATCACTTTTTTGTAGAATTCAAGGTGGACCTTCTTAGATCTTCTTTGCTTAGTGGTATAACATAAGTAAATAGATAGAGCTGTTTAGTTGCGTGTGAGATTTGCGAGGGAAAATAATTGTTAGGAGCAAAAGATTAATACGTGGGATAGTGATTTGGTTTTCCTCGTTGGTTGTACAGTAATTAAGTAAATTGCTTGAAGAAGATTAAGTTGTTTAGTTAAGTGAAACATCATTACCTAGTATTTCTGTTTCTTCTATCTTATTTCTATCGTGCAATGACAAAAACAAATCACTAATTTACGAGTAAACTAACTCATAATGTTAGTAATAATTTACTTAGAAACTGTGTTAGTAAAAACTTCAACAAAAACAGTTTGACGTACTGAGGCCTTAGTGTGAGTTTTTTCGACTCACGTTTGAACGCGTTCGATTGCGAGCGCGTTAGAATTTAGTATGGGAAATTAGGTTCTACGAGTGACCACCAGGTGGCACTATAACTGAATTCCCATACTAAATTCTAACGCGCTCGCAATCGAACGCGTTCGAACGTGAGTCGAAAAAACTCACACTAAGGCCTCTGGAAGGTCGCGGTCCCGCTAAAATCTGAGAGGGTATTTCTTCAAAAACGAGAATTACTCTCAAAAGAGTTGTCGCCGTATCGAACGCAGTCTGGTACTTTTTTTAATTAATTCCTCCATCAGATCATTGATCCATCGGCCTTTTTAGTGCCAATATGCAAGTCTTCGTGCTAATTCCAGGTCTTTTTAATCAGTTCGCAGTCCAATGAACCACGTGGTCGTCACTGATTGTTTAACTATTGTGTCTGTGGGTTCAAAAAGGCCATTTTAGCAGAATCAGAAAGCACATCACGCTACCCGTCAGTGCCAAATTTTCTCAATCAACCTTGAACCTAATGCGTTTGTGACAAATATGAAAATGAAAATTTGACAGATCGTTGTGTGGTTAATATTATGATATCAATATAATTCTGCTATAGTGACCTTTATAGTCCGGACAATGAACCTGTTAAGAATGATCATCACTGCTTTCAGCTTCAGGGTCATTGGTCAAATTTTAGTTAGGTGCATTGATCCTATTAACTTTTAACTACAACTCGTATTTTCGCGTCTTTCAAACAACGTAATTTATTTAACGTTCCTTGAGATCGTGCCAGCAATGCGTTTACATCGCACTACGTCCTGTTATCTTAGTTTTATTGCATTTTTATATCTCCATAAAATAAATAGAATATAGGCAAAGAGAAAAAAATAGGCAAATTTTATCAGTTTGCCAGTTTTTGAATTTTTGTGTGGGTTTTGTTTTTGCTATCCATTTTTTTTTTTCAGGCTAAAACCTTATTTTTTCTTCTGATAGCAGAGATATCAATAGCAAAGTAAATGACATCAATGCAATGACTATCTGCCCCAATATTAAAATAATATGATACAAATATTAAATTTACACTCACTATCTTTACAGGATGACCAATATAATAGTAGTTTACAAACAAACACCAAATAAATTGAAAACTCAACTAACTTGAAAATTCAACTCAATAAAGAATCAAAATATTACAAACATTACAACCGAACATCAATTTGTTCATTTTTACTAGATACTATTGTAACTATATGTTAAAATAATTAAGACAATATTATAATTTATGTAAACTTCATATTCATAACTCGGAGCCTTAGTAAATCTTAATGTTTTACAGCGACTTCGTAATAATTTTACGATCGCCAACTGGCTTGACATTTACATTTGCCAGGACAGGATAACCAGTAGTAGCTGGCAGGAAATAATTATTTTATGCAAGCAAATGAGTCATCATAAAATGAAAAGATGGTGTTACTACGGCTGTCACATAAGCAGGCTAAAGTCTAATCTACGTCATTCTGCAAATAGAACAGTGGGACTGACTTACGAGTAGCAAGATCTTGAGTTTTTTCTTACTAGCCTTAACACGTAGCGGGACGCACTGAATTAGCAGTAGATCTTTTGAAGTTGAAAAATGACAGTACGGGCACCGCCGTACAATTTAATCACTTCTAAAGTGAGGTACGGGCATTGCTGCGAAATTTCGTATAGAGGAACAAGGAAAACCGTTTTTACTGGTATCACATCAATCCCTCATACGTATAGAAGCATTAGAACGCACAAAGTCACACATTGAAAACATTTATGTGTTTTCTATGAAGTCCTCGCACGCACACTACGGTTATGCCCGTAATCGGTCTATAAAGATTCTATGTGACGGCTCGAGTAGTGTCACGCCACGCGCGACATTACTCGAGCTCTAGGTAAGTACGGATCTAGCAGTGGTCGTAACTTTTAAGGACAATTTTATTGTCATATCGCATATTTTGGAGAAGTCATTACCGTCCCGCAACGTGTTAAGAGCGTCCCACTGGGCAAAAATACGCCCCATATCTTTTCAGACACTCTTTTTCTGCGTCACCTCGACCCAACCTTTGGGTGGGTTCTACGAGTGACCTCCTATCGGCGAGAGCGATTATCAAAATACCAAAATATTTGAGATTGACTACGTTTTGGTAGCGCAATCTAACACAAACATTTTTGAGGTTTCAACGATCAATGTTGCTGACGGCTGTCACTTTGTTTAGAACCGGTCATCTTGCCACGATACCACCTTTTTGCCGGCGACATCGTCCATCCTTTGTCACCCATTGCGTAGTACTTTACTTAACGTATTTATGTCATTACCAGTGCTCTCATAACTTACTCAATAAACAATATATAAATAACTTCGTAAACACTAGCGTCTTGAACCCCAGAAATGCGACATCCACCAACACCGTTACAGCCCACTCTCTCTTACACAGGGGAGGCCTTTGTTTTAGCAGTGGGGGACGTTATAAGCTGATACAAAGAATTAATACAAATTGAGAATTAATATAAATTTTAAAAAAATCTAATGTCAGCTCATATTATGTTTTTCGAAGCTCTTCAATCAGCGAGGCCAGCCGATGTTAGATATTGAGTGGGTATATAAATTACAAGGATCATTCTTAATTAATTCTTTATTGTATACCGGGTTTCGATCCATTGTTTCTTATATCGTCTGTTTTCCCTCTCATAATATAACCAGTCTACCTTCAAAGCAAGATCAGTGAACAGGCATCTTCTGGGCACGCTCGCTCTATCAAAGAACTTCATCCAATGCTTCCAAGAGTGTCCTTGGAGTTTCTTGCACGTTCTTCTCCACAGGATCTACTCTTTGGAACGTGCAACTGTCGCGCTGGAGGCGGGGTCGGTGGGTGTGTTATGTTGGAGAACAACCTGCTGCTCTTGTCATTAGCGCGGCAGGATTAGCTTCGTCTATTTGACTGACAGACCTTGACTATTCAAAAGTGCCTGTAACTGGTCTATTTGAAATGAAGGATTTTGTATTTGTATTTTGTATTTGTATTTCTATAAGGCGTGACCGAGGTTAAGAGCAAGCACATGCTTCAATATATTTGAAAAAGTATAGGAATCTCCTTTATTTTTTGTAATTTCTACTTAATTTTTCTAAAACAAGTTCAGTACAATTTTCACTAACAGAAAAATTAATAAACGTAGAGGGTTTGTGAATAATTGCTAGTTAATAATAATTATGATCGAAAACTGTGTCTATGGAGTTTCGTTACACGATATTATTTATGCTTCATCTTTTTGATTAGCAAACACCATTGTTCCATGATAATTCTACAGCGCGTGTAAACAGTTTATTGTTTTTTTTTAGTTTGAAACTTATTTAAATTAAAATAATATAATACACTAGCTGACCCGCGCAACTTCGTCTGCGTCACATTTTCCATTACTGCTCCGCTCTTATTTGTCTTAGCGTGATGATATATAGCCTATAACCTTCCTCGATAAATGGGCTATCTAACACTAAAAGAATTTTTCAAATCGGACCAGTAGTTCCTGAGATTAGCGCGTTCAACCAACCAAACAAACAAATAAACAAACATACAAACAAACAAACTCTTCTGCTTTATAATATTAAGTATAGATAAAAGTAATTCATGTTTAATTTAACCAACTGCTTATTACGCACTAGGAATATGTAATTGATTCCACATTTCAAATGGATCCTTGCCTTGACCATTGACCGATCTATATTTAAATATTATGTTTTTCTGATATTCATTCATAGAATCCCATGTCACTAAAAGTAAAAATAGTGCACAATAGTCAAGCGACCACAACTATTCACTTACTAGACTAGTTTCATAGTAATTAGTCATTATATTGTCATGTATTGAGATCATTCATGTTTCCTGCATTCATTATTATTGCATAAATAACAGTCTACATTCATTGAGCTTGATAGGCGCCTGTGATTCATAAATAGGTATTATGTATACCTACTTTTGGTAAGGCAAACCTAGTATTAAATTATCCTACTAGTATTGACATGATATTTTTTAATTGAAAACGCATTGACCTTACCATTGACAACATTAGTCTGGATCTTATCTTTTATATTGGGAATCATTGGTGCTATTTATGAACATTACTATTATATGTCACGGAGACAGTCCTTTTAAAAGGACTTCTTTTAATCTTAGATACAAGGATGGAAGTTTGTTACTCAATCTGTAACTAGTTCAACTTTACAATTTTTTTAAATAAATATTTGTGTCGGATTCGAGGTGTGTATGTTAACTTTTAAAATTAGCGCGATTGGCCCCCTGTACCTCTACCATGAGATGTCATCGAAAACTTACTCGCTAGCGTTAAACTCGCTAGCGTAATAACGTGGATCGAATAGTATTCGATAATGCTCGCACCATGAGTTTTACGGAGTCTTACGCAGGCGCTAACGTAAGCTCGATAGATTGCGTCGTCTAGCTAACTTCACTCTACTCGTTAGAATGCTCCACTACTTATGTTTTGTTTCTTTCTTTCTCACTAATAAGAAGAGAGGACGGCTTGCAAGCTCAAGATGTATTGTTATCGCTATGCTTAAAATGTTAAGACAGTCGATATCATAAAATGAAACCGACTAAATAGAAAAGTTTACGGTTAGTGGACAACGTAACTTAATTAGTGGTTTTTGAATTTTTATTCCTTATAATAGGTCAATGTCGTCTATTTAATTAATTATAACTTTGTTTGTTGACGTTGTCTCTCAGAGCTGCGTTGGGTTGTGTGGTTCGAAAGTTTACTAAGTATAGACTATTACCTATTTACATTATTTTAAACAATGCGAACCAGTGTCTCACAGTTTCAATTGTTGGTGACGTTCATGGAAATGTATGTTTCTATTTTCTATAAAATGATGTATTTTAAAACGTATTATAAAATTACAAAGTTCCTAAATAGTTGCCCCTCAACGCAGGTAGATATACCAAGCCACCTGAAACTTTGAAAGTATAATAATTCAGCTAAGCTCAAGTGTCTAAAAATAATGGCTAGTAGCTAAAATATATATAATTAGGTATATTTACTATAATAATGCTCTTGCAGACAGTATTTTGACTTTGTTAGACTCAAAAACGTACATAATTTTAGTGTAAACATATGTTTCACTCGTCAAAATGCTAGTGAGCTACGTAACTACTATCGTAAGCGTGTTGTTCGATAGCGTCTATCGAATTGGTGACTCATGGTACCGTTTTGTATGATGACAGCTCAAAAACGTTAGTGACTATCGAATAGATTACGTGAGGTTTTTAACCTATCGAAATCTATAGTGCTCATGGTACGAATTTTAATTATTTCAGTGACCGCTAGGGGCGCTGTACAGTATGTCATACAAATAATTTACGGAGACGCTAGCGAGTTTTGGCTGCGTAAACTCATGGTAGAGGTACTGGTCGGAATTTCAACCGGAAGAGAATACAGTAGCTTGCATTAGGTACCCTCTTTTTATTTTCTTTATTCTGAGAGAGATCTGGATACGCATGCTACTGAACGTAGATTTTATCTATACAACACACCTTTTTCCGACATCCAAGCGAACGAAGTTGCGGGCACAGCTAGTTCCAAAATAAAAGCTGGAATGAAACAGCTAGAAAGATTTTTGACAAAAATTTCAGCGTCAGATAACTGACAGTATAAAGAGTAACATTTTGATTCTTTTATTTACAAAAAAATATGGGGACCATGCAAACAATATTAAAACCCATTAAATTATTAACAGACTCGGACGAAGTCGCGGGCAGCTAGTTATGTAGCAGGTATACCGAACTAGAAGCAATAATTACAGCACATAATTCCCATTGTTGTACGTATAATATGTGCCGATAATGTGCAGCTAATCTGTGCGTCACAGCGACCAACAGATATCCAGTTTAATTAGCTGTTAGATTTGCAATTAAAACTTTAATATGTAAGTAATTTTATTCATCGTTAATCAAAATTACGTAATTATGCACATTTAGTGACACATATTTGGATAACATGATGGTGCTATTAGAATCAAATGTTTAAATTCTAGAATAACTTTCAATTTTAATTATTACTCACCCTTTGAGGGACTTGTGTGATGCCGGGAAAAAATATTAGGGTTTTTAAACGATAAATCTATGAGATTTGATTAAAACTGTACTAGGTAAACTTTTGGCAAAAGTTCTTAAAGATTATTATCATAGACAAAAGTAATTTTTTAGCCTATTTCATCTCAATGCATGGCGAAGATCTTCCTTCCTTCCATTCTTCCCGGCTTTGGTCTGATGTGGACCAATCCTGTCTATAAGCATCAGACTCGTCCCCAAAACGATACTGAAATACTTTTACGAGCAGTAGGGTAGGTACCTGAACCTATTGAAAAATGGTTAAAATTCTCCATCATCGACTTTGTCTCTGTAACCTCTAGAGATGGGTTTGCTCTTGACTCTCGTCCACCTAGAGCAAAATCAAACCCATCTCAAATAAAAAAAAGTGTTTAACTATTTTATATAGTTATTATGTGTGTGTACGTACTCGTCCCCCAAACTTGTCTCTGGCAGAACATTTTTTTTTAATATTTGCGTTATTACTTTTGATTGCGTCACATCATACCACACACAATTTCACAATAGGAAGCTCATAACGAACAAATTGGAATTAACTGTAATATCAGAACTAATAAACGATTATTCGAGGTTTAAAAGCCTATATAATTTACATAATGGCAACGATCATTAAAATATATAGCTTATATTCATTACATTGAGACAGTAATTGTTTAGGGTTACTAAGATCAAGTTGGTTGATACCTCGATGATCTCTCGAAGAATTCTTGTAATGTAACATTACATTTGATTTTGATTATTTAGTTGATTTCGCAATGTCAAAAAAGCAGTCGTGTGTGTTGACACGCTCAATTACAAGTGGAAAGCATTTATGTTACAAGTTGTATCAAAATATTAGGTATACATTGTTGCGCAAATTGCACGCTGTTATGCTCGGTTTTCCTCCCTTACCAATGTAATGCTCGAATGTGTAACATTGCAGATTGCGCACTGTAATGCTCGGTTTTCTTGGTGTACATAATAAAGAATATTCTATTACCTATGTCCTCCTCCGTCACTGACGTAATGCTCGACTCTGTAACGTTAAAATATAGGCGAATGGTAATTAATTAATACCAGAATGGAAATTTGATCAAAGCAAATAAATAGTAAACTACAGTTTGCTAAAAGGCCGAAGTTTACCAGTGGCTAAGACTGAGTATTAAGGCACCAGCTAGATGATTGAAACGCGACAATATGGCAACCCTTTTACAGATTTTTCCTCTGAAATATATTATCCATAGATAATAATAATAATTATTGTCGTATTGTCCTTACGCGCTTGCCTGCGGCAGATTTCAAGAAGATCGCTACAAGGGATATGTTAAAATTTACGGAAGATGTCGACTACTCAATTTTAGACATATAGCATATTCGCTAGCTTTGACTTCTATTTCTGTGTGAGCCCTCAAAAAAATCACTCATTGAAACCTTAATCCGCTATGACGAAGTTTGAAGTATTCAATAGAGTTTTAGACTCTTACAAAAAATCTACATGAATCGATTCTTATTTCAAAGATGTTACTAAAACAGTGAAATTTGTAAGAAGATAAAATCAGTGGAAACTAGATCTTTGCCACTCATCTTCATTCACTTTTCAATTCTCTAGGACGTGACTAGAGAGTGACGTAACACGCTATTAGTGCTGCCTTTGTTTATCGCAGATTACGGGTGCCTGTCCATTTCAGCGGAGTGAGTAACTGGAGCGAAGAAACGGAGAAATTTTAACCAATGGGTTTGGCCAAAAACTCCACACCACGTGACTCACAGACATTTAGATTGACATGATTGTCCGTTAATATTTCTCCGTTTCCCCGCAACTCTGCCTCGCTCCGCGCCGGACAGGCACCCTAACCAGCTCAGAACTCCATTTTTTAATTTTTATTTATTGCATCATGTCTTTTCTCTTGCATTTGAAAATACTCTGTTGAACCCGAAGTATCTATTGCATACTAATGGAAGTAAATTGGGGACTTAATATTCTCACGTATATAGCTATAGTTGTTCGATTCTTTTCTACATAAGTTATTAAATACTTTAACTCACCTGTATCTATTCATGTTATTATTATTATTATAATTGCTTTTAGAACTAGTCACTTGAGGTCTTAATAACTTCTTATACTGGTACTGCCCGAAGTTATTATTTTCCTTATAAGTTACCTGGTTCTTTTATGCGTACCTACATTATTAATCCTAATACTACACATTACAGCAAATACTGGTTATTTATAAACTGTTTTATATTGAATGTGTTCCATATATGTAGCTATATTTGTCATTCTGTATGTTTAGGAAATCCCTATAAAACAATTTGATGTATATTTTCTGGGAAAACCAAACCTCAAATACTGCACGGAATACAAAATATTTTTGTCTCGTTCGATCTGTATATTGTAGCCTATAATATTGCTGCCACGCCTTCTCTCTGTGAAAGCAAGTAGTCGCTTTCACCATAGTAGACCCGGATTGGTGTGTGAGCCTTCGATTTTTGGTTCTAAAATATTTCTGTATTTATTTCGGTTCATTTGAAAAGGCTAGGCAGATGATGCACGTTAAGTCGTTAGTCTCGGCTATCATTTGTAGATCTAAGGCATTAGTTACGGATTGTCAGAATAGTAAAATCTGACTCCAGTCTTCCCAAGAAGTACCGTGTTACCCAGTTAATGGGTTGTGGAGGTCTGGTAGGCAGCCGCTCCACGTAAAATACTTATTTTCAGCTAAATCCGGTTTGACTGGAAGCCGACCCTAATATAGCTTTGAAAAGGCTAGGCAGATGATGATTTTGGTTCAATTTATTTGTATGCCTTTAGCGGTTATCATTACCCATCTTTGATGATCTGTATTGCTTGCGGAATAAGAATTATGTGCTTGAAGCTTTCTCTTATCTGTGCCTACCTATATCTCATTACAGGTTGACTGCATTGGTCCTGCCTAGATTATGACTGTATAAGTGTATACCTATTGATGGATTGCTCAGTGTCCAATGCAGGTGTTTCCTGCACCTTTGAAGACCTAGAGGACACTACTGCTGCTATTAACGTGGCCTCATCTAGAGAGTTAGCCATTAGCTTGAAGAAGATGTTACAGGGGAAATCATGTTGCTTTTTCCTCATAACTGACTTGAAAAATAACCCAAAGCCACGAATAAAACTTAGTCTTTAGATATTTTAGAACTAGTTCAGGTTTTATGTACAGCCCACGTTCGAACATTCAACTTAGCCTTGGAACAAGTAGTTACACGGTAATAAATAAACGTATTTAGTAAACTGCTGCTAAAATGTTTATGAAACACTTGTCAATAAGTGCTGTTAATGAGCTATTTGGTTTGTAACGGCTCATTTTGATAAGGTCGTGTGAATTCTTGGTAATATGTTGGTTTGAATAGGTTTCCCTTCGTTGCGTCAACGTTAAAACTTGATTTGGAGATACAAAATTAACTGGCGGTAAAAATAAAAAGCAAAAAAAATAAAAAGGACACGTGAATTTTTACAGACCTTTAGGGTTCCTTTCCATTACACTGCGGAATGAGGCAGCGGATAGAAGAACATAGAGACATATTAAACAATTGACAGTCAAAATGTCTTAGAGTCACGTGGTCCGGAGACTTATGCAATTCCGTTGGTTAAAATTTCTCCGTTTCTCCGCTAAGCTGCCTCGCTCCACTGTAATGGCTAGGTACCCTTAAAGTGGTTGTATTTGCAATGACCAAAAATATCATTTTTTTTTCTGAAAAAAAATTCAGTTGCGTGAATATTAGATCCACACACATGTTTGCAATACTAGCCGGTGTTTTTTAGAGAATTTTATTTTTTACTGGTTTCTGCCCGGACCTTCACTCTTTTAGAATCAGTATTATTAATGAAATCCACCCTTAGTGTTTTTGTCTGCAGAGCGATTCTGTAAACATCTTGAAGTGAACACTTAGGCAAAGTGAATGACAAGTGAGCTGTCAACTGTCAAACCATACAAACAAGATGGCATGACAGCTCACTTGTCATTCACTCCACCTAAGTGATCACGGTGAGATGTCGACAGAATCGACCGGCTGATCGCGATCAGCATATGAATGTCGTTTACGAGCTGTCAGTGTCATTTTTTCAGTGGAATATTGACACTGACAGCTCTTCAACGCAGTTTATATGTACAGACTGATCGCGTTCAGTTTCATTGTTAAAATCCGATCTTAGTCATCATCAACATATCAGCCACTCTCAAGTCTTCGGTCCTCCTTATTATAGGAATCAACAAATAGTTTAACATTTACAATAATAGCATGTTGGATGGCCGAACTTATTATTACTATCAAAAAAACAATCTAATCGATATAAGCACGTACGTAAAAGATACGCACAATCTATCAAAAAGCTCCTCTCTTTTCAGTTGGTTACAACCGCCCTTTCTACCTTGAAATGCAAACATAATTTGTTCACTTTGTGTTTAACGTCCATGAATCAAGTTAAAGTGACTCATTTCAGAGACCGTATCTCCCGAAGCTATTAAATATGAATGAATCTTCTTTAGGTCAGGTCAACGACTCGAGACAGCTGTTACATACCACTTTTGGCAGCTTTGTTCACTCGAAACTTTACTTTAAGATTGCGGTGTCAAAGTTGGAATTTCAGTGCAGGTTTTCCTCAGGTAATGGTTCAGATCAAATCCGTTTTCTTGCTAGGATCGCCAAGGTTTATTGTTTAAGAAGATTGCGTGCGTGTGCAATATTTTATCTCATGCATTTTTAATTTTTATGGGGACTTTTTCTTTGGACTAACGGAGATATTGAGGAAAATGGCAAGAGAAAACGTGGAAATCGTTCAATTTATTGTTCGTAAATGACCATTAAGCGGGATAGGTTAATTCTCTAATTATTAGTAAACTGTGTAGCAGTTTGAAAGTTCGTCGTATAATAAGTTTTTTTCTTTTTGGTAAACTTGTTTAGGTGTGTAATTTTATTAGATGAATTCATTTGAGTGTAATTAAAATGTATTTTAAACCATTTAAGAATTAATTAATGGAAAACTATGTGTGATTATAATTTTATCACAAGATTAACTACTTTTGAAAAAGGCCCAATTAAATAATATTACCGACAACGTGACTTAGGGCTGATTTATCCAACGCCAGATAACTCTTATTCGTGGATTAAATTTAACGTTTGTCAGTTTTTGTATGGAAGAACTGTCAAAATTCAAAATTATTCCTTCGATAAAGCATTGGAAAAAAACCAGCCTAAGTTGACTAAAGTTAATCTATACTAATATTATAAAGAGGTAAAATTGGTTTGTAAGTTTGTATGTAGGGGGTAATCTCAGAAACCAATGGTCCCATTTTAAAAATTCTTTCAGTATTAAATAGCCCATATAACGAGGAAGGTATAGGCTACATATCATCACGCTAAGACTAAAAGAAGCCGAGCATTAATGGAAAATGTGACGCAGACGAAGTTGCGTGGGTCAGCTAGTTACTCCATAAAATATCAGGTTAGTTAGGTAAGCATGTCTTTGTATCTTGAACATACCTGCAATAACAACATAAGATACTCCTGTATCCAAACTTTGAATACGATTTTTCATAGAATATTTCCACTTCTTAGCTCTTATCGTGTGTGCAGTAAGGTCTAACGACCCCACACTCTAGTGTCAGAGTTTATAAACCGCATAAAGGGCCTCTGACATGATTTATTTGATGACCGCCAATAGAAAGGGTTAAAATCTGCAATGTCACTACAGTTAATACCAAAGCGAGTTGCCCGTGGCTAAATAATAACAGACGCACGATTCAACCTCCCAGGCTAAACAACGCTTGCTGAGGTCGGTCTGTAGATGGGTGACCGTCTATTTCATACCGAGACTTCTCCGTGCCCTAGAACGCTAAGCCAATGGTCCCGGCTATCTTTGTAGATTTTGACAGTTTCTTCGATTACAATTAAAAGCCACCAGTTCGACCGTCTTTCTGAATTAAAATCTAACACAATACCATAAAGCTGCTTTCAGACTACACTATCATATAATAGCCTATAGCTCATAGCACACCAATATCGCGCACCATACATTGTTATGGACACGTTCACACTGTGCTGTACTATATATTCTTGACAATGTATGGTGCGCGATTTTGGTGTGCTATGAGCTATAGGTAGGTAGTAGTAGTAGCGTAGCCTGAAAACAGCTTTATACCCAAGTACTTAATTCTTCATAAGAGCAATTATTGCTGCTTTTCGGCAAAACGAGCAACAAATACTTATCAGAATCAAGAAGATAAATCACCTAATTCTAGAATCATTTATAACAATGGAACGGAAGATACAAAATAAGCATCTGTCCGCCCAGTAATTTGTGAAGAAATGGTTATAAAGTATGGTAAGGAAATTTTCAATTGCCTTGTAAATGATTATTTTATTTGAGATGGATATTGAGAAGTTCATTCGTACACTCATTCTTACAATCAACTTGTTTATTTTCAGCGTCATCATCGTGCATATTGGCGAGATCAAAGTATGGTTATAATCTATCATATTTGTATAGCCAACCTTTGTATAATACACTAGCTGACCCGCGCAACTTCGTCTGCGCCACATTTTCCATTATTGCTCCGCTCCTATTTGTCTTAGCGTGATGATATATAGCCTATAGCATTCCTCGATAAATGGGCTATCTGACACTGAAATAATTTTTCAAATCGGACCAGTAGTTCCTGAGATTACCCCCTACATACAAACTTACAAACAAATTTTACCTCTTTCTAATATTATTATTAGTATTAGTATATTAGTATTAGTATAGATAAAGCCATTTTTGACGTTATTAGCAGGATAGTAAATTTATTTCAAATAATATTCTAATAGAAAACATGAGAAACCCATGATAACGAATTTTAATAGGTAAAAACAGGCTCTCTTTCAGCCGCAACGCTTTATCTATCTACCTTCTTGACGTTATTTCAGTCCTCCCTCCTGCTCAGGGCGGAGCGGTAAGGATTGTCTTACTGACTAAAACCCATATGTGTTCCTCCAAATGCCCTTTGTGTTCGAATGACCGCGGTGACTCTTTCGAACAAATTCCGCAACTAAGGAAACGTAGGGAAGAATGAGAAGTGTAAACAACCCAAAATAGATTGGGATCAGGGCAAGAGCATGGTGATGAAATGTTTCCTGCCGGGCGGCTACTGGTGGCACACACCGCGCAGTGCGGCTTAGCGGCCGTGCAGGAGACCGCTTTGTGGCCGTCGTTGCCGCAGCGGTAGCATGGAATTCATTTTCAGTGGGTCGCATGGTGAACTCCGCGCGCAGAACTTGTGTCTCGAGTCTGTTCTCGCCGACTACGAGTAGGCACAAGCCCCCGCCGCAGTAGACACTTAAATCATACCAACCTATGCTAGGAATTGCTGTTAGGGTTTCGAAATTTTGTCAGTGCGGGTTTTAGTCAGTAAGAATCTGGGGGGCTACTCTCTAAGCCGAAATTCCGTGGTTTCGGGCTTAGTTGTATTCTAATTCGTATCACCTAACCACTAAGAATTAATGAGAACACGATTTTTTTTTATTTTATTTATTTGAGATTGGTTTGCGCTTGACCTTAGTTTTGGTCAGAAATGACAGAGACAAAGTCTATGATGGAGCGAGCTTACCCAGAAGGAGCCTGTTTACTCTAACTTTGAAGAGATTAGTGTTGTAAGCGTTCGGAAACACAGACGCAGAGAATTCCACTCCTTTGCTGTCCGCATTATAAAAGACGTTTGGAATCGCTTAGTGCGATTTCGTGGAATAGCAACAAACAAAACTATAGTTTCGGGCTTACTTGCGGGCGTATTCATATTCAGAAACGAAACGGAATTTTCGGAAATTTCGAAACGGCCCCTGACACTCCCATCCGCTCGTAGGTCAAGGGGCCGCAATGGGACATTTGATGAATCCCATACTTAAAAAAAGGACTTCGGAATAGGGTGGTGCGCCTGATCTACCGTTTCTTTTGTCTTCTTCTGTCCCATCCATCCACATTGTACTGGAAATTTGTTGTAGCTATAAAACAATGAAGTTATTCTTGTATGTGATCACAAGATACCTTCATAAATGGTAGAAATATATTTTATATCAGCTCTTAAATTGTTTAAGACATCACCAGTTTGTTTATATTACTTATCATTTAACAGCCACAATTCAATCGTTAGTTTTATTATTGAGTCGTAACCTATAATTGGATATGTTTATTTATTTATAGATGTTCTCGATGACGAAACCTCATCATGACATCAACTTTACTCTTTTACAGTACGCTAAATGAAATGTATTGGACATTTAATTTACGATGACAAAATTGGTATCCAGGGTAAATAAAAAAAAAAAATGAAATAGTTTATTTCTTACGTATCCGCTTACAAAATTATACAGTGGCTAGAACTACCCAAGGTGCATGTAGTAATGCTTTTATTGGGTGATTCTGCTCGTCAATATACATATTTTTAGGTACATAAGTAGATAACAAAACTATTTTATAAATTAATTATTTCGCAAACGAGTGTCTACTAAATTAATAACAAGTGCGAGTCGGACTCACGCACCGAGGGTTCCGTACAAACCTGTAGGTAAATATTAGCAAAAGTTGCGGTTTACGATTTATAACGAATTAAAAAAAAAACTGATAGGTAACTAGATCTCGCTCAAACTAATTTTCGGTTCAAATTTACATGGTAATGTACATCATAATTTTTTTTTAATTTTATCATTCTCTTATTTTAGAGGTTAATAAGGGGGGAGACACATTTTACTACTTAGGAAGTGTCTCTCGCGCAAACTATTCAGTTTAGAAAAAAATGATAATAAATACCTCAATATCATTTTCGAAGACCTATCCATAGATACCCCCCCACACGTATGGGTTAGATGAAAAACAAAAATGAGTTTCAGTTCTAAGTATGAGGACCCCCAAAATGTATTGTTTTCTTTTTCTATATTTTTGTGAAAATCTTAATGCGGATCACAGAATACATCTACTTACCGAGTTTCAACAGCACAGTTCTTATAGTTTTGGAGAAAAGTGGCTGTGACATACGGACGGACAGACAGACAGACAGACAGACAGACAGACATGACGAATCTTTAATGGTTCAGTTTTTGCCACTTGGCTACGGAACCCTAAAAAGGTAAAGATGCCAATATGACTTGTTGTCTACGATGGTGTGTGCTTATATGTGTGTGCAGTGTGAGTGTGACTTTTTGATGGTCAGAACATCTTGTCTCTCATAATTATAGTCTGCGTGAATAAAGCTCCTATTGGATACCCTACGATGTAACATCTTAGCATCGGGAAGTACCGCTGGAAATTACGAGTACCGTTCTCATCATCTGCTAGCTACTAGGGTTCTCATCATATGCCTAGCCTTTTCCCAACTACAATGCGGTCGGCTTCCAGTTAAACCGGATTCAGCTGAATACCAGTATTTTACATGGAGCGGCGGCCTACCAGACCTCCACAACCCATTAACTGGGTAACACGGTATTTCTTGGCAAGACTGGAGTCAGATTTACTGGCTTCTGACAATCCGTAACGACTGCCAAAGATCTATGACAGCTGGGACCAACGTCTTAACGTGCTTTCTGAGGCACGGAGGAAACTCGATATGTTCAAACTCAAACTCAAACATTTATTTCAATTAAACCAATTACAGGCACTTTTGAATTGTCAAGGTCGGTCGGTCCAAAAAGATGAAGCTATTTGCACGTTCCAAAGCGTAGATCTCTATGGAGAAGAACATGCAAGAAACTCCACGGACACTCTTTTAAAAATAATAAATTGTTACAAAGTTTTGTTGACATCGTGTTGAAATTATACATACATGTGAGAACGATGTGACGAGCATGATGAAACGTCCGGACTAAAAAAGGAACAATTCCAAGAAATAATTAAAATAAATTAAAATAAACCATGGCAGTAGAGAAATGACCAGTCCCAACCGACGGTGCCATGACATGCGCCAGGCCCATTCGTCTCAACCACGAGCTCTTCAACTGTCTAGGATTCTCATTTAAATAAAAAGTTCTCTGTATCACAATATTCATGCAATTTATAAAAAAAATATTGTCCGAGAACTCAAGCCGAGTTCTCGGACAATATATTTTTTATAAATTCATAGAATTTAAGGTTATAATTGAGTATTGGTTATGAAGCTTATTATAACGGTAGGCAGAGTGGGCTAGAAATAGACGCCTGGCAAAAGGAGTTCTAGAAGTAGGAGTATGGCTACTTTACATTTTCTTCTACCTGTATGAGCCTTAAACACGTAAGGTAAAGTTGTGTGTAGTTTAAGTACCGAGTTGATGATGTAAAGTTTTCTAAGTGACAATATTTTATGATTTAAATATAGTTCGTCAGCATAAAAAGACAATTCATCACAACAAGCAAAGTTAACAATTCATCAACTTTCAGTAGCTTATAAATCATAGAACGCTGTACTACATCAAAATCAAGCGCTTAGGAAGGATCGTGAATTAATTATTTTATCGGTTGCATCGCCAATTGTGGGGTGTGTTTTGTTGTGCATTTGTGTTTAGAGGTAGAATAAATGACTGTGAAGTCAGTAGACTCATCTCACACTTAATTTTTGTACCTAATAACTCTAAGCTTTAGTTGAAAATGATCAGAGAAATTGGTGAAGGTTATTTTTATTGCCAATCTCTTTATTTTGTCTTTAATTTTTAATTTTGCGCTTTATCAATATAAACAAAACTGGACTGAGGAGCTCGTGGCTAAATATTAACAGCCACACAGGTCGATCTTCAAGATTAAGCAACGCTTGCCGAGGTTGGTCTTTGGATGGGTGACCATCTTAACATACCGAGTTTTTTCCGTGCCTCGGAATACACCTTAAGCTGTTGGTCCAGGCTGTTTTGAGATCTTTGGCAGTTGTTACGGCTAGTCAGAAGTCAGAAAATCTGACACCAGTCTTGCTAAGGATTACCGTGATACCCAGTTGATGGGTTGAGGAGGTCTGGTAGGCAGCCGCTCCTCATAAAACACTGGTACAGCGTTAGGGTACAATGGGGGCGCCCATTGTATTTGGGAAAAAGCTAGGCAGATGATGACCATCTTACTGCCTTCCTTATTCCAATTCTTTATAATGTGGGACATTAAAAAATATCTGGTAGAATGACACAAGATTTCAAGTTTGGTCAGAACATCTTCATAATTATAATGTTATATCGCTTGGATCTTTTAAACTGGACAATCCACAGACCAACCTAAGAAAGCGTTCCTGTGCGACTGTTACTATGTAGCCACGAGATCCTCTGTTTTCCTCAATGTTCCCACATACAACTCTGAAACGATAATTCAACAATATTACAAAACGCATCCACTGACTCTCTGCGCCTCGACGAATAAGATCAAAGAGAAAGATACAAACGGAACAAAGTTTACCCAGACAAAGGGGACGCAAGTTTGTTACATAGTAACTTTAGTGTGATGTAATTTTGTCAAAGACAATGTACGAATATTTTGGGAGTTCCAACTTGAGGGTTATCTTTAGATCCGGGGAAAGGATTGTATGTTGAGGTACGGGGGACTTATTGTGGGTAATGTTTCTTACATGTTCTTCGGCAAACCATGCCTAGTTGAATAAGAAGAGTGTTGTATTGGATTTTGTTAATCTATCTATAATATAAAAATTAATCGCTGAATGTGTTGCTAAGCGCAAATCTCGAGAACAGCTGAACCGATTTCGCTAATTCTTTTATTTGTGTTTGTTATTGTCAGGAGAAGGTTTTTATGTAAAAATAAATAAATAAGAAAGTTGTTAGTTGACGGGAGCGAAGCCGCGGGGGACAGCTGGTCTTAATATAAAAGACTAGCTGACCCGTGCAACGTCTTCTGCGTAACATGTTTCATTACTGCTCCGCTCCTATTGGTCTTAGCGTGATGATATATAGCCTATAGCCTTCCTCGATAAATGGGCTATCTAACATTGAAAGAGTTTTTCAAATCGGACTAGTAGTTCCTGAGACTAGCGCGTTCAACCAAACAAACAAACAAACTCTTCTGCTTTATAATATTATATAATATATAATATAATATAATATAACATAATATATTATTAGTAATAAGTATAAGTATAGATTCTAACGTTACTAGTGACTGACCTAGACAACCTACAACCGAAACTACTGGTAGTAGACATCGACTTTGGCATGTAGGTTCCTTGGAGAGTGTGAGGGAGCAAAGTAAGGAAGGATTTGTCAAAACTCTTACGGGAACGGAAAAATACGCGATATGCGCGTACAAACTAGTGGGTAAAAGCTAAAAAAGCCAATTTTCGAACTTACTTAAAAAATGTTCAAATTCAAGTCACAATAATATATCATCTCAGCAACAATCCATGACAATCACTTCATACATCATTTGCATAGCCTTTTCCCAATTACATAGGAGTTAGCTTCCAGTCAAACCGAAACTAACCGGATTCAGCTAAATACCAGTATTTTACGTAATGCGGCTGCTAACCAGACCTCCACAACCCTGTATTATATCTGACATCTTCATACGAATGACTGAAAGTGAACGATATATTTTAAAATTCAGCACTCACTCCCACATTTCTCCAAATGCTCCATATATTTAGTGGCTTCTGTTTCCCAAACCAAACCAAACCATCAGATTTTGGAAGTGATTAACTTTTTTCCGAAAATCGCTCAAAAATCATTGAATCAATCCCAACAGTAAACGTGAACACAAAGCAATTGAAATAGCACATTCATATTTCGTACACTCAACATACATTTCAGTAACTGGACCTTAGTCCGGTTAATAAGTTTAGGTACTTATAAACCCCACTATCACGTTGTCATACCTCAGTAAACAAACCATCCGGACCTCATTTTCAGTCCTTTCAAAACATTAAAGTGGAACAAATTCAGTAGTGGCATATTGTTTTGTACTATTTTCACTCGACAAACTTTAGTTTGCAAAATTAAATGTGCGGGAGAAGCAAATAACGTGAAACTCCAGCGCACCGGAAGTGATAATGCATTAATGGCGGTCGCTATTAGCTTCCGGTTGTGAATGTGATATGTTTAGTTATGTATGTATTATTACGGTTTTCTCTACCTGTTGAGATTGTAAACTTAATTGGTAGATTTCGGTTCGCTGATTTTAGTTTTCGGAACTAGTTATGTCTGCTAAATAACTTTGTGAAAGATTTTCAAATGGGCTTTCTACCGGGAACAGTTTATTTTTTTTATTTGCTTTTGACTGTAATCTTGGTCAGAGATGACAGAGACAAAGTTTACGATAGAGCAAGCTTACCCAGAAGGAGCCTGTTCACTCTAACTTTGGAGAGATTAGGGTTGTAGGTACATAAGCGTTCGGAAACACAGACGCAGGCAGAGAGTTCCACTCCTTGACTTCCAGTTTGTAGTGACCGCAGCAGTTATTTTTGTCTATGTGTGAGCGTCATACAATTTTGCATGTACAGCCAATCCGAGAGATGATGCCAGTAATGTCGCCAATAGCTGTATTCTTCACAGTTGTAGTGATCTAGTGATGACGACCCTTTGATATTTGGTTATTGTGTTTAAACTCATACAAGCACGTCCTAATATGTCCACAGTTTGAATTCGTTTGCTGCTGAGTGAAGGAATCTATTTTCTTGTGCCAATCCGTGCGTATTCCTGTGCCGGGCTCTATCGAGCTATACCCGCGATAGCAACAATTTCAGTGTGTGTAAACATTTCTTATCCCTTTCTATATTTAATTTACAATTTTCGCTTGAAAAAAAAAAGTAAGTCGACAACGATTCAGTAAATCTTAACTGTCCGTTGACCAGTATATACATAAGAGTAACGGGGACAACGGACATAGGGAAGACAAAGAAATTCTATGACGTTCTGTTGTGTCCCCGTGACGGAGATACAAATAGGGAATAATCATGCGATTTTTTTTATTTGCAAAATGAAATACTTATAAGCTCTAGAAAACAAGCATGAAATATTTTTTTTTATATCTTCATCAGCGATGAAGTTACAAAGCTTCAAAGATAACAATTAGAAAGAGAAGTCCGATATGAACTTTGACGTCAAATTCCATGACGCTTATACAGCTGCCATATAAAACAGCGTTTTTGTGAGAGGGACAGATGTATTTGTTTAAAATAGTTATATCTCCTTTATTTTTCGAGAAATATTGATTCTATTTTCACTGTTAGTATTATATTTTTATATATTTTTAGATAGAATGTGTAGATAATAAATATTTTTTTCATGCATATTCCCTATTGCGGGGACAACGGGTATACAGGTTCTGACAGTGTAAATAATATTAAATATTAGTATTCTAGTTTTAAGTTATCTTGCTGCGCCCTAAGAGGGTTGACATGTACTCATTAGTTGTAAACAAAGCCTGTAACTGTGTTTACATTGTGCAATAAGTAAATACATAAATAAATAAATAATCTCTTCACTCACTACTGCTAAGTAGTTGACCATAATCTACTGATTATGGTCAACTTCTGTAACAAAGAGAATGCCTGTAGTGTAGAGCCAGCAGTGAGAACATTAAAGGGTGGCTATGCCACACTTGATAAAAAAAAACGGCCAATGCGAATCTGACTCTAACACAAAGGGTTATGTACCATAAGCCGAGCAGCATTTTCTTGTATGGGAGCCCCCTTTAATTTTGAATTAAACTATTTTTTTATTATTTGTTGCTCTAGTGGTAATAGAAATATACACCCTGTGGAAATGTCAACTATTTATTACGTTTCTTCAGATAAAGCCCGGACGGACGGATGGTCCGACGAGCAACGAAGGGCCTTGTTGGTCACTCTTCGGGTACGGAACCCTAAAAATATAGTAGAACTGCAGTAACAGCATTTATTATGACATAATCGTTTCCGATTGTGGTCGGCTATTGGTTTACTCGACTTCTATTTATATATTTTATGATTGTACAGCTACCATTTAGGTTATATACAGCTATTTATAACCTAAATGGTAGCTCATATAGGTTATAAATAGCTGTATTTTATAAGATCATAAACAATAAAATTGAATAAGGTTTTAAAATTGAATTATGACTGCATTTCATGACTTCATCTGAACAGAGATCTGACATCACTTTTAAACTCGCCTTCGTAATATAATATCGGTGTAAGTATTTTTATACTTTAAGCACACTTTTGAAGAAGAACCCACACACTTCTTCTTGAGGTTTTATAACCCAGACACGTAGGCGAGTTCACTATTAAATGACTTAAATGATACTCCTTCTTATTATAGCTTGAGCTTAAGGGTGCCATTCTGTTACAGCGGAGTGAGGTAACGAAGCGGAGAAACGGAGAAAATTTAACCAATGTAATTGCATAAAATCTCCGCACCACTTGATTCAATGAGATTTTGACTGATATGATTAGTTAATAGTTCCCCGTTCCGCTCCGTACAAATGGACAGGCACCCATAAACATAAACTATGACAACACCAGAGATATTTTTTTTTCCATAAGACTAGCTGTCCCCCGCGGCTTCGCTCCCGACAACTGGCAACTTTTTTATTTTTTTTTACATAAAAACCTTGTCCTAATAATAACAAAAACAACAAAAAAAGATTTAGCGAAATCGAGACAGCCGTTCACGCGTGATGTGATGACCAAGGGAAATAGGGATTCATTTTTATATTCATACAAGCTGTCCCCCGCGGCTTTGACCCCGTCAACTGGCACCTTTTTACATAAAATCCTTCTCCTGATAATAACAAACACAACAAAAAAGATTTAGCGAAATCGGTTTAGGTGTTCTCGAGATTTGCGCTTAGCAACACATTCAGCGATTCATTTTTATATTATAGATTAAAAAAATAACAAGTAAAATCAAATCAAATCTAGCACGTTAAAAACTCGCACTATAGCCTCTGCTCAAATTTACACAGTATTTAAACAAAATCTTCAATTAATAAACTGCTAAGCAAATAGCGTCAATTATAAATTTTGTTTCAGTGACTCAAACACTTAGAATGTGACAAAAATAGTGTTTCAAATGACATCATTGTAGTTACATTTTAAATATCTGTTAATTGTGTCTGTTCCATGAACTTGATGCGGTCATCTATTATTCAATGGTATTATATGTTTTGTTAATTAATAGATATTACGCAGAAATACGGTTTATTGCGGAAATAATTAACGTCTCTGCATTACAATATGAACGACGACGCTACGCACAGTGGTTTAAATTGAGGAAATTGAGTAAAAAAAAAACTATTTTAATAAAACAAACCGTCTCAAAACATACTGCTTTAGAACTTGTATAAAATACATCTAAATAGGTAGTAATAATAAAAATAGTTCGAAGTTTCACTTAATAAAAAAAACATCGAAAATACCTGACGGATTATTTGCGACATTTCTGTTATTTTGTGATTTTCAAATAGCGTAGTGAAATTACAATTTCGTGTAAAATGTCGTTACTGGCGTCAATTTTTATTAATCGTCATAATTGAACTACGTAACTTTCACGAAATTTTTTATGAGAATCAGGATTTTGTTTGTCCCAGATTATAAAAAATGACTATTCATTTAAGCTAAATATTTTGCACAAAAATAAAAAATTGGGTTGATCGGAAATGGGACGAAGTAAATAAGCCATTTGAACGTCCTAGAAAATAAGTCATTAATCAAGCGATGACAGTTCTTCTAAACATTATGACATGTGATGTCATGATATATCTTTAACAATAATCAAATTAAACGTCAACTGCTATCGCGTCCTAAATATTTTGATTGGTTTATTAATAACAACCGACTGTATCCTGATTACTTTTGAATCTGATGAGTCATGGATCTATCAATCTTTTCAGTCTAACCTTATGCAACTAAGTACCAATACAGTATTTAACATAAGCCGACGCAATATTCACTACTGCAGTGTAACACAAAATTTCACAACATCAATCTAAAAAGTTTGGCGAGGAAAATTTTAATAGAACAAATTATAGAGTAACCTTTATTTCGGAAGGCGGTGTTTTTGGTTTGTATCTTTGTTTTTTAACAATCGAAATTAAGGTTATTTTATACTTTGTCGTGTTTTGTTGGAAAGTCGGTTTTTTTTTTTTTTGTAAAAAGATATATTTTTCACTTTTAAATGGTGATACTTGGACGACGTCTTCTTCAACGCAGAAATTGAAATAACAAAAAATGCTCACAAATAAAAAAACACTAATCCAAACTGAATCAAATTTTTACGGGACCAACTGGCAAGTGTGCCCATCGAACTTAAAAAGCAGTACCTTTGTGCTCTTTTCTTGGTAGAAATTTTCTTTTTTTTTTAAGTTTCTTGTGTACATAAACAAATAAATAAATAAAGAATCACACAAATTGGATCAGAAACCTACTCCTTTTTTGGGAGTTGGTTAAAAATATACTTCTTGGAAAGACTGATGTCAGATTTTCTGACTTCAGACTACCGCTGTGACTGTCAAAGCAGCTACAAATGGCAGCCTACGTCAAACTGCTTAACGTGAATTTCGAGGCACGGAGGAGTTTTGGTAGTGATATTTCCGAGACTAGACAGACAGACTAACCTTAGCGAGCGTAGACCATTCTTCGCAGCTATAATTACTTAAGCCAGTAAATAGCAAATGACGTAAACAAAAGAAACATTCAGAAAGAAAAGAAAGTATAAATCGATCAATCTGTTGAAACAGAAATAGGTACCACATTTTTTTATATTTTTCTTTGGGACAAGCCCGCCACACATTCCCAACCACTGCAACTCCTGAAAGCCAGAATCAACAGTGGCGACCACCAGAAAAACGCCGAGCTAATGAAGTCCCGGAGAAACGATTCAACTGTCTTGGATCCCGCATCGAAATGAATCAGAAGAAAGAAAGAAAGAAAAATGTTTATTCAGGACTCGCACAGTACACATAAAAGTAAAAATATGTAAAACTAACTGTAATAAAAATAAGTTGACACTTATGCTACATCCTAATAATGATAATAATTATCGGTGCGAGGCCAAAAAAGGTCCCTGTCTCAGCGTATGCTGCGATATTTAAATAAATAAATATCACAGCGCTGGTATTCTGAGAAGAGTACAGCGGAGGAGTAGGAAAAAATAAGAAATACCATATACAAATGTTTAGTACCTAAAGCGGTTACAAATAATTGTATTTCATAATTCAAGTAGCTTTCACCCGGGACTTCGTAAGCGCATATCCCGTTTTAACCGTTCCCATACGAAAATAGATTAATTTATTCACATTTCGAATAGGTGCCAATTAATTTTCCAATACGCATCTAATCGAAAAATTTAGGTCATTTAACCACGAACTATTTAATAAAATTTAGGTCATTTACGACGTATTTAACGAACGCACGAACTATTTAATTAATATTAAACCCAGATATTATTAATAATTATTCAGCATGTTTTTGACAAATGTATTTCCTAGAGGAAACATGCATCAAGGTTTTGGTCTATTTCTGTTATAATTAAAACTAGATTTAAATGTAATAATTGTTTTCAAGTGCGTGCCTCTATTTTCCTTATACAAACACGTGTTTTTAGCGTTAGTTCTATTTAGGTATAAAAAATTGATGTATAAATAATTATGCATATGCCATGGATAACGATATCATTTAATAATTAGTTGCTGATTTGAGTATTGTAGTATTATGGTAGTGGTAAACGCCGTAACGTCAGTTGTAAAGGCGACACTTTGGCTCGAGACACCAACTAGGACACCTCCTCCAGAACGAAACTATCGGTTTACCTATTTCAATTATATTTTACAGACTTCTTTAATTATTTCATAAATGCGAGTTCTTCTAACTCAACACACAAATGTGTTGCTGGGGACGTTCGTTGGCTACTTCTTCTCCACAGCTAAGGTAATAGGACGTGGTAACGGGCGGGTGTTTTGGGGGACCGTCTATTTGTAAGATTTGTCGTTAAAAAAGTACTGGCACTCAGCGACAGTTAATAAAGCAAGGTTAGTGCAGTATTGAGTGTTATTATTCTACAATGAACCCGATACCACCAAACCCAAACGATGATGGCGCTATCGCTCAGCCGTCGCTGACGCCGTCACATATATCATTTTAATATGATGATTATTTTATTATGCTGCACCGTGTGCAAACTCTACAGCATAACAAAAAAAACCGGCTAAGTGTGTGTTGAACTTACTTGTTTTAGCCTAGAATTATGAAATTCATCATGAATGCTTTAAAGTATTATCGCGTTTTAATCAATAGACGAGAATAATGTGGACTTTCAAGTTTTTATGGTGTTGTAATAATTTAAATAGTAATTCTATGTTTTAAGCTACAGCAACATACTTTTATTCCGTTACGATTGAAGATTGTTTTACGAAATCATTTCTTAAGTTTCCATTTTTAACGCGGTCTGTTATTTCTAACCTAGACTAGAATGGATTCAAGAGCATCCCATTTCAAATAAAAAAAGATCTCAAAGAACTGTAAATGCAGCTATTTCAATATAATAATAGGTAGATACAATTTTATCTCTGCACACAGGCGTTAAAAATGTGCTAATACATAATTTATGCAATAGAAGCGAGTGGATACATCCAGCAATATTACGAGAACATAACACTGGCGAGTCGTACCATATTCCCCAAAATACTCCACTTTATTCTACCCCGCGATGTTTCAACATAAAGTTTTATTGCTTATGCTAATTTTCAGGTGTGTTAGGTAAGCCAATAAAACACTTCGTATATTCGTTAAGTGCTAACATGACGGTGAATTTATATGGATTTCTAGAATGCCAGCGTAAAGCATAAATCGCGTGACGTCACAATGTAGACGGTCAACGTTATTTAGTGCTAACAAAGTCTTTAGTACTAGGTCAGAGACGTTTACGAGCACCTTTTGTGTTTCACAGAATTAGATGTGGTGGATAAATTGCTGATATAATAATTTTCAAGCAGTTCTAACTTCTGCGATGACGAATGACTAAAATTAGCCCAAGGGAACATACTCCCGGGATGAAATTATCCTATATATACATTTTTTTATATTGATAGGCATACGTTTGACCGCTATCTCACCTGATGTTAAGCGATAATGCGGTCTAAGGTGGAGCACTTACCATGTTGCATCCCTACCTTGTTGCTATTCCACCAACTCGCACTAAGCGCTTCCTTCCAAGCGTCTTTCATAATGCGCACAGCAAAGGAGTGGAACTCTTTGCCTGCGTCTGTGTTTCCGAATGCTTGCAACCCTAATCTTTTCAAAGTTAGAGTGAACAGGCTACTTCTGGGTAAGCTCGCTCCATCGTAGACTTTGTCTCTGTCATTTCTGACCAAGACTAGAGTCAAGAGCAAACCCATACCAAGTAAAAAAAAAAAGCACGCTTGCCTAGAAGTAACCTATTCACTCTTGACTTAAATACTCCCAGATTGTAGCTGTCAGGAAACACAGACTCCGGCAGGGAATTCCACTCCTTAGCTGTACGCACAATGAATGTATTCCCAAAACGTTTTGTGCGTATAGGTGGGATGTCCACCATGTACTGGTGGCGCATCGCCGTACGTGTTGTGGTCCGATGGTGGAACGAGCTTGGCGGAATTAAATTATGCAATTCTGTCGCAAACTCCCCCAAATGTAACCGATAGAAAACCGACAGGCCAGCAACTCGGCGTCGATGCTCAAGACTTTGGAGCTTCGATTCGACGAGCCTATCAATCAGGACAGTGTCTACTTGAGTGCTATGTTTCATTCAATTAGCAGTTACGATGATGAAATGATATTTACTTTTGTAAATAAGTTAAACATAACACTGTTGTTACACGTATAATTATCATTTTTGGTAATTTTAAATTAGATGAGGCCGCTGTTTCCTAGTTCACTACCCTGAAAAGAAACACCGAAACAAACTCAGAGGTCATAGTCTCTTTTAAATTCCGTACAATCGTATTGCTGGTCTAAAAAGGCCACTTTAGCAGAATCAAGTTAGAATCATAATATTAACCACACAACAATCTGTGAAATTTCATTTTCCTATTTATTGCTAACGTAGGTTCAAAGTTAATTGGGAAAATTTTACAGTGATGTGCCTTCTGATTCTGCTAAAGTGACCTTCTTAGACCCCCCGTTCAAATCATATGAGAATTAAAAAGATTAAGATGTAAATAGTTCACAAATAGACGGCAAGAAGACTGTCAGAGTTACTTCTGAATAATTAAACACACATAATATAATTATTTTCATCGATAGGGTAGGCAGAAATATGCCCATTTCAATCCGTTGGTAGGACGGACAGACAGACGGATGGATGGACGGACGAACGGACAGTGGAGACTTAGCAATAGGTTTCGATTGGTTGAAAAAAAAATAGCATATTAATATTCTGATTGCCGACTTCGATTTACTGACTTTGACTTTTACTTTTATATTAAATTTAACTCACACACTGATCCATTGCTGTTAATTAGATAAATCAATAGTACCAAAATTAATTGTAAATATGTGTGCGTTTGCATTGTATAGACTCAAGTACCCTGGCGGTTGGAAGTGTCATGCTCACTCTTAGTGCTCACTCAAAAGCCTAGCTGATGGTGGCGTATGCGTTACATTATTTGGCTCCATTCAAGATGGTTGAAATGAATGGGCCTGGCGCATGTCATGGCACCGTCGGTTGGGACTGGTCATTTCTAAGCTGCCATGGTTTATTTTAATTTATTGAAACATTTCTTTGAATTGTGCCTTTTTTATCCCGGATGTTTTTATCATGCTCGTCACATCGTTTTCTCATGTATGTTTAATTTTAACAAGTTGTCAGCAAAACTTTGTAACAATTTATTATTTTTAAAAGAGTGTCCGTGGCGTTTCTTACACGTTCTTATCCATAGAGATCTACTCTTTGGAACGTGCTGAAATAGCTTCATCTTTTTGGACCGACCGACCTAGACAATTCAAAAATGCCTGTAAATGGTTTAATTAAAAAAAAATGTTTTAATCTTTGAGTCTTCTTGAGTCTTTAACAAAAACTTTTTTTTTTCGGACAATTGAATCCTTCTAACCACTGTTATTTTATATTCACTAAAATAAAAAGACATAAAACAGATTTCCATGAAACTAATGCAGTACTAAAATAAAGTCAGTAGACCTGAGTGAGTCAATCATACAAACATCAATCAAGTTGTCGGCGAACTCAGTTTACCATAGAAGCTACAAAATTATTACTTACAAATGTTGAAATAATTCACTCGATGTATGTTAGACTGAATTCGATGATTTATTGATTGAATGGTTATGTAAGTTAATGCGAAATCGGTGCCTTAAAATTAATTGTATTATAGATTAATCGATGCTTCTGTTTTTAAAAACTAAGGAATGGTTCACGTTCTGGAAGAGAAGTAAGAAATAAGTATGAAGAGCCGGCCAAATGCTAGTCGGACTCGCGAAAAAAATCATGTTTGTTGTATGGTAAATATTTGTTTTAATTTAATTTAACTATTTATTTTTATAGTGAACTAGCTGACCCACGCAACTTCGTCTGCGTCACATTTTCCATTAATGCTCGGCTCCTTTTAGTCTTAGCGTGATGATATTATGTAGCCTGTGATTCTTTTGCGGGTGTTTACTCGGTATTGAAAAAGGACAACAGGTAGATGCTTCAAATATTCACAAAATATTTATCTATACTAATATTATAAAGAGCTAACATTTGTTTGTAAGTATGTATGTAGAGGGTAATCTCAGGAACTACTGGTACGATTTGAAAAATTATTTCAGTGCTAGATAGCCCATTTATTGAGGAAGGCAATTACGCTAAGACTAATTTGAGCGGAGCACTAATGAAAAATGTGACGCAGATGACGTTGCACGGGTCAGCTATATAGTCTCTTATGAGTGGCTTTATAACTTCGACGCTGATGAAGTTACTTTAAAAAATCTTTTACAGCTCATGAGTATTTTATTTAACAAATAAATAAATTATACATATTTTCTATTCACCACAAAATCTACTAAATTGCTTAAAATATTGCTCACTCGAAGTATTTTAGTCTGAATTCGATGATTTACTGATTGGACGGTTATGTAAGTTATTGTCAAAGGTTGAGCGTTTGAAATTGACTGATGCTATAATATACTGATTGCTGTTTATTATTGTTACTTTGAGGCTGCGTTTGCTCTAGAGATGTGCGAGGATACGAAGCGAGGGATATGTTTGTTTGGTATCCGTATTTAGTGTTTTCACGAACCGAAAATTATAGTTTGAATAGTTCTAAACTTCAAATTCGCAGTGACTGTATTCGTGAACGTTACTGATACGGTGAGTAATATTGTCCCTTGAACCAAAGTAATTCAATAAAATGAGTATCCTAATATTGGCCTTTGAACCAAAGTAAATAAAATGAGTATCCTAATATTGGCCCTTGAACCAAAGTAATTCAATAAAATGAGTATCCTAATATTGGCCTTTGAACCAAAGTAAATAAAATGAGTATCCTAATATTGGCCCTTGAACCAAAGTAATTCAATAAAATGAGTATCCTCGATTCAAAAACTAAAATACCCTACAGAATAAAGGACAATGATAAATGATCGACGATGAGTAAAGCAGTAAGACAAAAAGGGCCCAAAACGCTGTGCATTTTCACACTATTATTAAGAGAATATATTTATGACTTCACGCTCAATAACTTCGCTGTTACTGTTTTTAAGGCGCGTCCCCGAGCAAAACGCAGCGCTAGCCGTTTTTTGTGCAGTTTTTTGGAGCTATATACTCGTTTTCCAAAAGAAATATCAACTTATAAAAACTACATTAAATATATACATAATCTTGGCATGAAAATGGTAGATTTTTACTTTTGGTACTAAGTATAATGTTTAATTAACCTCCTCACAACGAAATTACAGAAATGAGAAAAAAATACTGAAAACATGCATCTTCACGAAAACTAACGATTATTTTGATTTTGTAATTACACTCATGGATAGGCAATTTAATTATGAGCATTTTGGTAGTTCGAAATATTTTTTTCAAACGACCAAAATTAGATTTGAAAAATTTCAAAAACTGCTTTTTGTGTTCTATGTCATTTTTTTGACATTTCAATGTATTTTTTATGCGAAAATATTCAATGTACAGACACGGCAACTCCACGATTTTATTATAGTATAGATAACGATTTTATTCAACATTCTGAGCGTATTCGCTATTGTATCTCTTGCGCTGTTATGGAGGGAAAAAATGCTCAAGGTTAATAAGAAATGGTCAGGGTACGGCCTTAACTGCTGCAGTATTATATTTAGACACGGAAATTCATAACCAAGAGATTTCTTTGCAAAAAAAAAAATAGGATACTGCCTTCATAGACAAATTGAACACATATTTTAGGCTTTATCAAATCAATGAAAATTGACTAACATTAAACGCAACAAAGTTCAGGAGCGGGGGTTTATTATGTTACTTCTAGCTTAAAGTGGTAATTTTTTTAGAAAAAGACGTGACATCACGCGATATTTCAACTTTCTCTTTTGCTGGCTTTTTTTTTTTTTGACGGGACAAAAGAAAAAAAATACGCATAATATATGTAATAATTTTGGCCCGAAGGATTTTTTTCGAAATATGTGCACAAGATTTTATAATTTACCTTTGCTACTTTGCAAGTGTGAATGTTCCAATAGTTATACCTTTTGTATGAAAAATATTACAGCAAAACACAAGACACATGGCATTTATAGCTTCAATAAAATGTTCGACGGTTACATGATGACCTCAAGACGATAGACTATAAATTAATCAGTACAGTCAGGCTGTCTTGTCTGCGAGTTTCAAGTACATCTTCAGAGTTCAATTGTGCCTTTTGTTTCTAAATAGTAAAAAATAAATTTCATTTAGTTCTGAAATAAAACTCAAAGTCTCATTATTTTGATACTCAGTCATAGTTTTTGAAGTTTCAAGTGGGTGTAAGTTATTGGGCACTTCAGATTTAATAATAGTTTGTAAGATGGATCGTTAGAAAAACAACATCAATTTGATTACATTTTTAATTTTGTTCTTAAGCAGCCAGCTTTATATAAAACAAAGAAGATGTTTGATTTTGTTTTCATTAACTAGGGTTTATTGGATCAAAATGAATATTCTACAAAGTTTACTAGCTTCTGCCCGCAACTTAGTACGCGCGTAACCCCTTTTTCCCATTTTCGTAGTTTTTTTTTTTCGAGAAATCCTTCATAGTGCTCCCCTACAATCCCAAAGTAACCTGCGGCAAATTTCAGCTTTGGAGGACCAGAAGTTTCGGCTGTGCGTTGTCTGTCAGTGGTTCACTCAGTAACGGAAGAATTTTATAAATTAGGATTGATACTATTATTATACTGAGAAAGATTGTCCAGTTTCTACAAAAAAACTTAGGTTATTAGGATTGTTTATAGTCACAATAATTATTATCAAGCCGAAAGATTTTCACGGCTAGGCATAGGCATAGGCTGCCCCAAAAAAAAAAAAAACTTTTTCTCAGCCCATTTTACCCACAACTGAGCCAGCTTGTGGGAGGCTTTCTAATTCTGCGTCTTCCGGCATATGGTTGTCTCTCTAGAACCCTTTTTTTTTGGGAAATCATCCAGTGACTTCTCCCGCTCTGGGTGGAGCGGGATCCTGTCAGATTTCTACTGACTAAAACACATCCATGTTCCTTCATGTGCCCTTTGTGTTCCGGAGCTGCGGTATCTCTTTCGAATAGTTCCGCAACTCCGGCAGGCGTCGGCCCATTCGGGCCCCTCTGTGTGTCTCTCTAGAACCCTTCAGTTCCATTGGAGCGAGAAATTTCTCCTGTACCCCAAAGGTTGGACATTGTTTAAGTATCGCTCACCTTGGTTTTCCAGCGGATCTCTTGGTTTCACTTGGTCCGATGAAAGCGACTACTTTCGTTCAGCAGTGCAATTCTGTCAACATGTGGAAGTGAAGTGACGTCACCGTCCCATCCAATCCAAATAATCCATGTTATCAAGATGGAATGACATCTCACTTCTTGATTGCTTCCATCAAACCTTCGAAATGTTTACAGAATCGACTGGCAGTTTTAGCATTCTTCGCTACCTACATGCAAACTATTTCGTCTCCAAATTATTGTGATGATGCATTAAAAGGTTTCGAAAGACTTCAGTGAGTCACCACATAAGCGTGGGTAAGCTTTAGTTTTACGCATTTTGCCTTGACTGGTAAATTTAAAGGAGCTATAAACGCGACATTGTCTGGCGGTGCATTAAATAAAACACCAGACGGTTACATGACCTAGCTTTTGTAGTCTATAAATTAATCAACGTTTACATCTATGACGTTATGCTCGCACATCTTAAGGCTTGTGTTACACTGACTACAACCACATCACACCGTCGTCACGACAAAAGGTGGTCAAGCTGTGGTTACGTATGTATAGCGTCGCTGCGGCTTCTTGCGGTCGCAATGTGATACCTAGTTCACGGTGTCGCTAATTGTTGAGTTGTAGTTGCGATATGGCTGCGATGTGGTCATTCGCACAAGCGGTCATTAATGATAGCAAAATGTGGTCCATGTCAATTTAACCATTAATTTTCATGCAAATTAGCGCGTGTCTGCGTATTGTTCCGCGGGTTGTGGTGCATGTGAAAAAAGCCTAAGAGTTCAATATCTTTAATGGTTTCTAAATGGTTCTAGATTAGTGTTCCACTCGACGGCACTTTGATAGTTTTTCTTTGTAATTGCCATTAGTTCGGGTATATAGGTGCAATTCAGTAGTTTATTGATGGTGTTGGATTTAGTGTTATTGGGGCAATTGTTAGTGATGAAAGCATTTAATTGAAAACATTGGCTGCATTTTTTAAATTGAGATTTATCGTAAGAGTCAATTTTGGGAGAACTATGAGCTAACCTAAAAACCGATCGGTAAGAATTAATGTCTGATGGAGCAATTGAACATTTTGAACACTTAAACCTTGTTCTATATAACAACACTATAGCCTATACTAGACATTAGACATCCTAGTCTCGTTCGCTTAGTCTTAAATACTATTTTTTTACTTTTTAATACGAAAACTTTTTCTGTAAATATTGCACTAACTTTTTAATTTTTTTTTTTAAACGTTGCCCCACGCTAGAAATTTCTCCTGTATCGTGGGTGCGTTTACAAACATATAAATACACATACACAAACAGCCAGACACGGAACAACTATCTGTAGGCCATACAAATATTTGTTCCGTGCGGGAATCGAACCCGCGACACGCAGCGCAGCAGTCAATCGCTCAACCACTGCGCCAACTGCGTCGTCCTTGCAAATATTTGAAAATATCCACCAATAACTGTCGCTTTAACATACAGTTAAACTCGTATAAGCCGATTTTAAAGGGACCCAGAGAAAAACGCGTCTTAAGTGGGATAGGAGAAAAAAGGAATAGAAGTAGGTAAAGGAATAGGTAGAATAAAAGTTTCTTAAGACCCAGATTGATCAAAGTAGGGAGAAAATAAAACGCATTTGTATATCTAAAATGTACTAATATATTTAGAAATCTGAAATCCAAAGCCAGGTTGCCTAGAAGAGGTCGCGGAATGCGATAAGGCCGTGCATTGTACATTTATGTGTTTAAGTTTGTTTAAACGAAAAATTTGTGAAAATATATTAAACGGGATGACGAATCGTATTAAGTGTAATAAAATGTACGAAAACATTCCTCAAGTTGTAAGGCTTGACGTAAAATGGCGTATTATGTGGAAAACCGAATTAAGCGCGATTGTATTAAGCGAATCTTAGGGCCAATTCGAAACCTTAAGATTTTTAATATTTATTTATAATTAGAATTATATGTTTTTTATTTTATATTTTAAATATATATTTTATTAATCAATTATTTATAAATATTATAAATTTTACTAAGTTTCAAACAACATTCGCACTCGCATGTCAATCGTTATTGTTAAAAAAAAACCTTAATTTTCATACATTTTTGACAGCTTGCGATTGAGATGCGAATGTGAAAATTAATATAATTGGCACTCTACTGTCATTTATTTTCTACCGCTACGGTACACTGGGATCATAAAAAATGCGGACCATTCATTGGCACCCTCATACACGACGCTAAGAAACCGTGTCCCAACTAACACCAAAGCGTTAAAATAACTTATAAAAGAATCGTATATCAGTTACATTTGAGTATAAAATTGTTAACGCATACCTCTACAACAGAGTTAGAGCATGCTCTAACTCACTTATAACCACGAAAGAGGCCCACAGTTTTACAGGTAAGTATTATAGAAAACCTATAGTACGGTGATACAAATGTGTCAAAGCAATTGCACAAGAGCGTTAATTAAGTGACAGCTATTACTTTAACCGGTATTACTGTTGTAATATCGGGTTGGTTAACACAACAGGTGGTAGGAAAGCATCGGATAAGAATGCTTTGCCGGTAAAACCTTTATTAGACCTATTAAGAATAGAATATTGATACCGTGACTCATATTAGTTATCTAAAATGGACTCAGGTAAGTGTATTACAGCTTCTTGACTTCATTTTATCAACTGTATAACTTTTAGCCCACGTTAAGATTTAAAAAGCCTGTAACCTTAAAAAATTAAATCTGTTCGTAGTGGAAGCGTATAATGTCAACCATCTTTCAACATAGCAGAATAATATGGAATAAAACAGGAGCCATTTTAAGTATTTACGTTATTTGAGTTTGTGAAGTGAAAAATGACTGCCCTTGTGAATTCATGGTATATTTATACCATGTTTCTCATCTCAATTTTAACGCGCCTAGGATTTATTAAAGATTTACAAGAAAAGTTATAACAATAAAATAGACACCACAAGCAAATATTATTATTTATTTCTGCTTCCTGAGCAGTGGCATGTAAAATTAAGTGGTATTCAAGGAACGCTTCAAATGATATAAGAAATTTAGTATTTTGTTCTCAAATGTTGAATAACTCGAAATAATATTTATTGTTAGGTTACCAAAACAATGGCGAACTTACTTTAAATATTATGTCTTCACTTAAATCATTTGTACCACTCTTTGAGCTACAACACCGTTAGTCACGAGTTTGGTGCTGCCATTGGTGACTTAACATTGTCATAATAGACTTAGCTAAATACATATGCCACAGTGAAGACAATACAGCCGCCTTAAAATTTTACAAACCGACTCGATTAGGGTTCTTCATCGAAATAATGAAAAGCTGCTATGACTTGACGTTATCCGTTTATTTATTTATATATGTTACAGTGAGTGATTATTCGGGATAAAATATATTTTTATCCAGCCGCTATGTTTAATATCAACTCAATTTGGACAAAGTGATTATGATTTTGGTCAAAGAATTTATTAAACTAAATAGCTATTTTATACAATCTAGTTAGATCAGGTGGGATGTGGGCGTGGCAGTAGTAGGGTGGGGAACACCATAGAATATCTCTAAAATATTGACCTTGAACTCAGGTCTCGCGATTCTAAGGAACGGTACCAGGTCAATATTCATGATTAGTGTACTTGAGGTCAAGATCAAGTGACCTTTAGGTCAAAGACAAGTGACTTTGAATTCGAGGTCAAGTGATCCTGGAAGTCATGATAGCTTGGAGGTGAAGGTCGGGTGACCTTGGAAGTCAAGGTTGAGTGACCTTGGAGGTCATGGTCAAGTGGCCTTGGGAGTGCCTAAACTACCAACTCCTTGACTACAATAGCTGTACTTTTTATTATTTTTTTCTATATTTACTTGTATCTCGAAAACGGCGTGCCCTATTACAAAAATAATGAAAAATTTGCCCCTTTAAAACCCCCATACACGCAATTCTCCACATGTAGGTAATAATCAATTATAAAAAAAAAACAACTTTCACATAATTGTTTACGTCGCGTCGAACAAAAGTGAGGTTAGTGTTAATAACGACCCATACATGCGTTATTTGTCACCAATGCCTTTAGAACATCATTAAAGGGGTACCGCCTAACAAGCTAACTAAGCTTTATTTAAATCCTGTATTACAGGTTAAACCTAGATATCGCAGTTTGTTTGACACTTTTTGTATTCGTGTTACTAAACTCTCGAAAATCTCTATTTTATAACATATGTCTGCAATAATAGTCAATATACTACCTCAAGGTGTATAAGACACTTCATTGCAATAACTAAGCAACACTTATAGTTAACAGGAATCAGCTAAAACTGTTATATAGGCATGGGAGTTAAAGGTAGGTTAAAGCTGTAACGTTTTAAGTATAGTTGCTGTCACTAGCACCATTTTAACTCTCAAACCTATATTACGTGGTACATTAAAGATCTAGTGCCACAATTGGAGTTAAAAATTGTTTGTTGCCTCCACTTTATCGCATTTAGTTAGAACTGAGATAATTGTAACTCTTTAATATCACTTAAACTCATAAAAAAGCCTGTAACTGACACTAAAATGTTAGTTGGGGTGTTACCTCAAGGCAGAATACATGATTAAAATCAAAATATCATCATCTGCCTACCCTTTCCCAACTATTTATGAGTCAGCTTCCAGTCAAACTGGATTTAGCTGAGTACCAGTATTTCACGTGGAGCGGCTGCCTACCGGACCTCCACAACCCATTAACTGGGTAACAGAGCACTTCATGGCAAGACTGGAGTCAAGTTAACTGGCTTCTGACTATCCGTAACGACTGCCAAAGATCTAAAAATGATAGCCGGGACCAACGGCTTAACGTGCTTTCCGAGGCACGGAGGAAAGTCGGTATGTTAAGATGATCAGCCATTCACAGACCAACCCTGGCAAGTGTTGCTTAACCAGAAAGATCGACCCGTGTAGCTATTTCATTTAGAAATCAAAATAAATCACATATAAATCCAAGAGAGTTCTAACTACGTAATTTTTACGCCAGTCAACACAAATGAGCCTTCAAAAACTCAATAATATTTCATTTTCATAACAAGCTTAATAATCAATTCAATCATAAGGCTCATTTGGTCGTCATGTCGCTATAGTCGAACGAGCATTCCAGTCGGTGACATGTGGCCACCAAGCGGTACCAATTTCTACAATAAACAGTATAATTTATGTGAGAATTGTCAATTTTCGGGTCATGGCCGGAGTCGTTGGTATATGTTTGGTGGCTGGGTGGATTTTATTAATCAAAATCACCGTTCTTAAGGTTCCGTACGCAAAAGGTAACCAACGGAACTCTAATACTAAGCCTCCGTTGTCCGTTCGTTCTTTCATCCGTCCGTCTGTCTGACAGCGGGCTGTATCTCATGAACACAGTAGATAGTTGAAATTTTCACAGATTGTGTATTTCTATTTCTGCTATAACAACAAAAAAAAAAAGTAATAAAAATTAGGGTTACAGAGTTCTTCGTGTGCGAGTCCGACTCGCACTTGGCCAGCCGGTTTTACGTTACGTACGTATTTATATGTAACTAGCTGACCCACGCAACTTCGTCTGCGTCACATTTTCCATTAATGCTCCGCTCCTATTATTCTTAGCGTGATGATATATATCACAGAAAGAATTTTTCAAATCGGACCAGTAGTTCTTGAGATTAGCGCGTTCAACCAACCAAACAAACAAACAAACTCTTCTGCTTTATAATATTATATAGTATAGATCTGCAACAATTGCTTGAATTTCGGATGTACCTAAATACCTCTCTCTCTACTCTTTTTCTGTCTTTCTTTCTTTCAGTATTTTACGTGGAGCAACCGCCTTTCTTACAGCTTATACTAGGCAAGAATAGTGTCAGAGTTCTTAGCTTCTGAATGCAGGTATTGCCACCGTCAAAGTTTTGAAAATGATAGCCGGGAATTGTTATTCCGGGCTATCATTTAACGTGCATCTTGAGGCACGGAGGAATCTCAGTATGTTTTGATGGTCGCCCATCCACGGACCAACTTCGGTAAGCGTTGCTTAACCTTTTTAAGATCTACCCGTTCGGCTGTTATTATATTATTCTAGCATAATATGCCCGCGACTTTGTACGCGTACATCCCATTTTTCCGGTTCCAGAAGGAAGTTCGAGAAATCGAAGTATTTTAGTGCTTCCCTACACTTCCCAAGAGACTTACATGCTAAATTTCAGCTTTCTACGACCAGCAGCTGCAATAGAAAGAAATAAAGAAAGAAAGAAAGAAAAGTGTTAATTTAGGTTTATTTGCAATCACCAGCTGCAGTCACTCCGCGGCCATCCTACATCCTGATAGGGAAAACATAACTAATAATAACCTAGTACCTAGACCCGATTCAAAACTCAGGGCTTAATATGCCTGCCGGAGTGGCGGGACTATTTGAAAGAGATACTGTGGCTCCGGAACACAAAGGGCAATGAAGGAACATGGATGGGTTTTAGTCAGTAGAAGTCTGACACTCCCTCCCGCTACACCCAGAGCGGGAGGAGTCATTGGATGATTTCCCATCACTAAAAAAAAAGGGCTTAATGTGAGCAATACACGTTCAAGTAATTTGTTCAGACAGGCTGATTCAAACTGTTTGATCAAATTTAAATACGAATTTTCATATTTCTTCAAGTCATTTGACGAATCATCATCACCATCATATGAGCCGAAACGTCCACTGCTTGACATAGGCCATAACTGAGTTTTGTTCACACACATTCATGCCAATTTGATCAAACAGTTTGAAGCTGATTCAAACTGTTTGATAAAATTATTGGAATCTGTATGGCCAATATTATTGTGACCACCAACGTGGCTGTCACAATAATTACGGATGTATAAATTATGTTGTAGGTATAGATATTGATGAAAGTTTGAATAACGGTCAATTGATATTTGAAATCAATAAAAGCGTGGGATTCTGATTGAAATACAACTTCAAACGAATAGATTTTCGTGGTCGTAGAAGTTATAGACCGGAAACAGTCTAACCTCTCATAACAATTGTTATTTATTGTTTTTAAAGTCCTAGTTAACAGAACTCTGTATAAATCTAATATATGAAAATCTCGTGTCACGGTGTTTGTTATATCGAACTCCTCCGAAATGGCTTGACTGATTTGTATGAAAAAAATTTCGGTACTTATCTTATTTTTTTGGCAAAACAACGTTTCCCCGGTCAACTTATATAGGTACCTCATTTTTTCAACTATCAGGGAAGTGGTCCCTTATCTAACCGGGAAAAGTTTAGTAAAATGTGTTATGAATGCATTTGCTTTTTATTAAAGTTTTATATATTGTAATACCTTGCACTAACGGTTTTCTGAAAATGATTATTCAGAAAAACACAATTAGTTTATCATTAAATTTCCATCTATAATCTACCAAATCCGACAACAGAAAAAGGTTCGCTAACACTATTATAAACCCATATATAAACCTACGATAAAGCATTTCTATCCTAATTGATTCCTATTTATCAAAATCTCCTGTTTGATGAGAAGAATCCTTTAATTTAAATAGACCAGTTACAGACTAGTTTTTAATTGTCAAGATCTGTCAATAGAATATATATATTATAATATAATAAATATTATAAAGAGGTAACATTTGTTTGTAAGTTTGTATGTAGGGGGTAATCTCAGGAACAGTCCGATTTGAAAAATTCTTTCAGTAATAAATGGAAAATGTGACGCAGACGAAGTTGCGTGGGTCAGCTAGTAGAATATTGAAGCTAGTTCTTCAGCGCTAGCGACAAGAACAGCAAATAGGCTCGTTTCCATCATCCACAAATTGCAAAACTATTTAGTCTGTCAGCTAGAGTATTGAAAAATAATGGATATCGTATTTTTTGTTTTTGTAAATCAATGAATATTGACAAAGATAAAACACATCAAAACTCGGGAGGGGGGCTCGTGACGTCACTACCCACTAAAAATTATGCCACGGCGGGCGTGACATATTGAGAATTTTAAAAGTGTCGTAACTTCGTCAATTTTGGTTTCCGTAACAAAAGAAAAAATACGGGTCAAAAATTTTTTGATAATCTAACTGACGGACTAATTAGATTTTTTCAGTTAACAAGCCTATTGTTTTGCACCAAAACACATTCTCTGACCCTATCTCCAGCATGGTAGTCGCACGTTCTGTAGACTAGATCCTTTGGAACAAAAAAACGAAGAAAACTATGGACACTCGTTTGGGTGGGCGTAATACAAGCACGATTATTTAAATCATAATTCTATCCTCACCCACACAAACTACCAATAAATTATTTAAAACCAAACACCAAACGAAAGAATGCAAACACAAGCGGCGAATAATTTGAATTTCTACGTGACAAGTATCTAAAAAAATATTTAAAAAAAAACTGCAACATTATTCAATACCTGTTTAAATTGGCAATAAACATGCGGAAACCGTAATTGTGATTTAACCTTGGCGTGTGTGGCATTTGTTTCGATAAGATTCTATACCAGAACATTATTTTATTATTATTAAAAACATAAAGTTATGCTTACGACTTTGTCTGCGTAGATTTAGGAATTTCACACACAAAAATCAAAAAATTTTGTAAAAAGTTTATTATTTTTCACTTTTTAGTAGTACCCCACACCTAACAACACCAGTGAAAATCGCAGAAAAGCAAAATATGCAATTTCGATTACTTGGATGACAGAAAACCATCTTCCAAGTCGTCTACTTGGAAGATGGTTTTCTGTCATCCAAGTAATCGAAATTGCATATTTTAATTCCAGCTATTTCGATTTAAAATCCAAAGTTCGTAACCGAATTTGATAAAATTTAAATGGGACCAATCTGCAAGTATATCCTTACAGATAAAACAAGAATTTTTCAAATCGGTTCATAATTGTCGGAGTTATGAGGTAACAAACAAAAAAAAAAACATACAACCGAATTGAGAACCTCCTCCTTTTTGGGAAGTCGGTTAAAAAAAGATGGCTCAGTTCTCAAAAGCCCACTGAGCCCTATAAATGCAAAAGTTACTATTCATCATCATCATGTTATCTCTCATTTGCCGCCCACTACCTCCCCGGCTTACGTTCAGCAGTGCATAGAGCGTCAACCATCCCGGTCTTGAGCAGTCCGCATCCATCTGCTGCTAGCCACCTTCTTCAAAACATCAGTCCAACGTGCCGCAAGGTGTCGTACACTACGTTTGCTCACAAGCGGTCTCCACTCTTATACATGTCTGCTCCATCGACCGTATGTCCGTCTACTGTTGCTTCTGTTCAAATACAGGTTCCAAATTGACCTGGCAGCGGAGCAGGTTTAAGTGGCAGTAAACAAAAAAATACAACCGACTACCAGTCTGTTTGGAAGTCGGTTGTATTTTTTTGTAATAAGTTTTTCATTTTTTACTTTTTAGTGGTACCCCACACCTAACAACACCACTGCAAAATCGCAGAAAAGCAAAATACGCAATTTCGATAACTTGGATGTCAAAAAACCATCACCCAAGTAAACGAATTCCAGCTATTTCGATTTAAAATCCAAACTTCGCAACCGATTTTGATAAAATTTAAATGGAATCAATCTGCAAGTATATTCTTTCAGATAAAACAAGAATTTTCAAATCTGTTCATAATTGATGGAGTTATGAGGTAACAAACATAATAAAATTCAATCGAATTGAGAACCTCCTCTTTTTTGGGAAGTCGGTTAAAAAGAAAGTCTATTTTAAGTACATATGTACTTGTCCAGCAGCCAAACGTAAGCTGTAGTCATTTGAAATGAAGCCTTGACAAAATTGTTGGTAAAAAAAAAATAGTTCATCAGGTAAACACAAAGACTCCTACGACGTTAAGCTGCTAGCCGTTTGTCAGCTTTCATTTGTAGATCTCTAACAGTCAAGGTCAGAAGCCCGAAGATCAGTGTGTGATCCGTGTTTGATTATGGGTACTGTATCCAGTCACTGGGATTTGGCGGGCAGACAGGCAGGCCTTTATAAGAAATACTGGTGCCTCTAGTTACAAAAAATAGGCTAGGCCGATTGTTTCAAAAAAAGATATTTCTCGAATAGAAAATTAATAAAGTCAACACAAGTGCCGTTTATCGTATCGTGAAACCAAACTTATTTATTTTTTAACACTATCGGAAACATAATAGCGCCAAAAACCTAAAAAAACACGACATCTTGAAATCGTCAAGATAAGACAAGCTTTGCAACGTTGATGTACAAATAGTTAATGTATTTTCTTTGTAATAAAACCGGAGCTCGTAAATAATTCTTATATCATAAATGCATCGGAGCACGTACTATTCTTAAAAATTTCGAGTCAAATAAGAAAATGCTATGTTTCCTGATAGCTACCACCTGGCAGTCTTTAAGTTAAGAGTGAATAGGTTACTTCTACAAAAGCGTGCTCCATATTCGAACACATCATCACAATCATCAGTTGAGATACCTCTTAGATGTCAAAAGTGTGAGCCTATGCAAGGCAAAAAAAAATGTAGTGGCCAGCCATATTATTGCTATTCAATACGTTTGACTTATCCCAGGTAAACCAATGCGTGGTTTATACGATTTCAAAATTCCTAGATACTATGAAAAGGTAATAAAAATATAATTTTATGGCCTTAGGCAAGGTGACAGGCAAAGAAACTTATGTCTCTTGAGAAATTACAACTGGATTACTTGCTTTATTCATTGCAGTTCGGCCTAAGCTTGATATTACTGGGTTATATAAGTTAACTATCTTTTGCCCGCGGCTTCGCTCGCGTTAAGAAGTGTTATTATTAATCAGGTATAGTTTTTGCGGCTTTACTTTTGTTTAGCGTGTGTAAAAAATTAAGGCCTACAAAACTTCTTTTTACACAATATTCTTAACTTATCTGTCATTAGGCGCTAAAACTATCAAGCTATTGGGTGAATGTACTCGTGAGCAAGCAACATAAAACTGTCCACATGAGAGACGCAATGTTCTCTCAAGTCAATACCCGCAAAGGAGAAGGCCCAGCAGTTAACTAGTTGAAATGTATATTAAAAAAACCGTTATATTTTTCTAAACGAAATCACAAAATATGGTACCATGTTTCTATCTAGGAAGCGAGAAAACTTAAATTAAATTCTGAAACTAAATATCAGAATATGTATGAAGGTCGAGTGACATGTTGACAATAGATGGCGTGAGTAGTATTTTAAAACGCGCTATCGTTGTGTTTTCACTGAGTTACATAATAATATACCCGATGATTAGTGGCTGCCGTATCTAATAGTACATACTATACCTAAATATTTCTAGCGGATTATATTTGACGATTTTGGCTGTTCTTTTCTTGGCATATTTTGGATTGCATTTGCTTTGTTTCGGTTTAGTAGTTTTTGTTATAGACTCTGCTTTTTATTTGGCATTTGTTTTGTTTTCGTTTGGTTTAAGTATAGGTTTTGTCGGTTAGACTTTTTTAAAATTACTAAATAAAATCTGAAAGTTAATGGAGTAGTTGAAGAATTTACTGTCGTCCCTATTGTTGGTGACGGTGCATGTTTGTTTCGTGCTCTCTCTTATTTAATGTACGGAACACAAGATAGAGCGATGGAGGTGCGTTCAGAAATTGTCAGATATGTGGTTAATGACTGGAGCAAGTTTTCAATTATGACCCACGACAGGAATGGTGATAACTGCGTAACACCTGGCGAATATTTTGCTGATATGATGAAAAATGCTACTTATGGCGGATTTTGTGAGTAAATAGCAGCAGGATCAATATTCCCATTTTAGTTTGAAGTTTATAGAAACGGTCTCATATACGGAGTCTGAATCTAACGACTATCCGGTAAGGCGATTATGATTCAGCCAAGATTTGTCCAGTGGGCATTTTGATGCCTTTCTTCCCATAGCAGCACAGAAAATTACTCGGCGTCGTATGGAGGTAGCTGTAGAAGAACATGATTTTGGAATTGATACAACTTCGCAACTTAAAGTTGATAAGGGTTGTCAGGAGGTATCTGTTTTAGAGCTTGATAGTTTTAGCGCCTAATTGTGTAAAAAGAAGTTTTGTAGGTCTTAATTTTTTACATACGCTAAACTTTTGTTTAGCGTATGTAAAGTTTAGTTATTTATTATTGTTAAGTTATTATTTTTAAGTTTTTGCGGCTTTACTTTTGTAAAGCCGCAAAAACTATACCTGATTAATAATAGCACTTCTTATCGCGAGCGAAGCCGCGGGCAAAAGCTAGTATTATTATGTAACTCAGTGAAAACACAACGACAGCTCGTTTTAAAATACTACTCACGCCATCTATTCATTCAAGTAATTTGATCAAACAGGCTGTTAAAAGAGTTTTATCAAATTAGTATGAATATGTCTCTTAAGATAATTTTATAAAAAATAAGTCGTCAAATGGCATGAAAAATATAAAATTTCGTATTTTTGTTTGATCAAATTACTTGAGCGTGTATACAGGCTCCCAATAGATCTCAAAACATTTAAGCTGAAATACACTCACGTGTTAGTTAAAATATCCACATATTTTGACGTGTGGCTCGGAAGCCTGTCTGTCTATTGCAAATTATGATGCCAATCTTTATCAAGTATTCGTTCAGAGTAGTCTAGTATAGATTACGTTTGATTATTTATCTAGTTGCATTTGGTATAAATAAGAATTAGTCGAATCGTTAGAACTAGATTCTGAACGTCTTAAAAACGGAAATTCGCCTTTTAGTGAAACTTCGCAGACGGATATCTCATGACGAGAAAAGAACTCGCTAAAACTACTACTGAACACTTAGAATAATTACATAATTCTAAGACTGAACATGAAATCCTGGGATCGATTTCCAACTCAGGTAAAATGTTTTTGGTTTTCTTTTTCTTTTTCGATGTTAATTTTTGAATAATTGTTTTATATTTTCCTATTTATATTAAATATGTATTTCTGTGTTTTTTCTGTTTTATTGAATATGTTTGTATTATTATGTATCTATTTTGTTATATTGTATTACCTACTTTGTGTCTGTGGAACAAATAGCTTAACTTTATATTTGCACCAATTGCAACCCCATTTAGTGTTCAGGTTTTCTCTATCTATTTCAGGTTGCCTGGAAGAGATCGCAGAATGCGATAAGGCTGCCATTTGTATGTTTTGATAGTTTAAGATTTCTTTTATGTATTTTTCATTTGGTGTACAATAAAGTATATTTAAATAATTAACCTGAATTTCTCACTAACATCACATAACCCAGACTTGTTCCTGGTTCGGGGAATACATCTACTCACTATCTCATAATTATGATGACACTCCATTGAGAAAATGACTCAACCTTCTGTTTTTACCTTCTTAATGGACAATTTTAATCAGAGGAGCAGTTTCCTTTACGGCCTCCTAGTTCCCAACTACACAGGCCTTATTAATACGAGCAAGTTATGCATCTCTAGTAACTAACTTTTGACGATATTACATTGTGATATCGTGTCGGACATGGTTAGGGACCGACAGAGATGTTGTTAAGACGGTAACACGTGGATGTAAAGTATGGTTCGTTCGTGTATAACATATCTACTGCTTGGTTTCGGAGTTAAAGCTTGTCAAAGTTAGGTGAGAGTCTTCTGGATTTTATGGAGTTCATTATCTTATTATTAAGCATACGTTTCTGATTTTAAAACATAGTTTTAATATTAAATTATTAAAATTATGTTTTACAATTAGAAACGATGAATTTACAACTAAATTAACAATGTCAAAATGTACGTGGGGTGAGTGTGAAAGCGAATCCTTAGCCTAGAATATGTTTTTACGTATATTATCTAAGTGAGTTTTAAATATAAAAAACTTTTTACAAAAAAAAAAATACACTGACTTCCAAAAAAAAAACTTTACAAATAAAAAAATAACTTTAATTTCGGATGTCGGTGTTTTTGTTAGTTTCAGCGTATTTTGTTAAAAGTTTTTTATTCTTCACTTTTTAGTGGTACCTCACACCTAACAACACCACTGAAAAACCGCAGGAAAGCAAAATACGCAATTTCATTAGCTTGGATGACAAAAAAACCATCGTCCAAGTTAACGAATTTCGGCTATTTCGATTTAAAATCCAAACTTCTCAACCGATTTTGGTAAAATTTAAATGGTACCAATCGACAAGTATCTATCCTTTTACGGAGTTATGAGTTAAAAAACAAAAAAAAAATACAACCGAATTGAGAACCTGCTCCTTTTTGGGAAGTCGTTTAAAAACTAAAATAATTTAATAGTATGGCTATTAAATTATGGTATAATTTTATGCGATACACAATTTTTATCATACAAGATATCAATACACTAGTATCCAATTCAAATAAATACTATGTGCGAAACGAATATTTCAGTTATAATACAATTTTAAGTTACGTTACTAAATGTCAAAAACATCCGTGCTAGGCCATCTGTCCCAAAAACGAGGCACCTTTAACCCTAGACTACACGCAAAACCAATCGCACTACACGCCAAAAGGACATGGGTAGGTAGTAATGATTTAACCTAAACTATTATACTTTATGTGACCAACACATCACTCACTCCCAAAAACACAGAACAAATGCCAAACTTCCAGAACAAGAGCACCCAACAATCCTTGAAACCGCAGGAGCAAAACCTTCTTTAACGAAACACACAAAATAAATTCCCGGTCGGTTTGTCCTTTACACGAAGTTCTAAACTCGGGAAGTTGAAGAAACTGACCACATACACGTGCATCCTGAAACTCCTTTGAGAAACTCTCACTTTGAACAAAGGGTAGGATTAAAGTTAGCCTAGCTCGGGTTATATTGTGTAATTAGAGGATTAGGATAGCTGGACTTAGTGCTATTGATGTGGTTTGCAGTTTGTTTTGCTGTGATACCGACCACTGCGCTTCGGTTAGTTAAAACAAGCTTCTTTGTAGTTTTGAAATACCTGGTTTGTTGAATACAAAAATATGGCTTTAATAAGCTACTTGCTTTTGCCAGTGGCTTTGCCCGCGTCTATGTCTAAAGGCATTCCGTGGGAGCATCTCTTGAGGTAAAAGTACATCCCATTGTCTATCGATGTGCTGAGTTTCATACATAAGTTCATTCATTTCATCGACTCAAGAAAGTGAATAGGTACGACATGATTTTTGATACTATTTCAATAGATTAACGAGAAGAGCTATTTGGCTACTTTTGCATACGGGAAATTCGTTAGAGCATAAATATTATTTCATTGTTAGATTAATTTCTTTTTTAGCCAACTTAAATGAATTGGTCGTTAGGCTTCAACGTTTCAATTTGTCTTAAACATCATTCTTCATAAGATGCTGTCAGTATTAATGAGAATTGTTCATAATGTGCCATATATCTTTATCTTGTATAATGTCACAAACTGAAACTCATCTATCTCTATTTCTGGAAGTACGAGTATTTTGAATGACTTCATTCAGAGATCACGACTGAAGAAAGGTCGTCCTAGAAGATAGAATCATCTTATTTGGTTATACATATACAGCATGAGTGCGTTTGATTTGTATAAAATTTTTTCTCTCACGCAAACACTGAGACTTATGTTTTCTTCTTCAGAATTTTATTACCTACGACGACACAAGAAAAATATTGAGATTTCTTTATAAGATAAATAATGCTACCATACAATAAGGTTAGTTTTGAGGGACTTGTAAGCTTCAGTCGGGATGGCAACAAGCAAACTTAGCTCCCGTCATTCCATTAAATGTTGCTTTTTAACCGACTTCCTAAAAAGCAGAAGATTTTCAATTCGATTGTATTTTTTTTTATGTTTGTTACCTCATAACTCCGTCATATAGGAATCGATTTGAAAAATTAATTTTTATCTGAAAGGATGAATTTGCGATTGGTCCCATTTTTTACCAAAATCGGTTAAGAAGTTTGGATTTTAAATCGAAATAGCTGGAATTCATTTACTTGGACGATGGTTTTTTGTCATCTAAAAAGATGAAATTTTGTTTCTTTTTTTTAACCCGGTAGACAGAAATAGAAACCCCGTGCAGTAAGAAAAGTTTTGAAATAAAATGTCTAAATGAAAACCGCCTCAAATCTGTTTTGTCTCTGATAAAAAATCATTAAGAGCCGAATAAAATCGCTGTGCGTGAAAACAAGGCATTTTGCTCTCTGCAAATTGGAGTTGAATGCATTTGTTTCTTAACTAGTTTTTAGTACACTGTTAAATGATGTCTAGTCTTAACTAAGAAACGTTTTCGTATTAAGGGATGTGTTGTTGACTTTTAATGACGTTGTTTAAAAGCATTTGAATTTTAATTTTATGGTCTGCAGTGATGCGTGAGCTTTAGAGTTAAATGGGAGAAAATTGCTAGAGAATAACAAAGTCAGACATGGAGTAAACAAATGCAGACGCATTTGAAAGCAAATAAAAATGGCAGGTCATCAGTTAATTCAACATTTGTAAACATATTTCGGTAAACTTGTTATATTCAAAACTATCTTCCACACTCGGCTTTGCTCGCGTGAAAAGTAAAATAATTTATAGCTTATGTTAGTTCTTGATTATTTAGCTTACTATTGGAGAAAAAATGTTGGTTTCGGAGACTATTCGGTACAAAAAAATTAATGTTTCATCTTTATAAAGCATTCTGTCAGGTTTTTTACACGTGTAGCCTCTGGACAAACTACACTCAAAAAGCCAAAATGCTATGCCATGCCATGTTAATGCTGTTCGCGTCCAGTACAATAATGCATTCAGGATGCTGTTGGGGCTGCCACGCTTCTGTAGTGCTTCAGGGATGTTCGCGGACGCCCAGACTGACAGCTTCGCTGCAATCAGGCGCAAGCGAGCAGCATCGTTGTTGCACAGGGTGAGTGCCAGTACCAACGGTCACCTGAGTGTCATTGCCAACAAACTGGATTGTCCTTTAATCATGTACTTAAGCCAGCTACATGCCCCTATAACTATTAATGTCTAAGTTACTAACATAGTTGTTAAGTTTTATGTTACTAACATCTTTGTATTTGTGTACTGACATAGTTGGTAAGTTGCAATGATACTATCAATATTGTATAAATATGGAAATAATTTCTGGAATAAATGGATAATTTATTTATTTTAATTTTATAGTATAATTATTATAGAAAAGTCTAATTTAATTTGTAATTTGAATTTAAGTGCGGATACCAGTGAACCACTTATATATTTTTTCAGAAAAATAAACTTTTTTATAAAGGCGAGACATTTTTTTGATCGTCTGTAGCTAGATTTTTAAATAAATGTTTAAAATTTAAAGATCTTAGAAGACTATTTTTCTATTAAGAATTTCAAAAAAATTATATTGATTGAATATGTATAACTTCTTTTCATCATTATCATCATATCAGCCAAAAGACGTTGGACATAGGCCCCCTCCAAGCATATCGCCACAACGATCGGTCCTGTGCGTGTCGCATCCATGCTACCCGCGACCTTCACCAGGTCGTCCAACGTTGCGTTTTCTTTTTCGGCCCCAGCGACCATCTGTTCTCCGAGCAATGTGCCCTGCCCACTGGCACTTTAATTTGGCAATCCTCCGGGATATGTCTGTAACCTTGGTTTTCTTGCGGATGTCAACGTTTTTGATTCGATCACGCAAAGAAACTCAAGCATTGCCTTCTCCATTGCCCTTTGAGTGACTTTAAGCCTTCTGATGAGGCCCATTGTGAGCGACCACGTTTCAGATCCATGAGTCATCACTTGCAACATGCACTGGTCATAGACTTTCGTCTTGAGACTAGGAGTGAGGCGTATTTATCGCAACAGTAAAAAAACAGGTATTTCAAAGTAACAACATGAAACAGGTATCTCAGAACCGAAATAACAGCTCCTACCTATGTCGCCTGTCCCTCTCTTCCTGCTTGTCACTGTTTCTGACCTTTTCAGTAGCAGGTACTGTTTCTGAATCTGTCGCAATCAATGAGCCTATAGTTCCAGTGGAACAGGCTGTTTTTCTTGGAACAGGTTTATGGAACTGTTTTCTTGTTGGAACTGAAACAGGTGAAACAGGTTTCTAATTTTATCTGTTCCAACCCACCCCTACTTGAGACACTGTGGTATGTGGGATGAGAAGTTACCACGCAACTTCCCGAACCCTGCGCAGCCAAGTCGGATTCGACGGTTGTCCTCTTTCTGTTAGTCCTACCTAACTGGACCGTTTGTGCCACGTAGACGTACTCGTCTACAATTTTGAGTGTAGAGACTCCGTTTTTGACAGGAGTGGGTGCTACATGGGAATTTACCAAGATGTTGCTTTTGTCCATGTTCATTTTTAGACCTACTCTTTCGGTAGTCTCAGCCATGACGATTATATCGAAGGTGGCTGATGTACTCGCCATTGACATTAATTCCTAGCCTTCTCCAGTCCAAAACCTTGAAGAAATCTACCATTGTGGCCGTGAACAGTTTCGGAGAAATGACGTCTCCCTGCCTCACATCTCGTTGCAGGAGGATAGGTTTTGAGGTCTGATCTTGAAGTCGGACTGACATGGTGGCGTTTTTGTACAAACATTTCAGCACCTCGATGTACCAATATTCAATCTGGCACCGTCGGTGAGACAGCAGCACAGCCCAAGTCTCGATCAAATCGAAGGCTTTCTCGTAGTCCACAAATTTTACTCATTACCTCTCTCTTTTTTTTTTACCTGCCGCAGCGTATGTAGGTGGTCTACGGTTCTGAAGCCTTTTCGGAATGCGGCTTGTTTGGGAGGCTGGAAGTCGTCAAATCTGCCCCCAGCTATTTGTCTTCATTGTACTTTCTTTGTTAACAAACTAATGCGTGCAATTTATCTAAAACGCCTTTTTAATATTTACAGCAAATGTACACAAGAGCCCTTCGAGATATATAGTTTTCTAGATAAATTGGCATTTTATTTTAAAATAATTTCAAAACCAAATAAAATCAGATTCATAACATAAATCTAGAAGCGACATTTGGAACCATTGATTGAACCCGAAGTATGTAGTTTTAGATTTTTAACATGAAATTTACTTTATTTTATTTCACAATTTACTATCTCTTCAAAAAGTATGATATAATAAAATAAAAATTTTGAAAAACCTCGACAAAAAAGAGGTCTCAACAATACTTTGTTTGATGATCCCTTTTGCTAATAAATAAAATAATACTTAGTAAATAAAAAAACGCGATATTTGGGTGCATTGACGCTTCGGTCATAATTTAGCTATATTAGCTTATTTTTTGTTTACAAGATACTGGTTTTTTTATTTTTTTTTAGTAAAATAATATACTTTTTGAAAGCTCTTATCGTGTTTTTTCTAGAAGCACTAAAAATAATAAATGCAATTTTATTTTAGTTTTTAGAGCTCTGCTCTGTCGGTTTTTTTTATTTAATTTTATAAATTCTAGTCTTGATATTATCAAGGTTATTTGTAATGTAGAGAAAAATGGCTTCAAGGGTGCACTGAAGTTGCTAAAGTTTTCTTGGGTTGCGTAAGTTATTTTAGGAAACATAAATTTGCAGGTAAAACTTGATATTTATTCACTAATTTGAATGATTATTTGTAACTTTGTGTTAAAGGTCCGAATAAAAAAAATGTCGCAGATATTTAAAAAGTTTGTAGACAATTTAGAAACATAATCACTGATCTTAACTGGAACATATTGTGTCCACAGGTCTAGCACACACGATACTTCTCTGTGAGAAGCAGTAGGCTAGTGAGGCTTGACACTGGAACTGGAGTTTCCCCAGTAGCAGATACTTCTTTGATGTTTGTAAGTAGATCATTGTTGTTTGAATTGACAATGAAAGTCTTGCTCGGTATTATTCGTTCACTCAAGCCTACTATTATGTACTACTAGTTATTATGTCCTTTGGCCTGTAGGTTGGTTTGTATTTTGTTGAGATTCAAGTGCTGGGATATCTTGCTTTTGGATGATACTCTTTTGTTGATTTTCTAATTCTATAACTTTTTCTTTTATTGTTTTAAGTTCCTGTACCAGATATGCATTTGAAATTAAAAGTTGATCAAGATCTTCTCTTATTTCGTTTCGCATTAGCATTGTCATGTTTTCATTTTTTTCTTTCAAACCTTCTTTTATGTTTTCGATTTGTTCATGAATACCCTCTTTTAAATTCGTTATTTCTCTACAACATTCAGCCAAATCATTTTTATGGTCATATTCTTGAGGCTGTGGACTTATTTGATTTGGATTTTTGCTACTATCAGCTTCATTGTTAATGATGGGATGAAGCTGAAATAAAAAGAAAATTCGCTTTTAAGTACAACCTAATCGTTATCATCATCCTATAATGAGTTTTAGAATAGGTACTTTGAATTACTTCTATATGTATTAAAACTTAATAAACTTTTTTTTTACGCAAAAAAAAAATGCTATGAATTTCTCTGAAACAATTTAACCATAAAACAAACAAATTGTTTCTTTTCTGCTTGAAATTCGCTCGCTTGAAGGTCGCTCATTCAAATGCTTTCTGCTGCATTCAAATCTAGTAGTGAAGATTAACGCTAAAAGAAATGTAGTTTACTAGCTTTTGCCTGAGATTTCGTACGCGCTATCCTGTTTTTCCCCGTTCCCGTAGGAATTTCGTGAAATCCTACACCACTGCACTCCCCAGGAAACCTACATGCCGAATTTCAGGTTTTAAAGATCACTAGTTTCGGCTGTGCGTTGTCTGTCAGTCATTCCATCAATCGATAAAAGAAGAATTTTGTATTTATTAGGATTTATATCTATACTAATATTATAAAGCAGAAGAGTTTGTTTGTTTGATTGTTTGTTTGTTTGTTTGTTTGTTTGGTTGAACGCGCTAATCTCAGGAACTACTGGTCCGATTTGAAAAATTATTTCAGTGTTAGATAGCCCAAGCTATGTAACATCACGCTAAGAAGCAAACAGGAGCGGAGCAGTAATGGAAAATGTGAGGCAGACGAAGTTGCGCGGGTCAGCTAGTACATTATAAACCTATACATACCATGTTACATTCATGCCGTAATGTATCCTCATCAGCGTTAGTATACAAGCTAATTTCTTCAATGAGACCCTGAAACAATTTATTTATAAACGTTGATTTAGAGATAAGAAATAAAGATATATCAGGTACTAGTTGGACCTGCTGTACCTACAAGTTAGACCAGAATGAAAAGCTAACCCTCGCGTTTGTCTTCATACTGGCGAAATTCGTCACAGTGAGCATAAAAATAATTGTGTTCTTAAATACTTTTGATAAATAAATAGGGTAACAGGGTACTTGCGCGAAAAACTAATACGAATATCCACATGAGTGAAAATACATTTTTTATGCCCAGTTTCTGAGGTTTTAATTGGTTGTTTACATGCCCATTAACGCTATTTGCCATAACGCCATTTTGTTTAATTGGTGATTAACGGACGGATAAACAACCGATAAAGTACCTCAAAAACCGGTCATTTAACATTTTCACAAGAAGACTTTTGCCCAAAAGTATTTTGGGGGAATGATACTTAACTCCATGTGTCTCTTGTGAAAGCAAGTGTAATTAATTAAGCTAGCGTAATAAATTCAATAAGAAGGCTCAAAATAAAGCTTATCATTTACATCAATAAGTGAACTTAGGTGAACTGGGTAGTCTATTATTTCCGCGATTTTAATTTCAAAATATTTGGAAACAGAGGGTGTTTTCCAATTATCTTGAATTTAATGGCTTCCTAATAGCAAGACGCCATAAAAACATGGAACCAGTGGAGAGAATGCATATTGGCAGAAGATGACGAAATATGATAGATGAAGATGGCCAAATACTCGCGTACAAAGCGTTTCTGGTTCCGAACGAAAATCATTTTGGTAACTTGTTACTGTATGTAACACTTTATACTTCTTTGCTTTGCCTCATATCTATTGATACAGAACTATCATCAGCATTTTTATTCAAAATGTTAGGCTCAGAAGTATAAGCCTGAGCGCCCTGCGGACTCTCCGTCCGCATTCCAGCCCGTGGTGCTGCTAGACGAGGTGGGCAAAGCTCTTTGAAAGAGTCATTGCAAACCGCCTCGCCGAGCACCTAGCGAGAACGGGGCCGGATCTTGCGGAACACCAGTTTGGTTTCCGCAAGGGGCGCTCTACCGGGGTGTCCCGGGGTGGTGTTGTCTTGGCGGTGTCTCTCGACATCGCTAATTTAACGCCTTCAACACCATGCCCTGGAGCTGCATTGGGGAGGCACTCCGGTATCACCGGGTGCCGACCTACCTTCGTCGTGTGGTCGGGGACTACCTGTCCAACAGAGCAGTCATCTACCCCAGTCACAGCGGAGAGTGGAACCGGCGAGAGATGTCGTGCGGTGTCCCACAGGGATTGGTTCTGGGGCCGCCCCTGTGGAACATCAGTTACGACTGGGTGCTGCGTGCCGACCTTCCTAGCGGCGTCAGCGTAGTCGGGGGGGTCGTACGAGGCGGTGGCCAACTTAATGACACGCGGGGTTGTGATAGGCGTGGAGAGGATCTGGCAATTGAGTCTCGAGGTGGCATTGCACAAGTCCGAGGCCATGTGCTTTCATGGGCCTCGGAATGCGCCACCGTCGTGATTCTTGCTGACGGTAGGAGGGGTTTCCATCGGCGTCAAGTAAGGTGGTAGCCGTAAGGCTAACCCGAGGATACCGCACGATCTCGCGCGAGGCGGCATGTCTCCTTGCCAGATTTCCGCCATGGGATCTGGAGGCGATAGTCCTCGCGCGCCTGTATGAATGGTGCGCGGAGGCACTACGCAGGGGGGGAACTCCGCTGCCGCGGCAAATTGTCGCTCAGCGGACAGACTTGCGCGATCTCACCCACAACTGTCGCAACCCAGTGCAGAGCACGTCACGATAGTGGTGATATGTCTCCTCTTCGAGGAGTGGCTTGAGAGGCGCCACGGTGTCCTCAACTCCCGCCTGACGCAGGTCCTCACCGGACACGGATGTTTCGGGAGGTACCTGCACCGAATTGGGCGGGAGGAAACGCCCGAGTGTCACCGCGAAGCAGTCATGCTAGCGAAGGAGGTGGGGGAATGGGAGAGGGAGAGAACCTCTCGTCCCGGCTGCCGTGGGAGACGCTCCGGGCGTCGGAGGCCACCTGGTGGCCTTTGGCCACCGTAGGCGCGGGCCTGTGGACGGTGAGTTATGGACAGCTCGCCGTCCGTCCGTCTTATGACGATAGGCCGTGTCGACGGCGCGTTCGTGTTCCACGCGCGCGTCAAAGCGAGTCAGCTCACAGAGGGGCCCGAAAGGGCCGACGCCTGCCGGAGTTGCGGGACTATTCGAAAGAGATACCGTGGCTCTGGAACATAAAGGGTAACGAAGGAAAATGGATGGGTTTTAGTCAGTAAAAGTCTGACACTCCCTCCCGCTCCGCCCAGAGCAGAAGTCATTTGATGCCTTCCCATCCCTAAAAAAATATTAAAAAAAACTCGGAAGTACGAAGATAAGACTCCGCCTCCCACTTGGGGATTGGTAAGTTTTTCATCTACTTTCATGAATATCTTCGAATATTTTCTATTTTTTATTTTTAAAACCCTCATAATAAGCCTTTTCATTTGAAAGGTCACATAGAAAAACTTGTTTTTACACACACAGACACCGAGTGTTCCAATAAGGGTTCCATGATATATGGCTGTTTGAAATCCTAAAATGATCACATTTATTGTAGAATAAAAAGTGTTTGTGTGAAAAGTGGTGACAGTGCGCTTCTAGCAATCGTGGCAAATGAAAGCTCGAAGAATATTCACAGTTAGATTAATATTGAACAACAACTTACCTCAAACTTTCTTTTCTTCCCTATTGAAATAGCCAAATTCAACTTCATTTCATTCGTCAGTAGCACATTTTTGTGTTTGGACAAAATCATGGTATCTTGACCCCACGCTTGCGGCTGACTACAATTCACGTAAATATCGGCTTTATCATCTCTTACATACACGACGATTTTAAACCATTTTTCTTTAAAGTTTTCATTCATTAAGGATGAAATTGAGTACTCTGGCGAATATAATTCAGTACGCAGAGTGATTCTCGAAACATTGTGTCCAACTGGTTTTATGCATAGACTCATAACTTCAAGATCGTCTTGTGTTATGGAAAACAGACATGATGACATGCCATTGTACGATTTAAAGATGGCCGTCACGATGAATGGAGCTGTCAAATTAAGACCCACGAGATTTGTGTCACTTGAATCGACTTTTACGGGCTCTTCACTGGTAAAGTTGTATGACATACGACCAGGCGTGCAGGATTCGTCGACTGACTCTACGTCATCTGGTACTACAAGTAGTTTGTGTTGAACGTCTGGAAACAAAATATGAATTTAGAAAACTGGATACATGCGTGTTTGCTTTGAAGGTACAAGTCGAGTACGGTATTTAATGTAAAATTATTTATTTTATTGACTACAACAATCACTTTGTATTTTACAGAGTATTTTACCGTTTTATTACTTTAAAAGCGCAGTTGCATACAGAATAAAAAATGGATTTAACGATTTCATACTGCACCAAAGTTCATGAGACGGTTGTTGTGTGTGTGTTTCTATGACTAAACGACAAGACAAAGGCAAGTCTGAAGCAAAAGAAAGCTCTTTTTTTTCTTTTGCTTCACATAGACTTCGTAACATTTAGAGCGTTCAATTTAAATATTTTTTATTTTTGTATGAAAACCTGATGAACTAAAATACATTTAATTAAGATGATTTTTTAAAAGTCATAGAACAAAACTTGTTGATTACGATGTTAGTAACATAGTCCTGAGAGGTTATCGGTGTTTTACAAATAACCCTGTATTTATTTTTTAAATACTTGCCTTTATTTTGGGGAAATTATTTTATAAATGTTACTAATAACTAGCTGACCCGCGCAACTTCGTCTGCGTCACATTTTCCATTATTGCTCCGCTCCTGTTTGTCTTAGCGTGATAATATATTATGGCCTATAACCTTCTTCGATAAATGGGCTATCTAACACTGAAAGAATTGATCAAATCGGACCAGTAGTTGCTGACATTAGCGCGTTCAACCAAGCAAACAATCAAACTCTTCTATTTTATAATAATAGTATAGATTAGCATAGATGAGAAATAGATAAATCAACTTGACTCAAATGCAGACATGGGCGGAGGTCATTCTTTCAAGGAACATCTTAACACCGCGATTCAGAAAATTGACGTCACACGCCAACGCCATCTATCGAATACTGCACGCAGTTGATCTCTAGGTATAGTCCAGTCTAAGTTTGATAGATGGCGCTATTTCAACATTTTACTTCGGGAAGACTATAATAATTATAATTTTATTAATTCACAATTTTTTATTATAAGGTATGAACTGATTGCGATGAAACAAAAAACTTAATATTACTACAATTTACGCACAGTTTATTGTTATGTGAAGTAATAATGAGACTAAGTGCGCATAACCCTAATTTTACTTCTGGAAAACTTTAAATTCAAATATCTTTTGATAGACTGAACCGATTGCAATGAAACAAAAACTAAATGTTACTCCTAGTTACGCTCAATCCTTGTGTGTAAAAGTTATCTACATTGCTTTCGCAGATTTTACGTGATGCCCGAACAAATAAACAGACAAACAGACACAAATTCTAAAAATGCTGGAAATGGGTTCTATTGGTTGTTCTTTAACACCCTAGCTATTTTTTTTGGATTTTTTTTTTTCATGTACAAAAACCACTTTTCTACAGTTTTATTATATGTATAGATAGATATAAAACATAGGTATTATTATATAAGCTACACCCAGCGATGCCATAAATCTTAACAAAAATATAATATTTAATATAATAAAAATCTTTAAAATGGCTAGTTTATCAACAATGAACTATGATAACGTCGGTGTAACTTAGCATTTTAAATTTATTTATTTTAAATATTTTTTTTCATTATGACTACATATGTTTGTTTCTGTAGGTTTGTTTTTTCTGCAATATTGCCCTTTTTATAATCACAAACTTTGTGACACTACAAGTAAGAAGAAGGATGTTAAAAAAAAAATACTTCAAAATAACTACTCACAACAGATTCATGATGAACTTTGCACTCGAATTTATAATTCTTCGAGCGCGCCTCCATACATCTGAGCAGATAATATGAAACTAGCTAATGTAGGCGACGGAGATTTGTGGTCGCTTCTTATCATAAATTAAAAAATGAATTCGGCGAAGTGCGAATCCATAGAAATATTATATGTGCGAATCTAACTCGCATGGGAAGGGTTCAAATAAAATTAATTTTTGATCTGGTTTATTTATTGCCGTATTATAGGTTTTCCTGTACCCGGTATTTATACAGAAATATAAAAAAATTTTCTTTATCAACTTTTACGGCTCCGGTATATTTGGAGATAAACTCATTCCTTATCATCAAACAGATTTTTCTTTTAAAATTTTACTAATGTTATTACTAATCTTGTCAATGTTGGTTGACCTGTAATTGGCGACTGTATAAGAATGAGGCTTGTATTACTTATCCTAAGAAAAACTTTTTAAAAAAGCTGTTGATAAAACTTTTTAAAAATAAATACACATTATTTTATGGTCTCCCAAGTAATCACAAATCAAAATCTCTTTTATGACGTTTGGCATTCGTGTCTGGGACTCGTTGCTAAACACTGACCGCCACGTCTACCTTCGAGGATATACTTACTACGCTTGCCGAGGTTGGAAAGGTCATCCATAACATTCACGGACTGACGGGACATACCGAGTTTCATTCGTTCCTCGGATAACACGTTGTTAGTCCTTGCTGTTATTTGAATATCTTGGAAAGTCGTTACGGATAGTCAGAAGCCAGAAACTCTAACACCAGTCTTGACGAGGCATATCGTACTATCCAGTGGTATTTAGTGGGTTGTGAAAGGCTCCAAGTGAAATACTGGTATTCAGTAGCATCCTGTTAGACTGGACGCTGACCACAAAATAGTTGGTAAAAAGCTAGGCAGATTGATTGTTAGGCATTCGGGTTTTGGCTACAAGATTAGCCAAAAGATATAGTCCAGTATATTTAGGAAATATTAGGCAGTATATCCGAAGAATCGTTGATTCCTTTATGGGTTCCGTATTTTCATTTGAAGTAACAGAACCTATTTAAAAATCCAAACTGTTTTTATTGATAAGCAACAATTGTTTAGTTAGTTATAATAATATAATCTACGGTCCTAAGACCTTGGCCAGCTAAGGTTATCATCTATACTATTCACAAATTAAACAAACATTTCTAGTAATCGGTCACATTTTTCCGTAATTGATAATTTGCTTCCGTTCAATGTATTTTGTTAAGTTGTCTCAGACTAAAACACGGAGAGTTTCCACATTTCTTTATTGCTTTTAGTACAAAAAGAAAAAAAAACTGTTTTTTAAATTAAGCAGGTAAGTACCTACATTATTTTTTTATCTACTTCATGAAAAGTAGATAAAACATTATCTTTGAAAAATCCAGAGTATTATTTATTTTTGTTGACCTCATAATTTTGAGACTTCTATAATAAGTTACGTTTGGGATAGATGATTCGTTGAGAAACAGAGCAGCTATTCCGAAAAAAACTTGACTGCATAGACAAGCGATACGACAGATAAAATAACATGCAATTTATTGGCGAAACTAGAATAATTGTGATCGAGGCACCTATACCCTTTATAGGTATTGCGATTCAGCATAGAAACAGTCACGACGCAGAATCGAAACAGTCGTGCGCCGGAGTAACTATCTATCAGTGAACGTCAGTTGAAGCTATTGCTTGCATCGATGCAGTCGCATGTGAGTAGCCATGAAACATCCAAACAGTCGCGTGTTTGTATCGAAGCAGTTGCGGATTTGTCAATGCGATAAACAGCCAAAAGTAACAACGCAGCTGTGTTAGCGAAACGAGCTTCTGAATCGATGCAAAAATTCGTCATGGTGACCTCCAGAAGATTTAAAAATGTCTTTGACTGAGATCTGTTGTTAGCGTTTTCACACTGCGATATAATTTGCCTAGCTGTGCCGTACGGGCGTGATCGCCTGGACCAGCTGTGTTTGGGCAAGGCCTGTTCTTATTGAACTCCTTTTACGTGAACTGTGAAGCCAGCTGAGTCCAGGTGCGCTGAATTCCTATACCTTTACGGATTCTCGTTCTTTTCATTAACAAAATTTTCATTAACTAATAACCTAAAATATAGGTAAAAATTGCATGAGACTACCCATTAGGCCGTTTCTGGGAGACGTGTAAATTGGGCTCGTGAAACCTTTCTAAATGTCGTAATTTATGGCCAAATGGCTGCACTGTAACGCCAGGACCACGTTTCTATGGAGTTTGGGTTTCTCCTTTCAGCTTTTTACGACGAGTTTCGGCTGTGCGTTGTGTTTCAGTCAATCACCAGTAACGAAAGAATCTTTGATATCAATTTAAATAAAATTCTTCCGTTACTGAGTGACTGCGTTGTCATGTAGGTTCCTTTGGGAGTGAAAAAGAGCACTACGAGAGGACTTCCTGAAGTTCCTACGGTGGCAAAAGCAAGATTCTTATAAAATCAGTGCTTTTGAGCGCTTTTACCTGTTGTAGGAATTTTATGTGCACATACATAATTGAATCTATACATATAAAAAAAACCGGCCAAGTGCGAGTCGGACTCGCGCACCGAGGGTTCCGTACAAAATTGTAGGTAGGTAAAAGGTAAAAGTTGCGGTTTACGATTTATGACGTATTATAAAAAAACTACTAACTAGATCTCGTTCAAACCAATTTTCGTTGGAAGTTTACATGGTAATGTACATCATAATTTTTTTATAGTTTTACAATTATTCTCTTATTTTAGAAGTTACAGGGAGGAGACACACATTTTACCACTTTGGAAGTGTCTCTCGCAAACTATTAAGTTTAGAAAAAATTATATTAGAAACCTCAATATCATTTTTGAAGACCTATCCATAGATACCCCATACGTGTGGGTTTGATGAAAAAAAAATTCAAATTCTAAGTATGGGGACCCCCGATTTTTTTTGTTTTTTTTTTTCTATTTTTGTGTAAAAATCTTAATGCGGTGCACAGAATACATCTACCTACTTACCAAGTTTCAACAGCATAATTCTAATGGGATATGATTTAAATGGGACCAATCTGCAAGCATATCCTTTCAGATGAAACAAAAATTTTTCAAATCGGTTCATAATTGTCGGAGTTATGAGGTAACAAACATAAAAAAAAAAAAAAAACATACAACCGAATTGATAACCTCCTCCTTTTTGGGAAGTCGGTTAAAAATGAATTGCCGTTCGTTATTCTCGCTAAAACTCGAGAACGGCTGGGCTGATTTTCGTAATTCTTTTTTTGTTTAGTTCGCCTGAATACAGGGAAGGTTTAAAAGCAAAATGGGTAGGTAGGGTAGCCTGTTGACAGGAACGAAGCCGCGGGGTACAGCTAGTCTGGTATAATTTAGATCGACCAGCTAATAAACGTCATACGAAATAAATCGAATACACAAACCGATCCTCACGAAATATAGAAGACCGCCTCGTTCGCACAAACGATATTAATTTTTAAAAGAAAAATAATGTGAAGGTCTGAAGTGACACGAAGGCTGCGACTATTACTCAAGGTGTCATCTCGTTTCGGGCTAGGAAACGGGAGTGACGCTTGTTTTCCTCCTCCTTGAAGGGACTGGTGCAATTTAAGAGCAGTAGGTGAGCGTGTTTGTTTTACAAGATATTCTATATATACAATGTGATTGATCATAAATTGCGTTCCGTAAAATGGTTCCGCAAATTTTAAGTTTTTGTTTTTTTACTCTCGACCAAAAACTACAAAATATGGTGACAAATCTATAAAACCCTGGAAAGCCAATTAATAATTTTGAATAGCTATAATGAACGAATGAATCTCACAAATAACAATTTATGAAAAACGCCACTTCTTTGGAAATTAAGCGTCCGTCGTAATGTTCTTGAAACGTTTTTTAGTTTTTGAGGCAGTTTACTCGAAATAAATGTTTAGCACTTGACATAAAAAACCCCGAAAAAAAATTCTTTGTTTAATAAGCTTTCTAAAATAGTATAATAGTTCCCACTTACGAGTACAAGTTGCAAAAATAAACTATTTTTTTCCAGCAAGGAAGTATGTACTTCGAAGCTATTTATTAGGAGAAGAGCACACTTTTCGATGTACTCTTTGCTTATAACGGATTTTAATATCAGCATGTGATTATAGCTATTTGTCTCAAGGCAACTGTTTCAGGTCTATGTATCAACACAGTCAACTATCAACAACACTGTCAAAATGATCAAAAACTTAGTCTACTATCAACACCATCAGTGAGTGAGTGTTTGTCTTTCCATCAGGTGAGATTTGGGCCAAGAGTTTCCTCGTTTTGTAATTATTTAAAAAAAAACACAATACCAAAAACGTATCGAAAACAAATAAAAAAATAGAATACACACGTTATTTTTATACAGCCCTCATGGATTATGTTGTAAAATAGAAGGATTTTTTTTTAAATGTGTACTTTTAAAAAAATTGCTCCTTTTTTTTACTTGATGTTGTTTTGCTCTTGAGTCCAGTCTTGGTCAGAGATGACAGGGACAAAGTCTACGATGGAGCGAGCTTACCCAGAAGTAGCCTGTTCAATCTAACTTTGAATAAACTTAGAGGCATTGCCTGTGAAACTTTTATATTACAAAGGTTGAACTCAAAACTAAATGGATTTATTAACCAGTAGAAAAGCTATCTTCATAACGGACTCCCCGCTATTATCTTGGGCCAAACGCCTACCGACAAAACGAAGGTATCTCGCGTTGTCACTTCGATCGTACAAATTAACTGACGGAAATTTTATGACTAGAACACTTTTACGATTACATTTGAACGGTTTACCTTGGTATTTTTTCATTTAAATTGAGGAAAAGGCGGATTTTCTTTTATCGCCTGTAGTCACCGGGAATCGGGGAAAGTACCGGTACTTATAACCGTTTCATTGGTGTATTTTTACCCGACTGTTCCAGAAGCCAGGATATATTTTTCAATGTTGGCGATGATGGAATTGGTTTTTCTTTCTCAGTTGTCAGTATTGATTTTTAAAAATTCTAGGAATTGGGTACTTTTTCTTTCTTTCCTTTTTTTATAAAAAAACGTTGCCCCTCACTAGGAATTTCTCCTGTATTGTGGGTGCGTTTACAAACATACAAAGTCACATACACAAACAGCCAGTCCCGGAACAAGTATCTGTAGGTCATTTGTTCCGTGCGGGAATCGAACCCACGACACGGACGCAGCAGCCGATCGCTCAACCACTGCGCCAACCGTGCCGTCACTTAAAAGGCTACAAGTTAATAAATAAAGATAAAAAGGGTTATGCTCAGAATTGGCGTGATCGAATCCAAAATGAACAGTATCTCACTTGATGGTAAGCGATGATGTGGTCGAAGATGAAGTACGCTTACTTAGAGGTAACTTATTCACTCTTGACTTAAAGATTCCCAGGTTGTAGCTATCAGGAAACACAACCGCTGGGAATCCAATCCTTAGCTGTACACTATGAATGTGCTCCCAAAACAAGATATCCGTAGAAGTACCAAGGTTCTGATGTAGCCTGAAGAATAGCCAAACTTAAGTGGCACTGGGCAGGGCACATTGCTCGTAGAGCAGATATTCTATGGGGTCGAATGAATCTAGAGTGGCGACCGCGTATCAAAAGACGCAGCGTTGGAAGGCCTCCCACAGGGTGGTGGTCACACTTAGGACCTGTAAATATGGCAACACTTTGGTGAGACCAAGGTCTAGCAGTGAAAATTATTCGAAATGTTGATGATGATTAATATAATTTTCATGTTTTGATTGCAAAAGTTACTTAAGTTAAAGTCCTACCACACGTTGATCGTCTTGCCTTTAAAAATTTATTGTTAATGTAAATGATACGAAATTAAAAAATATTGTGACAACGCAATTTTTAGATACATTACAGCATATTATCTTGCAGTGGACAGGCCACATTGCTCGCAAAACGGATGGTCAATGAGGACGCACCACATATATTAGAACTGAATGAGACGAAATTCAAAAATTGTATAAAACGCACAGTCAAACAAGCATATTATAAACTAGGGGAATACATTGATGATAAAAATACTTAGCTCAATGCTGGTCCACTCCACAGCGACTAAAGTGCCCAAACTTTGATGAACATGTGAAAACATTGTTGGACCTGCTGAAGATTGTAAGACTATCTTTGCACCGTATTGACTCATTCTCTTTTGCATTGTAACGAATGTAACCATAATTTTGTAAACAATGACAATGAGTGAATGATGGTTTAAAAAAGTGTCCATGGAGTTTCTTGCACGTTCTTCTCCACAGGATCTACTCTTTGGAACGTGCAACTGCCGCGCTGGAGACGGGGTCGGTGGGTGTGTTATCTTGCAGAACAACCTGGTGCTCTTTTCACTGGCGCGGCAGGATTAGCTTCATCTATTTGACTGACAGACCTTGACTATTCAAAAGTGCCTGTAACTGGTCTATTTGAAATAAAGGATTTTGTATTTGATGAAAAGTTCTATAGTGGCGACAGCACACCGGAAGACGCAACGTTGGACGAGGTAGACCAATGACCTGGTGAGGGTCGCTGGTAGCCGATGGATGCGAGACTCCCAGGACCAGTGGTTGTGATGATACTTGGGGGAAGCCTACATCCGGCAGTGAACTTCTCTCGGCTGATATGATGATGAAGATCTGATTATCTCCACTTTCAAGGTTGTTGTTGTTTCCAAGACGCATCACTTTACAATATTGCAAGTTATAATCCATATCTGGTTTCAGACTACGCTATAATATATAGCATAGAGTATATACTTAGCCCATAGCACAACAATATCGTGCTCCATACATTGTCAATAATATATAGTGTGAACGTGTCCATATCAATGTATGGTATCAATGTATGGTATTATCAATATATGCTATTATAATATTATAGCGTAGTATGAATGCAGCTTCATACAAAAACTTAGAGATTCAAGGAATCAGCTAATTTCGGTATAGTAACTAATAACTCTATTCTTGGCCCAATTGATCTGAAATTCAAGACGCCAGTTGTCTATGGAAATGAAGCAATCTTCTTTAAATGAAACATTACCACGTCAATAAATCTATTGTATAAATCTTAACTTACACAAAATACTTAAATATTACTGCCAATTACGAATTTACAGGTTTTAATGAAGTTGAAAATAGAGATAGATGACACTTTAACGGTAATAGGCTAACTCAAACGAAATGCGAGAAAAGCAGTAGTTTACATTTTTGGTCTGATTACCCTAAAGCTGATGTTTATTGAACAAAAGGAAAAAACCGGCCAAGTGCGAGTCGGACTCGCACTAAAGGGTTCCGTACTATCAACATTAATTTGGTCATGATAATCACAATAGAAATACACAATCTATGAAAATATCAACAGTCTACCTGTTACGTTTCTTGAGATACAACCCGTTAACAGACAGACGAACGGACGTACAGGAGGCTTTGTAATAGGGTTCCATTGGCTACCTCTTGGGTACGGAACTACAACTTCTATTTTTTCAGTGGTTACACTCCCGTGAAGTTTCCTAAAAGAAATGCTGTCCATTTTCTATTATGAGATTGTGATTTGTTTTTTTTCGGCAATATTCATGCCGTACGTAAGCAATAGCAAAATCTCCAGAATAAAGATGACCTCTAACAAATAAACAAAAATTTCGACGTCTTTTTGATATTAATTCAGACAATTTAAAATAGCGAGCATGAAAAAGTACCCAGTCCAACAGTCTTCATCAATCAATACTTAAATCGTATTACAAATTAGTGAGCCCCAGTTCAGTATCCTGAACGAGAGAACTGGCTACTTTATACTTTTCGCTGACAGATCTCATTTGCAATTCAATGGGATAAAGGCTGTTTCTCGTATTTATCGGATCCGTTAGATATTTTTGTTCTATTGACCCAGTATTTGTATGCGGAAGTGTGCACGTTTAGGAAAATGGTCCTTTGTGAGAGATATATTATCAGAGTTCACTGAAGGATCAACCCTTACATATCATTTCAAAAAAATCCAGTGCTTTTTTTGTACACTTTATAATAAAAAAGAAACTAGGATGTTATTTACTTATTTAAACTTTATGCACAACAATGGTACATGGGCGGACTTAATGCAACATTGCATTCTCTACCCGTCAATCTTTGGGTTAAAAAGACTACACCGTGGTGGTTGTATGGTTATTATTGATAATTAATAGAAAAAAAGAAAGAATGAAAATACATTTATTTCGCCAGAGTTGACGCACATACACAAAATTAAACAAAAAATAAAAGTAAAAGTAAAAAACAAATTACAAACTAAATACCACCTATTATATTCTATTTAAGGCAAACAAAGCCGATGAGTCAAGACCATGCATATTTTCATCTCTGGTCACACCATAGACAAAACAGAAAACAGTTCAACATTTGTCTATGGCGTGACGTCTGGCACCGACAAATTGACAGGTGACAAAAAAGTACTCTGTGGTGACAACATAACAAAAGTTATTAAACAAAGAGTGAGGTAACAAATATAATTTAAAAAATGAAATTGTGCGTCGCATCCGAGCGTAAATCGGTCATTGCTCAGCATATGCCGCGACTCTGGAGAAGTCCCACAGTCAACAGCGCTGGTTTTCAGCAATAACCGTTTGACCGTTTTGGCGTTTAGGCGTCCCCCCGTGTGCATGAACACAAATAAATAACCCAATACACGTAAGTACATACATCATTTTATAAATTACATCACTAACAATTTAAATAATACTTTGATTTAATTATTTCACTAATAATCACAATAACAATTACCTAAATATTCTGATAAATGGTTTATGAACCCTCCACAAACTTACACATAATCAACATTAAATAAACATTACGTAAATTGTCCTCAATACATGATATTAAACTATAAAATCCAATTCTTGTTATTATTATTTTTCTTTTTTTCTTTTTCAGGATACGTTTTTTACATTTTGATGGTAGACAATATTCACCATCACTTGCACCGTAGGATTATGGCGGCCATTTGCAAAATTGGCTTGGCAACAGTGCAACAGCAAATCGCGTTGGACCGTTCATCACATGCACTCAGTGAAGAAAAACAAAACTATATGTGCAATCAATATGAGACGAAGAGTTACACCGAAATCATAAGGTGTCACATGCTGAATGAGTCCCAGGTCGATCGAGAAAAATAATTCAGGGACTCGTCGCCTTCCAAAATTCAATGCATAGCAAATGCATAGCACATGACCCCCTGACCAGTTCTACTATTTCAAATTATTATCAATAATTTTGTTAGTATTTGTATGCCTTCTGACGGAACATTGTTGGGACTATATAGTTACATTTTTTTATAACATCTTTTACCATACCATTGAAATTTGAATTTGTGTACATCGTCTGCCTAGCCTTTTCCCAACTATATTGGGGTCGGCTTCCATTCAAACTGGATTCAGCTGAATACCAGTATTTTACGTGGAGCGGCTGCCTACCAGACCTCCACTACCCATTAACTGGATAACACTGTACTCCTTGGCAAGACTGGTGTCAGAGATTTTCTGGCTTCTGACTATATTGGGGTCGGCTTCCAGTCAAACCGGATTCAGTTGAATACCAGTATTTTACGTGGAGCGGCTGCCTACCAGACCTCCACTATGCATTAACTGGGTACCACGGTACTCCTTGGCAAGACTGGTGTCAGACATTTTCTGGCTTCTGACTATCCGTAACGACTGCCAAAGATCTCCGAATGACAGCCGGGATCAACAGCTTAACGTGCTTTCCGAGGCACGGAGGAAACTGTGTGTAAAGATGGTCACCCATCCACAGACCAACCTCGGCAAGCGTTGCTAAACCTTGAAGATTGACCTGTGCGGCTGTTAATATTAAGCCACGAGCTCCACTTTGAATTTGTGTATAACAATCAAATAATAAAAAAAACTAAATCGAATCTTTTCGGTACCAATAACAATATACAAAAAATATATTTAATACTAATAAAAATACATTTATATGCTAAAATATTAAACGAATAATTATGATGTTTTTTAATATTCTTTCTGATTAAGAGAACTTACAATAATTCTGACGAGACCAAACTACGAATGGCAGGCTTTTAAGGACCTAGTATTTTCGAATTTTACGATTAAAAGAAAAAAAGTAAAAAGAAAATAAAAAGAAGAAGAAGTGAGAAGTATATAATAAATAATAATAATGAAAAAATAAAAGAAAATTTTGACTCAGCCTTTTTGATGTCAAGGGGTAGCATATCCTAGAGTTTAATGGTAACATAATAGTTAGACAAGAAGGTACGGTGAAGAGGAATAAATAGAATTAAGTTTTTGGACACTTGTTGGTTATGATTGATAGAACTTACCAACATTTTAAAATATAACTTTACATTTTATTATATATATTTGATGTTGTGCAAAAAGAATATCACACTACATTTAAGACAAAAACCATAAACGTAACGGGTACCTCTGCTTGTTTCAACCAATGGGCTACTGCAGGTATATATAAAAGTAGAGCGAGATTATACGAGTTATATGGTTTAAAAAAATACAGGTTTGATATCCCTTTTTTAGAGTACGTAAAAAAATATTCTAAATTGTATAAAAAGATTTGCGTTATTGCTAAATCCAAATTTTTAAGTGAGAAAATTAAAAATTCTAATAATAAAGTAAAAGCCACGTGGCAAATCATTAACAATGAAACAGGCAAATCGGTTAAACGAGACAATCAGTTAGAGATTGTAGTCGACAACAAATTAATTAGTGAAGCTGCTGACGTAGCTCAGGCATTTAATGAGTTTTTTTCCAATATTCCTATAACTACAACTCGCTCCTTGAATTCGTCACCTTCTAAAGCTGAAAGCCTTTTGCAAAGTAATGTGCCTAAGTGTAATCAATTATTTCGTTTTGAGCACGTAACGCCTCGTGATGTAGTTGACGTATTCAATACACTGAAAGCTAAAAACACAGGTGATTTCTGGGGCATTTCCATTAAACTCCTGAGTAATATAATATACATAGTAGCCCCTATCTTGCTATAACGTTTAATAAATGCGTTGATTTAGGAACTTTTCCTGATCTCATGAAGAGTAGTAAAGTTATACCTTTATTTAAATCAGGACATAAAAATGACATAGGCAACTTCCGGCCTATCTCCATCTTACCTGCATTTAGTAAAATATTTGAAAAGTTAATACTCAAGCAGTTGTTAGACTACTTCATAATGAACAGTATGGCTTTACAAAAGGTCGTTCGACAACAGATGCGGGTGTCGCTCTCCTGAAACATATATTTAACGCATGGGAGAACTCGCAAAACGCAATCGGAGTTTTCTGTGATCTCTCTAAAGCATTTGATTGCGTACACCATGACACACTTTTACGTAAACTGCGTCATTACGGTCTCCAAAGCGAAGCTCTTAACGTAATTGATTCATATTTACATGATAGGTTCCAATGTGTTGATGTAAATGGTGTAAAATCTTCCGGGCTGCCAGTGCAATTAGGTGTGCCTCAAGGCTCAATACTGGGTCCATTCTTGTTTCTGGTTTACATAAACGATTTACCATTTTTCTTAAAGGGTATCTGCGACGTAGTATTATTTGCGGATGATACCTCTCTTATCTTCAAAGTAGATAGGAATAGACAAGATTTCGATAACGTAAACAACGTTCTTTCAATGGTTACGGATTGGTTTACGTCGAATAATTTAGTTCTAAATGCTAAAAAAACGAAATGTATAAAGTTTGCCTTGCCAAATGTTAGAAATTTAGGTCCTAATGTAATCATAAGTGACGAGGTGCTTGAAACTGTGGACACGGCAGTATTTTTGGGCATAACTGTTGATTCCAAACTACAATGGGGCCCACATATATCAAGCCTGTCGGGAAGGCTCAGCTCTGCCGCATACGCCGTTAGGAAAGTTAGACAATTTACTGACGTTGATACAGCTAGGTTAGTCTATTTTAGTTATTTCCATAGTGTTATGTCCTACGGTATTTTATTGTGGGGAAAAGCTGCTGATATACAAAATATATTTGTCTTACAAAAACGTGCTGTGCGAGCAATATATCAGCTAGGGTCAAAAGCTTCATTAAGAGAAATTTTCAAAGAGATTGGAATTCTCACGGTTGCATCTCAATTTATTTTTGCAAACATTTTATATATTAGGCAAAACATACATTTATACAGTAAAACGAGCGACATCCACAACTTTAACACCAGAAACAAGCACAAGCTACATGCTCCTTCACACCGACTTCGTAAGGTCCATGATTCATTTGTGGGGCTCGGTATCCGTTTATACAATAGACTTCCAATTTCTTATCTTGATCTGCCTTTTAACTCATTTAAAGAAAAAGTAAAATCTAACCTCTGTTCCAAGGCATACTATTCTATTAATGATTATTTAGACGATAAGAATAGTTGGTCGCTGTGTTGAACGCAAGACAAATTATCCTTGTGTATAAGCAGATAGTATAGTAGTTTTATGACAGGTTATATGTGTTCATATAATTTTTTATTTTATTTTATTTTATTTGTTCTTTTATTTTCTTTTTTTTATTTATTTGTCTGACTATGTAGGTAATTTTTTTATACTTATTTAAATCTACATACGTCAACACGTGTGTATTTTGTTTTAGTGTCATAGTGCTAGTAGCTAACAAGTGATAAATAATGTATATATTTATTTTTGTGTCATGTAAATTTTAGAAGGAATTTTGAATTTTTGGATTACTTTGCATATTAATTATTGTAAAATTCTAGTTCCTAAAACGTAACAGACAGTTGTGTTGCTGGGGAGTTTGTTGGCCACTTCTTCTCCACAGCTAAAACACTAGGAAGTGGTGACGGGCGGGCGTTTTGGGGGACTGTCTTTTGTAAAACATGACGTTCAAAAAGTGCTGGCCCTCAGCCTAATTTGAATAAATGACTTTTGAATTTTGAATACTTTATATTATTTCTGTTTCCTGTCGAGACTAGTTCAGTTTTGAGTGGGCATTGGCCATTCTTCCTATTCCGATTTTTGGTAACTTATGATTTTAATAACACTGAACAACTGATTTTATTTCTTCATAATTTCGTGTTTGTACTTATGTAAGTGAATTTTATTTGTATTTGACTTTCACCCCCTGAAATTCGCTATGAATCAAAAGACTTGCTGTAACTAGTTTATGCCTGAATGTTTCTAGTGTTTTTTTATATCTCGGCCAGTATTTTTTTGTTTTTAATTTGAAATATAGACTATAATTTATTGTTGGGTTCTATTTAAAGACCAAGAGAACTATGAATGAGAAGGAACTTCAGCTTTAAGCAAAGTGACATGCTATTAGCGAAAATGAAACTATGAAAAATCGTAATGTTTGAAATTTCTATTTCATAAATATTCAGACGAACTTTGGAGAACTTTTTGCCTCCTATAGAATGTTTTTGTGTCCCTATCTATAGCTATATATAGTATAGCTATCTTACTTGTATTTGGGTTAGTCTATACTTTTTGTGTATTTTACTTAAATTTATGTCTGTTTTACTTAAATCATTTCAATAAACTAATTGAAATGGTACCTATATCAAAAAGTTTTTTGATTATAGTCACCGATTGGTAAACAATCATAGGCACATAAACTTCATTAATAACAAAAAAGGGTCAAAAACGCATTTTAACATTCCTGAAATTTTACCCAATAGATAAATATATATAAAAAACTCGCCATAAGCAAAGCCGTTACATTAAATTATTATTTAGTCACTACAATAAAATTGTCGATCATTTTCTCATACAAGAAGTAAGAGTACCAAAAGGTCCAAAACAGTAATAAATCACACTTAATTCACCCAGAACCGTCATTACCACAAAAAAGAAACTCCAATTGAGTAATAATCCTATTGCATCAGTCGCATGCAGGACGGCACAGTCCATTTTATCAAACCACAATCTAAATGGACGTATTCGGGCACGCCCGTATATTATTCAAGTGACGTTTTTGCGAAATAACGTGATGAAAGCTTTAAATCCTCTTCCATTAAGCACTTATTGTGTGGGTGATCCCGCCGCTCTTAACGAAATCATTTTTTCATGATTAAACATCCCCCTTTTGAAGTGAATTGTATGGGTAGGCCGATTAAAAATTCGATGTTCAGCAATTTGTAAATCCTTTTGAATTGCTCATTTTGGCGGTAGGTTGCTGGATTATGGTTGCTCGCAGATTTATCCTGTGAAGTCTGGGCATACGTTGTCGCTCGATTGTGACTCATTATTGGGAATACTACTGCCCCAATCTAGAGTGGGCGCCAGATAAATGTGCAGTAAATTTCATTGACCGCGATATTACATTTATTGACTTCCTTAATATCAAAACGGAAATCTATGTAACTTCTAACCAAATGCGAAAGTTTGGATGTTGTAAACGGATGTAGTTGAAATTTGAAACAGAGATAGATCTGGAAAAGCACATACGCTACTTTTCTTCCCGGGAATATGTTCCCTAGGGATCACACGGGCGAAGTCGTTAGCAGAAGCTGGTACAGACTTAAATCTGTCCTGAATTGACTTCTATCGTGATCCTTTACGTTCTTTTGTAATGGAAACTGTAAATTTTTGTTCAGGTAAATTCGAAGGGATGTTAGGTGTGTCAATGAACTTTATTGCTAGTTCTAGTATCTGGAAGCTGTACTGTTCTCCACTCCAGTAAATTCTTATTAATTAATTTGTAAAAAATCGAAAATACTTACAAAACTTCGTATCAAGCTGTTCATAACAGTTAACTCTGCCAATAAAATCTTTGCGACAAGTGGACACACCTGCGCGTAACATAAAATTAAAGGCAAAAAATAAGGGAAAATTGCATGTTTCAACATATATGTAAGGGCGGGTTGTTTCAACTACACTTAACGCACGCGTAAACGTTAAAAATGGTGCTAACTATCGTCAAATCAAAAAATTGAGTTGTTTCACAAAATGTCAGCGTTAACGCACGTAAAATATAACGTTTACGTTAACAGATGGTCTGACGTAACTTTAGTTGCGTCAAATAGAACAATATTGTGAAAATTCTTTTGAATTCCTCAATACCAGTTCTTCCGATGACACAAATAAGTGGTGGAATGCAAAAAAAGCTATTTAGGTAGGACCCGTGTCAATAACTTAGCCATTGGGATGAGCAGGAATTTATACCAGAATGTTTTGAAACAACGCTTCTAATTTAACGAACGTCAAACATCGTCCGTAATCGTAACTTTTTGACGTACGTATGTTACGTTAACCAACTGTTTGATACAACCCGCCCTAAGTGTTTCATTGTACCAATTTCAGCCTGGAACTCTTATCTACAGCTCATATGTGCAGATCTACACGGAATTCGTAATTAATACAACTTTCAACGACATTTCAGTAAAGAGAACTAGTTGAACCAGTACGCTCGTTTAGCAGTTCTTATTCCAAGTACTGTTCAAAGTACGAATGTGACGTATGATCGGTGTTTTAAGTACGAAGTTTTGTAGTATTGTGAATATTTGGCACGGAGTAGGTAGAACAATGAAGTGCTTTAATTGTGTAATAAAATGGTAAGAACTTTGTGTTTTAACACGCTTTGATGCGAGATGCAAATAAGCCGTCGTTGCAACAAGCGACAGGAAAAATTACTGATGAGGTGCACATACTGAATTATAGACTGATAACTTTTATTTTTATCATCAGTAAGCAGGTCGATATGTAGCTCAAAAGGTGGTTTTAAAACTACACCATCAGGAAATTTCCGATCCCATTACTTAATGTACAGCGTGTTCCGGGGACATATTATTTAAGGGCGTTTTTACAAAAAAAAAAAATACTTTAAAAAAAGACCTGGAAACACGACTTATAACTAAGAAAAATCTTCTCTCTTTATAATCTTATCTCATGTTCTATTATATAAAAATCACGTGTCTCAAAAAAACTCCTTCGAAACGGCTTGATTGATTTTTATCTTTTTTTTTTGTGTACATTGAGTAGGTCTGAGAATGGGTCGTAGGGTACTTGTAGCTGTCTGGGTAAATAAACAAAGTTATAGATTTTTGGCTCAAGAGAGAGAGAAGACCTTGATGCCAACTTAACACTCCATTAGAAATCCAATCTGTGTAAAATGCACCGCGGATGTCCGTGTAACAAACCGATTTGTTTTAGTATTGATGGTGGGAAGGAAGCGAGCCGCGCTTTAACGGAGTTGTTTATCGTTAAATGAATCGATATGTTTTGGTTTATGTGAATTTTGGTATGCAAATATTGTTCCTGTAGAAGATTATGGGGAACTTTAATGTGAGTAAAGAGGAGCTCGTGGCTTAATAATAACAGCCACACAGATCGATCTTCAAGGTTAAGCAACGCTTGCCGAGGTTGGTCTGTGGATGGGTGACCATCTTTACATACCGAGTTTCCTCCGTGTCTCGGAAAGCACGTTAAGCTGTTGGTCCCGGCTGTCATTTGGAGATATTTGGTTGTCGTTACGGATAGTCAGAAGCAAGAAAATCTGACACCAGTCTTGCCAAGGAGTACCGTTACTACCCAGTTAATGGGTTGTGGAGGTGTGGTAGGCAGCCGCTCCTCGTGAAACACTGGTATAAAGTTGAATCCGGTTTGACTGGAAGCCGACCCCAATGTAGTTGGGAAAAGGCTAGACAGATGATGATAATGTGAGTAAAGCTGCGAGAAAGGATTGAATTAAGCAAGAATGGATAAATGTCACTCTTCCTTAAGTGAAAATGACTGAACGAATGTTGATGCAGCAGCACAGTGTTATAGTATCAGAATAACACATAAGCTGCAATTTGTTAATGAGGGAGGGAAGTACCTACTAAAATTCCACAAGAGAAAAGTTGCGTGTGACAGCTAGTAATACCTATACATATTTCTCAGTAATTAAAACAAGAGATAGAAACAAGGAATTTATATTTCTTCAACGCGAAACAAAGCAGTCCCTTTCCTCGTAGGAGCTGAATAGACAGTCGCCAAGCGCAGTACATTGTTACAAACAATAATAATTCTTACGTGTAAATAACAAGCTAGCTTATCTAAATAATAAGTAAAGGGTCTGTTTGTTTGTCTTTTCAACCATCGTGATAAAACTCCTGCTGAAATAATTATGGTCACAACATAGCAGAGATTTTGGGAAGGTACTTCGTTATCGTTGTAATTATTTATTTGCACACTTTTAATCGTATTTCGGGCCCACGACTCATAAAACACTCCTTTCTCCCCAGACAGATTATACGCTAAAGGATTCCTACACAAAAAAACCCGGTCAAGTGCGAGTCGGCCTTGATAACTATCGTCTACTCGTTTACATAACAATAAATTACGATTGTTATTTGTTCAAATATTGGAAAATAAAAGTATTATCAATAAGCTCAAAAGTGCTTATTTTAAGTGTCAGTCGCAATTTGTAAAAAAATGTATGGAAATATGTCATTGTGACGACGCTTGGGGGAGGCGTACGTCCAGGGGGGCTACTCTCTAAGCCCGAAGTCCATAGTTTCGGGCTTAGTTGCAGGCGCATTCTACTTCATATCACCTAATCACTAATAATTAATGACAAAACGATTTGTCAGTAACTGTGAAATCGTATTGTTATTCATTCTTAAGAGCGTAGACGGGCTGCATTTTTCCATACAAATGTATTCCCCTTAGAATAATAACGCATAGAAGCCGCGTCTAGAACAAAACCCGAGCAAAATCGTGTGTCCACTTCACTTTCTTTGTGTGCGTGAGCCGAATGTGTCTACGTTCCTCTAACGCACACAGATATAACTTTCAGTGATACCATTACCAAGCCGTTACCCACAAAATATGGGAAGACGCATTACTATTTTGCTATCAAGGCAAGTATTTTATGTTTTTGGGAACTGGAAAAGGTAAACAGGATTTTTTATGTAATATGACATATTTTTTCGGAAGGTTTAATTCAATTTATTTAAAAATAAAAGGAAATAAATCGCATAAAGAATGAGATATTGTTCAATGCGTTTAGAATGCTTGATGGGTTATAATTATAATCAATGTTAAAACATCGGGTTTGATATGAATTAACAGCAAGTATTGTATTTTAAAATTACAAAAATGACAAACATGAATGAAAGCAATGTGGGTATTTTTTTCCTCACAAATAGCAACACTGTGTTATGACAAGTTAGGTTATTAGAATTTTGTTTTATTTATCGATTTACGTAAAAATAGTGCATAGAATGTGAGTACTTATTTGTGAAATGTTATTTTATCACATTTTTTTTGTTTTCCTGATGTGCTATAATATCCTTTCACGCAACAAACTGTAATTTTCAATTATTTACTCGCGAGCTGTGTTCGACGGAACGCGACCTTGAGTACTGATGGCTAAGTTTGACGGATTGACGGATTAGGCTAAGTTTAAGTTGCCTCACTTTTTGCACTCGTACTAGGTTTCTATGCGTTATTATTCTAAGGTATTCCCCTATTTTCTCCCTGGAAAATGCCTCTAGAGTAATCGTTTTTATTTATAAAAATCAAGGTCTATTGAAGGCATGCCCCTGTCATTTTTTTTTTTCAAAAAAATTAATACAAACATAAATATAACCTTCCAAAAACCTAAAAAAATGCCCCATTTTTACCTACGTAATCAGACGCCTACCAAAGAAATCTGAAAAGTTTTTAAGATAAAAACAAGTAATAGGGGCATAGATCTATTCTTCCTTTAAATTTTGATACCAAATATAATTTAATCGGCCTAGGTTTCGAGGAGAAAACAGGGGAATACGAAACGTCGATCGGTCATGGTTTTTTGTAGGTAAAATCGTTCTGAGCTGCAGTTGTCCCTATCGCACTGTACGGGGGGAGACGAGAGGTGAGGGAGGGTTAGACTAATACGTACACAATTAGGGAAGTGACTAGTGTCGAAGTTTTTATCGATATCATAGTGATGTCAGTCGATATCGACGTTTATCCTATACTGATTTACTGAACAGTTAAATATGATGCTAATTATGTTTTACTTTTTAAGAGACACCGAAGTAACAATTCAATGACATTTTTACGGTTTACAATTAAATATTATTTGAAATGAACTTTAGCGAAGTGTCTCTTGCAAAAATACAAACCGTAACTATATAATACGTGCCTCAAGTTCGCACTCTATTGTTTAGTGTAATATTCTGCTTTTGACATGACATTATTTACTGTAAATCATAAAATTTATATCTATATAATTATTATATTAAAGGAAGTCGAAAATCGTGTTAGTTACACTATTTATAACTCAAGAACGGATGAACCGATTTTTATATTTTTTGCGTGTTTGGATTAGCCGTCGTCCGGACTAGGATTATAAGTTTTTTTTTTAATTATTTTTTTAGGTAGTTAGGGTAGTTAGTAAGTTGACGGGAACGAAGCTGCGGGCAAAAGCTAGTTCTTAATATTTATGCCAAAGAAGCAGTAGAGGTGCTTGTGGGATTTTAAATAATACAAAATTTATATAATAATTAATAATTACGTACATTTAAAAAAAGCCAAAAAGCTTTTATTGCTATCGATAAACAACCCGCACTTGACTACGGATCCAGTTATTTTGAAAATTCAATTACTGCTTCATCTTCTTCCTCTTTTCCGTAGTTTGTCGCAGGAGTGCCTTTGAATTGCGAATATAACAAAGATCTTAATAAACCCACAACTGATGTTTTTTTACGCAGTTTACATAATTACAAAAAAAAAATGTATATAAGTAGTTTAGACTATATGGCGTTGTGTGAAATGTCCAAGGATATTATTATATTTATATTATTATTATATTATATTAATTTGCCGCCGTGATACACTTGCGCCCCTCTATTGCCCACAATTCATTACCACTCTGGCCAATCGTGCTACGTTGAAGTTCTTCAGCACTCTTTTTCGATAGTTCTAGCCCAGAAACAAATGTTTTTTTTCTTTTCCTCAAATATTTCTGATTGCATATCAGGCTCTAATTCTAGTCGACCGTAATTTTTGTCAGGTCCAGTAATTTTTCGTTTTTTACATGATCTATCGTCGACGATTCTCTTTCGGCATTGTTCATTATAGGCATACTTTTGATCGCCTTTGTCTTTCAATGAACTTCTTTATTTATTTATGTATTTAACAATTTATGTACACACACACACAAGTAGATAACAAAAAAAAAGGAGACAGAAAATATGTACAAAGGTGATGCTTATTTCTAATGAAATCTCTTCCAGCATACCTGCGAAAGGACAGCCAATTAAAAGAGATGTAGACACGTGTGTAAAAATAAAAAATAATAAAATAAAACTATAAATATAACATACAATACATAAATATTACAAAAAAAAATATGACGCTAATATATACTAAATAATATTTCTCTTCTTCTATTTTTCTTTTTTTTCTTTGTGTACCTATTTGCCAGGGCCGCCTGTCAATAAACATTCACGCCTGTCAAATAAAATCCAGGGTTGCACCCTGGATTTTATTTGACAGGCGTGAATTTACACTAAATAATATATACTAAATAATATTTCTCTTCTTCTATTTTTCTTTTTTTTCTTTGTGTACCTATTTGCCAGGGCCGCCTGTCAATAAACATTCACGCCTGTCAAATAAAATCCAAATCCAGGGTGCAACCCTGATTTTATTTGACAGGCGTGAATGTATAGCGGTGGTTCCGTGATAGAGCCGTACCAAAGCATCGTGCTTGGACCTCTGGCCGTGTAATTGACACGTTTACCTCCAATAAATATTATTTTAAATGTTTTTTTTTTTATGTTTGGAAACAAAGCGCCGGGCAAGGACCGGGGTAGAATCACGCCATGCCATTGAAAATCGATCACGCCCCTTTGACCATAATACTATATGAAAATTAAATTACTTAGATGGTACTGTACACGGTGTAAAATGAATCTTCCGTTTTATACGTAAATGGTGTCTTTTTCTCTTAGCATTCAAGAATAGACTATTATTCCCTTTTCTTCTACCCATTATTAAAGAAAAAGGGTTTACCTGAAACAAAAATTATTACAGTATGATTATAATTATTATTAAATTGACATTTTATCAAACAAAATTCAATTATTTTAAATATTTTGTCGATTTGAAGGGGGTAAATAACGATGAATTATAAAATTTATTTACAATTAAAATAATACTCACGATTTTTCTACAGTCGTAGACAAATACTTATTCAAATCCAGCACAATCCGAGTCAAAACAGTGAAGCAAAGAATCAAGTCCGTAAAAGTCCGCAAATGTCTAATAAGTAAGTATGGCGCGAGACGGGCGCGCGGGCGCGCGGCAGGTGCGCGCTACTGAGCTACGCACACAAGTACAGACTATTCACTCACACATTGACACCGCCCGTTTGCTAGGGCGCAGCGCGACGGCAATAGTTTCTCCAAATACCTATTTTTCAATTCTCGCGCAGCCCGTCTACGCTCTTAAGGCTTGACCGCACTTGGCGACACTGCGCGGCAGCGGAACGACGCGACACGCAACGGCAAAATATTCTTTGTAAGAAATTGTATGAGGTTTAACGCACTACGCAGCAGCGTGCGACGCGCCGCGACACTTCAAGTGCGAACGTCGTTACGTGTCGCGTCGTTCCGCTGCCACGAGTTCGGGTTCAGGACTAATCGTACGTCCTTGGGTGATACGAAGTAGAATACGCCCGCAACTAAGCCCGAAACTACGGACTTTGGGCTTAGAGAGTATCCCCCCAGGAGTGGCAGTCTTTCAGCTGAAATGATGATGATGATGATGATATATGGAAATAGAGGTTTTTTTTGACAGATTACGACTGAAATACGAAAGCAAACATTGCTTAAAAAATACTAAAATTTCGTTTGTACTCTTCGTTATTATTTTTCTTTCGAAACCAATTGGCCATGAAGAATTTTCGATTCTTGGTTTAAATGCATGCCGCATTTAAACCAATCAAATTTATTTCAACACTCATCCCAAAACTCTATTGTAGGAAATGTACTTTTTGACGTCATGCTTGTCAAACATGGTGTCAGTTTTTCTAAAGGGACTCTCGAAATTTGCCTTTCTTTAAAGCAGCGATCTTGGAAAAACTATACCTGTCAAATTTGGCGAGAATAAGTTTATTCATGACATTTCACTATGAAACGCTACCCGCTTCAACAACGCGTAGAAATTGTAAAAAATTATCACCAAACATTAAATTTATTGGAATTCAAGTTCGAGGCCTCCGTCATCTCACGTGGTGGTGACATCAACTGGCCATCGAGATCATGACTGTGATCTAAAACCACTCGATTACTTTCTGTGGGGCTACGTGATATCTCGAGTCTATGCTGACAAACTACAGACAATCGCGGCTCTAAAACCTTCTTCATGACATAGAGCCCCATTTATGCGAAATGTCGTCGAAAATTGCTCCACTCAAACACCACCTTCAGCGGAGCCGCGGCGGTTATGTGCCCGACCCAGAAAATGACCATGTCACGTTGTACTGGGATCGGTCTATCATCACTGACAGGACTATTGTTGCCAATAAGCCTGACATAGTGGTGATAGACCGATTAGCGCGCCGCACAATGATTATCGATGTTACCATCCCACATGACGAGAATCTCGTGAAAGCTGAGAAAGAGAAACAGATTAAATATCTCGACTTAGCTGTGGAATGTGGACACTGCTGTCCTTGTGCCGATTGTCGTTACGGCTAATGGCCAAAAGCTTCGAAGCTGGGGTTACGCAGTTGGGTAAAGGGCCTGATACAGAAGGCAGTACTCCTCGATACGGCTCGTATTGTGAGGAGGTTCCTTTCTCTGGAGCCTTAACCACCGGTAGCTTGGACCCTGCTCCCGACACCGGCGGACTACTACTTTTTATATTTTTAAATGATTTTTTTTTACTTGTTTTTTTAAGAAATATTTAAATATAAATAAATATATGTAGGTTAAGACAAATGAATAAAGCCTAACACTAATCTACACTAATTATAGTAATCTATCTATCTATCTATACTATATAAAAAGCAGAAGAGTTTGTTTGTTTGTTTGGTTGAACGCGCTAATCTCAGGAACTACTGGTCCGATTTGAAAAATTCTTTCAGTGTTAGATAGCCCATTTATCGAGGAAGGTTATAGGCTATATATCATCACGTTAAGACAAAAAGGAGCGGAGCAGTAATGGAAAATGTGAGGCAGACGAAGTTGCGCGGGTCATCTAGTAATATTATAAAGCTGAAGAGTTTGTTTGTTTGAACGCGTTAATCTCAGGAAGTACTGGTCCGATTTGAAAAATTGTTACAGTATTAGATAGCCCATTTATTGAGGAAGGCTATAGGCTATATATCATTACGCTGAGACAAATAGGAGCGGAGCATTGATGCAAAATGTGACGCAGACGAAGTTCGCAACTAGTTAAACATAAGCAGAGTCCCTGTGTAGTACCAGTTTTGCTATTTGAAATGGACCATGTAGTTACTAGCTTCAGCGAAACACTATTATAGTGTATTTTTATACCGCGTATATCTGACATCGACGCACAAACGATTTCCATGGGTCTAGGGCATGATTCTGGACACCCTAGACTTAGAATTTTTCGTCGGCTTTTCTCTAATTTTTTTTCAAGGGTGTTTTTACTTTAGACTGCTCCCAATGAGATTTTTAATAAAAAATGATTAATTTATCTACTTTCACTAAAAAGAGCAATGAATAAAAACAGCTGAGCTGATACCTATTTGTGGTACCTACTCTTGAGAGTACTCAAAATGAGAAAAGAACCGACGAAAAATTCCAACACTGGGGTGTCCAGAATCATGCCCTGCTAGTCTATTCTGTAAATAACCATTTCGATATCGACTTCACCTGAGTGACTAAGCGTATAAAGTGAACTTTATTTCACACGTCATAAGGTCTTATATTTATACGAATTTGAAACTCACCTCGGATTCCGCTGTCGAGACACGAAAATGTTGTTACAGAATAGCACTGCTGGACCCATGGAAATCGTTTGTGCGTCGATGTCAGATACACGCGTTATACCGTTAATTTTATTCTGTATCCATAATGAAAAAAAAAAACCTATGCTTGTTACAAGAATTTTTATTCAGCAACATTAAATCTGTCATAGCTAGGATTGTATATTTAATAGTTTTACAAATTTATAGTCTTCGCAATTTAACAAAAAAATGGATCCCTGTCATGTATTATACTTAGTTTTTAATGTTAGGTATTTTTTTTTTATACTTTGTCTGGAAATTTAATTCAGTCAAAACAGACATTGGTTTCCTGTCTTAAATTAGATTTTAAAACAGTGTTGGCTCACTGAAATACACAGTAGTTATACGTTTTTCTGGTGAAGATCAGCTTGTCTTTTATTTCAAGAAGACTCCTGATTCGGGTTCAGAGCTTCAGATGCTGCGATTCTACGTTGTTTTACTTTACTTTTAAGTTTATTTATGTCTTCCGCATATTCTTCATTTTTTAATTGTAAGAGCTGTATTTCCTGTACTAGGTATTCGCTCGATGATTTTAGCGCATCAACGTCTTCTCTAATTTCATTCCGTAGGAATAGTGTCATGTTTTCGATTCGCTCGCGCATGCCCTTCGATATAACGGTTATTTCTCGACGGCATTCAGCCAGATCTTTTTTGAAGTACAAGCTTGTTTCTTGAATGAGTCCCTGAAATAATTTTAAATGGTACTTATACAACGTGTTACAGAATGAATGCAAAACCTGTTAAGGGGTAATTACCATACCATACCATAGTATTTATAATTTTGCACAACTTTTACCATGAGTTCAACACTGAAACTGCGAATTTCCTTTATTCTACTACGCGATGTGTAATAAAAGCTGGTTTATTTGGCCAAAAAGCAAATAAAAATATGTTTTTTTTTATATTTTTACCGTCAAAACTTATTTTTATTATAATATAAATTTAATACACATATCATAAAACCACACCTTAAACACACCATGTGAACTCAAAGTAAAGGGTAGGTTCTAATCTGCGGGGCTAGCACGAATATTTTGACGTAAAGTAACGTTAACTTAAGAGAATTTTGAATGTGGAAACTACAACCCCATAGTATTTTGATTTAATTTTATGGAACATACACAATTTGTATCATTTAAAAATATGAATATGGTATCTAATTCAAATCAATATTATGTGCAAAAAGAGTATGTAGCTATGGTAAAACTTTACGTCCTCTGCACACATAAGATTAGATTAGAATCTGTAGTGCAGTTCTGTAACAAAATTTTCGAGTAATTTACTAAAACTATAACTCCAATTTCTAACTTTTTGGAAAAAATAGCTGTGTCTGAAGCGCTGTACGTCAAAACCTATTAAATCTATAGAATTACAAATACTGTCTATTTTAAAAGTATCCAGTTGGACTTTCTCCGTACAACGCACCGTTAAGAGGACCTAAGCTTAACTCTTAAAAATTACCAAAAATTAAAATTCTGAGCACCACGTAGTTAGCACAGGTTTTTGAGGTGAAAACATTATGAGGACACTACTGGTGCCTATCCTAATGAACACCCAAAAAATCAGGATGCTCCAATTTTTTGCAACACAACGCTTTTAATCTGCTACCGGTCACTGACTTACCTAGTAATTGAACTATGCCTAAATTAAAACCTTGTGATGGATACACTCGTACTGTAAAACATACATAAAAATCAGTACCCTGACTTAAAAAAAAGTGATTGAATAGTTTTGGCACCTGATTCCTGGAATTTGGCCGTCGGCTGACTACGTTACTACATTAACGCATGTTAAAATACACACACACACACATTTCAGTGGTGAGATAGGTAATAAAAGAGGTCTGGCAGCTCTGGAATCTTAGGCCATTTGGTATGTTTCTATTTAAATGTAATTATAACTCGGAAGGATTTTTTTTTACAAAGCTGAAATTTTTCGTGGTTTTAATTTAGTTTTAGTCGAATCTTTGCATTATTTAGAACAAAGAAAGTAAACTCACGTCTCTGTTAGTTCTAAGGCAAACGATGTATGGACGCGTAGCAATATCTTTTGCTAATTACTCACCTCAAACTTGAACTTTTTCGAATGTGAGAAAGCCAGTTGGAGCTTCATATCTTTCGTCAGCAGCACGTCTTTGTGTTTTGATAAAGTCAAAGTAACTGGAAGCTTTCTACAGTTCACGTACAAATCCGCCGAATTATCTTTTACATCCAAAACAATTTTAGTCCATTTGTTTTTGAAGTTTTCATTGACTAAAAATTTTATTGAATCTTCTGGAGCATATAGTTCAGTGCTCAGAGTGACTCTTGTCACATTCGGAGCAGCAGGTTGCAGACAAAGGCTCAAGACTGTTCGTTCATCTTGCGTTATGGAGAACAAACACGCTGATTTTTCGGAGTAGGATTTAAAAATGGCCGTTACGATAAATGGAGGCAATAAGTTTAGTCCAATGAGACCGGTGGTGCTGGGGTCAACCAGTACAGGCTCTCCGCTAGTAAATTCATACGACTGTTTTCCAGGGGTAGAGGAATCGTCTACCAATTTTGCATTGTCCAGTGGTTGCAGTAATGAATATCTTTTGACTGAAAAAAAAAAAATGCTTTAATGATCTCACTGGTAAATATAAATTTGTAATTCTTTTCAGTGCCAAGCTCTTGAGCACTTTGAGCTTTTAGGTATTATATTGAGTATGTTATTGATTGTCCATTATTATATACCCGTCCTAGTCAATATTATGCAATGCTCCAGTGTTGTATAATATGCCAGTAGCAGATTGAGTAAAGTATAGAAGTAAGGACGCTACGCTGCTAACAGCATTCCAAGTATTTTTACACATTGCTGGCTGAGCACTCGAACTTGTATAGAATGCCTCGGTAAAGATTTTTTCTTTCAAAAACATCGATCGATTTTTCTTTTTTCGTTTTTTCATATATATTTTGTTTTTCTTTTAAATATTCTATACAGTTTCGGACTTCTTGAAGCTTTTTTTTTAACAATGCTTCCAAAATCTTATCCTATCATATACCCAGTGATTGGTAACCTTTTGAATGGTAATGGCCAATAATATGACATGGTACTTTGACTGAGAGATAACTCACCTGGCGTAGTTTTGGGTACAAATGAAGAAGGCAAAGATGTAGTTTCTTCAGGTGGTCCAGGCGGTCCTGGCGGACCACGTGGACCTGCAAAACATTTGCCAGGCACTCCTTGGGGCCCAACCGGTCCTGGCAATCCATTGTAACCCGGGAAACCTCTGTCTCCTCTATCACCTTTTGCCTACAAAATGTTCTCCTTTAATATTTAGACGGTGATATTATCAGACAAGACAAGCTGTTGTTTGAAAACCGATCAGTAACAAATCTTATTGTAATAATTGTAAAACAGCAATAAAGGTATCTATTTATTTATCAGACACCGACATAGGCCGAAGGATCGCCAAACTACTGTGAAGTAGTAATGCTAGCGAAGGAAGAGGCCAAATGCGTGAGAGATAAGGAAACCTCAAGCCTCAGCCGCCACAACAAAAGAAAATGCCCCGGGTGTTGGACGTCGCAGGTGATTCCCGGCAACCGAGGATGTGGGCTTGGGGATGGTAAGCTTTGGATGGCTCGCCGTCTGATCAATACCAGGCGCGGGTTGATGGCATGTTGTGTTCCACGCACACCTCAAGATGACTGTATAGTAGTCAGGGCACGCTACGGACAGTATATGCCAGGGTTGTGGATTTTTTTCGAAAGAGTCACCGCGGCCATGGAACGCAAAGGGCACTATGAGGAACACTAAATGGTTTTAATCAGTAAGAGTCTGACACTCCCTTCTGCTTCGCTCAGAGCGAGAGGAGTCATTTGGTAATTTCCCATCCGAACAATTTCAACTTGATTTTACAGTTAATTCATTTTAGGTTACTTTAAACCCTGCAATCATAAATTGGCGGTTTCTATTTCTGTAGCGAAGCTCCGTCAACTTTCCTCGGACACGGCCGTAATGTAAGCTGAATTAATTTCTTTTGAAAAATATATCGAAGAAAGTCATAATGTTCGTTGTTATATTAAAAATAGTTATACCTAACATTACACACCCGTCATTGTACCTTGATGTGGTAGATACATGAGGACCCGCCCGTTGAGACCGTTCGGCAGCAATTAGAAAGGAGTTATCTATACCTCCCCAAGCAAATACACAGTAGAAGGGGGCCGGTGGTGATAAATTATTAAATTATGTTTATAAAGTTGTCCTCCGGTAAGTTTTTAAAGCATGAGGGCAAGAATCCCGGGGGGTGTCCTCAGTTGACTTCCTGACTTTAAAACCATATTGGTTGCTGTTATGTAGACTGGTTTTTTCAAGGTAAGTTGATTATTCTCTGTTAACTTTAAGAAAAAAAAAATGGTCAGAATGTGGGTTGTACCTTTTACTGATTCAATGAAGAATGATATAATAGGACAACACATAGTGACATAAATAGTTTAAAGTATGCTTGGAAGATTTGGTCATATTGAGTGGATGAATGAAACTAACTTTACATAGCACATGTTAGTGGAAATGCCAGGATGGGACTGTGTATGCTAGAAGTACATATCAGTCCGGTAACTTAGTGGCGATGATCGTCGGTTGGTTTATCCTCACCTACTACAGCTCTGGATTTAACTAGTTCGCGTTATCGTAAACATTCGGTTATGTCAAATACTATGGAAAAAAGGCTTTCCGTTCACTAGACGGCACTTATCCAGTTTTAGTCGAACATGAAGGAAGTGAAACAACTCTGCATGGATCGTAGCAACTGATGTTGAGTAGTTACTACTCATACCAATGAGACAAAGCGGACTATTTTTTTGTAAAGTTCGATGTTTAAGAAGTGCTGGCACGCAGTCTTATTTAAATAAATGCCTTTTGATTTTGTAATCTCTCGCTCTATTAACGCTAAATCTTACCCAAACTCGTGGATAGCCCGGATCTCCTTTTTCTCCTCTAAAACCCATGTCTCCCTGCCACCCCATGTCGCCTTCTTCTCCGCGACGACCGTAAAAGCCACTGTTACCTTTTTCTCCCTAAAACAATACACTATATTTAATATTAATCTTGTACGTGAAAACAGAGAGCAAAAGGAGGAATGGGGCCTTCCCCAATTCTCCTTTAACGAACTACTCGTTGTAACTATGATCGAAGTTTTTTTTTTTTTTATATTTGGGTTGATTGAATGAAAGGTAAATTGCGGTTTACGATTTATGACGTGTTAAAAAAAAACTACTTATTAGATCTCGTTCAAACTAATTTTCGGTGGAAGTTAACATGGTAATGTACATCATATTTTTTTTTTAGTTTTATCATTCTCTTATTTTAGAAGTTACAGGGGGTGGGGCATATTTTACCACCATGGTAATGTACATCATATTTTTTTTTTTAGTTTTATCATTCTCTTATTTTAGAAGTTACAGGGGGTGGGGCATATTTTACCACTTTTTGAAGTGTCTCTCGTTCAAACTATTCAGTTTAGAAATGATACTAGAAACCTCAATATCATCTTTGACGACCTATCCATAAATACCACACGTATGGGTTTGATAAAAAAAAATTTTTGAGTTTCAGTTCTGACTATTGGGAACCCCCAAAATTTGTTGTTTTTTTTTTCTATTTTTGTGAGAAAATCTTAATGAGGTTCACAGAATACATGTACGTACCAAGTTTCAACAGCATAGTTCTTATAGTTTCTGAAAAAAGGGGCTGTGACATACGGAAGGATATAGACAGACAGACAGACATGATGAATCCATAAGGGTTCCTTTTTTGCCATTTGGCTACGGAACCCTAAAAATGAATAAGTGAGAACTTACGGACCTTTTCGCCTTTATCACCATTTGGTCCTGGCCAACCTTGCAGTTTTCGTAATACAGCGTCATCTAAAATGTATGCATATTTCATGAGAAAATGGTGCTAAATTAAATTAAACTGCATAGTAGTGCTAGTTTGAAACAATTGGGCATTTGAATGGATTTTTCTGTATGACACACTTGCGTAATGAGTTTCTCTGAGACAATAAGATTATCACTTGTCAGCAGGCAAGAGATGTAAAAAAAAAATCAAAATAAAAACTGATATTAATGTTTGCATCAGAAAGAGCGAAAAAAAAAACAAAAACAATTTGAGCTAAATCATGATTCTCATTAAAATTAAGAAAAGAAAAAACATAACGAAAACAGTCAACTACTGTTTTTTGTTTGTTTTGATTGTTGTTATTAACTTCAGTTCTATCCCAGTTATCCAGCCAGTGTACGAACTTACTGTCAGCGTCCAGAATGGACGAAAATGTCAGAGATGCTGGTGGACCAGGTGGTCCTCGTATTCCGGGTTTTGATTGTTGTTATTAACTTCAGTTCTATCGCCAGTGTACGAACTTACTGTCAGCGTCCAGAATGGACGAAAATGTCAGAGATGCTGGTGGACCAGGTGGTCCGCGTATTCCGGGTTTTGATTGTTGTTATTAACTTCAGTTCTATCGCCAGTGTACGAACTTACTGTCAGCGTCCAGAATGGACGAAAATGTCAGAGATGCTGGTGGACCAGGTGGTCCGCGTATTCCGGGTTTTGACTGTTGTTATTAACTTCAGTTCTATCGCCAGTGTACGAACTTACTGTCAGCGTCCAGAATGGACGAAAATGTCAGAGATGCTGGTGGACCAGGTGGTCCGCCTATTCCGGGTTTTCCTTCTCCTCCAGGAGCACCTGGAAGAAGGAAAATATTTATTCTGTAGATACGCGCTTCGATTTAAGTGTGTTTCATTGCATGAAGAAAATAAAATTACTTGGGGCTCGCACAAGACAAATCAATTAAAAAATAATTAAATAAAACCGCCCAAGTGACAGTCAAACTCTCTCATAAAGATTTTTGTACAAAACAGGAAAAAACATGTTTCTTATGCGTCCCCTTTAATTTAATATTTAATGATATTTTTACTATTAGTTGTCATAACGATAATATAAATACACAAATAATTTTCAAATCTACCTATTACGGTTCTTGAGATACGGCCTGCTGACAGATAGACGGGCGAACGAATGGGCAGCAAAGGCTTAGTAGCAGGGTTCCGTCGGTTACCCTTCGATAAGGAACCCTAAATAGTAATCATTAATAAATTAAAGCTACATGAAAAGTTTGCTATCTCAGTATCGGTTGTGATATTAAAAAGAAATAATAAAACAGCGCTAGTGTTCTGGATAGAGCCAGTAAGGACCTCGTTATGAATTTCGATTACCCTTCGGTACGGAACCCTAAAAACTAATAGTAATAATTAATTAATAAAAGCTACATGAAAAGGTTCCTATCCCAGTATCGGTTGTGATATTAAGAGTCCTATTACGAATCGTAAATGCTCGTTTGCAATAGATCAAGTTACGTTGGTATGCGTTGGGGTACATCTATAGTCCGCGAAACTATTTGATACTTACTAGTCTGAATAGGATTATAGTTTATTTGGGCGCTCGCGCGAGACTGAGAAGCGCGCGCGCTGAATTGACGCAGAATTTATAGTACTTTAATTTTATTTATTGTAATTTTGTTGTATTATATTGACAAACGAAAACTAATGAAACGTATTCATTGTAGATTGAAATTTTATATCATATAAATTTATTTGATAAAATTGTTTTTATTTGGAATATAATGGACGCTGAATGAAGACAATTCTGGCTTAAATTAGGCTTTCTTTACGTTTTTTTCCGTGAAAACTCAAGGAATTTCAAGAAATTCTAGAAGTCCAATAAACAAGTAAAACATTCAACTTACCTTTTAGCAATTTTAGCTTTTAAAAGAATTGATTGTAACAATGTGAATTTGACCGTCAAAGTTCCATCGCCGACATTTTTTCTTGCAAACTGAGTTCGTAAAATATTTATAGTAAATTACACGAAAAGAAAAATGAAAATGTGTAACTCTAACTTACAAGAAAGAGACTGGCACTATCGTTATTCAGGATCAAATAATTAAAATATCTTACTGCTGATGAAAATTACAGCGTCAAAAATCATTAATTTCCATAAAAAATGTAATAGGACTCTTAAAAAGAAATAATAACACAGCGTAAGTAAATATACATAAATAGATGAATTGAAAAAAATCATTTTAGTTTATAGGATGTTGAAATTATAAAGTGGATTAAACCTAAGTCAAATTAATCTCTAATTCACCGAGTGTACAACTTTGTTTGGTACTTGTCCGGTATCATTACCTGGAAATCCTTTTCGTCCATAACCACGATCACCTTTATCGCCCTTCGGACCGTAACCACCAGGAGAGCCCTGGAATGTAGAAACAATGATCAATTTAAAACTCTTCCGTTACCGAGTGAGACCGTACGGACAATGCACAGCCGAAACTACTGGTCGTAGAAAGCTGAAATTTGATATGTAGGTTCCTTAAAACTACTGGTATTAGAAAGCTGAAATTTGATATGTAGGTTCCTTAAAACTACTGGTTTTATTAAGCTGAAATTTGATATGTAGGTTCCTTAAAACTACTGGTATTAGAAAGCTGAAATTTGATATGTAGGTTCCTTAAAACTACTGGTATTAGAAAGCTGAAATTTGATATGTAGGTTCCTTAAAACTACTGGTATTAGAAAGCTGAAATTTGATATGTAGGTTCCTTAAAACTACTGGTATTAGAAAGCTGAAATTTGATATGTAGGTTCCTTAAAACTACTGGTCGTAGACAGCTGAAATTTGATATGTAGGTTCCTTAAAACTACTGGTCGTAGAAAGCTGAAATTTGATATGTAGGTTCCTTAAAACTACTGGTATTAGAAAGCTGAAATTTGATATGTAGGTTCCTTAAAACTACTGGTCGTAGAAAGCTGAAATTTGATATGTAGGTTTCTTAAAACTACTGGTCGTAGAAAGCTGAAATTTGATATGTAGGTTCCTTAAAACTACTGGTATTAGAAAGCTGAAATTTGATATGTAGGTTCCTTAAAACTACTGGTATTAGAAAGCTGAAATTTGATATGTAGGTTCCTTAAAACTACTGGTCGTAGAAAGCTGAAATTTGATATGTAGGTTTCTTAAAACTACTGGTCGTAGAAAGCTGAAATTTGATATGTAGGTTCCTTAAAACTACTGGTCGTAGAAAGCTGAAATTTGATATGTAGGTTCCTTAAAACTACTGGTATTAGAAAGCTGAAATTTGATATGTAGGTTCCTTAAAACTACTGGTCGTAGAAAGCTGAAATTTGATATGTAGGTTCCTAGGAGAGTGTAGGAGAGCAGTAAGAGAGTAATTCTCGTGCATTTCGAAAAGCACTTTTTAATACAGTTGCTCAAAAAGTGGTGTATTGCAGGGACGTATAGCGTTCGGGATGTGGGCTATTACATACTAGTGCTTTTTTCTAACCTTTCCTGAACTCGTGCGTTCTCTTTCCCAACTTTCAAATTAATGTATATGATAAAGAAAAACCAACCATGAAGTTTTAACTAAAGAGTTTTTGTGATTCATACAAATACGTATATTTCTAAAAAGAAGCTATTATTTCAATATCAGATTTAATGATTTAATTGAATGAGTTAGGTTAGGTTTCATTTCATCTCATTAAATTTCATATCAATAAAAAAAATCTACTGAAGACTAAGCTGTATGGATAGTTCCCTTTGCCTACCAAAACAGGTGAAGAAAAAAAAACTCTGCTTATATTCTACGGTTGGCGCCATATTCCAGAAATTTTCTTTGCGAGTTTAGTTATTTGTTGCACAAAATGAGTAATTTCGACCCTATTTTTTTTAATTAACACCACCGGAACTCAGTATAATTTTACAAAATGCTTTGGAGAACATTTTACCGGAAAAGTCAAATGAGTCCAAATCATTCATGAGTAAGTCATTTTTTCGCAACTGTATTAAAAATAGTCGTTCAGTACACCTGCGGAACCGTCATTGCAACTTGTTCCGACGGCTTGGGTAGACATTTGTCGGAACTCTTTGCAATGACAGCCTTTCCGCACTTGTAATGAAATATACTATTTACACAGGCTGATGGCTGAAACTTCATGAGATGGTTGTTTATATCAAATTGTATGAAAAAAAAGTCACCTACATCGACGACGGTTATTTCTACACATTTTTTTTTTGATTTGAAGTTGTTTAGAGCGTACTATAATATATCGTTCTACTCGTGCAGTCTGTGGGCTCTCTATGCGGATATAACAACGGATTTAGGGCGTTGATGGGGTTCTCCTCCCGGTACTGTAGTGTCTAGTATTGTTTATGTTACCAAAACCTTTTTCAGATGAATTTAAGTAAATAGAAAATGAAAGATTTTTCATTTTTTATCTATTTTGTAACACACTTGATAGGAATGGTTCAATTTTAATATTTTGTCCATGGTCTAAACTATAAAGTTTCAAACAAGTAATATCATGGTTCATACCTTATCTCCCTTCAATCCAGGAGAACCGAAATCTCCGTAGTCTCCTTTGTCCCCCTTCTCACCCATCGATCCACCCAACCCCTTCGAACCCTTATCTCCTTTAGGGCCACTGCTGCCACAATCACCTTCAGGACCTGGCATTCCTTGAGGACCAACCGCTCCCCTCATTCCGTCGAGACCATTATCTCCTCGGTCACCTTTGCTTCCTGGTAAACCTTCAGGACCCCGTCTACCTGGTAAGCCAGGTAGTCCGTCCCAACCTCGTTGACCATATTCCCCTTTGTCACCTTTGCTTCCTTGAGAACCTTTATATCCTGAAAAGCCTCGTACACCTGGTGGCCCATTCGGCTCTGATTGACCAAGTTCTCCTTTTTCACCTTTGTCTCCTTGAACACCTTTAACACCTGGGATGCCTGGTATTCCCAATGGTCCCATTGAACCTATATCACCTATGGAACCGGTATTTCCTTTATCTCCCTTTTCACCTTTTTCACCTACCAATCCCATCAGTCCCGGTGGCCCAGGATAACCTGGATCTCCTTTGAAACCTATTTCTCCTCTATCGCCTTTAGCACCTGGCATGCCTGGTATTCCTGAATGCCCTATCGTTCCTGTATCTCCGTTGGGACCGGTCGTACCTTGATCACCTTTAAAACCTTGTGGGCCCGGTAATCCATCCAGCCCCCTTAAACCAATTTCTCCTTTGGGACCAGGGTTGCCTTTATCACCTTTAAAACCTAGTTGGCCTGGCATTCCACTCTGTCCCATTCGACCCCTATCTCCTTTTGGTCCAGGATTGCCTTGATCACCTCTCATACCTACCAGGCCAAAATCACCAGGTAGTCCTTTAATACCAAAATCTCCTCTAAGACCAGGGTTCCCTTGATTACCTTTAGGACCTGGTAAACCTGGTCTTCCATACAGACCCTCCAAACCCTTATCTCCTTTTAGACCAGGGCTGCCTCTGTCACCTTCTAAACCTGGCCTACCCGGTATTCCATTTAGCCCCTCTGATCCCTTATCCCCTTTTGGACCAGTGATACCTTGATCTCCTTTATGACCTGGCATACCCGGTGGTCCTAATGGGCCCACCGGTCCTTCGTCACCCTTTGGTCCTGGAACTGCACCGCTTGTAAATTGAGCGTTCTAAAAAAAAGAAATGACGCATATAATTTATTACATATGTATTTTCATTAATAATTCCAAATCAAACCGAAGTTTCCAGAGTTTTAAATTATACAAGTTTAGATGATGACTATAAAACGTTCGGAGAAGAAATAGACAACTAAATAAGCATAAATTTGCCTAGTTTTAGGCATCTAACGATACGAAACAAAATGGGGTCGTGAATTTTTCGGGACGGAAACCGCGGTCCGGAGCTCACACCTATGTCATGTTTGAGTAGTATTTTGGAAAGAACGATAAACCAAAAGAAGTATAATGATAAAACCTCGTTTGATCATGTCACGTTGTACTAGGATCGCTCTATCATCACTGACAGGACTATTGTTGCCAATAAGCCTGACATAGTGGTGATAGACCGATTAGCGCGCCGCACAGTGATAATCGATGTCACCATCCCACATGACGAGTATCTCGTGAAAACTGAGAAAGAGAAGCAAATTAAGTATCTCGACTTAGCAGACGAGGTTGTCGACGTGTGGAATGTGGACACGGCTGTCCTTGTGCCGATTGTCGTTACGGCTAATGGCCTGATGCCCAAAAGCTTCGACGACCACCGGCGAAGCTGGGGTTACGCAGTTGGGTAAAGGGCCTGATACAGAAGGCAGTACTCCTCGATACGGCTCGTATTGTGAGGAGGTTCCCTGGAGCCCTAACCACCGTGCACCGGTAGCTTGGACCCTGCTCCCGACACCGGCGGACTACTGTTTTTTGTATTTTTAAATGTATTTATTAATGTATTTTAAAGATATATTTAAAAAATTAATTAATAAGTACCTATTTAAAATGAATAAACGAAATAAACCTCGTTTATATAAGATAGATAGATTATAGAATATAGATATAGAAGTATAATTAATAAAACCGTTTTTTTTTTCTACAAAAAGCACCCTCTAGAATAATACTTTATAAAATAATAAAAAGGCCTCATCTAAATCTATCTATATCTATATACTTATAATAAATCTGTAGAGAGGTCAATTCTGTACATGAAATATATTTCCAAAATAACTATCAGGGGTTGATTAGGGAACGATACTGATGCCAAAAATGCAATCAGTACAATTTTTGTCTGTCTGTCTGTCGGTCTGTCTGTCTGTCTGTCTGTCTGTCTGTCTGTCTGTCTGTCTGTCTGTCTGTCTGTCTGTCTGTATAACCGTTATAGAAACAAAAACTACTCGACGGATTTTATTGAAACTTGGTACAATTATTTTTCATACTCTCAGGAGTATGAAAAATAATTGTAATTGCTGGTTATAGTATACTTTTCATCACGCTACAATCAATAGGAGCAGAGCAGTGAAGGGAAATGTTAGGAAAGCGGGAGAAGTTACTCCATTTTTAGAGCTTCCGAGAGCGTGTATTCCGTCCACTAGCGCCGCCAATCGTTTTTTATTATTTGTGGTAAATTTAAGACACGTAGATAAAAAACCGCTCTGTAGTGCACTAAAGAAATGTATTTATTATGTTTTGAGAGTTAAGTTTTGTACTTTAGAACATAAATAGTTGCCAAAGTTGGTATTTTTGCTAAAAGTGGCCACTTTTAGCAATAATTGCCATTTTGGCTATTTAGCCATGAGTTATGTATTAAAAATAGCTGTCAAAAAATAATAGATACATTTCTTCAGTGCACTACAGAGCGGTTTTTTATCTACGTGTCTTAAATTTACCACAATTAATAAAAAACGATTGGCGGCGCTAGTGGACGGAATACACACTCTTAATGGTGAAAGCAACACAGAAATCATGTATGACGGAAATGTTCTCCTTAAAATTATATAAAAAATATCCAACTACAGCATAATATGTCTATCTTTTATGATTGACGAACAATAACACGTGTGACTCCCGATAGCTTAGCAGTTCGAAGCTTTCTGATTGTATTTGTCTACTCTTACGTTTATAAAACTCTCAGTCGTCGCTAATTAAAATTAATAAAAGTTAACATTATTAAATATTCGATAAAAAAGAATCATAGAAATCGGTATAGAAACACCAAAGTTATACATGAAATACGCTAATAATAAGCCATCGCACGTGAATACTGAATCATGCTATAATTTAAGGATTATTTTTGTAAAAGGTCGCGAACGCACAGGCAGGCGGCTAGCTTGGTGCCTAGAGGCTAGCGAGTAGCTTCGGAAAACGGCTTACGTCAGTTTGCAATATCCTTTAATAATTATAATGGCGAGGGGAAGATGGTTATAATTTCGCTTAACACCAAACGAGTAAAATTATAAATGAGAAAGTTTGGTTGTTTGTTACTCAATCACGCCAGAACGGCTTAACGGATCTTAATGAAATTTAGAACAAAGATAGATTATAGTCTGGAATAGCACATAAGCTACTTTTCATCCCGGGAACATGTTCCCTAGGGATCACGCGGGCGAAGCCGCTAGCAGAAGCTAGTTACGGAATATAATTGTTGCTCATGGCAGCGGTCATAATCATTACAACTATTGAATATCAAGCTATCATTATTTAAATGTAGGAACATATCTAATTTACTATTATAAATGTACAACTCAAATAGTTTTACCCCCCCCCCCCCTACCTTTATTTTTTGCAGGTACTGATAAAAATTATATTATCTTTTTGATTACTGTACTTCTACTTCTTTTTTCTTGTGGTCCCAAAAGACTACTCAAAAATAATAGGTGTAGTCCGGAACCGCGGTCCCGGTCCCAAACGTCTCTCGATCTACAAAATATACATTCGCCCGTACCTCATTGCAAATATTCTTTAATGAGTCATCATCAGCATTAGAACACAAGCTTAAATCTTCAATGATATCCTGAAACAATAAAAAAGACTTATCTATTACATCTGTTTCTTAATTGAAACAAGAGATGAAAATATTTTTATTTTTTTGAGATGGTTTTGCTCTTGAATCAAATGACTTCTCACTTCAAAGAGATACCCATGTCCTACAAATGTCCTTATCGTACCAGGGCCGCGGTGGCTCTTTCAAAACATTCCGCAATGTTACTATACAACCTAGGGCCCAGCTAGACAATTGTGACATTAATAAAAGTTCTTTGTATTTGAAATTGACCGCGTCAAATTTCAATACAGTCACATAACTTGCCAAGTTATGTGCTAGTGACGGTACTGAATTTTTTGATAGATATAACTTCATCTTTATTAAGTCGGTTAAAAAAATATACAGTAAACAGCTGTATCTTTTATTAACCGACTTCCCAAAAAGGAGGAGGTTATCAATTCGGTTGTATGTTTTTTTTTTTTAGGTTTGTTACCTCATAACTCCGACAATAGGGAATATGCATGCGATTTTTTTATTTGCAAAATAAAATACTTATTAGCTCTAGTAAACAATCATGAAATTATTATTTAAATACCTTCATCATTTATTAAGTTATAAAGCTTCAAAGACTACAGTTAGAAAGAGAAGTCCGATACGTAATGTGACGTCAAATTACACCACGACTATACAACCGCCATAGAAAACAGCGTTTTCGCGAGAGGGATAGATATATTTGTTTTAAAGTAATTGTAGCTCGTTCGTTTTTCGACCAATTTAAATTCTAATTTCACAGTTAGTATTATATTTTCCAATAATTTTAGATAAACTGTTCAGATCATAAATACTTTTTCATGCTTATTGTGAACCGATTTGAAAAATTCTTGTTTTATCTGAAAGGATATACTTGCAGATTGGTCCCATTTAAATTTAATGAAAATCTGTTACGAACTTTAGATTTTAAATCGAAATAGCTGGAATTCGTCTACTTGGTTGATAGTTTTATGTCATCCAAGTAATGGAAATTGCGTATTTTGCTTTTCTGCGATTTTGCAGTGGTGTTGTTAGGTGTGGGGTAGGTAATGAAAAATAAATAACTTTAATTATTTCAGAAGTCGGTGTCAAAATACGAAGACACTAACAAAAACACCGACTTCCGAAATTAAAGTTATTTTTTACTTTGTAGTGTTTTTTTTTTGGAAGTCGGTTGTATTTTTTTGTAAAAAGTTTTTTTTACGTAGTAACAGCTTCAAGGGACTGTAGATTTAAGTATTATAATGTTTTTTTTTCTACTCATTACCTCCTCACGTTCCCAAGATAAAGTGTCTTGACAGACAGACGCATAGACGGATGGACAACAAAGTGATTTAAGGACCCTAAAACAGACAAAAAAAAACATAGGATAATGAAAAGAACTAAAAGTTTATTTTTAAATAGCATTAGATCCTACATAATCATGCTAGATGTTCCTCGCGATTTCATTCGCGCGGTTGTAGCATTGTAATTTTTGTAACATACCATATATGTAGTTTATTTCTCTCATAAAGGTACATTGTGTCAGTAAGTAATTTATTCTGATTTATTGCTTTACGCTAGAACTTGTGTGAGACACTAGAAGCTAGAACTGTGAGAGCTGGAGTCTGAACTAGGTTCGGGACCTGTTTGACAAATGTCCAGGCTCACACCCCTATAAACATTATCATATTTTATGGCATCATTCAGATTATACATAAGACCAGAAGCAAACAGTTTTGATAGAGAGGTAAGTCTATACAGGGTTATTTGTAAAACACTGATAACCTCAGAGGACTATGTTACTAACATCATAATAAACAACTTTTGTTCTATGACTTTTAAAAATTCATCATATTTTAGTTCATCAGGTTTTCTTACAAAAATAATAACCATTTAAATTGAACGCTCTAAATGTTATGCGAATCAAAATAAAAAAAAAGAAAGAGCTTTGTAATGTAAAGTTCAGTTATTGTGTATTGTATGTGTGGTGTGTGTAGTGTGTGAGGATGCTGTGTATGTTCATGTTAGTCATGTGGTTCGTGCTTAATTGGTAAGAATGAGAAGCATATTTAATAAAAAAATATTTAATGGTCTGGATGATATTTATCCTTTGTTACTTCCTGATAATTAAGCTTTCTATTGGCATAAAATGCTGAAAATTGGTCCAATGGTTTAGGAGCATATTGCTTTATAATATAATATATTAAAATCTTATGTCACGTTGTTTGCTATTATATAAATAACCTTAATTTCGGAAGTCGGTATTTTTTATTTGTATCTTTGTTTTTAACACCGACTTTCGAAATTAAGTTTTTTTTATACTTTGTAGTGTTTTGTTTGGCAGTAGGTTATGTTTTTTGTAAAAGACTGTTTTATTTTTTAACTTTTAAATGGTGATACTTGGTCGACGTCTTCGGTAGACGAAACGAGCAGAAATTGAAATAAGCAATAATCCTCATAAAATAAAAATTACTGAGCCAAACTGAATATAATAATATCCTTGGACATTTTACACAACGCCATATAGTCCCAAGCTAAGCAACCTAATGCTTGTGTTATGGAAACGAGATGGCTGATAAACTACTTATATACATTTTTTTTGTAAATACATACATATTATAGATAGAAAAACACCCAGACTCGGAACAAATACTTGCAGATCGTACAAATATTTGTTCCGTGCGGGAATCGAACCCGCGACATGCTGCGCAGCAGTCAATCGCTCAACCACTGCGCCAACCGTGTCGTCAAAATATTTTTTTACAGGACTTAATGGCAAGCCGCATCGAACAAAAAAGAATCACACAAATCAGAAAACTCAGAGTAATCAGTGAACATACAAAAAAAAAATTGAATACCTCCTCCTTTTTTGGAAGTTGGTTAAAAATGACCGCCACGTAAAACTAAAACTCATTCATTTTAAGTAGGTTAGTAGTAATTTAAATTCAAATAAAATTAAAATAGAACATCTGAAAACTTATACTTATTAGTTTCAAGTATTTTGAAGTTCAGTTTTAAAATAGAATACATCAAAATAATAAAATGATTGCTAAGCCGAATGATCGAATCGCTCTTGCTCAATACGTTTTAATCAATTTAATACTAAAGAGATGATGAGACAAAGATGTGACGACGATAATAGTTCTAATTTTAATTTTGCATATTCGAGGCATTTTCGTACTGCAATGATTGTTGAGACTTTCTGACCGATGTCTAAATACAAAAGTTTGTCTGTAAAATTATACTGTATTTCACAAATCTGCTGTAAAACGTTGTATGACATACGTGCGGATATTGGTATTTACAAACTCGTGACCATGGTAAGCCCTCGACTTCTTCTAGCGCTTACATTCATCTACTCGTTTGTGAAAACCAATTTACCGCACTAATATTATCATCAACTAGCTGACCCACGCAACTTCGTCTGCGTCACAGTCATTTTCCATTAAGAGTGTGTATTCCGTCCGCTAGCGCCGCCAATCGTTTTTTATTAATTGTGGTAAATTTAAGACACGTAGATAAAAAACCGCTCTGTAGTGCACTAAAGAAATGTATAACAGCAAAAGTCTGCAAACATTGCATGAGTCCACTTTCCTTGATATCTCTTTTCCAATGAAGCCATTAATTCTTGGTGAATGCGCTCATCGTGTTCATCACTATAGTAGTACCTGGGTTTTCTAATAAAATATTCTAGGCATGTGTGCAGAAAACGTATTTTTAATGATATGTTATACCGCAGTTCTTAATAGTCCATTAAAATTAATTATAAGGCTCTCATCTGAAAGCTGTAATATTTTGCTATTTTTTTCATGTGGCAAAACTATGTTTGAGAAATTAGCTAGTCTAATAAATATAAATAGAAAGGCAAACGCCCAAAAAATGCCTGAAATGGACAAAAACTACTAATAGTCCTTAATTCTATTTAGAATAAAATATGTATTGCAAAATATTTCTCAAGTTTGTATACCTAGGGTGAAAATATAACGATAATTAAAATATTTACTTTGATATCCGTCAAAGTCATTCTTAATTAATAATGGCGGTCAGTGGGTATTTGACATGAGTAAACGACATTCAGCCAAACAGAAATCGTCAAACGAACTATTAAAAAAAAAAAAGAAAAAAAAAAAGAAAAAAGAATTATTAAAGAATTATTGCACAGTTATCATTCATTTAATTATACCGTAAATCTAATTAAAATAGTATATATGCGTGTCAATATTAATTGAAACATAAAAACTCGAATTATAAAACATATCGTAGGCTGTATGCATCACATGTCCTTTGCCTTATTGACAGTTTGACATGAATGCATTTTCATTTTTTCTGATTGAATTAATCGATTCATGGTTTTGCGGACTTTTGCGTTTGCGACTCGAGTTAATTGAGTATATTATATTAAAACGACGACTGTGGCTATTTTTTAGGATTTTGATTTTACTTCTGCACACGTTACCCATTTTTGACACGACTTAGATTGGACTCGCCTAAGCGACGACTAGGCTTTTTGACGACGGACCTGAACCTGCATTAAATACGACTCTGCTGTTGTTTTGGACTTGTGGACCGTGTACATTTAAAAATGGATAGAAACGTACATTGTATTAATTCCTATCTCGATATTGCAACGATGATACGTAATCTCATCAGTGCAAAATGATGAAGTGTACATTGTTTAATACAGGCATGGATAACACCACATGCTGTAAGTATTGAGATTCCCTAGTTCTCTTGCCTGTTTACATTATTGAGCCAATACTATGTCAATCATATGGTACTTAGCACGGGCTCGGTACCAATCTAATATTTATCCTCCTGTAGAGTTTCATGATTAGTGGTTTTTAATGATGATTTTAACATTTGAATACTGTTTTGTTGTTGAATTATTGCATTTTAATCCTTAACCTTGACTTCTACCGAGGTTTTTGAGAATTATTGAAATTGTGATGGGTTCCCTACGATTTTCAGTGCAATATGGCATATATTTCATTGTTGTTCTCATTTCAGGCATTTTTTTGTATGGCAGATGGGCATTCCCCTTTCGTGTCACAAAGTCTATTATCGAACTCCTCCGAAACGACTTGACCGATTTTTTTGTTTTTTTTTTTTGTATATTTGGTAGATCATAGAATAGATTGTCGGCTACTTGTTTTTGTTTTATGTGGCAAAATAGCGTTTGCCAAGTCATACTCATAATGCCCTATGCATTTCAGGGCCACGGTGACTCTTTCGAACAAATTCCGCAACCCCGGCAGGCACTGACCTAGCGAGCCCCGTCTTCTATGCTGACATCTCTTTGAGCCGCGCGTGGAACACCACGTGCCATCGACCCGGGCCTAGTTGTGATTGAATGGCAAGCTAACCAACGCTCGCGATCAGCTAGCCCGCGCCTATGGTGGCCGGGAATCGACCTGCGACTCCCGATCCGGGGCGTCTTCTTCTGTTGCAGCGGCCGGGGGGTGAGGGTTCCCTCCCTCTCACGCGTTCGGCCTCCTCTTTCGCTAGCGTTACTGCTTCGTGGAAAGAGGTGACCGCTTCCCATGCCTCTTCGCTCCGGACCATGGATTGAACCAGGGGCGGACATGGCGTGCTCTGCCCAAGCAGGGCAGACCTCCACCGTGTCAGTGCAGACACCCGGGCGTGTCCTCCTGCCGAAACCCAAACAGGTATCTCCCGAAACAACCGTGTCCGGTGAGTACCTGAGTGGCGCCGCTATAGTCACTCCTCAAAGAAGCGACTTATCGCCGCTATTGTAACATGCATGGTTAAGAATACCTTTTTTTTTTTAGGGATGGGAAATCATCCAATGACTCCTCCCGCTCTGGGTGTAGCGGGAGGGAGTGTCAGACTTCTACTGATTAAAACCTTTCCATGTTCCTTCATTGCCCTTTGTGTTCCGGAGCCACGGTGTCTCTTGCGAATAATCCCGCGACTCCGGCAGGCGTCGGCCCTTTCGGGCCCCTCTGTGTTGCTGACTCTCTTTGAGGCGCGCGTGGAACACTAACGCGCCGTCGACACGGCCTGTCGTCACTAGACGGACGGACGGCGAGCCACCCATAGCTCGCCGTCCACAGGCCCGCGCCTACGGTGGCCGGAGTTCACCAGGTGGTGGCCCCCGACGCCCGCGGCGTCTACCACGGCGGGCGGGACGAGAGGGTCTCCTCTCCCGCTCCGCCACTTCCTTCGCTAGCATGACTGCTTCGCAGAAGGAGGCAACGGCGTCCCATTCCGTCTCGCTCCGGACCATGACTTGGACCAGGGCCGGACGCGAGAGGTCGCCGCCGATCGCCGTTTCAAGGACACGGCGGTGCGCCGCCCAAGCGGGGCACACCTGCACAGTGTGCTCCACCATGTTCTCCGGTCGATCCTCGTAATGGTGACACCCGGGCGTTTCCTCCCGCCCGATTCGGTGCAGGAACCTCCCGAAACATCCATGTCCGGTGAGAACCTGCGTCAGGCGGAAGGTGAGGACGCCGTGGCGCCTCTCAAGCCACTCCTCAAAGAGGGGACTTATCGCCACTATTGTGGCGTGCCCTGCGCTGGGTTGCGATAGTCGTTGTCTCCATGACGCCATGAGATCGCGCCGGAATTCCGTCCGCTGCGCGACAATTTGCCGCGTCAGCGGAGTTTCTTCCGGCTTAGTACCTCCGCGCGCCAATCATGCAGGCGCGCGAGGACCACCGCCTCCAGATCCCATGGCAGCAATCCGGCAAGGAGACCCGCCGCTTCGCGCGAGATCGTGCGGTACCCTCGGGTTATCCTGAGGGCCACCACCTTTTGGGGCGCGTTCAAGTGGTTCGCAGCACGCTGCCTCAATGAACGCGCCCACACCGGGGCCCCGTAAAGGGCCATGAACCGCACGACCCCCGCGTATACCCTACGACAGGAGGCGTTCGGTCGGAGATGTCGACAGAATCGACCGGCTGGTCGCATTTTGTTCACCTGCGTACCACTGCAGTACATAAAGTTTAAATAAATAACTAAATGAATCTCATAAATTTATTAACTTTTATTTTAGTTGACAGTTTGTTTCGACTGTTTGGTTCGAAACCCTAATCAAGTTCAATTACATTCCGGGGCACGAATGAGCAATCGTTCATATCGTTAATATTCTACTTCGGTAGCCCGCAATGTAATGCAACTGGCATACGAGCTTGTTGCAGGTTGAAATGTTTTCTTCCAATGTGCTTTGAGTGATTTGAAAGATACGTTTCGAAGTTGTAAGTGTCTAAGATCAGAGTGCCAATTCTACTTATTTTCACATTCGCATCTCAATCGCAATCTGTCAAAAATGTATGGAAAATAAGGTTTTTTTGACAGATTGCGATAGAAATGCGAATGCGAAAGTTGTTTAAAAATTAGTAGAATTGGCCCTCAGTATCTAAGAACAACTATAAAATGTTGAATTCTAATATCGTTATCAGGTTATAAGGTTATCAAAGAAATGACATTGGAACATATTAGACCGGGACGTATTTGTGCTTCTATGCTAACAATGACAAAATTTGTAAGATATATATATCTTCTATACATCTATACTTATAATATTATAAAGCAGAAGAGTTTGTTTGTTCGTGTTTGTTTGTTTGGTTGAACGCGCTAATCTCAGGAACTACTGGTCCGATTTGAAAAATTCTTTCAGTGTTAGATAGCCCATTTATCGAGGAAGGTTTTAGGTTATATATCATCACGCTAAGACAAATAGGAGCGGAGCAGTAATGGAAAATGTGACGGGGACAAAGTTGCGCGGGTCAGCTAGTAAATAATAAAACAGTAGGAACATTTGTGTACCTTAAACAAATTTACCAAAAATGGAGTGAGAGCATTCAAAGGATCAACACCATGCCCTGGAGCTGCATTGGGGAGGCACTCCGGTATCATCGGGTGCCGACCTACCTTCGTCGTGTGGTCGGGGACTACCTGTCCGACAGGGCAGTTATCTACCCTAGTCACAGCGGAGAGTGGAACCGGCGAGAGATGTCGTGCGGTGTCCCACAGGGCTCGGTTCTGGGGCCGCCCCTGTGGAACATCGGTTACGACTGGGTGCTGCGAGCCGACCTCCCTAGTGGCGTCAGCGTCATTTGCTACGCTGACGACACGCTGGTGCTGGCACAAGGGGGGTCGTACGCGGAGGCGGCCGACACTATGACACGCGGGGTTGCGATAGTCGTTGAGCGGATCCGGCAACTGGGTCTCGAGGTGGCGCTGCACAAGTCCGAGGCCATGTGTTTTCATGGCCGAGGCAATGCGCCACCGTCGGGATCCTTGCTGACGGTAGGAGGGGTTTCCATCGGCGTCGAATCGACGCTGAAATACCTGGGGCTCGTCCTGGACAGCCGATGGAACTTCGTGGAGCATTTCCGACGTTTGGTCCCCAAACTGGAGCGGGCCGGCGCTGCTTTCAGGCGGCTCCTGCCCAACCTGGGGGGACCGAACGCCTCCTGCCGTAGGCTATACGCGGGGGTCGTGCGGTCCATGGCCCTTTACGGGGCCCCGGTGTGGGCGCGTTCATTGAGGCAGCGTGCTGCGAACCATTTGAACGCGCCCCAAAAGGTGGTGGCCCTCAGAATGACACGAGGGTACCGCACGATCTCGCGCGAAACGGCGGGTCTCCTTGCCGGATTGCCGCCATGGGATCTGGAGGCGGTGGTCCTCGCGCGCCTGCATGATTGGCGCGCGGAGGTACTAAGCCGGGGGGAAACTCCGCTGACGCGGCAAATTGTCGCGCAGCGGACGAACTTCCGGCGCGATCTCATGGCGTCATGGAGACGACGACTATCGCAACCCAACGCAGGGCACGCCACGATAGCGGCGGTAAGTCCCCTCTTTGAGGAGTGGCTTGAGAGGCGCCACGGCGTCCTCACCTACCGCCTGACGCAGGTCCTCACCGGACATGGTTGTTTCGGGAGGTTCCTGCACCGAATCAGGCGGGAGGAAACGCCCGGGTGTCACCACTGCGAGGATCGACCAGAGGACACGGTAGAGCACACTGTGCAGGTGTGCCCCGCTTGGGCGGCGCACCGCCGTGTCCTCGAAACGGCGATCGGCGGCGACCTCTCGCGTCCGGCCCTGGTCCAAGCCATGGTCCGGAGCGAGACGGAATGGGACGCCGTTGCCTCCTTCTGCGAAGCAGTCATGCTAGCGAAGGAGGTGGCGGAGCGGGAGAGGAGACCCTCTCGTCCCGGCCGCCGTGGTGGACGCCGCGGGCGTCGGGGGCCACCTGGTGACCTCCGGCCACCGTAGGCGCGGGCCTGTGGACGGCGAGCTATGGGTGGCTCGCCGTCCGTCCATCTAGACAGGCCGTGTCGACGGCGCGTTAGTGTTCCACGCGCGCCTCAAAGAGAGTCAGCAACACAGAGGGGCCCGAAAGGGCCGACGCCTGCCGGAGTCGCGGGATTATTCGCAAGAGACACCGTGGCTCCGGAACACAAAGGGCAATGAAGGAACATGGATGGGTTTTAGTCAGTAGAAGTCTGACACTCCCTCCCGCTACACCCAGAGCGGGAGGAGTCATTGGATGATTTCCCATCCCTAAAAAAAAAAAAAAAAAAAAAAAAGGGCATTCAAAGGAGTTGTAAAATACATTTTTTTGCCAAGTCACTATAATTATAAAATAAATAAAAAACGAATGATACAGTCACTAAATGTTGATTTGTAACTACGAAATAAGTTGAACAGGACTTGGCTTCTATGAGATCTCAAATAAAAAAAAAATTGCATAGAGAGGCTTTTTTCAAATGATTATTAATGGTTTTGTTGGGATCTCATTTATTTTTGTAGGTGGATCTCCTTCTTTTATTTTAGGTGACGTAATTATGTCCTGTACTTCAGCTACTGCTTTGTATAGAGCCCATTCTCCGTCTCTATCTCTTTGATAAATAACAACTTATTAATAATATAAACTAATTTATTACTTTTGTACGTAAACAAAGAACAAAGTTAAGTCAATGCAGTCAAAATTCATACTCAATGATCTATTGATTTATCTTTATTGTAATCTATTATTTGTTAAGGTATATTATATGCATGTTTTTATAATTTGTGTGTCACAGCCAATTTTCTCAGAATATACTAGACCGATTCTGTGGAAATTTTGTGACCTAACCTCGGACGCGTTACGTAAATAGATAAGTTTTAAATATGAGGGTCACTTTTGGGGATAATCAAAAACATTTCAAAATTAGATTTTTAAATGAACCGTACGACATATCAAAAGGGAGAATTATTTTAATAAATTGGGTAAAAACACTCTTCATGGGTCCGATGTAGATTTTTCAGCGTCCGTGGCTTGGCTTCAGTTTCTTCGAAGAGATCTGAAGGTTACTACTGAAGTACGCTTCAGTGATCTCTTCGAAGAAACTGAAGGTTTTGTCTGTGCGATTATGGACAAAGTTATCTTGACGAATAACTACCGCAGACATATTATTATGAAGGATGGGACGGTGGACGTGTCGGGCATGCCACCGTCCGGGTGAGTCTATCAGACATATTATCTCTGGTTGTTCTCGTCTAGCTAACGGCGAGTACTTGCACCGACATAACCAAGTGGCCAGGATCATCCATCAGCAACTTGCTTTGAAGTACAAACTTGTGGACTCTGAAGTACCGTATTACAAGTATGTGCCCGACCCAGTTTTTGAAAATGACCATGTCACGTTGTACTGGGATCGGTCTATCATCACTGACAGGACTATTGCTCTATCGCGTGTTAATAAGAAAAAACCTAGCAACTTTTTTGTGTAAGTCCAGGTGATGCCGCCGCTAATATCGTGTAAGAAACGTGTGTCTTAGCAATGTTTTTCAAGGACATCTTGATTTTCCGCAATGCACGCGAACGTCGCGTCGTCGCAAGCAACAGCTAGTACAAAATAAAATAAGGAAATTGACTATTTTCACAAATATCGAATTTTCTTGGAAAACATTGAGAAAAATTAAAAGTGATAGTCACGAGAGGTTGCCGATTTTTTAATAAGCAAGTTGATTAAATTTATTTTCTTTGTATTTTATATAATATAACACGTTTCAAACAAAGGTTCATGACGGTTTTTGTGTGAACATTCTGAATAGACCAAGTATCTCGTCAGAAAAGGATACGGCGGTCGCGATAGGACTTGTGGCACGAGGATCTACTGGTCGAGCTTTCCGCTGGTACTTATAAAGTGTACATAATAAAGAGTATTCTATTCTATTCTATTCTATTCTATTCTATTCTATTCTATTCTATTCTATTCTATTCTATTCTATTCTATTCTATTCTATTCTATTCTATTCTATTCTATTCTATTCTATTCTATTCTATTCTATTCTATTCATGTGTGACTGTTTTCCATCAGCGTAGGATTCGTCGATTTCATCTGCGTCGTCCCGTGGTATAAATAGTGTGTGTTTTACCTCTGAAAATAAAAAGGTTTATTTAGAAAAAAAAATCACATGAGTATGAGGTGTACCAATTCGACGAGATTAATTTGGTTTCGGAAATTTTTTATGTGATTTCTTGTCACAATATTTTTTTTTGTTGATTATTCATGACTCACATTGTGCTGCAATAGCACATAGAAATTAAGACTTTTTAACAGTATTTTTTTTAAGCGCAGTGATCTTGTAGGAAGAATTCACAAGTACCACAACTACACCACATAACAGCGACAACCAGTGATGTCAAAATTGTGTCAAAAGCGTGCTAGTAGTTTCTATGTGGTTACATTCTGGCTAGTGTTTTCAGACAGACAAGTTGACTGCGGCTTTCGTGTCATTGCTTCGATGCAACACTGTGGTTGCGAGGAAGCCGGCGCCCCAGTGCGAGGTGGTTACGATGTGGTATCGCCCACACGATTGCACTTGGTGGCAAAAAGCGGCCTGCGTGAATTAAACTATTAATCTTTACACCAGTTTAAGAGCCGTGTTGTTGTTGTGGTACGTGTGCAACCAGTATTAATAATAAGCTGAGTGTCAATTCTATTGATTTTCAAGAACGTTCGCATTTGCATTTCAGTCAAAAATCGCAATCTGTCAAAAATGTACTGAAAAATGAGGTTTTTTGACCGATTGCGGCAGAGATACGAAATAACAATGCAAACGTTGTTTAAGAACTAGTAGAATTGGAACTCTGACTCATTTTAACGGTTGATTTGTTTTTAAATTTTTCTGACCAATCTGTTGGCAATATATAGTCTAGTCATCTTAGTTACAATACGGTAAGTATCTCCTACCGGTTGAGCTTAAATTATGTTCTAGACGCGCGCTCTCCGCCTTATATCTCGGACACGATTCAACATGTAAAAAGTTTTTGAAACAAAAGTTGTAGGGAATTTAATCTTCTACAATATTGATTAGAAACACAAATAGCGAAAACCCAAAGGAAACGAGATATTTACAAAAAATGTGCCAAAGATCGATTTTTGTGACCTTTGACCTTAGATGTTAATCATCTCGTTCACCTTACCAGATGTAGAGATTCAAAGATTCAAAGCATTTATATCAAACTAGCTGACCCGGCGAACTTCGTTCCGCCTAACAGTCGATTTTTAAATTTTTTTGTTTTTTTTTTTTCTAAAATAAAAGTAGCCTAACTTACTCCTTATTACATCAGCTAACTGCCAATAAAAGTCCCGTCAAAATCGGTCCAGCCATTTCAGAGATTACCGAAACAAACAGACAGAACAACAGACAAAAATTGAAAAAAAAAAATATTTTGGTGTATGTACCGTATATCTATACATAATATACATGTAGTAAAAAATTGTTATTTAAATATTACAAACAGACACTCTAATTTTATTTATATGTATAGATATGTATAGATGTATAGATAAACCATTTACAGGCACTTTTGAATTGTCAAGGTCGGTCAATCAAAAACTTAAAGCTATTTGCACGTTCCAAAGCGTAGATCTCCATGGAGATGAACGTGCAAGAAACTCCACGGACAGTATTTTAAATCAAGTCATGTATTACAAAAATCAAGGCAACATTATCTATGATTGCTTATATATGTGAGGACAATGCAAAGAACAAGAAAGTAGTAAACAATAAAAAAGTACACATTAAAAAAGCCAGTGGCAGGTAAGAGATGACCAGTCTCAACTGACGGCGCCCGTTCACGAACATGACGCGCGTATCAGCATCATCTAGCCCCATTTTGAAGGGAACCAAATTACTAACACACGCGCCACTATTAGCGAAACATCAATGTGAGCATGACATGCTCTCAACTGCCACGCTCGTTCATGTCAAACAAGTTTAAATACCAAAATCTATAACTAACTAGCTGTCCCCCGCGGCTTCACTCCCGTCAACTGGCTACCCTACCTACCCATTTTTTTTCCTCTTTAAACCTTCCCTGTATTCTGGCGAACTAAACAAAAAAAGAATTACCGTAATCGGCCCAGCCGTTCTTGAGTTATAAAATTACAACGAATAGTGGCATTTATTTTTATATATATTGATGTTTAAATCGGTTTTAAAAACACGTTTAGGATGTTTAAATACAAGTTTGCACGAGTTTATAGCCGGGTATCTTAAATTCCGAGGTGAACTTACTAAGATGACTGGATATAATGAAAAATCGGAAAAATAGAATTTAATTTAAAAAAGAAACTTGCCATTAGCGTTTGCGGTCCTCCCATACGCGACGAGTGCAGTTATAATAACATGACTGAAACAAAATGTTTTTAAATTATATAATATAATAATAATAATATAATAATATCCTTGGACATTTCACACAACGCCTGCATATTGTCCCAAGCTAAGCAATCCAATGCTTGTGTTATGGTAACGAGATGGCTGATAAACTACTTATATACATTTTTTTTTTGTAAATACATACATGCTATTATAGATAAAAAAACCACCCAGACTCGGAACAAATACTTGTAGGTCGTACAAATATTTATTCATTTAAATACAGTATGTTTAACATTCTTATGAAAAAAACATTTGAAAAGTCATTTTTTTTTAACAAATTACATAATCTTTTTTGGTCATTTTAAACTAGAAGTGTAGTTTATTTTTGTGTTCCTTCCTTAGAAGGAAAACCAAAATAAAGTCAGAGCTCATAAATGTCGAATAAAATCCATTTTTAAAGAACTACGTTATTTAGGCGGTTTCCCCAATGTCTAGGTGTGTTAAAAAAAATCCCACGGGAACTTTGTTGACACCAGGATAACGTTATGCTATGTGCTAATTGACTCATGATCACCCGTGTTTCAAAATTCAATGATAGTAAAATAAGATGATAAGGCGTGATTAATTTTTAAACACCAATAAACAAAAAAAAAACAAAGTATCTTAAAAATAATAAAGTTTATCAATAATAACATACCACAGCTTCATGTTGAACTTTAAAATATGAATATAGTTAGTTTTTTGCTCGCGCTTCCATTCGTTAGCGCGAGGAGTTCGAAACTGATTTATTACGAAATAAAAACAAATCGGTTACTTCAACCTATTTCCGATAAAAACAATGATAGATAAGCGACAATAATTTGGTAAATAATTAACTACTATTATATTTTTTGTCAACGAGACCTTGGCTACGTATGGTTTATCTGCTATTACTAAGCTGAATAAGGGACTACTCACACTTATTCAGCTCTATTCAGCTTATGCCTATAGAAAAAACAATTTTGTATGGAGACACCTACGCATCCGTTCATTTTACCGCATCTATTCAGCTTTTTTGTCAAATAAGTATAAAATACGGACAAAAATGTGTTATTATCATGCGCGAGTGCTACAGACACAGTTCAGCGCTAATCTGCCGCTGCCCGTCTTCTCATTCTTAGGAAGCTGTGAGCGGCTGATAGAAAAAAGAACCTGAAAAAATCTAATTAGTCCGTCAGTTAGATTTTCAAAAAATATTTGACCCTGTTTTTTCTTTTGTTACGGGCACCAAAATTTACGAAGTTACGACGCTTTCAAAATTCTCAATAAGTCACACCTTTGCATAATTTTTAGTGAGTCGTGACGTCACGAGCCCGGGGACTGATACGGGGTTTTGATGCGTTTTATCTTTGTCAATATTCATTGATTTACAAAAACAAAATACACGTGTCCATTATTTTTCAATACTATAACTGGCGGACTAAATAGTTTTTGATGGAATCTAGCCTATTGTGACCAAAATCGTTCAGCGAAACGCGAATGGAGCTGAATAAATGAAAGTAGTCCCTAACTTGTGACTCGGAATCTCACACGAAGGGGACCATAAACCGAAAAAAAATACGTTTCTTAATTTTTAAATTAATTTTAATTATTTTTTGTTATAGCGGTAGTAAAAACACACACTGAAAACTTCAACTGTCTACCTATTACTGTTCTTGAGACACTGCCCGCTGACAAAGATATGGACGGACGAACAGACAGACAGCAATGGCTTAGTAATTGGGTTCAGTTGGTTAAATCTCTGTGTTTCTTTCTAATGATCAAAGTATTTCGCCAGAGAACTAAAGTCACCGACATGCACGTACTCGTAAAATCAGCATTCTAGGTACGTGGTGAATTTAGATCTCTTTACCTTTGCACTAGCGACCCGCCCGGGCTTCGCACGGGTGCAATGCTGATACTAAATTCACTATAGAAAAACTGTGATGTTATTATACATATTAACCATCCTCTTCAATCACTCTAATTAAAAAAAAAACCGTGTCAAAATCCGTGGCGCAGTTTTAAAGATTTAAGCATTCATAGGGATATAGGGACAGAGAAAGCGACTTTGTTTTATACTATGTAGTGATAATGCTGAAGTAAAAGCGGGCTGGCCATATCTGCAAACAGATAGAAGGTTGATGGGGCAGACATAACGAGTGGAGGCCGCGTGGGCCAACAAAGTGTGGAATGCCCTGCGGCACGATGGATCGATGATTTAAAGAAGGTGGCTGGCAGCTGATGGATGCAGACGGCTTACGTTCAGCAGTGGACGGCAATTGGCTAAAATTATAAAACATTATGTCAGAAACTAATATGCATGGTTCCTAAATGACGTATTTGTAAATTTAAGGACTATATAGGTTTATTTTTATTTCATGACTGTCTGGCAGTTTGAGTAATTTACTATGCGGCCTACAAAATTGGCCTAATTTTGGTAGTATTCGTCGGATCGCTGAGCTCCTCAAAGTTCTCAGTTGAGCTGTACGATAATTGACAAATGCTTGCACTGTCTGGACAGGTCTAGTCAAATCAAATCTGTGTGGCCCTTTCCTCAAAATACCACCTCAGACTTAACCTATATGGTTCTCTTACGTCTTGACATTTGCATTGCATGAAATCAGTCTCTTTAGTATAATTACCATTATTTGAAACGGTTTACTGATTTTAAAGTGTCCATGGAGTTTTTTGCACGTTCTTCTCCTTAGAGATCTACGCATTAGAACGTGCAGTTAGCTTTATGTTTTTGACAGACCAACTTCGACATTTCAAAAGTTCCTTTAAACGCTTTGACTTTGAGACGGACGGACTGATGGACAGCGGAGGCTTTGTAATAGGTTTTAGTTGGTTACCCGTTGGGTACGGAACCCTAAACACTACGTGTACATATAAAATACTACAAATTAAGCGACTTTTTGTGATTAATCAAAGTTTTCGGAAGATTCCGCCTTTCAGCGTTTAAGACTACCTATAAGAGGTACCTACGGTGTATCTGCAGACTATAGCCCACCTCTTAACCTGCGCATACCACAGAACCTCATTACTACGCAGCATTTGCTGATGTTGTAAGTTCCTTCCTTATATTTGACGTTAGCACCAAATATAATTCTTAACATTATAGTGACCGCTCGCGCTGGGCAAAAGTCTCCACTCAATAGGTGCCACAGAATGGATGGCGACGCGCGACGCCAAGGCCGGCCCAAAAAGCGTTCGCGAGACGATCATTAGGACACGGAGAAGGCTGGTGTGACCGTTTGAGGTAGCGCAGGAACTGAATGTCTGGAAGGATATGGGGAGGCTTTTGCCTAGCAGTGGGATAAAAAAATGTATAGTTGTTTAGGAACCCGAACGTTTTGAAAAATATAATATTTATAGTGTCACTCGTGTGCCTGTTTCTCTCTTTCTGTCCGTCTGTCGCCGACTAAAATAAATGAGGCTATGAATTCACTTTTGAAAAAAAAAAAAGCTTGATGAATCCTAAAATTGTTAGTTGGTTTAAATTAAAGTACGAGTTACTTTTATTCAAACCAACTAACAATTTCTCTCGTTTGACCAGAAAAATGGTTTGATTGCAAATATTTTATTTTTTCAAGAAAACTTGTGTTAATGTCTCTAGGAAAAAGTATATTTAATTAAACTTTATAACCGAATGCATTTCCGGATGAAAAGTTTAATTAAGATACTTTTGTGAATAAATGGACAAGGAGATTGAAAGCGGACACGAATCATTCAATTTTCTTATATAAGAAGCCAATCTTCCAATGTTTATGAATTCAACTTTATGGAATGCAAAAAAAAAGGGGTCATATTTCAATTTGTTCGAAAGAGTCACCACGGCCCTGGAACGCAAAGGTTCCTTACTAGGAGGAACAAGGATGGGTTTTAGTCAGTTCAGCCTTAAATAGGATCATATTTCGGCGTATTGTTAATAAAAGCACTTTTAGGCGCGTCCCCGTGCAAAACGCAGCAGTAGCCGTTTTTTGTGCAGTTTTTTGGAACTCTTTATTCAAAAAAAATGTCAACATATAAAAAATACATTATTTTTCTACATTAGTTTCCCCGTTTTATTTTATTTATATGATATTAAAAAATAATCTTGGCTTCAAAATGGTAGATTTTTATTTTTTATTACTAACTATAATGTTTAATTAATCTCCTCACAACGAAATTACAGAAATGAGAAATAATGATTGAAAACATGCATCTGCTCGAAAACTAACGTTTATTTTGATTTTGTACTTTCACTAGTGGATAGGCAATTTAATTATAAACATTTTGGTAGAAATATTTTTTATCAAACGACCGAAATTAGATTTTATACAAAATTCTGAGCGTATTCGCTATTGTATCTCTTGCGCTGTTATGGAAGGAAAAATTGCTCAAGGTTATTTGGTCAGGGTACGGCCTTAAGCTTTTGTCTCGGCTGTTATTTGAACTTCTTGGACAGTCATTACGGACAGTCAGAAGTCAGAAACTCTGACACCAGTCTTGGCGGAGCGTATCGTATGATTAGTGGGTTGTGGACGTCAGAGGGTTTTAAAAGGTACTTTAGCAGAATCAGACAGCACATCAAGCTACGCGTCACAATCACTATCACAATCAATCTTGAACCTAATGCAGTGATAAAGATGAAAATTAAATTTGATAGATTTTTGTATACCTAGTTAATATTATGATTCTGCTAAAGTGGCCTTTTTAGACCCACGGTTGGGTATTCGCTCTATGTAAAATACTGGCATTCAGCTGCACTCAGGTGCCAAGCTAACAACAACATAGTTAGGAAAAGGCGACGCAGATTGATTGTTAGGCATTCGTATTTTGGTCACATGAATACCAGTGATTTGACGGTCCAGTATATTTGAAGAAAATTGGCAGTATATTGGAAGAGAAACGTTTCTCAAGGGTCTTTATTTTCATTCGAACGCACGGAACATTTAAAAGTCCAAACTGTTTTAGATGATAAGCAACAATAGTTTAATTGCGATAATCTACTGTACTAACCGTCTAATTGGAAACCTTGACCAGTTAAGGTTATCATCTATACTATTCACAAATCAAACTAAAACATCTAGTAGTTTGGCCACGTCTTTCTGTAATTAATAATTCACTCCAGGTTAATATAACATTCTGTTAAGTTGTTTAGGTTAAGGGTGCCTAGCCGGGATTACGGAAGTCTCATGAGTTCTTGCGATCCCCGGCGTAGGTGAGAGCTGGAACACCCGGGTGGTTTTAGTCAGTAAGAGTCGGACAGACCCCTCCACCCGCCCCTGGGTGAAGGACATCCATGAGGATTTCCGCGCGTAAAAAAAAGGGTAAGGGTGCCTGTCAGTGGAGCAACGGAGAAATATTAACCAATCATATCAGTCGCAATGGCAGTGACTCTTCTCCGTTTTTCCGCTTCGTTGCCTCGCTCCGCTGTAATGGATAGGCACCCTCTAAACTCAGAGATTTGCCACATTTTTTGATAGCTTTTAGTACCTACTAAAAGAAAAATTATTGATTGTTAAATTTTAATGAGGCAGGCTAATTCCTACTTATTTCCTAGTTTTTTATGCATTAATGAAAAGTAAAAAACAACTTTTTCTTTGATTTATCAAGACTTTAAGAGCGTGTATTCCGTCCACTAGCGCCGCCAATCGTTTTTTATTATTTGTGGTAAATATAAGACACGTAGATAAAAAACCGCTCTGTAGTGTACTGAAGAAATGTATTTATTATGTTTTGAGAGTTATGTTTTGTACTTTAAAACATAAATAATTGCCAAAGTCGATATTTTTGCTAAAAGTGGCCACTTTCAGCAATAATTGCCGTTTTGGCTATTTAGCCATGAGTTATGTATTAAAAATAGCTGTCAAAAAATAATAGATACATTTCTTCAGTACACTACAGAGGGGTTTTTTATCTACGTGTCTTAAATTTACCAAAAATAATAAAAAACGATTGGCGGCGCTAGTGGACGGAATACACACTCTTAACTCGCCGAGAAACGGAGGAGAAAAAGAGCTGGAGGTCTGAAAAGGTTACTGTAGTAGAATCATAATTATTAGAATAACAATATTAATCATGCACCAAACTGTAAAATTTCATTTTCATCTTTATCGCTTAAGCTTTAGGTTCAAGGTTGAATGGGAAAATTTGGCAGTAACGGGAAGCTTGATGTGCTTTCTGATTCTACTAAAGTGGCCTTTTTAGACCCACAGGTGTCCCGAAAAGACTTGATTGCACCTTGCCTTCCCTGGCATTCTCATAGAAAGATGCGATTCGGTCAACTAAGTGGTAGTTGAGTAGTCTCTTGACGGGTACGTTTCAAAATCCCGAAAGTTCATAATACCTATGATTGAAATACCTTCGTCCAAAACACCGAAATTCAAAATACCGAAAGTTTTAAATGCCGATAGTCGTTATATCGAAACACAAAATACCGATGTTCAAATGCCCGAAAGGACGAAATACCGATGGTTGAAATCCCAAAGAGCGTCCAGGTAGTTTACGCGATTACTCATAGATGGCAGTTTATCGAGAACCGAACTAGTTAGACGGGGTTAATATTATCAAAAGAAAATTGGTTAGGTTAGGTAAGGTCAGAACTGTGACCTACACCAGAAATGACTAGATTATATAAAAAATTAATAATTTGGCAACTTTGGATTTTAAACTTTCGGGCAAATGAACTTTCGGGATTTTAAACTTTCGACCAAACAACCATTCGGGATTTCGTCCATCGGTATTTTAAAATTCGGGATTTTGATACGTACCCCTCTTGACAGATAAATAAAATAGCTTGCAATTTATTGGCGAAACTAGAGTAATTACGATCGAGGCAGCTATACTATACATAAGTATTGCGATTCAACATATATACAGTCACGATTCAGAATCGATACAGTCGTGCAATGACTATACAGGCGTTCACAGATTCTGTGAACGCCTGTTGACGCTATTGTTTCAATCGATGCATTAGCAGCCATCATGCAAACAGTCGCGTATTTGTATTTCTGCAGTTCTGCTTTGTCAATGCGACAAACTGCCAGAAGTAAATGCAGCAGTGTGTTAGCGAAACGAGCTTCTGAATCCATTCAAAAAGAGGCGACCTCCAGAAAATTAAAAAAAAAAATTGTTTACATAGTTCTGCCTAATTGTACTGAATGAGCGGGATCGGAACTGGGTGTGTTTGGGGTAGGTCTATCTTATTGCAATCCTCTGACTTGGACTGTGAACCCTGCTGAGTCCAAGCGCGCTGACGTCCTGGAAATGTACAGATTCTCGTTCTTCTTGTTAACCGTTTTCAGTCCTATTATCTTCACTTGCTTTTTTCGGGATACATAGGCGTTAGGGTTTTTTTTTTAAAAAGACTCAGAAAATACTTGTTTACAATTTAGCGAGCGATTTTGGGAACTTTTTCGGGAATTTGCTATATTTAGGTATACATTCAAATTATTTCTTGCCAATTATACTACAAATTCTATGTTTAAACTGTTTACTACACGTACATGACTATTTTACCTACCCTAAGGGTGCCTGTCCATTACAGCGAAGCGAGGCAGTGGAGCGGAGAAACGGAGAAATTTCAACCAATGGAATGCATAAAACCTCCGGCACTACTTGAGTCATTGACATTTTCACTGACATGATTGGTTAATACTTCCCCGTTTCTCCACTCCGCTGCCTCGCTCCGTGCAAATGGACAATGACCCTAAAGAAAACCGCAAATCGCTAACTGATCCAAGTTTTAACTTTGACTTTGTATATTCTTAACTTTAGCTATTCTTAATCTGAAGAAGAGTTAATTGATCTCATTAGTCGTCTATTGTAGAATAAACCCCCCGTTCAACTTTGTCCTCTGAGCGGTTATTTCAACGAAATGAGTGAATCTGTCTATGTTTGTGAAATATACCTACCTCAGGATAGGTGCATCATTTCCCTACCAGACATACTACTGTAAAACCTACCCCTCTAAGCGTGTTGTGTATCATCTTATTCAAAAGTTTTTCAGACAGTACGAATTAAATTGATTATTCACACTGTCTGAAAACCCTTCAAATGAATTAGGCATCGACCTCCGTGATGATGAGAGGTCCTAAAGCATGAGGCTGACTCTTCCTCCCAATTGCTAGTAAAAGAAAGCAAGATAATATTCCAACATCAGAATTGAGAGTCACTCACGCTATAGTATAGACGTACACTATTGTGCGTAAATCATTATGTTATAGTGTCACGATATTCATTCACAAATAAATTATAGGGCTGTAGAGAATTGTGTTCCTATTTACGCCACCTTTGGAAATCAATTCAATACTTTCATCTGAAAACTATTTGAAATGGGTGATGTACTTCGATGTGATGATTGTCAATCGGGATGAGTCGATTCTTTTACTTATAACTGCTCTGCTATTAGAAATGGACCAAGAGGTTACAAGTTTCATAACACAAATAATGTATAGATTATAATATTAGCGTGTATTTTTTTTATCTCGTTGGTTTAATTCTGTGTCGTTAGTGAAAAAAAAACATTATGTGTATAACAACCAGTTTATATTCAGCTTTAGATATTACCTGCAATTTAGTGTACCCAACGACGGAAAAACAGGGGAAATAAATCATGTTTAAACGAATTTAGGTATAGTTATAGGTAAAGGCTCCTTCATCAAAATACTAAAAGTACTGACGGATATTGGTGAAGCTAACGGGTAGGGGGTGTAATAGTCCCTTATTTTAGTTTTTCGTCAATAACTCGTAAGTAGTGGGCTGTAGAAAAAACATTCATTTACATAAGTAATCTACATAAAATTTTCTATAAAATAGAGTTTTATACTTTTTATAGGCACAATGTCTAATTAGATATTGAGGAAAGAAAATGGACACTAAAAAATACTTTTTTTATATATATACTGGCCATTCTCATCCTAAAAATTCGAAAAACTTGATCTTACTCAGGCAATAAATAAATACATGATCAGAAGTAGAAAAAAAATGGGCCAAATGTGAGTAGAACTACTCGAAATTTGTTTTGAGTTGGATAAATTCATACTTTGCTTAAGTAATTTAGATTTGCTCTCACTCGCATACAAATTTCTTTTTTTTACATGTCCGTTTAACACTACAAACTTCTTATAAGTTTTCCAGTAACCTATGTGTAAAGATCTATTACTTATCTGGTTTTTTTTTTAATTTTAGGCTTGGAGATAAGGATCAAGGAGGAGGGCATTTTTCGTCTAAATTCTTAAATAACTTCAAAACTATTCCCAAACATCAGTACATTTTTGTTTAGTTTTTCTCAGTTGTTGTCATCGTTATAATGACTAAAATGGATCCCAAACGTAGTGAATATGTCACCGGATACTGGCACACTCCGTAAGATTGTAAAATATTGCGTGAAATTGTAAACTTTTTATACTATACGACACGGATGTATTGGATACGATTGAATTTTGACGGGATATATACAAATCGATTTTTTTCATATTATTTCGAGAAATTCTTATCTAATCAAGATTTATTATAATCTAACGGTGTCTGCCACTTTCCGGTAACATATATATACTTATATTGTTTTGTTTTTTCAGCGATTTTTATTTTATTTTATTTTTATTTTATTTTATTTTTATATAATGTATGGACCATGTCTGAAGTAAAATAAATGAATTGAATTGAATTAACTTTCATGGTCACTATTATATGGTTTTTTTTTTTTTTTACTTCGTCTGAAGATTTATTTCAGTGAAAAAGTGTTCGCTCACTAAAATCCACTACTAATTCGTTTTTTCTTGTATGTTGCTTGTCTTATATTTCGTAAAGACTCCTGATTCAGGTCCAGAGGTTAAGGTGCTGCGTTCCCTTGATTTTCTATATCACTTTTAAGTTTATTTATTTCTTTCTCATATAGTTCATTTTTAAATCGTAAGAGTTGTATTTCCTGTACTAGGTATTTGTTCGTTGATTTTAGCGCATCGACGTCTTCCCTAATTTCACTCTGAATGAAAAGTGTCCTGTTTTTTATTTGTTCGTACATGCCCTTCGTTTTAAATGTCACTTCTCTACGGCATTCAGCCAAATCTTTTTTGAAGTACAAGCTTGTTTCTTGAATGAGACCCTGAAAGAATTTTATATTTTTTATACGAAATTCACCCGCTTGACAAATAATATACTAAAACTTTCCGCGAAAACAGCATGAAAAACAGACAGACAGAAGCGGCGGAGGCCTTTGTTTTATAATATTAAGTGACTTAATACAACGTGCCCATTACAGTCATGATTTTATGAACAGCTTTCAGTACCTATCGGACCAACACTGAACTTCTAAATAAAAAATCGACGGCCTCATACATGCGCGTGACTCGAAAAAATGAACCAGCTGCTTTTCTTTCGCAATATCTGAGTTGGTCTCACACCAAAAGTTGTTCATTATTTAATTATGAATACCTGTTTTCAGATAAACAGTGTTACATGGTTAAATTTGTAATAAAGGTAGGTTTTGGCGGTCAACAAGCAAAAGTAAGTTATCTTTTCTTTTGTTTCTTGGCCGCCAAAACTTAGCCATTTACTAGTCACTAAAATAATTATTAAAAAAATCAGCCAGTCTACTCAACAAAAGCTCACCTTCAAAACTTCGTTGAAGTGAGCTGTCATTCTGTCGCTCTATCTTAATACATGTATATAGGTAATCTTAATATATATAAATCACGTGTCACGTTGTTTGTCCGGGATGGACTCCTAAACCACTTAACCGATTTTAATCAATTTGCACACCGTGTGCAGTTTGATCCAACTTGAAAGATAGGGTAGCTTACATCTCAATTTTTTGGTGCAAAATTATTTAGGAGCGGAAAATGTGACGCAGACGAAGTTGCGCGGGTCAGCTAGTATTGTATAAAAACTCGCCGTGAAAACTGTCATTCCAATTAATTGGAAGTACTGAAAACTCTCTTCAAGCTCACTACACTTAAGATTTCACCGTGATATAATCAAATAATAACACCACTGATGCTAGCGGTTGACAGCAATCGGAATTTTCTCGGTCAAATTTTATGCAACACTATACAGCTTTTGTCCGCGACTTCGTGCGCGCATATCCCGTTGCTTCTCGTTCCCGTAGAAAACTTCAGCTGTCTAGGACCAGTAGTGTCGGCTGTGCATGTCTGTCAGTCACTCACTCAGTAACGGAAGAATTTTATATAATTAGGATTTGGGTAGGTACGAGTGAATGACGACACGCGTCTCCGTGCTTTAAGGAACGTGTAAAAATATTTAGAGCTAAAATTAAACTTTGCCATAACTCACCTCAAACTTGAACTTTTTCGAATTCGAGAAAGCCAACTGGAGTTTCATATCTTTCGTCAGCAGCACGTCTTTGTCTTTTGATAAAATCAACGTAAGTGGATGCTTTTCACAGTTCACGTACAAATCCGCCGAATCATCTTTTACATACAAAACGATTTTAGTCCATTTATTTTTGAAGTTTTCATTGACTAAAAATGTTATTGAATCTTCTGGAGCATACAATTCAGTGCTCAAAGTGACTCTTGTTACATTGGGAGTAGCAGGTTGCAGACAAAGGCTCAAGACTGTTCGTTCATCTTGCGTTATGGAGAACAAACACGCTGGGTTTTCGGAGTAGAATTTAAAAATGGCCGTTACGATAAATGGAGGCAATAAGTTTAGTCCAATGAGACCGATGATGCTGGGGTCAACCAGTACAGGCTCCCCGCTGGTAAATTCATACGACTGTATTCCAGGAGTGTAGTATTCATCTACCAGTTTTGCGTCGTCCAGTGGTTCAAGTAATGAATATCTTTTAACTGAAAAAGACAACAGAATAATTATGCTTTAATGATCTCAATTTTAAGCTGTTGAGCTCTTTGAGCTTCAAGGATGGTATATATGGAAGTATTAAGTACGTTATCGATACTCTATTATTTCGTTATTTCGCGTTCACTTAACGCACGCGCAAACGTTAAAAATGGTGCTAAGTAACGTTAAATGAAAAAATTTAATTTTTTCACAATAATTATGTCCGCGTTGACGAACGTAAAAAATAACGATTATGTTAACGTCTGGTTAACGTTACTTTAGTTGCGTCAAATAAAACAATATTGTGAGTTCTTCTGATGACACAAAAAAAAGGGTAGAATGCAAAAAAAAGGTATTTATGTAGGACCCGTCTTGAGCTATTAAGATGAGCAGGAATTTATACCAAAATATGTTGAAACAACGCTTTTTTGACGTACGAATGTAACGTTAACCGTCTGAAACAACTCTCCCTTGTTATATACCCGTCCTAGTCAGTGTACGCAATGTCTCGGTATTGTTTAGTTTGCCAGTAGCAGATAAGGCAAAGTGTAAAAATAAGTAAGGACGCAACGCTGCTAACAGCATTCTGAAGTTTTTTGCATACTGTTGGCTGAACACTTGATATGCTTGAAAGGCATTTTGAAGAATGTGTATGTATTCTATAGAAAATCGACATAGATTACAGTATTCCATTATTTCTCTCCTTGGTAACCTTTTGTATGGTCAACAAAGGCCAAAAATATGACAAAGTACAGTGACAAATGCTGGCTACTGAAATTATCGTTGTGATTTGAGTTTAAGACTGGTTACTTTTGACTTAGATATAACTTACCTGGCGTAGTTTTGGGAACAAATGAAGGAAGCAAAGATGTAGTTTCTCCAGGTGGTCCAGGTGGACCTGGTGGTCCTGGTGGACCCAAAGTGTTTATGCCAGGCACTCCTTGGAGCCCAACCTTTCCTGGCAATCCACTGTAACCCGAGGGGCCTAGGTCTCCTTTATCACCCGGTATCTACAACATTGTCTCCTTTAATCTATACTAATCTATACTAATACTTAAATTATAAAGCAGAAGAGTTTGTTTGTTTGTTTGGTTGTACGCGCAAATCTCAGGAACTGCTGGTCCGATTTGAAAAATTATTTCAGTGTTAGATAGCTCATTTATCGAGGAAGGTTATAGGCTATTTATATCATCACGCTAAGACCAAAAGGAGCGGAGCAATAATGAAAAATGTTACGCAGACGACGTTGCACGGGTCAGCTAGTCTATACTATATAATATTCTATACTAATATTATAAAGCAGAAGAGTTTGTTTGTTTGTTTCGTTGAACGCGCTAATCTCAGGAACTACTGGTCCGATTTGAAAAAATATTTTAGTGTGAGGCTCTAGACAGACGGACCGCATTTCAACTGCAATCGAACCGCAAATTGCAGTTCGGATGCAGTTTGAATGCAGTTGACACGACTGCAATAGAACTGCAAACCAAACGTGCATTCCAATAGCAGTCGGCGTGCAATCGTGTGAACTGCACTGACTGCACAAAATGAACTGCAATTTGCGGTTGGATTGCAGTTGAAATGCGGTCCGTCTGTCTAGAGTCTTAGATAGCCAATTTATCGAGGAAGGTTATAGGCTATATATCATCACGCTAAGACAAATAGGAGTGGAGCATTAATGGAAAATGTGACGCAGATGAAGTTGCGCGGGTCAGCTAGTATTCTATACTAATAATATTATAAAGCAGAAGAGTTTGTTTGTTTGTTTGGTTGAACGCGCTAATCTCAGGAACTACTGGTCCGATTTGAAAAATTCTTTCAGTTTTAGATAGCCCATTTATCGAGGATGGCTATAGGCTATATATCATCACGCTAAGACCAATGGGAGCGGAGCAGTAATGAAAAATGTTACGCAGACGACGTTGCACGGGTCAGCTAGTATTATAATAAAGCTAAAGAGTTTGTTTGTTGGAACGCGCTAATCTCAGGAACTGCTGGTCCGATTTGAAAAATTATTTCAGTGGTAGCTAACCCATTTATCGAGGAAGGCTATAGGCTACATATCATCACGCTAAAAGCAATAGGAGCCGAGTATGAATGGAAAATATATAGGTTATTCTAAACCCTGCAAACAGACATAGGAGGCTCCGTCGTATTTCCTCGATCAGGACCGTATTTAAGCTGAATTTGTTTTCGAGCAGCTGACTCAAGATGCCTACTTTGTTGGAAATTATTAGTTTTCGGGTTAATTATACTCACAAAAAACGTGGCTTTCTATTGGTTAAAGAGTTTTTAAAATCGGTTCGGTAGATCCAGAGTTTACCCCCTACATCGTTACAAACTCGCAAACTTTACGTCCTTATAATTTTGTGTAAAAGTATAGATATATTTTTTTAAAATAATATATAATAACATCGTTCGTTGGAATTACACACCCATTATTGTAACCGGCCATTCGATGTTACAAAACATTAAAAAAAAATGGTATGGAAGAGCATTCTGGGGACGACAAAAATGATAAAAAAGTAGAAAAAATAGAACTAAATTCATTTAGAAGAATCTGGGGTGTAACTTTTACTGATAGACTGAGGAAAGATGATAGAGGACAACGTTGTTGTTTACCGGAAGATCTAGTGATATACATTTTATAGAGTGACGGCACGGTTGGCGCAGTAGTTGAGCGATTGACTGCTGTGTTGCGAAAGTTTGACGTTTAACAAGTGCTAGCACGCAGTCTAAATGAATAAATTACTTTTGATTTTGTAACCTATAATGCACTAGCCAGTAATGATGGTGAATCTTACCACAAGGCCAACCGAGCCCTGATATCCTTTTGGTCCTGTTAGACCAATTCTTCCCTCGGTCCCTTGGTAGCCCTTTAGTCCTTTTAGACCGTCCACACCGGGGTCGCCTTTATCTCCCTGAAACAATACACTGTTTTTAAAGTGAAACTTTTATTACATCGTCTCAAACTTAAACTTTTTCGTCTGTGTGTTGTATGTCGCGTGACGGTCGACCGCGGAGTAGGGATAAAGTGAAAGGCACTCGTCAGAGCAGCCTGCACAGCCTGCTGCAGCCAATATGGCGGGGCCTATAGTTCGCATCAGCTGACCTTTTTTAGTGAAAAGTTTCAATTTTACCGTGATTTCATAAAACCGCACAATCCTTTTTAATATTAATCTCATATTTGAACACACAGAAAGCAAAAGGAGGAATAGGGAAGGCCTTTGTTCGGGAGTGAGTGACATTCAGTTGCTTAAAAATTTTGTATATTAGCAGAGAAGTTACGTACCTTTTCACCGTCAATTCCTTTTGTTCCTTTGAAACCTCTTAGATATGATACTATATGTGCATCTGAAATGCATTTAAATTGCGTGTAAAAATAGAGTTAAATAATAAGGGTCCTTTTCCTGTCATGTGTGTTTTCACTCGGGCGCGGATCTTTTCCGCATGCGGGTAATAGCACGCTCCTGGCCACACGCAGGACAAAAACTTCGTTTGACGATGCAGTATCGCGCGTGTCGCCAATATAATAATCACGTGACGTGGGTCGCATGCATGGTCATAGTATATTACCATGCGTGCAACCCGCTTCACATTAAAAACAACACTGAAGACAGAAGAACGCCGCCCGCATCCGGATAACACGCACGCGGGCTGTGCGCCCTCGGCCAATCCGCATTTCGCGCGCGTGCTGCCCGCATTACAGAAAAACATGAATGAATTGATAGGATGCGGGTAGCCCGTATGCGGACTAGAGTGCCAATTCTAATAATTTTCACATTCGCATCTCAATCGCAAACTGTCAAAAATATATGAAAATTAAGGCTTTTTTGACAGTTTGCTATTGACATGCGAATGCGAAAGATGTTAAAAAAAATAGTAGAATTGGCCCTCAGATCCGCGTGCGGGTGAAAACACGCATCACAGGAAAAAGGCTTTAAATCAAATAATAACGCTAGTTTTAAACGTTTGTGCATTCGAAAGGATTACTTTATGACTGAAACTTGTGTAATGAGTTTCTAGGAGTCAAAATAACATTATTAATTGACAGCAGGCAAGAACAATTAAATGTTATAACTTACTTTCGGCATCCAGAAGGGATTTTAATGTTAAAGATATAGCTGGACCAGGTGGTCCGGGTACTCCGGGTCTTCCAGTAATTCCGGGTATACCTTGATCTCCTGGAAGAAGAACAATATTTTTGTAGGTTTACGAGCTTCGATTCTTAGTTTCAACAAAGTATTACTGTGCCTTTCTATTTAAGCGGAGCGAGGCAGCGGAGCGGAGAAACGGGGAAATATTGACCAATTATGTCAGTCAAAATGTCAGTGACTGACGTGGTACGTGGATTTGATGGAATTCCATTGGTTAAAAATTCTCCGTTATTCCGCTCCGTGTCAGTAAACAGGCAGCCATAGGTTGCTTACGGTTCATTATAATTTATTTACACATATTTCTGTGTAAATAAGTTATAACGGACAGGCACCCAAAGATTTTCACACCAAAACTGATAAAACTAGCTTAACAGTGGGACTTCACACTTCTGTTTATTTGACACAGCTGCTTATTTTAAAATTACGGTATTTAGTCTGCAACTGGATATTTGGCGAGTGATAAATCATGTCGTGTTAAGCCGTAGGTCCCAACTGTCATTAGACCTTTGGCAATCGTTAAAATCTGACTCTAGTCTAGCCAAGAAGTACCGTATTACCCAGTTAGTGTGTGTGACATGGCCATTTAGTGGAGGTCTCGTAGGCAACCACTCCACGTAAAATACTGTGATTCAACTGAATTCGATTTGACTGGAAACCAACCCCAATATAGTTGGAAAAAGGCTTGGCAGATAATGAGTAATAAATCATGCTTACTAAAGATAAATCTAGAGTATCTACATAGTGTACAAACGTGTATAAAAACAAAATAAATCATTGGGCATCAAAAAATAATCCACATCGCTGTCAATGGCAAAAGTGCCCAGAACACTGGCAGCATTGCCATGTTTTAAATGGCAATGCTGATTCTTTGGCCGAAAGGCCCAGCTCTCTGGTCACGTTAACCGTCAACAAGTTGTTTGCTGATGTTCTGAAAGACTATGTGCACTCGGACCCCATGCCTAGTGTTTCAACGCCAAAAGGCTCAAATGTATAACTCACAATTAGGTTATTATATTTGCGCCATCTGAGGTTTTTTTTACCAGCAGCAACCGCCCCAGTACAGCCCGCCATGCTAAGAAGATGGGATGGCGCAAGGGTGTCGACACAAATGTTGCATCCCACACCAAAGGCCTACCCACTTTCCAAGGCATTATGGTCATCTCATCTGGCCTCTTCCCATCGTCACGCGCCAAGCCGTTGGGTTCTAAAACCGCTGGCAGCTGGTGACAAGAGCCCGATGGATGATATCATTAATGCTAGCGTGCCGTGCTAGCCGACCATGCAGCGCTCCTACTGCAAGACAGGCCATGGTATCCGAGGCGGTCGACTGATTCACCGCATTGACACCGATGTGGGTGCTCCTAGCGGAGCTCCACAGACGCAGACACGTAGCGATCCGGAAAGTATTGTCACTAAGCATAGTACCTATATTGGGTGACGGTAGTACATGTAGCCAAAGACCCGACTCCCATTTCCCCACCGCCAGCAGGCGTGTACGTTCTGCAGTATTGGTGGTCATTTAAGAGGTTATTCCATACCAACCTGCAGAGTTGCTCGTCCCATTGTCTCTGGGAAAATGGGTCTCCGGGCAACGCCGTGTTTGGGCAAGCCACTTTCCAGGCGTTCACAGCATCGGTCAAGCAGGGCACTTCACAGTTAACCAATGATGTAGTTAAAATGCTTTTGGTTAACTTTTTAGTGCTGTTGACCGAAGACAATAATGCGTAGGCATATACTAGAAATTTTGCGGATGCCGAGCCCACCAAAGCAAATGGGTAGTGTGGCTTGGAGCCAGGATCAGTCATCCAGAGCCACATTTAATATAGATGTCAGTGTGCATTGAATAATTTGATAAATTTTGTCCAAAAGGTGTGACGGAGAAAATAAATAAAATTTGGCCCAATACAGCAATATCTCATGAGGGTAAAAGCCGAATGTAAACTGATTTTAGGAAGTCGTTAGCCAGTCGGGCCCGTGTGGTTCCAAATGGGCTCGCTTTATTCGTAAGTAAAAAGTAAAGTAAAAAGGTATAAGCTTGTTTGATTTATTAATTAAGTTTTTATAATTTGAAATAATAATAATAATGACGTCTGGGGCCATAGTATTGAATTTCTGTAGAGTCTATCGGTAATTGTCACAAATAAAATTTCACACTTGGAGTGGTTGAGGTCAAGGCCGATGGATGGCTTTTAAAACGGTGTCTACGTCACCTCCTAGTGTTCCATCATCTAGATACCAGACATTTAATTTTGAATTTAGTTTTTGAATGATTGGATGGATAGCCAGCTGAAAATGAGTGACCCGAGGGAGTCACCTTGTTGGCATCCAACTGCGGATTCTAAAAAATTGTCTTTGTACAAAAATTTTTAAGGGTTCTTGTAGCATTGCCATAAAAAGCCATAATTTCTGGTAATTCTTTTTTGTTTCTGCCAGTAAGGTAAATAAAAATTGAAAAAAAAAAGAGTTCAGATGAAATCATAAAGTGAATCAAATCTAGGTCAAATTTGTTTTTTATTCGCTAAGTGCCCTGTGGAACTTGTCTGGTTTAATTACCTTTGGTTCCACTTAGCCCATCATCACCACCATTGCCTTTGCTGCCTTTTTGGCCGTAAGTACCTCGGGAGCCCTGTAATTTGAAAAAAAATTACGAGTATTAGGTAATATTCAAAATATTTATTTCCTTTTTCATCAATCATCATTTTAAAGTTAATTCATAATAAGTGTCTGTCCAATGAAGTAAAAATATTAGATGTTTAAACTTAATAGAAAGAACGGGTATTAATCTGCCTGTCCATATGCCTGAACGGTGCTCTAAACATCCAAGATTAAACACGACGAAGGTTTAGCAAATATTCATCGGCTAACTTGGTTATTATTTTGACCCCTATTAATGGCCCCGAAAACCACGAATAAGACACCCTGACGAAATTTTAGAAAAAATTCTTAGTGGGAAGAATGATCATTTTTGGTCTAATTTCTTGAATAAGTTCAAATCTGATTTTTTAAAACCCTCACAGTAAGTGAACCCTGTCATTTGATATGTCACACAATACCTACAGTTTGAGAAACTTTTGTCCCCCAAATGTGACCCCCATTACTTAAAAAAATATAATTACATAACGCTGCCGTGTTTGGATCAAAAAAGTCTGTATGTATAAAAAAATCAACGGAATTGGTACAGTAGATCCGGAGAAAATTGGCTGTGACACACAGACACCCGAGTGATCCTAAATATAAGGGTTCCGTTTTTTGTTTGGAACCTTAAGAAAATGGCATAAGCCGTTAGGTAATTCAATTCGTATATTTAGTGATATATTCATGTGGAGTATCAAAATAAAAGATTCGAGGATATGATACCAAAACCGTAACCCACTTAATTGTAAAAAAAAAAAAAAAACTGCATGCAAAAGTGTCAAATGCAAGTCGGACTGGCACACGAAGGACTCCGTACCAGAAATGGAAAAAAACACGTTTCATGTATTATGTGGGGCTCCCATATTATGATACAAGAAACGATATTTTTTTCGGTTGCAATTTTAATTTAATTTTTGTTATTAATTGTTGTTACAGCGGCAATAGTTTTCCGTTGCCGCTGAAACAGCTACTTCCAATTTGAAATCTTCACAAATTGTTTATACAATCTGTCAAAATTTCAAATGGCTACCTATCACGGTTCATGAGACACAGACCGCTGACAGACAAACGGACGGGCAGACCTATGGACAGCGGAGGCTTAGTAATAGGGTTCTGTTGGTGACCCCCAGGAAAAGGAATCATAAAAAGTATTGTTTCAAAAACACTACTACAAAGTTCCAAACAAGTATTATCATGGTTCTTACCTTTTCTCCTGTCATTCCAGGATATCCAATGCCTTCATCCCCTTTTTCTCCCCTGGGGCCGTTTGTTCCAAACTCCCCGTACGAACCCATTTTTCCTTTAGGGCCTGCGTAGCCTCTGTGACCTTTAAAACCTGGCGCGCCTGCCGGTCCCTCCGGTCCCGGCATCCCGCTGAAACCTTCTTCTCCTTTTTCACCTTTGTCTCCTGAATAACCTACAGGACCCATTTCGCCTTGTAGACCTGGTATTCCAATCCGACCTCGTTCACCATATTCCCCATTGTCACCTTTATTTCCCTTAGCACCATTGTAACCTGGCAAGCCTCGTACGCCTGGTGGCCCACTCGGCCCTGATCCACCAATTGCTCCTTTTTCACCGTCTTCTCCTTTTCGCCCGTTAAGGCCTGGGATACCTGGTATTCCCAATGACCCACTTGAACCCTTATCTCCTTTGGAGCCGGTATTGCCTCGATTACCTTTATCACCTGTCAAGCCTACCAAACCAATCTGTCCCGGTAGCCCAGGGGAGCCTAGATCTCCTTTGATACCTATTTCTCCTTTATCACCTTGAGCACCTGGCATGCCTGGTATTCCCGATTGCCCTAACGTTCCTTTATCTCCTTTGAGACCGAAACTACCCCGATCACCTTTATAACCTTGCAGGCCTGGATTTCCATTCAGCCCCATCGAACCAGTTTCTCCTTGGGAACCATGGTTGCCTCGGACCCCTTTAGAACCTGGCAGACCGGGCCTTCCACCCCACCCCGTGTAACCCCTATCTCCTTTTTTTCCAGGATTGCCTCGATCACCTTTCATACCTGTCGTGCCATGTTCTCCAGGTGGCCCACTGAAACCATATTCTCCTATAAGACCAGAGTCACCTCGATAACCTTTAGGACCTGGGTTACCTTGCCTTCCATCCAGACCCTTCGAACCCTTATCTCCTTTGGGACCAGGGCTGCCTCGGTTACCAACAAAACCGGGCCTTCCCGGTATTCCATTTTGGCCCTCTGATCCCTTGTTCCCTTTGGGACCAGCGTCACCTCGATCACCTTTATAACCTGGAAAACCCCGTGGTCCCAATCGCCCTACCGGTCCACTATTACCCTTTAGCCCTGGTACTGCCCCGATTATAAATGGTGCATTCTAAAAAAAAGAAAAAAATAATAAGGCGTAGTTATACTACAATAAACAGTACAGTCTCACTAATCCGGCACACCCTATACTTGCGCCAACTTGACAATTTCTTTTAAATGCCCATTTTACATTATATTAATACTTTCAGAAGTTTTTTTTTTGCCTTGTTTTAAATTGGATTTATTATAGTCTTTTTTTTTTCTAAGCAGTCCATTTATCCGAACATTTTAAAATAATCCGGTACATCCTGGTTTTTAATAGTGTCGGATTAGTGAGACAGCACTGTGTACACGGTACATAAGTCAGGTCCTTACATTATGAAATTAGCGTTTTGTCGTACTGACCACTTTGATCTGAAATATCTCCTCTTTGGTTAAGAATTCCAAATTCAAATTTATATTTTCATTTAGCTGGTACATTTGAGTTTTGAAAACAGTCATTCATTTGTTTTTTCCTCATTATTTTTTTCTATGGCGTCGCTTATTACCGCACAATGGAAAACATGAAATATCGGTATATTTACGAGTACGAGTTCTACTGTGGCACTTTTGCTGCAGAAACAGCTCGAAGGATTAATAATGTGTACGGCGCTGGTGTCACAAAAGAAAGCACGGCACGTTTTAGGTTTCAAGGTTTTCGTTCTGGAAATTTCGACCTTCAGAACCAACCCCGTGGACGGCCGGAGAATAAAGTGGAAAATGAAGAATTAAAGGCTATTGTGGAAGCGGATCCATCACAAAGAATTATTATATTAATCCACTTGAGCAAATCGGGAAAGTAAAAAAAACTTGAACGATGGGTACCTCATGAATTGAGTGAATCGAACTTGCAAACACGCGTCGACTGCTGTGTTACTTTGCTTAACCGACACAATAATGAAGGGATATCGAATCATTACTTGTGATGAAAAGTGGATACTGTACGATAATCGAAGACGCTCGTCACAATGGATGAACCAGGAGACCCAGGCAAATCCTACGACTCAGAAAAAGTTACATGTAAGTGTTTGGTGGACTAGCGCCGGTATCGTTCACTATAGCTTTCTAAAATCTGGCCAAACGATTACGGCAGATATCTATTGTCAGCAACTGCAAACCATGAAGGAAGAACTAGCTGCCAACCACGAAGTTAGATGAGCTACAATTGGAATGTCTGCGACATCCACCGTTCTCCCCGGTCCTTGCTCCAACAGATTACCATTTTTTCCAGAATTTGGACAACTTCTTACATGAAAAAAAAATCAACTCCGATGCGGCAGTCCAAACCGCCTTCAAAGAGTTTATTGATTCTCGCCCCCCATGTTTTTTTAGTCAAGAAATCAATGAACTACCTATGTGATGGCAAAAGTGCATAGATAACAACGGTGCATACTTTGATTAATGAAATATATTTAACAAAAAAAATCCTCCCGTACAAAACGCCAATTTCATACATATGGACCTAATATTTGTATTCAAAATTCCAAATCAAATTGAAGTTATCAGAGTTCAAAATGAACCGTTTCATACAACGCAATTTTAAACCAAAGCAATAGACAACTTTAAGTGTTTAAATGATGACATAATTGACCTTTAGGTGAAGGAATAGAAAATGTAATAAACACATAAATGTGCCTAATTTTAGGCATCTAACGAGACGAAACAAAATCTACGTTCGCACGAACCTTAATGCAAATATTCTTTAATGAGTCATCACCAGCATTTGTAAACAAGTTTTCAATGAGGCCCTGAAACAATAAAACATATATTTTATTTATATATGCGTTTCTTAAAAAAACCTTAAAAAAATAATACAACCGACGTCCAAAATAAAAACACTACAAAGTAAAAAATAACTCGTACTACTTTATAAGTCGGTTGTATTTTTCGTTTCGGGTTTTGTATTTGGAAGTCGGGCGTCGTTCTCTCACACGATAGGTTCCGTGCCGCTTTTAATTTATTTTTTATTATTGTAGCAGTCATAAAAATATAAAACTTATTTAAACAAAGTAATATAAACTGTTATTGATTTACGCAAATAAGTTTTCTTTGCAAACTGTACTTTTCAAGAGACATTTGACAAATAGAGATAATTGACCTTCCTAGTCTAATTTGAATAGCATTGTACCACTAGCTGATACCCGCGGCTTCGCCCACTTGAGAAATTATACATACTTAACCCTTCCTCGAGAACCACTCTATTAGTGAAAACAGCATGAAAATCGGTGCAGCAGTTTTTGAGTTTATCGCGGACAGACAGACGCGGCGGAGGACTTTGTCTTAAACTTCCACTACACTACTCTCGAAGTTACTTCGACGAAGTACTCTCCGAAGTTGACCGAAGTCGAAGTACGTGTCCACAAACTCGAGCAACTTCGCGAGGAGCTCAGTCACCCGGTCCCCTCACGATAGGCATCATCAAGACGCTTTGTGTTCGAACTTCGGGACACTTCGAGTCTTTTGACTCTGGCATAAAAACCGACGACTGGAAGTCGGCCGAAGCGAGGCGAGATTGCACGAAGCGAAGTGAAGTGCCCTTCTACACTATTGTATTTGCTCAACTTCGATCAACTTCGCGAGTTGTGTAGAGGAGGTATTATAATATGTAGTGATATTCTGTGACTGGGGTACCCTTGGGATATACGGAACCCAAAAAAAAAAACACTACAAAATAACTTTAACTCCGGAAGTCGGTGTTTTTGCTTGTTTCTTCATATTTTAACACCGACTACGTAATTAAAAGTTATTTCATACTTGGCAGTGTTTTTTTTATTTGAAAGTCGGTTGTATTTTTTTTGGAAAAAGAACTTTCACTTTGAAGTAGAACCCAATAACTGACAACACCATGACTCAGGAAAGTCATAGGAAAGAAAAATACTCAATTTCCTTTTACTAGGATGGCAAAATATTAAGTAAACAAATTCCAGCCACTATGATTTAAAAGCCAAACTGCAAAACCGATTTTGATGAAATTTCTGTGGCACCAATCGAAAAATTATTCTTTGACATAAAATATGAATTTTTCAAAAAGGTTTATAAATGACGGAGTGATGAGGTAACAAAACAAAAATAAAGAAACTGAGCAATATTATGATAATTTAGTACCTAATCACAAGGTTCACGCAAGGTCATTTTCAGTATAGCATCTTATTTTTGACCTCATGAAGTGTTTTTTTGTTTTACACTAAAATCTATACTAATACTATACTAATATTATAAAGAGGTAACATTTGTTTGTAAGTTTGTATGTAGGGGGTAATGTCAGGAACTACTGGTTCGATTTGAAATTTTTTTTCAGTATAAGATAGCCCATTTATCGAGGAAGCTATACAGGGTGTAAGGGACAGCCCTCCACAAACTGGTAGGGTGATTTCAGTATGTCGTACTAAGTTGACCGGTACATGAAATTATTTCAGGAACTTTATGGGAATCCAATAAAACTGATTTGTTTAATTACCTCACACGCAATGTATCGCAACCTCTGCAAAACGCACGCAGCGAACGGCAGCGCAGCGAGCTTTCGAAAGGACAGCCGCGCTCGCGCCACTTGTTTAACAGCTGATTTCATGCGTCGCTATTTAGATTTTTTTTTCATTTTAGCTGTGTTATTAACACTAATGGAGTCCTGCATACAGATAATGTAACTTTACATTCAAATAAAGCAATAAAAACTGAAAAAAACGAGAAAAAAAATCCTGATAAAATTTCCACTGGAATATGATTCAAAATAAGGAGCTGATTGCACCCTGTAAACTTGTAGAGGGCTGTCCCTTACACCTTGTATATCATCACGCTAAGACTAAAAGCAGCCGAGCATTAACGGATAATGTGACGCAGACGAAGTTGCGTAGGTCAGCTAGTAATATTATAAAGCTGAAGAGTTTGTTTGTTTGAACGCGCTAATCTCCGTCCGATTTGAAAAATTATTTCGTTGTTAGATAGCCCATTCATACGAGGAAGGTATCATCACGATAAGACAAATAAGAGCGGAGCATTAATGGAAAATGTGACGCAGACGAAGTTGCGCGGGTCAGCTAGTATATTATAGTATATTGGGCACTAGTGAATTTTATTTTAATAAATACCAATATCCATAATACCCGTTAAAGAAGGGCTCTGTATGGATTATTTTTTTACTATTTAAAACATAATTTATTACAAAATTAAATACAAATTAGGAATAAGTTATACAACTGTTTAGTATTAGTACCTACTTAGTTAGCTGTAGTTGTAATAGTTTATTAAAATAGTTTAAATTTAAAATTTTTATTTTCTGTACAGTGTAGGCTATTTTCAAAAGAATGCCTAGTTGCAATTAGTTTAGCTACGTACCACTACTGTACATACAGTTTTAATAAATATTTCAATCTCTTATTTTTCAATCTTACATAATCTTATATTTCTCGTTTTATATTTCAATCTCTAATTGACCGCTCAGTTTAAATTGGAAACCCTTATTTTGCAACTCGCATGCTAGTTCAATTACAGTACGGGGCACGAACGAGCCAGCGGAAATAAGAATAAGCTTCCTTGAAATGTCAGTAGCATGCAAACTTGTTGCAGGTTGAAATGTGCACTGGAACGGAGAGGACAGGAGTGGTGAAATATCAACCAAAGGAGCTCGTAGCTAACTAACAACAGCCGCACGGGTCCATCTTCAAGGTTAAGCAACGCTTGCTAAGGTTGGTCTGTGGATGGGTGACCATCTTAACATGCCAAGTTTCTCCGTGCCTCGGAAAGCACGTTAATCCGTTGGTCTCGGCTGTCATTTGTAGATTTTTGGCAGTCGTTACGGATTGTCAGAAGCCAGTAAATCTGACTCCAGTCTGAAATACCGTGTTACCCAAGTAATGGGTAATGGGGAGCCGCTCCACGTAAAACACTGGTATTCTGCTGAATGTGGTTTGATTGGAAGCCAACCTCAATATACTTGGGAAAAGGCTAGGCAGATGATGATGGAATTGCGCAAAATTGCGCTCCGCGTCAATCACTGAGATTTTATAGAATTTTTTCTTTGCTGCCTCGCTTCGCGTGCATGAAAAGTCAGCCTTACAACGTGTTTAGTATAAGTAACTACATCGAATAATAACATCTGAGAAATATATTTTTCAAATCACTTTAAGTAGCTGAGAACAAAGATAAAGTGTTGAACTAGAAGATAAGGCATATTTCTAATATTATTTAATCAATAGGTTATCAAGTAACCTACCAGGGTAGTGGAATTTGTTCGAAAGAGTCACCGTGGCCCTGGAACGTAAAAAAAATTAGGAGGAACACGGATTAGGACATTTTCTTAAGGCAAAATCATGAAATGACTCCTCCCGCTCTGGACGAAGCAGCAGGGAGTGTCAGACTCTTACTGACTTAAACTCATCGCCCCTCCTAATATTCTTTGAGTTCCAAGGCTGCGGTGACTCTTTTGAACAAATTCCGCAGCCCCGGCAGGCACTGACCCTAGCGGGCCCCGTCTTCTATGCTGACAGCTCTTTGAAGCGCGTGGAAAACAGCGCGCTGTTTTTTTTTTTAATTAATGCTTATTTTTAACAGGATTCAAAAAAGGTAAATGACTTAGTGTTTTTGAATATTCTGGATTGACCAAGTTTCTCGTCAGAGAAGAATTTAAATATGGCCGTTACGATGAAAGAATCCTTTAAATTTGGACCGTAAATCTCCGTATCACTGGTCTTAGTGTCTAAACACACTAAACCGAAAGTACTCTACCGAAGTTCCGCGGCTGATTTTACGTTCCGATGTATTTGGGTGATATGACACACCATAAGTGCCGAACTTACGCGGCATAAATTCAGTTGCGCAACTTTGCGCTGAAAAAAACACGGTCGTGACTCAACCGTGAACCGTGATAACTGATTGTTTTTGAATCAAACAAGGTATAGGTAACTTTGATTTAAATACACAACAAAGCACCTGCGTCGTGCGCAGGCAGAGGCGAATTGCGCGGACATAGTGCCTCCCGCTACTTCCCGCCCCGGATCTTCGTCGCAAACGAACCGAACTTCGGTCGCGTATAATGTATACTCTTCAGAATACGTTACCGCCGATTGGCCGCTGAACTTACGCCCGACCAAAGTTTGGCGTGCGCTATAACGTGTGCGTCAGTAATTCAAATAGCATTGTAGGCGTGATCATGCCGAAATTCGGTCGCGTACCTTCGGCATAGTGTTTAGACATTTATACCTGTGGCACGGGGATTTACCGGTACGGGCTTTCCGCTGGTAAACATGTGTGACTGTTAGCCATCAGTGTAGGATTCGTAGACTACATCTGCGTCGTCCCGTAGTGTGTGTATTACCTCTGAAAATAAAAAGGTGAATTTAGAAACAAAGTGGCATGTCAAGAGGTATTCCTATTGGTCGTGATTAATTTTGTTTAGGAAATTTTTATCTGATTTCTTGTTACAAAAAAATTTCAATTTGATAATTGAGTCACATTATGCTGAAATGGCACATTGCATTTTAATAAGATACCTCTACATAGATATGGACGACATTGACGTCACTTAATAACAGTGATAATTTTTAAACCGTTGGGTAGAATTCACACGTACCACAACTACATAACAGAGACAAGTGGTCAAGCAGAGATAGCGTGTCAAAAGAGTTGCTGTAATTTAATGCAGCTGCGTGCTAGCAGTTGCGATGTGGTTACATTCTGGCTAATGTTTGCAGACAGACAAGTTGACTCTGGCTTTCGTGTCGTTGCGTCGATGCAACGCTATGGTTGGCGGTCGCTAATGCGAGGCGCTTGTGGTTACAACGTGGTCGGTCTGACCGTCCACACGATTGGACTTGGCGGCAAAAAGTTTTGCATTCACATCTCAATCGTAATTTGTCAAAAATATAGATATTTTGACAAATTGCGACTGAGATGCGAATGCTAACGTTATTTAAAAATCAGAAGATTTGAAAATCAGTGTGCCAATTCTACTAAGTTTCACATTTGTATCGCATTCGCATCTCAATCGCAAACTGTCAAAAATATATGAAAATTAAGGCTTTTTTGACAGTTTACGATTGAAAATTGTTTAAAAATTTGTAGAATTGGCCCTCTGGCCTATAAGGGTTCATTTATTTTCAAATGTTCTCATATCAATAAAAACCGAGCCAAGTGAGAGTCGGACTCACACACGAAGAGTTCCATACCATAAACCTTAATTTTTATTATTTGATATTATAGCGGCGATAGAAATACACAATCTCTGAAAATTTCATCTGTCTGTGTATTACGGTTCTTGAGATACAGTCCGCTGACAGACAGACGGACGGACGGACGGTGGAGGCTTGGTAATACGGTTCCGTTGGTTAACCTTCGGGTACGGAACCGCTAACGCTACGTATTGTTACCAATATATTTTAAACTTATAGTTCGGTAAAATAGTATTTAATAAAAATAAAAACTTGCCATTAGCGTTTGTAGTCCTCCCATACACGACCAGTGCTATGACAACATGACTGAAACAACACGTTTTAATATAATTATAAACCGTCTGATAAATTATGTTTATATTAACATTTTATAGAATCTTTTTGGTCATTGTAAACTAGATGAGGTGGTGTTTCCTAGCTGACAATCTTAAGAAGAAACACCGAAACTGAGAGCTGATAAACATCGAACAAAAGTACCATGTTTTTAAACTAACTTTTGCAAGCGATTTCACCTGTGTGTAGGTATGTCAAAAAGTATCCCACGGTAACGTTCATGTAACCGGGATAAAATAATCCTATGGGCTAATTTAAATAATGGTCTATCCTTGTTTAAAATTTTATCTAAATCAAATAAGGTGTAAACGTGATTGTTTTTTAAAGATCAATAAACAAAAATCTAAAAAATAATCAAGTATAAGAAACTCACAATATTTTCATGTTGACTTTAAAATATGATTATTGTTAGTTTTTTGCTCGCGCTTCCATTCGTTAGCGCGAGGAGTCCGAAACTGATTTATTACGAAATAAACAAAAATGATTTGGTTCATACTATTTACGATAAAAACAATTCGGTTGATAATTAACTTCTAATATATTTTTGTCACTCGAGACCTTCGTTATTCAGGGTTATCAGCTATTTAGTAACTACGCTGATTAAGGTGTGTTTCGTACAGTAAACAGAAAAAACATGTTTTTTTTTTATGATTTCTTATATCCCTTTATTTACTTATTTTAATTTAATTTGTAAAAGCACATTCTGCATAGCCCCATTAATTTTGCAATAAGATTCCAAACTCAATGAAACGGATTAACCGAAAACAAAACAACTTAGTGATTTATATATGCAACAAATTTTATGGTAAGTTAAACGACTATTAGAATTTCTTGAAATAATTGCATATTTAGATGCAAACAAAAGCCGTTATTGACGGAGTAAGTACAAATAGCGGAAAACTTAACTCTTTTTAACCGACTTCCTAAAAAGGAGGAGGTTATCAATTCGGTTGTATTTTTTTTTTATGTTTGTTACCTCATAACTCCGACAATTATGGACCGATTTGAAAAATTCTTGTTTTGTCTGAAAGGATATACTTGCAGATTGGTCCCATTTAAATCATATCAAAATCGGTTACGAACTTTGGATTTTAAATCGAAATACCTGGAATTTGACTATTTAGATGATTCTTTGATAATCGAAATTGCGAATTTTGCTTTTCTGCGATTTTGCAGTGGTGTCGTTAGGTGTGGGGCACCACTAAAAAGTGAAAAATAAAAAACTTTTAACAAAAAAATACAACCGACTTCCAAAAAAAAAAACACTACAAAGTAAAAAATAACTTTAATTTCGGAAGTCGGTGTCAAAATACGAAGAAAGTAACAAAAACACCGACTTCCGAAATTAAAGTTATTTTTTACTTTGTAGTGTTTTTTTTTTGGAAGTCTGTTGTATTATTTTGTAAAAAGTTTTTGTATTAATAGGTGTCTAACAGGACATTTTTCAGAATCCTTGAAAGTTGCAAAAGTCAGCCTTCTATATAAGTCCGGAAACAAATCAGATCCGGATTATTAAATTAAATTAAATAAACATTTATTTCAGAATTTCATTCCATAATTTGTTAGTAACAATGCTAATTTTTAAACTAGTGTTAGTAATAATAATCTATTTAATTATTTTAAGCTGCGTGAGACACGACGATCCTGGGGAATGTCTACTTGACTGCGTGCAGTCGCATCCACCGCCCCAAGATCGGAGAGTCCCACCTATCAGCCAACGTTCTAAGGATGGTGTTGGGGCTGGCGCAAACACGGCGCAAGAGAGCTGCGCATCTCTTGAGCATAATGGCCGAAAATATATCGATGTTCGCGTCGGCATACATGCCGGACGCGCTACAAAAACGCGGCAGCTCCATCAACACCCGAAACGAGTTGTTATATTGAGTGCGCAGGTCACTATATGCCCTCTGCGTAAAGTTCACCCACAGGCTGCACGTGTAAAAGGATTGGCAGTAGGCTTTGATCAGCGTCACTTTAAACCTGAGCCGTACAACGTGCAAACCTATGGGCCAACATCCCTCATCGAACAGCCAGCGACCTGATTAATAAAATTATTACCGATACCAACTAATATCTGTTTTACCGATAGTATCAAAGGTGTTTGAAAAGTATTAAAAAAAAAACTTTGTGCATTTCTAATGTCCAAAAGTTATTATTTACTTAAGTGGAAACTACCTACATTTTTTTTCATACTCCTCCGTTGTACTTTTCCGCTTAATTTCGTTGCGGGACTCAAGACAGTTGAATCGTTTTTCCGGGGCTTGTCAAGCTTCATTGGCTCAGCGTTTTCTGGTAGTCGCCACTGTTGATTCTGGCTTTCAGGAGTTGTAGTAGCTGGGAACGTGTGGCGGGTTTGACAAAAAAAAAACCTACAAGTTCTATATGAAAAACAATATGAGTTACAACTGCAACCGATATGGTGACAAAAATCAAATCCAATATTGATAGTAAAAAAAATACATTGGGAGTGTTTGTAGATTAAAAAAAAAGGCATTTGATACTGTTTGTCACGATATACTTTTGTAAACATGTAGGTGCCTCGGGATTCACTATTAAAATGTTAAAATCTTACTTAAATAATAATTATATCAAACTACGAAAATCAGTGAAGTCCAAAGTAGGCCTCGAAAATTTACCCACGGAGTGCCCCAAGGCTCAATGCTCGGGCCATTATTATTTCTAATTATATAAAAAGAATCCATGAAATCGGTCTAAGGGGTGATGAAGCACTGTACGCTGACAAAACGAGTACTTTTCAGGTATTCTCAGTTATAGAACAAGCTCAACATGATGTAAACCTCTTACACACTTGGCTTTAAACAAACCTACTGACAATAAACATATCTAAAACGAATTATATAATATTTACAGCAAACCTGGTGATTTTCAGTGACAAAATGTTCTGTTACAGTAACAGCCAGTTGATATCAATAACTTGACATGCATTGGAACTGTATTGGTCATCAGGCCAGGCTCTATACAAAACTGCCCATCATACTTTCAACATAATCGGTTCACTAGATTTGAATAAAATTGGCTGTGACAGATGGATAGACAGACTGACAGACACTCGAGTGATTCTATACAGGTTCCGTTTCTTACAACTGTTTTTAGGGTCCCTAAAACCCTAAAAATGAAGGCCTAGAAATTTTTGCCTTGCGCACAGCCTACGCACATGACGTCTGGTAGGCAAGTACTCCCGCAAAAAGGCAATACATAGCAAGGTTTATTCCTAAGAGCTCCAATTCTATAATCAATATCTCTCCATAGATTAATTCGCAAGAGCTCAAAAAATTCAAAGTACAAATTGCAGAAATAAGAGAGCTTTGTTATTTTTAATTCTGAAACTTCATATTTATTTATTTATTTATTTATTTATTATATACTTTATTGTACACCTCATAACAAGTACAGGAAAAACGTTTATAAAAACAAGTGTACAATGGGCGGTCTTATCGCACAGGGCAATCTCTTACAGACAACCTTAGGATGGATTGAACGAAAGAAGTTAGATTTAGGGCGGTCAGTGTACAAACATAATAAATAATATTAATTAGACTTAATAATATAAAATAAACACATACAATAAAACAATATACTAATAAATATCAAATAAATAATTGGGAAAGGAGAAGAAAAATTATAGTGAGAGGTAATGCTCCTTATTCCATATTTTGTGACGCAAAGTGTATTTTTGGAGATAGAAAGTACATCGCGAGATTTTTTTGTTTTAATTTTTTAATAGTTATAAGTACACACTAAGTTTAAGATTGTTTTGTGTACTGAAACTATTAACATGGAATTGTAACATTAACACCGGTTAGATACGGCGGTGGAACCATTGGTTCCACCTGACGCAATTGAGTTTATACTTTATTTTTATGTTAATACGATTTATATAAGTGCCGTCAAGTGGACCAATGGTCCCACTCCGGGTCCAACCGTTTGTTAACAATTTGTGTTTTGTTGACCACACGCAATTTGGTTTGGAACCGCTGGAAACAAAATTATGTTGCGCCTGGGAACAAGAGCACAGCAATGTGGCAAAACTGCGATACCCTTTTACATATTATCACTGTACATTTTCCATGAAAAAAGCATTGTCAAATTCTTGCGTCTCGCTTGTCTAGCATCCTTAACAGACCGTACTTATTTTATTAATCCAAAAGACCGCGGTCACTAACTAGCCGAAGGTAGAGAGAACTTCCCGAAGTTTGTTTTTTGTTAGTTAATTAAGACAAAAGACAACCAACGGGTGGTCCTTGTTAGTCGAACTTGGTCTTTAGGTACCTAGTTGTGTTTGGACGTTGCGCGAATGTTGATGGCCAGTTGTTCTTTGATAAACACTAGGTTTTCAGGGTCTATTAAAAATGTAACCTTAAAATGGTCACTTGTGTGCTTGCTATTATTGTTGGATCTGAAAATGCGTGGTAAGAAATTGTTTTTTTTTTTTATACAAAACAGGTAAACTCTTGGCCCAAATCTCACCTGATGTAAAATGATGTTTAGGCCGAAGATGGAAGCGCGCTTTACCCGGAATCCTCTAACACAGAGGAACTGGATATCATACCTCTAACTGCCGGAACACAACAATGCTGTTAACATTGTTGTTACGGCGATAGACTTAGATAAGATGGTGGTAGCTTGCCAGGCGGACTTAGAACAAGTCCTACCACCAACCAAACCGAGCAAAAAATTTGCCCCCGCTGGGAATCGAACCCGGGACCTCTGGGTCTGAATCAGGTGGTGTAACCACTAGACCACAGAGGCGGTTAGTGTCACCTGTTTAGCACCACCCGGGGACCACGTGTAGGGATTCGCTGAAGGGTATTCTCGTACGGACGCGGGTGACTCGGCCCCCAAACGCTTCGCTTACTAACTATATATTTTAAATAATTCCGTTTACCTAGCACTGACAGTCTACTACATATAGTGTCTATGTCACCGGAAAGTGGCAAATTTCGTAAGATTATATATACAACTTGAGAAATTTTAAACTTTCGATAAATAGGGAATATGCATGCAATTTTTTTATTTGCAAAATAAAATACTTATTAGCTCTAGTAAACAATCATGAAATTAGTTTTTAAATACCTTCATCATTTATTAAGTTATAAAGCTTCAAAGACTACAGTTAGAAAGAGAAGTCCGATACGTAATGTGACGTCAAATTACACAATGACTATCTGCCATAGAAAACAGCGTTTTCGCGAGAGGGACAGATATATTTGTTTAAAATACTTGTATCTCGTTAGTTTTTCGAGCAATTTAGATTCTAATTTCACAGTTAGTATTATATTTTCAAATACTTTTAGATAAACTGTTCAGATCATAGTTTATACTTTTTTCATGCATATTCCCTATTGTCAACTGGCCATTTTTTTACGCTTCGAAATTTGATAGTTTATAACTTCTCGATTTGGTTCCCAGAAATTGTGAACTGAAATAAATTAAGAAAAGATACGATTTATGATAAGAGTTATTATTTCAACCAGTAAAATGGCAACCAATCAGAGCACAAGTCTACACGAAACAGACTCTCAGTGGTTTGTTCATATGTGATGTCACATGTATGCCATTGAGTAAAAGTATTAGTTCATTGTCTGCTCCTTTAATTCTAACTTTTAGATACCTGTTGTACAGATATTGCCTGAACTAGAAAAATGGCGATGTCTATCGGATACGCCAACGGAGCGAAGTCGCCCAAAAAAGCAAGTGATTCAATATTATATCCTCGCGCCATCTAGTTTGCACCTAATGCTACACTCATACCACAATGACCCTTCAAACAGACAGACAATGGATTACCACACAACACACTGGTATAACCTTGTAATACATCCCAGATCTGTCAATCAATAATTCAGTGTTAAGGTCGTGGCACATTATAACGGCATCGCACAACGGCACAGCAGCGTCGCGTCGTCCGCAAGATCCAAGCGCGTCGTCCGCACGCCGGCCGCGAGGTGCAAGCACGCAGTCCAACGTTGTTTCGCTTGCGACTCGGTGTAGGCCTGCTGTAACCCGTTCATATTGATATTATGAAATATATTTTCCGAGACACGATTTAAAACTCCATTTGAATGACAAGTAAATTACTGATATAGTGTGACATGACCTTAAGACAATTCCTAATCAGCTAAGCAGTAGGTCACGACTCTCGCGTTCATGATAGTCAATAGTGGTATTGTGGCTGACTGTTCCTAATATATAAGCGTATTGGGTACCTTTGTATGAGAATTGAATCATATTGGCGTTATAGAGCTGTCTTTATAATGCCAATATGTTTCGTTTCAGAGAAACATCATCATCTGCTTAGCCTTTTCCCAACTGTATTGGTGTCGCCTTCCAGTCAAACTGGATCCAGCTGATCATACCAGTATTTTACGTGGAGCGGCTGCCTACCAGACCCCCGCAACGCATTAACTGGGTAACACGGTACTCCTTGGCAAGACTGGTGTCAGATTTTCTAGCTTTTGACCATCCGTTACGACTGCCAAAGATCTCCAAATGACAGCCGGGACCGACAGCTCAACGTGTTTTCCGAGGCACGGAGGAAACTCGGTATGTTAAGATCCCATCCATAAGAACCCATCCACAGACCAACCTTGGCAAGCGTTGCTTAACCTTGAAGATCGACTATGTGCGGCTGTTATTATTTAGCATCAGTTTGCCGATTTATCTGATCTATATTTCTATGCAGTTTTTTCAAAAACCGTTCAGAAATGTTTGCATGAAATAATTACAACATCCAACGATCCAAACATTCTTACTCTCACATTTATAGTACTAGCTTCTGCCAGCAGCTTCACCCACGTGATTCGTAAAGAACATGCTCCAAAAATCCTATGTGATATTCCAAACTATAATCACTGTTAAAATTTCATCCAGAACCGTTCAGCCGTTCTGGCGTGATTTATCAAATATTCTTCCAGACTTTTGCATTTATAATATTACTTCGTCGGCGTCAAATTTTTCATTAGTGCTCTACTCCTTTTGGTCGTAGCGTGATATAGCCTTCCTCGATAAATGGGCTATCCAATACTGAATGAATTTTTTAATCGACCTTTCTATTCCTGAGATTAGCGCGTTCAAGCAAACAAACTAACTCTTCAGCTTTATAATATTACTAGCTTCTGCCAGCGGCTTCGCCCGCGTGATCCCTAGGGAACATATTCCCGGGATGAAAAGTAGCTTATGTGCTATTCCAGATTATAATCTATCTTTGTTCTAAATTTCATTAAGATCCGTTAAGCCGTTCTGGCGTGATTGAGTAACAAACAACAAAACTTTCACATTTATAATATTACTCGTTTGGTGTAAAGCGTAATTATAACCATCTTCCCCTCGATATTATAATTAGTAAAGGATATTAAACTGTCGTAAGCCGTTTTCCGAAGCTACTCGCTAGCCTCTAGGCGCCAAGCTAGCCGCCTGCCTGTGCGTTCGCGACCACAAAAATAATCCTTATAGCATGATTCAGTATTCACGCGCGATGGCTTATTATTAGCGTTTTTCATGTATAACTTTGGTGTTTCTATACCGATTTCTATGATTCTTTTTTATGGAATAGTTAATAATGTTAAATTTTATTAATGTTAATTAGGGACGACTGAGAGTTTTATAAACGTAAGAGTAGACACATACAATCAGAAAGCTTCGTACTGTTAAGCTATCGGGAGTTACACGTGTTATTGTTCGTCAATCATAAAAGATAGACATATGCTGTCGTGGGATATTTTTTATATAATTTTAAGGAGAACATTTCCGTCATACATGATTTCTGTGTAGCTTTCACCATTAAAGTTGCACACGCGACGGAAGCTTAAAAATGGAGTAACTTCTCCCGTTTTCCCAACATTTCCCTTCACTGCTCTGCTCCTATTGATTGTAGCGTGATGAAAAGTATACTATAACCTGCTCAGGAGTATGAATAATAATTGTACCAAGTTTCATTAAAATCCGTCGAGTAGTTTTTGTTTCTATAACGGTTATACAGACAGACAGACAGACAGACAGACAAAAATTGTACTGATTGCATTTTTGGCATCAGTATCGATCCCTAATCACCCCCTGATAGTTATTTTGGAAATATATTTCATGTACAGAATTGACCTCTCTACAGATTTATTATAAGTATATAGAATAGATATAGATTATATGGTTTATATAGTGAGATTAGATTAGTAGGATGTTGAACAAGCTTTAACCGTGCGTATCGATTTGTTGAAGTCGAGGATGTCTTAGAAGTGAGGGGTAATGGGAACCCAGGCTCACTCCCTATTTTTTTACTCTAATAGCCCGATGGGACATCTGTAGTGATCAGGCACAAGATCGACGAGTTTACGTCTTTTCTTAGTCACGGGTGGGTCACATCACTATCTTCTACTGCTATTAAGAAGCAGAGGGCATATCAGGAATATTTTTGACGTATAGTAATGTAACGTAACATTTTACCGTAGCTACAAAACTCGTTTCGCACGTAATATTTATTTGGATTAGATACTTTATTCATATTTTTAAATTAAATAAATTGTTTTTTTCGCATACAATTACACCATCATACTTTGAGGTTTCAGTTTTTCACATGCAAAATTCATGTTCGTTAGCGTTACTATACGGCTAATATTCGTGCTAGCCCCTAGTAATGAATAAGCCCCATTTTTTTTTCCGGACCTGATCAACGTTCGATACAATAATCGAACTTAAATCTCTACTCCCGGCAGTCATACTTGCAAGCTTGACACCGACGGAGTTATTACTAAATTATGTATGCCCAAAGGACAAAGCAAAAAAAGCAAAAAATAAAGTTATAACTTTTATACAACGCATTCGCATCTTAGTTGCAATTTGTCAAAAAGCCTCAATATTCCTACAGTTTTGACATATTGCGACTGAGATGTGAAAGTGAACGTGGCAGCCAAGTGCAAGTCGGAATCGCACGCAAAGAGTTCCGAAAACTTTCATTTTTGTACCATATAATTTTAAAATTGAACTCTTTTCATAAGTTTTCTTATAATTTGTGGATAAAAAACTATTATCTGCATTTTTCTTCAAAGTTTTAGGCTCTGTACTTTTGAAGACAAAGTAATTTTTGGTCTGAAATCATGAATAACCTCAGAAACATGTCATTGTATTTTAAATTTATTTACGTGACGTGTCCGTGATTGGGTCTCAGAAATCCATGTGTGCCAAATCAAAAGAATAGGTCTAGTACATCCGGAGAAAACTGGCTGTGATAGACGGACAGACAGACAGACCAAATAGACCTATAGGACTAGGCGCGCACTTTTGTCGCCGTGACAGTACATTTCTCTCTTCTAGCCATTGTGGAGTGCAACAGAGAGAAATATACTGTCACGGCGACAAAAGTCACCAGTGCGCGCATAGGCTAACAGTTTCGTTTCTTACAAATGTTTGTGACTCTAAAAAACCAAATTGTTCATAGGTTTTCGATGAAAAAGTGATTGTTTCTTGAAAATTAGTAGAATTTGCACTGACTGCCGAAAATTTTGCTAAAGAAACTATTCTAGAAACGTAAAACTTATCATAATGTATGGTTCCCGATCGAGACCCTCCAGCATCTCGGCCCTCGCCGCGTCCTTGGCAGCGCACATAGCTGACTTGAGGACCGTCTTCGCCTCTCGATATGAAGCGTAAAGACGGTCCTCGTCGGTCTGGCTACGTGCGCTGCGCCGACGGCTCCGCGTGTAGGCTGCCCCCCTGTTGAGGAGGGACACGCCGCACGACGCCGACCAAAATTTGACGGCGCGACCCCGGACGTTGCAGGAGGCAGCCGGGTTGCCCCAGGCCTCCGACTTGGCGTTCAGGTCGCCCGACACCACGACCTGGCGTGGCGCCGCCCGCGCTACGACAGCAGTGAGGACCTCCAGGAAGTCCTCAAAGTCTGAGAGAGGGCGGTTAGGGGAGAAGTAGACCCCCAGATCTCCCCACGCGGCGGCCACGTATCCCGGTCCCCTCTCTAAGAGTGAGAGGGGAGGGGAGTCTGTGGAAGACCGCAACACCAAAGCCACCAAGCCGTCCTGGTCGCCTAGCCAGCTGCCAGGGACCGAGTAAGGCTCGGCGACCACCGCCAAGTCCACCAACCACTCAGCCATGGTCTGCATCAGCCGATCCTGGGCTGCCCGGCAGTGGTTGGCGTTCGTCTAAAGGATGCGATGTTTGATTCTATCCATTAGTCGGACATCGCACCCCCCTCCTCCGCAGCTGTGCTGGCAACAGGCCCAGCTGGCGCCTGTGCTTTGCCCCTCGTAGGGGGAGGATAACACATCCTCCCCTTCATGATGTGGCCCGCTAGGCGGCTGCTGGCGGCACACACCGCGCAGTGCGGCTTAGCGGCCGTGCAGGAGACCACTTTGTGGCCGTCCTTTCCGCAGCGGTAGCAGCTGTCCGTCCTATCTACCTTGGACGGACAGCTCGGCCCGGGTGTGGCCGATGCCGAAGCACCTGTAGCAGCGCAGAGGCTGGTCTACAAGTGCTCGGACTGCACCCGAGCTGAAGCCGACGGCGAGCCGTCCTTTGTCAAGGACGGCTTTGGCAACGGCGACTGGGCACTCGAGTCGAATAGTGCCCATGCCGCCGCGGCCGGGCCTGATGTCCCGGCCTTGCACCGCTGCGGTGCCGCAGCCACCAATGGCGGCGACCGCCGCCGCCACCTCCTCCTTGGTGACCGAGTCATCGAGCTCGGTCACTTCTATTTCCGCTGTCTTAACCGGACGGGCCACCTTGGCCGCGTCCGAGACGACCTCCCGCAGCTTGGCTGCGAAGAGGTCTGCGCTGGCGCTGCCCTCCGCCTCCGGGAACTCGAAAATTCGAGCCCCAGTTATAGTCCACCTGTAATCGACTTTGCTGATCCCCAGTTGGGTGGGATCGGCATTGGCACGCGCCCGCACAATTACGGACGCGTATGTCTCGCCGCGCTCCGCAGCCTCCGCAGTGAGGGGGAACCAGCTTTCCACTCCTTTTGCCCTTACCCTTGCCAGACTGGCTCGGAGGCGTGGTGGTGGGGACGGCAGGGGCGGCCGCTGCCGCCTTTCGGCCCTTGGCCTTCCTCTTGCCCTTCCCAGTCGTCTGCGACTGGCTTGGAGGCGTGGTGGCGGGGACAGCAGAGACGGCTGTCGCTGTCTTCTTTCCCCTTCCCTTGCCTTTCCCCCTCCCGACCACCCTCGATCCAACCCTCCTGGTTGGACGGAGTGGTCGAAGGGAGATTGGCGTCCTCTACTTACGAGGACGGCCCCTGCTCGCTTCGCCTCTTGTCCGCTGTAAGCGGCGGTCGGAGACGCTTCTCCGGCAAGAGCCGGTCCTCTATTCCTGCCAAGCAGGATCGGGTGAAAGCCCGCTCCTCCATAACCACCTTGCGGATTACATCCTCAAGGTTGGAGGCGGGGGCTTCCACGGCCGGCGTCGGGCCTTGATTAGGCCGGGTGGTGGCGTCAGACAGCTTCTGATGAAGCTGGCTGACGTCCAGTTGCAGGCGATCGATCCTCGCCTGCAACTGCCGCGTCTCCTCAGAGCTTGTTCGGCGGGCGAGCTCCTCAATGATGCCGCGCATGCTCGCGGCCCGGCACTTAAGGGACTTCTGAAAAGTCCCTTTCAAATGTGATGACTTGGAGGCGACCAACACTATCTCCTCCTCGTCCTCTTCCGCCATCCGCTCCAGCTCCACAACTGAATACTCGGTGTAGAGCACGGTGGATGCGCCGTATCCGGACTTGGCCCGGGCGGCACGCGCTCGCTGCTCCTTTGCAGAAACCCGCTCCTCCAGCTCTTGCTGGTTTTGCACTCGCCGAGACAGGTCCAACTGGCGTTGGGCGTCCACCAGACCCACGGCATGGGTGTCCGCAGCTGTCGCCGGCTTTTTGGCCTTAGACAGCCCCGTCGAGCCCGAGGCCGAGGAACCATCAGACCCTTGTTTGCGGTATGTCCGCTTGCGCGACCGCAAATTACCAGCGTCCGATACGCTGACGAGGGACTCGTCTGAGTCCGACGTCTCGTCCGCCGTTCCGAAGAAGCTAGCTGCAGACGGCGCGCGGCTAGCTTCGAACGCCGAAGCGTCGGATTGGCCCTGAGAAGGGCCTTTGGGTTGGCCCTGAGAAGAGCCCTTGGGTTGGCCATGAGAAGGGCCGTTGGGTTGGCCCTGAGAAGGGCCTTTTAGGAAACGCCCTTGGGCGTCCCGCTTGGGCTTAGGCATAACCTCCGCCATAATCGTAGCTTCCCGCAAAAAGATAAAACCGCAATAAAATAAAAAGAGCTACGAACGCACACTGAACTTTGGCCGTACCCAGTCTGCCACTCCGTTACGGTGACAGAACTGATCCGCTTCCAGGGGACGCGACGTGGACGCAAACAGTGTGAGGGGGTCCCCCTGTGAGGGGGTCCCCCATCCATCTCGCACCCTGGAGTCTGACAGTCTTCACGAGGTTATGGGTTCAAAAAGTCCCGATTATTCTAGATTTTTGGCAGTTGCTTAAAAAAAAAAAGGAATTGGTTGGCTGAAATACAAACAGAAACAATACAAATGCAACTAAATCCAATTCAGTTGCCGACCACGTCTACAAGTTGGTCGCTAAATAAGCAATTAAAGAAATAAAGCTCGTTACTCGACTAATATAGTTTTATGGAGCCATTAATAGCTAAAGCACTCGCGTGTGGACCCTTGTTTTCATGTCAACTATTAGCATTTAGTGATGGGCGTATATCGATTTTTGCATCGAGTGACGCAAAGGTGTTATCAATTTTTTTAAATCAATTAACGAAGAGTGTGACTGTTTGAATCATTCGCAATAATCACATCATATTGAGACTAGTCTTTTACGTGGCTTTATTCTATTCACAGAAACCGAACCTTTTCTGGATTAAGACATCAGCAAAAAAAAACATCCAGCATATAATCACTCAAAAAAATCTAATCGGGTCAAATCATATAGATGTATTACCTACCTACAAACTACAAACATACACTTCACACTACGAAAGTAACTGAAATTTTGAAACTAACAGACTTTTTTCCTTTTTAGGGTTCCGTACCCGAAGGAACTCTTACTAAGCCTCCAGTGTCCGTCTGTCCGTCCATCCGTCCTTCTATCCGTCCATCCATCTGCCTGTCAGCGGGCTGTATCTCAAAAACTGTAAGAGGTAGATAGTTGAACTTTTTACAGAGTGTGTATTTCTATTGGCGCTGTAACAAACAAATGAACGAAAATTACTTTAAGTTGAAATGAAAGGTTGCCCAATGCCCATGAAAGAAGCGTGTTTTTGGTTTTGCGATGCGTAACCCTTCGTGTGAGAATCCGACTTGCACTTGGCTTGTTTTTCAAAATTACAACTTGCAACAGCATTAAGTTTGTTAACCGAAAACCACGTTTCTTGAGATATCATGTGTGAAAATGAAAATAGGCCAAAGTAGTTTGCAAGAATATGCATAGGTAACGTCAATTTTGTTATTTTATCCACCCTCAGCATAAATAAATATTGATTTTAATAAAATACCTATCCATCAAAAAAACAGCACCCGCTTCACTACAAAACCCACACATTACCACAACTATCGATAGAAAGACACATCACTACGGCATGTGTTCGCCGGCACATATTGCGTCAGGGCTGCCACGTAGGAAAATGCGCCGGCGACACCGAAATTGCAATATGGCTCGCACTGTAAGCATGTGATTACACAAGCTTGTTACAAAGAGGTAATGTTTTACTGGAAATGTTCCATATTTGTGTCGTGCCACCCCTCGGGGATATTTAGAAAGAAAATGTATGTACATATTACGAGTATGTATAAAGGTGTGTATTCGTAGCTTTTCCTTCTTCCAGTTGATGTTTATGACATGAATGTAATTTCAGGGTGAATTGTTATTGTCGATGTTAACATGATGTCGAGTACCTATTCTTGATTTAGAATATGTGTTTTGAATGACGTTGTATATTTTAGCTTCTTATTCGGTCTGTTGAAACGGCTACAAATAAACCATGACATAAAAATAAGATGTTATTAAAGTTTTGGTTTTGCAATACTGTACTAACAACTTAGTTATGCACACGAGTAGTTCACTAGAACACTGCCAATATGTTTTTAGGGATTCAAACATCCTTTAAAAATGGAAACCTTATAGGATCATTCATGTGTCTGTCTGTATGTCTGTCTGTCAGTCCGTCTATCTGTCTGTTTGTCTGTCACAGCCAGTTTTCTCCGGATATGCTGGATCGATTCTGTTAAAATTTGGTATACATATGGACTTCTGTGACCCAAACATGGATGCGTTACGTAAATATATAAATATTTTGTATGGGGGTCACTTTTGGGGGTCAAACTTGAATTGTAAAAAAGGTTTTTGGAGGGACAGGCGTGTAAATAGCCGTGTATCTCTGCGGTTTGAGGACTCGTTACAATCTAACACCTGGATTGCGTGCAGATTCAAATGCCTATATTTGTCCGTATAATTTTCAAGTTGGGGGAGTGGCGGCAGCAGACGGCGTATGGTGGGCTAACTCTAGCATGTAAAGAAAGGCGGTACCTGAATTCTTCCTTGTGCAGCCTCGAAGATCTTCACAGGTGGTACCACCTGTCGCTCTGCCTGGTCTTGCACGCCGATCACCTTTTTTCTTCTTTATGTTGAATAACACGGACGCGGATAAACGGGATTATTAATAAAACCTTGTATTTATAAGGTCTTGCGGGGATGATGTCTTAAGATTTTTTCTTTTACACGCGGTGAGACGAGTGCGTACGGTGACAGCGCACTAAGACGTCTCAATACATTATGGCCAGTATTAAAGTTATGGCCGCTGATTCCTTCAAAAATGGCGGTCCAATATACGCTGTCGATACATGCCTTCAGCCGGGCCCACACACACTCCCGTGATACTACACGCCAGCCAACTTGAAGCTGAGGGGCGATACTCGCCACACCAGTTTTCATAATATATCGTGTGAGATAATATCAAATTACTGTGAGGTTTTTAATTCTATTTTTTCTTAATTATAAAATATAATTCTATTTTTTCATAATTATAAAATAAATGGTTTTGAAGTTATTCAAGAAATTAGACCAAATGACCACCTCCTATCTCCGAGACTGCTTCGCCAAAAATTAAGAAAAAAAAAGCAGATTATTTTATTACAGCAAAACCTATAAGAAGTCTGTAGTGTTAAAATAACATATTGCATGGCATATATAAATAGTATATGGAGTAGGAAGTATTGAGAATATAAAAAAAAAAAATTGGTTCGGAACCCTTTGCACATGAGTCCGACACGCACTTGGCCAGTTATTTTTAGTTATTTAACTATTGGTTTCTTAACTGTGACCTAGTTGGTTTTCGTCACTATGTATCATTTTTAATACAAGAACTAAACATACAAAAAAAACCGTTTCAGTCGAGATAAGAACTCCATCGTCTTAGCCTAGCTTAGAAGTATTTTAGTTAACGATCATCGATCATCATCTAAGGTTCATTATTAATTGCCCATACTTGGTTATTTCTAGGAAAGGCAAGTTCTACTAGCTTGTACCCGCGACTTCGTACGCCCATATCCCGATTTTTCAAGTTCTCTAGGATATAGAGCACTAAAAACGATTTTCCGAAATTCTCCAAGGAACCTACATACCAAGTTTAACCCTTCTACGACCAGTCGGCTGTGAGTTGTCTGTCAGTAACTCAGTTACGGAAGAATTTTATATATGTGTATTCATGTGTTTGCAAATATTATTATGTAGTAGGTACAGAGACACGGCGGTAATCAATGTATTGTTTATAATACAAAAGTTATTTATTTCTCATACTAAAATACACTACACTGTTTTTGTCTCTATCAACCTTTTTTATTTGCTCTTTCTATCCTACTGCTGCGCAAAGTCCACTCCCAAGTCCTCCCTGGATTTTTGGCCCGAACCAAGAGGTAGCGCGGGCACTGACGGTAGCTATGGTCGGTAAGGTCGTTTACCTATGTAATGTTTTCTTCATCTATTTTTTCGGTAACTTATATGGTGTACATAATAAAGAGTATTCTATTTTATTCTATTCACTAGCCGACCCGTGCAACGTCGTCTGCGTAACATTTTTCATTACTGCTCCGCTCCTATTGGTCTTAGCGTGATGGTATAGCCTTCCTCGATAAATGGGCTATCTAACACTGAAAGAATTTTTCAAATCGGACCAGTAGTTCCTGAGATTAGCGCGTTCAACCAACCAAACAAACAAACAAACTCTTCTGCTTTATAATATTAGTATAGATGAGGTCGAAAAATATATACTTGCTTGCATGCTGCAGTATACAAGCAGGCATATGGCAATATAAAAACCAGCATGTAACAAGAATGCAGCATGCAAGCAAGCCTGCAGCATGCACACAATAATGCAGCATGCATTGTTTATGCCACGCCTGCGGGGTTTGGGCAGCCCCACGCGTGCTTATTGTCGCAAATGGTATTAACGCTCACCACCGCAGTTTCAATTTGCTGCTTCGCACCACCTGCACCTCAGCTCACCTGCCGCCCTACCCTTCCGTGCCTACGCGCGCTTAAATTATACTCTAGGGGTAGGGCAGACAAGACTGCGTGAAGTAGGTTTCACAGCGATTCTTTTGTGTCACTAAATTTTGCACAAAATTATTGACTTTTTATGATACTATTTTAAGTTAACATTGAAAATGCTACCAAGTTACTGGCTATATATTTGTGACCAAATAATATTCCGCAAATGTAAATAAATCACTTGAAACATGAAAAATATTCAAAAGAGACTTGGACCTAGAGTAAAAAGTTATTATATAAATCGGCAGAAGGTAGTGTGCCAAATAATGCATATATAGGAAACCAGACTTCGCTCAATAGTTTTCGGTAAAATTAAAATACGAACAAAATTTTGGAAAACTGATCGGTTCCCGTCCAGGTCGTCTCGCCATCAGTCATCTCATTCAGTGCCGGTTACGGCGGCGCCGTCAGTCGTCGGGCATCCATTTATGGAGACTTTTTAACCGACGTCCCAAAAAGGAGGAGGTTCTCAATTCGGCCGGTATGTTTTTTTTTTCTATGTATGTACATCGATTACGCCGCGGTTAATGGACCGATTCGCGTGATTCTTTTTTTTTTCGACACGAAATAGCTGCCAGGTGGTCCCATAAAAATTTATTTCAGTTTGAAAGACTACTATAATAGTATACTGGCTAATACGAACGAAAACTGCACGCTCAAGGCCGCGCGCGTGGTTATTTGGCTTGGCACCGACTTCAAACGTATCTGTAGGTAGCACATACGAAAGAATAGTTTTATAGTAATATTTTAGGTAGTTTCGGATTAAATCCTTATTGAGTTATTTTTTGCTTTTTAGTTTTTTTTTTATTCATAATACTTATATGCACCTACTTCGTGGGGTTTTTGAAGTCGGTTTTTTTAAACGCAGTTTTTTTTTTACCCATCGGTCACAGTGCATGTGACTAACGTAACCCACCCAATCACATTCGATTTTGGCAGCCGTCTAAAAAATAAAACAAACAATCTATTATCGGTAATAATCGGTGCCTTTTACAGGTTTTAACCGAAACTAGAACAAATGGCTAGACTAATCTAGACAAATTGGTACTATCCTATTAGGATTGGTCTAATTGCCTAAATGTTGTTTGTTTTATTATCGAGACTACTCGTAGCTGTCCCACGCAGCTTCGTCTGCGTCACTTATTGCAATATTTTTCATTGTTGCTCCACTTCTATTAGTTGTAGCGTGATATTATAAAGCCTATATAGCCTTTCTCAATAAATTGGCTATTCAAGATTAAAATAATTTTTCGATTCAAACTAGAAGTTGCTAAGATTAGCGTGTTCAACTAAAGAAAGAAAACTTTTCAGCTGTATAATTTTCTTCTTATACCTATATAAAATTGTCTACTTCCCGTTATGTCATATTCCCGATTTGTCATCATGTCAAAACTTTTAAAAACAACTGAACACGAGTGGTGTTTGGTCACGATTTTGATCTTGATACATTCTTTCTCGATTTGTCACTTTTTAAGATTTACTGTTTTCAATATCGTTTGGTCATTATTTCGTTTTGAAAGTGCAATCAGAAGTAAAAAATAATGCCGCCGTTCATGTTGTACCTACATACGGGTTTCCGCACGCGGCTTTTTCAAGCTAAAACGACGTCTGCGTGAATTTTAGCTCTAGCTCCAGAGAGAAATAATCAAGAGTATTCAGCACGTCTTTCAGCTAAAATTATAATGATTTTAAATAAGTTAGTAAGCGAAAACAATCTTTACACTAATAACGAACGTTCCACAATTTATGTGAAGGAAGATCAAAAAATAAATTTTAAGCCTTTTAATATTTATAAGCTTCCAACCAAATAAGTTAAAGGGATGAATAAGAACGCTTTCGCCCCTGATTGGCAAAAAGAAATATAGCATCAGTTGAGTGAGTACAGAGAAGCAGTATATTGTGTACGACACAGAATGAGATATAAGGGCTATAAAGCCCTTTCTGGAAACAGTCCCTAAATATTTATAGACTTTTTGTTAGGCTGGAGAAAAAGGTTTATGCAAAATTGAAGTGACAATACTTTAGTGAAAGATATTATGTGCCTGAGTTTATTTCTTTGGAAATACAATTGAATAGTTTTGTGAGCATTTTTGTAGTTGATTTAGAACTATTTAGTGTTCAAAGAATTAAGGCTTTTAAGAACACTTGTATGTGCTTCATTATGAGGGCGTATTCCGTCCACTAGCGCCGCCAATCGTTTTTATTAATTGTGGTAAATTTAAGACACGTAGATAAAAAATCGCTCTGTAGTGTTCTGAAGAAATGTATTTATTATTTTTTGAGAGTTATGTTTTGTACTTTAGAACATAAATAGTTGCCAAAGTCGATATTTTTGCTAAAAGTGGCCACTTTTAGCAATAATTGCCGTTCTGGCTATTTAGCCATGAGTTATGTTGACATAGATGAATGTTTCTAGTTTTGTTTAGTTTATAGTTTATTGTGTTTTTTTTTTAATTTGGTAATATTAGTTGTAATTGTGTGTCGCTTCTGGCGGAGTGAATAAATTTTCTTTCTTTTCTTTTTCTTTCTTTATGTATTACAAATAGCTCTCAAAAAATAATAGATACATTTCTTCAGAACACCACAGAGCGTTTTTTTATCTACGTGTATGTTAAGTAACCGAAAAAAAACGTTAAAACGTCTCACAAGACGTGTTAACGTTTTTTTCAGCAAACTTTGTTTTGTCATATAAAATAAAACTAGCTTTTGTCCGCGATTTCGTACGCGCATATTCTATTTTTCCTGTTTCCATGGGAATTTCAGGAAATCTTTCCTTGTTGCTTCCCTACAATTTCCAAAGCCAATGCCAAAATTCACCGGTATTTTCGGCTGTGCGTTGTCTATCAGTCATTCAGTCAATCAGTTACGGAAGAAATTTATATACATTGATTGAAAGCCTACGAACAATTCTCAGTTCTACCAAATATAATTTTATCCCTATAAGAGTTATTATTTTTAATTTTTAAAGAGTTTGTGGCTTAATCAAAATCCTTCAACTGTTTAATATCAGAACGAGGCATTAAACTGTTGAATAAATTATTTTTTAGTTTGAATAAACAAGAACTCGGTATGGTAGATAAAAAATAAATGTGCAATAACGGTCATTGAGCTAAATATAATTATTTATTGACTTTATTAATGTGAAAAACAGAAAAAAAGGCATAAAACTGTCCTCAATCGACTTCAATTGTAATCCTTTACGTCCTTTAGTAATGAAAAATGACTCATCATTTTTTGTTCGGGAATCTACGATATTAAAGAAAGGTCAATCCACTTTATTGCACATGTATCTAGAGCTTACCATAGTCGTAGGTACTTTTTATAGCAAAAAAAAAATACGGAAATATTTTCATAATATATAATTTTTACCACAATATGTTAAATTTTCAGCAATGTTTGGCACAGGTAAACGCTTTATAGCGCACGGTTACCGTTTCTAGTAATAAACACACAAGCCAAGGGTTTTAACTTATGAGTTTCATATGTAAATTTATCGCAGTCGACGTTGGGCTAATTTGTGCCATAAATTTTGGTATACTTACTTACTTGTCTCTATGGATATGAAAGCTATGTTTAAAGGAATATGTTTTACTACTAAAGGAAATTAAGTTGGCATATTATAGTGAAAATAAATTGCATTTCAACTAACGAAAAAAGGAAGAGGTTCGCAAATCGACCTGTTTCATTTTAAATATGTTAATAATTTTATCAACGATTTTAATTAAAATGTAAATCCATATTTTCTTTTTTCATTTAGTTATCATATCGTCTGCCATTTCATACTATTTAATACATCATTATTTAAATTAATGATGTATTCAATATTTTGTTTATTTTTGGCATAATAATTTATGAATCAAAGGCATTCTATTTATAAAATTGACCGTATTTCAAGTTACCTACCATTATAAAATAAACTATGTGGGCATTGTTTATACGGACGTTCGGAATCCTAAAAAAAATATAACCGAATTGAGAACCTCCTCCTTTCTGGGAAGTCGGTTAAAAAGAGTTATTGGTTTGTCGCAATGTCACGTCGAATCTGGCAGCTGTAGCAAATGTAGCCCTGTGGCGTCTTATTACTACTTAGCAAGGGATAACAAAACATTGCCCAAGCTTCGGACTTGACGGGACTTGATTTAAGCCCTAGAACTAATCATTATTTCATTATAGATAAGCTTCTTAACTGAGTATAAGTTATTTTCTTAGAACCCTAGGGTACAGTTTAAGTATGTAGATAAAATAATAGTACCATTGACTCAAGTGTTACATATTCTTCAAACACGCTTATAAACTGGTCAGTTTGAGGGTATAGAGGGATGCGGGATAAGGTTGTAAAGAGTCACAAACCTCCATTACAAAGGGGAGACCCTCCTACCAAACGGTCGGTGGTCTTGTCTGAATCGCATCCAACACACACGCAGGCGGCACGCGGACCAATGTTCGAATTGCTCGCAGGGGATGAAATAAAAAGTGGACTGTACTAAATAGGCTTGGTGTATTGCCGTTCTATTTTACAGAATGTAATAGTCCAGGCCAAACATGGAATTAGTGAGTTTAAGAGTGTCGTCCGTAGCGGTGGTCGTCGAGGAAGCGAATGCGCGGCGCCAGCCGGTTCGCCGCACGCCACACGCGATGATGACGCGTAGGTTGCTCACGTCGCCTACGCGTGCCGCCTGCGTGTGTGTTGGGTGCGATTCCTAACAGTGGGCAACTACCCAATAGTTGATATTCGGACTGTTTTATATTATGTTCAAATCTCAAAAAAACTCGGATTTTGTTGGTCTTTCACGCAAAATCTACTGAACTGATGTTGATGAACCTTACACTAATATAGGTAGAATGGAAAGCTGCAACAAGTTGGACCGATAACCTGGTGAATGCCACGAAAATCCGCTGGATACAAAATGCACAGAACCGGTCAATGTAGTGACACTTGGGGGAGGCCTACGTCCAGCATAAATAATTGTAACCTATCTCAATTGTACACTCAAATTTCAACTCATCTCCTCTAAGAATAGACCAGGTTTCACAATAGCAACAACTCCGACTAGACTTCAAACAAGATAATCAAAATTCATTACATAACAATTATTTTCAGATTCCGTTAGTAATAAGACACTGCAGTGGAGGTTGGAAACTAATCCATTAGTAGATATCTTCAACTAAAGGCATTAGTAGGATTACAAGTAATACCATTAAAAGCCCATCTATCCGTGAAATGTTAACGTTCAAGCATCGCGCTAGTTTGGCGTGTGCTTAAATTGTGTCCCATAGTATAACTTGGACTTCCAAACCACTAGCTACTGCATTGTGGATCTGTTCAGAAGTTCTTGTTGTAGTATTAAGTTAGCTTAATCCTGCTAGTACCTATCATGAAATTTTTTGTGTATTGTGTAGGTAGATCTGAGAATAGGTCCAAGGGTATTTTTTTAAATATGACAAAATAACGTTTTCCCGGTCAGCTAGTTTTATATATAAAAATGATTTGCTGTTCGTTAGTTTCGCTAAAACTCGAGAACGGCTGGACTGAGTTGAACAATTTTTTTTTTCGTTCGCCATAAACAGGGAAGGTTTCAAAGCAAAAAAAAATGGGTAGCTAGGGTAGCCAAGTGACGAGAGCGAAGCCACGGGGGAATATATAAAAATCTCGAGTCACGGTGTTTGTCACCGAAATCATCTGTAACGGTTTGACCGATTTTTAAGTTGTTTTATTTTTGTGTTTGCCGACTCGTGTGTCGATGGCTTTTACGCCATCCGCCGAAAGAGAGCCGCATCCCTGAGCTGCTAAGTCGTGTCCGTGGGAGTGGCAACAGCATTCTGAGCGTTGTGGCCGGACTGAATGGCATTGTGTACAGTTCCATGACAAGTCTGGGTTTTAATTTATTATTTTTATATTATTTTGTTATTATTTTAAATTTATGAATTTTAATTCTAATGTTGGTTTTAATTTTATTTTTGGCAATGATACGAAATTGAATTTATAATTTATCATCGTTTGTGTTTTTGTTTTTATTTTATTATATGTAATGTGTGTGCTATGATGATTTGTTGGCCGAAATAAATGTTATTTAATTTTAATTTATATAAATGTTAGGTTGGGAGTTTTTTTGTTTGAAAAAACATCATTAGCCCGGTCAGCTGGTAAGTATATATATTTAAATATAAATATGTCCAACGGGAAAAAACCTGAGGGGCTACTCTCTAAGCCCGAAGTCCGTAGTTTCAGGCTTAGTTGCGGGCGTATTCTAGTCCCTTTCACTTATACTACTTTGCCATTGTGTCACACTTACTAAGAAATAATGACAACATGATTTGATAATTACCGTCAAATCGTGTTGTCATTGATTCTTAGTTCGTGTGCTGGACTTATCGTAAGCCCGTAGGTGACACGGAGTAAAATACGCCCACAACTAAGCCCGAAACTACGGACTTCGGGCTTAGAGAATAGCTCTCCTGATAAGCGCGAACGAAGTCGCGAGCGAAAGCTAGTATAATATACCGCGTGTATCTGACATCGACGCACAAACGATTTCCATGGGTCCAGGGCATGATTCTGGACACCCCAGAGTTAGAATTTTTCGTCGGCTTGTTTCTCATTTTTTCATTTTTTTCAAGGGTTTTTTTACTTTAGACTGCTCATAATCGTTATTCTGACCTAACCCAATGAGATTTTTAATAAAAAAAATAATTAATTAACTACTTTCACTAAAAAGAGCAATCTGAATAAAACCACAAATAGATATCAGCTCAGCTGAGCTGATACCTATTTATGGACTCTTGAAAAAAAATAAAAAATGAGAAAAGAACCGACGAAAAATTGTCCAGAATCATGCCCTGGACCCATGGAAATCGTTTGTGCGTCGATGTCAGATACACGCGGTATATTATGATAGTTTGTAATGATGGATGGATGGATGTTTGTTACTCCTTTACGTCGGAACACCAGAAACGCTCATCATTAAATCTAGAGGTAGATTATAGTCTAGAATAACACATAGGCTTCTTTTTATCCTAGCATAGGTATCATGAAGCTAGTAATATCTTAGGAAAATATTGGAAAGCGCATGTCCTATAAATTGGGTCTGTCCTAAACGAACCGACCCGACTGAAAAGCCTTCAGTGGGTAAAAAGGGTCAAACAATATCGTTTAAAACAGATTACTCTATTCCTTTTTTGTCTGGACGGATTTATGTCTAGGATAAAGTAGGCTTATCCATAGAATATTAAATACGTTGAGCTGTGTGCTCATAAAAGTCTTTCATAGTTGAACAGTCAGCTGATATAAGGATAAGGCAAGGTTGTTTCTGGAAGTAACCTTTTTTAAACTATTGATAGGCATACGTTTTACCTCTATCAAAATACAAAAAAAAAATCAAAATCCTTGATTTCAAATAGAACTTTTGAATATAGATTAATCAAAAGTCTGTCAGTCAAATAGATGAAGCAAATTCTGCCGCGCTAGCGACATGAGTTGCAAGTTGTTCTGCAACAAAACACACTCCCCGACCCTATTTCCAGCGCGGCAGTTCCACGTTCCAAAGAGTAGATCCTATGGAGAAGAACGTGCAAGAAACTCCATGGACACTCTTTTAAACCAGTTGTCAGTGTTTACAAAATCATAGTTGCATTCGTTACGAAATAATTTATGAGTAAAATTATACAATGCAAAAGAAAATGAGTGTATACAATGTAACGATAATCTTGCAATTTTCAGTAGGCCCAATTATGTTTTCACATCTTCATCAAAATTGGGGACTTTAGTCGCTGTGGACCATCATTGATCTAAGCATTTTTACCGTCAATGTACTCCCCCAGTTCATAATATGCTTGTTTGCATAGTGTGCGTTTTATACAATTTTTAAATTTCGTCTCATTCAGTTCTAATATAATGGCGGTATTTTGTTATGAAACTTTAAACAGTATCCCATGAAATATGTTCCTACTTTAGCAAGTCTGAAACCTTGTTGAATTAATTGGTTCCTATTTCTAGAGACAAAGTTATGTTTGTCGCCTCTTTTACTAAAACTATCTCCCTATTCACTCTTGACATAAAGACCCGCCAGATATAGCTATCAGAAATCACAGTCTCCTTTAAAAGAATCGTTTATTCGTCAGTAAAATTTGATAAGATATGAGAAACAGCATGGTAAAATCAAACAACTATTTTCCAGAGCGCTACAAAATAAACCTAGCCAACAAAACACACAAAGCCTGGAGCCTAAAGCTAGTATTTAAAGGTTCTAGTCAAATCATAAAATAATTTTATAGTTTTACTACCTATAGGGCCCTTGTTTTATCGAAAACACTAAATGTTATCGCATTTTGTACCGTGAAAGCTGATATAAAGCCAGATTGGAAAGCATCAAATTCGTCCATCTTGAAGGATTTACGAGCGACCTCTATTTAAAAATGATTGGAAGTTAAAAGGGACTGATTGAAATCAATGTTTTGATTGGTTACATAAACAAATTAAGATGTTATAGATATTGGAACATAAATTAGTTTTTGAACTTTGCATTGCTTTGTTTTTAAGGAAAAAACCGGACAAGTAAAACCTTAACACGCGAGTCCAACCGAATAGTTCGAAGCATTAACATTTATTTAAAACTGTTACTTTTGAATCAAAGACTTCTTATAGGCTTTCCTTCATTAATACACTAGTTGATCTTCCACCGCTTCCACCGCTTTGCAAATGAAATACTAAAATCTTCCTCGAGAACTACTCTATCTAAAAATCGGTGCAGTTGTTTTTGTGTTTATCGCAAACAGACAGACAGACAGACGCGGTGGAGGACTTTGTTTTTAACCGACTTCCAAAAAAGGAGGAGGTTCTCAATTCGATTGTATTTTTTTTTGGTACCTCATTTTCAACTCCGTCATTTATGATCCGATTTGAAAAAATCTTGTTCTATCTTACAGGATATACTTGATTTCCCATTTCAGTTTTATCAAAATCGGTTAAGAAAATTTGAACTTTTGATTTTAAATCGAAATAGCTGGAATTCGTCTACTTGGATGATAGTTTTATCATCCAAGTAATCGAAATTGCGTATTTTGCTTTTCTGCGATTTTTCAGTGGTTTTGTTAGGTATGGGGTACCACTAAAAAGTTAAAAATAAAAAAAAAAAATTACAAAAAAATACAACCGACTTCCAAAAAAAAAAACACTACAAAGTAAAAAATAACTTTAATTTCGGAAGTCGGTGTCAAAATACGAAGAAACTAACAAAAACACACTTTGTTGTGTTTTTTTTTGTAAAAAGTTTTTTTTTCAATAATATTACAGTACATCCTTTTTCTATTACAAGCTTTTAATAGAAAACTTGCTACGTTCGTATGTGTGCCCGGTTAGAAATTGATAATCCATTTTTCAAACGCCATTTATCGATTGACTAACTGACCCGCGCAATTTCGTCTGCGTCAAATTTTCCTTTAATGCTCCGCTCCTATTTGTCTTAGCGTGATGATATATATCCTATAACTTTCCTCGATAAGTGAGCTATCTAACACTGAAAGAATTTATCGTATCGGACCCGTATTTCCTGAGATTAGCGCGTTCAACCAAACAAACAAAAACTTCTGCTTTATAATATTAGTATAGATTAAGCTAAAACTAATTTCGCACTAAGGATAGAAGGAAGCCTAAGGCTGCGTTTCTACCAGAGAGGTGCGGGGCTACGAAGCGAGGGATGTGTTTTTAAAGAAATAATAAAATTGATTGCGCTGAGCAAGCAAGATAATGAAGCGAGTGGAAACGCAGCTTTAGGTAATACTCACACTTATTCAGCTCCATTCGCGTTTCGCTGAACGATTTCGGTCACACTTATACAGTTCTGCTTCTATCAGCCGCGTACAACGTCGTAAGAATGAGAAAGTGGCAACGGCAGAACAGCGCTGAATTTTATCTATAGCACTCGCATGATAATAACACATTTGTTCTAATTTTATACTTGTTTGCCGCGTAAGCTGAATAGACGCGGAAAGATGAACGGACGCGTACGCGTCTCCATACAGAATCCTTGTTTTAATTTTTGAATACGCTGAATAAGTGTGAGTAGTTAGGGACTATTCACACTTATTCAACTCAATTTGTGTTTCGCTTAACGATTTTGGTCACATTATACAGTTCTGCTTCTATCAGCCGCGTAAAGCGTCGTAAGAATGAGAAGGCGGCAGCGGCAGAACAGCGCTGAATTTTATCTATAGCACTCGCATGATAGTAACACATTTCAACAAGCGTCTTTCATAATGCGCACAGCAAAGGAGTGGAATTCTTTGCCTGCGTCTGTGTTTCCGAATGCTTACAACCCTAATCTTTTCAAAGTTAGAATGAACAGGCTACTTCTGGGTAAGCTCGCTCCATCGAAGACTTTGTCTCTATCATCTCTGACCAAGACTAGAGTCAAGAGCAAACCCAAATCAAGTAAAAAAAAAACATTGGTTCTCATTTTATTTATACTTGTTTACCGCGAAAGCTGAATAGGCGCGGAGAGCTGAACGGATGCGTACGCGTCTCCATAAAAAGTCGTTGTTTCTATGGGCATAAGCTGAATAGATCTGAATAAGTGTGAGTAGTCCCTTAGTCTTCATTCATAAAAGCGAAATATTTCTCTTGAATAAGATTACAACATGTTTGTACCATTCAGTAGAATTTAATAAGAGTGAGTTTGTTTTAGAGAGCTCTTCCAAAAATACAGATTAATGAGCTAGACGTCAAAGAACCGATAAGGGCTGCAAACAAAATTTAATATTTCATAAACTAAACCGAAGTTTCTGAGAATAAACGGGAACTATCTCTTAAATCTCCTTTATATTAAGTAGGATTCTCATTTCAGTGAGAGGAATAAAGGAGTTTTTGATGTCTAGATACATTTATTTATAATTAGAACGATATTCCTTATAATTTTCAGAAACTAGGCACCTAATTATCTATCGACTAGTTCTTGGAAAGTTTACGTAATTATTTCTGTGTTTTTCTCTATCAAGCAAAGAGCAGCTTGCTCGTGGGTGTCATGAGAAACGACTACAAAATAAATTTAAAGGTTATCCTTTGACGTCGTCCTTTATCGGCCAAGCTGAATAATACCTAAAGGTGATCACCGCTTTTCCAACCAATTGTGGAAGTAACGGTTACCACCCTTTGATTATTCACTGTAAGCTCGGTAACGGTAACTGAATTTTTTTTACTGAGAAATAGATTTCTACGGGCTCCATGAAAATAGATAATCATTTCAAACAAAGTAGACACTGTTCGTAACCTGGGAGGATTTTAGTCCCTCAAGTAAAGATGCACGTGTAAAGGTCCGTATCTCCGCTCCGCTGCGTCGCTTTTGTAAAAACCAACTTACCGCACTTGTGTCATATATAACTATTACTTGTAACAGTATCTTCATGAATGGGATTTTTGGATATGTGAAAAATGGACGAAGGAGCATATCCCAGTAGAAATCGACGCCAAAAAAAGCTAAATTCGCAAAGCTGGATGTAGTTCTGGTTTTTTGGTATGTTATGTAGTGATGGTATTTGTCGAAAATGCATAGTTTTTTACTTTTAGAGTGGAAAAAGTCCCAGTTTATCGCGTGCTGCGCAGCGAGCACAAGCTTTTTGAAGTTGCAAATTTGGTTTCTCTAACTGATACAACATTTAAAATATGCCAAACAACATCTTGCTTTGCGATTTAAATGTTAATTTCCATTGGGCTAGCTAGCTTGGTAGCGATGGCGGGTGTAAAATATCAAACGTTCATTGTGGCGAGTGCAACAATCAAAATGTGTTTAGAATGATTTTTTGAGATTTGAGAACGATTCCCAGTACAAAATTACTTCTCTCTTGATTACTAAAATTATTGTAAACATTTTGATATTTGTGTTTTTTTTTTAATAAAAATTTTACTATTGTATGTGTTTGTAGTGTTGGATTTTACACTTAAACCTACATAAAGAAAAGAAAAAAAAAGAAAAGTGCAGAAAAGTGTATTTTATATTTATCTATATTGAGCAGTCCTCTAAACAAAATAGTGCAACAGCTACAAAAATGTTCTCAATTTTTCACCTAGATTATTTCCTACAATTTAAAAAGAAGCCCGGGGCAGAATGCAAGCAAATTCAACTTTGTTAAAATTCAGTTCGCTTATTCGGCCAGCCTTGTTTTTTCCCCGAGTGTATTGCAATCTTTAGAGCTGTTCTTCTTGTTTATATAAGCTGCCAATACACAGCAGCTTATTCGTGTATTTAGTTTTCAGTATGAGTTTGTGGAAACGCATTTAACTGCATGGAGAGGGAGAGGAAGGCCATGGAAAAGATGGATGGATTGTGTAAGAAGCGATATGAAAGAAAAGGGAGTTAGTGATAGTTTGACGGCTGATAAGGCAGATTGGAAGAAAAAAAAACGTGTTGTGCCGACCCCAAGTAACGGCTCGTTCACACATGGGAGTCCGTTTTACTGGTACGTTTTTAACGGATACGTCATAAATTTATGCTCTTTTCCGTCATTACTCATCATCAACGGATCCGTCATTACTGAATGCGATGTGTTAGCAGAAAACTCGCAGTATACCGCCGCTATTCTACAAGGATGGACGCTGTCGTGTTGTATTGGTACTATCGTCGGAGAAGGAAGATTCGACGTTATTACACACAATGCTCGCGCGCGTTCTCTTGGAATGTCAATTGAAAATTGTGAGTCAAACAAAACCTGTGGTATCCTTTCGCATGTCGCTCCCCCTCCTACACCCCGCACACATCGCCCGCCACGCACACAGTATCTATCCGATAAAATTCTTTTTTTTACTGTTCCGTCGTCCAGTATTCGATGACAAAACGGAATGTAATTTTTTTACGGAACGATATTTTTTACAGTATACAGAATACTGTGCCATGTGTGAAGTCGCTCATTCAACTACATACGCCATCGACGAAAAAAAAACGTACACGATAAAACGGAACAGTAAAACGGAGACATGTGTTAACCGGCCGTAACATGGGATAAGGGCAGGAAGATGATGAGTATGAGTTTGTGGAGGTTTCAATGTGTACTATAATCATGGTTGTTGTTTTTAGGTTCATCATTATTTCAACCGAAAGACATCAGCTGCTGGACAAAAGCCTTCCCAAAGTGTTGCCACAATAAACGGTCGTGTGCTCGCATCTACCCGGAACCCTCACCAGGTCATCGGTCCACCTTGTGAGAGGCCTTCCAACTTTGCTTCTCCCGATACGCGGTCGCCAAACTAGAACTTTTCAGCCCCATTGACCGCCAGTTCTGCGAGCAATGTGCCCTGTCCAGTGCCACTACAGTTTGGCGGTCGGTATCCTTGGTTTTCCTCCAGATATCATCATGTTATTAGGCTGAACGTTTGTTTTTCATAGGTGGTGCAAATTGTGGACAGTTGCGAAAAGCAATAGTGGGGATATTTCCGTATTTTTATTTTCAAGAATTACTTTATTATAATCACAATCAAAAGATAAACCGTATGTCAAATACTAACGGTATACAGAAATTACAAAAAAAAAAAATGGTATGCTTAAAAAAGGGTGTGGTCTCCTCAGGGCTGCATAATTGTTATACCTAACCTGTTCTTTATTACTTGCCTTTAAATCAGATTATTCAAAAATAAGTAGTTAATTGCTCTTTCCCAGATTTAATCCAGGTCTAGGACTTAGTCACACTTTATTTTTATGACCAAATTTTCCTTCAAAACTTTAATCTACGGGCAAAAATAAAATTCAGTATTTCCTACAACAGCACTACATTTACGCCCCATTATTCCACGCTGACAGAAAATGCAAGTTTAAACACACATGGCAAAGAATACTATTTTACGCTTCCTCGTATTTCGCGGAATAACGCCGCCATTCCCCGGGAACATAGTGGAACAAATGCAGTACACAATTGCCAAGTAATTTATATGTGCCTCGACGGGAATTCCTTCAATTAAAAGAAACTAGTGCAGGTTCCGTTCGATTCTGTCTCCGATGATTAAGTTCGCCACTTGAGTAATGTCTTCAAATTCATTTGGGTTTCGTAACTGTCAATGTAAAGTGGTGTCACATAGGAAATCAGCAGTAGCAGCCGGTTAATTCTGTAAACCTGTCGGAAGTGAAGGTGTGGGTACAGTGATCACGAAGTGAGCTGTCAAACCATACAAATAAGATGGAATGACAGCTCACTTGTTGGTCACTTCACCTAACTGAACACGGTGAGATGTCAACTGCCGGTCGATTCTGTAAACATGTTGAAGTGAACACTTAGGTGAACTGAACAAAAAGCGAGCTGTCAAACCATACAAATAACAGATAGAATGACAGCTCACTTGTCTTTCACTCCACTTAAGTGTACATGGTGAGATGTCGACAGAATAGATCGGTGGAAAGGCGTGTCAAACTCTTACTGACTAAAACCCAACCGTGTTCCTCCTAGTGCCCTATGCGTTCCACCCTGGAACGCAAAGATGATGACTCTTTTAAACAAATTCCGCAACCTTAAAAGTGTTGTCACCTTGCCTTGGAAATAAAAGATGCCTGTGACGTGACTTTAACTCATTTTTAAGGAACGTCATAACGGACGTCATAGTCCAATCTGGTTCATTGAATTATTCATTTTTTTGTAGAAATGTCATTTTATGGCCTAGGGATCATATTCTAAGCGTACTTGGTTTAACCCAAATCTGTAAATTGATCAACAAACATCCATACATACCTAAATGAAAGTCGGAAAATATTTCAAGTGAACATATTTCCAGGTTCTCCATAGGGTTTTCCATAAGTATCCTAGATCCTTGTCTATGGTCCAATCTAAATCTAACATTTTTTATTACTTTTAGACTAGGCGTGAGAATCATACCTAGTCTTTGACAATAGCCGAGCTCAAAAACTTTTATTGAGACTGCTTTTCACGTCCGTTTCATGCGTTGCTCGTAGAAAAAATGGTTGATGGGAAGGAATTGTTGATTAGACGAAAGAATTGATGGAGTAGCGACCACGCACCGGAAGATGCAGTGTTGGAAAGACTCCCACAATGGCCTAATTCCGGTAGTTGACGTTTTTCGGATGATGATGACTGCCGTTATAAAGCAAAATTAGACTTAGAAATGAATCATAATGGGAGCAATCAGCCCTATGATTATATATATTACTAGCTGACTCGCACAACTTCGTCTGCGTCACATTTTCCATTACTGCTCCGCTCCTATTTGTCTTAGCGTGATGATATAGCCTATACCTATAACCTTCGTCGATAAATGGGATAACCTAACACTGAAAGAATTTTTCAAATCGGACCAGTAGTTCCTGAGATTACCCCCTACATACGAACTTACAAACAAATGTTACCTCTTTATAAAATTAGTATAGAAGTATAGATTTTACTATCTCCATTCATGATAGCTTGTCACTACCATTGTACTTTCAAGTTAAATACACCAACTTGCACTAAGCGCTTCCAAGCGTCTTTTTCATAAAGCGTACAACAAAGGAGTGGCACTCTTTGCCTGCGTCTGTGTTTCCGGATGCTTACAACCCTAATCTTTTCAAAGTTAGAGTGAACAGGCTACTTCTGGGTAAGCTCGCTCCATCGTAGACTTTGTCTCTGTCATCTCTGACCAAGACTAGATTCAAGAGCAAGCCCATAACATGTAAAAAAAATCTACATAAAAGCAATCACAGTCAACAACATACCTTTTGTTGTAACTCAAACTATTCATCAGACTTTAAAACACTACAATAGGAGTCTATTCCCAGCTTTAAATAAATTCGGTTTTCACATTAATATTCATTGATTTGGATCTTGCCAACGTTTTCCCCACAAAAAGATAAGCACGGAAGGTCAGGAAGGGCAAGGTTCGAAAAAAAAGGGAAAACACACGTACACAGGTTTATGTACGCTTACTATTCATGCATTATATTTAGATATGTATGAAAAAAGGCAAACTCCCCACAATCCAAACTGAAGTTTAATAAAAGTGTTTGTTTTTTTTTATCTCTGTTAGCCCACCCAAGGAACGAAGGAAAAATAGGGGAAATAATCCGTGTTTAATGCGAATTTTAGAGGATACCTTTGCACCATAATTCGCTTATTTATAAAAATAATTTCGTGGAACATGTTGTTGGTTACATCTACTAATTTTCACATTCGCATCTCAATCGCAAACTGTCAAAAATGTATGAAAATTAAGGCTTTTTTGACAGTTTGCGATTGACATGCGAATGTGAATGCGAAAGTTGTTTAAAAATTAATAGAATTGGCCCTCTGATCATAATTTATTAACCTTTTGTATTTAATTGCATGTGAAATGTGTCATTGTTTTGATTCGTAATTGTTAAAATTTATAATACATAAGTAATCTACATAAAATGTTCTACAAAAAAGATTCTTTATATTTTTTAACCAATTGCGAAAATTTCTCGCTGATATTAAAAAGCTACATCATCACTGAGTGTCAAAAGCATTATTTTCATTTATTTCTTGTTGTATGAGCGAAACTAGTTCTAAATCAGTATTTGTCTTCTTCTTTATTTTATGTTTTATTATTTAGAACCAACATACGTTTGAGAATATCCTTGGGACCTCGTTTGAGAATATCCTTTAGACCGTTTTTGCAACTCGTTTAGAATCGACCTCCAACACTTTTTTATAGGTGGGAATCCTTCAAAAAGCACCATACCTCTTGGGAAAAAAAACAGAGTCTGGGATGATTGAGAACCTGCCGAAAACCACCAGTGATCACCATCAGCACATAGACGGGATCCTGTGACCTTTTGGCCTTCTGCACCCATTTTTGCTGTGTCCTACCTTTGTCGAGGCTTTTCGTTTATTATTTCACCGTTGCCTCTCCGTTTTGGTCGGTACACGTTAAACTACGTACAAACTCGGTGTTGTTTTGCATAATTAGATGAACCGTTGGTTAGCGATGAACTCCGGGGCATCAATGTACACGAATAATTTTGGGTGAGGGGTAAGAGTGACCCTGATTAAAATTAGCCTTAAATGGAGAATTTGAATGAGTTGGTTATTGTTTGAAGGCCTGTTTATTCACGTCAATAATTTATTAAATACACGCATTTTAAGACCAAATTACTCTTCTGTGACAGTGAAAACTTGCTCAATTGTGCGGGGCGAAATCATTCCTATTCTTATATATTATTGATTGATTAAAATGAAGCACAACAAAACTTTACTCTCGAACCAAAGTGCAGCGAAAACTATGTTACACTATACACATCATTACTTTCTTATCAACAACTCAGCACACAGATTACGTACACCGGTGAAAGCAAGTTTTTACTTCAACGGTTATAGCGCTAGATGAAATGTATAAACATAATGCAACGCAGCTGTGGACTCAATATGTGTGGCGTGGTGTATGGCAAAGTTGCTTGGCTGCGTTGCTTGAAATTCCATCGTGGTGTTACAGAGTAGAGATTGTGTAAAGAAGGACCAGTTCTTGTAATTGTGTTGGAAATTAAAGCTTTAAAACCTATACTAGCTTCTTTTAGCGATAACGCTCGCATCAAAGTGCCAAGTTTCATCAATATCCGTTAAGAGCGTGTATTCCGTCCACTAGCGCCGCCAATCGTTTTTTATTATTTGTGGTAAATTTAAGACACGTAGATAAAAAACCGCTCTGTAGTGCAATGAAAAAATGTATCTATTATTTTTTCACAGCTATTTTTAATACATAACTCATGGCTAAATAGCCAAAACGGGAATTATTGCTAAAAGTGGCCACTTTTAGCAAAAATATCGACTTTGGCAACTATTTATGTTCTAAAGTACAAAAAATAACTCTCAAAACATAATAAATACATTTCTTCAGTGCACTACAGAGCGGTTTTTTATCTACGTGTCTTATATTTACCACAAATAATAAAAAAACGATTGGCGGCGCTAGTGGACGGAATACACGCTCTTAAGTCGCTAAAACGTGAACGGTAACAAACAGACAAACAGAGTTATCTTCATATTTTTGTATGATTAGTTTTTTATATTATGAAAGTAAAAGATCCAACTATAGATTTGGTTATTGAGAGATAGGGAATCTGGATGGATGGATGTTGGGATTCTTTTAGTAATATTAGCAAATGCCCTTTCGTCTGCAGCTCTCTACCTATTTAAGATGTACACGTGTCAGTGAGGTCTTGTTATTTGTGTCCTTGATTAGTATAGATTTATATTCTATTAATCATGTTGCTGTATTGCTCAGTTATGACTCAAAGGGGCTGACATGTTCAAAGAATAAAAAACCCAGATTAAAAAATATATTTGGTTTTTAGATTGTTACACATTTTTTTTTGTAAATGCTTTACCATCAAATGACTTTTCCCTCTCTGGACGGAGCAGGGAGTGTCAGATCTTGACGCGCGACCGCGACCGGCGACAATGACGTGCGACCGCAACCCACTGCAAATACAAATACAAATACAAAATCCTTTATTTCCAATAGACCAGTTTACAGGCAGTTTTGAATAGTCAAGGTATGTCAGTCAAATAGATGAAGCTAATTCTGCCGCGCTAGCGACAAGAGTAGCAAGTTATTCTGCAACAAAACAAACTCACCGACCCTAGCTCCAGCGCGGCAGTTGCACGTTCCAAAGAGTAGAAGAACGTGCAAGAAACTCCATGGACACTCTTTGAAACACTGCCTTTTAACTTTCATGGTTACATTATTTAATGAGTCTATACATTCTCTCGCTCGTGGAGACGGTCCCTTAGATGGGCAGACGTTCCATGTAAAATACTGATCCTCACTTGCACCCAGTTAGACTGAAACATAGTTTGGCAAAGGCTAGCAACTAGTTTAATTGCATTATTAATATCTATAGCATCTTTCCATTTTAAGTTCTATCATAAACCCCTCACAAACAAAAGATTTTTTTATTTGCAGACCAGAGATTCATACAAAAACTATTTGAAACTTTTGAGTACCAAAGCAAAAAACACATCAAATAAACTGGTCATCTCACATATGAGCCTTCTGTAATTTTCTCTGATGGTACAGTGAAGCTGCGTTGAAAAGCATCATACTCTTTTGTTATGAGTCAGTTTTCACTAGGAATTCGGAATTTTAGTGCATTTAGCCGTAATTTATCGTAGAGGAAAATAAACTCGCCTGAAACTATTTAGCGGAATGGACTCAACTTAAACGTGTCCTGTTTGATTCAAACGAAATGTTGGTGTTTGTTTTATGTCATTGTTGTTTGATGAAAGTTATTAAATTATAAATTTTTGTGTGGAAAATTTTAGGAGCTCTATTATATTGTTAATTGTTTTTACGGGATGCATAGTTATCATATTGTGCACTGTTTTTTATGGGATGGGTGGATTTTCATTGCTTTATTTTAAAGAGTGCGCAAGTTTCTTTGCGCGAGAGTGGGTTCATGTTCGTGTATTTTGTGCAAATGTACCGAATCCTACCAATTTTTCATGTAACTGACAGTATCAGACAGGTCGTTATAGATTTTTTTGTCGATTGCCCCTCGCAGCTCCAAACCTTAGAAGGTTGTAACTACTTAACTGGACTTCAGGCTCTCATAGAGCTCTCATAGCTGTTATTACTGAAACCTGAAAGTATTGTAAAAGCCTGAATTCCTTTTAAACGAGAATCTGCCGGATATTTTTTCGGTCCTTCTCAATAGAAAACTATCCGTTTGAGCCCTTAGAAATTAAAGTTACAATTTAATAAAATAAAGAGACCACAAACTCAACAAAATAGAGGATATTGCAGTGAATTTCGTAATACTCATGTAAAGATCCTCTCCCTTACCGTTGGCTGCTCTCAACGCTCCAACATTACTCTCTGTCTTTTACGCGTTTCCTACACTTTGTCATTCCATATATTAACACGTACACAGACTCATTTGTTTACGTACATAATAATATCAAAGCGTGATATAAAGGCGTGATGGAAATCTTTTGACTTTATTTGGCTTGTTTTCGGAAATACTGAATTTTTGTCTTGAAACAGCAAGGTATTATTTTTTTAATTCAAACATGACTAGGGCAAGGTTATAATGAAGCTATGTTACTTTAATTTATCGTTTATCAACTTCCATTACTGATTGATTGAGTCACTATTCACAAAGTGAGTAACAGACCGAAAACGCACACCTGAAACTACAGCTGGTCGATTCTGTAAAAATGTCGAAGTGAAAACTTAGGCGAAGTGAACGACAAGGGAGCTGTCAAACCATACAAATTAGATAAAATGACAGTTCACTTGTCGTTCACTCTACCTGAGTGCACACGGTCAGATGTCGACAGAATAGACCGGCTGATCGTAGAGAACTGGAATTGGCATTTCATATCTTTGGTGATTGTCGGAGAACACTGAAATTGAATGTCTCGCGCTGTGTGTTATCTTTCAGTCACTCATCAGTAACGGCAGAATTTTATATGACGTATAAAATGAATAATAAAATTAAATTAAACCACCGTATAATTAAAGAAATAAATTCGCTTAAAAAAGTTACCGTATATTTTGCCTTAAAACCAAAAAAAAAAAATTAAAAAAATTACCAAAAAAAAAACGCGTAAAGTCTCATTTTTATCAAGTAACCTTTAATCAACATATTGCTATTTCATTCAAAATAAAATGTATCAAAACCCGGCAATGATCTTGGAAATCCGTCGACCACTGAAGCAACTAATCTGAGGGAAAAATTACTCACAGAGAACAACCCTCAAAAGACCAAAACAAATCACCCTAATTTAACAATTTGTTCTCCTTCATAATATTAACTGAATATCCGGCAGAAATAAAAGACGCAGATGTTAAATATTAATAACGTCGAATATGTGGCCTTCCGTATTTCACACAGATATATAGAGAACTGGACTGAGTACTTATTACCGTCACAATATATATACTTAGCTATAGAAAGAGACAAAGCTAATATGCAACGGATGCCAGTTACTTCATAGCAAGTCGCAGTAAGACTAGGCATGCTCTTTGTTGCACTTAACAATGATTGCAAAAGAGAGAAATGAACTGTCAAGCAGACAAAAAGTCACCAGTGCACGCATAATTATGCTAACAGAAGTGACAATGTCAGCCTCTGATGTGGATCAGTCTAAATTTTAGAAAATTGCTGACGCTTAAGGTTCAAGGTTGATTGAGAAAAGACCGTGACGTGTAGCGTGATTTGCTTGCTGATTCTGCTGAATTGGTCTTTTTAAACTCTCTGGTTGCACGATTGCCTTATGTGTCATGATTTACGTCTATGAGAACAAAATGTTATGAAAATACTTTACTTGTGCGAATAGCTCATCAGCCTAGCCTTTTTCCAAATATACTGGGGTCGACTCCCAGTCAAACCACATTCAGCTGAATACTAGTATTTTACATGGAGCGGCTGCCTACCAGACCTCCACAACCAATGAACTGGGTAACACGGTACGCCTTGGCAAGACTGGTGTCAGATTTTCTGGCTTCTGACGATCCGTAACGACTGCTAAAGATCTACAAATGACATCGGCTGAACGTGCTTTCCGAGGCAAGGAGATAATTCGGTATGTTAAGATGGTCACCCATCCACATACCAACCTTTGCAAGCGTTGCTTAACCTTAAAGATCGATCCGTGCGGCTTCCGTGCGGCTATTATACTTTAGCCACGAATTGTGCGTACAGCTAAAGCCACATTATTATATTACGCCGCCATCTGACGCAGTTAATTGGATACTGAACTCGTGATAATTTGATAACAGATTGAACAGATTCGTTTGATCAGAGTACCCCGCGCTATGACACACCTCAACGCACCATTGTAAATCAAGCTTAAGGAATTCCCAGCCGAAGTCTATCCTGATAACTACAAACTTGGGAAGGCAAGAGTGAGTAGGTTACTTCAAGGCAAGCAAGCTACATGATTGACCACATCATCGCTTATCATCTGTTGAGGTTGAAAGTGTGGTCACACACGACCTTATCAACAAACTTGATACGACCGGTCAAGTGCGAGACGGATTCTCACACGAAGTGGTCCGTACCGAAATCAAAAAGAAACATGTTTCTTTTACTACCTTCAATTTCATTTTCATTTATTACTAGCTGACCCGTGCAACGTCGTCTGCGTAACATTTTTCATTACTGCTCCGCTCATATTGGTCTTAGCGTTTGGTTGAACGCGCTAATCTCAGGAACTACTGGTCCGATTTGAAAAATTCTTTCAGTGTTAGATAGCCCATTTATCGAGGATGGTTATCGGTTATATATCATCACGCTAAGACAAATAGGAGCGGAGCATTAATGGAAAATGTGACGCAGACGAAGTTGCGCGGGTCAAGGATTTGAAGTTGATTATTCCTGAGTCAGATTGTGCTGAAATGGCACATCACAATTTTATAAGATACATCCACATAGATATGGGTGACATTGACATCACTTTTACCCTTAAGGCACAGAACCCTAAATATGGCGCACTTTTCTGGTCGCATTCGTTTGACACTGGCTGTCAAACAAATGCGATCAGAAAAGTGCGCCAAAGAATGCTCAGTCCAGTTCTATAAGTCTATGGTCAGTGTTTCATCACGTATCGACACTCTATCCGTCATCTCTGACAAGTGCCCTGAGGCTAATAAGATCAAAGGTTTATTCCGGAACTAATATACGAATCGCTGATTACTGTGGCTTTTCCGAAAATTCCAAACCAGTTCTATTTTCAACAAAAAGTTTTTGCGGAAATAAGCCGTATTTTCATGATTGTCATTTAAAAAAGAACCGATTTAGCTCGTTCAGTAATGGATCTTTTTAGTGTTCCGTATTTATATTGAATTTAAATATAAACGGATAAGTATTTTATTTTTTTATTAACCAGAAAATGTTTACACCAATAAATTACCAGCTTATAATTTACTAGCTGACCCGCGCAACTTCGTCTGCGGCACATTTTCCATTATTGCTCCGCTCCTATTTGTCTTAGCGTGATGATAGCCTATAACCTTCCTCGATAAATGGGCTATCTAAAACTGAAAGAATTTTTCAAATCGGACCAGTAGTTCCTGAGATTACCCCCTACATACAATCTTACAAACATACAAACTTACAAACAAATGTTACCTCTTTATAATATTAGTATAGATAGTTCTCGTAACAAATTCGTAAAATCCTCCCTTAGTGCTCTTCAACACTTCTCTTTTCTACATGTCAAATTTCAGTTTTCTACGTCCAGTAGTTTCGGCTGTGCGTATTCGGTTATTTACTCACACAGTTACGGAAGAATTATTAGGAAACTAACTGACCCGTGCAACGTCGTCTGCTTAACATTTTTAATTACTGTACCGCTCCTATTGGTCTTAGCGTGATGATATATAGCCTTCCTCAATAAATGGGCTATCTAACACTGAAATAATTTTTCAAATCGGACCAGTAGTTCCTGAGATTATCGCGTTCAACCAAACAAACATTCAAACAAACAAACAAACTCTTATAATATTAAAGTATAGATATTAGGATAAATTATTGAAATTACCAAATATAATTAGTAAGGGACAGTTTCTATTGGATATTAAATAAGCCACACTGAATGACTCATTTGTCTGAACGGGTACTTTTTAGTTGATATTACGTAGAAAGGTTTTCTCGAAATTGTACGTAATAACATTTAATTTATTACTTGTACGCTACTGGTACAAGGCACTCGTGGCTAAATAATAACAGTCGCATAGGTCGATTTTCCAGGTAAAGCAGCGCTTGCCGAGGTTGGTCTGTGGATGGGTGACCATCTTAACATACCGAGTTTCCTCCATGCCTCAGAAAGCACGTTAAGCTGTTGGTCCCGGCTGTCATTTTGGAGATCTTTGGTAGTCGTTACGGATAGTCAGAAACCAGAAAATCTGACACCAGTCTTGCCAAGGAGAACCGTGTTACCCAGTTAATGTGTTGCGGAGGACTGGTAGGCAGCCGCTTCACGTAAAATACTTCAGCTAAGTCCGATTTGACTGGAAGCAGATCCCAATATATTTGGAAAAAGGCTAGGCAGATGATGACACTAGTGGTACAATGCTCATCGATATAAGTTGAGCTGAAAGTCAAATCTGAATACTTAAGAAAGAGACGATTAAGAGTGTGTATTCCGTCCACTAGCGCCGCCAATCGTTTTTTATTCATTGTGGTAAATTTAAGACACGTAGATAAAAAACCGCTCTGTAGTGCACTGAAGAAATGTATCTATTATTTTTTGACAGCTATTTTTAATACATAACTCATGGCTAAATAGCCAAAACGGCAATTATTTTTGCTAAAAGTGGCCACTTTTAGCAAAAATATCGACTTTGCCAACTATTCATGTTCTAAAGTACAAAAAATAACTCTCAAAACATAATAAATACATTTCTTCAGTGCACTAAAGAGCGGTTTTTTATCTACGTGTCTTAAATTTACCACAAATAATAAAAAAACGATTGGCGGCGCTAGTGGACGGAATACACGCTCTTAAGTTTGTTAGTATTGACCCTGTTGTCTTAAGAAAGAGTTTTTAGTTAAGTATTTCTCATTTCATTTACCTAGCTTCGCTGAGCACAAGCGATTCTATTGGTTCTTACCAAACACACCCTACGCACGCATTCTCGAACATACCTGGTGGAAACGCAGCCTAAAAGAAATGGATCAACATGATGTCGCTAGCAATTTTCATAAAAAAAACTAGTTACTCGTAGAACTATAGTGCCTACATTGTCGATGGCGGAACAAAAAAGTGAATTTTACTTTATATTTGTGGTAAAAGTTTCTCGACATGTCAGTGACAACGGAAACTTGTTTTCTTTATGCAATTTCCTGTCAGCATGAAACGAACTCTAAACTTTCCTACCTCATTTAGAATTCATGTTGTATTTCATGTGTTCAAAAATCCAATGATACAATTTTAGTTTGCATTAAAATTCAGCCCGACAATCCTTCGAGTAGGTATTTTACTATTTCTCATAGTTTCGAATTTGAGAAGCACACCACACTTGAAAAATACATCCTGTATACCGACTTTTGTCTTCTTGATGTACACCGTTTTTGTAGATATCGAACAACCTGTCTGCACCAGCGATCCTTCCATTTTTAACTTGCACTTCCTTCGCCTTCGAGCGTTCAAAAAATTCCAGCAGTTTAATCTCTGAGTTAGAGTATAAAATAAAAATCTAGCTTTTTCCAACAGCGTCGCTCGTGTGATCTTAAGTACAGCTAAAATAAAATGTATTATAATAATTTCATCAAGGTCATGTCACATTTTTCATAAATGCTCCGCTCCTATTGGTCGTATCTTGATGTTAATATAGCCTATAGTTTCCTCAAAATATAGGCTATCAAACACTAAAATGCAATTTGTTTTTTTTTCAATTGGAGCCAGTAGTTCGTTAGGTAAGCGCGTTCAACCAACCAAACAAACAAACTCTGTAGTTTTATAATATAAATAGCTTTTGACCGCGACTTCGTACACGAATATTCCGTTTTTAGGGTTCCGTACCAAAAGGGTGAAAACGGGACCCTATTACTAAGACTTCGCTGTCTGTCTGTCTGTCACCAGGCTGTATCTCAAGAACCGCGATAGCTAAACAGTTGAAATCTTCACAGATGATGTATATCTGTTGCCGCTTTAACAATAAATACTAAAAAACAGAATAACATAAATATTTAAGGGGGCTCCCATACAACAAACTTGATTTTTTTGACGTTTTTATAGATAATGGTACGGAACCCTTCGTGCGCGAGTCCGACTCGCACTTGGCCGCTGGTTTTTTAGTGCTTCCCTACAGTATCCAAGGATATATGTCAAATTTCAGCTATGCGTTGTCAATCAGTCTCTCAATCAATCAGTAACGGAAGAATTGTGTATATTGATATAGTATGTACCAATGACGTATTATATATAGACACGTCATAAACCAACATCGCGGCGCTTAAAAACGGCGACAATACTAGATGCTATTAATACGCATGAAGAAAGGGAAAGAAAATATGTCACTGCACGGCGGGATGCCTGTTGCTAGAGGGAGATACATATACATCTTCAGTTACGTCACAGGATAAGTAATAGTCAAATTGACATCAAAACAAACGTAGTGTCGCGCGACAGGTTGGTGCGAAACTAAGCGCGATGTGGCTAACTGGCTTCATTTCATGTTGTCATTTTAGAGTGCGGACAACGTATCTATAGTTTTATATATCATTGGTATGTACATAATGTAGTCATGATTTTGGGTTCGTGTAGGCCATTTGTTGTCCAGATCCATTCAACTTATGAGATGTTATATGTTATATGATGTTATCTCAGAGCGTGTTTTATGAACAAACCAGTAATTCTACGGTACATTCACAAAAGAAACTCTATATTTCAGCAGTGGACGTCTTTCAGCTGAACTGTTGATGATTAAGAGTATATTGCCTTGGCACGATAATAAAACTGCTCGAGGGCAAAGCTGCGGCAAAAAAACTATTTGATAATATTGGTCGGAAATAAAAGACAGTCTTCGCCAGTCTGGCGATACAGTCTGTTTTTTCTTTTATGCGATCTTAATCGTTTACCGATACCGTTTAGTTTCTGGGTAGAATTTTAATTCCAGAAAAACGATAACCGCTCTCGTCTTAAGAGTTTTCAATGTAGGTTTTCAAAGTTTTCAAAGGACAGAACCAAACTTGGCAGCAGTATTTTACCATATTGCTTGTAAAGATTACACAAACTAAATGCCAATACGGTTGGCGCAGTAGTCGAGCGATCGGCTGCTGCGTCGCGTGTCGTGGGTTCGATTCCTGCACGGAAAAAATATTTGTATGACCTACAGATAGTTGATCCGGGTCTGGCTGTTTGTGTATGTGACTATGTATGTTTGTAAACGCACCCACGATACAGGAGAAATTCCTAGTGAGGGGGCAAAGTTTAAAAAAAAAAAACATACCTAGTAGCAAATCGCAATACATTTTATACACTGAAAAGATTTTGCCCGCGACTTCGTATTCACATGTCTCGTCTTTTCCCGTTCCCGTAAAAAAATCGGGAAATCGAGAAATAGTGCTCCCTTTTACTCTCCAAGGAACCTTCATGCCAACATTCAGCTTCCTAGGAACAGTAGTTTCAGATGTGCGTTGTCGTTCAGTCACTCAATAAATCAGTAATGATCCTATTATCTTAAGGTGAATGCATCCAAGAACAAAAAAAAAAAACAGAAAAAGTATTCCTAGAGCTTTATGAACTTATAGCATTGTATTGATGATTTTGATTTTTTTTGATTGAACTACATATGTCTTACAGCCGCGAATAATATTTTAATCAACATTGTATGTTGATTATCCTAGCACTGGCCTGCAAATTGCAAAAAACGTAAGAAAATTTGAATTTCGCGGGCTGGTTGGAGCATTCACCTTAATGAATTATTTAAAAAGAATAATCGTGTCTAGAGGTAGTGGAACGTGATTATTTTAAATTTAGGATTATAAAACTCTAAACAGACAGGTTTTTTTAAGGATGGAAAATCATTAGATAATTCTCCCGCTCTTGGCGGTGCGGAGGGAGTGTCAAACCTTACTGATTTAAGCCCATCCGTGTTCCACCAAATGCGTTTTGCGTTCCAGAACCGCGGTGACTCTTTCAAACAAATTCCGCAACCCTCGCAGGCACTGGACTTAGCGTCTACTTTGCTGACATATTTTTGAGGCAAATTGACGTTATATAAGATTAGTTGGATACAACAATACCAACAACATAACTAGACGACTGCAACTCCCTAAAATCAGAAACCCCACACTATATTTTCCGTCCAACAAGAATCCTAAGCCGATGTCATTGTGTCAGTTGCTAGTCGGTCTCCGATCCGTCCAACGTCCGTCTGTCTGCATTTCGATGTATGGTGACGTGAAGTCTGTCCGGCCCCAATTTGATTTACTGTGACAGCAAGTGCTAGATTGTATCTTCAATGATGTATTGGAGTGAATTTGTAAGTGTAAAGGAGTGATTAATGTATGAGATTGGAGATAGGGAAGTTTGAGGTAGGTTTTTATTGGAAGTTATAAATATTGGTATACGTGGAAATAGTTCCATGTTTGGAAAACATCATAGTACAAAAGGAGGCTGAAGATTGCATCAGTTTAATGACGCGTCGTCAGTAAAAGCAAATTACAATTATAGCTGCTTTTATCGTGAAAAAAGAAATACAAAATCAGCTTGTGAAAATCCTCGGAAGACTGATGTAACCACTTTTTAATGACAGTAAAATTAACCATCAAAGTAGTGTTACATTTAAATGTGGGAGCGAGAAATGTTACCTCAAAGTTTAAAATTAATAAAAGCTGGCAACAGTCATGAATCAAAGTTCACTATCCCCAAATTAAATCTTCTCGAATTTACCAAACCAACACACGACAGAAACCCTCCATCTCTACTCAATACGGTCCCATCATAACTCCTAAGTCCTTTAATTACATTAACATTTGGCTTCTAAAGTAAACATTGCTTGTTAATTGCTAAGCGAATTTTCTTCAACTTGGATTCCTCTCACGTTGTCTATAAACTACCTCCAACGGTTAACAGGACGCGGTTCGTTTTATAAACAGAATGTTCTAGAAACAAATTGTAAGACGATACTGTATTGTGAATGCGGGTTTATTGGGAATGCGGGTTTGAGTTTTAGATTGGAGTGCAAATGGTTAGTGTGTGTGGAAATGTTAAAGCTCTCGATTGTTGACATGTGCAATATTAGATGACTGAAATTAAATAACGTTTGTATGATCTAATCTCGACCATTCGATCAGACAAACAGAATTTCATTTGAACAATTTAGGGAGAAGTTTAGCAGTGCCTATTCTATCTATGATAAAATACGATCCATCAGATATAATAGCTCGCTTATCAAATGTGTTGAGATAATGGGCAGTGATACTATATTATAATCTTTATCAGGTGGTCAATTTACTATCAGAGGTATTGTAATTTGTTTGATAGATAAACTGCATCAAAAGTGACAAATAGCTTATGTCTATTTGTTCGACCAATACGTAGTGACTTGAACATTTTTTGCTTAACTCACTTTCTATAATTATTACAATCCTAAAGAATTTTTGAATTTGGAGAGGAACGTTCTAATCCATTGCATTAAATGTTTTGAAATGTTTTCTTCTGAGCTACGACCAAAATAATGTTTTTTTTTTATATTTTTGGTAAGTTCACGTTTGAATAATATCTATCGAATAATGGTAAACGATGATGTGGTCGACGATTGAGTACGCTTGTCGAGACGTTACTTATCTATACTTGTTTGTTTGTTTGGTTGATCGCGCTAATTTCAGGAACTACTGGTCCGATTTGAAAAATTATTTCAGTGTTAGATAGCCCATTTATCGAGGAAGGTTATAGGCTGTATATCATCACGCTAAGACAAATAGGAGCGGAGCAGTAATGGAAAATGTGACGCAGACGGAGTTGCGCGGGTCAGCTAGTTCACGATAAATATGACGAGGCGTATTGTTGAATTGCCAAATCGGTTGGCATTGCCATTGATTGTAGTTGTCAAGCAATTATCCCATTGGACGGCTCAATTATTTACCTAACAATGTAAAGGTTATAGGTATCAACACTCAACAGTTCAACACCACACTCAAACTAAATTCTAAGCCACCACCATCCTCCAGACATTGACTCCTTAACGTTGACAGGTCTTGTGGTCGCTTAACCGTCGTTCGGTGACTCCGGTATTTGGCCGCTAGCTCCTAACTCTTGCGGTCAGTCCGAAACAGGTCTTAGATTTGGCCATTTGGTAAAGTTAACTCAATCAATTGCAAGGGTTTAAGCAATTTAATCGAAATTGGTAAAGCCTCTATATTGAATTTATGTGTAATGTAGACTGTTTATTGAATGTTATGAAATTGGATGTCGTCCTAAAATATATACTTAGTAAAATTTTGATATTGGTACTACATTTCTTGATTTAGGTACAGTATTTTGCGTTGTTATTGATACCCGTTATTTCAATAAATTACTGCTAGGAATGATATGATAGTTACGTCCAAGTCTTCTGAAAACTTGATATCTTTTTCAATTGTAAAGATATGTATGTCAGAAATAAGTCATTCAATTGAAGAATCGGGACGCCAACGCCATCTAGTTGCGTTCGACGGAGTCTAGGACGTTATGTTCGACAGACACTGAGCTCAGACTAGGGTAGCGGTCTAGCAGTGCAGACGTGCACTCGTCTCGAAACCACTGCGTGTTCCGAATTCTTGTTCAGTTTAACTCTTGTATGAGAATACTGTTATTAAGACTTTGAGTGAGAATAATAATTAGATTAAAAAACAAATGGTGGTTCTATTACGCAATGACCAACACTTCCCAAAGTACGCCCACTGTAGTTCTGATATCCTGGCTGATGTAACCTGGAGAGTTCTACCATCGCCCACATGTACATAATATATTTTTATTTGTAATGATGTTCAATAAAGAATATACAGAAAATTATATTTCAATTCTCATATATTTGTTTTCTTTTAGGTATATTACTAATTCAGTCCAGTATAAATAACTGATACCAAAAAAAACAGTCAAGAGCAAGTCGGACTTACGCACCGAGGGATCCGTACCATCCTATAAAACGTTAAATGTTATAAAATTTTCATCGGTGAGGCCTATTCTTGTCAGAAAATTATAACACTGCGGTGTATACCTATTGCAGTTTTAGATCAGTGCCATCTCTTGACCGGTAGAGGAACTTATGTAAGTTTTGTTGACGATTTCTGAAAAGTAGTGCTAAGTAAAGGCATCGTTTTATTTTTCCATAAACTTCTATCACATAGAATATTTAATTTTTTTTGTAATTTTTGAAAATGGTCAATTATTTGTAATTTTTCGTTATGAGTTGAAAACAGTGCTGCCTAAAATAAAAATAAAATGTTTGAGAATGTGCAATTAGCGCACTTTCATGCCCACTTACATACCCTTGTAGCTCCACTTTAAATGATTAAGAACCCCTTTCAGTCAATTTTGCAAAAGAAACATACAATTTTATTTCTTACTTATTTGTAAAATAGTTGAGTAAACGTCATCTAAAACTATTCCAAATTCCAAGTTGATGGCATTAATAGTTCTCGAGATATCCAGCTGTGTCAGTCAGACAGACTTAGTGAGACTATAAGGCGTTCTTTTTTAACATTTTGGGTTTTGTGGTGAACTGTTGGGCAGTAGCGACCCCACGAACCTAATCCCCCGAGAGAAGTCTACGGAACCCAATTTTTTTTAAAGAGGACAGTACTGTAGTCATCGGGCATTAAGAAATATCACTATCACTATCATTAATATTATAAAACAAAGTCATCCACCGTGTCTGTCTGTCTGTGCGCGATAACCTCAAAACGACTGCACGGATTTTCCTGCTGTTTTCATCAATGGATAGAGTGGATCTCGAGGAAGGTTTTAGTATATAACTTGTCAAGCGGGCGAAGCCGTGAACATCAGCTAGTGTTGAATAAAAAACTTCCACTATACAGAGGTACAGTATATTACCTACTGAATTAATTCATTCTCCGCATACATTTTCCTCTATAATAATAGTCTTGTCACTGTATTTGATGTCGTTTCGCAGAAACAGAAAATAAAATTCTCAGCTGCAAGTCCTGCATTGTTAGTACATTTTAATTTATTTCCCCGTCAGGTGTGTTGCGCTACGAAATTGTGTGATTCAGAGACAGATAAGTAAGTCTATTAAAATGTGGGTAGCAAAATAGAGGAGAATTTTAAGTTTCGGTTAAACTATTTTAGAGTAGTTTCGTTTTATGAGATATGCTGTCACAACAAGGTATTTCCGGGTATGCGTTGGTATATAATGAGTCATCATCATTTGCTAAGCCTTTTCCCAACTGTTTATATTGGGGTCGGCTTCCAGTCAAACCAGGATTTTACGTGGAGCGGCTGCCTACCAGACCTCCACAACACATAGACTGGGTATCAGGGTACTTCATGGCAAGACTGGAGTCAAATTTACTGGCTTCCGACTATCCATACCAACTGTCAAAGTTCTACAAATGACAGCCGGGGAAGGCTTAACTTGCTTTCTGAGGCACGGAGTAAACTCGTTATGGATGGTCACCCATCCAGAGACTAACCTTGGCAAGTGTTGCTTAACCTTGATGATCGACCCGTGTGGCTGTTATTATCTAGCCAGCTCCTCGCCACGAGATGGTATATAATGAGTACCTTTGAAAATAAATTAATGTGCCTTTTCTTTGTGTTCCTGTAGTAAAAGTACAGGAAATGCTAAATGCTTACAGTTTCGATTTTTTTTCTGTTCGTCAGTCCTCACTTTAGCTCAAAGGTTTGCGAATCTCTAATTTCACATGAATTTAGATACGAATGTCACCTACAATATCCTAAAATAAACAATCATTTTATGGAATAAATAATCATCTCGTTTACTTAAAGGGGAAGATTCCATCTTCATGTACGTCAAATAGTTTTCAAGATTTCATTTTAGTTTATAATTATTTTTCAAAAATATAATGTTTTAAATCACTTAAATAAAATAATGCTAAATAACGCAATGAAGAGAGTACTGTAGTACAAGTGCCGCCAATACTCCACCTGCTTTTACGTACCAAAAAGATTCCAAAACACAGATATTCCCATATAAACTACGTATAATAAACCATCCGTTGCCAAACTGGGTTTAGCCGGCCAGCAGACACTAAGAGTTGGCAATTCCAACAGTCAGACGGACAAATGCTTCGCAAGAATGGTCTACAAATTTATGGCAACAATTCGTTAACTCTACAAGGACGACGGACGTGAAGAATGCGTCTTTATGCGTCTTCAAGCTCCGCCATTACGACCTCGTCTTATTTTAATGTACGGTTAAGGAGGAAATTGAAAAAGTTTTGTTGTATGGTGTCTTGTTGGTCAAATTTGGTGGTTACGGGTTTAGTTGTGCTTATTGCACATTTTTTTGTAACAGAAACTGAGGCTTATAATAGTCGGTGCCAGTTAAAAAAAAATTTTTGCTTGTTCTTTTGTGTTTGTTATTGTCAGGAGATGGGTTTTTATTCGTGAAAGAAAAAAGAAAGAAAGTTGCAGTTGAGCGAAGCCGCGTGGGTCAGCTAGACTTACATAAAAATAGTCGATTAAAGAACTAGTGTGTTGATGAGTTTGTTATATTATAATCTGCCTAGCTTTTTCCTTACTATATTGGGGTCGGCTTCCAGCCCAACCAGAATGCCAATAAGGAATGTACATAAATAAAATATTTATTATCTAAACAGTTTATCTAAAAATATACAAAAATATATTACTAACATTGGAAATAGAATCAAAATTGTTCGAAAAACAAACGAGATATAATTATTTTAAACAAATATATCTATCCCTCTCGCGAAAACGCTGTTTTCCATGGCAGATGTATAGACGTCACGGAATGTGACGTCAAATTCCATGTCGGACTTCTCGTTCTAATAGTAATCTTTGAAGCGTTATAACTTCATCGCTGATGAAGATATTTAAAAAATATTTTCTTGAGTGTTTACTGGAGCTTATAAGTAATTCATTTTGTTAATAATAAAATCGCGTGCATATTCCCTATTCTACTAAATTTCACATTCGCATTTCAATCGCAATCTGTCAAAAATTTATGAAAATTAAGGCTTTTTTGACAGTTTGCGATTGACATGCGAATTCGAAAGTTTTTTAAAAATTTGTAGAATTAGCCCTCTGATCCTTGAGTTCGTTATACCATTGTTTACTTGTTGAGAATGGTCGACTGTGAGATTCAAATTTCAACTAAAAGTGAACCCAGTCGCGTTAAATGAGTTGACGCAATTCGGTTTTTGAAAGAATTTTGCGTCGCCTTAATAAAGTCCTGTTAGTACCACAGTACTAATAGGACTTTATTATGAAACTGAATGCGGCGTAAATTCAACCGACTCTTTTTTCACGACTAACAACTCAAAAAAATACGCTAGTTTGACTTCACCCTAAACAAAATAACCTTCCACAAATCTCTAATAGGCGATTGCGAGCTACAACCCCAAATAAACTAGAAAGTGTTACTTTTCTTTTATACAAGGCCGAAAGTACTACAAATCAATAAACCTACCTGAAACTAAGGTAGAGCAACAATGGTCACAAATAAAACTAAATTATGTACCGTCAGATTGCCTGTTCAACGCCTAGGCGAGTTCTATAGCAATCCTCACTTCCAGCCTACTTTTACGACTGGCATGATAAACAGACTATAAATTCTATGTATTTCTTTTACTACCAGACCTGCCGAAAAAACTGAAATAACATACAAGTGAAACAGAAAGGTTTGTAATAAGACAAATAAGTAGGTACCTACCTACATTTGGTATATAAAACTAGGAAAGACAATTCTATTTTTAGAGGGAACCTTCAAAGGGATTGCTCGGTACATACACTACCTATATCAACATTGAAGTGGAATAGTCACTAAGAACTCGTCTTTTTATAACTTCTTAGCTAAATATGGGTTCTTTTAATGTATGTTTGGTTAAAATAGATTCGAAAATTTTCACTTATATGATACAAGCTCATGCCCGCAGCTTTGCCCACGTGACCAATTATTACTAAAACATTCCTGGAGAATCACTTTGTCCATTGGTGGAAACAGCATTAAAATCAGTGCCGTAGTTTTTGATTTTATCGCAAATAGACAGACAGACAGACGCGGTGTATGAATTTGTTTTACAAAATGTTCAAGTCTTATATTATGTAGGATCAGGAGAGCCGAGGGGTATATCGTCAGGGTTTGTAGTTCCTATTTTATTGGGATAAACAAGACTGTATAACTAGATACAAAGCTTTATTACAGTAGGCAGTAATTAAAACACAATACAAAAGGTACATAATATAAATGGTAAACAGAAAAAAGATTAAGCAGGTAAAAAGGTATTAAAACAGTAAGGCGAACAGACTTTTAAGGGTCACAGTTCGTATAGTGGCCAAGCCACTCAAACACAAAGCGTATCAAATACGGAAGTACGTCACGCGTTTACTAAATACAAAATGTGCTAAATCTAATAAGATTTACATTAGAAAATAATCAAATTATACAAGAATAATTGTCGTAAGTAGAAAATAATGAAATTAAGTAAATCATTTTAAAATTAAAGCAACATGCCATCATATTCATCAACTGTCATAAACAAAACTAACGTTCACACTTATCGAAATAAGTTGCCAAAAATCAACTAGTAATACTTAATAAATTAAGTTACGATTTATGAGACAATAATTGATAGTAAAAACACTCCGATTAGTAATACGAAAATCAATTTCTAATAAGATTTGGTGACTACCCACTATTGTGATTGACAACCAACTCCGACATATTATATATAAAATTCTCGTGTCACAATATTAGTTACCTTACTCCTCGGAAACGGCTTTACCGATTTTTACCAAATTTTATATGCATTTTCAGTAAATTCAATAATGTGGCATTAAGAAATACATACAACCCTAAATTTTTACACTTCTATCACCAATCCTTATATTTTAATAGTCATTTTAATAATGAATAATGTGACGCAAACGAAGTTGCGCGGGTCAGCTAGTAGTGATATAAAAGAAAAGAATGATTAGTGTTCCCTCGTAAAAAGAAAATAAATCCATTCCAATTTTCTACTAACTCAAAAGACAGATGTGTTGCTGGGGAGTTTGTTGCACCATTTCTTCTTCCCAGCTAAAACACTAGGAAGTGCTGACGGCGTTTTGGGTACTGTCTTTTTGTAAACGTTGGTATTCCAAAAGTGCTGGTTCTCAACTTAATTAACTGACTGACTTCCAAAAAGGAGGTGGTTAAATTTGGATGGCATTTTATTTAGATATACCAATTACTCCGAGGTTACTGAACTTCTTTCTGAGATTCTCATTTAGTTCGATGCGGTAAACTTGCCATTTGGTCCCGACAAGTATATTTTTTGTCAATGATGATATTTCTTTGTCAGCTGAACGGGGTTGGATGAAAATTAGATTCGTTGACGACTACCCCCTCAATTAGGGCCAATTTTATTTCAGTAATACGTTCCTGTAAGATGATTTTAGACTTCGCGCAGGTGAAGCCGCTTATACTCGATAGAGGCTGCCCTGTGTACTGGACTAATTACAGTCCTATTAAGACTCAAAAGCTTGTTAGGATGTTTTTAATTTATTCTGATTAGCACCACCGAGTCTGTACCCAACTAGGATCGATCGATTTGCTTTTGAGCTCACCGCTCTATAGCGCAGCGTAGCAGCGGCGCAGTATAGTTTATCAAACGTTATAAAAAAGTCAGAAGTCATTCATTCAAATAAGGCTGAGTGCCAGCACTTTTTACAAGAAGACAGTCCCCCAAAAACGCCCGCCCGTCACCACTTCCTAGTGTTTTAGCTGGGAAGAAGAAGTGGCAAATAAAATCCCCAGCAACACATCTGTCTGTTGCGATCCTTCGATCACCAAGTGTATTGCGCTGGTTAGCACGTTGTCAAACCTTGAGTTTGGACTTTCGGATGTTAAAACAAAAAGCCTGACAAAAATATTTCCTTCACAACGTCTATTAGACAAACAGATTACAATCAAAGGTGCGTCTTATCAGAATCACCCATCTCTATCTTATTGAATCTTTCCTCCTTACATACGAGCCTAATTAATTCCCGAAATGGTCCACATAAACATGGAAGAAAAAAAAAGTTTTCAGGGAATCTTATAAAGTTCAGCAGTAAAATCTTCGTACAAAGCAAGGAGCGTTCGGAATTCCGAAGTATTAAAGCATGAAAAGAAACTGTCCGGAACTTATTGAAGCAATCAGATTGTGCAGATTCCGTTTAACATTAGCGAAATTCTTGCCGGAACCCAATCGCATTAAGAGCCCATTTAAACTTTTTGCCACGAAAGGATTCTGTAATTCCTTCGTTCCTGAAAAATAAATAGGCTTAGCAATTTAGAATTCGAATCTTCTTGGATTGTATTCTTTTTATACACCATTTTGGGAGTAAGTGTAATGAAAAAAGTTTTTTTCTTTGGCCTGATGTTAATGTTTTAGTTTCTGAAGACGGGAACTGAACTGATTATCTCTGGCACGTTAATGTGGACCTTGAGTTTGCTCTCTTATTGGTATATATTTGTGTATGCGTGATCCAAGTTAGGCAAACTTTCTTTGATTCTTCTTTATGACTTCAGGTGTGGTTTTAGGGTTCCATACCAAAATGATAAAAACGAACACTTATGGTCTGTCCGTCTGTCACAGCTGGATATCTCATGAACTACTTATACTATCAAATTGAAATTTTAAACAGTTTTAGATGATGTTTGCTCAACTATTTTGCAAAGGAGAAATAAATAAAAATGTTTATAATTTTTTTGCAACAGCCACTGAAAGGGATTTTTGAAAAATCCAAGTGAAGCTACTAAAACATGTGGGGTATCATATGTAAGAGCCCTATTTGCACATTCTCAAACAATTTTATTTTACTTCTTGTTCTTATGGGCCGCATGGTTTTCAACTTTAGACGAAAAATTTATAAAATTTTACCAATTAGGTACATAATATTACGTATCTCCGAAGATTGGTTCGAAAAAATCTGAAAATATTCTATGCGATTGAAGTTCTTGTAAAAATTACAGAAAAAATAAAACGATGTTTCTACACTACAAGCGCACTTTTTCAGGAAACATTAGTTCAGCAAACATAAATAACATTAGTTCCACTAGCGATCAAGAGATGGCGGTGATCTAAAACTGCAAAATACACCGCAGTATTATAATTCTTTGATGAATGTAGGCCTCACCGATGAAAATTAAAATCCATTTCACGTTTTATATGATGTTACGAAACCCTCGGTGTGCGAGTCTGACTCGCTCTTGATCGTTTTTTTTTTAATAGTTCCTGTGCCATTTTAGACGTCTTACAACGACAGCCTACTTCATCTATCCGTTGAATACTACACATTCATTAAAAAAGAAACGATTTTTATGAACCAATCATTTAAAAAAATATCGTTACCAAGACGCATGATGTAGTTTGTTGAAACACCCAGGAGCGAGCGTTATCCGAACCTTGTATTTCTAGGACACATTTTCAACAAGGTGTTTCATAATTTTAATGCTTTATTTATTTATATTGTAATATTCTCTTGACGAATTTTTTAAAAATAATCATCACGCTAGCTGTAGTTTATGTCGGGTACATTAAGTAGGTCGCCTTAGTAATACGACTATGCTCTTGAATTATGCCATGTGGATAGTCTCCCACATTCAACAAGGTGGACACTGGACCCATAATAATCGGTAAAGGACACGGGAATGAGGGTTTCTCTTCAGTAGGCACCACGTCATCGGCGAGAGGTTCGTTTCGTTGAAAAAGTGACACTGACGTAAACATGACTAATGTCAATTTCTCGAATGTCAGAAACATTCGCGTTTTGACGGATCTAAGCCTCAGTGCTGCCACCTACTGCTCATTTCTGAAAACCGTCATCGGACGCAAGATGCATAGGACGGCGACGTAGTGATAGCAACATCTACAGCCTTATTACCACGTTGCGGGACGGTAATGACTTTTTCAAATTATGCGATATGACAGTAAAATTGCCCATACAAGTTACGACCACTGCTAGATCCGTACTTACCTAGAGCTCGAGTAGTGTCGCGAGTGGCGTGACACTACTCGAGCCGTCACATAGAATCTATAGACCGATTACGGGCATAACCGTAGTGTGCGTGCGAGGACTAGAAAACACATATATATTTTCAATGTGTGACTTTGTGCGTTTTAATGCTTCTATACGTATGAGGGATTGATGTGATACGACAGTAAAAACGGTTTTCCTTGTTCCTCCTCCTCTATATGAAATTTCGCTGCAATGCCCGTACCCCACTTTAGAAGAGTTTAAAATTGTACGACGGTGCCAGTAATGTCATTTTTCAATTAAAAAAAAAATACTGCTAATTATTCAGTGCGTCCCGCTACGTGTTAATAACTATCTTAATAAATTGACACTTATAACGGTCAATTTGTGTGAGTGAGGAGTTATAAACTAGGGGAATACATCTTCTATAATATAAAAATGAATCGCTAAATGTGTTGGTAAGCGCATAACTCAACAACGCCTGGACCAATTTGGCCATTTCTTTTTTTGTTGTGTTTGTTATTATCAGGAGAAGGTTTTTATGTAAAAAAAAAGTTGCCAGTTGACGGGAGCGAAGCCGCGGGGGACAGCTAGTTGATGATAAAAATGCTTGGCTCAATGCTGGTCCGCTCCACAGCGACTAAAGTGCCTAAACTTTGATGAACTTGTGAAAACATTGTTGGACCTGCTGAAGATTGTAAGACTACTCGTATCATTACACTGTATAGACTCATTCTCTTTTGCATTGTATGATTTTACTCATAAATTATTTCGTAACGAATGTAACCACGATATTGTAAACAATGACAACTGGTTTAAAAGAGTGTCCATGGAGTTTCTTACACGTTCTTCTCCACAGGATCTGCTCTTTGGAACGTGCAACTGCCGCGCTGGAGACGGGGTCGGTGGGTGTGTTATGTTGGAGAACAACCTGCTGCTCTTATCGCTAGCGCGGCAGGATTAGCTTCAGACAGACCTTGATGGTATTTGACTGACAGAACTTGACTATTCAAAAGTGCCTGTAACTGGTCAATTTGAAATAAAGGATTTTGTATTTAGGCTCTATCATTCCAATGCTGGACAGGCATGTCTAGCAGTGGATGTCTTTCGGATGACTTAGACCGTCATCACTGTCAATTAAGTAAGGTAGTTTTTAATTAAGCTATCGTTGTAACTACGAGTGTTTGTTTCCTTTGTCAAAGCGACTGAGTGAATGATCAAAAAACGTAATGACTCATCAACATCTTTTGCTGAATAATTCTTAGTACGAACAAACATATTATTTTTATAACTAATTACATACACAGTACACACTCATGCATCGTTCTAAAAATAAATTTCTGAGAACATTTTCTTTTATTTTAGGAAAAATGTACACTTATAAATCTTGACAAATCTCAACGTAAAGTGACGGGACTTACAAAGCGTGTTTCCTTTTAAGTAAATTGTCGCCATATCAGTCATGTCCGCTCATATAAACGCCTCACGCTATTTATTTTCTTCTTCGCGAAAATCATTCTTTTTAATTTTTTCGCTCGGTACTGAGTAGCTGGGTTTATAACACATTCGCGTCACGTCGACCCTTTTCATATATTTTTTTTTCTTAAAACATTGTGGTGCGTCAACATGGTTGGATGAATAAAAATCGGTTGCGATCTCCGCATGAATCGTGTCAAAGCACCGGTTGCGATCTCCTCATGAATCGTATAATTTTGTTATTTCTAGAATGTTCCCGCGGGATCCGACCGGGTTGGAACAACTAGAATGTTTTTACAACCTCATTAAAGACGTTAACTGGCGTTTTATGTTTGAAAGGATTCTTCGCTTCAGGCTTACAACAGAATACTCGTTAACAGCCACTTTGGGCTGGTTATCAAATTTTTTAATACCAAGTCTGCTGTGCTTGCGCTGCCCAACAAAGTTTTTTTATGGTGTACTTTCGCTTACTTTTCATTTCCTCTATAAACGGCGACCTGATTTAACTATTTTATTCTGCTTAGGTGTTTATTAGCTATATTCTTCACTTAAGCTCATAGCATTGATATACCCCATTAATCAATGTTCCTTCATTTTAGCTGAAAAACATTTACTTCGTAACATAGGCTTCGAGAAATTAAAAAAATGTTAACACTCTACCACTAAATAAAAACATATCGTAACCAATTCAAAATAAAACAAAATTAAAAAGGCACCAAAGATCAACGTCATCGAATTAAAACATTCGGTTCGAGTTTATACTAAAATTGCCGCGTCCAATATTCGAATTGGAACACAAAACCGTGAATAAATGTGAAACAGTTGTAACGCGCAACTGAATAAATGGAATACAGATCGTAACTTGAGGAATTTTAATGGAAATAAACGAAAAACTGCAAAGCAAATTCGAATTCCGAAAGGTATTGGAAGAACAGTTTGAGCAATATTTCCAAAGGCCCATTGGGTAAGTCGGAGGCCACGAACAGGGTGAAGAGCGGCGCGGGTGTTAAGGCGGGCATGAAGTAATGATAGACACATTTTGTAAACAACATAAAACGGTCGTTTGTGTCTATCCACACTATCACTATAGTGCAAGTTTTTATCACACACTTGATCATGCTAATTTAAACGTTAGTTTTGTATTGAAAGGCTAAGCGACGGTACTAGTACGGTACAGTGGTATGGCGACTAGTAGAAAATAAAAATCCACCATGTTTCCACCTTTTTATTTTCTACTTGCTTCTGCCAGCAGCTACGCTTTCGTGATCCCTAGGGAACATATTCCCGGGTTAAAAGCTTATGTGATATTCCAGACTATAATCTATTTCTGTTTCATCAAGATCCGTTCCGGCGTAATTGAGTAACAAACATCCAAACTTTCGCATTTATAATTTTATTTAGAAGTTAGATTAGATAATAATTGACAAAAGTATACGTTTACGTTAACGCGAGTTCTTAAAATATAATCAGCACTAAGGCGTCGTCCAAATACAAAGTGATAATCGTACGAACATCCTTTAATACTCTTTTGTACCAAACAATACCGAACCGTTGAACCGTTTTTCATTACAAGGGAAGTAAAGGATCTCGAAAGAAGTCGATTATTGACAGTGATAAGTCCTTATTTCTGTTTTTGATATTAAGAAATGACATATATGTATGTGGGTCAGTGATCGTGAGTATACATTTATTTGGTGCATACCATTATTGCGCCCGCTACCGCGCCCGCTCTTGTGCTGGTCACCGTGGTGCGTGCTCTCTGGACAGGGCCCCAGATTCATAAAGTAAGACAAAATGTAGAAATTCCTGAAACGTAACTTAGGTCCGGTCATAAAAGTTTTGTCAAATTCTTAAGGGAGTTAAGGTTTTCAAGGAAAGTATTTTTTTAGTTTGGTTTTTAGATTTTCTGAAAAGATTGGGCTGGGAGTATTTTGTGTTATTTTTGCGCATGAAGGCGTACAGATTGATGTTAAATACGTTCACTTTATTTTCAACTAGCTTTTGCCGGCAACTTTACTCGCATATATGATTTAAGTTTATGGTTTTGTTCATCTACTGTTGTTTTTATTTCTTTTAATTTTACATCTACTGTAATAAAACATGATTTTCGCGATACACAGAGGTTCTACCACTCTAGAAAAATGACATTCTTTAGCGGTAACGTGGCGAAGACGATTGTCAAAACTTTAAAAATTTATGGGATTGACAAGCGTTGTCGAAATCGTCGTTTTGGCCTTTCAACAATCACTTTCGCTAATAAAATGGTGCTTTATCTAGAGCTTTAGAGCGGCAAGTCTCGATATAGCCGCCGATCGTCTAGCGCCCGAAATTCGGTATGGCCACCCGTACACAGTCAATTTCGAACGCGATCTACGATCAAAATCAATGATCTGATCCATGAATCGTGATCGAAATTGACTGTGTACGGCTGGCTTTACCGAATTTCGGTCACTAGGCGATCGGTAATTACAAGTATGTCGAGAATTCCCGCCTAAGTAAGTAGGACAACCCCGTAACAACTGAGCTATCTAGATGTAAACCATATAAACCCTATATCCGTTGAGGTATCCTACATGCGAGTATATTACATTTATACAACGTGTAATTATGTTTGTTCTCTTGGGCCGACGACCTGGTGAAGGTCACGGGTAGCCGATGGATGCGAGACGCAAAGGACTGGTCGTTGTGGCGACGCTTGGGGGAGGCCTATGTCCAGCAATCGACGTCTTTTGGCTGATATGATGATGATGATGAACGTGTAATATAGCAAACGCAATACCTGTTAAGTGAGATCTTCGGGGAATAATTACGTTGCAGAGTTCACTAACACCCTGAGCCCATGCATGTGTGTTTGTAAATTGGGCTGGTTTTCGCAACTCCACGACTAGGCGCGTATTTTGCGTGTAGGTGGGACAAATGTGTTATTCGATCCACCCCAGCTCCTCAAGGAAGGCCAGCAACGCCTCGGTGTTACCAACTATCTCACAGAGGGTACCTGGGTTACCGAAGTACTTGGCCCTGTAATCCGCGACAACCGGGCAGCTTAGAAGCAGGTGTGCTGCTGTCTCATCTTCTTTCATACAGGCTCTGCATAGTGAGCTGTCAGTGGCTCCTAAAGCATAGAGGTATTTATTAAAAGACCCGTGGCCAGTTGTTACAGCTGTGACTGAACGCAACTATTGTTCCCTGGGCAGATAACCAGATGAATAACAAGATCCAACATAATATGTGACTGTAATCTCCAAGAACACCGATTAATTGTTTCACATCGATGGACATTGGCAGAGAGGAACTTCAAACTCCAAATGACATTTTACTTGACTTTGACGGATTGACTTACAAGTGACAACACTGTTTTCGTTTACAAAGAACGCTCCAATAATGGGATCATTGTAGTAATCGTTATGAATAACTTTTAGTGTCCACCCCCGAAATCGCAAAAAAAAACATCTGTTCAGTAAATTTTGTCGAGTTATGCGCACATGAATGTATGATGCATATATTATGTATGAATGTATGGGGAAGAAGATTTTTGTTTTCACGATTTCAGTGTTGGTCCCTGAGTGAAGGTTGTTCATAGTGATGAGCACAATGACTACTTTAAAGGTATTGCGTTTATTCTGTCACACATTGTATTTCATCACTACATATTATAAAACAAAGACATCCGCCGCGTCTGTCTGCCTGTACATCTGTCTGCTAGCGATAAACTCATTACAGCACCCTGTTTTCTTTTCATCCTCTTTTCACCAATGGATAGAGTGGTTCTTGAGGACGGTTTTCGTATATAATTTGTCAAGCAGACAAAGCTACGGACATCAGCTAGTTTTGTATAAGCCAAATAAATAGTGTGGGGTTAAAATTATTTTGTGACAAATAAAAACACATTTAGTATTATTTTAATGTAGTGCAAAAAACTATAAACGAATTCACAATTTAAATAAAGTTTTCCAAGTCTCTTGTCATCCTTTGGTTTTATTTGCAAAACCCGAAGCCATTTTAAGTACATTCAAATGCTTTTACAATACTTGGCGGCCACTATTTTAAGATACATTTAAATAGATTTCCAATATAAATCAGGTTCTTTCTTTTCTATAGTCTGTTTTATAATCCAGAGACTAAATTGACAAGGTGATGATCAACGGATGGATGGACGGGCAGACGGACGGATGGACGGGCAGACGGACGGATGGACGGACAGTAATAGGGTTCCGTTGGTTACCCTTTTGGTACGGAAACCTAAAAATCTCTCTAACATTAATTAGGTATAGAGATTTTACAATATTGCACGATGGTATCTGATAGTCCTTTACAGACATCAAAATTTCAGCGACTTTTCATTCATCTTAACAGCGTCTTACAGAAACGTTAGTACGCATTTCCCATGATCCATACAAGTATCTCATCTCTTCTGACGCCTGTAGCGTACTTCAAAGTGCCTTCTTCAAGTGCTAGACGCCCTTATAAGGTCGACGGTGACGCCGACTGACGCGCAATTTTTTTTTTTCACCATTTTTCGTTCTGCACCTTTTGTTTCAGTTTTAACGTTCACAAAACTGTTTTTCTATGCAAATAGTGAAAGAGTTTGTATAAAAATGTATGGGCTTAGAATTTTAAATCGATTTGCAAAATGGAATATTTGATTTTTTATCGTGTTTGGTTAATAAAGATCGGATTTTAACGGTTTGTTTTTTTATTAATAAACCGAAACTGAATGAGTAAAATTACACTAGTTTTGTAGAAATTGTTTTACTTGTGTGAATATAATATTTCAGTCCCCAATCGATCGATTTAATAATTAAAAGATACATAGCACTAAGTATAATAAAATTATGACGATACATAAGTTTTATACCTTTAATGTTCTGAAAAATAAACAGATATTAAAAACGCGAGCTCAACAAAATCCGCAAAGAAAATCTTCGTCTTCATAAATAAAAATAATAAATTCGTTTTCGTTTTTCGCCAAGGAACGTTAATGATGTACCGTGTTTTAAGAGCAAAATAACTAAGGAACACCCACTCCTAAACAAGTTTACGATTTTTATGTCAGGTCGAATAAAAGAGGAATTATGCTAAACCCTGATTTACTACGTTTCCCTTAATGGCCGCCTGTGACACCGTAATGTAATAAAGTGACAGTTTAACCGAAGTAAAAACTTTTTACTGGGAACATTAAACTTTTTAGAACGTTTTCTATTAATTTTAAATGGGTCAACTTTGTGTAGAACCAAAAATGTAATTAAAGTAACCTTCTGAACTTTTAAAATGATCTTTTTTGCTTTAAAACAAAATATGGTTGCGCGCATTTGGTTAGAATTATAAGTTAATTGTAATAGGCTTTTTTACGTTGGAAAAAAAATAACATGTAAAGTTAGCTATTCGTTGCAATATCCTATCTACCTTTTATTTCTTGCATATTCCCTTAATTACATTATATTTTGAATTTGGAATAAGAAGAACTGAAAGAAGGAGACTGTGTTGTACAAATTCAAAGAAAACAAGTGAAATTCGTGACCATTGATGCGTTGCGTCGGTTAGGGTATTTGTGCAAACTGTTGTTGTCGCCTACTTTGTTATTTTACAGTAATTTTCGTATTCGCAAAAAAATACCATTGGTCATTGGCTAACCTTTAAAAAAACTATCGACGCGTCATAAACCCAAGTCTAGTGACGAGAGGGGTTGTTAAAAAATAATTTTGACGTACTGCCACAATTTTTGATTCTTCTTTCGTCTCTTTATCATTCTTGCTTGACTTTCTCATAAAGTATTGGCAATAAACTATGTGATTTCACAGGATTACATTTTTGTTACAAACTAGCTATATCGTAAACCTAAAAATCGAAGCAAATCTTTACACTTCGGTGTGATAGTATCCTACTAACACCTCCCTCGACCAAGCATCACAGCGCTCCATCATCATGTTAATGGCAAAAGAAGACCAATTTGCGTCGAGCGCAATCTCATTGTTTTTGATTAAAATTATTATTGTTCTCTTTTATTCGCTATCCCTCTTTTCAGTGGCGTTAAGACATGAATCTAGAACGTTTTTCGGGCGACTAATATACGTAAATTTTATTAAATGGAGCGCAGCCGGTAATGAAATGAAAATTAAATTAATTTTATTGTTTGGAAACTGGTAACGTTTTTTTCTTGTTTTACTGCTGTGTCAGTTCGTTTTGGAAGTTAATAGGGTAGGACTAATGAGGGCAGATATTTGATATTTTTTACGAAATAGTCTTAACATTTTCTAAAAAACATTATTTCCCGCAATGAAAATGGATGGATTTGGCATCGATCTTTAGTTTTTATTCATGCGTGGGACGTATGTATAGCTTTGTATCTACGGCCATATACAATCAAACGGCTGTATCTGACATTTGGTGAAAATTTCGTGTCATAGCAACTTGAACCATTCAAAATGATTTTTTCGTAATGACCTCGTTAGTTGTTATAACTTTTCCTTTAAATCGACTAATTATAATAAGCTTAGCCCACAAACAAATACATCTACATTTCCATGCGTACCACACTACCTATTCCAAACGATCCAATTAACGTCCATAGTTAAATATGACGCTCGCAGATTCCCTACCAGTTCATATTCCTATACATCTACATAGATATTACAATGTCTAGAGCAGTGCAGGCCAATATTTGTGGAAATGGACTCCCCCGGGCATTCTCTCTTGGTACGTGGTCTAAATTCTGAACGCAAACGCATCTTGCCTTTTGTGGGCGCTGCTTGTGAATATCAAGTACTTGGTCACGTCCCAATTCTAATTTCTTCATAAATCTATGTGCGGGTAGCGAGGGGATCGGATCGTATTGAGATTCACTATATTCAATGTTCAGTCCAGTTTTTATTTCAGATTTTTCATTTTATTATTGAAATTTCCGGTTGAGTTTCGTTTTCTACTGGTTTTGGTACAGGTTTTAAATACTTTTATTTGTGGTTTTAATTTGTTTTACTTGTGTTGAATTTTTCACTCATAATTGCTAGATGTCATGACCCTAGCAAGGGCTTGTTCCTTTTGCCTAGGAAAGCACTATAAGCCGTTGATACCAGCTGTCATTCGTAGATCTGACATTCGTTCCGGGTAGGGTAGCCTGTGGGATAAATTGAAGCTCGAAATCTGTGTGTTACCCAGTAACGGTTGCTGTAAAAGTCAGATAGGCAAACACTTCATGTCAAATACGTATCTGCAACTGCATCAGCCGTTCGATTCTATCGACATCTCACCGTGATCATTTAGGTGGAGTGAACGACAAGTGAACAGCTGTCAAACCATACAAACAAGATGGAATAACAGCTCACTTGTAACGACAAGTGAGCTGTCATTTCATCTTGTTTGTATGCACTCTACCCAAGTGATCACGATGAGATGTTGACAAAATTGACCGGCTGATGCAGTTGAAGATTATTTATTTATAGGTTAGACTGGAAACCCACCCCAACATTATGTAGAAGAAGTCTGAGCAGGTTATGATATATCCGCGATTTCATGCCGTGCCATTTTAGATATCAATGAACGGATTTGTATTGCTACTATGCATACTGCAATAACATTTACATACAAATATATTTCTTGTTTGCTTTTATTATTTCCATATTAAATCAAGATAATATTTAACTATTAGTTTTTGCTGACGGCTTTGCTCCAAAGGTTTATCCAGTAAAACCATATAATATGTTCCGGGATATTAATTTATGTCTATAGAAATCAACGAAATTGTATTGTTCTGTTCAGTGCCCTTTGTTCAAATTTGATCAGTACTTTTAGAGATAATACAGCCTACAGACAATTCCAGAATAAAACAGAATATAATTCCTCTTGATTTTAGTACCCATTAAAATTGTTACTGAAAATTACGACTCTGTTAATTGGCACTGACATGACACTATCAGTATAATATCTAAAACTCTTCTGTTACTGCTGACTGATTGAATGACTGACCCACTAACGAAACTACTTGTCGTAGATAGCTGGACATGAATGTACCTTGGGGAGTGCAGGGGAACACGAATGAGAGGATTTTCCAAAATTTCTAAGGGAACGGAAAAATAAGCTAGTACAATATAAAACAAATAACACTATAAATAACAGTTTTTCACCATTGCGACATCCTTTTTGGCTCTTTTTATTGAATACCTATAAATTTCAGCAAACCGAAGCTTTCAAATGTAAATGATATACCAAAGATTCTAAAAAGTTAAAAAATCCAACTAAACATCGTAATAATTCTTCACCTTGTACAGAAAACTTTATCTCAAGTACCAGCAATTTCACTTGACATAAGTACGGGTCCACAACTCCTCAGAGGTCGCGACTTTGTCACTAAGAATGAAAAACGCGTCAGCAGCGCACGTCGACAAAACGTCTCAAAGAACTTCACTAACCCTTTCAGATTTCTTTCAGTTTGACTTAGGGTGACGACACATTGGGCGGTATAAACGCGGTTACTTTACATTTTGGAAAATGTACAATGTGTTCAAAATGTGGTTTCGGAGTTTGTTCGAAAGAGTCACCGCGGCTCTGGAACGCAAAGGAACATGATTTTTAGTTTGTATAAGTCTGACACTCCCTTCTACTCCGCCCAGAGCGGGAGAAGTCATTTGATTATTTTTTAGTGTTGATGTGTGCACGATGATTACTTTTCACAAAAATAACTTAACAAAAATTGATTTGGTATCTTATTTTGGTCTACACAAACACTCAAAGATCGACTCAAAGATTATCTTGTAGGATACCTAAGAACTAAACGCAATCTTAATGATTACATTATTGCTATTTGCAAATATTTAAGTTTAGTTGGTGATTCAACAGCTGAACTGAAATAAACGCAGCGTGAAAACTTTGTGTTTGTAACATTCCTTATAAACAAGGTTTGGTCACCAAAGGATAGAGTTCCTTTTCGCACTTTCTCGTACATTACAAAGATGAAGCGAAATTATCTTTCTAAATATTAAAACTTTCTGAATAGTTTTCTATATTTTTTCTTTCTAAATATGACATTTATTAAGGCTTGCTTATTCGGGGCTTTTGGCATTGAAATCGCTACCTCCGCCCGCGACCCCTCATGTTTAACACGACGATGTTATGCGATGTCCTGCCGATGACCGCCGACTTCTTCGCAGAATAAATACGCCACAGTGTAAAATATTTGTAGTTGATCTACTGAACTTGTTACATTTTATTAAAACACATTGCAAACATGGCGGGAGATTTAGTTTTATAATATGTAGTGTTCTTGTTTTTTTTTAACACAATATAGCTTTATGAAAAAAGTAAATTAACATGGTAGTAACAGAAAAAAACCGAAAGTTTCGATAAAATCTTGAAATCAAAGCATTTACTACAACCACACCGTTTACTTTGTGCCATTAAATTAGCTTTTTTTTTCATTTTTTTTGTGAGCCATTATTACTTTTACAAGTCTTTTGTTTGACAAGCTAGATCTTAATCCCGCTAAATGCTCGGTTATTACGTATTCTCGGAAGCGCTCAATCATTACTGGATCTTATACCCTAGGTCATCAAATCCTGCCTAGATCAAACTCCATCCGTGATCTGGGGGTTCATCACGATTCCAAGCTCAGTTTTGAAGTACATATAGATGCAATAGTCGGTAAGGCATATAAATCATTGGGTTTCATAATGCGACTATCCAAATGCTTCTCACAAGCCAAAACTTTAAAGATCCTATATTGTACCTATGTTAGAAGCCATTTGGAGTACGCGTCGGAAATATGGAACCCATGTTATCACAAATATATCAACCGATTTGAGAGCATCCAAAAAAGAATTATAAGATATTTATGTTACCATCAGAAAATTCCATATAAGTCAGAAAATTACCTTAAACTCTGCAAAAAATATCACATTCTACCTCTAGCTCACCGCCGTGAGATTACTGACTGCGTCATGTTGTTGAAAATCTTTAACAATCACATTAACTGCTCCGATATTCTGTCACAATTCTATTTCAACACCCCCAGGAAGTCTAAACGATATAGTCCACCTTTGCGTGTGCCACTTGCCTCAACAAATTATAGGCAGAACTCATATATTGTGCGTGCAAGCAGAAATTTAAACAAGCTGTGTAAGCAGCACGATTTGGATCCCTTCACAACTAGTGTGTCCTCAGCCAGGAGGTGCTTAAGCCGAAACTTTTTCATATTAGTTGTTAATTAAGTATAGTATAGTTATTTTAATTAAGTATAGTGATAGTTTTGCAGTGCGAGCAACATTTGAGTACCTACAAGTATTAGTCAGTGAGTAATTTTGTTGTGAATGTCCATAGAAATTACTTTCTTTTTCTGAATTTTAAAAGTGGAGACTTGTAATTGGCTGACAGTCCTATTTACTGATCTTGATGTGTTTGTTTTAGCTGTAAGTCCTCTATATTGCTTAAATAAATAAATAAATAAATAATATAAACATATAACTAAAACGTACCTACGTTAATAACCTAAATTAACAGACATACTTACAACTTAACAATAGCAAATTATGTACGTGATAACCACCTATAAAAATTAAATATCACTCATTGTCAGAACGAATGACGTAGTTTGAATCATCCAGGAGCGATATATTTGCATTGTACCCATTATCTTGATGAATTATAAAAAAAAAAATCGCGCTTAGAGGTATTTTATATCCGGTACATTCAGTGAGCCGCCTTTGTAAGACGACTAGAATGGCACCGTGTAGGTTGGTTGTAAAAGTAGCAAGGAACCAGAAATATTTGTGACGCTGTAATTGTGAGCAATTAGGATTCAAAAGTAACAGGAGAACAGAAACATGTTGAAGTAATTTTTAAGCAAAATAAAAGAACCAAAGATTCACAAGAAATATGTCGAAGTATTTTGAGCAAGAATTTTGTTTACCAGAAGAACGGAAACGTGTCTAAGTTTTTTCTGGGCTGGAATTGTCAACACTAATTTTCGGCATTGTGATTGATTAGGATTTAAAAGTATCGGGAGACCAGAAACATGATAAAACTTTTGTCGGGGCTGGAATTATGAGCGCTACAGATTAACAAGAAGACCAAAAAACATGTCGAAGTAATTTCGGAGCTGAATATTACTTTCAGCCACACCGCAAAGACTCACACTATCTGGATACCAGAATCATGAAGATGCACTTCCAAGGATGAGAATATGACGCATAAAAGTTGCGAGCCAGTTCTAACGTCTACGCAGACAAAGTCGCGGGAAGAAGCTAGTGTTTAATAAATATGTAAATGAGCTATATGATTCTACTGTAACGCACTGTAATCATATTCTGTTGTTTTTTTGGCTACTAGAGTCGTGCTGCTGTAGCTTCAGTAAAAAATTATCGAATAAAATATTCTTGAGCATATTTAGAATTGTCTCCTCGAGTACTTTAATTTGATACCTAACATAACTATGTCACGAAAAATTTAAGGTGAAAATGATTGCAAATAAACTTTATAAATCGGTTATCATCATATCAGCCGAAGACATCCACTACTGAGGGGCTACTCTCTAATCCCGATGTTCATAGTTTCAGGCTTAGTTGCGGGCGTATTTTAGTCCGTATTTCCTAACCACCAAGAATTAATGACAACACGATTTGACAGTTAGGTACTATCAAATCGTGTTGTCATTAATTCTTAGTTCGGGTTCGGGACTAATCATTAGTCTGTAGTTGATACGGAGTAGAATACCGCCGCAACTAAGCCCGAAACGACGGACTACGGGCTTAGAGAGTAGCCCCCCTGGACATAGTCGTGTCGCCTCACCAACCTGACCTGTGCGGTTACATCCATCGGCTGCACTCGACCTGGTGGGGGTCGCCTAGTGGGAAGCCTTCAAAAGCTACGTCTACCGATACGCGGTCACCACTACAGATCTTATCGGCCTCATCGACCATCTGTTCGCGAGTAATGTGCCTTTCACACAACTTTAGTTTGGCAATATTTTGGGCAATGTCGGTAACTTTGGTTTTCTAGCGGATATCAACATCCCTGATTCCATCACGCAAGGAGACTGCAAGACCCTTGCAATTACTCTCTCCTCTCTACAATTACCCTCTCCATTGGAAAAAAAAACATAAGTTTTGGAGAAAAAACGGATTCTCTAATATGCTACTCCGCAGGTCCTGATCCTGTGATGATTACAGGTCATGGCACATTATTTTTGCACCGCAATGGCACAGCAGCAGCACGGCGTCTCTTCGAATTTAGGCTACGGTTAGCATCCAGCGCGATAGCTACGCGTCGTCTGCGAGGTGAAAGCTCGCCATCCGCGCAAGGCGAGGAGCGAGGGGCGATGGTGGCGCACGTTGCCTGCCACCATCGCTCCTCGCCTAGATTATAGTCTGGAAGTTATTTATAATCTATGCAAACGCATAGGCCATATACATATTTTTTTTGTATATCCCGGTAGTATGTTCCCTAGGTATCAGGCGGGCGAAGCCGCTGGCAGAAGCTAGTTATGAATAAATTAAAGAGGTATTGAAACTCCTTTATGGTAGCTACATTAAATTTATCGATAAAAATTTGAAATGTGTCGAACCCTATTGTCAGATGTCAAAATTGTCAACAAAACAAAATTAAAATATTATTATTTTCATCTTCCATTACAATTATGTGAATTAAAACAATAATATACTATCAACATATTTTGCCCAACCTTCGGAATTTTCGTGAGTGTCATCATTTTCCTGTTGTTTCTTTTAGTGGCTATTGATATTATATACAACAGTTCCGCGATTTTTTCAAAAAAAGTGTCGCAGGTCTGGCTCCGAACACGTCCCGTAGAACTGTGCGGTCTTCAAAGGTAAGCTTTTCTGCACAAATTCGATGTTTATAAATTTTTTTTTATTAGAAAACTCAAAAATCTAGCCGCTTTCGTCCTTCCAAAATACGATTACCTTTCAGTTCGTAGAATTTTTTAATTGTTTCGTGCTATTAGGAAATGAGATTGAAAATGGTTTTTTGAAATCGACCCTTTTTCAAAAATTTTTTTTATCGGGAAAATTATACTATTTCGTGTTTTCACTTCCTCTTGCCTTTAAAACAGGGATGTATCCTTCACATATATTTTTTTCCAGGCTTAAATTCAATATTTTGAGCATTTCCAATTGAGTCTCAAACAGCCAAAATTCGAATAACAGGCCGTTAACGCTTTATACTTAGAAAACTTAAAAAATATAGGAGACAATCATTACGACAGATTTCCCTTCCAACCTCGAGTTGAAATGTAATTCAACAAAAGCTAATTTATTAAATAAGTAACACATCTCTTGTTAATAATTAACTTTATTTGGCATAATTTTTTTGTTGACTTGAAATAAAGTATACTATTTTGCCATTACTTATTAATTTAAAATATGAATTCCCCGAAATATATTTTGTTGACATGAAATAAAATAGTTTAAGCTTAATGAAATAAGATTGCTCTAAGCAGAGTTTTATCAAACATTTTACACTAATTGACAAATTTTCACACAAATTCGACAGTGGCTACCGACACAAATAATTATAATGTTTCCATTAAATGTTTATGGAAATCTAATTAACGAACCTGTTTTGCTATATAAATCATTTAAATAGACGTTTAAGTGGCAAACTATAGCTGTTTTATTGGTTCTAAAACTGAAGTAATAAGTTTTATAGATACCTAGCAATTTTCATTAGGTACTTTAACCTACGCATTTGAAGAGGGCCGAAAAAATATGATATAGTCTATAAACGACAACGATTGTCGAAAAGTTCAAAATGTGGTTATGGCAATAATTATCCGCTTTCGAAAAAGTCAAAAAAGGTCATTTTGTCTTCTGAGAATCGATGTAATATCCATATCATATATTATATATTATCCATAAATTATTTATTTGTCTCGAGCCTAATCCAAAATGAAAGTGACACGGTAGTTATTAAGTAGACATTCGACGTAGGTGTGAGTGTCTTTCCACTTTCCAGTAAAGAAGACTGGTGTGTGGAACCGTATTTAAATTAATTTAAATCCAACCCACTCTAATTAACACAGAAAAATAATACGATAAAAACGACAGACTCGTATTAAAATCTTTAGGATTTAACGATACAGAGGTATTACTCATTGGAATAAAAATGAAATTACTGGCAGTTATTTTATTGTCTCATATTATATTCAGTTCGTACACTATCGTTAACTTAGTTTTAATCCTCGCGTATAATACCCAATGCATGCATGCATTTCAAATGAAAAACGCAAGCTCCATTTTAATGTAACTTTCCATTAATTTAAGATTTTATTGCTCTATAAATTATCAAAGTTTCCACCCATTCGAACGTAAAAATAACGTCGAGTTTTTTTTACAAGTTTTCTCCCTTTATATTTTTTATTCCCTTCGCTCATGAGACTGTATTTTTTGTAATTAGAAAAGTACGAGCAATTAAAACTTTTATAATTGTCGGGATGGGGGGAATTGTAAAATTTACTTCGTCGTGAACAATGGGCAGCCGGCATGGACAATAAAAAAGGCGGGGGATATTAAAAACTTTACTAATTAGAATTGGGGATAGAGTGACGTGAGGTCAATGCATCGTACGACTTGCCCTTGATGTATGGGTCAATTTAAGGGAGTAAGTTCGAGTCCTTGGAAGTAAATTTGTTGATAAGTTGGCGTGATTATTCTTCGGAACTATCTTAGAGTTAGAGGACGCAATTTTAAGTCAGACGAGAGGAAATCTTTATATATTTTTTTTATAAACTTTTCCCTATTTTAGGAGTTTCTCCTGTATCGTGGGTGCGTCCACAAATATAAAAAGTCACATGCACCAATTATTAGTTTTTAGTCACACGAGAACATAATTATAAGAAATGCGGTAGTCTCTGTCTGTCTTCGTAATATTATATCTAAGTGGGTCATATTTTGTAGAGAGACTCCGCATTCACATTAGGGTCTGTAAAATCCTATTTTGCCAAGTGTTGTATCATTTCAATTATTTATTTCAAATGAGAAACAACCCTCATTCCAGCATCAGAGCCAAAAAGTTCCAAAAACCGTATCATATTTAGTGGAATTTTAAACAAAGACCGTTAAAAACATGGCGTCATTATTTCTACCCTCCATACGTATCAAATGGCTTCATTAACTTTTCTTTAACATTTGCGTTCCTACCCACATTTTTCCACCTTAATCTCAATGAGAAAACGTTCCTCGGAAATCGTAAAATTGAGTGATATCACGTATAAATCAAACAAGCAAATGAGAAGAAAGGTAAAAAATCAGCTATTAAGCCAGTCAGTTGGAAGATCAAGACATTGTGTTGATTCATGGAGCTCATTTGTTTTTTTTTCTGCTGTGCTTAGTTTTAGATTGGAGCAGTTGGTATGTGAGATATTTGGAGTAAATTACTTGAAAAAAAAAACCGGCCAAGTGCGAGTCAGACTCGCGCACCGAGGGTTCCGTACAAACCTGTAGGTATATAAGTAAAAGTTATGGTATTTTTATTGTTTGCTGGGTCAGCTAGTAAGTTTATGATTATTAAAAAAAATATACTATGTGATGTAACTAAAAATTTAAGATTTTCGGAATTTTTCCTATATGTGTACTTTATAACGTTGCTTCATGCCAAATTTCAAGATTCCAGGTCGTCTGGAAGTATCCTTTAGGTTTTGATTCCCTTGCGAGTAGTTGCGAGTTTCAAAATATGCGGCTTTAATTGCTGTATCTTTTGATTGCGTTGACGTAGAAGTTTGATTTTGTTACAGCTTAAAGATATTATAGACTTGAGTATTTGTTAAGAATTTCAATATAATACCACTACGCGTTCATGAGTAAAGGGGTAATAAGTTTAAAATTATTAAAAATATTTTTATTATATGATGTAACTAAAAATTTATGCTTTTCGCAATTTTTCCTTTATCTGTGTTATAAGACGTTGCTTCGTACCAAATTTCAAGATTCTGAGTTTACGGGAAGTACCCTGTAGGTTTTGATTCCCTTGCGAGTGTCGAAAATTTGCGGCATAAACGGGAGTATCTTTTGATCGCGTTGACTTAGAAGTTTGATTTTTTCACAGCTCCAAGAGACCATAGACTTGAGTATTTGATATGAATTTCAGCTTGATACCTCCACGCGTTCCTGAGAAAAAAGGTCTTGACAGACAGACAGACAGACAGACAGACGGACAACAAAGTGATCCTATAAGGGTTCCGTTTTTACCTTTTGAGGTACGGAACCCTAAAAATGACAGCGAACGCAACGTCTGCCGGCCGTAGTACAGTCGCGCATACTGCAGTACTCTGGACATGTCTCTTGGCTGGTCAATGCTTATGCAGGGAACATTAGAGGGAACTAGGATCGCAGGTCACCTGTGCGCTGGACTGATCAAGTTAAATCCGCACTGCCGCCGAAGCCGCGTGTCTGATTGTGCTGGACAGTGCCAACAGGAAGAGATAGCGAGAGATTGTGCAAAGACCTGTGTCCGCCTCTAACACCAAAGTGGACGCCTCGGCGTGACCACGACCTCTACTTTACTTCTGTTTACGCTTAATAGTAGTTGGTCCATGGATGTGTGATCCTGACCAGCCATTACACATCAATACTTCCACGTGCCTCGGTAAGTACGTCATCCATAGAACGTTAACTGTGCAGAAAGTCAGAAGCCAAGAAATATAACACCAGTGTAGTTAAAAGGTACCGTATTATCCAGGTACTTGCTTCAAGGTACAGGAACGCTTGCCAAGGTTGGTCTGTGGATGGATGACCATCTTAACATATCGATTTTCCTCCGAGCCTTGGAAAGGCACGAAAAGCCGTTGGTCCGGGCAGTCATTTGTAGATCCTTGGTAGTCGTTACAGATTGTCAGAAGCCAATAAATCTGAATCCAGTCTCGCCAAAAAGTTCCATGCTCGTCATTTAATGGGTTGTGGAAGGAGGCAGCCGCTCCACGTAAAATACTGGTATTCAGCTGAATACGGTTTGACTGGAAGCCCACCCAAATGTAGTTGGGAAAAACGCTAGGCAGATGTTGATGAATGTTAAGGTTAGACTGGCGGATGCTTTATGTAAAAAGTACTAAATTCAGTTGCATCCGATAAGAATAAAAGACGATATTAAAATAACAGGCAGAGACTAGACAGATTGTTTGATTGACAGTGACAAACAGTCCGAGGAGTGCACTGGTAGTGAGACATCGATGAGTGCAACAAGCACAGTTACAGTCGATAACTGACTCCGTGGTCGAGTGGTTTAGGCGTTTGCCTCTTGATTCTTTGGTCGTGGGTTCGAGTCCCGGGAAGTATACTTTGACAAGTTCTTTCCAGTTTCGCTAGGACAAAGCAGGCCTGGAACACCTTTTTGTTCAATTTGTTCAGATCACAAATACTTTTTTCATGCATATTCCCTATTATGGTATCGTGGCTCTGGTTAATCGAAAAAAGAAGTAGAAACTATCTCGACATCAATAGATGATCGATTGATTGGTTTGGTAACACCCTTAAGCAGAGGTCATCTTTCGGCTGTGATGATGATGACAAGAGGCAGCTTTAAAAGCGAAATCATTGTATTAGTTACAAAGTGAGTCTTAGGGTCAACTCACACCGCGATCTCATGGCGTCATGGAGACGACGACTATCGCAACCCAGCGCAGGGCACGCCACGATAGTGGCGATAAGTCCCCTCTTTGAGGAGTGGCTTGAGAGGCGCCACGGCGTCCTCACCTTCCGCCTGACGCAGGTCCTCACCGGACACGGATGTTTCGGGAGGTTCCTGCACCGAATCAGGCGGAAGGAAACGCTCGGGTGTCACCACTGTGGGGATCGTCCGGAGGACACGGTGGAGCACACTGTGCAGGTGTGCCCCGCTCGAGCGGGGCACCACCGTGTCCTCGAAGCGGCGATCGGCGGCGACCTCTCGCGTCCGGCCCTGGTCCAAGCCATAGTCCGGAGCGAGACGGAATGGGACGCCGTTGCCTCCTTCTGCGAAGCAGTCATGCTAGCGAAGGTGGCGGAGAGGGAGAGGAGACCCTCTCGTCCCGGCTGCCGTGGTGGACGCCGCGGGCGTCGGAGGCCACCATCCGGTGACCTCCGGCCACCGTAGGCGCGGGCCTGTGGACGGCGAGCTATGGGTGGCTCGCCGTCCGTCCGTCTAGTGACGACAGGTCGTGTCGACGGCGCGTTAGTGTTCCACGCGCGCCTCAAAGAGAGTCAGCAACACAGAGGGGCCCGCCCGAAAGGGCCGACGCCTGCCGGAGTCGCGGGATTATTCGCAAGAGACACCGTGGCTCCGGAACACAAAGGGCAATGAAGGAACATGGATGGGTTTTAGTTAGTAGAAGTCTGACACTCCCTCCCGCTACACCCAGAGCCAAGAGATGAGTCAAGGATGATTACATACTAAGTCTGTCGCCATAACAACAATGTTAACAGCATTGCTGTGTTCCGGCAGTTAGAGGTATGATAGCCAGTTCCTCTGTGTAAGAGGATTCCGGGTGAAACTCGCTTCCATCTTCGGCCTAATCATCACTTTCCATCAGGTGAGATTTGGGCCAAGAGTTTCCCCGTTCTGCATAAAAAAAAAAAAAAAAAAAAACACACCGAAAAAATAAAGCAGTATTTTCATCATAACCACTTTAAAATAATGGTACATTAGCTTAGTAATTAAAAAGATAACATGTCCTTGTAGGTTTCCACGCGAAATGGTCTAAAGACGCTTCTATGAAATAGTTCCCTTTGACGTTTGCGGATAATCTATCCTATTTGCCGGTTCGTCGGATTTCTTAGACTTTTCTTCCTAACTAGATAATATCCTACATGTATTGTGAAAACATAAGTAGGTGCTGCTATCCAGACATTTATCACTACATAATTATAAACAAAGTCCTCTGCCGCGTCTGTCTGTCTGTCTATCAGCGATAAACTCAAAAACTGCTGTACCGTACTGAACTCTGTTGGGTGTATTTAAAAACGAATTATATTAAAAACTTTTAGGTACTCAAAAGAAAGATTGGAAACCTTTTGAATGTGAATCAAAGTGAGAAACGTTCTGTTTATTGGTGGCCAGTTATTTCTGTTTATTTTTATAAAGTTACTAGCTGACTTGGCAAACGTTGTTTTGCCAAAGAAAAAAACACCTAATCAAACCTAACGAATAAACCCAAGAAAAAAAAAATCGATCAAGCCGTTTTGGAGGAGTGCCATAACAAACACTGCGACACGAGACTTTTATATTTTGCAAATTATTTAATGAGTTCTTTATTCTTCTAGTTTCCTCTGGAGTTCAGACTCATACGTTAAACATTATACCATGCCTGTTTTTAGGGTTCCGTAGCCAAATGGCAAAAACGGAACCCTTAGAGATTCGTCATGTCTGTCTGTCTGTCCGTCCTATGTCACAGCCACTTTTCTCCGAAACTATAAGAACTATGCTGTTGAAATTTGGTAAGTAGAAGTATTCTGTAAACCGCATAAAGATTTTCACACAAAAATAGAATAAAAACAATAAATACTTAGAACTGAAACTCAAAAAATGATTTTTCATCAAACCCATACGTGTGGGGTATCTATTGATAGGTCTTCAAAAATGATATTGAGGTTACTGATTTAATTTTTTTCTAAACTGAATAGTTTGCGCGAGAGACACTTCCAAAGTTGAAAAATGTGTCCCCCCCTTAACTTCTAAAATAAGAGTGATAAAACTAAAAAAAATAAAAAATAATGATGAACATTATCATGTTAACTACCAGCGAAAATTGGTTTGAACGATATCTAATAAGTAGTTTTTTTTTAGTACGTCATAAATCGTAAATCGCAACTTCTGCTTATACTATAATAAATACCTACTGATTTGTACGGAACCCTCGGTGCGCGAGTCCGACTCGCACTTGGCCGGTTTTTCTCGTTCGGTTAAGCAGAGATGCATATGCCACAGGCAGATGCAAATGGCAGACTCCGTAAGATTTTACTCGTTTTACTATGAAAAAATCGTTTTGTATATAATATATCCCATCCAGATTCAATAGTTTACAATTTATCCGTGTTTTATTTAGAAAAAAAAAGTTAACAATTTCACGCGATATTTTACAATCTAACGGAGTATGCCATATTCCGGTGACATATACAACTTATAACAAAATAAACGCAATACCTGAGGGGTCATTGTACTTATCTTTATGAACAACTTTTATTAAGAAAGTGAATCCCGAAAAACAAATTACATAGCCGTTCAATACAATTATATTTTTGAGTTATGTGAACATGAATGAAATAGGACAGTCGTTCATTACCATGAACTGGGCACAAGTCTATGCTTGGGACTGCAACTGGGATAGATAATCTATACTAATATTATAAAGCAGAAGAGTTTGTTTGTTTGTTTGGTTGAACGCGCTAATCTCAGGAGCTACTGGTCCGATTTGAAAAATTCCTTCAGTGTTAGATAGCCCATTTGTCAAGGAAGGTTATAGGCATATAATATATCTATATAAGGTTACCTATATATCATCACGCTAAGACAAATAGGAGCGGAGCATTGATGAAAAATTTGACGCAGACGAAGTTGCGCGGGTCAGCTAGTAAATTTAATAAAGGCAATGTAATGAGTGTGTGTGTGTGGCTTGCGCGTCCTGATGGACCTTAGGTCATACCTAAGGTGAGGGGCCAGACAAAGAGAGATACAATCCGCAAGGCAGTTTTGTGGCGAACTGTTGGGCAGTAGCGACCCCACGAACCTAATCTCCCGAGAGAAGTCTTGTTCCTCATCTCCGGCTTGCCTTTATTGACTGGCCAGAGTGAACACTGACGAGGAACAGAGCTCCCACCTCTTTCTTGTCTTAATCGACCGGTCTGAGTGGAGATTCGCTAGAGCAAACGTGCTTGGGAGAAGGATTTATAATCTAGTAAGATGCTGGTAGGGATCTTGACCGCACTTCCGAGATTGTCCTGATATCCGTGGTATACATCTCCACTCCTCTAGCACCTCAAGCTATGTTGCCACCTTGGCGCTACGTCACTTTGTGCTAGCACCCGTTATCGGGGGCCCATTCATTGAGTGTGCAAGTCACCTCCTGCTTTTAAAGTATATTGTTAGTGGTCAGGCAGGGTCCAATAATTTTTCTATAATAAACGATTACCAGTCCACTAAACCACCCAAACCCAAAGCGTTTCATCTTTTGTTTCCATATTCTGCAATAGTACTGCTCCAACCGGGGATTGTCCTTGGGAATACTTTCACAGTGCATACAGGGATAATCGCCGGTTAGTGCCCCATTATATTTGAAATTTCTAACGGACCAGGTCTCCTGAGACCCAAGAAATTAAAAATAAAGAAAAAATCTAATAATAATATTTTGCACGACCTAGTACAAAATACAAATACAAAATCTTATATTTCAAATAGACCAGTTACAGGCACTTTTGAATAGTCAAAGTCTGTCAGTCAAATAGAAGAAGCTAATTCTGACGCGCTAGCGACAAGAGCAGCAAGTTGTTCTGCAACAAAACACGCTCAGCGACCCTGTTTCCAGCGCGGCAGTTGCACGTTCCAAAGTGTAGATCATATGGAGAAGAACGTGCAAGAAACTCCACCGACACTCTTTTAAACCAGTTGTCAGTGTTAAGAAAATCATGGTTACATTCGTTACGAAATAATTTATGAGTAAAACTATACGACGCAAAAGAGAATGAGTCTATACAATGCAAAGATAATCTTACAATCTTCAGCAGGTCCAACAATTTTTTCACATCTTCATCAAAGTTCGGGCTCTTTAGTCGCTTTGGAGCGGACCAGCATTAAGCCAAGCATGTTTATCATCAATGTACTCCTAGTATAAAATATGCTTGTTTGCATAGTGTGCGTTTTATATATTTTTTAAATTTCGTCTCATTCAGTTCTAATTTATGTAGCAGTGTTTTGTTATAACACTTTAAACAGTATCCCAAAAACAATGTTGCTGTAATTTTAAACGAAGACATTATAATCAGCAGTAGCGCTTATAACAACTAGTTCCATCATCAAACTACAAAACTTGTGATGCGGCACAGGTTCATGGTGGACATCGTACCCATTCGCACAAAATGTTTTGTAGTGTTTCCTGATGGGTACAACCTGGGGGTCTAAGTTAAGATCATAAAGGTTACTTACATCGGTTAGCGAGCCTATTAGTAAAAAAACCGGCCAAGTGTGAGTTTTACTCGTACACGAAGAGTTCCGTACCATAAACATTTTTTATTTTTTATTTGTTGTTAAAGTAGCAGTAGAAATACACAATCTGTGAAAATTTCAACTGACTACCTATTACAGTTTTTGAAATACAGCCCACTGATAGACAGATGGACGGACGGACGGATGGACGGATGGACAGCAGAGGCTTAGTAATAGGTTTCCGCTGTTTACACTTTGGGTACGGAACCCTAAAAACTTGCCTTGTAGAACAATTACCTGTAAGTTAGAGTTTTAATTAGAAGATTATCGTAGCTAAATGTTAGCAAGGCACTTCACCATTTCACAAATTGTTTTTATAGGAAGGCCAAGCGGATTTTTTTATTAAATCCCAAAAAATTTAGCACTTGAAGATCCCAACATCTTTTAACATTTCGTATCTGGCTCTTACGGCACCCTTTAGATAATACGACCTTACTTAACATTTCGCCGAGCTGAATTAACATAATTGTTTAAATAACACATTTAATTACATTACACTGAGGACGACAAATCCTCGAGTTTACCTGTTTTAAACGTAAATGCTAAATCAGATGGATTGTTGGCGGAAAATTTATTGTGTCATTCAGTTTTGTGAAATTTGAACGGAAAGGAATGTAATGTTGGTTCTGAACTGGTTGAGTTTTTTGGTAGTATGTCAATATATTTTTGGTAAAACCCGTTTTCGAAGTTGAAATTTGGGACGTAATTTTTCTTATTTAAAATGAGCTGAATTATTTAGTACTTTTTGTTTTGGTACAATGATTTCTGAATATAGCCTGATTATAGCCTATACGTTTAAAGTGGCGAGATATAAGAACCCAAGAAGGTATTTATAGTACCTAGTAACACTGGTTTCAATTTACTTTTATTTCTTGTTTTACTTATATCAATCAATCAATCAATTTTTATTTGCTTAAAACATGGTGTAATAAGTTGTTTTACAGACATTATAGAGCATACATGTTTTGCTTATATCATAGCGTGCAAATATTATAGGGTATTTTACAAAATCCATCGCCCGCATTTATCTCTGTAAAGTAATATAATAGTATCGAACGGCAGAGTCTTGAGCAGTCCTTATCCATCCACTGACGCTACCTTCTTCAAGTCAGCGATCCATCGTGCCGCAAGGCGTCCCATACTAAATTTGCCCATACGCGGTCGCTACTCTAACAGATGTCTGATCCATCGACCGTCTGTCCCTCTACAGACATGGCCGGCTCACTTCCACTTCAGCGCATACTGATTCCACTCACAAGGTTCGAGATACCATGGAAAGTAATTTACCTAATTTTGCACTAAATATTCGTCGCAACTTGTGTTATACAAATACAAAATAAAAAACTTTGCACTGCAATTACAACCAGCAATAAAGCCTACTAGGGTAGCAGAAACATCGTTCATTTCGTTTCTTTTCAACTGAGAAAAACCTAGAAAAAAGCGACTTCTTTCGGACGACCCCAAAACAAAGGAGTTTCTTTCATTTGCAGCACTTCTTACACGGTGGGACAATGCCTCATTGTTCTGGGTAGATTATTAACATGAAAATACTATGATTCTGTACTTGGTTCCGCTTGTGTGGTTTATTTATGATGTTCATTTGTTTTTGAGATTGTATTTTTCTCGGATCGGAGGTCTTCGACACAGGCTGGTTCGGTTTTACGGGTTTGATACTCGTAGGAGGGGTTTTGTTAGCTTGGGAAATCATCAAATAATTCCTCCTGCTCTCGAAGCCCGAAGTTCGTAGTTTCGACCTAAACTGCAGGCGTTTTCTACTCCGTATCACCTATCAAGAATGAATGACAATACGATTTGACAGTTACTGTTCAACTGTGTTATCATTAGTTCTTAGTTCGGGTTTGGGACTAATTTAAAAAAAAGTCGGTCCTGTTGTTTTACAAAATAATAGATTAGGTATTGGAAAACAATTAGTAACATTTTCACATTTTATTTAAATACTTAAGTATACTAAAATTACATGATTATTCTGTTATGCGTTGTACAGATTTCAAATGTTATATAAATAATTATTATTTTTGGTGATTACTTATTATGTGATTGATGATTATGGTGTGATTATTATTTTGGTGGTTATGTGGTACGTGCAAGTTAAAGGTTGGCATGGTCTGGTAGAGACGCTCTACCACTATATACTCATAAACACTGAAGGCCGGAACCGTACGAAAACCATAACAATTCACAAAGATACGCTTGATTAGTAGTATATTATATTATTTTATTTTATTTAATGTACCTACTCGTAGTTTTTAGGGGGTAAAAATTTAGTTACCGGTAGCGCAAATAGGGGATTGGTAGGGGGAGGGGGGGTAGGGGGGGTGTCCCCCGCTCCCTCGGTACTACTCCTATAAAAAGGAAATGCACCATTCTTGAGAAAAACGAATTATCGTAACCTAACCAAAACACTTTTTGTCGCAACAAAGTCGCTTCTGGAACGTCTCTGGCGCTGCGGGAAGTGAAGCCCCTTCGCCTTTGCATACCAAAGGATATGCACCCATGCTCACCTCCGCAGCTTCGGCTTTTTGGTCGCCTCTGGCGATCAGCCTCAGCCGTTACTTTGTTACGCGGACGGGGGCTGCTCTCCCTCCGCGCCTCCGGATTTTATAAATACTCTAGGGGTAGCAGCCAAAAGACTAGGTGGAGTCGGGGTGTCCTGATTCAGTTTTGGGATAGATTCGACTTACTTTAACCATAAAGAACTGAATACAAATGACAACAACAAAAACAAAATAATGACAGTGACACATGACGCAAAATAGCGTTTTTTTACGTTCCTTTTCACCGATTTTCTGCGACATCTTATACCATAGACAATATACTGGTACAGTTTTGGTTGTCAATCGCCCAAATTTACGTTTCGTTTTTCCTTTTATCCGATTTTGGGTTAGAATAATTTTTTTGTAGTTTTTTTTTCGTTAGATAACGTTATAGCAGGGACCCAAACCGTACCACCTTTGACCCCTTTTACCCCTCTCCTCGTGCTACCAGTATCTAAAGTCCTACAAAAAAAATATAAAAATCAAATTAAATGATTACAAGAAATCATACAGCTTAGTGAACGTGTGTCTTTTTCTGTTTACGGTACGGGCCCCTTCGTGTGAAATTCCGATTCGCAATTGCCCAGTTTTTCAGCTTAGTATATTAAATAGTTGATAACCCCTAGCCAAGGTCTCGATTGATAAAAATATAATAGTAGTTAATTTTTAACTGAGTTATTGTTGCTTATCATTGTTTTTTATCATGTAATTTAACACAAACGATTTGTTTTTATTTAGAAATAAGTTAGTTTCGGACTCCTCGCGCCAACGGGCGGAAGCGCGGGTTAAATACTAACAATAATCGTATTTAAAAATCAACATGAAATTATTGTGAGTTGCTTTTTATTTATAGATATACTTTATTACTTTTACGTTTTTTTATTAAAGTTCCGTAACAAAATGGCAAAAAATGGAACCCTTATAGATTCGTCATGTCTGTCTGTCTGTTCGTCTGTCTGTCTGTCTGTCCGTCCGTATGACCCAGCCACTTTTTTCCGAAACTATGAGAACTATGCTGTTGAAACTTGGTAAGTAGATGTATTCTGTGAACCACATTAAGATTTTCACACAAAAATAAAAAAAAAACAATAAATTTTGGGGGTCCCCATACTTAAAACTGAAATAAAAAAAAAACATCAAAACCCATACGTGTAAGATATCTATAGATAGGTCTTTAAAAATTATATTGAGATTTCTAATATCATTTTTTCTAAACTGAACAGTTTGTGCGAGAGACACTTCCAAAGTGATGAAATGTCCCCCCCCCCGTAACTTCTAAAATAAGAGAATGATAATACTAAAAAAAATGTTGGATGTACATTACCATGTAAACATCCACCGAAAATTGGTTTGAACGAGATCTAGTAAGTAAGTTTTTTTTTTTTAATACATCATAAATCGTAAACCGCAACTTTTGCTTATAATATATACCCAGAAGTTTTTTACGGAACCCTCGGTGTGCGAGTCTGACTCGCACTTGGCCGGTTTATTTTACGTTTAAAATCAAGCAAGCGTTAACGCCTTAATTTATTTTGATGAAATTTTAAACACGGGTGGACCATAATTTGCATAAGCACATAGCATCATTCAAGTGGCAGTGAGCAGGGCACATGACTCGCAGAACAGATGGTCGATCGGGGGAAAAATACTAAAGTGGCGACCGCTTACTGGAAGACGGAACGATGGAAGGCCTTCCACAAGGTGGACCGATGACCTGGTGAAGGTCGCGGGTAGCCGATGGATGCGAGACGCACAGGACGGACCGGTCGTTGTGGCAACGCTTGGGGGAGGTCTATATCCAGCAGTGAACGTCTCTCGGCTGGTGTGAAGATAAATTGTTTTCAAACTTTCATGGTCACTAACATTAGAATAGTTAATAACGGGATTGCTACCATGTAACTTTTTATTTGCGAGTTTCCGATATTTCGGCACTGTTGCAAGCGCCATGATCACGGAGTAACTGAAGATCTTGCGGGTGGGATGTTATTGGCAGATATATCGGTCTACCCTCTTTCGTAGTCTTTTATTACGACCAAAGACTACTATAGTATACTGGCTATAGACAGGCAACTCTACCGTATGTTTTAATATTAGAAAGTTGTCGAACTTAGCGTCATCAATTTTTCCGTTATAGGAACTATTTATAAAAATAAATGTTAGCTAGGTGTATGCAGCTGCTGCACTGTCCGATCCTTTAGGATATTATGTATATTGTATGAGAGATTAGTGTGTCCGCTATATACGAAATGCATACGTACTACATAATCGAAATAAAACTACAGAATTGTTTATTATGCCATTTTATTTTCTCAACGTCATACGAGTTAGACTCTCACGCAGCCATTTGCAATTCAAGTGTTGCCTTACAAAAAACAACTTTTGCACGTTTAAATACAAAAATGTAACTTTTTCAATTTAATTTGGATGATAAAAACCTAATTATATAATAACTTATGTATTCTATAATTTATGTATAAGAAGACTATGAAATTATATTTTTTTTTCTTGATTAATTTAGTAAAGTAATTCCCAATATAAAATAATATATATAAACTGTAGCAACACCGCAATTTTGTTTCCTTTAAACTTTTGATAGATGGCGCTGTTTTAAACAAAAAAAGTGAATTTTAGTTTTGTTCCAAGTTGCCATAGCATGATTACGACCATCTCCGGTACAACTGTCCACAAACTCACTTTTTTCCCGAAACTTGTCTCGACCGCGAAGTAACACTAAAAAGCAAATAAAAAGGTACATGGTAGCAATCCCGTTATTAACTATTCTAATGATAATTTTGATGATGATGAAGATGACAGCATAATTTTATTCCGGTTGCAAGAACGTTTCCGTGGGATAATTTTTGACATACCTACACACATGTGAAACTGCTTGCAAATGGTAATTCTTTACACATGGATCTTGTTCAATATTTATCAGCTCTGAGTTTATTTCAGTGTTTATTCATGACGGTCAGCTAGGAAGCACCGGTCTCATACAATTTAAAATGACATTTTTTTATCATAAATCATAATAAATATGATTTATGAAACGACTTTAGTTTACAAGATAAATAAATAAATTAAATAATATTTTATTGATACACACATAATTTATGCAGATGTACAAAATAACTTAGATATCTACTTAAATCTACACAGATCTTGTAACGCAGTCTTCTAAACTAGGTAGTCCTGTATCTTAGGAGACAGTTAAAAAGGTACTTACTATAATTGATTTACACATGTTGTTTCAGTCATGTTATTATTACTGCACTCGTCGTGTATGGGAGGACTACAAATGCTTATGGCAAGTATAAAAAAATATAATATTTTACCGAAAAATAATTTTATAATATAATGGTAACAATAATGTAGTTTTCGTATTGATAAGAGAATTTTAAAAACAAATGAACCCTGTCAATGGAACAGGTTGCCAAATCTTCTGATCTTTAAACAACGTTCACATTTGCATCTCAGTCGCAAAAACCTCATTTTTCATACAATCTTAGACAAATTGGGACTAAGACGCAAATGCGAACGTCCTTTTAAACTTTACTTATTAAAAGTACTTATTGCATACGTATTACAACAACAAAAAGGCCACTAATTGATATAATCATTATTAATTTCATTGTGTAGCTGTGTGGAATAATCATCTTAAAGCCTTTTTGTAAAAAGAAAGCACATCAAAAAGTACCGAAACTTCATTAATCTCTTATCAATCGACTCACCTCTAAGTATGTCGTTGTTTTCTAACTACAAATTTTTATTTTCAGAGGTAAAACTGTATGCACTACTTATACCACGGGACGACGCAGATATAGTGGAAGAATCCTAGCCAGATGACCAACAGTCATCCAAGTTTACCAGTTGGGAAGTCCGTAGATCCCCGTACCACAGGTCTTGTCGACCTTAATTTAAAGGTCGATAAGACCTGTGGCCGCTTTTCTTTGCCGCTCCGAAGTTAGCTTTTAGTGACGACCGCTAAGGTCCCATCGCGTAAAAAAGTGGTACGTTCGTAGAATATTTTTCTGATTTATACGTTTTGTATTATTAACAAGTAAGAAACACAACCAGTAACAATAACAAGGTCACAAAGTAACACAACAAACATATACACCACAAAAACACACAAAGCACAAATGAAACAGTTAGAAAAACCAAAATAAATAATTTAAAACAATAACACTTTTTGTATCAACAGTCGTATTGCATTGAGTAAGCGGGACACAAGTATGCATCAAACGTATACGAGGGACTGAGACTGCGTACGCGACCTACCCGCGCATGCGCTGTTCTATGTTTCTTGTCAAATTGACATCCTGCGCAATCGATTGCGACGTACTTCGCATAGGCAAAGAAAAAATAATCGTACTGTAAGCTTGTATAATATTACAAAAGTAAACACTTACCAGAGGATCAAATATCATCATGCCAAAATTTCTAGAAAATTTTCTGTGTCTGTGTAATGTATTGTCTGTGTAATGTAACATTTTATTACATTTATATATACCTTACACTAAAGAATATAACCTTGCTGAGCCTACTATAAAGAAAAGGTCCCAAGAACAGATAAAAACGACTAGCAGACGCATGTCTAGTTTGAGGCTTTATGCAAACCAAATCCTTCCTTCTCTTGTCAGAAGGTACAGGGTCAAAAGGAAGTGCAGTGTGCTTGCGTAGTACTATATTTAAAATAAGTAATTACCGTACTGTAAGCACCATACATGTTGTGTAGAGCTGGTGCGTAGGAAATCTAAAAGGGTGAAAGTTAGCAATCCTTAGAGATTTCTCATTTAGCACGCTCTAATAGGAGTAAATTTTTTTATGCCGCACCAACCAAAGAAGTTACGCAATATGTAAGAATGGATTGAAAAAAATCTAAACACATAGCTGAAATTCCTTCCAAAAATTTGCGAACTCTCCTACACAATAAATCGATATGTTTATGAAAATTTAGATTTGTATCAATGGTGACTCTCAGATATTTTAAAAGGTAGGTAAGCTTTAGCTATAGTGGGGCAAGAACTTGGTGTCAGCAAACGTGCAACAATTATGTGCGCGAATGTTTAGGTTAGTAAGCGGTATGTTAGTATTTCTCATTGTGAAACTAATGTAATTGGTTTTATCTGTATTTAATGTTAGGAGATTACTACGGAGCCAATTAGACACAATTATATAATCATTTTGAGCATAATTATTCGTATGCATTTGCAACTCTAGATTTAAACAGCCTTTTCGATCCACACTTTTAAGCAATTTTGGAAATATTTTTATTTAAGCATATTTGAAGTAAGAGGAGGGGCAAGTATGTTTTTGAATCGTTTAACAATATTAGGTTTGTCATCCTACCCGGTGGCGCAAACGTCTTTTAACCTGTTTATCATTCTGACTACTTCTTAACGTCGGTATCTAATAAAACAAAAGATTAAGTAAAGAGGATGTCGTGGTCGGGTTTTATTGAGAAATAATACTTGATTTTCATGATTTTTCGGCTAGGTGTTAACAACGCTAGCAAAAAATTTGTTTATTTTATTGATAGCTTCGGATGGATTCATCTCTGTTAATAGTATATTGTTTGAAGCACTAACAACATCGACACTGACAGTCTATGAATTGATAGATGACACTTTGTCAATTTTCAGAGAAATATTTTAGACTGAGATCCCAGAACTAATAAACCTCTCGTATTTTCTCACTTATTAAATATGTTGGTCAGAATAGTGATAGTACGTAATTTTAAACACATTATGAGTACCTGCTACCTTGGGCCAACGGACAATTATTTTATTTTAAATTTGTGATTTATTAAAGGGATTTCAGTAGGAGGTACTTTTGAATCATCCCAAATCCTGCCAGCTTTCGTAATTTGCGCCTAGTAAATGAACTATGCCCAAATTACAGACTTGTGATGAATACAGTCGTATTGTAAAACATACATAAAAATCAGTACCCTGACTTAAAAAAATCGGTCCAGAGCGCGTTGGACTCGTGCAAAACGTGAAATATTTTTAAATTTTTATCGGGGAGGCCTATATTTGTCAGAGAATTTTAGCACTGCGGTGTATATTGCACTTTTAGATCAGCGCCATCTCTTGACCGATAGTGGAGCTAATGTGATTCTTGATGACGATTTCTGGAGAAGTAGGCTATTTTTAGAAGCATTGTTTTATTTTTCCTTTAATATTTACATAAACTTCTATATAAACCCTGAATGTCAAATTTTCTTGGAAGAAATAACTCAATGTACTTATTAATAAAATTCTAAATTCCTGAAAACAGTACATTTTCGTGATATATTTTAAATCTTGCAAGTTTTTTTTTTCATAGCTAGCATAGATTCATAGATACTTCCCGTTAAAAACTGTTTCAATGTCATTTCTTTGATAACCTCATAATTAAATAATATTAGAAACATGTCTTATCTTCTAGTGTAGCATTTTATGTTTGTTCATAGCTACCTACCTACATCGAATTCTTACAACTAAGAAACATATTTTTGAAATCACTTTAATAATAATCATGTTGTAAGACAACTACAACAAGCAACAAGCTTGCATGCTTGTTGCATTATATTTGTACAATTTATATTAAACTTATCTCGAGAACCATTCTATCCATTGATGAAAACAGCATGAAAATCGGTGCAGTAGTTTTTGCCTGTTAGCTATAATATATTATTCTTATTCTCGTGTAAAACAAAGTTAATACTTCACTAGGTCGAAACTAAAATAACACCAATATTTAATATTGACCATGTGCGAACCTTGTGATTATTATATACTCAGTCTCTTTACACATTGTGTTTACGTTTTTATATTCTACTCTTCTATTGCAGGTACACTAGATTTTTTATTAAAGAAGCATTAGTTTTATAATTTTTTCTTTACATATATTTTATGTCCTATTATATTAGTTTTGTGTTAACATAAATATAATCTTCTAATCTAATATTGATAAAAAAATATCGTGTCACAGTGTTTGTTATCGAACTCCTCCGAAACGGCTTGACCAATTTTATTATTTATTTATTTATTTATTTATTTATTTTATTTATTTTATTTTTTGAATTTTTTGGGAATAACTTGCAAGGTTTTGACATAATGCAACAAAAAGATGGTCACTTTTATTGCTTTTCGCTATAATGATTGCCTTTTTTTATAAATATGAAGACAGTTTCAAATACAGAACTTTTTGTGAATCACGTGGTCTAGCAAAAGCCTAGATTGTTTTGTAATATTGCGGAATGTTTCGAATAAAACACGGGTAGCTTTTAATAAATCTCTTTGTTTTCAGCTTACTTGGTTGGTTGGTTTATATCTTACAATAAATTAAAAAAGAGAAGAGAAAGAAGAGGGAGACGATAGGAAGAAGTCATTTAAAGAGTACTCACTCAAAAAAACTTTTTACAAAAAAATACAACCGACTTCCAAAAAAAAAACACTACAAAGTAAAAAATAACTTTAATTTCGGAAATCGGTGTTTTTGTTCGTTTCTTCGTATTTTGACACCGACTTCCGAAATTAAAGTTATTTTTTACTTTGTAGTGTTTTTTTTTGGAAGTCGGTTGTATTTTTTTGTAAAAAGTTTTTTATTTTTCACTTTTTAGTGGTGCCCCACACCTACCACACCACTGCCAAATCGCAGAAAAGCAAAATACGCAATTTCGATTACCAAAGAATCATCTAAATAGTCAAATTCCAGCTATTTCGATTTAAAATCCAAAGTTCGTAACCGATTTCGATATAATTTAAATGGGACCAATCTGCAAGCATATCCTTTCAGATGAAACAAAAATTTTTCAAATCGGTTCATAATTGTCGGAGTTATGAGGTAACAAACATAAAAAAAAAAAAAAAAAAAAAAAAAAACATACAACCGAATTGATAACCTCCTCCTTTTTGGGAAGTCGGTTAAAAAGAACCGTTTTTGTGAGTGAGATAACTGATTTCACCTCATGTTTTAAGTCTTCTTTATTGTTTCAGGGTCTCATTGAAGAGCTAAGCTTGTATACTAATGCTGATGATGACTCTTTAAATTATATTTGTTTTGAGGTAAACGTGAACGTACATTTTGTTTCACTGGTTGGCTCCCTAAAAATAGGCAAATTCATGTGGTTTTCCCATTTTATTGTCATCAATAAACTTATTTTGTTTTCAATTTATTTGGCTTAAAATGTATTTTTATTAAATGGGATTTTAACTCTGATAACACGGTTTGATTTGGAATTATAAATACAAAAATGTATACCTACTATTGTCATATACATCTAATCCTTTTATCTCTTTTTAGAACGCTCAATTTACAAGTGGTGTAGTATCAGGGCCAAAAGGTGATAAAGGACCGAGGGGGCCATTAGGACCACCGGGTATTCCAGGTCGTAAAGGTGATCGAGGCGACACTGGTTCCAAAGGCGATAAGGGCTCGAAGGGACTATATGGAATACCGGGTTTAGATGGTTTGGATGGTGCCCGAGGCATCCCTGGTCAAAAAGGAGACAAGGGCTCGGCGGGTCTGTTTGGAAGACCAGGTTTATCAGGTTCTAAAGGTAATCGAGGAGACCCCGGTCAGAAAGGATATCAAGGTTTAGTGGGGTTAAAGGGAGAACCTGGCATGACAGGTATGAAAGGTGATAGAGGCAATCCTGGGGATAAAGGAAAAAGGGGTTGGAGGGGGTGGAATGGAAGTCCCGGCCTGATAGGTCCTAAGGGTGAGCGAGGCAACCCTGGTCCCAAAGGAGAAATTGGTTTGATGGGACTGGATGGAATTCCAGGCCCACCAGGTTATAAAGGTGATCAAGGTAGTACCGGTCCCAAAGGAGATAAAGGGACGTTAGGGCAGTCGGGAAAACCAGGCATGCCGGGTGCTAAAGGTCATAAGGGAGATGCGGGCTTCAAAGGAGATCCAGGCTACCCTGGGCCATCAGGACCCATTGGATTGAAAGGCTTGACAGGTGAAAAAGGTTATCGAGGCTACACCGGTCCCAAAGGATATAAGGGTTCGATTGGGCCGATGGGAATACCAGGTAGACCAGGCCATTCAGGTTTAAAAGGAGACATAGGTGAAAAAGGAGCACTTGGTCTGTCAGGGCCGATAGGCCCACCAGGTGAAAGAGGGTTGCCCGGTAATAATGGTATTCAAGGAGACAAAGGAGACACAGGGGAATATGGTGCACCAGGGTGGGATGGACTACCTGGTCCACCAGGTATACAGGGTCTTGAAGGTTTACGAGGAAGCAAAGGTGAAAAGGGAGAATATGGTCTCGAAGGGATATGGGGACCGCCTGGTCCAAGAGGCATGCCAGGTCTTAAAGGTGATAGTGGCAGCACAGGCCCTAAAGGAGATAAAGGTATAGAATTTCCGTATGGCTTACAGGGCGAAAAGGGAATGAAAGGGGACAAAGGAAATGACGGTTTACCTGGTTGGAAGGGAGATAAGGTAAGAATCATGATACTACTTTTTTGGAACTTTTTGGTCGTGTTTTTTGAAACAATCCTTTTTTTTTGCACCAGTTTTTTTTTATATAAGTATTTTTCTTTGTTACCTTCATTTTAGTTAGTTACAATTTTGGAGTAAATTTCTCGAGACCTTTATTTTGATACCCCACGTGACTATCTAATATATAAAATTCTCGTGTCACAGTTTTCGTTGCCATACTCCTCCGAAACGGCTTGACCGATTTTGATGAAATTTTTTGTGCTTATCCGGTATCTATGAGAATCGGCCAACATCTATTTTTCATCCCCCTAAGTGTGAGGGGTAGTCCACCCCTAAATTTTTTTTTAATTTTTTGGCAATATTTTCATGAATAATGTGACGCAGACGAAGTTGCGCGGGTCAGCTAGTATTATATAAAAATGCGATTTCACTAATTTATTACTCGGAGACGTCCATGACGGATTGGTCGGAGGAAGCAATACCGCGAAAGAGTGGTACTGGAAGGCTACGGAGGAGACTTTTGACCAGCAGTGGGACAGTATTGGTTAAAAATTATGCAATTATATTTTTCAAAAATTCATATAGCCTCTATCACTTCGAGATGTTAAAAAACTGTACAGGTTACAGGCCGTGCCAAAGAACGAGACCTACGTACTCTCGAAAACAAATTGCTCTCCTTCTGAAGCAGTCGGATAACAAGAGATACGTATATACTACCAGCCTGTAGCAGGTACTTCTTACCGCCTTGTACGGGCGGTAGGTATTTTTTTGTTTTTTTTTTTATGCAAAACGGGGAAACTCTTGGCCCAAATCTCACCTGATGAAAAGTGATGATTAGGCCGAAGATGGAAGCGAGTTTCACCCGGAATCCTCTTACACAGAGGAACTGGCTATCATACCTCTAACTGCCGGAACACAACAATGCTGTTAACATTGTTGTTATGGCGACAGACTTAGACATGATGGTGGTAGCTTGCCAGGCGGACTTAGAACAAGTCCTACCACCAACCAAACCAAGCAAAAAATTTGCCCCCGCAGGGAATCGAACCCGGGACCTCTGGGTCTGAATCAGGTGGTATAACACTAGACCACGGAGGCGGTTAGTGTCACCTGTTTAGCACCACCCGGGGACCACGTGCAGGGATTCGCTGAAGGGTATTCTCCTACGGACGCGGGTGACTCGGCCTTATAAGGTATCGCGAAATTCAACAATGCAGTCTAATTCGGTATAAGTAAAAATATGCACCACATATATTTGGGATAGTATCAAGTAACGACACTACAAAATAAAAAGCACCGACAAATATTTGCTAAGATTTCTTTATGATTCATATTGTACTTTGCACTATATAAGATATAAAAAAGCATATCGCGAATTATTCAGAAAGATGAGATAGAGACACGGGGTAGCGACGCAAAGAAACAAAATTTTGTTCAAATTAAATTCAATGGATGAAATAATATGTCTATTTTCCATGTTCACATTGTGTCACTGACATGTTGATGATATGCCGTTTTTTTTTCTTTCAATATGATCTAAACAGCGACCATCTCATGAAATTTCAGTCATCATTCGGTATGAAATTACTTCTTCAAATGCACGTAACCTTCCGTTCTTGTAACAGGTGTAGTGGCATAGTTTAGTAGGAAACGGATATTAATCCTTGCTCATAAACGCATACGCAGCATTTATGACCAAGGAGTAAAACCCGTTTATTCTGTAAATTTTAAGCATGTAATATTTTTACTTAAATAAACAGACACTTATTATGAACTAGCTGACCCGCGCAACTTCGTCTGCATCACATTTTCCATTATTGCTCGGCTCCTATTTGTCTTAGCGTTATGATAATTATATTTATGACCTATAACCTTCCTTGATAAATTGGCTATCTAACACTGAAATAATTTTTCAAATCGGACCAGTAGTTCCTGAGATTAGCGCGTTCAACCAAACAAAGAAACTCTTCTGCTTTATAATATTATAGTATAGATTAACTACAAAGTGAAGATAGATTAAATAGTAAATAAACGTTATAATATGTTAATACTCGTACATTATTTTACATGAAAGGGCTCCCGAGGTTTCTATGGTGAAAAAGGCGAAAAAGGCGATCGTGGTAAAGATGGGCTACCTGGAATTAAAGGTAATTAAACCAGACAAGTTCCATAGGGCACTTAATGGATTATAGTCTAATTTGACCTAGTTTTGCTTGTAAGATTCATTTTATAATTTCACCTGAACTAACTTTCTTTTACAATTTTTCTTTTGTTCGTGTACAAGCATGATTTATTACTCATCATCTCCCTAGCCTTTTCTCAACTATATTGGGGTTGACTTCCCGTCAAATCGAATACCAGTATTTTATGTGGAGCGGCTATCAGACCTTCACTAACTGGCAGTATTACCCTGACTGAGTAGACTTCTTATAGGTTATAGCACACTTTTGCAGAAATCATAAACCAAAATTACATTAGTTCCACCATGGGTCAAGTGATGGCGCTGATCTAAAACTGAATAATACAACGTAGTGGTGTCTGACGAACATAGGCCTCGCCAGTGAAATTCAAAAGGCATGTAATTAAACCGATATTTGTATATTCCCTTTTTTCTATTCAAATATTCGAAGTTACCACCAAAACTACTGAATTGCACACTAAATTTGCTCATCAAATACAAATCTATTATACTGTTTGATCTATAAAGCTAAACTGTTTTACTGAATGACTATCTGTTATCTAAAAATTATCTAACTCCCCGTGACGTTGACCATCTAGGGTTAGCGTTTCCGTCAGCAGGTCGATGGAGCCCCACTGCGAGGGGCTTTTATTTCTGTCTGCAGGGTTTAAAGGAACCTAACTAACCGAACCTTGGGGTACCCCTGACGTTGACCGTCATTATTTAGTGTCAAAATTTAGAGTACATGTTAGTATTTTTGATCAACAATTCGTATTTTGGTTTTATAAATCATATATCCGATGTACGAACCACATTTTTGGTGTAAATCCGCTAAAAAAGGTCATCTTGTTTTGTGTGATTTTTTAGTTTTTTTAGTAGGACATGTTTAGTTAACCAATATTTTTTTTTGCACGTCTTTCTTTTTTCTGGTATGCATTCAGTTACTTAGTGGAGTTACCTAGTGTGCTGAAAACTTATACAGATGTGCATTTAAAAATATCCCAATTCAAAAACATTTCATATACAAGGACTGTAAAGTCTTGACAGTGAGGCAACTATTCATCCTGAATACAACACTTCGCAAGCATAAAGAACTAACCTACGATGCTAAGTTGTCTTATCCTGCAAGAAGAAATAACAGAATATGCAAAGCAATTAAACACAACACTGCTTTCTTCAGGAGACACTCATTTTTTCTCGCACCTTATTTATATTTATATAATAAAGTTAATTCTCTTTTAAATATATTCCCAAAAGTCTCGCATGTATGCAAATCAATTATCCAAAATTATCTTCTGAGTTTAAATTATAATGACACAGAATCCTTACTTATTATTTCTAAATAACCTCCTGTTATGACAATAGTAAATAAAGAGCAGTAAGCGCACTCATGCAGAAACACGCATACTTATACTAACATATAAACATACTCCCTTAGACAGATACGCGTAATCATACTCACTCATTACACACATAACACGGACACGCACGCACCCACACAAACATACACACATCACATACACACCTCACATACACACACTCACCCTAACACACTCATTCATTAATAAGTTGTACCAACTTACTCGCCGCGGGAGGAAGACCTGGAGTCCTGAAATACAGGGCTGCCCTAGTTTAGGCTCCAGTCCACTCCATTTATTTTAATGACTGTACTGTGTTATTTTTATTTAGTGTGGAAATAAATGAATTTTTACTTTAAAAAAAAAAAAAAACACGTTTTATATGATGATACAAATGATGAAATGAAATGAAATGATTTTGTTCAAATGTAAATTATGTAAATGATTATAATTATGCTAATAGTTTTTACAGTATCAAGGAGTTTCTAGAGCATAAAATCGGACGATGACAGTGGTTGTATGTTGTTGTCATGTATGTAATTTTGCACGCTCATATTCATGAAGCAAAACATGTAGAACCTACCAGTGTATTCTATATATATTACCATCTTGTATACCATGTTTTTTGCAAATAAAATATTATCATTATCATTATCATTATCATTACGGAAACGCGTCGGTGCACGAGACCGACTCGCTCTTGCCCGGATTATTGTTTACTTCATCGTAGTCACGTCTGCCACTGTATCAGTTGACCTATTATGAATTCGATTTTTTTCGTTACTCCTCCGTTTCATTTGGTCGAAAAACTTTTTAACCGAAGTTACACTAGCCGAAATAATATTTGTTCGAAGTATTATATTTTTGAAAATATTAAGAATTAATTTTAAATAATTTAATGGTGATCTGGTGATGGTGGTGGTTAACAAATGGGGTTTGAAGTAGTAAGAAGAATGCACACATGAATGCTTGCTTCAAGCAAGCAGTACGCAAGTAGGCAAGCAGCATGCAAACAAGCATGCAGCGTGCAAACAAGTATACAACATGCAAGCAGGCATGCAACATGCAGCAAGCATTGTTTCTGTCACGGCACTGGCTGCGAGAATTGGGCGGCTTCACGCGAGCTTATCATCGCGGATGGTATCACAATCGCCCTTCCGCGTCTACGAGGGTAAACAGGACTGATAAAAAAGTTATTAGGTAAATCGACGAAAATAATGTAGTTCTTTAAACCTATATACATGCTACTGCGATGATCTAAAAATATGTCAAATAATTAATGCATATAACAAAAAACCGGCCAAATGCGAGTCGGACTCGTGTGCAAAGGGTTCCGAACCAATTTATTTTTTATTTGTTATTTTAACACGACATACTTCTTGTAGGTTTTCCTGTTATCTTTTATTATGGAACATTTCATTTTCTGTTGAATTTTTACAAAATTTTAGGCTCAGTCGATTCGGATATATAAATAGTTGAATGGTAATATATGGTCTAATATCTTGAATAACATCAAAACATTACTAAAAACTATAATAGCCCTCACAGTAAGTCCTTTCATTTAATATGTCACGCAATACAGTTTCTAAAGCTTTTATTTTATTTTCTGGTTTGACCCCCAAAAGTAACCCCATACTAAAAAAAATACGTAACGCGTCCGTGTTCGGGGAACTTCTGTTCATACGTATACATATAATCCGTCCAGTAGATCCGGAGAAAACTGGCTGTGACAGACGGACAGACAGACAGACACCCGAGTGATCTTATCAGGGTTCCCGTTTACTACGAATGTTTGGAACCCTAAAAAAGACATCGGTCAATAGTTTTCGGTAAAATGAAATTCGGACAAATATAATTTCAGAAAAGTTATTGGTTTCCAGTCCCACTAAAAGAAAATTTTGACAAGAAAAAAAAAATCCTTCTTCCAGGCGATCGTGGAATGAACGGAAGTACCGGACGACGCGGATTACCCGGACCGCCTGGTCCACCTGTATCTTTAAGCTTAGCATCCCTCCTGGATGCTGAAAGTAAGTTCTTACATGTTTTCGTAGTAATGCTATTTTGTCTCCTGAAAATTTATTTCACTATTTCCAGTCATAAAATAAATTACATTCGTAAGCCCAATCGTTTAAAAAATGTTTGATTTAATATATACTTCTATTTTTACACAAAGTTTTAATGCATTTCAGATGCAGCTGTAGTAGAAAAACTGAGAGGTTTGCCAGGAAGAAGTGGATTTATGGGTGAAAAGGTACGTAAATTCTCTGCTAACATATTCTTTTTTTTAAACAGCCCGATCTCTCCGTGAATGAGAAAGCAAAGGCCTTCTCCAATCCTCCTTAAACTCTTTGTGTTTTCACGTACGAGATTAATATTAAAAATAGTGAATTGTTTTAGGGAGATCGAGGCGATCACGGTATGGACGGTTCTCGCGGACAAAAAGGCGACCGTGGGATGAAGGGACCAATAGGTTATCCAGGAGAAAAGGGAGATTTGGGCCCATACGCTGTTGGCCCTCCGGTAATATTAAATAAAAATACATTTCAGAAACTTGTACATATTTCACAGTAACTCTAACAAATGGACTTCCTCTTACGTAAAAAATGTACCTGTGCTAGGAGGTCCCGCTTTTCAATAACAAAAGATGAAATGGTAACTGTTGGAAGTGTTAGCTAGCTCCCAATGCGTTTTACGACTTTTCTCCAAAGGATGATGTAGAGGGCAAGAAATAAAATAACTTTGTTGCGTAAAATTGCTGCGGTGAAAGTGTGACGTGTGACGTGGGCGGCGCTGGCCGATAGAATGAACACTGAGCGGGCGCGTCGCCCGTATTTATAATGTCGCCGCACATGTCAGTGGCGTGGTGTGTGTCTGTTCAGTGTGGACGAATAGGCAGCTTATATATTTGATCAATTTCTTAGAATTAGGTACATGGAATGCTTAAATCTAGTAACGATTCCAATAAGAATCTTATTGTACATTTTTAAGTATGTTCCTAGTTGAGATTTTATTGTCTCATAACGATTAGCATTGAGTTTACATATAAAGTAGGAACTTGTAACTAATTAGCGTTTTTAGTCAAAACAATAATGGAAATTGGTCTTTATTAGACTTCTAAGTTAATATTAAAGAACGTATAAAAGGTAAATAGGTAAGAAAATTAGGTATAACAAAGAATATGGCAAAGTAAACAAAAGGACTTAATCTACCTAAATAACTAGCTATTATTTACGTCTAACTTAAATGTCTAGAGCTGTTATTTACAATCTCCCCCTCGTGCGCAAGCACCACCATAACTTGGTGATTAGTCCGTTGTTATCACGATGAGACGAGAGGCTGGGCGACGAATTAATCCGGCGGCTGTACGGATTTCGGTAACTCGAACACGTCCATCTGGTCCGGGGTAAACTTGGGTCACCTCTCCTCTGGGCCACACTCCTCGAGGCATTGTATTGTCTACTATCATGACAATGTCGCCGATTTTTAGGTTTCTATGTTCAGGATTGGAGCCGGGTCGGGGCATCAGCAGTGGTTTGTATTCCGCCGACCAACGTCCCCAAAATGAATCAGCTAATGCCTGGGTGGCTTTCCATGTATGTACGTCTATCGTGGTATCTTTGAACGAGCCGAATGGTGATATCCCGCTTGAGCGTCCTATTAGGAAATGATTGGGAGTCAACGCTTCTTCATCAAGGTTGGGATTCACTGGCGTCAGTGGCCTTGAGTTGACCACTTGTTCGGCTTCTAGCAACAACGTGTGTAGCACTTCATCAGAGGGATATTTCTCTTTCAGGGTAACTTTTAAAGCTGTCTTTATTGATCTGATTTGAGACGACACGGTTGGCGCAGTGGTTGAGCGATTGACTGCTGCGCAGCATGTCGCGGGTTCGATTCCCGCACGGAACAAATATTTGTACGACCTACATGTATTTGTTCCGAGTCTGGGTGTTTTTCTATCTATAATATGTATGTATTTACAAAAAAAAAATGTATATAAGTAGTTTATCAGCCATCTCGTTACCATAACACAAGCATTAGGTTGCTTAGCTTGGGACTATATGGCGTTGTGTGAAATGTCCAAGGATATTATATATTAGAAGGAAGGATATCTGACGAGGCGTTCCCAGGCACCGCCCATACTTGGGGCGCCCGGTGGTATCTTCTTCCACGTGATCATTTTCTCGGATGCGAAGGCTTTTAAGCTTTGGTCGTTGCCTTGCATCGCTTCTTGTATTTCTTTTTCAGCGCCGACGAAGTTCGTTCCATTGTCGCTGTATATTACAGTTGGCGCGCCGCGGCGTGCTATCAGTCGTCGTAGGCTCATTATCATGGAAGAGGCCGTGAGTGATGTGACCATCTCCATATGTACTGCGCGTGTGGTAAGGCATGTATATAATGCGCCCCACCTTTTCTCGCGTCTTCGCCCGACTGTAGCGTGCATGGGCCCAAAATAATCCACCGCAGTGGCTGTGAATGGCGGTTGATTTTGGGCCAGCCTTTCAGTAGGTAAGTCGCCTAGGGGAATTTTTGAGGGGATTCCCTTGTAGGTCCGACACCATTGGCATTGGTTGCATATGTAGCGTATAACATTGCGCAGTCCTATTATGTAGTATCTTTGTCGTAATTCATTCATGACAGTTTGATGGTTGCCATGGTTGAAGGTTGCGTGCGTGTGATGCACCAACAGCTGTGTAAAGCCTTCTTTGGCATGTAGGACTGGCATGTTTTGCTCATCTTTTACTCTGCTGTCCAAGCACAGGATCCCGTTGCGGTCGATCTTCACGGAGAGTTTGTAGAACGGCGACTTCTTCGGTGGTCGTCGTCCAGCCTCAATCGTCACAATGTCTTCGGCAAACGAGTTATATTGGCTTCTTCTTACTAGCAATAACTCGGCTAGTTTCATGTGGTTTGGTGTGAGTTCAATTCTCGTAATTCTATTGAGTAGTTTGGCTTTGAATACCTCAGCGGCGAGAAGTATAGTAGCAGCAGCACGGACTAATGGAATGTATTTTGAGAAACGTTCTACTTTCGGTAGGTAATCACTGACGTCATGCCTAATAGTCACGTGAACTTGTTTTATTTGTCGTTCTTCCCCTGAAGGGGGTGGCGGCGTCACGACTCGTTTCTCTTGCGGCCATTTACAGGGGTCGCATCGTATGAACTCGGGTCCACTAAACCACCTATGTGTGGCATTAAAATTGGCGGGAATGCCCTTGGTCGCGTCGTCCGCGACGTTATCAGCGCTGGGCACCCAACGCCAGTTTGCTGGCGTAGTTAAGCTTTCGATCTCGGCTAATCGATGCGCAACAAACGATTTAAAGGTACGCGGGTCGGATTTAATCCAAGCTAGTACTGTTTTTGAGTCTGACCAGTAATGGCATTTTATTATTTTATAATCGGACTCGCGCTTGACCGATTCGGCTAACCGGCTGCCTAATACAGCGGCTTGTAGTTCTAGACGGGGAATCGAAATAGGTTTTAGTGGGGCTACTTTGGCCTTTCCTACCACTAACCGAGACGATTTGCTACCATCTGTCCTAGTACTGACGAAATAAATTGCGTTCGCGTAGATCTTTTCGCTGGCGTCGCAAAAAATGTGCAACTCCCCCTCGTTAGAGGGCGTAGCAGGTATGTACCGATCTATTTCTAACTGTTTTAGCAACTGTAAGTTATTTATGAACGATAGCCACGTCACGTGATGTTCGCTAGTTATGGGATCGTCCCAACCTATTCCGCTACGCCATATTTCCTGTATGAGACATTTACCTATCATCGTAATCGGTGAAACTAAACCTAGCGGGTCGAAAACTGACATGACAGCGCTAGTTACCTGCCGCTTGGTAGGTAAAGTGTCACCTTGTATGACGCTAGCCGGTGTGTTTCGTAGGTTGACGTTGAAGCCTAACGTATCGCGCGCGTGATTCCATGTAAGACCTAACGTTCGCTCGGTGTCGCTTTTACCTAGCGTGGTCGTATCACTACTGCGCGTATCTGTGACGTCACTGATTACGTCGGGCGCGTTCGATGCCCACCCGCGTAACTGAAAAGATGCTGCTAGATGGACTTTATTTAGGGAGTTTATTATTTCTTTCGCTTTACTCTCGCTATCAAAGGCGCCTAGATAATCGTCCATGTAAAAGTTACGTACTGTAGCTCGAGCGACCTCAGGATATTGCCGACTGTGACTTTCTGCGTTTTTATTTTTAACATAAATAGCGGTACAAGGTGATGACGCTGCCCCGAATATTAATGACGTCATTCGGTACTCTTGTGGCGGCTCTCTTCTATCCTCACCCCTCCATAAAAATCGCAGACTGTCGCGGTCTTGCTCGGCTATTTTGACCTGTAGGAACATCTCCTTTATATCGGCTACTACCGCGATTCGACCTTCTCTAAACCTTACTAATACGCCGAATAGCGACTGCAACAAGTCTGGGCCTGCTAGGAGTGCATCATTTAGACTTTTGCCTCCATATTTCGCAGCTGCGTCGAACACCAAACGTATTTTTCCCTTTTGTGGGTGTACGACGGAAAAATGGGGTAAGTACCAACTACGTGGCGATGTGGCCGGGAAATCTACTTTTTCGGCGTAGCCCGCTTCTATTAAATTATTTACCTGTTTAGAATATTCAATTGTTAAGTCTTCATTTTTGTCTAGTTTCGACTCTAAGCAATGCAGACGGCTGAGGGCTTGTTTTTTGTTATCTGGCATCATCTCAGTGTCTGTGCGCCATAATAAACCCGTTTCGTACCTATCGCTATTAGGCATCTTTTTACATGTTTTATTTAAGATATCTAGGGCGCGCTGGTCTGGATCCGACTTAGGTTTTCGCGGCTCTATACCTAACGACTCGATACTGAAGTAATCTCTTATCAGCTGTAAGGCCGGGTCGTCAACTTGAGCTGGTCGCATGTGGTTTATAGTTGCGACGGTATTACGCGGTCGTGAATCCTGGCCATGCAGAACCCATCCTAATTTAGTCAACGAAGCTACGGGTTGGTTTTTATTGCCGACGCGCAACTGCCTAGACGTTATTAAATGCCAATTGTCTTGGCCTATCAATACGGTAGGTTTACTTAACTCGTAACATAGCTCCTCTTCTATGTCGGCGAGATGACTACATTGGCGCGTTAGATCGCTGCTTACCTCTTGCGGTGATAGATTTAAATTACCTATAGTTTGCGCGTTCATAGTCTCTATGTTTCTATTATATAAGCCGCGAATAGATAACTTAACGTGACACGATTCCGTTTCGTCGATTCGATTTCCCCCTACTCCTTCTATAGATAAGAGCTGGCCGCGTCCCCTAGGAATGACACCGTCCGCCACCTCCTGTTCGACCAACGTCATTGTCGAGCCTTCATCTAACAAGGCGTGGGTGGTGACGGTACCTAACGGTCCGCTTACCTCGACTGGCACTATCTTTAAGTAGGTATTCGACTTATGTACGTGGTTAATCGAGCTTACGTTCCCGCGCGCAGATTGAGACGACGAAGCCGGCTTGTCTTCTCTTTTGCTGCCACCGTGTAATAGCTTATGGTGCGAAGCTTCACACCCGCTCACCCCGCACGGTATATACTTGCATTTAAATACCTTTATGTGCGAGTCACGTAGGCATCGGAAACATAGTTTATTATTTTTGACCGTGTCCCATCTATCGCTTACGTTTAATTTTATGAAATCGGCGCACTCGGCGTTGCTATGATTACCTGCACATAGAACACATTTAACCGACTGCGTCGGTGCTACAGGCGGTCGCGACTTTTGAGACTTTGGCGCTTGTTTTCTCGTAGACGGTTTATTTAATGAGGCTACCGTCTTTCGAGTTTCGGTGTCTGATTGACACGAACTATCGCTATCTTCGCTGTATGAGCGATCGCGGTTATGTAACTTCTTACGAGTCGTATTTACTGCCCGCGGTTTTTGCTTGTACATATTTACGATCTTCCCGCGCTGTTTCGTATGCGAACATGGCGCCACATCGATCGGCCGTGATGTTTAGGAATCTCGATAATAGCTCGAGCTCGGGGGCGCCACTGTGCTCCGACCTGAACTCGTACCACTTATATTTAAGAATAATACTTAGCTTGTCTACTATTCTATTTACTAATTCGGGCGAATATAGGTATTGCGGCTGTTTGAGAGTTTTGATTGCCGCTACCGTATTGGCAACTTTGCTCGCGAAACTACATAAGTTGCGTCCATCGTCGGACATGCGTGGCATACGTTTAATATTTTCTAGTTCGGATAAGACGAGTAATTCTGGTCTGCCATACCGTCGTTCTAACGTATCTATTATTTCGTACGGATCCGATACTGTAAACAATAATGCCCTAGTCGTTTCGCGGGCTGCGCCTCGCAGCGCTTTTCGAAGGCGTGCCACGTTTTGGACGTCTGTAAACATATCCTCCGTGTCATTATATACCGCCTTAAATGACATCCACTCTGCTATTGTCCCGTCGAAATGGGGCAGTTCATGGATATACTTTGGTACCGATGCGCTAGATTTGTTGGAGTTAACCGCCTGCACTATCGCGTTGGCTAGCATTGACATGTCGTTTCTATCATTTTGCGACGTGTTCTCGCCTACGCGTGGTTCACTCCTACTCGCGTCAGGAGGCCGTATGGGCTGTCCCGAGATTCGAGGTTCGTCTGCTATTGCCGGCCTACTAAATACGTGTTGCTCCGATATCCAACCTTCAACACGAGACTTTCCAACATTAGGCGGTTCCGCGCCGTTTGAACTTTCCAGTTCTATTCTGGCTATCTCCAAACGACTTAAAGCAGCTGCGGACGCCGCCCTAGCCTGTGCTAACTCGGAATTATGCAACTCTAATTCGGCTTTTAATATTGACAATCGACTACTCGCTCGGTCCGCGGGGACATTTACAACTGTGCCCGGCGCACTTACGACTTGAGTATTTAAATCTGCTGTCGGATTTATATCGCTGGCTATTCTATCGGCCCTATCTGTACGTGTGCTGCTGTCACCGGACGCATCCTCTGTGCCGGTGCCCTTACTCCACGTTTCTGTTTCTGTAGAGCCTGTTTGGCCCGACGCCGGCGTGGCGTCTGTGGCTGGCGTCGACTTGCCTGAGCGCAACATTCGCGCGTTTTCCATTGCGCACGAGGGGTCCCTACGCCTAATTATAACTTAAAATTAACACTTCACTTTCACTTTCTACTAAAATTGTTCTGGAACCTAACTTGCCTATCAGCCTGGCCGAGCTCCTAACGTGGTGATGTCGGACCAGGAATGGGAACGATAAGGTAAGGAAGGGTAGGAACCTCCCGGCAGAGGATGCGGGCGCTTTATGGGTGCATCAGAGTGTGGTGGGAAAGTCCAACACTCGTCGTTGCGTGCCAACCTGTGGCTCCAAAGCGGTCCACACCGTACCGGCGGGGTCTGACTGTGACACCTGTGGGGTGCGTGGAGTCGTCAGGTCGTCCACTATGCTTCCGTACGCTTGTGGCCGTTTATCACCGTTAGGTGGCCGCGTACGTAGGTAAGTATATGATGATTGCTTCCAAGTATCTTAGTGTGGCTAAGCAGACCACACTAATAACTCGCGCGTACTTGTTTCTTTCTTGCAATACTGGATTTCTTGAAATTCTTGTCTGTTCAGCCTTGATTTCTTCTGTTTTCTTTGCTTGACACAGGAAATCTTCTTGTTTCTGGCTTGATTCAGAAAATCTTCTTGTTTCTGGCTTGATTCAGGAAATCCGACGACGAAGGACCATTGTTGGAAGTGTTAGCTAGCTCCCAATGCGTTTTACGACTTTTCTCCAAAGGATGATGTAGAGGGCAAGAAATAAAATAACTTTGTTGCGTAAAATTGCTGCGGTGAAAGTGCTGCGGTGAAAGTGTGACGTGTGACGTGGGCGGCGCTGGCCGATAGAATGAACACTGAGCGGGCGCGTCGCCCGTATTTATAATGTCGCCGCACATGTCAGTGGCGTGGTGTGTGTCTGTTCAGTGTGGACGAATAGGCAGCTTATATATTTGATCAATTTCTTAGAATTAGGTACATGGAATGCTTAAATCTAGTAACGATTCCAATAAGAATCTTATTGTACATTTTTAAGTATGTTCCTAGTTGAGATTTTATTGTCTCATAACGATTAGCATTGAGTTTACATATAAAGTAGGAACTTGTAACTAATTAGCGTTTTTAGTCAAAACAATAATGGAAATTGGTCTTTATTAGACTTCTAAGTTAATATTAAAGAACGTATAAAAGGTAAATAGGTAAGAAAATTAGGTATAACAAAGAATATGGCAAAGTAAACAAAAGGACTTAATCTACCTAAATAACTAGCTATTATTTACGTCTAACTTAAATGTCTAGAGCTGTTATTTACAGTAACAGTAGCGTACAAAAAAGAAAACATTAAAAAAATATCCAAATAAAAGTATAATAAAATAACTGGAATTCCGGAATTTGGTGATAAACTACGAAGAAACAACCAAAAATAGAAGATTTTTGTATTTCTTTTATTTGGAAATCGGTTGTACTTTTTTGGAAAAAAAAGCTTTTTATTTTTCACTTTTCGGTGGTTACCCCACATTTAAGGCGAGGTTGCAGTACTGTGTGTTTTGACGAACAACAGCGACAGTCCGGCGAGCGAAATAATGCCTAAATTTTGATTGTTTTTTCTTCTTGGCGAAAACTGATAAAGTTATTATACAATATGGTTTCAACATTTACTTCAAAATAAAAAGCTCTATCTATTGATATAACTTTTTATATATTCGTGATGAAATCTCTTAGCAGTACACGTTTAAAATTGTAATTTAGTGTCATGTTTGATAAAAAAAAGTATCGAGCCAATCATTCTAAATCGCGTTTCTATCTTTACGATTTACTTGAGGGTATGTTCAATTTTTATGTATTGATTTTTATTTATTAAAAAACTCATAATTAATTAGATTTTCAGATGTTCAAAAATCTTATAAAGTACTGCAACCCCGCCTTAACAACACCACTGGAAAGTCGCAGGAAAGCAAAACCACTTAACCGATTTTGGTGAAATTTTTATGGGTCCAATTAGACCTTATCCTTTCACATAAAACAAGAAATTTAAAATTATATGAAAGAGGTATGAAAATACAAACATAAAAAAAATACAACCAAATTGAGAACGTTCTTTTTTTTTTTTGAAGTCGATTGAAAAAAACTTAAACAAAAAATTACAAGAAAAAGTCCGAAAGAAACCATGCCAACTCAGGATTCACCGCTGGTTGCCGCTAGGTGCGTGAGGATACAGGTTAAAAATCAATAGTCATTTATTAATATCTAGTCCAGCACTTTTTGAACGACGTCGTTTACAAAAGACAGACCCCCAAAACCCCAGGCACGCCTTTTTCTTCTGGGTATGAGTAGGAACACTACACAACGCTAATTGCTACGATCCACCACACATTCTCTCTATCCACAGATTCTCTTTGCTTTTCTAAATACATACAACTGGAAAAGCACCGTCTGGTGCCTCATTTTTCCATACAATTTGACATAACGTTTACGTTAACGCGATCTAGTAAGTATAATATAGATTAAACTCGATTTAGAGAACTCATTCACGTAATTTTATGACGCGGCGATTAAGTTTCAGTGCAGTTGCAGTTAAGTTCAAGTTTGAGTGATAAACGGTATTCTTGTAATTTTTGAACTGCGCGTAAGCTGCGCGTGAACTGCACGTCAACTGCACGACAGCCAAACTCTACCAAACTTACTTACGCTGTGGCCTAACGCTGTGAAAAAATATTATTCACTAAAAAATCGAATATAATTAATTACATTTCAATGAATAAGATGTTTTTATAATATTAAAACTTAAACTTATAAGCTGTCATTTTGAGACATCAAACAAATAGTAGAATACCGATCATGTTGCGTTTCGAATCACGCGCCAAAGACGCGCGTAAGTAGAATGCCGTTATTGCGAGCGTGACGCGAGGGTGTCTGACAGTGGTAGAGAATACGAAAAACTTTTGTTTTGATCGAAACTTAACTTCAACTGCACTGCAACAGCACTTATTTAGTTACGTGAGCTAGCCTACTGACATGCAAAAGTACACACTTCTTTTATGGGATACCTACTTATTAATTGTGTAAAATTTAATAGGTAATAAAATACCACTTGATAGTCATTATGTAAACAAGCATATTATAAACAGGGAGATTATATCCTTGATAAAAATGCTTGTTTAAATGCTGGTCTTGCTCCACAGCCACAGATTACTAAATAGTCTTGCCACAGCCACAGCCGCATACGTCGGGATCCTTGCTGACGGTAGAAGGGGTTTCCATCGGCGTCGAGTTGACTCTGAAGTACCTAGGGCTCGTCCTCGACAGCCGGTGGAACTTCGTGGAACACTTCCGACGTTTGGCACCCAAACTGGAGCGGGCCGGGGCTGCTTTCAGGCGGCTCCTGCCCAACCTGGGGGGACCAAGCGCCTCCTGACGGAGGCTCTACGCGGGGGTCGTGCGGTCCATGGCCCTCTACGGGGCCCCGGTGTGGGCGCGTTCCTTGCGGCAGCGTGCTGCTAACTATCTGAACGCGTCCCAAAAGGTGATGGCCCTGAGGATGGCCCGAGGTTATCGCACGATCTCGCGCGAAGCGGTGTGTCTCCTTGCCGGATTGCCGCCATGGGATTTGGAGGCGATAGTCCTCGCGCGCCTGCATGATTGGCGCGCGGAGGTACTACGCCGGGGGGAAACTCCGCTGACGCGGCAAATTGTCGCGCAGCGGACAGACCTCCGGCGCGATCTCATGGCGTCATGGAGACGACGACTGTCGCAACCCAGTGCAGGGCACGCCACGACAGTGGCGATAAGTCCCCTCTTTGAGGAGTGGCTAGAGAGGCGCCACGGCGTCCTCACCTTCAGCCTGACGCAGATCCTCACCGGGCATGGATGTTTCGGGAGGTTCCTGCACCGAATCGGGCGGGAGGAAACGCCCGGGTGTCACCACTGCGTGGATCAACCGGAGGACACGGTGGAGCACACTGTGCAGGTGTGCCCCGCTTGGACGGCGCACCGCCGTGTCCTCGAAACGGCGATCGGCGGCGACCTCTCGCGTCCGGGCCTGGTCCAAGCCATGGTCCGGAGCGAGACGCAATGGGACGCCGTTGCCTCCTTCTGCGAAGCAGTCATGCTAGCGAAGGAGGTGGCGAAGAGGGATAGGAGACCCTCTCGTCCTGGCCGCCGTGGTGGAGGCCGCGGGCGTCGGGGGCCACCACCTGGTGACCTCCGGCCACCGTAGGCGCGGGCCTGTGGACGGCGAGCTATGGGTGGCTCGCCGTCCGTCCGTCTAGTGACGACAGGCCGTGTCGACGGCGCGTTAGTGTTCCACGCGCGCCTCAAAGAGAGTCAGCACACAGAGGGGCCCGATAGGGCCGACGCCTGCCGGAGTCGCGGGACTGTTCGAAAGAGATACCGTGGCTCCGGAACACAAAGGGCAATGAAGGAACATGGATGGGTTTTAGTGAGTAGAAGTCTGACACTCCCTCCCGCTACACCCAGAGCGGGAGGAGTCATTGGATGATTTCCCATCCCTAAAAAAAAAAAAAAAAAGCCACAGCCGCATGGGTCTATTAATTACGTTTTTTTTTTATAATAAGAAGAAATGCTCACCCTTTTTTGTTCGCCTATATTATCATTTATTTCTTCCTTGCAATATGTATTGAATTGGTAAGAAGTAAGTTTATTCAATAAAGCAGCTTTTTTTCGTTTCTTAGTTTTTCTCATTGATAACCATAGTTTTGTATAATTTAGCAGTATACAATGCGATTCAAATAAGAATAGGAACGTCAATGGCCTATCTGTCAAATATCTCTTGAAAAGTACGGCTTGCATAGAAAACTTAGTTGCATATCAAAAACGGTTTATTTTACTATCTCTATCTTCTTCTTCTTATATATAAAAATTAATTGCTGTTCGTTAGTCTCGCTGAAACTCGAGAACGGCTGGACCGAGTTGAATAATTCTTAGTTCGTTTAGTTCATTAAAAACTAATTTATGTAATTATTTAAAGTCAATATTAGTTATTTTAACCATACCATAACACTTAATTCCCTCAATATTTGTAAATAATAATTAAAAAATAATCATCTTGCTTTGCTCTTCCTACCCAAAATTGACAGCTTTGACGTCACAACATGGCGCTAAGTCGATCCAATTCTTGTTTGAAACGCAATGAATTTTTAAAATGTTTGTAAATGTGAACCATTTACATATGTTATTAGTTATAGAATTTGTTAACTTGTTTGACATGTACGAGCGTGGCAGTTGAGAGCTTGTCATGCTCGCAAAAATGTTTCGCTGATGGTGGCGCGTGTGTGGATCATTTGGTTCCCTTCAAAATGGTTGAGCTGGATGGAATACACGCGTCATGTTCGTGAACGGATGACGTCAGTTAAGATTGGTCATCTCTCACCTGCCACTGTCTTATTTTAATCGAGCGAAGCGTGCGTGCAGTGGTAGCGGCCGCCGAACTCTCCTCTCCTCTATTGTTGATGAATCGCTAAGTAGTGTGAATAGTAGGTATATTATATATATCCAGCATACACAGTCCTATACTAGCGTTTTCACTCATATGTGCCATGTAAAGTTAGTTTAATTCATCTTCTCAACATGATCTGCCTAGCCTTTTCGAAACTATGTTGGGGTCGGCTTCCAATCAAAGTGGATTCAGCTGAATGTCAGTATTTTACGTAGAGCGGCTGAATGTTATTATTCTGATTTAAGTGTCTAAATATAAAAGGATGTTGTAGTTAAAAGGAGTTAAAGGAGATAGAGGTCCCCCGGGTTCCCATGGATGGCCAGGAGCGGTTGGGCCCCAAGGAGTACCTGGCGAATGCATCGTAGGTCCACCTGGACCACCTGGACCGCCTGGACCACGCGGAGAAACCAAATCTTTGCCTCCTTCATTTGTACCCAAAACTACGCCAGGTAAGTTGTCTATCAGTTAAAATACTAATAGTAAAAAGCTGAACACTTTGTTTGTTTGCTTGAACGTGCTAATGTCAGGAACTACTGATCCGATTTGAAAAATTATTTCAGTGATAGCCCATTAATCTAGGAAGGCTATAAGGGTATAGGAGCGGAGCATTAATGGAAAATGTGACGCAGACGAAGTTGCGCGGGTCAGCTAGTAAAGTACAATACCACAGCGATGAATTGAGAAGACAGCTTGTATCACCATTCTTGTCGTGGGTCATAATTGAAAACTTGCTCCAGTCATTAACCACATATCTGACAATTTCTAAACGCACCTCCATCGTTCTATCTTGTGTTCCGTACATTAAATAAGAGAGAGCACGAAACAAACATGCACCGTCACCAACAATAGGGACGACAGTACATTCTTCAACTTCTCCATTAACATTCAGATTTTCTTTAGCCAATTTAAAAAAGTCTAACCGACAAAACCTACACTTAAACCAAACGAAAACAAAACAAATGCCAAATACAAAGCACAGTCTATAACCGAAACAAAGCAAATGCAATCCAAAATATGCCAAGCAAAAAACAGCCAAAATCGTCAAATATAATCCGCTAGAAATATTTAGGTATAGTATGTACTATTAGATACGGCGGCCACTCATCATCGGGTATATCTTACTCAGTGAAAAGTTGAAAACACAACGATAGCGCGTTTTAAAATACTACTAACGCCAGCTATTGTCAACATTTAGAACTAAAAATCATTTTGTTCGACTTAATTTATTCGTTCCATTAGGTACTGATAGGTTCAAACTAATACATTTACATTCTCCATCATCCCTTATTTTATCCCCATGGGGGTTGAATTTATCAAAATCCTATTTAAGCGGACGTCATCAATCTTTAATTTCAGTTCAATCAGTCGAAAATCTAAGAAGATTTATACAAACTTTCATCCCCTATTTTATCCCCTTAGCGGTGGAGTTTACCAAAATCCTTCCAGGGGATGCCTACGTCATATTAGCTTTATGCATGCAAAGTCTCAGCCCGATCGGTTTAAAATTGACAAAGTTTCATACAAACTTTCATCCCCTATTTTATCCCCTTGGGGGTAGAATTGATCAAAATCCCTTCTTAGCGGATGCTTACGTCATAACATTTACCTGCTTGCCAAATTTCAGCCCGTTCCGTCTAGTGGTTTGGGCTGTGCGTTGATAAATCACTATGTCAGTCAGTTAGTCACCTTTGAGTTATATAATATATTTAGATAGAAGATAGATATTGTATACATTGACTAGGAAGGGAATATAATAATAGACGATCGATAGCATATATTTTAGGCACTTATCTTCCCGCCGGCGATCAGCGAGTAGCGAGTACCTGAAGCTTGAAACTCGAAATGACTTGGCGAGCAGCGAATAGCGAGAGAAAAATTTAAATAGTTTTGCCGCTCGGTCTTAAGGCGAGGTTGCAGTACTGTGTGTTTTGACGAACAACAGCGACTGTCCGACGAGCGAAATAATGCCTAAATTTTGATTGTTTTTTCTTCTTGGCGAAAACTGATAAAGAAATTATACAATATGGTTTCAACATTTACTTCAAAATAAAAAGCTCTATCTATTGATATAACTTTTATATATATTCGTGATGAAATCTCTTAGCATTACACGTTTAAAATTGTAATTTAGTGTCATGTTTGATAAAAAAAGTATCGAGCCAATCATTCTAAATCGCGTTTCTATCTTTACGATTTTTTTGAGGGTATGTTCAATTTTGATGTAATGATTTTTATTTATTAAAAAACTCATAATTAATTAGATTTTCAGGAGTTCAAAAATCTTTAAAAGTACTGCAACCCCGCCTTAAGCAAGTTGTGCAGGATGCGCATTTGTGTGCTGGGGTTGGTGAAGAATAAAACCATTTTCCTTGTTGATCTTCCTTTATTTCTTCTAGTGTTCTTTCTTCTTGTCTTGTTGCCCGCCGACTGTATCGATCCGGAAAACGCTCCGTAATTTATACAAAATTTGCTAAGAAAATGTAAGCCCTGTGATTGGTCAGCCAATCAGAACACAGGAATTTTCAACCAATGAGAGCGAAGTCGGCATCGGTGCAGTTAGCTAATGTACGACGCTACGTTACCGTAACGAGAGCATTTTAACAATATTTGCGTTTTTCGCTAAGTTTTTCTATTACAACATATTATAAACTATATGTTTTTAGATTCTACGTAACATAAACTATATGACAAAAATATAAAATAAACAAAAACGAGACATAAAATGTTACGTAAACAATACGATCACTAGCTTAAATCTATGAATTATGTTATACAAACGATACAATTCTTAGTAAAAAAGGCTTAAATCTATCATACGATTATCCTAAACAAACATTCAAACATAAAAACCTTATATACTATTATGTAAACATTACGCTATCACTAACACTATGTACTGTCCTATCAGTTCGGTTTCAAAACTAAACACTATTCACTATATACACTATTGCCTGTCCCGCACATCACTCCCGCCGTGCGACCGCGTCGCATTCAGTTCCGGTGCGGGCACGTCGTCCGTAGGCAGGGGCAGGATCACCAGCTTCCTCGCCGGCCGGCGCAGGACACCTCCCTTGGTCTGCACGTCCACCGTCCGCACGATGCTGTCTGGACCAGGATACACCGCGATGACTCGTCCTCGTATCCACACGTTGCGGGGCAGGTTCGGGTCGACGATCTGCACGAGGTCGTTCACTTGCACTGGTTGACCTCGTCCGTGGGGCTCCCGCCGGTGTTGGAGCTCGGGAAGGTACTCCTTCACCCAGCGGAGCCAGAAGACATCTGCGAGCCTCTGTGCAGCTCGCCAGCTGGACCGGCAGATGGTGTCTTGCTCGGTGAATGTGCCCGGCTGCGGCACACGTCCAGGACCCCCCAGCAAGAAATGGTTGGGAGTCAGGGCCTCGGGATCTTCTGCGCTGACGGAGACGTGCGTCAGCGGACGACTGTTTACGGTGTACTCCACTTCAGCAAGTAGAGTAGCGAGGACTTCTTCGGTGGGGTGGCGCTCATGCAGTGTCGCTTGGAGAGCCGTCTTCACGGAGCGAACCATTCGCTCCCAAGCGCCGCCCATAAATGGAGCTCCAGGCGGAATATAGCGCCAGGAGATCGTCCTCTTCGCTGCTTCTTCCGCAGTCGCCGCGTCGATTGCTTGGCGAAGTTCCTTGTCGGCAGCCTTCAAGTTGGTGCCGTTGTCTGACCAGATTTCAGTCGGGCAGCCTCGTCGCGCGATCATTCTTCTGACCGCCATTACTGCAGAGTCGGCGCTGAGCGAGCCTGCGATTTCTAGGTGTATAGCTCGCGTTGTGAGACATGTGAAGATTGCCACATATCTCTTCTGTCTGGTTCGTCCGACGGTCACGGAGAGAGGCCCGAAATAGTCGACACCGGTGTACGTAAAGGGTCGCTTGTGATGTGCAAGGCGACACGCTGGCAGGTCCCCAGTTCTCGGATGCGGCGGTACTTGAGTCTTCATGCGGCAGAAGAGGCATCTTCGGAGGATTGCGCGGGTGATAGGGCGCAATCGTAATACCCAGTATTGCTGTCTGCACTCGTTGACTGTTGCCTCGACGCCGGCGTGATGTAGCTGTCGATGTATGGCCTGTATCCAAAGCTTCACTGTGGGATGATCTCCGTCGACTACTAGCGGGTTCTTGAAGTCTTCTTCCATGTCTGTCACCGCTCGGATACGGCTCCGGATTCGGAGTGAGCCGTTTACTGACTCGACGCTGAGCTGATGCAGGCGACTTTCTTTGGCGATCGGCTTCCCGCTGTTCAGATTGTCTATCTCTTCCGCGAAGGCTTCTTCCTGCGAAGACCGCATCAGCAGCTCTTCAGCTTTCTTGAGGAGCTCGGCTGTGACTGGAAGCAGCTTGAGCGTCGATTTCTTCGATGCTGCGGGCGTCTGCTGTTTAGCTGCAGTCGGCTTGTTTCTCCTCCAGGTAGGATCCGCTTCTTTGTTCTTCTTGGTTCGGCGATAGTTGACCTTGTGCCTAGGGGCTCTGCAAAGCTCGATGAACTGCAGAGCACGTGCTGTCGAATATCGGAGGCGGTCCCAGTTGGAGAATTTCGTCGGGTCAGGCAGACCCTCTGCTAGCTTCAGTCTTCTTCTGTCGGTCACGTGATGCGTCTTCTCCTCGTCGGAAGGCTCTTCTGTTGCTGTCCTTGCGGTTTCTATAGGCCAGCAGTCTTCTGTCAGGTATAAGAAGTCCGGCCCTCGGTACCATCGATGATCTCTATTGAAGGCGGTCGGTACATCTCGTGTGGCGTCGTCGGCTATGTTCTGTTTCGTCGGAACCCAGCGCCAGTCGTTGACCTTGGAACTTTCTTCTATTGCTGCTAGACGATGAGCCACGTAGGGTTTGTATGAACGCGACCCTGTCTTTATCCAGGTGAGTACTGTCTTGCTATCGGTCCAGAACACTTTTCGGTCAGGTTTCCTCTCGTGTTCTTCTATCACTGTCTCGGCGAGTCTGGTCCCCATGACCGCTGCTTGCAGTTCCAATCTTGGGATCGAAGTCAACTTCAACGGTGCCACTTTCGCCTTGGCCATGATGAGTGATATGCCGACTTCGCCATCTGGTGTTACGGCTCTCCAGTAGAGGACCGCAGAGTAGGCCGATTCGCTAGCGTCGCTGAAGACGTGAAGCTCTAGGGAGACGGCGTCGCTGTAGTGAAGGTATCGCCGCGGGATTGCCATGTCGTGGAGACTTTTCAGGTGTCCCATCCACGCGTCCCATTGTTCCGCTAGGTCTTCGTCGATTCGGTCGTCCCACCCTGTTCCTCGGCGCCAAACTTCCTGAAGTAGCTGCTTCGCTCGTATCGTAACAGGCGAGGCGAATCCTAAGGGGTCGAAGAGCGACATAACAATTCTTAAGGCTTCCCTCTTCGTTGGCTGCTTTCCTTCTATTAACGTTGAAGGTATTCTGGCTAAGTTGAGGTTGAAGGTTAGCTCGTCCGAGTTGATTTTCCAGATGACTCCTAGTACTCGTTCTGTTTTTTCTTCTGTTCTGTAGAGTTCCAAGTCTTCTGTTCTATGTTCTTCTCCCAGTGCTTCTAGGAGTGCCGCTGAGTTCGACTTCCACTGCTTTAGTTCGAAGCTGGCCTTATTGTGCACTTCGCGCACACTCTTCGTCACTCTTACGGCATCTTCCAGGCTTCGGAAACTATCGAGGTAGTCGTCGACGTAATGTTTCTCTATGATGGCAGCTGCGGCCTCCGGATGAGTCTTCTCGTGTTGTTTCGCGTTCAAGTTCTTCACGTATATCGCTGTCGATGGTGAACTTGATGCTCCGAAAATCAGCGATGTCATTCTGTACTCTTCTGGAGGTTGATTGTCGCGGCGATCTCCACGCCACAGATATCGCAGTGCGTCTCTATCTTCTGTACGTAGCTTGACCTGCATGAACATTTCCTTTATGTCCGCTGTCACTCCGATCAGGTGCTGTCGAAAGCGCATGACGACGCCTGGTAACGACTGGAGTAGATCTGGACCTTTGAGCAGCATATCGTTGAGTGCTACTCCCTTGGTCTTGGCTGCGGCGTCGTGCACAACTCGGAGTTTGTCTGGCTTCATTGGATTGATGACAGCGAAGTGAGGTAGGTACCACGTCTTCTGTGGTGTCTTCTGAGGCGGCGCAGGCTCGGCGTATCCTTTTTCTATAAGGGCTTCCATTTGTTCGACGTATCTCTTCTTCAGGGCTGGATCACGGTCGATCTTCTTCTCGATGTTGAAGAGCCTCTTCAGGGAATTCTCATAGTTATCGGGGAACTTAACATCTTCTTTCTTCCAGAGAAGGCCGGTCTGATATCTGGTTTCTTCAATCTTCTCAGTTTTCTGTTCCAGTATTCGAAGCGCCTTTTCTTCTGGGTCAGTCTTCGGTCTCTTCGGGTTTATGCAGAGGGCGTCCATTTCAAAGTACTTCTTCACCAGGTCCTCAAGGTTGTCTTCTGTGTCTTCGATCATGTGTGACACGAAGTCTATCTTCTGCCCGAAGGATCTTGTTTGGCTTCCATGAAGAACCCACCCCAGCGGCGTGAGAGAAGCAACCGGGTGGTTCTTGTCGCCTTTTCGGGTTTCTTTGGTGAGCAGAAGGTGCCAATTGTCTTGACCGATGAGGACTTGCGGCTTTGCGTTGGGGTACGATAGATGTCCCTTGATGTCCGATAGATGAGGACACCCATCCACTAGTTCTTGCGGAACCCGTTGAGATGAGACTTGTAAGTTCTTCACTGTTCTTGCTTGAATTTGCTCTTCTCTGTTGTTGATCCCTTTCAGCCCGATAGTCACCCTTCTTGACGTCGATTCTGCCGTCTTCAGTTCATTGATGGTTTCTATCTTCAGCGGGTCTATGGGTCCTGTTGCTCCGATGCTGCTCACGACGCTATCGTCGACGAGCGTGACTGTTGACCCGTCGTCCATCAAAGCGAAGGTGTTGACTGTTCCCTTTGGTCCTTTCACCTGGACCGGCAGGATCTTCAGATAGGATTGCTTCTTTATCGTCCATGTTGAATTTATCACTTCTGTTGCCTCTTCATTTTCTGTCTTCTCTGCCTTTTCTGTCTTCTTCTCGTAGTGAAGCATGTTGTGGTGCGAATATTTACAGTTGTTGACACCACACGGCTTCTGTCGGCAGTTGTGAGTCTTGCTCCTATATCGCAGGCATCTGAAGCAGAGGCGTTTGGACTTCGCTGTATCCCATCTTGTATTGGCATCCATCTTCTTGAATGCTTCACATTCTGTTGCATTGGTGTGACTTGTTCCCTCGCACACAAAGCACTTCAGCGTGTTGGTCTTCTCAGTCACGTTGGTGACCCTCTGCGTCCTCTTCTGTGGTGCGGCTGTAGACGGTGCTGCCACCTGTTCAGGCAGTGCGTAGGGCGCGCACAGTTCGGCTTCTCTCTTGAAGAACTTCTCGATCTTGATGAGGCAGGGGTCCTCTTGCGGCTGTGTGGCTGAGAAGTCGTAGTATCTATATCGTAGTGTCGGCGTCAGCTTGTCCACCAATGTCTTCGCAAGTTCAGGGTTGTACATGTAGTTGAAGCAGCCCAATGTTTTCAATGTTGCTACGACGTTGGAGATCTTTGTTGCAAATATGCAGATGTCCCTCGGTGACTCGGAGAGGCGCGGCAGGCTTCGAAGAGTTTCCATCTCTAACATGGCTATGGACTCTGGTCTTCCGAATCTGGATTCCAATGTCTTCATTACTTCTGATGGGTGCGCGTTCGTGATCAGTAACCCTTCTACAGCTTCCTTGGCCTTGCCTTTCAGGTTCCTCCGTAGTCTGTTCGTATTCTCGACGGCGCTGAACATTGCTTCTGTTTCATGGTAGGCGGCGCGGAAAGGTAGCCACTCCTGATGCGACCCACTGAAGAACGGTAGCTCGATGAACTTGGGTCGCTGGGCGGTGCTGACAGCCCTGGTGATGGCTTCAGCTAGGAGGGCTAAGTCCCCTTGACCTCCCGCCGGTGATTGGCGTGCTTCTTCATGCTTCTGTTGTTCGTTGTGGACGACCGTTGGTTCTTCTGGATGGCGATAGGGCTCGTTGGTGATGGCTAACACTGGACGAGTCACCTGGTTTTCCAACCAGTTGTCCACTCTTGCGTTGACTTCTGAGTAGAGGGAGACGTCATCTTCTTCTCCTTCTTCTATTTCCTCTTCGGTTTCATCCTCTTGTTCTAGTGCGGCCAGGCGTGCTGCAGCTAGTTTGACTTGGAGGCGGAGCAAATCTTCCTTTGCCTTCGCTATCTTCAACTGTTTCGACTTGCTATGCGTCGATCCCCCCCCTCCCCCCTTCTTGCTAGGGGGGGAGAGGTGCTGTGGGCCGGTTGGTTTCGACGTACCGGCGTGCTTGACAACTCGCTTTACTGTAGAGGCATCCGTTTCTTGGCGAGCATCTCTGGAGGTGACAGCGGCGGGCGGCTTCATCAACTGCTTCGATTTCGCACCTGCAGTAAGCGTCGTCGCGGCGGAGGGGGCGACAGAGGGGGCGGCGGCGCTGGCGGGGTGCGAGGGGGGCGGTACGTTCGCGGCCGAGGCGGAGGTCCGTGCGGTCGAGGCGCTGGCGGCGGAAGTCACGGTGGTTGGATCAGTCGTCGCGGAGGTGGCGGTATATTCTGTATACTCCGTGGCAGTCGTCCCTGTATTTGTCGATTCCGTCGTGGCTTCCGTACTGGTGCCGGTCGCTGAGGTCCCTGGCGTGGTTTCAGACGACGACGGCTTCTGTTCGCTCGACGGCTTCCGGCCCCTCCCTTCAGAACGCGTAACGGGCATGACGTCAGTTGATTCTTCAATCGGCGATCTTGAACACTTTCACTATACTCGATCTTCAAGGCTTCTTTCTTGAGGTACTATGTTCAAGGCTTCTTTCTTCACAATAAATCCGGCGCTCGAAGGACCATTAAATGTGCAGGATGCGCATTTGTGTGCTGGGGTTGGTGAAGAATAAAACCATTTTCCTTGTTGATCTTCCTTTATTTCTTCTAGTGTTCTTTCTTCTTGTCTTGTTGCCCGCCGACTGTATCGATCCGGAAAACGCTCCGTAATTTATACAAAATTTGCTAAGAAAATGTAAGCCCTGTGATTGGTCAGCCAATCAGAACACAGGAATTTTCAACCAATGAGAGCGAAGTCGGCATCGGTGCAGTTAGCTAATGTACGACGCTACGTTACCGTAACGAGAGCATTTTAACAATATTTGCGTTTTTCGCTAAGTTTTTCTATTACAACATATTATAAACTATATGTTTTTAGATTCTACGTAACATAAACTATATGACAAAAATATAAAATAAACAAAAACGAGACATAAAATGTTACGTAAACAATACGATCACTAGCTTAAATCTATGAATTATGTTATACAAACGATACAATTCTTAGTAAAAAAGGCTTAAATCTATCATACGATTATCCTAAACAAACATTCAAACATAAAAACCTTATATACTATTATGTAAACATTACGCTATCACTAACACTATGTACTGTCCTATCAGTTCGGTTTCAAAACTAAACACTATTCACTATATACACTATTGCCTGTCCCGCACACAAGTGCTTTTGTGCCACGGGCAATACTCGCTCCGGCCCGCACTATAGGTAGAAATTACCGCTGGTTGGTGAGTTCTGAACGCCAAACGAACATCGCCTAGCGAGTGTCGCTGAGCGAGTACAATCTTTGATAACTCTTATCGCTGCGATCAGCTAGTGGTAAGAGACGGCTCGCCGGCAGTGCCAACAGCCAGCTATCGACGATAAATGTATATATCTTAAATGTGTATGTATTGTAAAAAAGCATACAAACGACTGGGATTCGTGCTTCGCAGAGCAGCAGCGTTCACGAATGTTAAGGCCATCTCGGCTTTGTACGATGCGCTTATTAAGAGCCAGTTGGAGGGTAATGCAGCTGTATGGGCCCCACATGAGGCGAAATATAATCTCATGTTGGAGCACATACAAAATAAATATACGCGTTACATATACCTTAGGATATATGGGGTATACCCCCTGTATCCCTTGATGTATCCAAACTTGTTTGTGTTAGGCATGGTTGGTTACAACAGGTTGGAGACGAGAAGGGGCCTTGCTTTGGCATCATATGTCCTTGGAGTGTCCCGGGGTAACACAAACAATCCGGGCGTGTTACAGGAGATAGGTTTGTGCGTGCCGGATGGGTACGTGCAGCGTCGCAGACGGCCCGATTTGTTCGCACTGCCGCGCAGTCACACCAAGCTAATGGCCAAGTCTCCGCTCTCGCGGACATTGCGCACACTAAACCTGGTTGCCAATAAAATTGATGTGTTCTCTTGTTCACTGAGCGAGTTCGCAAAAGTTACTTTGCACATTTTATGTTACTCCAGTTAGTTGAATTTATACCTATTGATTTTTAATGTATTATAATTATTGTTTTTGTTATAAATTTTATAGAATTGATGAATTTAATGTATTGTATTGTTTTTTTTTTTTGTATTTCTCATTGAATTTAATTATATGTTTTATTGGTACCTGAATTTTTTTGTATTGCAATTATTTTTTTCTGTTTTTCTACACTATCGCACTGGGTTTCTGTAATGGTAGCTGTATGTATGTCCGTAATAAATAAATAAAAATAAATGTCCCTTTTAGTCAAACGAGATCTATATCTTTTGTCCCATTCCTCAGCGATCAAATAGTCTATAGCTAATCGCTTCCTCACGCGGTGAGACAAGTGCCTAATAAAACATTAAGATCAATAAAGCATGTTTTGTATTTTTTTCAGATCATAAATTTTCATTACTTCAACCACTGGATGACGCAAAACTGGTAGATGATTCCTACACTCCTGGAAAAGAGTCGTTTGAATTTACCAGTGAAGAGCCTGTACTGGTTGACCCCAGCAACACCGATCTCATTGGACTAAACTTATTGCCTCCATTTATCGTAACGGCCATTTTTAAATCCTACTCCGAAAAGTCAGCGTGTTTGTTCTCCATAACGCAAGATGAAAGAACAGTCTTGAGCCTTTGTCTGCAACCTGCTACTCCCAATGTGACAAGAGTTACTATGAGCACTGAATTGTATGCCCCAGAAGATTCAATAACATTTTTAATCGATGAAAACTTCAAAAACAAATGGACTAAAATCGTTTTGTATGTAAAAGATGATTCGGCAGATTTGTACTTGAACTGTAGAAAGCTTCCACTTACGTTAACTTTATCAAAAGACAAAGACGTGCTGCTTACGAAAGATATGAAGCTCGATTTGGCTTTCTTAAATTCGAAAAAGTTAAAGTTTCAGGTGAGTAATGGCGAAATTCAATTTTAGTTCTAAATATTTTGACACGTTCCACAAAGCACGGAGACGCTTGTCACCATTTATTTGAAGTACCAAAATATGTCGCGTAAAAGATGACCGAGAAAATTCAGAGCTATCAATAATCATCAACAGCGTAGCTATTACACAGTTACGTCACAGTGAAAACTTAGGTGTAGTGAGCTTGAAGATAGTTTTCAATACTTAGAATCAATTGGATTCTCAAGGCGAGTTTTTATAGAATAGAGCAAGAATGACAGCTCACTTCAAATAAGTCTTCAAGGTCATTAGACCTATTAGGTTAGGTTATAGGTTTTAAAGTATTTTTTTTTACAAATGTAAATACAATTTAAAAAACGCCACTTTCATTGCGTTTTTTCGCGAAATAAAATTGAGTTAAGTATGTTAAAGAAAGCTGACATCATGTTTTGTTTTGAAAAGTAATACTTTTTACATTACATGTTTATGGGCGATCGATGGAAAACAATGTCATAAAGGTAAGTTTTGGCGACCAAGACGCAAAAGAAAAAACTACTTTATTTCGCTTCTTGGCTACCAAAACTGACTTTTATTACCCATAGTATAACACGAAATATATATCATTATGAATAACTTCTAATATGGGACCAACTCCGAAATCGCATGATGAAACATCAGTTTCATTTTGTCAAGTCAGATGCACTTAAATAATATACAACCTGTAACAGAATAAAAGCAATACCTCTTAAGGCGGGGTTGCAGTACTTTTTAAGATTTTTGAACGTCTGAAAATCTAATTAATTATGAGTTTTTTAATAAATAAAAATCATTACATAAAAATTGAACATACCCTCAAGTAAATCGTAAAGATAGAAACGCGATTTAGAATGATTGGCTCGATACTTTTTTTTATCAAACATGACACTAAATTACAATTTTACACGTGTACTGCTAAGAGATTTTATCACGAATATATATAAAAGTTGTATCAATAGATAGAGCTTTTTATTTTGAAGTAAATGTTGAAACCAAATTGTATAATTTCTTTATCAGTTTTCGCCAAGAAGAAAAAACAATCAAAATTTAGGCATTATTTCGCTCGTCGGACAGTCGCTGTTGTTCGTCAAAACACACAGTACTGCAACCTCGCCTTAAGGGGTCATTGAACTCATCATTATGAACAACTTTTACTATAGGACCATCCCCGAAATCGTGAAAAAAAAAATCAGTTGCTCAGTACATTTTGTCGAGTTATGCGTACAAAAATGTATGGGGCAGTCGATTTTTTTTTTCGCGTTTTCAGTTTATTGGTCCCATAGTAAAAGTTGTTCATAATGATGAGTTCAATGACCCCTTAAGAGGTATTGCGTTTATTCTGTTACACGTTGTATATGGTCCATCGTTTTTTTTCGCGATATAAGTGTTGGTGTGATAAATACTAAAAGTTGTTCATAAATGAAGACTGGACTGGCCACGTTGTATAAGTTTCGTCTACAAAAAAATTATATTCTTTCAGGGTCTTATTCAAGAAACAAGCATGTACTTCAAAACAGATTTGGCTGAATGCCATAGAGAAATAACCGTTATTTCGAAGGGAATTCACGAACAAATTGAAAACATGACACTATTCATGCGGAATGACATTAGAGAAGACGTTGATGCGCTGAAATCAACGAATGAATACCTAGTACAGGAACTACAACTCTTACAATTTAAAAATGAAGAATATGCGGAAGAAATAAACAAACTTAAAATTGATGTACAAAAATAAAGGATCGCAGCACCTGAACCCCTGAACCTGAAACAGGAGTCTTAACGAAATAAAGGACAAGCTTCATACGAGAAAAAAAAGTAAAACTAGCCAATTTCAGTGACACTTCAAAAAAATATTAAAATGAAATGAAAAACATTTTCTGTTTTGACTGAAATTAATCTCCAGACAAAGTAAAAAAGTTACTTTAAAATCTGTACAAGAATATATGAGGAATCTATTTTTTACGTAAAATCCTAGCTTTTCGTATTGCTATGTCAGATTAAATACTTATTTTTTATGATCCATTGCAGATAGGTACTATCCAAAGCTAAATATAAACTTGTCACAAACATAATGTTTTTTTTTACAACATACTTGCTAAAAAAATGCACTTACGAAGCCTGTATACACTTTTCCACTGTTCGAAAGTTAAAAATTACTCAGAGGTCAAATTCTCTAGTCCATAGAATCGTACTGGTCAAATCTTATGAGAAAAAAAAAAACATGTAGGTTAATGTCTAAAGTGGTATTTTGAGGAAAGTACCATGCAGATTTGAATGGACCTGTCCAGACAGTGCAAGCATATGCCAGTTATCATGTAGCTCAAACTTAGAATTATAAGAAGCTCAAGGACCTGACGAACAATACCAAAGTTGACGGCACGGTTGGCGTAGAGGTTGAGCGATCGGCTGCTGCGCCGCGTGTCGTGGGTTCGATTCCTGCACGGAACAAATACTTGTATGGCCTACAGATAGTTGTTCCGGACCCAGCTGTTTGTGTATGTGACTTTATATGTTTGTAAACGCACCCACGATACAGGAGAAGTTCCTAGTGTGGGGCAACGTATTTCAAAAAAAAAAGTAAGGACATTTGTGTAGGCCGCTTAAAGAACTCAAATCGCCACACTAAAATTTAATTAAATGAACCCCTAACATAGCAAAGCAATCTACATGGACCTCATATTCACAACACGTTATTCAATTCATAAGGAACATGCAGATCAGTGTCTGAAATGGTTTTTTGAGGTGAGAACTACACAGATTTGAGTGGACCTGTCCACTCAATGTGAGCCAATGCAAGCCTTGGTCAGTAGTCGATTAGCTCTATTAAAATTTAGAGTTAGAACCAATAATGAGCTCAACGACTCTACGAACAATGCCAATGGAAGGACATTTAAGTAGGCCACAAATGGCCACAAAAGTAGTCAAACTGCCAGACATCGTTTAAAATACTTTAAAGAGAAAAAGATTAAATAATATCTCACAGGTTATCGAAAAAAATATAAATATTGAAAAATACATGATTGAAACAGCTCATTCCCAAGCTTGTTAAATTTGTTTATGCTAAGTTCTTGAATGTGGATTGGAAGTTTATTATAAAAATGTAGACATGAGGGCACAGTCATCTATACTTATCTATACTAATATTATAAAGCAGAAGAGTTTGTTTGTTTGATTGTTTGTTTGTTTGGTTGAACGCGCTAATCTCAGGAACTGCTGGTCTGATTTGAATAATTCTTTCAGTGTTAGATAGCCCATTTATCGAGGAAGGTTATAGGCTATATATCATTACGCTAAGACAAATAGGAGCGGAGCAGTAATGGAAAATGTGAGGCAGACGAAGTTGCGCGGCTCAGCTAGTTATATAATATCTTTGAATTTGGCTCTGAGGGAGTGTCTAGGACTCAATTTACAAATCGCACGAATAGAACTTTTTGGTAAGATAAATTTTGTCCTCCAGAACAGAATGCCATTTGACGTTAAACTATGAAAATAACTAAAGTACACCAAACGGGATGTCTCTAAATCAGTAAAACCAGGATTTTTTAACGGCATATACTGCAGAGCTAAGTTTTTTGGACAATTTATTTAAATGAGGGTTTTATTTATTCACTTCAAAGCGACGGGCCTGTTACTTCTGTCGGCGGGCCTGCTCCTGCAGCATCATCATCAGAGCAGAAAAGTCTCGTGCTGACGATGCCGTAGCTACCGTGGACGGGCCGGCTTCCATTGTCGGTAGTTGACCTTCCGTCGTCTGCGGCGTTACACCACCAAAACGCCGCTAGTCAGACTGCTGCTGGCTTAACTACGGGTACGGATACCCTCCGTGTCGTCCTTTGGCAGAAACAGCATGATTATCGTTTCTTCTGGCACCAATTGTTACGAGCTTGGGGTTCGTGACAGTAAAAACCGCCGAATAATTATCCGAAAATGACAATTTAATTTACAACACTAATTATCACTTTAAACACACTAATTACAACACACAATCGCACTACTGAACAATTCACTTAATTTTCAGTTGAAGATCGCTTCTGAAGTTTCGCTTGCATCGCTAATTCAATACTGTCAGTATTACCTAGTCACCGGATGTCCGTCCTTTATATACCGACAGTTATTTCTAGAACCTTCGAGTATGGAAACACCTAGAAAAACCGGTCCCGACGTGTCAAAACATCGAGAATGTATTAGAATAGAAAAGTCTAAAAATGTCGTGACTCAACTAATTCCGATACTCGATACTCGATGGCGTTTGTAGTACATTGTGTACCCGGTATTAATTCTGGCAAGTAAAAATATTAATATATTTTTCAAAAACTGTGCAACTCTTGTATATGTAGGTCAACATATCAGATTTATTCAGAAGTTCAGGAATATATTTTTGCAGAATATATTTTATGTTTAGAATAGAAAAAACTGATCACTCGTTATTTTACTATTCTCTTGCTTATTTGGAATCTCTGTAGTACTAATTTAAGGCAGAGTTGACATGATTATTAATCTTTGTGGTTGGGAAACAATCCTTAGAACCGTATACTCTGTAGTCAAGCCGTTTCTTGGACATAATCTCGTTAAATATGTTTCTCCGTGCGTATTTATTTATTTTCCCAGTATAGTAGGAAAACCATTTCATGCGATAGGGTAGCATTGCTATCGAAGAATATTCGTTATTTTTATGTCTGTCAAGAGGAGGTTATTGAAAAGCTCCACTTTATAATTATGTATAAGTGCACCTTTTACATAGGGGTGCAGATAACAATATTAGTGTGGATTGTGTTTTTCAACGAGCGGTTTAGGTTGTGATGTATATTTGCATCGTCATCAATTTTTACATCTTTTTCTCCAATGTAGATTAGTCTATCGTTGAGAATTCTTTTGATTTGTATTGAATGGTCAGGCACCGAACACGCAAGATAACTGAATGACAATACCATGTTTCCCGAATTGGGTCTTACTTTCCTTGAGAGATTACGAAATCTTTTGAGGAGACGTTTGGTACTAAATAATTACAATACTTTGAGTATTTTGATTGAAGAAGAGTTGGCCTTTGAGGCGGTTAAGAGTGTGTATTCCGTCCACAAGCGCCGCCAATTGTTTTTTTTTAATTGTGGTAAATTTAAGACACGTAGATAAAAAACCGCTCTGTAGTGTACTGACAAAAATGTATCTATTATTTTTTGACAGCTATTTTAATACATAACTCATGGCTAAATAGCCAAAACGGCAATTATTGCTAAAAGTGGCCACTTTTAGCAAAAATATCGACTTTAGCAATTATTTATGTTCTAAAGTACATGACATAACTCTCAAAACATAATAAATACATTTCTTCAGTACACTACAGAGCGGTTTTTTATCTACGTGTCTTAAATTTACCACAAATAATAAAAAACGATTAGCGAAAGGGCAGAGTCACCCTAAGAAGACGAAGTTTAAGAAATCGGGAAGAGCAATGTCAACATCCAAACTGTGAGGTGTGTGGAGTTCTAGAGGACATGCATCACTTGTTGATGGAATGTGTTCGCTATGAGGTTGATAGAAGTAAGTTGTTCAGGGCTTTGAAGTTGAACAAAAACGATATAGGTACATTCCACCAAATATTAAATAAGCCGAGCACTGAAGATGCGAGAAAGTTGTTCGATTTTATAGCCGTGATACATTGATTTTATTGTTTTGTTGTGTGTATCTTGTATTAGGTTACGATGGGACTGACATACGCTGTGCGTTATAAAAGTCCCTAAAATTTAAAGAAAAAAAAAAAAAATGTCAACATGCCCAGTTCCACTTAAGTTTGACTCTTTCGGCTATGTCGAAACCTTGGTTCTTCTGCGGTTATCTTTTTCATATCAATATTATAAAACATCTTAATTTTTTTATTCGATCACTCCAGGAAACTCCGAGAATAACCGTTTTTTTTTGCTATTTTGGTTTAATATTATCTTGCAGTTATTTTATTGGTATATTTTACAGAACTCAAATAGCCGTTGAAGTAACCCAACTCATATGATTTTTAAAAATAAGTATGGACCATGAAAGTAAAAACAAAGGGTGACATCGCCAACATAGAAAAATAAAACCTGCTTTGTGAAGCAGTCGGGTAAGAATGCACCAATGAAGCGGTTATAAGTACCGATCCTTTCCCCGATTCCCAGTGACTACTAAGTAATAAAAAAAATACTACGATGCCACCCGCCGTTTTCCTCAATTTAAATGAAAAATATAGGTACTAAGGTAAAGCGTCCAAATGTAATCGTAAAAGTGTTCTAGTCATAAAATTTCCGTCAGTTAATTTGTACGATCGAAGTAACAACGCGAGATACCTTCGTTTTGTCGGTAGGCGTTTGGCCCAAGTTAGTAACGGAGAGTTAATATGAAGATCGCTTTTAAACCGACTTGAAAGAGGATAAGTATCTCAATTTGTCGGAATCTTACTTTTATTTATGTATAGAGTTCCTAACGTTGTTTTTAAGTAAATAAATAATTTTGCCATTACACAAATAGCCTACGACCTATTCCTAGACCTACTCAATAAAGGTATACAAAAAATTTCATGCAAATCGGTGAAGCCGTTTCGGAAAAGTTCGATAACAAACATCGTGACACGAGATTATTATATATTAGAAATAGCTGATGCCTGATGATTTAAGTTTTTTTTTGTAATAATTTTGGGATTTACTATGATGATATTTTTTAAATATTCAATGTATAATATTACAGTTCATTGTTAACACACTTACTCAGGAAGATTTTGAAATAATAATCACATTTATATCCACTTTTGTTCATGATTATTTTTACGAAAATGTTTTTTGAAATTACGTTATTTGAATTTGGATAAGTCTTCGCAGATACTTAGAAGAAATCTATGTCCGCAAGTGGACCGTCTTTTGGCTGATATGACGATAATGATGATAAAATAAACACGCTCGCCAACCGCTCTTGACTTGCACCAATCCCAAGGAGGAAGAAAACAAGCGTCACTCCCGTTTCCTAGCCCGAAACGAGATGACACCTTGAGTAATAGTCGCAGCCTTCGTGTCACTTCAGACCTTCACATTATTTTTTTTAAATATCCTTTGTGCGAACGAGGTGGTATTTTCTATTTTGTTAATTTCGGTCTGTGCTTGCGATTCTTTTTTGTAACATTTTTTTTTAGTTGTTCGATCTAAAAATATTATTTTTGTACGTTTTTTATTTAAATTAAGTATATTTTTTTTTATGTATACCTACATAAAATACTGAACAAAAAAATTTTAGAGGAAAAAAAGCGCAACAGTATAGATTTCGTAACAGCCTAATTTTGCCCGTGACTTCGTACGCGCATATATCGATTTTTCGGTTCCCGTAGGAATTTTGGGAAATCCTCTCTTAACTACTCCCCAACGAACCTACACGCCAAATTTCAGCTTTCTACGATGAGTTTCGGCTGTGCGTTGTCTGTCAGCCACTCACTCCGGAAGATTTTTTTATTAGTATATACTAGCTTCGTCCGCGTAGCGTGATGGTATATAGCCTATAGCCTTCCTCGATAAATGGGCTATCTAATAATGAAATAATTTTTCAAACAAACAAACAAACAAACAAACTCTTCTGCTTTATAATATTGGTATAGATTTCTTCTAGCAAACCTGCGACAAAAGAGTAGATTGAGACACTGTGTGTAAACATTATACAGAGAAGGAAGTTCAAAATATACTTAACAATAATATGCGTAATATTTATAATTATGATAAAAATAAATTGTTGTGTGCCCACTCAGATTTTATCAAAATCAACACAGAAAACATGCCTACTAATAAGATCTCTTGTAACTTATACAAAAGTTATTTGAAGATCCGCAATGCGTATTTTGAGAAAGTGAATTGTTTTAGTAGGTATCCTAAACTTAGCGCTTTGCACAAGATGACAAAATTAATGTTACTTAATGAAACAAGATAATAACATTGAAAACCTTTGCTACTAATTATAAAAGTCATTTGTATATAATGTTCAGATGATGAATTCAAGTTTAAAGGGACAAATAATTAACGGAATTTTTCCCTCCCATATACCGAAAAAACAAATTTATCTTAATTTTTTAAATTATTTTTAGGGTCCCGTACCTCAAAAGGAAAAAACCGGCCAAGTGCGAGTCGGACTCGCGCACCGAGGGTTCCGTACAAACCTGTAGGTATATATATAAGCAAAAGTTACGATTTATGACGTATTAAAAAAAAACTACTAACTAGATCATCTTCAAACCAATTTTCGCTGGTAGTTTACATGGTAATATACATCATATATTTTTTTTTAGATTTATCATTTTCTTATTTTAGAAGTTACGGGGGGGGGGACACATTTTACCACTTTGGAAGTATCTCTCTCGCAAACTATTAAGTTTAGAAAAAAATGATCTTAGAAACCTCAATATCATTTTTGAAGACCTATCCTTAAATACCCCACACGTATGGGTTCGACGAAAAACATTTTTTTGAGTTTCAGTTCTAAGTATGGCGACCCCCAAAATTTATTGTTTTTTTTTCTATTTTTGTATAAAAATTTTAATGCAGTTCACAGAATACATCTACTTACCAAGTTTCAATAGCATAGCTCCTATAGTTTCGGAGAAAAGTGGCTGTGACATACGGACGGACAGACAGACAGACAGACAGACGGACATGACGAATTTATAAGGGTTCCGTTTTTGCCATTTGGCTACGGAACCCTTATAGAATCACCTTGTTGTCCGTCCTTCTATCTGTACCCTTTATTTTGGAAACGCGTGCCGGGTTTAGAGTTGAAATTTATATCATATACTTACTGAGGTCTACAATCCCTTGAAGTTGTGAAAAAAACAAACCTAACGTAAAAATGTACGGCCGTTTATGCCGCAAAAACGCATTATAGGTATTTTCGACACTTTCAAGGGAATAAAAATGTATAGGGTATTTCCCGTTGATCCAAAACTATGAACTTTGCAAATTAACTTAAGCATAGGGAAAAATCTGAAAACTATACATTAAAATAAATACATAAATTGCTAATTACTATAAATAAATTGTAAAAAAAAAATATTCCATAATTATAAGTAATAAATATGTCCTACTTTGTACGGAGCCCTTGGTGGGCGAGTCCGACTAGCACTTGTGCAGTTTTTGTTATAGCGGTAGTAGAAATACACACTCCGTGAAAATATTATCTACTAGCTGACCCGCGCAACTTCGCTTGCGTCACATTTTTCTTTAATGCTCCGCTCCTATTTGTCTTAGCGTGATAATATATAGCCTATAACCTTCCTCGATAAATGGGTTATCTAACACTGAAATAATTTTTCAAATCGGACCAGTAGTTCCTGAGATTACCCCCTACATACAAACTTACAAACATACAAACTTACAAACAAATTTTACCTCTTTATAATATTATTAGTATAGATTTTCCTTTAATGCTTCGCTCCTATTTGTCTTAGCGTGATGATATATAGCCTATAACCTTCCTCGATAAATGGGCTATCTAACACTGAAAGAATTTTTCAAATCGGACCAGAAGTTCCTGAGATTACCCCCTACATACAAACTTACAAACATACAAACTTACAAACTTACAAACAAATTTTACCTCTTTATAATATTATAGTATATAGTATAGATTAGTGTATTGCGGTGCGTGAGATACAGCCCGCTGAAAGACAGACGAATGGGCGGACAGCAGGAATTATGAATAGAGTTCCATTGTAACATTATGGATAAGAAACCCTAAAATGAAGAAAAAAGTTACCAGCTTCCTCGCAGGTCACCAGACTTAAAATTCCGGACCTAATTTAAAATTATTGGAAATTCAAAAAGCCAACGGAGTTTACAACTCATAGTGTTCTCGTAAAGAAGCATTTACACTAAGCGCACTGAACGCACGTTCGTTCTGATTAAATTTCCGACAGCAGCTCTTCTATGTTTCTTCTAGATCTGAAGTAACCTGTTTCTAGCTTAGCTAAGCTCGTGGTTGTAGCTGTGGTATTCTATATATTATTATTCTGGTTTTTTTTTTAATGTTCTGAGTACCGTCCTGTATGCTGTATTTTCCATGAAACTTTCGGCCGAATAGTAGGTATTTATTTTTACGGATTTTCTCAGACGCAGATCAGTCGATATGGCGACACTTGGATGAGGCATATGTCTACTAGTGTATGTCTACCGCGTTGTTGTTTGGTCGCAGAACAACAAGTGAAAACACGTCTTAAAAGACAACTCAGAACTAATTTTACGGTCCACTGGTGCTATTTGCGCGCATCTAACTTCATTGCAAAGTGATTTTCCTCTTTCCCACACGATGGCACAGGTTGCGAAAACGTGACAACACGGTGTTCGGAAATTAAAAACTTATTGTTTTGTAGTTATAAAATTGGTACGTGAGAACACAGTGTGAAGTAGTTGGAAAATGCAATTGTGTTCAGAAAGCGCTGTACGAGTATTTGATGTTGAGATTGAAAATTACGGGGATACACGTGCTGTTTGGCTGTGTGATATTTTTTACTGTATCTTGTAATAAAAGTAAAAGTAATAGAATAGTTAATTACGGGATTGCTGCCATGTACCAATAAGACAAAACAAAACGAAAGAAAAACAAACAAAACAAAACAAAATAAAAGAGTTAAAAGACAAAAGAAATCGTAGTAATAAGTTCTATCAAAATTACCAACACTAACCATTTAAGTAATGATATTATTGTCATGTTTTTTTTTTGACAACATAGTCCACACAAGACAAACACATAAAAGCAACAAAGTACTTAAATCATGTTAGTAGCAAAATAGATTTTTTTTCCCTATGTTACTAATAATACATACAACAAACCATTAGAAGCGAAAAGGCCTCTTTCAGTTATGCAAAGTAAATAAAATCATTGCAAAAATAAAATAAAATGTGGTCCTGCCATCTATTGGAAGACACGCTATCTATTATAAAATAAAGCGTATAATCATAAATCAATATATTATGTATAATTATTTCGTTACTGCCGACATGGCATGTGGATTCCTTGGAAAGTGTAGAGGAGTACGATTTTCCGAAATTTATACGGGAACGTGCGGTTCCAGTCCACTACCGAAATTGCAATGAAGAGCTAGTATTTATAAAACATATAAGCGAGTGAGGCAAGAAAATCAAGACACACTCACAGCCATATCACTAAAGAAAATCAGCAAAGGAAAAGAGAGAAAAGCATAAATTGACTTTTATCTCGCAATGCAGTCGTAAGCGAGGACCTGAAGAAATAATCTACATACCTACATAATGGGACAAGCACCTGTCACGGTGCACGACGGAGATTGCAACGTTGAGATTTTATTATTCAGGGTTTTGGTGTCCAGCACTCGAGGAGATTATTTTTGTTGGAATCAGAATCTTTATTTTGTACTATCTTCTGCCAGCGGCTTCGTCCGCGTTATCCCTAGGGATAAATACTCGAAATATAACACATGTGTTTTTCCGGACTATAATCTACCTCTGTGCCAAATTTAATGAAGATCCTTTCAGGCGTTGTGACGTGAAACAGTAACAAACATTCATCCATCCATCCATCCTTACAAACTTTCGCATTTAGGATGAAATATATAGTTTAGTTCTGTGAACGTTTGCCTGAGAATGTGTAAAACACACGTGAACAAAAGAACTACTCACACTTATTATGTTAAAGAGGACAATTAAAAGATTAATGAAAATAGATTCTAGAATTCGAGAGCAATACATATTTTATATACTATACAGTGAAAAAAAAAAAATATGGCATCAAAAAATTCGTCCCCATCGCTATCGACTGGGAGTGAGCCCAAAAGACTGGCTGCATTGCCACGTTGTATGGCAATGCTTATCCTCTGTCCAAGGTAAAAGCCAGCTCTTGGGTCACGCGAAGCGTCAACTAAGCCAGCTCTTGGGTCACGCGAAGCGTTAACTAAGCCAGCTCTTGGGTCACGCGAAGCGTCAACTAAGCCAGCTCTTGGGTCACGCGAAGTGTCAACTAAGCCAGCTCTTGGGTCACGCGAAGCGTCAACTAAGCCAGCTCTTGGGTCACGCGAAGTGTCAACTAAGCGTTTTGGTCACATTTATTCAGCTCTGTTCGCGTTTCGCTGAACGATTTTTTTCACACACGGGTATTTAGACATTTCGATAATAGGACGCCAACAGAATGGCACATGCCTGAGCATTTTTTTTAAGTTCAGTACAATACGAACATTACTACAAAATTACAACCATGAAGTTATTTTTACATTCTCAGATTTCCGCACAAAACTAGACTTTGCAGTTATTCACAAAATTGGAAAATACACAGTTCGGGTTTAACGAGAAATTATAGAGGGTAAGAAGTTTAAACTATAATTATGGGCGCTTATTCGGAATTTTGAAATGGCCAATTTACCGCTGTTTGGAACGTCATAATAGCTGAAAATGTTTCCATAAAACGCCACAGTTGGGCTTTGTTTGTGTTTGTTAACTAGTGTTCTGTTGATGAGGGACTTGTTTGAGGCCTAGAAAGTTCTGTTGAATCAAAGTAATTGTTGTAAAACAACAAGTACTAACCAGTCTAATTATATGAGTCCTTAATTTTGTATCGTATACCAAACAACTAACAAAGTAAATAAATAAAATACAGTTTATTTTTTTCAGATGCGAATATTCTTAGTGGCTTCTCTTATTTACTGGGTGAAATTTCACCCAGAGGTCCGCTAGCGGTTAAATGGTGAGTTCCATTAACCAATAAAGATTGATCCCCACTATCCCAGCCGGTGCCCGGGTCGCAGTTGGGGCGTGGTCTTACACAACCAAGTATTCGTCACAGACGTAAACGAGTTCTCATAAATGTACGCACCAATATTTTTTTCGAGCTCCTGAAGGACCACAGTCCGTCCACGTCTTAAGGCGAGGTTGCAGTACTGTGTGTTTTGACGAACAACAGCGACTGTCCGTCGAGCGAAATAATGCCTAAATTTTGATTGTTTTTTCTTCTTGGCGAAAACTGATAAAGAAATTATACAATATGGTTTCAACATTTACTTCAAAATAAAAAGCTCTATCTATTGATATAACTTTTATATATTCGTGATGAAATCTCTTAGCAGTACACGTATAAATTGTAATTTAGTGTCATGTTTGACTAAAAAAAGTATCGAGCCAATCATTCTAAATCGCGTTTCTATCTTTACGATTTACTTGAGGGTATGTTCAATTTTTATGTAATGATTTTTATTTATTAAAAAACTCATAATTAATTAGATTTTCAGACGTTCACAAATCTTAAAAAGTACTGCAACCCCGCCTTAAGTATGAAAATCAGTTTTGAAATTTTGATTCATCTCAAATTATGGTGATAGTTACAAAATAATAACAAAAGACGACCAAACCACACGTCGTCAATCATCATCAATCGTCGAGCCAAGAAATTAATAAAAAAATATTAGGGCCAAAAATAAACATTACCCTGTTTTTTTTTTTCTGTAGCCAGACAACACATTAATAATAACGTAATATAAAATGGCCAGGAAAATAATTAAAAACGGCCTGCTTTATATTCCAGTGGCGTAGAGCGCTTTTTGTCCGCAAATTGCAAAGATCTCTTGGTTTATTCAGAATGTGCCATGCGCTCACTGCCCCCATTCGCCGGTCTAATTTATAATTTCCGCGATTAGACCAAAGTTCTTTATTATTTTCTCCCTCCTACATGACACCATTTTTAATTCGTTGAGAACGACAAAAGAAAACGTTTTATTAAATCTCGATATTTTCAATAATACGAGTTTCTCATATTGCTTTTTATTTCTTAATTGCTTGAGCTCTATATTTATAATATAACGTTGAAACGTAATTTTTATTTGTGCGGGCTATTATTGATTTTCGTGTTAGAAAACAAATTAGAGAACCTACGTTTTCTGAAATATTGTCATTAGACCTACATAGAATATTGTTTTCTTTTAAATCATATTGCGTACGCGTAATATAAATTGGAATGCCAATATAATGTGTAACAGAATAAACGCGATTCCTTTTAAGCTTATACTCATCAATAAGAATCACTTTCACTGTGGAATCAACACAGGTGTATGCCCTCGACAATATGTACTGAACAGCAGATTTATTTTCGCCCTAAAGGCTTATTCTTAAATACTATTATAATGTTATCTAAAATTGTTAAGTATAGAACATTTCAAAATAAATAACCTGGTAATTAGTAATTAAATTAAACACGTGGATTTTTATAAAAAGGATTGTTAGACCCCCTTGCGATAACCAGAGCTATTTTTTTAATTCTTGCTTCCTAACACGAGGCTTTGGGGGCCGAGTCACCCGCGTCCGTAGGAGAATACCCTTCAGCGAATCCCTACACGTGGTCCCCGGGTGGTGCTAAACAGGTAACAGTAACCGCCTCCGTGGTCTAGTGGTTAAACTACCTGATACAGACCCAGAGGTCCCGGGTTCGATTCCCAGCGGGGGCAAATTTTTGCTCGGTTTGGTTGGTGGTAGGACTTGTTCTAAGTCCGCCTGGCAAGCTACCATCATCATTTCTAAGTCTGTCGCCATAACAACAATGTTAACAGTATTGTTGTGTTCCGGCAGTTAGAGGTATGATAGCCAGTTCCTCTGTGTAAGAGGATTCTGGGTGAAACTCGCTTCCATCTTCGGCCTAATCATCACTTTCCATCAGATGAGATTTGGGCCAAGAGTTTCCCCGTTTTGCATAAAAAAGGCTCAGTAACATATATGCCATACGTAAATGACCCCGGATTAAAATTAATTCGGAGTTAAGAAATTATTCCGGTATGTGCAAATGAGCCTTAACGTTTTAATTAAAAAGAAATAGAATTTTTCGCTTCAGGTATAATCACAGCAGTAGAAACAAAAAGATAATCAGTAACGTTAACTGAATACTGTCAAAATAACATACCCAACGCTAAATAACAACAACAAAATAAACACGAACAATTCTTAAGCCCGTCACACACAACATTTATCCATTTCATCCCGGAAAACCCAAAACCCAAAACTCGGAAACCTCAAGAAACTTTGATGTTACTCAAATCAAAAGGCTGAAACTAAATTGGTTTGCTGATGAGTCCTTTGGCTCACGTCTTTGTTAAAGCTTTTCCGACTGTTGACACACATTCTCTTCACAGTAATCGCCTGCCTGTCTTAACTCTCCGTTACTAAAGCTGAGGTCACATTTGTGAATTGTCGAGTGAAGGTACAAGAGGAACGAAAGGTGGAGTGGAGGACTGCGTTGTTTTGTACTTAGACGGTAATGCAGTGTTTGGAAGTGAGGATTTTACTTTCAAACTCAAAAAGTTGAGTGTGCATAGCGGGAGTGAAAGCGAAATCTTTAGTGATGTTTTATGTGTGTGGAGCAACTTCTATCGCATGGTGGCTAGAAGCAACGGAATTAAAAGCCAAAGATGGAGTTTGTATTACGTTTCTAATCCTTTTTAGAGAAACCTATATGATGATAAAGAATATATAAATATGGTGATGAAGAAGAAGTGGTTAATTTTAAGCGTATATTTTTAGATTTATCCCTGGGTTCCTTAAGTTCTAAGATAAGTTAGTTATTTCAGTCCCACTGAAAGTAGTCTGCTAGTTAACGCTTTCAGCGATAAAAACGCTGTTAAAAGAGTTGTGTAACTATTGTTGACGTAAAATAGAGTATACATTACTAAGTATTTTTTCTGTAGAGATGGACGATGACTTGGTAGTTGAGGGAATCCACGAGATTTAAGCAGCGGAGGACTCGTCTTTGAGGGAAGTTTACGGTCAGTGGAGGAGTAGATACTGTAACCTCTCCTAGGTTTCAGTACTTCCAGCTTTGAAAACTATTTGTCATAGTTGTTTATTATTATTTATTTATTAAATTATGTAGTTGTCACTGGATGACAGCCGCATGGGTCGAACTTCACGGTCAAGCAACACTTGCCGAGGTCAGGCCGTGTATGGGTGATCATTTTCGCTGTTGCACGTTGTTTAGCTGTCTCGGATGTCCTTTGAACATTTTTTTATAGATAGTCAGAAGAGGAGCTCGTGGCTAAACAGTAACAGCCGCACAGGCCGATCTTCAAGGTAAAGCAACGCTTGCCGAGGTTGGTCTGTGGATGGAACCATCTTAACATACCGAGTTTCCTCCGTGCCTCGGAAAGCACGTTAAGCCATTGGTCCCGGCTGTCATTTGGAGATCTTTGGCAGTCGTTACGGAAAGTCAGAAGCCAGAAAATCTGACACCAGTCTTGCCAAAGAGAACGGTGTTACCCAGTTAATGGGTTGTGGAGGTCTGGTAGGCAGCCGCTCCACGTAAAATATTGGTATTCCGGTTTGACTGGAGGCCAACCCCAGTATATGGTTGGGAAAAGGCTAGGCAGATGATTATAGTCAGAAGTCACCAAACACCATTTTTTTGTCTAGTGGTACCTACCCTAAAACAGTAATTGCGTTGAGGAGCCAGATAGGCAGAAGTTCCACGTAAAATACTGGTAGTCTGCTGCATTTCTTTAGACTGGAAGCCAATCTCAACGTAATTAGGAAAGGCTAGGCCGGTTGACTACACAAAAAACACTTAAAAAGAACCAAGAACAACCGTTTGTCGAACTTCAGACTCGAAATTTTAAAACATAATCGCAGCGATCTTAAAACTCCGGAATACCCTTCTACCATCGGACATCCAGACGCACTGCAAGTTACGATCCCTAACTTGTTTCTATTCCACCAATTCGCACTAAGCGTTTCCAAGCGTCTTTCATAATGCGCACAGCAAAGGAGTGGAACTCTCTGCCTGCGTCTGTGTTTCCGAACGCTTACAACCTTAATCTTGTCAAAGTTACAGTGAACAGGCTGCTTTCGGGGTAAGCTCTCTCCATCGTTATCTCTCTCTATCATTTCATGCATATGTGACTTCTACATTGCGTTATGGCATAAATTTTTGGGGAAATTCTTCAGATAGGGAGCTAGTATTTAAGGCACAAAAAAAGTGTTTAAGAGCAGTGTGCCAAAATAAAAGCTACTGATAGTTGTAGACCTCATTTTATTGAGCTAAAAATAATGACTTTTCCGTGTCTGTACGCATTTGAAGTAGCAATGTTTGTTAAAAAACACTTCAATGTATTTGAAACCCTGACTAGTAAACGTCACCGGGATATAATTCACGTGATGCCTCACAAAACTGCATTATACGCAACAACATTTAAAATTTTACACAATTTTTTTTAACTCGATTGTGGGTAAACTCGTCGCCACTGTTGTGTATGTAGGTACGTATGCAGGAACACAAGTGAAACCACTGACAGCTATTAGTACACTGTTTAATGATTGTGCTAGAGAGTGCGGGGACGCAGCCCACGCACACATACACCATGGTAACACATACATATATAACAACTTTAAGAGCTGAGAAGGATAATGTCGAATTTAAAAGAATTCTTACAGATTTTATGGTTAACAAGGCATACTATTCCATTGGTGAATTTATATCGGACGATTTAAAAAAATAATAATTGGGTTTTTGTTTGTGTGGGTCATATGTCCGATTTGTTTAAACTCAATTATGTATGTAATAGTTTTAATATTATGTATTTTAATTTTAGTAATAATTTAATGTATCTAAAATTTGTACGCCTTTTAGGTTAAACATAGCGATCCTGACATTAGAATAAGAACCTAATTATTGTACCTATGTTTTGCAAATATAATAATAAATAAAAATAATACCCTACCGCAGTATCTCTACGTTGACGTCGTGGTGGGGCTTGCGCGTCCCGATAAACCTTAGGTCATACCTAGGGTGAGGGGCCAGACAAAGAGAGATACAATCCGCAAGGCAGTTTTGTGGCGAACTGTTGGGCAGTAGCGACCCCACGAACCTAATCTCCCGGGAGAAATCTTGTTCCTCATCTCCGGCTTGCCTTTATTGGCTGGCCAGAATGAACACTGACGAGGAACAGAGCTCCCACCTCTTTCTTGCCTTAATCAGCCGGTCTGAGTAGAGATTTGCTAGAGCAAACGTGCTCGGGAGAAGGATGTATAATCCAGTAAGATGCTGGTAGGGATCTTGACCGCACTTCCGGGATTGTCCTGATAGCCGTGGTATACCTCTCCACTCCTCTAGCACCTCAGGCTATGTTGCCTCCTTGGCGCTACGTAACTTTGTGCTAGCGACCGTTTTCGGGGGCCCATTCATTGATTGTGCAAGTCACCCCCTGCCATTTAAAAGCCGTGTATATTGTTAGTGGTCAGGCAGGGGCCAATAGTTCTTCTATAATAAACGATTATCAGTCCACTAAACCACGCCAACCCATAGCGTTTCATCTTTTGTTTCCATATTCTGCAATAGTACTGCTCCAACCGGGGATTGCCCTTGGGAATACTTTCACAGTGCATACAGGAATAATCGCCGGTTGGTGCCCCATTACATTTGAAATTTCCAACGGGGCCTCTGCGAGTTGGTTTCGGCCCCCCGTACGCCTACCAAAGGACCGGGTCTCCAGGGACCCGAGACAGAAAACAATAATAATAATAAAAATAAAATAAATAAATCGTAGACTTAGTCTCTGTCATCTCTGACCTAGACTAGACTCAAGAAAAAAACCTTCTCAAATAAAAACATAATCTAAAAGAACTACTTCTACATCGTTCATGTGAACGTACCTTAAAAGGAAATTGACCCGAGTCCTCGTCGCTGCTCCGTGACACTACGTGCTCACCATTCTGATATTACAAGAATAGATCCACGAATATAATGGCTACGTCGAATAATTTCTGCTGTGATTGACTTGATAGATGAATACTGAAGTATTCTGTTTTGGGAATCTGGTGTAAATGGATTATTGTTGTAGGTGTTGTGAATGTTGGATATTTCTGGGTTACATGATGAGGTATGTTTCTTGGGAATATGACTGTGATTCTAAAACTAGTATTACAAGAATAGATCCTCGAACATAATGCCCTCCTCGACTTGCTTGATAAAAACTGAAGTATTCTGCTTTGGGAATCTGGTTTAAATGCATTATTGTTGTTGGTGTGAAGAAGTCCTAAAACATATTTTTTTCTCTAAAACTAGGAATTAAGAAACGATCTTCGAATATAGTGGCCACGTCGAATAATTTCTACTGTGATTTGCCTTGGTAGATGAAGACTGAAGTATTTTTGGTGGTTTTGAAAATGTAGTGAAAATGGATGAGGTGATGATTTTTAGAAGTTCCTCAATATGACTCGGTCTATGAAACTACTCATTCAATCAATCAATCAATTCGTTTATTTGTGATACATGAGTTACAAACAGGTGTTCATTACATAATTTTATACTCAATAATGTTGATTCCATGATCAGCCACTTAGGCATACAAATTATAAATTAAAACTATGACTGATTCTAGAATTATAATTATTTGAAATAGATTCAACTGGTAATAAATATAAATTCAACAAGAATAGACGCTCGAATATAATCACTGCTGGACATAGGCCTCTCCTAAGCGTCGCCACAACGGCTGTTCCTGCGCGTCTCGCCTCCATGAGCTACCCGCGATCTTTACCATGTTATCAGGCCACCATGTGGGAGGCCTTCCAACATTGCGTCTTGTACTCCAGGACTTTTCAGCCCCATCGACCATCCGTTCTGCGAACAATGTGTCCTGCCCACTGCCAGTTTAGTTTGGTGATCCTTCGGGCTATGTCAATAACCTTCGAACCTCAAATTTAATGGTCGCGACGAATAATTTCTATGATTAACTTAGTAGATAAAAAACTGAAGTATCCACCATCCATCCATTTTTGTTGATGTGAATGTTGGGTTATTTTGGGACACTTAAGAGTGCCTATTCTACTAACTTTTCAATTTCGTTCGCATTCGCGTATCTTAACCTGACAAGTATATATTTAAGTTGAGGCTTTTATAACAGATTGCGAATGAAATTCAGTTTCAATCTATCTAATCAAGTAACTATAACTCTAACTATTGTTAGTAAAAAACTTATCCTATGTTAGTGAATGGGAATGCGAACATTGCTTAAAAGTAAGTAGAAATTGGTATTATGTGGTGTTTTGAAAAGTCCCAAAACATAACTGTAAAACTTGAGTAAAAAACTTTGTAGTACTTTCTATATTGTAGACATTCACGATAATCTTCTTCTTCCAATATATAAAATTCTCGTGTCACAGTTTTCGTTGCCATACTCCTCCGAAACGGTTTGACCGATTTGGAGGCGAGCCGAGGCGGAGCTGTATGAGGGCTACAGAGCTGCAAAGACCGCTCTCCGCGATGCTGTCCTGCGGGCTAGGGATCTGGCCCGCGAGGAAATGCTGGCGACTCTCGACAGAGATCCGTGGGGGCGCCCTTACCTTATGGTGCGGAACAAGCTCCGCACCTGGGCCCCCCCGCTGACGCAGAGTCTCCGGCCTCAGCTCGTGGAGGGCGTGGTGAGCGCTCTGTTCCCTTCGCGAGGGGAACATCCTCCCCCGCCTATGGCTCCGCCGCCTGCGGTGACAGAAGAGGACCAACAGGACGACGACGACGACATCCCGGCTGTGACTGGGGTAGACCTGAGAGTGGCGGTACGAAGGCTCAAGGCCAAGAATACCGCCCCAGGGCCCGACGGCTTGCCTGGCAAAGCCTGGGCCTTGGCCTTGGAGGCTCTCGGGCCTCGACTGGAGGGGCTCTTTAGCGCATGCATGGAGAGGGGCCAGTTCCCGCTTCCTTGGAGGACCGGGAAGCTGGTTTTCATCCGGAAGCCTGGGCGCCCTGCGGACTCGCCGTCCGCATTCCGGCCCGTAGTGTTGCTCGACGAGGTGGGCAAGCTCTTCGAAAGAGTTATCGCGAACGGGGCCGGATCTTGCGGACAACCAGTTTGGTTTCCGCAAGGGGCGCTCTACGGTGGACGCCGTCATGCGCGTCAGAGCCCTCACGACGGGGGATGCGGTCTCCCGGGGTGGTGTTGTCTTGGCGGTGTCTCTCGACATCGCCTACGCCTTCAACACCATGCCCTGGAGCTGCATTGGGGAGGCACTCCGGTATCATCGGGTGCCGACCTACCTTCGTCGTGTGGTTGGGGACTACCTGTCCGACCGGGCACTAATCTACCCTAGTCACAGCGGTGAGTGGAACCGGCGAGAGATGTCGTGCGGTGTTCCACAGGGATCGGTTCTGGGGCCGCCCCTGTGGAACATCGGTTACGACTGGGTGCTGCGCGCCGACATCCCTAGCGGCGTCAGCGTGGTCTGTTACGCTGACGACACGCTGGTGCTGGCACAAGGGGGGTCGTATGCGGAGGCGGCCGACCTTATGACACGCGGGGTTGCGACAGTCGTAGAGAGGATCCGGCAATTGGGTCTCGAGGTGGCGCTGCATAAGTCCGAGGCCATGTGTTTTCATGGCCGAGGCAATGCGCCACCGTCGGGATCCTTGCTGACGGTAGGAGGGGTTTCCATCGGCGTCGAGTTGACGCTGAAGTACCTAGGGCTCGTCCTCGACAGCCGGTGGAACTTCGTGGAACACTTCCGACGTTTGGCACCCAAACTGGAGCGGGCCGGGGCTGCTTTCAGGCGGCTCCTGCCCAACCTGGGGGGACCAAACGCCTCCTGCCGGAGGCTCTACGCGGGGGTCGTGCGGTCCATGGCTCTCTACGGGGCCCCGGTGTGGGCGCGTTCTTTGCGGCAGCGTGCTGCCAATTATCTGAACGCGCCCCAAAAGGTGATGGCCCTAAGGATGGCCCGAGGGTACCGCACGATCTCGCGCGAAGCGGTGTGTCTCCTTGCCGGATTGCCGCCATGGGATCTGGAGGCGATAGTCCTCGCGCGCCTGCATGATTGGCGCGTGGAGGTACTACGCCGGGGGGAAACTCCGCTGACGCGGCAAATTGTCGCGCAGCGGACAGACCTCCGGCGCGATCTCATGGCATCATGGAGACGACGACTGTCGCAACCCAGTGCAGGGCACGCCACGATAGTGGCGATAAGTCCCCTCTTTGAGGAGTGGCTAGAGAGGCGCCACGGCGTCCTCACCTTCCGCCTGACGCAGGTCCTCACCGGACATGGATGTTTCGGGAGGTTCCTGCACCGAATCGGGCGGGAGGAAACGCCCGGGTGTCACCATTGCGTGGATCGACCGGAGGACACGGTTGAGCACACTGTGCAGGTGTGCCCCGCTTGGGCGGCGCACCGCCGTGTCCTCGAAACGGCGATCGGCGGCGACCTCTCGCGTCCGGCCCTGGTCCAAGCCATGGTCCGGAGCGAGACGGAATGGGACGCCGTTGCCTCGTTTTGCGAAGCAGTTATGCTAGCGAAGGAGGTGGCGGACAGGGAGAGGAGACCCTCTCGTCCCAGCCGCCGTGGTGGACGCCGCGGGCGTCAGGGGCCACCACCTGGTGACCTCCGGCCACCGTAGGCGTGGGCCTGTGGACGGCGAGCTATGGGTGGCTTGCCGTCCGTCCGTCTAGTGACGACAGGCCGTGTCGACGGCGCGTTAGTGTTCCACGCGCGCCTCAAAGAGAGTCAGCACACAGAGGGGCCCGAAAGGGCCGACGCCTGCCGGAGTCGCGGGATTATTCGCAAGAGACACCGTGGCTCCGGAACACAAAGGGCAATGAAGGAACATGGATGGGTTTTAGTCAGTAGAAGTCTGACACTCCCTCCCGCTACACCCAGAGCGGGAGGAGTCATTGGATGATTTCCCATCCCTAAAAAAAAAAAAGGCGAAGTTGCGCGGGTCAGCTAGTAAGTTATAAATTTAAGGCTGTGACTCAAGAACGGAAAAGACATGTGTAAACTTGAATCACACTAGTTTCACAATACACATGTACACACATAATATCCGATAAGCAATATACTGTGACAGCAGCATCGCGTAGCCACATATGTACCTACGAGATGTCAAGCTTACGTATATGATCTACACGTGGTAGGATACACGTGTAAGAGTTATATAACTTTACAACCAGAAGGAACGAGAGAGTGCTTGCCCTACGTAATTAATTTTACAAAATGTTTATTTCTGGGAAGTGGAAATTATATTTATTTTTTTCATACTCTTCCGCTGTACTTTTCTGATTAATTTTGTTGCGGGATCCAAGACACTTTAATCGTTTCTCCGGAAATCGTCGGGCTTCATTGGCTTGGCGATTTTCTGGTAATCGCCACTGTTGATTCTGGCTTTCAAAAATTGCAGTGGCTGGGAATGTGGGGCGGGATTGTCCCAAAAAATAAATATATATTTTTCCCTTTTTGTGGACCTACGTTGATTAATCTCATTTTATGATTCAAAAATAGGTGCATATTATGACGATTTTAGTTGTTTTTTTATGTATCCGGTTCCTTAATAAAGGGCGGGGAAAATAGCGCTATGTGTATGCAATTAGTATACTGCTGCTTTAGGGTGTTACTATTGCCATAAAACTCCCATACAAGTAAGGAACCCTTTAAGCGCAAGTCCGACTCGTAATTAGAATAATTTATAGGAGAACATCAAACTGGTGAGTATAACTTCTTGTAGAAAAATCAAAGAAGGAGATATACAGGTGATTTATCATAAAGTGCCCTATACAAAACATAAGCATTTCAACAACTTTGTTTGGTGACACGTTTTTTTTGTACTTTTGATAGGCACGCGCTTGACCACTATCTCACCTGATGTTAAGCGATGATGCGGTCTAAGATGGAGCACGCTTGCCAAGGCGTAACCTATTCGCTTTCGACTAAAACACTCCCAGGTTGTATCTATCACAAATCACATCTTTCATATTTACTCTTTTGATTAATGTTTAATAACGTCATTATCCTGTCATTACATATGGTAGGTGCCAGATAAACTTGCTGTAAATTACATTGACTTTTCTAATATACCTTCTTAGATACCCGAAAAATAAATTATGAACCATTTTGCATTATTAAAGAACGTAAAGCGCGCGATCGCGATAGAAGTCGATTCAAGACAGCTTGATGTTTTAATTTCTGAGAAAGTCATAAATGCATGTGGGTCAGTGACCGTTATTCCATATTAATCTGGCGCCTACCATATCATTAACTATTTGGAGTTGTACTGTAAACAACAATACAAAATAGCTCACCAAAAACATAACTCCCCGTCGAACGCCATCAGAAACCAAAACGAAAGTACAACTACTTATACCAAAAATCTACATACAAAGAAAAGAAAAGCAAACGGACTCAAAAAAATATACTTTCCCTTACTAAGTTATATTGGAAGAAACTCGAAAACTTATAAAATATGGGTGAAGTTGGTGATACGGCCGCTGAAGGTGTAATGTATTGCGGAAACCAGAAATGGCAAAGAAAGGGGAATATATTATAAACTGTTGGGATGTGTATCCATGTTGGGAAGCTCTTAGCAGATGTTGATAAGGTTTGTGAGAATAGCTGTAGAAATGAACAACATAGAGTATGAGATAAATTGATTGATCTAGTGGTACTGATTTTAAGTAGAAACTAGATGCACCGGCCAATTTTTCTTTCTTAAATTGATTAAACACATACAAAACGATCCGCTGCGTCTGTTTGTCTGTCTGTTTGCGATAAACTCAAAAACTACTGCACCGATTTTTATGCTGTTTTCATCAATGGATAGTGTAGTTCTTGAGAAAGTTTTAAGTATATGATTCATTATTTATCGAATAAGTGTGAGTAGTACCTTATTCACTCGCTAGATGCTGACGTTTTTAGACCTCTTATTCCACATTTTTGACACAGATTTTCTTTTAGGTAAGTACTTTAAATCAAGGATGAACTTACCTTTCCCTTTTCCTTTTTTTCCCCTTCTGGTTAATAAGAACAATAACAGCATCTGAAATCTCATTACGTCAGCATAACTATACCGCTCAATATCGTTCCAGATTTACCGTCCATTTAATCATAACAGGTCTTATTTCTTCCCAATAATTGTCGCATCAGCATTTCTGTCTTTATTATCCAGTTTCGCCGAGTAAACATTTTCCGTACCTTAAAAGAACAAAGGAAATACCATGTGATATGGTCCATTTGTGTTTCGGCTATCTTCGTCACAGATCGGCAATTGTCCCGAAAGCCTCCGGGGACTGGTTGGCTGAATCGTGGCAAATGCAAGAATTGTTCCGATAATGGGCCCTATAAATTGTGACCTCTATCAGCGGTGTTTTGTTCAATGTCATTTTTGGAATGTTTAACATGTGTGCTGGTAACGGGTTAGGGGTAATTGAATGAAAAAAGGTGGTGTAAAAAGGGTGGATTTATTTATTGTAGCGCTGTTATAACCAAGGTTTTCTTACAGTCGAAAGCAATACATTGGAACATCCTAATTCGGAAGCATTGGAAGGCCTCCCACAAGGTGAACCAATGTGCTGGTGAGGGTCGCGGGTAGCCGATAGATACAAGACGCACAGGACTGGTTGTTGTGACGATACTTGGGGGAGGCCTTTGTCCAGCAATGGAAGTGTTTCAGCTGAAACTATTTTTTATTATTTGCGTTTGAGCAGCTAAAGTCAACGCGCGAGGGAAGCTGCGGGCTTCAGCTCACAAAGAAAACATTATTTTTAAACACAAATATGATATTAATCATATTTACTAATGGTTTCTTACAACAACACATAAAACACTATCTTAACAATTTATGTACAAGTGTTTCTCAAATTTCCAAAATAACACTAAAGTATAAGTTTCTAGTACGTAGCTCAAAATACGTATAATTACTTGCGAAGAAGCCTGGCAGATGGTGCCCCAAAGTTTCTCATGCAGCTCGTGGTTTCTAAAGGAAAAAGTTTGGTGTTCGGATGAGACATGGCATAATGAGTTCAACTATTTTTGTGAGGGGCTAACTTTTTGACCAAAAATTTCAGTGATTTGTTTGTTTCTCTGTATGGTGATGATTTTTATGTGATTGAAACTAAAAATATATGATGATTGCGGTTGAAGATCTCAATTCTCATTATACGTAATTTTTGTTTGTTTTTCTTTGAATATGTGGTAATGAAAGAATTACTGTAAATAGCCAATTTTTGTTTTCAGTTTTTGGTCTGCCTATACACAAATCGGTCGAGAAGACATTGACAAAATAGCATTTTATCAGCGTTAATAATTGTGAAAAAAAAGACAGCATGGGAATCGAAAATCATGAGTTTTTTCCCACATATTTTTGTTTTTCTTATTACTGTTGGAATTCCATATTATTAAGAGAAAACCAAGTATCAATTTTGATCACTAGAACCCAGTTATCTGAAACGAAAATTAAAACACGCTTGCTGGCTAAGGGCGGGTTGTTTCAACTACACTTAACGCACGCGTAAACGTTAAAAATGGTGCTAACTATCGTCAAATCAAAAAATTGGGTTGTTTCACAAAATGTCAGCGTTAACGCACGTAAAATATAACGTTTACGTTAACAGATGGTCTGAGCACTGGTTAACTTTAGTTGCGTCAAATAGAACAATATTGTGAAATGTCTTTTAATTCCTCAATACCAGTTCTTCTGATGACACAAATAAGTGGTGGAATGCAAAAAAAGCTATTTAGGTAGGACCCGTGTCAATAACTTAGCTATTGGGATGAGCAGGAATTTATACCAGAATGTTTTGAAACAACGCTTCTAATTTAACGAACGTCAAACATCGTCCGTAATCGTAACTTTTTGACGTACGTATGTTACGTTAACCAACTGTTTGATACAACCCGCCCTAAGTAATCTGTTTGCAAATATCCGAAAGCTGTCTATTCACCGTTTATAGTGGGCATGTCAGGACAGGTAGTGTGTTCATAGCAAGCTTCTGTTTTTTAAACAAAACGGTGACAAATCAGGAAGTCGCGCGGATGCAATGCGTGTGTGAAAAGGCGGTCGGTTTTCTTTTTTTATGGATTCTTCCAACTTTTATTGTGAGGGCTGTCTTTTTAGACTGCATAATATTAGTCAATGTCATCGAAAATATAGTTTTGTTTATAATAGTGCTGTTTTAGTGCATCACATGTTATACACAGTTTGTTTTTATTACCTCATGAATTTTATCTCTTTTTGCAGAAGAGATAAAATTCGTATAATAATTCGGTACGTAAGTACAAAGCGTGGTGGGGGTTAGTTTGAACAGATTTTTTTTTTTTTTTTTTATGGCAGCACCTGGTTATATACCGAGTGTTGTTATGTGCACTGTCCTTTAAAACGGTTGTGGGCATTATTAGTCGATTTAATTTTTTAATACAATTTATATTTTCAACTAGCTGTCCCCCGCGGCTTTTTAGGGTTCCGTAGCCTCGTCGGAGGTTCCCGGCCCTCCCCCAACGGGGGGGGCGTGAAGGGCCCGCTGTGAAGGCGGGCGGTCGTCGGAGGTGGACTGGACGTAAAGGCTACGCCGATCTCCCAGTCCACCCCCACTAAGACGCTGCGGGAATTTCATGCTGGGTTGTTTTAGTGGGTATACCGGGCTTGCCCGGGGAGTCCCACATACCCCTCCCACTCCCCCGAGTGAGAGGGTATGCGTAACGCATTTTTTCCCAGCCGAAACAAAAAAAAAAAAAAAAAAGGGTTCCGTAGCCAAATGGCAAAAACGGAACCCTTATAGATTCATCATGTCTGTCTGTCCGTCCGTCCGTATGTTACAGTCACTTTTCTCCGAAACCTTAAGAGTATGTATTCCGTCCACTAGCGCCGCCAATCGTTTTTTATTAATTGTGGTAAATTTAAGACACGTAGATAAAAAAACGCTCTGTAGTGTACTGAAGAAATGTATCTATTATTTTTTGACAGCTATTTTTAATACATAACTCATGGTTAAATAGCCAAAAAAAAATACAAGCAAACAAAAATATCGACTTTGGCAATTATTTATGTTCTAAAGTACAAAACATAACTCTCAAAACATAATTAATACATTTCTTCAGTACACTACAGAGCGGTTTTTTATCTACGTGTCTTATATTTACCACAAATAATAAAAAACGATTGGCAGCGCTAGTGGACGGAATACACGCTCTTAAGAGCTATGCTGTTGAAATTTGGCAAGTAGATGTATTTCGTGACCCGCATAAAGATTTTAACACAAAAATAGATAAATAAACTATAAATTTTGGGGGTCCCCATACATAGGACTGAAACTCAAAACATTTTTTTTCATCGTACCCATACGTTTGGGGTATCTATGGATAGGTCTTCAAAAATGATATTGAGGTTTCTAAGATAATTTTTTTCTAAACTGAATAGTTTGCGCGACAGACACTTCCAAAGTGGTAAAATGTATGTCCCCCCCCCCCTTAACTTCTAAAATAAGAGAATGATAAAACTTAAAAAAATATTATGATGTACATTATCATGTAAACTACCAGAGAAAATTGGTTTGAACGAGATCTATTAAGTAGTTTTTTTTTAATACGTCATAAATCGTAAATCGCAACTTCTGCTTACGGAACCCTCAGTGCGCGAGTACGACTCGCACTTGGCCGGTTTTTTTGCTTTTAAACCTTCCCTGTATTCTGACGAACTAAAAAAAAAGAATTACCGAAATCGGCCCAGCCATTCTCGAGTTTTAGCGAGACTAACGAACAGCAATTCATTTTTATATACATAGATAGATAGATAGATAATTATAACTTGAGCCAAAAAACATATCTTACTATAAGTGTTTCTAGCATTTAATCTCTTTGCAGAAATATTTCTTTATTTCTTTAGGCCCTAACAATATAATCAGAAAAATCATATTTAAACTTGCGATGTTAATGAGAGATTTAATATATACTTCCTAGGCAACTCTTTCTCTACCAACTGAATTTCTAAAGATTTTCGTATTTTGTTATTCAACAGTATAATTTTATTCACAAACCGTCATAACCAAGTATTACATTATTATACAATGCGGTTCAGACGGAAATACTGGAACATTACCAGGTTACATGAAACACGGATTTATTCAAAATGGCTTCATTACCACACCACGGGGATTATAAGGTTTCAAAACTAAGCATTATGACTACAATCGGTATACGATCCAAGTGATCCACTACCCAAAACAGAAAACTACAAAACTAAACTCCAAACACCATTCAATGCGGCGTTTCCTTAACATGTAAAGAAGACGTGTCATTTAAAAAAGGCAATGGAACGAAAAATTCAATTTTAAGTTTCGAACGTCCGTCTCGAGGTGGAAGCTCAAGCATTTGTTTCTAGACTGTTTATTTTTAAGCTATTACATAAGATTTATAACCAGTAGTACCATTATCTTTGCCGAAACAACGAAGTTCGGTATTGTAAAAGAGTGTTACAAAAGCACTGGCCATTTGTTCGGCGAGATCCTAGCCACTAATACTGCTTGAATGTTGACTGGATTTTTCGCTTAAACTTAAAAATAAATAACGTTCTAAGTTTAAAGTTCAGCTTCGAGGTACATGTTGACTTTTATAAATTATTTTTATTCTAGGAGTTCCTTCCGGTAGTTTTGAATAATAAGTTTTTTTTATTTGTCTTGAAACTGTCACTGTTTTGGTTTGCTTTTTGTCTTGAATGCTGCTAAGACGTAAGTTTCTACAAAGTCCCAGTCCATTCCCGACATATTTTTTTATATGTTATGAGTTTTTTCTTGACTCTAGTCTTCGTCAGAGATGGCAGAGACTAAGAACAACACTCACACACACACACACACACACACACACAAAGCGGCTCACACAAGCACACACATTGCATCCACACACAAGTGAGGTACACGCTATATTATTAGCTCTGACTGGTAACCAGAGGCCCGAAATATTGTTAGCCCCACTAGGAACAAGGTTAGATGCTAGTGATTGATTTAATCTACAAATTCATTAAGTCGATATCGTTCTTGTTCTCAACAGTGTCATTCCCGCCTAATACTGACAGAACCGAAGTCGGAAGTTTTGAAAGTTTTCTGTTTTGACGAACTTTGCCTATGTAGCATCGAAGTTGTATCGTATTGCATCTACCACGTACTTAAAATGTATTTAAAAAAAAGATTTCCAAATCCGATTCTACAAATCGAAATTCCAACAAAGCTTTGTAAAATACCATCACAAAGAAGCATCAACAAAAAAGAATACATCGCCAGCATTTCAGCCAGCATACATTCAATTGAACCTTCCTGAACCAGGCATTAACGAAACAGTGTCCTGATGTACCTTTGAACAAAGGATTTAATTCTCAACCCTCTGTCCTAGGTACACTGTCTAATTACGAGACTGTCGCCCGCACTCGGCTTTTAACCTAAACTTTTGCTTTTGCACTAACACCCAGCCCAGCTGTGGTGCTGTGCCGACTAAATTTAAAACCAAAAGCATACACCCCTCCCTCTCTTATGCATACAGGTGGAAAAGGATAGGACGTGCGGTAAGAATCGGTACGAAGTGCAGGGAAACACTGAAACAGTTTAAATTGAAAATGCTACCCGGTGCACCAGTGGACATGATTGGTTTGTTACGCAAATTGTTTTTGTTTATTCGTTTCTAAATATTTGTTTGAAATACCAGGTGCTTCCATTTTATTATTTTGTCTTTGGAATGCTTTTTAGGGTTCCGTACCTGGAAGGTAACAAACGGAACCCTATTAGTAAGCCTCCACTGTCTGTCCGTCCGTCCGTCTGTTTGTCAGCGGGCTGTATCTCAAAAACAGTAATAGTTACACAGGTGTAGTTTTCACAGAGCGTGCTATTCTAATGCCGCATAGACAATATAAATTTAAACATAAAGGCAAGAAAATAATTTTGTTAGGTTTATGTTACAGAACCCTGTATTATGTGAGAGTCCGACTAGCACGTGGCCGGTTTTAATATTTAAACTTTTCAATGAGATACTTTTCTCGTATTTATAGACGCTTAATATACGCTGGTTGTGTCTGAGTTACGGGTTCTTGCGGGGTTAGTCATACTTCTAACAGCACCAAAAAAATTAATCAAAAGAACCAAAAATAATAATGAAGGTATTTTCTCACGTTTACGATGAGAAAGCAAAAACAATACAATTTTTTACCAACCAGTGATCAAATTAATTTTCTTCTTCATCACATTCTTTTATAATTTGAACGTGAAAAAATCTTCTCATAAAATTCATATTTCAAGCTCACTTTCAAGTCAGCGCATAAAAAAGCTCTGTACAATAATTTTAACTTTACATAAGTAAAAAGAGGCAACTTGTTAACATTGGAGAGGCAGAAGTTCCATACATGTTGGCTAGCAGTACTAATTAGCAAACTTACTATCTGGGTCAGAGTGGACAAAGCAAATGAGTTTTAAGGAGTAACTTTTTAATGTATTTTTTTTTTCGCTTCACTAGTGACGGAACTTTGTAACAGAATGGCATATTCGCATTATGAATAATTATTATGGTGAACTCGTATGGAACAACACTATAGGACGAACTTTTTTTTAATTTCTTTTTTTATTTAAACAGCGTTTTTTGCTGCAGATAAAAGTGTTGTAATAGTAAAAGTATTACAGATGCTTTCCGTGGAACGTAATAATGAAATGTGACCTTTTGAAAACCTTAGGGAAATCAACCTTGCGCTGTATAATGTTACATCGGCGTTGACATCTGACATTCTTGATGAAGATCTGCTCGTTGGACATTTGCAAGAGATATTCGAAACAAAATACTAAGTAATTCCTATTATTTTTTTAGTTTATTTTATTTTATTTTATTTTATTATGTTTGGAAAATTTACAGAGCTAATTACAAGGCATGCTTACTTATTCTAAAACAATGAAGGCCAATTGACACGTTTTCACTTATAGAACAAACAGTTTTTTACTCCACAGATCTGTTTCTTTGGTCGTTAACTTCTGCCAACGCATCATTTATTTTTGTTTAATTATATTATGATTGTTATTTATTTTATGTTGATTTGATGTGATATGATGTGTGTATCATGGATTTTTATTGTTCGAATTAAAAGTTTTTGATTGATTTGAAAATTCTTTTTTTAATGCGATCACATGGCAACAAAAATGGTAGTGGCAATAAACATGAGACACAACACTAGTATAGTAGAATAGAAACAACACTAATAATAATAACTACATACAGTTAGAAACCAGGCCAGCAAAACCCGTTGTACAATTTCTTTGTTTCCATATCCTGCAATAGCTCTATACCAACCGGGGATTATCCTTGGTTGTACTAAGGCTGTTTGTGTATGTAACTTTGTATGTTTGTAACGCACCCACGATACAGGAGAAATTCCCAGTAGCAAAGTTAAAAAAAATAAAATGTGCATGGATTATTGCTGGTTGGTTACTAAAGCTCCGAATAAAAAATATCATACATCAAAATTTTCCTATCACACGATGAAAATGTAGCAGTATTTTTTAATTTTTTTTCAGGATGGGAAATCATCAAGTGACTTCTCGACTCTAGGTAGAGTAGAAAGGAGGGTCAGACTTTTACTGACCATTACCCCTACCCGTGTACCTCCTAATACTCTTTGCGTTCCAGGGCCGCGGTGACTCTTTCGAACAAATTCCGCAACCGTGTAGAAATGTAGCCTACACCTAATAACACAACACTGTTTGTGTCGTAAAATCTGCCAAAATAAACTGTGAAGTATTTTACTATACTTCACAGTTTGTAGAAACAAAGAAAGTATTTTGACACCTATATCTCAACGAATCTCATTAAACATTTGACTTATAGTTCGGAAATTCTATTTTCAGCCTAGATAGCTCGCTATTTCAAACAAAATTGCTTTCTCTGATTCCTCTCTCCTCTTTGAAAGGTCTACTTAAACGCTGTTTGCATAATTGTTTTATTTGCTTTTGTCTCAGATTTGTACTGGAATTGGAACAAACTGTTACTACTGAAACAAAGGTAACTCAGTGGAGAGTGGAAGTTCGTCAAGTAAATGAAAAAGTACAACTGGGTTGTTAAGAGCTGTATGTATCTTAGTAGATGTACTAGTTTTGTGTTGTTTTGTTGACGCAAACTCTTTGAGTTTTGTGTTTGTTTAAACTATGTTGACATATTTTGTGTGTGTGTGGTGAAACATTCTATGACACTGTAACTCATTCAATTGATAGGATGTATTGTGGCTTTAACGAGTGTTGAAGGGTTTCGAAGGGGGGAGGGGTAGTAATAGGTATCTAAATCATCAGTAAAACTATTGTTTTACCAAACAATAACATTTTCACCCCAATAAGAAGCTGGGTGTCATGGCTGGGTGTACAAAACGACCCACAATATTAAGCATATTTAGTGGGACTACATTACTAAAGGTACATTTCGAGACACGCTGGCTAATTGATTAAACTAATCATAACTCATCCAATGCAATGTTCAAGAAAAATTTATTGGTATCGTAATTGAAGTACCGAATGTTTACTGACATAAATAAGACATTAGATTCACAATATACTTATGAAAATGGCTTGTGTTTAAATGCCTTACAGAAGTACTCCTATTTTAGTGCCGATAAATTCAAAATACCTCCTATAATGGATATGGCTCACCAAATTATGTTATTTGAAGTATTGCAATTAGTCAAAAATTTATTAATTATTATGTTTATAAAAAACTCGACAATAGAGTTCTACTGCGCGGGACTCCTGTTTTTGTCTATTTATTATAATTGTGTGGTTTAAAAGAACCTAACTTGAATGGTATGACGGGAGCTAAGTTCGCTTGCTTCGCTCACACACTGTAGCTTACGGCAACATTCGAACCTAACCTATCTGTGCCGGGGTGCACACAATAATATATTTTGGATTCAGATTCGATTACCCTAAAACCAATTAGAACCACGATTTTTGGTGCTACTGTTGCTGTTTCAGAAAAACAATATTTGATGAGCATTTATCAATTATGTAAGCAAAAAGAATTGACACGTTAATATGTTTTACTTGGTACCTAGTATTACAGTCTAAAAATATTATTTTGATTGTTCGTGGATTGTTCTCTGTAAATGTAGCTTTTGTCCCGCTAAATAGGCTAAATCGAATACTGGGTAACGTAAAGAATTTAATCGAGAGACTGCAACGGGACCCATGTTCTAAAACAACTTCGTAAGGTAAACCAATGAAGGAGTATTTTAAATTCGTCTTTTCTTGGTTATAAAAGTAATCATGGCCAGCTTTAAGTGCTGGTCCTAAAACTGTGCATTTTATATTTCACTTTATTTTATGAACACAACGGGATTTTTCTGTCTGTGCACACATAAAAACGGGAAGTTTACTTTTGTGGTGAACGATGTCGGGGTTCAAAGGTTTACGTATTTTTCTTCGTGATACGTCCAAATAAGGTAAAAATATATTTTTTTAATTAAATTTACTTGCTCAAGCTACTTTAAAAAGTCGCAAAATTAATAAATCTACCTAACTTTTAAATCCTTAAAACACACAAGTTTAGTCAAATTCGACGCTGCCTTGCTGTTTCGCGGACAAACTCAAATTAAACAAGTAAAAAAAAGCAGTAACACTTTTAATAATTACTATATCAAACGCAATTCTAGTGTCGTTGTTGGCTATTATTATTTGCTTGACCAAACTTACCAGTTGACACGCGTTTGACTTAGTGATTAATTTTCGTTCCAGAAATTTTGACAGGAATCAGATTCAGATAAAATTTATTTTAAAAAACATGTGTAGATAATATACATGGACAATCATCTGATACAGGCTTGATAGGTGCTACATATTCTTTGTCTCAACATGTTTTACCATGGCTGGTGTACAAATTAGCATCACAATAAGATACAAACTAAAAATAGAAAAATATATACAATTAACATTAAATTAAAAAGTTTGGTAAATAGTCACAATTAATCGTCAAAATAAATTTAGTCATTACAACAAGCAATTTTAAATTCAAAATTTATGTAAATAGTCAAATTAAATTTAGTCGTTGCAGCAATTAGTCATTTAAAAAGTTCTTGGTAAATTTTTAAATCTTTAAAAATCAAAATTTACAACAAAAACATTCCCTACTTACATACCTTCTTACCTCACTAAAACCAATCCACAAAATATTCAATAAAATCTAATACCAATCACATGTACCACTCAATCGATTACTAAATGTATTAGAATATTCAATAGACCGCACAATGGCACCGTTCCAATGCTACTGATAACTCAGTTGTTCCTAATCTGTAAACCAGAACACGATTTTCTCATCACAACCTATAGATAAACCTTGGGATAGAATAATCTGGTTGTGGTGGCAGCTTATAGTTAGTTCCTGTTTGAATGGTGCGCTCCGATTGGCTCTCAGATTAATTTATTTATTGTGAATTGACTTCATTTTCTCTCATTTTGCTGCGGAAATGTTCGTTAAAGTTACTTATCTTCCTGCCCGTAACGGGTCAGCGTAACACGTTTTGTTCTTCCATTCTGTCTTGTCAGTTGTCACGCTATTTTATTTTATTTTAATAAGTACAGTGACAGACTACAAACTAAGACAATTCAACACAGCTATGACAATATACAGTACATAAATCTGGATTCCAATTATTACTTTACAGAGCGTTCAATATCTAATGTGCTTAATTAGTAACAGAAGATTTCATAATATGGAAAAGTTACTCAATTATGGTGTTGTAGTCACAATTTATACAAAGAATTTCTAAATTCGTTAAAACTGTTAAAAACAAGTCTAACTTAGAACATATTCCATTATGTTGACTGCACATTCTGGACAGCGGATTGTTTTCCGAAAAATTATTGTAACTAGCAGGAATCTATACTTTATATTATAAAGCAGAAGAGTTTGTTTGGTTGAACGCGCTAATCTCAGGAAGTACTGGTCCGATTTGAAAAATTATTTCAGTGTTAGATAGCCCATTTATAGAGGAAGGCTATAGGCTATCTATCATCACTCTAAGACAAAAAAAAGCGGGGCATTCATGGAAAATGTGACGCAGACTAAGTTGCGTGGGTCAGCTAGTAAATAATAATGGAGTGCGCACAGATCGAGTTGGTATTTTAAAGTTTATCTGGTCAAGTAATTGAACGTCTATGGATCGTCCACGTCTCCGATTTCTTTCATTGCACTCCTCACACAACTCATCAATCTTTTCTTTGTTCTCCCTCTTCTTCTCCATCCATACACATATTTTATTGTCATAACCCTGTTAGTTACATGCATCGTATAGTTAATGGTTACACGTCTCACAAATAGGAAAACAAATTTCCTTAAATACAATGCCACTAAAACTACGTCTAAAAACAGCCCTGTACGTATGGCTTGTTCTTTTGGTGATTCTTCATGAAAACTTCAGTACCTACACAAAAATAATTTAGCTTATGACGCAAAAAAATATATGAGCAAAATCTTGTAATACAATTTTGCTCTTACGAAACACGATGATTAATGTTACATAGCAAAGAGTTCAACACGCTCTAAAAAGGTTAGAAACCGTAGGTATACGAAAGTGTTAAGACCCTTTGGGATTCTTAGTACAAAAAAGAAAAAACAGTGCCTTATGGAGCTATTATTCTTTCAGTCTGTCAGTCGCTTTTCTCTTTATATCCCCGAAGGTAAGAAGCTAAAGTTTTCGAATAAAAAAACGCAGTATAACGTAAGGAATGTGTACACTGCACGTGTTCATGAAACGTTAATGCTTTAGAAAAAAAGGTTTAACTTTTGACTAGACAGGCACTTGGGAAGAGTTTCATTCAAAATTATTTGTAGGTGTGGTTTTAAACAATTTTCTTGAATTTAAAAGGTGTTTTTCTTAAATGCGCAACATATTTTATCACAAATATTTTCTAGGTTGAATGTGAAAGAATAAAGAATAATTTAATTAATATCAACATTTGGCTGCTTGGATAAACAAAATAAAAAAGTAAATAGTTTTTAAGAAATGGGCTATAAGGGTGCTTGCCAAAAATTTCTGTACCTCGCAAGGTACAGAAATTTTATGCAATTCCTTTGGTCAAAATTTCTCCGCTCCGCTGCCTCGCTCCGCTGTCACTGACATATTGACTGTCATGATTGATTAATATTTCTTTTTTCTCCGCTCAGCTCTAATACTACTTGATCATTCTGTTATAAGCACAATAAGTAAAAATAAATATACCAGAAACAACACAGATAATATCAAGTGGCCCAAAATGGAGTACACCACCTGAATTCGTATCGCAAGTAAGGAGTTTGACAGTTGAGCATAAATGTTGAACAGTTGGTAACTGTTCAGTTCTGAACAAAAACCTAACGAATTAGTTAAGGAAATTATTAACAACTGACTTTAACTGAATTTAAGTAATAGACAATTTTTTATAGTGTTGTAGTTGGATAATGAAGTACCTACCTAAATTTTTAATCAAATGAAATGTTACCCAATGTGTATGGTGGAATTACTAATTCGAATGAATGAAAGAATGAAAAACATTTTTAACGAAATAATATAACAGACTTCCAAAAAAACACTTAAAAATAGAATGATCTTATTTTTCGGATGTCGGTGTTAAAAATCAAAGATACAAACACAACAAAATGCTCATAAAATAAAAAGTACTGACCCAAACTGAATAAAATTTTAACTGGACCAAATGACAAGTATGCCGCATCGAATTAAATTAAGAATCACAGAAATCGGATCAGAAACCTCAAAGTATTCGGTGTACATACATAAAACAAAAAAAATACCCGTCGAATTGAAAACCTCCTCCATTTTTGGTAGTGGGTTAAAAAGAAAATTTACGTTTCGTTCACTGAAAGTCAACGCATAGCCGAATCAAAGGTGAGGAAGCAAAAAACAATATACCAGTCAGTGTTCCTTATTGACGGCAGAATGTGTTTTTCATAATCATTCCTTGTGAATTCAATCGTATCCCGGGCTCCTGACTCTGATAGCGGTAGGTACTGGGGGTTTTAGTCGGTAGGAGTCCAACGGAACACTCCATTCTCCCCAGACGGAGAGGATTCATTGTAAGTATACTTCTCCACAAAAGTAGACCAAGCCCAATACCTTAGAAAAAATAAAAATGGTACACAACTTTAAAAGAAAGTTCGTAATTTTTGACAATGAGAAACCAAATTCACACCTGGCTTGTAGTCCAAACATGCAATACGCATTGCAACGACTGTGTAGGAGTTTTGTTAATATCTTGTTCTAGAGTATTATAAACACATTTCCTCCTCAGTTAAACCTTTCTAATGCAATTCAAACGACCCCTTTTAAATTCTTATTACCTACTCTCTGTACTGTTTTACTCAGAGTAATAAAGCTATTCACAGTACTATGTTAGTCTTGTGTTAGGTAGACGTAAACACTATGCTAGCCAGACATTGCGATGTTTCGTCGCGTGACTTTTAAAAGACAGTCATTTGTTAGGTCGTGAACTTTTACAGTATTTGTTGTCTTTACAGCTCATTTTCAGCTTTTGAATTAGAAAAAATGTAGTGGCATCTTATAGTGCCATTCACGAACTACAAAAATAGACCTGAAGTGCGATTTGATTCAAGCTGAACTTCGGTCGCGTCAGGCTCAGCAGTCTCTGATTTTCACATTTCTACGAGAGTGAAATGACACATGACAATAAGCCTGAAATAAAGTGTTAACTTGAAAACCGACACAATTTCGTAATCCCATTGAAATTTTACCATTTCCTTTTAGGTAAACCGTTAACCAGAAGGACTTAATTCAAGTCACAGAAGACAGACCATTTTTACTTTCAGTGTCACCACGCTATTTCTAGATTTAGCCCTTTTCTGTGGCCTAGAAAGTACTACAAACACAAACAAGCTACTTAAAGCACTATTTATTTAAAGACACGTAACTCAGGCGACATTGTATATTGAAGTCACATACTTAACAACTGTAGTTAGTGAGGCTTAAACCGAGATTAACAGTTCCTCGGATTGCGAACAAACTGCGTTGCAGTTCTGGAGTTTAATTTACAACTTCATACATATGTTGCTCTGTACCGAGTTACTTGTTTGTATGTTGTAATAATGGGGCAATGTAAATGTTTACTTGCAATAATTACGGCACCGAAGTTCATAATTTTATTGTTTACTCTTCGGGTAATTTGGTTTTGGAATGGTAAGTTTCGTATTTTATCTTTTTTATTTGCATAGACAGTAGTGATTTTCTTTTAATAAATTTATTGTATTTTTCCTAATTCTGTTTCATGTTAAATTACTAACTAAAACGAGTACTTTTTAGCCCCGCATCGTGTTTATTTTTCAAAGTCTACATAAATGTCTCTTCGCCACTTAAGACAATCTAATGATACATCATTTCTGAAAATCTCCTTGCCGTTAAGGCTACCGAGTACAATTTAAAGAAATAGACATGCAAGCATACAAATTATTAAATACTCTCAAAAAGCATATCCTTCCTTCTAAGGTAGGTCAGGTAAAAAGTGGAACAAATATTTTTCAGTTATTTTAAACTTTCATCGTCACTAACATAAGAATATTTAATATCAGGCTTGCTACCATGTACCTTTTTATTTGCAACAGTGCCGAAATATCGGAAACTCGCAAATAAAAAGGTACGTGGTTGCAATCCCGATACTACCTATTCAAATATTTTTTGCTAAGACAACAAACAGACTCACAAGAAACAAACAGAAAGGTACTTACCGCCTTCCTAACAAATACTGATTCCAAGTCTACATGCATAATGGCACCACATAACTGAACAGAATCCTAGGATATGTCTAGCATGTACATATTTACCATGTCAGTCTTGTGTGCCTCTTAGCTCATGTTTACTAACAAAACATCCTTCAGCCATCCGTTAACACAACCACCACTTAAATATTTCAAGACTTGAAAGACAGTGCAAGCGAGAGAGAGAGAAAGCGAAAACATAGCTTAATAAATACAAGGGGGAAAAAAGGACAGATATAATCTTATGACTACCGTGATTGATGCTATCATTTTTTACGAAGAACATAAAATGTATCAGGTGCTTCAATAGGGATCGTATTGGGCTGTTCAAAGATACGTGAGGTCGGAAACGCATCAAAAACTGCTTACCGGGCCTGTGTTATGGGTATTCTGCCCTTTTCATTTATAAACTAGTGCAGGTTTTTGTTTACCTTGAAATTCAGGGTTTGAAATAAGAAAAACATTGTGAGAATTGTTTCTATTTTTAAAAAGATACGTGTATCAGGATTCTTACTGGCGCATTCTGTCACAATCTCATGATATTTATTGAGTCCAAAAATTGTAGGTAATTGAAACTTGCAGTTAATACGTTCTGTAGTCTATGTCCCACGATGATTAACAAAGAAGAGAGGGATGCGAGCCCAAAGTCGTCGCTTGGTATTCTACTTAATCTACTTAACATCCGCTGAAGTTAGACCAAAAGTATAAAAAACAAATTAGACACACACAAAACGATTTGGGAACACGTTCATAGTGCGTACAGCTAATGATTCGAGTAATTGCCTGAGTCTGTGTTTCCTGATAGCTACAATCAAGTCTTTAAGACAAGAGTGAATAGGTTACTTCTAGGCAAACGTGCTCCATCTTAGACCGCATCATAGCTTACCATCAGGTGAGATAGTAGTCAAACGCGTCCCTATCAATAGTACACAAATTAAGGCGGGGTTGCAGTACTTTCAGCAGATTTTTGAACGTCTGAAAATTTTATTAATTATGAGTTTTTTACTAAATAAAAATCATTACATAAAAAGGACATTGCTCATCGCCCATACATCGTTCGCCTAAGAACCAACAGAGACGTGAATTTACTATCTGTGTTTCAAATAATGCATTTGTTCGACTAAAACTAAATTAAAATCACGGACACTTGCCAGAATTGTAAAATATCTAAAATGATTTCGGATTTTGAGGTTATAAAACTGGTATGTTTTATAACCTCAAAATCCGAAATCATTTTAGATATTTTTTTTATTTCGGATTTTGAGGTTATAAAACATACCAAACAATAGAAACATACCAAATGGACTAAGATCCCAGAGCTGCCAGACTTTTTATCTCACCAAAAAATGTATAGAGTAGTGTTACTATGTTCTTCTAACATACGAAAGCGTGGTAAGTTAGGTCGACGGCCGATTCCCTGGTATCAGGTGCCAAATACATTAGGTACATCAAAGTGTCAACTGTCATTTCATCGACTGTCAGTGTCAATAGTGTTCGTGTCATACAGCGCTTTAATCGCTTTACTCTTTTTGTAGGTAACTAAAAATCTTACAGCGCTGAGAGTGCTTTGTTTCATTTTAAAAGAATGGCGCCGGGTTATAAAACCTAAGTGAGTTACTTTTTAAAATGGTTTCGTAATTAAAAAGTGTCTGTTCTATTCTAATCAGTAAAATGTAATTTAAAAAAAAAACTAGGAATAATAGTAAAGGTTTCGCATGTGTTGATTCATAGGCCACTTTTTACCATGTCCTTTAAATCGTAAAGATACAAACGCGATTTAGAATGATTGGCTCGATACTTTTTTTAATCAAACATGTCGCTAAATTACAATTTTAAACGTGTACTGCTAAGAGATTTCATCACGAATATATAATTATATAAAAGTTATATCAATAGATAGAGCTTTTTATTTTGAAGTAAATGTTGAAACCATATTGTATAATTTCTTTATAAGTTTTCGCCAAGAAAAAAAAAACAATCAAAATTTAGGCATTATTTCGCTCGCCGGACAGTCGCTGTTGTTCGTCAAAACACACAGTACTGCAACCTCGCCTTAAGAGAGAATTCCACGATTGTTTCCTATTCAGTTGACTCTTCCACCATTTTTAAGCCACCTTTATTCCACCCGCCATATTCATAACCATGTATCCGCCATGTTTTCTTTTCTTTACGTTTACAACGAGTGTTAAAGCCAATCATGGGCGTTAGGTACCGTGTTAAATGTTGTTTAAAGCGACGCATTTTGATAATGCTTGTCTTTTGAGGTGACTGCTTGTAAGCACGATGTTATGAGTTATTATATTGGCACAATAATTTCTTGGCAGTTCTTTGAAGATTAAGAGACTTTCGTGGCTTTTCTTCTTCTCTTATGTCGACTTAGTTAACTAGCGCATCTAATCTAATGTAGTCTGGTATGTCCCACTGCTAGTCCTCTCCCTCGCTTTTCCACTCACGTCTGTCCTCTGCTATTGCGGGCCAGTGCTTAAGTTAAGAGTCGAGATTGTTTCCTCACCTTAGCCCAAGTCTACCGTCATGTCGCCTAGCATTAAAATGGACCCAATTAGTGGTTATTTTAGCTCACAGCTTATCTGACATACGATAGACGAATACGAATTTCCAGGCCAACCCCATTTAAGACAAGCAACTTTCCAGGAAACATCAGTGTCATTTTAGTTTTAGCTCGTAATAGTGTGTTCCGTACACGGTTCGTAATTCGAACTCGCAGGATACTGCGCTCCATGGCTCGTTGGCAAACCTCGAGTCTGACTGTAGTCAAATGCTGAGCTAGGTTAGCTAGCAAATGCCAATCTAACCTAACCTAACCTAACCAGCAGATTGTAGGGTTTTTTATATTTATTTATAGACTCATATTTGACCACCATTTCACGAGCAATGACGTGGTCGATGATGGCGCACACCCACAACTTCGGATTGTAGTACGAAATATTGGATATCTAAATCCTACTAATATCCTACTTTCTACTTTAATATTATAAATGCGAAAGTTTGTGAGGACGTATGGATGGATGGATGGATGTTTGAAATATATTCACGTCAGAACGCCTGAAGAAATCTTTAAGAAATTTGACATAGAGCTGGATTATAGTCAAAGGTAGGTTGTTCCCAAGGGATCACGTGGGCGAAACCGCTGACCGAAGCTAGTTAATCAATAAAAGGTTAATTAGGGTTATTATGCAATAAGGGTTCTGAAACCAAACATATTCCGTCACAAGATGACTAAACTGATCAATTTACACAATTATAACTTCATCATTATAGTAAACACTAGTTTTCAAAGAAGCACCCAATGAAATGGAAAAATATTATTTGTTTTAAAAGAAACTAGATACAAGATCTAAACCGGCCAAGTGCGAGTCGCATCCTCACAGGGTTCCGGACGTTATAATAATATCTACTATTTCATGATGTATTTTAAAAGCACAGAATTCTTTGAAGCTTTTCTGTTATCTATATCAATCAATATGATGTATGGAATGAGCTATGTGTGCAAAAAAATTAAATCGGGTTAATTTCCCCTGCGAACATGGAAAAATTCTATGCGTGACACAGAATTTTGAATCGCAAGATTTTTCAGGAAACCGTGCGTTTTTCATTCGGGCTTCATCATCATCTGCCTAGCCTTTTCCCAACTACATTGGGGTCGGCTTCCAGTCAAACCGGATTCAGCTGAATACCAGTGCTTTACGTGGAGCGGCTGCCCACCAGACCTCCACAACCCATTAACTGGGTTACATTGTACTTTTTGCTAAGACTGGAGTCAGATTTCTCCGACAATCCGAAACGACTGCCAAAGATGACTGCATGGAGGACACCCATCCACAGAACAACCTTGGCAAGCGTAGCTTAACCGTAAAGATCGACCCGTGTGGCTATTATTATTTAGCCACGAGCTCCCATATTAGTTTTTCATTCGCGCTTACGGAACTTTAAAAAAATATAGCAAGCGAATGCAATAACAGACGGTATTGGCTACACGTGTCTTCAATATAACTTCGTCAAAATACTCACAATGAGAACACAGACCTTTGTCAGAAGACCTATATTTGAACCACTTGAAGTGTGCTTTATTATGAAGGAGAACTATTTTATTTATGATCGCTTGCTTTTATTGAATTTATAGAACTGGACTTGTGGAGGCGTAGTTTCTTTCGCTTAGGAATATGGATGTATTTGTTTTGGTAAAAGACAGGGATTCATAGGCAGTTAAGTTTTGGTCGATGAACTTAGAACTTGGTCTGAATTAAAAATTATATAATAAGCCTTATATTCCTTAATGTTCATGTACTCTTAAGATAATGGAAAAGGAAATTAACGCAAACAAAGTTGCAGGAAATCGCTGCTTCATAATAAACTTGATGGTTTACTGAAGGTGTGTACTAGTAATTAAACTGATTTAGGAAAACCCTGACGCAAGGTAGCTTTTTTCATTACAAACTCCACGGAGAAAAAATAAATTATTCATTTAAAAATAACACTGAAAAATCTTAACCTACCATTTCAATACACAAATAATTTTGCACCAACTCACTTCATTAATATCATAATTACCTATGTATGTAATACTAAAGCACACAGAAATACACAGCAATTAACCCACTCTAGATAAGGTTGCGAAGCCAACCCTCAAAGGGGAGTCGGAACAGAAATGCCACAAGATAATATTTAGCAACGCAATCAAATAAGCTGCGACGTCGTTAGCCGGCTGATATCTAATTACTTGGAATATGTACACGTGTATACTCTGATGTAAGAAATTATAGATGTAGACTCGCTTTTGCCCGTGACTTCGTCCTATTTACCGTTTTTTCCCATTCTCGTTGGAATTTCAGAAATTTCTACCTGAATGATCTCCTACAGAGAGTAGGGAAGCCAAATTTCAGCGTTCGGGGCCCAGTAGTTTCGTTATCTGTCAGTCACCAGTAATGGTAGAATTTAAATATAAATATGTTACCGGAAAGTGGCAGACTCCGGAAGATTGTAATAAATCTTGATTATATTAAATTTTAGTCCGTGTTTCCGATCGCTCACAACCCTAATCTCTTCAAAGTTAGAGTGAACAGGCTAAGGGTAAGCTCGCTCCATCGTAGACTTTGTCTCTGTCGTTTCTGACCAAGACTAGAGTCAAGAGCAAGCACACATCAAGTAAAAAAAAAAAACCTTATATTATAAAAAAAAAGTTTTGTATATAATAAATCCCATCCAATTTCAATGGTTTCCAATCTATCCGTGTCTTATTTAGAAAAAAAGTTTCACGCGATATTTAACAATCTTACGCCGTTTGCCGCTTTCCGGTGACCTATTGATTGATTTATTGATGATTGATATGTGTATGAAAATGGTTTTATATTATTTTAACCACAGATATATTATATAGCTACATTGTACTTGTGTGTGACCTAAATGAGCAAAAATACCTAAAATTTTCATAAATTAGTGTCAAGAAAATCCCTTTGTTGTTTCAAATTAAGTTTTGTTTTTAGTTCTCGTGTTACGTATGTAAATATCAGTTACTTAAAATTTTGTTAATTTATGTGGATGATAAAATGTCTAAAACTTTTTCTTGAAATTTCTAAGCTCCTTTTCTCTAAGATTGACTCGAAAATGGAATAAGAAGAAGAAAAAAAATGACGATAAGTCTTACGTCTTAGGTCCTACTTTATAATTAAATTAAGAACACAGAAATCCATAAAGGGAGCATTATAAAGCTCCTATCTACATTTGCTATAGAAATTAATATTTACGTCATAAACATCTGAGGTGACATAATCATCCCACCGCGTCTCAGAGGGGACGAATTACTTCACACACAGACAGTATACAGTAGTAGCGACCCGTCAATTCTCTATTGTGCTCTGACAGGTGTTAATTAAAGACAAATGCCGAACGGCAGGTACAGGTTCTGATATAATTTGATATGGAGTATCGTGATTCATCTTAAAGAGAGTAAATATATATATAAATATATGTAACCTTTTGGAATTGTATTAAAGGTAGTTTGAGAAAATGTTTGTTGTGTAAAATTAAAAGCCAAGCAGAATTGATTAAAAAGAGAAGAGATTACTTAATGTGAGATTGAGTAATATTGGTAACTGTTTTGCCTGTAATATTATTGAATTTTGGAACTCGAGACTAAATAATACCAGCCGCACAGGTCGATCTTTAAGGTTAAGCAACGCTTGCTGAAGTTGATCTGAGGATGAGTGACCATCGTAACATACCAAATTTTCTCCATGCCTCGGAAAGCACGTTAAGCTGTTGGTCCCAGCGGTCATTTTGAGATCTTTGGCAGTCATTACGGATAGTCAGAGACCAGAAAATCTGACACCAGTCTTGCCAAGGAGTACCGTGTTACCCAGTTATTGGATTGTGGAGGTCTGGTAGGAAGCCGTTCCACGTAAACTACTAGTATTCATCTGAATGCGGTTCAACTCTAAGCCGACCCCAATATAGACGGGAAAAGACTAGGCAGATGATGATTTTTCAATTTTTCAACATCATTATATTATGATGATGTTAAAAAATCCAAAATCATCATCAAAGGAGATCCCTTGCCAGTTATTTTTCATCCAGCAAAAAGATCCACAACCATAAAAAGTCGGTTAAAAAAAACGTCCAAGTGCGAGAGTTAATTTATTTTGTTTTATGTAGCGGCAATAGAATTACACAATCTGTAAAACAGCCCGGTGACAGACAGACGGACGGATGGACGGACAGTGGAGGCTTTGTAATAGGGTTCCATTAGTTACCTATTTGTTCATCATCATCTGCCAAGCTTTATCCTAACTATATTGGGGTCGACTTCCAGTCAAACCGGATTCAGCTGAATATCAGTATTTTAAGTGAAGCGGCTGCCTACCAGATCTCCACAACCCATTAACTGGGTAACACGGTACTCCTTGGTACTTGCGTCAGATTTTCTTGAACCTTTTGGGTACGGAACCCTAAAAAGTTCGGGTGCCATGACCCTACAAATGCACGTGGCAAAGTTGTAAAACACGCTAGAGAGAATCCCTCCAATAGAAATCAAGGGATACCAGCACGTAATTATGTGAACCCCTCATTACACACAATTAGACGACCTAATCACGGACTTTGATAAATTACCAAAAAATAATTTGGACGTTAATTTCACACCTACGTCAGGCATCTATCTCAATTTCGGATCCCTCGTAACGCGACATGAATACAACATAATTATATGAACAAAACGGGGTTATCGCTACTAGGTTGAGGCCCAGGATATGGCTGGGTGAGCAATTTTATTTTGGGATGAGCCGACCCGTATTTGAATATGCTTGAAAAATAAGTACTGTTAGGGTGGGAATATATCATTTTGATCATGGCCTGTGATTTTAAATAGGTATATTTTTTAATAAAATTTAATTGTTAATTAATACAACATCGTAGAATTTCTTATTGTGATACGATTGAAAAAATATTCTAATGTAGGTAGTATTTTAAGCTTTACTAGATTTTTCCCGCCACTTCGAATGTATATATCCCGTTTTCCAGTTTCCGTAGTAATTTCGGGAAATCCTCTCTTTGTACTCCCTACACTCCTCAAGGAATTAAATTATCAAATCTCAGTTTTCTACGACCAGTAGCTTCGACTGTCCATTGTCTGTCAGTCACATCTTAATCAGACAGTATGTAACCGATGAATTTAAATATTAATTAGGATTTATTTTCATAGATATTTGCAACGAACTACATCAACCAGAAATAAAATAAAAACTCTTAAACCAATTAAACCTTTATCTAGCATAACATTAAATATTTTTTTAAGAATTCGGTCTGGGTAAGCTCAGTTTACCGTCTACTTTTCTCTGTCACCTTTATCCTAGACCAGAGTCAAGAGCAAAACCGTCTCAAATAAAAAAATCTGTCTATAATTTTTCAGAATAATGATTTACTTAACCAGCCTTCATTTTCATTAAAAAACAAAACTTGCTCGACGTTAAGGTACTGTTCAGGGTATTGGACTTGTCAGGAAGATTTGCTGCTCAATGATCTTCTCATTTAAGTCTTAAAGTCCTTCAATGATAATTCCCAGCTGCAAGAGATCCATTTCTTGTATATTATAAGGAAAGACTTTTGTTAAGTCTGCTTTTTTCATCTACTCTGGACTTTTAAATGTAAGAATAACGTACTCACAAACTTCAGCTTATCCCCACTGACGCAAAGACGAACTGTTAAAGACATAACCCTTGCACATTGTGCATTGAACCATGCCTGGAATTCATAACGAATTAAAATCTCTCATTCGCAGAGGTAAGAGGCTCACTGGCGACGTAAAACTGGTTGATGCAAGGTTGCCCGTTTGTCGGTCTTATACAGATTTTACGTCAGTGAGTGTGCCCAAGAACTCCACAACCTCATCCCACCGGCCCCCTTCTACCATCGGACATCCAGATGCACTGCAAGTTACCATCCCTACCTTGTTGCTTTTCCACCAACTCACACCAAGCGTCTCCAAAGGTCTGTCATAATGCACACAGCAAAAGAGTGGATTTCTCTGTCATCGTCTATATTTCCTTCTTTCTCTAAACTATTCAAAGTTAGCTTCTGGGTAAGCTCGCTACATCATCGAATCTGTCTCTGTCACCACTGACCTAGATTATAGTCAAGAGCAAACGCATCTTAAATGAAAGTAAAAATCTCTTGCCCTGATCTTGGTATCTTTATTACCTTCAATTGTATATTAATCAATAGTATATTTCATTACAAGTGCGGAAAGGCTGTCATTGCAACGAGTTCCGACAAATGTCTACCCGAGCCGAGGCGAAGCTGAAGGCGAGGGTTGACAGTCGGAACAAGTTGCAATGACGGTTCCGCAGGTGTACTGAACGACTATTTTTAATACAGTTGCGAAAAAATTAAGCAATTTAATAAAATAATAAAATTTTGTGTAATTATACTGAGTTCCTGTGGTGTTAATTCAAAAAAAATAGGGTCGAAATTACTCATTTTGTGCAACAAACAACTAAACTCGCAAAGAAAATTTCTGGAAAATGGCGCCAACCGTAGATTATAAGCAGTTTTTTTTTCTTCACCCATTTTGGTAGGCAAAGGAAACTATCCATAAAGCTTAGTCTTCAGTAGATTTTTTATTGATATGAAATTTAATTAATGAGATGAAATGAAATGATATGAAACCTAACCTAACTCATTCAATTAAATCATTAAATCTGATATTGAAATAAATTAGTAGCTTCTTTTTAGAAATATACGTATTTGTATGAATCACAAAAACTCTTTAGTAAAAACTTCATGGTTGGTTTTTCTTTTTAATAGAAATTTATTTTGACAGTTGGGAAAGAGAACGCACGAGTTCGGGAAAGGTAAAAAAAGGCACTAGTATGTAATAGCCCACATCCCGAACGCTATACGTCCCTGCAATACACCACTTTTTGAGCAACTGTATTAAAAAACTGTTTTCTAACATACAGACAGCCCCACATACCAACAATATGCAAATGTTAATTTATACCGGGGCATCCCTTCCTCGTGTCCCGGACGTTAATTTTAATATACACGTCTTGTACGAAGCTACCGTTTCCGTCATTATATCGTTATTGCGCGATAAATTTTGAATGTAGTAATTGCGCATGTGAAATATGCTTGGGGGCATAACATGTTTCCGTTAGGATGTAGCCGAAATTATTGGGTATGAACATGTTCCTTCGGAGAACTAGTTTTAATGCGACTTGGGTGGTTCAGCTGTTTTGATTATTAACAGTATTCATTATTATGTATGTGATCACGACGGCGTCTTTGGATCATCAAAATTTCAAGTCATTGCATTAATTTACCTATATATTCGAGTGGTATAGGCAAAATTTTCCACATCATCAATGATCACCCACTTAATGCAATGTTGAGTGTCCTTCTCATTCTTTAATCCAAAGCCGCAATTAATATTAAAATCCAAAAAAACACAACATAAGCAATTTAAAATAGTGCTAACAAAAGCATGCACTAAAACGGCGATTATGAAATAATCTGTAAGGATGAATCATCATTATACAAACGAAAATATAAGTTACATGCACTCAGAAATAGATTTGCGAGTTCTCGACCAATAAAACATTCATAGTCTGCTCTCGGCTTTATGGACCTTAATATATTTTTTATTTTATCTTCTTTTTATTCATCGTTTTCGAGTCAAGTTTGCTATAACAGCGGGCCTCAGTTTGAGCTTGAAAATTGCTGTTTTCTTCCCTTATTTGGACTAAATTGCAAATTTAAGAAAGTAAGAGTTTGTTTTTATGAGACGTTGAGTAGGTATTTGTTTTATACTTGATAATAAGGGTTTGTGGCTTAATAAGTTGCTTGTGGCAAAAAAAGCCGTAATTTTCATACATTTTTGACAGATTGCGACTGACATTCGAATGCAAACGTCCTTTTTTAATAAAACATTTCCCCTCACTAGGAATTGCTCCTGTATCGTGGGTACGTTTACAAACATATAAATTCCCCTACACAAACAGCCAGACGCGGAACAACTATCTGTAGGCCAAACTAATATTTGTTCCGTGCAGAAATCGAACTCGCGACACGCCGCGCAGCAGTCAATCGATCAACCACTGAACCAATCTTGTCATCATACTTAAAACTTAGTCGAGTTGGCACTCAATTATTCATCTGGGGGTATATAAAGGGCGCTTTAGCAGAATCAGAAAGTATATCACGCTACCTGTCCTTGTCAAATTTTCCCAATCAACCTTGAAACTAACGCGTTAGCGATAAAGATGAAAATGCAATGTGACAGATTCTTGTATGGTCAATATTATAATAATAATATGATTCTGCTTAAGTGTCTTATTAGACCAGCTGCATTCAGATAGACTGTATGTCAAGTCTAACTAGCTTGGAAAAAAGCTAGGCAGATTTACATGCGTGCTAAACGTCAATATGCGAAAGTCAATAATTGTATGTAATTCATAACATCGGTCATAAAACACTGGACATACTCGTATTGTAGTTAACAACCATCCATTATAACCAGGCAAAAATTACCCCATGGGGTATACTGGCCATGGTGTATCCATTCAGTCTTAGAAGTAAATAAAGATCGTAACATCTCAACACACAGACACATAACTAGAAAAGTATTAAACCTACTTCTGTGAGTGTGCCCAAGAACTCCACGACCTCATGCCGCCTGCCCCCTTCTACCATCGGAAATCCAGACGCACTACAACTTACCATCCCTACCTTCTTGCTATTCCATAATTTCGCACTAAGCGTCTCCTTCTTTCATAATGCGCACAGCAAAGGAGTGGAACTCTCTGCCTGCGTCTGTGTTTCCAAGCGCTTACAACCCTAATCTTTTCAAAGATAGAGTGAACAGGCTTTTTTCTGCCATCTCTGACCTATACTAGAGTCAAGAGCAGACCCATCTCAAATAATAAAAATAATAGTCTAAGGCAAGAAGTATGATACTGTCATATCGTTCATACGAAAAACCATTCAACAAATAGCTCTTACTCTGACAGCTTCACTCATTCATCCAGTAAACAATCTCCCCATAACTCTTCCAATACAAGTGACGTTTTCACTTTGTCCCACAATCGACGCATTAATCATTTCCTTCGTTGACAAGTCTTTTAAAAACTTCTACGGAACACGCTTAGGTACCTATCTGTCGACGATTTTCCCTTCAATCATGCAACTCAAGCCTATGATTGATACACTTCGGGAAGTTTCTGAGAGAATGAATTGATAGAACATTGGATGTGCTTTGTATTCGATATAAAAGTGAGGATGGAGAAAATGATGATTGATTTTGTACTCGGATTCTCGGATGATGCTTTGATTGATCAATTGAAGACGTTGGTTGATATGCTTTTTCAATAAAAAGCATAACAACCAACGTCTTCAATTCAGTCTATCAATATAAACTCGCGATTCATCCCAATATGACCTGATGGTAGGCTATGATATTATGGTCGACTATAGGGATAAAGCTAGTCTAAAAGTAGTTTACTCATCCAAATTGTAGCTATTAGCAAATACATACTCCAGCATGAAGACATATCTGGGAATTCTAATAAAACTAGCTGACCCGTAACTTCGTCTGCGTTACGTTTTCCATTATTGCTCCGCTCCTATTTGTCTTAGCGTGATGATATAATTATAGCCTATAACCTTCCTCGATAAATGGGCTATCTAACACTGAAATAATTTTTCAAATCGGTCCAGTAGTTCTTGAGATTAGCGCGTTAAACCAAACAAACAAACCAATAAACAAAAATAAACTCTTCTGCTTTATAATATTAGTATAGATATGGCACGAAGCTTTCTTGGAGAGTGTAGAGGAGCGCTAAAGAGGTTTTTTCAAAATTCCTACGGAAACGGGAGAAAATGGGAAGCTAGTTTTATTTTAATATAACAATAAAATCATGCCTATAATCCTTAAAGTCTATAGCAGAGATGTAAATATTGTAATACCCACATTTTGTTTGTTAAAATTTTTGAAGACCCGTATAATACAGAAGACATATCTCGAATTGAAGAATCTTGTAGTAAACATAAAACTTCTATTGAAACTTCCGATTTTAACTTAAAAAAGCAGAATTCTAAAGAGGTAACCAACCCACACCACCTGTAAATAGTCACTGAAGGAGAAAAAAGGCTTTTGAAACCAAAACAAGAACCCTGCTTAATACGAACAAAACTGCTAAAAATAACCAAAAGAAAAAACTCAACAAAGTATTCGAAAAAATTGGACTGATGGATATAAAAATAATTCATGAAATTAAGCAGTTACTTATACAACTTAAAATTCATTTGTACCCGAAAAAAAGTTGGGTTGAGTACGGAGTTACGAGCAACGGAAAAGAAATACAAGTTCGAGAGGAAAGCGAACTCGAAACGAAACGCTTATAACAAATTTAATAAGACGGCTCTTAAAGAGGATTTCTTTAAATATTTCAGTCAAATATGCAAATGACTAAAAGGAAGTTATAATCTTTTCTTGAATAATGAAATTTTAATTAATTCTCGTTCAATAAGGGTCGAAAAATGTGGTTTGTGGCCGCATTATGCTACCTTAACAAATTGGTTTCTGTACTGTCTTGAGATGCTTTTTATAAATAAATTGATTGACTGTTTCCTATTTGCTTTTATCGGCTTATTTCTACCTGCGCCTGTAGAGTTAAGCAATATTTTTATTGTAGTTTCAGTGCAACGTTGGAGGGCCTTCCGCAAGGTGAAGATCACGGGTAGCCGTTGGATGCGAGACGCACAGGACCAATCGTTGTGGTGACGCTCAGGGTAGGACTATGTCCAGCAGTGGACGTCTCTCGGCTGTTATGATGATGATGATCTTTTTTACATTCAAACATTTTGATTCTTCGACAACCAAGCCAAGTAAAACCAAGAGTTTTATATTCTTACAGAAAAATACCTCAAGGTTCAAAATCACTACGGGCTAAACCTACAAGTAATTCATTCGAGCCTAGCGAAAGAGTGAAGAAAATAATAGTTGGTCTGTACCTACTTACATAAACTTTTGCCTTTTTTTTTAAAGGATGGGTAAAGCAAGAGGGAGTGTCAAACTCCTACTGACTGAAACCTTTTGCGCGTTCCAGGGCCGCGGTGACTATTTCGACAAATTCCACAACCCCAGCAGGCACTGGCCCTAGTGGGCCCCATCTGCTTTTCTGACCACTGACACTCTTTGAGGATAAACTTTTGCCTACAATCCCAAAGACTCAAAGACTCTCAAAGACTCAAACATTTATTTCAATTCAACCATTTACGTTTGAATACATTTCACGTTTGAATTGTCAAGGTCGGTCGGTCCAAAAAGATGAAGCAATTTGCACGTTCCAAAGTGTAGATCTCTATGGAGAAGAACGTGCAAGAAACTCCACGGACACTTTTAAAAATAATAAATTGTTACAAAGTATTGTTGACATCGTGTTGAAATTATACATACATGTGAGAACGATGTGACAAGCATAATAAAAACGTCCGGACTAAAAAAGGAACAATTCAAAGAAATAATTAAAATAAACCATGGCAGCTGAAAAGTGACCAGACCCAACCGACGGTGCCATGACATGCGCCAGCCCCATTCGTCTCAACCATTTTGAATGGAGCCAAATAATCCAACGCATAGACGCCACCATCAGCTAGGATTTTGAGTGAGCATGACACTCCCAACCGCCAGGGTACTTGATTCTATACAATGCAGACACACACATATTTACAAATGTTGTTACTATTGATTTATCTAATTGTCAATTAAATATAAAACTCATTAAAGACAACTATAGATATTCTAAATATAACAAACATTATCAACAAGTTTGACTTTGTTACCAATAAAAGTCGATCCAAGAAATCTATGTTTGTTGATATTCCTTGTAGAACTTTTCCTACTCGGATATTATACACTCCTCTTTTTTAGGGTTCCGTACCCAAAGGGTAACCAATGGATCCATGTTACGAAGCCTCCGCCGTCCGTCCGTCCGTCAGTCTGACCGTCATAGATAGTAAGTTGTTTTTTTTTTTACAAATTGTGTATTTCTGTTGCTACTTTAACAATTACTAATAAAAAATAAGGTTTGTGGTACACGCAGGGTTCCTCGTGTGCGAGTCTGACTCGCACTTTGCCATTTTTTTTTTTTTCATTTCAGGCCTCCCACTTAATATCCACACGCCCTCTCCATTACATTTGCTTAGAGATTAATAAAATCCCTTGATTAAGTAACCTAGTCTACAGCGTGGTTCATATCGCAAAAAGTTAGTGTGTATTAAAATAATGAAAGCCTTATAAACCGGAAAACGTAAGAATTTTGTTGGAAGTAGTTAAAAATGCTATAAAAAGTAAATATGTAATGTTTAAGCAAGCTATAACTGTATGTATGCCATAAAACATACATATTTTTTTTTATTTTTACTTTTTCACACGTCTACATCTCTTTTATTTGGCTCTCCTTTCGCAGGTATGCTGGAAGAGATTTCACTAGAAATAAGCATCACCTTTGTACCTATTTTTCTGTCTCCTTTTTTTTGTTATCTACTTGTGTGTGTGTACATAAATTGTTAAATAAATAAATAAATAAATAAAACATGGAAAATGTTTCGATAAAAATTTTGTTTATGCAAAGTGAAAATCATGCATAACAAGGTTAACAGTTAAGTCAATAAACTAAGATCACCGTTTGAAGAATATTTTTACCATTTATGATTACTTATTAGGATATTCTAAAAGTAATCAAATATGTAGTTACATTTTCATAAATACCGTAAGAATGATAGTGTTAGGGCGATTTATGGACGACAATTAAAGAAAACGACTCTGATACAAAGAAAATAATCAATCATCATTGTTTTAAACTTTCATGGTCACTAACATTAGAATTTTTTTTACCATTTATGATTACTTATTAGGATATTCTAAAAGTAATCAAATATGTTGTTACATTTTCATAAATACCGTAAGAATGATAGTGTTAGGGCGATTTATGGACGACAATTAAAGAAAACGACTCAGATACCTACAAAGAAAATAATCAATCATCAGTTTTTTAAACTTTCATGGTAACTAACATTAGAATTGTTCATATCGGGATTGCTACCATGTACCTTTTTTTTTTCGAAATATTTGAAACTCGCAAATAAAAAGGTACATGTTGACAATCCCGATATGAACAATATTCTAATCATCAGTGTATTTAAAACTCTTCGTTAGTGAGTGGCTGACAGACAACGCATTTCCGAAACTACTTATACGTATAGTAGACGTCTGAAATTTGGCAATTAGCTTCCTTGGGACTCTCTAAGGAACCTACATGCCAAATTTCAGTACTTCCCTCGATACTTGTCCAAACAGACTACGTACTATTCAAATGTGTAGTTTTTTTACCCGAGTGCCAAAGCGGGGTTATGTTTTTTTTCGCACGTATCTTGTATGTGTGTACGTTTGTTTGTAAATTTCTTTATCACCTTTTACCTCTTAAACGGTTGGATGGATTTCGACTATTGAGATGCTGTTAGGTTCATTTCAAATTCCCAAGTGTTCGTAGATAGGTTTAATAAAAAGCAAAATGGCAGGTTTTTTGCGCTAAATTGTAAATCGCTAAGATTTTTTTTTACCAAACCTACCAATACCCTGGTATCAAAATGAAGGAGATTAAATGGAGGTTACAAAAATGAGTATAAATCAAATGTTTAAATTCAACTAGGAAACAGTTTTCGTACATAAAAGTTTTGCAGTTGGGTTCTTTGATTTTTCTAATTTGCGTCTTGTTTAAATTTCACTCGTATTGATAGGTTCGCGTTGACCACTATCTCACCTCATGTAAAGCGACGATATGGTCAACGATGCATGCTTACCGACACATAACTTACTCACTACACTCCCCTAAACAATCTTAAACCAGTTCATGAACTGTAATCTCCATACAAACATCTAAACTATTCAGTAGGCTTCTTATTTGTCGTTAATTATAAAAGGGCCTACCGCCAGATTATCCGAAGGAGCGGCACCAGGGAAGAGATAAGGGGAATTATTAAAATTAACAGCTGTTTCTTCACCGCTTATTAAAGCTTCGAATATTGTTTCGAATCTCTGCTTTTATATCGTAATTTTGTTAAGAAAAATGTTTTGGGATAAAGTTTGTAATTTGTGAGGATGTCTTGGAAAGATTTTTTTGCTGTCTCCGTTATTACAAAATGATGGTAAGATTTTCTTTTCCTGGGTGTAAATGATACACATTAATCATCACAACATATTATAAAAAAATACTGTCATACGTCTGTATGCTAGAACCTCAAAATCTACAAAGCGGTGTTTCATACGATTTTCATCAACGGGCAGAGTGATTCACTAGAGAGACATACAATTGCAGCGTTTGAGAAACTGAGCAGTGAGCATTATCTTTTGATGTGCCATACCACAGTGTCTCATAACGAATTCATTGTCCAGAGCGCCTGTTTCCAGTGATGGCATATGGCACTAGAGCGTAGTGCTGACCTGGCGAGTGCTACGGTACTTTGCTGGATGCTAGAAGCACACAACAATGTGAAGATGCTTAGGGTAGGCCTATACCCTGAAATCGCGCAACCATCAACAGAATTAAAATAGTCTGTATTTAAAAAAAAGTATTCATTAAGTTGACTTGTCAAAATAAAGAACTAGTCATTTCAATAACGATAGATTATTGAAACCGCAAAATAATTATATTCGCTGTCGTCAAAATACACAAATAAATGGGAACAATATATGTATAACTGCAAACAATAAAGGGACAGAATAATCCTTGAAACCAGTTCATGCAATTTAGCTTCAAGCGTTGCCAAGAACCTACTTAGCACCCCTACAGTTCCTGTGAAGCGAAATGAAAACGAAGTTAAGTATATAAGCCGCACTTACTTAGGCACTTACTCGCATCATGTAATTAGTTATTATTACAGGGACTGCGAGTGCATCTGTTTAGGTGGAACTTGAGATGTTTATGTAAGGACTAGCTGACCCGTGCAACGTCGTCTGCGTAACATTTTTCATAACTGCTCCGCTCCTATTGGTATTAGCGTAATGATATATAGCCTATTGCCTTCCTAGATAAATGGGCTATCTAACACTGAAATACTTTTTCAAATTAGACCAGTAGTTTCTGAGATTAGCACGTTCAACCAAACAAACATACAAACAAACAAACAAACTCTTCTGCTTTTTAATATTAGTATAGATTACAATTTCATTTTTAAAGGTATGATTTTTATTTGATTAGCATTGTTTTGATTTACAATAAACGCAATTTTATACCTACAGGTACCACAGGTGACAAGTTTTAAGTACCTTGGATCTTTTGTCACCGAGGACGGTGACATAGAGGAAGATGTAACCCACAGAGTCAACGTAGGCTGGCAAAAGAGGCGATCGCTGACTGGATTACTGTGCGATACACATATATGCCCATCCGTACCAAGGGTAAAGTGTATAAGATAGCGGTTAGACCGGAGATGGTGTACGGAACAGAGTGTTGGCTCGTCAAAGAAATGAACGTGTAAAACACTCCATACAGCCGAAATGAAAATGGTCAAGTAGGCTGGTGGTGTTACGAGACTGGACAAAGTAGGGAATGAATAATAATATCCTCCTCGGACATTTCACACAACGCCATATAGTCCCAAGCTAAGAATACGTCCGTGGTAGCTTCAAAGTAGCACCGACAGCCGAGAAGCTCACCGAGAGTCGTTTGAGGTGGTATGGCCACGTGATGCGTAGAGATGAGGAGTACGTCTTCAAGAGAGCTCTAAACCAGCTGGAGGAAAAGAGAAGCAGGGGACGCTGGCCGTCAATCTGGTGGTCCAGTATGACGAGACTTATGTCGAAAGAAACCTGCCCGACCCGACAGGCATCGACAGATTGTCCTGGCGCAAAATGGTTAGGAGAGCCGACCCCACCTAAAGTGGGAGTGAGATGTACAAGAGAGAGAGAGAGAGAGCAATTTTATTTGTCTTTATATACGTTGATTGATTTAGTCGTGTCATTTATAAGTAAATGTTTACATACATTGATTATTCTTACTCTGCACCAAAATAGTAATATAGACCTTGTAATATTTTACTAAACGTGGAATAAAGTACATTGACCTTTCCCTAATATCTCTTCGTAAATACTAGAAAAATAAATTTTGAACCATTTTTCATTACTAGAGAACGTAAAGGATCACGATAGAAGTCGATTCAGGACACCTTTAATTATGTAATTATTTCTGATTTTGATCTTAAGAAAGTCAGTAAATGTATGTGGGTCAATGCACTTTATTCCACGTTTATCTGGCGTAAACTATAGTTTATGGATTTTTGCAGAACGGGGTATGAAGTCCCACCTCCACTGAAAAGAGAGGATTCTCCGCCCAGACAGGTTATGTGTCTGGTAGGCTACTGCCCGTTTGTTGTATATATTTAAATTGCGCCAAGAATTTTGGATACCGCGATATAGGACTTATGTGACACGCAAATCTATATAATCTCAGTCTGCAGCCAAACAAATAAATATCCCCATTATTTCCTGAATCGCTATGCAAATAATAAGCTCAAAAAATATCACTCGTCCGGGTGTCGGTAGCTAGCGCGTACAATTCTAGCTGTACGTCGAACCAATTCAATTATGCAGAAGATCAAAGGCGGAACTTAATTGGTGGCGGTCTGTGGTCTCGTTAAATCTTCATTAATAGCTGGATTCCACCGGTTGTCGCTGTTAAAGATACGGGCGACGGCGGCGGTTCTATTTGTTGAAGTTCTAGTTCGTGAGGTTAGATTTTTTTATTATTGGAATAGCTGTGGAATCACCATAATGCTGCGTATTCAAAGATGTGAGGTGTGAGATGTGCAAGCATGCTAATTATTATTCTTTTATTTCAGGCAAAATACAATAAATTTAAACCCATACAAAATTCAATAAACATATACAACAAGTTATGAAAATAAACTAATACAAATAAAATATGATTTCTGTAGGACACACGACGTTATATAGTCTACCGACGTTTTCGTGACTACACCCTTCGGCCAAAACTCTTCCTTTAGGAACTTGTCGAGATGTTGTGTAGGAACCCGCACCACAAACGACTTGAAGTTGGTGTTGTGACACGGCACCAACTTCTCGACCCTCATGGTCCAGTTGGCCTTCACCTTCATGTACTCCACGATCTCTTCAACCTTCGTGGAGTGATACTTAGCAACGGATACGTTTGTTTGAAACCAATAGAATCGCTTCATTTACCTAGTCTAGCTCAGCGCAAGCGATTCTATTGGATCTTAATAAACACGTATGTAGTAAAAACGCACTCTTAGGTGCTCATTACCCTGTAGGTTTTACCGTCAGTTTACCTACATCTAAGGCTGAGCCTTACTGAAAACTTATCGTCTAATGCACTGATGCGTGTCTCATGTTTGCATAAAATTTACTGACGAAAATCTAGATATTAATCATGTAACCATCAGTCATGACTTTTGAGTGAACGTATTGTGGCGTCCTTACAGGAAACCACGATTTTTGCCAAGTGGGAATAACATTTTTAACCAACTGTTGCCCGCAATTTCATGGGCTCTCTGCTTGGAACCCACTTCTTTTTTTTCTGGAATAAAATAAACCTTGAGGCGTATACAAACATTACGAGGCATGCGCAGCGCACGGGTGCTCATCGCATGCTTCGCCATGTGTCGTTCATATTCGTGAAGCATGACTATCTAGGCAAATTTATATCGAAGCAAGTGCGTTGCGAGCTGTGCGCGACGCATGCCTCGCAATGTCTGTATCCACCTGTCAGGGAAAATCCCGTCAAAATTGGTGTAATCGTTTTGAAGATTAGCCGGAACAAACAGACAGAATAACGCAATAAATGTAAATATTTTTTGTTTTCAAGTAGCGTCTCTGTGTGCTAGTTTTAATGACATATCCCAATACGAGTATAATATTAAACTAACTGATGCCCACGACTTGAAAAATTATATATTAAAACTTTCCTCGAGAACCACTCTATCCATTGGTGTAAACAGCATTAAAATCGGTGCAGGAACAGACAACCACACGGGTCGATCTTCAAGGTTAAGCAACGTTTGCCACGGTTGGTCTGTGGATGGGTGACCATCTTAACATATCGAGTTTCCTACGTGCCTCGGAAAGCACGTTAAGCCGTTGGTCCCAGTTGTCATTTGTAGATCTTTGGCAGTCGTTACGGAATATAAAAAGCCAGTAAATCTGACCCCAGTCTTGCCAAGAAGTACCGTGTTACCCTGCTGATGGGTTGTGGAGGTCTGGTAGGCAGCCGTTCCACGTAAAACACTGGTATTCGGCTGAATCCGGTTTGACTGGATGCCGACACGAATATAGTTGGGAAAAGGCTAGGCATATGATGATGAACAGATAGACGGACAGATGTGGTGGAGGACTTTGTTTTATAATAATACTAGCTGTCCCGCGCAACTTCGTCTGCGTCACATTTTCCGCTCCTAAATAATATTGCAACAAAAAATTGAGATTTAAACTATCCTATCTCTCAAGTTGGATCGAACTGCACATGGTGTGCGAATTTTATTATAATCGGTTAAGTGGTTTAGGAGTCCATTGAGGACAAACATTGTGACACGAGATTTATATATATTAAGATGTAGTGATTTATCCGTTACTGAGTGACTGTCAGACATCGTACAGCCGAAACTACTGGTAGTGGGAATCTGAAATGTGGTATGAAGGTTCCTTGGGGAGTGTTAAGGAGAGCGTTATGAATGGATTTCCCGAAATTCCCTAGGGAATAAACTGGTCATGCGCGTACGATGTCGCGGACAAAAGCTGTTAGTTCTAATACTGTAAACACCATTTCATCAGATAAACATCTAAACACGGAAAACGCTTTGTAAAATGATTTCCTGGTCTATGCCTATCAGATTGATTTTGATTTATTAGTGGTGACTTATCATAATTTAATATGCATGAAAAATAAATGAAATTCGACTGAAGCTTAAATTAATAATGGACATGATTGAAAATGTGTTCAAGTTATCAATTTCTCAAATCAAATCATTTGTTATGCATCAAATGAAATGGTTTGGTATCTAGTTTTTACCGACTTAAGGAGAAAACGAAGGCTAATGAAGAAAGTTTGAGGAGTTGGCCTCACTTCTCTCGTTGTTAAGTATCAACATAGTTACGTTAATCTTGATTTTTGGTACAAAATATACGTTTTTTTCTCGTTCTCGTTGGAATTTATCTTAGTGCTCCCTACACTCCGCAAGGAACCTACGTCCTACATGCCTAAGAAGACTGTTTTAAGAGCGTGTATTCCGTCCACTAGCGCCGCCAATCGTTTTTTATTATTTGTGGTAAATTTAAGACACGTAGATAAAAAACCGCTCTGTAGTGTACTGAAGAAATGTATTTATTATGTTTTGAGAGTTATGTTTTGTACTTTAGAACATAAATAATTGCCAAAGTCGATATTTTTGCTAAAAGTGGCCACTTTTAGCAATAATTGCCGTTTTGGCTATTTAGCCATGAGTTATGTATTAAAAATAGATGTCAAAAAACAATAGATACATTTCTTCAGTACACTACAGAGCGGTTCTTAACCGACTTCCCAAAAAGGAGGAGGTTATCAATTCGGTTGCATGTTTTTTTTTTTTTTAATGTTTGTTACCTCATAACTCCGACAATTATGAACCGATTTGAAAAATTCTTGTTTTATCTGAAAGGATATACTTGCAGATTGGTCCCATTTAAATCATATCAAAATCGGTTACGAACTTTGGATTTTAAATCGAAATACCTGGAATTTGACTATTTAGATGATTCTTTGATAATCGAAATTGCGTATTTTGCTTTTCTGCGATTTTGCAGTGGTGTTGTTAGGTGTGGGGCACCACTAAAAAGTGAAAAATAAAAAACTTTTACAAAAAAATACAACCAACTTCCAAAAAAAAAACTACAAAGTAAAAAATTACTTTAATTTCGGAAGTCGGTGTCAAAATACGAAGAAAGTGCCTAACAAAAACACCGACTTCCGAAATTAAAGTTTTTTTTTACTTTGTAGTGTTTTTTTTTTGGAAGTCGGTTGTATTTTTTTGTAAAAAGTTTTTTTTTATCTACGTGTCTTAAATTTACCACAAATAATAAAAAACGATTGGCGGCGCTAGTGGACGGAATACACGCTCTTAATTTGTATGAGAAATGGCCCATGAACTAATAGCGATACTGTAATGGTGTTTCTGCAGCATTAAAATGCACCTAATCTTAAATATTATTTTTCTCAATACTGCAAGGTCAGATTTTGATGTTTCTTTGCACAATAGAAGATATCCTCACAGAAATACCATAATAATACTTTCAGCCTTCTCCGACCAGCAGTGCTATTCTGTAACAACATTTTCGTGTCTCGACAGCGGAATCCGAGGTGAGTTTCAAATTCGTACAAATATAAGACCTTATGCTGTGTGAAATAAAGTTCACTTTGTAAGCTTAGTCACTCAGGTGAAGTCGATATCGAAGTGGTTATTTACAGAATAGACTAGCAGTAGTTTCGACTGTGCGTTGTCTGTAAGTCAGTCACTCAGTCACATAGTAAAGGAAGAATTTCATATTAAATATTGATGATTGAAAACCGCTAATGTCGCTAAACGTTACCCCATTGTTTCTTTTTAAAAGATCCCATAAATAGATTCCACAGAATGAGTTACTTAATACTATTCTAAGGTTGCAAGTTCGCTATGAAAACACGATCCCAACGATTTTAAAACGCAAATGTAAGCAAAACAAGCGAGGCTGAAGGAAGACATATTATTTTTATTAAATACAGTATTCCCTTGTAAAAGCTATTAAAGCGCAAATATATTATTTGTTGAGGCAAGACTTTTTGTTGTTTTGGAATAACGTTTATGATATTAAATTCTGTCTCCGGGGAGGGTAGGCAATTCGCCACAATACGGCCTAACCCTCTCTTTGTCTGACATAGGAAGGTTTATATAAGACTCTCCTGTTCCCTCGTGTTTCTCGGAAGTGATTTCATGGACCACGAAGAACAATTTATTGAAGGCATACTATTGAAGTAAAGATAGATTTTGTTGCGTTCACGGTTTTGTTTTGTAAGCAAACTTCATGATGTATTTGTACATATTATATAAAGATTATTTGTCTAACATAAACAATGAGTAACTACATCAAAATATTATTTATCCAATCAATATTTACATTTAACCAGTCACCGCTCATCAAGCTCATGTTTTTTTTAGAAGTAGACCTGAGGTTTAGTTTTAACATTAATTAGCAGATTCTCAATTCTTATCTAAGGATAAACAATTTCATAACTAGGGTTGTATATTCCTTAAAACACCAACTTCCGAAATTAAAGTTATTTTATACTTTATTGTGTTTTGTTTGGAAGTCGATAATATTTTTTTTTTTGTAAAAAGTTTATATTTGTCACTTCTAAGTGATGAAACTTAGACGACGTCATCGTCTACGAAGAAATTGAAATAAGCAAAATTGCTCATAAAGTAAAAACTACTGAGCCAAACCAAATCAAAGACCAAACGACAATCTGGTCAGAAACCTCGGAGTACATGCATAAACAACCCATCGAATTGAGAACCTCTTCCGTTTTTGGAAGTCAGTTAAAAAAATATAATTAACTAGCTGACCCGCGCAACTTCGTCTGCGACACATTTTCCATGAACGCTCAGCTCCTAAATAATATTGCGACTAAAAATTTACATGTAAGCTACCCTATCTTTCAAGTTGGATCAACCTGCACTGGCACACCGTGTGCAAATTTGGTTAAAATCGGTTAAGTAGTTTAGGAGCTCATCGCGGAGAAACAACGTGACATGTGATTTATATTAATTAGATTATTCTGCCAACCGTTTTGGCTTTCTAACATTCGAAATTCAAATCTTCCAATCAATCAGAATAGTCAAACACCTATCTTGACTAACGTATTGACATGTACACAGCTAAGTAACAGCCGATACGCATCACATTAGGCAAAGCAATCATTATCATTAATTTACCTATGCACTCCATTCGGTTGTGTTTGCACTGGCCTGCCCTCTGTCATCGCATCAATACGCAAGTGAAACTGGTCTCTATTAACATGCTACTTGAATTTGTAATTGAATGATATTGATTGATTGATTTTGGTTTCGATCTAGTTGGTGAATATTTTCGGATCCGCATATTATATGTTATAGTGTCCAGCGTGTGTTACTAAAATTGGCATGTATTTAACGCAGCGACAATTTGAATTTGCTAAAGGATTATGAGAATAGTCCAAAGTCCCAAGTGTTGTAGCACTTAGAATGGGAAACAAACAAGGATGAATAGATCATTAGATAGAGGAAGGATGAAGGAAGGATATATAATGATATATCCTTCCTTCATCCTTCCTATAGATATCATTTAGAGGAACAAATAATTGACCACGAAGCTGAATTCCACGCCGAAAAAAACTTAAAGGCGACTAACGTTCCTTTAAATATTATTAAAAGTTGGCGTTGTTTATTTTATTTAATACTTACAAGAGTAAAAATATTATGAAAAAGTATTAAAAAAGTAAACCAGACACACATGTGTTTAAAAAAACCCACGTAAGCAGAGCAGGCGCAGCGTGGCGCGTGCGAGAGCTAGTTTTCAGACGAACGCCGCTGCGCCATCGCGCTTACTTGACGGACAGCACCGTCATCTTCTATTTCGGCCACCTGGGAGAGTGGAACCCGCGAGGCATGTCGTGCAGTGTTCCACAGGGTTCGCTTCTGGGGCCACTCCTGTGGACATCGACTACGATTGGGTGCTGCGCGCCGTCCTCCCTAGTGGCAACAGCATGGTCTGCTACGCTGACGACATGATTATCCTGGCGCAAGGGTGGTCGCACTAGCCGGGGGCCGACGCTATGACACGCGGGGTTGATACAGTAGTTGAGAGGATCCGGCAGTAAAAAAATGTAAACAACTCACCAGATTGGCGTAGAGATCCTCATACATATTCACACTCCTCTCCTTGACATGGCCAACTGTTGTGAAGTTCCTTGCCTCTGTTCTGGACGTTTAGTTCAAGTTAATGAACCCTCATCAACTTGAACTAAAGCTGCATAAAACGCGTCGAATAGGAACGGCGCGAAACTCTTCAGCGCCTTATGGTAAAAAATCGCATAAACGCAGAGTTAAGAGGCTTATTGGCGACGGAAAACTGGTGGATGTTAAGCTACACAGCTTGGCTCATCGCCGCAAGGTCGCCTGCTTGTCGGTCTTGTACAGATTGTACTATGAAGAGTGTGCCCAAGAACTCCACGACCTCATTCTACAGGCCCCGTTCTATAATCGGATATGTCTGGATAGCATTACAACGTACCATCCCTACTTTGTGGCTAGTCCACCAATTCTCACTAAACGTTTCCAAGCGTCATTCATAATGTGCACAGCAAAGAAGTTGAACTCTCTGCCTTTTTTTTTTTTTTAGGGATGGGAAATCATCCAATGACTCCTCCCGCTCTGGGTGTAGCCGTAGGGAGTGTCAGACTTCTACTGACTGCCTGCGTCTGTGTTTCCCAACGCTCACAATCCTAATCTTTTCAAAGTTAGAGTGAACCATCGTAGACTTTGTCTCTGTCACCTCTGACCTTTTTAATTTTTTAAAAGAAAATACGTTGCCTCACGCTAGGAATTTCTCCTGTATCGTGGGTGCGTTTACAAACATACAAAATCACATACACAAATAGCCAGACCCGGAACAAATAAGTGTAGGCCATACAAATATTTGCTCCGTGCGGGAATCGAACCCACGACCGCGACACGCGAAGCAGCAGCCGATCGCTCAACCGCTGCGCCAACCGTGCCGTCATGCGTCATTACAACTGCAATTTTCACTATCACTGTAATTACGTTTTTTTTTTACATTTCAAAACGTAACTGCCACATATATCACTTACATTGGCACGCAGCAGTCTCCATATCTCCATGTGGGCCATTTGAGTTACTTCCTAATTATGATATAGGGTTTTTGTCAGGATCGGACATTTTAAAGTAAAAAGTAAGTTGTTGACTTATTAATCAATTCTATTCGATTAACTCACTTAATTAATTAATTATAGCTGTGAATATAATTAATAATCATAATTATTAACTTAAAGGTTTTAACACGACATTAGAAACTCTCGGCACTATGAAAATATGTGCAACGGACCGAAGTGTAGAATGGATGCCCTGATCGCTCCGCCCGGCCTCGTTTTACGTCGCTTTGCTTTATATCATACTAATGTAGCATAAAAAGGTTTAGAATTAACATCAACATTCATTGGCGTTGAATTTCGTTGCCAATAACTAAATTGCGAGTTGAATAGAACTACCTAGTTCTTTTTCTTAGAAAACAGTAAAATCCTCACAGCCTCCAAAATAAATTATATTTTCGATAAAAACTTTTAAAAGCAAGCAGTTGAAATAAAACGTTTCCTCGTGGAATCCTGTCTAAAGTCGCATTTTAACATTTCCCAACACTTTCGGACGCACCATCAGGAATTTCCTTCTTTCGGTATCCGCCATCTTGGATCCAGCAATAATGATTACCAAAGCGGTAACATTTATTAAACTTTTCATTTTTGTTTGGAAAAATTTCAAGAGCATGTTTTCTTCTGTAATAGGTTTCCTTTTTCTTTTAGAACGCTTGCCTTTAAAAGTATTATTGTCAACGACTGACTCCGCTTTCTACATTCTCAAGTTTCTCAAACGATGTTGAAGATAAAAATATCGTGGATTTTTTCCTTTTTACAAGTAAAGTTTGTACGAACGAGTCTGGCCTTAAAAAATAGGTTTTAAGAATATTTTAGCCAGATTATAGCGAGTTTTTAATTGCGGGATGGATGGAACTCTTTCTTTGCTTTAATCTTTAGAAGTAATATTACGCAGTGGCGAATCAGATGCAGGCGCCTGGGTTGCGGAATTTGTTAGAAAGAGTCACCGCGGCCCTGATATGTAAAGGGTAGTTAGAACACGAATAAGTATAGTCAGAAGGAGTCTGACACTCCCTTCCACTCTATCCAGAGCGGAAGAAGTCATATGATAATTACCCATCCAGTGTCGAGTGAGATTATTTCTAGTCACCGAATTTATTCCAGAAACTGGGAAATTGTGTATAATAGCTTGCGAATAATTTCAAATGATACTGAATGAATAGAATTGTATTTTAAACAGCTACGTAGGCTTACGCGGATTTGCTCACATAGCTCCTGTTTTACAGGAACCGAGCATTTTGTTAGTGAACTGGAAAAGTTAATATTTGATAGAAAACTACTTTATTGCTTATTAAAGTAGTTTTCTATCAAATATTAACTTTTCCAATTATTATCAACCAACATTTAAAGGTAAGTGTATTAGTTGAGACAGACACGGCTGACGGTAAAATACAAGTACCGAATCTCCTTTCAAAATCTTATCATTTCATAAAATATGTTAGAAGAAATTATTCTTTACTCTTCAGGCAAATAAGACTCTTTATGCCATAGATGTGCATATGTTTGGTAAGTCATGCATTATTATATGAATTCTCAGAGTAAGTGTTTTGCTACACCGTACAGAATAATTTCACAGAAATTATGCAATGTTTGCATCGTTTTATAACATAATTGCTTGGCAATTCATAAAGCGTTTTGCTACATACACCTTTAAGAAGTATTGCGAAGAAAGAGATTTTCAGCGTATTCACTAATATTATTAAATTTATATGGAACCTTCGCTATTTTAAAGATCGAGGAAGGCTAATTTGTTTTGGCATAAATTTAATAATTGTTTGTCTTAAAATTCAATATATGTCGTGCTACAAAAATTTGTGACAGAAACGAATTACTGTAAATCCGACTCCACGCAGTCTTGTCTGCCCTACCCCTAAAGTGTAATTTAGAATCTCGTAGGCGCGGAGGGGCGCGGCATCTGCGACGATAACCTCGCGTGGGACCGCCTGAGCCCCGCAGCGCCGGGGCAGTGATAGAAACCATGCCTGCTGCATGTTGCATGCTCACTTGCATACTGAATGCTTGCTTGCTCGCTTGCATGATACATGTTTGCTTGCTCGCTTTCATGCTGCATGCTTGCTTGCTCGCTTTCATGCTGCATGCTTGCTTGCTCGCTTGCATGCTGCATGCTTGTTTGCTCGTTCGTTTGCAAGTTCGCTTGCATAATGCATGCTTGATGTCTTGCTTACTTGCATGCTCTCTTGCATGCTGCATGCTTGTTGCATGCTGCGTGCTTGCTTGCATGCTGTATGTTTGCTTGCATGCTGCATGCTTGCTTACTGAATACTTGTTTGCATGCTTGCTTAGTGAATACTTGTTTGCATGCTTCTTTCAGTGATAAATAAATACATTTATCTACTGAATCGATTTAAAAAATATTTTACCAATAGAAAGCCACGTTATTTGCGAGTGTCATAGGCTAGGTATATAATTATATTAACCCGATAAATACCGCCCAAAAAAGTGTGCACGGGTCAGCTAGTATTGTATAAAAATGTGTATTAGTGTCTAAAATTGTAGGAGTTAATTATAATACATATTTGTTAAGCCTATAAAATATGTTTAAATATCAATATGCATAAATGAACATACGTATTAGGACGTTGTGCTTAAAAATTATTATGATTAGAGAAAATTATGCTTTTTAAATTATGCGTAAGCTATTATGCGAAAACAAAAGTATGCCAGTCTTAAATGTTATGCAAATGTATAGGGAACCCGCTGAGGATGGTTCTAAGTCCAAATACCAGCTCGGGTGTTATATGCATTTCTCAGTATTAAATATTTTTGTATTTTGTATTCCGAGCGATAGATTTACATTATTTATTTATTTATTATTTTTCGGAAGACTTACAGATTAATATTATTATAATGACAATAATAATTCTAAATGGCTAATAACAAGTCTCCACAGATAAATAAAAACTAGTTATTCCTTCACAGACCAAATTACATCTTTTCTTTTCTTTTTGACTAAACTGATTTGAACGGTTTTTTTTGGCTGACTATATAAATTGCTCGCGTAAAACATGGGAATACTCTGTTGGTTCATCTTTGCTTACTTCTGTTGGGATTATAGCTGTTTTATGACTAAATGTCCTTTTTAGGGTTTCGTAGCCAAATGGAAAAAAAACTAAACTCTTATGGATTCGTCATGTCTGTCTGTCCGTCCTTATTTTCGAAACTATAAGTACTATGCTGTTGAAACTTGGTAAGTAGATGTACTTATTCTGTGAACCGAATTAAGAAGATTGAAATAAGATAATGATAAAACTAAAAAAATAAATGATGTACATTACCATGTAAACTTCCACCAAAAATTGGTTCGAACGAAATCTAGTTAGTAGTTCTTTTTTACAACGTCATAAATCGTAAACGTCAACTTTGCTTAATAATATACCTACAGCTTTGTACGGAACCCTCAGTGCGCATGTCCGACTCGCACTTGGCCGGGTTTTTTTTATTTTGTGTTATTAAATAACATTACAAGTCTTATAAATTTCACGCTCCGATATGTACGTAAAGTGTCATGGTATGTCTCTTTCGGGGTTTTTAAATCAAGAGTGAATAACGTTTCTGCAAGCGTGATCAATCGACGACCATATCATTGCTTATCATCAGATGAGATACTGACGTGATACAATCAGTAATTACAGTAATCCTACTAATATTACAAATGCGAAAGTTTGTGAGTATGTATGGATGTTTGTTACTCTTTCATGCAAATACTACTGAACCGATTAGGATGAAATTTGGTATGTAGTTAGCTGAAGACCCAGAATAACACATAGGCTACTTTTTATCTCGGAGTTCCCGAGGGATCGGGATTTACTCGGGAATAACGAGAATTTATACGCGGACGAAGTCGCGGGCGGCCTCTAGTTCTTCATAAAACTGTTCAATCTTCTCCAGTTGGGACCCTGTATGGTTTTAAACACACCTTCCAATCTCTTTTGTTTCCTTTCCAATATCAGTTACCTGTTTTGTATTTAATCCTGATTATTTAATAATGAATAGCTTGTACCCAGAACTTCATTATAAGCGTATATTCAGTATTTTCCCGTTCTCAGAATTTTTGAAATCCCACTGGTTGTTGCAGAGATTGGCGTGTTCGAACAAGCACACTCTTCAAGTAGCTTATATTTGGATAGGTTTAAAAATATTTCCTTTTCCGTATAGCTTTTAGCCTTCCTCATGAATGTGGTTTTCATATACCAAAAGAATCTTCCAAATCCAACAGGTAGTAGACCACAGATTAGCGCGTTCAAACAAACAAACACTTCAGCTTTATCATATTAGTATTAGTATAGATTACTATAGGTCACAAAAGTATCAAGCAAACACCTTAAGCCTTTCAGCCTAGCCAGATATAAAGTCAATGTCTAGATAGAGACGAGCCATTAGCCAATCTCAAACAAGTGCTGGCTAACCTTATTCGCTCTACTGAATTTAACGATACGCTCGTGAGGGATAAGACATTGATATATTCCGTATAAGGAAAAGAAGATGGATTAACGTATAATAATATCATGCTACCTAAGTATACAGATAAATTGTTTTATTTGTACAATCAATAAAGTGGCAGTAGGAAAGCTACGTCAATTTTGTCGGCGAAATATTAACGTTTTTACACAATTGCGAGGTCATTTTAAAGTGTGATCTTCTTTAGCTGCAAAATATCGACTTTTGTACAAAAAACCCGACCTCGAAATTCATATTAAGTTTCAAATCACAAATGTTTTCAAGCAGAAGCACTATTGTTATAGTCAATGGTAGCAAACTAATCATTGAAATAAAAAAGTGCTGGAAAAGTGTTTTTTTTTTAGCTTTTAATAGTTTTTTTGCCTAGCATTTGTATTGTAAATATCTACACTATCTACATTAACAATTATTATAAAGAGGAAAGATTTGTTTGTTTTTTTGTTTGAATTGAATAGGCTCCGAAACTACTGAACCGATTTGAAAAATTCTTTCAGTGTTAGATAGCCCATTTATCGAGGAAGGTTATAGGCTTATCATCACGCTAAGACAAAGAGGAGCGGAGCAATAATGGAAAATGTGACGCAGACGAAGTTGCGCGGGTCAGCTACTTTATTATAAAATAATTTAAATATGACTACAAACTTCTGGGACTTCTTCTATGTATGTAAGAACCTACACTTTTGCTTTTGGAAAATCACTATGACTTTCTAAAAAATGAAAATTGTTTATCTACCTACATGGGCAGTGGCAGTTTTTAGAAAACGAAAAACACTTTTCCGCGCTTCATCATCGTCTGAAGCCCGACTCCTCCCGCTACTCGGCGTATGCCTTTCTTGTGCCAATACCCACGTTGCTGTGCTAACCTTATCCAGATTCGACTCACAATGGCAACAACGTCGTCTACGGTACTTCCAGTATAACAGTAGTATGGTTTATACTGTCAACATTAGTTAATTGTGGTTGTGTCCATTTTCCTATCAAACCATTTTTTCTCAAGCACAATAGTTTTCTTTTCTATATAAGATAAGTACATCTGATATTTTCAAATCCATTATTAATTTACTTCATGTATCACATATTTTAAATACCTAACTATCTATCTATAACTTAAAATAAAAATATGGCGTCATTAAAATCCTCCGCTTCGCTGTCAATTGGAATAGGCTTGATTACTGAAAAAATCTAATTAGTCCGTCAGTTACATTATCAAAAAATATTTGACCCGTATTTTTTCTTTTGTTCGGGGAACGAAAACTGACGAAGTTACGACACTTTTAAAATTCCCAATATGTCACGCCGTGGCATAATTTTTTGAGGGTAGTGACTTCACGAGCCCCCACTCCCTTGTTTTGATGCGTTTTATCTTTGTCAATATTCATTGATTTACAAAAACAAAAAATATGTGTCCATTATTTTTCAATACTCTAATTGAGGGACTAAATAGTTTTGCAATTTGTGGATGATGGAAACTAGCCTATTGAGCCCAAAGGCTTTGCCACGTTGTATGGCATTGCATATTTATTTATTTAACACTTCCAGCACAAAAAAAGTAGGTACAGAAGCGGACTTAATGCCATAGGCATTCTCTATTCAGTCAATCTTGCATAATTCCTCTGTCCGAGGTAAAAACCAGCCCTTGGTGACGCAAAGTATCATCGTTTATTTTTAAACAAGTACTGCTCAACGATGATAAGTTTTTACCAAGTATGTGGACAAATAACACACCCACGTCAAAGTGTCTGAAGGAAGACGTCGACAGTTCACCTCTAATTTCCACTCTGATTTTCATCGCTGAACTATAATGTTTTTCGAAGCCCACAACTTTCTAAAGGTTACTTGTGAAATATACATGAATCATTTATTATGCATAACAGAAGATTGCCAACTTATTTCGGTGTCTTTCTAGGACTTCTGGTTTCATGTGAAATGTTATTTTGTACAAATTGATGTTACACCCACTTTGTCTTGTGGGTGTTGGAGGTGACATAAGTGAGAAGGTCCGTGTTATATGTGTATGAGATGTCCCCACTAGCCTCAGGTTCCTATAAATGAGCAAATATTTAGTTAGTCTTGAACTGTTGTATATGAAGTTGATTGCTTTATTAATTGGTGGTTTTGGAAAGATTTATGATACTTTTAGAAAAGTACAGTATGTATATGTCACCGAAAAATGGCAAGCGCCGCCATATTGTAAAATATCGCGTGAAATTGTAAACTATTTTTATTGTAAATAAAACACGGATGTATCGGAAACTATTGAATTTGCATGCGATATAAGTATTATATACACAACAATTTTTTCATAAAATTTCGAGAAATAATGATCTAATCAAGAGCACAAACTAACGGAGTCTGCCACTTTCCGGTGATATACATATATATATTTATATACAATATAGAACAGTTAGTAAATTGAGGGGGATAAATAAAATAATGTTTCTAATAATAACTACTTAGAAATCAGGTATTCATAGCCAAATCAAACTCAAACTCAAACATTTATTTCAATTAAACCATTTACAGGCACTTTTGAATTGTCAAGGTCGGTCGGTCCAAAAAAGATGAAGCTATTTGCACGTTCCAAAGCGTAGATCTCTATGGAGAAGAACGTGCAAGAAACTCCACAGACACTATTTTAAAAATAATAAATTGTTACAAAGTTTTGTTGACATCGTGTTGAAATTTAACATACATGTGAGAACGATGTGACGAGCATGATAAAAACTAAAATAATTAAAATAAACCATGGCAGCTGAGAAGTGACCAGTCCCAACAGACGGCGCTATGACATGCGCCAGCCCCATTCGTCTCAACCAATTTGAATGGAGCCAACCAACGCATACGCCGCCATCAGCTAGGCTTTTGAGTGAGCATGACACTCTCAACCGCCAGGGTACTTGAGTCTATACAATGCAGACACACACATATTTACAATTAATGTTGGTACTTTTGATTTATCTAATTAACAGCAATGGATCAGTGTGTGACAGCAATGGATCAGTGTGTGTCAAATCAAACTTCAGATGGTGATGGTGACTCTTTCATCTAATGTAACTCAATAACTCAGATTAGTTTCTTCCAATATATATTTTAATGTTCCGTGCTGAAGGGTAACCAATGGAATCTTACAACAAAGCCTCCACTGTTCCTCCGTCCGTTCTTTCATCTGCCCATTCTGACTATCAGCGAGCTGTGCCTCAAGAACCGTAATAGGTGGACATTTAAAATTTTCACAGATTTTGTATTTCTATTGCAACTATGACAACAAATAATAAAAATTTTGCTTAAATTAGAAATTATAAAATGTTCTCATATGAGAAACGTTTTTTTTTTTTTCGTGTTTATGGTACCTACGGAATCCTTCGTGTGAGATTCCGACTCGCACTTGGCCGGTTCTTGGTAATACTTTACTTAAAAAATGTTCTCTTTGTAAATAATATGCACTTAAATAAGAACAATAACTTATTACCCAACAACAACTCGTTAATTTACGTTTAAAATTTTACCATTAAACAATGAATTCATTCTTAAGCGTTGCAAAACTTTCGAGAAACGGATTTCACTTAAATAGCCACCGAAACCTATTTTGAATCGCTCGTGGGTACTGAAACTTGGGACCGGTTTAAAGTTTGATGCAGTCGCTTCGCATTTAGCAGCAAAGCTCTAATTGTTTTTGGGATCTGATTTTACTGTACTACTTCCATCTAGAAGTTTATCTGGAATCATTATATTCATAATTTATTTATTTAGGAAACCAACAGCGATACATAAATCAGATTTTACAAATAGGCATGTTACATTTATAATGGCCAATAATAGGTTTCCCTGTATAACTGGGATATATAACACTTGCGAATGAACTAGTTATTTCAATAAAACAGCGAAACAAACTTACAATATAAAACAAAACAAAAGTAGAAGTTAAATTTAGATCAGAATTTAAATAATCTATACTAATATTATAAAGCAGAAGAGTTTGTTTGATTGTTTGTTTGGTTGAACGCGCTAATCTCAGGAACCACTGGTCCGATTTGAAAAATTCTTTCAGTATTAGATAGCCCATTTATCGAGGCAGGCTATAGGCTATATATCATCACGCTAAGACAAAAAGGAGCAGAGCAATAATGGAAAATGTGACGCAGACGAAGTTGCGCGGGTCAACTAGTAATATATATATAGGTTTGGGTATAATTCGAAATGTGTTGAGGCCCTTACCTACAGGGGTTTAATTGGGTACTTATAGGACCGATCACATGAAGTTCATATCACATATCATTGGGGCTACTAACTGGACCAGCTGGCTGGCTGGCTGGTTGATTTTTTGCAATTTTAAGTCGTATATCATTATTTTGCCACGTATCAAGGTTTTAAGTGTGGTTGCAGTTTTGTAAGCTGACTCTACAGTCTTCTCAAGTCTTCCCTGCCCCTTCGGCGATTTAATAGACGACTAATATGACCGTTTTGGACGGCAACTGGCTGGAATGATGATGACCGTTATTTTATAAATTGAGACTTAGTTAATTTGCTGCTTCTATTATCATAATTTTCAATTCAGCCATAAACTTTCCACTCCTGGTTACGTCAAGTGTCTCCCATCACTCGGTCTCGTGCTTTACGCACCCAGCGTATTCTCTTGACTTCCAGAGTGTGATCGATGTATTTTAGTGCTCGTTTACGTAGAGGCGGGGCGTCGGGCGTCGCGTGCGGCGTGGCGGCCTGCATTAAATTCGAACATATGGCGTTGTATGAGGGTGTTGACGGAGGAGCGATTTCTAGGCCGCGGCGTCACACGCAGCGGTGCCCGTGGCGTTGCACGCGTCGTCGAACGCGGCGGCTACCTATTCGCCACCGCAGACAAGCGTTGCCAACACAAATTTATCAAATTTCTCGAAAATCCGTATCACATTCCCCAATTTTATAAATTACTAGCTGACCCGTGCCCACTTCGTTGGGCGGTAAACATTTGAGTGTGGTTCGGTTAGTACTGAGTTCTATGATTTATTTCCTGACTGCCAAAAGGAGGGTTTTGTTTTTATTGCATATTTATGTCGCTAGGCTAGTGAGCCTCTGCGAGCGCTCAGCGCTAGACTCCCTATCCCTTGTTCCCCCTGAGGCGCTGATGATTTTTAAGAGCAGACTCTTCCGTACGGCGTACTCGAGCTGCTCTTGTCTGGGATGTCTGACGGGAAGTTGTAATTTCCTTTTAGGCATGATAGACAATCGCTGAAACTGTCCGATATCCCAAAAACAGAAATGCCACGGCTTCGAACTCGACGAATGAGAACGAAGTAGTATTTGTGTTTTAAGAAACCGAGCAACCAAAACAATTTTAAAGACCAACAACCAAAACAATTTTAAAACCAACAACATCCAACCATACAACTCACCTACCTAACGACGAAATTAAATAATAATTGGAGAGGGTCAGACTCTGAAAAATAACGTAATTGCACAACGCCATCTATGGGTTGGATAAAACGTCCGTACAAAGCATGTTCTATTGCGGTTCGTCAATGGACGGCGGTATTTTGCGATTTAGTAATTTTAAATTATCTTCGAAACTATTTAACCAATTAACATGCTACAAATCGTATCTTTATGATGTTCTTGTGATCATAATAATATTTTTTTCAATAAGGTTTAATATTTTGTGGTTTAAAAAATCGTCCAAAGGTAAGTACGTCGAAAAATCCATTTTTTAACACATGAAAGCTACTATATCTGCTTAAATATAAAAGATAGAAATATGGTGTCGCGGACTTTTTTGTAGAACTATTCAAAACGAACCAGGTTGCCAAACATTGTTTTCAAATAATTCTGTTGTAAGAGCTATTTTTTTCTGCCTGGATAGACAAAAATTGAGATAGTTCGGCTAATATGCATGATATCTTAATAATTTATAGCCTATAGCACTCACGAATAATGTAGCTTTCTACCAGTGAAACAATTTTTAAAATCGGTTCATTACTTCCGGAGATAACCCCCTACATACAAACTTACAAACAAATTTTACCTCTTTATAATATTAGTATAGACTAGCTGACCCACGCAACTTCGTCTGCGTCACATTTTCCATCAATGCTCGGCTCCTTTTAGTCTTAGCGTGATGATAGCCTATAGCCTTCCTCGATAAATGGGCTGTCTAATACTGAAAGAATTTTTCAAATCGGACCAGTAGTTCCTGAGATTACCCCTACATACAAACTTACAAACAAATGTTACCTCTTTAAAATATTAGTATAGAATATTAATTATTATTATATTATTATATTAGTTAGTAATATAGTATAGTATATATTAATCATTTTTTTTAATGTTTAAATATCAAATTCATAAGAACAAATCTAATGTCACATATATTTTTTCCAAAAATTACGACAAGTCGGCTACTGAGAGGTATCTGCGCCTTCAGACAAGTTCTAAGTTTAATAAGATTTCTTGAAAAAGAGTTCTGACTTGGCCCGAACTAGCGATATTTAAATCTCCGCATTTTCCCCTTATCTTGCCAATTCCGAAAAAAATCCCCAATCAATTTGTGATCCGCCGCAGTTTAGGGAATTTCCCACACTTTGGCAACGCTAGCTTGAGTGTCAAGCGTCCGCCGCGGCGGCAGACGCTCGACGCCCCACGTCTCCGTAAACTGGAACTAAGTAGAAAATGATTTAAAATTATGAATTTGAAACTCGTTTAAATATTATATGACACAAAGAGTCCATACATGTAAATCCACAAAGACTTAAATATTTTACCTTACCCATAAAATAGTTGACCCATACATCAACAGGAAAAATAAATCGCTTCGGTCGGGTCAACCCGCAAATTGGAGGTGAAAAAATAAAACGGTTTTCAAAAAAAATTTTTTACCGGAAATGCCGAGGTGAACGTTGAACCGTTAACTCCGTAAAAATTGTTTTACACCAAAACAGATTTTTTTAAGGTTTCTTTTATGTTATGTGTGCATACAATACGATATTTCATACACAAATATTAAATTGATTGACTGATAAATAATTGAAAACTGTATTTTGAAAAAATAAATAGACCAATTGCGAGCTAAACTCATAACATAAAACTAAAAAAGAAAAACAAAATCTGTTCAGTTTAGGGAGGCCGCAGTTTTTTATATTTTGCCGTTTTTTCAATAGTGGCATTGTAAACACATTTCATAAATGCTTCCAACTGACGGTAGTCACTTCGGTTCATGAGATACAGCACGCCGACAGATAGGCAGAATAAGGACAGATGTAGTAGGTAGGGTTTCGTTATTTTTCCTTACAGTACGGAATCCTATATAAGACCTATGAAACCAATGATCTGGAACCAATATCACCAATGTACATTGAGTTTATTTAAGCTAGGATTTAAATAAATAAATAACTAGCTGATGCCCGCGGCTTTGACCGCTTGACATATTACATACTAAAACCTTCCTCGAGAACCACTCCATTCATAAGTGAAAATAGCGTGAAAATTGATGCAGTAATTTTTGAGTTTATTGCGAACAGACAGAAAGATAGACGTGGTGGAGGACATTGTTTTATATTATATGTAAAGGTTTTGTAGTTTTGTGCTTTCTAGCTCACTCACTCATTTGTAATATCTCCATCGCACTGAATTTTGCCACCAGAAAACCCAATTCTGGGTAAAGCTCACCTTTATACATGAACTGCCGTGTCGTTTTGAATTTTTATGTTTATCTGTGTGCAACAAAGAATAAAAATGAAAAAGCGTGCGGCCATAATGTTTGCCCTATCTTTTCTTTACAGAATGTGTTAAAATAAAGACATAGTCTGTAGTGAATTTTGCGTCTTTACATATGTTGTCTGGGTTCGCTTTCTACTCAGTTAACATGTAGTAGTAGTTAAAATGGATGCGAGTCGAATATGTCGAAAATTTGCATTCTAGGGTACTTTTTTTTTATGGGACAAGCCCGCCACAGAGGGGCCGCCGTCCGTAGGGTACTGCGTAACCTAGACGTGAATAAGGCTAGTGGCCCCGACAGGATCCTGACATGCTTATTTCGCCTTTTGATTGGAATCGGAAAAGTGCCGATGGCTTAGAAGCAAGCTAACGTACTGTCTGAACCCAAGAAGGGAGCTGACCCAGCAAATTACAGACCAATCTTGGTAGCTTCTATACTTTATGTGAGTGTGGAACAAATGCTGAATGCTAAAATCCTGGCATACTTCGAAGCAAACTATTTTCTTAGTGACTGACAATACGGGTTCTACCGAAATCAGTCAACTGGGGATGTTCTAGCATATGTCACTCATATCTGGAGTGAGGTCTTGCGATTTCCCTTGACATCTCGAAGGCTTGCGACAGGATCTGGCACGAAAGCCTAATTTAGTAAGCTTTCTTTCTTCGGTTCGGTTGTATGATCGCAGATTTCTGGAGGGATCGGTTTATCTGTCGGTGCTTTCGCAAACACTGTTCTTGCTGCATTAAATAATAATATGCTAAACGTGAGCTTCTTGGGGTTAAATTAACATCTACCCTCAATTAGAGCCAAAGCATCGAGGCGGCTGCTTAAGTGGCAGCAAAAAGTTGGGGATCCTTGCAAAGGTGAGACGGTACTTCATGCCAGCTGCTCAAACTTTATCAAGCGCAGGTTCGATCGTGTATGGAGTACTGCTCTCATCTTTGGGAGAATCTGCCAAATATCAGCTTGATGCCCTTGACTCAATTGAGAAACGAGCCAAGAGGATCACTGGCAATGATAGGCTCGTCGAGTCGAAGCTCAGAAGCCTTGAGCACCGAGCGACGCAGAGTTGTTAACCTGTCAGTTTTCTACCGGTTGCATTTTGAGAAATGTGCGACAGAATTGCATAATTTAATTCCGCCATTTCCGTACCAACATTGGACCACAAGACGAACGGCGATGCGCCACCGGTACATGGTGGACATCCCGCCCACACAGACAAAAAGTTTTCGGAACATATTCATGGATTTCCCTGCTGGGTTGTGATGATGGCTACAACCTGGGAGTCTTTCAGTCAAGAGTGAATAGGATAAGGCAAAACATCAGGTGAGATAGTGGTCAAACGCGTGGCTTATGATAGTAAAACAAAGTCTCCAGTAAATCTATTTTATATTGCATAAAGTATTTAGACTTGTTTCAGGTGTTGAAATGTTGCTAATTCTAGAATAAATCATCCTGCTTAACCGGTTCACTATCCACATAGCAGACACAGTAGTTAAATAATCATTGAAGGCTTCATGTGGTTCTGAATGGGACTGTGAACCGATTAAGACAGAAAACTGTTGCTCTAAATAACGATTAATAAAAAAACTTTTTACAAAAAAATACAACCGACTTCCAAAAAAAAACACTACAAAGTAAAAAATAACTTTAATTTCGGAACTCGGTGTCAAAATACAAAGAAACTAACAAAAACACCGACTTCCGAAATTAAAGTTATTTTTTACTTTGTAGTGTTTTTTTTTGGAAGTCGGTTGTATTTTTTTGTAAAAAGTTTTTTATTTTTCACTTTTTAGTGGTACCCCATACCTAACAACCTCCTTTTTGAAGTCGGTTAATAATTATACAGAAGAAAATTCGCAAAAGAAGCTCACTTTAAGAAGTATTTATTAGTTTTTAGACTAGATGCTGATAATCCAGGCTGCAGCATCAGGCCAGACTTATGTCACAATTGCATTGAACTTAAAATTTAGTCCTGTTTAAAATGAGCCCAAACACGACTATGGTGCTGTAATTTCAAGGTTCGTACTTTTTCTGATGCTCCTGGCTTCAGCATCAGGTCTCTATGTACTTCGGTGTTCCTCATTAACAGTACGTTTATCCACACATCGAGCCCACGAATCACCCTTTTCAATGATCCTAAACACGATATATCTGCTGTTAGTTGTCGAAGAGTTAGGTACTCTGCAGCATCAGGTCATGACTTGATGATCATGAGACCAAATGTGGCAAATGCCCTATCAAACATCAAAACAATTTACTAAAACAATCCTTGCCTGTTCGAGTAACTTCTTACCTACTGTTAAGGAGTTGTACCTTCCATCATCAGCCCAGCTACCTGACATGGTAACAACCATACGCAAATACACAAGATACTTCATAATATATGCAAAAAATAATGAGTAAGCCTATAAAATTTGAGGTTTGCCCTCGATTTCTCTAAGATCCCATCATCAGATCCTAATTTGGTGACAATGGGACCACCTCAGAACTATCTACTTTCGAACAAAAAAAGAATTTTGAAAATCCGTCGACAATTGGCGGAGTATTCGATGAACAAACATAGAAAAAAAAAAAAAAAAGCATACAAACATCCGAACATAGTACCTCCTCCTTTTTGTGAAGTCGGTAAAAATACTGCTAATGTAGTTTTAGTTCTAGTTCATGGCGATTGCTAACTTGAAAATATCCATAGTTCTATGAATTTTCAGAATAATTTTAAGACTATCTTACTGCCTGTTACAGTCAATTTTTGATTAGCTCCTGCGAATCAAGTCATGACTTAGTCGTCGCTTAGATTACTATCACAACTTAGGTAAGTCACACTTAATGCGGAATGGCTCTGGCAATAGCGTTCGGTCATACTTATCCGATGCATTAATTCCACCTATCATTACAATCGAAATTGGATTCATGAATATTTTATAACCATCCTACGTACCTACTTTAACTTTAAAATTTAACTCAGAACATTAAATGAAATTAATTAGCGCAATGAGTACCGATTTTATTTTACTACGCATATTTTTTTTTAAATAAAGCATCAAAAGCTTCAATAGTCAATTAACACCCATTCAATTAAAAGCAAAAAATAAATTCGAATAAAATCAAGCGTTCATTCAAATCTTACTTCATAAAATCAATACAACTGAACAGTTAGACTGCTAAAGCCTTAATACATTTGAAAAGAGAATTTAGTTAAAATTAATATACTATTTTATCTAATGCTATTGATTGTAGAATCTGTGCTACGAGCAATAATCCCAACTGTAACTCGAGGATTGTAGCGCGCCCGCGTAGCCCCGCGTAGCCAGTGCCGCCGCGACGTCGTAGAGCGTCGGACGTGTAGCGCTACGCCGCTGCGCCGCTACGCTGCTACGACTCGAACCCAACCGTACTGTCGGGACCGAGTGACTTGAACCCACTTAGTGTAGTGACTAAACTGTGACCGTGTTTTGTGTTCTATTCTCGTGTTCTTATAATTGATACGTTTTACAGGTAAAATACTTTTGCACAGAAATAAAATAGGTTTAAGTTCCACCACTTTTCGTACTAGGTTTTATTTCAGACGCGAACGTTAAACGTTAAGCGCCGGTAACTAATGGAGCGTTGAGATAAGAAAGCTTTGTGGAAGTACAGTTATTAGCCGGTTTAAAGGGCCGGTCATTGATAACAGTTGTAAGGGAAAGCCTTTTCCCTTAACTTATTATTTTGAAAATGGTTATCTCTATTATTAAAATGGTGCTTCAATAAAAAATAATACTAGTATAAGCTACACTATATTTTTCCGTGAAATAATGACCTGTTCAAACAGAATTCCAGTTTATTTAATAGCTTTCGTAAATACTCCAGCATTTTTTGGCAAACAAATGAAAGAGATAAAACTATTTGGAAATAGTTTTTTTTATTTGTATTTTCTTTTATTCCAGTTCTATTTTAATTGTGTTTTTGGCATTAGTACATATCACTTTTTGTAAAAGCTGTAAGCGTTTTTAGTCTGTGAAAGGTTCTACTCGAATCTTTCTGGGACATATTTGTCTAATTGTATTTTTACACTTTTAGTTTTCACTTGACTCTGAATACTAGGATGTCAACTAACACAGTTATTTGAATCAAGGCATAAAATGAGGCATACATAATCCTCTTATATCTCACAAAAGACAGCTAAAACTTCAGACTTCAAACGCGTCAAGATACATAACCATCCCGTTTTCTGAGGTCGGTTAAAATTGGATAACGTCTTCAATCCAATTTCCAGGCAAATTCTACCTTTCCGGGTCGCAACGTTGTTGTCTCTGCAAAGATGACATGATGGTAATCCTTTGAAAAAGGATGTTGGTTGCTATCCCCCTACTCATAAACCTATGTATATCCATGTGGAACCCAAATCGTGGTTTTCTTATAACTGTGCCATAAAAGGTAGGTGTACAATTTGTAAAATATAAAAAAAACACAAATAGTTACAAACTAATTACACCGAACACTGTAATTACTGAACTCAATCTTATTGAAAATTTCATAAAATACATGTTAGCATTACGCCTCCAGTTGAATTTGATCGTAAGAGTCATCGCGGCCCTGGAACGCGAATGCATTAAGAGGAACACGTACGGGTTTTAGTCAGTACGAGTCAGACACTTCCATTCCGTCTTGAACGGGAGGAGTGATTTGATTTCTTTCCAGAATTAAAAAAAAACAGTTCTCCTTCTTCTATTACGGTAAAGTGGAACTGACAAAATTGACTTGTATAAGTTTAGATAGTGAGTCAGATTTGACCACTCAGGGTTCCTTACCCTGTGTACGCAAATCTGACTCACTCACTTGACTGGTTTTTATTTTAGAGGTCGTTTCCTTATATAATCAGTACGAGTCAGACACTTCCATTCCGTCCAGTAGTGCGATTCACTAAGGCAGAACATCTTTACAACCAAGAAATCATCGTTGAAACATCTGTTAAATATATGCCACATCAGATGTTTCAACGATGATTTCTTGGTTGTAAAGATGTTCTTCCTTAGTGAATCGCACTACTGAACGGGAGGAGTGATTTGATTTCTTTCCAGAATTAAAAAAAAACAGTTCTCCTGCTTCTATTACGGTAAAGTGGAACTGACAAAATTGACTTGTATAAGTTTAGATAGTGAGTCAGATTTGACCACACAGGGTTCCTTACCCTGTGTGCGCAAATCTGACTCACTCACTTGACTGGCTTTTATTTTAGAGGTAGTTTCCTTATATAAATATCGATTCTTAGAATCGTGCTAACAAGGAGATCGGGGTGTTGACTTAGATAATTAGTAATACAGAAAAATGATCAAAAGTGGTATTTATTATAGAATTTATTTGCGGTAAAACAAAAAAATATTATTCTTTTTCCAGTATTTTCTTAGGGTAGTTATTCTCACTGATTGTAATCTTTGCCAAAGGCATGTTATTCCAGACTTGTGTAGGTTTTAGCTAATACCACTGTGGCCGTCCTTGGCATATTTTTTTGTATGGTTAGGTTCTACCTTCGTTTTCGCATTGGATTCGTAATAAACCGTCGTCGTTCGTAAACTTCTGTTTTTTTTTTTGCTGTCGTCTTCTTAAACCTTTAATGTAATACTTGTTTATAAGCAAGTGCTTTTCAACCGTACTTCGATCTACATCTACATCTAAATTTAAGAAAACTGTCATGTTTAAACTACATTATTTATCTTGGTTCTTGCAAGAGGGCAATGCCAACGCGGTGAACCAATGTGTAGTTATTTTCTATAAAAGTTTAATTTGCCATAAAACATTCACGCCTGTATTTTGCCCGAAGGATTGAGCAGGGGTGTACGTTCTACTATGTTTTTATTTATCCAAATTTCGTGAGTTATATACAGTACAACACTATTGTAATACAGAACAAGCCCATTTACATTATAACGATTACAGATCCCAACTTTTTGCTGTTATTGAGAATAAACAGTTATAATTAAAACAAAATGGTGTCAAAAAAGATCGGGTACTGAAATTGTGTTTGTTACAAAAAAAAAAAAACAATCAATAATTCTCAGCGCTCTTTATATTTCCAAAATAATTTTGCGAAAAGAGAATGATTGAAAATACCTATGTTAGGTATAATAGACTATTATAATAGACTGTATTTTTCATACCCTCGAGAGCTTAAACATAACTGCTTCAAATCAGTTCGACGTAGGCAAACAGGAATTTCAATTTTTCAAATTGAAAATTGTTCAGCAACGGGCGAGGAAAGCGCTATTTTTGAGAGAAAAACAAATTGACTGGCCTATATCAGTAAGTGTGAATTGAATTCAGGCTTCTGACACACCTAAATGAAGTCGGACCGAACAATTGATTATATTGGTACAAGTATTTTCACGTGTTCCGAACGTGTAAGTGTTCTTACTTATAAGACATTTAGGTCTGCTGTTCCCTGTTGAAAAAAATTTAGTTTTAATCAGGAATTACAGAGCTCGATCTATGGTTACAATTTTTTTGTTTGTTACCTAGATAATATCCTACTGCTGGGAAAAAGCAGCCCCTATGTTTTTCTAGCCAGTTGGTTCTGTTGCCTTTTCCCTACCAATTCGTCAGGAATTGAATCGTCGGAAAAAATCCAAATTGTCACGCCAGTGTGGAGCGTAGACAAGGGAACCACTTTTCATTGTTTTCAAAATATAAACACAACTATTTTTTTATTTTTTTTATTATGTAATAACCTCGAAATGAAACTTGCATTAGGCGTATACGTCACCAAGCCACCCAGGCTAGTCTCCAAACTCCCCAGTTTTGTTTTTCATATAGAAGACAGCTTTTGATAAGTTGAAAAAACCTATAGTAACGTATTTGTCGCAAATTCTTTACAAATCCTAAAAAATACCGTAAAACAAAACACAATACCGTAAACAACTTCATAATAGTGTTTACTACTTTCGTGACGTCACTGCCTAAGTGGGTTAATAGAATTATATTGTCAGGCTATTTTCATAATAATTTATTCCTGGTAAAGTGACGAAAGCTGTTATGACTCATATTAACTGGATTCATAATTATTTAGATTATTTTTACGACAATTGTATGTAGTTCACTTGAGTTCGTGCGTCGTAAAAACTACTAGGGTAACCCAAAAGGGTTACTCTACTGGGGAACCTCAGTAGAGTGGGTAACCCTCGTTACTGTGTTACAAGTTGTCAACCCATGAGAGTTTGATGGTTAAGGACGACTGGTTAAGATTTGAACTCGATATTTGGTAAAAACTTTCTAAAAAAAAGTCGGTGTTTTTGTTAGTTTCATAGTATTTTGACACCGAATTCCGAAATTAAAGTTATTTTTTACTTTGTAGTGTTTCTTTTTTTGGAAGTCGGTTGTATTTTTTTGGAAAAAGTTTTTTATTTTTCACTTTTTAGTGGTACCGCCAGTCCAGTGGTTAGCCACCTAACAGCACCACTGCAAAATACCAGAAAAGCAAAATACGCAATTTCGATTACTTGGATGGCATAAAACCATCATCCAAGTAGACGAATTCCAGCTATTTTGATTTAAAATACAAAGTTCATAACCGATTTTGATAAAATTTAAAAGGGACCATTCTGCAAATATATTCAGATAAAACAAGAATTTTTCAAATCGGTTCATAATTGTCGAGTAATGAGGTAACAAACATAAAAAAGAGTACAACCGAATTGAGAACCTCCTCGTTAAAAATGGTTATCTACAAAATAATCGTCTGGTAAAAAATAAACGAATTAAAATTAAGTGGTTACTAATTGCTTCGTGTCAGTTATTAGACACTTGAAAATGTATCAAGTAATTCTAAACAAAACTCCTTCAAAACTTTAGAAAGTTGTAATTTTCGATTTGTTACTTTCGATCATAAAAACTCTAAATAATATGCCAGTTCAACCTGTAATACTTCAGATATATAACGAAAATATAAATAAAAACAGCTTTCAGATTTCATCATCTAAAAGGAACAGATTACAAAGATATGTTTCAGCTGGCACCAAAGAAAAGATTTTTTCTGTTTCAAATGCGTACCATTCATAATATTTTTACCACCGCAAAAATACAGATGAGTAAAAAAAACTTTCACAATTATTGCTCCGTGATTTACGCACTGAACCCACGAAGTAATTTTTATCGTTGAAAAATTCACTCGACAAAGGTTATTTTAATTAGCTCAACAACCATCTAGGGGGTAATACTGGCGTACAGAAAGCGTACATTTTAAAACTCGTGTTTCCGACCCTATGAATAACTGATTACGTCATTCATACCTTTTTTTTCTTATCATCTATACTCGAATACTGATATTATAAAGCTGAAGAGTTTTTGTGTTTATTTGGTTGAAAGCGCTTATCTGAGGAACTGTTGCTTCGAATTGAAAAATTGTTTAGTGTTGGATAGCCTATTTATCGAGCAAGGCTAGAATATAACATTACACTGCGACCGATAGGAACGGAGCATTAATGAAAAAAATGACGTAGACGAAGTTGCTATTACAATATATGACGGAATTATTACACCCTTGGAAGTTTTTATTTATATAAAAAGGAAGGTCGACAAAACAAATAGGACCAGACCATATATCTTCCCGAAAACTTTGAAGGGAACAACTTGTGGAAAAGGGCAACCCTACCCGTTGCGCTAATATTTATGTTTTATGTAACTTTTCTGCAAAATGTTTTAGGCTTATTTTCTTAACCTAGGGTTAAAAAGATTGTTTAGTGACGACTCATACGACCTGTGAAGTTTGTTACCTAGGCATGAACTTTTTTCTTGGAACCATAGCCAAACATGGAACCCTAAATTCATTATATTTTTACCAGCTCCCATAATGTTGAATATGGCTCCCCAATGACTACTTCAATGAATGGTCAAAAGGAAAATTGCTATAACCTTGGTTGCATGATATCTCGAGTTTGTTACTGCTGAGAAAAAAGATGTTCTTTATTATTATTTCAACTAAAGCTATGCAATCATTATTATAATATAATTGTTTGCATAGCTTTCGTGGTACCACGAAAAATTGGATTTTTTTTCTTATACTTGGCGTCACGTATCACGTTACCATGAAATAATAATATGACGACATTCCAAGTGTTGTTTTAATTTTTGTGTGAAAATCTTAATGTGGTTCACAGAATACATCTACTTACCAAGTTTCAACAGCATAGTTCTTATAGTTTCGGAAAAAACCGGCTGTGACATACGGACGGACAGACAGAGAGACAGACATGACGAATCTATAAGGGTTCCGTTTTTTGCCATTTGGCGACGGAACCCTAAAAACCGCCAGCATTCATTACGCAGGCTGTTTTTTTCAGATCAGTAAGTAATCTGCATAAATAAAAATAAATCGCTGAAATATTGGTACGCACACAACTTCGTAACGAGTGACCCAAATTGGATGTATAGAATTGATTTTAATTGGATTTTTGTAGTTGTGGTCGTAATTGTCAGGGTGAGATTTATGTAAAGGAAAACAAAAAAAAAAATACACCCAGGCTAAGGCGGGGCACGCCACAAGTGATGTGTTAATTATTCATATAGACTACATAACCACACCAGTCAAATTTCCAAAAGCCAAAACAGGTACATATCTAAACTATTTTAATTGATCCCAAAACTGTTCGAAATAAACAAACCCCTGTCAATTAAATGTGCTGAGATTTGGTTAAACAAGGCAAACATCGTGATGTTTCTTCAAGTTAACATTGTATGTTTGATATGTCAAACGCATTGTTATTATATTACGTTTTCCCTCTCCTTGTATATTCGATTGTGTAGGTAAAGTTAATATTTATTGGTACGCGAGTTGTGTGGGTGTTTGTAATTGAAAAGGGATATAAGTGAACATGTAACAAGATGTCATGGTTGCCACGTTTGTGTGATTGAGAATTGACACATGTAAGTTAATACATTATGTTGTGGTTGTGGATGGATAGAGATGCAAATATGAGTTTTCTTTTTTATAAATACAAAACGGGTAAACTCTTGGCCCAAATCTCACCTGATGGAAAGTGATGATTAGACCATAGATATGGAAGCGAGTTTCACCCGGAATCCTCTTAAACAGAGGCGCAATATCGTCTGCGTCACATTTTCCATTATTGCTCCGCTTCTATTTGTCTTAGCGTGATTATACACAACCTATAGCCTTCCTCGATAAATGGGCTATTTAACACTGAAATAATTTTTCAAATCGGAGCAGCATTTTCCTGAGATTAGCGCGTTCAAACAAAAAAACAAACTCTTCTGCTTTATAATATTAGTATAGATTAGTATAGATGGTAAATGTCTTCAATATTATGAGGTTCAAAATTGCAAACTTGGAAGCGGTAAATTTTAAACTTAAGCTGAAAAATTTATCTTCTATACATTGATGTACGTCACGCTCAATTCTCCAAATGACTTCAACAAAGATGTGATGTAAAATGTAACAGGCTGCTAAATAGACGGTCGAAAGGGTATCGTTTTTTTTTTGTGGTGTGTGTGAACCTTAAGGTGAATGCTCCAATCAGCCCGCGAAATTCAAATTTTCTTACGTTTTTTGCAATTTCCGGGCCAGCGCTAGGTTGTATGTTGAACAAAGTACAATTCGCGGCCGTAACGCATATTTATCTAAAGAATTATACCCATTTTAATTATCAGTATAACCCTCTAAGTTCATACAACTCGATTGAATGACTTTTTCACGAAATAACATTCAATCGAGTTCTATGACTTAAAGGGTTGTATTGATGATTCCGGAAGACCGGCAAATTGCAAAAAACATAAAAATATTTGAATTTCGCGGGCTACCCTGGCGCTTCCACCTTAAAAATGAATATCTAAAAAAATTATCCGGTACTGATGAGTGACTGAATGATAACGTATAGCCGAAACTACTAACCATAAAAAGGGTAGTGTGGTGAAGCACTAAGGGAGAATTTTCCAATTTTTTTACGAGATCGGGAAAAATCTGGGATATGCGTGTACGAAGTCACGGACAAAATCTAGTAATCTATACTAATATTATAATCTATACTAATATTATAAAGAGGTAAAATTTGTTTGTATGTTTGTAAGTTTGTATGTAGGGGGTACTCTCAGGAACTACTGGTCCGATTTGAAAAATTCTTTCAGTATTAGATGACCCATGTATTGAGGAAGGATATAGGCATATACATATCATCACGCTAAGACTAAAAGGAGCCGATCATTAATGGAAAATGTGACGCAGACGAAGTTGCGTGGGTCAGCTAGTCTACAATACAAGTCAGCAACACAACAACAACACACACAGTCAGCAGCAGCTTTCAGTCAACGGTTTACATTTAAAAGTAACAATAAAGAAAACAAATATAGAATCCCATAAAACGTGCAGTTTCAAACCTCACGTAAAAACCATTATGTATCTAATGCATATAAGTCCCGCTATAAAATCTTTGTAGAAAAAGAAAGGAAAATATTTTCAGTAAAGAAAGCCTTGGAATATTTACGTTTCTTCCAAAGCTCTAAAGTTATTCTAGTTCTAAATCTAGGTGGAGGGGTCATAGAGCTCGGCGACATATATGAATGACGTGGCTTGCATAATGTTTGGGTTTTGGTCGACCGTCTGTTTGGCCTGCCACTAAAAATACAGATTTTAATTCCAACGTCAAACGAAAGCTTTTTGCTATAGGCACTTCAAAATAGTTTTGTTGATAAAAGCAATTGTGATGGTAAAAAGAATCAATAAAAATATAAAGATAAAACGCATCAAAATTAAAGAGTGGGGCTTATGACGTCGCTTCTTGGTATAAAATATACCAGCGCGTAACTTCACGCAAAATAACGCACTGTAAAAAAAAAAAAAAACAAACAATCGTGTTCTTTTTTTTTGTTTTTACAAATCAACCTACTAACGAATCTATCTACGACATCAATAGGGATTAGAATTGGGATTGGGATTTGTGGAGATTTTTTCTCTATCTAATAACATGTACGAGGTTGGGAGGTTGGGGGATGGGTAACCATCTTAACATACCGAGTTTCCTCCGTGCCTCGGAAAGCACGTTACACTGTTGGTCCCGGCTGTTTTTGAAGATCTTTGGCAGTCGTTACGGATAGTCAGAAGTAAGAAATTCTGACACCAGTCTTGCCAAGTAGTATCGTGCTACCCTTGTAATGGGTTGTGGAGGTCTGGTAGGCACCCGCTCCACGTAAAATACTGGTATTGAGCTGAATCCGGTTTGACTGGAAGCCGACCCCAATATCGTTGAGAAAAAGCGAGGCAGATGATGAGATGATGATGATATATAGCACCAACCATTATTTGTCTTTGATCACCCAAAGGTTCACTGGTAGAGAATGCCTGTGGAATTAAGTCCACTTCTGTACATTTCTGTGAATAAAACGATAACTAAATAAATAATTAGAAGTTTGACATCCCCCCACTTTAGTTGAATCTTTCAAAAATACAGATTTCTTCTTTCTTCAGTTATATCTACAAGGTAATAATCCAATTAGTCTTGTAAGCACTAATGGGAGGTAATTCTGTCAGACATTACCCGCATCAATTCGATCCACCAATTTAATAGAAAACGTTGGGCCCAATAGCTATTAGTAAAAAGATAATGAAATTGAATCCATCTTGATAGAGAAAACAAAAGAAAAATCAAGGCAAAAAGGTTTGCCTACGAAAGAGTCTGAATTTGAAAAACAATTAAGTTGAGCAGTCTTCAGAATTAAGACGAAAAGGTTTCATTGTTAAGTTTAATGTCTGGACTGAAAATGGAATAAAAATAAGATGTACCTACTACGTTAAGATGCTAACACAACTGTAGTAATTGGAAAATGTTAAATAATTTACTCAAAAAAATGTTAATCAGAAGTGCACATGAACCGAAAAAAACTTGTTTCTTGTTTGTTTTTTTTTTTTTCGGACGCACAGCTCATGTTTAAGAATAGGTTTTTGTTGGTTGGTTATCTGTTAAATAAAGGCTCATAACGTGAACACAAAACCTGGTTATTTTAAGGGTTACAAATCTGTATTTGAAAGTTCCGTGTTCATTTTATGACCCTTTATTTTCATAATAGCATGAGTGTTTTTCGGAAAGAAATACGGGGTTTTTACAAGACACAAGTTAATTTCAATGAAGTCGTCACATTTTTTCCATTACCTCAAATAGATTTGACTAGCTTATTGTTTATTAATTATAGTTTGTAGTAATCGCCTTTAAAACCTATATTTTTAATTCTAAGCAAGTTTAAACGTAGTAATCTTATTCTGAAACATAGACCGCACAAAAGGCTATCTTAGTAAATTATCTTAACTTGCCCGATATACTTGTCATCTCGATTTAGCTTAAGAGGCCTTTTCAAAAGGGTCTTATGCGTAACATTTTAGGAGATTGTATAGATATGTGAGAGATTTGCGTAATTTAGATCAAAGATCTCTGAAATTTTGTCGGACAAAAAGACATTGAAATGTAATAGAAATATTTAACCGAACATAAAACCCACATTACTGCGATAATATTTATGCAGATTAAACATTTCCGTTAACAGTTCGCCTCTCAGTTTTGAACTGTCATTTGAAAATCTGCGGGTCTAAAAAGGCTACATCAGCAAACCCAGAAAGCACCATGCTACACGTCACTATCAAATTATCCCAATCAACTTTGAACCTAATGCGTTATCGATACAGATGAAAATGCAATTTGACAGATTGTGGTGTAGTTAATATTATGATTCTAAAATGATTCTCCTTAAGTGGCCTTTTTAAACCCGCTGACATCAGTCTTGGCAAGAGTGCTACCCAGTAACTGGGTTTTGGTGGTCAGATTTGCAGCCATTTCTTTTATTATGTTTGTTCTCGCTCAAACAGCCGACGTCAATTAGTTAGGAAAAGGCCTCATGAATGAAAACTCTGATTTCTACCTATTTTTCCTCCTTCCCAAGTAGATAAATAAAAATTGATGTGTTTTCCAGTAACACCAAAAAAATAATTTTATACAAAACTAGCTGACCCACGCAACTTCGTCTGCGTCACATTTTCCATTAATGCTCGGCTCCTTTTAGTCTTAGCGTGATGATATATACCCTATAACCTTCCCGGATAAATGGGCTATCTAATACTGAAAGAATTTTTAAAATCGGACCAGTAGTTCTTGAGATTACCCCCTACATACAAACTTACAAACATACAAACTTACAAACAAATTTTACCTCTTTATTATATTATTAGTATTAACTACCGGAATAAAAGTTGCTGGTTCTTGGTAGTGAAAAACAAGTGTAATCAATCAAACAGAAAAATACATAAAAAAGGTATCAAAACATAGACAAAAAGTATAAAAAAGGTTTCAATATATAAAACCTAGTGCAGACTTGCACATTCTCCCCTTTTTTATGAAATAGGCAGCTTTATCAGCTTTTGGAGGGGCCTCCTGAATGTGCCGGCCTCAGTGGCAACATCGGCCACCCGTACTATTCCATCTCTGCCGGGAAACAACATCGCGACTCGGCCTTTGGGCCATGAACCACGCGGTAAATTTGAGTCGCATATTACGACCACATCTCCTTCCGCAATTGACGGCGCGCTGCCTCCACCCCTTCTGGGTGACAGCGAAGGCAGGTATTCTCGAACCCATCGCTGCCAGAAATGATCGGCTAGTCTGAGTGCCCTCCGCCAATGACTTCTGCTCGAGAGGTCCGACTCCTGAAGCGTGGCTGGAACGGGACGTCCTGGTGATCCATTTAGGAGAAAGTGAGCTGGGGTTAATGCTTCTTCAGCATTAGCATCGAGTGAAATAATAGCTAGTGGTCGTGAATTTACCAAGGCTTCAGCTTCAGCCAGCACAGTTCTGAGTACCTCATCAGAGGGAGTCCGTTCATGGAGTGACACTTTCAGCGCTCCCTTGACACTTCGGACAAGGCGCTCCCAAGCTCCACCCATAAAAGGTGCCGAGGGCGGGATGAAACGCCAGTTTATAGACTCGTTGGCAGCGTAGTTTTCAACCGCATCACCGTATAACTCTCGCAGTTCCCGGCTGGCCCCAACAAAGGCAGTGCCGTTATCGGACCAAATCTCCAACGGGGTTCCTCAGAGTGACACGAAGCGGCGTAGGCACATGATCGCTGAGTCAGTCGATAAGCTGTGCACCAGATCCAGATGTACTGCGCGGACGACCAAGCATGTGAATAAGGCTACGTAGCGCTTCTCCTTTCTTCTTCCAACCGTGACATAAACAGGCCCAAAATAATCGAGACCGGTGAATGAGAAGGCTCTTTGATGATGAGCTAAGCGAGCTTCAGGCATATTTCAATTCATTTATTCATTTATTCATAAACAATTTCCATTGTGTGCGAATATTAATTCTTTTTAATATAAATTATTTCCCATAGGTGGTTGGAACGGTCTAGCACGGCGCAATTTGCACAGCTGACAGGTATGGGCTACGAATCGAGCAGCGTTTCTGAGACCAATAATCCAGTAACGCTGGTGAAGCTCGTTGATTACCAAATCTAGGTGTGAATGCGCGGCCTTCTGATGATATCTATGGATCAAAAGACGAACGGCCGGGTGTTTTCCATACAAAATTATTGGACGCTTAACGTCGTCTGATACGCCTGAGGCGGCAACAATGCGGCTTGACATTCGCAACTGATTATCATCACCAATGAATGGCGACAGCTTAAAAAGGCGGCTATTACGAGGCAACGGCTGTTGGTTCTTTATTCGCAAAAAATCTTCTATAAAGGAATCGAGCTGAGACTGCCATAAGATGTGGGTTTCGGCCAGGCGTAAATCATTTGCTGTTAATACATTGAGGTTATTGGGGACATTATGAGAGGATGTGCAAGAGGGAATAAATGTACATAAACTTCCTTCAAGACGAGTTAAATTGGCGACAACGCCTCGTCTTTGTAGACTACGCATACGCAGTAAAAAAATAAATTGATGCGCTTTTGCTGTTGCTCGCACCATTCTCAACCATGAGCTGAAACGCAGCGGATCCGCGGAGACTGGTGCGGGCAGGTCAGTGTCAGTGATAAGATGAACATGATGTTTAAATTCTTCGCGGCCTAGGCCACTGACATCGATCAAGGGATCAGTGGGCCAGTTCGAGGAGAGCAAGAAGGCAGGACCTGAGATCCAACGAGATTCTGGAGTTAACTGAAATCGTTTGACCCGAGTTGCATCATCTGCCACGTTTAAATCACTCGGTATCCAACGCCATTCACTGGCGTTCGTTAGCTCCAGTATCTCACCTACTCTATGTGACACGAAAGGCTTAAAAGTGCGAGCGTCGCTGCGAATCCAACCTAAGGTCGTCATTGAGTCACACCAGAAAACTCGTCTCACCGGTTTGAATCGGTGGGCTACGCATATAGACGAAGCAAGACGAGCAGCCATCAGAGCACCTTGGAGCTCTAAACGAGGAATTGAGACAGGCTTGAGGGGTGTCACGCGAGCTTTGCTGCAGATAAGAGAGAGTCTAACTTCACCGTTACCGTACAGAAACCGCCAATAAGCGACAGCGGCAAAGGCAGACTCACTGGCGTCTGAAAACACATGAAGTTCACAGCCTGCTAGCTCGAAATCGTATAAGTTATAGCGACGTGGAATTCGTAAAATAGAAACAAAGGATAAATCCTGGAACCACGACTTCCACGCAGTGTTGTCATCTTGAGAGAGCTCCTCATCCCATTCCAAACCCTTACGCCAAGCGTCTTGAAACATGATACGGCCTCGAACAACGATTGGCGCAATGATTCCAAGAGGGTCATAGACTCTCATCACCTGGGCTAACACCTCTCGCTTGGTGAACTTCTGTGGCAACACAACCTTATGGACTCCCGTATTAAAACCAATCACGTCACAGGCGGGTTGCCAGATAAGGCCAAGCGTGCGGACATGACCAGCCAGGTGACCTAAATCTACGTCATTCAAAACGGGCGCCTCTAGCAAGGTCTCTTTTGGTAACCACGAGAGCGCCATGAGATCGTTTGATATCCAGCCTCGCATCTCAAAGCCAGCATGAGAATGTACATTGTAAATGTCCGCAGCCAACTTGGTTGCTTCATGAACGTTGTCAAAACTAGTTATGCAGTCATCCATGTAGTGATCGTGGATAATTACTCGAGCTGCATCGGGGTATGTATCCTGCCACTCTAATGCATTTTTGTTTTTGATATGAATAGCAGTAAAGGGGCTTGACGCAGCGCCAAAAATCATGGATGACATGCGGTATGTACGTATAGGCTCATTCGGATCGTCGCGCCACAGAAATCTTTGGGCATCCCTATCATTTTCAAGTACTTTGATCTGAGGAAACATTTCACGAATGTCAGCTGTTAGAGCTACTTTGCCCTCACGGAAACGCATGAGAATACCTAGAAGGGGTTGCAAAAGGTCTGGACCGGTTAATAACATTGAATTTAATGACACGCCGTGGGACTTGGCGGCTGCGTCGTGTACCGTTCTCAACTTGTTAGGTTTATTTGCATTAATTACTCCAAAGTGAGGAAGGTACCACAACGGAGACCCCAAATTAGGAGGAGCTAAACACGGTTCAGCATATCCCTTTGACAGCATATCGTGGATATTACGACGGTAGCGTTCAGCATAGTCGGGATCTCTCACCATTTTCTTTTCTAAACTAAGGAACCTAGACACAGCTAACTTGTAACTATCGGGAATATCCAGTTTATCAGCCTTCCACAATAAGCCTACTTCAAAGCGGCCACTGGGCAGACGGCGCGCGGTGCGCTCGAGAATTTGCACGGCGCGTTCGTCATCTGCACTACGAGCTTCCTGTTTAGAGATGCCGATAGAATCAATTTTAAACTGCTCCCTAATAAGACCTTCCATAATCAACTGATCGTTCGCTATATCAGGTTCGCTAACCGCGGCGTGGTTGATAACGTCGACCAGTTTAGTTTTGCTGCAACCAAAACCATACAAAACCCAACCTAAAGCAGTTAAAATAGCTACGGGTTGTGTCTTGGTTCCCTTGCGCGTAGCTTTAGCGAGAGATAAGTGCCAGTTGTCGATTCCTATAATCAGCATGGGCTTAACGTCTTCGTAGCAAAATTCATTTGAAATGTCTGCCAGGTACGGATACATACGCACGCTCTCAGGATGCGCTGACTGTCGCGCAGCGCCTAAGCCGTTCATCGACCTGGCTCGCTTAACGTAATGAATTTCATTCGAATGACGTCCTTTTATTCTGAAATCTACGTACTGAATTTTAACATCCATACCTAAACCGCCGACACAGTCTAAATGAATGCGTTTTTCTTGGCCCATGCAACCAATTTGAGCAGACAGCTCAGAATCTATAAAAGTGCCTGTGGAACCGTCGTCCAGCAAAGCGTACGTATCAACGCTACCACAAGGGCCCGTAACGGTCACGCCAACTATTTTCAACAGCGGTCGAACTGCAGGTTCCGCGGCTGATAAAGAGGATGCGTGAGCCAAGACATCGTGATCCGAATCATCAGACGATTTCGAGCCGATCTCGTCACAGGCTGCGGGCGCGCTACACGGCATCGGCGCGCTGTATGTCAGGGGTGCGGCCGCGCTGGATGTCGATGGCTCGGGTTCAGCGTCGTCTTCCACGTCGACATGCGCGGTGACTGCACGTTCAAAGTTCGACCCGTGTAATAAAGCATGGTGACGCATGTCACAACCTTTTACTGAACACACTCTTTTAATACAAGAAGTTTTATTTTTGTGCCAACCTTTTTTCAAACATCTTTGACATATTTTATTTTTCTTTATAAATTGCCATTTATCATTAATTATTGTCATTTTGACAAACCTATCACAAAACTTCAATTCATGTTTTTGTTGACACAGCAGACAAATAACATTTGTCGTAGATAATTTTTCTGTTGAAATCCTACAATTTTGATGATCGGTTTCAGCTACGATGTTCACCCTATCCCTGAAGCCTCTGTTATCAGAGTTAGGACGTACCACAGTAGGCAACGAGTAGTCAATGGCGCCGCCGAACCTACACTGCAAGTCAGCTTCTCGAGAGAGGAAGTTTGAGAACATTTCGATTCTAGACAAGCTGCCATCGCACAAATGAGCGTAATCTAACCACCGTGGTCGCAATAGCGATGGCAGCTTGCTCCACAGTGCCTGAAACAGCTCGGGCGAGCGTAAATAGTCCGGCTGATTTAACAGGCGGATTACTTCCACACAGTTTTGTACTCGGCTGGCAAAAATTAAAATATCTTTGCTATCGTAGCTTACCTTAGGCAGCGCACGTATCACAGATACTTCATGCATCACAACGAGCTCGGGGCGGCCGTAGCGCGCGTCGAGCGCAGCGAGCACCACACTAGGGGCGCGCGCCGCCGCCAGCAGACCTGCCACTGCATCGCGCGCCGCTCCGCGCAGCGCATGCGAAAGCCTCGCTAAATTTTCGGTTGCCGAAACATTTTGAGCTGTATTTGTGTACGCACGTTTAAAAGCTAGCCAATCTAAATAGGACTTGCCGTCGAATGTAGGCAAGTCAGTTTTCGTAGGAGTTTGTTTGTTAACTTTGTTCATTAATATTCCGAGCGAGTTGATTAAGCGAGTCACTCCTCCATCTTCATTACGATCTTGGTTGAGAGCGTGCGTAGTCGCGACAGCGTCTTTGCTGTGGGACGCTCTCATGCCCGATGCCTCACACTGGGTTGTATCGTCGTACCTGAAATGTGGGTTGGCACTTAAAAAATCTCGCTCATCGGGATTAGGCACTACATTTTTTACCCAATCTTGAATACTAGCACAGCTACGCATGCCGTGGCTGCCGCGCTGGCTGGCGTCTGCCTCTATGGCGGCAAGCTCAGCTTGTAATTGAAGCTCAGCGACCTGTCGCTCTCGCTCCAGAGCTTTTTGCTCTACAGCTTTTTGCAAATCAGCCAAGTAGCGCGCGTGCTGCGCCTGTGCCGCCAGCTGACGCGCCACGATGGTGGCGGATGAGCGCGAGGTGGCGGCGCTGGCCGGACGGGAAGGCGCCGGAGCCGCGGCTTGAGGGGGCAGCTCCATGCTCTGTGGCTTAGGTGTGGCAGTCTCCCTCGCCGCAACTTGGGTGCCGTCTCCTGCACACTGCGCGGCCGCTTTTGCGCGTTTAGAACTTGCTAAACGTGTTTCCATTTTTCCGTAGAAGGACCAATATTAACTACCGGAATAAAAGTTGCTGGTTCTTGGTAGTGAAAAACAAGTGTAATCAATCAAACAGCAAAAATGCATTAAAAAAGGTATCAAAACATAGACAAAAAGTATAAAAAAGGTTTCAATATATAAAACCTAGTGCAGACTTGCACAATTAGTATAGATTAGTTCATAAAATCTTTTACGAATGTAAGTTTAAATACATGCAGTTTATCACATAACTTTTCTCAGAGCAGTATGTCTATTCAGTATCCACACAACTTTAGTACTGGCCATCAATTCCTAAGAAAATGTACGAGTAGGTACAAGCGCCAGCTCAAAACGAAAATAGTGCTGACATTTTAGGACAGAATTTTATTGGTCTAGCTGGTTGCGAGGCCTTAGCATTTGAAATACGGGTGGGGCCTAACAATGCCTGTTTAGCTGGAACGGCCATGCGGTATTCTGGTAAAGTAGAATTAAACCGCTGAAGTGCTGGTCCAATTTGTTAAATTAAATAGAGCGTGTGCTGTGTTGGTTGGTTCTGTTAACTTTTGGGATTTTTCACTAATCAAAAGTTGGAATAATCTGACAATGTCGTCCAAGTATTTAATAAAAAATAAAAAAAAATATTGACCAAGTATTTATTTTGATTTTATAAGCGTTTGAACATAATTTCATGATTGTTCTAATTAAAATCTATTTATTTATTTTCTAACATATTATTTACATTTTTAAATATTTCTATTAAAAATGAACATTTAAAAATATATAAAATAGTAGCCCACCGGCATCGGGAATAAGGTCCAAGTTATCGATGGTCAGGGCTCCCGAGAGAGGAACCTCCTCACTATACGCGCCGTGTCCAGGAGTACTGCTTTCTGGATGAAGCCCTAGCAATTATTCTAATGATTGTTTATAATTATTTATAATTATACATAAAAAATAGCGAAAGTGTTTAAAAAATCGCTTTATAGTTTTTAAATGTCATTAAAAGAGAACGGATATGAAGTTTAAGAATATCAGCATGAACTGCCAACTAAGTTCTAACTGATCGAACTCAGATCTCCTTTCTGTGAGAACAAGTAAGCCCTTAGCATTAAATATCAGCGTAGTTAGCTAACTACTTGGGTTCAAGACCTACTAAGATGTGCTAATGCCATCATGATTCCAGTGTGAAAAAGAATTACTAATTAATTTTTTGGTATTTTAATTGTGACAAAATTTTTCTTAACCTAATACATTGATTAATTGTTAGTTATGTTATTTAATGTTTTGGTTTTAGACAACATAATTAATTTCTCCCTTAGTTTTTAGACTAAACTTGGAATTTATATTTTAATTGGTAAAGAAGCATAAGTTGTATTATATATTTTTTACGTGCTAAGTTGTAACTTTTATAGAAAAATTCACTGGCTTTTGAATTCAGGTACTTTACCTAGTTCAGAAGTCAAGTGGCAACTGTTTTTTTGACTGGTTTTGTGCTATTATATAATAAAGAATTTATTTACCTTTTTCTCCAACGTTTGCGAGTAAAGTCTGCTCAGGCTCAAAATTTACCTTCTTACTCACTAATACTCTGTATAACTTAAATTAAATAAATCGATTTGGATATGAGCTATAAGTACAAATAGTTCTGTTCACAATTGTAACGTAAACTAAGCTCAAGGACGCATCAAACTATCTTAGGCAAACAAAACTGTCAAATGTAATAATTTATTGATAATACAGTCTACTTCATAAATATGTACGGCGCCTAAAATGTCTCCGACGAACACATCACTTATATTGCTATTAGCCCCAATTACTGTGCTCTAATTTTAAACTTCCTATAGAAACAAACTGAGGAACTTTTTGTAAACATAAAATCCTTTTATTGTTACTAATCTATTCAATAATTGACACCACAGTTGCGATTGAAAGTAAAATCACAAAAATAACTGTCGGAATATAGGTAATCTTCACGCGATATATTTTCAACTTTTTTTTATTTTCTTTCAAATCAGCCTTACAACTCTTATCATTGTATCTGACCGGCAAATGATTGTATCTAAACAAAGTGTAACACAATAAACGCAATACTTCTTGAAGCGTTATTGTATTCATCAATAATCTTTTCTTAAGGGGTCATTAGAATCATCATTATGAACAACTTTTGCTATATGTGACCAACTACGTAATCGCAAAAAAGACAAATGGTTCAGTAAATCATTTTGTCGAGTTATGTTTCTTCTTCCAGATTTTAGTTTTGGTCCAAAAGTTAAAAATATTCATAATGATTAGCACAATGACCCGCTGACGTATGGCGTCTTTTTTGTGTTACGTTAACACTTTGTAAAACCTGATTATTATTATCCAACGTGGTCTTAGCTTAGTCAGTTCCGCCTCGGTCCAAATGGATACGAAAATTATCACAAAAACATCAAAAATCTCAGATTTCACCTACAAATTAACAACTAAATAGCTTCATAATATTAGTTAGACTAAAACCAGATCGCGTCCAATAGCCTCATACAGAAATAGAAGCTCAAGTGTGGACAACACGGCTACAGCGCGATAACAATGGAAATAAATTATGCCACCTCCAAAATTAGGACTACCGGTACACCGTACATAGTTTAGTTGCCAAGAACTTAGCATGCCCACCGACTCGTGATTTAGGGTGCATGTTACTGAGTATCGGATGTATATTACATACAAATTGTTTAAGGAAACTAAGGGGAGTATTTTCTGCGAAGCTTGTTAGCGATTTCTTGATTATTTGTGAACTAGACTTCAAGGCTAAATAATAACAGCCGCACGGGACAATTTTTGAGATTCAGCGATGCTTGCCGAAGTTCTTCCGAGGATGGGTTACCATGTCTATAACGAATTGAGACTCTTCCGTGCCTTGAAATTGACATTAAGCCGCCATTTGGAAGATTTTGTCCGTTGGATTATAGAAGCCAGAAAATCTGGCAACAGCTTTGTCAGTGGGTTGTGGAGGTCAGACAGACGGAGACTCCATTTAAAAGTGGTACACAGCTGCTGTAACCGGTTAGTCAGGAAAACGACCCCAACATCATTGAAAAAGCGCGGCCAAGTGTGAGTCGGATTCTCACACGAACAACTCCTAACCATCATCATCTGCCTAGCATTTTCCCAACTATACTGTCCAGTAAAACCGGATTCAACTGGATACCAGTGGTTTACGTAGAGCGGCTGCATACCAGACCTCCACAACCCATTAACTGAGTAACACGGTACTTCTTGGTATGACTGGAGTCAGATTTACTGGCATCTCAATCCGTAACGACTGCCAAAGATCTACAAATGACAGCCGAGCTTAACGTGCTTCCGTGGTGGACGCCGCGGGCGTCGGGGGCCACCTGGTGACCTCCGGCCACCGTAGGCGCGGGCCTGTGGACGGCGAGCTATGGGTGGCTCGCCGTCCGTCCGTCTAGTGACGACAGGCCGTGTCGACGGCGCGTTAGTGGTCCACGCGCGCCTCAAAGAGAGTCAGCAACACAGAGGGGCCCGAAAGGGCCGACGCCTGCCGGAGTCGCGGGATTATTCGCATGAGACACCGTGGCTCCGGAACACAAAGGGCAATGAAGGAACATGGATGGGTTTTAGTCAGTAGAAGTCTGACACTCCCTCCCGCTACACCCAGAGCGGGAGGAGTCATTGGATGATTTCCCATCCCTAAAAAAAAAAAAAAAAACAAGCTTAACGTGCTTTCTTTCCCATCCACAGACCAACCATGGCAAGCATGACTTACCTTAAAGATCGACCCGTGCGACTGTTATTATTCAGCTACGAGCTCCTCAGGAAGGAAGGACTCCTTACCATAAACTTAAAAAAACACGTTCCATTTATGGTAATCCCCTTTTATTTTTAAGTTAATTTAATTATTTATTTTTTGCTGTTATAACTGCAATAGAAACACATTTTGTGAAAATTTCAACTCTCTTCCTATTACGGTTCCTGAGACACAGCCTGCTGAGAGATATATGAACGGACGGACGAACAGCAGAGGCTTATTAATAGGAACATGGTATGGAACTCAAGAAAGGCTAGGTAGATAGATTGATTATGAACTACATTAGCTGACCCACGCAACTTCGTCTGCGTCACATTTTCCATTAATGCTCCGCTCCTATTTGTCTTACCGTGATGATATATAGCCTATAGCCTTCCTCAAGAATTTTTCAAATCGGACCAGCAGTTTCTGAGATTAGCGCGTTCAACCAAACAAACAAACTATTCTGCTTTATAATATTAGTATAGATTTCGGTAGATATTTTTATTTCTATGACAACTTCTACTAGTATATAATTTGTCTTTTATATCAGGTATGAGATTGTCTACTTCGCTACGAGTCAAGAGTTAAACTCGACGGTTTAAATGTTTCATGCTCGTTTATCTCAAGAGATATGGCGTTTAGTCTACATAAAAGTTACATAAACGTTTGTGGCAATGAACTCTAAGTGTTGGTCAGTAATAACTTTGCTAATGGTTACAGTAATTCTACAATTACAAAGTTTTAGCAGGCGCTTAAGTTTCAGGATACAGAACGTGAAATTAGGCTCGCAAATTGTTCTTTTTATTTATTGTTATACCTATTATTCGCAATCTGTCTTAAATTTATTGAAATTGAGGCTTTTTTGTCAGATTGCTACTGAGATGTGGATGCGAAAGTTGCTTAAAAAATAGAAGAATTAGTTAATGTTATTTGCGTCTAGATTGACTTAAAGAAGTTTGTCTAATTTTGTCACTTTTTGAATTTTAATTCCTTTAACTTCTTGAAATTAAATCCACCGAAAGCAACATTTTTGAATTTCTTCGAAAACACAAAGACATTTAATAAGAAATAGTTTTTGTATCATGGTGCTGTACACATATCATACTGGTCGAAGACAAAATCGTCGTAAGATACGTATTGTACGTTGAAATTCTCCATACTCTAAATATCTTTAAGATATGGCCAAGAGTTTCCCCGTTTTGCATAAAAAAAAATATGTATATATTCTTTACCTAAATATCAAACCACTCCTATGCGAAAGAAACAACTTCCTACCATTTTTATCTAAACACAATGACCAAAATATTTGCATTAGCCAATCCCTTTTCGAATCTTATATCTAGAAAATAGCGCCGTATCCTCCATGTAGGATAGTCGAAAACGATCGGATTTGACTCAGCGGATCGGGCGTTCGATAAGAAACTAAATTATTGCCCGATGTTGACCGTAACGATTGTCGACGACAATCGATTTGTGCCCGTATGTTGTAAATCTGACTTGAGATTGTGAGATGCGTTAGCTGGCACATTTTTTTTATATTAGATTGATTTGCTCGTGACTCTAGCCTAGGTCAGAGGTGACAGAGACAAAGTCAACGTTGGAGTGAGCACTTTTGTCAGCGGTAGAAGGATCCAGATCTTTTCAGCCTGTAATAACTTTATTTATGTTTGTAAAGCGTAGGTAATCTACCCTTACAATTTCTTCTGGTTTCTATTTATTTCTATGAAATACCTTTCATAGCTATCGAAACGTGCCACTGTTTCATAGAAATGCAAAGAAACCATTGCTGTGTAAGGACTGGTCGCCTGCTGCTGCTGCCTGCAGTTGGCTACGAAGTTCTACTTTTATGGTTTCGTTGCTGCCTGCAGTTGGCCACAAACTTGTACCTTTAAGTTACCTTTGCTGAAACTCTAGTCTTTTCCGTGTGCTAGTTTCCTGTCATATTGATCTTTACTTTAAGAAAATGGAACATAAAAGGTGGAAATTTTTTGTTCGTCACAAATCTTTAAATCGAGTGACAGACAAAGGACCGTGATCATTTTAGTGTTAAAACAAAAACACCAAATTATTGATACCGGCGAAAACGTGAAAAGCAGTTTGTGATTTTATTTTTAAGTGTTTCTTGTAGTACATAACGTTTTGGGTTTCAATCGGCTTTATGCCAGACTCGGTATTGTGAGGCTGATATTTGTTTGCTGGATGATTCAGCAATGTATGCCGGTAGAAATTGCGGTGAGGTATTGTTAGCTTTGACTTTGAGGTACATTGGTTTCAAACGCTTGTTACTGATTTTTCGAAATGCTTCTGACAGAGAAATATTTAACTTTATCCCTTTTCCAGCATCACCTAATTGTGTTTATAAAATATGGAAAATATGTCAAAATATTTCATGAAACATTACTTGGGAATAAAACAAACTTGGTAAGCGAAATCTTGTTTCTAACTTTAGAAGCGGTTGAAGCGGGTGAATCTTAATAAAAAAATCAGTACGCTATGTCCGTTTGACTATCAGACTCCACAACTCTAGTCTTCCCGTAAGGATCGTCTATGATCGTATGCCATTTAAGTTTAACGACATATCGTGCCTTTCTAGACCAAAATCATTTTTGAAGCTCATAGACTAACATTGCACGGTGCGGCTGAAATTCACAATTGTGTTGTTGTGTTTATAAATACGTGAGTTCGACAGTTTAGTGTAAAACAGGTCCATTACGAGGATATTTTAAACAGTTGGCAGTTTAAATTCGCATCGTTATTTATGTAATATAAATGGCAACGTCGCATTAGTTAATCGTTAAACCAACAATGTCAAATTAGGTCAACAATGCAAGCATTGTTGCCATTTTGTTACTTGTTGAGTATTAAAACTCATTTATTGAAATACATGGTATTATCTCTTTGAATTAAAATTACGGATGATTCGTTTAATTTTGAATTGTTGGATGAATGGTTGATATTGGTATTTGGCCATGGCACTAAGTACAGTCAGGGTAATAAACTGTTTACTATACTTCGACCGGGACCGCTGTTTCGCACCTTAGGTATGTGCGCGGTGAGACGGGGGGGGGCAGGTCAATTGCTCTGTCAGTCCGCCGTCATCGCTCATGGCGATAGGAAGTGTTCGTGATCGAACCCCTGTGAACCCATGCTCGTTTCAGTCATCATCCCGTCTCACCGCAATTTCTTAGAGCACGGTACAGAAGTCCTGGTCGAACAATACCTTAAAGTTGAATATCACTAGCATATTTGGTTTTAAACACTGTTTAGATATAGTGAGATTCCATAAGAGACCACAGATAATGCATTTCTGTGATTTACTATACTGTGGTCTGCGTTGGCTGGTTACTGTGCGGGTCAAAGCCATTAGAAGACATTTCTAAGAAGGAAAAAAAACATACAATCATGAATAATAACTGGCAGTTCCCAATACATAGAAGGCCTCCCTAGAATTGTGCATAGTACATCAATAGATATCGCCTCCTGTTAGATGGAACTGTTATAATGTGGGAGTGCTTTTAACGTCCACCTACGCATTTGAAAAATTAATACTGGCTTTATATTCTATGTCAAGTATTTCTTAGGAATCCACAATTTTTGCTTTGAAACTCGCGTGTGGGTAAATCCGGTTGTTCGTATGAGAAGGTGGGTAGCTAATACGCCAGAAAGGTATACTAAAGACAGAAAATAATGATTGTAATTTTTTTGGACATTGCTATGTTCAGTTTCCTGCTTGATAAGTGGAAAGTAAGTTTTTCTTACTGCTCCGCTGCTTTTTTTTTTATTTATTTCGTTGTAGGACTAACTCAATTAATTCGTTTACCTGGTAATTTTTCAACTTCATTTGCTCACCTTTTCTGGTGGTCGTTGTTTTAATTTTGGCTTAAAGGCAGCGGTTTGGAATATAGTGGCGTATTGGACCGAAAGAAAACATATGGTTTTTTTCCTCACTTTGTTAAACTATATTCAACAGCAACCGTCAAAGAATGTAGTATTACTATCGCCATCATAATCGTTTCAGACAAACACGTCACTGTTGAAAGGCGTCCTTAAAGAATCTCAGAATAATAATATAATTAAACTTAAACAAATTGCAGACAGCACTTTCTTCTAAAGCAATTCCAACAAAATTACAACATCAAATTTCGGGGCAATTAACTGTTTTCTTGAACAGACAATTCAGGAGAAACGCATCGCAATTAGGTTTTTCAAGCTGCCTCGGTGAAAGAAAGCCTATTAGAGTTGTCAGTCTGTCTGTCACTGTGTACATTTTGAGAAAATGGAAACGGAGAGCGTTTTCCCCGAGCAGCGTTTTTGTTAAAAGGAATCGTAATTAAAAATGTAAAGAGGATTACGTTTGCGAATGGAGATGCTGTGACAGTACACTTCTGCTGTGATATGCTTTCCTGGTACTGTTTTTTGTGAATGTTACCTGAGCTCATTTGTGAAGTATAATTAATAACCTCAGAATTCGCGAGACACCAAAGCTTCTATTAAGTAAACTGTTCTATTTTACTGAATATTTAATTTATGTACGATTAAACACTAATTGAAAAAAAAATGTTCATCTGAGTTTAATAATATGCACGTTGGGCATTAGTATAATGTCATAATTCAATATTATCATTTACTGCACTGATATTTTATAATTATTCAACTTAGCGATATAATAAAAAGAAATCCTAAAATAGTAACCACAAACGAAAAATTACTTACTTTCTTATTACAACATCTCATGTCAAAGTCAAAGTCAAAACATTTATTTTAATTAGGACAAACTGAGTGCCGTTGACATAATGACGTTTGTAAATGATGACGTTCAAAAGTGATTGAACGTCATCATTTACATTAAAAAGAATATATACTAAAGAGACTACTGTCCAGTCGGAAAGATAGATTCTTATGGGGAAGAATGAACAAGCAACTCCATAGTTACTCTTCACAATAATAAAAACAAATATATTTATGTGAGCACCGTGGACCTAGAGTGTACTACTTATAGGAACAAAGTATTACCAGCAAAGGTAAATGTGCGTAAATTTCAAGTGAAATAACCTATCCACCCATGTTGAAGCAATAGAGAATCAGAAAATAGACACCCCAACCACTAGGATAAAAGCAAAAAGGTTTTTTGAAAACTCAAACGCAACCTCATTGAGCGCGCGTCGAGCCATAGTTGCAAAAAAAAAACGCTAGACTAGCTCGCTACAAAAACAGCCGGCGTTTCATGTATGTAGCTGAGTTAACGTCTAAACTTTTGATAGTAAAATGAATGTAAAAACAAGTGAAGGTGAAATAGATTATGCACTCGTACTAACTAATGTAGCGAGAATTCGTATCAGTGCAGAGCCTTAGAATTTGTGTCAGCGGCAGTGCAGTAAAAACGATTTTCAAAACGTCAATATTGTATTGTATTGACAAACGCTGTCGATATGTCACGTCATCTGATCGTCTTTCTTATATAATCTCCCTTGGTACCGGCATCACGCGCGAACGACTGGGCTGATTACACTAATAGGGGATATGCATAAAAAAATATTTATTATCTACACACTTTATCTAAAAATATACAAAAATATATTACTGACAGTGGAAATAGAATCAAAATTGCTCGAAAAACAAACAAGATATAATTATTTTATACAAATATATTATCTGTCCCTCTCGCGAAAACGCTGTTTTCTATGGCAGATGTATAGACGTCACGTAATGTGACGTCAAATTCCATGTCGGACTTCTCGTTCTAAAAGTAATCTTTAAAGCGTTATAACTTCATCGCTGATGAAGATATTTAAAAATATTTTCTAGAGTGTTTACTGGAGCTTATAAGTAATTCATTTTAAAAATAAAAAAATCGCGTGCATATTCCCTATTATTTTTTGTCGTGTTTGTTATTTGGAGAAGGTTCTTATGGAAGGAAAAAATAAGAAAATTGCTATTTGAAGGGAGCGAAACCGCGGGGGACAGCTAGTCAATCAAGAAATATTTTTTTTTCCGTTACTGACTAAGTGACTGACAGACACAGCACAGTCGAAATTACTGGTTGTAGAAAGTTGAAATTAGGCATGTAGGGAAACACTAAGAGAAGATTTCTCGAAATCCCTATCAAATTAATCCCTAAGGGAACGAAAATACGGGATATGAGCTCACGCTAACCCATATTTTTTTGTATTGTGTGTCAGGTCAGTAACAACCAAAACAAGGGGTTCAGTCGATTATCTTTGGTAATGCCATTTCTACAAATAAAATGCGACTGTTCTAATGAGGAACTTAACGAACTGAATAAAATTTTATCGCAAAATCTGCGTCCACGGATGAGTGTTAAATCGGCTCTTCCGATGTTAATAGATGAAACCCAAAACCGTGTACCATACTAATGTTTCTATCTGAAGCCGTAGAATTTACATTTATACAAATAGCTAAGTAATCACGAAAGTAGAGTGATCGCTTACCTTGGATTGGTGACAGTTTACGCATCGATCACGGCTGCCTCGAACTTTAGTACATAGTAAGTAGAAAGTCCTGCCAGCGGCTTCGGTTGTGTTGAAATCGGAAATAAATCTCCAGTGAAGATACTCGTACTTCCCGGTTTAAACACACCTATTGCAGCATTGTAGATGCAGCTTAAAGTTTTGGCGACATTCCACATTTTCGAATTTTACCTCTGAGCTGAATCGTTTCTTTTTTTGAAAGCTAATTTGAATTTAGACCAATAAAAAATCTTTTGAAAATTTTTCGTTGAAGAATTAACGTTGTAAGACGACTGAAATTCACCGTGTATAAAATAATATCTAATCATTTAAGAAAACTCTTAAACAGTTTATTTAATTCCAAATTTGTGTAATTTGTCTTGATGTACGTAAAAATGTACCTCATCATAAAATACATGGATTTATAAATTACATAAATACTAGTGTGTATTTCATATATCTACAGAGTACCGATATCGATCAGACGACGATATCGGTCCCAGGACTCCCAGGATAGCAAACGGCCAGAGCCACTGGGTCTCGTATACGTCTTGTTCTATACGGTTTCGTCGTGCTCCCGAGCTACTTGGAAGATAGTTTAATTATCCTACTGTAGTTTTATATTTAGCTTAAGTTCTTTTTTTCCTATTTTTTTTTTGCATTAAACATAGTGTCTAGGAGTTATAAAGCCAACCTAGCGCCGCATTCTCTTGGCAATTTGATGAATCACTCCTAGGCCATTTTTTGGTTGTAACCACAATTTCAGGCTTTTTTACGTTATTAAATTTAAAAAAACCGTGCCTAGGTTCCCTTTTTATTCTTAAAATTTTTGTCCTTTCTATATTCACCAGCTCTATGTAGTTATTAAAAAATCCCTTTTGTTGTTATCTTTTTATACCTTTTTATATATATATTTTTTTTTTCGTGTCATGTTAATAAATTTACGTATTACGTTGGCGAAGTCCGGAGTTTTATTTCGCTACACTATGTACTAATCGGTCTTCTAAACGGTTTTCTACAGATTGTACTTTGGTGAGTGTGTCCATTAACTCCGCAACCACATCACACCAGCCCCCTTCTACCATGGGATATCCAGACGTTGCCATCACTATCTAGTAGCTATTGCACCAATTTGCACTAAGCATTTCCAACGTGTTTTATATGCACACAGCAAAGGTGTGGAATTCTCTACCTGACCCCCCCTTTTTTTAGGAATTGGAAATCAGCCAATGACTCCTCCCGCTCTGGGTGGAGCGGGAGGGAGTGTCAGACTTCTACTGATTAAAACCCATCCATGTTCCTTCATTGCCCTTTGTGTTCCGGAGCCACGGTATCTCTTTCGAATAGTCCCGCGACTCCGGCAGGCGTCGGCCCTTTCGGGCCCCTCTGTGTGCTGACTCTCTTTGAGGCGCGCGTGGAACACTAACGCGCCGTCGACACGGCCTGTCGTCAGAGACGGACGGACGGCGAGCCACCCATAGCTCGCCGTCAACAGGCCCGCGCCTACGGTGGCCGGAGGCCACCAGGTGGCCTCCGACGCCCGCGGCGTCTACCACGGTGGCTCTACCTGCCCCCTTATCTCCTCAAAGTTAGAGTAAATAGGCTTCGTCTAAGTAAGCTCACTCCATCTTCAAATTTGTTTCTATCACCTCTGACCTAGACTAGACTCAAGAGCAAACCCATCTCAAACAAAACGATCCCGGAAATGATGTATCCGTGCGCCAAGTTTCATCTGCTAAGACGCCAAGAGGTTACGGACATACAAATTTAGTTATTTTCGCTTATATTATCCAGTGTCAAATTCAATAATTTAAATTACGTTTTCGCGTGGTGATCGTTTTAGGGTTCTTACTCCGAGGGTTATCAACAGAACCTATTATTAAGCCTCCGCTGTTTGTCCGTCCGTTTGTCTGCCAGCGAGCTTTATCTCAAGAACCGTAATAGGTACACAGCTGAATTTTTCACCGAGTGTGCATTTCTGTTGCCGCTAAACGAAAAATTAAATAAAATATCCTCCATACAATAAACATGCTTTTTTGACTTATGGTACGGAATCCTTCGTTTATAAGTTCGACTTACTCTTGGCTGTTTTTTTTTAAGTCGACGTCTTAGTGTTTTATTGGTTGACTAAGTGACGTCTCTGAGTGTCGCTGTTTCAAAAAACGTCCTTGTTAATCCCTACTTTAATATTATAAATGCGAAAGTAACTCTGTCTATCTGTCTCTTCTTCGTGCCTAAGCCACTGAACCGATTTGGATGAAATTTTAAGTAAAAAGATAGTTTGAGACCCGAGAAAGGACATAGGCCAGTTTTTATCCCGGAAATCCCACGGCAACGGGAACTATGTGGGGTATGGAATCTCAACAAAAAGTGACTGAGTTTCTAACTAGGAAAGTACCTACGGGTAGAACAACACAGAAAATAAACAAAATGCAACCGTTTATTAGCAGTAACTAGATTCAAACATAAAACAACATCGAGTGAATCATTGCCATTGACACAAACTGTGTCAGATGTTTACATTACGGGGTAGCAAGACCGGGTGACAATAAGGGTTGCACCCGTTGTACGCTGTCGAGGGGTGCCATATTGTTGTACACTTTGAGCATCAGTTGCAGCTTTACCGGAGGCTGAGAATAGGGAACTACGAAACTATTTCAACAGATCATTAACTGGTACACTGTAATCATGGTATTTGATACTGATTTGTGCAATTTAATTGTAAACATTTTTGGATGTATGTTAAATATTGCGGGTTAATAAAACAATAATTGAATTTGATCCAAATTAATTTGGGCATGTTCAATCAAAGCAATCCTCAAATAAATGAAAATTAGTTATGCATAAAACTAGGTTGATACAGACTAAGCAAACAGTTGCGAAATTTGTTGAGAAGAGTCACTGTGGTTCTGGAACTCAAAGGGTATTAGAAGAAAACGTTTGGGTTTAAGCCAATAAAAGAATAGAATAGAAAACATTTATTCGCGACAGACACAACACAACAGCAAAAAAAAAGCATTATAAAAAAAGAGAAACAAAAACTCAAAATAATCTATCTATACTTATATAATAGGTTATATTTTTATCTCATAAAAATATAACCCATTCTGAATAGCACACAAAAACAAACACATATACACAAACACACACATTTACAAACTCACACATACACAAACACACAAATTTGCAAGCGCGGCAGCACGATTGTTAGCTTTAGGTAATTTATTTATTCTGTACGACTTAAAATTACTGTCACTTTATTAAGGGGAATACACTAACACCTGCAACACAGTTTTTACTAGCGCAGGTGCTAGGGTATCCTATAAACTAAATTGTATACATTATTTCAATAAAGAATTATATTATATTATATTATATTATTATACTTCTTCTATCTATCTATCTATCTATACTTATAATAAATCTGTAGAGAGGTCAATTCTGTACATGAAATATATTTCCAAAATAACTATCAGGGGGTGATTAGAGATCGATACTGATGCCAAAAATGCAATCAGTACAATTTTTGTCTGTCTGTCTGTCGGTCTGTCTGTCTGTCTGTCTGTATAACCGTTATAGAAACAAAAACTACTCGACGGATTTTAATGAAACTTGGTACAGTTATTATTCATACTCCTGAGCAGGTTTTAGTATACTTTTCATCACGCTACAATCAATAGGAGCAGAGCAGTGAAGGGAAATGTTGGGAAAACGGGAGAAGTTACTCCATTTTTTAAGCTTCCGTCGCGTGTGCAACCTTAATGGTGAAAGCTACACAGATATCATGTATGACGGAAATGTTCTCCTTAAAATTATATAAAAAATATCCAACGACAGCATATGTCTATCTTTTATGATTGACGAACAATAACACGTGTAACTCCCGATAGCTTAGCAGTTCGAAGCTTTCTGATTGTATTTGTCTACTCTTACGTTTATAAAACTCTCAGTCGTCCCTAATTAACATTTAATAAAAGTTAACATTATTAACTATTCCATAAAAAAAAATCATAGAAATCGGTATAGAAACACCAAAGTTATACATGAAAAACTCTAATAATAAGCCATCGCGCGTGAATACGGAATCATGCTATAAGGATTATTTTTGTGGTCGCGAACGCACAGGCAGGCGGCTAGCTTGGCGCCTAGAGGGTAGCGAGTAGCTTCGGAAAACGACTTACGACAGTTTGCAATATCCTTTAATAATTATAATGTCGAGGGGAAGATGGTTATAATTTCGCTTTACACCAAACGAGTAATATTATAAATGTGAAAGTTTGGTTGTTTGTTACTCAATCACGCCAGAACGGCTTAACGGATCTTAATTAAATTTAGAACAAAGATAGATTATAGTCTGGAATAGCACATAAGCTACTTTTCACCCCGGGAATATGTTCCCTAGGGATCACGCGGGCGAAGCCGCTGGTAAAATAATAAAAGAATGTTACAGTAAAATTGTGCTGAGCGTCTGGATGGATGTGAACTGCTTAAGATCGGGATGGTTGGTACTCTTTGAGGGACTGACGTTCAGCAGTGGTAGGCAATTAGTTGATATGATGGTGATGATGACTTCTTTCCTCCCCGTCCAGAGCGGGAGGAGTCATGGCAAACAATCATCTAGTAGGCGAACACACATTATTCCTGTTCGTTCGCTAGTGTTTTGGACCTTTTTTGCATAATGTATCTAGTAAAATGCCGGAAAAAGCTAGTAGGAAACCACTAGCTTTTCTTGCCACAAGTTAGTCAAGCTTTTGTTCGCTCGGTCCTTCGATCAAAACCCTTTCATTATCACACTAGTAGATCGGCGCAACTTCGCCTGCGTCACATTTTTCTTTAATGCTCCTTTTCAATTGATCGTAGCGTGATGTTATAGCTTTCTCGATAAATGAACCATCCAACACTAAAATATTTTACAATTCGAACAAGTAGTTCCTGAGATTAGCGTGTTCAACCAAACAAAGAAACTGTTCAGCTTTATTGTATTATTAAGTAAGTTAGAACACAACATCAAAATTACCAAACATAAAATTGAATAGTACTTTCAGTCTAAAATTCTCAACAAAAAGCTATCAAGAAATACATGTAGGCAAAATAAAAAGGGGAGTCGACAAAACATACGGTCGTTGTATACGCAATAAAAAGAACAAAGTTCCCGTAAGTGGGTTCCGCAAAAAGAAAGCAAACCATTCTCTCGCCTTCGCAAATATTGCCATCGGTAGCAATCGGAATCTTTGGGGCTATATTTGGGTGTATTTGGCTATATCTGAGCTTTCACACAACATAGTCCCTTCCTTTTTTAGATAAAAATTATGCAAACCTCGCCCAAAATGTGTGACAGTCGCTTTGAAATTTAAATGACGTACTTTTCGGACCCAATTTTTTGAGTCACTTTTTCTTTTGTGGGTTTGCAAAAAGATGATGTGTATTGTGTTTTTGGTACGCAGAGAGATTTATTTGTTTTTGGCACGTACTAAAACTGGCCAAGTCGGACTCTCACACAAAGGGTTCCTTACGATAAAAAACAAGTTTCTTGTATACTTTTTTTAATTTCATTGATTTTTTTATTATTTTTGAATAATAAAAACGGTACGGACGGTTGAATGTTCATTCAACCGTCTAGAATTATGAGGATGATTCGCGATAGCATATGAATTTTAATTTTGGTTTTGGGTCGTGATTTTTGGAATTATTATTTATTGGAAATTGTTGATTATTATATTATATTAGTTTACGTGACATGTAATTTTTTTATATATAATTATTGACGTTTTTAATTTTGGTATGACACAAGTAAATGTTTTAATGATTATTATGTAGGTAATGATACTTTGACTACTTATGAATTTAAATTATTAATGGTTTTATTTCTTAGTATGTTGACATTCTGTTTTTTTTTCTTAGTATGTTGACATTCTGTTTTTTTTTTCTTAGTATGTTGACATTCTGTTTTTTTATTATTATTATGATTGTGATGTATGTATATTAATTTAATTGAGATGATGATTATTACTTATTTTGTTTACTTCACTAATTTTCTTTTTTGTGGAACATATTCAGACACAATATATAAATTGATACTAAATTGAATAATAAATAGAAATAAAAAATAATATCCTAGGACATTTCACACAACGCCATATAGTCCCAAGCTAAGCAACCTAATGCTTGTGTTATGGTAACAAGATGGCTGATAAACTACTTATTATACTTTTTTTTTTGTAAATACATAGGTACATATTATAGATAGAAAAACACCCAGACTCGGAACAAATACTTATAGGTCGTACAAATATTGTTCCGTGCGGGAATCGAACGCGCGACATGCTGCGCAACAGTCAATCGCTCAACCACTGCGCCAACCGTGTCGTCATAAATTAAATGAACGAAATTATTGAATTGAATATTATGTATGAAATTAAATGTTTATATACGTCATACACACAATTTTTTGATTAAGATAATAACTGTTTCAGTTTTACAATACACCTATTCTTTAAATACCGAAAACATATACTCTGCCTTTGTATATTGCTTTTTAGTAGTGGCAAGAGTTTTGATATATAAATCTATAAATTATTTATTTTTATTTTATTCCTGTCAATTGAATAGAAGAAATATACCTACGCAAAACTAATAATTTCATCAAAAATAAATATTGTAATCACTTAAACTTGTCAGTGAATTAAGTAGTAGTTCTCGTTTCCTAAAATTAAATTGTTGCTGATGCCACTCGTGGCTAAATAATAACAGCCACACAGGTCGATCTTCAAGGTTAAGCAACGCTTGCCGAGGTTGGTCTGTGGATGGGTGACCATCTTAACATACCGAGTTTCCTCCGTGCCTCGGAAAGCACGTTAAGCTGTTGGTCCCGGCTGTCATTTGGAGATCTTTGGCAGTCGTTACGGAAAGTCAGAAGCCAGAAAATCTGACACCAGTCTTGACAAGGAGTACCGTGTTAGCCCAGTTAATGGGTTGTGGAGGTCTGGTAGGCAGCCGCTCAACGTAAAATACTGGTATTCAGCTGAATCTGGTTTGACTGGAAGCCGACCCCAATATAGTTGGGAAAAGGCTAGGAGATGATGCCAAACAATCTGGTTATTGCATTTTATTGTATGACACGATTACCTACATAGGTGGTACACTGTGACGTGTCAATACAATCTTATAACCGTTGTGAGAGAGACGAAGCTATCAATATACCGTCGTCCTTCGCCACGTCTATCTGTCTGCTGAAACTCTACCTCTAACTTAAAAACTACTACACCGCTTTTCATTTTGTTTTTACCAATGGATAGAATCGTTCTCGAGGAAGCTTTAAATATATAATTTGTCAAGCGGGCGAAGCCGCGGGAATCAGCTAGTACAATACAAATAACGTTATCAACAGCAACAAATTCATGATGGCATTGTTAGGCGCTGGCAGTCACTGTCTTCTACCCGCGAGTGTCCACCTTTTTATTAATATCATGTGACGCTTAAAGTAAGTATCCACCCACACGCATTGCCAAAATACTTTCCCACTTTAAATAATTCTCGCCCAACATTTTGGATTCTCCTCGTTTTTGTACGTACTTCATTAACTCAAATAAAATAATGTTTCCAAATGGAATGAAGTTCCCTAATTTTCTTTCCAAACTTATAATGTTCGTTTAACATTTCCTATTTGAGACCTACCACGGCAAACGCAATTATCTTACCTTAAACTTTTGATAGCTTCACTTAATTTTACTTTAGGAAATCGTCTTTTGAACGAATCAACTTAGAGAAAATTGTTTGTTAGGTTGGCTACGGATGAATTTTATGACAGTTGGCTGAATTGAAATTAAAAGGGGAAGAATTAATTTCCGATTGTCGAGGCCACGTCACTTAACTCTGTGACAAGTATTACAAGATAGGCAGACGACATTGAGTGTTGCCATCGCGGGTAGAATTTGGGTGAGGCTGGTACAGAACCGTGAGGTTTGCCATAAGAAAAGAGTTGCTCAGCAGTGCGCAAAGTCGGGCTGTGGGTGATGTGATGATTGACATTGCAACGCTTTCGAAGTCGCGGGCAAATATTAATAGAAATCATTATAAACAAAGATCGCTAGTAACACGATGGTAAATAATCTTCAACCTTTGGGTACCTATCAAGATACAGTTGATAAAGTAAAAATAAATAATAGGTGCAACACTCAGTAATGACGTGTATATTTCTACCAGAGGAAGGTTTTTTTACAATCGATTCTGAACTTCGAGAACTGCATGCTTCAATCTCACCATTAAGTTAATGTCTTTTCAATAAAAAACCTACATCACCCCCACTAGCACGATATCTGTTTATATTATTGAAAAACTTCCTCCTAGAGTAAATACTATATACCGACATAAGCTTCTAACTAAGAATGTTTCTTGAAATCAGCGGAATGTTTCAGAGTATTTTTTACTTCTTTCCGGGTACGGTGTTAGGGACCCGTATTTAGAATCCTCGTCTGTACAGGAAATACCCGTGTTTACCTTGTGTAAGCAAACTTTACCAGCTGTTCAAATATTTTGAAAAGGGAACTCGAACGTTTTATTTTGCAGTTCTGCAGTGTTCTGGTATTATAATTATAATTTTCATAAACTTAATGAAACTTAGCTTCATGAAAAAAAGTAAATAAAAGAGACGTTCGATCGTTCGTTTTTCATTCGTTCTATTTTTAAAAACTCAATCAGTTTGATTTAATTTAGGCATGAATTTATTTATCTCTTCTTTTCCATATTTTTTATACACCATTGTTAATTGAGTTATTAATTTAAAGGTTTCTTATTGAAGAGAGTGAGAAACTTCTGGTACACATGCGACAGGATAGTTGGATAAGAGTTATGGACACAACGTGTACAATTGAATTCTGAAATTTAAAAAAGATCACAAAATTAAACTAATTCATCCTTGTAATTAAGGTTTAATTGGAACAACGATTAGTTTAAATTGAAGCAATGAACAAATATCAACGCACACAGAAAAATTGTTTAAACATCATAAAGAATAAACACTTTCTTTCTAGCCTATTTTTTAAAATAAGTACCTGATAATAATTATATTGAATACTAGCTGTCCCGCGCAACTTTGTCTGCGTCACATTTTCCATTACTGTTCCGCTCCTATTTGTCTTAGCGTGATGATATATGGCCTATAACCTTCCTCGATAAATGGGCTATCTAACACTGAAAGAATTTTTCAAATCGGACCAGTCGTTCCTGAGATTAGCGCGTTCAACCAAACAAACAAACAAACTTACATACAAACAAACAAACTCTTCTGCTTTATAATATTATATATATAGTACTAGCTGACCCGTGCAACGTCGTCTGCGTAACATTTTTCATTACTGCTCCGCTCCTATTGGTCTTAGCGTAATGATATATAGCCTATAGCCTTCCTCGATAAATGGGCTATCTAACACTGAAATAATTTTTCAAATCGGACCAGTAGTTCCTGAGATTAGCGCGTTCAACCAAACAAACAAACAAACAATCTAACAAACAAACAAACTCTTCTGCTTTATAATATTAGTATAGATAGATTGATACATTTTTAAGAAGAGATCCTAAATCATCAAAAAATATTGACATCTTCAGAAATCCATTCAAATTCTCTTACTGAGCTTTCAGATCCTCAAACACATACATAGTAAACTTTGACACATAAAACTAAATCAATTTCATGTAACATTGGGGCTAAGCGTCGCAGAACTACCACAAGGCCCCGTTCGCTATCGTGTAACCACTTCCGAAAACCCGTGACCTGAACCAGATTACACGCTGTCGTTTGACAAGATAGGGTTACTTGAGTGATAACTTATCCGCCTCAATCTGAGAACGGTTGTTAGCTGGCTGGCTGGTACATTCCCGAAGATACATAAACAAGGAGTTTGTATTCGAAAAAAGAAAACAAGAAAACGTTTTCTTTTTTTCGGGTCGTTCTTTTTTTAAACTATCTATCACTCACGCATGTACGATTGACATTTTCATGGAGTAGGCTGAGTGATGGACGATGCATTGACTTAACTGTTTTTTTTTTGGGTAGTCCGTCTCTGAGTTTTGGGTATGTTGACAGTGTTTTTGTTTTGCTAAAGTAAATTATCTCGCTTCATTTTCTCGCCGGAAAATGAAGAATTTATAAGAATAAGCTGTCAAATAGTAAAACTAGTGACGTATCGTGACAAAATATGTGCACCTACTGTGGGGGTCGGTTCCATTTTATAATTTAAATAATATGAAGAAGTGTTTTGAAATATCACTGTCAAGAAAGCTAATTATGCATGTTACAATAGGTTATATGCATACAAAAAAATATTTATTATCTAAACATTTTATCTAAAAATATACAAAAATATATTACTAACAGTGGAAATAGAATCAAAATTGCTCGAAAAACAAACGAGATATAATCATTTTAAACCAATATATCTGTCCCTCTCGCGAAAACGCTATTTTCTATGGCAGATGTATAGACGTCAAGTAATGTGACGTCAAATTACATGTCGGACTTCTCGTTCTAAAAGTAATCTTTGAAGCGTTATGCCTTCATCGCTGAGTGTTTACTGGAGCTTATAAGTAATTCATTTTATAAATAAAGAAATCGCGTGCATATTCCCTATTATAAGCTTGTGAATAAACACTACTTTTGTAATCGTATTATAAAATATATATTTTTCCCGGCTATTTAATTAAGAATCAGCCCTGTAGTAAAAGTTATTCATATTCCAAGTTCATTCACCCCTTGCTCAATAATCCAAAGCAATAAAATCATATTTTCTCATTGACAATAGAACGCCATCGGCCAACTAGAAGTTATTTCAGTGTAAACGTCTGCCTCTGCTATTAAAAATCGATTTTTCGCATTCGATTCTTATAATTCACTCAGAACAGACAGCTGTCTGAAACTTCGTGCGAATTATATCGATTGGTTTCCTCATGGCCAGTGATAAAGTGATTACAATTGAATGAAAGGTATTATTTATAGTTGAAAAACATTTTGGACATTTTGATTTGAAGAAAACTGTTTATGTTATGAATGGCTTCTGCCATTGGCTTCCCTCGTGAGGATGTGGAATATTTTTCTTAAGAGCGTTTTCTCCTCACGGTGTTACATACAGACTTTCAAGTCCTTAATGTTACAAATTGATTTTTAATAAAACTTATACATACACTAGACATCCAGGTCTAAATACTTAGCTAAGATTTCTTTCGAGAAATAAAAAACGGGGGAAAGATAGAGTGATTTTTCACTTTCTAAACAAAACTAAAGTCGCTCTCTCTCCCTATAAACTCTTCGGTGTCTCTAAATGTCGGTTAATTGAAAACCGATATTTTTTTGTAGAAACCAATGCGATGTTGTCTCGAAAACAAGTACCTAATTCAATGATTCCAGTTTTTACACCTGATTCAAAAAGTGTTGTATTGGTAGATATTTATTTTAATCATCATCCGAGCCTAATATATACAGTTGGTACAAAGCTATTCTCTTTAGCACTAGAGGCCAGCTAACAGTCAACCCAGATTTAACTGAATACCAGTATTGCTGAATACGAGGAGCGAACATTCATAATAAAAAATGTTGTGTACTGATGCACACTAAATAATTAATAAACATATCTTAATATATATTTAAATCACGGGTCACTTTGTTTGTCCGCGATGTTAATCAAATTTGCACTCCGTGTGCAGTTTGATCCAAATTGAAAGATAGGGTAGCTTGCATCTCAATTTATAGTCGCAATATTTTTTAAGAGCTGAGCATTAATGGAAAATGTGGCGCAGACGAAGTTGCGTGAGTCAGCTAGTATATAATTATATATATAATGACATAAATATCGGCTCACTAGTTTATGCACATGTCTTCACCTGACAGCTATCCATCTACTAGCTCACACGTCAGTTAAGCCCGCGCAGAAAATAACCGGAGACGACAGCAATACTGGAGTCGCGGGACTATTCGAAAGAGATACCGTGGCTCCGGAACAAAAAGGGCAATGAAGGAACATGGATGGGTTTTAGTCAGTAGACGTCTGACACTCCCTCCCGAGAAGTCATTGGATGATTTCCCAACCCTAAAAAAAAAAAGACGACAGCAATACTTATCTAAAGCCAATACTAACAGACTATACCGATAATTAGTTGTAAATACAAGTAATATATTTTATTAACTAGCTGACCCGTGCAACGTCGTCTGCGTAACATTTTTCATTACTGCTCCGCTCTTATTGGTATTAGCGTGATGATATATTTATATCCTATAGTCTTCCTCGATAAATGTGCTATCTAACACTGAAATATTTTTTCAAATCGGATCAGTAGTTCCTGATATTAGCGCGTTCAACCAAACAAACAAACAAACTCTTCTGCTTTATAATATGAGTATAGATTGATTATTTATGTATGTACGTGTACACTACAAATAACATACATATTTTTGATCATAGTTAAAATATTAATGATTGTTTATATAATATCTATAAGGAGTAGGATTGCTGAGATTTAATTGAAATCTCTTTATTTTTTTCCCAGTATAAAAATACGGTTAAGTTCGAGCAGACTCGCGCATGAAGGGTCCGTACCATCGTATTTTTATATTATTATTTGTTGTTATAGCGGCCACCGAAATATATACACGTTATGTGAAAATTTCAACTGCTAACATAACCATTAGTAATAAATTAATAATAATAATAAATTATTTATTGCCCAAAGAAAGAAAAAGAAAATACATGACATGTTACATAATATAAAGCGTATGAGTTCTTTTTACATTAATTTTATGAATAATGTCCCCTATACTAGGAAAATCCTGTATTATATGAGACATCTATTCGTCCGTAATTACAATTTACTAGAAGTCAACCAAATGTGTAACATTAACAATAACAATTAGTGTTAATATGATATAGCTCACTGACAGACACACGGACGGACGTACGAACAGTAGATGCTTAGAAATAGGGTTCTGTTTGTTAACTTTTGGGCACGGAACCCTAAAAACGCTTTCAATCGAATAAAAATAATAACATTTTCCTATGTAGTAGTAGTATTCATTACTAACATCAAAGAACTAGTAAATTACTTGTTGGCTATTAAAATAACAATGAACAATATTAAACTAGAAGATTAAAAGCAGACAAAATTATTAACATTTCTTAAGAACAAGTTATTTTGCTTTGCTACAAACGATTTTAATTATTTTGCTTATTGGAGCAGTGTAATTACGAGTCTTTAGAAAAAGCTACAGTTTGAATGGGCTTATAAACATAAGCAAAGATTTTTAATCTCATAAATAGGTAGGCACTAAATAAAAAGAAGCCTGAATCAATGAGTGAAAATCTGTATTCCTTGATGATTTATATTTAAGTAGCAGCAAAATAAGGCAACTGCCGTGATCCTTCCGGCGAGCGAAAACGAATTTATCTGGCTACCGATTTGTGCCAATTGGGGTTGCGCTGTTTTTGAGAGCTGTGTTGTTGGTTCATGACGCGTCTATACACCGTGTTCTTCACGATAACCATAAACTTTAGCAAACCCTTCTTTAGCTTGCACAAATCAAATAAAGGAAGTAGTACTTAAAAAGGCTTCGTTACAAATTTATTTGTTTTGAGCTAGCTAATTGTAAAATCAATCAAACGCTTTTTGAATTTCATTAGTTTTTTTTTACCAATTCGGATTAAGAGGCATGCATATCATGCATATAGGTGATTTACGTATAGGTATTTATTTTGTATGAAAATTAACAAAGAATAAGAGATAAGTTTTTATGTCCATAATTAAATTATTTATCATTTCCATGTTCTGAACATCTTGTCGAAGTTTATGTATATCGTACGGAACACGTTGTATATGTATAATACGTCATTGGCCATCATAGTTTATATGATGGAGGAAGAAGAAACATGTCGTGAGGAAAATTTTCATGGATGAAAATCATTAGGATATAAGTAGGAAGGATTGATTAAATTTGCGAAAGATAATGAATATGGTAAGAACGGGGGTCATCTCTTTTCTAACCATGTTCATATATTTCGTTATTTGTATTACAGCAAATAGTTTGTCGAAAATATACTACACTAACCCCAAAATATGTTTTTAATGTTGTGAATATTGTTTTTATTTTTAACACACACCGGATTATATTTAGTATGTACAAATAATGTTGTAACTTAAAAGTTTTGAAGCGTTGTCAATAGGGATGTTTCAAAGATTTAAAAAAATATTATTTTTGGCTTTTCAGATGTACTAGATTATAATTTAGAGAAGTCCGCCTATATACCATTATTATACATGAAGGTACAATAAATAAATTACCATAAGTATCGGACACGAGTTTTTGATTTATCAAGACACTTTTTTCACATTTTTTCAGGATTCTACCCTATTCGCGGAATAAGTCGAAGTCTATGAAAGTAAGAATCGTATTAAAACAAATGCAGTAAAACCTTCAAATACAGAACAAAAACGGCATTTAAACAAAAAAAAACAAACCATTCCATTACATTTTATGACGTCATCTTAATTCTACTTTTAAAATACCGCCACTTATAAACATGGCGTCGTTTCTTCTATTGTCTTTTTACAGCAACGTATAAAAGAGACACAAAAATGTTTCATTACACGGAATACTTCATACTCATAAACGGGTAACTCATTTTACGCTCATTACATCATCCGCGTCGGTACTTACGGGGTATTGTGTTACATTGACGGAATACGTTATTAAGTATTTCGATTTAACGTTGAAATATTGTTAATTTTTCAGGTTTATTGCGGTAAAGTATTTTAAATATAAGGACATGAATGGATATTTGTTTGTTAACTTTACAATATTTTTTCGCGGTTGTGATATAGGTACAATTTAAATATCACACAAAACTCTTTAGGCTAGTCTTTATAATACAGAAAATCTATCATACAATTTTGCTAGTGGCTCCAATCAAATGGTACCATTTCTGCTGCAAACATGCAACTACATTTTAATTTTATTATTGTCACTACACCAAACTATTTGATTATCAAATAATGAGCATTTGATATCAAATACACTCTAGAGGCCGCAAAATATTTATAACTAGATGATGTCCGCAGTTTCGCCCGCTTTACGATTTATTATATACTCCCTTATTATAACCTTCATCTAGAACTAGGTACTCTATTCATTGATAAAAACATCATGAAAATCGGTGCAGTATTAATTGAGTTTATCGCGGACAGGCAGACAGACAGACAGACGCGGCGGGGGACATTGTTTTATAATAATATAATATGTAGTAATGTAGCACGTTTGCTATTGAACTATGCAAACATAAAATAAAACTATTCATCAAACATACAACCATTAATATGAAATCACCAACCTTAGTAATATTCCAAACGAAAATCAATATTAACTGTAGTTAGAACGAACCAAACACACGAAAAAGCGTTCAGTGCTCGAGCGGTTTTTATCAATACTCTTACATAAGATATGCCTGGAAATGCTTACATCGAAAGGGTAGAAAAACAAACACTGGGAACAATATAAATGGTCAATATTGAATGTTTTTGCATGTTTAATATTAATAGTGTAAATGCTGGGCTAAATGGGACGTGCCTCCTAATCCAAACGTTGAATGGTCCGCTTCTGAAAATCCACGTCACGAATTCATTCGATTGAATGTTGTGAGAGTGTGCAGTGCTTGTTTAAGGGGCTTCATATACAATTATTCATTTACAGGAGTTTTCGATTTAGGAAATAGTAATTCTGACACCTTTTTCACAATTTCACAGAAACATTTCTTTTCATTTAATGAATAAAAAACCGGCCAAGTGCGAGTCGGACTCGCACACGACGGGTACCGTATCATAAACCTTATTTTTATTTTTTGTTACAGCGCCAATAGAAATACACAATCTGTGAAAATTTCAACTTTTTACCTATATTTAGATACAGCCCGCTGACAGACAGACGGACGGAGGGACGGATAGCAGTGGCTTAGTAACCAAATGGTAACCCCATTTCGTTACGGAACCCTGAAGTTTACCCAGTTATCTACTTTTACCTACCTTCCTAGTAAAATACCCTTTATTTTGCTGAAAAAATCTAACAATTCTGTCAGATAGTTTTAAAAAAGTTGAACATTTGTATTTTCTCTTTTTTCACGTAAACAAAAAATTAAGACAATACAGTGCGTTGAAAACACGTATGACGTCACTAAGATGATATAATTTTGACCAGAGACGTGACGTCACGCGTGTTTGCATTTTAATTACATTTTTCCAGTAAACTACCCTATTCTCAATTTTGAATTCTCCATTCCTCAAAAATACCTTATCTAAGACCTAAGTTTACAACCGTGTATATAGTTTGACGATACATATTATAAATCAAAGTCCTCCGCCGCGTCTGTCTGTCTGTCTGTTCGCTGTCTGATAAACTCAAAAACTACTGCACCGATTTATCATGCTGTTTTCACCAATGATAAAGTAGTTCTCGAGGAAGGTTGTAGTATATAATTTGTCAAGCAGGTGAAGCCGCGGGCTTCAGCTAGTTATTTATATAATAGTTGGTTCTGCAATAAGTAATGACTCGATACCGGCAATTAAGTATGGCTCTCACCGTGTAACCGAGCTTTAAGTTTGCAATGAAAACTAAACATTTTAATAAGCTGAAGCAAATATTTACCTACCGAATATTAAAATAAACCACCTGATCTCACTTACGGCAAAATTTTAAAATAACTACGTCCCAATTTAAAAAAGGTGAACTATATTTTAAAATTTCCCACACATTCCATTACCTAGGCTCCATAGATTCAAGCGCGGGTGTACAATGCCCTAGTAAAGTGCGCCCGTTATTTGATACGACAAAATGAAGATATATGCGTTGTCATGAAAGCGACCTCGGTGACCCCGGCCACACAAACGTATCGCGAAAATATTTTTCACTGAAATATTGCAGAGGAATTTGATTTATTGAACATTTTTATGCACGCATGCATGTAAATGTTTTATTTCAGTAATGTTTCAGTGGTGAAACTAGCGAGGTCATACTCTCTGTTGAATAAATAGAGACGAGTTATTTGTGAGAGTGAAAATGATTTGAAAAAAATCGTGGTTCTCACGTTTCAAATAAAAATAAAGGTGTCGTTTTTGGAATATAAAATCTGTTTTCATTGTTTTTTTTTTTTTATATTTTACGTTGAAGTGTGGTTGTAAAACAAAAAATAAACTTAAGCGGTTATTACATTACACGATCTAACGGGCCCGATATATAGGTCGAGTGTAGTGTAATAAGAAACAGGGAGTAAGGTCCCTGCCATCGGGCGATCGAGTGGCTCCGATCTCCTTGCTCTGTCTATCACCTAGTGTAAGTAAGAGACAGGGTGGCAGGGCACTGCCGCAGTGGCGGCATAGGGTAGATTGGCACCCTGGGCGGGTTTGTATTATGAGATTTTCGATTGATTAGTTTATGTACTAAAATATTCGATAAAATTATCAAAATTGATTTCCCTGTCTCGCGCGGTTTAAGCGCAACATGAATTTATTATTTTAGGGAATTAGAATTTTTACTCGAAAAAAAAAAAAAGTGAAATTATAGTTGCGATGCAGTTTTAACTATAATATTTGTATGCAAGGAGTCACGTACAAGAGTAGGTAGTTGTTAATTGATGTCTTAAGTTGGAAATAAATAATTATCGGCGCGTCAAAAGAGCCACTTTTTTTGTAGACGCGACTTTGATATCCGTCTAATGAATTTGATAAAAAAAAGAATGTACGACTTCTTTGGACCTATACCACGCCTTCTTTGGATGTACGAGTAAGTTGTCGTTGTCACCTTGGTGCTAAGCACCCGGGGTGGACCTGCCTCCTCCGTCACCACTTCACGCCGCTACTGCAGTTAGGGCGCGATTTCTAGTATAGTGTAATAATCGGCACCCTGCCGCAGGGACAGGGCGCCCTAGATATCGGTCCCAATAGATCGTGTAGTGTAATAACCGCTTGAATTATAAATATAAAATATTAAAAAAATATAAAATATTGTTTTTATTCTCAATTAGTCATGATCTGTTACGCCTAATTGAAAGTCATGCATTAAATCTATAATCAAATGAGTTTGCCCGAAGATGCCTTTTCGCTTTTGTTTTAAATGCTAGTTGATTGCAGGTGGTAAGGAACACTGACGCTCGAACGGTGAAGGGCAAGCAACGTTTTGCCGATGTTCTGGTTAACACAAATCACTAACGCATGTGCTTTACTACAAGGAGTTTTTATTACAGAAAAAAAAAACCACGAAGCAACTTGGTTACTACCAGTGTTGATAACTCACAATGTTAATCCCTCCCTGTCATTATTTTCACCACCCTGCAAATAAAAATTGAATATTCCACTTCACTATAAAAACCGTAACTAAAGCATTCAATGTCAAAGCGACAGCTCGGGGTGTATAATGTGTCTAGAGCTCCAAGTGTCAGTCTAAGTGTCGGAGAAAAGTGTCAGACACACAGTTACACCCCAACCTCTTATCTCTAGACAGTTCAAGAGGATCGAAGGGATCCCAGTCAGTTTTTTTAATTGAAGTTTTTCATGTTTCTTTTGCGAGTGCTATTGAGTTTCTTTTTTCTTTTTATATCCGTTCCTTTTTATTGTGTATTCTGGCTTTATTTTAGGGGTGTTCGTTTGATCAGAAGTTTTAATTGGATAATACATCTTTAAACGTGCTACAAAATGAAGGGGGATTTTTGAGATTGGACTTCAAAGTAAAAAGAAGTATCTACCTGTAAAAATGTATCATACTCGTATTGTTCAATGTCATTTTAAATGATTTAAGCATATTTCTTTGTAAAAATCATATTCCTTGTCGTGTCAATGTTATATCTATTTCTCTTTTTTGGTTGACATTGCTTTTGGTTGTTATTGCCTATTTACGTCCAGCTATAATAATATGCCACAGTCCAACACAGATCAGTAGTACCATTTTGACCTTGAGCTCGGTATTGCGGTATTTTAGTACAGAGTTTCAATGGAATGCGAGACCAGCTTATAAAATATATTGGTAGGTTTTGAAATCAAATGTCTGACATGCGGTCCATTTTTAACCGACTTCCCAAAAACTTGCAGATTGGTCCCATTTAAATCATATCAAAATCGGTTACGATCTTTGGATTTTAAATCGAAATCGCTGGAATTTGTCAATTTAGATGATTCTTTGATAATCGAAATTGCGTATTTTGCTTTTCTGCGATTTTGTAGTGGTGTTGTTAGGGGTGGGGTACCACTAAAAAGTAAAAAATAAATAACGGAAGTCGGTGTCAAAATACGAAGAAACTAACAAAAACACCGACTTCAGAATTTAAAGTTATTTTTTACTTTGTAGTGTTTTTTTTTTAGAAGTCGGTTGTATTTTTTTGTAAAAAATTATTTATACGCCTTGCTTTGCATAATAATACACTTATGTCACTATCAAAGGAGTCAGTTGCATTTAAACAAACCTTACTAGCGTAATGTGAACAAACAATCAATACGCTATATTATTTACTGGGTTTTTGCATGATGTCTCTAAGTGGAAGTTTCCACGAGAGGGAGAATTGTGAAAATAGTATCGCCGTGCCACGTATTTCTATAAAAAATTCCATGAACGTGTCTCCATCACGGCAATATCTAAATATAAAAAAAAAAATTCAACTTGAGGTAATATTCGCTCGCGGAGATGGCGCCTAAGGGTTGCCGCACAACAATATGGAATCCCAATTATTAAAAACTAGGTGACACCCGCGACTTCACCCGCATGAAAAATATTATATACTAAAACCACTCTATCCATTGGTGAAATCAGCATGGAAATCGGTGGAGTGTTTTTGAGTTTATCAAACAAACGTGGCGGAGGACAATGTTTTAAAATGAAATGTAATGTGTTTAAAATGTAATGATAATCATGACGTTATGATCAACAATCAAGCTTGCAATTGTCTTCCAATACCCTTCGGAGCCGATGCGGAATAATTTCTCCAAAATTAAATTCAAAGCATTATTTTTATTCAGCTTTTACTCTCCCACGGCTAGGCAAAGGCTTCACCTAGTAAATAATTAAAAAAACTGAAACTTTCAAACACATTGGACATAATTTAGTGAAGCGTTTCCAAACGTTTTTTACAATGCGCACAGCAAAGGAGTGAAACTCTCGGTCTGCGTCTGTGTTTCCGAACGCTTACAACCTTAATCTTATCAAAGTTAGAGTGAGGCTACTTCTGAGTAAGCTCGCTCCATCGTAGGCATTATCTCTGTCATCTCTGACCTAGTCTAGAGTCAAGAACAAACTCATATACCAAACAAAAAAAAAATTGAACACCTTTATCATGTGCTTATGAATGTCCTAGAATCAAGAAATTATAGAAGAGATATTACGACATCCCGTGAAAGATTGCTGTCTAGTCCTTTTCATGGAGAGGAGGCCTATCTTCTAGCCGTGGGATCACTAGAGGTCGATTATACTCATGCTAAAAACTGCGCGGCCAAATCAATAAAAAAACTCAATGTGTGATTGAGTTTTTTTATTGATTTGGCCGCGCAGTTTTTATATTTATATTACTCGAACAACCGCAACTGCTATCAATATCAGCGTGCAAAAATGATAATCGTTCACATGTTCAGAGCGTAATATTAGAACATATTGAAATGCAAAGTGCGATGTAGCTCGCCACGTAATTACAATGTGCCGTGCGAACGGACGCTTTGACAAACTGTTACGCAATTAGTAGCAGTGGCGCATTATGTAATAAGCCTGCGGACGGTCGCTTCCGTGGTCCCGAAGGCGATTGTGAGAGACCAGGGTGAGTATAAGATGGCGCGGTTTCTAAGACGGAATACGAGGACGAGATACTGTTTGAGTTGACGAATGAATTTACTACTGAGGAGCTTGTGGCTAAATAATAAAAGTAGCACGTATCGATTTTCAAGGTTAAGAAACACTTGCCGAGGTTGGTTTTTGGATGGGTGACTATACAAAAATACCAAGACTTCTCTGAGCCTCAGAAAGCACGTTATAACGTTGGCCCCGTCTACTATTTGTAGATCTGTGGCAGTCTTTACGGTCTTTTAGAAGCGAGGACATCAGACATCAGATTTGCCAAGAAGTACCGTGTTAACCAGCTTCTGGGTATTGGAAGTCACAAATGCAGTAGCTCCGCATAAACTATTGGTATATTCAGCTAAATCTGGTTAGACCAGAAGCTGACCTCAAAATAGTCAAGAAAGAAAGTAGGCAGATCATGATAACTGAAGTGAGAGCGGGCGCCTTGCATGACGTGACGGTGCGGCAGAAAACAATAATAATCTAAGAGCTAAATATTCACTCTTTGTCAACTAACATACAAAAACAAACAAACTCAAGGATCAACTAGACTTATCTGTTCCAATTACCATTCACCTCCAAAGGTCATATACAAAGCTCTTTATGACCTTTACGTAAAGGTTCAGGTACATACGCTAAGTCTCTTCAGACTCATTTTTGTCACGGACGGTAAGCGGTAACACGCTTCTAAATTACACCTGGGCTTTGCGCCGTAGTAATGTTGCCAGTCCAGAAATTGAAGCATGTTGCTGTAATATTTACACGAAAATTTAAAGGCGAATATGGTAGGGCGGGCAATTTATGCTGGCGTTGCCATGTTTTTGTGTGTTTTAGTTTGGTGCGATGGGAAGTTTATAGGAAGGAGCTTATGAATCCATACTATAAATATTTTAAAGTTAAAGTATATTTTTATACAATTAACTTTACGATTATAGTCTGATTTTATAGATAAGAAAGTTACTTAGCCTGTCTGTTTGTCATCATTTCACTTCTAAACAGCTGAACTTATTTGAATAAAATAGGTACTAGAAATGCCATACCAGAAGATCATATTGAATAGAACGTGAGATAGAATTTTTTAGGTGGTTTATGTAGGTATGCGTGATCGTAATGTCCTGTATTATTTGTTTTTATTTTTTCGCAGTAAAATCTGAAATGTATTTATTCCTTTTATTGGTATCTTTAGAATCACTATGAACAGCTACGTAACCTACATAATATTGAATCTTCTGGGTCCTCCGCATCTGGCGTGACGTGCTTAGATACAAAGGGTGTCTATTGCCTTCCCCACTATAAAAGGATTGTTGTGTTGCTACGGCGTAGCTGACATAATGACGTCACGGCTACGCAGCCGGCGTAGCGCTTTCGTAGCGAATAACCGATATACCTATTTTAGTGTTCTGTTATCATTTTAGCGTTTTATATCAAGTTTCTATATGCATTTGGTTTTAATCGAAATCTGCATCAACATAATTAAGATTGGTAAAATTGTTTTCATGAATGTTTGTTAAAAGTTAGATACATTTGGAAGTAGGTACGATGACATTTATAACCGACTTCCAAAATAGGAGGAGGTTCTTAATTCGGTGGGTTTTCTTTAATTTGTGTATGTAAACTAGTTTCTTCGAGGTTTCAGATCCGAATTGTGCGACTCTTTTTTATTTCGATGCGGCTAACTTGCAATTTGGTCCCATCAAAATTATGTATTATTTAGTTTGGCTCAGTAGTAGTATTTTGATTTCTGGGTAGACGAAGACGTCGACCAAGTATCACCACTGAAAAGTTGAAAGTTTGTGAAAGGAGGTTTTGTTTGGAGGTAGGTTCTATTTTTTGTAAAAAAATAGAACCTACCTCCAAACAAAACCACTAGAAAGTATAAAATATCCTCAATTTCGGAAGTAGTTGTTTTGGTTTTGTATGGTGCTTGTTGTTTCAATTGTTTTTTTTTTTCTTTGTATTTACCCATTATCTATCACTGGACACCAAATTATTATACATCGCTTGCATATGTGTATTACCTGTGTATTAAACATCTTACAACTGGTTTACATCCGTATACTTCGACAAATGGTTCAGTTCAAAACAAGCGCTAGGCATCACCTGGTTGTCTGGCATCTGGTTTGCTGAACTAGACCTATTTAGTGCAGCCGTATATCTTTACTAATATTATAAAGCAGAAGAGTTTGTTTGTTTATTTGTTTGGTTGAACGCGCTAATCTCAGGAACTACTGATCCGATTTGAAAAAATCAGTGTTAGATAGCCCATTTATTGAGGAAGGTTATAGGCTAAATATCATCACTCTAAGACAAATAGGAGCGGAGCAATAATGGAAAATGTGACGCAGACGAAGTTGCGCGGGTCAGCTAGTACTATATATACGTGTGTGCTATACCAGGTATAAGGGACAGCCCTCCACAAACATAGGGTGATTTCAGTATATCGTACTAAGTTGACCGGTACATGAAATTATTTCAGGAACTTTATGGGAATCCAATAAAACTGATTTGTTTAATTACCTCACACGCAATGTATCGCTACCTCTGCAAGACGCACGCAGCGATCTTTTTTTTTTATTCTTTCTACTAATTTCATGCGTCGTTCATTGTTTTTTTTTTTTCATTTTAGCTGTGTTATTTACTTAATGGAGTTCTGCATACAGATAATGTTACTTAACATTGAAATAAAGCAATAAAAACTGAAAAAAAACCTGAGAAAATTTCCACTGGAATATGATTCAAAATAAGGAGCTGATTGCACCCTGTTAATTTGTGGAGGGTTTGTCCCTTACACCCTGTATAGGTAAACCAGTTTTCTTTCTTTCTTATCCTATGTACACTAGCTTCTGCCAGAGGCTTTCACCCGGTTGATAATCGGAAATTATTAAGGGAATACACTCCTGGGATAAACTTGGCCTAATATTTCTTGTATGCCCAGGTCATGGTCTACTAGTATGCCGAGTTTCATACACAATATTTTATAGCCTAAAGGGACGAAGTCTCATAAAAATGGTTTAAATAGCATTATAAGAAATGTTTGAACCAGTCATCATCATCTGCCTAGCCTTTTCCCAACTATATTGGAGTCGGCTTCCAGTCAAACGGGATTCAGCTGAATACCAGTATTTTACGTGGCGCGGCTGCCTACCAGACCTCCACAACCCATTAACTGGGTGACAACGGTACTCCTTTGCAAGACTGGCGTCAGATTTTCTGGCTTCTGACTATCCGTAACGACTGCCAATGATCTCTAAACGACAGCCAGAACCAACAGCTTATCGTGCTTTCTGAGGCACGGAGGAAACTCGGTATGTTAAGATGGTCACCCATCCACAGACCAACCTCGGCAGGCGTTGCTTAACTTTTAAGATCAACCTGTGCGACTGTTATTATGTAGCCAGGAGCTTCGGTTTGAACCAGTGATTTATTATAATCTTATTTCTAAGTAGAAATACGTGGTATTACCAACTAACCACAAATCTATCTGACTTCTTAGCTCAAAGAACCTTCAAAGGCCTAACTAAAACGCTTTCCATTCCTAGAATTTCCTGTATTATAAGTAAAATAACTCTAAGAACACGCTCCGTTCAATGCAAAGTTAAATTAATAATTATGTATGAATAAACGGTTCATACAATTACTCAGTATATTTTTATTTTAAAAGGATATTTTTGCTGGAAAAATAAATTAATGGTGTAATTATATAAGTTTCCTGTGCTTGACGTATTAATTTTGGGCCAATGTTTATTTAAATTACTGAGAATTACGGAATAATGTTTGAGAGTTTATGTGTATATGTATATTTTTATATACAGGCACAATGTACACCAACATTTCATACAAAGTTCTGTAGAATTTAATGAGTTTTCTGTGGTTATAAACTTTGTTTTTCCTGGTAAGCTTATACAATGTGTAAAGGAAATATTTATTGAAAGACGTTAAAAAAGCTCGTTATTAAATAACAACAGCTGCCCGAGTTTATCTTCAAAGTTAAGCAACGCTTGCCGAGGTCAGATGGTGGATGGGTGACGTTCTTATTATTTTTGACAGTTGTTACGAGTAGACAGAAACCCAGATTGGTTTGGCCAGTGTTACACAGGTACTGGATTGTGGAGGCCAGATAAGTTGTCCCATGGCGCGGGCCTACGGACGGCGAGCGATGGGTGGCTCGCCGTCCGAATAAGACCAGGTTTGGGTCTATGGCACGGTGTGTTATACGCGCGCCTCAAAGAGGTTTTTAAACCAATGGAATTGCATAAAATCTCAACACCACGTGAGTTACTGAAATTCTGACTGACACGATTGGCTAATATATTTCTCCGTTTTCCGCTCCGCTGCCTCGCTGCACTCGTAATGGACAGGCACCATAATTGACGGGAATTTATTGGGCCTGAAACGCAAAGAACATTTAGAGGAAGATGGGTAGATTTTTGTTTGTAAGAGTCTGACAATCTCTTTTGCTCTATCCGGAGCAGAAGGAGCCATTTGATGAATTCCCATAAAAAAAAAATTATATTAAATAATTTTTAATTATTATTAAAAAGGCAGTTATGCCATATGAAGCACTGGTCGCATCCGTAAACTGGAAACAGATCTTTTCATAGTTATAATATACATAGGCTAGGTTCATTGATTGATTGGTTGAAAGGAGCAACTAGATGAGAGTTCCTGATTTCACTAAATTAAGTGTAATATTGAAAAGCGCAAAATTTCAAGCACTGCACGGTCTGCTTTAGTCTGATGACGGTGAAAAAGTGACAGTGAATGTTAGCTTGGCAGCAGACAGGAAAACGGAAGAAGTCAATATGTTCGACCATAAAGCACTTCACCATTTTCATGTCGTGTAGACGTTACCTGTTTTTTCATTAGAGTCTTAGAGTCACCTAAAAAAAAAACGCAAATAAAAATGCCACAATAATCATGAACTTTAGACCATAGAGCCTTAGACCATAATTATGGTGGCATTATCGACGTTTATATGGTAAAATGAGATGCGAATGCGAACTTTGCTAAAAATTAGTGGGTTTGGCAGAAATTGGAAATTTTTTTTGGACTCCAGCAAATGAAACATAAAATGGGTAGTCAAAGTCTGATCAGTACTATATTTGCTCTCAAACTTCAAATAATTACGTAATTAAAGCAGATAACACATCCCTGCAACCTTCAGTTAAAGAATAATACACCCATCTTCTCGTAATTACGTCACTCAATCTTCGCTTCAGCTGAAAGCTTAAAATACAAAGTAACTCCACATTCCCCATGATATTCCCCCGGTATTGCAGCACTAACGTGTTGGAAAAGATCACAGGTAACAGGTTTCTAGGCCATCGCTCGCGAACAACACAATAATACCACGGTTGACTTTTACTACGTACGTGGTTGACAAGCGTGCTTTACGCTTTACGATTCTGTTTTATTCAGTAGGTGTAATGCTATGTAGTATGGAACCAGTAGATGTCTGAAAATGAAGGTAGTTGCCTAAAGACTAAACAATTACCCCAACTACACAAATGGAATAGGTCTCTATTATATGGAGAAATTTATTAGTGTTTATTGCTATTCCACCAATTCGCACTAAACACGTGGAACCCTATACATGCGTCTGTGTTTCCGTACGCATTCAACCCTAATTTCTTCAAAGTTAGAGTGAACAGGCTTCTCCTGGGTAAGCTCACTCCATCGTCGACTTTGTCTCTGTCACCTTTGACCTAGACTAGAGTCAAGAGCAAACCCACCTCAAGTAAAAAAAAAGTTTGTCTCTTTCTTGCTGTAGTGAATTTGAAGTACTTTCTAAAACATCATATTTTGACGTTCAGAACTCGATCTATGAGACGTATTTTTGGGGGCCGAGTCACCCGCGTCCGTAGGAGAATACCCTTCAGCGAATCCCCACACGTGGCCCCCGGGTGGTGCTAAACAGGTGACACTAACCGCCTCCGTGGTCTAGTGGTTATACCACCTGATTCAGACCCAGAGGTCCCGGGTTCGATTCCCAGCGGAGGCAAATTTTTTGCTCGGTTTGGTTGGTTGGGACTTGTTCTAAGTCCGCCTGGCAAGCTACCACCATCATGTCTAGGTCTGTCGCCATAACAACTATGTTAACAGCATTGTTGTGTTCCGGCAGTTAGAGGTATGATAGCCAGTTCCTATGTGTAAGAGGATTCCGGGTAAAACTCACTTCCATCTTCGGCCTAATCATCACTTTCCATCAGGTGAGATTTGGGTCAAGAGTTTCCCCGTTTTGTATTAAAAAAAATAAAAAGTATATCAATTAGTATTAAAGTTACTTCTTCAATAATCTTCTCCCTTAGAGACCACCTTAAAAATTCACCTCCAACACACCTAAAAAACTTTCAGCTAATCCGTCATAAGTCACGCATTCTATTCACAAAGTTTCCTAATTCGGCACGAGAATATCTTTTTACGAATTTCCAACACCTTTACACACGATTAGGTGCCAGTCGAACCCAACAATGACCCATATCATTTGTATTATATAAACACAATTACTAGCAACATTTCTTTGTTATGTTGGAACTATTTACCCTATTTACCTCAGTAGGTATCTGGGTTATCGAGCTCCTTACATACAATACGACGTCAGACTGTCCCCTCCCTTCCGATCCCGTGCCTTTGTATTGACAACAGGTACATTGAATATTATGTTCAGACACAATTTGCATAAAGCAATTTATAACAGGCATTGTATTGGTTGAGATTAATATCGGTCGTGTAGTGTAACGATTTATTAGATTTTCTTTGTACGTAATTGTAATAAGTATAGGTATTTATGCTCGTTTCTCTGCAGTGTTTTCAGCTGTCTCGTCAAGTTTTTCGTTCTGGCAGAATTCTGCAGTAACTGTATTGATTGGTCATATAAAAGTTGTTTTAGTACCATACGCGGAGAGGATTGACAATCAATGTTACTTTACTGCATCGATAAAATTTCTTGTTGAATAAAAAGGTACTTTCTAAACATTTGATGACATATTCGTGAAGGTTACTTTGACTGAATGTATCCAGGCAAGTGCTAAAACATTATTATGCCTACAAAAAGTATTGTTTCTTATGTGGAGACAATTTAAGGACAAAATAAGATAACCAAGATTTATAGAAACCATCAAAATAACAGTAAATAATTAAACCTGTTCAATGATTGCACATCTATGTGGTGATTGTAATGTGAATTCTCAAACTGACGATTTAAGTAAATTTAATTGAAACACAGAGCAACAAATTAATATGGATATTATTCTCTCTTGTTACAGATTACCAACACAGCCTTAAATACGATGAAAAGTAAACTAACAAGCAGAACATACAACCAACGAACTTAGTGAAGTGATCACGTGACAATCAAAGCATGAGGTGATAAGTGCCAAAAACAAAATGGCGATGGTTATATCGCAGACGACAAAAGCTGCTATTGGTGGATTCTTAGCTCTGATGATTCTTGGAGCTGTTCTTGTAGTGGGTGCAGCTGTGGGCTGGTTTGACCCGAGAAGAGAAGATGAGGATACTCCGGCTAAAGTGAGTGCCAGGCTACAAGGGAGAACGTCGTTTGTTACACACCGAGCTGTGAGTAATGTTGCTATTTATAATATTCATGGCTTGTCATCATATCAAACAGATTTTACTCATAAAGAAGGATTAACGTATTTTAGCAAGGAGCCGTAGAAAACACGTTGAGCATTTTATTTTTTGTAGGTAGCAACAAAGTATCAAGAAAAAAACAGTTGAAATATTTATGTTCCATACGTAAGTTGCCTATTAGTGTTCTATTTTTCGTAATAAGCTTATGTAATGGTTTTGATTCATCGTGAAAAGAGACATCATTATAAAATTGAACCTACGACGGCACGAAGTTTTTTCCTGATAAATTACGCTAATTAGTCCTACAATACAGTAACCAAACTCCACATCATTATTATCTTAGTTTGCAAAACTCAGCAGCGCCATCTGTATTTTCATTATAAACTCAGATTTCTGACATTTTGCGTTGCACTGCGAGTTATCTAAAATCTTTTCCAATTATGTCAGTTTTCCATTTATTTAGATAAAAGGTTCATTTCATGAATGTTGACGCGGGAAAATTTAATGTTTCTGTTTAAAAAGTTTTTTTGATAATAAGAAGTCATCTTGCTTTGTTAAAAGCTAGATTCAGTATAATGATAAAAGGTAAAGCGAACTTTACGGATGTTTTAAATCTGAATGTAGGTTAACGTGATGATGTTTTCCTTGTATGTTTTGTATTTATTCTTTCCTGCGATCGCTGTAGAGTTTTCGATGTATCGTTGTGATGTTGAAACGACGTCGTTTAATTGTTATGTTTAGGAAATAAAGTATTAATAGAAGTGGCTCCTATAACGGGAAGAATCGTCGTACTGGAGATTAGGTCAGCGAGTGTGTTTTGCATTCTTGCTGCCCTTGTCACTAGCGCAGCAAAACTAACTTCATCTATTTGACTGACAGATCATGACAATAGGCTTGTCCACTGAAAAATCTAAGTAGTCCGTCTGATAGATTTTGATAAATATGAGACCAGCGTTTTTTTCTTTTGTTACGTAAACCAAAATTGACCAAGATACGACGCTTTTAAAATTCTCATTACGTCACGCCGTGGTATAAGTTTTAAAGCGTTCTGATGTCACGAGACTTCCCCACTTCCAAGTTTTGATGCCATCCATTATTTTTTTATACTCTATCTTACGGACTACATAGATTTGCAATTGAATGGTGGTGGAAACTAGCCTATACAAAAATTCATGTAAATGGCATATTTGTTACGGAGTTTTTTCGAAACAGTCACCGCAGCCCTGGAACATAAAGGGCAATAGGAGGAAAATGTATAGTCAGTAAGAGTCTGACATTCCATTTGACAGAGCAGGATGAGTCTTTTGATGATTTCTCATTCTTAAAAACAAATGGTACCTATATTTGAAATAAAGGATTATGATTTCTATTGATAATGAAAATCAGTTTCATTTTGAATATGTTACCCTGTAACGATGTGTCTGGAAAGAAAAAAAATCGCGTCCCATGATTTTGTTTCCCCAAGGTTAAAGAATAACAAAAACAAAGATCTACTAACACAAAGAGAGGATATAAAACAGACGCAGAGGGAGTGACGGATACGCAGTCATTTACGAGTAAGCCCTCAAAATCCTCTAACAAAAACATGTCAGAGCATTCCCCAGATTTTTTCAAAACAACATTCTGTTTTCACAATTTTTCTTTTTTTGTACTTAGGACCGTTTGTTTTGCGCAAAAATGTGTGGCAGTAAGGTTGTAAACCACAGAATAACTGAAATCTTTTTAAGCTAAAAGCGTTAAAATTTTAGCTAAGAAATATGCATTATGCCTGCGTCGTGGTACGTAAGATAGGACTTAGTTAAGTATATTGTTTTTAGAGGAGTAAATTCGCAAGTAGAGCATGCTTTACGAACTATGTGGATCGTAGAATATTAGAGATATTGGAAGGAATAGTTTACAAATCCCCAATTTAAATAAATATTTTGTTGCTTATATTTCAAAGATTACAAATAACTTGAAGCAAATCATCGATAGATCTATCTATACTTCACAATTTGCATTGAGACAAGTTGTCGAAATAATAAAATCCCATGACACTCGAATGAAGATTTCCGGAAACCCCTGATCCTAAAGAGGTGATTAACCCTCTTTTCCATCCATAACAAGGCTCTGAATTGAGCGAACTCAATTTCATCCAAAAGCACTTGAGCAAGCATTTTGGTACAGACGTCACCTAATTACAACCACACAAAATTCATTAAAATAGCTTTTGTACACACAAAACATTCACGTTCTCGTTATGCGAGTGTGGGTCCGCTTGAACGAAGGTCGACAAATTTCATAGATTTTACGGAAGATAGCGTAAGCGAAACCCCTTCCTCGACCGTGCTCCCATTTAAAAAGTTAAATTTTACCCGCCACCCGCAAAATGGCGGACCGTTTTCAAATAACAACAAACGTTAATTAACATAAAACACAAGAGTTTTAAAATTTTGTACCACAACACGTATTGACGATGGCATAATTTGATTTTATTTTTGTGTAATCAGAGATTTGAGGCGTAGATATATTTTTATCCGAAAAATTGGATTGGATTTAGCGAGTCCGAAAATGTAATTAGAATTTTATATTTTTGGTCAATAATCTGATGTTTTAATGATTGTTACGTTGAAAAACTTTTGTTTTCAGAATAATCAGAAAATTGTTTTATGAAACATTTTCATATGATGGGCCTTAGCATTGATTCCATTCATGTTTAATGGGAATATAAATGCTGAATAGGCATTACGCAACATCGTTACATTGTTCCAGAATATACGCGTGATATCTTTTATAATAAACTAAAAAATGTTGTTCGCTTAGATATTCGTATCCAGGATTCCTTTATGTGCTTTTAAGGCATAACACTTCCCATATAATTTTATAGTTTGATCCGGCTTCGTTTTGCACAAGCATTTTGCTGGTCTCAAAATAACTGGGTTATGTTCTGGAGCATTCTACATACGTGTACTTAAATATGTATGTATCGCTCAACCTATTTTCCTTAAGGGCACGCTTTCATTGATTTATCGAAAATTCCTTTGATGCGAGGCACTTGAAGCATCTCCACCTAAAATGCAAAAACGCTTCCATTTTTCAAGAATCCAAATGGGAGTTGGGCAACAAACATTTTATCCCGTATCCCGCCGCGCCCGGAGTGAAAAGCTGATACAACTCAAAACTCATACAAATTGTATCGAAATGAGATCTATAAGTGTATATTATATTATACGAAAAGGTTTAGCTGATAAAACAGCGGGTGTATTGGTATTGTCCGTCAGGGGTGCGGGTTTGGAGTCAGTTCAATAGATTTCGAAAGAAACCCTTCTGTAGGAGAGTCAAGTCACGCCCAGGAGCACTCGGTTCGAGCATAGTAAGGTACAGTCGCAACGATACCTATAAATAATTCATACGAATAGATACGAGTCGATATTGAAACAATCCGCTTTCGTATATACTTTTTAAGGAGCACCTCTTAAGGCGAAGCTCGATAGTGTATCGTTCGTAATCATGCAAATAGGATTTGGGTGGATGTAAAAATTATGTTGCTTTTATAAGTAAACGGTTTTGGTACGAGTAATAGGGCAACATAAATTGCCCGAAGCTTAATCCCGGTATTAAATAAAAACATGTAGATTTTGTACTTGTTAGCCTTTGTTATTTTAGTGTTATTGGGTTTGTTAGTGCTCTTTTTATACGGAATATTTCGGATTTCCTTCGGAAATGTTTTTTTTAAATAAAATTGTAATACTTTTCGTTAGATGGCGCAAGGCGCTCTTTTACATGACATTAAACCACCTTGTGTACAATTAACTACTTATATCGCTTTGTTTTATTTTTATATTATTTTTAGTTCAGTTTGCATTTTAATTTTGAATTAAGTGATCCTTTACTAATTTATTTTGTTAAACACTTTACCAGATGTTCTCTTACCATAATATTTTTTTATATGTGGTTGAACTAGTTTGTTCTCTTTAACCATATGTGTGTTGAACCGGTTTTTAACATTAACTTTATATGGATAGTTTTAATAATATCCAAATAATCTTTTGTCTATGGGTAATATTTTCAATATTGGAAATAACTTATCATGTGCAAACTCTTTGCTGCACTTGCCTTTAGCATTGTTACTAACTAGAAACTTTATCAATCTTATTTGTATGTCTTTTATATCTCTTAAATATGTGATAAAGGTTCGTCCATACGGGCGAAGATCGGTCGACAAGTGAGAGTCGGCAAGTGCGAAATAAACTATTCTTAATGTGTTTTTGTCCAAAACATTTTTGTGGTAAAACTTACTTAGCTTATTGAAAGTATCTATTTCTCGTAGATAGAAAGAAAAAATATAACACTGAACCCATAACGTCCCGTCTCGTGTTCGAGCAGCACCAACAGTATTCTCAGTGTAGTCGCAGTTCGGTGGGATTCCCCGATATTGCGGAGTTGGATGCGGCTCCATGCCGAAATTTAATTGTATATTTTTATGTGTCTGTAACCGACTAATATAAAAAATGTTGCTAACCCTATGAACTCCGGTCTGAATATAAAAATATTCAAATTCTTTTCTATCCATCATCTCCAGTAACTGTATTCAATAAGATCATTTTCTGTTTTAAACCTTATAATTATTTATATAAAATGAGGCAGATAGGAGCTTTCGATAAAAGCCGTAGATAAAATATTATTCCAATTACTGTATCGGTAAAAATTTCACGATACTTGATAATAAACTCCCGGTAAATTGACCCCAGGCTTGTCCTAACACAGAAAATACGATAATTGTTGACACAAAATATAATCCACGCCACACAAAATACGGTAAGCCCCTTTAATTAAAAATGACCATCGGAAAATTATCATTGACATTAAATTTTATCACAATACCGTAAAATAATAACTTTTCATTCATTTATTATACTCATTTTGTTTGCAAATGTTCGACATTATTATGTTCATAAAATTTATTAGGTAGCAATTTTATGGTATTTTCGTAAATATATTAATTGCTCTATTTATGGGTATGCCGTTGAATGGAGGTGCGAAGGAAATTAAAAACGTTTGCTTACGTGCACGCGATCCGATAATTAAGACAATATAACGATCTGCGCTCATAATTCTTGCTTACGTGATTGTTAGATAGGTGGAAGTAGTGGGTGGTATGACTTGTAGAAAATAGTGTTCGAATTTAGGTTTCATAGCGTGAGTCAATGAGAATATAAGATTTTTGTAATCATAACTTTTAGCTCCGTTACGTGGGCGTCTATTTTGGGACCGGTAATTTTAGTTTCTTTAATATCATTTTGTTATAATTCTATAAAAACTTATACGAATTATAACAAAAAGATATTAATACGATTAACCATCAACTTTGTTTCAATTTTCCTAAAGTAACACTGCCTCGTACATGGTTTTCCATTAAAAGGTAAACACACGTGAAAATAATATGCAAACACCACTTCACTCCCATTACATTTTCCTTCATACCAGCTAAGCTGGGCTCTCCCACTTTCCCTTAATACCCATCCTTGAAAAGGAGCCAGGATTTAACCAACATAGGTACCTACTCGCACGTTCTCTCCTATCAACAACTTCGCACGGAATTACATTATCCAACGATGTACGTACCTACATTGTTACTTTACTTTTTATTCAAGAAAATTTCTTCTTTTTTCGAGAATGTTTCTCGTTTTTTGCTTAAGAGAAAGATCTGAAAGCTTTTCTGTCTAAAAGGCGGGTAGTGGCTTAATGACTACTGGGCTGATGTGTGTGGAGCGACTGAGTTGTGGAATGTTTGAAGAGTTCTTTCCATTTCGAATTTTATTTTGATGAATTTGTGAAGGACAAATATAAAAACGTTATTCTCCTCGCTGCGTGCCACTGACAGAACAGGTTTTTTTTTCAATTTTTGTGGCTATAATTTTGCTACTTCTACGACATCATCAGTTGGCAAAAGTAAATAAAACCTTATAACTCAAAGTGGATCATTTCTATGAATAAAAATCTCAAAGGCAGCAGCACCCACACAGCACTAGTAATTATGTTTTCCAGATAGGAATTGGCCACCCAAACTCTGAGCCCAATCACTCAGCTACCCTGAGCCAATCGATAGCTTCGTCTAATTACGTAATGGTGGCAAAGAGCCTCACATTCCCTGAAATAGGCTAGATTCCATCATCCACAAATTGCAAAACCATTTAGTCCGTCAGTTAGAGTAAAATAATGGACACGTATTTTTTGTTTTTGTAAATCAATGAATATTGACAAAGACAAAACGCATCAAAAATCGCGAGTGGGGGCTCGTGACGTCACGAATCAGTACAAAATAATGCGAAGGTGTGACGTATTGAGAATTTTAAAAGCGTCGTAACTTCGTCAATTTTGGTTACCGTGACAAAAGAAAAAGCACGGGTCAAATATTTTTTGATAATCTAACTGACGAACTAATTAGATTTTTTTAGTCATCTACCCTATTAAAATCACAATTTAAATACCCAAATAAATAAAACGTTGTTTCCCCTTCTCAGTTATTGTTTACTAGCTTTTTCTCATGATTTGTGTCATGTGGCCTATCCTATAAGTATTGAGCCAACTTTTGACATAAAACATTAATATTAATTCTAGGGCTGTCGGATAAACATGAGTCTAACTAAACACTCAGCTATAGTTTAGTCATCTGTGCTATTAGAGATACCTTACTTAGAAACAAAAACAAACAAAGCACGAGCTCGCGTTAAATAGGGCCTTTTTTTATTGCCAAAATATTTATTAAAATAGATTCGTCGATTTAGGCGTCAAAAAACAAGCTCACTTTTGCATTTACAATATGAGTTATGGCTAGGATAACATGACACAAAATAAAAATTAAGATTACAAAAGCATATCAAGGTAAGTACCGAGATACCCAGTTAATGGGTTGTGGAAGTCTGGTAGGAAGCCGCTCCACGTAAAATATTGGTACCTATGCAGTTTAATCCGGCCTGACTGGAAGCCCACCCCAATATAGTTGGGAAAAGATTAGGCAGACACATACGTATTTAAGTACGGAGGGGCTAGCACGAATATTTTGACGTATAGTAACGTTAACGTAAGTCAATTTTGAATGGGAAAAACTACAACCGCATAGTATTTTAGTTTAATTTTAGAGGACATACACAAACTATATAATAAAAAAATCTGAATATAGTATCTAATTCATGTAAATATTAGCTGTGAAACGAGTATTTTTGCTATGGCAAAATTTTACGTTACGTTACTCTACGTCAAAAATATTCGTGCTAGGCCACGTCAAAAATATTCGTGCTAGGCCCTCAGTACACAATTTGAAAAACAAAACTATTTTAAAAGAGTGTCTGTAGAGTTTCCTGCACGTTCTTTTCAATAGAGATCTACGCATTGGAACATGCAAATAGCTTCATGTTTTTGACTGACTGACCTTGACATTTCAAAAGTGCCTATAAATAATAAAAAAATACAATTGGTACATTTTTTTATTTTTTTTATTTTTTTTATTCGAAACGGGGAAACTCTTGGCCCAAATTTCACCTGATGGAAAGTGATGATTAGGCCGAAGATGGAAGCGAGTTTCTCCCGGAATCCTCTTACACAGAGGAACTGGCTATCATACCTCTATTCCATATATACATATTCCATTATGTTTCGAAAACTCGAAACCTTGTGTAGTGTACTGCTTACCAGCTGTTTACACAGTTCCAGCGTTAGTGTCAGATACTGTCTGTCTTTGTACACTGCAAGAACTTCCGTCTGAAAAACTTTCTGCTTTGTCGGAACTGAGCACAATCAGACGCTGTGGAAAACAACCCATTCAGTTAGTTTTGTAGGTGTTGTGAATTTTACGACAGACTTAAAGTGAAATTACGACAGTTAAAATGGCTACAGAAATCTTTTGTTTCTAAATGCTAGTTTGGTTCTAACTGGTCAATAATTTTATGACCCTAACTTTGCCTGTGAATAGAATTTTTCGTCAGTAAAAAATGTGATTCCAAATTACAATTTTTTTTCTTAGTGCCTACTATCGTCCTCGATATTTGTATAAATACCTGATCGGAATCATAATTTGTCTCTAAACCTAGCAAATTAGGTTCTTCGTTATATTTCTTGATAGCTACAACATCCTAGTCCAACACGTTTTCTTTCATAGGAAATCAAATTTACCAGACTTTTTATTAAGTATAGGAAATCATCAAATAACACCTTCCGTCCTGGGTGGAAGCGAGAGTCCGAGTTACTGACTAAAATTCTTCCATATTTCTCCTAATGTCCATGGCGTTCCAGAGCCGTGGTGACGCTTCCAAACAAATTCCGAAATCCAGGGTAGTAGACGTATGGCATGATTATCGGTTTCCACCAAAACCTAAACTAAAAACAAACTCTTCCATATTCACTAAGCATTTGACCCTACTCACGCTAAAATACGTTTAAAACAAAAACGAAAAATCAATCCCTACCGCCAGTTTCCGAACTAATTTTCACAAAACTACTCCATCAAACGCTATTATATAGCCTAAATGATTTTTCGATGTGTCCTTGACCTAACTTGGTACCTCCCTCGGGCATCAAGTTACGTACCCAATCAATTATTGAGTGGGTTCTACACTGACTATATAATACTGTTTGTATTCTAAACTGGTAATTTACATAGGAATATGTATTTGTCGTTTACATCGAGGATTCGATTCGACTGTGTTTAGTTGTTGGGCCGCGAGGGAAAATGATGAATGTTTTGTTGTGTCCGCTCGTGTGTACCGAGCTGATTTGTGATTTGAACTTTGTATGGGGATAAAATTAGGAATGGTAAATAGATCAATATTTGAGGACCTTTTGGCAAAATTATAACAGCCACTCGGGTCGATCATCAAGGTTGCAAAGGTTGGTCTGTGGTTAGGTGACCATCTTAATCATCATACTGAGTTTCCTCCATGCCTTAGAAAGCACATTAAACCGTTGATCCCAGCTGTCATTTGTAGATCTTTGGCAGTCGTTACGGATTGTCAGCCAGTAATCTGACTCTAGTCTTGCCAAAAGTACCGTGTTATCCAGTTAATGGGTTGTGGAGTTCTGTTAGGCAACCGCTTCACGTAAAATATTGGTATTTAGCTGAATACGGTTTGACTGGAACCCGTACCCAATATAGTTGGGAAAGGCTAGGCTGATGATGATGAAATAGATCAATATTGTCGACTTGCTCGGAATATCTATACTAATATTATAAAGAGGTTTTGTGAGTTTTTGAGGAAGTAGGGGGTAACCTCTGGATCTACTGAACCGATTTTGAAAATTTAGTGAATTCTTTAACCAATAGAAAACCACGTTGTTTGTAAGTGTCATAGGCTACATATTAACCTGAAAAATACCACCCTACGACGTGGGCATGGGTAAGCTAGTCTCGAAAATTAGGTTTGGTTAAGCCGTAGAGCAGATGGTATAGTCAGGTGTGTAGATGAATAGAACAATATTAATCTATCTTCTATATTTATATCTTAATATATATAAATCACGTGTCACGTTGTTTGTCCGCGATGGACTCCTAAACTACTTAACCGATTTTAATCAAATTTGCATACCGTGTGCAGTTTGATCCAACTTGAAAGATAGGGTAGCTTACATCTCAATTTATAGTCGCAATATTATTTGGGCACGGAGCATTAAGAGTGTGTATTCTGTCCACTAGCGCCGCCAATCGTTTTTTATTAATTGTGGTAAATTTAAGACACGTAGATAAAAAACCGCTCTGTAGTGTACTGAAGAAATGTATCTGTTATTTTTTAATTATTGCTAAAAGTGGCCACTTTTAGCAAAAATATCGACTTTGGCAATTATTTATGTACAAAACATAACTCTCAAAACATCATAAATACATTTCTTCAGTACACTACAGAGCGGTTTTTTATCTACGTGTCTTAAATTTACCACAAATAATAAAAAACGATTGGCGGCGCTAGTGGACGGAATACACGCTCTTAATGGAAAATGTGACGCAGACGAAGTTATGCGGGTCAGCTAGTCCTAATATAAAAAAAACTTCCGTTACTGAGTTACTGACAGACAACGCACAGTCGAAACTACTGGTCGTGGAAAGCTGATTTTTGGCCACGGTGGTTACTTGGGAAGTGTAGGAGAGCAGTAAGAGAGGATTTCTCGAAATTCCTACAGGAACGGGAAAAACCGGAAGACGCGCGTACGAAGTCGCGGTTGAAAACTACAAAAATATTATATTGCCCAATAATATTTTATTATATTTTCTTGGTTCTTTACCTAGATATTTTCTGAAACCAGAAAGCTTTTTTAATCCATATTAATAATGAACTGATTAATTGAAGTTAATTTTTCCGTGAAATAATTAATGGTTAAAATATTCTATGAAAATTAACTTACGCGGCTGAGGTAGAGTTTTTTATAAAATTTTAGAGAAATATATAAGTACTTTATCTTTTTAATATTAATAGGCTCCCGTTTGGCAATCAAGATATGGTCGACGATGGAAAAAAACGAGTTTTTAATTGTAGTTATTTTGCTTCTTCTACCCCAAGTAAAATTGGACAAGGGCAAGAAGATGATACTTGAAACTTAATAAAAAAATACTACTATTATAAATGTGAAAGTTTGAGGGATGAATGTTTGTTACTCAATTATGCCAGAACAGCTGAACGGATCAGGATGAAAATTGGAAAGGAAATAGATTTTTTATCACAAGAGTACTTTTCCTAAGTATAATTTTCGACTTATACGTGGGCAAAGCTACTGCTGCCAGAAGTTAGTAAATCACACATCAGGCAGAGATTTTTTTTTAGTGATTGGAAATCATCAATCATTCCGGACTGGGCGGCGCAGACGGGAGTGTCAGACTCTTACTAACTGAAAGCCATCCGTGTACCTCTTAAGCCTTTTGCGCTCCAGAGCCACCAGCTGTTTTGAATAAATTCCACAACCCTGCCAGCCCTGCTAGAGCTTACGCTACTCGAATGCGTAATTACTAATTATGTCAGGTTACAATCACAAATTTATAAATAGAGTCACTTTAGATAATAACAAGTCCCATAGTGGTCCATTTACGTAAATAAACTTTATGAAGTTCCAATCTTGGGACCTCGATTTGAAGTTAAACTAATCTTGTTTGACTTTGAGTAAGTAATGCATTTTCTGAAATGTTTAGGAGGATATCGAAATCCTTTTGGCGATACAGTCAGTTATCAGTCATCTTTTGAATGCTAACGGATTGAGAAAAATAACGTGTAGTTATTCAGGTTCTATTACCTATATATAAATCTGAGAGCCAAGTCTACTATTCTATTCTATTTTTTATTAATGGCAAGTAGAGCCGATGTCGACTATTCTGCCAATGTCAAAAGTAAATTGGAAAAGCAAGTGTGCATTAGAAAAGTCTACTAATTTTTAAACAACTTTCGCATTCGCATGTCAATCGCAAACTGTCAAAAAAGCCTGGACTTTCATACATTTTTGAAAGAATCTACGAAAGTTGTTTAAAAATGAGTAGAATTTGCCCTCAGTGTGCCGATTCTACTAATTTTCTACTAATGTGTCAAAAATGTATGAAAAAATAATGCGATGTGAATGTGGAAATTAGAATTGACACTCAAGACTTTTTATATCCTGAATATTTAAATGTTTACCGAGATGCCGTTGTGATAAATGCTCGTATATCCTAATACCAGCTGACCAGTGCAACGTCGTCTGCGTAACATTTTTCATTACTGCTCCTATTTGTCTTGGCCTATAGCCTTCCTCGATAAATGGGCTATTTAACACTGATAGAATTTTAGAAATCGTACCAGTAGTTCCTGAGATTAGCGCGTTCAACCAAACCAAACAAACAAACTCTTCTGATTTATAATTTAGTATTTATAAATATAAAATTCTTTCGTTGCTGACAGACAATATACAGCCGAAACTACTAGTCGTAGAAAGTGAAATTTGATTTAGGTTAATTGGGGAGGGTAGGGGAGTACTACGAGGTTGTCTCGAAGTTCTTACGGGAACAGGAATAAACGGGATTTGCGCGAACGAAGTCGCGGGCAAAAGCTAGTCGTTTATATTTGGATCCATCCAAATATAAACGACTAGTTCGCGCAAATCCCGTTTATTCCTGTTCCCGTAAGAACTTCGCGTGGAAATAGGCTTTTACATTGAGTGTCCAGATTTATAGTCTAAACACGGCCTGACCATAGTACTAATTAAGTGGTAACTTACGATAAAGAAAGCAGAAAAAAAAGCAAAAAAAAAACAGTCCTATCTTTAAAAAAATATACAGTACGAATAATCTAAGTTTACCCATGCGAAGTACGTCGCAATCGATTGCGCAGGATGTCAATTTGACAAGAAACATAGAAAAGCGCATGCGCGGGTACGTCGCGTATGCCGTCTCAGTCACTCGTATACGTTTGATGCATACTTGTGCCTCGCTTCCTCAATGCAATACGACTGTTGGTGCGAAAAGTGTTAAACGTTGTTATTGTTTTAATTAATTATTCTGGTTTTTTCTTACTGTTTGACTTGTATTTTGTGTTTTCTTGTAGTGTATGTGTTTATTGTGTTACTTTGTGATTGTGTTATTGTTATTGCATGCATTTTTTCAAAATTCAAATATAACACGTACACAAAAAAAACAATCTACGAACGTAACACTTTTCTACGCGGTGGACCCTGCGCGGTCGTCACTAACAACCAACTTCGCATGAGTAAAGTTAGAATATTCGTACTGTACTAGATCTTTCCCATCAAGCTGTGCTGATGAAAATTTTGTACTATGCATCTCATTTTATGCATAAAAGATATTGAGTCTCTTGGGTAAAAGTTTTCTATTATCGTATCTACACTAATAAAATATGAAAAATTATTACGTCACAATCTCCTTTACAATTTGATTTAGATATCAATTATACCAATCATCGTCAACAAGGTATTATACAAAGTTTTTAAGTATCCGATTTCCAATTAATATAAAACGACAAAGTCCAAAACGCCCTTGGCCAATCCGAAAAAAAAAACTCATCACGGAAAAATAGAATTTATAACAATATTTTATTTCAGCTGAAATTCATTATTCATCACTATGACGACCGCTTTCAGCGGAAAGTGTTCGTGACTGAAATCATTAATTTTTCATGCATTTTGATAATATAACTGTGGGTGAAAGTCACGGGTTACTAAACGAATATTTTGTGTGGTTTATTTAAACATGGTTTTGTTAACTTTATCACTGACGACGATGGTGTTAAAGAGTTAAATAAATAGCTGGCAATGGCAGAGTCTTTAATTATTTAAGTGGCTACCTACCTTCCTTTCCGTTTGGCTTGGAAAGATTAGTGTCAGATTTTCTTGCTTCTGACGACTACTGGCAAAGATCTTTAAAATACAGCCGGGGACAATGGCTTAAAGTGCTTTCCATCGCAGGGAGAAGATAATAAAATAATGGATGGTCACCCATTCACACATTGACCGTGCCTTAATATTATTTTGCCACGAGCTCCTCCTCCTTTCTTTGGGTTATTAATTAAAAGATCGGATCTTTTTCTGCAATTTCCAACAAGATTTGTTCTGTAAATTACAGCAATAGGTTTATCAGAGATTTCCAGTGAATCTTAGTTTAATCGCAACCACACACGGTGGTGGGTATTAAAAGTACGAATAAATCACATTTGCTTTTGCATCACAACCTGCTGAAACTTAGTGGCGGGGCGTAACAGGGTGATTGGATGAAGAAGTGCACCTGTGTTTGTTCTTACATATTGTTTCTATAAATTCAAGTTTTTCAAACTTAACAGACAGATGTGTTGTTGGGTATAGTTTGTGAAGTGTATACGGGTGAGCGATTTTGGGGGACCATCTATATGTAAATTATGACGTTCAAAATATGTTGATAATTATGTTAATAATTCTGCACTAGAATATTTTGTTTCAACTAGGCTATTATCCGTTCAAGCTACCATGACTGAATTTTGTTTGGGTTATCGTTTTAGAACGGGTCTTTGTATGAAAATTTTTGTATGAGTCAGTCAGGAAAAAAACTAAATCGATTTCCGGAAAATGTTTAAAAGCAGGAAAAACTGGTTGGTAATATTTTTCCATAGTATTTTGTATGTACTCAGCAACTGGAACTAGGCAATCTCTACACAACCTCAGATATGAGAACGGCTGCCTGTCTATTTGCGCGGTGCGAGGCAGCAGAGCGGAGAAACGGAGAAATATTAACCACTCTTGTGTGTCAAAATATCAGTGACACTTGGTGCGAAGATTTTAAATGTAATGGTCAGGCAACTTAAGGTAAGGTAAGGAATTCATATGTTACCCAGTTATAACTGGGTTGTGGAGGTCAGGCGCTCCATGTTAAATATCTGGAAATCAGCTGTATCTGGTTGAACTGGAAGCCGAACCCTATATAGTTAGGAAAAGGCAAGGCAGACTGAAATCCTTATAAAACTTTTCCCGAACAGGAATTCAAAATCCGGGTTCTTACAGAAGATACCTACAAACTCATATTTATACAAACCCGCATAACGCTTTTGTGAAAACAGAACGAATTTTATTTGACATCCCGTTTACAATTTTAACCTTTGTTGGTTCGCGCACGTACATACTATAAACGATTTTCAGCTGCATTTGGCGTGAGCTTGCCTTTGACATCAGGTATTTAGACCTAGCTGGCCATGTCAACCTATTTATATGGAAAACTGTGATAGTGTGACTTGTAGGTGTGCATAGTTGACATTATATATTTATAGCTAGAAGGTGTGTACAAGTTTGATGCGTTTAAGGCCATTAAAATAATATAAAATTGCATTGAGTGACTAAGAGAACATATTGGGGAAGATTTCTGCAAAAACTACCTATTTAGTCCGTCAGTTAGAACACCAAACAATATTAGACATGTAATCGGATAAGGTCAGTTGACAGTCGAGTAGAGAGGGATAGAAGATCGCTAAAACACTGAGTGCGAAAGAGATTTATTTTATGTCTCTTTCATACTTACTAAGCAATGTTGTATCCTGCTGTTGAATCAGACTTCATAGATTGTCATGAATATACAAAAATGAAGACAGTACAGGTTGTCACGAATTTGTTTTCGAGCTATTTCGATTTAAAAGCCAAACTTCCGAAACCGATTTTGATTAAACTTAAATGGGACCACCATCGACTAGGTAAAACAATTTTTTTTCAAATCGGTTCGTAAATGACGGAGTTGAGAGGTAACAAACATAAAAAAAATACAACCGAATTGATACCTCCTCCTGGAAATCGGTTTAAAAGCAGAAACTAACTGACTGATCGATCATTGCACCGCCAAAACTACTGCAGTGCTATTCTGTAACAACATTTTCGTGTCTCGACAGCGGAATCCGAGGTGAGTTTCAAATTCGTATAAATGTAAGACCTTATGATGTGTGAAATAAAGTTCACTTTGTAAGCTTAGTCACTCAGGTGAAGTCGATATCGAAATGGTTATTTACAGAATAGACTAGCTGGTCTTAGAAAGCTGAGATTTGGCATGTACCTTCCTTACACTCCGTAGGGGTGGACTCAGAGTTATCGCGAAATTCTTACGGGAACAAGAAAAACCGGGATATGCGTGTACAAAGTCGCGGACAAAAGCTAGTTTTTGGTAAAATAAAGAGAGGATGAACGCTATTACCAAACTTACTTATGCATTAACCTACATTCTCTGGTGACTTATGTACCAGCTATTTACTTATTCAACAGTGGCGGTAGACTTCTTGGTGGTACCTATAAGCAAGCAATGCTTTATGCGATTGATTGTGATGACATGGGTCAGGCAAGTTTTATTAATTCAAGGTCAAATGTGTCACTTTGTGTTATCTAATCTTAATTCTGATCTAATCTAGCTAATATTATAAAAGCGAATGTTTGGATGTTTGTTACTCAATCACGCCAGATCGGCTGAACAGATCTTGATCAAATTTGGAACAGAGATAGATTTTAGTCTGGAGTAGCACACAGGCTACTTTTCATTCCAGGAATATGTACCCTTGGGATCACGCGGGTGAAGTCGCTGGCAGAAGCTAGTATCAATATAACTAAAGTTTTATCATGCGGTATTATGCTTTTAGGCACTAAGTGGTATTTTTTTATGTATGTAGGTATATTTATTTTAATCTAGGCTTTACGTGGGTAGTTATTTTTAATTGAAAGTTGGTTTACGTCAGGGGTCAGATGGCGGTGCCCTTCACGCTTGGAAATATACCGATCATATGCGTAACGGCGCTACCAACCTAATATAGCGTATGTAATATATCATTTGACTATTTATTTATTACACAACATTTTTTTTGTACCATTAGTACGTACTTCATTATTTATGTTAATTAAATCGATTTGGGTGTGTCATCAATATTGATTTAATTCTAGTTTTTGAACCCCTCTAAACAAAGCAATTTGTTTGGTTTGAATGAGTTTTTCGTTCAGTCATTCTCTTCACCATGCTCATAATCATCATCATCAATGCAGCTGAAAGGTGTCCACTATAGAACATGATGCTTCGACGAGTATCGCCACATAAAACCTCACAGACCATCTATAATTTACCTAAACTACCCATATCCTATTCCGTCCACTAGCGCCGCCAATCGTTTTTTTATTAATTGTGGTAAATTTAAGTCACGTAGATAAAAAACCGCTCTGTAGTGTACTGAAGAAATGTATCTATTATTTTTTGACAGCTATTTTTAATACATAACTCATGGCTAAATAGCCAAAACGGCAATTATTGCTAAAAGTGGCCACTTTTAGCAAAAATATCGACTTTGGCAACTATTTATGTTCTAAAGTACAAAACATAACTCTCAAAAAATAATAGATAGATTTCTTCAGTACACTACAGAGCGGTTTTTTATCTACGTGTCTTAAATTTACCACATTTAATAAAAAACGATTGGCGGTGCTAGTGGACGGAATACGCCCTCTTAAAGAACCCATTATTTAATCACTCCAAAATGAACAAAGCTTGCACAAAGATAGCATAAAAGAAAATAAGCTCAAATGATACAGTTTGATGTAAAACCTAGACTGCACGGCCGATGTTACACAGTCACGAAACCAACCGTTTTTCGAGAAAATGTCTGTGAGTCATGAACCCTGCTTTACAGTTCTAGAACTTTCCAAATGGTATCGGAAATTAAACTTTTGACTACACAACGGTTTTATTTATTGTTTGCCATAATTTTGTATGGGTATAAAGTAAGAATTACTTGATAAATATGCCGAGTTTGTAAACACTCTTTAATCATAAATGTTTGTAAAGAGATTTCTATTTTATTAAATGGCCTTTGTGCTGTATTGCCTTTTTACGATGTTCAACACAATATTGAAATTGTCATTTCGGATAGTGGAATTTAAGTATTTTAATACAGACTATCAGAGATAAAAAGTTTAGGAATGCACTCCTTAAAATACCCCTTTTAAATCGTTTAATTAAAAATTCCCAGTACTAAAGCAAAAAGTCAGTACTAATAATTTAAAGCATTTTTGATCTCTACTGCAAATGAAGAAAAAAATACACTGAACTGAATTTTTCACCTCTCGTACCTCTGTAGGATAATAAAAATGGCTTGCAGCCAAAATCATACTTCTTTATGAAATGAAGTTCGTCTCTGCGCCTGGCATAAAGGATTTTTCGATAATACTCTGCCAGAAATTCTGTATTTTTTTAACAATCCCATTGAGAAATTTATATTACAATTTATGATTGCAGAAAAAATGTGTTCTTCATTTTAAAAAAAAGTATTATCGGTTAATTCTAGAATTCTTTTTTTCAATCTTCTTATCCAAGGAGTAACTGATTAAACGAAAAACCAGAAAAAGGCCATTGTACTCATTTATGCGAACTTTTTTTACTCAAGTTGCAAATAAAAACAGCACTTCAGTACATTTTGTCAAGGCAAATGTTGTTTTTTCTATTCTTGTATTCAGGTTCCGTCCCATACTAAAACTTTTGCTTTTTATTAGACTATTTATATATACTTACTAATATTATGAAGCTGAACAGTTTGTTCCTTTCTAATCTTAGGAAGTACTGGTTTGAATAGTTTTTTTTTTGTTTGCATAATATTACGCTACGACCAATAGGAACGGAAAATTCATGAAAATGTGATGAAGATAAATTTGCACTGGTCAGCTACCTAGTTTTATAACATTTCACAAGCAAATTATTTACTTAAAATACTCTTTTTTGTAGATAATATTTTCATCTACAAAAAAGCTTCCAACATTTTACCCCTCTTTCATTTTATTTTCTCATATTTCTTTTCCTCAAAAACAGCTGAAAAATGCAACTAAACAACAGATGATATTTGCAACCACAATCACACAACGTTTACTGGTCAAAGTTACGATCGCTTTACAATGTTTCAGCCAGCTTGGTTGTGGCCACGAGTGCAGCGAACGGGCAGGGTTAAGCTCAAAACTTTCGTGAAATAAAAACGCTTGTAATATTTTGAATTTATGTTTTAGTGTACCAACATTTTCTTTTAGAATTATTCAAATAAAGATTGTTTTTATTTTTATTTGCAGCTGCTGTTATAATTCGGTTGTTTTAGTATTCAGTCTTTACGTTGTTTGGAGTAATATATATATAGTTTTTGAAAAGTTTTACTTGTAGGTTGGAAAAGTTTTATTCTCCACAGAGATAAACTGTACATCAATATGAATTTGTAACCGAACCACACTAATTTCAGCTTGGCAAGTTTGATTCATTCTTGACTTAAACAAAAATGTAGCTATCCAAATAATTTTGTGCATCATCATCACTTTTATAATATTCTCTCGACCATATCCCAATTTATTAAAGATCCGACCAAAATGTCTTCTTTCAAAATAATTCAGTCATCATAAAGGATCGGAAAATGTTGAGTATTTTTGGCTGTTCATTACAGCGGAGCGGAGAAACGGAGAAATTTCAACCAATCGAATTGCATGAACGTAGTTCAGACTCCAGCTTTCACAAAGGTTCTAGAGTTAGGCAATAAATGAATGTTATGAATAAATTACCTACTGACTAAATTTTTCCTTTATGAGAGAAATAAACTATATGTTATATTATATTATATTGCATTAAATCTCCGCACCATCACGTGGATCGTCCGTCCGTCCTCCGTCTCGTCACTGTCATTTTGACTGACATGATTACTTGAAAATCAACTGGCTGAAATCAACAGGCACTCTTAACAAGGAAGATTTAATTATATCTAGAATTAAAATTTTAAAATTAAAATTGAAAGATTTAAATATGTCGCTAGGAGGCTTCTAGCGACATATTTAACGTTTACGTCGACGTAGTCGTATTTCAAGGCCCATAATAACCTATCGATAATATTCTGTTAGCATGACATTAATGCGTAGTCTACTCGAATGTAATAGGCCGAATACGGATGTAAGCGGTACAAGCAATAAAGTTTCTATTGCCTATAAAGCTGACTTGCCGTATGATTTTGTTACATTATGGACTCCATTAGTTTGCATTTTGCAGCATTTTTTCTATGAGAACGCTTCTTTGCTCATAAAAACATTGTTATCTCTATGATCTACTTGGTTTTTATAATCATTAACGTTGTACAAAATCGGTTTTATTCTCGAAGTAATAAGAATCTTCAGTCAAAAACGTTAGGTGACTTATCAACTGACGTTAACGAATAAATTTACCAACGCATTCAAGCTCCAACAAAAAATCTTCCTTGTTAAGGGGCCAGTCCATTTCAGCGGAGCGAGGCAGCGGAGCGGAGAAACGGAGAAATATTAACTAACTAGAGGCCGCCCGCGACTTCGTCCGTGTATAAATTCTCGTTATTCCCGTGTAAATCCCGATCCCTCGGGAACTCCGGAACTCCGGCCAATGTGGTATTCTGGGTCTTCAGCTACCTACATAGGTACCAAATTTCATCGTAATCGGTTCTGTAGTATTTGCGTGAACGAGTAACAAACATCCAAGTAGGATCATGTTAGTCAAATTGTCAGTGACTCACGTTGTGCGGAGATTTTATGCAATTCCATTGGTTAACATTTCTCCGTTTCTCCGCGCCGCCGCCTCGTTTCACTGTAATGAACAGGCACCCTAAATCCCGGGATTTCAGAGGAGGTATTATGCACTCCTATTACTTTTGTTTTTAAAGTGAAGGGAAAAATACTCAACCTTTTCCGATCCCTTATGATGACTGAATTATTTTGACAAAAGACATGTTGGTTAGACTATCCTTTAAGAAATTGGGATATGGTCGTGCGAAAATAATAAATAACTAGCTGACCCGTGCAACGTCGTCTGCGTAACATTTTTCATTACTGCTCCGCTCCTATTGGTCTTAGCGTGATGATATATAGCCTATAGCCTTCCTCGATAAATAGGCTATCTAACACTGAAAGAATTTTTCAAATCGAACCAGAAGTTCCTGAGATTAGCGCGTTCAACCAAACAAACAAAAAACAAGCTCTTCTGTTTTATAATATTATAAGTATAGATAGTGATGATGACGCACAAAATATTTGGGAATATTATCATTGCGCATACAGCTGAGGACAGCTTCAAATTTTAATTTGTTGAAGTAAAAAATGAATAGGTTACTTCTAGTTGAACGTGTTCCATCGTCTAACACATCATCATGTCGCATTTCATCAGTTGAAATTATGGTCAAAGTCAAGCCTATCAATCGATAACAATACAAGAAGTAAAAATCCGACTATTTTACCTTTTCTGACCTCAAGTTAATATCAAAACGAATCATGTTCACCGTTTCAACCATATCAAAATTACATGGCACACAATGTTATGGACTGAATGTTTAACCAATTGTCAACTACATTATTAATGTAACAGAGAGTTTGCTCGATTGAACGTGTGGATTAAATGGTTTATTGGGACACAAATAGAAATGTACACATTTTATGTGAACACATATATTACACGTGTTGCGGAATTTGTTCGAAAGAGTCACAGCGGCGGTCCTGGAACGAAAAATACAGTAGAAGGAAAACGGATGGGTTTTAGTCAGTAAGAGTCTGACACTCTCTTCTGCTCCGCCCTGAGCGGAAGGAGTCATTAAAATTTGATGATATCCCATCTTTAAAAAACCGGCCAAGTGCTACTAAAAATTTAAGGATTTAAGTTTTTCGGAATTTTGCCTTATATGTGCTATAAAACATTGCTTCATACCAAATTTCAAGATTCTAGGTCGACTAAAAGTACCCTTTAGGTTTTGATTCCCTTGCTACTAGTTGCAAGTTTGAAAATATGCGGCCTAAATTGTTGTTTCTTTTGATTGCGTTGACATCATCGTAGCGGGGGCCGAGTCACCCGCGTCCGTAGGAGAATACCCATCAGTGAATACCTACACGTGGTCCCCGGGTGGTGCTAAACAGGTGACACTAACCGCCTCCGTGGTCTAGTGGTTATACCACCTGTTTCAGACCCAGAGGTCCCGGGTTCGATTCCCAGCGGGAGCAATTTTTTTGCTCGGTTTTGTTGGTGGTAGGACTTATTATAAGTCCGCCTGGCAAGCTACCACCATCATGTCTAAGTCTGTCGCCATAACAACAATGTTAACAGCATTTTTGTGTTCCGGCAGTTAGAAGTATGATAGCCAGTTCCTCTGTGTAAGATGATTCCGGATGAAACTCGCTTCTATCTTCGGCCTAATCATCACTTTCCATCTGGTGAGATTTAGGCCAAGAGTTTCCCCGTTTTGTATAAAAAATAAATAAAAAAAACATAGAAGTTTGATTTTAACTGAGTATTTGATATGAATTTCAATTTAATACCTCTACGTGTTCATAAGGAAAGTGGTAATAAATTTAAAATTATTATAAATATTTTTATTATATGATGTAGCTAAAAATTTACGGTTTACGCAATTTCCTTTCAACCCCCAACATCCTTTATCTGTGCTAAAAGACGTTGCTTCGTACCAAATTTCAAGGTTCCGAGTTCACGGGAAGTACCCTGTAGGTTTTGATTCCCTTGCGATTATCGAAAATTTGCGGCATAAATCTCTGTATTTTTTGATTGCGTTGGCTTAGAAGTTTGATTTTACAGCTCCAAGGGACAGTAGACCTAAGTATTTGATATAAATTCCAGCTTGATACTTCCCAAGTTCTTGAGAAAAAGGGTCTTGACAGACAGACAGACAGACGGACGGACGGACGGTACGGAACAATAAAAAACACGTTTCCAACATTCACGATGGATTTAGAAGAGAACACAGTATTCTTGTCAGTGTCTTAGCAATTTGGACAAAATATCTAGGCCGAGGACTTATGCAGTAAGAACAAACGAGAACTTACGTTTTTCTCATGCCACAAATTGGTCCGTCATTGGCCTGCTAGATTGAAGAGAAATTACATGGTACACGCCAGTTATTTGGAGCGGAAGCTTATCCAACCTCTTGTAATCGGGTGATACGATACTCCTTGGTAAAACTGATGTCAGATATTTTTCTGGGTTCTGAATATAAAACTCTGGAATTGACTGTTAAACTCAAACTCAAGCATTTATTTCAATACGACCATTTACAGGCACTTTTGAATTGTCAAGGTCGGTCGGTCCATAAAAGAAGATGAAGCTATTTGCACGTTCTAAAACGTAGATCTCTATGGAGAAGAACGTGCAAGATGAAGTTACAAATGACAGCCGGAGCCAAATATCTTAAAGTGCTTTCCACGGCGCAGAGGACAATCGTTATGTAATTAATGGTCACCCATCCACGGAACGGCCTCGGCAAACGTTACATTTTGGCGGACATAGACCCGTGCGGCTACAATAATTTACCCACGAGCTCCAGGCGACCAGGAACTCATAAAATAATCAAAACATCGATTAAAACAGTTCGCTATTCAATATTGTATAGACTCATCATATTTAACTTGTTCCACTCACGTTTTACGTAAAAGAAATAACTAGGTATAGCAGCCAAATCTGACTGCTTTTGGACACGGAAAAAAGTCATTAACAGCAGTAGTTGGCTACGAATTTGATTGGAAATTAAAAGACCCTTTGAGTATGATTTATCGTTATGGATAATTATAGTTTGTCTTTAGTAATTATAATAGATAATGGTCTGCAGTCTTTTGTGAAGGCTTTGTTTGTTTACGCACAACAAACTTCTTTGGAATACGAAATAGGTCGTTTACTGTCAACTATTCCGACTGCAAGATTCTCGTAAACTTTAATAGCTGAACATTTAATATTCGTTTTTGATTAGGCTTATTAATTTTGAAGCTTATAACAACGGGATTCTATTTCGATCCTAATATATAAAATTCGTCAGTTGTTGAGTGAGGGACTGATAAGCAACGCACAGCTGAAACGACTGGTTATATAAAGCTAAAATGGGCTTGTGTCCTGAAAAAATCTAATTAGTCCGTCAGTTAGATTATCAAAAAATATTTGACCCGTGTTTTTTTGTTTTGTTACGGGAACCAAAATTAAAGAAGTTACGACGCTTTTAAAACTCTCAATACGTCACACCTTCGCATAATTTTTACTGAGTCGTGACGTCACGAGCCCCCACTCCTGAGTTTTGATCCTCCACTCCTGAGTATCCGTTTATACAATAGACTTCCAATTTCTTATCTTGATCTGCCTTTTAACTCATTTAAAGAAAAAGTAAAATCTAACCTCTGTTCCAAGGCAAACTATTCTATTAATGATTATTTAGACGATAAGAATAGTTGGTCGCTGTGTTGAACGCAAGACAAATTATCATGTTCCTTGTAGATAGTATAGTAGTTTTATGACAGGTTATATGTGTTCATATAATATTTTTTATATTTTTTTCTTTTTTTATTTATGTGTCTGACTAATGTACGTCATTATTTTTTTTAATACTTATTTCATCCACATACGTCAACACTTGCTTAATTTGTATTTTGTTTTAGTGTCATAGTGCTAGTAGCTAACAAGTGATAAATAATGTATGAATTTATTTTTGTGTCATGTAAATTTTAGAAGGAAATTTTAATGTTGGATTACTTTGCATATTAATTATTGTAAAATTCTAGTTCCTGAAACGTTACTGACAGTTGTGTTGCTGGGGAGTTTGTTGGCCACTTCTTCTCCACAGCTAAAACACTAGGAAGTGGTGACGGGCGGGCGTTTTGGGGGACTGTCTTTTGTAAAACTTGACGTTCAATAAGTGCTGGCCCTCAGCCTAATTTTTATAAATGACTTTTGAATTTTTTGAATATTGATGCGTTTATCTTTGTCAATATTCATTGATTTACAAAAACAAAAAATACGTGTCCATTCTTTTTCAATACTCTAACTGACGGACTAAATAGTTTTGCAATCTATGGATGATGGAATCTAGCCTATTGCTTGGCATGTAGGCTCTTTGGGGTCTGTAGGGGATCATTAAGAGAGGATTTCCCTAAATTCCTACGGGAACAGGAAAATCGGGATATACGCAGACGTAGTCGCGGGTAACAGCTAGTTTTTAGAGTTCCGTACCCAAAAGGTAACCAATGGAATCCTATTACTAAGCTTCCGCTGTCCGTCCGTCTGTCTGTCTGTCAGCGGGCTGTAACTCAAGAAACGTTATAGGCAAACAGTTGAAATTATCACAGGTTGTGTATTTCTATTTCTATACGGATAGTCAGGAGCCAGAAAAATCTGACACCAGTGTTGCCAAGGAGTACGGTGTTACCCAGTTAATGGGTTGTGGTTGTCTGGTGGGCAGCCGCTCCACGTAAAATACTGGTATTTAGGTGAATCCGGTTTGACTGGAAGCCGACCCCAATATAGTTGGGAAAAGGCTAGACAGATGATGTGTATTGGCGCTATAACCACAAACAATAAAAAATAAGGTTACGGAACCGTTCGTGTGCGAGTCCGACTTCCACTTTCCCGGTTTCAACACAACATATTATTAAACACAGTCCTCCAGCGCGTCTGTCTGTCTGTTCGCGATAAACTCAAAAACTACTGCACCAATTTTCATGTTATCACCAATGAAAAGAATGGTTCTCGAGGAAGGTTTTAGCATATAAGTAATATGTATATGTAGCTTCGGGTATCAGCTAGTTTTATATAAACAAATCAGTGTATTGTAGTGCACTGTTTGCGTGTTTTGTAAAATAGACAAGGACAATAATAGAAAAGATTAATAGTGCGTTTATAAACGTCAATAAATTATAAGGCAAGTTTGTTTTGAAAGCATTCAGTCTAATAGTTTAATGACATGCAACGTTTAAGATCCAATTTTAGATAGAAAAGTATGTAACTTGGCATAAAATTAGTTTTTTTTTGCAAGATTTGACAGTCTTGATTGTACACATAATCACTAATATGAAGGGTCCACTGAAATCCGGAGTCGCGGGACTATTCAAAAGAGATACCGTGGCTCCGGAACACAAAGGGCAGTGAAGGAACATGGATGGGTTTTAGTCAGTAGAAGTCTGACACTCCTTTTCGCTCTGCCCAGAGCGGGAGAAGTCATTTGATGATTTCACATCCCTAAAAAAAAGGGTCCACTGAAATAATGATAAATGTTTTTACGATTTTATTGCGTTTCAATAAATTTATGCAATGGGAAAACGAGTGGCTGGTTTGTACAAACATAACATGTATTTTAAAAGCACATTTTTATTATTACAATTAGGTTTTTTTTTATTTCGGAATATTAAACTTAATGAAAACAAGTATTTTAAGTAATACATGGGATTTTTATCGAAACATTCACCGCAGCACTAGAACGCAAAGAGCATATTAGGAAGAACACGAAGGGGTTTTTTGACGGTAAAAGTGTGTCACTCCCTTCCGCTCTGGGAGCGGAAGAGTTCATTTGATGATTTTCCATCCTTGCGCACCGAGGGTTCCGGACAAACCTGTAGGTATATTTTATAAGCAAAAGTTGCGGTTTACGATTTATGACGTATTAAAAAAAGCCACTTACCTACTGGATCTCGCTCAAACCAATTTTCGGTGGAAGTTCATATGGTAATGTACATCTTTAATTTTTTTTAATTTTATCATTCTCTTATTTTAGAAGTTAAAGGGGGGTGGGACACATTTTACCACTTTGGAAGTGTCTCTCGCGCAAACTATTCAGTTAAGAAAGAAATGATTGTAGAAACCTCGATATCATTTTTTAAGACCTATCCATAAATATCGCACACGTATGGGTTCGATGAAAAAAAAATTTTTGAGTTTCAGTTCTAAGTATGGGGACCCCCAAAATTTATCTTAATGCGGTTCACAGAATACAGCTACTTACCAAGTTTCAATAGCATAGTTCTTAATATAGTTTCGGAAAAAAGTGGCTGTGACATACGGACGGATAGACAGACAGACAGACATGACGAATCTATCAGGGTTCCGTTTTTTGCCATTTGGCTACGGAACCCTAAAAAGTCCCTTCAGATGGTACCTTCGAATACAATAACTAGTTATAATGTTATAACTAGTTATTGTATTCGAAGGTACCATATGTAAGTAGCTATGTATGTACATAGCTACTTACATATTATAAATTCTGAGTATCCTATCAGTGCATAAGTATTGTGTTTGTCTCATTTTATGCTGCTCCGGTCGGTGTATTCCAACAAACTTCGGCTGTAGCTGAAAACCGGTGCTGTGCAGGGCGTGTGTGCACACTATGCCCAGCATTACGTGAGCAATGAGCGATAACCGTTGTGCAACATGTTACTTACATTTTCCCAACCTGCACTATATATAATTGAATATTTTTTTACTTGAAATGGGTTTGCTCTTGACTCTAGTCTCAGTCAGGGATGACAGAAACAAAGTCTACGATAGAGCGAGCTTACCCAGAAGTAGCCTGTTCACTCTAACTTTGAAAAGATTAGGGTTGTAAGCGTTCGGAAATACAGACGCAGGCAGAGAGTTCCACTCCTTTGCCGTGCGCATTATGAAAGACGCTTGGAAGCGCTTAGTGCGAGTTGGTGAAATGGCAACAAAGTAGGGATGGTAAGATGCAGTGCGCCTGGATATCCGATGGTAGAAGGGGGCCGGTAAGATGAGGTCGTGGAGTTCTTGGGCACACTCGTTTGTTCGTTTGTTCTTTTTATGGTATGCGTTAAAGTTGGCGCTAATATACAGTTATTTGTACTTCTTTGTTTCCTACATTAAATTTATCTCATAAATCGATTACTGAAAAGGTGAGTCCCTTTTCAGTGATCGATAGTAAAGAAAGGACTAGCACCCAAACATGCTATTAAACCTCCTCAAAGTTTTTACTCAGTATAATCCACGCCTGTGCGAATTCCAACCACTTTTTTCTGTTAAAGCTGAATGCCAAACAAAACAAATCCGATGTCCATTAGTTAAGATTAAGCGGAACGGTGACAGGTCGGCGGGCCAGCTCTTATAACCGCCATTAAGTTTTATTTTTTTCCTAGCTGACTTAAAGTGAGACACGCCTAAGTATTCAGATTTAGCGAATCTATGCAAATAGTTAAAGGATATACGTATTATGAATAGGTGTATGTACTCATTAATAGCTACAGTTTGTAGAGTTAGGTCAAGAGTGAACAGAATACTTCAAGGCAAGCGTGCTCTTTAATATTACTTTCCATTTGGTGAGATTATGTCCAAACAACTTCACTTGATGAAAAAAAAGTGTAACTTTTCTAATTTTATTTTATTTTTTTTATTTGGGAAAACAAACAATCGTACAATGTATATTAAATATCTAGATACACATTATGCTATAGGTAATTGTACAATCCACTAAGCTATTCCAAATAGCTAGCTATTCTAAATGATAGGATTGTTGTGAGGTTAACTAGCCATGATTTCAATATAAACCGTAGCTAACCGATATTATGTGACGTTATATCACAGTAATAATTGTTTACCCAATTTCCTGGCTTTTTGTTTGTCTTCTGGCTTGTCTTCACGTGATTTGTGAGGCACGGAGGAGACTCGGTAGGTATGTTATAGATAGTTAATCTTTCTCTGACCAACGTCGATGTAAAGACCAACCCATTCCACCGTCAATGTTTATGAGTAAACAGTGACAATCACTGTCTCGCTTGGTTGTTACGGAAAGTTTGACAAAGCCGTCACGAGCTTTCACCACAAAAGCGTATCGATGGTATATGGTCAACCCTTAACAGCAACACAAACAATTCTTGTCTTGTTTGAGTGAGCCTTAAATTTCTTCAAACGCAAAGAGTCCCGTAATCATCTCCTCGCACCATCCCTATACGCGAATAAAACAGCATAAATCTGATAGTAATCATGTCCCTACTCAGTAATCGCTAAACGCAAAGGCAATTAAGACAGGAGTTACTAATGGAGTCTTGATGTCGAAGGAAGCAACGATGTCGATACTTATCGAGCAAAGTTACAATCAGGATTAATGGGTAATGTGGTTTTTTTGTGAAAGAAGTAAGGATCGATAGCTGAATTATGTTTTTTACAGAAAATAATAATCTTCTAGGTTTTAAGGTAGCCTATAACTAATTGCCTCTTGGGACCCACATTTCTGCCAGTGTTATAGAATTGTTTGAAGAGTTAACGCGGCCCTGGTAGTCAGTAAGTCTGACACTCCCTAACACTCCGCCAAGAGCAGGAGTCATTTGAAGATTTCTCATAAAAAATAAACATACCGTTTTACCTCTGTAACAAAATTCATGAATTTTTTTTCGGCTATTTAGGCGTGAAAGCGCACCAAACAAACTCACATTCATTATTTTACTCATACACTTACTCCCATAAACAGATACGCGCAATCGTACTCTCACTCATTACACACACAACACAGACACGCACGCACCCACACAAACATACGAGTACACACACTCATTCATTAATAAATTGTACCAACTTACTCGCCGCGGGAGGAAGACCTGGAGTCCTGAAATACAGGGCGGCCCTAGTTTAGGCTCCAGTCCACTCCATTTATTTTAATTACTGTACTGTGTTTTTTTATTTAGTGTGCAAATAAATGAATATAAGAAATTTTACTTTACTTTTTTACTTTTTTTTACATTAGTTATGACTTAGATAAGATTTTTTTTAACAACAAAAGTACCAATGTGTAAAATGATTGCTTTCTCTGTAATTATATCAAACTTCCGTAAAGTGGTGCTATCCACGTTTGCAAACTTGGTGAAGTTGAAAATCTCATGTGCAAGTTAATTTCACCAGTGCCCAAAAAGTTTGCTCGGTGCCCGAAACAGCACTGTCGCTTGGCGATGAAATAGGAAAATTACTTCACTAACAAGAAAAATCACGTAGGTAGGTAGAAATGGTTGCCTTGAATAGAAATACCGATTTCAATCCTACTAAACCAACCTTGATTTAATCAATCTAACGTACCTTTCATAACCTAAATTAAAGGCTAAAATATAAGTTTTCAATTATGTATATGGAATCCATTCCACAATCCAAAAGTTCCATTATTTAGATTACATACAGTTGTTTTCTGATAGGTATCAGATTTCAATCTCTGCTTCGACCAATAAAATATGACGTAACCATAGTAATAAGAATCGATTTCTTCTGCTCTACTAACAATATTCGACTTTGTATGCTGATTTTCGGATAGAAGAAAATATATGTGTGTCAGCTGTTTGCTATTCAGGCATATTTTTTGAGTCAGCTGAAGGAAATACTTCTTACGTCTAAGAGATTGGTATCAAACTGTGTTGATAATAGGCTTGTGTCCTGAAAAATCTAATGAGTCCGACAGTTAGATTATCAAGAAATATTCGACCCGTATTTTTTCTTTTGTTACGGATAATACGTGTCCATTATTTTTCAATACTGTAACTGACGCACTAATTAATAGTTTTGCAATTTGTGGATGGTGGAAACTAGCCTATTATATTTTGTTATTTGTATGAAAATCATTTAAAATATTCTGGTATGTAACTTCTCCCTCTAGCTCCGCAAAGCCTTTTGGGGAGCTAGAGAAAGGTACATAATGTACTAGAGCGAAGTTAAAAAATGTTCTCTATGTAATTTTCTCTAACCGGTTACAGCTGCTTCGATACCACACTGTTGATGCGGCTACCTACTTTCAATTATATTTTAATCAAAGTGCTAGCGATGGAATGTATGCAGAATACATGCAGATTAAATTAACCAATTGATCTTTAGTAAATTGGTTCAGGAGGAAGTTGATTAAACCTGAAATTGTTTTCATATATTAGTGTAGTTTTTATTTTTTGAACCATCAAAAACAATAAAAATTTAAAATAATAGTATTCAGCTGAATCCTTAAAAAAAATTCATTACTGGACAGCCGCACTGGACGATTTCAAAGATAACAACGCTTGCCGAGGTTGGTCTGAGGATCACCTGGTGGTGTACCTTCTTAACATACAGAGACTCCTCCGAAGCAAGCACGTTAGGCCGTTGGTTCCGGCTGTCATTTGTAGAACTTTGGCAATCGTGACTTATAACCAGAAGCCAAAAAATCTGACACTATAGTCTTGACAAGGAGTGTTACCCAGTTAATAGGTTGTGGAGGTCTGGCGGGCAACTGATGTACGTAAAGTATTCAGCTGAATCCGGTATGACTATAGGCCGAATCCAATATAATTGGGAAAGGGCTAGAAAGATGATGCTGAAAAAAAAAAACAATAAAAAATTGACAGTCATTACTGATACGAAAATGGTTTAGTTTAGTTCTAAAGAAAACCTTGATATAGAAAGTTTAAACACGAGAAAAAAAACTCTCATTCTTCAAACAAATACAAAATAAGGTTGATAATGATTCCAGATCGTTGAACCAGAACAAATAAAATAATTAATAACAGAAAATTCCGTTTCGCTTGAGGATCAAAGCAGCGACATTCATTTACAAAATACAATTTATTCGTGGCCCCAAATTGTAATTACTGCTTGGGTCGCGGTAGCGAAAATCGCAAATGAATTCCTCCTTGTAATGATGAAATTTAAGCAGGAACAAACGACGTAAATTATACATTCTGATCGATATAGCTCTTGAGTAGATCTTTACACCGCCATAACACCAATTTCAAGTCGTTCGTGATGAGCGCTCCTACAGTTTATCATTTGATAACCTTCCTCAAGGAAGAGTTTTGGCCGAAATGTGAGCTATATCGTCGTTTCCGGGGCTGAATTTGCGACATTTTGCAGAGTAACACGACGCCAGCACTTTGTGTGTAGTAGTGTGTAGTAGTTTTTAAGTTTTTATGTATTAGTTTTTGGTGTAGTACAAGTACCAGGAGGCCAGGAACATGCCGAAGTTTTTCAGGGCTGGAAATTAAGATTGCTATAGATTCACAAGTACCAGGAGAGCAAAAAAAACATGCTGGGGCCGGAATTATGAGCGCTACAGATTCAGAAGTACCAGGAGAGCAGAAACATGTCGAAGTTTTTTCGGGGCTGGAATTGTGAGCAGTTCGGATTCAATAGCAACAGGACAACAGGAACGTGCTGAAGTTTTTTCCTGGTTGGAATTATAAGCGCTAAAGATTAACAATTACCAAGAGACAGAAATATGTCGCAATATTTTCGGGGCTGAAATTGTGAGCGGTTAGGTTTTAAAAGTACCGGGAGCCCAGATATATGTCAAAGTATTGCCGAGGCTGGAATTCTGAACGGTGCAGATTCACAAGTAGAAACCAGAAGACCAGAAACATTTTTCGACAGAAATCGTGAGCGCTTAAGATTCACAAGTGCCTACCAGGAGATCACAAACATGTCGATGTAATGTCGGGGCTGAAATCTTACTTTCAGCCGCGCCGCAAATTCTAAAAATATCTGGATACCTGAATCATCAAGATGCAGTTCCAAGGATGAGACAATGAGGCAAAACAGCTGCGCTGCAGTTCTAAAGTCTACGCAGACGAAGTCGCGGGAAGAAGCTAGTTTATTCATATAAATCGAACACCTAAAACTAACGACAGTGCTGTATTTCCTTTCTCTTTAAAATCCATCCAAAGTTTGTCTTGAAAAGATCGCTCTTAGCGATAAGGCCACCCAATGTGTCACCATTTGTAATGTTTTCTTCATCTATTTTTTCTGTATCTTATATGGTGTACATAATAAAGAGTATTATATTCTAGTTAGCCATCAGGTAGCAATCAAATGCGAGGCAATCGATAGGAACTCTGCTAAAATCTCTAAGTTACAGCGCGGTTACAAAATGTCTGCCCAGTTTAGGCAAATGACTGACCACATAATACAAAAGGATATGTCGACACATCAGACTGGCGATGTGACATAAAGTACATAGCTAGCTAGCTAAACCTTTAGAGAATACAAGCCTGATACAACCATTATAGTTAACATTAAACTGATAACGGTGAACAACTGAAACGTATAAAACCACTATTCACCTTACTTAATGATCATAATAAAGTTTAATTAGGTAAAATATAATTACGAGTTTAGGATGGGTCAACAGTAACAAATCACGTGGTTGTTACAGTTGACCCATCCTATTATAATGTTATAAATGCGAAATTTTGTGAGGAAGGATGGATGAATGGTATTTGTTAATCATTCACATCAGGACGCCTGAAAGGATCTTCATGAAATTTGATGCAGAAGTAGGTCTAGAATAACACATAGGCTACATAGCCGATGTGTTATTCCAGACCTCCAAGTTTATTCTCGACCTTCAGAAGTTTGCCACTTCCCGGTGACATATATATTACGGGACAGGGATCACACGGGCAAAGCCACTGGCAGAGGCTAGCTGTCTTATAATATGTGGGTGGCATATGTGAAAAGTGACCACGCTACGCAAAATGTCACACCAACATACAACATACACTAAGTCACAAGAAAGTCACTCTATTGTTTCATCTCGTTATAAAATAAAATTCTAAGCAATAACCTCGACCACGTGACTTCTACAAAGCATTATCCATACTGACTCTACATATACATCATTATTTTAATGCTAAGTATGTTTGTTTGTTTCCTTTACGTCTTATCGGCTGGATGAATTAGGATGTAACTTGGCATGGGATGCTTCAAGCGGAGGCGACCCCAGGCAGAAGCTACATTTTGTATGTGAACACAATACGTAGACAGTGTCTATGTGTTTGTTACATTTTCACGTCTAGACTTAACGGCCAAACGGATTTGGATGAAACTTGACATAATACGTCCATCCATCGCATCGGCTACCCGCTAGCCTGTCCAGGCGGGCTACTCTCTGAGGCCGACGTCCGTAGTTTCCGGCTTAGGTGCAGACACAATTCGACAGTTACCGTCAAATCGTGTTGTTATTCATTTTTTTGGGTTCGGGACTAATCGTTAGTCTGTAGGTGTCAAGAAGTAGAATACGCCCGCAACGAAGCCCGAAACTACGGACTTCGGGCTTAGAAAGTGGCACGTACCGCGCGGAAAACACAGCGATGGAAGGCCGCACACAAGGTACACCGATGACCTAATGACCTAAGATGATATAGGATAATTATTGTCTCAATTGTATGTTTCTTTGCGATAGTTTATCACGCGGGCGGCGAATGAAACTAGTTTAGTAAATTTGCCTCGCGTGACGGCACAAAGCTTGATGACGTAGAACGATGGGTTACTCTAACCTTTTTAGTGGTTGTTATTAAACCATTGATATAATTTAGACTGCTGTACAGTTTTATGACTTCAGCTGAGTTTTGATACTAAAACATTTCTTCAAACTTTTCATAGCAGTATTTTATAGTGAAATAACGACCATGAATTATTTAGAACGTTTCCTTATTTTTTATTATTTCTCCTTAGGGACTACCAAAAAAGGCACGTTACGTTCGAACGTACTTCATAGAATAGTTAATATTTAATTAACCTGTGTAAATAAAAGACAGCTATTTGACAGAATTGTCGAGTTTTTATGTTGATGGAAGTCTTACTAAAAAACAGAAGAACTAAAACAATTCTAATGACATATTTACCGTTTTCTTAACATGTAGCTTTATCATTTTATTTATATAGACACACATAGGTACGCATTTCCACAACCCAGTTTGGCCCTTCGAGCCGGATAGATATTTTATACATCGCTTCAAGCTAATTTTAAATGACGTGCACTAGTTGGAATTCTTAACTCCGCTCTTCTTCTAGTTTCTGATTAGTCCCGAAGTTTTATACTCAAGCTAGCTCGTACATTCACAGTTAACTCTGACCTTATTACCGCCCGTTGTAAAAACTTAACGCAGTAACCCGATTACGTGGTAATGTTCCTATTTATTTCGCAAAACTTTGAAACTCGTGCGGTTTCCTGGCGAAGACGTAGTGTGGTGAAGCGTGATAGTCATCGCTCACGATTTTCGCTACGCAAGGTAGTAAAATGCAAAAGCATTTTCATTATGAAAACTGTTTGGATTGAAAATATAATCCTGGCCCAGAAAAATAGACAAATACTTAAATAATCTTTCTGAGAGATCTTTTCAGTGTATTTTCTGAGCACAATAGAAAACCTTTTATGATTAAAACGTCTGAAATGTGATACTTTTTCTGTCATATCAAATTCCCAAGCGATTTCAATAAACTTATTGCGTAAATTCAGTTACGGAAAAATGTTTTTACCAATTGATCAATGACAAGGTATAAATTGGAAACTGAACGCTTCAGTCAGCTACGTAATAAGATCTAAGTGGCCCTGACAAAGCCGCAATTACGTCACGTCCCTAAAAATGTAATTAACAAACACACACTACGGGTTCCTATAGATATAGAGCTACAGTAACAATAGCCGCTCAAGCGATCATCGACCCTTTCTCTAAGCCAATAGAACACAAATTCACGATAGCTGACCATTTACCACATCAATCAAGGAACTTTTTTTGCGTATAGGCCATCGATATTAAGCTTTGATGATTAATCTACATTGTGTCAAAAATATCCACTATTATTTTGGTATTCTGACTACGTTCTAGCAATTTATTTTATACTGCGGAGCTGTAATTTTTTAAGCCTAAACTACCGCTTGCAAATTGGTACATTTCAGAGCTAAGTGGACTGCGAGTCGTGTAGTTAACCCGACCTCTTTTTGTGTGAACATTTGTATTCTAATCTCGTATAAGCTTTTCGACAAAAACACGTTAGGTTGTCTATTGACTCAGGGACCTTTGTATTTTAGGCGTAGCAAGATTTAAGTCCCTATTTTGGATCCAGCAAAAGTCTATTTAGATGTCTATGGTTTCTCAGGCATAAAATCTGTCTGGCAACATTATGTTCTACGAGTATATTACACAGTATATTTAGTTGTGGGCTAATCGGCTACAAAAAGGAACACATAATATATCACTTCCTTAGTATACCTAGGAATAATAGTCGAGGCGAGAATTAAGTCAGTAAGCTGGCAGTGGGCGCTGACACCAAAGCCACAACTGTTTCCGATACGTTTATTGAAATCGCTTTCGCGTCTCAACTTGCTTTTATCGCTTCAAAAGAAATCAGAAACACACAATTTTGAGTCTATAAAATCTGTCATTCCGTCCTTTGATGTGCCTTTATCCTCCACACAGGAAAGTAAGTCCCTATGAAAGTATAAGTGAGCTTATTCAGTATATAAATAAACGTTTCTTTTTACAGGTAAACCCAGATGAGAACAGACTGGCTGTCGTGTCACACACATCGCCATGTAAGTGGATTTTATTTCTCACAATACATCAATCACACTTGACATATTTTCGTAAGTCTTTGCTTTGGCTTCAGAGGCGATAGGTTCATTTCTTCCATGTTATATTTTATACGGAGTTATTTGAAAGGCAGTTTTTCTTTTTAGAGATTTGGTTTTTCATCTTGAGTTTTGATTTGTTCAGATTTTATAATTAGTTGCCTTATTTCAGATTAGTCTTGACTTTTTGGAAATGAATTCCTATTGGCCATCGCATCACGCGTGAACAGCTTGGCCTTAGGCAAATTCTTTTTAAATTGTGTTTGTTACTGTCAAGAAAAGACTCTTATGAAAAAAAATCTAAGAAAGTTGCAGTTGACGTTAAGTTAAAGAAAATTTTCAATTGGTATTCCGATAATGTAGTATCTGAACATTATGTAGCTTTAAATACTGTGGCGTGTAGTTATTATAAATGAATTTTTATAACCATTATTTTAAATGTTTGAAATTGTGATACGCTTCGAGAGAGATAACTGATATTCCTGTTTAATTATTATAATTAGGTCAAAATTTTAATAATGATTCAGAAACTACATTACAACATCTGTTTACATTATCATTTTGCTGTTTGTTCTGCTTTGTAAATTATACTAACTTTTCATCATAGATATAAGTATAAACTATACAAAAACTAACGATGTAACATTATTTCCTGATCTAGTTTTCATTGGTGACAAAGGAGAAAACGTAAGTATCTTTATGAGAAAAACAAAACAAAACTACGTAGGTATTAAGTACTCACTCAGAACAAACACTTTTGTTACGGACAATCCAAAGACTTTGTAAAGTTTCGGGACAAGTCTTACAGAAGTTGGCCAAGATTTCACTAATCCGGGGGATCTCTGTCACCGTACCTTGCTTGAGTTTGACGAAAGTTATAACTCAGGTCACGTACCTCGTTTCATCGATATGTAGTAAAATTCGCGTGTTTTGCACAATCGTGAACTGAAATTGTTAGTGAAATGGGGTTAATTAAAATTAAAAAAAATTAAAATTAAAATTCATTTATTTCAGGTAAGACCCATATCATACAGCATATACTTTAAAAACTTGCAGCCAATCACATTCGGTTTAATAATAGTTTAGTCTCTTATATGCGACACTATATGTAACTTGTCTGTCACAACAGTGCCGCATATAAGGACAGTCCAGTCTATTCGCTATCATTTTCAGAACGGTGTTGGAGCTGGCCCGCACTCTACGCACAAGTGATGCACAGCGCTTCCGCATGGTCGCATAGAAACAGTCTGTGCGTGCCAAAGCGAACATACCTGAAGCGCTGCAATAGCGGGGCAGCCCCAAAACCGCCCTGAAAGCGTTATTAAATTGGACACGAAGGGTACTGTATTGTTTCTGCGTGTAATTAGCCCACAGGCTGCAGGTGTACATAGACGTGCAATATGCTCGGAAAAGAGTTATTTTCACGTCATCCGAGCACCGCGCGAACCTGCGGGCCAACATGTTGGCTCTCTTAGATACAGCCCTTCGTTCCCGTTCCATGTCAGCATGATCTCTGAGGCCAGCCGTGACTATATGCCCTAGATATTTAAACTGATGAACCCTCTCTAAGGGTACATTGTTAAGACGGACATGTGGCAGTTTGTCCGGGCATATCGCCCCGCCGGCCTCAAAGACCATGAACTGACTTTTCCTAATATTATATACAAGTCCATGTTTAACAGCGTAACCCTCACATGTCGCCATCAACCTCCTCAGGCCACAGATTGACGCGCTCAGCAGAACCATGTCGTCCGCATAGCTTAGATTATTGACACATGTGTCATCTACATGGCAGCCTACATGCTGACTGCTCAGCGCGACGATCAGCGCATCCATATAAAGGTTGAATAGCGTTGGAGAGGTCAGTCCGCCCTGTCTCACACCGCATTCCAAGCGATATGGCTCCGACATTGCCCCCGCCCATCTGACGCTGTTGACTTGGTTCATATACCAGTACTTGAGTATGGTAACCAATTCTTGTGGCAGGGCGGTACTCTCAAGTTTTTCCCACAACAGATCATACGCCACCAGATCAAAAGCCCTGGACAGGTCGAGGAAGCATGCATATACCGGGGTTTTACGGTCATTATAGTATCTGACGGTATGCTTAAGACACAGTACGGCACTTTCCGTCGATAAATGCGGTCTAAATCCGAACTGGTTATCGTGCAGAGATATATATTTACTTAACTGTGTATTAAGCAAACCGTCTAACACCTTCGCTATGACCGTAGCCAGAGAAATGGGCCGGTAGTTGGTTTTATCAGCTATGTCACCGGTTTTATCTTTGACTACTGGTACAACCACTGTTTTCATGAGATCCGGCGGAAGGTAAGAGTGGCTCACACATAGCGAGTAGAACATTGCTAATACTCTTTTTATATGTGGGCCAGCGTGACACAGGTGCTCAATGGATAGAGAATCATGACCTGGACTCTTGCCTTTCGTTATGTTTCTAATGGTTACGGCTACATCTTTGGCCGTGAACCTGACCCCAACTTTCCCTTCAGGCATCTTACCATTGAACACCCCACACGCCGGGCCCAAAGGCGACTGTACAGAGAATTGACGCTTAAAGATTTCAGCAATGCCCTGACAATCATTCACCCCCTCGACGCTCACCGGAAGACCAGGTCTGGCATTAACTTTATTTGTGTTCTTCCAGAAGCCTCGAAAATCACCTGCAGAGTGCTTTTTAGCAAGATCATCCATTTTAATCTGGTCTTCATGATCTTGACACCATTTTAGTCGTGCTTTGAACTCTTTTCTGCTAGTACACATATCATCATACATTAAGCCAGATTTAGGTTTACCGCACAACACCCACTGCGTAAACTTCATTCTAGCCTTTCGGTGAGCCTCGCTGACGTGTTTATTCCAGCCCGCCATGCGTGGCCCACTCCTATTCCTCCTAGCAGCCCCTCGACCCGCCAAGGACGCGTCACGAAGGGCAGCTACAATGTCCGAGTACATCGCGTCAAGAATACGTTTATGACAGGGGTCATTACAGTAAGAATCCGCACAATTACGACACTCGATAGGAAAGTCTATTAAACCTAAACGTTTATGACACTCTGTGGTATAATTCGCAATCTGTTCTTTATTTCGATTGCCCCACGATGCATTGCTATCGTTCAATGGCACTTTATTAGGTAACTTGGGTGTAAGTAAATGTAGGTCACATTCAATTATTAAGGGAAAATGATCAGACCACAGTGTATCATAATTGACATAAACATTAGTGACAGATCGTTTCGCCGATTGCGTAACTAAACAATGATCTAGCCAGCTGCACGTACCGTGAGCGTCACTAACGAACGTATATGTGCCCGAATCCGCACCGAGAAAGTCGACATCAATACATGACCAATATTGTTCCTCACAGAAACTAATAAGCTCATTATAAAATAACTCATATAGGTCAGCATTATAATCACCCAACATAAAAACCGATTGAATATTGTGTTCGTCTATAATAGCACTTACCGCACTCAAGCAATCCGTAAAATCTGATAAGTTATCCGCACAGTTAGTAGGCATATAAATGCTCAACACAAGCACAGATCTATCTCTTGTTATCACTTTTAATGCACCAATGCGCGCGTTATCACACTGCACTACAGACACTTGCTGGAAAACACTGCTTCGCCATAATATGGCGACGCCGCCATATGGTCTCCCGCGCAGTATGCCGGCGGACGTGTCCACCGCTGACGTACCTGTGTATCCGAAGCCGCCGTCGATCGTGCCTAGATAAGCTATGTCGTCTGGCAGTAACCATGTTTCTTGCAGTGCAATTAGGTCACAAGTACGGCACAACTCCCGAACACTATCCACTGATCGCTTGATGTTCTTACAGTTGAAGCTTGCAAGACGGTAACATTGCCTATCCATTACGATTTTGCTTAATGCCGTTCACAGAAGATCTGTTCGTATTTCTAAAATTCATAAAGCGTCTAAATATGATACCAGTAGGCCATATATTTTCGTCTAGGTATAATGACACTTTAGAATTGGATACAAAGAATTTGTAAGCATTATGGCCCTTGTCTTTTCTCATTTTAAGTTTCTCAAGACAAACAGTTTCCTGTGTCTTTCGGTAAATGTATGAAATAATATCGTCCTCCGTTGTGTCACTGTGAATATTCGTAATGAGTATCGGAATTTTCTTATCAGCTGCTTTAAAATTACAATTTACGTCACACGCAATTCCTGACTTGCCCGCAAAACGGTAATTCGTCCGCCTTTTATAAGAGACTTGTTGCCATTCTTCGTCCTTATTATATAGTTTGGGTAAGATATCATCCGCACCCGCCATTAATTGTTGACTAGTTAATAAGGCCGTGTTCTCAGTGTTGATCAGCTGACTCGTTACTTGCGCTAGCGGAGATGCCAGTCCCGTTTGTTCGCGCGCATGACTAATCAGTGGCTTTGACGTCACCGCAGAGCTCGGCGCTTCGTCGACACTAGCAACCGGTTCTAACCGTTGTTGTTGCTTCACCTTCAAATTTAAATTATCATTTTTTCGCTGTTGTCTCTCATCTACCTGCATAATTTTTCTGTAACAAGGCGAAGTTTTCTTATTGCTATCACTGCTCAAGCCACTATTGTTGATAATGCACTCCTCATTCATCGAAGAATTATGCACATTAGAGAGTCCCATGGGGCCACTGTCTAGCAACCATGCCCCTCTTTTTGGGTTAACTTTAAATGCCGAAGTCGGTGGTAATGAGTCACGCTGCATTTTACACAAAACATCTTTCAGCTCTTTCAAGTCGTCTAAAGTAGCATACGTGGTCTTCATCTCGTTAATTGTACTTTGCATTCGTACTATGTCCTTAAGAACTTTCGTGCAGTCTAGGTGATCAAAAGTGATCGGAGGTAATTTTTCCAGCTGTCGGGCTACAAACACTGGAATCTCGGTGGGTTCTGCAGATTTGAACAGCTTGATTATATCTGCCACATTCCGTTCTTCTTTGCCTTTGTTTTTTCGGACGACCTTCCGTAAATCCGTTGGGATGGATTCAAACAGAAGCGATTTTGATGTTTTGATTTCTTCATTCGTAAACGATGAGGTACATATTCGAACTAAGGTTTCATCGTCAATCACAGACACCTTGTTTTGAATGTACGATAACATCTCGTCTATGACAATATTACACTTGTCGCACTTAACAACGTTCGTCATTTTTATACGATTTACGCTAGCGACCGTCACGGATGGCTGCGCGGACGCAGACGCTTTTAATAAAAGGGGGAAGATGCTATTAGGCATTACAACAAACTGTTATGTTTAAACAACGTTCGTTCGAGCGTTTCCCGCGAAAAAGGGGATACGTTAGATTTTTTTTTGCATCGACTACATTTGGCCGTATTTTTGAATGATTGAAAGGAACGAAGGCACTTTCAGAATACGTTATAGCGCGAGCAATCCATCTCTATTTGATAGGTAAATCATTTTTATTAGATTAACCCTCTACCGGCGACGAATGATAAAATCTCAGATATATTACTCGAGAATTCTCTTTTAACCATAATACAGTTTTGTAGTCTTCATTAAAGTTTTTTTTTTGTCTTGATTGTCAACTTGAAAGATAGTGCTACCTCTGGCAAAGGAAACTTTAAAGAGTGGCTTTAAAAACGAATTCGAAAACTTACTAGATATTACAAAGACTCGCTTTTATGCGAACTAAATTATGCTGTTACTGCATTTGCACTTGTCTTTGAAGTAAACGCAGTGAGTCACCAGTATCGTAAAATTATAATTTAATATTATTCTAGGTTGATACTAAAAATACATCGAAGATTCGTTTTCATAGGAAATCCCAAAAACAATAGCATGAAAAACATCACAGGCGATAAAAAGATTTACGTGGTTAGATTATATTCATATTCGCGAAATAAAATAACAATTTAAAAACTGGCGGAACCATTCATACATTTTCATGCGCAGTTGACGTGAATTTAATAGTTTGTGTTTTTGTCAGGGTTTGGGGCAGGGGCAATGCAGATGCAGTTTGAATGACATTTCCCAAATTCTGGAGGTGATGCCAGAGCTGAAGGGTCCCCCAGGTCCTCAAGGGCCTACAGGGGCTGATGGAACTACTGGTGCTCCCGGAAAAACGGTAAGAGAGTAAAATTAGAAAGCAAATGAAAATGATCGCAAAACTAATGTAAAATATTGTCAAAAACACGGAAAATGCTATGATGGCCAATCTTATCACTTAATTTGCGCTTAGTGTGTATCACATTGACGATTCCTTTCCTAAAACCGTGGGTTCGTTGTTTGTATTTATAGTAGATATTCATAAGTACTTTTTAAGCCGCTATTGATTTAAAATAACTTGAAATTATGAAATAACAATTTATTTGATTAAAACCTTATATCATTAACAAAATACAAACCTTTTCAAACATTATATAAAATTCATAGAAAAAGGTTACAGAATAAGCAAAATTATATGCAAAAGACTAGTTACTTCACTCTCAGAGCTATTTATTGGCTGACATTAACGTTCGAGATTATCAAGGGAAATCTAGCTCTCTAAGACGTCTTGGGAACTTTGTGGATTAAAATATGAGGTTAATAAAAGATATGATTACACTCCAGGCGTAGTCTTGTAAGACAGCGCGCTTAGAGATGGCGGTAGCGGATTATCCTGTTTAAACCTTTGTTATAATGTCATAATTATGAAGAGGTGAATATATTTCATATTTTTAACCGACTTTCCAAAAAGGAGGAGGTTATCAATTCGGTTGTATGTTTTTTTTTATGTTTGTTACCTCCGACAATTATGAACCGATTTGAAAAATTCTTGTTTTATTTGAAAGGATATACTTGCAGATTGGTCCCATTTAAATTTTATGAAAATCAGTTACGAACTTTGGATTTTAAATCGAAATAGCTGGAATTCGTCTACTTAGATGATAGTTATTATGTCATCCAAGAAATCGAAATTGCGTATTTTGCTTTTCTGCGATTTTGCAGGTGTGTTGTTAGGTGTGGGGTACCACTAAAAAGTGAAAAATAAAAAACTTAAAAAAAAAATTACAACCGACTTCCAAAAAAAAAAACAACTACAAAGTAAAAAATAACTTTAATTTCGGAAGTCGGTGTAGAAATACGAAGAAACTAACAGAAACACCGACTTCCGAAATTAAAGTTATTTTTTACTTTGTAGTGTTTTTTTTTAATCTCCAAAATACAAAAATCCTTTATTTCAAATAGACCAGTTTACAGGCACTTTTGAATTGTCAAGGTATGTCAGTCAAATAGATTGTTAGATTAGAATAGATTGTTAGATTGATAGACTCCTTATCACCTTTTTTAAATTTAGGTAGACAAGGACGCAATTTTCTAGAATTATGATGAAGATGATTAACTATTTGTGAATCAATACATTACTTTGTCAGTAACTGATGAAGTGATGAGCCTATATTGGATGCACCTTGCCAGAACACATTTGTCAAAATAAGCAGATAAATAAAATTTAAATATCCATGAAACATAATAATTTTTGATGTTTCTAGAAAACCAAAAAAGCTTTACTCTATTTATAAATATCATCATAAATAAAGCTTGCCCAAAGAAAAACGTATCCAATGTACAATTTTCGTAAATATTTACGCTATTATAATACAACAACGAACACCGAAAAGTATTAATATAGATTCTCGTGGATCTTGTTTAGTCTTGCTACGTTATATTTTTATTTGGCCATACAGAAAATAAACAGCGGAGTCAAAATGAGAGTAATATTTTGTACACGTGTCCACATTTATATGAATGGGTGAGGATTATAGCTTACATTTTAATCTACTAAATCGATTCTTCGTAGTAGTTCTAGGTAAAATTTATTATGTATCGACTTTATGGTTAGGTATATGACCAAAAAACATATTTCAATTCTGCTATCAAAAATGGACCTAATGGTGCTCCCACATTGCCGTTAGAAATTGTTTAGTAACGTTAGTAAACATTTGCTGGCTAACATTAAATAACAAATGTTAAAAAATGTTTTCATGTTAGAAAATGTTTAGTAACGATAAGTTAACAAATTATAACAAAACAAATTATAACAAAATAAAACATGTGTTACCTTTTGTTTGTAAACCTTTTATAAAGGTGACGGCGGGGTATGCGGTGAGTCGGGGATGCGGGGGGGTTAGAGCCAGTACCAGATTTTAATGTTATAAAATGTTAGTAAACATTTTCTATTAGTGTAGGAGCACTTATAACATGTAACAGTTTCTAACAAAATGTAACAATTGACAACATTTGTGAGTAAATGTTATTATGTTAGAAAATGTTTACAAACATTTTCTAACGGCAATGTGGGAGCACCATAAGACGCACCCTTGGTGTAAACTTATGTTTTAAGTAGCTATTAAAACTTTTGTTTGTGTTTCAAGTTCAAAAAGCCTGTTTGTTCATAGTTTGCTGCACGATTGGCTATTTGACGTACTATCAAGGAAATCAATGAAATGTGTGAAAGGAAATTGAAATGCTCAGTAAACTGTGTCGAATGCAACTTGTAGATCAAATACGCCGTATTATTCCATTTACTAAGAACAACAAAGGAATTAAATAGAACTTATATTCTCCGCTACCGCTGTTTCCTTCACCTTTACCTTTCATGTAAGCTTTATAAACTTAAGTCTCTACGGTAATGAATACCATTATACTAAAATTACATACGTAATTAAGATTCAGTTATATGCCACGCTGTTTTCACTAATGATGTAAATTACGCTGTTTAAGCTAAATTAATGAGTCCGTTGCCATCAAGGATTTAGTTGTTTGGATAAACTTATAACTGTCTACAGATAAATCAGATTGCGTGATATAAATTCTCTTAAGTTTTTGCATTGTCTACCCAGTCTAAAGAGTTCTAAGAGTTAATTAACAAACCTCACTATTTTAACGTTCAAAGTATTGAAGAAAAAGTTGTACAAAATAAGAAGTTTATTACTTACACAATACTTACATAAATAAAAAAACAACGGCGTGTTTTTATTCTTTAGCAAGTAATTATTCTTCCAAGCTAATAAATTAACTAACAATCAGTATTGATTAACTTGCTCCAAATTATCTTCATCGTGATTAGCAGTTTTTCAGTGTCTTACAACAAATTGTAGTGATTTATAAACACGACATCATTATCTGATCCTCATTATTTAGGTTCTAGCTACGTTTCGGAATTCACCAATTTATTGTTTCAGGGACAAATGGGTGAGTCAGGGCCGCCTGGACCTATTGGGCCGAAGGGCGATAGGGGAGAGAGAGGTGAGACTGGCACGCTGGGACCTGAAGGTCAACTTGGACCTAAAGGGGATCCTGGTGCAGATGGGAGCCCTGGGCTGCAAGGTCCCCCAGGTCCTCCAGGTCCTCCTGGGCCGATGACGTCAGCGTTAATAGTGAGTACATTATATTTCATAACTATTTGATATTTTTGACTATAGGTAGTTTAAACTGTTATTGATTTTAATATGAATTATTTGGACAAATTGAAGTCTAAATCTGTTGAAATCTCTCATGGGAATGAAAAGCTCCAATTTAGCTTTAAAAATAATTTCTTATCTCAAAACATAAACGGGTCGTTCTTCACTTTATTGACAAGACTTTGTTTAGTCGAATTTAAAAACAGATTTAATACATCAGTATCTAAATAAATCTACTTAGCTTGAGAGGATTCTTGATTTCTTCAAACCAAAACTGAAATCTGCTGTGATCTTATTTAAATGATAACAGTAAGTCTTACTTAACGAATTTGATACTTTTCGGCAGGTATAATCTAATCTAATATATAAAAACTTGTGTGACAGAGTTTGTTATCGTACTTCTCCGAAACGACTTGACCGATTTTTATGAAATTTTTGTGTATTAGGTATATTTGGTAGGTGTGAGAATAGGTCGTATGCTATTTATATTTATATGAAACAACGTTTGCCGGGTCAGCTAGTATTTTATAAGAACAATTTGCATACATCTTTTACTTTTTTACTCATAAATGGCTATAATAGCCAAATAGATATGATTTTTCAAATAAAAAATAAAATGATTTTAAGGATTCACATAAATCATAAGAAAATAAATAATATTTCCCTCATGAGTGTAGCTCAAAAATAAGCAGAATGTTTAATTCAAAGACTGTTAATTTCTCTAACAAGAAAAAAACATAAGCCTAACATAATTCCTAAACGCAAATAAGATGAAAAAACTAAAGAAAATGCGACGAGAAAAACTTAAATCAAAATAATTATCAAGGACCGAAGATTTCTATTTCAAACACGAAATTCAAAAGAAAAAAGTTAAGAGCAAATTGCGAGGGCACATCCTATTATAGACTTCAATAAATAAAACACTCAGCGCGATGGAATAAAACACATCAAATTATCTCCCTTTCAATTACTTAGCACTAGATTCAAAGGTTTCACTCTATTTACCTAGACTGGAACAGGTACAAATGACTGCAGTGAATTATCCATGGTCTTGCGTGCTAAGTGTAGCCAGACTTCACCTACAGAAATAAGTTCTAACTGACCTATGCTTCTAGCTTTCCTACAGGAGTTTCTTACATTTCTTAATAAATTTTCTATAAAATAGAAGCTTTTCTTATTACAAGCGTGCGTATTTTTTATTATAGTACAGTTATAAATGAAAAAGTGGTCACGTGTTAGGGTTGCTAATTTACTTGTCGTAGGTGTGGTTTTGCTATGCTCGTTTAGATTGGGTTTAAAAGTTCGTGTTTGACTTTTTATACAGACGATAGGTTACTTCGCTTGAATAACTTTTGCATACAGTACACTGATAATTAAAACACTGTCACCTATGTTCATGTCACTGAAAGTTTTGAAAAAAAAAAAAACTTTTGAATATGATATGCCCCGACACTGTATTATTTATTTACATTTAAGTCTATTATTCTAATGTTTTGTTACCGACTTTCGAAAAAGGAGGAGGTTCTCAATTCGTTCTATACTCTCATTCTTCAAGCGTTGTAAAAGATCGTTACGCTGATTTTATTCCCTCAGAAGGTTCCTACTCATAACTTCATTTTTAAAATCACATCAATAGAGCAGCTACTCCAGAAGTCATCAACTTATGATATTTCTACTTCGAGCTGTTCCTACTAGTTTACCTACATGATTTTCTATTAGATTGAGTCCAATGCCTCATATTTTTCAACCCTCGTAAAATAAGACACAGACTTAATATACCTTCAGGAGATGTATACATAATCGACATGGTCCCTTTCTTCAGTTTTTAAGCCTTCATACTAAAGTAGCTCCTACAACTATTATCCAACTATACCAACTTATAAATTCTAAGCTTTCTAATTTGAGTTCTACTTACCAGTTTACCCAAATATACCGGGAAGGAATAAGATATCCCTGGTGGAAATCATCAAATGACTCCTCCCGCTCTCGGCAGAGCAGAAGAGAGTGCCAGATCTTTACTGACTAAAACCTATCCGTATTCCTAGCGCCATTTGCGTTTCTGGGGCCACGGTGACTCAATCAAACAAATTCCGTAACCCTGCCAGGCACTGACTCTAGCGAGCCCCGTCTGCTATACTGACATCTCTTTGAGGCGCGCGTGAAACAACGCGCCGTTGACCCGGGCCTAGTTCTGACCGAACGGCGAGCAACCCAATGCATGCCATCCGCAGGCCCGCGCCTATGGTGGCCGGGAATCGCCCTGCGACGCCCTACTCCTAGGGCGTCTTCTTTTGTTACGGCTGGAGCGTGAGGTTTGCCTCTCTCTCACGTGTTCGGCCTCCTCCTTCGCTATTACTGCTGCGCAGAAAGAGGTGACCGCTTCCCATGCCTCTTTGCTTCAGACCATGGATTGAACCAGAGCTGGACGCGAGAGTTCACCACCACCGATGGCCTCGAAGTACGCTCTAGTACCTAACAAGCTAATATTAGTATCCCCAACACACAATACTGCGAACATGTAAATATAAGCCAGCCATCTATCAGTGTGTTCGACTCGTATATCAACTTCAAGTCTGATATGTAATTAGAACCTCTCGAAGCTTCGATAAGTTATCGTTGTTTTGGCTCAAGATACTCCTGTATCGGCGAACTTGTATGGAATTAGAAAGCATATTGTTGTCTATATTGTAAACATGAAGTTTGTTAATAATTTCTGATGTGACTTTAGTCTGAGTTTACTATGGAATAATGAAAAACATAGCTAGGAAAACGTATTCTCCTAACTGTAAGTATAGCTTTTTGACGAAGCAAACGTCATAACAGACTATCTCCCACATACAACCTTTTTGACACTAATCTATATTATCCAAACTCACCACAAAGAATTAGACGTAACCAACTATTTGTACTCACAACTGTTGTATACATTCCTAATCACCACGTCTTACGCAGGAATCAACGGGATTATACGGGTCCAGTAATCCAGGGATCCTTGGACCTACTGGTGAGAGGGGTCCAATGGGCCTGCCGGGCCCTCAAGGAGAGAGAGGATATCAAGGGAATAAGGGCGAGAGAGGATTACATGGCCCTAAGGGTGACAAAGGCGAAAGGGTGAGTGTTATATAAATATGATATTGTGGACTAAGAAATGATATTTTACATGACGCGATTCGTCTTAACGTTGCTATGCAAATTAGTTGAATATGTCTGTTATGATGACGGTTTTGGAATCAACATAAAGTTTAAATGTTTGCATGTTCATACCTAATTTATTTTAACTTGTGTCTGAGTTTTTTTTTTAATAAACTTAAATTATTACGATGATTTTTCCAACTAAAATTACGAAATAATCTGTTTATAGCTTTAATAGGATCAAAATAGCTCCCTGCGATGAAATTAATTTAACTGCACTAAAAACTCCGCATTTAATTTTAGTTTATTTTGAATATAACATTCAGTAAAATCATTATCCCTACAACTTTCGTGAACAGCTAATGGATACGATCACACGAGTAATCGTACTGTGTAAAGCGGTTTCAAATAATTGGAGGAATTCTGTGTTAGTTGATATACGGAATTAGAGATAGTTATGAATATTGGTTAGAATATTAATAATCGGATTAGGATAGGTCACTGATTAATGATTAATTAATTACCTTTGTGATGGATTACGTACTAATTACGGAATCTACCTAAGTGATTAATTCTACGAATGTAGCTATTCATTTGAAGGCTCCATAGTTTATTTTGTGTGTCACTTCAATGTTTAGAAACTAGGAAAGTAGAAATTAGTCTAGGTAAACTTGCCCCGACTATCAATCAAAACTTTTGCGGTCCACACAAAACTGTGAATGCTCGAATAAGTCTGACATTTATGTCAAACGAAAATCACCTGAGCTCGCTGACTTACCTACTGAAACGAAATACACATAAAGAAAATTTTCATTTTGTTACCTCTTCAAATAATATCGTTTCACCTTCTTTGTTTACATGCCATGTAGTTCCTACTTCATCCATATTAATTTAATGAAGGGTTCCTTTACAGCATGTTACTAAAGAGAACAACATGAAAACAGCCGTAGAACTTTACGAGAGTAACTAAATCAAAATAAAATCACACGGTCCCCGTCGCCAAATTAGTAGGTATTTGGATAATAAACTCGGGTCTAACGCAATAAGTGACGGTTTGACCCTCGTAACGTGCGTTGTGTTACCTTCGACCCGTGACTCATAACTGTGTTTCAGGGCTACCTTGGCCAGAGAGGGCCACATGGCGCAAAGGGAGAGCGGGGTCTACCCGGCCGCGATGGAACACCCGGCCTGCCAGGCCCACACGGACGCCCCGCCGAAAAAGGGGAAAAAGGTACAAACTAACTCAACCATCAAATTTTATGTTACTCTATGACCCATATTTATACTCGGGTAAAGCGTTCGCGAGATTTTTAGGGGCTTATAGTAACGATTTGGAAAATCTTTATTTCTTCGCGCAGTGAACCCTTTGGATTGGTTTTCGAGTGCTTGCACGCAGTTTATTTATTATTGCTGTTACTTTTTACGATCGTCTTGAGAGTTTTGTTTTATTTCTGTATTGGATGTTTTGGTGGTATTATTTTTTTGGGTTGTCCGTAAAGTTAACATATTGAAATAAATGTTTGGGGAATCGGACAGGTGTATTTTATGGGGTCCATTTGTGTAAATTGAAACATTCACAGGACCGGTAACATAATACCAATTTGAATTTCATTTCTTCCCGAAAACTTTTCCCATAGCAACAATTTCTTGTGAAAAGTAATGTTTCAATTTGTACGCGAATACCCTAATGTTTTCTTGTCCCTGAAGGTACGCTTTTAGCTTACATTAACTAATATGTAATATTTAATACTTACGTAGGTGCTCGTGGTCTGCCCGGTCTCCCAGGACCCGCCGTCCCTGTCATATCTGAAAATGCTATTTCCACTGACGTCACAGGAACTGGTAAGTCACGTAACAGATATGCCTGTGACTTGCAGAATAGAATGCAAGTAGCTTGCATGCCATAGTGATTATGATGTACATCAATCAAAACTTTTTATGAGACAATGGCATGCATAGTACTTGCATAATTTCTGCGAGCTACTAAGTCATACTAAAAATTTTGAGCGTGTAGGTATCTATATAATGTGACGACTTTATGGCTTTAATCATATCGTTAGAACAGTTAGACAAATATTTTAAACCTACCGGGAAAAGATCCATTTTATTTCATAACAATTCATAGCAAAAGCTTCTTACGATCTCTGATGACTATGGAATAGCATACAAAAAAAATAAAATACAACAGATTCATATACACTCATTAAACAGCTAGTCAGGCACTAGTATCATAGTTACTATCTACAAGTAGTAGGTAAAGTTAATGTGATTAAACTTCAAATACTTGGGTAATTTCAATCAACCCTGAATATTTAAATTAATTTTAATAATTCCATACCTTCACTAGGTATCTGGAAAAACAATTAGTTGATTAAACCTCTAATATTTTATAGTGGAAAGCTCCTCCAGCCATGTCTGTAACTTATTTCAAATTGATATATCATCATGAGCTTTGTCTGGAATTTGATCTCTAAAATAATTTCAATCTCCGCCAATTTAGCCACTTTCAACTTCACTTTTCTTATCAAAATAATGTAGTGTCAATTTGTAATCTTGCTGAAACATACATCGAAAGTTGAATCATTTATTTGCGTTTATAATAAAATTCACCTTTGACCGCGTCTGCTCTTTACAAGAATTTGTTTTTGTATTTGCGTTTCCATACAAACTGATGACCAAAATTTACTTATTAAAACAATGTTCGTATTCACATGACACTCGTCAACGGTTAATAAAGCCTCAATTTCTCTACATTCGTGACTGATTACGACTGAGACGGACGTTGCTTTAAAATTTGTAGAATTGATCAACTACTCATTTTTCTTCTCACATCGTCCATTTTAGGTAAATTTTCTATCTTAGCTTCTAGTTTTCATTGTTTTCACCGAAAAGCAATATCTGAATATCTATATCAATAAATTTAGATTTTTGTAATAAACAATACAAACACATTTCCCACCAACTGCCCGCCCTACTTAGGAAACTGTTCACTTGTAGGTATCCGTTTAAACTAATTAATAGCTAACACTACACCAGACAATTATCAATCAATCTATCAACTGATTAGATCCATTTAATTAATTAATTATTGGACAGTCCTAAACAGTGTGTCGAACTATTTTGGGGTATATAGTAAGGAGTACAAAGGAAGGTGTGAATTGTGTTTTTTAACCGACTTCCCAAAAAGGAGGAGGTTATCAATTCGGTTGTATGTTTTTTTGTTTTATGTTTGTTACCTCATAACTCCGACAATTATGAACCTATTTGAAAAATTTTTGTTTTATCTGAAATCATATCAAAATCGGTTACGAACTTTGGATTTTAAATCGAAATAGCTGGAATTTGACTATTTAGATGATTCTTTGATAATCGAAATTGCTTATTTTGCTTTTCTGCGATTTTGCAGTGGTGTTGTTAGGTGTGGGGCACCACTAAAAAGTGAAAAATAAAAAAACTTTTTTAAAAGTTTTTTTGTTCACAAGACGTATGATAAAGTTAGTTATGAATAAAGTTATTACGTTTGATGACGATAAAAATACTGCTTGTGTAACTAAAGTATATGCAAAACATAAAGAGCATGACAATAAAGGAATGGTGAATAGATAACATATATTCTTTTGTAACATCTTTTGTACCTTGTAGAACGCAAATAAATAGATTAAGGATCAAAATCAAATTTAAACTAAACATAGATGACGTGAAATTGATAACAATGAAATTCAGTACAAGTTTAGTAATTATAAAAGAGCTTCAGTTTATTTTAGACTAGCTTTTGCCCGTGACTTCGTACGCGATTATACCCCTTTTTTCCCGTAGGAATTTTGGGAAATCTTCTCTTAGTACTCCCTTAAACTCCCCAAGGGACCGACAAATTCCAGCTTTCTACTAACCGTATTTTCGCGCTGATTGTGTTACTCTAAAATATTCAAATTTCATTTATTTTGTGAACGCAGGGTACAATGATCAATTATGGTATTATATAATGTTAGGTCCAACCTATGTTCCGCCGAAAGACATACAAAATTGTGATGCTATGATTAAAATTAAATTGATTGTAAAAATCTCATAAAAAGAACAATTTCAGCAAATAAAATTTATTGTCAAAACTTAAATAAAATAGTACAAAAAGTTAAAGCAATGTCAGCAAAATTTTTGGGGGCCGAGTCACCCGCGTTCGTAGGAGAATACCCTTCAGCGAATCCCTACACGTGGTCCCTGAGTGGTGCTAAACAGGTGACACTAACCGCCTCCGTGGTCTCGTGGTTATACCACCTGATTCAGACCCAGAGGTCCCGGGTTCGATTCCCAGCGGGGGCAAATTTTTTGTTCGGTTTGGTTGGTGGTAGGACTTGTTCTAAGTCCGCCTGGCTAGCTACCACTATCATGTCTAAGTCTGTCGCCATAACAACAATGTTAACAGCATTGTTGTGTTCCGGCAGTTAGAGGTATGATAGCCAGTTCCTCTGTGTAAGAGGATTCCGGGTGAAACTCGCTTCCATCTTCGGCCTAATCATCACTTTCCATCAGGTGAGATTTGGGCCAAGAGTTTCCCCGTTTTGTATAAAAAAAAAGCAAAATTATAGTCGTCAAAATTAAATAAATTAAAATGTCATGAGGAAAAACAAATACAATGTCAGCAGAAAAATAAAATTAACAAGATTTACTCACTGTTATAAATATTTCAAATAAAGTTGCATTATAAAAAAATTAAATTAAGTAATAACATAACAACAATACCAGAATGTTGATTAATTTCAGAAACTGGTCTAATGTGTAATAGCATTTTTCGAGTAGCAACTTCTATAGAGTGTTCCTGAATTTTTGTACTGGCATACATTTAATTGAATCGGGTACTTTATTAAAAACTTGGGAAGCAATACCAAAGAAACTTTTCTTCATCAGTGCAGTTTTACATTTAACATGGCATAATGTGTTCATATATTGAGCACGTATGGGTAATTTCTTGACTGTAGCCATCTTTAATAAGTGGGGATTATTTTTTACAAACAAAGCTGTTTCCAAGGTGTACAAAGCAGAAAAGGTTAAAATCTTGTCCTTTTTAAAATTATTATATCTGCTGTGATATAGTGAATAGGTATGTTAAAATAACTAACACGTTTCATAAGATGCCTGTTGATAGATGGACAGACAGACGGACGGACAGCGGTGTCTTAGTAAATAGTGTCTCGTTTTATCCTTTAGGTACAGAACCCTAACACTTCTTTTACAGACAATTAACAATTCTAATACTGCTAAAAAAATGTAGACGCTCACAAGATTATTACTCATAAACTAGAATCAAATTCAATTGCTAACACAACGTTACAAACTCGGTCCCTATCCTGAAATAAGCTAATCTATAACCATCGTTAGTCATTAATCATCTTCGTACGGGAGCATCAGTTTATACTGAATGGATGGTATTAGCCCATCTATAACATCGGTTGGTCCATTTCTATCTGCAAGATATAGAGGAGCTTAGAGATCAAGTCCCAGTATTGAATGTAGCTGTAATAGGGTTGGGGATGTTACATGACAGTCGCTTGGGGTTATCATTTTGATAAATTTTATTGAAGATGGTATTTTTATTGGTGGTTTTGTATTGGATGGTATTTGTATTGTTTAAATTTAGCGTACCAATATATACAACAATATTGGCCATGTCTTGAGAAAAAAATAATTCAGACAGATTTACAAAAATATTAGACAAGTATTTTGCATGAGACATACTACAAGGAATGATAATTTTTCCATCAAAAAAGTAACCAATTAGTTTAAAACGCATAATAAGCCACGCTAAGAAAGATTACAATGATTTAACATGCTTTTAAAAAACGTAAAAAAAATAGCCACCCGAAGCAAGGCGATAAAATCCATGGATAAGGGCGGTTGGGGATCCATCGTGAATAATATCATCATAAGACTTGCAATGCATAGTCCCTTGAACCCAATATTGGTCCAAGGTTTTTGCTATGATTAGTTTACTACGTCCATAGTTTTAAAAGGAAAACTGATTGACTGACATATTAATGCGCAGCTGAAAATTCTAAAACATGAAATTTAGCGCTAACCTACCTTTTATGGTTTTTAGGACAGACTACCTGGGGTGAAAAGGGAGAAAATCTCTGGTTTAGTACAAGCAATTTTCAACTGAGTCGAAGTCGAGGGCGTGTTCAGACTATAAGCAACCTAAGACTGTGTTTCCAATGAAATTATCACTTGAAATCTATTTTTCAGTATTTTAATCTAAAAGAAAAATAACATACTTGAAATTAGGGCAGGAACATTGCGGTCTGGGCAGTACAATTTCAATTAACATAAATAGTGTTTGCCGTCATTCGTGGACTGACATAATTGGTTTTAGAGAATACTGAATGAATTAAAACGGGCGTGACAGTCGTTCGTTGTGTAGTTAAAATGGCTTGAGTCGACGAATGTCTGTGGTGGCAATACTGGAAAGCGATGTGCAACTTAGTGAAATGGTAAACTGTTTTATTTTAAATGGCACTGAATTTCAAGCTGTTAATAAACCATGTTCAATTTATCCTGCTGTCAGAATAAAAATTTTTGATTGGTTGACGTATTGTTTTAAAACATAGATACAAACAAAAATCAAATGATGTATGTTGGTGCATCGCTTGAAAAAGGCTCGAATTATTTGGCTGTATTTATTTTATATAGTCGTAACTATCAGGTTTGTATGTTTTTTTATTGGGAAATCAGCCGGAAAATAAATTGAACCAGTGAAAAGCAGAGGCAGGTTGCTAAGGAGATACAATTGATTAAAAACTTGTAGTGACTAAAATAGAGAGAAGAAGTACAAATTTTTTGATATTTCGAAATAACTATGTGTTTGACATTTAGCTAAAATGACAGACTTCGATCCTAAATCTTGTACCTTGAATTTTATTTATGGAACTAATTTGCAACTAAACGAAATACGTAACTTTGTTGAGCACAAAGTCACACTTTACTTCAATGCTCGTATGATGTCGTATAACATAAATACGTTCCACATTTGCCTCCATTGACACGCACATACTAAAACGTCACAATTACCCGTAATTATGTAAAACAAACGATATTTCACTCCATCATAACTTCGTATGAAGGCCACGAAAAATAATTACTGTTGAAAACTCATACAAGTAGACAAAACGCTTAAATATAAATTTCTAAGTCACTAATTAAGTTCCCTTCTAATGAAGCGCTTCAAGGGGTAAGTTTGAGAGAGAATTTAGAAGGAGCAGCTTTTGTTAAGTACTTAGTCTCAGGTTATTTGACATTGCAGATGAAATACTATACTGGAAGTTATGGCTAGTTTACACAGTTCGCGCTTGTGAGTCAGTTTGCCGAGTAGTTGCAGTGCTGTAACTCGCATGATTTAGAGGTGTCTTACGAGTTTCTGGCGCGTGTGAGTTGGAAAGTAGTTCGCATCTAAGTTACTTCAACATTTTGTCATCAAGTTACTTCAACATCTGTTTTCACTCGCCTGCCCGCCGACAGTAACTCGTAAATGGCAGCAGCTCTAAGAGCACTCGCATCGGACGCGTTCGGCAGTAGCTAGCCATTTTCAGCCAGGCAAGCAAGCGAGCAAGCGGGACCTGTATTACTCCCAAGAGACTGGCCAGCTACTATCACCGTGTAAACAGCTAAGGCGAGTCGAGCTACAAAAAAAAAAGAAAATATTAAACCACTTGCTTCTGTCACGGGTATTTCCTACGTAACAGTCGAAAATGATTCCATGGTTATGCCTGAAACGGTTACAAACCAACTGACAGACGAATAGACAAGAAAACAAACGATTTGACTGTTATTAGTATATTAGTTAGTTAATAGTATTATTAGTGTGGATTGTACCGTATGAAAATAATAATATTTGTAGGTGGTGTACACATAAACCTTCTATTATTCGGTAACTAAGCCATCCAGTGTTATACGAGAGGTAATAAACCTAGTTCATACTGATTACAACATTAAATTTAATTATTTTCCAAAATTGAAAACCTCATAGAAGTCGTTATTACCTGTTTGTAATAACGTTGGATATTATAATATCGAGAATTCTATCATTGTTTTATTTAGCACAATGTTAATTATAACGCATGTATAATAATTATGGTGGGTATCCAGTGGGTAATTAAAAATAAAAATTTGAAGCTTATTTAAATTGGGAGCTCGTTTTCAAATTATACGAAAGAAAAAAATTACGAAAAGATATAATACGAGAAGATAATTTTTTTATAGGTTTAAATTTAATTATAGGTACCCCTTTTTTCAAAAATAACGCGGACGGATGACTATGGAGAAACCGACCTATGATTTTTCCTGAATTACCGGGGGCTGACAAAATTTTCGATTTTCTTAAATTATCGTAGGTGTTAAGGTCCGTTCCCCCCGACACTCTCCCGCTATCTGTACGAAATGAATTCCCAAAACTACTGCCTTGTCCGACCTGATCACCTGACTCAGTCAAATTTTATACGAGAGAGTGTACAAAGTTCTTTTATAAGAATGCTTTAAAAAAAAAACATTGTCGAATTTCGACCATTAGAGAACAACTACTACTTATAAATCTGTTTATAGTACAAAATTCATTAATACCATCTGAACACGGTGTTAAAACAAAAAACAACCTTCCTTCATAAGTCATACATAAGCTCCTATTCCATGTATTTCGTAACACGCTGAATATAAATCAAAATAATATTTTCACAGAAGCGGCGTTACTGAAAGGCGGAAAGGGGGACGCTGGGGAGAAAGGAGACAAGGTAATTATACAAGCAAATAAAACACGTCTTTTCGGATAAAGTACATCAAAAGAAGCAAAACAAATAATACATTTAAGAAGAAGTAATACATTTTTATTGAGCCGAATTTTGGAGTGCCCCAAGTGCCCATACACCTGTACTTTAGGGGATTTAATGAATGCCACTGATGCTGCAATTAATTATTTAGCCCAAACGATCTAGGGAGTTGTCCATCGATTCAAAAAGAAGGACACATTTTAATTCGGCTTCAAATTATTTGAATCAATAACCTTACGGTCTAACAGATATATAATTATAAAATAGTAGGTATGTAAATATCACTAATATACTTACCTTTACTTTCTGTATCTAGCACAAAAAAATTAATATTTTTTTCTAAATAATGTTTGGTTCATCAAAAACTTTAGGAAGAGACTATGCAAAACATAAAGTATGCTAAAACATTTCTGAACATGAAAAAAAGTTATGTTAAACGTGCCGATACCAAACACTAAAGTTCAATATTTTATTTAGGGTGAAAAAGGGCTCAGAGGTATGGAAGGTCCCCAAGGCTTTCCGGGCACTGACGGCAAGCCGGGTGAGCGCGGGGATATTGGACCATCCGGCCTACCTGGCACGCAGGGTCCACCGGGTCTAAATGGACCTAAGGGAGACAAAGGGGATGCCGGCCCACCTGGACCTGTCGCAATTTCAAGAGATGAAGCGTTAGTGTTGACAAAGGTGAGTTTTAAAAATATGTCGCTCCGATTTATCGTAATTAAATGTGACGCTTTATTTAACCCTCCTTTCTTGATTTTGTTTACAAATTTCAACGGTCCATTTATACTCTTGGCGCTACGTCCAAGAATGATTCTCTTACAAGACCATATTGTTTCGAATAATAATTAACACAGCAGATGATTAATGTTCGAAGCTAAGAGCTTAATCTTGTACCTACATGTGTTTGATATAATAACTAAAGATTATCAAGCCTGACAAACATATATTCATATTATCAAAATCTTTGTAAAACAGGGTGATAAAGGCGATACAGGCCCGAGGGGTAAACGAGGACATCCTGGGCCCCCTGGACCTAGGGGCCCACCAGGGGTACCTGGTCCACCAGGCACCCCAGGCAACAATGGCATATCTGGTGATATAGGACTACCTGGGTGGACGGTGAGACACAGAACTATTTTTAACAGTCATTGAAAGTTGGAATTCATCTGAACCCAACATTAATAAGTCGTCATTTTTAAACTGCAGCTTTTAGATTTACCAATTTATAAATATAGAATGAACTTCAAGAATATTTCTATATGAAAATTTTAGAAACATGATAACGTAACCGTAAAATCGATTTTTTAGTTACTTGAACTTTTTACTATCTAAACGTCCCAGTCAAAAAATATTACAACGTCAAAAAATGTTTGCCAATACTTCTGAACACATCTCGAATTCCAACCTATTTTCACAGAAACATCTTCAAATAAGTATGGGCCCAAAATTCATATTAAATTGTCCTCCACCCTACATTCCGAATAAACCATAATTACAGTTATACATTTGACAGGGCCCACCCGGTGCCGTCGGGCAGCCGGGCGCTCCCGGACCGAAAGGGGAAAAAGGAGATCCTGGCGGAGCCCCACTTGACTTAGAAAAGGTAATACCATATACCAGGTTAATTGGACGTTTGAATATGTATGTTTTTCCTCTTTTCTTTTATGAAGAGTGGCGCTCTGAATGATACAACTGAAGGCATGTTTGTAGGGAATGCTTTCAAAGAATCGAATTAGCTTCAGTGTTTTTCTTGGAAATGTTTTGATTTTTCGTTTGAATGGGTTTTTAGACTTAGTTTAACCTTATGGAAAATTCTATCATAAAAGGCTAGTAGTGAACTAAACTCTTGAAGTTTAATAGAAGAAAAACATTCCTTCAAAGAACATTCCTGATTATTTTATATAGTATTGACTATATGGTTACGGTTCCACCCGTCGATATGTAGCCTATTCGGTATTCCAGAGAGGTTACCCCAAATCAAAAACTCCGACCCAAAAACAACATAGGGGCTGAATATGCAGTGTAAATTGAGCCCGCATGTAGCCAACAATCCGCTTTTGTTCCGTATTGACTAATACGAGCCTTTGGCTTTGGATGCGAACATCCATAGCCACACCCGCCTTTTTTTAGATGACAAAATTGGTAGAACAAAATTCCGATATGTCCGTTTCTGTATTTTTGGTACCTATCCATACTAAATTCGTCACAAATACGAGTAAAAGCAAAATAATTGTATAAACTGTAGCCTTGTAACATATAGATATATAATAATAATAATAATCAGGCAACTCTGAATGTCAGAAATAGTTTCATTTCGTGCTCCCAATTTAATATCAAACAAAATCAGTTTTTAGTCATATTTATCTTGCTATAGAAACCCTCAACAATGAAAACAGACCATTAAAAAATTAATAACATACAAAAACTCAAAAACTTTATGGAAAAAAAATACAACTGACTACCAAAAAAAATCACTACAAAGTAAAAAATAACTTTAATTTCGAAAGTCGGTGTTTTTGTTAGTTTCTTCGTATTTTGACAACGACTTCCGAAATTAAAGTTATTTGTTTTTACTTTGTAGAGTTTTTTTTGGAAGTCGGTTGTATTTTTTTGTAAAAAGTTTTTTATTTTTTACTTTTTAGTGGTACCCCATACCTAACAACACTACTTCAAAATCGCAGAAAAGCAAAATATGCAATTTCGATTAATTGGACGACATAAAACTACTATTTCGATTTAAAATCCACAGTTCGTAACTGATTTCGATAAAATTTAAATGGGACCAATCTGAAAGTATATCCTTTCAGATCAAACATTTTTTCAAATCGGTTCATATTGTCGGAATTATGAGGTAACAAACATAAAAAAGAAGTTAAAGACCCGTAATGACAGCCGCAACCCATCTAGGTGTAAAGTTCTCATCAATACAAATTAGTCAAGCCCAAACACAAGGTAACTGCTGTAAATCGTTGAGGAATTCCCTCGACTGTCTTTCGGCTCCATCATCAGATCGACTCCAGACCTTCATTAAATTGTAGTGCTTTAAAATACTTAATTAAAAAATTAACAAACGCACTAGTTGCCTGTCACTAGTGGACTTATGTCGACATTGCATTGAACTTAAAATTTAGTCCTGTTTAAAATGAGCCCAAACACGACTACGGTGCTGTAATTTCAAGGTTTTTACTTTTTCTGATGCTCCTTGCTTCAGTATCAGGTCTCGATGTACTTCGGTGTTCCTCATTAACAGTACGTTCATTCACACATCGAGCCTTTTTCAATGAGCCTAAACACTATATCTGCTTTTAGTTGTCGAGGAGTTAGGTACTCTGCAGCATCAGGTCATGACTTGATGATCATGAGACCAAATGTGGCAAATGCCCTATTATCATCAACATCAAAACAATTTACTAAAACAATCCTTGCCTGTTCGAGTAACTTCTTACTGTTAAGGAGTTGTACCTTCCATCATCAGCCCAGCTACCTGAGATTGTGACAACCATGCGCAAATACACAAGATACTTCATAAAATATGCGAAAAATAATAAGTAAGCCTATAAAATTTGAGGGTTGCCCTCGATTTGTCTAAGATGCCATTATCAGATCCTAACTTGGTGACAGTGGGACTACCTCAGAACTATCTACTTTCGAACAAAAAAAGAATTTTGAAAATCCGTCGACAATTGGTGGAGTATTCGATGAACCAACATACAAAAAAAAAAACATACAATCATCCGAACATTGTACCTCCTCCTTTTTTTGAAGTCGGTAAAAAAAGAAAATATATGTGTGGCCGACTGATGACACATGTCACTTGAGAAACCTACACTGAAATACCGATGATGATGAACAAAATAAACTTTAAATGATATTATTATACCACAAATGGAAAAATAACACTATATTTTCATTAGAAAAAGCCAAAGCAGGGGACCGGACGGACTGCATAATTTCTGGCTTAAGTGGTACAGCTGCTCACATGCGCTCCTGGCATCTCATTTCCAGTCATGCTCAGAGTCTGGGTTGCCACCATAGTTTCTAACAACTGGCGTTACCCACCTGCTCCATAAGACAGGTACTCCCGAACCCAAGAATTATAGACCGATTACTTGTTTGTCGACGTTTTATAAACTTCTCACATCCATCCTAAGAGTGAACATTAATGAGCACATTGAGATTAACTCAATTATGTCCTCCTCTCAGAATGGATACAGTAGGTCCCTCGGCACTAAGGAGCTACTTCCCATTGGTATATAGGTTCGTCGATCTCCCAAGGATCTGTTGACATGTTGGATAGATTACAAGAAGGCCTATGATTCTGTGCAACATACATTGCTCCTGAAGATGTTGGAGTTGTATAAAATAGATGCAACACAATCCTTGAGTCATGTATGAGGCAATGGAAAACAGTCCTTCGCTATTCAGGATGTCGACCGATAAAATGGAATGATGAGGAATATTTCAGGGCGACAGTTTGAGTCCGCTTTGGTTTTGCTTATCTCTGAATCCTCTAAGCACATTGCTGGGGGATTCAGGTCTAGGCTATCGGTTGAGAAGAAGTGTTTAGGCCATATATCGCTTTCTTTACATCGATGATCTGAAACTCTTTGCCCCCAACAATTCGCGACTAATGGAGCTACTGAAGGTAACTGAAACCTTTAGTAGTGCCATCAGGATGGAAATTGGTTTGGACAAATGTGCAGTCATGCATGAAAGGGGAGATTATGGAATCTGATGGAATTCAACTCTCGGATTTCATACCCAAATACTTGAAAGCTGAGAAATCTACCCTCAGCTCAACCGAAACCTACAAGTATTTGGGTATATCAAAAGCGTTGGGCATTAATGTTGCTGACATGAAGCAATTGTTGGCTGGCCGCCTGAAAAAGATTTTGAATAGCCTTTGTCGGGCGGACATAAGGTGCGCGCCTTCAACATTCATAACATTCAGGCCGGTATTAATGTACTCTTTCGGCATACTCAAATGGACTCAAACCAAACTCGTCACCCTGGAAAGGAGGGTTCGTACACTGCTGACTGTAAACCGGATGCATCACCCATGATCGTCAGTGATGAGACTGTATATTCCACGGAAGTGTGGAGGTCGAGGCTTTTTAAATGCCAAGACTATCCATAATTGCGAGATGTGCAGTCTCAGAGAATATTTAGAAGACAAGGGACTCACCCCGTTGTCCATGGCTAAAGAGAACTGGCGCAAACCTGTGGTACTTACCACATAATGATGACCACAAGGAGATATGGAAAGGCAAGGAGCTTCACGTGCGTTTCTATCGGGCTCTTCATGGGTCCGATGTAGATTTTTCAGTAATCTTTACAGAGAAACTGAAGGTTTTGTCTGTGCAATTATGGACGAATAAAAATATCGAAGGCATATAATGAAAGATGAGATGGTAGACGTGTGTCGGGCTCTGGTTGTTTTCATCTAGCTAACGGCGAGTACTTGCACAGACTTAACCAGCCAGTATCATCCATCAGCAATTTGCTTTGAAATACAAACTTGTGGACTCTGAGGTACCGTATGACGCCTGACATAGTGGTGACGATTAGCGTGCCGCACAATGATTATGTAATTGATGTTACCATCCCACATGACGAGAATCTCGTGAAAGCTAAGAAAGAGAAACAAATTAATTTTCTCGACTTAGCACACGAGGTTGTCGACATGTGGAATGTGTGTGCGTGTGTGTCAGAAGGCAGTACTTCTCGATACGGCTCGTATTGTTAGGAGGTTCTGGAGCCCTAACCATCGGTAGCTTGGACCCTGCTCACGACACCGGCGGACTACTATTTTTTGTTACCTATGTGTTTTTTTTTAAAGAAATATACAAAAATGTAATAAAAAAATTAAAAAATGAATACACGGAATAATAATGATAAAAATAAATGAATTGATTCAATAACTTTAAAAATACACACAAGGTTAAGTAATCTAGAATTATGAATACATCTATGAGTAAATCTATGATCAAAATCTTGTGTACAAAGTAGATACCAATAAGACTATACAGCTGCTCATAAACGCTTTTGTACTCGTATTTCCATTTTACTAGAAGTAGAGCGAAACCAAGAGAAGCTTTTTAATCTTTTCCAAACATCCCAGAAAACACCGAAGTTGCGATAAACAAAGCAAGAAAAAAACTTAAAAGATTCTCTCCAAGTTTCTCCATGATTCTTTGAATTGCATTTTTGTGCTGCGCATACCCTTTAAACTAAAGTAAGCAAAATGAAATAGTTTTCAAAAATAAAATTCTTAACGAGGAAGAATATAGCAATAAAATTGTTTATATCAAGGTGAAGGGCGAGAAAGGCGACCGGGGATACGACGGTGCTCCAGGGCCGGCTGGAAAGGATGGGCCTCGGGGTCCACCTGGACCTCCTGGGAGTCCTGCAACTAACATCCAGTACATGACCGTTCCTGGGCCTCCGGGACCGCCGGGCCCCCCGGGTCCACCCGGTGTCTACCCGAACGAAGTGCCAGACTCACTGACCGATAGCCCTGGGATTAACCGGCTCGAGCCCACTGGAGGTGAGTAACAATTTACATAATAGTGTAAAAAAAAAATGTTTAGTTTGGATTATGTTTCCAAGCGTTAAGGAATAAAAGTGTTGTTTCGGTTTCGTCCTTATTCTATAGAATAAGTATTTAACATTTTTAACCCGTCACAAAAAAGCCCTATTAAAAATAACTGTGTTTTTTTATACAACAGGGAAGCAACGCGACCCACTACAAATTTTAAGAAACTTAAACCATCTGGTACAATACCGCCAGGAGCCGTACGGTACGCAATAGTTTTTCACAAACACTTTTACCGAGAACTAAGTCAGAATTGTTTTTCTTATACACCGGGAACTTTGAAACTCGCTGAGTAGAAAAATTCCTATTTACATTTTAATGTTGCAAAAAATTGGTTCAGACTTGAACAGTTTCCGTTAAAGATAGTTTTTAAAATAAAATGTGTTGTTTGCAGCGTACCGCGATCCTTTGGATCCTCTTGGAGATAATGGTGATTTTGATGACGATGAAGATGGTAGAGCTATTGTCGGGACCATTCTTTTCAAAACTACAGATTCTTTGATTCGGGTAAGTTGTGTTGTAAAGTCCTAAAAGAATCTTCAGGTATATCGTTGGGACCATGTTTTGATGATGTGATACAGTTTTTCTCGATATTGATCGAATACTACCACTCAATTTTAAACCAAACTTTTTCCGACAGCTTGGCACAAACAGTCCCCTGGGCACCTTGGCGTACGTCATCCAAGAACAAGCGTTACTTGTTCGCGTCAACAACGGCTGGCAGTATGTAGCTGTAAGTAATAACACTGCTACTATAATGTATCAAGACTACCTTAAAGACGGCTGGTAGTAAGTTAAACATGAAGTCCGCCTTGTTCTAGTGTTTTTTAGAAGTGCATAAACTAACTCGAAATTTCAAAATTTGCTTCGATCAATAGAATGCAACTTAAAACAGTTTAACGCCGATTGCAAGAGTTCTTAACACCACTCGTTTGCTTGCGTTGGTAGCTAGTATGTTAGTGAGTACAACAGTATAATTCTTATCATGCACCAGTTCAGGCCGATCCAGTTTTTAATCAATTTTTACATTATCATGTAAGTGTAATCTTCTATTGTTCTAGCCCTTCATTGTTATTCAGCCTCTCCACCATGCTTAGAAATACCTGCGGGTGCATCGCTCCTATTGAAATCCATAACAATATCTCCGTCTCACTGTCGTATTGATAGGCCTGGCCTGACCGTACCATCCCGTATCTATAGTATGTTCCATGAATATATTTCTATTGTTCGACTCGAGTACCTTGGTCTTATAGTACAATATCGTATCAGTAAGCTCTTCATTGAAATAAGATCTCTACGTTGCAAACAAAAGTTGTGTTGTTCTATTCATTGGTGATTTTGGGTTTCGTTGATCTTAGTGAAGGAATTCATAAAGTGACATTCTATCAGAAAGAAGGACTTAGTCAAACGTTAACAATAACAAGTGACGACAGCGCATTTCATGTTAAGACCAAAATATTCGTTTTTTTTCGAGTCTCTACCTTTTTATAGTCCTTTTGAACTAAATTCAATAATATAGTTTTTTTTCATATTTTAAGCCAATTCCAAAATTAAGTTTACTTGTTTATTAGCGTTTGCTTTATTAAAACGGAGTTAATTTCAGTAATTTTCTCAGCCAATACAGTGAAGTGGGGTGCGTGGTAGTTAATGTACGGTTGCGGTTAGATAATTTGAAACACCCGGTTTTAACACGACACATAATGGAAAATGAAAATAGAATATGAAATTATTAACCAGCTAGAATAAAAACTGTATAGCCATTAGAATTTTAAAGTAATTGAAAAGCAAAATACAATTCCAAGGAATTAAAAAAAACCGGTCAAGACTCGCAAACGAAGGGTTCCGTACCATAAACCTGAATTTTTATTATTTGTTGTTATAGCGGCAATAAAAATACACAATCTGTGAAAACTTCAACTATTTGCTTATTACGGTTCTTTAGATACAGCTCGCTGACAGTAAGACGGACAGACGGACGGACGGACAGACAGCACAGGCTTAGTAATAGGGTTCCTTTGGTTACCCTTCAGGTACGGAACCCTAAAAAATTGCTAAAAATAAAAACAGTTCTCTGTCTGACGTTCATTGCATTTTAAATTAATGAGAAATTGGTTTTGTAATTAAATGCTGAAAACGTTAAATTAGTCACAGATTAATTATAATCTAAACATGGCATCCCTCCAGATATTTTGTTTATTGAAACAGCGGGCTATTGAATATTCAATGAAAATTGTTTCATAACTTTTGCGCCCTACCCTATCGACCCCAGTGGCCTGTTCATTTGGATTAAAACAGACCCCGTCATCGACGAAAGAAACTTGATTTCTAAATATTATTATCACGAGATTTCAGACCTTAAATATTCATGAGTAATAAAGAAAATTTTCTTTTCCTTACCCTCCTAGGAATAAGGAACTCCGCTTCTATTCGGGTCTTGTTATTTGAACGAAACTTATTCCTATTCCCAATGGATACACATCTGAATGAGTTAACAATTTCTCAATTTTCAAAATATTTTAATTTGAATCTTAAAGTCGGTGGCTAAAGCTTAGAATTAATTGCAGAAAGTAATACCAAGAACACTTGCTTTCTGCAACTGTATGAAGAAAATCTTAGCCGTATCTACATTTGAAGCATATCTATCAATGTTTTGTGTCAACGTTTTATTTCTCATTTCATTTGCTGACAACGTAAATAAAGCAAGAAAAGTGGTACTTAAAAAATCATCTTCACTACGAAGCACAGTTTTATTTAGGTAATTCATTCTTGACAGGTTTTGTTTTTGTTTAGATGGGGTCATTACTGGCTATACACACACCACCAGCAGGAGGTCCCACTCGAACGCCTCTGCAGAACATTCTAGAAACTTCCAGTTTAGTTCATCATAAGAATCCAGCTGTGGAAGGACCTGTGGTAAGTTCTCTGACATTATCGTATTACTTATTATTATTTTCTAGTATTTTCATCACATAATGTCTAAAGACGACATTGAATTCCAATAGAAAAACAAAAAACAAGAAATACACAAACCAAGTTGTTTACTATGGAAATACTGCACTAAAAGTCAATATTATGCACCCGGTTGTGTAAATGCTGCAGAAAATTGATGATTCAACACTTTTACAACCTTGACCTTTCCTGCTTATGTTAATACAATAGCTAACCTGAAAACAACTCAGGGCTTTAAAAGAAATAATCTTTTAGCGCTTTGCAAAACCACTTTTTACTCTGGTGACATTAATAATTTTCAAGTCCTGACAAGATTTTTTCTGTGAATACTGGATTTCTTTGAGCCTAATGGAATCGCTGTTGATTCAGGGAAAGAATTCATAGAAACTGAAGTCACAGCTCTTTTGATGACAAATCCGTTTTGTGAAATCTTAATGCGGTGTCTGTAGAACCTGGACTATTTTTTTCGACTCTAATTTGTTCTTTTTGTCAATCAGTTACGTCTAGCAGCCCTAAATGAGCCGCATACCGGTGATATGCATGGTGTTAGCGGCAGTAATTACGAATGTCGAAGACAATCTCAAAGAGCCAACATGGAGGGCACTTTCAGAGCATTCATATCGTCAAGGTAAGTGACTCTTTTATAGCTATCGGAATTTATAGGAGGGATCAAAGGTTAAAAGGCTTTTAATTCGGGTCGAAGATAAGGAATTGAGGTATTTTCATTCATGAAAGCATGTTTCAAAGAAAGTAACATTCAAATAAGCCGTATAAAAATCTGTTAGACATGAAGTAACAACTTACTGGCTTCGGTGTTATTTGAGGATGGTTTTTTAGAATGTAATTTTCGACTATTATATTACACGATGATGTTTCATGATTCAAACTTGATTATGACTTGACTTTGTCCGTAGTATATTTTTGATGGTAATCTTAAATGATTTCTAAATCATTGCTGTTTCCAGGGTTCAAACTATAGACTCAATCGTAAGTTGGGTAGACAGAGAGATACCCGTTGTGAACACAAGGGGTGATGTGCTCTTCAACTCTTGGGGCGAGATGTTCGACGGCTCAGGAGCACTCTTCGCCCACGCTCCCAGGATCTACAGCTTCAGTGGAAAGAATGTCCTTATGGATCCTGGATGGTATGTTCTTCCACCGAAAAATCTTCTCCATTTGTTTTGATTTGTCTTTTATCTTATTCAGCCTGCATTATTTCCGACATACATTACTGATAGTAAATTCAAAACTGAAACCCAACCAAATGTTTAAAATCGAAAATATTCGTTGTATCAATATTGACCGCTTGATATGTCCTTATTGAAGGTCTAGTTAATGATGGAACGTTTACCAATATGAATAATTAAAAAGCAAAAGCACTTTTGTTTACAAACGAAACTGTTGACTCAGATTCTCCAGAAACACTATGACAAATTGAACATGAAAGAAAATTGGAGTGTGAAAGGGGAAGGCAAATAAGGAATCCTTATCGCATCAGATAACCTAGAAATAAGCTGACTTATTTTCTCTGGCAATTTGGGAACAACTGACAGTATGAGTACTTACCGTATTTCAATCTTTGAACCCAATACACTCAAGCTAGCCAAGGTTGGGATATTGTATTGCCTTTGCTTCAAGAAATGAAAGTGTAAACGGTCTTGGTTTCTTGGTATTGGCGAGACTTCGATTGGTTTCATTGGCATCTTATTGGTTTTCCCACCTTCGTTCATTTTATTTGTATTTACTACAGCATATTGCTTTTCTTGTAAATACTCTCACAATTTGATTTTCCACTGTAGTCTAAACTCGATCTAGTTCCCAGAATTTCTATATACTACTTCAGCTTTAAGTAATAATGTTAGGTAATCAAGTATTATTGCTCGGAGTATACCAAATATCGAATTCTCGACTTCTTAAATTATTCAGCTACCGAAAAGCAGATATTCTAATTAAAAATAAACGTTAGTCTTGGAGAGGGGCGCCCTATCAATTTATTCAATCTATACTCAGAAAATCCATGTAATCCCGCCAAAGAAATATGTACTTAGGAATGGGTGATTAGAGTTTCCAGACAATGTTTTACTGACAAAGACAGTTCATTGTAAAATAGTTGTATTTTAGACTGTGAAATTGACGTTTAATTTACTCAAAACAGTGAATTGGTATTTATATAACCTAAACAATGAGAGGGATCTAGGCCACAGGAGACATTAATAGAGTATAGTCTACTAATTGTTCTGGTTTTGTTAATGACTACACTTTGTTATGAATTCTATAAGTAGAAATATTCTTTATTTTCACGAGAAAGTTATGATATCTAATCAAACATAATCCCGTCACATCAAACCGCATTATCTTTAACGGTTTCATCAATAAATTCATATTTCTAACAACCCTTATTTGTCAGTCTTATGAAATCTGAAGCTTATCGAATTTGTGCTACGTACTCATAATATTTACGTTCATATTGCCTCTAATAAAACCAATATCTCCAAAGAACATTTTCGAAATTACGATCTACGCTCGCTGCGATCAAATTTATAACGTTTTATATCCATTGCCCTTTAGGCCTACTAAAGCTGTGTGGCACGGCGCTAATCCGAATGGTGAGCCAGCAATGGACGACTACTGCGATGCTTGGCACAGCAGTAATCCGGACAAGTTCGGACTCGCATCTTCGCTTCGCTCCAATAAGCTTTTAGACCAAGAAACGTAAGTGGTTTGATATTTTTCTTTGTAGGCATGATGCTACATCGAGTTTAGAAATAATTATTTCCGGGATTTGGTTCTAGTTGTTTTCATGTTTCTAATTAGAAATGAAAATAATTGAATCAATATTAAAATAATGTTTTATTTTATTTTATTCAATAATCCTGAGATTTGCCAAATCTCCAACTGAGTTTCAACCAAAAAAAAAAAACTCATAGTAATAATGGATTCCTAAAACATGTACCAAGATGCTTATAATCGTAAATATGAAATATATTAATAATAATCTCTTCCACAGATATTCATGCAGTAGTAGACTAATAGTTTTATGCGTGGAAGCAACGCCAGTAGATACAGTTAGAAGAAAAAAACGATTCAAGTAAGTAAACACTCATATTTTAAAAAACTCTAACGATTTGTCCTAAATAGGCCAAATCTAAATGTCGAAGTTTCTCAAACGCAATGTATCCAATGAATTATAGATCTAACAGAGTTAACGAAATGGTTTTAAATTTTCATAGGCGAGGTCTATAATCAACAAAAAAAAAAAATAACACATATTATGCAAACCTCTATGCAATCTTCGGAGATAAGGGGGCGAAACAGCACTTGCACAAAAAACATTTTATTCGATAACATTAATATTTCCTGAGATATCATTTGGTACCCTTAAAAGCAAAGTAATCGGAGACCCTTTTTGTAAAAAAGTATTTTTTTTTATTGGTGAATACATATTAAAGATACTGATTGCATGGAAGGGAAATGCGCACGTTCTCCCAAATAATAATTGTTGTTTAAAAATGTAAATCAAAATTATTTCTTTCTCGCAGGTATCGCAACGCATCAGAGAAGATACAATTTCTAAACGATATCGAAGAAAGAAACGAAACTAGGCGAACGTTATAGACATTGATTAGCTATTTTTATTAGATTTTAAGCGAAAAAAAAAATTGTGAAGACTGTAAATAAATTGTATGTAGATAAATACGTTTTGGTAAAAGCAATGATTCCGGTGGAACATATCGACAATATATCTCAAATAAATGAATGATGCTATTTGCTTTAGGTTATCTGCTTTTTTGAAGGCAGTGATGCGATGTACCATTTTTTTTTTGGTCGCCGAGGTTCAAAAATAAACCTAGACACTCCCTTCTGCTTCGCCCATAGTGGGAGAAGTCATTGATTATCTTTTTAAATAAGTGTCAACGTCCATAAGGCCCTATCGGGACAAACTTGTATTGTCTTACTATTATTCTTTTAATTTGCGGGCGTTGACAGATTAAATGATGAATAAATAACTGGAAGAAAAATTATTTGCGTCACTGTATTTATGAAAGCATATCTACTATTTCAGTTGAAAATAATTCCGTAGATTTGTAAATAACAGGTTACATAATTCTGTCTCTATCTAAATAACTGTCGAATGTAAATAGTTTTATTATTTTTTCTGAATTATTTCATTCAATACTGCATATAAACAAAATTTTATAATTACTTTCAATATAATTATAAAATAAATAACTTTAATTTGTATAATTATATTATTTAAAACTTTTTGAACCAAAAATATATTGATAAATAAATAAATTATACATGAGTGTTATTCCATAATTAATAAGTTTCAATGACGGCCTCCTCCTCAGAAGCCTAATTTATGAATTATAAATGTAATTTTAATGAAATGTTAATATTATAATAGCTACATTTAGTATTGTATCTTTTTTGTATATATTTTTTGTATATTAATATTGGGACTGTTCGCATGCTTTGTGTTAATAAAGATTTGTAAATATTATTATAGTGACTCCTTTATAATATGTCCGTCCGTCGTCGTCTAAAACAAAATCGACACTGACGTGAAATTACCAACAAAAAATATATATTCAAAGACCTTCACATGAAAAATTCCTAAAACATAAAGCCATTTCTCATAAAAAAGCATCCTTAAACCACATATCATTTATACCCAATATTTTGTACAAAGTTGTTTCTACTTTTAGTTCAAAACTTTGGATGCTAATGCCAACAAGAAACCATCATAGCATGAGAACAGTCTTCCTGTGATAAGTCAATATAAAATAAATTTCGACTCTATTATTTATTCAATAAAATTTCTTTTTACTGTATTTCATAGACTCATCAAATTGTAAGTGTCAAGTGAAATATACTACCTAATATCATAAGGACCTTGTAATTTTTCATTGTTACAAAAACGAACGCTAGGTAAAATTTTATTGTACTTAATAAGTACAGATTGTTTTGAAAATAAAAGAATGTTTTTTAATTGACTTGTTTTTTTTTAACATCCAATAAACATAGGTACCTGAGTTTACACTAGACGAATTTATTTCCAACATTACATTAGACATCTTCATGCATATAGGCACATTTAATACAAATGTAACACGCACAGCAAGAACAATATAATGTATTTAAAAAAACACATGAAAGTAATTCAACAAACAAAAGATAAACATATCAAGAGTTTGAAATTCAAACAATAATTCTAAGTAAATAATTGTACGTAACTACAGTTTATTACAATGCGTTTATGTAAATATTCTTACATAAACGCATGCCATTTCTGCTTTAGTTAAGTCAGACATGCGATGATCATGGTAAACTACTGGTATTCAGCTGAATCCGATTTATCTGGAAGCTGTCTCCAATATTGTCGGGAGAAGGCAGGGCAGATGATGAAACAATCATCAAGTAAAATGTGAGTCATTTGACTTTAAATACTAATACTTGACACTTTATCAGTGATTATGATTGTCAACAACTCAAAATTTACTTCAAATCTTCCTCGTTCCATTCTGGAAACGCATAACGAACACAATCTGCAGAGATTTAGGACAACTTGAGAATCAGCAATGCTTATTGAATGCCAGTTGGCATCGACTCTCTTAGATCTCAAAAGAGTTGTCTATCTAGTTTTCTGTGCAGCTTGAAGACATTCAGGGAACAAGAAATGTGGAGAATAACACTAATAAAAGATAACTAACCAGAAAATGGCCGGCGGCATCGCGGCAGACCCAGGCGAGGATCGCGGGATGAGCTTGAGGCCTATCGACAAGATTAGCCCAGAGCCGGTAAGAATGGATCAAATAGGCCAAACATAAATAATAGGCAGAAAAGGTACTTTTTCTACAAGGTACTCTGCTGGCTGTTATGTAAAGGGGAATTTTTAATTGCACCTCTATTTAAAAATCAAGCATACTACATCTCCCAACTTATTACCCACTTTACAACAAAAATACTGATTTGCACACTAAATTACGACGACACTAAATAATGACGGTCAACGTCAGGGGCACCCCAAGGTTCGGTTAGTTAGGTTCCTATAAACCCTGCAGACAGAAATAGTATGCAGAAATAAAATATCATCATTAATGAGTCATGTGTACTATTTGCTGACGATATCTCAGTTCTAACCTCATGCCAAAATAATAATAACTTAACTGAAAAACTTACAGAAATTCTAAACAAAATAACAACTTGGATGACAGAACACAACCTTGAGCTTAATTTTAATAAAACCAAAATCATGTCTTTCCACCCTCGTCAAAAAAGCCCCTTAGATATAAAATTCATTTATAATGACACAAATATAGAAACAGTTCAAGAATTCACCCTACTCGGTCTATCTATAGATACAAATTTAAATTGGAAATCGCATATCAAAAAAATTAGATCTAAATTATCAAAATTTGCTTATGCCCTTCGAGAAATAAAAAAAACAACAAACCTCCAAACAGCTTTAGTTACCTATTATGCCTATGCATACGCATGGTTGAACTATGGCGTTATACTATGGGGAAACAGTACACACGCACCTACACTCTTCACACTGCAAAAACGACTGATAAGAATACTAGCTAACTTAGAAGACACAGACAGCTGCAAACCACATTTCCAAGAACATAAACTTTTAACCCTTCCCTCTATATATATCTTGGAAATGTGCAAATTCGTAAGAAACAACCAAAAATTATACACTACACGAGAAGACATACAAACTAAATTTACACTACGACACAAAAATAGGTTAAACCTACCCGGTTCTAAGCTGAAAATACACTCAACAAGCGCTTTAGTAATGTCAATAAAAATTTACAATAAATTACCTGAAACAATTAAAAATGAAAAAATATATACAACATTTGTCAATAAATTAAAACATCTTCTAATTTTAAAATGTTACTATACTATTAACGAGTATCTAAGTGAAAATGTGAAATAGATAAATAATATAATTATGTATAGAACATTCATATACGTAATAAATAAAATAGCCCTCTTCCACTATCCAATTTTGCTGTGCCCGTCAGGGTCCACAATGATCCAAAGCAATGTATTGTAAGATATTATAAGTACCTACCACCTAAGCTCACATTGTGGAATGCAATAAATATATTGAGTATTGAGTATTGAGTATCAACCTGCTGACGGAAACGCTAACCCTAGACGGTCAACGTCATGGGGAGTTACATAATTTTTAGTATTACAGATAGTCATTCAGTAAAACAGTAAACCTTTGTAGCGACCATAGCGAGGCGAGTTGCTGTGTTGCATTTTTGATATAGTACAGGAACGTCAGAGCCGAGCTCGCCAGTCGCTTACATACCTCCGTTCAGCCACGTCACGTTTGCCTATAAGTATTAGTATAACTGAGTAATTGTGAACCGAAAATAAACCCTAATAATATTCAGTACAAATCCAAGTGTACTTATATCATTTATTCCGGACCATTTTACATAACACGCACAACACCTTTATAGATCAAACAGTATATTAGATTTGATTTATTGGATGAGCAAATTTAGTGTGCAAATATAGTATTTTTGGTGGTAGCTTCGCATATTTGAATAGAAAAAATTGGATTTACAGTTGTAGGATTAAATATGGACTTTCAATGAGACAGTTATAGTCAAGAGATTCCCTGCTTTGTAGCCCAACTACATTAAAATGAATTAATTCTACTGCATCTCGCCCCTAAGACGACCCACTGAACCAAAACCCACTTCCAATCCAAGAACTAAGTTACTTTTGCATCTGATAGTACAGCCAGTCTATTCTGTCGACATCACACACCACTCTTAGGTGCCGTGAACGACAAGTGAGCTGTCATTCCGTCTTGTTTGTATGGTTTGACAGCTGCCGGTCGATTCTGTTGACATCTCACCGTGATCACTTAGGTGTAGTGAACGACAAGTGTGCTGTCATTCTTATCTTGTTTGTATGGTATGACAGCTCACTTGTCGTTCACTTCGCCCAAGTGTTCACTTCGACATGTTAACAGAATCGCACTGCTGAATTATCGTTCCCTTCGCCTAAGGTTCACTTCAACATGTTTACAAAATCACAGTGCTGGACCGATCGATGTAGCGTCATTTGGGTGAGTGCTAAGTGTAGTAGTAGACGTCTTTCGCTGGAATCACGAAGATCAAAACTAATATGTATACACTACAATCTTTATGAAGTTAAGCCTAAACTTTGCACAAATGTCTAAGTACACATAAATTACAGCCGTCATGTTTCACCCATAGCTTCTGCTACTACGCATAGTCTTTTTTTTACTATTGATAGGCATACGTTTGACCGCTATCTCACCATATCAGGAAACACAGACTCAGGAGTTTTCTACTGGAGTTTCAATAAAACTACACCTAGTTCACCTACTAGCTGGTATGCATAGCCTACCAAAGCGACCCATTGCCCTCAATTGACTTTTTCAGCAACGAATTTGCATGTGATAGGGTTTTTGTTTTGCATTCGTCTCTTCCAGTTATTCGGTGCAATTTTATCTCTAGCTGTTAAAGTAAGTAAAAAAGGTGTATGCAAGAACAAATGTGTTTTCATTCACCATTCTTGTACCCATATTTATGTAAAATATTCCTAGCGATAGATTTGCTCCAGAAGCTTTTGGAGGTTAGGTTGTATGCAGACTTAAGAATAGGGATACCAACGGGTAGGCTTAGGGATAGTTTATTTTTCATTCACAAAATATTACATTAGGAACCATTATATGGTAAAAAACTTCAAACATTTAGTAGATGTCACTAATCACTATATCACAGCACCAATTTAACTTCAGTTTTCAGTTCTCGCAAAGCACTTCAAGTTTCTTCGAAAAGTCGAATAAAAAATGAAGGTTTTCAGCAATTCAAAACATGTAACTACTTCGCAGAAACTTAGTAACTAGCTCAAAAAAGTCGCCTCACTTTCGCGAAGAAACCTTTTAATGAAATGTAGGCTATCGACCGCGTCGCAAAAAGGCGTCACTGCTCATTTATATGACGAGACCAATGTAATAAATGGGTGAAAAAAAAGGAACCGCAATGTCATTGCTGAACCATTTATTAGGTAGGGAGAGCCGCCAAACATAGCTCGTAATTTTGTAAAACAAATTATTGAGAATTAGTTTTTGACGTTGACACTGTTTGCTATGAGACGTTGCCAAGGTGAGAAATAAATAGAAGCTTTGGAACGTATGAAAATAATAAAACGTACTGGTTCCACTCAAGGTTGGTTGCCTTTTATTTCTTTCTTTTTAGGGTTCCGTAGCCAAATGGCAAAAAACGGAACCCTTATAGATTCGTCACGTCTGTCTGTCCATCCGTATGTCACAGATACTTTTTCCGAAACTATAAGAACTATGCTGTTGAAACTTGGTAAGTAGATGTATTCTGTGAACCACATTAAGATTTTTACACAAAAATAGAATTAAAGCAATAAATTTTGGGGGTTCCCCATACTTAGAACTTAAACACAATTTTTTTTTTTTCATCAAACCTTTACGTGTGTTTCACATCCATGGCTAGATCTTCAAAAATGATATTGAGGTTTCTTAAATAATTTTTTTAACTGAATATTTTGCGCGAGATATGCTTCCAAAGTGGTAAAATGTGTGTGTCCCCCTCTGTAACTTCTAAAATAAGAGAATGAAAACACTAAAAAAAAATATGTGATGTACATTACCATGTAAACTTTACTGAAAATTGGTTTGAACGAGATCTAGTATGCAGTTTTTTTTAATACGTCATAAATCGTAAACCGTAACTTTTGCTTAGAATATATACCTACAGGTTTGTACGGAAACCTCGGTGCGCGAGTCCGACTCGCACTTGGCCGGTTTTTCTTTATACGTCTGTCTGCCTCGACGTGGGCTTAGAGTGTGATGACATTAAAACTAAAAATATTGAGTGGTGGACGAAATAAAAAATACAGGGTTTTACGTACCTAAACTAATTCAGCAAATTTTTGTCTACTATCACCTTATAAATACACAAAAATGCTAAAACATAGTACAGGAGCTACAACGTCGTCCTTATCCATTACACTTACCCATTCCACCTAGATTATAATTTTTCTATCTCCCCCATTTAATGCCGTAAACGATCCATGCATACATTCAGTCGGGTCGGGATCATAACGTCTGAATTTTGGCAAAATTTATAGCTGGCATAGAGAATAACCCTCACCCCGAGCATGAATGAAAATATACGGAACTTTTATTTCCTATGTAGTGTTCTTAATCTTAAGAGTAGATTGGCTACTTTTAGAAAAGCTCGCTTCATTCACAAAATCTTTAACTGAGGGCCAATTCTACAAATTTCACAATCGTATCTCAATCGCAATCTGTCAAAAATGTATGAAAATTAAGGCTTTTTTGACAGTTTGCAATTGACATGCGAATGCAAAAGCTGTTTAAAAATAGTAGAATTGGACCTCTGATGTAAAAATAGTATGAAACAAAGTCGATGTCTATCCTGTCAGTTTTTCCACTCATTTATTTTAAACCACGCCACAGATTTTGATACGGTTTTCACTAACAAACAGAGCACTTTATGAGGAAGGTTTATACATCTAATACTAGCTGGTACCCGCAGCTTCGTCCGCTTGAAAAATTGTATACTAAAACCTTTCTCAAGAACCACTCTACCCATTGGTAACAACAGCATGAAACCCGGTGCAGTAGTTTTTAAGTTAATCGCGAACAGACAGACATACAGACGCGGCGGAGGACTTTGTTTTATAATAAGCAGTGATATAAAATCGCGTGTCACGGTGTTTGTTATCGACCTCCCCTGTAACGGCTTGACCAATTGTAATCAATTATTTTGAGTATATTTGGTAGGTCTGAGAATAGGTTGTAGGGTAGCAATTTTTTTTTGAAAAACGACATTTGCTGAATTTGGGGAACAGAACATTGGGATCGGCTTCCAGTCAAAGCGGATTCAGCTGAATACCAGTATTTTACGTGGAGCGGCTGCCTACCAGACCTCCACAACCCATTAACTGGGTAACACGGTACTCCTTGGCAAGACGTGTCAGATTTTCTGGCTTCTAACCATCCGTAACGACTGCCAAAGTTCTCCAAATGACAGCCGGGACCAACAGCTAAACGAGCTTTCTGAGGCACGGAGGAAACTCGGTATGTTAAGATGGTTACCCATCCACACATCAACCTCGGCAAGCGTTGCTTTACCTTGAAAATCGACCTGTGCGGATGTTATTATTTAGCCACGAGCTCCTCCTGCTGAATCACCTAGTAAAAGTATAAATTATTGTAATCGTGCAAAAACGAGTGGATAAAGTCCGGCCGCGAAGCAGAAAGAATTTCGTCCGTTGACCTGTTATTACCTGTCTCTGTCACTCCCGCGTAAATAGAATGAGTCTTGCTCGCACAGATGCAATGGCCGCCGTCCTCAGGGATTGTAAACCTTTGCCTGAGAGTGTAAGGTTTCTTCTTGTTGGCATGTGTATGTCACGTAAAAAAAGAAGGAATCGAAATTAGTTAGACTAGATGATAATGTAGATAAAACAGTTGATTCTTTTGTAATAAATGTGATAGGCGAGACGTTTTTGGAAAGCAGTAACTCCGATACAGAGGAATCGGATTCTGATTTTTGTATTTTTCTTTTTTTTTTGCCTTATTATTAATTGTAACTCGATTCATCGACATCATATGATAATAATATTTGTTTTTATTTTCTAAGTTGGTAGGTACTTTCTCCTTCAAATATTTCATGTAAACCGCACTTAATACAAAAATGTTTGTGACCACTGTCAGTAGGTAAAAAGGTCATTGTACGAAATTCTTCCTGCTCCGCGACTGGACTTTAGCTAGTTGTTCATAAATATCTAAATTGCTTGTCCATAATTATGTTATGTATTGAGGCAACGTTGGAAGGCCTCTCACAGGGTGGACCGATGACCTGGTGAAGGTCGCGGGTAGCCGATGGATGCGAAACGCACAGGACCGGTCGTTGTGGCGACGCTTGGGGGAGGCCTATGTCCAGCAGTAGACTTCTTTCGGCTACAAGGCCTATGGGGTACTTTTAAGTCCTGGAAAACGCAAGGGTTCTACAGGCTATGGCAGCGAATGCGCGGAAAAATGCTAGTAGATTATACTCTAGATTCAGATACACCGCGTGTATCTGACATCGACGCACAAACGATTTCCATGGGTCTAGGGTATGATTTTGGACATCCTAGACTTAGAATTATTCGTCGGCTTTTTTCTCATTTTTTTCAAGGGTTTTTTTACTTTAGACTGCTCATAATCGTTATTGTGACCTAACCCAATGAGATTTTTAATGAAAAAATAATTAATTAACTACTAATTCACTAAAAAGAGCAATCTGAATAAAACTACAAATAGATATCAGTTCAGCTGAGCTGATACCTACTTGTGGTACTCTTGAAAAAAATGAGTAAAGAACCGACGAAAAATTCCAACACTCCCCAGTGTTGGAGTCCAGAATCATGCCCTGGACCCATGGAAATCGTTTGTGCGTCGATGTCAGATACACGCGGTATAGGGCGTTCGCTGTTCTAAATTAGGTCTTGGCTATTCAATGCTGAATCCGTTCAGAATCCGAGGTGCTTTAATCCGATTTCATTGAAGAAGTCAGAAGCCGTTTGAATCTACAGTGTGAATAGTACTTTTGATTTTTGTACGAGGTTTTCAATGTTCGCGTTCACTCAACCAAAGGTGCTTTTTATTCTTATAGCTTTAACTATGTAGGTATGGGGAAAGAGGTTGATATGATCGGAATTATTTATACGAGTAGCGTCTAGAAGATTATCTCCGAAAGCATTCTTAGTAGGTTTAGTTTGTTATTGTCAAAACAAGATAAGATTTAATCTCATTTTTAGATATTTGTGACTAATACTTCGATATCATCATTACTATGTATAAAATTCTTTCGTTACGAACTGAGTCTGAAATGAAGCATTTTATTATTCTTCAGTTCAAGTCTCTATAATCTGATATTTTATGGTACAGTTAACCTTTAATAAGCAACTTATACGGTTTCTAACCGTATAATAAGTTTTGAAGATAAACATGTTATGAAAAACTAATCAAAAAGATCTCTTTGATAAAGGTACGGATTTAACACTAAAACTGAAATAACAATAAGAAGAAATGGAATACTAAAAGCTCGCAGAACCACACATACCCGCACTAAACAAGATAAAAACGTCAAAACACGTATAGGGAGGCGTCTGAAACATCCATTGTGCAATGTTACATTTTGCTATCAGATAAATAAAATGTGATCTTATAGCTAGTGCAATAAGATAGAAAATTGAAGTCAGGATGCAATGGTATCCATGTGGATAAAACTTTAATATGACAGGAACAACGGAGCAGCTGGTCTGAAGTGAGGTAACACTCATTATATCATTCTGAATAAAGTTGTCACTTTTTGGACACGAGAATGTGTTAAAATAATCTGTCTAATAAAATGGGGTCATGGAAATGTATGAAAGAGAACGTGCCGTCCGTTAAATTAAAGAGGATTTGGAGTAAATTAAAGGTGTTAGATTTTCGTACAAAGTGGTCGAAGGCAAGGGTTTGGATTTCGTAATGGAAATGTGAATTTTAATATAGAGGCTTTATTTCGTATTGCTTATCCGGAGGTTCAGTTTGCTTGTGTCCGCATATTACCCTTTATGTACATTTTAAAATTACCATAAGTAATGATAATGGTATTACATTTTGTAAAATCTCGGTCCTAAAACGTTTGCTTTGGTTATATGGGTTTGGTAATAATTTTTGTTGGCTGACCATTTTCTCTTGTTTGAATAATAATATAAGCGACAGAACAAAGTCTCGGCTCGAACTTATTTACTATGAAATCCAAATTTTATATTATTTCTAGGAGTTCATTTTCCAGTTTTTTTTTTTTCTGACTGCTGCAAGGTTCAATTTGCTGTGGTGAGCAAAAACTGTTTTCGTTAGTAACATATTCCAACATTTTTCAATTCGAAAATAACACAGATTTGATTAACTTTGATGTAAAAACGGATAAAGAAACATACGTTTCATTTGGTTTTTATCCAATGGTCAGTTACAACGAAAATCAAATTTAGCTAATGCAAAAAATACCTTTGCAATATAGATATCGAAAAAAGATTTTCATTTTGTTTCTTTTTGATCTTTAATTATATAAAGTAGCTTCGTAAAAATATCACAATATTGTTCATTTTTGTTGTATTTTATTTTCATACAGTACCTTTAAAACCGAATCTTTATGTTATACCCCGACTGTACCCTAATCACATAAATTGAACAAGATTATTGGTAATACAGATTTTTTGGTACTACTCAAGGAGCATACACTTACACAAATTACTTACATACAGAAAAAATTTAATATGAAAAAATGATCAACGAAATCTTGAGAGTAAATTCTTTACTTTGAACATCTAACGTGAGTGGAATTACGAATTCTTGTACATAGATTTTTCATTTAATAAATACATAGGTTGGTTGCTAATGAAAGTGAACGTATCTGGAAAGTAAGAGCTAGTGTAGATTTTGAGGGTATATTTTAGGGTTGAAGAAGCCCGAAGAGTAACCAACCCTATTGGATAAGATAAGATTTTTAGATAGATAAGATAAGATTTATTATGTCTCCCACAATTATACAACCTACAATATTTAGGATTACGAAATATATTCAAGGTACAAAAGTTTGTGGGAGCCAGGAACCCAAACTAGGATACCCTGTGCTATGGACTCGGGGCCCCCCTGGCCGAGATTGGGATTTGATATTACTAAACCATCGCTCTCCGTCCGTCCGCCCGTCCGTCTGTCTGTCTGTCAGCGGTCTCAAATCAAATGGTCTGTATCTCAAATACAGTAATAGGTAGACAGTTCAAAATTTAAGCAGAGTGTGAAGACATTTATTTGGTCGCTATTATAACAAAGAATGACAATAAAATTAAAATAGGACTCCAAGTTAAGTGTTTTTTTTTTTCGGAACCCTTCGATATTCCGACTTGCCCTTAGCCGATTTTTTTTTCTTACCGTTCATAGTGGGCAAGTTATCTTCTGCCCGCGGCATCGCCCCCATGAAGGAAATGTAATGTGCATAGGACTAATCCAGATATTCCGTACAGCCGTTGAGGCGTCATGGATTATCAAACATCATTCTCCTTTTATTTTATGTACTTTCTAGTACCTAGATATCAGTGTCAAGACCATAACATACAATGTATGTATGTTTTACCAATGTTGGTATACAATAAACTGTAAGCTCTCACATTTATGATATTAGCGGCATAATAGGGTGACAGAGGAAATAAATGAAAAGACAGGAACATAATAACGCTGCCCGCCACATTCACAATGCAGTCACCATAAGTTAAAAAGGTGTTTCCATTACAGCCATGACGCGGCGCCACCGTCGCATAGTCCTCGTTCCGCACATTGTCATTATTTAGTCGCAGTAGTATTGAATCCGAATGACATCCATTATGTGCTTTGCGATGGCTAACTATAAAGAACTGTGCTTACCAGGATCAAATAGAATACGCTGCCTTTACTCTAGATTCGATGGCTCTTATGACAACCAGTCTGTAGCTTTTTTCTAACAATATTTGGGGCGTGTTTTTATCTAACCGGATCCAGCTGAGTAGGCATAAGTATTTTACATGGAATGACCATTTATATAACCTCCACAATGCTGTAGCTGTGCAGCACCTTGGCAGACCGGTGTTTGATTTTCTGGTCTTCTAACTACCGTAGTGCTTGTAAGAGAACTCAAATGACAGCCGGGACCAACAGTTTAAAATGCTTTGCGAGGCGCAGAAGAATCTGGGTATATAATGGGTGGATCACGTACGAATAAATGAACGTACACTAACCGACCTCGGCAAGCTATGCTAAATCAAGAAGATCTACTAATGCAACTGCTATTATTCAGCAACGTGCTAAAAAGAAGATTAATGTCGTGAAATTACAAACTATAACAGTAAAATTGATAGGTCTGCACGAATATTTTGACGTATGGTAACGTTAACGTAAGTGAATTTTGAATGTGAAAAACTACAACCCTATATAATTTGAGTTTAATTCTAAGGGACAGACACAATGTATATAATTTAAAAATACGAATATGGTATCTAATTCAAATAAATATTATGTGCGAAACGAATATTGTAGCTATGGTTAAATTTTACGTAACGTTACTTAACGTCAAAAATATTCGTGCTAGGCTCTCTGTTTTGTGGGATTGTTTCGAAAGAATCTTTCCAATCCTGGAACACAAAAGGCATTAGGAAAAACAGGAATGTGTTTAATTTAGTCAGTAAAATTCTGACACTCCTTTTCGCTACGCCCAGAGCGCTTGGAGTCATTTTTTTTCAAAAAAAACAAAAGCAGTGGTCTGTAAATGTCTGCTGTAACAGAATAAATGCCCTCTACTTCATTGCCAACAATAATAGAGCTTTCTAGGCATGTCGACATGTTGCGTGCTTCTTTTAATAGCCTAGATATGCAGTTTTATGACAAAAATGTTAGGGCATAAACGGTTTTAATGTGCGAATGAGAACGTAAATAAGACCTTTGTTTAGTTATGGAATGAAATAATTTTCGATGTGGTGGATAATTGTGTGGAAAGTTAGTAAAAGGGCTGTTAAAAATCATTGCGGTCATTAACCCCGATACCCAGAGTAAATTGTTTAAATATGTCACTGCCTCATATTGCAGAGTGGATACTGTTAAAGACTCTGTTTGACTTGATAGATAAAAATATATAGTACATAGATATACGATAGAGATATCATAACTGCGGGTACCTACTATACGAGAAGCATTAGACGGAGCAAGTGAACTATAGAATTTACCATTCACTGGAAGTGCTATATCGGATAGGTGGCGAGTGTATTGCCATCAACCATTTACATATCCAGACTTCGGTATTACCAAAAATTCCATATGTTATAGTTAAAGGTCGATATGCAGTCTTCCTGGTATGACTAGTTTATCCTAGGTTTGAGCAAAGCTTTTGGGCAAACCCCGACAGAAATTCCATTTTCGGTCTTTGACTGAAGTATTTTAGTCAAACCTAAAAGTTACTTTTGGGTCGTGACGTCAAAGGAAAAATAGTCTTTTTCGGGCTATGCCTAGTCGATCCTGGAATTGACTGACAGAAACGTCGATCAGAGGCCTTAGTGTGAGTTTTTTCGACTCACGTTCGAACGCGTTCGATTGCGAGCGCGTTAGAATTTAGTATGGGAATTTAGTTATAGTGCCACCTGGTGGTCACTCGTAGAACCTAATTTCCCATACTAAATTCTAACGCGCTCGCAATCAAACGCGTTCGAACATGAGTCTAAAAAACTCACACTAAGGCCCCTGTACTGTACTTGTAACATGTTTAACTACTTCACTGTCCCATGAGTCACATGTGATATTCGCTGATTGTTTAACTGTTGTGTCTGCTTTGCGGACAATGAAATTGTTAAGTTAGTCCTGAGGATTGACTAGTCAAACCTAGGAACACCGGAGCTTCGGTTCGACTATAGAATATACACCTTAAAAAACTTTGCCAGACTCTGGTATCAAATCTAAAACGTCATGCTCAGCAGTAGGATCAAAAATCTTCTCATTAGAACCAAACAGATTTTTTTTAACACTTTAATCCAATTTGGGTCGATCCCAAGGAGCGCTATCTTGATTCCCTTGAGAAAAAAGGACGGTAATATAGCCGCATCTCCCTCCCACACCGGAATTCTGATGGCTTTTAGACGTATGTGTAATACCGCCTAGTGTTTGTGATTCCAAAACAATCCATCGAAATTTACCTGAATCTATGGAAAGACACGTAGCATGTCAGTACTCCGTCGTGTATGCAAATGGTGGTAAGTGATGCAATAGGATGTCCATTTGGTCAGGTGATACGCAGTGCTGTATTTCATGGCGACGTGGCTTTGGCATCAGGAATTGTTTTTGGTGCATTTATGCAGCATTCGATTATTTGGGTTTGAACGGCTTATGTTAACAGTATCTAAATATTTTATCAATAAACATAAAAGTTTTCCATTGCTGAGTGGAGTGACAGACAACGCACGGCTGTAACGGCTGGTCGTAGAACACACATTTTGAATTGGTATTTAAGTTTTTATGCATACTATTAACTAACCATTTAACTTAACCATTTTTTTTTTCTTGTGCGTACAGCACAGGTCACAAAACTCTTTTGAGTTGTGTATGCCAGTGCCACTTTGAATCGGTCGCGTTCTCATCGCTTGCACCTGCGCAACACCACATTTAAAATGTATATTTGTCTTTCTTTTTTATTATTTCTGTTTTTGTTTTTATTTTGGTTGTGTTGCCTCATAATGTACAGCTTTTATGCTGCCCCAGCAGACGTCTTTCTGTCAGCGACGGTCGTCGCTGAAAACCAGCACTGGGGCTCTGTTTCGCACACGAGTCCCAGCAATTGTGCAGGGACTCGTGTGCGAAACAGAGCCCGCGAACACAGCTGAGCGATGACCGTTTTACGTAAAGGTGACGCATATTGTCCCAGTTTTTTTGTTATTTTTAGTGTAGTAAGTGTTTGATACCTATGCGTCATGCTTGGCGTAAATAAACTATTTTTCTTTCTTATTTAATTTTGAATTTTTCAATTTCGTTCACTGTAGTAACACAATTCCGAGGTGAAATCCTCCAGGCGAAATTCTATATAAATAGAATTCAGTTTTTTCCATTGTATATAGAAAAAATGTTAGTAGATCGATGAAGATGTGATTGGTGAAGGCCGATGGATGCAAGGCGCACAGGGCTGGTTGATGTGGTGACACTTGATTGAGGCATATCCAGCAGTGGATGTTTTTTGGCTAAAACATGATGATTAGACAAAGTAGTGTAATAACCGGCACGAGTCGTGAGTACACTCTCCATTGGTTAGTTTGGCGACGACGGCTCTGACGTATTGTTATTGGGTATTGGTTCGTCAGTCGAAGTTCATCGACTATCAGGCTTGGTAATATCATCCTGCTGCATCAATTTCTACTCACAGCTCTTACCGGTTACATTATCGAAGAATTGTTATACAATATTAGTACCTTCGAAAAGTTTTGTCTGAAATCAGTTTTTAAATTAATGTTACTATGACTTCTTTGCTGTAAGAAAATTAAAATGCTTCAGCAGTTTAGAGTAACAAAATCTATGTAGGTATATATAAAAGAAAGTCGAGTTAGTTACACTATTTATAACTCAAGAAGGGCTGAACCAATTTAGCTGAAAATTGGTAGGGAGGTAGCTTAGAACCTGGAGACGGACATAGGATAGTCATTCATCATCATTTTAATCTCGAAAATCCCATGGTAACGGGAACTATGCGGGTTAAACGGGAGTGAAGCTGCGGGGGACAGCTAGTCTTCTATATATAAAAGAAATTCGTGTTAGTTACACTATTTATAACTCAAGAACGGCTGAACCGATTTGGCTGAAAATTTGTGGGGAGGTAGCTTAGGTAGAAGCAGGAGACGGACATAGTTTTTACTCCGGAAATCCCACGGAAACGGAAACTATGTGGGTAAAAAAGGGAGCGAAGCCGCGGGGGACAGCTAGTAAAATAATAAATATAGCAAAGTTCATGAACGCCATCACCCACACACTAATAAAGTTAATAGACGTAAAAGCTATCTGTAAAAATCTTAAGATTTTCAGCAATAACTCTATGGACATAAACGTTAGTGTCATAGCTGTATACAAATGTAAGACTATTCCATGCATACTAATTTTATTGGTTGAAATTTACGATTCGACGCGGCATAGGTAAGACAATAATAATAATTCATATTTCTCGTAATGTCTGCCAGTCGTAAAATGTATACTCTCTGTTTTATACAAGTTATGTCATCATTTTAATGGTCCGTGTAAAATGTATTATTCAAGGGTAGCCATTTGTTTTATTTTATGTTTTTTTTTTCCGTGTTCTTTCTTGAACCTTGGTTTTCCAGATGACAAATCAAAGTCAAGTACTTTGATTTGTCATCTAGAAAACCGAGCAAGTTTGAGTCGGACTCTCATAAGAAGGGTTCCGTACCTACCATAAACCGGAAAATACACGTTTTTCGCATAGGAGAACCTATATTTTTTTATTATGGCAGCAATAGAAAAGGTTGACTGGTAGAAAATGCCTAAGGCATTAAGTCCGCCTCTGTACATGTGTGCGTAAAGTAATAATAGATAAATAAATAAATAAATAAAAATAAATAAATAAATAAATAAATAAGTAAATAAATAAGTAAATAAATAAATAAATAAATAAATAGAAATACACACTCAGTGAAAATTTCAACGGTTTACCTATTACAGATCTTGAGATAGAGCCCACTGACAGACAGTCGGACGGATGGACAAATAGTGGAGGCAGTACGGGACCCTTAAAATCAAAGCAAGATAAACAACAAAAATAGACGGAAGGTGGCTAGACCAGGAGGTCTACTCTAATTCAACGAAAAACGAAGTTTCGATTTAATTTTCGCATGTTTCCTACCACGGTTCTATTCGTTCCGAAGTTCAATACGAACGAAGATTATTTGACATTTAGTTTTTCTAAACCTACTCTAATTCATTTACGTTACGAACGAACATTTGAGTTTGACAGATGATTGTTCGGAATTTTAACCTCAAATTGACGAAACCAAAAGTGTTACAAATACAAATAAAAAATTTTTATTTGTTGAACATAGGTAGGTAGATTAAGTACAGATGTTATTAAAATTTATGAACGCTATGTCTAGCCGTCATTGGCGTACAAATATTATTAAGAACAATTAATCAATTAATACGAACAATTTATCAATATTATAAATGTCAAGAGCAAAAAATAAATAAAAAATACATTCCAATTAAGACAAAAATAATATAAATATTGTTAACAATCAGGAACAAAAAGGTACTTAGTCATAGTGTGTCAGTGAGGTATTCGTTCACCGTATAATACGCTTTGTCAATTAATATTTTCAAGAAAGCCTTCTTAAAGTCGTGTATGTTTTCTATTTCCGCAATTTGTCTAGGGATCTTATTATAAATCCTAGGTGCCATTCCTAAAAAACTTTTCCTGAAAAGAGCAGTGGCATGTGGCTTAGCGCATATCTCTCTGTTGCGTCGTTTAGATCTCAATGTTTCAAATAAATGGAAGTTGGATTTGACAAATATTACTGTCTCAAAAATGTACATACATGGCAATGTTAGGAGTTTAAATTTTTTGAAATAAGGCATACAACTTTCAGTTGGTTTCAGCTTAAAGACAGCACGCAAACATCTTTTTTGGGTTTTAAAAGCAATTTCTTTGTCAGTGGAATTTCCCCAATATATTATTCCATAACGCAATGTAGATGTTACATAGGCCTTGTAAGAAATAAGAACAACGGTCTCATGTACTATCTTTGCTAGGTTATAAAGTGCATATGAGTACTGATTCAGTTTCTTACAGACAGTTTCCACATGACATATTTCCAGTTTAAGTGTACGTCCAAGTGTAGTCCTAAAAACCTAGCACAGCTTGTTTCAGCAACTGTTTGATCTGCATAAGTTATATTTAAGTTATGTTTTTTTGTCCTTTGATAAAATGTCATAAGCTTCGTCTTATCTATGTTAATTTTTAATTTATTTCTAAGTAGCCAATTTATAATGCAACTGAAGGACCTGTTTATATCATCTTCGTAAGTTTCTAAATTTTTACATGGAACAATAAGTGTACTGTCATCGGCAAATAAAACAGTTTGATGCTCAGTGCATTTTGGCAAATCGTTAATATATATGAGAAACAACAGAGGCCCAAGAACACTTCCTTGGGGTACACCACATGTTGTTTCTCTAATTGATGACATATAAGTAACTTCGGTCTTGGATTTAGAACAAACTTTACTTAAAACCGTGGCTTGCTTCCGCCTCGTGAGATATGATTTGACTAGATTTAATATGTTTCCTCTGACACCGTATCGTTCTAACTTACCCAGTAATATTTCGTGATTTACGTGATCGAATGCTTTAGACATGTCCATAAATACCGCTACAATTGGATTTTTTTTATCAACATTACTAACTATTTCTGCGAATAATTCATAGACAGCTTTATTTATGTTTCTGTTTTTCCGAAAACCATATTGTTCTTTTGCAAGTATACTGTTTTGTTCAAAGAACGAGTTCATAGATTTATAAATAACTTTTTCAAAAACTTTTGATAAGACCGGTATTAGAGCTATTGGACGGTAATTTGAAATAGTGGAGTTATCGCCTTTCTTATGCAGTGGTTTGATTATGCTCACTTTTAACAAACTAGGAAAATGGCCACTTTCTATGCATAAATTAAAAATAAAACTCAAAACTGGTGCAATAAGATGCGACACTAATTTTAGAATCTTAGTAGTTATTCCATCATAACCCGCGCTATTTGTGTTCTTTAGTGAATTAATAATATTAAATATATCCATCGCGTCTGTCGGGGTCATAAAAAGAGATTTAGGATAATAATTTACGCCAGATGTAGCGCTACTATTATTATAGGGAATTTGAGGATTAATTGAGTCTATAAAGTAGTTATTAAATGCCGTAGCCATTTCGGTAGGGTCACTGATTAGTTTATCAACATTGAGTAATTTTTTTACGGATTCAGAGGGAAAGTTTGTTTTACACCTGTTTATTATTTTCCACGTAGCTTTAGTTTTGTTCTCTGCACTTTTAATTACATGACTGTTTTGACTTATTTGAGTCAAGTGTATCACTTTTTTTAATCTTTTTGAGTATTGTTTAAGTAACTGTTTATTTTCGAGATTACGTGACCGCCTAATACTGCCATAACATTTCTCGTTTTCGTTTGCTACATCTCCTTATACCTTTAGAAATCCATCTCGAGGTTTTACGAGTAGATATCTTTTTTCTCACAGTCGGGAAACACAAGTCGTAGAAAAGTTTAAATAAGTCATGAAATGAATTGAAAAGGTGTTACCTTTGGTTTTCGTTAGTTATTCGTTTGTGTGGATTTTGTGATAAATTTGCTTGAAATGGCTACGAGACCGCTCTTAATCGAGGCTGCTGTACGTGAAGAACGTTTGGAGCGTAGAAGGAACTGGCGTCGCTTGCGCAATCAACTCAATATTAGAAAAGAGAAATTCCCGACTTACAGTTTGTAGGAAATTAAAGACTCAGTCGGCAATTATTTGAGGAGTTGTGTCAGGAAATAGTGCCTTTATTACCTCCAAAGGCAAGGCGTCATGGAATCGAGCCCACAGTTAAGGTGGTGTATATTTTTTATTATCATTCTCTTCAATAAATAAAGCATTTCACTGTTCACAATCCTCATCTTTTTTCAGATCCCCCAGAAAGAAAGCCATGTTATGTGAGTGTGTCATCTATCTATTATATAAAAATGAATCGCTAAATGTGTTGGTAAGCGCATAACTCAACAACGCCTGGACCAATTTGGCCAATTCTTTTTTTGTTGTATTTTTTATCATCAGGAGAAGGTTTTTATGTAAAAAAAAGTTGCCAGTTGAGGGGAGCAAAGCCGCGGGGGACAGCTAGTAGGCTATAATTATATAAACCAACGAAGTGGGCACAGATCAAATAGGTATTAAATTAATAAGACACAATTAACAAATTAACAAAACACTGGTACCTTTTGCCACTGCTGAATTGTTTTAGTACAACCGCCCATGGAATTGAGCGTATGTGGGCTCCACATACGGGTTCGGTTTACATTTTAAACTGAAAAGATGTTTAAGTAAATGTATATCATGAAGGCGATATTTATAAAGAAAACATAAATTATTAAGTAGGTATAATATGTGTGTTACTTAAGAAGTATTTAAATCCAAAACAAAACTTGTGGAGACCCAAAATGCAGACTGCGACACACAGTATGGCTTGAAAGTTTCTGACGGAATGTGTATCGCGATTGCGAAGTATGTAAAAAAGCACTTGAATATTTTATATTCATTAACAAAATACTTGAGAAGAAAACTATTTAAAGAATTCAAACAAAAAATTTCAAGACATGTTATGATTAAGATTGCGCGAACGCGTGTGAATACACGGATAATTTTGGTAGTCATAAGTTACCACCCATCGTGGGCATGAAATAGTAGTCTTCAATTTAGTTGGTTAACCATAACCGTGTAAGGGTTTTTTATAGTTTATCGGTGAATTTCGTAGGCAATTAAAAAAAAATCTGTGTATTTATCTTTTCTGCATGAATATTACATGAAATATTAATTAAACCACATGTCCACAGTAAAATTTAAAAATAAAGCAAAATAGTTAGTAGATTTTAAGTTAAATTAAAAACCGTAACTTGACATAATAAAAGACCCACACAATATTGCTCATTCCAATCGTTCACGAAAGTTTATGGATCCGAACTTCGTCTGCGTGTCCGAAAACAAAATAGAGTAGCGACAGTTACGAAACTTCGTTTAAATTTCGTTCGTTTGCGAAGTTTCGTTTCAGAGAAAGAGAGTAGACCTCCAGAAGATATCATTGTCATTAATTCAAAAACATCATAATTGACATCATAGACTGTCACAACTGCCTTGTTTTTTTCACTATGATTTCGGTCAGCTTTCAGTTTAACCACGTAACTAATATCTAATCTAAAGTTAGCACGGTCCAGCTATAAAAAAAAGCGAAATTGACAAATCATTCAAATGTAAATAGCCCAAACAGTCCTCAAACAAACAAACACTTGCAGTCCCACCGCGCATTCCATTACATAACCAAAACTACCTCCAATAAACATTACCAAAGGGTTGTCCGAATTTTTATTATCCTTATAGACAAACCCAAGCATCAACTGCGGGCCATACCCGTAACCATAAGCCATCGGCGTTATCGCTCGCGTGTTTCGCTTTACGTTTTGGCGGCACAACCCTGAAATAAAACCCTACTAAAGGTACTCCACTTTCATAGATTTCATTATACAGGCACTGAGGCAGTAGAGCATGGTCTACAACTTGTTTTCTTTGTACACCTATTACGTGTTTTGATGCAGGGCTATTTGCTGCAAAGGCTTGAAGCTAAATCGTTTACATGGCCGCTTGCTCGGATGCATGTTCGTGACTTGGAACGTTTTTAAAGGACTAGGATTCGGTGGATGTGTTATACAATGAATATGTAATGTGGGTAGATTGAAAGACAGTGGAGTTCGGAATAATGGCGCAGTTTTATATTCAGGAGGGTTTTCGGTTATAGAAAGAGGAGAATAATAAATAGAGGCAACTGTAGGTGGGCATGACTTGGGAGTCAATAGATATAATATTTGTTACTAAACACAAAGTATTTTTCGATCCAATTAGTAAAAATATATGCACTTCATATTCTACGAAGTCATTGCCCTTCTTTTGTTAGTATCCCAATTGATTTTGAGTCTGTGGCACATGCATTTATTTTTTTGGCCACACTTTCTGTTAGTCGTCGTCTTAGCATCACCTCATTCCAAGCAAAGACTACTATAGTATACTGGCTCATTCCAACCATATTCTAGCTATTCCATAAAAAATCTAACCCTATGTTACTTATATTTAAATTCTCTATGGAAAATGTGAAATCAAAATCTGCTAATACAAAGTGAGTGTTTATAATGTGCACATACAATTTTTAATAAACATGCATTTTTTACTATTGGGTAGCTAATAATGATGAAAAAAAGGTAAGTAATCTAGGCGTCTACTTGAGAAATTTTACGATTAAGTACGATAAAATTGATTAAAAGAAAACAGATTTCTAAAAACATGTTCACATTTATTGAGGGTAGTTTTTTTACTATACTTTTACTTTATAAGGATGGCTATATTTACTTCCGATCATTTATCAGTTGGTTTTATTGCAATAGATAATTTAGTTACACAAGTAACACAGTTCCTTTTGCACTAGAGTCACAGTTGTGAACAAACTTTTTCAAAAATGATAAAAAAAATAGATTATTTTAATACTTTTTCCGCAGATAACATGAGGTATAGTTTTTCTCATTCTCGTGTTCATGTGCACTTTATATAGACTCACACTGTATAGTTTTGAAACAAAGCAAATAGGTAGATTTTTTTATAAATACAACTTCTTTTACTCACATTTTTTTATTCCACCCCTGCTTTTATAAAACATCGACATTAATATTCAAAGCTTTCCTTGAAGCATCACAATCAACAAGACATAATAAGAGAAGTTCCTTCCATAAATGTTTTGAATTGCCAAAAGTTCCTAGAACACGATACCAATTCGTATACCGACACAATAATAACATTTGTAGTCTGCAACAGTTATTGATATAGGATTACAATGATATGTCTCTCTGACTACATACTTGTATCACCTTTTGTCCATGGAACTAATATAATAATATAATATAATATAATGTAATATGCTTGGACATTTCACACAATGCCATATAGTCCCAAGCTAAGCAACCTAATGCTTGTGTTATGGTAACGAGATGGCTGATAAACTACTTATATACATTTTTTTTCGTAAATACATACATATTATAGATAGAAAAACACCCAGACTCGGAACAAATACATGTAGGTCGTACAAATATTTGTTCCGTGCGGGAATCGAACCCGCAACATGCTGCGCAGCAGTCAATCGCTCAACCACTGCGCCAACCGTGTCGTCTGATTCTTCGAACTTCCCCTATGTTCTGACTGATTGGAAATAAAAGTTCTTTGATAGGAATTCTGAAGAACACTACAATGGTCTTATTCATTCATACTTCATCGGCTTTTTATTGAAGGCTACAAAGTCTTCACTTTTTATAAACATGGAATGAATACACCTAAAGAAATTAACGCCCACGGTAGCCATTACCATTGAAAGGCCTTCTAGGAAAGGCGATATGACCAGAGGGCCAATGCTACTGATTTCATCAAATTCATTCAAGATAAAACTCATTTTTAAAACATACAATTAGTAGAATCGAACTCTTACCACACGGCTAACTGAAGATTGGTTGGTCGGTACGCATATATTAGACCTTCTAGTTTCATATTATTAGCAATTAAAATTATTATTAGCATTTCATAAATTAAAATAAATTAAAATATAAACTTAAAATAAGTGAATGTAATTATATCCCTTTCTAATATTTACCTACTCCTTTTTATATGGGTATTTTCTTATTTATATTATATTCAACAGAGTGCGTTCTCAATATCGGACTTTACGATACCTACTGTGCTTTTTCCCAATGTTTGGTCGGTCATGTTATCACTTAAATATTTGTCTAAGATTTGTAAACAATGTGTCAATCAATCCCGCATTACTTTGCACTGTATTGATTTCTTTCTTTTTCCTTTTAGCCACTTTCTAGTTAACCTAACTTTGTAAATGCCGTGAAACTCTGTTATTGGCTTAAGAGATAATTTGTCATCATCTCGCTGTCAATGTTCAGTGTATGCAGACTTTAAGATGCTAGTTACCATAGATTATACACTATCTAGTTACTTTGTCGCAACTGCATTGTGCTGTTCATTGATAGTGGGGTGAAATTTCATTTAAAATGTCATATTAGTAATAAGCTGTTGAGTTTCCAATAAATAAATAAATAATAAATAAATAAATAAATAAAAGAGTTTCAATTAACAATTATTTCACAAATTTATAATAGTCTCGTCTTTGATTACTACCAATAAAGGATGTTTTCTAATAAATAACCTATTCAAACTTGACTTCAACTCAAGTTTGAATAGGTTATTTATTGGAAATCAACAAATTATTTTAATTACTTGAAAGTTTTTTCTCAACTGTTTGTATTTTTCTCAACTGTTTATAAGCAAGCTGAAGTAGCAGTGGGACGGCCATATTTGCCGCCGTAGAACAGTTGTGGTAGACGAGTTTTTGAGTGCAAACCACGAATCGGCAAACGTGAGGTAAGGCCCTCAGCCTAGGTGGAGCGAAGATCTTCGCAGGGTGGCTAGTAGCAGCTGGATAAGAGTTGCCGTAAATCAAGTTAAGAGTGTGTATTCCGTCCACTAGCGCCGCCAATCGTTTTTTATTAATTGTGGTAAATTTAAGACACGTAGATAAATAATCGCTCTGTAGTGCACTGAAGAAATGTATCTATTATTTTTTGACAGCTATTTTTAATACATTACTCATGGCTAAATAGCCAAAACGGCAATTATTGCTAAAAGTGGTCACTTTTAGCAAAAATATCGACTTTGGCAACTATTTTTGTTCTAAAGTACAAAACATAACTCTCAAAACATAATAAATACATTTCTTCAGTGCACTACAAAGCGGTTTTTTATCTACGTGTCTTAAATTTACCACAAATAATAAAAAAACTATTGGCGGCGCTAGTGGACGGAATACACGCTCTTAAATGGCGTGTACTGGAAGAGGCTTTTGTTCAGCAATGGACTGCAATACGCTGATGATGATGATGAAAAATATATAGTACGTTTTTCCGAATTTTCTGGTCTATGCCGCAATACACTGAACCCCTTATAGAAACTGAACAATATTACTATCCGCCCCATAATAGTAACCTCACACAATAACCAACAGAGCTTCTACGTTACGTGCATAACATTTATCCAAGCCTTTAATAGCCAAGGAAATTGATTGTAAATAACTTCAGTCTGGCTTGAAGGCAAGTAGATTATCTAAAATTGCTTGTTGGGTAGGGACCGCGATAAAGTAGCCCCCTGTACGTGCCTATTTTTAAAGGGGTGAGAGGAATAGCCAAGTTTGACGTTTAAGTGATTTGAATGGGAAAGGGTACTTCGAGGCTCAGTGAAAAAATATGAAATAGGTATTACAAGTGCTTTTGGTTGCTTTTATTAAAATTGCTGAGTCTTTTTTAGCGATCAGAGTAGGGCTTTTATAAGGACGTGAAAGAGACTGAAGAATTTGGAGAGAGTTTTTTAAATATTAGAAGGCTCACGTGAGCCGTCACTTGCTTACTGGTTAGAGTTTCTAAGCCGCTTCAAGGACCTTTGACATGGTTTATTTGACGACCGCCATTTGGCGGGCGGTCCACCGGCTTATATGGGCCTTCCGAAGCACGGAATCATCTTTTTATCAGATAATCAGGTGATTCAACCCTGCAATGTCCTAGCCAAACTCGAAACAACTTTACAAAGTATGCTTCCCGTGGGAATCGAACCCACGTCCACGAGTCATAAGGCAAATGCCTAAACGACTCGATCACGCAGTTCCTATCCATTTTCCCTCCAAAAAAAATCTAAGATTGACAAGTTGAATTCATTTAACCTCACGAATTTTACGTGGCGCCATTCTAAACTATAATTCAAAATGCACATCGAAATCCACCATTTTCATAGACCGAAATCCGTTCCACATTATTAAGTAAAATGAAATACTTACAACACGAAATTAATTGTGTACGGTACTATGAACATCTTAATGAGTTAATATTAATAATTTATGGATACGCTAATCTTCTAAGCCTTGTTCAACCTAATAATCCGCTAAAATAATGTTCTTCTATTTACTCATAGGGGAAATGTCGAATAAAGGCGCAAACCCACAGCGGCGCACGGAGAAGCTATGCACGAGTATTTAGCTTCGCTTTACAAGATAATAATATATATTATGTGATTGTGTCCACTGCAACCCACGATTACAATTCGCATCAATGATGTCGTTGTTACATGCGTGGTTTGCTCGGATATGACGCTCACGAAGCTCAACACTGTTAACGCCAAAACGAAAATATATTAACCCACGACCATGTACAACTGTATCGCAGCATAGTTTTGAGATACGCCTTGTGGAACGAAGGCGTGTGTAGCCTTTTGAACGAAGGTGTGTGTATTGTGTACTGCAGTGAAAACGTAGATCCACTTGTCAAACAAATGAATACATGCAGTTAAAATGCGCTGTGTGTCCGTGCAAAGCATGCGCCGCTGTGAGTCTGCGTGGTTATGTTGACATAGATTAAGCAATGCTTTTTGGTTCCATGTTAATACGGATTTACACATGTATCTTTGTGTCTTGATTTTGTCATGGCTGTCAGTCAATAACCATTTTTTTGGATTTTCGTAATAAAAATTTTCTCAATGTACCTATTCTATACACGAGGTATATTTTTTAAACCTGTCAACGCCCGTAAGACCTTATTGGGCCAAAGTTGTATTTTATTACTATTGTTCTTTTTTTTTACTATTGATAGGCATACGTTTGACTGCTATCTCACCTGATGTTAAGTGATGATGCGGTCTAAGGTGGAGCACGCTTGCCTAGAAGTAACCTATTCACTCTTGACTTAAAGACTCCCAGGTTTTAGCTATCAGGAAACACAGACTATATATTATTTATTGATAGGCTCGAGTTTGACCACTCCAACATACAATCTCACCTGATGGAAAGCGATGATGTACTTGAAAATAAAGTACGCTTGAGTTAATAGGTTACTTCCTAAAAAAATAACTCTTGATATTAATATTGTGAGCTATAGACATTTTATCATGGCTAGTTTCATATTTCTGTTCCTCCACAATAATTCATGGTAATTGTTCTGCAAAATAACTGATTTTTTTGCACAGTAAATCATGAAGTTCCGTAGGTCACATTATAAATCATGAAGACGTTACCAACTACCTCCTAAGCCGTAAAGCGTTTTAATTCAAACACTCATCCCAACAAACTGAACTTAGCTACAGGATTAACCTCACTAACTTGAAGACTACAACCACTCCTAAAATACCTTAACTGTATTAAATCCTACACTCAGAAATAAATACTCGAACGTACAGGGTGCTCCAAATAATCCGAATAGCTTCGAGTACCTGAACGAGGTAATATCTTCACAAACCGTTCGACACAGAATAGATAGGTTCAGAAAAACAAGTATTGGAGAACACAGCATTAATAGACTTCCGAAAATATGAACCGATAACCTGGTGAACTGGTAACCTGGTGGTGGTGGTGGTGGTTACGGATGGTCAGAAACCAGTTAATCTGCCACCAGTCTTGCCATGAAGTACCGTGTTACCCAGTTAATGGGTTGTGGAGGTCTGGTAGGCAGCCACTCCGCGTAAAATACTGGTACTCAGCTAAATCCGGTTTGACTGGAAGCCGACCCCAATATAGTTGGGAAAAGGCTAAGCAGATGATGATGAACCTGGTGAGAGCCGCGGGCGTTCACTGGTAGCAAGATAAAAGGCAGGACATATTGCTCACAGAACGGATGGCCGATTAGGTTCTGTTATGGCAACAGCGAATGTACCGAAAGGCGTAAGGTTGGAAAGGCTGGTGCATGGGAATACCGTTACCTTCGAGTAAATCTGCTAAATGCATGAAGCAGATGATCAGTCAATGTGGCGACCCTTATCTGAAGTTAAAGTTAGAGAGCTAAGGTTCTCTGGAATGCATGTCACTGGATAATTATTCAGTGATGCATTCTAATGCTACCCTCTCATTACAAGAAAAACCTATGCAATGTGAATTCAGCTTATACTGGAAAACTCTAATATGTTGTATACGGGCACCTGTTTTTACACGTTATACTACTGTAAACCCAGTCTTCTGTGTCTATCAATTCTGTGCCATCAACGAAACAAGCGGAAGAAAGCCGACGATTGCCGAAAGGATTGGAGTAACGGAATTGTGTCAAACTTTATTGTGGCGCCTACGCTTTTTGTATCTGAGGTATGAGGTACAAATTGCTACCGAGTAATTTGATTCTTCGATTTCATGTGTTTGTGGTAAGATGTGTCTATTCTTATAGTTTCGTAGTTGCAACCCAATTTCTTGGAAATGTCCTTTTTAATAGAACAGCCCTGAAATTTCAAGATTCAAAAGGAGTTACTCCAATTTAATAGAGAGTACCTTGATTTGAACTTCGGAAGCCTTCTACGATAAATTCATCGCTCTTTAAGCCCTTGTAACAGTAGTTACTTGCCCGCACGGTTTTAAAATCAGCTGTATCCGATTAGAATGGAAGCCGACTCCAAATGGTGGGGCAGATTTGATCTACGTGAGCTTTTAGATACTAAACATTAATCTACTAGGGCTACAATCAAACACGATTTTCTACTTCACCAGCTACAAAGTAAAACGTAAAAATACGGGAGCTCTCTAAATGGAACCAAATCAAGTGATCGAACATAGGTCTATGTATGTATATAAATTGTTGAGGTAGGCTCGGTGAGATGCGGCTTTTATTCGTGACAGCACATGCCAGATTGAATTAGACCAGTCCACTGAATGGACCGTTTTATATTTGGAAACTTTTAGTTGGCTACTGTTTTCTTCCTCTTGTTTTAGTTTTGGTGTATTTTTCTCTTCAGCAGGTTTTGCTTTTAGGTACACAGCACTACAGTTTAATTATTCCTCTAGACAACATAATACAACCCTAATTATTGTTTCAAACGCAAATCTGATTTATTTATTTACTATGGCACTCCAACACCAAAGTTACAGAAACATTCTTACATTAAAAATTCCTTAAATTAGTAAGTACTATTGTGACCCTATCATTTATAGGTGTGCACAGCTCTTACATTATGTAATACAATGTTAATTTAAGTAGTTTGTACACAGAGCATTGTAGGATCGAAGTTAGGTTACATTCAATTATATTACATGATTACATTGCCATTTCATTTCTATCTGAACATAACATATGGAAAAAATAGTATTTAAAAGGGTTTTAAACAATATTAAGGTACATTATTAACAAATTAAGTTACAAGATGTGAAATTATATAAGCCAAAACACATAAAACATATTTGCTAAATGCCTGTGGAATTGTTTTGATTGTTTCGAAAGAAGGATTTTTTTTTTATTTTTTTTATTCAAAACGGGGAAACTCTTGGCCCAAATCTCACCTGATGGAAAGTGATGATTAGGCCGAAGATGAAAGCGAGTTTCACCCGGAATCTTCTAACATAGAGGAACTGGCTATCATACCTCTAATTGCCGGAACACAACAATGCTGTTAACATTGTTGTTATGGCGACAGACTTAGACATGATGGTGGTAGCTTGCCAGGCGGACTTAGAAGTCCTACCACCAACCAAACCAAGCAAAAAATTTGCCCCGCTGGGAATCGAACCCGGGACCTCTGGGTCTGAATCGGGTGGTATAACCACTAGACCACGGAGGCGGTTAGTGTCACCTGTTTAGCACCACCCGGGGACCACGTGTAGGGATTCGCTGAAGGGTATTCTCCTACGGACGCGGGTTTTTTCGTTAGAAATGTTTTTACTTGAAAACCGCAGCAAACATTGGGTCTCTGGTCACAGACATTGCGGAGTTCCGTGTTCTATGTTGAGCAAAACAAAACAAAGCCAAGACCAAAACAACAAACTTCGCAACCAAATAGAATCAAATCAAAAGCCGAGTTCGGTCGACGTGTGTAAATCGTTGAGGCTCGCCGGTGAGATGCGGCTATCACGCGTTCCGATACACGCAAATTGGATTACACTGGACCATTGAAAGGACTAAAATGTTGTTCGTAAACAAATTGCTTGCGCCATGTTAATAGAGAAACAGAAAAAAATTGCTGCAGATATTTGCGTTATCGTGAGTGTAGTGGATTTGTTTTTGGTAGAAAGGATTTAATGTACTGGTTCAAAACTGTGTTTTATAAATTCAATATAATGAGAGAATCTATAACAGGATTATCTCAGCAAACAGGTATGATTTGCAACAAAAGAGATCAAGAAGGTTATGTTAGGATCGTGGAAGGCGGCGTTTTGTAGTTTTTGCCTAGTCAAAGTATTCAATTCTTACTCTCGCCACGGATATATGATTAAATTCATAAAAAAGTACATTTATGCAAACACTTAACAAAAAATGTTGAAAATATTTCACGATATCAAATAAACCCCATTTTAAACTTCCTTTAAAAGAATGCATAAAGCAACAAAATTGCAATGCTCTGTAATATCCAAGCTTTATTCAGCAAACATATTAAAAAGCACTAAGTGCGCTTAGAACCACTACATCATATTTCATAAACCATAAACCTTCCTTGGGAATTATGAGAATGCAAAATAAGACAAGGGTCGGATCATGGAGGAGAAATACCTCAGATGCCAACGTCACTGGAGTGATTCAAAATCGGTATGCCTTTGAGTATGCTGCACATTATATTAAGGCCTTATAATGTGGCTATGTTGGCCTGTGACTTGCTTTCAGGAGTTTAAGGTTTTTTAATTAATGTTTTTGTTGGTAAGAACCTGCTGAATAGAAAATTATACGTATGTGTTCTCGGACTCTGGAGAAAGTTAAGCTTGGTACAGACCGGTGATAGGGGGTGTAATGTAACATGTAACAAAGCGTCAATACGAACATGAATACACGAGTAACGAGCTATGCTGAGTTTTTTCCACTTACTGTCAGTTTTTTGGTTAATTCCTTCGATTGTTTTAGTACCTACGCCGCGAAAAGTAGTCACAAGTGCATGTGCCTAAACCGTCGATTCTTGCCTACTTTGTGTTAATTGCTTGAAGGGCACAGAGTGGGCCAAAGGAAAACTTTGTATTTGTATCAAAATTTATTTAGATTAAAAAAAATATATATTTGCCAGATTCATAGATCCCAACACAACCTCGTTGTCAGACATCTTGACTGAGAGTGTTTTGCGAATCTGGAGCATGGTCTAGTAAAGTGTTCGAAATTAGCATGTTACACGGACTGCTCGCTGTAAACACTTTGCTCATTACGGCCTAAAACACCGGTCAGTACCCACCTTAAAATTACAATACAAACAAGAGGCTCTTGACAATGTGCCTTTATATTAGCGTTTTATTTTGAAATTTTTGACGTTTTCCTACACCACAGTAAATTATTAGAACCTCTGAAAAATTTTGACAATCGTTTTTGTTCACGTAAACGTTTCGTTCATAAATTATCTCAATGTTACTTTTTTGGTCGGCGTGGCGCAGCACATTATCGTCTTCCGTTATGTTAACCACCTTTTATGAGTAACTAGGTGAAGCCCGCAGCTTCGCCCGCTTTACAAATTATATACTAAAACCTTTATCGAGAACCACTCTAGTCAAAATCGGTGTAGTAGTTTTTGAGTTTATCGCGAACAGACAGATAGACGCGGCGGAGGACTTTTTTTATAATATGTAGTGATTAAAGAAAAGCAAAAAGTTTATCAGCCTTCTGTTTCTTAGCTGTTACAGTAACATGAGGCAAGTAGGTACTTACACGCGCATAGGAGCTAAAAGTAGGTACCATATTTAAATTTTCCAAAACTGATTTTTATTGAAATTCTAATAATAGGCTTTAATATTCAGTTCCAGGAATCAATTTTACGTAAGTAATGACGAACGTGAAAAGTCATAAGTAGTATTTTATTTATACAAAAATAGCAACACTGGTATCGATAGGTTCTTGTAAGTACTCAACATAGAACATAATATTCTAATAAAATAATATTGGCCAGGATAATTGGGTTCGATCTTAAAATAGTCTGTTTTATTAAGAACCTCGTGTATAAAATATTAAAGATTTCCACACAAATTGCCTATTTTGACCTCACTTCAAAAGCTATCTATAGAAACCCAACTAGGTACCTACCCTGATAGATCTTTTGTGTACCCAGAAGTACCTATATATATATATATGAGCTATAAATAAATATACATAACATCATTATTGTCATGAAGAAAGAACTAAATATGACGATATAGCTCACAACTCCGACGATTATGACCGATTTGAAAAAATCTTGTTTTATCTGAAATGCGTACTTGCAGGTCCCATTTAAATTATATCAATGTCGGTTACGAACTTTGGATATTAAATCAAAATAGCTGGAGTTCGTCCACTTGGATGATGGTTTTATGTCATCCAAGTAATCGAAATTGCGTATTTTGCTTTTCTGCGATTTTGCAGTGGTGTTTTTAGGTGGGTAGTACCACTAAAAAGTGAAAAATAAAAAACTTTTTACAAAAAAATACAACCGACTTCCAAAAGAAAAACACTACAAAGTAAGAAATAACTTTAATTTTGGAACTCGGTGTCAAAATACAAAGAAACTAACAAAAACACCGACTTCCGAAATTAAAGTTATTTTTTACTTTGTAGTGTTTTTTTTTTTTGGAAGTCGGTTGTTTGTAAGGATTTCCATAAATACCTATAAACAAACTCCTAACATAATTTTTATTTGCACACCAGTAAAATGCGGGTAGTTTCACATTCACGCGGAAGTATTGAGGGCATTAGATAATGTCATTAACATCTGGGACGCGGAAGAGAGCGGACGTTGTTACTATAGTTTTGTGTTTGTTTTGCAAAGCTTGTAACACCTGCTGGATGTTACCGTAGTGTTGTGCTTGAGCGTTATTAATTTACAGGTTCTTGCTTTTTCCTTGTGAGAACGTTTGTGCACATACTTGCGGTATTCGTAATTGTTCTTATGGAAATATTCGGTATCGTTTTTATTAATAAAAAACATGAAAGCGAACCGAATATAAGTAAGTGCACATTTTGCATAAACGTCCTAGGATATAACGGATAAAAGTCGAAATTGGTAACATATTATGTAATTTTTAAGAAAGAAGGAAACATGTTTAACCATGGAAAATCATCATTAGTAGCTAAAAAGCTCTTCAAACAAGACCGAATTAAGCTCAACAGAAAAGCACAAGTCGATTAAAAATCGATATAAGTCGAGTTGATACAAGTTGATATGGCACAAATGCTAAGTTTTATTTTTTTTGTTATGTATTAAGTTTACTGCCAAAAGTGATCCCAAACTATTTTCCTTTTTTCGCATCCATTTTCGGGTCACAGAATTTCGTATGTGAACCATAGATTTGGAGCAAATTGGCTTCGACAGGACTGTCATACAGACATACAAATGATCCTACAACGGTTTCATTTATAAACGGACGTCCGGGATTCTGAAAAAAAAAGATTAATTCAAAGCCATAGCAACTTAAATATACCAAAATCGCCACTCGAAAACAATAAACACACAGGTTAATACCAACCTGCGGTGAGTTAATAGTTGATTCTGGTGGCGACTGTACAGAAGATTGAAATGTGTACGTCATGTGGTCCCGTTTGACCCGTTAATGAAATAGGTATGTTACCGCTAACATAATTGAATGCTGTTATAGAAGGATTACGGTTGGGATTATGGTGTAGGCAATATTGACCACCGTTGTTGATTGTACCGTTATAGAACTGAAATACAATATGTTTGGTCTTGCTGCAAACCATGATGCTATGTGGCTTTTAATTTAGTGGCAATCTTTCTTTCTTTCCTTCTTCTTTTTTTGTCTTTCTTTTTCTTTCCCTGCAATTTTCCTTTTCTTTATGATGTAATAGTCTAGCAGACCCCTGCCCACTCCGTTGGGTGGTATTTTTCGGGTTTATACAACGTGAAATACCTCTTACGGGGTCATTGAACTAATCATTATCAACAACTTTTACTATGGGACCAATACTGAAATCGCGAAAAGAAAATCGACTGCTCCAAACATTTTTGTACGCATAACTCGACAAAATATACTGAACAGCTGATTTTTTTATGAACTATAATAATTTTTCCCACGTTAAAGTGTTAATTTTATTCCAATAAACAGGTTTCTATTTGCCAGTCAGTTCGATAATTAAATAAACCCTTTGATAAGTTACCTCTTTGTTTGCCATATTTAAGAGTAAAAAATCGTTCCATTTTTAAATTACATGACTGATATGAGTTTACTATATAATTTATTTGGCCGCTAAACCACAACAGATCTGGATTTTCATATAACTTTTGCGAGCCGCTGCTCGCATGAATTTGGCCAGTACAGCAATTTCAATTTTATCTCGAAGAAAATAATGCTCAAATTTCCAAGCATGTTTGAGAAAATATTATTTTTTGATTATTAGTAGGAATTTGCCCAGCAGTGGGATAAAAATGCAGGCCAACAAAAAAATTGCAATTGTAAGTGAGAAGGTTTGTGAGAATGGATGGATTGACTCTTTTATACAAAATCTACAGAGTGGATTTGATAAGCACGCGAGGATTTGATAAGCATGCGTGTGAACTCGGATCGGTTCGTTAATAAGAGAAACAATCAGTTTGATTGACAATATTAGTAACTGTAAAAAACATAGGACTACAAGGATCCAAAAATATATACCTATCTAAATTGAAATAATAAGACATTGTGATAGTTGTACCAATCATTCTTTGCAATCGAGGGCAGAATTGGCACAATAGCTAAGTGATTGACTTTTGCCACGAGTGGCAGCTTCAATTCCAGCATGGAACAAATATTTGTTTTACCTGCAACGTTTCTAGGTGAGGTGTTATTGAGATCCTTGTGTTTTATAGTCTTACTTCTTACACTGTTGTATCACGTTCTAATAACATCTATTCTATTCTATTAGGGGGTTTTGGTTTCCGCACTTAGTCCTGATTGTACTTAGTCCTGAGTGGACCATTGTACGTGATGTTCTAATAACAAAATGGAAGGCCTATTCTCGTCATTTGAAAACGTTCTAAGTCAAGACGTATAATCATATCCGCGGCAACCAATGTGTTGAGTGCCAATTCTACTCTTTTTAGGGTTCCGAACAAAAACTGGAACCCTTATAGGATCACCCGGGTGTCTGTTTGTCTGTCCGTCTGTTACAGCCAGTTTTCTCCGGTTCGATTCGACCGATTCTGTTAAAATGTATTATACTTTCAAGTTTCGATGACCCACGGACGCGTTACGTATTTTTAATTTTGGGGGACTAACTAGAAAATTTGTAAAATAAGTTTTCCGAACTATATCGTGTGACATCTATATATCTATATCATATATATATAAATCAACAAAGACGGGTTTGTTACAACACTTATAACTCGAGATCTGCAGAACCAATTTTCGTGGTTAGGTATTGATTCGTTGGATTTGTCTCCGACCCGAATAGCAGAATACATCTTAAAACAATGAAAACTCGATATGTGCAATGATACTTAATTGACGGGAGCGAAGCCGCGGGCGACAGCTAGTATCAAATAAAAGGGCTTAGTGTGATAGTTTCGTTTATTAATTTTTTCATGATTTTATAATTACAGGAAAACCTACAAGAACGTGTAGTGTTATTTAATAACATTTAAAAAAAATTGGCTTGGAACCCTAGCACTCGAATCCAACTCGAACATGGCCAGTTTTAACCAGAAAGAGCCTGTTCACTCAGACTTTAAAGAGATGAGGGTTGTAAGCGTTTTTAAAAACAGACGAAGAGGCAAAGAGTTCTAAGCTGTGCGCATTGTAAAAGACGTTTGGAAACGCTTAGTGCAAATTGGTGGAATAGCAACAAGGTAACTTGCATTGCGTCTGAATTTCCATGGTAGAAGTGGGCCGGTTGGATGAGGAAGTGGAGTTTGGCACACAAACCACCAACACACAAGCAGGCAACCTTGTGTCGAGGAGCAAAGCTATGTAACTTGGCATCCACCAGTTTTACGTCGCCAATCAGCCTCTTAGCTCTGCTTTCCACTGAGTCCAGCGTGGTCAGCTGTTACTTACCTGAGGCCTCCCAAAGATTGCTGCAAAACTCCATGCAAGATCGCTCTTTTTTTTACTATTGATTGGCTTACGTTTGACCACGATCTCACCTGATGTAAGCGATGATGCGGTCTAAAGTGGAACACGCTTGCCTAGAAGTAACCTATTCACTCTTGACTTAAGACTCCCAGGTTGTAGCTATCAGGAAACACTGACTAAGGCGGAGAATTCCACTCCTTAGCTGTATGCACAATGAATGTATTCCTGAAACGTTTTGTGCGTGGGTGGGATGTCCAACTTGTGCTTTTTAAAGGGTTAAAATCTGAACAATCCGTGAAGTACCTATCGCTTAATTGGAGCTCAAAATGTCAAAAATATCGGGAAATTGGAAGTACTTTTGATAGACTGTACCTGAGATGCAAGCGTTCCATAAAAAATATTAGGGGAAGTGCCCTTCAGGCACCTACTATAACTGGAACATGCCATCGTGATTCCGTAGTGAAAGATAGATAATGCTTTACATCCTATATAGTTCAGTCTCTCTCTCACCCCGGAATCTAGATGGCAACGGAAGATGTAGCTGGTGAGTTGAAAAAACACACGAGGAAGGTTGAGAGCTGTTTTACCACTGTAATTTTGATTAAACAGTTGATCCACAAGCCTAATTTGAATATATACCGTGTTATTCACTTTATCTATAAATTTTAGCAAACGCTTCTATAACTTTAGCAAGTCAAATCAAACACAGGAAGAAGTTCTTAAAAAGGCTTGGTTACAATGACATTTTGCAATTTCATTTAATTGAGCATTGCAATATGAATTGTCTTAGTGCAATTAAAATGAAGAATATATGAAATGCTATTTGAGTTTTATTTGTTTTTCGTTGCCAAAAATTCAGAAGAATGCTTATTTCCATGTTCTGAACATCCGGTCGAAGTTAATGTATATCGTCCGGAACACTGTATAATTTTACCCTGTTTTAACTCTGTACAGGTAGCACTAATTAAAGATTCAATAAATATAATACAACTGACTTAATTCAAAAGACAATATTATTGTTAAAATTAGAACATTTTTGGCACATAAAGTATCAGAAATATATAAAATTCACATGACTAATACTCGGTATCGAAGCCGATACAAACCTAATCTTGTCCATAAAAATATCGGAAAAATAACAACAAAATTTTCGGAGCGGTCATGCCTTTAACGATATTGGAAATATTGACACCAAAATTTGTTGTGGTCTGCCCTACAATATACACAGGCTGTGTACTGGAAACGCAATTAGTTTTATCACTACACATTATAAAACAAAGTCCTCCGCCGCATCTATCTGTCTGTCTGTTCGCGATAAACTCAAAAACTACTGCACAGAATTTTATGCTGTTTTCACCAATGGATAGTGGTTCTCAAGGAAGGTTTTAGTATATAATTTGTCAAGCGGGCGAAACCGCGGGCATCAGGTTATTACTAATTTTTGTCCGTAACTTTGTTTGCGTTATTGTAGACTTTCGCAAAAATTAACCAACAACCGTATTTAGGGCCCCATATATCTTTTTACCAAAATTCATCAAAATCGGTTCAGGTATTTAGACGTGAAAACGTAGAAAACAAACTCCTTTTTTATTTATATATTAGAATGTTAAGTGACGACTATAAGCAATAATAGTGTATGAACGTGAACAATCTCCCGGTCGATAGTAGCTGTAACTTTAATTTTGGTTAAGAACGTCACACTGTTCTTAATCACTGCACTGCTGCACTGCTAAAAGCCAGAATCAAGAGTGGGAGTAATCAGACAGAAGAGTGCCGAGAAAATAAACATCGCCGGATACCGGAGAAGCGATTCAACTGTCTTTGATCCCACATAGATAATATCAGATCGAAAATTATGTGTTTTACTCCTGATCTTACATATTTAAGCGCAAGAGATTTATTTCTAGTCCTTACAACTCACATGGGAAAAAGACGCATCGATTTTATGTGGTTATATATAAATGGACTTGATTACTGCACTGACCATCACAGCAAAATGAACTCAACCCGGTCAACCCTATTAACAAAAAACACGCCCACTAATCATCCTTTTGGCAAGCCCACACCAGAAAAAGCTTTAATCCCCTCGGTGGTCTCCCAAACGCAAGTCAAGCCCGATTGGTTTCCAGTCACAAAGTCTTAGCCACACATCCGATACGGGCATTCTAACCCCCTAATACTCATTACGAGTAACACCGCAGGCTGCAAAGGGGCCGTAAAAGCCAAGAACTTAATTAACGTCCCAGAGGTTTTACTTCACATTTATTTGGGCGTGAATTTGGTCCCAGCAATAAAAATAAACAATGAAAGCTGTACAGGTGTAGGTCACGTGTTTCGACGTCTGTGCGACGTATTGGAATGGGTGGTTACATGTGTGGGTGCGATGATTAAATTGATTAATTAAGATTGTGTGTCGTGTTCCCGGTTTTTTGTTGTTTGTTAGCTACATACGTAACAAAGTTAATTTCAACGATTTAGGGAATTCATTTTATTATAAAACAGCTTAAATAAATTCAACTAAGTGACACTTTGCAACCAAATAAAAAGTTATCTAGGTCTGATTTGTTATCATCACAGAAAACTTAGAACAGTAGAGCAAACCTTAAAGTCTCGTATGGACTTTAAGAGATAGTCCTTTTTAATTTTACAGTTTTTCGTCGCTTTTATCTCGTAAATATTTTTAGAACTAAAATATTAGAAAATCAAAAGATTAATATTATGAGGTCCCAAAGCATACTAAGTGGTTCGAAAGCTGGTTGGACGCAACAGCTTCGCTATTGTGCTTTTAAGAAATTTCTAGAACGTAAACGGCATGGCGGCATTACGAAGAACGCGGTCGGGCTTTAGTCAGTAAGAGTCTGACACTCCCTTCTACTCCGTCTGGAGCGAGAGAAGTCTTTTGGTGATTTCCCATCCTTAAAAAAAATGTTTGACAGCTAATAGATGGTTTGTAAAAGTCCGAGTGGTATTTCAAAGCGATAGCATATTTAAAAGTATAATTAACAACAAACATAATTCTCATTCCAACACACATCAAATGCACGCACAGCATGCATGCATGTACAGCTAAGGAGTGGAATTCCCTGCCTAAGTCTGTGTTTCCTGATAGCTATAACATAGGAGTCATTCAGTCGAGTGTGAACATGTTACTTCTCGGCAAGCGTGCTACATCTTTGACCGCATCATCGCATACCGAGTAGTCAAACGTATGCATATGAATAGTAAAAAATAAATTGCAAAAAACATTGCCCTTTTATCCCATGGGGCAGCAGGCAGATCAGTCCTAAACTTTGATGAATTAAATACACGTTCTGCAACAATTTTGTCATAGCATAGGTATATAAAAGCAGGAACAAAATGTACTCCCATATTTTTAAACTACGTCGCAATGACGTACGTGACGCGATCACGTTGTCACTGGCAGCTTTTGTTTGAGCAACAGTACGCCTCTCGGACGTACGAACCGACGGAATTCAATCGGTAGTAGCGATGCGTCAACTTCACTTCGGGGTTTTTTGAAAATAGTCGATTAGAATCGTATCTCTAGGGTTGGTTTTCAAAAATTCTAAACTCTTGCTGATCGGCTGTCGTATGAAATAAATGAAAACTTTACTCCTAAAATGTCGGCACTATATGATAGCGCGTAATATTTTCGTGTTTTTTTATGAGTTTTTGTTAATTTTGACTGTTAGTGCTGAGGTGAAATAGGTGCCATAATAGGTACATTTTTTTACAAGCCCCAGCGAAATTTATGAAATCAATAATTTGACTGTTTATTAATTTTTAACTAATTATAAGCCATTATGCGAACAATATATGTCGGCAGTTTCCTATTGATATGTTTGCGCGCCGATAGAATACAACAATATCTTTCTTCGGGCTAAAACAATCACAAATGAAGAAAAATAATGAACTACCCAAAATATCGAAAATTTTAATCACCAAACCGCAGCTTTTAAAACCTGTACGTACACGTTTTCTCTAAATATTTTGAAAAACAAAAAAAAGAAAAACATCCAACCTAAGCCATTATCGTTACCTGCCAGTACTTGCTTACTGCACTAATAAAATACTAGTTGGTACCGCAGCTTTGCTCCCAGTATTCGATGGCGCAATATCGCATGGCTTATTCAGGCGGAAGAGAATAATCCCGGTGCTCTCCTACAAGCCGGCTATATGAAAGGTTTCATAGCCGTTCGCAGGGTTATAATGTGATTAAATTTTAGATTCGATTTTTCATAAGTTTTTTTTATAATATTTATTATGATTATGTAATATTAGAAGTACTGTTTATTACCCGCTGGTATCCAGTAAATTACGTTTTGATTACGAATGTTATTGAAACTCCTTTTTTTTCATCGGGCCAAATCATCAAATGACTTCTACCGCTTTGGGCGGAGCAGGAGGGAGTGTCAGACTTTTACTGATTAAAACCAATCCATGTTCCTTCATTGCCTTTTGTGTTCCGGAGCCGCGGTATCTCTTTCGAATAGTCTCGCAACTCCGGCAGGGAATAGAAACTCCTTCATTATTGACGAGGAAATGATGGGGTGTCTCCGTCGTTAAAATCAAATTTTAAAGTCTACCTGTGAAAGGATTTTAAAAAGAAAAACTTTTTAGTGGTACCCCACACCTAACAACACCACTGTAAAATCGCAGAAAAGCAAAATACGCATTTTCGATTACTTGGATGACATAAAACCATCATCCAAGTAGACGAATTCCAGCCATTTCGATTTAAAACCCAAAGTTCGTAACCGATATTGATAACATTTAAATGGGACTAATCTGCAAGTATATCCTTTCAGATAAAACTTTACAAATGGGTTCATAATTGTCGGAGTTATGAGGTAAAAAACATAAAAAAAATACAACCGAATTGACCTCCTCCTTTTTGGGAAGGCGGTTAAAAATGGGAAACAGTACTGTAATTTTATTGGTGTGCAGTGTACTAAAAACATAGTAACATAATACAAAGCCTTCAAAAGTTAGCATGTAAAATTCTCTATTATTCAGTTGTATAAGGTTAGCGGAAAAGCTAAGCAGATTGTAAAAGATAAAAATATTGAATTGCTAAGCTTGATATAAATCTTGAAAGAATTGGAATCCCAACAGGAAAATGCTTTTCGTGATTATTTTTTGTCTATTGATGCGTGAGGTTGTCAAAAATTAAATTGATGTCTGACATTGACTGATGCTGACAGACACGTTTTGGTTGACAATGTCTTTCGCCAAAATTCGAGGAATCTCGAGATAAATCTTTTGAATCGCAAATATTAATCAGTAAATGCCAACATATTATAAGCCAACATATTATATATAAAATTTGGGGTTCTTCAAGTCAAAAATATAACTTTGTTTTTTTTTTGTGACATGTACATTTGTGACATTCAGGTGTTTATAAAATATTATGTCTGGATGCACTACTTTTTTCCTGCAATAAGCATGATATAAGTTAAGTCTACTATAATTTTTAAAAATTAAATACTTAGGTACCTACTACATAATTATACAAAAATAAATAATTTTTAAGACAGACAGTGCCAAGATGATGACAGTGCATTTACCATAAACAAAAGTCGTAACCTCAAAGATCTTCTCCATTGTTTATGATTTCTTACCTAAATATATTGTTCTCAGTTGACCCCTGTAACTGAAGTTATCTTAATTATACTAAATGGTTTTCTTATCTTCAAAGCGGTTGAGGCTTTGTCTCTCGCAGTGAAATATCATAGTTTTGAATAACAATAAATAAATCTTGTAAAATTATTATTTTAGATTGATGGCACTGCACTATCTCGTTTGTTTAATAGTTTGTCTTCAATTTTAATATTTATGATGTTAAAAGACGTAATTCATGATAATAAATTTATCACGAATTACGTCTTTTGAATAAATATTCACCTTCAAACGGCGCCTCGACTTTTGGGGAAAATTTCAGAGGACAGTGGGATTTTTACAACAGTTTATTTACCTTGCAACGTTTGTATGTCTGTATATTTATTGGTCAATTAAACTAAATAAGAACAAGTTTTTCTGATCCTGATCCTGAGTTGAAATTTTGTTCTAATGACAAAAATTTCAATGAAAATTTATGACCTGATTTTCCATCTAGGTTTGGCTTCAGACGAACCACCACTCAACGGTTAACGGTACTGACACAAAGTTTTATACACGGGTTCAAATTTTATAGTTTGTTTATATATAGGACCTGCGCTCCCGTTTAACATCAACATTATCATTTAATACGTTCAGGGTAGGATATGCGAGATTTCTTCAGCAGTCAACAGCATAGACATGAATTTATAGTCCAGCATGACTTGGCTGCTGCATCTAGAATTGGCCTCATCTTATGCGAGTTATCATCAGTGGTCAGTAAAACTGACACATAGTTTTATATCAGCATTTAATTTTATATTAAAAATCAAACGGCCTATCACTACATATTTTAACCGCCGCGTCTGTCTGTGTGTTTGTTCGCGATAAACACAAAAACTACTGCACCGATTTTCATGTTGTTTTTACCAATGAATAGAGTGGTTCTCGAGGAAGGTTTCAATATGTAATTTGTCAATCGGGCGAAACCGCGAGCATCAGTACTAGTTATTACAGATTTTTGTCCGTAACTTTGCTCGCGTTATTGTAGACTTTTGCAAAAAGTAACCAATAACCGTATTCAGGGTCCCATCTATCTTATTATCAAAATTCATCAAAATCGGTTCAGGTATTTAGACGTGAAAGCGTAAAAAACTAACTCCTTTTTGCTTTTATAATTTTATTACTTTCTCGGGTCCCTGGAGACCCGGTCCTTTGGTAGGCGTACGAGGGGCCGACAAATTATACACTAAAACCGCGAGAGTTCTCGCGGTTTTAGTGTATAATTTGTCAAGCGGGCGAAGCCACGGGCATCAGCTAGTTAGGTATCTATACTAATATACTAATAATTATTATAAAGCAGAAGAGTTTGTTTGTTTGTTTGTTTGGTTGGTTGAACGCGCTAATCTCAGGAACTATTGGTCCGATTTGAAAAATTCTTTCAGTGTTAGATAGCCCATTTATCGAGGAAGGCTATAGGCTATATATCATCACGCTAAAACTAATAGGACCGAAGCAGTAATGAAAAATGTTACGCAGACGACGTTGCACGGGTCAGCTAGTATCTAATATGCGGTTTGAAAAAAAAAGTAACTCGAAATAAAGTCCACCATGACTTGACTGTTGCGTCTAGGTTCTTTTGACTGACAAGAAGTTACGAAGCGACCGGTCAGAAGAAAATATCAGATTGCTACCTGGGTGATAAAGAAGTTGAACCATGGATAAAAACGCTACTGTTTACCTATCAACAGTGACCTATCAGCGTGAACTTACACTTACCTACACTATATATATATATATCCTTGGACATTTCACACAACGCCATATAGTCCCAAGCTAAGCAACCTAATGCTTGTGTTATGGTAACGAGATTATGGCTGATAAACTACTTGTATACATTTTTTTTTTGTAAATACATACATATTATAGATAGAAAACACCCAGACTCGGAACAAATACATGTAGGTCGTACAAATATTTGTTCCGTGCGGGAATCGAACCCGCGACATGCTGCGCAGCAGTCAATCGCTCAACCACTGCGCCAACCGTGTCGTCAAACACTGTCATAAGGCCAAGCCTAAAGCTTTTAAGAAAATGTTACAAACGTATTTTTTTGTAACTTCAGATTAAGCTTTATACTGCCATGTGTAGTTCCTAAAGCTTGTTTTAAAAAAAAAGCGTTTGATTCACCGAAGTCAAGTATCTCTAAACTTAATCCTTAAAACTTCATCGACACCAAACCTCTCTAGGAACAAAGGGGATATTTCATGCAATAGTATATAGGTTACTTCTAGATAAGCGTGCACCATGGTCGACCATATCCTAACATACGATCATCGGTGAGATAGGGATCAATGCGAGCTGATCAAACTTAAAAAAAATGCTATCTATTCTTGAATGTAACCGTATCTGAGTCCCGAGCGTGACTGCCGAGTGAGAGGTCCTGAGTTCGATTCCTGTGGTTTGAAAAAAAATACCTGGTTTTTCCATGACGTTTGCAGTAGCAGCAGTAAGCAAGTTGGTGGTGTGATACCTCAACTATCGACAGACACACGCGAACTAATAAGGCTACGTCTTTCTCACTGCCGCGGCCGTTACAAGCATTGGCGATCCTCCAAGTCTGCGCAGCGTCAACACTGTCCAAACGCGACGCTGTCATCGGGAGTGTCTTGTGGCAAACGTTAACGTCGTGTTAACGTGACGTTAAAGTTTCGTTTTTTGGTAATAGGTACAAACTCGCCGTCCCGTTACCGCTGTGTGGGAGCAGGCGGAACAGCGTGATTGTGCAAACGCTACGTTAACGTCGCATTGACGTTAACGTTTGCCACAACAAACTCGCGACGTCAACGTCGTGTCTATGCTGTGTTGTCGCTGCGCAGACGTTGGAGGATCGCTTGTAAACGCCAGTGGGATAGTGACCTTAGTTGTTCGCGTAATTGTGTCGATAGTTGGGGTATCACACCACTAACTTCCTCTCCTACGTCATCGTCCAACGCCGCGACTTCACTGCGCAGATATTGGAGGATCAAACGCTCGTAATATGCCAATGAGATAGCGGCCTTAGTAATCACTACATAGAATAAAACAAAGTCGCTTTCTCTGTCTAAATTTTTAAAACTACGCAACGGATTTTGATGCGGTATTTTTTAATAGATAGAGTGAAGAGGAAGGTTGATATGTTTAATAACATGTATTTAGTATCAACATTGCACCTGTGCGAAGCCGGGGCGGGTCGCTAGTTATAAAATAAAACACGAATCAAGCTGACAACCCTATCACAAAACAAATTAGTTTCACAATGTTTTGTAACAAATAAATCGAAATTAATCTGGCCACATCACTACAAAAATATTAAAAGATAACCATCAAACGCAAAATTGAACATTTTCTCTTTTGATTCACGACCGCATTAGCTAATTGTACTGACCGCAGCACTGATTGCTGTTCACGCTTTAATTGATGCTGGTATCATTATTAACGATGTTAAATAAAATGCTTTTTTAATTGGTTTTTCTGATATAGATTTGTAACTATGTTCTTTACTTTTTTTACCTACTCAATGCGGATCATCATCAAGACATGTCGGTCAAATAATCTCAAGCTCATGATAGAGGAAGTGCTGCAGATCATCCATCAGATTATGCGTGTAAGTACGAGCAGCTCAAAACTTGAATCTTGAATCTTTTAGGTGCGGCAATGTCAGTCGGATTGTCGAAGTCGCTTATTTGAAAGTCCTTTGTAACTAACTCCCTGAACCTAATTCAGTGGGCAACACTCTGTGTTACCTCTAAGATTGCAAAAAGTCGCCGTCACTGATATGCCATAACATTTTTTTTTTTAATTATACACCAAAAGTAGGATTTTTTTCTTTCAACGAAAAAAAAAAGTTCAATTCGACATTTTTAATTATACAACATGACGTCATAAAAAACAAAAATGTGATTCTTTGACCACGGAGCCTCGATGGCGGCGACCACAATCGCTCCTCGCCTTCCCACACACCGCTAATTACATTTAACGCTTCAGCTGTCCATTGACCACTAATTGCTTATTTTTATTTTATTTTCAGTCTCAATTTCCCACGCAACGTTGATGAGTTCGCGAAAAATTTAATAAATACTTCGTTATTTACCGACAAACATTTATTTGTTTCACTATAATTAAATGGCGACAAAAAAACCAATATGAGCTGAATATTTGCATATAGTGCAGACATTTGTATGACAAAGGATTTCGTTTACAAAATCATATTGATTCATTACCATTTTTAGGGTTCCGTACCCAAAGGATATCCAACGGAACGGTATTACTAAGCCTACTGTGTGCAGTTGACATTTTCACAGAAATTGAATTTCTATTGACACTTGCCGCTATAACAAAATAATAAAATAAAATTTAATTTAAAATACCAATACATTTCATCATCATTAAACATTTAGCGATCGTGAGTGTGAGTGCGAGGCGAGACCGCGAGCGTGTAATGATGGTAAAGCAGCAACAAACGGACTCGCTAATGTGCAGTGAAGTCCAGACCAGCTCAGACTTAAATTGTTACTTTACTTTGAGTTTGACATAGGTAAACCTAACAATACCTCACTTTATACTTTACTAGATTTTATTGATTTAAACTTAGGAGGTCACTGATTTATCCTTGAAGTTTAATGTCCAACGTAAATTCAAAATATGTAACTTCAACTAAACCCAACGTAAAAATAATAATTAGATGGGATGGAATAATAATTAGAGGGTCATAAAAATAAAAGTTATGGCCGAATAAATAACCCCAAAAATATGGTTGATTTTGTACACATCTGCGTACCTCTTCACCGCGTACTGGCGTGATGTTACGTTATGAACTGGTGTAAACAATAAACAGACATACGATTTCGGCAATCCCAGGAGCTTTGCTATCATTTATTGAAAAATTCCGTTGCCTATATCCGAAGATCTTCATCAAATCTTCACCTAACTGAAATGGAAGCAGTCTGGAAGAATACTTTTCTAAACAAAAAAAAAACATATAAATCCATCAACGATTGGTGAAAATATCGCTGAACACACACAAAAAAAAATCAGTCAAATTGAGAACCTCCTCCTTTTTTTAATCGGTTAAAAATCAGATTAAGTATTTAATAAAATCCATCTACCAATTTGGGATATATCTGCGGATAAACTTTTTATATAAATAAGTAGGTACTTACGTACTTTTATTAAAACATAGAATCAATTTTAAAGGTTAAACAAAGTTATTTTGAGCAAATATTTAATCCCGTTCCTTCAGGGCTCAGAAATTTCCCGATGCTTAGTAAATTCTTTACAAAACTTATTACTTCCAATGTTCAGGGTTTTATTCAATAAAGCAAGTTATTTTGGTGTCCCTTAATTTTATAACGTAAAATTGAGGTTCGTCCTTGATGAAAATCTGCACAATTTCATCACAAAAAGGAGCCTTAAATAGTCATACTGGAAGTAGAAAAAAAAAAGCGGTCTACGGATTAATCTTCCTAAGTAAGGAGCAAAAAGAAATGGGTCACTATTGTGGGTCGGATTAGAATTCTGTCAGTTCTCAGACCGATTTATTATTAAGTGTGGCCAGTTTTAGCCGAGCTCAGTGTTCTGCTGACGTCAGAAATGTTGCCTATACTTAAATGCTTGTGCTACGCTTCCTACAGCAATATAGTGCAAAGTACGTAGAGGTGTTAGTGAATCGAGCGTGGCTATGATTGGTAAAGTATTCCTTTGTAAAAATGTAGGGAAGATTCTTTCAGTTATTTTATTTTTAACAGGCATATTGAGTTATTAACTACAAAATTAAGAACCAATCTTAAAACAAAGCTCTTCAAATATTGCCATCATTTCAACATAACATCCTAAAAAAAAACCAAGTTGATTCTTGAGAAGGGCCGAACTCTATCATTACATATTCTTTCTTTCTTTTTCTTTCTAATATTATATGCCTTTTCAAATCACAACATTTAACTTCTCTTCGATCTTCATACAATGTTCATGCATTATCATACTCGTAACATCCTCGCATGTCTAACAGCAGTTGGTTTTCAATATATCGTGACCAACACGGTCGTGTTTACAGACCCGCTTACAAGAAACTGTTAAACTTTGATTGTGGAGCTCAAGACAATTTATGGAGTTGAAATATGAACTGTTGAAGATGGGTATTCGATTTATTTAGTCATTTAATATTGAAGAAGGATATTACTAGGTAAGTTATTGAAATAGAATTATAAAAGCCATAGTTAACATGTAAGGAAAAGTTGCATAGTCAGGGCCACATAAATATAATTATATCTATGGTCAGGGCACATTGCTTGCAGAAAAGGTCGTCAAAGGCGTCGAAAGATTCGAGATTGGCGAACGCATACTGGAAAATAAGGCGTAGAAAAGCTTCTACAAGATGGGCTGGTGAACTAGTGAAGGTCCCTAAAATCCGCTGGATGTAAGGACCCACAGGACCAGCCGATATGGTAGCACTGGAAGTCTTTCGCCTGAAGGTAAATTATGACAATCCATGAGAACTTGCATGCACATGTCTACAATTTAACACGAAATTACCTATGCAAGTTATTTATTGTGTCGAAGATTTGTCAAACTTCGTAGTGGCAAAAGACTGGCTACATCGGTCACAGAACAGACTGATGGCCGATGAGATTCTGAAGAGGCAACGGTGTTTAGGAAGGAGCAGCGTTAGTATGCCTACTAACTCCTACCAGGGCAACAGATAACCTGGTGAAGACCGAAAATATCCACTAGATGCATGACGCAAAGGTTTCGTCAGTGTTGTGTCGCTTTAGGAAATTATATGCATAGGAATGTATGGCTTTTGATTAAAAAGACGAAGTGCCATAACTTGACTAGTTAATTGCATAAAGTTTTGTAAATACAAGCTATGTACTTTACAAATAGATGAGAATAAAAAAAAAATCTTGCCGTTACTTAGATATATAAAACTCTTTAGTTAAAATTATAATTGCTTGAGCCAAAGTTTCAACAAAATAAAAATATTTTGAGAAAATTCTAGCCTTTCACAAAACAATTATACATATTTATAAGATACTTAAAATTGTTAACTTTTTTAAATAATAATTAATGAAGAGTTTTCGTTTCACATTTTTTTTATAAAAGCGTTCATAATTGAACTTCAGTAAATGTATTTTTAATTATGTACCGAGTAATTAAAATAAAGCAGTAGACGTTTCATTCTCATTTATTATTAAACAAAATATCTTATGTATTTAAATAAAATTTTGGAGCATTCATTTTTCATAATTTAGATTAATATGCCTTATTGAATAAAACAAAATTATTTAATGTCAAAAGACTTGGTATTTCATTTTAAGAATGATTAAGGGATTGTTCTTGTGAAGTTTTTCTAATAAGCTATGTAACAGATTTAGAAAAAGTAATTGTATTTTTCATTTTAATAATTAGAATTTGAAATCTTTTCTAAATTAGAATATATTTCCAACTGTTAGTCTGTTTATAAAATACGAAAATTTATCTTAACTAAAAATTTTGATATTTTTTATTAATTTGCCCAGGAGTTCTTTCGATATATTTATATAACAAAATAAAAGGACTATATTTTGCCTGCGGCTTGGATCACGTGATAAGTTTATCACAAACCTAATATTTTCAATTCAAACTTTTCAACTCCTTAGGAGTTGAATTTCGATATCCTTCCATAAATCACACACTTTATAAATACAAATTTCAGCTTTCTAGGTCCGCGGACATTGATAAATCAGTCAGAACTTTCCTTACTTTAGATACAAAATCAACCTAAAAATATGATCACGCACTTCTGAAACATCATGTGTGTGTGTAACAGACTTGATTTTACTTTATTTTACTTGATTTGACAGAAGTAAGCAATAAGGCAGTTTCACCTTGCTTTAATCATAATAACAAATAATTATAATAACCACATAAACACAAATAGGTACTGTCACAAAACAAAATCTGTAGTTTTCTTCAAAACCACATCTTCCTCTGATTTCATGCTCGAAAAAACAATTTTCCCATAAGACGATGGGTCAGGAAATCAACTTTAACCGGTTAACATCAAAGAGGAACCCAAGCCATAACACAGGAAATTGATTGTTAATACTGAACAGCATGTGATATCGATGTTATATTCGAATTTAACTATACCCTTATAGTCAGAGAGGTAGTGTGCATATAAAGAAAATGAGATTCTGTTTGTGGACCAGATACACCTTTAGTTCGTGATTGTGGGAAAGACAGTATATTTTGTAACTCCAGTTTTACATATCTCAAAAGTCAAAACTTAAACTTTATTTATGTAATCTATATCATGCATTAAAACACTTTTTTTTAATTTGATTGAGACATTATGTTGCTAAAAGAAATATCAATTTCAGTGTCAAATACTAGTTTTGAATTGTTCTGTATTTAGCTCTTGTAGTTTTTCTGCATTTCTTAATCATCAGTTTTTCGAGTTTATAATTTAAGCAATCATATAGAAAACAATAACTAAGAAAAAAAAACATTTATTTCATCTTTTATGTGAAAAAAATCCAATCGTTCAGAATTTAGTTTACTGATCTAAACCAAAAAATTATATCAGCTCTTTGTTCCTGATAAGTTTACTCTTTCTTACTTACTTACGTTATGAATTATAGACACCTTATACTACTTTATACCTACTCCAATGAGGAGGGTGATGTGACCCGACCGATTTCGGCCCAAGCGATTCTGATAGCTCCAGTCCGCTGTAGTTGTCGTTCGTGAGCTCGCATATGGTTTATGTAAACAAGTTTTTTTTTTGTGAACTACCTTGCACATTGCCGGCACGTGAGAACAGCATCCATGAAATTATAGTTCTCCTCTAACATAATTATCAAAAAACCTTTAAATTGTATTTTCCAGCACTGCCTCCCAAACTACTATCGTAATGGGCTATAAGTAAATCTCGTCAGGTCAACCTGAAACCAATAATGATCCTATGTACTTTAAATGGTTTTATGTCCGTAATTGGCGATCGCTATAACGAGAGTTTTGATCGGAAAGTAGTGCGGTTACGTGCAAAATGAGCTTAAAAAGCGGGATATTTATGGACACTGTAGTAGAAGTAAAATTGAATGGAGGTTTTTTTTTAGGTTACTTGGTAGTTAAACAAAAGAAATTTAGGTCGTACTAGCTTTTACCCGCGACTTCGTACGCAAATATCCCATTCTTCCCGTAGGAATTTCGGGGAATCCTCTCTTAGGGCATCCCTACACTCCACAAGGACCCTATATGAAAAAAATAACTGCTTTCTGCGACCAGTGGTTTTGCATTTGCGTTGTTTGTCATTCACCCAGTAACAGAAGAGTGATAATTATTCTGTTTAGCATTTCGTTCTTTAAAATAAATTACAACATTGTCTTGCTCAATGTTTTTTTCTACCACTAATCTAAATAGACTATGCGTATGTCTGTTTTCTAGATGCTACAAAGGTAATCCTGAACAAGCTCGAGCGATTGCGGAACTTGTGCATTTGCAGAACAATTTGGCTGCCAATTCGGCGTCGGCAAGATACTCATATCCTATCCCTTTTCTATACTATCCTTCACAATCTCAATTCACCTCAATACCTTCGTGAACACTTTGATTACCTCGTCCCGAGGGGTAAACCATGTCGCACTGCCACTTCAGTTCTACTTCGTACTCCGCGTCACACTACCAGTCGCTATAGTGGCTCCTTTTCTGATACTGCAGCACGTCTCTACAACTCTCTCCCACATTCCCTACGCAACAGCTCTTCCCTTGATGTCTTCAAGAGGAAAGTTAAAGAGCCTTTCCTTTAACGTAATATTCGTATATTTGTATGTCTATAATATTTATAATTATTTATTTAGGTTTAATTTAATCGATATATCGATATCGAATTTGCGATAAACTCAAAATCTACTGCACCTATTTTCATGCTATTTTCACCAATAGATAGAGCGGTTCACGAGGAAGGTTTAATCATTTGTCAAGCAATAAAGCCGCGGGTATCACTTAGTTTATAATAAAATATGTAATTACATGCACTGGATCCTCAAATCTCAAATCTCAAAATGTTTATTGCAATCCATAATGTAACTACATCCTACCCACCATTGTCATCATTCTCTATCACTGTCACGTACAATAAATAATTAAGAACATTATGTCTTCTTCTTTGTACTTGTAACCCTGTTAGATTTTTTATATTGCGTTTTTAATAATGTATTTTTAAAGCTAGCAGACTGAAAGACAAGTGAATAATATGTGACATAAAAGCGTCACCTGCACATTTGGGTACAGCCACCGATATTGAAGTTATATCGAATTGATTGGGTAGCAACGCTCAAAAATCCGCAATAAAGAAGGAATTGAAATAATAGCGAAGAAGTATATAGCTCTTACCTTCTGCCTCGTACGCCTTATCCAGCAGTTTCGAGCTGAGAACTCTCCCGTTTCGTGTCTTATTTCTGCACTTTTTAATGTTATGCTTCCGTTTTTACATTAAAACTATGGAATCCTAATATTTGTTTTATGGTATTTTTATATCTTATTATTTAATTAATTATATGTGCACCAAAAGACACCGTAAAGGAATTTGTCAATATTAAAAGTTAAAGAAAAGAACGAAAGTACAAAATTCCCGCTCGAACTTCCCTAATTTCCTCTCCACACCCTCAAAGAAAACGTCTCCTTCCGTTTCAAACATTCCAATTTATATTTAAACCTTGACAACCTTCGTTTACTTTCTTAATTCCCAACAATTACGTACAAGTACCTACATCTGTTGACGAAATTATTTATGCTAACAGGCGGAGAGCTCTCAATATAAATGGATGGTCCTTTATGTGACCTCGGCCCTACCTGCCTACTCAAAGTAAGGACATCAGAATTCCACGGAATTAATAAGCCCTTTAGTGAGGGAGAGGATTCCGGAATATTTACCAAAGGAATACTTCGGGAGGTGACTCAATCTGAGGTAAGCGGTGGTATGTAACTTAGGACAGGAAGGCTTTGTTCAGTCTGGCCTGTGCTACTTTGAAAAGTTTGAATTCTTTAGGAAAAGTTTTAGTTTAATCTGTGTTTTGAAAAGTCTGGTTTTTGTAGCTCTTACTCTCAGTCTATGACTGAGGGCAAACTTAACTAATAACGTTCACATTCGCAGCTCAGTAGCAATCTGTCAAAAAAGCCTCAATTGCAGTACGTTTTAAACTGATTGCGACTGACACGCGTAGTATGCGGACATTGAAAGAAAGAAAGAAAGAAAGAAAAATGTTTAGTTGGGACTCGCACAAAACAGACAGAAGCAAATTACTTTAAACAAAATACAGATTATACGTTGCTAAAAAATGGTCAAATGTCTGTGTGGAAAGTTACAGTGTTGTTTTCATTTTTTATAATTTGTATTCACTTTAGACTAACAGACTCTCTGATTTAAAGCCGTAGTGACGGAGTTGTGATAAAAAATGTGTGTCGGGAAAGTATGTCTAGTTCCTTTGTACATAATGCAAAACCACGGGTGTACTACGCCAAAAAATGGAATATTATCATTCGAGCCGTTTTTCATTACTTGAAAACGTAAAGAATCACAGTGGTGCCTGCGATGCAGGACAGCTTTATGTCTTTATTTCTATTATTGATATTAAGAAGGTCAATAAATGTTTGTAGGACAATGACCAGTTTTTGAACATTTATCTGGCGCCTACCCTAAGCACAATACAGTCATATCTTCGTCTATACTAATATTATAAAGAGGTAACATTTGTATGTAGGGGGTAATCTCAGGAACTACTGAACCGATTTAAAAAAATCTTTCAGTATTAGATAGCCCATGTATCGCGGAAGGACAGAGGCTACATATCATCACGCTAAGACTAAAAGGAGTCGAGTAAGACTAAAAGGAGTCGAGCATTAATGGAAAATGTGACGCAGACGAAGTTGCGTGGGTCTTTTTTTTTTTAGGCATGGGAAATCATCCAATGACTCCTCCCGCTCTGGGTGTAGCGGGAGGGAGTGTTAGACTTCTACTGACTAAAACCCATCCATGTTCCTTCATTGCCCTTTGTGTTCCGGAGCCACGGTGTCTCTTGCGAATAATCCCGCGACTCCGCTAGGCGTCGGCCCTTTCGGGCCCCTCTGTGTTACTGACTCTCTTTGAGGCGCGCGTGGAACACTAACGCGCCGTCGACACGGCCTGTCGTCACTAGACGGACGGACGGCAAGCCACCCATAGCTCGCCGTCCACAGGCCCGCGCCTACGGTGGCCGGAGGTCACCAGGTGGCCCCCGACGCCCGTGGCGTCTACCACGGCGTCCGGGACGAGAGGGTCTCCTCTCCCTCTCCGCCACCTTCTTCGCTAGCATGACTGCTTCGCAGAAGGAGGCGACGGCGTCCCATTCCGTCTCGCTCCGGACCATGGCTTGGACCAGGGCCGGACGCGAGAGGTCGCCGCGCGCCGATTGCCGCTTCGAGGATACGGCGGTGCCCCGCCCAAGCGGGGCACACCTGCAGTTGCGTGGGTCTTATAGTATAATATATAATGGAAATCTTGATTTTGCTTGAAGATGCAACAGGCTGTCTATTCGAAGCATGATTAACATGCAATGTGCTATTATGATCAATAGTCCACCTGATGTGACCGTAATTGTTATTCTGATCAACGCAAACTACACAATGATCACTACAGGAATTTGTATGTGAACCTTACCTACAAGAAAGCATAAAATATGGGAGATGCGAGAAGCGCAAGACCACCACATACTAAATACATTATTAGAACAAAAACCCGACTGCTTAGAATAAATGAACTGAAAAGGAAAAAAACAAGTTAAAATTGCAAGTAACTTTACATTACACACAGGCAATGGTAGTTTGTGTTTTTGATCAACAAAACATTTTGTTTTAATAATAATTATTTTATTTCCAACTTTTTAATTAGTAACAAATATGAATATTAGTGAGAACCCCAATTCTAAAACTTTAAATCGCTTTATATCCTAAAATGTTATTTCAACTGAAAAATAATAACAATAATAATATCCTTGGACATTTGGAAATGGTTTTAAGAAACCTCACAATGATTTTTAAATAGCTACTCAATGATACTATACCCACGACATACTTTATTGAGTTTAATTTTTTTTTTCATTTTCACAATATAGCGTCCAGTAGTCGCCATATTAAATTTTCACTAACGTCATATCTTTAGTGACACTTGCCGGACTAAGAGGAATCGATTGACGTGTGAATCATAAAAATCGGCCCAAGCGTTTGGTCTATATAGTGCTACATACATACATTCATAGGCTGATAAAACACATTAGGTACCACTCCTTTGCGTCGCGCAGTCGGGTAAAAAGGCCTAACGTCGCAAAAATCTACATCGCGCTCTCTAAGTTCTCCACCCGATTAGAACATATACAACAGCCCAAAAACATCCAACAGGCAGTTGCCCACCAGACATAACACTCGTTTTGTCAGAGAATCCACCCTTTTCAATACAGATTCCCATTTAGTGCGGTTTCACCAATGAAACTGAGGCCGATCAAGCTGCGTTCAAAAGTTCAATATTCCATAGAAAATTATGACACTGAGCCCGTAAACGTGTTCCAATTGATCTCGTTCAGTTCCAGATTGATACAATCCACCCCAAGTCTTATAATATTGAGTGAATGACTTTCGGCTGAATGGTAATAGTGAGTGAAAGTCTTTCGGCTGAACTGACTAGATAAAACCGGCCAGGTGCGAGTCAGACTCACGTGCAAAGGGTTCCGAAAGAGCTTTCATAGGTTTTCTATATATTTTGGGGTCGGTATTTTCGGAGATAATTAAGGTATGATCAATTTTCATTTATTTTCTTCAATTGTTTCGGAATGGCATATTGTAAAATTGTAAAAATAATACTTTTGAGTCCCTTAAATGGTACCTACAGTTGGAAAAACTTTTTTTTTGTTTTATTTTCTCCCCCATAACTTGATCCCATTTTCATAACTTGTTTATTTTCGTTACGCATTTGTGTTTGGGTCACAGAAGGTTACCAAATTTCTACTGAATCGGTTCAGTATATCTCGGGTCTGATTTTCCATGCAGAGGTTCGGAACTCTTAAAATAGAAAAAAAAAACAACTTCCATGGATGACTTGACAAAATAACGAGTAACAGAAATAGCGAAAAATCTTCTACAGTGACTTCAAACAGATAGAATTTAATTACAATTCCTTTACAAGCAGCAGAATCATTCGTTATCCTACTTAAAATAAAACACTCTCTCGTCTCCCGCTTAGTACCATTTGTTTAGCCGACACTGAAAGGTCGAATGCATTTAATTGAAAACCTTTTTATTTCCTTCTCCGGTCTCAAAAGTGATTGCAGTTAAAACCTGCTTAGTTTAATCTGGCAACACAAAACAGCTATTGATATTTTTAACTTTGATTACACAAATTCTAGTTAGGGTTCCATACCCAAATGGGTAACGAACGAAATCCAACGCTAAAAGCCTTCGCTATCAGTCCGTCCATCTGTCTATCCGTCATTCCACATTCTAGTATAACACAATTTTTAACTATTATTTTCTTTTAATAAATTTATTCTTATTCTTATTTCGTCCGTCCATTCATCCGTCTGTCTACGAGGGGGCTGTATCTCAAGAACCGTAATAGGCAGACAGTTGAAATTTTCATTGAGTGTTTTTTCTATTGCGCTACTAAAAAAACCGGCCAAGTGCGAGTCGGACTCGCGCACAAAGGGTTCCGTGCAAACCTGTAAGAATTATATTATAAGCAAAAGTTGTGATTTACGATTTATGACGTATTAATAAAAAACTACTTACTAGATCTCGTTCAAACCAATTTTCGCTGGTAATTTACATGGTAATATACATCATAATATATTTTTTTTAGATTTATCATTCTTTTATTTTTGAAGGTACAGGGGACACACACATTATATCACTTTGGAAGTCTCTCTCGCAAACTATTCAGTTTAGAAAAAAATAAAATTAGAAACCTCAATATAATTTTTGAAAACCTGTACGTACGGGTTTGATGAAAACAATTTTTTTGAGTTTCAGTTCTAGGTACCTGGGGACCCCCAAAATTTAATGTTTTTTTTTCTATTTTTGTGTGACAATCTTAATGCGGTTCACAGAATACATCTACTTACCAAGTTTCAAAAGCATAGTTCTTATAGTTTCGGAGAAAAGTGACTGTGACATACGGACGGACAGACAAACAGACAGTCATGACGAATCTATAAGGGTTCCGTTTTTGCAATTTGGCTACGAAACCCCAAAAAAGATAAAAAAAATATCAAATTAAAAGTGAAATAGCTCTCCTACTAGAAACGGTTTGAGTACGGAACCCTTCATGTGCGAGTCCGACTCCGCACCACTGCTGGTTTCCGTACTAACGGCTAGTTTTTAATTATTTCAGTACAAAAATTATGCTTCAATAGTTACGAAACAGTGTAGAAGTTAGAAAACTTTTAATGATATTCATTAAAAAAAATTGTCTACTTTAAATAAGAGGCTCAAAGAAGAAAATATTAAAAATTTAACTTTAACGATTTTTTAATATTTTCTTCTCCTTTGAGCCTCTATTTTAAAGAAAATTATGAGTTGGTGTTAGGTAATTAACGATTAGAATAAAGTGGATGAGCCTCAGTGCAAGAAAAGTTTTAATTTTACATCATCTGTTCTTGAGACGGAAAATTTCTTCAACCAATTACTCGGTTGGTAGAAAAAACTTTTTTAATAGAAGCGAACAAATTTTATCAAAGTCAGTGAAATTACTCAGATGAAGAAAGTTACGAATGCTTCTTATGATATTCGACACTAGATCGATTTATTTAAAATTGGCACAAACTTCCCGGAAGGTTTGAAATTTTTTTAATTGAAAACTTTTTCAATTTAAAAAGGTCAGAAATAATAATTGGGAGCGGCAGACAGAGGGTAAATACTAACTTAACCCTTTACGAAAAAATAATTATTACGTTCCTTTAAGATGGAGATTCCGAAAAACTTCTGATCTTAATGGCTTCCTGTTTTAATAATTGGGCATAATTTCCTAAATAATTTTCAAACACCGATTTGTTCGGTTTTTAGATAAAAAAAAAAACAGGTGAAGTGCGAGTGGGACTCACACACGATGGATTTCACACCATACATCGGTAAAAACATGTTTCTGTGTAGGAGAACCTTTCAATTTTAATTTAATTAAACTTATAATATTATTGTACTGGAAATAAAAAACTTTTTACAAAAAAATACAACCGACTTTAAAGAAAACGAAGTCGGTGTCAAAATACGATTAAACTAACAAAAACAAAAAAGTAGCAAACAAAAAGATTTTTTATTTTTCACGTTTTTGTGGTACCCCACACCTAACAACACTACTACAAAATCGCAGGACAGCAAAATACGCAATTTCGTTTACTGATGACAAAAAACCATCGTCCAAGTAAACGAATTCCAGCTATTTCGATTTAAAATCATCAAACTTCTTAACCAATTTTGGTAAAATTTAAATGGGACCAATCGTCAAGTATATCCTTTCAGATAACAAGATTTTTTTCAAATCGGTTCTTAAATGACGGAGTTATGAGGTAACAAACATAAAAAATATATTGATCGCATTAAGAACCTCCTCCTTTTTGGAAGTCGGTTAAAAAAAACAACTTTTACTTATTACGGTTTTTGAGATACAGGCCGCCGACAAATAGGTAAAAGGACGAACTGCCAGACGGTTAGCGGATACCTAGTAATAGGGTTCCATTGATTAGCCTTTGGGTACACAACCCTAAAAAACTCCAAACAGAACTCATTATCTACACGAGCTAGGTCAATATTATTTAATTTTAACTTTCTCACCCAAAACTAATCAACATAAGAATAATTCCAAATCACAAAACAGTAAACGCAAACCACCGAAGTCTCTATCACATTTATCACAATTTAACAAGTAAAAGGAATCTCCCCATCAAAAAAGATTAGGGAAAACAATCTCCCTACCATTACGTTAATTGCTAGAATTTTACGGGCGTTAAGTTTGCTTTAAGGAAACTTTATTCAGACTTGGGACAGTTTGTCAAGCAAGTGAATAATGTTGTTATGAGGGAGTTTGAGCTTACAGCTGGGTGGTAGTGTGGTTCTTTAGGATTCTGTTTAAGCATCCTTTGAACGACGTAACTCAAGAGATTACTTCAATCGCTTATTATTACTAGCAATACTCGTTGTTCATAAAATAAACACAAATGTCTAAGTATAGATATTATCCGCCAATTTGTGCATTTAAGATTTTTGAAGTTTTAGTATTTTTCAACCTCCACTTAAACGTGAAAAATAGTAAAAATCCGGGAATAAAAGTAAGATTTGTCATGTTTTTCACTCAAAGATCTCCTTAAAACCTTATTGACCTGCTACTTCTTAACTTTACATCTATATAAGGAAAATATTGTTTCGATACGAGCACAATATAACCAGTTCCTCAATGAGATGCTTGAATGAATTCCCATCTAAAATCATAACGAATCAGACTGGAAAGAAAGATTAAGTGCACTTTTAGAAGAAATAACTGCTATACAAAATGTTCAGTTTTAGTTGAATAATTAAGTAATTTTTGTTGAATGTATCCATTGGATTTTTTTTTTATGGAACGTAAACAACCTTCAATAAAATCCTAAAAGTAACACATATTTCCATATCCATCAGGCGTGTGTTCCTTATTAATCCCTTCCGAGTATGCTGCTACCATGTTGTGTGCTGATGCCCGTCCCTCTAAACCTTTAATCGTCTCCCACCCATGGGGTTTAGGGTATTAAAAGATTATATCAGAGGGTTCTATTCATCATGATATCACACATTATGTGGTTTGCTGATGTGAACACAAATTGTATTTGCAGTTGTAGAGATAGATGAATGTGGTTATTTTTGCTCTTGGCCCTACTTAACCGATTTTAATCTAATTTGCACACCGTGTGTAGATTGATCCAACTTGAAAGATAGGGTAGCTTACATCTCATTTTTTTGTTGCAATATTATTTTGAGCGGAAAATGTGACGCAGACGAAGTTGCGCGGGTCATCTAGTATTAATATAAATCTCAATTTATATGTAAAATGGGCTGCTTGTTTGTAGGAGGTAAGCTTTAGGTCCTGTTATCCCCACGTTGCGAAAAAGTGTAATTTGGTTTTAGAATTACTAATTATTTTCCCGTACACCGGAAACTACGTAAAACCGTTGGTCCTGCGCCTGATGTCATCAGTACGATCTCTGCAGAGAGTTCACCTTTATATGCGAACACGCTTATATTTCCTGCGCACTAGGCCACCTGGATTGATATTCGATCGCGAAGATAAAATTAAAACTTTAGCCTCATACAGAAACTCAAAAAGATCCCTACAAAAACCAAAAAGTGTTAAACTTTAAATAAGCACATGACTGTGCCTACCGAGTATCCTTCAGACTAGTCTTAAAAGTATTGAATTTAAAACTTTGATGGCCTGAGGCGCAAAACACGTAGGTACTTATCAAAATTCTGTGTCTCAGCAGTGAATACTTAAGGTATATAGACATTGCCAGTATCCTACTTATCTATCTATACTTATAACTAGCTGACCCGTGCCCACTTCGTTGGGCGGTAATGATTTTAACTTGTGATGAAATTATGAGTGTGGTTCGGTTAGTACTGACTGCTATGATTTATTTCCTGACGGCCAAAAGGAGGGTTTTGTTTTTATTGCATAATAATATGTATGTAGCTAGGCTAGCGAGCCGCTGCGAGCGCTCAGCGTTAGACTCCCTGTCCCTTGTTGCAGAGACATATATGCTGCTTTAAATCACTGAGACGCTGTGCACGTTCAGCGCTAGATTCCCGAGCACGGACCTGCGATGTTCTTCAGCTTTGGTTAGCAAGCCGCTGTGAACGCTCGGAGCTGGATTTCCCAGCGCGTGCTTGCGAAATATTTTCTCTATTCCTCGAGAGGCTCTTCCGTGCGGCGTACTCGAGCTGCTCTTGTCTCATGTCTGGGATATTGTGATATCCTTTTAGGCATGATAAACAATCGATAAAACTGTCCGATATCCCAAAAACCGAAATATCACAGCTTCGAACTCGAAGAATGAGAACGAAGTAATATTGTAATTGTGTTTTGAGAAACCGAGCAACCAAAACAATTTTAAAGACCAACAACATTCAACCAACTACGTACAACTCACCTACCAAACGACAAAAGTTAAATAATAACTGGAGAGGGTCATTAATCCGCGGAAAACCTTAACACCACGATTCAGAAAAATGACGTAATTGCACAACGCCGTCTATGGGTAATATGGATAGCACGTCCGTACAAAGCATGTTCTAATGCGGTTCGTGAATGGACGGCGCGGGCGGCGTTTTGCGATTTAGTAATTTTATATTATCTTCGAAACTATTCAACCAATTGACATACTGTTCTGGGCAAATCGTATCTCTATGATGTTCTTGTGATCATAATAACATTTTTTTCGATAAGGTTTAATATTTTGTTGTTTAAAAAATCGTCCAAAGATAAGAACGTCGAAAAATACTTTTTTTAACACATAAAAGCTACTATATCTGCTAAAATATAAAAGATAGAAATATGGTGCCGCGGACTTTTTTGTAGAACTATTCTAGGCGGACCAGGTTGCCATACATTGTTTTCAATTATATACAACTGTTAAGGCAGCGCACGCAAATAACTCTGTTGTAAGAGCTATTTTTTTCCGCCTGGATAGACAAAAATTGATATAGTTCGAGTAATATGCATGATAGCTTTATAATTTATAGCCTATAGCACTCACGAATAATGTAGCTTTCTACCAGTGAAACAATTTTTCAAATCGGACCAGTAGTTCCCGAGATTACCCCCTACATACAAACTTACAAACTTACAAACTTACAAACTTACAAACAATTTTACCTCTTTATAATATTAGTATAGATAAATCTGTAGAGAGGTCAATTCTGTACATGAAATATATTTCCAAAATAACTATCAGGGGGTGATTAGGGATCAATACTGATGCCAAAAATGCAATTAGTAAAATTTTTGTCTGTCTGTCTGTCTGTCTGTCTGTATAACCGTTATAGAAACAAAAACTACTCGACGGATTTTAACGAAACTTGGTACAATTATTATTCATACTCCTGAGCAGGTTATAGTATACTTTTCATCACGCTACAATTAATAGAAAAAATGAAAAAAAAAAAAAAAAATGTGAAAGTTTGGTTGTTTGTTACTCAATCACGCCAGAACGGCTTAACGGATCTTAATGAAATTTAGAACAAAGAAAGATTATAGTCTGGAATAGCACATAAGCTACTTTTAATCCCGGGAACATGTTCCCTAGGGATCACGCGGGCGAAGCCGCTGGCAGAAGCTAGTTTTATACAAAACTATCTGTAAAAGAGTGTGTTTTTGGTTGTCTGTCAATCGAGATTACTCCTCAACGGCTTAACGAATTTGGCACTTAAAACTTGGGATAGGACTAAAACTCTGATCTTAACTGCAACAAAATACACATACATGTAGTATAAACAGGTAATATAGAATCTGCCACCGGGCACCGCTTAATTTTAAAAGACGAAAGGAAGCTCTTTTAGAATAGGACGCTGGTACGTTCCCGTCAGATATTTTTGTCTTCACGGGCGAAGCTACTGGCACAGATCTAGTTTATTTTATACATATTATCCAGAAATAAACCGAGGGTTGGATATCATTATCGATATTCCTGGGATCCAAAGCTACTAAGCGTGGCCTCACGTCAATAGAGCATTTAGCAGGAATCGAATTACTCATTATAGTATGCGTCATTAAATGTTATTGATGTTTAATCCGCCCCTGCAAAAGTAGCTAATTAGCTACCCACACTTTCGTCTATTTAATCGAAATACCTAGCCTTTTCTATTTGTTTAGATCGGTCTACAGTTTTAGAGGACCTAGTTAAATTATGTTTATTTATTTTACTTGTATTGGCTACCTACGTGTTTTTCACAATCCGTTAATTGGGTAACACAAAGCCCACTACTAAAACCTGATGCCTCAGCTTTTTGACAGTTTTGTCAGATTTTCTGGCTTCTGACCACCGATACCCACTAACAAAAATCTACAAATGACAGCTAGAACAAATATTTTGATGCGTTTGCCGAGGTACGGAGGGATCTCCGTTGTTTTATTGATGGCCATCCACCATCAGACCGACCTAAGACTACTAAAGTATAGACCGACGATGCGATGCGTTGATTAAACTCGGTCATTCCCGTGCAGCTGTTATAAATTAACCCATGTGCCCCTTACCTATCCCCCTCATATTTGCACCTAGCTCTCAAAAAAAATAAATCCATCGTCGTCAAATCGCTGAAAATTACAGCTGAGTCGAACACGAACACAAAAAACGGGAAATTATTCAACAAAATCGGTTTTATGCACGAGAAAATCGTAAAGTTCCTCATTCCAGCTACATATTTGTAATGTCTCATTCACAGGGAAAATGGCCGTCGATTAAGTTAATGAGTACATTGTTAGGAGACCGCGAACGTTCGTCACAGCATAAGAGTGTAATTAAGGAAGTGGGGAAGAAATTGAGGTGTGTTGCTTGAGATAAAGATTTTTCTTTCGGCGATTTTTTTATTTTCAGGAGGCTTAAGCAGAGAGTACTTTGTTTGTTTTGTTATAAAATATAGTGACATAATTTTTATAAAAGTCATGATATCTAAGTTTTTATAAGTCATTTTAATAGACTGTAATCGTGATTCATTTTTAAAGCTTTACACTTGCGCTATCTCAGGGGCTTTTAACCTGCATTTGCCGCAATTGGGCAATAAGCACTTTTGTACGTTTGATGTCCGTATTGGGCCAAATTTGTATAATCTTACTAATGTTCTTATAATATGCGCGCGCTGACAGACTACGACGTATTTGAAAGTATAATATTATACATACATAGATTCAAACTCGAGATTACGAATGAATAAGTATGACTTAATGGTGTCTGTGTATCTGCCAAATCTCAAATAAATAACTTTGATGTTCTCCAAACCACCAAGGCAACTCTCAACTTACTTAGAAAAATAACAAGCTATGTCAGCCGAAACCCGCCCTTGTGGACTTCCCCAATATGTGAGAATTTGGTCGTAATCACCACGCAGGCAGGAGTGAGAATTTGGTCGCCGTTTACGATACCCATGGGGAGACATGGGACAGCCCCATAATCAGGAACACACGACCTAATACCGTTGACGGAATTTGTTAAAAAATGTTACGTTGGCAAAATTGAGGGACGTTTTTGGATGGTATGGTACCTTATATATATGGGGTGGAAGCATTGATTGTACGTGATGTATCTTCATTATTATGAATGTTTTATTTGACTTGAAGAAACATATGTCGGTAAATAATGATATTTTCCATAACAGGAGGTAACAATAAAACTAAAAATTATTTTATTTTCGACTTTTAGTTAAGGCAAATATATAAGTTAGGTTCATACATTTTTTTTGCGACTGAAATTTTACTGGTCACATATATTAAACTTCAATATTCTTGTGTTTGCATTTCCAAGCGAAAAACAGTTTTAATCACTGCTGAAAAAAAGTGATTGATTTATGAGCGCCCTTTTTTGACTAACCTCTTTCTTTTTTTGGTTTTAGGGGTGGAAATCCTCATGGATGTCCTATGTCCTGGGGCGGAATGGGGTCTGTCAGACTCCTAGCAGACAAGAACCAACTCGTGTTCCCTCGCACACTTCCACCGGGGGTACGGGAGTACTAAAGCAATCTGCGACGCAGCCCCCGAATCATGTCCAACCTAACTACTATCCAACTTTCAAAATAGTTTTGCCACCATCAAAACTGAACCTCGGAGTCAAATATCATTCAAACCGTATGCCAGAAACCCCACAAAACTTTGGAAAAACTACTTCTCAATAAATTTATAGCAAAAAGGAATAAATCATGTTACTTCACCTTCCAGAATAAAGGGAAGAGGAAAATTTTGCTCTTCAGCTCCAATGTTTTCGACAACTAGAAATAAAAACTTTTTCAAACTTCGGAAATAGTTTTATGACTTTTGAATGCCTTTGTTCTAATTTTCAACTTATTTTCCAAGTATTAGGCACCAGTCTTAAAATAAAGAAAATGTCTCATTATATCACGGTCACGGTGTCTCACAAAATTATCTCGTTTAAGCAACGGGCATCAAAAGTCGAGAATAAATTACTGCTTACACGCAAATATTATTATACCTACAGTCACAAAAAAGCAGTTTTGTCACTTTTAGGTTTAATTTTTTTTGTTTAGTGCACGAAAAACTTTAGTTATTGCTTTAGCAACTCAATATTGCAATAATGTCATGAGTTACTTAATGAAATTCAATTGATGTTATTAATTATTTAGAAGTTTTGTGCTGTTTTTTACTTTTGTATTCAAGTGACTGAATTTTATGTCCTATAGTAGTAGTCTGGTACTCTATTTAGATAAAGAAAACTTTAAAAGTGGACCAAGCTATAAACCACTAGATTGTACGCAAAAAAATCGCTAAGTACTCACAAGAATGAGTTTTTATTTCACCCCGACCCCTGCGCTCCGCCCCTCATAAAACGTATCTCCTGTCCAGCTAAGAAACAGACCACCTTCAGGGGTGGTCTGTGTCCGACTTACCTTGAGAAAAAGATAAAACTGTCCCAAACAATTCATAGATAAATTACACTTACCTTAAAAACGCAGCTGTGAACGGGACAGCGTGTAAGAGTGGCTTCACATTAACCGTTTTTTCGCCGATTGCATAAGACGATTTTTTTGTCCCCGTCGCCGTACAATTTTTTTTATGTATTTGGTCACTTGATTTCTGATGCTTGCCTATACATATTTGTATGCTTGGAAACTAAAAGCACGAAAAGAGTTTATTTAGCACAATAAAAGTACTAACAAAACATAGAGCGGAAGTTGTGTAAAACTAAAAAAAAAGTTTTATTTTTATTTGAAATGGGTTGGCTCTTGACTCTTAAGTCTTGGTCAGAGATGACAGAGACAAAGTCTACGTTGGAGCGAGCTTACCCAAAAAGAGCTTGTTCACTCTAACTTTGAAGAGATTAGGTTTCATCATATTAAATTTACTTTTATATGATTTCATCATTATTCCTGTAAGCTTTTCGACTTTATTACGATGCCTTTCCAAGGATCAAAATATATTTACTAAGGCCTGTTTTCACTAGCCTAAGTTAAAAACTCTGAATACGTTTGTTAATTCGGGCACGTTTTGTATGATTCCTCGTATTAGCTGTAACTTAGCTCAGATTTAGTTCTCTGGCTTAAGTTTCTAGTGCAATTGAACCCAAGTCTTCAATAGCGGGTTAACCTGTTCGAGATTCTAAAAGTTTAACTAAGTCTGAAAGTACTATATTATCGATGAGCAGCCTACGGTAAGTATACGTATTATACATCTAGTTATGGTACAGGTACCTACCGAGGGCGCAGAAAATTGGGCACTTCTAACTAAGTCATTATCGGTCATTCATCACTGACCGACTGCCATCAACTCACCGTTGTCGCACCGCACCACTTAATGTGTGCATTCTCTAAAAAGCAGAGAGGGGAGGACCGTTACCCAACATTTATCATTAAGGGTAACAATGGTTTTTGCGGGATTTCCTTCAAGAATCCAAGAGATTAATGAAGGTGGCAATAACGTCCGACCATCCGATAAATAACAAAATAACGCACGCGGCCCTTAACGACTGAGATTAATAAGAAACATTTGGCCGACGGATAAAATACGGAGAATATTTTCATTGCTGGCTACTCAATGGGACTATGTGAAAAAGAGCGGCTTAATAATGTTGTTGCAGTTTTATTTTCATTTTACAGTGTGTAATTTTATGGGTTTTAACTTTGTTGCACGGAAGAAATTACTTAATATTAGGAAGTCTCAAGGCCAGGGTAAACTAGAACGGCCGATAAAATTGCTCTCAAACTACGGTAGCAAACTTTCACAACTAATGACTGCCACAACCCTGAGCTCTCAGGCTAGGTGTATCTTTGGATGTCTGGTAGTTGGCAAGATTTTTCAAAAATCCTAGGTCCATCTACATCGTGCGATTGGAGCAGCATATTATGTAGTGTGCTTCTGCCAGTAGTGGACGTATGCTGATGATGTCGATGGTAAAATAAGCACTGCGCCAAAAAAACTCAGTAAAGCATCGTCTAATAAGCGAGCCGCAAAGGTTCGAACAATAATAAACCTTTTCAAGATAGTGTAAGTTTTACATACTAAATCAAAAGTAACATCAATCTATACTCCTAACAAAGTCTGATCTCTAAAAGTGGTTACTGGGTGAGTGGTTACGGGGCGTAATGTAACATGTAACAAAGCGAGCGTTCGCGCTGTCAGTACGTGGAAATGAGCACGGACACGCGAGCAACGACCCGCTGTTTAGAACACAGTGTGACGTAACATGCTCGCTGTAACACCAGTCAGTAGAGAAGAAGCGGGCTTATACTACTATAAGGTCGCTACCCTAGTAGGCTTGATGGATAACATGTTTTTAGTTTTTGGTTTTAGAGCATGGCGAATTCTATAAGTTGTTTTCTTTTTCATTTTCTACACCGGTAACATTTTTTGTACAAAATTATATTCTCAAACTTCATAACGTATCAAAACCATTCATGTAATTAAAATAAATAAAGCTAGGCCTACTCAGGTTACTAGTAATTACAATGAACTCTCTATAATTATGCGTAACCGACATAGCGTGACTGGCACTTAACCGCAAACATGCAACGAAACTCTTTTGTAACAAACTTTTTAAAACAAAGCAAAACTTTATTTTTATGTCATGGGCCAAAATTAGAACTTATGGCTGTAATTTGAACATCTTTAACAGTTGTTACGAATAGTTTATCAGCATCATTATCCACAGTCTGATCTCGCCCACTGCTGAGCGAGCGTTTGCCCTGTCTTTTCTTGTACCAATCCTCACGTTTTTGTGATAGCCTCATCCAGGTTCTACCCAAAATGGCAACAATGTCTTAGGATAGGTAAAAGCTGGAAATTCTGAAAGACCATTTCCCAGTTACTGGGATGTGGAGGTCAGATAGGCAGTCTTTAGTAAAGTCTCATGTACCTAAATAGTCAGTTATTTCCGGTTAGACTGGAATCTAGACCCAATACACATAGTTGAGAAAAGGCTAGATAGATTGTTTTCTTTCATTTTGTCTTTTCAAAACAATTTCTTAAAACACTACATAAATACCAAACGAATTCACTAATACTTGTTAACATCGCGCACAAGTCATTGATGCACCAAAAGTTCCTTCACCAACATCATCATGGCAGCCAATTGCTGTCTACTGCTGTACGTAAGGCTAACGAGCGCCAACCACCTCGGTCTTCAGTATCTGAGTCTGGAAAAAACATCGTCGGTCCACCGTGCCGCAGGGCGGTCCACACTACATTTGCCCATACGCGGTCTCCAATCTAACACAATGTGTTAGACGATTGATGGAGCAGACATCACATCGATCGTCTGTCTGTTAGACATGACCGGCCCAGCTCCACTTCAGCATGCTGATTCTACGTACAATGTTCCTTACAGTACAGGTAACCTGTCTGAATAAAAATAAGTACATAATCTTTTTAAGAAACTGCCAAAGAAGCTAAATAAGCTAACACGAGAACTATCGAAAAATAGAGTTGTTACTAAAATACTACAGCTGAAGTAATAAATCATCCTATACATATCCATGATTGATGACTTTTGCCGCTAGCACAAAAATTAACAGCAACATTTTTTTACGGAAAAATCCTTTGTGATCGGCGTATTTACATAATTGGTCTTATTTCAAAGCCCTTTTGTTATTATGTTAGAGGAAACTTTAGCGTGACGTTGACTTATATGAGGCCATTATTCAATATAGTTACAGTCAAGATAAATGCACTGTTAGTTCCCCCTTTCGCGCCTTTTCGTGATTATTTTTGGGGCGTTTTTGTTTTGAATTATTTTTTTTGTTTAGGACTTTAGACAGTAATCGCCAGTTGTATCTTTTGTTTTGAAAATTCCCGATCGTTTAATTTTTTAAATAAGAAAAATTGTGTAAAAGATCCAGTGTCGCAAAATACTCGGAATAAATAAAAGCGCGATGAAAAATATCTGGCTTTGTTGAAATGTAATTTCATCTGTGAGAGAGCATTATTTAATTTATCTACGTTTTAGATGGCAGAAGAAAACACGCACAGATAAGAACCGCAAATAACGAAATCAGAGACTCAACAAACCTATGAAAGCAACCAAAATCCGGATAAAAGAAGCAATATTTAAAATTCAATAGGTACATAAAGTTTACACGTCGAGATAAAATTAAAGCAAATATGTTACAATTCGTACCGAAGAATATTTCACCTACGGTTTGGTATGTAAAGTTTATGAGGCTTGCCCTCGCTTTCCCTCCAACTGGCTTCGAGCGCAGTGACTCATGCATTTTTCACACTGATGCGCCCGCCAGACTGAGAGTCACAGGAATTTTCTGAATTTAAAAAACTGCAAATTCCTGTTTTGCATATCACTCAAAATCTTGCCAAACGAATTTCAACTTTACAGCCAAGAAATACGAGACTTTCAAATTTTCAGGAAGTGCCTAAGTAAGGTGGTTCCCAAAATCGTTGTGTAGGTAACCGAGTGCTCTTGTTGGTAGTAATGACACTTGTAAACTGGCCCCTGTTTAAATTGCAGCGTTGCGGTTCTGATTTTCTAGTTAAAACATTTAAAATGAATTAGGGAGTTCCATTATGTTGAGTTTCCTCACTTTTATGATTCTGCTACGTGTGTAATATTCATTGGCTTCATAAAAGCTTTGAATCGCCATTTTAGGTGAGTGACTTGGAGGCAAAGGACCCTTTTAGGGATGGGAAATCATCAAATGACAGCTCCCGCTCTGGGCGGAGCGAGAGGGAGTGTCAGACTTCTACTGACTAAAACCCATCCATGTTCCTTCATTGCCCTTTATGTTCCGGAGCCACGGTATCTCTTTCGAATGGTCCCGCGAATCCGGCAGGCGTCAGCCCTTTTGGGCCCCTCCCAATGATGACTCTCTTTGAAGCGCGCGTGGAACACGAACGCGCCGTCGACACGGCCTGTCGTCATAAGACGGACGGGCGGCGAGCTACCCATAGCTCACCATTTACTTTACCTAGGATCGTATTTCCGTAAGCTGGAAGGCTTCCATTGCAGTCTTGCTTCATTGCTAGCATTATTGAATTCCGCGTCATTCCAATGCTCGTTGCTTCATCCTGCAAATGTTTGACTAGGGTTCCGTTGCTTACCCTTTGGGTACGTAACCCTGAAAGGCATCGAGAACAAATACTGGAATTTCAGTGAAATCTGAACTAAATTCTTTCAACAAAACTGTGTCAGATAAAGGTAGCTAGTATGTTTATAGTCAAAACAATAGACGTGAAAAAATTTAAATTCAATGCACGGTGAGTATTTGTTATTGAAAACAAACTGTTAATTGGTTTCAGTTCCATTGTACAATTGCAATGAATACTGAAATAGTTTCAAAATGCTGTCGAAGTATTTTCGATAACATTTAGTTCGATGGTAGAATATCAATGGGTTTGCTGTCGATAAAAAGAAATTACGAGGCGTTGAGCTCCCTAACATTTGGTTGAGCTACACGATGTCTGATGCATGCCGATGTCGGAACCGGGCATTCCAAATCTGAGTGGGTTATTCTTTTTTTCGAAACCATCGGAATCTGGTTTGGAAACAGTATTATTTTTCCATGTTTATCTCGGGTTCTTAATCAGCGACTTACATTATATAGATTATTCCCTGGCGATTTAAAAATCGAATGCCTAGATCTAGTTTTTTTTTTAGTTCACGCAATATGTCTGAAAGAGTCATTGCCCTGGAACGCAATGTAAAGCAAAGTCTGAGTAATGTATTGAAAAGTAAGAGTTAGAGGATTTCATGATTTCCCATCAATAAGAAATAATAAAATGGTCAGAATAAAAAGCGAAACATACAAATAAAAACCGGCCAAGTGCGAGTCGGACTCACGCACGGAGGGTTTCGTACAAACCTGTAGGTAAACGTTGCGGTTTACGATTTATGTCGTATTAAAAAAAAACTACTTACTAGATCTCGTTCAAACCAATTTTCGGTGAAAGTTTACAAGTAAATGTACATCATATATTTTTTTAGTTTTATCATTCTCTTACTTTAGAAGTTACAGGGACACACACACACATTTACCCACTTTGGAAGTGTCTATATTGCAGACTGTTCAGTTAAGTAAAAAATAATATATGAAGCCTCAATATCATTTTCGAAGACCTATCCATAGATATCCCACAAGTAAGGGTTTGATGAAAAAAAAATGTTGAGTTTCAGTTCTAAGTATGGGGACCCCCAAAATTTATTGTTTTTTTTTTTCTATTTTGGTATGAAAATCCTAATGCGGTTCACAGAATACATCTACTTACCAAGTTTCAACAGCTTAATTCTTATAGTTTGTAGTGTGTGTCTTATTGTTTTGTACTTACGCTCTCTATAAACTTCCTAGATAAATTAATACATAGCTGCATAGCCATAACTTGATTCCTAGATTCTTTTTAACTTGTATTTTCTAAGTTTTTCTGCAAATTAGCTATCTTCAATGCTTTGTTTACATTTCTTGTATTATGTCATTATGTCATTTAGACAGCCCTAGTTTTCTTTTTATTTGTATTCTGAAGTTAGCTAGGAGTTTTAGGTCGCATATGAAACTGTCATCAGACCTTCATAAAGTCCATTTTTCCTTTTCCATCAAATTCTAGAAACTCATATCAAATTCAAAATAAAAGCGAGCCTTCATTTTAGAGCCGTCGTAAAGAAATATTCATTCTACGTTTGGAGCTGAGATCAGCAAGAAGTCTGAAAAAGTTTCTTAAGAGTGATTGAGAGGACAGTTTGCCTCCAGGGAACCAGAGAAGTCGCCCTCCCTCCTATACTAAGAGTAGACTTAGAGGACGTTTTCTAAGTTTACCTCCTCGAACCTGATAAGTCGGCCTCTCTCCTTGCCGCCTTTAAAGGACACCTTGATGCCTGGGCTGAACGAGCCTGGGAGGAAGACGTTACTCGGCCCATCCTCTCCAGCCCTCTGAAGAGTGACGACCCTCCAGTCCTCCGGTTCTTCAACGGACCCTGCCGGCCCTCCGGTTCTTCAACGGACCCTCCAGTCCTCCGGTTCTTCAACGGACCCTGCCGGCCCTCCGGTTCTTCAACGGACCCTCCAGTCCTCCGGTTCTTCAACGGACCCTGCCGGCCCTCCGGTTCTTCAACGGACCCTCCAGTCCTCCGGTTCTTCAAGGAAGACTTCATTTTCATCTCACGTCCGCTCATCTTTCTCCTTCATCAGACGTTCGTTGTGTAATTCATTAAATTTATACTAGTATTTATTTGTCCTTTTTCCTTTTAGCACGATTCCCCTCCTAGGTAGGTGAGTGCTTGTGACCTCACATTTTACAGGCTCCCCCGGTAAAATGTAACGTTACAAGTTTCGGAGAAAAGTGGCTGTGACATACAGATGGACAAACAGACAGACAGACAGACAGACACACATGACGAATCTAGGGTTCCGTTTTGACATTTGGCTACGGAACCCTAAAAAAGGTTTTATTGTTGGTATTCAATAAAACCTTTTTTAACAGCTTACCTAGTGGTATAATATGTGGCGTCGAAAACGATGAATCAATCATTGACTTCAGGGGCCTAAACGAGATCTTGGCTTCTTGACTTTCTATCGACTATATAAAGAACAAGAAAGAAAAAGTTTATTTGCGGCCAGTATGACGCATACCAAAAACAAAGTAATGATTGCCATGAAGTCCCAAAGGAATGCGATTGACATGAAATGCCATTAATATTCCACGGGGTGAAATCCTATATGCGCCCATACCTACCTATATTTTGAGTTACCTGAAAACGTTTTGTAAAAATATTTGACACAATTATTTTGGTGTTCAGCGGTGTAAAATTCTATTTCACAGAGTTTGGCCTAAAAACCATCATTCCACGCCTACCTCGCCGCATTGGATTTGATATTGTAATAGAATTTAACTTGTGAATTATTGGAATTTTGGGCCAATTGCCATGTTACGCTTGTTTCTGGGGCTTGTATGTAGGTGATGCGTGTTATTACGAAATATCGACGAATTTTGGGACTTCAAATTAGGTAATATGCTATCAATATATTTGATGTTATTTGATAATATTACTCGTTATATAGGAATCGTGTTAGGTGTACATTTTGGAGCAAAATTTACCTACATGTTTGTTAATTTTTGAAATGTGAAAATGTATGATATCATCTTCATTTCATACAAAACACGTCAACTTATGTACTTAAAGAAAATATTACCTAAACTTTACCTGTTTTGTGCTTTTTACAAACAGTGAATTCTTGGGACCATATCTTTTCAAATCCCATAGTTTTAAGGAGTATTCAGATTCGCATCGTAAGTCTAATTTCTTTGAAGGTTGGCATTGATTGTCTCCGAGCTGATATTGGAATATGGGCTCAAGGGGCTTTGTGAGAGATCCGTCTATTGGACAGAGCCAGCTCACGAAACTGAAGACCACCGATGGCAGAACCATATCCACCGAATCAGAGCTTCTGAGAGAGATCGAGGGATTCTATGGACAGTTTAATACGTCAATGACTAAACCCGCTATAAATCTAGCTAATGACATAAGAGCAAGATTGATCCGGCTCTATACCGAGGACATCCCGGACGTCAACCTGTATGAGATTAGGATGACTCTGAAGCAGCTTAAAAACAACAAAGCGTCGGGTGAGGACGGAATTATGGCCAAACTCCTGAAGGCGGGTGGAAAACTAGTCCTTAATGCCCTTCAAAAACTGTTCAACTGCCACAGGCATGGAGCAGAGGTGTGGTGGTACTCTTCTTTAAGAAAGATGACAATGCCCTGTTTAAGAATTACAGGCCCATCTCACTTCTGAGCCTTACATTTTTCAGAGTCATCACGAACCGTCTCACGCGCAGGCTTGACGACTTTCAGCCTCCCGAACAAGCCAGATTCTGAAAAAACTTCAACACCGTTGACATACGCTGCGACAGGTTATACTGAAGATCGAAGAGTATAATCTGGGGCCTCTACTTAGCGTTTTTGGATTACTAGAAAACCTTCGATTCGATCGAAACATGGGCTGTGCTGCAGTCTCTCCAACGGTGCCAGATTGACTATCGGTACATCGAGCTGCTAAAATGTTTGTACAAAAACCCCACCAGTCAGTCCGGCTGCAGGATCAGACCTCGAAACCTATCCTCCTGCAGCGAGGCGTAAATCAGGGAGACGTTATTTCTCCGAAACTGTTCACGGCCGCAATGGAGGATGCCTTCAAGGTTTTGGACTGGAGAAGGTTAGGCATTGATATTAATGGCGAGTACATTAGCCTATTTCAATTTGCCGTCGATATAGTCGTCATGGCTGAGACTACGGAGGTCCTCAGTACAATGCACGATGACCACAGTAGAGTATCCGAAGATTTTACAATCAAAGTTGTAGATGAGTACGTCTACTTGGGACAAACAGTCCAGTTAGGTAGGGCTTACTTCGAGAAAGAGGTCAACCATCGAATGCGACTCGGCTGGGCCGCTTTCGGGAACTTGCGAGGTATCTTCTCGACCCACATAATACAGTGTCTCAAGACAAAAGTCTATGATCAGTGCGAGTTGCCAGTGATGACTCAAAGAACTAAAACATGGTCGCACTCACGATGGGCCTCATCAGAATGCTTAAAGTCACTCAAAAGGCAGTGGAGAGGACAACGCTTGGAATTTCCTTGCGTGATCGAATCCGCAAGAAAACCAAGGTTACCGACATAGCCCGAAGGATCGCCAAAATAAAGTGCCAGTGGGCAGAGCACATTGCTCGCAGAACGGATAGTCGAACGGATCGGATGGGGCTGAAAAGTTCTGGAGTGGCGACCGCGTACCGGAAGATGCGAGAACAAAGCGGTGACCTGGTGGAGGTAGCGGGTAGCCGATGGATGCGAGAAACACAGGACCGGTCGTTGTAGCGACGCTTGGGGGTACTTATGCCCATCAGTGGACAACTTATGATGATGTTGATATTATAGGTACTTGAATTTGAACGCTTTTCCACTTCTGGTCCTCGATACACCTTTAGGTAGAAAGTAGCTGAAACCAACGAAATATAAAAAATCGTTTCTTTATAATGTGATCAACCCCAAAATTGTAAGTATCTTCTACGTAGTATATCATAAGAAGAATATATATAAGAAGGTAGATTTAGGCGTTGAGCAGAGGAAATAGGCGATGAGCTAGCTAAAACACCACTATTGAATACCAAAAACAGTCGCTGGGCTACGTAGATAAAAGGAAAATCTAGATGAAACATATCGTGTATAAAACTTGTGTCTCCGGACAACACATGCGGCCTGCCGTCAATTCGTAATAATAAAAGTTTGGAGACTGTCATAACTCATAGCTTTGACTATACTAAAATTTTGGAAGTGGAAAACTAAATACTCTCGTGAAACTAAACAATGAAATGATGAAATTCATCCTAAATATTATGCAATGAAAATTCTTGACCAGCGCAATCTGCGCAATATGAATTTGTTATGTGTTGTTGAATTGTGTGTTGGATAATGTGTTATTTGTGAGTGATTTCTGTATGTCAGTGTGAGTGGGGCGTAAATCACTATGTACCAAGACAAAAGCGAATAACGACACTAATATAATACGAAACTACAACCTGGGAGTCTTTAAGTCAAGAGTGAACAGGTGAAGAGGTTAGGTCTTGGCAAGCGTGCGCGATCTTAGACCGCTTATCGCTTAACATCAGGTGAGATAGTGGTCAAACGTATGCCTATCAATAGTTAAAAAAAATAAAGCCATTCAATAAACTCTCTACAATTTTGCTCTTAATAGCTTTGAACTATCTGAAGTACAAAATACTCTTTCACTATCCGCTCTTCTCTATTAAATAGTAATTCATGCACTTTGCATTCATTATGTCAAGTAAACTATGAAGTGGAAGGTTGAATACATTTTCCTTTTAAGTAAACCTAGTGTTTTTTATCCTTATAGAGGTATTTCAGAACTGCGTGGTCATATTGGGTGGCTGATATAACCAAATGAAATAATAGAAAAACAAAAAAAAACATTAAAAAATAAGTGAATTTGCAGTTGGTGTCATCAAATCTGTGATTGAACTAAAGTAAATTCCACCAACTGTTACCATTTGCTTGAAAAGTAATTGGTTCGATTTTTTTTAGTCAATTTTTGTCATCTTCTTTTCGTATTTTTTTTAGTTTTTCAAGTTTCACCCTTACAAATTGAGCACGCACTTCTAGAACACACTGTGTTGTTTGTTGGAGTGAAGTGCATCATCATTACTTGCGCCAGAAAACTTCCACTGCTGCAAAAAAGGTGCCCCCAAGTATTGCCAAATGACCCAAGATTTACTGATGAGACTGTTTTATCATTTTCAACATCTAGGTTTTCTATGGATTCCCTCGCGTGGTCTGTCTTGCAAGAATCGTGATCTGGCATTAGGCTGACTGTCCACTGGAGCGAAGTGGAGAGAAGCGGATAATTTATCAACCAATGGAATTGCATAAATCCTCCTCTACGCGACAGTTACTGAGATTTTATACAATTCCATTGGTTAATTACTTCGTTTCTCTGCTCCGCTACCTCGCTCCACGTCAATGGACAGGTAGCCTTAAAGTATCCTATGATACTCAGCTATAGTGTAGCTTTCTGTCAGATACAGAATGCCTCATAGGGAATATCTATCTTTCACAATAAAGCAGGAAACAGGTTCGAAAGGAAAATACGATATGCGAACGATATTTCGTGAATTTTTAGATGACTCAACAATGGCTAGTTTTTGGGATTGATTGATTTTGCGTAAACTATCTGTTGTTTGCGACAGTACCTCTGTTGAAAAATTCGGTTCTGACCGATTCTGTTGTTGTTGTTGCGTTTTTTCCTTAAAACAAGCACATTTTAATATTAGGTTTTTTTTTTTTTTGTTTATATTTAAATGGATACAACAATGAAAGATAAAATAACTGGAACACTAATAAAACAAAATAAAATAAAACCCGGCCAAGTGCGAGTCAGACTCGCACACGATGGGTTCCGTACCATAAACCTTAATTTTTACAATCTGTGAAAATTCGAACTGTCTACCTATTACGGTCCTTGAGAGACAGCCTTCTGACAGACGGACGGACAGACAGCGAAGGCTTAGTAATAGGGTTAAGTTGGTTACCCTGTGGGTACGGAACCCTACAAATTGACAATGTAAAAACGGCTCACGGCTGCGCCAAATAGGTTCTATTTTGCCATAATATTGTCCAATCGAATGATGCTGCCTGCAGCTGCTCTGGCAACATAGTGCTCTATTACTAAGGCAATACAGTACTACATTGGAAAACCATCAATAAAATCAAGCAAATAAAAAAGGAATTGCGCTTCTTTACTAAATCGATTTTAACAACGACGTTACAAAAAGGCTCATATTCGTAGAAGCAACTATGAAATCGAGCTAGCATAAACCCAAAGCTGTATAACGAGTTCCACAAACACTCCCTATGAAAAGCAATTCCGATCATACCGTATGATTGTCATTTTCCAAGTAAGCTCTCACATGCGAGGATACTCAAGTGAAGCGGTTTGTAGATGGGTGAATAGTGACTAGATTTTAACAATTAACCTAGGATAATATTGACCTTTTATGATATTAACCTATAATGCGTTGGAAGCATGCCATGACTTGCTTAGTTCACTTTCATCTTATTATATCAAGAACGAGATTTTTTGCGTAAGTATTATGCGGGTAGACGTGGCGTATCAACTGGAACTAAAGAAAAGTTCAAATCGTTAGGGATTTATCATCATCATCATCATATTAGCCGAAAGAGGTGCACTGCAGGACATAAGCCTCTCCCAAGTCACCAGAACAATCGGTCCTGTGCATCTCGCATCCGTCGGCTTCCCGTCCCCTGGGTCCCCTTTTTTTTATTTTTTTTTTTTCTCCGGCTGTGGAAACATGCGTTACGCATACCCTCTCACTCGGGGGAGTGGGAGGGGTATGTGGGACTCCCCGGGCAAGCCCGGTATACCCACTAAAAAAACCCAGCACCGAAATTCCCGCAGCGTCTTAGTGGGGGTGGACTGGGAGATCGGCGTAGCCTTTACGTCCAGTCCACCTCCGACGACCGCCCGCCTATACAGCGGGCCCTTCACGCCCTCCCCGTTGGGAGAGGGCCGGGAACCTCCGAAGATGGTGGTGATGCGTGCAATGCGGGCGGAAGCGCCCCCGCGCCTGTCGCCCGCCCATCACCACCGCCCCTGGGTCCCCTATCCTAAGGCATCGATCCATTTTTAGGAACGCCTTCCATCGCTGCGTCTTCTGATACGCGGTCGCCATTCCAGAACATTTCGGCCCCATCCACCATCAGTCTGTTCTGCCAGATTTGGGATTGACCACGATACATTTCGGAAGCACATGCTTTACTAAGGAGTGGTAAATAAATAAAAGTAACTACGTCATTGTATACCGTGCTAGTTATTTCGTCGAATCCAAAAATTTCAAAACTTCAAGTGGTTTTCATTCTAACCGTTTCATTTTCCTCTGTACGTCAAATAATCCCATTGAATTCACCACTTGCATCCTTTCGAGGAATCACTTTATTTAGCTTCCATATAATGTTTCAACGTTAGTATGTTTTAAATGAACAGAACTTTTAATAGGTACTTATGAATAGAGAGCTCTCATTTTGAACTGAAATCTGAAACTAACTTCGATTTATTAATTAAGCTGTGTACTTTGATTCGTCGTTGAAATTATAACTGTGTTTGTGGTAAAAATAATGTATTTGTCATTCAATAGTATTGAGTACGGTAGAAGCGGATGCTGGTGGGCGCTTTTTTCTTGATTTTATTATTGAACTCTTTGGAGGTTTAAAAGTCACTGTACCTACTGTCAGTTATCATCAATGAGGTGAACCGATCAGTTGAATGCAACCCACTATCATCTAACATCTTCAGGTACAACATAACTAATAACAGTCAAATTATAACAACAACAGTAATTTAAAGACTGTTTTCTGGCGAAGAAGGAAACGAGAAGCGCCTCTGACCTACATTAGCATTCATGACTCTGCTGTGAAAAAGGATTGTGAAATGCATCTTCTATAAATTCGTCTTCCTCTTATACCAGAATCATGATGATTTAGGGAAGAGCCCCTACGTACATGTATTATACTGCAATGTGATTCTGTAAACTTGTGGAAGTGAAGGCTTGGGTGAAGTGAACACGAAGTGAGCTGTCAAACCATGTAATCAAGATGGAATGACAGACTACGTGATCACGTCACCCAAGCCTTTACTTCGACATGTTTACAGAACCGACTGGCTGTTAGGAATTATTTAAGAAAAAAATGTTAAAGATTATTTAAGAAAGAAAACATGTTAGGGATTAGTTAAGAAAAAAATATTATAGAGTTATTTTAGTACTGAAACACCGCTATTGAATTTTTCAAAACAACATTTTTGCGAGGCAACTAAGCAAAACAGTATCTCAAACAAATATGATAGCGGGCCTCTGAGATAAGTTAGCGTAAGTTCTGCATACCAAACGCTGAGTTACAAAGTTTGGCGGTGCGGCTGCATGAGTAATCTCCCATATGTGCTACTTATCGTACTTTGTGTGGTATTAAAATGTGTTCCTTACTTTAGTTTGAAAAGCTATTGAGCTATCAGTTCCGCTGAAGGGTTGGAGATCATTGAGGATGGAGGAGGGGAAAAATCATTTGTCATAAAGAAGCGATGTTGCATCTTCAACGCTGGGCTGAGTGTTGAGCCTTGCAAATCCAACATGGCAGCAGTATTTAGGCATTAATTTCAGAATCGGCCCGTGTCACTGAAAAGACATAAAAATCTCTTAGGTTTGGCAAAGGAGTAAAAAGCTAAAATATATATAATAATTGTCGCATTTTGGTTAAAAGTATCACTTCGAAGTAGACGTAGGCACCATTTTTTTTTAGATTTTTGAGGGTTTTTTGTTTCAAATGAGGGTATTATTACATTCTTTAAACAAATGTGTCATCTAATCGTCGGGGCTACAAATTCAATCCTAAACAAACAAATCTGAGAAAAGTTTATTATAATTTCAATATTTTTATTATATTTTCTAGGCATCATCCATCACGTACCTTGTGGACTTAACGAGTATTGGTTTAGTACCTTAGCATTTTCACGAACGTTAAAATCTCGATAAACCCAACTTCTGAAAATATTAGCATCAGGTGAAAAAATTCGTTGTTGCTATTCGAGTTTTAAAAATCCAGCCAGATTCATTGCTATGTTTCACTGGTTGAAACAGAACCGAATAGATGCAATCTATCATTGTTTTGTTTTTTAATTTCGTTGGAGGATCAGTCAGAACCGCTTCGATGATCATACGAGAAGGTTTTCAGTTATCATTCTGGGACTGAGTAATCTGTAGCACGTATAAGACATTTGAACACACAGTTGTTACACAGGTACATGCGTATTTGGTTCACAGGTAAACAATTTTGCCATCTGTGTGGTTACGATCTATGTTAATACCTAAACAACATTATTCATATACCTAAAACTAATTCAATTCAAAGGGCATTGACAAGTAGATAGAGCTACAACGCCACCTGTTTGTATTATAATTATTATATAAATAGTCATGCCAGGGTGGGTTTTGGTCAGAAAGAGTCTGATACTCACTTCTGCTCCACCCAGAGTGGGAGGGGTCATTGATGATGTTCCATTCTTAAAAAAATAATAGGTTCAGACCTAGTATCCATATACCAAGTTGAAATCCCACGTTAAAGGCAGCGATTTTTTTGTTTCATCCTAAACTACCGGTGCTTCTGCAGCTGGTCCAGAACAATCCTAAAAATAAAACCACTTACTATTGATAAGAACTGTCACCCTCCTAAAGATTTTCAAGCAAAAAAAACCTTTTGGGTCATCTTTTCAGCTAAACAACTTCCACTGCTGGATAAAAGCGCCCCTTAGAGTCGTCACATTAACCGGTCCTGTGCATCTTGCACCCAGCAGATTCCCGTGACCATCACGAGTTCATTGATGCACCTTGAGGAAGGCCATCCATTGCTGTGACTGGTACAAGGTCACCTCTTTAGAACCTTGCGACCCCATCGGCTGACTGTTCTACGAGCAATGTGACTAACCCACTTCCTATTTTTTGGACTTGGGCGGTAACCTTGATCCTCCTGCTGAAATCTTCATTTATAATTCTATCACGCTAGTAAACCCCCGAACTCTCTTTGTAGGACTTTTTCTAAGTTAGCCCTGGAAGATTGCCAAAGATTAATAAAAATAATACCTTGTCGTTAGTTAGCAATATTTATTCAAAACTGAATCTTCAAACCAGCCAACGTCACACAGTGGTTTGAGGGTGGAACTTAGGCTTAGGCGTCGTTTATTTAAGTAACAACTACACCCGCGTTATAAATGTTTGCTCAAACTTTATTAATCGCGGACTTAAGTACGAGATCTAACACATAACTGTATATTATACGGGGTTCTAAAGGAAGGGTGTTGTTATGTATTAATGTATTGTGAAACTTGGTTACTTGGTCGTAAAGGAAAGGACTTAAGACGTAATTATAATGCCTAGAGAGCTACGGAATTGTATAGGCCCTAGAGGAGGTGAAAATGTTGAAAGAAAGAATTTGATGATGTGTAAAAGCAGACAGGCGTGATACAACTATGCAACGACGATTCGGCAAGTATTTTAAAAATCAATCATTATATTTGACAGGGAGGAAAAAGAATACAATAATTAATATTTAATTAAATTTGTAATCACGTTGAAAAAAAAATAACTCACTTGTATCTAAACATCAAGGAATTATGTAATAAAAGCGAGTCTTTTTTTTTCAACGTGGTGTTGTACTTACCACCCATAAATCAGCCTTAAAGCATAAAGCATTCATTTTTTTTATTTGCCTTTTAAGTCCCACTGCTGGACAAAGGCCTCCCAATATTCTTCCAGACACTCACATGCACAAAACATCTTTCAGACTGAGGTATAAAAAACATAAAGCTGGTACCAACAGCTCTGCAAAAAGAAAGATTAGAAGCACACATATCAAATGTTTGCAAAAAAACTCCAAACGCTCCATAACTCTGTCGTTCAAAGGCCATTGTAAACCTTTCAAATCCAGTAAACGACCACGAGACGAGAAACTGACCTTTATGAAGCCTGTACAAACAGTGATAAACCAATATGACATACTTAATGTTTGACTACTAGATAAATTTTACTTTGGCCCGTTAGTACTTCTTTTAAGAGGTTTTCTTTTTTTTTTTGTCAAGATTTGTGACCCTAAAGTTGAACGAAATCAAATATCAATGTCATGTGAGTTACTGGTTCAAATTTTGATTGTTTTTTATTTAAATTTTTTGGTTACAAATGTCTTCCTATTTCGAATATTTATGAGTTTTAGTAAACGCTTTTGTTATTTCTGGAAAACTCTCTTCTGTTCCATCCATTCCATAAGTTAAGCTGTTTTCAGACTACGCTTTAATATAAAAGCATAGAGTGACAATCCATACATTGTTATGGACACGTTCACACTGTACTATACTATACCGCGTGTATCTGACATCGACACACAAACGATTTCCATGGGTCCAGGGCATGATTCTGGACACCCCAGTTTTGGAATTTTTCGTCGGTTCTTTTCTCATTTTTTTCAAGAGTACCAATGGTTTTATTCAGATTGCTCTTTTAAGTGAAAGTAGTTAATTAATTTTTTTTTTATTAAAAATCTCATTGGGTTAGGTCAGAATAACGATTATGAGCAGTCTAGAGTAAAAAAACCCTTGAAAAAAATGAAGAAATGAGAAAAAAGCCGACGAAAATTTCTAAGTCTAGGGTGTCCAGAATCATGCCACCATGCGGACCCATGGAAATCGTTTGTGCGTCGATGTCAGATACACGCGGTATATTATTGACAATGTATGGAGCGCGATATCGTTGTGCTATGAGCTATACAATCTATGCTATATATTATAGCGTAGTCTGAAAGCAGCTCTAGGTTCGGCACTCTTCGTGATTTTTTGTTAGACGTGTTTGTGCTAGGGCTAGGTCGTCAAGACACCTCAGATTTCTACCTCTACTTTGTTATTAAACGTTTAATTAGATTATGAAACATTTATAAAAAACAAAAACAAGATACGGACAATTTAAAAGTAGTTTATACATTCATTAATTTAAAATCCTAGTTTATTTTCGTCCGCAAGTGAAAAGTCCATCCACTTAATATTTAAACAATGGCCGAATGTTTCAATCCATCAATATAGGAGAAAACTGACACAGCACTGACATGATACGATTAAAAATTCTTTAGAACTGCTACCGGGAATTGAATAGGAATAAAACGCTTGTAGTTGCAAAATCTGAATCATTGAAACGATAGTCTTTTGACGTGGAATCCAATTTATCGGCGCAATTGAAACAAGAGAAAGGCGAATGATTGGGTAGACCGGTGGTCTAACTGAGTCCATTTCAGTAAATATTTGCTCCAATTGGTTTTATTATTGAAATCCTCCTGCATAACTTCGTTGGGAGTAATATTTACAGGTCTAGAAACTCCGTCGAAATATTTACAATGGTTTTTTTCGGGATATTTGATATTAATACTGGCTGTTACTTTTTCTGTGTCATTGAGAAGGCTATTTCTGTGAAATTGATTTTTGATTCGCTTCTTTTTTGAATTTAATCATTTCGACTCGCTTTAGTCCTGACAAGTTAACATTCAAATAAAAATGACGTGAGTGACTGCTATTTAATTTAAACCTCATTATCGCAACTATTAAAACTTACATGACAAAATAAACTTCAAAATTCAATTAATGTAAACAAAAAAGTAACACTGGGGCCAGTCGTTGCATATATGATTCACAAAGGAGTCTGTTGATTTTCCATGGAGGTGTTTGTGCCTTGTATTATTCAACACTATGGTTTTACATTTACATAAGCAAATTGGTCGCATTGCCACCAGAAAGTGTTCCTTTTTTTGAATTTTTGTACCAACTTTGAAATGGCTCACTTCCGTGTTAAAGTTTTATTAGATGCAAGCTTTTGCCATCGACTCCGCCAATGTGGAAATGGAGCCAGCAGTAATGGAGATTTGTTCCTTTAAAATTGTGATTGGCTGGCTTTTTCCGATTAGTTCGAAAAAAGAAAGAAGTTCCTTTTTCAATCTTTGATGAGTAAACTTTAGATAGAAGGAAAAATCTATGATCGGTATCAATATTTGGATACGCTATGCAAAATTCTGCAGTGTGGTCTGAAATTGGATAAATGATGGGAACAATAGAATTATGTAACAATGGTACGAAAATCAATTTAATTGATGAATGCTGTTTACGTGAATAGAGTTGTGTGGGACATGATTTGTATTTGAATTAAATTATTGTCCATCTAACTCGTGCATATTCGAATTTCAGTTTGCATGAAAGCGGCAGATAACAATTTACATGGCTACATTTTGATTTATCTAGTCATCATCAATATTTCTGCCAAAAGACGTCCAATACTAGACATAAGCCTTATCCTCAGGGTAGGGCTGCTTTTCCCCCGGTCGTCGGGAGTCGCAAGGCGCTTCCCGGCCCAGCCACCGTAGGTGCGGGCCTGCAGATCGTGAGCTTTTGGTAGCTTTCCATTCAATCAGAACTAGGCCCGGGTCGACGGTGAGTTGTGGATCTTCGAGATCAAAGTGATGTATAGCATGGTAGACGGGGCCTGCTAGGGTAGGTGCCTGCCAGGGTTGCGGAATTTATTCGAAAGAGTTACTGCGGCCCTGGAACGCTAAGGGCACTAGGTGGAACATGGATTTTAGTCAGTAGGAGTCTGACATTCCCTTCTGCTCCGCCCAGAGCGGGAAGAGTCATTTGATGATTTCCCATCTATATAAGAAACGAGCTGCATTTCCACCAGAGATGTGCGTAGTATTCTATTCTATTCTATTCTATTTATTATAGCCAATAAAATCGCTTCATTTACTTAGCCTTGCTCAGCTCAAGCGATTCTATTGGTTCTTAACAAACATATCCCTCGCTAATCATCCTCGCACATCTCTGGTGGAAACGCAATATAAAGCTTGCGCGACCCACAAGAACTGTCGATGTTACGACTATGTTATGTGTAAGTGGCAGTGGCTGTGGGCAAGGTACACTATGTTCGCAGTACAGATAGTCGATTGGGTCGACAGGTCCTTGATTAGTGACCGCGTGCCTGATGCAGCGTTGGAAAGTCACAAAGTGAACCGATAACATCCATAATGAATAAGTTGAAATTCTTCCTCGTATGGTATCTTGCATACATACATCAACTCATCATCTGCCTAGCCTTTTCCCAACTACATTGGGGTCGGCTTCCAGTCAAGCTGGATTCAGCTGAATACCAGTATTTTACGTGGAGCGGCTGCCTACCAGACCTCCACAATCTATTAACTGGGTAACACGGTACTTCTTGGCAAGACTGGAGTCGGTTTTACTGGCGTCTGACAATCCGTAACGACTGCCAAAGATCTCCAAATGACAGCCGGGACCAAAAGCTTTATGTGTTTTCAGAGGCACGGAGGAAACTCGATATTATGATAAGATGGTCACCCATCCAAGGACCAAGCTTGGCAAGCGTTGCTTAACCTCGAAAATCGACTGTTGTTATTTTGCCACGAGCTCTTCACTCTTGCATGTAGACAAAATGCTTATTTCGAGCATGCTGTATGAAAATACTTCACGCCTGTACGACTACGCGCCTTCAAGAATTTTTTTAGTTACGATATTATAAGATATTGTGGCACATGAATTTTGTATCATTTCTGTAAAAATATACCTACTTCAAAATCTAAACCTATTTTCCACCAACAGAAATTATTATTTTTACCCGTATTAAGTCGTTCGTCGTGCTATTTGCATATTTCTTGTGTCATAAATGAAAATTTAGGTCAAAATGCAACACATTTAGGCAGAAGGAGCAGCATGGGACGTAGCACTAACTTTACAGTATTGTTCCTTTGTATTACGAAACGTATCCCTATTCTGTATCCTTCCTTTGCTAACAGAATGTTCTATTAACAACAACGTAACGGTGACTGGGACAGGAATTTACTCAAAGTAAGCAAAGGGAAATTTCCGGAATTAGGTCATGTGCCAAAAATCTAGCTTATTAACTAACACTCGTGCTTGGAAATTTTGAATCGAAATTTTTAGAATGTTTTTAACTAGTTTTTCTTAGTTACATAATTTTTCACTAGGTTTTCTATTTTGTAGGGGACTCCTATGACGGAGTACCTGGTCATACTAACACCTATCTATTTTAAAGAATAAAACCAATAAAATCTGCATGTGTCCGTGTATGTAGCTACTTTTATCCTGGGAAAATACACCGTTCTGGTGGGATATTCCATGGGATCGAAACGTAAGAATAACTAGTTTAAAATATACAGGATTCTTTAAACTAGTCTATGCATAGAACCATAGGGAGACAAATTGGTCTTAGACCAAACAGTCATCTCACTAGGGTTTTATAGTTAGACTATTGGGCTATAAGGACGATGACTAAAAATGTCAATACATTCCAAAACTTTCTTGGATAAATCTTTTGCTGTACAGGCTGCTCGTCTGTGGAATGCATTGCCATTCCCAGTAAGACGCACTCAGTCGTTACATGCATTTTCAAAGACTTGTAAAAGAACATTTAGCTGTCGCTGTAATTTGCAATAGTCGTCATTTATTTTCGCTGCATGTATACATGCAATGTATGTAATTATGTATGTATAACATAGCATTTATGTATGAAAAAAAAACACAAATCGCCGACGTCACTCAAACAGCGGTCACGCTTTTATGGGACTGGGCCGGACACATCTGCCGTATGTCAAACGATTTATGGGCCAAAGCAACCACAACTTGGGTCCCAGAAAATGTCCGCCGGCATCGCGGCAGACCAAGGCGAAGATGGCGGGACGAGCTTGATGCCTATCGTCAAGATTGGTCTAAATTAGCCCAAAGCCGAGAATAATGGAAGGAAGACAGGGAGGCCTTTGCCCTGCAGTGGGACAAAATAGGCTGTTGTTAAAAAATAAAAAAATAATATTATGCCGTATTACAATTGAATTAGTTTTTGTTTCACCGATGGCAGCCCCATTTCATGTCCTGACAAACACTGTCCATCCCAGGTTGTCTAGAAGAGATCGCAAAATGTGTTAGGGTCGCCTACATGCATTTTAGCTTAACATTTTCCTCTTTGTTTTAGTTTTAGCGTATAAAAGTTGAAAGACTGACAGAAGACCTTCTACAAATGGTACCATGATTTTTGTAAAGAAATTCTCGTTTATAACTAGACAAAAAATTCATTCTCTCCCAAAAAATTCCATCTGAAAGCTGAAAGTACATGATTTATTAATTCGTCTAGCAGGACTAGATTTTGTACTCAACGTGATAAGGTAAAATCAACGCAAACAATTATCTAATTACAACTTAAATAAGTACAAACATGATTAGGCTGACGCAAATAGATTTTGGTAAAATATTTAAAACTGCTTTGAGGAGAAAATAAGATTCTAGAACGATCTTACTTGGGAAGCTCGTCGTTTGCATGAGTTTCTTTTTTTGCATGAGTTTTATTATATCCCCGAGGATATGTTTTTGCTTAAAACAACTGTTTTATTTTGTTTCACATTCAGAATTATTTCTATGAAAACGTGTTGTCGGATTGTCGCGTTACTTCTCAAAATTCAAAAATGATTTTTTTAAATTAGGCTGAGAGCCAGCACTTTTTTAACGTCAAGTTTTACAAAAGACAGTCCTCCAAAACGCCCGCCCGTCACCACTTCCCAGTGTTTTGTTGGCCACTTCTTGGTCACTTCTGTGGGGAAGAAGTGGCCAATACTTTTGAAGTGTCTCTCGCGCAAACTATTCAGTTTAGAAAAAAATGATATTAGAAACCTCCACATATAACCTGTCTTAAACTAACAGATTATAGACAAAGAACATGATAATATGTCTTGCGTTCAACACAGCTATCTGCGAAAGCCTTAAAATAAAACCTTTAAGTAATTTGAACAACACGCACGGTTAGATTCGCCATCTTTGTACAAAATACTAGTCAACAGAAATATGAAAAACTCTACCCTTATCAACAAATACCATAGACTAGGAAAAAATATTTCACCTAGACAGTCAAAACAAACCAACAGAAAAAAATGAGCCCCAATAAGTCGTATTTTTAAAGGTCCAATTTACTAAGGTACCTGTATTGAGTCGTCTGGGGACGCTAGTGGAGGCAGCGATTTTATTTTCTCGAACCCCTTGGCTCGTATTGCGATCCCCCTAAGGGCTTTCTCTACGTGTTGCCAATATTCAGAACGAATGATGTTGCGAATCTGTTTCGGCGCCAATTTAAACGCTCGTTTAGTGCAAAACTTTTGTGAGGACGAAATGCAAAATTCGTTTGGATTTTCAATTTAGAATGTTGGTAGTTAGGTCTGGTGTGCTGTGAAGTTTATAATATTAGGGTGCAGTTGGAAGTACTCGACGAGAAGTTGGTTTGTTTAGAATTGAATGGGGACTCGCTTTATTTTTTCCTCGCTCGATTAATAAGAGGCATTTTAATTATTCCATGTCCAACATAAGAACGTAACATTATAATAGAGAAAGTCTTAACAAATAAAATATATTTAAGAATCGTAATGACTGCAAAATACAAATAAAACAAAAAAAAAGGAAATAACCAAATACGAAACAGCCAACGAATACAAATAACGAGTCGGAGTTTGCCAATAAACTTGCAATTTATTAAAAAGTTATTTATCTACGGGTACAGGTCAAAAACAATTTCCAAATTCAAATTGAAGATAAACAAACGTACAAATGAGAAGTACCCACAGGACCGTTCGAATTCTAATTTCAAAGAAAGTTTTATAATTTTGACTCCTTTGTATTTGTGTAGACGTTCCGTTTTCTGTTGATTTTCAAAACTGGCTGGAGTCAAACGTTCACGTTGAGCAATGAATTATTCAGGTCAGAACGGAAACTGCGTATTTACATAAGCAAATTGGGTGCGACGACTGAGTACAAGCGACACGGCGACAACGCCAAGGAAACATTGGGATGCGATCACAATGCATTAGACTTGACACCTGGACACTTCACTGTGTCTTTGTACAGTGAAATGCACTAACCACTTCCGAGCTACATATAAAAAGCCTAAATACAGCTATATAAAAAAGTAAAATCACGTAGGTGAACTAGGACTAAGGTGACTCCATGGTGAAGTGCAATTTTTGTGAGGAGGACGCAGTCTGCGCATTATAGAAACGGATAGAAAACTACCAGAGGCGTCTAAAGTAGTAAGTTGAATTTTGGACCGCCTCCATATACCATCAGGGCGCTAAGAAGTACAAAACCTTAATAAAACACTGTTCACCATACATGGTAACACCGCATAGTTACATACTTAACATATTTATAGGTATCAATTTATTTAAGAAAAGTTGTGTCCAAAGCCAACAAAATTAATTCTATTTCCTTAACTTCCCTTTGGTATTATATTTTATACTCTATCGCTTTCGGCAACAGCCGGTGTTAGCTTCCTGGTCTTTTCGAGATAACACCATTTTATTGTAATTTTAATTAAGATTCCATGCTAAATAGGGGATGAAAGAGAAATATATACCTAAAGACATCATGGCATCTTTGTCAGAAAATGCGTTATTGCGTAGGTTTTGCGGGTAAGGAGTTTAAAACAAATGTGCGCTTTGATGTTCTAGCAAAGATTGAAATAAAGACAAAATTGAAAATAACGTACCTACCAAGCACTTGGGATATGAGCACCAATTTTATCTTCTAACTCTCCATTCCTTGAATCAATATCGTTCTTTCTTGATCTATTTGACTTGATATCTTTTTCCTTTTTGATGAAAATTCCAGTTCATTGTGCTATGTCAAGTTGACATCTGTCAGATTAGTTCTACATTCAACTACGTAAGGGCCCGTTCCAACTCACACCTTCTGTTAAAAGAAGGCGGCGGCTGGCGTGCGTGTTCAGACGGTCCATCTGTTTAAATGGAAGGCGTTTGACGATCGGGTGATTTATTCATACTACATCCGATCCGGACGTTTAGACGGCTCTTCGCAGTGGCTAAAAGTCCGACTAAACACCCGGATCCGTTCTGTTTCTCAGATCCGTACACAGTACACATATCAAATCGGAAAGGGATTGTAAGCGTGCCTGTCCATTTGCGCGGAGCGAAGCAGCGGAGCCGAGAAATGGTGAAACAATAATCTTTTTTTTTTATTGAACACGGGGAAACTCTTGGCCCAAATCTCACCTGATGGAAAGTGATGATTAGGCCGAAGATGGAAGCGAGTTTCACTCGGAATCCTCTAGCATAGAGGAACTGGCTATCATACCTATAATTGCCTGAAAACAACAATGCTGTTAACATTGTTGTTATGGCAACAGGCTTAGACATGATGGTGGTAGCTTGCCAGGTGGACTTAGAAGTCCTACCACCAAACAAACCGAGCAAAAAATTTGCCCCCGCTGGGAATCGAACCCGGGACCTCTGGGTCTGAATCGGGTGGTATAACCACTAGACCACGGAGGCGGTTAGTGTCACCTGTTTAGCACCACCCGGGGACCACGTGTAGGGATTCGCTGAAGGGTATTCTCCTACGGACGCGGGTGACTCGGCCCCCAATAATAATAATCAATCATGTCAGTCAAAATGTCAATGACTCACGTGGTGCAAAGATTTTATGCAATTGGTTAAACTTACTGGTTAAAATTTCTCCATTTCTCCGCTTGCCACGCTCTGCTGTAATGGACAGCCCCCTAACCGTATCAACTTGAACCGTACAGTATTCTTTAAATGAAACTCCCTACTGCAACGCAAACTATCCGGAATCGTAACGTAATCGCCTCGCCTCGGGACAAGCGAGATAACGCTTAGCCGTAGCCGAGTCGATATACCGGAGCTGCTGATCCGCTTTGGTTACGTGCTTACGTAAAGTTGACGCCTATTTTACGGCGAGGCAAAAGGCGATGCGGTTACGATCCCTTTCCGAATTCATATTTGTGCTGTCCTTAAATGTGAAGAGTGGCATATATAAGTTATACTGCCACTGGCAAATCCGGCAACTTAGAAAAGCTCAGAAAACAGACGGTCCAACTGAGTGGGAACGGGCACCGAGCTACCTGTTTCGCCACCGTGGCGAGGAAGCGATCAGCTTTCAACTATTTGCTCGCTGAGGAAAGGGACAAATGATGTAGATCTTGTGTGAGTAAAAGAGACACATAGATTCATAGTCAACAGCTCCTGTAGTTGATCGCAACGACAATTGCTCGCTCAGTGACTCGCTCGGCGATGCTCGCTTGATGGTCAGAACTCACCAACCAGCGGTAATTTCTACTTATTGTGCAGGCCGGAGCGAGTATTGCGAGTAATCGCCCGTCGCAAAAAGTACTCACTTAAAGCCGAGCATCAAAACTATCGAAACTTTTTACTCGCTACTCGCTGCTCGCCAACTCGTTTCGAGTTTCAAGCTTTACTCACTGCTCGTGAGACAAATGCCTTAATCTCGTCATCTTCCGACCAATTATTATTTTATTTTTCGGTAAGTCTCTAACCCAAAAATTTACAAAGTGTTCTCTTAGTACCTACTATCTAGGTAATGGATAACGATTGTTTTAAAACTTTTATTATTGAAATGGTGCTAATAGCACAAACGTGAAGAGGAAATGACAAATCGCTTTTTAAATGTTACAGAACTATGGAAGTTTGCAGCTGTGTAGTGGCTACGTCGGTTTAAATAAATAATCGAATCGGTCGATCATTGCAAACTGTAATTTAGCAGATTACGAACTTTTAGCAAAATGACAATGGCATAATATGACAATGGGATCGTGTGGGAATGACAAATTTATAAAAATAGCAGACTCGGGCCCCAGGTGGCGTACTAAGCCCGAAGTACATAGTTTCAGCCTTAGTTACGGGCGTTTTCTGCTTCTGTACGTGACCTGACTGGAACTGACAAATCGTGTTGTCATAAATTCATTAGGTGAGACGAAGTAGAAAACGCATATCCGTATCCGAATCCGTTGCGAAAAAGGAATAGTGCCAATCATCGTTCATAGATCCATTTCTCTCTCATATCGGAATCATGATGCGTTGGTACGTCACAACAGGCAGACAGGCCAACGGTTTTCCTCTTCTCCAAAAAAATTAAATGCTATTTTTGGACACCCAGTCGTCTGTACAAACCCTAACGTCCCACACAAAGGGCCTCATCCGACCTTCTGTAAAAATGTTTCAGTACAAAGTTAACGTTATTACGTGTAACCAATCGATCTTCCAAGATATTGCGTTGCGTGCCAGAGCCTAACTAGTTTTACAGACCCTTAAACTGAGTTTAAATGACTTGAGGATTAAACTGTAGGGTTATTGCATTCCATGTTAATAAATAAGTTTTTAATAGCAATATAAATACAATGGAGTTTCAGAAAATGTGTTTTAGTGAATTGTATTTGATCATGCATAAATCCGATGTAGACAATGGAAGTAAAGTCACTGAAAAAAACCGATTAAGTCCAAGTCGGACTATCACACGAAGGAAATGCCATTACACGAAAAAAAAAAAACACGTATTATTTATGGAAATAACGCATTAAAATGAAATGGGGCTCCCCTTTAATTTTAAATTTATTTTTTATTTAATGTTACCTATAGCGGCAAAAGAAATACACACTCTGTGAAAATTCAACTGTGATCTTTGATGGCTCATGTCGCTGCAATCAACTAGTGATAAGAGCCGTTTATTGCGGTTCTTGAGATACAATCCGCATACGAACGGACGGATGGACAGCAGAGGCTTAGTATTAATAATAATATCCTTTAATAATAATAATATCCTTGGACATTTCACACAACACCATATAGTCCCAAGCTAAGCAACCTAATGCTTGTGTTATGGTAACGATATGGCTGATAAACTACTTATATACATTTTTTTTTTTTTTGTAAATACATACTTATTATAGATAGAAAAACACCCAGACTCAGAACAAATACATGTAGGTCGTACAAATATTTGTTCCGTGCGGGAATCGAACCCGCGACATGCTGCGCAGCAGTCAATCGCTCAACCACTGCGCCAACCGTGTCACTTTGGTAAACCTACGAGTACGAAACCCTAAAAACAAGTAAGATAATGAACAGTACAAATCTGATAGTCTAAAGAAGGTAGCTACAGAATTTTCAAGATAATGTTTATCTATCCACACTATGACGTGCCAATCTATACTATAATATTTATAATATTATAAAGCAGAAGAGTTTGTTTGTTTGTTTGTTTGAACGCGCTAATCTCAGGAACTACTGGTCCGATTTGAAAAATTATTTCAGTGTTAGATAGCCCATTTATTGAGAAAGGTTATAGGATATATATCATCACGCTAAGACCAATAGGAGCGGAGCAGTAATGGAAAATGTGACGCACACGAAGTTGCGCGGGTCAGCTAGTAACATTATAAAGCAGAAGAGTTTGTTTGTTTGTTTGGTTGAATGCGCTTATCTCAGGAACTACTGGTCCGATTTGAAAAATTATTTCAGTGTTAGATAGCCCATTTATCGAGGAAGGTTATAGGCTATATATCATCACTATACGCTAAGACAAATAGGAGCGGAGCAGTGATGGAAAATGTGACGCAGACGAAGTTGCGCGGGTCAGCTAGTTTTATAATAATATCTACCACGGTAAAACAGACGAACCTGTTGTTCTTCTTATCGTGTGGGTAGTACGGTCTAACGGCCCCACATACCCTAGTATCAGAGTTTCTAAACCACCTCAAGGGCCTCTGACATGGTTTGACGACCGCCACCTGGCGGCCGGGACCACCGGCTTATACGTGCCTTCCGAAGCACGGAATCATCTTTTTATCAGACAATCAGGTCATTCAAGCCCGCAATGTCCTAGCCAAACTGGAAACAACACGACCACCGGATCACAAGGCAAGCGCCTTAACCACTCGACCACGGAGGTAGTGAACAGACGAACCTATGCAACACGATTTGCAATATTCCTTTTTTCACGACGAAATCATGACAGCATTGATACATCATACTGTTGGTAGAGCGATCGAATCGAGTCTTCTTTCCATATTTCTGTTTTTTAACCGACTTCCCAAAAAGGAGGAGGTTATCAATTCGGTTGTATGTTTTTTTTTTTTTTATGTTTGTTACCTCATTACTCCGACAATTATGAACCGATTTGAAAAATTTTTGTTTTATCTGATAGGATATACTTGCAGATTGGTCCCATTTAGATCATATCAAAATCGGTTACGAACTTTGGATTTTAAATCGAAATAGCTGGAATTTGACTATTTAGATGATTCTTTGATAATCGAAATTGCGTATTTTGCTTTTCTGCGATTTTGTAGTGGTGTTGTTAGGCGCACCTAAAAAGTGACAAATAAAAAACTTTTTACAAAAAAATACAACCGACTTCTAAAAACAAAACACTACAAAGTAAAAAATAACTTTAATTTCGGAAGTCGGTGTCAAAATACGAAGAAACTAACAAAAACACCGACTTTCGAAATTAAAGTTATTTTTTACTTTGTAGTGTTTTGTTTTTAGAAGTCGGTTGTATTTTTATTTATTTATTTATTTAACACTTTCAGCTCAAAAAAGTATAGAGGTGGACTTAATGCCATAAACATTCTCTACCAGCCAACCTTTGGATGATGCAGAGAATACCTAGTGTTAGGTGAAATATGGAGAGTTAAAAGCGATTGATAATATTCAATACAATTAAAATAATAATAATATCCTTGGACATAATATAATATCCTTGGACATTTCACACAACGTCATATAGTCCCAAGCTAAGCAACCTAATGCTTGTGTTATGGTAACGATATGGCTGATAAACTACTTATATACATTTTTTTTTTTTTGTAAATACATACATATTATAGATAGAAAAACACCCAGACTCGGAACAAATACTTGTAGGTGTTACAAATATTTGTGCCGTGCGGGAATCGAACCCGCGACATGCTGCGCAGCAGTCAATCGCTCAACCACTGCGCCAACCGTGTCGTCGCATAAATGCGCAAAATGAATCAAAAGGTATAGTTAGTATGTATGTATTAATACACATAATAACCAAACCTTTTGGTAAGATCGCTCTTAGCGATAAGGCCACCCATTGTGTCACCCTATGTAATATTTACTTTATTTTTTTTTTCTGTTACTTATATGGTGTACATAATAAAGAGTATGGTATTCTATTCTTTTGATTTACTTTCAACATTTAAAACGAGTATGAATAATTTTCATGTCTGACGGACATTTACTACCCACATTAATACCAAATTCCCATGAAAAGAATACTCATTCAACACCTAGTCCAATTCCCATGTCGCTGTCTACTGACCAACCTAGATATTCACCATACATGACACCTCCATCACGTAATATTAATAATTCCCCGTAAACCGTGAAAATTCACCTGAAAACATTCATACCTCACACTGCCATAACCATTTTTTATATTCTTTGAACCATCGATTCTGATAACGATGTACGTAATTATACACCTTTTTCCACATGGCATAAGTAGGTAGCCATAAGTAGACATGGTTCAACTAAAGACGATCAAACTTGTAAGAATTGTGAACCAAATACTTTTTTGGCTCAGAAACGGTAAGCTATAAGGAAACTTGACCCCAATCAAAAGGAAAAGGGAATGACAAAGAGATATTGGATTCAACCAAATTGATTGACTGCATAAATGTGATTGGCGAGCGCCCACCATCTTCATAAAGTGAATCCTACCAAAGAAAAGTGATCCTATCAATTAAAATCATTTATCGCAAGGAATATTGCTTACAGGAAATACCAGGTATTACAAGACTGAGTAGCGCACTACTATGTTAACAGAATTCAATTTGGTTGAATCTATGAATTTTAAGGGCTAAGTTGAACCTTGTATCTCTGCTAAGGGACTATTCACACGCCGGAGTCGCGGGACTACTCGAAAGAGATACCGTGGCTCCGGAACACACTGAAGGAACATGGATGGGTTTTAGTCAGTAAGAGTCTGACACTCCCTCCCGCTCCGCCCAGAGCGGAGGAAGTCATTTGATGATTTTCCATACCTAAAAAAAAAACAAAAGGGACTACTCACACTTATTCAGCTCTATTCAGCTTATGCCTACAGATAACAACGATTTTGTATGGAGATGTGTATGCATCCGTTCAGCTTTCTGCGTCTATTCGCGAAATCGCGGGAAACAAGTATAGAAGGAGGAAAAATGTGTTATCATAAGAGTGCTTAAGATAGAGTTCAGAGCTGTTCAGCCTCTGCCGCCTTCTCACGAAGCTGTTTCGTCGTTCAACGAAAGAATGGAGCTGAATAAGTGTGAGTAGTCTCTAATACGACATTATCATTAATCATTCACACATGACTGTAACGAATGACGCAGTAAGTTTGTATGTAACCCATTTACAAGAGAACAAAAACGTAATTTGAGAACGGTAATGCAAAAGTGGTGTAACCATATTTTTAGTTATTTCCAGTTATATATAATGTTCTACATACTTAACGTACCTATTATTCGAAATGAACTTTAATATAAAATACCCTTTGAAAATAAAAATGTTAAAATAGAGGGTTGTTATAACGCTGTACTTTTATGATCAATTCTCATTAAAAATGTTGTAACTTTAGCTTTTAGTTCTGGTGAAAATCAATGTACCGATAATACATTTTCAGAATTCAAAATACTTTTTTTCTCCTCTCTAAAAAATTTTATAATATTTTTCTACATACAGTATTAGGTACCGCAGCATAGTACGAATAATAAGTTAACCCCAAAGTAGTAAAAAGGAAAATCTGAGTTAGAACATTTGCTTCACCTTTCCAAGCAACAGTTTCATACTTCGAAAACTATGTTGTAATTATCTTTGAAACTAGTTATTGGTTGTGTGGAGCTTTTATATTTGTTTATTTTCGTATTACGGGTATTAGAGACTCGCTATTCCCCCCGGCTTTGCTCCCGTGCCCTCGTAGGAACGGTGCATTTTTTCCGGGATAAAACTACTCTATGCACTGAGTGATAATGTGGCTCTCTATTGGTATCAAAAATTACGGTATTTGCATTTCCAGAGATTATGTTTTGCAAACCAAGAAACAATTATTTATGGATATTTATAACTACAGCTGCGAGGTCAGAGTGGAACTGGACTAGTTTTATCTGCCGCATATTGGAGGTGGAAAGAGCAAAGATTATCACAAAGTGGATCTCAAATGCAAGGAATCAACAATGCAGCAAGAGATGTTGGCTGAACTTGGTCTCAAAGGAATGGCTCAGAATTGCAGAAGACCGACAAAAGCAGAAAATGGGAAGGGCGCCTTTCCTATTTTCTGCCAAGAGACTGCCAAGAGTGCCAACTACTAGCATCAGAAAGGAATTCAAATTTAAATAATCACTATACAATATAATTCAAAACAATACAATACAATTTATTTCTCAAACTTCAGTTGTACATTACATCAATGTGGTCTCGACCCCTGAACTAGGACAACCTGTATGACAGGGGTCGAGGTTCATTATATAGTACAAGACTATAAATTAGACTTATGATTTCACTGCCGTAGTCTATCCCGCAGTAATAATAAAGATCCCGAATTAAAAATAAGCTTAGCCACTAGAATAATAGTATTCTCTGTAGCAGTAAAATAATTATTATCCTCTTTCGCAAATACATAAACAAGAAATTATTGTACCTTTTTAATTTAATTTAATACTTCTTGTCAATTATCTAAACCCATAAAATAAAATATTTTGAAATATAAGAAAACTTTCTTTTTTCTCTGGCTTACCTGACAGTACCTTTTTTACGGGGGAAAATCCTCATGGATGTCCTCCACCCTAGGGCGGGCGGAGGGGTCTGACATACTCTTACTGAGTAAAACCACCCCGGTGTTCCATCGCCATTTCACCTACGCTGAGGATCGCGGGAACCGATTAGACTTCCGCAATTCCCGGCTGAACCTAACCTTTTTTTTTTTTCGGCTGGGAAAAAATACGTTACGCATATCCTCGTAGAGGGGTATGTGGGACTCCCCGGGCAAGCCCGGTATACCCACTAAAACAACCCAGCATGAAATTCCCGCATCGTCCGAGTGGGGGTGGACTGGGAGATCGGCGTAGCCTTTACGTCCAGTCCACCTCCGACGACCGCCCGCCTTCACAGCGGGCCCTTCAAGCCCCCCCCGTTGGGGGAGGACCGGGAACCTCCGACGATGGTGGTGATGCGTGCAATGCGGGCGGAGGCGCCCCCGCGCCTGTCGCCCGCCCATCACCACCGCGAGGAGGGAGAAGAGGGCGTCTTCTCCGACCTCGCCTTCGTCTGCGGAGCGGCGCAGCGAGAGGATCGTCCTCCCGCGCGCGCTCCGCTGCCTCCTTCTGCGAGATGACATCCTCGCAAAAGGAGGCTACCGCGGCCCAGGACTCCTCACTCCCCAGCATGCATATGACCACGCCGGGGAGGGAGAGGTCCCGACCGATCTCCGCAGTGAGACTGCGACGCGGCTCGGACCAAGCTGGGCACACCTCCAGTGTGTGCTGCGCCGTGTCCTCCGCCGCGCCGCAGTCGTGACACGCCGGTGTCTCCTCCCTCCCGATCCGGTGCAGGTGCGTGCCGAAACAGCCGTGGCCAGACAACACCTGCACCAGACGGAAGGAGAGGAAGCCGTGCGGCCGCTCGAGCCAGTCCCGCAAGACTGGACCGAGCGCGTCCAACGTTCGACGGCCAAAGGTGGCGGAGGCGAGGTCCTCTGTCCAATGGACGATGATGGCGTCCCTCGCCTCCCTCCGCACGGCTTCCCGCTCCTCAGCGACGGGGCGCTCCCCGAGCGCTTTTCGGCGCGCCGTCCATTCGTACACTCTGGCGAGCACCCATGCCTCCAACTCACAAGGAGGGGTGCCCGCCAGAGCGCACAACCTGACGGTACCTAACCTAACCTTCTTCTGACAGTATCAAACACAACAAAAAAATAATTAGCGAAATCGGTCCAGCCAGTTCACGCGTGATGCGATGACCAAGAGAAATAGGAATTTATTTTTAGACATTGACATTGTATATGTACTATTAATATAAATATTATACAGATAATATAATATATTTTACATTAAGCATATTATCTGTATAATATTTATACATTATATTTACACATGGTAATTTTTAATTCATATACATGAATAATAATGAGATATGAGTATGATGTGTTTATAATATTAGTATAAGTACATGATGACATAACTAAGTATGTTTTCATTGGAACTATAATTATTGTAAATCTAAGCGTAAAGAGCTGATGACATGATGGCGTGCTCGCTGTAGAACTTGTTCAACCAGGCTATTTATTTATTATTCAAGTACTAATGAAGTTACATAGTGTAGCTTAGGTGCGCAAGCCACATGTGAATTTGCAACAATTTTTTTCTCCCATCTTCATCAATAGTAAACTGTTTCTCGACAGTCTTTACTGCATTCCTTCCATCACCTAGCTAGTTATCCGCTGGATAAAAACACACTGAAGAAAAGTTTCGAAAAAACTTATGGTAGCTTTATATATATACCTACCTACGAATGGCAAGAGACTCTTTATGTAACCAGCTTTCTAGCGCAACTTCGTCTGCACGTTGTTCATCAATGCTCTGCTCTACTGGTTATAGCGTTAAATAGCCTACAGCCTTCCTCGATAAATGGGCTACCTAACACTGAAATAATTTTTCAAATCGGACCAGTAGTCAACAAACTCTTCAGCTCTATAATATGAATAATAAAATATATATATTAATATGTATGTAGGTAGTATAGATATAGATTTTATGCCCATTACAAAGAAGAAAAATGTGCTATTATTGGAATAAATAAATAAACGATATGCATGCCCACTATGCAACCACCACATTCCATAACTCCGAGTTATATTTCTCCGAAATATTGCGCACCTACATAAATTCTCAGATTATCTATCAATCGCTGAAAAGTCACACTTTGTCATAAATTCTTAGCATAGAGGTACGCCAATCGCTCGAATGCCGGACGTAGGTATTGCCAAGCGGTCGCTGCGGCTGGCTCGTGCGTCCTGCTCAAAGAAATACATGACAGAAGAATCATTTATTATTTTGTTATTCAATGCCCATAAAGAAAAATGAGCATTTATTGGAAACTCTTTACCTTGTGAAAGCATACCCTAATAGACCGATCGATATACGTGTCAACTACGTATACCACCATAATCCATAAATCCCATAAATATTTCTACAAAATATTGCGTGACTAGCTAAATTCCCAGATTTTCAACCGCTGAAAAGACACACTTGGTCATAAATTCTTAGCATAGAGGTATGCAAATGGCTCGTATGCTGTACTTAGGTAGTCCCATTCGTCACGTTGGGCATAAAGTACGGCACCATCGAGTACCAAGCGATCGCTGCGGCTGACCCGTGACTCTGGTCAGTCGGGACTGGTCATTTCTTAGCTGCCACGGTTGATTTTAATTATTTCTTTGAATTGTTCCTCTTTTACTCCAGACGCTTTTGTCCTGCTCGTCTTTTACACCGTTCTCACATGTATGTATAATTTCAACCCGATGTAAATAAATCTTTGTAAAAAATAATTATTTATAAAAGAGTGTCCGTGGAGTTTCTTGCACGTTCTTCTCCATAGAGATCTACGCTTTGGAACGTGCAAATAGCTTCAACTTTTTGGACCGACCGACCTTGACCATTCAAAAGTGCCTGTAAATGGTTTAATTGAAATAAATGCTTGAATTTTGAATATTGAATTTTTTGTTCAAAGAAACGCATGATAAAAGAATAATTATGTTATTTAATGCCTATATCAGAGGATAAAAATGTGCAATTATTGAAAAAGCTTAACCTCATGAACACATACCCTCATAGACCGATCAATTTGCGTGCCAACTATGTCTACCATCACAGTCCATAAATCCCACAAATATTTCTACAAAATATTACGTACCTAAATTCCCAGATTTTCAACCGCTGAAAAGTCACACTTGGTAATAAATTCTTAGCATAGAGGTACGTAAATGGCTCGTATGCCGTACGTAGGTAGTCCCATTCGTCACGCTGGGCATAAAGTACGGCACCATCGAGTGCCAAGCGGTCGCTGCGGCTGACCCGTGGCTCCGGTTCAAAATTCAAATTACATCGGTTCGAAATTCTAATTGTAATGCGCATTTTGTGTTAGTAGGTTAGAATTTGTATTTGATATACTATATTAGGAAACTCTTTTGGATGTTGGAATTGGAATCTTAATGATTTTTTTATTGCCTTTTTTTCAGGCTAATGACCGCGAGTCAGTCGATATTTTCAGTATATACAGCCAGAATTTTTATCACCATTTTAATCTGTTTATGTGGTGTGTTCACATAAACAGATTTAAATGCTCACCTTAGAAGGTGGTAAATATTAAAACTAAACAAAAGTTTCTAAAGTATGGTTGGAAATTCAATGACTCGTTCATTTCAAAATTGAATTTTCATTCACCATTTACAAAATTTGGTTTCCAAAAACCCAACTTATAAAAAAGACTATTCAATTCCAAACAAGTCACTTTCCAAGGACTCCGCCATTTAAAAATAATCAAATTATACCGTGAACGTCTTCAAAATAGTAAAACTCATTATAGTTTCTATAAATATTTTCATCACCACCATGCAACACTTCCTAAGCCACACTTAAAATCTGTACGCGAAAGATTTTTTATTTATTTATTATACTGTTGCTACAATAACTTTTGTACTTACAAGACATCAAACTTAGCAGAGACTGAGAACATGTTAAGTTTCTTTAAGTCGTAGACTGCAAGGGAACGTTAATTTACAATATATGAAAATGTAAGTATACACACGTTTTACTAAAACGAACGATATCCTCTAGTTCATTCTACTAGCCTTCGCGTTAAAGTGCACATTACAGAAACAAACATCTGATATTACATTGAATCTTACAATGTTGTAAAACTTAATGTTTTGATGTTTGTAAAGCCACCTCAAAGGCTGAACGTATTTGAAAGTATTTCGAAAACAGAGAGGCCAAGCTTGGATTAAAGAAAAGAAAATATCACATGTCATTTTGAGACTATAGACTTCTATAAGTTTTCCTGTTATCTTGAAGAAAAACAAAGGCACACCAAAATGAATTGTACCAGCTTTTTGGCATTGCCAAAAGGGTCCTGGTAGGTATAATTTCCCATAGGATATATTTCAACTTTCATGCAAGCAAAGTCACCGGCAAAATCTTGTTCTAGGACACAGCTATAATACCATCGACATTCTCTCACATAACAAAGGCCTTTGAAGTGTTTGGGAGGCATTTCCAAATCAATACCATCACACAAAGGATACATCTTCACGGAATGAAACGGATCACAATATTATTGTAATGTAATGTAAACAAATTGTAAGATGTATTTGTTCATCCGTGCTGGATGGCGTGTCTGTGGGGTATTAATAAGATAAGGTGTTGGTCTTGGTACACGTACGAAAGAAACACGACGTATACATATGGTTTTCATGCATTATTAAGCGTTGCTGAAAATCATAATTTAGCTGTTATAGTAATTTTACTAAAACGTGAATTTCTTTTTATTCAGAAATAACATTTTAATTATTTGTACAAAAGATCTGCTTATTTCTAAAGAAATTTCTTCCAGCAGACCTGCGACAGAAGAAATGTTCATAATAGTAATATATTTAGCGGCCAGATCTTTTTTTGATTAGGAAGTTTTGCAGTATATTATTAAAAAATATCATACGTTACTGGAAAATTATTTTGAATTTTAATTAAATCATTGATTTTTCAAACTATATCGGCTCTGGTGGCACAGTAAACAACATGACATCTGCTTTGATACAATTCACTAAAGTATAAGCTTCAATCTCAGACTCTAATTATACCTACTCACAGAAGGCATAAAAATCTATGTTTATTTGCGACCCATAAAGAAATAAAAATCTTTATCTTTGCTTTTCAACTTCTCGCTTACTCAGGCGATAAGAAGTTTTCCTTTGACGTTTCAGGAAGCGGCTTGACTCTTTGATTGTATCAAGTGAGTGGTTTCAATCCTGGATGTATTCAAAGCGTTGTTATAAACAGTCAAAGCAACAATGAATGAGGAAAATGAAAAGAATTTATTTTTGGTAACACTAGGCTTTTTTGTTTGTTGGCAGTAAAAACATTTTAAAATGAAAAGACTGTCTAATCTCATCTAACTTCTATATTAATTTAATGTTAACTTAACAAACACTTTAAATGCTAAAGTTTGTATGGATGGATGTTTGTTACTCAATCACGCCAGAACGGCTGAATGAATCTGGATGAAATTTGGAACGATATCTATGTAAAGTTTAGCTTACTTTATTACATTTTATATACATAAACTAAAGATAAATCAACAGTATCTACATTATGTAAAAACGCGTATAAAAACAAAATAAATTATTGCGCATCAAAAAAATAATCCACATCGCTGTCAATGGCAAAAGTGCCCAGAACACTGGCAGCATTGCCACGTTGAATGGCAAATTAAAGTATATTCAAATTTACATTCCATCAGCCAAAATCTTTAGGAACCATGTTATATTTACTACATAGGTTACCAAAATTTTGCGTGATAAGAAACCAACCGTTATAAAACTTACTTTCTAGTTTAAAACGGATTAAGATCCCAGAGCTGCCAGATCTCTCTTATTTTCCAACTAACAAAATGTGAGGTATGTAGTAGCGTTAGTATGTGCTTTTAACGTACGCATACCTGCTAGTTTAGGTCAGCTGGTCTAATAAGGCCACTTTAGCAGAATCAGAAAGCAAATCACGCTACCCGTCACTGTCAAATTTTCCCAATCAACCTTAAACCTAATGCGTTAGCGATAAAGATGAAAATGAAATTTGACAGATTGTTGCGTGATTAATATTATGATTCTCCTTTTTTTTTTAGGAATGGGAAATCTATCCATGTTCCTTCATTGCCCTTTGTGTTCCGGAGCCACGATGTCTCTATGATTCTCCTAAGGTGGCCTTTTTTAAGCACCCCTGGCAGCTCTGGAATCTCAGTTTAGATGAATTTATCACTAAACTATACGGTGACCGTAAGCTAGTCATATTTATACTCATTGGCTGAAACCTTTTTACTAACATACGTATCAAAATTATTGATGCCCATTATGGTAATTGGGTGTAAGTGTTTTAGGTTGATGGAATTGAGTTATTCTTAGTTATATTATATTGTTCATTTTCCTTATTGAAGTTTTGAGGTAGATATTACTCACATACATAAAAGCAAAGCTGAAAAAGGTACTCTATTAAATATCTATTATATCGTCAATGTAGTACCGACTATTACAGAGTATGTACTTTTAAATTATGTAACTAAAACTACATATTATGGTTGTTAAGAAAATCTTAGGCAGGAGTTAGACATACAAAGATCTGCTTGTATATAATATTCTATAGGTAAGTTATTTCGTATTAATGTACCTACCTACATAATTTTTTATTTTATCAAAATTTAGGAAAATTTCATACAAAATGTCTTATAAGCCATAGTATAAAACCAACCCCTTGTTTAAACCCCATTTTATTAGGTAACCCTTTCAAAATATATGATACATAATTAACCATATAAAAACGATTTTTATAAAAAACTTTTACCGTGTGACCCTTAAAATCTTGCAGAAACATCTACCCACATAGCATCATCGTATAACTGAATTATATAATCAATACATAATTCCGTCGCTTCATCCTGGAACAAGAAGTACTTAACGCGCTAAGACCTCAGTTACTACAGCCATATAATCCCGGGAGGCGAACGGCCGACCTAATATGAAGGGACAGCCTATTGTAAGAGGTGTTACGTACATTTTGCCCTAGCAAGATTACGTGAGAGTTTTAAGGTACGGATACAACGGCACTTGACACAAATGTCGATGAGATAGACACGACATGCGATTTTTTTGGCGATTGAGTCCAAAGTCCCGGCTAGAATGAATTGCCTGACTGTACGGACACTCACTTGCGACGCGAGTCTGATTCAATTCAGTGTCGTGCATCTCTTATATCTTCGCCAATTCAACACAAATAATAATAATAATAATAACCCTACCGCAGTATCTCTACGTTGACGTCGTGGTGGGGTTTGCGCGTCCCGATGAACCTTAGGTCATACCTAGGGTGAGGGGCCAGACAAAGAGAGATATAATCCGCAAGGCAGTTTTGTGGCGAACTGTTGGGCAGTAGCGACCCCACGAACCTTATCTCCCGGGAGAAGTCTTGTTCCTCATCTACGGCTTGCCTTTATTGGCTGGCCAGAGTGAATACTGACGAGGAACAGAGCTCCCACCTCTCTCTTGCCTTAATTGGCCGGTCTGAGTGGAGATTCGCTAGAGCACACGTGCTCGGGAGAAGGATGTATAATCCAGTAAGATGCTGGTAGGGATCTTGACCGCACTTCCGGGATTGTCCTGATAGCCATGGTATACCTCTCCACTCCTCTAGCACCTCAGGCCATGTTGCCTCCTTGGCGCTACGTCACTTTGTGCTAGCGACCGTTTTCGGGGGCCCATTCATTGAGTGTGCAAGTCACCCCCTGCCATTTAAAAGCCGTGTATATTGTTAGTGGTCAGGCAGGGGCCAATAGTTCTATAATAAACGACTATCAGTCCACTAAACCGCCCAAACCCATAGCGTTTCATCTTTTTTTTTTTTCCATATTCTGCAATATTCTTGCTCCAACCGGGGATTGTCCTTGGGAATACTTTCACAGTGCATACAGGGATAATCGCCGGTTGGTGCCCCATTACATTTGAAATTTCTAACGGGGCCTCTGCGAGTTGGTTTGGGCCCCTCGTACGCCTACCAAAGGACCGGGTCTCCAGAGACCCGAGAAAGAAAACAAAAAAATAATAATAATAATATCCTTCACACAACGCCATATAGTCCCAAGCTAAGCAACCTAATGCTTGTGTTATGGTAACGATATGGCTGATAAACTACTTATATACATTTTTTTTTTTGTAAATACATACATATTATAGATAGAAAAACACCCAGACTCGGAACAAATACTTGTAGGTCGTACAAATATTTGTTCCGTACGGGAATCGAACCCGCGACATGCTGCGCAGCAGTCAATCGCTCAACCACTGCGCCAACCGTGTCGTCGAAATTGTGATTGGAACTTCTGTTTTTTAATCTAAGTGTGAATTTTTGGTACATTTTAGCCAAAGGATATCGTATTTCCCAGTACCGGTTTGTGGAAGCTAGTTGGGCAGTCGTTAGGTGAAAATTACTGATATTCCGGTATACGGCTCCTGACCCCAAAATAATTGGAAAAGTGAAATTAATTGTGTCAGACACCGTGAATGTCTCTTTTGTACGTCAGGGATCTATATCTGGTTGCGGAATTAGTCCACAGCACTGCGGCTTTAGAACGCAAAGGGCACAAGGAGGAACACAGATGGGTCATAGTGAGTAAAATTTTGATATTTCCTTCTGCTCCGCCCAGAGTGGGAGAAGTTATTTAATGGTGTCATTTCCCAAATCTAACAACCGACGAAAAAAAAAACTACAAAGTAAAAAATATCTTTAATTTCGGAAGTCGGTGTTTTTGTTACTTTCTTTGTATTTTGACACCGACTTCCGAAATTAAAGTTATTTTTTACATTGCAGTGTTTTTTTTTTTTTTTTGGAAGTCGGCTGTATATTTTTGTAAAAAGTTTTTTATTTTTTACTTTTTAGTGGTACCCCACACCTAAGAACACCACTGCAAAATCGCAGAAAAGCAAAATACGCATATTTCGATTACTTGGATGACATAAAACCATCATCCAAGTAGTCGAATTCCAGCTATTTCGATTTATAATCCAAAGTTCGAAACCGATTTTGATAAAATTTAAATGGGACCAATCTGCAAGTATATCCTTTCAGATAAATCAAGAATTTTTCAAATCAGTTCAGAATTGTCGGGAGGTAATAAAAAAAATAAAATAAAAAACAACTGAATTGAGAACTTTCTCCTGTTTGGGAAGTCGGTTAAAAACAAACTTTACCGACAGTGGGTTTGTGTCCTGAAAAAATCCAATTAGTCCGTCAGTTAGATTATCAAAAAATATTTGACCCGTGTTTTTTCTTTTGTTACGGGAACCAAAATTTACGAAGTTACGACGCTTTTAAAATTTTGAATACGTCACACCTTCGCATTATTTTTAGTGAGTCGTGACGTCACGAGCCCCCACTCCCGAGTTTTGATGCGTTTTATCTTTGTCAATATTCATTGATTTGCAAAAACAAAAAATACGTGTCCATTATTTTTCAATACTCTAAGTGACGGACTAGATAGTTTTGCAATTTGTGGATGATGGAATCTACCCTATTCAGCCATGCCAGAGGCCCTTGAGGCGGTTATAAACTCTGACACTAGGGTGTGTAGGGTCGTTGGACCTTACTACCGACACGATAAGAAGACAAAGATCTACCATTCGTCACGTTAATATTATACCATCCAACTATCGGTGTAGTCGATTTGAGTCCTTTTTTTTTTTTAGGGATGGGAAATCATCCAATGACTCCTCCCGTTCTGGGTGTAGCGGGAGGGAGTGTCAGACTTCTACTGACTAAAACCCATCCATGTTCCTTCATTGCCTTTGTGTTCCGGAGCCACGGTAAATATTAGTCCTGTCATCGTGTATCCTAACCTTAACACATTAATTTTCGAATTTCCACCTCAACTTCGCTAGAAACCTCGGTAGATCAATTTTCGTCAACGACACTGCTTCTTAACCCTTTAAGAGGGTAAGTAGGTTGTTATCGCATGATTTTAGACTAAAAATATTGCAGATTAGGTGCTTATTTTTGGTGATTTCGCTGGAGTTTAATAAGGGAGACAAATTGTTTCCTGCTTGTAGCTTCTTTGAAGATGTTGCTTTTGAGTTTGAAAAAGAGAGCGCCTATCTTAAAAGACCATTGCGCATTTTTACCAGATATGCGTTTTATTAAACGTTTTATTAAACGTGTGTTATTTTTATTGTTTTAATTTGTTATTTTCAATGTTTTAATTTTATTTTGAATTTTTGAATAATACTGTATTTTAATTTAACTACTTGACATTTTAAATTCAATGTAAATTTTGTGTTTTTTTAATATTATTATTATATAATACCATTTTAGTTTTTATTATCATTGGTTATACAAGTGTTGTGCAAGTGACAAATTCACCGCAAAACTTTTAAATAGAGTATATTATAAATGATTGTAATGATTTAGTGAATAAGTCTTTGGTGTGTCAATAAATAAATAAATTAAACCGACTTCAAAAAACCGGCCAAGTGCGAGTCGTACTCGCGCACTGAGGGTTCCGTAAGCAGAAGTAGCGATTTACGATTTATGACGTATAAAAAAAAACTACTCACTAGATCTCGTTCAAACCAATTTTTGCTGGTAGTTTACATAGTAATGTACATCATGTATTGTTTTTAGTTTTATCATTCTCTTATTTTAGAAGTTAAGGGGGGGGGGGACACATTTTTCCACTTTGGAAGTGTCTGTCGCGCAAACTATTAAACAAAACGCAAACAGTTTAGGAAAAAATGATCTTAGAAACCTCAATATCATTTTTAAAGACCTATCCATAGATACCCCACACGTACGGGTACGATGAAAAAAATTTTTTTGAGATTCAGTTCAAAGTATGGGGACCTCCAAAATTTATTGTTTTTTTTTTCTATTGTTATGTAAAAATATTTATGCGGTTCACAAAATACATCTAATTACCAAATTTCAACAGCGTAGTTCTTATAGTTTCGGAGAAAAATGGCTGTGACATACGGACGGACGGACAGACAGACAGACATGACGAATCTATAAGGGTTCCGTTTTTGTCATTTGGCTACAGAACCCTAAAAAGAAGCTATTGTATGTTTTTATGTCCGCTATTATATTAATTCATCTTTTTTGTTTCCATTTGCTTCCTAGTGTTTTAGCTGTGGAGAAGAAGTGGCCAACAAACTCCCCAGCAACACATCTACTGTCTGTTACGTTTTAGGAACTCGAATTTATACACTGAGTAGAATGCAAAGTAATTAGTACATGACACAAAACAAAAAAAAAAAAATATAACGCTAATAACGCTAACGTTAATAAGCGCTTAGTGTGTGCCAAGAATTTGTGTTTTTGATAATATCTCTTGACCATTTCACATTAAATTAAAAGAAAATTTGTTTTTGACAGCAAAAATATCTAACTTCCAGTCGTCTCCTTAAGGGAAAAACACAGGTTCAATATCATCATCATCCAAAGCCCAATTTCGTTCACTGCTGAGCATAGGCTTCTCTGTTCTTGTGCCAATCTCTAGTTCTTGTGCCAGCCTCACCCAGGTCCTACCCGCAATAGCAACAATGTCATCTGCCCATCTCGCTGTCGGACGACCCACACTTGATTTTCCAGTCCGAGGACTCCATACGGTCACTGCTTATAATAGGCTCCTATCATAATAGGCTAGATTCTATCATCCACAAATTGCAAAACTATTTAGTCCGTCAGTTAGAGCATTGAAAAATAATGGACACGTATTTTTGTTTTTGTAAATCAATGAATATTGACAAAGATAAAACGCATCAAAACTCGGGAGTGGGGGCTCGTGACGCCCTAAAATCACTAAAATTATGCAAAGGTGTGACGTATTGAGAATATTAAAAGCGTCGTAACTTCGTCAATTTTGGTTCCCGTAAGCCCTACGTAGCGGTATACCTGAACGGTATACTGGAACTGAAGGCTTGTGCAAGTATACCGGAGCGTGTGTGTGACAAAACTTGCACAAGTTTCCTGACTTGCACAAGTCTGGTAGGCAGATCAAAACTACGATCTGTATACCTGCGCAAACTAGTTTGTGCAAGTATGCATAAGCATGTGTTTCGGAACGCTTCAGTCGCACGCGCGCCAGTCCTTCGGAGCGAATTTCAATTCATTTATAAGGTTGGTGTGGGAATACTTATTTCTTTTCAGTAACCATTCTTTACACCATACAGAACGTTTCTTCTTACACTTCTATTTTTTCTTAATAGCTAGCACCAAACCAACAATAGCCAAAACGTCATCATTTGTGGGTGCCGTGTCGGTGGCATATTTCACAAAATACTTATTGCACAACACGACTTCTTCGGTTTGTCACAGGCGCAGAACTGAGACTGCACAAGCATACTTGAATCGTGTGTGGTCACTATGGACGTAAGGGTATACTTGCACAATCCTTCAGTTCCGGTATACCGTTCAGGTATACCGCTACGTATGTGGCCGCCATAACAAAAGAAAAAACACGGGTCAAATATTTTTTGATAATCTAACTGACGGACTAATTAGATTTCAGGACACAAGCCCATTGCGCCCTGCTAAATTACAAGGTTACTCATATATAAACCGACAGACAAATTCCTAACACTTCCCCTCTTTACAGTCGTGGAAAAAGTAATAGAAATTTTCCCCGTACATAGATAGGTACGTGTCAAACTTATGCATATTTCAATATTCCCTTACAGAATTCACAGATTCAAGACGTTTCCTACGTAATACGGTAAGAATATTTTTATCGAGTTGAATTTCTGTATTCAAAGCGTTCAGAATTCAATGTCTATTTTCGTTTTTAGTGTTGCGCGGGTACTAAAAGTTGGTGCATTTTCTGTTTTGACTTGTCAGTGTGTCATTTTTCAAGCACCTTCGCACGGCGTCACATATTTTTAGATATTTATAAAAACATAATATCTTACGCTTGAATCACATCAAATGCAACAATACAGCATTAGCTAAAACGGCTGAATTTATTATAGCGACAAAATTAATGCTGATTGTCAGAGGAGCACTGAACGGCATATTTTCATTTATAAATAAGAAATATGTTATTCACCCTGTAATAGCATTATACCCATATTAATAATACTTCAAAGCACAATGCGCGTTTTACATAGCACCTGTAGATGAGAAATTCCTGTTTAATCGAAAAATACCTAACGTGACCCCTTTAGCAATTTATCGTTGCGTTCTTTGTCAACTTGGGCGGGGATGCAAAAATAAAATCCGCGATAAATTTTGCAAGTCACCTTTAAATCGTTTGTCAAATAATGAAGCGCCATTTTAACACTAGCAGCTGCTAAAACTCTTAACTCTCGAAATATAGAGTTGATATTTATTTGGTTGGGTGCTCCAGTAAATTTGCGCTGGAGCAGGAACCTTGTGTCACTGTGGCTAGGAAATACGGCGCTGAATACAAGCACGAAATTTAGTGTCGGAATAATGCATAGTGGTGCCATTGCGATTTTTGCTCCGTCATGGAACTCTTCTAGGTGCAATTGAGTGGTACATCCTTTAGTGAGATCCACACGAGATATATTCGTATTTTCCGCCTCACAAAATTATACCACAATCTTTTTTTACTCCTAATATCTCAAGAAGTTTCAATAAGATGATGTTTATAAAATAGACACCCAGATTTTATCGAAACATTGGAATCATCTTAGAAATTTTGAATATTTATGAGAATTTGTTGTGACCTGATCTTATTGCGTCCTGCATTGGCCTCAAATACAGGCTATAATACTGATTAACTATTAATGTGAATCTATTTAAAACACATAAGTAAATACCTACAGCTTTTGTGAATAACTTTCATTAATTTTATAACGAAGCAAAGATCATTGCATAATGTTACTCTTTTTGATGGAAAAATATAAAATCTTTTTTTACCGGCTTATGCACGAAAGCCATACAATTAAGTTCACAGGTGCGTTTATTCCGTAAATAAAATAATTAATCTGAGAAATATGCTTTTGAATTCGACACTGAATGATAGTTAGTTATGTTTTTATGATTGGATTTAAATCCTTCAGGTTTTCCAAATAAACATGATATAGACTTTTTACTTTGATTTGACGGTTTCCATGTACCTATCAACTTACAAAACACACCATGTCACATAATAATTTTGATGATACAGTTGTTAGATTTGTGTGTTATTTGATGAACCATCATCGCGTTAAGGAAAACTGTAACTTTATATTTTGCCATCAACTTCATGAAATTCAGGCAATATTGTGCCCGCATGAAAAACCCATCATCAAGCGTCAATAGGCTTGTGTCCTGAAAAAATTAATTAGTACGTCAGTTAGATTATCAAAAAATATATGACCCGTATTTTTCCTTTTGTTACGGGAACCAAAATTGACGAAGTTACGACGCTTTTAAAATTCTCAATACGTCACGCCGCGACATAATTTTTAGCAGGTTGTGACGTCACGAGTCCCCACTCTCGTTTTGATGCGTTTTATCTTTGTCAATATTCATTGATTTACAAAAACACCAACATAAAAAAATTAATACAGTCGAATTGAGAACCTCCTCCTTTTTGGGAAGTCGGAAAGAAATACGTGTCCATTATTATTCAATACTCTAACTGACGGACTAAATAGTTTTGCAATTTGTGGATGATGGAAACTAGCCTATTCACAGCGTGTTCATCATCATTTCAGCCGAAACACGTCAACTACTGGACTTAGGCCTCCTCAGAAGTCGCCACAGCTAACGATCCTGTGTGTCATTGATCCGCCTTGAGGAGGCTTACTTACGCTTCATCTTTCAGTACGCGGTCACAATTACAGAATGACATTCATATATGCATGTATTTTTTTCCTAAGTTCAGTTCTTGTAGCTAATTAAGAAAAAAAAAAACTATTTTTTTGCAAAAAAAAATATAACCGACTTCCAAAAAAAACACTGCAAAGTACCTACTATAAAATAACCAAAATTTTGGAAGTCGGTTTTTTGGTTTTGTATCCATATACCAGCTTCCGTAATTAAGGTTATTTTATACTTTGCAGTGTTTTCTTTGGAAGTCGGTTATATTTTTTTTGTAATAAAAAGTTTTTATTTTTCACTTTTAACAACTTCGCTGTCTGCAAAGCAGACACAATAGTTAAACAATCAGCATGTATCACATGTGACTCATGGGACAGTGAACTTATTAAGTATAATTGGACAACGTCTTTGTCGACGCAAAAATAGAAATAAGCAAAAATGTTCATAAAATAAAAAGTACCGATCCAAACTGAATTAAATTTTAACGGGACCAGATGGCAAGTGTGCTGCATCGAACTAAAAAACGACCACATAAATCGGATCAGAAACCTCGGAGTAATCGGTATACATACATCACATTGAGAACCTCCTCCTTTTTTGGAAGTCGGTTAAAAGGTAAACCAAAGTGACCCAGACCAGAAACAGCCATACATTTAAGTATACTAGCTGACCTGCGCAACTTCGTCTGCGTCTATAATCGGTTAAGTGGTTTAGGAGTTAGATTTACCATAGCAGCGCCATCTATTGATTACTTACTCAACCCAGTCAAAAGGTATCGACATCTGTTAGAATCATTTGGAGTTAACAAATAATTGTGACTGTCAAATAATAACAGACAAATAATTAGCAATAAATTAAAATTGCGACTACAATTTGAGATTTAAAATATCCTATCTCTCAAGTTGGATCGAACTGCACATGGTGTGCGAATTTCATTATAATCGGTTAAGTGGTTTAGGAGTCCATTGAGGACAAACATTGTGACACGAGATTTATATATATTAAGATTAATACACCATCAATATCAACAAACACGAAAAGCATTCGATACAACCAACTTTCATCTCCTTCAATACACATTTATCCCAAAGTACAATACAATCTCTTAAGAATTCATTATTTCAAAATACCAATGAAGATTGGAATCAAAGTACCCAGTTCAGAAGCGTGATTAGTAAGATCCTCATTTCTATTGAAATTAGAGCCGAAGATGGTAAACAAGCTTTCAACTTTGTACAATTTATTTGAGCTTAGATCTGTTTCAAAAGGAATATTTTTAATACAACGCGTTTTAATACAAATAAATGCGTTATTTACAATACCGATGTATTGTAAATAACGCAATTGGGGTGAATTTTAATTTTTGTTCTGTTATAGATTATTTTGGCTTTGATGTGTGAAGGTAAATTACCTAAATATCTATTCTGTTAAGAGTTTTACCGAAATTACCGAGAACTGTCTTTTTATTATATACTACTGAGAAGGATGGGCACAATAGAATAGAATGCTCTTTATTGTGTACAGCATTTAAGATACAGAACAGATAGTAACGAGAACCTTTAAAAAAATAAACCATACCGACGATCAAAGTTTTAAAAAAATAACTGTAGATTCAGATGTACAATTATATAGGAAGCAGCTAACGAAAAAATATCAAAGCTAGACACATTAAGGTAAAAGCTCCATGAAGCTCTGCAAAAAGAAGAAATAAAAGAAAAAATAATGTGACGCTACATTTTCTACATTTAAATCATCATCCATTACATCAGCTCAAGGAACTAAAGAAAGTTAATAAAACAGACACCGAACTGTGCCTCAAGCCGTACTCCGCGGAGTATGAAATAGGAAATTTTCTTAAAACACTCGTTTTGAAAGAAATTCTTACAAAGACTGCAGAAATATGAATTACGGGGGGTGACTTTGAAAAGTCGAGCGCACCAGAGCTGATTTGAATGCTCCCCAGTTCAAGTTTTATAAATTGTTTCCCGTTTATTATAACTGGCTTATTGTTTTTTGATTTCGCTCACTTAGCGTATAAGTAGTTTTTGATGGAAATCTTTTAACAGTTTGTGAAGTAAATTTGTAACTAGTGGACTTACTGTTCTTTGTGGATTGTAAATGAAGCTTCGAATGGGAAGGAAATAGAATTGTTGTTTTATAATATTGGTATTTAAATATTCATTTAGTGAAATTATGCTATATTAATAGTGTATCTTTTGATGCTTATTGCTAAACGTTATTTTTACTTCATTAGTTTCATTTTGGATAATTACGATGTAATAGCTTTCTATTTTTAGCGTTTGCATTGCAGTTAGGTTGTGACAAGTAGACAATTTTAAACCTTAATATAAGTTAAACCACGTAGATAACATAATGTCTTCCACATAATCCAATCCTTGCATATACTTACTCAAAAATGTCTCCTCGGCACATTCAAGTCAAATGTACAAGAAAATGACTCGAGAATTTCGTTGTTAAGAGAAAATGCTTTACTCTTTTCATACGAATTTTCTCCTAAATTTCCTATACATAAACAGGTACTCAAAGTATTTCAGAACGCCCATAAATTACGTTAACCCCATTACAGTGTCGCCAACATTTAAAAATCCATCATTGGGTCTAGCAAGTCACCTTCGGTTCATTTATATGGCGTCACAAGGAATGACAGTTCGGTTATGCGAACTCAAAATAAAATTACGTAAATGGATTACCATGCTTTGTGCTTACCCTATTTTAATATTCAGCTTAAAAGCGGCAATTCAGGGCGTGTTTTCTTTTTTTTACTTTTGTGTTTAATTTTTTTGATCCCGTTGCGTGGTTTTAATTTGTGTCGAGTGTTTTTAAATAAATGTCAGTTCTGTAACTTCTGTAACTATACGCTTGTTTGATATTTTACTTAAGTTTAATTTTATTTATATACTTGTAAAATGTCACGGTAAGTGGGTGATATCCAGCCGCGTATGCAAATACCGCGAAACGAATTTCCAGTTGTGGTTATAATATTGAATACGTATCACATCGCGGTCTGGCTATCGATGTCAGTCTGTCTATTTAATCCGTTGCAGTATTGTTCATTTGGCCTAACATGGAAACTGGAAAAAGAGTCGGTAGGTATATTCTAATAATAGAACATATATTATTAGAATCACAATACTTATTGATCATAACAAAATCTGTCAAATTTCATTTTATATTTATCGCTAACGCATTAGGTTCAAGGTTAAATGGGAAAATTTTACAGTTTTGAGTAACTTTATATGCTTTTTGATTACGCTTATGTGGCCTTTTTAGACCCGTTTTGTTCTTTCATTTTTTTTTTCAGAATCTGTTTAATAATAACACCACTTGGGTTTTTTCTTGAAACAAAACAAACTTCACAAAACAAAACATTCAAATCCGAATCAATGTTCTTCCGTTTCGTCAGAAGCTCGAAAGTTCTAAGTATAAGATCACTTGAAATTAATTAACACAGTTTTTACTTAATATCATTTAAGCCAAATATTTTATTGTCAGTTTCACAAACGCCCAAATAAGACAGCAGTAAATACAGAATCCGACGTTATGATAAATATACAAAGAACCTCTTACAAGTTTGATTCCTTTATAATCAGTAAACAAACAAATAGAAACAACACCAGGACAATCTCATACATATTCAGTAAAGGTTTCAACGTATTACAACTTTGATCACGTACTTTAAACCAGCATAATTTCTATAGTATTAACATAAAAGTACCCACTCCCTAACAAAGTTCTTAATTACTCGTCAAGTGAAATAAATTATTCAAAACAATTAGCAGATCAAACAACAAGTATTGAATATGGACGCAGATGTGAAGAGTTTAGAATTTTGTCTTGAAATTTTGGCAAAGAAGTGGCAAAGTTAAGTCATGCGTAATTCTGGGAACTAACTTATGTTTTGATCAAAGAGAGTAATTGTGATTCTCGAGATTATTAATAAGAATAAGCTTGAAATTATTTAAATGCCAAGATAAACCGCAATCAAGATAACATGAGATGTATACCTAACAAAGTCAAAAACTCCCAATTCAAATTTAATCCTACGAGGAAACACGACAAATATAAAATAGAGGCCGCACCAACTATAAAAGCACAGCATCGGGTAACTAAATAAAAGTGTAGCTAACCACCCAGCAGTACCAACAGAAAGTATTACGAACGCGAAATTGAAAATCCACGTGTCAAAACTTACCACTCCAGAAGTTTCCGAGCACCTAAAAATGTAATTTAAAACGAAACATAGAAGTGTCAAACATTCACTTAACTCTTACTGCAAACTACCCGCAAAACCAATTACAAAGACGGATTACGCTAACTGCCTACAGAATTGAAGCCCAATTTGTGGACCGATATATTTTAATCCCGATTTACGCATGTCCGATGAATGGATGGTCGAAATTTTGGGACCTATCACGATTAACAAAAGCCAATTTGAATGTTGATCTGAAGATTTTCAGACACCATTGTTGTGATGATATTGGTTTCAATGTGTTGTGTTCGTTTGAGGTAAAAGAGATGTTCCAACAACATTTTTGTGAATGTTTTCTTGTCTTCGCGCGATTCGCAAACGTGACGACAGCCTACGTTAGCAGAAGTTATTACCTGAAAAAGTAAATAGAACCAACCTTTCATTTTATTTTCTCCTCAGTATTTTTTTCTCATGTAACTAGAAATAGGTTTCGTCAAGTCTTAAAGCTTCTTTCATTGAAACAATGACCGATTTACTAAACTATCCCATAATTTTAAAATCTTCACCGGTGTCTTTAGTAACTGAGCTAGCAATTTCTTACCAAGGAATTTTGTTCAAGTTTATAAGAAGTATAGGGTCTTAGATGCACTTCATCCTAGATTTAAACAAAGCCTGTAACGAGAGATGTATTAAAAAGTACTTAAACTCCTTCAGCGGATAATAAACTACATTATACAATACATTTAGTTAAAGCAGAATGAAGGGCCGTTGCCCTAAATTCCTTCACATCCATCATCGCACACGTTCCGCTCTTTGGATGGATGTAATTAAATCAAGTGTCTAGTGTGTATCACACTGGATAGCACATAGGCTCTGTGTATGTGTTTGGCAGGCATTCCTAACTTTATTGTCGGATTTGTGATTGCTATTCTTGTTTCAACGAATGATTAAGATAACAAAATAAATTCATACACAGTTTTGAATTTTGCAATCATAGTTTTCAGCCTCTTCGTTTTTAAGCTATGCCATAATGATTATTACACTTGCAAATTAATAAAACTTCGAATAAGGTGAACCCACTAAAATAATCCATTGCTAGCTCGATCTCTGCTGTAATGATAATGTCACTCACTAAAGTAAAACCCTTGACTACGGTGAACCAACTAACCTAATATCAAACCAACTTATTGAAAACCAAACCAGCTTACTGTAGGTATTCCCATATTAGACTACTTGCCAGTCCACCGTACTGCGGGCAATATGTGACTCGTTTGCAAAAACATACCGTGTTACCGCCAGCAGAAAAAGTGGTATTGGAACCATGCAGTATGCAGCTACGGAACCCAAGTCTTGTACCGACCCGTCGAAAACTTGGAACTAACGAGAAAAGTTTTGGTATAAAATCTTCGTATTGAATATTAACATGTCCTTTATTGGCCATAAAAAGACGCTGAACCGTTATGGGCATAATAATCGAGTTTGTAAAATGTTTTGCGGCTTTTAATGAAGTTATGGATATTGTGTCCGCGCTTGATTAGTTGGGAAACTATTTAATGGGAGGGAAGACTCATCTTGTTGGGGACTGTTTATTGGTGTTGGCGTGTAAGTGGGCACAGATCATTAACGCTTTGAGTGCTTTTCCTGTTTTGACTAGCCATTAAGCTGTGACCTTGTTCTTGTACGCGTGGAAAATTAGGAAAGCCAATGGATATCAAATTTTTCTAAAAACTAAGTTTACGTATGTGAATTTTATTGTGAACATCGAATTTTAACAATTATTCGGCTCGCAAGATTATATAAAAACTCGTTTACTTTCAGGCATTCCAGAAAGAGGCTCGTATCTTCAGTCTGTTATCTCCCCATTGATTTATTCACCTAAACACAATGTATCTAAAACCAAAATATTGGAATAACTAAAACAATGAATCATATTCAGACAGAATCACATCCAGAATTCCGATAGTTCAGTTCTTATGAATATAAAACACGGCACTGGATGTCAGAATGATAGTTGATATCGGAAAAACATCGAGCAATTTTTTGTTATACGCCAGTACAAGAAAGATTCAGCGTAGAAAAAAATGTAAGTAATATTTCGTATTGTTAAGGTTCCTTTCTTCAGGGCGAATTGAATAGCTCCGAGGAAATGGTATTGTTGTTACAGATGGAACAGTTCTTCTTTTTCTTGCTAGATTTATTCTATGTTGCTAAGATTCAATTTTATATTGATTTTTCTGCGCTTTAACTTGAGTTACTTTAGTAAGTTCCTAATGTTTGTTCCACTTTTTTTATGGTTTTATGTTTGTTCGTTATTGAAAAAAATATGTTTACTAGGGGCTCACACACGAAAAAAAAAATATACATTAATATCTGACAGTAATATGAGGTACAACATTCATCTAAACTAATATTATAAAGTAACATTTGTTTGTAAGTTTGTATGTAGGGGGTAATCTCAGGAACTACTGGTCCGATTTGAAAAATTATTTCTTTATTAGATAGCCCATATATCGAGGAAGGCTATAAGCTACATATCATCACGCTAAGACTAAAAGGAGCCGAGCATTCATGGAAAATATGACGCAGATGAAGTTGCGTGGGTCAGCTAGTAATCAATAATTTAAGATCACTCGTGTCTGTCCGACTAAACCAGCAAATTTTATCCGAATCTACTGATCCGATTCAGCTGATCTTAGTACACATATAAACTTAAAATTTGAAATGTTGAAATTGTTCGGCCCGATTTTTTAAAAGAATTATATAAATATCTAACGAAATAACTTATCTAATTAGCACGAAAATTTAAACCAGTTTGAATTTTCTTATTTTTTTTTTTATTTAAATAAGAATAGGACAGGTATAAACTGGCTAATTACAATTCCATTAGTCTATGAATCCTCTGCACCGAGTCGAAGAGTATAGCTTATTAATACTTTAGTACTCTAAAGATACCGTCTTCACACTTGATCGTCCACATTTAAGTGCCTTTCTATGTAAATTATCGAATCGTTACCTAAAATACACTATCGATCTTATAGCTTTGTCTTCATTACAACGTTCCACACTCTTGTTTAATTAAATTAATTTATATTAATAACATCTATACTGGTTAATGCACCTACCGTGTTACTTGAAATCTATGCTGAGACAATTTGACTAACGAAGTTCTTGACGTGCCACGATGGGTAAATTGCTTGACAATGTAGAGTTAATGTTTGGTGTTGACTTCAATAATGGTTTTGGAGCTAATGAAGATGAAAATAGTGTTTTCAGTAATTGTAAAATAATTAAAATTGAGTAGAGATATCGCTCACATTATAAAACAAAGTCCTCCGTCGCGTCTGTTTATATGTCTGTTCGCGAGAAACTCAAAAACACCGATTTTCATGCTATTTTCACCAATGGATAGGGTAGTTCTCGAGGAAGGTTTAAGTATATATTTTTTCAAGCGCATGATGCTATGGGCATCAGCTAGTTTAATATATAAAATTTTGTGTCACGGTGTTTATTATCGAATTCCTCTGAAACGGCTTGACCGATTTTTATGACTTTTTTTTGTGTAAACACAGTAGGTCTCAGAATATGTGTTAACAGCGTTTATCGTGGCAGCTAGTTACTACATTTTGATTTAAATAAATCACGTGTCACGTTGTTTGTCCGCGATGGACTCCTAAACTACTTAACCGATTTTAATCAAATTTGCACACTGTGTGCAGTTTGATCCAACTTGAAAGATCTAGGGTAGCTCAAATCTCAATTTTTTGTTGCAATATTATTTAGTAGCGGAAAATGTGACGCAGACGAAGTTGCGCGGGTCAACTAGTAGATAATAAATATAAAAATTGATGAAAGCTAAGGTGTGAGTGAAGTTTATTACTAGAAGTAGGTATATATTTATCTGAATTTCTATTCGGGTTTATTTCCGAGATATCTCGTCGAAATATTGTAGCTTACCAATTTTTTGATATTTTTAGTCCAATTCAAATGAACTTTGAATAACAGTAGTTAAATGTCAATTTTTAAATCATCCTCAACCAACATGACAACTAAGCTTACCACCTTGCAAAATTTCTTTTTTTCTGGAACGACGTTATTATTATTTTTTTCAAACTTTATATGAAGTTGTTTTGGTTCCAAATGTTTTTTATTTGGAATCGTTTATTTGGAACAAATTTATTTGGAATCGTTTATTTGGAACAAAAACAGATACATTCAGTTAAACGATGATAACTGCAAAAGTTAGTAACTGTGGCGCAGCTATCAACGCCCGGCTCCTGGTGAGAGGGTAGTTAGTTCCAGAGAAAAACATAATTTAAACTATGATATTATGAAAGTAGTTTAAAATAAAAAGGAAAAAAATAATAAAAACACGACAGTAAACTTATGTAATAAGTGTAGTGTTAGTGTGACTTTGTGTATGTGTGTGCAAGGGTGTGTTAAATGTGTTTTTGAGATTTCATTTCATCATTAGTTTTACTGTAATCCCCTTATCTATACACATAATAAAAAAGTAGAAACCATGAATTCTGTACATTGCACAAAGTGCAGTATTTTTGTGAGTGATAATTTATTTTATATAATTCATGGAATTTATTTTTTTAAACAACTAAGTGTGAATGAAACATCTTTGATATTTTCCGAGAGTTCTAGTTCCAAATATTCATGAGACCCAAGAAAAGAAATACCTATAGATCTGTATTTCCTTACTTAATTATATAAATTAGCTGAGGAGATCAAAATGTTGGTGGGTACAATTAATGGCACAATTTTTTGACGGAACCCAAGCACAATATTTTCAAGAACTTAAAATATAGCATGCATACATTATTAAAACAAAGCAGAAATATAGAGTAAATCTACGACACTGATTGGAGTGAACGTCACATAACTCGTAGGGGCCTCATTAGTATATTTGCCAAACGCGCTTCCCACTAAAACAACACAGAACCGAGCCAAATTTGGATCATATTCACGTAATTAGTACTTACGTTTTAGTATTAAAATATTGAAATATGAAATTTTACATATTTTGTGTAAAATAGGGCTGAATTGGGTTGATGACGCTTTATGTTACGTAGAGCGCCTGCTTGTAACGATATAGCAATTTTGGTTATTTGAACGTTGAGCGTGCTAGCGCCTGCAGTATTTTTGTGAGTGATAATTTATTTTAGAAGTTTTGCAAGTATAGTGATAAAGGTAACATTAGTGTCGTCGTCGCCGTCGTTGAGATGATATTGCAATATGAATTTGAATTTTTTGAAGTGTGCTAGACAGACCAGTGACATTCTGACTGTGGCAGCGTAGGCGAAGGTGATTTAGTTATCCATGTTTTGGCAATTCGACAATCACATTCGCTAATAGCATGGCGCTTAGACTAGGCGCGCACTGGTGACTTTTGTCACCGTGACAGTCACGTTACAGTATATTCTCCGTATATATCTCTCTGTTGCACTTCACAACTGCAAAAGAGAGATATTATATACTGTCGCGGTGACAAAAGTCTGGTCAGTGCGCGCATAGGCTTAGTTTTGCGCCTCCATGCCACTTTGAAAACTAACTTCCAATTAAAAAAAGTTGAGAAACTTTTTAAAAACGAACAGGACATACCAATCCTGTTTCGAAAGATTGTAAGTCCCCAAGAGTAACACATTTTCAAAGTACGCCAAGGAAACAAAGCTAGGATCTTTACGACACCGCGGGGTTTTCACCTAAGCAATTTGTTCCACTTTCTCGTCCTAGAAAATGTTCAAAGATATAAAGTTTATTGTTCCTGTCAGTGTTTTAAGGATTTATGGGATTATAACTTGTTGATCAGGAGTTTGGAAGATGACAGATTGTTTTACGCCATGATCCTACTAATATTATAAATGTGAAAGTTTTTGTATCCGAATGTTTGTTTGGCAGGTTCATTAATCACGTCTCAACGGCTGTATGAATTTAAAACATGGGTGTACCTACTATTTTTGGTTAGGACATAACTGTTCTTATTCCGATAGTGCGTTTTAGTGAAAAAAATAATAATAACTTCAACAGGACTTCTGAAGAACGAGCTTGACGTATATAAACAGGATTGGTCACTTTGAACTCAGGATGAATGGGAATAAAAAAATGGATTGGATTGTGTATTATTTATTTTTCTTATGAAGTTTATTGCAATCTGTCTGGGAGACATTCAACAATACTTAAGTAATGATGTATGGTATGTGAGGTACAGGTCCAGTGACATGCCCTCTTAAATAGTGTTTTAAATTAAATTAAATCTTGAGGAAATCTTTTCTTTAGTCTCCTCGCACTTGGAAGTATATCATCCATAAGGTAGTGTGCCAATATGTTAGGGTGCAGTTGCAGTCTGTCTTTATATGTTGTGACTCTCACATTTAATATCTTTTACGCTTTTGATGCCAAGCTCTCAGTGAAGTCTTTCGTTAGTGACATACCGTGGTGCGTCTACTATCATCCTTAACATTTTTATTGAAACCTTTGTAGAATTTCTAGGTTGGAGTTGGCAGCCGTGCCCCATAGCTATATTCCGTATATCCATATTGGCTTTATTATACTCTTATATATAACAAAAGTTTATTTTCCATTGAAAGCTGGCCGTTTCTATTCATCAACCAATACATCTTACGCATTTGTTGTCCCATTGCTAGGCGTTTGGTAAAAATGTGCTCTCTCCATGTTAGGCGTCGGTTTAGGTACATTCCAAGATGTTTCGCTACGTCAGATTGCGGAAGCTGGACGGCATTCAGTGTAACTGGGGGAAAAGTCTGTCGCCGGGTTGTAATTGTTACCTGCTATTTAAAACTTTTAAAAGCAATGTGCAGACATTGCTTTTAAAAGTTTTACAATGACGTTCCAATGGTAGGTCACTGATCAAAGGAACTGTCAAAATATTAGCAGAATACCACATACGTCAAACATTCATCTGTCATTATGTACGAGATTACCATTCTAGAACTATTCGGAGTGTCAGTGGTTGACCATTGGGAAGTCATAATGACGCCATTACGTTAGTAGATTACCAAACTTGTCAAAATCAACAATTTTGAAATCAATGATCGACAATTCTGACACTATTGTAATAGCAGACTTGAGGTCCTGGTGATTTTGTTTCATTGGCTATGATGCGCCAGTCTTATAATCATGTTGTGATCTTATACAGGCTGTTCTGGAGTTTGTGAGAATTTATTTCTTTCAAGGTATATTTTTCTTGTATCTTTTCTATATAATAATTATCATCGTCATCATATCAGCCGTATGACGTCCACTATAACTGGACCCCTATGCGTCTCGCATCCGTCAGCTACCCGCAACCCTCATCGGTCATCGGTCCACCTTGTGAGAAGCTTTCCAACGCTGCGTCGTACAATACGCGTTCGCTACTTCAGAACTTTTCAGCCCCATCGACCATCTGTTCTGCGAGCAATGTGCCCTGCCTACTGCTACTTCAGTTTGGCGATCCTTTGAGCTACATCGGTTACCTTGGTTCTCTTACCGATATCATCATGCTTTATTACAGCTTTACTTTATTTCCAGTGCAATTCCAAGGTTTTCGAGGCTTCAAAGACTTAAAATTGTACACACAATTAAACCACTGACGCGCACTGAAATACCTTAGTGCCAACGAAACATTAATATGCCTTAATGAGGTAATAAATAACTATTTACCCCAAAAGCCATTCGGTTTAAATTGGGCCAACGAACAGGCCACACAACTTTTGTAATGAATTAATTAAGTTCATCAGAAAACGTGGACATCGGCGTAAATTTTCTGGCTACTTTATTAAAATTTTTGGGTAAACTTACCAATAAAAAGGCGGTAGCAGACTTGCTGTTTTTAGAATCGGCGATTTTATGATGGCAAGAATGTTGCATCGTAGTATAAGGACTCTTTTGTTTCTTGTTGTGATTAGAAAAGAACGTTTTTCTCCTTATCTTTTAATTGGTTAGAACTGCCGCTGCAGTCCCAACCAAGGCGATTCGCGGCACCAATAGGAAATATGCATGCGATTTTTTTATTTGCAAAATAAAATACTTATTAGCTCTAGTAAACAATCATGAAATTATTTTTTAAATACCTTCATCATTTATTAAGTTATAAAGCTTCAAAGACTACAGTTAGAAAGAGAAGTCCGATACGTACTGTGACGTCAAATTACACGACGACTATACAGCTGCCATAGAAAACAGCGTTTTTGCGAGAGGGACAGATATATTTGTTTAAAATAATTGTATCTCGTTAGTTTTTCGAGCAATTTAGATTCTAATTTCACAGTTAGTATTATATTTTCCAATACTTTTAGATAAACTGTTCAGATCATAAATACTTTTTTCATGCATATTCCCTATTGCCTAAGTTGTATAGATTTACTGTAAAATGGCTCGCTAAATGTTACTCAGTTGCAACAGAGTGTAAGCCTGACTTATCTTCGTTTAGTTTTTACTTGGTTTAGGAATCTATGCTGGAAGAGAGCCTTCAATGATAGTAACTGTACAGAGCTTCACAAAAATTGGCAGAATCAATGGCTTATCGCCTCAAATTGAAAAGTTAGCACGTCTACGAAGGCTCTAAAAGTAAATTTTGATTTTTTATTGGCCAAAAATTCGAGTAAATTACCTAATTTCGGTGTGTCATTTGTACTAATGTTGTCATTACTGGCCGGTAGACGGTGTGACGTTATTGCCGAAGTTTGGCCATGAGAAATTTATAACAGCACTTGTACAGAATTGCCAGTTAGTTATTTGTTCAACTTACGGTGAGGAAGACTTGGATTAAATTGTTATCTTGGGATTTAATACCGGCTGAAAGTGAAGTTTTCAGATTTTATTCAAAAAGTAGATACTCAAATAATTTAGTACAATATAGTATTAGAGAAATGCGTAACAAACAGGCAAGGAATGCTCAAACATGAACATAGCATGAAGGTTTTGACAGAATAAAAAAGGAGAATATTTACAAAATATAATTGATAAAAATTCAAAATAATAACGTAGTGTTATCTGTCTCCGCGGCTTTGGAACACGAAGGGCACTAAAAGGAACACATAAAGGTTTTAGTCAGTAAGAGTCTGACACTCCCTACCGCGGAAGGAGTCATTTGATGATTTTCTATCCTTAATAAAAAGGCTTACGGCTTATTCAGCTGATCATGAGTGATGACACCAGAGAAAATAGCCAACCAAAATCTGACTGTTATTCCAAAGTACACGTTGCCACTATTTTTTCTCGTTTGTCTCAGTAACATTCAAATTTTACATTTTACAATGATTTGACAAATTTTACATTGCGCGGAAAACGCGGTGGCAACTATATTGCCACCGCGTTTTCCATACATTTCCCATAAATTTTCATAAAAATTTATAACGTTAGTGTCATCCTAATGGTAATACTATTCACTATCCATTTGATATACATTTAAACTGTCATCTTTATTTTTCTCTGCCTTATAAAGGGTTAAGACACTTTTTACCCTACCGAAGCTAGTCTCGAACAACATATTTACGTGAAACAAATACGTGTTTTTTTACCTCACGTCCAAAGCATAAATTCGGGCCGTTCTTGTGTTTGACATTTTCACCTTTCTATAAGGAAACATCGTTATAGAATCGAGTATCCTCAAATAACTCAAGTCTTTGATATTTTATCGATTTATTATGTCTTTGTTTTAGAAAGGGATGTTCGGCAACATGTTCTTTTGATGACGCGAGTTGAAGTATCTTGTATGTGTTCCTATCATGTTATATTATAATTAGGTCTGATTTTTCATTCGTCAGATAATTTTTAACTGAAGAATAAATATGGCTTTTTGACATATTTTGTATGCATAAGATGTCCGGAATTTTTACTCCTCTGATGAAATTTATCTAACAATTGAAAAATCAGCCTTTACTTGTTTGTTTTAATTTAGATTCATCTTCTTGCTTTACCAATGACAGCCCCTTTCATATCCAGACAAATAGTATTCATCCCAGGCTGTCTGGAAGACAACAGGCGTGTCTCTTTACCGCAAAAAGGAGATGTTTCGACAAAACTCCTACTTTTTGGGGTACATCTGTTCCAGTGACTGAGCGGCTCGAGCTCCTAGGCATGGAGCTGACATCCAGTCTCTACTTCAGCGCCACCATTGAGTGCAAAGCCCAAACTGCGGCCAAAAAGCCGGGCATCCTAAATAGGGTGAAGCGATACTTCAAGCATGGGCAGCTTTTAACTCTATATAAAGCACAAGTCCGATCCTGCGTGGAGTATTGCAGCCACCTATGGGATGGCTCAGACTCAGTGGAACGCAGAGCTAAGAGGCTCATTGGTGACGTAAAACTTGTGGATGCCAAGCTACACAGCTTGGCTCATCGCCGCAAGGTTGCTTGCTTGTCGGTCTTCTACAGATTGTGCCCAAGAACTCCACGACCTCATCCCACCACCACCACCACTTTCTACCATCGGACATCCAGACGCACTGCAACTTACCATCCCTACCTTGTTGATATTCCACCAACTCGCACTAAGCGCTTCCAAGCGTCTTTCATAATGCGCACAGCAAAGAAGTGGAACTATTTGCCTGCGTCTGTGTTTCCGAATGCTTACAACCCTGATATTTCAAAGTTAGAGTGAACAGGCTAAGCTCGCTCTACCGTAGACTTTGTCTCTGTCATCTCTGACTTAGACTAGTGTCAAGAACAAACACATTTCAAGTAAATAATGTGATCGTGGGGTGGATGGATGATGATCTCAGATGCCATTTTGTCGCTAGATGGCGCTAGATCCACAATTTAGAACATTTTCAATTTTTACGCCTAACTTAGAAATCTTTAATAGATAACTCTATTGTACGCGTCACCTAGGGCATTAACTTGATTTTTTTAGATAGTCACTGTGCTTGTTAACTGGTCTCATACAAAGATTTTCACATAATAAAGATTTAGCCGCTTGACTTTACTCTTTACACACACATGCAAAGTAAATAGTAGTAACTTTCGACACTACTAGATGTCGTTTTATTCAAACAGTTGAAAATTAAAATTTCTTATTAGTATAATTATTGGTCTAAGCATACTTTTGTTTCTAGACTCGATACCTTTTCATATAAATTATTTTAGGTATTATAGGTATACTGTCCCTATATTATAAGTTGTTGTAATGTGACTGAACGTAAATTGTAATGTGTAAATAGTGAGTTGTACTAATTATATAAATAAAAGACTATTTATTCCATTGTAAAGCTTTTTATTGTACCTTACTATAAATTAATAATATTTATTTAGTAAAAAGGGGTTAATATTTTCATAAAAATAATCGTTTTATTTACTCTCACTACATTTACTTAGATAGTTTCCGTTTGGATTCAAACCATCGAGTCATACCACCATACAAAGATAACATACTTTTTTAAATATTTTGATATTTACAATTATTATTTTGAATTTAGTATTAGAAAGAATTATGTATGTAGATTACAATATAAATAACATCATACGTAAGTATATATAACGGCACATATAAGTATTATACACAACAACACAAGTGGTTGCTAGCTAACCATAACATTTATTTATGTTTCAAGAATACCTACTTATTATACAATTTTGAACTTCAATAAATATTCTTTTACAATTGAATTGTTAGGCTGGTACCTAAATACATGAGTGAAACTTATCTACACAGAAAAATCTTATGAACTAACAAAATAACACAAACTATACATCGCTACGTGCAAAAATAGCTTATTTTATTCTATAATGTTCCCACTGCTGATACTCAGGCCTCCTCTGAACTGTGGTGATGAAATAATTTACACAAAGCAAAGTGCCGGCTTGGATTCGAACCATCGACTCGTACCACCATACAAAGATACTTGTAAATATTATAATATAATAAAATATCTTCTTGTCTTCGCGCTACTTCTTGCAGTCTTCTCGTTGTTGTCACTTTTTACTTCCATTTATATAATTTCCGTGCGATCTGAATCAAATGCTGGAAGACGCAGTTTTCGCTGCAACAAATGAATTTACACAGTTTTGTTAGACTATTCTTACTGAACCCACACCTCAGAGACCTGCGGAATAAGTTAGGAAATGAGTAAGACTTATATTTTTATACCTTTTCATTCCTTGATGTCTAGACATTTAGCATTTTTCTCAACTCTTCTCAAAATAATTTCCGGCAGTACACATGTTTTAAAAAATGTTACCAACTTCGGCATCATAGCGTTGATAAATTCCTCATCCCGGTTAACTTCTATGACAGTCAATGGTTGGGTAACAGATATAAAGCAAATGAAGTAACATTTATTCATTTTGGTAATTCGCAATTGACCCTGGACCTAGAATCAAAATAATAAAATAATAATAGCTGTTAAAAAGAAACAATCCAAGAAATACATTATTTTTAGACATACATACATACCAAGAAATAATGATATTTGTTACTTACTTGATAATAATAATTATGCTGCTGCTTTTTGATTTTGATTTCATAACTAAAACATCATTTTCCAAATGAATAGGAAAATTTCTATTTTCTGATGCTTCTCTAATATTTTGAGATTTCCTTTCCAAGGAGGGAAAACATTTTTTTTCTACAATAGTATTTTCTGCTTCTATAATACCTGTAAAAAAGAAAAGTTTTTAGGCCTATGCTACTGAACCAAATTTAAAAAATTCACGCCACACAAGATCCATAGGGGCAGAACCACAGGCAAAAGCTAGTTATTTGTATATTTTTATTATTGAATAATCTTATCATCAGGGCTAGCTGCTAAGAATCCAAATTCTTCATCAATGAAAAGTCCTGATGGCCTGACAGTTTTGCTATATTGTTGCATAAACATGCTCTTTGCAACATGTTCATTTTGTTGTCCATACATTATATCGTCGACCGTAGGTTCAATTGAGGTAAGGGACAAAATACGATTTTTCAGGAGAGGCCAACAAAGTTTTTTTTCGGACTAAATCGCCTATAACTTTTTTTCTTATTAACCTTTTTCGGGTCTGATTTCACACATAATCTTGTATTTTAGTGCTCTATCTACACGCGTAACATTTATTTAAATAAATTAGCTATTTAAGAAAATAGATGTCCCTTACAACAACGTATTTTGTTAGTAATGTCCCTTACTGAACAAGTATCTTGTAGTCTCGTCCCTTACATTAAATTGACCTCTGCGTTGTATTCAATTTATTAATGAAAAAATAGTGTAAAGCACTTATTGAAAAAAATTATGGAAAAAATACAGTGTAAAGAGATTTTTGACATAAAATGAAGTACACACTTTTGACGTACGGATATCATAAATTTGGAAATCGTTATTATTGTTACAAGAAATCATTTAAGAGACAAATGAAAATGTATTAGAACCGTGTGTCTGTTTTTTGTGTGTTGCTTACATAGTACAAAGAAATGAAATGTTTGTACATTGTAATAGCTAATTTGTATAGATTTAATAAAACAATTTATATTTCATTTAATATGTTTATTGTAATCAAATTATTAAAAGAAATGGTAACAATTTTACCTATAATTAGTTTGAATTTTTATTCAAATAAAAAAGTAGCTGCAAATAATCATAATAGAGCCTCTAAGGCATTGTTAATCAAATTAAAATAATCAATTTTACTTACTACCGCTTTACCGCTTAATCAGCCTTCAACATGAGATCAATGTTTAATCATTATAATCATTAAAAAAAATATTAATAAAATTGAGATCAATAAATGTTTCAGAATTAAATGTTTTTTTCATCAACATCTTCTTCGTCCGTTTGATTCAAAATGTCAATCACTTTAGCGCAATATGGTAGCTTCAAATAATCTTGATGAAATCTACTGGGTCACACACAATTTTTTAAAATCTTTGTATTTCGCGAACGATATTGGTAGCCTGGTGTTATACAAAGGTCTTAGTTCTATGCAATTATTGTCCACTGTTATATCAGGCGAGTCTGCTAGTTGTGACGGCACACTAACAGATGTTTTACTCTTAACCTTACCCTTTCCCGTCCCTTTTCCTTTTCCTTTTCCCTTCCCACTTTTCGTTTTACGTTCTGGATTACTCCCTATCTTTTTGGCTGCCATTTCCCCATTTATTTTGATGACATAAACAACCGCTTCCTCCTTCATAGAGTGTTTAGTCCAAATGGTTTTAAGGTCTTTTTAACCGACTTCCCAAAAAGAAAGAGGTTATCAATTCGGTTGTATGTTTTTTTTTATGTTTGTTACCTCTTAACTCCGACAATTATGAACCGAATTGAAAAATTCTTGTTTTATCTGAAAGGATATACTTGCAGATTGGTCCCATTTAAATCATATCAAAATCGGTTACGAACTTTGGATTTTAAATCGAAATAGCTGGAATTTGACTATTTAGATGACTCTTTGATAATCGAAATTGCGTATTTAGCTTTTCTGCGATTTTGCAACTTTAATTTCGGAAGTCGGTGTCAAAATAAGAAGAAACTAACAAAAACACCGACTTCCGAAATTAAAGTTATTTTTTACTTTGTAGTGTTTTTTTTTTGGAAGTCTGTTGTATTTTTTTGTAAAAAGTTTTTTTTCTTTAACGTAGCTATTCTAATTTTCGTAACTTGCAAGTCCTTCGTCTTTTGTGAAAACAGTTTTTCTGTAACGGGGTCCCAGTCAATGAAATCCTTGTGCTCCATAACGCTTACGACGTAGGGACGAGGATTCTTTCTAGCACATTCCATGTAACTAGGCCATTGCGTGTAACTCCAAACAGTCAATTTTCGCACTTCTCGTTCAATAACAGAGTACATGCTGTCAACTGGCATGTAACTATGACCGGTCAGTAAAAAGTTAATCTGAATCGTTTCGACATTCTTGGATATTGACAAAAAAATTATACCTTGTTGCTATTCCACCAACTCGCACTAAGCGCTTCCAAGCGTCTTTCATAATGCGCACAGCAAAGGAGTGGAACTCTTTGCCTGCGTTTGTGTTTCCGAATGCTTACAACCCTAATCTTTTCAAAGTTAGAGTGAACAGACTCCTTCTGGGTAAGCTCGCTCTATCGTAGACTTTGTCTCTGTCATCTCTGACCAAGACTAGAGTCAAGAGCAAACCCATACCAAGTAAAAAAATAAAAAAAATAATGCAATATTGCCAGCATTGTCCTATTACGATTTTGTCCAGTGCAAGCATCGCAATACAGGATAACTTTTCTTATTCCTCTATCATCAACATCTTTCAGATACATGAAAAGGCAAAACCCTATCTCTTTTGACCCTCGTTTCCCGTCGCATTCACCCCAAACATAGCAAAACCCGTTTCGAGTAGAGCTTTCATAAATCGTAAAGTTATACACAGTGTATTTTCTGCTATAGAATAACAAAATATTATCACCAAACGACAGATGAACTCGCACTGATAGCGACTTTTTTGATGCCCGCGCGCTGCTTTCGCATTGGTATCATCCTCTCTTTCGCACAAAGAAAGACGTTGTGAGATAGAAAAGGATGGTAATAGTGCAAGTACGTGCTATCTTGTGTTATGAAGTTAGAAGTGTGTGTAAATAAAGGTAACAGGGATAAACAATTCAATACTTCTCATCAGCAAATTAGTGTAACGGACACCGAACCTAAATATAATTCGATTCAAATTGGTGTAACGTTGACACTGCCTAAAGTATGACAATGCAAATTGAGGTAAGGGACAACTATGTCAAAACTCGTGCAATCCATTTAAAGTATGGATGATATTAATTTTTTTAGATAACAAAGACATTAGTGTAAGGCCAGTTTTATTATTGTTTCTTCAAAAATAAACCATGTAATGGTAATTCGTTGATTGGGAAGACCCTTAACTTATTTCAAGTGGATTGGCGGCAATAATTACATCATTTCAAGTTCCTATATTGCATAGTTTTTCAGATACATTGTTATTATGGGGCTGATTCGAAATTTGGATCCAAAAATCATTAGGGTAAGGGACATTTTTCTTAAGCTAGAATTTTTTCATAAACACCATTCGATAGAGCGAAAAATTCTGAACAAAACTGTATACTTAACTCATTTTGGGTATTTTGTCCCTTACCTCAATTGAACCTACGGTCGACGATATCTTTAGTACAAATATTATTTTTGTAGAGAATGCATTTCACATGATTGTGACATGGTGTGGCATTACGACGTTTGCAAACCTAAAATAAACAAAGTGACAATCATAACTCTTGTACTGGCTTGTGCTGTGGCTTCTTAGAAAGTAAGAAACAATAGAGGATGGCTGATAATATATCTTACCATTCCAAACTGGCTTGCTGTGAGACGGTCAGATCTGTATGAGAGATACTTTTCATTATCATGTTGACCCACAGTCTGCTTTTCAATTAGTACCTACTATTTTTTTGTGTATCTTCTTGGAATTTAAGCAATCTCAATTCACAGAGCCGTTTTAATTCTACCTCATTAATATCGACAGGGTCACTTGCTGCTGGGCCATAGTCCTTATCAGGTTGAGTTTTATTTTTTTCAGTAAAAAGCCGTTTTCGAGTCCTTTTCGGCTCCACTTCGTATTACAAACTCTGGGTTTGGAGCTTGATTATTGTTTTGGGTAGAGTAGGTACTCTTCTTGTAGAACACTATAACAAAGTTTCATAGCGCGCAAACACATAGTTTTAGAGAAAAAAAAATCCTAAAAATTCAATTATTTCTAACCTATTTACGTTACGAAAAAATGTCATATTTTGCCACAGACAACTTAAAAAATCGGTCCAAGGTCGTTTCGTTTTACGGTCAGACTAAGTGACAGTGACATTTAAAAGTTTTTTTAAATTGAATATTATAGTTTTTGACTTTATTTTATTTTTTAATAGTTGCGCAAGTATTATGTTTTCAAATAAAAAACAAATAATAGACTTAATTAAATAAAATAAAAAATAATAATTTTAGCGATTGTGGGTAACGAAACGTAATTTCAGAATACTATGATGTATGCGACGTTTACGTTTGACAGTTGTCTTGTCATTCATTGTTTGTACTCAAGGTCGAGAGCGTCTATCGTACAGTTCGATTCAAACTTAATGGCGGTTCGGAAGTTAGCTGCGAGTGCAGTTGCGCGCAGGTACAGTCAAGTTGACAATAATTTAGGCTCAATTTAATTGGCTGATACCCAAAATTGCGTTTTGCGCATCGGAACGTACGATGTTCCGAGCCGCCATTAAGTTTGAATCGTACTGTACTCCTGTTTGTTTCAACGATTGAGTGACACCATGGCGTCTCCGAAGTCCCCGACTCAGAATGCAAGAACAAGCGGAGCGAGCTCTGGACTTGGGGGCACCCCGACTCGGATAGGTTAGGTTAGAAGGGGATGGCGGGGTCGAGTGAGCGAGCGAAGCGAGCGAATAGACCCCGCCATCCCCTTCGAGGTTATTTTCTTATAAACCATTCAGAAGTAGGAGCCCCGCGCAGCGGGGCTCCGTCGACATTCTCTTTCAAATTAACATTTTTGAGAGGCATCCGAGTCGGGGTGCCCCCAAGTCCAGAGCTCGCTCCACTTGTTCTTGCATTCTGAGTCGGGGACTTCGGAGACGCCATGGTGTCACTCAATCGTTGAAACAAACAGGAGTACAGTACGATTCAAACTTAATGGCGGCTCGGAACATCGTACGTTCCGATGCGCAAAACGCAATTTTGGGTATCAGCCAATTAAATTGAGCCTAAATTATTGTCAACTTGACTGTACCTGCGCGCAACTGCACTACTGCGTCGACATTCTCTTTCAAATTAACATTTTTGAGAGGTTCGAGTATGACCTTGAGTATATTCTTGACGTTGGAGTTTGATAGAGGGCAATATTCTACGATTTTAGGCATATTTTGACCTTGAATTGTTTGACTTTGTTATTTACGAGTTTGACCTTGACCTTGACCTTGAAGATGCCCCTGACCTTAATTTGGATTAAAAGCTTATATAGAGTCGCCATATAATCTACCCCACCCTTAATACTCCTACTATCCCACCAATCCCGAAAGAAAGTTGGCAATTTTTTTTTCAGCTCCTATGGTTTCGCGCGTTTTGGTAATTTCAAATTTACTATAGAAAGGGTACATTCTACCGAAAAAAAAAAATACCTACTATAAAAAACGGCAGTTAGCTACTACGAAGTGCTTCCTTATTTTCTGTTGGCGCAATCTACTTCTCTCTTTTTGATGGACATTTTTTTTTTTGGTTCCTTTCGTCCGTCTTTAGGACAGGCAAAGGGAGCTGGTCAGTGGGTCGTCAGGGGCGGATTTTTTAGAGTTGGAGTATACGATTAGGGGCACTATGAACAGCAAAGAAACAAAAAAAAATTTTTTTTGGTTGAAAATAATTTTTTTGGGACTTTTTCGTTTTTTTTTTTTCAAAAATGTACTAATTTTTTTACAGCATATTATTAAGATTGTCCATAGAAACAAATTAAGCTTCGAGAAGCATGGCCCTACGATGCACCGTTTTCGAGTTATGGGCCTTTGATATTATTTTTTTTATAAAACGCTCTATATTTCCGAAATGGTAGGTCGGATGAAAATCTTTTCTGGAAAGAAATTGTAGCTCTAGTCGAGAACTATGAGATGGTGTAGAGAAACCCGCGAAAAGTAGTAAAAAAAAATCTCCGAAAATTTGACCGTCCCATGCCCCTAAAGATACGCAAGCTGAAGATGCAATTCTTTTTACTAATTTTCGCGGGTTTCTTTACACCATCTCATAGTTTTCGTCCAACCAAGACGTCTAGACAGGGCAATCGTGCGGGGCGAGACGGGGAAAGGGCGCTCCCGAACTGCGTACATTGCCGTGTTAGTAGGTAGTTCGGGAGACAGCTTTCAGGGCTATCGTTTGTCAATTTATTGTTGGCAACCCTGCTTGACGCACTTTGTGTGTGCTAATAATACTAGTAAAATAAGCAATTATGAAAAATCAAAGTAGTTTGTCTGTGTATTCACTAATCTTGCTGGTTTCACATGAATTAAATATGATTCAATCAATAGATGTACTACGTACCTACGTTTCACCATTGTGTAGGTAGCTTCGCTGGTCGCCTGATTTAGTTATAACTTACTTATACATCAAATTCTATTCTCTGATTTCATTCAACCCAAACCAATGGATTAGTACCTAAGCGTATCAGAAAATGTGTTATCAGTACCTACTTACATACATTAAAAAGATTTTTAAATCTGGAAAGTCAAGGAATGTATAAGTGTGTACTAGTAACTACTTACTACATATTTAAACTAGATAATACAATAATTACATAAGTATTGTATCTGTGTGAACCAAAGGCAGATCGCAGAGATAATTTTTTCACTTTATGTAAAGCATTCTATCTCATTCCATACTAAAAAACATTTTATCAATCATAAAATGTTAACTCCGCGGGCAAACCCGCGCGCCCGGCGCTATCTTGCTAGAAACACAATATTCTGGAAACGATTCGCAACTTCGCAAGTTGTCAAGACTCAAGACAATCACGCATGGACGGAACGGCAACAGCGCGGGCACAGACGCGGCGGAGACGTGCTGCTTCTTGAACGGCAACGTCGCATGATCGCATCCGCGGTCCGCGCGTCACTCGATGGCGCTTGTTCGAATTATCGAACAGCGCCATCTATTTATGAATGTTTACCAATCGTAAATTCGAAACACAACAGCAACCAACTTTCTCGGTGGTTCTATAAATTTCTGTCAGATGGCGTGATTCAGATCACTCACACATGTAAAGATTTTTCGTTTTTTAATCGGTATAATTCTCCTAGAAATACTGTTTTTTTTATAAAATTTGGGCTATATGCGACCATAATACATTATAAAGTCTCATTATAGTTGTTTTTATTCTGCAGAAACTGTTTATTTACGGAGATTCCTTCACCTGAATAATGTATGGCGAGGTCTATCTAGGCATCCACCTTAAGGTCACACATTGGTTTGGTTTGGTTTTTGTTTTACTTTTGGTGTACCTACAATAAATTAATAAATACCATGTAAAAGTTACAAATTCCAGTTACTAGATTGTGGAAGCCTGGTATTAAACTGAATCTGGTTTGAGTGGTAGCCGACCCCGATATAGTTGGGAAAAGGCTATGCAGATGATCTTTATATATTTTTGGAAACATGCAGGTTCTTAAGAGAAAGTTTTAAAATACGTAGCGTAGCGTTTTCGCCAGATTTAAAAAAAAAAACGAAAACGAAAACGTTATGTATTTTAAAACTTTTAAACGCGAGTTTAATGCAGAATGAAATATAATTCTTTCAGAAGAAGATAAAGTGTAAAGACGTTACGGATGACGATAAAGTGAAAGTGTAAAGACATTAAAGTGAAGCTGTTTACTAATCAACCCCAAACTAGTAAAATTATTAAGATTTATCTGTAATCCAATAAAACCACTTTACTGTCCCTATAGGTACTTTTATTTCGGAGTACTTGTGTGACTTTAATTAAAGCATGGAAAATAATTTCCATCCCTACTTTCAATTATATTTCATTACTAGCTGACCCGCGCAACTTCGTCTGCGTCACATTTTCCATTAATGCTCCGCTCTTATTTGTCTTAGCGTAATGATAGCCTTCCTCGATAAATGGTTTAACTAACACTGAAAATTGGACCAGTAGTTCCTGAGATTAGCGCGTTTAAGCAAATAAACAAACAAACTCTTCAGCTTTATAATATTAATTAATATATATTAATTATAGATAAAAAAGGGTTTTATAGTCCCGTTGAACAATTGGGGCAAAATCTTAAGAGATTTGGTTGCGACCATTAAACACGTATTCAATTGAAGAATTTACCGAATCAACCCTCTCAGTGTTTGGAATTGACTGTTAATCTCCCAACTTTGACGATTAGCTGAAGATAGATTAAAATTAATCGCTCCCACTGCTCTGATTTAGGGAATCGTTGAGTGTCCCATAGGGTTAGCGAGCGGTTTCGTAAAACCCCTGAACATGGAAAATTGACTGACCAAAACTCTTATGTATCAGTTGACCAATTTGTAAAAAGACAAGAAATGCCGTACGGAGGTCCACCAATGAGGTTTTCGTCTGCTCAGCCGTAATTGCCTGTTAAAATTAAAGCTTCCAGCTATGGCTATAATTTTATTTTAACTATCCATCCCTGGATTCCTGTGGATTAAGGACCTTGACTTAGGGCATCGCTGGGGAAAGAACAATAAGGAACGAGCTGGGTCGAACTTAGATTAGGTATTTTAGGACAATTTAAAACTACAGGCTCAGAGGCGCGGGCTGAGTCGAACAAGATCGGAGTGGAACAAGCCCATGGTATGGCCTAAACATAATTCCAGACAAATGCAACAATATCTCTCATACTTTGATGGCCCCGTATACACATTGCAAATGGAAAGAAAGTGGTCAGTCAGTGTCTATGTAGTTAAACTCCAGATTAGTCTTCCCTGGTAGTAGACCACTGATGTTGATATCCTTGTTAACTGATCTTCTTTTTTCGAGTCGATGGTTAATTTTTTAGATTTTTTGAGCCCAGTAGGTGGTTACGTTGATTGCAGCGTCGGTGGCATTAATTAAATCCTCTAAAGTACAGATGTATGGGCACTTGGGGCACTCCAACCTGTGACTCAAGTTCTGAAGAGGAGCTTAACTGATGAATAGAAAGAAAAATAAAGAAAACTTTGTTTGGCACACACAGATACACACACTGTACCTATAAGTAAAAGGGAACTTAATTCTAAAACAATAACATTGTGTGCCCCGTGACTGCGCCAAATAGGTCCAGTTCTGCAAAATGGACAACTAGGTAGGTGGTAGCAACCTGACGCTGATTTTCAACTGAACCTTACGTCAAGTGTACGGATGTGAATCAGTTTAACAGTGTTAAATATACAGGTAAATAAATATATATTATTGTATAGTATGTAAATCTGTAACGTATACCTGAAATTCAGAATATTTAGCGTAGGAGAGGCGAAACCGGGTTGCAAATTGGTTGTGAGAAATTCGAATAGATTGGACGGGTTGTTTGAAGCTTTCATATCGGTTTCCGGGAAGAGTGTAAAACTCGTTATGGTTTCCACTGCATGTATGCGTAGATTTCGTCATTAACTGATTTCAAATCTAACTGATTCATGATAGACGGTATTCGCTTTTAACATCCCAAATAAATCAACCACTGAAGCACTTTACTTTGTTGTACAGATTCCAGCACAACTATATCGCTTAAGCATTAAGTTCAGGCTTGATATGCCGATATGTACCGATAAAAAATAGCTTCCCACTTGTTTTCTAATTGCCGAGTGCAACCACGATGTAACAAAACCACGGCATGTTACTTCTGACGTAAATATAGCTCCGTTCACATAACAGCCACTTGACGCTATCACACGTGCAAAATGTCCTAATAAAACGCGCTACGTCTCGTGAACGCTTTATGAAACAGATGTCTTGTTATAAACGCGTGTCGCTCCTCTAATCTGAGCTTTAACAGCCCAGAACTGCTGCTGAATGAAGAACGACCGAGCGAAAGAAAATGGCCTTACTCCACCATTACCAAAAATATAACCCCGCTATATACCTTCGAAGGAACCTGCAAGTCTCCCCAAAGATGCCTTTTGGGAGCAAAGATTTTCCAAGTAAGAGCTTGGCTCTGTCGCACGTGACTTTTAATTACTAATTTCACGCTCGTTGTGGTTCCCTGGGGGGGTATTCGTATGGTTCCCTTCGGAGCCAGGAGTTACGATATCATGACGTCACGCCACATAAATCATATTTAATCGTTGAGTTTATATGGGCTATGTAAATGCGAGCTCGCGCCGAAATGATAAAGTTATGGCGTTTTTGTTAGTGTAATGATGACGGATGGCTGGACTTGGGGAAATTGTGTTTGTGGTTCCGATTTAGTGGGTGTTTTTATTTGACTGATTAATTGATTAGTCCAATGAATCAGTCAATTAAAATTTAAGAGAATTAATTAAAATGAAAAGATCGACCATACCAAAGAAGTAAAGAGAATACATTTAATTTTCTAAAAATACATCACAAAATAACTTGCTTTTCTCAGCGCTCCAGATTTGTGAAAGTAAAAAAACTAAAAATAAGTAATGTTATATTTTTAAAAAGGGGATAAGTTTGTTTTATGGTTACCTAGCGAACTAAGCGTGAATTTCTTATTGCAGACTCCGACAGAGTTTCGAGTAAGCAAAGGTACTCTTGTGTTTGACGAAAGACAGCTAGCATGAAATACACAAACGTCTTTGAGAAGACGTCTCGGACAAACAAACAAAGCGTTTGACATGTCCTTATCTGTTGGGCCGAGTACCAAGAAAGGCTAGCTGATGTAAGCTTTTGCGAATGGATGCATAATTTTGACTTACATTATTCAGCCAAAAAGTAAAAAAAAGGTGGCAGAGCTTAAATGATATGACACAACAATGACGTTTGTTAAATTTTAATGTCTAATTATCATGCGCTACATAGGTACGCAAGTGACCAATATGTAAAACATTTTGGACGTTGACTGTAGTGTTGCCGCCATTAGAATGTCACTTTGATTAGAATATTATGGTAAATTACTAAAAAATCTAATTAGCCCGTCAGTTAACCTAAAAAAATGTTGGACAAAACTTTTTCACGTAAACAAAAAATGTAGACGTTATAATTCGTTGAAAACTCGTGTGACTTCACTTGTAAGTACACTTATTACAGAATAGTGACGTTGCTAGCCCTCACTAGTAATCTTTGATACGTTTTATCTTCATAAATTTTTATTGATTTGTTAAAGCAAAAAGTACGTCTTTAATATTTTTCTGATTTAACTGACGGATTAAATTAAATATATATTTTTTACTTAGTAATCATCCCTATTTCAATGGAGTAATTTTCGTATTCGCATCGCCGGTGATAAATTGTCAATAGCATCTTTAGCATGTTGACAAGATGCTGTCGTGGATTTGTCGCTGGTGATAAAACGCTTATTAGCCTTCTAACACCTATTAATTCGAAGGCACGTTGTTACCCTGCGCCATTAAATCGTACATTGACACCCAGCAATCATGATTTTAATTTGAACACAAATATCAGCAGTGACAGGATTTATTGCCTGTGCTTGCATTTAATCCCCTTGCAACACAATTATTATTTCTCGCCTTCAAAGTCTCTGTTTCCTTAAAAGTTAATACAAGACATTTCAAACGCTTAAACATTGCCAATATAATATGATTTACGTTCACTTTGCTTTGACATTTTAAATCAACACCACCTCTTAAGTATGAAGCAATCCGATTCCACACTGACTTAACTAGCAAAACCAATAATTTTATTCTATGACTTTCAAAGTGGAGCAATTGATCATTAAGTTTAACTAGAATCTGCGGATTAATTTTGGTACATGTCTTTTTGAATGTTTGCAAATTATCTGGGTACGAAATTAATCAACATTAGTAGCAATAGGTATCATATTAATCGTTAAACTCCTTAGAGCTAGAAGCAATAAATCAGTTTCACATTACTGGCCAGGTATTGGGTATATTATATAACCACTTTTTAATCGCTGAGAAATCTGAATTTTTTGCAACTCAGAAAGTAGTCTCGTTTACCATATAAATAAATGTGTCATGTAAAAAAATACAACTGATTTCCAAATAAAAAAAAACACTACAAAGTAAAAAATAACTTTAATTTTGGAAGTCAGTTATTTTGTTATTTTCTTCGTATTTTGACACCGACTTCCGAAATTTAGTTTTTTATTTTTATTTGGAAGTCGGTTGTATTATTTGTAAAAAGTTTTTTTATTTTTCACTTTTTAGTGGTACCACACCTAACAACACCACTGCAAAAACGCAGAAAAGCAAAATACGCAGTTTCGATTACTTGAATGACAAAAAAACATCGAAGTAAACGAATCCCAGCTATTTCGATTTAAAATCGAAACTTCGAGCGAGTGTTCGTGCGAGTCGGCCTCGCGCACCGAGGGTTCCGTACAAACCTGTAGGTATATTATTATAAACAAAAGTTGCGATTAACGATTTATGACGTTTTAAAAAAAAACTACTTACTAGATCATGTTCAAACCAATTTTTGCTGGTAGTTTATATAGTAATTTACATCATATACTTTTTTTTAAGATTTATCATTCTCTTGGGGCCGGTAACTTCTAAAATAAGAGAATGATAAATCTCTTATTTTAGAAGTTATTAGAGTTATAACACAAATTTTACCACTTTGGAAGTGTCGCTCTCGCAAACTGTTCAGTTTAGAAAAAAATCAATTAAGAAACCTCAAAATTTTTTTTGAGTTTCAGTTCTAAGTATGGGGACCCCAAAATTTATTGTTTTTTTTTATTTTTGTGTGAAAATCTTAATGCGGTTCACAGAATACATCTACTTACCAAGTTTCAACAGCATAGCTCTTATGATTTCGGAGAAAAGTGGCTGTGACATACGGATGGACGGACAGACAGACAGAGAGACATGACGAATCTGTATGGGTTCCGTTTTTGCCATTTTTCTACGGAACCCTAAAAATACATCCGAATTGAGAACCTCCTCCTTTTTGGAAAATCAGTTAAGTGGAGATTACTGAAGTGACAAGATACTAACAGAAGTGAAATAATATCTAGTTCAGCTAAATATGAATTTTGCATTGTATCATGCTCCTGCATCAGGCAGTGGGATGCAGGCGCTTCTTAATTAACAGTACTATTGAAGCGCATTCATGATCAAAAAGTCGAAATTTCTAAGAACCTTCAGTCTGGTTGACATGAACGTTTTTTTTTATTTATTTGGGTGGAATTTATATCAAATACTCAGGTCTACTGTCTCTTGGAGCTGTGAACAAATCAAATCAAATCGTTTATTGCGTTCCATAATGTACACATACAGGTGGTAAAATAGATTAAAATTGAAACAATTATGGACCCTGTCGGGCACAGCAAACTTTAAAATAATTTGGAGAGAGGAAGAGCGCTTTAAATTCTTTTCTAGTAAAATAACTGTTGTTTTTATTTCCTGTCCAACTTTTTCTAATGTTTCTAATGTTTTTTACATATAATTATTACCTACCTACTTTTTTAGTTTTGTATCACGATAATGTTTATTATTACGATAGTATATTATTTAGTTATCGTTATTAATAGAATCCAATGTCGTTTATTTATTATTATTGATGGAAAATATTATTTGCTCATATATTTAAATGTTTTATTAATAGAATAAAATAGTATTTAGTTGTCATAATTAATTGAATGCAATGTCATTTATTTATTATTATTAATAGAATACAATGTCATTTATTTATAATTGTAAATTTAATAGTATGTCATTTACTGATGTAATTTATTAGTTGCTTTTATATTTAAATGTTTTACTAGAATATTATGGTATTTATTTATCATTATTAATAGAATACAATTGCCAATTGAATGGTATGTAATTTATTTATTATGGAAAAGAATGTCATTTATTTTTTATTATCAATGGAATAAAATATCATTTATTTATCATTATCAATAGAAAAGAATATAATTTGCTTATTATTATTAATATCATAGTAAATTATTATTAATGGAATATAATGTCATTTATTTATTATTATTCAGTGTATAAAAATATCTTGTTTTGATCAAAATTTATCCGTTAAGTATTCTTCCACTGTGTAATAGCTTTTTTTAATTAAAAATTGTTTTAACTTATTTAAAAATAAACCGGTTTTGTTTTCTTGCTTTATGTTTTCCGGTAATTTATTATATATTTTTATCGACATCGAATATGGACTAGAAGCATCAAACTTCCAAGCCATTGCAATCAAATGATACAGCCGTTTATGCCGCAAAATTCCGCAAAGTTTCGACACTCGCAAGGGAATCAAAACCTACAGGGTACTTCTCGTGAACTCAGAATGTTGAAATTTGGAACGTAGCAACGTCTTATAACACAGATAAAGGAAAAATTGCGAAAGCCGTAAATTTTTAGTAACATCATATAATAAAAATATTTTTAATAATTTTAAACTTACTACCCCTTTGCTTAGGAACGCGTTGATACGGAACCCTCGGTGCGTGAGTCCGACTCGCACTGGGGCGGTTTTTTTTATTACTAGCCAGCTTCTGCCAGCGGCTTCACTTGCCTGAAAGTCAGAGGTTATCACAAAGAATATCCTAATTCCAGGTCATGTGACGTGGGACATTCCACCGTGTGTCGAGTTTCGTTTTTCGTTGCGAGTTGATCAGTTGCTGTGCAAATAAATAATTAATTTTAAGAAAATCGTTGCCACAATGGGATTATAAACTACAAACATAATGTAGGTGGCGACACTGTTGAGTGTTCCTAACCAACCGCCATATTGTTTGTATGCGACTTGTTTGTCTTAGTTTGTTTATGAATTAAATTGCTAAAATGTACGCGACTTGGAGTGTATTTAAGTTAAAAGAAGAGTTAAAAAAGAAAAAAGCTTCCACAGCTGGCAAAAAAGCAAATTTTCGACCATTTTGCCTCGACCATTTTGTAGGCTTCCAATTTTTTCTCCTAACAGCGTTTTCCCACAGTTTTCTTCTTTTGGCATCTTTAGGAAATAAATGTATCCCTGTATTTTTGCAATCAATAGCAGCACAAACTGTCATATTCAGAAAATATAACAAAAATATTACACTTGTTTACAACAACTTTACGTATAATGACAGTTGACAGGGAACACTCAACAGTAGCGACATCTAGTGTGAGAAATGAGCAGTTTTTTACCCCATTCTAAGCAAGATTGATCTAAATAACCATGATTGAAAAGCCACATTGTCAAAGTTTGCTCGAAATTATTAAAAAAACTAGTGTTTTGGATTTACAGCAAAAATAAACATTTAACACATCAATTGATTACAAAAAAAAAAAAAATAATTTAACATATAATATTTCATAATTATTCGCACTAAAACACTATAACTAACACACTAACGAAATAATTATTAATTAATTAAATCATTCTTCCATAAAAATCAAAGCTTTCGTTTCGTTTCTCTTGCTGTCAACTGCATAGAAACAAAACAAAATCTTTTAATTTTTCGTTCTTACATCAAAGAAAACAATTAATTTGAAGTAAACAGAAGTTTCGCGAAATCTAATTAGCGTGTCTAGCATTCTCGTGGCATTTTATACTTATCTTTAATCTTTCTTTCTTTAAAGGTTAACGTAATGCTTTGCGGTGCTTCCAGCTACGGTTTAAGCAAGAGGTATCTACAGACAGACAAATTGTCTGACTGTAAATGCCTTTTATTTGTGAATCACTTTTGATACCTATTTGCTCCTGGATATATAATAATAATGGTTGGAGATCGGTCCGGGGATGGATGATCATCTTAACAGAGATTCCTTCGTTCCTCAGAAAGCATGTTGAGCCATTGGGCCTGGCTGTCAGAAGTCAGAACATCAGCAGACAACAGTCTTGCCACGACAATGTTACTCCTGCGTGTTGCATGATATATTAATTAATAAATATAGGTTCTATTGTTAGTCCAGTATTTTTCAAAATTTGATTTTTACAAAATAATTAAATACAGAGATTTAAAAACGCTTGACTGATATCCGGTTTCTGAGGTATTTTATCGTTCGTTTATCGCTCCGTTAACCACTAACCAAGCAATGGCGTAATGACAAATATCGTAAACGAACAGAGAAACAAACGACAAAAACCGGGAATTAGTGGCACACAGAATTGGCTTATATTTATATTTCTGCTAAAAGACTGATATGGCGCGTTGTGCTATAATGTTTTGTGCCAAAGCTCTAATTGAAACCGCATTTGGCACAAATGTGTGAGTTAAAAATTAATAAAACTGTTCTATCTAGGGGCATATTGCCAGCTCAAAGCTTTGCTGTGTACTATAGGGGAGTACAAATTAAGTAAATGGAAATTCAACTCGAGTGCACCTTCTAGTACGTGAGTGCGGTGCGAAATAAATCTATACCAATATTGTAAAGCAGAAGACTTTGTTAGTTTGGTTGGACGAGCTAGTCTTCAGGAACTTCTGGTACGAATTGATAAATTATTTTAATCATGGATAGCCCATTTAACGAAGAAAGCTCTAGGCTATAATAGGAGCGAAGCATAAAAAATGTGACGCAGAAGATGTGGTGGTCAGCTAGTTATTTAATTAAGAAAAAATAAACTTTACTTTAATGGGAGGCATTCACAGAAATCACAGTTCGGAGACCAGAAATTAGAAATCATTGACAAGAAATTATAATGAAACAACATATTTTAATAGCAAAATGATTTGTTAGTATGTTTCTGCAAATGTGTGTTCTAATTTCGTAAACGAATTCAGTTGGCATCCTTCTTACTAACACAACACACAGCGCCATCTATGGAAATGTATAAGAACTTGTATACGTCGCAATGTCCGGGGTGAGCTTTTATTGCGGAATTTCAGGCTAAGTAGAATAATTGGAGGTAAACATTGCTTGTGAAAACTGAAATGGAAGAAAACGTGAGGTCCGAGGTTTGGTTCTATACATTTTGTAAACTGGGATAATGATTTATTTTTGTGACTCAAAAAGTGTAAGTTACTTACACTGCTTTTCAATTTCAGTAAATTGAATGAGACCAAGTAATTTTCAAGCTAGGCAACTTTATCGTACGTTAATAATTTATTAATCTAAACGTCATGAACATTTTAGATACAGTCGGTTTTCCTCGAATTTTGTTAGGCAAATTCAAAACATGAAACCAAATACTGTGTTTATATAAAAGCTCTTAATTATACTACTCAATTTAATTTAATATTCTTGAGAACTGAATATGTCAAAACATGGAGCGACGTAGAACTCAAAACTAAATGAAATGAGTTGTTATTGTTTTGTTTAAGGGATAATCGCCTTTATGTGTTAGAGAAATAGTAACTGCCTTAATCTATATCCCAATCCCAATTTCCCTTGGTCATCGCATCACGCGTGAACGGCTGGGCTGATTTCGCAAATTATTTTTTTTGTTGTGTTTGTTACTGTGTGGGGTTCTTAAGAAAGAAAAAATTAGAAAGTTGCAGTTGACGGAAGCGCGCGAGCGAAGCCACGGGGGATAGCTAGTACTATATTTATAATATCCTTTGTTACTTGTTATGATGTTAAGGGGCTTAAAGTCTTACAAGAAAGTTATCTTGTATAGTGAATATTTTAATGTTATTCGATTATATAAAAATCATCATAGAAATTCTCCCGCATTTGGCACCAAAGTTAAGCAGCACTTACTTTCTAGTCTTTGCATGAGTGACCATCTGTTAGATACCAAATTGCCTTCGTGCTTCTAACAGGACGTTAAACCTTTGGTTCCACAGTCACCACTGTCTTTTAATCATCATTAACAATCGTTACGGGTAGTCAGAAGCAAAAAACTTCTACATGTTGTTCTTCGGTGAGTGTACACCGCCCCCCTTCTATCATCGGACATCAAGACGCACTGTAACTTACCATCCCTACCTTGTTGCTATTCCACCAATTCGCACGAAGCGCTTGGAAAAGTCTTGTATAATACGCACAGCAAAGTAGTAGAACTCTCTGCCTGCGTCTGTGTTTCCGAACGCTTACAACCCTAATCTCTTTAAAGTAAGAGTGAACTGGCTTCTTCTGGGTAAGTTCGCTCCATCGTAGACTTTGTGTCTGTCATATCTGACCAAAACTGCAGTCAGGAGCAAACCCAGCAGAAAAAAAAAAAAAAAACTGACGGCCGTCTTGCCGAGCGCTTTTGTGTTTTTCAGTTACTGGGTCGTGGAGGTTGTAAAATACTGGTATTCAGCTGGATCCAGTTATATTAAAAGCCAACCCCCAACATAGTAGGGATAAGTTGTTATCAGTTTTTGCCGTCAATCTCACAGTTCACTTACCCAAAATATTTGTTGAAAGCAATTTTACGATAAAACTGAGCATTTCCAGCGATTTAAGTTGGATATCTTAGTTGAACACTCAAGTGAAAACTAGAACAGAAATCGACTAAAACAATTTATCGCCAGTAGAAGTGTCGAAGTGCCTGAAGGCAAACCCCTAAATTTAATGACGTGGTGACGGGGTAGTAATAAATGTCCTCAGCAAAACACTTAAACAATCTATAGGAGAGGTATTAATACAAGTTACTCCAATAAATTTCATATAATACCTACTTATGAGATGCATAGAATATAAGTACTTAGAAAGAGAAAGAAAGAAAGAAAGACAGAAAAATAGTTTATTTGCGGTCGATATGACGCATACCAAACTACACAAAAATTACAATTATATAGGTTTATTACTATATGAAAAATTAGGAAGATATGCGTCAAATCTGCGCAAAACGGCCATCTATAATAAAATAATTGTTTATTACCACAAATTTCAAGTACATTGCACTGTATACAGATTAAAGATCTTAATTTAGCTTTAGGTAGATAAGTACAATAGATCCAACCCTGTCCCCTAAACTAGGCTAGGCCTGTATCTTAGGGAGCAGTACCCGGCTATAAAGTATGCTTAAATGATTCTATTGTGGCAGACGTGCCAGTGGACCGTGTCAAGTGGGTGCATTTTAGATCTTGTGGTAAAACTTTAAAAATGTGAGAGTGAGAAACTGAAGAGTGAATTTTATTGTATAAGAGTAAATGTTTGATGATTGTGATTGTGTGAGGAAGTGGATGGAGTGTTTTATGATAATGTTGTGTGTAGTGAATGAAGTGAGTGTATATTTGTAGTGTGTTAGAGATGTGAGTGATTAGCGCGTGTGAGAAAAATAGGTGAATTAAACATAGAGAGGTGTTTATTAGGTGATGTAGGTTAAAAGAGATTCCGTTTCATGGTAGTCCTGTTTTAGCAGCCAATCAATTACTGCACGTTTTAGTTTAACCCTGGGGAGACCGAGAATATTTAGCTTTTTATGGGCTTTGTTATAAATGTGGGTACTTATTACGTAAAATTGGTGCCTTGCGAACTTCGTTTTATGCTGAAAGCTGGGAATTATATGTTTACGTTTTTTAGGGTCAGGGAGAGCCAAGCTGCCATGTATCCTAAGAATTGATTGAAGCACAAATAGCTGTCGTACAGTTAAAACCTTACAGTCCGCATAAAGTTGTGCTGTTGGATATCTGCGTGGTTTCTTGGTCATAACTTTAAGGACTGCCCTCGGCCATAACGGAAGGATCTCTTAGCATAATGCTGGGACTCGTGTGCGAGACAGAGCCACAGCGCTGGTTTTCAGTGATAGCCGGCGTTGACGGTTTGACGTCGATCGGAGCAGTATAGAAAGTAAAAAATAATGAAATAAATACAATACATAATTATGTCTCACATAAAAAGTAATAATAATTAAATTAATAAACAAGCAAATAATTAACGAATAAATAAAAACATAAGTGAATTGACGACTGTTGCGCTGACGTTGTTTGGCAACCAATAGTGGTGCGCACAAAGCTAAAATACAGTACTTAAAGTAGATTGTCCAATAAACTGAAAACAACCTAGAATAAACTATTTCAAGATATTGTATCTGTAGGGTGTAACAGAGAGGAAAGTGGAGTTATGACAGTGGGGCCCAACCATCATAATCAAAAATGTTTTAAAAATTAGTTTTGATAGTCCTTTTAAATAAGCCGTGGTCATATCCGTTAAAATAGTGAACAGGCATCTTCTGTGTAAGTTCACTTTATAATTGACCTCATCCATCGCTTTCCATCAGGCGTGATTTTGGCCAAGAGCAAGCCCATTACTTAATAAAACAAAAAAAAAAAAAATAGGGTTTAGTTCATCCACAAAAAGGAGAAGCAGTTTTCAATATATGATCAAACAAAGGGAGCTTATTAGATCTCATTTGAAACCCCTTATCATAATTACTCCCAAAACCGATTTCAGCAGGGAATCGTGATATCAAGGTTTAAACGGGTGTTTGGTTTACCAATAAACTTTCCAAATACCAAATTGACATCAAAACCGATCAAGCAATTTCTTAAGCAAATTAAAACATTCTTACGAAATTCCTCAGCCCGCAGATATGATCATATGGGTAAGCGAATCGTGTGTAATTTTAGCACGGGCTTCCATAAATAACCGTACTATATTATTACAGGCGCCTTAATCAAAAGATTATAATCTCAACATTGTCGGATGCGACTTAATCGGGCCCTTTGTACGAAGTAAATGACGGCAGAAGGTCAGTTTCATTCAATGGGTGAAAGTGGATACGTAGACGTGAACGAACGGGTCGATCTTATAGTGAATTTAGACTTTTGACCCAACGGACAAATTTGCCATGCAGACCAAAAAGTTAAGAAATTTTTGGTCGTCCTAGTTTGATTTCAAACGTATTTTTATGCTCACAGAGTTTGCGGTTAACACACAAAAATAGGAAGAAAAAAAAAGAAAAATATGATGTTATTTAAGTTATAATGATTTACTGCTACTAATATAAAAAAATATCAGCTATTTTTTTATTAATAACATACAACTTGTGGTCCACAATAAATTTATATTTACTTCGAGTAACATAGACACACACACACTACTACTATGTACTACTATGTTAGTAGACATAAATTTAAAAATGTTGTATTAACTCATTTAGACCTTGATTTGCAACCTACAAATATTTTTTAGGCTATCCAAAATTAAATAAAAATTGAGAAAATAATGCTCTAATGTTTATGTACGTCCGTACTCCACCTTTACGACGAGACGACGAGACGTGCGGAGATTTCTTTTCAGCCAGGGCGTCTCCACCGAAGTTGTGCGGAGATGCGTACTGTCTACACTGGTAGCGGAAATATGTGCTAGCTAGAATGGAATTGTGCGCTGACTACACTGCACGCCGCACACATGTCTCCGCTGCGCGCCATCGTCAGCGTGAGAGGCAAAGCTCACATCTCCACCTTGTCGCAGACCAGCTCAATTTCAGTGATAAACAACTCACATCTCTGCTTCCATCGCGCCATACAAATATGATATATCTCCACTCAGTGGTATCCCCTAAAGCTGAGTAGAGATGAGATGACTGTGTGAATTACGTAATTCTATTGTTTCTTTAAAACTCCTCCGCTCTGGTCGTCTCGTCTCCGCTGGTCTACAATAGTACCTAAACGTGTTTATGTGTGCGTGCATATTCATTTATCCTATAGAGTTGACCTTCTGCACTTATCTATTTTGTAATTTCGGCCCTTATACCATTGGCTTACGATAACTTTTCACGCGAACCAGTCGAGATTTAACGCGATTGCGCCTAGTCATGATAAATTCGAACAAAGTTATTTGTCGTGATTGTAACGTATTAATCAGCTGTTCAAAGGAGGTAGTGAAATACTGAGCGTTTAAAATAATGAAGAATTAAAGTCAGGTAATTTTTCATACCTGGAAATTATTTATATAAAAATATTTTTTGTTGGAATGTATATTATTAAATGGAGTAGTTAGTGGAAAAGGTTTGATATTGTTAGTTTTTTCACAAGTAATGAGTATCTTACCATCAACGAAATTAACGTAAAGGTCTGTGAAAATCGAAGAAGGGTAAGGAGTCCATCTTAAAAATAAGCTAAAATTTTCGTAAAATATAAGGGACTAATAAAAAGACAAATTAAGTGTGGCAGCTCGTGGCTAAATAATAAAAGCCGCACGGGTCGATCTTTACGGTTAAGCAACGCTTGCCAAGGTTGATCTGAGGATGGGTGACCATCTTAACATGCCGAGTTCCTTCGTGTCTCGGAAAGCACGTTAAACCGTTGTTCCCGGCTGTCATTTAAAGATCTTTGACAGTCGTTACAGATTGTCAGAAGCCAGTAAATCTGACTCCAGTCTTACCAAGAAGTACCGCGTTACCCAGTTAATGGGTTGTGGAGGTCTGGTAGGCAGCCGCTCCACGTAAAGCACTGGTATTCAGCTGAATCCGATTTGTCTGGAAGCCGACCCCAATGTAGTTGGGAAAAGGCTAGGCAGATGATGAAGTGTGGAAACAATCAAAGCTGCTAATTTACATCAATTTCAAAATTTTCTCAACAAAGTTTTGTAATATCTGCATTTTCCTTACAACACCATGCCTTACTTATAATTATGAATAATTTACCTCCCATATAACCCACAAAATGACATAAACCACACCACCTTCACGTATCACTCAACTATTAATATCTCTAATCCCTGGAATTAGTGAAGCTTTGCGCTCACCTCACACCCTCAACACTCTACGTGCACTAAATAAATAAACATAGTTTGGGGCTGCTCAAGCCAAATGGACGGATAAACTAGAAATGGTATTTGGAGTTAACTGGATTAATGGAGTGTAAGAAATAAAGATCATTCTTTCAATTTAAGCTAATCGACTGACCAACGCTTGCATTGACTGGACAGGTCCACTCAAATATGTGTGGTTCTTTCCTCAAAAGACCATTTCTGACACTGATCTGCATGGTCCTCATATTAATAAAACGTATTGTGAATATATGGACCATGTAGATTACAATGTTAGGGGTTCATTTCATTTAATGTTAGTCGGGCGGTTTGAGTTCTTTATGCGGCCTACTCAAATGTCCTTACTTTGGTATTGTTCTTCAGGTCGTTGAGCTCCTTAAAGTTCTAAGTTTGAGCTACACGTTAACTGGCAAATGCTTACACGGTCTGGACAGGTCTACTCAAATCTGTGAGACATTCATTAACCTACATGGTTCTCATATGAATTAACCAGTGCGGTTGCATGGACTTTAAATAGACTTTGAACTCTGAGTTCGTTTCGGTGTTTTATCTCAGAGCAGTCAGCTAGGAAACACTATCACTATAGCTCATCTAGTTTAAAATGACCAAAAAAGATTGACGTGTAAATATGTTATTTACAACCTATTTACAGAATAAATATATTTAATCATCATTTGAAAGGGAAATGTTTCAAATGGATCTATTTAGTACATTTAAGAGGTCATAGATATTTTTCGTCTTCGATCCCTCACTGCTGACACAACCTACAATCATAATGCGTCTTCAATAAATGTTATCTTCTGAAGTAAAGACCGCTCGGTGTATGCTACCTCTAAAAGAAAATTGAGACGTTACCTACCTTATTTCAAGTTTCATCATCAGCCAAAGCCAAAGACGTTTACTACTAGACAAGGCTTGTTCCAAGCGTTGCTACAGCTTACTTCACTTGGCTATCCGGTACATCATGTAAAAGCATCTTGAAAATATAAATCAATAACTAGGGCTACAAAACTTACAGTGGTAGTGAGCCGGTAAGGAGTAAACTAAGACATGATTTGTAAGTAACCATAATAATGGTTTTGTCTCATATAAAACTAACAGGCTGCAAATGTTCCCCTTTAATTCTAAGGTCGCATATGGGTCGTAAGTCGCAATTAACAGGTACAGCGTAAAACATAGTGACGACGACTTGAAAATTGAGATGTATTTCAAAATAAATTCTGGCTGAATTTTGTTTGAATTATCGTTTACGGAAAATTCTTACCCATGGTAAGGGATAGCTGTCAGCTAAAAATAAAACAAGCACTGCCATAAAAGTACAACATTATCGATGGTTCTAGTAATGCACAGTGTGCGGTACATAAAGCGATCTTAGGAAAATTATCAGCTTTTAATCATAAAGCTGATGGAAATAGAACATTTGATGTGTGAGCGTTCGATGAACTTTTGGAGCAGTAAATATTTTTGTTAGGATGATACTGGAAGATTTATACATGGATGATTCCATGAAATTGCACATGATATCGAATTTGTAATGTCTGGGGCTAACCACAGATCTCATACATATACCATTTTTTCAAGCAAAGTTTTGTAAGGAAATCACTTCATATGCTCATGTGTCTAATTAGGAGTTAAGTACGTTATTTTTTTATTATTATGTAATTTATTATTGAAATTAAACTCTTCGTTTGCTGGAATACTAATAATTCTTGGGACCATATAAAAGAATCAAGAGAAAATCTCTTCCAGATAAATAACGTTTATTCAAATAAAAATGTGCTCTGTTTTTACAAGTAAATCTAAATTTAATAAAGTGCATAAAAATATTGGCATTTGAGACCGAACTAGGTTATAAACCTTTGCGATACAACTATGTAAATATTAAGATTCAAGAGAAATCATTATAAATGTCAGTTTATACTGAAAATGCGAGCTGTTACCTATTATAATTAATGAGGAATGCTCCAAAAAACATACAGTTCGTGGTTTGGTCACCTGTGACTCCAATTTTATTTATTCGTATATAATAGCTAGAGGCGTTACAATTCTTAATGCAAACATACAGACTTGCACATTTACCTTTAATAATATTAGTACGATGGAATAACCTATAGGATTAACTATTTTATAGTAAAAACACAAAAATATGTGTGCTATTCATAGTCCAACATAATCCTAAAAGCAGTCAATGGAATCAAACGCGTGAACTAGTCAAAGCGACAACAATAACGCTAAAAATAATCCACTAATAGTCTAAATTGAGCTTTTCATTTATTATTAGAACTCCAAAAAAGTCTCGAATAAATTAATATGTTACAGTTAAACGATTAAATCGCACTCAGCTGATTGTAATCAAAATTAATTACTGTAATCTCGACTACTTTATCTACTACATGCACGTGTAGACCAATTAAATGGCCTGTTTGTGAGCACGATAACATTAATCAATGTTATAACAAAATCATTGAGCACTTTCATTTAAATAACAACTGTTGGTGCGACAGCTGTGCGAACGTTGCTGTCAAAATGATGTTAGATGGTCAAGTTGATGTACAAGAATGTCATTTAAAAAATTTCATTGACCAATGAATAGGTCAACCTATCATAACGCACTTGCTCCGAATGCCCTTACACTTCCACCATTAATGACTTAATGAATGCCACTACAAACGTGACTACAAATAGTTATTAGTACGGGAACAAATAGTTTAAGGGTCACCATCGATAAAAAGAAGAAGAAGTCTATCTCACTGCAGAGCGAAGTCCTTCCGCATAAAAGAAGACAGTAGTATTAATCACCACTCAAGTGCAAATCTTAATGTTCAGATTTCCTCCCGTTATTTTCCTCCACTGCAGTATGTGATATCCAAGTTAAACCTAGAATATACCTAATGTCATTTGATTTTCACTTTAATAACAACAACACCGGTACAGAATAGTTCATATCGGGATTGCTACCATGTACCTTTTTATTTGCGAGTTTCCGATATTTCGGCACTGTTGCAAGCGCCATGATCACGGAGTAACTGAAGATCTTGCTGGTGGGTGGGTGGTAAAAAGGTACATGGTAGCAATCCCGATATGAACTATTCTAATGTTAGTGACCATGAAAGTTTAAAACAATATAACACGGTAGAGTTTGTTGACATTGGTCGATTTTTGAAAGCAGTTACTTCTGTTATAACAGGTTTCCCAATAAGGATAGTTCATTCCACCCTACATGAAAGTTATTCCGGGAAATGACACCGTGTTCACACGAAGTTAACAGATTTTCGCGGTAAATCGTTTAATAGTAACGCAGTTTGTGACAATAATTTTTATGCGATATCTACCAGGGCCACTCTACCAGGTACCATCAGTAAGCATCATTATCATTTCCGCCAAAAGACGCCGACTCCTAGATATTGGCCTCTAACACATAATCCGGCTGTGCCATCCAGCAGAATTCCGTAGTCTATCTTGTGGGAGAGGCCTTGCAAAGCTGCGTCTTACAATAAATAGTGGGTACTCCAAAACCTGACGATCCTATTGGTCATCCATTCTACAAACAATACACCCTGCTCGCTACATCTTAGTTTGGAAATTCTTCGGGATTATAGTTTGTCTTTGTTTTACTGCGTATATTTATGTTTTTGAGTCGACCACAAAGAGAAACTCCAAGCGTACGTAGGCCTCTTTAGTGACCAAAAATCGACCTTATCCCTCTCCTTAAACACTGTCATAAAATTTACTTGTCCAAATCTTTACCTTCCATCCAACCCTTCTTTCAGAGCTGTATTAAGGTTTTTTCTCCTTTCCCCTTTATCCAGGATCGGCGTTCTTAAACTTTCGACACCATTCACTTAGCTGGTAGACATAGCCACTGTCGGGTTTTTTTCGAAGCCCACGTTTTGCTGCCAAATAATTAAATAGGTTTCACAGCTGCTGCTGCATAGACCTTGCCTTTGGTTCTCAATTCTTACTTTTTGAATGTAGATAACTCCTGTAAGTCCATCTAGATATCGTTCCGTATGTTTTTTTTTACTGCAAGTTAATTCTCTAATCATTTTCTAAATGCAAAGATATCAATAACGTGCAGGCAACCAAACCACTAACAGACCCTTAAATCGTCTAATAGTCACGAAGAACATTAATTTTGTTAGACGTAAATCTCAAAAGCAACACGAACAGCCTATGTGCAACTTACACACCCATTGGTGAACTAATGACTCAGATAATTTAGTATTAAGCTTCGTGATTACCTAGATCGGCAATTATTTGGCTGACCTGTAATCACAACGAACTGGTAGATAAAAAACTTTTTACAAAAAAATACAACCGACTTCTAAAAACAAAACACTACAAAGTAAAAAATAACTTTAATTTCGAAAGTCGGTGTTTTTGTTAGTTTCTTCGTATTTTGACACCGACTTCCGAAATTAAAGTTATGTTTTACTTTGTAGTGTTTTGTTTTTAGAAGTCGGTTGTATTTTTTTGTAAAAAGTTTTTTATTTTTCACTTTTTAGTGGTGCCCCACACCTAACAACTTCACTACAAAATCGCAGAAAAGCAAAATACGCAATTTCGATTATCAAAGAATCATCAAAATAGTCAAATTCCAGCTATTTTGATTTAAAATCCAAAGTTCGTAACCGATTTTGATATGATTTAAATGGGACCAATCTGCAAGTATATCCTTTCAGATAAAACATAAATTGTTCAAATCGGTTCATAATTGACGGAGTTATGAGGTAACAAACATAAAAAAAAAAAACATACTACCGAATTGATAACCTCCTTCTTTTTGGGAAGTCGGTTAAAAACTAATAGTAGAGTTTTTATTTATTTGTAAATAATCCATATTAACATGGGTGAATAAACAAGGGGTTTTTTATAAGCGTTGGTTCGCAAACTAAAATCATTACATTATTTAGTAGAAAAATTTGAGGAAAAAACAAATGATGTACTGTTTTCAAAACTTATATGTACCAGCTAAATGAATGTAAAAATTTGAATTTGGAATTCTTAACCAAAGAGGAGATATTTTAGATCAAAGTGATCAGTACGACAAAACGCTAATTGCATAATGTAAATTGGTAAGGACCTAATTTATATTCATTAATCAATCCAAGACGTAGATGGCAGGACAAATTCATGTTTTACAGAACGTTCGGGCCCGCATTTACTTCCGTATAGAATTAGTTTTGAAGTTAAAATTTTACGACTACCTAACGATTTCTGTAAAAATTAAGTACAAAAAAATAGAGATTTAAAAAATAATAACAACGCTCAAGCACAGAATAACAAGTAAACAAACGTGCATTTAAAGTCCCTTTACGCATTGACAATGTAATTTTGTATGATTTATGTATTCAGAAGGAAGCAGGGTTTGATTTGAGCGACCCAATAATTTTTGAGGCCATTAGGGTCAGTTTGGGCGCCGTTATAGCTGTTAGTTCAATAATGATATTTTGTTATGAATAATATAGCATAACCAGTCCATAATGTTACCTTCATGCCTCTGAAAGCCCAATAGTAAGCTGTTGATACATCACTTTGTCTGGTTGTATCGAATTGTCGTGAAACGAAGAAGGTACGAAAATTTGAAGACGGTGGTTGTCACTTATCTCCAAATTCTAGTTTAAGCTAAGGCATGTCGGTTCCCTCATGATGTTTGATGTTGTTGACCTTAAATATAATATAAGCCTGACGCATGACAATCCAGTTGTGATGCTGTTATTTTTTAACCGACTTCCCAAAAAGGAGGAGGTTATCAATTCGGTTGTATGTTTTATTTTTATTTTTGTTACCTCATAACTCCGACAATTATGAACCGATTTAAAAAAATCTTATTTTATCTGAAAGGATATACTTGCACATCGGTCCCATTTAAATTTTATGAAAATCGGTTACGAATTTTGGATTTTAAATTTAAATAGCTGGAATTCGTCTACTTGGATGATAGTTTTGTGTCATTCAAGTAATCGAAATTGCGTATTTTGCTTTTCAGCGATTTTGCAGTGGTGTTGTTAGGTGTGGGGTACCACTAAAAAGTGAAAAATAAAAAAACTTTTTACAAAAAAATACAACTGACTTCCAAAAAAAAAAAAATCACTATAAAGTAAAAAATAACTTTAATTTCGGAAGTCGGTGTCAAAATACGAAGAAACTATCAAAAACACCGACTTCCGAAATTAAAGTTATTTTTAACTTTGTAGTGTTCTTTTTTTTTAAGTTGGTTGTATTTTTTTTTCTCATCAAAAGTGTCTCTAGGCAACTAAAGAGCACTGGAGAAGGCAATGCCTGGAATTTCCTTGCGTAAACGAATCTGGATAATGATATCTGCTAGAGAACCAAGGCTACCGATATATCGCAGGACACATTGCTCGCAGAACCGATGGTCGATAGGGCCGAAAAGTTGGAAGACACAGCGTTGGAAGGTTTACACAGGGTGGACCGATGATCAGCTAGTCTATTCTGTAAATAACCATTTCGATATCGACTTCGCCTGAGTGACTAAGCTTACAAAGTGAACTTTATTTAACACATCATAAGGTCTTATAATTATACGAATTTGAAACTCACCTCGGATTACGCTGTCGAGACACGAAAATGTTGTTACAGAATAGCACTGCTGGTGTGCTATGCAGCCGATGTATGATGCGATCGCGGGTAGCCGATGGTTGTGGTGACACTTGGGGGAGGCCTGTCTCCAGCAGTGGACGTTTTTCGGCTGATATGATGATGATGATGAAGAGAAACCTTTCCTTAAAAACTTAGTTAAAATGAACGTCAAATCAGCTGTCTCAATCTCTTCTTCTCTTTCAGCTGGCTTAAGAACATTCAAGGTGGACCACTTTAAGCTCAAAAAAGTGTGTCACAGTAAGAAATTTTTAGAATAGATGTGGTGGTCGAGAACACCTAGCGCGGACTCGCGGTCTCCTTATGCATGGTCACCCATCCCGAATCGACCGTGGCAAGCGTCACTTAATCTGAAATCGACCTGTGCAGCCGTGTATTACTATAAGCCACGGGCTTCTGAGTTTGGAAATCCAGTTCAACAAAAGCCACACGCTAGTATGATTTAACTACACCGTAAGTAATTAATATTGAATCTTAGACACACATCAACCAACTCAAATATCAAGCAAAACATTTACTCCAAGTCAATATAAGTTTCGGAATTGGAACTACGGGAGGTACACCCGTTGCCCAGGTAACAATATGATTTAATTTACCGAACAAGTGGCCACGATTAAATTACTATTCCTGAGTGCTTTCCAGAGTTTAATATAACTCTGTACAGAAGGGATTTTGGATTTACGCGATGACATAATACTCAGACGGAAGCAATAAAAGTTGCCGCTCTCAATTTTCTCGGCAGTTCTTTAAAACTGGCTGCGAAGAGCGAGTTCGAGTTTAGAATGAGGTTCCGTATCTACGTTTATTATTAGTTTTTAGTTTAATTGTTTATTTTTGAGTTATCATTTTCGAGGTCATCTGATCTATATTATTTATTAATATTATTAAGTTGTAGAGATTGTTTTTTGTTTGGTTGGATAACTTAGTCATCAATGAAGCCTATAGACTATATAATATCACGCTACGATCAATTAGAGCGGAGCATCCATGGAAAATATGACGCAGACGAAGTTCCACCGGGACAGTTAGTATAATAGTGTCACTCTAGATGTGTTGATTATTATTAATTCAAGCATCAACGGCAGAACTGTATGGAATTTGGAATACAGGTAGAAATAGTCTGATAAAAGAAACTTTCTATCCTATTAGCGCTTTCCTTTGTTATAGTTTCTTAATTTCACGTGGACTAAGCCACTAGTAAAAACCAAAAAGCTAGGCGCCAGGCGGGCCTCATCAGCAAGTCTTTGTCTAGCCTAAAAATAGCTATTGAAAGATGAGAATAAACTACATATATTAACGTCAAACAGAAACAGTATCTAAATTAAACAACAAAAGACAAGAAAATTCACGAAAATAAATTAATGACGGCAAAGAATCTTTTACATAAATTAATTAGCTTTTTCTGTTTAGCTAAACATAGCAAGATGTTTAGGTAATTTTCAGGTATTATTACTTAAAGCCTGATTGCCATAACTACCTGTAACTAAACAAAAATCTAAACTAATTTAATAAATATATAATACTAGCTGTTCCCCGCGGCTTCGCTCCCGTCACTGCATTTTTTTTTTTAAATTACCGATATTGGCCCAGCTGTTCTCGAGTTTTAGCGAGACTGACGAACAGCAGTTCATTTCTATATATAAATATTTGAAGTACTGATCCCATTCCGCAAATTATTTCATATTTCGAAAGCTACACTATCGATAAGTGCCATAAGAATGTGGAAATCTATTATCCAGAAAAAATCGCGGTCCCTATGGCACACGAACCAAATGCGCGAGAAATGCGTGTAAATACACGGTAAATCTATTAGTTGATCAAGAATGGGACTGAGGAACCCTAATACGAAGTCATAACCGTTCAACTGGCAAGATTAATTTATAAGGGCGCCGACTAATAATAAAAAGCTATATTTCATCATTATAATCAATGAAGATAGCATTTTTAATAACAACAGAAATGAACTGTTTGTTTTTTATGGTTTCAAGGGATTTCGTATATAGGACAATGTTTTTAATTGGGCATGTCAAAGTGAACACTTAGGCGAAGTGAACGACAAGTGAGCTGTCAAACCATACAAACAGGATGGAATGACAGCTAAGACCGGTGGAATTGACGGTTTCATAAAATATGGTTTTGAATGGCGACTAATGATTAGGTCGTTTTGCATCATGATAAAAAATCGTAATCGCAGAAGAACAGTTCCCTGACATAAACTGAAAGAATCACGTTTTATTTTTTCTTTGTAGTTTTTGTTGCAGCGGCAATTGAAGACTTGCTGGTTCATGATACAGAAAACTCGATGACAAACGGACGGACAGTGGAGATCCTGTTATCCCTCGACTACCTACCTGCCGAATCCAAAAAACTGCTTATACCTCCAGATTTATCAGCTAAACATTTTTATTGAGGTTCAAATTCAGCATAGTTTTAACATATTCACTGTCCGCAAAGCAGACACAATCGTTAAAAAATCAGCGAAACCACATGTGGTTCATCATGGGACTGTGAACCGGTTAATACCCATCGAATCGTTTATTATTTCGATTGGACCACATAAAGTTTAAGCAGAATAGAGGTTTACTCGATAATCTGTTGTTGTCTATTTATAACTATGATTATAAAATTACAGACTTATAATGCACAATAAATAAAAACCACAGCCTAATAAACTATCTGTGTATAATTTTATCGGAACACACAGTAAGTAACCTCATAAATGAGTAATTTCCGATCGAAATATTTACACCGGGAGTTTTTGAATACTTTAAAGAAACGTCTATCAATTTTTATGCTTTTCTATCAGAATTTTGTTAAACTTTTTTATTGCGAATAATTTTATGGCTACTAGGTGTTTTTTATGACCAAACTTTTTAGACATGACCGAACGTTTTAGTTCTAAACAGTGTCCATCATATAATACTCTAAAATGTCGAAAAATTTTTTAGTTGTTTTTATTTTGTGTTTGCTTCACGATCATGCGTATAACATGAACTGGACAACTCTTGAGTAACAGCTAGTTACAGCTACGGAACCTAAACTACCATGCTATTCGAAATATCATCAAGATTTTGAAGGCTTACCTCACGGGCAAATACCAAAATCCTTTATTTCAAATAGACCAGTTATAGGCACTTTTGAATAGTCAAGGTCTCTCAGTCAAAGCGAGCACGGGAAGATAAAGGTGGACCACCCCGGCCTAAAGGTCACCGAGGTAGCCAAGAAGGCGGATGAGATCTGGCGCTCCATGGACGACAAGACCACTTGGCAGGAGAAGGCGGCCGTGGCCAAGGAGTAGTACGCGCGTGACATGAAGCTAATTCTGCCGCGCTAGCGACAAGAGCAGTAAGCTGTTCTTCAACAAAACACACTCACCGACCCTATCTCCAGAGCGGCAGTTCCACGTTCCAAAGAGTAGATCCTATGGAAAAGAACGTGCAAGAAACTTCTTGGACACTTTTTAAACCAGTTGTCAGTGTTTACAAAATCAGCAGCATTTACTAACCAGGTCAATACGGGTTTACTTCTTCAGAATCTTGGGCTTTATAAGCAATCCATTCAGCGAACACTTTTTCATTGCTTTTTTGTGTGACTGACAGACTACGCACAGCCAAAACTACTGGCTCTAGAACGCTGAAATATGGAAGGCTGAAGAAATTAGAGATTTTCTTTAACTTTTATATTGACAAACTCCTTAACAGTGTCTTTTGGTGCACATATCCTGAAATACAAATCTCTTCCGTTACTTATTTATTTATTTATTTATGTACACACAAGAAATTAAAAAAAATGTATTCAGAAAAAAAAGTACAAAGGTACTGCTTATTTCAAATGAAATTTCTTCCAGCAGACCTGCGACAGGAGAGAAGAAAAAGAAACATAGACACAGTGTGTAGAAACAAAGAAGGAAACTAAAAATAGACTCAACTAATTTAACTTAAACATACTATTAATTATTATCTACTAATAAGTACATTAAAATACAATAAACATACAAAAAAATATACAAAAATAGATTTGTAACATGAATATAGTGTTGGGTAGGACACGACTTCAAAATGAGTTTGTAAGAGTAGCCTCTTTTTTGTACCGAGCCAGTACAATGTCCCACTTCAAATGAGGCGAGGCGTGCTCCGTGCTGAAACTCGGCGATACATTTGAAGAAACTAGTACGAATATGACATTTGATGTTACTGTGTTAGTTTGTCATACCTAATGTATGTGTTATTACACTCTGTTTAATTTTGTTGACATGACATAATAATGTATTGCGTAAAGTAAGAAGAATCGATTAATCTGATAAAAAGGGGTTTTTTAGGTAAAAAAAAAAAAAAAAACATTTTATAATATGTAATAGACAAAATATAGAATAGGTTAGGTACGGAAAAAAATTATAGATTACAATTTAAGAATAATATTTTGGCAACTTTGTTGCCACTAAGCCTGTTCCTTCGCTCTGTAAGAACTTGGCCCGCTTTGGAAAAAGTACGCTCCGAAGGCACAGACGTAGCCACAATGCAAAGCCGTCTCAAAAATAGTTTATAAAGCCGCGGATAGGCGTCTTTTTTACAATACCACCATTTGGCAGGATCTTGGGACCTTGGCAATAGGGGTTCTTCAAGATATTTGTCAACTTCGATAATACCTCCTGCAGTTGGATTGGTGTTTTTCATTATTATTCCGACTTGCTCATCAAATTCGTCCCATATGCTTCGTTTGCGCTTATGGGGCGGTGACGAAGAAGGCGGCTCTGCAAGCTCTGTGTGAGCGCTTTGGATTTCGATTCGCCCGGCCATGGCTTTTAAATTAGTACACGCTCTGTCACAAGCGTACTTATTTTCAAATCCGTATTTTTTAAACCTGGGATCTAAAATTGTGCTCTCGGCAAAAATATTATTTTCCTCAATACCTGAAAATCTTGTGGTAATTTCGTTTAACAGCACTTGAGCCATTCGCAGAACACAGTCTGGGTGTGATGTAGACAAAAATTTAAGGCAGTTCTTCTTAAGTGCATTTGATATTAGTATCACCTGAAAGTAATGAAAGAAATATGTATTCACTACAAAAATAGGATAATAAAACTAAAAATACAAGAAATATTTGCAATATTATTGTACCTCTGAAATGGTTACATTCTTTTCAGAGCTCATCTCCTCAGTAACGTCCTTGAAGAGGCTAAGAATTTGTATTGCCGAATCTAGGACCTCAATGTCTTCAGGTGTCATGTTCTCAGTTTCTGGATAGTCTATTGCTATCGTAGACATGACACTATTTTTAATTTTTAGCACCCTTTCGAACATATCACACGTCGAATTCCAACGTGTGGAAACGTCTTGTTTCAATTTTAATTGAGGTTCATCCAGCTTTTTCTGCATGTTTTTGAGCCTTTCTGATGCAAGTGGACTTCTTCTAAATACTTCTACAATATGTTTAATTTTAATTGTGATGTTTTTAATTTCTTTGAGAGATGTCTGGACAATGAGGTTAAGGGTATGGGCAAAACAAGCTACATGTCTCCAATTGTTGAGACGTATAGCAGCTTTGATATTGAAAGCGTTATCGCTTGTAGCTGCCACAATCTTTTCTGTTATCTCCCATACATCCGTAATTCGTTTTAATTCTTGGGCTAAGTTTTCAGCAGTGTGTCGCTCCGAAAACTGGATGCATTCTAATAAAAATGTTTTCAGATGTGCCTGATGATTCAAGAAATGGACAGTTACGGCTATATAATTGTCGTTGGGACTAGAGGTCCACCCATCAGTCGTTATACAAACATACTCAGCCTGGTTGAGTTCTGACTTAACAGATTCTTTGGTTATATTATAAAGATTTGTCATGAGTGCATTGGACAATGTCTTGCGACTCGGTAACTGGTATGCTGGATTCAATTCTTTCAGAAATTCCTTAAACTCTGGTGATTCGACTAGATGAAAAGCTAAATAATTTTTTGTGAATACTTTGACCAACATTTTGTTTAGTTGATCATTTTTTTTTGCAGAAAGTGGCTTACAGAAGTATTGTGTTAATTTTGTGTTAGTGACTGGAGCTTTAAAGGTTGCAGCGGTGACTGGTAAGGTATCTGGTTTTTCGGTTACAAAAGCAGTTGAAGCAGTAGATGTGGAAGCTGTAGGTATCTCCAGGTCTCGAGCAATTGAAGCAGTGGAAGTAGATGGGTGCTGGATTTCTGTTGCAGAAGCTATACTTTCAAGCAACGGACATTCGCGTATAGCAACAAACACATGTGGATGCTTGCTTTTAGTATGCCTTATTAAATTATAAGCACCACCACCTTTATATGAAAATTCTTTTTGGCAAAAATTGCATTTTGCTTTATTATCTGATAAATCCGTAAAAAACTGCCAAGCTTTAGAAGATTTTCTGTCACCCGACATACTACGCATGCATAAAACAAAAAGAAAAAAATATCATATTATAACACAACATTCAAAATATGAATTGGATTACATACTAGAAAAATACATAGGTTAGGTCCGTAGGTACTAACCACCAACGAATCACCGCCTGCTGCTGGCGGTCCGTCCGATAATCGACATTCCGTCATTCATAAAATTTTTTGCTTATTTATACTTTTACCCATAATTGTGTCAATAGGTATTATTCAAATTACCTAACAAAAGTATAATTCAAACCAATATAAAATTATCAAACCACACCCAAACCAAAAACACAAACTAGAACAAGTCTGAACAAGCATATTATAATTATATATACTTACATGAATATTTGTCACTTCTGTAGAATACTAATTAACTTATAAAGCAAGAACGATAATTTTACCAACACTTTTGAACTGGTCACTGTTTAACTGCATTCAAAATATCGCGTATTACGTTTCAAGTTCCACCTCAACGAAGTACAAGCTTTAGCATAAGAGTGAATAAAATATATCATTACGTCTCGGGTTGCGGTCTTGTTTCGTCCATCGGTACATTGAGGAATGTGTAGCACGTGCCTAGCTTCCTGTCTCTCTCACTCTTACGTTGAGTGACATTCACGATTGCCGCGACAAAAAATTTGAGGTGGTACACTTTAGAGTGCCGAGCCGCTCTTACATTTTGACGTCATGTACGGGACAAATGTACTGCCTCTTGTATGTCCTACTCAACACTACATGAATACATAATATAATAAAATAATACATACCTTTAATATAACTTAGTGACTGACAGAAAGCGTACAGTCGAAACCAGTGGTCCTAGAACGCTGAAATATGGCTTGTAGGTTCCTTGGGAGTATAGGGGACCCCTAACATAGGATATCCCGATTTTTTATGGAAACGGGAAAAACGGGATATACGCAAAAGTAGTCCGGGACAAAGGCTATTCGCATTATAGTATCCCAAACGTCATCACAAAAAAGTGTAAAAAATGTGCTTGCAACAGTTTGTCGCGACATAACAGTAGTCCAAATCAATATTTATTACATACCGTTGGATGTATAGACCGCAATTATTGAGACCGATTGCTTATTATGCAATCTTTTTATGTATAAATATATTATTACAATTGCAATGGAGTAGCGTAGGTATATTTAAAATACGATTTAAATTTCAAAACTTGGCTCTCTAATCGATTGCCCCACAGTAATCAAAGTATTCATCTAATATTTATTAAACCGAACTATAGTAGGTACCTACTACCATGGTTCAGCAGGCAGTTGGGTTGTATCACAGCTTTTTAATATTTATTCCCCGGAACAGCATTTAATATGCATAAAAATATTCTGGCTAGGAATTCCGATAGGCAATCTATCTAAAATTCACACGAAAAAAATCTGCATTCATCATTTTTAGCAACACGTCGTCAACCCGTCAACGTCCGCTAGTCGTGTTCGGCCAAAAATAAATATTTATTAAAATATGTGAATAATTATTGGCGATGCAGCCAATCACCAGGCGCAATTTATAACCCGTAACTGCTCTTGTTTATTTTTGTACTGACAGGAAAATTGAGCTGGCTGTGGATTTATCAACGGGCAACACCGTAGTAAATAATGTTGCCTTACTGCCTCAGGTTTAACAGTTCAGTAGTACTGAAATTGCTGGAAGATTTTATCTGATCATAATATTGAGTGTCAATTATGGTATTTGCTGTCCTTACTGTGGTCGTCAAACCACGGATCAAAACGACATTCGCAGGTTGCGTTATGGTCAGTAAAATTACCCTGATAAGTTTTTTTAGGGTTCCGCTCATAAGACCCATAAGAAACGGAATCCTTATAGGATCACTCAGGTGTCTGTGCGTCACAGCCTGTTTTCTCCGATATCTATACCGATTCTGTTGAAATTTGGTACACATATGGATTTCTGTGACCCAAACTAGGACGCGTTACGGGGTCTTTTATTGTGAGAGTTTTAAATGTATTTGTGTATGTTTTTAAGTTATTCTAGAAATCAGCCCAAAAATACTCTTTTTTATTTCCAAAACTACTGAGCCTAACCTACAGTTCTTAACCTTCACATTACAGGAAAATCTCTAAGAAGTGTCTAGTATATTAAAATAACATGTTACAAAAATTAAATTTGTTCGGAACCCTTTGCACGCGAGTCCAACTCGTACTTGGCCAGTGTTTTTTGAGTCAACCCTATACATATTCTAAACCACTGCAACTCCAGAAGGCCAATCCTGGACCCCGCAACGAAATTAATCAGAAAAAAAATGTGAAAGAGTAGGAAAAATGTAATTTCCACTAATGAGTTTATTTTTAAAGCAATTATGCAAAAGCGTGCTCCGTACATCGCTTTGCATCGTGCATTACTCCTGTATAATGATAGGCTTTCTATATCCCGAAGTTGTTTCAATTATGTAAATGAAGTAAATAAATACATCTCTAGAGAATATTACGGTTTCACATTATTTACATAAAGGCGATAAATACGCTTCTGGACCTCCTGTGGTGTGTTTTAGCTACCTTTTACGGAATCTAATGTTCCAATTTGACGGAGACTGCTCTCAAACATAAATATTATAGCCGTCTTTAAAACTGCTATTTATTGCACTAGATACATAAAAGCTAACTGTCATAGATGTGTTACATAGCAAATTTATTGATTTAGACCTGCTTTTATTATTATTGCTAGCTAATAATATTATTAATTATTGCTACTGCTAGGTTTAACATAAAATTAAGTAATTTATTGTTAAACGTAGTAGTAGTAATAGTTAATTAATTTCTAAAACTGTACAACAATACCTAATTTATTGTTAGCTCTGGAAAATTGTGAATTAGCTTACTATTACCCCTGTATCAATAGCTGTAAGCCACCCAAGTCCCAAACATAATAAATTAAAATTACACCTACTATTCAGTGTGACTCTTGTTCTATACCTATGTAACAAATGAGTAGTGACCAATTTAATAAGTAAAAAGCGAAAATTAAAGATATCCATTCCGAATTGACATGTTGACATGTACCGTGGTGGAGATTTAGGAAAACAGCAATAGCGAAAATCGAAATGAAGTAGCAGCACCTATTGTGACTCATTAACCAATAACACTTACATACCTACCACAATACACATAACTTTCAACATTTATATACTCACATCAACACTTACTAACATGACTCCTCAAAAACTCTGTCGGCAACCACAAACGACAGCCAATCCATTAAATAATAATAACAAATTAACATCAATTCGAACGATCGTCGCATACAAGTAATTAGACTGTATCCGCTGTTGAATAATAGAAGGTGCACCGAAGACGTCGCATGCATTAGTCCTGTAATGGATGGTACCGCGTCCTGTTTGCGATGCAATTGGAACATCGAGGCAGACGACTCAACATATTATTTTAGTCATATAGGGGAGGTATTTTGAAAAATGATTCCAAGGGGCGATGAGCACACATTTTAAACTGTAGTAGCTTAGGAAAACAACTGGGTTCCTACAGAAAAGTGAGTTCTGCCCACAGAGAATGTAATTTTCATTTTATTCTACTAATATTTTTTTTGTTGTTTTACGGGTCATCGCGTTACGAGTAGTCAGAAGTTAAAAAACTGGCACCGACCTTGCCAAGGAGTATTGTGTCACCCAGCTGCTAGGTTGTGTAGGTCAGATATTAAGCAGTCATTATCATAATTTCAGCCAATTACCATTCACTGCTGAACGTTAAGGCCGTACCCTGACCAAATAACCTTGAGCATTTTTTCTCTCAATAACAGCGCAAGAGATACAATAGCAAATACGCTCAGAATGTTGAATAAAATCGTCATAAAATCTAATTTTGGTCGTTTGAAAAAAATATTTCTACCAAAATGTTCATAATTAAATTGCCTATCCATTAGTGATTAGTGTAAGTACAAAATCAAAATAATCGTTAGTTTTCGAGAAGATGCATGTTTTCAGTTATTTTTTCTCATTTCTGTGGTTTCGTTGTGAGATGATTACTACATTATACTTAGTAATAAAAAATAAAAATCTACCATTTTGAAGCCAACATTATGTAGAAATTTAATGTATTTTTCATTAGTTGATATTTCTTTTGGATAAAGAGTATATAGCTCCAAAAACTGCACAAAAAACGGCTAGCGCTGCGTTTTGCTTGAGAACGCGCCTTAACTTCTCGTTTCTTCGATTTGAGCAGTCCGCATCCAGCCAGTGCCAGCCACTTTTTAAAATCAGAAATTCATCAAATCATCGATAAGAAGTCGCTCCTCTTAAAACACAACGAAGCTGGGAAAAGGGTACATAGGCTGATTGCTGATAAATATGTTCCGGTTCGGTGGGATGGTTTTGGGTTACCTCGCAGGCGAAGGCACTTGCAAAAACTGGTTACATGTCAGTGTGGTGTTTATAACCGATTTCGGCTATGGCAGTCATTCTCAATGGAAACTAGTGCACAAGTTTGTGCCCAAACACAGGTGCCCTCCATCTCCCATGTTTCTCGTATTCCGATGGGATTATGGCAACCCGACACGACCGAAAAGAGATCAGACGCGACCAACGGTTTAACTTGCTTTCCGAAGCACGGGGTTTCACGTCACGAACTTCCGAACTCTGCGCTGTCACAGAGAAATTTCTATTGGAAAAACCCAGCAACTATTTTTAATCGACCAGGACTTCACACTCGGCAGTCGCGCTTGTGACCAGACCAACGGAGCAGTTGCTCCGCAGAGCAGAACTGGGCAGCACAACGGATCCCCGAAATATTATAATGCTGTCGAAAATTCACAGTTAATTGATTTGAATGAATGTCAAAGCACAAAATCCAAAATAGCGTGGCAGCTTCCCGCTTATTAGTTCGAATCAACTGTAAATCACTTAGATAAATTGTCCCACCTTTAAATGACTTGAAGTCAGTATACCTTAAAGGAGTTCAAAGAAAACCTGCTCAACAAGGAGATTCTCGGAAAAACATCAAATAAATGAGCTAATTGCTTAATTGCTTTCTCATCAAGTAAAAATGTCGAGGTGAGAATTATTATTAACAGTAATTACTTTAAATAATTAATAAGTTCTACTAAAGCCTTCGCTTGAAACATTTTCATTAAAAGATCTAAAGCCAGGTTTACACCTGGGCCAAAATCTGAACACTACATTTAAACTTCCACCTTAATGAACTGCTGCGAATTTGCGAGCGTTCACTAAACTATTGTGCACCTAGCCTAAGCCACAGGTCATTGAATATGTAAATGCTCAGACTTAAGTATGTATAGATGCGAGAGATCGCGTCTAAGCAAATAAGCACTAAGTAATTAATGGCTTGAGACTGAATTAATGGAGTAATACCTCCATGATGACTAGATGTTGCACGATTTAATTAAGTGTGTAACATTTTTGGTTTAATTATATTTATTTATGGCGTCAACTATTATCGTGAGTTATTTTAATTGCGTGTGTAATTATGCAGTCGTTATAATTATATGGTAAGCACTTTGGATGGATTTAGTAGGGAAGTTTTAATTGCGGCTAATTTATTGTGTTTAAAAAGTCATTAAAGTTTCATAAAATTGTAATTTTGTGTGGGGTTTAACAGTTGCTACACGGTGATTTTATTTACATTCCTAACTAGTTTTTGAGATTTTCCTGCGTTTCGCTTCCGTGATCAATTTTATAACAAATTTTATAGAAGCCTATTGCTGATAGTATAGGAAATCAATGGTTGCGGAATTTCTTTAAAAGAGCCACCGCAGCCGGGCCCTGGAACGCAAATGGCATTAAGAATAACACGGATGGGTTTTTGTCAGTAAGAGTCCGATACTATCTTCTGCTCTGCCTGGAGGAGATTAAAGGATAAAAAGGATTCTATCAGTGAAATCATTTTCAAAAGCGTATCACTAGCTATTTTGAGAGTTTTACAAGGAAAAGAACTTCACTACATGGAGTAGAGTGGATTGCGTACTGGAAGAAAGTAGTCGTAGGAATGAGTCCTTCAAGGTAGGCAATAAACTAGTGAAGACCGCGGAATTCCGAAGGATGCGAGGTGCACAGGAACGGTCGATGCAGCGAGACTTGGGGGAGGCTTATGTCCAGCAGTAGACGTACTTTGACTGAAAAAAGCAAAATAAGCAATATCGATTACTTGGATGACAAAAAACCATCATCCAAGTAAATAAATTCCAGCTATTTCGATTTAAAATCCAAACTTCGTAACCGATTCTAATAAAAATACATATACTAATATACATATACTAATACTATAGACCAATTTGCAAGTATATCCTTTCAGCTAAAACAATAATTTTTCAAATTGGTACATAATTGACGGAGTTACGAGGTAACAAAAATAAGAAAATATAAAAATAATACAACCGAATTGAGAACCTCCTCCTTTTTGTGAAGTCGGTTAAAAAATCTTGAAAACCTTTTACAAACATTTGTTTATCAAATAAACCACTTACAATATTCTATTTTCTTTCATTTTGTTAAAGATTTCAACAGTTGAAGGGTACAGGGGCAAAACAAGGAATGTCACAAAAACCAGTTTTTCTGTAATTTACATTTTTCAAAGTGTATGGACTTTCTTTTACGTCTGTTATCTTAGATGTTACTTATAGGATCTCAAGATTACACTACTGAGATTATCTTTAGGTACATAGAAGCCTTGTTAATTGTTTAAGTCATTATTTAAATAAAAGTCAAATCTATACTATTGTTAGATATGTTTTTATTTCGCTACAAAAATAAACAGCTTCTCTTATTTCTAACTGCACCCAAACTGATAAATAACCCAAACTCTATCCATAAATCATATCATTAATAAAAACACTACAAAGTACGCGAACCACATTAATTTCCAAGGCAGACAAAATCCCAAATGATAAGAAACATGCCTCGCATACTGAGTGTTATCAAATCATAATTCATAACGTTTAAATGTATGCACACGGGGGCCTAATGTTATTTTAATGCGAAAATTTATACCCCAGGAGGTTGATTCTTATAGCACTCGCAATCGTTAAATTCGAGAGTGTGGTGAATTCTTCGGAATAGAGATCGTAGAATTGAATTTGTCGGCGATAAGACCCCTTCTGCGTCCCTAGGCGCAAGTAGTGATGGACGCGACCGTATGAAATAAGGAAATTTGTAAGGAAAACTAATTAGAATCTCATTTGAATCAGATCAGATTAGTTTAACATTCTTTAATTAGTGTCATAGGGATATTTTCGCATCATAGGTTTAGTTAGATTATAGTTTAAATGCGAATTTAATGTTTTATTTTATGTTTTGTTTGTACAGAAAGGTTTAATTAATTATTTGATGAGAGTATGTTTTAATTACCTTCTAATTAGTTTTATTAGTTTTATGTATACATATTAGGTCAAATAAAACTCTAATACGAACGAATTTTGATAGTTTATAAGGATATTTAGATGTAAGGTTTTTGTATTGAACATAATTACGTAGTTTGAAAATGTGATTTTTTGTCTTAGGTGATAGCGTTTTGTAATTAGTGTTAAAATAAAGGTCTTGACCCAACCTTTTGACCACCTTGGCAAAAAGAATTAGGTTGATAGGACTTATAGTTTTCGAAATATTTCCTAAAATGTGTAGTAAAAATTTGTTAAGGTACAAAATTAGAAGTTTTAGTTCTAGAAGCTTTTTGTATTGTAAGGATATCGAAATATTTTGTGTTCCATATTGTTAAGCAAGGTTTAAGGAATCTAAAAATATATATATTGTAAGGGTTTTTATATAAAACATAATAAATAAAGGCTCCAAAGGTTTCGGCTCATAGAGAAAATGACACACGAATCGACTTCAAAAATCACGGTTCTCTATAAGGTAACGACGGGCAGTATATAAACAGAGCCGAATCTCGGCTCAATCGCAGTCGCAGCACAGCCGTCGAAGAGGCAACACTACAAGAAGATAGGAGCCGAAACCTGCGGGTCAAGATTTCCTGTGAAGAGTTGTTTTATTGCCTCCCCGGCTCTTCGTCTCCGTCTCCCGAGGTCCCTTTAACAGTAGTCGAAAAACGTTACGCATTCAGGGGTGCGTGGTGACGTACGTAATCAGCGCAAGGTAGTACAAGGGGCGTACGTCAAATTACGTAGGAGATTGTCCCAGGACGACAGCGCGAGCATTGGACGTGTTCCTGCCGTCCGAAACAGAATTGGTATTGAAGATCATGAATTATTAGAGAGCTTTTTATAACTTTAAGATAAGTTTAAACATGAATAATAACGAAATGTTTTTTTTTTAATATAATTGAAACTTCTAACGTTTAAAAATCTGTGTAGAGAAAAGTTTCTGATAAAACTTTTTCAGACAAGTTCTCAATTTACTTGTTATTCTAACCTGAAACTTTTTTATTCCATCGAAGTTAATAATTATAGGACCAACAAAAATGTTTCTAAAAATTCCAAGAGTTCCGTACAAATTTATAGATACATAATAATATATTACTTTTAAAATAGACCATATTTCATATGACAATCTTATGCATAATAAACGCGTGACAAGTTAATTTGTTCTGATTTTCATTGATCACATAGCGACTTTACCTACAAACATCTCGGCAACATGACACTTTAGGGCACCATGTTGCAATTTTTTTTGATTCGTTTAAAATCGCGAAATTGATAATCGCCGTCGAATATAATGTTTGGAAATGCAGGTCCTGATTGCAACACGGATTTTCTTTCTCCGTTGTTCTGTCAAACTGCAAGCATTAAAAACATTGTTATTCATTATGTACTTTTATCTTTTGAAGTAATCTATTACTTCAAACATTCGCTTCTGTAATGTGGTCATAATTTCAAACCAACAGTACGAAAATTAAAATATAGAACGACAAGTATTACATCGTGTTAAGATTGTTTCAGGTGTTGGCTAATATTTGTTTTTTATTGATTATTATAAAATTTCATAATATTTAGTAATAATTCATCAAGATCAAAATATGAATCCAGTAAAATTACTACTTGCCATCTGATAAATTCAAATCACAATTAATAAATCAAGCAGTATTTTATAGTGGAAAAATGATAAAACCAACCGAATAATATAGAAATAACTAGGTAACCGAAAACACGTTGATTTTCCATATAAAAAATAAAAGAAATAGCCTACAACCTACCAAACATACAGAAAAAAAAAATAAAAATCGGTCAAGCCGTTTCGGAGGACTTCGATAACAAACACGATTTTTATATATTAAATTAGATTTAGTACTTACTTAATAGTTATATATCGTTGACGCTTTTGTATATGGCAGAAACACTTTTAAAATCGAAGTATTTATAGTAATTATCTCCAACACTAAAATTTTGTTTTTAAGTACCAAAAATTATGAATCGTAGTATGTCACAATACTAATCCTCCTTCCATTACCTACGTATTTGTATTTAAATTACATTCCGAAGCGGGAATTTAAAAAGATGATAACCTTGATGTTGACGGAAGTATTCAACTTATGCAAGACCGTCTAAATCAAAATAAAGAACAGGTGAAAACAACTTTATAACGAATTACGCAAACTAATAGTGTTCAATTCATAGTAATGGTTAGTAAAGTTGAGAACAATAAAAATACTGTGTGTAAGCGCGTGACAAAGTAATTTTTAAAGATTTTCATCATTCTCACATGGTGACTTTACCTTCAAAAATCTTCGGCAACGCGACACTTTAGGGCACCATCTCATGGACATTTTTGTGTTTGTTCAAGTGTTCTCTACACATTTATGAAAGTTGAATCGTGCGCCGCAACTTCGAAAAACTAATAAAATGGTGGCGGGGGGCTATGTCAACTCCCATAACAAAAAATTCGAACCCCTTTAACGTGCGACACCAGAATTGAGTCCCTCGTCAACTTAAACTACTTCTTAATAGACGTATTGTGATGTTTAACAGGCTAGCTCAGTGCTCAGTGTTGCATAATAATAGACGTCATGACATGTGCACGGTGTCTAGCCACCTTTTGTTCGTTTTACACTTCCTTAGACAATAGATCGTCGTGTGGGTTCACTGTTTACGTCCGATTGTCAGATGTTTCAATACTGAATGTTTTCTATTCATAGTATTTGGATGTTCTTGCCATATTGTTGTACAATCATAAGAAAATTAGCGGCAGTATGTACTGAAAGGGTGTTAGGTATTTAACGATCATGTCTTCATTCGCTTTCAAGGTACACATCCAGTTTTGAAAGGCTTTATCTATTTTCTGCTTATTATAAAGTAGAGGCAATTTCCTCATGACAGTCAGTGAAGATTGATGTTTAACCTTATAACAGTAGAAGCACAATTTTTGATAAAAAGTAACTGCATGGTTTTGATGGCAATGATAAAAATTAAGCTCCCGCAAATCAGAGAGAAAAGGCAACAGGCAAAGGGCAGATGCATCAGGAAAGATAGTCTCAACAAAAAAAATATGACCTGGAAGCTGCAATTTTTCCAAACTGCATATTGAAGCCGCAACGTTGTTTCAGCTAGCAGCTATTAGGCCGAATGTCGACAAATAGGCACGTCCCAGTTTTGCTAACAAAATATGGCTAGAATATTTTTCTATTCCAACACTGCTGGGCGAAATATTTGGAAGTGCGTGCCTCTACTGGGCACAAGTGTCTAACGTGGCAGTAAGCAATTTCAGGCTTGACAAAAATGTGAAAGCTTTTTAGTAATTTTTTTTGTGTCCTACTTTATTTTAAATAAACAGTTAAATTAGTTTTAGGAATGTTTGTAAATCAATAGTGCCTCAATATTTGTGCTGATTTGAATGAAGACCTTGACCTGGATTAGAAGATAATTTTATGAATACTTTTTAGGAGCTCGTGGCTAAATAGTAACAGCCGCACGGGTCGATCTTTAAGGTGCTGTGGATGGGTGACCATTTTAATGTACCGAGTTTCCTCCGTGCCTCGGAAAGCACGTTAAGCCGTTGGTCCCGGCTGCATTTGGAGATCTTTGGCAGTCGATACTGGTTTTAAGCCAGTAAAATTGACTCCAGTCTTACCAAGAAGTACCGTGTTATCCAGTTGATGGGTTGTGGAGGTTTGGTAGGCAGCTCTCTACGTAAACACTGGTATTCAGCTGAATCCGGTTTGACTGGAAACCGACCCCAATATAGGTCAGAAAAGGCTAGGCAGATGATGAATATGAATACTTTTATTCCGGTACGTTCCTCATAATACTCGATTTTAACGCAGGTAAAGTCGATGGCATATGTTTGTTCACTGTAATGTTGCTATCTCAGCTGAGTTTTTGAATCTATTTTCTTTTTTTTAAGTGGCCTTTCGCAGTTCAATCTTGGAGATTTTCGACTACCTAACCAGACTTGCCTGTGGCCTTTATTAAAGCCTCCAGCCAGGGTTTTAGCAAATGTATAAAATGTGTAATGGTTTTTAAAATTTTGGCCACATGTGAAATATAACAAAACGAAACGTTTCATCAAATACAACAAACTAAATATTTTATGTAAGTATTCTCTTCAGACTTGGATCTTATAAAGTTTAACATCAAGCGATCAACAAAACATTGCTAAATTATTCATACATGCAATAAGTAACACTTTCGTGTTTTCCATCTATTTCCATGAATTATGAATGTACGTCTCTTATAAAGTCATGTTGAGACTTACTACATTGACCTTATTTTGAAAATTTGTATGCGTTTAATGAGCATAACGTTCATGTGCAACAACATCCAATGCTGCATTACTCGTAACTTGTTTAAAATGTCTATAGAAATTTGGATCAATGTATCTCAATCTCTTAAAGCAGCCGCATTACCTAACTGTCTAGCGGGACTCGATCCACAATCCATAATAAGCTAAATAAAACTGCTTATAAAGTATAATCTGACATGAATTTCAATATGTATGGATTAACGGCTGCCTAATGTTGCCATAAAAGAGAATGTGCAATGATTGTCGTTTAAAATAACGCATTACTCCATAGACCACGAAACGCCGCGGCGATGGTCAGAGACACTTTCCATACAAATTTTATAATTGCGAAAATGATTATTCTGCCTGTCTGATAAACTGTCTATTAGTTATATCTTCACGTCTTAACGGCAGAACGTATTTATATGGAACTACGTATGTATCTTCGTTTGGGATAATATCCGAAGTACTTTTTAAGGTTCCGTACCAAAATGGTAAAAAGAAACCCTTATGGTGAGATAAAGACTGTTCGTCTGTCGCAGCTGGATATCTGTAGACTTACTAACGCTATCTACTTGAAATTTTGAATAGTTCTAGATAACATTTGCTAAACTATTTTGCAAAAAAGTTTGCATGGAGGAAAACCTGGAGGAGTTTATGTAAAGATTACAGGAAAAATAAAACGATCTCTCTTAATAGTACAGTTTTTTAGAAAACATCAACACACAATACATTAGTTCCACTATCGATTCAGAGATAGCGCTGATCTAAAACTGCAATATACACCGCATTGTTAAAATTCTCTGACGAATTGGTCTCGTTGATGAAAATTTACGTTTAATAGGATTGTAGGTACGGAAACATCGGTGCGCGAGTCCGACTTGCTCTTGTTTACTTAGTTAGCTACGCTTTTTCCCACTTTCTCACCTGATGTTTAGTGATGATGTGGTCGAAAATGGAACACATTTGTCTAGAATTAACTTGTTCACTTTTAATTTAAAGACTCCCAGGTTGGCAAAAACAGAGTCTGGCAGGGAATTCCACTCTTTAGTTGTACGCACAATGAATGTGTTCTCAAAACGTTTTGTGCGCATAGGTGGGTTGTCCACCATGTACCGGTGGGTCCAGTGGCGCATCGCCGTACGTTTTGTACTCCTATGATGGAACGGGCTTGGTGGAATTAGACTTAGCAATTCCGTCGCACTCTCCTATTTTGGGAAGTGTGCAACCGGTAAAAACCGACAGGCTAGCAACTCTGCGTCGATGCTCAAGACTTTGGAATTTCGGCTCGACGAGCCTATCATTGCCGCTGATCTATTTGACTCGCTTATCAATTGACTTAAAAGCATCAAAGCTGGTATCTGGCAGATCCATCCCAAAACTGAGATCAGTACTCCATACACGATCGACTTAATTAACGCATTTGGTACACACTGATGCGCTTTTTTGGTATTCAATGTTTTGAAAATGGTGTCCCCAGTGAATCTAGCAATGGCCGCCTAGGCCTTTCTGTCCTCTATGGTATTATGCGTTGCATTACCGACGCTGGTCACAAATCGTCGATTAAATGGTACACGATGATGCATAGGACGTGACGCATTACTTTGTATGGGAGCGCAAAATGATTTTAATGTGTACTAGGAGCTGAACGCGACTATGTCTGGTTTAATTTTAATCTTGTATAATTGGTTCTTACTTGAGTTTAAAACCGATTGTGTCATATATATGTCGTCTGTGTTTGCGAACGCTTACAACCCTAATCTTTTCAAAGTTAGAATGAACAGGCTACTTCTGGGTCAACTCGCTCTCTCTCTCTCCTCTCTCATCTCTCCATCTCTGACCTAGACTAGAGTCAAGAGCAAAAACCGGTCAACCTGTTTCGGAGGAGTTCGATAACAAACACCGTGATACGCATTTTTGTATATTAGACATTAATTTAGTAAAAGAGGCCTTTTTAATAATGTAATAAGGCCCAGACCTTATTGAATCAAGACACTGAACTTCAACATAGTGTATGTACATATATCTTTTTTTTTTTTTTTTTAGGGATGGGAAATCATCCAATGACTCCTCTCGCTCTGGGTGTAGCGGGAGGGAGTGTCAGACTTCTACTGACTAAAACCCATCCATGTTCCTTCATTGCCCTTTGTGTTCCGGAGCCACGGTGTCTCTTGCGAATAATCCCGCGACTCCGGCAGGCGTCGGCCCTTTCGGGCCCCTCTGTGTTGCTGACTCTCTTTGAGGCGCGCGTGGAACACTAACGCGCCGTCGACACGGCCTGTCGTCACTAGACGGACGGACGGCGAGCCACCCATAGCTCGCCGTCCACAGGCCCGCGCCTACGGTGGCCGGAGGTCACCAGGTGGCCCCCGACGCCCGCGGCGTCCACCACGGCGGCTGGGACGAGAGGGTCTCTCCCGCTCCGCCACCTCCTTCGCTAGCATGACTGCTTCGCAGAAGGAGGCAACGGCGTCCCATTCCGTCTCGCTCCGGACCATGGCTTGGACCAGGGCCGGACGCGAGAGGTCGCCGCCAATCGCCGTTTCGAGGACACGGCGGTGCGCCGCCCAAGCGGGGCACACCTGCACAGTGTGCTCTACCGTGTCCTCCGGTCGATCCTCGCAGTGGTGACACCCGGGCGTTTCCTCCCGCCGAATTCGGTGCAGGAACCTCCCGAAACATCCATGTCCGGTGAGGACCTGCGTCAGGCGGAAGGTGAGCACGCCGTGGCGCCTCTCAAGCCACTCCTCAAAGAGGGGACTTATCGCCGCTATTGTGGCGTGCCCTGCGCTGGGTTGCGATAGTCGTCGTCTCCATGACGCCATGAGATCGCGCCGGAAGTCCGTCCGCTGCGCGACAATTTGCCGCGTCAGCGGAGTTTCCCCCCGGCTTAGTACCTCCGCGCGCCAATCATGCAGGCGCGCGAGGACCACCGCCTCCAGATCCCATGGCGGCAATCCGGCAAGGAGACCCGCCGCTTCGCGCGAGATCGTGCGGTACCCTCTGGTCATCCTGAGGGCCACCACCTTCTGGGGCGCGTTCAAGTGGTTCGCAGCACGCTGCCTCAATGAACGCGCCCACACCGGGGCCCCGTAAAGGGCCATGGACCGCACGACCCCCGCGTATAGCCTACGGCAGGAGGCGTTTGGTCCCCCCAGGTTGGGCAGGAGCCGCCTGAAAGCAGCCCCGGCCCGCTCCAGTTTGGGGACCAAACGTCGGAAATGCTCCACGAAGTTCCATCTGCTGTCTAGGACGAGCCCCAGGTATGTCAGCGTCGATTCGACGCCGATGGAAACCCCTCCTACCGTCAGCAAGGATCCCGACGGTGGCGCAATGCCTCGGCCATGAAAACACATGGCTTCGGACTTGTGCAGCGCCACCTCGAGACCCAGTTGCCGGATCCTCTCCACGACTATCGCAACCCCGCGTGTCATTACGTCGGCCGCCTCCGCGTACACCCCCCTTGTGCCAGCACCAGCGTATCGTCAGCGTAACAAATGACGCTGACGCCGCTAGGGAGGTCGGCTCGCAGCACCCAGTCGTAACCGATGTTCCACAGGGGCGGCCCCAGAACCGAACCCTGTGGGACACCGCACGACATCTCTCGCCGGTTCCACTCACCGCTGTGACTTGGGTAGATTACTGCCCGGTCGGACAGGTAGTCCCCGACCACACGACGAAGGTAGGTCGGCACCCGATGATACCGGAGTGCCTCCCCAATGCAGCTCCAAGGCATGGTGTTGAAGGCGTTGGCGATGTCGAGAGACACCGCCAAGACAACACCACCCCGGGAGACCGCATCTCCCGTCGTGAGGGCTCTGACGCGCATGACGGCGTCCACCGTAGAGCGCCCCCTGCGGAAACCAAACTGGTTGTCCGCAAGATCCGGCCCCGTTCCCGCTAGGTGCCCGGCGAGGCGGTCTGCAATGACTCTCTCGATGAGCTTGCCCACCTCGTCGAGCAACACCACGGGCCGGAATGCGGACGGGGAGTCCGCAGGGCGCCCAGGCTTCGGGATGAGTACCAGCTTCCCGGTCCTCCAAGAAAGCGGGAACCGGCCTCTCTCCAAGCATGCGCTAAAGAGCCCCTCCATTCGAGGCCCGAGAGCCTCCAAGGCCAGGGCCCAGGCTTTGCCAGGCAAGCCATCGGGCCCTGGGGCGGTATTCTTGGCCTTGAGCCTTCGCACCGCCGCTCTCAGGTCTACCCCAGTCACAGCGGGGATGTCGTCGTCGTCGTCCTCTTGGTCCGGCACCGCAGGCGGCGGAGCCATAGGCGGGGGAGGATGTTCCCCTCGCGCAGGGAACAGAGCGCTCACCACGTCCTCCACGAGCTGGGGCCGGAGACTCTGCGTCAGCGGGGGGGCCCAGGTGCGGAGCTTGTTCCGCACCATGAGGTAAGGGCGCCCCCACGGATCTCTGTCGAGAGTCGCCAGCATTTCCTCGCGGGCCAGATCCCTAGCCCGCAGGACAGCGTCGCGAAGAGCGGTCTTCGCAGCTCTGTATCCCTCGTATAGCTCCGCCTCGATGGTATCCGCATCCGGTGGACGGATGCGGCGCCTGCGATGTCTGGCGTACCGGCGCCGCGCAGAAATGCACATGTACATATATCTGAGATCTATCGTTCAACAAAAGGTTTATTATGTGACAAAGCGTAAAATAATCGAATAGCTTGATTAAGAAATTAATACAATAATTCGCAGCATATCAAATTCTAATAAAATTATCCAGACAAGTGTACAATGTAGGTAGGTACAGTCAACACTTATAAACAGCCACTGTATTTAAATTTCAACCTCGGTCCACTAATTTCATTATTCTTCATTGATATGAGACAGTAAATGCATAAGCAATAATATGGATAAGACCATGGGAATAAAATATTGTTCTATAGAAGCACATCTCAAATCATAATGTTTTATTTATTTTGCGTCCTCAATCTGTCAGTTAAATGCAGGTGCTGACATGACGTCATGTCTTGTTAAGTAAGCACTTACAGTATTATAAATGTAATCAAATTTAAGGAGAAAAGAGAGGGGAAGGGGGAGGTGTTTCATAATTAGCATTTAACGTAAGGGTAATTTTGGCAGTTTGGGTAAGTAGCCCTTCTGTAGATTGTTAGCTTACCCAGGCCACTTCTGGGTAAGCTCGCTCTATCGTAGATTTTGTCTCTGTCATTCTTGAACTATACTTGAGTCAAGAGCAAACCCATTTCATATAAAAAACAAAAAATATTATCATATAGGACATAGTTAAAGCTCCAAAGTCTTGAGCATCGACGCCGAGTTGCTAGCCGGTCGGTTTTCTACTGTCTGTATTTTGGCTTAAGGGCCGTTAATTGATTCTTTCGGTATCGTTTTGTCAATGGTTTGAAGATGACACAGACAAGTCTTAAGATAAAAGCTTTTAGTTTAGCGTAGCAATAAATTTAGTTTCGTGTGGTGCAAATGAAAATAAAATGGTCAAAACAATTTAAAGGATTTTAAACATTAATTTGCTGCTGCTTAACATTCAACAGAATCCTATCGTTTGAAGTATGTAAGTAGTCTGTACCGACCAATAAAATACCATTTTAATAACCTTTTAATTTACATAAAATACAGCCCGAAAAGAGTTTTCGCAGTTCAAAATGGCCTTAAAAACAAGAATACTTCATAGGACCCCATTTACCAGTTGGTACTTTTCTTCGCAGAACCCAAGTTTTCCCGCTCGTGCATAGTTAGTATTACCATAAACTTAAGAGAATGACATCACCTCACAAGCAGCCGATAGTTCAGACTACAGAATAAGCTGGTATTTGGCGCAATACGTGATTTTGATTTTGTATACAAATCTTATTAATAGTAATGAGGTTCTCAATAACATGCATTCCTGGGTATGGGTCACTAGGATCCGGGTGACATACGTATAGAATTAAGTGATTATGGTAGTATTTGAATAATTGAATAGACAAATCCGTGGTTGTAAAGCTACTGTTTTGTCCTTTTGTTTAGTGCAAAAGGGTAGTATTTTTTTCTTTTTTACAAAACGGGGAAACTTTTTGCCCAAATCTCACCTGATGGAAAGTGATGATTAGGCCGAAGATGGAAGCGACTTTCACCCGGAATCCTCTTACACAAAGGAACTGGCTATCATACCTCTAACTGCCGGAACACAACAATGCTGTTAACATAGTTGTTATGGCGACAGACTTAGACATGATGGTGGTAGCTTGCCAGGCGGACTTAGATCAAGTCCTACCACCAACCAAACCGAGCAAAAAATTTGCCTCCGCTGGGAATCGAACCCGGGACCTCTGGGTCTGAATCAGGTGGTATAACACTAGACCACGGAGGCGGTTAGTGTCACCTGTTTAGCACCACCCGGGGACCACGTGAAGGGATTCGCTGAAGGGTATATTCTCCTACGGACGCACGACTCGGCTCCTAAGTATTTACATACACCTGCAGCTGTCAGATTAATTGTAAGGAATACTGCTCGAGGCAGGTTGTCCTTTCTTATAATCATGTATGGTGTACGTAATGGTAATTTTAAGAATTTCACTAATAAAATAGCTAGTAGTCTCTTCACGGAACCAGAAGAGGGCTGTGACAAAGTAAAGGGCACTTTCCCCACTGACAGCAATGCGGATTATTTTTTTGGTGCCTTATGTGGTCTTGTTATACGCGATAGTAAATACTTATTAGGTACTATATTTATTGATTTGGCTATGGTTTATTACCGTCTATATTTAAGTTACCTACAGCTTTTTGCAAATATGGAAGACAGTGAATATTAGTAGATTTGCCCCGTGATTTGCCCTCAGGTAAGCGGTCCACCTAGCAGAGGCTATCCAAACACAGAGGTAATAAAGATGCCACTAATGTATTTTTCCAAAACATCGTCCTATCCATACCAATCCAAGCTCCAATTTTTTGAGCTCACAATAAAAGACTAAGAGTCATTCACACATAACATCAATCAATTTTTAAACGGACGTCATGACGCCACGAGAAATAATAAATTAACTTTAATAGATAAAATGCTATATAAAACGCGTCTATATGGGTCTAAACTGAATTAATTTTTATGTTGATTCGCTGAGAAAGTTCATAAACAATAACAAGACGTGGGAGCTCTGTTGATGTTGCCTTCAATTTAACTGTTTGATGATTTTGAGCCTAACAATAACGAAGTGAGTTCATAATATTTGGTTTTGTGTTAAATCGTTTCCGATTCAAGTAACTTAGTGTGTCAATATTTTATCACGTGTAGCAGGTTTTAGGTATACTTTAGGTTAAAGGCATGTTAAGTTTTAATGTAATACCATGAGGAGTACATACTCCTCATGGTATTACATTAAAACTGGCAAGTTCTTATTCTTTGAAATTTCACACTTTCCATAGAAAACTTAATTAATTTTATGCTCTTTCAGTTTCCTTAAACACAACAAATTTGTGCAACAAAAAGTGATAACTTTAAAATCTTTTTGAAATTTTATGTGTAAAGAGGCTTAAAAGTCTTTAGCCTGTTTTTTTCAACTGCAGGGCTACATTTCCCGTTCATCTTTTTAACCGCCGATGCAAAAATGACGGGGTGTTTTAAGTTTGACCTGTCTGTGTGCGTGTGTTTGTCTGTAGCATCGTAGCTCCCGGATGGACCGATTTTGAAATTGTTTTTTTTTTTTGTTTAAAAGATGAATTAGTCGGGAGTGTTCTTAGCTATATTTGATGAAAATCGGTCCAAGATGGCCGCCGCTACAAAATGGCAGACTAAATAATTTTTCACAACTTTCTCAAAATAGGTATCAAAAGACGTTTGGCCCAAAGAATCGTACGTATATGAAGTTAAAAGGATCGATAGAAATCATTATTTACTTTTTTAAGTTTTTTACTGTCGGGGTATTTTAGTTTTCTATTAAATCTCATCCTACCATTATCCTACAGGTCCTAGCGCGTCGTAACATCTAAATCAAATGCCGATCTCAATAACCAGTCACTAAAATAACCGTATACAAATATCGTGCAGCTAATAGGCATCCCTTACTCACGGTCGTCACCCGTTCGTATGTAATTCGGAACGGACGGCCTTAATGACGGCCATCGGCGGATCGGGTACCTACCGTATTACTTCCCACCTACTAATCATTTGGGGCGTCATTAATAACTGGAATTCACTAAAACGTTGCTGTAATTGTCGAGGGGATATACGGTGATGTAATTGTATACTGGTCATTCGACATTTATATGGGTGCCTTGTGTTTAGCTGTTTTTTGGTGAGTTGTCATGATAATTTCTGGTTGGTGTTTTTTTAGTTTTCGTCGGTTACTTTTTGAATAGTAGATTAGGGACTCTATTTTTCGTATTTAGGACCTCATTCGGTCAGTTGTGAGTAAAACTTCACTACATTTTATAAAAACATAGTCTTCCGCCGCGTCTGTCTGTCTTTACGCGATAAACTCAAAAACTACTGCCTTGATATTCACGTTGTTTTCACCAATGCATAGAGTGGTTCTCGAGGAAGGTTTTAGTATATAATTTGTCAAGCGGGCGAAGCCGTGTGCTTCAGCTAGTTTTGACTAATTAAAGCTTGTGACGCCGTCCACGTGCCAACAAGGGCTATCGCATTAGAAGAAGAAGAAGAAAATAATAATAAAACACAGAAAAGAAATACAAAAATTAGGGTGATCAAACGCGCGCCTACCAAGGCCAAAAAAAAAGTCGCAGATTAATTTAAAGCCAAGGTGAAATCATCGCAGGAGCGAGCCGAAAATTTGGGCCCGAAGGTGTGGTATAATTCGCAGCATTGCACGCCAATAAGCGGTACGATATGATCCCGTATCGAATAAGTGCTAAAAGATCTGTTAAATCAACTGTTACTCCCAAATCACAGACCTGATGCCATCAAATGCATCAGACTGCTTGAAAAGCGACTTGTTTAGAACTTTTTAGTTGTTTTTAGCGTTCGGGTTTTTTGACAAAGTAAAATTGAATTGGGCCCCAAAAATCCGCCATTTTGATTTTTTTTTTATTTTGATATACCCAGTGTCACTCTCACAGTAAATTCGAATCTAACGACACCTCTCAAGCTTATTTTCATCAAGCCATTCAGGCTTCAGAGCGTGCCAAACATACATACATACTCTCGAAAACATATCCCTCTTTCTTTTCGCAGTCGGGTCCCACCCCCGCAAAATGCTCGATTTCTGTGGGTACAGGTATTGTGCATTTTTTGCAATTAAATTTGTCTCCATCGTGTATCATCACTCAATAATAATGTACCTTACTACCAATGAAATAATCGAATCTACTCTTACAATATTAGTTTACATTGAAATCAATTTGAAACTGCAAAAGTAATTGCAACTAATACCAAATACCATTTAAGCTCTACAAATTTAGCACGTTTCAAATACATGCGTTTCAAATAAGTTGTCACTGACTAGTCAAAACCAGACCGCTAGTGCACGAATATCATAAACACGCATTCACTAAGCTCCGACCATACTGATTACCTTTGGATTATCTATTTAGAATTCGCCTACAGGCACCAGGCAATTTGTTTCGGATTAAATTAGCAAATAGGATTGCTAAATTTTGATCATGTAATTACAGAATCATGGAACATAAAGCTGCTTTCAGACTACGCTATAATATGTAGCATAGAGTAAATAGCTCATAGCACAACAATATCGCGCACCATATATTGTCAATAATACATAGTACAGTACAGTGTGAACGTGTTCATAACAATGTATGGTGCGCGATATTGTTGTGCTATGAGCTATATACTCTATGCTATTATAGCGTAGTCTGAAAGCACCTTTAACGTTATTTATTTCAGAATCCGTGACACGTTTAGGCTGAGCGCAGACTGAGCCTAGTCAAACTAGGGGTCTAAGAAAACGATAGTATACTAGTCTCGAGAAGATAAATAATTCTATTTTCTAGGTCGAAAGAATTTCTGTGGCTTACAAAAAACTTCTCTGCAATGATGGTAATGGCGATAGTAGGGACTATGAATACAATATTTATTATCTTTAGAGTTTATCTAAAAATATACAAAAGTATAACAATAACAGTGAAAATAGAATCAAAATTACTCGATATGCAAACGATTTTCTTTTTAATAAATAAATATATCTGTCCCACTCACAAAAAACGCTGTTTTCTATGGCAGCTGTATAAGCGTCACGGACTTTAACGTCAAAGCTCATATCGGACTTCTCTTCCTAGATTACAAATCTTTGAAGCTTTATAACTTTATCGCTGGTGAAAGTACCTATTTAAAAAATAACTTCATGTTTGTTTACTAGACCTAATAAGTATTTCATTTTGCAAATTAAAAATCGCATGCATATTCCCTTTGATGACTACATACACCCATAAACCACGGAACGTTGTTATCCAATTACTTGTTAGTGGATGTCAGATATGTAAAATACTGGTATAAAATCTGATTACCAGTATTTTACATAGAAAAACTAACATCTGACCTGAGACCTCCACAACCTAGCAAGAGGGTCATAACGAATCCCCTTAAATTGGCCAAACTAATGATAGATGTCCTGGTTAAGTTACTACACATAACAGTTAGTATAAATCTACAAATAACTAAACTAACAAGTAACTGCCTCCATGATCGAGTGGTCGTAGGTTCGATTCCCTCGGGACGCATAGCATACTTTGTAAAATTTATTTCCAGTCTAGCTAAGTCATTGCAAGCTTGAATCACCTGATGGTCTGATAAAAAAGATGATGCCGTGCTTCGGAAGGTACGTATAAGCCGGTGGTCCCGGCCGCCAAATGGCGCTCGTCAAATAAACCATGACCTCTGACGAGTGGTGAGTGTCGGAGTTTCTGAACCACTTCAAGAGCCTCTGCTCTTGAGGTGAAAAGAATCTCTGACTCTAGGCTATTGGGGTGGACCTTACTGCCAACACAAAATGAAGAACAACTGTCACACGAAATGACTTGAAAAACTGTCTGACATTATGTTTGTAGTATTGTTTCATATTATCTATACTAATATTATAAAGAGGTAACATTTGTTTGTAAGTTTGTATGTAGGGGGTAATCTCAGGAACTACTGGTCCCATTTGAAAAATTCTTTCAGTGTTAGATAGCCCATTTATCGAGGAAGGTTATAGGCTATATATCATCACGCTAAAACTAAAAGGAGCCGAGCAATAATGGAAAATGTGACGCAGACGAAGTTGCGTGGGTCAGATAGTAGGTTATATACCGCGTGTATCTGATATCGACGCACAAACGATTTCCATGGGTCCGTGGCATGATTTCGGACACCATAGACTTAGAATTTTTCGTCGGCTTTTTTCTCATTTTTTCATTTTTTTCAAGGTTTTTTTTACTTTAGACTGCTCATAATCGTTATTCTGACCTAACCCAATGAGATTTTTAATAAAAAACTATTAATTTACTACTTTCACTAAAAAGAGCCATCTGAATAAAACCAAAAATAGATATCAGCTCAGCTGAGCTGATATCTATTTGTGGTACTCTTGAAAAAAATGAAAAAATGAGAAAAGAACCGACGAAAAATTCTAACACTGGGGTGTCCAGAATCATGCCCTGGACCCATGGAAATCGTTTGTGCGTCGATGTCAGATACACGCGGTATTACTTAGAAAGTCTAGCTTGTTTTGTTCCCAGTGTGCACGCAGTCATTATATCCATTAAGCTGGCCTATATAATATACAATTAACGCCGTCTGTACACAGCCTTATATCAAATCAATGACACTACATTTAAACTTTATACTGACGTTTTCAATCAGTACCCGTGGCGTATTTCAACAGACCAACACGAATCGTAAACGATTACTTAGTTGGCAGCTTATACTGGTTTTAAGCTGGTAATAAGACATTTTGTCAAACACTTAAGCAATCTAATACCTAAAGGACCATATTCTACACACCTGATATTTTGCTAAGTGTAACTGAAAATCACTTAGTTCTAGGTATTTACTTGGTTACAACAGCCGCACCCTCCTATTTTATTTTTGAAATAATAAATCAGAACAAACCCCTATTTTCGACCATTATAATTCCTGCAAACTAAAGTCATATTTATTTTAAAATTTATTTATTTAAAAAAAACGTTGCCCCTCACTAGGAATTTCTCCTGTATCGTGGGTGCGTTCACAAACATACAAAGTCACATACACAAAGAGCCAGACCCGGAACAACTATCTAGGTCATACAAATATTTGTTCCTTGCGAGAATCGAACCCACGACACGCGACGCAGCAGTCGATCGCTCAAACACTGCACCAACCGTGCCGTCGCGTCAATATCCGGAAAATAAAGCAAGTAAGTGATAAGATTCCCGGTAAAATAATTTAATTATATTGGATATTGCAGTCAGCTATTCATCAGAGCAGAGGAGTAAAAAAAAACATAATATCTTTATGATTGTTTTGTTGTACTTAAATATATTTTCTAAAACTTATGAAAAGTTTTTGTCAGGTTTTAGGGTTCCGTACCAAAATGATAAAAAGGAACCCTTATGGTGTGACTAAGTCTGTCCGTCTGTCACCGCGGGATATCTCTAAAACTACTATAACATTAGGTACTATTATATACTATAAACAGTGTTAAAATTCTCTGCCGAATATAGGCGTCGTCGATGAAAATTTAAAAGAATATCATGTTATTTATGATAATACGAAACCTTCGGTGCGCGAGTCCAACTCGCTCTTGACCGGTTTTTTTTTATTTGAAGATTCATTAAAAAATCATAAAATAACATGTGGTAACGTTAGTTATCATTATGTTATTTTATGATTGTTTAGCATAGGTACCGGTACCAAACTTCCTCCAAAATAACATTCAGGGAAAATTCGCAAAACCTCACACAAAATAAGTTACCAAAGTATAAAAGATTATTCCCAGACACATCACTAGATTAATTTATGCATTGTCAAGCACGCGTTGACTATCTGTGACTCGGCGAGATCTCCGCTTTGTCAGTTTTCTCATTCCGCCAGATTATATCCTCGGGTTTCATAATACGAGGTATTATTGCGATGTTTTCATGAAATAAGGCCTGAAATAATCTAGGCAAACAATACGGTAGCTGAGGTAATATCCTACATCATTTATAACAAGGGTTCTGGCGTTGTGAGGGAGCGAAGCAATTTATTTTGCGATTACAGTTCTCTGGTTTGTTGAATTGACAGTTTTTAAGGTCGTTAGGAGGTATCTTGTGCTTTGATTGGGATTTAAGTTTTATTGTTCAATATTTGATCTCTAATTTCCTACTAACTTATAAGTAAATTTTCGTAATCTATTTAAAAAAAAAAAATTGTTAAATCTGAAATAACTATAGTAGCAATAATAAAAATTTACCTGTATTTTTATTACATTTATAATAATTGAGTGGCTGTGGAGCTTTTTGCACGTTCTTCTCAACAAAATAATCGCTTTAGAACGTGCAACTGACTTCATTATTTTTGTTTAGTCTATCTTGACAATTCAAAAGTGCTTAAAATGGTTTACCTTTTTGAAAAAAATGCTTGGAGTTTTTGTTGAGCTTTTATTTTGTCATGAGATATTACTTCTTATGAAAGGTAGAGTTTATTAATATTAGACACAAGTTTTGTTCATCTAATTTATGCTAGTGTAACAGGCATATCATTTATTATTATTTAGTATTTACTTTTTGTACACCGAACACAACACACACACACACACACACACATACTACATACTGAACTAATAACTAGAGCGATTCAGAAAAAATACAAATATATAAACAATGTCCCACAAAATATGTAGCATGAAAGCCATAACATAAAATATACCCTATATTTGTTCATCTTGGTGTTTAATGGACCCTGTTATGGATCAATCATAGTAAAGTTGCTCCTTGGGGGAAAATACAGGATGGGCGCCAAGGGAATAGAAATAATATTATTGTTTTCTAACTTCTCAGCAAAGTTTATCTAAAATTCGTAACTTTCGAAATTTCATGAATGAATGAATGATAATTATTTATTTGCATGGTTGGTTTAGGTAACATTAGTTTCTAAGATCTACGTGTTTCATTATTTACCTTTTCCGCCGTACAAATATTAAGATTTAACATCCTAGTTATTATTTATTGAAGTTTAATTTTTGTCATTTTTTAATTTTTCGACATATGATCATTTAATTTATTGACACCTAAAATTTTAATTTATTGACATTTTCAATTTTATCTTATTGATTTTTTGTTATTTATTTGTTAATTGATTTTTGCTTTTTCATGTTTATTTGATTGGTTTTATGATTTTTGTGTAAATTGAGTTATAATTAGTTACCTGCATTCTAATGATAGATAGTGGTCAAAAGCGAACCAAAAAACAATAAGAATAACTTTTCGTAATTTTAAGCTACTATTTGTTTTTGATTGCAAAAAAAAAATATTTTACTTGTGTTAAAAATTACCATTATCGAAATTCCATGTATTAATCGAACATACTACAGCTATTTGAGTTAAAAATAAAAACTAGGTCGTATAGGTATATACTTTTTTTTTCTATCCCCGAATAATTTCAGAAGCTTCTTTGAAACAGCCCTATGACACAAACCAGTAAACCGTAATCTTAGAAACAGCTATACAACTTAAAATTTCATTGGCCTAGATTGTTTCAAAGATAAACTAATGAAAACGTTTAAGACTCCGCACAACTTTTAACAACAGACCTCTAAAATTTAATTAGTTCTTAGGATCGTTAATCAACGTTATTGTTCCCTTAGTTTAGTGACAGTTATTAGAATTTAGGACGAGTTGGTGACTTTTATTTCTACTACAATTAGAATTTAGATATATTTTGCAAAACTCAAGTTTGTTGTGTCTCCTTGTATTTCATTGCTTTTTTGATGATGGGTTTGTTGTTGACTCTAGTCTTAGTCAGAGATGACAGAGACAAAATCTACGATGGAGCAAGCTTACCCAGAAGGAGCCTGTTCACTCTAACTTTGAAGAGATTAGGGTTGTAACGCAGGCGGAGAGTTCCACTCCTTTGCTGTGCGCATTTTAAAAGACGATTGGAAATGTTTAGTGCGAATTGGTGGAATAACAACAAGGTAGGGATGGTAAGTTGCAGTGCGTCTGGATATCCGATAATAGAAGGGGGGGGGGGTGGGATGAGGTCGTGGAGTTCTTGCGCACACTCACCGAACTAGGATCTGTAGAAGACCGACAAGCAGGCAACCTTGTGGCGATGAGCCAAGCTAAACTAAAGAGCATTTATTTCTCGCGGTATTAGATTTTGCGAGTTCTTATTGTAAGGAAATAAAAAAAAAAACAGCATACAATAAAATAAGGACTTGCAAGTAATATACTTTGTATGAAGTAGCCTAAGGAAGTAAAAGCTCTTCAGAGTAAGGAGCAGTCGTTCATTAATTTATAGCATCTACTATTCGAAGCTAAAAATTGCGGTGTTGCGGATTTTTCTGGCTTGAACTTGTAGGGACACTTGTTATACACTTAGCATTTTATTTTACTATCTCTCGTAGTCTTATCGTAAAATTGGTCATTTTGTAAAATGGTTTGGCACTTAATAAAATTACCACTTCAAATCTATCCTCGACAGAGCTCTGCTACCCGGGTTTAAAGGAATCTTACATGAGTGTTTGGGATGACGATAGCTTAGATCGCATTCGATCCGAACCTAACCTATTCTAGTCAACTTAGGGGTTGTCTTAAGGGTTACTCGCACGGCACAATATATGTACATTATGTAACCTGTGACTGTGAGTGATATGATACATTAAACACGAAGCAAGTTTTAAAAAATACCTACTATATTTTGATGATATTGCTCCCGAAGCCATATTAGACAAAATCAATTAGTCATCTTTCTGAACCACACCCACGGAAAGTGATTATTTATTAGGAAGCTATTTATAAACCCACACAAGATTAGGAATCATTCATCAACCTAATGAATTCTCTTAATTAATGAGGAACAAAGTATTGCTATAATTAATCGTCTTTCTAGTCTCATTTATTCATCGTCTGTATGTCTGTGACTCTAAATCGTTGTCCAGTTTGTTTACAATAGGTACTAATTTCTTCAAATTCAAGTCAAATGAGTATTGAAATTTTCCATCGGCAAAATACACAAACTTCTAAAAAATCTTTTAATTATGTGTTATTTATTACTCCATACGGTATTTCATACAAACTTGTAAGCTGCCCTCTGTCACTTTAAAATTTCGTAATATTTTTTTAAAATATATTATAAATTATGATATTATTTCGAAAGAGTGTTTAAAGAGTAACCAAAGTGAAACTCGGTCGCGTTTAGGCATTGCACTGTTTTCGCAGTGAAATAATGAATTTAAAACTCTAATCTTGTAGAAGAATCAGAAAACTTAAAGTAGCTCTCTGAACTACTTTTTAAATTTATTTATTAAAAAGAAAATTCGACGCTTTGAATGACATAATGTAGAAAGAATTTGGAGAGAGTAAGAAAAAGTGAATCTGAGACGAGATTGAGCAGTGCACTATTCTCTCCGTGAAAGAATTAATTTAAAACTTGAGTCTTGAATACCAGTACTTAAGATCGTAAATCACCGGCATGCTGTCTGAATAAATTATGCCTAGATAGTATTCTGAAGCAGCATTATCTCATCTGTAAGTTGCGTGTTTTCATCTTGCAGTAAGACGATCTTGAAATACTCACTTTGCGGATCTTGCCGATGAGACACAAAGATTCAACTTTTGAAACTTTTGAAATGGACAAATTTTTTTGCGGAATTTGTTCGAAAAGGACGCTCCTCATTTGATGATTACCCATCGTTAAACCAGCGGCCAAGTGCGAGTCAGACTCGCACATTATGACGCGATTTATGACGTATAACAAAAAAAAAACTGCTTACTAAATCTCGTTCAAACCAATTTTCGGTGGAAGTTTACATGGTAATGTACATCATATATTTTTTTAGTTTTATCATTCTCTTATTTTAGAAGTTACAGGGGGGGGGACATCCTCTAGCATTGACCATTGATAGAATACGTCCGTTGGTGGATGTCATTAATTTCGAATTTTTCACCTTTTTATTGGAAATAATTACTTTGTCAGAAACCGACACCATACTAATGAATTGGTAAAGCCACCTCAGAGCACCGCTGGCTATAAAAATAAAACATGTGTGGCCATTATGTCATAGGAATTGCCTTTTTACAATTCATTACAGCTACGATTTTGCATACTTAGGCCTAAGTGACATGCCATAACACACTTACAAAAAAAAACTAGAATTTTGTATTCAAGCGACATCATAACAATTCATCAACTAACTGACGCGAATTTAAAAATGATTAGAATAAATTGTAGAGCCATAAACTCACGCCTTCTTCCCGATTAGAATAATAAACGCTAAATACATAGTTGCTAAGGGCTTTAAACCAAAAGCAATAAACTAGCGATCATCCGGAAATAATAAAACGATAACAATACGTGAAACTGTTGGCGATTGTCGCGGAACGTTATAAAGTAACTGTTGATATTAGTGGTGTAACTGATGCCTTTTCAGCATGGGAGAAGTTGCAGATCTTAACCTCCGCAAACGAGGGTGTTGGACCCTCGTTCATAGTACTATAGGAAAAAAAGACATATTAATTACGACTTTATTTCTTACTAGGAGATTCCTAGGTGGTTCTTAATTAGACGAGAACAGAACACTAGTCTTGCCAAAAGGTATCGTTTCTGGGTTTTGGAGGTCTGATAACCTTTTAGTTAGACAGGAACCAACCCTATCATAGTTAGGAAAAGGCTAGGCAGATAGTTTGACTTGCTAAATAACTTAGAAACGGCAGTTAGAATGGAGAAAATAAATGGAAAAAAAATCTACTTATATCGCCACCACATAAATCGGTATTTGTTTAGTAAACCTCCGTTACACCTCCGTTGAATTATTACTAAACTTAAGATCCTATGTCACGTAGCTGGGACAGAGGGCGACCACAGTAGTCTCTCACCACGAACGGTCTTGGGCTTTACGCTACACCTCGCTCCACGTCATACCGATGCGCGTCGCTTCTGTAGTCGGACTGGGACGGCCACGCTTCCTTTTTTCTTTAGGATTCCAGTTCATAAACTGCATGAAAATGTGATCGGGATCCCTCCGGAGCATTTGCCCAATCCACCTCCACTTACACTGACTTACAGTGCTTGATCTGGTGGTCAATCGGGCTCTCGTGGCATCTCTCTAATAGTTCTACGTTAGAGATAGTCTTGGGCCAGCAAATTCCGATTATGCGACGAAGACATCGGTTGACAAAGACCTGAACACCTGACACCTCCGTTACAACTCAGTTAAAAACAGAACTTTGCAGTGGTGGATATCGATGCAAAGACACGCGTTCCTGCTGACATTCTGCATCTGCGGAGGCAGAGGCAAGGTTCCGCTACAACCTTAGTTGATATGACACTTCAGTTAATTTGTACAATGTTTAGAGTTTATTTCACGTTCTGTGTTGTCATTTTGACGAGGAGCTTTATAGCTACCGCGTAAAGTGCTTGGTAATTCATACTTATGATTTCTTCTGAAGGCCACTATTATATATTAATAAAACTCGGTATATTATATTAAACACTAAGTTTAATTATTTAAAGCGCACACGAAATACAATGCAAATTGGTACAGGAGAAAAAAGCATAGAGTATCTGTCACCAGTGCCACAGATAAGAAACGCAGAGTAAAAAGTAAACTATAGCTGCATCGTTCCAGTTCTCACACTCTCCCACACATAACAGTATGCATACCATCAGATTAGGCAGATTGTACCTCTTATTTATAATTATAAATTATATTTATAATTCACTTATAATTGAATTCACTTATAATTAAATCACCCTTAACTAATGGACTTTATTATAAATATTTATAGTAATTTTAATTTTATAAGTAGATGTTGAAAGCCTGTTATATAATAGGTTTTTTTGGCTTATCTTAACTTTCACTCAATGTTTCCGCACACTGTAACATTTGATTCACATGGCGTTTCCATTTACGACCTTCAACATCTATTACATACGTAACATCAGGTATTGATTCCTCAATTACTAAACCCAGAACCCATGGCTTGCTATCTTTTCTGTAATCCCGCACCATTACTTTTTGTCCAACTTTAAATTTTAAATTTCTATTTCCCTGCTCTCTCCCCTCCACTCTTTCCTGCACAATCTCTACTAAAGGTGGTGGCCTCAATAAACTAAATCTGTTTCTGATTTCTCTACCCAACATTAATCTAGCTGGGGATACTCCGGTGGTACGTTGTGGAGTACTTCTATAATCAGATAAGAACAAATTAATTGCTGAATAAAGATCTTGTCCACTTTCTTTTATCTTTGTGACAGCGGATTTAAATGTTTCTACAAATCTCTCAGCTGCACCGTTTGTAGCAGGGTGGTAAGGTGGGGAAAATGTATGCTTAATTTGAATTTGTTTACAGTATTCTTGAAACTCAGTGCTTGTATAAGACCTTCCATTGTCTGTAACTAAATGTATAGGATAACCATAGCGAGCGAATAAACCTTTTAATATTTCTATAGTGCGTTTACTAGTAATGTTTCCCATTTCAAATATTTCCGGCCATTTAGAATAGCTATCTACCACTACCATGAACATTTTATTATAAAAGGGGCCTAAAAAGTCTGCATGAATTCTATACCATGTTGAAGGTGGTACAGGCCATGGCTTCTGAATTTTGCAAGGGCTTTTACTATTTTGTAAACAAAATATACAATTTTTGGTAATACCATCAATCATAGAATCTAAATTAGGCCACCAAAAATATGACCTAGCTATCTCTTTCATTCGGATAATGCCAAAATGACTTTTATGTAATTCTGCTAATACTGCTTCACGAATGGCCTGTGGAATTAATATACGATATCCCCAAAATATGCAACCTCTATCTATTGATAATTCATTTTTTCTATGATAAAATGGAAGAATATCTTTATCAATTTCTTTTTTCTCAGGCCAGCCATCAGTCAGATATCTTATAACCTTGGAGAAAATAGTGTCCCTTTTTGATATATCTTGAATTATTTTCCAATTTAATGTTTCCATTTCTGATTCATTTACATAGCATACACCATTATTCTCAGGGCTTACTAAGTAAGTATTAACTTCATCATTTTTCGTATTACCTACAGTGACAGTTCTTGACAAAAAATCTGCTGGGTTAAGTGTTGATCTGATATGTCGTACTTTATAATTAAAAGCTGACAGAAAGATGGCGTAGTGTTGTAGTCTTTTGGCAGCCATTTTAGGTATACTTTTTGTAGGTCCGAATATTCGTACTAAGGCTGCATTATCGGTCTCCAATTCAAATGGTTGTCCATAGAGATAATTATAAAACTTTGTTACACCATACACTATTGCCATAGCTTCTTTATCTATAGTACAATATTTTTGTTCCACCGAATTTAATTTTTTGCTTGCATATGAAATAGGTTTTACTGTACCATCCCTATCTCTGTTTGATAATACAACTCCAAGGCCTGTCTCTGAAGCGTCACATGTTAAAATTAAAGGTAATTTAGGATCATAGTGTCTTAAAATATTTGTTGAAGCTAATTTGTTTTTTATTGCCTTAAAAGATTCCTCACACTCGGATGTCCAATTAAACCTGTCTTTTTTCGTACATTCATATAATGGTGATATAATGGTTGCCATATCCTTCAAAAATCTAGAGTAATAATTTATTTTTCCCAGAAATGATTTTAATAGTGTTAAATTGGTTGGTGTCTCTGCAGCTAATAAAGGTTCTATGTTTGATTTAATAACACTGATTCCCTTGTTGTCTATGCGATAACCAAAAACATCTAAATAAGTAGTAAAGAGTTTACATTTAGTATATTTTAATTTAAATTCACTTTCCTGTAATCTTTTTAAAACCTGATATACTGTTTCATAAGCATCTTGCAAGGTGTTTCCTTTAATATAAATATTGTCAATGAATACAATAGTATTGGGAATATTTGCTAATTTTTTGGACATTAACCGTTGGAATGATCCTGGCCCTGTGCTTACCCCAAAAGGTAGAAAATTATATTTGAAAGTGCCCAACTCAGTAACTATAGTGGTACAATCCTTACTTTCTACACTTAGTGGTGCTTGTAAATAAGCTTCTTTTAAGTCCAGTTCGCAGTAGTATTCTCCCCCTTTTAAAACAGAAATAATATCTTCAATATGGGGAAGATGAAAATGATCAAAAATTAAGTGAGGATTAATAGTTAATTTATAGTCACCACAAAGTCTAACTGATCCATCTGGTTTTAAAATTGGCACAATTGGTGTACCCCATTCATTTTGTTCCACTGGGGTAATTCTGCCATTTTCAATTAATCTAATAATTTCATTATTTACCTTTTCTCTAAGGGCAAATGGTATTCGCCGGACTGGTAAGCACTTGGGTTTAACGTCCTGTTTTAGCTTTAATGAAATCACATCACCTTTAAAATTTCCCCATCCCGGGCTGAATACTTCTGCGAACTGGGTTTTCAGTTGTTGCTGTGCATCTGAAACAGTTTGTATCATATTAATACCGATATTCAAACTGTTGTGAATATTTGGAGTGAGTATTTGGGTTCTGGGTTTCTTTTCCTGAAAGCTGCCCTCTCCAAAGCTGTGGATAATGGTTTGGCATACTTATCTCCAAGTTTGCTGCTAAGTTCTTCAAACGAAATTTTACTAAGTTTGTTTGGTGAGCATAAGTAGCTTAAAGTTTCGAATACTGATGGTGATAGTTTGGTTAGTAACAATGGCACCTTCTTTTCATCGCTGATTTCATTAACAGTAATGAAACATTCGAGTTGTTCTTTGAAAACTTCCCATTTCTCTCCGTCGAAAACTTTGAGGTCGCCGCACATGGACATCTTTATTTTTTGTTTATGTGATTTCTGTTCTATTAACTTCTCCTTACTTTTATAATGATCACTCAATATTTTTCGCAAATTTTCCACACTGTCACTGGTATAAGTGATATTTTCTTCTTGCAGTAATTGTAGTAATTCACTTTTGGAACATTTATAAATGTAAGTTCTCTTTCCTTCCCTCACTAATTGTAGTTTATATTTTTGACCTTTTTCATCCAAACTTTCAGTTGATTCCAACGATGACATCAGATTTTATGTAATAAATGCAATTTGCATTGCAATTTATGAAAAGATGGCGTCACACCGGCACTTTTGTTTTACAATTAATTTTTCTGTAACAACTAATGGTTTTTTTACTGCACTTTTCAATAATGGTTCGTTCTCGTCGCCAATATTATATATTAATAAAACTCGGTATATTATATTAAACACTAAGTTTAATTATTTAAAGCGCACACGAAATACAATGCAAATTGGTACAGGAGAAAAAAGCATAGAGTATCTGTCACCAGTGCCACAGATAAGAAACGCAGAGTAAAAAGTAAACTATAGCTGCATCGTTCCAGTTCTCACAGCCACGATTGCGGAGTCTTTAGCCAGTGATGCCCTGACGTACAAGGGACAGAAATTGAATCTTCTTCATCTAACGCTAACGTTGGTACATTACCAGCTTCAAATACCGACGAAAAAGAAAGCTTACTTATACCAATAGAAATCTGCTGACAATTAATACTTGTAACTTACCTTGCCTTTGATGAATGGTTTCTGAGGTTTTTATCGGTTGTTTATCCGTCTGTTTAACACCAATGGCGTTATGACAAATAGCGTTAACGGCGAGATAAACAACCGATAAGAACCTCAGAAACCGGGAATAAGAGCTGCAATGCTCTAACTGGCACCACTTTTTATTTGTAGCATCCTTGGACAACAAATTAAACCATGAACAAGTCATTTATCCTTACATAATTTTACTAATGTTTCAGTGCACCTCAGTTCACCTAGCTACGCATGCATCTACAACCAAATTTGTTAGTAAACATGCGTAGCTTTATAACTTCTGAGAAAAAACCGTACGCGTAGCATTTGTGATCGGCAGGCTGACTCACGTCCAAATCTGAAGGAATAACCGTAAATCAAATATTTATAGCCTTACCTTCAATTTCCATATACTAACTATGCAAAATACATATCAAACAGTACAATACGAAGCGTCATCGCGATAAAACGATGCTTAATAAGCACCGTCCACAGTATAAATTTTACGGGCAGAATTAATCCGTTGGCACGAACGTCCGTCAGTAATTGCGTCAACCATTCGCTTCTCATGATAATAAATTCATTTCGTCATCTGAACAGATTCTGGGAATTCAGTTTTCGTTTCATATTTTTCGTCTATCGTTGGTAGTGAAAATAATTGAAGAATTCTTGGGATACATCGACTTGACACCTTGACTTCCAAATGCTACGCCTATTCTGTAGACGCGCCTTCAAGAAGCCTTAGAGACTCTAAACTAAGTGATGTTTTATGGTAGGCGTCAGATAAACTAGCAATAACAATAAAGTACATTGTACATACCTTTCTAGGGAAAGGTATATCCCTTCGTAGATACCGAAACAATAAATTATAAACAGTTTTTCATTACTAGAGAACGTAAAGGATCACGGTAGAAGTTGATTCTGGACAGCTTTATGTCTTTGTTTCTGTTTTTGATATTAAGACTGTCTCAAAATGGAAAGAAGGGAATTGACCACGTGTCAGTTTACTTTTACTGTATTTCTATTTATGAAAGCACTTTCTCATCTAATGATTAGCGATGATGTTTTTGACAACGAAGCACGCTCGGACATATTCATTTTTAAATTAATTTCTCGGCTAGAACCTACCAGAAAATATAAACTCATGCAGGTAATTCCACACCTTAGCTGTACTCCCTCACAATTAAAGTACTCCCAAGCTAACTCCGATGCGCAGCTAGAAATTTACAATGCCAAGAGCCGAAGTAACTGTGCCCTCAGAATGCGAATACCTACAAAGACAAGGGCAATGTTCTTCTTGATAAGATTCCCCATCAGTCTTAGGCTGCCTTAACACAGTAACACCACCGGAAATTAAGATTTAAAATCATAGACCAATGTCTTTTCGATAAAGCTTTCTATAAGCCATATCCTAGTGCTATATAATCACGTGCAACATCTTGCAGAACCAAATGCACTGTCAAACAATCAGATATATTGACATTACAATACAAAACAGTAACTAGGATAACTCGTAACTTCCAACTCAATAGGTCATTAACTCACTTGTCACAGCAACTTCGAAAACTCACGCAGTATTTACAGTAACAGCACTAACAACACAATTCGTCACATCCGTGTAACAGTTTTCGCCACAACATGCACTTTTAACAATAGCGTGTTCTGAATCAGCCATTGAAACTCAACAAAGAAGGCATCGGGCACAAAATCATTTCATTATTTACGTAGTTACAACACAATTCGCGTTGACAGTCGACTGTGAAAGCGTAATAAGTGCGAAAATGTCAGTTATTTCTCTTCAGACGGTGCTGCCACATTGTCAGCGTTAACTCGGATATCATGGTGTCAATTTGGGTGACATCAGCGGAATGGGAAGTGAATTGGTGATATTAAAGTTTACGAGCTTTTTCAGTTTTGTTTCCATTCAGAATTCATATTAAAGGTCTTTTTACTAGTACTTATTATTAAGGTATTTTTACTAGTACTAATTTTATTTTGTTTGTCAAAAGCATTACTTTTATTTTAGATTTATTTTATCGCCTTTGTCTACGAGTCTTTGTGCTCGAATATTTATATTTTAGCTTTTTTTTTCGCTGCTGGGCAAAGGGCCCCCTTAGCCTTTTATCCCCATTAATATTTTTATCGCTGGTTGCTAAACTTGCTGGTTGACAAAATCAAAATCAAAAGATCGCTCTTAGCGATAAGGCCGCCCATTGTGTCACCCTATGTAATGTTTTCTTCATCTATTTTTTCTGTAAATTATATGGTGTACCTACATAATAAAGAGTATTCTATTCTATTTTATTCATCAGATCCTTATAGATTCCTTCATCATCATCATATCAGCCAATTGCTGTCCACTGTTAAACGCCAACCAGCCCCAAAGGTCCGGTCTTGAGCAGAGTGCATCGAACCTTCTTCAAATCCATCGTACCGATGGGCGTCCCGCACTATGTTTGTCTAGGAGTGGAGACCACGGGGTCTCCACTCTTATACATATCAGCTCCATCAACCGTCCGTCCGTCTACAGACGTAGCCGATATAGATTCCCTACACTCAATTAATACTCCGCGTAATGGAATGCAGCTTTGGAAGGCCTCCCAAAAAGGTAGAACGATAGCCTGGTGAAGGTTGCGGTTAGCCGATGGATGCGAGACGCAAAGGACAGGTCGTTGTGGCGACCCTTGGGGGAGGCCTATATGATGATGATGAGTTGACACCAAGTCAAATAATAGTACTAGTCTAGACTTACGACAGATTTAAAGGAGCTTTAAGCAGTATCCAAGTATAGTATCCCTTCGGCAGATTCATTGACTCACCATATTATCGCTTACTTTGTCAACCCAACAGATTAATATCGTCGCCACTTGCATCCTGTTAATAAATCAACTGAACCACTATATTTGTTCCCTTTAATCCTAGATTAGTTGAAACACACTGCACATTAGTTATGTCTTTGTAATTATAGTAATAAATGTGCTGGCAACTAGCGCCGTGGCATTTAATAACGTGATCTTATAACCGAGTACATGACTGCCTATCTATTTAGTAATTAAGTCTATATTTCCAGTCTGGGCTGGGTTATCCTGTGATGGCTGTTGATAGAAGCCAATATTTCTTGTTATGTGCTGCTCTGGGAACTCTCTGAATTGACTAATAACCAAGTAGAACTTGTCTGATTGCATAGCAATTCAATTTAATTGGTCCTTCATCATAACCATGATTCTATGGAACCACCTTTCAATGGTACCTAAACTCTCACTCATATAGCCGTTCATTCAATGTTTACCACTAAACTGCACAGGATGTTGGAAAACAGCAGATTCTAGAGTTATTTGTCCTCCATTGTAGTAGTACTTTCAATTTAGTCACCCTTAAGGGTATCTGTCCATTAAAGCGGAGCGAGGCAGCGAGGCGGAGAAACGTTTATTTTTTTACCAATGGAAAGGCATAAAAATTCCACACCCCGTGACTTACTTTGACTGACATGATTGGTTGAAATTTCTCGGTTTCTCCGCTCCACTGTAATGCACCCTCAGAGTGGCTTCATTTAATGATTGATTATTGCATTTTTGACAATATAGTATAAACTTAAAAAATATAAACCTAATACAAAGAAACCAGCACAAAAGTACTGCTTATCAGTTTTTTTTACAAAATATTTATACTAGCCTCATAGACGCAAGACTGATAAAATTAAAAATCGTTTCATTAATTGGAATACCACGATATTCTGATAAAATCACAAGCAAAATAATCAACTTACCATGTTAAACATTTTATTCTGTGCAGCTTATTGTAATTGTGTTAAACGGATTATCGATAACGCCACATTCAATTTGAATGCTCGCCTGGCATAAAATTCTGTCGTTGTCATTATTTTCGTTTGATCATGGTTTATTAACCCCTGTGCTTCGAACTATTAAATCAGCTTTGAATTTTTTCCATCAGATTCGATGTCTATTAATGTGCCATGTTTATTGATACTATTACATCTATTTATGATTTTCCGATTCTAAACGTCTTGATTTCTGCAACACAGTCCTCAGGGAAATCAGAGTTACGTTGTATGTACGCAGTGTTTGTATCAATGTCTCCGTCTTCATCAACAATAGCATTCAATCCCGAAGCTGTTTTACAACGACCTATTAAATATGCCAGCTCTGTCGGAAAAAGCATTTTATCATTTACTTGCTAAAGCCCGCAGCTTTGTCTGCCAAATTATACTAAAACATTCATCAAGAACTACTCTATCCATTGGTATAACAGCATAAAAATCGTTGCAGTAGTTTTTTTTGCAAACAGATAGACAGACAAACGTGGTGGAGGCCTTTGTTTTATAATATGTAGTTTATTACAATAGTATACGAATACATACACACATAAACTCACGCCTATTCCCAAATGAGGAAGGCAAAACTACAGAATACCACCTGCTACCTATATTTCCTTCCTCTTCATCCTTTATTTCATTTACGTATTATAATTTCTTATTGTGCCGGAAACTCACAAGAAACACTATTGAGCAAATAGTTCCCCAACATCCAACTTCTTTTGAAGCTAAAAGTGAGAAGATCCCCTTATAAACGCATCGCAAATAAATTAATAGCTTACAAAGTCGGGTGTTGTGTAAAATCGGGCAACGACTATGTGCCGACGATGCGGTCACAGTGGGTGCCATAAAGCTACGCTTCCTTAGCACGAGCCACAGACTAGCCAAATTAAGATGGCCTGCAATTAGTGGCAATTTAAACCTTGACGTTGCATATATAAAGAAGATATTCCTTTGGAGGAAGGTCGAAATTTTCTGGTAGGAATACCATGTAGTGTTTGGTAACAGCATGCGAAATAAACTACGATAACACTAAGGTATGTGGTCTTTGGTGTTAAATTTCCTCTTGCTTGTTCACAGAGTGAGGCTGCAGTGGACATGGATTGTGTCAGCACAATAGATTAGTTTCCGATATCTTGCCTCGTAGATTCACATCAGGTTCAATTTTCTTCAGTTTAACTTAATTGTTTTATGAATCGTCGCCAATTGTACATATATCTTTTTGGTTTATTTAATCAATTTATGGATGTTTCTATTGTGTAAAATATTTGTCTGGGAATTTAAGAAATGTAGACGCAGTAATGTTCCAGTTTACAGCTTTTATTGAATAAACTTATTGACGTTGTTGAAAATAACTTTTACAAACATGAACATTATACAACTTTCATAATATAAGTTACGATGCATAATTTACCAAAGAAGATATTCCAAAAAACAGGGCTAGACAAAAAAGAAGACATAATATTAAGGTTAAATCTAGTCTAAAATAATTATTTTCCGTTAGTGCCGACTGACTGACTGATTAACAGACAACGCACTGCTGAAGCTTCTGGGAACGGTTGCTCCATACTGTTCGGGCAAAATGTTGTGAAGAAGAATCTTTACAACAGCATGCAACCTCGCTTGCAATGGACTTTTAACGGAATAAAAACTGTTTCGTACGTGTTCTATGTTGTGCTTTCATTACAAGATCCGATCGTCTTTACCTCGGTAGGTTGAGGCTGGTTTTCCAATTTTCAGAAAAAATATATACCCATCCCAATGAAATAACATCACCTGCTCATTGTATAGAATTGAAAGGCGAATTTATTTCTTGGCAGACGCTGTTTACAGTATTGTCCTTTTTCAATGGAGGATGAAGAACCTTGCACGTTGTTTCTCATCATCTGCCTAGCTTTTTGCCATATATATTGGGGTCGGCTTCGAGTTAAGTCGGATTTAGTTCAATACCGGGTTTTGCTGCCTACCAGATCTCCACAATCCATTAACTGGGTTACGCGGTACTTCGTAACAAGACTGAAGTCAGATTTTAGGGCTTCTGACAATTCGTAACGTTGTTCCCTACACTCTAATTATCGAGAACTATATTTTTAAGTTCCCAAGTCTTATAAGCATATTTTTCTGAACAGATTGAAGGATTTTTCGCGAAACGGTTTGTATGTGGTTAAAAATAAAACATCAACATCGTCACAAAATATAATATTTTGAAGCAAAGTGATTGGTTAGTACTTTATTGAAGCAGAGAGGTGAATACAATTCCATTTACACCCGAACACAAACGTGAAACAAGGGTAAACAAGAACAAAGAAAGACAAGTACATTACATTCCATCATCATCGGGTTAAAAGAAAGAAATATCTCATAAAGCTGAATCATCCAGCAGCTGTTGTTTGATAAAACGACGTGTTACATAAAAGTGACGCGAAATTGCGTTGTTTCGCACAAGGAACTTATGTACCTACTACGAGTTCCGCACTCGTACATATATGTTATCGCGAGTGATGTGGCTTGGGGCAAGATGTAAGCAAGAACGACCGTAAGCTAACAACAGACCATTGGCAGAAGATTTGTCTGTTTAGTAAGTTTGTAAGAGCTAACCTAGGAAGGTTAGGTCTTACACATACACGGGACTTAAACATTACGGGATAAATATAAATGCGCTACAGGCACACTTCTGCTTTACCCTTTGGAAAATACAGGCGTAATGTTAGTTGTGTAATGATTCAAGGTAAATATTGTGAATGGATGTAAAGCTTCTTGGGAGATAGTCGTGAATTAAATGAAGAAATTAGGAAAACATCTGAAGAAAAACAGATAAGTTTTATAAAGGAGATGTTCCAAAATGTATGGAGCGTGGGCCAACTCCTTGAACACTATACTAAAAATTTGGGAAATACATTTAAAACAGTTCGCAACTGTCCAATTTCTTTAGAATAGCTTTGTTTGCTGGTACAACAAATTACAGTTTAAATTGCAACACACAAAAAAAAAACCCGTAATGGAGGTAAGCTGTCATTTTGATTGATTTAATTAAAATGACGTTTGACATTTATTTCTGTCATGATTATTTACTGAAAACGAGACGAAAGTGACTGAAGTGACATTGTTGTGAAAAATTCAAATGAGTGATCTTAATTTTTCCTGAATTCTACGGATTTTTCTCTATTTTTTGAGGTAGTGTACACAGACCTGGCCCATTATGAAATATCTTCTTTGCTGGCCTTTCACCTTTAACTTGGCCCTCGATACCATCTTACGCGCTGTTTCCATTACACTGCGACATGCTATTTCAGATGCGTCTTTATAATAAAAACAAAATGTCGTTGATGTGACAATTTGCTGGTGCTTCCTTCTTAACTTTCACGTTATACCTCACAACTCGTCTAGAGTTTACCAAACAGTGGAACTTTTATTTGACTTGGCTGCTGAAGTTGTTACGACAGTGTTCAAATTGAAAGGAATTGAATTCGTGACGTGTAGATAAGTCGTCGGGGTAGTAGGTATTGACTGAATTTATTCAGGCATAACTAGAAATTTTACCTCAGAGAAATAAAATGGATTTGAAATGAAATCTTTATTCTTCAAAAAGATTGAGTACAGGTTTACTTAGATACTACACCATGAGTGACGGATACAAATATTACAGTGGATAGCGGAGCAAACCCCAGTCCCGTGCTAGGAATTAACCTGTGTTACGGTTACTAGAGGTAGCTTCGACACCTCACCAAAAACATTACTTCAGACATCTGAGTAGTATAAAAATTATTGACTATTTGGATTCTTAAATTAGGCATGCCTGTATATAGGGAATCCATATAAAATTAGGTGGGTAGTAAACAAAATATGAAGGTGCCACATTCACGACGTGCAAGGATATGTTTTTGTATGTACTGTGTGTGTGTGTGAGAAAGTGAGTGCTGGGGGTGTATTTCTGAGTGTACAACTGTTACGTTTTGATTGATGAGGTTTGATTTAATTAGGCTATTATTTAAGTGAAATAAGGCGCGTTTTTGTTTTATTAATTATACTTTTTCATAATTATTAGGAATCCATCAGTGATTGGTAACTTAAAATTTTATTAGTGTTTATTAAGGAGGTTCTCAGTATCTGTGTAATTTAGTAATTTCTAGTATATAATCTAGCAGACTTTGTCATCGACTCAGTCGTTTGTCAGGTATGAAATACCCTGACTAAGCAAATACTTCTAGGCAAACGTGTTTCGTCTTCATACACCACATCATCGCTTACCATCAGGTGAGATAATATATTGATCAAACGTGTGTGTGCATAACAGTGAAAATATTCAAGAATGAGTCAAATCAGATAATTCAACCATCTATGAAAAATTTAAGGTAGATCCTTGGCACAGGCCGATTTATAAAACCAGACAAAAGAAGAATTAATTGTTAAAAGCTGAATTGAATTCGTCCCAATCTACATTACAGTATTAAAATCAAACCAAGAACATTTAGTTAATCCATAACGAAACCCGAAATTATAAAGGATCTTTGGAACAAAAATCTAATTCATTGTAATTGAAACATGAAAAAGATTAAATCCGGAATCATTGGTTTTGATTTAACATACGAACATTTTATTGAATTATTTGAAAGGAAAGGTCGGTGGAAAAATGAAAAGAGACATGCTTCAGTGGTTCGGATATTATGTAGATGGAATGTTAAAGGAAATTTTGACAGAAATGGTGTTTTTAGATCAAGAGTAGAAACAGAGAAAGGAAACTCAACAAAGCTGTATACTCAATAGCGGTTATTGTTGATCGAGGCAGTATGGTAAAAATTGATCCGAAAACCAGCGCTGTCGCTCTGTCTCGCACACGAGTCCCAGCATTATGCTGAGAGATGGCCGTTTTGCGCAGATTTGACGCGTATATATATAGTATATTTTGGTATGCGTCATATTGGCCGCAAATAAACTCTTTTTCTTTCTTTCATTCTTTCAATTGATGGAGAAAGATCAAAGTTTACTTGTTTATGATTTCAAATAATGTTGATGGAATCTTTTGTTAGTTATAATTTTAGAGAGAACTTATAAAATGAAGATGCGAAGGGTCTGTTCAACTTCATGGCTCACGTCTTGTGAAAGTATTATAATGGATACGATGGGACTGACATACGCTATTCGTAAAAGCCCCTTTATACAAATAAAGAAAAAAAAACTTATAAAATAATAGTCATCAGCAGAGGGCCAATTCTACTAATTTTTAAACTCTGATCAAAATTTATTTGGGAGTAACGTTACGCAGATGACGTTCATTGTTCACTTTTAATTGCTCATTAACATGAGCAGAAGAACTTTTTTTTAAAATAAGTACTTACTCCTTTCCGTTGTACTCTGTTCATCAAAATAAAACTTGGCTTCCTTGGCTTGGTAAAGATAATATCGCATAGGTACCTACCATTTTTATTTCCGTCACTTCCCAGGACCCACGAAATGGTATGAATCATTCAATACGATTAAATATTTACCCATCTTGTATATACGTCAGACATAAAATTGTGTAAATGACGAAGGCAATAAGAGTATCTTTTATTATCTTATTTATACGCACTTACGTTGAAATGTAGTAGGGTCACGCAAGTTTAAGGTCGCGCAATTTATTTCACGGTCTTATAGTGAATTCTTTGCTATTTTAAATACATATTTTCACAAAGAATGGTCAACTGTATTGCCAACAAATGGACTCGTTGGTTTTGTCTTCCTCTACGAAATCGAAATTATTAAGCTTTTTGTGTCTAGCTCTGTTTTTGGGTTCTAAGTGTATTATGACGTAAGTTGTTGTTATCAATACAATATCAAACTTATCTGTATAGTTCCACTACAGGCCTTCCTGATGCCTCTCCCTGTAAACACAATTCTTTTACCCATTTATATTTGTCATTAAGACTAAAGTGCTGCAGCGTTTTATGAAGGTTTGAATGAAAACGATAATATTTGTAAAAGCCTTCTTTTATCATAGACCCCAAACGTATTTTTTGGAGTTTAAGTAAACACGTCTACAAAAACAATGGCTTTTCTTATCACAGAAACCTTAACAGCTCATAATCACTGTCTTAACCCAGATGTTACTGAAACTATTTTTAGCCTCCGATAACCGTGATTTTTGGATATGTTTCTTTATATGACACATTATAACTAAGAAAAATAATGAAAAAAATTCAACTTTTCTGGAAAAGCCAGGAAAAGGTGGCCTTTTAAAAGGCCCGTCGTAATATGGGGGTCGTATACATGTATGGCGGTCTAGTAATGAAACAAAATATTGTAGAATCAATATTTAATCAATTTATATACTTAGTAAAAAAACACAAAATTACGGCTGTATTAAACAATAGAAATACACACACACATGCAAATGCCCTCGTTACTGAGTTTGACTGTGATGTACCATAAAACAGTTTTGGGGTGTAATTGAATTTTACACTTTTGACAAATAAAAAAGCTTTTTGATTTGCAAGCTTTGCATCTTAGTTGAGGCGCACTATATTGAACTAAGTGATCAACCCCATCATATCGAGATGATTCTCGATGAGACCTAGGTGTAGGTGTGTGACGATTTCTCCATTTATAAGTTTGGTTTCGCGGTACGATCGGCTGAACAAATCCAGATATAGTTGACGCGCCTGGAGTAGAAGAAACAAACGTAGAAGGCACAGGAACTTCGCTATCTTCACCGATCGTGTCAATTGTGCATCTTCTCTTACGCAAGCACGACAAAGGTTGCACGTCATCTTCACTCTGAGAGAACGTTACCTCAGCAGGAGCTCTTAGCTGAGAGCCTGCAAGAAAATAATATAAATATTGTTATAATACAAAGCACAACCAAACACCACAAGCAAAGTAAATGAAATAAATTCATAATTACTTTACCTACCTGAAAGATTTTGTAATGTTACGAACTCTTCATCTCCTGAGTCTTCGTCAGTAACATCCGCGTTGGCATTCTCAGGTGGGAAAATGGTTATTTGGTTCGGCAACAAAGTGTCTTCGTCATCTCGCCCTAACTCATCAACAATTTCGATGAGATTGAGCGCTTTTACTAATCTCGTGCTAAAACAGAAATTATCATATAATAAACCCCTATATTACGACGGGACTTTTAAAAGGCCATTAATTTCAAACGTAAAAAAAGAACATTTATTTTGCGTTTCGAACCAAACAAATGAAGTTATATTTTGATGAAATATTCTAACATATAAATATCAAAGCGAAATCTATCAGATTCAGCATTTAGATAACATAACCGCTTACCTTTGTGAAGCCATTGTAAAAAAAAACTCCAAGATCTTCAAAAACACTCAATATACATGAAAATGTGTGTCCAATTGGGAACGTAACTGCATCAAATAAAAGGTGAACAGATATTAAGTAAGTTAATACTATGAATATGTATGTCAAGTAATGGAAAAATAATGAAAAATGCAGGTAGATTTCGTTATTTTTTTGGGCCTTTTAGAAGTCCCGTCGCAGTATCTGGGTTAAACAAAGCCATCATAAGACTACAAAACAAAAGGGCACGCCACGATAGCGGCGGTAAGTCCCCTCTTTGAGGAGTGGCTTGAGAGGCGCCACGGCGTCCTCACCTACCGCCTGACGCAGGTCCTCACCGGACATGGTTGTTTCGGGAGGTTCCTGCACCGAATCAGGCGGGAGGAAACGCCCGGGTGTCACCACTGCGAGGATCGACCAGAGGACACGGTAGAGCACACTGTGCAGGTGTGCCCCGCTTGGGCGGCGCACCGCCGTGTCCTCGAAACGGCGATCGGCGGCGACCTCTCGCGTCCGGCCCTGGTCCAAGCCATGGTCCGGAGCGAGACGGAATGGGACGCCGTTGCCTCCTTCTGCGAAGCAGTCATGCTAGCGAAGGAGGTGGCGGAGCGGGAGAGGAGACCCTCTCGTCCCGGCCGCCGTGGTGGACGCCGCGGGCGTCGGGGGCCACCTGGTGACCTCCGGCCACCGTAGGCGCGGGCCTGTGGACGGCGAGCTATGGGTGGCTCGCCGTCCGTCCGTCTAGTGACGACAGGCCGTGTCGACGGCGCGTTAGTGTTCCACGCGCGCCTCAAAGAGAGTCAGCAACACAGAGGGGCCCGAAAGGGCCGACGCCTGCCGGAGTCGCGGGATTATTCGCAAGAGACACCGTGGCTCCGGAACACAAAGGGCAATGAAGGAACATGGATGGGTTTTAGTCAGTAGAAGTCTGACACTCCCTCCCGCTACACCCAGAGCGGGAGGAGTCATTGGATGATTTCCCATCCCTAAAAAAAAAAAAAAAAAAAAAAAAGACTACAAAACAAAATATTTCAAGTATCCACAACTGTTTACCGAACACTCGTTTTCAGTATAAGCTGACCTCTCTTTGTACGGACAGCCTATATGATGTCAGGTCTGCTAAGACTAGAAATCCATAGCTGGAAATGCAGTCGTATGTACAACAGAACTTGAAAGTGTTAGATAATACTATTTATTCAAAGAAACATTTGCTTTAAGTGCAGTCAAAGAAACTTATCTCAAGATAAACGTATCTGTAAATAAAACATGGCATTAGGCGTGATAGTCAACACTTCACGACTTGAGTGCTTCTTGATTGAGCTTCCATGTAGGATAAAGAACGTAAATAGTTCCTGGCTTATAAATAGATGGTTATCCGAAGAACAGAAACTGTTTGAGAATTAGTTTTTGTTGTTAAGCGTCTTTTAAATGTAGATGCTAAGAACATCAATGCATTCGTTACATTTATGTAGATTATAATCGACAAAACTATGTTTGACCAAGTAAATCTACACTAATATTATATTTGAATGGAATAGGCTCCGAAACTACTGGGTTTGACCAAGTAAATCTACACTAATATTATTTTTGAATGGAATAGGCTCCGAAACTACTGGACTGATTTAAAAAATTCTTTCACCAATGTGTAGAATGGACTGTCCGTATGAACATAGGCTATATATATTTTATCCCGTTAAAATAAAGGGTATACCCGTCCGAAGTCGGGACATGCAGATAGTCTATACTAATATTATAAAGAGGTAAAATTTGTTTGTAAGTTTGTATGTTTGTAAGTTTGTAAGTTTGTATGTAGGGAGTAATCTCAGAAACTACGGGTCCGATTTGAAAAATTCTTTCAGTGTTAGATAGCCCATTTATCGAGGAAGGTTATAGGCTATATATCATCACGCTAAGACAAAAAGGAGCGGAGCATTCATGGAAAATGTGACGCAAACGAAGTTGCGTGGGTCAGCTACCTAGTGTATAATATTTTTATATTGTCAACCAATTGACATTATACGGTTACAGACATAGCCCGAAAGATAGCCAAACTGAAGTGGCAGTGTGCAAGGCACATTGCTCGCAGAACAGATGATTGATGGGGCTGAAACGCCCTAAAGTAGCGACCACGTACCGGAACACGCAACGTTGGAAGGCCTCCCACAAGCTGGACCGATGACCTGGTGAGGGTCACGGGTAGCCGATGGATGCGAGACGCACAGGACCGGTTGTTAAGGTGACACTCTGGGGCGGTCTATGTCCAGAAGTGGACGTCTTTTAGTTGGCATGATGATGAGCAGTGATCGGAGTAGGTAGATTGAACTGGGGTCATTGATCCGAAACGTATATATTAATATGGACTTCCTCCGGAATTGGTGTATTATTAAAAAAAAACCGGAAGTTATGTAGGAATTGTATTCTGCCAGAGTGGAAGGAGTCATTTGATGATTTGCCATCCTCAAAAAAAGGTAGGAATTGTAATAAATTTAAAATTACCATGACCACTATGAAAATATTTAAATTTAAGTGCAACAATTTATATCTATCTATAAAAGATCTAGCCATAAAAGGCTAAAAATAAATATTAAAGCTTCGATCGGAATTCGATTGCTTTTATTATTCAACAGATAAATAATGAATTAATTTAGTTTTGATACCTTCCTTTAAATTTTGAATGGAGTAGTAATAATATCACTACCAATATTAACAATATTTAATTGAATCCGGTAATACCGGAATTACTTTCCGGAAAAATGGCTTATCCATGTTATTCTTTCTGTGTGCATTTATGATACAAGTACCAAAAATCAATCTACCTACTCCGATCACTGATGATGAGCCAATAGGCTAGATTCCATCATCCACAAATTGCAAAACTATTTAGTCCGTCAGTTAGAGTATTGAAAAATAATAGACACGTTTTTTTTTGTTTTTGTAAATCAATGAATAAACGCATGAAAACTCGAGAGTGGGGGCTCGTGACGTCACGACTCAGTACCTACAAATTATGCGAAGGTGTGACATATTGAGAATTTTAAAAGCGTCGTAATTTCGTCAATTTTGGTTCCCGTAGCAAAAGAAAAAACACGGGTCAAATATTTTTTGATAATCTAACTGACGGACTAATTAGATTTTTTCTGGACACAAGCCTATTGACGTCTTTGGGTAGCGCTGAACAAATGAAAAAAGATATAACTAACTTCCACATAACTGTTATACGATTTAAAGAGAAAAGTTAAGATCATGACCATTATCTTAATATATATAAATCACGTGCCACGTTGTTTGTCCGCGATGGACTCCGAAACTACTTAACCGATTTTAATCAAATTTGCACACAGTGTGCGGTTTGATCTAACTTGAAAGATAGGGTAGCTTACATCTCAATTTATATTTGCAATATTATTTAAGAAGTTGCGCGGGTCAGCTAGTTGTTAAGAAAATACACCAACAGAACTGCTTGAAGAAAAGAATACAAGGTGAAAACATGACAAGAATGTGAACATCTTGGAAAGAAACTCGCACATCTAAATGATTTTATTACAGTAATTGCAAAATTCTAAGTGAGAGACTGTAAAATCAAGGTATCTTTCTCAGTATTCATTCCGTTTCTTGCAAAAGTTGATCAAATTCCTGGTAGAGACGGAGATACGCTTGCACAAGTTTTTATGTTTTAAAAAACTATAATTAATTGACAAAAGCACACACAATTTTTGTTTTTGTTAGTTTGTCTGTTTGTTTACAGAAAACCAAATTCAAACAAGAAAATAACTATAATATGTTAAACATAAAAAATATATAACAGATACTCGATGAATGGAGTGAAACTTAAAAAAGAATAATGTGGTAATTAAACAGTTAAACGCATTGTTTAAAAAATAAATAAACTTATCACAGGATTTATCTGATTTTTCCACGCAGTTAAAAAAAAAGGAGGCGCTTGCAACAGTGCCGAAATATCGGAAACTCGCAAATAAAAAGGTATATATATATAAGGTAGCAATCCCGATATGAACTATTCTAAAAAGGAGAATTTAAAAAAAAATGTGTAAATCTTTTATCTTGCCTACTTTCTAGTTATAACCTCACAGAACACTACTTTAAACACACTAAATTCATTCAAAAAGCTCTTGCTTGGCAAATTCTATGTTACACTCTTTTTTACTATTGATAGGCATACTTTCAATGCTTACTAAATTAAGACTGCTAAAAAATTCTACGCGTTTTCAATTTGTAGCGTTTTTAACTCAGTCAGTACTAAAATTGTAACATAGAATCTTATAATAGTGAGAAAATCGAATGTTCACGAAACAAAGCACCGAAATGCGTGCTGATTATGATGTACAAACTGTCCATCCGTATGTCAGCCGCGTAATTCTCGGTTTACGCAGCTTTCATTATGCGCTGTTGCCAGCAAGCATTTTATTAACGCGTTTTGTTCAACTATTTTTATGTCAACGGTCATTGCTCGCGAGGATATATTTTCCTAGATTATGTTTGTGATTATGATTGTTCTTTTTTTAATTTTGAACTAGTGATGTTCACGGTTTACGAGCCAAGATGTAATAAACACGACATAATTTATGAAAAAATGGCAAATGATATAAGAGATGAATCACGAACCAAATCTATTATAATAGCAATATGACGTTCTTCTGTACGTTCTACGAGACGCTATTTTTTAATCTAAACTAATATTATAAAGCTTAAGAGTTTGTTCCTTGAACGCGTCTGGTTGGTTGAACGCGCTAATCTTAAGAGCGTGTATTCCGTCCACTAGCGCCGCCAATCGTTTTTTATTATTTGTGGTAAATTTAAGACACGGAGGAAAAAAAACCGCTCTGTAGTGCACTGAAGAAATGTATTTATTATGTTTTGAGAGTTATGTTTTGTACTTTAGAACATAAATAGTTGCCAAAGTCGATATTTTTGCTAAAAGTGGCCACTTTTAGCAATAATTGCCGTTTTGGCTATTTAGCCATGAGTTATGTATTAAAAATAGCTGTCAAAAAATAATAGATACATTTCTTTAGTGCACTACAGAGCGGTTTTTTATCTACGTGTCTTAAATTTACCACAATTAATAAAAAACGATTGGCGGCGCTAGTGGACGGAATACACACTCTTAAGAACTACTAGTTGGAATTGTAAATATCTTTTAGTTTTGTATAACCCATATAAGGAGGAAGGCTATAAGTTGTACAACATCACGCTACGACCAAAAGGAGCGGAAAATTAAGGCCGTACCCTGACCAAATAACCATGAGCATTTTTTCCCTCAATAGCAGCGCATGAGATACAGTAGCGAATACGCTCAGAATGTTGAATAAAATCGTTATAAAATCTAATTTTGGTCGATTGAAAAAAATATTTCTACTAAAATGCTCAAAATTAAATTGCCTATCCATTAGTGTAAGTACAAAATTAAAATAATCGTTAGTTTTCGAGAAGATGCATGTTTTCAGTATTTTTTTCTCATTTCTGTACTTTCGTTGTGAGGAGATTAATTAAACATTATACTTAGTAATAAAAAATAAAAATCTACCATTTTGAAGCCAAGATTATGTAGAAAATGTTATTTTTATAAGTAATTGATACTTCTTTTAGATAACGAGTAGATAGCTCCAAAAAACTGCACAAAAAACGGCTAGCGCTGCGTTTTGCTCGGGGACGCGCCTTAATAAAATAAATGTGACGCAGACAAAGTTGCACGGTAGCTGACCAGCGCTACTTCGTCTGCGTCACATGTTTGTGCGTTTATACTCGTATTTTCTTGAAATAAATTTCTAAGAAACTGTTATCGTTTTTGAAGAGCCATATTCTATTACCTCAACCCTAATAATCATATATAAAAAATGAGTCCTCCATTTCACATAGTGAGTATACAGTACAACCTACTTTTTGGTGCTTTAGCAAGATAAAACACCGAATGCACTCTTATTTTAAGCCATACGAAATTCGGCCCACAAACATAGTAAAAGGTACAGAGCATGGCAATGCGCCAGATTGACGGATCAATAAAATGTAATTGCATCTAAAGATACCATGTATAGCGATTAATCGCTTCCGCACATCGATATTCGTTTAAAGTCGTAAAAATCGTTTACATTGATGGATATATATTATTTTTGGTTGAATGGTAGAGTTTGTACTTTATTAATTGGATTATTTGGTCCCATCATTAAACATCTGATTTAAAATAATAATTGAAGTAGTTTTCATTTTGAAAAAGCATTATTTTAAAAGCATTACACATAAGCCTGTTAGCTAGAACGTGAAGTCTTCAAGTCAAAAGTGAATTGGTTACTTACTGTTAATAGCTAGCACCCCGAGTCTTAAAGTTAAAGTATTGATGTGGTCATCAGGTGAGATAGTGGTCAAACGCGAACCAATCTACCATGAAAAGTATACAGTAGCTATTCAGGAATATTCATCATTACCCACAATACCATTGTAATAGAACAGAAAACTCATACTTTCTAGTTTTCTATAGCTAATCATTGAAAAACAAAAGGCTGGATTTACCTCACCTAACTACCAATCTGGGGATCGCAGGATTTATTTACGAACGGAATTTCATAGAATTTATAACAAACCAAAGAGGACAGCGTACCTAATTGCTAGAAATACTCATTAACTAACCATCTCGCCGTCGAGTTAGTGACTCTGACTCGAGATATCTATATCTGAGATCTTTGAAACTCGATCGCTATCGTATATTTACTAGGAAAGTGTTTCTTAATTTCTTTATGAGATCGTTATTACACTTTTATAAACAACTTTGAATTAATCTTGCCTTCCGTTTGCTGGGTTTCTATCGCTAACTTGTTTTAAATTATTTGCTGATGCTATTTTGGTAAATTTGTTTTCAGAATCGTTATTGTTGGCATCTGCTGTACTTTATTTATTTATTTAGTCTTTATGTACATTTGTACAATATAGTGGTACATGGGTGGACTTAAAGTTACATGGCATTTTCTACCTGTCAGATTCATTCAGAACTTTGTTTGTTTTGTTATTATACCTTATTCATAATGTGCATAACGCTTTTCAGTTAAGTGTCGGAAAAAAAACGATAATTTTGTATACCTAATTTTTTCTCAACGGTATAAACTTTTCCGGCCAATTCCAACAGCCAATCCAACAAGAATTTCAAAATCACCAACCCCATCATCAAAACAAACAAGATAACCCCCGTTCTAGCATTTAACAAAACACTTCAAACAATAAACAACAGAGAATCCTAATGACTTCCACTGGAACAGGCGTTGATATAGGAAAGCTAATCAAAATTTCATCCGCAAAAGACGCATCAATCGGTGTACAGAGCGGCCAAAACTGTCCGTGACACGTTTCACTATGACCACGGCAATCAAAGTTGTAATTAGCAACTAGTGAAACAGCAAATTAAACGTCCTTTCATGTGACAAATTTACGTGAACCGATCGGAGGCTTTATTTTCCGGATGTATGTGATGAGCTATATATTTTTGTCTGATCTTTTTATTGTTTGCAGGAAAGGCGTTTATTAAATTTGTATGGATTGTTATAGATCGTTTATTTGGAACAAGGAGAGAAAAATAATACACAAACGAACAGTTACATAAATACTACTAGAAAATACAAATAATTAAAAGAAAACACATGAAAAAGAAAAAGAAAAAAAAACGAGGAGCTTGTGGCTAACAACAGCCGCACGGGTCGATCTTTAAGTTTTTTTTTTCTCGCTTGCAGGAAAGGCGTTTATAAAATATGTATGCAGAAACTGCAAATTAAACGTCCGTTACGTGCTGTATTTCCAGAAAAAATGCTTTAGCTGCGTTTATTTAATTTATTATTGCAAACATCATCAATGCAAAGGTTAGAAAAACTATCTTAAAAGCTAATCGTAATCCAAACAAAACTGTTATATCGTGATTACTTAATTTTATTTATTTACTTGGAGGCTTTTACCCTCGACTTCGTACGAGCATAATTATTCCGTTCTTTCCCAAACCTATAGAAATTTTGGAATATCCTCTTTTAGTGTTCCCCTAAGGAGGGTAGAAAAATAAAACAATAAGTAGAAAAAACAATAAATTCGAAATATAAAAAAACAATACATAAATAATAGAAAAATAAATATCACTCTATAAATACTAAATAAAATTCATATTAATCAACAAATCAAACATTTTGTGCTTTAGGAATCCTAATCAACAAATCAAACATTTTGTACCTACTTCAGAAATCGTAGCATAACTAATTAAAATACAATGCTAACATGAGAGTAACTTTTCACTCTAATGATTGTATTTCATTTAAAATACTGACGATTATTATATTGGCTTATTACACATAATTGAAAAAAATATCATTTAAAATACCAGCTTCGCGATTAAATTCAACTTTGCTGGTAGGTACGTTCGCGATAGTAAAAATGAAATTGCCTTTTGATCCACGTAAAATTGAACAGTTTTTCAAACAGGAGGGCTTTATTGACACTGTCCATGAAAGACTCGAACATTTGGGCTAACAGGTTCTTTGATAATGTGTCACTCCTCATTTTGTGAAAGTAGAATGAAAATAAAAATGGTTTTTTTACGCTTGGATAGGGTGTTCTGATTCGGACCGCTTGGGGCTATATTTAGCCTTTACATAAATTAGATACAGGAGTTTGTTTTAAATAATAAATAAAATGTTTATTCATCTAAAAGTAATATAGAGAGAATATTAGACGTAAGGTCTGGTAGGTCATATACTGTATAGAATTTCTTAAATAAAATATATAAATGTAAAATCTAAAGTAAAATCTATTAATAAATGATTGGAAACTGAGGAAAAGTAATACAAAAGTTTTATAAATAAGAGTTCTCAAATAATATACCTAAGTCTTGTTCATTTGTTACCTGGTAGAAGTCAATGTAATACTCGAGTTTTTAATAGGATTTGGTATTTGATTTAATTTCACGTAACTCTCAAAACGTGGCTGTCAGCCGCCTTATTTTTTTTGTCTTTAGTCAAACCTATTTCTTATTCTGCAACACGCGCCAAAGGCAGATAGTAGTGTTGTTAACTATCAGAGGGCTGATTTTACTATTTTTTTAACAACGTTCGCATTCGTAGGTCAGTCGCTTCGACATTTTTCTATTGTGATACGATTGTAGATTGAGATAAGCTGAAAATTGTCGTGCACATGTCTGACTGAGATAAAATTGCCAACGTTGTTTATGAATTAGTAAAACTGAACTCAGCATTCTGCATTTTGCTTTATTCAGCACACAATCTCACTCAAGACCGCCCATTGTATGTATTTTAGTTTTAAGTTTCCTTTAGTATTTAGTTTTTGGTGTGCAAAAAAGTATATAATAAATAAATAACCTAACCATTTATCTGCTCAATCTTTTTCTCTTAACGCATTTTTCTTTAACATCTATTAACGCATCTTTATCAACATCTTGATCGTCATCTCTTTAACAAATCAGTACTAATTATGACAGTTATTAATGACGTCACGGCTTCTGTTTGAAGTCACCAGACCCGAGGGAGACAGAACAGCTGTAGTGCATTAATAAAGGCCCAAAACTAGAGCAGTTCAAAACAATTTCAACCTATTTATCTGATTCCCACGACATGGTTGATTGGACAACTTACGATGCTTTGGACAAAGGAAATACAAGTACTAGTAAGGATATTGGATTGCTAGTAAAAAATGGAGTTGCACGTTCTCAGTTCTTAATTAACGTAAAAACTAATTCATTGGATGCAGTCCATCGCATACGTGGAGACAAAAAAATTAATAAGTATGCAACAATTAATATAAATTACGAAGATATATGGACCTTGATGGTGCTCTTATTTAATTTAACTAAAAATAGTTCGTACTATTTTATATGTGCTCGCAGTAGTCTTTTTGTTTGAAAATTTTTACGTGAGTATGATTTCATGGCAAAGATGTTATTTATCTATACTAATATTATAAAGAGGTAACATTTTTTTGTTAGTTTGTATGTATGGGGTAATCTCAGGAACCACTGGTCCGATTTGAAAAATTCTTTCAGTACTAAATAGCCCATTTATCGAGGAAGGCTATAGGCTACATAACATCACGCTAAGACTAAAAGGAGCCGAGCATTAATGGAAAATGTGACGCAGACGAAGTTGCGTGGGTCAGCTAGTCTTATATAAACTCGGCCCATCACAGACCACTGCTTGCGCTACTTCTTAAAAACTGCGCGACAATAACAAGTCAACTAACTTCCAGATTCACTCTGACTCGGCTACCTTTTATAGGTCATCGGTCCACGTAGTTAAGGCCCATGCTACGCTTCTCTTCTTGATAAGCGGTCTTCACTTTAGAGCTTGTTTACTTCATCAATGAACCTTTTCCTTAAGAGGGCTATCACAATTTTTCTTGAATTTTAGCGTTTTTTTTTCGAGTTTTGATGTGATTTTGCTTTAGATATAGCCTTAAAAAAAAAAAACAAAAATATGCCTAAGACAGTTTGATCATTTATCTTGGGAGTGTTTAAAATAAAAACTTCAATTTGTTCACGTACATCAGTAAAATCCTTGACTCCGCAAAGAATGTTTCACAAATTGTTGCTTTAGGGAATCTTTTGATGCCTTGGTACACCGAAGATATTATAATTTAATCATTCATAAAAATGTCCACGGTACAACTGTATCTTCTACTTTGGAATGTTCAAATCAATTTATTACGATTCATACAATAATACACCAAAAATAATTCTGTAAAACTGAGAGTTATTGACAATTTTCCGTGCGAAACTATAATTTTTATCTATGAAATTATAATACAAATCCAAATAAAAATATTTAATAATTAAGATGGCGTTGCTACGAGTATATTGCTTAAAAAAAAAGGTCTAATTAAAAGTAAAGCAAATATTTTTAAATAATTGTTGTATGCAATGCAAAAATCAATAGGTACCTATAAATCTTGTGACGCGCGGTATTCAACTTTAGTCAACCTGAGCAATTCGATTTTGTAAAAGCGCCCTTAAATCTTCTTAAGATCTTTAAAACTGATAATATGATAGTCTGGTTACTTATAGAAATTATACAGAAATCTTCGTAATTATTGACACCAACAATTACACATACAAGAGCGATACAAACCGAATTGCCTGAAGATAGTTCACATGCTTCCCGAGTAGTTTCTCAGCATTAACGCTACCAAACTAGCAACTACAAGTACTAACTACATCGTTCCAACATCATGACGTCTTCAACTGTTTGGTTTCCGACAGCAATTAGACTACAATTGACTTATAGTTGCTTTGCTTGATTTCACTGCTTCGTTGCTACAGCTAGCATTTACAGTAGTGCCAACTTGATCGTTTTGTATCGTGTCGATATACTGGGACCGATTCTGTTCAGATAAATAAATATTGTGGGGGTTACTCTAGGGGTCAAACTACAAAGTAAAACAAAAGTTATTTAAACAGCATCGTGTGACATATCTGAAATATATTTTTTGCTTAATTTTAAAACAAATAGTTTAGTAGTTATTCAAGAAATTAGAGCAAAAATGACAATTCCCCCCTCCGAACCTACTGAGCCTAAAATTTTGAAAACAAATACATATAATATTTCTATACCTAAAGATTACAGGAAAACCTAAAACAAGCAACAAAAAAAATATATTGGTTCGGAGGCCTTTACACGCGAGTCCGACTCACACTTGGCCAGTTTATACTGAAGAGTTTGGTATCACACTTCTATAAAACAAACTATTTCCCATGCTTTCTGTTCTTGTTAATAGTAACTACTGTCCTATTTCTCAAACAAGATTTTTATAGTTGGCTGCCGCAAATTAAAGCAATTACTTTTGGGAATGGTTTTGAAGTGGAATTTGGCGCCAGCAATTACATTTTAAGCCCCCTAATCTTTAAAGCAAAAGTTGAGGATCGTCATTCTGAAATATTTTATCTGAGTCTTGTCTCCTTTTCTCAAAGCGTTTCATCGTACTCCACTTTTGTACCCATATCCATAGTTTTGAGATGGATAACATTGGTGACTGTATCATACAATATTAGTTTCACGAATATTAGGTCAAACTCATACTTTTTTAATGAAGATATCAGAGTTTATAGACTAAGAACTTCTACAGTTTAAAAATCTTGACCCAACTCTAGATTTGACAACTTTAAACAGCAAAAGCATTATAAATGATAATTTAATTAAATTTAAACAACTATCAACAAAAAAAAATTAATATAAAAACATATTTCAATTACAACGGGCATTTCGATGCATACCATTGGAAATCACCTTTTAAGCTAGGACTTGCTTGTATAAGGAGACTCCACACTTAATTTTTCATTTTATGCAATTGAAATGAAGATAATGTACCTAAACATGCAAGAGAGAAATAAAAGGGTAACTTAAAGTTATACAAACGGCTGCCGTGAGTCTAGTCTACCAATTTATATAAAATATTTTTAGTGGTATTGTAATCACTACATAATTATTATAAAACAAAGTCGTCCGCCGCGTCTGTCTGTCCGCAATAAACTCAAAAACTACCGCACCGATTTTCCTGCTATTTTCGCCAATGGATAGAGTGGTTCTCGGAGAAGGTTTTAGTATATAATTTGTCAAGCGGGTGAAGCCGTGGGCGACTAGACACGGTATTACATTATAGGTGTCTAGTCAAACATCAGACTCACCGAAAACCACATTACTAAAACCAAAACACAAAATTTACTAAACTTTTAACCCAATAATGAATCCACTAAAATATATCCTGTATCCCAGAATACAGCTGCCCGCGGTCAGACGGTGGTCAAAAAGCAATTTTAGATCCGAATTTCGGAAATTAGAGTTACCATCCTATTTCATAGTGTGACCTGGTAGGTACTGGATATTGGGTACGAGTTCTCTGTTGCGGCCACCTATTTAACGCTTAATTGAACTCCAAACATTAATTGGTTCACAATAATTTTGTGTGTTTTAGCTGGATTACTAATTAGCGCCGTGTTTTGCCAATTTAAATTGCATTCGGAATCATGATCGCTTTGTAGTCCGTTTGAGCGTTTCAGTAAATTATGCTTCTGAGGTTTTCATTTAATTCCTTACTAGATTAGGCTGGAGGAAGTCGTGGCTAAATAATAATAGCCGCACGGGTCGATCTTTAAGGTTAAGCTACGCTTGCCAATGTTGGTCTGTGGATGGGTGACCATCTTAAAATATCGAATTTCCTCCATGCTTCGAAAAACACGTTAAGCCTTTTGTCCCGGCTGTCAGTAAATCGGACCCTAGTCTTGCCACGTAAAATACTGGTATGCAGTTGAATCCGGTTTGACTGGTTGCCGACCCCAATTTAGTTGGAAAAAGTTTTAGGGCCGTGGTGATTCTTTCAAAGGCCTTAAAGGTCCTTGAGTGGTAACCACGTCCCGGAAAACGCACAGTGGAAGGCCTTCCATAAGGTGAACTGGTGAATTGGTGAGGGCTGTGGGAGTCTGCTGGAAGCACAAAGGGCCGATGGGGCGATACTTGGGGAAGCGGCTGAAATTATGATGACGATGTTAGTGTTGAAAATCTTCAATGAAGTTATTTTTTGACTCATACGCTATTATGTTAATGATTGTTTGCCGTTTAAGAACTTTGTCTTTAAATATTCTACAATTGTATACTTTTTTCACGTAATTTAAGCCACAAAAACGAACAATTACGGTTACGGTTTAAGAAATTTATTTCGCAGTAAAAAAAAATAACACAATTACTTGTATTGTATTTAATAACTTAAATAAGGTGATTGCACCTATAATAATAACGTCTTAGTTTTAGTTTATTTTAGGCACTATAATTGTATGTTTAACGCATTACTGCTAATTGTACTTTTTGTTAATGTTTTAATTGAATAAATTTTATTATTTTATTTTAGTACAATTATTTAATGTTAATTACAGCAAATGATTTCTTTAATGTGCTATGGTCTTGTTTTATGCTTGTTATTGAACATTTCTCAGGAAATCAATAAATTCCGCTTCACATTTATCATTTTATTATCATTACTGAACTACAACTCAAGAGGTACTTCCTCCCAATTAAAGTGCACCTCACTAACATCAGGGGGTTGCACTCCAATCTCGATCCGGTTCATCACCACCTAGAAACCGAGAAGCCGCACCTGTTTTTCCTAACGGAGACGAAGATAACAACCCCGTCGGACGTGGCGTACCTCAACTGCCCAGGCTACTCTCTAGAACACAAATTCAAGAAGCAAGCTGGGGTCTGTGTGTACGTTCATTTGTTGTCGTCGTCTCCGTTGCTTTGAGAAATCGGGTTTTTCTGCCATTTGGCTGCTTGTGGACACTGGCGTGGAAAAGTCAATCTACATCGGCGTATACCGATCGCACAGCGGTGATCAGGAAACTACTGCGCTATTTAATTCCCTCGTGGAGTCGACTGACGTAGCCCAACAACGATACCCAACAGCGAAGCTCATTTTTCTGGGGGACTTCAACGCCCACCATAAAGAGTGGTTGTTCCCGTTCCAGAAAACTGACCACGCCGGGTTAGAGGCACGCAAGTTTGCTTTAACGCTAGATCTAACCCAGCTGGTGAATGTGGCAACGCGGGTACCGGATGTTGACGCCCATACACCCAATTGCTTGGACCTTCTGATGACAACTGATCCGGATAGTCATTCGGTATCGGTCTCAGCTCCGCTAGGAACGTCTGACCACTGTCTGGTGAAATCCGTATCGTCCTAGACAAGTATGGCGATACGAGTCAGCAGATTGGGATGAGATGCGGCACTTTTTTGCGTCTTATCCTTGGCGGCAAGTGTGCTTCTCCTCGGGTGACCCCTCGTGCTGTGCTGACGTGATTTCGGACGTGATTCGGCAGGGGATGGAGTATTTTATTCCATTCTCCGATATTCCTCTCGGTCATAAATCGCGGCCTTGGTATAATGCAGAATGCGCCCTCGCTGAGGCCCGTAAAGAGTCTGCTTACCAAGCGTGGATCAAGGCCCGCGACCGAAAGGTCAAAGCACGTAGGATTCGCAAGAAGAAGGGAGCCTTCAATTCTGCCACCAAGTTCTGCAAGCGGGTTCTACGAAGGGCACGTTTTGACCATGTTGGACGTATTGGGGCCAAACTAGCATCACACCCCCCGGGTAGTAAGCAGTTCTGGTCCCTATCGAAAGCCGTCGAAACGAACTTCTGTCGACCCACTTTGCCTCCAATGTTGAAACCTGATGGGTCGCTGGCTCACTCTGCAAATGAGAAAGCAAATTTGTTTGCATCTCTTTTTGCAAGCAATTCACGTCTAGACGCTGGCTCTAAGCAACCACCAACTTTACCTCGTTGTGATTCATCGATGCCGGAGATCGCAGTCCACAATATAGAGGTCCGAAGAGTATTGTGCAGTCTAGACGTGAATAAGGCCAGCGGGCCTGACGGCATTCCAGCAAAAGTGTTAAGGCAATGTGCGCCAGAACTGTCTCCTGTGCTGACACGCCTGTTCCGCCTCTCTCTTGAAAAAAGAACAGTGCCAAAATCCTGGAAGCTTGCAAATGTGCAACCGGTGCCCAAAAAGGGTAACCGTGCAGACCCTGCTCATTACAGACCAATCGCCATTACCTCCATCCTTTGCAAGGTTATGGAAAGGGTATTGAACAGTAAGTTGCTGACTTACCTTGAAGACAATGATCTCCTCAGTGACCGTCAATATGGCTTTCGCCGGGGACGGTCTACTGGCGATCTTCTTGTGTATGTCACGCACTACTGGGGCGAAGCCATCGAGAGACACGGCGAAGCACTTGCTGTGTCTCTCGATATCTCGAAGGCTTTTGACAGGGTCTGGCACGCAAGTCTGCTCAGCAAGCTTTCTGCATATGGCATCCCAGCTGGTTTTTGCAGCTGGATATCGGACTTCCTTAGAGAACGGTCGATCCGAGTAGTTGTTGACGGCTGCTCCTCTGACCTCATGGCTATTGATGCCGGTGTTCCTCAGGGGTCTGTTCTCTCTGCAACTCTTTTCCTGCTGCACATCAATGACCTACTTCAGCCTGGTCTTGTTGGGTACGCAGATGACAGTACGGTTACAGAGAGATACTTGTCCGGCGCCACAACCGGCGGAGATGAAGTTCGTTCCTTGAGAGAGGCCATGGTAGAGCGGACAAATTTGACCTTAAGCCTTGTCTCCCAGTGGGGTGACGACAATCTGGTCTCTTTTAATGCCACCAAAACACAGGCGTGTCTCTTTACCGCAAAAAGGAGATGTTTCAACCAAACTCCTATTTTTCGGGGTGCATCTATTCCAGTGACTGATCGGCTCGAGCTCCTAGGCATGGAGCTGTCATCCAGTCTCAACTTCGGCGCCACCATTGAGTGCAAAGCCCAAACTGCGGCCAAAAAGCTGGGCATCCTAAATAGGGTGAAGCGATACTTCAAGCCTGAGCAGCTTTTGACTCTTTATAAAGCACAAGTCCGATCCTGCATGGAGTATTGCAGCCACCTTTGGGATGGCTCAGCTAAGTATCAGCTTGCCGCGCTTGACTCGGTGGAACGCAGAGCTAAGAGGCTCATTGGTGACGTAAAACTGTTGGATACCAAGCTACACAGCTTGGCTCATCGCCGCAAGGTTGCCTGTTTGTCGGTCTTCTACAGATTGTACTTCGGAGAGTGTGCCCAGGAACTCCACGACCTCATCCCACCAGCCCCCTTCTACCATCGGACATCCAGACGCACTGCAACTTGCCATCCCTACCTTGTTGCTATTCCACCAACTCGCACTAAGCGCTTCCAAGCGTCTTTCATAATGCGCACAGCAAAGGAGTGGAACTCTTTGCCTGCGTTTGTGTTTCCGAATGCTTACAACCCTAATCTTTTCAAAGTTAGAGTGAACAGGCTACTTCTGGGTAAGCTCGCTCCATCGTAGACTTTGTCTCTGTCATCTCTGACCAAGACTAGAGTCAAGAGCAAACCCATGCCAAGTAAAAAAAAAAAAAAAAAAACAACTCAAGAGGGCGTTAATTAAATATCCAGGATGATTCATCGTGCCACTGTTTCATTTATATATTCATTTTCTGTATTATTTTGCCACTTTGCTTTTTCTATATTTTTTATAAATTCAAATTTCAAGGCACTCCCTTACTTTAATAAGTGTTTTTCTAACTAATGATTTTGTCCAGGAAAAATGCCAAAAATTCTCTTACCCTACCTTTTCCCTTTTTCATTTCTTTTTATTTTCCTATCTTACCTTATTTAGTTATTTGAAAACTGAAAATGAAAGTGTCTGAAAGAGGTAGTTCGAAATTCCAAAAGTCTTTGCATTGTCAACGGAAAATAGCAACCGGAAAAATGTAAAATATTTTTTTCTAAATAAGACACAGATGTATTGGAAACTATTGAATTTGAATGGGATATATTATATATTATATAAAAAACCATTTTTTTTATTATATATCGAGAAATTATCTCCATAACAAGGTTTATTACAATCTTACGGAGTCTGCCATTTTCCAATGACGGATACAAATTATGCTAACTGCACTCCGCTTTCATACAAAGAGTCTCACTTACTGACCGATAAATACCCGCCATCACTACATATTATGAAAAAACTTTTTCCAAAAAAATACAACGTTTTAGTTATTTTTTACCTAGTAGTGTTTTTTTTGTTTTTTTGGAAGTCGGTTGTATTTTTTTGTAAAAAGTTTTTTTTATTTTTCACTTTTTAGTGGTACCCCACACTTAATAACACCACTGCAAAATCGCAGAAAAGCAAAATACGCAATTTCGATTACTTGGATGACAACTATCATCCAAGTAGACGAATTCTAGCTATTTCGATTTAAAATCCAAAGTTCTTAACCGAATTTCATAAAATTTAAATGGGACCAATCTGCAAGTATATCCTTTCAGATAAAACAAGAATTTTTGAAATCGGTTCAGAATTGTCGGAGTGAGGTAAAAAGCATAAAAAAAAACATACAACTGAATTGATAACCTCCTCCTTTTTGGAAAGTCGGTTAAAAACAAAGTGCTCTACCGCGTCTGTTTATCTATCTATCTGTCTGTCTGTTGGCAAAAAACTCAAAAACTGATGTACTGATTTTCATGCTGTTTTCACCAATGGAGAGAATGGTTTTCAAGGATGGTTTTAGTATAAAATTGTTAAGCGGGCAAAGCCGCAGGCATAGGCTGGTCTTGAATAAAATTATACATCCAATAAACCAATATTACGCAATTAAGACATCTAAGTAATTAACTGTGAATGATATATTAATTTTAACGTTTACAACGAAATTAGAAAACATCGATAAATATAGGAAACTGTTGGAAACTGTCACAAGAACGAGTTATGGGGGAAATTATGGTGTAAGTAATTTTCAAAGTAAATACGGAATAGCTATGTGGCTTCTAATTCAGCGAACTAAATTTAAAATTGTAATAATTAAAATTCTATAAAATGCCGTTTCACTTATCTACATCTGACTTATATCACAGTGGCTTTGTAACTGCTTAAAATAACAATATTCTTAATTTAATGCTTATAGTGTATTAGAGGTGGGTTACAATGTACATTAAGGATTTATAAAAGCCTATTTCAAGCATTTACAAAGACAGACTCTGTTTTTTTTTTTTTGGTAAATTTAAACAATTATATCAAAATAGATTTAATCATAAAAACTTTATTATGAAAAAAATATCACAACATGAATGAAAACTGAGAAAAAGAAACTATTAATTTTGTAAGAGCTCAGAAAAATAATTGAAATGGATGACATTTCAATTGTTTTTCTGAGCTCAATATTAACATAACTTAACGTGCAACGTTCAAAGTTTGTTTATCAATGTGTGACCAATTTTACGACCAATAAAAATGTATTTGTTCAAATAATCACTTGCTCAAGTGATAAATATACCTACATCTTAACGAAGTGTTATCTCAACAGAAGACGACCGTTAAAATGGCCAAAAGCTTAATTTAATTAGAAGTTTATGCTAATTTACGTTTTAAATCTGAGACTAATTTACAACATCTTTTGACATATCTACGTAGGCATGTGAAAATTTCTTATCGTTACCGGTTTAAGACGATAATCGCTGTACTTATGGCTCTAAGCCGTGACGTCACGCTACCTGCTACAAACGCAAGTAAATTTTTAAACACCTTTCAATACACAGAACCCGATTGTTACTATCTATAAATCCGGAAGTACCAAAGGGCCGATTAAGTAACGCGTTAAAAGTACAGAGATAAGATTTATTATACCACCAAACATTATATTTATTTATAATCAACAAGGCCTGTATTGACAGGTAAGACTGCTTGGCTTACTAACCTATGGGTCACACATACGCTTAATATTATGCGTATGTTTTCCAAACCATTCACGCTTTGACGAGTTACGTCAATATTTACTTTAAAACTTTTCTATTCGCTTGTACTCGCATATAATAAAAGAACGAAAGCGAAAAGAAACTCGAATAACAAAACACAGTATCGTTTAAAAAGATCAAGTCATGTCCCAACAAAAGGGGAAGATTAAACGGACTGCCCACTAAGTTTAGAATAATCCTTTAAAAACAAGACAAAAGAAAACTATCGTTATTCGTTACACCGACTAGAAACATTTTCAATATCAGCCTAAACAATGGCCAAAGCTTTTTTTTCTCTCTCCGATGGCGGAATAAATTCCGTATCAAATTTCTCCCCGGATAACCGTAACGATTTATCTGCCGGCTTATACCCAATCGAATTATTCACAAAAGAATGCCCACGATTCGGGGGTTTGCGAAAATAAAAACACAATGCACTTTTCTCTTCCGCTGTACATGTACGCAACGTACGCACACTGTTAACGATAGTACGGAAATACTCTGTGTGTAACGTCCCATATTCTGGCTCATCTCGTCGGCTCGTGCCGTTTTTGGGCGAAATGGTGTCGTCTACCGTTCGAGCGAAAGTCGATTTTCGTAGTGTGTGGACGCCGCTTTGGAAGGGCGGCCGTCGCGTAAGCTACGGACCACGTGCACCTCGACTGCTTGCGCTTAGTTCTTCACGAACTGTGTGGGAGGTTAGTCCGCTACATGACTATAATGTTCCTTGGATGTCATGCGCTAAGCGTTCGCCGCGAAAAAGCGTATTCCGCTTGCGCCCAGCAGTGATGCGTGTGTGAGTGTGGCCTCTCCACGTGATTTTGACAGTCGAATCGTTCACAAAAGCCGGCTCGTTTTTATTTTCTTTTATCAACAGTGCGATGTGCGCGAACTGAAGCGACGGAGAAAGTGTTTTTGATAACAGTTTACGTGAATGAACCGTCGATACATTGAGATGTTGTAAGATCGAAGGCCGCCACATCAAGGATGATTATAAAATATTACTTGGCCCAATTTCTGTCGGCTATGGAGTGTTTTCGGTAAGTCGCTAATGAGATTTTTGATTGAGGATCGGTATCTTGATTTAATTTAATTTTGAAGTTGGTTGGCAAATATTTGTTACATATTATTTTGTTTGAAATTTGAGTAAATAGGTTCAATCGAAGTTGAGTGTAAATATAGTCGTTGTGAGAGTATGATTGATGACTGAGGGTACTGACTCGCCGTTATTTGACTAGCTAACGACCCGTATCGGTCATCCCTCTCGATATTTTGAGGTATCAATATTGGGAGGACCCTTGGAGGGTGCCAACAAAATTCATAATATCATTATAACCTACATACCCATATATTGTGAGAAAGGGACTGAAGTTAAATTGCTTTTAGCGAAGGGGTTCAAGAACGGAGTTTCAAATTCAGTTTCCAGATTAATTGTCCTGTCATGTCCTTAGGTAAGGCCCCGCATAGGTCGGCCTGCGACAAATTAAATTCATTGTTTATGTATAACGTCACCTCTGCGCATGCTCGTCACTATGTCAACAAACTATGTACATATACATGGAGAATGTCTATGTATGTGTGTACTTGAATATTAATGGGTCTGCAGAACCGTGTTGCTAATAGATATTTCGTGAAAGAGTTAAGTTTTTGCATTGTTTCTTTGGTAACTATTCTTGTTGGTATGTGTCAGCTCTAGAAATGTAGTGCGTTCAACTGTGGCATCATCTTTTGTTATATTAAGACCAAAGTCTTTGAACCTAATTGTAAGTTCTTGTATTTAAATGAATGTTCACGTTCCGTTTGTGTTTTGCATTTTCCTATTTTCTTTTCAGTCGTGATTTGTGGATAAAAACAACATAAAAACAGCACTTTATCTTTTCTGAGGGTTAAGTAGAGGTGTACTAACGTATGTATTAGTAGAAATCTACCTTTTTTAGGATGGGAAATCATCAAATGACTCGTCTCGCTCTGGGCGGGCAGAAAGTAGTGTCAGATTCTTACTGACTAAAACCCATCCGAGGGGCGCGGTGACTCTTTCAAACGAATTCCGCCAGATTGAAACCTACCTACATCTACATTTAAGGACAACGAAACAGTTTATAATATTGCTGTAACAGAATAGGTAGGTACATATATAATAGCTTAGTTACTTCGGCTTAGCGTATATAAGTTGATACGTAAACTTAAGTAACGTTAAGCCTCTATAATCCTCAAAGGATTTGGCAGCGGTTCACTATCCCACAGTTCGTATATATATGTATTCATTATCATGTATTATAATGAGTTTCGCGAATATATCGTATTATGTATCGTTTTATCTACCCAAATAGGGATGGATATAATCTATGCTAATATAATAAAGCTGAAGAGTTTGTTTGTTTGTTGGTTTGTTTGGTTGAATGCGCTAATTTCAGCAACAACTGGTAAGAAAAAAAAAAAACCAAATGCATTGCTGGATAGCCTATTCATCGACGAAGGCAATAGGCTATATAATATAACATCACGCTACGACCAATAAGAGCAGAGCATTAATGTTAAATGTGACGCAGACAAAGGTGCACAAACAAACTAGTCATCTATCTATACTTATAATAAATCTGTAGAGAGGTCAATTCTGTACATGAAATATATTTCCAAAATAACTATCAGGGGGTGATTAGGGATCGATACTGATGCCAAAAATGCAATCAGTACAATTTTTGTCTGTCTGTCTGTCTGTCTGTCTGTCTGTCTGTCTGTCTGTCTGTCTGTCTGTCTGTCTGTATAACCGTTATAGAAACAAAAACTACTCGATGGATTTTAACGAAACTTGGTACAATTATTATTCATACTCCTGAGCAGGTTATAGTATACTTTTCATCACGCTACAATCAATAGGAGCAGAGCAGTGAAGGGAAATGTTGGGAAAACGGGAGAAGTTACTCCATTTTTTAATCTTCCGTCACGTGTGCAACCTTAACGGTGAAAGCTACACAGAAATCATGTATGACGGAAATGTTCTCCTTAAAATTATATAAAAAATATCCAACGACAGCATATGTCTATCTTTTATGTTTGACAAACAATAACACGTGTAACTCCCGATAGCTTAGCAGTTCGAAGCTTTCTGATTATATTTGTCTACTCTTACGTTTATAAAACTGTCAGTCGTCCCTAATTAAAGTTATATTAACTACTAGCTTCTGCCAGCGGCTTCGCCCGCGTGATCCCTAGGGAACATATTCCCGGGATGAAAAGTAGCTTATGTGCTGTTCCAGACTATAATCTATCTTTGTTCTAAATTTCATCAAGATCCGTTAAGCCGTTCTGGAGTGATTGAGTAACAAACAACCAAACTTTCACATCTATCTATCTATTCTATATACATATAATAAAACTGTAGAAAAGTGGTTTTTGTACATGAAAAAAAAATTGCTAGGGTGTTAAAGAACAACCAATAGAACCCATTTCCAGCATTTTTAGAATTTGTGTCTGTTTGTCTGTTTATTTGTTCGGGCATCACGTAAAATCTGCGAAAGCAATGTAGATAACTTTTACACATAAGGATTGAGCGTAACTTGGAGTAACATTTAGTTTTTGTTTCATTGCAATCGGTTCAGTCTATCAAAAGATATTTGAATTTAAAGTTTTCCAGAAGTAAAATTAGGGTTATGTGCACTTAGTCTCATTATTACTTCACGTAACTTTTATACATAACAATAAACTGTGCGTAAATTTTTGTAATATTAAGTTTTTTGTTTCATCGTAATCAGTTCATACCTTATAATAAAAAATGTGATTTTTTTAAATTATAATTATTATAGTCTTTCCGAAGTAAAATATTGAAATAGCGCCATCTATCAAACTTAGACTGGACTATACCTAGAGATTAACTGCGTGCAGTATTCGATAGATGGCGTTGGCGTGGGACGTCAATTTTCTGAATCGCGGTGTTAAGATGTTCCTTGAAACCTTCGCCCATGCCATGTCTGCATTTGAGTCAAGTTGATTTATCTATTTTTCATTTATGCTAATCTATAAAGTAGAAGAGTTTGTTTGTTTGTTTGGTTGAACGCGCTAATGTCAGGAACTACTGGTCCGATTTGATCAATTCTTTCAGTGTTATATAGCCCATTTATCGAGGAAGGTTATAGGCTATAATATATTATCACGCTAAGACAAACAGGAGCGGAGCAATAATGGAAAATGTGACGCAGACGAAGTTGCGCGGGTCAGCTAGTTTATAAATAAAGGTACAAGATCTGCACTTATTAACAAAAGCCGGAAAAAATTATAATAAAAATATAGCATGACACTTAAAATAATTATAATAATTTTCTTTTGTACGTTGTCAGTAAAATAAATTGAACCGAATATAATTAAGTTAACGCTCTTTGAAAACGATCAATCATTGTTTTTAAACGGAAAGAAATTAACCAAAATTAAAAACTCAACGCGAGAAAGATGAAGGTATTCCATAACGTTAATTATTTTAATTTATTTGTTGGTTACCATTGATGACATGTCACTGTTTTTTTACTTAATTTATGTACACATAAAATAGACACACACCATCTAATCTACATAAAAGCACCATCAAATTGGTTTATCTGCAAATCTATGACAAGGTTATTAGCAAAGTGATGATACCATAAAACAAATGTATATCAAGATAACTCAACACATTACCGTAAAGAATAGAGCTTCTAAAATCATTGCCAATTTATGAATTAACTATAGCTTCTAACCCGAAAAACATACATCCGGGATAAAAAGTTTGGTTTTCCAGAACACAATCTATCTCTGCGCTAATTTTCTTCCATTCGGTTAAAAAGTTAAAAGGGAATCGCTTGTCTTGGTATGGTCATGTGAAGAGGAGAGATGAAACGCATTTAACTAAAAGGGTAATGAACATAAATGTGGATGGGATGGAGAGGGAGAGGAAGGCCATAGAAAAGATGGATGGAATGTGTAAGAAGCGATATGAAAGAAAAGGGAGTTAGTGAAAGTTTGACGGCTGATAGGGCAGACTGGAAGAAAAAAACGTGTTGCGCCGACCCCAAGTAACATGGGATAAGGGCAAGAAGATGATGATGATGATGGTCGTTCTGGCGTGATTAAGTAACAACCATCCAAACTTACGCATTCTTCTGCTCTAGTCTTTGAGACGGATCTGCAAATACCACCTTGTTGCCCTTGAGTGAATTGAAAAACGAGCCAAGAGGATTATCGGTAAGGACAGGCTCGTCGAGTCGAAGCTCCATAGTCTTGAGCATCGACGCCGATCTGCTAGCCTGTCGGTTTTCTACCGATTGCATTTTGGGGAATGTGCGACGGAATTTCACAATTTAATTCTGCCAAGCCAGTTGCATCATCGGACCACAAGACGAACGGTGATGCGCCACCGGTACATGGTGGACAACCCACCCACACGCACAAAACGTTTTGATAGCTACAACCTGGAAGTCAAGAGTGGATAGGTTACTTCTAAGCAAGAGTGCTCCATCTTAGACCGTGTCATCGCTTACCATCAGGTGTGATAGTGGTCAAACGCGTGCCATTCAAAAGTAAAAAAAAAGTCTAACTAGCACTTTGCCCACAACTTCGTCCACGCTGCAACTTTATCAAGGATCCCTTATTTATTCTTGTCTTAACAACAGCCTATGTTATTCAGGGATAATGTAGCATTCTAATGGTGAAAGAATTTTTGAAATCGGTCCAGTAGTTTTTGAGTTTATTTGTTACAAACATAGAAAATTATTAATCTTTCCCCTTTATAATATTAGAGAAGATCTTAGAAAGATTAATTCGGTGTCCTAATAAACTCAAATGATCTCTAAATGGAATATATCTAGTAATAACAATTCGAATATATATTATAATAATAGAATAGGACTATTATGCCACATTCCAACCGTATCATATCTTGGCGATCTTTTACGATTGGAATGTAGCAAATTACCACTGATTCTGAAGTAACAATGATGTGAGTTCGTTCTAAATATAACAAATTAATATTCAAGAATATGAAATTGTCATACAGCTGTTGCGTTTAAGCATAGCAATCAAGGTCATTGACCCGCCTGAAATTTACTCTATTTTTTATATCAATAACGGATATTAAAACGTGATCTGTAACAGTTTTATGATTGATAATGGATACAGGTTCAACGAAAAGAAAGACATCAAACAAATTTTTATTAATTAATTCAAATTGTTCTTCTTCTGTTTCTTCGCATTTCAATGTCAAATACATGTTTTTTTTCTACTAGTTTAAAAGATTAAAGCCATTTGTTTACGTAATTATGAGAACCTCAGATGACTGAGTGGATCCTTATGTAACGTAATCCATTTGATTAATACCTAGCACACTGGTTGAAAATTTACATATAACTACAAGAGAATACATAGCTTTTGCAGATCATAACAGAAGATAACTTCTCCATTGATCTTGGCATACAACACATTGCTATAAATCATATTTGGCAAACACTGGTGGTTCAAGCGTAACACAACTCTATCCTAACTGTTATCAACTGATAACTATAATCATAAACTGATAACTGATAAGTCGTTAAGTTTATGCAGCAGAGAGCTAAGGTTGTTTATGGATAGTTAGCTGGATGCGCAAGCGCATAGCCTGTGGCCAAGGGTAAGCTATCAGCGGGTAATGCCCGTAATATACTACTGGAGGAAATTATGGTAAACGTTGAGAATTTATTACAAGCATTTGAATGAATTATTTTACGTATGTTTGTTAGTTGTTGGCGAAAGAAAGCACGAAGGTTTTTTTAGTGCTAACAGTAAACATGACAAAAAACTTACATTTAGTATTTCAAGCTAATAAGTATGCTTAGGTGCGCTTGGAAACTGTCAGTGTCCCTTTACTAACAGCCTTGATTAGGAAATTACCATCCCAATAAATTAATCGACCAACGATCGATGTCATCGGCAAAAGCTTGAATAGATCAGTCGATTTCTACTACAGCAAAAGCTAACGACAATTCAAAGTCATCGAATGACGATTTCGCACTCGCATCCGCAATAAAACAACGTCAATGAATCAAAGTCACCAATTTTCGGTTGACAGTTCCTGCTTTAACCAAGGGTTCATGCAACTCAAATGAAAAAAAAAAAAACATCATAATTTAAAATGAACTTTCTGCTGCAGTCTAGACGGCAACTATAATAGACAACGTGTATGCGAGTACCACTAGTACCAATTATTTTTCACCTGCTATAATTCTCACGGCAGCTATTTATTCGTATCACAAAGCGGCCAGCAGGTACTAAAATAATGGAGTACTTTACTTTCCTTTGTTTTCGAAGTGGTGGCGTTTGTCGGTGGCGAAAAAAGATGGCCGCTTTTGTAGTGCCTTTCAGCTGTTCAGCGTCAATTTTTGGCATTTTATTGTCATTCGAAATTTTATTGTCATTCGAAATTTTACTGTCGTTTTGAAATTATCTCACACTGCCCATTAACATTGAATATTTAAAAGGTTGCATATTGCTAAATTATCTTCATTTTACGTAGCATGTAAATACTTAGGTTGATTTAGTGACTGGAAAACTGGAAAGAGACCCAATATGATTGGGAGAGAATGTTCCAAGCACTCTCTTCCAGTCAACCTTACTACCTAACCGTACCTTTATGTTTTGTTTTCTGTTTATCAGTGACACCTCAAAGGCAGAACCAATTTAGATGATTTTGAACAACGTATAAAGCTTGACCTGACTAAGATAATTTTTATTCCAGTAGTATGTTACGTTGAAATACAAAAATAGGTATATAAGTTTACGCAAACTTGCGAGCCGAACACCAACAGACGCTCGTTTTTTGTATTAAAAAACTTTTTACAAAAAATACAACCGACTTCAAAAAAAAAACACTACAAAGTAAAAAATAACCTTAATTTCGGAAGTCGGTGTTTTTGTTAGTTTCTTCACACTTTGACACCGACTTCCGAAATTAAAGTTATTTTTTACTTTGTAGTGTTATTTATTTTTTGGAAGTCGATTTTTCACTTTTTAGTGGTACCCCATACCTAACAACACCACTGCAAAATCGCATAATTTTAAGGTTTGTACTTTTCTGATGCTCCTGGCTTCAGCATCAGGTCTCTATGTACTTTGGTGTTCCTCATTAACAGTACGTCTATCCACACATCGAGCCCTTTTCAATGAGCCTAAACACGATATATCTGCTGTTAGTTGTCGAGGAGTTGGGTACTCTGTAGCATCAGGTCATGACTTGATGATCATGAGGCCAAATGTGGCAAATGCCCTATCAAACATCAAAACAATTTACTAAAACAATCCTTGCCTGTTCGAGTAACTTCTTACTGTTAAGGAGTTGTACCTTCCATCATCAGCCCAGCTACCTGAGATGGTGACAACCATACGCAAATACACAAGATACTTAATAAAATATGTGTCTAAACAAGATTTATTACAATCTAACGGAGTCTGCCATTTTTCGGTGACATACATACATCGGCGTATCATACGCCGGTCAAGGGCATGCATTTCCTTTCGTAGTATGTACTAGAAAACATCAGTAAATACATGACACCATACATAGAATGCTCACTAACGTAGCCACAGTTTATTGAATAGTGCAAAAATGGCTCGTACAACAAACAAGTAAGTTTGGCGTGGTTAAACAAGCCCCGCGCGGCTTCTTCGCGAAATCGATACTCGCCTTAGTGGCTCCTCAGGGAGTGACTAACTCAACCGCTAATAACCTTACCGGTAGCCGGTATTGGATACCTTGAAGAGGATTCTAGTTTATCGATTAGATTAGTCAAGTTTATTCGTAGTTCTTGTAAATGGTCTATATAGGGTAAGTTTAAGTACCAAAGTACAAGAGACAGCCCGAAGAAATGAGTGACGACCCTGATAACAAATAGGGAAATACTTGGTCGATAAAATATGAACGTGGATTTAAAGAAAAAGGCAGGAAAGAAAGAAAATGGAAAACTCTTACCCCAAATTAACGAAAAAACACTGATCACATTGTGGGAAAAGTAGATCAAAGAAATGGGTGATGACAAATAGGGAAAAACAAGATGGTTGTTTGATAAATATGAACGTAAATTTAAAGAAAAAGGCAGGAAGGATAGAAAATGGAATGCACTAATCCAAAATAAAAATATTGCCAACACTGAAGTCATTATATTGACATAAAAAGAAAAAAAAAAGCGCAAGCCAATAATAATTCACATTTAGCAAGTAGGTAATTGTTTTCCAGCGGAACTCACACGATTTCCTAGTTTAGTCTATTTTACTCCACTCCCAGATGGTAGCTTGAATTTTTAGAGGCGTGTCAAAGCGCTCTGTGCTAATAGCGTGACAACGCGTGTAAACGTTTTACCGTGAAACGTCACGCCAAGCTTAGCGTGCTACTGCCCCTGCATATTCCGAAAATCTCCCTTTGGTGTTTCTTCCTGTTTGCATTTAGACACAATACCAAATATTAAATTCCTCTTGATCATAATTCGTCCACAATTTGTAGAGGTATGTTGTCAAGTGCACCGTCATAACATCAGGTCTGTGTTACTTGACACAGTCAATCACACAATTTTGAATATTTTTCATTGACTTAAGTCATAAATCTTTTGTTTGTCAGGGGAAATTTAAGAAACAATTTTATTGTACTTTCATCTTATAAATAGAAAATCTGACTCTTGAGACTTTTTTTTGTTGTAACGAAAGACAATACGCATCATTTTCACAAATTAAATTCTGAAAAGAATAAGGTCACGGTCACAAGAATATTCAAAAGTACTCTTTATAAACGCCCAAAAATTCTGCTGACCACTGTATTGATCTAGAATAATATAATAATAATTGCTCATTTTTATACTTATGCAAATATCAACATTTCAATTACAATACTGTACAACTTGTAACTATATTAAGATCAATAAATAAATGATCAAATTAAATAATAAAAAAATAATACTAATATATGAAATTCTTCCGTTACTGAGTGAATGACTGAAAGTCAGCGCACAGCCGAAACTAACTATGACATTTAAGAGCTAGCTCAATTTGATAATATGTTAACTAGATAAGGCATAGGAATTCCAACAATGCGAGAATGTGTATGAGATTGCGAAGTCATAGCACATTAAGCAATGTTTGTCGATCCGTCAAAATTTGTTTAGACTCTGGACTAAGAGGTTTGACTTCCCATTTCCATTTCCATTTCGCCAAGAATGTTAATGCGAATGAGTGACCATGAGATTGAGGAACATAAATAACTAGGAAGTAATAATTTTGATTGAAAATACCCAACTGTTTATTTCTGTAAATCCTGCATATTAAGAAAACAGAATAGGAATTAAACAGACGTTGAACCAAATACCTTCTTTGATATCCCATTTCACCATAAAAATATTATTTACACTGATGTACTACTTGATATAGATATCAATACTTATGTAGACATAAGTATGCAATCTCAAGAGCATTCCAAATATGAACATTCAAATGCAATAAACATCAAACGCCGAACGTGCAAATCAGACGATACCAAAATAAACTAACCAGTGAATGGCCTTGTGACCTTAGTGAACCTTGATTTACTATCATTCATGATTTAGTTATCGTTTAAATCAATGGAAGATGATTTACTAACCAACATCAGGAATGAAAATATTTTATTTCAAATGATACGGTTGAAGAGAAAAAGCATTGGGTTGAATGAACTGATTTAGTTAATAAAGTAAACATTTCTAACGATGTAAGCTACAGTCATTGATAAAAATGAAGAATCATCCAAAATTGACAGAAAAATATTAAATAATTAAAGAAACTAATATTAGGTTTGAGGTTAAAGAAGAACTTACTGAAGTAGAAAATTTTATAAACTACGTATAATGATTGGTAGATCTAAAACGGACTAAATTGAAAACTGACCCGATTGGCAGTATTTCAATATTACGTATTATGTATCATAAAACTTTGACATTTCGCTAAAGTCATGCATTTGTTGCGCAAACGCCATTACTCCGGCCGTTTACATTGCGTCGCGCCAATATATCGGATGTTTTAATTTATTACCGTGTCTAATTGGTCGCATTATACTGTGAAATACGTGTTTTGCTTCCTACAGAAATGATCAGTGTTTTATGGGCACCCACTGTCTCTTTATATATTTTATCTTAACGGTGTCGGATTTCAAATTTTACTACGGTTTAGACATGTGAGTAATCGGGTTAATAAAATTTACAATCGGTTAACAGTCAATTTTCGGAATATCATTAATTATAAGTATCGTGCTTAGCGTAAATCTGTCAGAGTTGTGGTAAAAAAAGTATTAAATAAATTATTTTATGTTCATGATAAGAAAGCATGTAATGAGACAAGAACTAGTAAATAGCAGAGTTTTATAGAACTATAAACTCATAATGACCAACCATGTTTTAGACTAACTCACCTCCAGAAAAGGCCTCACAGAACAAGTTAAGAAACGGAAATAAATTATCTGCTTTATTAGTCCCCTACTAATTAGGGAGCCCTTATAAATTAAAGTGTGAAATTAACGTTCTCTTGTCGCATTTGATGCACCTAATTAAGTGACAATATATCAGCTGCATAGTTTAGGGACAGCTGATAAAGTAAAACTGGGTTTTACAATATCAACTCAGCTGCTTATCGTAACTAGTGAAACGCATCTTAAACACGTTACCTAATTATGAATGAGGGCAATGTGCTGGCGATCGATGTGATATACGGAGTGACAATAATAGCCACGCTCGGTGCAATGTTTAGATTGATTTTCAGTAGGACGACATTAATAGAAGTTGTTGCGTCTATTATCTAGTCTATAGCTCGGTTAAGTGCCATAGAGCTGGTAACTGTAATGAGGTTAATTCCAGTTTATTATTTTTATATGAGCTTTGACCAGTTTTCAGTCATGTATCCAACCAGTATGTAGCCAGCATCAGCTTCGCAAAAATGCTGTTTTTGCACAATGCACATTGGAGGCTTCCTATTTTTTTAGATAATTTAGCCACCCATTTTTTATTTAATCTGGATAATTAATATCGTTATTATTAGCTGGAAATATCTGGGATTTATTAATTAAACTCGGGCCCTTATTGCATGTTCTCCATCAGTCTAAGCGAATATCTTTCAGAATGAATTTTAAAATGTTTTTCCTAGTATTGTTTTCCTGACAGTTTCTGCAATAACCCAGACAATTAATGGATGATTTCAAGGTATATTTAACTCTTCATAATTACGTCACGTTCTTTTGAATACTTTGTGGAACTCGTGTGAGGAAACGGGGACGCGTCACAGACGGGAAACGTCGCCGTCGTCTCCCTGTATAAATCAATGGAACTATTTTCAATTTTCTCTTTATGTAATATTGATTAACGATATTTTACTGATACCTCTTGGGTTAATACTTTGTTTTGTATAATTTTGAACTTCTAGATGCTTGTCAATTTTATAGCCATTTTTTTACTGATGGTGAAATCCTCCTCCTCCTTTTTGGGAAGTCGGTTAAAAATCATAAGACTACCTGGAGTCAGTACAGTTTCCACTGGGTAATTTTCGTTTATTTTAATATATACTATAAACAATTGACCAACAATGAGAAGTTCTGTGAGCTAAAGACTAAATGAGGCTGCATTGCATACTAAACTTATAAAAAAAAAAAAACTCAACACTAGACTATTGTCTATTCTATTCGTACATCACATAACGTCCTTTATAAGGACATGGTGGAATGTCTACCCAAAATGCCCTCACATAATAACAATTCATAAAAAGCTGCGTACTCATATCTAAACTGTAACAGTCCCATACAAATCAGTGCGTATGACACATGCTGCATAAAAGTTGCGCGTGCGCATAGCCAGACGATGACTTTAACTACGGCGTTAGAATAAATGATATGCTGCAGCAGTTTATTTAGCAATTTTGTCCAAGACATTTCTGAGTATGATGCTTTGGTGAACTGACCATAAAATGGTTGGTAGAAATGTCATGTCATGTCAACTACAAAGTTTGTAGTTGATGTAGCTACAAAATTGTCTCTGTGATATTTTCTAGAGTAATAAATGAAGTTACGAATTAACGAGGCAAAATAAATTTTATAGTTGATACATATCGCGACATGTAGTCAAAGAATGTATGTCTCATCAAAGCAAATTCTGAGTGGTGAGGTTTATTAGGTGTTGATACAAAATTACTAGAAATAAAAATAATGCTTCTCATTAAAATTTGAAAGGGATAAGTAGCTAGTTCCCTGCAACTATGTTAACAGCATTGTTGTGTTCCGGCAGTTAGAGGTATGACAGACAGTTCCTCTGTGTAAGAGGATTCCGGGTGAAACTCGCTTCCATCTTCGGCCTAATCATCACTTTCCATCAGGTGAGATTTAGGCCAAGAGTTTCCCCGTTTTGTATATTAAAATAAAAACTTGCTACTTGGTACTTGCTAAATCCACCTTGTACCTAATACAATTTTACTTATGCATTATTTAAATACGTGCAAGTTGTGTTAGCCTCAATCATGATAACACCTATACATATTATCCATTAAGCCCACACTATACTTTTCTGAGTAAAAATTTCAAACCATATCAAAGGTAAAATCAACGCCTTGTTTAAAATTTAACGGTTTTCCTGTGTCCGCGCATTTCCGATAGAAGCTCTGCTAATGATTTACGCCCACAATACATATGTGACACGTGCGAACAGACAAGTGGAAGCGAGGAAAGCATCAATCAGATGTTAAACAAGCAATAATTTGAAAATCAATTATGATTCGAAACAATTTATTACTAAATTTACAAAAGACGTTAAAAGAGAATTTCAACTTAGTGTAGAGGACTTTCACTCTAAAGGTACTTCCAAAGTAACTCAATATTTATTAACTTAAAACCAAATTCAAAAGTAGCCCTACCCACCAATAAATAACAAAAAGCAATACACTCGTGAAAACGGTAAATCACTAAATCATTGATATTCAATATATCACCAACCAGTTAAAAATTATGAATGAAACGGCGGAAGTGGAATCAAATATAATGTATGAACTTTTTATATGGAAGAAGGTCAAATCGATCATAAAACGAAAGAGATTGAACGAACAAAAATTCAAAATTACTATTGGACATGTCTTCCCATTTCCCAAGGTTGGCTTAAGCTTTACTGTTATCAACTTAAAATTCTTGTTACACCATTTTATTAAAGCGTGATTGGGTAAACGTGGGTCGTTTACTAAAAAGCTTTTCTTACGTACAAACTCGTAACAAATCTTGTTATACTGAATAAATAGAACAATTCCATTTTTACTCGAAGGTATTTTTATTGAGTTATTGTTAGATGAGGCTGCATTTGAAATTTCAACGAGACCATCGAACGTTTTATTGTTTTTGTTTTGTGCTATGATGCCATACATATTTATAGTGAAATTGAATGAGGTGATTTTATATTTAACAGGTTTTACTACTTCGAAATAATATTTTTATGGAATATAGGCTCACATTTGAGCACGTTTTTATCCGATTATTGGCGATGATGTGGTTCTCAAACATTATTACTCTTTATGACCTGACCACAGCTACTTTTGGGCTTAAACCTAATCTTACTAGCGTGTTTTATGGAATATAATGTCTTTCACTCTGCATAGTATTACGTTATTACATACTAAGTTATTTATAACGTTCTTTATTTGATTTTTATACTCTTTTTTACAACTTTTCATATCGTAGATAAAACCTCGTTTTGGCAGCGTATGAGTTTCCTGTATTAATTTCATTGTGACTCAAACCTACGACTACTGAACTCAAACTACTAAAATAATAGTTAGGTTGGGACGTCGCAAATATCATGCAACATAAACATTGTTTATAGCTTGGTTAACTCTTAGTTGAGCTAAAAATATATTACGAATATTTGATTCTCAAACAGACAGCATTATTTTATATTTCGTCTCGTGTAATCCTTTCTTTTTATTTCATAAAACAGCACTCAAGCTACGCTCCGAAAATCTCGATAGTTCACAAAACAATTTCAGGGAGGTACTAGTTCACCTACCTAGATTTAGGGATTAACTGGATCCGTGACAGGCAGGAAGCACCTCCCAACTAAATCCTAGGTTTATCTTCACGGTGCCTTCTCGAGTGATCTATGCGAAAACAGCTAAGCCCCTACCCCTATGTGAGTAGCACTTCCTTCATTTTCCAGAAAATGTCGTCTTTAGAATTCAAAGGAGATGTTTCAAAATGGGCCAGGTTTATGTACACTACTTACCTCAAAAAAGAGAAAAATCCGTAGAATTCGGGAAAAATACAGAAAATTCATTTAAGTGTTTACTGTTGTGGTAGTTAATTGAGATTTATAAATTACCTTTATCGATTTTCAACATGGCCTTGCACTGATTTAGTTACTCTGTGCTTTAGAACAATGACACTAAAACATAGATCATAGAAAGATATCTGTCAGCTGTCACAACAAGGTCCTTCAATCACTTTCGTCTTGTTGTCGGCAAAATGACAGTTACGGGTTTTTGTTATGTATTGCAATTTCAAGTACCTATAATTTCTTGTGCTTTACCAGCAAACAAAGCTATTTTAAAGACATTGGACAGTTGAGAATTGGTATTTCCCTTTTTTTAATATAGTGCACAAGGACTTGGCCCAGGCTCCATACATTTTGGAACATCTCCTTTATTGTAGAGCGTAAGGTCCCCGGATTAGTCAAGCGGTTTGACGGTTTCGTGACAAGAATGCCTTTATCCCACGGATAACTTTCGAGAATTTGATGTACGCTCCAAAAGCCTCGTGAACGCGGAAGTTTTTAAATGTATTACAAAGAGCAAGGCTAAATGGCCGTTAATCAATTTGTTTTCATTGTGAGAATACCTTTGTGGCGTTTGAGTGATAATTTATTTCATACATCTGTTACTTTCGCATTTGAGTAATGTGTTATATTGTTTGGCATCGTATGCTATGAGGTTTAAATCTTGATTTATTGCCATGCATTTTTCTTAACACACATAACACATGCCAAAAAAATTAGCTTCAAAAAAGTACTTTACGAAACTTTTTGAATTAACAACTTCGCATAATCTGAGGTAATAAGTAGAGTTCAACTGAAGAGTTGAACTATATTTAAACTGGCCACGTAAGGTTGTTGTCTTAATAGTTGAATCTTGGAACTGGCATTGAGTGATGAGCTGGGCGGAGAATTCGCTTTGTATTTCAACTGCACACGCTTCCCTTGACATTGAACTTAGACGTAAAGTCGATCATGAATTATTTTCACTACATTGCGAATGCAAATTAGTATTGGACTACATTTTTGCATGCAGCTGAACAAACTGTGGTAAATCTTTAATCTGTATATTGCATATTTATGTTCACTTCGTCAAAAGCAACAATACTTATTAAGTTTTTTTACAAATGGTTGAAAGATTTCTTTAATTCATTTAACGAGATTTCAAATAAATTCGTCACGCATGATTACACACTATCTCAGCCAATGTCAGATATTCATATCTCGAGTAATTTTCATCCCTTAGTAATTCTATTGAGTTAATTTAAATTCCGTGCACCCTGGAGACACGTAAAGTTATAACAAGCAAAGTTAACGATGTGAATCGGTACGCTTACAAACGACGCATCGCGTCACCGAACACGTGCCTAGAGGGTGACTAATCAACAAACAGCTATGCTACGCTGTGCTAGGCGATGCTTTATTTATCCAACTTGCTCTTCACTACATTATACCACTGTTGACTACTAAAATAATTTCTAATCTCTTCCAATTTGCGTCACAACAACCAATTGTTCACCTTCCGCATCATGTCTATCACAACCACCTTTACAAGTATTTTTCGTGGTCTCCACTTCAAAGAACTGTCAACGTCAATGATGGTTACCAACGGTTTGGATTGGAATGCACACAACTCACTCAGTTGGTAGCACATTTCTATTCCTTACATTTTTTTCCCCGACAGTCATTTTTGCTGGTAGAATGTAACGACATTTCTCTGTACTTTCAGTTCCTCTGGACTAGTCTTCTTCAATATCTGCCAGTTCTTCATTTATCGGCTGTCGCAGAACAATTGATTCTTATAACAGATGTACTCTCACAGCAAACTTCGCGTCGCATAGCTTGATGTGGACACGATCCTCTTTGAGATGGGTCCCCACTAGTCCCTTCTCTGACAGGAAGTCATAAGTCCTTGATATGAATCAGATTTCTCATTAAAATTATCGCTTTTTGCATAATTTTCCACTGTGTGTGTTTTCTTTTCCGTTTGATAAGGGATAATGGTTACTTTGTTTAATTAGAGGTTTTCATAAATAGCCTCATTAATGGACTTTGTTCTATTTTTAGATTGTTAAAATTATACTTTGCTTTTGGTAGAGGGAACTGGAAGGGGTTAGGTACAAAGTAAGATAGTATCTGTTTTCAACTTATTAGTGGATTTAAAAGGTTTTGTATTTTATATTAGATTATTATTACTTTTATTTATAAGAAATATATATTATTATTACTTTTATTTAAAACTAGAATATAACTACAGCATATGTAGATTCGATCTACCTATGTTGTAGGTACGTGCACTTCTCAACGAAAATAAGTTTTCAAAGACATCGAAACGCCACATTTCATAATAAATATATATTTTAATTTTGATAGGCGCCTTTGAACACTATGTCACCTGATGGTAAGCGATGATGGTGAAGATGGAGCACACATGTCTAGAAGTAACCTATTCACTCTTGACTTAAAGACTCCCAGGTTGTAGCTATCAGGAAAGACAGACTCCGGCAGGGAATTCCACTCCTTTGATGTACGCACTATGAATGTGTTCCCATAACGTTTTGTGCGTGTGAGTGGGATGTCCACCATGTACCAGTGGTGCATCGCCGTTTGTCTTGTGGTCCGATGATGGTACGGGCTTGGCGGAATTAATTTATGTAATTCCGTCGCACATTCCCCAAAATGCAACCCGTATAAAACCGACGGGCTAGCAACTCTGCGTCGATGCTTAAGACTGGAGCTCCGACTCGACGAGCCTATATTGATGTAGCACTTCTATCTAAAAGCAAATTGATATTTCTTGTTGCCAAAATTGTTTTTCAGCATTAAGTATTTCTAATTGGCCGTGCAAAATGAATGACTTGACTTACTACTATTACAATCGTGTATTGATACAATATAGTCAGTACTAAGAAATTTAGGTTATTACTGATTGTAAAGGAACGGGGTCTCAGATTAGATACAGTGACTATATACGACTGAATCACTTGTCAATGTTTGCGGAAATGAAATGAAAGCAATAAAATAAGTGGACAGGCTTTTGTTTTAGAAAAAAGTGTGACATTTTTTATCAGAAGCTAGTTAATCTGACTCCAGTCTTGCCATGAAGTACCGTGTTTACCCAGTTAATGGGAGTAAAGGTCTGGTAGGCAGCCGCTCCGCGTAAAATACTGGTACTTAGCTAAATCCCGTGTCACTGGAAGCCGACCCCAATATTGTTGGGAAAAAAGGCTAGGCTATGATGATATTATATTCCATTTGAAGGAAACTTTCTCAACTCTGTCTACATAACAACGGGAAAACAGCTTTCGATCACTATAAATGGATGTTGGCTGTCTTTAATTCAAGAGTGAGTAGGTTGCTTCTAAGCAAGCGTTCTCCATCTTCGACCTCATCATCGCTAACCATCAGCGGTGAGATAAAGAAAACAAATCATAAGCTAAACTGACAATTTGATTGAGTCGAGGTTAAGAGGCCGAGTGGAAAAGATGACCCAAAACAAAGTGGTTAAACTAACAGACGAAATAAATATAAATGCGATCCAGCAAACAACTTTTCGACGGTTCACGTGACCAGAGGGCTGGGCTTTTCTTCGGCCAAAAAATCTGCATTGCCATCAACGTGACAATGCTGCCAGTGTTCTGGGCACTTTTGCCATTGACAGCTATGTGGATTATTTATTTGATGCAGTATAATATATAGAATATAGGTACACTATGTACAAACGCGTATAAAAACAAAATAAATAATTGGTTATTTTGTTTTTATACGCGTTTGTACATAATGTAAACTGTATACATATGTTTACGTTACGTTGATTATGTTTTTACTTTAGTTTAAATATATTAAATGAATGCGATTTTTTATATAAAAATACACAAGCTTATTCTCGAGCAGTTTATGTTACTAGAAAAGTCTGCAAGAAAGAGTCACCTCATGATTGTGATACAAAAAGGGTGCCAGGAACTTCCTCGACACATTTCCTACTCGTCCTTTGCGGAAATTATAGCACAATGTAACAAAGTACGGGATATACGAACTGGAGTAAAAGATCAACAACCAAACAAGAAGACTCTGGAACAAGATTTAAAGAGTAAATTTGTGTAGGTAATTATTAACCGACTTCCAAAAAAGGAGGAGGCACTCAATTCGGCGGGATTTTTTTTTTGTTTTTTTTGTGTGTACACCGATTACCTACTCCGAGGTTTCTGATCTGATTTGTGTGATTATTTAGTTCGATGCGGCACCATTTCGTCCCTTAAAAAAATTAATCAGTTTGGTTCAGTAGTTTTTATTTTATGAGCATTTTTGCGTATTTCAATTTCAGCGTAGACGAAAACAGCGTCTAAGTATCACTAAAAGTGAAAAATAAGAAAGTCTTTTTTAAATAAAAATATAACCGACTTCCAAAAAAAAAACTAAATGTATAAAATTATAAAATTACCTTAATTTCGGAAGTCGGTGTTTTTGGTTTTGTATCATCGTTTATTAACACCGACTTCCGAAATTAAGGTAATTTCATACTTTGCAGTGTTTTTTTTGGAAGTCGGTTTAATTTAAGTCTAAAATCTTTGCACTTTAGAATTTTAAGTACTGCAAACACCAAGCAGATTCATTTCTTGTGGAATTTCGCGGTTTGTCAGAAAACGCGATTTTCTTTATGAAAACCAATAATACATACCTACTTAAATATTATTTGCTTTAATATAAAAATAATTCCTAAACAGACAAACGGATGGACGGACAATGAAGTGATCCTATAAAGATTCCGATTTTTTTCCTTTTCTGGTACGGAACTCTAAAAATGGAATTGACATAGTTTTAGAATGATTACCACGAATAATAGTAATCTTCACACCGAGTTTATTCTGAACTAAATTTTATTTACATTTTGTATTTGCAACTGCAACACTAAAGGATCAAACATCTCTTTTTGAGGTATAGAATATATAATTACCGATATTAGTTACAAAGGAAGTAAGGACTTATTAGAATATTTCCAATAATGATTTATTGTCTAGGCTCATTACTTAAGATTACAAGCAAATGAATGTCTTTACTTTTCGAATGTCAATACTGCTGTAAATTACATAAATCCCTTTACATTAATTGCCTCAAAAAAACTATCCCCGCAAAGAATAGCTTGGAACAATAAAGCTCAAACAATGTTTAGTTTCGCGGTTTATATTTTGCACGTCCGAAACTGCTGTTTGTTTATTTAACACTTTTTCAGTGATCATCAATTTCGTTTTCGCAAACAAAATCCGTGAACGAGCAAACACTGCGAAATAGTTTTATGACGGTCATCAAAACGACCACAAGCAGATGGATGACGTGAATGCATTGATGACTTTTTAATTACTGAACCGGGTTCAATGACTTGGTAGATTTCAAACAGATATGCTTTTCATAATTCTGTGGCATCATCGCTATTTGCGTGAATGGTTGAATAGAAAATGAATGAGTCATTTATTTTCGAATTAAAAAGCTTATTGCAGCAAATACGAACATTTTTGTGATGCAAGCTGTTGATGGCATCAAAATGATTAAAATTTCCGTATAGTGATACAGTTTTGATGTTACCACTTCTCTCATTTTAACACTCCAATAAAGTTGCGAACCAAATAAAATAAGAGATAGGAAAAGTTTTAATGAAATACCTGAAAACTACGATGTAACATCAACCTTGTCCAAAGAATTCGTCTTCATTTAGACAGAATTTTAATAAAACCTTTTTATATAAAGTTCCGTTTTTTGTTGAAGATGTTCTAGATTCTTGAGAAAAACTGTAAAATCAAGCAAGAGATTAAACATTTTCTTTAATAAGTTTGTAACTAAAAACCACAGACAAGAAACTTCGTCGAAAACTTAGATGGAAAGAAGCGAAGTGTGTCAAATGTGTTATCCCACGCGCCTTATCGGCCCGAGTCGAATTCGATGACGGTAAATATAATTGAACGGATGAATTAATACTTTCAACGTTACATCAGGTGCGTGAACGTGGGCGAGATAAGACCGAAGATTTCTTTCTGCTACACCCAAACAATGCATTTGTATGAAATGGAAAGGTTAATGCATTCCTGCATATTTTATTGAAAACTAACACAGAACTTTTACTTTCTGACAATGTTTTAAAAGAAGAAAAAGCGAGATCAGTGTTCATTTTAGTTAAGTGGTTTTCAAGAAAAATAAAGCCAATTCAAATTCATTACACAATGAAAACAGTTTTGCTGAAAAATTTGATGTTATTTTAACACTTTAGCGTACTTTGAACCTAAACATAGTCGTCATTGCTGTCTAACATAAGCAATGCCTCAACTCATTACCGAAACACAAAGTTCTAAATCAAATGCAGACGACGTCGCGAACAAAAACTAGTACATAAATATAATGAGGCGAACGATATAACCGTCGTCTTTGATGTTCTTCACAGGCTCCTATTTTGTTCTCTGATATAGATTCACATCATCTTTTTTGTTGAATATAATGATATTTATGAGCTGTTTTATATCGTTGCTTATTATTGCTCTAGTTATGTTTTGTGTGCCTTTATAGACTGGATTGTTAATATTGTGGAAACATTAGAATGTTCCAAGATCTTTGGCTACTGTTTCACCACTGATTAGAAGCCAAGCATTTTCTTTCGTTCATTGAAGATTGCTCATAATTGATTTTGAATTCGTTTAGAGCTTTTCATCTCTAATTATAAACTTCCTTTACCCATGGAAGATCATAAGCAAGTTGTGTGGGCTGTTACGTCTTTTCTTTTGATAATCGCGGAAAGTTTTGAAGCTCAAAGTTCAAGGTGAATACAAAATTTAATTTTAGCTCTACTGCCATCACTCGACAGAATTTACGGTGATGACAAAATTAATTGGGTAGGTTGATGTATTTTTGCACTACAAATAAGCGAAAACCAATTACGAGAGAACCAAAGCAGTAACTTCAATACAAAATGGAAACATACTGAAAATTCACCAAATAATTTCGCGACGAACTTTAATAAAAGCGATATTCGAAAATTTCAAGCAAACATTGTCACCATTCTCTAGACAATATCAAATTCCACACATTAGCAACTTTGAGTGCACAAAACTTGCTAATAGAACCAACAAAACAAGATTTTCAAGATCGTACCATGCTCTCTGCTTACCCACATAATTAGCGAGGGAAAGTGCTCCTAGATAAGAATGCACAGAACGGAATTTTATCTTCAGTGAGATGCACTTAATTAAGAACATGTTCTGGTTATCGATTGGTTACAGCAAATGTTTTGTTTGATGAAGAGGACATTAATCTGCATTATTTAGACAGCAAAGTACTTCTAGTTTATTATAATTTGTTTCTGTATCAAAGAAATAATTTCATTTACTCACGTATGTTCTAAAACACTTAATTGAAGTAGAGTCTGCACATGCCTAGTTCCGTTAAGAATCCGCGTCACTAATTTATAATTTTGGCACATTACCTGAAGTTGCTATTAAAATCCTTTACAAATGCTCATTTTTCCACATAAATTCCATAGTGTTATCTTTACTAATATTATAAAGCAGAAGAGTTTGTTTGTTTGTTTGGTTGAACGTGCTAATCTCAGGAACTACTGGTCCGATTTGAAAAATTCTCATATATCATCACGCTAAGACAAATAGGAGCGGAGCAGTAATGGAAAATGTGACGCAGACGAAGTTGCGCGGGTCAGCTAGTCGTACTGTAAAATTACATTTTTAGGACTTTTATGACACAAAAATGCAGAAGCTCTATAAAAGAGCTACGATAAAGAACCAGCTTCTTAAACGATAATCAAGCTTTTTTAATCTGGTCACATTTTGAATGTATGTGAATGAAATTACAGACAACTCTATCATAATGAACATTAAACATCCTTTTGGGTACCAAGTTTCTGATATAAACTCCTCGAATCATTTACAAAGGTTTGGCGTAACGTAAACCACAGCATACAGTCCAACAGAGTTTCACTTTGAAAATTGTGCATCTAATTACACGGGACTCGGTTACTCAGTTAGTTTAGTTTGCCTGTTTGTGTACTTGTTGGGTAACGTAACCTTTGCGATTTACATAGGGACCACACTGACACAGATTTGCCCTTTGGTGACACTGGATATTTGAACAAATGATTCACACGTATTATGAAATTTTAGAAATGTAAAGGTTAAAACAGTAGTCATTGACACGTAACATCATGCAAGGCTAAATGGAAAGAGAAAAGTTAAAATAAAAACAATGTTAAAACTTCGGAAGATAGATTTCGCCGAAGAATGTAGAAAACCTGAAAAGTATAATAAAAAACCTGCTTTTAAATAACCAGATGGGTCATATCACACCGAAATCAGGCAGAGATAATAATTATGTGTTCAGAAATTTTATTTACACAATAAATGTAGTGTGTTAAACCATATTTTACGAACAGAGCCACAAAGCAAATAATTTTTCAAACTTCTGCCAGAAAACGTCTGTCTTGTTGACAGACAGAAGCTCCGGACAAGATATCAGTTACAAAGAACGCAATAAAAAATGTACTGTAAATAACAAAGTTTACATACTCTATTACTCATTCCGTCCGAATGACGTCACACCATGTGTTTCAAGTAAACACAAGCCAGTTTATTCAATTTTAATTACAGATAGACGAAATTTATTACACACCCAATGTCTTTTCTTTCGCCCGTAATTAATCTTTATGATCAGTGATGCGCTTGTAATCTTTAATTTATTGTCAACTACTTGGAAGTAACTGAACTTAATCACTTTCGAGACACATCATTCCTCATATTTTACAGCAAATCGTGATTGTGGTTTCATTACAAATTCAAATTAGTTCTCAAGATGATGACTGCTCGGATGACAAGACAAATCGTCTGTCTGTCTTCGGAGTTGCGCTTAATGAAATTTTGCTTACTGTTTTAATGCTGGACACGTCTTGTATTGCCGAATGTTTAATGTTATTGGAAGGGGTGTTAGTTTTCCAAACAGGTACCGTGACAGCCTTTGTGGCTACTTTAATATCCGGACCTCCACTATTAAGTGCCGGAATAGCCAAAGCTACACCAACTATTTGTAGTGTAAATCATTCCACGAGGATATCTACAGATTACATAAACAGAACTCTGGCTTATGTTGCATAATAATAAAGTATTTTAAACTAAAATCTCCGCGCTATGTTCAAAAATATAGAGCTGTAAACTAGACTTAATTTACATGAAAAGCGAACGAGCGGCCGTTCTTTGTCTTTTAAGTTGCAATTAATTATTCCACTTTATGTAAATAAGCCTAGAGACGCGTCAGACTCGGACCTTCCTACCCTTTTTGCGGGCGACTAAAGCATGTGCCAGCTAAAAACTTAATATTTTATGCTAAGAGAAGCGAGTAAATAAAACATGGGCGAGCTTCAGCAAGCTTAGCTCAATTTAATATTGCAGCTAAATGGCGTCTATATCTACATTTACTTGAGATTATATCAATGAATCTGACACCGACCGTGCATTGAATAGTGATGCAGTCACTTGTAGTTCATCGCCAATATCGATAGTATCGATCCGCGCCACTGACATAATGCTAAGGTCAGTGACTCCACCGATAAACTTGCCGACACCAACAAATTATGAATAACCGTAATTATTGAATTGTGATATCAGTTTGAGTTATTGCAGGAAGCTGTACAACGGACGCCGATTAGCGAACCAAGTTGTTTTACCATTTGTAACACGAACAAATCGATTATTATGATCGCTCCTATGTATCGATGAATAATTCAGTGGCGACATCGATTAATCTTAATAACGGCGATAAAATTAGGTACGCCAGGTAGTTTATCTTTTATCCGACGAAGACAATAAATTAAAGAGCAGTTAAGTCGACCACCCGTAAGGCGATTTCGTAGAATAGGACCACGAATAATAAAACAACATAGAGTGCGAGTGAAGCGTGTCATTAGGATTTCACCGATCTATTTTTGTTTGACTTCCTCGCTCGATGATGTTATTTTTGGATCATTGTGAGTTAGTGGACGGATCACCGTGGATCAAAGTTTATTGCTCGCTACACATAGTTCGTGTTTATACGGATACAAATGTAAAAAACCAAACAAGGAGGCGATACTCGTTATGTTCCAAATGAATGAACTCGTAAAAGTGAGAGCGCTTGGATAAAATGGACAACAACAAACTTTTATGTGCGAAAGGGAATGTTAAGTATTTCGATTAAAGATTTTGAAAATCGTGCTGGAATAAAAATAAATCCTAGAGGGTATCTATTTGTGAAAACAACGGACTCGTTTGTCTGAGTGAGAGATCAAAATATGTATTGTTTCCGAGGTTAAGGCACAACGACCATCATAACTGACCGTTTAGTATTAATTGCGCAGAATTTTATTGAAGTTGAAAATTCCGTAGCTGGGAATAGATAAACTGTTACAAACATTTAGTGTCGTAAAATCGCATTATCAATTTTATTGCGCAAACCGGCTATAAATAGTCAACACCAAGTACAGTGGGTGGTCATGTTGCCAACGCTAGATAAAAAGCCCTAAAAACAAAACACGATCGCTAACCGTGCGAAAGAAGCAAAGATGGCAAACGCGTGAAAGATTAAAATTCTTTTCTTAGCGATTCTCCCTATAAAGGGAAGCCGCAAAAACTTGGCCGATTGCCAACAGGTTCTTTCTCTGAATCGAAGACGACCGACGGACTTGAATTTATTTATTGGGGTTACCAGGAGCATATAAAACGGAGCTAGTAGTACGCTTAACCCTTTAAGGCTATGGCTTGAGTCTTTCACCGTGTACAGTCGTGTACTGAAGAAATGACAGGGTTAACCTTATCTGTCAGTACCGTGCCCCTTATAAACAATCCGAGGAATATCTCTTGTTGATTTATAGGCTATCATGATTTATTGATGTAGTTGGATCTCCTTTTATATCGTCTAGACGGTTTATTTCTGTAAAATCATACGTTTATTTTCTTTTTGATTTAGAAATCAAATGAGCATCAGCTGTTTTAATCGCTTGTTTTGTAAAACGAAACAAAGATATCATGTGTCAGTATTTGTGAGAACTCCAATTGCATCATACGTCGTTTACAATACCCAATTTTAAAAGAGTCTTTAGATATTAGAGACTCGATAAAAAATAAACTCATGAAGCGCAAGCTGAAAGAACATTACTTCAAATTGCTAATAACTTAAGTTCTGTTATTAATGCGTCGTTCAAAGGAGAAGGGGACTTCTGGGCCCAGCAGTTAACTAGTGGAAATGTATATTAAAAAACCGTCATATTTTTCTTAACGAAATCATAAAATATGGTACCATGTTTCTATCTAAGAAGCGAGAAAACTTAAATTAAATTCTGAAACTAAATATCAGAATATGTATGAAGGTCGAGTGACATGTTTTTTTTCGTGGAATCGATTCATAGCGAATCGAATTCTTTTAATTTTTCTTCCGGCCTAACACTTCTGCCTGACATCAGTCAATCACCGACTGACAGATATCATTCGTTCGTTTTCTTTCGTTCAGAGCGCAGAGTACTTATGTTCCATATTTTGTTGTTAGGTTTGGTTGTAATATAGCCTCACTTTTACTATAGGTAGGTACTTCATATAACTTGATTCCTGGATAGCTAAATTTCACCAAATTTTCAGTGAGACCTTGTTATTAAATCCTCTTACAAATAAGGCTAGTTTGATTCAGTTAACACCTGGGCCCAGGAATGTATGGAGGCATTCCCTTCTCCTTTCTGGCCATGGCATACTAAGACAGGCACCAGTTGTCTAATTGTGTGCTATATCTATTTATGTGTAAGGAAATTAAACCCGGCCAAGTGCGAGTCGGATTCGCACATGAAGGTTGGGACTTCCATAACTGAAAACAACTCGTTTGTTGCCTTTAAATTTTTACTATTTTTTGTAATAGCGGCAACAAACACACTCGGTGAAAATTTCAATTTCAATTTCAATGTCATTCTTTATTGCGAAAAATAGTACATAATTATACATTCTGGTGTGAATGTGCAGTTCACTGTATTTTACAAGTTGCCTACGTATTACGTTCGATAGGTACAGCCGCTGACGGACGGATGGAAAGATGGACGGATGGTCGGACCGCGGAGTCTTAGTAATAGGGTTCCGTTGGAACCCTAAAAACTTGCATTAATAAACAAACATATGAAAATAAATAAAAACTGTCCGAGTGCGAGTCGGACTAGCACACGAAAGGTTCCGTACCATAAACCTTATATTTTATTTTTTTATCATAGCGGCAATAGAAATACATAATCTGTGAAATTTTCAACTTTCCAGCTATTACGATTCTTGAGATTCAGCCCGCTGACAGACGGACGGACGGACGGACGGACATCGGAGACTTAGAAATAGGGATCCGTTGATTTCCATTTGGCATCAACGGATTCCATTTGACCTTAAAAACTATACTACTCTAAAGTGACTAAATCAATACCATTCGTTTTAATCGTACGTTCTATGTTAATGTCAAATTCACATCCACTTTCAACGTGACTTCAAAATTGATCAACAAAACGCCGTACCTTAGTAATAATGCGTACACATTTGCTGTTTGATGCAGCATTACACGGGAACCGGTTACGCAAGGTGCTGTTAAATTCAACAGAAGCCTTATTAATGGTTTCATCGACAGCATCACGTTAAGTGCTTTGTTTATTGTTGCATTGTTGGTGATATTGGCAGTAACACGTGATTCTGGTTTATTTTTATGTAGTCAATTCCTGGGTTCCCTATCCATTTGCATAAAATTTTAAGACCTAATATAACTTAGCATAATTTTATTAAGCATAATTTCTCTAACCATAATAATGATTAAGCATAATATTCTAAAGCATAAATTTATTAAGCATAAAGCATATTCATTTAAACGGCTTGGTCGACGAAGCCCCGCTTCGCGGGGCTCCTACTTCTGTGTGGTTTATAAAAAAATATCCAAGTCGGAGTGCCCTAAAGTCCCGATTGCATCCAGTTTCTTCTGATATAACAACCGTTACATACCCAATGTCGATGGCAAATGATGTTATGGCATGTGCTAATAGTCATTAGGCCTACTAACGTTATGCGAATCAAATTTAAGCCAAAACAAATAAGTCTTTAAGATAATTATGCCAACATAAAATGTATGCCTAAAAAAAATATGCCGAAGTATTATTATGCCAAAATAAATTGTGCCAAAATCGTTATGCCGAAGTATATTAGGACAAAGAACATTATGCGAAAAGAAGGGATTCCCAATTCCTGATACCATTGAAGATTTCAAAGCTCGAGTGAAAAGGCATGCTTTGAGATCACTGATTTCGCTGTAGATCTCATCCATACCGCGTGTATCTGACATCGACGCACAAACGATTTCCATGGGTCCGGGGCATGATTCTGGACACCCTAGACTTAGAATTATTCGTCGGGTTTTTTCTCATTTTTTCATTTTTTTCAAGGGTTTTTTTACTTTAGACTGCTCATAATCGTTATTCTGACCTAACCCAATGAGATTTTTAATAAAAAAATAATTAATTAACTACTTTCACTTAAAAGAGCAATCTGAATAAAACCACAAATAGATATCAGCTCAGCTGAGCTGATACTTTGTGGTACTCTTGAAAAAAATGAGAAAAGAACCGACAAAAAATTCCAACACTGGGGTGTCCAGAATCATGCCCTGGACCCATGGAAATCGTTTGTGCGTCGATGATACACGCGGTATATTTCCATACAGCGTGATCGAGGTCAAGATCTGGCTCATTGTGAAATAAGCTCGCTTTCTATCCACTTTTATCAAATTAGTACTTTGTGATAAGCATCTTTGCATCGTAGGCCATAAAAGACCTCATCAAATAAATAAATAAATAAGCTCGTTCCATCGTAGACTTTGTCTCTGTCATCTCTGTTGGTCAGAAAGACTAAAGACAAGAGCAAACCCATCTCAAATAAAAAAAAACATCAATGGTTTCTGACTGAGTGAATGACAGACAACGCACAGCAGCTACTAGTCGTAGAAAGGTGATATTTGTCATGTAGTTGGAGTCGTTGGAGTCGGTATTGAATAGTGTAGGGAAGCACTAAGAAAGGATTTCCCGATTTTTTAACGGGAACGGGAATAAACGTGTTATATGCGTACGAAGTTGTGGGCAAAAGTACCTAGTTTGATTTTTCTTACTTTTGATAGGCATACGTTTGACTGTTATCTAGCTAGTGGCTAAATAATAACAGCCGCATAGGTCGATTTCCAAGGTTAAGCAACGCTTGCCGAGGTCGGTCTGTGGATGGGTGACCATCTTAACATACTGAGTTTCATCCGTGCCTCGGAAAGCACGTTAAGCTGTTGGTCCCGGCTGTTATTTGGAGATCGTTGGCCGTCGTTACGGATAGTCAGAGGCCAGAAAATCTGACACCAGTCTTGCCAAGGAGTGCCGTGTTACCTAGTTAATGGGTTGTGGAGGTCTGGAAGGCAGCCGCTCCACGTAAAATACTGATATTCAGCTTAATTCGGTTTGACTGGAAGTCGACCCCAATATAGTTGAGAAAAAGGCTAGGCAGATGACGTTTGACCGCTATCTCACCTGAAAGAAAAAAAAAATACCATGTTTCCAGTATTTTATAAAATTATCTGTCAATTATTTTATAAGTTTTTTTTGGATATTAAAATAACAATAAGGCTACACAGCTCACCAAATCACATCAGAAGTTCTTCATACCGAAAGCGTATATTGAAATCAGCAATTTTCTTAATTTCATCTTTTTTCGTAGGTCCGATGCTCCGATGCCTCTCTCCACATTTTCATTATTTTGTACTTAGGCTAAAAAGCCAACAGAGCCTTTGTTCGAACTGTCTTCCCAGTCGTTGTAGGGAAGCTCCTTCATCCTAATTTGCATGAATAGAGCTCGTACAAGGTTTGTTTAAAATGCAATATTTTATTAGTACGAGATTTTTTAATCAGCGGATTTGTTTACTTGTTTTATGTGAGGTTTTAGTTTTAAAGATAATCTTGAGCTCCTAAAAAAAGAGTAATTTTATACGCAAACTAAAATGTGGTCAATTAAAAAATTTAAATTGCCCCTGGTACCGTTTCTGTAGCGCATTTCAATCTGTTTGTTTTTTTTTTAATTCGTGTTGATAAAATGGCGTTTCTACCTCAAACAATATCCTATAAAAGGATAATTTTATTTTAAATGTTTACTTTAATGTGAAATTTTGACACAACATAAAAATTGTTACTGAAATAAATTAAATGAACAAAAAATGAAATAATCTTGTATAACCATCAGGCTAATTTGCTGGCAAAAAAAAAAAACAAACCGAAATGGTCTCTCGATGATGGTACTTTTGAATTAATTAAAGTATCTTATTAGATAACGAAACGAAGATATCACGGCCAAGGTCAGTGTGATTTTCCGTAGCAAGCTTATCGTATAAGTAAAGATCATAAAAGACAAGAAATTAGTGACTGATTGATAACAGAGGGACTACATCAAACAGTCATTCATAAATTGGAGATAAAATTCCATTACGATAGGTAATCTCTGCTTGAAAGAACTTCACTCGGCTCAGTCGACAAATCACAAGCTAGTCTCTAAAAAACCGCATCCAAATCGGTTCACCCGTTTAAGAGCTACGGTGCCACAGGTAGACACACAGACACACATATCGGTCAAACTTATAACACCTCTCTTTTTTGGTCGGGGGTTAAAAGGGTTAGCATGGAGAAGATTACTAGTAACTCGTAATCACACATTAAATGGCACATAATATATAATAATTCCTTCAAAATAATCTCTGAAACTTTGGTAAAGGGAACGCAATTATGTATGTATAACAGAAGTACATATCATTAGTATATCGTTCACGTTGATCCTTTGGTAGTTGATATGCAGAATACGGATCGCTTTCGAAATTAGTCTTCACTACCGCTTAAAAGAATAATGTAATGAGCTCGAAACTCACATTAAACATTAACCTTTACTCGAAAACCTCTCTTTAACCCGAATCCCTTTTTAATTTCAGTAACTGATATTTAATGTAAGAAAATAATACGTTCTTTTTTCGAAGACACCATTTTGTTTTGCCAATATCTTCATTATTTATCACTCAGCTCTCTCCAAAGTAAAGCCGGTGTAATGAATCTACACTTTACCGCCATTTCCATGAAAAGTGTTAGTACTTGAGCAGTTTTCTTAAAAGAGGTTTAAATATTCCGCTTTATTTAAACTAGCTTCGTAGTTAGATGGTAAGTAATGCTCACTTTGAAATACAGTTTTATAATATAAGCAATTTTAAACGAGTTGCCTGTAATCTTTTTCTTTTCTGAGCTTCTAAGTTGGTTTACTTTTTAAGAACTAGCTGAGTGTTGTAGATGAGAATAATCAGTTAGCTTCATTCTTATTACAAGATTGTTATAAATGAATTTAAACCTACTAATATTATAAAGCAGAGGAGTATGTTTGTTTGTTTGGTTGAACGCGCTAATCTCAGGAACTACGGGTCTGATTATAAAAATTATTTCAGTGTTAGATAGCCCATTTATCGAGGAAGGTTATATTATATATCATCACGGATAAATCTAAGACAAAAAGGAGCGGAGCATTAATGGAAAATGTGACGCAGACAAAGTTGCGCGGGTCAGCTAGTCATTGATAAAAACACTATATCTATGATAGATAAAAACCATTTAAGATGTAATTATGAATTATAGCTACATGTCATGTACAGAAATAATAATGTTTTAAGTTCACCGTCCGCGTTGCGTTTCTTCAGCCAAAGAATGAATATTGCCATTCAAACCGGCAATGATGCCAGTGTTTTGGTAATTTTTTTCCATTGATAGAAATAAAGAAAGGAAGAAAAAGATTTTATTTGCGCCAAACATGATACATACCAAAAAAAAAAAAAACTAGGTGCCCAATGACTTTTGTTTTTATATGCGTTTGTACATAATTGCATCAATTTATTAGTCTAGTTATTTATTATTATTTAGTAGTTACTTTAATTTACCTATACTTTATATACCTACATATAATTTAAATCAATAAAAAAAACAAGTGACGCAAATTTGTAAGTGATAATTCCATTGAGTTAGTGTTTGTTTGATATATAGATGCAATTCATGACATTAATAAACAACTTCTATCACAATATGACACCTATAAACAAACACTGTTTAAAAAAAACCAACAGACATTACAAAATAGCAACGACCAGATTCCCGCACACAAAACCACACGATAATCTCGATCCAAATAAAAAATGCACGACAACACTCAACGGGTCACCAGCTGTCATTTATGTAACCCAGTCTGGATTGCAGTTCATAACCGAACGACTATTAAAGATCAATCGTTATACACATACACAAATGCACTTATGGTCGGCGCCAGATAAAAGTGCAATTAAGTGCATTCATTTTTCCCTAATATCCCTCCGTAGATACTCGAAAAATAAATTATGAACCGATTTTCATTACTAGAAATCGTAAACGATCACGATAGAAGTCGATTCAGGACAGCTTTATGTCATTATTTCTGTTTTTTATATTTAGAAAGTCAATAAATGTATGGGATTCAATGTCCGTTATTGCGTGGGTATCTGACGTCTACTATAATACTACTGCAGCTAGTGACATAAATTATTCAAGCTTCAGCCGCGGGTCGATAACCCAGACATCGTGAACGTGGAAACAATATGACTTATTCAGAAATTCTTCTACTAAAAATAGGTACTGAAAGGCTTTAGCCCTTGATCGCACGGGCGGTTTTGTTTCGCGCGTTGGAAAAACGCTGTCGGATTTAATAGTGTTGGATTTCTAATGAAGTTTTAATTGAAGTCAACGCCAGGTTCGTTGATGTAATGCAATTGATTGCTATTATAACGCGGCATAAAGACATCTATACTATAATAATACTATAATCTATACTTCTATACTAATATTATAAAGAGGTAACATTTGTTTGTAAGTTTGTATATAGGGGGTAATCTCAGGAACTACTGGTCCGATTTGAAAAATTCTTTCAGTATTAGATAGCCCATGCATCGAGGAAGGATATATCATCACGCTAAAACTAAAAGGAGCCGAGCATTAATGGAAAATGTGACGCAGACGAACGTTGCGTGGGTCAGTTAGTTCTAAAGAACGTCGAATCTTGATTAAATTTTACATTTGGAAGGAACATTTAAACTCATCATCATCACGGTAAGACAGATAGGAGCGGATAATGGAAAATGTAACGTAGATGATGTTGCGCGAGTCAGCTAGTCATAGATAAAATTAAAAAAAACATTTCCATATAATCTGAAAACGAGTTGTCGCAAGACTGCCACAATGTCAAGTCAAATCTGTCAGCTTGACGGAGTTTCTAAAAAAACGCTTACGTTTCAACAAATGTACCGCTCTTTTTTTAATTATAGAGTTTTTTCGAACACGCACGAAAAAGAGTCCGTGCGAATAAGGACTTAGGAATAGTAATACGTAGTACCTAGTATTTTAGTAGATCAAACTCACCAAGATTGGCGCAGAAATGCATAAATTTAGATTGTGTGAGCCCGTTTTTAAAATCTAAAAGCTTTTGGAATATCTAAGTGAGATAAGAACCCGGTCCCACTTGAGCTCCAGCTATCGTGATAGTGATGCTAAGCGAATGGTTTTTTAGTTGAGTTCCTCGGTTGAGAATGGTAGATTATTCCGCGGAGGTAATTGAATATGTACGTTGATTGAAAAGGTAGGTAAAACCATGGAATTATCATATATTATTATAATAATTATAATTATTATTATATAAATATTGACTTTATTCGGTCATGTGAAAGAAGATAACATTTGAAAGATAAAAAGAAGAAAAAGACGGTGTCCGTCGTCACTCAATAAATTCAGAATCACTTTTGGTTGAATGATATCAATGTATATAAGCATAACTTCGTGACGACTGACTCAAATTGAATAATTTATTTATAGTCATGTTTGTAATTGTTAGGGCGAAGATTGTGTGAAAGAAAATTTTGAAAAAAAAAATATCCGGGCTGAGCCGGGGCGGGCCACTTGTATTATAAACATTCTTACTGTAAAATAAAATAAGGTTAGTATCTTCTACATTATAGTAGGCCGCCTGCGTGAATATCGAAAGTATCCCAAGGGAAGATAATCACAGAATGAAGAGTACCTATCCTATAAATTATTTTAGACTATAGTCTACCTCTGTTCCAAACTTCATAAAGATCCGTTCAGCCGTTTTGACGTCATTGAGTAAGAAACATCCAAACACTTATACGTTCGCAATTATAATATTAGTATGGAATGGATGCTTGTTTAAAAAATAATGTCGGTGTACCTATCAGAATTATGAGAACTATGGCTTACTAAAACACAAAATGCGCTTGAACTCCTAAAGGTGACGCCAATATTTAGAAGTACCCTTTACAAGAAAATCAATAGAATAGCTATTAGGTACAAACCTTTTACCGATTCAACCACTCCATCTATTTTAAATATAGAACGTCGAATCCTGATTCAATTTTACATTTGGAAGGAGCATTGAAAACCAATCACAGGCCGTTATCGCAGTACTATCAATCTGTTTTAAAGTACAAGCCAGGACACTATGCTAATGAGATTGACATTGATGAACGGGATAATTGACTCGGCTGATTTGTTCCTGATCTATTTGCAAGAGATTTTGTTAGTGAAACAAGTTGGTCGTTGATGTTTTCAGGGAGCTTGCTTTTTGATTAATATATTAACAAAATGAGTCTAATGTAATGTATATTAGACAGATTATTATTTTCGTATCGCCATTTTTATAAATAATTAATTACCAATTATTAAGCATTTTGTTTATACAGGCTGTTTCAGAAGCGTGTGTTCATATTTGAGGATGTATTCTGTAACTAATTTACATTACAAACACATAATCAAAATAATGTTTTCGTGTGCGAGTCCAACTCGCCCTTGGACAGTTTTTTTTTTAAATTGTGTCTTGCTTTTTTAAGTAGCTGCAGAACATTACCTTTAAATAGGATCACGCACTTCTGAAACACCCTGTATATTCGATTTATTTATAAACAAAGTTCAGAGATAATTTATTGCATTGCTACAAATATTAGATATTATTATTCAACATGTTCAAAGCCTTTTAAACTAAAGATAAAAGATAAAGCACGTATTTGTGTGGGTTTATTTAATGTAAATGCTTCAAATAACAAGCAGATATGATAGAAATGCATGGATTGTATTCCAATCGAATTGATTTTATCGTCTTTACAGATTTTACTTGGCCATGTATCACATAATCATAATGTTCCAATACAATTCCGTTTGTGTTGTTTATTTTGTCGAATAAGATAAGGAAACATGAGTTTGCTATTTGGTTCCCATAGCATGAAACTTGTACCTAGCTTTTTGATTTTATGATTATTTTATCATGAAATAAACTTTTATGAACTACATGTACCTATATTTACTTTGAGATATATCATAAAAAAGAAAAAGTAATAAGGATACGATTACCCAGAATAAATTTAATTTTAATAATAAGCTAGTAGTTTTGCACTTTATCTACATTTGCTCTTTCTTTTTTTTTTTGAAGAGATTGCTTGCTCTTGACCACAATCACGCTTGATAGAAAGCGATGGATGAGGGCTATGGTAGAGCGAGCCAGCCCAAAGATGCATGTTTAATTGTTTACTTTTGCTTTGAATTTGAATTTCAGCCCCAGACTAAATCAAACGAAACGAGCGAAAAACGAGCAAAGACTAAAACATTTGAGTTGATATGTATCTTCATGAAAGTAGAAAGCAATATATATTTTTTTATTTCAGACTACATGTATATTTTATATACAACTAAATAAAAAAAAACACTCTTAACTAACTAAAACTAAAAATAAAACTAATATATGGCGTCGAAAAATTCGTCCGCATCGCTAGCCACTGGTAATGAGCCCAAAAGGCTGGCAGCATTGCCACGTTATATGGCAATGCTTATCCTTTGGCCAAGGTTAAAGCCAGAGCCGAGGTAAGCAATTAGACGAAGATTGACAAAATATAACTTTATATGAAATAAACTTATAATTTTGTCTCATTTTCTCTCCGTTATACGCCAATAAACCGATGGCCGTTGGGGTAGACGATTTCTTAAGTGGGGACCGCGAATCGGCAACCGTAAGATAGGACGCCTTCAGAGCGACGCCGATGGAGCGACGGAGCGTGGAGGGCCACCGTAGTCGCGGGCCTGTGGACGGTGAGTTATAGGCTAGCTCGCCGTCCGTCCGTCTTACGACGACAAGCCGTGTCGACGGCACGTTCGTGTTCCACGCGCGCCTCAAAGAATGTCAGCATAAGGAGGGGCCCGAAAAAGCCGCCGCCTGCCGGAGTTGCGGGACTATTCTAAAGAGAAACCGCGGCTTCGAAACACAAAGGGTAATAAAGGAACATGGATGGGTTTTAGTCACTAATAGTCTGACACTCCCTTCCGCTCCGCCCAGAGCGGCAGAAGTCATTTGATGATTTCCCATCCTAGAAAAAAAAAGAAGGACGCCCTCAGAGCGACGCCGACGGAGCGACGGAGCGTGGAGCGACGATCTTCGCAGGGTGGCTGGTAGCAGCTGGATGAGAGTGGCGGGTGAAAGAGCCAAATGGTCCCTTTGTCCAGTAGTGGACTGTTTTAGGCTGATGATGATGATGACGAACCCTCAGCGTAAAAACGACCAAAACATCATGAGTAAATTTGACCAACTTATCCATCAATATCCCTAAAAGTTAAACTTGCTACTGAAACAGCTCTCTATTTTCCACCCATTAATCCGTTATTTACACCCGCTAATCTGTTTTTCCGGTATCCATTAGTTAACATCGCTTCCTAGTATGACATTTGTGCCGCTATAATTGACGGTTCAAAAATAAAAGCTGGCATGCATGAACGTTGACAATTTATTTTAGGGAAGAGAAAAATATTTTCTGTGTCGCGAAAAATACTGGTTGGATTACTTTTAGTGAACAAAATTAGTACAACCGAAATTGGTTATTTTTATGGTATTTTAAAAGCGTGGTATTGAAACGTTTCAGTCTTGTCTAATGTTTGAAAAATTACATTAACATGCTTTTTTTTAATAAAAGCCGAAGCGCAGCGAAGTGTAGCTAATGAATCTGGTAATACGTTTGATCCAATTACATTATCCTATTATTCTATTCAAGTACAAAATACAAAGCTGAACCGTAACCACTTCGTTGGGCGGTATTTTTCGGGTTAACATTATGTATAGCCTATGACACTCACAATAATAACATAGTTCTCTAAAATAAACTTTCAAAATCGGTTCAGTAAATCTAGACAACCCTGTACAACCTCACAAACTTTTTCTCTTATTATATTAGTTTAGATTCAAATATTGTTTAGGGTAATAAAATAGTAAAAAAAAAATGTATTTAAAGTCTCTTGACTGGTTCTTTTTAAGTTTGGAAGTTTGCGAATTTGGATATTTGTGAATAATTCAATCGAGATTTATATCTCATTTGCTTTACAGAATTAGATATTTCGAACTATAGATTTGTATTAAGAGCGCTTTCTATCCCGGAAGCATGTTTCCGTATTAAAAAAGCCCCTTAAGAGTGTGTATTCCGTCCACTAGCGCCGCCAATCGTTTTTTATTAATTGTGGTAAATTTAAGACACTTAGATAAAAACCCCGCTCTGTAGTGCACTGAAGAAATGTATCTATTATTTTTTGACAGTTATTTTTAATACATAACTCATGGCTAAATAGCCAAAACGGCAATTATTGCTAAAAGTGGTCACTTTTAGCAAAAATATCGACTTTGGCAACTATTTATGTTCTAAAGTACAAAACATAACTCTCAAAACATAATAAAAACATTTCTTCAGTGCACTACAGAGCGGTTTTTTATCTACGTGTCTTAAATATACCACAAATAATAAAAAACTATTGGCGGCGCTAGTGGACGGAGTACACGCTCTTAAACGCAGGCAAGAACTAATTTTATTTTTTATTTGTTAGGGATAGTTCACACATAAACAAACAACTATAGTCAAATCAATATTAAAGTCAACACCAGCTTAATAAACAGTAGTCTCGCTCGCGTTTCTTTATCATTCTCAACTAGCCCTCGATATCATTACAAAGCCCAACTCAACCAAACTAACGTTTTGTCTGCTAACGCCAGTCATACCATTAATACTATGGTATAGTCCATTATTATCTACCCTACAGCGATAATAAACAGGACAATGCATTACAAGTAGCTGGAATGACTCGAAGTCGATCGTTCTAATCTTTACTATCGACCCCGATCGAGACAACGTGTTAGCTTTGTCATGGAGTAAGAATTTGTAGAAGCGGCACTCGAGCTATGAATTCAGTCTTTGTGCCTGCAGTTAGACATAATATACATAGGGATATTTCATTGCATCGCAGCATGCTGTGCCCAGGAGATATCAGTTTTCACTCTACATATTTGGCTCGTAATTTTAAGAAATGGGCTGAGAAATTTAGGTGTAGTAATCCGAGCGTTAATATTATAGCAGCAATGAAAATTTTGTTACTTAAATATAAATATAGTTACTAAAATGGACAATAGATAACCCTCTAAAATCAAAACTATTTTTGTATCTCGATTTGCCACGTACTGTGACAACACGGACAACATCAATGGTAACACTTGCTGAACAAAAATTACCCTTATTGGTAGAAAGTACTGCCGCTGTCATTTCGAATATATAATAGTCTCTGATGTGTGAACAGTTCGCTTCTATACGATTTTTTAAATCTTTGATTCTGTTTATGTTTTGTCTCGCATGAATTAAACCTTTATTTATGTTGAAGTCGGTCGATTGACTTGTTTCGGAAGATATAAACTTTATTTTTTACGATTTACTTATTTTTACTTTTCTTTAGAAGTAGTTTTCGGCCAGTGTTACTCAATGTAATGGACTTTGTGGGCTTGTATAAAGATGGTGCAATGTTTGATTACAAAATTGGAACATTATTCTGTAACAAAGTATATAATGCTTTTGTTTACGGAAACTATTTGATGTTTATGTCTTATTTACGTTTGGGAATTTCAATATTGAAATCATTCATAATTTGGTTTTCTTTTAAAAAATGGTTGTCTTCAGTTCTAATTTTTATTAGTTAATTGCGTTTTAAACGTCATTTTGTATTGAAATCAGATAGGCACCTTGTGAAAATAACGGATAATTTAGTTATAAATGTTAATATATGTACATACGCGATCGAATAGTTAAGTTTTGAAACTTACACACTTTGTGATTATTTTTCAATTTTGAGAGTACCATAATCATAACAGTGGCCTGCGGTCTCCTTAAGTCCACGGTTCAAATCGCGTGATATCACAATATTTACACTAGACCCTAAAGAGAAATTGTTTCAATCTTAACCTCGAACAGTATTTATCTTTCAACAAAGCTCTTGCAATAACTATTAAAACTGGTCGCCATGGTGTTATACTGCCCTATAACTTGGCAAATCATAAAGCGAAAGATAGAAGGGAAGGATATTCAATCGCAAAACACTGTAGAGTGTAATTTAGAGACTACAATATACCCACAGGATGCAAAAGGAAGATTGAAGAGGGATGGTTATAAAAGAGGACCATGGAGTATCTAGTCGGTATTTCTTCCTCGGTATAGGCTAATTGAGGAGCTCGTGGCTAAATGATAACAGCCGCATAGGTCAATCTTCAAGGTTAAGCAACGCTTGCCGAGGTTGGTCTGTGGACGGGCGACCATCTTATCATGCCGAGTTTCCTCCGTGCCTCGGAAAGCACGTTAAGCTGTTGGTCCCGGCTATCTTCGATATATCGATCTTTGGCAGTCGTTACGGATAATCAGAAGCCAGAAAATCTGACACCAGTCCTTGCCAAAGAGTACCGTGTTACCTAGTTTATGGGTTGTGGAGGTCTGGTAGGCAGCCGCTCCACGTGAAATACTGGTATTTAGCTGAATCCGGTTTGACTGGAGGCTGACCCCAACATATTCGGGAAAAGGCTACGCAGATGATGATCGGCTAATTGGAAAGTACTATCTAGCTTCTATCAGACGATTCGTAATAAAATTGTCTTAAAATTAAAATTCTGAAATTGAGCATACAGCTAAGGAGAGGCACAAATTCTTTTTCGGAATTTGTGTTTCGTTATAACTAAAACCTGACGGTCTTTAAGTAATGTTACTTCTAGGCAAGCGTGTTTCATCATCACTTTCCATCAGCTAAGATAGACGCGAGTCTATCAATACGCGGAAGAGTTTGTTTGGTTTAACGCATAAACTCAGGAACTTTTGGTTCGAATCGAATACTTCTGGGTAAGCTCGCTCTATCGTAGACTTTGTCTCTGTCATCTCTGACCAAGACTAGAGTCAAGAGCAAACCCTTAACAAGTAAAAAATAATATATAAAAAATATGTTAGTGTAAGAAGCCTATTTATCTAGGAAAGCTAAAGGCTATATAACATCACGTTTCGACCAATAGGAGCTGAGCATCAATGAAAAATATTGAAACATGTGACGCAGACGAAAGTGGCGAGGTTCAGCTAGTCAATAACAACATAGAAACAAAAAACTGTGGTTTAAATGAAAAAAAATATTTTGAGTCAAAAGAGAATTGTGTCCACAGTCCTACAATAGATCTGTAGGACACAATTCTCTTAATACGATGAACAGAATTGATAACCTCCACTTTAATTCAGTCTAGACATTTAAAAAAAGAATAGCTTTTTTAACAAGTCCATTTAAAAACATAAAAGCTTAAGAGGGCTTTCACATTTTTTCTTGAATTTTAGCGTTTTATTCGAATTTTGATGTGTGATTTTGCTTTAGATAACCTTACCCTTTTTCGAACCTAACCTAACCTAACCCTGCCTTAAAAAAAAACAAAAATATGCCTAAGATAGTTTGATCATTTATCTTGGGAGTGTTCTAAATAAATATTTCAATTTGTTCACGTACATCAGTAAAATCCTTGATTGCGCAAAGGATGTTTCACAAAACGTTGCTTTAGGGTATCTTTTGATACCTTAGTACACCGAAGATATTATAATTTAATCATTTATAAAAATGTCCACGGTACAACTGTATCTTCTACTTTGGAATGTTCAAATCAATTTATTACGATTCATACAGTAATACTACACCAAAAATAATTCTGTAAAACTGAGAGTTATTGACAATTTTCCGTACGAAACTATAATTTTTATCTATGAAATTATAATCAAAATTCAAATAAAAAATATTTAATAATTAAGGTGGCATTGCTATATTGCTTGAAAAAAAAATTGGTCTAATTAAAAGTAAAGTAAATATTTTTAAATAATTGTCGAAAATCAATATAATCTTGTGACGCGCGGTATTCAACTTTAGTCAACCTGAGTAATTCGATTTTGTTAGAGCGCTTTGACAAAACTGTCTTAGGCATATTTTTATTTTTTTTAAGGCTATGTCTAAAGCAAAATCACACATCAAAATTCGAATAAAACGCTAAAATTCAAGAAAAAATGTGAAAGCGCCCTTAACGTCATGTTAGATGAAAAAATACGTCAAAAAAGTTTAAAAACCACTACCTGAAAAGTAATTGCTTCGTCGAATTTAACATTGTAATACGTATTCAAAACACATGCCTCAGTGAAAATAATAATCGTTAGTATGTAAATGAACTAAGTTCTATATAAAGTGACCCTTTCTGTCTCATCTCTGCATTCAATTGTAACACAAATAATGAAATTATAAAGGGTTCTAATTTTATTACGATTTTGAACTATCACTTCAGTTTTAGTGGTATTAAAATGTTGGTAGACAAAATGTTTGAATTTTAGTTTTTGATTATGAGATAGATTGTTTTGTAAATGGTAATGAATGAATAACAAAGGTTTTATTCCGGGTAATCAGTTAGTTATTTTAGTTAATATGCTATTTGTGAGCATTTGATACAGACAACTTTGTGGCTGTTTTCACGTACGAGGTAATGTCATGTTTTATAATTACTATTAATTTCTTTTTTCAGATGGTTTCATATAAGGCCATTAACAAATTTATATTTAAAATAAAATAAGAAGAAGAATATTCGAATTTGGTTTTTTGTTTTGTGATTATTTCCATTCTTGACGAAGGTTCTGTACGGGTGAGGAAAAAAACGGTATATGCGCCAACGAAGTTGCGGGTAAAGGTAATTTTAAATACACCCTTATTATGCTTTAGAATGAGGAGCTGGTGGCTAAATAATAACAGCCGCACAGGTCGATCTTCAAGACGCAACGCTTGGCGAGGTTGGTCTGTGGATGGGTGACCAGCTTAACATACGTAAAGCTGTTGGTCCCGGCTGTCATTTGGAGATCTTTGGCAGTCATCACTGATAGTCAGAAGCCAGAAAATCTGACACCAGTCTTGCCATGGAGTACCGAGTTACCAAGATTGGGGATTGGGGCCGTGGAGGTCTGGTAGGCAACCACTCTACGTAAAATACTGGTATTTAGCTGAATCCGGTTTGACTGGAAACCGACCCCAATATTTTGGAATAGTTAATAAAGGGATTGCTACCATGTACCTTTTAGTTACCCCAATATAGTTGCCATAGTTGGTAAAAGGCTAGGCAGATGATAATGCTTTAGAACTTCTTTATAAATTGAAAAAAAGACAAATTTTTATGCTATACCATGCTTTTCACAAATGAGGCAACATTCAAGCAAAATGTTATCCTTATTGAAAAATACATATTTACTCAAAGAATGCATTTACGAAGCCTGCCTATTAATGTGAGACAAACGTAGTGCGCAAAAGCGCTTCTGTCTGCATCTGCGGCTGCGTGTACGATTTAAGAACAGTTCAAAAGCTAAGAGGTGAAATAAAGTACACTTTCTTATGCTTCCTAACTTTTCAAGAGTACTCAAAAAAATAAAAATATGTATTCAACTTTCCAAGACGGAAGAATCCCAAATACCACAGATTAAAAATGACCGCCACATAAAACTAAAAACTAGACAACAGTCAAGAGCAAACCCATCACAAATAAAAAAAAGGACTACATTCATTCATTTTATGTAGGTAAGTATATTTATACTTGACTAAATTAAAAATGGAACATCTGAAATTAATAATACTTTTTCATTTTAAGTATCATGAAAGTCAGTTTAAAAAAATAGAATACAAGCAAAATAACAAAAGACAATAGTTAATTTATTTAAACGATCGAACCTCCTTGGTAGCGCTCTTGCTCAAATCGATTCAATCAAGCCATTTTTATATTGCAAAGATTGTTGCGACTTTCCGACTAGTAGGTATCTAAAAACAAAAAAATAAAGTATTTACTAAAAACAAAGTAAAGTATTTGTCATTGTACTGTTTTCTCGCAAATGTGTTGATAAATATTGTTTGATATACGTGTAGATATTGATATTTACACGCGACAACACGGTTGGTGCAGTGGTTGAGCGATTGACTGCTGCGCAGCATGTCGCGGGTTCGATTCCCGCACGGAACAAATATTTGTAAGACCTACAAGTATTTGTTCCGAGTCTGGGTGTTTTTATATCTATAATATGTACGTATTTACAAAAAAAAAAAAAAAAGTATAATATAAGTAGTTTATCAGCCTTATCGTTACCATAACACAAGCATTAGGTTGCTTAGCTTGGGACTATAAATGGCGTTGTGTGAAATGTCTAAGGATATTATATCGACGGGTTCCGGGCTATTTGTATTAACCGACATTTTTGAAACTTTACACCAGAGCAGTTTAAAGTTACGATTTTTAGAAAAAAAAAATATAACTTTAGCAAATCGCATTATTTTTTTAAAAAGAAGGATATTACTGTTTTTATAACATATTCCCCATAATCAGATTAATTTTTTTTTGAATATTCCTATTTTTAACGAAGATAAATGTCGCTTAATACAAAATGACCCATATTTTACTTTTTTTTGTTCCAGGCTAAATGACTTAACCACATATGATTATTGTTTCTTATTCCAGGCTAAATGACTAAACCGCCTACGTTTATTATTTCTTGTTCCAAGCTAAATGACTTAACCGCCTAGGCATGCAAATAATGGCTCTAAGCTAAGTGCTTTAATCAAAGAGTTGGTCATATTTCAAACCTAAGCTAATTGATTTAAATACCATATCTTAAACTTATTAATGTATGGCTAATTAGTTTATGCGACCGATTTTTTTTTAATAAATTGTTTGTAATCATACTTGAATAATGAAGTTTGCAGAATTTGGCGGTTAAAACATTGATAAATTAAAAGGTACATACATAGGGTGTACCTACCTCTCTTGTAAATAATTATGAAATGAGAAATAAAACACACATTATAAATTTTTTAAAGATAAGTTTTTTATTTAAATGACAATCACCTAGGAAAGGTAACAACTAAAGTTTTTTATCACAATTGTATAGGAATCAGAAGTTAAACAGTCTTTTTATTACGTAGCCAAGTTAGCCAGTCTTATTACCTGAAATAATTATTCTCATTCTTCTTCATTCCTAAACTTTAACATTTAAGTATACAAAAAAATATTTTTGAAAAAATGAATGAAAAATCTCTTCAATTACAAAAAAAGGTTTATCTATAAAATAATTTCTTTTAAAAATAATCACATAAAAAATTAAAATATTTACGAGCGTTTCTTTGGTTTTCATTTCTTTACTTATTTTCTTCTATATTTTTTTCTAACTTTCTCAGTAATCAAAATCAAAAACATCTCTTGTAAAAAAGTTTAGAAGTTTTTTTATCGTGGTACTTATACGGGTTTATTTTTCAATGACCGGCCAAATTTTCACTGGGTGTTCTACCCATGAATATGAACAACGTGATTTCAGAGCTGGTCGCCCCATAGTGAAAGATGTTCATATTCATGGGTAGAACACCCTGTGAAAAAATTTGGCTGGTTATTGAAAAATAACCCTTTAAATACTATCCCTAGTTTCTCTTCAATAACAAAAATAATTTTTATCTCCTATGACAATAATAAATTGTAGTTCACTACAGTAACAAAAAATAATCAAAATTATAAAAAATAACATGTTAGTTAAAATTCAACCAATCTTTTCCTTCTTACTTTCTAATTTATTTTTCTTCTTCTTTATACTTAAACACTTGCTATTTTCCCATCAGTCATAATGAAAATTGCTTAATTTGGCAGGTCTGTTTCGTCCTCAATATCAGTATCGATCAGTGTATCTTTGACAGTATTGCTGGATGGTAGGTTGATATATACTGAATGAAATATTCTTGGGATAGCGCCAGTGTCACATAGCTTTTTCAGGTCACTATATTTTGCTTTTGTGATAGGAAGCTTTGATTTATATTTTGCATTGAGTAGTTTCGGTTTTTCACAAATTTGTATGGACTCTTCTTTTGTATCATCTTGCATGCTATATTTGACGACCATCACGTTTGGCGTAGACTTCTTGAATGTTGCTACACGAATCTTGCTTATTTTACCGACAAGGTTTCCCTTGAAATATTTTTCGGACAATTCTTCATAATTCTTGGAGTCTTCGTGTGTAAGGCCTTCCACCTGATATGGTCCTAGATCCTTTCTAGCTAGCTGACAAATTGTCAGCCACTGTGAAGGCGCCCATACCGTTGTGTGTCGAACAGAATTTTCTATTGTAGCGTGAATACTGTCTACTGTCATCTCCGTGTGTCCTGGCAGCAGATAATTCATCTGTATAGTTTCTAAATTTTTTGACATCAACAAAGCGTTGTGAATGGCTGCCAATACGATCTTGTTTTTATTTTGCCCGGGCATGAATTCGAGTACAAAATTAAACTTTTAACGGTTTCACGTTCATCAACGTTTTCTATGTACTTTTTTAAAATAGTGGAAATCTCATTACTACCTCTTTTGGCTTCCGTTTCTCCCCAAACATAGCTGAAACCATTGCGGGTTACCTGTCGTAAAAACACAAGTTAAAAACTGCGTATTTTGTTTAGTTAAAAACTGTTTATATTGCAAGCTAAATGGTTGAAGTGACAACATCTAACATTTCATGTACAGACCTAAATGTATGGATTGACACTGGGTATGAATTTGACAAAAAGGCTAAATGTATTAAACGACATTCTTGTATATTTACAAGGTAAAGCTAATTGTATTAAGCGACACTGGATAAGAATTTAACAAAGAGGCTAATTGTATGAAGCGACATTTCTATATATTTATAAAGGCAGGCTAAATGCTTTAACGTAAGTTGCCTGTAAATTGTTGCTCCAGGAAAAAACGTTTTAACGACTGCCTGGTATTTGGCAGTCAGCTTAAGTACACAGTTCCCAAATTTGTCAATATTTTTTGTCACTTCATACATTGCAGTCCAAAATGGGCCCAAAAATGCGGTTGTATTAAGCGACAAAAAAGTGCTCCGATCGTCACCAAACCCAGCTCAAATGACGCAGAAAAATTCGCTGATTCCAAATATGTATAAAAGTCTATATCGCGCAGAGTGTCGCTTAATACAATTAGCCCGGAACCCGTCGATATTATGGTAAGTAATAACTTTTAACATTGGAGATCACAAACAATCTTTTTACGTCTGAGATATTCCTTCATAAAATTAACAAAAAGAAAACCCGAAGAGTTAAGTATCATAACCGCATCACAGAGTCATCAAAAGAATTTCCTCATTCGTAATACAATACATGAACTCCCAACCCATTAAAAAAGCTACATGATACTCTAAAGCTAAATGCAGACCGTTCAAAAAGAAAATCCATGCATTTTCATAGTTTATAACTCTTGTGATCCGGTCATAAATTAATTTCAGAGCTGCTTATTAAAAATTAGAGATATAATCCTTTTTGATATTTTTAGTTTTTAATTGAAACCGACGGTTTCAGTGCTGTAAAATTAAAATTTCGACTTTTCTTCGTTGGCCTTTTAAGTTTATAGTTCATAATGCTTCTTTTGTGTTTTATTAGGCAGAACTTTTAGAAGTTACACGCGTGATTTGGGGGTTTTTAACGGTGGCTTATTCGTGTCTTTACATATCTTGTGTGTGATGCGTCTTAACAGATATTAAATTAAAAAACTGTCGGTTTTTTTAATTAAAACGTACAATTCGTACTCGCACACAAACTCTTTGGTACCATAAAAACTGAAAAAATAATGTGTGTTGTCATACAAGGTGACCTCCTTTTAATTTTATTTGGTTATCATTTTAGTGGCAAAATAAAATACTACATATTTAAAAATTTAACTGTCTAGTACGGTTCATGATACAGCGATACTGATAAACAGATAGACAGAGCAGAAACTGTTTTCTTATTGTGTACTGCGGACTAAACCTCAGACAGAATCACTTTTCCTTTACATAGGCATACGAGATATTATACATAGCCAGTTCTATCGCCTTTTTACTTTACCATAAAAATCTTACAAGCTCGATTTCAAAGCACAACTTTCTGAACAGGACTAGACTTTAGTTTTTACCTCGACGGCACTCCCTGCAAAAAGGTAAGGCTCCTTGCGACAGCTAGCTAAAAATAAACCCCGTTGGTATATTACACTGTCAATTTTTATTGGTTTATTTCTGTCGACCACTTTCTCAGAACCTGTTTTATGGTATGTTCGCCATCATTCAATGTTAAAATGAGTAATAAAAATGCTATGAATTATTGAGTAGCGCGGCATGACACAAGTCGTAGGTGACATGAATTTAATTAGCAATTTTTATTTGTTTTGTGCGAATTATTTTATAGCTAAGTACTCGGGAGTAACTGTTTAATGAACTGTGGTATTTATTTCTCGACGCAATTAAGTTTCTTATTCCCTATAGTACTGATTATAAAGCTTTTTATTTAACTCGCAATAATTTTAAGTTTGTTTAGGTCAATGACTATAATTCTCTTTGGTTTAGGTCTGCATGACCAATTAGAACACTGGTTTAAAAAAAGTTTTGTTTGTGTGTTTAAAAAAACCTTTTACCAGCCAATATGAAAATCAGTACTGCTTATACCTTTCAGTGAGCCTCTATGGGTCGCCAGGTAGTCTCAAATCTATATCAGCTTTAACTTTATTTGATTTTGAAGTTATGACATAGTTTCGTTTTGAAAAAAAGACAAACCTGTCCGTCCAATATACCTTTTGAATGTCGACTGGAATCTGGCTTTGACAACTACTTCTATACTTGATCGAAGGTAATGTGAAGTTTGAACCGGCTCGCACTTGACCCGCTGTATAATTATACCTCATCTGAATCATCATATCAGCTGAAAGACGTCCACTGCTGGGCAATCACGACCTCATTCCACCGGCCCCTTTCTACCATCGGACATCCAGACGCACTGCAACTTACCATCCCTACCTTGTTGCATGCGGACAGCAAAGGAGTGGAATTCTCTGCCTGTGTCTGTGTTTCCGAACGCTTACAACCCTAATCTCTTCAAAGTTAGAGTAAACAGGCTCCTTCTGGGTAAGCTCGCTCCATCGTAGACTTAATCTCTGTCATTTTTGACCAAGACTGAAGTCAAGAGCAAACCCATCTCAAATAAAAAAAAAAAAACAATATACGCCTCCACCAAGTGTAGCCACAACAACCGATCCTATGCTTTTCACAGCCATCAGCTACCAGTGACCTTCACGAGGTCATGGGCACCATAACAAAATGTTTTCGTCCATTAAGATTCCGTGGTAGCGCTTTTTATTCTTATCATTAAAACACCTAGGTAATCTTTTAATCAAACGACATATCGTGCAGGACTCAAATCCATATCTCCAACTTTCAGCAAAAATAACATGCAATCCATATCAGTCACCGGATCGCTTTAAATACAAAGTGTGGGTAGTTTTCGATGGCTAAGTGTCACGGCTAGAAATTGTTTTATCGCGACAATCGCTCTGCGAGGAGATTTATGTCTCGTAGCAACAAATAGTGAAATAAATGGAACCCAATCGTTTGTTTCATTGGTCAAGCTCTGTTTTAGATTGCTTTGCAAATGCTTTCAACTTTTGTTGGTATTGATTTCTATGGTGAGGTTAAGAATAAAGATATTATTGATCGGAATTTTGACTGTCTTTTAATAGAGAAAACTAATGTCAGGGCTGTAAGGATATTTAACTACTATCAAAATACACATGTGTTTTTACTGCAGCGCTTTTCTGTATACATGTCAAAGAAGAAAAGCACTTGACACAGACAGCTTGGGTGAAGCGATCACGAAGTGAGCTGTAAATCCTGGCAGTGCGATTCTGTAAACATGTCGAAGTGAACACTTAGGCGAAGTGAAAGACAAGTGAGCTGTCAAACTATACAAACATAATTGATCACGGTGAGATGTCGACAGCATTGACCGGCTGTACCTAATCAAGATGAAACTCACTTCACTGAAGCATTCACTTCAATATGTTTACAGAATCGACCAGCTGAATCGCACTGCCGATCCAATCATCTGTAAATTCTTTCACTGTTAGAAAGTTACACTGCCGCTGCGCGCTGAGTGCTGAGCGTAATATTTTTTCTTCCAGGTAAAAACACGGTTCCTGTGGGATAGACAACGGGAGCAAAGTCGCGAGAAATAACTAGCTTTATAATAAAAATATTCCTACCTAAGGCTGTCATAAAGTAACATTTTCTTTAAGATTTTCTTCGGAAGTCTTCGTTTATTGAACAAGCCTTTCTCAGAATAGCTGCTTAGTTAATCTTTAGCTCTTTTTCAAGGAATTCTCCTTATTAATACTCCTTCATTCAGATTAATCCTTGGAAGTTTAGGATTTTAATGAATGGAAATAAGTTTATTTGCGGTAAAAAAAATTATGTGGGGGATTACCACATAACAACATAATATTTTTATTTGTTTATGTGGTTATCACATTTTATTTATTTGTTGTCCTGCACATACCACACTGTTGTATTCGCTCGACTAGTAGATAATGACTTGTTGTATTAAGTCGATATCTACCACTAGTTTATATTAAGTTAGTACCAATAAATAAAACGGCAATAATTCACCTCAACAACGCTGCAGTGATGATATCGACTGCTGGTGCACAATATTTAGGAAATAACTAGAACATGGCATAGCAACACACGTCAAAATATGTGGTCTACATGAGAAAATATAATTTACGATTCATTTTTGTCATCATCTTTATATGATCCTATTGCCATCTACTGCTGAACGTAAGCCTCCGCCAAAAAGCGCCAACCATCCCGGTCTAAAGCAGTCCTCATCCATCCGCTGCCAGTCACTTTCTTCAAATCATCGATCCAACGTGCCGCAGGGCGTCACATACTACGTTTGCCCATACGCGGTCTCCACTCTAACACATATCTATTATCTGCTCCATCGACCGCCTGTCCACAGACATGGCCGGTCTACTTCTACTTAAGCTTGCTGATTCTTCGTGCAATATCGGTGACTTTAGTTCTCTGGCGAATGACTTCGTTGCGAGTTCTATCCACCAGAGAAACCCCGAGCATTGCCATGTCCATTGCACGCTGAGCAACCTTGAATTTGTGGACCAGGCCTTTGGTGAGTGTTCTCGTTTCGGCTCCGTACGTCATTACGGGTAGGAAGCACTGGTAATAGACCCTGGTCTTAAGGGATGGTAGATCTACGAATACCACCGAATACCACCCAGCCCAAGCGTATTTTAGTGTAAAGCTAAATTTAAATCAGCGCTACGCCTTCATTCACCAAAATAATTACTGGATTACAAGTAATGTTGTTTTTTTTTAAAAACAACAGGTTTCCCATGATCAATTTATTTCGAGAATATTTATCTTTTTGTCTACCCACCCCGTAATACGATGCGTCTTATCTACACTACACATGCCTTTTTGTAAGAGATTTATAAATATTCATGGCTCATCGAGCCATAATTATTAAGCACAAAGTTTTTATTCAATAATATGTGGTTTACTGTCTCACATGTTTTGTTTTGCAATTCCGAAGGTGTTCATGCTTATAACGTTTTTCTTGAAGCCACTTGGTATGCATTTGAATCAAATATCTCTTGCAATTATGTTTTTTGACTAGTCTTAGCGTTAATGAAAAGGGTGAACACTACGTTTATGATAAATTTTTTTTTATTTTTTTTTTTTAATTTATTATGGACATACATACAGCTACCATTACAGAAACCCAATGCGATAGTGTAGAAAAACAGAAAAAATAATAATTGCAAATAACAATAAATTTCAGGTACCAATAAAACATACAATTAAATTCAATCAGCAATACAAAAATAAAAAAAAAAAACAATACAATACATTAAATTTATCAATTCTATAAAATTTATAACAAAAACAATAATTATAATACATTAAAAATAAATTCAACTAACTGGAATAACATAAAATGTGCAAAGTAACTTTTGCGAACTCGCTCAGTGAACAAGAGAACACATCAATTTTATTGGAAACCAGGTTTAGTGTGCGCAATGTCCGCGAGAGCGGAGCCTTGGCCATTAGCTTGGTGCGACTGCGCGGCAGTGCGAACAAATCGGGCCGTCTACGACGCTGCACGTACCCATCCGGCACGCACAAACCTATCTCCTGTAACACACCCGGATTGTTTGTGTTACCCCGGAACACTCCAAGGACATATGATGCCAAAGCAAGGCCCCTTCTCGTCTCCAACCTGTTGTAACCAACCATGCCTAACACAAACAAGTTTGGATACATCAAGGGATACAGGGGGTATACCCCATACATCCTAAGGTATATGTAACGCGTATATTTATTTTGTATGCGCTCCAACATGAGATTATATTTCGCCTCATGTGGGGCCCATACAGCTGCATTACCCTCCAACTGGCTCCTAATAAGCGCATCGTACAAAGCCGAAATGGCCTTAACATTCGTGAACGCTGCTGCTCTGCGAAGCACGAATCCCAGTCGTTTATATGCTTTTTTACAAACGTTCACGATATGCTCCCGGAATCTCAGCTGGGCATCCATACGAACGCCTAGATCTCGCACTACTTCCTCTCTTTTCATAGGTGCGTCGCCCAATTTGTAACTGTAATGTAGTGGTAATTTTGCACGGCTGAATGTCACAGTTAGACACTTCGAAGCATTGAACTGCAACTTGTTTTCCCGACTCCATTCAACTACACGATCAATGTCCTGCTGAAGGCGGTGACAGTCTCCCTCGTTTTCGATGGCCAGGAGCAACTTAAGGTCGTCCGCAAATAGCAGACACCTGGCATCACGTACTACGTCCGGCAGGTCATTGATCATAATAATAAATTGTAACGGCCCTACATTGCTGCCTTGACTCACGCCCGACCTAGTGAAATAAGGTTCAGACCGACAACCACTGAACTCAACGTATTGTTGTCTGTCCCTCATATAGCTCGCGAAGAAGTGGAGCAATTTTGGTGTGCAGCCGACCCTCGCCAACTTCGATAGTAAGATGTCATTATCCACTAGGTCGAATGCCTTCTTAAAATCAAAATAAGCGGCGTCTACCTGCACCCCTGCATCGATATGAGGAACCAAGTACGTCATGGCGTTCAAAAGATTGCTAGTTGTACTACGCGCCGGTCGGAAACCATGTTGTGAGTCTGACAGTTGCGAAGCCACCTGTTCCTGAACATCCCGCTGAATGGCAGATTCAAATACCTTCGCTGGTGCGGACAGAATCGCTACTGGTCTAAAAGACTCGACTGCTGTTCCATCTCCCCCTTTTGGTATGGGAATTACGCGGGTGACCTTCCAACGTTCCGGAAAGTAGGAAGTATTCAGGCACAGGTTAAAAATGTGTACGAGTGGCTCCGCTAGTACCGATCGACAATCACGCAATACAAATGCAGGGATCCCGTCCGGGCCTGCTGAGCGCTTGGGCTTGAGACGAGCCAGGGCAGCCTGCACCTGTTTCAGTGTCATCTGTGGGATGTGCACGCGCGCACTGCTTGTACCGCCGGCTTCCACTGCTTCACTCACGTCAAGACGAGCTGGCTCCTCATTGTATATCGAAAAGAAATATTTTGCAAATTCCGTTGCGCATTCTGAATTAGATAACATTGACCCATTTTTATGTATCTTATTTCGAGTGGTGGATTTATCTTTAGTCCTAATGTAATCCCAAAACGACTTAGGATCCTTTGCTAAATTGCTTTGCACTCTATCCTGCTGGTTTTGGTATTCCCTATTAATACTTTCTTTGATACGAGCTCTGCATACGGAAAATACATTATAATCAGCGAGCAACCCTGTCGATTTATACTTTTTGTGTAGTTTCGCCTTTAGTTGTATATCAGAAATTATTTCTTTAGTATACCACTTTGGATATCTATACCTACGCGTGAGCACTCGCTTAGGCTGTTTCCTAGGTACGCAGTTATCTAAAATACCATTGAAAACATTGTAGAAACACTCTAAAGCTTCATCTGGTTCCTGACTATGATAAATAGGACTCCAATCGGTGGATGCTAAAGAGGAGTACAACAAACTATAGTCTGCTTTATAAAAGTTCCATTGCGGAACGCATTGATCTACAGGTACCTGATAGTCCGGAGACACGTTCACGTCGGCCGATGGGGGAACGCGGACCTCCCCCACGTCGATCTGCAAGGCTATCTCGAGTGGCGGGTGATACGCGTCTACAGGCACCAGGGGCTCGTCTGCCTCGCACACCCGCACGTCCTCACACAAACATAACGAGCACAACACCAAGTCCAACTGTCTCCCACTACAGTTAGGTACTTTATTCATCTGGCCGAATTCGCAAAAAGACATAAAAAATTCAAAATAATGTTTAGTGCTTTCGTTACTTGAGTTTAAATTAAAATCCCCCAACAAAATAACACTTTTATATTTAACACACAACTGTTCAATGATTCTAAAAAATATCATATACTCATACTCATTTGTCTTTGGGGGAATGTAAACAACACAACACAAAAACATGAATTTATATTTAACGTGTACGGTCGCACAGACAAGTTCAAATGAGCAGTTATCGATGTTGACGTCACCCGGTGTACTTACTCGATGAAGCTCGAGTTCGTGTGTGGCCACGAGAAACGCGCCGCCTTGCTTGCGGCCGTCAGCCCTGTCACATCGAATAATTTGGTAACCCGGTGGTACGATCTCCGCATCCGTTATAGAATCATTACATCCCGTTTCCGTAATTGCAAATATGTCTGCCTTTAATGACTCTAAATTGTTACAAAAACTGTTCAACTTTGTTCGAAGTCCTCTTGCGTTTTGGTAATAAAAATCGATGCTGACTTTTTTATTAATTAATTGGTTTGCTGGTCGATTTACGAAACCAAATCCATTCGCAAAATTCAGCATTAACTGGCCACATCTCTGGTTCACATAACTTTTCATATCCTGATTCTGGTACAGAGATAATAAAAGATGCATAGTCCCTCTCGGTTTTATGTTTGATTTTCTCAATCTTGACGCATAATTCAGAGCCACAAACACTTTTTACATGAGACGTAAGCTTTTCCACCGTCGTTTCTACAGCCAGTCGCCAAATATGAAGATGCTTCTTTTTCTCTGAAGCCTGTATTTCTACCAAATCCGAATTTCTTCCCCTTTTAACATTATTTGATTTAATAATTCCTTTTTGTCTTCGAACCGTGGTCCACTCATTCATTTCATCATTGTCTTCTCTTCTATTCGATTTAGCCGCCACAACCGTGTTACTTGAATTCGACGGTTGTGAAATAGTTGGAGATTTCGCAGCTACGCTTACCGACGCTGATTTTGTAGCCTCACTAGTTTTAGTTGCGACGCGGGTAGAAGCAGTATTTTGTTTTTTAAAATGAATATCCTTACGAGCCACTGTAGCATATGAAGATGGAGAAGTAGGTTGGTTAAACATCTCCTCACCCGCTTTTGAGCTGCCTGATGCTTCCTCCATATTCCGACCTGGTTGGTTTCCACTAAATAACGAGGTTTTTTGCGGCAATTTTTCTTGAAATACCTTCATATTTGCCTTTAGTTCTTCCAATTCAACTTTTGTAGTACAGCATACTTCTTGAAGATGTTTCACCAACTTGGTTTGCATGTCCAAACGTTGAAGTACTTCCAGTCTGAACTGTCTGAACTCCGTTAGCAAGACTGCACCGTTATCACACTCGACGATCGAAACATCAGCTGTTGTTTTCGAACGGCTGCCTCGCTGTGTGTTGACGTTAGCACTGCTCTCGTCTTTCTTCATCTGGAATGTGCTCCGGACTGGCGTATCCGGGTCATTTCGCTTGGGTATGGAACAAACGCACTCCGGACAAATCCATTCGAGTTTGCGGTCCTTAGAGAAGGCATTGTATTCGCCTTCCGCAAACCCCAGTCACTTGATATCGTACACTTTCTTACATTGAGTTTTAGAGCACCTCATAAATAGTTATACCTCATAATATAGCCTTGTATAATAATATAGACTAATAAGTAATTTAATTAAAACCTAAACATTTCTTTTGTTATTTGTAGTAAATATAATTAAGCTTTTTATTCTTAGCGGACATAAAATGCTTTTCTTTTTTGTGTATCTATTATATTAACCATTTTCTATAGCACATTATGTCTTTTTCAAACTCGGCACTGCATCAGTCAAAGATCATCATCATCTGCCTAGCCCCTTTTCCCAACTATATTGGGGTTGGCTTCCAGTCAAACTGGATTCAGCTGAATACCTAGAGAGAGTATTTTACGTGGAGCGGCTGCCTACCAGACCTCCACAACCCATTAACTGGGTAACACCGTCGCCGCAGTCAAGCGGTTATGTAGTCGAAAAAGTTAACCCATTTACTATTTCTGTCCAAAATAATGAATTTGAAATTGAGGAACCATTTATTATTTTAGCTTCTAAATACATTCACACGTTAGAAGTCAATTAGGTGAACACCGCTGATTTGTTGCCTAAACTTAATTTATAGAATTCCACCCGTCGCGTCGCCGCATCGAATGAAATATTTACCACTGAAGTTACTACTAATATTTTGAGTTTTCATAGATTTTGGTATAAAGGTTTCTTAGGCAGATGCGATGGCGATGAAAAGACTATTTGTCGTAGAAGTCTTCCAACGGTTGCTATACAGGGAAATTGAAAAAATACCCGAAACCTCTTAGGCAGTGAAAGTACACATGATTATAAGCAACTTTTGTTTTGGTAAAACTCCGAAATCTCGAAAAAAATATCAGCTGTTTCATACATTTTCATTGGCTAAATACTGCATTTTGTATGAAACAGCTGATATTTTTTTCGAGATTTCGGAGTTTTACCAAAACAAAAGTTGCTTATAATCATGTGTACTTTCACTGCCTAAGACGTTTCGGGTATTTTTTCAATTTCCCTGTATATTTTATTTTTTTCAATCTTATAGATATTTTTGTGGATCCATTGCTATCTGCGGCCAATTTGATAGATCAGTACATATTTTAATTATTGTATATCAAACATAATATAAAAAAGCGTTTAACAAATTACAAACTTTGTACTCGAGAAAAATTTGGTTTGACGAGAAGCCGACCCCAACATAAAGTGGTGAAATGGCTAGGCAGGCTGGCAAATGATGTAGTCGAGAAGCATAAAGAATATCAAACCTTCAAACCAGGAATCCACTTGCCACCTACAAACACAGTCTTTACATAATTACATATAGGTATAATAACTGACAATTTCCTACAAGACTACCATGTATAATTTCTAGGCCTTAACCGGTAAAAATCCCATCCATCCTGTATAGGTACTTCACTAGTAGGTACCATTTATTACGGAACACCCTGTGGTTTTCGCAGGCTGCCATTAAAACCTGTTAACGAATTAAAATCGGAAGTTTGCGGTTATACCACCAAGGGAACAACAGTTGGCAGTCTTCTGCTTAACTGGCTTGGATTTCAATCCTTCAATAAGTACTTTTGCGAAGTTGTTTTGTCCAAGGTAAATGGGAAAGGAGGGTTGCGATGTTTTTTAATGTGGTTGGTTTATGTTCTTTTGTTTTATTCAAAATTATAAGCCACTTTCCGTTACCCGATGTTCATTTTAGAAATAATAAAGTTTGGATGGTTGTTTGTTGATGAAATTTGGTAAAGATAGTTACTACTAGACGTTTTTCTAGATAGATACTTTTCATCACGAGGATGTGTTGTGTTCCAGGGATGAAAAGTATCTATTTATGCCCTTGGGCTAATTACCAAAATTCACACTAAGCACAGCTCGGGCCAAACTGCGGGCAAAAGCTCAGTGGTTGACATTTAAGTTTAGGTACGATAATTACAGCCGGTCTATATAGTCTATCAACAACTCACTGTGTAAACTTAGACGTGAACTGTTATTTCATCTATTCCATCTAGCATTTTGACGACACGGTTGGCGCAGTGGTTGAGCGATTGACTGCTGCGCAGCATGTCGCGGGTTCGATTCCCGCACGGAACAAATATTTGTACGACCTACATGTATTTGTTCTGAGTCTGGGTGTTTTTCTATCTATAATAAGTATGTATTTACAAAAAAAAAATGTATATAAGTAGTTTATCAGCCATATCGTTACCATAACACAAGCATTAGGTTGCTTAGCTTGGGACTATATGGTGTTGTGTGAAATGTCCAAGGATATTATATTATTAAGGATATTATTATTCGTAGATTGACAGCTCACTGCATGGTCACTTTTTTATTTATTTTTTTGGTCTCTTCACGTAAGCTTATACGGTGAGAGGTTTACAGAATTGCACTGCAGGAAGTATTCAAATACAAATGTCATGATTACGTGGAAGGATGTTTGAACTGAATTCATCCTCGACAAGCTATGTTTGAGCTGTATACAACTGAAAACAAGGAAGCGAATTCCTAATAAACCCCAAACATATAATTTTACGTTAGCTTTCGCTAAAATTTACGCACTCCTAGGTATTTCCGAGCAAATCTGCATCAATAAATTAAGACATTAGGTACTTATAATATTGAGAACTTCAGTTAAGGGTAAGCTTGTAATACTATGTATAACTGAAATAGTTACCTTGAAGTGGGAGCTTTTTCAAATCTGGACAAAATCATCAATGATGGTCCGTTCCAAAATAATGAAAGATAAAAAAAGTTGGCACTCGCACAGGATAAATAACAAAATAAAATAAATTAATATCTATGGCAGGCCCCTGATAACTTTGCAATAATGTACATTGCCCTTTCCTTAATTTGTCTGGGACAGTAAAAAATGAAACGTTTTTATTAATACAAAAAGTAAAAGATCAAGATAGATGTCGATTCAGGAAAGCTTTATATCATTACTAGCTGATCCGCGCAACTTTGTCTGCGTCACATTTTCCATTAATGCTCCGCTCCTATTTGTCCAAGCGTGATGATATATCTATCTCATATATTCCTCGATAAATGGGCTATCTAACACTAAAATATTTTAACCAGTAGTCCCGGAGATTAGCGCGTTCAAGCAACCAAGCAATCAAACAAACAAACTCTTCAGCGTATGCTATATCAATAAATGTGGCTTAATGAAGTTATTGCAAACTAATCTGGTGTCGACCTTAAGGAACCAGAAAGCAAAGTAGAGAAACGGAGAAATTTTCACCAATCATGTCAGTCAGAATTTCAGTGACCCACGTGGTATAGAGACTTTGTGCAATTCCATTGGTTAAAATTTATCCGTTCCTCCGCTCTGTTGCCTCGCTTTGCTGTAGTGGTCAGGCACCCTAACACTAATAACTAAAGAAGACAACATAAAAAGATCTGTACGAGGCCAAAATTCATTTAATTTAGATTTATTTGGAAAATCCAATCATTCTCGTACATGTTTGAAAATGTGTCTACTTGACAATGGAAATAACACTACGATTGTTATTGCACTGTAAAAATTTACATTCTAAATCACAATTTTTCCACATTTGAAAAGAACCAACATAAATGTATAATTATTAAAAACGAATAAAAAAAATTAAAATCATACCATCCTAACTTCCATGAATCCACGAATGTCACCAACAAAGCCATTTTTAGACCTGTCAGTATTTATATAGCTCGTAAATTTCCCAATTACGCTGCAACAAATTTGGCGTTGTAAAAATAAAATGTCAGAAGGCAGGAAAGAGATGCTAGTAGTAATTGGTCATATCCGGCGGATAGTACGGTTGTAACTAGCGCATACGAAGAGAATTAACAAATAGGCTATAATTTGTCGGTAGAGTGCAAACAACCGCAATAGATGTATCATAAAAGGTTTCATTAATGGGTATCTTGATGTTGGTTGTTGGTGATGTGTGTTGGCTCAACAATCCCACGCACAAATGTTTGATGAAGTTGGCTTTTACCGGTATATGAAGGACATACAAAATTAAATACAACAAATACAAAATCTTTTATTTCTAACAGACCAGTTACAGGCAGTCAGTCAAATAGATGAAGCTAATTCTGCCGCGCTAGCGATAAGTAGCAAGTTGTTCTGCTACAAAACACTCACCCACCTATCTCCAGCGCAGCATAAAGAGTAGATCCGTTGGAAAAGAACGTGCAAGATACTCGATGGACACTCTTCTAAATAAGTTATAAGTGTTTACAAAAATCATGGTTACAGTACTTATGAAATAATTAATGATTGAAATTACACAATTCAAAAGAAATTGAGTCTAAACAATACAAAGATAATCTTACAATCTTCTGCATGTCCAACAATATTTTCACTTCTTAATCAAAGCTGCTATAAAAAAGGCGCTTTAATTGTGGAGCGAACCAGAATTGAGCCAAGAATATAAAAGATGTTAGACACAAAGGTTTGACCAAATTAGCTGTACATGGTGATCGAAACAGCAAATTTGATACATGTCAATTACTTCAAAGCACCAGCCAATTACACACTGCGCTGTTTTACTAGAATCTAGGCCAACTTTAGTCCTGGCTTCAGGCGTCAGTTTTTTAACTTCAGCCAATTATAAGAATGAGAAATCCATAGTTAAAGTTTAGTAAGTACAGTCCTTCTGCACAAATCATTATTTCATGTGACATTTCAATAAAACTTTTAGCAGACTTCACTTCAAGAAACTGACTGGGCCATTAATCCATAAAAGAAGTAAGCGCCAGAAACGAGAAGCGAAAATCCTCTTAGCAAAAGTGTTAATCGAATTACAGGGCCTTAAATAAAATATCAGGCAGACGGGCGGAAACGTATGAAATTCTAATTGCACTACACCGATGATTCACATGCCGAATCCAATCTAATTTTGGTTCTAAATCGGATAGAGGATGGTTAGCATCAGAGCTCCGGAGTTTGTTAGGAGTTCTGGTCAAACTTTGCTCTAATTTTAGGTATATTTAGGCTTAGCCGAAAATGTTTGCAGGTAGGCTAGGTTTTGGCACCTGTCTTTGAAGACAGGTGGCATGTATGAATTTCTTCTTCCTTAAAGAATATTTCGTAATGGCATTTCATTTTCTTTGAAAAAAAAAAATGTCCAAAAAGATAGGTACGCTCATTTTCTTGCCAATTTATTTTAAACACAAAACCTCATTCTGCCATTTCAAAATGAAACAAAAGAAAATCGTCCTTGAATTCAGACAAAGAATTCCACTCTTTCAACTGCCTAAAACAAAACGATTGCTAAACAAAAACAAAAGAGAGCTATAAAATCAAACTTCAGGTAAATAAAGCTTATTCCGTTTCGACCCGTAAACGAACAAATAGTGCCCTTGTGAGTACTTTATAGGCCGTTAAATGTCAGTAAAAGGTTTTAATGAGATTATTAAACCACGTCTTTTGTTGTTGCGTTATCAATTCTTAAAGTTCATTTGCTCTCTTTATGATGGATCGCTGCATTGTTTATTGATGCAGAAGGATTTGTTTAGGTCGTTAATTTTACTGTGGATAGGCGTGTCCTGTCTTGCGAAATAAAGGATGTGGAATGAGGAGGGAGATGCTGCAGTACTCATTAAAATTTAATGACGCAATGGGAACTGCGGCTTACTTTATAGACACCATGTTTCATAGTTTGACCCTGGAATTGACCGCAATTTTTTCTCGTAAAAATTCTGGAAAGTATTTTCAAGTTTTCTGAGATTATTCTATAAGTTATACCAATTGTTAGAAAGCTTAACGTAATAAGTGAAATAATGCGCTACCAATATGTGACGTAATCAATCTATAGCATTTTGATTTTTCGTCTATTCATATCGCTGACAGACTGACAAAAGATGTAAATTAAAACGGTGAGACTGTTAAACTTTACAGATTGTGTGTTACAGATGACACCATTAAAAGTAAAGTCGATTAAAAACTGGCCAAGTGAGAGTCGGAGTTTCAGAAAAAGGGTTTCATACCATAAACCTTAATTTTTATTATTTGTCGTTATAGCGGCAAATCCACCTATTACAGTTATTGAGATACTGCCTGTTGACATATAGATGGACGGACGGATAGTACAGGCTAAGTATTAGGGATCCGTTGGTTACCCTTTGGGTACGGAACCCTAAAAAGGAAAATAACCTACATTGCTCCAAAAGACAATAGGCTAAATCATATTAGAATCATAACATGGATCACAATCTGTCAAATGTCATTTTCACCTTTATCGCTCACGCATTAGGTTCAAGCCTCAAGATGATTGGGAAAATTTGACAGTAACGGGTAGCGTAATAGGGAATATGCATGCAATTTTTTTTTTGCAAAATAAAATACTTATTAGCTCTAGTAAACAATCATGAAATTATTTTTTAAATACCTTCATCATTTATTAAGTTATAAAGCTTCAAAGACTACAGTTAGAAAGAGAAGTTCGATACGTAATGTGACGTCAAATTACACGATGACTATACAGCTGCCATAGAAAACAGCGTTTTCGCGAGAGGGACAGATATATTTGTTTAAAATAATTGTATCTCGTTCGTTTTTCGAGCAATTTAGATTCTAATTTCACAGTTATTATTATATTTTCGAATACTTTTAGATAAACTCTTCAGATCATAAATACTTTTTTCATGCATATTCCCTATTGGCTTTCTGATTCTGCTAATGTGGTCTTTTTAGACCCGTAGAAGTACAAAGCCTTGTCTAATTACAATCATTCACAAAAGAGTCCCAAGCTTCAAGCAAGGAACTTCTAATCCACGGCTACAGACATTGCACCTGATACAAACTATATACACGACTTCACGTAGCATTCATTAATCAAGGTGTCCCATATCAAACTAAGGAACTGGAGCATATCCCACATCCCAACTGTGACACGATGGAGATAACCCAAATAACTTTCTGAGATTGTTAACGCGCACATATAATTTATTGCCGGAATTGTGTGGAAATCTTTCGCAGATTAGGATTTTATTGAGGATGTTTAGACTGTGTTTTTTTTTGTTTTTGAATAAATTGGCGGTTTGTTTTTTATTTTTGTTTGTGGGTGGCATTTATATTTGTTTAGTATTCTATTGAAGTGTAGCTTCTAAGCTGTGTAGACTGTAGACTAGAACTGTTTTGAATACGAATTAAAATTGAATGTCTTTATTGAATAATGTGTGTGTGTGTGTGTGTAATGTGTTATTTTAATTGCGTCGATCTACCTTTGTAAATAAGTGCTCTCTCCCAACTACATAACGCGTACTTAATACACCATAAAGAAATGAAGAAAAAAAGTTTAAGTACTGTCCTTTCAGCCGAAAGACGTCCATTCCGGACATAACCTCCCTTACTTTTCCAAAAGGTATGTAAGGTCTTGTGCTTTGTGTATCCAGTGGACTACGTGGCCTTTATTTGGTCATGAGTCAAATGTATGGGAGGTTTATCGATGCTGCTAACTACTATAGTCCCCGTCACGAGAAGCTATATTTTTTTTATCCGACTTCCAAAAAGGAGGAGGTTTTTATTTGTACGTACACTGATTACTCCGAGGTTTCTGATCCGATTTGTTAGATTATTTTTAGTTCGGTGTAATATTTTTTTACAAAAAATTTAACCGACTTTCAAACAAAACACTACACAGTATAAAATAACCTTAATTTTGGAAGTAGGTGTTTTAGGTTTTGTATCTATGTTTTTAACACCAACTTCCGAAATTATTGTTATTTTTTACTTTGTATCTAGTGTTTTGTTTGGAACTCGGTTATATTTTTTTTAACAAAGAGCTTCTACCAAGTTAACAAATAATTCCAAATTCAATCAACTCAAAGCGTCTGTCTTGTGGAACAAACCCGTACTACAAAACATTAGACGACAGCACAACAGATCGATAAATAATATAACTCGACAAAGTGAGATTGCTCGTTAGTTTAGTACGACACGTATGTTACTTTGAGTCGATAGAATTTTCTTTGTTTACAATTAATAGATTTTCGTGAACTGCAGACTACTATTTATACCTTCGTTATAACTTGTCTCTTTTTTCTGTAATCAGATTTGACCTGGATCCCATCTCCTATTATGTTTAATTTTACCAACAAATTACGGACACTTGTCGAGATGAATCAGTATAGTAATTTATTTACCTTATATTGGAAATTTATTCCCATAACACAAGTAAGACATGATTGGCAAAGTCTTCAAATAACTGATCGTTAATCTGTGATCTAACGAGTTTGTACGTCAGGCTAGTTATTTTAACTAGATTTTTAATGGAAAAATTTGCTCGCATTTTTATCCTTTTATGGCTAGATTTGTGCGGCGCCAACATAACTCACACTTCAGATATGGGCGCAATAAACATATTTACACATTACTATCATAAATGTACTGGTAGTTAATGAAGCATTTATTTCTACATTATTGCAATAATGTGTGTTGTATTGCAACATTAAAATAATGGAGTAACATTATAATGTATCACTCATGCCATCGTTCTTTGCAGAGGTGGACACAAGTCTATTTAATATGAACAGTATGATGGCACTTTAGTCACAATTTCTTACTCAAAGCAGCTACCGAGAATATTTATTTACAGAAACAAATAAAAACTAAATCACTTTAATGGAAAAAAACATAATTAGTGCCCTCACGAAGCAAGTTTTTCTTCGAAGCCACTATCTGCAATCTGCAAAAAGCGTTGTTAGCTGGACACCAGAATCAGGTGTTGATTTGATAACTATCTCCTATCTGCATTCTACCATCAGAAACAAAAAGTTTTCAAACCTAAGATAAAATGTTAGGTAAGCAAGCTAGCAAGGCAAAAGCTTCGAGTACTTGCAATTCAAACTGAAATTGCAAACATGCAGAAAAAAAATCACGGTTATAATCAGTCGAATTAACCGTAAGACCCTATTGGGCCAAAGTTGTGTTGTCTTGCTATTGTTATTTTAATTTGCGGGCGCTGACAGATTAATTAATAATACATTGTAGTCAGTACACATACTACATATACCCCGAAAATATTATAGTACACGTAAAAGCAAGAGTACGAGGGAAAAGGCCATCGCAAATTCAACTTGCACAGTTTCGCTTCATGTAGTTTGAACGTTGTAAACGGTGTAAATATTTGTTTTGTTCGTTCGAACGCAACGAAAGTAGGTATCGGTCTATAGGAGATGTTCGGCCACTTTCGGGTGTTGTCGGGTCGTAATCGGAAGTGGCAGCGCGACTTTGTTTTTATAGTGCGCCATGTTTGAATAGGGTCCCCATATTGAAGTGTGGAAATCCGAAAAAGTTTGCATATATGTATGTTAGTTTGGTGTGCTAATGATTTGATGTCAACTGGTTCTGTATTCAGAAGTAGTTTGTTCGTGATTTGCTGATTTGGGTATAACCAACTGTCGTCTTATTTTATATAACACTAGCTGACCCGCGCAACTTCGTCTGCGACACATTTTCCATGAATGCTTCGCTCCTAAATAATATTGCGACTACAAATTGAGATGTAAGCTATCGCCCTAAGTAGCTCTATCTTTCAAGTTGGATCAACCTGCACACCGTGTGCAAATTTGGTTAAAATCGGTTAAGTAGTTTAGGAGTCCATCGCGGACAAACAACGTGACACGTGATTTATATATTTAAGAGATTTTGTTTTTGGGGCTAAGTCAACAGACTTTTGGGTTCGATACAAAGTGAAATTCTATCGATGTTTCCCGTACTTTTTAACAATATTTACCGCTAATAGAATGTTATTTTTGTTTATATACAGATCAATATCAATCTGTGCAAAACTTCAAATCCTAGCTGAATTGCACTGCACAATACACAAGACCCACAGCACTGATAGCAAACGAAGATTCAATACATTGCTTCTAGAATTGCATTAATAAACTGCAAGGCAACTTTATTGGCTCCGTTCTAACGTTTGCACCTTTGGGGTTTTATACGTAGGTACTTATCCCCGTGGACTGCAGGCGAGAGAGAGATAAAGCATCCATCGATCACAATCCTTGGAGAATAAGGTTTTCTTCGAAGCTGAATTTCATCAATACCACTAGGAAGCAGCATTCTTTCTCTAAGGGTCTTTTCTTTTTGAGATAAATGTTTGTGTTTTCATGTTCCTTACATGGTTGCGCTAGTAGAGAGTATAGATCAGCAATGGCGAAATCATTGCTAGAAATATCGCACTCAATATTTTTAACTGTTGATAGGCATCCGTTTGACCACTATCTCACGTGATGGTAAGCGATGATGTGTTCGAATATGGAACACGCTTGCCAAGATGTAACCTATATTTCAATTTCTATACTTCACATAAAATGGGATTTTGGTTGTGACAATACGCCTATAGATGCATTCCATTTTTGAGAGATTTATAACTAATCAAGGACCAACGTTTATTAAAATTGCTATTGTTATTGATAGACGTATTTCAATTGCTTCTAATTAAACCATTGTCAACATAACAAAAGCAGCAGCTGTTCCTATATTAATTCTCTAGCAGTAGGAAATACCATTCTTGTTTGAAGATATTTAGTACTAATGCAACCAGCACGTGCTTTCAACCCTAACCCCCCAATTAGCATAGAAGTAAATGCGATCACGTTGATTGCAGATGAGGTGTACAATGACGTACAAATACAGTAAATGGCGCTTTGCGAATATTTGCTGACGTTGCTCGTTTTCAATCTCATTTGGAGTGTAACGAGCTATTTGCAAGTACCCGTTTATTGCTCGTATGCTCTGTACCAGCGTTTGCAGGTTTAGCGCAGGTTGAATATTATTATTTTAATGGTTTCAAGTGCTCGTTTGTGTACCGTGTTTTATAACGTTCAAGTTTGTTTATGTTTATGTATTGACGGGATTGCGAAATTATGGCAAGGATTCCTTTAAAGTGGTTAAAGTATAATTAAAAGCTTTACGTTGCTTTGGGTTGCATGTTATGAATGTTTTACAAAATTCTATTAACGATATCCTGAAAATGAGATATGGTAGTGAGAGAGTATCTTTTTCGAAATTACAATGGATTTTTCATATTTTTATATAATAGAGTCGAAGATGTCTAAAATAGGTTGTCGCATCGTTTTCACATGGTTGCCTGTCTGAAAGAACCCGTGATAGTACTTATCATTGAAAATTGTGTTAAAGCTTTTTTCCTAATATATTTTTTCTTTTCCAGAATGTTGAGAACTCCTAGCAGCTACACTTATCTGTAAGTTCTTTTTTAATACTAAGATTAAAAAGGAGTGTCTTAGAAGTATGAAATAATATTTCAATGAAGTGTCTTAGATGTTATTTTGAATAAAAAAAAGTATTTCATTAATGAGATCGCTATCCTTTAAATAAATTTTTCATATCGATGAGAAAACCGAAGCAATCTTTCGTGTATTTTAATTATTATCAATCGCTTTAATTCTCAATATTGCATCTACTTCTATTCTCTGCATTACCCAAAGGTTGACTGGTATAGAATGCTAATGGCATTTAGACCACTTCTGTATATTTGTGTGCTGAAAGTGTTAATAAATAAATTAGTAAACACATACATATTCTCGTAAGTGTTGGTTGAAGGTCCTCCCATCAACTCTAGGTACCTAAGCAAAGAAGATTTTTCGTGCTACAATGTGTTTGGCTATAAAAATGTTTGCTCTAAAGTCGTTCGTGGCTGGGCGAGGGAGTTGAATTTTAAGTAGTACCTATTTCTAAAGATCTAAAGAATACTATATTATTTTAACATGTTTGTATGCATGCACTCAACCGTAGCGTATATTTGAATATTATGCTCTTTAATAAACAACAACAATCAGGGAATAGAAAGGGTTGATTAGGTTTTTAAACCTAATGAAATTCAAGACTTAACTCTACATAGGTACTGCTAGACACATCGTTGGAAGGCCTTGACAACAAAGGACCCATTGCCTGAAGGGGGCCGTGGGGGCCCGTTGCTTACGGGAAGCATGGGGTCGGTCAATCTGGTGTCAAAGGTCTACATCTAGCAAAGGACATATTTCTGCAAAAAAAATCGCACTTAAAATACATTAAAATTCGTGTCAAAACTTGTCAAACGTAGAGAAATAAAGTATTTTTACAAAATTCAAATTATTAAAGTTCAAACGGTCTTTTAAGGTATGGAAACTGTTCTTCAAGAGGTGATTTTAACTTTGCATTTACAATTAAGCCCGTTACAAAGTTTTAAATAGAAATTGAGCACCTTTGTATTGACACCGGGAAAATGAAAGAAGAAAAGATATTATCCAAACAGCTAGCAAAGCTGGGTGAAATACAAACTCGAGTCCATTTAAAAAAGGACGACAAGTAATATCAGACAATACAGCTCGAAACTCATTCCATGTCCCCGTTCTAAATCTTCAATTTCAACCAATACTTAACAATATTGTGTGCGATTGTAGCATTCTCCTAGATACTAGTACGGGAAAAGTTTTGCAATAACAATATTGCTATGTGAAACTGTGTTTTTTGCAACAAGGAGCAATACAATCGAGTTGAGAGGTGTCCCAGCTACGTTTGTTATAACCTTGCGATAGAAATTGTGTCGAGAATTTTAAAGAAAGTCGGTAAAGTGTTTTGTTGTATAGTGACTCTGCTTGGGGATTTGTTCCGACTTTATAGCTAAGTCCAAACATGGAGTGGAGTATAAAGTATTGAGGTTATTCGATTTCTGGAGTGTTCTGACTGTTATTGCGGAAAGTTCGGTCGTAGCCGCCAGGAGATTGCAATGTAAGTCAGTGTTAAGTTCATATAAATGATTAAATAAAAATATTATTACAAGTATACTTCTTTTCCCTCGTAAAACGCTTTCTAAGTAAACAATCACAGATTATGTTCACTTTCTTTTATCTTCTTCTTATCGTGAAAGGTGGTAGGTAGTAAGGTCTAATGACCCCACATGTCAGATATTTTTGAACCGCCTAAAGGGCTTCTGCCTCTTTTTTAACCGACTTCCCAAAAAGGAGGAGGTTTTACCTCATAACTCCATCAATTATGAACCGATTTGAAAAAATCTTGTTTTATCTGAAAGGATATACTTGCAGATTGGTCTCATTTAAATTTTATTAAAGTCGGTTACGAATTTTGGATTTTAAATCGAAAAAGCTGGAAATCGTTTACTTCGATAGTGGTTTTATGTTATCCAAGTAATCGAAATTGAGTTTTTTCGTTGTTAGGTGTGGGGTACCACTAAAAAGTGAAAAATAAAAAACTTTTACATAAAAAAAACAACCGACTTCCAAAAAAAACACTACAAAGTAAAAAATTACTTTAATTTCGGAAGTCGGTATCAAAATACGAAGACACTAACAAAAACACCGACTTCCGAAATTAAAGTTATGTTTTACTTCGTAGTGTTTTTTATTGAAGTCGTATGTTTTTTTTTGTGTAAAAAGTTTATTATTTTTTTATATGATAATAACCATTTCATCTAATTTGTAGTTTCTATTGCTTACTGCATATTTTTATTAGTCATAAACTGACCAAATCCGATGCATGCAAATATCTCCTTGATACTACTAGGTACTTTGGTACTCTTATAAAATTAAACATTAATAAAATATGGCATCTTTTTACAATTTTTAAACTTATCCTTAAGCAGCTTCACTTACTAGAAGTCAATTTTGGAATCCCACGAGAACGTACAGTACAGTAAAACAAAATTACTATACCTGTCCTGATCCAGACCATGGACTCAAAATGAGATCTACAAATAAACATAAGAACATGAAACAAACAAAGTAAAACAGTAATTTATAAAATTGAATCGGCATGATAGGAAGATACAAATGACCTAAAAGCACTATCCATTAACAAGCACTAAGCTCCAAACACAACATTCCTGCCCAAACAAAAGTATAAAATTTTAAGACCCATTTGTAAACACCAAGCGCACTAAAATCCACAGTGTTAAGAATCAGGAACACGAGGAAAATCCTAAAGGATTCCAGGAATTGCTTTCAAAATTTACTGTTGCCAATATATCTGGAGATTCGATCCGCTGGCCTGCATTCAATAGCGTCGAAGGCCGGATCACAAGTTGCTCCACTCTTCCTGCTTTCGATCTCACAAAAGCTTTTAAACACTCTCTACATGGATTCACACAAACCGATACATTTAACCTCGGGGAAGAAGTACCTACCATAATTTTCTTTAACAGTTTCCTTTATGTAGAGTACAATATAAATTGTTTGAAAACGCCTTCCTCTTGATTTTGAAGGACGCATCGTAAAGGCGGTTCTTCATGTAAAGCGCCTTTAATACAATGCTGCTTAACGCGTGCTTCAGTGACCCATTTTGGGTTTAAAGAGAAGCAAACAATGGCTGGTGTGCACAATGTCAAACAATTGACAAACGTATTATGCTTTAAAGAGTGAATTAAATGTTGACAAATTATGTCAACCAATTAACTCGGAGTTACATCGTTGTGTGGGCGTGCTACAGTGAATGTTTCATGTATTCCGGCATCCACTTGAGTGCTTACATTAGTACGTAGTGAAGTCTCTATAGATAATTCTGAATCAATTCATTAACCAGCCAGTAACGTTATCAAATTCTCATAGACCATGCAGACATCATCTATACTCGGTACCCATTTTATTGAAAAAAAAGATGTCAAGTATAAAAATATTTACTGAAATCCCTCTTATAATACGAGCAAAAATTTTCTGTCATCGATATCCAATTGGATGGGTTTTTAATACATCTGAATGAAGCTTAACATCTCAAGTCCCAGAGGGAAGCATCGTTCGAAGCTCCATTCTCGTTTAGCAAACATTTTCTATACAATCTAGCTAGGTAGGAGTTTCTCAGTAGATTCTTTAGTGGAACAGGTGTAGAATTTAGATGTTATTTTCTGAATTTAGGAACTTATTGGTTCTTTGTACATCGGGGAATTGAATCAAAACATTGTGTAGTTCTCCAAGCTCATAGGAATTTTTTAAAATGTATATTTTTTAATTTGTTTATCGTATTTATTTTATTTAAGCATTATGGAAGACTTACAGCTAAAACAAACACATCACGATCAGTAAATAGAACTGTCAGCCAATTACAAGTCTCCACTTTTAAAATTCAGAAAAAGAAAGTAATTTCTATGGACATTCACACCAAAATTACTCACTAATACTTGTTGTACTAAAATGTTGCTCGCACTGCAAAACTATCACTATACTTAATTTAAATATAAAATTTGTTATTTCTAAAAATTTTCATCAGTGAACTCATCCATAATTAAAAAAAAAAAATATGCTTAGACACAGACAAAGGAACAACGACTCGGTTTTATCTATACTAATACCTATTATAAATAGGTAACATTTGTTTGTAAATTTGTATGTAGGGGGTAATCTCAGGAACTACTGGTCCGATTTGAAAAATTATTTCAGTATTAGATAGCCCATATATTGAGGAAGGATATAAGCTATCATCACGCTAAGACTAAAAGGAGCCGAGCATAAATGGAAAATGTGACGCAGACGAAGTTGCGTGGGTCAGCTAGTACTAGATATAGAAATAATAAGATGCAGGCCACCAGCTGACCCTTGCATCCTTGTTATCATTATATCATATCAGCCGATATACGTCCACGACTGGGCAAAGGCTTCCTCCAAGTGTCGCCAGCAAACGGTCTTGTGCGTCTCGCATCCATCTTTGTTATATTTATTTCAAATCCACTAATCTAGACATAAACATGGAGGAGGAGGAGCTCGTGACTATATAATAAAATAAGCCACACTGGTCGATTTTCAAGGTTAAGCAACGCTTGCCAAGGTTGGTCTTTGGATGGGTGACCATCTTAACATACTGAGTTTCCTCCATCCCTCGGAAAGCACGTGATCTACAAATGACAGCCGGGACCTTACGTTGGTCCCGGCTGTCATTTGTAGATCTCTGGCATTCGTTACGGATAGTCAGAAGCCAGTTAATCTGACTCCAGTCTTTCCATGAAGTAACTACCGTGTTTACCAGTTAATGGGTTGTGGAGGTCTGGTAGGCAGCCGCTCCACGTAAAAAACTGGTATTCAGCTGAATTCGATTTGACTGGAAGCCGACCCCAATATAGTTGGGAAATGGCTAGGCAAATGATGATGATAGCTCAGCTTATTATCACAAAACATTCTACATGCATTCGTTTTGGACATTGTTTCCTAAAACATTATAGCTTTGTCAACTCCTTACACAGAAATAAGATAAGAGAATTAGGTCATCGTAGCCTGTTAATTAGCGCATGACTACGAAGTTTCTTATCTACGAAATGTACCTATGTGTTGCGAAATGCAAGGATGAAATAGATGTTTCGGGAATTAACTTAATTTTAACTAGAATTTTGAGTTGAGTTCCAAGGTTTACAAATTCTCTGTTTCTAAGAAACCGTGATTCTGCTCTTGATTAAGTTCTGCAAGAAGAATAAGAATAAGAATTATTTATTGCGTAACTGTGGACAATAAGATCTTATAATAACTATATAGCATAACATTTTTTAGAAGCAACAGTTTACCCAAGTCGGATATGCAATACTTGACAAAGAAAAGCATATTGATTATTATTTGTTCTTAAGTGCTAGTTACATACCTACTTACATCATTTTTTTCTAAAAAACTCATGTAGATTATAATAAACATTACGAAGTAACATTTTTTTCAATTGGGTTTTATACATGTTTCCATTTATAGGAGAGTCGGAGGTATTGTACCGCAGGATGAATCGTACCACCTCCAAATAGCAGTATTTTTTTACACTGGCAATGTAGACCTATATTTTAGACTAGCTGACCCGCGCGATGGTATATAGTATATGCTATATAATCATCACGCTAAGGCTAAGAACTCACGGAGCTATTTTCACCCGCGACCGCCGCGGTTGCGGGCCCGCAGCTTTTGTAGAAAGCAGATACTCGTATATAATTATGTTAAAAATTAAAGCACGACTCACGACGCGATTTACGCCCGCGGTTTCAACAGAAGCTGCGGGCCCGCAACCGCGGCGGTCGCTGATGAAAATCGCTCCGTGAGTTCTTAGCCTAAGACAAACTTGGAGGTGGAAACTTGGTATCGAAATTTGGAGGTGGTACGATTCATACTGCGGTACAATACCTCCGACTCTCCCCTAATTGCTATATAGCTGTTGGTAAATGATTGTATACATGAATAGCAGTTATGTAAATACTTTTATAATACATCATATTCTTAAATCTAGGCAAAACTTATCATATTTGTATTGGTTGCGAATGTTCTTCGTTGAATTCGATTTTAAATTAAAATATTGCATATTACAAATGAACATGTCGTTTTTTTACTCTAGATTAGTAGTATTAGTACCTACCTATATAAAAATTGGGCCATGTACATCATTGAGGCAGCTCAATCACAAGCCTTTTTTGTCCTCAAGATAGTCTTTAACTGTGTAAAAAGCTTTCTGGCATAGCTTACGTTATAAAAAATATATGAATTTATTAATGCTAAGTTCTTGAATGTGGCCAGGAAGTTTATTATAAAAATGTATACATTGGCATCGAAACGAACCACCTATTTTTTCAGTCTACTTTTAGAAACTTAAAAATCACTTTTGAATTGTCAAGGTCGTCAGTCAAAAGGGATGAAGCTTTATGAACGTTCCTATAAGCGTAGATCTCTATAGCGTTTTTTTTTTTTAATTATAGACTTTCACCTCTTGGGTTCTTCTGATATCCAAATTAAAACTCCCAAATATTTCGTATCTCATCATGGAACAAACATGTTGAGAGCCGACATACCAAAATTAATCCACATAAACAGTACTTAATAAACGGTACATAAATAAATTGCTATAATCCTCTTTGAAAAATTAACAGGCGGTTGACTATTATCACAAAATAATGTAACTACGAATATTAACTGAATACAATAACTCGTAACTCTGTTTGTCTGTTTTGTTAACTCTTCATGTCTTTACAGCTGAAAGGATTTGGATGAGACTTGGCAAATAAGTCGACTATGTTCTCGAATTTCACAGAGGATACTTACTGGTAGTATAAAGTAATGTTTCAAAATGGGCCACGTCTATGTTCACTACCTCAAAAAAAAACCGTAGAATTCGGGAAAAATACAGATAATTCATTTCAATGTTTACTGTTGTGGTGGTTAATTCTTGTTTTTAAATTACTTTTATCGATTTTCAACTTGGCGCCGCAACGATTTAAACCATAGATCATAGAAAGATAACTGTCAGCTGTCACAACAATGCCATTTCAGTCACATTCATCTCGTTTTCGGTAAATGAAAATGTCAGAAATAAATGTCAGAAGTCATTCAATCAAAATGACAGCTTACCGCCATTACGGGTTTATGTTGTGTGTTGCAATTTCAAGTGTTATTAATTGTGCTTTACCAGCAAACAAAGCTATTTTAAAGAAATTGGACAGTTAAGAACTGTTTTAAATGTATTTCCCTATTTTTTAGTATAGTGTACAAGGACCGGGCCAAGGCGTCATACATTTTGGAACATCTCTTTTCCGCCATTCGATCAGGCAAAGCTAGCAAAAGCTAGTTAGCTAGAAGCATCAGAGGACCAATTCTACTACTGTTCACATTTGTATCGCACTCGCATCTCAATTGCTTTCTGTCAAAAATGTATGAAAATTAAGGCTTTTTTGACAGTTTGCGATTGACATGCTAATGCGAAAGTTGTTAATACGTTAGTAGAATTGGCCCTCTGGTCCAGGCACCTGTCAAAACGTTTATTTTTTCTGACATTAGTTAATTTACGTTAACGTCATGTTTATGTTATACCCTACGCATATCATTTATTTAATTGTGAGCAGTTTAGGTACACTAGATACTTTATGATGAGTCTACATATTAAATAATCTTCAAGGCAAATTAAATGTGCAGTAGGTAATTGTTTGGACACGAAATGGAACTGTGACATGTAAATCCATCGAAATGGAACTGTGACATGTAAATCCTTTTTTTTTTAATTGTAAGTTTTACATCCAGGGAACTTAATATAGTCTGTTTGTTTCAGTCCCATACTAACCCAGCAAGAATTCAACTGTACTAATCAATCGAGGAATCTAGCTTATAAATACAGCTTATTGTTTTTCTTACTAATATACACACGTGCTTTTCCAATCTACTTTGGACATTGGCAGAATAGTCGGCATCGGCTTTGTTTGCCATATAAAAATATAGAATAGAATATACAATAGACTAAATAAAAAAATCAGGTTTGACTCAGCGTAGAAAACTTATCAAAACTTGGGTTAGCTACGAAACGAATTAGCTTCAGCCAGTCTATTCTGTAAATAACTATTTCGATATCGAGCTTCACCTGAGTGATAAAGCATACAAAGTGAGCTTTATTACACACAACATAAAGGTATTATGTTTATACGATTTGAAACTCACATCGGATTCCGCTGTCGAGATACGAAAATGTTGTTACAGAATAGCACTACAGACCATTAAAAAGTTTGGTACTCATCATATTATGTTCAGCTTCATTCACAATGATGTCCCAATTTCAAGCCAAGATTACGAAGCATACTTCTTTGTACCATGATTTCCCACTAGGATGGTATAAATATTCCAGCAGATTGTTTCCGAGAATCATTTTAATCTCCATCACGCCTTCGTTTTTATTCAAGAAAGTACACAAAGTAGATGTACTTCAACTCTTTGTGGTTTAGCGTTTAATAAAAATGGTGACAATTTTATTAGAAGCAAAAGCTTAAATTTCTATTAAACATTAAGTTACATATATCTATACTAATATTATAAAGCAGAAGAGTTTGTTTGGTTGAACGCGCTAATCTCAGGAACTACTGTTTCGATTTGATAAATTCTTTCAGGGTTAGATAGATTTTTATCGAGAAAGGTTTTAGGCTATATATCATCACGCTAAGACAAATAGGAGCGGAGCAGTAATGGAAAATGTGACGCAGACGAAGTTGCGCGGGTCAGCTAGTTTAATAATATACATTAATTTCCATACCAAGAATCCAATCAGATCAATGAAATCTCGGACAATAGGTTTACAATAACAAAAAACAACTGTGGTATGTTCTAGGAAAAGTCCAAACGTAGTGCTCCAGACCTAATCCCCATTTATTTGGGGTTAAACCAGGGGGTCTTCAGGTACGAAGATGTTGGAAGGCCTCCCACAAGGTGGACCGATGACCCATTGAAGGTTGCAGGTAGCCGATGGATGCGAAACACACACTAGGACCGGTCGTTGTTTTTTTTTTTTACTATTGTTAGGCATACGTTTGACCGCTATCTCACCTGATGTTAAGCGATGATGCAGTCTAAGTTGGAGCACGCTTGTCTAGAAGTAACCTACTCACTCTTGACTTAAAGACTCCCTGGTTGTAGCTATCAGGAAACACAGACTCCGGCAAGGAATTCCACTACTTAGCTGTATCCCAAATCGTTTCGTGCGTACCTATAGGTGGAATGTCCACCATGTACCACTGGCGCATCGCCGTACGTCGTGTGGTCCGATGGTGGAACGGGCTTGGCGGAATTAAATTATGTTATTCCATCGCACACTCTCCAAAATGTAACCGATAGAAAGTGTGTGTGGCGACGCTTGGGGGAGGCTTATGTCCAGCAGTTAACGTTTTTCGGCTGAAATGATGACGATGATGAAACTTCATGCATCTACAACTTCCCGTCATCGAAATTTCCCGTCGCCTCCTCCCTCTAAAAGTATTATGATCATAAACCGAAATTCTTCGTAACGTTGCAAATAAACAGCTTTCATTCATAAGTTAACCCAAATGCGTATCTATTTATATCGAATAAAAATAACTGACACAATTTCATGTAACGCTATGATTGTTTTAGTGAGCAATGAAATCGGATACAGCGACTTCACAGGACAGCATGACGTTTCTTGTTATTTCTTTTACAAAAAAATAAACAGTAGCTCCGCGGTTTAGAGTTTTTAGAACTCGATTTTGTAACGAACGACCTATTTCATAATTTGTAAGTATCGTTTTACGGCTGGTGTAGTTCGGTTGACAAAGTGTAAGTGTTGGATAAAAAAAGGTTGAAAGCTCGTGTTTCAATTGACTTGTCTTTCTCGGGACTTCGACGGTGACGAACGGTTTGTATGACACCCTCCTCGATATTTTTACCCAACTGCTCTATAATGAGGGTAGTGTTTCGGGAGTATGTTCCTGTGTTTATTTCGTAGCTCTATGGCCTAATCAGCTGTATTGACTTTTATGAAACATGTCGAAAAAAAATTAAGATAAAGGGAATCGCTTGTCTTGGTATGGTCATGTGAAGAGGATGGAGGAGACACATTTTAACTAAAAGAGTTATGAACATAAATGTGGATGGATGTAGAGGTGACCAAAGAAAAAAATGATGGATTGTGTGAGGAGCGATATGAAAGAAAAGGGAGATAGTGATAGTTTGACGGCTGATAGGGCAGAGTGGAAGATAAAAACGTGGTGCACCGACTCCAAGTAAGTGGAATAAGGGCAGTAAGATCATTATGAGTCATGGAAGGTATAAACAAACTATATTACAAACAAAATATACACTCGAGAACACAATTCCTCAATAATAAATAATGCATCAGAATAGAATAAGAAGTCCTACCTAGATAATTAAGTGATGTGTGCAAAAATATAAAAAACATCGTAAAACACTTCTAACCAAAAACTTACATACCGTCTTTGAAATCTTTTCCTCTAAGCGAAAGAATTTTCAGTAACGGCATAAGTACTAGGTGTATCGCAGATTCCACCAAGTCACATAGATTTCAATGGAATTTTTATTTAAAGAATGTTGTATAGCGAAACGTTTCGCGATATCGGTTCGAGACTTCACTACATTGCGTTTCGTTCATTGCTTTTGGCTTGCTTAATGGAGTATACGAAACATAGAGCTACCGTTAGGTTTAGGAATAAACTGCTGCAATGGAAGTTCGATATTTAGTGTACTTTTTACATTTATATACACGGTTAGTAGCTTGTTTCGTGGAGGCATTCGGTCCTGCTATATGGTTTCTCATATTTTTTTTGTTTAGCCTTGGTCTGTGTGGTTTTATTAAGACACCATTTGAACCAATCCTTTCATTTAATTTACTTGTTTTATATCGTAGCTTGCGTTTGCTCGCAATTTCGTTCGCACATTTATCCCGTTTTTTCCAGGGGATTTCCCGAAATTCTTATTTCGGGCAATCCTCTCTGAGCGATTTACACTTATACTCCCCAAGGAACTTGCATGCCAAGTTTCAGCTTTACCTGTAGTATTGACTATGCGTTGTCTGTCAGTCACTCACTCGTTAACAGAAGAATTATACAGGGTGTAAGGGACAGCCCTCCACAGATTAACAGGGTGCAATCAGCTCCTTATTTTGAATCATATGCCAGTGGAAATTTCCTCAGGATTTTTTTAATTTTTTTTTTCGATTTTTCTTTTTTTTTTGCTTTATTTCAATGTAAAGTTACATTATCTGTATGCAGAACTCCATTAATGTAAATAACACAGCTAAAATGAAAAAATAAAAAAAATAATAAAAAAAATCTCATGAACGACGCATGAAATCAGCTGTTAAAACGTAGCGCGGGCGCAGCTATCCTTTCGAAAGCTCGCTGCGCTGCCGTTCGCTGCGTGCGTTTTGCAGAGGTAGCGATACATTGCGAGTGAGGTAATTAAACAAATCAGTTTTATTGGATTCCTATAAAGTTCCTGAAATAATTTCATGTACCGGTCAACTTAGTACGATATACTGAAATCACCCTATCAGTTTGAGGAGGGCTGTCCCTTACACCCGTTATATACAAGGATATTGATAAGTCTGAACTTCGAGACTGAGATTAGTATCATTATTTTTGTCTAATAATTTCATCTTGTAATATAGAATCGTCTTTTTTTTATTGGAACAAGCCCAAACACACATTCCCAACCACTGCAACTCCCGAAAGCAGTGGCGGCCACCACAAAAACGCCGAGCTGATGAAGCCCGACGAGAAAAGATAGAATCGTCTTATAATCTACTTGATTGGCTTGCCCTAAATTCCCTATACCACTTGAGCCATCAATAATTACTGTTAAGCTAACATTTCAGATACCCGCCTCGTCACTCCGGAGATCACTGATTATCTTATTAGCCGCACTTTCCACAGTGTTATTAATTATTATCTTCGAAATCTTATCACGCTTGCATATCAAGTAGCTCACTAAATCTATTCCTTTATCTTTCTCGCTTAAAATTCCTTGTTCTTCATTACACTCATTAAGTACGTGTTGCATAATCTATAAGAATTCCGATGACTTAGAAAGCTCACAAAATCGTTTGATCAGTTACAATCGATATGAAGCTTGGTTACAATCGGATGATTTAATGCGCACTCCTCGATAATCTTGTCAGTAATTTTTCAATCAGCGCCTCTTTGCTGCGCACACGATTATCGATAATCGGTTCTACGCCGTTGTATTAAGCATATCGATAGTGTTTGAATAAACATTCGTCTGATTTATCGAGACTGACTGTGTAATCGATACTATCGATAATGATGAGCATGAACCTAAATAAATACAGATACGATAAAAATCAATGAATGAGAAAGATTTAGAGAGGTGTGGGTGTCTATATTTGTTATGGTATGGTAAATATAAAGTTTTTTCTATGCCGCCGGGGTATTAACAAACAGTTGAATTTATCGTCAAACTTTAAGCCATGATCTGTTAAATATGGATACTTTAATCCATTGACTGGCACATAAACAAGTGATTACCCTGCAAATTATCGAATTAGATTATTCAGTTCAAGCATAACCAAAACTAAATTCAAATTCTTGATATATGAATCTGTAAAAGAAAGTATTTTTGTTCGAGATAAGCGCCTACGTTAACACCAAAAATAATTATAATTGCAAAATCAGTTTATCGCTCTACAGATCCCAACGCACCTTTATGATATGGGAAAGGCTAGTAAAGTTTTTTGAAAGCTTGACCCTACCCAAAAGCAGAATCTCTTCTCCAGATCTGTTCTCCAGGATAGACTAAGCACCGAAATAAAAAAAAACGCCCCGGTCTGGAGTTGCAGGGCGATTCCAGGCAAAAGACATGGACCTGTGGACGGCGAGCAGTGAGTACCTCGTCGTCCGATAAGATCGGGTCGATGCCAGTTTAGTAGGCGGGGCCCGCTGGGGCTAGTACCTGCCAGGGTTGCGGAATTCGTTCGAAAAAGTCACCGCGGCCTTGGTACGCAAAGGGCATTAGGAGGAACACGGATGTGTCGACACTCCATTTTCCTTAGTCCAGACCAGCAAGAGTCATCTGATGATATACAATCCAAAAAAAAAAATTATGGACTAAGCTGACGTAGGAGTCCAGGACGCTACTTACTGATGGATAATTTCAAGTCAGCGACTCAAAAATAATACAAAGACTACAGGAAAAGCTGCAAGGCAGAAAATATCTGAACACATCATTCAGAATGTTTAAGTACGTGTCTATTTAGCGAGAACCAAGCTTAACCACGAGTCACCGACATAGAATGATTCATTCAAGCGTCCATTTGCGAGATAGGCGCCACCGTAAAGTGGCGGTTACTTGGCAACGGCTACTGTATGACAAATCACGGTAGTTGATCTAGTGTGAAGGATGTCCCGCGATATTGTTTCGGAAAGTTTGTTGTTCTTTTCAAAATGGTTATCTGCATAGTTTTTTGCAAACAATGTTGGGGCTGCATTTAAGCAACGAGTTTGCTTCGTGGATGACTGAGCATTGATCAACTTAACATACTGAGATTCGTCCGTGCTTTGGAAAACCCCGGAGAAAGCTTACGATCTTGGTTATCATTTGTAGATCTTTGGCAGTCGTTACGGCAACGTGTTCTCTGTCAGGATTGCTTATTTATTTAATCTCTACAGCTCAGAACTATAAAAGTTCAATACAAATCACTTATCGCAACTGCAATAAATAAACTTCACTCTCAGGTTCTCTAGTAAAATAGCTTCTAAATTAACACTAATAATGATATCAAAATTTCAATCAAAATCAAGTAACTCCGAGAAATTTCGTCGATGACCGGTAGGAAGGAGCATTTGGGCTTTTGACCTTTCCTTCTCGAATGATGACTCGCTGTCCGCTCATTGAAATACTTAATGTATGTCAATAAATGATAATATGCTGTCCAACGGCTCTTATATTATGTTGGAAAAGGGTCAATTCTAGTCACAAGGTCGTGAGATAGAACCCGATTCATACTCCAGAAGGAAAATTTATGCTGTTATACATAATGATGAAATGTTTTTTTCTACATTACCTATCACATCTTTAGAAATAGCTTCAGACTCTAATGCACGTAAATTTAAAAATCGAATCGCAAATCCACAAAAACAGAAGAGGAACAACAGACAACAATTGATACCAAGTACCAAGTAAACATCTTTTCCGTGTAGGAATCCGATTCCAGACCCTTGTCGCAGAAACCAATCGCATTGACATCTTGCCGCTAAGAGTTGAACTTTAACAACGTACTAGGCTCCAAACACGGTGAGGGCTTGCACGTGTGCTAAAGCGGGCTCGAATCATTAATGATTTTGAACTGTCTTTTGCGGTTACACTGAAGTGACTATGAGTGACGCCCAGGGCGACTTGACGGAGCAGACTTGGTAGCGCGCGATCGTCTATTCTTTGAGGAAATATGTGTAGCCTCTACTGCTCGCTAGAATATCTCGCCATTCATGGTGGCTAGCTTATCACGCAAGCCTCCGCGACCGGCCCTTTCCTAATTTCTCAATGGACAAAGCCCCAGAAGTGTCTTGAAAAAAGTTGCCATCACGTACACAACCAAATATGAGCCACAAAGGATTTACCCCACGGAATATTTACGATGACGTATCGGGCCCAGTGAACAATTCTAAGGCTCCCGACACATTAATGTCCAATAAAATTTCCGAATGAGTCGTCCCCATAATTGATACAACATACATTAGAGGTGTTGCCACCCGCAATGATTTATGCGTCGCGCGTTTCCGGCGGGGTACGACAAAACGTGCCGCGCTTTGGTTACCAAAAGTGTATTGTTACAGATTAAAAAGGGATTTCTTTTTTTCATCGGCGTTCTTTAAGAACGAAAAAAAACAAGTGGATCGTTTACAATGACATGTGTTTTAAGAAGCTTAGAGTGGTGTGGGGTTACTTTCGGTGCACCGTATTTGTAATCCGTGTCTTCCTTTGGCGGGTGAGGGACAGCGTAGAAATATTTCAGTTTTCGAAAAATTACGTCCGAATTGGGATGATACCAGTGCAAATCCTACAAACTTTTGACAAAAATGTACGGAATTTGAGGCTTATTTGACCAAGTGGGACCGAGATGCGAATGCAAATGTTGGTCCTTTCATCAATTCACCCAAAAGACGTCCACTTCTGGATAAAGGCTCGCCAAAAGCATCGCTATATTAACCGTTCCTATATTATCATTAATACGTCCATAATTTCAGCGCACATTACCTCAATAACCGAACTACAAATAGACCTGTCGAAATACATGTCCTTTACTACCACTACCGATACTCCACATAAACAACTGAGAGCTCTGCACTGCAACGGAAACTAAGCATGATTGATGAGGCTACCCTCAAACTGTCCTAACATAGAGTGTCCCCAAAATCTACAGTACCTAGGTACAGTCGGGGTAAAAATTTGTTCGACACCTTAAAGTCTTTTACGTTTTTTGTAACCAGAAATTAATCTTTACGATTGTTTTATATTTATACTAGCTTTAGGAATAGCTAACATTAGGAATTTTGAGGAATACTCTCTTAAAGCTGTCCTACACTCTCCAAGGAACCCATGCCAGCTTTCAGCTTTCTACGAAGGTTAGTTTTGGCTTTGCGTTGTCTATCAGACACTGAGTCATCGAATCACTCACCAGTAACGGAAGAGTTTTATATAAATTGATTATTGTATGTCAGTAAATTATTATTTTTATTACTTCAATTGGTTCTGAACCGTTTTAATAATAGCATGATAGAATATTGGTAATAATTAAAAATGTGTCCCAGACAATGACATAAAATAGATTTGATTTTTATTTCATAAATTTGTTACTCCATTAAAAAGTTTAGTTTGATGTCAACTAAAAAGGTTTATTCACAGTTTTGTTATAAAATGGTTAAATAAATAGCAGTTAGGTACACAAAAGTCTGCCTGTATGGGACCAGGCTAAAAAAGTTTACGTATCCTTTAAGTTCTCTTGATATAGGAAAAAAAAAACGAAAACTGACTGAGGTACAAACGATGCGACTGTACAGACATGAGCATCACTCCTACAGAACACGTTTGACATTTCATTCATCAATATCGATCGACTCATTTCAGTGGGAGTGTATAACGCTAGGCAATCCGGAAATTGGTAGACGATTTTTGTTGACAAAAGTAGGAGCGCCTCAATGGAAAGCAATTAAGATAATTAATTATGAATCTTGTACATATGACAGAAAGAATAGTTGGGGTTAAGCTAGGCAGGTTTAATTTACCCTTTTTATGACAAAAAAAAAATATCTGACATATCGCCTTAAGCTTGAAAGTGCGGAATTTGTCCGAAAGAGCCACCGCGGCTCTTCAACCCAAAGGGCATTAACAGGAATACGGATGGGTTTTAATCAGTAAGAGTCTGACACTCCCTTCTACTCCACCCAGAACGGGAGGAGTCATTTGATGAGTTTCCCATCCTAAAAAAAGTTTGATAGCTATAGTGAGTGCGCCAATATTTTAACATTACATATACCTACATATCACAACACATGTTTTGTGGATTAAAGATTTTCGTAGAAATAAAATTGGGTCACTGATCCACCGACTGTTTCGATGTGTATTGTGGTATTCGCTCTGTCGAGGCAAAACGCAATCGCGCGATTTTAAAGCTTACTTTGAGCAAATAACTCAGTACAATGGAAACCCCAGAATTTATTGTGTTGGTATGAAGCGGCTAGGTTTATTATTTTCAGTAAATAACACAGGTAAATAACTTCGGTCTACTATAAATTACTTTTAACAATTTATGTGTTCTATAATATGTGCATCGCTATGATATTTTTGCTTTTCAGTGTTGATAAAAGTTTTCTCGTTTACGAATCATTATCTGCTTAGCGTTTTCTTTTCAGTATTGGGGTCGGCTTGGAGTTAATTACTAGTACTTACATATTTTAAACTAGCTGACCCACGCAACTTCGTCTGCGTCACATTTTCCATTACCTAATGCTCGGCTCCTTTTAGTCTTAGCGTGATGATATGTAGCCTATAGCATTTCTCGATAAATGGGCTATCTTATTCTGAAAGAATTTTTCAAATCGAACCAGTAGTTCCTGAGTTTACCCCCTACATACAAACTTTCAAACAAATGTTACCTCTTTATAATATTAGTATAGATATAATAATATATTTATAATATTAATATATAATATATATATTTATTTATTTACTTATTTAACAATTTATGTACACACACACACACAAGTAGATAACAAAAAAAAAGGAGACAGAAAATAGGTACAAAGGTGATGCTTATTTCTAATGAAATCTCTTCCAGCATACCTGCGAAAGGAGAGCCAAATAAAAGAGATGTAGACACGTGTGTAAAAGTAAAAAAATAAAATAAAATAAAACAATAAACTTTAAATATAACATACAATAAATAAATATTACAAATATATATATATATATATATATATATATATATATATATATATATATAATATAATATTAGTATATTAGCATTAGTGAAGCCAGTTATTAGCATAGTTATTAGCATTAGTTTAGTTTATTGATGATGCCGTTGATAAGCAACGGCTTCATGATTGTCAAAGATCTACAAATGGGTGCCGTCAAAGAAATTATTATAATAATATTTTACTAGAAACAATAAAAACGAAGGAACGGATATTAAGTAAAATCACATCATGTCTGTGAAAGAACGCTCAGCTCAGAATGATGAAGTGCTATGGGCAGACCCACAGCACGGCGTTGATTTTGAGTGGTTGTCCTAAAATATGAAGTCTCGAAACCGAGTCTGGAGAGTGCTAGTGAAAAATACTAAACTTAAACGTAAACGTCTGACTAGTCTCCATCACATTTGACAGTGAGTCATTACTTTTATTCAAGCAAATATCACAAAAACTCAATAAATAATAACAGAAACAGGAAATCAAAACCAACTCTTTACTATATAAATCGCTACGGGAATCACAACCGCAAATAGACGAGACCAACAATGTATAATTAACACTATTCCCTAATGATATCACCGAGAATTTCAGAACTCAACCGAGTACGACTTATTAATTCAACCAACAGGAATGTTAGGCTACTTGTACATTGGAGCGAAATTGTACTTAGAACTACATGAAAATCAAAGCTAATTGTAAATTAATGAAACAATTTAAAATAAATTTGACATGCAAACGCATGAAACTTATGTGTATCTAATTAGTTAGTTAAGAACTTTTTTCGAAACAAGAAGGCTTTGAGACACAGTGAAATCAATTTTAAGTTTACAATAGAAAGTGAACAATTTTTCTTGTTTTAAAAACAAATATTAGTTGTAAAGGTACTCCAGCTATATTCCCCTCAGCTTTGCGTTAATGGTATTTCACAAAAGCCATTTTTCTCGGTTTAAAAGTAGCCTGTAGAACTCAACAAAAGTACGTACATAGCTTTCTTAATCCAAAGAATTTTCCGTCAAAAACAGATTCGGATTTCAGAAATTACCATTAAGAAACAAAATATAAGAAATTAATGAATTCTCTCAATTTCTCCGCTTCGAACATTAGTAGCTCTTGCAGGGGCATTCCGTTTCACTGATGTGATCTGTTCCCTAATCCCTTACTATTTTTCGCTATAGTGGATAGGAAGCTTTAAACCAAACTATGTGACGAACCTGACGCTTGGGGCATTCTGGTGGTAATTAATAATTAGTGGTACACGGATACTGTCGAATCCGCTTGGGTCAAAGGAATTACTCTATAATATGTACGATCGATTAAATTATCCCCTCTAGCTATTCGGTTGATTGATTTCTATTAATTAGTCTGTTAATTGTTAAGCGTAGGAAGTGACTTGATAATTTTGGCTATTATGTTTGACATAAAAGTATTGCTTAATAGTGCTTGTCACTGAAGTGTAATAGTTTCAATGAATAAATAATTCTAGGCAAAAAAAATATCAGTAATTATGTTTCATGGTAATGGAGGTAATACCTAATTTAGGACATAATTTATATTTTTAATATAAAAAATAAAACTTATTTAAGTAGCAGAAACCTAACCGTTGATTGCTAGAGATTTGGTACTGACTAGGCCCTCTCTAGTTAATTTATGGGTTCTTAAATCAAAATGTCTGTTTAAAATTAAAATATCAGTGTCACACTGCATATTATAAAACAAAGTCGAAAAATTACTGCATCGATTTTCATTCTGTTTTCACCAATGGATAGAGTGGTTTTCGAGGAAGGTTTTAGTATACAATTTGCCAAGCGGGCGAAAGCGCAGGCATCAACTAGTTTGAAATAATCTTAAGGTTAGAAAATACGGCTGCTAATGTCTTATGTCGAAAAAATTGTCACCATTATGTTCTTCCTTTCCTCCATATGACAAATAGTCGTCTACTCTGTACCTAGTCATTCCATTTTTGGTCATCACAATTATCTTTCACACAAATACCATTCTCAATGTAGGTTGTTAATTGAATCGTTTCGATGTAATGACAACTTGGCCACCCATCGCTTTCCTATCATAACAATCATACTCCTTTCTCGGAATTAAATTGATTGATGAGATTCAATAAATCAGTTCTGTGAATCGTAGTTGTGAGTAGTAAGTGAATATGCTGATTGATTCGTGAACAGACCACAGCTTTAATCACAGCAGATCTTGTTCTTGACTTTATAAGGCTTTAGAAAAAAAAAAATAGTTGTTCATAAGGCGCAGCGCAAGCTTTTAAAAAAAGATTGGGAAACAAACAAGGTTTGTAAGGACAATGATGTCTCCAGTATTTTTTCAGCATGTCCAGATATTTTTTTACTAACCCATGCTATCCTATAGTTAGTCATAAATTAAGTTCTCCTTTTAAAACTACTTTTAAAATAAGTATTTAATCAATATTATTATATTAAAAACTTTTTAATTAATAAATAAATAAAACCGACTTCCAAACAAAACACTACAAAGTATAAAATAACCTTAATTTCGGAAGTCCGTGTTTTTGGTTTTGTATCTTTGTTTTTTAACACCATTTATTTGTTTTAATTCTTTACTTTTCACTTTTATGTGGCGATACATGGACGACGTTTTCTTAAGTCGGAGTAATCGGTGTACATACATAATAAAAAATATCCGCCGAATAGAGAACCTCGTCCTTTTTTGAAAGTCGGTATGTAATTTTGGTAAGTTTAAGCTCAATCGGTTGTAATGAAGTGCTTGAAAACCCAATTCCTAAAGCTGCCAACCGGATAAATATACAAACCAAGCAAGACACTAATAAGTTGGTAAAAAGCCAAGACTTATCCAAACTATAACATTGCACAACATTCCAATTATCAAACAAACACAAGAGATTAAAGGTGAAACAGTCGTAAGTTCAAATTACATCAATCTGGAACATAAAATTGGAAACAAAATAAAACTAATACGATCATTACTAAAGGTTCAACTCTAAATCGCTAACAAATAGCAGGAAACGATTCACATTTACAATTTTATGACCGTAACGTTACTCGGATTAGAATTAAGTTGAACTTTATCATTTACTTTGGATCTAGCGGTTGGGGTTTGAATAATTTGTTCGATGTAAGTCGTATGGAATTTTATAACTTAAGATTAAATAAAATGTTGAATACGATTTTTTTTCTGTAAAAAGCTTCACGGAGTTTTTTTTACTCGGCTACCATTGAGATTTTCTATTTTTGTGTTGATTTTTACCATCAAAATTTTTCCTATGCTTATCTTCTAATGATCACAAATTGTCGACTGTTTTGTGAAATACCATTGAATGAGATGAAAACAAAATCTGTCCTCATATATAATTAGTTTCTGCATTAAAATCAACATACACAGTCTATTTTATTGCCTATTTATAAATGCAGATTACTTTTCAAATCAAATATTAAAATTAATATTCCCTTGCTACAAACTAAAATATCAATTTCATAAACTAACCAAAACTAAACAAAACAAATAATAATAATAAACAACTAAGAAAGTACAAACAGACGATCAAATTACAAATGAATGGAAGAACATTTAATTTTATAATGTAATACGTTAAGAGAAAAGATTGAAAAGCAATTAATTATGGGTACTCTTTGAAATAATAGTGGCGATAAAAGACAGCCCACGGAACGCCTACACCAAACAATGGAATAACAAGTATAACGTTGGAACGAAGAATCGGAATGCAATAAATGTAACTTTTACGAGGTCGCTAAAGGTTTGTGATCTCTGATGATTGGACCGGAGTGTGATAAGGGGAGCAGAGGTCGTGAGATTTTACGTGAAGTGGCGCTTATGGGTAGTAAGGGATCTCCGATCTATATGGATTAGTTGGAGAGGGTGATAATAACGGTTAATGTCTACATTATACCTGGCGTTTTGGAATATATACGATTTGGTTTAACATCTTTATACAGTGAACTGTTTATTTTATTTTAATTTTAATTTAATAGAACATGTACAACATTATAGATAGTGCTATCCAAAGCATTGTCCAGTACAAATTAAAAAAATAGGAACACAATAGAAAGTTTTGTAAAAAAAATATATATTTAAACAAATCAGTAAAATCAAAAGAATATAAACACACGTTAAAATAAAAGAATATTATAAAACATAGTACAAAAAGTATTAATGTTCAATCAGTGAATAAATAAAAATAAAACAACACCTCATCTCTCATCCATCTTCTCACAAAATTTTAAACATGCACGACACCCATCTATCCATCTCCCAGCAATCAAGTCACACTTCGCTGTTGAAGCCAGAAGAGCATTGAGCAAAAAAGCACACGAATTAGTGGCGAGTTAGCTCATGACACTGTGCGTGTAGATGGAATAGCTAGCAGTTTGAAGTAATAAAGAAGAAACTACAAAATTCATAAAAACTACGTAGATTTGTGTGATTGACCGAAGTAGGCAACAGAAAATGTAACTTTTGGGCAGTGGATCAAAAGTTGAGTTAAAGTAATATCTGTCAAAGCCCACTCAACTGAATAATGGCGTAAAGACAACCAAGATACCAATGCAACTTTAGTTTTATCAAAGCGTTATTATAAGGTCTAAGTTTTTAAAGCTCAACCAAGATGTTAATGCTAAAAGATAAAAGTAAACTTACAAACTCATCATCACCAGTCATCTCTTCATATCAAATTAAACTTACATGAGACACACTAGCTCCTAAACTACGCGTTGAACTCTCAAATGAACGTGGGAGCTTAATCAAAACAATATTATGGTTGGCAAGCTGATCTGCTCAAGCGAGTTGAGAAAGACAAACAGGGTTATGGGTCATTAAGGTGCCTCCAGGCGGGACGAGATGATCCATAACTTGCACTACAGTGTAGCATTAATAACTAAATGTACGTATTTTTATGTAAGTAAATCTACATAGTTGTATTTGGAACTAGGACCTTTTGGGATTGGACTTTGAGTGTTTTTTATGATTTACATTATACTTCGTTTATTCATTTTAAAACTTCTTTCTACATTTTAAATATTTCAATACTAAATGGTAAAAAAAACCTTCGAAAATATAAAAATAGTAGCTCACCGGTATCGGGAACAGGGTCCAAGCTACCGGTGGTCAGGGCTCCAGAGAGAGGAACCTCCTGACAATGCGAGCCGTGTCCAGAAGTACCGCTTTCTGAATCAAACCCTTGATCCAGCTAACCCAACGAAAGCCTCCTTAGGTGTTGGTCGAGGCTCGTGGCTATTAAGCCAGTGGCTGACACAATTATCGGTACAATGATTGCGGAATCCACATCTCACATGTCGACAACCTCGCGAGCCAAGTCAATATATTTCATTTGTTTGATGTATTTTAGACTAGGTGATGCCCGCGACTATGTTCGCTTGACAAATTGTATACTAAAACCTTTCTCGAAAACTACTCTATCCATTGCTGAAAACAACATGAAAATCGGTGCAGTAGTTTTTGAGTTTATTGCGAACAGACAGATGCGGCGGAGAACTTTGTTTTATAATACGAGTACATAATGAGTATGTAGTGATTTTCATTAAAAATACCTTTAGAAACCTGAGACAGTCTTAAGAGATCATACTGCAGCTTCCAAAGCGTGAGTGGTCTACTTTCAGAAGACAAAATTAATTTGGTCTAAAAAATTTAACAACATGCAGAACAACAACCCTATTATGTCTCACTGTAGTACAAAGATTTGTTCAAAGATCTGTACTATTTATTCTTAGCACTTCTATCCACCCTGATTAGTCAGCGTCCAAATAATTCTGCCACATTGTACTTAGGCTACTTATTTTTTATGATGACACGGTTGGCGCGGTGTTTGAGCGATCAGCTGTTGCGCTGCGTGCCGCTGGTTCGATTCCCGCACGGAACAAATAATTGTATGGCCTAGAGATAGTTGCTCCGGGTCTGGCTGTTTGTATATGTGACTTTGTATGTTTGTGAGCGCACCCACGATACAGGAGGAATTCCTTGTGGGGCAACGCTTTAGTTAAAAAAAAAAAAATTAAAAAAAAGAGAAATTGCAATCTTACCTGATAGAAAGCGATAATGTGGTCGACCATGGAGCACGCTTGCCTAAAAGTAACTTATTCCGTCTTGACTCAAAGATCCCCTCCGGTCGTATCTATCAGGAAGTCTTTTTAAGTTGTTTTTACAATTTTTTCTTTCATAAAAACCTACCTAATTTTTATAAGCTCGTCATCACACCAATTAACCTCGATTCATTAATTCACTTCTATACTAACTTCCACAAATAAATCTTACCGACCATCAAAGAAAGGCGATGACGACATTAAGATACCTAACTAAAAAGCCTCTCAGAGTCAACAGTTAAATTATCAACCATGCAATTTGTCCAACACAAGATCGTTTACCTACCGCATACATAAATATATTAACTAAAAGTTTTTTGTTAAGTAAACACGATGGCTTAGACGATATTTAGGTCGATTCACAGTTAATCGGTGCATAAGAACATGTAAATCTGATATAAAGTTGTGATGGAGTATTTATTTGATGCATCTGTCAAAAAAAAAATAATCCACCTGTTGCAGTGTTTTTTGAGAAGTAATGATCTCATGGGTGGCAGAGATTATATTTCTGATCTCCCCAGAGGTATAATAGCTATTCAACGCTGAAGCACATACTCTTCTTAAAATTAAAAGAAGATGAGCAGACATCTGTCTGAATTTCTTAAAATACCAAGCAGCGCCAGTTTCTTTGCTTTCCTTTTTAGAAAGAATTAGTGTTATATCTAAAAAAAAATAACAAAAATTGTGGTAAATATTGTCTATTTCAGAGTTAAGTTGGTTCCAGAAAATCTGAAAAGAAGAACCGTATTACAGCTACTGGTTTAAGAAGGACACTTAGGCAGTCGCCCCACAAAAAATACTGCTGTTTAGCTAAATTCGGTTTGACCAAAAGCCGACCCCAGTATAGTTGGGAAAAGGCTAAGCAGAAGATTACACACTTGGATAAGCTGCCGCACATGGTACGATTTAATGAGTAAATGAAGCTAAAGTAATTCAACTAATTAAATTGGATCCACAATCCTATACTGGCAGATTATGAGTTGGAGATCCCACAGTCAGTGGTAAAACTTTGATACAACAGTGATTGGTCTGTTCAATCCTAAAATCATACGCGAAGCGACTCGATTCACACGACTCGTAAAGTTGACAAAGTGTTAACTATCTATTCGAACCCTAACAGTATTATAGCAGCTTATAATCTAAAATTAAGTGTCCATTACAGCGTAACAGTAAGTCGCGGGTAAGAGTCAATTATAGTAGAGAGGTTAATAGTGGTAGTAAAACGCGATCCATCAACTTTTGTCGATGTATACTGTAAGCTGACACGTTGGAAGTGGGCGCTAGCGTGTTGAGTAGGGATACATTTTAGGTTATATTTCTGACATCCTTTGTGTTTTTTATAATGGATCATTGCCTTGAAAAGAAATAAGTTGAGCTAGTTTTTTCGAAAATAAAATTGTACCTAGAAAATTCCATGGTTTCGGACTGGAAATCTTTTTTTCTTTTTTTTATATTAAGTGAAACCTGAATAATAATTTAGTAGCATTAATTTGACTTTCACCCAAAAATACCAGGGTATGTTTGTAATATTTATAAAGGTAGTTCCATAAACCTGTTTGAATAAACATTGGCTGGAGCTAACCCTGACCCAACTGTAGTGAAATATTTCAGCAAAATATAATTTGCATAGTAATCCTCTCTACTATAAAACCTGCTATAAAAATTCAAGGAGAAAAATAAAAACTAATCTTCGGTCGTAGGTATATCAAGATTCTTTTTCGTCATCATTTTGTAAAATAAGTAGGTGTTCCAGGATTACCTGAGCTAACATTAACTGGAGTTAAAATAGTCTTAAAGAAACACTAGTTAGCGACTTAACGGGCCATTAACCCATATACCTATTTACCTTTCTGCACGTACCTGTCATTATAGCTATAGTTTAACGATCAGTTAAACAAACAATAAAACAAAGTTAACACCGGTGGCTCAACCGTCGAACTTTACCAGTTGTCATCCATTAATTCAAGCGCTCGTGACGAAGTTGTCACTTTATATAAACGTCTATGGGCCATTTATCTTGGTGTGACAACGTAACCAATGTCGGCAGCCAAGTAAGCGTATTAAAACTAAGCCTGCATCGTTATATGTTGTATTAACTTAATTATTAGCGCGATATTGAACTTTACCTGAACGGAATAAGAGCTAAGAATGCGTCTGTATTTTGTAGTTTGTACAAAGCATAAATCTTCGCGGATGTCTTAAGTAGTGTACTTGGAATGTTTGTTACAAGTGTACAATATCGCGAATAAATCTTTTTAAAGGATCTCTTGCGTGGTTCTTAATGAATCACTTATTTGTAGAGCTTGCTGAGTTTCTACTAGTAATTTGTTAACAGGTGATTTGAACCCTTAAAAGGTGTCTGAACCGTGACCGCATTTTATAGTTTATAACTCAATCAAATACAAGGTAGCTATTTTAATTTAATGTGATTAGAAGAAAAACCCTGTTATGGTCAATGAAATAAATAAACGTGACCGGGTGCAATGAATTTGTAGTTATCGTATAAAATTCTCGTTGAATAAACTTTGTAGGTAAGTGACAGAATTACGTATTTTGTTCGTTGAATATTGTTATTTGTCTCATTGATATAGAAGTGGCAAATACGGCTATTGAAGGTTAAGACTTAGAATTTGTTTTCAATATTATTGCATCGTAGTAATTGTTTGCAGCATGGGCTTTCCTAATGTGTCAGTCATTAGAAACTCAGTGTTAAATTTTAAATTTTATCGTAGTGTTACGTTGTTCTTTAAGAAATTTTCTACTCAACAAAAAAAAAATGAAATTAAAAAAATGCCAAGTCTCTCAAGGTATGCAATCTTTCCGACGTAAAAAGTTTTGTTATCTCAAAGAAGCCAAGTCCAATGCGTGTTGCAATGTTAGATATAGGGGGGGTGAAATAGTCGCGAATGGCTTCGAAAAAAGGACGGTACGGCCGTGCCCGCTTTGCTCGAGACTTGGCTGGGGCACTGCCGTGCCCCCAGATCTTTCACGAAAACTATGCCATTTCATTTGGCGACACGGTTGGCACAGTGATTGATCGATCGGCTGCTGCGTCGCGTGTAGTGGGTTCGATTCCTGCACGGAACAAATATTTGTATTGCCTACAGATAGTTGTTCTGGGTCTGGATGTTTGTGTATGTCGACTTTGTATGTTTGTAAACGCACTAAGTAAATACTACCGAACTGACATGTCAACATGTCAGTTCGGTTCATGTTCATCTACTTGAGTAGATAATGAGTTTGATTCGTGACTCAAAGTCCAAAGCTATTCGGACAATCCCGAAACCACGCCACCAAAACCAAAAACAATAAAAAACGTGACCATAGCTGCAGGTATTATTATTGATAGGCTGGCGTTTGACCACTAATCTTACCTGATGGTAAGCGATAAAGAAATGGTTGAAGCAGCAAACTGGTCGTAAGTTATCTTGACTTATAAACAGGGAGCCTTTAGACGGAACAGGTGGAACTCAAAGATAATAAAGCCAACCACCATAACAGACCAATCATTTCAGTACCCAGTAAACACAAACAATTGAACGCAACAGAAATGTCAGAAACGCAATAAAAACTTCAACGAGGTTATTATTAAACCTCGTAAGAACTTTACACATTGGTGGCACGGTGTGGCGAGTGAACTATTTCATGTGGCGAATGCGTTTAACATTTGGTTTAGTTAAACATGCATTTACATTACCGATGCACTGACTAAGCAGTTAGAATGTGTGAAGAGATTTGTCGATGAAATGTGGGAGGAACGCGTGGGTCATTAAAGCGAGAATGAAGATAGAAGCATACACGAAAAGCCTAACTAGTCATTAGAGATTACGTTAAAAATAGTAAACTACTGTAAAATTAGTATGTGAATAAATTTCAATACAGCAATGGGTGGGGTTAGCTTTCGAATGGCGACAAAATGGTTGTACCAGTAAAAGTATCAGCAAATAACTGTCATCAAATATAACTATAAATTTTCAAAGTCCATCGTGTTGTTCGGAGGGATTTTATTTTATTCTGCAAATAAAAGGGTCCATACAGAATATCGCTGGCAAAAGTAAATGTATTCACTCTTGCAAAATTCTATAAAATTTGATGTATCTTCCTGCTCTTGTTGCTGTTATTTTGTCTTATCAACCATCACACTATCACTGTCTTTCTCATTTATTGCTAATAAGATTATTTTAGATTAAGACAGTCGTCCTAATACACTTGTCTTGACCAACACCTTTCTATACACATACAAAACAAAGCCCCTGACAATCAAACCCGCATTGGCAGCATTATCTCCAACCGCAGGTCACTCGGTGACGGCAGTTGTCCTGTAGCTGCTGTCTACATTTCCGCTTCGTGTTCCCGTATCACGAAGTTTTTTACCGTGCTGTCATTGTCTTTCTGGTGAAAAGGTTTGGAATACGGCCAATGAGAATGTTTTGATTGACCTACAAGTACGACTGTATGTTTAGTGTCACGCTCTTGTTTCGAAATGGGTTGGAGAGGGTTTTATTAAGTGGAAATTCAAAAAATATCGGGATTACATTTAGAATAAGATTTTCCCAATAACGTTGGATGCTGCTATCAGTAATTTACATGGAACAACTGCCTTTCTGACTTCCACAACTGAAACTGCGAAACACGATGTATTCCTTGGTTAGAACGGTTGCCGGATGTTTGGAGGACAATCGGAACAACTTACAATATTTTTTAAAAAAAATTTTTACCTACTTTCTCGGGTCCCTGGAGACCCGGTCCTTTGGTAGGCGTACGAGGGGCCGAAACCAACTCGCAGAGGCCCCGATAGACATTTCAAATGTAATGGAGCACCAACTGGCGATTATTCCTGTATGCACTGAAAGTATACCCAAGGACAATCCCCGGTTGGAGCAGTACTATTGCAGAATATGAATATACAAAAACAAGATACGCTTAAGCTTCGAAGAATTCCTCCGCATCACTGTCATCCGGAAATGTGGCCAAAAGACTAGACCTATCTAAAGAATCTAAAACTAAATGCTAAGCAAGAAACCAAACAACTCGAACGTTTTTGTTACGACGATGTAACAGCATATTATGAAAAGAACAAGCTCCTCTTTATTAGCAAACCAAACGAATCCCAACCTTAATTTTTCGTCCGAAAATGCAGATAGAAATGCATATTTAAAATCACTCAGCGCTGGCGGTCAGCTGTTCGTTCTTTACACAGAGCTCAGTAAATTAGTGGAACTAACTGAAGAGGAAGCACGCATTCGTAATGAAATTAAACGCGAGTGTAAAGCTCTGAGAATAGAGGAAAGTGGCGCCACCTGTGACCGAGTATTATACGTCGGACGTAACATTTAATATATGGAATAGAGTGTTTGAAGTACCTATTCGTTTCCCTTTTTGTGGATAATTGTGTAAATATGCTTGGTCCTGATTAGTGGTGTCAATCATAGACATATAATTTCTATCTCTATGGTGTCAATCGGCTTTGTTTGCCACATAAAAATATAGAATAGAAGGTTGTATTAAGTTTGTAATTTAGTTTTTGTTTAATTTTTTGTTTGTGCGTCATTTCTGGCGAAATAAATGTATTTTTCTTTTTCTTTTTAAATATTGTGTGGGTACTTGTTAAGATGGTTGTTGTTTTGTCCGATTTTTGGCAATTTGTAATTGTATATACATATTTATATATTTCTTATGTGTTTTTGGCAGATGTAATCCTGACTGCCTCCGTGGTCGAGTGGTTAGGCATTTGCTTTGTGACCCGGTTGTCGTGAGTTCGATTCCCATGGCATACTTTGTAAAGTTATTTCCATTTTGGCTAGGACATTGCAGGCTTGAATCACCTGATTGTCTGAAAAAAGATGATTCCGTGCTTCGGAAGGCACGTATAAGCCGGTGGTCCCGGCCGCCAAATGGCGGTCGTCAAATAAACTATGTCAGAGGCCCTTGATGCGGTTTAGAATCTCTGACACTAGGGTGTGTGGCGTCGTTAGACCTTACTGCCAACACGACAAGATGAAGAAGAATCCTAGGGCACTGTCTATTAATATTTTCAATTCAAAAGTCATTTATTCAAATTAGGCTGAGGGCCAGCATTTTTTGAACGTCAAGTTTTACAAAATACAGTCCCCTAAAACGCCCGCCCGTCACCACCTCCTAGTTTTTTAGCTGCAATAGTTCCTTCATGCATTTTACAAAGTCAATCTATCAAATCCAAACCACTTCTTAATTTGACATCCAAGATAGTCTCGAATCCAATTTCATGTAAAAAAACCCTTACATTTGCAAAAGAAAGTACATTTCCTATAAACAGCCAAGAAACCAAAATAATAGAAAAGGTGTTCGTTTTAATCACTCAAAGTTGGCATATCAATTACAAAGTGCCAGATGTCCTGGAAACTCAAGCTAGTTCCACGGAGTTCTAGAAAATACGTGACCATAATGCTTCCGAAGTTCGCTTCTCTGCAGAATTACGTAATTTCCTAACTGGGATAGTTTTATTCCAAGAGCTTCCGCTGGAGCCACGTTGTTCGGAAATGTGAGAGATATCTTTGGAGCTTATTTGAGTATTGTTTTATTAATCTAATTTATACATCAATAATAATATTATCTTTATAAAGATCAATTTAAAAGGTATTTATTCTTTAAACGGATAAACACTGACAACAGATGTAACCTTTGTAAACGCATGTTTTGCCAATTACGTTTTATATCACACGAATAAATCTTATAACTCTTTGTCCGACTCATTCAAACCCAGGAACCTAAACTCAGCGGTACCTACAAACGGTACCTACAAGGGTGAATAGGAATTTAGAGGAGATTCGAAACAAAACTTTGAAGACCATTTCACGCCATTTAATTCATTTTTGCAGCATTTACGATCTCCAATTTTATTGGATTTGTATAAATAAAACAAAGTAGCTTATAAACATTAGTTTCTTGTCTCTCCTTCGTTTCTATTCATTCCGTTTGATGGTAGCACTTGCGTCTTTTTTTTTTCTAGAACTTGTTCCATTGATTTGTTTTCGGTATACTTTGTCATTATTTTCCAGTTGGCGCGATTTTTGATTTAACAAAGCTGCTTGCTCCAGTAGTATTTGCTTTCCTGTGACTCTTCATTATATTACCTAAATTTTTATCACTGTTGCTGGACATAGATTCCATTATTTCTCTTGTAAACTATATTATTACCAGCCAAGAAAAAGTGAAGCTAGTACTCGAATAACCCAAATTAAGATACATGAACGCTTAATTACGCCGTCCTCGCTTATCCTTATCCTCTACCTGATAGGGAAATTAAATTAAATGTCACCAACTAAGACTAACCTTTGCCTAACCCTTTAAAGGTCGTCCAGATAATAGGTGTGTTTACGACCAGCCTATCTTAACGTTGTTACATAACAAAAGCTAACAGTCGCGTGCCTAGGTGACACAACTTAGGATCAAAGGTAACCAAACGTAGACTACTGTATAAATACAAACGAAAACAATTTATGGTATACCCATTTAATTGGCGATGTAGCTGTTATTCTAATTAGCACTGAGGAACGAGTCTGTTACGGAGATTTCAAGAACTAATTAACGGGCATCCAATTAGTCTGCACTGTGATACGAAATATATAGGAAACAGAAGTTCAGTTCCATACAACGAGCGAAAGTTAATGCACACAGATAGGTTACACCCACAGTTGCACACACACGCCTGACATTAGTTTCAGCGGGTTAACAATAATACCTACCCTACAACAATGTTAGCTTGCAATGTTAGCTGTCGAGTTTACAATTTTTTTCACCAGAAATGAAGCAATGTAATTTAAATTTTCTTGAAAATCCTTCAGATTTTCATTGAGCATGTGTTAACAATTTGGGATGCCGCTCCTTGTGCATATCTAGGTATCTGTTTTAGCTCCTGTTTTCTCTCGTTTAATAAAGTCGACCTTCTGTGTTTATCAATTTTGTGGCTGAAATCAGCAGTTAGGAACGTCTAAGTAATTAGGACCGTTTCCGAATGAAACGTATCGGCCGAAAATGTTTTTAATGAAGTAAGATCTTCTTTTTCGTTGATGATGTCTTTAGTATCTTTTAACTACTTTTAAGATATTCGAGTCGTCTTTTAATTTGGTTATTACAATAAATGAATGGTTAGAGATTATGTTATTAGTAAAATTGTTTTTTTTTTTTGTGTTGTTTTTATGCAAACGATGAAGAATATTTTATTTTTAATTGGTAATTAAAAAATTATTTTGGTAATTATAAATCAATTTCATGTAACGCGTCATCATGTCATAAAAAATGTTTCCTTATTCTTTCTATCTATTCCTATTGTGTGGGCAGTAAGGTCTAACGGCCCCACATACCCTAGTGTCAGAGTTTCTAAACCGCCTCAAGGGCCTCTGACATGGTTTATTTGACGACCGTCACTTGGCGGCTGAGGCTACCGGCTTCCGAAGCACGGAATCATCTTTTTAGGGTTCCGAACAAAAAACGGAACGCTTACAGGATCACTCGGGTGCCTGCATGTCCGTCTGTCACAGCCAGTTTTCTCAGGACTCACAGAACCGGTTCTGTTGAAATTTGGTACCGACTTTTGCGACCCTAACACGAACGCGTTACGTATATTATTTAATTTTAGTACGAGGCCACTTTTGGGGGTCAAGCTAGAAAATTGAAAAATGATTTTTGAACAATATTGTGTGACATTTATCAAATGAAAGGGCTTACTGTGAGGCTGTTAAACAAATAATTTTCAAGGCATTCAAGAAATTAGACTAAAAATTACTATTCCCCCCTCCCTTATTGAAGAAACTACTGAGCCTAAAATTTTGAGCCTAAAATACTGAGCCTAAAATTTAAAAAGTCACACTTAGCCAGTTTTTATTAGACATAGAAAGCCAGGTGATTCGAGCCTGCATTGTCCTAGCCAAACTGCAAAACAACTTTACAAAGTATGCTATGAAAAATGAACAGTTGGAACGATTGTCGTAATCCTACCTATGACAAATCCATTACACAATTTTCTAGGAATAACCTGGTAATGACTAGCATTTACTCGCAACTTCGTATGCGCATATTTCGTATTTCCCGTTCCCGTAAGAATTTCGGGAAATTCTTTCTTAGTACTCGAGCATAGGGAAGTTTTAAGCCAAATTTCAGCTTTCTACGAGCAAGGGGCCTACTATGACGTGCCAATGCGATCATGTTTAAGCTGAGAAAAAGGGTTAGTGTTATGCGTCTTGTCTCGGTCTCCCTCCGACACCTTATACATGATCGTTTTGAGACGTCATAGTAGGCCAGCAGTAGTTTCAGCTGTGTGTTGTCTGTCAGTCACTCACTCACTCAGTAAATTTGATATATTACGATGATGAAAGATCTTTCAAAGAATTCAGCACTCATACGGAACCTAATCAATATGTACAACTAAATGAACCGTTGAAAGTCGTTCCGAAATTTTTCCAGGTAAGTCTATTTGCACCGAAATTAACTAAGAACTCAGTTTAGGAGTTTGGAAACTTTCAAATATAACGTAATAGACTAAAGCCTGCCCTTCACAGACAAAGAGCTTTTGTATTAGGATCTTTTCAGAACAATTCTGTTGATATTAGAAATGTTTAAGTGGCTATTGTACTGCAATTGTGATTGAAGGACTGTACCGTTTTATGTGATTCGGCCTAAATTGGTTTTCATTCCAAAATTCGGTAGACCCTGAAGGTCTTTAAGTGATGTTATTATTTTTACACACGATAGTGGTTCCAAAAACGTTAAAATGGTCAATTAGCTCATCACCATTTATTTTCTATCGGGAATCACAAAATCGAAGTTGGGAAATTCTTGAGATCACATTTCATTCAATATAATCCAAAGAATTGGTCACAAAGCACATAGAGGCCATTTCGCTGCTTCAACAAGCAAAAAATAAAAACTATGAAGCTTACCCATCCGAAAGAATCTGAACCGTTATTTTTATCTACCATAAAATATTGCCTTATGTTACGTCACACACAAAGGTGGCCATTAATGCACCATAGTCAAACGAACATTGTAGCAATGATGAAATAGTAAGACAATGAATGATCATATCTTGATCGTATCACCCAGTCGGTGCTCAAGCAATATAAGTATATAGATTCACTGATACTGACACTGGACTAGAAACCTAGATCTATGCTCGTTGTGCCCCATAAAATGATGACTGACTTGGATTAATTTGTGACCAGTTTGAGCTCGTAATCTTTCATCGGGGCAGTGTTAGTGCGCAAGAATTCATAGGCACTACTATTGAGGCGGAGACCCTAAAGCTGCTTTGAGATTACGCTATAATATAATCTATACTATAAAAATGAATCGCTAAATGTGTTGGTAAGCGCATAACTCAACAACGCCTGGACCAATTTGGCCAATTCTTTTTTTGTTGTGTTTGTTATCATCAGGAGAAGGTTTTTAAGTAAAAAAAGTTGCCAGTTGACGGGAGCGAAGCCGCGGGGGACTGCTAGTAGCATATAAAGGACAAAAATATCGCGCACCATTCATTGTTATGGACACGTTCACACTGTACTGTATTATATATTATTGACAACGTATGGTGCGCGATATTTTTGTGCTAGCAGCTATAAATATTCTATGCTATATATTATAGCGTAGTCTGAAAGCAGTTTGATATGGCTCCTAAAACTCTAGAGTTCCAACTTGACACAAAATTATGTAAAATGATGTGTTGGTTGGTCCCGCAAGGGTGCAGTTCAGGTCCATATGTGATCAGTCTTTTAGATTGCTAAATTATAACTAGGTCATTTGTGTAATTTTTAATAATCTTAAATAGTTTTAGTTTTGAAATATTGATGATTTATAGCAAGACAGCTTCATTGATCTCACTCTCGAAGCCCATTCTCTCCTATCTAAAATTTCAAAACATGTCCAACTATCTAAGTAACGTGATTTATAAAGACTAATGCGACATTAGTGACCGTTGCAGAATCCGATAACCCTCCATTCGCAATACCCACTTCGATCGTCCATGTTTTATTGTCTTAAGTTGATGTATGACCTGCCACGGGTTCGCGGCGACAATTCTGACTGCACCCTTCGTGCACACGTACAGTACCAATACATCATGATGTACTATATCAATATATCATGGGAGCTTAGTCATTGCGATTTCTGTCTATTGTTTGACGGGCGTTTTGTTGTACCCTATATTGTGAAATGGCATTTTGCTGTTAAAATTTTCAATTTGAGTTTCATTGGTATTTTTACCTATGGATAGTTAAGCAATGCAGTGAATAATGTTTAGATTTCAAAAGGTCGTAGTTTAGAAATTGATTGAGGAAAAACTGGCAAAGTACGAGTCGGATTCGCGTGCAATAAGTTTAAACGAATTTAATTTTTTTCAACATGTTATTTTAACACTATAGACTTCTTATAGGTTTCCCTGTAATTAATAGGTAAAGAGCTATTATCTTCTTTTTTTTTCTTAATTTTAGGCTCAGTAATTTCGGAGATAAGGGGGAGTGGTAATTTTACGTCTAATTTCTTGAATAACATAAAAAAAAAATATTTTGAAATTATGAAAAATATGATTAAAACTCTCACAGTAAGCTATTAGGTAACTCTAACAAATGATTAATATTAGTAGGTAATTAAGAAAGGTACATATTCTCTTATACAAGCATTCTTTTCTGACGCTAATTTATACCTACAAATTCCACATTAGATTTCCTAAAAAATGCGTAAAACTACCCCATAACCATTTACGGTACAGCAAACTTGAAATATACAGTCAATTTAAATAGTGCATCCATCTCTCATATAACCAGATTACTGTTAATAATATCATAATTTATAACATAAACCCGGGCAGTTGTGTTGTTTTTATTACAACACAAAACTTTATGGACTAACCGGGGTAAACAGAATACTGAAACTTTCATTATAGATAAAAGTCTATAGTTGGTTTGTTCAATGAATGCATTACTCGGTTTGCATTAACATTTTACTAAAAATAGTTTTATTATTATTGCTAGTAAGCTATTAGGCTGTACCATTAGCGTCTGATCTTATCACAGAAAGATATGCAGACCTTATGATTTATTATTTTTTAATTGCGTTACATCATTTACAGATGCCTTTGCTCGCGGTACATAAAAGGAATTAGTTTTAACTTTTGAACTAGTATAATCAGATAAAAATGAGAATGGTAATTTCATTCAAATAGAATCATAAGGAGACATAAAAAATTAAAAGAGGTGACATGCAATTGGTTGCACAAGTTATATGCATCTCGATTATGATAGAACTCTTTATTATATATCTTTATTATATATACCATTTAAGTAACAGAATAGATAGATAAAGAAAATATTACACAGCTTACAAACGCAATGAATGGCCCTATCGCTAATAATCTGACTGTTAAAGCTAGATCAGCCAGAATAAAGTCATTAGTTATGTTCATGAAGATAAATCTGTGTAAATAACTGCTCAAATTTTGAATAATGACCATAGCAAAAGGTAAACGATTAAAACCCTACAATAACACTTTTAGAATTATGGTGCGCGTGGGCACAAATACAGTTGACATTTCATGCACCAACAAACCCTTCAACACCATATACGGTATCAATAGTTTCTCGCATCCAGTAAAAGGGAAATTCATGATTACATAAGATTAGAAGATTTACTACGGTGTAGTGTCCTATGGATTGTAAGAATTGATAAATCTGCGTCAGCTGCGTTCGTGCAGAATGTGTCCAAATCTGCATAGCAAAGGGAAATACATGATTTTAAAGGACAGCCGCAATATTAATGGATATTATAACGCTTCAGTTAAAAATGGTCGTGAATTAAATTAACCGTAAGATTTATGTTCGTTGCAAGTGTGACAGGAAAATAAAATAAAAGTAGGACAGGATTTAAAGCGACCTTTAAGTTATGCTAAATGCAATGGCTTTATTTACAATGCAGAAATCGGGATAAGTTAGACTTTGAAATAGAAACCTCAGTTTTAAATGTATTTACAAACGACAATTATTAAGATTTAGAAAAGCAAATAGAAATAAAACTATTCTCGAAATGAAGATGTTAGTCGAAATAAAAGCCTTTACAACTCACTTATTCAATATGTACTTTGAATTTGAACACGCAAAATTTATTATGCACGTCTACGAGAACATTCAAAATTAAACCACCTCGGTGCGCCAAGACATCAATTCAGAATAGCAAAGTTTAACAACTCAGCACATTCTCACGAATATTTCAACAGTGCCCACATAAATCTAGAAGATATTGCTCCCAACTTTCATAAAAGGGCAAAACAGAACTATTTACGACAACATCTTTCATTTGAAGTAGAGTTGAAGAGCCTTGTGAAATCACACCTAATTGGTATACCCTCTCTGAAACAACTGCAATTTATTTTCATACTCTATGAGTCAAGTGTGATTCATTTAGCACTATTGACGCCACGAGTGCAGAATAAAACAAAGGGGCGTGTACTAAAAATTTCCATTTTAAGAGAATCGGTTAAGTTGTGTTACAAATCAGTGTCGCTTCTGGTCTTTGTTATTGTAAATTGTTTTCAGATTTTCGTGTTGTGTTCCGTTACACGGTTGTTTTAGTATCCTATTCATGATGACTAGGTGTTGCGTTACTATTTGCTCGTTGTAAGACAATTGGACTAGTTACTGTAAGCTTATTGGTATGGTAACCGGTGTGTTGTTTTTAATTAGCTACCATTGCATAAAGCCCCCAATCAGTACCAGTTGCATGTTTCAGTTTTTAATAGTTTCTTGTTCTAGTTTATCTAAGTTTTTGAGTACCATCAGTGGGGTTTCACATAATATTATACAGAAATTGCAACTAATCCCTTAAGCCAGCCCCGACAACGAATGATGGAGTGCTGTCTAAAACAAACTCCTCTAGGTTAGTTACTAGTTAGTAGTTAGCTTATTAGAGATTGTGATTAATCATCATTCCGTGGTTTACATGTAAAAAAGTTAAGCTCTTGACCAAAAAGACGCGTTCTTGGAGGTTAAACAATGCTTGCCGAAACCGTACCGTGGATGGGTGATCCATGCCAAGACTCCACCATGATTCGGAATGCACATTTATACGTTGGTTCCGGCTGCCTTATGTAGATCTTTGGTGGTCCTTCCTTTTTTTAATTAATTATTTTGGTAAGTCAACAATATTGTTACGTTTCGAGTAAGAAGTCAGAGTCTCTTGGTGTCAGATTTTCTTAGTCCGTTAAATGGGTTACAATACACCTAGGATATGCAGTTGATCCATGTTTGGAAAAAGTCTATGCAGGGGTTTTAAAAAGGCCACTTTAGCAGAATCAGAAAGCACATCACGCTACCCGTCACTGCCAAATTTTCAATCAACCTTGAACCTAAAGCATTAGCGATAAAGATGAAAATAAAATTTGACAGATTATTGCGTGTTTAATATGATTCTGCTAAAGTGACCTTTTTAGACCCGCAGATTGATAAACGAGAATACCTACCATGAATCCATTTAATTACTATTATTACGAGTTAACTATTGTTAATCTTACGTCGCATTAAACTAATCAACCCACTGACATCCACAACCAAATTCCCCACGTAATTGTAAACACCAAAATCAAAGAGAACCACAAACGTCAGTTTGCTGTTACCCACAGAACAAAATTCAGATCCCTTTATGACATAACCATTGTTTTCGCGTAATTTATAATATGTCACAGTACAGTATGAAAGACAGGTAATTTCATGTGTCGCTATTATTCTGAAACAATAGGGGAGTGTGTGTGACAGTCCATTAGGGAGGGCCATCACACCGACAATAGAGAGTCTATCTATATCACGTTATTAATGATTAATATCGAAAAACATTGATAGTGTTGGCTTTCGATATTAATTGTCTCGGCCATTTGTCTTTTGGTGGTAGGTACTGAATCTTTTATTGTTTCGTATCGTAATTGAGTTTATTGTTGTTATTATGAGGACTGCCTACCTTTTTTGGAGAGACCAATATTTTATTTATCAGTATTTGTTTTTTTAACTACATAATTATGTATAAAATAAACAACGAATGACTTTGTTACATTATTAAGGGTTATAATTAAAATTGGAAAGTTTGTGGAAAGTTATTCGAAATAACTAACAGGGGGTGAAGATGTCAACAAACAATGGTCAAGTATGGAAGAAGAAGATTTATTGCACTGACCCCAACAAAATGCGATAAAAATTTAATAATGATAAAATAATAATGACTCACTGATACATAAACAGATATAGTATTTTTGTTTACCAGTAGATATGCTGGAAGAGATTTCACTAGAAATAAGCATCACCTTTGTACCTATTTTTCTGTCTCCTTTTTTATCTACTTGTGTGTGTGTACATAAATTGTTAAATAAATAAATAAATTTAATAAAAATCTGTCTAACAACTGGAGGCTAAAAAGGCCACTTTAGGAGAATCATAATATTAATCACACAACAATAATTATGTCAAATTTAATTTTCTTTTTATCAGTAACGAATACGGTTCAAGGTTGATTGGGAAAATTTGAATGCGACGGGTAGCGTGATATTCTTTCTGATTCTGCTAAAGTGGCCTTTTTAGATCCGCTGATCCCAGATATTGGGTACCGACGCTCTAGATAAGTGACGTTCTGTCAGCGATAGAGAGATATTTTAAGAGACAGTCAAAACGTCAAAAATGTATGAGACTGACAAACGCCGGTGAAATGTCAAGTGATCAACGTACTTATATTTTGGCATTTAGTCATAACTACCTGCCTTGTGACCCGATGGTATTGGGTTCGATTCCCACGGGAAGCATACTAAATAAAGCGGTTTTCCAGTTTAGCTAGGACATTTCAGGCCTGAATTACCTGATTGTCTGATAAATAGACGATTCTGTGCTTCGGAAGGTCTCCATTTGCGTTTCGCTGAACAATTTTGGTAAACCTGGGAAAAGGCTAGGCAGATTAAGTACTTATAGCACAGGTACCTACCTAGTTTAAGTGACAGTGTTAATATTTTAAACGATTTATTTAGACCAATAAAAGTTTTATAATAGGTATTTATTGTTATTATTTATCTATCCATTGCTGAAAACAGCATGAAAACCGGTGCCGGTAGTTTTTGAGTTTATTGTGAATAGACAGATAGACAGATGCGGCGGAGGACTTTTGTTAGTACCTATATGTAGTGATGATTATTTTTATTTCGATTTTTATTACGGTTCGATTCCCGCACGGAACAAATATTTGTATGGCCTATAGATAGTTGTTCCGAGTCTGGCTGGTTGTGTACGTGAGTTTGTATGTTTGTGAGCGCACCCACGATACAGTAGAAATTCCCAATGTGGGACTACGTTTAAAAAAAAATGGATTACTAACGACTAGGTCACTAAAAGATCATATGATATTTTGTCTGTAACCAAAATCACTTCTCTACAGAACTGGAAAGTATCCCTATGTATATGATGAGTATCCAGATGAAATCGTGTAAATTGGTACGGATCGAGTGTGCCCATGCATTATTAAGGTATGCTCAGACCTAATCACGCAGGAAGATTATGACAGATTGAGCTAAGGGATTTTGATCCTTGTTACCTATTGTCTGTTTCAGTCTAGTTCACGTTGTTACATAGGTGCCTTAACGATTAAATTTTACTGTACCGGCCCTAGTTTATCACGAGTGGTTCGAGTTGCAGTTCTATCGTAAAATTCTACCATTGCACGTGTAGGCAGGCCTTCTAATTTTCCATTTGGAGCCTCATTTAGCTAGGGCATTTATTAATGATTGAGTGTGTGATAAAGTGTTTTTTTTTAGTGTCATGTATTTATTACGTAAATTCAAGGTTTTAAAACGTAACCGATAGATGTGTTGCTGGGGAGTTTCAAATTGGGGTTTTAAATTAAAGCATATCTTAAATCGAAGTTATAATATGTAGAAGTTTATGTTATTTAAGCCAACATTCAGTAAACTAATGTATTTACTAACAAAACAGATCTCAAAGGAATACTGTTTAGATAGATATACATAAATTCAAATACACCAGTTTCAAAGCTTTCAACATAAGCCTCTTCAAGTAATGGATAGGCGTATACGGTTCAATTGAAATCTATAGAATAATAAAATCCATTCAAATCCGACACTATCCAAAACAGGAAACAAACACGATTTACTTAGAAAACATGTTTTCAACAACATAGATGTTACTATGGCACGCAACGTCTTTAGAGGAAAATGAAGAAATTCTGATGAAAGCCAAAATGGCGTAAGTCTTATACTAAAACCACATCTTCACGTAGTCGTATAGTCATACACTTCACTAGTCACAAATCATAACTACCTATCTAGGTTTTCTAAAACTAAAAACGTCGTAACCACCACTGACTCAAACGCAAGATGCAATTAGGAGCACTTAGAGTTCATAATTGTATTTATTTCAAAACGATAAATTCTTATGGTAACATACGCCCTTTTAAGATGATAGTCAGAATAGTGCTGTTACAATTGAATCATGTTGACAGGCATTACAAAGGAACATTGATTTACATCTCAATCCTCTGCTTTCTTAGAATTTTAACGTATGTTTTCTTTCCCTAATTCTGTTTATCCACAATGTAACTGGAAAATTCTATGTTAGATAAAGAGCAGTTTTGTTTCGATTTTCGTAGAAAAACTTTTATCAATTGATAGATCTTACAAATCTCGTACCTACTGAGAATAGATAAACTCAGTTTTATTTCCATCTAGAAATTTGATGCAATTAACAGATATTCAGTTAATTTTCACAATTTTGGTCTTATGATTTACATGACTGTGATGTTGTGTGTTTTCTATATTTAACCGACTGACTTTATTGTTCCAAATAAATGTCTTTTTCTATCATTCTATCCATTTATAAAGGCCGTAAACTAGACTAACTGCGTATTTATCAATTAAAATATTTTTCACTTGTCTCTAGTTAAACAGTTGATTGATTCAGAGCTCACACATAAAAGATATTAAATAAATAAATAAGTACAGTAACCGTAATAAAGTATAATTCCGATAAAGATCTTAATTCGCTCAGCAAAACATAAACATCACACATTGATCACAAATTAAACACAAGACAGTCTTAGAACAGCCACAAAAAGAAAAACAAAAAAAAAAACTTTTTTAATAAAAGATGATCTAAAGTGGGCTTCAGACCATATTACTCACACACTTTAATCATAAATCTAAATGTGCACTCGCCAATCACGCAGGCACTTTGCAGCTGCCTTTAATTTGTCTCGACATTTCACACTGCATACGTACAGTGTACTCTTTGTAAAGACCCCTTTAGATCTAATCGGGAATCGCTGCGTAAAAAGATCAAATGAGTTTATGGTTGGCCTGTCATAACACAGATGGTTGTAGTCTGGGGATAGGTTTTGCTTTTCTTTTAATTAGTTTTACTTGGAAGTGCTTTTATAATGTACTTTTTGTGGCATTTGCTGGGTATAAAATAATAATTTACAACACCAAAGTATTCGTTTAGTACATGACATATTTATGGAAAGACATTGTGCTGCAGTGGGTGACAAAACCTTAGTATAGTAATAAAGTTATTTTTAACATAATTTAACAAAAATTTTGTCTCATGATATGTATTGTCTTAGAGTCACATCCGTCAAGCTAATATAGTTTCTCAGTTTAAAATAAAAAACATACAAGCAGTCCGTCCTTTTATTCTCTCTCAACAATGCAGCGATTTTCCAGCGATGATTAAACCATTACATACGATCCTTCACAATTCCTGTGTGGCGTCTCTCCACCATGCTTGTTCCTTTTGCTAATCAACAAGTGTGGATAGTTCTCTTGAGGATTTTTCATTGAGTCGATTATTTAAAGCAAGACTACTCATTGTTTATGGCGATTAAAATAAATGTACATGTGGATTTAGAAGTTTAATTAGTGTGTTAATAGATTGATGAGGATCATTAATCACTATGCATAATTGCAACGATGCGATCTTTAAGCGAGACGTTGAACTGGATGAAGCTCGGGGCTGAAGCTTCAAATAGAAGGCACACCTGGCGTATGTACAGATTTAAAGTGCAATTACTTATCCAGTCACCTTCATAGTTTGCAGACAGGTGTTACATTTTAAGAGTACCGATGGTCCTCCGTATGAATAAACTGAACTCTTATAACAAGATAACTCGGATATCTGACTATCTGTCAGTCAAAAATTGCACCATATCTCAGTAGATAAATAGTATCGATCCAGTGATCGATGTAGGTAAAAGGTCATTTTAACTTCATTGACCCGTACTCGGAAACGTATCGTTACTAAATAAAGGGCAATAAAAGCCACCATTTCATTTTTTTTTTAATTTATAAATGGGTAGAGGACATTCAAAAAACAATACATTTTAGGAACATGGTGCCCTAAAGTGCCATATCTAAACTTTTTTAGACGATTTGGACGATACTATTAACTTGACTTGTTTTTTTTCCTAAGACATCATCAGCTGCCTAGCCTTTTACCAACTGTATTGGGGTCGGTTTCAAGTCAAACCGGACTTAGCTGAATACCAGTATTTTATTTACGGCCGGCTGACTACCAGACCTCCAAAACCTGTTAACTGGGTAACACGGTACTTCTTGGCTAGACTGGAGTCAGATTTTCTGGCTTCTGACAATCCGTAACGACTGCCAAAGATCTGCAAATGACAGCCGAGACCAACGGCTTAACGTGCTTTCCGAGGTACGGAGGAAACTCGGTATGTTAAATGTTAATATGGTCACCCATTCACAGACCAACCTTGACAAGCGTTGCTTAACCTGGAAGATCGCTGTGCGGCTGTTAATTTTTAGCCACGAGCATCCGAAGGTTAAAGAATAAAAACTAAAAAAACGCAACCAACTTTGAGTTTACTATAATGTAGATTAAAAATAAATATTTACAGAAACGTTTCATGCATTTATTTTGTTTGCCGACTATATACATGAATGATGGGTAAATGAAGCCGCTGATCCAAGTTTGTTTAATAGCGAAACAATCATTTGCGTAGTTTGTAATCATGCGCAATTTGCATAACTCGGTGTGTATAGAAGATAAATGTTTAGTATGTTTACACCTTTCTGGTGCAATATGGTCAAGTCTAATTGGTTTCTCGTATGTATGAAGTATGCTTTAAGGTGTATTTTATATAAATTTTATGTATTTGTGGTTTAATGTTATGCAACTGCATTTTTTCACTTTTGTCCCACTACAGGGCAAAACCTACTCTCTCAGAAAATAATGCATTCTTAGTGCTTTAAACTAGATAAACTATAGTAAATATGCGACAAAAAATAATTCTTAGTCTGATAGTGGGTGCAGTGTTGTCACTAAATATATTCTTAACTTCACAGCCAGTAAATGGGTAACACGGTACTTCTTGGTTAGACTGGTTTCAGATTTTCTGACATCTGATAATCTCAACGTGCTTTCCGTGGCACGGAAGAATCTCGGTTTTGTTAAGGTTGGTCACCCATCCAGAGATCAACTTTGGCTAGCGTTGCTTAACAAAATAGTAGGCAACTAACTTAGAGATTTCTTGAATTCAATGATACATTAATATATAAATAACTAGCTGACCCACGCAACTTCGTCTGCGTCACATTTTCCATTAATGCTCGGCTCCTTTTAGTCTTAGCGTGATGATATAAAAATTTGAAATTTTCTTTCAGTATTAGATAGCCTATAGCAATTTGAAAAATTCTTTCAGTATTAGATAGCCTATAGCCTTCCTCGATACATGGGCTATCTAATACTGAAAGAATTTTTCAAATCGGATCAGTAGTTCCTGAGATTACCCCCCTACATACAAACTTGCAAACAAATGTTACCTCTTTATAATCTTCTTATATATAAAAAATAGATTGCTGTTCGTTAGTCTCGCTAAAACTCGAGAACGGCTGGGCCAACTTTGCTAAATCAGTTGACGGGAGCGAAGCCGCGGGGGACAGCTAGTATTAGTATAGATTAGTATAGATATCCTGCAGATAAATAGGTTTAAAACAATTAAGAGGACTTGGTAAAATCCTTCTTAACTTCCGCTGTCTCAACGTTTGTTTTTCTTTACTCTAATTTGTGTTGGGAAAGCTAAAACTTACAAAAACTTTTCTTTTGAGTTTGTTACATACTTTTAGATGTTTAAAACTTCCAACTTACTGTGTAAGCCAGGAAATGCAAGGGATTGAACATGTAAAGAACTTTAACCTATTTCCACAACAAATTAGTCTCATTCTCTGCTCTTTTTACCATAAAGGAACATCAAAATACGTCCAGTCGTTTTTGCATGAACAGTAACAAAACATACATCCACAAAAACTTTCGCGTTTACAAAAATAGGAAAGATATATCATTAAGAACCTAAAACCATGCAAATAACAAACCCTACTTACCCGCAAAATCCCATACAATTCTCAAAGTCTAAATGCATAATCTTGATATGCATTCAGAGCCGCGTTTTGCACCCACTTAGCCTCTAATTACAGATGTTATACCCAGCAAACAATGGTCTCGGTTGAGCCACACGACAATCCGTAGGCCGATGACCTACGGATCGTAGGTGGTAATGTGCGACGAATTACGACTGGTAGAAATTATGAGGCGCCGACGAATGATTCTGTGTTAATGTAGTAAACATTTAGTAGAGGCGATTAGGATGGATTTGTGGTGATATTGATTGAATGTTACTATTGATAAGGTTAGTGTAGGTGTTTATTCGACGGATGGCTTAAACGACTTGTGTAAAATATAGAACCAAATCAAAAAGCATTTATCTCATAAAACCCATTCAAATCTATTTACTAATACTTTTGAATTGTCTAGGCCGGTCAGTTAAAACCAAAAACGCTCTATTAAAATATTTATAATAAGTTGTTTCTGTGAGTATGAATGCGTTGTAAAAAAAACTTCTTACAAACAATACAACTGACTTCCAAAAAAAAAAACACTACAAAGTAAATAATAACTATAATTTCGGAAGTCAGTTTCTTCGTATTTTAACACCAACTTCCGAATTTAAAGTTATTTAGTTAGTTATGTAGTGTTTTTTTTTGGAAGTCGGTTGTATTTTTTGTAAAAAGTTTTTTATTTTTCACTTTTTAGTGGTACCCCACACCTAACATTACCACTGCAAAACGCAGAAAAGCAAAATACGCAATTTCGATTACTTTGATGACATAAAACCACCATCCAAGTAGACGAATTCCAGCTATTTCGATTTAAAATCCAAAGTTCGTAACCGATTTTGATAAAATTTAAATGGGACCAATCTGCAAGTTTCTGATAAAACAAGAATATTTCAAATCGGTTCATTACTTTCGGAGTTATGAGGTAACAAACATCATACGTCCTGTAGGCTATTCTACTGGTACTATTAAGGTGAAGTTATAACAAGTCATAATCCATAATTTAATTCTGCCAAGCCCGTTCCATCATCGGACCACAAGGCTAACGGTGATGCCTTGTCTACCATGTACCGGTAGACATCCCACCCACACGCTCAAAACGTTTTGGGAACACATTCATAGTGCGTACAGCAGGAGTGGAATTCCCTGTCGGAGTCTGTGTTTCCTGATAGCTACAACCTGGGAGTTGTTAAGTCAAGAGTGAATAGGTTACTTCTAGGCAAGCGTGCTCCATCTTAGATCGCCATTGCTTACCATCAGGTGAGATAGTGGTCAAACGCGTGACTAACAAAAATAAAAAAAAACAATGTTCAAGTATATTATCTACAGAAAGCTGCATTAACTATTCACCTTTATGTAAGGTGGTTTAATACGGAAGGGGCTTGAGAGGTACCACCTAATTAACGCAGCTGGCAGTACCTTCAACATCAAATAATGCATCAAAAATTAGGTACGATACCAGCACCTGGCCAAACAGTTGGTGAGCCAACATTAATACGTGATTCTATGTGGTCCCTAACGGCCAATGTTAGTTGAGCCTTGGTGCATTAGAAATTATAGTGGTTTATGTGTCGCTAGTGGTGGTGGTGTGGTGGTTATTTTAGTTGCGAACTGTGTTTATATGAACAGGCAAGGCTTGCAATGTTATTGATTTAAAACGAAATGTCCTTATTTTTAAGTTTCCGTACACGAGGGGTAACCAATGGAACCTTAGGTACTAAACCTCCGCTATCCATCTATATTTCTGTGTGTGTAGCGGACTGTATCTCATCAACCTAAATAGATAAAAAGTGGAAAATTTCATACAGTGAGTAAGTCTATTGTCGCTATAACAACAACTAATAAAAATTAAAAATTAAAGGGCCGAAAAATTAAAGCCCCCATATAAGAAGTGTTTTTTTTTTTTCAGTTAAGGTACGACCAACACTGGGCCAATTTTTTTTGTTTTTCATTCAGTATGTTAATCTGTGTTTGCCAAATGAACATTTATTCCTTTTTTCTTTCTTGTCAGTCAAAGACAAAAGATTACAACTATCTCATTTTTATCATCTTGCCAGTTTGTTAAAAAGCAGTTTATCGAATAATTTTGTGTGTGTGATTCGATAATCTGCTTTTTAACATTTCGTATGTTAAGAAGTTACGAATTAATTATACCATTACTCGATCTTATTTAAAAAAAAAATGCAAAAAATTAGACTTGGAAAACTGTACTTGGAATCCATCCAAGTACAGTTTTGCAAGTCTAATTTTTTTATATATTAATATAATGGTTAGATTGGTTACTCAATTACGCCAGAACAGCTGAACGGATTAGAATATAATTTGGTACGGGGAGTGGGACACATACAATACTTTTTGTCTTGGAAGTATGTTCTCCTGGGATAACTTTATCCCAAATCTTACCAAAAGTTTTTTTTTTTACTTTTAATAGGCACGAGTTTGACCACTATCTCACCTGATGATAAGCGATGATATGGTCAAAAACGGAGCACGTTGCAAATGTGGTCAAAAATGGAACTACTCGTAACTAAAAATAACGTATACCTACAAAATAAAAATGGTCTGATAACATCACAATTTCACTAAAAGACAATACAAACACAAGCAACTGAGATAAGGTGTAACAAAACGATTTCCAGATCACCTGTACAGGCATTCTTAAAATCGCTGGAAATGCTATACAAATAGCAGCATATTAGTATTTTTTCAAGGACTTCGCCCGTGAATATCGGAACTCACAGTATCATACGTATAGACACAACATACACTTTTTCCCTTACACTCCCCAAGGAACCTACATGCCAAATATCAGCTAGTCTATTCTGTAAATAACCACTTCGATATCGACTTCACCTGAGTGACTAAGCTTACAAAGTGAACTTTATTTCACACATCATAAGGTCTTATATTTATACGAATTTGAAACTCACCTCGGATTCCGCTGTCGAGACACGAAAATGTTGTTACAGAATAGCACTGCAGCTTTCTACGACCAGTAGTTTCAGCTATGCGTTGTCTGTCAGTCACTCACTCAGTAATGGAAGAATTTAAATAATAGGATTGACTCAATGATATATAAAACTATAGATACGTTGTCCGCACTCTAAAATGACAACATGAAATGAAGCCAATTGGCCACATCGCGCTTAGTTACGCACCAACCTGTCGTGCGACACTACGTTTGTTTTGATGTCAATTTGACTATTACTTATCCTGTGACGTAACTGAAGATGTATATTTATCTCCCTCTAGCAACAGGCATCCCGCCGTACGGTGACATTATCTTCGTTCCCTTTCTTCATGCGTATTAGTAGCTATCTAGTATTTTCGCCGTTTTTAAGCGCCGCGATGTTGGTTTATGACGAGTCTATATATAATACATCATTGGATTGACTAGCTTTTGCCCGCGACTTCGTTTGCGCATATCCCATTTTTCCCCGTTCCCGTAGAAAATTTGGAAAATCCTTGCTTAGTCCTCAAAGGAGTGTAAGGAAGCCAAATGCCTTCAGCTTCTTACGACCAGTAGTTTCGGATGTGTGCAGTTGTTTGTCAGTCAATCACTCAGTAACGGAAGAGTTTTATATATAGGAAACATATATGCGAAATGTTCCAAAGAAGAATTTTTTTTTTTTCATTGTTTGCATCTTATTAAGAGCAGTAAGTAGAGTTTTCTCACAAGGAGAGCGGAAAATTAAATGCAAGGAAAATAAAAATAGCATCTAGTTCAAGCCACTAAACACCGTTGTTAGTAAAGTATAGTGATTATTCTTAGAAACCCGCTTTGTTGGAATTATTTCAAGAAGAAATTACACTTATATTAATCACGCAGTTGTGAGAAATAAACTGTACTGCACTTTGTGTTGTATGCTTATTTCATTGAAATAGTTTTGGTAAGTTTTCTAGAAATAGATAGTTTTGCTGTGTTTCCTAGCTGATTTTATACCGTTTAACATTTAAAAATGTTTCCGCTTCCCTGCTGACGTTATAAATGTGAATTTGTGTATAGATATTTGGACATTTGAAAAATTTACGCCTTGTTGATCTATTGATTGCAAACCGCAACTGCACAAACGGGTGTCCTAAGTTTGATTCCCAGGTTGAGCAGTGTTATTGGGAATCCTCAGCAGTAAACCTGAGTTTTGAAGTTTTTGGTGTGAAAACTCAGAAAACACGAAAAGCCTTTGGTCCCGATCCTGGTCTCTCCCCAGTGTCAGATTGCCGTCCTATCGGACTGTGAGAGTTAAAAAATAGCAAGTGCAGCTGTGTATTTGAATTACAGTTCATATGGAAGCTATTTTTGTCACGAAGTCCATCAAGCATTGGTCAATCTTGTTAAGTATATTCCAATGCACTGAACTACTCTGTAAACTTGAAAACTAAGGGAATAATATAAATTACATATCAAATAAATAATCGCCTATCAATACACACTCATCATTTATATTCTTTTTTTTACATCAAATAAACTTACTTCACTACAGATAAACTAAATGTTTAACAAAACTCAAACTGCAGATAATTCGAAATTATACATCAATATGACATTACTTTTTTCCTCATAATGCAATACAGTTAAATTTATTTTTGTACAAAAATACTACATACATAGCATAAATACTGACTGCACAGCAAATTTTCCATATTTCATAGCAAAATAACTAGCGAGCGAAGCGAGCTCGGGACTTAGGGCACCCCGACTCGGACAGGTTAGGTTAGAAGGGCCTTAATTAGTATTGATTTGAAGAAAATTTAGAACTGTATTTAGAAAAACTGCTGTAAATAATATAAAAATAGAAGCTATATTTAAAAGAAAAAGAGTTAACATGTATAATGTGCATTAAGATTATTAGCTGTGCATTGATGAAAAAGCTTTTGCTTTAGGAAAAATCGCTGTACGCTGCGAAAATAAATTGTAGTGTGTTTAGTGATATTTTGAGTTGAATATTTTGCTGTGCAATCAGTCATTTTAATGGGAATTCGGAATCTTTTTGCATAGAAAAAGGATATTTTTTGATTTGCGTTTAAATACTACCCAAAACTAATTAATAATTAACATGATCAAACAACATTCCACATTTGAAAATACTTCGACCAATAAATAAAAGCTTCGTCAATGAAACAAATGAATGATTTGAATGAAGATTGAAGGCTCCATTTAACTTGGTCTTGATATTATGATGAGCCAACACAATGGAACGATTATGTCTTCGAGCTATTGAGCCGTGGATTTAAGATCCTTAATTACGTTTCATAAATGGGTTTTACTTTGAAGTTCAATAACCTGACTTACAACTATTTGTTTATTATTATTTTCACAAGTGTGAATTCGGCTAAAGGGTTTCTTTGGAACTTAAATTATTTACACTTTATATCATTTCTTTTTTATAAATGAATTTTAACATTTTGGCTCTCATTGGGTTTTGGAAATAGAGTAATAACCTGTCGCAACTATTACATATAGGTGATGATCTGCTCATATTTTGAAATGTTTTTTACTTTTTGTTTATTTTTTGGCATTACTTGGCAGTGTGCATAATTGGTTCCACAGCACATTTATACCAGACAAGCTCTAGACGTGAAGACCTGTAATTGGCTGTCATATTATCATACTGTTACTTATCACCATTGTATTTACGAGTAGCTGTAAGTCTTTCATAGTCTTTAATTAAATAAATAAATAAATAATTAAAATAAACAATTTAAAGTTGTTTACATGGATTGACACCTCCTTTCGCGATTATTTGACACGAAAATTAAAAGCCTGTTTTGAAAAACATATAGATAAATAGTTTTTCACTTATACGTGAACACATATAAGAAGTCTATGTTTTTAAAGTAGATTAGACCGACATGTATTTCGTGCAGAAATCGTTGCGTGGTCCAGCGCACACTTGGCTGATTATTCTTCTCGCACTGAACCAAAAAATTTTGTTAAATTGCCCTTTAGTTAAAACTGGCATTAGTTGACCTTGAAACTGGCCAGTTTACAGGCCACTTTACTTTGTGTGAGCCGTTTAAAAAGGTTTAAATAAAATTAACCTGTCCTGATTACTACGGATTTAGTATTGAAATTCCAACCCCATATTCAAATCGAATTGCCTCAATTCTAACCCGTATCCCATCTCTTATTTACTTAATTAATTATAATGTACTCGCAAGACTTTACCTCAAGAGCGCCATTAATGAAAATGCAACACAACCTCATTGAACACTTCAAAATTTGTAAAACAATGCTATCGACTTCCGAAGTCAACCTATCGACTTACATTATGCTCCTAACCGCTACGTATTACCGTTGGCTTCGTAATTTACATCGTAATTAGTTGTAAATCACTCATAGGAAACGACTAGCGAACTACTGTTGCTTTCTTCCTAAGCAAATGTTGGGAACGTGCTTCAGACTGAATTTCTAAGCCTTACTTTGCGTTCAAAATAAACCTAGTGTACCAATGTACAGTCGCGAACAGAAATGTGTGGTAATTTTGCGAAATTCAGTTGCGATTTCCAAGAATATTCATTTAGAGGAAATTCAAAAACTACTCCAAATAGAAAGTTTTCTACAAAAAAGACTCCAAATGCTACGAGTATTATGCTGTAAAAAAACTGTACAATAATAAAGCATAAACGTGTTATAAATTAAAATCTAGTCATGGGGTGCGATGGAAATTTGAGAAACCATTCAGCCAATCACAGTAACTTACGCGCTTTTGGCAATAGGCTAGATTCCATCATCCACAAATTGCAAAACTATTTAGTCCATCAGTTAGATTATTGAAAAATAATGGACACGTATTTTTTTATTTTTGTAAATCAATGAATATTGACAAAGATAAAACGCATCAAAACTCGCGAGTGGGGGCTCGTGACGTCACGACTCAGTAAAAATTATGCGAAGGTGTGACGTATTGAGAATTTTAAAAGCGTCGTAACTTCGTCAATTTTGGTTCCCGAAACAAAAGAAAAAACACTGGTCAAATATTTTTTGATAATCTAACTGAGGGACTTATTAGATTTTTTCAGGACACAAGCCCATTTGTCACCTTTTTTTACTTGGAATGTGTTTAATCTTGACTCTAGTCTAGGTCAGAGATGACAGAGACAAAATCTACGATAGTGCGAGCTTACCCTTTATTTTAATCATATGTTTCAGATGCAAACCTTGTTTGGATCACACCTAATATACTAGCACACTAAAAACACAGGTTATTTTTACCGTTATTTTACAAGAAAATTGCTTTTGAGTTTTCTTATGTGTTTTCACAGTGTTGCTCGCAACTGTACACAAAAGTATGTGAACTGTAATTAAATTTTAACTACCTTTCACCTACTTCGTTTGCGGGGATGTTAATTGATTTCGATATGAAGCGATTGGTATAACTAGATTTAGTTATGTGACTGTCTGTGACAGGTATGGGTTCGTATGATTTGATTTAATAATAGATGAAGTAAAAATATATGCATTATTTGAAGAAATATATTGGCATTGTCTCACTGGTAACTTAAACCGCTCTACCGAAGGAACCAAACGAACAATGACTTCAAAATCTAATTCTTATTTCATATTTTTAACTGACTTCCCAAAAAGGAGGAGGTTTTCAATTCGGTTGAATGTTTTTTTTTATGTTTGTTACATAACTCCGTCAATTATAAACCGATTTGAAAAATTCTTGGAATTTGAAATTTTATCAAAATCGCTAGCGAAGTTTGAATTTTAAATCGTAATAGCTGGAATTCGTTTACTTGGATGATGGTTTTTTGTTATCAAAATAAGCGAAATATTTTGATTTTCTGCGATTTTGCAGTGGTGTTGTTAGGTGTGGGGTACCACTAAAAAGTGAAAAATAAAAAACTTAAAAAAAAAAATACAACCGACTTCCAAATAAAAAACACTACAAAGTAAAAAATAACTTTAACCGAAATTAAAGTAATTTTTTACTTTGTAGGGTAAAAAAATACAACCGACTTCCAAATAAAAAACACTACAAAGTAAAAAATTACTTTAACCGAAATTCAAGTTATTTTTTACTTTGTAGTGTTTTTTTATTTGGAAGTCGGTTGTATTTTTTTGTAAAAAGTGTTTTTCATTTTAAGGAAAATTAGAATGTGACACCTTTCTTGCCCGGGTTTATAGTTTTACCCAGTTATTGGGTTGAGGAGGTCGTTCGCTTCATTTAATCGACTGTACTTGGTTTTACTCTTCGATCACTAATCACACTCATACTGGAAGCCGAACCCATATTATAGTTGAGAAGAGCTAGGCAGATTGAATATTCCAATTTTAAGCTTAGTCTTGATCTGTCAAACCATTTCTGAATTCCTCACATTTTTACATTAGGGCTTGTATTCAATGACCTTGTGCATTAGGACGAGTGCGGGACAGATAGAGGCGTGAACTTTCACCGGTCGCATTATAATGTATTATTATTAAAAAGAAAACCAATAATTTTCGTTTGTATTGCATAGCTGTAGGTAGATATATTAGACTTACATAGTTATGCTGATTTTTCCTGTTACTTAGAAAAACTACCTTTTTTGTATCCTTTCTTAAATCCTAAAACCGTTACAAACCCCTACTAAAATATTAATATCAAGAAACAATACATTCTGGAGTAACGAACTCATTTATAATGCAAACTGCACTTGCTTACAGATGCTAAAAAAGAAACAAAAAAAGTCGTGTTCACCATTGTTCATTGAGCGTTGCCTTGTCTTGATTCGTGATGGTTGACGCGTCGGGCACAAACATGAATGTGTTAAAAACTTTTGAATACTAATTACTTCGTTTATGGGTGCCCTTTGTTCCAAAGGTAATTAGTTGGTGACTTTTACTGGTCAGTAACTACTGATGTTTTCTCCTGGACGTATGTATCCATTCAAGTCTAGAAAGGTGCACCTTTTTTGGATATGAAATCATCAAATGACTGCTTCTAAGTGAACGCAAGTTTTATTTGCGTTCACCGCTGCTTCTGCTCTGGGGGAGCAGAAGGGAGTGTCAGTCTCTTAGAGAATAAAACCCATCCGTGTTCTTCCTAATGCCCTTTGCGTCCCCGCTGACTCTTTTGAACAAATTCCGCAGCCCCGGAGGTGCACCTAGAATGATTGCAGTCTTCTAGAAAATCATTTTTAACACTCGACCTTATTACCCGACTGCAAAATAGAATAAATTAAAGATCAAGATTTGATTTGGCTAATTTTTACCAGTAAACCACATTTTAGAAAATATCTAAAGATGTTGACCTTTTAATATAAAATCTGCAATTTTCGTATAAATAACATAAAGAAGATTAGAACAATAGCCAAAGTACGAAAAGTAGCCAAGTCGAAGCATTCATTTATCCTATTTTAAGATTCATGGCACCCTTTCAGATCTCAATTATTTTGTCGGTTGTGTTGTGTGTGTGTTGAAGGTCGACAATCACGCATAATACTTATTAAAATAATGTAAAAGTTGTCTCCCATTTACACATGTACGTTTTTGATGAGATAAGTTAATAACTTGGTCCGATTTCGGTAGATTCGAAAACCAAGTTTCAATTTATTTACAACTAGCTGTACCCCGCGTCTTCGCTCTCGTCAACTGGCTACCTGTCTACCTACCTACCTACCCCGCTACTCTCTTACTCTAATGTCAATATTTATACGATACAAACGTCACTCAATTGTTTTTCCTTCCCGAAACCTCTCCACTAACACTTAAACTTTATGGAATGGCATTAAAGTTCAAATTGACTTTTAAGTATTATTACGAATCTTTTGTATGGGAGCATAGAAAAGTGTTGTTTTTTTAGTCTTTTTCAGGCAATTTTTATATTTTTGCTCTCCGTAAGAACCATCCTCGTACTTCAAGGAATATTCTAAAAAAAGAATTGGCCAAATTGGTCCAGGCGTTGTTGAGTTATGCGCTTACCAACACATTTAGCGATTCATTTTTATATATTAGAAGAAGATATCAAAGGATACATAGGAAACATTTACCGAAACTTCAGTACATTCGCTAGTTAAAGCTTTTACTTCGTGTTTTATAACTTTCTCTGAACACATTTCACTAGGGGTAAAAGAATATTATTGAATGCAGAGCAGTTTAAATTTTTCCAACGAAATCATATTACTGAATATTTTTTGTTCGAATATTAAAATCCACACTCACGCCTTTGTGTCGAACGGAACAAAAATTATCATAAAACTCAGACAATTTATTATCCCGAGAGGACTCATCAAAAATGCTGCTTTATCATTATTGTTCCGTCAAAGTTACCGCTTTATTGAATGGTGAAGTATGACGATGGTGGCATAATCGCAATTTTTTAAAGAAGAAAAAAAGACAGAAAACTGTTACCGAGGGTACCACAGGTGCATTGCGTTCTCGTTTTGAACAAGACTTATTTTTAATTTTCAAGGTCCCGTATGAAGGGTAACAAACGGAACCTTATCGCTAAGCTTCCGCAGTTCGTCCGTTAGTCTATTTGTCAGCAATCTGTATCACACATTTGCCGCTATAACAACAAATAATGGACAAGAAACGTGATTAATGTTACGGAATCTTCCGTGTGCGAGATTCTAGAGTGACAACCGCTTACCTGATTAGTGTCAATGTCCTTCAGTGACAATGAGGATGCTACAAGAATAACAGGCGAATATTCTGAGTACAAAACAGAAAACCAATCAACGTAATCGATACAATACTTTTATGTTTCATCAAAATTAACATGAAGAGACCTTCCACTCAATTCCCGGCAGAGACTCGTCAATTCACTGGCACCGTAATTTAAAATCAGTAATAAACGCAATCAACTCCATCAATAAGCGTTCCGTGCAAAAATTAAACAGATTAAACTCTTCAGTATTTAAGTTAACAAAAGATTTCAATCAACGGCACAATGTTTCGGGCCGTATTTCGCGTCATTTACGTGGAAATCGCGCGAGCAAGCTCTCATTGTGAGATGAGCGAGTAATGACTAGTAATGAGTTATGTTGAGAGATACTTGTGCTAATTAGTGCATCAGCTTTGTTCTTGGTGAGACTGGCAACATGAAATGAGTAGGTAGGTAAGTTCTTGGTAGAACATTTATGGAATTTTGAACAGCGATTCGAGAGAACAAACTAGCACCGACAGATACTAAAGAAGTTAGATTGTGTTGGGTTTTACAAGAAAAAATTATGATATACTAATATCTACAATGCGATTCAAATAAGAATAGGATCGACTTAGCGCCATATTGTGACGTCATAGCTGTCAATTCAAACCAAATCGCTTTGCTAAAAAAAATTTTTATAAACATTGAGTGAAAAAATGTTTTGGTATGGTTTAAAGTAATTAGTAATGACTTTAAATAATTAAATATTATATCTATCTAAATTTGATTTAGGACTTATTCAAACAAAGTAAAATAAACCGTTATCGATAAGCAACTAAGTTTTCTTTGCAAACCGTACTTTTCAAGAGAAATTTGACTGATAGAGGTCATTGACGTTCCTATTCTCATTTGAAACGCATTGTATGTTCTTTGTAATTTAAACGTTTGTTGCATTAGAAATACGAGTAACAATATTACTTTAAAAATTAAAATACACTACCGCTAACCTAACCTTACCGCTCCGTCCATCTTTCACTGGCACCCCATCCCATCATGGAAATCGTGAAAATTATGAAGCTCATAGTGTGACCAGTCATCCGGTAGAAGATTGCAGGTACACGGTGAAATTCCATTTTCTCTTTGTGAATTATTCCGCAGCTTCTCGACTAACGGTCAATTACACGCGTAAGGATAATGACAATGTCGAAGTGTGAATTTTGTGAATGTTTCCGCGCGTTCGTATTTTGTTTCCTTCGAGTATTTTCTGACTTTATTTTTGAAGCTTGGGTATGATGATGTGAATTTTAATAAGTAAGGTATTGTTATGAATACTCAAATATACGAACGTATATACGTACCTATATTTTGTGTTTTTAAAAGTTTAGTTAAGTAGGAAAGTGTGGTTTGCAGATTTCATTTCCATTTGCATTTACCAAACATGAAAAATTGTCTCTATATTTTATCAGAGGGCAAATTCTACTATACAACGTTCGCGTTTTTGATAGATTGCGACTGAGATACGAATGTGAACGTTGCTTGAAAATGAGTAGAATTGGCACACAGGTTAGTGCGAAAGGGGTAGTTCATTGCAAAACAAAGCTTTACGATGTCTTGAAAGAGTTTTTACAGCTTCCGGAACTCTCGTCATCGTTGTCCTTAAAACTGCCATAGCGACTAAATAACCCACAAAACAAACCTCAACATGTTTAATTTTTGTTCAATATACTTCCAAACACTTTACGACTCGCGACGAAAAAACCTCGTATTGAATTACTCCTTTTTTATGGTTACAATGTACTTTACGCAAATGTCTCGAGACGGTTGTGGCACAGTATAGATGGTTCCAGAAGGTCAGCTACATGCAACGAGTTATTCTCTCGCACACAGACACTTAATCACGAACATAATAACAAAAAAATGGTGCACATTTTACACCAAAAAGTGAAAAAATAAACTTATTTACAAAAAAAAACAACCAACTTCGATATTGTACAAATCCACTGTAAAATATAAAACAATTTTAATTTCGGAATTTTATTTGGAAGTCCGTTGTATTTTTTTTTGTAAAAAGTTTTTGTTTTTTAATGGTACCCCTAACCTAACAATACGTATGGAAAGTCACAGAAAAGCAAAATACGCAATTTTGTTTACCTGGATGACATATTTTTTTCCAGCTATTTTATTTAAATGAAATTTCTGTGGGACCAATCAGAAAGTTTATAATATTTTATAAAATCTATCTATCTAAATATATATGTTACGGCTAATACCCGAAGTGCGGCTACACCTAGTTTTAGCCGGTTAGAACTAGGTGTAGCCACTTACTCTTGGTTAAACCTAGTACGAGCCGATTGTTTTCGGGTAAAACTAGGTCTAGCCTTCATCATGCCGGCTACAACTAGGTCCAGCCATTCCCTGTTGGATAAAACTAGATGCTCTGCAAAGCTGCCGGTATTTTGTGCAACTCAAAATGTCACTCAAGTTTAAGTTGTTCTAATAAATAGTTTATGTTACTTTATAAAAGTGTGATTTATAATTATAATAACATTCTTTAAATTATAATATGCAGTTGCATATTATAATTTATATATATATATTATATATTATATTATTCTTATTGTCTGTTGTTAAAAAAATGTTCCTGATTGTTCCTATTATATTAAAAATTGTACTCCTAATAATTTGTGTTAATTATTACAATATGATTTATAAGAATAAAAAAACTCTACGTTTCTTTTTATTGGATGTTTTTTTTAATATCTAAAAGCTCTGCCGATAGCATGCCAGCTACAACTATGTACAGCCAATCCCTGATATCTATAAAACTAAGACACGCGCTGCTGCTGCAGACGCTGTGAGTCACACTCGCTAGTAGACCTGCAGTAGATCAGCAGCACCTGGCGCTCACAACCTGCAGAGGCGCGTGCCTCGCTATATGCCCTCCAGCCCGCGCCGCTGCTGCAGATGCTGTGAGTCATGAGTGTGACGCGGGGCGAAAGGCTTGGCAGGACACGCATCTAAGTTTTATCCAACAGGGATTGTCTGGACCTAGTTCTAGCCGGAATGATATCGGATAGACCTAGTTTTATCCAACAGGGAATGGCTCGACCTAGTTGTAGCCGGCACGATGAAGGCTAGACCTAGTTTTACCCGAAAACAATCGGCTCGTACTAGGTTTAACCAAGAGTAAGTGGCTACACCTAGTTCTAACCGGCTAAAACTAGGTGTAGCCGCACTTCGGGTATTAGCCGTAACATATATAACTCAAAGGTGACTGACTGACTGACATAGTGATCTACCAACGCACAGCCCAAACCACTGGACGGATCGGGCTGAAATTTGGCATGCAGGTAGATGTTATGACGTAGGCATCCGCTAAGAAAGGATTTTGATCAATTCTACCCCCAACGGGATAAAATAGGGGTTGAAAGTTTGTATGAAACTTTGTCAATTTTAAACCGATCGGGCTGAGACTTTGCATGCATAAAGCTACTATGACGTAGGCATCCCCTAAGAAAGGATTTTGATAAATTCCACCCCTAAGGGGATGAAAGTTTGTATAAATCTTCTTAGATTTTCGACTGATTGAACTGAAATTAAAGATTGGAGCTCCTATGATGAAGACGTCCGCTTAAATAGGATTTTGATAAATTCAACCCTCATGGGGATAAATAAGGGATGATGGAGGATGCAAATGTATTAGTTTGAACCTATCAGTACCTGATGGAATGAAAGACGAACAAAATAATTTTTAGTTCTAAATGTTGACAATAGATGGCGTTAGTAGTATTTTAAAACGCGCTATCGTTGTGTTTTCACTGAGTTACTTATACCCGATGATGAGTGGCCGCCGTATCTAATAGTACATACTATACCGAAATATTTCTAGCGGATAATATTTGACGATTTTGGCTGTTCTTTTCTTGGCATATTTTGGATTGCATTTGCTTTGTTTCGGTTTATAGACTCTGCTTTGTATTTGGCATTTGTTTTGTTTTCGTTTGGTTTAAGTATAGGTTTTTTCGGTTAGAATTTTTTAAAATGGCTAAAGAAAATCTGAACGTTAATGGAGAAGTTGAATAATGTACTGTCGTCCCTATTGTTGGTGACGGTGCATGTTTGTTTCGTGCTCTCTCTTATTTAATGTACGGAACACAATATAGAGCGATGGAGGTGCGTTCAGAAATTGTCAGATATGTGGTTAATGACTGGAGCAAGTTTTCAATTATGAACCACGACAGGAATGGTGATAACTACATACCACCTGACGAATATTTTGCTGATATGATGAAAAATGCTACTTAAGGCGGATTTTGTGAGTTAATAGCAGCAGGTTCGAATTTAAACGATTACAGTTTCCGCTAAAAGTCTGCTTTGCCATGACAATAAACAAGTCTCAGGGGCAAACTCTCGATTTCCCATCCCTAAAAAAAAAAAAAATGGGCAAACTCTCAAAGCGGGTATTAACTTGAGAGAACATTGCTTCTCTCATGGACAGTTTTATGTTGCTTGCTCACGAGTAAGTTCACCCAATTGCTTGATAGTTTTAGCGCCTAATGACAAATTAGTTAAGAATATTATGTAAAAAGAAGTTTTGTAGGCCCTAATTTTTTACACACGCTAAACAAAAGAAAAGCCGCAAAACCTATACTTAATTAATAATAATACTTCTTAACGCGAGTGAAGCCGCGGGCAAAAGCTAGTCGTTTCATAAATAACATAGTTATGAGATAACAAACAAAAAAATATACAACCGAATTAGTTCCTCCTTTTTTTGAAGTCGATTAAACGGTCTAAGACATTATTTACATACTATTAAAATCATGCTCATGATCGTTTGGTTGCAAAGAACATTATTTTAATCACAAGGAGGTATTCCATGAAGCACACCCAAACGAAGCACACCCAAACGAAGCACACCCAAACGAAGCACACCCAAACGAAGCACACCCAAACGAAGCACACCCAAACGAAGCACACCCAAACGAAGCACACCCAAACGAAGCACACCCAAACGAAGCACACCCAGACGAAGCACACCCAAACGAAGCACACCCAAACGAAGCACACCCAAACGAAGCACACCCAGACGAAGCACACCTAAAGTATTCCACTTAGCACACACGTAGGTGGGCTTCAAATAAAAATTTTAAATAATTAAATTCCTATTCCACGAAGTACACCTACGAATATCACTCGCATAGTGCGGGAACTAAGAAATAAAAATGTCGATAGGAGAAAATATTTATTATTTAAAAGTCTAACTTAAATATCTAACATCTTTCAGTTTCATTATATAAACGTAACTCCGTCAATTATGAACCGATTTGAAAAATTCTTTTTATCTGAAAGGATATACTTGCAGATTGGTCTCATTTAAATTTTATCAAAATTGGTTACGAACTTTCGATTTTCGAAATAGCTGGAATTCGTCTACTTGGATGATGGTTTTATGTCATCCAAGTAATCGAAATTGCGTATTTGCTTTTCTGCGTTTTGCAGTGGTAATGTTAGGTGTGGGGTACCACTAAAAAGTGAAAAATAAAAAAAACTTTTTACAAAAATTTGGAAGTCGGTTGTATTTTTGTAAAAAGTTTTATATTTGGATAAAGCTCGTTTAGTCGTAACTTAAAAACTGCCTCAGGCTCTGGACAAAGTGACATTATATCAGCGTTATGGTTGTCAAAAAGTCAAATCGCTAGGCATTGAGCACGTGACATTTTGATAGTACTTGTCAATCCCATATATTTTGGACTTATTGATAAATAATTGTTCTAGCTAATAGATTGTCACTTTACATGGTATGGTAAGCGTCCATAAAATAGAATAGAATAGAATCATCCATCCATCCATGTGTGTGTGCGCCCGTTTTCGCTAATTGTACTGATCGAACCTTCTGTGTTAACGTTTTTTTTGTGGTGATACCAAGTACAGACCTTATTGCTCCCAAGGGCCCCACAAGGAGAGGTGACATTTTCCTTTTTTTGCTACCCAGCGGGGAAATGTCTTCTTTTTAATAATTCATGAAGGAGCCGATAGTTTGTTTTGGCGTTGGGGTCTTCGCACGCGAGTCTTTTGTTTTTGACTTGGTGTCAATCGTTTTTTAATGAGGCTGGTTGATTTCCATAAGACTGGGGTCTTCGGTGTTAATAGGGAGCTTTTTATTAAGCGGTCTTTTGTCGTGTTCGCTATGGAAAGTCCTTCGTTTGTTATGAGAATGCATCGTTAGCGATGGTTCTAAAGTTAATTTTCGCTACAAAATATAATATGGGAAAACCCAAATATTTTGGCATTTTGAGAATTGGTATCGCCAAAAGAATTTTTATTATTTTTATCATTTGCCAAAAAAATGTACTAAAACACGACCGCTATAAACAACTGAAAATACACTTTTCATGCTGTATGATGCCAGCAGTTGGTATCATTTATTTTAGTTCAATCATAAATATGATGCCTCAAACTATATCGAACTGCTTGCTAGAACTGAAAAGAACCACCTTTCCTAGGCAGTGAGGTGAACATCAATGAAACATGAAGCTTTAAAAAAAACAAAATTGGTTCCAACTATCAGAACTTCATTATCGTTTTTCAATCATTATTATCACAATTCATTCTTCTCCCAAACGTGTGAATCTGTCGAAACGAAATTACGTCAGTGCCGCACAATTATAGATACCATCAAGTATTGGAAAATGCTGACTCGCCATCATCTGATATTGAGATCAAACTATCTAACAATGAATGAGAACCAATATTGATTAAATCTTCTATCTTTGAAAAATGATAGAGAGCACTTTATTATTGCATAAGTACTCGAGGCCAATATAAAGGTATTTTATTAAAAAACTACTTATACCTTTCATACAAAGAATTCAAGAACATTATAATTTGACGCAAGTAATTATTTGTTGGAAAGAAGATTTTGGACAAAAATAATATAGCCGACTTTCAAATAAAAATACTACTCAATAATTAAAATAAAAACTTTAATTTCGGAAGTAAGTTTTTGGTTTTGTTCCTTCATTTTCGAAATTAAAAATAGGTATACGTACCCAATTGAAAACCTCTTCCTTTTTTGGAAGTCAGTTTAAAAGATGCCCAATTGTTTAATTAAATTTATTAACGCGTCAAATTATTCAAGTGGGCGCCTAAATCTTTGAACGCCCACATTAAACCAAAGTTTATTATAAATGTTTTAACAAACAATCTTTTAACAACAACATAACCACTTCTTTATATCAATATACTTTTATAGAGCTGAGTTTCAATAAAACTTTTTATAGACTAAGAGCAACTAAAGGCTCACCTACGCACAGAAAATGAAAGTGGCAACCTATTAAACCAACACTATTAATTTACGATAGGATATAAAAGATAAACACATACAGATACGTGATAATAGACCTCTTTTGTTTTTCCCACGGCACGCCAACCAAAGCATGAAAGCGAATTAACAAATCAACGAAAAAAGAAAAACATTTTGAAATGATCAACTCTCCTTAACCAAGAACTGAGAACCATAAATAAATAAACGCTGTATTCGAAATTCAAATAACAAAACTAGCATTAATTATTTAAGTAAACGAAACACTCAATTAAGACCTTTCAAGACTCGGAAAATTATTTTATAATGAGCACTATTCACTTGCCAATTAACTTCGATTCCTATTACGAGCATCTCTTTGCAACGTGAAATATACTGTACTTAGCAGTGCTAAGGTTGATATTTAAATAATCCTGGGTAACGATCTGATTAGTACAATGTTTGGTTATTGCAGTATCGCTTTGCTATTACCAGTGTGGCCATAAAAACAGCAGTAATGGAGATCCGTTTATATAACTTGAGTATTTCCTAGTCTCGTTCATAAAATCATGCTATTTCTAATTGACGGAAACAGTTAAGCAGAATTCTTAGAAAGTAACATGAAATTGGCGTTGCCAGAGATTTGTTTTAAGTCTAGAGTTAATATTTCTAGTTGACAAGTATGTAGGTACGTAGCTATAGTATTACGAGAACGTTTGTCAATGTTGTTATTGGTAAAATATTTAATCACGATATTGTTGATATTTGACAATATCATAGTATTGTCTCAGTCTATATAACTACCTTTTTATGGGTATACAACAAAAAACACGTCATCTGTTCTATCGCACAGTGTGTTAAAACCCCGATTTTTGTGTCATCGTGTTTTTATTCTAGTAATCGATAGTTTCTATTATAACTGGTACGAAAGTTCAACTCCGGCTTCGCTACAACTTGTCATTCTTAAAAAAAAAGAAATTTCGTGATATTTGCATTATGAAAATATATTAAAGATTTCAAAAACCAAACTACGTAGGTATTCCGGTTTCTATTTATTCCATGAATTGTATGTACAATAACCTATCGTCCCACTAATTTCTGTTGCTTTAGTATGAATGGGACGCGAGATATGATTTTCTCTCTCTATTTTTCTCATTTTTCTTTTTTATTGTTTATTCACCTATATCACCGGTTTAGTTCGTGATTTGCTTATCAAAGTATTGCTTATACTTTATATTATGTGTAGTATTAAAACCACAACATTCCGTGTTATCCAAAAGTTATTGCAAATTTAAAATTTTCAAACGGAGTCGAACTCTCGTTCCAGAAATGATAAAAACCATCGATTACTTGAAACACGATGACACAAAAACCGGGTTTTTGACACACTGGGTATCGTTGACAACTAGTAGCAATATAACCTCAATAAGTACAACAAAAACGTTCAACTCTCCATTACCATGGCCCCATTCCTAAATATGCACTGGTTGCATAGCAATAATTCAATCAATCCACCTTAAGTAGGTGCTTGGAATGTCTGCAGTAATGTTAGCAGGCATTAGTAAATACGTCTTAGGCGGACCGTAGAGGAGAGGACTGGAGCTGAGCTGTGCCAGTATTCACTAACGAAATGGCATGAAATCTCCGCTCCGTTTCAGGGATTTGCGAACTAGTTTTAAATAAACACAAAACCAGGAAGCGGAGCGAGGGAAGCGGAAAAAAACCAGCCACGAACTCAACTTCGTTCAGCACTACCTCGCTCCGCATAACATTACACTTACTCGCTCCGTATCCCAGCTCCTCCAGCACCAATCAATCGCAGTAATTGACAAGAGCATAATGTTTATTGGCTAAAGTACAGCAAATTAGACTGGGTTGGTCGATTCAGTTTATGGTTATGCCAAAAATGGTTATTCTGTATTGTGTTTGGACGATTTAGGTGATCTTAATTGGGTATTGAATAGGGAAATAAGATATTACCCAGGTTGTAATGTCTTTTGGAATATCATCTAGTCTTGTAGGATACCTACCTTAATATTAACTTAAAGCTTTTGTGATACCTATGCACCACCAACAAAGGAAGAGAATAGATTAATCAACATCTCTTCCTTTAGCCCTTCTTTATATTTGCAGAAAAAAACACGCTGCCTAGGACGCAGCATGTTTTTTTTTTCCAAACTACGATCTTTCACACAATCCATCCATTTTCAAATGGTCTAAAATGGTCACAAAATGAGTATACAAATCACAAGTGATAAATTAAAACTAATTTTAGAATGCTATATTATCGGCAAAAACATTATATTGGAAACAAAATATGAAAGTTCTACAATGACCAAAGATATCACAATTGACCGAAAAACTTAGGTACTACAAGTGTTGGAAGTGTTAGCTAGCTCCCAATGCGTTTTACGACTTTTCTCCAAAGGATGATGTAGAGGGCAAGAAGAAATAAAATAACTTTGTTGCGTAAAATTGCTGCGGTGAAAGTGTTGACGTGTGACGTGGGCGGCGCTGGCCGATAGAATGAACGTTGAGCGAGCGCGTCGCCCATATTTATAATGTAGCCGCACATGTCAGCGGCGTGGTGTGTGTCTGCTCAGTGTGGACGAATAGGCAGCTTATATATTTGATCAATTTCTTAGAATTAGGTACATGGAATGCTTAAATCTAGTAACAATTCCAATAAGAATCTTATTGTACATTTTTAAGTATGTTCCTAGTTGAGATTTTATTGTCTCATAACGATTAGCATTGAGTTTACATATAAAGTAGGAACTTGTAACTAATTAGCGTTTTTAGTCAACACAATAAGGAAATTGGTCTTTATTAGACTTCTAAGTTAAAATTAAAGAACGTATAAAAGGTAAATAGGTAAGAAAATTAGGTATAATAAAGAATATGGCAAAAGTAAAACAAAAGGACTTAATCTACCTAAATAACTAGCTATTATTTACGTCTAACTTAAATGTCTAGAGCTGTTATTTACAACAAGCATAGAAAACATCGCTACAGCGCAAATCTTCAAACATAGCGAGTCAATACAAAGCTGTGCCCGTTTTACTATAACAATGAATTGGAGCGCCTGCCTTACGCATATGAAAACTATCGATCTCCCTTTTGTTGTTGGTTTAAATAATTTTCATCGTTGGTCGGCCAAAAAGTAAACGTAAAACACTGGTACCTATTCAACTAAAACCGCTTCGGAAGCCGACCCCAATATAGTTTGGGAAAAGGCAAGGTGATGGTCTGCCCCAAAAAGTCGCAAGCATAGGTGATGCTTACATAAGTTAAGGTACTGAGTTCAACTGTTCAATACTCAGTTTAGGAACAGTATTTTCTATTGAGTTTTTGCATCAACAACTTCCGATTATCAACCTGGACATTTTTGTAGAAATATTATGGTGTGCCATATTACCCGAAGTTGCTCTTCATCTCTGCTGATCCCTTTAAGGAACAAGGCGTGATGTTATGTTTCTGTATAAGGAAACTATCGCCCTACATTCTGTAGCTAATTAGAGTAGAGTTAAAATAAACTCTGCGCATAGTATTCGAGTGCAACAAATTATTTGCGTTCTCCGCGCTAACTTTCTCAGTTGCAGTTTTGAAGTTTTGTGAAACATTGAAACAAACGTTCTGCAAAATTGTTTTCAACTTACGTTTTAGATTTTTATGTTTTTTTTTGTGATTTGGAATAGGTATTCAAATACATATAGAACTGAAACATGGTCGCTCACATATCCGAAAGCTTACATTCACTCCAAAGTCTAAGACAAAGGCTATGCTCGGAGTTTCCTTGCATGATCTAATCAGAAATGAAGATATCCGCAGCATAACCAAAGTTACCGTCATAGCCCGAACAATCACCTAAATTAAGAGACATTTGGCAGGGGCACATTGCTCGCAGCACAGATGGTAGATGGGGCCGAAAGGTTCTGAAGTGGCGACCGTTTACCGAAAGATGCGGTATTGGAAGGACTCCCATAAGGGGGTCTGGTCTTATGAAAGTCTTGAAATCTGTTGGTTGCGATACACATTTTACACGAGGAAGTCTATAATAAGCATTATTTATACGTCTTTCGACTGAAATGATGACGAAAACAAAAATAATCATTACCTTCATTAAAATAGTCTCTGTTAGAACAATACAACATGTCAAAGAGTTTGCAAGGGTGCCTATTAATTTTGTTACCTTCAGAATACAAACTGTTAACAAAAGATTTGACAAGAGCATTTGAAAACCTAAGTCATTGACATCAAGATAATTAATTCAAGATGCAAATCATTGTTCTCTCCCATAATGATTATATGTCTAGAGCTGTTATTTACAACAAGCATAGAAAACATCGCTACAGCGCAAATCTTCAAACATAGCGAGTCAATACAAAGCTGTGCCCGTTTTACTATAACAATGAATTGGAGCGCCTGCCTTACGCATATGAAAACTATCGATCTCCCTTTTGTTGTTGGTTTAAATAATTTTCATCGTTGGTCGGCCAAAAAGTAAACGTAAAACACTGGTACCTATTCAACTAAAACCGCTTCGGAAGCCGACCCCAATATAGTTTGGGAAAAGGCAAGGTGATGGTCTGCCCCAAAAAGTCGCAAGCATAGGTGATGCTTACATAAGTTAAGGTACTGAGTTCAACTGTTCAATACTCAGTTTAGGAACAGTATTTTCTATTGAGTTTTTGCATCAACAACTTCCGATTATCAACCTGGACATTTTTGTAGAAATATTATGGTGTGCCATATTACCCGAAGTTGCTCTTCATCTCTGCTGATCCCTTTAAGGAACAAGGCGTGATGTTATGTTTCTGTATAAGGAAACTATCGCCCTACATTCTGTAGCTAATTAGAGTAGAGTTAAAATAAACTCTGCGCATAGTATTCGAGTGCAACAAATTATTTGCGTTCTCCGCGCTAACTTTCTCAGTTGCAGTTTTGAAGTTTTGTGAAACATTGAAACAAACGTTCTGCAAAATTGTTTTCAACTTACGTTTTAGATTTTTATGTTTTTTTTTGTGATTTGGAATAGGTATTCAAATACATATAGAACTGAAACATGGTCGCTCACATATCCGAAAGCTTACATTCACTCCAAAGTCTAAGACAAAGGCTATGCTCGGAGTTTCCTTGCATGATCTAATCAGAAATGAAGATATCCGCAGCATAACCAAAGTTACCGTCATAGCCCGAACAATCACCTAAATTAAGAGACATTTGGCAGGGGCACATTGCTCGCAGCACAGATGGTAGATGGGGCCGAAAGGTTCTGAAGTGGCGACCGTTTACCGAAAGATGCGGTATTGGAAGGACTCCCATAAGGGGGTCTGGTCTTATGAAAGTCTTGAAATCTGTTGGTTGCGATACACATTTTACACGAGGAAGTCTATAATAAGCATTATTTATACGTCTTTCGACTGAAATGATGACGAAAACAAAAATAATCATTACCTTCATTAAAATAGTCTCTGTTAGAACAATACAACATGTCAAAGAGTTTGCAAGGGTGCCTATTAATTTTGTTACCTTCAGAATACAAACTGTTAACAAAAGATTTGACAAGAGCATTTGAAAACCTAAGTCATTGACATCAAGATAATTAATTCAAGATGCAAATCATTGTTCTCTCCCATAATGATTATTTTATTTAAACACAAAAGATACCAAGGTGTTCTTAACTAACTTTCCAAATTGTTAACAACTTTGTTTATATTGCCTATCAATAAGTATCTTTTGTTAATCGAGCGGAATATTTTCAAGCGCCCTTAAACAAGTTTGAGTAAATTTAGTTTAGTTTACGAAGTTTTAGTTTTAGTGAGTATTATTTTATGCTAAAACGGTTTACGCTGACTAAATTCTAGACTGTAGATAATATAAAGTTTGAGTTAGTAACTGCTGGGACAAGAACAGTTTTGAAAATCATAAAGACATTGGGTACAATTTTCGGTATCGATATAGTTATTTTTTTGATATTTTGTTTTTGCTGATAGAATTCCTTTCTGTATAGAGCTGAAAGTCTGGAGAAACGTAGGTATATGTATTAGGTATTTTAGTGAATGATCGTTTGAATAACACTTCCGTTTGCAGTCCTAACAATTAATTGACAGCCTAAACTCAACACAACACTAGAATTCCCAATGTTATTCCACACAAATCACAAATGTACACAAATATTCCGATTCGTAACAGATATTTACACGCACGGGCATCCAGGCTCGGAAGTAATGTCGGGCAGCTCTCGCAAATATTTGTTTTATAGATAAAATTGAACAGTGAAGCTCACACAGAAACCAGGAATTAATATAAAAACTCATAATGAGCATGCTCCTCTACCAATGTTTTGACACACTTGCTACTAAGTAGTATTTGCTAATAGCGTGTTTTCGTACTGCTAATGAGCATGTCTATTTGTAGTTTAACTTAAAAAAGTTGTAGCATTAACCTAGCGTGTCATATGAATGATTAAAGCTATCATAGGTACGCGTATACAACCTGTAACATAATAAACGCAATACCTCTTAAGGGGTCATTGAAATCATCACTCATTTTGTCGAGTTATGCGTACAAAACTGTATGGGGCAGTCGATTTTTTTGTCGCGATTTCAGTATTGGTCCCATAGTAAAAGTTGTTCATAATGTTGAGTTCAATGACCCCTTAAGAGGTATTGCGTTTATTCTGTTACACGTTGTATATGTACTTGCCTATATATCTATTTTACGAATACCTAGCTTAGCTCTGGCTTTGTGATCTCAGTTATTACTTTTCGAACCCAAATAAAATACATTCATGTTCACTGTTTAGTGTAAAGCGGACCTGTTGCTCCAGCCAACAATGTTTAGTATTCAATTCATTCAATAGAAACCGCCGATCATGCTGTCGATACATACTATGAACGAATTTACTTATAATAAAAAGACTATAAGTTACTAATATACTACCTATTGTGATTGATGATGCTTATCTATGTTATCATACATCAACACTAATAAATATTAATAAATCGAAAGTGAAAACGCCTGTCAGCTGTTTTTGCTTTTATGAGTAACCGGTTTTGATCATATCAGCAAATAGACAAATTATGTTTACAATAGAATTTCTAAGTGCCAAAAATTGAAACTTAGTACATCCCTTAGAGGGGACGAATTAAAAAAAAAACTTAGTTTTTTTATTGCTATTGATGGGCACATGTCTGACCACTATCTCACCTGATGGTAAGCAATGATGCGGTTGAAGATGGAGCACGCTAGCTTAGAAGTAAACCATTCATTTTTGACTTAGGTACAGACTTCCAGGTAGTGATAAAAAAATCGTTAAACGTTTTAGAACTTTTGTTCAATTTTGACACTCCTAGATCTAGCGGTTTGACTGTGCGTTGTGCGTGTAAACAATTTAATTTAGAAATCGAAAATCCAGGACAAACAACAATGTTAATTAATATAGATATCACAATCTTGAACCTGGAAGACGATGTGAAAACACGTAAGCTCCTTTCTATCAAATGGTACCAGGATACAATTTACATAGGCACAAATAACCAGTCTTGACATAGGTGCACTTACACAAACTAACTTATTCTAACCCATTACTTACAATTAGAACATCGTGTGGGGTGTAGAAATTATTCCGCCTTAGCTGCCGAACAGTTTTCTCTTCCACATTCTCCTAAAGACAGGAATTCCCACACGTCTCCCAGTTTTACATCTAAACGCATGTATTCAAAGGACTTGTAAATGCAAAACAGACATTGTCTTATGTCAAACGTTGGCAATAATGGGACAGCTCCCTTAGGGTTGAACGTTAACTTGTAAGCTACGATTATTTAAGAAGTTCTGGTAAGTAGGAAAAACGCTTTTAAAACAGGAAGGTAGCGTCTTGTTTCCTCTGGCTTGTATTGGCGGGGCTCTGACAGCCAGATTAATTTTACATATACTTGGTCGTGACTATTTTCATGATAGATTGGTCAAACTGTCGCATTGCTACACTGTCGTATTGTTGTCGCTATGTTGTATCGTCGTCATCTTGTCGCCTAGCCTGCTAGTGTTTGCATGGCTAGCAAGTATGCATTTTAGACTTTTACTGGCGTATTATTTGATCCCGGTAGTCATTTGAACCTCTATGATCGTCGTTTCAGGGTTGCGGAATTTGTTCGGAAGAGTCACCGCTGCCCTGGAACTCAAAGGGAATTGGGAGAAACTCGGATGGTTTTTAGTCAGTAAAGCACTCCCGCTTCGCTCAGAGATTCAAGATTCAAAGCATTTATTTCAAATACATTTACAGGCACTTTTGAAATGTCAAAATCTGTCAGAAAACATGAAGCTACGTGCACGTACCAAAGCGTAGATCTCTATGGAGAAGAACATGCAAGAATCTCCACGGACTCTTTTTTTAAGTCATGTTATGAATCAGAGCAGCACTCATTTTATAATATCAAATATTAAAAAAGGTATAATAAACTAGAAAAACCAGTATTGCCAAGGCGTGTAGTATGATTTGTGGAAGTACAAAAGGCAGTCCCGCCTTGTAAACTACATACTGGTGTTCATCTGATGAATGCGAGACGCACAGGACTGGTTGTTGCGGCAGTAGTGGACGTTTTTCAGCTAATATGATGATGTAATACAGCTAATAGCTGTATGGAAGCCTGACTGCCTGCCAGTTAGGTTTACAGGCAGACAGAAGGGCTGAGACTACAGGGAGTTTCTAAAAAGAGGTGCTGCCATATTACGTGTGATTCATAAAGTTTGTAGGTGGCCATTGGAATGAAATGCAGATAAAAATATTCATTATTTCTAAGGTGATGTAAATCATGCGTCGACACGTATGACATCTGCTTAGCGCCCTACGAAATAAATATTGCATTTACAAAACACATACCTACGTACAAAGGTCAACACATAACATCAGACAAGTCGTAAAAACAAAGGTTGAGTATTTTAACGTTTATGCAAAAGTCACACATTTTTGGTACTAAAATGTCCTTTTTATTTGTCGTTAACACAGAAAACTTTCACGCAACCGTCAACTTATCAGAAATTGGACACACGAATATTTATTTATGCAAACCTAAGTTCACTAAGGCTTATATCAGAATAGAGTAGATAAATTGGTATTTAAAACATGTGAAACCCTATACTTTAATACAGTTTTATTTTTAACTAGCTTCTGCCAGCGGCTTCGCCCGCGTGATCCCTAGGGAACATATTCCCGGGATGAAAAGAAGCTTCTGTGCTATTCCAGACTATAATCTATCTTTGTTCTAAATTTTATTAAGATCCGTTAAGCCGTTCTGGCGTGATTGAGTAACAAACAACCAAACTTTCACATTTATAATATTACTCGTTTGGTGTAAAGCGAAATTATAACCATCTTCCCCTCGACATTATAATTAATAAAGGATATTGCAAACTGTCGTAAGCCGTTTTCCGAAGCTACTCGCTAGCCTCTAGGCGCCAAGCTAGCCGCCTGCCTGTGCGTTCGCGACCACAAAAAATAATCCTTAGAGCATGATTCAGTATTCACGCGCGATGGCTTATTATTAGCGTTTTTCATGTATTAACTTTGGTGTTTCTATACCGATTTCTATGATTCTTTTTTTATGGAATAGTTAATAATGTTAACTTTTATTAATATTAATTAGGGACGACTGAGAGTTTTATAAACGTAAGAGTAGACAAATACAAACAGAAAGCTTCGAACTGCTAAGCTATCGGGAGTTACACGTGTTATTGTTCGTCAATCATAAAAGATAGACATATGCTGTCGTTGGATATTTTTTATATAATTTTAAGGAGAACATTTCCGTCATACATGATTTCTGTGTAGCTTTCACCATTAAGGTTGCACACGCGACGGAAGCTTAAAAAATGGAGTAACTTCTCCCGTTTTCCCAACATTTCCCTTCACTGCTCTGCTCCTATTGATTGTAGCGTGATGAAAAGTATACTATAACCTGCTCAGGAGTATGAGTAATAATTGTACCAAGTTTCATTAAAATCCGTCGAGTAGTTTTTGTTTCTATAACGGTTATACAGACAGACAGACAGACAGACAGACAGACCGACAGACAGACAGACAAAAATTGTACTGATTGCATTTTTGGCATCAGTATCGATCCCTAATCACCCCCTGATAGTTTTTTTGGAAATATATTTCATGTACAGAATTGACCTCTCTACAGATTTATTATAAGTAAGTATATAGAAGATATAGATAGATATATTTTTTATGAGGAATTACAACCATACATAATTATTAAAAACTAAATGACCCGTGCCTACTTCGGTGGGTGGTATTTTTCGAGTTAATATAAATATCTAGCCTATGAAATTCACAAATAACGTAGCTTTCTATTGGTAAAAGAATTTTCGAAATTGGTTCATTATCCCCTACAACCTCACAAAGTCTCAAATTTTACCTCTTTAAAATATTGGAATATTTTTTTTTATTTTGTCGTTGGTCTACTCTTGACTCTAGTCATGGCCAGAGATGACAGAGACAAAGTCTTCGATGGAGCGAGCTTACCCAGAAGGAGCCTGTTAATTCTAATATTGAAGAGATTAGGATTGTAAGCGTTCGGAAACACAGGTGCAGGCAGGGAGTTCCACTCTTTTGCTGTGTGCATTATAAAAGACGATAGAAGATATAGAAGTATAGATTATACATTACATGACCATTTTTCTTTATTCTGTGAATATGGCTCTCTCTGGGTTACGGAATTTGTTCGAAAGAGTCACCGCGGCTCTGGAATGCAACGGACATGAGGAAGAATACGGATGGAAATTTTAGTAAGAGTCTAACACTCCATATTCATTTGACGATTTCCCATGCTTAAAAAAAACTAAATTTCAAAATAATATTAATTTCTTTGAATCTTAAAATAAACAAGACAAAGTGGTCGTATAAATAGCGCTATATTTTAACCAAATCAAAATCGAATTTGTCATAATTTTTGACATTAATTCGTTCATTTCAAAGATTTTTTCCATTAACCAAAGATATAATGGCAACATTAAAAATAATGGTTCGTTAGTTGAATCTTGATTGGTAGTGCGTACATAAAGGCTGTTATAACGATATTTTCTCACGATACATCATTGAGACACCCACTCAAGTATTGAAACATGAATATTTCTTGCGACGCTGCTGTGAATGCAAAGTAGACATTGTGTCTTGTCAATCCTTGGTATTGTTAATACGTCTGGGAGAGTATACAGGGAAATTGAAAAAATACCCGAAACCTCTTAGGCAGTGAAAGTACACATGATTATAAGCAACTTTTGTTTTGGTAAAACTCCGAAATCTCGAAAAAAATATCAGCTGTTTCATACAAAATGCAGTATTTAGCCAATGAAAATGTATGAAACAGCTGATATTTTTTTCGAGATTTTGAGTTTTACCAAAACAAAAGTTGCTTATAATCATGTGTACTTTCACTGCCTAAGAGGTTTCGGGTATTTTTTCAATTTCCCTGTATAGTAGTAGGGACAATATTTTCATATTTTAAATACCTAGGTACCTACGTCCAATGCACCTTATATAGTTGATACTATGTTAATCTTGTTTGTTTATCGTTCTTGTGTTAGTTCTTCTGTTATTCACTTAAGTCCAACATTAACGATAATACGCGAAAATCATAATTATTATCCAATATGGAATCCAGTGGGTGATCTGAAAGGTTAGTACCCTTTAGATCACTCACTGGATTCTAAAGGGTATCTTATCACTGCTGCAGGTACAAACGTTAAGTATTTACAACTCACAAACATCATGTAAAAAATATTTTATTTTACAATAAGTGTACACAGGTGATGCTTGTAATTATGTACATATAAGACCAAGACGATGAAACTGAGAAATAGGTAGATAGGTGATGCAAATTTCTATAGAAATCACTCTAAAGAGATTCGAAAAAAGTCCAAGACAACGAAACTTTGTGTCAACATACCAAAATACCAATAGGTACATAACGTAACTATAAGATTAGCCTCATTTTCAAATAAATATTGCCAATAATAATAAAATCCTCCTTCAAGTACCCACTTATTTCCATATTCATAGCCTTGGCAAACATCTAATATAACCACTAATTCCTCCATTCACAACCCACTCCTTTTTCATTCATCCGTTACTTCAATTCAATGGGAACTCATATGTGAATCAAGCTTTCGATAAAATCAATGCGTGACTATGAATACGATTGGAGGTAACGGGTAGACCCGAGTTAATTTATAGCTAACGTGTGTACGCAAATGATCAGTTAAATGGTTGTAAGTTTATTCTGTATTGCTGTCTGTTGTTGATGTTAATTGGATGTCTTTCGATCTTCTTCAAGATATTTTTTTATTTCATTTTATTATCAGGCAACTGAGGCTCATTGATAAATACACAAAATTAAAATATAAAAAAAAAAAACAGTAACAAACTAGTCGTGTTACGCTGCGTTGTGTCGCGTAACCGTCCTCGAAAACGTCGCAATACGACACCTTTCGGCCAAAAGTCCTCCTTCAAGAAGATCTGTAAATGGATTTGGAATTGGTAATAAGATTGGCTGGTTTGTGGTGTAAGAATTTATGGGTTTTAGGTTGTTTTTGGGCACGATACCTTAGTAACGAGGGATGGGCGGTGTGAAGAATGATGTTGCCAGAAAAGAAATTACTTTGAGTTGACGACTAATATTATAAAATACTGGAAAAAAGCCAAACAGGTGCGAGTCGGGCTCGCACGCGAAGGGATCCGAACCTCAAACCGTAAAACTCTTGAATTGATATCTGGGTGTATGGTAGTGAGCCCCGTTTAATTTTGGACGGGCAGACGGACATCGGAGGCTTTGTAATAGGGTTCCGTTGGTACCCCATTGTGTACGGAACCCTAATAAAAATATCACAAGTGGTCAAGAAAATGTTAATCTGATATACCTGGCAAATCTGGTGGCCATACTTCTGGGCTTCTACTTGACTACCCGTAAATACCGACAAAATCTACCAATGACCGTTGAAACAAGCGGTTTAACGTGCTTTCAAAGGCACGGAGGGGTACCAGTATGTTCTTCTTGAGACACTTAGGAATGTTGGTACCTAAGTTAAGATGGTCACCCATCCAGGATTCGACTTTGGTAATAATTGCCTTACCTTGAAGAATATGTCGTATTTCACCATGCTTATCGTACATCAAACGGCATTGGAGACAGTTTGGTATCACAGGAAACATTAGTAGGGGTCAAGTATCTAGAAAAGCGTTCTAAAGTTTTTTTAAGTCGATTGAACAAAACCTCTGGAATCGAAACTCGCAGATGCTGATTCTGTGGATGGAACTGTGGATTCTAACGTATAGGGTATACCGATACACACTGAAAAAATTTAATTAGTCTGTCAGTTTGATTATCAAAAAATATTTGACACGTATTTTTTCTTTTGTTACTATATCTAATCATCATGTTGTTGTCTCATCAATGGTCACCGATCCAACATCAAACCTCAAGATTAAACCGAGCGGCTAATTATCTAACCACGAGTCTACAGCACATACATAACATACGAGTAAATAAGACAAATGTGCTTCATTGTTTTGCTCGTGTAAGATACGTCGTGTTTGTTAATCGTACATCAAACTGTATTGGAGACAGTTTGGTATCACAGGGAACATTAGTAAGGGTCGAATATCTAGAACAATTGGCCGATTAATTATCCAGACCGGGTTATCGTTACCTAGTTGTAGTTACGAAGTAATTTACATAGATAATGCTGTTAGTAAACACGACTATAATTTGCATTCCATCTTCCTTCTGTTGACCACCTTTGCCTACGTAATTAGCGTGTTTTCATTACGGTTTAAATCAAGTTGGGCTAAAAGATTTATTGATTTGAATGAAGAAATCACCTGTTTGTTTCATCATCATCACTACAACATAAAGACGTCCACTGCTGTAAATAAGCCTCGCTTATTGACAGCACATAGGCTGATTCTGTGGGTCTCGCATCCAGCAGATTTTGCCTTTATCAGGCATATGGTCAACCTAGTGGTTGGTCTTCCAGCTCGCGATCACCGCTCAATAATCATTTGGGTCTTGCATTACACTGCCCCTTGTGATTTTTTGGGATGCACTGGGCACCTTGCGGATCTCTTAATTAATTTTCGTACATTCATGGAACTCCGATCTTTAGCGCTATCTATTTCTCTTTGCTAGCTTGTTTTGTAAAAGAAAAGCTTTAGAAAAACTACTAGTCCTTTTAGTTTTTTGCCCAGCAATCGTAGATATCCCTAGTCAGTCTATTGCTGATTAAAAAATAACTAAAATCATCTAAAATGAGACTCTACTATAAAAATCGTCTCAGCAAAAATTCCTGCCTTAAATTTAATAGAGAACCTAATGCTGGATATTATGGATTCTTTTTAATAGGGACTTCTAAAAAACAATACAATCATCACTCAAGTCTACGATGACGGTGTCTTCACCAGTAAACAGTTACAAATATAATCTTCAAAAACATAATCAACCCAATTACAGCACTATAACATTATTTATTTCCGCCAAACGTTCCATAATTATATGTCTGTCAAAGGTCAAGAAGAATTAAGGTCATAATCCACAATATAGTAACGGTGAAGGGCTTATAATACCTAATAAATGATATAAAGGTTTACAAAATAAATAGATACAGAAGGCCGAGTCTATACAATGAGCGAAAAACACACACACATCGCAAGCTGCACCACGCTTTGGCAGTCAGAAGCATACGTGAAGCTTTCTGTGGTTTCCGAGAAACTGGCATACGTGAAGCTTTCTGTAGACCACTTTCTAGCTGGATAGCACAATACGCAATGGGCCAGACATATTATTTTTTCTGACTATCCGTATCGACTGTTTAAGGTGTCACCTGAATAATAATGTGTACCGTTTTTAATTACTCAAAATTTTAAGGATCGCCATATTGTGCTATTGCTATCCTAAAATGTAACAACTACAGGATTTAGGAAAAATGAGATGTATATGTGTGCGCCCGGTATCACTCGATGTATTGTGCTGACCTTCTGCATGTACTACTATACTGTGGTAATCAAAATTATGAACTTTCACCTTAAGGGCTATTAATAGTAATAATTCTTTGTTTGGGTGATTTGTTACGGAATTTCGAACAATACATGAATGCGCTAATGACTTTTTATACTTTGACGCGTCATGCTGCGATAGATTATAAAAGAATGGTAGAAAGATCGTGTTATCATTCTTTGAGGTTTATTGGAGGTAGTCACGTCGTATAATTTAATGCGCATGGGTGCTGGTTCAAGAACATAAACAAATTAATGTCTTGTGCCATAACATTTATAGTCAACTTTTATCTATCTTCAATCGCTGTTTATAAATCAAGAAGTTACCTCGTTTGTTTATATTTGAATAAAATTATGTTAGGAGTAGACTAGACAGGTTTTGTTTACCCACACAATTACCTTAGGATCGCTAAAATCGTGGACAAAATATATCTAAACTAATATTGTTCGATACAATAATTACCATCGAACACGGTTTGCTGATCTAGCTATCCAATTCCGCCGCACTTAGTGCGCCACAGAGTCAGTGCATATTCGGACAGCAAACCGGGTGCATTCGCCAGCCTATCATTAGCCATCATTTTAGCGTAGCTTAAAGTATTAAAAATAAACTGTCTTTTACCAGTGAATCGAAGCGTTTTAGTAGCCATCCAAATAGTCAATACCACGTAGGTCGCGAACCCAACAAATATTATTATGAAGTTAAATTATTTTTATGTTTACATGTATTTGAACATATGAGGAAAATAAGGGTAATCTCTAGAAGTACTTAACGGTTTACGAAAATTATTTCGCTTATAGAACTGCTTGGCAAACGACTCCCCGGGATTTCAGACACTCTTCTCCTGCGCCGTACGCCGCCTCAAACCAGCCCTCGTGGAACGCGTCCAGGTCATCCCGCTTTCTCCTCGGCGACTCCGTCCATCCCCTGGCACCCATTGCGTCAAGATTTTTGCCCAACGGCCATAATGCATGCTCAAATAATATAAATAAAAAAACAATTACAATCTATATCTATACTTATAATAAATCTGTAGAGAGGTCAATTCTGTACATGAAATATATTTCGATACTGATGTCAAAAATGCAATCAGTAAAATTTTTGTCTGTCTGTCTGTCGGTCTGTCTGTCTGTCTGTCTGTATGACCGACTTCTATAAGAAACAAAAACTACTCGACGGATTTTAACGAAACTTGGTATAATTATTTTTCATGCTCCTGAGCTGGTTATAGTATACTTTTCATCACGCTACAATCAATAGAAAAATGAAAAAAAAAAAGAAAAAATGTGAAAGTTTGGTTGTTTGTTACTCAATCACGCCAGAACGGCTTAACGGATCTTAATGAAATTTAGAACAAAGATAGATTATAGTCTGGAATAGCACATAAGCTACTTTTAATCCCGGGAACATGTTCCCTAGGGATCACGCGGGCGAAGCCGCTGGCAGAAGCTAGTATCTTCTAATAACCTCCCCTTCAATACTTCATCACCACTTAAAGTCGCTCCAGTTAATCCATACCTCCATAAAAACATATAGAGCAGAACAAAACACATTATTTTTATCAAGCAACGCTTGTAACGACAATTTGAAACTATTAACCTACTATGGAGTGATATGTTCGTTTAAATTGTGTATCCTACGGACCCTAGACGTCAATGTATCGATAAATTAATTAATGTACTCTATTTATAGTGAAGCGACAAAGGGAGTTAATGAAATGTTGACATGAAATTAATTACTAAATATATCCCAACAGATTGCCAGTATACAGTTTGAGGAACTTATACCTGCTGGTTGAACATAGATTTGTGACGAGTTTAAGTGATTTTTCAGAAAAAAAATCTTGCGTAAATAGAGGGCCAATTCTTCTAATGAAAAAAAAAAACGATTCGCATGTCAATCGCAAAAAAAGTCTTAATTTATTTTTAATTTTTTTCAGTTTTCGAATGAGATGCGAATGCGAATTTTGCCTGAAAATTATATAACTGGCGAAGAAAACAAAATCGATAGAGATGATTATGGTAGCACAAATTGACGAAGAAATAAAAAAGTTAGTCTTTTATTTATGCAAAAACTTCTGCTTCCCAAAAAAAATTGCATTAATTGGAGTACAGCTCATCCGGAACACATAATAGAAAGCCCAATCATAAAAATTTAAAACAGCATGTGCGTTACGACTGCGCCAAAAAGGATCATTTTAGCGATGCTGTCAAGCAAATGCTGTCTGACAAAGTCACTTGTCCCTTCAACTTTACGATACCCAAAACGTATAGGCTAAGACATAAACACAAAACACAATAAATGCCTATGTGATATGAAGCCAACCGCTTGAAGAATTGCGCGGCCTACATCAAGGCGGTTAATAAATGATAAGTTAATTAATTCTAATCACTGAACGCTAAGAATAGACATCTAAAATAATACATAGATATCACTGTCTCTTTTGGCAGTGCGAAACTTTGAGCAGCATAATTTAACCATCTTCGAGCTCCTTCACTAAGAATTCTGTCTATTTATAAAAGAGTTTAAAACGGTTTGAATGTATTTAATACGTACAGCGTATATTAATCTTCACTTACAATAGCCTTAACCACTGGATATAGAAAGATGAAATAAGATAATGTCTCACTTTGATGCTGAGTGCAGGATTTAATATGTAGACAGTGCCTGCTAGAGTTGCGGTTTTTTTTTTGGGAAAAGTCACCGCGGCCTTGGAACACAAAGAACATTTTAAGAGTAACTTGAATGGGTCATAGTCAGAAAGAGTCTGACACTCTCTTTCGCTTCTCCCAGATCAAACAAGAGTGTCATTTATCGATTTCCCAACCTTCTTTCTAACATGAATAAGTGCATCTTAAGTTGACGCATAAAAGATTTCTTATTCAAACTTAACCTTGCGTGAGACAAAATTACGGGAAAAGTTTATATTACTACACGTCTTAAGGACATCGTCTTTATTCGTTAGAAACTCCACATTATTGTTAAAATTATGTTCAAGTAAACAAACTCCCACGTTAACTAAGGGGCCAATTTGTAAGCGATTTAAATTATCATCAGAATCGCATCAACTCAGTGGGTGGGAATAAGTCAGCGACCTTTAAATGTTCAGTTTAATTAGTAATACATTAACAGCATGGCGTAATGTTATCTCAAACTATAAGCACTTAATTATCAAACGTAGCCCACAACTGGTCAGTTCAAGTAAGACTGAAATACAGATAGCCAAATAATTTTGTGTCAATCGATAGATGATAATTATGCGAAAGTTACTATCTAGTTAATATTATTTGCCTTCAGTCACTGGAGAAGAACTTTTGACAGCAATATCCAGCCAAATAAAGTTCACAAAGGTGAAAATTGAGACAAACAGACCTTTTCATTTCATGACGTGTAAGTAAAATAAAATTCTATTGAATTGTTCTGACTGTACGTTCAAATTACTCATCCTTGCTTTTTCAGTCCAAAATGGATTGAAAAAGACTCAAAGCCAACAGTCACAAACTTATCTAGAACTCTAGTAACCAACAACAACCACGAACAATTAATAAAACATCGCAATTAGACCAAAAAGTAACAAATAAACCGTCCAATTCTGATATCCACTAGAAAATTCCTCACACACCATTCCATCACTGTGAATAGTGCACAAATTGGACCGTTGTCCGTCCTCTTTCAAGCCTTGATGGATTGGTCCTCGAGACTTTTGTTCCCCTCGTGATAATTAATTTCGACCGTTTCCGTAATTCAAGGTCCATTCATGACAGAATAGTCCCGTATCTCAGATGTTAGGGTTGAACAATGCTATGATAACGAGATTATGCTGAATTGTGTTGTATTATAAACGTCTCGTCATTGTTTCCTAAAAGGGTTGTTTTGGGTATCCCGTGACAACCCTTGGAAGAGGATATTTATTATTGTGTTGTATGGGTGTGTCTAGGTTACAATAGACCCGCTTTTTGTAAGATGACGTTAATTGGTTCTGCTATTTTCAGCATCTAATTCTATGACTGTTAAATCGAATCTGTTAACCTATTTTCGAGAGAAACGTGTACATGGAAACCGACCCCAATATAGTTGGCAAAGGGTTACGCAGATCATGACGATGATACCTAGGTTGATCTCTATCAATTTATTAATAGGCAGGCATCTCTATACCTGTCTATCTTTTTTACAACATGCTGGGATAGGCTTCCTGTCCAACTGGATGCAGCTGAATACTCGTATATGCATGGAGTGACTCCGCAACTTATAGTTGTGTAACACAATAAACTTGTGCAAGACTGGTGTCTCGTTTTCCGACGTCTCTTGACGTCTGATCAAGATTGAACTTCAAGATTGAATAATATTCTTCACAATTATTTCCGTCAATAACTCTGTCTATCCAACTTATCGTCTCAAACATTCATACTAAAACGTGAGAATTTAACAAATTAATGTGTTCTATGATTTAAAACAAACCAGTTGCATACTTCTTACAAATTAAACTTAATCAACATCAATTAAAATCTGTGTTAAATGCACTTAAGGTGGCTCTAGTCGATATTTTTTCCATAGAAACTTCGGGAGGGTATTACTCCGCTGTTTGACAGAGTACATCAAAAGTTAAACATAATATCGTTTTGTCATATTATTAGTTTTGTCTGTATGGAAACAGAATGGTAAAATAAACCGCCATTAAAAAGTTATGAGCCACCAAAGTTTCGTTTTTCTTGCCAATTTTAACGCATCTTTGGGCGTAAATAAGTAATAAACACAATGTAAAATCTTTAAAACCAAGTCGGTACCGACAAAGCTCAACTATCGAAGAATTCAATAACTTTTATTTTTAATCGATATATGCAGTAGTTTTTTCATAAAACTCGATTTACGAAAGGCCTTCTCATATTTTTTTACGCGCGCGTTTTACTATGAATTATCGTGCCTCTCACTGAATAACGTTCCCCCCGGTGCGGTGCGGGGGGACAACGCTCACGCACACGTGCGTATTCAAGTTACAACTGTGTCTGCTGAGGTGTGCTGTGGCCTGTGGCCTATGTCGTTCATACGTATACGTAGGTAGACTATACTTGCGCTCTAATTTATATTGACTCATTGGCTTGATTTTTGGATTTCAACATTATATTTTATATCTGTTTGACTTCGCACTGTAGTTTGGACTCCGTATTTGCGTTTGAAATTGTTATTGTTGCTTTGAGTGGACGCTGCATAAGTACGTGACATTGTTTTGAATCATTGAAAAAGTTTAAAAAACCACATATTATAAACAATGGGTAGAAAAGTCATAATTTGGCGTCGTGACCGGGTCTTCGACACCGCGTCGCTGCCCGCGCCCGCTGCAGTGTAAAATCATCGCGGCGGGATGCTATCGCGCAATGAATTTTCAACTCTCGATGTTGAAACCAATGATATAATTATAAGTTGAAACGGTGTCTTTTTTTGACGCGTTGGGATTAACTCTGCTGAGTGCTGGGTTCTCAACGCTCGGCTGAACGGAATATTTTTACGTCCGTGCGTACGGTGGCTAAGCGTTCTTACAATCGAGCGACATGACGCCGCCGTGCCACCGCCGCCGCACGCGTCTACGACAGGGATAACTGCACGCGTCGTTGGTGGTCGTTGAAGCGCCCGTCGACAGCCAACGACAAAGGTTGCCGGCCGCCAGCGGCAACGTGTCGCTCGTTTAGTTGAGTACCTAGGTAGCAGGTAGCGAAATCCAAAGTTCAAGCCAGGGTCAATGTAATGTTTGTTACTGGGTTCATTCTATTTGCTTTCAAAATAGTTTCTTGCAATTGACAAACCTAATTTTGTGTTCGTAGGTACTTTTGCGGCGGACAAGACTTTTTTATGGATGGGAAACCAAATAACTGCTCCCGCTTTGGGCGAAGCAGAAGGGAGTGTCAGACTCTTCTTGACTAAAACCCATCTGTGTTCCTCCTAATGCCCTCTGCGTACCGTACTTACCAGGGCCGCGGTAACTCTTTCGAACAAATTCTGCAACATCATAGTTTACATAGCTCTCTGCCTAATAGGTACCTACTGTTATATTAACGTAGGTAGGTACTTACCTACAAGCAAAGATGCCATAAAACAAACCGTTGGCGTCGTAGACACTAAAATTTTAAGGTTAGGTAGGTAGGTATGTAGGAGCTAAGTAAACAATCTTTATGTGTCACTTGTCAGTTTGTCACAATATACTGTGCACTTGTCTGATAATTTAAAGCAATCTAATAATGAATGCAAATCTAAACACGTCTGTGTCAACCAATAGGGGTAACTAAAAATAGAAAACCGGCCAAGTGCGAGTCGGACTCACGCACCGAGGGTTCCGTACAAATATTATAATATAAGCAAAAGTTGTGGATTACGATTTATGACGTACCTATTAAAAAAACTCCTTAGGTACTAGATCTCGTTCGAACCAATTTTCGCTGGTAGTTTACATGGTAATGTACATCATATATGTTTTAGTGTTATCATTCTCTTATTTTAGAAGTTACACGACACACACACATTTTACCACTCTGGAAGTGTCTCTCGCACAAACTATTCAGTTTAGAAAAAAATGATATTAGAAACCTCGATATCATTTTAGAACCCCTATCCATACTATACCGGCCTACAGGTTTAGGTAGGTAGTAAGTTCACAGAATACGTCTACTTACCAAGTTTAGAGTTTTCGACAGCATAGTTCTTATAGTTTCGGAATAAAGTGGCTGTGACATACGGACGGACAGACAGACAGACAGACATGACGAATATATAAGGGTTCCGTTTTTTGCCATTTGGCTACGGAACCCTAAAAATTAAGAAGACAGGTAGGTAAGTAAGTAATTTTGATAACAATTTATAGGATGGTACTTAGGTAAAACTAATTTCATTATTAGGTACTAGCGACCCGCCCCGGCTTCGCACGGGTGCAATGCTGATACTAAATACACTACAGAAAAACCGTGAGAAAAACTGTTACCTACCTACCTCACGTCTGAGCCGCGCGGGTACCTTACATAGATCTAAACTCCCCTCCCGCACGCGCACCCCCGCCTTGGTGACGTTCACTTCGCAACGGGCCGTGCAGCAGAAATCGTAATATTTTAATTTCGCCATAACTTCAAAACCAAACGTCCGATTTTAATCATTCAAAGACCAAATATGATCTACATAAACTGTACTTAGTGATGAAATACTTTATTTTGATAAGGATTAATAGCATGAGTAAAATAAACGTGTTTAAATGTAGTCCAAAAAAATATCTAGATTTTTAAATAAAAAAAATGGTTGTTGTGCCTCACTCGACATAGAAAGGTATAGTGTGTCGCGGACTTTTTTGTAGATATTTATAAGATCTACAATTAATTAGAACAATTTATGGTTGTATCTTTTATAGTTTAGGCAGCGTACGCAAAATAAGTTACTTTTCTGGTTGATTTTTACACCTTGTGTCCGAAAAACCCAAATATCTTACGGAACCCTATTTTTTTGCAAAATAAAATATAGCCTATGTTACTCGTGGATAATGTAACTTTTGAATGGTGAAAGAATTTTTAAAATCGGTCAAGTAGTTTTTGAGCCTATTCATTACAATCAAACAAACAAACAAAGTTTTCCTCTTTATAATAATAGCGTTTTTAAATAAAAAAATGGTTGTTGTGCCTCACTCGACATAGAAAGGTATAGTGTGTCGCGGACTTTTTTGTAGATATTTATAAGATCTACAATTAATTAGAACAATTTATGGTTGTATATTTTATAGTTTAGGCAGCGTACGCAAAATAAGTTACTTTTCTGGTTGATTTTTACACCTTGTGTCCGAAAAACCCAAATATCTTACGGAACCCTATTTTTTTGCAAAATAAAATATAGCCTATGTTACTCGTGGATAATGTAACTTTCGAATGGTGAAAGAATTTTTAAAATCGGTCAAGTAGTTTTTGAGCCTATTCATTACAATCAAACAAACAAACAAACAAAGTTTTCCTCTTTATAATAATAGTGTAGATGTATCTAGTACCTACGGACATAAACTGCGATGACTATTCAAGTAAGCATCAGATCTGTCGGTGGCGGCGTGGCGGCTGCATTACCACCAAGGAAAAACTAAACATAATAACAATAGAATAAGCAATCCATATTAGGTACCTATAGGGCCGTAGAGGTATAAAACGATAACACAGTGCCTACTATTTTTAGTAAGAGTTTTTAGGTAGGTAGTAGCTGATTTCTCGGCGAGCGTCGAACGACTACGCGCAGCGGCGCGCGGTGGCGGTATGTGTGCATCGTGTAACTTCGATTTAGTTCGGAACGGTTCGGAACGATGTTTGTGTGCGTGCGAACTAGACGTGCATGAAGGCTAGCGTCTAACTGCTCATCACTGGTACTATCTCTGTCGGGCATGATGCGAGGTGAGACAGCGTGCTTTTTGGCCATGCCTACCACTGAGTTCGAGCCCGCGACTAGTTGGCCCTTAAGTGCAGCCATTAATACGGAACTTTACATAAATCCTGATGTTTGAATTGATTTCCATATTCCACATGATAATTTAACATAATAAACTCGGTCTTATAACTATCCCGTCGATACCAAATTATCAATTCCTATTAATAAGTACGAGATCAATAATAACTGGAATTATGATTAATATACACGAGGTTCCTAAATTGACGTCTTAAATGTTTCTGTAATTAAATTACAGTAATTTACGAGTCTTTCACTTGGCTTTTCTTTAAGTTTATGATGACTGTTAAAATTATAAGTTATTACCTATAATTATTACGAAAGTGTCCAGCTAAAGGTTGCTTAGAGCGGGCGCACATTAGACGATAGAAATGCAGGAAAACTACAAGCGATTCGTCTGTCGCCACAGATAATAAATAGGAGCCAACTTCCATTCATTCAAGTAGTATACACATTCATTTCATTAGTGAATGCAGAGGGGACCTCTCGTCGTACTTTGTAGGTAAATATTCACTGGCACTGTACGTGCGCCGTATAAAGTGCACATCTATTCACATCTGCAGGACATTGTCCAACTTACGTACTTAATTTCGTCTTAATTACCAACCTACATACCCATAGAATCCGGGCTTTTATACCCAAAACACGTACATTCGGCACATCGTTATCATATTCCCTGCTCTATTTACCTCGACTTAATTGTGTACGACGAAATTGTCTGAGGGCAAAAGTCGGTAAACATGCGCTCACTCTTAACGCTTGTGTAAGAACCTCAGCTGTGATCGCCTACGTACATCAGAAATGACTTGTAAGTAATTACTTCGAGTGAGATTCACACGTCCCTGTAATAACACACTCTAGTAATGAATCAATGCTTCCCACGTACTCTTTATTAATAGAACTACTCAATATAAACACCTATTATTTGATGGAGAAAGCAAAAGTTTGTCTACTAAAGATGTTTTCTTTGAAGTTCGGGCGTAAAGGTAGCTATAAAATAGCTACTTCAGAGGTTTTTCTTTGTTTTCCTTCGTCTGAGGATAGAGGCGTAATTAAACATTCTTTGATAGAAAGAACAATAGTTTTACGTCGTCAAACGATTTTAGCTTTGAAGAATTCATCAGGCTGTATTTATTTTAAGATACTAGCTGTTGAAGTATTTCTATAATTGTTAAGCTCAATTTTGACCACTAACTCACCTCACACCTGGTGGCGAATGGCTGATGAAGCACTTATGCCTAGCATGAATATATTCAATCTTGACTGAAATACCCACAGGTTGTGGGTCCTGCTTTTGTGAGAATTTTACCCAAACGTTTTGTAAGTATGGGTGAACTAGCTTTTTTCCGGGACTTTGTACAGGCATATCCCATTTACCCGTTGACATTTATCAAATTCCGACATTTTAACAATTTTACATAATGTGCATGACGACCTTATGTTTTAACAATTTTTTTTTGTTTGTCAATAATTAATTAAATAATTAATACTCACACTCAGCATCGTTCGTTTGTTTGCGGTGCCCTAACAATATGTGACAGTAAATGTAATTTTAAAGTGTGTTGTGTGCATGAGAAAGCAAATAAATAAATCATTCTTCCTATATGTATATTGAAGAAAATCGCATTTAAATCAGTTGCGTACTTTGAAAGACATAAGCGTACAGATGGAAAAAGCTGGTTAAGATAATGATGTCCACCACTTGAGGGTTGATATTTAACCTGCGTTTGAAAGAGTTGACTTAGCTTGATGAAAGAGTTGACTTAGCTTGACGAACACTTACCGCCGGTTATTCTGTAAAAATCTCACCGTGAAAACGCAAGTGTGGTGAAACCATAGTAATCGATACAAATTAGTTAGAATGACAGCCGCTCGATTCTGTAAACATGTCGAAGTGAAGGCGTGGGTGAAGTGATCACAAAGTGAGCTGTCGAACAACACGAAAAAGGTGGTATGACAGCAGTGCGATTTTGCAGTGCAATTCTGTAAACACGTCAAATTGAACACCTAAGCAAAGTGAACGACAAATGAGGTGTTAAATCATACAAACAAGATGGCATGACTGCTCACTTGTCGTTCACTCCACCTAAGTGATCACAGTGAGATGTCATCAGAATCGACAGGCTGTTCACTTTCGATTCACTCCACCTAAGTTTACGCGAGGTGACAGAATAAGCCAGCCGTAGGTGTTCGTCAAGCTAAGTCGACTATTTCAAACGCAGGACGAAATTTCATAATATCTAATAGCATACGTAGATTTTGAAGTCCAATTTCAGCAACAAAACTTTTTAAATTAAACTCCGAGGAAACGATGCAGCTTGCTCGCCGAATAAAATTTCGAGTTTATTAGATAGTAGCGAGCTGCGAATCAAGGGACCAGTTTTCGTTTATGAGAATCAACGCATAGTTGAGTCTCAATGCAAACAGTCCGTTTGAAACTTTAGACTTCGTCCCCCGTCTTTTGTTTTAGCTTCTAATATGAGCATTGAAAATGCTTTGTCCGTTGAAAACGAAACAACTTGAGCTCAGTTGAAACTGAGTTTTATTTGATAATACAAACACATTTTAGAGACGAGGAGTTTGAACAAAGAATTGTTATTGTTGAACAGAATATTTGTCTGTTTTGTTTGGGAACATGTGAGAGGATTAAACCGACGAATTAGACTCTAGTTCTAGTTTTTGTTGTGTTTATCCAACTAGAATTTCTCAGTCCGAGGCAAGCATAAAGGATTTAGATAAAGCGATAATTAATTAGTGATAGCAATTTTCAAATAGACTAAAAATATTTGACAATGGGTCTCAAAATGCCACTCTTACACCTTTATCGCTGATTAAATATCGATTTGACTTAAGCATCTCCCTCACATTTAGATGTGTTATTGCCATCACTAATCTGTTATAAAACAGGGCTAGTGATATCGGCCATGTATGACTTTGTCTCTCTCTCACAACGAAATCATAATGGTATTGACACGTTGTAATAGCGTCTGGAGTGTTTATGTGTGCGTGTTGGATGGCAACGGCTCCGTTGCCTACCCTCAATCAGATCAGTTTAAAATGACTAATTTTCACATTCACATCTCAATCGCAAACTGTCAAAAATGTATGAAAATTAAGGCTTTTTGACAGTTTGCGATTGACATGCGAATGCGAATCTTGTTTAAAATTTTGTAGATTTGGCCCTGAGGTTTGAACATAGCTGACTAAATCTGGGTTTAAATTAGGTCCTAAATATCTATGACCGACGCTTTGAGGAACTTACAGGCGTGATATGACATCACGCTATGCTAAGCTACAAGCTACAAACATATTAATACTCAAAAGTCTTCGATAAAGGTGGATAAAGGTTTGATAAATGATATAAACGAAGGCAAAGGATAGATGTGATGTAAGGATACCCTCTGACTCCTATAAAGTCTTGTGTTCTTTGTAACAACTACACACAATTAAAATGATTTATGTCAATAGACATACATTCGCTACATTGCCATGAAGCTGTTATTTATGTTAACGCTTAGATAGGATTCGTTATTATTAGAATTTCCAACAATATTAATGTCACAATCACTTTTAATCGCTTTGAAGCGATCTAAGGGTATTTTGTCATTGTCAACGTTGGTTAAACATATATTCATAATAATAAATTGGAATTTAGTGGAATCCGGTTGTCAATCCGACTCCCGCATAGTTGGAAAATCTCTAAGCAGGTGATGATGGGACCATATTAGCATGCCTATACAGAGTTGCTCATGAATATCATCATCTCCATCATTTAATTCTGAAGAGGTCCACAACTGGGCTGTCCATTCTCGCAGCCTTCAACACTTCTTAACGTTAGTGGACCGTTGTGGTCCACTATATTTACAAGATACATTATATTTATTGGCATCTTGAAACTACCTAGACATCATCAACATCCTCCGATAGTCGGAATTACCATAAACTCGGTCCCATACTAATTCGTCTACCTCAAATCAATTGTGGAATTCCGTTGACCGTATAAAGGCTGAATATAAATGAGAACGACTCGTAAACCCGACTAACTGACCGTTGAATTGAAGGTAGGTAGGTTGCAATAAAAGTTACTATTGGTAATTGGCATAAGACCCGTCACAGTAACCGTTCGTCGGCATACATATAACCCAGTAATGGGGTATTCTAAACATGTTCTGCGATCGCATATTCACGAGCATTTTTGTGAGACATTGTCATGTTTTTATTTTTTGCGATGACTGAAAATATGTTGCAGAACTGTCTTATCGCCGATAAGTATGTACGCGCATAAGTTTGTAACGACTCATCCAAATTGGATAATTCTTTTATAATTGTGTTCGTAATTGCCAGGGCGAGATTTCTACATCCTAACATGTATACCTATAATATTCTTCTGTTACTGAGTAAATGACTGACATACAACGCACAGCCAAACTGCTGGTCGTAGAAAGCTGCACGTAGGGTCCTTGGGAAGTTTAGGGGAGCTCTAAGAGATAACTTCCCGAAATTCCTACGGGAATGGAAAAATCGAGATATACGCGTACGAAGTCGCGGACAAAAGCTAGTAATTAAAAAAACTTGAGAGGTGTCAAGGGACACCCGGATGGAAGTTCCTTTTATTTATTATGTACAAAAACCTGTATACACTCAACAAAAACACATTAGTATCTAATCAAAAATATGATTTTTGACTTCGAGTTCGACTTCGACTTCGACTTTGACTAACGAATTTGAATACTGGCATGCTTTCTATAAGAGAGAGAGAGACAGACAGAGAAACATGCGCACGCCGCACGACTTACTATAGCAAAAAGTGTCGTGCTAACTTTTCGTGTAATTTTTTTCCGTCTTGCCCCCTTTCACAACGCGCGATAAGGAACTTCGTTCCAATAGTAAAATACAGAAAGTAATATTATAATTATGATAGTTTAGCTGCAAAATAGGATGGATAATGGTGTAAACCATCATATCTGCCGACCTGCATAGTGCATATATTCGTAGGTACTAGCTTCTGCCAGTGACTTCGCCCGCGTGATCCCAAGGGAACATACTCCTGGGACATAGCCTATGTGCTATTCCAACTATAATCTACCTCTGTGTCTTATTGCGTGAAGATCTTTTCAGGCGTTCTGACGTGAAAGAGTAACAATTTTTCATCCATCCATCCTCGCAAACTTTCGCATTTATAATATTTAGTAGGGTATGGAAGTAGGCGATATTACCCAATGCATGTGAAAGGCGCAAAGGAAAATTCCATTTTTATTTTGGTAAAGCACACTGAAATAATTTTGGGGTGTCTTATGGCTTAAAATGACAGTTGTGGCTTAGCAATAAAAAGAGACGACATTCAGACATATACCTATTGATTAGGTACCTATAGTTTTTTTTTTATATTTTTTAGCGATATATTACCCAATTATGTTACCCTATTTGGATTATTCTTTTTTGTTTCGAGTTGTATTCTTCAGACTGGTCCCATTTCAAATTAGAGTAGACCTGATCTGATCTGATCTGACCTGAACTTCGGAGGTCGGCAACAAAACTCCTCAAATGATGCAAATCTACCGGAAATTCTGAAATCGAATGTCTCTTTATTGTTTACACCAGTTTAACATAAAATCACGCCGGTACACTGTGAAGGGGTACAAAAGTACAAGTTCAATTGCTACGATGAATTTAGTAGATTTGCTATCAATTACTATCACAAAACTACTTTATTAGACTGTGAGAATTGTACCGAGGACTTCTGGCTTATTATTCGAACTTACCTAATTATTCTCTAGGACACGTATTTCAAGTAATTGAGTGCCTATTCTAAATGTCGTACATTCTCGACTTGATAAGTAATGATTATAAAATTAAATGATAGGTTAAAGTTTACAATCGTGTAATTGAATTGCAAATCAACATCTTCGAGATTATTGTTTGTTGCAAAAATTTTGCGAGAGAATTAAATAATCATTACGTGAGACATGTACTGAAGTATTGAGTTAGTGTGATTGTGGCGCGGATCAAAAGGCTCTTCCTACGCAAATTATAGACGGGCTCCGAAAATAGGTTAGGATTCTTAGGCAATAAGTTGTTCAGTAAATAACTGTTGTAGTCGGGGTGAGTCAGTTTGAGTAAAAGGGTTTTATCATTGGCATTAACTTTAATTGTTTCGTAAAATATAACTGATACACGTTCGATCCAGAATTACAATTCCGCCATACTCCGGTATGACCACACACTAAAAACTAATAAGAATCTGCCAACATAACAAACAGCCAATCAGTGGCTAGAATTGTGACAGCTCGGCTGTCATAGGTCGGCGCAAAACGCATGAGCCAAAGTGCGTTCGGATACGCACTAGGGTGAGTATCGTTCAGGCGCCTTACCTCTACCCATGCGACCAGGGAGACGTTTGGATACATCCGCTATACTGTTTATTATATTAGTGATCATTAAATCCTCTTGGGTAAACTGCTGCCATAGAATTTCTATTAGAGGTATGAGGATGAGGTATATGCATATTTTATTGATTCCGTGTTGAAATGTTTGGTTCAATTATTTGCTGCATAAATGCGTAGAAGGTATTAGTTGGATCTACTACAACACGACATACCTGAGCATAATCGTCTTTGAGAAAGATTAGGCTGTACTTGTAAGTCGCGGTCGCTTTCATCCAGTGACTATTCCCATATTACAGATACTGTCAAGTTAGTTTTGATATTCTGTATTGTGTGTTTTGTGTGTGTATTAAATATTTTTTTTTTAGTTAACTATATCGATCATTTACTCTTATTGAAGTCCTAATAAGCCTTAGTAAATTAGAAAACAAGCTGCCTGCTGATGTGTATTGATCTAAACCCAGCTGTTCATTTACGGTATGGGTCGCTCCTATATCAGCTTTTACTTTGTAATCTTTCGTTTTAAACTCGTATTCTGCTTTCATTAGTTTTGCTGCAAATGTCGTCAATTTATTTAGCCTTGTAGTGGGGCAGGTAACGACTTGAATCAATAATGGCCAAGATAAGATGCACAAATTATTATATTGTTAGTCAGTTACACGGTATTCAAAAAAACAAGAAATTCGAGAAAACTCAAAAAAAACAACAATACGTGACCGTGTACGACAGCGATGCGAGCCGGACTGGCGCGTGCGCGACGCCGCTGCGACGCGGCGTGGGGCGGCGCGCGGTTTGTACCTATGTACCTACGCGTGCTAGGTACCGAGAAAGCGCGGGCGCCTTGTTACTATGCCCTACATACTCCCCCTTTTGACAAACATTGGTGACCTCACCGTTGGTCAAACATCAACAATGACACGTTTCTTACGCGGCCGACCACGAGAACGCTTAGGAACAACCGGCTGCGGAACCTCAGGGCACTCACCATCCCGAGAGTGATACCTCCTTAACGCTGAAACGTGGTACTTCCCAATGACTTCATCCGGTGAATCAGGGAACGTTAAAAGGTAAGTAGTTGGGCTAACCTTCTTCTGTACCAGGTAAGGGCCGTCCCTTTTAGGCATGAGCTTAGAGCTGACTCCTTTGGCAGCACTGCTAAGCACGTGCGTCTTCATCAGGACAAGATCACCAACGTCAAACTGCTCAGCCTTTCGGGTCTTGTCTTTGGCAGCCTTACGAATGTCTTGCTGTCGTTCTATGCACTCCTTACTGTTGCTGAGTGTCTCCGCTAGCTTCAAGAGATATGGCGTAATCTGTGGAACATAGTTTTCAGCCTCTATTACAGCACGAAGATCGCTCTGTACTACAATAGGTGAGCGGAGTTCACGAGCAAAGGTTAGATAAGCAGGTGTCTGTTGAGTTGCTTTGGTTATTGAGGTGTTCAATGCAAATCGGATGAATGGCAGAGCTTCTGGCCATTGCTGGTGGTGTCCTTCTACCAGGATCGCCAACTGGGTCTTGAGATCGCGATTTTTTACGCTCGACTGGGTTGGCCTCCGGATGGTAAAGTGGCACGAGACTCTGCTTCACACCAAGCGTGAACATTGCATGTTGCATGACGTCGGCAACGAACTGTACGCCGTTATCAGATATGAGACGCCGAGGAACGCCAAAGCGTAAGAAAACATCTTCAATTAGTACCTTAGCGCATGCTTCAGCTGTGGCTTCGGAGAGGGCGAACAGCTCAACCCACTTGCTGGCTGTGTCTTCCACTATCAGCACCCATCTCTCTCCATTAGCTCCTTTGGGTAATGGCCCAAAAAGGTCGACAGCGATGACTTCGAAGCGCTGAGCGGGAACCGGAGTCTGTAAGAGTCCCGCTGGTTTCTCATTGGAAGGTTTGTAACGCTGGCATTCTATGCAGGTTTTCAGATATTCTGCTACATAACGTCGCATACCGGGAAAATAAAATCTCTGACTTATACGGTGCAGGGTTCGGTCCAGACCGCCGTGACCTGAAGTAGCTGAGTCATGACATTCAAAAAGTACCTGTTTCCTTCGATTTTCAGGAATGACGAGCTGCGGTTCTTCTGTCTCCGCTTCAGTATATCGGTATAGTACACCTCTGCACGTATGATAACCTCTGTCTGTCCATCGAGTAAGTTCTAATTCATCCTTGCCTTCTAGAGCCTTCATGATCTTCGCCACTTCAGGGTCTGCGAGCTGATCCTCACGAAGAGTAGCGGCATCCCAGTGCGGCGGGTCGACGAGCACCATGCAGACTCCACAGGAACCGCGAGCCTCCTCCTCACATGGCGGACGGCTGAGCGAATCAGCAACTACGTTTGCCTTCCCAGGAGTGTAGTCGACTTGTAGATCAAAGGACTGGAGTTTCATGGCCCATCGTACGAGGCGTCCAGCAGGTGACTTCAAGGTAAGTAGCCATTTCAGGGGCTGATGGTCACTGCCGACACGTACTGGATGGCCATCTATGTACCCTCGGAATTTCTCGACTGCCCAGACAACTGCCAACGCCTCGCGCTCGGTGGTAGAGTAGTTCCGCTCCGCCGGCGTGAGGAGGCGACTGGCATACGCGATGGGTTTCTCTTCTCGCTGCGACTCCCCCTGGAGCAGAGCAGCACCCAGTGCGTAATTGCTAGCATCAGTCCTGAGAACGAATGGCACATTATAATCTGGCTGGATAAGAATCGGAGGTGAGGTAAGTAATCCTTTTAGTTCTATAAATGCCTTGATCTGTTCTTCACCCCACAGCCAGGACTGATCCTTACGCGTTAGCATAGTCAGTGGCTGTGCAACCTGTGAGAAATTCGGCATGAATTTGCGGAACCATGAGCAACTCTGTAGAAAGGATTTTAGATGCTTTACATTAGTTGGTTCCTTCATATCTAAAATTGCAGTAACCTTATCCGGATCTGGGGACACTCCTTCTGATGTGATCATGTGTCCTAAGTATTTCACACTCTCTCTAGCAAATGTGCACTTATTGCGATTCGCGTGGAGATTGAAGACACGTAAGCGGTCGAATACCGCACGTAAGTCCTGGAGATGCTGGTGAAATGATCCTGATATTAATATCAGGTCATCAATGTACCCAAGGAGGGTCACCCCCTTAAGGGATGATGCAGAACGAAATCGGTCGATTAAACGTTGAAACGTTGCGGGCGCATTGCGCAGACCGAACGGCATACGGGTAAATTTGTGAAGTCCAAATGGAGACACAAAGGCAGTTTTATCCTGGTCTTCAGGACTCACTTTAACCTGCCAGTACCCTGATCGGAGGTCAATAGTACTCATAAAACAACTCTTACCAGTATATTGAAGAAGGTCGTCGATCACTGGCAGTGGGTACGAGTCACTCTTGGTAACGGCATTCAGCTTACGGTAATCCACGCAGAAACGGTAACTACCATCCTTCTTTGGTACCAGAAGAGCTGGTGCTGCCCATGGAGACTCACATTCCGTGATGACACCTTCGCGCAGCATCTTTTCGATCTCCTCTTCCATGATGGCTTTCTTGGCGGGAGTGAGTCGGTATGGCGGCACCGCAATCGGCGGGTGATCACCGCAATCGATGCGATGCTCTGCGAACGGTGTAGGTTCTCCCCCTTCAGTGAAGATATCCTCATACTCTTGCAGCAGCTGAGCGAGACGTCCCTTCTCTGGAATTGACAGCATCGAACCTTCATTACTACGTAAGACATCCGCGGAAGCGCACCCAACGAAGTCACGTGAAGTCTCACACCGCAAGGGGTGAATGACCTGAGGCCGATCAGCTGTGAACCAAGTATTGTTCGAAACGTTAATAACAATACCAGCTTTACGTAAGAAATCAATACCGAGTAACGTGTCATTGTTAACTGAGTTAGGAAAAATTACAAAAGTAATAGGTATCGTCAACCCCTTAAGTTGTATGTCAACATCTACGAGTAAGACCTTGAGTTCCCGCACTATGCCATCGGCTAATTTTACCGACATAAAACTACTACGAAACGAATAGTGTAGTTTACGAAGCAGTGCGTACAGACTCGAACCGGCTACACTACGCTTAGCAGCCGTATCAATCAACCCGGTACCACGATGACCGTCTATCTCGATGTCGAGTATTGGACGACCGTCAGTACATAAGTTCGACGCGGACAAGTTACCTACTCTAATCGGCAACGCATCGCAGTCGAGGTCGACATTACACTTATAACTACATAAACAAGCGGATTGAGACACATTGCATACATTACTATCAAAAGTTTCGCTATTCAAAGTTACGTTACACTTACAAGTATTATGATTACAATCGTGTGAAACAACATTAAGATTATCTGTATTAGCACAACTTCTAGTGGGCTCTAGCATGTTAAATTCAACAACAGAAATAGATTCTTTCGGATTTACCGAACACTTAGCGCAATTAGATCGAATTACACCAATAGCGCCACAACCGTAACACTTCACACTAGACTCGGAAGTCGTTTTCTTGATTTTATTTTTAATACTCTTACAAAAGTCACGGATATGTCCGCTTTTGCGGCAATAAACACAGAAAAGTTTTTTACCTTTGTCCGAACTGTTTACCACAATAGGCGCAGCGCTGCTCGTAGCCGACGCTGTAGTACTCGGTGGCGCCGGCGCGCTCGTCGCGGAGGCGGCGGGCGCGCGCGCGGGCGTCTGCGGAGGCCGGGGCTGCGGTGGCGGCGCGTGCGGTGTGTGCGCGCCAGCGGCGGGGCCACGCGCGTCGGTCGACACCTCAGAGAGGGACTCCTCAATGTTTCGCGCCTTCTCGATTAGCTTTTCTAAATTCTCGATTGATTCACGAGTTACCCGTTTTCTTATACGTCTGTGTAGTAGCCCGTAAATCATGTCGACTTCCATTTCGTTTACGACTTTATATGGAAGTTTAGCAATAAGCGCGCGAAGTCGAGCAACGAAGACCTCCGTGCGTTCTTCTGTTTGTTCCACGGCAAATATTTCCCGGAATAATTTGTGTGGCGGTCGGGCTGCACCGAACATGGCGCGAAGTCTCTGTAGCGCGTCTTCCCATGACGTCACTGATGATTTTATGCCGCGAAACCACACAGCTGCCTCTCCTTCTAGCAGCATAGGTAGGCCGCGAAGCGCATGTTCGTCACTGATGCCTGTACACTCCTTGTATATTACTATCGAGTCGACGAATGCTTCGAGGGTCTCTGAGTCTCGGTTGGCGCCGCTAAATCGCGACGTACAGCGCGCGAAGTTTCCGTGATTTGTGGCTGGTGCAGCAGGCGATGGAGACGGTGAAGCTGAGCCGTTGACGGCCGACGTAGCCAGCAGGCTCTGAACCAGTTGACGGTTCGATTCCGCTTGAGCCTTGGCGAACGCCTCCAAAAACGACGTAAGCGTCCCTTCCGATAGCGGCGCGGGCGTCGGGGACGCCGGCGGCACGCCGAAGTCGTCATCGTTGCTTCTACTTTTGCGACGGGGCATTGTAGTACACAATAGTCATTAAAACACAAGGAAACACTATTCACGTTGTACGTAACGTGCACTAAACTTGTATTGTCCACTAAGAAAAACCGTTACTATGCACATAGGTATTTGAGTTCGCGTCGCGTCGGTTAGGTACCTACGCGTGCCGCGTTGGAGCGCCAGTTTGTAGTGGGGCAGGTAACGACTTGAATCAATAATGGCCAAGATAAGATGCACAAATTATTATATTGTTAGTCAGTTACACGGTATTCAAAAAAACAAGAAATTCGAGAAAACTCAAAAAAAACAACAATACGTGACCGTGTACGACAGCGATGCGAGCCGGACTGGCGCGTGCGCGACGCCGCTGCGACGCGGCGTGGGGCGGCGCGCGGTTTGTACCTATGTACCTACGCGTGCTAGGTACCGAGAAAGCGCGGGCGCCTTGTTACTATGCCCTACAGCCTAAAATAACGACAGCAATAAATTTCAAAAACGTAAGCTACATTCGACAGCGACGCCAATATTCGTATCAATTAAGCTCTCTTCAGTCGAATGGTTTCAAACACGATCTGAATTGCAAATATACACTTTTTCTTTCCATTCCCAATGTACGTCTAAATGGATCTAATTGGAAATTCAGCGCCTCTTAAATCGTCCAAGTTTGTTTCCAGAAACGTACCTACCTATTCGCTTCTGAGGACCAATTGATCCTTTGAAAAGATTGTGTATTGAATCAAACGCTTTGGATAAATCAAACTGTATCGCACAGATTCTCTAAATTCGGCATTCAGCCATTCATGTGAGCTAATGAACGGTCTGTGTTGAAAACGATCACAAAAACAAATGATAAATATTGACAGTTTTATTTAGTAAGCCGAATGCTGGCTGAATAGAAAATTCAGCACGTATTGAAATGAATGGTGGCCATTTAAAACAACTAGCTCTGTTGAAAACGATTGCATTGTGAAAATTGTGAACTTTTTTGTAACATACTATTAAAATATAGAGTAAACTTTGGTTTCTACTTTATATAAATTGTTCAAATGTCAGATTTGACATTGACATTTTGTGCGTAAAATGTCAATTCAGATTGCAGAAATCAAATTCTTTTTTTCAAAACACAGAAGATTATTGTCCGGTTCCTGAGGTACTTTATTGGTCGTTTACCTGTCTTTTAATCAAAAACCAACCAATAGCATCTTGACAAATAGCGTTAACGGACTGATAAACGACCGATAAATTACCTCAGAAACCGCGCATAAGCGATCCATGTTTATCTTTTAAAGTTATAATGTTGTTGAGTAGTCTATTAGTCTATTCAAACCTAAAAAGCTGATCGCTCAAATTTAAACCGACATATCAAATTAATGGTTATCAACATATTGTTTTCTTTTATTTCCAGATGCCAATGGTTCCTGATACTTCTCCTGTCTTCATTGTGCTCCGCTAACGATGGACTATTTGGCTCCAAATTTCAGACTGGTAAACCTTTTTTCTTCGGTAATTATTTCTCTTTTTATGTTGTTTTAATTTTAGTTTTCTACCTTTATGATTCTTTATAATTTTTTGTTTTTACTCATTTATCTTTTTGCTATCACTATGTTTAGTTTATCTTTAGGTAATTATTTAGTAGGTACCTACTTTATTATGTTTTGAGTAAGAACTCCTGCATACAATATCTGTAAAATGTTAAAGTGCTGTAGTATGTTCGATGTCACTTTGTAGCTTTCCGACTGTTTGCTGGTCCTTTATTAATGCAACGTAAGCAATTTAACTGTATTTTAATTAACTTCATAATTTCGCTCTTCATTATTTCTGCCATTAATAAATACAAAAGGTACAAAAAACACAGCCGATACTTTTCATCGCTTAAACTCATAAATACGTAACAGCCATTTAGTTCAAACGCCTAATTCGTCTGTAAATCATAAAAGGCGATAACGTGCCTAAAGTAAATACCTCGTAATACGAATTAACAACTTTATTTGATCGTTCATTATTCATTAGGATTGTAAATGTCGTTACTGAATCAAAACTTAAGATAAAGCTGACTTACACTAATATTGGGCATAATTCTTACTTTGATTACGACATTTATGGATTTGACGATGACTTAACATTCTTCAGGTGATTTCGAATATAGTTATGTGGCTTGGATTTACATTTTTGTGATATTTGAGTGAGGCTGTTAATGCTCAATATCTAATAATTTGATGATTCGGCTTTCGAGCTTTCCTCTAGTTCAGACTGAGATCGATTATATCCATTACCACGCTCACGCATCGTATGATGTTAGCTCCCGAAATAAAAGTTAAATGCAAAAAGTATTATACATTATATACAAGAGTCTATGTTTAAAGTGCGTTAAAAAAGCAGGTACATTTAAGTTAGTTGAAAAATCTATTTCGTTAGTCAAGGTACAAATTCTACTAAGTTTCAAGCAACTTTCGATTTCGCATCTCAATCGCAAACTGTCAAAAATGTATGAAAAATGCTTTTTAGACAGTTTGCAACTGACACGCGAATGTGAATGTTTTTTAAAACTGGCCAAGTACGAGTCGCACTCGCGCGCGAAGGTTTCCGTACCAGTATCTAAACGGCAAAAAAATCAAGTTTGTTGTATGAGAGCCCCCTTAATTTTTTTATTTTATTCAGTTTTTTAGTAGGTATTTGTAGTTATAGAGGCAACACAAATTTCAACTGTTCAGCTATCGCGGTTCTTGAGATACAGCCTGGTGATAGACAGACACACAGACAGCGAAGTCTTAGTCCCGTTTTTACCCTTTGGGTACGGAACCCTAAAAATTAGCTGTTTCGTCACTGTTATATCAGCTGTTCGATTCTGTAAACATCTCGAAGTGAACGCTTGGGTGAAGTGATCGAGAAGTGAGCGGTCATTCCATCTTGATTACATAGGTTGACTGCTAACTTCGTCATTAGCTGTGCGACTCTACAGAATCGCACAGCTGATATAACAGTGACAAAAACAGCTTTATAATGTGTTTCGTCTTGACCGGCTGTAGGTGTCTAGTAGATAGTTAAATCTATGTAATAGTCTAGACTTACTACCATACAATTTCTATGGAGCTATTCAAATGTCCATTTATAGCTACCTATTTAATTCTGAATCTGTCCCTCGTGATATATCCACGATGAATTGATATTTACCTACGTGAAGACTGGATTCGATTGCAATCCCAATACGATGAACTAAAACTGTTTAATTTAAAATACTCGTTCTATTCTGGAAACAAAGACAGGTCTTATCAAGAAAGCATATTAACTAAAACTATTGTTGAGACTTTATGTACCTATTGTATTGCTGTACAAGCTTAATAAGTTTTAAATACTCATTTCGTAGGAAAACCTGTTTCGTAAAAGCATAGGCAATAAAGCCTTAATGTATTAACATCTCAAATTGTAAATGCTTTTCGTTTGTAAGCAGGCACAAAACATTTCTCCCGAAATCAGATCAGCCTCCATCACAAAATATCACCACATTCTATGAAACACACACATAAATTATTAACATAACTCACTCCAAACCGTACCTCCGCAGACGTACAAAACAGAAACGCGCTCCACAATTACACGGAGATGATAAACCTATATTGCGTCGTTTGAAATGCTCATCCCTATTCTGAGAACCGCAATCGTTTTAACTACACCATTTACTGTACAAAGCGGAGAAAACCGAGGGGCGTTAATTGTCTCAACGCTGCAAACAATCCGTATGAAAAGTGCCTAGTTTCGCGGAATACTGTAGAGTATTTAATTTTATGTTTTACCGTACGCTATACGGCTGTTAAGGGACTCATCGTGTGAGTCCACCTTTAGGCTGCGTTTCCACCAGAGATGTGAGAGGATGCGTAGCGAGAGATAAGGTTGTTTAAAACTGATGGATGCGAAGCTTCACAGCTTAGCTCATCGCCGCAAGGTTGCCTGCTTGTTGGTCTTCTACAGATTGTACAGACGCCAGCACATAAAGCTACAACAATCTGTCAAATTTCTTTCAACTTTATTGCTAAAGTGATAAGGTTCAAGGTTGATTGGGAAAATTTGCAAATTCGGGTAGTGTGATGTGCTGGCGATTGTACATCGGTGACTGTGCCCAAGAACCCCATGACCTCATCCCACCGGCCCCCTTCTACCATCGGACATCCAGACGCACTGCAACTTACCATACCTACCTTGTTGCTATTCCACCAATTCGCACTAAGCGGTTCCAAACGTCTTTTATAATGCAAAATCTTTGCCTGCATCTGTGTTTCCGCATGCTTACAACGTGGAACTCTTTGCCTGCGTCTGTGTTTCCGCATACTTACAACCCTAATTTCTTCAAAGTTACAGTGAACAGGCTCCTTCTGGGTAAGCTCGCTCCATCGTAGACTTCGTCTCTGTCATCTCTAACCAAGACTAGAGTCAAGAGCAAACCCATCACCAAAAAAAACAAAACCCATAGAATCGCTTGCGCTGAGCGAGCCTAGGTAAATGAAGCGATTATATTGGTCCTCAACAAGCACATCCCTCGCTACGCATTCTCGCACATCTATTTTTTTTTTTTTTTTTTATACAAAACGGGGAAACTCTTGGCCTAAATCTCACCTGATGGAAAGTGATGATTAGGCCGAAGATGGAAGCGAGTTTCACCCGGAATCCTCTTACACAGAGGAACTGGCTCTCATACCTCTAACTGCCGGAACACAACAATGCTGTTAACATTGTTGTTATGGCGACAGACTTAGACATGATGGTGGCTTGCCAGGCGGACTTAGAACAAGTCCTACCACCAACCAAACCGAGCAAAAAATTTGCCCCCGCTGGGAATCGAACCCGGGACCTCTGGGTCTGAATCAGGTGGTATAACCACGAGACCACGGAGGCGGTTAGTGTCACCTGTTTAGCATCACCCAGGGACCACGTGTAGGGATTCGCTGAAGGGTTTTCACCTACGGACGCGGGTGACTCGGCCCCCTATCTATGGTGAAAACGCGGCCTTAGGATGGCTCCGTGTTTTGTTGACGGTTTTATTTGTTTAGTAGTTTCAGTTAATTAGATACGGAGAGCTGCTAGTTAGTAGAAAACCGTTTTGATTTTATATTTGTTGGTTTAGGCTCGATTCCAATGTCGTAGTTGTAATTAGGATGTGTAATCGATAACAGCTTCGATTCAGATGGAAAGTCGGAGGACGAGCTAAAACAAACACAATTTTGACATATTGGCTTTGAAAGTCCAGAGTGCCAATTCTACTAATTGCCATTCACCTCGCAAAGGCATGTTTTTTTTTTTTTTAGGGATGGGAAATCGTCCAATGACTCCTCCCGCTCTGGGTGTAGCGGGAGGGAGTGTCAGACTTCTACTGACTAAAACTCATCCATGTTCCTTCTTTGCCGTTTGTGTTCCGGAGCCACGGTGTCTCTTGCGAATAATCCCGCGACTCCGGCAGGCGTCGGCCCTTTCGGGCCCCTCTGTGTGCTGACTCTCTTTGAGGCGCGCGTGGAACACTAACGCGCCCTCGACACGGCCTGTCGTCACTAGACGGACGGACGGCGAGCCACCCATAGCTCGCCGTCCACAGGCCCGCGCCTACGGTGGCCGGAGGTCACCAGATGGCCCCCGACGCCCGCGGCGTCCGCCACGGCGGCTGGGACGAGAGGTTCTCCTCTCCCTCTCCGCCACCTCCTTCGCTAGCATTCGCATTGGCATCTCAATCGCAATCTGTCAATAATGTATGAAAGGTGTAAGTGGCGAATGCGAAATTTGTTTAAAAATTAGAAGAATTGGCCGTCAGTAGTCGTAACTAGATCTGAAACTTATCAATGAGTCAAACCATATTGGCACTTACACAGAAACTGCATAAAGGAACATGCACATAGGTAATTTAAACATAATTATGTAGAAAAAGGAAAACAAATGCTGCGCCGAATACAAGTAAATTGAGTAATGATGTAGTGATAATAATACTTATAAATTTATGTTTTTTTTAATTGATAAATGATATTTATTTTGTAAGTAGGTTGTAAATAACACTTTAACACGTCAATCTTTTTTTGGTAATTTTAAACTAGATGAGGCCGGCGTTTCTTAGCTGACTGCTTTGAGAAGAAATGCCGAAACAAACTCAGAGGTCAAAGTCTCTTTTAACTGAAGAATAGACTTGCTCTTGACCACGAACATGCCTGATAGAAAGCAATGGATGAGGTCTATGATGAAGTGAGTGTGCCCAGAAGATGCTTGTTTACTCTGACTTTGAAAGCAGACGGGTTATAAATGTGCAAGAGAACTCAGACGCTGATGATGACTTAAAAGTAGCACATCAACACATCTATGAAAAGTCACAAGTGACTTTTGATACAGAGAAGGCGCTAAACCACTTCTTCACGGTCGCTTATTTCCTTTAAAGATTTCAGGCAAGTTTTTCCTCACGATTTTTCTTTACACTACACAGTCTACTCCCTGTAGTGTCTGTCTCAAACTGAAATAGAAAATACTTACGTTATTTCATCAAGTAATGCTATCTCTAATAGAAATCGAAAGTATTCGACAAAGTATTTTCAACGCTCTCAACATTACCTGGGAGTTGCTCAGGAAATTAAGTGAAAAAGTGTATTGGAAGCTAACTTGAGTTTCCAGCAGACGAGAAAATTGAAGCAAGCGTTTACTGAACACGATACGGCTGAATGAGCTTCTTACGTTTGACCTTGACTTAGAATTTTCAGTTTCAGGAATAGAGGCTCTTCTTAACCGACTTCCAAAAAAGAGGAGGTTCTCAATTCAGCGGGTATATTTTTTATGTATGTATGTACCTGCACCGATTACTTCGAGGTTTCTGATCCGATTGGTGTGATTCTTGTTCGATGCGACATACTTTTTTTTAGTGATGGGAAATCATCCAATGACTCCTCCCGCTCTGGGCGTAGCGGGATGGAGTGTCAGACTTCTACTGACTAAAACCCATCCATGTTCCTTCACTGCCCTTTGTGTTCCGGGGCTGTGTTCCTTTGTGCTCTTTCGAATAGTCCCGCGACTCCGGCAGGATGCGACATACTTGCCATTTGATCCCGTTAAAGTTTTATTACAGTGTTTAAAATAAGTAATCCCTACGTACAACAGATTAATCTTAATAAATAAGCCTAATCGCAAACATCATCATCTGCCTATCCTTTCCCCGACTATATTGGGGTGGGCTTAGAGTCAAACCGGATTCCGCTGAATACCAGTATTTACATCATACATGGAGTGGTAGCTCACCAGACCTCCACAACCCATTAACTGGGTACCACGGTACTCCTTGGCAAAACTGCGCTGGTGTCAGATTTTCTAGCTTTTGACTATCCAAGTTTTGCAACTCTTGAAACGACTGCAAAAGATCTACAAAGACAGCCGGGACCGCGCTTAGGCATGGAGGAGACTCGATACGTCAAGACAGTCATCCATCCACATACCAACCTTGGTAAGCGTTGCTTAACCTTGAAGGTCGATCCTGCGTCTATAATTATTTAGCCACAAACTATAATCGTAGACATGAGAACACGAAATTTAGTTTTCATATATAATCGTTCTGCATACCGAAAAATGATGTGCACGTAAAGCGGTTGGCCTCGGCTTACTATAGATCTACTAGTTTTTTCCTGCGACTTTTTTTTAAATTTATTTATTCAGCAATGTGTAACATACATATTTAAACACATGTTTTCTGCCAAACTGCAATACAGTTTGTTGGCAGTGTTCTCGTGATACGTACATACACTCTCTTTGAATAAAAAATAAACAATACAAATATCACTGGTTAAACACAGATATTTTTTCTTTTTTTTTTCTTCGTACGCGCATCTCCCGGTTTTTCCCGTTCCTGTAGGAATTTTGGGATATTCTTTCTTAGTGCTTCCCTACGAAGTGAAGGAAAGCTACATAGAGTATATAACCACTAGAGAGCGTATAGGCCGATTTCTTCTAAGTACGCGGCTCACTACAGCGGGCCGGGAGACGAGGAACAACGCGAGGCTGCAATTGGTCCGTTCAAGGTCAAGTTGCATAGGTAGCCTATGGTTGGTGGTGGCACTACTTGATTAAAAGAAAATAGTCGATATCGATAAAATGGATTTTAACATTATAAAAATATTCAATCCAAACAAACAGCGCTATATCTTGTTAAAACAAAGTTTCCTTATTAACCTTATCTTTCGACTTTTATTTTAATTCTGAAATTTTCGAAAATCTAAAATGAGAACATGTATGTCAAACACACAGATGAAAAAACTGAGACCCTCCTTCTATTTTTAAAGTCGTTTAAAAGTAGTTAAGTGTTTAATGTAAGTATGTTAATTGATTAAAAATTGTATTAAGTGTAATTTTATGATCATCGATAAATCGATTTCAATCATTAAACGTAACAGCACAGATTTTTACGATAAAAATACAAAGGGGAAGAAAGAGATAAAAATATGAAAGAAAGAAAGAGACTTTTCCAAAAAACATCAACGCGCGCTTCTCACAGTGTGTTCGTTCACCTAACCACTATTTTATATAGACCCCTGCGGTGACTCATTATCTGATTAAATCAAAAATATTTTGCGTAGTCTTTACTCTCCGATGAAAAGTTATGCCATCCTTTTTGTAACAAGAGGTCTTGGAATGTTTCCCACACAAATTCACGGGGTATGAAGGCATTTTTATGCGTTATAAATTGCATAAAAATTAAAACGATTTGTAAAAACTTAGCGTGCTCACAGGTCTAACACTTGGTCACAACTTAAATGGTTACTAGTGCGGCAGCCTAACATATGAGCAAAAACACTAATAGTTTTCGTGCGTCGGGGCACTATATGCGCAGTCAAGTGGTTTAATAGTCTTTGGAAAGCTGCATGCCAAATTTCAGCTTTAGTTTCGACTGTGCGTTGTCTGACAGTCACTTATTAAATAGTTGAAAGAAGTCTAGGCAAATCAATAGTAGCAAAATCGTGTCTTTCTTTTACCGTCGTTGTCTGTGTTCTCTCTTTAGTATCTTGTTAATTAAGCACCTGTCTACAAATTTTAGTACAACGAACTTTTTATTGTTGTAATCTTTTTTGGCCCTTTGTGTTGCAAACGACCACAAATCCTGACCTTATATCATTCCAGCAACCTAAAATACATTGCAATCACCATACCCCTTTTCAAACATCTTGACTCGTCCGATTTCCCCCAGCTCCATCCTCTACCCACGGACGCTATAACAGCTGACCCATGGGAGTTCTAAATCAATGTACCCAAGTCTCAAACTAGCGACCTAATATAACGAGTGCATGCAGGGTACTCTTTGGTTCTCTAGGGAATATAGTACAGGAGCGGCGGGAAGCGGCTAAAGGCATGCAAATATATGGACCTATGTATGTGAGTCACGTGCATAGCATGCATTTGCGACTCATTTATCGTACCGTTTGTTGCTGGCCTCTTCTTGTATTTTAAATTCTTTGTGTTTTCGATTAAAGCCTTTTTTTGTTGGTCAGATAATTAGCTGTTGTGATTTCTAAACACACATTGTTTTCTCTTCGTGATCCTGTTTAATCTTATCCATTTTCTTGCTGGTCAAATGTTTAATGCATAGAATTTTATATCTTATCTTTTGTGCTGTTTGGTTAGTTAATCTTTGACATAATTCTGCTACTTTTTCTCAAAATTATTAAAAATCGGGGCGTTAAAAAAATATACATTTATAAGAATAAGTAATTATTCTAATCGAACTAGCGTGTACAACGGTTTGTTCATAATGATTAGTACAATGAACCCTTAAGAAGTATTGTGTTTTTTATTACAAGTGGTAAAATTAAAAGTCAACCCAACCAAAACAGACCACATCAAATACTAAATATTTGTGTATAAAAACTGGTCTAACAGAACCTAAAATCCCACAAAATATATGGCTACTGTTTCTATCTTTGCTACAACCACTTCGAAACCATAAATATTGTAGAAAAGTATATATACTAGCCACGCTTAAACCAAAGTGAAGCCGCCAACAGTGACACTAGAACAGCGGTTACTTATCATGTTAACCATAAATCCAACCAAAGCATTCCCGCTATGTCTTCTTACAAGTGTGTACACAAATATTTCGATGTCTACAAGTGTGCACACAAATATTTCGTTGTTCTCAACTCTGAGAAGTGGACTTGAAAATTCCGGAAAATATTTCGCATGCATGAAGAACACTACAGCTCCGTTTGTAGAAGCATTTGAATTATTTAGGTCCGCGTTCGTAAGGGCTTCATTATTTCCCTTGCAAGGCTTTGCCGTATAAAGTTTGTTGTTTCAAAATAAACGGAGAAATTTTATGAATTTGTTCATTTTTATTCACAGTAATGCAAGCGCATTTTTTAGGGTTCCGTAGCCAAATGGCAAAAACGGAACCCTTATAGATTCGTCATGTCTGTCTGTATGTATGTCACAGCCACTTTTCTCCGAAACTATAAGAACAATGCTGTTGAAACTTGGTAAGTAGATATATTCTGTGAACCGCATTAAGATTTTTTCACAAAAATTGAAAAAAAAAAAAAAATTTTGGGGGTCGATACTTAGAACTGAAGCTCAAAATATATTTTTTCATAAAACCCATACGTGAGGGGGTAAGTATCTATAGGTAGGTCTTTGAAAATAATATTGAGGTTTTAAAATCATTTTTTTCTAAGTTGATTAGTTTGCACGAGAGACACTTCTAAAGTGGCCCCCCCTATAACTACTAAAACAAGAATAAAAAAACTAAAAAAAATATGTGATGTATATGTATTACCAAGTAAACTACCAGCAAAAATTGGTTTGAACGAGATCTAGTAAGTAGTTTTTATTTAATACGTCATGAATCGTAAATCGCACCTTTTGCTTATAATATAATACCTACAGGTTTGTACGGAACCCTCGGTGCGTGAGTCCGACTCGCACTTGGCCGGTTTTTCTATGAACATTGCGTTCTCACCTTAGTAGGGTCGGTACCTCAAAAGCAAAAATCAAAACCACAATGGGATCACTTCGTCGTCCGTACCTCGGTCTATCTGTCTTTCTGTCAAGACCCTTATTATATCTGCACTAGCTTTTACCCGCGACTTCGTCCGTGCATATTCCATTTTTTCCCGTTCCCGTAGGAATTTTGGGAATTACTCTCTAATTGCTCCCCTTCATTCCCCAAGGAACCTACATGCCAATTTCAGCTTTGTATGACCAGAAGTTTCGGCTGTGCGTTGTCTGTCAGCCATTCAGTCACTCACTCAATCAGTCAGTCATGGAAGAATTTTATATTTATTGATACTAGCTGACCCGCGCAAATTCGTCTGCGTCACATTTTCCATTATTGCTCCGCTCCTATTTGTCTTAGCGTGATGATATATAGCCTATTACCTTCCTCGATAGATGGGCTATCAAATACTGAAATATTTTTTTAAATCGGTCCAGTAGTTTCGGAGCCTATTCAATTCAAACAAACAAATTTTTCCTCTTTATAATACTATTATTAGTGTAGACTAGCTGTCCCCCCGCGGCTTCGCTCCCGTCAACTGACTACCCCGCAGCTTTCTTTTTTTTAACCTTCTCTTGACAGTAACAAACACAACAAAAAAAGAATAAGCTGAATCGGCCCAGCCGTTCAAGTGTGATGCGATGACCAAGGGAAATAGGTTTAAATTTTTATATACCAATACTAGCTGTACCCCGCGGCTTCGCTCCCGCCGTCAACTGGCTACCTGTCTACCTACCTACCTACCCCGCTACTCTCTTACTCTTACTCACAGACAATTTGTATTTGACTAATGTCAATATTTATACGATACAAACGTCACTCAATTGTTTTGTCTTCCCGAAACCTCTCCACTAACACTTAAACTTTATGGAATGGTATTAGAGTTCAAATTGAGTTTTAAGTATTATTACGAATCTTTTGTATGGGAGCATAGAAAAGTGTTGTTTTTAGTCCTTTTCAGGCAATTTTTATATTTTTTCTCTCCGTAAGAACCATCCTCGTACTTCAAGGAATATTCTAAAAAAATAATTGGCCAAATTGGTCCAGGCGTTGTTGAGTTATGCGCTTACCAACACATTTAGCGATTCATTTTTATATTATATATAGAAGAAGATACTATACGTCATCTTCCTGCCCTTATCCCATGCTACTTGGGGTCGGCGCAACACGTTTTTTTCTTCCAGTCTGCCCTATCAGCCGTCAAACTTTCACTAACTCCCTTTTCTTTCATCGCTTCTTACACAATCCATCCATCTTTTCTTTGGCCTTCCTCTCCCTCTCCATCCATCCACATTTATGTTCATTACTCTTTTAGTTAAATGCGTTTCCTCTCTCCTCTTCACATGACCATACCAAGACAAGCGATTTCCTTTTAACTTTTCAGTCACTGGCGCCACTTTTAAACTACCTCTAATGTAGTCATTTTTCACTTTATCCATTCTTGTTACTCCACACATCCATCTCAACATCCTCATCTCCGCCACATATGCAATCTATTTTCATACGTCTTTTTCACAGCCCAACATTCTGATCCATACATTACGACCGGTCTTATCACGGTCTTGTAGATTTTGCCTTTCAACTAGAGGGGCATCCGTGGGTCGCAAGTTGTCCCAGTGACCTGTCGCCATTATATTATACCAATATACTGTACATAGTAAGTAGATAATCTTGTATTAATTTTTCTATGAGTCACATTGCTAAAGCAGGCCAGTGAATTTATTCATACAACAAATATATTACGGAACTAACAAGTTTATTGCTAATTTCTATGTTTATGTCCCAAGAAGCTGTGACGCCATTTTCCTCGCGTAATTAATTGCAATTTATTTTAAGACGAACTAGTCACACAGACTCACTAATGGCTAGTATACTACTAAACAAAGAAAGTAAACGAGATGTCCCCTTTCTTTGTGACAAAATAAACACTACCAGGTTTCTTAAAAATAAAACAGTTGAAAAACGTTTAACCTTTTCAGACATTTAAACGTGTTTTTAGTGGTACCCCACACCTAACAACACCACTGCAAAATCGCAGAAAAGCAAAATACGCAATTTCGATTACTTGGATGACATAAAACTATCATCTAAGTAGACGAATTCCAGCTATTTCGATTTAAAATCCAAAGTTCGTAACCGATTTTCGTAAAATTTAAATGGAACCAATCTGCAAGTATATCCTTTCAGATACAACAAGAATTTTTCAAATCGGTTCATAATTGTCGGAGTTAAGAGGTAACAAACATAAAAAAAAAACATACAACCGAATTGATAACCTCCTCCTTTTTGGGAAGTCGGTTAAAAATAGAATTTCATGAAGATAAAGAAATACAGGCAAATTAGTTGTTTCATTTGGTATACCTACGCCATACGTACATCATGCAGCACTCGTCAATTCATACTTCAATACTGATATTTAAAATGTGAATGTGATTCTGTCTGACTGATTGTTAACGGCTGAATTGGTATAAAACTTGTAAAATTCTCTTTTAATGTGGGCAAAGACGCGGGCAGGAGACAGTTTAAGAAACGTCTACAGTAGCCTACAATGCGGTTCAAATGAGAATAGGAACGTCAATGACCTCTATCTTTCAAATGTCTCTTGAAAAGTACGGTTTAAACGGTTAAACTTAGCGGATATACAAATCAATAACGGTTTATTTTACTTTGTTTAAATAAGACTTAAATCAAATTTAAATAAAAACGTTCGTAAATGAGCTAAATATAATAATTAACAGCTATGACGTCAAAATATGGCGCTAAGTCGATCCTATTCTTATTTGAAACACATTGTACATGGCCTAAACCAACGAATCCCTATCATTTCACGCACATTTTCAAAAGGCAATGGCAAAAAAAGTATTTTTTACTAAAGCTATCGCTTACATGGTTACAATTTAACTGTCTACAACCAACCGCTACACTTTCTGTTTCTAAAATAACCCCACATTAAATTATGCTCGTTTATTGATAGACACCCTTCTGATACAATTTTTAAACTTCAAGCTAGTTCTTTATTCAAAACATTTATTTATCATAGACTTTTTTTAAATGTTGCCCGGATAACGTTTATCGCTAGAGAGAACCGCGATAATACCACTTAGACCGAGTGTCTACTTACCAAGTTGCATTTTCCTGAACCGCCAGTTGAATTAAACAGTGGAATAGGTATTTTATTTTTAAAGAAAATGGAACAGCTTTGGTGGTTTTATTTGAAAGTCGTTATTGAGTTCTAATTTCAAAGAGCTTTTTATTTAATGTTGCTAAAAAAATAACGTTAAACGGTTCAAAGATTTATCTGAGTGTTTATTTTTTCATTCAATTTGTCTTTTGCTGTATGAACATTAAGCTAGTATCCAGATATTTTATCTTATAAAGCTCCTTTTTCTCATATGTTTACTAACTACCTATTACAAATATACATTGATTCTGAAAACATGATTATGCTTATTGTATCTATTATGCGTATTGTATCCAATAGGTTTTCATAAATCACTAGAACTTCTTGAAAACCACGAAAAAAAAAAAAGTCAAAGGCCGCACGTTAATGGTAACAAAACCAAACTAAGCTGGCCTCTAATAAAAAAATTCTACAAAGTTAGGCCAGATCAAAGACAAAGTGTTACCAGCGATACGCGGTCGAAAATATTTTGTACCTACACATTTCGATTTTCCTAAATATCTTTCATATCACATTTTTATTTAAATTTCAGATATCCCCGAATACGACTTACTACACGCAATCGGAGTTCCATTCAGCAATCCGAAAACCCAGTACTTCGACGAAGGCCTCGACGGGTTCCCTGCATACGGTCTCATGCCGGGATCAGATATCAAATCCCCGTACCGACTCTTCATGCCAGAGAAACTTTATGCAGAATACTCCATCACTGCAACTGTCAGACCGGCAAACAAAGATGGCGGATTTCTATTCTCAGTTGTCAACCCTTTGGAAACTGTGGTCCAATTGGGGGTCCAATTAATCCCTTCTGGACCTGGGCTAACGAATATATCGCTGCTATATACTGACGCTAATATATATGCGTTATCGCAAACCATTGCGTCTTTCGTGGTTCCGTCGTTTGCCAAAAAGTGGAGTAGGTTTGCGTTAAGGGTAACGACTGAGAATGTGACTCTGTTCTTGAATTGTCACGAGTTTGATACGGTTGTAGTCAAACGGAACCCAATGGAGTTGGTCTTCGATTCTGCTTCCACGTTGTATGTGGGGCAAGCTGGGCCACTGATAAGAGGCGCTTTTCACGTGAGTACTATTCATTTATTATTTACGAACTTCGCAGTTCCCCGGAGTTGTCTTTCGGAGTTGGCCGTTTCTGGAAATAAATTATTATCGGCTTGCCACTAATTAAGTGCAAATCAAGTGAAAATTTGTTGATATAAACGCGTTTTGACAATCTTAAATTAGTATTGACATTATGCTAAATTAATTTTGGAATAATTTCCTTTCCAGAAACTAGGCAATAGTTTTGACATTAAGAATCGTTTATGAGCAAATGACGTTTCAAATGAATTACTGAATTATTTGTTATAATTATGTACTTAGTTCTAAGTATTATTATTAAACTGACAATTTATCGGCCGTTCGTTTGAACTAACCAATATTAATTGTACTATTACTTCAAGTTTAGAAGAACCTATTCAAAAATAATACTGGCACTTAACATCCAATGAAAACTTTTAATACGTTTAAAAACCGTTTGAAACAACTCTCACTTTGCAACAGTTGCCTAGTTGGTATAAAGATCCCCTAGTGGCAATATAAGCAAACTTTTCTATTAGTTGAAGTTACGCGGAGTAATACAGTATTTACTCTTAATACATCTTCTTGTTTGCGTTATATCGATGCTTGATATATGAAGACGATTAATATAAGAACAAAAAAAATACTGAGTTCCTTTCCACCGCATCAAAGGAAAAATAATAATAAACACATCTACAACGTTTTTTTTTTAATAATCAAAGAATTTCTTTCAGTAGTGTTTAACGAAGCAAAAGCACTTGTTACCGACTTCACAAAAAGGAGGAGGTACTATGTTCGTATGATTTTATGTTTTTTTTTTTTTCATAGAAATTGTTCTACAGATTGTCGCGTCTCACCTGTCTGTAGTAACCGTTACTCGTCTGTGTTGAATATTATTCATTGCCGAATACTATAATATTTTCAGTCACGCACAGATTAAAGTTATTCTAAAATAAATTGATCTAAGACTGAAATTTAAATGTTCTTTGTCTTGCAAAGAATACTTTAAAGATTTACTAGAATCCCAACTATAAGCATTAATACTAATAATTATTCAAAAACTGAGACTTTTTAATTTTAATGAGAAATAAAGCTGAACTAAGATTATCGCGGAGAAGACATTAAATATGTACTTATATGATGAAGCAGTGAAGCTGAAGTGTTGTTTTTAAAAGCTTTTATTAAACTTGCAAAGTGTGCTATTATTTCTGGTGAACTAAATTCAAAAACAATTTCCCTTATCCTATAGAGTTTAAATTTTACTTGTTGGTTGAGATGCCATGACAATAGATTGAAAATTACTATGACCTGATTTTCCATCTAGGGTTGTCTTCAGACAATGGAACTCCTCACCGGTCACCAGTACAGGCACAAACTATATACATTATAATATACGTGTAGGTTACTCAAATAGTTAATTAATTAATAAAATATGGAAATAAATAGCACACTTTTTTTTCTTTTAAAACTGCTTGCTTTTAAATGTTTTACTATGAATTTATTTTGAACGCAATGCTAAATAAAAAAAGTTTTAACAATAATGTTATAAGCTATTCAACGTCACCCTACGAAACCTATGAGCCGAGAAAAATACGATTTATAAAAGAAACAGCTGCTGAATCCAAGAAACGCAACTATATTAATCAACATATAGATAAGATTGTTAGTAATGCCTTTCGCATGTATGGGTTTGTGATGAGATGCATGACCGATTTTAAACGTACCCATACATACATTCATTTATACAAATCTTTGGTGAGATCACAGTTAGAATATGCTGCAATGATTTGGAATCCCTTCTATAAAAAATACAAAGAAAACCTTGAAACCGTACAATATCATTACCGATGCTTCCGTAAAACTACCTCTTACCGTAATTTATTGAAACACTACAAACTTACTACTCTGAATACTAGACGCAACTTTTTGGAAATCATGTTTCTTTATGACCTGTGTAATAACAAAACGACTGTTCAGATTTATCAAACAGATTATATTACATAGTACCTAGGACTGTCATAAGACGTGAGGCGCGTGGTCGCCCGCTGTTTGCTGTCTCCTCGTGTCGCACAAACGCGGGGAATCGCGCTCCTTTACGTCGTTTAGCAAAAAATTATAACACCCTGTTCTCGGATTTGGATTTGTTTTCTATGTCAGCTAATAGATTTCGAAGTGATATCCTTAAAGCCATCAATGACTTTGATGACTAACCAAATTATTTCTGTATCTGTAGATTTTATTGTTTTTTCTTTTTCTCTCTTTTAATTTATATAGTATAATTAGTACTAAAGCTAAGGATTATTGTACTCGTGCATGTATCTTCCAATTTTAATTATAAGATGTGGATAACGTAGTTAGTTGCACACTGATGCAGTCTCGTACTAATTATTTGTTAACCATTTTTAGTGTGTAATTGTTTGTTTTCCCTAATAAATAAAATAAAATAAAATATTGTGAAATATAAATACAAACCACTTGTATTAAAGAGATAAACGAGCAATTTGATAAACAATAGAACTGTAATTCCTATAATACACTATTTAACTAACAAAAGACGGTGAGAGACAGCCTTATTTGTCTTGACAACAATTGAAGATCTAAAAATTAAGACAAACTACTGAAGGTACTAACGAGACATCTTTGGTCTTAGACACTGCAAATACAGTTTTTAATAAGGGACTACTTACACTTATTCAGCTCTATTCAGCGTATGCCCATAGAAAGAAACGATTTTGTATGGAGACGCGTACACGTCCGTTCATCTTCCCGCGTCTATTCAGCTTTCGCGGCAAACAAGTATAAAATGAGGACAACTGTGTTATTATTATTATCATGCGAATGCTATAGATAGAGTTCAGCGTTGTTGTTCTGCTGCTTCCGCCTTTTAATTTTTACGATGCTGTATGCGGCTTATTGAAGCAGAACTGTGTAAGTATGACCAAAATCGTTAAGCGAAACGCGAATGGAGCTGAATAAGTGTGAATAGTCCCTAACTCGACAAAATATACTGAACATCATCATCATCATCATCACCATATCAGCCGAAAGACGTCCACTGCCGGACACAGGCCTCCCCCAAGCGTCACCACAACGACCGGTCCTGTGCGTCTTCAAACCATCAGCTACCCGCGACCTTTGGCGATCCTTCGGGCTATGTCGGTAACCTTGGTTCTCTTGCTGATATCATCATTTCTGATTCGGTCACGCTAGGAAACTCCAAGCATTGCCCTCTCCATTGCCCTTTTAGTGAATTTAAGCCTTCAGCCTCGTATTAAACAGCGGACGGCACAGCGACAGCGGCGTTAATGACCCCTTTTCAGGCTCGTTTATGCACGTTGTATATTAAACACTATAATGTAAAATAAAATCGCTGATTGATTTGTTTGTATATTTTGTAGAAATAAGTACACACTGTCTGAATATTTCAACTGTCCACCTATTACAGGTTTTGATATTTACCCACTAACACACAGACGGCGGAGTCCAAGTAAAGGAACCCTTAAAAGATTCATTTTTATTTTTCGGCACGAATAGATATTTAGTAAAGGTCAATGTACTTAACTGCGTATTTATTAGGCGCCTACCATACTTAAAACTAAAATAAACGAACCCTTGAGCATAAGTCGTTTCAAAAGGACAGGCCATGCGTCCCGGTTTTATCGCGTGCCTTCGTAAACAAAGCCGCTTTTACTCAAGACAGATAAACAACATTTTGTCGCTAAGGTTTGGGTTAACAATGTTTGAGACACACTGCTGTTTTTTTTATGGCAACAACTTTTGAAGATTTTGATCTCGTAATTACGACTCTTTCCCACCTGTCACATTCCCAATTCGTAACTATGTCAAAATTTGTAAAAACAATTAAACAAAATTGAACGTTTCATCTGCCTAGCCTTTTCACAATAATATTGGGGTCGGCTTCCAGTCAAACCGGATTCAGCTGAGTACCAGTGTTCTACGTGGAGCGACTGCCTGCCAGACCTTTACACCCCAGTTAACGGGTAACGATACTTCTGGCAATACTGGAGTCAGATTTACTGGCTTCTGACATTCCGTAACGACTACCAAAGATCTACAAATAACGGCCGGGACCAACGGCTTAAGATCGTCTCATGCGGCTGTTATTATTTAGCTCGTGGTTAAATAATAACAGCCGCATGGGTCGATACTTATTATTATTTAGCCACGAGCTTAATAATAACAGCCGCAATATTTAATATTACCCGCACCACTTCTTTTAAACCCAGTCGAATTTTTTGCCTATGGCCTTTGTTTGTATTAAGTTTTTTTTTTTTAACAGTCACCCATGGCTTTCCATTCGCGCCCACGTGTTTCATACAAATCAATGACATCGAAATTGCCTAAAAGCATCGGGCATCCGCCGATGGTTATTATTTAATGTTTATTTTACTTATTCCATATTTAAAAATATTATAATTAGGTACCTACTCTTGTAAGAAGTATTATTTATTTAAGTTGTAGTATTTATTTTTTCGATTTTGTATTTAATCTGTTTTCCGTGAGTGTGTCCGTGGCATAACAGACCCTATAGCAGTTAATACCACCGCAGCATTATTTCTCTTTTTAAATTTCGAATATGCTAGATCGAAAACTTTTTTACCTTGCTAAGGTATATTTATGTTGATCTCTTTAATTACTCAGAGTTGTCATTAATTTAATTTATTTAATTTTTTCTTCTGCGAGTCTTAAATAAACATTTTTTTTCTATCAAATACCATACATTTCTATACAGAACGGTAAACCAAATATATATACATATTTGTAAAATGTATTTGTATTATTTCAGTCACTGGTTGGCTGAACACACGAACACTGAATGCCCCAGTTAAGCTATCGTATTTTGCCCGAAATACCAGTCCTGTTATGTTTCTGCATATTTCAGATCCCTCTCCTGTACAATGGGATTATTTTTCACGCAAATCATGGTTGACTGTACGTCTCAATTTTGTGTAAGCGAATCAATGTTGTTTGTTTTCGTTGAATTATTGACTCCGTCATTGAGTGATCAAAATCCGTTCAGTACTTTTCTCATACATCCATCCATCTATTCCCACAAACTTTCACACAAGTCTATACATATTATAAAGCTGAAGATTTCGTTTGTTTTTTTGCTTGAACGCGCCAATCTAAGGAACCACTGGTCCGATTTGAAAAATTCTTTCAGTGTTAGATAGCCTTTTTATCGAGAAAGGCTATGGGCTATCATCACGCTAAGACAAATAGGAGCGGAGCGTTAATGGAAAATGTGACGCAGCCGAACGTGCAACTGCCACGCTGGAGATAGGGTCGGTGAGTTTGTTTTGTTGCAGAATAACTTGCTACTCTTGTCGCTAGCGCGGCAGAATTAGCTTCATCTATTTGACTGACATAATACCTTGACTATTCAAAAGTGCCTGTAAACTGGTCTATTTGAAATAAAGGATTTTGTATTTTGTATTTGTATTTTGTATTTTGCCGAAGTTGCGCGGGTCAGCTGGATATATTATAAGTAGGAGTAGTAATAAGATTAGTAGGATTTAGGAGAGGGTAAGCCTAGTAATGTAAAATGATTTCTGAACAATTTTTACCAGTAATATTTTTTTTTTTCAGAATCTTTGCAGACTTCATTTCCACTTACCAAGTACTTGACCAAATATTTGCCTTTAAAGATACTTCCTAAAAGTTATAATTAAAGTTCTGAGTAGCATAAGCTATGCAAGTGCATGCGGTTATTTTAGATAAAACTTTGGAACGTGTTACCCCAACTTTTTGTTTTTCTTAAACTTGGTCTTGGCCATAATCGCCCAAGTTTCAAGTCATATCAGGGCTATCACGAACTAGTTTTAAAAGTGATACAGATGAAACCTGGAGTTTTAGTACTTATTTTATTGGATAAAAGACAAGAACTTACCTATATTGGGCAAAAAATAAACAACAATCAAAACTTGTAAGTCTTTCGCAACTATGATAGTGGTCTAACCTCACACTGTAACTATAAAATCTATGCCGTGCTCAAAAATACATAAAATAAATTGAATCATATTACAAGACAAATAGTTTTTCTGAGCGGTCAGTTTCTCTAGCCATCATCACTTTTCTAAATGCCTTCTAACAGCGTTATTATTTAGCACACATTTTTGCAATACTTTTATTTAGTTTTTCTGAGTTCGCTCTTCGATTTTATGTCCAGTAACGTACGTCTGAAAAACACTGGAAAATTTAGCTAAACTCTTTCAGGAAAAACCGGTTTTTAGAGTTCCGTACCCGAAGTGTAACCAACGGACCCTTTGTCCGTCTGTCTTTCAGCGGTACTAGTATCTCAAGGACCGTAATAGTTAGCCAGTTGAAATGTTCAGTCTATCTGGATGTCTTTTGTCGCTAGAACAACAAAATAGTAAAAATGTAATTAAATTAAATATAAAGGAATATTTAAATATTTATCCTCCGTGTGGGAGTCCGACTCACACTTGGCCGGTTTTATTTTCAGCAGTGTAAAACTTTTGTCATAAAGGACATAAAACCAATCTGTTCTTGTAAAACAATAGCTTTTGCCCGCGACAACGTACGCGCATATCCCGATTTTTCCCGTTCCGTAGGAATTTCGGGAAATCCTCCTTTAGAGCTCCCCTAAACTCCCCACGGACCCTACGTGCAGCTTCCCTACGACCAGTAGTTTTGGTTGTACGTTATCTGTCAGTCATTCACTCAGCCGGTCGATTCTGTTTGACATCTCACCGTGTTCACTTAGGTGGAGTGAACGACAAGTGAGCTGTCATGCCATTTTGTTTGTATGGTTTGACAGCTCACTTGTCGTTCATTTCGCCTAAGTGTTCACTTCGACATGTTTACGGAGTCGCACTGCAGTAACGGATAAATTTTATATACATGTTAGAATTGTTTCCCCCCCGGCTCCGCCGGATGCTTCTTTCATGCAAACTTTGCCCTGACAATTAGAAACACAACTATAATTGGATCAGTCGTTACGAAGTTATGCGCATACGTACATTTCGGCGATTCATTTTTATTTATACGTATAGATTGTAAAAAAACTCGAAACAAAAACTCACAAGTACCAACCCTGCCTTTTTTTTTTTTTTTTTTTTAGGGATGGGAAATCATCCAATGACTCCTCCCGCTCTGGGTGTAGCGGGAGGGAGTGTCAGACTTCTACTGACTAAAACCCATCCATGTTCCTTCATTGCCCTTTGTGTTCCGGAGCCACGGTGTCTCTTGCGAATAATCCCGCGACTCCGGCAGGCGTCGGCCCTTTCGGGCCCCTCTGTGTTGCTGACTCTCTTTGAGGCGCGCGTGGAACACTAACGCGCCGTCGACACGGCCTGTCTAGATGGACGGACGGCGAGCCACCCATAGCTCGCCGTCCACAGGCCCGCGCCTACGGTGGCCGGAGGTCACCAGGTGGCCCCCGACGCCCGCGGCGTCCACCACGGCGGCCGGGACGAGAGGGTCTCCTCTCCCGCTCCGCCACCTCCTTCGCTAGCATGACTGCTTCGCAGAAGGAGGCAACGGCGTCCCATTCCGTCTCGCTCCGGACCATGGCTTGGACCAGGGCCGGACGCGAGAGGTCGCCGCCAATCGCCGTTTCGAGGACACGGCGGTGCGCCGCCCAAGCGGGGCACACCTGCACAGTGTGCTCTACCGTGTCCTCCGGTCGATCCTTGCAGTGGTGACACCCGGGCGTTTCCTCCCGCCGAATTCGGTGCAGGAACCTCCCGAAACATCCATGTCCGGTGAGGACCTGCGTCAGGCGGAAGGTGAGGACGCCGTGGCGCCTCTCAAGCCACACCTCAAAGAGGGGACTTATCGCCGCTATTGTGGCGTGCCCTGCGCTGGGTTGCGATAGTCGTCGTCTCCATGACGCCATGAGATCGCGCCGGAAGTCCGTCCGCTGCGCGACAATTTGCCGCGTCAGCGGAGTTTCCCCCCGGCTTAGTACCTCCGCGCGCCAATCATGCAGGCGCGCGAGGACCACCGCCTCCAGATCCCATGGCGGCAATCCGGCAAGGAGACCCGCCGCTTCGCGCGAGATCGTGCGGTACCCTCGGGTCATCCTGAGGGCCACCACCTTTTGGGGCGCGTTCAAGTGGTTCGCAGCACGCTGCCTCAATGAACGCGCCCACACCGGGGCCCCGTAAAGGGCCATGGACCGCACGACCCCCGCGTATAGCCTACGGCAGGAGGCGTTCGGTCCCCCCAGGTTGGGCAGGAGCCGCCTGAAAGCAGCCCCGGCCCGCTCCAGTTTGGGGACCAAACGTCGGAAATGCTCCACGAAGTTCCATCGGCTGTCTAGGACGAGCCCCAGGTATTTCAGCGTCGATTCGACGCCGATGGAAACCCCTCCTACCGTCAGCAAGGATCCCGACGGTGGCGCAATGCCTCGGCCATGAAAACACATGGCTTCGGACTTGTGCAGCGCCACCTCGAGACCCAGTTGCCGGATCCTCTCCACGACTATCGCAACCCCGCGTGTCATTACGTCGGCCGCCTCCGCGTACGACCCCCCTTGTGCCAGCACCAGCGTGTCGTCAGCGTAACAAATGACGTTGACGCCGCTAGGGAGGTCGGCTCGCAGCACCCAGTCGTAACCGATGTTCCACAGGGGCGGCCCCAGAACCGAACCCTGTGGGACACCGCACGACATCTCTCGCCGGTTCCACTCACCGCTGTGACTTGGGTAGATTACTGCCCGGTCGGACAGGTAGTCCCCGACCACACGACGAAGGTAGGTCGGCACCCGATGATACCGGAGTGCCTCCCCAATGCAGCTCCAGGGCATGGTGTTGAAGGCGTTGGCGATGTCAAGAGACACCGCCAAGACAACACCACCCCGGGAGACCGCATCCCCCGTCGTGAGGGCTCTGACGCGCATGACGGCGTCCACCGTAGAGCGCCCCTTGCGGAAACCGAACTGGTTGTCCGCAAGATCCGGCCCCGTTCCCGCTAGGTGCCCGGCGAGGCGGTTCGCAATGACTCTCTCGAAGAGCTTGCCCACCTCGTCGAGCAACACCACGGGCCGGAATGCGGACGGAGAGTCCGCAGGGCGCCCAGGCTTCGGGATGAGTACCAGCTTCCCGGTCCTCCAAGAAAGCGGGAACTGGCCTCTCTCCAAGCATGCGCTAAAGAGCCCCTCCAGTCGAGGCCCGAGAGCCTCCAATGCTAGGGCCCAGGCTTTGCCAGGCAAGCCGTCGGGCCCTGGGGCGGTATTCTTGGCCTTGAGCCTCCGTACCGCCGCTCTCAGGTCTACCCCAGTCACAGCAGGGATGTCGTCGTCGTCGTCCTCTTGGTCCTCTTCCGGCACCGCAGGCGGCGGAGCCATAGGCGGGGGAGGATGTTCCCCTCGCGCAGGGAACAGAGCGCTCACCGCGTCCTCCACGAGCTGAGGCCGGAGACTCTGCGTCAGTGGGGGGCCCAGGTGCGGAGCTTGTTCCGCACCATGAGGTAGGGGCGCCCCCACGGATCTCTGTCGAGAGTCGCCAGCATTTCCTCGCGGGCCATATCTCTAGCCCGCAGGACAGCGTCGCGGAGAGCGGTCTTCGCGGCTCTGTATCCCTCGTATAGCTCCACCTCGATGGCGTCCGCATCCGGAGGACGGATGCGGCGCCTGCGATGCCTGGCGTACCGGCGGCGCGCAGAAATGCACGCCTCGCGCAGAGACGCTAGCTCTCGCGACCACCAGTACACCTGGCGCCGGGCTCTTCCTGGCCGGACTCGGGGCATTGCCACGTCACAAATGTCGGACATGGCCTCCTGGAACCACCCTGCCTCACTGTTGACGTCGGCAGGCCTGTCCGGTGATGTCACCCAGGCCTGCACGATCGAGGCTTCCAGGAGGAGCTCCCGGTCCAGCTGCTTCAGAGCCCAACGCGGACCAATCGGGGTCTGTACGACCGGCGCGCTTGAGGTCTGGGTGGAGACGTCAAACCGGATATACCGGTGATCGGAATAGGTCTCCACCTCCTCCATGACACGCCAGTCAATGACCCGCGGTGACAGAGCGGGACTGGCGAACGAGATGTCCACCACCGACTCGCCCCGCATCCGCACGCACGTGGGGACAGAACCCCGATTGAGGACGACTAGGCCTGTCTCCAGAGCCCAGTCTTCTACCATCCTTCCCCGCACGTCTGTCAGACGAGAACCCCAAGCCAAGTTCTTGGCGTTGAAGTCCCCGAGGACAAGCACGGGTAGGGAATAGTGTCCGACGACGACACCCAACTCTACCAGAGAGTTGTGGAACTCGGCGAGAGTTCGGCTCGGGGAGAAGTAGACGCCTACCACGACGATTTCCCCGAACCGTGCTGCTACGCACCCCTGTCCCCTCCTGACATTTTCAAGGGACGGGGTACCGGCGGCGGCCGACGATATGATGGTCACTGAGCCGTTAAGGTCCGCAACCCAGTCATCCCTGGGTGGGACAAAATACGGCTCAGAGACCACCGCAATGTTGATCGACCACTGCGCCATGCTCTGCATCAGCAAGTGCTGAGCGCAGGCGCAGTGGTTGATATTCGCCTGGAGGAAGCTGAGAGGGGCCGTTACTGGCATTCCATTTCAGCTTCCTCCTGCGAGGGCCCCTCTGTGGCGGCAATAGCGGCAGTGGCGGCGGTTGCGACCGCGGCGGTTGCGGCTACGGCGGTTGCGGCTGCGGCGGTTGCGGCTGCGGCAGTTACGGCTGCTGCGGCGGAGACGGTGGCAGTGGCGGTGGCGGTGGAGGGCCTCCCCCTAGCTCCGGATCTGGCTTTGGTGGGCGGAGCGCAGGCCTTGCTCCCAGCCCGGTGATCGCCCGACTTGCCCGCCGACGCACATGCGACGCAGTGCGGCTTGGCGGAGCAAGCTACGGCCACGTGACCGGGCTGACCGCAGCGGAAACAGAGGCCGCTGCGATCGACCTCCGAGGCGCACTTGACTGACACGTGGTGCCCCACGTGGCAGCGATAGCACCTCAGAGGCCTGGGTTCCAGCAGCTTGACTTGCGCTGACACCCAGCCCACTAGTAGCCTACGGCCCTCCACAATAGTTTTGGCCGCCGTCACAGGGCAGCAAACCGTTACTGTTCGCATGCCCGAGAGGTCCGGACGTATGGCGCCTGCCTTGACTTGTTCGGCAGGACACCTTCCGGACCTGGCGACGGCGGCCACGACCTCCTCCTCCGTGACCGAGTCGTCCAGACCCAGGATGCGCAGATCTGCGCACCTAACGGGCCTGGACACTCGGGCCTCGTCCGCGTTAAGGGACGCTCTTAGCCTTTCGGCCAGAGCGTCAGCGGACGAGCCGCTGGTCTCCCCAGGGATCTCCAACATCCGCGCTCCAGTCGCAGTGACTTTAAGCCGGAGGCCCCCGGTGATCCCGAGCTCACGGAGATCCACCGTCTCCTTCGCCTTCGCCAGCAGGTCGCGGTAGGACACGCCCCTCTTTTCCGCTTCCGGCTGTAGCGTTATGACTACAGCGGCGGTCTTCGGGGCGCGGAGCCTAGCCGCGATCTTACGCTCTCTAAACTGGCGCTGCCGCTCCTGATCTTGGGCCTTTTTAGCCGCCTTCCGCCTCTTCTTCTGCTCCCCGGCCACGTGCCATCCGGCTTCAGCCGGGGGGGGTGTAGGGAGCTGTGCGGGTTGGGAGGGCGGTGGTGGCGGCGGCTGCCGCGGTTGACGTGCTGCAGGCGGAGGCCCATTTGCTGCAGGCTCCGCCACTGGCAGCGCCCTCGCTTTGCCCTTCTTCCTCTTCTTCCCCTTCCCTTTCCCCTCGGCTTGCGCGTTGGCAGGCGCTGGCGCCGGCTTTGCCGGAGCTGGCTTTGCTGGGGGGGTGGGGTGCGACGGCCGACTGGATGGCCCCGGTCCGAATGCGGCAGCCGCAGCAGCCGCATATGACACCGTCCCCGGGCCCGAAGCCACCTTATTTCCACCAAGGGGGGGCCGCAGGACTATACCTTCCAGCACGGAGAACCGCCGCTGGAAGGCGGCGAGCTCCGTCCGAACCAGTGCCAGGACCTGGTTGTCCTCTGGCTCGGGCCGGCTTGGTTGTTGCTGCTGTTGCTGCCGCTGCAGTCCCGCCTGGGGTTGTTCCGCCTGGGTAGCCCCGCGACAGTCGGTCGCCCGCATGCTGGCCAGGTCCGCTCGGAGCTTCTCATTCTCTTTTTGGAGAAGCTCCATGGCGGCCGTCAGTCGGGCTACATCCGCCCGCAGACTGGCCATCTCCCCCCCATTGTGCGAAGCACGGAAGTTGGCCTCCGCTGCCGCCATAATCGAAGCAGAAGCCGCAGGCATGGCCTTCAGCCTTGTGGACGGCTTCTGCTTGTGGGCGACCTGCTTCAGCGCGGCCTCCACCTCCTTCGCAAACCTGGCCTCACGCTCCGCCTCGGAGCCGCCAGGTGCTTCCTCCTCATCGCCCGTCCCGCACGCTCTCGTGCCCGGGTGGCGTCCCTCCTCGGCCAGCCTGGCCGACCTCTCGCAGGCCGAAGGCCCCCTCCCTTTCCCGCGAATCCCGCCACGCTTGTTGGTGGGGATCTTCCGCGCCGAGGCCGAGGCCTCCTCCTCTCCGGATGACGACTCTCTGTCGCCATCCCGCCTTGCGGAAGAACTTGCTGATCTCCGCAAGTGACCCGGCCCTCTCGCGCCGGGAGCTCTCTGAGCCTCCCGCGCCTCTCCCGTTTCCGCTGGATGCAGCGTCGGACTCCGACCGCTCATCACACTTTGTGCCGTTACCGGCGATTTGGGTTTTTTGGTTCAATTCCATTTTGTTCCCACGAGTAATAGGTAAATAAAGGTCCATCCTGGCAGGGACCGTGTACCAGGATAAGCAGAATAAATTGCTTTACTCGCCAGAGAGGGCTGCAGGTATCTCTGGCGAGGGAAGCACTAGAGACTGATAATACCCGTCAGCCATTCGTCCCTTCGCGGTGCTCCCGCCACTTGGGATTCGGGGTATTTTTTATAGAGGTTTACGTCCTCGTGGTCCAGGCAGTTAAGCCAAGACCGTCGGTCCTATGAGTGCTGCGAGACATGACCACAGTCTGCACTTCGATAGGGTTACGATATCAGCGGTGACAGAGAAGGACCCACCAACTCTGTCTGCTCGGAGGCAGGGTAAGTGCACACCGAGCCCGCTCTTGCTCCTCTGCTATGCCCTCTGCTACACAGAGGGTCACGCAAAAGAACGCCCCGTCGGTCCATCCAGTGGACCCCACCCGTGTCAGAAAATTAGCCGCAACAGTAACCCTCCCCGAAGCATAAGAGGAGATTCTCATTTCCCCTCATTCCCCGGAGAAAGTTACTGTTGCGCCCAGGGTGCACCGGCCCAGCAACTGCTCTTCCCTCCAGACGGATCGAAAGGGACCAGCAGCCGCCAAGCACGCGTGGAGGACTTCTGACTTCGCACCCCGTACCAACCCTGCCTTACGTTCAGGTAGCCAAAGTTTGTTCCAAAGTTTGGCGATGTGAGGCCACGTTTGCATATCAAATGTAGCAGTTAAGTTTACAGATGTCGCTTGCACCGTGCAAGTTTCATAAGTAAGTACTTACTGTAATGTTATGTAGGCGGATTTGCGAATTATCGCACTAATATTTTAAAAAAACTTTTTGGGAACTTGGCGGCAATGGGGATAGTATATAGTATATAGCCGCCAAGTAACTCTGCTTCTCTTTCAAAAGACTGCTTTTGAAAGAGAAGCAGAGTTTTTGTAGATAATTCGGCTATGATTCTTACTGGCATTTGTTATTGAGAATTTAAGTATTTTGAAAACTGATTTAAAATTTCTTGTTAAGGTCGAAAAAAGCCGCTAAGTGGGATTAGCCAGACATGTCTGTCGTATGTGAAACGGGATAGTCATAGTGACTATGATCATTCTTGTAAAGGACAGAGTAATGTAGAAAAGGGAGAGTGAGACTTTTGATAGGTATAGTCGAATACAATCTTCAATTCCTAAAACTACTAAAAACCAAACACACATCATCGCTTACCATCAGGTGAGATAGATAGATAAATCATTTATTTAGTGCACACAAAAGACATAGCACAACACACAGAAGTACGAGATAGTGGTCAAGTGCGTGCCTATAAAAAGTTAAAAAAAAAAAAACATTTTGACAAGTGGTGATTTTGGATGAAACATATCATTGTACCAGTGCGAATCTGTAAACATGTCGAACTAAAGAAATGTATGAAGCCATGAAGAATTCAAGGCTTGAGTGATGTGATCACGAAATGAGTTGTCATTTCATCTTTATTACATGGATTGACAGATCACTTTATGATAAGCCGGTCTATTTTGTCGACATCTCACCGTGAATACTAGGTAGAGTGAACGACAAGTGAGTTGTCATTCTATCTTATTTGTATGGTTTGACAGCTCACTTGTCGTTCACTTCGACACGTTTACAGCCCTTTGCCATCGTATTCTTGGTCATATTTTACCTTTTAACGGCCTGTTATTCGAATTTTGGCTGTTTGAGACTCAATTGGAAATGCTCAAAATATTGAATTTAAGCCTGGAAAAAAATATATGTGAAGGATACATCCTTGTTCTAGAGGCAAGAGGAAGTGAAAACACGAAATAGTATATTTCCTGATAATTTTTTTTTTTTTGAAAAACGGTCGATTTCAAAAAACCATTTTCAATCTCATTTCCTAATTACAGCACAAAATAATTAAAAAATTCTACGAACTGAAAGGTAATCGTATTTTGGAAGGACGAAAGCGGCTAGATTTTTGAGTGTTCTAATAAAAAAAATTATAAACATCGAATTTGTGCAGAAAAGCTTACCTTTGAAGACCACAGTCCTACGGGACGTGTTCGGAGCCAGACCTGCGACACTTTTTTTGAAAAAAATCGTGGAACTGTTGTTTAAAATATCAATAGCCACTAAAAGAAACAACAGGAAAATGATGACACTCACGAAAATTCCGAAAATTGGCCAAAATATGTTGATAGTATAATATTGTTTTAATTCACATAATTGTAATGGAAGATGAAAATATATTAATTTGTTTTGTTGACAATTTTGACATCTGACAATAGGGTTCGACACATTTCAAATTTTTATCGATAAATTTAAATGTAGCTACCATAAAGGAGTTTCAATACCTCTTTAATTTATTCATAACTAGCTTCTGCCAGCGGCTTCGCCCGCGTGATACCTAGGGAACATACTACCGGGATATACAAAAAAAAAAATATATATACGTTTGCATAGAATTTAAATAACTTCCAGACTATAATCTAAGCGAGGAGCGATGGTGGTAGGCAACGTGCGCCACCATCGCCCCTCGCTCCTCGCCTTGCGCGGATGGCGAGCTTTCACCTCGCAGACGACGCGTAGCTATCGCGCTGGATGCTAACCGTAGCCTAAATTCGAAGAGACGCCGTGCTGCTGCTGTGCCTTTGCGGTGCCAAAATAATGTGCCATGACCTGTAATCATCACAGGATCAGGACCTGCGGAGTAGCATATTAGAGAATCCGTTTTTTCTCCAAAACTTATGTTTTTTTTTTCCAATGGAGAGGGTAATTGTAGAGAGGAGAGAGTAATTGCAAGGGTCTTGGAGTCTCCTTGCGTGATGGAATCAGGGATGTTGATATCCGCTAGAAAACCAAAGTTACCGACATTGCCCAAAATATTGCCAAACTAAAGTTGTGTGAAAGGCACATTACTCGCGAACAGATGGTCGATGAGGCCGATAAGATCTGTAGTGGTGACCGCGTATCGGTAGACGTAGCTTTTGAAGGCTTCCCACTAGGCGACCCCCACCAGGTCGCGTGCAGCCGATGGATGTAACCGCACAGGTCAGGTTGGTGAGGCGACACGACTATGTCCAGGGGGGCTACTCTCTAAGCCCGTAGTCCGTCGTTTCGGGCTTAGTTGCGGCGGTATTCTACTCCGTATCAACTACAGACTAATGATTAGTCCCGAACCCGAACTAAGAATTAATGACAACATGATTAGATAGTACCTAACTGTCAAATCGTGTTGTCATTAATTCTTGGTGGTTAGGAGATACGGACTAAAATACGCCCGCAACTAAGCCCGAAACTATGAACATCGGGATTAGAGAGTAGCCCCTCAGTAGTGGATGTCTTTCGGCTGATATGATGATAACCGATTTATAAAGTTTATTTGCAACCATTTTCACCTTAAATTTTTCAAGACATAGTTATGTTAGGTATCAAATTAAAGAACTCGAGGAGACAATTCTTAATATGCTTAAGAATATTTTATTCGATATTTTTTTACTGAAGCTATAGCAGCACGACTCTAGTAGCCAAAAAAACAACAGAATATGATTACAGTATAAGCGTTACAGTAGAATCATATAGCTTATTTACATATTTATTAAACACTAGCTTCTTCCCGCGACTTTGTCTGCGTAGAACTGGCTCGCAACTTTTATGCGTCATATTCTCATCGTAATATTCAGCTCCGAAATTACTTCGACATGTTTTTTGGTCTTCTTGTAAATCTGTAGCGCTCATAATTCCAGCCCGACAAAAGTTTTATCATGTTTCTGGTCTCCCGATACTTTTAAATCCTAATCGATCACAATGCCGAAAATTAGTGTTGACAATTCCAGCCCAGAAAAAACTTAGACACGTTTCTGTTCTCCTGGTAAACAAAATTCTTGCTCAAAATACTTGACATATTTCTTGTGAATCTTTGGTTCTTTTATTTTGCTTCGAAATTACTTCAACATGTTTCTGTTCTCCTGTTATTTTTGAATCCTAATTGCTCAAAATTACAGCGTCACAAATATTTCTGGTTCCTTGCTACTTTTGAATGCAAACCGCTTGCAAATAAAGCCCCGAAAATACTTCGACATGTTTCTGCTTTCCTGGTACTTGTGAATCTGAAGTACCTACTAAGACAGCAGCGGCTTCGGATTTCCTCTTCCTCCTCCGCCACTAAGCCACGCCTTTTATCGGGATAGAAAGTAGCCTATGTGTTATTCCAGGATGTGAAATATATGTGTGTCAAATTCCATCGAAATCCCTTCACCCATTTTTGCGTGATTGACGGACAAATATCAAAAACAACCAACCTACACGGTGCCATTCTAGTCGTCTTACAAAGGCGGCTCACTTAATGTACCGGATATAAAATACCTCCAAGCGCGATTTTTTTTTTATAATTGACTAGCTGTCCCCCGCGGCTTCGCTCCCGTTAAACCCGCAAAGTGCCCGTTCCCGTGGGACTTTCCCGTTCCCGTGGGATTTCCGGGATAAAAACTGTCCTATGTCCGTCTCCTGGTTGTAAGCTACCTCCCCACCAATTTTCAGCCAAATCGTTTCAGCCGTTCTTGAGTTATAAATAGTGTAACTAACACGACTTTCTTTTATATATATATATAAGATCAAGATAATGGGTACAATGCAAATATATCGCTCCTGGATGATTCAAACTACGTCATTCGTTATGACAATGAGTGATATTTAATTTTTATAGGTGGTTATCACGTACATAATTTGCTATTGTTAAGTTATTTACGTAAATATGTCTGTTCATTTAGGTTATTAACGTAGGTAGGTTTTAGTTGTATGTTTATGTTATCAAACAAAAGACTTGTAAAACTAATAATGGCTCACAAAAAAAGAAAAAAAAAAAAAGCTTATGGCACAAAGTAAACGGTGTGGTTGTAATAAATGCTTTGATTTCAAGATTTTATCGAAACTTTCGGTTTTTTTCTGTTACTACCATGTTAATTTACTTTTTTCATAAAGCTTTACTGTGTTAAAAAAAAAAACAAGAACACTACATATTATAAAACTAAATCTCCCGCCATATTTGCAAAGTGTTTCAATAAAATGTAACAAGTTCAGTAGATCAACTACAAATATTTTACACTGTGGCGTATTTATTCTGCGAAGAAGTCGGCGGTCATCGGCAGGACATCGTATAACATCGTCGTGTTAAACATGAGGGGTCGCGGGCGGAGGTAGCGATTTCAATGCCAAAAGCCCCGAAAAAGCAAGCCTATTAGCCAATCAAAACGATTTTTTTTTTAATGATACCTAGTTTCGGTAAACATTTGAAAAATTTGAAACAGCGTGTCAACATCGGAATTGTTTTCACGATATTACATCAAAACAATTTCCATAGCTTGCTATAGAACGTTATGTATTTAGGAATTTAATTTTATGAAAGTCAGTTCAAAATGACTATTGGATTAGATGCAAATGAATGTTATTCGGTGGTCGAACGCTTTCATACCAAAAATAACTTGTTCAGTGTTCCATTAGGAGTTTGTGAACTGTTATAACTTTCTGAGTTTGTACAATTGTTATCCACTGTGTAAATACATTGGCTATCCGGCTGTATGAAAGTTCGGGTTGAATGTTTCAGTGCATATCGAAAGGACTCACTATTTGCCTACGTAGTGATAACGAATTCAAAAATGCTACATGCATTCCTCAATAAGTCTCGTGCACAAACTTTGGGTTGGGCCTTCTTTTAAGGATGGGAAATCATCAAATGCCGCCTTCCGCTCTGGGCGGTGCGAATGACAGTGTCAGAATCTTACTGACTAAATTAAACCCACTTGTGTTCCTCTGAATACCTTTTGCGTACCTGGGCCGCGGTGACTATTTCGAACAAATTCTGCAACCCTGGCCCTGACCCTAGCGAGCCCGTAGGTTAGGCCTTGGATCAATAATGTAACTACATTTCCACTCAGCCTCCAGAACAATTAGCAATTCTATTGTTCGGCATGATCGATTATCGTGGATTTCCTACGGGTGTTATTTCTGATTCAGTCAGAAATTGTTAGCATTACCCTTTGGGTGACTTTCAGTCATCTATTATTTATAGTATTATAGGAACCTATTTTTTTTATCAGTGGCAACAGGCATCAAAGGTTTTCGTCTTTTCCAATAAATTTATAAGTACCATAGAATTTCGTAACTGCAAAAGCGCGTGGGTAAATAACAACAGCTGCAAGGGTTGATTTCAAGGTTAAGCAACGCTTACCGAGGTTGGTCTGTGTATATGACCATCGTCACATACCGAAACTCCTCCGTGCCTCGGAAAGCTTAAGTTAAGCCTCGTTAAGCCGTTGGTCCCGGCTGTCATTGGAAGATCTTTGGCTGTCGTTACGATAATAACAAGCCAAAAAATCGGACACTAGTCTTGTCAAGGAGTATCGCATTACCCAGTTAATGGGTTTTGATGGTGTGACAGACAGCTGCTCCACGTAAAATACTATTGAATTTGATTTGACTGGAAGCCAACCCCAATATAGCTGGAAAAAGGCTAGGCAGATGCTGATGAAAATTTCATTATTGAAGTAAAAGCAAAATAAAAAGGGAGAAATACTTCTAAATAAATCAAAATCTCTCACTACCTCTAAAACCTAGACTGAAAAGTTCCTTTTGAAATCCTTTAAAAGATTAATTCGGCGTATATAAGGCGGTACCTATGTACCTTTCAGCTACCAGGTGACTTCAGTACGCGCCAACGCTTTTATTTCGGTTGAACGCTTCTGTGAAACCGCTGCGACTTTCCGACTTATTTTTTAATATTTTCCTGATCTAGTTTTGAAGATTTTGCGGATAATATACGGATTTGATGTGTTGGAATTTATTGATTCCTTTGAAAGGTTTAGTAAATAGAAATTCTGTTTAAGGTGTTATTTTAAACTTAAAAGAATAAATAGAAGGTTTTCGGTTGACGGTATTGTCAAATTGTTATTAGCAACGCAGTTGACATGTTGGATGGATCAAGCATTTGTCAGTTATTCTGTAGCTCAACGATACGACGAACAACTTTGGGTATACCGCAAGTACCCAACTGCCAGAAATTGATAATTTCTTCGTATATCTATGCTATTACTAGCTGACCGGGCAAACGTTGTTTTGTCATAAATACTAAGTATCCAAAAACCTATTCTCAGACCTACTGAATGTTGGACGGCGAGCTATGGGTGGCTCGCCGTCCGTCCGTCTAGTGACGACAGGCCGTGTCGACGGCGCGTTAGTGTTCCACGCGCGCCTCAAAGAGAGTCAGCAGACAGAGGGGCCCGAAAGGGCCGACGCCTGCCGGAGTCGCGGGATTATTCGCAAGAGACACCATGGCTCCGGAACACAAAGGGCAATGAAGGAACATAGATGGGTTTTAGTCAGTAGAAATCTGACACTCCCTACCGCTACCAGAGCGGGAGGAGTCATTGGATGATTTCCCATCCCTAAAAAAATAAATAAAAGACCTACTGAATGTAAACAAAAAAAAAAAACATAAAAGTCGGTCGAGCCGTTTTGGAGGAGTTCGATATTATTAAAATAAGAGATTTTTATATAAGTACTGGAAGATTTTAAAGAGGAAAGATTTTTTTGAATGTTGGTTTGTACCAAATAAGCTCTGAAACTACTAGACTGATTTAAGCAATTTTTCCACCAATGGAAAACTAAATTATCTGGAAGTTACATAGGCTATAATTTATTTTCGAAAAAATTAGAGATCCTCCAGCGCGGACGAAGTGGCAAGCGAAGTGTTAATACGATATTTATTCAAACTAATGTAATACATGCAAAATTGATTTTGTTTTTAAACTTCTACACTTAAATCGCCCAATTGATTTTGATGAATTTTGTTACAAAGACGGATGGGACCTTGAAGACGGTTACAGGCCACTTATACGCGAGCGAAGTCGCGTAGAAAAGCTAGTAGAGTTATAACGTAAAGTTCGACCATTTCCTTCACCTAAAACTAGGTCACTAACTAGACTAGCACTACGGTTCAATTATTAACGTTTCGGTACTTTATTCCCACGTTATTCAGAATTAAATAGACATTGAGTGCATTAGCTACTGGCTGAAAGTCGTAGAAGTCAATTGAGGGACGTTGTTTAGTATCGTTCTGACTGGAAGAGTTATTAGCTATCAGTCCGTTGATTTATCTAAACGGGGCACTGTCATACGATACGACCAAGTAGCTGTGTCATTGATATAGGGCTTAGAAATATGATCGTCTTGAGTTTTTCTAAGTATAATCTAAAGTCAAAAGTCATTTTTAGGGTTCCGTACCCAAAGGGTAAAAACGAAACCCTATTACTAAGACTTCGCTGTCTGTCTGTCTGTCTGTCTGTCACCAGGCTGTATCTAAAGAACCGTGATAGCTAGACAGTTGAAATTTTCACAGATGATGTATTTCTGTTGCCGCTATAACAACAAATACTAAAAAACAGAATAAAATAAATATTTAAAAGGGCTCCCATACAACAAACTTGAATTTTTTGCCGTTTTTATAGATAATCGTACGGAACCCTTCGTGCGCGAGCCCGATTCGCACTTGGCGGCTGGTTCAAATTAGGCTGAGTGCCAGCACTTTTAAAGACGTCTAAGTTTACAAGTAGACAGTCTCCCAAAAATGCCCGCCTGTCTGTTGCATTAAAAGAAAATTATAGGAAACTTTCATTTTTGACGACACGGTTGGCGCAGTGGTTGAGCGATTGACTGCTGCGCAGCATGTCGCGGGTTCGATTCCCGCACGGAACAAATATTTGTACGACCTACAAGTATTTGTTCCGAGTCTGGGTGTTTTTCTATCTATAATATGTATGTATTTACAAAAAAAAAATGTATATAAGTAATTTATCAGCCATATCGTTACCATAACACAAGCATTAGGTTGCTAAGCTTGGGACTAATGGCGTTGTGTGAAATGTCCAAGGATATTATATTATTATATTATATTTATGTATACAAAAAAATACAGTTAGCATTTCTAAACACGAGCCACTTATAAAATTCAGTTATTCTTCAACATTTTTCGCTTAAAGTAGAAAAAATAAGGGAGACTACACGAAGAAAGTCATTCACAAGTCACGACATCTCGGCTCAGTGGTTTGGCTAGTCAAATATGTACTGCAAGTGAATGCGGGAGAGGTGCCCTCTAACCGCCTAGAGCCAAGCCACTCAGCCGTGACACAGAGCAGGGAGACACAGAAGGCTAACAACCTAGACAAGGAATTTAGAACAAGTGACGTTCTAACGGCAAAAAATCCTTACGTATAAAAGAATGAACGACATAAAAACTTGAAATGGCGTTATTATACTCATCATTAGGAACACCATTTACTATGGAACCAACATCAAAATGTGAAAAAAAAACGACTACCACTTATATTTATGTTTGCACAACTTGACAAATTGAACTGAACAGCTGATTGCTTTTTACTGCATTTGTTCATAATGATGAGTACAACTGAACAGTTTCAGGTATCTCGTTTATTCTGTAAACGATGATAATAGGTATAAAAAAGTAATTTCATATTGATGTATAATTTCGAATTATCTGCAGTTTGAGTTTTGTTAAACATTTAGTTTATCTGTAGTGAAGTATTATTTGATGTAAAAAAGAATATAAATGATGAGTATGTATTGATAGGCGATTATTTATTTGATATGCAATTTATAATATCCCCTACTAATCTCAATAGAGAGCGACACTACCACTCTAACGTACTATAGAGGTATGTTAAATTTAGTACATAATATATGTCGGTTACAATAAAATTAATAAAACAAAATACGCTATTGCTTGTAGACAAATTGAGGCTTCAAAGGGCTCGAGAACAAGGCTTCAAAGAATATGAGGAACAGTTCGTAAAGATGAGTCTTCAATTGAAAACGTAAGTTCTTCTAACCATACAGGCGTTCCGTCTGGTGGGCAACAAACTAGTGGCTATTGAAAAACTATTTTATCTATACTAATATTATAAAGCAGAAGAGTTTGTTTGTTTGTTTGGTTGAACGCGCTAATCTCAGGAACTACTGGTCCGATTTGAAAAATTCTTTCAGTGTTAGATAGCCCAATTATCGAGGAAGGCTATAGGCTATATTATTATATCATCACGCTAAGACCAATAGGAGCGGAGCAGTAATGAAAAATGTTACGCAGACGACGTTGCACGGGTCCGCTAGTAATAATACCGCGTGTATCTGACATCGACGCACAAACGATTTCCATGGGTCCAGGGCATGATTCTGGACACCCCAGTGTTGGAATTTTTCGTCGGTTTTTTTCTCATTTTTTTCAAGAGTACCACAAAGTATCAGCTCAGCTGAGCTGATATCTATTTGTGGCTTTATTCAGATTGTTCTTTTTAGTGAAAATTATTTTTTATTAAAAATCTCATTGGGTTAGGTCAGAATAACGATTATGAGCAGTCTAAAGTAAAAAAATCCTTAAAAAAAATTAAAAAATGAGAAAAAAGCCGACGAAAAATTCTAAGTCTAGGGTGTCCAGAATCATGCCCCGGACCCATGGAAATCGTTTGTGCGTCGATGTCAGATACACGCGGTATAAAATAACTAGCTGACCCGTGCAACGTCGTCTGCGTAACATTTTTAATAATATTATAATATTATTATATTTTTATGTTTGTCATACAGAAAATTTAGCTTGTACCTAGTTGATATTTATATAGACATCATTATGGCGATATTCGTGTCGCTATCTTTATAATATTTGTTTTAGCGTAACTTTTTCCTAGACTATGTGAAGTGGGCCTTTTATTTATAACTTCTGTTATCACAGCTTGCATTTGGGGTAAAACTGAAAAGCTTTAGTCTTGTTACATAGTCATGAGGACGGTTTTAAGCAGGAAAATATGTTTGAGAACATTATTAGCTCGGTGCGGAACGGAGAGAAAAATTAAAGTGGAAAGATACGATAATTTTATAGCAAGGGAAATGGTTGGCTTGGTTAGGAAAATTAGATATCTGGCGGCTGTTAAATATAGAGGTAGGTATCTTCAAAATTCCTATTTTAACAAAGGAAATAATTACCTCTGTAATTACCTTCGATTAAACTGAGGGCCAATTCTACTAATTTTCACATTCGCATCTCAAACGCAATCTGTAAAAATGTGTGAAAATTAAGGCTTTTTTGACAGTTTGCGATTGACACGCGAATGTGAAAGTTGATTAAAAATTAGTAGAATTGGCCCTAAATATTTTATTGACAAATCTTAGAGTATATAATAAATACTTGTGTCATTACTATGAAATCATTCTTATTTATTTCTTAAAACCTAAACAATCGATGCGGAATATATTTATATTGTATATTTTCACCACATTTTAGTGCTTTTCCTCTTAAAAACTCTTGCCTAGTCTGCTTACTACCTAATTACTTAAACTCTTGATTTAACATTCTTTATTATTTCATAAGATAAGCTACCTAACATAAAATAAATAGCATAATCTTATGCAAAATATAATTAGAAAACTGTGTTGCCAGAATTAGTTTTAAAATTTTTAAACAAAACCCTTTTTGCCCTCTTTTTCAGACATTATAAATTCATGCATATATTCTATATGTAACACATTAATGAATTTTACTGGACCGTACTACTCGTAGCTTGAATTTAAGATTCTCGTACACAATTCCTCAACAAAAAATACGGTTCGCGTGCAAATCAATGTTAGTGATTATTTTAAGTATAGTAGCGCCATCTGTACAGTAGCTATGGTAGCTCTGTGTCGACAGTGGCTCCATCTCTTGGTTTTACTTTAAACGTTTACAAGTGGAAAGTGAAATTGATTTTCACCTATATGTTTATTCACGTAATTATTTAAAGAAAGCAATAATTTCAGGTAGACTTGCTGTTATTTAAGATAACAATAAATAAATTAAATCTACCGATTTGATCAATATCTTTGATCAGAATCAATAGATTTGTACAAAAAGTCTGTGTTATTTTTAGCAATTAAAAAAACACATGTGGAAAAAATACTTTAAACAAAATCTCCCCTATCGGTTGATAAGGGCAACACTCGTGTGTTGTGGGTGTTTCGGGAAACCTTTTAACACCACACGAGTGGGTACCGCACATCGTTTTAGCACCGACTCCGGTCTGAATCAAACATTCGATACTGTGGTGTATCTTTCAAGCGAAAGCTGGGAGTTCCCTCGACGCGTCTGTGCAGACTTGCGATTAGTCGCATACTTAGTTTCAATATTACTCTCCACTATTTAGATAATTTGTTGCTGTGGTTTTTTTTAATAATATTAAGCTAGCTGGTGCTCGCGGCTTCGCCCACCAAATTACACACTAAAACCTTCCTCGAGAACCACTCTATCAATTGGTGAAAACAGCATGAAAATCGATGCAGTCATTATTGAGTCTATCGCGAACAGACAGACAGACGTGGCGGAGGACTTTGTTGTATAATATTATGTAGTGATAGTGATATTTGTTAAATAATCCGTGGCAAACAAGTTCAAAAAACAAACTTTTAGTTTTAATATTTAAGCGTTTTACTGCATCATCATAATGCATCGTTTTTTTTTATTACGAATTTATTTCTGTAATTTTGATTGTAGTTTTAGTTTTTATTTTGTTTTTAAAGTTTGACGTTTCTTTTTTAATTTAATTTTAATTTTAATTTCAATTTTGCTGATTTGTAACACATCATTAATGGGGCATGCGGTGCTAACCTTTAAGAAATTGTAATACTAACCTTAGATATAATCTTATTTTTTAAAACTGTGTTCTGTTTTTTTTCCATGTTTTTTTAAACTAATGTTCCAGTATATACAATTGTTGGTTGTCCATAAAAAAAATAAAAATATCATTGACGTACTTAAAGACCGTTCTGGATATGACTGACACAGTTATAGGTCTTGTAACAAAATCGTTTATCTAATCTTCTTCTATCTAATATTAAAAAAATCTCGTGTTACGGTGTTCGTTATCGAACTCATCCGGTCAGCTAGTTCATATAAAAACAGTCAATTGACAACAAACATAATCAGAATGACCAACGCAAGAAAACAGAGGGTCAATTCTACTAATTTTCACATTCACATCGCATTCGCTAACTGTCAAAAATGTACGAAAATTAAGCCCTTTTTTGACATGCGAATGCGAAAGCTGTTTTAAAATTTGTAGAATAGGGAATATGCACGCGATTTTTTTATTTATAAAATGAATTACTTATAAGCTCCAGTAAACACTCTAGAAAATATTTTTCAAATATCTTCATCAGCGATGAAGTTATAACGCTTCAAAGATTACTTTTAGAACGAGAAGTCCGACATGGAATTTGACGTCACATTACGTGACGTCTATACAGAAAACAACGTTTTCGCGAGAGGGACAGATATATTTGTTTAAAATAATAATATCTCGTTTGTTTTTCGAGCAATTTTGATTCTATTTCCACTGTTAGTAATATATTTTTGTATATTTTTAGATAAAGTGATAATAAATATTTTTTTAAGCATATTCCCTATTGGCCCACAGAAATAAACGCATAAATATTCTTTAAATGTCGAATAGGAGATAACTGTCAAATTTTGAAACAAAAGACACCATGTCTTTCAAGACAGCATTCAAATTCCATTACAACCCGTACTAATTGTAAAGCCGTTTACTGGTGAAAATAAAAACTTAAAATAGCCAACTTTATAGTCGATAGGTACTTGATTTTAAAGGCGAAAGTGGCGACGAAATCTAACAAACCCGAAGTATACATTTTTGTACACCTAAAAAAACACACTTATATTTTAAAGAAGTGTTTGACTGGTTCTTCTTTTATTCATAAACTCATATTGGGTAGATTATCATCTGAAATCATAATTAACTGCATTCAATCTCAAAAAACAAATTTTTTTTTTTCTTTTTGATACATGACATACTAGTTAAAATCGAATGTTATCTGGCTTTTAAATATTATCACGACAATCGCAATATTCCTTCCTCAGTCGCAAGTCTACACTCCCACCTCGCACACAGAACTACAACCCGAGTACTCAGACGCACTCAATACAACAGCACATAGCATCAACTGCAGTTGTCAAATCACAAGTGAATGGAATTAGTACTTTAACACGAGGGGTTAAGGTTGCTATCACTTCATTTTGGTGGAAAAATATATTTGTTGACTTGTAAAGAGCTGTTGACGTGTTGAGTAGAGTGTTACAGAATAAGAAGTAATGAAAGCTAAACTAATATTGTTTTTTTCATTGTCTTGGAAATAAAAACAATATATAAAGGTTAAACTTAGTTTTAAGGCCCGTATTAATAAACGTCTCTCAACAACGTAATCAAGTGCGTTATCATTTGATACGCCATTATGACGTCATCAGCATCTCAAGATTATTCCTTATTAATAGACACATAAATGCAGTATCTCAGTTACCAAGATCAGCTCCTCACCTAGCTGTACTTGATGCCTTGATCGCGTGAACGATGACGTCACATTGACCGAAGTTTTGAATGAGACTTGTCGCATTTCGTTATTGCCATGTTATTAGATGTAAAACTTTTGATTTTAATACTTGTATTTCATTAAATCTTTAATGAATAGCGGTAATAGGTACACGTTATAAATTTATAAAGTTATTTGCTACCCAAGAAAGCGTTAAATTGTTAAAAAGAGGTTGAGGATTGAGGTTGTGTATTTATTTCCCAATATGACATAATTGTTGTACGCGGCGGCGGACGCTCGATGCCCCGCTTCTCCGCTAACGCAATGTAGCATCAGTGTCAAAAAAGGAACGCCAAACATTTGTTTACTAACACGAACATCGCACGAATATAAATAAAGTAAATGTGTTATTGGTAGGTACCCACATTATATCAGGAAGTATTAGTTAGTACCTAGGTACTTAACTATCATGAATTATACTTTTTAGGGTTCCGTACCCCAACGGTAACCAACGGAACCCTATAACTAAGCCTCCGCTTTTCGTCCATTCGTCGGTCTGCCTGTTAGCGGGCTGTATCTCATGAACCGTAATAGATAGACAAATTATTTTTTTACAGAGAGTGTTGTAACAACAAATAATAAAAATGAAATGAAATTAAAAAAACATATTTAAGTTACGGAACCCTTTGTGTGAGAGTACGACTCGCACTTGGCCGGTATTTTTTTTTTCACTAGGTAACTCAAACGGATTTGAAATATCCCAAACTTTTAGTAAACGAAATTGCAAAGGCCACAAAATATCGACATAGTAATCTATTTCATCGTAATAATTAATTTCTCCTCAAGTCACGGTCTATCTGCACTCACGATATAGCATCTCAGCAACCCGCGCTCGTGGGTCGAGTTTCGTTTATTAATCAGTCCATCACTCAGTTGATGACGTACGCCTACGTAACGTACGCGTACGTGACGTACTTGAGAACATAAAGAATCACGTTTATTAATACGATCAGCATCTCAACATTCAAATCAAGTGCGGTCTCACGGGCTGAGTAACGTTTATTAATACGGGCCTAAACCTATACCTGGCCCCTGTGCTTTTAGAGCTTTTATAACATTAGAAAAACTAGGGTTGGTTTGAAAACATGGATAAATTTAGTTCCATTAGTACATTAGTATCTATTTATGGCAAACCATAATACAACAAATTGAGCTAAAATACCTATTATCCAGTTCTACAAAGCCAATTTGATTCTGAAATCTTCTAAAGATCAGCGGGATTGATTATTCACCATTATATTGATAGACCTTCCTCAAGTGTCCTCACAATGACCGGTCCCGTGTGTCTCGTCTTGCGTTCAGCGGATTCCCGAGGTCTCCACAGGTTACCGGTCCACATTATGGGAGGCCTTTTAACGCATCGTCTTCCAGTATTCAGTCGCTACTCCAGAACCATTCTACCCCACCTCAAACATTTCGAACCATCGGCTATTATGCCAAGATATATTTTTATTCTTAGTCGTGACTATATGGCAACAAAACATACCATTTTTCTTTTAAGGATGGGAAATCATCAAATGTCTCCTCCCATTTTGATTTTTTTTTTTTGAATTTTGAGTTTCCTCCCACTCTGGGTAAAGCAGGAGGGAGTGTCAGACTCCTACTGACTAAAACCCATCCCTGTTTCTCCTAATGCCCTTCGCGTTCCAGGGCCGCGGTGACTTTGGATAAAACTCCAACCGCTCGCTTTGCCCCTATTACTCCATGCACTAACTTCTCCGTGGTCAAACGCTAAAGCTCGCCGGTAACGTTTCTCACTCTCCCTGAGTGCGATGTTTGCTCTGTATCGCCAATCGTTTTAACCTCTATCAACGCTGAAGTGCAGATGCGTTCGGAATGCTTTTATTGATATTTAAATAGGAATTAGTTCGGCGTGATTGTTTAGCTATTTAACGTTTTCGCAAACGTTATTAGAGTTTTGTATTATTTTTTTTTCACCGCGATCTGCGATTGTCAAAATAATAATATTTAATAAATCTATTAAAATTTACATAGTGATAAACTTAATAAAGGCTTTTTATAAAGTAAACCTAATCATTATAATATTTAGAATTTATTACGGTTGTGTACTGGAAATATGCTTTCCAAAATATATTAAAGAAAAAAACTCAAAAAAAAAAACAAACGCAAAGCAACTTTAAATATTTGAATTGGTTACTTCTTATTCTTATTCTCATATTATAATTAAAAATTACAAAGTATAGATACTGTCAACAAAAATTTATAAAAATTAATTCGTAAAACTGTAGCACGTAGAGTTATAGCCGCCAATTTGGCACGTGTCTAATAATTCGTAGCCGTAGCTCAGTTGTAGAACGGTCACGTAGATACTGCTTTATAATATAATTATAACAGCGTGTCTAAAAATGCCACTTTAGTAGAATCATAATATTAAAATGCCTATCAATAGTAAAAAAAACACAACGATCTGACATTTTTTTTTTCATCTTTATCACTAACGCGTTGGGTCGTGGTTAAATAATAACAGCCGCACAGGACTAACTAAACAGGAGGTTAAGCAACGCTTGCCGAGGTTGGTCTGTGGATGGGTGACCATCTTAACATACCAACCAATAGCTTACCGAGTTTCCTCCATGCCTCGGAAAGCACGTTAAGCTGTTGGACCCGGCTGTTATTTGGAGATCTTTGGCAGTCGTTAAGGATAGCCAAAAGCTAGAAAATCTGACACCAGTCTTGCCAAGGAGAACCGTGTTATCCAGTTAATGGGTTGTGGAGGTCTGGTAGGAACCCGCTCCACGTAAAATTCTGGTTTTCAGTTAAATCCGGGGACTGGAAGCCGACCCCATTATAGTTGGGAAAAGGCTAGGCAGATAATGATTGGGTTCAAGGTTGATTGGGAAAATTTCACAATGACAGATAGCGTGATCAAAATCCGTAGCAAAAACGATACACAAAAATTAAATATCGAAAGTTATGTCCATACATAAAGTTTTATGTTCACGTAGGGTGTGAGCATGCTTTTTGTATTTTATTTTATTTTTGTTATAAACTAAGCTACAAAGGCCCAGGGACACCTTACTGGCTGACATTATGTTATAACCAAAAAAAGCGGACAAGGTGCGAGTTGGACTCGCCTTTGAACCAAATTAATTTTTGTAACATGTTATTTTAACACTATAAACTTCTTAGAGGATTCCTATAATCTGCAGTTTTTTCAAGATTTTAGGGTCAGTAGTTTCGGAGTTAAGGGGGCAATGGACTTCGAATTTTATTGGCTGTATTTGATACTAGCTGATCCACGCAACTTCGTCTGCGTCACATTTTCCATTAATGATCGGGTCCTTTTAGTCTTAGCGTGATGATATGTAGCCTATAGTCTTTCTCGATAAATGGGCTATCTAAAACTGAAAGAATTTTTCAAATCGGATCAGTAGTTCCTGAGATTACCCCCTACATACAAACTTACAAACAAATGTTACCTCTTTATAATACTAGTATAGATGTGACACAATAAAATTTGAAAAAGTATTTTGTTTATTATCTAGTTTGAACCCCAAACCTACTCAAAATTTATTTATTTACGTAACGCGTCAGTGGGCCACAAAAATCCATATGTGTTCTACATTTCAACAGAAATGGTCCTGTGGATGCGGAGAAAATGGCTCTGACAAGCGGACAGACGGACAGACAGCTAGCCAGACCGAGAGACAGACAGACAACCGAGTGATCCTATAACGATTCCGTTTCCTACGAATGTTCGGAACTCTATAAAGAGCAGTCAAGTCCGAGTTGGATTTTCACTAGAATGGTTCCGTACCCCTTTATTTTTAACTAGCAGATCCGCGCAATGTCGTCTGCGTCACATTTTCCATTAATGCTCCGCTCCTATTTGTCTTAGCGTGTTGACGGCGGATGGTGTTTGACGGCACGGTTGGCGCAATGGTTGAGCGATCGACTGCTGCGTCGCGTGTCGAAGGTTCTATTCCCGCACGGAACAAATATTTGTATGGCCTACAGATTGTTGTCCCGGGTCTGACTGTTTGTGTATGTGACTTTGTATGTTTGTAAACACACCCACGATACAGGATAAATTCCTAGTGTGGGCAAAGTTAAAAAAAAGAAAGAAAGCTGTATAGCCTAAAGCCTTCCTCGATAAATGAGCTATCTAAAACTGAAAGAATTTTTCAAATCTGACCAGTTGTTCATTAGATTAGCGCGTTCAAGCAAACAAACTCTTCAGCTTTATAATATTAGTACAGAGTTATTTAAAAAAAATATTATTTGATAATATAGCGGCAATAGAAATACTCTCTCCGAAAATTTCAACTATCTCGGTAGACAGTTGAAATAACGGTTCCTGAAATACAGCCCGATGGCAGATAGACAGATGGACGGATGGATGGACAGACAGCGTAGACTTAGTAATAGGGTTCCGTTGGTTACTCTTCGGGTACGGAACCCAAAAAAAACACCTCTGTTTTTAATATTTACGGCCAGTTTCATTTAAAAACTCGAAAATTGTAAAGCAATTCAATGTTGTTCAAGGGTATTGATATAAAATAGCTCAGTGGATAAAAATTGCAGTAATACCTCAAGGAAACTGACCGTCGACGTAGCAATTTTTAAGCTGTTTCCGTCTCAGGTGAAACGGTCTCTGAAATTTAATATTAAATGTTCTGGATTTTACTGATTTAGTTTCGTACTGGCTTATTTCGCTCATCAGCTTTTTGTCTTCAACTTGTTAAAATAATTATATCATCCGCAAAAATATATAGAAAGTATGGGTTTTAAAAATGACTTATAACTTAAATAGCTTCTAGGATATAACTTCGTTCTGAATTAGAATTTTGAGATTTAAATAATATTCAAATTTTATATTAAAGCCTTAAAAATAATAATTCCTTTAATTTTTTAGAAATAAAATGATCCAACTATGTAATCTCTTAAGCACAATTGTTAAAATTGCCATTGTATATCTAAGATAGATTAAGATATTTGTTAAATTTTAAGTAATAAAAAAATAAACTATAAAAAAAAACATTGTTCGAAGTAGCCTGTTAGTACCAGAAATTTCATAGGTAAAGATCATAACTCTAATTTTTAATGAAACTTGGTTTTAACTCTCCCACTGCAGGGTATCTTCTATACAGCCGAAAACTACCACACATCATCACACTTGCTCAAGTCGTACAACGTAATTGAACTCTGATTAAAACGCAACCCATCTTCACTCGTACAAGCAATCAAGTACCTAGTACTACGAAGCAACTTGTTCTAGTTTGCTAACTACGCTACAAACACCTTAAGTTAGCCGGTGTCCTTAGCAGTGTAATAAACTTGCACATGTTCCGAACACAATATGGCTTGCATGGCAAGTTAGTTCTTAGGGGGAGCACTCATTTGCGAACGAGCACCGAACTCTATGAGATCAAAAGACTGATATTCGAATCTTAAATGTTTTAAATTAAACTCACCATGCGTTACAGATGTTTTTGATGGAATGAAACAGAGATTTAAATGGGAAAGTTCTTTTAAAACACAGGAATGGGACTTCAGAAAGACACGGTGTTAGTGTGATGTCGGTTTGTGTGTGCACATAATAAAGAGTATTCTATTCTATTCTACATTTAATTGACGACACGGTTGGCGCAGTGTTTGAGCGATTTGATGCTTTTTGAGGGGGATTTGTCCGTGTACGGGAGGCATGGAACAAATAATTATTTGTATGGCCTACAGATAGTTGCTCCGGGTCTAGCTGTTTGTGTATGTGTGTGACTTTCTATGTTTGTAAACTCAAACACGTTACAGGAGAAATTCCTAGATTTGGGCAGCGTCTTAAAATAAATAAAAAAATATCATAGGATTCCAAAAAGCCGATGGGGTGAAAAGCTTGTTGACAAGGCGTCAGCAACCTTTTCACCCCAGCGGCTTTTTCAAGCAGCATGTAATAATGTTATAGGTTATCAAAAGCTGCTTATTTTAACGACATAACTATGGGACCTAATAAAATTATTAATCAATTATAACAATGACAAAACTTCTGGCACCTTCACCCATCAAAACAGTTTCGTTCTGCTTCATAATAAATAAATAAATAAATCTTTATTGGCAAAACACGTTACAGAAAAATGTGAGACCCTGGCCTCCAGAGCTAGGTTAGAGTACCTGTATTTCAGGAGCCAAAATTGGCAAAAATGTGTTTTCGCCCGTGCGCGGATCTGTTCCGCATGCGGGCTGCTTGCATCCTATCATTTCATACATGTTTTTTCTATTATGCGGGCAGCACGCGCACGGAATGCGAACTGACTGCGGGCGCACAGCCCGCGTGCGTGCTATCCGGATGCGGGCTTCGTTCTTCTGTCTTCAGTGTTGTTTTACAGCGACGCATGTCGCGCGCATGGTCATAGACTATAACCATGCGTGTGACTCGCGTCACGTATTTAGTCACAGGTGACACGCACGCCACTGCACCGGCAAACGAAGTCATGGTCCTGCGTGTGGCCAGGAGCGTGCTATCACCCAAACCCGCATGACAGGAAAAGGTCCCTAAGAGTGATATATTCCAAAGCATCGGTTGCTACCAAACAATAGTTCTCAATGACTGGCATTAAAACTCGATCGATCAAATTGAACGCGAGTGTTTTAGGAATGGACCGAAATAGTGTAAGCTGTAAAAGTAAGATCAAAAGGGAGTTTGTAAACACATGTATACAACATTGCATATGTGTAGACGTTAAGTCTAATTTGTTTTTATTTTAAGAAAAAGCAATTTGATTTACACGTAAAATAATAATTATTGTTATGTAACCTTTATGTTAGGCTTCTAAGGCCCATAAAACACAATACATATTATATAAATTATAAGAATAACACAACAACTATGAACTAATACAAATTTAATACAAAAAAAAAACTTGAAAACTACTTAACGCGAAGTGATATGGCGTCATGTTACGCTGCAAAGTGTCGCATAGCCGGCCGCGGATATAGAAATATATTATGCAGAAATGATGAGTCGGAGCACGCACTACAAACGACCTGAAATTGGTGTTATGGCGCGCCTCCAATCTTGGATAGATTCAATTGACCTCAAGGTCCAGTTGGTCTTCACCCGTATGTAGTCTATGATGTCCTCAGTCTCCGTACTGTGGTGCAAACGGGACACGTTCAGCTGCGTCGTCGGTACTGCTGGGCGTAGCAGCATGTTACCAGCCGGCGCTATTCCACACTGGTTGCGAAAGGCCGGCTTCCACTTCTTTTACTACACCTTAATGAAGCCGTCCTTATCGCATGTGTACTTCGTTGGATCCTTCCGTTTGCAGTCCGTCACAGCGCCTTTAGTCATACTCGATGCTGAGCAACTCTGTTTTCTCCCTTTTGATTCTTCTGCTAGCAGGTTTAGTCTTGGCGACAATTTCTGATGAAAAAAATAAATAATTCAAAAAAAACTTTCAAATAATAGTGAAGCTTAGTAATGACGAGCTAGTGACAAGGTTAGGGCCACCGTAGGCGCGGGCCGGTGGCTGGTGAGCGCTGGGTGGCTCGCCATCCAATCAGAGCCAGGCGCGTTGTGTTCCACGCGCGCCTCAAAGAGATGTCAGCATAGTAAACGGGCCCCAAAAGGGCCAAAGCCGTCATCGGTTATGGAATTTGTTTGAAAGAGTCCCCGCGCCCCTGAAACACTTAGGAGGAACACGGATGGGTTTTAGTCAGTAAGAGTTTAACACTTCCTTCCGCTCCGCTCAGAGCGGAAGGCTTTCAGGCTCAGTAATAAGTAGACATTTAAGGTTCAAGGAAATGCTGGTTTCCCCATAGCAGTATTTAAATAAATAACCCACCACGATGTTCAAAACTGGAGCCGGGGCCAGTTCCTTTTCTTTTGATCAATGATAAATTACAAAAGTTGGGGTGGGGTAAACCCACTGTCAGCTTTTCCTATAGAAACCAAAACACAACTATGGTTCTTCTCTAGACTTCCAAAATAAACACCCACATTACCCTTATTACCACGAAAAGAGGTCCAACCCAAACATTATAAAAATTTCAGGCTACAATCAGCGCGCGGTCCTTCACGGGCGATGACGTGTTTACTTTAATCATTCGGGTTCGTCCCTCGTTGTGTATTCAATCCCATCTAGCTACGACGGGAGATTGCTTTATACACGTGGTAAAACATTACTAGGTGCAAGATTTTTAGGAAAAAATGTTGCTGGCAGGTTGGAAGATGGTTTTAAAATGCTCGAGTGCAAATCCAAACTTGATGCGTTGAATTTGGAATACGTCTTTTTTTCCTTTTTTTGCATCTTAGTTCTTTTCATGAAATTGTTGTTCAGAAAAACTATGGCTGAAAATGTGTTTAAAAATATATGAGACTTTAGAATTGTTATTTTAAACAAAATAATTATAACGGTGATAGTTCAATAACTATTACTGCTTCATCGCCTTTCCTAGGAGAGAAAAAAAACTATATTTACAAAATTATTATGAAAGCTTTAATGTGGTCACGATGGACAACGCTTGCCTAGCATTCAGTAAACTATTTACTATTTGCTTAAAAACCCCCAGGTTGTTCCCAGGTTTATGAGAGATGGGTTGCTTTGTCACGTGTAGTCGGTGGCTGCCATGTGTAGGGGGTGACTGTCACGAGTACTCGTTGGCTGTCACGAGTAGTCGGTGGCTGTCACGAGTAGTCGTTGTCTGCCACGAGTAGTCGTTGTCTGCCACGAGTAGTCGGTGGCTGTCACGAGTAGTCGTTGTCTGCCACAAGTAGTCGTTGTCTGCCACGAGTAGTTGGTGGCTGTCACGAGTAGTCGTTGTCTGCCACGAGTAGTCGGTGGCTGTCACGAGTAGTCGTTGTCTGCCACGAGTAGTCGGTGGCTGTCACGAGTAGTCGTTGTCTGCCACGAGTAGTCGGTGGCTGTCACGAGTAGTCGTTGTCTGCCACGAGTAGTCGGTGGCTGTCACGAGTAGTCGTTGTCTGCCACGAGTAGTCGTTGTCTGCCACGAGTAGTCGGTAGCTGTCACGAGTAGTCGTTGTCTGCCACGAGTAGTCGGTGGCTGTCACGAGTAGTCGTTGTTTGCCACGAGTAGTCGGTGGCTGTCACGAGTAGTCGGTGGCTGTCACGAGAAGTCGATAGCTGTAACGAGTACTCGTAGGCTGTCACGAGTAGTCGTTGTCTGTAACGAGTAGTCGTTGGCTATTACGAGTTTTCGGTGGCTGTCACGAGTAGTCGGTAGCTGTCACGTGTAGTCGGTGGCAGTCACGTGTAGTAGGTGGCTGTCACGAGCAGTCGGTGGCTGTCACGAGTACTCTTTGGCTGTAATCAGTATTACTCGTGACAGCCAAAGAGTACTATGTAATGTAAATACCTACTTATTGACCCGCGAAACATCGTCAGCCTCACATTTTTCGTGACATTTTCGTGAGGTGTGTAGATTGAGTGATCTAGTTATTTGACCATAACTTTTAACTTGAAGTTTTTTTCTACGTTAAATGCTCCACTTATGTTTGTGTAGCTTGATGGTATGGCACCAAAAGCTAAGACAGCTATGGAGTGGAATTCTCTGCTAGAGTCTGTGTTTCTTGTTAACTACAACCTGGGGTATTTAAGTCAAGAGTGAATAGGTTGCTTCTTGGCAAGCGTGCTCCATCATCGACCACACCATCGCTTACCATCAGATGAGATAGTGGTCAAACAAGTGCCTAATAACAGTAAAAAAGAAAATTCATTAGGAACCAGTAGTTCCTGAGATAAGCGCGTTCAACCAAACAGACAAACTATTCGGCTTTATTGTATTAGTATAGATGCATACTTATATTATAATAAAGGGGGGCCGAGTCACCCGCGTCCGTAGGAGAATACCCTTCAGCGAATCCCTATACGTGGTTCCCGGGTGGTGCTAAACAGGTGACACTAACCGCCTCCGTGGTCTAGTGGTTAAACCACCTGATTCAGACCCACAGGTCCCGGGTTCGATTCCCAGCGGGGGCAAATTTTTCACTCGGTTTGGTTGGTGGTAGGACTTGTTATAAGTCCGCCTGGCAAGCTACCACCATCATGTCCAAGTCTGTCGCCATAACAACAATGTTAACAGCATTGTTGTGTTCCGGCAGTTAGAGTTATGATAGCTGCAGCAGTTCCTCTGTGTAAGAGGATTCCGGGTGAAATTCGCTTCTATCTTCGGCCTAATCATCGCTTTCCATCAGGTGAGATTGGGCCAAGAGTTTCCCCGTTTTGCATAAAAAAATAAAAAAAAACTTGTAGATGATAACAAGCCTTCTTTACCGGAGTAATTATAATCCAATGCTAATTTTATTATAGAAATCAGAGATTATCATTACTCGGTAATTGAGTTTATTTCTTATTAGCTAATGAGAATAGCGACCTTTCAGTTCCACCATCTTCTCTCAGAATAAAATAGTAACAGAGGAAAATAAGCAGATAATTAATTAATCTGTTTTCTTTTTGTCTGTTTCATATAGTTTTGTAGACTTACAAGAAATATCAGCAACATGGTACTAATATAATTATTAATTTATAACAAGGCCACTGGACTAAACTTGAATTAGTAACTCGATAAAATATTACCTGATGGACTCTTATTTTGATTTTTTAACACGATTGAAAATGTAATCTTGATTTTTATTTGGTAATTTTGACAGTTAATCGTTTTCAATCTAATGCTGTATTATGATCATTATCTTCCTTTTTTTGGTGACGGGGTGGAAATCCTCCATGGAGGTCCCTCCACCCTGGGTCGGACGGAGGGGTCTGTGACACTCTTTCTGACTAAAACCACCTCGTGTTCCCTCGCAAAGTTGCACCGGGGACTACGGGAGCGCTAAAGCAATCTTCAACGCAGCCCTCGACTGCACCAGTCAGCCCACTCCTGTCCTGTGGGCCTCGTCTGGTCAAGCTGGGGTTTGAGTTGTTTATCATCGACTTCTTCTGCCCTAAGGCATTTTGGTAACTTGGGATCAGAATTCTATCACACTGACATTTGTTTGCACAGACTTTGTTACTCAAACAAAATTCTATTGAAGTTTATGAAAGTATGGATGGAAGCTTGTATCTTGTGGATGACCCATTAGTTTTACGTATGTATTTCTTTATCTTCTAATATGCAAAAATCTCATGTGACAGTGTTTGTTATAGAACTCCTCCGAAACGGCTAGACCGATTGTTATAAACTTTTTTTGTAAATATTTTTTAGCGTATTTTTTTTTTCTTTTAAATGGTAAAACAACGTTTTCCCGGTCAGCTAGTATTATAATAAAAAATATGCTTTATTTTCTAATTACTACCCTTTTATTACTGCACGGTTGGTGCAGTGTTTAAGCGATTGACTTCTGCGCTACGTTTCGTGGGTTCGATATTTGAATGGTCAACAGATAGATGTTACGTGTTTGTATATGTGAGTCTATATATATGTCTATATTATGTTTATTAAATGTACCCACCTCCCCTAAATACAAGAGAATATCTTAGTAAATAATACTTTTCACAAACTCTTTATGTATTAAATATAACGCAAGTTTAAAGTCATTTTGGAGAAATTTAACTAAACTAATATTATCCACTCAAATCACGCGATATAACTAGTCTAAAAGTAATTTGATCAAATAAGTTTTTAGAAGTCATCGCCTCACATGTCTGTGCATGAAAGTTCAGTCATAACTCAATGCAATAACTAGAAAAGTTGTTCTATCTAGTCTAGTATAAACTTTATAGACGGTTGGTTTAGATCTAAACTTGATTTGGACTAACATTGACTCGAAACTATTCGAGAGCAAGTAACTTTTGGGCAGAACTTTTAAATTCTGAATTCAGTCGACATAAGTATGAATCGAAAGTCTGTCGAAATAATTGGATAAAGAGCATATAAATAGAAAATTTATTTGTAATAAAAAACTTTTTGCAAAAAAATACAACCGACTTCCAAAAAAAAAAAACACTACAAAGTTAAAAAATAACTTTAATTTCGGAAGTCGGTGTTTTTGTTAGTTTCTTCGTATTTTGACACCGACTTCCGAAATTAAAGTAATTTTTTACTTTGTAGTGTTTTTTTTTTTTGGAAGTCGGTTGTATTTTTTTGCAAAAAGTTTTTTATTTTTCACTTTTTAGTGGAGCCCCACACCTAACAACACCACTGCAAAATCGCAGAAAAGCAAAATACGCAATTTCGATTATCAAAGAATCATCTAAGTAGTCAAATTCCAGCTATTTCGATTTAAAATCCAAAGTTCGTAACCGATTTTGATATGATTTAAATGGGACCAATCTGCAAGTATATCCTTTTAGATAAAACAAAAAATTTTCAAATCGGTTCATAATTATCGAAGTTATGATGTAACAAACATTAAAAAAAAAATATACAACCGAATTGATAACCTCCTCCTTTTTGGGAAGTCGGTTAAAAATATTGATAGCTTTTGCCTGCGACTTCGTAAGCGCTAATCTCGTTTTCCCCGTTTTCGTAGGAATTTCGGAAAATCCTCTTACTGCTCTTTTATACTTCTTAAGGAACCTACAAGCCAAATTTCAGTTTCGGCTGTGCGTTGTCGGTCAGTCACTCAATCACACAGTCACTCAGTAATCGAAGAGTTTTATATTATACTAGCTTTGGCCCGCGACTCCGTACGCACATTTCCCGATTTTTCCCGCTCTCGTTAGAATTTAGGAAAGTCCTTCCTTAGTGCTCCCGAACACTCCAAAGGACATGCCAAATTTCAGCTTTCTACAAACGACAGTTTTGGCTGTGCGTTGTCTGTGAGTCACTCACTCAGTAACGGGAGAATCTATACTTAATATTATAAAGCAGAAGAGTTTGTTTGTTTGTTTGGTTGAACGCGCTAATCTCAGGAACTACTGGTCCGATTTGAAAAATTCTTTCAGTGTTAGATAGCCCATTTATCGAGGAAGGTTATAGGCTATATCTTATTATTATTATATGTCTTAACGCTAAACAAATAGGAGCGGAGCAGTAATGGAAAATGTGACGCAGACGAAGTTGCGCGGGTCAGCTAGTTTTATATATTAGGATTGATTAATTTCATGTAAAAAATATAACAATCAAAGTTGATTATTTACCGTTGAAAATAAATAAGTTTTTGATCAATATCAACAAAGACAATGTCAAAACAACAGAGGTTCATGAAAGCTCTTATTCAAAGAACTACTACAAAACTAAATCATCACAAGAAAATGTTATCACGAAGTACCCAGTTTGTTTACATAACAAAGTTTGGCAAAAGTATAAGATGCTCCTCCACCGAAAGATAGTTTATTCCATTATCGGACACCACCACCGCATCTCCGGCAGTTCGGCACATAATCAACCCAACTAGGTACTTATCCCAACAGAAATAGAGACAACGCACCAAAACTTGTTACCTTAACAAGTCCATCCTCGTTCGAACTTCGTCCTAATTTAATGTACCGTAGTTTGTGATACAATGGCGTTTTTATCCTTCACGTATATTTTGGCAAGTGTATAGCGAGAGAAGTGGATTACATCTCAGTCTAGATCGGTCGGTTGCGGGGCGCGCACGTAATATACATAGTTATAGTGTCATGACCCACGTGTCATATTGACGTGAAGTGACGTTAACCGAATGCGCGTGACACGCCGGTGCGATCCGCCATGACGGTCACGTGACTCGAGCGAAATGAAATGACAGTTACGGCGTATTTTGAATTTCAAATTAGGAGTGCATATGCCACGTTTATGTACGCCAGTATTCGGATTTTAGACTTAATAATGGCTGCGAAGTTTAATTTTTGTTACTGTCAAGTGTTAATAACCTATAAAGTTTATGTCAGTTGTTAAAGTGTCAGTTGCATAGTAAAACAAGTTTCAAATCAGAGTAATAAAGGTAGACCCATAATTTAAGCAAAACCTTATTTTTTCATACATATTGAAATAAAACTTTGAAGGGTGTCCAAACGGAAGTAGACCAGACTGAAGTAATGAATCGTTTATTCGAAATGGAATCGACTATTGATTTATGCTTAAAATAGTTTATAGTTTCACGTTTAAAGGGTTGTCGTCAGTGGCGGGGCTAAAATAATAATGATGTGGGCAAGATTGATATTTTGCGAGGCCCTCTAGATACTACCTACGAAAAGCGTTTTTTTTTTTGGCTTTCAGTGGTTTCATTCTACAATTGAGGGTGAGATGCGTCAAACTCAATCGCAGCCCACCTCGAACAGTTTTGATTATCGTTTGACTTTTTTTACGAGTAAATCATAGCCTTAGTTACGATTTTTCTGAGTTGGAAAAGCCAACGCTGGGAGATCTTTTGGACCGCGAGACCGTAGGATCTTTTGGACCGCCGCCTCTGGTAGTCGTAGTGCTTTCCCATATAAATTGTTTCAAGATCCTATGTTTATATCGTTACTTGAAATGACGACACGTGCCATAACACGTTTTAAGTTTATGAAAAGTTCGTAAACGTAGAAGTAGACATTATAAATACCTACTTAGTCACTTTCCAAGAACGATAAAAGAGAGCACATGTTTAACGCATTTACACCAGAAACTAAATTGAAACAAATAAAAGTTTACAACGTTAACCTACGTTAGTAACACTTTATGGCAAAAAAGCAGTATCTCACTTTGAAACTTTTAATTTGTGGCAGATAAATAAACTAGAATGTACTCTGGGGGCGATGTAAAAACGCCGTTTAGCGGGTAGTCGGCACACTGCGGTATTCTGAGATAACTGGGTCAGTTCTGCAGACTGAGAGGCGCCTGGACTATTGACTAGTCGCCGTAGTGCGGGAACATGAGAAAAATAACAATAAACCAAAGTTACATCACTAAAATTCGAGAATTTACTCTTAGAAGATTTATGTGAGAGACTTTTTACTTGTCTAGAATTAGACTTTGATTGAGGTTACATTAGTTTTAAAGCTTTAAATAATAAGTCTCCGTTTATCAACGTTTATATATCCACAAAATAATTTATAAAGTCTATAAACATATCGAACCGGGAGACCGCTTGTTTGTATTCGACAGATGGCGCCACATGTAGATTTAAAGACTGATTAAAACATGATGCTATATTATAATAAATCATCATGATTATCATTGACAACCTAGATTCAAACACTAAACAGAACAAAAAAAAAAACAATTGACAATCAATGAAGGAAGACTTCTCATGTAGCAATCCACTAACTGGAACTACATACTCAAACTATATGAAGACCTATAGAGAACAAAAGCTTTTCCCAAAGTTTTGATCAATGGCAATAATATTTCGGGGCGTATTATTAGTGTAGAAGCAGTACAGATAACAAGACATTTGAGTGATATTGACTCCGAAGACATAGTGGCGCCTGTACTATCGAGCGATATTCTTCAAAGAACAACTATGAAAACAGTAAAGGAAACCGTTTCAAGATTTATGTTTTTAGCCTTTTTTCTTTTCGTATATAATATATTGTTGTTCATGTATTCTTTAAATAAAGCCCGTGGTTATTATGTCACTGTTGATGAAAACATATTGGGCTAAGCTTCAAAGCTTAATTTGAAAACTGTAGCTATGTTAGATTTTCTATTCATTTTAACACACTTGTGTTGTGTTATTAGGTACTTTTATTATTTTTATACTCGTTTTATTATGTTTTTATTTTCGGTCTTCAAGTTAGTTTTATTTTCAAATATCGTTGGTGTTATCTGTTAACTATTTCTATTAAAATACCTACCTTTGACTTTTTGCTTTCCAAATCAACGAACGTAGAAATTTCATGATGTTATAAGGAAGATGTATTATATACATCTATATTCCACAAAGATATATTATATATTTGACTTAAAATTAACCAGAATCAACTTTTTAAAGCTCCGTAAACTAAACAGAGACTTATTCTGTCACTTAAAGAAAATTTCATGGGCTATTTAAAGTAACATTGCAAAAACTAACATTAAAATATATTTCTATATATTCTTTGTCGTTGTATTTTTGACATTTCTATTGTGTCAGACAATAATAGAAGTTAAGCCCACCTGATTTTTATGAAAGAATGAGACAAAGACATTGAAGTACACCTCTATTTTGTGAGGAAAAGTCCACTTACGTTACAGCGATGTACAATGGATATACAATAAGTTACTGCTGTTGAAGCTGAGAAAAATATATCTTGTTTCTATAAATAATCCACTAGAATTACGTCTCTGCTGCTAAATCTGAAGAATCAAATTTAATAGGGCGTGACTCATTGATGGGAAAATATGAACTCTGTAGACAGACAGGCGCCTCTACTGTTGAGTACCTTGGAATCATCATACATACCACATTTCAAATTTTGTGAATCGACTCATGAATAAGTCATATTCAACTTTGATGTGGTTAATAAAACAATAAAACGATGAAGAAACATTAACTAATACTTTTGAACTAGATAACGATAAAATAATTAGTTCACTCATTATATCACAAGAGCTTAAACATAAAAATCCAAAATAAGACTAACTTTATCCAGATACGGCCATACATATGGGAAAAGTGCATCTACCTATCGCTAAAGCGTTGAAAGAGTATAATTACGAGGTGCTAATAACCTTTCACATACTCACTAAAATAGTTTCAATTATAAATTCTTTACAGGAGCTTATTTCACAAACTGCTTGATATAAAGCTGCGCACACACCGGCCACCTTCGTTCCTTTTAGATTTTCAATCAACGCGACGTCGCGAGAATTCTCGGGAATGCTCGAGACTTTTACAAATGATGCTATATGATTGTCTATGTCTAATTTGTATTTTACATAATGCTCAAATTAAAATACCACTTCCCATTTCTTATCTTCTCTTTCTATATGACCATTGACCGAGTAGGCTTAGATTTATTTCTTCAAACTTGCTATGGCCTATTTCTAACAAAACACGATCGCAACAGTCTCCCATTTTCAAATCGACCTATCCTTACGTAACATTAGCTGCGCCATGTAATTCTTCGACTACGGAAACTAGGCTTCCAGACAACGGGGTCAGATTGGGAGACGAGACGACGCCATCGGTATCGATGTGAACAGCTGATGCTCCAAGATTTTAGTAACAAGAGAGCGGAGCCGGGCCGTGTGCACGCGGATTCTGAACGAAGTAACGCGCTGCCGAATAACCGGGTATTTTTTGTGAAGTGAACTTTATTACTTAGATTTTTAGACTGTTTTTGACTCATCTTTAGTATCCTTTCGGTTCAGTTTCATGTGTGGTGCTAGCGTTAATAATTAATTTTAGTTTGTACTCATAATTTTCTTCACCTGATTGTGTTGTACATTACATTTGAATAAGGTGTCAATACTGTCAACTCTTTCGTGGGAGGTACTAGTTCTAAAGGTTTAGGGTTGAAATCAGGTGTCGGTTGAGCTTGCCTTTACGTATATTAGTACTACAAAGTTTTCTACTTATAACTTTACCAGTGTGTGTTTTACATCATTTCTAATGGGGTTTTTTCCGTGATAATATTGGAAAAAAAATCAAGTTTGTGATCATAAAAAGCAAGTGTGGTTCACTCTTTTTCACTGAATAAATAATATTATTCGCAATTTCACTTGGTAATACGGTCTTCATGAAGAATATTGAACATTTTTACTTATCTACTTTTTGTGGTGTTTTCGAATTCTTTTCATAAAAAATATGAAAAGAATACAACATTTGATGTCTGTAATATTCTATATTTATTTACCTCAATATCAAACAGGTAAAATCCAATCTAATTTTGGCTTAATCTGTCAACAATTTCGACGTGTGGTGGTTCTTTGTGATTTACTTTTGAAAAGAAGCCGTCAACGTGAGGAAATTAAGATTTCATATTATTTTGAACTCTACAGGGAAAGGTTTGAGAGCTAGTTTCGCTTGAAGTATTCTGTCTTAATATTCTGGTGAAGAAGTTACAGAGGTACGAACTTGTAGGTACCCGGTTTGCTTTTGATTTTATTTAATAACTAGCTTCTTGTGTCAACGTCAAAGAGCAAAAACAAAATTATTTGTCTATGTAACCAATTTGTTTTGAGTTCCATATTGACTTAAAAAAATATTCCACTCATACCTTTATTTTGATTAAGGCTAACAATGCGAGGGAAGTTATATTTTTTAAGAATGAGAAGATTTGGAATACATAGATATTTATGTTCTTAGAAAATGACAGAGAAAAGGTTAATTTAATGTTTCATAGTTTTGACAATTACTTCAGTAAGTAGGTATCTTTTCTATACAGAGTTATGATCCTCTTCACGTCATTCACAGCCTTTAAATTTCAAAAATGTTTGACTTAACCTTTACTGCCCACTAACATTCTTTCAAGTCACTCTCTTTACTCCAGTTAGTCTCAAAATAGTCATCCGAATGCGTCAATCGTTGAGTGCAGATCAATCACTTTGCCAAATCTTGGGAATTGGGGTCACGATACTTTTAATGTATCGATACCTGCGTAATAAAACGATTGAACTGACCGAAATATCTCTTAGGCACCCATTACACGATAGGTTTTGCTGTCAGTTTTACCACAGAGGCTCAAACTGACGGATAACCTATCGTGTAATGCAGTGACAGAAGGCTTAGTGTGAGTTTTCTAACATACTCGATCGCGTTAACGTAAACGTTTGATTATGTCAAAATGTATAGAAAAAAAAGATTATACGTTATTCTCACCAGGCGGCGCTTAATCAGTTTCAATACAAATTGGCATTTACGCTAACGCGGTCTAGTACTTTAATAAACTCACACTAAACTCTCTGATAGATGCATGAAATCGACTGACGAAAATCTAGATATTTTATTAGTAACATGGGTAGGTTTTCATATGTTGATAGAATGAGCAATAGTTCGTATATCAGCCAATAGTATTATGTTCTGTCGATTGCATTCCATCATTCACCATCAGTCATGACGTTTGGAATGGAGTGACATTTGCATGAGGATGTAATGGACGGCTTACCAACATTCGTTAGATTAAGGTAGATGGGGTTTCACTGATAGGCAAACGAGTTTTCAATCAAATAAGGATAGTCAAAGTGACATGAAGGATCCCTGATGTTATTGCTAAAACTAGTTTTAAAAAGAAGGTGGGTCGGTAATTCGAATCGTTTTTCGTTCGTTACCGAGGACGAAAATCGATTGAGTACTAGTACTTATTCATAGCTCTCCGCCCTTCTCATTAAAGCTTATGATTTCTCGAGGGTTTTCATTACTCGGTTCTCGAAAATTCTCCAACTAGATATTTCGGAAGGTCCCATGACGTCCGAGGCGATCGACTGCTTCACCACATTGGCAGCGATGACAACTACAAGGACACACCCAGACTTGTAGATATCCGATCCCATACTACCTATAGACATGTTCAAACGCAAAAACTAAGAATTTCCATTCCAACTTTCATCCAAAAACAAAAAATTTCGGGTATGACATTTCTAAAATCCTTCCTTAGTGCTCATTCGTTACAAATGAAGTTCGTTGTAACAACCATATTCTTCTAGACACAACTGCTGGTCTATTCTGTGAACTCACCTTGTTAACCTAGGTGGAGTGAGAAAGATGTGAACTGTCATATCATCTGTTTGGATTAAGAATAAGAATATTTTATTTTTACAAAACATGGTAAATATAAGGTCTTATTAAATATAGGAAGATCTGACATCTTTCGCCATTCACTGGCATACAAATATTAAAAGTAAAACTTGGTCTAACCAAATCCAACATTATTAAGTGCATAATTTAAATTATTAAATTTATTTTAATTCGAATTAAGTTTACACTATATTAAATTTAAATTAGAAATATGGTAATATATTTGGCAGGTAACTCTTTCAGATAGGTACATAATATACTTTCTTACACTAGTTAAGATTTACAGTAATCAGTAGTTATACTTTTCTGTTACAATTTTTTCAAAAAATTCCTGCACAAAAAGAATTATCGATTAGCCATTTCTGTAATTTGGATTTAAAATATTTAAGAGCTCTCTAATTTGTTTAGGTATATTCTTGTAAATTTTAACAGATGCTATGTTACTATTTTTATGGCATAGTGTGCTTTTAAGAGCTCACTTCGTGTTTACTACACCTAATCTTACATAATGACAGATTTACAGAATCGCACTGCAATTTAGGCTGTGCAATATCTAACAGTGAGGCAGTGAATGAAAGAATTTGGGATGAAAGCAAATAGTGACTTAATATGCTTAGTAAGTCTTCCTAAAAAGAAGGCAATTTTGACTAGTCTACTACAACTACTGTGTAGGATGATAAGCCCCATAACCGTGTCTCAAAACAACAATAAACGAGAACCGTTCCAGTATTAATTTCGTTCGATTTAGAACCGCGTGGGATGATAAGGATTCGATTACAGTCACAGATCGTGGAGATTAAAGATTAGAACAGATTTTACAAAATGGAAGAAGAAAATGGATATATAAGTCCCTAGTTTTCTGTCAACATCGCAAGTTCATACAATATCTCCAGGATTATAAACTCCCGGTAAATATTTTTAAACTTTCATGGTCACTAACAATAGAATAGTTAATTACGGGATGGCTACCATGTACTCCGTGATCATGGCGCTTGCAACAGTGCCGAAATATCGGAAACTCGAAAATAAAAAGGTACCTACATGGTAGCAATCCCCTAATTAACTATTCTAATCCCGATGAATTATTATTACCTAGCCTAAACTGTTCCACTGCTGGACAAAAGCCTCCCTCCAATCTTTCCATCGTTCCAGGTCTACTGTGATCGATCGAGTGGACCCACCCACAATAAATAAAGTTGGTGCCCTGAAATCGCCCGATAAACAATGGACAGAATAGTTTCAGTAGAATTCGGTGTAAGATACAAACTTACTTCCACTCTCTTAATTTAAATTTGTTAGGTACATTATCTACTTACACATTTTCTTGAAATTATGTCAATTATAATCGAGTTCGCGAGTCAAAAAGCCAGTTCGCACAAGATAGATACGTTTTAGTAGGTAGTAATTAGGCTATTACTAAAATACAATTCTACTAGCTGAGTTACCTCTTTTCACATAAACTTAGTCCAGTTATCCTTCTTTCTATATTTTCAAGTTATGCTGAAACTTTAAGAACTCGTATAGTGTAGTGTCCAAAGCTGTTATAACGGAAAACTAAAACAGTTTAACGTTTGCTTGGTATCATCTTCGGGTTAAGATGGCAAATTGAATATTAAACTACGTTGTCAATTTGTTATGCAGCGTTAAAACAGCTAAGCGCCTTACACTTTAGCTATGTAACACTGATGGAATACTAAATTGCTTTTCACATTTTAGTAGGCGCTTGGCGATTTTAAGCGATGTCGCCAGTTTCGAATATCATTTATCACATATCACAGTTAATTTAAAATTAATGGGCCATTTTTACTGAAAAATGTTAATTGAATAATAAATTTAGATTCAGGTTGGTAATAAAACATACTTGTTTAGTTTAAATTGGATAAAACAAGAAAGTGAGTTGTGAACTTTGAAGTTTTTGTGAAACGTGTAGGTTAGGTAATAGAAAATAAGCAATACCTACTTGTAAAGAAGTCATTGTGTTTATCACTATGAACACGTTTTAATACGGAACAGACAACGAAATCGCGAAATAAAATGAATGGTTCAGTACATTTTGTCGAATATTGCGATGTTTTTTTTACGATTTCAAATTTAGTCTCAGTAAAAGTTGTACACAACGATAACAAAATAAAATTTCAGGTATTATGTTTATTCTGTTACACGTTCAATAAGGACGTTTTTAAGACAAAGCAATTACTAACCCTACTTTTAGTCAACAAAATCGCAGTCGTTAGAAGAAACCCTATCTCATCCTAATGATTCCTGCTTACACCCACGTCAGACCTAACTCCCTTACAACCTTTTTCATTCATCTCCCTAGCATTGATTCAGGCTTTGACATTGAAGTGCAGTCGGACTGAATGGCTTTGTAGACCACTGTTAGAATAGCTGTCACCGACTGAAGTCTGATATAGGACATAATTGTGTTGAAATCATTTGTATTCCCAATGTTACCTTGATCAACTTTCTATTTGCATGTGAAGGACGCCAATAGTGAAAATACTGGAAACTTTGAGAAGTGAAATGTAGGATCGGTTCTTGTATGTCAAAATACTTTTTGTTAGAGCCATAATGAATAGAATAGAATACACTTCTTTATTATGTACATCATTATTATATAAGTTGCAGGAAAAATACACAATGCGCGGCCGTATCGCTAAGAGCGATCTCTTGAATGTGCTACCAGTCTTATAGTAGTACTCTATGGTGCTACCGTTCTGAAGGGAAAGTTGACGATTTAATTGACTGGTACCATCAGCGAGTATCCATGGTAATCCACACGTTTTGTTCCCTTATTGTAAAACTTTTTCCGTTTTTTATTTTTTAACTCGTTACATAAGTAGTATTAAGTTAATAGATAAGATCATTTTACATCTAAATCTTTTAACTGAATTTTTAAACAGTTATCTCAAACCGATTGTGCTTAAGTTTTGTTTCACGTTTGGTTTGAATACAATGCACGTTTACTTAAATAATTGTATCATTCTATTCAACAAGGCGATCTCCTAAAAATGACAAAAAGATTATTTTGAATGACCCCTTTTCCTATGATATTAGAAGAATCAAATGATTGGGTTGGCATAGAGGCAATAACTAAAAGTGATTGTATTGTTTTGAAAACATTGTAGAAAAAATGCGTAGGTAAAACGTTTATTTTTTAGGTTTCACTTTTATTTGGTGACTTTTATGTTCCTATATGTTTAAAATAAAAACTACTGATCCAAACTTAATTAAATTTTTACGGGACCAAATGGCAAGTATGCCGCATTGAAATAAAAAAATCAGAAACCTCGAAGTAATACTCGCCAAATTGAGAACCTTCTCTTTTTTTAGAAGTCGATTAAAAATTTAATTAAAGCAGTGATTTTCTACAGAATTGAACTTAGAACTTAAAGCTATTCTCCACTATTCTGGAATAATGGAGAATGGAATAGTGGAAAAGAACTGGTCCTTTTGAAGGTTTCAATCAGAAATTTGTCACTTTGAAACCTATCTCGTCGAAGTGCGGTCGTAATCAGGTTCCAGCACATCTAGCTTATGTAGTTTGAAGGGATTAACTAGGCATTCGCTCGACAGAAGCAGGAATGTTAGTAATGCATTGATCTGATGTAATTATGGTATAGCACGTCGAGTAGACTTGAGGTAGACATTAGATAGTAGGTATAGGTCCGAATTTGGCCTTTTGTGTTTAGGTATAGTTCGGTGTTTAGGGGTTAGGTAGGTAAGTAACATAATATGATGTAATTACAAAATCAGTTATATTTACAAGATATAACAGCGGAATCTATAATTTTGTTTGATATGATGATCAGTTAATAAATTTAATTAAAATACCTAATTTTTATAAACATAACATACATTGAATATAAAATAGTTAGATATACTTACCAGTGTAAAAACATAAAACCTATTGTAAAATAAAGGTAGTCATAACAAGAAAATAATATAAAATAAAAAAAGAAATGAAAGAGAGAAGGAAAGAGAAGTTAAATCTTTCCTCTTCTCTACACAAAACTCCTACAGCAAATAATCATAATTAAGGATTAGTTTTCCATAAATTTATTGCTAAGTTTTGCTGAATCCTGTCATAAACGTTTGACGCTATAAATATTAGAATTCTTCAACGCTTAAAAGTTCTAATAAGCTTTGAAGAGCGAAGCTGAAGAATCCAGCTTTGTATCGGAATGCGGAAAATGTTTAAGTGTTTAGGTCAAGTTTGTAGATTGTAATGTTACAAGTCGTTGTGACGATATTAGTATTATAAGTGGAAGGGAAAATACATTGGATTCATTGTTACATTAGAAATCTTTTAGATGCAAACAAGTCATTTTATATACGGCTGGACACAGAGCGTCGTCCAAAGTAAAGTGATTATCGCATGATTGCGCGAGCGACTGACAAACATTCGTTCAGAAACCCCGAAAGCCCCCTTCGGGGTTTCTGAACGAAACATTGCGTCGATAGTGTATTCGCGTGACGATCGCTTTGTATAAGAACAACGCCTAATTCTCTACGGCCTATTGCACAGGCCAACTGTTGAATGCGATAGATTGACTTCTTCTTTTCGATTGGAGGGTGATTAACTCCTTACATTTTTTGCCCAGTACACTGCAGCTTCGGTCGGTGGTTCGGTCATTAAATACCCCAAAGAGCAGGTGTATGGGCACTTGGGACACTCCAACGTGTATCGCACTCACATTGAGTATCTGTGGTCTATGAAACCCCATTTCGCCAGGTTGTGTTTGCAGTGGTCTACCTTGGTACACAACCTGTTTAGTGCATTTCATATAGGCCCACTGCAGATCACAGGTTAAGATAAATGATTGATTGTTAGATTACGTGTTTTCTTCATAAGACACTTTTATCGGAGCGGCCGTGTTCGTCGCGTAGTGTAGGAGCACACCTATGTGATTCCCCTCATTGTCAGTACCCATTTTTCCCTGTGTGCAGACATCCAGGTCGATGGACCGCTCGTAGCAGACTTAAATTTCGTGTCTGTTCATTGATTTGTTCCTCTAAACATGTAACATATTTTGCTGTAGTTTTCACCATCATTTAGATAGGTTCTTTATTCTGGAAAGAATACATTTAACTGTAAGTATACGTAAATTATTACTTAACATACACAGTCACTTAAAAATCTGTAAGTCGTAAGAACCTTGCAAAGCAGAGTGTAGATAAATAAGTGAAACGACATAGTGTTACAAAATAAAAGACTGATTCGTGCCAAAGAAACTTTGTAATAAAAAAGTACTGCAGACTTTTAAAAATGGCGATGGTAGTATCGGGTAAAACGAAGTGTTGTATAAGCTCGCTGTTCTTGTTAGTGGTGTTGGGCATAGTGCTGGCCGTGGTATCGACACTCGGACTCTTGGAGAAGAAGGAACATCACTACGCTAAGGCTGAGAAGTATAGTCAGACGTCGGCGCCTCAGATCGTGGAAATTGATCATGTAAGTAGTCTAGTTAAAAGATATTAAACATAAGTGAAAATAAAGCATACATGCATATTATAAAAAGTACCTAATTTTATATAATTCCATAATAGCGTACAAAAGGTTTTTAAATGTGGGTGTTGAAGGAAAAGGTATATTTTAAATAAAACAATTTATTTGATACGCAACAAAAATGAGATACAATATACACTTAAGCACAATTAAATAATAAAAAACTAAGCATATAAACAACAAAATTAAAACGACCAGTATCAAAATAATAACATTAATTTTACCGTAGTGGTGGCAACATAAAAACATACAATTTGAAAACAAAGACAGTGGTATTAAGTCACAAGTACATAGCAAAACATTACAATGAAAAATACAACCATAGTGCAGAGTGCGTTTCAAAGTTGAATCGGAGTCCAGCTCAGAATGTTTCAGGCAAATATACCTGACGCTGATATTCTGCTGAATCCCTAAGGACGTCGTACTAAATCTGTGCAAGAAGAGTAATGTTTGTGTGTAATGTGTGTTATAAAATCAACACACATTACACACAAACAGACAAACATAGTAAGAAGTGCACGTCGTAAGTATACCTGCATTTTTTGCAACATGCAACACTTAATTATTGAATGCTGGGTAGTGAAGTTTTGCACTAGGAACCGTTATCATAGTGTCATGTGCATTTATCTACTTTAAGTATTTTTATACTTGACTATATGTACATTTAATATGAATTTTGAATGTTTCTTTACCGCCAAACATTTAATTATTTTTCGTTTTTAAAATTATGTTAATTTCTTAAGGAAATTTTTTGTTAAATATATTTTTAACGTAAATACTAAGTAAATAATAGCTCAAATTAAATGAAGCAATGTTTACTGTGGATTTCTCTAATCATATTTATTATTTCAAGCAACTCAACTTAATGGTTTTTATTTATGAGCACAATTCATTTTATAACCACATAACTGAAGCGATTAAAGCCAAATCCCCAACTTACTGTTAATTCCTCCTAATAATACTAAAGTTCTAATAAACCGTAAGACGGCGATAGTAGCGATAAATCGGTACAATCCAAACCGGAAAAGCCTTTCGTAAAACCGGCTCTTACCGAAATGACCGTAGTTTTACGTTACAACGTTATTACATTTCGTCAAATTACTTTGACCTGTCTAAGTTTAGTGTTAAAAAAGATTTATTGTTCTGGATTTATTGGCTACCTGTGACGTGACACTCTTAAAGTGGCGACGAGGTATAAAATTAATGGCTTTCGCATGTCTTCCCAAATGGTTGAGGAAAGATAGGCTATTCAATCTTGTCCTTTCTTTCGTTCATCCCTCACGTGCTAGCGCAGTTAATGGGATTTTAGATCCTTGAAATATTGAGCGAGGACTGCTACCTGCGTTTGTTTAAATGTGGAGATGAACGCGTTTTCTGGAAGATCTGAAAACGATTTAGATAAAAACTTTGTAGTAAGGAGTTTTGTTTGAGAAAAAGCAGATCAAAGTGTTTTTTTCGCAATTATGGCTTTTAATAAAATTCGTTAGGATTTGGGTTAATGAAAGAAGCGAAGATCCATCTATCTATCGTACCTCCATGCGGGAAACCGATGTATGCCAGACGCACAGAACCAGTTTGTGGCGACACTTAAAGGAGGCCTATGTGCAGCAGTGAATGTCTTTCGGCTGATATGTTAATAACGATGATGATGAGCTAATATAAAAGGTGTAACATATTGAACGCAAAATCTGTAAAAAGGCAATTGTACCTGTTAATATACATTTTTTTTATATGAGACTAGTTGTTTTTGGTTTTGTATTTTTGGCGAGTTATGCAGACAAAAACGTATTGGGCAGTCTATTTCAGTTTCGCGATTTCAGGGTTTGGGTAACGGAACATAAACCTGAAAACAGTCAATAAGCACCACTTTTCGTTATTATTTTTTACGCGTTATAAATATTTAGCTTTTGTAGTTGAGGCATCACTCACAGAGCATCATTCAAAACAGATTATATTATTATACAATATTGATATAAATTAGTTATTTCTACAATGCATCATATAAACTAATTTATTATTATCAATATTCAGAACATTTTTGCTAACGCTACTTGAAGAAAGAACTGTAATTTTCGATTTAATTTGACAAAGTTCCATCCCATTCTGATTGCGCGTGGATTATAAGGGCTTATGTTTAACTTACCACCAGATATAGTAACAAATAGCAGACAAAAGTAGTAAATGATCACCAAAATGAAACTCGCATTTTAATGTAAAATTATAACCAAAGTTTTAACACTTTGCTATCCTATTTAAGTAAAATGACTCCCAGTAAATCATGAGCAACCCAAAAATAGTAAATGATCACCAAAATTAAACCAATCTGGCGCTCAGCGGCCGCTACCGCGGCACGCTCGCTTCGCTCGCTCGCCTTCGCGCGCTAATGGTCATGGTTCTAACCAAACCTACCCCACATCTGGGTTAGGGGATCTGACGCAGACACGTTACTATAGAATTTGAATATTATACTAACTGAATATTAATTTGCTCGCTAAGATTTGGTGATCATTTACTAAATTTGGTGGTCGAATACAATTTAAAGTGGAGTCGTAACTATTTTTTCTGGTGTTAAGTAGATATTTTTGGTTACAAAACTAAGGGTATCAAAGCATTTTATGGTGGTCATTATATTTATTCCCGATTATAAGTATCGGTGTCTGTACTCCCTGTAAAGAGGTATACAGACGCGTAGTAGATAATCACATTTTGCCCAATAAATTAATTTAATCTCCATCTACCTAACAATGACTCCGGTCTGATTCTCAGAATTCCAACATCGTCACTAGACCCACAAGTACCACAAACTTATCATTTTCATGATTTGTAGACCTATCTAGGGTCTTTATTATACCTATTCCTAGTACAATCTAGAGGATATGAAGTGTCATTACTGGGTATTGTCTCGCATACTTGAACTGCCTAGTTTAGAGGAACCATAGCTACACGTAGAGAACTGGACTGAGCATTACCGTCACAAAATTGACAAATCTTGACAGAAATAGATGAAATTAATAAGCGAATGAGAAGAAGAACCTATTTGTATTAATCTCACCGTGATAAATAAAGTTAAGTGGTCTCAAAGTGAGCTAGCTATTGTTCTAATTGATAGTTGTAGTGTTATCAAGAAACACACTACTGTAGATTGTAGTGTCAATGGACCAATCAGAGTTCTAGAAAAAAAAAGCACCGGAAGGCCAACTTTACAAATTTTTAAGCAACGTTCGCATTCGCATCTTAGTCGGAATCTGTCAAAAATGTATTGTAGGGAAATGAAGGCTTTTTACCGTTTACGATTGCTATCGTTGGCGATCGTTTTTTAATTATTAGTAGAATTGGCACTTGTTCTCACGATAACAATGCCTCTATCATACCTACTTATCTGACTGTATTTACTTGAGAGCTTAATAGTAGAACTCTCAGACCATTATCTATGTCTCTACGCGTTATCGTGTCCCTACATACTGGTCATAACAATTTGTAGCTATGTGCAGTAGAAAAAGTTGGTGGCTGTAAACAAAAAGGGCTCTTGTGGGTATGGTAAGGTCTCTGAAGGGCTCTCGTATGTCGGTAATGGAAGTTTTTTAAATGTACTCGTTGGTATGGACAAGACAGTACGAAGATAGCGTTATATAGTAGAGTGGACTTGATAGTAAGAAAATAGTGTTTATTTAGAGAGAAATATTCTTATAAAAATTGTAGTGCATATATTTTTTTAATAGACATTTACTTTTCTTATCTTCACATGTGGAACACAGTGTCTTTAGAAAGACCAGAATGGGAAAGGTTGGACGAGGCTGTTGCCGATTGGCAAACAGATCTATGTTTAAACTACAATTTTATTTTAGAATATTGTTATTAGGTTAAGTTGATGTGAATTAAGGCTATTAAGAAAGGGGTTAAGGGGGGTTTTTTATATTTTTTAAGATTGAGAAAATATATAATGGGCATGCTATTTTAGTGGCTATGGCGTTTTATTATTATATGTACATTTCTATGAATTATTATAGTAAACATTGCACACCTTGCTCAGTTATAAATAAGACCACTTTTTATGGCCCTACATTGCACGAATTAGAAAAGCCACATTATTACACTCGAGACAAAATTAAGAACAAAAATGCGTTTAGTTAGAGGAGTACTGGAGTCCATTATTGCCAGCCAGCATTTGCGATGATATATGAACTCAACTTAATGTTCATTTCAGCCATAACACGTGCCAAAAGTAAGATTACATTTTCAACTTTTATTTTAGTAGGTGCTGTTACAACTACATAAATCAAAGGTTTTTCTTTTACGAAATTTTCACCTGCGTCATTCTAAGTTAAAAATACATTTTTCAACTAGAAAATGTTTCATGTGAGGCTATCAATTTTATTTACACGGGCCGCCTTTTGTGTGATTTTATACTGGTGTCCTAAACCCGTTTAAGCTGTTATAAATCATGGTGTTGTAAAAATTAGCGTTATTTTTGCGTGGCAGGGTCATTGGTCATTATTCGGGGCGTTCTATTATCGCCTGGGTGGGATTGACCAGCAGGGTCGTTTTTCATTAGCAGCCGAATACGCGATAAAAGGGTTAACGTTTTGACCTTATGTAATCGAATGGGGGCTTGTAGGAACGACTTTGTAGGTGGATTGTAAAAATCACACCTTTTGTGTTCTAAAACTAAAATCCTTAACTAATTTTAAAATATTTACAATCGTATTCGTTAAAATGTCTGAAGTGATTATTAGCACAAGCTCAGCGGATCTTCATTCACATATTCCGTAAAGAATACAATGTTTGACAGTAAACTTTTCAGAAATTAACAGTTAAAAAAGCATGTATCCAAAACACTAAAAACCAACAAATTTTCGTGCTCTATGTTTAGTAAAAAAAATAAGACAAATTCCAAAAATCTAAATAAGAACGACAATTTACTTGCATTTTCTTTTCATTTGCACGTCTTGATGGTAAGCGCCAGTGCTATTTGATCAACCGTAGGGCTTTGAATTTGAACCGTCGAAAAATATAGTTGTACAGAAAATAAAATGGCTACACCCGGGAATTACTTTTAGTCCAGGCTTTTGGTGTCATGAAAATAGAGGTGAGTCCGACAAACTCACTTTAGGTCCGCAGTATTTTTAATTAAAAACATTTTCGGGATCGAAATTTTTGTGTCTTTTTATTGTATAGGTTTTCCAGCACGATTTAGTTCTGATGGAACGCTTCGCTATATTTGCTGCTATAGGCACTGTTTTTATTAAGGTGGCTCGTTCCTGTAAAGACTACCTAATTTTTTTTTTCGTTTTAGTTCAGGTCAAAAAATAAATTGTTTTTCCGTTTTCATGAACTCTGTGAAACATGTAAATTTTTGCTATAATAAGTATGCTGGACCCAGATCCAACCAAATGAACATCTACATATCCGTTCGATTTTATTTAGGCGTCCGTTTACGTTACGTGGTAGGTACCTAGTGATTTCACGTACCTATACATAGTCAGGAACTAAGTATTTGAAATACTTCTAAATTTTAATACCATCATGCTATTGATAACTAGCATCAGTGTCACCCGAGTGAATTTCGAATAGTATTCCAAGTAAGGGTGCATACTCCCGTAATGATTCCAGGACTTGGTCTACCCGTTTTCCATCCTGATCCTTTCAGCTGTTAAGAAGTATAAGTAGAATAGCTTATAAAGAGACTGACTGATGGAGATGGAGTAACTTTCGCCTTTATAATACAAAGTATGGAAACAAGTCACCAAACCATCTAACTAACACAATTTTCATACCAAAACAAGACCCACTTTTGATCGTCGGCAATTTGCGAGCATTTGATTAACGTCGACAGACAATATCTAGACAGAACAACTAGCACAAAGCTTTAATGTTCTATTAGCTAACGAGTGCCAGCGAACTATTCTCAAAGTGCTCGAAAAATCTTTTCTTACTAATATTAGATTAATGCGAAAGTTTGAACAGATGTTTAGACGTTTGTCAATCAATCACACTGCAACGGCTGAATGGAATTTGATGAAATTTGGCACAGAAATAGTCTTACTACTACTAAAAGCGAAAGTTAGAATGGATGGTTTGATGTTTGCGTGTTAATCACGCCAAAACGGCTGAACGTATCTAGATAAAACTTGGCAGAGAGATTGATTATACAGCGGTAATTCTACAGCTTAATGGTATTGCTACAGCGGTAATTCGTTGGTTCGTTTCTTTATAACGTTGTTAATTTTGTTTATGTGTATGTATGTATCTATGTATTTATTATAAAAAAATAAAAATAAAAAAAAATTATTGCCACAAAATACTCTACTATAGCTACTACTACTAGCTACTCTATTATAGCTGTATTTTTTCTCTCTTCCTTACTGTTTGTTTTTTTTTTAATTAGTTGCACCTACCATGCTGTCTCTGCACCACCCTAAGGTCGACTGGTAGAAAATGCCTATGGCATTAAGTCCGCCTTTGTACAAATTACTTGTGCATAAAGTTTTAATAAATAAATAAATAAATTATAGTCTGGAATAGTACATATGCTATTTATCCCGGGAGTAGGTAATTTCCCTTAGGATAGTTTACAAAATGTATGCAGGCGAATCCGCTCGCAGAAGCTAGTGTGGCATAAAGTCGTATGCGGTATTCAGAGTAAGAAATGTGCTAACATTACTCGCTTTATTGTGTGTTAAAGCCTAGTTTATTGCGAGTGCCGTCTGGCTGCTCTGCTTTGTGCCTATTTATTTTATTTTATGAAAAATGTGACAGCTAAGAAGTTAGGTTGCACGGGTATGTTTTATGTTTCGCGTTGTAATTTAATAAGTAGGTACGTAGTTGTAATTTAGTAAGTAGTCAAGCTCTCGTTTTACAAACTTAGTTCATTTGAGCAAATCAAGACATTGGAGTCTAATACTGCAGTTTTTTCAATAAAATTTTATCAAAATTAAGTAGAACAAAGTCAATCAATTTAGCAAAAGGTTCAAAGGAGGTTTGATAACTCACTGCCTGATATCACATGTCAAATTCCCACTAATAACTGTGATGGCGAGCGTCACACGTCATCACGAAAATACACACCAAACACTCGCTTTAATATCGCATGACATGAAGATACGACCTTCACATTTCAATACTGACAAGCAGCAGTAATTAGATCGCGCTACCCGTGAATAGAACTTAGTACTTCGACAAAGAGATGTGCAGTTGAATAGAACTGGTTACTGTAGTTCTGCCGTAATTAATTTCGACACCTAGATGGCGCTAGAGCGGCAAAGTGCCCAACGTATTCAGCTTTGTTTCAAATAAGGCTTTTCAATTTCAACAGAGAGATACCGTCTATTGAAATAGAACTTTTGATTTTCTGGGTCAACAACGTTGCTTATTCGTCTGAAAAAATACTACAAATTGAAAACGAAATAACCAATTTATAAAAATATAAGTGAAAGTTTTAATTCGATGTTCTAAAACTAAAACAATGCTCAATTTCAAGCAATTCTAGTTTCGCCATTCTGTTAAATTAATTCTCAATCGAATAAAACGTTTAGTAATCTATTTTTTGAAAAGTTTTAGTCGTTGTTAATAATTTTATTGCACACACCTAAGTCCTAATAATAAAGGAATAACGATTTTTTCTTTAAGCTTTACTTTTTAGGGTTTCGTACCAAAATGGTAAAAAGGAACCCTAATGGTGTGACTTGGTCTGTCCGAATATCACAGTTGGATATCTCAAGAACTACTAATGCTATCAACTTGAAATTTGGAACAGTTTTAAATGACGTTTTTTCAACTATTTTGCAAATAAAAAAGATTTTTTTTGCCACAACGACTGAAAGAGTTCAAATCTTTTCTTCTGGGGCTACTACGGCATGTAGGGTATCATATGAAAGAACGCTGTTTACACATTCTCAAACAATATTTTCTAAGCCGAACGATTTCCCGGCCGACTATTGACGAAAAATGTAAAACATTAACCCCCCTTATCTCCGAAGTTTGCATAGGTGGAGAAAAATCTGAAATTATTCATGTGATAGAAGTTTATAAAAAAATACAGGAAAAGTAAAACGATGTCTCCAAATTGCACACTTTTTCAGAAATCATCAACAATAAATTACCACCATCGATCAAGAGATGGTAATGATCTAAAACTGCAATATACACCGCTGTGTTGTAATTCTCTGACGAATATAGGCCTTGCCGATGAAAATTTAAAAATATTTCACGTTGTAAATGGTGGTACGGCGCCCTCGGTGCGTGAGTCCGACTCGCTCTTGACCGGTTTTTTTAATTGACTGCTAACAATTACCGCATTTACAGCCAAATCAACCTGAACCGTCATTAACAGGAATTCATCTAAAATAAGTTGCAAGTTCCAGTTAAGCTAAACTGGTCTTTTAACCTTATCCTTTGGTTCTTCTGTTTTAAATTTAGTGCATCGCGGTGCATGGGCTCGAGTGCACACGAGCCGACGCAACATAAACGTTCCGAATTGCGTTTATTTTTCAGTTCTACGAAATGGTTAATGCACTGTGAATTTTTAAAAGTGTTAATGTTAAATTAAATCATTTGAATGTTTTTTTAGTGAAACGAAAACTTTTAATTTATGTAAATAATCTTGATTGCCAATTAGTTCGGTGAAAACGATCTTATCAAACAAATCGTTTGTATTCCAAACTTTTTATAGAATCTAAAGTAAAATAAGAAGTTTAAATTAGTAGTTAAAAGTTTTGATAATTTGACTTCTAAGTGCATACTAATTATAAATTAATTGGCTCGGCTTTCGCCAGTAGAGCTTTCAACGAAAGCGTAATTTAAGTTGTAAGTTATTTTGAAGCAAACGTAAATTTTACAAAAAAACTTATTAAAAGTTTATTTTTATAAGGTTTTAAACCTCTTATGTTCGAAAGTTAATCTCTATAGGTTACTTTTGGGCAAACAGTCTCTATCGTCCCCACATCATAGCTTTTCATCGGAAAGATTGTGATCAAACGCAAATCTATAAATAAAAAAAAATTGTGTGTCTGATGATTCAATTGCTAGATATAAATAGAATAATACCAACTAATTAAAAAAAAAAGTATTTCACTGTTTTCTTTTCGAAGGATGGATTTACTTTCGGAGAAACAAGGTTTTAGTTGACAGGAAACAAGTCAATTCTTCGAATTCGCTCGCTACCGTAAACTCGCCCGTCGTATTTACCCTTTAATAAAAACTCTTTATGTTAGTCCTTCCTTAATTACCGTCGTAGAATTCTATTTTAATTAACCTATTTGTAGTAATAAATTATGAATAGTCTATTAATAGAACACGATATCTCCTTTCAGTAAGATGTTGAGAATTTAAAGACCATTTGGATAGATTTGGTTCTAAAAAATATTTTGTAAGCAGTGCTATTTGTCTTAGATATTTTGTGTCTACGTCGAGGAACAATTTTTCAAGCAATTTTCTGTCCGTATGTTTTTAAAACGCGGTAACCATAAAAAAGTGCCAGTATTATGATGTGCGTAAACGGTCAAATTGAACGGTCGATAAACTGTCAGTCGATATGATATCGACGTTGCGTCGACTGCTAACAATTCTCGTGGTACAGGGTGCCTTTCAAGAACTCAAGTTGTACGGATCCCCGACGCAGGCTGAAGTGCAGTGTGTCAATACGTTTGAGGTAAGCTGATTTTATTTTATTCAAAGTTGAAAATGGGTATGAAACCTCTTTACAAGAATCCAGATTGTTTTACAAGAGAAAAAGTGCTTTTCTTTTATTTTAATTTCTTTTTTCAACTGCCGTTTTGAGAAACGTTGCTTTTTTGTTATTGATAAAGAGAGACTCCCCAGTGTAGCCCCTAAGAATATGTTTTCAGGCGTTTCTTGAAATTTTAATAACTTGCAACGTAGTATCAAGACGCACATTGCAAAAACGTGGCACACGTTAAATTTTCCGGCCCATCTTGGGGTGATGGCCGGTTAAATATCTTAATATATATAAATCTCGTGTCACAATGTTTGTCCTCAATGGACTCCTAAACCACTTAACCGATTATAATAAAATTCGCACACCATGTGCAGTTCGATCCAACTTGAGAGATAGGATAGTTTAAATCTCAATTTTTTGTTGCAATATTATTTAGGAGCGGAAAATGTGACGCAGACGAAGTTGCGCGGGACAGCTAGTTATCTTATAAAATAATCCTTTTCAGTCAGATACGTAACTATCAAAGAAATAATTACAAATGGTAATTATTATACGCAAAAGGGTTGATTCTGGACTAAAACAAATATTCCATTAGTCCATCTACTTCAGTAAAATTATCAAAAAATATTGTACACGTTTTTTTTTTGCTTTATCAAATCAATAAAAAATTACAAAGATAAAATGACCGTTAAAGATTCGGGCTTGCGACGTCACTATTCAGTAAATAGTGTAATTAAATGTTTTCGACGCACTGTTTCGTCTTAATTTTTATTCGTGTAAAAAAAAAAAAATACGTCTCCAAATTTTTTTGGAAATCTACAAATTCATCTACCTTATCCACCATGATAACTATCTGTTCCACAGAATTCACAGAAATGTACAATTTTCAACGTTTTGACAGGAATCCGGCGATGGAGACGAGATTGACATAGACAATTACTTGGTGATTACAAAAACTATAATTGATCGCTTTTCACCAAAATGCTGTCACTAACACGGTGTGATTTTGGAGTCCTAATTAATTCACTGTATATTGTTACTAAAACGTATGAGTTACTAATAAAATATTAGTTGCACAACCCTAACACCTATTCTCAAACAAATTGACCAAAAAATTAACCCTAAAATAATTTTATGAAAAAATTACTATCGACTAGTATAGGTTACGGAGACAGTTTCCCCATATGGATTCGGATTTCTCTATAATTTGACAGTTAATAAAATACTTTGTATCAGTAATGTATGTTAATAATCGCCATGGTAAATACATCAAATGATAGCTGTATAACCCTCAGTACCCTCATATAGCTTTTATGTAGGTATATTCTACAATTAGAATTAATCTCAAACATGCATCACTAAATAGTAGAGATATTTTAAACTCAAAATGAGTGCACGTCCTTATACAGTTTTGCTTTACTATTCTGCAGCAAATATCTGTCGTAGGTATTTTCAATGACAAAAAGGTTATATTACTTATAATATTATTATCCTCGAACAAACAGTCTTTGTATGCCACTCCCACATAATATTATAGAAGAAAGTAACCCAGTCAATGCTCTCTCAGCAAAAAAGTCAGAATAATAATAATACTGTCTTCAAGTCATCGACATCGTTAAAACAATGATGATCTTTATTGCAATGCGGAGATAATGCCACTAGTTACAAAGGGTCAGCTTACAACGCGACGCGACGCTACGTGCGCTTTTTATGATAGCGATACGATATGGAACATTATATAGTTCACAAACAAGTCGCAAATTATTATTTAGAAAAATCAAAAAACTGCAAAAGGAAAACTAACTATTTCCTTATTGGATTTAAATGGCTTATATAGGTATATATTTTTGTAACCTCCATTTAATTTAATTCATTTTACCTTACTGGATAGGTCTGGTTAAAAAACATAGAACGTTAAAATTTAGAGCCAAAAATCCGACATATTGCTTTTTCTTTTTTAAACTTATCTAGGGACACTTAGGTTTTTAAAATTAATCTGACGACACCTTAATAGTCGAAATCCATCCAACCGTTTGGAAAGTACGAGATAATAAATAAATTTAGAAACAAACGTACATACAATACGCGCGAAAAATATAACCCTTCCTTAGCAGTCGGAGGAGGACCAATTACAGTGAGGTGAGGTAAAGTTTAAAGGGTGAGACGTTACTTCACACCGGAACAGCTGCTCATCTTTTTGAAGCGCTCTAGTTCGATGATGTACTCTCTAATCTCTGAGACGGGTCGGTCAGATAAATGTTCGATGCGCTTGGGTCGATTATGGAACGAGCCAAGACGCTCATGGACCGGGAATTACGTACTGGTTGAGTCAAGGCTTAAAACAAAAACGACAACAAGGCTTGAACATCAACACCGAGTTGCCGACCGGCCGAACGCGAGTCTATCAATATGTTATAATAAAAAATTTGTGAGATGGTCCGAATCCACCACATTTTCATCAACGGATTTTAAGTTTCGAATATATTTTACTAGCTTTTGCCCGCGACTTCGTACGCAGATATCCCGTTATTTCCCGTGCCCGTAGGAATTTCGGGAAATACTTTGTTAGTGCTCCTCTAAAATCCAAAAGAATCCTACATGCCAAATTTCAGCTTCCTACGACCAGTATTTTCGGCTGTGCGTTGTATGTCAATCTCTCGGTAACGGAAAGATTTTATTCTTCACACTGAAATATGTACTTTTAAATAAAATTATTTTTAAAAAATTAGCTCAGTGTCGCTTCGCGTTTTGTCTTCGTGGGAGCTGACCCCAACGAAGTGTGGGCTGCAATAAAACAAATTGCCCGCGAAATTAAAACTTGTTTACTTAAATAAATGGGTGCAAATAGACGCTGAAGGTTTTATTTTATTGGTCCTTATAATATAATATATCCTTAACGCTTATCGTGATCCTAATTTCTAGATTGAATTTGGTCAGTGGGAAAAAATAATGATGTTAGGGAATGGAAATTACGAATAGCAAGAGCGCCTCAGAAATCGTGAACTGCTTGACAAACTAGGGACCTACCCAAAATAATATTTTATTAGGATTTTTTTTTTAATGCCCAATGTAGGGATCGTCACATGACCTTTCAGTAAATCATGTCAATCCCATACCTACCTACATTTTCAGCTTTTTAGAATATCTTTTAAAATCATGGGATCAAGACAAATTAGTGACATTTGTCAATAGATTAGCTTTCTCACTTTCTTTCTGAGATCACATGTTTAAAAAAGTTAGACCTAAGGAAAAACAACTTGTCAATAATTTTGAACACCACGTTTCTCCCTTAAACTTAATTGTATAAACAAACTAAGCTCTCTTTTTAAAATTAAATATCGTCCTAACATCTTCAATTGAAAAGAATAACATAATTATGAAAGGACAAATCCTTCCTAAAACGAGAAACCACACTATTACCGAGACTAACAAGTACCAACATAAAAAAAAACAACTATCCGCCATCATAGACATCATGGACATAGCCTGTATGTATATTCACTTGACATGCGAGCGATCTACATCAGATGATTTCTAACCTCAGTATACGTTGACACTGCCAAGCAAACAGTCATATCGTAAACAAACTCGGTAGCGGAACATCGGATTGCAATCATTTCGGGTGAGGACTTAGTAAGAAGAGCGGTGTAATAAAAGCTATCTCTATATATATATTTATGAGTATAAGTACATAAAAAGAATAGAATATTATTTATACATTTATTATTAATATATTTTAATAGTACGATATGTGTTTTCAATTTGCAAGAAAACTACTGAATTGATTTACAGATTGCAAAAACCCTATGTTGAGCAGACAAAATGCTCAATTTAATCAAAACTTTTCGAGTCAACAAATTGATAGTAGTGAAACTTTTCACACACGTAATATCCAAGCTTTGTTATCTTGTAAAATATTTTTTTATTAAATCTCAAAAAGTTTCAACGACTCAATCCAATTTTTCAGCTCATTCATACAACAACTTGAGTTATAAAATGGCTTGTAAAAATTACTGCTATTGTCCTCGTGGTTTCATAAAATATAGAAGCAATGTTTCTTTCTAGACTTTTCAAATATCTCTTTACAGTAACAGCTTAAGTGAAATTATTTGTATGTAGAGCTTTTTATTATTACGAATTTGTTCAAGGTTAAGCAACACAGTTTGGTCTGTGGATGGATATCTAAAGCGTCCTCCAGACTACTCGCGAAGTTGCAGGAGGCGAAGTGCTCTCCGAAGTTGACCGAAGTCCGATGTAATGTACGTGTCCACACACTCGAGCAACTTCGCGAGGAGCTCAGTCGCCCGTTCCCCCCGTTCCCCTCACGATAGACATAATGGATAACGTTCATGTGACAACTGCCGTTGCAATGTACTCTCGCATAATAAAAATACGTGCGTATTTACTATGGCTGACGCGAACCAAAGTGAGCCGAGTAGTGTGGTTAGACGTTTCGTGTTCGAACTTCGTGACACTTCGAGTCCTTTGACTCGGGCGCAAAAACCGACAGCAATTGGAAGTCGCCCGAGGCGAGGCGAAGTTGCACGAGGCGAATCGAAGTGCCCCGCTACACTGTCGTATTCGCTCAACTTCGGGAGTAGTGTGGAGGCGCTATCAAAGCATAACTTGATTACTCCGTGTCTTGGAATTCACGTTAAACCCTTGGTTCCAGCTGTCACTTGCAGATCTTTGGCAGATCGCAATATAGTATATGTAGTTGGGAAAAGGCTCGGTAGACATATTTGTATTTTTAAAACCATTGCTGTTAATTTTTGTTTCTTACCGTGATGAAACCTCGAGCAAATAATTACATACCAAATACTTACAACTATATTCACTGCATTTTGATTGCATTTATATTTTCATATGGAAAGTCTTGAAACTCCAGCCGTAAAGGAAAACCACGTTTCCCTTTCCCTCATCGCTTCCTGGTACACCCAAACCGCACCCTTAGCGTAGGTATCGATGTCGCATTGTCAAGTGAAACTGCATCATACTGCCGTGTTTACACTCGGTATTAGATATCAACTTCTGATAAACCACGGCACAGCTGATGCTGAGTGTTGCTGTGCCTGTGTTCTGAGTAAAAACATCAAGCGTTATTTTTTAATCAAATTGATGACCATATTTTTGACAGCATTTTTTTTTAGGGCAAAGAAGAATTCAGATGTAGACTATTTCCGCTATCATGTTCAATATCTACTCTTCGACTTTGCCCACTGCAGGGCTAAGCCGTTTTTTTCTTGTACAAATCCCCACACTCTCTGTGCCAACCTCATCCAGAGTCTCTAGACAAGTGACAATCTGTCAACAATATATCGTAGCGAAGGCGATTGTCAAAATGTCAAAACGTAGGCACCTATGGGATTCAGAAACTCTATCTAACGCGGTGTACTGCGTGAGCGACGAATACGACGCGACGCGACGCAACACGATGCGACGTAATGCGACGCGATGCTATACGCGACAAATGTCCTACGTGATTTTGGTCATTATTACTTCTCGAATCATGGAGAAGTACAGTACAATTTTGCTTGAAAGTTAATAAGACGTTGCCGCGTAACATCGCGTCTCGCCGCGACTGTCATATAGGCCGCATGTAGGGTATGCCGTTGAGTTGATCGCGTTCGTCGCATTTGCAGCGTCGCGTCGCGGAGCGTTCGTCGCTCACGCAGGACACCGCGTAAATGACAGAAGATCAATCCCTTATATTTAGGTAATTTCTAATTTTGGCAGTCGAGTATTGATGACATCGATGTCGACTAACTCGTTAAAAACCAAATGACTACCTGAATTACCTTTTCTTACGTACTGGTTCCGTGTACCCGGCACCGGCTGCGACCGAGACGTAATCTTGAACCTGCAGTTGAAATAACAAATCACCATCAAAAAGTATCATTTTCAATGTAGGTCCCCGCCTAATTTGGGGTACATTCACTACCATGACGACTTCCAACCCCCCTCCAAGATTCGGTAATCAAAGCCCAACATATCCAAACGTTGATAAGTAGAAACTTCCTGGGAACCTTTGTTCGCGACACTTGTGTGCCGCTATCGTGCGCTAACGACTCTCGGGTTTGCAGAATAAGTAACTAGGTACTCCGAGGCACAATAGTCAAAGCGAAATTCGCGTAATTCTCGTAACAAGATGGTAGTTTTGTTGTATGGATTTTAGTAGCAGGTTTTAAGGGATATGGATTCGAAAAGTCTGTAATATAGGGAAGAATAGCAATTAAAATCTCGAAGAATAAGAAAGCTATATGCTAAAAAAAATAATAATGAAAAAACCAATTCAATAAAATAAGCGTTGACTTGGTCTCTGTCATCTCTGACCCAGACTAGAGTCAAGAGCCAACCCACCCCAAATAACAATCTACAATTGCAATTAATACGGAAGATTTTGATAAAGATACAGATAACAGAAGAAAGACTGAATTAATAATAACAATAATATTGTATGTTTAAAATTAACCAACACCTACTATCACTAATAGGTATCTGTGTTTCACAAATAGCCACCTAACACCTGAACCAGCTTAACCTCTCAATAACATCTAACAATAACACCTATTCACAAGCTTCCCTTTTACAACAAAACACGCTTAAACCAAGCATAATAAACCAACTGCATATTAATCATACGTACTATTTACTAACATCTTAACCCAAGTAAATCCCACTGCATTAATTCAAAGACAAATCTTCTTGTTTACCCAGCACACCCCTTTACTAATTGCGAGTTTATATTCTAAATATTTAAACACGCAAACACCCTGTCCTATGCAATCAGGATATAAGTAAAGGAGGTGGCCACAAATGTGTACCAACCAAACCTTTTGCTAACCACGAAAATTGCTACCCTGATTTTGATAAGTTTTGCATTTAAAATTTTGATCACCATGTCAAGAATTCATCCGAAATTATTGTGTTGTGGGTTGACATTAAATTGAATGCGTAAAATCTGTAAGCGCATAATTTATGAAAAAAGATGGGATATCCAATCCAATTTATTATTTGGGGTTCCGTAAATACAATAACGGGTTTTTTAAATCCCCACACCATTAGTAACCACCAAGCAATAAAATTTGCACTGACTAACGTTAGCTTCACATGTGTGTCACTATCAATACTAAGGGCGGGTTGTATCAAACAGTTGGTTAACGTAACATACGTACGTCAAGAAGTTACGATTACGGACGATGTTTGACGTTCGTTAAATTAGAAGCGTTATTTCAAAACATCTTGGTATAAATTCCTGCTCATCCCAATAGCTAATTTATTGAGACGGGTCCTTCCTAAATAGCTTTTTTTGCATTCCACCACTTATTTGTGTCATCAGAGGAACTGGTATTGAGGAATTCAAAAGAAATTTCACAATATTGTTCTATTTGACGCAACTAAAGTTACGTTAACCAGTGCTCAGACCATCTGTTAACGTAAACGTTATATTTTACGTGCGTTAACGCTGACATTTTGTGAAACAACCCAATTTTTTGATTTGACGATAGTTAGCACCATTTTTAACGTTTACGCGTGCGATAAGTGTAGTTGAAACAACCCGCCCTAAAAGGTGTGAATCACTGCTGCAATAGAACACTGTTTTCATGAACTGCTCAAGTATCCTAGTAATCAGTTGTTGAATATAGGTTGACCAGGAAGAAGGTGATGCTGAAGGCTCCGGAAGGTATGGTACCATACCGCCTTTTCCACCACCGCCGCCAGGATTGGATGGAGGTAAATTCTTAAACTTATGTACTTCACCTTTAAATTAGTGCAGCTGCTTTACTTTAAGCACGACAGACTTTCTAGTTCGCAAAAGTAAAAACTGAATCTATAAGATCTACTCTTGTAGGTTTAAAATTTCCAAAACTGTTCTTATTTCACTCATTAAATTATTTTCACATTGAAAGACACATCCAAGACGATGTTATATATTTTCAGTTATTAGCTGTGCCTTTATAGCAAATCTCAATCTCTTGGCAGCAAACTGAATTCATATCTTGTGATATGACCACTCGTAATAATGCAAATTATGTTAGATTCCACGATCTAGATAAACTAAAAAAATGTCAAGGATTCACCACTTAACTTTTCGGTAGCGCTTGTGATTTTAGTTTTTTTTTTTAACAATCGTTAGTGTTGCATTTGTTAACTTGCATTTATAATTTTGTTATTTACAATTCCCCAAACATGATGAAAGCCGCATTTCAAATCAAGCATCAATAATAAAACTAAACTTAAGCTGGATTTTTCCAACGCCAGATAGCTTTATCGGAGGAATAATTTTGAATTTTTGACAGTTCTTCCATACAAAAACTGTCAAACGTTAAATTTATTCCACGAATAAGAGTTGCGTGGACAAATCAGCCCTTAATAATATAAAATACCGATTAAGGTTTTGTTCTATTATGCTTTTCATTCGTCATCAAAATATCGTCGTTAGGTGTCAATGAACACTTTATAACCCTTGTTAGACACTCTTCAATCACGACGGACGGACAGTTCAATTTAACAATCGATCAATTGACTGGTCAATCGATTTGTTCGATGAGGAATGTTACCATAGTAAATTCTATAACGATACTGCAGCTAGATTAAGAATACACACTCCTTGTATAAAATTTTAAAGTAAAAGGTCTTTATTTTATTTTTTCAGGATATTCGTTACGGCTGAAAGGCGAGAAAGGGGAACGCGGACCAAGGGCAAGATGTTTGACTAATTATATTCTTTAATTAAATTAAACCTAGACATCATAAGTCAGTCTACAATTTTTACCTCTACATACGTTTAAGATATAGGTTTTGGTGCCTTTGAGAAGAGATAAAAATAATGTAAACGTGTATTTCAGATTCATGCCCAAAATAACGTTGAAAATGTATTATGATGTTACAGCAATTTGAGTATGAATATTTCAATCATTTACACTGCGTACTAAAATTTCACACATATTTAAAACAATCAAAACATTCCTAGTTCAGTATTGAATTACGCATTTCACGCTGAAACGACATTTTTCAGAGCGATTATCATTTTTCAAACAATAGAGGTATAGATTTAAAACGCCATTTAAATTCCAAAAGGCCTCACAGTATAACCATTTATTATAAACAAATATGTGATCGGTAACACATAGCAGGTCGTTTTCATACAAAAGGCGGTCGGCCATTGTATTGTCTTTAAATTTATAGGCCCCGTCCTGCTATAGAAATTGTGTTTAGGTGCAGTCGACATGCGTCTGAATATGGTGGATGTTATAGCGAACATATATGGGGGAAACGTTCAGTTATATGTGCTGTATCTACAGTGCGTTTTCTATACTGAAATAAATAGAAGCTAAACACAGCCGCAAATCTAAAATATAACTGGGCTGGCCATAGTGGCCATATCTGCCGCATGTCGCAACAGAACTGGGCAAAAGTAACTGCAGATTGGATTCCGAGCAATAGGAACCGGCGACACGATAGGCCCAGGAGGAGATGGCGGGACGAGTTAGACTCCTACCTAAAGGATTGGCCGAGTGTGGCAACGGACAGAAGGTTTTTCCCTGGAGTAGGACTCAACAGGCTCATAATAATAAAACTTAGGATATCAGTGACGGAGGAATACAAAGTGGCAGTCTGTCAGTGATAGTCTCGAAAATATTGACCACTTTAACTTGACATACAACATTTTGGCACCGTTTTCAATGATAGATGTCGACAGTTGACACCACAGGGGACTAACTACTCTCTAAGCCCGACGTCCGTAGTTTCGGACTTAGTTGCGGGCGTATTCTACTCTGTATTACCTACGAATTTACGATTAGTCCCAAACTCGAACGAATAATGAACGACAACACGATTTAATAGTAACTGTCAAATCGTGTTGTCATTAATTCTTAGTGGTTAGGTGATACGGAGTAGAATACGCCCGTAACTAAGCCCGAAACTACGGACTTCGGGCTTAGAGAGTAGCCCCCCTGGTACGATATAGGACTAAGGGCGGATTTAATCAACGAAACTGAACGCGATCAACATTTGAACCAGTTTTCAAGCTGTCAGTTTCATTATTTTCTGTAGAATACTGACACTGATAGCTCTTGAACGCAGTTGATCGCGATCAATTTTATTGGTGAAATTCGCTATAAGAATAGAAAACATTTTATTCGACATAAACACAATATAACAGGAACAAACATGGAGAAAAAGAGTGATACAAAAATTATATAAATCGATAAAGAATTTAACAGCATGAATTAATGATGAAAGTAAGTGCGGAAACTAAATCTTCCATCACAAATTATTCCGCTATGTAGTTCCTGCCCCCTAGCAACGAAACCACTATGTTATAAAGACCATTACGTCACACTTAACACTATGTTTGCCTATCGTCACACCCCTACTCACTGTGTTCACACTCGAAACTGTTACGCACCCCTGACTATCATGTTAAAGGGTTATAAATACGTAATAATGTCAGCCGTGAGCGTTCATAGGGTGAAAAATGGTATTATCTTCCGTCAAAAATCATATGTTGCGTCGGCGTGCTATGTAGGAGCTCAAGGCGCCTCACTACAGAATGATATAAGGCCATTACGTCACGCTTAACGATGTGTTTGCTGATGTTCACAACCCTACGGACTGTGTACGCACTTGAAGCTGTTGACCTCTAACCACTGGTTATAGATACAGTTAGGGGTGAAAATGGGAAGACATTATGGCTATTTTGTTAAGTTTTCTGTTCGGTGGACGTTATTACATTTTTTTGTTAAAACATCAATAAAGAAAGTAGAGTTAGGGTAAAACACCTATAATTCTTCTTTAAGAATACGACGTAGCATGACAATACATTTGTATACCTTTTTCTTCAACATCAAACTTCAAATCAAAAATCGTAAGGAAACTGAATGCGCGGATGAATTTACTTCTATTTCAATACAGATAGTCAAAGCTAATTATTTTTGACACAAACATTTATACCACTTTCTATATACAGGGTGCTCCAGGTGAATCGATAAGAGGCCCACCAGGTCCGCCCGGTCCTCCTGGACTACCAGGTCTCTCGGGCTCTCCAGGAGTAGTTGCCGAGATAGCTGGCTCTGGAGATGATGTAAGTATTACCATTGATTAGCCTTAATTGCCACAATTCTCATAGAAACAGAGACAGTAAGATTCGAAGCTAATGAGAGCCTTCAAAAGACGTCTTGACATTCTATCCTTCTGTTCAATTTTACATCACTGTACCAATGTTCCCTTACAATCTTATAATACTACTTAATACCCCACTAATTCTCTTTATTTTCAAAACTTTGAAGAGTTTTATATATGCTACAACTACTACATTCACCCAAAACCTTGTCTAGCCACTAAAAAGTACAACGAACTTCTGTATCTGCAATACCACATTGTGAACAACAGGCTCTGAATTAATTCTAAAATGCTATCATAGTTCGGTGTGAATACGACTCATTTGGTTCGTTACGAGGACATCTAAACAAGACCTCGTTAAGTCCAATATGAACAGGACACATACGCAGAATAGAAACCTGCAGAAGATCAGCTTAATACAACGACGGAAGATGAACACATACATACACGCACTTCGGTGTAAATCGAGTGCATGCATACCTAGATATGCATAAGTCACAGTTTGAGATGCATTAAGAAACTAAAGTTTGTCGTTCTAAAGACCAAGTTTATGTCAGTTCGGTAGGGCTGTTAATAGCGACATCTACCTACGAATTACAAAAAAAAAAACTTAACTTCGCACAAATCCAGCATCGGGCGGTTGTCCACCAATCACGACATTCGTCAGGTGGGAATATCGTCCCTTTACGATGAATTACAGAGATACAGAGCTTTCTACCCTGTTCTGCATACCATTCGACTTTCCGGCAAATGTTATCGTTAATTGAGTGATATAAAGCCTTTAGAAAGAGTGAGCCTATTCGCTTTCTGTAAGAGATCTTCTGGTCAGATTTATTCTGTGACACAGTCCTGCCCCCTGCCCATATCAAAGTCTAGACCACAGAGTTCTCATTTAGCCTGCGGACATCACCTGCCTCCCTCGTAAGCAAGCATACGAGTACCTTGGACATGGTGGAAGTAGTGGGTGATAGCGAACACAAAAATATCCTCAGCTTGGGCGCGTCATTCATCATCATCATCATCAGCCTGTAACAGTCCACTGCTGGACATAGGCCTCTCCAAGTGCACGCCATTTGGCTCGATCACCGGCAACTCTCATCCAGCTGCTATCAGCCACCCTGCGAAGATCGTCGCTCCACCTAGCCTGAGGGCGTCCTACCTTACGTTACGCGTCATTGCCTTTGAGAATTTGTTTTGAAAAGGGATAGTGCTGTTCGTCCTCTGTGGCACTCACCACGGAATCTTAATTTTCATTGGCACATCATAATAGAGTTAGGCTGGGCTAAGTATGTTTCTATCTCTTCAGTTATTGCACCTAAAATACGATGATGGTGCAGCGAATTCTACAAATAAAGGCTCCATCATAATTAATCCATCCAATATTAATGAGATCCTCGAAGCAATACCAATGAAACTTAAGCAATTTATTATGGGATACAGCTTCCTAGAACTACATTCGCCAGTTACCTGGAAATCTGTTTCAATATTACAATTATTATTAACTACAAAATTAACGATACTGAAAATAAGGCTTGTCTCTCTGATTGCTTAGTTCTGGAAACACGATCAATCGATCGAATAAATAAAAAAAGGAAATGATTTTGTATGTGTTTGCCATGTTGCATTCATTTAATTTATCTATAGCCTTGCTCAACATCACTTTGACATTAGACACTGACGAACACAAAATGACGTGATTCAACACTTTCATTAATCCAAGTTTCCGATCACTTGTACCATACAACATAAACATAATAGCACTATCTCTACTTACTCCGGTGGTCACAATGTGCGTAGTTGTATCTAACATGAACTTGAATAGCCTATTGAAAACGAACTTTTTACATTATCCTTGGTCACTTGAGACTCAGTGTTTAAAATGAATACGGATTTTGTTGTTTCATTTATTTCGTTTTGCTGTGATAGTGTTTTTAAAGGGAGTTGTTTTTGCCCGTTTATGTTTACACGAAATGGAAAGTTAGATTTATCTGTTTCTGTTGTGTATTTACATATTTGTTTTTGGTCCATTTTGCATAGGTAGGTACCTACTGTCCTTGTATTGTTGCCTTTTGTTACATTTACCTCTCATATTATTATTTCATTGATATGGTATACACACCATTTTTTCTTTAGTAAAATTCATTGCCTAAATAGCCACCTCCTTTCACTGTTATCATCTTAAGCACAATTCGCCAGTTTCTATCTCTATTTCATCGATCCATTTTATTAATATCTTACTTCTGTGTATACGTACAAAAACAATCTACTATTACTAGGCAGACTTATTCTTATTTTTATAAAAATACTCTCGTTGGTCGATGGACATCACCACTTAAACTCAACTACCCAATTATATTCTGCGTTCCCATTAAATAAGGTATTCCTTATATTAGAGGAGCTATAGTGGGACCATTCAATATTGGCGACTAAATTGGAACATTCTGCCTGTTACAGTCGTAACAAAGTTTATTATGCTCTTGGCGCCCGTCCTACATTCGATTTGACAATATCGATTCAATTGATTCGCTCTCCGAGAGGTTTTGAGTCGATTCGTCGGTGTAACGAAGTTTACTAATCAAATTGGCGTTGGCCAATCTCTATAGTCATTTATTTCTATTCTTTTAGTTTCTTGAGGACTAATTTCATTGTTGTGCTGAAGAACTCCTCTCATTGCTCGTCTGGGGTCTTTACTTTTTCAATTGGATTCTTACCTGACTGGATTATATTTGGAAAGAAAATTGTATCAGTATTAATTTTATTGGAACCACTTCACAAAATAATCTCTAACGCTCTCAAGTACGATACCTAGTTGTTACTGAAGAATTCGATTTAATGTGAGATCTCCGACTTCTTGTAAATTGTCTGCTGATATCGCTCTGCTCTCGATTCTCTACCGATATCGACATACGTTCTAGAAATTATATTTCAAATGGATCGATAGAGTGGTTAGATTTTGCAAAGACTATAGTTGTTTTGATATAATAGCAAATTATGATCTTTATTTTTAAAAATTATCTTCGTGCGACTGCTGTCGCATATCGAGCCTATGTAAATTAACTCTTGCTTTTGTTTTATTATAGCTTTATCTGTTAAAAAAGACTGACACTACTCATTGTAAAACCAAGTTTTCCCTCTCCACCTGTGTTTACCTTGGCGCAAACCCACCGCGATGCATGCTGTGCACGGGCACGCGGCGTATTTTAACTGCGTGTATTCATTTGTTTGGCAACGTTGATCTTCGTTTCGACTGCAGTACATACTACACACGTTCCACAAGGTGTATCTCAGAACTGTGCTCCGATACCGTTTTGACATAGTCGTCGTGTATAGTGTGTACCGCATGCACAGCGTCCATGGTTTTAACAGCGTTTAACTATGTTAGCTCCATATTCGAGCAAGCCATGCGTGTAGCAATGACGTCATTCGATGCGTAGCGTGTTGGTTACAATGGACACAATCGCATGCATTTTCTTGCAAAGCGAAGCTTAACACACGTACGTTGCCTATCCTTGCTCCGCGGTGGGCTTGCGCCTTTAGTATTATGTGTATTTACTTATTTTTGTATTCAAATAGTTATTTCTTTTTCTTGCACCCCTTTGGCATCGACACAGAAGAGTACTGTCAAGGTTAGTATACATTTCTATTCAAAATCTAAATTATCTTCATTTTTATTAACATAACTATAATACAGACTCTGAACATAAACAGCCTTTTTTATTAAAAAAAGATTAGTTAAAAGTACTAGCAGGTTCTGAATTAAACCGAATTCAAAATAAGAATCTGCATATCTTTTTTATAATTAAGGTTGTTACTATAAACATAATATGTTGATGCTATAAACACTCAGTTACTAACACCCTGTTCTAATTAACAAGAAAAAACACCAACCCCTAAACTTTTGAAACCCTACTTACACCTAATGGAATAAAATCAGCAAAGCAAACTACACTGTAATATGAACCTCTATTAAGTGAAAATGTTTCCGGCCGAATGTGTTTTGCGCAACGAAAGATAATGACAAGCCTGATGCTTTGCAAACCTGAACACACCAACTTGGACAACAAACACTACACAAGGCGAGGTTTGCTACTCGATAAAAGTAATCACAGCTATTAGGGTCGGATTACACTTGGTCCTTAGCTAAGGTTGATCTTTAAGGTTAAGCAAAACTTCCCGCGGTCGGTCTGTGGATGGGTGACCATCTTAATATACCGATAAACTTTATATACCTCTGGCCCTTAGAAAGAACGTTAAGCCGTTGGTGCCGGCTGTCATTTGTAAATCTTTAGCAGCCGTTACGGATTGTCAGAAACCAGAAAATATGACACCAGTCTTGCCAAGAAAGAAGTTGTTTTCCAGTTATTTTATTTATTTATTTTATTTTATCATATTTGGAAAACTTACAGCTAATTATAAAGCTTGGTTACTTATTCTATAATAATGAGGGCCAATTACAAGTTTTCACTTATAGTACAAACAAACAAATTAAGAATTACTGGCTAGATAGACAGGAGCTCCACGCAAAATTCTGGTATTCAGCTGAATCCGGTTTGACTGGGAGCCGACCCCAATATAGTTGGGAAAAGGATAAGCAGATGATGAAACTTGGTCATTAGATGCAGCACATACTATGATTAAATGACGTGTAAATGTATCTATAGTATTTCAACTAATTAAATTGGTACCACATTTCTGTAGTGCAGAATTTGGCAGTGTGCCCCATTTAGCCGACCACCACATTCGGCAGCCCCACATTAGAGTGTGCCTTGATCAATACAACAGCCAATTTTGCTAATCGATGTTTTGTTAGAGCCGTTGCCAAATAGTTGTTAGAAAATGTACTCTTGAATATAAGTATCATTTTGCAGTTATGTTTCAAAAGCTTGGTTAAAAATGTCTCTATTTGCCTCATAACAATAAGGTATATTTATGACCCAAAGGTTGACTGGTAGAGAATGCCTTGTTGCATTAAGTCCGCCCATGTACCACGATTGTGCATAAAGTCTAAATAAATAAATAAATAAATAAATATCGTAATTTAAAATTCGGTAACAGTGGCGACATCACTAAACATCTATCAACTATCTCTTTGCACTAATCAAATTACTTCCACGTTTGGCCATGATAGGATTACAATATAGAGATCATAACAAGTATGAGGATCCTCCATCTTTAACTTGAGCTGTTATTCTTAATGTACTTGATATTTTTGGTACAGATACTTGTAACAAGTTCTCTCTGTGAAATTTCTTCAATGGTTTAATAAATCAAGAATAGGCACTTGATCCAATAACGGTTCACGGTGACTTACTTCGGATACAGGATCTTTGATTTCCGCTTGATTTGCCTTACTAAACTAATGACTTAACGATTCATTCTCAATTTTGTTTGAGAGTCCAATAATCTTGAGCCTTATTCTTAATAGTCAACCGAATAAACAAGTGCGTAGAATATTGACTACGGCTAATTTTCCTCAGCAGCAGATATTTGGAGAGAACTACGCGTCACTGGGTCAATGCGGGTGCAATTCTAGTACTATACTAGCACTTCTGCAGACAGCTCCGGAACTGAAAGGACCCCCTGGACCACCAGGAATAACTGGTGCTGATGGAAGAACTGGCTCATCTGGTCTACCCGTGAGTATAACTTTATTTCACGCTAGCCCATAATGAAATAAGAATTTGTTTGCCCTTGATGGTTGAAAAAGACAGCAACGAAATTTTTAACAGTTTTCAGATATTTCATTTGGCATAATATTTTATACATTTTAAGGGTATAATATTTACCAGCTGAATAAAATTAAAACATATGTTTTCTTAAAGCCTATTTAATTATGTCTCATATTAAGGGTTCTGTACCTAAAGGCTAACTAACAGAACCCTATTACTAAACCTCTTCTGTCCGTTTGTCCGTCCGTCCGTCCGTCCATCTGTCTATCAGCCGGCTGCATCTCAAGAACCATAATAGGTAGGCAAAAATTAAGGTTTATGGTTCAGCACCCTTCGTGTGAGAGTCCAACTCGCATTTGACCGGTCTTGAGCACATTTGGTTTTTCTTCCAAACCTCTAATTTCTAGGATTATTGAAAACATTTACCCAGCTAACATTTTGTTTCTCACTCAACTTTCGTTACTGTTATGTAAACCTAATAGTGCCATTAGATATGCATGTAACTCCTTTTTACCAAATTACAGGGTCAACCAGGAACACCAGGTGAGCGCGGTCCAATCGGTCCTCGAGGAGACAAAGGGGACCGAGGAGATAGCGGTCCTAGAGGGCCCGAAGGCCCAACCGGTGCTAAAGGAGAGGCTGGAGTAGATGGAAGACCAGGTATTGCTGGTCCGCCAGGACCTCCCGGACCGCCAGGGTCTTCGGATTATAGTAATTTTGATGTAAGTGGAAGAATTGTCAACTTTGATTTTGAAAGCTATTAATTAAGCTTGGTTTATAGAGAACATACATGTTGCTGAAACCTCACTTTTGAGCCATGTGAATAAAATCTAAAAAAAAAGACTTATAAAAAAGAATATACGGGTCGGTAAAATGTCGGCGACATCTGCAACTTGTATGAAAGCTGTTGACAGTAATAAAATAAAAAAATATATCCATATATTTATGCAAAACAAAAGAAACCTAAGCTATCGCATCTCACAATTTCAGCTAAAAATGAAAGTAATGAATTTCAAAAATAACAAGAAGCGATCATTTGAATAATAACGCAATATCCATATGTGTTAAAGCTAAAACCGTACTATCTGTGATATTTTATAATTTTGCTAGTATAATGCGAAGTAGATTCATTGCCTTATTAATTCTAATGCCATTGTGATTTTATCATTTTCATGCTATCCATTTCTATTAATTTAGTCAAATTGGAAGCCTAGACAAATATACAAGGTAAGTTTTAGGAAAAGTAAAGTAGTTTATAGCTTATCAATGTCGCTTTATCAAGCTATTAATCTGTATTATTAATATCCGTTATTTTTATGATTAGTTGAAAATGACTTACTCGTTATTTAAAAGGGGAATATTAAAAAAGTTATAGGGAAGACGTATGTACGTATACCTATTAATGACACGTTATTTTTGAGGTATTTTCAATATTTTTCTGAGGAATTCGTGGCTAAATAATATCAGCCGCACGGGTTGATGTTTGAGGTTAAGCAAAGCGTGCTGCGGTCGGTTCATGGATGTTTACCTTGAAGGCACGTTAAGATATTGGTCTCGGCTGTCATTTATAGATATTTGGCAGTCGTTATGGATAGTCAGAAGCCAGTCTTGCCATGGGATATTGGGCTACCAGGATACTAGGTTGTGGAGGTCAAAATAGGCAGATCTTCCTTGTAAAAAACTAGTATTTAACAACATTTGGTAATATTGGAAACTGACCTGGAAAAGACTAGATATCTACCTAGCCTTTAAATTTGTTGAAAAACACTGAAAATCATTGATTGAATTAATCATAATAATTATTATTATTTGGTGCCCTATTACATTTGAAATGTCTGCGAGTTGGTTTCGGCCCCTCGTACGCCTACCAAGGGACCGGGTCTCCAGGGATCCGAGAAAGTAAAAAAATGACAATAATTATTATTATTTTGAAAAATTGTTTTGAAAGAATGACTTTCATTGTTTTTCTACAATACATCGCAAAAAAGACTAATGAGAACACCGTATCTGCCAAAACGGCAAACATTATTGACTTGGAGACTACCAAAAGAATCGATCTTCGGTTCCCGATTACCTTCATTGTCAAGCCACTTTGTTTGTGACTGAAACGAATTGCTTCTCGAAGGCAACGATTGTGCCCGCTTTAGCAAACAAACCACTCAGAATAAGTTCGGCAGAAGTGTGAAAGTAGCTTGTTCACTGTTGATTTATACCGACGACAGGCCCAGATAAGGGAATTTATTTGAAAACCTCTCTAAAACTTTTGTCATGTGTATCGCTTGTATAAAAAATAATTTGAATCTTCCCGGAGGCTTCTTTGTTGAAAGTTGTACTGTTTTTCCCGGTTTGTTTATTTTTCCATGAAATTCGAGGGAAAAAAATACGAGTTGTTATTTCAACAAAGTTGTCCGTAGCATTTTTTCAATATAAATCCCAATTAAATCACGTTTTATTAAAGTTATAAACGTAAAATCTGGGCCATAATGAAGTTTTAGTGCTTGAATAAAAACGGGCATAAAATCTGTCCATTCAATAAACTTTTTAGGGATTCTGCCCATTTATGTAATTTATTAACGCGATTATACTTTTATTTCACTTCGTAAATATAATATACGGTTTTGTAATACAGGAGTCCCTCCTTGGTTCGTACGGAGGTGCTATTGGTAGACCGGGAGCACCAGGCCCTAAAGGTGACGTGGGCCAGCCAGGACCAATTGGACCACAAGGCGAGCGTGGCTTCTCAGGCCAAAAAGGAGAGAGGGGACAATCGGGCATTGGGGGAGCCAAAGGAGATAGAGTGAGTCATGTTCTAGCTTTACTTATTACGTCTTTATCACAAATATCTCAAATTCCTCTTAAACTAATTATGAAAAAAAAAAACAATTATAACGATTTTTAATCAAGCCATTCTAATAAACCCTGTAAAAATTGCTGTACGTGCTTTTGTTGAGAGTAACAACATAACATAATTACAGGTGATAATCTTTATCAGATAATTATGTACTGATTGGGGTATTAAATATTTTTTTTATGTTACTTTAATAATTATATTCGACGTAAATAGTTCAATTATTCATGGCTTATTGTTGCTTATTCATGGATGGGTATTTTTAAATTCAGACACGATGTAAAAACCAGTATTGAATAAATGAATTGAATTGAATTGAATGGGATGATAATGCCCCTTCATTTATTTTCTGACCATTATTGTGGCATTATATTCCATATTTTATAGATGGTAGAAGAGAGTTTTATGCATCAATCTTGTTATGACTACTATGTGAGACGTGGTGGACCAATAAAATCGGGTCTAGAAGAAATAGTTTCCTTTTTCTTTATACTTGGGATAGAAAGGAGTTTCAGAGCGGATTTCACCAATGAAATTGATCGCGATCAGCTGCGAAAATAGTGAAACCGACAGCTCGCGTTCAGTTTCATTGATGAAATCCGCCCTTAGAATTACAAATGTCGTTAGTAAAAAGACATCAATATCGCAGTATGCGCTACCAATATGTCTAAACCTAGTAATTACAAAACAATTTCTAAAATCACGTCCTATTTAAAGATCTTGCAAAACGCTTAGTTGACGCTTCCAAGAGCTGGCTTTTACCTTGGACAGAGGATAAGCATTGCCATACAACGTGGCAATGCAGCCAGTCTTTTGGGCTCACTTCCAGTCGATAGCAATGGGGACGAATTTTTTGATGCCATATTTTAGTTAGGAGTTTTTTTTTTTTCTATTTTAAAAGTATATAGTTTGTTCTTTAAATAAATGACAAATTTCAATTTCTAAAATAGTAAAACCTACACAGGGCTACCCAGGACCTCAAGGAGATCGAGGATACAAGGGTGACCGTGGAGGCCCAGGCTTGGATGGAAGGCCAGGAATACCAGGCGCTAGTGGCAGACCAGCTGATAAAGGAGAAAAAGGTATATTTTTTCAATTTTAAATTTTTTATCAATCATGTCAACTGGCCATGGCGCCAAAGTATGGAAAATAGTCCAACAGTGACAAAATCTAAGCTGATAAAAAATCGTGACATTCTCAAAAGCACAGAAACTTAAATTTCTCACAGATTGCAGATATAATAAAAGTATTCTATGAGGAAAAAACTTATTATTTATTTATTTACTTATTTGTGAACATAGGGTATGGTAAAAGATGTTATACAAATATAAGTACAAAGTCCCACCAGACTATGAATCCGTGAAATGTTCAATGTTCCGCCAGAAGGCATACAAATATTAACAAAATTGTTGATGAAAATGATGAAAAATGTTAAAAATCATTCAAGTAAAGTTAAGATCTAAAATGTCAATACCTAACTAGGCACGTTTTAATTATCATCTAATTGAATGTCAAGTATAATTATAAATAGTCAATAAAATAATGTCAAATTACAAATAGATAAATAAAATAAGTCAAAAACAAATAATTTTTAAAATTTGTCATTAAAAAATTCATTAACGGAATAATACACTTTGTCAATTTATTCAATCATTTTAAAAGGTATATTCAAAGAATAAAGGAAATATTAATGATATTCATCACCATCATTATTGAGCCGAAAGACGTCTACTATTGGACATACCTAAGCACCCTCCAAGTTTTGCCACAGCAACCGGTCCTATGCGTGTCACTTCCATAGGGAACCCAAGGATATTCATATACATGTTTTGATCTTAGGTGAACGAGGAGAACCGGGCCCACCTGGTCCACCAACAGCTGGAGTCTTCAATCCTGATGATGCAGAGTTCCTTGTAGCTGGTATGAAGAATTTTAAAACACTCGTTCTTTTAACCCGCTCGCTCTTTTTTCCCTCCATTGTTATGGAGGGAAAAAAGACCGAGCGGGGCGCAAGAGATACAATAGCGAATACGCTCAGAATGTTGAATAAAATCGTTATAAAATCTAATTTTGGTGGTTTGATAAAAATATTTCTACCAAAATTCTTATAATTAAATTGCCTATCCATGAGTGTAAGTTTAAAATCAAAATAATCGTTAGTTTTCAGTACTTTTTTCTCATTTCTGTAGTTCCGTTGTGAGGAGATAAATTAAACATTATACTCAGTAATAAAAAATAAAAATCTACTATTTTGAAGCCAAGATTATGTAGAAATTTAATGTATTTTTTATAAGCTGATATATTTTTGGATAACGAGCATATAGCTCTAAAAAACTGCACAAAAAACGGCTAGCGCTGCGTTTTGCACGGGGACGCGCCTTATAATATGTTACATAATGGAAAAATTAATAAGAATGAGATATGGCGTATACCTTATATTACGTACATGACAGCTAATAAAGGCAAAGAAAACATGTCCAAAGCAGTATTGAGCATAGCTTTTAATAAATTTGACCATTTATACTTTCCAATGAAATATATTTGTGATTACTCCATGATGGATTTATAATATTAATAATTATATATTTGTACATTGTTGTCTTTTTTACTGTTTGAGATTGTTAAGTTCTACATGACTTTTTATTTATTTAATAACGTAATGTTCTAACACAGTTCTTAAATCATCAATACTACATTTAATCATTTCTTAGTCTGTATTTGTTCTATTAAAAATTATACATAGGTAGATCATCATTGTGCCAAATTGATATTTACACAATTATAACTCAAGAGCAGTAAACCTAATCAACACCAAATTCAACGACATACCTGATCAATATAGGTAATGTTTTATTCATATTCTTTACAAAAAATCTCACATTTTTCACAACACAAAGAGCTGTGAAAAAATTGATTGACGGCATGTTTACTAACAAATAGAAATTCATATTTAAAGGACAAAGGCAAGCTGTGGCTGGCTCGAAAGGAGACAAAGGTGAAAAGGTGAGGTTCTGAATTTATTATTCAAACACCAATTAGGTTGGGGTGAAATTGTGAATGCTTGAGGATCCCTCAATCTTGTATTCATTGATGTCTTTATTATGAGTTGCAAGGTGACTCTTAATTGGATGAGTTTTTTAGTTTTTTTTTGTTTTTATGTCAATGTGCATGTAACGTTACACGGGGTGAGTTAATTATTTCTAGGTATTTGAACTATGTATTTTTATATATTTCAAATCGTTTACATTTCCGTTTCATTTAAAGCTCTTTTTTTTTTGTTTTTTAGCATGAGAATTTATTAAGTAGACCAAATTCTTACTACACTACTTTATTCTAACAAGTTCTGTTTTTAAAAGGGTGAAAAAGGCGGTCGGGGTAATGATGGCCCACAAGGATTCCCGGGCAAAGATGGAAAGCCGGGTGAACGCGGTGACATTGGACCTTCGGGCATGCCTGGCACTTCGGGCCCACCTGGTACACCCGGCCTGAAAGGAGAGAGGGGAGAAAGGGGACCACCTGGACCTATCAGCGTTACCATGGCGGGATCTGACATTGTCACTATCAAGGTACAGTATGATATTCTTTCCATTATTAATATAGTAAAAAATTTTTAACATGTCATTACTGGATGGTGATGTTTTATCATCGGAAGTTTAACAGCTAATTAGCCAAAAAAAGTAGGTCACGTTAATTTTATAAAAAAAAAATGTCTTTAATCGGCAACCTACCTTACTAACCCCCTAACTGGCACCTCTAAGTGTTTTGTGTCGCTTGATTCAGTGATATACAAAAGTTAAATATGTATAAGGCATCTTACAATCACAGCCTGAGCCTTCATTTACATGCTTTGTCACAGTGCAAACTGAGACTGGAAAAACAGATTCGTTACTTTAATAACTCAACATCTTCATTCCTAACAGTAGAAATCTATTAATAGATCAGCGTTAACCACTGTAATCTATTCATAAACGGTTCCACAAAACCAAGGTCATGACACTGGTAATGAACTTTAGTTACGCTCTCTTGACATCCATCAATATAACCTGACCTTATGCAATCATTTGTGCTACCTGTACCAAAACATGATCAAATATTTGTAAGCATGATGTATCGTTTATTTAATAGTACGATAAGATAAAGAGCAAAAATGCGATTGACATGGCTAATGACTTAGATAATATGTAAAGAAGTGGTTATCTTGAAAACAGTGTATGAATACATAATTAATAAACGAGTATCATTACACTTACAGTATTCAATATTGAGAGTGGCAAAACAAAATTATTTCTTCCTCTCTTTTGCGTTACATGCAAATGTTTTGTCCGAAAGTAGTCGCTAAGCAACGACTGATTTCAAAAAAAGGCTGCCACTAGCTGACTATTATGTTAAATTTCATTTATATCCAAGTATTTCCATTAATTTACAAGTGACGGTTCATGGGCTATCAACCAACCCCCTACAACCCTAGTTCCACCGACTGAACTTTACGCTGGCTGGCCTTAACCTATTTATATTTAAGTGTAAATCTACCAAATAAACTTATATTGTTTAGGACCGTTCGTTGTTTCTTTGCTTTGCAACCTCAACCCCCCTTGCATCTGGGCTTTTGTTCCTTACTCACTAGAGGGACAAAATCTCAAATGTAACAGTGACCGGGGTAATCCATCCTCTATTCTATTTCCGATAAAACAGGGTGACAAAGGCGACACAGGTTTGCGAGGAAGGAGAGGACGACCAGGGCCATCTGGGCCTAAAGGCAGTTCAGGCAATCCAGGACCCCCGGGGCCTCCGGGCAGACCTGGAGATAAAGGCGACATTGGGCTGCCAGGATGGATTGTAAGTATTACTTATGGTTTCATCGACTGATGATGATGATCGATTTATTGATGTTGATGACGTCGATCTATGACTCTACAGTTGCATCTATGAAAGACATACTTTTAATTTATTTCACTGTAAATATACTAATTGACTGTTATTCTCACGTGCTGCTCAGAATGCCAAGGTAAATAATATTTTATCACTAACTGCAATTTAAAAAAATAATGAGAGGTTTCTCAATAAAAAATATATTTTTGAAAAAAAAAATTGATGTAGCCTGGTTTTAATTTATACGGATTTCAATCCGAGGTACAGGGTGTCTGGATCAGGATGTCGTGTCTTAAAAATAAATAATTACAGGGTCGCCCAGGAACATTAGGACCACCAGGTCACCAAGGACCAGTTGGACCAAAAGGCGAGAAAGGGGATCCAGGAGTAAATATCTTAGATGTGTCAATGGTGAGTACAAGCACAAAATAATAATCCTTTTTAGCTTTTTGTCTTTGTTATTTAGATGACATAAATAAATAAGAAAAGTTTTAATACAAAAATCAATTAAATTTGTAAGCGTGTCATTTTATCCAGGTACTTGACAATAAGTTTTATTTTCCTTCAGCAAATTCAATCTGTTTCTATTTTCATCACGGTCAAGAATACTTTCCACCAAACCAATCAAAATTATTACATCAACGTCATTCAAAATTTGTTTAGTTACTCATACGCGATCTGCCAACACTTTTAATATAAATTCAGTCTATAATAAAAACAATAAGAAAAAACAAAAGTTCTAATTCATCACTACTTTACACGTCTCGTTATTTTAAGAGGTAGGCCTCCTACGAAACCTTCGGAAACAATACCCGTTGGTTCAGGTAATGGCTCCTTTAGACTGATAGCTGCTGGCTCTACTGAATACTTATGTAAAACTGCTGCAAGACCTGCCATTGACTGCATCTGTCCCAATCTGGCACCTGTAATTTATATAACCTGTAATTAATATACATTATATTTTATTCAATAAAATATGACGCTTCATAAAACTATAGAAAATTGCTAAGTCACTATGACAATGTGAGATATGTCTCTACATGGTTTTATAACATTTTTTGTTGCTAATTAGGCACATTGTTTTATGGTTGATATTTGCGCTTTTCTTGTATAGTCTTCGTTCGTAACGAATATAAAGTTTGTTACTTATAAGAGTTTTATTTCATGAAGGCTAATCAAGGTAAAGGGATTAGGACTTACCAACACAAGACCGAGGACCCTCTCCAAATGGCAAATATACGAAGTTCTTAATATCTTCCTTTGTGCCGTCACTAAACCTCTCAGGGTCAAACTTATGTGGTTCTCTAAAGTACTTCTCGTCTTTATGAATAGCTTGTATCGGTAGTATCACCTTCACGTCTTTATTAATAGTTAGATTGATCTCTGGGATTGTATATTCAGGTGCACAGCACATTCTTATTAAATAGCCTACTGAAGGATACATCCTCATTGATTCGTAAAACGCCATCTCCAAATATTTCATCTCTTTAACAGCATCGTAGGTAATTTTATTATTGTGTTTGGCTAAAACAGTATCGACTTCTTGTTGTACTTTCCTCTGATATTCTGGGTGGAATGCTAGTTGATGCAGAGCGTAACTAGAAGCTGTAGACGAAGTTTCAAAACCAGCTCCAAAGAAAACAAACGCTTGAGCAGTCATTAATGCATCATCCATTTCTAAGTCAACTATTTTGGGAGTTCCATCCGGATTCTTCTTTTCAATTGACTCTCCAATAATTTTACCTTTTTCTCTGAGCTCCAACATTAAATCAATGAAATCGTTTCTACCTGATGGTTTATAGTTTCTATTCTTGAGAACGTTTTGAACTAAAACTTTCATGTTCGCTTCTATTTCAGGTGAAAGCAAGTGCATATTTTTACACAATTCTGGGAACATAATTTTTAGACCTCCTGCAACCGCGTCTCTAAACCTTCTTTCAAATATTCTTCTGCCAAGTTTTCTGAAATGTGAGTTTTCATCTGTCAAAGAATCCATATCAATACCAAAAGCACATACGCCGATAAAATCTGTAGTATATCTTGCCATAAGTTCTCTAACGTCATAGTACTCTCTATCAACAACCTCTTCCGTAATCACTTGTAACTTTTCAGCTCTGTCTGTGATAATATGGAACATCGCCTTGAGCTTTCCTGTGCTAAAAGCAGGGGTAAATCTCTGTCGAATCAAACGCCACAAATCTCCATCAGCAAAAAATATGTTCTTCAATAATGGTTCGATAACAGTCTTGTGGGGGTTGAGACCTCTCGAATGGAAGTACTGGAAGTCTGTTGTAAGGATTCGTTTGATTATTTCCGGGTCTCTAATTACTAATTCTGGAGCCGTGCCTCTAAAGAATCCGACAACTTTTTCTTCTGGGTATTTGTTGTATGTTTCAGTAGCCATCATACACATACTTGCTTTTTGCATGAACTGTTTCAAGTTTGTGCCAACGATGGGTAATGGTTTGTCATGTTTGATGCCTTTTTTCTTCCAATAATCGAATGTCCGCGTTCCATAGAAATAAAGTGACACCAAAGCGACTATCACCAATATGAGGAACATTTTGTCTGAGTCAATTCACATACACACACGAAGTCTGTCCACTCAACGCGCGAATCAGATGTAAACTACTGTTGAAACGAGTGTTCATATATATTTAACGATATTTTATAAAAGCGAACTTGATGTACAGTACTTGTTAGAATTTTTTATTCACATTATCAGTGTTTTATCACAAAAAAAAACTGTTAATCACTCATAGTGATAAATTGGCAAAGGATAAGCGAAGTTCATTGCAGATATCGTATGGTTTTCGTCAATAAAATAATATTTAAATAATGAAAATGAATTCGGTTTTAGTTAATTTTAAATTAAGTTCCTGTTCGTCGCACTTGAACTTTCAATGTCAAATTTGCCATTGTTTAATATAAGTGATGTCTCTGGCATTAATCAACGCAGCGTAAAATTGCAAGGCCACCCGGATTAACGATTTTGATACGACCTGAATAGATAAATAAATATTTGTTGGTGCCATTTTTATTATGTAAATAAGGTGGATTAATTATGTCTACATTAGACATTAGCCTCGAACTTGATAAAACAGTCTAAGATAAGTCAGTCAAAGGTCTTATATGTTTCATAGTGTTATTTCAGTTTATTCGTCATCGGTAGGTACTTACTGTTTTTAATAAAAACCTACTTCCGGACACAGATTTAGTTAGCCGCCGGCGCCGGTTGCACAGACACTATTATATATTTCACCGCAATTTAAATATAATGTCGTTTATGGCGCATGTTTTGACGCTCGCAAGGGAATCCTAACCTATAGGGTGTAAGTAGGTTGATCTAGACTAGATCGTTGATCTAGACATCTTATAAAACAAAATGAAAGAAAAAGTCTGAAAACTGGAAATTTGTAGTTTTGTCACGATAAAAACGAGTTTTTATGGAGCCCTTATAGCTAGTCAGACTCGTTCGGTTTTTCATATATATTTTTTAATATTTCATAGTGTTTACCCCCTGACTATCAAGTTTAAGAACCAGTTAAGCGTGTTATTTAATTTTAACTACTTTTAAAATAGACATGGAAATGAATTGTATAAATAAATAAGAATATATAAAACCGGACTTATGTCTTCTTAAAATAGAATATAGGCTTCAAATTTAACTACGCATACAATATCGTACCGTCCGCATCAATTCCAATTAAAAATAGAAAAAGAAATCTTATTCCAAACACAAACATTAAAAACACTTAAAAAAATATTCAAAAAGTATTTTAAAACGTGACCTATTCAATTCAAAACCCGTATAATATCTGCGCCACAAAAATCCTTCAGTAAACTGCAAAAGGTCGTGTTGACTGATTTGAAATTCAGTACACACCCGTAACAGGGCTGTTATGTAAATATAATCACATACAAAGGGACAACGGGCTTAACGAACCCACTCAGATCTACTGTGACCCCAGAAACAGATTCCCACTTAATAAAGAGAGTGATTAAATAAAAATAATAATAAAAAGATGACAATAACATTAGATGAAAATAGATTGCAAGAGATGAGAATGTTGAGTTGGATGTGTGGAGTAACAAGAATGGATAAAGTGACACATGAGCACATGCGAGGTAGTTTTAAAGTGGTGCCAGTGACAGAAATGTTAAAACTTAAAAGGTAACCGCTTGTTTTAGTATGGTCATGTTAAGAGGAGAGATGAAACGCATGTAACTTAAAAGAGTTAGGAACATAAATTTGGATGAATGGAGAGGGATAAGAAGGCCAAAGAAAACCTGGATGGATTGTGTGAGGAGCAATATGAAAGAAAATGAAGTTAATGATAGCGTGATGATGGGCTGATAGGACAGAATGGAGGAAAAAATCGTGTAGTGTGACCCCAAGTAACATGGGATAAGGACAGGTAGATGATGAATAACAATGAGATGAGAACAGAGTTGTAACATGTCTCTGAAGCATACATATTTTGAACTTGCTAAAAAATCAAAACACTCTTAAGAACCAACGGGAATTTGATATGAAAAAGTCTAAAAATATTAGAACAAAAAACGAAGTACACAATACTGCATAAATTAATTAAGACCAAGAAAATCTAATCAAAATTATAAAAAAACTATTACAACAGATCATGTAATAGGTAAATGTGTATTTAAATACAATATCAAAAAATGCCATCCCTAACTAATTCAGACACCAATATACTTCACTCATGTTTTAGCAAAGGTAAAAACACTTAACACTTGAATTTGTTAAAACTGAAAAAAATTCAACAAAATATTTTCCAACCACAGTTTTACTAAAAATCATCGCTTCTACACGAAAAAGGGTAACATCCCTCAGTGACCCTAACCTCTTTATAGCGAAATTATCCCGAAGAGAGACCCCATAAAACAAAGTTACCCCACGCCGTAAACTGAGATTTTCTATGTCATCCGTAAGCTTACAACTTTGGAGTTTATAGAGAACTCGCTTCGGTATGTTTATACGGCTACATCTTCTGACTTATGAATTATACAGAACCTTTGGTAGATTGACGTGACGTTGGAAGTCGTGTTTTGAATACGTTAGCCTGTTTATTTAGTTATGTACTTACTTCTTGTTTGCTTATTAGATTAGCGTTGAGGTCATGATTCGGTGTGATTTTCAAGTGACCAATATTTTCTTCTTTTAAATCATCATCGGTTTGTGAGTCTTTTAATGAAATAAGCTCTTCATCTGAATACATAATTTCTTATACTTTATTGATGATTATTAGGATAGGTTTCCACGAGTCGAAATCTAATCTTCTATACTAATATTATAAAGCTGAAGAGTTTGTTTGTTTGTTTGCTTGAACGCGCTAATCTCAAAAACTACTTTCCGATTCGTCCGGTCCGATTTGAAAAATTATTTCAGTGTTAGATAGCCCATTTATCGAGGAAAGCTATAGGCCAATCACGCCAAGACCAATAGGAGCGGTCCACTAATGAAAAATGAACGCAGACGACGTTGCACGGGTCAGCTAGAAGTATAATAATATGAATTCCAAAGATTCATGGTGATTCATGTAGATTTCAAAAGTATTTTTAGCAGTCAATAAAATGACCTAAGCAGTTTACTCTACCGAAATCTACAAAAAAGTAGTTTTGCTTTACATAGACAACTAAAAAATGAAAAATTAAGTAACTATCTCGATGTGATTTTGAGATTACCTATCTACTGAAATGGATAGTTATCAGAAATCTGGTAGATATTACAAAATACCTGATTAGTAGTTGGGTTTTAGTTAACTTATCTTTTACAGCTACTAGAACATTAGCGCATCTACTTTGATCACCTTTTTTTTTCAATCAGTTCAAAGGCGAAAAGGGCGAGCGGGGCTTCGATGGACTCCCAGGTTTACCCGGCGTGCCAGGCCCAGCCGGGCCACCAGGCCCATCTGGGTCCCTGTCCGAAGCCGTTCAATACCTGCCTGGACCGCCTGGGCCCCCGGGGCTGCCGGGACCTCCTGGGTCCCCAGGAGTTTCCATTGTTGGGCCTAAAGGAGAACCTGGGTTCAGTCATTATGAAGAGCATCCTGTGCATGGGAATACTAAGTTTTATGGGAGACCAAGTAAGCTATTTCAATATGTAGTTCTCGTAGTTTTTGTCGTTGCCTTCCTTTAACTAATTAACGGAATTTTTGCCTTTTCACCTCATTGAACCTCAAATTCAAATGTCAAGTAGGTTTGTCTTGTTAATAATTTATTATACAGTTGGCACGTTTACACAACGAAAAAATGTTGCAAAGTCGAACGTCAGTCGAAACTATTCACAACAAGTTTATTACAATCGTTAAATAGTGTTTTTATCAAGCAATCTAGAGACTGTCTAATGTGTGTGTCTGACGTACAACTCCTAGAATTGATATATTTTACATTGGCCACATCTGCGGAGCGTGCGCGCCTGCTGGCTGTGGGTCAATGGGAGTCGGGACTCTGGCTTCACGCGCTACCATCGTCGAACATAGGGACCTTGTTCGACGATACTACTTTCCGCCCCACTGCTTCCCTACGTCTTGGCGCTCCTTGTTGTTCTCCTCATCGCTGCCACTGTGTTGTCAACAGCCTTTAACACCACGGCCTGTCATAAAGCTGTAGCGCGGCACGCGAACGTTAATGACATCATCCGACGAGCTCTTGTTGCCGGCACGTGACGATGGCAAGAGACCGGACGGCATGTCGTTATTTCCTTGGAAAATGGGTAGGGCTTTAGTGTGGGACGCTACCTGCGTATACTCTTGCGCCATCCCGTCTTCCAAGCTCTTCCTGCTGTGCTGGCGCTGCGGCCGCGGCTGCAGAGAACCTCAAGCGGCGGAAATATAATAAATAACCTTGTTGGAAGTTATATTTTCGAGCCGTTTGGGGTTGAAACTCTCGGGTCGTGGGATCCAAGTGCCCATAACTTGTTTAAAGATCTGTCAATACGCTTAGTTGACACTTCGCGTGACCCAAGGGCTGGCTTTTACCTCGGCCAAAGGATAAGCTTTACCATACAACGTGGAAATGCTGCCAGCTTTTTGGGCTCATTACCAGTGGCTAGCGATGCTGACGAATTTTTCGACGCCATAATATATTAGTTTTATTTTTAGTTATTTAAGAGTTTTTGTTATTTAATTGTATATAGTTACATGTATGTAGTCAGACATAAATGTTAAAAAACATAAAAAAAACACATTAATATATTATGCAACTACAATAATAAAAAAGAATAATCCATTGTTTATGTTTGCTTACACAAAATACTTAAAACATTCCCCATTATTAACGTAAAAATAGTAGATTTTTATTGTCTAAATCCGGAGTCGTAATACAATATCTTGATTGCTTCTTTCTTTGCACAAAATTATGATGAAACACTCGCACGTTTAGCTTTCGTTGACATTATGTAGTTGTTGCTAAGCCCTCGATGAAAATGAAGCTGTACATTGGTTTTAGTTACCTCGACCTAGCATAGAAAAATCCTACTAATATCATAAAATGTGAAAGTTTGTATGTTTACCAAGATAACAGAAACAACACGCAGTTTTTTTTTTGGAGCTGGAATTGTTGCAAGCAATTTCAAGCGGGTTTGGATTCAAAAGTACCAAGGAACCAGAAATAAATGGAAGTATTTCTGATGCTGTTGTTATTGTGAGAAACTAGGATTCAAAAGTACCAGGAGAATAGAAACATGTCGAAGCAATTTCGAGGCTAAAAATATGAGCGAGCTAAAGATTCACAAGTACCAGGAAAACAGAAACATGTCGAAGTAATTTTGAGGCTAAAAATATGACAGAAACGTGTCAAAGTTTTTTCAACAAAGGAACCAGAAATAAATGGAAGTATTTCTGATGCTGTTGTTATTGTGAGAAACTAGGATTCAAAAGTACCAGGAGAATAGAAACATGTCGAAGCAATTTCGAGGCTAAAAATATGAGCGAGCTAAAGATTCACAAGTACCAGGAAAACAGAAACATGTCGAAGTAATTTTGAGGCTAAAAATATGACAGAAACGTGTCAAAGTTTTTTCTATGCTGGAAATGCGAACGCTATAGAATTACAAGTACCAGGAGAGCAGAAACATGTTGAAGTTTTTTCGGGGCTGGAATCGTGAGCTGTTGGGATTCAATAGTAACAGGAGAACAGGAACTTGCGGAAGCTTTTTCCGGGTTGGAATTATAAGCGCTAAAGATTAACAATTACCAGGAGACCAAAAATATGTCGCAATATTTTCGGGGCTGAAATTGTGAGCGTTAGGATTCAAAAGTACCGAGACCAGAAATATGTCAAATGATTGCCGAGCCTGGAATTATGAACAGTTCAGATTCACAAGTAGAAACCAGAAGACCAGAAACATATTAAAGTATTAGCGCTTAAGATTCACAAGTGCCTACCAGGAGATCACAAACATGTCGAAGTAATGTCGGGGCTGAAATCTTACTTTCAGCCACACCGCAAAGTCTCGCAATATCTGGATACCTGAATCATGAAGTTCCAAGGATGAGACAATGAGGTAAAAAAGCTGTGCTGCAGTTCTAAAGTCTACGCAGACGAAGTCGCGGGAAGAAGCTAATATTAATAAAAACATCTGTTTGCAATAATAATTTATTGATTAATTATTACACAACATTATTACGTTACATAATTGTTAAAATTATACAGATAAAATTATTTAGAGCACAAAGGTACCTAATGTTTATTTCAAAATAAATTTCATCAAGCAGACCTGTGACAGAAAAATAGGACGAGAAAACGTAGACATAGTAAAGTGATTAAAGCACTTTTTATAGGTGTTTGAAAAATTTAATAATTTATCTTCCCAAATGTATCATAGTTCATTATGACATCTTTTGAATCAATCTTCCCAAATGTATCATAGATCATTATGACATCTTTTTGAATCAAATCTTTATATATGTTTCTGTTGATTAACAAAATTGTCTGTGTTTGTTCACGCTGCTTTGTAAAAGTTGTAAAGAGTCCTTTAGATGAGCTCAAAGCTCTTAAAGAACTCAAAGATCTGAAGGACAGAGACAGGGATAGACATGGTAAGTAAAAAGTTACGGCTAAGGTTTAACGCTGATGATTAATCTAATCCAAAAGAGTGTCCGTGGAGTTTCTTGCACGTTCTTCTCCATAGAGATCTATGCTTTGGAACGTGCAAATAGATTCATCTTCTTTTTTGGACCGACTGACCTTGACAATTCAAAAGTGCCTGTAAATGGTCTAATTGAAATAAATGCTTGCGTTTGAGTTTGATTTTGAAATTCTGCCTGTCTTTAGCTGTAATTTTCAATCGGAAATCATCAAGTGAATCCTTCCGCTCTGGGCGGCCTGGAAGGAAACGTCGGACTCTTAGCGCTCCTAGTGTGTAGGAGTGCTTACTGATGAAAAGCCATCCGTGTTCCTTCAAATGCCCCTTGCGTTTTAGGGCCGCGGTAACTCTTTCAAATAAATGGCAGGTACTTGCCTTAGTGGGCCCCATCTAATATAACATAACATAACATAACGATTTATTTTTCTCACCACAATATAAAGGAAGGTACATAAAATATAGCACAAAATACATAACGACGAAATTTATACTGTGGGAGACTGGTGCCTAAGCTAGACCGCATGGCCTGTATTTCAGGACACCAGGTCTCCACCCATCGGAAACATCATTTGTAACAGTTATGTACTCGCTCAATAACAGAGTGCGGTAAGAATATTTCTAGATTCTAGATATAATATTATATATAAAAGGTTAGTAGGTACTTAATAATAAATAAAATATGCTAGTATCTCTTTTAGGCGTGCGTAGGAACACAATGCGCCGTTGACATGGGCCCATGGTTCTTATCAAACAGCAAACCACCTAAAACTAGCCATCCCGGCAGACCCTAGAGGTTAATCGTGAGGCCAAATATATACCTATTACTAGTTTTTGCCCGCGACTTCGTACGCGCATACCTCGATTTTTCCCATTCCCGTAAGAATTTCGGGATTTCTTAGTGCTCCACTATAAATAAATAATAATAAATAAATAATATAAATAATATCCTTGGACATTTCACACAACGCCATATAGTCCCAAGTTAAGCAACCTAATGCTTGTGTTATGGTAACGATATGGAGTGTAGATTCAAGATTCAAATCATTTATTTCAAATAAACCATTTACAGGCACTTTTGAAATGTCAAGGTCGGTCAGTCAAATACATGAAGCTATGCACGTTCCAAACCGTAGATCTCTATAGAGAAGAACATGCAAGAAACTCTACGGACACTCTTTCTTAAGAGATTGATCATGGCATATCTTTGACATGATGATATAGGCCATGATCAGAAATCTCAAAAATATATCTGTTTATGATTAGTGATCAGTTTATCTATAGTTATTACCTCAATATTAATATTTAAACCGCTATTTTTTTAAATATTCTTTCCCTGCATTTATTTTTCAAGTACAAGCATATGATCAGTTCATAATCTGACATACTTAATTAACCAAATCCGTAATTATCTATGAATCCTTAGATAAGTTTCCTATCTGCAAAGAATTTAACGAATTGACGTACATTTTAATATTTTTTATCATACCTATATAACAGAAGGCACAATTACTAATATGACGTCAATTAAATACATCACGAAAAGCGCTCGGTTTTGTGGTATAAAATGTTGAGTCATTCAATATAGCTAAGAATTATGTTTTGTTACTACCCGTCAATCACCGCGGCCTGGAAAGCAAAGGGTGGAAGGGAGGAACACGGATGGCTTTTAGTCAGTAAGAGTCTGACACTCCCTTCCACTTCGCTTAGAGCGAAAGGAGCCATTTGATGATTTCCCAAAAATTTCCCTTAAAAAATCGTCATCATTGAAATCTCACACCATTGCCTAGCCCTTAAATAGATGTAATAATACATTCTTCCACAACTATCAATAACAGGAACTGCCTGACTAATCTGTCAACATGGCACCGTATGATCTTAGTTCGAGTGAGCATTAAGTGAATTGTAATTCCTTCTTGACTGTTCACTTCACCTAAGTTTACACAATAAGATGTTTACAAATTTGCTCTGCTGGTTTTTTGGTGCCGCCGTCCGCACTTCACAATAGGGGTAGCACTTTGGTATAATACGTTATTTCGGTGGAAAGACAGGTCAGCTACTACTGATTTTGTTACCATTGATATACGGCCTACGGTAAAAGCCTGATACTTCGTTACATTAGAAAACAGATACCTTCTTTGAATTAAACTTCAAAAAAATTCCAGGGCCAGTTCATCAGTCACACCCAGCTACCCATCACACAGAGGAGTCAAACAAGTCAGTTCCAGGCGCAGCAGTGTTCCAAACTACTGAAGAAATGTTAAAAGTATGACTTGTATTCCTATTTGAACCATTTGGCAAACGCATTGATAAATGACATTTATTTTGTAAATAGGTTAAACATAACACTTTTACACGTCAATCCTTTTTTGGTATTTTTTTAAACTAGATGAGTCTGCTGTTTCCTAGCGGACTACCCTTTGAAGAAACACCGAAACAAAGACATAGGTCAAAGTCTCTTTTAAAGGCCATACAATCGTACAGATCAAATTATTATGAGAACCATATTTGAGTCATTCGATTAATCGCACATGGTGCGAAGTAACGACCACTATGCGGCAAGCCTCATTAAAGATAATTTATAAATCGTCAGTAGCTAGTTCACGGTTCCAATTGGTTATGTTACGGGGAAAAACCGACGAGAAACCTCACATTTTTATTTTATTTTAGATGGGTTTGCTCTTGACTTTCGTCTAGGTCTGAGATGAGAGAGGCAAAATCGACGAAGGAGCGACTTCTTATTACATTATTTATACATCTGTAACGACCACATTTTAAGCAAATAAATGATTATGATTAATTCCAAGATAGCTGTTGCATTGTCGCGTCATTTTTCTTTCGTTTTAACTGCCGAAACCCATCACGCCTGTAGAATTCCACTATCTAATTTAATTTAACCCAGTATACACGTTGCAATCCAACTTTTTCACTCACCATTTTGATTCTAGCTCGCATCATCGAGTCCTGTCGGTGCTCTGGCTTACGTTGTCGAAGAGCAAGCTTTATTTGTCAAAGTTAATTCCGGATGGCAATACGTACTGGTGAGTTTTGTGCGAACAACTGCATAAGCTACGGATTTCTACTAAATTGAATGGAGGATAGACTGGTGACGATTTGAATGTGCTGACCGTACTAATCTCAGTTCCAATTGTTTATGCATTGTGACTTATAGCGAATTTCACCAATGACTGTAATTGATCGCGATCAGTACATCAAAACTGCGTTCAAGAGTTGTCAGCGTCAATTAAAAAACCATGAAACTGACGGCTCTTAAACGTGGTTCTGATTTGTGTAAAAAATGTTCATGCTACATTGCAAACATGCAAATGCATGAACTATATTTATTTTAACATCTACTTATTAATTCTAAGGGCGGGTTGTATCAAACAGTTGGTTAACGTAACATACGTACGTCAAAAAGTTACGATTACGGACGATGTTTGACGTTCGTTAAATAAGAAGCGTTGTTTCAAAGCTTAGGGCGGGTGGTTTTACGTACACTTAACGCATGCGTAAACGTCAAATATGGTGCTAACTATCGTTAAATCAAAAAATGAGTTGTTTCACAATAAGTCCACGTTAACGCATGCTAAAAAATTACGATTACGTTAACATATGATTTGAGCACTGGTTAACGTAACTTTAATTACGTCAAATGGTGAAAACGTCAAGAAATCTCTTTTGTATTCGCGAGTTTGGTCTTTAATCGACGATATTAGTTCATCTGATGATGATTCATGTAGCGTAGAAAGAAAGAAAAAGGTATTTAAAGCACATATTAATAATTTAAGCCTTTGGGATGATCAGGAATTTATTGCAAGATACCGAGTATCAAAGGAAGTAGCTATATTGCTAACACGCCAAATCGAAGACGAGCTAAAATTGCATTTGATTTAACGATAGTTAGCACCATATTTGACGTTTACGCGTGCGTAAAGTGTACGGCGTGAAACAACCCGCCCTAACCCTTCATTTGTTACAATGTCCTTAAGGACGAACTGTCAAATTCTCGCATCTATTACGTCATCCTTGAAGGGCTGCTGCCATTGTTTTTATCGTAAAGATGCGAGAAAATTGACAGTTCATCCTTAAGGACACAAGGTAAAGGTTATTATTACTGTTTAACGAAAGTTAAGATTATTATACCTAGACCGCTACAAATTAAAATGTACACTGCTTTAAAAATTATTTTAAACAAAATTATTTTTTTCAGTTTCTTAACCACGTTTATCTCATCAAGATTTTGGATCTTGTGGCATAAAGCAATTGGGTTTCCCTTATAAAATAGGAGGCACAGTATTTACGTATTTTCCTTCTACAGCTTGGTTCCCTGGTAACGCAATCATCGCCCGTACATTCTGCACACCCTACACCAGCGCCCGCGCAGACACCACCGATGCCAGCTGCCAGTTTGGTGCATGTACCCTCAATATCAAACCTCGTGGAGAATTCACCAGTTGCTGGACCTAGCGTAAGTTTTATTACAACATCTAGAAAGAAAGAGGTTTATTGACGCCAAGCATGACGCATTCCATAAGATCGGGTTTTGCAACTAAGGAAGATATGCGTCACATCCGCGCAAAACGGCCATTGCTCAGCTTAATGCTGAGACTCGTGTGCGAGACAGAGCCTCAGCACTGGTTGATTTTATCGCGTACAGACAGAAAGACGCGACATGGAGATTTTGTTTTATAGTTGTTAGCTAGTGCGTATAGGTACCTGGAAATAACCATGTTGTTTTACTTCTATTCTGTCTGTGAACCAGCCATCTGTAACAAAACAGCCTAATAAGTTTTGAAGGTCAATCCCATTTATATTAAATTCAAGATGAGAAATCTTGCTATTTCATCTCGATGACACTTAAAACAAATTAAACAGCTAAACTTTATAGAAACCAGCTAACTACAGTCTTACAGAAGCATCAGCAGATCTTCAAAAATAGACATAACCTAGTTAGATATAAAAAACAGTAGTAAACAACCAATAATCGTTCCCAACTTTTTACATTAATGTGTGAATTTTTAATTTCAAATAAGACCTACATACTTCAAAATACTGTATCCTGTCCATTAAAAAAACTGACTATTCTTTAACAAGTACTGTGAGATTATAATTATACAAAAGTAAAAAACTTATAAGGGGGAAATGGGAACCCCGCCGTTTTATGTTTAGCGTATTTTTCCTGATTTTTGACTTATTCGAACAGAGATTAGAATGAGAACTTACTTAAAAATACGGGTATTACCCCTATGTTGCCAACGTAAATACGTTGGTTTAATAATACTTTTCAAAAGTATTAAGTACTTTTTGTTTATAAGTTTTTTTTTGGAGGTAAACTCATAATAAAATTATGTTGTAGGAAAAAACCGCGAAGTTGATAATAAGATCATATTTTTAACCGACTTCAAAAAAGGAGGAGATTTTCAACTCTGCAGCAGCGGCTGTCTTCAATTTAGCATTCGTGAAAATGGACATTAATGTATTTTTTACATCAATAGCTACACCTAGCGGCATTGAACGAACCGTTGCCCGGAAACATGCATGGTATACGCCGCGCCGACTACGCTTGCTACCGACAGGGAAGACGCGCAGGATTCAGAGGTACCTTCAGAGCTTTTCTGACCAGCAAGTAAGTATAATATTATCAAAATTATTATAGTTTACAACGTTTTGACTATTGTTGAGAAGCCTGGGATTTAGGCAAGGCGTTCAAGGGGACAAAAAATCTCCCAGAGATAGATAATTTATCAAAATATTTGTAACTAGCATATGCCAGCCGAAAATAGTCCCGGTATATAATATTTTACCGTTTCCCGTGGGATTTCTGGGATAAAAACTATTCTTAGTCCTTTCTCGGGTCTTAAACTATCTTTGTACATTATTTCATACAAATCATTCCAGTAGTTTAGGCATGAAGAAGAGACATACAGACAGACAGAGTTATTTTCGCATTTATAATATTAGTAGGGATTAATACGTTAATTAAAAAGAAAGAAGTATTTTTAATCGAAACATAGTGCACATACGCTTGGTTAAAATATTTTTTTCATGATTAATTGATTAATTTAACGGCGCATATGACTCTTCCACAATCATTGCCCCCATTTTGCAGCAAAAACTAAAATAACATTTGCCAATTATATTGAAACCGCACTCGATTTCGTATTATTTGCAAAATAAACCACTAACTAACCACAAATTCGGAAACCACGTACTTAATTAGTCTGCTGCGTTTCCACCAGAAATGTGCGTGGATGCGTAGCGAGGGATTTGTTTGTTAAGAACCAACAGAATCGCTTCATTTCCTAGCCTCGCTCATGCAACGCAAGCGATGCTATTGGTTCTTGAAAACGCAACCTTATTATCGGTCCTCATAATTTATAGGTCCAAAAGACCAAAACTCCCTGAAATCACGAAAAAAAAACCCGCTTTTAAGTACATCTATGTACATTATATACAAGTAAATATGTAGGCAGTCGATTTTTTTTGCGATATCTGTCTTGGTCCCTTTGTGTCATTCATAATGATGAGTACAATAACTTTTGAAGTTTTACGTTTATTGTGTTGCACGTTGTAGTAATTAAAGTTTTGTCCTAGGATCCAAAACCTGAACTCAATAGTCCGCTACTCAGACTCTCACCTACCAGTGGTGAATACTCAAGGAGAAGTCCTGTTCAAGTCATTCTCGGACATATTTGATGGCAATGGCGTATTAGCGGCTGGTGCCAAGATATACAGTTTCAATGGCAGGAATATTCTGACGGACTCACAATGGTAAGCAATTTGTAAATCTACACTTATAATATATAAAGCGGCATTGCATGCGGCGGCATGTTTGTATATGGTCGGACATCCAGACGCACTGCAACTTACCATCCCTACCCTGTTACTATTCCACCAATAAAATTCGCACTAAGCGTTTCCAAACGTCTATTATGATGCGCACAGCAAAAGAGTGAAACTCTATGCCTACGTCTGTGGTTCCGAACGCTTACAACCCTAATCTCTTCAAAGTTAGAGTGAACAGGCTCCTTCCGGGTAAGCTCGCTTCATTGTAGACTTTGTCTCTGTCATCTCTGACCAAGACTAAAGTCAAGAGCAAACCCATCACAGATAAAAATAAATAAAAGATCATGTCTCCAATTACAGCTCCGACAGCGAAAGCTCTTCCCCGTCACGTTAAAATGTACCGTGCATTTAATTTTTCTATGTCATTTAGTGACTGCAGAAGAAATCTTTCTATGTTCTGATCTTCATGAAAGTAGTTCCATTTAAATATTTTCTTTTTTTTTGTGATCGTGCCTAAAAAACAAAAAAGCATCAATGAAAATGAAAATGAAAAATGTTTATTTGTCCCAAAATCAGTTATATGGATTGTAAATGAGACATCCCCAGTAAGTAATGAATAACACTTGTGTTGGGGCTATCTCACTCTTTCCCTTAATTATTAACAATATTGAGACTATCGAAAAGGTGTCTTAACATTTAAATTTAGGAAGAAAAAACATTTGCAGCTCTTTGTGTATCTGTAGTTGAATGGTTTTGCGAGACTGTTTGTACATCTTGTTTTTGAACTGGGTTTGTATTTTTGTGTGCGTATTGTATGTGTATGTGTGTGTGTGTGTATGCGTGTGTGTTTGTATGTGTGTGTGTGTGTGTATATGTTTGTCTTCTTTGAAGTAGTGAGTACCAACATTATTGATACGGAGGAAATAAAAAAGAAATTGTTTAACCAAGTCTAACCAAAACTTGCTCAGTTTGCTCGTATGAAAAAGCCACTCGGTTATTACCTTTTTCTATACGTGTGAGATCTCATGGTGGAACCTTAATTTTTTATTTATTTTACTATAATTAAAGGCTGATTGTTACATACTGGCGTCGTGCAAAAGTGGTTACGACCCCCGGGGAGTAAGCCACTATATCCTTTCGTCTTTTCTCATGTCTGTCTTAGTTAAATGGAATAGATTTTTGTAAGTACAGGGTCGTAATTAAGAAGTATAGTTTCTCTACTGTAAGGAAGTCACTGATGTGGGGATTATAGAAAATTACTTTTATTAGTGACCTTTGGGCTCTTTCTAACTCAAGGAATTTAGTTTTAGTGGCTCCTCCCCAGACTGTTAAGTAGTATGTGATAACTGATTACGTGAGTGCTATATAGATACTTTTTAATGTACTTTGGGGCATCACATCTCTAAAATTTTTAAAAATCCAAATAAATTTTCGCATCCGTGACGTAACAATTTCAATATGCGAATGCGAAGATAAACACTCGTCAAGATTCCAAGTATCTTATGGACTTTACATGTTTAATGGCTTGACAATTACAATTTTGGTCCCTGTGGTTCGTACACGTGTGTGTTTGAATTCTAAAATTAGGTCCTGGTACCTTCTGCTAGGAGAAAAACAAATATAGTTTGTTTTAGGAACACTAAGGGTCAGTAGATTAGCTTTGAGCCATCTATCTATACCAGCCAATCCTTGCTCGGCAGCATTGCAAACGGCTTCCTATGTGTTCCCAAAGTAAACAATGGCCGCATCGTCCGCGTAAGAGATGATTTCCCTCCCACTGTTTAGTAGTTTACAGAGTTAATTTATATACACTAGAAACAGTCGTGGGCCGAGAACTGACCCATATGGGATGCCGAAAACGATGTTTTCCTCCTCACTATGTGAGTTACCTTGTATTTTAACTTGCTGTCTCGTACCCCGGAGGTAACTATCAAAGAGGAAGAAAGCTTTACCTCTTATCCCTATAGCCTCAAGTTTCTGCACAAAGATGGGGACAGATACAGTGTCAAAAGCCTTTTTCAGGTCTAGAAACACCATAACGCATTTGTATCCCTTATCAAGCCTATTAGTGACTTCAGATATTAACCCAATGACCGCGTCCTGACTTGACCGTCCCTGTCTAAAATCGTCTTGTGAATCGGAAAGAATGTTGTACTTATTTAAATAGCTTACTAGTCTTTTATTTCATATTTTTTCAATTATTTTCGAAAGGGCTGATAAGACAGATATTGACATCGCTCTTATCCCCGTCTTTATGCACAGGCGTAATTATGGCACGCCTTAGAGCATCAGAAAGTATACCTGTTTCGAAACACAGATTAGTCAACTGGCTAATAGGAGGAGGAACAAATTCACAAGATAATTTAAGGAAACTCACAGATATGCGATCCCATCCCGAAGCATTACCTGAATCAAGCGACCCAAGGATGATATCCACTTCTGTCGGATCAGTCTCCAGCAACACAAACGAATTAATTTGAGATAGTGAACTTAAGCCGGTAACAGGTCTAGATGTCTGGTCTTGTCCAAGTGTCCAGTCCAGTCCAAGCTTCCAGTGCAAGTTTTTTTCCAATAGTTACAAAGAATTGCTTTACACGGTTTAGCGAGTCGAGGGGGCGGGGTGTTATAATAATATGCAGTAGGTGTGTACTTGTTGCCTATGGTTGTTTATAATGGGTTATATCATTATTATTACGCCAGGGTGTTTAGGATTTTTTGAAGAACTTGTTATTTTATTTATTTATTTATTTAACAATTTATGTACACACATTTAATAAGAACAAGAGAAGAAGGAAACAGAAAAACAGGTACAAAGGTGATGCTTATTTCGAAAGAAATCTCTTCCAGCATAGTTATCTGTTTTTATGATATTGTCGTTTAAGTTTATTTATAAGATTAGATCAATATGTGCGAAAACGCCTGCAAGTTATGTTCAAAATGACGTTAAAAGGGTCTTTTCTCTTTTGTAGCTGTAATTTATTTCTAAACCTAATACATCTTAGGGTGCCCATAGATATCCAGGGCTTTCAGGTAAGCTTTGGAGCTGGACATAGAGATAACTTTAGTATTTTGGAGAAGAGATGTCTGATCACGTCTATCACAGCGTTAGCTAGAATGTTTGGATCTCAATGTGCGCTAAGAAAAGATATATTTGTGTCCACAAGTTGCTTGCAGGCATTTTCCCAGTTTGTTGAAGTATTATAATTTGACATAAGTCCTCTACGGTATGTGTGGGATATCTTGTAGCAGTATAGCTAAATCTATCTAGATTTATTTTGTAAACAACTGTCTGGATGTGCGATAAATAAAGCTGTTCATTAACTTGCTCTACAATTACGTTCTTTATCTCAAGGCCACAGAAGGTAATCTGGCATGGCTCCCGCGCGAACGGTGAGCGTGCCTTGGATAGCTACTGCCAAGAGTGGCAGAATGGAGACCCCACCAGTCGCGGCCTGGGCTCCTCGCTCCACTCACACAAGCTACTCGCACAGGAGAGGTAAGACATCTAGTCCATTCAGTAGGCTAATTCACGTAACTAAATAAGTGCTGTTGCAGTGCAGTTGAAGTTAAGTTTCGATCAAAACAACGCTTTTCGTATTCTCTACTGCTGTCAGGCACGCTCGCGTCAAGTTCGCGTCACGCGAGCGCAATGACGGCATTCTACTGATGCGCGTCTTTGGTGCGTGCTTCGGAACGCAACATGATCGGTATTCTACTATACGTTTGACGTCTCAAAATGACAGCTTTTAATTTAAAATCTGTACTGGGGTATTATTTTAATATTGTAATAACGTCATATTCATTTAAATGTAATCGATTATATTCGATTATTTAGTGAGTAATATTTTTTCTCTCCACTTTATGTAAGTCTGGTAGAGTTTGGTAGTCGTGCAGTTGACGTGCAGTTCACGCGCAGCTTACGCGCAATTCAAAGATTACAAGTATACCGTTTATCACTCAAACTTGAACTTAACTGTAACTGCACTAAAACTTAATCGGCGCGTCATAAAATTACGTGAATTAGCCCTCTGATCTCGTTAAACCAGTTAACAAAACACTAGTGAACTATTTATTCAATTACCAGACCTCCACAATATCACTAATCCGTTTACCTTCTTGGTACTACTTTGGTACTACTATATTCCAGCGGATCCAAAAGCGAGTCAAATCCCGCATCAAAGACAGACAAACAAACTGACAAAGTTTTATTGGGTTTTTACTATGGCATTGCTGAGCAGGAGCATGGTGTCTGGCTGTTGACTTTAGGCTCTTTGTCTATCCCGTCTGAGAACATATGCTTTTACATTCATAATAGAAATCATAGCACCGATAATGTCGACAAGAAAAAGACAAGTGCGTGTGGATTGAGTGATATTTTTTAAAGTTCGCTCAATCTCTACAAACATTTTAAGGGTTTTAGTAAAAAATTCTAAAACTTCTGGTTAAAAACTTATGGTCAAATAACTGGATCACTCAATGCACACGCCTCACGAAAATGCCATGACACATATTTCCGAATTCTCAGCCGATATACCTCACCGAATAACGATTTATAAGTTTCTGAAATTACTTTCAAATTAATTGAAAATTTGTTAATAGCTTTTACAAATTCTTTACTAAAATTTGAAAATGAATACCGGAAAGGCTGATAATTCGGAAATATGTGTCATGGCATTACATTTTTTTTTTACTTTACCATCAAGTTTTTACAATTTTTTACTAAAACCCTTCAATTTTTGTAGAGATTAAGCGAACTTTAAAAAAATATTACTCAATCCACACGCACATGAAAAAGACCGGAAAATCGAAGACCCTCCAATATATTTTACAATACATCAAAATGATTTCACTTCATCTCTACCTCCTGAAGAATTAACTGAGAAATTCAAATAACAAGCAACAATATAGAAAATGTTGCATAACAGAAAAGCATTAAACGCTGCTGCCCTTCAACACTCGAAACATAAAGCTTCATTCGAATGTATTAGAATTCCATTCAACTTTAAATCGAAGCCCTTTAATTGTTATTTTCACTCCATTTATCAATTTATAACCTTAGCTCAACAACTGAGAGTACATAATTCAAAATCGCGACCCCAATCTAGTGGCTTAAAACTTGGGGTCCTCCCGTCCATTTTGATAATTCAATTTAAAGCAGAAGTGTATTTTGTTAGAAGGGTTCAAGGAATTAGCAAAGTTTATTCGTTGCTAATTTTCTGCTGCTTGACAAAAAGTTGATGAAGTAACGGAAAAGAAGTTTAATAACACAGTTTTTGTTTACAGATATCCTTGCAGTAGTCATTTTGTCGTACTCTGCGTAGAAGTGGCTGTAGAAGTGAATTCACGAAGAAAACGAGAGACGCCAAGGTAAGACACATTACGGCATTTAAAAGGAAACAAAGAATCGCTTTTTCAAGGTGCAGCCGAAAAGACCAAAAAAATGAAGAACATTTTATGTTTTCTACGACTAATCTAATTTTAAAATATAAAAAGCACTAACAAAATCTATTACAGATATAATGCGACCGGCATACTCGATGACGACGACTATCTTTACAATGCAGAGGAATATCAACAGCTACTGAACGAAATATTTGCTCAACCGTTTAGAGAAAATTAGGCTATTACATCACCGTTCATCTGTGTTACGTCAGACTGCACCGGCTCGTAATGTTCGAAATTCGTATGATTTTATTGACGTTGTATGCTATCTGTAATGTGCGATTAAATTATTATCCCGACAAGAGTTTGAAATCCTTGAAGAGCTTCCTGAAGAGAGGTTTAAATGTAAACTTTGGTATTAAAGATTGGCAATTTAAAATTGATCTCTTCATGCTTGATGAAAAAATGTTATGCAATTAAATCTAATATTCCAATGATAGCTCATTTAACAACTCTTTTTTCGTACGACAAGTTCGAACATAGACTTTAAAGTCTAGTCCTTTTGGTCTCTGAACGTTGTATTCTGATTCGAAAATCACGCCCAAAAATATATAGCCAAATTCTAAATTTGCGGGCGATTTTGAAATGAGATTAAAGTATCAAGTCTTGGCGCTTGGTGTTCATATGAGATTCCTATTAAACTAAGCGACTAAGCGATTTAGCTTAAGCCACTGAAAGTCACTACAGACCTACATTTGTATTACTGTATGTATAGTGAAATGTAATTAGTTTGCGCTTCATACTGCGTTTAGGATGTTTGTAAATAAATTTTGTAAAATGTATCGATTGGAATGTACAATTGGCAGGCTTAGGAATCGTCTTTTGAAGTAAATAAATATTATTTATTTAGTACAAATGCTTTGAAGACTTTAATTGGCAAGCTATTTTGTGTCAAGATAATGTAATGTTAACAGTGAATAATAATCTATATTTTTTTGATTATGTTTAGATTCACCTAAAATATTGTGTAATGCACCAAATAAAAGTACATAAAGTTTAGTTGGAGGTTGACATAATATAATAAAAATAATACAGTAAACATATTGATGTTATCAAAAACATGTAAATACAATTAACATGAGGAGTGGAAGTGCTATCTAGATACATTTAAACAAACTGTTTACCATAACTTTTTAATAAACTTTGAACACTAAAATTCTAAATGGTCCAACATTTAGAATTTTAGTGTTCTAAGTTTATTAAAAGGTAATATATTCTTCAGACGATTCGTTAGTCTAAAACTTAATTATTTCTAGTTTTAAACGCAATACCAATGTTTGTGATTTTTTCGAGATATTATTATAATTCGAGACTGTACATACTATTATTATTCGACGTAACTAGCTTTGAGTTTAAGACGATTAAAGTATTTCAACTTAGTCAATTTTAATGATTTAAAATCTTGTAGCAAAATATGTTTTAACTAACATGTAATTGACTGATTTTTTACTTAAGCACTTTCGTAATCTGATTTCTGCAGACATGACATGAGTTATTTCCGTCATTAGACATAAAACATGAAATGAAAATCAATTTTGAAAAAAAAAAGTAACTTTATTTTACATTGTACGTCTTTCCAACACATGGTTCGAAAAAAGAACCCGAAACAAACTCTATATGACCGAGTTATAGTCGACAAATAAAACACGATTTTAAATTCTACCCTACGAAAGAAAAAAAATCAAGAGCGATAGAAAAATAACCGTTTCTAGTCGTGTTCGTCTATCTCCATCAAATACTCGTTCGTTTTAAAAATACGAACTCATATTTTCATAAAAATCTTATCCCTTGTCATGTCTGCATTTATTTCTAAATTCGACAATAAAATATATTTTACTGAATATATTTTTAAATATACATCTTGTATCACACGTTCTATACTACATTGTATTTATATTTAATGTTATACTTACTTACCTATTTAATATTTAATTACCTCATCGTGTAAGTGAAAATTGGTCCATATACTTGACTTCTAGAAAAATATAACGTATGATAACTTTCTAACCACATACCTAGCCTAGTATGCCTTTTTGTAGTTATTTTTATCGAGCCGACGACATGAAAAATATTTATTAAACTACAACAGTTAGTACATGACTTAGGACTGCGTATAATGTCCAATGTTCAACCAATTGTTTTTGATCGAGACAATTCTTTGTCACTGCCCTATTTTCTCGTTTGGATTGATGGCCAGTCACAGCCAAACCGAGTCGTGTTTAACAATCCGAAAAGACCATGAACGAAAAATTGGTATTTCCATCCTTTAAAACTCGTGCCATTCGATATGATACAATGAAAGTCTGATTTATTTGCTACCTAAACTTTGTATTTATAGTAGAATTAGACGTAGTGACGTACCTACCTGTAATTTTTTTACCAGTAATTTTAATGTACTAGTCTCTCGCTGTTTGTTTTTGATAGCGATAGTGAATGTAATTTTGTAAAATGTAGAGAAAATTATATTTGAAAATGAACGCATGTATCATTTTTATCACTTACAGCACGTTAGGCACGCTTCAGAACCTAAGCATGAAAGTGAAAAAGCTCTGTCCGACCTGGGACTTTTAGGTTTTACCTAAAAATAGATAACTAATTTTTAGGTAAAAATTAAAACGCCTTTGTGTGAAATTATGCAGAAAGGCAGTTAAAAAAAAAATAATGTAACACATTTTTTTTTTGAGCTCGTGGCTAAATAATAATAGCTGCACAGGTCAATCTTCAAGGTTAAGCAACCGTTGCCGAGGTTGGTCTGTGGATGGGTGACAATCTTAACATACCGAGTTTCCTCCGTGCCTCGGAAAGCACGTTAAGCTGTTGGTCCCGGCTGTCATTTGGAGATCTTTGGCAGTCGTTACGGATAGTCAGAAGCCAGAAAATCTGACACCAGTTTTGCCTGAGAACCGTGTTACCCAGTCAATGGGTTGCGGAGGTCTCTACGTAAAATACTGGTATTCAGCTACATCCGATTTGACTGGAAGCCGACCCCAATATAGTTGGGAAAAGGCTAGGCAGATGATGACAAATTACTTTTTTCGAGTAGGTACCCACTCGAAAAGCTCTCAAAGTTACGGTAAAATCATTTTATAAATAATAATAGTTAATATTTATTAATATTATTTGTAATAATTGTAAATATTATTTATAAAATTTTCTTATCGTTACCTTTCAGAACAATACAAAAACAGTGAAACAGTTCTAATTGATTACAACATGACATACCGACAAGCATTTACGAGATATTCGTTAGTTGTATCGCTTTACATCGATTAAATGTAACAATTCGTGTATTATATTACGAACGACTGTATTTATATTGATAAGTAAAACAATAAATGTTTTCACGACACCGTAGAAAAATCTGTTTCATTTTTTAACACTGAACCTACATTTAAATTTAGTCTATAAAAAGTACAATCAGAGAAATATCATATATTTTTAGAGTATAATTTGTATAACAGTTACAAATAAGAATTTCGCAGAAACAGCTATTTTTATTCAACAAATAATAAAATCAGTTTTTCGTATCTCGGAATATATATTGGACTTAAAATAAACACACCTTAAATATACACTTTTTCAATTCACTTAGCAACAATTTCAAATTCTTTTTAAGCTATGAGAACAAACTAAAAAGGAAACTGAAAAGGAACCAAACTAAAAACCGGCCAAGTGCAAGTTGGACTCTAACACGAAGAGTTTTGTACCGAACACCGAAAAAAACATGGGAATCTCCTTTAATTTTTTATTTAACAATTTTTTTATTATGTGATGTTATAGCGGCTATAGAAATACACACTCTGTGAAAGCATAACTGTCTTCCTATTACTGTTTTTGAGATACAGCCCGCTTGACTAACAGACAGCGGAAGCTTAGTAATAGGGTTCATTTGGTTATCTTTTGGGTACAGAACCCTAAAAAGCAAATTAAACAACATAACAATGATTCCCCTCCACAAACACATAAGCAATAAAAAACACAGCTACCAATGATACCTGAACGTAGCCATTGGACCAACGCCCGTCAAGCGAAATTCCAAAATCACAATTGAACGAGTAATTCCAGATACTATTGACGGTTGGTTCCATTGAAACGCTCTCTCCTTGATTTGTAGAGGTAGTTCTGTTAGCAACACGCCACGGGCCTGCGATTGGCAGGCTAATTGATTTCTACTCAAACGCAGTCAGGTAAGGTGGATTTTAGCTGCGAAATTGTAAGGACGCTGCAGTTAGACGCTGCAGGCTGCAGAGGAAATATATTTCATAGACAGATTAGCTTTTAGCTAACTGCGATGGAGAATAGAGGGAAGTGAATGCAAGCTGAAGTATTCTTGGAAATTAAAGAATTGGTAAAAGATTGCGGGAAAGATGTTTGGTTTTGATTTCTTTTGGAGCTCGTGGACATAAAGACCATGCTAAATATATTAATAGACTACCACCCGCGTGAACGCCGAAAATTATCCCTAGGGAACATACTGCTGAGATAAAAAGTATCATGAAATATGTGGTATTTCAGACTATAATCAATCACTGAGCCAAGTTTCATGAAGATCCATTCAGCCGTTCTGCCATGCTTGAGTCACAAACATCCAAAATTTCACATTTATCATATTAAAGTAAATATAAATGTAGTAAACTAGCTGATTCAGATAACGTTTGTTTTGCTATACAAAAAGTAAATAAAAAATAGCCTACGACCTATTCTCAGACCTTACAAATACTGCGTGTATCTGACATCGACGCACAAACGATTTCCATGGGTCCAGGGCATGATTCTGGACACCCCAGAGTTAGAATTGTTCGTCGGCTTTTTTCTCATTTTTTTCAAGGGTTTTTTAACTTTAGACTGCTCATAATCGTTACTCTGACCTAACCCAATGAGATTTTTAATAAAAAAAAAATAATTGACTACTTTCACTAAAAAGAGCAATCTGAATAACACCACAAATAGAAATCAGCTCAGCTGAGCTGATACCTATTTGTGGTACTCTTGAAAAAAATTAAAAAATGAGAAAAGAACCGACGAAAAATTCCAACTCTGGGGTGTCCAGAATCATGCCCTGGACCCATGGAAATCGTTTGTGCGTCGATGTCAGATACACGCGGTATACACAAAAAAATCATAAGAATCGGTCAAGCCGTTTTTGAGAAGTTCAATAACAAACACCGTGACACGAGATTTTTATACATTATAGAAGAAGATTGTATAAGTACAGATATAGATACCAACAACTACAATGTCTCTGACTTATCTACAAGTGTTTCGCATTTAGACTGATAGGTTTGAGTAAGTTTATACCAAAGAAAATTCTAAGTAGCAGTGCTAAGTATAAGTAAATAATTCGCTACGCTACACTTTTCCTCGCCAGAAACATATACACACATAGATGTGGCATTATAGGTATTTTTGTAAAACATCATAATAAAAGTTGTTAGGCTACAAGTTCAGCCAATCACACAAACGTACTACGAATGTAGTTACAATGCAGCCATGCTGACTGACATTTTTTGAATTCGCTAACAACATTCGAGTCCATTTTTTGGTTGACTTGCCGTATAGAATGTGGCGTGCCTAATCGCACTGTACGAACTTTTTTACTTCCTGCACTGTTGTTGAATATTGCTGACCAAAAAGTTAAGTAAAAAGAATAGCTGGGCCCATAACCTGGCAAGTAGCAACACTGGCAAGTTGGCAACCGAAGAAAGGTTATTTTATGAATTTAGTCACTCAAGACTCGGATTAGAGCTTGAGGCTTAATAATTACCGCCGCAAGGGTCGATATTCGTGGCTACACTTATTGAGCCACCCTCTCTCAGGTTTTGGATGGTCAAATAAAATCGAGCCAAAGCACGAAAATTAAATTTGTGAGTCATTTCTGATAATAATTTCTTACTAAAAATTATTTGAGTACATGAAATTTACTTATTTTATAAGACGTTTAAATGGCTCATATTCAGCACATCGTCGTATAAACGATTCATTGAAAAAGGTGCCTATCTTTTGTTTTTGATGCTTGGCGATGATGATGATAAAAATGTGTTGAGAAACGAATTTTGAGAGTGGGCATTTGTTCTTGCAATCTTTCTGGCGCTGTCGGCCTCATCTTCGACTCATGCATCTAATCCACCTGGATTGCAATGTGAAAGCATTACTGTTATCATAACTTTTACTGCGAGAAATTATCATGAGATTTTACAAATCACTACTACTTAACCCTTTTTAGTAACTAGTAGGTACAGTGCTTACAAGAAAGTTTTAGCTTGCCTGCGGCTCATCCACTATGTTATGCAGTTCATAGCTTCAAGTGTCTCCCCCTCGTTTACACCGTAATAAGGAAGAGTGACGATGCATTAAACGGTTTTATCTTAAGAATGTCAAGTAATCCAGCAAAATGCACTTTTCACATGATTTAATTTTTCATAGTGGACATTAGAATGGTGCAAGTAACATGTACAACATTACAGATAGTGCTATCCAAGGCGTTGTACAGTGCAAATTATAAAAAAAGGAACAAAATTAAAAGATTCGTAGAAAAAAATAATTACAAATCAGTAAAATCGAAAGAATGTAAACACACATTAAAATAAAAGAATATTATAAAACATTGTAAAAAAGTATAAATATTCATTCAGTGAATAAAAAATAATAACACCTCAACTCTCTCAATCTTAAACTAACACGACAGACATCTATCTATCTCCCAGCAAACAAATCACACTCTGATGGTTTATTAATTAATCTGATGATTTAATAAATATTTCGAACTTGTTTACAAGTGGAATCGCAGTAAAGATAGCCCCACGTTTACTACTAGTGCCATCTGTTGTACCTTAGTATAAACGAATATATTCAAAAAGCATAATTTGTGATTAGAAACCTAATAAGCACATATAATTTAAATGGACATACTTTCGATGTCATGATAATTCATTCACTGACGAAAGTTATTGCTGAGTGTCGTAGACTATTTTTCTATTAGAGCACCAAAATATGTTGATATAATGCTAAATGAAAATGATTTTAAAAACACAATATCACTTCTCAGTTAAACTTTTCACAAAAGAAACGAAGAGGCAACACAAATCAATACGTAATTACGGAATCTGTATTACAATCTGCCAAAATATCAGCTTCCCCCAAATAAGAGATCCCTCAAAGAGAAAATTGAGACTTCGATACGGAATTCCGATTTCCGATTAATAGAAATTGTTTCGGATACGCAGTAACTACGGGAATGCTCCAGGTGTTTATATACGACGTAATTTTTTCTCGTTGACAAACTTCGTCAATCGAAGAGAAAAGTTTTCTTATTAAAGTAGCGGCGACGAGGCGACTGAGCAGTGAGAGATTCTTGCGATTTCATTAATGTTGCAACCGAGGTAACAAAATGGACTTTTTCTTGTAAATCTGGAGAAAGAGAAAAATAAATCTGGAACTCATCTGAATCAATGGAGGGGAAGGCGTTTGCTGGGATTAAAATGTAGCTCCGCTGTGATTGAAGGGATCCCGGGATTTACCGAACTGTGTGCACAAGTTGACTGTGACGTCAAATGGAATGGTTTCTCTTTTTGAAAGTTTAGGGATGGCACTGGAACCCTAATATACGTAAATATCTACTATTCGCAGTTTTGTAACAACGAATTGTTACCGTATTAGCAGATCGATAAGATAAGAGAAGCAGACACTGAAGCAGTTAATCGTAAAATAAATAATGAGTCTTAGGACGGGAAATTAAAACAGACTCAGTGAGTCAACTAAAATCAACTATCAATTCTAATTTAATTTCTATTTCTATTTCTATTTAAATTAATATCTATTCAATCAACAACTAAAATCCATGCGATTAAAACAGACTCAGTGAGTCAGACTCTTAACAACTAAAATCCATGCGTTTTTCTCCTAATACTCTTTGCGTTCCAGGGCCGTGGTACTCTTTCGAAAAAATTCCGCTACCCTGGCAGGCATTAAATAATAAAGCCTTATTTAAGATTTTGATACTCCTTGAAGCTTAAGATCCCCCAGGCGACAACTATGTGATACGATAGAATCAGAATCGATAAAAAATCACATTGCATAAGCATCGGTACATGGTGAACATCCAACCTATACGCACAAAACGTTTAGGGAACACATTTAGAGTGCGTACAGCAAAAGAGTGGAATTCCCTACCGGATTCTGTGTTTCCTGATACGAAACCTGGAACTTTTAAGTCAAGAGTGAATAGGTTACTTCTAAGCAAGCATGCTCTATCTTAGACCGCATCATCGCTTACCATCAGGTGAGATAGTGGTCAAACGCGTGCCTAAAATAATTAAAAAAAAAAACAAATCGCATTGTGTCATCACGTCTATGGATCTTAAATCAGCGTCAGCCTTTCAACATTTTCAGGAAAAAAGGACGACGAACTTAAGTACAAAGTCTAGAAAAATAAGAACAAAAACAAAAACCTCAGATACAACTACAAGAGAATTTTTTGTTGTTTTAAAGATGAAAGTACTGTTTTTAATTTCCGCGAAACTACTCCCAGTTAAAATGTTTCTCTGCTCAAAGGTGGCTATTTAAAATTCTAGATGTAGTCTTTCTACTGTATAAAACCATTTTTACTCTGGCGCTATATTTTAAATATGCACTTACCCTTGATTAATGAGACGAGATATTAAGTAGGTTACTAGGAGGAAACTGAGACCAGTATTATCTTTAAAGGCCAATTATTCTCATATTTGAAAACTATTTTAAAACCGGCCAAGTGCGAGTCGTACTCGCGCACTGAGGGTTCCGTAAGCAGAAGTTACGATTCACGATCCGATTTACGATTTATGACGTATTATAAAAAACTACTTACTAGATCTCTTTCAAACCAATTTTGCTGGTAGTTTACATGGTAATGTAAAACATATATTTTTTTAGTTTTATCATTCTCTTATTTTAGAAGTTAAGGGGGGGGGGACAAATTTTACCACTTTGGAAGTGTCTGTCGCTCAAATTATTCAGTTTAGAAAAAAATATATTAGAAACCTCAATATCATTTTTGAAGACCTATCCATAGATACCCCACACGTATGGGTTTGATGAAAAAATTTTTTTTGAGTTTCAGTTCTAAGTATGGGGACCCCCAAAATTTATTGTTTTTTTTTTTCTATTTTTGTGTGAAAATCTTTATGCAGTTCACGAAATACATCTTCTTACCAAATTTCAACAGCATAGCTCTTAAGGTAATTTGACAAAAGCTTGTCAAATTAAAGGCGTTTTTTACTGTGAACTGGTGGATGCCAAGCTACACAACTTGGTTCATCGCTGCAAGGTTGCCTGTTTGTCGGTCTTCTTCAGATTGTATTTCGGAGAATGTTCCCAAGAACTCCACAACCTCATCCCACCGACCCCCTTCTACCATAAGAAATACAGACGCTCTGCAACTTACCATCCCGCTTGTTGCTATTCCACCCTTCACACAGCAAAGGAGTGGAACTCTCTGCCTTTTTATGGATGGGAAATCATCAAATGACTTCATCCGCAAAGCAGAAGGGAGTGTCAGACTCTTACTGACTAAAACCCATCCGTCTTCCTCTTAGTGCATTTTGCGTTCCAGGGCCGCGGCGACTCTTTTGAAAAAAATCCGCAACCCTGGCAGGCACTGGCCCTCAGGGGCCCCGTCTACTAGGAACTCTCTGCCTGCGTCTATGTTTCCGAACGCTTACAACCCTAATATTTTTAAAATTAGAGTGAACAGGCTACTTCTGGGTAAGCTTGCTCCATCATAGACTTTGTCTCTGTCTTTTCTGACCTAGACTAGAGTCCACCCATCTCAAATAAAATAAAGTGATTCAGATGCGAGACTTCTTACAAATACGAGAATAAATTGTCCCTCTGGTTAATTATTGTTTTCTTTTTTTGACATGCGTGATAAAATGGAAAACACAACTTGTATCCGGAAAATTACTGGCAGCTTTGAAAGTGAGTGCACGAAAGTGATGCTACGACCAAAGCATACCTCATAAAAGAAGAAACAAAACCCCTCTTTATCCCGACAGAGATGCAGAATAAACAGCTAGTTTGGCCACAAAGAACCATGTTTTGAATTCCTCAAAACTATGTACACACAAAGCTGGGACTACACTAGGGAAACAAAAAATGGGTAAAATTGAAAACCAACAAAGTTACCACGAACATCACTGTGCAGAATTTACTTCGTTAAACTATGAAATTCAATTGTTACGACAAAAAAGTAGAGAATACATTTTCGTGGGGGCACTGTGTATTTTTGCCACACACCGGTGCTCGAAGACTCGCCTTGGTTTTGTAACAAAATCCTCTTATGGAAGTTTCAACGGTCAGTGAAATTAAACCGCTTTAACAACATATTTGTCACCACAAGACGCTTTTTTCGAAATGTCAGACTCTTACTGACTAAAACTCAATCGTGTACCTCCGTCTCTCGTACTCTCTCGTGGCCGCGTTCCTAATGGCCAAATCACCAAACTCCAAAAAAATCTCCTTTCTAATAATCTGTGCTCAGACGAACCCCAAAATTTAAGTATTCAAGACATGCTGCCCTTTAGAGAGTATAGAAACGAATCTCTTTTATAAATCTCTCATGTCTACCGATTCAGTATACAAAAATGTCCAGGTACAAACGGCCAACCAAATGGCCAAGTGTCCGAGCAGCCAAATGGCCAAATGTCCGGCCAGCCAAATGGCTAGCCTACTCCACTCAAATCTGTTACAAAGTCGGTTTTCAACAAGAAACCTTTAGTACGCGAACGACTGACCACTTCAAAGTTTACTGAATGAATGATGGTGACAAAATATTAGTTCGGAACGTTCGTGCTTCAACTTTGGCCAAGTTTAATGAAGCACCATTTGTATACGCGCCGTTAGCACTGACTTTAAAATTATTTGATAAAGTTTATGAGATTATAAGTAAGTTATTTGAAGCGCTAATTGATTTAAGTTATAATTTTACAAAGGCTAAGTTTTATTTACTCATAGCTTTTGGAGCTTGAATGTTATTTTTACAAGGTTAAATAAGTTTTATGCAATGGTTTTGAACCATCGCATAAAACTTAATTAACTCAATAATCGAGATAATGCGACCAGATTCTTGTAAACATGTTTGGTCTCACTGATTATTGTATTTATAGAGGACGACTTCGACCTCACCACACAATTTAGAGACTATCAATTAAAATAGGGACAAATCTTATGTCACGCCTAGGAGTTCCGCTGCTCAAAAAAAAATCCAATCACATGAAGTACATATCTTTAATAAAAATGCATCCCACAAACTACATTGCACATCCACCCGTACTTAGACAGAAACATCAAACTAATGTTTATCAATAACCGAACCAGTTAGATCGTCTATTGGACTTGATAATTCTCTAGGAACAACAGAGAATTCTGTTAACTCTGCAACTTTGCCTTGTTATAACGGACCGGTTTATTAACTGCCCCCGTTCATGTATCGGGAACATTCGAGAGTAAATACTATAGGGAAGTACATAAAGTCATTAAGTTGGAGGAGTCGTTTTGAGGTGTGTTCAGTAACTTTGGAGTAACGTTTTGATCAATGAAGTATGAGAGATTTGAGAGTAGGTAAATTAGTTTAGTACATTGGTCAATATTTAAAATTCTTCAATATTCTAATATATAAAACTCTTCTGCTACTGTGTGAGTGAGTGACTAACTGACAGACAACATACAGCCGAAATTACTTGTCGTAGAAAGCCGAATTTATTTGTCGTAGGTTCCTTGAGGAGTGTAGGAAGCACAATAAGAAGATTTCTCGAAATTCTTACGGGAATAAACGGGATACGCGCAATCGAAGTCGCGTGAAAAAGCTAGTAATAAAATCGTTGTCTCTCTGCACTTGTTGGTGTCTGTTAGTGCAGAGAGAAATTGAAATCTATATCTATCTATTTATATCTATCTATCTTCTATACTTATAATAAATCTGTAGAGAGGTCAATTCTGTACATGAAATATATTTCCAAAATAACTATCAGGGGGTGATTAGGGATCGATATTGATGCCAAAAATGCAATCAGTACAATTTTTGTCTGTCTGTCTGTCTGTCTGTCTGTCTGTCTGTCTGTCTGTATAACCGTTATAGAAACAAAAACTACTCGACGGATTTTAACGAAACTTGGTATAATTATTTTTCATACTCCTGAGCTGGTTATAGTATACTTTTCAACACGCTACAATCAATAGAAAAAATGAAAAAAAAAAAAATGAAAATGTGAATGTTTTGTTGTTTGTTACTCAATCACGCCAGAACGGCTTAACGGATCTTAATGAAATTTAGAACAAAGATAGATTATAGTCTGGAATAGTACATAAGCTACTTTTAATCCCGGGAACATGTTCCCTAGGGATCACGCGGGCGAAGCCGCTGGCAGAAGCTAGTAAACAAATAAAATACTGTCTGAATCTCCATTTTCCTTCCGAAACTTGCCGATAAAAGTCGTGTCCAACATACAAAATTATCCATTGAATGCAATATTAAAATATGCAGCCGCATAAATCACGCTACGCTGGACTGTAATACACTCGTTACAACACAATGTGCGATAAATTAGTGCGCCACCATTTTTTAAATTCGGATATGACCGTGTTTTAATCGGCTTTTACGTACTGCTTCCGGAATAACTCCGAAGTGCACTTATTTTTTATTTTAAGGTCATTGACTTGTTAGGTTTACTGTGTAGTTTGCACCACTAGCATTGTGCATTTATCAGTAGTATATTATTTGGGCACGAGTCCTCACTCGAGTTGAAGGTGATGGATTACAATTCTCTTAAATTATGAATTTGTAATATTTTAATTTAGGTATGTCGAAGTCACAGGTAGGTTAAGTTCGACGGGATGTTAAGGGATGGCATCCTATTTATGTTAGGTTCCTTTAAACCCTGCAATCAGCAATAGGAGCCACAGTCGGGCTCCGTCGTCAGGGTTAGGTTTGAGCTACAAACTTAATGAAGTGGTACAATTTCATGATGGTTCCGTTTACCTAGCTAACGAGCATTTTAATTATACCAAATTGAACCAATGCGTCTAATACAAAATTTAATGAAAGGGCTGGCAATGCTAGTGTGACAAAATACCTACTTAATTTTGGGAATTCTTTATTCTTTGTTCTTCTTATTAAATGTGTGTACATAAATTGTTGAATAAATAATAATAAATGTAGAAATGAAACGTTCGTTCACAGTGTCAGTGGCAGCCATGTTGCCAAATTGGCCATTTTTTGAAATGGCCACCTCAAACTTAACCTTAACGACGGAGTTCTCTCCTATTTTCAGCCTGTTGGGTTTTAAGGAACGGAACATGAATATGGTGAGGGGAGTGAACTTATTGCTCGCTTCACTCGCTAACTCTTAGCTTCCGCCATAAGATTCGAACCTAACCTATCCGAGCCAGAGTACCATACATTCCATATCCCTTAATGACTCGGCCAGACAAGTCCTTAAACGATATTGAATCAAGTCATGTCACTAGCTCTTCAATTAATGGTGCGATGCCAATACGGCCGTTGGTTAAACGGCGCAGTGACTAGACTAGGCTGCTAATTGAACGGCTGATTAAGCTAGTTGGCTGCACATGACTACGACATGTAATTAGTGATTCGTTCAGAATTTGAGACTTTTGAACTGACAACACTTTGGTTGAAATAAATACTATTTGACACATCATAATTTTAACTTATTATGAACTAATCAACAAGCGCCTCCTAAAACTAACATAAATATATCGACGTGCGAATGTAGTATTCGGTAATCGTAAGGCGCTAAGCCGCAACAGCAACATTAACTTAACCAAAGTTCTATTTTGTTGTCTTCTTTGTGTTTTCTTTGTGCTCAAAGAACTGTCTATCGGCGAAAATGAAATATTTTGTTTTCCTTTCTCTAGACAAAGATATAACTTCTACAATAATGGAATTACTGAAGTATTCCAGAACTAGAACCATTAATTGCATGCACATAACATGCATGCTCTGTATTTTAATTTATTGTACCATCTTCTATACCATGTCTTTATGCAAATAAATTTTATTCTATTCTATTCTATTCTAATTTTATTTGCTTAGTATTAAACGATAAAGAATATTTAAATAAAATATTTTTTCTTTAGGAAAATAAAGCAACTTCTTGACAGAAGATAATCGTAGGCATGGTGAAAAGTTGAAGAATATCATAGATGGGACCTTCCATGATTACCTTTGGTTTTCATTTTTTTCTAAATTTTATGGGCTCTCGTCCACGGCGATACGATCGTTATACAATATTGTAAAGCTGACACTGTTCATAAGAACAGTGGCTTTGAAAAGTTAGTTTAACTAGGTGGTTTTCATCGCTTCTTCTTCGCGATACAGCTACGGCTAAAAGTAAAGATGCACGCGTTCACGAAACGCGTTCCCAGTCGATGCAAAAAGTCACGTCAACGCAAATAAAAAACATTTTTTTTTTGGTACAAGCCCGCCACACATTCCCAACCACTGCAACTCCTGAAAGCCAGAATCAACAGTGGCGACCACCAGTAAACGCCGATCTAATGAAACCCGACGAGTCCCGGAGAAACGATTCAAATGTCTTGGATCCCGCAACTAAATTAATCAGAATAGTACAGCGGAGGAGTAGGAAAAAATAAATATAATTTAATAAAATACAACATATTACGTTTTTATGACACTATTCGAAAGGATCGAATCTGCCTTGGCAGGTACATCTTAAATTTAACAAAGATCATAAAATCTCCATGTCCTATAGGATTCATATTATGTAGTACACGATTCTCGATAGATGTCAGAGGAAATACTCCACGTTATTTCCAAGCGAGATCTCTGTAGCTATGAACTTTACAGGTCAAACAGAAATGTTTCTCAGAGGATCTTCAGCTTCACAAGTCGTATGAGAGATGTCTCCATCGAGACGAGATATTCTTGTAATTTTCTTTCGATAAAGGTCAATTGTTGATTTCTTGAGAACACTTGGCTAATATTTTTTATATGTTTTGCAAGGAATGGTAAAATATAATCTTTTTAACCGACTTCAAAATTAAAAAAAAAAAAACAAAATTCAAAAGTCATTTATTCAAATTAGGCTGAGAGCCAGCACTTTTCAAACGTGAAAGTTTTACAAAAGACAGTCCCCCAAAACGCCCGCCCGTTACCACTTCCTAGTGTTTTAGCTGTGGAGAAGAATTGTGGCCAACCAACTCCCCAGCAACAAAAAAGGAGGGTATCCATTCAGTTTATATCTTTCCTATTATGCTGTGCCTGATAGGGTTTACAAAATAAAATATTTCCTTTGTAGACCATATCACTTAGTAGAATTCAAATGCATATGGGTAAGGCCGCCAAAATTGTCAAATATATCACAAAAGTAACACAACAGATTTTGTGTTACCGTTACACAAATGTAACCCAAAAGTAACACATATTTTGGGTAAAGGTGGTTTCATAATGGTTAAATAAATACGGACAGCAGTGCAGTTTTACAGGAGTAATGAAATACGGTTTTTAAACGATGTACTTGCATTTACCTTTAATAATTAAAACATAACACAAATCTATCATAAAGCATGAGTTAAAAAAATAAGAAGAATCCTGAATTCTACACAGGTTTTTTTTTTTTTCTTTTTTGTTCATTTTTTATTAATTCTTCTTAGGAGAGAGCAACTTTTACTACGAGACCAACTTTGTAACTCGACCTAAAATCTGCTGTAATACCTACATTTCCTCTGAGATAACGACAGTTTCTATGAAACGACCGTTTATTTTTTTTGAATATTTTTTTCTTTTGCTTATAAGAGTCGTTATTGTAATTATATAATAAAATAAAAAGCTCTAAATATAACTTAATAGGCGGTAACTAAAGTTATAAATTTCTGTAACATAAAATTTGTTTTCACATGACATTTAAAAAACATGTGATTAAAAGCAAAATAAACTTTGAAACTATTAGTTTTATGCTCCTTAGAATTGATGGCAATCCAAAATGGGACAGCAAAAACAACACAAATATAGAAAAAATAAAATTTTCTTTTGATCTTGGAATTTTTCAGGATTCGTTCTCTTTAACTTTTCACGATATCTTCTCTGCCGTTCTGCGGCAGTTAACGGCATTGTCTATAAAAAAATTAATAATTGTTATATGCACATGAATTGATTATATTTCAATATTGTCTATAAAAAATTAATAATTGTTATATGCACATGAATTGATTATATTTCAATAGAAGAAAATAAAAGGGAATATCCATACTTTTTTTTTATTTGCAAAATGAAATACCTATTAGCTGTAAACAAACCTTGAAATAATTTAAAAATTAACTTCATCAGTGATGAAGCTATAAAGCTTCAAAGATACCAATTAGAAAGAGAAGTCTGTTGTAACATGGCGGCAAAGTTCATAACGCCTATATATATGCCATGCAGGACCACGTTTTAGCGAGAGGGACAGATATATTATAAAATTTATTTTTCATGCATATTCCCTATTGAGCGCTGGATTAAATTAGTATAACATACTAAATTAGTTTGGCGCTAATGAGCCTTTCGTTGCAAAGTTTAACTTTAACTTTTTGGGGGCCGAGTCACCCGCGTCCGTAGGAGAATACCCTTCAGCGAATCCCTACACGTGGTCCCCGGGTGGTGCTAAACAGGTGACACTAACCGCCTCCGTGGTCTAGTGGTTATACCACCTGATTCAGACCCAGAGGTCCCGGGTTCGATTCCCAGCGGGGGCAAATTTTTTGCTCGGTTTGGTTGGTGGTAGGACTTGTTCTAAGTCCGCCTGGCAAGCTACCACCATCATGTCTAAGTCTGTCGCCATAACAACAATGTTAACAGCATTGTTGTGTTCCGGCAGTTAGAGGTATGATAGCCAGTTCCTCTGTGTAAGAGGATTCCGGGTGAAACTCGCTTCCATCTTCGGCCTAATCATCACTTTCCATCAGGTGAGATTTGGGCCAAGAGTTTCCCCGTTTTGCATAAAAAAAAAAAAAAAAAAAAAAAAAAAAAACTTGCACTTGGCAGATTTTCACTATTAAAAAGTTGGTATGTAAGTACTGCGTTTGCCATACCTAGAAAATTCACTCATTACCTACTTCCAAAAAAAAGCCCAAATATAATATGCATGCGGCTTTATAGATCTACAGTGTTGCGTAACACAAACTTTTGTGTTACAATGCAACACAAGCGTAATACAAATGCAACACAAATGCAAAAAAATTGCAACAATTTTAGGTTATATTTCGGTTATTTATTACAATTAGGCACTAATGGGCTATTTATATTATACTTTTGACCTCGTCTCCAACAAATAGAATACAATAACATAAAAATATCTGTTACTTACCTCAGAAATCACATTTAAACATTTTTTTTTCCTCACACCCAATTACGTGACGCACACTCTAAGCTCGTTCACTGGCGAAACATACTGGCTTTTTTTTTTTTTTTTTAGGGATGGGAAATCATCCAATGACTCCTCCCGCTCTGGGTGTAGCGGGAGGGAGTGTCAGACTTCTACTGACTAAAACCCATCCATGTTCCTTCATTGCCCTTTGTGTTCCGGAGCCACGGTGTCTCTTGCGAATAATCCCGCGACTCCGGCAGGCGTCGGCCCTTTCGGGCCGAAACATACTGGCTGCCTTTTATTTTTAATTTTTTTGGATATCTGTGTTGCCATATCAATACTACGTTTTGCACTTTGGCTCTTTACATAGTAGTTTTGGGGTAAAAATTCGTCACACAAGTAAATCGTAACACAAAAGAAAACGCCATTTTTTATTTTAAACTATCGATAAAACAAGTCAGTTCAAGGATTTTTGCAACAATGTTATTATTATACCAGGGGACTATCATCTAATTCTTCGAAGGTACACATATAATTCAGATATAGTCTACAATTTATTGAATATTTTACCCATCAGATACCGCGAAAAAAAACGACAGAAATGTCACACAAAAAATTGTCAATTTTGGCGGCCTTACCCATATAATTATTCTTATTTCGTGCAAGTGAATGATAAACTAGACGATAATATAGGTACAATTGCAGAAAAACATACACAATAGTGTTCTTAGATTTAATTAGGCAAAGTTTCGAACCATGTTTGGTTTAAAAATAGGTAATTAACGCAGTGCTGGTCCTATTTTGTTTATTGAGTACTTGCTGTGATCCCACGAAATATAGAATAAATAAAATACAATTATATTTATTTTACACCATTACAAAAAGAGCTTTAATAAATGTCAACCTGCAGTACATTTTCAACAGGAAAACCTATGCCATATGGAACTATTGTTATTATTTGAAAAGATTCTGATACTTTTTGGACAGTATTTAATCTCCCTTAATGCATTATGAAAATGAAAAAAGAAATCCACTACCCAACAAAAAATTTTGAAGCAAAGCATTACTTAAGTTATTGCTAGTATTTATGTCACAGGCGTTTCTTTTTTGAGCGCGCTCAAGCTTTATGTGTTAAATTCTGTTCCAGTGTCCGAGGATTTTAAAAATATTGCGCAAGACCTTGTCTTCCAGTTGACAAGTCACTGGCTGGCGTAAAATAAAATGTGGCAGCTAACTACAAACAATACAAAAATATGTGAGGATCGGCTGTTGTACCAAAGATTGAGACAAGCCTTCGTTCAGCAGTGGTCTGCTGGTAACTATTGATTAAAATGGGTACAATAGATACATTATAATATGACTTTTTTTTCGGGATGAGAAATCATCCAATGACTCTTCCCGCTCTGGGCGGAGCAGAAGGAAGTGTCAGACTCTTACCTACTCATTAATACTCATCCGTGTTCCTCCTAATGCCCTTTGCGTTCCAGGCCCGCGGTGACTGTTTCGATTAAAGTCCACAACCCTGAAAATTACATACCTACATAATTTCCATGTCAGTTTAATGCGCTGTGGTTCTAGTTGCTGCCATCTTTTAAACTAATTAATTATTGACCACCTAATCGAATCGTCTTCAAACAGGTGAAAATTAAATGAGACTTCGCAAAACTTTTATCATTTAAATAATTTTATTATGACATACCTACCTATTACAACACGTACGCCGTTGCGCAACATGGTGGACCACCCTAACACAAAGTATTTTGGCAATATAATGTGCTTACTCTTAATTGTGCGAACAGCTAAAGGGTGGAATTCCCTGCCGGAATTATTGTTTCCTGATAGCCTGGGGGTCTTTGAGTCATGAGCGAATACATTACTTCAAAGCAAACATGTCCCATCATCGACCACAAAATTGCATTGCATAGCTTACCAACAAGTGCGATAAATGGCTATATGTTCAATTTACCATCACCAATTTATTTTCTCAAAAAATTCTTAAAATGAATTGTCACTTTAACAAATCCGAAGAAAACTAGTATTTCTGCTAACGTAATAAGGTACCTACATACGACTAGGCACTCAACGATAGGAAATGCTGTCTTCAGTAATTGAAAATGTAAGAGACGCTCTCAGATAAATACGACTTCTATTATTTTACAGTTTCCGTTCAGTGCTTTATTTTCAAAGGAAGAGGTAACATGTTTTGCGATAAAAAATGGAGTCTTTATAAAGTGCAAGTTTATATTGTCGGCATAATGTTATTTTAGCTTGTTATTCAATCTTTTGTTTTTCATCTGAACTAATATCATGATGAGACAAAGTAGGGCTTACATCAAAATGTTTTTAAAAGTAAATATCCAAAATAGTTTTGTCGAAAATTGTCATACACTTAGTGATATTGTAGTTTTGTTTTTTACAACAGTATTGAGTTTTTGTAACCTATTTTTTCAATAAAGAGATTTCTATATTTTTAACGATGACGTTCAAAAGTGCCGTTAATGGCCTAATTGAAATAAACATTTTGACTTTGACTTTACTGCGTTTCAGAGAAAAATAACCTACTCTATAGTTTATTTATTTATTACAAGAGATTTGTGAATTCTAAAAATCTAAATTCATTTGGCACTTCTCACCGCCGCCGGCGATCAGCGAGTTGCGAGTGAAGCTTGAAACTCAAAACTTGAGACTATAGAGAGTGAAAAATCACGATAGCTTTGACGCTCGGCTAAGCGAGTGCTTGAGCGCATCGCCGAGCGAGTACAATCTTTGATCGCTCTTTTCGCTGCTATCAATTAGCTGAAGAGCCGGCTTGCCGGCAGTGTGAACAGCCACAGACTATAAAATGTACCTATGTACGTCTCTTTTGTTTAAGTTTTTTTAAGCTTTCGACTATTTTCTCCTCAGCGAGCAAATAAAAATCCAAGTGTCAATGTTTATTTATTTGTTTGGGGACAACAAACAGCAGTGTAATAATAAGTAGGTAAACATTACAGATTCAAAATGTTTTTAAATATCGAACGAAATCGGCTATTTTAGTCGAGTCACTTCTGCATTCAAAAATAGTACGCGGACAGAGATGTCAATTTATGAGACTTCCCTCACTTATGTGGGATTAGGTATAACAACACGGCCTGTGGTTGATTTCCCGAGAGCCCACACAATACTGCGTCCCGACAACCGTTTACTTTAATTGCGAAAGTATTTCACTGGGAGGGTTTTCATTAGGGTAATGCGAGGTAACATTAGCGGAGGATCTTTTGACATGCGTAAAGTGACATTTACATCGAGAGTCAATTATATTCACATAATTTATTTCAGCTTTATCGTATTAAGTTATTTATTGCAGTAATTCAAAACAGAAAATATATAGGATCTTTCTTTAAAGCTAAAAATTCGTTGATTGTTTCATGTGTTTTTTGTTTCTTATATTTTACACGCGACATCTACTACTTCTTGCAAATGTCCTTTCGCAGGTTTGTTGTTCCTTCTTTTGTCTATTTATTATTTCCTGTAAGTATACTTGTTATTAAATAAATACATAGAAAATAAATTATTAATTGTTTACAGCAAATAAATTACCAAAATGTACCATTTTAGGCAATTTTTATTAACAAGCAAATTGTCCGTTGCGCATAGTCGAGAAACTCTCATTGTAAATAAGCCTTGGCCTTAGGACCGAAGTCGATTTTACGGGTGATTAAAAATAGATGGACGGGATCAGGATTTCGAAATAGGATATAGAAATGGTTTATGTTAAACTGATTTTACATGCTTTGTTTCGATTTTAGTCGGTGAACCTTGATTAGATGTAGAATTGTTTGATCGAGTCGTTTATATGTAGTAAAACATTGTGCATGATGTGTGTGTGATATTTATGTAGTTAAAAATGGTGCATGATGTGGCTCAAAACACACAAACTGAATAACAGCTGGTAAAAAGTGTGAAATCCAAAGGGAAAACCATGATATTGGGTGAACAAAATCATCTTTAAATTCATATTCAGTTCATTTTATTTCATTCGTTTTCAGTTTCCTTGTACTTTTTCCAAAATTGTTTGAATCTGTGTGACCCAAGCAAACATGTTTTCTTTCTTTCGCTATAATCCGCTTATTGCTTTGCTGAAATTCTTTTCCGTCATAAAAGTACAGAACACTTCCAACAAAGACCTCAACAGAATCGAACTTACACATTTCCTGTTAATTCCCCGCAGAAATTCACAATGAAAACCAATAAGTCGTAAAGGTTCACAAAAACGCCACCCAATTGAGATCTAGCTAAAGAATCCGATGAAATGTTCGAATCCCAACCATTGATTCGAAGGATTCGGCGTTTCAATTAACGTGGATTCGGCTGCGCTACCCAGATAGAACGTGTCTGTTTGACCCTGTTGCATGGGATGCCGCTCACTGGGATGGATAAGAACTTCTAAAGACAGTAAAGAGAGTTTCTTTTTACCTACCCGTTTTATTTAGTAAACAAAGATAGCTTATTGCGAGTTTTTGTTCTAAAAAAAACCGGCAACTTTATTGGGATGGTAAATTTGAAACAATTTTTTTTTTTTTGGGATGGGTTTGCTCTTGACTTTAGTCTTGGTCAGAGATGGCAGAGACAAGTTCTACGATGGAGCGAGGTTTCCCAGAAGGAGCCTGTTTACTCTAACTTTGGAGAGATTAGGGTTGTAAGCGTTCGGAAACACAGACGCAGGCAGAGAGTTCCACTCCTTTGCTGTGCGCATTGTAAAAGACGCTTGGAAATGCTTAGTGCGAATTCGTGGAATAGCAACAAGGTAGGGATGGTAAGTTGCATTGCGTCTGGATGTCCGGTGGTAGAAGGGGGCCGATGGAATGAGGTCGTGGAGTTCTTGGGCGTGTTCACCGAAGTACAATCTGTAGAAGACCGACAAGCAGGCACTTTTGGCGAAAATGTTAGGATTGAGTAAGATATGGTGGAAACTCGTGTTTTTAATATTGTTGTTTGATGTGAGGACAACAGGTTGACAAAGATTATTGCCGTCGGCGACAGTCGGACATCATTCTCTGCATCGCCATTTCTCAACTATATTTAAATGCATTATAACTCGCGCGCGATGAGAATGGGATGCGACCTTTTGGAACTGAGACGCGTGCGGTCCGCCGGCCAGCCGTAGCGTCGGCAACAGTTGCCAGTCGGTCTAATGTTAATGTGATTAAACTTTTTTGCTCACGCTACTTAACAACTGTAATTTTCGATTTACTTTGACAAAGTTCCATCCCATTCACATTGCGTGCGGATTATACGTATTGTATTACGGGTTCCTGATGATGGAAGAGAACTTTTGGCTGCAGGATGTGATATTCCGCCGCTTTCGCGAACAAGTGCCACCGGAACGCACAAAGAGTTAGTGCTATTTTGGCCCCCTTTTTTTAAGTATTGGGGGCCGAGTCACCCGCGTCCGTAGGAGAATACCCTGCAGCGAATCCCTACACGTGGTCCCCGGGTGGTGCTAAACAGGTGACACTAACCGCCTCCGTGGTCTAGTGGTTAAACCACCTGATTCAGACCCAGAGGTCCCGGGTTCGATTCCCAGCGGGGGCAAATTTTTTGCTCGGTTTGGTTGGTGGTAGGACTTGTTCTAAGTCCGCCTGGCAAGCTACCACCATCATGTCTAAGTCTGACGCCAAAACAACAATGTTAACAGCATTGTTGTGTTCCGGCAGTTAGAGGTATGATAGCCAGTTCCTCTGTGTAAGAGGATTCCGGGTGAAACTCGCTTCCATCTTCGGCCTAATCATCACTTTCCATCAGGTGAGATTTGGGCCAAGAGTTTCCCCGTTTTGCATTTAAAAAAAAAATATAAAATAAAAAAAGTATGGGAAATCATCAAATTATTCTTTCCGCAATGGGCGGATTGTCCTACACTCAATGACTAAAACTCATCCGTGTTCCTTCTAATTGCCTTTGCGTTTCAGGGCCACGGTGACTCTTTCAAACACATTCTGCAACCCCGGCAGGCACGCGCTACTCCAGGAGATGCCAGAATAGTTGATGGGGGCTCGAAGATAAGGAACACAATCTTACAATTGAATAGCAATTTTATCGTTTAATAAAAATAAAAAAAAAATTGCCTTCAATTTTTCAGAGATTTTTTTTTTTTTGCACAAACGGCCATCGTTCAGCATGAGGGTGCCATTGCGAGCGAGCAAAGCAGGGGAGTGGAGAAACGGAGAAATTTTAACTAATCGGATAAAGTCTCCGCACCACGTGACTCACTGAAATTTTGACTGACATGATTGGTTAATATTTCTCTGTTTCTCCGCTCCGCCGCCTAGCTTCGCTGTAATGGACCTGCACCCTTATTCTGGAACTCGTGTGCGAGACAGGGCCACAGTGCTGGCTTATGCTTACTGAGAAACGGCCATCTCCAAATTAAAGTCCATAATAATAACTTAAACGCCTCCAAAATTTGTAGGTTCATATTTGGGTTCAAGTAATGATCGTTTCCGAATTCCGTGTTAAACTCAAGTGGTTGCCAATTCGCCTTCGCCGAAATTCTCATTTACTATCCCTCTTTACCTAAAGGAATGATTTCAGTGTCTTTGTGACTCACACGTAATTTCTTTGGTCATCAGATAACTTGAGACTGAAAATGCCAATGACAACTTGAGACTGAAAAACTACATTCTTAGACAAGTTTTCTTGCAGTCCAAGCTGCCCGTTTGTGGAATGCATTGCAGGGTGTCAATAAATTGCGGGAATATTATACTGCGGATACTGCGGCTCCGGAACACAAAGGGCAATGAAGGAACATGGATGGGTTTTAGTCAGTAAAAGTCTGACACTCCCTTCCGCTCCGCCCAGAGCGGGAGAAGTCATTTGATGATTTCCCATCTGAAAAAAAGAGTGTCAATATAGCGCGCGCCATCGCTGCCTGTTTTTAAGAGATTTATTTGGATTTGTCCCTGTGATTACTATTTCGATGGTAATTTTAATAATTGTCACTTATTTTCTTATTTATACTTATGTATATTTAATATGTATTTATTTATTTATTTAGACTTTATGCACAATAGTGGTACATGGGCGGACTTAATGCAACAAGGCATTCTCTACCAGTCAACCTTTGGGTATGTATGTAGGTATTTGTGTATGTATTTTAGTATATTGTATTACTTTAGTTCTGCAACAACTTTGTTGACTTTGTATTTGCACCAAGTGTAACCCCATATCGTGTCCAAGATATCATTATCCATTCCAGGCTGCCTGGAAGAGATCGCGGTATGCGATAAGGCCGCCAATTGCATGTGTTTAGTTTAATGTTTTCTTTATGTAGGTATTTTTAATTTGGTGTACAATAAAGTACATATAAATTAATTAAATTTTACCCAATAGCATAAAACTAACCAAATTCAACCAGAAAATGAGTATCTACTTGGTTTACATTTTATCCTGTGAAATAATACTAATCCGGATGGCGTCGCCTCAGAATCGGATTACGTCGGCGGGCGATGAAGGATGACGGTTCAGAATAGCAGAACAGAGTTACTTAGAGCCACCGTGTACTGATTAGCGACACGGTTGGCTAACTGAGTCAACTACCATTCTTCTTTTAGTTTGTACGTGTATTTTTATTAAATAAAACTTGAAGAATAAATTCAGTACTAAGGCATTTGTCTCACCGCCGCGCGCCGGCGACGAAGCGATAAGCTTTCCAGTATTTGCTTGATGAGGAAAGAGATAAAAGATGTAGATCTCGTGTGAGTAAAAGAGACACAAACATTTATAGTCGATGGCTGGCTGTTAACACTGCCGGCGAGCTGGCTCTTACCACTACTTGATCCCATCAGCGACAAGCTCTCTCTCGCTCAGCGACACTCACACGGCGATGCTCGCGAGGCGGTCAGAACCATAGACTGTTTTTTATATTTATGTGGTCAGAACTCACCAACCAGCGGTAATTTCTACCTATAGTGCGGGCCGAAGCGAATATTTCGAGTAAACGCCCGTTGCACAAAAGCGCTCGCTTAAAGACGAGCGTCAAAACTATGAAACTTTTCACTCGCTACTCGCTGATCGCCGGCAGTGAGACAAGTGCTTTACTCTTTGAAATCTGTCTAGACTTTTCCCAACTATATTGGGGTCGGCTTCCAGTCCAACCGGATTCAGCTGAATACCAGTATCTAACGTGGAGCGACTCCCTGTCTGATTTCCACAACCTGATAACTGTACAACACTATACCTCTTGGCAAGACTGGTGTCAGGTTTTCTGGCTTCTGAATACATACCGTAGCTACTGTTAATAGGTAGGTACCTACTGATATCAGCTTCGACCTACGGTTAAAATGCTTTCCAAGGCACGGAGCATTTTCAGCATGCAACGGACGGTAACCCATTCACAACCTGACTTCGGGGTAGTATATATAACCAAATTTTGTGTTGAATGTCTTCAACCAATTTGGTCAAACATGTCCTCTGGCTTAGTTAGGGAAAAAATAAAGAAAGAATAGGTCCCTACAGACTAATTTTCAGCCATAGTGTACTGATTAGCAACATAGATTGTTGGCCAATTTAGGTTGCCACCCTTAATTCAGTTAATTCGTGTTGTTTTATTTTAGAAGAGTTTGATGGGACTCTGATTTGGTAGGGTAGGGAAAACAGGTCATTAGATCTATATTGCCTCAATATCCATCCATTTTTGACTGAGATGCGAATGCGAGCTTTGTTTAAAAATTAGTGGAGTTGACACTCTGGTTATATTGACACTGTCGGCCTAAAAATGTGATTTAAAAAAAAAATAAGAAAAGGTTTATCATTAAATCAGCCACCAAACCAAATATGCATGCATAAAGGATGACTTCCTTTAAAAAATGTTCTGTTCATATTTTTCATAAATTCACAATATGCGTGTCGGTGCTTTTCTACTACTTTACGTAGATGACTTGAGGTATTCCATACCTTATATACCAAAATACAAACTTTCAGGTTTTGTAAAATTAAGACTACTTTAATTATGACTTCACTCTTCCTAAAAAAACCAAGAAATGAAAACTGTACTAAAACACGGTTCAAACAACATACAAAGAGAACATTTTAAACAAGCATATTACGTCATAAATAGTTCACAATAATTTAAAGTACAATCAGCGAACGAATTTTAAATTTTTCTACAATTTTAAAACGAACTATGCTCGGGGCGTTCTCTCACGTCGTTTCATTTTATAACCAAACAACGTGTTTTATTGTTACCATTTTGTTCAGTATTACCTTGTCATACAGTTTTCCTTGTTTCGCTATTTCATTTCGCTTACCAGTGTATTTCCCAACAGAACTATTAAATGTTTTTCTAGTTTGCAAACGCTTACGCTACACATATTTTGACAGCTTCGGTAAGCGTTCGGGACATACCCGTTACCGATCGGAATTTTGTACGTTTTTGGTCAATTTTATAGTTTAATCTTAATATTTATAAATCACGTGTCACGTTGTTTGACCGCGATGGACTCCTAAACTACTTACTTAAGCGATTTTAATCAAATTTGCACACCGTGTGCAGTTTGATCCAACTTGAAAGATAGGGTAGCTTACATCTCAATTTTTTGCTGCAATATTATTTAGGAGCCTAAAATGTGACGCAGACGAAGTTGAGCGGGTCAGCTAGTATTTTTATATTAGCTGCTAGCTATCGGCTGCTGTTTCATTTTTTATTGGGTGAAGAGAGAGGAGCGGGTGTGATCGAATCAGAAATGAATGTAATCTGCAAGGGAAGCAAGCTTATTTATTTTATTTATTTATTTTATTTATTTAACAATTTATGTACACACACACACACAAGTAGATAACAAAAAAAAAAAGGAGACAGAAAATAGGTACAAAGGTGATGCTTATTTCTAATGAAATCTCTTCCAGCATACCTGCGAAAGGAGAGCCAAATAAAAGAGATGTAGACACGTGTGTAAAAGTAAAAAATAAAAAAATAAAACAATAAACTTTAAATATAACATACAATACATAAATATTACAAAAATATATATATATATATATATATATATAACGCTAATATATACTAAATAATATTTTAAGATAAATACAAATAAATATATACATACTTGCAACTATGCTTACCCACATTACCTTAAGTGACAGTGGACTGGGTATGTTGCTCGCAGAACAGATAGTCGATGAGGTCGAAGATCTTGAAATTATACGTACTAGAAGAAGCAGCGCTGGAAGAACTCCCACAGCGTGGTACGAATGACCTGGTTACGGCCGCGGGTATCTGCTGGAAGCGAGATACCCAGGACTGGTCACGACACCTGGGGGTGGCCTATGTCCACATCACAGCAGTGGACATCTTTCGTCTGGCATGATGATGAAAGGGAGAATATAACAAAGGTATACCTAGCCTTTCTAACAAGGACTTGTACACCCATGAAATAGCAACGAATTAAAACATTAATATTCAAGAAAATAATAAAACCATCGATATAACTACGCCTACTATACAAACTAAATTTATACCCGCCATAATTCAAATATTAAAATATACATTTCAAAAATGGAATTTCAAAACGTTATTCAAATTCATAGTCGCGCCGCGAGACATAGAGTCCTTTCAATTAGAGTACCAAATCCCAACTGATTAAACCGAAAGCCGCTATCTCCCGCCGAAATAATTGTACAGATTGAAGAGAACATCAAAAATTATTTTAATTTACAACCAAAATGGAAAGGTGTTTGAATTGAGATCCATTCGCGTTATCACAATTGAAATTTGAGTAATTGTTCAATTATTATAGAGAATACTACTTACTATTGACACAAATGGATAGTAATCCATTAGTAAGTAGTATTACTTGTGTATACACTACTTACTAATAAAATATTCCACTTTGGATTCAAAAGTTGCATATTATTATTTTTATTTTTATTTTTATTCTCTCGCTCTTGGCATTAAGGTAATCAAGTCTTTGAAAGGCAATCGTGTGTAGGTAGCATACATTTCTTTTATTTTTTATTTCCTTGTAAGATTAAATATGAGATTTAATACCTTGTACCATACACATACATAATTATATAACAAAACTAGCTGACCCGCGCAACTTCGTCCGCGTCACATTATTCATGAATATATCGCTATTAAAAAATAAGGGTTGGTTATAGAAGGGTAAAAATTTATGGGCATGTATTTTTTAATGCCACATTATAAAAAAATTAATATAAAAATTATTATAACCAAAAATAAAAATAAAAATGTTAAGGGGTGGACTACCCTTATCACTTAGGGGTATGAAAAATAGATAGTAGCCGATTGTCAGACCTACTGAATATGTATATAAAATTTGGTAAAAATCGGTAAAGCCGTTTCGGAGGAATAAGGTAACTAACATTGTGACTCGAGAATTTTATATCATAATCTGCCTAGCCTTTTCCCAACTACATTGGGGTCGGATTCCAGTCAAACCAGATTCAGCTGAATACTAGTATTTTACATGGAGCGGCTGCCTACCAGACCTCCACCACCCATTAACTGGGTAACACGGTACACCTTGGCAAGACTGGTGTCAGATTTTCTGGCTTCTGATAATCCGTAACGACTGCCAAAGATCTACAAATGACAGCCGGGACCAACGGCTTAACGTGCTTTCCGAGGCACGGAGGAAACTCGATATGTTAAGATGGTCACCCATCCACAGACCAACCTTGGTAAGCGTTGCTTAACCTTGAAGATGCGGCTGTTGTTATTTAGCCACGAGCTCCTTTTATATATAGAGAGAGTATTTTATGGAGCACGAGAGTTTTATATATAAGATTTAATTTAAATATCTAGGCCACTTTTGAAGATCGTAATACCCACCTACTTTTTTTGAAGATAAATCATTACGTAGCACCTTTACAAAAATAAACGTAAGTAATCACTAGTGTGGGTTTGATATCAAAGCAATCAAAATCACAGATTTAGCCTTGATCCTATTAATAAAATTTAAATATCCAATACCTTTTTAAGTGACATCATTTACTAAGTACATAAAAATAAAAATATTGAAGCTTACATAAAAATAAGGGTAATCTTTAATCGAAAGTAGGGACTTCCTCGAGTAAATGGGGTGTAATCAAAAACCGATCGCTGGGCGAAGGACATTTTTACCTGCCCGTTTCCTTCCCAGAAAAATCCGCACTTTTCCTTAGTTTAGTTCGAAATGATATTTCTTTTCCACCATTTTAAGTTGTCGAATGTGAAAATTTTCAAAGCAAAAGGTAATAGAAGCCTTAGAGATTACGTAGATTGCCTTTAGAGAAATGTGAATTTATTCTTTTCGCGAGGGAACAGCGCAATGCATAATTTAATATTCAGTGATCACAAGAAGTGAAAATCAAAAAGCAGTACTCGAGTAAATTCTGTTATTTATTTTAACTGACGTGCTGTGATTTTATATTGGTTGGTTGATCTAGGCGTTGAATTATTTTGAGGTACATTTTTTTCTACTCTTGACTTGGTACAAGTATTGTAAGTAGGTATATAAAATATAGTGTGATGTATTGTATTCCGTAAAATGTAACTTAAGGTAAAGTATCTTTACCTACAGTATTTTTAATATAATTGCATTAATAATATTGCATTGTTGCATTAAGTCCGCCCATGTACCACTATTGTGCATAAAGTTTAAATAAATAAATAAATAATTAACACATTCCTGAAATCAAATAGTAAAGCCTATTAAAAAGTATGACTTAAAAAATAAAAACAAAGTTATTACTGAAAAAAATTTCCTAACCCAGACCATCCCTCCCCGAATATCAGCGGTCCAATCAAAATAAACCACGTATCGTTTCAATCTAAACATAAAATTAAGGAGGAAAAATTGCTTACACAAGAGAAAGTTCTCCTTTACGAAATATATCAGGAGGACATCTGCACTCTTTCGTCCAATCCGTAATAAAAGTGGATAGCGGTCATAAATTTTGAGTCGAAGACGTCCCAATACCACAGGGCCGCGAGCCAGCAGCCAATCCTCGGGAGCAATCAAATTGTGATCAGTACCGCATGAGAAGAATTTTTATGCGCACCCTTCGAAAGCGTGCGAGATAAATCCGGCCTATGAATACGGGACGATGTTGAAAGTTATTTGTTTTGATTGAATAAGTGATAAAAATTTTACGTATCAATAGGGCCACCTGATTTTAGTTTTATGGGTTTTGGCTGAGACCGGTGAAGGTTTCTGTATACTTCTTTAACTAAGAAATAATCTATTTTCGTTCTTAGTTCAAGTGTCTACTGTTCCTACAACGAAAGTGGAAAAAATATTAAATTAATTGTGAAACTCGCGTTAGTCGCTGTGATTGTTTGAATGGATCATCAGCCGGTCGCATTACTTGCATTAAATTTTTGGGCCTAAGGTTTTTTAAGCCTTTCTGGGTAATAACTTACATAATAATACGAGGTCATCTAATGTACAAAAATCTCGTGTCATGGTGTTTGTTATCGAACTCCTCCGAAACGGCTTGACCGATTTTTTTTTTTGTGTAAGTAAATGATAAATGATATTTATTTTGTAAGTAGGTTGTAAATAACACTTTCACACGTCAATCTTTTTTGGTTATTTTAAACTAGATGAGGCCGGCGTTTCCTAGCTGACTGCACCGAAACAAACTCAGAGGTCAAAGTCTCTTTTAAAGTCCATACAATCGTACTGGTCAAATCATATAAGAACCATGTACGTTAATGTCTGAAGTGGTATTTTGAGGAAAGAACCACACAGATTTGAATGGACCTGTCCAGACAGTGTGTACACTCAATAGGTCTGAGAATAGGTCGCAGGGTACTTTTTTTGGGCAAAACAACATTGGCCCGGTCATCTAATAACTTACATTTTATTGCAACGTCATAAAATATAACTTTTCTCATCCGCATATCTAACTACAATCTCTTATGAAGGTATTGATTTAAATAACCTGTAGATAATTATGCAGTTGACATGATTAAATCACAAAGAGTTGCCGCAGGCCTACGGAACTAGCAGCTGAATTATATTTTTATAAACAGTTCCTGTTTTGAGTTAATCGGGGTCATAAACCTGACAAAAATGAACAAATTAAATGCTAACAAATAATAATAATTATTTCTTACTAGCTTCTGCCCGCGACTTCGTCTGCGTAGACTTTAGAGATAGCGGAACTTATTTGTCTCATATTCATATCCTCGGAAAGGCATCCATATGATTGTGGTATCCAGATAGTTTGTGACTATGTGCGGTTCTTACCAGTCCTGGAAATACTTCGATATGTTTGCGGTCTCCTGGAACTTGTGAGGCTAAGAACTCACGTAGCGATTTTCACCCGCGACCGCCGCGATTGCGGGCCCGCAGCTTCTGTAGAAAGCGCGGGCGTAAATCGCGTCGTGAGTTGTGCTTTAATTTTTAATATATTATATATCTGCTTTCTACAGAAGCAGCGGGCCCGTAACCGTGGCGGTCGCGGGTGAAAATCGCTCCGTGAGTTCTTAGCCTGAATCTTTAGCGCTCACGATTCCAGCCGAAAAAATACTTTGACATGTTTTTGGTCTCCTGGTTTCTACTTGTGAATCTGTAGCTAATACTCGTAATTCCAGCCCCGGCAATCCTTTGACATGTTTCTGGTCTCCCAGTACTTTTGAATCCTAACCGCTCACAATTTCAGCCCCGGAATTACTTTGGCATTTTTTGGTCTCCTGGTACTTGTGAATCTTTAGCCCTCATAATCACAGCCTGGAAAAAAACTTCGACATGTTTCTGTTCTCCTAGGAGGTACTTTAAAATCTGAAGTATAAGGCAGCAGCAGCTCTGGATTTCCACTTCCTTGTCAGCCTCCATTCTGTTCCGTGGTCTCCATTAAGCCATGTAATTTAACTTTTATTTAGCTGCTTTTTATCCCGTTACACACTATAGTGCATATTATGCACTATAGTACTTATATTTGGAAGACTAATAAACTTTTACAAATTGTACCATTTTTAGAGTAGTATAGTAGAGGGTATTCTTACTAACTAAAACCCATCTGTGTTCCTTTAGTTACAGGGATGAGGTAACTCTTTCGAACACATTCCGCAACTACAAACTGTACCATGCGACATTATATCAAATGTAAGGGCATGTAGTAACTGTGGGGTCTCAATTTCTTTTATTTATCATTATTTTGAATACATATTATTATGCCATTTTTAAAGTTATTTAAGAGCCTAAGTCAATTCTTTCTGACAGTTCGAAAGGTATAGCTAAACATCTCTCTCCCCGAGCGCACCACACACTCTCCTCGTACATCCACGCCGAAGTTAAAAAAAAAAACGAATATAGCAACACGCCGTCAATTAATTTAAATCTCCAAATGATTCAGTGTTGCACGCACGCAAATTATGCATCCTGCAATTATGCATGCAAAAATATATGTATATTAATTACTCTCTGAACCTAAGATTATGGAAATTACAAAAAATAGTTTTTACTTTTATACTATACGAAAACCCAGAAGAGGATTTTAAAATAACAGGTGAAAAAAATATTCGTACGGAACCCTTAGCTCGAGAGTCCAACTCGCACTTGGCCAGTTTTATAATCATCATCATTAGAGGCTAGCATTGTAAATATCAAAACATAATACAATCTTTATAATACTTAAGAAGAAAATTGAGGAAAATCATGTATTTTTTGCTACATGGTTTTTCATCTAACTGACAAGATAATCCCAGTTATCAACAATAGATAGGCCCGGTATTAATATTTTGATTTCATCTCAACAATAGTCCTAAAAAAGAGAGCTGTGATAAAATCTACTTGTTCAAATATCCATGAAAAACAAAAGGAAAATGTAGAAATTAATTTCTCTAAAAAAATCAAAAACAAAACTTTATCAAAGGTTGTTCTCGTAAAATATCCGAAGATCAAACGACAAAGGAATTCAAACAACAACAAAAAAAGAAAACAAATGAAATGCGAGTCAAATTCGAATTCCGAACAGAATCCGTTTTCAAAAGGAGCGCATTAATTTAATAAGAAAGTCTTAACCCTTGTGCGCTTATGTGTTTGGCACGAAGCGGATATTGCCTGCCATGTGGATCTGGCACAAAATCTCACACATTTTTATATAACACACGAACTTATCGGGATTTTTGTGTTGGTATCAATACGTATCTGGTAAATGAAATGTGATGTAAGTGTGTATAAATGATGGAATATGTGTTTGTGTTACCTATTGAGGAGATTTTTACTTAGTAATAAAAGCCACACTGGTCGATATACAAGGTTAAGCAACGCTTGCCGAGGTTGGTCTGTACATGGGTGACCATCTTAATATACCGAGACTCCGTGCCTCAGAAAGCACGCTTAGCCGTTAGTCCGGTTTTTTTCTAAACTTAATAGTTTGCGCGAGAGACACTTTCAAAGTTGTAAAATGTGTGCCCCCCCCCGCTCAACTTCTAAAATAAGAGAATGATAAAACTAAATAAAAATATATGATGTACATTACCATGTAAACTACCAGCAAAAAAAGGTTTGAACGAGATCTAGTGAATAGTTTTTTTTTAATCTATACTAATCACAGAAATATAAAAAAATATCTATGATACTTTAATATTATAAAGCAGAAGAGTTTGTTTGTTTGTTTGTTTGGTTGAACGCGCTAATCTCAGGAACTACTGGTCCGATTTGAAAAATTCTTTCAGTGTTAGATAACCCATTTATCGAGGAAGGCTATATATCATCACGCTAAGACCAATAGAAGCGGAGCAGTAATGAAAAATGTTACGCAGACGAAGTTTCACGGGTCAGCTAGTACGTCATAAATCGTAAATCGCAACTTCTGCTTATAATTTAATACCTGCTGGTTTGTACGGAACCCTCGGTGCGCGAGTCCGACTCGCACTTGGCCGGTTTTTTGTGGAATACTTTCATTGTGTCAACAACCTGGGGATATTTCAGTCAAAAATGCATAGGTAGGTGGATAAGTGGGTCCAACCCTGATTCAATCTATGGTCCGGAGCGAGGAGGCATGCGAAGCGATCATCTCCTTCTGCGAAGCAGTAATGCTAGCAAATGAGGAGGCCGAACGCTTGAGAGAGAGGGAAACCTCATGCCCCAGCCGCCGCAACAGAAGAAGACGCCCCGGGCGTCGGGATTCCCGGCCACAGTAGGGTCGGGCCTGCTGACGGCGAGCGTTGGGTGGCTCGCTGTCCGATCAGAATCAGGCCCGGGACGACGGCGCGTTGTGTTTAGCGCGCGCCTCAAAGAGATGTCAGCATAGTAGACGGGGCCCGTTAGGGCCAGTGCCTGCCAGGGTTGTTCGAAAAGGGCACTAAGAGGAACACGGATGGGTTTTAGTCAGTAAGAGTCTGACTCTCCCTTCTGCTTCACCCAAAGCGAAAGAAGTCATTTGATGATTTACTATACTTAAAAAAAGGTGGATAAGTGCGTGAATAGATTACAGGTTGTGTGCTCTATCATCGATCACATGATAGCTTTCCATCAGGTGATAATGTGGTTACAAAGCGAGCCCGTGACAAGTGAAAAATAGCGTCCAGGGCGGGAAGTCGCGACATAGTTTCCGATCGCTTAGCGGCTGAAATTTGATAAATCACCCATACAAAGTCAATTTCGAACGCGATCTACGATCAAAATCAACGACCAGACGGCATAACACGAATATTTTTGACGTATAGAGTATTGTAATGTACAATTTGACCATAGCTACAGTACTCGTTTTGCACATAATATTTATTTGAATTAGATGGCTAGAAAGCAAGATTTTCAAAATATGATTGTATCTTTACTACTATTATAAATCAGAACAGTTTGTTTGATTGTTTGTTTGTTTGTTTGGTTGAACGCGCTAATCTCAGGAACTGCTGGTCCGATTTGAAAAATTATTTCAGTGTTAGATAGCCCATTTATCGAGGAAGGTTATGAACTATATATCATCACGCTGAGACAAATAGGAACGGAGCAATAATAGAAAATGTGACGCAGAAGAAGTTGCGCGGGTCAGCTAGTCTACTATAGCACTAGCTGACCCGCGCAACTTCGTTTGCGTCACATTTGTCTTAGCGTGATTCTTCTTCTTCTTCTTTTCTCTTCAAATCGGACCAGTAGTTCCTGATATTACCCCCTACATACAAACTTACAAACATTTTTACCTCTTTACAATATTAGTATAGATATTATGTTAATTGTGTTTGTCCCATAAAATTAAACCAAAATACATTGGAGTTGTAGTTTTTCACATTGGAAATTCACTTACCTTAACGTTACTATGGGTACGTCAAAATATTCGTGCTATCCCCTCTGATTCGTCGATCACGTTCAAAATTGACTGTGTACGGATTTTTAAAGGAAAATGCAGGTAACCTTCACAAGCTTTATCTTCACTTATTTTCAGTCTGCCATAGAGGTTGTTTTAGTGACCTGTGCAGCTAATGATTTTGAAAGAATCTTATTTATCTCGATACTTACCTCAATCCGCGTAGAAAACAAACTAAGGGCCAGTTTCACCGGTTACGGATAAAGTGTCGGTTACTAATCGTTCGTATCGGTATCAATCGTAATCGTTAAGTAATCTGATGGATAACTATCCGACACTTATAATACTATACTCAAATTATTTAATAAATCTGCCAGATATCGCTATCCGACACCTGTGAAACCAAAAGTTTTAGTTCATCTGCCAGATAAGTTCCTAATAGGCTAACCGACACTTTATCCGTAACCCGTGAAACTGGCCCTAAGTATAATAACCGGCACGAGACGTGCGCACCCTCCATTGTTCGGTTTGACGATGATCGTCGCTCTAAAGCTTCACTTTATTGGTTTATCAGTCAATCCATCGACTATTGCGCTTGCAAGTTTCGTTCGCCCACCGTACATCGGCGAGATCACCCAGCTGCATTCATCTGTGCTCACGGCTCGTGCCGGAAGTAGGTAGTGTAGGGACAAAGATTTTAATAATAGGGATAGTATTAAAAGGTTTTAATAATAGGGATAGTATTAAAAGATTTTAATAATAGGGATAGTATTAAAAGATTTTAATACTATCCCGTCCATAAAACCTAGAAAAGAGACATCACGGTTGTTTTTTTTTAAATTATATTCACGGCACAAGTTCGCGAACCAAGTTTCCCGGGATCCGTGGATGTGAATGGCCAAGTTCGATGAAACTTTACTCTTTACTCAGAACTCCCAAGTTTTGCTTCCGATCCGATGGAACCACATCAAAAGATATAACAAATATATACAAATTCAAATGGATTAACTGTTTCTGGAGTTGGCGCGAAGTATTTATGTGTTGAATTTCGAATTTAGTAATGTTTTGCTCTGTTTCGTTGTTTGGTATTGTAGGCTCTTTGGTGACTGATTGTAGATAGTATATTCCTGCATATTCAATAATTTAATATCTTTGGAATGGGTTTAAAAAACAGCAATTACCTTCTATTTAAGAAGTTGTGGTGATGTCCAAAAATACGGGTGTAGGTACTAAAAACTTCTTTGGAACTCAAATTACTCATTTAAATAAGACCGTTATCTTCCATCCATCATACAATCCACCATCACCACCACCACCATCACCACCATATCACCATCATCATCATATTATTTTTATTTTAAAGTTTCTAAAGTTAAGAAGTTAAGGTAAGTATTTAAAATATTAATTTTACATGTCTAGTACACTATGGGAATTTTTTACGATGATTGCACAAAAAAGCTCTTTAAGGCTCTAGACAGACGGACCGCATTTCAACTGCAATCTAACCGCAAATTGCAGTTTGGATGCAGTTGACACGTCTGCAATAGAACTGAAAACCAAACGTGCAGTCCGATTGCAGTTCAATCGTGTGAACTGCACACCGACTGCAATCGAACTGCAAACCAATCGTGTTTGCAGTTCTTTTGCAGTCGTATCAACTGCATCCGAACTGCACCATTCCCGCTCGCCCACACTACTTTAACGCTCCGCCAGCATAGAATCAGTAGTAGAAACAAGGTTAGAGTGAGCACACGCGTTGTCTGTCCGTAAATAAAACAAATATATCGAGCAACAAGGTTATAAGATTTGACCGTGCAGTTCGATTGCAGTCGGTATGCAGTTCACACGATTGCACGCCGACTGCTATTGAACTGCACTCGGACTACACGTTTGGTTTGCAGTTCTATTGCAGTCGTCTCAACTGCATTCAAACTGCATCCGAACTGCAATTTGCGGTTGGATTGCAGTTGAAATGCGGTCCGTCTGTCTAGAGCCTTCAATGTCGTAAGAAGCCGCGAGCAAAATCTAGGCACTAATAAAAGCTACATTAAAATAAACTACCATTGCTAACCAAACACATATCATTTCACAAAGAAAACAAAACAACTAATAAAAAAATATCCAAACTGGTTCACCTAAAACGTTGTCTCCATAATTTCCTCACAGCGACCTTATGATGACGTCATTACTCACTGCTAGCATGCACCTCGGCTCATAACTAAGTCGTGACGTGACAAACCGCGCTGCCTGCCTGCGCCGGACATTACCATCGTTTAACACTCCCCTCTCTATTTCATAGTCTTTCTTCAGGTTTCAGACACTATATTCAAGGAGGTTAAGTCTCTACTGCAATTTTTGCGTATAATCTTGACTATACGGGAAACAAACCCAGCATCTGGGTAGCAAGACACCGTTACCAGGGATCTAAAACGGCCACTTTTGTAGAATCTTATAATCATAATAACAATCTGTCAAAGTTAATTTTCATCTTTATCGCTAACGCATTAGGTTTAAGGTTGTTTGGGAAAATTTGACAGTGACGGGTAGCGTGATGTGCTTTCTGATTCTCCTAAAGTGGCCATATTAGATCCCCTGACCACCATAGTGTGTGTAGTTAGAAACTAGAAAATCGAACATCTCGTAACGACTTCAAAAGATCTTTAAATGTGATCCAGGACACCGCACGGAGAAGTCTCGGTATGGAATGGATTACTATCCATTGATCGACCTGAGTAAGTGTCGCTTAACCTGGAAAGTCCACCCATGTGATTGTAATTATTTAGCCATCAGTTCCTTTATTGATTGGTATATCTGAGTTAAATTGATAATACTCATAGGGGTCCAATGTTATAACCATAAACACCACATTGAATTTTTACTGAACATGAACATTAACGTCAGCCATGCCTAGGAAGAAGTGGCGACCTAAACGCCTACTAGCCAGAGTTGGTTCGAGCTGGCTCGAGACAAAAATATTTGAAGGACTTGGGGAAGGCCAGCAAACTGAACATAGGATAGCTATACTACGTCGAGAAGTAAGTCTGCTGGATGGACAATTAAGTTACTCGAAGTGCAGGTTGGCAAATTTAATGCATTAGATAATGTTAAAAACATCGATAATTTCCGGTCCATACCTATGTTGAAGATAACTCGGCAAGCTATAGAACATTTTATGCTCTGAGGGATCAGATATTCATAGGGTGACATTAGCAAGATGAGAGTAGTCGAGAATCGAGATGAGTGACAGGCAATTGGAGACTCCATGTTCGGAATGGACTGCTGTAAGTTGACGTTGACAAAGAGGGGCAGCGCCCAAATAGAATTCCGCCGTCAAAAATCGCCTCGGCGCTCATATCTGGTTTGTACTGCAGGTTTAAAAAGGCCACTTTTGCAGAATCAAAAAGCAAACCACGCTACCCGTCACTGTCAAATTTTCCCAATCAACCTTGAACCTAATGCGTAAGCGATAAAGATGAAAATAAAATTTGACAGATTGTTGGGTGTTTAATATTATGATTCTCCTTAAGCTCCCCTGGATGGCTTTAACTCAATATTGCTTGTGAGTCACGTCACACGCCATTACGCCATTAGTGCCGTCTCTGTTTATCACAGATTTTCAAACGCTGACAACTGACTAACTGTATCTTGTCTACTCTATACGTTTTGAAAAATTAAAAAAGAAACAGTCAAATGCCTTTTTATTTGAGGTTAGCTTTCCTCGTCGTTCTTTGCCAGACATGGTCGTGCTGCATCATCAAGTAATCATCATTTTTGGGTGGGCTTTCTATATTTAATCGAACCAATGTCAATACTCAGTACTTGTCTGTTTGGGATAATCGTACAGTCATCAAATAAAAAAGGTACATGGTAGCAATCCCGATATGAACTATTCTAATGTTAGTGACCATGAAAGTTTAAAACAATATATACCTAGTCTTCAAATATTATATTTATTGAAGTCGGCTTCCAGTCAAGCTGGATTCAGCAGCATACTAGCCGGTCTATTCTGTTGACATCTCACCGTGTTCACCGTGTAGTGAACGATAAGTGATCTGTAATTAATTTCATCTTGTTTGTATTTATTTATTTATCCATTTATGTACACACATTTAATAAGAACATGAGAAGAAGGAAACAGAAAAATAGGTACAAAGGTGATACTTAATTCTAAAGAAATCTCTTCGAGCATACCTGCGAAAGGAGAGTAGAGTAAAAAGAGATGTAGACATTGTGTGCAAAAGTTATAAATAGCTAAAATGAAAATAGTAATTTTTTTAGGAAATTTTTTGTACGGTTCGACAGCTCACTTCGAGAACACTTCACCCACGCTTTCACTTCGACATGTTTACAGAATCAACCGGCAGTATTTTACGTGGATCTGCTGCCTATCAGACAACAAAAACCCATAAACTGGTTGCACGGTACTTAAATTCTTGGCAAGGCTGATGTCAAATTTTCTGTCTTCGTTGATGTCAAATTTTCTGTCTTCTGATAATCCGTAACGACTGCCAAAGTTTTACAAATGGCTGCCGGGGCCAAAGAATTAACGTGCCATCTGAGGCACGGAGGAGTCTCAGTATGTTAAAATGGTCACCATCCATAGGCCGACCTCGATAAGCGTTACTTTACCTTGAAGATCGAGCCGCACGGCTGTTATTATGCAGACACGAGCTTTTCATTTATTTTCAGTTGAGCTAGGTCTTGATCTCGTCTATTGGACCTCTACGAAGGAAGGAGCTAGCCCAGAAGATACCGAATGTAGGTCGTGCCGTGTATTTTATTTCAAAATAATTCCAGTATAGTTGATTGAATTATAATACAGCAATAAGATATCATACAGCGGGACACGAAAAGAAACCATAGTTTTATATTCATACATAGATTTCGACATAAATTCCTACCACAAGATTACCGTTTTTTATTCATTTTAGAATTATGTCAGCCATTTAATAATTGCAGTTCGAGCCGACCGTTAATAGTCACCTAGACCCCGATCGCTAATAACTTGGATGGCTCGTAACGAGATGCATTCATCATCCGAAGTTACTTATCAGTCATAATAATAAAACAGACAAAACCCATAGCGTTGCATCTTTTGTTTCCAAATTCTGCAATAGTATTGCTCTAACTGGGGATTGTCCTTGGGAATACTTTCATAGTGCATACAGGGATAATCACCGGTTGGTGCCCCATTACATTTGAAATGTCTAACGGGGCCTCTGCGAGTTCGTTTCGGCCCCTCGTACGCCTACCAAAAGGACCGGGTCTCCAGGGACCCGAGAAATAAAAAAATAAAACCATAACAGTAGGAAAATATATATATAATACCGCGTGTATCTGACATCGACGCACAAACGATTTCCATGGGTCCAGGGCATGATTCTGGACACCCCAGTGTTGGAATTTTTCGTCGGTTCTTTTCTCAATTTTTTATTTTTTTCAAGAGTAGTTACCACAAATAGGTATCAGCTCAGTTGAGCTGATATCTATTTGTGGTTTTATTCAGATTGCTATTTTTAGTGAAAGTAGTTAATTCATCTTTTTTTAACTAAAAATCTCATTGGGTTAGGTCAGAATAACGATTATGAGCAGTCTAAAGTAAAAAACCCTAGAAAAAAATGAAAAAATGAGAAAAAAGCCGACGAAGTCGAACGAATTCTAAGTCTAGGGCGTCCAGAATCATGCCCTGGACCCATGGAAATCGTTTGTGCGTCGATGTCAGATACACGCGGTATAGGTATTTTTATTTTTTTATATTTATTTCTGATGGGTTTGCTCTTGACTCTAGTCGAGGTCAGAGATGACAGAGACAAAGTCTACGAAGGAGCGAGCCTACCCAGAAGTAGCCTGTTCACTCTAATTTTGAAAGATTAGGGTTGTAAGCGTTCGGAAATACAGACGCAGGTAGAGAGTTCCACTCCTTTGCTGTGCGCATTATGAAAGACGCTTGGAAACGCTTAGTGCGAATTGGTGCAATAGCAACAAGGTAGGAATGGTATGTTGCAGTGCGTCGGTATGTCCGATGGGACAAGGGGGCTGGTGGGATATGGTCATGGAGCTCTTGGGCACACTCTCCGAAGTACAATCTGTAGAAGACCGACAAGCAGGCAACCTTGCGGCGTAGAGCCAATTTCTGTAGCTTGGCATCCACCAGTTTTACGTCGCTAGTAAGCCTCGCGGCAACCTGATAGGTACTCAGCTGAGCCATCCCAAAAGTGGCTGCAATACTCCATGCAGGATCGGACTTGTGCTTTGTTTAGAGTTAAAAGATGTCCAAGCTTGCATTTGAGGTAGGTTTGCTCTTGAATCTAGTCTAGGTTAGAAATTACAGAGAAAAAATCCACGATGGATCGACCTTACACAGAAGAAGCCTGTTCACTCTAACTTTGAAGACCTTAGGGTTGTAAGCGTTCGGAAACAGATGCAGGCAGAAAGCTATTGTCAAAGTGATTAGAAAATATTGAACACAGGCTTCCTGCAAGTATCGTCACTTCGATCGGTCCAATGCTTATCTCGTTCAGCAGACTCTCGTGACCCTCAGCTGAAGGCAAGTCGCAATATTATCTCAACGACAGTCAATGTCAAAAACACACACTAAAAACCAAACACACACACACACACACCACACCCAATCTTCTGAAAAATACAAGAACAGCCCCAGGTCATTAGTCCACCTTGACTGTTAGTATCACCAGTGGCCATTGTTATTCATCTGCCTCTGCCTAGCCTTTTCCCAACTATATTAGCTGAATACCAATATTTTACGTGGTGCGGCTACCTACCAGACCTCCACAACCCATTAACTGAGTAACACGGTACTCCTTGGCAAGACTGGTGTCAGATTTTCTGGCTTCTGACTATCCGTAACGACTGCCAAAGATCTCCAAATGACAGCCGGGACCAACAGTTTAACGTGCTTTCCGAGGCACGGAGGAAACTCGGTATGTTAAGATGGTCACCCATCCACAACCAACCTTGGCAAGCGTTGCTTAACCTTGAAGATCGACCTGTGCGGCTGTTATTATTTAGCCACGAGCTCCTCCTGTATAATAATCCTATAATGTAAATGTTTTGCAATGGCCTTTTCAAAATATTTACCACAACATGAAAAAGTGCGATATTATGTCACATTAACTACTATCGAAGAGTTTTCCTTGAACAATAGGGAATATATGCACGCGATTTTTTTATTTATAAAATGAATTACTTATAAGCTCCAGTAAACACTCTAGAAAATATTTTTTTACATATCTTCATCAGCGATGAAGTTATAACGCTTCAGAGATTACTTTTAGAACGAGAAGTCCGACATGGAATTTGACGTCACATTACGTGACGTCTATACATCTGCCATAGAAAACAGCGTTTTCGCGAGAGGGACAGATATATTTGTTTAAAATAATTATATCTCGTTTGTTTTTCGAGCAATTTTGATTCTATTTCCACTGTTAGTAATATATTTTTATAATATATTTTTAGATAAAGTGTTTAGATAATAAATATTTTTTTATGCATATTCCCTATTATAAACAATGAATGACTGATTCATTTCCTGTCATGCGGCGTACTTCTGAAGACATACATATCAAAATAAAACATGTCTATTATCTACGTTAACTTATATAATCTTTCACATCCTTCTTAAGAGTTATAATTGATAACTCGTAAGAAGGATATGAAACACATTAATTCGCAACTCATATCAAAGGATCAGAAGTACCCGACAATTGTGTTAAAACGACTGACCCTTTGAACCTTAAAGTTTCTCTACATTTGACTTAAGGCGTTACGTAACGTGAAGATCAAATCCCGTACATTTCGCACAGAATTTCGGGTTGTACACATGACGAAAAAATGTCAACAATGAATATTTAAATAAGAAAAAAAAGGAAACTGAGGTATTACTGGCATGTTATTAGTACACAAGAAGTATGGTTAATTCAAGAGATAAAATAATCTGAAAAATTTAATTGAGCTCCTTTTAAATATTTTTTTGAGCTGAAACTAAGCTTTGGATGAAGTCACAGTACACTGTCCCCGAACATTTCGTTATAATAACTCCAGAGTTAATCGGATCGCAGAGTTGCAAGTCAGAGTAGATGCCTACTTACTGTCGGGTCGTTAACTTATTTAGATATCAAATAGAGAAAATTCCAGGATGATAAATTGATTTTACAGTATACTTGACCGCCATAAAATTGACAGCCAACTGTCTGTCTTAAAATTCGAATCAAAAATCCATGTTCATTAAGAATCCATGTTTAACTCTGTTTGTTCATAATATGATGTGGAAACAGATCCAACTAAATAAGACTGAAGAGGTCAGCTCTCATTTTACCATACGCCTTAAGAAACCCTTCAAAATGGTTGCTTCCGCATCCTATAATTTACTCGTACTTACTCAAGTTTGTTCGTGTTGTTAGTTTTCTGTAGTTGGCTAACCAAGCAGCTTTACTGTAAGGTTTTACAGACTCATGAACTCCTACTGCAGATAATAAGGGTAAATTTTCAGTTGCCTCGTAGTTTATTTACAACTTAGTTTAGGTTAGTTTCGTCTTAATTTTAGGGAGATTCAGTGAGGGGGTATTTTTGCTACAACAGTGGTATCAAAAAGTTAAAAAATATTTAACACAAGTGTGTTAAGTATTTTTAAATTACGTTTTTCAACCGAATTCAACCGAAAAACGTTCACTTCTGAACAAACCTCCCCTTTTTTTAAAGATGGGATAATCAAAAATACGTTCCGCTCTAGGCGAGATTGAAGGTATGTGAGATTCTTACTAAGACCCATCCGTGTTCTTCTTAATGCCTTTTGTGTTCCAGGGCCTCGGTGACCTTTTCGAACAAATTTCGCAACAGAGGCCTTCCCGCTAGTGTCACATTCGACCGGTCCTGTACGTCTAGCATCTAGAGAACTTCCGCGGTCCACTCCAGGTCATCCGTTTCTTACAGTTTTGAAGAGCGTGTCTGTTTTACAAGGTTGTGGTCGTTGCGTGGCGGCTGTTGTTGCCTAAAATGGTGAAGATGACAGGAGTTCTGCGTTATTTCGAAGCGAAGATTTTCATGAGTGTGCTATCTGAAGCCATTTGATGCCTTTTGCTTAGGTGCAAAAGCTGATGAAGTTAGAGGAGATATGACCAAGTATTGGCCAAGCCCTAAATCAGAAGTTATAAGGCTCCATCGATCCCGCTACAATCCTTATCTGAAGAGGAAATAGGAGGAGTGGCCTCCAAACCCACTTGAATCATAATATAAGTAAGTAAAATGACGGAGGTAATTCTTATACAATGACGTAGATATTTGTTCAACACTATGTGTAGAAGATTAAATTACTAGCATTCATAGCCTGATATCGGGTCCTTTTGATGCTCCTCAAAAGTGGAGGCACTCGAGCAAATTGTTCTATGAATACTAATATTTGTTTGCTCTTACGTGTGTTCTTCAAGTACCTCTTCATTATCATAAAAGTGACTTGGATAACGAAAATCTGCACCTTTGGTCTCTTGGTCACAAGCGTGGCTCCCGAGGTTCCTAAATTCGATCACAGAGTCTGTCATGGCATTACTGGAGCCTGGAGTTTTGAAGTGAAAACGTCCCCGTGCCTCAGAAAGCACATAAAGCCCGTCTTGCATTTGATCTCCGGTCATTTCGAATTGCCGTCACATCGGAGTATGAGATTAAAGGATCAGAGAGTGTACCTTTGTGGTTGCACAGACTAGAATGGTTATTCCTAAAGTATGGAATCGAAAATCGTCTTCGGAGCACTTTAGTTGTGAAGCTGTTTGAATTAGTTACCGCGTCCCTGGAATGAAAAAGCATTTGGAAGAAGACGTGTGGGTTTTAGGCAGTACGAATATGATACTCTGTACCGCTCCGCTCCGCTCCGTTCAGAAGACATTTGATGATTTCCCATAAAAAATGAGTGTTTTATGTAGACACATGTTATTGAGGTTCGTTTTAGTACCATAACCATCGGCATGTCACCCGAAAATCGTCCACAGCTGAGCAAAGGGCTCCCCTAAGTGTCGCTATATGGGCCGACCCTTTGCGTTTTGCTTTCAGTAGATTCCTGAGACTTTCACCAGGTCATCGGCCCACTATGTGGGAGGCCTTTCCCGGCTGCATCTGCTGATATGCGGTGTCCAATCCTGGACCTTTCGGACCCATAAAATATCTGTTCTGCGATCATTAGATAAAGGTATGTCCTGCTCACTGCACAATTAACTGTGGCGATTTTTCGGTTTTGATTGACCTGCCTCCAGTACCGAGATACTATTATCAAAATGTGCGCAAGTATCTTCTTACACAGTAATATTAGAACACATGCCCTTACTAATATTATTATTTTACGAAACGAATTAAATTAATTTTAGTATTAGCGATTGGAATCACTTGATGGAATGCATAATTCACAATACACAATCAACGTTTTATCATAATAATAGGTACTGGTGCAAATTGTCAAAATATGAAGAACAGGTGTGATTAGGTTCAGACAGTTATTATCAAAAGATCGTGGTTTTTCACTAGCTTTATAGATATGAATCCTTTAGTCACCCATTTTTGGGGTTCCGCAACCAAAGGGTAAACCCTATCACTAAGACTCCGCTGTCCATCCGTTTGTCACAAGGCTGTGTCTCATGAACCGTGACAGTTCATCATCATCATCATCACAGTCCACTAGTGAACCTGGCCTGGCCTTTGTACGTGCACGCCATTTGGCTCGATCACCGGCAACTCTCATCCAGCTGCTACCAGCCACCCTGCGATGATCGTCGCTCCACCTACCCTGAGGGCGTCCTACCTTACGTTGGCCGATTCGCGGTCTCCACTCAAGAACCCGTCTACCCCGACGGGCATCGATTCTACGGCTAATATGGCCGGCCCATTGCCACTTCAGCTTTCTTATTCTGTGAGCAATGTCCACAACTTTGGTTCTTTGTGGGATCACTTCGTTGCGGATTCGATCTCTCGAAGAGGTCCCAAGCATACAAAGTTCCCGTTCCAAAGCTCGCTCAGCGAACTTGAATTTATGTACCATGAGTGTCCACATTTCGGCTCTGTAAGTCATAAAAGGCAGGACGTACTGATTGAAGATTTAGTCTTTAAGCTCTGTGGAATAGGCTTTCAAAACGCTGGCTAACCCAGATGAATTCTTCTGTTAGCCTCTCTCTCAAAGTTGTTCTTACCAACTGCAGGGTTTGCCCGAGGTACACGTATCCTCGAACAATCTTAAAAGCACCGCCATTGACAACAATCGGTCCCGGGGTAACGTTTTCGTTGAACATAACCTTGGTTTTGTCCAAATTCTAGAGACCACTGCGTACAGAAGAATCAACTAAGTCATTCAGTATCTGCTGCAAGTTCTGCAGCGATTCAGCTAGGATGACGATGTCATCTGCAAATCTCAAATGTGAGATATAAACGTTGATGTTGATGACGCGTCCTTCCCAGACCAGCGTCTTAAAAAAATCCTACAAGAGAACAATTTCGGTGAAATTACGTCCCCTTGTCTCACCCTTCGACGCAGTGGGATATGTTTAGTTCGCTGGTCCCGAATTTCATGCAGCACTTAGATATATCGCCAGTCGACTTGACATCGCTGCAGAGATTCCAAAACGGACCAGGTTTCGATACAGTAAAAGCTTTCTCATAGTCCGCAAAGGCAAGACATAGAGGCCGATAATATTCTTCGGACGTGTGGATGTGGTCTATGGTGCTGTACCCTCCTCGAAACCCGGCCTGCTCCGGTGGCTGAAACTCGTCGAGTCTTCGCGCAAGACGTGATAGTTAGAATGTTACCGCTATAACAACAAATAACAAAAATTAAGGATTCTGATATATAGACCTTTGTATGCGAATCCAACTCTCACTTGGCCGTTTTTTTTTTAACTTTTTAATCTCGGTTTAACAAACCAATTTTAATTTTTTGTCCCTTAGGTACTTCAATACCTGAGTATAAAAAAGTGTATGTTCTTATTTTTCCAACAGATTTATTTGCCGTTTTTAAAGAGAATGGTACGGAACCCTTCGTGCGCGAGTCCGACTTGCACTAGGCCGGCTTTTTTCAAATTCACGAAAATAATTTGGGTTGATAGGGACAGCTACGCAACCCGCATGGTAACAACCGAATGACCAATGCTTTATCAGATTGCTGAATGGGTTACACCTGATAACCACTGTAATGGCATCGTGATTCACTATGGTTTCCCAGAACCCGCAGCTATTACCTATGTTTAGATTCAGATTTCGAGTTAATCCGATCTACCCATGTAGGTATGTCGGTCTGCTGGTACTTCACGTCTTTATCGCTGAACGGATTTTGGTAAAACTTGGCATGAAAATTGATAACTCCCTGGCATAGGTCTAAGAGATTTTATATCCCGGGGTATGTTCTCTTTGGATATTAATAAGATCTTCCTTTTTTCCCTATAGTGATATTCTATCAGCTGCGATACTAACAAAACGCCAAAATTTAAGAGATTTGAAGAGGTATTGATAACGTGATATTTTGGTATCGTATGATAATGCCCTTTAACTATTTGATGATCCTTGTGCCAAGTTATTTTAACACTAAAGACTATTATTGGTTTTCCTGTAATCTGTAGGCAAAGGGCTAGACTCAGAAGTTTCGGAGATAAGGTAGGGAATGGCATTTTTTCATGTCATTCCTTGAATAACTTCAAAGCTATTTATTTTAAAATTAAGAAAAAATATAATAATAATATATAATCCTCACAGTTAGGCCTTTCAATTGATATGTCACACAATACAGTTCGCTAGTGTTTTTTCTAGTTTGACCCCCAAAAGTGACCCACTCTTATAAATTTATTTATTTACGTAACGCAGTTTTGGTCACAGAATTCCGAACGTGAACCAAATTTCAACATAATCGGTTCAGTGGATCGAGAGAAAACTGGCTATAACAGACAGAGAGTGATCATATAACGATCCGTTTTTACGGATGTTTGTAACCCTAAAAACTTAGTAGCTGTTTTCGATTAGACTGGAAGCCAACGCCAACATAATGAAATAGTTGGGGTTGCCTGAAATTAAGGAATAATAATAATAAAAGATAATTGAAATGTTGTACTCATAAAAAGGGCGGACTGATACCTCCTAAACTAGGCCAAAAGCCTGTGTATTAAGAGCCAAAGTTCCTCCAGGTAATAAATTCATACAACGGGTTTGATGACAATGAGGGCTGGGACAGTTGCCAGCCTCTTAGGCTTCTGACTTCTCCTGCGGAACTGAGAGAGGGAAACCTCACGCACCAGTCGCCGCAACAGAAGAAGACACCCCAGGCATCGGGATGCGCAGGGCGATTCCGGGCCACCGTAGGGTCGGGCCTGCGGACGGCGAGTGTTGGGTGGCCCGCTGTCCGATCAGAACAAGGCCTGGGTCGACGGCGCGTTGTGTTGTGTTCCACGCGCGCCTCAATGAGATGTCAGCATAGTAGACGGGGCCCGCTAGGGCCAGTGCCTGCAAGGGCTGCGGATTTTTTTTTTAGCACCGTGGCCTTGGCATACAAAAGGCACTTGGAGGAACACGGATAGGTTTTAGTCAGTAAGAGTCTAGGCTGACACTCCCTTCTGCTTCGCCCGAAATGAGAGAAGTCATTTGATGGTTTCCCATCCTTAAAAAAAGGGTTTCGGAACTATTCGAAAGATGAGATCAGGTTACCACAGCCCTGGCAAAGGGTTATACTCCCTAATAATACTTCCTCCCGCTCCAACCACAATGGGAGCAGAGGGGTTATGTTGACGTATTGTAACGTTAACGTTAGTGAATTTTTAATGTGAAAAACTACAACCCCATAGTATTTTGGTTAAATTTAATATAATGGTGCTAGGTTTTTAGAGTTACGAACATCTTTGAAAAACGGAACCTTAATAGGATCACTCGAATGTTTATCTGTCTGTCACAGTCAGTTTTCTACGGGACCTACGGGACCAAATCTGTTGATTTTTGGAACACATAAATGGACTTATACGAGTATCATTTAAAAATATGAATATAGTAGGTATTTATTCAAATAAATATTATGTGCGAATCGAGTTTTGTAGCTAGGGTAAAATTTTACGTTACGTTACTACACGTCAAAGATATTCGTGCTAGGCCCTCAGTTATTTGATGATATACCATCCTAAAAGGTTTCTGACTCTCGTTACGACAGGGGAGGTTTAAAAGGTGGAATGATGAAATGGAATAGCTGCGCCGTTTCATCATCTGCCTAGCCTTTTCCGAACTATATTGGGGTCGGCTTCCAGTCAAACCGGATTCAGCTGAATACCAGTATTTTACGTGGAGCGGCTGCCCACCAGACCTCCACAACCCATTAACTGGGTAACACGGTACTCCTTGGCAGGACTGGTGTCAGATTTTCTGGCTTCTGAATATCCGTAACGACTGCCAAAGATCTCCAAATGACAGCCGGGACCAACAGCTTAACGTGGTTTCCGAGGCACGGAGGAAATTCGGTATGTTAAGATGGTCACCCATCCACAGAACAACCTCGGCAAGCGTTGCTTAACCTTGAAGATCGACCTGTGCTGCTTTTATTATGTAGCCAAGAGTTCCTTTTCCACGGCGTTTGTAGTTTCATTTCGCAGTTGTATTGGAAAAATCCATTGTTCGAAAGATCTAAATACCCACGCTCATATTGACTCACCCTTATCCAGGCGTAGGTAACAGTTACGTATCTCGTAATACAAAACGACATAATACTGATAACTCTGATCTCTGATAATCTATAAACACCTTGTCTGACGTCAGAGCTTTTCCACCAATCAACGCACTTAGAGTACTAACGTAACCTTTGGTTAATATCTATTGTTATCATTTAAATGTCACTTTAATCCAATAGCCCTTATCGCTCCTTGATCAATTTCATATTTTATGCATCGTAAATAGCCTATTTCACAGAAGAGGAGCTCGTGGCTAAAGTATAACAGAGGTTGGTCAGTGGATGGGTGTGGACGGAGATTCCTTCGTGTCACGGCTAGCGTGTTAGCGTTAAGCCGTTGGTCCAGGCTGTTATTTGTAGATCCATAACCATCGTCACGGATTGTCTCGAACCCAGGAAAACTACTACCAGTCTTACCAAGAAGTACCTTATTACGCACGTAATGACTTGTGAAGGTCTGGTGGGAAGCTGCTCCACATAAAGTTTGACTGGAAACTGACCCTAACATAGCTGGATAAAGGCTAAGCAGGTGATGATTAAGCCTATTTCACAATGTCCGGCTACTAGCTGCTGAATGTGCATAAAGTTATCTGCTAGATACGAAACCCGGAACATACCCGGAGGTCTTAAAGCAGGCCTTTATTGTTGAAAGATAAGCTTTATCCGGGTAGTTCTGATTCAACATATTGTGATGAATGCTCGAAGTACTTGAAACCAAATGATAGCGTTTTCCCAACTATGGCGGGGTCTGGTGTCAGTTTTTTTAGCTTCTGACTACCCGTATCAATATGACTATCAAAGACGTTCAAATGATAGCTGGGACCAATGGCTTATATCGATAAGCCATTGGTCCCGCTGAATTTAGCGCTACAGCGTACAGTACTATGCGAGCCAAATAAGAATAGGATTGTCAAGACGCCATTTTGTTCCGCAATACTTGCGAACTTCATTACCAAAGCGTAAGGTGTGCAAAAAATTAATAAAGAAAAATATACTCAGTTCAATTATTTTTTTTTGTTTTCGGTATTTCTAATCAATTTTACGACCAATTAATTTTATTATACATGAGTACAATTTGAAAAAAAATGAATGTTAATAAAGATCTTTTTTTTTGGTAAAGTTTTTCAAATGTATACCTTTTTATATATTACTAGCTGACCCACGCAACTTCGTCTGCGTCACATTTTCCATTAATTCTGCGCTCCTTTTTGACTTAGCTTAATGATATAGCCTATAGCCTTCCTCGATAAATGGGCTATCTAACACTGAAAGTTCCTGAGATTAGCGTGCTCAACCAAACAAACAAACTCTTCTGCTTTATAATATTATAACTCAGAGGTTCTCAGATTTTGTTGTGCAAGGCGTTGCGAACGTTCGACACTCGACTCTCGTGCGCGTACCTGAGAGTTTCTCTGATTTTGTTCAGCAAGGCGTTGTGAACGGTCAGGTGAAGATTCTCCCATACGGCGTATTCTTGCTGCCCGTGCTTGAGAACTATGTTTAGTAAGTTGAGACATGGCTCTCTTTAGGCATTTTCAAATGTTTAAGAAAATGTTAATAGCGTGTAATATTCTAGCTCTGAAAAGAACTGTTGTGTAGCCCTGAAAATAACTGTTGGTTAGCCCTGAAAAGAACTGTTGGTCAGCCCTGGAAAGAACTGTTGCTTAGCCCTGAAAAGAACTGTTGTTTGGCTCTGAGAAGAACTTTTGCGTAGGTGTAGTTTTAAGAACGAAATATAAAGAAAATCGCACGAAAATTATTAGACTTCGCGCACGACCGCTGCGTAGGGAGCCGACGTACTTATACTTATCTATGGAGCCGACCTCGCGGCTGAGCCGCGCAGGTACCTTACTCATAGATCTAAACTCCCCTCCTGCACGCGCACCCCCGCCTTGGTGACGTCCACTTCGCAACGGGTCGTGCAGCAGAAATCGTAATATTTTAATTTCGCCATAACTTCAAAACCAAACGTCCGATTTTAATCATTCAAAGACCAAATATTATCTACATAAACTGTACTTAGTGATGAAATACTTTATTTTGATAAAGATTTATAGTATGAGTAAAATAAACGCGTTTAAATGTAGTCCAAAAAAAAATCAAGATTTTTAAATTAAAAAAATGGTTCTTGTGCCTCACTCGACATAGATAGGTATAGTGTGTCGCGGACTTTTTTGTAGATATTTATAAGATCTACAATTAATTAGAACAATATATGGTTCTATCTTTTATAGTTTAGGCAGCGTACACAAAATAAGTTACTTTTCTGGTTGATTTTTACACCTTGTGTCCGAAAAACCCAAATATCTTACGGAACCCTATTTTTTTCCAAAATAAAATATAGCCTATGTTACTCGTGGATAATGTAGCTTTCGAATGGTGAAAGAATTTTTAAAATCGGTCCAGTAGTTTTTGAGCCTATTCATTACAATCAAACAAACAAACAAACAAAGTTTTCCTCTTTATAATATTAGTGTAGATTAATGTATCCAAAATTATCTAAGTATGGAATTCAAGGAATAACATTTTATAAAAATGAATATAAATAGTAATGAAAGCTATGAATAAAAAAATATTATATTTTATTTTCTCACAGTTTTTTTTGCTAGCTGTACTAATTTGACAGCTTTCGTGTGAAGTTGGCAACAAACGCGATCCTATTCTTAGTTGGCTCGCATAGTAGTACTCAGCGCAGAATTCCTCCACATTTACTATATTCAAGTGACATTCTGTCAGCGGTATCGTATCGAAAGCGATTGTCAAAACGTCAAAATTGTATGTAATTGACAAACGCTGTCAATATGACACCGACTGTTTACCCGATTTACCCGACTGCCAAGGAAAGTTTATTCGCTCGTATCTTGTTTTTGTATGTTTGAAAATTTCTTTATCTAGACCTGGTAACCTTACCTTCCAAACGGTTGGATGGATTTCGACTAATAAGGTGACTTTAGATTCATATCAAAACCAAACTGTCCTTAGATAGGTTTCTTTTTAACAAATGCACTACGGCGGGTTTTTCGAGCTAAATTGAAAGTCGTCAATTTTTTTTTAACCAAACCTATCGAGTAGGGTATCAAAATGAAAGAAATTAAATGGATGTTGAAAAAATATTTAGTCATATATTTATATTTTTTGAATAGGATCTCCAACAAAGAATACACCTTACTTGCTAAATTATAAAAGAGTAATAAAACAAAAAAATACCATGTGCTTCCTCATGAGAAAAATCAAACTATACCTAACTTATGTAGACAATTTAAATGTACATAGCAGTCAAAGTTATGTTATTATGTAACGTTTTTTACTATTATAACTTTTATATTTATAAATTTATTAATTGGTTCCATAGGCAGTATCTCTAGAATAAATATTATTCCATTTATTCAGTGTATATACATACTATTTACATTTTTTAATATTTCTATTAAATTAATTAAAGAACAGGGTCCAAGCTACCGGTGGTCAGGGCTCCCGAGAGAGGAACCTCCTCACAATACGCGCCGTGTCCAGGAGTACTGCTTTCTGGATCAAGCCCTTGATCCAGCTGCCCAACGAGAGCCTCTTGAGGTGCTGGTCGAGGCTCTTGGCAATAATGCCATTGGCCGTCACGACTATCGGCACAATGACTGCTGTGTTCACATCCCACATGTCGACAACCTCGCGAGCCAAGTCGAGATATTTACTTTGTTTCTCTTTCTCAGACTTCACGAGATTCTCGTCATGAGGGACTGCTATATCAACAATCATTGCGCGACGCTCTAGTCGGTCTATCACCACTATGTCAGGCTTATTGGCAACAATAGTCCTGTCAGTGATGATAGACCGATCCCAGTACAACGTACAATTGCCATTTTCGAGAACTGGGTCGGGCACATACCTATAGTACGGTACTTCCGATTCCACAAGATTGTATCCCAGAACAAGTTGCTGGTGGATGATCCTGGCTACAAGGTTGTGCCTGTGCAAATAGTCTCCGTTAGCCAGACTAGAACAACCGAAATTAATGTGGCGGATAGATTCCCCGGGTCGGTGACATGCCCGACATATGTCAACCGTACCGTCCTTCACAATGTATTTCCGGTAGTTGTTCGTCATCATAACTTCGTCCATGATCGCACAGACAAAACCTTCGGTTTCCCCAAAGAGGTCACCAAAACGCAGCCAGGCTACGGACGCTAAAAAGTCTACATCGGGCCCATGTAGGACCCGATAAAAGCGTCCGTGAAGCTACTTGCTCTGCCATACCTCCCTGCGGTCGTTAGTATCTAATACCACAGGTTTGCGCCAGTTCTCGTTAGCCAAGGAGAGCGCGGTAAGGCCTTTGTCCACCGCTACCACATCTCGATGCATACCCACGTCGGCCTCTAGGATGTATTCCCTAAGGCTGCATACCTCGCGGTTGTGCAGGGTCTTAGCATTTAAGAAGCCACGACCCCCGCACTTCCGCGGGATATACAGCCTCATCACCGATGACCGTGGGTGATGCATCCGATTTGCGGTAAGCAGTGAGCGTACCCTTCTATCCAGGGCGTCAAGTTCTGTCTGAGTCCATTTGAGTATGCCGAAAGAGTACATCAACACCGGCATGACCCAACCGTTGAAGGCACGCACCTTGTTTCCGCCTGATAAAAGACTGTTAAGTACTTTATTCAGGCGGCCAAAGAAGCGCTCCCTCAACGATTGTTTCATATCAGCAGCATTGATGCCTAACGCTTCCGACATACCCAAATACTTGTAAGTTTCGGTTGAGGAGAGGGACCTAAGGTGTATGGAATCCGAGAGTTGCGTTCCCACGGATTCCATAATCTCCCCTCGCCCTACATGCATGACCGCACATTTATCCACACCAAATTCCATCCTGATGGCGCTACTGAAGGTTTCTGTTACCTTCAGTAGCTTCATCAGTTGCAATTTGTTAGGAGCAAAAAGTTTCAAGTCATCCATGTAAAGGAGGTGCTATATGACCTGACCACCTCTTCTCAACCGGAAGCCCTGCCCCGAACCCTCCAGCAATGTACTGAGAGGGTTGAGGGCCAGACAAAACCACAGTGGACTCAGACTGTCGCCCTGAAATATGCCAAGCTCGATCCTTATCGGGTCGCTGTTAACCTGGGTCTGTCGACACCCTGGATAGTGAAGGACCGTCCTCCACTGCCCCATACATGACATCAGGAAGGTGCGTAGAACTGCATTAACTTTATACAGCTCCAGCACCCTCATGAGCCATGTATGTGGCACTGAATCATAGGCCTTCTGATAATCTATCCAGCATGTCGACAGATCCCTTCGGGAACGACGAACCTGTTGGCTAATGGCAATGTCAATGAGGAGCAGCTCCTTAGTACCGCGGGACCCGTTCCCACATCCATTCTGAGAGGCAGACATAATTGAATTACTATCAATATGATGAGTAATCTTTGCTCTCAAAATGGATGTAAGAACTTTATAGACCGTCGGTAAACACGTGATCGGTCTATAATTTTTAGGCTCCGCGGTACTACCTGATTTATAGAGCAGGTGGGTTATTCCTGTAGTTAGGAACTGGGGCAGCGACCCTGACTCTAAGGCAGACTGGAATTGAAATGCCAAGCGGGCGTGCGATCTTTTGAACCATTTTATCCAAAAGTTGTGCAGCCCGTCCGGTCCAGGAGATTTCCAGTTAGGCAACGGACGAACTGCACAGGCTACATCTTGGGGGCTGATGGTAATTGCCCCCATTTCTGGTACCTGATCGCACACACGCTCGACCTCTCGAGTCCAATCACCCTCGGTGTGACTGACAGTCACCGACCAGATGTTGCGCCAGAATGAACACATGGCGTCATCATCCGGCAAGCGTGTGTCAGTCACACCTTGGTCCGGTCGCTCCCAAGCCCTATAAACACACCTCTCGTTACTTTGGAATGTGCGATTCTGAGTGTAACGCTCCACTCGCCGCTTGTACCTACGAATACGGTTTGCCCATGCATACACCTTCTGCTTCAGGAAGTCGATGCGCTCTGTGACACGGAATATATAATCTCGGGGATTGACATCAGTCCCCGAAAACGCCCGTCTCACAAAACGCATCACTCTAGGGCGAGTGTTGCCCTCTCTGAAGCAGATAAGTTTGCCGATGAGTGCTTTAGCCTCACCGATACGACGCTCGATTCTGCACTGCCAAGCTGGTACAGCAGGCCGCGCAACTCTGCCATCATTAGGAAATTTGACATTAGCTACACGACATGCCGCAACAACCGCACAGTACAAGATCGAGTGGGTATCGGCGAGGTCTTCGCTGTTTTCAAAATAACTTGATAGATGCGAATCTAGAGCACACACCAGCGCCCTATTTTTCTTATGCATGGGCAAATGAGGTAGCCGAGGCCTAAGCTCAGGCGGTGTGGAGCGATACTCTCGGAAAGCATCCTCCAAAGCGCTCCTCAATCGCTCATTGCACTGGGTACTCACGGATATAGCCCCGTCATCATCATCCTTACCAACGCAGTCGGGTCGCGGTGCAACACTTGCACTGGGTTGTATTTGCACCGCGGCCGGTGGCGAAGAAGATGAGACGCGGTTGTTCCGTGATTCCAGACGCAGTCTATCAAGTACGGCGTCATCCAACATACGGTTACGCTGAATGACCCGCACCTGATCCGATAGTCGTTGTGCTGAAACGTTGACAGCTGGCTCAAGTACCTGAAACAGAGAGAGCATCCGACCACGGTACGCAGTCAGGTTAGTTCCCCCCTCTGTAGCCCCAAAGTATGAGCGCATGACATTTTCATTAATGGCTTGTGTCCATCGCATGCGCTGCACATTTCCACCGATAGCGGGGACCCTGTCGGAGACCGGTGGGCCTCGAGGTCCCAAGCTGGCCGGTGGTCGGCCTCGTCCGCGCCGACGCGCAGGTGGTGGTGTCGTCGGCGGCGAGAAGTATTCGTCGCTCGAGCTCGACGCAACTGCAGCTTTATTATTATTATTATTATATTACAGAAGAAAATTAAATTGCTTACAGATAAACAAAACACAATTAGGCAGGCAGTTCAACACTTACATAACATGCAACTGTGTGCGGATCAGTGACTTATATTTACCCAGACAATTTGAAAAAATGTCTATGTCCTCCGATGCACATGCCAAGGCATTGTACTGCTGGCTCATTCTGGAAATTTAAATTCAATTAAGAAACAGTTTTCATTTATAAAAGTTTTGCAGTCGGGTTCTTTAGTTTTTCTAATTTGAAACTTGTGTTTTGTAATTTTGACACTCGCATTCGCTGATAGAATGGCACGTTGTCTTGAATTCACGTATGTGTCATTGGTTGATTCCACCCCCATGCATCGCCCCAGTGCTAGGTCTTGTGCTCTCGCATCAAGCGTATTCCTGCGTGATTTTTACTATCAGGTAGGGGGAGATAGTGGTAAAAAAAAATACCTCGTCCAACAACCGTGTTTGTCCAAACTTCACAAGTAAAACCATACTAAAGCGAAAACATAATTACAAAAAATATATAATATCTCAATATAATTAGTCGCATTAAGTAAATAACATTTCCTCAAAAGATAAATTATTACATATAGGTAGATCTGTGTATCGGTTATCTAAACATTCGTCAATCGTCACTCATTGCTATGCCATAATAGATTATGGCCTTATCAAACACTCAAGAAAGGGCACGGTTATGATGGTACGTCCGGAGATTATACTATAGGTAGTAGGAGTATATTGATTGCATTTAAATATACCGATGTGTTTGTAAATTCCTTATTGTAAATTCCATATCGCAGCTGCAAACAAAGCTGAAAGCCGGTGCTTTGACATTATTTCCCAATTTTTACTAAATATGTATTTAAAATGTACTTAGTGTGTTATCTATGACTCACTTAGCCGATTAGCCATCAACGCAATCAGATAACTTTTATCTATCGCAGCCTTAAATTACTTGCCATACTTATATTTTAATTATTATCATGAGCTAACACTTAAGCTACACCAACAATCGAAGAAGGTACACTTAAATAAAAATCCCCGCAAAACTAAACACGACCCTACAGATAATAGATTAGTCAAAATAATCAATAACTCAGTTGATAACGTTATCTATACTCAACATACGGCAAAATGTTTTGCCAATGTTAACGTGTCACTCGACGTGAGCAATATTATATGTGTTGTGTAATTAAAGTAAAATAAAATAAATTGTGGAAAATCAATGGCGGATGTGCGTGGAAACGGTGAAACTCTAAAAAAAAGTCATTTTGCGAGGCTACATGAAAGGATACAAAACAAATATGAGGAAATGCAAAGAAAACTTGAAAAATCGAAATCAGTTGATTCGCTGTCATCACTCAAAGAAGATTACATCTATAAAGAACCAAGATACGCGAGCAGTGCTGATATTAATAGAATTGACATGAACAACGAGCATCTTGAAAAAAATAGTGTTAAATATAGTATAATAGAAGAAGAAATTCATAAAAATGATGCATCTTTCCAATACGTTACTGTGAGGGAATCAAGCATATCCGAGTCTGATATAACACCGTCTCCATTTGAGACAAAAGAACATGATAATGACAGTGACACAAACAGATTTTTTGGTGACGATTTCTGTAGATTGAGTCTTGAATCGTAAGTTTGTTTTATTTATTTTTTGCTTATAACAAAAGCCAATTTCAATATAATGAGAAATTTTCCCAATATATTTTCAGATTAAATGAAGTTGCCAAAGATAGCGACGAATACGTAACGCCCAATCCCACACCACCCCCGACATTTTCAATACGTAATAAAATTGGCACTCGGATTAAAGAAGCAGTTAAAGAAAAACGAAAACAAAAGGAGAAAGAAAAAGTAGAGACCGAGAAAAAAGAAAAAACCCGGGAGAAAGTCGAAAAGGTCCTTTTTATTTAAATTTCATCTGAATGTTGTCACGATTACGATTAGAAAAGCTCTTTTATTGTTAACAAAATTACTGACGCTACTGAAATATTTTGCCTGTCACAATTTATTGGTATTTCTTTGGCCAACCTAAAAAAGAGCTGAAAAATCAATGAACAATTGTATGTTTTCAGTTTGTTTTGAGCAACACCAAGCAAGACAAAGTAAAAACATTGAAGAGGACAAAAGTGGCTACGGTGTCCATCGCATTAATTGAAGCCACTGGTCTGGAAACTGACATTTTGGACGAAAAGCCCCGCTTACTGTTTTGTCGTTTTAGGTGAGATAAAGAAATTGTTTACGTAGTAAGTTATGTATTTATTTAAGATTGTAAATAAATGCGGTTCATACTGGAACGTGGACTTGGATTAATGTTATCATGTTTGTTTATTAAGATAAAGATTTGGCATCCATGACGAAAGTGATCTCACTTTTAATTGCATATGCTGATAATAATCTATGTCTAGCCTGAACATCCTGCTTAACAGTGTAATCAACCTTAAACTGCGTTTTTTTTATTTTTATTATGTAATTTTAAATAAGGGGGAATTTTTAATTGCACCTCTATTTAAAATTTAAGCAAACTAAATCTCCCAACTAATTACCCACTGTATAACAAAAATACTCATTTGCACACTAAATAATGACAGTCAACGTCCGCGTCAGGGGCACCCCAAGATCCGGTTAGTTAGGTTCCTTTAAACCCTGCAGACAGAAATAGGAGCCCCGCCCAGCGGGGCTCCGTCGACCTGCTTTTGGCAACGCTAACCCTAGACGGTCGACGTCACGGGAAGTTAGATAATTTTTAGTTAACAGATAGTCATTCAGTAAAACAGTTTAGCTTTATAGATCAAACAGTATAATATATTTGATTTATTTGATGAGCAAATTTAGTGTGCAATTTAGAATTTTTGGTGGTAACTTTGAATATTTGAATAGTAAAAATTGGATTTACAGTTGTTTGATACTGCCCTTAAATAAATTTATAAAAAAATGTGTCTTTATTAAACTCCCATATAATTTTATCCAGATTGGGTTCGGAGAAATACAAGTCGAAGGTAATAAAAAGCAATACACCGAAAGCGAAATGGCAAGAATTATTTAATTTCAATTTGTATGACGATAATATCGTGGAGGTAGGACTATGGGAAAAAGACTTTTGTATTGGCAGGTAAATTGCTTCACATTTATTGCTACTACATTTGGTACAAGGCACAGTATAAATTAAATAAGACTTCATTAAATTCATAAAATTCCACGAGCGTATTAATCATGTCCATTTTGCGCAAACATATTTTGATGACAGAATAAATGTTACTAACAAATAATTGAAAACACCACAAAATTAATCAGACACTTGAAATTCTTTTTCATACTAAACTTTTCGAGTAAATTAATACTCAATGGATGTCATCCAATTTCAGAACCAACATTGACTTATCAGAAATGCAGAAGGAAAAGACACACAAAATGCGACTCAAGTTGGATGGTGAAGTGAACACTAGACTATTCATCTTGCTAACTATTACTGGATTCTCACTTATAAGCCTTGACGACTATCAAGAGACGCAAAGAAGACTCGATACGATTGCAAAGAATTCTGTAAGTGGATTGGTATTTTCTCAATACATAGACAAAACGAGATGTTAGTGTTGATTATAGGGAAATCCAAATAAACTTGTTATTTACGTGCTCAGAATTCAGCTCACCCTATGTCATGGTGGCTAGCTTTTTACCCGATAGCACAGTCCTCGTGAACATTTTACCAAGTTTCCACAGCACAATGCTAACTGCAAAAGTTACTACAGTGCCTATGTAATAATACACACATAGTAAAGTAACGATATTTCTACTGAAAACCCACATGAATTTAGTCCTAGGTAAAATTTAATAGAGACCTTTTAGATAAACACGTCCAAAAACAAACCCAGCCTTTAATACGTCCTTATATTTTTTTTTTAATTGTTTTAGTGCGTTTTGCTCACTACTGAGCAAAAGCCTCCCCTTTCTCCATACATATCTCTTTGTCTTCGGCGATCTCTGGCCAAGTTTGCCCAGCAAACATGATGAGATCGTCTCACTCCTCAATGCGTCCTTTTAATTATATCTTTTTTTATATTTTAGCCCTGGTACAACTACAAAGACGATTCTGGAGAAGTTGGCACCCTCACAATAATAGTGTATGGTGCTAAAGGACTAGTGGGCAATGAGTGTCACTGTGTTCTTGAGCTGGATAACGAAAGGTTGCAAACTCAAACTGAGGTGAAAACACAAGAGCCAAATTGGATGAAGATATTTACTTTGTGAGTTCATCCTATGTTTATTTATAGATGCCAAAGCAGATTGATTACAAAATACTGCAAAGCATGTCATCATACTTTATATTGTGGCTTTCTCCTTTTGTTGCGCAAGCTTAGGGAATCCTATCTTCAAAATCCTGCAACATTGGAATTTTATTAGGTGATGGCTTTTAAATATTTAAAGGGGTAGAAGAATCTCTTGGTATTATTTTTCTTATTAGACACAAAAATATGTCCAAAATCAGTGTAATAGCTTTATTTTAGAATCAGTCAACATTTCTAACTACTACCAATTTTCCACAAGCAAAATCGCAGTTTACAAACTATCCATATTATTTACAGTGAAGTTACAGATATAACTTCAATCCTAGAGATCACCATCCACGACGAGAAGAAGTCTGAAGACGTGGGTTGTCTCTCACTACCTTTGCTGAAGATCAAAAGTGGTGAGAAGAAATGGTACGCGCTCAAAGACACCAGCTTGCGAGACAGAGCTAAAGGGAACAATCCTCGGATCCTACTGGAGATGAACCTTACTTGGAAACTTGTAAGTATAGCTTCTGATCTTTATTTTTTTATCATCATCATCCAACTCAGGATGGACTGACACTTTTTGGTACTGAAAAAATCTGTAACTGAAATGGTGACTAACATTTTTTTAAGTGTGTTTTGTATATTCCGAATTCGTAATTGGTTAAAGTACGGATTCGGAATAGTATAGTAGCCAACACGAGTCGTGAGCACAGATGAATGCAGCGGGTGATCTCGCCAATGTACGGTGGGCGAACGAAACTTGCAAGCCCAATTAGTAGACGAGCTTTGACTAACGAACCATTAACAAACCAACCAATGTAGAGTGGGCTCATGACTTGTGACATTATTTAACTAAGGGATCTCAGTTGTTCCCTTTTCTTGCACACCTTGTGATAATTATCTAAATGTCGACAAAACAGCCACACTAAAAGGAAACCAAGCCCAAATACTAGATAATGATGCATTATCGAATGAATAATTTAGTTATTTCTTGTTAGAATAATGGAAATAAACTAAGTTTTAATTTTCCTTGTACTGCCATCTGTCTGCTACTTGACAGAGGAAAATAGCACTAGCAGGAAAATAAACGTGATACGATGACGGGATATAATGAGAATTTGTGTTTCCAAGAATCTAATTTCTCAATATCGCTTTTATTTATTACGTGGTGAGCTATAATACTAATAAATAAGCTTTTAAAAAAAATAATATCAAAACCAGAAATATAAAAATCTTTCCAAAAAATTTACAGTCTTTTAAGAGTTTTTTTTTTTTCGTGAAATTAATGGTCAACCAAAAAGAAATTCAGTAAATATGTTTTAATGATCTAATACTACTCTGACAATAGAGTATGTGGGGTTGTTAGACTTTACAGCCCACAGGATAAGAAGAATATTGACCAGATCACAATTTTCAGAGGTTACCTCCACTAATAATATACTTAATATAATATATATTAAAAATATATCCTTGGACATTTCACACAACGCCATAATTATAGTCCCAAATAAACGAAACAAAAAGTCATCTATTAATAACATAATATTATATAATTGTCAGCTTAATTAAAATTAAAAAAGAGCTTTAATTAAAATTGATTATTTACATTTCAGGTTAAAGCGTCAGTGCGCGTAGTCAACCCAAAAGAAGTGAAATATTTAGAGGCAAAACAAAAATTAGACAGACACACATTTTCTAAAAACCTAGCTAGAGCCAAAGTTGTGTTTAATGGGACCATGGGCGCCTTTAGAGTGATGAAGTAAGTGACATCTTAGTTTTTATAATAGACTAGCTTTCCCCCGCGACTTCGCTCCCGTCAACTGCAACTTTCTTATTTTTTTCTTTCTTAAGAGCCTTCTGACAGTAATAAACACAGCAAAAATGAATTAGCGAAATCAGTCCAGCCGTTCACGCTTTTTACATCTAATATATAAACTAGTATTTACATACCGTAGTACTTGTAAATGCTCAAAGAACTTTAAATCAAACGGACAAAGGTGATAACATAGTTGATATAGAACAGTGATGGTGGAACTTTCATTTGACCCAGGACCACTTAGACTTCTTTGTTTATAGTAGGTCCCAGAAATAAAGAAGAAAAATTAAACTTAATCTAAAAAAATAAACTTACTTACATAAATCACATAGATATTTAAACAGTAAAGAGCGTTTTCATAGAAACCACAACATTTCTGATAGAAACTTAGAACCAGTTTGCGTCAATGATATTTTTATGATAGTGGTCAAACGCATGCCTACAAAAAGTAAAAAAAAAGTCATTTTTGGCCCTTGCGAACCAGCAGTGGTCCGCGGGCCTTAGGTATAGAAGGAAGCTTAGAAAACACTCACAATTATGTCAGCGATAAAGGTTGTCAAAAATAAACTAAGTCATCAATGCCACAAGAAAAAGTAACGCGAAATTTGTACGGCAACAAAAAAAGAACCGCAACGCCATTCTCTCACACCTACATCCCACCAGCAGCGAACTACTAACAAAATCCTGCTCAACAGTATTAGAGTTGTCCGTGCGATTTGAAAATATACAACAGTCAGAATATCAACTATCGGACTGTTGCCCACCAGACACAGAATCCCATTAATAACTCTCCATTAAAAAGGGAGGATCCTCTGTGCAGACGCACGGAGGATCCTCCCTTTTTAATGGAGGTTTGCGGGACTTTACTCTTTATACTGTATCCCTCTACGCTAGTGATCCTAAAAGGCCATCACCGTTCTGACCATGAAAATAATAAATAAGCACTTATCCATTTATTACGCTCCCTTTTCAATGGAGGTTTACACCTTGTAGCGCATAGCTCTATAAAATTTTGACTTAGTAACAAGTCAACCCATAGGACTTTTTGGTAAGCGTTATTACTGAATAAATGTCACTTCTTCTATGGAGAATGATGATCGCAGAATTCGCAAACGATAAACTAAAAGCTAAATAGAGTCTATACGTATTTATCTCAAAAGGAGACGAATTGTTTTATCACCATAAAATAAAATCTAAAGGTCCTGAAAACAAAATTACATGCTCAAACACTCTTTTACTGAAACCTAATATTTAGCAAGTGTCGGAGAATTCTTTGAAAGTTAGCACTTTCAAGTTGAATTTTCTCCCGCACTAAGTGCACCACTTATTGGCTTTGATCAGCTCGTTTCAACTAATTAGGGTTTTAAAACTAGCGCCTTTATTATAAAAGTGTGATAACAGCTTGCTACTTTACTATTGAGTTTCTTCTAGAAATGGGACATAGTTATCAATTCTAATATAATAAAGCTGAAGAGTTTGTTTGCTTGAACACGATAATCTCAGGATGTAATGGACCGATTTGAAAAATTCTCTCAGGTTAGATAGCCCATTTATCGAGGAAGGCTATATTTCATCACGCTAAGACAAAAAGGAGCGGAGTATTAATGGAAAATGTGTCGCAAACGAAGTCGCGCTGGTCTGCTAGTATTCATATAAATAGGGACAACGCTGTTATGAACATTTCTAAGGTTCATCCAATTTCACTACATTCACGTCATCGACCAGTTATGTACTTTTGGCACGTTTTATTATGCTTAGTCGTAAGCTCCCAAGCGGTTATATATTGACCAATCGTGTGCTTTTTGCCCCTTCAGCCAAAAGACCTCCAACGCTGAATTTCTGACGCTGCTTTTGGCACGCATCAGATTCATGCACTCTTCGGAGACTTCTCAATCTCTTTCTGCATGTCAATCACATATATTAATTAATAATATGTTATTAATTTTCCAGATCATGTTTCGAGTGGGAGTCAAGAAGAGCGAATATAATATCTCTAACAATTTGGCTGCTATTCTGCTGGTTCTTCAAAATTTGGATGTTGCCGCTCCTCATACTGATACCGTTCTTTTGGTACCGGCCTCCTGAATACTTCCTCGTTCGATGTCAGTATATTTTAAATAAGATACATTAGATAGACCTTTTTATTGCAATATCTAATCAAATATTATCTCTGTCTTATATCTAAGCACCATTTTTTTACACCTTTCGTTTTCACTTTGTTCGATTTTGACCGACACAACATTCGATTCTTAACGCCTCGTATCAACTAGATCCTTACGTAGTCTTTTTTAATTTTCGATTTTCTTGTAATATTTTTGCAGCGTCCGCTAAAATATTACAAGAAAATAGAAGTAAAAATGAAAGCGTCTAAATAAAATCTGCTCTATTTAATAATTGTTTGATAGATAATTATCTTCTCTGCAGTCCAGCACATCAATATACGTAAAGTCGAAACGAATAAAATTATTTGTTGAATAATTTGAAATAACTAGATTACAACATTGTCCTTATCGCAGGGAGAGACTATCTGTTCAAGGGACCTCCCATAGAAGATGATGGTAAAAAGGAAAAGGTATGATATTATTTTTACTCATCAGAAAAGTTAGTGATGTATTAATTTCATAGTCATCATAGCAATGGCCTTACAGGGTCACCAATATAGAGGGATGCGGTACAGAGAGTTAAGTCCCACAAACCTCCAATGAAAAGGGAGGATTCTCTGACCAGACGGTTGTTGTGTTTGGTGGGCAACTGCCCTATAGTTGATATACGGTCTGTTGTACATAATCAAATTTAAAAAAATCTGATACCGTGATGCAGGATTTGGAAAGCATTCCGCTGCTGGTGAGATAGATGCCGTTGCGCTTATTTTGGTGGCGCAAAATTACGCTTCTTTAATTTTTCTTAAAGAAAGTTGCCCCACTCTAGGAATTTCTCCTGTATCGTGGGTGCGTTTACAAACATACAAAGTCACATGTAACACAAACAGCCAGACCCGGAACAACTATCTGTAGACCATACAAATATTTGTTCTGTGCGGTAATCAAACCCACGACACGCGACGCAGCAGTCGATCGCTCAACCATTGCGCCAACCGTGCCGCTACAGCTTTGTTCCGTTTTACGTGGGGTAGGAATAACACGTTTTCTTCTTTCATTTTCCATTGTCAATCGTGACGCCATTTTTCTTTTCATGGAACCCTTATTAAACTTTATTTCAATGATAAAAACTTTCCTATTTTTATTCCAAGACTGAACGACAGAAAGAAACTAATGTAATATTTTTAATTACAGGAAGAGAAAAACCAGTCGTTGAGGCAAAAAATAAACAGTTTAACAGAAATGGTGCAAAGTGTACAGAACTTTATTGGAGAATTCGCTAATCTAGGCGAAAGTATTAAAAAGTGAGTTGAATACTAATCTCTACCAAAGCTATAATAGTTCAGGGGGTTACAGAAGAATTCATTTTGTATTTTTTTTTCATTGTTTTTTCTTTCGATTAAATATAAAGTAGCCAACCATGCATCGGTGGCAATCTTTTCACTGTGAGCCTGTTTATGTTTCAAAAATTTTATCCATAAACCTTCTTGTCAGTTCTTCTTCATAGAGATCTACTCTTTAGAATGTCAAATTCCATGCTTGGTAACAACAGTAGGTAGTAGAGTATTGACTCCTCTATTGCCTTTTTCTCGTCAACATGATATGGACCATGTGCTGAATTTAACTTCTTATTTATTTTGTTCACAGTCTGTTCAACTTCACGATACCTTTCCTCAGTCTTCTGGCGATTTTCATCATACTGGTGGTCGCATTCGTTATGTTTATGATTCCCACGAAATACATATTCATGATTTGGGGTAAGTCCAATTCAAATTGAATAAAATACAAAATATCTAATTGCGTTTTATTTAAAAACTATAAATTCCATATACCTACTGTTGAGCCACTTAAAAAAAACCAATAGCAATGGACCTATTTTGTAGACGACATTGTACATGCCATTGCCATTCAACGTGGCAATGCCGCCAGTCTCTTGGGTACATTACCAGCTGACAGCGTGGAGGACGAATATTTTGATGCTCTACTTTAGTCTTTTGTTACATTGTACATTGAAAAATTATTGCGTTCTCTTTGTAACATTTATTATCAATCGTTACAGGAATTCATAAGTTCACGAGAAAAATATTAAGACCTAATAGAGTACCGAATAATGAAATACTTGATCTGCTGTCTAGAGTGCCTAATGATGAAATATTGGTAAGTTATTACGTTTAGCGTATTGTTATACCATATTTTTTTATCAGGACGTTATAGAGCGTTTACGCACAGTGATACTAGCGCCTTGATGGACAATCACCTTACCTTTAATTTTAAATCGCAACTTTATTTATCCTTAATGAAATGAAAACATAAATAAGTAATTAATAATCACGAAAAAAATACTTCTATGAATATTGCCGATCATGCAACGGTATGTCGCGGTATCGTATCTGGGCTATGAACTCCCGTTTAATTAAAATTGACCGCAAAATAAATTGGAACAGTTATTTTTCCAAAAACAAAACTTGCTATTCATACAAATAAATACATTACATCATTTAAATGTATTACGTTTTTCACGAGCCTCAAATAGTTAATTTTTGCTGAACATAAACGATGGTGGCATCATTCTTAATTTCAAAACATTTGACTTTCCTACTATCCTTACATTCTTTTATTTAATGGTTTTGTTCTTACACTCATCCATTTTATTGTACTTTCTACAACTATCTCGTATGCGAAGTTTCGCTAGCTATTTTAATTTGAACCTGTACAACAGAAGTACTATTTCCGACCAACTTTATTAATGTTTTATAGCTGTCAGCAGCATTTAAACTTAGTTTCCCAGTTATCGTATTGAGGAGATCCGATCAGCTTGCAACCTTCCATAACGAAGATGTTAATTAGTTCTTTTGTCTTTTTCAGCTGAATTGCAAAGAGATACCTCTTGAGGAAGTGCCAGAAGAAGATGTGATAAACTAATGATCTGATAGTTTTTAAATTTTTAATTAGGTATCTGGAACTACAATAATTGTAAGCATTGTGATTATTTTTATATAACTGAGCTAGTGATGACATTATTTTTACACGAACTAGTCTAATCGATGGTGAATTATAAATAAAATAAGATATTGAGCGTAATTAGTACTGTTTTGTTTTTTCTTGGTAACTACAGCCCGTTCTGAGTTATAAAAGGACCTACCAAGTTCGCTTCTTCCCTCTGGCTCATTTTCATCTTGTAATAAATGGATGGATCGATTGGCCTCTCGCGTAAGCATGTCTATGTTACAAGTCTATCTATGGGCCTCCGATTGCTTGCTTCAGTTAAAAAAAGTAATTAATCCCGCTGGGGGACGTTAATGCTATGGTAGGCGCCACACACATTAATTGACTTAATTAATAATAAAAACAGAAATCAAGTCATTAAGCTGTCCTGAATCGACTTCTGTCGTGATCTTCTACGAAGGAATTTTAGGCAAGGAACAATGTAGTTTTTTGCGAGTTTACCTCTCGTCTACGATAGTCTCTGTACCTTACTCGCCAATAGTTAAACTATAAGTCTGAATCATGTGCTGCTGAACACAAAGAATAACCGGTTGAAGGAGCAAGACTTCCTCATGCTTAGTTCCTTAAACCAAGTAGACCGTAACAAAAACCAGTTAACCACAATACAATGAAAATTGAACTTTATCCTAATTACTATAAGGTTTAATACACCACTACTGGGTATAAGGAATCGACCTATTTTTGTATCCAGTCAACCACGAAAACAAATTCATATTATTTTTACCAACCTTTTACATTTTATGTGCCCCAGCACTGTAAAGTGTAAATGTGAATTTTAATTATTTGGTCTCAATTGTGAATACGGTATTCTTTTGTATAATTCTTCCTGATAATACTATTTTTTCTTCGTTGAATATTGGGCAATCATATTATTGTCTCATGAAATCCCAGTGATGCTAAGGAAATAATTATGACATAAATAAACAGTACAATCACTATTTCAACTGTCTCATCCATCACTCACAATTCATCAACTTTGACAACATTCTTACGTGTATTGTGAAACTCCACAGGTTTAATTCGATATTCCATCGATAGCAATAAGAAAAAAACGTATAATCCTAGGAAAACCGACCATCAAGATATATGGCGATGCGCCACCGGTAATGGCGGACATCCCACTCATCACGCGCACAAAACGTTTTGGGAACAAATTTATTCTGCGTACAGCTAATGAGTGGAATTCTCTGCCAGAGCCTGTGTTTCCTGATAGCTACGACCAGGGAGAGTCTTTAAGTCAATGAATAGGTTTCTTCTAGGCAAGCGTGCACCATCTTCGACCACATCATCGCTAACCATCAGGTGACATAGTGGTCAAACGTGTGCCTGTAAATGTAAAAAAACAGCAAAAATAATTACTTAGGTATGGCTTTTGATAAAATACACAATCAAAAATAAGATAAAATTGAACTTCCCTACTCTCATTTATGTTGAAATCAAAATCAATCTCAAATAATCTCAATTGATAGTCTAAAATAAAAATCGACCAACAAATTGTATTCAAATTATTAATTTTATTTAGTCGACCTCTAACGAGACTCAAGGGATACCTCAGGGGTCTGTATTCGGTCCGAATCATTTGGTCAACTATCGTAAATGTTGACAAATGATCTATGTAAATAGGGTATTAATACGCTTGTGGCTAATTTGCGCCCGGCCGTATTACCTAGGGACCCATCTGTCAATGTATGGGGAACTGCCACATTATGTTATATTCACTGGTTTGTGTGCAAGCAGAAAATCGTGCTAAATTTCTAAATGTTTTAACTTTTACTTGGAATACTTTTGATTTTGTATTATGAAGTACTGGCACGATATAATCATAATCATCGATTTTACGCCATTTCCTCCTTGTAAAGATCGAATTTCCAAAAATCTAAGAAAGGATTTTCATGGAGTACCTGGCCGCTGAGGTCCTCGAGGAAGCCAGCAACGCCGCGAAGAACAACATGAATACCAGGATCATCCCGCGTCATCTTCGATTGACCATCCACAACGACGAGGAGTTGAACAAGCTGCTCTCTGGTGTGACGATCGCCCAAGGTGGTGTGCTGTCAAACATCCAGGCCGTGCTACTGCCCAAGAAGGCTGAGAAAAAAGCTTAAGGCGAGGTTGCAGTACTGTGTGTTTTGACGAACAACAGCGACTGTCCGGCGAGCGAAATAATGCCTAAATTTTGATTGTTTTTTCTTCTTGGCGAAAACTGATAAAGAAATAATACAATATGGTTTCAACATTTACTTCAAAATAAAAAGCTCTATCTATTGATATTTCTTTTATATATATTCGTGATAAAATCTCTTAGCAGTACACGTTTAAAATTGTAATTTAGTGTCATGTTTGATAAAAAAAAGTATCGAGCCAATCATTCTAAATCGCGTTTCTATTTTTACGATTTACTTGAAATTATATTATTTTTTATATTCGTATTAGTTATTCAGCTTTTATATTTAAAAATAAAATGATTTAAAATTTTTATTAAAAATAATTATTTTTTAATTATTAATTTATTTTCGTTTATTTCTTTATTTGGAATAATTTATGTTCAATTTTTATGTAATGATTTTTATTTATTAAAAACTCATAATTAATTAGATTTTCAGACGTTCAAAAATCTTAAAAAGTACTGCAACCCCGCCCTTCGTCGCACACAACCGATGCCTTCGTGCGAGTGCTGCTCGGCACGCGTACTTCGATATAATATTTATTATGAACGTATATATATGTATAACTAGCTGACCCGCGCTACTTCGTCTGCGTCACATTTGCCATTAATGTTCCGCTCCTATTTGTCTTATCGTGAAGATATACATAAAGAAAGTCTATAACCTTCCTTGATAAATAGGCTATAGTTCCTGAGATTAGCGCGTTCAAATAAACAAACTCTTCAGCTTTACAATACTATTATTAGTATTGATATTGGTTGAATAAAAAACTTATACAAAAAATACAACCGACTTCCAATTCAAAAAAACACTATAAAGTAAAAATAAATCATTAAAAGTCTCGGTTTCAAAATACAAATAAACTAACAAAAACACCGAATTCCGAATTTAAAGTTATTTTTTTACTTTGTAGTGTTTTTTTTAATTGGCGGTCGGTATTTTTTATTTATAAATAGTTTCACAAGTGTTCATTTTAAACTAGTGTACACACGTATATTTTTAATCATTAGTGGCAGCAGTGTTGTGTCGGAAGATAGTTCCTGTCAACCTTAGTCATAGCTAAACATCCTGGAGAGGTGTCCTCTGTGCACCCAGGCACGATTTTTAAAGGAAAGCGGGGTCTGAATGTGCATATTGAGAAGGCACACACACCCCAAAATGCACTCACTTCAGACCCTGTAGTTACATCAACACCTTCTACACCAGCTACATCCACTTTTGACCCCATTTGGAAAAACCTATCCAAATTCAAAAACTCATTTAAAGCGAATTCGTCAGCCATCATGTATAATATCAACTCTATTTGAAAATAAGTGATTATTAACACAGAATTTATTCAATCATCTAGCCAGTTTATATAATATCTTGTAAGGCTTAGAGAAAGTAATAAATAGCAAGAATAGGTGTAGATTAAAAAGTTTATTTAATTTTTCTGGTCAGTGAATACGAAACGGGGCACTATGAAAAAGAGGCTTTACAAATTTCACCAAAAACGATAGTTTTCACCGCTGGGAGGTGAAGGTCGGTTGACCTTGGAGGTCAAGGTCGAGTGACCTTAGGAGTGCTTAAACTACCAACCCCTTGAGTTCGACATTTTTATTACTTAGGCCACCTTTTACCACCTATTATGAATAATCTACACTAATATTATAAAGAGGTAAGATTTGTTTGTTTGTTTGAAATGAGTAGGCTCCAAAACTACTGGTCCGATTTGAAAAAATCTGTCAGTGTTCGATAGCCCATTTATTAAGGAAGGTTAAAGGCATCATATCATCCGGCTAAGACAAATAGGAACGGGGCAGTAATGGAAAATGTGACGCAGACGAAGTTGCAAGGGTCAGCTAGTATCCAGATAAAGTGATTAATTTACCGTATTGTTTACACGGTTTAGTCATTAATTACTTGGACTTTAAAATATATATAGATAAGGTAACTTCATCAATCGAGTAGGTAGGTAAATGCTTTTAATCCTTCTCAAACGAAATGTAACATGTGTGAGTGTGTGTGTGTGTGTGTGTGTGTGTGTGTGTGTGTGTGTGTAACATGTGTGTGTATGTTTTTTTCTGTAACTTATATGGTGTACATAATAAAGAGTATTCTATTCTATTCTATTCTATGTAAAAAGTTGTAGCAAAAGTTGTTCAATTATGTACAATTTTGCGTAAATTAAATCGGATGATACATAATACGCTTTCCTTTTATTCCCAGACAGCAAATATATTACTGTATTAATTTTATGTGGAATTGTGTATACTCTCCAATTTATGATTATGAATTCAAAGAACAACGTTTTGCTCCATTTTTTTAGAGTCATTTAATTTTAAAAATAAGTGCTCCATGATGGTTGAAAGAGTCGATTTGTTAAAATTGTTGTTTTACGAGATACTTACATAAAATAAAACCGTTACATTCATTTAGATGTAAATTTTTAAACTACCACAAAGAAAATTTGTTTCAAAGTGAAACAATCTACTACATAACTAAAAATTCAATTAATTTTAAGTGAAATGATAAAGAATCCAAGGTTCATATATCTTGCAATACAACCACAAATCATCGTAATGATAATGCCTACAGAGCTCGGTGTGTTTTTATTGCAACCGTTATTTATGAGGCATCGCTGAAAATCACATTACGTATGAAACAAAAAACAAACATTTCATAACTTTAAATAATTTATTAACAGTACACATACATACAAAAATCACGAGAATTCCACTCAATTCGTAACATATGCGTAATTAATCGAACTTTATAATTCTTTACACATTAAACATAATCACAGAACAACTGAAATTTGTACAGTTTACACTTAGTGTTAATTAAATATTGATAACAATATTTAAACTATCATGTCTTTACCGAGTCTCTCAAACTCGTTCGCGAGGTAGACCATATCCTTGTGGTCTAGAGCGGAGCTTTGGAAAACGATACGGAAGAAGTTAACGAGGTCGCCTTGTGGTTGGTAGGTCACCATCATGGTTCCTTCCTTTATCATTAGCTCTTTAAGTTTTGGAGCGACCTTGTGCAACCTTTCTTTGTAATCTAGCTCGTTCTCATGACCACGGAGGCAGCGAGGTATGTACCAGAACATGATGTTGGTGCACTCGGGCTTATCTAGGACTAGTTGGAAGCCTTCCCGTTGTCGGATGTGTTCGGTGAAAAAGGCGGCGTTATCGAAAACCGTGTCAATGTGTTTTTCAAATCCTTCGGAGCCTTTAGCCTTCCACATGAACCAAAACTTGAGTACATCAGCTCTACGGCCGCATTGTATATGTTTGTCTCCGGTGTCGTAACTGGTGTCGTAGAATTTGTCCTTCTGGAAGAGGTACTTGGCGTTGGATGAATGGCAGTCTCTGAGGACGTTCTTGTGTCTAATTAGGAAGGTGGAGCACTGTTGCGGCGCCGCTAAGAGCTTGTGAGGGTTCCACGTCACCGAGTCCGCCCTGTGAAATTGTAGGAAATGTTATGCAACGTTTTGTTTTGTTAGGTATGTCTTCTATATCTATCTATCTATCTTCTATCTTCTATCTTCTATCTTCTATCTATCTATCTATCTATATCTATACTTAAAATAAATCTGTAGAGAGGTAAATTCTGTACATGAAATATATTTCCAAAATAACTATCAGGGGGTGATTAGAGATCGATACTGATGCCAAAAATGCAATCAGTAAAATTTTTGTCTGTCTGTCTGTCTGTCTGTCTGTATAACCGTTATAGAAACAAAAACTACTCGACGGATTTTAATGAAGCTTGGTACAATTAGTATTCATACTCCTGAGCAGGTTATAGTATACTTTTCATCACGCTACAATCAATAGGAGCAGAGCAGTGAAGGGAAATGTTGGGAAAACGGGAGAAGTTACTCCATTTTGTAAGCTTCCGTCGCGTGTGCAAACTTAATGGTGAAAGCTACACGGAAATCATGTATTACGGAAATGTTTTCCTTAAAATTATATAAAAAATATCCAAGGACAGCATATGTCTATCTTTTATGATTGACGAACAATAACACGTGTAACTCCCGATAGCTTAGCAGTTCGAAGCTTTCTGATTGTATTTGTCTACTCTTACGTTTATAAAACTCTCAGTCGTCCCTAATTAACATTAATAAAAGTTAACATTGTTAACTATTCCATAAAAAAAGAATCATAGAAATCGGTATAGAAACACCAAAGTTATACTTTAAACATGAAAATATATATACGCTAATAATAAGCCATCGCGCGTGAATACTGAATCATGCTATAAGGATTATTTTTGTGGTCGCGAACGCACAGGCAGGCGGCTAGCTTGGCGCCTAGAGGCTAGCGAGTAGCTTCGGAAAACGGCTTACGATAGTTTGAATATCCTTTAATAATTATAATGTCGAGGGGAAAATAGTTATAATTTCGCTTTACACCAAACGTGTAATATTATAAATGTGAAAGTTTGCTTGTTTGTTACTCAATCACGCCAGAACGGCCTAACGGATCTTAATGAAATTTAGAACAAAGATAGATTATAGTCTGGAATAGCACATAAGCTACTTTTCATCCCGGGAATATGTTCCCTAGGGATCACGCGGGCGAAGCCGCTGGCAGAAGCTAGTATTAAATATGAAAGTTTGGTTGTTTGTTACTCAATCACGCCAGAACGGCTTAACGGATCTTAATGAAATTTAGAACAAAGATAGATTATAGTCTGGAATAGCACATAAGCTACTTTTCATCCCGGGAATATGTTCCCTAGGTATCACGCGGCCGCTGGCAGAAGGTAGTTGTTTAATAAAATGAAATAATTTTATAGTACAATAATTTGGTGTGAATTAAAATGGATAATATTCCGTTTAATTCAGTGCGTTTATACGTAAAAACATGTTTCTGATTTGAATTTTTGCTGAAAAACAAATGATTTCTAATTTATTTAGTTCTAATGCTGCTTAATTTAATTTTAAGACAAATCAATTTAAAAATCAATACTCACAGTTCAATTCCATTCAGAAGATGCCTGTGCTTCTTAGACATCAAGGCGCCTCCCCCCCACGCTGCATCAACATGCATCCACAGATTATACTTCTTGCACACCGCAGATATTTCCACCAGCGGATCGAAAGCACCATATACAGTAGTTCCAGCAGTGGCCGTCACCATGAAAGGAGTCGAACCATTTTCTATAGCCTGAACTATCTTGGCCTCCAAATCTTCAATGATGATTTTTCCTCTCTGGTCAGATTTGACCAGGATGCAGTTGTCTCCGCCGATGCCCATGAATGTAGCCAGCTTTTTAGTGGAGTAATGGGCCAGTTCTGATGTGAAGAGGACCAGCTTTGGTACTGCGTAGACGCCTTTGGTCTGCAAGCAATTAGGTGTTGTTAGGTTTGTAAAAGTGTAATTAATGCATTTTTGTCTCATTTCTAAGCTAGTAAGATTTAATAGTTTTTAGGCTAAATAGTGGGCATTAGGAAATATCTTAAGTTGAAGAGTAGTTTGGGATGACTTGCTTTTATATAGTACATAAAATACACTTCACGGTCAGTTTTTAAAACTAAGTACTAATCAGTAACTGCATATTTGGTCAATTCTATCGTAACGTAAGCATGTAAAAACTCACAATAAGTATTTGTTTTAATTGGCGCCTTTTGTTCCAAATTATTTTTAGTTGCAAAAGACGAAGATAAAGCAAAGATTTCATAAATTAAATAATTCTATTGTAGTAAAGACATTGATGCTGCTGAACTAATAATAAGTTTAGTTTCTGAACAATCATACAATGTCAGGATAATTAAAACTGACAGATAAGATTACTTTGCTATCTCGTCTGGAATAGTTTAATAATTAACTTAGGTACCTACTAGATCATAACAACATTAAGTTTAAATTAATCATGTTTCATAATTTATTTGATTAAACCTATTTAAGAGTCCTATTACATTTTTTACGGAAATTCATGATTTTTGACGCTGTAATTTTCAGCAGCAGTAAGATATTTTAATTGTTTGATCCTGAATAACGATAGTGCCAGTCTCTTTATTGTAAGTTGGAGTTACACATTTTCATTTTTCTTTTCGTGTAATTTACTATAAATATTTTACGAACTCAGTTTGCAAGAAAAAATGTCGGCGATGGAACTTTGACGGTCTAATTCACATTGTTACAATCAATTCTTTTAAAAGCTGAAATTACTAAAAGGTAAGTTGAATGTTTTACTTGTTTATTGGAGTTCTAGAATTTCTTTAAATTCCTTGAGTTTTCACGGAAAAAAACGTAAAGAAATCCTAATTTAAGCCAGAAATGTCTTGATTCAGCGTCCATTGTATTCCAAATAAAAACAATTTTATCAAATAAATTAATATGATATAAAATTTCAATCTACAATGAATACGTTTCATAAGTTTTCGTTTGTCAATATAATAAAACAAAACTACAATAAATAAAATTAAAGTACTATATATTCTGCGTCAATTCAGCGCGCGCGCTCCTCAGTCTCGCGCGAGCGCCCAAATAAACTATAATCCTATTCAGACTAGTAAGTATCAAAATTGTTTCGCGGACTAAAGATGTACTCCCAACGCAGACCAACGTAACTTCGTCTATTGCAAACGAGCATTTACGATTCGTAATAGGACTCTTAAGTGTATACAAGCTTCAACCCGCGACTGCGTGAATAATGACTTGTTCTCAAATCATGGCAATCATTATTTTATTATTTTGAAGGCAGAAATAACCCTCTTTTTTGGTTGGGGTTTTAAAAACAGGTCAAATAAGTGAACATTGTGGATCTGTCAATGTGTCTCTAAATATTCATAAGTTAAGTATATTTTTTTATCTTTTGTCTTGACAGAATCTAATTGCCCTGGGCGCAGTAAAAGTAGGTTTTATAGTATCTCTCTTCTAAAGTACCTATCTTCTCAACCCGTAAAATTAAATTGCATCAAGTAAATAATATTATTTTATCTAGCAACAAAATCAGCACTGCAAAATGTTTGCAACACCTACAATTACTTTTGTCCGATAGTAATTGCACAAACTTGGATATGACCTCAAAGAATACGGATACCCTTCGCGAAGAATTTTATAAAATCCTTACGTTGATATGCGTAAACGCTTGTGTTAGCAAAGCGGAAGTTACTTATTGAATACAATAATAAAAAAGCAAGGACTTGTAATGATATGTAATAAAATTGTTGGTTGCATAAGTGTGTTGGAAATGTGCTGATATCTTAAATTCTACTAAAAAGCGACGATTGCATTAGTATCTCATTCGCAATCCGTCAAAATTTTATGGAAAATTCGAATTTTTTGACAGTTGACGCCTAAAATGCGACTGCGAATGTTGCCTAAATATTAGTAGAATTTAAGATTGTAAGCGCATTTTCGTCGCACTTCACACTCTTTTTTCTCTTGTTCCTTTTATTAAAAACAGCTTTTGACGTCATGTTAATAAAAAAAAAAACATTTTAATTCACATAGGCATACATGGGCACTTGTGAAACATCAGAAGCTATAGGTATGATGAATCCTACCACACAATTGAATAAGTATTTAGAATTAATCTCCACAAGTAGCGACTATCTCCATAACTAATAACATACCTACTACCTAACCAATTAATTGGAAATCCGAGGAATTTGACCTTCGCAACCTAATTCCGCAAATTCTCTGCAAGTCCCGAAACTTGGACAGATCTAATACTATTAGGTATATCAAACAATGTAGGGATGTTAATTAACATAGTTGTAAAGACTAGTGAACTTGAATATGATCTTTTGACGGTAAATTAAGCCTAGATTAAATTTTCAGACGGCAGAAACTAAAATGGCCAAATGCGAGCCGGACTCCAACCAATTGAATTTTTTAACATATTATTAATATTTAAGAAGTCTACACCAGACTTCTTAAAGGTTTTCCTGTAATTTTATGGTCAGTTTTGGTCTTATTTCTTAAACGACTTCAAAACTATTTATTTTAAAATTATAAAAAAAATATTTTAAATTTTCTAGTATGACCACAAAAGTGAAATTTTATTTATTTACGTAACGTGTCCGTATTTGGGTCACAGAAGTCAATATGTACACCAAATTTCAACACAATCAGTCCAGTAGATCCAGAGGAAAAACTGGCTGTGACAGACGGACAGACAAACAGACAGACACCCGAGTGATCCTATAAGGGTTCCGTTTTTTACGGATCTTCGGAATCCTAAAAGTAGATTTAGGCAAAAAATAAAACAAAATTGAACATTATAAAACTACTGGGCAAAATCTTGACGCAATGGGTGCCAGAGGATGGAGGTCGTCGCCAAGGCCGGCCCAGAAAGCGCTGTCCGAATGACCTGGGCGCGCACCACGAGGGTTGGTTCGAGGCGAGCGCAGGAAAAGAATGTCAGAAGGACATGGAGGAAGCCTTTGCCAAGAAGTGGGACACTACAGGGTAACAAAAAAAAAGCTACCAACGTAATAGAAGTCAATGAATATAACCTATCGAATCAGCCAATGAAACCGATAAGTAAAACGGAAGGTTTAACTGTGACCTATGCGTATTCTACAACAATGCATTTGGTTCGAGCAAACTTTTCACGTAATAGATTGAATATAGTCAATTAAAGTCATGTCGTGGTCCTACAGTTTTGGCAAGTTTATGACCTTAGATACAATAACTATCTAAATCAGTAGTGCGATTCTGTAAACATGTCGAAGTGAACACTTAGGCGAAGCGAACGACAAGTGAGCTGTCAAACCATACAAACAAGATGGCATGACAGCTCACTTGTCATTCACTCCACCTAAGTGATAACGGTTAGACGTCAACATTATCGATTGGCTGTTGAAGAATCGAATTTAACTTCTATCTGTAGTAATACAATAAGCTGAAGAGTTATTTTGTTTGCTTGTTTGTTTGAACTCGCTTATCTCTAGAACTATCAATCGGATGTTGAAAATTCTCATTGGATATGATAGCCACATTCATGAGCAAGGCTACGAGCTGCGGCTATACGAGGACAGCCAAAAACGGGATACCTATGTGCGTACAAAGTCGCGGGGAAAAGCTAGTTTTATTTTTTATAGAATTTCGCGGTCCTACCAAATCAGCCTAACAGCTTCGATTCCCAGAGTTAAGCCAAGGTTTTTTCTCATTAAACTGGTTCGTTTTGTGTTTAATGACTTTGTGATGAAGCTCGGGTTCGTCACTTTTTGTTCATTTCTAATGCCATTGTGGCTTTTTCTGACCTGTTCAAAAAGACACTAAATTATTAAATCGTTTTGTCACACCATTCGTCCTTTTTTGGCTACAGAGAGCGAAATGGAATTTGCAGGTTGCAGGGGTGCCTTATTAAGACATAAAAATTAAGAAATGTCACTATGATTGAAGTGTGAGAGAGACGAACCAATATAATAATAGCAGGATCGAATCGATAGCACGTGGATAGCAGCATCCCTTTTTAGAGTTCGGTACCCGAAGGGCAACGGAACCCTATTACTAAGGTTTTTATTTTTGTTTTTCATGATTTTTTACTTGAGCTAATAAGTATTTTATTTTGCAAATAAAAAAATCGCATGCATATTCATTCCCTATTGTTAAGACGCGACTTTCATTCAATCATTTCTTAGAAGTTCACGATCGTGACTGGACAACACTATTTGTTTACCTAATTGTAGGTCAAGGTCACTGCCAATAATGTTATAAAATTCTAGCATCTTAACATAATTATAATTAGTCGTTATGTTTTCAAAACACTTTGTTTTAAAACGTCTTTAAGTACATTTTAACTTTGTTTCATCTTGACCTTGTTTTTATAGCAAACTAGCACTTCGCCCGCGAGTTCGTTCGCGCGGGTTCAGTAGGTACTCCACCAACTTCATCTCCTATAGGGTAATGTGTAAATTAGGTACTCGACACAACGTAGGGCAGTTCGCTCTAACCGCAACATTCTTCTTACCAAGAGTATTTTATGTAAGTAATCAACCTTAATTATCGAACCATTTCAATTATCATGATACCGAAATTACCACTATTCCATTCCGTCCGGGATTTGGTTGAGTTATTTGAACAAAAAGCAGTAATTGCGGGTTTTTTTTATAGGTAATAATGGGAACTTAAATTATGTAGTACATTATTTTTATGTATCATCAATAGTTTTCTCAGCGCTCGCCAAATAATGAATTTTATAGACAAAATTTTGCTACTTTCATTAAATTATTGCCTTTTTCTTGGATCTCTATTTTTTTTTAATATAATATAAATAATTTATTTTTTTGCGTTGAATTTGAGTACAAAATAAGATGAAGTTCTTATGGTATAGCCAGTGTTCATGAGGGATAATGTAGGATTCTAATGGTGAAAGAATTTTTCAAACCATTCCAGTAGTTTCGAAGCCTATTCATTTCAAGCATACAAACAAATCTTTCCTCTTTATGATATTAGTGTAGACGACAAGCATAAACAATTTAAAAATGCTGAAACAATTCTAGTTTGGATAAGATAGTAATTTAGAAACAATAGTCAAAATAGTAAGTAGGACCTTCAAATCCCTATTAATATTTCATCTGTAGGATGAAATTCTCATAAGAAACCAGCTTAGCTATCTCAATATGATGACCAAGTAGTCATACGATAGGACGCCCATCATGCGAAGCTATTAATCAATCAAGTTTAATTAAACAACATCCATTGTATATTGGTTTAATAGCTCTAATAATAGAAACAAACCATGGAAGTCATCAAAATCTGATAAATCAAACGACAGATTAGATCTAGCTGAAACGAACAACTGTGGTAGAGCAATCCGATGATATATCACTTGACCCAGTAATCAATGTATATTTACAGATTTCTCAATTGACAAGACAAATCAAAGATAATAAAGATTTTGCTACTTTATATATTGAGAAGCAAGTACCAGATTATAATGTAGCCCTAAATCTACCAAAAACAGTCTTTGATGGCTTAATTTCCCATTTTGACGTAAAACTAGTCAAAATATAGACCAAATCACAAACACTAAGATTTTTTTAAATAAAAAATACCAAGGTTTACACAAACTACGGCACGCGATCATAATGATCGGTATAACGGGGTTAAGGTAACCACCGAACGGTATGCTTCCTGCAAAACTGGCAATGTATATAATGAACGTGTACAAAACGAGATAAAATAATCTATCTAACTACCTGTTGTAAATACTGGATGATAATTATCATGCATTGAACAGGTGAGTAAAGTAGATCGATTTGTTGAATGAAAGTTGTAAGGTCGTGCTTAAGGCTAATGTTTTTGAGTTCATTGACATTGACAAGTACTACATAAACAATTTAAGTAAAAAAACTTTTGAAAGGTTTCGTTTTTGTTTTCAATCTCAAATTTTCAATGTAAAATTTATTTCCTTTTAGAGAAACAATAAGATCGTGTCAGCGTCCTGATTTTTATTATTTCCATAACATCCCCTGTTTAGATGACGATGATAAAAATATCTTAATTTTATGATCACAAAACACTACATTTAACAGAAAATAAAACAAAAACAACTGACCTTAATTTCTGGATAGTAGTAGTGCCGAGCACAACTGATGGCATAACCATTAGACATGGATCCTCCGGGACAAAATATACCATCGCCATCACCCTCTGGCCATCCAACAATACTCCTCATTTCACGAAGAACTTCTTCTTCCATCAGAGTGAACACTGGAGCTACTTCGAAGGTATAAACGCTTGGGTTCAAGGCATCGGTGAGCCATTGACCAATCAAACCATAAGGATCGACTGAAGAAAATAACTGATTGACGAAGTAAGGATGTGATGTGTTGACAGAGTAGCGAGCAACCTGGAAAAACAGAACTAGGTTACAGCTTACGACTCTACTATAAACAGTTAAATTCTTACATATAGTTCAAGGATTGTTGATGATTGATTCATAAAGTTCCATTTTAAGTTCAAGATATTCTGCTATTGATTTTGATAGTATTGTAGTTAAGAACATTATGAGGTTAGGTTTATGAGGAAGGACGGATTTGCCACTACTTTGCTCAGCAGAGGACAATGGCAAAATTTTTCACAGATAAAAATTAAACTTATTTTCCTAAACAAATATATAAAACTCACATCAGCCATAATACCCAGGAGTTCATCATGAGTAACTGGCGAATCCCTCGGCTTGAAATCTATGGCTTTCTTGACGTCCGCAGGACTGGCCCATTCCACAACCTTTGAGGTCCTGGAAGCCCTCGCGAAGACAACTCGTTCAACCAACAGGTCCACTGCTCGCCTGATGAAATCTTCATGTTTCGACCTCTCTGCAAGCGGCTTGTAGTTATCCTTGACCACACCTCGATCTTCTCCGTCGGGTACAATAAGATCTGAATCAGCTGGCATATTCCCTTTATCTTCTTTCACTCAACACTAAGTTTTATTCAAAGAAAATATTTCCAACTGCACTCAGTTGTGAATGGCGCCTGCAGCCGGCCGCGAGCCTCTGAACCGGTGGTTTGACTCGTCAATCATTGCGTAGCCTTCTTAAATACTACTGCGCGACGTCAATTCACTTCGTAAGGTTACTCCAGTAAAACATTATCAAATATGTTATTTTCCAAGTCACAAACTATATTAAAGCATGACAACTGTTGCATTTTGATCAATTGCTTGGTAATGTGAATTTTAAGAGGAAGTTCTTTCTCAAAACCCTTCAGATCAAATTTTGCTGCAGCTATATAACTTGTTCTGTATACTCGTGGGTAATTAATGACTTACATGAAGCAGTAGCAATTTCAGTTCCACGCTTATATTCTCTAGTAGAATGTGACACATAATCGAATGCAATCAATGTGGTCAATTAGAAACTTGTCCCCTATGTCACGTTACGAGCACGTGCTTCATCATACAATGCTTTCTTCAATTGTGTAAAGGTAGTAATAAAACATGAGGTAATATGCAGGCATCATTGGAGTCGGAGCATCGATTTTTTGCCGAAAGTATTGATTGCAACGATAGACCAGCAGTAATCAAAACGTTGTCAATATGTTTTGGCAATGTTGTGGTGCCACAAATTCATTTATTTTAAAAACTTCCTGAAGAAATGCCTAGACCTAACCTGAAATACAACAACTTACTTATTTGTTTAGCTAATACTCCCGGCTTCAAGGCTATCAGTACCGCTAAAAATAATATATCTTTAACTAACAGTTAAAGTGAACGGTAGGTAAACCGTAAATTACAGATAATCAATAACTGATCAAATTACGGTCTAATATATCCTACACTAGTACAGTTTATGTTGAATAATTAACAGCTCTCGGTGCATAGAAAAAAGATGGAATTTTTGTAAGATGCCAAAATTAAAATAAACATTTTCACACGAAAGATCTGTTTCTCAGTCATAGATACTCACATTGTCTCCAGTTATAGATTGACAGCTCCAATCACAACATCATAAGAGATTGGAGCTAGCACACGGCGTAAATTGTGGAATGTAACTCTGTGTTTTTGACGATTATTATTAATTAATTAATTATAAGCCTGTACCGTCTCACGGCTAGGGCAAAGGCCTCTCATCTCTCCTTCTACTTGCTCCGGTCTTCTGCAATTTTGGGCCAGTTCTTTGAGAAGGAGTCCAGTTTCGCCATCGTCTTGACGATTAGCAGCATGAAAACATCCGTATTTCTTAGTTCTAAGTCTTGTTCTTTTTCTTTTTCGATGATATGATATGTATAAAGATGATAATATATATTGTTTTAAACTTTCATGGTCACTAACATTGTAATAGTTAATATCGGGATTGCTACCATGTGCCAAAAAGGACCGTACCGAGGTACCGTGTGTAATAAAAAGGTACATGGTAGCAATCCCGATATTAACTATTCTAATATAAAGATGATGTCCATATTGATTGAAAATCACGAGTAGATTTACAAATCTACACTTAATTATCAATTGACATTCAATTTTTGAAGCTTATTATTGAGTTGTTTTTATTTGATTAAAGTTTTACTAACATAGGCTTAAATTAATACACAAGTTATTAAATAGAAAACAAGTTTATTTGCCACACACCGATACACACAAAAAGGTAAAAATAAAAGGGAACTTAATTGGAAAACAGTCACATTGTGTGTTATATTTTATTGAGTAAGTATACTATATATTTCTATGGGCCAAATTAGCCTGAAAATATAGATATTAATAATTCTTATTATTTTTAAGTACACCGTGTTAAGTACTTCAACCTACCAAAGGTAGGAAGCGAGAGATACATTAGACCATATACTTATATGGTTAACAACAACGAGTTTTCGAACAAATTCGATTCCTTAATTTTTACATTTCCTTTTATATTTGCCTTGACAATTACTTTTTGTATCTCTACGCTAATTAGTAATATGGAGGTCGACAGCGACCTTTATTACATGGCTAATCAACTGCGAACAAATTGCAATAAAAAGGTTTTAGTTATTATTATTGTATTGTTTTAGTTTTCTGATGTCTATAGTTATTGTTATTGTTTTATTCGTAAGACAACTTTTGGTCCACAGTAGGTTTTAGTAATACTTAATACCTACAACGCTAGTTTACATTACATTAGATAAAAATAAAGTTAAAATCGACAGTAAATAAGCTGAAGTTATTATTATTATTATCTTTATATATAAAATTCTCGTGTCACAATGTTAGTTACCTTACTCCTCCAAAACGGCTTTACCGATTTTTACCCAATTTTATATTATGCATATTCAGTAGGTCTGAGAATCGGCTACTAGGTATCTATTTTTCATACCCCTAAGTGGTAAGGGTTGTCCAACCCATTTTTTTTTTTTTTTTAATTTTTGGACAGAATGTTTTTATTTTTGTTTTTCTATAATGTGGCATTAAAAAATCGCTGAATGTGTTGCGAAGCGCAAATCTCGAGAACAGCTAGTTTATTCTGTAAATAACCATTTCGATATCGACTTCACCTGAGTGACTAAGCTTACAAAGTGAACTTTATTTCACACATCTTAAGGTCTTATATTTATACGAATTTGAAACTCACCTCGGATTCCGCTGTCGAGACACGAAAATGTTGTTACAGAATAGCACTGCTGAACCGATTTCGTTAATTCTATTTTTGTTGTGTTTCTTATTATCAGGAGAAGGTTTTTATGTAAACTAGCTGACCCACGCAACTTCGTCTGCGTCACATTTTCCCTGAATTTTGTTTGCTACAAACCTCACGGAGCCCGAGACCTTTCCAACGAATGCAAAACCGTGGAAATCGGTTCGTGCGTTCTGGAGTTATAGCGTCAGGAAGAAAAACCCGACTTATTTTTATATTATAGATAAATAAATAAGAAAGTTGCAGTTGACGGGAGCGAAACCGCGGGGGACAGCTAGTAATTAATTAAAATTTCAATGATTTAAATTTCAAGAAATAGAATAAAATAAATAAAATTTTTAAAAAAGATGAAAATTAGGATATGACCAAAGCCTATGATAAGGTGCAATTTAAAATACTACTGGACAAGTTACATGTATATATTTTTTTTTAAATAAAACGTTGCCCCACACTAGGAATTTCTCCTGTACCGTGGGTGCGTCTACAAACATACAAAGTCACATACACAAACAGTCAGACCCGGAACAACTATCTGTTGGCCATACAAATATTTGTTCCGTGCGGGAATCGAACCCACGACACGCGACGCAGCAGTCGATCGCTGCCAATAAATTCAAATAATTCGGTTCGTATCATCTGAAGCGAAGAGCGCCTCTCAAGTGCTTGTAGGTACTATTTTATAACCTTTATCGGATTTTGACTAGCTCTATTTATTGTTCACTTGCTTCGCTCGTAAGTGAATCCAATGCATTTATAGGGTTCCTTACCCAATAGGTAACCAACGAAACTCTATTCCTAAGCCTTCGCTGTCATTCTGTCCGTTCGTCTGTATGTCAGCGAGCTGTATCTGAAGAACCGTTGTGGGTAGAAAGTTGAAATTTTCACAGATAATTTGTTTCTATTGCCGCTATAATAAAAATGGATTATGGTACGGAACCCTTCGTGTGCAAGTCCGACTCGCACTTGGCCGGTTTTTTTTATGTCAGTCTGACAATCAATTATTTCACTGTGTTATCTTTTTAAATACAGTCTCATTTTTTTTTGTTTTTAACACAATTATTCTTGCGTAGGAGGGCTTTTTATACACTAACATATAATCTTTTTTAAATGCAGTCTCTTTTTTTTGTTTTTTACACAATTATTCTTGCGTAGGAAGGCATATACTCTATTATAAACCGCACTAAAATGCATCAGTGAGCAGTGCGAAAGCAATCCGCTACGAAAACCTTTTTTCGATGCGAATTTAATTTTTAAGGAACGTTCGCATTCGTACATCAGTCGAAATCTATCAAAAAATCCTCCATTTCCTATTGTTTTTTACTATTGTAACTGACAAGGGAATGCGAAGATTACCTTAAAATTGGCACTCTGTTTCCATTCTTAAACAAAACCTGTAGACGCAATTGATAAGAAAACCGAAGTATAAACAAATAAACCAAAGAGGAAATACTACTCGAACGGCAAAACCATCTAGACGACATTCCTAGTTCTACCTATCTTAGTCTAACGTTACTCATATACCTAACTATGTTATTCTTTATATGGAGCCAAGCTGTCTAAGATTTACGTCACGATTACGAGTTTTTTGTGGTTGACTCAATCAATGGTAAAAATTGCGAATATATTTTATGTAATTTAATAGCAAAATGTGTTTTCTGAACAATTTTAAGTTATTAACTAACAACCACTAAGCCCGCGGCTCCGTCCGTGTGAATGTCCATCCAAAGGAATTGAAAAACATACTCTCGGAATAAAAAGTATCCTTTGTGTTATTCCAGCTTACCTCTGTACCCAATTTCACCAATATCCGACGTGACGTGGTCGTGATCGTCTAGTTTCAGACGTTATTGAGTAACAAACTTCCATAAAAACAAGGCCAAATTTTTAATCACTGGTTTACTAAACCTCGTATCAAAAAACACTCCCCAAGTCAATCAGCTGAAGAGTTTGTTTGATTGAACGCACTAATCTCAAGAACTAAAGGTTCGAATTGAAATAATCTTTTAAGTGCCGCCGCAGTCCACACACATCCGGATTCTAGGCGGAGAAAAATCGGTTACATGCGATTTGTACGAACTTGCTTTTTCTCCGTCCCGTTCTTTGTCCGCTTTAATGTTCGATAGCCCATTTGTGGAGGAAGACTATAAGCTATACCGCGTGTATCTGACATCGACGCACAAACGATTTCCATGGGTCCAGGGCATGATTCTGGACACCCCAGTGTTGGAATTTTTCGTCGGTTCTTTTCTCATTTTTTTCAAGAGTACCACAAAGTATCAGCTCAGCTGAGCTGATATCTATTTGTGCTTTTATTCAGATTGCTCTTTTTAGTGAAAGTAGTTAATTAATTATTTTTTATTAAAAATCTCATTGAGTTAGGTCAGAATAACGATTATGAGCAGTCTAAAGTAAAAAAAACCCTTGAAAAAAATGAAAAAATGAGAAAAAAGCCGACGAAAAATTCCTAGTCTAGGGTGTCCAGAATCATGCCCCGGACCCATGGAAATCGTTTGTGCGTCGATGTCAGATACACGCGGTATAACATCTCGCTACAACTAATAGGAGCAGAGCATTCATGAAAAATTTGAGTCAGACGAAGTTCGCGCCGGTCAGCTAGTTTGTGATAATTAAACTCCAAGGTACACCTTGGTTTGAGTAAAACCTTGACGTAATGGTGCCTTGCAAATTAGGTTTTTCTATATGGCAGTTATAAGGAGGTAAAGGCCAGTATAAAGACTGGGAATGTGGAGTGAGCACTGATGGCTATCCTGATCATTAAGATGGTTAGGTACTGACGCACGAGGAAGGAAGAAAGATGGGGTAATCTATACTAATATTATAAAGCAGAAGAGTTTGTTTGTTTGTTTGGATGAACGCGCTAATCTCAGGAACTGCTGGTCCGATTTGAAAAATTCTTTCAGTGTTAGATAGCCCATTTATTGAGGAAGGCTATAGGCTACATATCATCACGCTAAGATCAATAGGAGCGGAGCAGTAATGAAAAATGTTACGCAGACGACGTTGCGAGGGTCAGCTAGTTTCAAATATGAGAAATTTGGAATTTTGCTGACGTAAATCACTTTTACCTAGACGAAGCGTTGGAAGGCCTCACACAATGTACCGATGAATTACCTGGTGAGAGTCGAGGGTGGCCGATGTTGTGGCGACACTTGGTAGACCAAGTGTCGCCAATGACCGGCCCTGTCTAGACCTCCCGATCTATGTCCAGCAGTGGACGTCTCTCGGCTGATGTGTTGATGAAATGTCGAACCAACAAACAAACAAACTCTTCTGCTTTATAATCTTAGTACCTATTATTATACTTATATAACTATAAATTCAGTAGCAAAATAACTATCATATATCGGCGCTACAAATGTAAGAAAGAAAAAAACTCCTCTAAAAACTGGGTTGAGTATGTACTTAGTACAATCGCAACAATGATCCACACATGCACCTTAATACAAATATAATTGATAGCAACACAAGCGATGGAAGATTCAAAGCATTTATTTCAAATAAACCGAAGGGCATAGGTACAACAATGAATTTTACTATTTTTCTGTGTGTACATAAATTAAAAAATAAATAAATAAATGAAAATACCCCTTAACCTAGACCTAGCACTTTGTTCGCATTTTCATAACAACACTATAAACATTGGAACATCGTTTCAGTCTATTTAAAAAACAATTCCCTGCAATTTAAGAGTGGTCTTTTTCTTAGTAGCTACAAAACGGTGGTTTCCCCATACTAACTGTTTGTTAATTACGAGGAAACGGTATTAGACAGATTGTGCGCAGGTACTTTCCTTATTAAATGCAGCTAAAAGGAATATTTATTGTGACTCACAAATATTTCGCCGTTTTTAATGAAATAATCAAAATGCAAGTCATTGTTTCCTGATCAGTCGTACCTACTTCCCCTCCAAGTCACTTAGGCTACAATGAGTACACAATGTATCAAAAGCTATTTAGGGTTCCTTAGTCAAACAGGAACCCTTATAGTTTCGCTATGTCCGGCTGTCTGTCTGTCTGTCCGCGGTTTAGCTTAGAGTCGCTTATCACCAGAAAGTTGTAATTTGATATGGGTATACCGACATATTAATTACGCCGACAAAGAATGCGTTTCATGTTTGTCAATATTCAATGATTTACAAAAACAAAAAACACGTGTCAATTATTTTTTAATTCTCTAACTGACGGACTAAATAGATTATCAATTTTATTTATTGATGGTGGAAACTATATAGCATACTAGAGGCCGCCCGCGACTTCACCCGCGTATAAATTCTCGTTATTCCCGTGTAAATCCCGATCCCTCGGGAATTCCGGGATAAAAAGTAGCTTATGTGTTATTCTGGGTCTTCAGCTACCTACATACCAAATTTCATCGTAATCCGTCCAGTAGTTTTTTCGTGAAAGGGTAACAAACATACATACATACACATACACATACATCCATCCTCACAAACTTTCGCACTTATAATATTAGTAGGATTGTGACATGCAACTACAGAACCCTGCACTGCGCATATGATTAATATTAGGTCTCGGTGGTAGTGGATATGTCACCGGAAAATGGCAAACGCCGTAAGATTGTAAAATATCCCGTGAAATTGTAAACTTTTTTTTCTAAGCAAGACTCGGATTGATTGGAAAGTAGGTATTGAATTTAGATGGGATTTATTATATCCAAACCTATTTTTTTTCATAATATATCGCGAAAATATAATTTTACAAGGTTATTACAATCTTACGGAATCTGTCATTTTCCGGTGACAGATATACTTACTAGAGACTTTTGGAACCTATACCAGAATGGAACACAATCCTTCACAACATGTTCGACCATCGAAATATAAATCTATGTGTTCGATTCACAAACCAAAACTAAGGCAAATCAATGGGAAATATATGTATAGTTTAACCTTAGCCGCAAAAATTAGTAGCCTTAGTCGTAACATACTACATCACAAAAGAAAAACAAAACAAATATCTTTAGCTGTATGATTAGTCCTTAAATTTTTTGTGAGTCGGAAACAAATTTTTCTTATGTGCTATGTTAGTATTATCAGTTCTTAATTTATTTACCTATAGCTAAAAACCGAGGGTAAATCCAGGATTTTGTAAAGAAAATCAGTTATCAGAATGCGTTTGACGCACAGTGGAAACACCAGACGTCATTTTTCAACCAAGTGCAATTTGCACTTGGGAAGTACCTACGTTTATTGAATATCAATCTTATACAACATGTAACAGAATAAACGCAATACCTTTAAAGAAGTCATTATACTCATCATCATGATCAACTTTTACTAAGGGAATAAAAATAACCATTGTCTGGTTGTTTTACTTTTACTATGAGAATAAAACAACCAGACAAGCTCTAGACGTGAAGACCTGCTAGTCTATTCTGTAAATAACCATTTCGATATCGACTTCACCTGAGTGACTAAGCTTACAAAGTGAACTTTATTTCACACATCATAAGGTCTTATATTTATACGAATTTGAAACTCACCTCGGATTCCGCTGTCGAGACACGAAAATGTTGTTACAGAATAGCACTGCTGTAATTGGCTGTCAGATTATCATACTGTTACTTATCACCATTGTATTTAGCTGTAAGTCTTCCACAGTCTTTAAGTAAATACATTTATAAATGAATTAATAAAACAGAAACCACGAGAAAAAAGTCAGCTTTTCACAATATTTTGTCGAGTAGGTAATGCACCCATAAAAATGAATGGTAGATTTTTTTTCACGATTTCAATGTTGGCCCCATTGTGAAAGTTGCTCATAATTATGAGTACAATGACCCCTTAAGAGTTATTGCGATTATTCTGTTACACATTGTATAGATGCTTTTTATTATCACCTTTATCAATATAAAGTCAATATGCTTGTATACAACAGATCATGAGATTGCTTGGTAAGTGGGTTACCCAGTTAATAGCTTATGAGTGTGAACAAACAAATCTTCTGTAAAGGATATCATTCATCGTCCATACAATTTTGGGCTAAATATAAAATTACTTAAATTACCGGCCAAACCAATAAAAAGTTATGTTCCACAAGAATACGTTTTTCTCTTAATTTTTGGGCTCCATACCCGAATGGTACCAACGGGCCCCTATTAATACCTAAGTCTCCGCTGTCCGTCCGTCCGTCCATCTATTTTTCAGCAGACTGTATGTCATGAACCGTAACAGGTAGAGTTTGAAACTTTTATACGATACATTGTTCGAAAGTTAAAAATTACAGACCATACAATGGAACGTGCAGTAAAATAGGTAGGTACTCTCCCCTAAGTACCTATTTTACCACAAGCTCCGTTGTATAAACAGCGTGCGTACTGCGTATCCTTTACGGCTTTATTTTTATTTTCCATAAACAATATTAAAAATTAAATGGCAGACGCAGACGGAAGCGCTTGAGCGAAAACGCTTCTTCTGCGTCTGCGTCTGCGTCAAACTTTAAGACTAAAGAAAATATGAGACGATAGAAGTAGTTCTAATTACCCGACTGCGCCAGAACGAGGGTTAAGTATGTTTTGTTTTTTCAGAATACAGACGCAGACGCAGAAGAAGCGTATATATATCTTTGTAACGCTCTGAAGCCTAAACGGCTTAGCGGATTTTAGCTTGAGGTATGTCGTTAGATTCGTCTTGTTTAGGCTACAGAGCATGCCAAAGAAATATACATACATCTCTACTCGAAAAAAACATAACTTCTAAATACCCGACTGCGCCAGGAGGGGCCTGGCGCAGTCGGGTATTTAGAAGTACAGAATTAATGAGACGATAGTTATTTTTTTTTTCTTTACTATTAAAGTGAGCATCGTACTGAGCAAAAGCGCTTCCGTCTGCTTCTCCGTGAGTTTCATAATACGAGATTAAGAAAAGTTCAGAAACCAGGAGGTGGATTAAAGCGCAGTATAGGTACAAAATAAAATTCTATTCTATTCTAAGCCTATTGCTCAAATGTAGGAATCCACCACCATTTGGGCAAAAGGCCTCCCCCATATTCTTCAAGCTGACTCTATCTACTGACTTCTCCAGCCAATTTGTCTGGAATCAGTACAAAACATCACGCCAGCGTTTTTTAGCCTCTGCCTCGGTTGCGACTTCCGAATATGACTTCTTATTTGTTTCGCAGCCAGTTTCATAATGAAGCCCATAATGATGAATGGTTACATACTATTTAGGCTAAGTGTAGGTAACCTAATGAATGTTATACGTCCAAAAAGTTGAATGACTTACAACAATTAAACTAGAACGTGAATGTTGATAATCGACAAAGTCAAATCCAGGGTCAGCACAGTCCCGGTACAGGGGATTGATCAATTAATCATACCTACCTAACTCAAATATTTATAAAACAAACGGCGCAATTCTTCCAATTGACATTTAATGGGCTCATTACTCAATCAACTCGCCCCTGTCTACATGCGCCGCTCCTGTATTCCCCTAAGGATTATGCAAACCCGAAGTAGGAACCTACGTTTCTATCCAGGGGCGTAATCACCGCTGTATCAATCTTAAGCATCCTCCACACTATTCCTGAAGTTGATCGAAGTTGAGCGAATACGATAGTGTAGAGGGGCACTTCGATTCGCCTCGTGCAACTTCGCCTCGCTTCCGTGGTGACTTCCAGTCGTTGTCGGTTTTTGCGCCCGAGTCAAAGGACTCGTAGTGTCACGATGTTCGAACACGAAGCGTCTGACCACACTACTCGGCTCACGTTCGCGTCGAGCCATAGTAAATACGTACGTATTTTTATTACGCGAGAGTACACATTGCAACGGCATTTGCCACATGAACGCTATCCATGATGCTTATTGTGAGGGGAACGGGCGACTGAGCTCCTCGCGAAGTTGCTCGAGTGTGTGGACACGTACTTCGGTCAACTTCGGAGAGCACTTCGTCGAAGTAACTTCGCGAGTAGTCTGGAGGACGTTTTACCAAAGATACGGGGCTTCCGGACTACAAGGGCCTCGACGGCAACGTGTAGACGCAAAGCTGTTTCATTTCGTGGTCTACCACACCTACTGAGCTAGTAAACGAGCTCCCCAAAAATTTATACTAATAATATTATAAAGCTGAAGAGTTTGTTTGCTTGAACGATTTGAAAATTTTTTTAGTGTTGGATAGCCCATTTATCGAGGAAGGCTACATATCATCACGATAAGAAAAATAGTGAAGTCGCCTGGGTCAGCTAGAGTTTGATACTGGGACGGGGGGACCCTTTAAGACTAGCTACGCCACTATATTGTGTATTGTATCTTTGCAATAAGACCTACAAGTTTGTAAGATTTCTAGCTTTCGCCCGTGACTTCGGTCGCGCATATCCCGTTCCTGTAGGAATTTCGGGAAATCTTTCATACCTACGGTGTAAGGAAGCTACATGCAAAATTTCACTTGCTACGACCAGTAGTTTCGGCGATGGTTGATCGATCAGTCAGTCAGTTTCTGCTTTTATATCTATACAGAAGAAGATATACTTATAACAATATATAAGATTGAAAGTAAAAGCTTTACAAATTAAACACTATTTAAATACTGGCAAATTAACATTTATATTATTTTTATTTTAACTTTGTTACTTTAGAGAAGTGTGCATTTGAAGGTAATAAAATAAATAAGGTACTACTTATTTTATTCGCATTTTTGACAAGTATAATTCAAACTCATTAGGCAATTTCATTTTTCCGAAGTCATCATTATTGGCCGCTGGCGCATAGGATCAGTAGTGGCCGCCCGGCAACTAGAGGGCGCCATACCAGGACAAACAGGGGCCCTACTATGACTTGCCAATGATAAAGCTCAGAAAAAGGGATAGTGTTATGCGTCTTTTATAACTCTGTCTCGGGATCCCACAGCTTATACATGATCGTTTTTAGACGTCATAGTGGGCCAGCAGGGCGCTGCGCGCGCTGGCTTAACTTAACCGCTTATTTTGAATACCTATGTCTTTCGATGTATAGAAAAAATAAATTCAGTGTATTCACTTTTATCAGCTTATTTCCATTTTAACTATACTACTTTTTTTCACTGTAGAAACCTGTTCGAGGTAGGGCGTAAACATTAATTTCGAGCTCGCTTCGCTCTCTCTCAGTTAATGAAATTTCTTGCATCAGTCCATAAAGTTACTTCTATTTAAATATGATCAAATGAAAATAAAGCGTATCCTAGGTGGCATGCAAAAATTTGCGAGCTCGCTTCGCCCGCTCTTGTGAAAACAAGAGCGGGCGAAATGCCCTCTCCCGATTCATCACGCATCAGCCCATAAAGTTACTATCCGAGGTAGTAGGTATGCAAAAATAATCGAGCTCGCTTCGCTCGCTCTTGCGTTATATTCTCTTAGTTCTTGAGCTTGCTACGGTCAGTCTATCTAAATACACATTTTGCATGGTTTTATAAAGAAAAATATGAAACCAATGCTTTTGTTGCTTTTGTTTTTCCCGTATAAATCATTCGTTAATAGTATTTTTGCTAGTTTGGTCCCTCGCTCTTTCAAAGTGCTGTGATGCCCCAACTAAGAATAGCTAAGGCATCACCTATAAACTACTAGAAATCAAAAAATGACTGGGTTAAAAGGTTCATATTATTGGAGCATTGGCTCAGATCAAAAGCAAGACTGTCATGAACAAACAATCAATTTCTTTTCCTTATAATTATAAACCTATTCTTAACTTTTTCATTCACCCTTACAAAGCTTTATCTATTTAATTTTTAAAAGTAAACCTAACATTTCGGGACGGGTGTAAAATGTTTCGAGTTCGTCCTTTCAATACTGTGCAATTATTCTTTCAATGAGGCTGTATCATAACAGTTGAAATTTTCACAGGTTGTGTATGCCACGGAACAGAAGTTTAGTGTATTCTATTGCCGCTTTAACAATATATTTTTATCTATTTTTAAATATATTTTTGTGGCTATATTGTATTGTAACTGTATCGTCTTCTAATCTGTCACACTGAGTCTGGCAACTTTAAAGCAGATAGGTACAAAATTTCTAAATTTTATAGATCCGCGGAACTCCCCGTTAAGAAAACTATAGCTATGGCCCATGCCTTCTGTTATCGGGTAAAGTCTAACTGTGGCTTTTTCCCCACTTAATAAACTTCATAATATCAAACACCATGCAAGTATTTTTTATGTTTAATGTATTTGACATCAAGCTTCCCACAGGGTCTCCTTCCATAGCGACGACACGGTTGGCGCAGTGGTTGAGCGATTGACTGCTGCGCAGCATGTCGCGGGTTCGATTCCCGCACGGAACAAATATTTGTACGACCTACATGTATTTGTTCCGAGTCTGGGTGTTTTTATATCTATAATATGTATGTATTTACAAAAAAAAAATGTATATAAGTAGTTTATCAGCCATCTCGTTACCATAACACAAGCATTAGGTTGCTTAGCTTGGGACTATATGGCGTTGTGTGAAATGTCCAAGGATATTATTATTTTATTTTTTTACTTTCTCGGGTCCCTGGAGACCCGGTCCTTTGGTAGGCGTACGAGGGGCCGAAACCAACTCGTAGAGGCCCCGTTAGACATTTCAAATGTAATGGGGCACCAACCGGCGGTTATCCCTGTGTGCACTGAAAGTATTCCCAAGGAGAATCCCCGGTTGGAGCAGTACTATTGCAGAAATTGAATATATATTAAATATTATTATTATTATTATAGCTTGGATACGCTGAAACGTCTTCAAAGTAAGTTAGGTACACCGAAAGTGTAATTCGGTTCCAGTTGCGAGGACGTCAGGAAAGAAAATGCCGAGCTGTGTCATAATTTTGTTCTATGTGCCCCAAAACTTTTGTAACCAAAACGATGCCATCAACGACGCCGATACCATTATTGTGCCCGCGAAACGAAGAAATAAAAATTATTCTAAAAATCCACAAAATCTTATTTATTTTACATTGCGTTTTGTTGGTGCGTGAAACAGTCGGTTGTCTCTAGTAATGCCATGCAGAAAAAATGGATTAGAAAAGTCACTGTCATTGTCAATGTCAATGCTGTCAGTGTCAAAATTACAACAACAAAATCTCATGTCCGCATGGGTTGAGGTTGTAATTGTGTAATTTAAACGCAACAAAAGTTATTAGTTGTTTTAGTCGTAAGCTTACTATTTCTACAATAATTATATCGAAATGGCGGAGGGCCAGTTTAGTGATTATGAAGAAGACATATGTGTGAAGGTGAAAACGGTTCGGGTAAGTCGCTATCTAACATTTCATTTTATTGTGCAACTAGCATACAACCATATTTTAACGAATTATACTTATAAATCTGAGCCTCTGCAGCATTTTTACACATTTAGTTGATATAGTTTTCAGATGTTCCATTGATTAAAACCCTAAGCAGTGATGAGGAGGATGATGACGACTTCAATTCTGACGAGTACTTTCACGACTCGGATGACCCGGGTCAGAACAAGAGAAAAACCAATGTCAACTCTCAAGCACCGTCAAGTAAAGTCAGCACATTCCAACCAAGCGAAAAGTTATTCAAGAAATATGTCCACAAAATAAATGTTGATAAATATGAGCCAATGTCGAGAAAAACTGAAAAGTTTATGGATATTAATGACAGAAAGCACGACAATGAAAGGATAAGAATCAAAGATAAGCATGACAGAGCTACCGCTGAGCAGGTCATGGACCCTCGCACTAAAATGATCCTATTCAAACTTCTGAACAGAGGTATTATCAATGAAATCAATGGTTGCATCTCCACGGGTAAAGAAGCTAATGTCTACCATGCAACGTCAAAAGATGGAAAAGACTATGCAGTTAAAATCTTCAAAACTTCTATATTAGTCTTCAAAGACAGAGACAAATATGTGTCTGGAGAATACAGATTCAGGAATGGTTACTGCAAGTCTAATCCTCGTAAAATGGTGCGCACATGGGCTGAAAAAGAAATGAGAAACCTTGTACGAATGCACAATGCTCAGTTAAGTGTACCTGAACCAGTTATTCTACGTAGTCATGTGTTAGTGATGTCTTTTATGGGTGAAGATGGTTGGCCTTCACCGAAACTCAAAGAAGTTGAAATATCACAGTCAACAGCTCGATCAATATATAGAGACATTGTCAAGATGATGTGGAAAATGTTCAACATTTGCAAACTAGTGCATGCTGACTTATCTGAATTCAATCTCTTATACCATCAAGGGAATGTAGTAATCATTGATGTATCTCAGTCTGTTGAACATGACCACCCACACGCTTTTGAGTTCTTACGTAAAGATTGCACAAATATTTCAGACTTCTTCAGGAAAAAAGGAGTAGCCACGTTAACTGTAAAGGAATTGTTTGATTTTATTACTGATTCTACTATTAATGAGAAAAATTTAGAGGAATGTCTTGAAAAGTTATCAGAAAAGGCTGCTTCTAGGAACTTTGAAGAGATGACCGCACAGGAGCAAGTTGAGGAGGAAGCTTTCAAAAATATTTACATTCCAAAAAGGCTCACTGAGGTAAGATATATTTCAAACATTATATTATTAATTTAATATTATTCATTGTTTTTAAGCATTTTTTGGCCAACAAAACCAAAAGATACTTTGAAAAAATATAAGTTCTATGTAGTATAAAACATTACTTATTTTTTAAATGTAATGGTATAGCTATTATGTCATTACATCATAACTTGATCATCATAAGTTACTGTGAAATACACAAGCCCATGTTTTATCTTGCAATTTTTATTTTCTGGTTCTAGTTAGGAGCTAAATTGATTTTAGTGGTAATATTGTTTATCTGTTTGCTAAACTTTTAAGCTTATTTGTGTAAAGAACAGTATACAAGCAAGTTATTTCAATCTGGATAACTTAAACTTTTTCTTCTTCATAAATTAACTGTCTTTAAAATATATTTATACTCACACTTCAGGTAATAAACTATGAAAGAGACATCACAAAAGCCAAGAAGGGCGATACAGAAGACTTAGCTTACAAGAAGATAGCTGGTTTCAATGAGGACCTGACTGCGGCTGATAAGCCTGAAATATTGCAAGAAGAAGACATCTCGGCAAGTGGCTCCGATAGTGACTCGGAAGGAACAGATGATGATGGTATGATGCAGTTCTAATTTCAATATCAATCAGCATGCTAGTAATAGGGATATGAATTAAAATATATTAGTTATCCAAATAGTTATCAATAAATCTAATCAATTAATACAATGATAAAATATTATCAATTAAAACAGACTCAAAAATTTATAGAAAAGCACACTACTTGCCGCCTTCGTTAGCGTTGATGGTGCACTGAGAGCCTAAACTTAAGGCGCGATACAGCGGTCCCGGTTAAACTATAATCTGTCTCTTTCTGACAAAACCAACTCTTAATTTCTCTATATTGTGATAACTTTCAAAGGTTACAAATTTGTTTTTAGTGTGAAAATTGGCCTTCTGGTTATCTTTGCACATTTTATTAAAGCTTTTCAAAAATAAGTTACCATTTAAAACTTGAGTGTTTAGCTTGTATTTAGTAGGAATTTCTTTTTTCGCCCTAAGACTCCCATGCTGTGTATGGGTGTTCTGGTTACTATAGCCAGCCTAGCTCGGCTCAGAAGCATAGCATCCCCTGTGGACTTCACAGGCTTCACGGGACGAGGATGACCTATTAATTGCTTGCCATGGCATGGAATCCTGATCCCTCAGCACCAAGTAACTTATACTTACAAATAAAATACACTTAGGCGTTGAAGTATTCCTCTGCATCGGTCATCCAGACACATGCCCAGAAGACTGGCAGCAGTTGAAAGAACGAGCCAGCCCTCTGGTCACGCAAAGTTTCGATCAGTCGGCGAGATATGTCCTTGAAAAGGAGACGTGCACTGCACTCGTCTCCCATTGTATTTTCTTATTTATACAGGGTGTATTTTGAAAGTGTACCTTCAAGGCCAAATCCAAAACTATGAGTAATATCGAAAAATATATTTTTAGTTAGGTTTAGAAGATTTAAATAGTAACGTAAATAGTTTTAAATTGGTTCTGTACTATCTTTTATTGTTATTTGCTAAATAAATTTCTTGATTAACTTACAAGTGCTTGTAAATATTTTCCAGACTCATCAAAGCAGTTCAAAAACAGCGCTCGACCCAGAGACGAGTCACCTAACAGTAAAAAGTTAAGGAAGAAGGCAGTTAAAGAAGAGAAAGCAGAGAGAAGGAAAATGAAAACTAAGAAACATGTGAAGAAGCGGCGCGACAAGGGCGCAGGAAAGAGATAGATATATTTTATTCCTTCAAGCCAGTTGTAGACCTAGAGGTAGTTAAACTAAGTTTATCTTACCATACATGGCTGAGGTTATTCCTGACATTATACGGCTTAGTTGTCATAGTTTCTGATGGGCAAAAAAGTATGGTAGAACCTTCCTAGAATCTGACAGAAGTTATGTTCACAACAATCTAAGGAGTCGGATTTGACAGCTAAGTAGAAGTGCGAAAGAGATATATTTTCATGTCTCTTTCATACTTACTAGTAAAGCAGTGTTGTATCCTGCCAGGGTTTGCATAATGGTTATAACCTTACAAGCTTAACCAATAGGCAATCCGCTGGGAGTATGTTATAAAACTGAACTATTTTCCTTTCAATAAAACTATTTTATGCCTGCCGGTCATGCCCGCTAGAGGGTAATACCATGCATACACTAGCATGTATGGCCACCTTTGGATTGTCACGAATATAGCTTCTGTCAGTTGCTAGGTTATCGTTTATAAACAATTAAAGAAGGGTTCCTTAGGTAGGTTGTTCAAAAATATAATTAACGGGTTGGAATGCTGTTTAAATTCAAGGGTGCACAGTATAGCAAACTAGCTCCTGTCAGCACCTTCGTTCTCGTGAAAGTCAAAAAATATCCCAAGGAAACTTATACTGGGATAAAAATACCTATTCCAGCACATACTGAACCTGTCAGGTGCGAAGTTTGATCCAAATCCGTTTAGACATGACAAGCAGACAGACAGTAACTTTTATACTCATATTATAAAGCTGAAGAGTTAGTTTGCTTGTTTGGTTGAACGCGCTAATCTCAGGAACTACTGGTTCGAATTAAAAAAATATTTTCGTGTTGGATAGTCTGCCATTTATCGTGGAAGGCTATAACATCACACTATCACTAATAGATGTTTTGAAACTAGGTGCAGATGTTTATTTCATTAGATGATAATAAGTAAAAAGAAATAGTAAGTAGGTATAATTGCAATCTGCCCCATTCGTACCTTTGGTACAAAGATGTGCGAATTTAGTCTTTATGCATATAGCAGCTAGACAGATTTTTAAAAAATGTGAAATAGCTTTTCAATTCGCTTTATATGGTGATAATTCCACGCTCAGTGTACTCCGTCTTATTACAAGACGAGTTATAAATTTTGTTCAAGCTTAAACCTCTATGACAATGTATTTCGAACTTTATTTCAATTGTAGTAAAGCTTATTCTCGAGTTATAACTCGTAATGTTTTAAAGAAAGAGATTCTTCGTTCGAATTTGATTAGCAGAAGCCGAATCAACTTAAGAGTCCAGGTTTTCTGTAAAGCATATAAATTTAATAATCTGCTAATCAGTATTTTAATAGACCACATGGTTAGATTTATCTTTATACCAGCCTGATTTTGATCCAAGGTAACGTCCTCGTATAAAGAAAAGTCACAAGCATTGATCAGTTTGCTTGATTCAGTTGCCTGCACGTTACTAGGCAAGAGTCATTAAATGATCCCTCCTTTATTAGGGTTCCGCATCCAAACGGTAACCGTCAGTCCGTCTGTTAGCAGGCTGTATCTCAAGAACCGTAATAGACAGTTGAAATTTTCACAGAATGTGTATATCTATTGCCGCTATAACAAAAAACAATAAAATGAAATTAAAAATTAATGGGGGTGCTTTTTTACTATCGTTCTGTTCAACAGGCATGCTTAAAAATAAATTGCGGCTTTAACCATAAAATAGTGACGGGTAATAAAAGAACCATTTATTTATTTATTTATTGCACTAATTAGTCGTAAACTTAATCCCGCTATGTCAAAATCTTGCCAAGTTACGTGCCTGCGACTGTTTCACCCTCTATTTAACTCTGTATCATATCTATAAAGGAAAGGTTAAGGTTGACTGGTAGAGAATACATTGTTGCATTAAGTCCGCCCATGTAACACTATTGTGCGTAAAGTTTTAATAAATAAATATAAAACGGGCTTCCGGTTTATCACCACGATGCACAACTTGCTGTTGATAGTATTTAAATGATACTGCCGTGTTTTATAATTTAACTGCCCTAAAGAAAATAATAAATAAAACTATTTTAGACTTGTCAATTTATATTTTATTTCGGTTTCATATAAAAGTATAAAAAGTTTGACGCACATTTGACGAATGACATCCATCAGTTGGTTCACTTCAAAATAAATAATATCACTGTTTTAATACCATAATAGGGTTCATTTGTCACTTGTGTTAAACCAAAACTGTTTTGCTGTCAACGAAAAATAAACCTTATTGACGGTTATATCTTACTCCCGAACGGAATTGTAAGTTGTATGAAAGATTTATTTATGCTAGCAGATTGTTTCGAGTCAAAATGTGTTTTACTACCAAGGAAAATAAATATTACATCGTTAGACTTACGGCTGAAATCTGCGTAACGCCATAACAAAATTGTAAGTCTTGTCAATAAGGTTTGTCCTCGCTTGTAAGCAAATGTGATGCCCATACATGCGACGCGACTACTGGGTCATAAAAATGTAGCCTTATATGATTTTAAGCTAGCAGCTATCGGGACTAATTCTCTCTGCATATCAGTTATGCTTCTAAAAGCAAAAAGTCAGCCGCCGACTTTGCTCACTGAGCAGCTCATTGGCTACATTCTGCCCTAAAATTTCGCTGACGTGGATTGCAGAGCTTACTTAGCTAGAATCAATGCTAACTTCAAATCATATTTGACTGCAGTCTCTCCAGTACATTTTGTATTTAAAAATATTATTAGTCAAATGCCTAAATATTAATCATAAAATACATCCAATCGTTGGCAATCCTCCATTTATTGGCAATTTAGAGTTTAGTTCGAAAAAACAAGGAAACTATATATAATATTACTCACGTTCGATATACAAAATTAAAATCATACCATTTTAATTTAAAAATTGCCAAAAAAAAGTTATAATTAACCAATATGGGGAATTAAAAACAAGAGTTCCCTTCGAAATTGAGATTTTTTATGCCAATAATAAGATTGTTGTAGGTAGTCTTTATGATTTAAGTTCAAAATGGTTATTTAATACTATTCAATCACGTAAAAACGGTTATAAAACCAAAGATTAAAGTAATTTGTTTTACGATCATTTAATTTCAGACTGACACAAAGCTCACTCTTAAAATGCCAACGATTGGGTGGTTTACCCTACATCACGTTTATTTAACGCTGTGTGACAGCCATTACATCTAACTTCACAATAATTTTTCTTTCCTAGCAATTAGGAATGGACGACAGAACGATTGAATTTAATGCTCGAAACATCGGAAAACATTTTACAGAGAGAGCTAGAGTAAATATCCTTGCTAAGTTCGCCTTCATTTGCTATAGTTTTTCGTTTTAGCTTGGCAATAGAGGTCGTTACCCTCTTCATAACATCTTTTTGTTGGCACCCGAACAATAAACCTATGAATGGTTTCTCATGAGTAAAAAAAAATATTAGGGTCATGATAAATAACGCTTCACGACGGCTTAGTCTTTATTTTCCTTCTTAATATACGTATACATATATTATATTTTTATATGGGGGTAAATGACCGCTGTTGCCGTGCTAAAACGCGATAACTATACCTTTACGAATATCTCGTTATTATTACAAGTTTTTGCAATATCATAAAACTTTACATTTTCAAATGCCAACACCAAAATTATTATTAAAATACATTTCTATTAAAGTACTGGGCTGCAAACATAAAAATAAAAAAACATACATAATGGTCCCGTTAAAAATAAAATCTAGTTCTATTATTTACAATATATTTTACTGTTCTCCAAGTGTCATAGGTACTCATAGTTTATTATTACTTAGTTTTATTACCTTCATAGTCAAATAGAAAATACTTTTTTGAGTACCTACTTACAATTTCAAACTGTAAATGTTTTTTTTAATTTTGTATGTAAAAACCGAAACTTATTTTTTTTTGTACAGTAGTAGCCATTCTGAAATCAACTTAATTTACGCCAGTATAAAGTTGATATTTGTTTTACAGGAATTAATATTGGTTTGGATTTATGGAATAGGTACTTTTCATACATTCCCATAGGAGCGAAAAAGGTTGAAAGACAACCGTTTTACTGGTTCTCTGAACCACGTTTTTCGATATACTTTATCGGTTGTTTATCTGTCCGTTAACTACTAATCAACCAATGGCGTTATGACAAATAGCGTTTACGCACAGATAAACGACCGATAAGAAGAAACCGGACGTTAATAAAAAAATCGGTTCATGTCTATAGGACATTAACTACACTTTTGGAGACTTAAAAAATACCCATGTCAGGTTTAAATTAAATTGATTTTACTCAAGATTTGTCCTAATAATTTAACTTAAATAACAAATTAAGTTAATATACCGAACTATTAAGAATTAAGGGCAAGAGAAATGAGTACACCGCCTTTTCTATTATCTAGTTAAAAACTATACAAGGTTAAAATAAATTATTTGGAGAAACTTCACTGATGAATGGATATACATGTTATGAAGTCTCGCTAGGTAATTTGCCCTTGTAGAAATATCAGTCACAAATGTATCTGTACATAGTATCTTTGGCTACATAACCATTATGTATTACATTTTTTGTGACAAAAGATGTGTGAATTATGCTTGGTTATTTAGATCATTAGGATAATATGAATAAGTATTCGATACAGTCTGTCTTCTTCTTATCCTTTGGGCAGTAAGGTCTAACCAATGACGTAGGTATTATACAGGGAAATTGAAAAAATACCCGAAACCTCTTAGGCAGTGAAAGTACACATGATTATAAGCAACTTTTGTTTTGGTAAAACTCCGAAATCTCGAAAAAAATATCAGCTGTTTCATACATTTTCATTGGCTAAATACTGCATTTTGTATGAAACAGCTGATATTTTTTTCGAGATTTCGGAGTTTTACCAAAACAAAAGTTGCTTATAATCATGTGTACTTTCACTGCCTAAGAGGTTTCGGGTATTTTTTCAATTTCCCTGTATATACACGTCATAAACCAACATCGCGGCGCTTAAAAACGGCGAAAATACTAGATAGCTACTAATACGCATGAAGAAAGGGAAAGAAAATATGTCACCGTACGGCGGGATGCCTGTTGCTAGAGGGAGATAAATATACATCTTCAGTTACGCCACAGGATAAGTAATAGTCAAATTGACATCAAAACAAACGTAGTGTCGCGCGACAGGTTGGTGCGTAACTAAGCGCGATGTGGCCAATTGGCTTCATTTCATGTTGTCATTTTAGAGTGCGGACAACGTATCTATAGTTTTATATATTTATTTGGGTCTAACGACCCCTCACACCCTATTGTCACAGTTTCTAAACCGCCTCAAGGGCCTCTGAAATTTGTTTATTTGACCGCCATTTGGCGGCCGAGGCCACCGGCTTATACGTGCCTTCCGGAGCACGGAATCGTCTTTTTATCAGAAAATTAGGTGATTCAAGCTTGCAATGTCCTAGCCAAATTGAAAAACAACTTTACAAAGTGTGCTATCCCGTGGGGATCGAACCCACGACCACCGTCACAAGGCAAACGCCTAAACCGCTCGACTACGGAAGCAGTCTGTTATCCTCAGTTTATAAAGATGCAAATTGTCAAGATATCGAATAAAAAGCGCCAAAAACAGTCTATTTTGCCTTTTCCCAACCATATTGGTGTTGGCTTTCAGTCAGACCGGATTCAGCTGAATACCGGTATTTTACGTGGAGCGGCTGCCTACCAGACCTCCACAAACCAGTACGGTGCCCCTTGGCAAGACTGGTGACAGATAAACAAATAGCACAATGGAATTAATAACAGTATCCCAAAAAGCAAGCATTTTTGAATTGTGAGGTTCGCATATCCTATTTTTAAATAATATTCAGCTGTCAAAAACATGTTTTTTGTTTTTATGTGTGTTGCGACTATATATTTTAAAACCCGGGACGTATTTTTCAGACGCAAAAGTCTAGGTCAACTAAGATTTTACTATTAAATATTTAGTATTACAAAAAATCTGTGGTTAAATCTGTTAGAACGACCAACAAAAACTAATGTAACTAAAAGCGACAATAACTCTTGTATTTTAATTTAGACCCAGCCTCTGAAAAAAAAGCCCTCGCAATTAAAACTGTTTTATCAATGCTTACAAGTTACAATAACAAATTAACATTAAGTATTAACCAATTCGAGACAAAGACCCATTAACATATTCTCACATTCAAATAACTGAATTTAAATCCGTTATAACCATTAATTTAAGTACCTACTACATACAATGGGATTTAAATACATCTTAATAATTTAATCTTAAATTATCACAAGAAATCAAAAAATAATTTTGTACTAACAAAAATGTGTAATGCAATTGATGATATCACAATTAATTAAAAAACTCATACAAGACAAGAATTTCTTGCTTAAAGTGTCACATCATGTAGCAAATCGCCATCTTAGGCCGATGTAACACATGGATCGGAACACAAGCATGATACCAACCATGGTAGCGATTTCTAACCAAACAGAACTGTTCTCTATATCCAAATACTTGATCAAAACCTCCGGTTTGGCGAAATGGCAGTACATGTCATCACACTCCAGGGGTTGTCGGTCGAAGCCGAAGATGGTGAGCACCATTGCGACGATACCGCATCTGATGAAGGAAGTCTTCATGAGGATGTTCATCATCAGAGGGATCTCGTGAGCGAAGTCGAAGCCGTAGATGGCCAGGCCCAAGAATGGAGCTATCGCTGATGGTCCGATGGCGCAGCCATTCTGGAAAAGTAGAAGAAAATTATCAGTTACTTCATAAAACAGACGAAGATTCTATCTATCCTCTTCTATGATGACGGATGTCGCATCGTATAACGCAGTTACATCAATAAGAACACATACTATTCTGGAAAGAAAAATGAATCATGCTGGAGCATTAGACGACCAAGAGATATCAGGGCTTCCGGAAGCCCTGCTTCCGTTGAGAGATTTAAGTGAATATGAAGTTACCTATATCGGAGTCCTGTAGATTCTTCAACACGACATTATACATGCATACAGCAACAAGAGAAATCGGTGGGAATTTCCCCATGTACCTTGTCAGGTAAGAAAAATAAACCTTCATATTATTATAAAATAAACTAGCTTTTGCGACTTCGTACGCGCATATCCCGCTTTTTCTCGTTCCCGTAGGAATTTCGGCAAATCACTCACTCGGTGAGAGAAGAATTTTAATATTGATTGATTGATTGCCAGTCCATCAACTTACCGTAACATTAAACACAGATCCAATAGCCATGCCCATGCCCTCAGCAGCCAGCGACACAACATTCCCCACGAGGCAGAAAGCCACAAACCGCATCACGGAGAACGGAACGCCCGCCATGAAGTACACGATGGTAGAGAAGATGATGTTGAACGACACTTGGATGGGCAGCTTGGAGACGGTGAGCGCGGCGTAGTAAGGAGTGAGGCTGTACCAGCAGTTGAAGTGCTCTTTCTTTACTAGTTTTACTTCTTGGGGATCTGGAAGGAGAAAACGTTTTGTTAGATTCGGTAGGCAAAGAGATTGTTGGAATTAAATTATGCAGGGTATGCGGAACAAAGAGTTAAGTCCCACAAACCGCTATTGTAAAGGGAGTATCTTCCGACCAGGCGGTTGTGCCTGGCGGGCAACTTCCCGATGGTTGATATTCGGGCTGATGTATATGTTCAAATCGCACGGTAAACTCTGCTTCGCGATGCAGGATTTTTAGTTCGCTGCTAGTTGGATAGGTCGCGGTTCTTTTTGTTGCGATGCAGATTTGTTCCGTTGATTATTTCTTGAGGCTGCATTGAGGCGGCCTCAATGGCGCCACAAGAACATAATAACCCATAACCCTTCTGAATGATTTGGCCATGACGGCTTATCTTAATGGAGACTAGCCATTCGGCGCGGGATAGTGCAGAATTGTGTGCAAAAACACAGCTGCCTCCCCTTCTTCTATCGCTTTCATAGACTGATGGGACGGCAATTTGCCACGCTACAACCGGAGAGAGATCAGACGCATTATTTACGGCTTAACGTGCTTTCCCAGGCATGAGAGTATCACACCACCAATGTCCACCGATTTCGAGACTCCGTCGCCTAGAATTTCCTACTGGTTAAATCCAACCACACTTCGCTCGACCTGGGAATCAAACTCAGACACCACGCTCAGCAGTTCTACTTGTGACCGCAAGACCAATGGAGCAGTTGAAATGAAATAAACTAGTCATGGAAGGATGATAACAGCTGTAGGTTCTCGTAATTGGCAAACATGTCAAATTATAAATATAACAAAAGCAAAATATTTAACAAATGAAACCAATCAAGGATAATAGTATTATGAAGGAATGGGTACCAAATATACTCACAAACAAGAACTGGAACCATGATCTGCGTATACGCAAAGAAGATGACGAGTCCAACGCAGAGCTTGAGGTGGTTGAACATCTGTGTGCCGTCGTTAGCCATGTTGAAGAAGCATGTGCCGATCAACACGCCGCACATGATGTGGTGAATGAACTGGATGCAGAGACCTGCAAGTTGAAAATGGAAACTGTTGTAATAACTATGTAGGATTCTCTGAAGGATACTTGCAAGAAACATATATTTAACAAACCCTGTCTTCATTAATTGTTTTCCGAACATCCGTAAAAAACGGAACTCTTATAGCCTCCTCGGGTTTCTGTCTGTCCGTATGTCACTTCTAATTTTTCTAGGTACAAAATTATTAGTTGCATTGTCATCTATCTATCCATAATTACAGTTTGAAACAGTTGGTTCTGGGTCACTTCTTATCGTTTGATTTCGATCATGTCCCGTGTTTTTCTTCTTTTTTACTACGCTAAGTATATCTTTAAAAATGCGACCAATTTTAGAATCTGGTCCTTACCTTGTTTATTCCTGAGTATTTGCTTCATCATCCTCACCAACAAAATTGAAAACTGTTCACAATACGTTGTGGAGTATTCCGATGAATCTGATTTCTGCATCTTCATCCAAGCCACCGAAGAGTTACCATTTGACAGGTGACTGGACAACGAACTCACGGAGGCACTTGATCCTTCGAACTTTGGAACTTTGTAAGTGCACTTTTCATTTGACAGGATTATCTCTGTCTCATTGGCATCGTCCGTCTGGTAACTGATTTTCAGCTGCATCTGGTTCGTGTTAGGCTCGCTCGGTGGTTGGTCCAACTTCACCGATTTGAAAAGTTGACCGTTCATTATTTCTTTTGATAGCATGGTTACGAATTCTGGGGTTTCTGTTAGTTCTATAACTGGAAAAAAAAACATACAGTTATTATACGTATTGAAGTACCTATGGGACAGAAAATTAAAAGAGGTCTGTTAAAAATCGCCTAAGTAGGTACTCCACCGAGATCAAAATTTATAAAAATGGACAAATTCTGTAGACGGATATTTTGACAAAGCAACACTGAAAAAGCCAAGGTTACTGGCCCAGGAAACCTAACCGTAATTAAAATATAATCACGGTAAAGTTATTTAAAGTGACCTAGGCACATACCTACTCCGAAAAGCAATAGGTAACAGACGGAGCTAATCAAAACAGTAGGTATCGAATCTTACTAATTACATGTAAAACAATTTAGAATATGCAAGTCTACATTATTCATTAAAGCAAAGTACCTACCTATAATTCTAACGTAAGTTAGGAGACACAATACGACAATGGATGGTTTAAAATTCCTGTAGGTTATACTTTGCATAAGTACCTAATTATAGTGACTTATTTGAATACTAAATGTCCTAGGTTTTGTTTCTTCAGTGACTTCTTTCCCTTGCAGATTAGGTGCTAGCTTGTTAGACTATTGAACTGTGCTAGATAGACGCTGAAGATATTATAGATTTTAATTTCATAACGGATGGGAGGATCTTTGTTACTGAGGGGATTTGAAACAGATTTTTTCATCTCTTCGCCTTTCTAGGTATTTTGTATGACTATTTGCTAACATGATGTAGGTAGTTATTTTTTGGTTCGCTTTTTGTTTTGGGAATGCCTACTGAGTACCGAAGAAAAACAAAATACAGATGGTAAGCTAATATAGGATCTCGTGACAGGAGATGTTATATTGCCCAAAAAAAGTCTTCTAGTCGCTACCTCCAGCTATATCCTCAACCATACGTTATTTTTCGTTAGCAAATGCTTAAAAATATAAATGTTCATTTTCACCTTTTTTTTTCTAATGTACTTACCTACAAGCCCAAGTCTCCAAAAATAAAAACTGTTTCAACTCCCCTCGACCCCTTTTTCAACTTACCTCGGAATTAGGGGAGTTGAAACAGAGTAGCTTGTCACGTTTAAGTTAATTTTTACGATATTGTTTTTAGCCTCAAATAAAACTGAAAGAACAACTGTTGTACAAAACAAGCTAAAAGTGTTTGTGTATACGAAAAATAATGTCAAAATTGTTTCAACTCCCCTAGATCTCCCCTACCGATTACTTATTGTAATGAATCGAGCCAACATACGTCCCGTTTCTATCTACCTATAATTTGGTTCTTGATCTTGATTGACGTGGAAACTGAATCAGAAATATGACTACACGTGTCTCCAATTCAAAGTAGGTATATAAAACTACAACATTGTTATGGTAAGATTAGTGATCTTTATTGAGCATATAGTTTTAAGATAGTGCGCTAATTATTGTAGGTAGTTACTCATTTTAAATTAGTTTTAACAAGCAATGACTGCAATTTTGTAATCGGTCTATTGCAGTTAATCGTACTATGCTAAAGAAGGTCAAATAAACAGAGTGCAACGACATTCGATATTAAATATTATCACAGTGATATAAATAATACCTGCTACACAGATTTCCATTTGTTTACAAAAGCTTTTTTGAATTTACCATTTATTTTTTCTTATTTACCCGACTACGCAAAGTCAAAAGGAAGGGTAAAGATTTTAGCTGTCTTCGTATGCATGTGCGTAATTATGTTTCACTCCAGTGCCTAAACTACTGAATCGATTTTGATGAAAGATGTATCAATAGGGTTGTAAAAAGTAAACGTTCCGGGTAAGATAGGCCTACCTATATTAACCACCTACTAAAATCCCACCCAACCTTATCTAAACACACGGTTGGTTGGCATGTAGGTTCCTTGGGGAGTGCAGGGGAGTACTAAGAGAGGTTCCCGAAAATCCCACGGCAAATAGGTACGCAAAAAATCTAAAAAATCGGAATATAGGTACGCGAAGTCGCAATACAATAGGTACAACACAAGAGCATTTAATAAATGTTCGCCATACAATAGGTCATGTACCTCCTGAAGTCCTTAGCAAATTCAGAGATACAGACACATTCCCCAGCTTTTATATATAAATGTTTTGCCTATGTAAGTATTTTATAAGTTAGGGGAGCCGGGGGGAACGGGAGTCAGTGGGCAATGAGAGTCAATTCAAAATGAATTGAACCTTAAGCTTTACAGAATACGGCTATGTCGCACGGGGTTTAGCTCAGCACCCCTCCCGCACTGCCCATACGCCGGGCCCGCCTGTCTCGCTCGCATCACCGGGAGCGACACAAGTGTCACATGGGACGGGCCGCTGTAAAATTTCCGAAATTTCGATCGAAAACGTAAGTATCTATATTTGTTATTTATGCGTATAAAATAACTTCTAAGCGTAGTACTGGAACTAAAGTTATATTTATTAATGCAAGTTATTAGATTTTCAAATTTTTTTGTAGAATAATTCAAATCTACCAAACAAACCGCCATTGGGGTAATGAGAGTCAACTGACCCTCATTCCCCGTTTCATCTTTCAGTATGAAAACACATTTTTTATTGTTTTCAGATGCCAAGGAACTGGACAAGAAAGACTTTTTATTAATATTGGACAGCCATTACAGTCATTCTACCTTTGAGTCACAGAATTTTTGCAGAGAACATTTCATTACTGTGGTGTCCATTCCTCCTCACACATCAGATATACTTCAGCCTCTTGACGTGGGTTTCTATGGTCCTCTTAAGAAAGCTGACAACAGAGAGTGTGATTTATATATTAAATCACATAATTTACAAAAAATCACGCCATATGAAGTCGCTCGAATTTTTAACAAAGCCTATATGAGAGTTGCTTCAGTAAAGAAAGGAGTCAGTGGCTTCGTATCAACAGGAATGTTCCCACTCAATCCTCACAAGTTCAAAGACGAAGAATTCTTATTTTTTTGTCAAAAGAGATGATAATTTAGTTACTTTATTCGTTTTGTAATTTTGACTCGTATTCCCCCGTGGACTGATTCTCATTTCCCTTACATGTGGGTAATTGGAGTCAAAACTACTTTTTTGTTTTTTGATTATAATTACGGTTATGGCAATGTTAGCCAAAAAAAACTTATATAACTCGATATCTGATTAGTTTCTAAAGATTAGTAAGTGTGAACAAATTATAAGACTGATAATTAGTGATTACAATAACGAGTTTTCCTTAAGTGACTCCCAATTCCCCCATCTCCCCTACTATCACTTAGCCCTGGACTTTTTTCGCGCGGATTTCGTTCGTAGGGACCTCTTCTTAACGAAAATAAATGAATAGCCTATGTTACTCAGGGATAATAGCATTCTAATAGTGAAAGAATTTTTGAAATCGGTTTAATTCGTAGTTTTTATTTACACTACGGGCTGCTTCTGTATCTTATCTCCTTCTCTGTCAATTAAATCCAAAGGACGACGCCAATTGTTACACAATTATATTTTATAAAAAGTTTAACTGTCTAAATACTCACTAAAATCAGCGGGGTTGTGATGCCTCGGACAGGGCAGTCCCACGGTCTGTAGGAAAGGAACCATGGCTGCTGTGTCGCCCTGGTACACGCACAGGCCGTCTGCAATCACGTACACCTGGAAAGTAATAGGATGTATCATGAAATCAGGCCTTAATGTAGATAAACAACAGTTTCGAAGGAAAGGTGAAAGGAAGGATGAATAAAGATGTTTTCCTGTTATACCGCGTGTATCTGACATCGACGCACAAACGATTTCCATGGGTCCAGGGCATGATTCTGGACACCCTAGACTTAGAAATTTTCGTCTGCCTTTTTCATATTTTTTTCATTTTTTACAAGGATTTTTTTACTTTAGACTGCTCATAATCGTTATTCTGACCTAACCCAATGAGATTTTTAATAAAAAAAATATTATTAACTACTTTCACTAAAAAGAGCAATCTGCATAAGACCACAAATAGATATCAGCTCAGCTGAGCTGATACCTATTTGTGGTACTCTTGAAAAAAATGAAAAAATGAGAAAAGAACCGACAAAAAATTCCAACACTGGGGTGTCCAGAATCATGCCCTGGACCCATGGAAATCGTTTGTGCGTCGATGTCAGATACTCGCGGTATCTATAGGTAGAAATATAAGGTAAAATAAAGTTTTTGTTGTGCACTTCTCGGTTAAGCTCGCCTTTGTAGGGACTCGTACATAAACTGTTCTATTGTAGGTACTTATTAGTATATATGTTCCTCCCAAACAGAACTTTGAAATTTAGGCACAGTTAAAGGAAACATGATCCCAGATCAGAATAGCTAGGAAAGTGCATAGAAATATATCTTTGTAAAATGGGCACAAATACATCTCTATCTATTTATGAAAAACATGCAACCGCATGGTGATCGCAGCAAATGCTGCTTGCTAGAGCTTGATGAAAGGTCAAAAGACTGGTCATCTAGAGTAGATACGATATCAAGATACCAAGTACAGACAGACGTTCGTAGAACATTCTTTCACACTTTCACGTCATCGACGAGGAGCATAGAGATAAAGACTTTGTCCGGCTTCTAATGACCATGAAAAGTGATCTAGTTATAGGTAGATACCTACCTACCTGGTAAATTTCTCGTGACACGGGCAATCTACTACCTCAAACTACGGGCTACACGTGAAACTCCGATGAAAAACAAAGGAAAACAATGTTGCAATGTATTACTGCAACATTGTGTTCATTTGTTTTTCTTTCACCAAAATTACTGACGTCAATGTTATTTGCATGTCGCGTGATGAAGTAATGCTTCACATAATTATGAAGCATTAACACATGATCTCATCATGATTTGTAAGATTCAATAATCTCTCTTCATTCAACTTTTCGCTTACGATTACTTTTCGTCACAGAGCCCAAGACTTGTGAGAACTGTGTCGTCAGGTCCAGACGTGTCTGTCTAAATGCTTAGGTAAGTACGTTTTCCGACATGAGTTAAATTGAATTCAACGTCATGTTTAAGTGAAAGTCACTTTTTCGCCTGTGGCGGCAACTGGCGGCCGGCGTAAACTGTCCCGAAAACCATCAGTGCGCTGGCGCCATGCGCGTTGCCGCCGTGCATTCACGCAGACGCAACTCATTGCTCTGTGCTTTTCTTTATGGACCGTCCACTCTACACTGACTTTTATCTGCGCAGACTTCCAACTCTGAATAAAAAAATGGTATTGTACCTATATCTGCACAGACTCATGGCAGTGTTGACCCACTAATCAGCACAGAGTCGTACAGACGCCAGCACATCAACCTACAACAACCTGTCAAATTTCTTTAATAGATTTTCAACTTTATCGCTGAAAACTTAGGTTCAAGGTTGATTGGGAAAATTTGACAGCTTCGGATAGCTTAATGTGCTGGCGACTGTTCATAACTCTGTCTGGTTTGAACCATCTTAGATTAGGTACCAATTTTGAGTTCTTTAAAAAATAATGTAATTTCGAATGAAGGTAGGCACTAGGAATCGGAGTCAGAATGAAATCTATTATTTTCAATGGAAATTTCGTCCATACTGTTGCTCTCCCAATGCTGATGTCAAAAAAGCCTAATGGAAATTCCGTAGGTACTGCTATTTTTAGCAAATTCATAGATTCACGAAATTAAAGTACCTTAATACAGAAATATTATTATAAAAATAAAAGATGTTATCAGCTCCTTTATTTCAGAACGAGCTGTTCTTCAACATAAATCAAGCCTTGTTATTTCTAAGTCACCCACAGAAGGGAAAACGCCAGAGTAAATCACAGAGCATTGTACAATAACGATGATTACGTTCATTATGTAAATAATAACGATGTTAATGAAACAATTGAAACAATGGCAATCGCACGCAATCAGTCTCGATCGGCACGAACTTATTAAATACAACCTCTTGCGGCATGTGATTGACTGAACCAAAGACAATAAAACTCAAATACAAATTACCTACTTATTTGAATTCAGAATTCCAATCAATTTGGTCAGTTTCTACAATTTTTTAAGCAATGTTCGCATTCGCACCTCAATCGCAATATGCCAAAAATGTAGGACATTCAGTTTTTTTTTTTTGACAGTAATAAAATAGACACCCAGTCCAATTAGGTACTATTACAAACTATATCTACTTTTATGAGCCTTTTTAGTACAAATAAGTAGACACTCAAAACTATTAACGCATCCTTTTAGATGAGTATGAAACGAAAAGGATTCCAAAAATAGGTACCTAGGTTTTATGGTGCACACAATAAAGAGTATTCTATTCTACACAAATATTGGCAAATCAAAAAAAGCGAACAGTACCTAGGTAGGTATTAGGAATTGTGCTATAACTTTCACATAATATATTGCAGTGATTTCACATCGCTCCGCTCCAATCAATCGGATAGAAGAAAGTTTCTAAAGGAACGTAAGTAGTGTAAGTACCTACCTACAGCACCTACAATAAAAACGACAGCTTTTCAACGAGCTACCTATTTGACCCCTTTCCTAAGCATCATTGTGTTCCACCTTCCAACCTACGCAATTAAAGCTTTTAAAACTTATAACGTTTCAAAATCGCAAGTTAGGTATTTGCCCTTATAGCGGCAATTGTAGGAAGAAATACACACTGGGAAAATTTCGACTATGTCTATCTGTTATGGTTATGGTTCTTGATACAGCCCGCTGACCATAGATATAGGTACTTAATAAACAAGGAGGTCTACTCTAATTCAACGAAAAACGAAGTTTCGATTGAATTTTCGCATGTTTCCTACCACGGTTCTATTCGTTACGAAGTTAAATACGAACGAAGATTATTTGACATTTAGTTTCTATAAACCTACTCTAATTCATTTACGTTACGAACGAACATTTGAGTTTGACAGATGATTGTTCGGTATTTTAACCTCAAATTGACGAAACCAAAAGTGTTACATTTGATTTTCGTTAGTTATTCGTTTGTGTGGATTTTGTGATAAATTTGCTTGAAATGGCTACGAGACCGCTCTTAATCGAGGCTGCTGTACGTGAAGAACGTTTGGAGCGTAGAAGGAACCGGCGTCGCTTGCGCAATCAACTCAATATTAGAGAAATTCCCGACTTAGAGTTTGTAGGAAATTACAGACTCAGTCGGCAATTATTTGAGGAGTTGTGTCAGGAAATAGTGCCTTTATTACCTCCAAAGGCAAGGCGTCATGGAATCGAGCCCACAGTTAAAGTGGTGTATATTTTTATTATCATTCTCTTCAATAAATAAAGCATTTCTATCAAATCAAATTAATAGGTATTAAATAAACAAAACACAATTAATGTTTCGGACGGCAGGAGCACGTCCAATGCTCGCGCTGTCGTCCTGGGACAATCTCCCACGTAATTTGACGTACGCCCCATGTACTACCTTGCGCTGGTTACGTACGTCACCACGCACCCCTGAATGCGTAACGTTTTTCGACTACTGTTAGGGACCTCGGGAGACGGAGACGAAGAGCCGGGGAGGCAATAAAACAACTCTTCACGGGGAATCTTGACCCGCAGGTTTCGGCCCTATTTTCTTCCCGTAGTGTTGCCTCTTCGACGGCTGTGCTGCGACTGCGATTGAGCCGAAATTCGGCTCTGTTTGTAATATACTGCCCGTTCGAAACCTTATTGAGAACCGTGATTTTTGGACTCGATTCGCGTGTAATTTTCTCTTTGAGCCGAAACCTTTGGAGCCTTTATTTATTGTTTTTTATATAAAAACCCTTACAATATATATATATATATATATATATTTAGATTCCTTAAACCTTGCTTAACAATATGAAACACAAATTATTTCGATATCCTTAAAATACAAAAAGTTTCTAGAACTAAGACTTCTAATTTTGTACCTTAACAAATTTTCACTATACATTTTTGGAAGTATCTCGAAAAATATAAGTCCTATCAACTCAATTTTTTTTGTCAAAGTGGTTTTGGGTCAAGACCTTTATTTTAACACCAATTCCAAAACGCTATCACTTAAAACAAAAAATCACATTTTCAAACTACGTAATTATTCACAATTCAAAAACCTTACATCTAAATTTCCTTATAAACTACTAAAATTCGTTTGTGTTAGAGTTTTATTGGACCTAATATACATATATAAGTCTTATAAAACTAATTAAAAGGTAATTAAAGCATAATCTCATCAAATAATTAGTCATACCTTTCTGTACAAACAAAACAAAATGAAACATTAAATTCGCATTATAACTACAATCTAACTAAACCCATGATGCGAAAATATCCTTATACACTAATTAGAGAATGCTAGACCTAATCTAAGCTGATTCCATTAAAATTCTAATTAGTTTTCCTTACAAATAAGTAATCAAGTAATATATCAAGTAATCGAGAAGGGTGTCGATTTGCTCAGAAGTTGCCGAACCCGTAGGTATGTGGAGCCATTTTAAACTGAAAAGATGTTTATGTAAATGTATATTATGAAGGCGATATTTATAAAGAAAACATAAATGATTAAATAGGTATAATATGTCTGTTACTTACAAAGTTTTTAAATCCAAAACAAAACTTGTGGAGACCCAAAATGCAGACTGCGACACAAAGGCTTGAAAGTTTCTGACGGAATGTGTATCGCGATTGCGAAGTATGTAAAAAGCACTTGAAAACATGATTCATTAACAAAATACTTGAGAAAAAAACCTAAGAAAACTTTTTAAAGAATTCAACCAAAAAATTGCGCGAACGCGTGTGAATACACGGATAATTTTGGTAGTCATAAGTTACCACCCATCGTGGGCATGAAAATAGTAGTCTTCAGTTTAGTTGGTTAACCATAACCGTGAAAGGGTTTTTTATAGTGTATCGGTGAATTTCGTAGGCAATTAAAAAAAAATCTGTATATTTATCTTTTCTGCATGAATATTACATGAAATATTAATTAAACCACATGTTCACTGTAAAATTTAAAAATAAAGCAAAATAGTTTGTAGATTTTAAGTTAAATTAAAATAAAAACCGTAACTTACTTTAGATGACATAATAAAAGACCCACACAATATTGCTCACTCCAATCGTTCACGAAAATTGTTTATGTATCCGAACTTCGTCTGCGTGTCCGAAAAAAAAATAGAGTAGCGACAGTTACGAAACTTCGTTTAAATTTCGTTCGTTTGCGAAGTTTCGTTTCAGAGAAAGAGAGTAGACCTCAAGATTTCTGTGCCGCTGACAGACAGAATAAGGTTCCGTAGAGCTTTATTACCTAGGGTAAAACCAGGATAGTTGCCACACATTTTGAAATTACTTTATATCTCTCAGTACAAAAAGCAAAAACTTTATTTTTAAAATGGGTAAGTACCTACTTTGGTTTATAATCTTCAGGTTTGTGAAAGGAAAAAACATTATCTTTGATAGTTCCAGAGTATAGGCGATTTTTGTGGACCTCTAAATTTTGTGACAACTATCCCGTATAAAGGATAGTTGCCTTATCCATAAAAATTACATTTAGGATTGATGCCCCACCGAGAAAAAATACTTTTAACCCGCAAAAACTTTGATCGCACTTGCCTTTCCCTGCAATCGCACAGACACATGAAACGTGGTCCACTCAGTCGTGGCTGTAGAGTCTCTCGATTGATAAATAAAATAACATGTGATTCATTCTTGAATCTACAGTAATTAAAATCGAGGCAACTATACCCCTGGGGCAACTATCCTGGTTTTACCCTACAGCGTCTATTGAGATAGTATTAGTATTTCCTACCTACATTATAGTATCACAAGTACAAATAAACTAAACGTTTAGGTATCTACCGTATTAATCCTTTTGCCTATGACTCCTAGTAACAATAAAATAATGTTAGTAACGAATATAAATATTGCAAATGCAATAAGTCACGACTGAAGGTGTGGACGAGTTAATAACTTTTTATAATAACTCTGACTAATGATATGTTAATAATATATTGTGTTCCTCTATCATAAAAAATAAGTAACTTTGTATTTGTTATGTTCTTGTGAAATAACACATTAGACTGTTTTAATGAATGCTTTGGTTTTCCTCGGTAACCAAAACAGGATTCTCATTTTGCGATGTTTTTACGTCTATATTGTAAATATTGTAGATATTAGTAAGATTTAAGATAACACGATAACATCTTTTATGATGACACTATGGTTTCACCAAAAGACGTACAACTGACACACGTAAACTTTATTGAAGCACATATCTAATTCCTGGGAAGAAGCACATTTAAGTTTTTACATTTACAATTTAGTCAAAAATGAGAGCTTTCCTTTAGTTTGCCATGGGTGAGAGCGAGCACTTTTTAAACAACAGTACCTATTTGTGCAGGATGCGCATTTGTGTGCTGGGGTTGGTGAAGAATAAAACCCTTTTCCTTGTTGATCTTCCTTTATTTCTTCTAGTGTTCTTTCTTCTTGTCTTGTTGCCCGCCGACTGTATCGATCCGGAAAACGCTCCGTAATTTATACAAAATTTGCTAAGAAAATGTAAGCCCTGTGATTGGTCAGCCAATCAGAACACAGGAATTTTCAACCAATGAGAGCGAAGTCGGCATCGGTGCAGTTAGCTTATGTACGACGCTACGTTACCGTAACGAGAGCATTTTAACAATATTTGCGTTTTTCACTAAGTTTTTCCATTACAACATATTATAAACTATATGTTTTTAGATTCTACGTAACATAAACTATATGACAAAAATATAAAACAAACAAAAACGAGACATAAAATGTTACGTAAACAATACGATCACTAGCTTAAATCTATGAATTATGTTATACAAACGATATAATTCTTAGTAAAAAAGGCTTAAATCTATCATACGATTATCCTAAACAAACATTCAAACATAAAAACCTTATATACTATTATGTAAACATTACGCTATCACTAACACTATGTACTGTCCTATCAGTTCGGTTTCAAAACTAAACACTATTCACTATATACACTATTGCCTGTCCCGCACATCACTCCCGCCGTGCGACCGCGTCGCATTCAGTTCCGGTGCGGGCACGTCGTCCGTAGGCAGGGGCAGGATCACCAGCTTCCTCACCGGCCGGCGCAGGACGCCTCCCTTGGTCTGCACGTCCACCGTCCGCACGATGCTGTCTGGACCAGGATACACCGCGATGACTCGTCCTCGTATCCACACGTTGCGGGGCAGGTTCGGGTCGACGATCTGCACGAGGTCGTTCACTTGCACTGGTTGACCTCGTCCGTGGGGCTCCCGCCGGTGTTGGAGCTCGGGAAGGTACTCCTTCACCCAGCGGAGCCAGAAGACATCTGCGAGCCTCTGTGCAGCTCGCCAGCTGGACCGGGAGATGGTGTCTTGTTCGGTGAATGTACCCGGCTGCGGTACACGTCCAGGACCCCCCAGCAAGAAATGGTTGGGAGTCAGGGCCTCGGGATCTTCTGCGCTGACGGAGACGTGCGTCAGCGGACGACTGTTTACGGTGTACTCCACTTCAGCAAGTAGAGTAGCGAGGACTTCTTCGGTGGGGTGGCGCTCATGCAGTGTCGCTTGAAGAGCCGTCTTCACGGAGCGAACCATTCGCTCCCAAGCGCCGCCCATAAATGGAGCTCCAGGCGGAATATAGCGCCAGGAGATCGTCCTCTTCGCTGCTTCTTCCGCAGTCGCCGCGTCGATTGCTTGTCGAAGTTCCTTGTCGGCAGCCTTCAAGTTGGTGCCGTTGTCTGACCAGATTTCAGTCGGGCAGCCTCGTCGCGCGATCATTCTTCTGACCGCCATTACTGCAGAGTCAGCGCTGAGCGAGCCGGCGATTTCCAGGTGTATAGCTCGCGTTGTGAGACATGTGAAGATGGCCACATATCTCTTCTGTCTGGTTCGTCCGACGGTCACGGAGAGAGGCCCGAAGTAGTCGACACCGGTGTACGTAAAGGGTCGCTTGTGATGTGCAAGGCGACACGCTGGCAGGTCCCCAGTTCTCGGATGCGGCGGTACTTGAGTCTTCATGCGGCAGAAGAGGCATCTTCGGAGGATTGCGCGGGTGATAGGGCGCAATCGTAATACCCAGTATTGCTGTCTGCACTCGTTGACTGTTGCCTCGACGCCGGCGTGATGTAGCTGTCGATGTATGGCCTGTATCCAAAGCTTCACTGTGGGATAATCTCCGTCGACTACTAGCGGGTTCTTGAAGTCTTCTTCCATGTCTGTCACCGCTCGGATACGGCTCCGGATTCGGAGTGAGCCGTTTACTGACTCGACGCTGAGCTGATGCAGGCGACTTTCTTTGGCGATCGGCTTCCCGCTGTTCAGATTGTCTATCTCTTCCGCGAAGGCTTCTTCCTGCGAAGACCGCATCAGCAGCTCTTCAGCTTTCTTGAGGAGCTCGGCTGTGACTGGAAGCAGCTTGAACGTCGATTTCTTCGATGCTGCGGGCGTCTGCTGTTTAGCTGCAGTCGGCTTGTTTCTCCTCCAGGTAGGATCCGCTTCTTTGTTCTTCTTGGTTCGGCGATAGTTGACCTTGTGCCTAGGGGCTCTGCAAAGCTCGATGAACTGCAGAGCACGTGCTGTCGAATATCGGAGGCGGTCCCAGTTGGAGAATTTCGTCGGATCAGGCAGACCCTCTGCTAGCTTCAGTCTTCTTCTGTCGGTCACGTGATGCGTCTTCTCCTCGTCGGAAGGCTCTTCTGTTGCTGTCCTTGCGGTTTCTATAGGCCAGCAGTCTTCTGTCAGGTATAAGAAGTCCGGCCCTTGGTACCATCGATGATCTCTATTGAAGGCGGTTGGTACATTTCGTGTGGCGTCGTCGGCTACGTTCTGTTTCGTCGGAACCCAGCGCCAGTCGTTGACCTTGGAACTTTCTTCTATTGCTGCTAGACGATGAGCCACGTAGGGTTTGTATGAACGCGACCCTGTCTTTATCCAGGTGAGTACTGTCTTGCTATCGGTCCAGAACACTTTTCGGTCAGGTTTCCTCTCGTGTTCTTCAATCACTGTCTCGGCGAGTCTGGTCCCCATAACCGCTGCTTGCAGTTCCAATCTTGGGATCGAAGTCAACTTCAACGGTGCCACTTTCGCCTTGGCCATGATGAGTGATATGCCGACTTCGCCATCTGGTGTTACGGCTCTCCAGTAGAGGACCGCAGAGTAGGCCGATTCGCTGGCGTCGCTGAAGACGTGAAGCTCTAGGGAGACGGCGTCGCTGTAGTGAAGGTATCGCCGCGGGATTGCCATTTCGTGGAGACTTTTCAGGTGTCCCATCCACGCGTCCCATTGTTCCGCTAGGTCTTCGTCGATTCGGTCGTCCCACCCTGTTCCTCGGCGCCAAACTTCCTGGAGTAGCTGCTTCGCTCGTATCGTAACAGGCGAGGCGAATCCTAAGGGGTCGAAGAGCGACATAACAATTCTTAAGGCTTCCCTCTTCGTTGGCTGCTTTCCTTCTATTAACGTCGAAGGTATTCTGGCTAAGTTGAGGTTGAAGGTTAGCTCGTCTGAGTTGATTTTCCAGATGACTCCTAGTACTCGTTCGGTTTTCTCTTCTGTTCTGTAGAGTTCCAAGTCTTCTGTTCTATGCTCTTCTCCCAGTGCTTCTAGGAGTGCCGCTGAGTTCGACTTCCACTGCTTTAGTTCGAAGCTGGCCTTATTGTGCACTTCGCGCACACTCTTTGTTATTCTTACGGCATCTTCCAGGCTTCGGAAACTATCGAGGTAGTCGTCGACGTAATGTTTCTCTATGATGGCAGCTGCTGCCTCCGGATGAGTCTTCTCGTGTTGTTTCGCGTTCAAGTTCTTCACGTATATCGCTGTCGATGGTGAACTTGATGCTCCGAAAATCAGCGATGTCATCCTGTACTCTTCCGGAGGTTGATCGTCGCGGCGATCCCCACGCCACAGATATCGCAGTGCGTCTCTATCTTCTGTACGTAGCTTGACCTGCATGAACATTTCCTTTATGTCCGCTGTCACTCCGATCAGGTGCTGACGAAAGCGCATGACGACGCCTGGTAACGACTGGAGTAGATCTGGACCTTTGAGCAGCATATCGTTGAGCGCTACTCCCTTGGTCTTGGCTGCGGCGTCGTGCACAACTCGGAGTTTATCTGGCTTCATTGGATTAATGACAGCGAAGTGAGGTAGGTACCACGTCTTCTGTGGTGTCTTCTGAGGCGGCGCAGGCTCGGCGTATCCTTTTTCTATAAGGGCGTCCATTTGTTCGACGTATCTCTTCTTCAGGGCTGGATCACGGTCGATCTTCTTCTCGATGTTGAAGAGCCTCTTCAGGGAATTCTCATAGTTATCGGGGAACTTAACATCTTCTTTCTTCCAGAGAAGGCCGGTCTGATATCTGGTTTCTTCAATCTTCTCAGTTTTCTGTTCCAGTATTCGAAGCGCCTTTTCTTCTGGGTCAGTCTTCGGTCTCTTCGGGTTTATGCAGAGGGCGTCCATTTCGAAGTACTTCTTCACCAGGTCCTCAAGGTTGTCTTCTGTGTCTTCGATCATGTGCGACACGAAGTCTATCTTCTGCCCGAAGGATCTTGTTTGGCTTCCATGAAGAACCCACCCCAGCGGCGTGAGAGAAGCAACCGGGTGGTTCTTGTCGCCTTTTCGGGTTTCTTTGGTGAGCAGAAGGTGCCAATTGTCTTGACCGATGAGGACTTGCGGCTTTGCGTTGGGGTACGATAGATGTCCCTTGATGTCCGATAGATGAGGACACCCATCCACTAGTTCTTGCGGAACCCGTTGAGATGAGACTTGTAAGTTCTTCACTGTTCTTGCTTGAATTTGCTCTTCTCTGTTGTTGATCCCTTTCAGCCCGATAGTCACCCTTCTTGACGTCGATTCTGCCGTCTTCAGTTCATTGATGGTTTCTATCTTCAGCGGGTCTATGGGTCCTGTTGCTCCGATGCTGCTCACGACGCTATCGTCGACGAGCGTGACTGTTGACCCGTCGTCCATCAAAGCGAAGGTGTTGACTGTTCCCTTTGGTCCTTTCACCTGGACCGGCAGGATCTTCAGATAGGATTGCTTCTTTATCGTCCATGTTGAATTTATCACTTCTGTTGCCTCTTCATTTTCTGTCTTCTCTGCCTTTTCTGTCTTCTTCTCGTAGTGAAGCATGTTGTGGTGCGAATATTTACAGTTGTTGACACCACACGGCTTCTGTCGGCAGTTGTGAGTCTTGCTCCTATATCGCAGGCATCTGAAGCAGAGGCGTTTGGACTTCGCTGTATCCCATCTTGTATTGGCATCCATCTTCTTGAATGCTTCACATTCTGTTGCATTGGTGTGACTTGTTCCCTCGCACACAAAGCACTTCAGCGTGTTGGTCTTCTCAGTCACGTTCGTGACCCGCTGCGTCCTCTTCTGCGGTGCGGTTGTAGACGGTGCCGCCACCTGTTCAGGCAGAGCGTAGGGCGCGCACAGTTCGGCTTCTCTCTTGAAGAACTTCTCTATCTTGATGAGGCAGGGGTCTTCTTGTGGCTGTGTGGCTGAGAAGTCGTAGTATCTATATCGTAGTGTCGGCGTCAGCTTGTCCACCAATGTCTTTGCAAGTTCAGGGTTGTACATGTAGTTGAAGCAGCCCAATGTCTTCAATGTTGCTACGACGTTGGAGATCTTTGTTGCAAATATGCAGATGTCCCTCGGTGACTCGGAGAGGCGCGGCAGGCTTCGAAGAGTTTCCATCTCTAACATGGCTATGGACTCTGGTCTTCCGAATCTGGATTCCAATGTCTTCATTATTTCTGATGGGTGCGCGTTCGTGATCAGCAACCCTTCTACAGCTTCCTTGGCCTTGCCTTTCAGGTTCCTCCGTAGTCTGTTCGTATTCTCGACGGCGCTGAACATCGCTTCTGTTTCATGGTAGGCGGCGCGGAAAGGTAGCCACTCCTGATGCGACCCACTGAAGAACGGTAGCTCGACGAACTTGGGTCGCTGGGCGGTGCTGACAGCCCTGGTGATGGCTTCAGCTAGGAGGGCTAAGTCCCCTTGACCTCCCGCCGGTGATTGGCGTGCTTCTTCATGCTTCTGTTGTTCGTTGTGGACGACCGTTGGTTCTTCTGGATGGCGATAGGGCTCGTTGGTGATGGCTAACACTGGACGAGTCACCTGGTTTTCCAACCAGTTGTCCACTCTTGCGTTGACTTCTGAGTAGAGGGAGACGTCATCTTCTTCTCCTTCTTCTATTTCCTCTTCGGTTTCATCCTCTTGTTCTAGCGCGGCCAGGCGTGCTGCAGCTAGTTTGACTTGGAGGCGGAGCAAATCTTCCTTTGCCTTCGCTATCTTCAACTGTTTCGACTTGCTATGCGTCGATCCCCCCCCTCCCCCCTTCTTGCTAGGGGGGGAGAGGTGCTGTGGGCCGGTTGGTTTCGACGTACCGGCGTGCTTGACAACTCGCTTTACTGTAGAGGCATCCGTTTCTTGGCGAGCATCTCTGGAGGTGACAGCGGCGGGCGGCTTCATCAACTGCTTCGATTTCGCACCTGCAGTAAGCGTCGTCGCGGCGGAGGGGGCGACAGAGGGGGCGGCGGCGCTGGCGGGGTGCGAGGGGGGCGGTACGTTCGCGGCCGAGGCGGAGGTCCGTGCGGTCGAGGCGCTGGCGGCGGAAGTCACGGTGGTTGGATCAGTCGTCGCGGAGGTGGCGGTATGTTCTGTATACTCCGTGGCAGTCGTCCCTGTATTTGTCGATTCCGTCGTGGCTTCCGTACTGGTGCCGGTCGCTGAGGTCCCTGGCGTGGTTTCAGACGACGACGGCTTCTGTTCGCTCGACGGCTTCCGGCCCCTCCCTTCAGAACGCGTAACGGGCATGACGTCAGTTGATTCTTCAATCGGCGATCTTGAACACTTTCACTATATTCGATCTTCAAGGCTTCTTTCTTGAGGTACTATGTTCAAGGCTTCTTTCTTCACAATAAATCCGGCGCTCGAAGGACCATTAAATGTGCAGGATGCGCATTTGTGTGCTGGGGTTGGTGAAGAATAAAACCCTTTTCCTTGTTGATCTTCCTTTATTTCTTCTAGTGTTCTTTCTTCTTGTCTTGTTGCCCGCCGACTGTATCGATCCGGAAAACGCTCCGTAATTTATACAAAATTTGCTAAGAAAATGTAAGCCCTGTGATTGGTCAGCCAATCAGAACACAGGAATTTTCAACCAATGAGAGCGAAGTCGGCATCGGTGCAGTTAGCTTATGTACGACGCTACGTTACCGTAACGAGAGCATTTTAACAATATTTGCGTTTTTCACTAAGTTTTTCCATTACAACATATTATAAACTATATGTTTTTAGATTCTACGTAACATAAACTATATGACAAAAATATAAAACAAACAAAAACGAGACATAAAATGTTACGTAAACAATACGATCACTAGCTTAAATCTATGAATTATGTTATACAAACGATATAATTCTTAGTAAAAAAGGCTTAAATCTATCATACGATTATCCTAAACAAACATTCAAACATAAAAACCTTATATACTATTATGTAAACATTACGCTATCACTAACACTATGTACTGTCCTATCAGTTCGGTTTCAAAACTAAACACTATTCACTATATACACTATTGCCTGTCCCGCACACTATTACATAGACTAGACAGTCCTCCAAAATGGCCCCCCGACACCACGTCCTAGTATTTTATCTGGTAAGAAGAAATGGAGCAACTAACTTCGCAGTAACACATCTGTCTATTGTTAAGTTTTAATAAAAGAACTTGACTTAGTCGTCCTATTAGTGCTATGTTGACGACACAACTGATCATCATATTTTTTTTTTTGGTTTCAGAAGGATGATTTTTCACTCTTTTCCGGAATAGGGTCGATGTCCTCTTATCTCAACATGTAATTATCAGGTTTTTTATCATTATGCCCGTACCATCACGCATTACCTACGGAGAGCTTTTGTTCCACTTATTTTCATCATTTTGGTATCTTCCTGTACCCTAATTTTATTTGCTTTCCCTTGTTTGCAATTCTAAAATTCTGTTGGTCATCCTCTAGCAATCGAAGCATGGGTTTCTCTCAAATGTGTTTTCGCCTTTGTTTTAGAACAAATAAAGAACATGCTAGGATTTATTGAATTAAGTATCATCATGTCAGCGAAAGACTTCCTCTGCTGGACATAGACCTGCCCCAAGTGTCGCCACAACAACCAGTGCTGTGCGTATTGCGCCCATCGGCTACCCGGTCGACCAGGTCATCGGTCTACCTTATGAATGGCCTACCAACGCTGCGTCTGCCGGTACGGGGTCGCGATTCCAGAACTTTTCAGCCCCATCAACTATCTGTCCTACAAACAATGTGCCCAGCGCACTGCCACTTCAGTTGGGCGAACCTTCGGGCTATGTCGGTAACCTTGATTCTCTTGCGGATATCATCATCCCTGATTCGATTACGCAACCAAGCATTGCCCTTTGAGTGACTTTAAAAGCCTTCCGATGAGGTATCGAATTATAAATAAACCAACTAAATATTCGATACTATTAAGTCCTTTCACAACGAATGGCGATCAAGTAGATATGTATGCCAATACCAAGGCTGGGTAAAATGACCGTGACATACACACCGACTGCTTGCGAAGTCTTAGGTAGGTCTAAGGATTCCGTAACGTTGCTTGGAATTTGAGACGACAGCAATAGTAGGTATACATATAGGTAGGTAAGCAATAAGGACTATAAGGAGAAATGCTGCACCGACCCCAAAAAAAGTAGGATAAAGTGATTAGAAAACGAATTATATTTCCAAACTACAAAAACCGTATTTGAAATTATTTTGACCACTTAAAGAGTCACTTAGCTACTTAGTACTTCACGAATAATTCCTGCTCTACAATAACAAACAATTTCCGTCCAATTATTGAAAAATCGTTCATTCGGTCAAGAGGAATAAAAAAAGTTCATGTAGGTAAGTGCCTACATGTAAACAGGTGCAGAATCAACGTGCCTTCCAATAGGTCAGTTATACGACTCGAGCAAATAAATAATAGCTTCTAGCAGCGGATTCGCTCGTGTGTAAGCCGGAAATTGTCCCAAGGGGTGAAAGTATCCTTTGTTAACCTACGAAATATATTGGACTTTAGAAAAAAGCTCATTCTATTTCTAGGTAACTACACCGAACCGAATTCGGTTAAAAATGTTTTCTCAGCGTGTTTAGTATGCAACGTAACATACAAACAGTCACTCTACTTCTGTTATAATATTCCTAGCTTTTGCCTTCATACGCGCATATCTCGTTTTTCACGTTTCCGTAGGAATTTCGGGAAATCTTCTCTTAGGGGCTATCTCCGCGAGCGAGAGAATCGCGGCGATATTATCGTCCGTACCTACCACGTATTTCTTTAACGACTCTATGAACGGCGATTCGATGTATGAACAAACGTCAACTCACCGCGATTCTCTCACTCGTGGAGACGGCCCCTTAGTGCTCCCTACACTCCCCAAAGAACCTACATGCCAAATTTCAGCGTTCTATAAACAGTATTTTCGGCTGTATGTTGGCTGTGAGTCACTAACGGAAGAGTTTTATATGTTTTGATGATTTATGATATACTAGCTGACCCGCGCAACTTCGTCTGCCTCACATTTTCAATTACTGCTCCGCTCCTATTTGTCTTAGCGTGATGTTACATAGCCTATAACCTTCCTCGATAAATGGGCTATCTAACACTGAAAGAATTTTTCAAATCGGACCAGTAGTTCCAGATTAGCGCGTTCAACCAAACAAACAAACAAACAAACTCTTCTGCTTTATAATATTAGTATAGATAATAATTTATTTTTTAATGTCGAGTTTATTTAATTTATTATTGAGACTTGGTTGCCTTAATTAGGTACCCACAAACATTTGTACGCCCCCTGGCAAAACATGGCGCACTGTTTATTACTTCGATGTACCTCTATTATTGTACCTATGTTAAACAAATGAATAAATTACTCATGACTTATGATGATATTGATACTGTGCGTAGATTGCGTCGAAGTTTCTTGACATTAAAAACTGGAACTAAACCAGTTCGCTCCAGTTTGTTTCTGTAACTGACCTAGCCAGTCTGGTTTCAGGTTCCTACCCGATAAAACAAAGGCACTAAAAATAATTTAATCGGTCCTATTTTACATTTTTTTGCGACGGTTCAGCCTAATTATAAACAAGTACCTACATACATAAGTAATTGATTAATGTATTTAAATCTATGCAGGCTTTTTAGATGTTGACGATTTTCTGAGGAAAAATGACAATCATTTTTTCCTCAGACTAAACCAAAACTTATCGTATTATCGTACTAGTCGTAACTACGATTTTATTATCTTTACTGTCTGTAATATAAACTCCATATTGATTGCAGAGTTTCCCCGATTGATATTTTCTTTTAAAAGAGGAAACTGCAGCTTAACTTTTAGAATTGGAAACCACATGATCCTTCCAACTACCAGGAAAACGGGTAACTAAACGGGAAAACCAGGTACGAGTATCTGTCGAGTAGCATTTATATCCCTGTGTACGTAAATAAATCAATCAATGTGGACGGGCAATGAACCTTAAGCCATAGGTATGTGAGTCAATGCAAATTAGCAGCATCGATGTCCTCCAGTGCCCGTGATACTTTACATTAAACTCATAAGTATAAATGTATATGTTACAGGAAAATGGCAAACGCCGTAAGATTGTAAAATATGCGTGAAATTGTAAACTATTTTTTCTAAATAAGTAAGACACGGCAGATGTATTAGAAACTATTGAATTTGGATGGGATATGTTTTATACAAAACGATTTTTCTATAATATTTCGAGAAATTATAGTCTAATCAAGATTTTTTACAATCTTACGGAGTCTGCCACTTTCCGGTAATATAATATCCACAGTTTTCAAAATTTCGAAAAACGACAGTTAACAGAACCAGTTATTTTAATCTTTTTCTCGTTAATTTAAAGACATTTAGATAGTGTAAAGTAAGTCATGCAACGCAAAACCAGTACATCCGGAAAAAACTGGCTGTGACAGACGGACAGACACCCAGGTGATCCCATACCTAAGGGTTCCGTTTCTTACAGATGTTTCGAACGAAGAAGCGATAGGTGTTTGCCAAACAAGTGATCGCGACGATCTTATTTTCGCGCGATTATCGAGACACCTTCATATTGAAAGAACAAGATAGACATTGTGCCTACCTTGAAACAAACAACAACTGACAAACGCAATTTCTTCCTATTTTTCAAGTTCTAAGTACCTTGAAACAGGTCGGTCTATATTCTAAGGTTAAACTTAGATAAGTACACGTTTGTCCAGCTACGATGCATTAAGTGCACTATAAAATCTGATATTAATTTTAAAAAAGTACATAATATCGTTTTATGATTATCATTTTTATTACCTAGTCCTCTCCCGTCGCATACCGTTCAGTGTGCATCCATCACCTCAATCTCAGCAACTCTAATCACCCTACGAACACCGTCGCTCCAGTTGGCGTCCTACCATGACTGCAGTCTCTTCTCAGGAACACCCGACAAGTAATGGCTCTTTGACTTTTTATTGTTTTTCGTGTAGTTCTGGTTACTTTAGATAAACTTCGTCTGTTCTTACCTGATCAAACATCTCCAACAACGAAGCAGCAGGCTGATGAATGGTGCACACGACGGTCCTGCCTTGCCTCGCCAGCTGTTTCAGTACCTTGACACACTGTGTCGTGGTTACTGTGTCTAGCCCACTCGTGGGCTCGTCCAAGAAGAATATCGGTGGGTTGTTCACTAGTTCTAGTGCTATTGATAACCTGGAAGGAAAACGAGAACGGTTAGGTACTGGTACTCTTTGGATCTTTTTGAAATAGGAACATTAAATCAAAACAACGGAAAAGATTGGGAAGGACAGAGTAGGTACGTCATAAGAAACAAGAAAAATGGATTCAGATGTGAGACTCCTTTGTAAGCGGTGACTTCGTGAGAAGTCTTGCAAAATGCAGGAATCCATGAGTTGATTGATGAAATACAAGCGTACGTACAGCAAATTGTAATGGTAGCCATAATTTATGAAGAAACTCCAAAAGATGATAGATAAAACAAAATGTACAAAGTCTGTTGCTAAAATATACACTTCTAGCTCACCCGCGCAACTTCGTTTGCGTCACATTATCCATTACTGCTCCGCTCCTATTTGTCTTAGCGTGATGATATATAGCCTATAACCTTCCTCAATAAATGGGCTATCTAACACTGAAAGATTTTTTCAAATCGGACCAGTATTCCTGAGATTACCCCCTACATACAAACTTACAAACATACAAACTTACAAACTTACAAACAAATTTTACCTCTTTATAATATTAGTATAGATCATACACACTATATAACATACTAGCTGACCCACGCAACTTCGTCTGCGTCACATATTCCATTAATGCTCCGCTCCTTTTAGTCTTAGCGTGATGATATGTAGCCTATATCCTTCCTCGATACATGGGCTATCTAATACTGAAAGAATTTTTCAAATCGGACCAGTAGTTCCTGAAATTACCCCCTACATACAAACTTACAAACAAATGTTACCTCTTTATAATATTACTAGCTGACCCGCGCAACTTCGTTTGCGTCACATTTTCCATTACTGCTCCGCTCCTATTTGTCTTAGTGTGATGATATATAGCCTATAACCTTCCTCAATAAATGGGCTAACTAACACTGAAAGAATTTTTCAAATCGAAACAGTAGTTCCTGAGATTACCCCCTACATACAAACTTACAAACATACAAACTTACAAACAAATTTTACCTCTTTATAATATTAGTATAGATAACTTTGCGATGTATCTATAATTACAGAGCACGATGCCTTCGTAGTATAATTATAACATTCGAAGCTGGTGCAATATTCTGTGTTGAGATAATAAATATTAAATGCTTGCATCATTATTCTTACAGGAAACTTACAAGAAGATCGTCAAGAGGAATGCCATTTCAATTTATCATAATAAATATTGTTTCAAAAGGAACAGGTAAAGTTTCTGCACTTTCCTTAAAGGTAGTAAGAAAGGATTACCAACACTTTGTTTTGGGGTTTCGTAGCGTGAGATAAAACGAGGAAGAGGATATTATATTGGTCGAAATGACGCCGAACGATATTGTTTGTGGATAAAAAAAGGTTTATTCCAAAATCTCAGTTTTATTGCTGTGGACGATCAGTAGACCCTTGGAGTTCTAAGTAAGGTACAAAGAATATAGTGGCACTCATTTACCAAGCATCTCAATAACTTAAAAAATAAATTCGGTTGGGTTTGATTACCCTAATTAATATCATCATACCTATGAGGAATCATGTTTTTTTTATCTTAAACAGTATTTAGTCTATACCAACCATTAAGTATTCACAACGAACATATTTTAAAACACAAGGACTTTTTCAAGTTTGGTCATGGATTAATTTCGAAATCGACATTTCACATGCGTCATACGAAAAGTCTTTCAATATTTCTAAGTTCACGATGTCACATTAATATTTACTTGCATTTACTTAGGCTGCGTGTCCACATAAGTTAAACAATGCACAATGCCTAGGTATATCACGTTTTTCTGTGCAAGTTTCCACCTGTACCTACCCACTGTTATGGTGGGAAAGATTCCAAACCACAATTAGGAAATTTTCCTTCCGACAATAGTTTCGAAACACTGCCGTTGCTACAGCTCTGTCTGATCGATAAATCTTCTTCATGTTATATATAAAAATGAATTGCTGTTCGTTAGTCTCGCTAAAACTCGAGAACGGCTGGGCCGATTTTGCTAATTCTTTTTTTGTTTAGTTCGTCATAATACAGGGAAGGTTTAAACGCAAAAAAAATGCAGTTGACGGGAACGAAGCCGCGGGGCACAGCTAGTATATATAAAAATGAATTGCTGTTCGTTAGTCTCGCTAAAACTCGAGAACGGCTGGGCCGATTTCGGTACTTCTTTTTTTGTTTAGTTCGCCAGAATACAGGGAAAGTTTAAAGCAAAAAAAGGGTAGGTAGGGTAACCAGTTGACGGGAGCGAAGCCGCGGGGGACAGCTAGTACCGAAAAATACGAAAGGTAGAAAACTTTACAAGACAGTAACCAGAATTATATTAGTCAGTAATCCGACCAAAAAAAAAATTTTTACTGATTTATGCAACCAAGGCCTATTTGCAATCGTCTGATATCTGACCTAACTGCTAAATATGTCAGACCGCGATATTGTTCTTAACATAAAGTGGCTACTGAAAAACCAACCCTGCAAAAGACACTACAAATGCTCTAGCGCTGTTGCTGGCTTTTGATCGTCTCGATCGTCAATTGCAGTCCATAGACAAGAGAAACAACTTACCTCTTCTTCTGCCCGCCCGATAACATATCAGTCCTCGTGTGCTGATGCTCCAACAGCCCCATTTCTTGCAAGATCTCTTCTGAAGGAGCCTTAGATCCTCGAGGGGCCTTCAGCCTGGCTGCGACGTCCATGGCTTCGCGCACGGTCAGCAGTGGCTGGAGTAGGTCCTCCTGGGTTATGTAGCAGGATGACTTCTGGAAAAGATGCTCGTCTCTTGGCTGCCCATTTACCAGAAGTTCGCCTGTTACTCCTGCGGACCTGGATTAAAAAGAATAAAATAATATTAACCTGGAAATGAATGTTACCCTTATATTTAACGTCATTTTCTCCTCAAGTCGGTTTCGACTCACTTAAACTGTTTTTTTTTAACTTTCAATTTTCTCCCAATACTTTAATAGACGTAAATTTATAGTTATAAGTTTTTTATTTATTTTTATTTTTATTTATTTAACAAAATTGTATTACAGAGGTTACTTTTAAATCTAAACTCGCCTAAAGTATTACATTACGAGGGTAGTTTTACCAAGGTTATTTTTGTCTGTCATGTTGACAGTGTCGATTCGAGTGGAGAAAGATTCCTTCAAAAGTAGGTACTTAGAATATACCAAATTCAGAGATATCATCTATCACAATATTAGATAGATACACATTCATTTAATTAATTATACCTACATAGAAAAAAAATATATCAACAAAAAGAGATTTTTTTTTTTGCTCTGAATGTTTTTATTCATAACATAATACCCATAAGATTATGAGAGATTATGTTTTCATTACGTAATCCAAAACTAGAACAAAAAATTCTAATGACGCGTGACGTTACGAACAAGTTTTTTCGATCGACGACGTTTAGTTCAATTAATCGGTGACATGATTGACACTGATAGATGATAGACAATTAGGGTTAAAAACGGACTGGACTTCACCGTAAAAAAAACTGCTGACGTCAACTGCGTTAGTGGTTCTTTTGTGGATCGCGAGCCATATTGTACGTAAGTCAGTGGTGTAGCTAGACTCAAAGAGGCCTTGTATCAAACATTTTTGGGGGCCCTTTTTAGGCGTATTTTTTTTTTACAAATTAGGTCTTACTAGCTAAGGATTGGCATTGCAGGACACGAAGGAGACGGCAGGACTAAAGTTGTATAGCTTTGCATCCACAAGTCGGAACCCTTGTAGTCCGGGGGCCCCGTATCTACATATACTAATATTATAAAGCAGAAGAGTTTTTTTGTTTGTTTGTTTGGTTGAACGCGCTAATCTCGGGAACTACTGGTCCGATTTGAAAAATTCTTTCAGTGTTAGATAGCCCATTTATCGAGGAAGGCTATAGGCTATATAACATCACGCTATGACCAATAGGAGCGGAGCAGTAATGAAAAATGTTACGCAGACGACGTTGCACGGGTCAGCTAGTTTTTGATATGGCTGATACGGCGGAAGCTACGCCCCTAACGTAAGTAAGGAGATCCTTGTACCTTGGGACACCTTGTACCTCGGGACAAGCTCATTGAGTCAGAAATGTTGCGTTGAGAAGTGGTAAGTAGCGACATCTAGTAGCCATTTCATTACAACATTCAGAAAACATTCAGTAAAGTTGGCCATTTTGCCTTGTTACTTACTATGTGTTAAGTATGACGTGTGATTTTTTCGTCAGATTTTTTTTTCCAATCTACTTGAATCTTTGTTTTATACGAAACATTTTGAGGTAAGTAATTTAATTATGATACAATTAGTTGTCAGTTTCATTCGTAATCAATTATTTTAATATAATTTACTAGATTTCCGTAATTTAGAAATTATAACCACACTTTGTTATCGACCATTGAAATTTGTACCTTGGGACAGTGAATTTTTTGTACCTTGGGACTGTCCCAAGGTACAAGGCATTGCTTTTTTTACTATATATATTTTAATATTGTTTTTTTAATTTTTGTTTTCATGTTTTTAGATGCCGCGAAGTAAAAATAAAGTCACCTGGCCAAAACCAAGTGAGGAAAATGTAAAAAACGCAATTGAAATGGTCATCCAAAAACGTTTATCTATTCGGAAAGCTGCCGAAGAATTTCGTGTCTCAAAATCTTCTAAAGTCTAAAGAAAACTAAAGAAGTCTAAAGAAAACTAATAGTCATGTTTGTGAACAAGTTTTGTTATTATTTTTGTTTTCCTAAAGTGATTGAAAGTAAGCTTTGTAATGACTGTTTTTTTTTTTAATATAAAATTAAGATTATCTTTAGTTTTCAATGCTTTAAATACCTTAAACTGTCCATTCACCAAAATTTCCGGCATATAAAACATTTAGATATGTCAACTGATAGAGATAATACTCATCTGGCGGCAGTTTAGGTTTACAAAAATGTGTCCCAAGGTACAAATATTGGTGTCCCGAGGTACAAGCCATGATTGTACCTTGGGACAAATATCCTTAAGTAATTAATTTTCATTTTCTCATTGACAAAACATAGTAGGTCGAGTGTTGCCTCATAATATTGTGATGTAATTGGCTACTTAATAGAAATTTTAACATTCAAGGCCAGAGATCAATTTGAACTTAAATTATAGAGGTTTAAAGAAAAGTGTCCCAAGGTACAAGGATCTCCCTTACGCATTAGGGTTGATACTATTATCATTTCACGGTGTGATGTTTATAAAATTGCCCGGCAGTTCACTGCCGTGGCCGAAATCAGTAGGTGCCAACTGATCTGAACTCTTTTTATGAATATGAATCCCTTAATTGTAGTCTCATCTAAAAACTTGGGGTCGGCGTGAAAACCCTTGTCAGATGTTGTCCCATCTAAATACTTAGGGTCGGCGTGAAAGTTTGTACCGAATGGATTCAGTCCTGTCAACCGTCTCACTATAACTATCTGCCTCTTCTTTCATCACAGCTTTTTTTTTTATACTAAACGTGGAAACTCTTGACCCAAATCTCACCTGATGGAAAGTGATGATTAGGCCGAAGATGGAAGCGAGTTTCACACGGAGTCCTCTTACACAGAGGAACTGGCTATCATACCTCTAACTGCCGGAACACAACAATGCTGTTAACATTGTTGTTATGGCGACAGACTTAGACATGATGGTGGTAGCTTGCCAGGCGGACTTAGAACAAGTCCTTCCACCAACGAAGCCGAGCAAAAAATTTGCCCCCACTGGGAATCGAACCCGGGACCTCTGGGTCTGAATCAGGTGGTATAACCACTAGACCACGGAGGCGGTTAGTGTCACCTGTTTAGCACCACCCAGGGACCACGTGTAGGGATTCACTGAAGGGTATTCTCCTACGGACGCGGGCGACTCGGCCCCCAAAAGCTTCTCTTCTTTCAGATTATTCAGCTGAATCCGGTTTGACTGGAAGCCGACCCCAATATAGTTGGGAAAAGGCTAGGCAGATGAGATATTTATTTTAGATCTGCCTGAACATTAAAAATACTTTAGGTTTTTAAGCACTACCGCTTCAGACGCCAGACTGAGACAGGCAACTAGAATTTCGGGTTTTTAGGTAATAAAAATTATGTAATTTTATATCTAAATTCTGGTCATTCCACAGATTAGAACCTAATATCTACTGTTACATGACTAGCGATTATGTTGATTAGGTAATTGTAATAGATACAAATGAGAGTTGCTAAGCTCGTGGAATAAGATTTAATTGTAAGAATCCGGTCAAGACTAGATTGATTGATTGATTGATTGGTTGTCCCAAATTCAAATATACTTACATAGTCCTTTATGTGCCATGAATATCATCCCGTTCAAGTCTTTTCCTCACGCTTTAGCTGATAAGCATAATTCTCCTATAATGTTCCTACTTCTGAGGGCGGGTTGTTTCAAACGGTTCGTTAACGTAACATACGTACGACAAAAAATAACGATTACGGAAGATATTTAACGTTCGTTAAATAAGAAGCGTTGTTTCAAAGCATTTTGGTATAAATTCCTGCTCATCCCAATAGCTCAAGTTATAAATACGTGGGGTACCTATGTAAATGGAATTCAAAAGAAATTTCACAGTATTGTTCTATTTGACGCAGCTAAAGTAACGTTAACCAGTGCGCAAACTATCTGTTAACGTTATCGTATTTTTTGCGTGCGTTAACGCTGACATATTGTGAAACAACTATTTTTTTTATTTAACTATATAGTTAGCACCATTTTTACGCGTGCGTTAAGTGAACCTGAAACAACCCGCCCTAAGCCTGAATCCTCAATGTTAATCTACCTCGAGGAATCAGTGCGGAGTGAGTACTTCGTGGTAGACATTTATTATCTGTGTTAATTTTTTACCCGAATGCCAAGAATGGGTAATGATTTTCGAGCGTATCTTGTATGTTTGTTAATTTCCTTTTTACCTCGTATCTTCCAAACGGTTGGACGGATTTCAACAAAGAAGTCTTACAACCCTAATCTCTTCAAAGTTAGAATGAACAGGCTCCTTCTATATAGGATAAGCTAGTTCCATCGTAGACTTTGTCTCTGTCATCTCTGACCAAGACTAGAGTCAAGAGCAAACCCATCTCAAATAAAAAAAAAGGCGTCGTTAGATTTGTCTCAAAAACTCAAGTTTCCTTATACAGGTGCGTAGAAAAGAGAGCGAATAATATTTTTTAAACTGACCTGAACTTCCGAAATTAAATGTACTTATTTCATGTTTTGTAGTAATTTTAATTGGAAGTCTTCGTGTCTTGTGCGAGTCCCAAATATTTTTTTTTCTTTCTTTATTTTTTTCTGAACTCAATCAAATAAAATGAAAATTACCTGTATCCAGATAAAGCGTTGAGCAGCGAGCTCTTGCCAGCGCCGGAAGGCCCCATAATGGCGACCAGCTGGCCTGACGTGAACCTGCCATCCACGCCTTTAACTACCACCTTCTTTGGTCCTGAAACAAGAGAAAAAATATCGTAAGAACAGGGCCATATTCGTGTTTACGACTGTAAGAACTTTTTGACTAATTCCCGGGTCGTGAAAAATAAATTACCTACATCTACACTGATCTATACTAATATTATAAAGAGGTAAAATTGTTTGTAAGTTTGTATGTAGAGGGTAATCTCAGGAACTACTGGTCCGATTTGAAAAATTCTTTCAGTGTTAGATAGCCCATTTATCGAGGAAGGATATAGGCTATCTATCATCACGCTAAGTCAAATAGGAGCGGAGCAATAATGGAAAATGTGACGCAGTCGAAGTTGCGCGGGTCAGCTAGTAAAAATATAGACATCGTTACAAATCAGACGCAAGTCAAGTATAGCAATTAATGGCTGCTGAAAACAAGGATTTGATAATTTGAATAATTTGGCGATAATTTATATTCCATAAACTGGGCCGAGTTTAGTCCACACTAGCTCATTACTATCTATATAGGTAGTTACTATATACTTCATTGCTCATTACTAACTTCGGGAGTTATGTTTGGACGGGTGCTGGGTAAATAAGTAAATACATAGCTACTGATGAGATCTAGTTTTCTTTATTTTATAATTTGCCAAAAAGGTGGTTCTGCGGGTTGATAGTCTCAAAATGCAAATTGAAAATTTGGATAAACGACACTAATTCTTTTATTTTTTTGGCAAAGAAATTGAGGTTGGGTTTAAAAGTCGACTAATCCCACCGTTTACAAGGTGATTGCAATAAGAACGATTACAAATAAGGATATCCTGAAATGACCTACACTAGGTTGCTGTAGTGTAGGTCGCTGCACCGAGTCGTCAGATCCAGGCATCTGTTCAAACGCTTGTGTTTTGCGCCACAGTTAGATTGACGTCAACGTCATTTTTGCGTCAAAGTCGCTTAATTAAGCGAACACTGAAAGTCCAATCACGATACCTACGTATACTATTTTTGTGGAATTTTAGTTTAAGTTTATAAGTGTTTTTAAGTTAGTAGGTACATTTTTATACAAAAGGGCAAACTTTGTCATTGTAGTTGCAGCCAAATAAACGCCCGAGCCGATGACGAGGCCGTTTCAAAGCCGAGATACTGCTAAAACAAATGCCTACGACACTTAGGTACTCAAAAAGTCACACAAAATCTCATAAAAATAAAAGTTTTTCATCAAAATGTTTGTGATAAATGGAGTTACCTTTAAGATAATAAATTATAGATTCTTATTTTCCTAGTTGTTTTTAATATATTATTCAAATAATCATTTCATTGTTTACAGCTCAATTCCTATCTTAATAACCCAAGTTTTACAAAGAAAAAAGGATTAATGCGTTTAGTGCACCTGCAAAATGTTGACATTGCTGGGCCCAGTCTATAAATGCTTCGCATAATACGGAGTACCTAGGTACATACCTAGGTACTCCGTATTATGCGAATGAATCATCTAGGGTTTACCATGAGCCCACATGGGCTCATGGTAAACCCTAGATGATTCATTACTGAGAAGCCAAGCTTGTTCCTACATTTATTTTATTCTTTTGATGCTGCATAGATAGGTTGATAAGAGTCGGCCTTTGCACACGGCATTTTTAACGCGATGACGACGCGCGACGTGCAGAAGACGCGCGCTAATGCGCTATTAAATGAATTTCAGTCGCAGACAGCAGTAGGTACTGCTTTTTGGTCGTCTAAAGCGCCGTGAGCGCGTTTTCGTAAAAAATACGCCATGCGTATGCATGGGCTCTAAAACATATAAAATTAAATTCGGAAGAATTTTTTGAAATCAATCAATCGAAGAAGGTAACGTTTTAATCTTCTTCTTTATAAGTTTCTAATTTTTTTTCCTATATTGTACCTACTTTTTTAACCTTCATCAGTTTATTTTCTAAGTTGAAATAGGAAAAATTCAGTACTTTATTTAGAGGTGTCATCAAACTTCGGTGATTCTTGATACAAATTCTTACAGTATGATCCGGTAGGCACTGCCAATGTAGGTAATAACAGTTACGTTTCAAGTTTATGACCATAATCAAGTTATACGCAAGGCAAAAGCAATGTTTCGCTATTTAATAGTTGCTTAGGTATACAAATAATCTCATAATTAATTATGATAATGACACAATTAAAAAGCCTAATGTACTGTGTGAACAAAAACTTGATTTTCACCTAGAATATAAGAAGAAGAATCTAAGTGTTCATTCAATTAGTAAGAACTTGAATGGGCACTTACCTATATTTTCTGGTACTTAGTTTTTTTTAGCAAGTGGTCCGTTAGCTTTATTTAACTAATATTATAAAGAGGCATGTATCTAGTTATGTTTGTACATAAATGGCAATCTATAGGAGTATCTACTCATCCGATTACGAAGATTCTTTCACTAATAAAAAACTGTACTATCAGCAAGTTTCATAGGCCAGATAGAAATGCAGGGGTTAATAGAAATAAAAGTTTGAATGGGATTTTCACTTAATTTAAATTCTGCTTGCAGCATTTAGGGATCCCAATTTTTAAATCAAAATTTATCTATACTATATAATATTATAAAGCAGAAGAGTTTGTTTGTTTGGTTGAACGCGCTAATCTCAGGAACTACTGGTCCGATTTAAAAAATTCTTTCAGTGTTAGATAGCCCATTTATCGAGGAAGGCTATAGGCTATAATATATCATCACGCTAAGACCAATAGGAGCGGAGCAGTAATGAAAAATGTTACGCAGACGACGTTGCACGGGTCAGCTAGTTTTAAATAAATTAATTAATTAAAACCTTTAAATAAAATTGCTTTTGATTATGAGTTCATAATTTGATCATATTGACTTATATAAAAGTAACCATTGTGATTAGTTTCAATATATATACTGTCTAGCACATTCTGCTAATCAGTCTTTGAACTACGCAATCAAATATTTGTTGTTTGTTCTTGTTTTTTTTAATAAATATTTTTTGATATCCAATGATTTAAGGGAATTATGTAGCTTTCCAGGTTCCACTGATCTACTCGTCTTCATAAACTTTCAACAATTAGTAGCTTATCATCAAAGCAAATTCCCACGCCAGATTTCTATGTAGTCTCTTAATTCGGACTTTAACACCCACTGAACTGAAACCTGAAAAGCTCAGCCTTCTCAGGTTTCAGTGGGTGTCGATCCAGACATATTTTCATGTAGAACCAAGAAGCTATTAAAAATTTGCAATTATATTATGTAAGTTTTATAACAAAGGAAATATTTGAATAATTACCCAGGAAGAAAATATAATAAAGCATTGTAGGTAAACAGACGACAATTTAAAAAGACGTTAATTGTCTGTAGTATCTCTGGCCTTGGAAACAACCTAGAGGAAATTACATTTAGGTGCCATATCTAAACTTTTCCACTAGGAATTACTTGTAATTTAATGTCCGTATCGTACCTACCAACCGCAAATCTTGTGCCGGTATTTCCCATCAGCTAAAATAACTCTCTTCTATACTAACTTTACCCTACATTTGGGTAAAAAAGGTAAATAAATTTTCAAAAAATCCTTACGTGGAACTTTTATGCAAAACTTCAAGCTTCTAAACCCAGAGGATCTAGTGTGAGATTTTACCATAGATATAATAAATAAGTTTTTTATATTTCTGTGGTTTTTACACTATGGCAAATTGTATGGGAGAGGATTTTATTTTGATTAGGATTAACTTTGACTACAAATTGACGTTTACGTTAAAACACGATTGATCGTTTACACGTTGTCGTACGTCCGCGTATAAATTCTCGTTATTCCCGTGGAAATCCCGATCTCTCGGGAACTCCGAGATAAAAAGTAGCCCATGTGTTATTCTGGGTCTTCAGCTACCTATATACCAAATTACTTTGTTATCGGCTCAGTAGTATTTGCGTGAAAGAGTAACAAACATCCATACATACTCACAAGCGTTCGCATTTATAATATTAGTAGGATATTACATGTAAATTATTAAGCCGAAGAGAAGAGAAGAAGAGCTCGTGGCTAAATAATAACAGCCGCACAGGTCGATCTTCAAGGTTAAGCAACGCTTGCCGAGGTTGGTCTGTGGATGGGTGACCATCTTAACATACCGAGTCTCCTCCGTGCCTCGGAAAGCACGTTAAGCTGTTGGTCCCGACTGTCATTTGGAAATCTTTGGCAGTCGTTACGGATAGTCAGAAGCCAGAAAATCTGACACCAGTCTTGCCTAGGAGTACCATGTTACCCAGTTAATGGGTTGTGGAGGTCTGGTAGGCAGCCACTCTACGTAAAATACTGATATTTAGCTGAATCCGGTTTGACTGGAAGCCGACCCCAGTATAGTTGGGAAAAGGCTAGGCAGATGATGACATGTAAATTATTAATAGGTTCCTAAGTACCTTCTTGAAACAAATCCCTACATTAGTTTTCTGTTGACATAAATAGTTGCTTCCATGGAAGTTACATTGTGGTCAGGCACGGAGCCAATCGACTAATTTGCCTTTTATTTGGCATCAAGCCACAGGTGTCGTATGTATACCTATTTATTGTATTGTTTCGAGTTCGACAGAAATGCCATGTTTAATGCATTAATTCTGCTAAGAGAATAATGTTAATATAATAAGCTTTAACTACCTATATGTGCGTTCGTGTGGGTTACATTACATTATACCAAGTTCAAGATTTTGCGATCCCGCATTTGCTGGTTCTTCTGGGGATATTGTGTCGCGAAATTTACTGTATTGAGTCAGGTAAGTTGTAGTTTCGTTTTTCATACGTATACATAATCATGAAACATATGGGTTCATTATTTAATTCTTCCATAATATGATGAAATTTGCCATATTATGTCATAGGCCAGCTTTTCACGTTGTTAGTGGGTGAGGAATAGTCTCAGGACATCGTTAAGGTGTGAATAAGTACTCGTACAATATAGATACACACATTGATTCTCTAAAATAAATATAGAATCAATAATGTGCTTGACTACAGGGCCATACGGAAAAGCTTGGCGGACTACATGCGGCCCGCAGGCCGCAAGTTGAGTAGGTTAACTGATCTAGAAGATACAGATTATTCATTGCTCTCAAACCAAAGATGACTTCACGAATGCGATATCACTATCTATTTGACGAAGAAAGACATTCAGTGTATCTACGCACTCAATTCGTACGACTACGATCGTATATTAAAAAAAAACTATGGTAGCTAATAGAAATCTATTTCAAATATAGAACGGAAGGTTTCTCAGCGAATTGAATGCAACGTGGAAAAGCCCCGCTCGGCCCTTGTCGGGCTTCGGCCGAGAACGGAGAAACAGTTATGTGACCCGAGTGCATTCGCGCCTTGCACTTGACTGTTGAATCAGTACGATAACGAGTTTCAAGCCAGCGAGAAACGTTAAAGGTTGGATAAAACTGGTAGTCATCGGTCAAATAAATAGTTAAAGAGAGAGTGTTTGAGAATGTAAGTTGCAGTTTCTGAACGGGTCTGCTCTTGAACTTGATCTCGCTGAATGGAATGAGGCCTCCGATGTAGCGTTACTTCCAAAACTTCAAGACCTAATAAGAATCGGGAATCCTTTTCTGAAGACTTTTCCCTAAATATATCTACTTACCGCATTAAGGGAAAGCACTACATTACAATAAGATTGTTTTAAAAACTGGAAAAGTAACACTTTGAACAACTGACCCAAAAACGAAGAACTACTTCGCCAGCAGATGGTCAAACCCAAAGACAATCTGGCACAGTTAAAATGGCGTCAACGCGGCAACTTGGGAGAAGCCTTTGCTTGGCCTGCATTTTGAATACCTCTCATAATGCAGTAGACAATCTGATAGACAATCTTGTATGCGTGTCAGAAGCGGAACAATGACGTATTGTGTGCGATGATTATAATGATGCAGAAATAGTTGGTGACGAGCCAGTTGACGTGAGTTTGTCACATAGTTTATTGACTCCTGCGTCCCAAGGAGAAAGTTTAATTGTCATGACTGTGTCGTTCGTGAAATAATGAATACGAATGGGAACCATAAAATTTAAAATCTCAATGATGGAAGAAATAAAACGCTTTTTAAATTTTTAATTACTGACACCTTTGATATATTGTTTGCTATACAAACGGCCGGTTGCTACTTCGCATAGTTTCAACGAATTGATTAAACATCGAAATTTCTTTACTAAGTAAGTATGTTAAAATATTATACTTACTCGTACTCAACTTCGTAAACAGATAAACTTTGAAAATGGTTGTTAAAAATTTCAATTGCGTAGCTTAGAAGGACAACGCGGTCATTCATACAGACATGGCGACTTTATTTTATAAATATGTCTAGATATGGAAGAAACAATAGGTAATGTTTTATCAATACGATTATGCAGCTGGATTTATATGCATTACACTTAAGAGCCAATGATGACACTAGATAGTATGTTTAATTAGAAAACTAACAAACAACTGATAACCCTTAGTGAAAACTATATAGTAAACAATATGTGAATCACGATGCCCTTTGTGCTAACAGTATAACAATCACGCAGTCGAACGCATAAAAATCATGAAGACGATTTATTTCAATTCATAATAAAATTGTAGGAAGCCAAAACAATTTAGACTAGCCACCCGCCTCGGCTTCGCTCGGCTGCAAATTATCAAGACAAACATTCTGCGTTTATATACTTTCAATTAGTAGCAACGCTATTAAATCCTGATGCGTTGCGTCATGCGTGTAGAAGTAAGGGAAGAAACAGACAGAGGCAAACAGCAACTTTAGTTTATATATATAGGTATGCAGATGGACAATAACGGAGATCTCTTGATTGCGTGGATATTAACTTTCATTTCAATGAAAACCGTGCATATTACTTAGATCACGTCTGTACATCATCCTCCGAATGGCTACGCATAAGTTTACCTGCAGTAGCTTTTTTTATTTTCAGGATGAAAATCCTCAAATGACTCTGACTAAAAAACTGAAAAAAAACCGAGTTTATTTGAGATGGGTTTGCTCTTGACCTTAGTTTTGGTCATAAATGACAGAGACAAAGTCTACAATGGAGCGAGCTTACCCAGCAGGAGCCTGTTCACTCTAACTTTGAAGAAATTAGGGTTGTTAGCGTTCGGAAACACAGACGCAGGCAGAGAGTTCCACTCCTTTGCTGTCCGCATTATAAAAGACGTTTGGAAACGCTTAGTGCGAATTCGTGGAATAGCAACAAGGTAGGGATGGTAAGTTGCAGTGCGTCTGGATGTCCGATGGTAGAAGGGGGCCGGTGGAATTATTTTCTCTTTACAAGAAATTGGTATACAGACCACGTTCATCAGTACCTACCTAACGACTTTATGATTTATGTCTTTAGTAAGTCGTTAACACATTTTTGTAAACATAAAATTATTCATAAATTAGTTCTTACAAGACTTTATTTTAATTTATTAACTCAGTCTAATTAATACTTATTCAAAATTATTGGTGCGCAAAGGCACTAATTGTTTTCAGTTTTACTGAATCGTACAATTAACGGCTTCCTCAGTTTTATAGTCTTTATATGGCGTTCGTTTACGATTAATGTGCTTGTTGATTAAGTGATTCTTACTAAGTATTCATTTATCATAAAACCTCATTATTCATGTTTCCTTAAATGTATTCGTCTATCCGCTCAATTTAGGAAACTGTTTTCTAACATCTCGGTACTATACTACGAAGTACTGTCCTAACCTTTCATTTTGACCTCAGCGATATTCCTAAGAGCCTATGCACCCACGACGCGCATTTTAGAAACGCACGCTCAATACGCTTAGATAAGACCAAAAAGCAGTAAAAAGTATTAGTGGTGTCTGCGTCTAAAGCGTGTCAGAGCGCGTCATCTGCGCGTTGTTGGCGCGTTAAAAACCCCGTGTGCAAAGGCCCTTATGCGAGTTATGCGCAATGGAAGAATGTGTTATATTGTCACAAAATAGAAGCTTTTCTCACTAAGGGAATGCGTAGTTTTCTTATAGGCAAGCGTGCTCCAGCGTCGACCACATCACCGTTTTACATCAGATGAGATTGTGTTCAAACACGAACCTTGTTTGGATTTAAGGCCGTACCCTGACCAAATAACCTTGAGCATTTTTTCCCTCAATAACAGCGCAAGAGATACAATAGCGAATACGCTCAGAATGTTGAATAAAATCGTTATAAAATCTAATTTTAGTTTTTTTAAAAAAATATTTCTACCAAAATGCTCATAAATAAATTTTCTATCCATTAGTGTAAGTACAAAATCAAAATAATCGTTAGTTTTCGAGAAGATGCATATTTTCAGTACTTTTTTCTCATTTCTGTAGTTTCGTGTGAGGAGATTAATTAAACATTATGCTTAGTAATAAAAAATTAAAATCTACCATTTTGAAGCCAAGATTATGTAGTTTAATGTGTTTTTTACAAGTTGATATTTCTTCTGGTTATAGAGTATATAGCTCCAAAAACTACACAAAAAACGGCTAGCGCTGCGTTTTGCTTAGGGACGCGCCTTAAGGCGAGGTTGCAGTAGTTTTGACGAACAACAGCGACTGTCCGGCGAGCGAAATAATGTCTCAATTTTGATTGTTTTTTCTTCTTGGCGAAAACTGATAAAGAAATAATACAATATGGTTTCAACATTTACTTCAAAATAAAAAGCTATATCTATTGATATAACTTTTATATATATTCGTGATAAAATCTCTTAGCAGTACACGTTTAAAATTGTAATTTAGTGTCATGTTTGATAAAAAAGTATCGAGCCAATCATTCTAAATCGCGTTTCTATCTTTACGATTTACTTGAGGATATGTTCAATTTGTATGTAATGATTTTTATTTATTCAAAAACTCATAATTAATAAGATTTTCAGACGTTCAAAATTTTTAAAAAGTACTGCAACCCCGCCTTAAGTTAGGCTGGTAGCCCCCATTTCACTTCAATGTCGCAAAAGAAAATCTCATACGAAAAAGCACGTCGAAATCTCGACACGTGTATCTTAGCCTAAAATTATCGCATGATAAGCATCTCGTGTGCCAAACGTGCAAGTCCACCAAAAATAGAACGGTCTTAATTTCATTTACAATGTATTTACCACATTGGTGCCAACATTCTCTTAATTTGGTGGACAAACGATTTACTAGTTAATTAAGTACTTAGTTCATTATTGTTGTGAAAAGAAACTAAGATTTTGCACTACACACTGCACACAACTATTTTACTAATTAATCGTGTTTATAACCGATTTCCAAAAAAGGAAGAGGTATGTACACGCACCGATTACTCCGAAGTGTCTGATCCGATTTGTGTGATTCTACATATTTTAGTTCGATGCAGCATACGTGCCATTTGGTCCCGTAAAAATTTAATTCAGTTTGGATCAGTAGCTTTATTTTATGAGCATTTTTGCTGATTTCAATTTCTGCGTAGACGAAGACGTTGCTCAAATGTAAGTAGGTACTTAAAAGTGAAAAATAAAAAAAAAATTCAAAAAAATATAACTGACTTCCAAATAAAATACTTTTGTAATGTTTTGTTTGGAAGTCGGTAAGTATAAAATAACCTTAATTTCGGGTGTCGGTGTTAAAAAACAAAGATACAAATAAAAAACACCGACTTCACATACACGAACTTTTAATAGATAAATAATTATTATTTTTTACAGTGAATAAAAGTTCTTATAATAATTCTTTTTCCTTTAAATTTTTTATTCACGGCTTTCGAAGTTTTTTTTTTCAAGTACTACCTGTTAAGTAGCTAGGTACTATTTTTATAGCCATTCTAGCTCACGTTGATGTAGTCTATTGCCTATACCTAACTGTCTCCATGGTCCCATCTTTTTCCGTCCAAATCTCATCTGAATCATCAAAATCGGTTCAGTGAATTTATGCGAGATATCGTTACAAACTCAAAACATTTCTTTACGTGATATTTTGCATTGTTATAGGTTATAGATTTTCTAAACCTTAACAATTCGATATCCGTATAAATTCTCGTCGAACTACGTGAAACGGTTCCAGTTATTTTAGATAAAGATCTCTAAACGGTAAATCTGCAGTCCCGTGAGTGAAGTCCCGTCATGCGCAATACCGGTGTTTTGGCGCGAAACTGCGGCTACCGCCGACGACGCGACGCGACGGTCGACCGTTTCGACACGTGCGCATGAACGGCATGATTCATACGGTCACGGTCCCTTTGCGAGGTAGCGGACATAGTGGTCATAACATAACATAGCGATTTACTTCTTGATAATTAGCCTACCTACTAATTAAAATGTTGTTATTAATAAAATGAAAAGAGTGTTTTAGATAGTTAATAGGAGTACTTAAACAAGTCATTTTAATCATAAAGCTTTCGCAAGTTGAACTCCTTTGTACCTAACTGAAATACGAATTTGTAATTATTTAGTAAACGACTACATAGTGACCAACACTTGATCACGTTATAGGGAGCGTGCAGAAGTGTCAATGTCAAGTTCATTTTACTTATACTCGAAACTACTTTCGAATTTGAAATGCTTGATGGCACAGTCTAAGTACTTCGTAGCGTTCCCCTAAACGGAGCGTGCAGTCAGACTCAGAAGTGTCAATGTCGAGTATATTCTATTTATAAGTTTCGAAAATGCAACACTATTTAGCATTGATAGGTCAACACCATGCACGTTCCCTTATAGGACAAAACTTTTTCTGATTTTTTGTGTTTGTAAGATTTGCGTCAAGCAAAGCCAAAAAAAAAAAAAAAGCAAAAGCAAAGCGATTTAATGTCATGTAAAATCAATAAAGTACCATATTATTATAGTCCCGAATATGGAACACATTTGTTGCGAGTCGTTCCGTAGGTATTCGTCCCCGACATATTTAGGCGGTGATCGAAAATAAATTTTGATTTTGAACAAAATCAAAACAATTTGATCATTGCATAGGTATAAAGCTATCAATAGTAATAAAGAGCTTCAAGATCGAACGTTGTATTATATGAGTAGGTGGTTTCGGATTTGTATGACATCCGGTGACCGGAGTACTATCGGCATATTGTTTACCGTCTTTGTTTAATACGCAGCTGCATCTGATTGATAACACAACGATTGTATAAGACTGTGTAAGTCATTACGAACCATATAATATAACAAAGCGCATTCACGAATCTCTTCCCTAAAGGGTTAGGCAGGGGTTTATGGCGAAGAAAGAGTCAGGAACGAAAGTTATGCTTAACCTCGTGTTATAGTAGAAGGCGAGTCTTTTGACTTACACTGGACACAATTCAGGATGCTATTGAAAAATGACAGATGAGAAAATCCAAAAACACTTTGATCCACCGAGAAATCGAACCCATAGCCTTATGATCAGCAGTTGCACAAAAGAGGGAAAAGGTCGCTCTTTGTTGGCTGCTCAAACTGATTTTTGTAGATATGTAATGTCCGCTTTCATCGACTACCTAACCAACCCAAACGGATTTTATTACTTAACTAGCTGACCCGCGCAACGTCGTCTGCGTCACATTTTCCATTACTGCTCCGCTCCTATTTGTCTTACCGTGATGATATATAGCCTATAGCCCTAGCCTTAAGGCCGTACCCTGAGCAAATAACCTTGAACATTTTTTCCCTCAATAACAGCGCAAGAGATACAATAGCGAATGCGCTCAGAATGTTGAAAAAAATCGTTATAAAATCTAATTTTGGTCGTTTGAAAAAAATACTTCTACCAAAATGTTCATAATTAAATTGCCTATCCATTAGTGTAATTACAAAATCAAAATAATCGTTAGTTTTCGAGAAGATGCATTTTTTCAGTATTTTTTTCTCATTTCTGTGGTTTCGTTGTGAGGAGATTACTTAAACATTATACTTAATAATAAAAAATAAAATCTACCATTTTGAAGCCAAGATGATGTAGAAATTTAATGTATTTTTTATTAGTTGGTATTTCTTTTGGATAAAGAGTAGATAGCTCCAAAAAACTGCACAAAAAACGGCTAGCGCTGCGTTTTGCTCGGGGACGCGCCTTAAGTGAATTTTTCAAATCGGACCAGTAGGTAGTTCCCGAGATTAGCGCGTTCAACCAAACAAACAAACAAACAAACTCTTCTGCTTTATAATATTACTTAGTATAGATTTTTTTTTCACACCATACCTTTATTTTCGAAAAGACAAAGGAGGTGTGGTACACCTTTAATTAGCAAGTGTTTTGGAATTTTCCCTTAAAACCTTCCTTGAAGAATATTTTTTATGTATTCGCTAGAACCACAGCCTAATAAACCGGTGTTAAAAGTGAAACTTATTACCATATTTATCATAATTTACACACGCGGCGTTTTAAATTCACATAACCGGTTTGCATGGTTCCGCGGACGCTATTAGCGTTCCGGCTGTCAAGTCCCGGTCGCGTCCGGTCACCGCTTGTGCATCAAAATTGAATTATGATAGTTATCCGTTTAACATTGTACAATATTTTACGGGTTTCGTAATGAAATTACCACTGTAAATTTAATTCGTAGGTACGTCTGTACAATACTGGTTTATTATTCACTGGTCGAAGTTCACATAACATAATAAATCAGACAAAAATATGGTAAAGTGAGTGAGGTGTTTTTTTGTTTTGTTAATATTTCGGGTTCAGAGAGTAATGGGTTATTACAACTGCTTTGCATAATAAAGTTTTATATTATTTACCTCCATATAAGAATATTAATTACTTATGTCGTTTTCAATTCCCGATCCAACTGATTACGAAAATTTACTCGGTCTTTGAAGTAAACTATATCTAGCCTATAGCTATTCTTTAAAAATCTCACCGTGAAAGCAAAGTATGTAGTGATGCGATTCGCTGTTGAAAATTCAGTCGACCAATCACAGCAGCTGACGCACGTTTGACGTTTTGTTGCAAACATTTGGCGATAATTTTCGTACCATAAAATGACCTTTAAAGTCAAGTTTTTACTTTACATAATCTTATTTTAAGATTATTAAGGGTTTCTCCATAGTTTCAATAGTTTGGTGACCAATAACTTACTAACAGATAAACTATGCGGATGAACTGCTCCGTTCAGAATAACGATTAGTAAAACTTTCAAGAAATCGACCCGATGGCTAACTTCAATAAACCCATATTGTGCCTTGCATGTATCAATATCTATCATAATGTATTCCGACCTTCTATTGTGTCGTGGTCAGCATTTTAAACAGCCATTATTTGTGCAATTTTCGATATGTATGGGAAATAATTGGCATTCATAGAGAGAATTAATATGACGTTCTTTATTTTGATTATAAACGTAATCTTAGATACAACTAGCAACTCTAAGTCATTTTGGCCTAAGTTACGGGCGTTTTCTACTCCGTAACACCTACGGACTTACGATTAGTCCCGAACTAAGAACGAATGACAACACGATTACAAATCGTGTTTTCAATCGTGATGTTTCTGAGTTGAAAACGTCCGTCACTAAGGTCGAAACTACGGACTTCGGGCTTAAAGAGCAACGCCACCCCATTTGCGGATGTTCAAAATTCACAAACCTTACTAACTTATTAGTGAAATCGTCAACATAACAATCTTTCGCGTGGTTTAGAAGAAGTCAACTGAAAAAAAAACAGATGCAGAGAGTGACTTTGTTTTACAGAATGTACCCTACATAAGGTGTGTTGACAGTAGTTAAACCTACCTACTACTTTTAATGTGTGCTCAAAAATCTGATTGATCAATGATTCGCTAAATAGTAGAACAAACAAATCTGTTATAATGGTCTTACCCATCACTTCTATTATAATTGGGAAGTTTATTTTCTACGCCTCAATCTTAGAATGTATTACCCTAGCAAGCAAAGTTAACCGACACCAGCATAGTACTTATTGTTTTATCATTTCAACCGAAAGACGTCCACTCCTGGACATGGGCCTCACCAAAGTGAGGCCACATCGACACATTTAGTGCTTCATTCTCTATTTATTCGTCATCAACATTATATCAGCCGAAAGACGAAAGACGTCCACTGCTGGACATGGGCCTCACCAAAGCGAGGCCACATCGACACATTTAGTGCTTCTTTCTCTATTTATTCATCATCAACATTATATCAGCCGAAAGACGTCCACTCCTAGACATGGGCCTTACCAAAGCGAGGCCACATGGACACATTTAGTGCTTGTTACTCTATTTATTCGTCATCAACATTATATCAGCCGAAAGACGAAAGACGTCCACTGCTGGACATGGGCCTCACCAAAGCTAGGCCACATCGACACATTTAGTACTTCTTTCTCTATTTATTCGTCATCAACATTATATCAGCCGAAAGACGTCACTCCTGGAAATGGGCTTCACCAAAGCGAGGCCACATCGACACATTTAGTGCTTCTTTCTCTATTTATTCGTCATCAACATTATATCAGCCGAAAGACGTCCACTCCTAGACATGGGCCTCATCAAAGCGAGGCCACATGGACACATTTAGTGCTTCTTTCTCTATTTATTGGTCATCAACATTATATCAGCCGAAAGACGTCCACTCCTAGACATGGGCCTCACCAAAGCGAGGCCACATCGACACATTTAGTGCTTTATTCTCTATTTATTCATCATCAACATTATATCAGCCGAAAGACGTCCACTCCTAGACATGGGCCTCACCAAAGCGAGGCCACATCGACACATTTAGTGCTTCATTCTCTATTTATTCATCATCAACATTATATCAGCCGAAAGACGTCCACTCCTAGACATGGGCCTCACCAAAGCGAGGCCACATCGACACATTTAGTGCTTCATTCTCTATTTATTCATCATCAACATTATATCAGCCGAAAGACGTCCACTCCTAGACATGGGCCTCACCAAAGCGAGGCCACATGGACACATTTAGTGCTTCTTTCTCTATTTATTGGTCATCAACATTATATCAGCCGAAAGACGTCCACTGCTGGTCATTGCCCTCCCCGCGTGTGTCGCTACAACGACCGGTGTCTCTCTGATCCATCGGCTATCCGCGACCCTCACCAGGCCATCGGCCCACCTTGTGGGACTCTCTATCTATTTTCCACCAAAAGTTATCTTACTACAGTTAATCACTGTCGACCACATCATCGCCTGCCAGCAGGTAAGATAGAGGTCTAAAGCGAGTCAATAATAAAAAAGAAACAAAAGGTATATAGTATCTTAATGTTTTCAAACAAATACTATCAATTCTCTGATAAGCTGAGGTCAATTCACGAACATTTTTATTATTTTCAGTTGAGTCATCTCGAATTTTAATCACTAACGCACTCCATCACTTTTGTTACAGGTTTACTTAAAGAAATTTCTATTGAAATTAAGTAGTTTCTACCTTTGTGCTTATCTTAACTCAATAAGTATGTAGGAAACATGAATAAATCCTTTATCGAATTCTCAGTACTTGCGGTCGCCCAGTGGTCAAAATTTGACCACGATTTTTTTATTAATTTAATGTATTTTTAACCATTACTAAAAAAATGGTGTAGTTTTTAAATGTTAATAAACTTAAGACAACCAAAAACAAAATATAAGCTTTGCTGGGTAGTCCAATAGAGTATTTCACCATGCTCACAAACGCGATTAGGTACATCAACGTGATGAATGATCTAAACACGATTGATGATGATGACAGTATTACTGTATTACTATTGCTAGTGCCTTACAAAATTGGGCCTGAAGATTGGCTAACACACATTGCTTAACCTTCCAATCATAACATCTGTCGTTTATTTAAACCGCCACTGCTACCGTGCACGGACACAACTGTATTCATAGAAGGATGAAACACAGATGATCCTATAGTACTACCCTGCTTCGCCAATTATGTTTGTGTCCCATGTTAAAACATCTAGGGGTGAAGTCTACTGCTATCTACCGAGCGCTAACCACAAATACCTACAGACTCCGGGTCGCTGAAGTCCTAAACACCAAATTACATTTTTTCCAACCCGGGGATCGAATCCAGAAGCTCTACAAGGTTTATTCTGTCAGTAATAGTAGTTTCGCAGTCGCATGTCAGTCACAAACTGACAAAAAAACCTTAATTTTCTTACATTTTTGATTGATTGAGATGCGATGTGAAAATTAGTAGAATTGACATTAGTATCGTGGAAAAGGCGATTGTGAAAACGTCAAAAATGCATAGGACTGACAGACGCTGTCGTAATGTCAGGTGATCAATCTCTTTTATTTAGGTTATTTGATAATAGCACTTTGTCTAGAATTTACACTGGGGCTCTAGACTCTAAAGCCTCAGAAATTCTCAGCAGTAGAGCTTCCGACAACCGGACTAACGAAGCCGTCACTCCATTCGGTCATTTAAACAAATAAGTATGTCATTAAAATGTATAAAAGGCGAGTGCCGTACGCCGTACGCGTAACATTCACACTTCACGTTTAGTTCACGGCCAATGTCAATGGATTCCCAGAAAATAACTGTGGTGTATTGTTCAATACAATGCTTTAATAAATTTTAGTTAACTACGGTACTTTCCTAGTTACACTTTCTTATTATTGTTGGTTTTTCATGCCAGAGATAGATAACCATAACTCGTATACCTACAAGGTGATTTTTTCTAATGTGCGTGGATTGCCAAATGAGAATCTATGAGGAGTAATGAAAAATATGAATGCAGTCTCTAGCTCGATTTTGATGAAAACTAAAATTGAACCCTAACCCGAACTAACAATGAATAACACACGGTTTGAAAGTAGGTTGGAAACTACGGACTTCGGGCTTAGGGAGAAGCCCCCCCGGCCCGAGAATCTACAACCGCATCATTGTATTTATGAAAAAGTTTCAGTAGGTTTGCACAAAAATTGGAAGGAGGTTCATTTATCATTATAATTTTAAAACCCTAATTATTGGTACTTTAAATAATGTTCACAGATGAAGGATCTGCGTGTTATTATAATTTGCAACACTATTTTAATCATGATATCATTTTCGTACTTGGCTTTACACATTTTCCTCCAGATGATTAACTTTTATGCATCCGGCTTAAAGTTTTCCAATGTAAAGCATCATTATCACGTCATAAATAACAATGAGCGACACCTGTCTAATTGACCATCTCATCTTGCTATCTTATCATTGGGCCTCACTGTTGCTAAGGAAACTTCTCCATCAGTGACTTGGCCGTCTGGCTCATCAATCATGGTGGATTTTCTTTTATTCGTCACGATGATCCTGAGGCGATATTTAGGATCGTAATTGTATGTCTAATAAGTTTGAACAAGATCATCTTCCTTAGAATGTTCATTATTTGCTCTATCATTGTTTCAGGTGTAGGTGAATACTGGAAACCGGTCTATATCCATGAGAGTAAAAATGCCGTCGGTAAAATTGTGCACTATATGTTCTTTAATTTCTGTGTATTTTTTTGGTTAGAGATGGAGAAAGGACAAGCTGGGAGGTAGAGAAAAAATTAAGAGCCGATCTCAACTGGACAAAGATTGCTAGAGAAAAGACAGTAGAAGACGTTAGATAAAGCCTATGCCAAGAGACACACTGAACTGAGATACTACACGTATTCTTACAACATAATAATAATTTAGGCAACTATCTTTAAAGTTCTGGATAAAAACCTTATTGATTGATTGATTATAAATATGTTTTGGCAGTATCCGTTGATACCGAAGTTCGGTGAAGATATTTATCTCATAATGTCATCTCAAAACAGAATACAATTCAAACTTTTAAACCCTCTTAGTGATTTACGTACCTACTGTACAAGGATACTTCTCATCCAAGTATGGGCCGTAAACTCAATCTCAAAAGCCATTTTCCTCTCTAAACGAATCTCACAAATTGCATAAGCTCTATGAATGCATTTGACATTACCTCATTAAGTACTTAATGTCACAAGTCCAGCTGCAATCAATCAACAACGAACAAGGCGAAGGATATGCCAGTGTCAGGCGATAACCTATTAGTTATTGAATTGGTTATGTCACAATGTTAAGGGAGACCGATTTGAGATAAATGCAGGGCTGTGTACAGACTGAATCAAACACTTTTTTTACCGGTTGCCTCGCGTGAAGCTTATATTGACACCTTTATCTCTCCTCCTCCCCTTATCCCAATTTCTATGTAGTTGACGCCAAATGTCTTCTTTTGTACGACATCTTTGTATTCGTCCTATTTCCAAGCATGTAATTGTTTCTATGGTTTCCGCTTTTTAATTCGTCAATTTCGACAGGCTTGGATCTTTTCAACGATATATGTAACGTGGGTTCGGTTTTTGGCGTAATGGGCTGTCGCTTTTTGTCAACTTGGACTATGAGACTGTATGTTTCTGTGTACCTTTCATTCCCTTCCCTGCTCTTAGCCCAATTTATTTGAGTCGAAGCAGCATGTCTTACTTCTCTTACCACTTATCTTTTTGCCATAAATAATCATCTTCAATCTCGATAATCACTTCCTTAATAGCTTTATCGTCTTTCACCAAATACATTTTTTTTCTTTGGTCGTCCTTAGTACTAAACAACCATTAGATAATGTTTGCACAGAAAACTTTCCTCGCGATTCTAAGAAGAAGATCTTTGTACAATCTATATCTAGGCAATATTGCCCCGGTCTGTGCAAAGCCTAGCTTCAGCAATAACATAAATCACAGTACTAAGGCGATATTTATCAATGACAGGTAAGTAAACACGACGTCTAATAAATGGTAGACATTGTACAAGATTGATACAACTGCTGAGATAGTTTGATTTGTTACTTCGAGTCTCCTTTAGAGGATATATGCAATGTTTATTAAGTATGCTGCATGTTATTACTGATCCATTTATAACGCAGACTTTGGATTTGTATCGATATAGTTTATTATTATCTTTGAGACTATCATTGCTTTACTTGAGTGGGTCATAATAAGTTCTTGATTTTATAACAATTAGGTCTTTGGTCTTTGGTCTTGAGACTCAATACTTTCATTTTGACTACAACTTTTAGTCATGATGAGTTTAAAATTAAGGACTGTGAGGAAGTTAAAATAGCTAGAAGGTATGCTGAGAAGACGATTAGAAGACAAACGTAACCAGTGAAGTGGAGACACTTAGGGAAGGCCTATGTCCACCGGTTGACATATTCCGGCTAAATGATTATGACGATGAAGTGACATACTTACACGGATATTTTTAAGTTCCTTTATTTCAGTACGTAGCAAATGCGTATTGCAAAAACATGTTACTGGAGATTGCAAATTATAATTTATACGTAAATGGCGTAGAGGAAATGTATCCTGCAAACCCACATTTGTTATCAGTGAATCACTTTCATTTCTAGATTAAATTGTTTTATTAATATAAATTAATTATCATCATGTAAATTACGACGTACGACGCTGACGTATGTTTCCTGTAATTTAATTTTGCTGCTCAACATGTATTTTTGTCTTGTTGGACTTAAATCTTAGATATTCTCTGCCAGTCAACCAAGGGTATCAACAAAAAAATATAACATAACAGCAGGGATCTCACTCTATCACTAATACTGGCGTTTGAGAGCTATCGTCCGTCTGACTTTCTATAAAATCTAGCTGAACTAGCTTTTTCCCGTCTCCAGAGGCTCTAGGCAAAGTGCCACTCCAGCCACTCTATCAGCGAATGCGATCGTCGTAATGCCAAAATATAAGCGATTGATCACGTGAAATTTCGACAGCTTTTGTCAATCCTCATTCTTGACGTTTTGACAATCGCTTTCGCCACGATACCGCCGACAGAATGTATATTGTCTAGAGATTGATAGGGAACTAAAATTCATCAAAATCGGTTCTGCGATGTATGCGTGTCTAACAAACTTACAAACCTACTTTGGCATTCATAATATTAGTGAGGATTGTAATTTCTCTTTTTTTATTATCCGTCTGAATTCTTCGCCTTTAAAACTTCTTCATAAAAGCATTCAGCAGATACTACTCAATTGCCAGTTCAAGCTTCATCGTCTATTGACCTGAACACAATCACTACCTACATATTATAAAACAAAGTTCTCCGCTGCGTCTGTCTGTCTGTCTGTTCGTGATAAACTCAAAAACTACTGCACCTATTTTCATGCTGTTTTTACCAATGGAGACTGGTTCTTGAGGAGGGTACCTATATAATTTGTCAAGCAGGCGAAGCCGCGGGCATCAGCTAGTTCTATAACATAAGTATATAAGGAAATAGGTAAAGACGGTTTAAAAAGGGCTACTTTAGCAGAATCAGAAAGCACATCACACTACCCGTGTCTGTAAAGTTTTCTAATCAACCTTGAACCTATTGCGTAAACGATAAAGATGAAAATGAAATTTGACAAATAGTTAAGTGTTTAATACTATGATTCTAATATGATTCTGTTGGAGTGGATTTTTTAGACCCGCTGATTTAAATATCTAAGCATAATATGAAAAATATCCTCATATTACTCATCAATGCATTATACAGAGTAAGTAGATGTTAATGCTAGGAGGCTAATGATGCCAAGTGATTCAGAAATCAAGTGCATTCTTCACAACTTAGTGTTTGCACTGCGTTTGTATGCATCAGTTCGTGTATAAGTGTTTGCTGAGTAAGTATACATGGCTCTTGATTCACCGCAAGCCAACATTTGTTCAGTAAATAAATACTGTAGATAAGTTCTCGATAAGAGTTTCTGAGAATGGTGATGAATGACGTGTGATTAAATAGGCCGATTTTCAGCAGTGAAATACTGAAGATATATTGATAACTAGCACTTTGCCCACAACATCGCCGGCGCTGCAATTTTCTCGCCTATAATTTTGCGTGAAATTATAAACTCATTTTTCACCAGACACAAATATATTGAACTAGCTGGTTCCGCTTGACAAATTATATATTACAACCTTCCTCGAGAACCACTCTATGCATTGGTGAAAACGCCATGAAAATCAGTGCAGTAGTTTTTGAGTTTATCGCGAACAGACCGACAGACGCGGCTTAGAACTTTGTTTTATAACATGATTCATTACATTTAAGCTGATGTACCTAACTTCCAATTAAAAGTCCAAAATTTTAAATAAATTCATGAATAATCTGTGTTCGCAAAACGAGTTATAATAATCCTGACTAGATTTTATATCCTAATTTAATAAGATGACTTATTGCTTTATATTTATTACGTTATGAAATTAATTAACTAAATTAAAAGCTCGGAAGAATGACGTATTAATTTAATTAGGGTTGTACCAAAAAGGTCTGGCACTGCTGGACAGATTAAGAACTACTTATGGATAGCGTAAGTTACTATATATACGATAACTTGTTTGAATTACCTAAAGAGACGTTTACTCAACTATGTAATGGACACCGGCATGTCGGTAATCCATGTATCACAAATAAATGAATTGATTGACTATTTTGCAAATAAAAAAGAATTTAAATGGGCATACTTACCTACTTTTTTTGCAACAGCGACTGATGACTGCTATTTGCACATTCTCAATATTTCAGTTCTGTGCCTTTGGCTTGACCTTCGGAGATAACCTACCTTACCTATATGTACACACATGCGTCTACTTACGTCCTTTCATCTCTGAGCGTGTTCCAGGTGCGGGGGTGAGGCGCGGGGATGCCCCCCCGCGCGGGGGGCGACGGCTGCCGCGCGCGACCGTAGAGCGCGCGTTCTCGTTAGTACGCTTACTTTTACCGACTGTATGCACATGTTTCTGTTACGTAGTGATTACGATCAAAATATTACGGATTGTTCACGAAAAGTTAATATTTCAACGTTGCTGTAACGTTTTGTGAGTGATTTACCATTGGATATCGGGGTAAGTCATTAAAATTATTTTTTGTTTCTGTGTTGTTACGTTCAAGGTGCGGTTTTTCTGTGAAATTTATTTTGTTTGTGAAATATTGCAAGCTTAGCATGCTCGATGGCATTACTGGTAGCATAATTTTTGTCGGACATCCCATCCACAAAATATGCTCGGGTAGTTATTGTATTTGTCGGACATACCATCCACAATATACATATAACTATTGTGGCGCTGCAAATGCGCTCGTGGGACACGTCGGCCATTCAGCCACAGTCCGGCTAGTCATAGCCACAGCCTGAGTAATGGACAGCGCGCCTCGAAAACTGGGCGGCGCGGCCCAAGACTTGAGCCGCAAGGCTCAAAATTTGGGAGGCGCAGCTCGAAATTTGGGAAGCGCGGCTCAAGGGTTCAGCGGCGCGGCCCGTAATTTGGGCAGCGCGGCTCATCGATTGAGCTAGCGGCGCGGGTCGTCTATTCTTTGGCTTACGCACTCAGAATGTCCGAGGGGTTATTTTGCTTAATCGGTGAACTGCTAGAGGTCAGCTGAATGCACCTGCTTGGGTATTGCATGACCGTTTCACTTTTGATTCAGATGACTCAACAACAAATCCTGGTAACCCTCGGCGAGCTACTGGACGAGCATGCAGCTTCGGACCAGGACGACGAAATTTTGGATCGGGTGAAGCTGCTAGCGCAGGAACATCTCCCGGATGGCTGGTCGCGCTGGGAGGTTACTACAGCGTCAAAAGAAGAAGTGTTCGGTGAGAAGATAGATCCCAATATACTAAACAAATTAGTATTCGCCCTGCCTACTGCAGGCTTAGTCCGAGCATTTGTACCAGAAGCTGATCATCTTTCGGAAAAAGGGTATCGAGAGATAAGGTGCAAGCTTCTTGATTGGGCCTTTACGCGGGCTCTTATTATCGGCCCACCAGCTGTAGCTAACCGCATTCGGGGCTCAGCAGCGCGCACTGAATTTTTTAAGCAATCAGTTGCGGCACTGCGGCCGCTGTTACATACTAGGGCCGAAACCGATCGAATTCTTTCCGGTTCTCGCTCTGAAACCGAAGAAACTTGTAGGAAGAGAAGGAGCTCGTCGTCTTCCACGCCAAGGAGTCAAGAAGCTTCGGCACGCAAACGCAGAAGGGACTCGGTCTCACCTTCCACATCGCGGGATTCCAGAATCGAAGCTCTGGAACAAAAGGTGGAGGGCATGTTTGCAATTCTCTTGGAAAAACTAGAGCAGCGACAGCAGTCCGACTGCGAGTCCGACAAAGAGAATTATTTTTCCGACGGCGAAGAGGATTCTGCTTCAAACACTTCTGACTCTCCGTCATGGAGAGCACCTGCTCTGGACCCAGTTTGGCAAGTTGAGGGAGAAGAAAAGGAAGTCGAATTTCTGCCCTCAACCAAAGAAGCGGACCCTCTCATACCCGAGCCTTCGCTACTAATTAAGACGGAGGGCATTGAGTGCCAAAGATTGGGCACCGATGGCTGGAACCGAATTCGATACAAAGAAGTGGAAAAGCACTTACAGGCTTCGTCCGTATTCAGCGCTCTCAAAGTTAATACGGAGTTGAGCACTCTAGCCTCTCAACCATCTCCTTGGGTGACGAGGCAGGAGAATTTGTTAGGAACGATAACACACGGGCTGCTGCTACAACGTAAGGCCCTTGCGGAAAGTTTAAACGCAATAATTAAGAAGTGTCCGAGCGCCAGCGCGGAACTAAAGCAACTAGTGACGGAGGACTCTGAATTTAAATCAATTTCAGACAGACTCCTCCAGTTTGTGTGCGCTCATCGATCCGAGACCATTGACCTGCGTCGTAAGGCCTTTAAGACAAGGAATGAGATACTTAATAATGCACTCAACAACATTCCTCCATCGTCGACCCACTTATTCGAGGAAAAGCAGCTTAGTACTTTAGTCAAGGATAACGGGGGAGTGGCAGCTGTTTTTATCTCACCAAAAATAATGGAAAAGACCGTTCATTCCTTTCGTAAACCAGCTCCACCGGCTAGATCCAAAGGCGCGAAGCCAACTTGGCGCACCCGACCGGCTACTCAATACTTCCGAAAGAACCACCCGTCGCCCTACCACTCATTCGCTAACCACCCATCATCCAGCAATCCATCACCTAAAGGGCCGTCTAACTACAGTCAACGTAGGGGGAGAGGTGGAAGCAATAAGAAGTCCCGGAAATCGCGTGAAACATATTGACGGTTTTCGAGCGGGACAGCTGGGCGAGTTCCGACCACAATGGGAGAAAATAGGGGCACCAAAAGCGATTTTAAAAATAATTTCGGGTTACACAATACCTTTCGTGTCAAAACCGCCTTCCATTCCCCTACAAGAAAACTTAAAAAGATTCGCGACAAAACCCTCGGACACGATGACCAAAGAGCTCGGACAACTTCTAGCCCAAGGCGTAGTCGAGAAGTGTCATTCCAAAACTGGATTTCTGTCGCGAATGTTTCTAATTCCAAAAACAAACGGAAAGTTCAGGCAAATTTTCGACCTTCGTCGCCTGAATTACTATTTAAACCCTCGAAAATTTCGCCTAGTAAACCAGGCTCAGGTCCCCGATTTTCTCCAACCCGGCGACTTCTTAGGAAAGCTAGACATAAGTCAAGCCTACTTTCATGTGCCAATAAAAGTGAGCCACCGAAGATTTCTTGCGTTCGGTTATTCAAACGAACTCTTCCAGATGACGTCCCTTCCCTTTGGCCTATCCAGCGCGCCGTTAGCTTTCTCCCGCGTCAGCAAATGGGTAGCAGGGTTTCTGAGAACAAAGGGACTACGAATTCTAGTATATTTGGACGATTTCCTTTTAGCACATCAAGACCCGGATGTTCTAAAAAGCCATATTACCTACGCAGTGGGTCTTCTACAGAGCCTCGGCTGGTGCGTGAATTTAGAAAAGTCTGTTCTAAAGGCAACAACAAATTTAGAATTTCTAGGGATTGTGTGGGATACAGAGAGGAACGAGAAAAGGCTTCCGGAAGAGAAAATAATTCGAATATTGACAGATTTAGAGAATCTATTACAAAAGCGCCAATGGACGTGGAGGTCAGGGACTTCACTCATAGGTCGACTGGGTTTTGCAGCTCTGGTAACCCCTCTAGGTCGTCTGTTCACAAGATACATTCAACGCGCCAGTCTAAAACTGGCTCAGAGCCAGCCCAACCGGCTGCGGGTCTTACCGCCGCAGGCTGTCAACGACGTTCATTGGTGGACACTCAACGTAAGAATGCCAGGGAAGATTTTCATTCCAGAGCCTACGATTTTTGTTACGACAGATGCGTCAGACGAAGGCTGGGGTGTTCAGATCGGCGATGGTCATCTATTGGGGAAATGGACCACAGAGCAAGCTGCTTGGCACATAAACAGAAGAGAACTATTTACCGTATACATAGCTCTAAAGAAATGTCAGATCACGGTATCAGGACAATCGATCATGATTCAATCCGACAACAGAACGGTGGTGTCGTATCTAAAGAATCAGGGAGGATCACGGTCCAGAGTTTTGTTAGAGGAATCCAAAAAGATCTTATTACTAGCGGAAAGCTTACGAGTAACCATTCATTCCTTCTACCTCCCTGGGCGTTACAATTCTATAGCCGACTGTTTGTCAAGGGGAAAAAGTCTCCCGGATTGGCATGTCGTAGACGAGGTCACAACAAAAGTGTTCCTCAAGTGGGGTACTCCTCAGATAGATTTATTCGCAACCAGTCGATCGAAAGTAGTCTCGACATATGCGTCAATAGAAGCATGGGACACGCAAGCAATGTTCATCAACGCTTTCAGCCAGAGTTGGCATTACAGACTGGCATGGGTCTTTCCACCTCCTCCTCTGATTCCCAGAGTACTAAGACATCTCAACCAATCTTCGGGAACGTACCTACTGATGGTTCCACGCTGGGAAACAGTGTTTTGGAGGGGCGACCTGAAACGACGGGCTCTGGAAGCCCCCATGCAGGTACGCAATATCAACAGTTGTCTGGTCGACCTATCCACTGGTCGCCCTCTGCCGAATGCAGCAGACCTCTGTTTCGAGGTTTGGAAGATACGGGGTGGGGTGAACTTATAGCAGATATGGATCCTGGTGATATAGATCTTTTACAATCAGCATGGCGTGATTCCACGTGGCGCACCTATGAGTCTAGCTGGAAACAGTGGGTCTCGTGGTGCAGACAAAATGGGAAAAGCCCTAGTAATCCTCGACCCCAGGATGTAGCTACCTATTTGGGGTACCTTTCACGTGTAAGAAAGCTCGCAGCGTCAACCATTTTGGTCCACAAGTCAGTTATTTTAACTTTGGCGGATCCCACACAGGAAAAGCGATTGGCAGCTCACCCTTTAGTTTCGACTATAGTCAAAGCTATAGGAATTAAAAAGTGCGCATCCTCTTCATCCAAGTCACAAATCTGGGACGTCCACGATCTGATAAGATGGTTGAGATCTCATTGTCCAAGTGAAGATAGCATATTCCAGGTTTCTCGGCATGTAGCCTTGCTTTTATTGTTGGCATCAGGTCGTCGTATCCACGACCTCACACTCTTATGTATCGACGAACAGCATTGCGATAGGTCAAACACTTCGATAACATTCTGGCCTAAATTTGGCTCTAAGACCGACAACATAAAGAATCGGCAATCGGGATGGCAGTTATCTTGTTCAGGAGACCCAGAATTGAGTTTGGTCAAATGGGTGAATTGCCTGATAGACTTGTCAGCGAGTAGAAGAAGGGCACGATCGAATTTGCATAGTCTTTTTATCACTACACGTGGTGAAGTAAAGGCTGCCACTAGAGCTATAATTGCTGGTTGGTTTAAGACTCCCTTTCGAGATTTAGGCATAAACTATAGTCCGGGTTCAATAAGATCAGCAGTGGCGTCAAGTGACTATCAAAATAATGTTCCTTTAGACTCTATCTTGAAAAGAGGGAACTGGAGACGTTCCGACAATTTCTTTAAACATTATTGCAAGTCAATAGAACGTCCTAGAAATGACAACGTTGTCAATGTTCTTAATAACTCATTCTCTGCAGTCTGATTAGTTGTAACTGTTACTGTGATTTTATTGAGATTCAAAAGACTGGAAAAGATCTCTTATTTTAGTTAAATAATAAGTATTTGTTGTTTTTGTTTCGTAAAAGTCTAATTCGATACCTAAGATTTTATTGTCTAACGTATAATGTTTGGTTTTTATTGGACAAAGATCCATTAATCGTTTAGATTATAATAATGATTCTTGCTATTTGAACGCTGTAAGCTAGACTTACGGCATTTGAGATATAGACTTGTATTAGATTTATAATTCCTTTGGGGAATAAATGTATGTCTTAATTTACATAAATATTGGTTTTATTTCAAGGATACTTTATACCTATTCCTGTCACAGTACGCTATAGTAAGAGGGCGCCGGCAGAAAATAGACACGTCTCCGAAGGTCAAGCCAAAGGCACAGAACTGAAATAAGACCGTTTTCCACCCTGAAGGGAAGAAAACGAGTATTTCAGGTCTTGCCGAGGCTTGACCTAAGCAAGTCCTTGCCGGCTCTTCGGAGTAAGCGTACTAACGAGAACGCGCGCTCTACGGTCGCGCGCGGCAGCCGTCGCCCCCCGCGCGGGGGGGCATCCCCGCGCCTCACCCCCGCACCTGGAACACGCTCAGAGATGAAAGGACGTAAGTAGACGCATGTGTGTACATATAGGTAAGGTAGGTTATCTCCGAAGGTCAAGCCTCGGCAAGACCTGAAATACTCGTTTTCTTCCCTTCAGGGTGGAAAACGGTCTTATTTTTTTTCTTTTCTTTTTAAACGGTTTTGGACTTTTAACGAAAAATGTATAAAAAAATAACATTCCTCCCCTTATCTCCGAAGTTTGCATAGAGAAAAATCTAAAATAATTATTTTATGTTATTTTAGAAGTTTATGTAAAGATTACAGAAAAAATAAAAGGATGTCTTTTATTTAGAAACATCCTTTTATCACTTTTTCAGATAAAAATTAGTGTGTTAAAATAAATTGTTAAAATTTTCTGACGAATAAGTATAGGCCTCGCCGGTGAAAATTTAAAAACATTTTAGGTGTGCGCGAGTCCAACTCGCTCTTGACAATTTTAAGGGCACCAACCCTCAAGTGTCACGTTGCCGAGAACTGGAAATAACCTATAGTTAACACAGTTTCTTTGTTTAAGTATCCTCTACCCAAATGTAAATGTCTCATCGTGAGCCGAGACTTTAAAAAAAAACAATGGCGGCGGGTTGCCAGCTCCCACAGGTTTCTATGTTCAAAACCCTTTCAGACATAATCCTGCTTTTCTTCGGACTGAAACCTCGGCTTTTCTAATTTAAGATTGATATAGCATAAACTTATTTTATCGATTCTTCAGACTCTAGTATAGAATGTATTGCACTTTAATCAATTGACTTAACCCCAATAGACAAATAAATCGTTACTCGTGAAATACTGTGTGAATTTCATGCAATACTTTGAAATTCAAAGAAGGATCATTTCAATGTCTACTAAATATGATATTTATTCCAGGTACATAATCCAGCAATTGCCCGCAGCAAGCTCGTAAACAGCACAAATGCAGTCCTCAAACCTCGAATTCAATAACACAAAACAATAAACAATGAATCTCGAACACAGAACTAATAATAAACTACTAAACAACACAAAACTAATAATAAACTAATAATTCTGTATTCGAGATTCATTTCAAAGATAAACAAGAACAGTATGAAGTTATAGGATCAAGGTATGTACTAAAGTTGCAGTCACCTTTATGGGTAGTAGGTATGTACTAAAGTTTAGATTGGAATCCTCAAATATAATTCTATTAAGTATGAAAAAATCATTCTATTTCAATTACGTAGAATGAAAATTTTCATTTAATTAATTTTACAATTTGTTATGCTAGCTATACCTTCTTCACACATTACAATCAATCCATACCTATATATAAAATTAGCGTTACCAGGCGTCTGGATAAAGCCGGACACAGTCAGATTTTTGGTTATATGTCCGGCCTGTCAGGCTTTTGTTAGGCTTTTTGAATTTGAGCATTTTTTTATATTTTGGCATGTTTTGCCTATCTCACCTTTTAACGCTAGCTATATACTACTATACTATATATATTAAGTATAGAAATTAACATTTTGGTAATGAATATTGAATGGTTAATAATAAAGAAGACTGATTCATTCAATTTTCTTGTTGGTTCATTTGAATTTATGGCAAATGATAAAAAAGCCGTGTTTTACTTTAAAAAATGTTTTATAGTTGCCAAAAAAATAAGGGTGTCCGTGTTTTACCCAAATGTCCGGCTAAACGGGTTGGGTTGTCCGGCTTTTTGATTTGAAGACCTGCATGGCAACCTTACATAAAATTCTTCCGGTAATGATGTATGACTGACAGACGATACGCAAACAATGATATTATAAGTAAAAAGGTGTAGATAGGTTATAAGCGCTCAGCAAGCGACACGTTAAAATGTGGCTAACTAGCCACACTTCACCTCAGTGTAGCGTTGCGCCGTCAACGGACACACGTCACGTAGGTTTCACGTTTTTGAAGATCGAATGTTGTTTAGGTAACCTATCTACACCTTTTTACTTATAATATCATTGTACGCAAAGCCAAAACTACTGGTCGTATAGAAAGCTGAAATAAGGCATGTAGGGGAGACCTGTACAAAACCGTATACCGGGGTAAAACAGTACAGCATGTCTATTCTTGCCAATAATTTAAAGTTCCCGCGCGTATACTACTGAGTGGTGTCAACCAATGGGAGCTATTTGTCAACAAACACTTGACGCTGCATGGACGCGCGTTATCAATCTATTCAATTGTATTGTTTTTCGGTGCATTTGATCTTATTTTTGTGAAAATTAAATCAATAATAGTGAAATATACGTATATAACAGGTAAGTGTTCAATGAACTATGTTAAAGTGCATGTATTTACTTGTAATTAACAAATATTTGAGTAAGCAAAAGTGGATTGCGTATGTAGTAGTGAGTGATATATCTATACATTGAGCCGTGGGTCAAAACCGTACGGGGTAAAACCGGCCTCTATACGATTTTAACCCACATGAACGAATGTAAACTATTTTATTTTAGGTGCAGGTAAAATGCCGCGTAATTATAAAAGGACTACTTCTAGACAAGAGTGGGATCCGGATAACATGAAAAAAGCCATTCAAGCCGTATTTGATGGCACCATGGGTTATATAATTATGTCAATCCGACACCATCAACTTCTTCTGCGCCAATCGTTCACTCAATACCGTCAACATCTCCACTAGTCATTAATGTGACGCCATTAAGTAATACTGCATCGCCAGTTCCTACTCCGTTGAATCTTAACGATGTAACGTGTCTCCAGTGGATATAATGCCAGTTCCTAAAATAAGCGTGGACCGAAAAAGAGCAACCGATCGCCGAAGAGGAAAAACTACTGTTATTACCTACTTCCTCCCCCTATAAAAATGAGTTGATAACCATCTCACAAAATAGGACTCTTAAGCTTAATTTGAATCAACCGCCTAAGACCAATAACCCAAAACGAACTTGTACTGCCTCGAAGAATACGGTACAAGCCGCTTGGATGAATGTTGGGTGCGCTGTGAGGAGTGTGAAGGTTGGGCTCATGAAGGCTGTACAGGTTATGACTCAAAGGATTTAGATAATCTTGTATTTATGGGGTGAGTTGCTTCCAGATAATATCTGGGGCAGTATCGTATATTATATACGGTTTTGCCCATGTGTCGGGGCAACATCGTAATTAGAAGAAGTTTGAAAATTTTTGGTTTTTATTGATTATTATTTTGATTTTTCCAAATATGTGCAATTGATTATGTTCTTTAAGAGACTGACTAATTATAATTATTGATTAGACAAATTAGTGTTTTGAAATGAAAGACCTACAACCTTAAACCCTTAGCTATACGATTTTGACCCGGTCTCCCCTAGGTTTTATGGGTAGTGTAAAGGCACTAAGAGAGAATTTCCCGAAATTCCTACCTTCATTCCTTATCGTGTGGAGGTTTAAATCGCTAATCTGAGTTTCTAAACCGCCTCAAGGGCCTCTGACATGGTTTATTTGACGACGGCCATTTGGCCGCCGGGACCACCAGCTTATACGTGTCTTCCAAAGCACGGAATCATCTTTTATCAGACCATTAGATGATTCAAGCCAGCAATATCCTAGCCAAACTGGAAACAACTTTACAAAGTATACTTCCCGTGGGAATCGGACCCACGACCACCGGATCACAAGGCAAACGCCTAAACTACTCGACCACGGAGGCACTTACTACAGCTTACCATTAGGCCCTGCGTGTTCATCATCGAACACATCATTTATGTCCCTGAGGTGAGATTGTGGTCGAACGTGAATCTATCAATGAATCAATCAAATTCTCCTCGCTGTTCTAATTTTAATTTACTACTTTTGAACTTCTTTATTTAAATTTGATTTAAGACTTATTCAAACAAAGAAAAATCAATCAAATATTTTATTTGCATGATACAGGTCCATAAAGGTGTTACAAATAATGGTCGATTGATACACCGTTTTATATATAAATAAAAAAAAAAAAACAATATAAATGTTATGTTATGCAATGGACCGTACCGTACATCACCTAGTCTCGTCATTAGCGAAGTCCTAACTAATACAATAGTGCATAAAACCCAATAAATAGTTTATTCAATAAATCTTGAGCAATTAACCCTTACTTTACAACCGTATTGTCTTCCAGTCATAAAAAAATGTTCATCAATTATATGCATCATAATTAGAAAATGTGTTATTACTAACCTTTACTAATAACGTACGTACGGTTTCTGTTTGGCAATAAAATTAACAATATTCGTAGAGATGAGATTTAATTTGGCTTTATTAAATTATTTTGCTTTGGGCGATCCTGCACCGTGGTCTTAACTTTTTGCAGATTCTCGGCACCAGAAGGGGGTGTTGACTAGAAAATCTAATTGGTCTGTCAGGCAGAGCCCCAAAAAATTGAGGACATGTATTTCTTAACCGACTTCCAACAAAAAAGGAAGCGGTTCTCAATTCGGCGGGTGTTTTTCTTCATTCACGTAAACAAAAAATGAAGACGATTATTTTTTTATAGGAAAGTGATTTCACAAGTCCCCAGTCCTGATCTTTGATGCGTTATATCTTTGTAATTATTTGATTTCATAAAACAAAATGTACTATTATATTTCTACAATCTTATTAGTACTATATATTTATACAATATTTTTCTACAATCTTATTGAAAAATTGAATCAAATGTTTATTATTATCTAACTGACGAACTAAATATTATACCAATTTTTTTTTACTCAAGAAACATCCCTATTTTTCGCAAAGATCTACGAATGAATGCAGACCTATGATACGTACAAACGTTTGAAACCAATAAACTGTGGATAACCTGTTGAAGTCTTAGTTTTGCCTCTTGAATTGAGTATGTTCTTAAATTGACATAAACATTTTTTTAACCCTTGTACACTTTTGTTACGTCAAAATACCGAGAAGGGCTTATCAAGCGATACCGCTCAATGCATCAGCCAATCACAGGAATAATGTAACCACTGGGTCAATGTCCCACTTACACTGTCCCGCACTTGACCCGCTGCTCTACAAAACACTTGCAATCTGCTAAGACATCTTATTTACATAGTAATTAGATTAATTAATGCATTACTTTACATCCTGCTCGTTCCAACAAGGTATGCCGTCATATCGGATAGACGGTTTGCCCCAATTTTGCTGATAGTAGCTATAAACATTATTGCAGTGACCAATAACATCATAAAATTCCCCTTATCACAAAGCAAAGTTCTTGTTAAAATACATGAAATAAAATATTTTTAGTAACGTTTTTGTTAAAACATGGAATAAATAAAAACGATAATGTGTAGGAGAACTAAGGTAACAGACATAACCCAAAGAATTTTAGTGTCAAACTAGCTGATGCTCGCGACTTCGCCCGCTTGACAAATTATATGCTAAAACTCCTCGCCTCGAGAACTACTCTATCCATTGGTGAAAACAGCATGAAAAAGCAGTAGTTTTTGAGTTTATCGCAAACCGACCGACAGACAGACAGACAGCCGCGGCGGTAAACTTTGTTTTATAATATGTAGTGACCTAACTGGCATTGGGCTGGGCAGTGCACACAGCTTGCAACAGATGACCGATGCGGCCAAAAAGTCCTGTAGTGGCGACCGCGTATCGAAAGATACAGCATTGGAGAACCTCCTCCAAGAACAAGGTGGACCGAAGAACGTGGGTATCCTTTGGATGCGAAAAGCACGGGATCTACGGGAAAACGCTTGAAGGACGTCCAACAGATTTTCATAATATTTGCCTGACCGATATTCATCGACAGTCGTTAAAGAAACTTTCAACGTCGGTCATGGGTCATCTGCTGCGCTAATATGATGAAGTGAGGTAATGAATGAATGAATGAATTAAACCGCCGCCGCCGTTGTTAACATTTTTAATAATTTCACAAGAAGACCGCTGAGCTATTTCGTAATATCGTAATTTCAAACTCTCAGTAACACGAGGGCAAAATCCCTAGTGACAGTAACGATTAAATTAATTTACCCTGAACAATATCTTTGTATTCTGTAGATTTTCACATGTGCGAAGTAGTATCAATGAACACGAACACGTGTGAAATGTCTGTTGTCTAATTTAAAAGTAGATAATAACGTTGTTTCTGTTAGTTGTTCACAATTCATTATAAAGCAACTTTAAATTCTCGGAGATAGAAGTTTTTTTTTAAATATTGTGGATGCGATACCATTGAAAAAATTAATTTTCGACACATTGGCCCAAAAAATGCATTTACGAAGCCTGTATACATTGTTCGAAAGTTCAAAATTACGGACCATACAATGGAGCGTGCGGTAAAGTAGGTACTCTCACCTAAGTACCGTCAGCAAAAAACGCTTCCGTCTGCGTCTGCGTACATACACTGGCAAGCGTTTTTTTAGCGAAGAACTTTTTGCTCAGAAGGTTTGTCGCACTTTAATATTGAAGAAAAAATGAGACAATAGATGTAGTTCTAATTACCCGACTATTACACTTATGTTTTTTTCGAGTGTATTTATGTATGATGTACTTATATTTCTTTGGAACACTCTGTAGCCTAACCCTGTGGCTTGATAGATTTTAGCTTGAGAGGTGTCGTTAGATTCGTCTAAATAGTGAGAATGATACTGGATAGTTAGATAAAAATTAAAATATCTGAGCCTCGGTGCCATTTTAATGACTTCAACTTTTTTAACCTATCGAGTGGGGTATCAATATAAAGGGCTCAAGGAGACAATTTAAAAAATGTAACTTACTAAAATGTAGGAAATAAATAAATGTTTTTTTTTTTAACCGACCGGTAGGTACATTAAATAATACAATTTACAATATGTATAATTCTACTAAAATGTTTCACGCAGACACAAACGGAAGCGCGTTCTTATTTAAAAATTGCACACGTTCCCCATTTGCAAATTCGTGCCATTTTCAATTAGAAACGACAAAGATAGTTGCGACTTTTAATTATAATATTAATTAGAATATGTGTTCAAGCGAGGAATCAGATATAAATATGGAATCTACTTCACCTGATTTCTTGAATGAGGCGCCAATTAGAGAAAATGGTCTCTTGCCGCCAAAATCGCGAGAACGCTATTTAGGTACAACAATATTTTTAATAGATAATGAAAAAGTTTGTTTCATTATCTATTTATATAATGTGTCGAAAAATGTTGTATGACACACGAGCGGGTATTGGTATTTACAAACTCGTGACTATGGTAAACCCTCGACTTCGTCTCGGGCTTACATTTGTCTACTCGTTTGTAAAGACCAACTTACCGCTCTTGTATCATAAATAACTATTATGCTCAAAAGTTTATTAATCTGTTTTATTCATATTTTTCCGACACGCTGCTTCATCTGTCGTGCTAAACATTTAGTTTTGGTAATCTAAACAGATCGGATTATTATATTTTATTGATGCCAAAACATGTTTGAAATTTCAATCAATCTTAATACCTATCACACCAGAAATAAAATTTATAAATATTATAACATGATTTTTGTAAGAGGGTTTAAAAATGTATCACGTTTTAACTTTGTTTATTAGTTACGAAATTGATTGAGTGTCACGTACTAACGGCAGTTTTTTTACATTAGTTAGTTATGTTGCAATATAATTAAAATAACTTATTAAGAACATCCTTTAAACCCAACCCCGACAGCTTCACCCTCACCACCCATCAGTACTATGTTGTTAAAAATTCACTTTTCAATCAAATTCGCTACCGAATATTATATTCCTTGTTTGACCGTTTTTGGTTTTAGTTTAGCGATTTATATGTATAATTTAAGTTTAGAAAACTTGCTTTCACCACTTTCAACAGTCGCTGTATAGCAGCAGAATACTCAGCGAAATCCATGGATAAATTCTTGAAGCTTTTTAATAAAGTTTAAGGTTTCGATAGGTTTTGCCTGAATGTCTTCGAGATTGTGTTGCCGACCGAGAAAACTTTTATCGTGCAACAAATCAGCATCAATGCCTGAGTTTTTCTGTGTATTGAACGAAATAGGTACTCAAATACCGCGCAACGCCCTGCATGTCCCGCGGCGCCCTCCAATTGCCGGCGCCCTGGGTGGCCGCCCGCGTCGCCCGACCCTTAAGAGCGTGTATTCCGTCCACTAGCGCCGCCAATCGTTTTTTATTATTTGTGGTAAATTTAAGACACGTAGATAAAAAACCGCTCTGTAGTGCACTGAAGAAATGTATTTATTATGTTTTGAGAGTTATGTTTTGTACTTTAGAACATAAATAGTTGCCAAAGTCGATATTGCCGTTTTGGCTATTTAGCCATGAGTTATGTATTAAAAATAGCTGTCAAAAAATAATAGATATATTTCTTCAGTGCACTACAGAGCGGTTTTTTATCTACGTGTCTTAAATTTACCACAACTAATAAAAAGCGATTGGCAGCGCTAGTGGACGGAATACACACTCTTAAGCCGCGACTGAATAACACTGTTTCATGTATACAAATGAACAAATCAAAACAGTCGGGCGTCATCATCAAAAGAAGCTCGATGGTTAGAAGTCTCGGTAAGAATCTAAGAAACCAAAAAAATCGAGACACGGATAAGGACAAGTTTTCTAAAATTAAACTGAAACATCTATAATCCACATAGCATGTTCTATAGTTGAAATTAAACGTAAAAACTATTTTATGAGGATTCAGTTCGATTGAAAAACTTTTAATCTTTTTACGATGACGAATCGACATTCCATAAACAAAAACAAAATCAAAGAGAATTTTATCTTAGGGACAATAACGACCTAATGGAATGCGCAGATGTGTTACCTACCAGCATAATATTGTAAAACCAACAAAATAATAGATTAATCTACTATTTTTCTATACAATAATAACTACATAAATAAAATGAATGAGTCAGTTAATTGGATAAACATGTTTCGTTAAACTAGCTCTTTGTTTGATAGATTCTACATTGGAAATATTGAATACTTATTTAATTACTAGCTGACACACGCAACTTCGTCTGCGTCACATCTTCCATTAATGCTCGGCTCCTTTTAGTCTTAGCGTGATGATATGTAGCCTATAGCCTTTCTCGATAAATGGGCTAACTAATACTGAAATATTTTTTCAAATCGGAGTAGTAGTTCCTGGGATTACCCCCTACATACAAACTTACAAACAAATGTTACCTCTTTATAATATTACTAGCTGACCCGCGCAACTTCGTTTGCGTCACATTTTCCATTACTGCTCCGCTCCTATTTGTCTTAGCGTGACCTATAACCTTCCTCAATAAATGGGCTATCTAACACTGAAAGAATTTTTCAAATCGGACCAGTAGTTCCTGAGATTACCCCCTACATACAAACTTACAAACAAATTTTACATCTTTATAATATTAGTATAGATTATTAATTATTAGTATAGAAGTATAGATTGGTATAGATAGTATAGATATGTTTTCTTTTCGGTATATTGGGGTCGACTTCCAGTCAAATCGGATTCAGCTGAATACCAGTATTTTACTTGGAGCAACTGTGCTCCAAGTAAAATACTGGTATTCAGCTGAATCCTATCTAACCTTCACAACTCACTTCTTTTTATCATATTATTCATTTTGATTTTATGTTCATAAATTCACACCAACTACAAAGCTTTGAATACATGATAATCAAAACTACAAGGCAATGACCTCTTGAACACTTTTTTTATAAATTAACGCTATATGTACCTATTTATTATTTTTATTCAAGAATATTTTAATTGTTGGCAAGTTTTAACTATTAATTATTTAATCAATTGTGACCGATTACGACTAACTTGATTATTCACGGGTTTTGTCCACGGTTCTATAAAATAATCAAATATTACAATTCTAACGCCGCCGACGCATTATAACCTAGACTCATCTGCCTAGCCTTTTTCCTAACTATATTGGGGTCGGCTTCCAGTATAACCGGATTCAGCTAAATACTAGTATTTTCACTGAGAATTAATTTTATTTTGCTTTTCATTCACCTAAAGACTACCTACAGTACTACATAGGTTGTCTTGAAAAGATCGCTCTTAGCGATAAGGCCGCCCATTGTGTCACCTATGTAATGTTTTCTGTATCTATTTTTTCTGTAACTTATATGGTGTACATAATAAAGAGTATTCTATTCTATTCTATTCATACAAAAGACGAAATGTGGGTACCTATTAGAGGTATGACACGCTTTTTTTGAATGGGAATCCCATCCGCGTTCCTTCAAATGTCCCTTGCGCTCCTGGGCCGCGGTTACTTGTTTGTTCAAATTCCAGAACAACCCCTGTCTAACCCATCCGAGTATACAGATATCATATTTAGTTTTGTTTTATTTTCTTTATGCAAAATTAGGGTATCAACCCTCAACTTAACATTATCTTCCAAGTTCACAAAGTACTTAGAAGAAATAAGTAAGTGTCTGGGTTCACTTGTTGGGTTATCAGAACACTCTGCTACGAGTATAAGGTCACTGTGACAAAATCAGCTGGTGCACCAAACACGTGCGTCTGATAACAGTTTATTGGAAATCTATACTAATATTATAAAGCAGAAGAGTTTGTTTGTTTAATTGATTGATTGTTTGTTTGTTTGGTTGGATGAACGCGCTAATCTTCGGAACTACGGGTCCGATTTGAAAAATTCTTTCAGTGTTAGATAGCCCATTTATCGAGGAAGGTTGTAGGGGTCACGGGGGGGGGGGTTATCACGCTAAGACAAATAGGAGCGGAGCAGTAATGGAAAATGTGACGCAGATGAAGTTGCGCGGGTCAGCTAGTTATTACAATATTTTTTTCGTACTTAATTGGGTTAGTAGAGCGAAAACGCGACAGAGCTCTTGGTAGAATTTGAAATTAAAATATTTCAATGTTATGTTGCTCTTGCTTGTCCGAGCACCTTCAGTTGCATTAGGTACCTACGTAGGTACTTCTGGTGCCATTCGTATGCGGTTGCCTATAATTTCAATGGAAATAGATGTTTTATTTGTAAACAGGGTTATTTGTAAGATACCGACAAACTCTCAGGACTATGTTACTAACATCATTATAATAAACGACTAATAATGTTAACATATAAGTAGTTTATCAGCCATCTGGTAACCATAACACAAGCATTAGGCTGCTTAGCTTGGGACTATATGGCGTTGTGTGAAATGTCCAAGGACATTTTAAAATTTATACTAAACTAGCTTCTGCCAGCGGCTTCGCCCGCGTGATCCCTAGGGCACATATTCCCGGGATGAAAAGTAGCTTATGTGCTATTCCAGACTATAATCTATCTTTGTTCTAAATTTCATTAAGATCCGTTAAACCGTTCTGGCGTGATTGAGTAACAAACAACCAAACTTTCAAATTTATAATATTACTCGTTTGGTGAAAAACGAAATTATAACCATCTTCCCCTCGACATTATAATTAATTAAAGGATATTGCAAACTGTCGTAAGCCGTTTTCCGAAGCTACTCGCTAGCCTCTAGGCGCCAAGCTAGCCGCCTGCCTGTGCGTTCGCGACCACAAAAATAATCCTTATAGCATGATTCAGTATTCACGCGCGGTGGCTTATTATTAGCGTTTTTCATGTATAACTTTGGTGTTTCTATGATTCTTTTTTATGGAATAGTTAATAATGTTAACTTTTATTAATGTTAATTAGGGACGACTGAGAGTTTTATAAACGTAAGAGTAGACAAATACAATCAGAAAGCTTCGAACTGCTAAGCTATCGGGAGTTATACGTGTTATTGTTCGTCAATCATAAAAGATAGACATATGCTGTCGTTGGATATTTTTTATATAATTTTAAGGAGAACATTTCCGTCATACATGATTTCTGTGCAGCTTTCACCATTAAGGTTGCACACGCGACGGAAGCTTAAAAAATACAGTAGCTTCTCCCGTTTTCCCAACATTTCCCTTCACTGCTCTGCTCCTATTGATTGTAGCGTGATGAAAAGTATACTTTAACCTGCTCAGGAGTATGAATAATAATTGTACCAAGTTTCATTAAAATCCGTCGAGTAGTTTTTGTTTCTATAACGGTTATACAGACAGACAGACAGACAGACCGACAGACAGACAGACAGACAAAAATTGTACTGATTGCATTTTTGGCACCAGTATCGATCCCTAATCACCCCCTGACAGTTATTTTGGAAATATATTTCATGTACAGAATTGACCTCTCTACAGATTTATTATAAGTATAGAATAGATAAGTATAGATATAGATATAGATAGATTACTATCTACTTCTTACATATTATTCCACCTAGAGTCCACGTACAACAACTTTTCTCCCTTATACGATTCTTTTTTTCCTAACAAATAAAAGAAATTACGATCGACCGGGAACTTTCACACACAAAACCTTTTAGTATATGTACATACATGAAGGTATAGTTATGCATTTTCAACGTGTAAGTAGTTTTTACTCCGTTACTTTTATTTAAGATTCATGTTCGAATGCAGGAAGCAAAACTACCACTTCGTTTGTAGAACGATGATGATGAAGAATCAAATAATTTGACATGCAATGCAACCCAAAACAAATGTCAAGGATTTTCACAGAGTAGCAGCTAATTCCATAACTAAACTTTAACTATAAAACTCGTACATATATAACCGATTCGTAAAAACACTAGTTCTAAAGTTTTTTTCATAGTTTTAGCATAGCAACAAATGACCCGCCTTGGCTCTTCAATTCACTTCACGTTTTCATTTTAACTTTTAATTAATTATTTTAATTAATAGAAAAACCCGTCTAGACAACGTATCTATCGTTATACGAAACTAATCTTATTTAGATAATAATCATAAAGGATTACTAAATAAAATGAGTTATTTATACTTAAAATGTTTAGTAGGTATAACTATCAGCTGTACCTACTGTTTGACGCATGAGTTCTGTCTTGAAAGAAAAAACACGTCTTGGTTGAACTTGACTGAATTTTATTAATGATTTGAACTTTGCTACTAGAATAGATTGTTATTATTCTATTCAGTATTCAAGTATAAGAGTAGTATGCTAAGCTAGTTCCTCTATGTTAGAGGATTCCGGGTAAAGCTCGCTTCCATCTTCGGCCTAATCATCACTTTCCATCAGGTGAGATTTGGGCCAAGAGTTTCTCCGTTTTGAATAAAAACAAAAAAAAAAAAAAGTTTCTGATGCGGGTTTTTTCAAAGGGCATTTGGAGGAACACGGGTGAGTGTTAGTCATTAAGAGTCTGGCACTCCCTTCCGTTCCGCTCAGAGTGGGAAAGGTCCTTTCCCATCTAAAAAAGGGGATAGTTTATGAAATGAGTATGTGGTGAGTTAGCTATGAACCTATTAAACTTTACTTAAATAACAAAATTGACAGGTTTTTAACTTAAAATATTGTTTGACAAATACTCAACTTCAAATTAAGGAAGCTCTCTGTAATATTTAAATTTAAATTAATACAGCAGATTAACCGTGAAAACTAACCAATTCGACAGAGATTAACTTCGCAGATATTTTAATATCGTAAATAACATTTGATTTATTGATCAATTATGTTTGCGGATCTTAATCGATGTACTCGTATTAAATGACTATTAAATAGACGCTTTGCGAATCGGACAGGAAAATATGTAGGTATGCTGATATATTCTATCATTATAAATACGTACTCGGTTTTTGAGCATTTCGTTATTGCCGCAGTTAATACAACCATTCCGGAACACTATGCTTTAAAAACCTCTTGATGAATATATTTTAAATGCCTATTAAAGGTGACAAAATATCAAAATAATTAATCGCTCTACTGGTTAATTTAAGATTTCATATAAAAGACATAAATCATATAACACACGTCATGAGAACTGGATTCAAAATAATATGACAAGTAGGTAGGTAAGCTCAAATTTAACCAGAAGAAATATTAAATTACTCTTTGTGAAACTCACTGCCTTTAATTTATAAAGACACACATACACACTTGAACTAATAACTAAATTGATGGTAATATTCAAGGACAGTCATTATTAGTTTGCTTTTTCAAATGTAAAACTTCTTAGGCCCTGGACGTCCTAGCCTTCAAAGCCAGAGTGAACAGGCATCTTTTGGGCACGCTTGCTCCATCATAGACCTCATCCATCGCTTTTCATCAGGCGTGATCTAGGTCAAGAGCAAGCCCTTTCCTCAATTAAAAAAAATAATGAAAAGAAAAGCGAGTTACATAAATCGTTAATGAAACTACTTGTGTATGAGAAGTAGTTTCATAGGTTTGGAATCATGACCGAATTGAAAAACTCATACTGACCTATCTCAACGGAATTACAGTCGTAAAACACAAGTTGTTTATTATAGACGAGATAAAACTAAAATCCAAGGCAATTTACCGTTGGCAGTTGGTCTCAAAGAGTTTACCCATCTCGCGGTTTCAGTAAAGTGTAAAAACGATATCCATGACTTAACAATGTCAACCTTAACCCACTTTTTGCTCTACAACGACTTACCGTTATAAAGACACGACATTTCACGACACTAGCTACTATACTAGTGATGAGGCAACTACGGATTCGGCCGACTAGACGTAGACGAATAATCGACGCTCAAATAGCCGACTAGGTAACTAGGTACAGACTAGTAGAAATTGACCAATATGTAAGGAAACCCGAAGATCGGGCTTTATATTTGCTCACTATAAATATGACTGGATGGGTGTTTTTCCTGACTCGTCCCATTCCTATTCATTTTTTTTAGTTACTGTTCAACTACAAAAAAAAAAGTGCGTGCCATCAAACTATAATTTGTAATTTATAGTTTGAAGCTACGCACTTTTTTTGTACAGGCTATTTATACCTTTTTTTTAACGTGGCATTTAAGTGTTTGCTCGTCGGCCATCTTCTGTGAATTAATCGCCGACTATAAAAGCGGCCTAACCATAGGTCCTAACAGTCGGCTATCCCAACTAGTCGGTCCATCTCTACCAGTTACTTACCTCGATTATTGACTTTACAGTAGGTACATAATAGCAATGGCTTGCAACTTTAGACGGCATACTTACTGGTACCTACTTTCATTCTATTTATAACAAGTAGTTTCTTTTTTTTTCTAATTTGCTCTGTATAACGCCAAAGTAGATGCGTTTACTAAGAACAGTTACAGCAGAAAACGGTACCTGAAATAGTGACTGTGAATTTCTTTCGAAGATTAAAAAATATCTAAGTAGACCTACGGCCAGGCTTTGAAAAAGTATTTTAATAGACTTTTTTGCCCTTTCAGATTTGGGTCCATATTAAGTTTTTTATTGCTCTGAAATATGGCCTAAAAAAATCTGCCTATTTTATCATTTCGTAGTCAAGTTTCTTCGGATTTATCGTGACTGTCGTGTTCTTTTGAATTTCTACGAATATTTTTCGAATTAACCTATTCACCTAAATACGTACCAATATGATTTTACGTTTTAGCAGTCGGTGAATGAGTGTGACCGATTATTACTTCATTTCTTAAATCTCAGAGAAAATACAAAACACAGTATAAAATAACAAAAAAACCGAACACATGACGGACTCGTGAGCATATTAAAATGTATACGAATATAATAATCTATACTTATTGATATAAAAAGTATATAATAAGTCTATGTCTATACTAATATTACAAAGCGGAAGAGTTTCTTTGTTTGGTTGAACTCGCTTGTCTCGGAAACTACTGGTTCGAATTGAAAATTCGTTTAGTGGGTGGATAACCCATTTATCGAGGAAGGCTACAGATAGGCTCTACCTATAACATCACGCTACGACGTACCTAATGTCTCTTCAAGTCCAAGCTGTGGGTCTGCCTGCGATGATTCTGTGTTATAGCCTGCCTGCCACACCGACACGTGGACAGGCACCCTTATAGCAGCAAAACTCAAGAACTTACCCTTAGGAAAGCGATTTTGCACGGTGTATGTCAAATTCCGAAACTCCAAATCCATCTTGGATCAGCTGTAACAAAGAAAAACACTGATTAAATTAAAATCGGTCATGAAAACTTAAAATATCATAAATATCTGTCCAACCAGAATAATACCCGATTTCAGAATTTAGAGTTGTATTTAAAAAAACTCAACTTTAACCCGAGAAACTGTCAAACTGACATTAGTAGTGTTTGACAGTTCTCATCTTCAAATTCTCAATTTCGAAACTTTTCGAAAATACCTCAATTTACATACATTTTTAACAAATTGCAACGGAGACGGGCGTCTCCGTTGCAATTAATGTTAGCCAATGCGAATGTTGCTTTTAAAAACAATAGAATTGGTTCTCTGGTATTGGATTACGGATTTTTTATAAAACTCTTTGTTCTTTAATTTTTACTCACCTAGAATAATTAAACAGCTATCATGAAGAGCATGCATTCATAATCATAATGAAATTAATTAATTAATTAAGTGTTGAGTACAATGAAGTACCCACTTACTGATTTTTTATGGACAATTACGTATTAAAAAGTCAATAATAATTATTTTCTTTTTTTACATCCGTGTCAGGAGAGTTCAGTGTCGTTCATTGCATCGTAATTATTATGTGAAAATGTACTTTCAAACAATTCATATTCAAAAACGTGAAAAAGAATGATCTTTCCTGTATAAATATTATATTGTTGGAATGGCTTAATTGAGGTTTTTTATTAAAGGCTAGCGACCCGCACAGGCTTCACAGCACAGTGGACAAAAGATTAAAATAAGTTTTTTTATATTTTTATTTTTATTCAAAACGGGGAAACTCTTGGCCCAAATCTCACCTGATGGAAAGTGATGATTAGGCCGAAGATGGAAGCGAGTTTCACCCGGAATCCTCTTACACAGAGGAACTATCATACCTCTAACTGCCGGAACACAACAATGCTGTTAACATTGTTGTTATGGCGACAGACTTAGACATGATGGTGGTAGCTTGCCAGGCGGACTTAGAACAAGTCCTACCACCAACCAACCGAGCAAAAAATTTGCCCCCGCTGGGAATCGAACCCGGGACCTCTGGGTCTGAATCGGGTGGTATAACGACTAGACCACGGAGGCGGTTAGTGTCACCTGTTTAGCACCACCCGGGAACCACGTGTAGGGATTCGCTGAAGGGTATTATCCTACGGATGCGGGTGACTCGGCCCCCAAATGATTTGATGCCCCCTGATTTTTATCAGTCACAGCAAAGCCATTCCATTCCTCCCGACTTTGAACAAGTTTTGACTGTGGACCAATTCTTTCAAAAGTCGTCAAGCTCACCCTGGTCTGCCGTGATGTCTGATGTATATTCCAAAACTTTCCTTGCATGTGTAGGTAATGTTGTAAATGTGTAGGTAATGTTTGTAAACATCACCTATACATTTGCGAACATCATCATCAGCTTTCTGCCCCTATCCCGTGTTACTTGGGGTCGGCGCAACACCTTTGTTCTTCCATGCCGTCCTATTTACTAACATGACAAAGAAATCAGCCATTCCCAAGTGATTTTTATTTATGTAGATTTATTAATATACTCGTAATTGAATTTGATGAAGAATATGGAGTCATTATTCATATTCTCTGACGTATAAAATGTGGACTTTACCCCAGACCTTGCTTGTTAAAAATCTAGTCACCTAGCACATTTAGAGGCGATTTTCTGATAAAATTTTCGCATTCATTCAAGGAATATGTTTAGGCTACAACAACTTGTAAAGCTGCATTTTCACTATAGAGATGTGCGAGGTGCGAATAGTTTGCGCTGAGCGAGGCTGGTTAAATGAAGTGTTTCTATTGGTTCTTAACAAACATATCCATCGCAACTCATCCTCGCACATCTCTGGTGGAAACGCAACGTAAACGTGCAAGTTTTTTTTAAAATAGGGAACGCTTCATTCCACGCCACAGTCGTGTCTTCTGGACCATGCTCGTTTGGTTGGCCAAACGATCATGAATGCGTCCAACAGGCACGAGTATGCCTTAAGAGCTCAAAACGAAACTATTCGCTCTAGGAACGTTTAGATCGAGTCTGGCGATTCCACCGAAGATCTAGGTCTAGGATGAGAAAACTGTTGACCTCGACTTGTTCTTAGAACCTAGTGAAAGTGTTTTGTTAACGCATTTTTTTGTGAACAATAGAAAAACGCAAACTATGTTTCTTTGCGTGCGTTCAATCGTAGCGTTTAGAGACTTTTTTGTACTTTCGCAAGATTCGCAAGTATTATGTTTGCCTATCCACTTATCATGTTGAATTACCTCCTATGGAAATATGTTGTTTTCTTATATGATTATGTTTCGATTTTTAAACTGATACTCCGGTTTTTTTTCTGTTAATCAATAACATGCGTAGCTACCTAAAACTGTTTTCCACTTAGTGAACCTTGACTTCTTATATTGACCCTTAACTTAGAAAAAAAAAACTAACCAGGATACCACTGCTTCAATACCACATAGTTGTAGGTACCTTCCTACTAGGTACTGAATGGTTGTTGAACTTTGACTTAACTTATGTAACTTTTTCTAAGAGTTTTTATAGAGACAATATAATACCTATACAAAAATCTTCCGTGACGAAATTTTACTGAGTGACTGACAGACACTCGTAGAAAGCTGATATTTAGTGTGTACCAACGTTAGTATACAAATCCTCTCTTAGTACCTAGTCCTTTAATACTCTGTAAGGGAGTACTAAGAGCCGGAGTTGCGGGACTATTCGAAAGAGATACCGCGGCTCCGGAACACAAAGGGCACATGACGACGCCTTAGAGTGAAAACCTCGTACCTAAGTATAAAAGAAGTAATTTTTCAGGAGAGAAAAAAAAATGCGTGCTGTAAAGTTTATGTTCGGCGTCTTTTTTACTGTCATAGGTGGCGCTACGAGTAGGTATCGAATGAACAAATTGGTCAGATCAGTATACATGTGCGTTGCAAGGTTTTCTTTCTAGAAACGCAATAAAATAAATTTGAGCAAAAATGCATTCCCGAGGTTTTCACTCTAAGGCAACGATGAAGGGACATGGATGGATTTAGTCAGTAGAAGTCTGACACTCCCTCCCGCTTCGCCCAGAGCGGGAGAAGTAAAACTTAAAAAAAGGGAGTACTAAGAGCGGATTTCCCGAAGTTCCTAAAGGAACAGGAAGAATTGGGATGCGTGTACGAAGTCACGAGCAAAACCTTTAGGTACATATTTAATGAAAATAATTTATATAATAAATTAATTAGTATCAATAACTTTTAACTTGTTATCTCGTATATACATAGTTAGTATGTTTAGATGTTTACCCACGGCAATTGCTAGGGAGTTTGTTGGCCACTTCTTCTCCACAGCTACAACACTAGGAAGTGGTGACGGGCGGGCGTTTTAGGGACTGTCTTTTGTAAAACTTGACGTTCAAAAAGTGCTGGCCCTCAGCCTACTTTGAATAAATTACTTTTGAATTTTGCGTTGCTTATAGATCGATTCTGGCGTCTGTTATAGCTAAATTGGGCTAGATGTGATTGGGCTAGTTGTGTGAGAGCGTAGCAGAGCATTAACGACAGCTATACAAAAAGCGTTCCGAGCCCTACAGAAAAAAAAAAATATTCGTGATCATTCTAAAATTAAAGAAAAAAAATAGGTAGTTGCTCTCAAAACAAGTGGCTCGAGAAACATTGTTTGCTTAATAGAATAAAAAGAGTAGGGACATAAATGTCAATACTCTAATAAAAAAAAAATCTGAGTAATTTACATTTACAAATTCACATTTTATGCAGACAAAGAACCACATCTGTTGGCCAATATAGTGCAATACAAGTACTTTAAAGCGACCCACTTGGCACTCTCCAGCATGTTTTTATAACCTGTACAGTCATAAAAAGATACCAACGTTTGTACAATACAAGTAAGTACCACTCTAACACAGGCCTAATGAACCTACACGTTGAGATACGTAAAAACCGGCCAAGTTCGTGTCGGGCCACTCGCAGATAAAATACTACGATAAAGAAAAAAAATACTACGGAACCTGTAGGGTTCCGTAGTATTTTTTTTTATTGAAAGGCATACGTTTGACCGCTATCTCACCTGATATAGCAATGATGCGGTCTAAGGTGACCTATTCACTCATGACTTAAAGACTCCCAGGTTGTAGCTATCAGGAAACACAGACTCAGCAGGGAATTCCGCTCCTTAGCTGTACGCACAATGAATGTATTCCCAAAACGTTTTGTGCGTATAGGTGGGATGTCCACCATTTACCGGTGTCACATCGCCGTACGACTTGTGGTCCGATGGTGGAACGGGCTTGGCGGAATTAAATTATGCAATTCCGTCGCACACTCCCCAAAATGTAACCGATGGAAAACCGACAGGCCAGCAACTCGGCGTCGATGCTCAAGACTTTGGAGCTTCGATTCGACGAGCTTATCGAATCATTGCCGATGATCCTCTTGGCTCGTTTTTCAATTGACTCGAGGGCATCAAGCTGGTATCTGGCAGATCCATCCCAAAGATGAGAGCAGTACTCCATAAACGATCGAATTTGCGCTTGATACAGTTTAAGAAGCTGTTCCATCGTGAAGTACCGTCTCACCTTTGCCAGGATCCCCAACTTTCTAGCAGCCACTTGAGCCTTGGCCTCTATGAAAGGGTCAAAATTGAGGGTAGATGTTAATGTAACACCAAGAAGCTCAAGTCTGGTGGTTATCGGCAGGGTTACACCGCGGAAAGATGGAGCAGGGTGGAATTGGCTTCTTTTAGCGGAAAAGAGACACGCTTGGGTCTTCGCAGCATTGAACTTGACCAGATTGGCATCGCCCCATTCGGAGACAGCCTGTAAGGACACGTTCAAGCGCTCAACCACAGCCTCCCGGAGAGACCATCAGTTATCAGTGCCGGATTATGCCAGCGCGGGGCCTGTTTTAGCGGGGGTAACAATCATAGCGGGGGCCATAATTGTTTTAATTATTTTCTACGACGAGCCTAAGCAATGGGGAAACGACGCACAGCTTCTAGACAAAGCTACAATCCATTGGCGAGAACGATTAACGAAAAGACAATAATAGATAGATTGACAGGCCATACCGACACTCCTTAAGACTCTCTGGAATTTGAAGCTGTGCTCTAAACATTTTACACTATTTGCAAAATAAAATATCTACTTATTGTAGCGTATATACATTCATTACACCTACTCTTAAAAGTACATAGTAATAGCGGTGTCATACAGATAACATGACCTATTAATGTTGTCGCTCATAAATATTAATAAAAACCCCATAGTAATGTTCATAAGGAAAACATTAAAACAATATTATAAATATTGTTATTGTAAGAGCAACAAATACTTAAAAAGACAATCTATTAACACTTAGAAGCATTATACCATAATGTTTTATCAATAACATAAGATAATGTCCTAAGAACTTCAAATCATAATAATTTCTTATTTATAATTATGAGCGTCATAATCCATTGTGCATTGTTAAGAATCATTATTTTGAATCAACTTCTTAAACGAAGATACCTTATGACCATTTATGTAGCAACACCTAAGTGAATGACTAAATAAATAGAATCATCGCCCGTAGAAATAAAAACCGGCCAAGTGTGAGTCGGACTCGCGCACCGAGGGTTCCGTGCATCATATATTTTTTTAGTTTTATCATTCTCATATTTTAGAAGTTAAAGGGGGGGGACACGTTTTATCACTTTGGAAGTGTCTCTCTCGCAAACTATTCAGTTTAGAAAAAAATTATATCAGAAACCTCAATATCATTTCCGAAGACCGATCCATAGATACCTCGTATGGGTTTGATGAAAAACAAATTTTTGTTCAAGCAAGTTTCAGTTATATGTATGGGGTTTGGGTTCCAAAATTTATTGTTTTTTTTTTCTATTTTTGTGTGAAAATCTTAATGCGGTTCACAGAATACATCTACTTACCAAGTTTCAACAGCATAGTTCTTGTTTCGGAAAAAAGTGGCTGTGACATACGGACGGACAGACAGACAGACAGACATGACGAATCTATAAGGGTTCCGTTTTTGCCATTTGGCTACGGAACCCTAAAAATCCAGTCTAAATCCCAGCACTTTTAAACCCCCCCCGTCACCACTTTCGTAATATTTCAGCTGGGAAGAAGAAAGTGGCGCAAGGGACTCCGACAACACATCTGTCTGTTCGTAACATTCTTTAGCTTTAGTGATTGGTATGAATTATAAACAGCCAATCGCATCAATCGACTTGCGTTTTTTTCCATCCAGAAACTGGGGTATTCAGTTTTCATTATTTCTTTTTTTATTAAGTTTGTCATTATCTTTATTTATATCTTTAGGTACCCTAGAGTATTTAAACAAAAAGTCACAAACAGTTGACGTCAATAAGCTTCTCGTTTTGTACAGTTGTTCGTAGAAAAGTAGTTCAGGAAAAATCCTGGTTATTTTCCATGATCATGTTTGATCCAGAAGCGCCGTCACAGCGCTGGTATCTCATACGGAGATACTCGCGCTGACGCAGATTGTAGCTTTGTATGTGGTTTGATAACTTCTGATTGTGGACTGTGGAGGCACATTCTGTCTTCTGTCTTCAAATTATTTCCGAAACTATAAGCTAAGAAGGCTAAGGATGAAATAAAGATTTCTAACCCCAAAGAATTAAAACGTAATGAATTTTTCTTTTTTTTTTTAAATTACATATAACAGCACGACTATTAGAAACCAAAAAAAAACCGGTCAAGTGCGAGTCAGACTCGCGCACCGAGGGTTCCGTACCGTATCCGAAATGTTTTTAATTTTTTATGGATTCGGCAGAAATTCTCTCTTAGCACTGCGGTGTATATTGCAGTCTTAGATCAGTGTCATCTCTTGACCGCTAGTAGAACTATTGTAAAGTGTGTAAAATTATACATAAGGGGTCATTTTAGTCATCATTATGAGCAACTTTTAATATGGGAGCAAACCCCACATCGTGAAAAAACAGCGGCTCTGATCAGTACACTTTTTCGCGTTATGCGCGCTTATAAGGATGGGGAAGTCCATATTTTTTACTTTAGTTACTCTTTCAAGCAAAAACTTCGAAATAAATTTAGATGAAACCTCACAGGAATATAGCTTATACACCAGACTAACCCATTATTATGCTATAAAATATAAGTGGAAGTACTTATTCTAAGCATGCGGAGTTTCAGCCAGTTTACAATAAATAAATGAAAGATGCTAAGTACTCAACCGCTGACTCGTCAAGATCAAGAACATAACAATAAAAGAAGCAAACACGCAACAAAGCGAGTGAAAGCTCAGTTTCATATGCATGACCTCAAAAATCAATGCTTCACGGCTTCACAACTAAATGACAATGCAGCAGGTAGCACAATCATGTAAAATAAAACCGCTAATAATTGTCTTGATACTTAACTTAAAACAGGGACGGGTGAATTGTTTTATTAATTATTTCATAAGTATTCTTTTTACAAAAACAAACTTTTCTTCATATTTCTTTTTCGTAATTTCAAATTAAGTTAATTAATAAAGCCAAAATATTTTCATAACAAGCTTTTAAAGATCTCTCCTATCTTTTTTATATTTGTTTCAACTTGAAGAAAAAGTTTGAAATGTTTTTTTTTTTTTTTTCGAGAAGCAACAAGAAAACTATGTTCGATATAGGGTATTATGAATTGTATAGACTTTCTTTTTTTAAAGTTCGTGCACACAGGTGGATTCAAACAAAACAGTCTCAAACAGACTGTTTTCTTTAACAATAAAAAAAATACAACCGACTTCCAAAAAAAAACACTACAAAGTAAAAAATAACTTTAATTTCGGAAATCGGTGTTTTTGTTCGTTTCTTCGTATTTTGACACCGACTTCCGAAATTAAAGTTATTTTTTACTTTGTAGTGTTTTTTTTTGGAAGTCGGTTGTATTTTTTTGTAAAAAGTTTTTTATTTTTCACTTTTTAGTGGTGCCCCACACCTACCACACCACTGCCAAATCGCAGAAAAGCAAAATACGCAATTTCGATTATCAAAGAATCATCTAAATAGTCAAATTCCAGCTATTTCGATTTAAAATCCAAAGTTCGTAACCGATTTCGATATAATTTAAATGGGACCAATCTGCAAGCATATCCTTTCAGATGAAACAAAAATTTTTCAAATCGGTTCATAATTGTCGGAGTTATGAGGTAACAAACATAAAAAAAAAAAAAAAAAAAAAAAAAAAAAAACATACAACCGAATTGATAACCTCCTCCTTTTTGGGAAGTCGGTTAAAAAGAGTCAACAATTGAGTAAACCGGGTTTTTCAACTACTGCAGGTCAAGAACATTGGCTGTCAGCCGGTATTATCGGCTCTCTCACTATGGAACTTTTACTTCCTAATTCCTGTCGTTGTCGTGAGTTTGTCGACATTTCAGCTTAATAGCTTGCTTTTAACGGAGGTTTTACGTTTATCACGCGTTAAGATAATGGGCGATTTGATCGTAAACTTAACGATAACTTCCAAGTTGTTGAAATCGTGAAATCGCACTTTAGATCTTTGATTCCTTTCTTATAGCGTTTTCTAATGAAATAAGAATTAATATTACACACAATATTGTGTGTTGTAAACGGTCATAAAGTAAATTTTATCATTATATTTTGTTCATAAATTTCTGACACCTGTAGACATTTCTTTTGGAATACCTAATAAAAAAATCATCCGCCAATGGTTTTTGAACGTCGCCGTCGAAAAGTGAAAACAATTTTGATACTTGAAGTAAAATGCTAATAGAAAACTGCAATAAGTATATACTGGTACTCAATCTCATACTCTTATGTTGGTAGCCAACCCAAAAACACACTCCGGAAAAATTTATAATAGCAATAAAATAAACAAGTACATAATAAAAAGATGAATAAAAGTTATTATTAAAAAGTGAAATAGCATGTTTAAAAGGCTATAAAGATTCAATCAAAAGATTTTTTCTGGCGAGTTGACAATGGCAATATTTCGATGTAGTTTTGCTGCCAGTTGATCGCTTTTCACCTTTATTTACATAGCAGTAAGGTTGAAAAGTGATTGACCGGGATCTTTTGGAGGTACTTTCTTATGATAGTGATCTTGCGAGATATAAGTGAGATCATTGCCAATGAAGCTTCTACTTTCACTGGAAGAGTGGGTAGTTCATGTACTTGACGACCGGTTCAAGGCGACTTTATCTACCTACTAAAGTATCGCGGTGTTATTTATTCGTTATCGATGTCCGTTGGATGACTAAATGATTGCATATTATTATAATACATATATTGCAAATATTATAAGTGAATATTGCCAATATTATCAGCATGATGAAGTAGAAGTGGGCCGGCCATGTCTGTAGACGGACTGTCGGTCGATGGAGCAGACATGTGCTAAAGTGGAGACCGCGTATGGACAAAAGTAGTGTGGGACGCCTAGCGATTCATATAGCGATTCAAACCCTCAAATTTTATAGGCATGTCGTGGATAAAGATATCATTTAATAATTAGTTTCTGATTTGAGTATTGTAGTAGTGGGTAGTGGTAAACGCCGTGATGTCAGTTGACAGTTGTAATGGCGGCACGTGGACAGAGTCGTATTGGGGAGTGGGGACTTTGCCGAGCGCACTTTGTTGGCTCGAGACACCGAATAGGACACTCCTCCAGAACGAAACTGTCGGTTTACCTATTTTAATTAAATTAAACAGACTTCTTTAATAATGTTATAAATGCGAGTTCTTCTAACTCAAAAGACAGATGTGTTGCTGTGGAGTTTGTTGGCCACTTCTTCTCCACAGCTAAAACACTAGGAAGTGGTAACGGGCGGGCGTTTAGGGGACTGTCTATTTGTAAAGTACTAGCACTCAGCCACAGTTATTAAAGAGAGCCTAGTACTGTATTGAGTGTTTTATTCAACAATAGGTTGATACCACCGAACCCAAACGATGATGGCGCTATCGCTCAGCCGTCGCTGACGCCTTCAGGCACATACAATATTTTACATTAAGAGCAAAACGCAGCGCTAGCCGTTTTTTGGGCAGTTTTTTGGAGCTATATACTCTTTATCCAGAAGAAATATCAACTTATAAAATATACATTTACATTATCTTAGCTTCAAAATGGTAGATTTTTATATTTTATTACTAAGTTGAATGTTTAAGTAATCTCCTCACAACGAAACCACAGAAATGAGAAAAAATTACTGAAAACATGCATCTTCTCGAAAACTAACGATTATTTTGATATTGTACTTACACTAATGGATAGGCAATTTAATTACGAACATTTTGGTAGAAATATTTTTTCAAACGACCAAAATTAGATTTTATAACGATTTTATTCTCGCTATTGTATCTCTTGCGCTGTTATTGAGGGAAAAAATGCTCAAGGTTATTTGGTCAGGTTACGGCCTTAACTTTCTAACGCAATCCAGACATCAGTGCCTGGTAATCATCATCTCATGTTGATGAGCTGATGACGGAAGGTATAGGTTAGGATCTGATGATGAATCCCATGAAAAATGTTTGTTCAGCGATATTTTCGCCAATCGTCATCCGATTGGGATGATTCTTGTTTTGTTTGAAAGAGTAAGTATTTTCCCAGACTAGTCCCATTAAATTTTTTTTTTTTTACTTAATACGGGTTTGCTCTTGACTCTAATCTAGGTCAGAGATGACAGAGACAAAGTCTACGAAGGAGCGAGCTTACCCAGAAGGGTGAAGATCTGATGAAGAACTTCGGAGGTAGGCAACGGAACTCTTCAATAAATGATAGCAAATAGATCGGGATTGCTGAAATCGCATGTCTGTTTGTTGTTTATTCCTGTCCATGACATAACATTACGCCGGTACGCTGTGAACGGGTAAGCAGTTACCACTAAAAGTGAAAAATCAAAAACTTTTTAACAAAAAAATACAACCGACATCCAAAACTACAAAGTATAAAATGACTTAAATTTTGGAAGTCGTTGTCAAATAACGAAAAAATAACCTAAAACACTGACTTCCGAAATTAAAGTACTTCGTAGTGTTGTGTTTTTGGAAGTCGGTTGTATTTTTTTTAAATGTTTTTAGTCATCACCTAGGTCGATTAGCAGTAAATACGGAGATTAATTCCGGCTTATTTATTTATTTATTTATTTATTTAAAAAATTAGGATCTCCAACAAAGAATACACCTTACTTGCTATATTACAAAAGAGTTATAAAAAAAAAAACCATGTGCTTCCTCAATTATAGGAGACCACATCATGCAATAGAGAAAAATCAAACTACTTATACCTAACTTATGTAGACAATTTAAATGTACATAGCAGTCAAAGTTATGTTATTATTTAACGATTCTTCAATATCACAACGAATAAAATTAAAAAAACACGCGAAAAAAGCCTTATTTCCTAATATAAAAAAAATATTTAAAGGTGAGTGCTTACCACAAAAACTGCACGGGTTTTAGCTTCTATTTGCCGAGGCCAAATAAGTTCTGAGTACGTAACGCTAAGTCATCAACGGACCACAATTGTTTGTGGTCGCGCATACCGTGACACCAAACTGGTACACAAAATGTGGGTACCTCCTAGGCACGGTTTAATGGTATAGTGTCATAGAACACGGAATCACCACGCCTCGGCAGCGACTAGACAGCGAGAAAGAGATTCGTTCCATACGGTAAGAACAGTGCATAGATCAACTTACAGCGACTTTAGGGGACGAAGCACCACCTAAAACTACTGTGTATCAGTGGTTTAATGAATTTAATCGTGGGCGGTCCATTCACTTACATTGGAAAAGGTTAGGCCGATTGCTTGTTTCATGTCTGATAGGCAATCAGACATGAAACAAGCAATCGGCACAATGTGCGCTGAGCGCTAATGTCACACTCGCATAAAGAATCACTAAACCGAGTGAGAAATTACCCATGCCATTAAATTCATGAGTAAAAGATGTCAACACAATGTCACTCACTGATCAGTGATCACATATCACTATTATTGGTATATTTGGAGTCTTGACACTGTCATGTCTAACAGTGGCCGCTCAGTCGTCTCCGTACTCTTTGGTATGTAGGTACGTACTATTCTACCTTAGCTTTCGTTTACCTTCAAACATGGTATTTTTCCTCTATTTGTAAAGTGAGATCTAATTAAGATGAAACCAGGTAGGTACGATCGATGGTATCTACTGAGAGTACTACGGCAAAATGTAGAGCTTGTACAGTCGCCAGCACATCAATAAGCTACCAGAAACTGTCAAATTTTCCCAATCAACCTTGAACCTTAAATTCTTAGTGATAAAGTTAAAAATTCATCGAAGAAATTTGACAGATTGTTGTAGCTTAGCTTGATGTGCTGGCGTCTGTACATAGATCTATAACGGAAAGGAAGTTGAGATATTTTCGCTTGTAGCTTACACGCGTGATAAATGTTGAAGTTAGGGCAAAAAAAAGTTATTTCATGAAAACATTTAAGAATATATTTTTAAATGATGTATCTTTACACTCCTCTCAAGGACCGTAATAAATTATGATTATCTATACTTAATATTATAAAGCTGAAGAGTTTATTTGTTTGAACGCGTTAATCTCAGGAACTACTGGTCCGATTTGATAAATTATTTCAGTGTTATATAGGCCATTTATCGAGGAAGGCTATAGGCTATATATCATCACGCTAAGACGGAGCGGAGCATTAATGGAAATGTGACGCAGACGAAGTTGCGTGGGTCAGCTAGTTAATTTATAAAAGGTTGGTAGGTACATAAAATAATTAGGAGTATTCCCATTATGTCCCCGAACGTCTGTTCCTACATGGGGACAAATGGGAATTTTCGTGTCATCACAACAGCCTTTAAAAAGTGTATCATGTTCCCTTTTTTGGATCGCCTCTACGAGGACACGGCGGTGCTCCACCCAAGCAGAGAAGTCCTCCACTTTATGCTACACCATGTCCTCCGCGCAATCTTCACAGTGTTGACACCCGGGCGTGACCTCCTGCCGAATCCGAAACAGGTAGCTCTCGAAACAACCGTGTCCGGGGAGTAACTGCGTCAGGCGGAAGGTGAGGACGCCAAGGCGCCTCTCGACTCTAGCCACTCCTCAAAGAGGGGACTTATCGCCGCCATTGTGGTGTACCCGTATTATATTACCTGGAGTCTGGCAGTTTCAGAAAATTGTAGCACAACATCAGGTCGATTCTGTAAACATATCGAAGTGAAGGCTTGGGTGAAGTGAAGTGATCACGAAGTGAACTGTAATAGAGCTGTAATCCATGTAATAGAGGTGGAATGACAACTCACTAAGTAATCACTTCACCCAAGCCTTCGCTTCGACATGTTTACAAAATCGACCGTCAGGACAGGTCATTGGGGCGCCATGATTTTAGGAAGTAAAAAAGATAACGTTTTTCACGCTCTGATAACTTTAACTAAAAGGTAATGAAATCTAGCTAGATCATTATTATCTGAGAGAAAGTCATAAAACAATTCATTAAATTGTTTTTAACGTAAAATTAATTACTCTGAAGAATCTGAGGTAGATACTGCTCTCATAATAATTTTATGTTTATTTATCAAATTGCTAGCTTTGTCCCGTGGCTTCGCCCGTGTGGCCCATGCCACAGTCACCATGTATTTTTTTGGAAATTAGTGATTATCCTTACAACGGTGTGCCTAGCTACTAAAGCAGCTAATATTTTTTCCGAACTCCTTTATCTTGACTTGCTTTTTACCAATACTTACGGTTGCCAACCGTACTCTTAGAGTATTGTAAAAGAGGGTATCGTACGCTCTAAATTCAAATATACTTACTCTACTAGCTGACCCGCGCAACGTCGTCTGCGTCACATTTTCCATTACTGCTCCGCTCCTTTTTGTCTTAGCGTGATGATATAGCCTATATAGCCTTCCTCGATGAATGGGCTATCTAACACTGAAAGAATTTTTAAAATCGGACCAGTAGTTTCCCAGATTAGCACGTTCAACCAAACAAACAAACAAACAAACTCTTCTGCTTTATAATATTAGTATAGATATAGATTTTTAACCAACTTTAATTAAAATAGTAGGAGTTTAATAATTCTGATGTTTATATTTTTCAATGTTTTGCAAATAATATTTTTTTCCAAAGAAAGTTATTTCGAAATAAATCTGTTTAAATTTCCTAAAGATTGAATGAAGAACTTCGGAGATAGACAGTTAAAATACATTTTTTGAGACAAATCTAACGACGCCTTTTTTTTTATTTGAGATGGGTTTGCTCTTGACTCTAGTCTTGGTCAGAGATGACAGAGACAAAGTCTACGATGGAGCGAGCTTACCCAGAAGTAGCCTGTTCACTCTAACTTTGACTATCACTTCAAAGTCATCATCATCTGCCATCATCTGCCTAGCCTTTTCCCAACTGTATTGGGGTCGGCTTTCAGTCAAACCTGCAGCTGAAAACCAGTACCACTTCAAAGTACAAAATAATTTAATTTTGGAAGTCGGTGTCAAAAAACGAAAAAAACGTACCAAAAGACAAAGTCGGCCTATCCCTATCTCACCTTATCTCCTGCGGTAAAAGCCGAAGCTACTACTCAACGACGGAACTCACTCGCTTCTCGAACACACTCGCTTTCACAAGCTAGTAAAGAACATACTAGCTAACTGGCTTACACACTTGCCCAAACACTGTTAGGTAACCATGGGAACGATTGCCACGAAGCGGAGGGCAACATCGGCCTCCTCAAGGGCACACCAGCAATTCTAATTGCAGTGCAAATAGATTCGTTTCACACTCAAGGCTTCTTGCTTACTTTGGCAATAAATCTAAAGAACACAAACGAGAAAGGGACTGTTGAAATGGTGCGAAAAGACATCCATATTGTAGGTATGGCTGGGCCGAAACCGCAGAAAATGTGCAGTTTTTCGAGCTAGTAGTATTAACAGCTCTATTAGAACTACCTCATTGGTCTAGTGATCGCACTCATCCTTTTATTTTAGGGTTGGAAAATCATCCAATGACTCCTCCCGCTCTGGGTGGAGCGGGAGGGAGTGTCAGACTTCTACTGACTAAAACCAATCCATGTTCCTTCATTGCCCTTTGTGTTCTGGAGCCTCGCACTCATCCTGGGTTGAATCCCAGTCGAGCAAATTGAAAAAGCAGCCGGATATTCGAAGCCGGTAGTACGAGTATCATACCCACGCACTTTATAGTGCGTCCGACACTGACTTCTGACTGCACGAATAAAAAGTTCTATCACATCGACTTTTGTTTGCGCAGACTTTGTTGTAAGTTTGTGCAGACATTTTTTGTTCAAAGTTCAAATTTTGCGCAGACTAAAGTCGGTGTCGCGTAGAGGCACTATTAGAAATGGTTTTTCGCAACTTCAGAGTTGGTTGTTCAGTCAACGTTGTTCCTAATAATGAGAACAATAACCACCCCTTTCGGAATGTATGCTACACCATTTATTCATTAATATCGGAAGTAGTAATTCGAGCTTTAACATTTGCATAGGTCTGACAATTGCGTCCAGCAGTCGTTATTGCCTTTTATTTTTCAGACATTGATGACTTGCACTTTCAAAGATTTAAGCTCATTAGTAAATAACAGTAAAAGTTCAACCTTGCTAGTTATTGCTCAAGTAGCAGATATATTGCAACGCTACACTTCTATAAATAGGCTAGATTCCATCATCTACAAATTGCAAAACTATTTAGTCTGTCAGTTAGAGTATTGAAAAATAATGGACACGTATTTTTTGTTTTTGTAAATCAATGAATATTGACAAAGATAAAACGCATCAAAACTCGGGAGTGGGGGGCTCGTGACGTCACGACTCAGTAAAAATTATGCGAAGGTGTGACGTATTGAGAATTTAACTTGTAACTTCGTCAATTTTGGTTCCCGTAACAAAAAAAAAACACGGGTTAAATATTTTTTGATAATCTAACTGACGGACTAATTAGATTTTTTCAGGACACAAGCCCATTGCCTCATAATGACTTTTTAAGGTTACCCAAAGGGAAACCAAAGGAACCCTATTACTAAGCCTGCGCTGTTCGTCCTTCCATCTGTCTTTCTGCCAGCGGGCTATATCTCAAGAACAGTAATAGGTAGCGGTTGAAATTTTCACAGATTGTGTATTTCTGTTGCCGCTATAACAAGAAATAATAAAAAATAAGGTTTATGTTAGGGAACCCTTTGTGTGCTAGTCCGACTCGCACTTGGCCGGTTTTTTAAGGTATAGCTGAAATAATTACAATCTTGATTAAGCTGGCCAGTGAGCGTTTCATATAAAATAATTTAAGGCACTTGTCTCACCGCCGGCGATCAGCGAGTAGCGAGTAAAGCTTAGGACTCGAAACAAGTTGGCGAGCAGCGAGTGCTTTTTTGCGACGGGCTTTTACGGGAAGGGGCTTGGTTACGTGATTAGAAATAAATTTGTAAGAACTTTCACCTGCGGGCACAATTCAAACCCTGGAAAATTATATATTATAGGTTTTTGCAGAAATCTTCTTAGATTTCTGCAAATAACTACCATATGCATTCCTGATAAGGATAACGATATGAACTTAAGTATCTACAAGAGTTTGAAAGTTTTGTATTACTAAATATTTTCAAAGATACAATATTTTTACTCGACAGCTTCAGAAGGAGGATTGAACGTCGTATTTCCTGAAGAGTTTCAACCTGTTTGTAATTTTTACAGTTGATTTTTGATACAAGTCAATTTTTACAATATCATTTTTAATTATTTTTTTTGTATTTTTTTTTTTTAATGTTTCACGGAAATTGTAATTTAGGTTACCTTCCTACGGCCTTATGGCTTATGGCTCATCATTAGGTCGTTTTGACAGATTCATTCGTATTCGGTCACCGACTAGTGTTAAACAGGTTCTCGGTTTGCTCTATTCGTATGACTCATTCATTGTTCGGCTACATGCGGTCGCCGAATCCGATAAACCGACAACTGAAACGAATACGGTCGCCGTATGCGGAGACCAAATTAATGTCGCGTCATTAAGATTGATCCTCACACTAACTACTGACATCATCACAAAGACTTGACATAAACGGTCTAAAAACAGATATACTTTGTTCTTGTCATTCTCAATTCAACAAAGTGAAAGTGCAAAAAGAAACATCACGTATTCTAGAACGATGTTAATGAATTTAAAAATAGAATCGAATGGAGAAAGATGAGTGCGAAATCTGACAGGCTTGTTTGTTTATTCATAATGGAAGATTTTTTTTTAATACAGAAGGAATGCCAAGTCTACAATTTTTTATGCAACATTCGCGTTATTACTGTTCTTTTTTAATTAATTTATAGTTATTTCATTTATATATGTAGGTGTTATCACTTTTATCATGAGAAATTTTCTTATTTACACTACAATGCGAAAAATAAAGAAAAGCAATGGATAGGTAAACCCTCCCCTCAGTCCCCTCCCTTCTGACTTAAAGTCTCTAGTATAATATAAATGAATTTACCTAATTTGTGTAATTTTACGTATCATGAGCGGCTTGTAATAATTTTTTTTATAAAATATTTATAATTCAGTGCATAGTGCATAGGTCAAGGATTCATTAAACACTCATCTTGAAAATAGCAGAGGTTTATAAATAAGCCTTTATGTAGCATATGAACGAACTTCCTATTAAAAATTAATCATAAAAATTAATGACTTGCACTTTGACTTAGGTAAACAACTTTTTATGTACTTAATCATGTATCTATTGAATAGTGTTTTTTTTTTTTCAATAAAAAGTTGAATGAATTAACTCTATAAATAAAACTTATTGAGTATCTTCCATCAAATTGTATAAAAGTGTATTATTATTGTACTTGATGAGTTGATGTCTGTTCAAAGAAGAGAATTTAATTGACGATCATCAGTAATCAACTAGTAGTATAGTATCTGCCCGCGGCTTCACCTCGTATGTCGATGAAATGTACCTATTCTATGTCCTTCTCCAAACTTAGGCCATAATAATATAATATATCTCATGCAACATAGAGGTCGGTCGGGAAAAATAACAAACAAACATACAGTCATACATACTTAGATACCCTCGCAGTACTACAGAGGGCCTAGCACGAATGTTTTGACGTATAGAAACGTTACGTATCGTAACGTAGGGAGGTCATTTGATGATTTCCCATCTATAAAAAAAGATAAGTGAATTTTGAATATAAAAAAACACAGACCCCATAAGTACTATTTTTGTTTAATTTTATGCAACTTACACATTGGTATCATACAAAAATATGAACATACTTAGTTTCCAATTTAAATAAATATTATGTGCAAAACAAGTATCTAGGTATTAGTTTTGTAAAATTGAACGTTACGGTACAACACCTCAAAAACATTCGTGTTAGACCCTTAGTAGTATGGATTGTGTAGTGTCGACAGAAATCATTCTCAGATAGTTTGTAACTATTTATCTCTATTTATTTGATCAACTAACGCTGAAGGTCCATTGCAACGAGAAGTTGCAAGCTATTTTTGAGTAATCCCATGTACAAACATACAAAAATTGCTCAACTTGCTGTCGGTTCGTACAATGAGCGAGTACGGTCGCAATATTACGAAAACCTATAGATAAAGCAATCTACACTCATATTAACTGCAATTAAATATGGTATACAACCGTTACCTACATGATTTTTAGTAATTTTAAAACCATGTAACTGTAACTTCTTTTCTTTTAAATATATTTACGAGTATTCATATTAATCAAACATACGATGTTTTCTACATTTTGTAAATTTATGTGAAAAAAAGTGTACCAAACAGAAGATTTTTTGCATAAATTTTAAATTTTCATTGACACCTTTATCCCTAAAACTTTGAATGGTATTAAAAATCAAGTTGTTTTAAATTATGCAGCAGACCCTCCGTGCTTCATAATAACTCCAAAAAATAATAAACTAGCAAAACTGCTACAAAAAGAAGCATTTTTTTGTATTCATTATGAATTCATGACTTTTGGACTCAGGTAAATCTATATACTTACATATATTTAAAAATTAATCCCTATTTCCCTTGGTCACGGCATCAGGCGTGAACGACTGAGCCGATGTCACAAATCTTTTTTTTTTTTCGTAGGGGATTCTTATGAAAGAAAAAGTACGAAAGTTGCCATTTTACGGGAGCAAAGCCGCTAGTTATAAATAAATTATAAGTGTTATTAAAAAAAAAATTTTTTTGCACAAACCTACGTAATTATATTAGGGTAGGAAAATGTGAAAATTAATCTGATGAATCTTGATTTACTTGTATTTCTATACCAACTCAAACAAATTTCAATAAATATTAAATTATCAACTTTGTATCTAAGTAGTAGGTAAATACAGTGAACTAACCCATTGCTGGCACTGCCATTGAACAAACAGCTTTAAAAATAAATTTTAAATATGAAAATAATTTACTCGTAACTGTGTATTGTTATTTTTATTACTAAATTCTCAACATATCAAGTGTTAGAAACCTACTGATACATTAAAATAGCATAATATTTTAGTAACATCCTAATTTGCTAGACCTTGCATCATTGTATAAAAGTATAAGTCGAGAATTAATCAATATGCAAAAAAAATCTGCAGTTCCGAACTTGAAATCTTGGAGAATTGTGGCAACCTACGTCACGTAAATGATAGGATTTGCCAATATTTGTTAACGGACGGGACCAAATTCAAAATTGTATTTTTTTTTTTATTTGAAACGGCTTTGCTCTTGACTCTAGTCTAGTTCAGAATTTTCGAGGAAAAAAATACCATCTTTGTAGGATCATATCTTGGTCCCTGTAAGGTTCATAGAGCTGCGATTGAGCTTAAATTTTTGCAAATTTAAGTGTCTTTATATAAATACTGAATGTTATTTGTCAAAAATGCATAGTTTTTGACTTTTAGAACAAAAAGTCAAAAAAGTCCCAGTTTATCGCATACTGCGCAGCGAGCACAAGTTTTTCGAAGTTTCAAATTTGGGTTTACACTACTCGTACCTACTGGTCTTTACTAGAGATGCCACGAATATTTGGCAACTATTCGGTATTCGGCCTATTCGGCCACTTTTTTGCTATTCGGTATTCGGCCGAATAGTACGTACTATTCGGCCGAATATCGAATAGCAAATCATGTAAAAAAGACGTTGTTTTACTCAAAATTATGTATTTATTTCCAAATTACAACATTTTAGTAGTTAAAATTAATCAGTGGTAAGTTGTGATGGATAAAAACGAGCTTTTCAGCATTTTTGGTAGCAAACGATTTACTCGCAATTGAAACAAATACAAACAATGTTTGCTTGCACCCCGCCCCGCGCGCGCGCCGTCGTCGCCTGCCGCGCTAACGCAACGAGAAAAACAGGTTGTGACTTGTCTTTGTCTTATTCCAGTTAACGCGGCCCCACCAAGCATGTACTTCGCGTCGAATATTCGGCGCTTCGGCCGACAGCGTTGCCGAATATTCGGTATTCGGCCAATTCACTATTCGTGGCATCTCTAGTCTTTACAACATCCAGCTTTGCGATTTCAGCCTGTTTTAGCGTCGATTTCTACTGGGCTAAGACGAAGTCAGTAAAATTTTCAGGTCCACAAGTTCCCTAATGATTAGGCTTTATCTTAATCTAAACAATATATAATTATACCGGTATGGGTACCTATAAAGTTGTAAAGAATTTTACGAAAAGCCGTTATATTCCAATCCAAACAGTGTCTAGAATCTAAGAAATAATAAAAAAAAAGTATCACAGATATCTTTTGCGTTAACAAGTTTTAGTTACAAATAATTTGCGTAGGTACATTTTCAACTTTTCTGGATGGTTTATCAGTTACCATACAAGTAACCTACAATAGGATGGCGAACATCCAAGGTCAACTGACGTACCATGTTTTCCCAGAAATTAGTTCACACATCCCAACACTTAGAAGCATTGTTCAAATGTATCTTTAGCTTATTTTTGTACACTCAGCTCTTGGCATTCCAATCACACCAATGAGGAAAGAAACAAGACATTAAATATTAAACAAGGTATACTCCTTATCAGTAAAAGTGTTAACATAACCATTATTGGAAAACCAATTTCAGATAGCAAGCTATTCCCAATATACATCAAAATTGGTTCGTGAAATAGCAAACGGGCTGAAAGAGTTACTTTCGCTTTAGTTATTAATTTTAGGAATGTATTAGTATTTTTGCGAACGTTGTACTTACAAATTCCATACTACCTAGTACCTACCAAGATCCACACCGTTATGAACCTATATACTTACCTTAATACAAAAACAGATTACAAATTAATATAGAATTAATTACAAAAACAGATGAACCTCCTCTATAAAATTAAATAGAGCAGGAAAATATAAACAAAACATTCACACAATAACAAAACATTGACCACAAATAAGACGGTTTGTTTTTTTACTTGTGCGCACCAAACATAACATCGCATCGGCATAAAATTCCGCTACGCTTTGCTCTGACAGAGAGCCCTATTGCCCTTGTTTCGTCGTGTACTTGCCCGGCTGGTCTTGTAAAGGCCCACGGACACGACGCGACAGTGCGACAACGATGCGGTAACCACGCTAATATTATCCGTAGAACAAAATAATTATGATATCTGGGTGTCGCATCTTTGGTGCATCATCGCAACTTGCCTTGAGTTTGAAAACTCCACGAAAATGTGATAGCTTAATGGTTAAGCAAAATGGTTTGAACATTTTTGGAAAACGAGGCTCACCAAATTCAACAGGAAAGTAAACACAGCACTTAAAAATCGAATGCCGATTTAGTTACAGACCTACAAACTTTAAATGTATCATAAAATGTATCTCCATAAAAAAGTCAAAAATTAACGCATGCGGGGACCGTGCGGTACGGGCGCGGGCTTCGAGCTATCATTAATTTTCGGGGTACCTACGACCTTAAGCATTTGCAAAAGGTAGGTCGGTAAAGATATATTTAGAATCAGGTATTTTCAGATCAAGAACACCGTTCTTTTAAAAATAAGTATTATAATTCTAAAGTAAACAAATTCCAATTAATGAGCAAAACAATACGGATATTTGTGTAGGAAATACAAATAAATAATACGTGTCTGGCATTAATTGAATAAAATATTATTAATATAAAAAGGGCTAACAAAGAATCTGTTACGAATGACATCATTGTGGTTTAGATCTAAATGGAGCTGAACAAAGGTCGCAAGCACTCACCACGATTTTATCCTCTGAATGTTCATATGGGGCAAATGGTTATCTATCACCAATACCTAAGTATATGTGACTTATTTATATTTTAGACTGTGTATAGCAACACCTACCATAATGACCAGTATTCAGCTGAATTCGGTTTGACTGGAAACCATAGATATAATAAAATATTTCTGTGCTGGAAACCGACCTCAATATAGTCGGGAAAAGGCTAGATATAGGCTAGACCCGCGACCCTCGGTAACAAATTAAATGTTATGCAATGCAACTGACTGTAACCCATCTCGTTTCAATGATTTTGTTATCTATTTCACTCCCGAAACTGTGCCGTAGCTAGTTACTGTCGGCATTATTGATTTTTGACCCGTCTATATAAATACTTCAGATATTCTAATAAAATTAATTCGGATTTTCCTTAAATATATATTTACTTAGCAACAATAAGGTTGGTCTGCCCCTTATAGAAAATGACAGTTCAAAAAGAGTTCATCATATTGTGCCCGATATTTGGGCCGGAAAATTTTCAAACACCACACCTGTGTAAGTTTTTGAAGAAAATTACTTAATTATTTAATCCGTCGAACGTACAGTGACGTACACTAATGTACAATATGAAAATAAAATCAACAATACGTAATGAGTCATAGATAGATCACGCATTTACTATTTTGTAACAATATTTTATCAATCAGTGTCACAATACGGTTGTATTACAAAACTGAACTGTGAAACGTTTGAATAATAAAGATACGCAAAATCGTCGCCTTGAACTAAAACCCGATGGGATACGCCTAGTATAGACGCAATAACTCAGATGCGCTTAGCGTCGATTTTTCTCGAAGATTATTTTGCGAAAGTGCTGTTACGCACCGCACGGTCAAAGCAATCGTAGATATACGGTCAATATCATGGTAAGAATTATTCAACGTCAACTTCGTCCAGCGGATCTTAAGGAACATACAACCGGAATAAAAAGGAACCTATATCTTATTCCAGGACACAGTCTAGCCGTGTGCAAAGTTTCATCCAAATTCGTGGCAACAAACAGGTAGACATGATAATCGTAGTCGCTAGCATTATTGCTACCTGTATTATGTACTACATAGTCCTGCTGCAGTGCCATTCTATAAATATGTCGAAGTGAAAACTTGGCGAAGTGAACGACAAGTGAGCTGCCAAACCATACAAACAAGATGAATTGACAGCTCACTTGTCGTTCACTCCACCTAAGTGTACACCGTGAGATGTCGACAGAATCGACCTGCTGTAGTCCCTAAAGTAGATGGAATCCAAATTGGTGTTTGTAGTTTAGACGTGACCATATTGGGTGTTTACAACAAACACAAGAAGTCTTCGTCATCTCAAACCTTCGTCATAAAAGTTAGGTACTGTCCAGCTTGTTTATTTTGACACTTCTTAAGAATTGTAGATGCATATTTGTTAAAGAAGACAGACAGTTGGTAATGAGAACACAATAGGTACCTATTGTGTGATCAGTTAAGTGATTATGTTATGTAGGACATAACGGTGACATAAACAATTTGTCAGCTCGTCTTGGCACAGAGCTTAGACATTACAGCCCATAGGTATGACATGGAAAAAGAAATGTTGATGATGTATTGAATTTTAACCAGAGGGCCAATTCTACCCTGCCGGAGTTGCGGGACTATTGCTGCCGGAGTTGTGGGCTATTCGAAAGAGATACCGCGGCTCCGGAACACAAGGGGCACATGAACGAACATGGATGGGTTTTAGTCAGTAAGAGTCTGACACTCCCTCCCGCTCCTTGATGATTTCCCATCCCTAAAAACAAAAAGGGCCAATTCTACTAATTTTTAAACAATTTTCGCATTCGCATGTCAATCGCAAACTGTCAAAAAAGCCTTAATTTTCATACATTTTTGACAGTTTGCGACTGAGATGCGAATGCAATGCGAATATAAAAAATAGTAGAATTGGCACTCAGATTTGTTGAATTTTTAAACCCAGTTTATTTTTGTATATATACATACTATGATTTATTAAGATTTTTTTAAAGGAATTTACAACAGTCTGGAATAAAGATTTGTATCATCTTATACCTACATATAAAACAAAGACGGGTTTGTTACAACACTTATAACTCGAGATCTGCTGAACCAATTTTCATGGTTATTGATTCGTTGGATTTGTCTCCGACCCGAATAGCTGAGGCCTTAGTGTGAGTTTTTTCGACTCACGTTTGAACGCGTTCGATTGCGAGCGCGTTAGAATTTAGTATGGGAAATTAGGTTCTACGAGTGACCACCAGGTGGCACTATAACTGAATTCCCATACTAAATTCTAACACGCTCGCAAACGAACGCGTTCGAACGTGAGTCGAAAAAACTCACACTAAGGCCTCAGAATACATCTTAAAAACAATGTGCAATGAATACTTAATTGAGGGGACAGTTAGTAGATATAATAAACAAGGTTTTTATATTTCTGTGATTTGTATCATGGTTTTACTAGCATGATTTTCTAGTGCAGTCCTAGACTTTGTTCCATTAGTCAATCTTGACCTAAATAATAAAATAATTACTCGCTTCACGTAAAGATAAGCTTCTTACACTTACTCATGTTTTGTAACGTGTGATAATTCTCAATGTAATTTCTCTACAATTTGTACTATAAATCATTAAAAAAAACTCGATTGCGTTTTTCTAAAGTGATACGAGTCTGTCTGTTCTTGTAAGTGCGAGTTAATTATTCTTTTTTATTCAATTTCTGCATACCAAAATAGCAAAAAATATACTACGACGGGCACATTTTTATCTAAAACTGTTTTAATACACTTACCACTAATTGCATTAACATTTTATTAATAGACCTAACAGTGAATCGTTTTCCAGTTACTTTAAGAGGAAATGTGGGCTTGTAGACTTCATATGTAAAAAGTTATATTTCGAGGTTTGGCTCTCGCCTGTTTCCTCCTCCAATATTAAATCGATTCAATAGATATTACACAAGCTGAATAAGAAGGATATAAACTGTGCTCCTATGTTTTTCTTTATTCATTAATAGTTGCCAAACTTGTTCTGTAAGAATCTTTTGACAGCAGTTTATTGGACAATTTTGAGCATTTTTTGAGGGTCCTAGTGCTTTTACGTTTAATTTATCATCAAAAAAGAAAACATAGCGGCACAAAATATATTCTTCTTATTCAGTTCATGAAATATCTCTTAAATCTGTCCAACATTGAAGAAGAAAACAGGCGAGAGCCAAACCTCGAATTATGACTATTTTCATACAAAGTCTCTCCGCCCGCGTTTCCTCTTGCCTTCTTCAATTTACTTATTTTTTCAACTTAGTAAGTACCTACTAGGTAGGTACTAACTTTTGAAGCTACGGGCACTGAACAGACAGAGACAACTGTAGAAAGCTTTACTTTTTTAAGTTTTTTTCAACACTAGTTGCCCGCCCCGGCTTCGCACGGATGTATTTTTTCATTCTCACAAACCTCGCCTTTATCAAAATGAACACAAAAAAATACTATATCAAGCCGGTTTTTGAGTTTTAGTTAGACAAACAATCAGCAATTGATTTTAATTTATTAGAAAAAGACTAAATAACAAAGAACTTAGTAGCTTAACAAAGAACATAGTAGCACTTTTACAAAGCTTTACTAACTTGATTATCAAACAAGCAGCATATTCAATGGTCTGGCCATTTTATGAAATAACTACAATCAACATGTAAAAGGCACGCAAAGCCGCAGGAATATTCTAGTTATCAATATAAATAAAATTCTTCCCTTACTCATGAGTACTGAAACTAATGGTCGTAGAAATTGAACTATTCTAATGTAGAAGGAAAGTAGCTTCCTTGAAAGTGTAGAGAAGCACTAAATCCCAGCTAGAAAGAAAGAAAATACATTTATTTCGCCAGAGTTGACGCACAAACACAAAATAAACAAAAATAAAAAAAACAAATTACAAACTAAATACCACCTATTATATTCTATATTTTTATATGGCAAACAAAGCCGATTGACACCACTAGTCAGGACTAGGCATATTTTCATCTCTGGTCACACCATAGACAAAACAGAAAACAGTTCAACACTTGTCTATGGCGTGACGTCCGGCACCGACAGCTACGGGAATACGGGAATAGGTAAAAACGGGATATGATTAGTCGTTGGCAAAACCTAATTAAATAGTGTAGTAGATATGTATAAAGGTTGCGATCAAGGAAGAGAATATAGAAACACGTAACAACAATATCTTTCCACAATTACGCATTTAGAATTCATTGAAATAGTGACAAAAAGGTACCGCGGAAGTCAACTTAGCGAGTCACCTCTGGAACAGCTGTTGATAATGTAAATACTGAAATAAATAAAGACTTACGAAAATTTATAATTTTTGGAATCGTCATTAGGAATACAGGAAAGTATTTAAAACCATAGGATCATCACTGAACTTTATTATTCATATAACATTTTATATATATCATAAACTAAAGATAAATCTACAGTACCTATCTACATTATGTACAAACGCGTATAAAAACAAAATAAATCATTGGGCATCAAAAAAATAATCCACATAACCATAATTAGGATTATATCATATGGCTTTAATACTTTCGCTAGCTGATACGCGCGGCTTCGCCCGCATGACAAATTATATACTAAAACCTTCCTCGAGAACCAGTCTATCCATTGATGAAAACAACACGAAAATTATTAGACAAACGCGGCGGAGGACTTTATTTTATAATATGAAGTAATTATTTCTACTTTACCCACAGAAAAAGAACAGAGTGAGAACTAAGAACCATCTTTCTATATCCGAATATGATCAAATGCAATCAACAATTAGAGCAAAAACATTTGGCATTTGTTTATGCTAGCTAGCCACCAGTTGCTATTTTCTTTATTCTGCTCCACTGCTGAGAAAAGTCCACCCCCCCTCCAAATCGTATGCGTATCCCGTATGCGTCCCCGCTTGGGCGGCGCACCGCCGTGTCCTAGAAACGGCGATCGGCGGCGACCTCTCGCGTCCGGCCCTGGTCCAAGCCATGGTCCGGAGCGAGACGGAATGGGACGCCGTTGCCTCCTTCTGCGAAGCAGTCATGCTAGCGAAGGAGGTGGCGGAGCGGGAGAGGAGACCCTCTCGTCCCGGCCACCGTAGGCGCGGGCCTGTGGACGGCGAGCTATGGGTGGCTCGCCGTCCGTCCGTCTAGTGACGACAGGCCGTGTCGACGGCGCGTTAGTGTTCCACGCGCGCCTCAAAGAGAGTCAGCAACACAGAGGGGCCCGAAAGGGTCGACGCCTGCCGGAGTCGCGGGATTATTCGCAAGAGACACCGTGGCTCCGGAACAAAAAGGGCAATGAAGGAACATGGATGGGTTTTAGTCAGTAGAAGTCTGACACTCCCTACAGCAAAAAAAAAAAACCCGTATGCGTCTATAGGTCGCCTTATCAACTCTTCCTGAGCTGCTCACGGTGCCGCCGCCCACCGTCAACCTCCTAGACCATCATACTGAGACTATACCCAGTGGCTTCATTGTCACCCAAACCCTCCAATCAGGAACTGTTAATACTGCTTGGCGGCAAATAATAAGGTCTATTTAATTTACTTCCTCACTTCTTTTTGTTTTATGGTTCTTACACATTTCCTTAGAATATAATTCCTGTCAAGTGTGCTATTCAACTTTCGCAAATTCAAACGAGCTCTACACACCTTCCGTTTACACACTAATTAGCTACTTATCTCGTGTCAAATCGGATGAGATTGCAAAACGTCTTGAGCAATTCTCTCAAATCGGAAGTATAAAATGTAGGGCGAGTCTCCTTAACTGGATTCTTCGATACGAAGGTGTGGAGAGGCTGTAAAATTAATTGCATGGACTTTAAAAAGATGCTAAGGTACCTGTATTTCGTAAGCTTAGTGGGCAATTCATCTAAGTCTAGTCGTGACCTAGACAAAGTGACATTCCTATCAGATATTAATGATTTTCAAAACCATAAATGATCCATAAACAAACAAATGTCTTGACACCGTGGCAGTTCTGTCGTACATGGCAATCTCATTTGACTCTGCCTTAACTTTCTTCGTGGAAATTCTCTGAACCCGGGTCTTTGAAACTCTTTTTTTAGATGGGTTTGCTCTTGACTTTCGTCCTGGTCAGAGATGACAGAGACAAAGTCTATGATGGAGCGAGCTTACCCAGAAGGAGCCAGTTTACTCTAACTCATTCCTGTTTCGATATTTTGTTTTCTTTTGCTTAGTTTATCGAAGGAGTTGAAAGTTACAGAGTTACAGTAGTACACAAGAAGGCTCTAGAAAGCGGAACCGGCATAGAATACTGCGTACCATAACCTAGAAGAGAAACTAGATATGCAACTGCTATCGACATCCATTGCTAAAAATAGATGTTACTTCTAAATAATTAACATAATAGAGATAGCCTGGATTTGGATAGACACTAATATTATGATTGAATAAAACAAAATAAATAAATATAATTTCAGTTTTAAATTTAAAAATCTTAACTAATTTATTTATAAAACTCTATAGGGACTTCTCATCTTTTTAAAATTTTATAGCTCATAACTATAACTATTTTGTTGTTCTCCTCATCGCTGCCACTGTGGCGAAGCTGTCAACAGCCTCGGGCACCACGGCCTGTCATGCAGTCGAAGTGCGGGTCGCATAGCACGGCACGCAAATATCAACGACATTATCCGACGCGCTCTTGTCGCCGTCGGCGTGCCAGCCGTATTAGAACCCATTGGCCTAGCACGTGACAATAATTGAATCTCTTTTCTTTCCTGATTTAAATCTCATGAGACCTCTAAAAAAAATTACTGACAGAAAAGTACGCATTTAAGAACAGAGAACTACGCTTTAGATATTGCTTTTATCCCGAAAGTACGCCGTGTTCCTTTGTAATAGAATAGGTTATACTTTTATGTACATTTGTTATTCTTGAAGTTGAAAGAGAGTGCAATAACTTCAAAGGGAGGCTAGAACAAAAGAAATGGACTCAGATAAAAAAAGAAGCGTGATTGTATCACATCCGCAATCACGACATGCAAATCATTCATGCAAGTCATTTGCTCTATATATGGGCAAGTACTTTTTACAATAGGGATATTAAATAAAGATCATGGGGTCCGAGTGCGCGTCTTCTTTTCAAGGATGTTTCTGGTGTTGATCGACACTTTACGTGCATTGCTGATGAGGTTACGTGTTATAGTGGTGTGTATTGTGTACCTAGTTACATGTAATTGGAATTTTTAGATTATTATTCTTATTCATTGGGCGCTGTTTGTGAATGTGACTTTTTATGTTAGTAAACGAAAAAAAAAATAAGAAAAAAAGTCCTAGTGTGAGACAAATAAAAAAAAAAAAACTGTCGAATTTTATAGAAAAAAAAGGTTCTCCGTTATTTTCACCATTCAGCGCTTATTCAGTTTCATTACAAATTGACGTTTACGCTTGATCGAGAACTTTAAAAAATCGCACTTAGTTCTCAAAACCTGGCTCGTTCTTTGCCCGAATAATTTATCATTGCCATTCACCGGGCAACTGGCAATATTGCGAGTTTAGCGCACATTTTCTGGATGACAGCGATGTGTATTTGTATGTATTTTATTGTATATATCTGTCACCGGAAAATGGCAAACTCCATAAGTCCACTAGCGGCTGACCGCGCGGCTGGCCACTTTTCCAGTTTAATATGCAACGGCTAAATCTTGTACGCACTGAACCGCCATTAAATGCCAAGCGGTTGCATATTAAACTGAAACCGCATGGTTGACTACCCCCGCGGCTGACCGCTAGTGCGTACGTAGGCTAAGATTGTAAAATATCGTGTTTTTTTTTTTCTAAATAAGACATGGATATATTGGAAACTATTGAATTTGGATGGGATTTCTTATACATACAATGATTTCTTCAGAATATATCGAGAAATTACAATCTAGTCAAGATTTATTACAATCTTAAGGAGTCTGCCATTTTCTGGTAACATATCCAAACATGTACGATTATATACGTAGTTGGGTGTAGTTAAGTATGTACGGTGTAAAATATTTTATTTTTTAATTTCTATGAAACCGACCGATTCGTTAAATTTAAAATTTTAAGACTTATTTTTTTGCGCCTAAAACACCTTAGCAAATTACGTCAATCTAAAAAAATACCCACCTATTTATTGTAGCATCAAAAGCATTTATAATTTCATACTTTTCATGCAAAAAGCACATTACAATCAGTTTGGTATTTCCAAACGGATAGAGCAAAAACTGTGATTGTTATTAATAGTGATGTAATAAACCGATGATCATCATGAACAAGTAAAATATCACCTAAGTAATACTTACGAACGTAATATCCTATCCATCTGACTTGTCATCACGAATCTTAGGGCGAGTTATATGATCTGTAGTTAACCCATGGGTAAAAATTATGGGCACCTCGTTAAGATTCGTTTTTCGATCAACAGATAGTTCTTAACTAATTGTTATTTATTTGACCGTTTGTCACGCTAAATATGATCGAACTAGAACCTATAACGAAATTAAGGTGCCCACATAGGAGGCGGTCAACCGCGCGGTTCCAGTTTAATATGCAACCACTAGTCATTTGATCGTGGCCATGACAAGCGGTTGCATATTAAACTGGAAAAGCGGTTGGCCGCTTAAAGCTCAAACGGAACAATCATTCTGAACACAAAGCACTGAAAAACTGCGCTAGCTAGCGACGACTAACTAATAATTACATAAACATTGTTCACAACCGATCAAAACATTTGCAAAATTGTAACTACCTGTCATATATTCATGAACTTTAAAAAAACCGTTAAAAGTTGAGAAAAAAAAACCACTAAATCCCGACAAAAACTAACGTCGCATAACGTGTCACGGTGTCACATAATTTTACTTTCATAGAAAGGGAACTAACTATACTGTACGATATTATCTTTGCCTTGACCGACAGTCCGACACACGGCGGGAGCGAGTCAATGAACTTTCTATGACGTGCGACACAGCTGAGCGCTAGTGATAATCGAGACGGAAACTTGTTTTTTTTTTTTTAATTATTCTTTTTTTACTCACCAGCTGATGATTTAATTATTTTTATGATAGTATAAGGTAAAGTTGTTTCATTTTCGGTTGTAGATTTTCATTGTTATATTTTTTCTGCATTCTTATTTAAAAAAAACTTCAAAATTTATTTTTCTCTCGTTGTGTTAGCAAAGGGTAATTTGTAGTGAGCTAATGCAACTCTTTGTTTATAAGTGGACACCCTTACAATATTTTAACCGACTTCCCAAAAAGGAGGAGGTTCTCAATTCGGTTGTATTTTTTATTACACAAACACTGAAACTCTTGAGAACCAGAATAAAAAATGGGCAACCACCAAAACTTTGTAACTCGACTCCCTAAAAAACGACTCAACTGTCTTAGACCTCGCAAGGAAATTCATCAGAAAACATCAACAGTATAGAAGAAAAAATAATATCTTCACCGCCTTATCAAGCAGGAGACAGAACAGAGCTAGGTCAATAGACACAAAGGGGCGTTTATAACTGGGGTAAACATTAATCTTTCTTTGACTTAGGGCTTACAAAATATCGAGCGAATAGGGGAGGTAACTAAAAAGTAAAAAATGAATTGGTCAGTCCAAATTGTACACGTATTTTTTTCTTTTTCACGTTAACAAAAAATTAAGACGATACAGTGCGTTAAAACGCATGTATCGTCACAATGTGACTCAACCCTTACTTTATCATTGTAAATCCTATTGACAAAGGGAACTATGGAGCTAAAAAAACACAGACCCTACTTGCCGACCGACATAATTTGGAAGAGCAATAAAATTTTATTTTGTCATTTTATTAAATACTAGCTGACCCACGCAACTTCGTCTGCGTAACATTTTCCACTAATGCTCGGCTCCTTTTAGTCTTAGCGTGATGATATGTAGCCTATATCCTTCCTCGATATATGGGATATCTAATACTGAAAGAATTTTTCAAATCGGACCAGTAGTTCCTGACATTACCCCCTACATACAAACTTACAAACAAATGTCACCTCTTTGAGTGTAGAAATACCTACAGCGAGTCCCTAATTGTTCTATTGTAACAAATTTTGAAATAAATATAAAATATTGTCACTGATCTACAAAGAACAATTTAAAATTATGTCTTGATTAAGCACGTATATTAACGACGCCAACCAAACACCTGAGTCATGATACTTTAGTTAAAAGTAATAAAAAAATACATTTTATACTAATTTATTGTCTTAATTGCGTACTAACAGATGCAAGTCCAGGTACAATACAATAAAACTATACATTTTATAATCATTTATCTTACATCCCGGTTCATTAGTGCGGATCGAGGTGATTATTGAGACCAGTGTTGTTTACCTGGAAAAGCTATACGTGTAGGTACACGTACAGCTAACCTACTATTACGTCTTAAAAAAATCATGTATAAGCTGTGGGAGGGAGACAGAGTTACACAAGGCGCATAAAACTATCCCATTTTCCGAGCTTACTCTTGATCGCATTTGCACGTCGTAGTAGAGCCCCAGGAAACAAAGCCAAAACATATTGAGACAATGCTTTGGTTGGACTATTGCCTTTAGTGTAAACACTAAAGGCCAATTATGCTACACTACTTTTCACCCGCGACTTCGTACGATAACGTTTTTTCCCGTTCCCGTAATCCCGTAAGAATTTCGGGAAGTCCTCAGTATCCTCCATCCAGTGTAAGGAAGCTACATGCCAAATTCAGCTTTCTACGACCACTAGTTTCGGCTGTGCGTTGATGTATGTATATTAGATAAGTCAGTGAGTCAGGTTTGCCTTTTATATATAAATATAGATGGCCGCGGCTTCCCACTCTTGACAAATTATACACTAAAACCTTCCTCGAGAACCACTCTTTTCATTGATGAAAACAGCATGAAAATCGGTGCAGTAGTTTTTGAGTTTATCGCGAACAGACAGATAAACGCGGCGGAGGACTTTGTTTTAAAATAAGTAGTGATATTTAGTGATAGTGACAATCTAAAGCAACAAGACGACGAACGAACAACATAGTACAAGGTCAGTCAGATCTAGGGGCTCAAGCCTTCCCCAAAAGTTCGAGATATCTTTGGCAGTCAATGAGGAATTTACATAAAGTTATCCAAGGAGTCTTGTATTGTGCTAATCAAAAATGACAATCCTGGATCCTACCCCCTGATATAATAAACTAGCTGACCCGCGCAACGTCGTCTGCGTCACATTTTCCATTACTGCTCCGCTCCTATTTGTCTTAGCGTGATGATATATAGCCTATAGCCTTCCTCGATTAATGGGCTATCTAACACTGAAAGAATTTTTCAAATCGGACCAGTACTTCCCGAGATTAGCGCGTTCAACCAAACAAACAAACAAACAAACTCTTCTGCTTTATAATATTAGTATAGATGTTGAAGTAACGTCGTGTCCTTTAAAACGCGTTATTATAACCTAGACACCTAAATTCCAAACAAATACAGGGTTAGCCCTAAATACGTTCGCGACGATATTCGCTTCCTTTAATTAGATAACAAGTATCAGCAAACCTTGGCCCATATTAACGTCGCATTTAATTAAATAATACAAAATAACAATATATTTGCGCACAAAGTTCACTTCACATGCTTCTAACGTGACTGATACGACTGTATTCGTCCAGATAAAGTTATTTATTTCGTGTTTAAATCGATTTTTGTCCAATTTCTTCTAATTAATTATTTGTACCGAGAGTAAGGTTAAAATCATTTTTTTTATTGCGAATTAAGTATGGGTACTTACAGGAGACATGTTAACAATATAAGTAGATTCTTAGTAAGTACCTACTTAGTTGCCTGTTTAGGCATTGCATATAGAGAGAAAAAAATACATATTTTTAAATTGAATATGATAGACACTTACATATTAATTATCATTTTCATAAATTTTACACTAAATCATTCAAACTTTTTATAATTTACATATTATCTCATTATGTAAGTATTACAATCTTTTATAACTATTTTGCCTCGAGGAAATTACAGAATACTATGCCTTATTAATCAGAAAGTCTTTTAGCTTCCTTTTAAAAATACCATTTGACTGTAATTTATTTTAATTATTATGCTCATGTAAAATAGGTATACTATTGCGATAAACTGAAGTGTGAGCTGATTTATTGCGTAATATATTTTTAAATTTAGTGCTTCTTAAAGTGTCATAGCTTTTATTTGACTAGCTGGGAGGGTTAATATCTTGAGGATTATGAAATAAGGTTTACATGATTCAGTTTGCTGTATCCCACAAATTGATCTGATGCTCTTTGTTGTGCCTTGAACGCAATTTCTTTATCAATTGAATATCCCCAATATAGTATCGCATAAGATAAAGTGGATCCCATATAGGCATGGTGTAAAGGTAATGTTTTAAATAATTAAATCTTACGTTGATCATGTCTATAATAATTACCTGTCAGTATTGAAATATGAGGTTCAACGTTTACAAAAAACAGGGGAAGGCCAAAACTTAGCTAAAAAATTATGATATAACTTCTAAGATTCCGAACTAAAAAAATTTGCACAGCATTTTTTCCCTTGTGCAAAAAAAAGGTGGTTTTCTAGGTATGCGTCAACTTTAGGCGTTAAACTATTATTGTAATGATTTAATAAGCAATCAACTTTTTATGACTGTTAAAAAATAAATGATACATGTAGACACATATTATATTAATAGACCGGTTTTGCCAGTTTGAATAAATGTTTAGTGCATTTTGTATTAATTTAACAAGCTATTATTAGGTACCAAAGTTTTGGGAAGTGATGAACAAAAACGTGTGTAATATTAAGATTGATGTTACCATTGTTTAAAAACCCTGTAATGAGTCTTTATCTATAGTCAGTGACTATATAGTCTAGTCGCACGCTATTAAATAAGCGTGCATTGTATAGTAGTATTTATGCACGCTTATTTTTATATAATATTTTTAAAAACTTTTATGACATGATCTTGTTAAGTATGTATAGGTATAAGAAAGGCTCTACGAAGCGAAACATTATTTAAACATTTTATGTACTTATTTCATTTACAATGAAGACGGAGGTTCGAGAAAATTTTATTAGTTAACAATCGTTCAACTTGTTGAAAAAATAACTTTAAGTAAAGTTTCCAACGGGAATGAATTATTTATAGTGTTTAGAAAACACCATATTTTTTTCAAATTTAAAAACACCATAATACACCATAATTTTTTCCACAAAATATTGAATACTATTTTCTGTCAGTCTTCGCAAGTATGATCGTTGAAAATTATCTCATGGACAACTCCTGGGGTCAAAAGAATCCTACGCCATGTATTTCAGGACATAGCCTACCTGTTGCAAACAAGCAATGTGATTGCATTTAATTGATAACGTAACTTTGGGTTTTTGTGTGTGCAACATTACTTCTAAGCTCAGTTCTGTTTCCTGTTTTCGTATTAACAACCTCAAGCGTATAAGAATAATTACCAAGTAATAAAACTTTGGTTATTATTATCAGCATCTTTTATTTAATATCTTCAGGTTATGGACCCAGTTGTGCCAAGTTTCTTTGACGTGAAGAAGTTACAAACAGTCAAACATTACTTTCGCATTATTTATACCTAATATTAGCTTGGATTGGCTGTGTGAAACTTTTAATCGCTTTACCCTCTGAAACTTTCTAGTTATCTAATCTAATGCATTTATAAGTTTGTCGTATCTATAACCGTCAGTTGCCTACTAAAAGGACAATGGACCCGCTACATCGCATGCTTATTGACTATAATTGATGCAACATCTGGTTTGCAGCATCGCAATCTATTGGTATTTGTTAAGGCAATTAAGGCTATTACCTACCAACTACGCGTGGAGTTATAGTTTGTTTGTTTATATTGTCTAAAACACGAGGGCATTATAAAGTATGCCATAATATTGTAAATGCGAAAGTAAAGGAACATTTATGAAGTTGCCCTCAGAAAAAGATTAAAAAACAGGGGGGCTACTATCTAATCCCGAAGTCCGCAGTTTCGGGCTTATTTGTGGGCGTACGCTACTCCATATCACCTACAGACTTTCGATTAATCCCGAACTAAAATTGAATGACAACACGATTTTACAGTAATTGTCAAATCATGTTGTCATTAATTCTTAGTGGTTAGGTGATACGGAGTAGAATACGCCCGCAACCAAGCCCTAAACTGCGGGCTTTGGACTTAGAGGGTAGCCCCCCAGTTCCAGCAGTGCTATTCTGTAACAACATTTTCGTGTCTCGACAGCGGAATTCGAGGTGAGTTTCAAATTCGTATAAATATAAGACCTTATGATGTGTGAAATAAAGTTCACTTTGTAAGCTTAGTCACTCAGGTGAAGTCGATATCGAAATGGTTATTTACAGAATAGACTAGCAGATCGGCGCACCGCGCACGGGTGCGTCGTGCGACCTAATACGTAAATATATAAACAATTCATACAAGTCCAGCCCATGCATTATGCAATCCCAGCAAGTTCATAGGAAACCTTCGTCATACAAGTTATATATTATGTTGTCCGACCCATACCCATACCTAGTTACAGATAGGGCTCGCTGACAAATCAAGGTCACCTTTTGGGAACCCACATGTGGCTCACAGATTACGGTACAACATTAACCAATGGATTAGCATGAATCGAACTCAAAATGTAAATTAAGGTACTTATATGATCAAAGTGCCAATTCTACTTATTTTCACATTCGCATCTCAATCGAATTTTGTCAAAAATTTATAAAATTTAAGGTCTACAAGAGTTTGCGATTGACATGCGAATGCTGTTTAAAAATTAGCAGAATTGGTCCTCTGGTCAATAGCTTAGATTTAGGAACCTCATCGTCCAGTTTTTTTTATTTTTAAATTGATTGAACCCTGATTGGATCTGGAATAAAACTTTACCTGGCCAGTACCTACTTGCCAGGTAAAATTGGACCCTCAAAACAGTTTTGCACATCATCAGAGTTATAAAACAAATGCTCCGCGCAGAGCGGGACAGTCATTAAAATTTGATGATTTCCCATCCTTAAGAAAAGGGCGTGCTGGATCTTGACTCAGGTAAAAAAGGGAGCTACATATCACATTGATTGTTATTATATCTATGAGAGATACCATAAGAGCGAACCAAAAAAAAACAAAAAAAAAAACCAAATTTGGTTTTTCTTGCAATGTTAAAAATTCTTGTTATTTTTTTTTTAATTTTTCGTTTTTCGGTAAAAATTATAAATTATTATTAAAGTAACTATATAAATAGAAATACCTATATTTTCTAGATTTCAAAGTTGACATATTTACCAAAAGTAAATTAGCTTTCCTCAGAGTTGTATAGTTTTTCAATTACATTTGTTGAAAGCAAATTTCGATGTGTAGACTTTTTAACCGACTTCCCAAAAAGGAGGAGGTTCTCAATTCGGTTGTATTTTTTTTATGTTTGTTACCTCATAACTCCGTCAATTATGAACCGATTTGAAAAATTCCTGTTTTATCCAAAAAGATATACTTGCAGATTGGTCCCATTAAAATTTTATCAAAGTCGGTTTTGAAGTTTGGATTTTAAATCGAAATAGCTGGAATTCGTTTACTTGGATGATGGTTTTTTGTCATCCAAGTAATCGAAATTGCGTACCTATTTTGCTTTTCTGTGATTTTGCAGTGGTGTTGTTAGGTGTGGGGTACCACTAAAAAGTGAAAAATAGAAAACTTTTTACAAAAAATTACAACCGACTTCCAAATAAAAAAACACTACTAAGAAAAAAATAACTTTAATTTCGGAAGTCTGTGTCAAAATACGAAGAAACTGACAAAAACACCGACTTCCGAAAAAATATATTTTTTCATTTTGATGTGCACTCCACTAAAAATCGGTCTATGTATGCCTCTGCTTTTTGATACGATTCCCACATTTTCATGTAAACAATAAACTAGGGAAACTTAGTATACAATTTGTAAATAATTTAATAAACCAGTCAATTGTATTTTTAAAATATAGTATAGTTTATTACATGCAGTTACTTTATAAACATTATAATCTTTGTACTACAAAGCAAAAATCGCTGCGGTCACGCGATACTTCAATCAGACCTAATCAGTTCCGAAAAGTCGCACTAATAATCCCCAACCGAAATCATCTTCATTTACCACAGTAATCATCATTGTTTCCCGTTCTCGAGGAATAGGTACTAATTATAGACACAGACTTTAGAACCAAAAAGTATCAAAGTTTCATCCTAAGACTTTAAATCATCTATATGTATAAAATGAATCCCTGTTTCCCTTGCATCACGCGTGATGCTATGTGCCGATTTCGCTGATCATTTTTTGTTGTGTTTCTTAGGAAATAAAAAATTAAAAAGGTACAGTTGATGAGAGCGAAGCCGCGGGGGATAGTAGGAAATAAATAAAAACAATGGTCACGTTTTGTTTATGTCTCAAGCAAGTAAATAGAAAAATATTGATAGTTTATCTGTTTACCTACTTGGTAGCATCCCTACTTGCTAAACAATATAAAATAAGCAAAATAAATAATCAAACAGATACTTTTTCAAAGTTTTTTACAGAGAACTAGTATTTGCCCGTGTTCCTGTCCGCGTTAAAATTTCCAATTTTTCAACCGACTCCAGAGGCTCTAGACACATTCCAGTAAGCGATAGCGTGGCGAAGGCGATTGTCAAAACGTCAAAATTGTAATAAAATTGATTGATGAACGCTCTCGCTGTAGTTAATACTCGTTTCGCACATTATATTTATTTGAATTAGATACCATATTCATATTATTAAATATAAATTGTGGATGTCCCATAAAATTAAACCAAAATACATGGGGTTGCAGTTTTTCATATTCAAAATTCGCTTACGTTAACGTTACTATACGTCAAAATATTCGTGCCCCTCTGTTATAGGACAGGACCGGTCGTTGTGGCGGCGCATCGGCCTATCTCCAGCAGTGGACGTCTTTCGGTTTATATATGATGAATCTGTATTAGATCGGCACATTGTCAAGAGCCTCAGGGTCTCCATCTATCTCTAAAATTCGCCGAAGTCGACTCGGCGATTTAGAAAAAAAAAACCTAATATCAGTTAGGATTTGAACTTATAACCCGCTGAACAGTTTTTGTTTTGCTTTAAACAAGCCTGAAAATCTATAGCATCGAATTAACTTAGTTAAAACACACATTGTCTGCGAGCAGGCCCTTACTTTTGTTAAAACAGCAATCTCTAAATTATTTAAATTTCTACTGATGTCATTGTAAAATGAATTCCCTTCAATGATTTAATCAAAGGCCATATCAAATCGATATCTTATCGTTAGTAATGTTAGCAACAATTCTGATTATGTTATTATTATTTTGTTATAATCTGAAAAAGGATTGTATAGCGATTTCAAAAGTTGTCACTTATCGCGGATGCTCTAATCTGGGGGGCTACTCTCTAAGCCCGAAGTCCGTAGTTTCGGGCTTAGTTGCGGGCGTATTCTACTCCGTATAACCTTAGAGACTTACGATTAGTCCCGAACCTGAACAAAGAATGATTGACAATGACTGTCAAATCGTGTTAAAAATATATAATTAAAGCCCCCACAGTAAGCCCTTTCATTTGGTATGTACACACATACACAATACAGTTTGTAAACACTTTTTTTATGAAATTTTCTATATTGAGCCCTAAAACTGAACCCCACACTCAAAATTTATTTATTTACGTAACGCGTCTATATTTGGCTTACAAGAGCCTATATGGGCACCAAATTTTAACAGAATCAGTCCAGTTGATCCGGAGAAAACTGACTGTGACAGACAGAAAAACAGATACCCGAGTGATCCGTTTCATACGGATGTTTGGAAACCTAAAATTTGACTTGTTAAATCGTATCATGTATTGTACTAATAGTATAACAATAGGTCAGTCATATACGTCATTCTTGATGTTCAATCTTAATTAAAATAAAATTGTAACCGTCCCTACGGATTTATTCTAGTGATAATGTTAATGTTTCAGGCAACAATTTCGTACTTAATTATAATGTACATATCTTTTAATCTAGCATTTGATAACACCTTATCAAATCATTCCGACATTATTGTTTGAAATTTTGTTAGCTGTACAAGGTAATAATAAAATAAACATGGCCTTGAATTTGGTTGTTGTTAAGTAATTTCACATTCAACGCATTCTAATTAAACCTTTCCTAATATTTTGTGACGCCTGTGAAGTTTCAAGTCTTTTTTCAATAATTCAACTTTATGTTTTTATATCTTCGTTGTTCTGCATTTAAATTTAAATCATGTTATTTAATTCAAAGTGACTGTATCGAACTTTATCGAGTATTTTTATTTTTATTGCTATGCATGCAGTCAATATTAAAACTTCGCAAACAGTTTTATTTATTTCTAGATAATGTCTAATGACTAGAAAGGTAGTTAAAACTATGCATTCACACATTAACAACATGATTATCATGTGCAAGCCATGACCTCAATATTTACCGCGACTTCACTTGTACCTACATCACAGAAAAATGGGTACTTTCTAATTGTAGATGTCAACACGCCATTCTATGCGTTTTTTTAGTGAAATTTTTGATTACATTGTAAATGCGTGTAATAAAAAAGAAATTTGTGAAGACCAAGTCTATTTGACTATTTTTTAATAAACGTATCATTGTATCTCTTCTTTTTTGGAACATTCCAATTGTTCATTATAACTTTGGAAAATAATTGTAAACTTTAATATATGATAAATAAATAAAGAAATAAAATAAAACATTGTAAAATAAAACATTGCGTATGAAATATTTTTTCCAAGTAAAAAGTTTCTCCTCATATTACGTCACTTGCGCGTACGCAGTTCCTACTTACATTATTATATTATTCATTTGTGCCTTTTCTTAATCTCTGACACCTTCTGATCTATCACCAGGATAAAGAGAAAATAAAAATATTGTAATTAATTCAGCGCTCATATATTTTTTGTCGATTATATTATTGATATAAATTTCTTCCAACACTTCCATGTATTAATCCTACTTAGAAAGCAAGACATCAGACCCCTCTACCATAAGAACTATTAATAATATTTTCACAGATATCGAAAATTTACCTAATTCACCATCAAAAAATATTTATTAAGCGTAAAACAAAACTCACGCAAATCGTGTTAAGTTTTCGCTATTTTAAACCGCAGAAAGCCGTTTACGCCGCATAACAGTTTCAATGGTACTTACTTACTGAAAAGTAGAGCATAGCTTTTCTCTAAAAAACGAATAGTGGTTAGAATATCTCCAGCCGTCAACAAGACTTTTGTTTAAATTTTTATATTTAGATTGACAAGTAGATATTTATAAAGTAGTGCTTATTAATTTTACTAATGAATATACAACCCGAGTAGGGTTGTATATTCATTAGTAAAATTATTTAATATCAAATAAGGTTTTTTTAAAGCATTTGCAACCTCTATAGGCACAAAATAATTTAATTGGTATCACTGCGATGGCTAAATAATTAGTTAAATAAGTTAAAATTAAATATTTTCTTTTGTTTTTATTTGTTCGTCTCAAAACATTGTCCTAAGTTGTTTTCAGTGTTACTTATTTTATGTGACCTCTAATTTATATTCTTCACGTGTAACCAGAATAAATAATTATTAGCTTATAATCAGTGTAAATCGGCAAAAGTTTAATTGTAAACAATACGTAGGTAATTTAATTTCAATGTCATGACAAAGCACAAACTACTCATCACTGAATATTTCAGGCAAAGTCACTTACACTTTACAATAATATATGTATAAAGAGAAAAAATTAAATGCACTCTTACCTTTCTCAATGAAACTTTTCAAAATAAAACAATCACTGTTTTGCATAAACAAGAAAAAAATCAACACTGTTAAACAGCACAATTTTTTCAAACCACTACGATTCAATATTCGTATTTGGAAATAATATTTTTTAAACGCTCAGAGCAATGACATTCATAAAAATCATAGACGATCGGTACTTGTTTTTTATTTTGAATTTTCATTGCCTGTTTTGCGTTCGATGGCTCGTTGTCGGCCAGTATCGCGCGCGGCTGGCGCTTGCTTGTTGGCGCACAGCGATGTACTGAGACTGGCCGAACGCAACACAAACAGTATAACAACGCAGTCGGGAGCGCCTGCCGCCAGCTGTCGGCACTGAAAGCGTTTTAGGGATCCGTTCGAAACTGATACCTACTTAAATAATTGTGCTGTGATGTGATAGTTGAAGGCCAATTTTGCGCTACTTTGACTTTTATAAGACAGTAAATCTTAACTTGAGAAAAAAAATAAAAGTTAATACAAACGACTACAAAAAAAAAAAAATGCAAGGTGCGCATTCAAATATAAATTTTATAAGCTAATTATTTTAAGTGACATTATAGCTTGTATAATGTATTATTTTCTATCGCAACTTTTGCCTACTAAAAAACCAAGAATTTAAATTGGATCATGCTGAGATGCGCCTGAAATATAGTATTAGCAAACTGTTGATGTTCCACTTATTGAATAATTGTTTGAAAATTTACTCATCAGCAGTAATCAAAATGCCAATAAAATATTTAAATCTGAAAAAGCTGCAACACCTGAATATCTGGTAACTCTTTCGAACCAATTTCAATGCTCTTATATCATTCTTTACCTACATTATTTCGAAACAGTTTTCAAAACTATTAACACGTTACTTTTAAGATTATATTTTTTTCTTACATCAAACAAAAATAAATAAAAACAGCAGTGCTCAGCCTTGCACATCAAATATGCAAGAACGGATCTACGGAACCAGCATAACCAAAAACTCACGCACTTCACAAGGGTGTTGACTCATGCGCGGGAACGATGCTCAAAGGGCGCATGCGTTCCCCTCCGTATTCTAAACATAGAGCAGTGCACACATAAACAACGTACCTATACAAACTGAACTACTACTGGGACAACGTTATTTATCCCGGTTACCATGGTTACGTCAAAACACAAGCATTGTTACATTGTTTAGAACAACGAGTTATCGATGTGCGATTAAATCGGTTCCATTGTTGTTCTATAAACAGATTTGATGATTTTTTTTTTCTGGCATTCTTCCTGAGCCAAAATAGTTATTTTTTTACTATTCAGCGTAGATATAATGTACCATTACAGGGCTAAAGCCTCACTAGAATCATATCAGGTATTTTTTACCCGAGCCAACTCAAAACTGCTCTTGTCCAGGTTATCTCGAAACCTCTTCCTAGGCCGGGTTCCCCGGTGCTGATGCCATCCATCCTCAGGCTGAACATTGTGGCGACTATTTAATTTTTCGTGAATATGCCATGCTGTATTTGTTAAGGGATCATAATTATATCAATTATAAGACTCAAAATTGGGCGGAGTGGGTTCTGAATAACGAAATACGCACGATTACCGATTTAGTACCTATATAATTCCAGAAATCAACTAAACATTTCAGAATAAAATTTAAGTGAGAATTGTAAGATAAAATGTCTTTAAAAAATCCGGTCAAGAGCGAGTCGGACTCGCGCACCGAGGTTTCTGTACCATCATATAAAAAGCGAGCCAATGTGGTGGTGTAATTTTTTTTGATGATTTTTGAAGAAGTTGTGCTATTTAGAGACATCTTTGTATTTTCCTGTAACTTTAACATAAAAGTTTAAGATCACATAGAATAATTTCAGAATTTTCTCTATGCAAAGTTTGAAGATAAAATGAAATGGTCATTTTTTTTTAATTTTTCATCAAAATTTGAATAACACGAGGCCTTAAAAAGAAAAATAATGTTTACGTCGCTGTTGCAAAAAAATTGTATATATATATTTATTTCATTCTTATTTGCAAAATAGTTGATCAAACGTCATCTATCCTATTCCAAATTTCAAGTTGATAGCATATAAGTTACGTAGTTCTTGAGATATCCAGCTGTGACAGACGAACAGACTTAGTTATCTACACCATAAGGGTTTCTTTTTATCATTTTGGTAAGGAACCCTAAAAATTACGATATATATTAGGTTAATGCTTTGCCGATTGCAGCATAAAAATCTCGTGATTTCGGGTTGGGAGAAAACTTCAGCACATATCACCAAGAGAGAGCGTTAAAGAGTTGCAAAAAACACATCACAGACGACCTAAGTAGGTAGGTCTAAATTCCGTAGCTTTTCTGCTTTCATTAACTACAAAACTGTATCAAAGCAAATCGCTTTCCAGTCGGCAAAAGCAAGACTGGACGCAAAATTAACTATAAACATTCATCTGCCAACTTTCATTATTTGTATGGAGAAACGTGCTGAAATCGTTCTCAGATTGCATACACAATAGTGTTTAGTATTGTCGTTGTATGCTGGTATGCAACCGTGATGAATGGCTGTTAATGGTTAAAATAATGAGCACAATATACATAGAAGACAACGATGTTGCGCACACGGTAAGAAAAATCTGTATTTACAGGGTGTTCCAAATGTGCGTGCTCATATTTGAGGGTGGTGCCCTGTAGCTGCTATCCATTTAAAAAATAATAAGTATTAAAAAACCTGACCATCATAGAAAGAAAGAAAAAGAAAGAAAGAAAGAAAAATAGTTTATTTACGTCAAGCATGACGCATAGGAATAAAACACTTACTAAAATAAAAATTACAAAAAAAAAACTGGGACAATATGCGTCACCTTAACGTAAAACGGTCATCGCTCAGCATTATGCTGGGACTCGTGTGCGAAACAGAGCCCCAGCGCTGGTTTTCAGCGACGACCGTCGCTGACAGAATGACGTCTCCGACCGTCCGTCGTGTCTCGTGTCGTCATCGACCTGAAAATTGTCAAACAAGTAAAAAAAAAAACACTTCAAGCATTCTGACGCAGTCGGTGGCTTCGAGTATATGATTGAACTGAAATAAACACCACTAACTGCATCAGACGGGATGAAAAGTGATTTTTACTTAACTTTTTATTCGTTTTTTGTGTGATCGGTTTTTTGAATAGCTATTTTTTTTATTTTGATGTTGTTTTCTGATTGTATAGCAGATACAGAATCTATCGCAAGCGATCTCTCCAAAAAAGACCAGGGGACCTAGCACGAATAGTTCGAGGAGCTCAACCGGGATTTGAGTATCATTAAGAACTGGTCAGACCGATTTGGGGTGGCGGTCAACCCTTTAAAGTGTCAGGCTATAATAGTTGGGAGTCCCCATAGCTTGAGAAAACTAAATGGCTTGACTGTACCACCCGTAGTCTTTGACAATACAGTCATTCCCTTTGGCTCCGAGGTTAAGGATCTCGGTTTAATTGTCGACACAGGTCTTAACTGGCGTAAGCAGGTCTCGAGTGTCAGTCAAAAAGTTACCGGAGCGTTGCGGTCACTGTATCGACTGAGAAATCTTCTTCCTGCTCACATAAAGGCAATGCTTGTACAGTCCCTAATTTTCCCCATAATTGACTATGGTGATGTATGCTACTATGACCTGAATGCAGATCACCTCAATAAACTTGACCGCCTTCTAAATAACTGCATTCGATTCGTCTTCAACCTTCGTAAATATGATCACGTATCCGCGCATCGATCACAATTAAAATGGTTACCCATTCGCCAGCGCAGAGCCCTCAGGGCCCTAACTAGTCTGTTTTCTTTCCTAAATAATCCTACTTCTCCCTCTTATTTAACTTCACAAATTCAATTCCTTTGTTCCGCCCACAATAAAAATCTTCGCTCTACCAACAATCGTCTTTTACGATGTCCCTCACACCGCTCTGGGTTTATCCACTCCTCTTTCTTTGTCCAGGCGATATTCCTTTGGAATGCGCTCCCTCTGAACATCAGGATGGCAACAAGTCGGTTGTCCTTTAAGGTGAAGGCTCGTGAGCATATTCGCAAGAAGTTGGAAGAATCACTACAGCGGTAATTCGTTGGATTCATGTTTTCTTAATAATTTTGGTTATGTGTATGTATGTATTTATGTATTTATTATAGATTGTATTTTTTTTTTCTTCCTCTCGGTTTGTCTTTTCAATATGTTGCACCTACCATGCTGTCTCTGCACCACCCTAAGGTCGACTGGTAGAAAATGCCTATGGCATTAAGTCCGCCTTTGTACATTACTTGTGCATAAAGTTTTAATAAATAAATAAATAAATAGTTTTGACGTATAGTTTAACGTAACTTAATTTTTTACCATAGCTACAATACTCGTTTCTCATATTATATTTATTTGAATTAGATACTTAATTACTACCACCAACCCTTCCACCGCCTACCACTAAACACCCGACCCCCCCCCCCCCCCCATTCCGGTTCTCGAGATACAGCCCGCTGACAGAAAGACTGAAGGACAGCGGAAGTTTAGTTAAAGGGTTCCTTTCCGTTGGTTAGTCTTCAAATACAGAACCCTAAAAACTACCTACCAAAAAGTGTTATCATATCAGCGGCATGCAGCAAGAAAATCACATGTCTAGAGTTTCAGGTCATTTACCCCGCCTTTTTTCTACCTGACCTATAGTGAGTGGCTGACATTCTGCATACTTAATACTTAGCATTGTCTTTTCCGCCTGATTTGAGCATGTTTAACATTTTCATCCATACTTACCTTAATCTTTAACGAATAACTACTTAAGTTGTAAATTGAGGAAGTAAAGTGTCAATATTCTCACATGGTTCGTCGTAAACGAACCCAGTGGGTAGGTACGCTCAACAGCATAAATACGTTTCAACTTACGATCGTTGCGTTTAGTGTCTACTTATACTTTATTATACCTAATAAAGAATTTCTAGATAATAAGTTTATCTATCTATCTATATCTATACTTATAATAAATCTGTAGAGAGGTCAATTCTGTACATGAAATATATTTCCAAAATAACTATCAGGGGGTGATTAGAGATCGATACTGATGCCAAAAATGAAATCAGTAAAATTTTTGTCTGTCTGTCTGTCTGTCTGTCTGTCTGTCTGTCTGTCTGTATAACCGTTATAGAAACAAAAACTACTCGATCGATTTTAACGAAACTTGGTACAATTATTTTTCATAGTCCTGGGCTGGTTATAGTATACTTTTCATCACGCTACAATCAATAGGAACAGAGCAGTGAAGGGAAATGTTGGGAAAACGGGAGAAATTACTCCATTTTTTAAGCTTGCGTCGCGTGTGCAACAAAATGGTTGAAGCTACACAGAAATCATGTATGACGGAAATGTTCTCATTAAAATTATATAAAAAATGTCCCATGACAGCATATGTCTATCTTTTATGATTGACTCACAATACCACGTGTAACTCCCGATTGCTTAGCAGTTCGAAGCTTTCTGATTATATATTATGTCTACTCTTACGTTTATAACACTCTCAGTAATCCCATTCTTTTTTATGGAATAGTTAATAATGTTAATTAAAAAAGTTAGCGTTATTTACTATTCCATAAAAAAGAATCATAGAAATCGGTATAATAGAAACACCAAAGTTATACATGAAATACGCTAATAATAAGCCATCGTGCGTGAATCATGCTGGTCGACGAACAAGAAGCCACTAATAACCCGATAGATTTTTTAAAAATTCTTTAAATATGCCTGGACTTCCTTCTCACGAAATTTGTTTAAAAATTGGCATTCCGATTATTCTACTCCAAAATTTAAGACCACCACAACTTTGCAATGGAACTCGGCTAAAAGTAACCCAGTTACAACAAAATATAATCGAGACTCAAATTTTAACAGGTTGCGGTGCAGGTGAAACGGTCTTTATTCCCAGAATTCCCATGATACCAAATAATTTTCCATTCCAATTTAAAAGAACACAATTCCCAGTATCGGTGTCTTATGCAATGACAATTAATAAGGCTCAAGGGCAGACTTTTCGTATTGCTGGAGTAGATCTCTGTGTCAGTTGTTTCTCGCATGGTCAGTTGTACGTCGCTCTTTCCCGGGTTAGCAGTTCTAGAAATCTTTATGTTCACGTGCCGGACGGGTCAACTTCCAACATAGTTTACCCGGAAGCTTTGCGCTGAAGTATTTTCGTTCTATAGGTACTTAAGCCTCATGTGAACGTGATCTAAACAATATTACTACCAATACATTAACTTAATAACACACAAGGAGTTATACGTTGACGGAGTCGCGGGCACATCTATTAAACAATATTATTGTGCGGTTCCGTATCGCGATATTTTTCAACAGTATTGTAGATTGACATATTATATTCTTCCCTACTAAAATACGAAAGTTAATCTGCCTGTTACATCAAAACCACTGAACCGTGAGGAAGGACATAGGCTACTTTTTTTTACGAAAAACGACAGAAACGCGGACGAAGTCGCGGGCAAAAGCTAGTCTATACTAATATTATAAAGAGGTAAAATTTGTTTGTAAGTTTGTAAGTTTGTATGTAGGGGGTAATCTCAGGAACTGGTCCGGTTTGAAAAATTCTTTCAGTGTTAGATAGCCCATTTATTGAGGAAGGTTATAGGTTATATTATATCATCACGCTAAGACAAATAGGAGCAGAGCAGTAATGGATAATGTGACGCAAACGAAGTTGCGCGGGTCAGCTAGTCTTTAATATTCATGTCATGTGGCAAATAAACATTTTTTTCTTCTTTCTATTCTTTCAAAAATTTATCTATTTCTCGTTTACAAAATATTAGACAGTTTTGTAACAGGGTGAGGGTATGCGGTCCAGAGAGTGAAGTCTTACAAACCTCCATAGAAAAGGGAGGATCCTCGGACCGGACACTTGTTCTGTCCGGTGGGCAACTACCCGGTAGCTGATATTCGGACTGTTGTAAGTATATTTTCAAATCGCACGATCAACTCTGATACCGTGTTGGAGGATTTCGATCTGCTGGCGGAATAGATGGCGATGTGCTTCTTTTTGTTGCGGTGCAAATTTCGCTTACCGCTACAATACTATAAAAATTATGTGGTTTTTTAAGAGGAAATCGAGTAATATCAGCCAATATAATAGTAATATCTAGGGCTGCCATCCGTCCGGGCTTCCCGGATTTGTCCTACTTTGGAGGGCGTCTGGGGAACGTCTCGGAGGGGTTACCAAAAACAGTCTGGGTAAAATCCGGAATGTTATTTGTGTCCGGGGAAGCTCTATCTAACCTTACAGCCCAGCCGCCCAAAGCGGGAAGGTCATTGTTAATATCCCATTAAAGAAAAAAATGAGCCAAGTGCGAGTTGGAATCTCATACGAAGGATTCCGTACCATAAACCGAAAAAAAAAAAACAATTTTATTTAATTTCCACAGGCTATTTTAATTTAATTTTTATTATTTGTTGTTAAAGCGGCAATAGAAATACACAATCGGTTACGGTTCTTGAGATACAACCCGCTGTCAGACAGACGGATGGACGGACAGCGGAGGCTAATCAGCCTCCGCTGTCCGTCCTAATCAGTAATAGGGTTCCGATGGTTACTCTTTGGGTACGGAACCCTAAATAGCCTTCAGTTCAGTAGCTCATTAGAGCTACTGAGCCCTCTGTCTAGATTTGAAGCTGAATGAATTTATCGTTACTGTATTTCTGCTCATGACGATACCGAACTTTACAGAATACAATTCAAGGAATGGTATCTTGTGCGGAATCGTTGACAACAATGATCATGAGGAAATGCCAAGGCGATCATTGTAAGCGGGCTCAGTTCAATCATAAAATTTTAAGAAATGCAAGTTATTTTCTTTCCATTGTTACTTCTCATGATGCCTTTGTGGTAAATGGCATCCGTCGAATTTGGAATAAAGATGATGACACTGACATTCCCATAAAACTTTTATGTTGTGGAAAACAGCCGGTATATTCTGTCGACATCGTGTGAACGACAAGCGAGCTGTCATTCTTTCTTAGTTTTTTATGGTTTGAAAGCTCACTGTCGTTCACTTTGCCTAAGTTTTCAGCCCTCGAGCGTTTCGGGCACAGTGTACAGCAGTGCGATTATGTGGGTCACTTCTGTCTGGAAACGCTTCCGTTTGGTAACGCGTACAAAATTACATTCAAATAGTCCCTACGTAATGTCAATAAAAATATTTAATAAACTACCAGACGCAGTAAAAAACGCAACTAGTGATACAACTTTTACAAAATAATAAGCTTTAGCAATTATTAATTAAAAAAGCACACTACACACTAAAGTTTAGTGTGTAGTGTGCTTTTTTAATCTATACTATTAATCTATATACTATTAATATAAAGAGGTAAAATTTGTTTGTAATTTTGTATGTTTGTAAGTTTGTATGTAGGGGGTAATCTCAGGAACTACTGGTCCGATTTGAACAATTTTTTCAGTATTAGATAGCCCATGTATCGAGGAAGGATATAGGCTACATATCATCATGCTAAGACTAAAAGGAGCCGAGCATTAATGGAAAATGTGACGCAGACGAAGTTGCGTGGGTCAGCTAGTTAATAATAAATCTAAACGAAATCATGCATGACAAAATAAATAATTTCACACAAACAGACACCATACATTGTTAGTTGTTTAGTATTCACACTCATACATACATAGATAAATATTTTATTTTCTTTATTCATCTTTTAACTTATTTTATATTTTTTTAAATATTTCTTTAAAAAAACAGATAAGAATAAAAAACTCACTCACCGGTATCGGGAACAGGGTCCAAGCTACCGGCGGCCAGGGCTCCAGAGAGAGGAACCTTCTAACAATGCGAGCCGTGTCAAGAAGTACCACTTTCTGAATCAAACCCTTGACCCAGCTGCCCAACGACAGCCTCCTGAGGTGTTGGTCGAGGCTCTTGGCTATTAAGCCTTGGCTGTAACAACTATCGGTAGAATGATTGCAGAGTCCACATGTCGACAACCTCGTGAGCCTAGACAATAAATACTTGATTTGTTTATCTTTCTCGGCTTTCACGAGCTTCTCGTCATGCGGGACGGTTATGTCTACAATCATTGAACGCCTCACTATTCGGTCCACCACCACTTTATCAGGCTTATTGGCAACAATATAGTCCTGTCTGTGATGATGGACCGATCCCAGTACAATGTGATATCGCCACTATCGAGAACTGGGTTGGGCGCATATCTGTAGTACGGCACCTCCGACTGCACAAGAGAGTACCTATTTCAGAGCAAGTTGCTGATGAATATTATAATCCTGGCTACAAGGTTTTGCTTATGCAAGTATTCTCCGTTAGCTAGACGAGAACAACCAGAGATAATGTGACGAATTAATTCTCCCGGACGGTGACATGCCCGACATATGTCGACCGTGCCGTCCTTCACAATAAATCTCCGGTAGTTATTCGTCATGATAACTTCGTCCATAATTGTACAGTCAAAACCTTCGATTTCTCCAAAAAGGTCACCGAAACGCAGCCAGGCTACGGACGCTAGTTGATCTACGTCGGGCCCATGTAGGGCCCGGAAAAAGCGTCCGTGAAGCTCCTTACTCTGCCATAAAAATATGTTAAGTATATTATTTTAATCTTACCAAAAATTGTAATGCTATCTATAACTATTATCTCAAATAATTAAGATAATTAATAATAAGGACATGCTTTAAAATTGTTTACTAATGTATTAATTTTGTTTTGTAATGATTTTATACTCTTTGCTGTGCCCTAAAGGGTCCGTAATTGGTTCATTGTAAGATCTTCACACATTAATGGAATGCAAATAAATATGAATATGAATACGTCTAGGTGATGTGAGCTGTCAATCTATGTGTTTACTTTCTTATATTTCATGCTACCGTCTGAAATCTAAACAGTCCCAATTTTAATTTTAGTTACCAATTTTCGTTTTCACTTTACTAAGGAGTAAATAAAGTGAAAACGAAAATTGGTAAAATTTGCTACAGGCCCCGCGCTAGCTTAATCCGGCACTGCAAAAGAATCGGTACCTACAATTTTATTATTGATTTCAAGTTATTTTTGCTCCAGCTAGCAAGTAGGTGCTAATATGTAAAAATAGATGTCTTGTTTAAAAGGCCAGGAGTTTAATTATAAAACATGCAACTGTTTATTATTTGTGTGTGTGAAATACCAACACGAGCTGCATGCAGCGTCAAATCATTTATATTAATGTGGCACATATTTAAAGGCCCTTTTGAATTTCAAAGTTTCAAAATTTTAAAGTTTCGTTGAGTGCGCTAATCTCAGGAACTACTGCCGGTCGATACGTCAATTCAAGTAATCAAGATGGAATGACAGGTCACCTCGTGATCACTCCTCCACCCAAGCCTTCACTTCGACATGTTTACAGAATCGCTAGTTCGAATTGAAAAATTATTTCAAGGCGCAAACCCACCACGGCACTCGGAGAGGCTACGCACGTGTGCTAAGTTTCGCTTTATAAGATAATGAATGTGATTGTGATCACTCCACTGCAACCCAAGGACACCTACGCATCTGTTGACTTCATTAGTAGGCTTACACGAGTGGCTTGTCGCATATGGTGCTCATATATCTCAACGCTGTTAACGCCATGTTCGCTGTGCACGCGGTACGCTATACACGAATATTAACCCACGACTATGTACAACTGTATCACAGTTTTAAGATACGTCTTGTGAAATGTAGCCGTGTGTAGTGTGTACTGCAGTGGAACGTAGACGTAGACTCACGTTGTCAAAAAAATTAATCTACGCAGCTTAAATGCGCCACGTGCCCGTTCACAGCGTGCGACGCAGTGGGTTTGCGGCTTTAGTGTTAGATATACATAGCCCATCATTTTATCTAGGAAAGCTATACGCTATATAATAACCGACCAAAAGGAGGTTAATAAAAAATGCGATCCAGACGAATTGGAACGGGTCAGCTGGTTAAGGATGAACGGACAATAAACTCCATAGTTGCTCTTTTCAAATAAAGTCTCCATTTCAAACAATTCGGGTCGGATCCATTCGGGCCATACACGTTCCAATAAATTGATATAAAAAAAAACCTAAAGCAGGCATTTTATAATAGAACTACACAGTTTGAAAAATGCCTGCTTTAGTTTTTTTTTAGAACTTGAAGGAATGTTTAATAAACAGCAACAGCATACTCGCATTAAGCGTAGTAATAAACTGCAAATTGATAGTTAGTAATTTTCTATAGAAACGCAGGTGTTGGCTGTAAAATCAACCGGTTGTAGAAATTACTGAGACAGCGCTCCACAGCGAGGCTTACTTACTAGAAATTCTAGCTTTTTCCCGGCTCTTGACCCGCAGGAATATCAGGTTTTACCCTAAGTATGCGGTATACAGGTTCTAGGCACGTAACGTGTTCTAAGTACCGACTTGATTGAAGGTCTGTAAGGCTGCGACTAGAGAAAATCATCTACATGATACATAAATGTATGAGTGAAAACCGACGAAGTGCGAGTCGAGAGACGTTTGACATTTATTTCTGACATATTTATTTACCGACAACGAGACGAAAGTAAAGCGCTTATTACGCTATACGGTATTCAAGGCCCTAAGTCCTGATTTAGGGTGGCGTAATAATAGTTAAGAGTTACGTTATTACATTGCCCGGTAGTACGGTTAGGGAGCTAAGTAGACCGGGCCGCTCCGGTCACCCTTACTCTTATTATACCACCCAAAATGGGGACTTAAGCTGGTGTCAGACTATGCTATAATATATAGCATAGAGTAATAGCTCATAGCACAAAATATCGCGCTCCATACATTGTCAATAATATATATACATATAGTATAGTACAGTGTGAACGTGTCCATAACAATGTATGGTGAGAGATATTGCCTTGCTATGAGCTCTACACTATATGCTATTATATTATAGCGTAGTCTGAAAACAGCTTTAGCGCCCTGAATACCATGTAGTGCCGTGTAACGTGTGTTGTGTGACTTAAGTGACATTGTTGTGACAGCTGACAGTTTTTTTCTATGATCTATGGTTTACTTTAATTGTTTTAAAGCACCGAGTAACGAAATCGGTGCGACGCCATGTTGAAAATCGATAAAAGTAATTATAAACATCGATTAACGTATTTTTCCCAAATTCTACGTAATTTTCTCTTTTTTTTTTTTGAGTTAGTGTACATAGACCTGGCTTGTGTTCCTGACATCAAATAGGTTCAGCTCAGCAATTGTGTGACAAGATAAAAGATATGACTGAAGACTGAAAAGTTGCCCACCTACTGAGATGACAAGTACAGTATAAAAAGACGCTTCGCTCATCACAAGGTCTTTACTGATCAGGGTTGCGGAGTTTGTTCGAAAGAGTCAACGCGGCCCTTCTGCTTCGGCCAGAGCGGGAAGAGTCATTTAAAGATTATTGATAAGTATCATGTCTAGAGTATAATGACCTAGTGATAATATGATGAAAAAACTGAGCATTCTGCTCAGTGAACTCAGCTGTGAGTAAGATTATGACGATTTACGTAGACAATTTGTCGTCATCCTGATGGTGAGAAATAATTACTTATGTCATTTTACAAAGACCCACGTAATAAGTACGTAAATGATTCGAAATTTGAACAACATTGGTCTTCTATTACTTACTATGATGATGGACATACTAATATTTCGGGTACGAACAAGGAACGTCAAACAAAGAACCTACACCGCTATACTCTGTGCTATGATTTAAGTATCATAGAATAGTAAGTATATGGGACAGAGATGACAAAATTGTAAAAAGTCTTCTTCAAAAAGCCAACGAGGTAGGTAACCATTTACTATCAGGACTTCAGGAGGGAAGGCCACCGCCCGCATGTATGCCACTCTATGGTATAAAAACCAGCCAAGTGCGAGTTGGACTCTCACACGAAGAATGCCGTATCGTAAACCAAAAACAACACGTTTCTTGTATGTTATTTTTTTTTATTATAATTTGTTGCTATAGCGGCAATGGACATACCTACACACTCGGTGAAAATTTCAACTGTCTATAATATACTACGGTTTTTGAGATATAGCCCGCTGACAGACGGACGGATAGGGGAGGCTTAGTAATAGGGTTCCTCTGGTTAGGTTGGCTTCCTACCTTTTGGGTGCGGAACCCTAAAAATCAAATAAAAGAGGATGATAATACCGATGACTATACCTACGTAGGTAATTCATAAATCAAAGAACATACCGTTTAACGTAAACACTATACTTATGAATAGTTGAATACAAAATATACTTGAGAAATTGTAAACAAGAGAAATGTTATTGTATAAGATGAGGTTTCTGAGAGTCCGATTATATTATGTTTATATTATTAATTTAATTGATCGCATCCGCTACCTGACACTGTGTGCAGGAAACATCGAGATTTTCATTTCTGAGTTGATGTAATAAACTGAGTAAGTATAGCAAAGATGGAGCTGTTTGTGCAAACAGGATTGTAAGTAGTCCCAAGCTAAGCAACCTAATGCTTGTGTTATGGTAACGAGATGGCTGATAAACTACATATATACATTTTTTTTTTGTAAATACATACATATTATAGATAGAAAAACACCCAGACTCGGAACAAATACTTGTAGGTCGTACAAACATTTGTTCCGTGCGGGAATCGAACCCGCGACATGCTGCGCAGCAGTCAATCGCTCAACCACTGCGCCAACCGTGTCGTCAATTATATTAAGGTTCATGAGATACAGCCCGGTGACAGACGGATGGACAGCGGAATCTTAGTAATAGGGTTCCGTTTTGACCTTTAAGCCATTTCAGCCTAACCGCAGCTCTATGAACTAAGGGACAAAGATATGGCCCTGTTAAGGTGTTAATTTTTTCTCGAAATTTGACATGATGACAATTTTGAGTATTGCTACCGTACCAAGAAAAAAAAAAATAATATTGTCAAATCGCTCGTCCAATGACTAATGAAGCAGTCAGACCAGCACTTGAAAAAGCACTTCAAATTCGACTTGTCTCCTTATTTAGTGGCATTATTTAATGAAGAGGGTATGCAAAAGGGGATCAAATAAAATTTTTACGAAGCTTTCACCCCAGCCTCTGAAATCGTCTCCTTAAATGCCAACACATATACCTCCTGCATACTGTCATGTGGCATTAAAACTCATCTATTCAGGCGATCGTGGCAACCTAAGTCACGTATACTATTTGCCAATAATTTGCAACGGACGGGAGCAATTCTCAAAATTTACTATTTTGAGAAAAAAAATACTGTCTTTGAAGGGCCATTCATTATCTTGGTCCCTATAAGGTTCGCAGAGCTGCAGTTGAGCTTAAATCATTGCATTTGTCTTTATTCAAATTTAGAATGTCACTTGTTGAAAATAGTAACTTTTTTCTTCCTAGGTATAGTAACACATGTATCGCACGAGTTTTATGCAATCCCTACCTATTATTATAATAAGGACGCAATTAAAACATTTGCATAAATAATAGTGCTATTCAACTGCCAGTCTTACTAATTTATGAGGATATAAGTCTATGATCTTGTTCGTTTAATTCAATTATTCTTATTGAGCATTATTAATAGTCATTGTTCTAAATACCTATACCTACCAATATATTTCTTGATAAGAGGCTTACCGTGTTACGTTTGTTTCCTACTTCGTATCCGTATTACCTAAGGATTTACGATTAGAACCGAACGCGAACTAAGAATGAATGACAACACGATTAGACGAACTGACAAGGACGGATTTTATCAATCAGAAACTGAACGCGATCAACATAATAGGCTAGTTTCCATCATCCACAAATTGCAAAACTATTTAGTCCGTCAGTTAGAGTATTGAAAAATAATGGACACGTATTTTTTGTTTTTGTATATCAATGAACAAGGATAAAACGCATCAAAACTCGGGAGTGGGGGCTCGTGACGTCACGACCCGCTAAAAATTGTGGCAGGGCGTGACGTATTGAGAATTTTTAAAGCATCATAACTTCGTCAATTTTGGTTCCCGTAACAAAAGAAAAAATACGGGTCAAATATTTTTTGATAATCTAACTGACGGACTAATTAGATTTTTTGAGGACACAAGCCCATTATGAACCACGTGCGTGTGTTATCGAGTTGTGTCAGTGTTATTATGGAATATTGACACTGCAGACTACTCTTGAACGCAGCCTGATCGCGATCAGGGGGTAGCCCCCCTGATCGTGAAACTATGGTTTTCGGGCATGGAGAGTAACCTCTAAGCCCGAAATCCGTAGTTTTGGGCTCAGTTGCGGGCGTATTCTGCTCCGTATCCCGATTTGACAGTAACTGTTAATTAGTGTTGTCATCAATTCTTAGTGGTTAGGTTAGAGACTTCTGGCTTAGAGAGTAGCCCCCCAGTTTCATTGGTGAAATCCGCCCTTAGTGGTTAGGTAAGTGATACGAAGTAGAAAACGCCCGAAACTAAGGCCCGAACCTAGCGACTTCGGGCTTAGAGAGTAGAACCCCAGGTCATCAGTCCATCTTGTAGCAGGCCCTACCCCGCGCCATCGTAATTCAAAAACCTTTAGTCCCCATTGCGAGCAATGTCTGCCCAACTTCCACTAAAGTTAAGCTATTCTTCAGCTTCAATGACCTTGGTTTTTCTGCGGCTCTTTTCATTTCAGGGGGCTACTCTCTAAGCCCGAAGTCCGTAGTTTTGGGCTTAGTTGCGGGCGTATTCTACTCCGTATTACTTAGAGACTTGCGATTAGTCTCGAACCAGAACTAAGAAATAACGACAACACGATTTCTCGGTAACTGTCATATCGTGTTATCATAAATTCTCAGTGGTAAGGTGATACGGAGTAGAATACGCCCGCAGTTAAGCCCGAAACTACGGACAACGGGTTTAGAGAGTAGCCCCCCTGATTCCACCACACCGAGAATCGAATCTCCAAGCGTACCTAATCATCGACGTCTTTCGGCTGAAAATGATGATTGTAATTAAATAAGTACAATAAAGGACTAAATAAGCCTCAGGGACTACGCCTCAAATAAATAATTTAAGTGAGTATTATAAATTCTCTCTAATGAGAAACAATAAATTACCTATTGTTCAAAGTTTAATCTTAAGTTCGGTTTAATTCGTTCTTACCTCGAAATAATGTCTCAGAAACTTCATGTCAGCATTCGCCCTCAATTCTGATGACGCAAAGAAAATATTTAGTTTCCTCATCAAGATAATTATGGCAAAAACTGTGGTATGGACATCATGGGACAACGACCCGGAAGATGGAGCATGCTCTTAATGACTTTATATGACTGTCGTCAACCTTTCTACTCTAGTACACATGCTTTCATAATGTTAGCTAGAGTCATCTTATTGCTTAAGAAAAATGCATTTGTCAGCCGTCCCTGAGATGCTGTTAAAAATACACACCTGTGCTAAGGCGTTTCCCTAAAAACAATTCTTGACACGAAGGCAAAAGCTTTCCCAAGTCGAAGGTATTTTTTGGCAACTTGACGTAAAATTAAAAAAAAAATAGGCAAAACGATATCATGATGGTTACCTAGTTATTGCTGCAGCCTTCTTCCCTCAAAACGGGGCCCGCCAGGGCCAGTGCCTGCGGAATTTGTTCGAAAGAGTCACCGCGGCCCTGGAACGCAAAGGGTTCCCTTTGCGTTCCACGACAACACAGAGGAACACGGATGGGTTTAGTCAGTAAGAGTCTGACAATCCCTCCTGCTTCGCCCAGAGCGGAAGGAGTAATTTTATGATTTCCCATACTAAAAAAAACGTTCTTCCCTCCTATAGATGTTTATTGCTAGACAAAAGCTTCTCTTAAAGCCATGTTAACCCGTGATGTGTAGTGTGATGTGTGCCCACCAGTGGCGAAGGGTCCATACAACTCGATTCCTATCGGCTTCCCTTTCGAAATATAGCAAATACTAGTATCAAATTATATTGTTTTCAATCATCATTTAAACAAATAACTATTTACGAAGTTACATCGCAGGTATAAAATTTGCTTATAAAAGTAACAATCAAAGAAATAAAATCAGTGCCTAGAAAAAGCCGGCCGCTCGAACAGGAATTCAGTACATTTAATTCATAGTCTCTTGTAGCGATCGTGACCTTGAGGCCACAATATAACACTGCTAGATTTAGGCAGTTAGCAAGCCGTTAATCATCGAGTTACGATCAGGACAGAGATAGGAAATGTGTACGCCAGAACGAGATGGAATGATACTGAAGTTGTAAATCGAATTTGTTCGGATAGATATTTGAATGACAGTCATGACAGATCCACAACAGATTTCTTTCGCGTGAATTTAAGTGTCATGTTTATTGATATCATTGTTCATTTTCATTTGATTTGATATATTCGTATCATAATTTAGAATCTTATAGCATTATTCGTGTATTGTTGTTAAAATTGAGTTATTTGTGTAAACTAGTGATAGTTTTGCGTAGTGAAAACATGGTTAGTGGCGTTGGTGATCGGCTATTTAAATAGGTATTTAGGTAAGTAAGGAGTTAGTTTATAGTTTTATTAGAAAGAAGTTATATAAGTAATGATTTTGTTGTTATTAAGTAAGTTCGATAGCATGGCGGCATTAGTGAACGTAGAATGCTGTCTGACAGATTATTTGTTGACTGAGGAAACATCCTTTTCAAAGTTGAGTTTTGGAAATAAAAAAACATGTAATTCAGATAGGCCGTGCTCGCCCTGACATGATTATAAATTATAAACGACGCGATGGTTTTTTCAAACATTTTAACAGTTCTTTGTACGACAAATACCCGTGGCTTACGGGAAGTTATAATTAAATTATTCGAAGTTGTTTATCTTTGCATGATTTCGGAAATCGTAGGATAGAAACATTTTTTGCTAATACGTATGAAGTTCATTAGAAAAGTAGATCGGAATAGAAGTTTAATGAAACGGTTCAACGAAACAGTAATTTTGCTAGGTAAACAAGAATTAGCTTTTCGCGGCCACCACGAAAATCCGATAACCGCGGTAACTATATCGAAACGTTGTTATATTTAAGCAAGTATGATACTGTAATCAATTCGCATTTGGAACAATGTTCCTCAACACAATCCCACATTCTCTGGCCTTTCGAGTGATAGGTATACAAAATGATTTAATACAAAGTAAGTATCGCATTCGTTTTACGCGACCAAATTAAATTTGAAATAAATAAAGCTCAGTTTGTATCGGTCATGAATAGTCATGATTGACGATACAGGGCCACAGCTGGAATTTACGCATCACACTTGAGCAAGGTAAGCATTTTTTGGTCCGGCTTCCCTTTTAAGAAAATTCACCCTTCGCCACTGGTGCCCACACCACACAAGTCCACCACCTCAGGTAATTTTCAACACCAGAAGCATGGCTGGAGGTTTACCATTACAGAAACAAATCAGCAGTGCGATTCTGTAAAACTCTCACCTGATGTCAACCTAAGTGGATGAAATTGCAAAATAATCCATGAACCTATGAAAACCGTGAAGCAGCCTATCCTGGTACTGGACATCGTTCAACAATCAAAAGTCATTTGGTTATCTACTCAAATTAGGCCAAGGTTCAGTATTTTATCCTTTTACAAATTACTTCGACAGTCCACCAAAACGCCCGCCTGTCACCACCAACAAATTGGGCAGAAGTGCCGCAACTGATTCCTGGCATTTGAAAATTTTCTCCGAAATGGCAACGCTGTAGCAGGCTGCGGTAACCACTTATAACCAGGAAGACTCCTACGTCTACTTGTTGCCAATTACAATCTTCATCATCATTGATTCAGCTGGCAGACGTCAACAGCTGTACATTGGGTTCTCCTAACGCGGCAACGTCTCTACATCGATCAGCTCACTGCTTCACGCATCGAGCGGACTCCCGTAGTCCATATCAGGTCACCGGACCGCCCTATAGGACGCCATCCAACGCTGAATCTCCTGGTACCCTGTCGCTATTCCAGAACCTTTCAGCCCCATACAACGAGTCCTACCCGCTGCCACTAGGTATGTTGAGATATCCTTCGGGCTATATTATTACATAAATGAAAGAAAATAAACGCAGATTATTTTCAAGGGCTTCGTAACAACGCGACGTCCGAATAATCGTATCCAACTTCCTTTTGGTATGTAGAGATACCAAATCATAGTTCGCGTCATTAGAATATCGCTGATATGTTTTCAAATAACAAGTGGTACGATAAAGTATTATCATGCTGAAATCAAGGTAACTAACAAAGTCTAAGGACGGCTAATACCTAAATAGTAACTAGATAGTTCATCAGACAGTTTTGATTAAGAGTGATTTTGGATTTCCGGAGCATGTTATTGGCATGTATTTCATCATATAAACGTGAAATTCCATACATAATAATGTAAATGTATGTTTGAGTGTTTAGCTGTAACAGTTGGACGTCTTGTTTAAGTATGGATTGTCAGCTCACTTCACCGAACTTACACGGTGAGAGTCACAGATTGACATAGGTACACTAACTCTACAAAAACTCAATAAAACTGATGCAGTGACTCATTTTGTAAAGATAGTTAGTCATTATTTTACGATTTGCACAAATAATATAGAAAGTTATAATAAGCACGTGCCTACTGCTAATTGGAAGAATAGGTACAGTATGAGAACAGGGGCCCGAGTCAGCTATTACAATAGTGTCAGAATGGTGGATCACTGATTTCAAAATGGTTGATTTTGATAAGTTTGGTAATCTACTAACATAATGGCATCATTATGACATTCCAATGATCAACCACTGACACGCCATTGAAAGAAAGCTCGTACATGATGACAGATTAAGTATTTACGAACTTCTCACTACTTCAGATTGCTTAAAACGCTAATAAATAATATGTAAAACTAAATATAAATAAAATCTGGCATGAATAAATGCTCAAATTTAGCTCGGTTTCATAATAATGGCAATACGGCATTCCTACCGCAATTCTATTACGAGACCATTGACGTGCTAGTGACCGTGTCATTATGAATTTAGCAGATTACGAACTTTTAGCAAAATGACAATGGCATGACAATGGGATCGTGTCGGAATGACAAATTTATAAAAATAGCAGACTCGGGCCCCTGATCGTGATCCGCTTAGTTATAATAATTAATGAACTCAAAATAACTTTTGTATTGTAATGTAAATTGTTTATTAATCAATTGTAAAATGGCATAAATATAATTCGTACAAAAACTGTACGACGAATTATACATATAAACCTTGCTCTTGAATTATTTATTTATTTAACACTTTCAACACATAAAAAGTACAGAGGCACTCTGACACTCTGTCTATCGATGAAAACCGCATTGAAACCCATTGCGAAAATTAAAAGTTATATAAGCGCAAAGACGTAAGAAGGAAAACCGATTTTGTTTTAAAGGGGTACCTACTAAGTAAAGATGAAGACCTTCTCTTTAACTCACGACTTTTTCCCATGGGGGTAGGTTGACCCTCATTCCGTCTGAGCTGTAAGTACTACCCAGGTACCCAAAGTACATCTTCAACAGCACCACAAATGTAACAAAATGTATTCGGATTATTCAAAAGACTTCTCTTAGACATAATGATGTTATCGGATAATAACACAAATTGGCGGAATGCGAACACAGTAGACATAACAAAATCGGTATTCTTTCCAATGTGGGTAGTTTAGAAACTACACATTATTTGACGTTCTACAAATTCTGTACGACTTATTATTATCAAGTCATTCATCAAATCGTACTATAGGATTGCCAGCAAAAAAAAACCTTTACAATTTTTGTAGACCTGTGTTATAGACCTTTAAATAACATCAAAAGACCTAGGTACCAAGGGGGAACCTATTTCCAATTCGAAGATACACTTTGTCCCTGGCCCTTTCTCTTTGGCCTCTGATCCCTGAACGATTTTCATCGGTATCAGTATTATTTTGCCTCTATGAAAAATTAAAAAACAATGAATTACTTTGTTTAATTAAGAGCGTGTATTCCGTCCACTAGCGCCGCCAATCGTTTTTTATTATTTGTGGTATATGTAAGACACGTAGATAAAAAACCGCTCTGTAGTGCTAGTGTACTGAAGAAATGTATTTATTATGTCTTGAGAGTTACGTTTTGTACTTTAGAACATATTGCTAAAAGTGGCCACTTTTAGCAATAATTGCCGTTTTGGCTATTTAGCCATGAGTTATGTACCTATTAAAAATAGCTGTCAAAAAATAATAGATACATTTCTTCAGTACACTACAGAGCGGTTTTTTATTACGTGTCTTAAATTTACCACAATTAATAAAAAACGATTGGCGGCGCTAGTGGACGGAATACACACTCTTAAGTAGCTAGGTAAAACAGTTACGTACTGGACCATTCCAATGTCATTTCAATTCTCCCCAAATATCTGGGCATAGTTTGAGTGCATGAAAGCCACGTGTACCTAAGCAGTTATTATCTCTCAACGACTTTGCGGTGTCCTCGCAATGTATCGGTAAATGAACAAAAACTCTTAGGCTGATTTTTCCAACGCCAGATAGCTTTATCGGAGGAATAATTTTGAATTTTTGACAGTTCTTCTTACAAAAACTGTCAAACGTTAAATTTATTCCACGAATAAGAGTTATCTGGCGTTGGACAAATCAGCCCTTAGTCTGCTTTTCCACCAGATATGTGCGAAGATGAAAGATTAAAATAAATGAAGCGATTCAATTGTTTTTTTACAAACACATCCCTTGCCACTCATCCAAGCACGACATGTCTGTTGAAAACGCAGCCTTATGGTGGTATCTTGAAGAGGCATCTAGGCTTCGGCAATGCGACTATTATTTAAAGTTACATATTTTAAACGTCCTGCTATAAAGACGAATTTATAAAGCTTTTTCTTCAACCTAGCTGGTTGAAATGACAATTTTTTAAACTCATGTATCTAAGTAGAAATAGATATGTGTGAGTATGAATGAACAGCTTTCATTGAAAAAATAAGGCCAAAAACTACTGTGAATAACAAAACCTATGTCGTACTCTTATGTTTTGACTCTTCAAAGTAGAACAACGACTTGCACTAAAACTATACATCCGCAAACATTGCTAGCCCACATTTGAGCCAAAAATATAATGAAATACTGTTTGAAATGACCTATAAAAATTTAGGTATCTAAAGTTCCGCAGTTGGAACAATAAATTAATTGTTTTCTGTTTATTAATAAGTGCGGTATTTGTTTGTTACGGAAATAGAACTTATTAATTGACGGTTGCAACTTCCTCGTAATTAAGTCACGTGTACCTTACAGACTCACCAACACAGAATGTACCTATGGTGCCTAAATAAGAAGCTCTAGACAGGGTACCTAAAGTTTTACACTTTTCAGACGTTGCCCAGACAAGCGAAATCATGGAATGTTCCAAAATGTTACTAACCGCTTGTTTTTGTCAAACTAAAAATAATGAGGTTACGATTAGTTTAATTTGTCAATAATGTACTTAAGTCATTAAAAACGTAATCAGTTGTAGCAAACAACACGCATGTCTGAGTATAAAACTCATGCGTGCAAAATATACTTATTGAAGCGAGAAGCGTCGAGTTTACATCTCTGGTCCATGAATGAGATGCAAATGAAGGTCGAACTACGTTCAAACTGGATGAAAGGTCTAAAAAGATTCCTTTCATATTTTATTTACTTACGAAATTTTTAATATATTCTTTAAACAGAAAACTTCAGAAAGGGTTCCAAGAGGGTGGTTATTGGCAGACGCACGTGACTACAATAAACAAACTTAAGTTGGACAAGTTTTTATATACAGATTCAAATGGCATAGGTCATTCATTTATTTAGATAAAAACGTAGTTACCGATAAACTATGTTCGGGTTATTTATAACAACATGTTTACGCTTTAATTTGGGTGCTAGCTGACAGGCTCATTCATGTTTTGTAACTTTGTGAGCGATCAACCTGTGACGAAAATACGGTCTGCGGAATTTTATGAGTTTGTTTAACGTGAAAAATATAATTACTTATTAAAGTTTGCGCGTCGAGAAAATTGTTTACGCTCCTAGAATTTTATTAGGGACTTGTTATCCGGCAGTGAGCGAGTATAAAAAGGCTGGGCCTATTCATTTTCCTTCCATTAGATGAGGACACATCTGCGGAGTGTTATTATCGAAGCGTTCTCGAGATCCCTGCAAGTCGTTAGGTGAGTCCTGTGTTTTTGTTACTATTTTCTCTGTTCCCCTTTTTCTATTTCCGTCCTTTATTTTTGTAATTACCTCGTTCGATTAGATATGCTCGCGTCGTCATCTTCCTGCCCTGGGGCCCGAGTCTGCTATTACAATAGTGTCAGAACAGTCGATCACTGATTTCAAAATGGTTGATTTTGACAAGTTTGGTAATCTACTAACATAATGGCATCATAATGTCGTCATTATGACATTCCAATGATCAACCACTGACACGCCATTGAAAGAAAGCCATATGAATGGTAATCTCGTACTTAATGACAGATTTAGTATTTACGAACTTCTCACTACTTCAGATTGCTTATAACACTAATAAATAATATGTAAAACTAAATACAAATAAAATCTGTCATAAATAAATGCTCAAATAAATGAAAATACGGCATTCCTACCGCAATTCTATTACGAGACCCTTGACGTCCCAGTGACGGGCCACTGACGTGCCAGTGACCGTGCGATTATGAATTTAGCAGATTACGAACTTTTAGCAAAATGACAATGGCATGACAATGGGATCGTGTCGGAATGACAAATTTATAAAAATAGCAGACTCGGGCCCCTGCTCTCTTGTTACTAGGGGTCGACATAACGTAACATGACATAATATGTTTCTTCTGTAATTCTCCCCTGTCAAACGTCATGTTATTTTGAACTGCCTTTTCTTTATTAGCAATATTAGCATGCCTCGCTAGATCTCAAAGGATTTTCCTTTTATATATTTTTTTCTTTGGCCTCCCTTTCCGCACGGGGGAAAGATAACAATTTGTTCAAACCTCAGACAGTCCTCTAGGTATCTATATTATTAAACCCAAAGCCGTTGTTCTCTAAACTCTACGGCCTATACATAGGTACATTCCACTTTAAATCCCAAAATATTTCAATAGGTACTCCCAGCACCATACCCATACTTTGAATAAAATTTTGCCCCATCATTAAAGTATGCAGCCATTCGGCTGCTATGCAAGAGTCACGGGTTCAATTCCCGCTCCAACGGAAACCAACACATACACATACGATATTTTTTCCGGGGTTTGGCCATTCCTGCTTGCGTGAGATTTGTTTGTAAGCAGATGCGGTATAAAGTATTCGAGGCTACAAGAAAACTATGAGGTCATCATTCACTATCACCTGTGCCTAGAAGTAATAAAAAAATAAAAAAACCAATTCACTGTTGACTTAAAAACCCCCAGGTTCTCGCATATGCTAGGAATTCTACTCCTCAGCTGTACATACAGCTAAGGAGTAGAATTACTTAATACTTTGCGTATGGAAGGATAATATACCTAAGAGGATAACAAAGACTATTAAACCATGGAGGATAAGGATAAAGTATTGAAGTAATAGTTAAAAACACGTGCATAAAATTTAGTAGGTATAGGAGTAGGTTTTACCGGCAAATTGTGGCCTAGAAGTAGCCTCCCAATTCATTTTGGCAAGTCTTCTTCTAATTATCTATTATTTTTAACCGACTTCCCAAAAAGGAGGAGGTTCTCAATTCGGTTATATTTTTTTCTCTTATGTTTGTTACCTCATAACTCCGTCAATTCTGAACCGATTTGAAAAATTCTTGTTTTATCTGAAAGGATTAGGTACTTGCAGATTGGTCCCATTTAAATTTTATCAGAATCGGTTACGAAGTTTGGATTTTAAATCGAAAAAGCTCGAATCTTTTACCTGGATGGTTTTTTGTCATCCAAGTAATCGAAATAGCGTATTTTGCTTTTCTGCGATTTTGCAGTGGTGTTGTTAGGTGTGTAGGTACCACTAAAAAGTGAAAAATAAAAAAAAGAATACAAAAGATACAACCGACTTCCAAATATAAAAAAAACACTAGAAAGTAAAAAATAACTTTAATTTCGGTGTCAAAATACGAACAAAGTAACAAAAACACCAACTTCTAGTTGAAAACACCAAGTTATTTTTTACTTTGTAGTGTTTTTTTTATTTGGATGTCGGTTGTTTATTTTATTTTAATATTGATCGGCACACGTCTGACCACTATCTCACCCTGATGGTAAGTGATGATTTGGTCTAAGATGGGGCAAACTTGCCTTGAAGTAACGTATTCACTCTTGACTTTCAAACTCCCACGCTGTAGCTATCAGGAAACATGGACTCTGGCTCCACTCGATCAAAACTGTGACGTACCTACTTAACGTATTTTGTTTTGTTCGCAGCTCACCATCAAAATGCAAGGCAAACACTTCCTCCTCATAACCTTGGTCCTGATGATCACCCTGAGCGAGAACATGGCTTCCTGCCACATCCTAACATCCACAAACAGTGATGTCTCCGTACTGACGTGTATGAAGATGCTGACTTACGCTGTGATCGACGTCTTGTGCCCTAAATACGGCGACTACTCTTCCGGTAAGTAATTATCTTATGTAATAGGTATGGTCAGCATCAGAAGTGGCTAGGAATCCAGCCGATCTATACCTACTGTCAACGTCTCTCCGTGTAAACTGAGGTGGAGTGAGCGTGAAGTCACCTGTCAATCCATACACACAAAATGAATTGACAGTTCACTTCACACAAACGTCATCTAAGTGTATACGCTGAGTCGTTGTCAGAATAGATTGGCTTGAAAGCGTAGGTGAAGTGAACATGAAGTGACCTGTCAATCCATACACACAAAATGAATTGACAGTTCACTTCACACACACGTCAGATGACGTGTGTGTGAAGTGAATAGATTGTCTGTAAACCTCTCACCGTGAAAGCGTAAGTAGGTGAAGTGAATATGAAGTGAGCTGTCAATCTATACAAACAAATAGGAATGACAGATCACTTCACACTCACTCCATTTAAGTGTAGGTAGGTACCACTGACTATGATTTATACGTCAGTGGTAGGTACACGGTGAGGTGTTGACAAAATAGACTAGGTGATCATCTGACTGATTCTTAAGACACTAAAGTGTTTTCGGAAAATGCGATTTGAATCTCGCGTTTAATGAAATAGCAGGACTAGTTTAAACTTTTCGGTTTTCGCGAAACTTGCCGGAAATATGCATTACAAGTTTTCAGATTCATCGTGAGCAATGTTTTATAATTCAGCTTATATACATTTTATAGCAAATATGGTAAATGTCAACTGACAAAATTTACATAATAAATTATAAGACGATGCCTATTGGGGGGAGGATGTCACAATATCTGAATAGGTAGGTTACCTACCTACTTGTTGTTAGAATGTGAATGTGAATTTTATTAGATTTCTTACAAATGTAATTTTTTTTAAATACATGACGTACCTACTGATGTATTTGTAGCGCTTTTGCTATGATATGACATAATGTGCTGATGAGTGTACTACATAAGGGTATTAATGTGGTGTAGAAAGATGTGATTTATTGACGCAATGAACCTAGTTTGTCGTATATTTAGTATTAAGTGTCGTACAGATGAGAGTGAAGAATGACTGATTGTGATTACATCCGTGTTTTGCTAGGTTAAACAACTATTATGATCTAATATAAAACGGCAGAAACAAACAACACCTGTTTGTTTCACTAGTTGTATTTAGTGCTTCTTCTCCATATTTAAGTATTATGCGCAGATCTAAAGTAGGTACCTACACTACCTGTACTATTGAACAGTGTCTTATTTTTTACTTGTAATGGGTTTGCTCTTGACTCTAGTCTGGTCGGCCTTCAAAGAGAGAACTGGCATTTTGCGCTCGCCCGTTCCAGTCTCAGTCGTTCCAGTTCCAGCCAATAAGGTCTTGGCGGATACCCCCCCTAAAAGACCCAGATTTATTTTATATTCTACTAGCTAACCCGTGCAATGTCGTCTGCGTCACATTTTTCATTAGTGCTCCACTCCTATTGGTCTTAGCGTGATGATTAGGTACATCTATATCCTTCCTCGATAGATGGGCTATCTAACACTGAAAGAATTTTTCAAATCGGACCAGTAGTTCCTGAGATTAGCGCGTTCAAGCAAACAAACAAACAAACTCTTCAGCTTTATAGTATTAATAACTAGCTGTCCCCCGCTGCTTCGCTCCCGTCAACTGGCAACTTTTTTTTTACATTAAAACCTCCTCCTGATAATAACAAACACAAGAATCGGCGGGCGTCACGCGCCCTCCGCCTCACGCGCTCCGCCCGCGCATCGAGTACCTATAATATTTTGTTGCGGAGTTATTTTAAAACGATGATATCTCTCAAGATATTCATTGAAATTAAATAATGTCAATGGCAATTCTGTTCAAAATTAAATACTATGATGATTAACGTATTTATTTGGATAAGGATTAATACCATGTTAATAAAAACTTCCTCGCAAATATTGCATAATTTTAGAACAAATTAGATTTCCATAAAAAGGGTTATAGTGAGTTAACCTTAAGGGATAGACATATGTTGTTGAGGACTTTTTTAGAACTTTTAAAGAGGAATCATTTCGTAATACTTGATTTTTGCGTACCTAACTTAAAACGTTTACGCAGCGCACGCAACGGAAGCTTTTTTCCCGCTTGCAACATTTCTTATTGCTGCTCCGCTCCTATTGGTCATAGCGTGATGTTATATAGCCTATAGCCTTCCTCGTTATATGGACTATCCAACACAAAAATAATTTTTCAATTCGACCCAGTAGTTCCTGAGATTAGCGCGTTCAACCAAACAAACAAACTCTTCTGCTTTATAATATTATAAGTAGGTATAGATATAGATAACCTAACGAAGTCATCGAGTATAATCCGAGTAGGCTTGATATGCGTTAACCAAAATAAAATAATATGTTCTTTTTTAGTATTAACTTTGCTAAAACGAACCCCCGGGGGTCAGCCCTCTAAACGACTGCCCTGGATCAGCCCCTGGACCTTATCTTATCAATTACTTTCCATCAGGCGAACGAGGTCAAGAACTGACTGATCGAGAATTGAGTAACACAATGTTGTCTAATAAACGTAACTACTTTATAGCAAATCACAGCAACGAGAACATGATTCCAATAAGTCAATATTTCTAGGAATCAGGCGCTGTAGGTAATTATCTATGGATAAATTATTCTACAAAATGTACAAATCGAAGATATTCCTTTGAAATAATATTCCTTGAAATAACAGTACCTAGTCGATAGTCCTCAGATCAATAACTGTCGAGTGCCATGATTCAGCAAATATATGATAAGTTAATAGCAAACACCTGCTTACATTAAATAATCTTAATATATCAATAATAATCTAAGTCCTTGCCTATGAATAAAAACAAATTCTAGGATTTATATTGTAGTTTGTAGGTCAGTACCTTGGATTCGCACCTATTTGATTTTATCTAGACTTATTAATGATTATAATGATGAATGCTGCAAAGTGACATACATATGTACCTACAGTTATTTGTACCTAACTGACATGAAATGATTCAAATAGCAATTAAATTGAGCTGCGTAGAATTTAGGCTCAATAAGGGCCATTTTTTTCAATATTCAGATACCTAAGTTGTAGGTATCTGAATTAAATATTGAATACTAGCTGACCCGTGAAACGTCGTCTGCGTAACATTTTCCATTAATGCTTTGCTCCTTTTTGTCTTAGCGTGATGATATATAGCCTATAACCTTCCTCGATAAATGGGCAATCTAACACTGAAAGAATTTCGGGAATTTCTTCAAATCGGACCAGTAGTTCCTGAGACCAAACAAAGAAACAAACAAACTCTTCTGCTTTATAATATTAGTACCTTTAGATGATAGTTTGACATATTTTCAAAACAAAAGCCATTTTTACTCTCAGGAATACTTTGGTCATCTGACTATTGAAAAATCGCCCTTAGTAAAAGCATTTGGGGAGAAATAAAGTCAGAAGTTCTCAGGATTAAAATCGAATTCATACTACTTGCTCAAACCTTAGAAAGTCTGTAGGACTATGTCAACTGTCTATGAATAAGGGTTCCGTTTCTTACGGATGTTCGGAACCCTAAAAAATAGTTTTTAGGGTTCCTAACAAACGTAGCCCAGCCACTACTCACGACCCCAACGACCCCAATCGACGAGGTCGTCGCAAAAGTTAAATAAAATACATATTAGCCCGTGAACAGCCCCTCTATTCTGTGAACATTTTGATGAAGTGAAGTGAACGAGAACGGTCATTCCTCTTTAAGCTAGGGGGTTGACAGCTCACTTCATCTAAATTTTCTAGGTGTATTTTTTACGAATAGCAGTGGTACGATACTTAAAAAAACCGGCCAAATGCGAGCCGGACTCGCCCACCGAGGGTTCCGTGCAGTTACGTATAAGGTACTTCAAACTTTAAAGACTATATTTTATTACAAATTTTTAGTTTTCAGACTTTTCTCTATTTTTGTAGTATTACTTACCATAGTTCTAGTTCAACGGAAAATACCCTATAAATTTTGATTCCCTTGAAAGTGTCGAAATATACGTTTTTTGCGGCATAAACGGCCGTTTTTTTTTACGTTAGCTTAGACGTTTGTTTTTTTCATAGCTTCAAGAGACTGTAGTTCTGTGTACCTATATGGTTTTATTTCAACTCGCATTCCCGAGGTAAAGGGTCTTGAGAGACAGACGGACAACAAAGTGATTGTAGTACATAGGGTTCTGATTTTTACCTTTGAGGTACGGAACCCTAAAAACACCGCAAAAATTCAGAATCCGAACTGTGGAGTTCGGATCACGCTTCGTTTATGCTTTGGTGATTGCAGGAAACGTAACAGTCTGACACGCAGAGCCTGTAACTGTGTGACTGTGTTACAGGCTCTCGAGCCCAGTAACTCGTTAGTTATTGTATTGTTTTCTTTTTTGTTACAGAGGAAGTCTTCGTGCCTTCAGTTTCCAGAGAAATTGTTGCAGAGAAATGGGCACATAGAGAAACTTTAGTAAAGAAATGTTGTATGAAGCCTTGCTCTGCAGCAGAACTAATGAAAATGTGTTAATTTATCGCACAATTTATAAATTTAGCGGAAAATGCGTATTATAACAAGTTAATTAAATTATTTAATGTAAGTAGTCGAAAAACAGAAGCTCATTTGCAATTTTACATAATACCTCTTTAAGTTAGTCGGAGATGTACCTAAACCTCCTGCCTATTGGTGTTTTTTGAAATCGATGTGCTTTATAGTACCTACTCAGTAGGTACCTACCTAGTCTGGAGGTATGATTAGTAAGTTTGTGGCGCTGCCTTATAAGAAAACACTCACATTCGCTCGCTTTCAGTTATACGGGATAATCGGATCTCGGGCCCTTTCGGTCCCCTCTCGGGGCCCTTTCGATGCGGCGATGCCGAATAGCATTCGCCGATTAGCATTAATATGTAGTATTCACGCGAGGAACGCTTTCTATTAGGACGACACTTATTTGCACTCGGTAGTTTTAAGTCAAACTAGCTTTAAAGAGAACACGTTAAGTCGAATTTTCACTGGAAGAAACTATGAGGGTTTTTTATAATTTTGTCGAAACCGTGGAATTAGTTTGTACTGCCTGTCAATAAAGACGGTCAATTTTGCAAATATCTCACCGTGTAAACTTAAGTGGAGTGAGCTTATAGTGAACTGTTATTTCACCTTGATTGGATGGTTTGACAGCTCACTTCTTATTCACTTCACTTGAGTTTGTTTCCACAGTAAGATTTTAACAGACTCTGATTGATCGGAACAGGGTCATTGTAATCTTTATTTAATATATTGTTTATTAAATCCTCCTTAAGTTTTTTACCTGTGAAAATACTGCTTTAAATGACATTACCCACCAATTTGAATAATATATTTAGAATAAGTTATCTATTATTATTATTAGTAGTGGTGCCTAACATTACACCTAAGAAAACATTTAAAATGTTTATTTTGAGTTTTAACCATTACAAAATAAATCAATTGCGATTATATTATTTGTTTTATTTTAGACTTGCCCTGATAACCTGTTGGCTGGGAAATGTTCCAAAAAAGACAAGCAGGCTTATTCATACACCTACCTAAAAAAACACTTCATTCGCCTTATTAGGTAGGTATAGGCCGTATCGGTACCTATTTTGGATTGATCTCCAGCAAACTATAAAAACAAGCGAATAATATTCTTATCACTTGTTTTGGCACACAATTATTTAAAACTGTAGGTAGTTTAAAAGCTGTAATATTGAGAGATAACTGGTTATCTCTCAATATTCCTGAGACAATCATAATAAATTCTTGATAAGTACCTACTTCGCAATACACAGATTGCTACCTACTTTGGCAGAAGGGCAGAGCTTATAAAATTAGCTAAACGATTCGAAACTCAAAATTGAATTATTTTTGTGGCTAATAAGCTGATCGTCGCATTCAATAGGCTTGTGTCCTGAAAAAATCTAATTAGTCCGTCAGTTAGATTATCAAAAAATATTTGACATATTTGACTGAAAAATATTTGTATTTTTTCTTTTGTTACGGGAACCAAAATTGACGAAGTTACGACGCTTTTAAAATTCTCAATACGTCACGCCCCGGCATAATTTTTAGCGGGTTGTGACGTCACGAGCTCCCACTCCCGAGTTTTGATGCGTTTTATCTTTGTCAATATTCATTGATTTACAAAAACAAAAAATACGTATCCATTATTTTTCAATACTCTGACGGACTAAATAATGATGGAAACTAGCCTATTGTACCTATAGCAATCTCGTCTTTGCTTCGTACGAATGGACGCAACGATCGCGATAGATAATATTGTAATCAAGACAACCACCGAACTTATATACGAGTTAGAATTTAACGAATCACCAGAGATGTTCGAAGATGCGTAGCGACTAGCGATGGATGTTTTTGTTAAGAACCAATAGTATCGTTAATTTACCTAGGCTCGCTCAGTGCAAGCAACCACACCAAAAAAATCACTTACCTACATCAGCGGGTCTAAAAAAGGCCATGTTAGCAGAATCAGAAAAATCATCACGCTACCCGTCACTGTAAAATTTTCCAAATCAAGACTGATTGTTGTGTGGTTAATATTATGATTCTGCTAAAGTGGTGGTCCTTCACGGCGGCAAAACGTCCATCATAGTAGTATTCTATGCGTCCATCAAATGCCATCATAGTAGTATTCTATGCGTCCATCATACCCATTCACTCTATGACATTGAGTGACTTTACATAGAGTTAATGTTATTTTTCCTTTATCAACATTTTCTGAACCTAACTAATAAAAGTTGCACCTACATAATAAAGAGTAGGTTTGTACATATTATTATCAATCACTGTAGGAAAGAAGTTATCTCAAAAAACCCTGACTCATCCAGAGATCGTAAATAACATTACGTGGACAAATATGGAAGTCATGTAAAAATTAAGTACTTAGCATAAATTGCTTTGTTTGTAGCTATTTGATGAATCAATCTTAAACCTTTCACCTCTGGGTAAAAGTAAGCACACAGACAAATCGTTTTTTTTTTTTAAATACTTTTTCGAATGATCGATATGACAACACAATTAAAGCAGCCATTTTCTTTAAAGCAGTACTTTGTACAGTAGTACCCAACTGATATGGCTTACCGATGTACCTGCGCAGAAGATGAATTTTCAAAGCGCGGGAAATGCTATTGACCAATCGGCAAGTTCCACGCACCGCGCTTCTTTTTCTTGAACCGCTATTGGTCGGCAGCCGCCGCCATCTTAGCGATCGCCGCGTGGTATGTTAGTCAGCCGCCATACTTCTTACAATGGCTTGCGAGTGAGATGGAACTAACAGCTGCAGTGTATTATGAACCTTATAATAGTGATCTTAGGTTGATTGTAAGTTTTAAGCATTATTTCGTTAATCTTCGGGACCATACTTTCTTTTCTGCGCGAACGAAGATTCACGACGCGCCATATCAGTTGGGTAATACTGTAACAGGCAGACTAAGGCTGCGTTTCCACCAGAGCTGTACGAGAATAACTAGCGAGAGATGTGTTTGATAAAACCAATATAAACGTTTGCACTGAGCGAAGCTAATAATGAAGCGATTCTATTGTATCTAACGCCAGAGCATAAAGAAATCGGCGTACCCCCCACCACAAGCGACAAATTTATCGTATTTTTATCCGGCTTGGGCAAAGCCAAAAAGAAAGGTTATGAAGCAGTCAAGGTATTTTGTCACGTTGGGTCCTAATTTGTGTAGTTGCCGTATATTATCAACATCGGGCCGATGGCTCAAAGTGATATTGGAGACGTGTAGCGGCTTCCTACCAGACCTCCACAATCCATTAAAGGGTAACTTCTTGCCAAAACTGGTGTGAGATATCTGACTTCTGATAATCCGTAACGACTGCCACAGATATCCAAATGACGGATGCCGGAACCAACGAATTAACGTGCTTCCCGAGGCAGGTAGGAATCTCGGTGTGTTAAGATGGTCACCCAACACAGACTGACTTCGGTAAGCGTGACGTTAATGTACAGGGTCTGATTTCGTTTGTCACATATTTGTATGAAAGTTATTCAAATGATGAATACCAACAGGCCTCTTCCGTTTCCCTATTAAGAACCCAGACATAACTAGCAAAAACCAAGTGTGTTATAGAAAACGTGCAGGAACTATAGGACAGAAGCGTCATGTATATTTTAGTTTTGAAATTATAACGCTAGATAGCCACCGACGCTGCGATTAACTTAGCTACCTACTGGGTCCAAACGATCTAAGGAGTTGTCCTTCGATTCAAAAAGATGAGCGTGATGTTGTTTCGATATTTGGCACGTGACGCGGTTACGCGTGTAGCAACAAGATGGAACATATTTTTCTAGCTGATAACCCGTCACTACGACGCGACGTATGGACACTTTTATCATGACAATGTGATTTTTAATAGGTATTTAAACTCTTAATAAACAGGAAAGTTTCCTCGATATAATTTTATAATATTTCCATCGCCACCAACTCAAGTTTCGATTTTAGAGTTTTGTATTTTAGTTTGATTTTTCAGTGAACATTCTATTTAAAAGGCCGTCATCATCGTCATATCAACTAGTGTTGTCAACTGCTGAACGTAAGCCTCGCCAAAGAGCGTCAACCATCCGGGTCCATCCATCAGCATCCACATCTATCTGCTGCCAGCCACCTTCTTCAAATCATCGAACCATCGTGCCATAGTACAGGGCATCCATCCTACGTTTGTCCATACGCGGTCTCCACTCTAACACATGTTTGCTGTATCGACCGCCTGTCCGTCTACAGACATGGCCGGCCCACTTCCATTTCGGCATGCTATTCTACGCGCAATTTCGGTGACTTTAGTTCTCTGGCGAACGACTTTGTTGCGAATTCTATCCACCAGAAAAAATCCGAGCATTGGTCTCTCCATTGCACGCTGAGCAACCTTGAATTTGTAGACGAGACCTTTGACGAGTGACCAAGTTTCGGCTCCGAAAGTCATTACGGGTAGGATGAACTGGTTACAGACCCTGGTCTTAAAGAATTGTGCGATTCAAAGATATCACGCAGTTCCCCAAATGGCACCCAGCAAAACACACATTTTATCTAAAAAAAGGCGAGAGCAAAAGGCCCTAAAAGATTATAGTTAAAAAGTATGGGTTCGGGACGTCTTTCGGCTGAAAAGACGATGCTCAAGCAGACAATATCCTGGATTATTTCCTAGGATATTTTTTATCCTAATAGTAAGATCCCATGGAATAATTTTAATTTTTTTTGCAAAGCCACAGGCATAACCTATTTGTTTAATATTTTTGATAAAGCTGGGTGGGCTGTGTGGTTTAGCTCCTGTTACGTTCGATAATCAATGTTTGAGTTATTATACAGATTTAATTTTTCACGGGCCAATTAGTTACTTGAGCATACATAAGAGATAATTTTGTCACGTTTTAAAACATAATAATCTTAGTTTAAAGTGCGTCGTTACGTGTTGTTTTTATGAATCGAGCACTGGTATATCTTAATAGTATACTCGTAGATAGGTAGGTTGCTTTTCTGGTTATTTTGAAAGTAATTCAACAAAATCTTCTGTAAATATAGATAATGCAGTTCGGATTATGTAGTTATGGAGGAATCTTGCAGTTTATTGAACTCTTCAGATTATGTTATATACCGAATATTCATAGCCGCCGCGCGTAACATGCACTTGTAAGTAAAAACGAGATCTCAAACATTTCAATCAATTTATTAATCCATACTTACTACCTAGACATAATATTTACAAACTTAGATCGCGAGGCTCAAATAGCGTTCTATAATCAAGATAGTTCAACCGGAATATTTCGTCCAATAGCAGTTTTAGTCACTTCGGTTTCCTTACACATAAATTACCAAACCCTTTTTGGCAAAACTTACGCTATAATTTTGCACTTCTCAAATTTATCAGCTGTGGCAGTGCATTCTATCTGTACTTCTGGAATATTTCGTTGTCCCAAGAGGTAGACGTTAACCCTTTATAGTAAGGCACCTACAAGTTGCCAGTAAACTGGGCAGTCACTTCAAGGTCGCTATCTCACATTATTTATTTGAATTTTGAATCTTATGAACATTCACGCATTCCAACGCGGGTTTTAGAGCACAGAGTGTCGTTTAAGTGTTAACAATGACTGATGTAGCCACCTAACTTAGCATAACTATTGGTCTGCTCCGGCTAAGGCTGCGTTTCCACCAGAGATGTGCGAGGATGTGTTTGCTAAGAACCAATAGAATCGCTTGCACTGAGCGAGGCTAGATAAATGAAGCGATTCTATTGGTACTTACTAAATACATCCCTCGCTACGCATCCTCGCACATCTCTGGTGGCATCGCGCCTTTACAGTTATTTTCTGTATTGCTATCTCACTCTGTCAAGTCATTACGAACACACTGATGTAATTTGCCATCGCTGAATACTAGACCACGTTTCCACCTACAACCAGCCCGCATGCGGGTTAGCATTACATTGCGGGCTACCCACGTATAATGTTTGTTATTAATCACTGGATCGTGCCCCTCAATGTATACGAGTTGCTTGTAGGTAGAAATGACGCCACTTTAATTGACCTACACCAGTCTTATAACTCGCTACAGCAGCCCCTCCATTTCTTTCATGAACTGCATATAAGCGTCATCCTTGCTTGGCAGTTGCTTGGGTATGTCAGCCGTCCGCTGAATGGTCCCGGATTTGAGTCCCGGCTTAGCCTTCTTGTCTTCGCGTTTGACTCGCAATGCGGAGGGCACAAATCTTGTGACGTCCGCTGAAAGGTTCCGGATCTGTGGTTTGGCACTGATTGTGGCACCTAGAACGCAATAATTGAATAAAGTTTAATTTGTATAAACGAAGGCGATTAATTTAAGACAACATTCTAAGATGTAGTTTGAAAGAAGATAAATACTCAGTCTGTGTAACCTTTTCCCGATTACGTTGGGGTTGGCTTCCAGACTAACCGGTTTCAGCGGTACCCTCGAGTAGCGTATCTCGGTACGTAATCAGGTCATCCATCCAATGAACAGCCTCGGCAAGCGATACTTAAACTCGAAGGGCAAGCTATACTGCAGTTATTATTTAGCGTTTTGGAGAGCAGTGTAGTGTTTCGAACGTGTACATACATCGATAGTATCTAGCAAAATGTGGTTAGACAGTAATTGTAACATTGAATAAAGCTGCTACAAATAAGTAGTGTTTCCAGGCAATGTATGTTGAATCTGTTTCCTCTTAAAACGGTGAAGGAAAATATTTTAGACAGTTCCATGTACCAACCCAACAAAGAAGTATAGTTTTACCAACTTACTGGACTGTAGGCGTCAGATAGGCGGTCGCTTCATGTAAAATACTGGTACTCGGCTGCATCCAGTCAGGCTCGAAGCCATGCCCAAAATAGTAGGGAAAAAGCTAAGCATATTTTTTGATCTACCAACCTGCATTGACCTCGTACGGTGAATACTGGCCAGCAAGAGGGCTCACGGATATTTGAAATGAAAAAAGAAAAAAGAATAGTGACCTTGTTGTGCATCCTTCTTGGTGATGAGTTGCGGCGCCGCTTGCAGCACGGAGAGCTGCGGGTGCGGCTTGGGCGGCGGCGGCGGCACCAGCGGCCGCAGCAGGCGCGGCGGCGCGCCCGGCGGCGGGCCCGGCGGCCGCAGCATGCCGCGCGGCAGCCCCCCCAGCCCTGCACACGGAAATTATCATAATATTTAAAACTACCTGATGCCCACGGCTTCGCCCGCTTGACAAATTATATACTAAAACGTTCCTCGAGAACCACTCTATACATTTATGGAAAACAGCATTAAATCGGTGCAGTAGTTTTTGAGTTTATCGCGAATAGACAGACAAACAGACGCGGTAGAGGACTTTATTTTATAATATGTAGTGATTCTTCCGTTCTAAGTGAGTGACTGACAGACAACGCACAGTCGAAACTGCAAGTCGTAAGGTCGGAGGATGAAATTTGTCATGTAGGTTCCTAGGGGAGCACTTAAAAAAGAGGATTTCTAGAAATTATTACGGGAACGAAAAAAAAGGGATATACGCGTACGAAATCGCGGACAAAAGCTAGTGTTTTATACAGCATTTGAATCGACTTTATATAAATATGCAACTTGCTCTGATTATGGTTTAGTCTATCTATAACGTCCCAAGAGTAACTTTATTAGCGCAATCTTTCTACCTTAGTTCGAAAATAGTTTAAAAAGCTCAATAAAGATTCCATAGTTCCCATATTCATGAAAATGACACCCATCACTAGCGTAAATTTGTTATTTGCTTTCGAGCCCATTTTCGTTATTACGACCATGAAATTGTCATAGCCGTGACGAAAACAATGTTTTGAATTTTTTAAGTATGATTTGTACCTTTAACAGCTTCACACAACAATAGTCTTTCGGACTAATTCGCGCACAGACGGACTTGGCGAAACTTAAGAGTACGGAACTTAAAGTAGCCTCCTGTAATCGCATCAGACAGGTTTGCGTTTCCTCCGATCGTAAGCGATGGTGTCGTCGACGATGGCACACGGTCGGCTAGAAGTATCCTATTTTGCGGAAGCTTTACCTGAAGGCGGTCCGGGTGGAGGGCCGGGCGGGCCGGGCGGAGGGCCCGGTGGCCCGGGGGGCGGCCCGGGCGGCACTAGCCGCATGGGCGGCGCCATCGGCGCGCGGAGGGGCGGCGGACGGAGACCTGGAAACAATGTGCTTTTATTAGTACTTCGTTTGGGTTATTAAATAAGATGGCGAGATTAAATGGGTACTTATTAAAGAGCGATAACATGTCAGTAACAACTTAAAAGTTCTGACAATCCATAAGATGCGTTCAACAGACGTTCCCTTAATCGCATAGTCACCTTGATCTACGTTTTGAATGTGACCTTTGATTCTTCCTTAGAATTGTTGTATTTCGAAAGACAGTCTTTAAACCTTCAGTTTACGGAAGCCTTTAACTTGTATGTCACTAATCTTACTAGAACTTTCTGTACAAGTCTTAGCAATGTTTAGGGTCTTGATGTTGAACAGACTTGACGTAGGCACCTTCAATAAAATCTTGGCTCAGTCAAATAGCGATGATGCGAAGTCTGTTTAGGTCCATGGCCCGGATATGACTGTTTTGTATTGTGATTATAAATTTCCCTAAATAAATAAACAAATTTAAAAAAAGACTCATTAAGGTGGAAGCTCCAGGGTAGCCCGCGAAATTCAAATATTTTTATGTTTTTTGCAATTTGCCAGTCAGTGTAAAGCTGTATGTTGAACAGAATACGGTTCGCGATCGTAAAGAGCATTTATCTAAAGGATTATAACCATTTGAATCATCAATATAACTCTCTAAGTTCATAGAACTCGATTGAATGTTATTTCGTGAAAAAGTCATTCAATCGAGTTGTATTCTTACTTCCCCCGCTCTGGGCGGAGCGGGAGGGAGTGTCAGACTTCTACTGACTAAAACCCATCCATGTTCCTTCATGTGCCCTTTGTGTTCCGGAGCCACGGTATCTCTTTCGAATAGTCCCGCGACTCCGGCAGGCTTCGGCCCTTTCTGCACACAGAGGGGCTCCCCTCTGTGTGCTGACTCTCTTTGACGCGCGCGTGGAACACGAACGCGCCGTCGACACGGCACCTTTTGACCCCTTAGACTATCTGTTCTGTGTGTAATAATAACTCTTTATTTTTTTAGAATGGAAGATCATCAACGGCCATTTGATGATTCCTCCAAATGACTTTTGCATTCAAGAACCGCGATAAGTCTTTACAAAAAAACTCCGCGTAATAATAAATACTTACCAGGAGGTAATAGCAGTATAGACATCTGCCACAGTTCAGCTCCGGGCGGTTCAAGCGTGAAGTCAGAAGGTTCAACGTGCGGCAGCAGTGGGGAAGGCGGACCTTCATTGTCACTGTCTGAGTCACTGTCAGGCACTCCCTCATACTTTCATTCATTTGATTACTCATTCAGAAGCCCATCAGACACTGGGGTTGTGGAGTCGAACAACCATCGGTCGGCCATATAAAATACAGGGTTCGACTGCATTCAATAACTGACGATGTACAGTATAATAACTACTTACCAGGAGGTAATAACGGCGGAGGCATCTGCCTCAGTTCAGCTCCGGGCGGTTCTAGCGTGAAGTCAGGAGGTCCAACGTGCGGCAGTAGTGGAGGCGGACCTTCGTTGTCACTGTCAGAGTCACTGTCGCGAGCGCCAGGACGTTTTAGGGCACTTAACCTGAAGAAAATATGATTTAATTAGAAACGTATTGTAATCACTTCGATCTATATAGATAGAATACTCTTCATTGTACACTTCCCATGTCCCTTTGTGTTCCAGGAGCGGTAACTCCTTCGAACAATTCCGCAACCCTGGCAGGGAGAACATTTATATAGCATTCAGATCTGCAGCTCTATCTCTTTCTCTCTTCATATGTAATTCTTACATTCTCTATCATAAACTCGTTTATGTCCTGACCAGACAGCACATGCATTCGTTTCTAAGCTATTCAGAATTGGAATACTTACCTAGCATGCAGATCTGCAGCTCTATCTTTTTCCCTCTTCCTATTTAATTCTTCCATCACTTTCATAAAGTCGTCTATGGTCTTAACAGACAACACCTGTGAGAGTTGCTAAGCTATTCAAAATAGGAACACTTACCTAGCATTCAGATCTTCAGCTCTACTATCTCTTTCATAAAGTTGTCTATGGTCTTAGCAGACAACACCTGTGAGAGTTGCTAAGCTATTCAAAATACGAACACTTACCTAGCATTCAGATCTGCAGCTCTATCTCTTTCATAAAGTCGTCTATGGTCTTAGCAGACAGCACCTGTGAGAGTTGCTAAGCTATTCAAAATAGGAACACTTACCTAGCATTCAGATCTGCAGCTCTATCTCTTTCCCTCTTCCTATGTACTTCTTCCATCTCTTTCATAAAGTCGTCTATGTTTTGACCAGATAGCGCCAGCATGCGTTGCTGTAAGGACGTCGGCTTCGGTGCCTGTGTGGCTGCGGACCCTTGAGAGGGAGGAGCTTCTTCGTCTACGGCTTCTCCATCTATGTTCTCTAGGGGTGGTGGCTTTGCGGGTGCTTGGACTTTTGGTAATGGTGCCTGCAATATAAAAATGTAATGTAAGTTTTTTTTTTTGTTTTATTGGCCCAGTTATCAAATGTTTTTGGATTTGGAACAATTTGGGTAAGTCGATAAGAAAATCATTTGAACAAGAGGTGTGGTGTTCAAAATATACAGGATAGACCAATATGATGAGACCAAGAAACGTGCAGGTTTCTGGATTCGTGACCAGCTTTGCTTATCTAAGCCCTTGATTTTTAGGGTTCTGTACCCAAAGGGTAACCAATGGAACCCTATTACTAAGCCTCCACTGTCCGTCCGTCCGTCTGTCCGTCAGTCCGTCTGTCTGTCAGCGGGTTGTATCTCATTAACCTTAATAGGTAGGTCAAAATTTTCACGGTGTAACAACAAACAATAAAAATTAAGGTATATGGTACGGAATCCTTCTGCGCGAGTCCGACTTGTACTTGGGTGGTTATAATTTTAAAAAATTGGCGTAAATTTCAATCAATTTATAATTTGTACAGATTTTATTTTAAAGATATAGAAAAAAAAGTCTACATACACATTCACCCGGCGGTCCTTCATCAGCCATATCAGAGAACCGCAGCACCTTATTGTTATTGGTAGTCTTCTCAATCAGCTTCTTCTTGTCCTTCGTCTCTATCTCCAAGACGAGGAACTCCATGTCACACGGCGGGCCCGGGGGCACGCCGGGGGGCTCCACCCCGAGCGGCCGCTCCTAGAACGATATGGTACTATGGGAACGTAAACTGTGGCGGTCGAGCAGTTTGATGCCAGATGTACTAGATTTTGCAAGATAAGTTGAGCGAGTCGGCTGAACACACAGCTTAACTGTCGACACGCTCAAGTTGAACAAAATATATTGCTAGAGCCTCTATAACATGGGTACTTTGTTAAGACACATTGTTAAAATAAATATTTATCTTTTGCCTTTTAGTCAGAATCTTAGCAACATTTAAGTACTTATTACACTAATCCTATCCTACTAATAATATTATAAATTCGAAAGTTTGTGAGGATGGATGTATGTGTATGTGTATGTATGTTTGTTACCCTTTCACGAAAAAACTACTGGACGGATTACGATGAAATTTGGTATGTAGGTAGCTGAAGACCCAGAATAACACATAGGCTACTTTTTTATCCCGGAACTCTCGAGGGATCGGGATTTACACGGGAATAACGAGAATTTATACGCGGACGAAGTCGCGGGCGACCTCTAGTATAGCTTAAGCATAATCTGTTACTAACTCATCACTTACAACTTATGGGCTAATGTCTGTAATAAAGATATTTCATTTTAACATAGGGAACATGCACGGCGTTGACTATACCATTTAGTTGACTTAATATTTAATAGAAGTTCACAACAGTTACCTTATATGCCGAATCTTTCTTGAGTATAGGTTTGACAGCTGCAGGGAGCACTGCGTCGACTGGTAGAGGTATTTGTGAAGGAACATTGCTAAATATTAGGTTATCTGGTACCTGAAATTAATACGACACTTTAATAAAAGAAAACAATATTTATTATTTTTAGTTGAATCATTGGAGAAACTATGTAGCCAGATAAAACCAGCGGCCAATAGGGAATATGCACGCGATTTTTTTATTTTTTAAATGAATTACTTATAAGCTCCAGTAAACACTCTAGAAAATATTTTTTAAATATCTTCATCAGCGATGAAGATATAACGCTTCAAAGATTACTTTTAGAACGAGAAGTCCGACATGGAATTTGACGTCACATTACGTGACGTCTATACATCTGCCATAGAAAACAGCGTTTTCGCGAGAGGGACAGATATATTTGTTTAAAATAATTATATCTCGTTTGTTTTTCGAGCAATTTTGATTCTATTTCCACTGTTAGTAATATATTTTTGTATATTTTTAGATAAAGTGTTTAGATAATAAATATTTTTTTTATGCATATTCCCTATTGAGAGTCGAACTCGCGCACGAAGGGTTCCGTACCATTATCTATAAAAACGGCAAAAAAAAACAAGTTTGTTGTATGGGAGCCCCCTTCAATATTTATTTTATTCTGTTTTTTAGTATTTGTTGTTATAGCGGCAACAGAAATACATCATCTGTGAAAATTTCAACTGTCTAGCTATCGCGGTTCTTGAGATACAGCCTGGTGACAGACAGACAGCGAAGTTTTAGTAATAGGGACCCGTTTTTACCCTTTGGGTACGGAACCTAAAAAAATACAGAATTGAACTGCATTCCTAACCAAATTAAATTGGCTACTTATCACTGATTGAGTTAACCAACATCGAAGGTTCTCTATGACTTCAATTTTACTAACATAAAGATGAAAGAAATTAAATTTAAAGTTATTTATGCGGTTTGAAGTGGCGCAGAAAAAGAGTGTCTGGAAGGATATGTGGAGGCCTTTGCCCAGCAGTGGGAAACTACAAGCTAATAAAAAAATATAAAGAAAGTCGAACTGGACAATACATGTAACCAGTGTTCCATATTAATCTTGGATCAAATAGTCTAGAAGTCAATGTGACACACATAGGCTATCAGTAACAAGTAGATAGAGAGACAAACAGTTTTATAACTCCATACCAAATGGTATTATATTATACTAATCTTTGTTTAATTAACTCCAATTATGTAAGTGGAACACAATCCTGCGCAAGCAGAGCATGACAAACTATGTATCTTGAGCTGTGATTAGGTCACCAAGATACAGGCTGTGTCTGGATTGGGACCCGCTGCTTCCTTCATCTTTTGAATTGTCTTCTAATAGTTTAATTGTCTTAGCATGTTATTAGTCTGTTTAATAACTCTTTTAATACGCCTTACTCTTATATCTGTGTATATAACAGAGTCGCTGTCTGCCTCGGTGTGTTACTCCCGAAAAACAATCATCTGCCTAACCTTTTCCCAACTACATTGGGGTCGGTTTCCAGTCAAACGGGATTCAGCTGAATACCATAAACTTACTTGTAATGTTGGCAATGGGATATCATCTACTTGAACGGACTGGGCGTGCTTCACAGATTCATAGTATGATATTAAATGAGCCCTCCTCTTTTCATATTCCATTTCTTGACGTTTGAGATCCACCCACTTCTCTGGGTCATCTTTGTCCTACAATCAAATATAAAACTTTATTAAAAATATCTTATCTTCTTATCTAATATATAAAAATCTCGTGTCACGGTGTTTGTTATCGAACTCCCCCGCAACAGCTTGTCCGATTTTTATGTAATTGTTTGTGTATATTAAGTAGGTCTGAGAATAGGTCGTAGGCTATTTTTTATTTAATTTGGTGTAACAACTTTTATCCGGTCAGCTAGTATACAGAGTGAATGTCTAAAGTGTGCCTTAATAGCCAAATCCGAATCTATAAATTAATATGAAGGAATATCGAAAAACCACTTTAAGGAGTATTTAGCCCGATTTTGATGAAAACTAAACCTGCATCATTGGATTTTAGAAAAATCGTTAATCCTACCCGGGAATCACGGGTTGGTTGATTTTGAAAAAAAGCACACCCCTGTATTATTACACCACCCGAAAGCGTAGCTAATAAGGATCAAATTCTAGGAAGAAATAACACATGAAAAACTAAAGGAAAGCTCTCAATTTGATCCTTATTAGCTACTTTCGAGAGGTGTAATAAAACAGGATATTTACATTTTTTTCACGTCAAAGTCAATCAGTTCGTTTCCTAGGTAGGAACAACGATTACTAAAAAATTCAATGATGCAGTTTTACTTTTCATCAAAATCCTGGGGAGAGCGTTCAATTTAAATATTTTTTATTTTTGTATGAAATCCTGATGAACTAAAATATGATGAATTTTTTAAAGTTATAGAGCAAAAGTTGTTGGTTATGATGTTAGTAACATAATCCTGAGAGGTTGCCGGTGTTTTACAAATAACCCTGTATATAAATCAATGAATATTGACAAAGATAAAACGCATCGAAACTCGGGAGTGGGGGCTCGTGACGTCACGACTCAAAAATATGCGAAGGTGTGACGTATTGAGAATTTTAAAAGCGTCGTAACTTCGTCAATTTTGGTTCCCGTAACAAAAGAAAAAACACGGGTCAAATATTTTTTGATAATCTAACTGACGGACTAATTGGATTTTTTCAGGACAAGCCTATTAAGAGTATATCTAAAGGAGGCGTTGACCCTCTGTCAATTACGATGTACTACGCATAAACGTAATTCTTTTCAACATATTGCCAATGGGGATCACTATTCCCCATTAAAAAAAAACAAGTAATTTTATCAACAAGGCAAAGTTATTAAAATTATATTTTTAAGCAAGAATACTAATCCATACATAGATATAGATACAACCATCTACTTATATGTTTAGCTTGGTTGTTTCAAAATGATCTGAAATATGTTGCAATAGTTATTTACAGTGTCTAAACATGCGGGCACAAAAATAGTGGTAGTATCATATCTTATACAGATAATAATGACTCAAAAATCCTGATTTTATCAAGATTTAATAAATATTGTTTCATATTTAGTACTTACATACATCTTGAGAACTCTGTCAAATGTCTCTCTTAATTTTTTCCTCTTCTCTTTTAATACTTTTTCATTCAAGGGTGACGGTTGTAATACATTGTATTCTAAAAGAAACAGTAAAGAAAAAATTTAAACATTGAAAAACGTAACAATTTTTTTTTAAATCTTTGGATTGTGTGTTTATTTTACATCTTCTCAGGATGTAGTCAGCTTAAAAAGAATATTGTGCTTTAAATAAAGGCAAAACCATTGCTTTTACATTTAGTACAAAATAACTTATTTCTTCGAAATTCAAAAATGTTTAATTTATTTCTGAGGCTTCATAATATTTCAATGTTATAATTACCGGCACGTTGGCAAAGATTTTCGTAGCGGGGGAAGTTCGCGCACGCACAATTTCATACTTTTTTACATGCGCGAACTTCCCCCACTACGCCAATACCTTGCCAAGTTAAATGCCGGGCACTGTATTGAGCTGTAACATCAACTTGGTAATGAACTACTTTTTAAGTATAATTATGATTACGGGGGGCTAAAAAGGCCAATTTAGGAGAATTATATTACAATCATAAAATTAATCACACAACTATCTGGCAAATTTCAATTTTTATCTTTATCGCTAACACATTGGGTTCAAGGTAGATTGGAAAAAAATTACAGTGACAGCATGATTTGCTTTTTTTGCTCTTGCTTGATTCTTTAAAGTGGCCTTTTTAGAACCCTTGGCTTTAAAAATAAAAATATTGTAGCTAATAATTGCTAAATAATGTAATCTGAAGGTGATTTACTTGTGAAAACACTGACTTTCACATTTTGTAACATCAGTTTTAATTTTTTTATTTATCGGAACAAGCCGGGTACACATTCCCAATTACTGCAACTCCTGAAAGCTAGAATCGACAGTGAGAGTGAGACTCAAAGAGTCCCAGAGAAACAATACAACTGTCTTGGGTTCCGCAACTAAATTAATCAGAAAATTACAGCAGTTAGGATTAGGATTGGTTATAAATATTGATGGCTTACCCATTTCATCAATTTTCTGCAACTCCTCCAAGATCTGCGTAGGATCTTTCATCTTAAGTACCGCAGCTCGCACCATCTGTCTTTGCCGTTTGTTCTTTTTCAATTCCTTTTTCCTTGCCTCTTTTCCTGGATTTTATAAAAAAAAATATGCTTGTTTTTTTGATACAACGTAAATAGCCATGACAATATGTTTTCATTTTGTAGGACCACATGTTTTAATATTATAGCACTTGTCACCACTGGTCAAGAAAAAATACTTTTACCAATCTTTGTATAAAAAAAAAATATTGTTTATTTTGTTCACAAAAGCATGCTGAGAAATTTTTTGGCAATAATATAAATACACTAGCTGTCACCAGCAGCTCTGCCCGCATGAATAATGAAAAAAAAGTATCCTATGTGTTATCCCAGGTTATAATCTACCTCTGTGCCAAATTTCATGAAGATCCTTTTAGGAGTTCTGCCGTGAAAGAGAAGAAAACAAATATCCATCCATCCTCACAAACTTTAGCATTTGTAATATTGGTAGGATAGGATGTAATTTTGCAAATACATATTGATTCCACAATGCTTGAGACACATTTTAGAACTAGTAGGGCTAAAATGTTTATTGCCAATAGCTTTTGCATGTGACTGCTCTGACTACCTTCCCATTTAATACAGACATCACTACATAATTATTGTAAAACAAAGTCCTCCGCTGCATCTCTCTGTCTCCCAATGGATAGTGGCTCTTGAGGAAGGTTTTAGTATATAACTTGATAAGCGGGGAAAGAAAGCCACGGGCATCAGCTAGTTAGCAAATAAAAAGCAGTCTGTAAACGTCTCCAGGGTCCCATCGTCTGAACCAAAATTCATCACAATTTCTATAGTGATTTTGATGAGAAAGTATAATGAAAAAAAACACTTTAACTTTTATAATATTAGTTTAGGTAGGAGAACCAGTATTATTGTATTGATACAGTATTTTAAATATATCAGCAGACAGAATAATTTACACTGCTCCAGCATCAACGACGAGACGAGCTGGGGTTAAAACGAGTAGTTTTGGTTGTAGTATTGTTATTGGTTATTGCTTGCTTGACATAAATTTAAGATATTATGAGTTGTCGTGGGTTGTGTATTAAGGCAATTTAACACGCAGCCACGCATAAGCATACAGGACAGCCTGAAAATCCACAATTAGTCAAATATAACCAATACTCACTTGCTTGATCGGTGGGATTCATATATTTACCACTTTTAGTGGTATTTATTGATCGGCGCCCCATCTTTGAAAATGTTTACTGACCTATAAGTAATGAAATCTTTTCTTACTAGATCTTATTAAAATAATAAAAATACATCGAAAGCGAACCCAAAACCCAAACGAGCAAACGCTTTATCGATATTTTGACAGTACGTGCTAGTGTTGCCAGTAAATGAAAATCTCCCTATAAAAGGAAGAAAAAGATCTAAAATGGCCTAGTCTAACAAGCGAGTCGTGTCCTCGAGTGACCGATGAGACAATTCTTTTTATCAAATTATATTGATTCGTAAATGTTTATAAATCAACAATATAATTTTATTAACAATCATTATTATTGGCCCGAACAAATTCAATTTTTTATTTATTTAGTATTGAGCATAGAGGATATGTCTTAGTAGGCTTGCTTGCCTACTTATTTCTCTTTATGGCTACCTAGTAAGCAGGTCAACATAGGCAACTACTGTCGCGTATGCATGGACGTCAAGGCATATTCTCCTACTCTACTCAACACCTACTATCAGTTGAAACCATATTGGTTCGGTTTTCAAAATAGTGAAGGTTAGGTATAAAAACAAAATATAAAAATAAATTTATTTAAAAGTATTCAAGAACAATTTTCAATTGCCAAACTATCATAGGCATGTTTGTTAAAAATAATTGATAAACATAAGTATGTCTCGTTTGGTTTTCAAGAGAGTGTTGCTCAATCTTCCACCGTCTCCATGTTCATGTTGAGTCTTTGTTATTTTGAAATGTTTAAAGTAATAAACATTTCAAAATAACAAAGACTCAACATGCTTGCTAGTCACGGAATGCACTATTTATTGTTGAGCAAAAGACGCAAATGTCAGGTGCATCCTTTTCGCATCGTAATAAAAATAAAAATTGGGTATGGATAGATGAAACGTATAAATCGCTGAAAAATGGTGCATTCCTACATACTTGCAAGTGGAAAAACTTCGTTGACAAAGACGCCCAAGCTGAAAGCTAGGATGTTATGCAGCCAGTGACAAATGCCCATGTTTAACTTATATAAAAAGTTAGCAAATAAGTACCTACATTCATTAAATTTATTAAATTTTTCTCATTCTAACACCAATTTATTTTTTGTGAAAATGTGACAAAAATCGAACTATAGTGGCGAGGCAACATTCTTAAAAGACAAAATCATAATCCATAATTTTAGGGAAAAGATCCTTACTTGGCAGCCTTTGCCAACATTATGACACAGTGGGACGACTGAAGGACATGTATCCATGGTCAAGAATAAAATTATTAAAAAAAAAAAATTATGACAGTGATTTTTTAAACACTTCTTTGATTCTGAATAATTATCTTTTGATACCACTGACATTAAAAACTTTGGAAACAAGAAGTTTTTCAAAATGTCTTTTAAAAACATGTTTTCACGTATCTTAAAAAATAAAACACAAAGTTTAGGTTTATTACTACATTACTAAACTAGTTAAAATATCTATAGCCTAGTAAATAAAGCAGTTTTTGAAAATATTACTTTAATATAGTGGAAGTATTGCCTACTGCTTTCGATCTAACAAAACACCTGACCATACCTACCAATATAAGCGAACGAATTGATTTAATTTAATTTCTTGATTTATTTTCTCCATGAACTTTATCACTGCACTCACTTTTAGCGTCAGTCAAAGCACAAAGCAGGTGTCCAAGGTTCAATCTATAAAACGCTAAATCTAACATACCTACTCTCTCTCAGGTCCGTCCCCAACTGTCCGTTCTTCAGCTCTTTGTACTATTATCTAATTAAACACGAACCTTCAGAGAATTTACATGGTAAATGTTAGTCATAGCTATAACACGATGCGAGCTGACACCTAATTTTATAACAAACTAGCTGTACCCCGCGGCTTCGCTCCCGCCGTCAACTGGCTACCTGTCTACCTACCTACCAGTGGCGAAGGGTGAATTTTCTAAAAAGGGAAGCCGGACCAAAAAATGCTTACCTTGCTCAAGTGTGATGCGTAAATTCCAGCTGTGGCCCTGTTTCGTCAATCATGACTATTCATGACCGATACAAACTGAGCTTTATTTATTTCAAATTTAATTTGGTCGCGTAAAACGAATGCGATACTTTGTATTAAATCATTTTGTATACCTATCACTCGAAAGGCCAGAGAATGTGGGATTGTGTTGAGGAACATTGTTCCAAATGCGAATTGATTACAGTATCATACTTGCTTAAATATAACAACGTTTCGATATAGTTACCGCGGTTATCGGATTTTCGTGGTGGCCGCGAAAAGCTAATTCTTGTTTACCTAGCAAAATTACTGTGTCGTTGAACCGTTTCATTAAACTTCTATTCCGATCTACTTTTCTATTATGAACTTCATACGTATTAGCAAAAAAGGTTTCTATCCTACTATTTCCCCGAAATCATGCAAAGATATACAACTTCGGATAATTTAATTATAACTTCCCGTAAGCCACGGGTATTTGTCGTACAAACAACTGTTAAAATGTTTGAAAAAACCATCGCGTCGTTTATAATTTATAATCATGTCAGGGCGAGCACGGCCTATCTGAATTACATGTTTATTTTATTTCCAAAACTCAACTTTGAAAAGGATGTTTCCTCAGTCAACAAATAATCTGTCAGACAGCATTCTACGTTCACTAATGCCGCCATGCTATCGAACTTACTTAATAACAACAAAATCATTACTTATATAACTTCTTTCTAATAAAACTATAAACTAAAAAAACTATCTTACTCCTTACTTACCTAAATACCTATTTAAATATCCGATCACCAAACAATACAACGCCACTAACCATGTTTTCACTACGCAAAACTTTCACTAGTTTACACAAATAACTCAATTTCAACAATAATACACGAATAATGCTATAAGATTCTAAATTATGATACCAATATATCAAATCAAATGAAAATGAACAATGATATCAATAAACATGACACTTAAATTCGCGCGAAAGAAATCTGTTGTGGATCTGTCATGACTGTCATTCAAATATTACTATCCGAACAAATTCGATTTACAACTTCAGTATACTCTGTCTACGTTCAGTATCATTCCATCTCGTTCTGGCGTACACATTTCCTATCTCTGTCCTGATCGTAACTCGATGATTAACGGCTTGCTAACTGCCTAAATCTAGCAGTGTTATATTGTGGCCTCAAGGTCACGATCGCTACAACAGACTATGAATTAAATGTACTGAATTCCTGTTTGAGCGGCCGGCTTATTCTAGGCTGTAGTCTTACATTCAAGTTCATTGTTAGTTTTATTAGTTCATAATTACTCGATAGATGGCGTTGATAAATTACGTCACTAAACTGAATCTCGGTGTTAAGATTCTCCGCGATTCAACGACCTCCTCGTGCTTTTATTGAAATAAATGTCTTCGTATTTCTAAGTTGGTTTTTGTTCAAGGCACTGATATTATTTCTTTGATTGTTTTGTTAGTATTGTTACTTTTTTAAAGCAAATTTTATACCTGCAATATAACTTCGTAAATAGTTATTTGTTTAAATGATGATTGAAAACAATATAATTTGATACTAGTATTTGCCATATTTCGAAAGGGAAGCCGATAGGAATCGAGTTGTATGGACCCTTCGCCACTGCTACCTACCTACCCCGCTACTCTCTTACTCTTACTCACAGACAATTTGTATTTGACTAATGTCAATATTTATACGATACAAACGTCACTCAATTGTTTTGTCTTCCCGAAACCTCTCCACTAACACTTAAACTTTATGGAATGGTATTAGAGTTCAAATTGAGTTTTAAGTATTATTACGAATCTTTTGTATGGGAGCATAGAAAAGTGTTGTTTTTAGTCCTTTTCAGGCAATTTTTATATTTTTTCTCTCCGTAGGAACCATCCTCGTACTTCAAGGAATATTCTAAAAAAATAATTGGCCAAATTGGTCCAGGCGTTGTTGAGTTATGCGCTTACCAACACATTTAGCGATTCATTTTTATATTATAAGAAGATAGGTACCTACCTATATATATTCTGAAAAAAGAATATAATATAGGTACTACAGACAGACAAGAGACTCAACGTGACTCGACCGGAAATGAAGCGGCATACCTATCGAACCATTCACTTAATGGTCTATGAATGGTACCTATCTATTCTATAAATTGGTAAAAAGAACGTAAGCGCATTTAATTACCAACGCTATCTTGCCGATTCGCAAAGCAATGTCCGACGAACGTAATGACACGGCTACGTTACGAGTACCGTATCGTACCTTCCTATTTAGTTATGCGAAGAGTAATTTATAGAGAGACTCGTATTACCTAGGTGCCTACCCAGTATTTACACGTATTTACGCGAGACGGGCGCTTGCTTGTACTCGCGTCGCATGATGGCATCACGTACGTAGCTACTACGCTATACACACACACAAATGGATTTTACGAGTATCCACTACACACTGGTTTCATTCATGTACCGAAACTAGACATCTCTTTCTATCTCATTCATGCTAACCGAACGTAAATGTGTGTGAATGCAATGGCATTCCTTACCTACGAAATGGCGTTTGTTGAACCGATTCGCCGCGCGTCGGTCGAAGTCTCGCTCGCTCCCTCGCGCGCAGTGGCAGAGAACGCGTTCGTTCGAGGCGTTCGACTTTCGTGCGGCGACGTACCTACGCTAGCGTGTATGTCTTCATTATTGATGCAAAAGTTCCACGATGGTAGATCATAACCAGAAATTGTTACAGGAGTTGCAAAAGAAAAGTGGAAATAATGTGTGTGCCGATTGTGGGAATCCGGGTATGTTGATATTAGTGATTCTTAACAATTTTAGTGATAGTGTTTTCCTTGTGCGTGGTATTTTCATGGGGTGGTGAATAGGCGGGGGGCGTAAATGCGTCCATGCTTTAGAGTTCAGTGACCTCGACGTAAAATGCATTCAATGAAAACAAATCATCGACCAGCGCATTTACGATGATTCAAAACATGCAGATAAGTCAGTAGTGAGAATGATGTTTGTGCGATTATGTCTACCACACACGCATGAAATGTATCGATGCTAATTTAAAATTAATTTCTTGTTACTACCGAATTGCAGACAGCATTCGTTTTATTTCACAAAATGCTTCATTCACATATCTCAGTTGATTGATAAGAAATAAAAACAACACAATTTTAGTATGAGAGCATAATTACTGCAGTGATATTAATGATCTTTGGTGCATAAACTGGCAAGAAGAGTCAAATTATGAAGACCTAAATACTTAAGTTATCTGCATAGTGCATACAATAATTATTGTTTTCATTTAAGAAACGAACATAACAAAGTGCAATATCTACCTAGAAGTATGTTTTAAGTTGATATAGGTACATAAGCAGGTATATAGCTGGCTATAGCATAGGTAGGTATATACCTGCTGCTTATGTACCTACCTAGTGAGTCATAGGTTCTGCCCTAGGTAAGTCCGTAGCGTATCCTTGACATGCTATGCTTTAATTTCTCCGATTTTTGCACAACTTTTCCTCGATTTCGTACCTATCTACGTGCTAACCAATCACTAGGATTTCCCTGCAGACATTTGTTTATCGTATATATATATACTTATAAATCTATCTATGAAATTAGGATGTGACGTCCGCGTCCATGTGAGTGTGACCTAATTTTATATTTCAATGTCTGTCTATACTGCGCGGCGTAATGCCCAAACTCCATTATTCGAACGCATAAATTCGCTCTGAGATCGTGTAGGGTTTTTGCAATATGGTTGAGCTATTATTCTTGCAGATTCTAGATTTCAGATTCTGATAATCTCAGTTTGTTGATTGCATATCGACTAAGTATTTATGGTTCATTCAGACCTCGATTTATTTTTGCGAAATATTTAATTTACTAAAGCAAACAGCAGGTACAGTCAGCAACAACACTTGGTTAACACCTTATTGTATTAATTTATACCGAGGCAAAAGTTAAATTAATAAATATCTTGCCGTTTAAAATTGTAAATAGATAAGTAGGTATTAAGCTTTGTTCTTTTTTTATCGTATAAAAATTAGATGGTTAATTTAACAAAATAACAGGTTTCTCTGGCAAAAAGCTCTATAGGCCACAGCTCTATCTAAAAACAAAATAAATAAATAGACACCTACTTATGTAGAGTCGGCAAAGTGGTCAAGTTGATAAACCGATAGAAATAATTTATGTTTAACTAGCTGATGCCCGCGGCTTCGCCCGCGTGGATGTTGGTTGACAAATTATATACATAGTAAAACTTTCCTCGAGAACCACTCTGTCCATTGTTGAAAACAACATGAAAATCGGTGCAGTAGTTTTTAGCGAACAGACAGACAGACAGACGCGGTGGAGGACTTTGTTTTATAATATTATGTATTTAATTGATGATGTTGTGATAGTGACTGTGGTAGGCGCTAGAAATGTGCAATAACATACATTTATTGACTTTCTTAATATCAAAAACAGAAATAAATACATAAAAATTGAATTTGCCCTTTATTTAGTGTGGTTCATTTATTAATGCCTGTTTTTTATCGCATGGTATAGTGTGCTAGCTGAAAAGTGGCAAATTATTTAATTTAAAAATGGGTCTATTTTGTGCCATGTAATGGTAAGTTAAAAAGTTGTTGGGCTGTTTGTTGCGCCTCTTCTTCCCAGCTAAGGGTGTAAAGATAGAGGAAGCAGGTACCTGATTTACAAGCGCTTATCGGTGCTGGTCCGTGCAGGTAGCCGCCACATAAAGGAACCGGGTACATCACCGTTGTGCACTTGCAAAAACAACTAAAAAGGGCGGGCTACCTAGGTACCTGCACTAACGCACTCGGCACTACTAGGAAGTGGAGACCGCCGACTACAAATAATTAGTGGTGACGGGCGGTTTTTGGGAACTGTCTTTTTGTAATACATACGTTCAAAAAGCGCTCTCAGCCTTTTGTCAAAACAAATAAGGTCTGTGAACAAGACAAAGATCACAGGTAGTTGAATTAGTACAATATTAGGATCAATTGTTGGAAACAGGATAGCGAAAGACAGAAAATATTGTATTTGCGGTGGTTTTATTGCTCATTTTGTTTCAATTTAGGTAATAGGTACCTGTAAAAGTAACACAGAAAAGAAGATATTGGCAATCACTGTTAGTTTATTTTCGTTGATTATCTAAAAAAAATATTAAAAATCAAACAGTAGGTATAGGTAATTCAGATAACAAAATGGAAATATGTAAATCATGGAAATTATGCGTTACATAATATTACATAGGTACCTAAGCATAATTTATATGATCTGTTTCATTTTTAAACCCTCTAAATGTAAGTACGTCGTTGTGCGATAAAGGAACATGCATGCGATTTTTTTATTTGCAAAAGGAAATACTCATTGGCTCTAGTAAACAATCATGAAATTATTTTTTTAAAACCTTACTCAGCAATGAATTTCCGCCATAGAAAACAGCGTTTTGGCGAGAGGAACAGACATATTAGTTTAAAATAATTATATCTCGATAGTTTTTCGGCAATTTTGATTCTATTTTCATGATTAGTTTATAGTTTTTGTATATTTTTAGGTAAAATGTATAGATGATACTTATTTTTTCATGCATATTCCCTATTATTGCAATTAAATAGACCCCGCCCAATGTGAAAAATATCAAGTTCATAAACTAGAAGATTTTTAGTGCTCGTACGTTTTTCATAATTTTGTTTGTGTTCTTTTTATTTTTTATCCCACTGCTGCAGAAGGAAATCATACACAATTTCAGCTTAATTTGTATTTTGTGTAGTTCTAGTACCTATCATCATCTGCTAGTTTATACCTACTAGATACTTCGACAGATATCAAAATTTACAAAATACATGAAATCCATTTGACCATGAGAACCCTACACGGTTTCAGCAACGCGTGTTTGTAAAATATTTGGTGCTTCTAGCCCATCGACCATAGCCATCGACAGTGGGATAGTTATTCTGCATTTTTTCTAGAAGATTTCTAGATTTAGGTAGTATTTAAAAAAATTACACATTAAATAGGTAAATAATCAAATTCTATCTAAAAATAGGTAACTTAGATTTTTATTTCGAAACATGATAAGTAAGTCTCGTAATAAAAATCCAATTGTACCAAACTAATAAAAAAAAATTAGTAAGTAATCGTCACATTTGATCGCACGGCTATAAGACTTGGGAATTTATTTAATTATGTTGAAGAACGTCTTGGTGACACCACATCACTTCAATCAAATCAATGTCGCCTGAAAAATATACCATAGGAATACTGCCGGTCAATTCGGTTGACATCTCACCGTGTTCGACACGTTTACAGAATTGATCGGCTGTAAACATGTCGAAATGAAGGCGTTTATATGGTTTGACAACTCACTTGTCGTTCACTTCACCTAAGAGTTCACTTCGACACGTTTACAGAATCACACTGCTGGAGATTATAGAAAGTTCGAAAGTCAACCATTAATTCTACTTGATAGGGAAATTAACGAAAACACATAGTTGTTCTGGAAGAAGGGGCACCATTTTATGTAATAACATGCCTTATTAATTAAACCGGTTTTAGTAGAATTGAAACGAATGGGAATATAAATTTTTAGCCAATGACTAATTCTGCGGGTGGGTGAAATGAAACAAAACAAACGGATAACATACACCTAAGCAAGATGGACGAATTTTATGCAGAGCACAATTAAGATATTTTAAATAAAGTTATTAACTAATAAGCAGTTGATAATGTGCGCTTTCGAAGTGTTAAAAGTCTTTAACTAGCTTTTTAATAATTTATTTATACAAAACAGTTACAAAATGGATAAATAACACTAAGCAAGTAGTTATGCGCTTATTTTAACATAAAAATAAATTTTGTTACTAATGTAATATAACGATAACCTTGATTGATTAATGAGCGTTGAGACAAGTCCATAATATGCTGTAAATAGACACCCTGAAGAGCCTTTACGCTTCCTTGGAAGGGTGATACAGGCGAAGTGGGTGCTTAGGTGCTTACCTGTTAAATGGGCTGTTTCTCAACAGCAAACGTTAATTACGTGTATGAAACAAAGGTGATTCGTATCTAACAGGTATCCCAAGTCTTGTGACATAGCGTTATGTTATTTACGAGTGGCGCAGAGGCCAGCCGTGGATGTGTGCGTGCGGCCGCGTGACGTCGTGTCGGTGTGTTGTGTATGCTTATAAACACGGATGTGATGCGAAACTAAAACGTGGAAACGCCTATTTCCACAAAAAAATCTTTTCAACAATTAAGTAACAATCGATAGTTTAAGTTTTATAGCGCCCACACTCAGCAACTTTGCGGGGATCAAGTTCTATTTAAAGTTCGACCATCGCGAAGTACGGTTTTAGTGGTGGGAACTTAGAGAGAGAGGTGCGCGACACGTAACCAATTCATTCATAGGTGACTATGCGCATATAAGCAGATTGGCGAATGTGGCAATGGAAAATGACGAATTTGTTTACCAGTGCTGATAAAAGGGTAGGTCCTAATCGGTATATTGTACCTATCACTTTTTAAGTGCACATTCTCGAGATTTCGCGTCACTCACGGATATATACATAAAATAATAGCTTGTTATAGTTGTTATGCTGTTGTGCACAAATACGTCATTGAGTTTAATCTATGGTGTGACGATTTTCAGAATTCTTATCGTATCAGCACGGTACTTACGTATTTTGTGTTGATAACTAAAATTTCTGCTACAAATATAAATCATAAATCCAACAAAATGGTGTAAACATTTTAAACTCTGAATTCGTAACGATAGCTTTTTCAATTTGTGTTAGGTAGGTACCTCATTTCTTAAAATAAGAACAAACATTATGTTCGTTTTCTGAAACTGCAAACTTTGCACAACAGTTAAAAATACATTCTCAGTAATTGAAAAGCACTGTTCTCAGTTAAAAATTCGGCCCTTTCTAAATTATTTCTGGGATTAATTATCTAAAATACTTCCTTATAGTGCACACTTTCGCTATCAATTCGTAAACAAAATTACAACCTGCTACTAGATCCAGCAGCATTGGCGGATCCAAGGGGGGGCTAAGAGGATTAATTCCCCTTGCAACCAAAGAGCCAGATTTCTCGGGTAGCTTACAACCTATCGAAGTCATTGAGGACTTTACGAAAAGTAATCCAAGGAAGCCTCCTTGGATTACAACACAACATTTTTAGCAAAGTAAAAAATAAATGAGTACAAACATTTAGATTTAGCTAAATGCGTAACAGGCTTCTTGGATTATTTTTCGCAAATTACTCATTGACTTCCAAACTTTTATCCTGGATCCGCACCTGCCCAGCGGATTAGGCCGTGGGTATTCTGTAAATTTCAGTCTTTTACCCAGTTTAAAAAAATGTAGGTGATACCTACTAGCTCCTACGTAGTCAACATATAAACATGAATGTATACCTTGTTTGTTTACTCATAAGAACTGTTACAGTGAAAGTCATTCACCCGCCGGTTTAAAGAATGACGTTTACAAACAGACAAACAATTGAAACTGTTTCTGTTTCCATGTATCTTGTTGTTTATTTCAATGTTTTCCATCTATTTATATAGTTTATAGTTTTCCTATTGGTATTCGACGATGTGGAATATAAAACCACATTATTTTGATGTGGTCTGTTCTTGAGATTAATTTGTTTGTAGTAATAAACATTTTATCTTAATAAACAAGTTATCCCTTTCGTGTATTTTTGCGGTAAACACTTTCAAGTAAATATTTTCAATAATTGCAGCGTAATCATGAGCATGCAACACTGATGTTTGTGCATTGAAACAGATTATCTAATGCGTATATATATAAAAAACTCGTGTCACTAATGATAAATATATTAATGAATATATTTTTTTATAGATTCGGTAGGTCTGAGAATGAGAATAGGTCGTAGGCTTAGAATAATAACGCAGTCGTAGGCTATTTTTTTATTTGGCGAAACAACGTTTGCCCAGTCAGCTAGTTTTTATATAAAAAATATATAAAGGAACATATTCGAAACAAAAAACAGCATTTTAAAACAAACGCTCAAACAATAGGTAGCGACTTTTTGTGCAAATGCAAAGCTGTTTAAATTACGTAATAAATGAACATTATCTTATCTTTTCCCGTGCTATCTTGTAGAGCTACAAGCCCTTATAAGGTTGTACACATCATTGACATATTTTTGAAAACAACCTTTGGATTGGAAGTGATATATATTTTTTAAACATTATTGTTCGTGTCCCACTGCTGAGCAAAGGCGTCCTTCACATTTTCCAGTCAGTTTTATCTCCTACCTTCTCCGGTCAGTCAAGTGTCAAATCGTCAACGCTTTTCATTAATGCCACAGTGATGAGTGTGACGACGCACATCAGCCGGTCTATTCTGTCGACATCTCACCGTGTACACTTAGGTGGAGTGAAAGACAAGTGAGATGTCATGCCATCTTGTTTGTATGGTTTGACAGCTCTCTTGTCGTTCACTTCGCCTAAGTTTTCACTTCGACATGTTTACAGCCGGTCTATTCTGTCGACATTACACCGTGTTCAATTAGGTGGAGTGAACGATAAGTGACCTCTCATTCCATTTTGTTTGAATGGTATGACAGCTCAATTCGTGATCACTTCACCCACGCCTTCACTTCGACATGTTTACAGAATCGACCGGCTGAATCGCACTGCAGGCTCGCGTTCGACCCCAACCGACCTGATGGAAAGCGATGATGTGGATGATGTTGCACGTTTGCCTAGAAGTAATCTGTTCACTCCTGAATTAAAGACGACACGGTTGGCGCAGTGGTTGAGCGATTGACTGCTGCACAGCATGTCGCGGGTTCGATTCCCGCACGTAACAAATATTTGTACGACCTACATGTATTTGTTCCGAGTCTGGGTGTTTTTCTATCTATAATTATGTATGTATTTACAAAAAAAAAATGTATATAAGTAGTTTATCAGCCATCTCGTTACCATAACACAAGCATTAGGTTGCTTAGCTTGGGACTATATGGCGTTGTGTGAAATGTCCAAGGATTTATTAAAGACCACCAGGTTGAAGCAACTAAGGATCACAGAAACCGACAGGGAATTCCATTCCACGCACAAATAATACCTCCACATAATATGTTTTTTGTTGCTTTTAGGCAAACGCTGCTTAACAACCTTGGTCCGTTCAATAATGTACCAATTTTTATTCCAGACCCTGATTGGGCCTCCTACAACCTCGGCATATTCATCTGCATGCGATGTGCCAGTATCCATCGCAGCATGGGGGCACACATAAGCAAAGTGAAGCACCTGAAACTGGATCGCTGGGAAGACTCTCAGGTGCAAAGAATGAAGGAGGTCGGTAATAATGCCGCCAAGAATAAGTACGAGGAAAGGGTCCCACCGTGCTACAGAAGACCTAACAGGAATGATCCACAGTAAGTATTTTTCTTCTCCGCGCATACGAACCACCGACCACAGTCACCGGTGGTTGGCGACAAGCTGTTTACATGTTTTTTAAGATTTTTGTATGAAGTGTCCTTTGATACGCCCTTTGAAAATACGCCGCCGATAGTCAGCTCATACATAATTTTCTAAATGTTTGGGATCTTGAATTCTGACTTTCGATATCATATTTATTCTTCTATTTAAAACTTTTAGATACTTGTGGTTATAAAGGGAACAATGTCGGTACCATAGTAGGGACCTTAATCATCAGTCATCGAGTTTATTATTTTTTATTATTTATTTATAGATTATGATTTCAAACACAATGTGAATTGTTGAATAAATTGAATTGAATTGATTTTTATTTTCTTGTTAATTTTTCTCATCACATTATATGTGATTGTTCATAGTAATAGCTTAATAAGCGACCTAACAAGTTATTATTATAATAATAGATTGTGAGTTCAGAATTTTGTTTGATTGGGTCCCTTATTCAAGACTGTTTCGAGCCTTCTATTTAAAAAAAAAAATATTTTATAGTTGCCTGCCTACTTTTATTTCTGCATTCTTTTTTATAACACTAATCATTGTTGTACCATCACACGTACATTAAAAACAGAAAGACACTTCTGAATACCCAATATACAGGCAAATGTCCAGTTTGAGGGTTGCAGACTATTCAAACCTGTGTAATTGTAAAATTTTCTTATTGATTATTCGAAATTATGAAGCGACGGCAAGATTATGATTTCAAATCTGGCCGTAAGAAGCGGGTATCTAAACTTTCACCCCCTTACATAGGTTCCTTGGACCTTAAGGGAGCACTAGAGTCCAAAGGTTTTTCCGAAATTCCCACGGGAACAGAAAAAGAACGGTTATGCCCGTTCTAAGTAGCAGGCACAAGCTAGTTCATCCATATTTTGTTTAGTAAAACACACTCATGTAAGTACAAAGTAGGTACATTTATCTAAGTACAAGGATTCTATTGCGGTTTTGCTAAAAATAGTTCGCTATCGGATGACTGACGTAGGTCTTAAGTATTAACTACTTACCACTACTGTATTTATTTATTTCAAAACAAAACAAGAACATCGACGACATTATTATGCCTTAATTAGCAACAGAAACATGCCGCAAGAATTACTCATAAAGTTAATTACTATAATACTCTTTAGGAATTCCCATTCTAATTATGAGCTTGGACCCATTAGTAAACAAAATAAATAATGGTATCGTGAAGCAGTATTTTTAGTTTTATGTACTTTGGTACCTGAAAAAAGTAATTCCTAATTAGGATTTTATTAACAGTTTAATTTGGTCCCATGAGATTTACTTGCAAATTCTAAGCCTACTGGGCACCAGAATTAATATACCTTATGTTGTTGGAGATAAGGTTTAAAATAAATTATTCGTTTACTTTGAAACGAAATATCTTCCTTCTTCTCACCTAACACAAACTGCAAAAAGCTATGCTGACTTTTAATAAATGAGACCACGAAAATGGCACAAGTCAAAATCTGTAAAAAAAATATACGCACATTATTTTCTATCTACCGCTTCAAGGAATATAGGCGTAACCGTTCCGTTACATATTTAGTTCTCTACATATACCATGTTATTGCCAAGAATCGTAAATCATTACATGACTTATCAATAATATCAAAACTTGACCTAAATAATAGTTTTATCTCCCTCCCATAACATAAATGATAGGCAGGAAAACTGTTTACAAATGTGTTTATTCTGTAATGGAAAATAAAGCTTCGAAACTGTTTTGATATTTAAAATTAGAAAGTGCTGCTTTATTTGGCCACAAGTTTATGAGGAAATAATTTTGTATTAATTGTTAAAAGGAAATAAAAATAAAATTATTTTTATAAAACAAAAACCCTACGGGGGCTTTCACACATTTTAGTTTTCCCGAACCTACATTATACCTATGCAGTTGGCTTATATCTCATCGGACTATTACATAAATCGGCGTTAAAATTTTTCAGAGTGCTGATAGAGCAGTGGATCCGTGCAAAATATGAACGTGAAGAGTTTTGTCACCCGGAACGTCAGAGCTATCTATCTGGCACCATGGAAGGATTCCTGATGAAGCGGGGTAAAGAAGACAGCCGCTACCAACTGAGAAAGTTCGTCTTAAGTGAGAATGAGGACACCCTTAAGTGAGTCAAAATGTATCGTTAACTCAACATAAATGACACAATTACATTTGGTCGTTGGCCGCATTCGAACATCGATTCGCCGAAACGTTTAACCCTGTTCGTGCTTACGTTGTTCGCGGCCGAATAAGGACGCGTTACACCGCTCATTCAGTTACGTTATATTCTATGAAGTTGTCAGAATGCGGTCAAAAGGACCAAGTGCAATCCCCATGTTTTGTACTAAAGCTTTATGTGAAAGATAACCAGATGCGTCGCATTTTGTTACTAATATACCGCTCGTGAACGTCATCAATACAAAATCATTCGTGCTGGTCACATTTTTGTTCGAATAATTGTCTGCCTGTTTATAAATATCCCTATAAATAATTTGTCACACTGTCACACATCAGCTTACACATTGGCATATAATCATTGTCTGATTCGATTCTTTTTCATATAAAGTACGTTCAAACTCGACACATATCTTCTCTCATGAATAATTCAACGGTCAACGCAATGTTATAATCACTCTTCTCATAACACTGTATTCTGTCTTTACCGGAAAATCGTTGCACGTAATTTGTTATCAGAACAGGAAAATTAATTTACATGTACTTAGTCGTTAGGCAGGATTACAAAAATAAACATTTAAAAGTACGTTGATAGCTTGGTACCCATTTGTCGTTATTTTCCTATTACTTGTCTAGTAGGTAGGCTTTCAACAGGATTTTTACGCGAGGAGTTGTTTCGTTGGTCTATCCATCTATATGAGAGCAATTGTATTGAATTCAGCAAATACTATTTTAAATATTCCTGTAATATTTTAATATACCTACATTTTCCTGTTACCATCTTTAAAAAAAATCCAAGTCAGGTGTATTCAATCAAACAAAGCCAATAAATCATTCCCAAATAAAGTTGTTTCAGGACAATAGTTACTTTTCATAAATAGATATTTGCCTCGACTCTCAGATGACGCAAAATATAATTAAATAGTAATGAAATAATGAGCTATTTTTGTACTTGTTATGCACAATACGTTATTTGTAAATGTGTTAAGTTGTTACATATCAAACAAAATAATAAAACTGTCACTGGTTGATGAAATACTTAAAGAAAATGTCCCAATTCGGTGACGGCGCGCTTCTTTATCACCAGATAGACGATAAAATGGGTTTCGTTGAAAAATTGTGGGTAAATTGGTGACGTAAACACACACGAAAAGTTCCACACCTCTTACTGCAATCCTACGTCAAGTCTTAAACAAATGTTGACCTACTACGTAATTATGAACTCGCTGGCCACGTTGACTAAGTACTCTCCCGAATTTTCACACTCCGGATATAATTTCGAAGACAAACAGTATTGTGATATGCTATGAATTTAGCATAGTTTCATGATAGCGACGTAGTTCATATGCTGTGCCTTACTGAATGCACAGTTACTATCTCATGAGCTACTCGTCACTGAACATTGACATTGATGAAAGATATCCTTCACCTTGCGTTATTAGGTTATTCGACTTCGCTGTTGTTTGTTAGCGCCCGTGTACTTAAACGATTTGTACATAACTAGATGATAATAAATTAGAAGTATAATATAATCGGACATAGAATAAATTAAATAAAACTGTTTGACCGTGTCTGTATACAAACCGATTTGTGAAAATTAGACGCAGAGTTAATAGAAGACTTGGTAAAATGAGACTTAATAAATGACTACACCATAATGATTTGGTCTAAATAGGAAAAACACCTTATCAAAACAGATTCAAAAGAGTACCTACAACTACATAAAGTAGGTACACAACAATAGTGTGATTTACCTTGTTACTCGATTTATATGATGCTGACATATCGCATTCCTTTCGTACAATCGACGGTGGGTATTTCCCTGACGCTTGTTTACACGAAAATGTTACTTTAGTAATCTAATAAGTAAATATGTGTAAGTTTAAATAATTAAAAATAATAAATTCATAACAGGAGCAACAAAATGTTATGTCAACTATAAAATATTTTACTAAATAGACTCTACTCAAGTAATTCCGAGTTTAATGCAATTTGTCCCTTCAGTAACGAGCACTAAAGCTAGTTTTTCCTCGAAGGCGTTTAGCTTAAACATATCCGGACTGGTTCTTAGGTATCATCCTGCTACTGACGGCTGCGGCCGTACAACTGGTTGTCTCGATCGGTTATTCGATCGTCTCCGCGTCAAAAACTTTGGTCCCTTGAGGTAAGAGAGCGAAATTTAAAACGAAAATTCCAATATTGAAAAGTTTACGTTAGTCTCGAATGTAGGTAAGAGTTGTTCAACAAACGTCTCTATATCATCCCATATTAAGGCCATTTTCATGTGCAGAATTACCATCAAATCAGTACCATCTACTTTGCATGTGGTCATATTTTAGTTTTCATGGTTAGTGGTGCTGTATCAACGACGACGACATAAATATGTATGTATTTTTCTATGAAATTCAGATACTTCTACATGCACGTGGATTGTATCTATTTGGTTTAATTGTTAAATGTTTAATGCCTGCCTTCTCTGTGTCTAACTATGTGTGCTTTTTGCAAAATATACGCGTTCACTTTTTCCGACGCTATTTTGAAATCCATCTTTCGACGCCGAAAATTTTCGGCGGAGCATTTGCAGGGTTAAAAAGTTCAAGGCGAGAATATTTTTGGCCTGTATAATATTGCACCACATTGTGTTACTGTTCAAAAGTGACGTATGTGTGATATTTTTTTACTGAAGAAAATCCGTGTTTTGGTACATTACCATGTACGTAGAGTGTGACGTAGTCCTATTGTACATGTTCACGAAACTAATAAGCACTTGTTTAGCCTAGTGTAGGTGGATGACATGCTTAGAAGTAAACAAGTGGAACAAACAAACATCATGGTACGTCATTTGACCACTAACTTCATTAGGTTGTTTTGCGAATGCCGTTATTTTGTAAATAATTCATTGAAATAGTTAGCTTTAGCACTGGAATGCTACAGACAATATTTCCAAAAAAAAAAAACACGATTTTGGTAATATCACTTGAGACCTAATAAAAAGGGTAGGTTGTGGTTGTGTTGAACTATTGTGAAAGTCATTGCATGCCGAATCTCTTCCCGCCTTTTCTTAGTTGCGGTAAAACTTTCACAGGTGAAAGGAAATCTGATTGATTTTTTGACTAAACTTCGATCAACTTTCTACCTTGTGTAACATAATCATGCACTATTGTTACTTTAGAAAATATCCCGTGGTAGTGGAATTTAAACCGGAAATATTAAACCTAGGTCTTAAAAACTATATAATTAAGGACACAATATTTTCTTTTTTTTAAGACACTTGAAGCACCTGTGTTTTCTAAAAAGGGTATTGATATATATTTGCTGCAAAAAACCTAAAATCATTTATTTTTCTTATCTCCAGATACCATGTGAGAGAGAACAAGGAACCTAAGGGTGTGCTCAAACTGTCCGAGCTAAACGTAGCGTTCGCGCCGTCTAAGATCGGACACATGAACTCGATGCAACTGACGTTCATGAAGGATGGGTCTACGCGGCACATTTACGTGTATCATGAAGACCCTGAAGTTATAAGCAACTGGTAAGTTTATTTAGATATAGATGCTTTATTGTAATGGAATTCTAAAACAAAAAAGGCAACGTGTAATGGAAAGTTACGTATTTTTTGTTAAAAAAAAGTTTTCACGTGACTTTGACGTCGCTCTGCCTAGTATAGTTAACTTGCATAGGTGTTTCTGGCCACTTCCGAGGTTCGTTATATTTTGTAACGCCAAAAACGCAGGTCAAAAACTTGCAACTTTCGAATTTGAAATAAGGGCGCGTCATCAGCCAACGATCAATGCGAAGGCAAATAAATCATGTACTTACCATGCATAATAGTAGAGAAAGGTTTCTAGAAAAACAAATAATAACATTTCGGTTTTCACACTTGTCAAAAATCAGAAAATATTATGTTAATTAATTAAGAGATAGCGTAAAATCACACTAAGCGTAACTTAATGGACACTAAATCTGGATTAAATAGTAAAAAGTGACATCTTATGGATCCATAAAGCAAAAAAAGCGAAACCTAAAATCGTATATTTAAATAATTATGGAAATTCGCCCCAGCCTTGAGAGAGTACTTCAAGGAATTCCCATAAATTTTTATGATCTTGATATGTAAATAAAGTCAACTTAAGATAATAGTTACCATAAATTACCCTTTTTGCGCGACTAGGAGGGAAGAAGGAGGATTCATACCTACGTCCTCATTGCTTTCCGACAGGTGAGATTGTGGTCTAACGCGTGCGTAGAAAAAAAAAACGTATCAACCATGTGATGTAATCAAACACCAAAATCTTGTTATCAAAGCATGTTAATGCGTATGCGCATTAATTATTTTTATTTGTTTGTAGTAGGTAGGTATGTTAAATAAAGCCTTACACGTGTATATGAACCTTATACCTGGGTCACAGCAATTATTGCATAGCAATTATTTTTTGACTTATTTGGCCAGAATTTGCTCATTATTTTATAAGCTTTAGAAAATTCACATTCGTATCGTATCGCATCCAATAGGTACGAATGCGAATTTTCCATGGAAATACGGGGAAGGGGTTTCAGAGGGCTAATTCACGTAATGTTATGACGCACCGATTAAGTTTTAGTGCAGTTGCAATTAAGTTTAAGTTCGAGTGATAAACGGTATTCTTGTAATCTTTGAACTGCGCGTAAACTGCGCGTGAACTGCACGTCAATTGCACGACAACCAAACTACCAAACTTACTGATGGTAGAGAGAAAAAATATTATTCACTAAATAATCGACTAGAAACTAATAAATTTCAATGAATATAGACGTTATCGGTTATTATAATATTAAAAACTAAACTTAAGCTTATAAGCTGTCATTTTGGGACGTCAAACAAATAGTAGAATACCGATCACGTTGCGTTCCGAAACACACACCAAAGACGCGCAACAGTAGAATGCCATTATTGCGCTCGCGTGACGCGCACTTGACGCGAGCGTGTCTGACAGCGGTAGAGAATACGAAAAGCGTTGTTTTGGTCGAAACGTAACTTAAACTGCACTGCAACAGCACTTATTTAGTTACGTGAATTAGCCTACAGGGCGCTTCGGCCAGAGAGGTTGCAGTCATTTGATGATTTCCCATCAAAAAGGGTGCAAACACACTGCGTTGGATCGTTTGAGAGTTTGTAATAACAAACTCTCAAATTGTTATGTTGGTACGGCGAACCATTCTTAGAACAAATAATTACCCTTTTCGTCATCCACAGGTACACAGCAATCCGCTGCGCCCAACTGCACCTCCTCCAGGTGGCGTTCCCATCGATGCCGCAATCGGACCTGGTGCTCCGTCTCCCCAAAGACTTCGCCCGTGAAGGCTGGCTGTGGAAGACTGGTCCCAGGCCCTCAGACGCTCATAGACGTCGATGGTTCACGCTGGATAACAGGAAGCTGATGTACCATGACGAACCACTCGATGCTTACCCGAAGGGCGAGATTTTTGTTGGTAAGTTACTCGTAAATTACTTTGAATTAAGGATGAATTGCGTCATGTATGTCTCGATTTATACTTTAAAATTATAAGTGCTCCTCACATTTTCAGATTTAAACGAGTACGACACCAGAACGATTCATTTTTTCTTTTCTTTTATTGTAATCTTTGCTAATTGACTTGTAGCTTTATTTCACCCATTGCCATGGACATGGATAAATAAACTGTGTAGAGGTTTTATTAAGGAGTTATCTCTCATGTTTGCCCGTGTCTCGATTCTGGCTCTGTCTGTGTCCCACTGGCTGTAATCAAACACGTTATATGCTGATCATGTTCTTTTATATCTTTTTTTTCCTTGATATGGGTTTGCTCTGACTCTAGTCTAGGTCAGAGATGACAGAGACCAAATCTACGATAGAGCGAGCTTACCCAGAAGCAGCCTGTTCACTCTAACTTTGAAGAGATTAGGGTTGTAAGCATTCGGAAACACAGACGCAGGCAAAGAGTTCCACTCCTTTGCTGTGCGCATTATGAAAGACGCTTGCAAGCGCTTAGTGCGAGTTGGTAGAATAGCAACAAGGTAGGGATGGCAAGTTGCAGTGTTTCTGGATGTCCGATGGTAGGGGGTTGGTGGGATGAGGTCGTATCTAGGATCCGAAATTCACCTTACACCACCATTTTATGATTCCCCAGGTCACGAATCCAACGGCTACTGCATCAAAGTATCAAACACAGGCAACGGCTGCAAGGACGCGCGGTTCCCCTTCCAGCTGGTGACTCCTGACAGGATATACTGCCTCGCTGCCACAACACACGAGGACCGCGACGGCTGGCTAGCTGTTATACAACAGACTATCAAGAGGCCCCTCACGCCGCAGGACTCCACCAGTAAGTGTCTGTTATCTTACGTCTAGGAGCCGAGCTCCCTGTAGCTGGGACCCCTGATAGGATATACTGCCTAGCCGCCACCACACACGAAAACCACGATGGCTGGCTAGCTGTTAAACAACAGACTGTCAGGAGGCCCCTCACGCACCAGGACTCTACCAGTAAGTGTCTCTTACCTTACGTCTAGGAGACAAGCTTCCCTGTAGCTGTGACCCCTGATAGGATATACTGCCTCGCCGCCACCATACACGAAACCGCGACGGCTGGATAGCTATCATACAACAGACTGTCAGGAGGCCCCTCACGCATCAGTAGGCTAATTCACGTAACTAAATAAGTGCTGTTGCAGTGCAGTTGAAGTTAAGTTTCGATCAAAACAACGCTTTTCGTATTCTCTAACGCTGTCAGACACGCTCGCGTCAAGCTCGCGTCACGCGAGCGCAATAACGGCATTCTACTGTTGCGCGTATTTGGTGCGTGCTTCGGAACGCAACATGATCGGTATTCTTCAATTTGTGCGGTATTCTTCAATTTGGTATTCGTCTCAAAATGACAGCTAATAAGTAGTGTATGTTTGAATATTAAAATAACCTCATATACATTGAAATGTAATCGATTCTATGCGATTATTTAGTGAGTAATATTTTTTCTCTCCACCATACGTAACTTTGGTCGAGTTTGGTTGTCATGCAGTTGAAGTGCAGTTCACGCGCAACTTAAGCGCAGTTCAAAGATTACAAAAATACCGTTTATCACTCAAACTTAACTGCAACTGCACTAAATCTTAATCGGCGCGACATAAAATTAAATGAATTAGCCCTCTGGACTCTACCAGTAAGTGTCTGTTCCCTTACAACGGAGACAAACTTCCCTACAGCTGTGACTCCTGACCGGACGTACTGCCACGCCTCCACAAAAATATTCTGTTTGTGCCAATATCGTTGCCGTAAGTATTTGGTTTTGTCTTGATTTGTAATTATCTCAGCGGTGATTAAATACCAAAGGTGGGATGGCAGTTTGAGGCCATAGCACAGGAAAGTGAGCATTTCAGCATACAAAAACATGCTATCTTCTAATGCTTTGATCCAAAGCCATGCCTTGATTTTATGGATTTAATTAGCACGCAATTAGAACTTTTTACAAACAAAACCAATTTCAAAGTCAGCATATGCAATAAATTATAATTGGCCAAAAGTAAGCTTTGTTTTCCGGTACATTGGACCATCGTTTAATGGATGAAGAATTATGTAATTAACACAAAAATGAAAATTTTAAAGCAAACTTCAAAGTTCAAATATTATAGTAAAAAATAAATTGTTGTTAAAACTAGGAAAAAAAAAACAGCGAATTATGCTTTGTTCACTTTGAACCTCGTTTTATTAATAGAACGTAGAGTGCAAAGTCTGATGTTTTTTCCTACCATGAATCAGAGTTGTTTTGTGAAAATTAACCGCAATTATATGAATCATGAACTAGTTATATTTCTGCTCTGACGCGAAAATATAATGATTAAAGGGTCAATGACTTAGCAGGACTGTCTCTTGAAACTGGGCTAGTCATGGTAGGTACTACATTTTTATTTTTATTCATGATAGTTACATTAGTTTAGGAGATTTAGGTGTTTTTTTTATATTTATCAACGAAAATGTTTTTATTCTTATGAAACGCTGATATGGCAAAGCACCTTTGATATCGTTTAATATTTGCACAATAGTGTTTGCAAGTGTCTATGAAAAATAGCTTCTTGAATTTTGGTTTGTGTATTTTGACCTCTATTGTAATAAAGGTAATCACTGACCATAGAGTATCACGGATTCACCATCCCGTTTATGATGATAACATGTAACTTGTGTGCAATATTGTGACCACAGAGTACTTTGGTTATATTTAGGAAATTGTGACACTTCTAAACAAATAGTACTCATCGTTGTTGATTGTGACGTAGTAATGGAAAAGCAAAATTTTATTATTTCTTTGGTCTGATATCGTGGTGAATCACTTAGTTTGTACTTTTTGTTCCTTATTTTTTATTAGCCCTAAAATCTTAAAGTAGTACTAATGTACTTTTACAATGATTTCATAATTTTTTACCTACACGTTTGGCAAACAGTTTCTAAGATGCTGCTGCTCAATCATTTAGCAGGTGGTAATACTACCCTTGTGCAGAGAAAATTTTCTATGTCTGACACTAGCACCTTCAACCTGGAACATTACTTAACGAATTTCTAGACTATGTCAGGATTATGAAAAATATTTCATGGTGTTTATTAAGTAGCCTTTAATAACATGTTTGTAATTTTCTAGTTTATCATAGTATTTTGTTAAGTTCCTATTGTCTTTTCACCAAGAACTGGCCAAGTTTTGAAAGAGTTATTCGTGTTCTGGTAGGTATACCTTTGTAAACAACTTCATTCCTTACACATACAGCTATAAGTATTCACGACACTTTAAGCACGGTGGTGACACAGGCAATCGTGTGTTAGATGTTGCTACAGAGGCGTGGTGGTAATTACGTCATTCTACGTCACAAGAGAACTTGACCTTCGAACATCATGCCTAGTGTATTAACCTGAGGTGCTGTTAGCACAGGTACCTTGCCATGTCAATAAATAGAACTGATACATTGCTAAGAGAGACCACTTCTTTCGTTATTCTACGTCACAAGATACCGTGACATAGGTACACAATCATCACGCATAAACCTGAAAGTCCTGTTAGCACCTAACCCTGTCAAAAATAAGGACTGAGGTATGTTGCTAAGGCGTGGTGGTAGCATTTACCTACGTAGTACGAATTGTACGTCACTCATGAACTTGAAGACGTGACCTACATACAATCATGACGGATCACTGTAGGTGCTGTTAGTATACTTCACACTTGCGATAGCCAGGGTAAATAATTTGTAAGACGTCATTGTCTGCGTAGGTAGTCATCTCGAAATTCCATTATAATGATAATGAACTCACAGAAGAATGAATCTGTCATTTTCTCAAATGAATGGATAATGAATACAAATTAGGCGTAGCTTAATCTTCAAAATGGGTAAATTCAAGCAATATATTGGCTTAGCCAAGACCCCCTTGACCCTTTCAACCGAATCTCGTCTCAAAAATCCATAATCATCAGATTAAAATTTGGCAGGCCCAATGCTGATGGGGACCAGGCGCACTCTTTGGTCCAAGCACTTGTCAACGACTCCTAGACGCGTATTACAACCTCCGCAGGAAGCGATGGATTATTTTTAACCAGGAATAACTTGGAGTAAGTTATGGTAATGTTTGAAACAAATCTGCTAAAAGGTTAAGTTAGTAGGTTGGGCAGCAGCTTTCTTAAGTCATACTGTGATCTCCAGTCAGTTTGCCAAGCGGGGGATGTGGGAATTTTTAGCAATACCTACATATGGTCGGTACATCTTGTCTCATTGTTACCAACGGTGAATGTTTCTGGACTCATTATCATGAATGGAGTCATTTTATTTACCTAGATTAAACTTATCACACAATGGTGGTAGAAGACCTGCATATCAATTAAGAGAGCTAATATCATGAGGCATTATTCACCAGTTAACATTTGGGAATTGGTCTTCACATGGCAGTATCTATTTTTGAAATGTCTTTTTCTCCTCTTTCCAGTCGAGGCAACGCTGGTCCGCAAGCGCACTGCGTCGAACTCGATCAGCATATTCTCGGGCAGGTAGTCGGTATCCGTCGCGGCTTGCAACCCCTACCACTTCTGAAGCTTACACGAGAGTAAGTCCGACGATACCAACGTCTCGTCCGCTCTAAATGCTGCGTCACGAATACGTCTTACGACTGCTAAATAATTATTTTTAAATTATTATCATTATTGAAACAACCTTCTAGAATTATTTTAATAATTAGGACTTATTTTATGACGACTCTTGTATATACAATTATTTTTTTGATTAAATGATTTTAATCGGCTTTTCCATTATTTAATTACGTAATGCTGATGCAACGTTTTAATTATTATTTTTATTATTAGGACTTGAGCGGTGTTATCTAAAATGTATAACAATTTCTTTTTAATTTAATGTATTTAATGCAATGAAGGATTTGAATCGATAATTTAAGTCATATTAAATTATGTAATTAATTTATGTTTTGTGTAAGTTAATAAAGTGTGTTTTTTGTTTGACGATCTTTTATATCATGGCGGTACGCACAAAATATCAATGTCATAACCCGTAACATAGTTATGATAACTTGTAGCTTGTAAAATAACTAAATATATCAATACATTTGTAATTCACTTTAGTGTAACGTTGAAAATCACAACAAAGCTCTCTTAATCATGGTAAAAGACATTCTACAGGGACTTTCTATATGGTGTGTAAGTGTTAACAAGTATTTTAATGGAATACCACAACGAACTGTTGAAATTTTGTAGAAAAAGAAAGCCAGATACTTTAAAAATTACATACAGTTTGAACGCGTGAATACGATCATAATTCAGTTTTAAGGTTCTAACACACTGAGGCGAACCCCGCGCGAGAGTTGCTCGCGCTTAGGCCCTGTCCACACTGCGATTTTTCACCGCACGGTCGCGATGATTCGGTGCGGATTTGTTTCCACGCGAATAAAAATCGCAGCGTGGACAGGGCTTATACGAAGCAGTGTACCAACTTTACCACTTGGTACTGTGGCCCGTACATATTGTGACAGAGTTAAAAAAACATAAGTTAGCCATGTTTGTTCTGGCAATATAATTGATTTATGTTTACTTGTTTCTTGTGGTATTCCCATCACATAGACTTTATAAGAAACGTATATATGAATTGCATCGTATATTGCATTTGTGTATAAGTTTAAAACGTGGTACATTAGGTACTCGGTATGTGTTCATGGTATATATGCTATGACATACACTGCGTGCAAAGTTATGTATATTGATAGTATTGATACTCTGTTAGCGACACAAGCGATGGGTGACACTGTATGTTGTAATTGTTAATATATATTTTACAAGAAGACTTGCATGTAGTTGTAATTATATACAAAAAAATATGTTCAAAGCACATTCTTTCATTACAATTTTTATACTTATTTTTGCCTTCAGATAAATAGATCTTAATTTAAAACCGAGAGTTATTTAAAACAAATGTAATATACCATCGAGGAAGTACCAAAAATGTGCTATTATAATTCTGGTGGCTGAAATCAACAAAACTTTGTTATGTTAGGGAGTGTGCTTCGAGTCTAAACAATTATGTATGTAATATATTAGTCTTATTTCTGAATGTTTTTGTCCTAACTGCAGACAGACGATGATATTTTATTTTCTTAAATAAATTTCTCTAAAAGTTGTACACTTTGTAAACGATTTGCTCAATCTAGACGTAATTGCGCGTAAATTGTAGGGACATTCAGACAGTGTTTATTAACTACTAAAATTACTGTCGGAGATTATTTTATGACAATGTACAGATAAATCCATCTTCAAAAATTGTGTCGCGTTTTTCAATATTACTATTATGGTTCAATTAAACTGGTTTCGTGAAAAACTACGGTCAAGAAAAATCTCGCTAGTAAAATGAACCTAATATTCTTACATAAAATATGAATATTGTATTACTCATATATAGCGAATAACATGCAACAATATTATAGTGTATGTAATGCAACTAGCAATGCAATAACGTGAGAAGTATAGCGTCTAGGCTTAACGAATACTCTGATGTATGTTCTTATATATATTTTTCTATAATGGTAGTCTCGGGAACGATAGGCTTTGAGCGGAGTTGTGAATGTGTTAGTGAAGTTTGTATTTGTGTGGAATATTTGAAAAGCAATGCTGTTTTAAAAACACTCATTATTTGCAGACAAATAAAAGAGACATTCTGAAATAATCATCTAGAGATTCCAAAATGAATTAAGTAATTTCTACTTAAAAGTAAGTGAGGACATATCTCAATAGAAAAAATTGATTTCAGCCGCTTCTATACGCAGGATAAAGAGCTAATGAATTGTATTCATAAATTATAATTTCTAAGAAATAGTGTCGACATAAATGAATTTTTGAAAAACAAACATAATGAAATTTAATTATACGGTTAAAATAAAATATTTAGTCAAAATCAATCAAAATCGTCACTGCTCGCATATAGAATAACTTCTCATATGAATTTTATAATAAAATTATAATTAGTACAATATTCTAAGAAAACCAGTGTTTGCAAAGCACTTGCTTTCTGGAAAAGTTTAAATATCTAAATATAATTTTATTGGTTGACTGTTGTAATTGTCAAAACAAGACTATACATTTAGTTACATACTCATATTGTTAAGGGACCCTTTCCAAAGTCTAGCTACCTGCTTGATTAGATTAACATTGAGAAATTTATAAAAATAATATTTTTAATGAAATTAGGCATAAAATAACGATCGAGGAATGGAACACTTCGAAAAGAGTGTTAAGGAAATTGAACTTGAAAAGTTTTAGTTTAAATTTAACGTGAATTCAAAGCTAGGAGGCTACCAAAAATATGGTAGGGATAATATTTTATTGTAATGTATACTATATCTGATTATCATTACAGGCGAAATGCTTTAGTATAGTTAGTGCGAGGAATGAATATAATTCACCTTCATGCGTGTTGCGTGTGAGTGTAGTGCGAGTGTCTGACTAGGACTAAACGTAGCATTAGGATATTTATCAGAATCACTATCATGTAATCGTGCTCTACCATTTATTGACACGTAAGCTAATGTCCAAAACATTTAATTTAATGAGCAAATAACTTAGACTACGTTCAATACTGAAGCGTATGTAATTTATACTATCGTATAACATTTTCTTATCAGGATAGCCGTAGTTTTATTAATAATTTATAGAAAAACGAAATCGTTAAATGAATTAGATAATAATAAGCCACAAAAAGCAATTTAAATGTTTCCTAGATAATGTACAATTTTATTTTAGTATGTTTTAGCTTTGTAAGCTAATCGACGTGTTACTGCCCTTACCCGTATGTACGTAAGTTACAATGTTTTAAAGATCATTTGAAATCAATTAACATATTCGCTTTAGTTGTAAATTTAGTGTAATTATTTCAACAAATTTTACCAAAACATGCCTCGCTTAAGTTTTACATTTATTTTGTTGTAAATAAGTAAAACTATAATATTTGTAGTGTGCTCTGGCATAATACATCCCTACTTATGAATACTTACAAAATAAACTTTTCACATGCTAAAATTGACTTTTCATTTACCTTTAGATTTTGTAAGATACCTTATACCTAACAGAAAAACTATAGTTACAGCTCTTCAGGAACCTTTGGGCGCGAGGCTAACATCTATACTTATAATAAATCTGTAGAGAGGTCAATTCTGTACATGAAATATATTTCCAAAATAACTATCAGGGGGTGATTAGGGATCGATACTGTCGGTCGATTCTGTTGACGTCTCACCGTGATCACTTAGGTGGAGTGAACGACAAATGAGCTGTCATGCCATTTTGTTTGTATGGTTTGACAGCTCGCTTGTCGTTCACTACGCATAAGTGTTCACTTCGACATGTTAACAGAATCGCACAACTGATGCCAAAAATGCAATCAGTACAATTTTTGTCTGTCTGTCTGTCTGTATAACCGTTATAGAAACAAAAACTCCTTGACGGATTTTAATGAAACTTGGTACAATTATTATTCATACTCTTGAGCAGGTTATAGTATACTTTTCATCACGCTACAACCAATACAGAGCAGTGAAGGGAAATGTTGGGAAAACGGGAGAAGTTACTCCATTTTTTAAGCTTCCGTCGCGTGTGCAACCTTAATGGTGAAAGCTACACAGAAATCATGAATGACGGAAATGTTCTCCTTAAAATTATATAAAAAATATCCAACGACAGCATATGTCTATCTTTTATGATTGACGAACAATAACACGTGTAACTCCCGATAGCTTAGCAGTTCGAAGCTTTCTGATTGTATTTGTCTACTCTTACGTTTATAAAACTTTCAGTCGTCCCTAACTAACATTAATAAAAGTTAACATTATTAACTATTCCATAAAAAAAGAATCATAGAAATCGGTATAGAAACACCAAAGTTATACATGAAAAACGCTAATAATAAGCCATCGCGGGAATACTGAATCATGCTATAAGGATTATTTTTGTGGTCGCGAACGCACAGGCAGGCGGCTAGCTTGGCGCCTAGAGGCTAGCGAGTAGCTTCGGAAAACGGCTTACGACAGTTTGCAATATCCTTTAATAATTATAATGTCGAGGGGAAGATGGTTATAATTTTGCTTTACACCAAACGAGTAATATTATAAATGTGAAAGTTTGGTTGTTTGTTACTCAATCACGCCAGAACGCCTTAACGGATCTTAATGAAATTTAGAACAAAGATAGATTATAGTCTGGAATAGCACATAAGCTACTTTTCATCCCGGGAATATGTTCCCTAGGGATCACGCGGGTGAAGCCGCTGGCAGAAGCTAGTCGTAACTAAAGTCGCTACCGAAGACGGGTTGTAAATAAATGCAGAGGGAGATTGGAATAAAAAGCTTTGATAGGGGTCTTCTGTTATAGGTATCTCTATACTTCAAAGAAGGCCTCCGCAATATACTTAAATTAAATAAATAAATTGATATTTTGACTTTAATCTTGATATACTATAAATATAGAGAATACCATGTTATTGGTTTAATGACTTGGAGTTCTTAATTATTTAGTTTCTTTTTCTCCCGCTAGAGTCATATTTATTGCTCACAGTTTCTTACAGAAGTATGCTGCACTGTTTCGGGTCTAATGGGAATCACCTCAGCTTATGTATACCTACCTTTACGATAATATTAAATTTGATTGAAATAAAGCTGTTTGATAGCATTTTTCATTAAAAAGGAAGATATTTACCTGTTAATTTTTTATGAAATAATATTAAATTACCTTTTTCATCTACATTCAAAATTAAAAGCAAAAATCTAAAGCGGTTTCCGCATGGAAATATTTTTTCTGGCACCGACTATTTTCGTGTTTGTTTTGTCAGGTTCGAAGCGATGTCGCTCTCGTGTCTCGACGTCTCTCAGTTAAATATCGGGTTACCACTTTACCTCAAATGACTAACGCGTTCCGCTTTAGGACTAGTGCAACTGATGCATTTTATTTGTAACTGAAACCTTACTTTAAATACTTAGGTACCTACCAATTTAACCGTTGAAAGGATTTTGTTGTCGTTAGTTTGTGCCTCTTTATATACCTAATAAACAAAATGTGGTTTCACTGTCCAGCATTTAAATGCCTACACGAGACAGACCGTTTTAGGGTTCCGTAGCCAAATGGCAAAAAAGTGAACCCTTATGGATTCGTCATGTCTGTCTGTCTGTCTGTATGTCCGGCCGTATGTCATAGCCACTTTTTTTCCGAAACTATAAGAACTATGCTGTTGAAACTTAATAAGTAGATGTATTCTGTGAACCGCATTAAGATTTTCACACAAAAATAGAAAAAAAAAAAAACAATAAATTTTGGGGTTCCCCATACGTAGAACTGAAACTTATATTTTTTTTTTCATCAAACCCATACATGTGGGTTACCTAAGGATAGGTCTTCAAATATGATAATTATAGAGGTTTCTAATATCATTTTTTTCTAAACTGAATAGTTTGCGTGAGAGACACTTCCAAAGTGGTAAAATGTGTCCCCCCGCCCTGTAACTTCTAAAATAAGAGAATGATAAAACTAAAAAAAAATATATGATGTACATTACCATGTAAACTACCACCGAAAATTGGTTTATACGAGACGAACGAAACGAGATGTTCATGACGTATTTGATTTCATGCGCCTTTAGTGCTCAAATGTGGCAAAAGCTAGCACTCTTTATGAAACATCAACAAAGGTCGGGATACATTTGTTGCAACAGAGGTTTTTTAATCTAATATTTTTAATGCCAGATATAGAAACAAATTAGATCAGCCATTTTATAGATTAGCCAAAGTACGAACATCTTTCATGGGGTACTGTATCAAATGTTACAACAAAAAAACTTTTTACAAAAAAATACAAGCGACTTCAAAAAAAAAACACTACAAAGTAAAAAATAGTAACTTTAATTTCGGAAGTCGGTGTTTTTGTTAGTTTCTTCGTATTTTGACACCGACTTCCGAAATTAAAGTTATTTTTTACTTTGTAGTGTTTTTTTTTTGAAGTCGGTTGTATTTTTTTGTAAAAAGTTTTTTATTTTTCACTTTTTAGTGGTGCCCCACACCTAACAACACCACTGCAAAATCGCAGAAAAGCAAAATACGCAATTTCGATTACCAAAGAATCATCTAAATAGTCAAATTCCAGGTATTTCGATTTAAAATCCAAAGTTCGTAAGCTGCAAGTATATCCTTTCAGATAAAACACGAATTTTTCAAATCGGTTCATAATTGTCGGAGTTATGAGGTAACAAACATAAAAAAAAAACAAAAAAAACATACAACCGAATTGATAACCTCTTCCTTTTTGGGAAGTCGGTTAAAGATACCTTGTCACATATTAGAATGAAATGAAAGAAAATTTAAAAATTATGTTAAAAGGTCATTTCTCAGATGCCATGGTTTATCTACAGGGTGTAAGGGACAGCCTTCCACAAATTAACAGGGTGCAATCAGCTCATTATTTTGAATCATATTCCAGTGGAAATTTCCTCAGGATTTTTTTTTTTGGATTTTTCACTTTTTTTGCTTTATTTCAATGTAAAGTTACATTATCTGTATGCAGAACTCCATTAATGTAAATAACACAGCTAAAATGAAAAAATAAAAAAAAATATGAAAAAATCTCATGAACGACGCATGAAATCAGCTGTTAAAACGTAGCGCGGGCGCAGCTATCCTTTCGAAAGCTCGCTGCGCTGCCGTTCGCTGCGTGCGTTTTGCAGAGGTAGCGAAACATTGCGAGTGAGGTAATTAAACAAATCGGTTTTATTGGATTCCCATAAAGTTCCTGAAATAATTTCATGTACCGGTCAACTTAGTACGATATACTGAAATCACCCTATCAGTTTGAGGAGGGCTGTCCCTTACACCCGTTATATCTATCTTCTATCTATATACTTAAAACTAGCTTCTGCCAGCGGCTTCGCCCGCGTGATCCCTAGGGAACATGTTCCCGGGATCAAAAGTAGCTTATGTGCTATTCCAGACTATAATCTATCTTTGTTCTAAATTTCATTAAGATCCGTTAAGCCGTTCTGGCGTGATTGAGTAACAAACAACCAAACTTTCACATTTTCATATTTTTTTTTTCTATTGATTGTAGCGTGATGAAAAGTATACTATAACCTGCTCAGGAGTATGAATAATAATTAACCTAAGTTTCATTAGAATCCGTCGAGTAGTTTTTGTTTCTATAATTTATACAGACAGACAGACAGACAGACAGACAGACCGACAGACAGACAGACAAAAATTGTACTGATTGCATTTTTGGCATCAGTATCGATCCCTAATCACCCCTTGATAGTTATTTTGGAAATATATTTCATGTACAGAATTGACCTCTCTCTAGATTTATTATAAGTATATAGATAGAAGATAGATAGATAAATCTGTAGAGAGGTCAATTCTGTACATGAAATATATTTCCAAAATAACTATCAGGGGGTGATTAGGGATCGATACTGATGCCAAAAATGCAATCAGTACAATTTTTGTCTGTCTGTCTGTCTGTATAACCGTTATAGAAACAAAAAATTCTCGACGGATTTTAATGAAACTTGGTACAATTATTATTCATACTCCTGAGCAGGTTATAGTATACTTTTCATCACGCTACAATCAATAGGAGCAGAGCAGTGAAGGGAAATGTTGGGAAAACGGGAGAAGTTACTCCATTTTTTAAGCTTCCGTCGCGTGTGCAACCTTAATGGTGAAAGCTACACAGAAATCATGTATGACGGAAATGTTCTCCTTAAAATTATATAAAAAAATATCCAACGACAGCATATGTCTATCTTTTATGATTGACGAACAATAACACGTGTAACTCCCAATAGCTTAGCAGTTCGAAGCTTTCTGATTGTATTTGTCTACTCTTACGTTTATAAAACTCTCAGTCGTCCCTAATTAACATTAATAAAAGTTAACATTATTAACTATTCCATAAAAAGAATCATAGAAATCGGTATAGAAACACCAAAGTTATACATGAAAAACGCTAATAATAAGACATCGCGCGTGAATACTGAATCATGCTAGTTATATGGATTATTTTTGTGGTCGCGAACGCACAGGCAGTCGGCTAGCTTGGCGCCTAGAGGCTAGCGAGTAGCTTCGGAAAACGGCTGACAGTTTGCAATATCCTTTAATTATAATGTCAAGGGGAAGATGGTTATAATTTCGCTTTACACCAAACGAGTAATATTATAAATGTGAAAGTTTGGTTGTTTGTTACTCAATCACGCCAGAACGGCTTAACGGATCTTAATGAAATTTAGAACAAAGATAGATTATAGTCTGGAATAGCACATAAGCTACTTTTCATCCCAGGAATATGTTCCCTAGGGATCACGCGGGCGAAGCCGCTGGCAGAAGCTAGTTTTAATTATTTCTTTGAATTGTTCCTTTTTTAGTCCGGACGTTTTTATCATCCTCGTCACATCGTTCTCTCATGTAGGTAAGTATGTATAATTTCAACACGATGTCAAAAATACTTTATTTATTTATTTTACAATTTATGTACACACAGAGAAACGGTACAGATACAACATTATAATTATTAGTAGCAAAGGTACTGCTTATTTCTGACAATTTAATATTTTTAAAAGAGTGTCCGTGGAGTTTCTTGCACGTTCTTCTCCATAGAGATCTACGCTTTGGAACGTGCAAATAGCTTCATCTTTTTTGGACCGACCGACCTTGACAATTCAAAAGTGCCTGTAAATGGTTTAATTGAAATAAATGTTTGAGTCTTAAGAGTCTTTTGAGTCGAAAATATGAAGATCCCATAACTGTGTTTATATCTAAAATAGAGGAGTGTGTGATCCAGTTAGCAACGGCGGCGGGAGAGACACGTACTGTCGGAAAATATGATAATTACAGCATTTCGTCTCTGCCTGGGAGTGGGCCAGTGGAACAACAAAGGCTGCAGGAGCTGACAGGTCGTCTGTTGGTTGAGGAGGAGCAGAGTGGCAATGGTCCCTCTACCAGTGCCAGCAGCAGTTGTCAGCCAGACTCGGCTTTGGTGGTTGGTGCGCAACATAGTGTGAAGTGCTTTGAGTGTGGTAAAGTAGGCCATAAAAGAAATGAGTGTAGAAAAAGAAAGTGTTATAATAGGCTTGTTTACTGAAAAAATCTAATTAGTCCGTCAGTTAGATTATCAAAAAATATTTGACCCGCATTTTTCCTTTTGTTACGGGAACCAAAATTAATATGTCACGCCGCCGTGGCATAATTTTTAGCGGTTAGTGACGTCACGAGTTCACACTCCCGAGTTTTGATGCGTTTTATCTTTGTCAATATTCATTGATTTACAAAAACAAAAAATACGTGTCCATTATTTTTCAATAGGTACTCTAACTGACGCGGACTAAATAGTTTTGCAATTTGTGGATGATGGAAACTAGCCTATTGCCCCAAGACAGGGCATTTAATATAAGACTGTAAGTTAGTGAATAATACATTTACCGAGAAAAATAAGAATTCCAGTTCAAAAACTTCATTTGCAACTAGGGAGTTTCAGAGTAATTTATTGAATTCAAAGAATTTTGTTTTAGATTCCGGAGCAAGTGACCATAATGTGCTATTATATATAAAGAGATGTATACAGAGTTTTGTGAAATTCAAACTAAAAGATTCGTTAAGTACAATTGGTGATAGTAAAAAATTAGAAGTTTTAGGTACTGGAAAAGTTGATGTGTATGCCTATAATTGTTCAGAGTATACTCCTTGTATTCTGCACTAGCTGTCCGCCGCGGATTCGCTCCCGTTTAACCGCATTGTTTCCGTTCCCATGGGATTTCCGGGAAAAAAAATTCCTATGTCCGTCTCCTGGTTCTAAGCTACCTCCCCACCAATTTTCAGCTAACACGACTTTCTTTTAAATAATGACTAGCTGTCCCCCGCGGCTTCGCTCCCGTTTAACCCACATTGTTCCCGTTCCCGTGGTATTCTCCCGTTCCCGTAGGACTTTCGGGATAAAAACTATCCTATGCCCGTCTCCTGGTTCTAAGCTACCTCCCCACCAATTATCAGATAAATCGATTCAGCCGTTCTTGAGTTATAAATAGTGTAGGTTAACTAACACAACTTTCTTTTTTAAAGATGAATGATGATGTTTTGTATGTGCCTATCAATCAATAAATGATACACCAGCGGGAAGGTTATCGTTCAGGACACGGTGGCAACCAGGTACCTACATTACCGCTAAAAGATAGGTACCTACACCACTTGTTCCAGGAGTTGACAGATCATCGTTTTCGTAAGATGACGACGAGGAACTACCTGAGTCCCCTGAGTCGCTGTCTGACGAATCTGTCCTATCTAATCTTCTCGGAAAATCTTCCCGCCTCAGACCTCATACCTCTTAAGAGACTATAAATCGTCTACTGCGCTTGTCAAACCACGTAGTGTGCCAAGTCTAATCTTTTGTGGCGCGTTTTGTAACACTTGTTTACGTGATTGCACCTGCGCGGTCGACACTAAAACCTAACTTCCAAGCGGCAAAGAACCGTGGTTCGATTGCCTGAAAAATGAATCGAACAGATTTTTCCTATTTTATTCAATGACGTATTTAGTTTTATATATCATTGATTTTATTTGATGAAAAAACCCGGGCAGTTGTGTGCAGTCAGTTTGGCAACGTAAGCTGATACGTCTCTGTGTGTCACTTTATCCTTTTACATTCGCTTTGAAGTTCGCAGTGTGTTGAATTTCTTAATTTAACATCATTAATTAATTTTACGATTTCTAAGAATATGTTTTACTGCCTCATTTCAAGTGACAAAACTTGATTAATTTCATGATGAGAATATTTCAGACCTACCTACCTGCTCTTCCTAATTTAAAAATAAATAAATGGGAAACGGTTACAACAAATAAACTCCACGACACAACGTCTACCTTCGGACATCCAGACGCACTGCAAGTTGCCATCCCTACTTTGTTGCTATTCCACTAATTCGCACAGCGTTTCCAAGCGTCTTTCATGCATCATCACAAGTAGGTAATGCGCACAGCAAAGGAGTTGAACTCTCAGCCTGCGTCTGTGTTTCCGAACGCTTACAATCCTAAACTTTTGAAAGTGAGAGGCTATTTCTGGGTAACTTCGCTTCATCGTAGACTTTGTCTTGTCATCTCTGACCTAGACTAGATTCAAGAGCAAACCCATCTCAAATAAAAAATAATAATAAATGAAAGTTTAGGTCGAATGAGCTTCTTTATTAAATAAATCCTTACAAAAATGTCCAATCAATTAATACAATATTCCGTCGTGCCTAAAACACGTCAAAATATTTACTAAAAAAAAACTTTGGTCAATCTTCTCTCCTATTTTTTTTTTCTTTTACATCAATTCATCATGCTATCAGATGCATAAGAATTCCTCATGTCATTTCTCATATCGTAATAATTATCTTTGTACCCATAATTGCTGTACTGCATGGGTGCGCAAGAGTCGTTCGTGGTCATTTCTTCGTAGCACCTTTCCTCATAATCGTTCTCAGGGTATTCTGGGTAGCCCTCGCAATTGTTAAGGCCATCTTGCACGTTCTCTCTTGGGGGTTGGACGTTCCGACAGGTCGAAGAGTCGTTGGTAGGCGGGTTGACGTTCCATCGTTGTGAGATAGTGCAGCTGAGTGTACCACCGTGTTGGAAGGCGAAAGGCCATGCCTGGAAATAAGAATGGATATCTATTAGTTTTGTACTGAAAACTTCATAAAGAAGTAGATGAGTCTTGGAATTCATTGATGTTTTAATGACACACAATCGTCATCTCAGCCCCGGATCTAGGGGGGGGGGGGGGCAAACCGGGGCACCTGAGGGTCTTATCCAGGCACCAAAGTCAAAAAAGCTCTATGTAGGCTCCACTTCTCAGACGGACGGATACTTCTTGGAATCAATTGTAATAAGAGACCACCCAATTAGCGAAATATGATGATCCGTTTATTGCGAGATCATAACTTGGCCGCACTTTTTATGTTCAGACAAACAAACTCGGATCTTTGTCGACCACATGTTCCATATATGAAAAGGCAATCAATTTTGTTCTAACAGTAGAGCAAACAATAGGCTAATATGAATGATAGAAGATTTAATAAAAGCAATAGAACATCATCAATGTCAGTAAAAAACAACGGTTTGCACTTCGGGAGTGCCGGCAGAAGTGAAAAAGAAACATCCGTCTTACGAATTTTTGATCAGGTCATGTGTCCTGACGCTCTTTTTTTTTTTTTTTAGTGTTGGTAAATCATCCAATGACTCCTCCCGCTCTGGGTGTAGCGGGAGGGAATGTCAGACTTCTACTGACTAAAACCCATCCATGTTCCTTCATGCCCTTTGTGTTCCGGAGCCACGGTATCTCTTGCGAATAATACCGCGGCTATGGCAGGCGTCGGCCCTTTCGGGCCCCTCTGTGTGCTGACTCTCTTTGAGGCGCGCGTGGAACACTAACGCGCCGTCGACACGGCCTGTCGTCACTAGACGGACGGACGGCGAGCCACCCATAGCTCGCCGTCCACAGGCCCGCGCCTACGGTGGCCGGAGGTCACCAGGTGGTCGCCCCCGACGCCCGCGGCCTCTACCACGGCGGCCGGGACGAGAGGTTCTCCTCTCCCTCATGTGTCCTGACGCTAGTTTCACATTTTGTACCCATCCCAAGAAAAGTGCTCAACGCCGCTAAATAAGTTTTCACTTCAAAAATACTTTTGAGGGAGCGAGTCTTGTCGTTTATCGTAGTCTAGGTAGTCGTATCAAATATTTATCGGCGATGGCGTAGAAATCATGTAGTAGGTACCTAAAAGTTACATTTTGAAAACATAGAGAACATGCCGATAAAACACTACCTCCTCATGTTCGTAATGAAGCAGTAAATAAGACAAAGGAACAGCCAGGGAACAATAAAACTGGAGCATCTCTTTAACGTCCGGAGATAAAGATTATTTATACCCGAAACAGCTGCAAACTTTTGGTCAGCTCGTGTGCTGAGCGTAAAACACTCCTGTTTATTGTTATAACCTTTTTGTTTCTATGTTTCTTCGTTCCACTTGTACCGATATACTTTTTTGTTGTTTGTACTTCGACGGAAGGGTCGGAAAAGAGACTCTTGGATTTTTTTTTGTGAAAAAGTATTTATTTTGCATGTTATGGAACACACACGAAGATTGTACCGTTACGAATGCTTAGGGCCTTAGGCTGTAGGCAAATGTTAAAAAGTTCAAAATTAAACAAGTCCTGTTTAGCTCATTTTATAGTGGTCTAGGTACTGCTGCTAGGTAAAGCTGCACACAGCACCAGCAAGCAGACTATGATAAAAGTACTCTGGTCCAGATAGGATAAAATCTCTCACTTATAGGTATTTTCTTCTCACTTCGACGCTTCTATGAATCTTTGACTGCCATATAATTACCAAAATAGAGCTAAATCGAAATTATGTTTCATTTGTTTCTCTAATTCTTATTTTGAAAAATGTGCTTTCTTTAACGATGCGTTCACAAACCGCTAATCCGGCTATCGATCAAGAATGCGACCTTCGTGGAACGTGTCAGTAATCCTGCGATGACAGCGCTCACGCCTTGGCGTCCGAATAAAAAAGGGCACATCTGCCCTTTTATGCAAAATTGATTCAAGGTGCATTATTCTAGTACCTACATAATATTTTTTTAATAATGTACACAGAAATCCTGATATAATCCTAATTTATATAAAAATCTTTCGTTACTGAGTGACTGACAGACAACGCACAGCCGATACTATTGGCCGTAAAAACCTGAAATTTGGCATGTAGGTAGCTTCTCTACACTCTGTAGGGGATTTCCCGAAATTCCTACGGAATAGGAAAATTCGGGAATATGGGCACGAAGTCGCGGGCAAAAGCTTGTCAATTGTAAAAATAATCTTAGATGCTTATTATACATAGTATATGCTGAGGGAAGATCACAAGGTACTTTTAATTTAAGTTTTTTTTTACTGCGACAAAAGCAATGCAGACACAGTTTGTAAAGAAACGGAGAAGGAAGGTTTTTAAATGTTTACTACGATCTTTCGTACTCGAGTTTATCTACTTGTAGAGTAATGTCGATCCAGTTTCGTCGCAAAACTGAAACTATGATACTGATCAGTTTTACTCATAAATATAATATCTAGATATACTTAATAAATGTTTTTTATACACATTTTTATGGTTTTACTATTTTTTTGCCGTTTTGTGTTTCGATAAGATACGCCTTTTTTTCTGTGGGCGACAGAAATGCTCAAAAGCCCGTCAGTAACTCATTGCGGGCAAGTCTCGTGCCGCGCACGATTAAGGGGATGACAGCCGCGACAGGGAATAAATTGTGAACAATTATGAGATTCACGCCTCTCTGACAAATGGACGGGTGCTAACTTTTTGTAGTTTCACTGTTGCCAGAACAACGGTGATGAATGTTTAGACGGTGTGTTGTTTGGCTGTTTCTTTAGGTAGGTATGCGTTTGTTTGTGATACAATTTAAAAGATTCCATAAAAATAGATATTACCTACGCATAGCTTTATAGAATAAACAAAAATGAAATCTTTCTGAGCACAGGTTAGACTCGTACATACAAAGTTACACAGAATAATTTAAGCTGGACCTTCACTTAAATACGTTGTTTGAATTTATGCTACATTCCTATCAATAAAAAACCTCGATATTGACCCGTTTTCTAAATAAAAACATATCGACCCCAACGCAAGTCAAATGGTAAGTAGGTACGATTGGCAGTTGCAAACACATTCAACCAACTACAGCTAGATTATTAACAATTTGTCACTATAATTTTGTGATTTCATTTGAGGAAGTGAGCTTCAGTCACTTGAATAAGAAAACTAAAAATGTAAATGCGAGAGTGAATTGAGTAGGTACTAGCAATCTAGCGCGAAAGTTTGCACAGGTGGGAAATGTTACAAGAACGCCAGCTTGTAAATGTTCAATTTAAACGTTTTTCTGTTTTATTTGCTATCAGCCTGATTGTTGATCAGTACTTCAGATAAAATGAATGTGTGTAAGTATTAAAAATAAGTAGATCGTGAAGCTGTTAAAACATGCATCTCCTTTCGGGGCAGTCTGATAAACAGAGAGGACCCAGCCTCACAGTTACAGCTTACAGTTTAATGTGCAATGTCAAATGTTTTAGATTGAGATCAAACTCTACAGTGTGTTCTTTTCAAATGACCGTGGATGGAATGCGAATCAATGAGGAATATCGAAAATAACTCGAAAAACGCTACTCGTAAAACTGCCTCATCGATTTTTTGAAAATTCGTCTTGTCTAGCAAGGACTAGAACTACTTGATTTTAGAAAAAGCACACCCTTGCTCTTTAAATAGAGTCGTTAATGTACTTAGATCAAATTCTGGGATTTATTGAATGATGAATGCATAATGGTAAACAGTTCTTTACTTACCTATCTAGAAGAAAAAAAGACTTTGTAAAAAATCCAATGATGCAGTTTAAGTTGCTGAGGGCTGGCGGAAGGTTGTATTTATATTGTACTTAATTTAGGAGATTGTGATCGGCGCGGCGGCGGCGGTGCACGTCAAGGATGCTTATAAGCTTCGTAGCATCTCGTAGAGGTGCTACGAATTCTCTACGAAAAAGACTGACGAGACTTTGTATTTCGTTCTAGTTAGTACGTACTATTATCTATACTTATAATAAATCTGTAGAGAGGTCAATTCTGTACATGAAATATATTTCCAAAATAACTATTAGGGGGTGATTAGGGATCGATACTGATGCCAAAAATGCAATCAGTAAAATTTTTGTCTGTCTGTCTGTCTGTCTGTCTGTATAACCGTTATAGAAACAAAAACTACTCGACGGATTTTAACGAAACTTGGTACAATTATTGTTCATACTCCTGAGCTGGTTATAGTATACTTTTCATCACGCTACAATCAATAGGAGCAGAGCAGTGAAGGGAAATGTTGGGAAAACGGGAGAAGTTACTCCATTTTTTAAGCTTCCGTCGCGTGTGCAACCTTAATGGTTAAAGCTACACAGAAATCATGTATGACGGAAATGTTCTCCTTAAAATTAATTAAAAAATATCCCACGACAGCATATGTCTATCTTTTATGATTGACTCACAATAACACGTGTAACTCCCGAATACTCCCGATAGCTTAGCAGTTCGAAGCTTTTTGATTATATATGTCTACTCTTACGTTTATAACACTCTCAGTCATCCCATTCTTTTTTATGGAATAGTTAATAATGTTAATTAAAAAAGTTAGCATTATTAACTATTCCATAAAAAAGAATCATAGAAATCGGTAGGTATAGAAACACCAAAGTTATACATGAAATACGCTAATAATAAGCCATCGCGCGTGAATACTGAATCATGCTGGTCGATGAACAAAAAGCCACTAATTACCCGATAGAATTTTTAAATTCTTTAAATATTCCCGGACTTTCTTCTCACGAAATTTGTTTAAAAATTGGCATTCCGATTATTCTGCTCCGAAATTTAAGACCACCACAACTTATAATCTAATCGAGATATAATCGAGACTCAAATTTTAACAGGTTGCGGTGCAGGTGAAACCGTCTTTATTCCCAGAATTCCCATAATACCAAATAATTTTCCATTCCAATTTAAAAGAACGCAATTCCCAGTATCGGTGTCTTATGCAATGACAATTAATAAGGCTCAAGGGCAGACTTTTCGTATTGCTGGAGTAGATCTCGGTGTCAGTTGTTTCTCGCATGGTCAGTTGTACGTCGCTCTTTCCCGGGTTAGCAGTTCTAGAAATCTTTATGTTCACGTGCCGGACGGGTCAACTTCCAAAATAGTTTACCCGGAAGCTTTGCGCTGAAGTATTTTCGTTCTATAGCTACTTAAGCCTCATCTGAACGTGATCTAAACAATATTACCAATACATTAACTTAATAACACACAAGAAGTTACACGCTGACGGAGTCGCGGGCACAGCTATTAAACAATAATATTGTGCGGTTCCGTATTGCGATATTTTTCAACAGTATTGTAGATTGACATATTTCCCTACTAAAATACGAAAGTTAATCTGCCACATCAAAACCACTGAACCGTTAGGAAGGACATAGGCTACTTTTTTTTACGAAAAACGACAGAAACGCGGACGAAGTCGCGGGCAAAAGCTAGTACCTAATATACTAATAACTTCTATTAGCTGGTAAACCTACACTACATACATACATTCATGCCTTTTTCACTTAGGTGTAAGCAGACACTGTATAACGCAATATGCTGCCATCTTTGTATCGTTCTCGCGCACAGAAATTTAGCTCACAGAAGAAAGTCTCCAACAACCTTGTGTGTGCTTCGTGAAAAGATTTAATAAGCAAGGCCGCAGCAAGCCGCAAGGCCCTTGGTGCGCGATGTAGGAAAATGAGGCTGCCAGACGAAGCGTGTCGAGTTTGGACAGCTTGGGTGTCCGCCGGCACCCCCGGCAGGGTAGTGTGGTTTTCAAAGAACATCACCGATAAGGATTCAAATGAAGATGGTTTTATGGCTTTACCAGGCTCAGTGGATGAGGTAGCGTGAGCGCCGACATCATCTCGTTGGAGCAAGAACCTTAGGAAGGACGCTGCTAGTCGTAGAATGTCCAGTTTAGACAGCTTGGCGTCCGCCGGCACTCACCGTAGTGTGGTTTTCAGAAGAAAATAACTAATAGGCACAGCGCTGTGCAGCGTAAAGATATAACTCCAAATAAAGATAGTGTTAGTGCCTTACCAGGCTCAGAGGATGTGGCGGCGTGTGCGCCGACCTCGGCTCGTGTAGCAAGGCCCTTAGGTGCGCGATGTAAGAAGATGCGAGTCGTAGTGTGTCCAGCTTAGACAGCTTGGTGTCCGCCGGCACCCACGGCAGTGTGGTTTTCAGTCTGAAAGAAAAATATATAGGTAAGTTAGAATTGTAATTAGGCAGTTTCTTTTCAGAAAATGTTTCGTTCTCTGAAAGGGTTTTAATAGTATTTTTTATGCAGGGGTTTTAATAGTATTTAAAAATAAATGGTTTTGAAGTTATTCAAGAAATTAGACCAAAAATGACACCCCTCATCTCCGAAACTACTGAACCTAAAATTTTGATTACAGAAGAACCTATACTTAGTCTGTAGTGTTATAAGTCATAAGTCATAAGTTATAAGTCATTTATTCATTTGTTAACATAGGTAAGTACAGAAAATAGTTGTTAAAAAAAAAATACAGGTGCGCTATGTTATGCCAGATGGCGTACAAATATGGATACACAGAATATTTCATCATAATTACACACATTAATTTTTAATATAGCAATCATTGATTTTCTAAATAATAATAAAATAAAATTGAAAAGGTAAAGAAAGTAATTAATTAACAAATGTCAAAAAAATAAAAAATAATAATAATAAAAATTCAAATAATGTGCAAACAAAAAACATAAAAATAATACAAAATGTCACGAGCAATGTCAAAAACAAAATGGACTTAGTAAACATACCAGGTCAATTAGTACAAACAGTTATCACATTTTGTCTGTCAAAAATTCCGAAATGCTGTAATATGCTTTTGTCAACAATAAACACTTAAGCCTTTTCTTAAATAAGTTAATGTTTAATTCTTTAATTGAACTAGGTATGTGGTTGTAAATGATTGGTGCCATACAGAAAATACTTTTTTGCATCAATGCTGTGTGTGACCTTTTTACGCACAAGTTATTGTTCTGTGGTCGAGTTCGTTTATTATAAAATGATATTTTGGTAAACAGGTTCGGATTGGTCTTAACAAATACACCTATCTCAAAAATATATAGGCATGGGAATGTCAATAACTTATATTTGATAAAGAAAGGCCTACAAGAATCTAAACTATGGAGTCTGAACATTGACCTTATGCATCTTTTTTGTGCTTTAAAAACCATTTCCCTGTTGGTTGAGTTGCCCCAGAAAATGATACCATACCTCAATACTGAACTCACCAAACCGTGGTATGCTGTGACTAAAGCATCGACGTTAACCACTAGGGTCAGTTTAAATAGGGCATAGGCTGATTTGCTGATTCGTTTAGTGAGGTCCTCCGTGTGTTCTTTCCAGTCCAATTTTTTGTCGATTATTAAACCTAAGAATTTAGTTGCATCGACTTGTGTTATAAGTTTATTATTATAGCACACTGTCATTTCGGTATTCGCACGTTGGCTAAACATCATTAATTTCGTCTTATCAATATTTATTTTCAAATTATTATTATCTAACCATTTCACTATGGAGGTTACCGTCTTTGTGACATCGTCTCTATGGTTTTGATCATTTGTTTGCTTAATGGTAACAGTGCTGTCATCAGCAAACAGTGACATATGGTGACTTGTTACTTTTGGCAGATCATTTATATATAGTATAAAGAGCGGCGGCCCTAAGACGCTGCCCTGGGGTACACCATAAGCAACTGTGCGATAATTAGACTTATAGGTTCGTTGGCATTTCGAGTTGGGATCTATATCAGTTACTTCAACGTACTGTTTCCTGTTCCGCAAAAATGACTTTATTAAACTGAGGATATTTCCTCTGATACCGTACGCTTCCAGTTTTTTCAGCAAGATATTATGATCGACATAGTCGAAAGCTTGAGTCATGTCACAATAAATTGAACAAACAGGTATTCTTTTGTCAACATTCGTAACGACATTGTTCAAAAAGTCATATATTGCCATGTTAATGGTTTTATTTTTACGGAAGCCATTCTGTTGGTTGGTTAAAATGTTATTTTTATCCAGATATTTAAAGATTTGATTATAAATATACTTTTCAAATATCTTCGATATTACCGGCACAAGCGCAATGGGTCTATAAGACTCCATACATTGCTTGTCATTTTTTTTAAACAATGGTTTAATTACAGCTGTTTTAAGATTGGTTGGATAAATACCATGTGATATGCACATATTAAGAATATGACTTAAATGTCCTCCGACACAGTTTGATACATGTTTAATTACTTTGGTAGAGATACCATCATTACCAACACTGCCTGAATTTTTCAAAGTTTTAATTATAGAAATAATGTCATGTTCATTGCTTGGTGCCATAAACATCGAGTTACTATTCTTTTCTATATCTGAAGTCACTTGTATGCCGAAATTTGGTATAGGGTTTATTTTATCAACAAAGAAGTCGTTAAATGCAGTCGCTATATCAAGTGGATGTGTCACTATTTTATCTCCTATTTTAATGCTACGGATTGAATTATTATCGGGCATATTCACTTTACTTTGGTTAATTATTTCCCACGTAGTTTTAGACTTGTTAGTTGATGATTTGATCTTGTGGTTATTCTGAGCACGTTGCGTTAATTTAATTATTTTATTATAAACTGCTGAGTACTTTTTAAAAGATTTTTTGTCTTGTTCATTGTGGTGCAGTCTATAACGCCACAGGAGAGCTCTCTTTTTCGCGCTGCATGTTTTGATACCCCGGGAGACCCATAGAGGTCTTTTGTGCAAACGTATAGTAATTCGCTTAAAGGGAAAACATAAGTTGTATAGAAGAGTAAATGTCTCCAAAAAATTATTGTAGGCAGTATTCGGATCATCAACCTGATATATTTCCGAAAAGGAAATACTTTGCAAACATTCCCTGAATTTATTCATGTTAAGTAGACTATAGTCACGACGTTTGATATACCAATAATTCATTACACATATTCTTTTGATTGGAACCTTGAGTATTTGACAGGTGTGGTCAGAAAGTGCAAAATCTATTATATCACAATTACATTTCTTACACAGATTATGCGCAAAAAGGTCTATGCATGTGTTACTAGAGAGTCTAGTCGGTTGATTAGTAGCTATTTTGAAATTAAAATTGAGTAAAATACATTCAAGTTCCAGTGTGATATTACTACGCTTTAAAATATTAATGTTAAGATCACCACATATTACAACATTTCGCTTATTTTTCTTTGTTATCAATTGACATAATTTGCACAGTTGCTCAAAAAAACAGGTCAAATTGCTTGCATTTGGAACTCTGTAGATGCAAATTACAACGGTACCGGTCTGAGTCAATTCAATAGCACAACATTCGAAAGTGCCACTTATTGCTATGTTCCGAACTTCAGGAATTTCCTTACAATGGTGGCCTTTTTTATCAAAATACATGAACCTCCTCTTTTAGTGTCTTTCCTGCTAAACCAAGTAACAAGATTATAGTTCGGGATTGAGAGATACTGCTCATAACCAGCCATCATGAAATGTTCCGTTATGCAAATAACATCAACGTCAACATTTTTGGCCAAGAGTTCTTCCAAACAAACAGAGAATGCGTCAACTTTATTTAAAAGTCCTGCAATATTTTGATGTAATATATTTATATAGGTGTCATAGAAAAAACTGTGTGTCCAATTGTTGACTATCAGGTATTATGTCATCGTTTGCCATCAATAAGTCGTATTTTTTAATACCGTCAATAAATTCGTCAATATCTTTGAAAATTGTCAACATTCCATGATTATTTACAAGTCCTAGTTTGGTAAACATTGTTGAATCACATGCTAGATTTTTGTTCGAGTCCAAAAAATATGCATACTCATAATTATGTTAATGTGTCAAGATACAGTAAGTTATTTAAATGCTCTACTCTCCAATTATACATATTCCTTTGGACACTGCAGTTAAATGTCGGTGTGCAAACAATGATGTTCGTAAAGTTCACTTTTTGTAAAGTAGCTCGTAAGTGCAGAGTCAGTTGGAGGTAGTCACATGTAGTCTTAAAATCTTCCTCTCCTATTAGAATGATGCAGAAATCTTTCATTGTAAACGTTTCTAATTTAGTTTCTATGTCTTGTACCAGTTGCTCTGTATTGCAGTGTGGTTTAATGTGATGGCATATATTTACCGAATGTTTGTGGAGCGTTTGCTTGGCAATATTTACAATATCGTTCTTGTTATTGGTACTCAGGATACAGATCTTACTGTCATTTTTATGTTGTGGGATTTGTTACGGTTTTGTCTTAACACTGCTAGTTTTTGCACGCAAGTCCGACTCGCAATTTGCCATTTTTTAATTCGTAAGATCGTTGCGAGTGGTCACGCTTAGAGTGAAACCCACTTAGGCGAGGTTTCTATATTGACGTATAGTACTTAGTCGTGACATAGAGTTAAATTGATATACCTACCTGCAAAATGCTTTAGAGAGAACTCTCATTCTGGCTCGCTCCCGTGCGTTGGCGGCGTTTCTATGTTGTGGTTCTTGTGAACTCCGACCTGCATACAGAAACATTGTCATATCAGTGGCGCCAGCAGCAGTGGCGTATTTTTATGGGCACCCGGAAAAAGTCTCAGTTATGAGGATTGTCTGATAAACCTCCCGACCGCATTTCGGTCACGGTGGGTGGCCAATCTCAAAGATTAGCCAAGTAGGTTGATTTAGTGCACAAATGTGTGCGCAATGAGCCCCTATTGCGTTAGAATCAACCGCTAGAGGCGCTAGTGTAGCGTGAGGTCTTCGATATGTCAAATTTCAAAGTTGGTTGGCTTTGTTTTGTTTTTCGGTGCCTGAATATGTAAAACAGCCTGAATATGTCAGATTAAATTCTCTAAGACTCCCGACCACTGCATTGAACTGAACTTTTTTTAACCGACTTCCCAAAAAGGAGGAGGTTCTCAATTCGGTTGTATTTTTTTTTATGTTTGTTACCTCATAGCTCCGACAATTATGAACCGATTTTAAAAATTCTTGTTTTATCTCAAATGATATACCTACTTGCTTTTGATATACTTGATTATTAGAATCGGTTACGAACTTTGGATTTTAAATCGAAATAGCTGGAATTCGTCTACTTGGATAATGGTTTTATGTCATCCAAGTAATCGAAATTTCGTATTTTGCTTTTCTGCGATTTTGCAGTGGTGTTGTTAGGTGTGGGGGGGGGGGTACCACTAAAAAGTGAAAAATAAAAACTTTTTACAAAAAGTCGGAAAATACAACCGACTTCCAAAAAAAAACACTACTTACAAAGTAAAAAATAACTTTAATTTCGGAAGTCGGTGTCAATATATGAAGAAATTAACAAAAACACCGACTTCCGAAATTAAAGTTATTTTTTACTTTGTAGAGTTTTTTAGGTGTGTTTTTAGGTGTGGGTACCACAAAAAAGTGTAAAATGTATAGGTACCTATGTACTTCTTTTTTTTTTCTATTATGATGAGTCCACGTAACACTGCGACCATTTCTATGTTGTTTTAATCACACGTTTACGGCATTTTCAAACTTTGTTCACATGCGCGTAATAACTAATTGAATGCTACGACTCGACAGTGGCGCCAACTGGTGAGTATAAAAACGGTATCCCTCATTACAGGTGCACTGTCTATTCCATTACTGTCGTAGTCTGATGGGACGGCAATCTTACACGGTTGGGCAGAGATCAGCTTAGGATGAACGGCTTTACCTACGCTTCTTCCGAGGCGAGTAAATATCAATTTTTTTACTCGAATTCGAGCCTTGGCTCGCTGGCGACCACAAGACCAACGGGACATTTCTCAGTCTGATATTGACAACAGAAATACACTCTGTGAAAATTTCAACAGTCTACCTTCATGAGATACATACGGACGGCGACAGACAGGCGTCAGCGGAGGTTTAGTAATAGGGTTCCGTTGGTTAACCTTTGGGTACGGAACCCTAAAAAACCGTGCGGTGCGACGAGATATGGCCCTTTTGCAACGCTAAACCCTTAAATTTCGATAGCCAGCCATTAGTAGCCCTCAACTGGTAGTAGATTTTTCTAATCGCAAGCCTTTTAAAACGATTTCACCGAGTTCTACGAGCAGCAACTAATGATAATCGTCGCAACTTAGGTACCTACCCTACAGTACCCCAACGGTCATAGTTTCTTTCTGCGGCTGATATGGCTAACCCATTTCCACCTAAGTACCTACTTAGGTGGAAATGGGTTAGCCATTCCAGTTCTTAGTAAGCATATCCAGCACGTGCACTTATTTTTGTGGGCTGTTTCGATTAATTAAATATTGGAGTGTGTGTAATTAAATGTTAATACATAAGTACTTAACCATCACTTACATCAAGGCTAGTAACGCATAAATAAGTTCTTAATTTAAAATTTCATTTTATCGGTACTTTAAACCGCTTAATAGGTAGGAACCTAGTATTTTGATATAAATATTTTTTCATGTCGAAAACCACCCACCTGAGTTTGACTGAGTATCATCAAAAAAGAAATCGTCGTCATCCGCATCGTCTGTCCGTTTCTCCACCGGCGGAGACCGATTCACTCGTTTTCTAGGCATTTTTAATATTGCACGATTTTTCTTATATCACTGGCACTACACTAGCACATCATTTTTTAAATTTCAAACTTCGAACACTTTTTTTCTAATTTTTAAATTAACTAGGTCGTATCTTTTTTTGTCGTATTTTTTTTCTAATAATTGTTCAAGGAGTTTGGAGTTTGGTCAACATGACAAGACGGTTTTAGGGGTAGGTTTTCGCGTGCTCTCTTGTCTACTGGCGCGTGACGTTGTTCATTTGAGATGCGCGGGCGCAAGGCGGGCGGCATGGCCCGTTGGGCGGCGCCAACGCTCGCCCCTCCCGAACAAACTCCAGGATTACTCTCCGACTAATGAACGATGGTTTACGCAAGAAATACATAGCTCTTCGTTTTGGTATGTTTTTGTACACTTCTAAATAGCCCATGGTTGTGAGACACCAGCTTTATTGAGGTGTGATTTTTTTAAATATTGATTTTCATTTTCGTAGGACTAGTATGATGAGCCACAGGATTTGTTTTGAAGTGTACCTATATCCGATTTCATTGGTAGACGCGTCTAGTAACACCTAGTTGCAGTTTTAATTGTTACTAGCTGTGCCCCGCGGCGTCGCTCCCGTCAACTGACAAACTTATTTTTTTCTTTCATAAGAACCTTCTCCTGACAATAACAAATACTTACAACAAAAAAAGAATTGGTACAATTAGCTGTTCACGCTCCAAGGGAAATAGGGATTCATTTTTATAAATATACTAGATTAGCATTTGGGGGTTCTTTACAGGATTAACTACAATGTAACGTCTAAGTAGGTACAATGTAATTGAAAAGATCTTCAAGACTTCAATCCGCAGACTCGACAGGGTTGAAAAAAAATTGCGTACCTACCTAACCAAAAAGGAAAAGTAAGTATTTCGGACGGTCAATAAGGGTCTTCCGAAAAAAAAAACATTCATTCCAAATCCAAAACGACAATGAAATCAAAACCCACAAAAGTGTGAAGCAATTAGCACCGTCGAAGTGTTTGTCACAAAAACCGTGAGCAGTGTGACAGAAAGCCGCGGGTCACGTAACTTCCTGACACTCTATACTTTCTGAAAGACTCCACCCTGTTTCACACACGTGCTACGCAGCTACCTACGCAGAAGTGAACCCTTGCGTCACTTTAGGACAAGACTTTAAGATTTGAGTATTTTATTTAATTAATGCCAAACTTACGAGCTATTACACATTCAAGTAATTTGATTAAACATGCTGGTTCAAACTGTTTTACCAAATAAAAAATGAAATTATGAACAAACCTATTTTTTTATTTAAAGATAATTTTATTTGTCAAAACATGCGTAGACATGCGAATGAAGCATGCAGGATGACAACATTTTTTTTTTACTTATGCCATTTGCGGTCTCATTTTCAAGACGCTGAAACTTTACAAAGAAGAGATAAAGTGTCGGTTCTGGGAAAATTTCCCACAGATATTTATGTCAATTTGATAAAACTGTTTGAGCCACAACCTGTTTGATCAAATTACTTGAATGTGTATGGCCCGCATTAGGCAGGTTATACAGGATCAAATCAGCTGAAAACTGCAAGATAAACGTACACAATAAAAGTAACGTTGCTTATGTGTCTTAAACAGATCAGTGGATTCTATCTTTAAAAAGTGCTGAGCTGTTACGTGTTATGAGATAAACCTTAAGTAGCTAGCATAATATGTTAGTTATTAGTGATTAGCGAATTTAAGCAAACTTAAGATTTTTATTCTGTAGGTAAGTAGTTAATAATTGGTGGTCAATAAATATAAACAGCACTTTTGTCCTAATGTGCCCTGTAGCTGGATGGCTAGTTCTAACTTTACGCTCTACTCTAAATGAGTAGAAAATCCGGACAATGCACTACTACCTAGCATAAGCCTATCAATGTAATAATGTACTTCTACTATATGATTACCTTTTATATATGATACTAGCTAACCCGCGCAACTTCGTCTGCGTCACATTTTCCATTACTGCTCCGCTCCTATTTGTCTTAGCGTGATAATATATTTCCTTCCTCGATAAATGGGCTATCTAACACTGAAAGAATTTTGCAAATCGGACCTGCATTAGTTCCAGAGATTAGCGCGTTCAACCAAACAAACAAACAAACTCTTCTGCTTTATAATATTAGTATACATATATGATTATGACTGGTATCTTTTGAGTCCAAAATACCAATTCAACAAGTGCAAATACAAACTAGACCAATAACATCCGGTAATTTAAATAAATTTAACCGTACTTTAATCGGGAAGTTATGTGATTGGAACTTTGCAGTGAACAGTGCTAATATTTTATATACAGATTTTTTTTCTTTAGTCCAAACCGAATTCAATAATACTTTTAAAAATAAAACTAAAACTATCTGCCCTAAGTTTTTATTTAGTGACTGGGCAACTAAAGGACTCAGAAAAAGTAGGGATAGACTTTATGAGCTGTATGGCCTTAAGCCTTTTACTAACACTGAAACTTTTAGTAAGTATGTAGCTACCTACTCCAAAATTTATAAAAATACTTGTAAGGTAGCTAAGGCTTTATACATAAGCAATAAGGTAAAAACAGCAGACAATAAAATAAAAACGGTTTGGAAAATTATAAATAATGAAACAAATAGGAACAAAAAACATAACACTGATTACAGATTGCAAACGCCTCACGGACTTATTAGCGATAACAAAGAAGTTGCTCAAGAATTTGTAAATTTCTTTACAAGTTTCCCTATTAAAACTACTGAAGCCTTAAATTCCTCGCCTTCGCTTGCTTTTGATTTATTACAGGCAAACGTATCAGCCTGCGCAACTGAATTTAATTTTAAACATATAACCCCATAGTAGTAATAAAAGCTTTTAAACAAATCAAAATTAAATTGTCCGAAGATCTATGGGGATTGTCTATCAAGGTTTGTACCTCAATTATCGAGACTGTAGCGCCGTACTTAGCTTCAATATTTAATTTGTGTGTCGATCAAGGAGTCTTTCCGGACCTAATGAAATTCAGTAAGGTGCTACCACTTTTTAAATCTGGGGATAGTAAAGACACAAATAATTATAGATCAGTACCCGTGTTGCCAGTGTTTAGTAAGGTATTTGAAAAAGTAATGCTAAATCAGATGCTCAGTCATTTTAACACTTATAACATCTGATTGTGTTGATCACGATACATTACTCCTGAAGCTCGGGCATTACGGACTAGGCAAAACAGCGTTAAACTTAGTCAAATCTTATTTGAATGATAGACAGCAATTAGTTCACATAAACGGTGTCAATTCGTCGGGATTAAACGTAAAAATGGGCGTCCCCCAAGGCTCTATTTTAGGTCCTTTCTTATTTTTGGTATAATTATATTAATGATTTACCTTATTTATTGCAACAAAATCTTGATATGGTGTTGTTTGCTGACGATACCTCTTTAATTTTTAAGATAAATAGAAGGACGAACAATGTTAATGACATAAGTAATGCCCTAATGCAAGTCCAAAATTGGTTCACGGCGAATAATTTGGTTCTAAATGAAAAGAAAACAAAGTGCATAAGATTTGCCTTACCTAATGTCAAAAGCAGTGATTGTGACATATTATTGAACAAGGAAAAACTAGAAGTCGTCGATAAAACGGTATTCCTGGGAATTACGCTTGACTCCAGGCTACAATGGGGCCCTCATATAACATCTCTTTCCGGACGGCTAAGTTCAGCAGCATATGCTGTTAGAAAAATCCGCCAACTAACGGATGTCGATACCGCGAGACTGGTATATTTTAGTTACTTTCACAGTATCATGTCTTACGGTATTTTACTATGGGGACGGGCTGCAGACATCGAGTCTATTTTTATTCTGCAGAAAAGGGCTATCAAAGCGATATATAATATCCGCCGGCGCGATTCTCTTAGTGAACTGTTTATGATTATTAACATCACGACGGTACCTTGTCAATACATTTACGAAAACATCATGTATGTCAGAAAGAATTTACATCTTTTTAGTAAAAGAGGCGAGAGACATAATTATGGTACTAGAAATAGGGACCAGTTAGTTCAACCAGGCTTCAGACTGGCTAAAGTAGCCTCATCTTTCATGGGGTACTGTTTAAAATGTTATTATAAGATACCTCCTACCTCCTAAATGAGACGAAATTCAAGTCTTGTATTAAACACACACTATGCAGGCAAGCATATTATAAGTTGGGGGATTATATTGAAGATAAAAATGCTTGGCTGAATGCTGGTCCTGCTCCACAGCCACTAGGGAGCACAAACTAATCTGTAATATTTCAGAAACATTGTTGGACGGCTGAAGATTGTAAGAAAAATTTGCATTGTTTAGAATCAACTTACTTAGCATTGTATAATTTCAGCCATTAACAGCACATGCGTGAGTACTGTGTACCTTAAATTTACACTGTAATTATCAGTTTTAGGTATGTTTTTGACTTGAATGTACCCTGGCGGTTGGAAGTGTCATGCTCACTCAAAAGTCTAGCTGATGGTGGCGTATGCGTTTGATCATTTGGCTCCCTTCAAAATGGTTGAGCCGAATGGTGCTGGCGCATGCGTCATGTTCGTGAACGGGCGCCGTCAGTCGGGACTGGTCATTTCTCAGCTGCCATGGTTGATTTTAATTATTTCTTTGAATTGTTCCTCTTTTATTCCGGACGCTTTTATCCTGCTCGTCTTTTACATCGTTCTCACATGTATGTATAATTTCAACCCGATGTAAATAAATCTTTGTAAAAAAATATTATTTTTAAAAGAGTGTCCGTGGAGTTTCTTGCACGTTCTTCTCCATAGAGATTAACGCTTTGGAACGTGCAAATAGCTTCAATTTTTTGGCCCGACCGACCTTGACAATTCAAAAGTGCCTGTAAATGGTTTAATTGAAATAAATGCTTGAATTTTGAATTTTGATTGTAATAGTTATTTTAGGCTTTAGTACAATAAAGTTTTTTTTTAATAATAGTTATATACCTAATGCCAGTCAGACTCGTGCATCACGGGTTCCGCACAAACTCATGTGTATCTGTAGACATAGTTCGTCCAGTACGGGGATTCAGAACAAAAAAAATGTACGAACATCCGATGATGATGTTGTTATCTCTAATTTAGGGTGGTATTTAATATTAGTCTGTGCTCGTCAGTCAGCCCTAATTGTGGAGATGATCGGCGGCGGCTTCCAACTGCGAGGTGTTAGACGAATTGCTGCAAATAGGATGTCGATAGGGCTGCTACAACGGGGTTGCTAATGAGCACAGAAATAATTGTTCTACCATAATAATAAATCTAGGTACGATTAGGTTCCGTTTGTGGTAAACAAGAATACAAGATAGGTAGTTATGTATTAGGTAAATTATTACAATATCTAAGTACCTACCTACATGTAAATAAAATGCATGTCTAAGTATAGGTCGTTTTGTTTAAGTGAGTCAATTAAATTCCGGGGTCTTCCCTAAACTCAGTTTATGTTACGGTACCTAGGTACAAGTTCACAATTTCTCATAGTTCACAATTTCTCAAGTTCACAATTTTTTGTCAAGCAGAATCGTTATCTGCCTAGTCTCCAGGCACGGTCCACCTAAGAGTATTCAAAAAGAATGCCAGTATTTTAAAAATAACGACTTCTCATCTGACCTCTGTTACTCGTTCAGGCATGTTTGCCCTGAAATCTATACTAGTACCATGTTCTTTCTTTTAATAGACTGTATAAAACGTTGTTCGGAATCAGAAGTTTAAAAAACCCATAGCATTTTTCAGTCAAGTCCCATTGACAACCCTACGCGTCCAGGTGGCGGATATCAAAGCATTGAATTTAACCGCTCCGACGAAAAGTGATTCGTTTTAAGCGCCATACAGTGTGACTTACGATGCTACTGTTTACTCAACTAATATTATTCTTTGTTCCACTTACACACATACAATTAATATAATGATATGTCTGAAAGAAAATTGTGAAGAATTTATGTGTTGATAAATAAAGATCTATCTTAACGAAGGTAATCTAGGTAACGTAAAGTTTGATTCATTAACCAATGCACCTAATAATAATAAAAAAAAAATCGCCAAAGGGTTAGGCGGAGATATACTTATTCATAGAAAGTTTCGATAAATGTTGGAAAGTTAACCTTGAGTTACAGTTAATTTTATTCGAAGTGGCGTCGAAAAAGTCCCGATTTCGATTTCTATAATATTTACTAACATCGGTGCGGCTATCGAGTTTTGAGAGTAACATCAATCAGGAGTAGGTATAACTCTCTCTGTATCTATACTAATATTATAAAGCAGAAGAGTTTGTTTGTTTGGTTGAACGCGCTAATCTCAGGAACTACTGGTCCGATTTGAAAAATTCTTTCAGTGTTTGATAGCCCATTTATCGAGGAAGGTTATAGGCTATATATCATCACGCTAAGACTAATAGAAGCGGAGCAGTAATGGAAAATGTGACGCAGACGTAGTTACGCGGGTCAGCTAGTATTATTATAATAGCTGACCCGCGCAACTTCGTCTCTGAAAACTGAAATAATTTTTCAAATCGGACCAGTAGTTCCTGAGATTAGCGCGTTCAACCAAACAAACAAACTCTTCTGCTTTATAATATTAGTATAGATATTAGAAGTTCGAACTACTTGCTTTTCAAAATTCACAACACAATCTGACCTAACCGAGACGGGTTCCGCTTCGCTAGTTCTTGCATTCTCATGATTCTGATGCTTTTCTGCGTCAGTTGACAACGTAACATATTAGACGTGCTATTTTTTTTTCTTTTGGAGCATAACCATTTCGTTATTTCTAGCTCGTAAATCAGCACAAAAGACCATTTAATGAGATTTTCTTCAAATTTACCCCCTATGACACCAGCTATCTATCAGTGACAGCCCCGTCAAATTAGATCCAGCTGCTTCGGAGATTAGCTGGAACATACAGACATCGATATACAGAAAGACAGCCAGACAAAAAAAAAGTGTTTTGTTGTAAATAATATATCTAAATAAATAAATTTTAAAATTATTTATTTGATAAATACCTACTATAAAGTACGTGTACCAGGATAAACCTAGGGGTCATTGTACTCATAATTAAGAAAATACATGCATTACGTAAAAAGCTGCAATTTTGACACTAATACAACACGTACCTCAATTATTATTTGTATTTGTATAAGTAAGTAGGTATGTACCGGAAAATTGCAGACTCTATAAGATTGTAAAAAATCTCTATTAGGTGACTAGCTGACCCGCGCTACTTCGTCTGCGTCACATTTTCCATTACTGCTCCGCTCCTATTTGTCTTAGCGTGATGATATATAGCCTATAACCTTCCTCGATAAATGGGCTATCTAACACTGAAAGATTTTTTCAAATCGGACCAGTAGTTCCTGAGATTAGCGCGTTCAACTTCGAAAAATCTCTATTAGGTGACTAGCTGACCCGCGCAACTTCGTTTGCGTAACATTTTCCATTAATGCTCCGCTCCTATTTCTCTTAGCGTGATGATATATATCCTATAGCCTTCCTCGATAAACGGGCTATCTAACACTGAAAGAATTTTTCAAATCGGACCCGTAGTTTCTGAGATTACCCCCTACATACAAACTTACAAACATACAAACTTACAAACTTACAAACAAATGTTACCTCTTTATAATATTAGTATAGATATAGACTAGCTGACCCGTGCAACGTCGTCTGCGTAACATTTTTCATTACTGCTACGCTCCTAGTAGTCTTAGCGTGATGATATATAGCCTATAGCCTTCCTCGATAAATGGGCTATCTAACACTGAAAGAATTTTTCAAATCGGACCAGTAGTTCCTGAGATTAGCGCGTTCAACCAAACAAACAAACAAACAAACAAACAAACTCTTCTGCTTTATAATATTAGTATAGATAAGTACAGATTTATCTGGATAATCTGATACTTCTCGGCAAGACTAGTTAGTTCTAGATCGGCACGACTATTTAGTTCTAGTTCTAGAAGTAAACAACAGAATTCTCGGCTTTTGATTAGGTTCGAACGTAAAGATTGTCAAAGATCTATTTAAAATGACTGCCAGGACCAACGGTAAACCTCCACCACACTACTCCCGAAGTTACTTCGACGAAGTAGTGCGTATTTACTATGGCTCGACGCTAACCGAAGTGAGCCGAGTAGTGTAGTAAGATGCCACGTGTTCGAACTTCGGGAGAGGGGCACTTCGCTTCGCCTCGTGCAACTTCGCCTCGCTTCGGGTAACTTCCAGTCGTTGTCGGTTTTTGCGCCAGAGTCAAAGGACTCGAAGTGTCACGAAGTTCGAACACGAAGCATTTGACCAGACTACTCGGCTCACTTCGGTTCGCGTCGAGCCATAGTAAATACGCACGTATTTTTATTACGCGAGAGTACACATTGCAATGGCATTTGCCACATGAACGCTATCCATGATGCCTATTGTGAGGGGAACGGGCGACTGACCTCCTCGCGAAGTTCCTCGAGTGTGTGAATACGTACTTCGGACTTCGGTCAACTTCGGAGAGCACACTTCGTCGAAGTAACTTCGCGAGTAGTCTGGAGGACGCTTGGAGGACGTTACTGGAAGTCGCCCGAAGCTAGGCGAAGTTGCACGAAGCGAAGCGTGTGTGTGTGTATGTATTCAACTTCGATCAACTTCGGGAGTAGTGTGGAGGACGTAGTACAACGTGTGCTCCGAGTCACTTACGGGGTACGACGGTGTTCCGATTGTAAGGGACCGGTCTGAGCAAGCGTTGATTTACCTTCTACCATTCAGAATAGACCCCGCAATGTTATAAAATTCTACCACGACGAGCGTATTTCAAACTTCACTAGACTTATTATTTTATTACCAAGTGAAAAAAAAACCATGGATATGAATAAATATGGCAATATAGCAGTCTACACGTCTAATTTGACAATTCAGACAGCTGATATTCGTGTTGGGCGTGGTCCGCGCAAAATTGCCGATGTCGATTGTCGATATCGATGGACGTACCAATTTATAGTTGGTTAATATTTTTCAGTTCACGAATTCGTTAATTTTGACACTTCAACAAACAGACTACCACTCAAAATTAAGTTATAAGAAGTTTCAATTACAAGAAGCTATTTCAACATGTAGTTCTTATGTTTTCATGTAGGTTAGCTTAGTGGTCAACCTTACTGAGGAACATTAGTTCTCCTCAACAAGGTTTACATGCATCAGGTTACTCAAATGCTATCGACATTTAGTAACATCACTAGCTCTCATTTTCAGCAATTTCAACGTCTACGAAAAAAACCTGATTGTTTGTCGCGTATTTTAGTTTTTATTATTTAAATCAAACAAAGTAATTAAAACTTGTGACTATGTTACGTGAGAAACTAGAGATTGTTTGGCTGTAGTCGAAACCAGCACCTTGTTAGCAAATTAACAATGTTGCCGGGAATTGGGGTTTTTGGAACTGGGGCTATCGCTAAGGTATTAGTGCCATTTTTAAGAGAAAAGGGATTCCCAGTTGAAGCAATATGGGGAGTTACGCTACAGGAAGCTGAAATAGCCGCTAAGGAGCTGAAGATCCCATTTTTTACGAACAAAATCGATGACGTTTTGTTGAAGAAGAATGTGAGCCTAGTGTTTATTGTATGTGCGCCTAACTTACACGCCCAGATATCCGTAAAGGCACTCGGTATAGGCAAGCATGTGGTTTGCGACAAGCCCGCAGGGCTCTGCCAGGCGGAAGCTTTGAAGATGGTGCGTGCTGCTCAGTACTACCCGACGCTGATCTCCATAGTAAATCATTCCTTGCGGTTCTTGCCAGCTTTCAGTCACATGAGAAAATCCATCCAAGAAGGCTACTTGGGCAACCCTGATGAACTGACATTAGTAGATGTAAGGGTTCAGATGGGCCCACTGATAAGTGACACCTACAACTGGTTGTGTGATGACACCATGGGAGGAGGAACACTTACCTTAGTTGGTAGTCATGTTATAGATCTAGTGTCATATTTGACTTGCCAGAAAGTTGTGAAAGTACATGGAGTTCTGAGGACTTTTGTTGAAGAAACAAGCAAAGTGAATGGCATTAGGAAGATTACTGCCCCAGACTTTTGCACATTCCAATTACAAATGGATAAAGGTTTGTTAGTAACAGCTACCTTGAACAATCACTTACCTGGACCTTGCTTTAATCAAGAGATTTATGTGTGTAGCAAGAAAGGATACCTCGTTGTGAAGGGAGGAGACCTGCATGGTAAACTACATAAACCTAATGCTAAGTCAACAGAGGATGAAGGAAAGAGGCCTCATGAAAAAGAAGAAGTCATCTATGTTGATGTTGAAGACTTGAGTTGTGCCTCCAGTGTTGTTCCCAAACCATACATAAAAGGGCTGTGTAAGATGATAAGTGCCTTGAAAGAAGCATTTCTACCAGTCAAAGAACAGATGGACTGGGTAAAAGAACCAGTGAAGGCTGCAGCAACATTTGAAGATGGACAAAGAGTACAAGCAACCATGGAGGCTCTACGCCAGTCTAATGAGGATGGTTGTTGGACCTCTGTCCAGCTTCTGACTGAGCCTCCAGACCCAAACCCGGCGCTGTCTGCCGCAGTGAGACGCACTGCCATATCTTTACAGTAGAATATACATTTTAATGATGTATTGATATGCCATTATAATGTACCTTTTTTGTTGTAAGCATGCTACGTTGCATAATTATGTATAAGTCATATTTAAGTACCTAGTTATTAAGATTTGATATCTGACATTAACTCAGTATTAACTTTAAATTCTCTCTATAGTTTGTCACAACATTTAGTAACCAATATACTTAGCAGTGTACTTAACATATTATTTTAAAGCTTGCCATGATAATGTATGTAAATTTATTCATTTATAATTTTAGTACTGCACTCAAAGTCAAACAGTTTTGTATATCACGCAAAAAGAGATTAAATAAGTTAGTATAGGTAGATTCAAACTTAATGATGTCTGTGAAGTTCACATTTCTCTGTGCAGTATGCAACCCCTAACACATGCTCGTCACCTGAATTTGCTTCTCACCGAATTTTTTGAAGCGTCATAAGATTTTATTCTACCTGCAAGTTGTTGGATAAGTTGATAAATCTCAATATTCTACTAGTAACATAAAAGTATTGTAATAAAATTAATAAAAAATATTCTCATCTCAACTGGCTGTCCAGATATTGTATTTACTGTGATTTAAATTTAGTAGAAAATTTATTCAGGTTGTACAAAAGATGTGACTTGTTTGAAATATATTTTATTTTATACCTGTATTATTATTTGTACTTATCAAGTGGATGTCTGTTTGGCAACTTAAGTTACATTTTGGAGATGGGTGTGACTATAGTGGCAGAGAGCTAATCCATTTTTTTCCCCTATTTATATTTACATTAGCACCTACTAGTATAGGAAGATTAAAGGTACCTATTTATTAACATTCAGACATTGAATATAAAGTGCAGTTGTTATAATTAAATCAATGATATTGCATGCAATATCTGCATAGCTATGCATGTTCTGGCACTCAGCCTAATTATAACAATAATGACTCTTTAATTTCTTTAGTCAAATTAAGAATATTTCCCTTCTGGCTGCTAAAATCAGTAGTAAATTTTAGTGAATGTTCCCGAGGCAATGGAATGCTAACTACAAGTAGGTCAGTCAGGCCCTAAGATGAATATCGTTTGCTTATCACTTATCAACTTGTGATTAGATCATGAGCAAGTAATCTCAAAATGTAATGTGCACTTTGTTCCAGGTATAAAACTGTGACAGATTACTATTGATAATGATTAGGTACACTGTTTTAAGGTTATGTTAACTTGAACATGAAATAAGTATGGCATTTGCAAAGCTTAACATTTGGAGGTTATGTGTGTAGTGTATGATGAAATATGGGACTTCTAAATAAAAGAGAAGTTTTCTGTAACAAATTTATAATAAGAAATGCAAAGGAGATAACATTAGTACCCCATCTCACAACATAGTAGCATATTACACAATCACAAATGTTCAATCACTACATGTTCTAATTTAAAACTAACAATAAACAGAATCAGAATCATTTAAGTAAAACTAGCACTAAGTTCAGTTGTCAATCTTCGCCAGGATGTCGGACTCTCGGAAGAGGTGGTACTCCTTTTCATCATTTTCAAGCGATACTTTGGTGCCGCCGTATTCTGGAAGGAGCACTTTGTCGCCGACCTTAACTAAGATAGGAATGAAGTCGCCATTGTCTTTTCTGGAACCAGGACCCACAGCAACAACTTCACCATGAAGGACTTTGGTCTGGGCCTTCTCGGGGATGACAATACCGCCAGCGGTTCTGGTAACTGCTTCAGCCCTTTTGATAAGGACACGGTCCAGCAGAGGAATCAGGTTTTTAACTATGTTGCTCATGTTGTCTGTTGTCAGAAATTTCTCCGAAACAAATGAAGAAGTAAATTGTGATACCGCCTCACAGATTCTAATCTAGAATATTCGAGCTAGAACCGACCGGCGACCGTACAATTCGTACAATTTTGACAATAGTTCATTCATCTCATTTTGTCCATGTGTTTACGGGGTTGCCTAGTTTCAAAAAAGAAAGTTTGAATTTCGATCGATTTTGTGCATCCTAGAATTCACAGTAAATTCAGTAGAAATTAGTCAATAAATTGTAAAATAATGATTAAGTTTTGTTATTAAAATTATTTACTGACTTTAATAGTAATTGTAAAAAATAAGTAGCAAAAGTAGTGAACTCTAGTGACGAGTAGCAAAACTAAAAACAGTGCATAAATTAGTAGGCTTAATCCAACATAGATGGCGCTTTTAGATGGAATAAAGTAGTACCTACGTTTTAATCTATATACAAATATACTATTTTTTAATATTATAAAGCAGAAGAGTTTGTTTGTTTGTTTGTTTATTTGTTTGGTTGAACGCGCTAATCTCAGGAAGTACTGGTCCGATTTGAAAAATTCTTTCAGTGTTAGATAGCCCATTTATCGAGGAAGGCTATAGGCTATATATCATCACGCAAAGACCAATAAGAGCGGAGCAGTAATGAAAAATGTTACGCAGACGACGTTGCACAGGTCAGCTAGTTTATTATAATTTTGATACCCGCCAATTCCGCAAGCAAATTATATTACATTGCAGGGTTTCATTATTATGACAGCCGGGACCAACAGCTTAACGTGCTTTCGGAGCGTGCTTACGGAGGAAACTCGGTATGTTATGATGGTCACCCATGCACAGACCAACCTCGACAAGCGTTGCTCAACCTGGAAGATCGACCTATGTGGCTGTTATTATTTAGCCACGAGCTCCTCTATAAGTTGCCATACAACTAATTTAATTACTTTTATGTCTAGTATCAAACTTACTGGGTATTCGTTCAATTCCTTATTAGATTAGGTCATTGATAATCTAAGAACCGACTGTGCCACAGGGTGGGACTTTATTCCGGATAAACTCATCAAACTGGGCAAAAAGGTACTAGTTCCACCTCTTACAAAGCTCATCGAAGTCTGTTTTGAGCAGGACGTTTTTCCCCGATCAGTAAGCCACTGATTTAAATACTGAAGGGCAGAGTTTAGGCGAATTGAGGCGTCTGAAAGGGAAGCTGAACTGATGTAAAGTGCAATGTCATCGGCGTATTGTAAAATTTTGCAGAAACAGTTTACTGAAGACTCTAAGTCATATGTGTACAAATTATACAAGATAGGGCTTAAGACCGATCCCTGAGGTAATCCTTTCCACACTAGTCGAGATAGTGAGAGGGTGTTTTGATGGCGGACAGAAATAGAGCGGGACATAAGATTACAAATGATGTTGACCATCCTCACAGGGATACTCAGCTGTAGCAATTTTTGCCTGAGTATTGGAAGTTGGACATTATCATAAGCTGAGGCCATGTCTAGGAAAACACCAAGGACTCTTTCATTATTAGAAAAAGCAATGCGTACATCGGATAAGAAGATACTGAGGCTATCTAGAGTGCCCATGCCTCTTCGAAAACCGAATTGAGACCTGGCTAGGATGCCTTTAGTTTCTAATAACCATTCAAGTCGGTTCTTGATGAGGTTTTCCATGATCTTAGCCAAAACAGAGGATAGAGCAATAGGACGATAGGAAGCAGAGTCTTTTGGGTCTTTACCAGGTTAAAAAGGGGGATATTAATTTGGGATTTCCAGGACTCTGGCACTTGACCAGTAGCGAAAAAGGAATTGATTAGGTCAAGGAATATTAATTTACATTTAGAAGAGGATTGGGAAATAAGGGAATAGGGTATTCCATCGACACCCGGAGCAGAATCACGAAGATGTTCCAAGGCACATGTCAGTTCTGAATAAGAAAAAAGGTCATCAAATCTATCAGAGGGAGTGGGAGAAGGGGGATCTACAGTTGGAAGGCATTCAAAACTAGGAACAAAAGGGGGGGCTAATTTTGTGATAAAGTCCTCTAACCAAGAACCAGGGTCATTGGTTGTGTCTTCAAAAGACTGATTGGTACTAGCTCTGCGGAAGGACTTAATTTTTTTCCAAACAAGAGTAACTGGAGAGCGAGGAGACAGAGATTCACAAAACTTGAGCCAACCAGACCTTTTCTTTTTTGCCAATAATCTGCAAACTCTTGCAGAAGTCTTTTTAAAATTCAAATAATCAGGCATGTCTTAGCTAGACGCGAAAGTATTTTCTGCTTCTTTACGTTTTCGAACGCCATCAGAGCATTCAGCATCTCACCAAGGTGGGGAAGATACTATGCGGCGGGCAGAGTTTTTTAAGGGGATTGAGGAATCGGCCGCTCTTAACAAGCATCCAACAAAATCATCGTAGATGATAAGGGAATTGGAGGAGGTTATAGGGGAGAAGTTTTTAAGTTCTGAATCCAATTGTGAAGAAAAATGGGACCAGTCAGCTTGCGAAAGGAGATATTTTTTTGTAAAGGTTGAATAGGAGGAGACCGTGGATGAGAACTTGGAAACGAAATCAGTATGGGGAAATGGTCACTCCCGTAGGAATTAGGGAGAACTGACCAGGAGAGTGATGACATTAAGGAAGGGGAAGAGAAAGTAAGGTCGGGAACACTAATGTTTTGGGTAGGCGAAACCCTACGGGTAGCAAATCCATCATTAAGGACGCAAAGGTTGCAGTCATCTAAAAGTTCTAACAGAAAACTGGAGCAGGGGTCATTACAATGGGAACCCCAGAGGGTGTGACGGCAATTGAAATCACCGAGCACAATCAAAGGGCTTGGGATTGAAGAAAGGATAGATTTAAATTCAGATAAAAGATTGGGATTGGGGTGAGGGATATAGGCAGACACAAAAGATATGCCCAAGGCTCTAACGGCTACAACATGTAGACCAGGATCATGACTGGGAAGAGGAATCTCTGAAAAAATGATAGATCTGCTAACCAATAGGGCGCAGCCAGCCCAACCGTCCTCTCTATCGTCCCGAAGACATGAAAAACCAGGAACCCTAAAGGAAGTTCCAGGCCTAAGCCACGTTTCCGACACGGCAAAGACGCCAGGAGGGAAACGATTAATGAGTTAAATTAGTTCATGTTTTTTTCTGCGAATCGATCTACAGTTCCACTGAAGAATCTTTTCCATTTTGGCGAGTCCAGGATTCAAGGAGCTGTTGAACCAATATAACGACATTGTTCGGTATTGCGTCACTAAATTTAGATAACATATTAATGAGTGAGCAAGCCAGGAGCTCTATTAAGTTGTCATTAGGGGTGGGAAGAGGAGTGGTTTCAACATAAGGGGAGTTCAAAGCACAGCCATTAGGTTGAGAAGAGCTAGGAGTATAGACCATTGCCGTATGGGCTTGGGTATCATAAGTTTTTCCCAAGTCTGGGCGTGGTCTTGGGGAATGATATACGGTCTTGGTGTAGGAAGACTTAACAGGGGTAGAATATGGAGAGGAAGTAGGGCTATTAAGAGGGGCTGAGAAGAGATGGGGTTCAGAAGGAGACTGTTGAGATGGTTTGAACATTGTGGGGCCAGCCGTCACATTGGAGTATAACATTTTGGGGCGGGGAAACCTAACTGAAGCCTCCCGGTAACTTAGATTTTCTTGAGACATAACCATTTTGATAGACTTCTGTCTCTTATGTTCAGGGCACTTGTCATCGGTAGCCCTATGGTTACTGCCATCACACAACAGACATGTAACTTGTTGGTCCGGAACTTTGCAGCTATCACCAGGGTGTGGTTGAGCACAACGGTAGCAACGAGGCTTAGATCTGCACTGGGAGCTAATATGGCCAAAACGGAGACAATTACGGCATTGAATTGTGGGAAGATGATATATAGAAACAGGGAGGGAAGCATTATAACAGAACACTTTTTCTGGGAGTATTTGACCAGAGAAAGTCAGCAATACAGATGTTGATGTAGACCATGAAACAGAACCCTCTTTTCTATTTTTAAAATTGAGCCTCCTAGCCCTATTAACTTCCCCACAGTTACGAGGAGTCTCTAAACCTAAAACTAGCTCCTCAAGAGTCCAATCTGTGGGAATATCTTTAACAACTCCCATGCGTGTGAGATGGTTGCAATATATTTATTTTCTATTAATATAGGGTCATTGACAAATTGATTGGCATCGTTAAATGAGACAAAATCTACAGACATCCTGTTACGGCCCATTGATTTAACACTGCCTTGTACAACACCTCTAAACCCTTTATTGTGGATAAACTGTGCAAACTTCAAAGAATTCAGGGTTAAGCCTTGCTTAGGGTCTGATTCCAGCCTAGAAATAAATACAGAAAAGGGTGCTCTGTCGGACTCACTATAGAGTGCTTTGGAGTCACTCTCAAATCCGGGTTTAGTATAAACGGACTGGATTGAGTCAGACGGCGGCTTATTTCTTTTCGCATCTATATTAATTTCGGGTTCACCAGGGCGTTTTCTGATTTCAGCTCTTACGCGACCATTATCGGATAATTGTGAGCACTCCAAAATCTCCATATCAGGACTATCAGGAGGAATCCCTCCACCCTCGTCAGGGGGCTCTTCGGCACTCATTTCCTAGGAAATGAGCGCCATTAAAACTTAAAATACTAACCTTATAACTAGATTCCCGCACCAGAGAACACAAAACAATAGATACAACACCAAAAAAACAGAATTGATATCAAAACAAACTGGGAGGTTAAGAATTGCGTGCTTAATCTCACCGAGACAATAGCAAAATCGGTCAATCAGCTCTTTAAAAGTTGATGAAGGGATCTGACATTTATTCCAACTTTCTCTCTCATATTTATACCAACTTTAAAAAGGACAAAATAAAAGTAAAATTTAAAATTTAAAAAACCCCCCTACACTGAAAAATAAACTCTAAAAACTAACAAATAATATTTGAAACCTGTTATAATTATTATCGTTACATATATTATGTAAACTTTCCAAACGTCGTCGCGTCGGGGGACCGCTAAAGTTCGTCGTTTTTGTGATTTTTTCAGAGTAAATTGTTTTGTTGCAATCTGCGAATACACCTGTTTTTCTCACTTAGCGGTCCCCCGACTCGACAACGCTTGGAAAATTCACATAATATATGAGACGATAATAATTTATTATAATAGGTTTCAAATATTATTTGTTAGTTTTTAGATATTATAAAATGATCGGACATAAGGAAGTAAGTCAGATTCGCTCATCAAGTATTAATAAGCTGATGGTCTTCAAACGGCTGATCAGGTCATGGTTACCTTACCATATCATTGAAGTACCACGTACCAAATTTCGAATCGATCGGACTTATGGAAGTTAGTCAGATCCGACCTTCAACTAGAAAAGCTTATAATCTTCAAACGGCTGAACAGATTTTCAAGAAACATGGCTAAGAACACTCGGGATAAAATTATCTATGACACAAAAAAGTAAACGAAAATCGCTTCATCCGTTTGGGAGCTACGATACCACAGATAGATACACAGATACACTGACACACAGACATACACGTTAAACTTATAACACCCCTCTTTTTGTGTTGGGGGTTAAAAAGCAAAAGTTATGACGACATCGAAACTATCTTACAAACTATCGTGTGATTATCCGGTGATAAATGACGCACACACAAACACAACTTACACACAAATCCACACACTTACATAACACTCATCCACACACCCTTTTACTTTTTTCTTCCATTAGTTAATAAGTTAATTGTAATATTCCACGCACAGAAATATTATTATATCTATGATTCCACGTAAGCACACTCCTACATATTATACTTTTGTAATAGTTTTGCAGAGCGGGGCCTCCTAGCACAGGTATTCGTTCGACTTAAAAGGAGACCCCCTATGTAAGATATATTGTAGAAGTTGTAAAGTAACTGAAATAATTTATTATTTACTGTTTACATTTATTTATTTGACTACTCATTTTTGATAAAACTTTCACAGAAAATTCACAGGCTGGTTCAAACAGTTTTATCAAGTTGGCTCATACCAATTTGATAAAACTGGATAATAGGCTGGTTCAAACAGTTTTATCAAATAAGCTCATATCAATTTGATAAAACTGTTTGAACCAGCCATTTACTTGAACGTGTAAGGTTCGCATTAACTTTTGCAGTTTTTATAAAATTTGTCCACATCGTAGAAATCCTTTCTTACAAAAATGTCTGTTCTGTGAGTTTCGGTACGGGCTTGATTTGTATTGTATATGTGCTGTATCATCGCCGTGGGCTGCCCCTGTTTTATCCACTTTTACTCACTTTTTAAACGACTTCCCAAAAAGGAGGAGGTTATCAATTCGGTTGTATGTTTTTTTTTTTTTTTTTATGTTTGTTACCTCATAACTCCGACAATTATGAACCGATTTGAAAAATTTTTGTTTCATCTGAAAGGATATGCTTGCAGATTGGTCCCATTTAAATTATATCGAAATCGGTTACGAACTTTGGATTTTAAATCGAAATAGCTGGAATTTGACTATTTAGATGATTCTTTGATAGTCGAAATTGCGTATTTTGCTTTTCTGCGATTTGGCAGTGGTGTGGTAGGTGTGGGGCACCACTAAAAAGTGAAAAATAAAAAACTTTTTACAAAAAAATACAACCGACTTCCAAAAAAAAACACTACAAAGTAAAAAATAACTTTAATTTCGGAAGTCGGTGTCAAAATACGAAGAAACGAACAAAAACACCGATTTCCGAAATTAAAGTTATTTTTTACTTTGTAGTGTTTTTTTTTGGAAGTCGGTTGTATTTTATTCACTAAGCTGTTCATAAGTGAATTCATATAACTTAATCCCATCCAATTTTAGTCCCATATTTCCTGCAGCTTCAGGTATTTCTAGGACTAGAAAAATAAATCCAAAGGGAGTCGGTAGTTCAACTGATGACGACAACGTTTTGTTCAATAAGATAGTCAAGGTTTACATCATTTCAGTAAATAGCTGCATCAACAACTTTTGAAGTGGAGACAAAAACTTCTTAATTAAACGTAGCTCTCCTAGAGAAGGTTTGGCATAAGGAAATTAAGAAAATTATGGTATTCGAAACCGTTTGGAGTTTTCTTCTTGCGCTAAATGGATCATCTTGTTTCGTTCTCACCCTTGTAGCTAATTACTTACGCCCGTATTTATAGACGTGTTTTTATACGCCATTGTGTGGTTAAGTGTTTTATATAAAAAAGTGTGACGTTCATCAGTACTGAATGAGGTCAGCTATTACATAATTTTTTGGTTAGTTCTTTGTTTTTTGTCGTAGATACTTTCTTAGGTTCATTTTCTTGCGACGATTATTTCTATTCACAATAAACCAAATAATGTGTGTTGATGATTGCAAAGATTGGCCTATTAGTATAGAATACGAAAAGCTACAGTGCGATTCTGTAAAGATGTCGAAGCGAACACTTAGGCGAAGTGAACGACATGTGAGCTGTCAAACCATAAAAACAAGATGGCATGACAGCTCACTTGTCGTTCACTCCACCTAAGTGATCACAGTGAAATGTTGACAGAATCGACCGGCAGATCATCAAATGCATGATCTTTCCTGCTTTCTGTAGGTTTCTTTCCAGCAAAAGATAAGTTGCATTTATGGTGTCAATCATTTAATGTTATGTTTGTCACTATAGTGTGGTTGTTGAAAAAGTTTCTCTTAGAGGTTCTCTTATGACCCGTGATTCCTTTTATAAATTGCTTAGATTTAACTTCAGTAACAAGCTGATACTTTAACCTAGATCTATAAATAGCAATACAGACTAGGTAAAAAAACGAAATAAGTTTGAGTAACGCTTTTCCTAAACTTATAAGTAATTAGGAACGTAGCTTGTACGCATTATAATCGACTGTGATTGAAGTAAATCAATTTTGCTTGTGCCATCTGTAATCACACATGTTGTTGTGGAACTAACCAGTGTGTAGAAGTCCACATGTAGTGGATAGATGGAATTAGCAGTGTTTTAATGGTTTGAAACAAGTTTGAACATTATGTGACTCCTCTGTCCCGGGTTCCGGGCGATTAGTGGTTCACTTGATTGTCCAGAACTGTCTGTAGTGATAAGCAATTTTTAACTACCATTGTTGTTTCATGCTAAGGACTCAAAACCAGAAGCCTCTTTCTGAATTGATATAGATAGTCTTTATCAATGTTTAGAATCATTATGGTTTCAACCATACACAGAAGGAATAAATAATAATGAAGCGCGATAAGCAAACAAACACGGTATTGATTTTATTAATATTGATTGTTATTCGAACTACATTATGATTAACAATGAGCTTCAGTGATTACGCACAGAATTTATATCGAATACTTTATGCGTTAGTGTCATTTGGGAACGCGCATGAGTCGTGTCCGCAATCATCGCGGCGGCGCCGTGACCGCCGGAGGAATGTGCGTCGGCGCCGGCCAGTCTCGGACACACCTGCGCGCGCTCACCAATTGTACACACAATCACGCACCACCCACACACGCCTGCCAAGCCCTGTGCGCACGGAGAATAAACTCAATGCTAGGGCTAGTAGGTTCTGTAACCTGAAAGCCTAACCAACCAGTCAAATCAGCCGGACTTTTGTGTATCATACTTTTACGTAAATCTGGGCTTTTCTTATCTTTTGTCATCTTCATCTAAATTTGGAATGGAATAACAACAATTCTAAGAGGAAATCAAAGCTACTGGATGTAGGTAGAAGCATCTAAAGAGCCTTATCTGTCTTTATCCAAACGCCTGGCAACCCTATCTCCACACAAAAGAAGCTGGCCAGCGAGCTGTGCGCTCGCGCATCGCGATTTATGGCCGCCTCCGCGCTTGCGCGGTCACATGAAAGCACAGACCGGCCCTGCCACCATTGTCCAAAGCGAATACAGTTTGACGGCTCTTGAATACTTAATTGACACTTAATCACGCAACACACACGATATGGTATGAATTACTAAAGAAAATGCCCGCCAGACACCTGAGAAACAATACTGACGTTTTATGAAAGACGAAATGAAGGAGACTAGCCGCTTGGGTGTCTAGAGCTTCTATGAAATCCTTTTGTCTGAACTGAATTCTTAAATGTCCTATGTTCAAAAAGATTCCATAGAAATATTGCTTTATAAAATATAGCATAATTACTGCTGCATTGATATAATAACTTTTAAGGCATCAAATATAGTCAGCAAATCAATAAGCTTGCTGATTCGAAAATCGAAAGCCGATCAAGAACTGTCAGATCGATTCAAAAACTTTCTAATAAAACCCAATAATAGTTTTCAGATCGAGATGTGGCAAAAAACGAAGAATTATACAATATTGGGATAAACAACTCTTTACGTCTTTTCAACACAAAAAATCTTAAAGGCACCGATATTTTCACACACTTATTAATTGTATTGGTATGTACAACAAATAGATAAAAGTGGCTCAAAGGAATCCGCGTATCTATAGAGGCGGATTCAATGAATTTTAATTCAAACACTTTTTGCCGTCTGGAAAAACGTAAAAACATCGTGAGCGGGTTCACACGAGGCACACAGCATTTCGCAAACTATTCACGTTTGTGTAGGGTGTCTGTTTCATATTGCCGAAAATACAAGATATGAATGTGGAATTAATATCAGCATTACTCTGGAGGTTCTTGTACGTCGCTTCTGTTAAAAAAATTAGGAGACATCTTCATTGTTGTTTATTTGTTTGTGTTTTGTAATGCCCGGAAAAACCCATTGAGATATCATCATCATCATCCACAGCCCGATCTCGCCCACTACTGAGCATAGGCCTCTCTTTTCTTGTGCCAATCCCCACGCTCTTTCGCCAGGCTCATCCAGGTTCTACTCGCAATGGCAACAATGACGTCTACCCAACTCGCTGCCGGACGACCCAAACTTCTTTCTTTCTTCACTGCCTTACTGCACCTACAGTAAAATGTGTAAAACCAGCAGCAAGTATCAGCTTTTTTCCGATCTTCGATAAAATCTATTTCCAACTGAATCTGCTCAACAAATATTTAATTTTTTTTGCCAATATTGATTAGGCCATCTTTATCGTCTATAGATAGTTAACGAAGTTTGTTTTGATATTCTGCTTTATGGTCAAACAATTGATGCTCTGAGTGTAGCTAATGTGAGAATATTTCAAGATTTCTCAAAAATTATGATATTAATATAATATTAAAGTTTATTTCGGACTTAGTCCAGGACTCCAGATATGCTTCCTCAAACGTGTGTAAACTACGGTAAAAAGTTGCGATAATAGCGAAGCGTACAAAATAACACAACAAACATGGCACAACAGGGAACTCTGTATGGCCTTATATGAACTGGGCCACGATAAGTTTGCGAATAAGAAAAACTGAAGATCCTTATGATGTAGCAGTAAGGTTTAAAGTTGTATGGAATGATGGAGATGAGGATAACGAAGGGGTTTGCGTCAGAGATCGTGGTCGGTTCTCACGACGCCGACGCGACGACGGAACACAGGTGCGCATCCGGCTATCTCGCCTGCGAGGGATTCGAATCAGTTTAGTGAAGCGTTCTAATTGTGGTGCCGAAACAAAGATCAATGATTTGAGCAAATGCTCGTTAGAAACCTTCGGTAACAGGTTTGAACCATTAGTTAAAAGATAACAGTTTGTAACGGCTCTGATGATTATTGTTATTGATGTTATTTCAGGTAGAGATGAACAGCAGATGAATTGTAATTATACAAATACAACTTTAAAAGGGAGTAGGTTACTTTAGTTATTATTGGTAAAGTAAAATGGACTGATAATACTAACATTTCTATTTATTTTCTTAGATTTTTTAGGAGTAAGACTAAGATTCAGATGTTTAAGTTGGGCCGCCCATTGTGTCACCCTATCTAATGATTCTTTATCTATCTTTTCTATTAATTATATGGTGTATATAATGAAGATTGTTCTATTCTAACACTTTATAACGCCATCAATGCCGGAACTAGTATTTGGGTCTAAATTGTTAGGTGTTAATTCATTTTCACTAGTGTTCTCTTCTGACACTAATGTTGTATGTTGAAATTTCATTCTTGCATATTAAAATAGTTAGAAAACTTGAAGCAGGTTCATTCAATAATTAATCTTATGTTATAATCAAATATGGGTTCAAATCTACACACACATTGTGAATGTGGTTTTGTCTGTAAATGAAAATTTACGACAGCAAAACCTGGTAAACTGCCATCTACCTTCAAAGTTGCGAATTAAGTTCAAAGTTAGAAAGTGAAGGATACTGGGTCTGCTCGGTAGGGCTGAGTGTATGTCCACAAACGTCAGGTTTGAGGTTATAATAATGTCAGTAGCAGTTGTGCAAACAGTGCAATAATTTTAATAGCTTATTGTGTTTATTTACTAATAAATCGTAATGGAAGAATTGGTAGTGGAAACTGAACAGGGCCAAATTAAAGGCAGCATACTGAAGAATTTCAATAATTTCGAGTATTGTTGTTTCAAGGGGATTCCTTATGCGAAACCACCTATTGGCGAATTGAGATTCTGTGTAAGTACCTATCTGTTGTTGTGATTGTTTGATAGGACACTATCGATCATATAAAGATACTCGTTAAATTAGTTTTGCCTTGATCAATCAGTGTTACTTTGATTTCCCGTGCGATTATGCTATTGTTGATAAAGGATTACCAGAAAGCGATTTTGTGATCCTAATATGATTGAATTATTTTTTATCTTTAAATACTGAGACTAAGATACTGTTCTCATACGCACATAAACTATTCACGCTTATGCAAGGTAAAGTGAATGTGAACTTGGATTCGTCCAAGCAACTTACCTTGTTTATAGAGTAGCACTAGTTGTAGATATTGATAAAAAAGCCGTTTGAACAAGAATGAAATAAAGAATGTAATGATAAGATAATTCAGCGCGGAAATAAGACAGATCTTTATCAAGAAGGCCTCATCTTATCATTTATCAATACTTGGAAACACAAATTTGTGATTAGGTATTATATTAGCCTTTTATTAGAAACCCAAAAACATCGCTGACTAGTCGATGTCATCCCACCCCAGGGCACATCCTTTCCTCCCGTATTTCTATTTTTCCTGATCTATTTTAATAGTGGATGAATCTCTTAAGATTGAGTCTAGTTCATGCCGACATCTGGGCCTGCCAATTCTACCTGGAGCCAGGAACCATTGGGTGGTTATTTTTGCTCATCACTCCTCTGTCATCCGACAAATATGCCCCAGCCAGCCCAGTTCCAATTTGACCTAGCAGCTGTAATTCATCAATTTGTCCATAGAATGGACGTCCAGTGTATTGGCATAGCTTCTTTTTAGTCTCTTGGGGGAATTTAACATTGATAAAACCGATACGAAATAGATCGTCGTTGTCTTCTTGGAATGTTGCTGCAGATAGCCGATAGATCTAATAAATATAACAGTTTTCTAGATAGACCGATATTCCCATAACAGTAGCCATTTAATTGCAAAATTATTCTTGTTGGTAATTGCTTGTTTTTGCAATTGCAACTGCTTGTTTTAATAAAGTACAGCCGTCGGACTCCGAGCAATCACGAGTTAATGTAGGCACGAATGGACGATACCGACGATGTTCTTTTTCTGCTAATACAATCTAATAGTGCTCCTTCAAGATAAGAGAGGAGACATGCTATATTTACCGTAGCATAATATCTTATCATTTCATCTTATTTAAATGTATTTTCCAAGTTATTCATAAAAGATTTTTATTGTTTTAAGGTGCCTCAGCCACCAGAGCCATGGGATGGAATCAGAGATGGTACCATAGATTGCAACGTATGTGCACAGTTTGACAAAGAGGAGAAAGGCATAAAAGGAGATGAAGACTGCCTATATCTAAATGTTTATACGCCGAAGTCTTTTACAAGTGGTGAATCACTCCCAGTGATGTTCTTTCTCCACGGAGGCGGTTTCCTCTTTGGCAATGGTACAGACGATTCGGCACACGGTCCAGATTATCTCATAAATAAGAAAGTAGTCATTGTCAGTATTAACTACCGACTCGGGATCCTCGGCTTTCTGAGTTTAAATCTGAAGGAGGCTCCAGGAAACATGGGCTTGAGAGATCAAGTTCAAGCGCTAATCTGGGTTCAGAGAAATATACAAAACTTCGGTGGAGACCCAAATAATGTGACTATTTTTGGAATCAGCGCTGGAGCTGCGAGCGTCGAGTATCTCCTTTTGTCGCCTATGGCTAAAGGTCTTTTCCATAGAGCAATAGCTCAGTCGGGTTCATCTCTACTGCACTGGGCTCATGAACAAAGTAAGAACATTCGTTATTTAGCCTCAAAGATGCCAACGCTGCAAGGTATACAGATACGAGACAACTACCAACTGTTGCAATACTTAAAAAAAATGTCAACGAAAGATTTAATCATTGGTTCTATGATGGTTTTATCATCTATAACACCGCGCGGAGGTCTTTTTTTTGGTTTTGTGCCAACTGTAGAACAACCTGGCGATTGGATACCATTTTTAAACAAGCCACCATATGAGTTATTAAGTAAAGGAGAATTTCACAAAGTGCCTTACATAACAGGATTTTGTTCACGAGAGGGGCTTCTTATGATATCACACTGCAAACCACAATTGGACAAATTCAAACAGGACAAAAAATTCATTGATTATATTCCGTTTCAACTCGATGATTCGGAAAAAAATGATACAGAATTGAGGTTAACGAGAAATTATATGGATGGAGAACATTTGTACCCAGACGAGGATTGTTTTGTAATAGATTTCTTTTCGGATGTCGACTTTCTCGGTGGTATTTATGTTTCTGCCAAATTAATGGCTAGATATAATGCTGCGGTGTTTATGTATGAGTTCTGTTACGATGGAGGTTTGAATTACATCAAGCAATGCTTCAACATTGAGCGGCCGGGGGCGTGTCACGGTGACGACGGAGGTTACATCGTGAAGAGCGACAAGTTGCAAGGACCCATCACTGACCTGGATGTAGTTGTACGGAATACTATGACCCAAATGTGGGTGAATTTTGCTAGTTGTGGGTAAGTAAAATTTCAATGCCGCTTTATGACTGATATTTGAAAACAGACCGAAGAATACGTGTACAAAAGAGATTTGTATCCGGATGTTTTATATGATTGCAAAGCTGATAAGCTATTTGAGTAAGAGAAAAACATTTGAAATTAAAAAGACCAAGATTTAACCTCGTTCGGACTTCGAATTGTGGCCCATTCATTTTTTAAATTAATTTTTTGATTTTAGTAACCCATCACCGAAGTTGGACTTCTTGGTGACAACGAAATGGGAGCCCATGCCGGCTCAAGGAGTAGCGTGCTTAGTGATAGACAAAGAGATCACAATGAAGTACGAAGTCTATCCCCAGAGGCTGCAGTTCTTTGAAGATATTTATCAAAAGAAACGTATTACTTCGAACTAAATTATTATTGCTCTCAAATGTATTTTATAACTAATACACCTAATGTATATCTACATAATACTGATTTTTTGTCTAACTCTACAAGTATATGTATACAGTACTTACTATATTAAACATTTACCAGAAAATTACATGAAAATATGATGTCAATACTTATTGATTTATCCACATGAGAAAATCATATTTTTTCCATATTTATGGAGGTAGGTATGTTAAAAAAGTTGGTATCAAAGGAAGGAGAGAAGCTAGTAGCTAACAAGGAAATAATTCTGCTAGATGAGCTGAGTTTACCATGACCACTTAACAGAGGGTTACTTTTAATCCTTTAGTGTCTACAATACAATTTGTAGCTCAGCTAATGTGAATTACTGATCAGAAAATGCAATTTCCTGAGGTGCAACTATTTCAATCAAAGATCTAAGTGTCTGGTCACGTGATCCTCTGATGCAATGGAAATGGCAAATTATTTTCAGTATCCATTTAGTTGTTCCATAATGGATGTAACATAAACTGGTTGCGGGGGCGCACTCGACCAGCATTCACCCGGGCCGCAGTGCTCGCTCGGAATGCACTAATACCATTATGGACCACGACACCACTCACTGTGAGTGGGTGGTACACTTCACAATGGATAGACTTGGCTTCACAATAACAGAATAGGTTGCATTCTTTTCTGTTACTACATATCAATACTATGAGCAGATTTTCAGACAAAATTGAGAAGACAAATCCCATAAGATACGTTCATTATATAGAACATTACCCATAACATAGTAGAAATTGAACTAAATAAGCTACTTACTACAGCACTTCGCGTCCCGTACTGTATTATTGCTCGGCCAGACAACCTTGTCAACAATTACGTGTAAAGTGATTTGTCTAGATTTATCATTTGTTTCACCTAGCGTGTCCTTAAAATTAAACAGAGAGCAGTTTTTGTTGACCCTCAAGCCAGACATTACATTTAATTGACCATTTAAAACATGACCCACCAAATAATTTATCGGCATGCAACCTTTTGCAAGGTCTCCTATAAATAAACAATATACTTCCGCTGCTCGATTTTGTATCTCATACATACTTCCATTTGCTTTTCGTTATTTTTTCTAATGTCATTTAGGTAGTTCTCGTTTTGGTATACTCGTAATTGAATTCTTTTACTTCATCTTTGAAAACAAATTTTGAGTAATCGTTCCCTTACGTTATCTCCTCATCATCCGCTATTTCAGTATCTTCATCTACTTTGATTTAATCCGTAGGGTCTATGACTTCATGCGTCTACGCAGCCGGGTCACAGACTATAGTAGACTGGCCGTCGGCGCCAGCGAGTCGCGGCGTGAAATACTCAGGTGCATCCGAACCTGCCCACGGATTTTGTACAGCGTGCTCTTTTTATGTTCTAAATAGGCCGTTGGTAATTTATTGGTATAGAACACAAGGAGAGTGCAGAGCAAGTCTAGCGATACTTTATTTTGTATCTTTTGTGTTTTATTTTGCTTTTTTCTAGTGGAGTGCGTCTAACTTGTTTTGCGTTAATCAGTTGTATTTTCTCTTGTTTTGTAAATATTGCGATTGTTCATGCTACTTCAACTTGAACAATAATTCGAGACGGACCTTTCTCATCATCACCGTCATCATTGCTTTATTTGTTTCTTCTTTGCAAATTTTACTACGTCGCCACTTTTAACTCGGTCGTACGTCATTGGCTTATGCAATTTTACTTAGGCTTTCTTTCTCATTCTCTTAGTTAGTTCCTCAGTTATTTCATCAGCAAAAGTAATCCCGCTGTATCAGAGCCAGTCGTCCCGGTATCCTTTCACAGCGGTGCGCGTGAGTCGTGATTTGATTCCCACAGAGCGAGACCAACATTAGCTCTTTTTCTTTTCGGCGGGCGTTTTACTTATTGTTGTGTTTTATGTCATATCATTTGTCCACAATTTGACCATTTTTTTCATTTTTTTTTCAGTAAATAACGTTTTAGAGATTTATTTCTCCGGTATTTCTAAGGTTCTTCTTCAGTAGACACTCAAATAAATATGGATTTTAATTTCTCGCCGTTTCTTTTGTTCGTTTCTGAGGTACCTTTTTAACCGTGATTGGACTAGCTTTCTAATCAATAAACGGGATTTTTTTCTATGGCTCGTTTCTTTTTGAATAAGTATTCAGTCCCATTTCTGTTTTGGCAGATTTACTTAAATTTTCAGCCTTGTAGCAGGAATGTCTGTTAAAATTGAAATAATGACGTTAATGAGATCTTGCGGCCTTTAGCCAGCCTACAAACTATGGCTATTTACAATCCATTCATGATTCTGCAATTATTTGAGACTAGGTATAGCTTCTGTCCGCGACTTCGTCCACGTGAAAAGTGTTTTTTTTATTATCCCAAGGGAACTTAGTACCGAGACGAAAAGTATCCAATATTCTAGTACTATATACTATCCATCCAGTACTATCCAGGTCATAGACTATCCGTGTAACACGTCTCTCAAAATCCATGACCGTGACATAGCAGATAAACTGCAGGAGGGCCGCCTACGCTGGTACGGCCACGTCTTGCGTAAACCGGCAAACTACGTAGGAAACAAAGTGTCTGGCTATGCCACCTCCGCCGGGCCCTGGCAGAAGGGGAAAACCCAAAAAGTGCTGGCTTGATGTTGTCCAGGATGATATGCGTGCCAATGCACTCACAACTAAGGATGCCGAAGACCGTGCGAAGTGGAGAAGAAAAAGCCGGAAAGCGGACCCCGGGCTCCGAAGCAAACCAGCTGAGGATGCAACCGAGAACACGCTCAGATGAGAGAGACACGACTTTCAAAATCAGCCGAGACAGATAAACCCACTTTTGAATTATATGGTTAGGTAAGTATGGATCTACTAAAATGACGTAATCAATGAACTGATGTTTACTGGACCTTTGCCAGTATAACAGATGTTATTTGACCCTTCAGTAATAATAACGACATCATTACAATAACAAATTAAGCATAACTACATGTATTTCGTAATCGTTTTTGCACCCACTTCTAACGATCCGCGCGCAAACTCGAATGTTGTGTGCAAAGAAGCCAGGTTTTTGTGCAAATTTGCACACCACAAGATCTGCGAGGCGGATATCATCATTGTCAAAACAAGATTGATTATACCTACTCCATATGACTCACTATGTGTTAAATTCGTAGGTACGTATTTGGAGGTTTAAACCATTAGGTTTCCATCAACCTTTTACTTACCTCATCAACATCAATCTTTTACCATCAACTTTCACGATGGTATTTTCTTTCAATTATGAAAGAAAGCCATCGTGAAAGTTTGATTCAAAGGATCGAGGGGACCAGGACCATTGAACTATATTACTAGTAGTAATACCTCAATGACCAGGACTGGGATTTTTCTTGTGGTCCCAAAGTTCTACTCAAAAATAATATCGAGGTCCCGGTCCCGAAAGCCCCTAGTTGACCCAATTTTAATAGTAAGATACAAAATACATGACAAAATAAGGAGGTTTTCGTTACACGAGGCGAGCGCAAAAATAAGCTGAGTAACTAAATAATATCTACGATTTATGTGATGGTCCGATACTACACGTTCAGTTTGCGTAATGAATGATAACAACGCAATTTATTTTATACTAAAGATAAATAAGTAATCTGGTAGTTTATTGGTGGATACCAAATTATGAATTATCTAAGCATTTTACTATATGAAATGGAGTCCCTTCTTGGGTCCTTATTGTAGCTATCATTATCTGCCTAGTCTGTTCCATACTACATTCCAGTTTAAGCAGATACAATGAATGTCCATGGAGAGATTACCACCACACACAACCCAGTGGCTGAGTAAACCTTAAAATGGCATTGCTTTTAAGATATTCAAATGAAAGCCGAGTCCAACGACTTAAACGGACAAGGAGGGTTCTCTATTATGATTTGGCTGGCCATCGATACCATAGACCCATGTAGAAAAGCGTAGCTTAACCTTATATCGACACGTGCATCTGTCATTACTTACGTTACCAGATCCATTATTTCCTACTAGTATTTAACCGAATTGGGGTAGGTTTTAGACATCCATCATATCCATCATGGCGCAGCTGTGAGGCAGACAACGTTAAATATTAAAAAAAATAAGTTTCAATAAATTTGTTCCTACATTGTGTGCTAATTAAATATGTTTTCTTTCATTCTTTCTATCCAAGGTATGTTAATGAAGATTTGGGGCCCACAGCACCCAAAGAAGTTAACAACAGATGGTCACAAATAACCGCACTGAAGGTCATATCTATATATCAGATAAGTGAGGTTGTTAGCCCGGGCACCGTTCTCGTCAGTTGGTCCTACATAACAGAATGATAACCTGTCACCTACAATTGAATGATGAACTTCGTTTATAGAAGAGACGGAATGTATGAAATAATGTCTTTGAGCGAACAATGAAATAAAATGAATTTCCAGCTATCTCTCCCTGTCAACAGCGTTATAGTGTGTTAGGTACATTTGTAGCCAGGCAAGCCAAGCCAAGCATAAGCAAAAGAAAATTCGCAAGTAGACGAAAAATATTGATCATCATTATCATATCAGCCGAACGAAGTCCACTGCTGGACATAGGCCTCCCCTAAGCGTCGTCACAACGACCGGTCATTGTGCGTTGCATCCATCGGCTACCCGCGAACTTCACCAAGTCATTGGTCAAGGAAATATTAAAGTGTGTAGGTGTTTTTGTTAGTTTCTTCGTATTTTGACACCGACTTCCGAAATAAAGTTAATTTTTACTTTAGTGTTTTTTTTTTGGAAGTCAGTTGTAATTTTTTTGTAAAAAGTTTTTTATTTTTCACTTTTTAGTGGGTGGTAACCCACACCTAACAACACCACTGCAAAATCGCAGAAAAACATAATACGCAATTTCGATTACTTGGATGACATAAAACTATCATCCGAGTAAACGACTTCCAGCTATTTCGATTTAAAATCCAAACTTCGAATCCGCTTTGATAAAATCTAAATGGGACCAATCTGCAAGTATATCCTTTCAGATAGACATAGATTTTTTCAAATCGGTTCATAATTGACGGAGTTATTGAGGTAAAAAACATAAAAAAAATACAACCGAATTGAGAACTTCCTCCTTTTTGGGAAGTCGGTTAATAAAATTAGCACCAAATGTGACTATGGTCCCCGTCCCAAATATGGCCCACTTATTAGAGTGCCCCAAGTGCCCTTATCTCTGCACCATTGAGGAGCTAATGAATGCTGCCGATGCCGCTATAAACGTCCTCACCTACTGGGCGCAGTCACCATCGGCTCGAATAGGAGCAGAAATATTAATAATTCTTTGAAGTTTTAAAGGCAAAATTTTTATCAAATGATAAATGATAATGATAAATGATAATGATAAATGATAATGATAAATGATAATGATAAATGATAATGATAAATGATAAATGATAATGATAAATGATAATGATAAATGATAATGATAAATGATAATGATAAATGATAATGATAAATGATAATGATAAATGATAATGATAAATGATAATGATAAATGATAATGATAATGATAATGATAAATGATAATGATAAATGATAATGATAAATGATAATGATAAATGATAATGATAAATGATAATGATAAATGATAATGATAAATGATAATGACAAATTAAAGCACGATTTCCACCCAAAGGCACCCACAAACAAAGAAAAACATATAACAACCTGCAAAAACATACAGCACAACAATGCAACGAAAGAAAAGTAAATTATATGTCTCGGACAGAATATGACATATGTCACCAATCCAAATGAAAATAACGTAATTATGACGAATGACATGAAATTATGATACAATGTTAACGAGAGCAGCAGCTATGAGACGCGCACGCCCACCATCCCCGGACCCGTCGCTGAGCTCCGCCTCGCCGCCGCCGGACAGCGGATTACCAGAGTCACCGGCGGCCGCAGTCGCGTCGAGCTCCAGCGACGAGTATTTTTCCCCGCCGACGTCGCCAACATCTGTGCGTCGGCAGGGGAGAGGCCGGCCACCGAGGGGCTTGGGACCTAGGGGCCAACCGGCCCCGAGCCGGGTCCCCGCTACCGGTGGTTGTGTGCTGCGCATGAGATGGACGCAGTCTATGAATGAAAACGTCATGCGCGCATACTACGGGTCTACAGAGGGGGGAACTAGCCTTACTGCGTACCGTGTCAGGATGCTGTCTCTGTTTCAGGACTTGGAACCAACTGTGAACGTCTCGGCCCAACGGTTGTCGGATCAAGTGCGGGTCATCCAACGTAATCACAGGTTGGACGATGCCGTACTTGATAGGCTGCGCTCAGAGGTACTGAACAACCTTATTATCTCGACCCCAATACAGACCGCGACTCAGGCGCCAGCTCGTGGCGCAGTCACACCGCGGTCCAATAACATCAGTGATGAGGTAGATAATAGGGTTGTCACGGTAAGTAGCCAGTGCAACGATAGACTGAGGAGCGCACTGGAGGATGCGCTTCGCGAGTATAGATCGACTCCGACCGAACTTAGGCCCCGATTACCACGGTTACCCATGCACAAAAAGAATAGGGCGCTGGTGTGTGCCTTGGACTCGCTGCTGCAGAACATCTTTGCAAGCAGCGAGAGCCTCGTTGATACGCACTCAATTCTGTTTTGCGGGGCTGTTGCAGCATGTCGTATAGCCAACGTCAAGTTCCCAACTTGTGACGAAGCTATACGACAAAAACCTGCTGCACCAGCTTGGCAGTGCAGGATCGAGCGGCGTATCGATGAGGCAAGGGCACTCATCGGCAAACTATACTGCTTCAGGGAGGGCAACACACGACCACGCGTGATGCGCTTTGTGAGACGGGCGTTTTCGGGGACTGGTATCAGCCCTCGAGATTACACGTCCCGTGTCACAGAGCGCATCGACTTCCTGAGGCAGAAAGTTTGTGCATGGGCAAACCGTATTCGGCGGTATAAGCGGCGGGTTGATCGATACTCACAGAATCGCATGTTCCAGAGCGACGAGAGGTGGGTAAACAGAGCTTGGGAGCGACCTGAACAAAGTGTGTCAGACGTGTGCCGCCCGGATGATGTCGCCACGAGTACTTTCTGGCGCAGCATTTGGTCGGTGCCCGTTTGTCACACCGAGGGTGACTGGATGCGCGATGTCGAGAGTGTGTGTGAAGCTATACCACAAATGGAAAAAATTACAATATCTACATTAGATATAGCCAAAGCAGTTCGTCCGTTATCGAATTGGAAATCTCCGGGACCGGTCGGACTGCACAACTTCTGGCTTAAGTGGTATAGCAGCTCGCACGCGCTCTTGGCATCTCAATTCCAGTCATGCTTAGAGTCTGGGTCGCTACCACAGTTTCTAACAACTGGCGTTACCCACTTGCTCCATAAGACAGGTAGTCCCGCGGAACCCAAGAATTATAGACCGATTACTTGTTTGTCGACGGTCTATAAGCTTCTTACATCCATCCTGAGAGTGAAAATTAATGATCACATTGAGATTAACTCAATTATGTCTGCCTCTCAGAATGGATGTAGGAAGGGGTCCCGCGGCACTAAGGAGCTACTCCTCATAGACATGGCCATAAGCCAACAGGTTCGTCGATCTCGCAAGGATCTGTCGACATGTTGGATAGATTACAAGAAGGCCTATGATTCTGTGCCACATACATGGCTCACGAAGGTGTTGGAGTTGTATAAAATAGATGCAACTCTACGCACCTTCCTTGAGTCATGTATGAGGCAATGGAAAACAGTCCTTCGCTATCCAGGATGTCGACCAATTCAGGGGAATGACGAGCCTGTATGGATTAAACGGGGAATATTTCAGGGCGACAGTTTGAGTCCGCTTTGGTTTTGCTTAGCTCTGAATCCTCTAAGCACATTGCTGGAGGATTCAGGTCTAGGCTATCGGTTGAGAAGAGGTGGTCAGACCATATCCCACCTTCTTTACATGGATGATTTGAAACTCTTTGCCCCCAACAATTCGCGACTGATGGAGCTACTGAAGGTCACTGAAACCTTCAGTAGTGCCATCAGGATGGAATTTGGTGTGGACAAATGTGCAGTCATGCATGTTAAAAAAGGGGAGATTATGGAATCTGAGGGAATTCAACTCTCGGATTCCATACAGGTTAGATCCCTCAGCTCAACCGAAACGTACAAGTATTTGGGTATGTCGGAAGCGTTGGGCATTGATGTTGCCAGCATGAAGCAATCGTTGAAGGAGCGCTTCTTTGGCCGCCTGAAGAAGGTTTTGAATAGCCTTTTGTCGGGCGGAAATAAGGTGCGCGCCTTCAACGGTTGGGTCATGCCGGTATTAATGTACTCTTTCGGCGTACTCAAATGGACTCAAACCGAACTCGACGCCCTGGATAGGAGGGTCCGTACACTGCTGACCGCAAACCGGATGCATCACCCACGATCGTCGGTGATGAGACTGTACATCCCACGGAAGTGTGGAGGTCGAGGCTTTTTAAACGCCAAAACTCTCCACAACCGCGAGATGTGCAGTCTCAGAGAATATTTTCTTAAAGCTGATGTGGGTATGCACCGAGATGTGGTCGCAGTGGACAAAGGACTCACCCCGTTGTCCATGGCTAAAGAGAACTGGCGCAAACCTGTGATACTTACCACAGATGAACGCAAGGAGGTATGGAAAGGCAAGGAGCTTCACGGGCGCTTCTATGGGGCTCTTCATGGGTCCGATGTAGATTTTGCAGCGTCCGTGGCTTGGCTACGCTTCAGTGATCTCTTCGGAGAAACTGAAGGTTTTGTCTGTGTGATTATGGACGAAGTTATCTTGACGAATAACTACCGGAGACATATTATGAAGGATGGGACGGTGGACGTGTGTCGGGCATGCCACCGTCCGGGTGAGTCCATCAGACATATTATCTCTGGTTGTTCTCGTCTGGCTAACGGCGAGTACTTGCACCGACATAACCAAGTGGCCAGGATCATCCATCAGCAACTTGCTTTGAAATACAAACTTGTGGACTCTGAGGTACCGTATTACAAGTATGTGCCCGACCCAGTTCTTGAAAATGACCATGTCACGTTGTACTGGGATCGGTCTATCATCACTGACAGGACTATTGTTGCCAATAAGCCTGACATAGTGGTGATAGACCGATTAGCGCGCCGCACAATGATTATCGATGTTACCATCCCACATGACGAGAATCTCGTGAAAGCTGAGAAAGAGAAACAGATAAAGTATCTCGACTTAGCACACGAGGTTGTCGACATGTGGACTCGGCAGTCATTGTGCCGATTGTCGTTACGGCTAATGGCCTGATGGCCAAAAGCTTCGACGACCACCTGTCGAAGCTGGGATTACACAGTTGGGTAAAGGGCCTGATACAGAAGGCAGTACTCCTCGATACGGCTCGTATTGTGAGGAGGTTCCTTTCTCTGGAGCCCTAACCACCGGTAGCTTGGACCCTGCTCCCGACACCGGCGGACTACTATTTTTTGTATTTTTAAATGTATTTTTTAATGTTTTTTATAGATATATTTAAAAATGTAATCAATAAGTATTTTAAAAATGAATAAACGGAATGATAATGATAAATGATAATGATAAATGATAATGATAAATGATAATGATAAATGATAATGATGAATGATAATGATGAATGATAATGATAAATGATAATGATAAATGATAATGATAAATGATAATGATAAATGATAATGATAAATGATAATGATAAATGATAATGATAATGATAATGATAATGATAAATGATAAATGATAAATGATAATGATAAATGATAATGATAAATGATAATGATAAATGATAATCTACCCTACCGCAGTATCTCTACGCCCTACCGCAGTATCTCTACGCCCTACCGCAGTATCTCTACGTTGACGTCGTGGTGGGGCTTGCGCGTCCCGATGGACCTTAGGTCTTACCTAGGGTGAGGGGCCAGACAAAGAGAGATACAATCCGCAAGGCAGTTTTGTGGCGAACTGTTGGGCAGTAGCGACCCCACGAACCTTATCTCCCGGGAGAAGTCTTGTTCCTCATCTACGGCTTGCCTTTATTGGCTGGCCGGAGTGAAAACTGACGAGGAACAGAGCTCCCACCTCTTCCTTGCCTTAATTGGCCGGTCTGAGTGGAGATTCGCTAGAGCATACGTGCTCGGGAGAAGGACGTATAATCCAGTAAGATGCTGGTAGGGATCTTGACCGCACTTCCGGGATTGTCCTGATAGCCGTGGTTTACCTCTCCACTCCTCTAGCACCTGAGGCCATGTTGCTCCCTTGGCGCTACGTCACTTTGTGCTAGCGACCGTTTTCGGGGGCCCATTCATTGAGTGTGCAAGTCACCCCCTGCCATTTAAAAGCCGAGTATATTGTTAGTGGTCAGGCAGGGGCCAATAGTTTTATAATAAACGATTATCATTCCACTAAGCCACCCAAACCCATAGCGTTTCATTTTTTGTTTCCATATTCTGCAATAGTACTGCTCCAACCGGGGATTGTCCTTGGGAATACTTTCAGTGCATACAGGGATAATCGCCATTACATTTGAAAAGTCTAACGGGGCCTCTGCGAGTTTGTTTCGGCCCCTCGTACGCCTACCAAAGGACCGGGTCTCCAGGGGCCCGAGATAGTAAAAAAAAAAAAAAAATTATAATGATAAATGATAATGATAAATGATAATGATAATGATAATGATAATGATAAATGATAATGATAAATGATAATGATAAATGATAATGATAAATGATAATGATAAATGATAATGATAAATGATAAATGATAATGATAAATGATAACTGATAATGATAATGATAATGATAAATGATAAATGATAATGATAAATGATAAATGATAAATGATAAATGATAAATGATAAATGATAAATGATAATGATAAATGATAAATGATAATGATAAATGATAAATGATAAATGATAAATGATAAATGATAAATGATAATGATAAATGATAATGATAAATGATAATGATAAATGATAATGATAAATGATATTTATTTTGTAAGTAGGTTGTAAATAACACTTTTACACGTTATTTTTTTTTGGTCATTTTAAAGTTTAAAATGACCAACTAGATGAGGCCGGCATTTCCTAGCTGACTGCTCTGAGAAGAAACGTCGAAACAAACTCAGAGGTCAAAGTCTCTTTTAAAGTCCATACAATCGTACTGGTCAGATCATATGAGACCCATGAAGGTTAAAGGTCAGCCGGTGTATTCTGTCCACATCTAACCGTCTCAGGTGGAATGAGAATAAAGTGAATTGTTATAACTCACTTCATGTTCGCTTCACCTAAGTACAATCAGCCGGTCGATTCTGTCGACATCTCGCCATGATCACTTTGGTGGGCTGAACAAGTGAGCTGTCATGCCATTTTGTTTGTATGGTTTGACAGCTCACTTGTCATTCACTTCGCCTAAGTGTTCACGTCGACATGTTTACAGAATCGCACTGCAGCTGTTACACTGACAGACTCGCATTGCTGAACTCCACTACAATCAGTAACACTAAAAGCAAAACGCACTTATTTCTTCCATACTTCATGTCTTGTCATTTACTCCCAAATCACGAAGCCCGAAGTATATATATATAATAATATAATATCCTTGGACATTTCACACAACGCCATATAGTCCCAAGCTAAGCAACCTAATGCTTGTGTTATGGTAACGAGATGGCTGATAAACTACTTATACATATACATTTTTTTTTGTAAATACATACATATTATACATAGAAAAACACCCAAACTCGGAACAAACACTTGTAGGTCGTACAAATATTTGTTCCGGGCGGGAATCGAACCCGCGACATGCTGCACAGCAGTCAATCGCTCAACCACTGCGCCAACCGTGTCGTCAAAAGGTGTTACCAGCTACAGTGGCATTTCTTGCCGCGCCATATAAGTGTAACTGATTAACACGACGCGAACTTTATCCAATAACATGTTACGATATTTGAGTAACTATTTATTTAAATTACGACACTTACGTTTTAGTTGCACCACTTTAGTTCCGTAACAAACAAAATGGTACCTATATCTAACAATTACGCAGTTTACAACTTTACTCTAGCAAATTTTTTGAGGAAAATTGGAAAAGTTTTTGAAGTATTTTTCAATAATCGATTTTGTTCTTTATTCAATTATCTTCTAAATATGTGATTCTTAAAACTTCATTAACATATATGCACATAATTTAATTATTTTTTTCGCGCCAACCAAAGGTATAATTAATGACCCAAGACGTTATGTCATTGATTATGATGATACTTATATAGGTTTCCGATGAAGAATATACTAACATTAGTTTTCAGATTTTTCAAAGTTAACCTTATTTAAAAATCACCTTCAGAATTTAAAAACAGTGCGATGTTTTCTGTTCTATTCTAAATATAGCAGACTTAATATTTAAAAAAAGAAACTAGGTAAATGCGAGTTTAAATACTGGCAGGTTTTTTATTCAAACTATAAAGAATTTGAATTTAAAATCTCTCTTTCAGTATTTAATTTAAACTACGCCTTTAAAAAGTTTTTTCTATATATAATGGTGTGTCTGGGTACAAATATTAAGCATAATCCTATGTCGGTATCATTGAATGCAGCATGTACTAATACAAGTCACGATCGCCTTACGTCGGCGCGCGAGTGCCCGGAATGCGAGCGACGCCGCATTGTGCGCCCTAGCCAGCACCTGCACCCGTGGGAATCCGACATTTTCGGACTCGAATCTGACTTGGATTGGATCATAATTGGGTGTGCCTTGCTAAGCTCACTTACTACCAACCTCTAAAAAAAACAATCCTTCTATAGATTTTTTTTATAAGGTTGTAAGTGAGCTTGAGTAATAGAGACGTTGGTGGTCTCTGTAAATATAGAAAATGAGTCTTGAATTAGAAAGGCTATCGTGGATTTACGACATGAGTAGGTCGTTGCTTTTGCAATATACTTTAACGATTTTTCCAGCAACTCCAGTGATTTACAAAAGTGTCAGTTCTCTTTATATTTATGTTTGGAAAACTTTGTTAAAAATAGGGAAATTATGACATAATTATAATTGACTTAGCCTGTCAGTCAAAGTCCTCATAAAAATAGGCACTCAATTAGTTTGATAATGAAACATCTACGACTTTTTAAGCCAATCGTTTTTTTTATTGTACGTTTGGATAGAATTTGAAATTTATAAGAAACCCCTTACCACAGTCACGAGTTTGTTAAAACCAATATACGCACGTTTATCATACAAAATTGTTCAGCACATTTGCCAGAAAAAAGCACAATGAGACAAACTTTTTGTTTTTAAATATCAGCCTGGAAAGTCGCAACAATCATTGCAATTTAAAAGGGCTCGAATTTGCAAATTTAATTTAAAACTACATATTTCGTCTACTCGTTTGTAAAAACCAACTTACCGCACTAATATCATAAATAACTATTTTGTGCAAATAAGTTGAAAAAGTTTTTTTGTTACTCAAGATAAATGATATTATTATAAAACATTTATTTGTCCTTAAAGTTATCACAAATACACGACACATTGTCTTTGCATAATTATGGATTTGATCAATGTTGTTGATTTTATAATTCTTATTTGTAGAACTAAGTGAAAGCAATTTAAAATTTGTAATTAGGGTGTCTATAAAGTATCCCTGAAAACAAGTCTTCTTTACTTAGTTTTTCGTAAAAAAAGCAATGTCATGTTCACGATAAAGTTTTGCATAGGAGTGCGTAGTAGTAGTGTTTGTCATATTCAATGATGATTCAGCCTTTGCTTTCAGCTGAGACAATAACCACATAATTATCAGACTTTTAACAAATATAATACCTATTCTGAAGAGCAAAATAGACGTGGAAAATATTATTTCTACTAAAATTTTTGATAACCTCGTCAGATGAATACCACCACTGTCAAGTTGTTTCATAAAGCGACTATCTGGCCTCCACAAACCCGGGACTACGATACTACGATTCCATACTGGGTTATACGATGATTGTCATGGGTATGTATGACTGGTTGACAAACTTTCGAGTTTCTGACAAAATCAATGGACTGTCCGTGATGTCTCTAGTAAACACTAGTGACACCTCTCTGACATGAAAAATTTTGCGTAACATTTGGTCACCAAAACTCGCCATATTTTCCATTCCATTCTCGATTGATGTCTCAATTAGCTAACAGCCGACATTTGGCGTTACTTGCCTCCGCCAAATAAAATAATGTATTGCATTGTTCACAATTGTACCCGTATTTGTTAACAATGGACCCTATTCGCGTGACATCTGCACATAACAATGACATAATATTTATAATTTGGGGTTCTATTGCACTACATTTAAGATATGTTTTTCTCTGATCCAAACCAGCACAGGGTTGGTTAGATCAGTACAGAAAAATATACTTTAGTGTTCAATGTTAGAGTTGGTATTTCATTTAATTGTGTTCCAAGTTGTAGATTGTTGAATGTCCCCGGATTGCCACTTGTGAGTTAATCGCTCGGTTGTCAAATGCTAACAGCTATTAGTATTTTTGTGTGTTTTGCCTTGTGGCACAATTATGATGTAACAGTAAGCGCAACATAATGACAAGCAATGTTTATTGCTAATTAAGTTCGTGATTATCAAACGAGTGCAATATTAACGACAAAGTGAAAGCGAACGTCAATTAGTGTGGTCTTTAAAGAACTATATCATAGCCATCATAGGAAGGCTAGATCATATTCATGAGCTAGACTGTGGTCGTCATCAAGAGCTTGATAAGATGCTGATGATGTGACAATCCATTCAGAAACGTCAATCTTCCTAATTTCCTTGTAGTAGACTCCCCGAAATTGCGCAACAACACGGTATCACACCATACACACCACATGTAGATACCTATCTCTAGATAAGATATATTTTTAGTATCTTCTAATAAATATTGTAAATGGTAATTGACCAATAACATGATTGTAGGTAACAAGGATACAAGAATTATACTAATCAGCCGTACAATGAACTAGAAACTAACTAAATGTTGCTTCAGGAAAATCCACAATATTTTCCTCGTTTCACTTGTAACACTAACACTACACTACACTTCTATAGTAAGTAGATATGCCGATATCTTCGTGCCATAGGGGCTAAAACCACTAACACCAAGTCCATAGACTGTTTTGGGTTAAGGTAGCAACAACATTAATTACTATACAGCAAGATTTAAATGCCGTTAACACTGAATTGTTTACTTTTAAATTAAAGCATCGTTTATCTGCGGTGGCACTACGCCTGATAACAATCATACATTCATAACTACATAATATTATCGTGACTTCTTAATGAAGATGTAAATAAACGGTCCGAGCCTTGAATTTCAACTAAGTAGTCGGGGAGTCAGTCGGAATATCAATCGCGTCTCGTTAGCGTGTTGCACACATCGAGCAAATACATAGGTTTGCGCTCGTCTCGAGCGACACAAGCGGAGTGCGCGCGCGCGTGCACACGGGACGCGATCTCCGGGCCGCTTATAACAACCGGCCCGCAGCCGAACAACTCAGTATCCAACCGATATCTGAATAATTCAAAGTGCTTTGTACCAACCTACAATCAACTGTGCAAAATGGCTCCCATCGCTAAGAACGACCACGCCAAGTACGAAGAAAACGAAATCAAGGCATCAGCCCTCGACTTGATTGGCAACACACCCATCGTGGCATTGGATCGTGTTCACACTGGTCCTGGACGCATATTGGCGAAATGTGAATTCATGAACCCTGGTGCTTCGATTAAATGCCGCTCTTCATTGAGCATGATTACCCGAGCTCTTAAATCTGGCGAGCTGAAACCTGGTGCACCCGTGGTGGAAGTGACCTCCGGCAACCAAGGCTGTGGGCTGGCTGTAGTGTGCGCCGTGCTGGGACATCCGCTGACCCTCACCATGTCCAAAGGTAACAGTGCCCAAAGAGCCATCCACATGGAGGCGCTGGGTGCGAAGTGTATTCGAGTGGATCAAGTGGAAGGAACTTACGGCAACGTAACCCTAGCCGACGTGAAAGCTGTTGAAGAACTTGGCCTGAAGATAGTAGAAGAGCAGAACGCATACTACGTCAACCAGTTCAACAACGATGCCAATGCTGATGCGCACTACCATAGTACGGGGCCCGAGATCTGGAAGCAGACTGGACATCATGTTGACGCTTTCGTTGCAACAGTGGGAACCGCGGGAACATTCGTTGGCACCTCGAAATATTTGAAGGAGCAGAACCCTGACATCAAAACATACGTGGTGGAGCCTGTCGGTGCCGAGGCCATCAAGGGCGACAAGATCACAAAGCCTCTTCACTTGCTGCAGGGCTCAGGCTATGGATGTGTTCCTAATTTGTTTAAGTTCGACGTCATGGACGGTACGTTGGCAGTGACTGACGAGGAGGCTGTAAGGTACAAGGATTTGATCGGCGAGAAGGAGGGTCTGTACGTGGGCTACACCAGTGGAGCCAACGTGGCGGCAGCGGTCAAGCTGCTGGAGTCGGGGCTGATCCCCGAGGACTCGTGGGTCGTCACCTTGCTCTGCGACACCGGCCTCAAGTATACGCCCGTTCCTACTGAGCTTAAGTAAACTATAGGTTAAGCAACATTATTTTGACCTACATTTCGAAGAATGACTGTACTGTGATTATTTGTGATTTAAAAGAACGAGTCGTCGTAGTTATAAGATATTGATTGTTTCATATTATTCATTGGCTTTCAATTGGTTTACTTTACTGCCTGATTTACGTCAAATCAGGCAATAAAGTAAATAGGAGAATTATAATGATATTTTTAAGATTATCGATTTAAGCGTATACTAATATTTTTAGTAGTAATTGTTTAGTTAGTAATAATCATTTTAAATTTATTATGAGTTCTAGGAATATGAATATTTTAATAGATAAAGTTTATTTTTATATGTTTTGATAATAATAAATTATTATTATGCTTAAATAACTATGACTTATAATTTAAACTACACAACCTTAAAATGTTTGCTGTCTTATTATAAAGAATTTTGTTTTTCTTCATAAAAATATATATAGATCAGAGTGCCACTAATTTTCACATTCGCATCTTTATCGCAATTTTGTCAAAAAGTATGAAAATTAAGGCTTTTTTGACAGTTTGTTATTAACATGCGAATGTCAAAATTGTTTTAGATTAGTAGAATTGGCCCTCAGGTTTGTGTTGTTCTAACATTTCATTTAAAAAGTAATCATCATTATAGCCTAGCATTTTCCCAACTACATTGGGGTCGGCGATTCAGCTGAATACTAGTGTTTTCTTTGAAAAATATATAAGTAATGATTAAAGTTGCAAGAGAGACCTATCGGTCGTCCGCTAATAGATGTCAAGGCTTCATCATTAAAAGGTTATTCGACACAGTACTTTATCATGGCAAACTGGTTCCAATTTATTGTGTCCAAGAGCGATAGTCAATTTGTCATTAAACTCTTACATTCATATGAGCGTACTGAATTTCTAATCCTAGACTGAAATGCAAAAAATGGACGATGGATCATCCCTAATTGCATGTCATATATGCCATGCTTGCTGGCTAATATAAATAACAATAACATAGCAGGGCAGGAACTTAAAGATGCTGCTAACTATGCAAAACTTATTCAATTCTGGGCTGTTTTATTATTTTAATCTTCTTTTCGAGTATCCACTCGAAAAGAAGATTAAAGACTCGACCCACATCCTCCTTCTCTTTCTTGGAGTTGTGGTCTTTACTTTATTTGGGCCCAGTAGGCCAAGTCAATTGCAGCGTCAGTGGTATTCATCAAATTCCAGAAAATGACAGGTGCATGAGCACTTGCGGCTCTCCAACGTATACTGCACTCATATTGGGTATCCGCGCGACGGGTCTATGAAACTCTTCACTTCGCCAGGTTGTGTTTGTAGCGCCCAATGGATACGCAACCAGTTCAATGCTTCCCATAATATGGCCCGAGCCACTGCAGATCACGTCCAGTTGGCAGATGTTCCTGGGGTTGCAAGTATTCGGGTGGTGGTGCTATAACCGGGGAGTCTTTAAGTCAAGAGTGAATAGGTTACTTCTAGGCAAGCGTGCTCCATCTTAGACCGCATTATCGCTTACGACCATGTGAGATAGTGGTCAAACGCATGCCTATTAAGAGTAAAAAAAATATTCATGTTCTTCTCACATTTGGTAGACGGCCTTGGATGGCTTCTATGCAGTGAAGAAAACTGTTCCGGCTCTTAAGCTTACCCAGAACTGTGTTGTGTGATTGTAGAGAGAATGTCGGGAGTCGGATTTGGGTCCTTTTTTTCAAGCGGTACTATTTTAATAATCAATTACAATAATTATAGAAGTCAAAATCAAACGCACTGTTATAAAATTGGTTATAAATCGATAATTAATTTACCAACATCGACAATTTGTCCATCAAGCCCAGCATTGCGATTCTGTTAATAATTATCTGCAGTGCGATTCTGTCAACATGTCGAAGTGAACACTTGGGAGTAGTGAACGACAAGTGAGCTGTCAAACCATACAAACAAGATGGCATGACAGCTCACTTGTCGTTCACTACACCTAAATAATCACGGTGAGATGTCGACAGAATCGACCGGCTGAACGAGTAAACTTAGGTGAAGTGAACATGCCAATCCATACAAACAAGATCGATGGACATTAATTGTTGTTGAAATGTTGACAGAATAGACCGACTGATCCATGAGATTACCCATACTGAGTTTCCGTTAACAACCACTAACTGGATACATCTTTTGATGAGTGCTACAGACACTAAGCAAGCAGAAACACAATGGAATGGCGTTGAAGTGTAGTATTAAAATAAGAATGATGTTAACTGAAATAATATAATAATTAGTATGTCACGTTGATAAACAGCACCTTGTCAGTGAAAATGATGTACATAATATTTTAAAACATGTAGAGCTTAATGAAAATGTGAAGGTAGATATATTTTTAGTATGACAACAAGATTGACCTCTAATTTCGTTCAAAGATCTTTAAAGTTTTTGTCCATTCATCCTGGTTAACGATGCCAAAAAGGCGTAGTTATATAGGTACAGTCGCCAGCACATCATGGTACTCGAATCTGTAAAATTCTCCCAATCAACCTTGAACCTTGCTGCTGAAGTAATAAAGTTTAAAATATTTGAAGAAATTTGACAGATTGTTGAAGCTTGATGTGCTGGCGTCTTTACAAGGTCTTTACCTACGTTAATTATAAAAAATATTGGCGCTACTTGGCTTATGGCTGGATCATAAATTCTTCATCAGTTTTTTGCCAATCTATATACCTACCTGACTAGGTCTGTTTTTCGTGCGGTTGCTTTGATGTTGACACTTGTAAGTATTTTTGTCAAAATAAGTACGCTTTGCTAGATATCTATATTGTTGGAAATAGATGGGTTAATGCTGCTTTCAGAGATAGGGTAAAACCAGTTTATATTATCATCTCTAGCATGATTAGAACACTTGTAAGTAGGTACTACATTATGTAGCCGTTTAGTAACTGAAATCCGGCTAGTCCGCGAATAGTATAAACTGTGTCATTGTAAAACATATTGTGTTGCCTGTGATTCCTTTTCAAATCTGATATTATTATATCAACTAACTATTCATCGTGTACCTACTTCCTCAAATAAAATATTCATCGATAGCCATGTCTTTGTTCTGGCAACACATTACTATATAGTACAGACCCTATATGGTAGGTACATATGAGTATCATTTCGGAGGACCCTGACTGGATCTAAAATCAACTTCCTTTTCATGTGCTTAGTTTGAATATTCATACGTTTTGCATACATGTATGTAAATGTTGATTTAGTATGTATGTGCGCATGTGTTTACTGATTTAGTCAACCAGTATAATATATAAGTATAAAAATTAGAAAATGCTATGAAAAGAAAAACATACCCGTGATTAAGTTGTAACAATAACATGTTTGTAGATGTTTCTTCTCTTCTGGATTGTGAAGAAGTTTCTGTATCTGACCTAACCTAACCACAGGGAACGAACCCTGTTTCGGACCCCATTTAATGCGTCACCAGCGAACAACTCTTAAGGAAATTATTTTTAAATGTTGTTATATTTTTATTATTCAAATATCTATTTGAAAGGGTAGTGAATAAAGGAAATTAAGATCAAAAAGTAAGTGCGAGAGTCTTATTTTTAACCGACTTCCCAAAAAGGAGGAGGTTATCAATTCGGTTGTATGTTTTTTTTTATGTTTGTTACCTCATAACTCTGACCCTAAAATTCTGAACCGATTTGAAAAATTCTTGTTTTATCTGAAAGGATATACTTGCAGATTGGTCCCATTTAAATTTTATCAACATTGGTTATGAACTTTGGATTTTAAATCGAAATAGCATGTAATCCAAGTAGAGCATGTGTCATCCAAGTAATCGAAATTGTATATTTTGCTTTTCTGTGTTGATAGGTGTGGGGTACCTACCACTAAAAAGTGAAAAATAAAAAACTTTTTGCAAAAAAATACAACCGACTTCCAAAAAAAAAACACTACAAAGTAAAAAATAACTTTAATTTCGGAAGTCGGTATCAAAATACGAAGAAACTAACAAAAACACTATTTTTTAATATATAGTGTTTTTTTTTGGAAGTCGGTTGTATTTTTTTGTAAAAAGTTTTACTACAAACTATTGTTTAACTTGCAATGTATGTATGTTTCTCCGGAAGGAATCTTACAACTGTATTTTAAATCAGTTATCTTTAACCAATCGAGCTGAAATTTGGTGTACACGATTATTTTCTATGCATTCTTAGCTATGTCACGTCATTCTAATTCTAATATGGCGGATCATCCAAGTTATTTTTTCTGGTATCAAACATGGAACAGGCTTGTTGAGGAGAACACGAAAACTAATAGGTACAACGACACATTAAATCCAAAAGTCTTTTTCACAACAGGCATTCATGAAAACGGAAGAAGGAAGAGAATTGAGTGATTGCTATAGGCGATCGATTTCCTTTGCAACCTAGTAAGGGATATGGGCGTGAGACAGGTGTTTCTTTGTATACCATAAATGGCATACCTGACCATGCCTCAAAGAACAATAATTAACATCCGAAGCGGTTATCGGCATGTCTTTGAAACCCCGTGACTGTCCCGAAACTGTAATTTAGCGTCGTTGATTTTCACAACAGTACATTAAAGATTGTCTGTCTGTCTTATTCGGATATGTGATCCATTTTGGCAGCCATTACCGTCTTCTAAACTGTCTGCTCTGGTTATGTGGGCGTTACTCATACTTTTTTCAAAATGCTGTTCGGTGTTTTTGGTAAACGGTGCCAAATTGTATAATTTTTACATCGGCTCTAGGCGAGGGCAGACAGACTAAATTGGCCAGTTTTTTTTACAAATTATTAGGTAGATGATTCAACGATTGGGAAGAAACCAAATAAATGATTTGCTAAAAATGCTCCTATAAAGGTTTCTATTTGTGTTCGTCCAATGTTTGTTTTGGCAGTATATCTGTTGGCCAGTCTCGTATAATGGGTTTTTCTCGATTGTACAAATGTTTGTGATCGTGCCCGAAGCACCTCCGCAGAGTTTAGTGGAGATACCGCCATTAGGTTAAGCCGCCTGCAAATATATTGACGGACTATTCATGTTTATATTATTTTATAAATATCATTGTTATTTTGCTAGTGTATGCTTGATAAAATAATTAGCAAGATTAGCGCGTGTGAGATTTATTAGCATGTTTACACCTAACATCATAAAGTATAATGCTCAGGTATTTGAAATGACGTAATTCATGTAAATTGAATTTATCTTCGGTTCGGTCTCTTCCTTTTTAGATGTAACTACCTATAGCGATGTAAATTGTTTTCATTAAAAATATTGTTAAGTTCGCTTTTTTCCAACACTGAAATCTTGAAAACAAAAATCGACTGGCCCGCACATTTATGTGCGCATAGCTTGACAATATGTACTGAATTACTGAACAGCCGATTTATTTTTTTACGATTACGAGGTTGGTCCCATAATAGACGTTGTTCATACTGGTGAGTACAATGAACCATTTTCAAGCATTGCGTTTATTCTGTAACACGCTTTATGACCACTAGATTAGCAATAACTTGGACGAGGTAGGAGCACGCTTGCCTGCTTAATTAACTGGTAACACAATCTTTGTTCTAATTACATTACTGGCTGGTTATGCTACTTCTTTTTACCTACCGCTTGTTTTTAGGCTCAATCCAATTTTGCTATTCCGTTCTTTAGATTCAGCTTCCTTCCTTGTCTTTCCTTTGTTTCTTTTGTCATAATTTGGATGATTCAATGCAGTTGCATGGTGGTTTTACCTGTTTCCCTGTGCAGACGTAGATCATGAAAAAATATTTACATGTGCATTGTGCGTAGACTTGCATTTAGTTCTATGCAAGTCACCATCCGTGGCCTACTTTTACATTTTCCTGAAACGCATAATGACTTGCATTATATGCATGTGTAATTGTGTTCTCGATAAAAGGTTCAGTCATCAGGAGTGCAAAACTTGAGGTAAATAATATGTTTTGCTAATGAGTCGTCGGTGTAACTATCTCTCTACTCGTGTCCTCAGGCTAGCCCAGAATTTCATTCGTAGCAGCCGCATATAACGGGTGTAAGGGACAGCCCTCCTCAAACTGATAGGGTGATTTCAGTATATCGTACTAAGTTGACCGGTACATGAAATTATTTCAGGAACTTTATGGGAATCCAATAAAACTGATTTGTTTAATTACCTCACTCGCAATGTATCGCTACCTCTGCAAAACGCACGCAGCGAACGGCAGCGCAGCGAGCTTTCCAAAGGATAGCTGCGCCCGCGCTACGTTTTAACAGCTGATTTCATGCGTCGTTCATGATTTTTTTTTTATTTTTTCATTTTAGCTGTGTTATTTACATTAATGGAGTTCTGCATACAGATAATGTAACTTTACATAGAAATAAAGCAAAAAAAAATGAAAAATCGAAAAAAAAATAAAAAAAATCCTGAGGAAATTTCCACTGGAATATGATTCAAAATAAGGAGCTGATTGCACCCTGTTAATTTGTGGAAGGCTGTCCCTTACACCCTGTATAGTCTCAACGGAGATTATAAGTCATGTCTCATGTAGGTAGCTAGGAGATATCATAGTGTACAAGTGAGTGTGCAAACACTGACGGATCATAATTACTGTTTATTATTCGTAGTGGATACAATTTGGCCCATAGGACTTCCTATGGGCCAAGTTGTTCAACCTCGGTTTTATCCTAAAGGTATTATTTAGCACTATGAGTAAGCTTTAAACTTCTTAAAGGTAATTCTTAGTTCTTTACCTAGGACTTGAGTTCTATTACGAGCTACGAGAATAGGTGCGCCAGCGCAGCGTTGACGTAAGATAGCGCACATCCACGGAATTGATTTAATCTGAGTCAATATTGACGCGGAGGCGTTGTGGGAACCGCACAGTGTGCACAGGTGGGCTTTCTTAACTCACCTACAGGCTGTTCCAAATACAACCTGATGTTTTTATTAGGTTTACCTTTCATGGTATTATTTAGGTTTACCTTTCACTTGTAGATTTATGGTAGGTATATCATCAATCAATCAATCCTAATCTATACTTCTATACTAATATTATAAAGAGGTAACATTTGTTTGTAAGTTTGTATGTAGGGGTAATCTCAGGAACTACTGGTCAGATTTGAAAAATTCTTTCAGTATTTGATAGCCCATTTATCGATGAAGGCTTATAGGCTACATATCATCACGCTAAGACTAACAGGAGCCGAGCATTAATGGAAAATGTGACGCAGACGAAGTTGCGCGGGTCAGCTAGTATGTATATAAAATGTTTCCGATACGATAGAGACTGGCAGACAACGCACAGCCGAAACTACTGGTTATAGAAAGCTAAAATTTGGCATGTAGGTTCTTTACACTCCGTAAGGGAGAGAACTAAGAGAGGATTTCCAGAAATTCTAACGGGAACGGGAAAAATGGGGTTATGCGCGTACGAAGTCGCAGGCGAAAGCTAGTCAATCTACAAGTGAAAGGTACCTAATGCAAAATCTAAGTGGTAAAAAATCATTTCAGTGCTTTTTGTTCTGAAATGATTATTGCTATTGCTCAGGATATATTTTGAAAACATTTTCCGACACTAATATTCAAGCTGATGATCGAATGTCGTGGGGTTCTGGTAATATCATGTGAGCTGTTATATCATGTGGAAATTGGTTAGGCTTTTGGTAACGGAGTATTTGCTGCGTCACTCTTTGGAGTTAATAAGTTCATATTCTAATTTAATAACGGATGCCGTTTTTCAAGGTAAGATACGAATCAAGTTAAAGTTAGAATTGACAGTTTATTTAAATTATTTTAGAATTGTTCATATTTGCGAGTTTCCGATATTTCGGCACTGTTGCAAGCGCCATGATCACGGAGTAACTGAATAAACTAAAAAAAATAGCAATCCCGAAATGAATAATTGCAATGTTATAATAGTGACCATGAAAGTTTAAAACAATATTTAAATTATTGTTTGATAAACCTACTTCCATTTGAATTTATTTTCCTAATATAGGTACTTTAAATGCGAAAATGAGTTTGCATGTCAGTATATTTGCTTTTTACGGTTTCATGACGCTGAAACGGTTTTGATGAATTATTTAAAATTATGGGACGGAGAGAAAAATGACTCTGGGAATGGCTATAGGCTCTTCTTTTTGCGAAAATCTAAATCAGCTGCGAGCAAAAGTAGGCGTTAAAAGTCTCTGAAGTCCCTTTCCCGTCCTAAAAGAGAGCAGCCTGTAACAGCGGTCGCTGTTAAAAAGGTTAAAAATAAAATAAACACATAATGTACACGAAATACCTGAATTTAAAGTTTATTAGCCACTTACAGGAAACACCTGCGAACATTCTTGTATGTTTTCATAGAAGAATGATATCTCAGCACAGAATATTGAACGGCGTAATTTAAAAAATATCGTGCAAGCAGTGGCAGAGATGACAATCGGTGCTGATTGTGTCAGAGATATGACTGTTACTTTATTTGTGAAAAAGAATATCTTTGATAAAATCTCTTGTAGGTGCCTATCAACCTACGAACAAAGATGCTATCAGTTTTGCACGCGTTTTAAAAAGCCTTGCGAGTTGGGTGGAAAAAGGGCTTTAATTTGCACACCAGTTTAGCAGAAACACACGTATACCTATATATATATATAGTAGTGACTCATTGTGAACATTAATTCACTCACTAAATCTATTCAAAGGAACTAGGTTTTTGTAGCGGATTAGCTTTGTGTTCTAAAGGAGCTGCACATTTTCCTGAGATATCGAATAGTCTATGTTACTCGTTGAAAGAATTTTGTTAAGCGGATCCACTGATTGTGGGAAATAATCTCTGGAAGTACACTTGCTCCGTGAGATTATTTCCCACAAATAAACAAATATACCTATTATTTTAAGTAGCATAGATAAGACCCTATCGAGTACGATTTTAGATTCGGGGGCCCTACTATGACGTTTTAAAAACCATCATGGAGGATAGGAGCTATATTAGACTCCTATCACTATCTACTACTACTATAACGAAATGAGATAGTAGATCCTACTCTGATGTCTCTAGTCAATACCATTGCAAGCCTTCACACATCGTAGATGGGTCCCAGGATTATAAACGACGATCAGGTGCAGGAATAATTAGCTATTTATCACAATATAGATACTCAGATACTATTTCCCATCCATTCATTGTACATGCTTACATTCTAAGAGATACATTCAACTACACAACCAATGAAATACTCAGCTCATCTTGCAACGGATACAAGTTACATGACGGCACTTACTTTCATAAGCGTATATTTTAAACGCTGTCGGCGAAGGCACCGCCAGTGGGCGGCCATCTCGAGAAAATTGTCATTTTCCTGCCAGCAGGTGGCGTGCGTTGCAAATTTTCTACATCTAATGAGCACACAGCACACCTGCCCACTAGTTATTACAAGCTAAAGGCAGGTTTACACGAAGCCAGTGCGCTGGAATTAGTGCTAGCCTTGCCCGTGATATTTACATACTACCTAATGTCTGATGTTTTTTGTAGTGTACGCACAGGTTATGAGGGGGACGCGACAATTGGTCGGGCGCTTTCTTCATGGACTGGCCCATCAAGAAATGCTGTTTACACAGGGCTTATACTAAACTAACACGGGCTACCAGCCCATCTGACGGCTAACGCTGGCGCTGGCTTCGTGTAAACCTGCTCTTAAGCCCCTAGTACCGATTTTACAACAGTTTTTGCACCATAACATCATCGAGGATTTCCTGCAGCAGACAAACTTCTGACTTCGTATAGCCATAAGATAAAATTTATTAATATTGCTATTTGTACCGTATTAGCTCTGATTTGTGTTTTATCCATTTATCATTTATGTTATCTGAGCTGAGCTGATTTTTATTTACATTGTAATTGCTGTGACGATACAATCAGTGCTGTTAAACTGTGATTTACGAAATCCGAGTTTATTCCTCTTGTGATTAAAATCCTATTGAGTAATTCTTTAAATTGTTTACGGATCAACGATGGCTAACGAAAGTGTCTAACAAAATTAAAATTTCGATGTACACTCCAATTTAATTACTTTAGAAATCAGTTTGTTCGACACATAAAATCTGTAACAGCTCATTTAAAGCCCAATCGGCAAGCCATTGAAGACATTCTAAACAGTGAAGTGACACATGTATCCTATGTGTTATTACGTTATAAATTTAATGATCGGCGTATGATTGTGATTGGAGGCGGGAAGCAGGTGGTCGGCGAGGCCACAGTCTCCACATTTCCTATTAGAATCGTGTTAGAGACTCCATTCCGTAATTATTGGTCGGCAGGTGGCTCGACTGCGCGAGCCTCGATGTACTTTCTTATCTACTCGCTACAGATAACGGATACCCATATATTTTTGTTTCGCAGTAATTTACTATCTGTTCCGCGCTTAAATGATTTCTTGTTCGGTGAGATAACGTTTTGAGTTATTGTTTTCGGTTAATTTGAGGCGGAGTGTGTCGCGATATCTTCTGTTTGATAAATAAATGCTTAAATCGACTGATACGGTGCTGATGATTGACATAATGCGCGTTATTTATAATAATAATCTAACCTTATGATTCTTTAAAATACCTACTGATAGGAGAGGGTCCATCCTATAAATTTTTAAATTCAAGATGTCGCTAGATCTGAGGGCTAATTTTAATATTTTTTAAGTGACGATCACATCCGCCATCTGTCAAAAACCCTTCTAATTTCCCAAAATTATTATAGCAAAAATCAGAGAGCAAAATCTTCAATACTTGTTTCTTACGATACCAGCTTATTAAAAGTGCCTTCGAAGTAAAACGCTGCAGAATGTAGCGCTACGCATATTTGCTCTAGGTAAAAGTTGTGTTTTAATATTATTTAAGGAAAAAAAATACCTTTTTTTAATATTGATAGGCATACGTTTGACTGCTGTCTCACCTTCGACCTATTCTCAGATATACTAAATATTTTACACATAGAAAGCCATAAAATTGGTCAATCCTTTTGTTGCGGAGGTGGTCGATTTCAAAGACTGCGACAAGAAATTTTTATATATTAGAGATTTTTGAAGGCTTATATACTATCTTGTAGTTCTTACTTTACTGAAACCCCTATTTAAAGAAACGTTAAAACCATATTTTTATTTTATTTCGTTTCGGAAAACAGACAATCGTACAATGTATATTATATATCTGGATACGCAGTATGCTATAAGTAATTTGTACAATCCACTACGTTTTCACATGTTACTAGCTTTTATATACAATTTTGGTAAAACCACATGCTTAGGTACATTGCCACCGATGCTGCAATTAACGTAGCCAAGCCATGGACTTTAGAACGTTTCGAAAAGAAGAAGAAAACCAGATTCAAATTTCAAAATGATTATACAAACGAATTTGCTAATCAAGACTGAAACTAACAAAATGATTAGAATTGTTTTATGAATAAACCTGATTGTTTAAGGCATGTCAAAAGCCTTAAAAAGTTTCATAAAGGGGGATGGAATTCGCTACCACCAAAAAGCAATACAATACTATGCATACCCTTTTAAATCCAAAATAGTGGTTGCATATATTTACTTGATATCATCGTACTATGGAGTTCGTTTTATATACAATTCTAATCATTTGATTAGAATTGTTTTATGAATAAACCTGATTGTTTGATTAGAATTGTTTTATGAATAAACCTGATTGTTTAAGGCATGTCAAAAGCCTATTCGCTACCACCAAAAAGCAATACAATATTATGCCCTTTTAAATCCAAAATAGCGGTTGCATATTATATTTACTTGATATCATCGTACTATGGAGTTCGTTACTAAAGTCTCTATTCATTTTTCACAGCGTGCAGTGTGCTGCGCAGGTGTTAGATGTAACACTTGAGCAGACTGACGGAGTACTCTTGACGGTGTGTTGTTTCCTAACAAATCATATTCAGGGCCGCAGCTAGGCAAATATTATACGAATTTGTTTCAAGTGTTTATTGTGAAGGGTTCAATGACAGGCGTCAGAATGGTTAGAGCTTACATTTATAAGATACTTGAGGCGCAAGTTCGTCTGCGTCACATTTGTCATTAATGCCCCGCTCCTATTAGTTATAGCGTGATATTATATAGCCTGTAGCCTTCCTCGATGGCTTTCCAACACTTAGGACTTTTTCAATTCTCACCAGTAGTTCCTGAGATAAGCGCGTTCAATCAAACTAACTCTTCAGCTTTAGAATATGAGTTGATACATATTGATATCTTAGGCCAAAGTGAAGAAAATAATTAAAAACACATAACAATAGGTGTAGATGAATCTTAGGATTTCCTGGTTTTGGCTATTTGATGCTATTCCCCGTTTTCGTAGACTTCGTAGCAGTTTCGTAGCAATTTTGACCAACAACACAACTAAAAACAATAGGGCGATGTAGTTATGATCTAGACAGGTGGTAGTGTGACAGCCAAGTTCGCGAACCATTTCAAAATTTCAAGAATGTGTATATGTTATGAATGATTTGCATAATCATTTTAAGATAGGTACCAAGAAATATATCGTGTAATCGTGTAGAGGCTTAAAATTCGATCTAACTAAGAATATACGTTAGGTATGTTATGGTAAACTAGCTGTTCCCCGCGGCTTCGCTCCCGTCAATTAAGTTTTCATTGTTTTTAATCGAGTTTTCATTATGTTTAAGATGTATTCTGCTATTCGGGTCGGAGGCAAATCCAACGAATCCATAACCAGGAAAATTGGTTCAGCAGATCTCGAGTTATACCTAAGTGTTGTAACAAACCCGTCTTTGTTTTTTACAATAGATATATAAGATGACCCGCGCAACTTCGTCTGCCTCACATTTTCCATAACTGATCCACTCCTATTTGTCTTAGCGTGATGATATATAGCCTATAACCTTCCTCGATAAATGGGCTATCTAACACTGAAATAATTTTTCAAATCGGACCAGTAGCTCCTGAGATTAGCGCGTTCAACCAAACAAACAATCAAACAAACTCTTCTGCTTTATAATATTATAGTATAGATGCTATTTATTATTATATTAATTTACTACCTATTGTGTTGAAATTGTTTACGATTGATTTTTACTATTATAATTTAAGCTAGTGTTGGTTTTGGATAAATGGTTTTAATCGAATATTGTTTAAAGTTTTAATTTAATTCATTATTTTCTAAACGTTCAGGAACAAAGTGAATTGTTATAAGACAAATTAAATGAAATTACTTATTAAATAGATAATTTCGCAAAGTAATGTAATTTTCCCGCTAGAATTCCACTAGATTATGATTAGGGAAAAACTTTCAGAACATTATAGATAAAGACTGAGGTAGTCCCTAACATCCATTTCAATGAACACTAAAGAACATTCTAACCATACTTTTTCTTCGCGTGAGTTTTTGCACCGCAGCTCACTGATGTCCGCAATTCTTACACCACAGAATCTAACGCCTACTAATTACGGAAATATGATGCGTATCTATAAAATAATCCATACATATAGTAAAGCTAATAAAGCGATACTCAAACCCCACCAAGATTTTTCGTGTTGCCTTAGAGCTTGATTGAAGGTAGATCGATGACCTGGAAAGAGTCGCGGGTAGCCAATGGACACGAGACTCACAGGAACGGTTGTAGTGGTGACAGTTGGGGGAGGCCTATGTCCAGCTGAGCAGTGGACGTCTTTGCTGATATGATTATGATGATGATGCTGAACCCTAATACCCTGTTACCCAGTTAATGGGTTGTGGAGGTCTGGTAGGCAGCCGCTCCACGTAAAATGCTGGTATTCAGCTGAATCCGGTTTGACTGGAAGCCGACCCCAATGTAGTAAGGAAAAGGCTTGGCAGATGATGATTATGCTGAACCCTGACACATTAGAGTACAAAATAAAGACTGCGTTTCTACCTGCATGTCACTCGCGTACAAGTTGATTTACATTGTGGGGTACAAGAGCGATCGATTGATCACGTTATACCTTGATAGAACGCAATGTAATGCAACTGACAAGCAAGCTGTTTGCAGGTGGAAACGTGGTTTTGGAATTTGTTCGACAGAGTCACCGCGGGCCTGGAAGTCCTGGAACGCAAAGGTCGTTAGTAACACCGATTGATTTAAATCAGTGAGAGTCTGACACTCCTGGTTACGCTCCGCCCAGAGCGGGAGGAGCTGTTTGATGATTTCTATTTATCTATTTATTTATTTTGGCACTCCAACATCAAAGTCACAGAAAAATTTTTACATTTAAAATTTCTTAAATGAGTGCTATTATGACCTTATCATTTAGAGGTGTGCACAGCTGTTACATTATGTTAATTTATAAAATCATGTACACAAAGCATTATTGGATCGTAAGTTAGGTTACATTAAATTATATTATATTGCATGATTACATTGCCATTTCATTTCATATCTGTCTGAACATAACATGAATAATATGTAAAAAATAAGTACCTACCTATATAAATATTTCTATTTTTAAAAAAGAAAACGGTGGAAAAGTGGCCTTTGATGTATAATTATTTATTTATCGCTCCATCCATAATGATGTGCTGAGATATGCAGCATAGCATGTAACAATTCTTTTGACGTCACGGTTGGTGCAGTGGTTGAGCGATTGACTGCTGCGCAGCATGTCGCGGGTTCGATTCCCGCACGGAACAAATATTTGTACGACCTACATGTATTTGTTCCGAGTCTGGGTGTTTTTCTATCTATAATATGTATGTATTTACAAAAAAAAAATATATATATAAGTAGTTTATCAGCCATCTCGTTACCATAACACAAGCATTAGGTCGCTTAGCTTGGGACTATATGGCGTTGTGTTTAATGTCCAACGATATTATTATTATTTTATTATAATTGTTTCGAAAACTGTTAATTTGTCACAAATGTATAAATCCCTGCCCTTCATGGCAGTAGCAATATTAGTAAATGCAGAGTTTAATTTAACTGTTGGTTTTTCCGGCCCATCATGAGTAGTAGAAGCTATGTGTACAAGGAATAAGGTTTAGTACATACCAATAACCCGATATAACATGATCGGTGGCATGTAGCCTGTGTCTAACGCCGTTCTAACACCAGGTGTCAGCTGGCGTAGCTTTTTAATCTTGTTATTCAGTATACCTTATACGCGTCCGTCTAGAATTACGCTATTATACCCGACATAGACATTGTAGCTATCAGAGGTGACATTCCCAAGTTATTGAGTTCCACATCGCGTTATATTCTTGCCAAAATACAGTTAAAAGTTGCGAATTAATGTGATTGCTGGACAACAGTCTTTACTAAATGGGTTTCTGAGGTTGGACGGTGTCACAGAGCTAGACCTAGGAACACGTGACGAGACGATCTAGACGCCTACTGCAAAGGCCAGTTCTTGCGAGGATTTAGGAGAGTCCTTTGCACAGCAATATCATGGTAAAGGCTGATTAAAAAAACCAAATAACGTGACTGGCACACCAAACAATGACTCTTTAAATTTTCTATCGACAATGATAAAAAGATATCATAAAACTTAAAATAAGCATTATCTAAACATTACTATGCTGGTCATTAGTTTATTTTTAGCAGTACCGTCATCATCTGGTGGCAAGGTGATAAGGAATTATTTTTTAGTAATCTTCCATTGCACTAGCAATATGAGTTCAAATTCATGTTTCAATTGTCTTGTATAAGGAGACATACATATGTTAGTTTTCCTAAGTGACGTGGTGGTTGCATAAAAAAAGGCTCAAAATGCGTACCATTCCATTTCCATGTCTAACTAAACCTTTGTTTTTTTTTACGGGGGAAATCCTCATGGACGTCCTCCACCCTGGGGCGGGCGGAGGGGTCTGTCAGACTTACTGACTAAAACCACCCCGGTGTTCCATCTTCCACATGCGCCGGGGATCGCGGGAACCAATGCGGCTTCCGTAATCCCCGGCTGGAGTAAGGTGTGAGGACATCCCCAGGTCTGTCACCCGTGTATGCCCTCCTCCGATGCCCGGTGCGCCTGCTGCGGGCCGGGCCTCCTTCTGCGCGATAACTGTTTCGCAGAAGGCGACCACCGCGTCCCAGGACTCCTCACCGCCGATCATAGCACAGACTACGGCCGGCAGACAGCTAGGCAGTTATAGGCTATATATCATCACGCTAAGACAAATAGGAGTGGATCAGTTATGGAAAATGTGAGGCAGACGAAGTTGCGCGGGTCATCTTATATATCTATTGTAAAAAACAAAGACGGGTTTGTTACAACACTTAGGTATAACTCGAGATCTGCTGAACCAATTTTCCTGGTTATGGATTCGTTGGATTTGCCTCCGACCCGAATAGCAGAATACATCTTAAACATAATGAAAACTCGATTAAAAACAATGAAAACTTAATTGACGGGAGCGAAGCCGCGGGGAACAGCTAGTTTACCATAACATACCTAACGTATATTCTTAGTTAGATCGAATTTTAAGCCTCTACACGATTACACGATATATTTCTTGGTACCTATCTTAAAATGATTATGCAAATCATTCATAACATATACACATTCTTGAAATTTTGAAATGGTTCGCGAACTTGGCTGTCACACTACCACCTGTCTAGATCATAACTACATCGCCCTATTGTTTTTAGTTGTGTTGTTGGTCAAAATTGCTACGAAACTGCTACGAAGTCTACGAAAACGGGGAATAGCATCAAATAGCCAAAACCAGGAAATCCTAAGATTCATCTACACCTATTGTTATGTGTTTTTAATTATTTTCTTCACTTTGGCCTAAGATATCAATATGTATCAACTCATATTCTAAAGCTGAAGAGTTAGTTTGATTGAACGCGCTTATCTCAGGAACTACTGGTGAGAATTGAAAAAGTCCTAAGTGTTGGAAAGCCATCGAGGAAGGCTACAGGCTATATAATATCACGCTATAACTAATAGGAGCGGGGCATTAATGACAAATGTGACGCAGACGAACTTGCGCCTCAAGTATCTTATAAATGTAAGCTCTAACCATTCTGACGCCTGTCATTGAACCCTTCACAATAAACACTTGAAACAAATTCGTATAATATTTGCCTAGCTGCGGCCCTGAATATGATTTGTTAGGAAACAACACACCGTCAAGAGTACTCCGTCAGTCTGCTCAAGTGTTACATCTAACACCTGCGCAGCACACTGCACGCTGTGAAAAATGAATAGAGACTTTAGTAACGAACTCCATAGTACGATGATATCAAGTAAATATAATATGCAACCGCTATTTTGGATTTAAAAGGGCATAATATTGTATTGCTTTTTGGTGGTAGCGAATAGGCTTTTGACATGCCTTAAACAATCAGGTTTATTCATAAAACAATTCTAATCAAACAATCAGGTTTATTCATAAAACAATTCTAATCAAATGATTAGAATTGTATATAAAACGAACTCCATAGTACGATGATATCAAGTAAATATATGCAACCACTATTTTGGATTTAAAAGGGTATGCATAGTATTGTATTGCTTTTTGGTGGTAGCGAATTCCATCCCCCTTTATGAAACTTTTTAAGGCTTTTGACATGCCTTAAACAATCAGGTTTATTCATAAAACAATTCTAATCATTTTGTTAGTTTCAGTCTTGATTAGCAAATTCGTTTGTATAATCATTTTGAAATTTGAATCTGGTTTTCTTCTTCTTTTCGAAACGTTCTAAAGTCCATGGCTTGGCTACGTTAATTGCAGCATCGGTGGCAATGTACCTAAGCATGTGGTTTTACCAAAATTGTATATAAAAGCTAGTAACATGTGAAAACGTAGTGGATTGTACAAATTACTTATAGCATACTGCGTATCCAGATATATAAATTTCATTGAGGCAGCGTGCTGCGAACCATTTGAACGCGCCCCAAAAGGTGGTGGCCCTCAGAATGACACGGGGTACCGCACGATCTCGCGCGAAGCGGCGGGTCTCCTTGCCGGATTGCCGCCATGGGATCTGGAGGCGGTGGTCCTCGCGCGCCTGCATGATTGGCGCGCGGAGATACTAAGCCGGGGGGAAACTCCGCTGACGCGGCAAATTGTCGCGCAGCGGACGAACTTCCGGCGCGATCTCATGGCGTCATGGAGACGACGACTATCGCAACCCAACGCAGGGCACGCCACGATAGCGGCGGTAAGTCCCCTCTTTGAGGAGTGGCTTGAGAGGCGCCACGGCGTCCTCACCTACCGCCTGACGCAGGTCCTCACCGGACATGGTTGTTTCGGGAGGTTCCTGCACCGAATCAGGCGGAAGGAAACGCCCGGGTGTCACCACTGCGAGGATCGACCAGAGGACACGGTAGAGCACACTGTGCAGGTGTGCCCCGCTTGGGCGGCGCACCGCCGTGTCCTCGAAACGGCGATCGGCGGCGACCTCTCGCGTCCGGCCCTGGTCCAAGCCATGGTCCGGAGCGAGACGGAATGGGACGCCGTTGCCTCCTTCTGCGAAGCAGTCATGCTAGCGAAGGAGGTGGCGGAGCGGGAGAGGAGACCCTCTCGTCCCGGCCGCCGTGGTGGACGCCGCGGGCGTCGGGGGCCACCTGGTGACCTCCGGCCACCGTAGGCGCGGGCCTGTGGACGGCGAGCTATGGGTGGCTCGCCGTCCGTCCGTCTAGTGACGACAGGCCGTGTCGACGGCGCGTTAGTGTTCCACGCGCGCCTCAAAGAGAGTCAGCAACACAGAGGGGCCCGAAAGGGCCGACGCCTGCCGGAGTCGCGGGATTATTCGCAAGAGACACCGTGGCTCCGGAACACAAAGGGCAATGAAGGAACATGGATGGGTTTTAGTCAGTAGAAGTCTGACACTCCCTCCCGCTACACCCAGAGCGGGAGGAGTCATTGGATGATTTCCCAACCCTAAAAAAAAAAAAAAAAAAAAAAAAAAAAAAGTTATACTTGCACAAGCCTTCAGTTCCGGTATACCGTTCAGGTATACCGCTACGTTTGTGGCCGCCATTAAAGGTAGAACAGCGGAAACGTTCAACTGTTACAGATGCCCATCGTAGATACTTTAAAATAATTAATTTAATTAATAAATATAGCCGATAACAACAGCGTATTTTAAACGAACTAAGAGCTTCTGAATGTTCGTTATTCAAGAAGTAGATGCAACTGCAGGTACTAGTTGTTAGTACCACTGAAATTTGTGCATACAATGAAAAGCCGTCCACCCACGGTCTATCGTTATCTCCTCACTGTCTCCAGTCTCAATCAAAGACACAAGAGGTGGACTGGTAAGCAAATCAGCGTGCCATGAACATTCCTGCCAGTTGCCAGTTTGCCAGTGTTGCCACCATAACGATAATATTCAAATGAAGCTATAATCGCCGGCAGCTCAGCCATTAGCTAAGATTTAGATATGAGGAACTATACAGAGATGTAAGTCATCAACACACATCACATCAACTGAATGCATTTTCTTCTTCGAGTCGATGGTTATCGAGGGTTAAAAAGCAACCACTTAAATCGAGTCAGAGTCACTAGCACTCATTAGGACTTTGAGGCCACCCAACATGATGAATATGTTGGTACTAAAGCGCGTGTTGTTCAAAAAAAGATACGCTTTACTGAAAATGGATTTTAGTTATTTTCAGTTATACGTTTTTCGATATCCTTATACAAGGCCTGAAAGGAAGTCTAACAATCTTATTCTTCTACATGTTTCTAACACTTCAGTCAAGACGTGATGCTGAGGAAAAATTTGAAAAACTATATGTCATTTGCTAATGAGGCTGTCATTATCAAGATGCTTGCGAGAATTCCAATTAAATCATTAATATTAAACTTAATCGCAAAGCAAAACACGAGGAAAATGAGACCGATATTCTAATGTAATGCATGAATGCAGCTCTATGTAGATCTACGCGTATTCACGAGTAATTAGATTCAGTGCGCGGCGCTTGCGCAGCGACCGTCGCTCGACGCCAGGATGTGGCAGTGTCGCGCTGCTACCTACCCGACACTTATTATGCAACTAGTAATTACCGCTATAACTATTCACTGCTATTTTTGCACCACGCACTTACTATTTAAAGCTCTGCGTATGGTGACGTAAACGCAAATATGTATATGTTTTTTAACGATCATCATCAATATCGTCATTCTGATTGTCTTATACTAATTTATCCAGTTTGGAACAACATGTACTCTTCTTCCGAACTTTTTTATTGGTTATCACATCAGTAATCACATATAAAATCTGACACACAATCCATGCATCATTTTATAATCTCTTCTTAGTGCATACAATTACCTTTCGTTCATCGCTTTTGTTTTTACAAGAAAAAAATAGTCTCTCAAACAGTCTGCCCAGCCTCTTCCGAATCATTGAGGTATAGCTTAGGGGTCGGCTTCCAATCCAAACATGTAGGTGAGTACCAGTATTTTATATGGGGCGACTTTATCCTTTGGCAAGGCTAGTGTCAGACTTGAGTTGTCAGAAGCCACGACGGACAAAGACCTACAAATGACAGCCGGGACCGCAGCTTTACGTGCTGTCCGAGATACGAAGGAATATCTATATGTTGAGTTACTTTTGTTCAAAAATATTTTTAAGGGAAATACAGGAGTTCGAAATTGTACCCGTGACTGGCCGACATTTGCATGATTAATGGCCGACATTCGTCAAAGTTACATAAAAGTAACGTTATCGCTGGAATCTTTAGATAACATATACCGAAATTGATGTTAAATCATTCAATTTGCATTCAATGACGTAAATATTGACTCGATAGCCAGTAGATATGGGAGAAAGCAAATATGGCCGTTTAAGTCATTCGAACGATAAGAGGCACTCCCTAATCTATCTTTAGGATCCGTAAAGGTCTATGTGTTGAGGATCGAATGTCCATGAACTTTTGCGTGAATATTCATTTAAAAATTGGTTTTTCAAAAGCAGCTCACGTTATGAAGTAGGTCTGTCTCTGTCTCAAATACATACAACTAACTGGTCTAATCAAAACTTAAAGAGCCTTGAAGATCGTCGCCGAATACATTTCGGCGGAATGTGCGTTGAAATTGTACAATTTATAATTCCACTTAGCCCGGTCTGACATTGGACAACAAAGCGAACGGCTACATATTGCACAGGTCACCCAAATGCACAAAACTTTTTTGGACGACTATAACTATTGAGTCTGTGTTTCCTATAGTTATAAAACTATAGATACTCTAGACATTTGTCAAGTATGAATACATTACTTCTAGTTAAGCGTGCTCCATCGTTGACCATATCATCGTTTATTTATACGCAAGAAAGATAGTTGTCAAAAGCAAGCGTATCTATTAAAAAAAAAATGGTACTGCCATCTGGTATCGATACAGCTTCTTATTGATCCCATGCATGCATGTAAGTAAGCACCGCACGTAGGTGCTAAGTATGCATATTTTAAAAATCTCCTCACGTAAAATGCAATTAAAATAATCCGGGATAATCCCAATCACACGTACCGACTCGTAAGTCGCACCTAATCGAAAAACATTATAGCTGCATTACATTCCGTATTAGAACTGGGAATACATTTAACATATTAGTCGATAATTTATTACCTTTTTAAGACGACCAATGAATAAAAAAACGGAAACTCAAAACATGTTCCTCTTCTAAAGAAGCATTTATCAAGTCCAAAATTTAAAAGAAAAAGTGTACTCAAAACTGAATTTTATCTCTACTCAAAAAGAACATATGTATGATCCTTTTCCTGTGATAAACTTCAAAGTAAACACGGAGTATTAGACGTTAGACGGCGTACAGGTGCGCGGTGTAATCAGTGCGAGGAATGCAGGGGCAGGTGACAGGACGGCGTGTTTCACGTACGTCGTCCGTACTCGCACCGCTCTATGCTCTATGCCCGCAGCGTTAGAGCGCTCAAATCACGTCCATTAACCGCAGGACTTTGACCGACCATACGCTTAGGAGAGTCTTAGACAAGGCCAAGTTTTTAAAAGGTTTAACGAACAAACTGGAATGTGATTGGGGCATTTTTGTGATTTCCAATAAAATCATTAAATGAAGGTTCTGCTCCGAGCGGAGCGGAAGGGAGTGTCAGACTTCAACTGACTAAAACCCACCCGTGTTCCTCCAAATGCCCTTTGCATTCCAGGGCTGCTCTTTCTCTCCCTCTTTTTCGAAAAATTCTGCAATCCAGGCATTAGGACCCGCACCCGGATTGCGTTAATACGAGAATGTGAATAGTAGTAGTAGATATGTTACGCAAATGTTCAAAATCGCATTTCAGGAAACATCCACCGGTTGAAATCACGGTTCTAAAACGTTACATGTAGGTAACCTTAAACAAGAGATGCCATTTTTCAACCAAGAATCAGCTGCCAGGCTTTTGGGGACTATTCGCATTATGTAATTGTAAAATTTTCTTGTTAACATAATCAGGCAAACTTTAAAATTCAAGATTTAGTAGTCAACTACTAAACCAATTCAATGTCATTGTCAATCGTAATTGACAATGACATTGAAATTGTGGAATAGAACTTTGAAGTCTGCATCGCGATCTGTACTATGTACTAAGTTTAACTGTATTTCTAAGATGGGGAATTTTATAAAATGACAAGATTATTGATTGCAATTCCAAGTTGGCAAAAATTGTGTGTGTTGTGTGTGGTTTATTTTAAAGTCATACATAGTAATATAATTATTTATTATTGTCAAGATATAAAAAAAAACAATAGTTCCATTATAGTAATTAAAAAGCAGTGGAACTGATCCTAGTTTTAAAATGCACATTGCAAAAAAAAAAAACCGAGTAAAGCCGTACAAAATCATAATCATTGACATGACATAATCACTATCTTAAAAATACCACGTCTCGTTCTTTTAAATCACAAATAATCACAGTACAGTCATTTAAGTAATCAATTCTTCGAAATTTAGGTCAATGTAGCCTACTTAAGCTCAGTAGGCACGGGCGTATACTTGAGGCCGGTGTCGCAGAGCAAGGTGACGACCCACGAGTCCTCGGGGATCAGCCCCGACTCCAGCAGCTTTACCGCTGCCGCCACGTTGGCTCCACTGGTGTAGCCCACGTACAGACCCTCCTTCTCACCGATCAAATCCTTATACTTTACAGCTTCCTCGTCAGTCACTGCCAACGTGCCGTCCATAAACTCGTATTTAAGCAAATCGGGAATCCACCCGTAACCTGAACCCTGCAGCAAGTGAAGTGGCTTTGTGATCTTTTCGCCCTTGATGGCCTCGGCACCGGCAGGCTCCACCACGTATGTTTTGATGTCAGGGTTCTGCTCCTTCAAATATTTCGAGGTGCCCGCGAAAGAGCCCGCTGTACCCACTGCGGCGACAAACGCGTCCACGTGGTGTCCAGTCTGCTTCCAGATCTCGGGCCCCGTGCTCTGGTAGTGTGCATCAGAATTAGCTTCGTTGCTGAACTGATTGACGTAGTATGCATTCTGCTCTTCTACTATCTTCAGGCCAAGTTCTTCAACAGCTTTCACGTCGGCTAGGGTTACGTTGCCGTAAGTTCCTTCCACTTGATCCACTCGAATACACTTCGCACCCAGCGCCTCCATGTGGATGGCTCTTTGGGCACTGTTACCTTTGGACATGGTGAGCGTCAGCGGATGTCCCAGCACGGCGCACACTACAGCCAGCCCACAGCCTTGGTTGCCGGAGGTCACTTCCACCACGGGTGCACCAGGTTTCAGCTCGCCAGATTTAATAGCTCGGGTAATCATGCTCAATGATGAGCGACATTTAATCGAAGCACCAGGGTTCATGAATTCACATTTTGCCAATATGCGTCCAGGACCAGTGTGAACACGGTCCAATGCCACGATGGGTGTGTTGCCGATTAACTCGAGGGCTGAGGACTTGATTTCGTTCTCTTCGTACTTGACGTGGTGGTTCTTAGCGATGGGAGCCATTTTTGTTGATTGTAGGCTAAGGAGTATGTGGTACGACGCACTTTGAACTACTCAGATTTCGGTTTGCTACTGTCGTGTTGGGCTGCAAATCGGTTGTTATAAGCGGCTCGGAGATCGCGTACCTCGTGTACATGCGCGCGCTCCGCGGTCGGCTTGTGTAATAATGAAATTATTCTTATCAGGCGTAGTGTAACCGCAGCTAAGTGTTTTTACTTTAGTTTGAATGGAGAAATTCAGTGTTATCGATTATTAGTTTTAGCAATTATTAATTAAGGATAAAGAAAAATAAAGAATTGGAGAATTTATTAGAAGACCAGTGGTCCTAATAGACGTTGCCCTGCTGGAACATTGTTTTAAAAAAAATCAGAGCTTGAATGCGGCGCCACGTACCCGGTCAAACTAACAACACAATTATCAAAATCGGTTTAAGAGGAGTTTAGTTACATACACACGCACAGAAGAATTTTGTAAACATATATATAGCAATAAAAATATTAATGACGTTATCTAATCTAGAGCCGAGGAAAGTATCTATATACTGTTGTGTGATAATGTTTTGTTACGCAACTTGAAAAAGTCTGTAAAACTAAGATTTGACCAACTGACAAAACACAGTAAAAGTAACACTCGCAAAGTGGGTCTAAAGAAGTTTTATATTCAAAAATCTTCATCTGCCTAGCCTTTTCCCAACTATATTGGGGTCGGCTTCTAATTAAGCCGTATTCAGTTGAATCCCAGTATTTTACGTAGAGCCTACTAGACTTCAACAACCCACTGAGTAACATAGTACTTACTTGTTGTCAAGACTGATGTCAGATTTTCTGGTTTCTGAAAATCCGTAAGGACTGCCAAACATCCAAAAGGCAGCCGATACCAACTAGACCATGGCGGAAGCCTTTGAAAATGGTAAAAAGTGAAAAAAAAAAATAGTAGAATGAAACCCATTGGAAAAGAAAGAGAATATAACAAAAATTAAAGAAAAAATAATTTACGAGCGATTTGAGGTCGGGAAGTGGATGGACCCCCCGTGTGTAACGATTTATCTCCATTTCCGGCAAAACTACAAGTCTTATGGGAAAAAGACAAATGGCAAAGTTGTAGGTAATAAAAAGATCTACAACTTTTGTGTTTCCACTTATTTCACATAACCTCAAAATCTATGTGAAAAATTCAAATAACCGTGTTTTTGGTTTTTTATTTTTCTCTTTTACAAGAAATATTTTTTTCACGAAATTTGTGAATTGGTGAAAACTTACCTTTTTTATGTCCCCAACATACTGTAATTTTTTTCTTTAATTTTTGTTATATTCTCTTTCTTTTCCAATGGGTTTCATTCTACTATTTTTTTTTTTCACTTTTTACCATTTTCAAAGGCTTCCGCCATGGTCTAGTTGGTATCGGCTGCCTTTTGGATGTTTGGCAGTCCTTACGGATTTTCAGAAACCAGAAAATCTGACATCAGTCTTGACAACAAGTAAGTACTATGTTACTCAGTGGGTTGTTGAAGTCTAGTAGGCTCTACGTAAAATACTGGGATTCAACTGAATACGGCTTAATTAGAAGCCGACCCCAATATAGTTGGGAAAAGGCTAGGCAGATGAAGATTTTTGAATATAAAACTTCTTTAGACCCACTTTGCGAGTGTTACTTTTACTGTGTTTTGTCAGTTGGTCAAATCTTAGTTTTACAGACTTTTTCAAGTTGCGTAACAAAACATTATCACACAACAGTATATAGATACTTTCCTCGGCTCTAGATTAGATAACGTCATTAATATTTTTATTGCTATATATATGTTTACAAAATTCTTCTGTGCGTGTGTATGTAACTAAACTCCTCTTAAACCGATTTTGATAATTGTGTTGTTAGTTTGACCGGGTACGTGGCGCCGCATTCAAGCTCTGATTTTTTTTAAAACAATGTTCCAGCAGGGCAACGTCTATTAGGACCACTGGTCTTCTAATAAATTCTCCAATTCTTTATTTTTCTTTATCCTTAATTAATAATTGCTAAAACTAATAATCGATAACACTGAATTTCTCCATTCAAACTAAAGTAAAAACACTTAGCTGCGGTTACACTACGCCTGATAAGAATAATTTCATTATTACACAAGCCGACCGCGGAGCGCGCGCATGTACACGAGGTACGCGATCTCCGAGCCGCTTATAACAACCGATTTGCAGCCCAACACGACAGTAGCAAACCGAAATCTGAGTAGTTCAAAGTGCGTCGTACCACATACTCCTTAGCCTACAATCAACAAAAATGGCTCCCATCGCTAAGAACCACCACGTCAAGTACGAAGAGAACGAAATCAAGTCCTCAGCCCTCGAGTTAATCGGCAACACACCCATCGTGGCATTGGACCGTGTTCACACTGGTCCTGGACGCATATTGGCAAAATGTGAATTCATGAACCCTGGTGCTTCGATTAAATGTCGCTCATCATTGAGCATGATTACCCGAGCTATTAAATCTGGCGAGCTGAAACCTGGTGCACCCGTGGTGGAAGTGACCTCCGGCAACCAAGGCTGTGGGCTGGCTGTAGTGTGCGCCGTGCTGGGACATCCGCTGACGCTCACCATGTCCAAAGGTAACAGTGCCCAAAGAGCCATCCACATGGAGGCGCTGGGTGCGAAGTGTATTCGAGTGGATCAAGTGGAAGGAACTTACGGCAACGTAACCCTAGCCGACGTGAAAGCTGTTGAAGAACTTGGCCTGAAGATAGTAGAAGAGCAGAATGCATACTACGTCAATCAGTTCAGCAACGAAGCTAATTCTGATGCACACTACCAGAGCACGGGGCCCGAGATCTGGAAGCAGACTGGACACCACGTGGACGCGTTTGTCGCCGCAGTGGGTACAGCGGGCTCTTTCGCGGGCACCTCGAAATATTTGAAGGAGCAGAACCCTGACATCAAAACATACGTGGTGGAGCCTGCCGGTGCCGAGGCCATCAAGGGCGAAAAGATCACAAAGCCACTTCACTTGCTGCAGGGTTCAGGTTACGGGTGGATTCCCGATTTGCTTAAATACGAGTTTATGGACGGCACGTTGGCAGTGACTGACGAGGAAGCTGTAAAGTATAAGGATTTGATCGGTGAGAAGGAGGGTCTGTACGTGGGCTACACCAGTGGAGCCAACGTGGCGGCAGCGGTAAAGCTGCTGGAGTCGGGGCTGATCCCCGAGGACTCGTGGGTCGTCACCTTGCTCTGCGACACCGGCCTCAAGTATACGCCCGTGCCTACTGAGCTTAAGTAGGCTACATTGACCTAAATTTCGAAGAATTGATTACTTAAATGACTGTACTGTGATTATTTGTGATTTAAAAGAACGAGACGTGGTATTTTTAAGATAGTGATTATGTCATGTCAATGATTATGATTTTGTACGGCTTTACTCGGTTTTTTTTTTTTGCAATGTGCATTTTAAAACTAGGATCAGTTCCACTGCTTTTTAATTACTATAATGGAACTATTGTTTTTTTTTATATCTTGACAATAATAAATAATTATATTACTATGTATGACTTTAAAATAAACCACACACAACACACACAATTTTTGCCAACTTGGAATTGCAATCAATAATCTTGTCATTTTATAAAATTCCCCATCTTAGAAATACAGTTAAACTTAGTACATAGTACAGATCGCGATGCAGACTTCAAAGTTCTATTCCACAATTTCAATGTCATTGTCAATTACGATTGACAATGACATTGAATTGGTTTAGTAGTTGACTACTAAATCTTGAATTTTAAAGTTTGCCTGATTATGTTAACAAGAAAATTTTACAATTACATAATGCGAATAGTCCCCAAAAGCCTGGCAGCTGATTCTTGGTTGAAAAATGGCATCTCTTGTTTAAGGTTACCTACATGTAACGTTTTAGAACCGTGATTTCAACCGGTGGATGTTTCCTGAAATGCGATTTTGAACATTTGCGTAACATATCTACTACTACTATTCACATTCTCGTATTAACGCAATCCGGGTGCGGGTCCTAATGCCTGGATTGCAGAATTTTTCGAAAAAGAGGGAGAGAAAGAGCAGCCCTGGAATGCAAAGGGCATTTGGAGGAACACGGGTGGGTTTTAGTCAGTTGAAGTCTGACACTCCCTTCCGCTCCGCTCGGAGCAGAACCTTCATTTAATGATTTTATTGGAAATCACAAAAATGCCCCAATCACATTCCAGTTTGTTCGTTAAACCTTTTAAAAACTTGGCCTTGTCTAAGACTCTCCTAAGCGTATGGTCGGTCAAAGTCCTGCGGTTAATGGACGTGATTTGAGCGCTCTAACGCTGCGGGCATAGAGCATAGAGCGGTGCGAGTACGGACGACGTACGTGAAACACGCCGTCCTGTCACCTGCCCCTGCATTCCTCGCACTGATTACACCGCGCACCTGTACGCCGTCTAACGTCTAATACTCCGTGTTTACTTTGAAGTTTATCACAGGAAAAGGATCATACATATGTTCTTTTTGAGTAGAGATAAAATTCAGTTTTGAGTACACTTTTTCTTTTAAATTTTGGACTTGATAAATGCTTCTTTAGAAGAGGAACATGTTTTGAGTTTCCGTTTTTTTATTCATTGGTCGTCTTAAAAAGGTAATAAATTATCGACTAATATGTTAAATGTATTCCCAGTTCTAATACGGAATGTAATGCAGCTATAATGTTTTTCGATTAGGTGCGACTTACGAGTCGGTACGTGTGATTGGGATTATCCCGGATTATTTTAATTGCATTTTACGTGAGGAGATTTTTAAAATATGCATACTTAGCACCTACGTGCGGTGCTTACTTACATGCATGCATGGGATCAATAAGAAGCTGTATCGATACCAGATGGCAGTACCATTTTTTTTTTAATAGATACGCTTGCTTTTGACAACTATCTTTCTTGCGTATAAATAAACGATGATATGGTCAACGATGGAGCACGCTTAACTAGAAGTAATGTATTCATACTTGACAAATGTCTAGAGTATCTATAGTTTTATAACTATAGGAAACACAGACTCAATAGTTATAGTCGTCCAAAAAAGTTTTGTGCATTTGGGTGACCTGTGCAATATGTAGCCGTTCGCTTTGTTGTCCAATGTCAGACCGGGCTAAGTGGAATTATAAATTGTACAATTTCAACGCACATTCCGCCGAAATGTATTCGGCGACGATCTTCAAGGCTCTTTAAGTTTTGATTAGACCAGTTAGTTGTATGTATTTGAGACAGAGACAGACCTACTTCATAACGTGAGCTGCTTTTGAAAAACCAATTTTTAAATGAATATTCACGCAAAAGTTCATGGACATTCGATCCTCAACACATAGACCTTTACGGATCCTAAAGATAGATTAGGGAGTGCCTCTTATCGTTCGAATGACTTAAACGGCCATATTTGCTTTCTCCCATATCTACTGGCTATCGAGTCAATATTTACGTCATTGAATGCAAATTGAATGATTTAACATCAATTTCGGTATATGTTATCTAAAGATTCCAGCGATAACGTTACTTTTATGTAACTTTGACGAATGTCGGCCATTAATCATGCAAATGTCGGCCAGTCACGGGTACAATTTCGAACTCCTGTATTTCCCTTAAAAATATTTTTGAACAAAAGTAACTCAACATATAGATATTCCTTCGTATCTCGGACAGCACGTAAAGCTGCGGTCCCGGCTGTCATTTGTAGGTCTTTGTCCGTCGTGGCTTCTGACAACTCAAGTCTGACACTAGCCTTGCCAAAGGATAAAGTCGCCCCATATAAAATACTGGTACTCACCTACATGTTTGGATTGGAAGCCGACCCCTAAGCTATACCTCAATGATTCGGAAGAGGCTGGGCAGACTGTTTGAGAGACTATTTTTTTCTTGTAAAAACAAAAGCGATGAACGAAAGGTAATTGTATGCACTAAGAAGAGATTATAAAATGATGCATGGATTGTGTGTCAGATTTTATATGTGATTACTGATGTGATAACCAATAAAAAAGTTCGGAAGAAGAGTACATGTTGTTCCAAACTGGATAAATTAGTATAAGACAATCAGAATGACGATATTGATGATGATCGTTAAAAAACATATACATATTTGCGTTTACGTCACCATACGTAGAGCTTTAAATAGTAAGTGCGTGGTGCAAAAATAGCAGTGAATAGTTATAGCGGTAATTACTAGTTGCATAATAAGTGTCGGGTAGGTAGCAGCGCGACACTGCCACATCCTGGCGTCGAGCGACGGTCGCTGCGCAAGCGCCGCGCACTGAATCTAATTACTCGTGAATACGCGTAGATCTACATAGAGCTGCATTCATGCATTACATTAGAATATCGGTCTCATTTTCCTCGTGTTTTGCTTTGCGATTAAGTTTAATATTAATGATTTAATTGGAATTCTCGCAAGCATCTTGATAATGACAGCCTCATTAGCAAATGACATATAGTTTTTCAAATTTTTCCTCAGCATCACGTCTTGACTGAAGTGTTAGAAACATGTAGAAGAATAAGATTGTTAGACTTCCTTTCAGGCCTTGTATAAGGATATCGAAAAACGTATAACTGAAAATAACTAAAATCCATTTTCAGTAAAGCGTATCTTTTTTTGAACAACACGCGCTTTAGTACCAACATATTCATCATGTTGGGTGGCCTCAAAGTCCTAATGAGTGCTAGTGACTCTGACTCGATTTAAGTGGTTGCTTTTTAACCCTCGATAACCATCGACTCGAAGAAGAAAATGCATTCAGTTGATGTGATGTGTGTTGATGACTTACATCTCTGTATAGTTCCTCATATCTAAATCTTAGCTAATGGCTGAGCTGCCGGCGATTATAGCTTCATTTGAATATTATCGTTATGGTGGCAACACTGGCAAACTGGCAACTGGCAGGAATGTTCATGGCACGCTGATTTGCTTACCAGTCCACCTCTTGTGTCTTTGATTGAGACTGGAGACAGTGAGGAGATAACGATAGACCGTGGGTGGACGGCTTTTCATTGTATGCACAAATTTCAGTGGTACTAACAACTAGTACCTGCAGTTGCATCTACTTCTTGAATAACGAACATTCAGAAGCTCTTAGTTCGTTTAAAATACGCTGTTGTTATCGGCTATATTTATTAATTAAATTAATTATTTTAAAGTATCTACGATGGGCATCTGTAACAGTTGAACGTTTCCGCTGTTCTACCTTTAATGGCGGCCACAAACGTAGCGGTATACCTGAACGGTATACCGGAACTGAAGGCTTGTGCAAGTATAACTTTTTTTTTTTTTTTTTTTTTTTTTTTTTTAGGGTTGGGAAATCATCCAATGACTCCTCCCGCTCTGGGTGTAGCGGGAGGGAGTGTCAGACTTCTACTGACTAAAACCCATCCATGTTCCTTCATTGCCCTTTGTGTTCCGGAGCCACGGTGTCTCTTGCGAATAATCCCGCGACTCCGGCAGGCGTCGGCCCTTTCGGGCCCCTCTGTGTTGCTGACTCTCTTTGAGGCGCGCGTGGAACACTAACGCGCCGTCGACACGGCCTGTCGTCACTAGACGGACGGACGGCGAGCCACCCATAGCTCGCCGTCCACAGGCCCGCGCCTACGGTGGCCGGAGGTCACCAGGTGGCCCCCGACGCCCGCGGCGTCCACCACGGCGGCCGGGACGAGAGGGTCTCCTCTCCCGCTCCGCCACCTCCTTCGCTAGCATGACTGCTTCGCAGAAGGAGGCAACGGCGTCCCATTCCGTCTCGCTCCGGACCATGGCTTGGACCAGGGCCGGACGCGAGAGGTCGCCGCCGATCGCCGTTTCGAGGACACGGCGGTGCGCCGCCCAAGCGGGGCACACCTGCACAGTGTGCTCTACCGTGTCCTCTGGTCGATCCTCGCAGTGGTGACACCCGGGCGTTTCCTTCCGCCTGATTCGGTGCAGGAACCTCCCGAAACAACCATGTCCGGTGAGGACCTGCGTCAGGCGGTAGGTGAGGACGCCGTGGCGCCTCTCAAGCCACTCCTCAAAGAGGGGACTTACCGCCGCTATCGTGGCGTGCCCTGCGTTGGGTTGCGATAGTCGTCGTCTCCATGACGCCATGAGATCGCGCCGGAAGTTCGTCCGCTGCGCGACAATTTGCCGCGTCAGCGGAGTTTCCCCCCGGCTTAGTATCTCCGCGCGCCAATCATGCAGGCGCGCGAGGACCACCGCCTCCAGATCCCATGGCGGCAATCCGGCAAGGAGACCCGCCGCTTCGCGCGAGATCGTGCGGTACCCCGTGTCATTCTGAGGGCCACCACCTTTTGGGGCGCGTTCAAATGGTTCGCAGCACGCTGCCTCAATGAACGCGCCCACACCGGGGCCCCGTAAAGGGCCATGGACCGCACGACCCCCGCGTATAGCCTACGGCAGGAGGCGTTCGGTCCCCCCAGGTTGGGCAGGTGCCGCCTGAAAGCAGCGCCGGCCCGCTCCAGTTTGGGGACCAAACGTCGGAAATGCTCCACGAAGTTCCATCGGCTGTCCAGGACGAGCCCCAGGTATTTCAGCGTCGATTCGACGCCGATGGAAACCCCTCCTACCGTCAGCAAGGATCCCGACGGTGGCGCATTACCTCGGCCATGAAAACACATGGCCTCGGACTTGTGCAGCGCCACCTCGAGACCCAGTTGCCGGATCCGCTCAACGACTATCGCAACCCCGCGTGTCATAGCGTCGGCCGCCTCCGCGTACGACCCCCCTTGTGCCAGTACCAGCGTGTCGTCAGCGTAGCAAATGACGCTGACGCCACTAGGGAGGTCGGCTCGCAGCACCTGTGCAAGTATACCTAACGTCAAGTAGGTAGGTACTCCTCCGCATCGCTATCATCGGGAAACGTGTCCCGAAACCTGGCAGCATTGCCACGGCAATGCTCATTCTTTAGGCAAAGAAGGAGCCCAAGACATAATCTGATTTATTTCATAGCTCTCAACTTTTTTTAGGTAATGTAGATGATTGAAATAAATAGCGCGCATGTTTCACATTACTGTGACTTAAAACCAATACACTAGATTCTGATTCAGACACACGAAAAATTATTGATTAAATTAAGGTTGAAACTTGTTATTCAATTATATTATTGTCAAGTAGTTCAGATATGTACGAGTATTTCGACAAGTCATCTACCTAGGTTACAATTCACTCCCATTTATTTGTGGTTCATATTTCTATACATAGGTACATACGATCCCAATCAATGGCTCCATTTTCTCCTCTCTTACAGATCTGTAAAGGACTATGTTTATGTGTTATAAAGACTATAAATTCTGTACCACGTGAAAACTGTATATTTCAGAAATCTACAATCTCTATGATTTGAGTACAACGTGATGGAGAACATACGGCGATTTAGACCTAGAGGAAAGCAATTTAAAAGCCATTTACTGGCTAAAAGAGCTGCCATTAGTAGGTACATATTTATATCCACAGTAAATTAAATGGAAGAAATAAAGTAAATGAAGTGCCACTGTAATTTTCAGGCACAAATGACAGTTAAGATCAACGGCGACAAAATACTTGATGAAATTCTTTAGCATCTAGATGGCACCGTTAAGAAATCTATAATGGCGGCCACATACGTAGCGGTACCTGAACGGTATACCGGAACTGAAGGCTTGTGCAAGTATACCGGAGCGTGTGTGTGACAAAACTTGCACAAGTTTCCTGACTTGTACAAGTCTGGTAGGCAGATCAAAACTACGATCTGTATACCTGCGCAAACTAGTTTGTGCAAGTATGCATGAGCGTGTGTGTCGGAACGCTTCACTCGCACGCGCGCCAGTCCTTCGGAGCGAATTTCAATTCATTTAAAAGGTTGGTGTGGGAATACTTATTTCTTTTCAGTAACCATTCTTTACACCATATATAGAACATTTCTTCTTACACTTCTCTTTTTTTTTAATAGCTAGCACCAAATCAACAATAGCCAAAACGTCATCATTAAAATTTGTGGGTGCCAGTGGCATATTTCACAAAATACTTATTGCACAGGCATACTTGAATCGTGTGTTGTCACTATGGAGTGACAACACACGATTCAAGTATGCCTGTGCAGTGTGCAGTCTCAGTTCTGCGCCTGTGTCAAAACCTATAAGTCGTGTTGTGCAATAAGTATTTTGTGAAATATGTTATAATATGTCAATAAGTATTTTGTTACCTACTAATGGCAGCTCTTTTAGCCAGTAAATGGCTTTTAAATTGCTTTCCTCTAGGTCTAAATCGCCGTATGTTCTCCATCACGTTGTACTCAAATCATAGAGATTGTAGATTTCTGAAATATACAGTTTTCACGTGGTACAGAATTTATAGTCTTTATAACACATAAACATAGTCCTTTACAGATCTGTAAGAGAGGAGAAAATGGAGCCATTGATTGGGATCGTATGTACCTATGTATAGAAATATGAACCACAAATAAATGGGAGTGAATTGTAACCTAGGTAGATGACTTGTCGAAATACTCGTACATATCTGAACCACTTGACAATAATATAATTGAATAACAAGTTTCAACCTTAATTTAATCAATAATTTTTCGTGTGTCTGAATCAGAATCTAGTGTATTGGTTTTAAGTCACAGTAATGTGAAACATGCGCGCTATTTATTTCAATCATCTACATTACCTAAAAAAAGTTGAGAGCTATGAAATAAATCAGATTATGTCTTGGGCTCCTTCTTTGCCTAAAGAATGAGCATTGCCGTGGCAATGCTGCCAGGTTTCGGGACACGTTTCCCGATGATAGCGATGCGGAGGAGTATCTACCTACTTGACACTTGCATGTATTTGGTCTGTATATTAACAGAAATAATTTATGTTTTTACGATGTAGTAAAAATACATCAACTTACTCCCTTAAAAACAGTTTATGAAAATTCCACCAAGAGTGCATAAAACCGCACCGAATCCTGCCTTTATAAACAGAAAAACACAAAATAATGTTTTGAAATGCTATCTCACAATGTCTTGGAATTTTTGTTGTTACTATCTAAAAATGCCTGATTCATGTTCTTATCAAGTTGAAGTTTGTGATAAAATAAAACTGGATGACTTTGCAAAATACTGTTTACTAAAAATTAGATTGGTCATCGTCACGGTTTTTAGTATGCGTGATTTATATTGCTAGAAAAGCCATGAAAATACGGTTGCAGGGTGCATGGTTACCAAGGGTGGCCACCCGATAAGGACCAGCACTGATAAACGTCATATTGGCCGGCACTGATAAACGTCAGTACCGTGGTGTGGTGACTTTCATGATGATGAGCCTACTCTTGAGCTCGATCTCGTTTGATGGTGATGCGACCGGTGAGGTCTGCAACGGACTCTTACTTCGAAGGCTGATGGATGACAGGTTGCAGTGAACACTTGGATTTGGTATACTGGTCGATTGGCGTCGCCTGCCAATCGACCAGTATACCAAATCCAAGTACACCTTACTTTAAAATTCACCTTTGTACCTATTTTCTGTTACCTTCTTATTATCTTCTTATAAATATGATTACATAAACTGTTTGTAAATAAATTTTAAAAACTTTCAAGCTAAATACACGTAGGTACAGCGGCATTTTCAAAAGTCAAAACAGAGCTAATCTGAGAATTTCTAATGTGTTGAACATTAAGGCTTCATTTCTGAGAACGGCGGAGTCAAAGGGCGGGTGTGCGCCGGCGCAGCCTGCCGTGTTAGAGCGCCGACATCACACGTAATAACTACTGATTAAAGGCCAATTTCACTAATGTTATTAGTGTAGACTAAATTATATATTGGCGGGCGATGCTTAATGTGCGGGGTTACTTGTTTGCTTTTGTTTTTTGTTGGTCTAATGATGTGTGAAAAAAGGTTGTCTGATTAAAGTGATCGAATACGGCTTCGGCTTTGTACCTCTCTAGATGAGGTGAGAGGTGCCCAATATGATAACCTGCTCGTCTGCAGAGAAGCAGAATAGTTCCTCTCGTACACAACAGCAGATATTTTATGAAACATAAGATTTGATAAGGTCATAGTATGACTAAAGCAATCCACTCGAGAAAATTTGCGCGTTTTCGTTTTGTACAGTAAAGGGCGCTTAATTCAGCTAACATGACTCAATCCATTTAATTCAAACAACACAATCATTTAAAACGGACGACTATTCAGATGGTTTTCACTGCTTTTACTCGCAGTAAGATAGCGATTTAACGCGGTAAGATTGCTCTTACACGTACAGTCGGGGCCATCATTCAGTGAACGCGTAAAATAAATTAAAATGTTATACGAGGTGCGGCCGTGGTGTCATTTCCCACCTGCGACATGTAATTTGTCGTGTCGTTCCACAGTTCCACACGCGATGCGCTAACTACCGGCCCTTTCAAATAAAGATGCGTTACTTTAAGAGGTAAGAGGTATCGGTGTTCTCCAATGTTTCGTTTTTCGTTCGCATTTAAAGCTTTGGAAGTGCACACTTAGTTTCGCGGAACGATTAAGATTATGCTCTTGCTCGTTTGTCTTGCTTTGGACTTTTAAGCAGTCCTATAAATTGAGGCACTTGCTTTATCTGGAGAAGGTAATTAAAATGCTTTTGATAAATTGTTTGTATTTTGGTTAAGAGGTTTTATTCCACGCACATCTCACCCTACCAGTCCTCTAATAACTTAGGACAGCATTTCCCTCAGAGATGCAGGAATCATGTACAAAGTTAAACACCATAGTTAGAGGAACCGGTCAATCGTGTGTTAATGAGCTTACGACTGGTTCCTAAGCCTAAGCAAAACAGGCCATAGACCATGATCATAGCAAAGCTAAACGACAGGATGAAGAAAAAGATAAAACACCATGTTTCGAGGAATAAATACCAGCGTCAGGCGGTTTATCTCCTATAATTAAACGTAGGGAAGTGGGGAAAAACAATTTATGTATACTATACATTATTGATTAAACAAATTAGTATTCCATGAGCGTTGTTTCCATTCACTGAGACGTCTGAAAGCACTTAGCGCTCGACTGTATGTGATCTGTTAACATTTGCATATTATTTGACTTCGACCGTACAAATTACACTCGGTTCCAAAAATTACGGGTCAGTCACAAAAATTGAAATACCTCCAGAACTGTAAAAGCTAGATCAATGAAATAAAAAACAGAATAAAGATTTTTTAGTTGCGCTTCTAATAGCATATTATTTAAACTGGTTGATGAAAAAAACTTCATTAGAAAAACAAAATTTAAAAAAATGACTATTTTTAAAAACAAAATTTTTGTTTCATGTCATTATGGATGCTTTCCATTTCTATTCTGTCACAAAAAAAATTATCGTGAACGTCTTCCACGTGCATAATTATTATTCTGTGAGGTGAAGCATGGCAGTCACGCTAGAGGAATGTACCAGAATCCTAACTTTTTTGGAACTTGGGCGGAGCCAGCGTGAAACAGCCAGAAACATTGGTGTATCTTTGTCGACTGTTCAGCGGGTAGTCCAGCGGTACCAAGAGACCGGATCACACCTTAGAAGACCAGGAAATGGCAGACCAAGATGCACAACGGCCAGGGAAGACAGACAACTGGTGGCTACAATGCTCCGAAATCGTTTTCAAACTGCTGTTGGTCTAAAAACTCACTTTATTCGCTTTGGAGGTGGCAATTTAAGCGCTCAAACAGTAAGAAGACGTCTTGCTGAAGCAAATTTGAAACCATTGAGGCCCGCAAATGGCCCCAAACTGGAACGGGGACATCGAATTGCAAGACAGAGATACGTGCGCGAACACCTAAACTGGACACTAGACGATTGGTCTAGGGTAATGTTCACGGACGAGTCTAAATTCATGCTTTATAAGCATGATAGGTAGTTGGTGTACAGAAGACCAGGGGAGCGCTTCCATCAAGCGTGTGTGGAGGAAAAAGTGGCGTACGGTGGAGGCTCCGTACAATTTTGGGCTGGGATTTCTGCTGAGGCCCGCACCGAGCTGGTGCTCATTCAAAATGGAACTCTAAATGCAGAGAGGTACGTGGAAGAGATCCTCAATGAACATGTAGGTCTTTTCATGGCCAGGATGGACCGGCATGGCATATTAATGCATGATAATGCGCGTCCCCATACCGCCAGAATTGTACATGACTACCTTGAAGAGGTCGGTATCGAACTCATGCAGTGGCCAGCGCGAAGCCCGGACTTAAACCCCATCGAGCACGCCTGGGACGAGCTTCAGAGATGCGTGAAAGGTCGAAACCCCCCACCAATCACGCTTCCCGAGCTCATACAAGCACTGGTGGAGGAATGGGAAGGTATTCCTCAGCACCGGCTCCGAAATTTGGTGTACAGCATGCCTAATCGCCTGGAAGCTGTCAGAAGAGCTCGTGGAGGCAATACAAAGTATTAAATGAAGAAAGTGATGAAAAACAGCAAAACAACAATCATAAAAAAAATGTAATCTTAAGAAAAATATGACTACTTTAGTTTTTTTTTAATTTAAGATTAATATTGTGGGTGTAACTAAGTTTTATTTTATTTTTTATCTGTATAATTAAATTCTCAATTGAACAGTCTTCGTTTCATTAGGATGGCATACGTAGTTCGGGAGATATTCGGGTTTATGTGACTGACCCGTTATTTTTGGAACCGAGTGTATTTGAATGTCGACGTGTTCCGATGCGTGTTTATCGCGGCTTTCTTCGATTTCTGCATACCTCTGACTTGACGGGATTTTAGCGAAACCTGTAAATCAGAGTAGGTATGTAAATATGAAACATCTTATGTGGCTTTTAATTTTTAAAATTTATTGATTTCGGCAGTAGCAATATGAATGTACAGGTGCTCTTGTTTCTGTGCTTAATGAGTTATAATTGCCTTTCAGCCTTAAGCTATGAATTTGCATGCTAATTGCTACATTACCGAAGGAAAGAATTTGGCTCCAGGCTTTTAAACGTAAGACAAGTCGCGGTCTGAAAGAAAACAAGGTAGCATTTATTTTATTACTCTGCATAATCGCTGCATGGTTCGCCCTGTAAGGCTAAGCAACGCTAGCCGAGGTCGGTCTGAAGATGGGTGACCATCACCTTAATATGCAGAGATTCCTTCGTAGCTCGGAAAGCGTGTTAATCTGTTTTTCCTTTTCCTACCTGTCATTTGTAGATGTTTGACATTAGTTGCGGATAAAATTCAGAAGTCACCAAATGTGACACCAGTCTTGCCCAGGGGACCCGTATTACTCAGTAACTGGGTTGTGGTGGTGAGATAGGCAGTCGCTTCATGAGAAATACTAGTAGTCAGGTGCATGCACGACGGCATTATAGTTGAGAACAGGCCATGGCTTACGGTATTTTTCATTTTAACATTCAACAGTACTTTTTAGGAAACGGTGTCTGATTATGTATTATATTTCTGTTAATTGGATTTAAAATTTTCCAACACACAGAACCTTGACTTCTTGTAATCAGACAGTTCTTACGTGTTCCTGTACAAGTACATATCGACACCCCACCGGCAAATAACGACATGCATGTTTATGCGTGTTACCTCCTAATTTAATGAAGAAAAGGCATAACTTCACAACGGCAGCCATTACCTCTCCGCGGGCAATCACACCTGTGCTGGAGTTATGATCGTGTTCGGTACATTCTGTATGTCTGAAGAGACGTGTCTCAGTGTGGAGAGTTTAGTGGCTAAAGAAAGTCGTGTTTTATCATTTGTTGATATGAATGTTGGAATTTAAATTGCACATGGGCTCCAATAAGAGTTTCTAGATTTATTTTAATAATTTTTCTGTGAGATGTCGAACGAGAACATCCTGACTTTCCCATTGGTCCTGAGTTCTTTCTTTTTTTCATATTGGTCAGTCCTGAGGTCCGAAATGAGGGACTTGCATAAAAACGTTTCCTACGAAATAATAGAATTGGTATTTACAAGAATTTTGGAAAAGTGCTCTTCATATTAATTGTAGAAATCAATGAAAATAACATGTTCTGTGGTGATGGTAGGTACTTATTTCTCTATAATCCTGGAGAAATAAGTCATCGCAGAACATGTTATGTTCTTAAAATGATCACCTTTTGATTGGAAACGATCACCTTTTGTAGAGGTATAGATGATCTGCAGAGAACTTTGACAGCTTAAGTTGATTGATAAAAAACAATTAACAAAATCATAGTCTAAGATAAACCAACAAAAAATCCTTTCAAACCAACGGCTCTTCGAATCATCGAACCGTTAAATATAACCTAAATCGTAAGCCAAGTAAAGTTGTTATCTATAATTTGTTGTTGTCAAAAAACCGATATAGGTGGTGATTGCTTATCGGCTCGCTTATCACGGAACCCGGTTATTTAATGTTTAATGGGCGTTGGTTAGCAACCTGTTCCTGTTTGGTTGGCCAGGTAGTTTTTACAGCAAGTTTTTTTTTTCAAAGCTTATTTTTATTAACGAGTTTGGTTAATCAATTTAATAAGCTTATATGAGACTACTTGACCCTTGCCCACTTCGTTGGACGGTATTTCGGATTAATATATAGTATTATACAGCCTATGACATTCTCAAATAACGTGGTTTTCTATTTGTAAAAGAATTTTCAAAATCGGTTCAGTAGATCCAGAGGTTACCCCCTAAAACCTCACAAACCTTCAAACTCACAAACTTTACTTCTTTATAATATTAGTATAGATGGCGGTTTGGTATGTACCAAACGAGAACGATTTAAATTAAATTAAAAATTAAATTAAATAAATCTTTATTTCAGACTACTAGTCTATAATTAAGTTAGTATTTTGGTGTTAGTAACAATGGCGCTTACGAAGTAGGTTAGTATTGTTAGTTTATATAAAAGATTTATTTATTTATACCTAAGACTGTGGTGTTGTGTGTGTGTGTGTGATTTGATGGACTGGTAGTAACTATTGCACTTTCGAACGCGTTGGTATCTAGATTTATTCTGTTTCTAGGAATATCCCGGAACTTTAATTTCTTGATAAAGTGAAGGTCTTTCAGCCTTTCAATGGAATCGGGTAAGTATAGTTAGAAATATAAATACACTAGCTGACCCGCGCAACTTCGTCTGCGTCACATTTTTCATTACTGCTCCGCTCCTATTGATCTTAGCGTGATGTATAGCCTATAACCTTCCTCGATAAATGGGCTATCTAACACTGAAAGAATTTTTCAAATCGGACCAGTAGTTCCTGAGATTAGCGCGTTCAACCAAACAAACAAACTCTTCTGCTTTATAATATTAGTACTTACAGATAAATGTAGAGGTATACTTCTAATTTTGTCTTTTATTTAAACCATAGGTGATCAATAAATAACAGATGACAACAGATAAGTGCCCATTTCAGCTTCTATTGAGTGCAATACAAGCTCAGGTATAGTCTGACCCGAAAGCGCTCAAGTCATCTTCATTCGACAGCTACCCAATCAAGAGTGTCGAAGAGAGGTGGTGTTGAAGAGGTTGTCTTGACTTGACACTTTAGAATTAAATTGTATTTATAAGCTCATACGCTGAGTTGTCTAGAACTTTAGACATTGGTAATGTTTAGTTTTAACACCTATTTATTATAACATCAACTTAAAAGTCCTCGAGACTCCTGAGTGACTGGTATTTCTTAGTACCAAATTGCCTTTTTTATTACTTGTTTTATCACCATAGCTTTTATGTACCGACAAAAATTTGTGCCTGCAATCAATATCATTATTTTTTGTCACATATTTTATACACGGAATAACATACCCATAATAAATAGCTTGGCGCCACAACTATTTTGCTAAAAATTTGGGCGGTCGAGGACACCGTTTGGGTTTTTCCATAGTGACTGGTTTATGAGTTTGTGCAAAAACAACGATCGGAATTCATCGCTAGAGGCTTCGAGTTCCGCGTTTGTTGTCCACTAGACCGTTGCTAAGACTCCACGTTTCTGGGGAATGTCCTGATTTGGAAAATGTCGTTCAGAAAGAGTTAGATCTATTGGCTGTAACAAGAAGAAAAGCTATAGTTTAATTTCATATTTTTTTCAGTATTTTAAAACCATTGGTAGCGTATCCTAAGCCTATCCTATATCACCACTATAGAAAGTAGATGCCAAAAAGAAGCTATAGAAATATTAATTCCAACTCAAAAGCCCTCAGCAAGCTCTTATTTCAAACTCAAACAAGACGTCAAAAATCCCAAATATCACCCCAATCGTTGACATTACACGCTTTATCCACCGTATCACATTAACAGCTACTGTATTGAATCACCGTAACAATTCGTATCGGGATCCCGAATTCGGTCTCATAATAGTTGGCAGCACTACGGAGCCCGCGACTCGCCGGCCGGCGAAGGAATGCAGCTAACCTGCATTAATTCACCCATGATTTATGTGGACCCGGCCTTATCCGCTATTTACTTCGAGACTCAGACAAAACGCTCCGCTATCGACGGCTTTATTTATATTGCAAATTAAATACCTAATGGCTGTTTCGCATTCCACTCTTTTATTAGATTTCAGGTTTGTTTTATGAGTTTTGTGTGGCTGATTAAATTGTTTGGTGGTTTATTGTGTTTTGTATTCATCTGGGTGGTAGCTGATTTTGAGTTAATGTAAGTCATTGTTATTGGTGTGTTTGGTATTAGTATTGAGACTTTTTTAGATATTTGACGACTACATCAAGTTGACTACTACGTATGCTAGGTATCTATAGAGCAGCGATACTCTAAGTGTGTTCCCCGGAACCCTGGGGTTCCGCGATACCCCTGTAAGGGTTCCGCAAGAATTTAGAAAAAATAAAATCAAAGCACCTCTCTGGTCGACCGTTCTGACGCGGCGTATCATTCACGTCCACTACAATCCCGATTGTTCTCATTATTGTGTGAAGATTATGGCAGCAAACATAAAACCCTGCTGCTCCATACAGAAGTGCGATGGCTTTCTCGGGGTAAAACTTTAACAAGGCTATTTGAGCTTAGAGCCGAGTTACAAACGTTTCTTTCAGATACTTCTTTTAATTTGAAAGACCGTTTTTATGATAAAACTTGGTTGTTCCGACTGCCTATTATGGCAGATATCTTTAAACTGAACGAATTAAATTTATCATTGCAAGGTAAACAGACAAGTGTTCCAAGCCTGTAACTAATAAAATTAGATTTTTGGATTATTTGCGTTGGAAAGAGAGAAATAGAAAGCTTTACGTCACTCAGTGAGTTTGTTAGCGATAACGACTCAGAAATGTTTCAAGATGATGTATTCGAAGAATTGGTCCAATATATCTCACTGCGTTGCGCGCATCTTTTGAGAATTATTTTCCCGAAGAACAGAATACAAAAATGAAACTGAATTCATGGATTCATAATCCTTTTTTACCCAACTTACAAAAGCCCGAAAGTATGTAAAACGAGAAATATGAATGTCTTTTAGAAATGTCATCAGACACAAGTATGGAGTCACTGTTCGAAACGATGCCTGTCAACGATTTTTTGTGCAGAATCCGTGGTGAATATCCAATGCTTGCCAAAATAGCTCTGAATATTCTTCTCCCGTTTCGAACAACATATTTGTGCGAAACAGGATTCTCAACCTATGCATCCACGAAAACAAAATACCGCAATAGACTGGACGCCGAACCTGATATGAGACTTCAACAGCTGTCCTCTACCAAACCTGATATCAACCGATTGATGAAAAATAAAAAACAGTTTCATACCTCCCATTAGTTTTTTCTTTTTTAATATCTTCTATTATTTTACTTGTTATGTAAGTTAGTACCTAATAAGTAACTGTTACATGGTAAGTACTTTTATTATGCTTATTAATAAAGAATACACTTTTAAAAACTATTTTTTTATTGTAGGGTTCCATCAATAGTATATCGCTATCCAAAAGGGTTCCATCACCAAAAAAGATTGAGAACCGCTGCTATAGAGCAATCTTTCTTTTCTGAATGGGAAAACATCAAATAACTTATTCTCCCGCTCTCGGCGGGGAGAAAGTTAGATTCTTGCTAAGTAAAACCCGCCCGTGTTACTTCCTCTTTCGTACAATTCCGCAAATTTTTATAGCAACCTATATTTATGCTTCATATCTATTTCGTCTATGAACTGCTTAGCAATGTGTCAACATAAAGGGAATTCGTAATAAGTCATATTTTGTAGGAACATCGCTTATTAACAACCAACCCATGTATGTGCTGAACACTGAAAGCCCAAGATTCAGTTTAATAAATTTTAACGAAAACTAGTTGAATAACTTTTATTAATTAGTTTTATTAATTGAAAATGCTTAAAATATTAATTGGAACTTAACGCCTGTCACAAAACACTGAGCAATTATACCGTTTGCATATTTTAATGATGATGTTTATACTTATTGATACTAACTTTAAGTAGTTAATGTGAATTTTATGTTGACATAGTGTAGGTACTTTTAATTTTCTTAAAAAATATATCGTCGTCAAAATAATTATTGTAGTTACTTACCTACATACTCGTATTTATGTAGGTTCTAAATAGTAGACGTCAGTTGAAAGAAAACCATTTTTTTTTCTACTTGTATTGTTTCTTCAAAGCTAGACCAAGACCTATCACAATAAACAATGGTCTTCTAAACTAAATGTATCTGCGCGTCGCCGTCGGTCAACGCAAGCAAATTAATAAATGAATACCATATCCGAGAGCAGTAGCCGCGGCGACGACCAGGCGGTCGCACACCTGCGTCTGCGCATCTCACACAACGCAACTGAAAACATACCATATCTCTGTACCACAAGCTTCAAAATTTAATAACACCACTCAAATCCCTCATTACGAATCACGGATGTAACAAACAAACTATACAAAACACTGTAGTCTCTACCTTTACAGCAAACTTGGATTTTACGGTCAATGCATGACTATAAAGATTCCTTTGCCGGAGAAATATGGTCATTTTTTATTTAAAGTAAAAGTTAACGAGTAACCTAAGAACTTAAACAAAGGAGGCTTTATTCTTTTTGAGACCTTTTTAACTGACAAACGCAAGTATGCTCGATTAATAACTTTAGTGCAATATACTTAATAACTTTAGTAATATCGAGGTATAAAAATTGACTTCGTTCTTTGGAATTCTTACAAAATACATAGCAACTTTTTGTTGGGAACGTTAGTGTTTAGAGTACGAACTAGATGGCGCTATCGGTTGAAACGTTTCGCTGTAAGGTATTTTATTGAATTGCTTGTGAAACTAAACTGTAATGCTCTGTACTAATGAATTTTCATGATGCTTATGTGTTAAGGACAATTATTTTTTCTATTAGCAATATGTTTAAAACATGATTTTCTATTTTTTTTTGAAAAGTCCTAAATCGCGCAATCAAAGTTTTCCGTCAACTAAGTGAATATTCGAAAATTCGTGTCAGTAAATGAGGGTTCCGACCAGTTCAGTCGTCGGGGTTACATACAGAGTTCTTGTAACTCTCATCACCCTGTGGAAAGTCTCCGGAGATAGGGCGGAAAGCGCCCCACCATGGTGGTGGAGGCCGGGTCGGCTTCGTAGGGGAGGGATATAAACCTGCGCGCGGCCGTACTCGTAGCGTTGCTCAGAGCAAAGAGAATGTTGACAAGGCACACCAGCCTAACCAAATGGAGCTTACTCGGCCTGGAACCTCCTTTTTGCTTTCAAAAAAGTTTTTTTGAAATGTCGCTTCTGTCAACATAAAATGTGCATTTAAATTAACAATTCAAATAATATCTGTGCTCACTACACAAAAGGCAAATAGTTTCACAAATAGAAGGAATCAATTTTTATCATCTCTCTCCCAGACAAGATAATGAGAGACAAATTAATTTGCGTAATAAAACGTAGTCATTACCGTAATTAGGTGTTAATTAGTTAATTAATAGTTGTGTTAAATTATGGCCAAACATAAAAATGCCTCCAGAGAGATTTGAACTCTCGACCCCTGGTTTACAAGACCAGTGCTCTAACCCCTGAGCTATGGAGGCTACGGCAAGGCGATCGTAATTTGCGTTTGCGTTTCAAGACAAGCTGTGGGTACAGTTGTGTACACAATACTTGTTGTGTTTTAAGTTCTTATTCATAGTAAGGTAGATCTATTGTTAATAACAGCTGTGCAAATAAAGTTTTACCATTTTACTTTCGTAGCTGAAAAAAATGTAAAATTTGTATACCTAAAATAACTATCCCTATCTATTTTGGAGTAACTTATTATAAACCTATGATGTAAGTTATAATAATTTCAGACATATTTTTACCTACTACATACCTTTAACTACCTAAAACATTTCAGTGTATGTCACTGAATTACTTGTTTCAAATGATTAGGTAATTAAAACTTAAGTGTTTTCATAAATTAAATTGCGATAAGTAACCGATGACGTAGTTTAGATAATCAATTTATAACTAACCAAAATTTTGCGCTAACGCATACGTGATGATTCAAATTAGTACCTACTTAATATTTGTTTAGTAAATCTTCTTGCTACAAGATAGAACCACTGCATTTTATTTACATTGGAATGTAGCCTCCAGGGTTATCAAGCAATCCTTAACTAAGTACCAGGATTAGCATAAAGGTTAAGCTGGGGCAGAGTAATTAACAGTAATTTGCGAAACAACGTCGTCCTGGACCTCATAGTCTAATAAAATAGAGACTTTAAAGCCTTGTTGCACAATTAGTTGCAACTAACTAATCAGGTACGATTGCTCGTTACTGTACTTACGAAAATATACACTAGTGTAGATTAGATAAGATGTGAATCGATCAGTGCTTAATTGGTTGATTGGAATCTGTCACTTCATCAAGTATGACTTAATGGAGATATATTTGTCGGCCGAACCGTAATATCCGGTCCTACTGAATGGACATAAATAAAAAAATAATATGCTGCTAGCTAATATCATAAAGCATAACCCTTCCTTTTGGCTTTGTTGAAGTCCATCGCTTTTCAGAATTTGCCATTCCATATTTAATGTCTAAAAGTCCCTAACTAAAAAGTTGAAAAATATCTATACCTAAGTGTATATTTCTATTCGTTTATAAGTGTGTGTATCTCGTTACCCACATTACGCTTTAGGCATGTGTTCAATGCACGCCATAGTACCTACCACAGATTAAGCTGTCAAACTTTCAGCTTTAATTAACACTTCCTGCAAATTCTCGTATTACCAAAGGATGTTTAACAAAAAAGGCAGCAAGACTGTGTCAAATCCGTTCAGGTGAGGTTTTAACGGTTTGCGCACATGTGAGCCTGTCATCGGGGCCTGGCATCTAGCAGATCGCCAGATGTCGGGCGGATCAGCGGACACGGGCCAAATGCGGTGAACTGGAGCAACGCCGAGTAGAGATATAACCACTTTGCATACCGCCACCTAAATAGGCAAGCTAGTTGAGGCCCCTACTACAGATCAATTTTATTATCGAACTACTTATATAAAGTTTAGAAACTGAGATCTGAGTGCCAATTCTACTAATTTTCACATTCGCATCTCAATCGCAAACTGTCAAAAATGTATTAAAATTAAGACTTTTTTGACAGTTTGCGATTGACATGCGAATGCGAAAGTTGTTTAAAAATTAGTAGAATTTGCCCTCTCTCATGTCAAAAATCTTCCGGTCTAACATCAAGCCTATCTTTCTCGGAGGGTTAGGCAGAGGTAACATAAAAAGGGATAAGCATTGCTATACAACTGGCAATCCTGCCAGCTGTTTGGGCACTTACCAGTGACCAGCGATGCGGAGGAATTTGTTGACGTCAATTTTAGATTACTGCTGCGGCTGCAATTGAGAAATGGCAGACGGCAAACAAAATAACACTTTGCTCGACCCGGGAATCGAACCTAGGAATTCATGATCCTCCTCCTCTGGATCTTCTGTTCTGTTGACTAGTATCTACTTATTACAAAAAATCTACTTAAAGTTAAGAAGATGTTTCTTTAAGTTTTCCTTGTATCACAGTTTCCGTCTCGTCTCTTTGACAGCGAGCGGCATCATTTGTATGCAGGTTGCACACTGCTGACATCATTCAAAACCGGCCAAGTGCGAGTCGGACTCGCGCACCGAGGGTTGCGTACAAACCTGTATAAGCAAAAGTTGCGGTTTACGATTTATGACGTATTAAAAAAAACTACTTACTAGAAGTTTACATGGTAATGTACATCATATATATTTTTTTGTTTTATCATTCTCTTATTTTAGAAGTTACCAGGGGGGGGACTTTTTAAGGGGAAGTGTCTCTCGTGCAAACTATTCAGTTTAGCAAAAAATTATATTAGAAACCTCACAGATATAGATACCCCACCCCACACGTATGGGTTTGATGAAAAAAACATTTTTGAGTTTCAGTTCAAGGTACGGGGACAGACAGACAGACATGACGAATCTATAAGGGTTCCGTTTTTGCCATTTGGTTACGGAACCCTAAAAAGCAAGCAGGTAATCTGCTATAAATACCTACATTACGGGGAAATACCTCTTTTACATCTTAATCAAGAGCCAAGAACGTTAAAGTTTTTAGAGGTATTTTTTATCTTTTTAAAACAGTAAATTTTTAAACATCATTGAGAAAAAAATCTCGTGTTAATCAATAACGAAACTCCGTAGTAATTCAAGAACCAAGTCAACCATCATGAGGCAGGAAAATCAGACTAGAACTATTAGTTGACTTTTCATTAATCTTGCCTTACATGGGTAGCAGCAAATCACTGATTAGCTGTTCTTTACCTTAGAAAAAAAGGTAATAGAGCATTTAACAACATCTGTGGTCCTGAAGCGGTACTATTATATTGATTATTGCCGTTACCAAACAAGGGAATAAGTAATGTCGAACAGTTTTTCATTTGTCAAGCGACTAAAGGTAATGTATGGGGCTAGTATACCGACACGACGAAAACAGAAGTAATGAACGGTTATGGTTCTGAAATATTGATGATGTTGAGTTCCACATCGATCAAGATTGAGAGGCAATCTGTTTTATTGTTTTCGATGGTTGGAATGTCCGTGAAGCAAGACTAATTTATATAAAGATCTACTTATACGTAAACAATACGTGTCCCTACACTGACATGGCTTAAAGGCTAAAAAGTCTTGGTCAAGGTAAATAAATAAGATCCTTAGAAAAGATTCTGAAAGCTTTATTTCCAAAACTGTGATCTCTCTGTTTATTATTTATTTTCTTTTCACATGTGACTTAAATAATAATATATATTTTATTTTATTTCTAATATTAATTAGCTCGTGGCTAAATAACAACAGCCGCAAGGGTCGATCTTCAAGGTTAAGCAACGCTAGCCAAGGTTGGTCTGTGGATGGGTGGCCATCTTAACGATTTTGGCAGTCGTTACGGATTGTCAGAAGCCCATAAATCTGACTCCAGTCTTGCCAAGAAGTACCTGGTTTGTGGAGTTCAGGTAGGCAGCCGCTCCACGTAAAATACTGTTATTCAGCTGAATCCGGTTTGACTGGAAGCCAACCAATGTAGTTGGGAAAAAGGCTAGGCAGATGATGATTATATTAATATTTATTTTCTTGGTTTACTTTTGTTTAATTTTGTCGAACCTTATCCCATTATTTTCGATTTGACGGTTCTTTCATCATTATTTACCAGACTCAAAAACTTTGCCACCATCTCGCATTACGCTCAGATGTCAGAAATTATTTGGATGACCCCTACCGTAAATACCTCAGAAACGAGGGGTAACCAATTATTGCAGGTGTCCGTACATGAAATGTGAATGTACAAAAGAGTATTTCGCCCAATCATATTAACTAAAATATTACGGTAAATCGCGTGCACTGAGGCTGCGCGGGCGCCACTACTAGCATCTATTTAATTACTAAATTGTTCCCATCTTTCACAATCCCATCTTAATTATTACTCACTGAAATTATGCGTGTAATCGCAAATTGACGATAAAAGTAAAAGAAACTCGTTTCGGCGGAATAAACATTTTGTGTAACTGTGGTATGAGCGAGTGAGAGGTCAAAGCTACTTCAGTAGTCGTTTATTGCTCGGTTTTACCAAATTGGATGTCTGAATATTATCTGTAATTCCTTTATTGATTTAGGTTTATGTGAGAAGTTGCTGCAACGCGTTTAGAAATGATGTTTATAACAGATAATGGTTGTGCCATTAGAGGTACCAACACGTTCAACCTATTTTTAAGTCGCTATTTAAAATCAATATGAAACTTACATGGCCACACATCGTTCAGTTTCGTAAAACTTACAAAACGTCAAATATTTACGTTTTAACCTCACCTCATAAAATGTTCAATTTAGTTTATTGCAGATTATACGGCACCATCTCAGTAACTATCTCGATATCTTTAACGACAATGGGGGCCATCTAAAGAATATAAAAGTACCGTTGAGGGTTCATGTAAATTGGTAGGTACCTAGCCAACGGAGCTTTCTCTGGTAAGGCACGGTACAAAGTTAATGAAACACCTATCGGTGAATTGCGACGGTTCGGAAATTGGCCATCATTACACTGACCGCTAACGGCTGCGCCCGCGCAGGCACGTCCACTGTACCGCAAACGCAAACCAATAATTTACTATAACGCACCGGTAACGTGCACGGTGCTCTTGATTTTTAGGGTTCAATAGCCTGTGCAATACTGTTTTTATCTCGGGTCTGTGCCTAAAGGCGGACACGCAACTCGGTACAAATTAAGTGAACCTTTCTGTGAAACTGAAGCGTATACTTAACGGGTTGTAATTCTGTAAACAGAAAAAATACCATATTATCTTTAGTTTCGCAAAAGTACGACAAACGGATCTCTCATATAATTGAACTTTACTGTTTTTTTCTTCTGACTTTTTTTTGCAGGTTTGTGACCAGACAAGCCGAGGGTGTTTAACCCTCGGCTTGTCTGCCACAAAATGTTTCACGGTATATCAGAACAGAATTTAAAGAGACTATTTTTATGATTTTTCACCACCCCAGCTGACTCCGGACTAATGTAGTGGCCATAAGTCTTCGATTGGTTGCTAATGCTCAGCTACTGAGACTGGTGGCATAGAAACACCATATTTTAATTAAATACATTGGTTTAAGTCCATCCTAAGGTTGTCTGTAAGAGATTGCCCTGTGCGATAAGACCGCCCATTGTACACTTGTTTTTATAAACGTTTTTTCCTCTACTTCTTATGAGGTGTACAATCTATACTATTATTATAAAGAGGTAACATTTGTTTGTAAGTTTGTATGTTTGTAAGTTTGTATGTAGGGGGTAATCTCAGGAACTACTGGTCCGATTTGAAAAATTATTTCAGTGTTAGATAGCCCATTTATCGAGGAAGGTTATAGGCTATATATCATCACGCTAAGATAAATAGGAGCGGAGCAGTAATGGAAAATGGGACGCAGACGAAGTTGCGCGAGTCAGCTAGTAAAGTATATAATAAATAAATAAATAAGTAAAACGGAGGGTCTGACTGACCCTACCAGGCATGTCGAGGGTTAATTAGAGCGCGGGCGGTTTCTGAACTCGGAGCCAGCAACCAGTTACCGATTAACTGTACTCGTAATGTGACCATCGTGCAATAGGTATATCTCCGTGAAATTGAAAGTTAATACCAATATTAACTTTACATTCGCCAATATTATATGTCGTAGTATTTAATATGCAGTTTAATGTGCGTTCTGACCGACTTCTCTTGGTATGGCATCTTTGTACGTGTTGTCTTGACGTTATGCAATGTCCTACTTGCGAAGTTATTTAGAAAAGGCGTTATTAATGTCCAATTGAGTTCTGCTTAGAAGTCAAATAGATCTGAAGTTATGTACCAAAAGTTTCTTGTAAGATACGTATGCAAAGCTCACTAACTTAGTATTCTTATATTTCTCTCCCTACATTTTTATCTTTATAGTATGTTTCGTCTGCGTCACATTTTCCATTACTGCTCCGCTCCTATTTGTCTTAGCGTGATGATATATAGCCTATAACCTTCCTCGATAAATGGGCTATCTAACACTGAATTTTTCAAATCGGACCAGTAGTTCCTGAGATTACCCCCTACATACAAACTTAGAAATATATACAAACTTACAAACAAATTTTACCTTTTTATAATATTAGTATAGTACAGACAGACTTAAAGTGAATGCTCCAACCAGCCCGCGAAATTCAAATTTTTTTGCGTTTTTTGTTTTTTGCAGGCCCCTCCAAGTTCATAAAGGCCTAGGAACAAAAAAAAAACAGAAAAAGTAATTCCTACAGCTTTATAAACTTAGAGCATTGTATTGATAATTTTGATGATTATAATTCTGTAACTTCATATGTCTTACAGTCGTGAATAATATTTTAATCAACATACAACCTAGCACTGGCCTGCAAATTCCAAAAAACGTAAGAAAATTTGAATTTCGCGGGCTGATTGGAGCATTCACCTTAAAGTCATCATTCTTAGTTAGACTAATAAATAGTTTGGTTCGTTTTCGATGTCGAAACATGATGTAAAAAAGCTGCTAGACATAATTTGCTACATTGCTGCACACAAAATTCTGCTTGAACGAGGCCGGTTTACTAAACACAGGAAATGCCCTGTTTAATAAGGAAGCACTTAATGTCGTTAAGTTGAAACGTTTACTACTGTTCATGTTGCTATCATTATCTACATGTATAACCCCTACTTTGTTGTTTAATATCTGAGATATAAAAACGAGTAATAATTCATAACTTCTATAATTTCACTGAAAACCATAAACGTCTGGAGAAGAAAATTTTAATGAACATTTCAAGACTAGGTACTAAAACTACATTGTTTTTATCCAGAGACTTAGTCAGCATTTATTACTTGACCTTAACCATAAAAGTTTAACACGGAAGAATACAGTTAGATATTTATTTATTTGATCGCCTCAGTGGTCACTATGACGATTAAGCCAACCTAAACATAATCTTGGTTATTAATTTGGTCGAATCACTGAACAATGCGGCGGGTTGAACTTCAACTATTCCGAAGTGTATTTTGCCTTAGGCGTCTGATTTCGTTGGTCAAGTTTTTTTGTTTTTAAGACGAATTTTCTGTGCCGTTTTTTTTTTATTGTGCTGTAATTCTCCGTGCCTCGGAAAGCACGTTAAGCTGTTGGTCCTGGCTGTCAATTGTAGATCTTTGGCAGTCGTTACGGATTGTCAGAAGCCAGTAAATATGACTCCAGTCTTACCAAGAAGTACCCTGTTACCTGTTAATGGGTTGTGGCGGTCTGGTAGGCAGACCACGTAAAATACTGGTATTCAGCTGAATCCGGTTTGACTGGAAGCTGACCCCAATATAGTTGGGAAAAGGCTACGCAGTTGATGATGAAGACGAATTTTATGTTGTTGGCTTGCTATATGTATGCTTTGGTGCAAACTGTTAGTATTGGAAGCAATTTTTATAAAAAGAATATAACAAACGTTGTACGAAAATCTTGAGCTTTCATGAGAATCGCACACTACATTTGGTATCTAAACGTTACGATTGATACATACTGAAAGCAGCATCAAATTGATTGGGAAAACCACACAAAACGACAATCCTGGATACGCGCCTGTTTCTGACTGGGGCAGATACAGGTTTGTCGTTTGGGGGGTGCTTGACCCCGATGAGGGTAGGCACAGTAGACAAATGTATAAAAGCACAAAAAATATTAAGCTTAACGCATGATAAGATGGAAGACAGAAAGGAAATTAGGTTCTTATTTTTATACGGTTTTTATGTCATTTATTTTTCAAAGTTGAGAATAAAATCGTTTAACGGAAAACAAAGTTTTAATAATTAGTTGTAGCAAATAAGAAAGTAGACAGATGTACGTGGACGGACGGACCGAACAGTACCGTCGTATACAGAACCCTAAAAACAGCACAAGTAGAAGTATTGTGTAGGTAAGGAGGCCTTTACCTGCGCACGCGTTTATAGCCCTATTGGAGACACAGTCTGATGTTAGCCATGGAAGTCGTCGTATTTATGCGGATCATGAGATTCCTTTAGAATGCCTACTACACCTTAGATTACTAAAGATATCTCTGACTTTTGGGGGTGGGAGAGAGAGAGCAAGGGGCTCTCCCAACACCCTCCCCTCCTGGATCCGCCAATGCACACAAATTAATTGCTTAAAAATTCTTAGAACGCCATGTCACTTTACCAAATCTAGTAAAGGAAAACAAACTATACCTGATAGACTAAGGCTATGTTCTAGGATACCTCTTGGCTAAGTCCTATGTAGGATAAAAATGTGTCCACCTTAGTGTAATGTCGTGAACACAAGGAAGCAATATCTTACCGGGTTTAACGTGTAACTAAATACGTAAGCGATTGTAAAATTTTGCGTGCTGGCTAACTGACAGAATCGATAGGTCGTTGTGATCGCCAATTAATTTACTTCGATCTCGTTCGGTCGCTACTGTGCTGTGCCTGCGCTCTAATCTGTGCAGATAAATGACGGGGAAATTACTGAGCGGTTAAATGTTACAGGAACTTGTAGGAATTCTTCTAGAGTTCCAGATAGAATACTGTTGTATGAGCTGGGAACTGCGTAAATTAATGTTTATTCCGTATATTTAGGAATTGCCAATTGCAGCAATTGTGAATTAATGCTCTATTATAATGAGATGTGACAACGACAACGTGCAAAATAAACTCGTTTAGTTTAATATTTTGAGATGGTATAAACAGGTTACAATTACTTTGGCCATACTTACTACATATTTTTAGGGTTCCGTACCCAAAAGGTAACGGATTACTAAGCCTCCGCTGTCCGCCCGTCCGTTCGTCCGTCCGTCCGTCCGTCTGTCTGTCAACGAGCTGTATCTCATGAACCGTTATAAGTGGAAAGTTGATGTGTATTTCTATTGCCGCAATAACAACAACAAAAATAAAGGTTTATGGTACGGAAGCCTTCGTGTACAATATGCTCATGCATTGAGTATACAACAAATTGAAACCAACATATTATATTAGAAAAAAACATAGACAAAAGAAAATCGAAAGAAAGAAGGTTCTTTGATAAAAGCGTACTTAGGTAAGTCCTTGAAAATTGCGTATTGAATTCACCTTTAATATAAAGTGGTAACTGGCATTGATTAGGTAAGTGATGAAAACCGTCAAAGTAATAGCATTGTTATTGGAAAAGCAAACAAAACAAATTTGAAAAGCTTTCCGTTACATAATCGAAGCTGGCAAGACATTCTTAGTTAAATTCTACGAGTACATTCAATCCAATTGAAAGGCACATAGTATGACGAAGTCTAGAGTCCTAGACGGGGCGCCCGTCATAATTTATTTAAATGCCTGCATTTGCATCGATAAAGCCACTATAAATTTGTTTGTACCTATACCTAAGGGTTAACGCACAGGGTGACGCGACGCGAAGCACTTCGATGGGGATAGAATCTGGAACTTTATTTTCTTTATAATCCTAATAAAAAAAAATGTTCCGTTACTGCAGTGCGATTCTGTGAACATGTCGAAGTGAACACTTAGGCGAAGTGAACGACGAGCGAGCTGTCAAACCATACAAACGAGATACCTATTACATATAAGAATGACAGCTCACTTGTTGTTCACTTCACCTAAGTGATCACGCTGAGATGTCAACAGATTTTATTCCATCTTGTTTGAATGATTTGACAGCTCACCTTTCGTTCACTTCGCCTAAGTGTTCACTTCGACATGTTTACAGAATCGCACTGCTGGTGAGTGACTGATAGATAACGCACAGCTGAAACCACTAGTGACTCTCTAAGCCCGAAGCCCGGAGTTTCGGGCTTAGAACTACGATTAGTCCTTAATAAACGAAGAATGAATGACAACACGATTTAATTGTTACTGACAAATCGTGTTGTCATTCATATTTACTGGTTAGGTGATACGGAGTAGAAAACACACTTAACGAACGCTGAAACAACGGACTTCCGACAATAGACTCCCTGATCGTAGAAAGCTGAAATTTGGCATGTACTTAGGTGCCTTGGGGTGTGTAAGAGAGGATTTACAGAAGTTCCTACGCGAATAGGAAAAAATAGGATATGCGCGCACGAAGTTGCGGGAAAGCTGGTGATTTTATAATTGTCTCCAATTATGAATTCAAGTATACAAAATTCAGCGAGAGAATCAGAATAATACTAGAATTCATTTCTAATTCTGTCACTAAAATGTGTACCTTTTGTGTTGCAAAATAGTTCCATATCCTATTGTAAAAAGTTGTCAGTGTAAGCGGAAGCTGGCGCCTCTCAAGCCACTCCTCAAAGAGGGGACTTATCGCCACTATCGTGGCGTGCCCTGCGCTGGGTTGCGATAGTCGTCGTCTCCATGACGCCATTAGATCGCGCCGGAAGTCTGTCCGCTGCGCGACAATTTGCCGCGTCAGCGGAGTTTCCTCCCGGCTTAGTACCTCCGCGAGCCAGTCATGCAGGCGCGCGAGGACCAACGCCTCCAGATCCCATGGCGGCAATCCGGCAAGGAGACCCGCCGCTTCGCGCGAGATCGTGCGGTACCCTCGGGTCATTCTGAGGGCCACCACCTTTTGGGGCGCGTTCAAGTGGTTCGCAGCACGCTGCCTCAATGAACGCGCCCACACCGGGGCCCCGTAAAGGGCCATGGACCGCACGACCCCCGCGTGGAGCCTACGGCAGGAGGCGTCTGGTCTCCCCAGGTTGGGCAGGAGCCGCCTGAAAGCAGCCCCAGCCCGCTCCAGTTTGGGGACCAAACGTCGGAAATGCTCCACGAAGTTCCATCGGCTGTCTAGGACGAGCCCCAGGTATTTCAGCGTCGATTCGACGCCGATGGAAACCCCTCCTACCGTCAGCAAGGATCCCGACGGTGGCGCATTGCCTCGGCCATGAAAACACATGGCTTCGGACTTGTGCAGCGCCACCTCGAGACCCAGTTGCCGGATCCTCTCCAAGTGTAAGCTGACCCTAAGTGCGTCTACACGTGATGTAAGATAAATTGAATTAACTGATTGCGAACATGTGTTATTATCGTTTGACTGCCAAAGTGTTGTTGAACGTCGAATGCTTGTCCTCCTCGCGTTTGTTTATGTGATAAACAAGTTTACAAATTTATTGTGCATTCGTGGTAAGATATAGGTATTTTGTAATAGATGTGTTAATAACAGTATAGAAACATTCAAATTGCTTAGGAAACTTTACCAGCAGTGCGATTCTGTAAACATGTCGAAGTGAACACTTAGGCGAAGTGATCAGTTGATCACGGTGAGATGTCAACATAATCGACCGGCTGATCGTATTAGAGACAAACTCGCTATCTACACAGTTTTTACAGATATGTTTAAAAGCTTTTGCATATTCTGCCATCATAATTGAAATAAGTCGATTCGTAACCTGTCCCGTGCTTCTCGCATCCAGCGGTTTTACATGGCCCTCAACAGGGCATCAGCCCACTTTGCGGTAGACCAGAAACTATGGTTGTTGCGATGGCCGTTCCAACATTTCGCCTTCCGGTATACGGTCGCCACTCATCCCTCCGTTCTGACTTAAATTCTATACGTCCTTTTACAGGAGGCTTGCACTTTCTTTAGTTCAGTGGCATACCGTCAACTAACATCAAAAACAGAAAAAAACACGTCCAATATTGGTCAAGGTGCTCCCAAGATCTCCTATCACTTGACACCCAAGTACTGGCTCGTCTTGGCGGTCTGTCCGGCTGTCCGTCTGTCCAACAGAGCGAGGCGCGCGCCAAGACATGTGCCCGGCACCGTGAGGGCCAGGGTTCGGTTACCGCCTGACGCCGGATCGGCTTACCCGCTCTCTCTGCGACCCACACTTGATATGCGCAGACGCATGTCCTGATAATTTCGTGATGCATCGCGAAACAATACTGCTAAACCGCTTTGAAATTGGCTTGAAAAGCCGCTCTATAATTTTGTTTTTGGCTTTTTAGTTTTTTTTTTAGCGTGAAACATGTTTTAGTTCCAATAAGACCTTGGAATTCAGTCACGAATATCAGTCTACGTAGGGAATGGGAATATCCCATCGATCTGCAATAAACAAAAGTGTGCATTTTATTTCAGCAATTGCAAATCTTTGTTTAGTAGATTGTTAAACGAAACAATGAGAATCAGAAATCCCATAAAGTTAAGGTATTGTACTAAGCTGTCCAGTTGAACATAATAGACTCAATCAAGAACAAAGCGAACCAAGCAACAGACGCAATACAAAAGCAAATAGGTCAGAACATACATAACTTGGAATTGACTATAAAATATCAATAAACATATCAAGACGATTCGCAGACCGACTCAGTTTCACGTATCAAACGAAAGTCGTAACCAATTAAACGATTGGATGCAAACGATTGTTCCAAAGGCTGCGCTCGCGCATTGTGGATGCGCCTAATCAATTTATCCTACCTAGCTGAGCAATATATATACGCTTATGAGATGCCAATAAGAATATTGAGCGAAGTAATTGCCGTATTCAAAGGTGGCTATAAAACTACTATAAGGATTGTAGTAAAAAAAAGAAAAAATGGGCATGATAATTATTTTCAATAGACATTGTAAATTTCATCGCTGCAGAAGTTCATTCGAACTATAAAGTGTCGGTGCTCTGTGTGTGTGCCGACCATTCACATTTATTTCCCATTCAAGTTGGAAATGCATCGTGCACAAAGTAGACAAAAGCTCTGTTCCACTATTTCGGAATTCGAATAGTTTTCACGCTCCACCGCGGCTTCCGGCCAGCCAGTCACACCGAGTCACAGCGACTCACACGGCGACTCCCCCGCGCTAAACAATTGGAGCGGCCGTGGGACTGATTTTATGGTAATTTCCGTATTGAACAAGGGTGCCTATGTTTCATTATTGATTTGACTTTGTAATTGCAATCAAGGCCCGGACACGCTTCCTCTATCATATGGAATTAAAATTCCATTACATTTGGACCCTTGCATTTCATTCCCAAATGGCAGTGAATCTTTTATGGTAATGATCGCAGTAAAGGGTCGATAGCAGTTTGACGCGTTAGTAAATTTTATGTCGATATCGAGGCTCAGTTTTACTATCTGAAGATTTAAGTTTAATGTTTCCTTTCCTCTACGAGTCCTTTATGGTAATGTGGGTGCCAACATGAAGCCTATCAGTGAAGCCTGTTCAAATGATCTGTAAGCATCGGTCGATCAGGTCCGCTAAAACGAGCATGCAGTTACATTAACGGCACTTTTAATGGAGGAACGGGTTTCGCGATTGTCGTCCTGCGGAGGCGTGAGAATGGCAAGTCGCGGGATATTCTCATGGCCGGTGACGTCACTTGCACCTGCATCGCATCACACCGCGACAAAACGACAATGTCGTTAAAGTGCTTATCCAATTGCGGCTCAAGTTCGAACAAGTTGAGCTGTGTCTGCGTCTCAAGGTTGCGTCTTGCGTTGTTTGTCCAGCGAGCTGTGAGCAGCGCTGCCAAGCTCGCTGCAGTCTTGACTTTGAGATGTCGGATAAAATGTTCAACAGTCAACTTTGTCATGTTGTGAATTTAATATTCTTGAAGCTAAAAGGAAAAGATTCGACTTGAGACAAACCTAGGACAGTAATGCAATGTTGCTATTTATATTCCACCAAAATCCGGTACCTACGTGTGCTCTACTTTCTCACAGTGAAAATGATTGGCGTATTAAGAAATAAAATGGGACCACTTCTGCAAGTAGAACCAGTCCGGTGACCAATCCGTCGGTAGTCGGTAGCATTCTGAGATTTCAGAAAGTAATAAAATCTCCATTTACATGTAATAACTGCTCTCTTTCGCTCGAACCAGTCACATTCACAACACTTTAAAGATGACAAGATATTTGTAAAAAATGCACATTACATTTGCAGGTACTCATTACATTTACAGGTTCGCGGTCGCCTTAAGAAAAAATATAGCAAAATTAAGTATAATTTACATTTGCGCTTGTAAGAAAATAAATGGTTACTACTCGAAGCGGGCATAATCAGATTATTCTCATGAAGTGTAGGTAATTAACTTTTAAGTGAGCTTCACGCATTGATAGCGTCGCAAAAACTCATTTGCGAAGGAGTCGAGCAAATAACGGGCGAGCAGAGTCTTTAATTATGTCGTGCTGTGCGACACTGTACCGGCTGACTGGTGTACCATGAAAATCAATTACTATGTACTCCATCTATCCGACAGAGCAAATTAGTCTATGAGACTTTGATAGTAAATCCGCTTGTTACAGCTGAATGCATTATTGAGTATTTGATACCTTGTTGACTTAACGATCAAGTCTGGCTAACTGATTGTTATACTGGTTTAGATAATGTGAATATGATTGGGTTTCCTGCACACCAGAATTAGCACCACCTACATCTGTGGCGAATGACTCATTTATAGGTGCTTGTTTAATTTAGGTATGCTGTGTCATTATGTGCCGCCGCAATACATGCACCTGTGTCTTACGAACATAGATTGAGGAAGTTAGCGGTTATGTTTCCAGCTGGATGATTTGATATCGTAATACTATAAGCAAAAAGTAAATGTTGACCTAAAAATCTTGGAAATCGATGACATCGATGATAAACGAATGCTGTCCCATACACGCAACTGCAGAGAAAGACAATAATAAATTCATGGAATTCAATTTTTTTCATTTATTTTTTGGTTGGCAGCAATAACAGGGATCAAGACTTCATAGTCGCAGACATATTGTAAAACGAACGTGACGATACAGCCTGCCACCATTACATTAAGTGGTTAAGTTGGACAAGGCGGGCCATAATCCAGGTCCATTGATCGTGAGAATCTTGGACAGGTGTAAGGAACCGTTGCATACGCGCCTCGGATCACTGAGACGTACCGAGAGCAACTGATGGAATAATTTCGAATCACAATTACTTCGCGGTACATTATCATTTGTATACTGCGCCTGCGACGTAATTATAGCCCGATTGTTGATCATTTTACGAGTTAAGAATATTAATTTTGTTGTCAATGTAGGTAAGTGGAGCTTTTGGCTAATAAGTTTATGGGTGTTTTGCGATTAATTGCTGAGAATTTTGATTGAACAGTAGTCAAATTAGTGATTTCGTTTACGTGATGATAGGAGGACTGCTCTTGTATGGCTCTATCTGTTTAACCTAGTAGTTTTGCGAAAATGACTTGAGATTCGGTAAAATTTGGCATGTTTCGGAAAATGAATTTATTTATTTGTGAAATTCACACAATTTAAACACAGTTACAGAGAGCGCTGAGATCACACTGAATCTCAGAAAGTCATCTCGTCTCAAGTACAGGGGAACTTAATTCGAACGTTTCTAGAGTTCGCCCTCAGTGATCAAAGCTGTATCTTGCTTGATCTTACCATAGATGGAAAGAAGAGAAATAGCCATATTTAGGAAAATAACTTATGTCAAACAAAAATACCTTGATGCTTTGCCAAAGAGCTTCGGCTCAGCATAATGTCAGTAGACCGGTACCTGCATAATATAACACCTATCACAGACACCATTCGAATCAGATCAACGCTCATTACTCGGTCGCTATCATGAGCCTCAATGCCTCAATATTAGCTACATCCTTCGCGATAAAAACTTCGCGATGAAATAAAAAACGTTGCTCATTGTGTAACTCGGTGTGGGAACGACGGACAGGTGCGAGCTAGCCTCACTGCCTCAGGAAATCACTACCAGCTCCGGCCGCTCCTGGGCGCCTGGTACTCGCTGCCATGATTATTTATTGCGCTCGTATTATGCTGGACATATTATTTCTATTTATAAATATTTTTATCGCTATGTGCCGAGAGTTTTTCTATGGTTTGTTTACTTGCAACTTGCAAGATAATCAATGGTAAGTATATAAACTTTACAATACCTACGTCAATGAAGAGAACTGAGCTAATATAATTATGTTCTTTGAAGTTTTAGGACCTTTGTACAAGACTGGCATAAATTCTACAACGGAGAATCAAGATTAATCTGACAAAATACTAATACTATAATTTAATTACTATCAAATTCAAAATATCTAGCACACATCAAGTTTCCTGCCTTATATGCCTTACATTGGTTTGGAACTTGCAGAATTTATCAACAACTCACTCTATATCCTGGTAATGATAGACACAGATAACATAATTTACACGGAGTAGCATTACATATCCAGTTTGATATCTCAGTTCCCATAATTATGTATGTAAGATTCTTGATGAGGTAAACGATATGTTAGACTAGTTAGTTAGCAATGTCAATGTCACTAATAACGACGGGTTGGTAACTTCCCATTAATTATGTGGCTACGGCTGGGTAAGTACTACACTTGAAATAGAATCCACTTGTAAACTGTATTAAAAAAACCCGTAGAACCACCTGAGAAACGGAAGAAATCTAAGAAAATAGAACATTACGTGCTCGAGTCTAAAATGTATGCTAGATCGTCTTACTTCAGCCAAAGTTACAATATTTGTCTGCATCTTAAACTACAAGCTTACCAAATATTCCTCCCGAGTAGATACTATTATGTATCTCACACTATATTTTGTCACTATTGCTGACGAGTATTTGCATCTCAGCCGCTAAATCTGTCAAAAACTCTCTGATTTCCACGCAGACAGATTGCGAAATAGATGCGAATGCAAAAGAAAAATTGGAAAGACTGGCCATCTGGGCCCTGTTTAACAATGCGACAAATTTGTCACAAACTGGCATAATTGGCCCATTTCCGTGACAGGTGTCTTTTAATAAAAAGCAGGATTGTATGAAATAAACGTTCAAAATTGTAGAATTGTCAGATTGTCGCTTGTCACTTGTCACCACTCAGTTTTATTAAATAGGCGCTCTGCTTTACGACGCATATTGTAAAGCAAGCAACGGCTATGTTATCCTCAAACCTCCTTGTGTCTTCTCCACACCAAACAAAATGATAACGTAAAAAGCAGTTTCATTTCAAAATAATTGCCAACAAAAGATCATTGTTTTACAAATCAATGCTCACGTAAAGACATACACATAGAAAATTCCCATGATTATCGAGATATCGTGGGAACGTACGCAGGTGTATTATGTAGCGAGGAATTATAGAAGAGTACTTTTTGTTTATCTCGTACCTCGTGATGAGCGCTAAGTGACATGTTACTTAAGTACATTAATTCTTACTGTCGTATGCTATTCCTATTAATGACAATAATTAAGTACAAATAACTATTAACAAGATATCTGGGTGAATAGCTATTGGAAATAATACTGTTTGAGCGCTGTTGTGTACATGATATAAAAGCGTCATAGTAGGCTGAACAGGACTTATTTAGCGCAGTCGTGAACTCTTTTGATATAAAAAAATATATTTTACTGCATGTTTCCATTTTAATTTGTTTGTCCTGTAAACGTGTTACGTGCCTTTAAGTTTGCACAAACTTGAATACAAAAGTACTGAAGTTGATCATGGCCAGAAAGTACGTATTAATAAAAGTATGTTTTTTTGCTCATGTTGAAAAAAAAGTAACAGACGTACTCTTACTTTTTTTTCCAACATAAGCAATGTATATAAAATATTTAAGTAGCCAAAATTATAATTAAAATCCGTATGTGCCAAACTCAAATATTCATATACTAATCGGCAAGATTAAAACAGAACCAATCTTACATAAGATATGTCACACCTAATTACCATGATTTCACAGTTGAATCTGTTGAAAAACCGCAGGCACAGCCGCGGGAGGAAGGAGTACCTATATATGTAGCGCGGACCACAAGGATGCACGTATGCGTCACCGTGGGAAGCTGCGCAGGTGTCGGCGCTTCCACCTTATGTATCCTACTTAGACTGTAATCACAGCGGTGACCATACTCCACTAAAACTGAGATATAACTTAGCTAACTTTAGTGAAAGAAGATGACAGCAGTAAGGATGTATGAGTCACCGTGGGAAGCTGCGCAGTTACCGCCCCTTACCCTTATATATCCTACTTAGACTGTAATCACAGCGGTGACCATACTGCACTGAAACTGAGATATAACTTAGCTACCTTTAGTGAAGGAAGATGACAGCAGTAAGGATGTATGAGTCACCGTGGGAAGCTGCGCAGTTACCGCCCCTTACCCTTATGTAACCTACTTAGACTGTAATCACAGCGGTGACCATACTGCACTGAAACTGAGGTGTAACTTAGCTAACTTTATATAACTAAGGAAGGTGACAGGTAGTAGGGATGTATGAGTCACCGTGAGAAGCTGCGCTTCCACCTTATGCATGCTACTCAGACTGTAATCACGGCGGTGACCACACTTTCATGAAACTGAAATACACTCAAGCAGAGAGGTGATCGAAGTAAGAAAGAAAGTAACTTCTCTTTCAAAACTTGATATAACTTCTTGTCGAATAACTTCTTGATTAACTTTTTAGACCTAGTTAATTTGAGTATGCGTAATTGCGTATCAAGGATTATCAAAATCTGTAGATGTTTTTCCAAGAATAAGCACCTACGAGTTTGTATGATACCGTAAACAGACGAAGCGTGCCAGTGTATCCTGTAAACACTTCATCGTGGAAACTTAGGTGAAGTGAACCGTCATTTCTTTTAATGCTGGTAATTGAGAGCTCACACTTCACGTTGACTTCATCTAAGTTTCTAGGGTGCGATGATTTGCAGAATGACACTACTGAAAATGCCTGTCTAGTGTCCACTCCCCGCTCAGGTGGTCATCCTACTTATACAAGAAAGTTACTAACGTACCAGGTCCGGCGGGAATTTTCATAACTTTTTACTGTGATTCATCTCGTTAAAATATCCGATCCTGGTGCCATTAAATACCTATACGGATACCATTATGACTAATAGAATTTATTGCGAGAACTTTTTATAATTACTGATCTAACTTAAAGCATTTAATTGCTTTCCCACCTACATGGGTTTTCTTAGAATACTCGTTAAGTGGTTGCTAGTTGTAACTTGAGAATATCTATTTCTGTAGTAAACTGCTCGTAGGTTCGTTCTTAGGCTTGATTATGAAAGAAAGAAGATTTTCAACTTGTACAGACATTTTTAAAGGAAATTCTTTCCGAATCATTCACAAACTAGCGCATCCTGTTTTTTCTCGTATTTGAAATTATCGTATTTAAAATTGGCATGTGTTGTTCATACATGTGTACACATGCCAATTTTCAGCTTTCCAGTAGTTTCAGCTGTGCATTGTCTGTCAGCCACTCAGTCAGTCAGTCACCAGTAACGGAAGAATTTATATATGTCACCGAAAAATGGCAAACTCCAAGAATATAAAAAATCTTTAATAATTTCTCGATATATTGTGAACATATCATTTTGAAAACAACAAATCCTATCCTAATTCAAAAGTTTCCAAATTAGAAAGATCTAAGAGAAAACAGTTCACAATTTTACGGGATATTTTCCGGTGACACATACATTGATTATGACTTAGGTACCACATGCTACATACGATTAGATAGTACCTAAGTAATAAGACTTGTTTTAAGAACTGGCAGTTAGCACAGAATCTAATAACACCAACAGACAATTAGGAACACGAAATCATTATTATTTGTTTTCTTTCTCGGGTCTCTGGAGACCCGGTCCTTTGGTAGGCGTACGAGGGGCCGAAAACAACTCGCAGAGGCCCCGTTAGAAATTTCAAATGTAATGGGGCACCAACCGGCGATTATCCCTGTATGCACTGGGAAAGTATTCCCAAGGACAATCCCCGGTTGGAGCAAGAATATTGCAGAATATGGAAAAAAAAAAGATGAAACGCTATGGGTTTGGGCGGTTTAGTGGACTGATAATCGTTTATTATAGAACTATTGGCCCCTGCCTGACCACTAACAATATACACGGCTTTTAAATGGCAGGGGGTGACTTGCACACTCAATGAATGGGCCCCCGAAAACGGTCGCTAGCACAAAGTGACGTAGCGCCAAGGAGGCAACATAGCCTGAGGTGCTAGAGGAATGGAGAGGTATACCACGGCTATCAGGACAATCCCGGAAGTGCGGTCAAGATCCCTACCAGCATCTTACTGGATTATACATCCTTTTCCCGAGCACGTGTGCTCTAGCGAATCTCCACTCAGACCGGCCAATTAAGGCAAGAGAGAGGTGGGAGCTCTGTTCCTCGTCAGTATTCACTCTGGCCAGCCAATAAAGGCAAGCCGTAGATGAGGAACAAGACTTCTCCCGGGAGATAAGGTTCGTGGGGTCGCTACTGCCCAACAGTTCGCCACAAAACTGCCTTGCGGATTGTATCTCTCTTTGTCTGGCCCCTCACCCTAGGTATGACCTAAGGTTCATCGGGACGCGCAAGCCCCACCATGACGTCAACGTAGAGATACTGCGGTAGGGTCATTCATTATTATTATTATTATTATTATTATTATCATAATGATGAAAACGTTTCACACGGCACTTTCCCAAACTTTAGCAACAAGATTAATGTCTCACATCACGAACTCATTTAAGTACAGATACCTCTAGCCGCGAGTAATTACCTCATAACGTGATTTTAATGGACGTCACTAACTTTGAGCAATCGCGTTATAAATATTGTGCACCTGATACTTATTAGTGCGAACGTTTTAAGCGTCATCATATTGATGTACCGAACGTTCAGCCAGAATTTCGCGTAAACGATTATAAAGTAATAATCAAATTATAGCTTCAGTTCGGTGGATTTCACACAAAATTGTATATCTAATAACAGTCCCCTGACTCTTCTTCGGTCAGCATTTAACCTCTGGCGGACCGCCGGGTGAAATTTCACCCAGCAAGTGAGTATTTCTGTTGAGCCCCGCTGGGTCCAATTGGACCCAGCACACCGCGACTGATTAAAACTTTATTTTCGTGTTTAGTAAGCTTTAGAATCGTTTGTCTACGAATATTCTCTATGGCGTATAAAATTTGCCGACTCTAGAAAAAAAAACATACTAAAAAGATGACACCTGACATTTCTAAAACTCTTGTCAAAAGTTTCTATGTCTCGGTGATTTCGCGCGCAATGGTGAAGTTATTTTAGTGAATTTTGTGTGTTTTTAGTGCAATATTCTAAGGTAAGTGGATAAATAATCATTTATCACTATTTCCTACAAGTATGTAGCTAGTTTTTTGCATGAAATAACATAACAAAACTTGTTTAGTTGAGCCAACAAAAGTTACGTAATTTCGAGTGTTCGCTAAGGTCAACATTGTTATTGTTTGGGTTTCTGGCAATGTTTACAATTAAAGTAAGCATATTGTAACGATTTATAGTTAACAATGCGTTGATGAATATATAGGTAGTATTCTACAAGCTTTTCCAATTGGAATCTGTTTGATATAACTCTGATAATCGTTATCAAAATAGCGCATTGAATTACGCAATAAAAAACAACAAATGGCGCCGCGCTTTATGAAGTTTGAGCTTGAATATTGCTATAATCGGCTATAGAACTCGTATAAAAGATCATTGTCATTAGATTACTTGTCTTTTCATAAGCTAGATCCCAAAAATTGGTGTAAATTGATGCAATAGTTTTGTCAGAAATAACATAAACAGCAACATAACTACATTCAGCAAGTTCTCTCATTTCAATAGGATATATTTATTTCTCGAGTACTAATAAGAGTTTTGTTTATACTTAATTTCATGACGACATAATTATGGAACCCGAAACCGTTTCAACTGCTCGGATACAAGCTACAGAAACGCCGCGATAACGTTTTAAGTGGCTCGGGTCAGATTACACTTACGGTAAGCGACCGCCCGCGGAGCGGCGCGGGACGCAAGGTCCGCAAGGGTAGTGACGTATGAAATGTGTGAAGTCCGCCAGAGGTTAAAGATAATGCTTATTAAGCGTTAGGTGTAAGCATTGCTAATTTTTCAGGTTACCTTTGAAATACACAAACAATGGAAGAGCCTATAAACATCAGTTACGATTATAAAGTAATTAAATTACAACTTAATAATAACAGTTCTCCACCTTTTCTTCGGTCAGTATTTTAACGGCGGGTTGGCTATGCTAATTATTCAGGCTACCTTTGAAAAACACACACCATTTTAAGTACGGCTTCAGGCCAAGGCTGTCAACAGAAGATGCTGTACTGGACCTCACAAAATCGGTTGCTGCAAACTTGGACAGTAAAATTAAATGCCTTGGAATCTTTCTGGACCTTTCAAAGGCTTTTGATACAGTTTCTGTCCCCAACCTAATCTCAAAACTGGAAGTCATAGGTGTAAGGGGTATTGCTTTAAACATCTTTCGGAGCTACCTCACAAACCGCAAACAGTGCGTCAGGGTAGGTACTTATATGAGTGATGAGGAGGTCATATCTTACGGCGTACCCCAAGGAAGTGTACTCGGTCCAACCCTATTCCAAATCTACGTCAACGACCTGTGCAAGATGAACCTCCCAAATTGCAATATTTACGCTTACGCTGACGATACTGCTATCTTAGTCCGTGGGTCAACATGGGATATGGTAAAGGCAAATGCGGAAGCTGCTATGACTAAAATAATGCTATGGCTAAACTCAAATTTGTTAACGCTAAACCTAAATAAAACTACTTACATTCCCTTCGGGTTGAGACGGGGTAATACTCCAGGACCAGATTTTAACCTTGGAGCTCACTCCTGTCCTGATCCCACAGCACCTTGTGCTTGTCCCACAATAAGCCGTTCAGATGCTGTTAAGTACCTGGGTGTCCAGATCGATTGTGCATTAAGGTGGGACAAGCAGATTGATACCCTTACCTCAAGAACTATGCGTCTAATTCACATTTTCAAGTCCCTTAGAGATTCTGCCGACAGTGCCACGCTGAAAATGGTTTACTACTCCCTCTGCCAATCTATACTTGGGTACTGCATAACTGCTTGGGGTGGAGCAGCTAAATCATGTTTTCTTAGAATTGAGAGAGCACAAAGAGCAATACTAAAAGTTATGACCAAAAAACCTTTTAGATATCCAACATCTAACCTCTATGCCGACTGTAAGGTGCTATCAGTGCGGCAGCTCTTTGTGCTAAAGGCAGTACTAAGAACACATCAGTACCTCCCACCTTTTGACCGGAACAAACGCACTCTAATCCTACCCAGTTCCCGGCATAGAACCTCTTTCGCTCGTCACCAGTTTTACATCCTTGGCACCTATCTGTACATGAAAATCCACAAACAACTAAAAATAGTGTATCTAAACTCCCACAACCTGAAAAACAAACTGACTGAATGGCTACTACAAAAAGACTACTCATTCACGGAGTCCTTACTTACATTCATAGAATAATCCTAATCGAATCCACTACCCGACTCACACTCAATACACGCATACACTCTCTCTGCATACCCACACTCACCCACACAGACATCCACACACTCACACTCAAACACGACCACACACTAACACTCAAACACATACACACCGGCACACAAACGCATAATTTAATATCCTCCCTTGCACTACACACACTCTGACTGCAACTACAACTACTTGACTAGCCGCCCTTGTCTGGCCTAACACTGTCTCCTAAGATACAGGATTACCTAGTTTAGGAGACTGGGTTACAAGATCTGTGTAGATTTAAGTAGATTTAAGTAGGTATCTAAGTTATGTTTGTACATCTGCCTAACTCATGTGTGTATCAATAAACTATTTTATTTATTTTATTATTATTATTATTTTCCTTTTTTTGGCTATATAAACATCATAAACAAATGTAAAGTAATCAAATTACTACTTAACATCGCTGGAATTTCGCACAACTTTGTCCAATAACAATCCAGAAAACCTGGAGGTTTTCTTCGATCAGTAAAGACGCATTAGCTGTGGTTATTATTCAGGTTACCTTTGTAAGAAACAAGCAATGGAAAACGCAATAAAATTCACAATAGCCTTTGGTCTTCATCTTCCAAAGCTTCGGCCACACGCAGCGCACGCGCAGCCGCGATCTGTGTATTGTTACCTCTACTATTAATACATGTTCGAAACTTAGTACAAACGATTTCCACGGCGCGCAGGCCATGCGTCCACGCTTAATTTCCATAGCTTCACAGTTTAAACACTATTTATTTGTTCTGAAAATACATTGACTCGGTCTGACGTCTGATCGAACTGTTTTAATGGCGGAAAAACATGTGTGTTACGAATTACAGTGGATTATGTTTAACTTTTGGTGGGTGTTTTACTTTAATGTGGGTTGATTGTGATTGTAACGATGTTTGAACAGGCATTTGAAGCATCTATCTAAAGTTTGAATAAGTTAAACTTGGTTTAACGAGAAATAACAACAGGTAAACAATGTATACATTAGCAACTAGTCAACGGCGCCGCTGAAAACCTGCGCCATGGCGCTGTCTCGCACGTGACGTCGCATATTTTGTTAAATTACTAATTCTGATTTTGTTTGGTTTGGTATGGATCAGGCTTCTTTATTAATTAGGTACTAGCTGTCCCTCGCGGCTTCGCTCCCGTCAACTTTTTTATTTTTTTCTTCATAAAAACAATCTACTCATAATCACAAACACAACAAGAAAAGAATTAGTGAAATCGTCCAGCCGTTCACGCTTGATGCTTGGACCAAGGGAAAAAGAAATTCATTTTTATATAAGAATAGATCATCAATCTATCTAATCCAACAAATATTATAAATGTGGAAGTTTGGATGTTTGTTACTCAATCACACCCGAACGGCTGAACGGATATTGATGAAATTTGGAACAGAGATAGATAATAGTCTGGAATAGCACATAGGCTACTTTTCATTCCGGGAATATGTTTCCTAGGGATCACGCGGGCAAAGCCACTGGCAGAAGCTAGTACATCTTACATATAACATACACATTGAATAAGGTTACAAGTGTTTCAACCACTAAAAACTATTACGGTTAAACTGCTACCTACTTTTTTGCTAGGAAACTGTGTCAGTGTCACGAAACGTTTTCTTTTATTTTTCAACGCACCGTGGAAAATCATCAATGAAGTTTGCTTATTATCGAGTTGAAAAATAAAACAAGAGGTTTCACTTTTGTGGGATAATTTATAGACAACGAGGCAATTTCACGGTTGAATAGTGCCACAAATCGAGGGTTTTGAGGAGCTTATGGTCATGGTCAGGTGGAAAGAGGATATCCTTCTATTTAACCAAAACAAGGCCGTGGGAATACTAATATGTATTCATGCATGGTATATGAATAATACTATCGTTGTGTATGAGTGAACACTAGTGAAATCTGACCTTACCACTGAAATAGTGTAGAGTAGATGGGACCACATCAAAGATGCAATAAAATTGTTTTTTGTAGGTTTTACTGTCTGTTACAAGAGTTTAGAAGAATCTTTGAAGTTCGGGATATAATGTTGTGGCACAGTTGACCTAATATTTATTTGTGATTTAAAGGTTCGTGTATTTTCAGGTATTTATGTCGAAGTATGAATGTGAATGGATGGCATGAGAGGAAAAAATAAGAAAATATGTATTGAGTGTGTGAGGAATGGTATGAAATAAAAATTTAGTTGGGCTCAGAGATGGTGATGATGAACGCAAGACCTCAATTTATTAACAATACGAATTAATTATTCTGGTCGATAATCTTGACACAATGAAGTCCCAAATGTTTCATGTTCCCTTGACTCAAAGTTTGGTTTAGCCACCCACAACGCATAAACGTATGCAGTTCCTTCAGACAATAAATAAGGGCAATGAAATCATCTTCGGTTACAATCTACCTTCAGTTCCGTCTGAGCTGGCAGCTGCTCACCGAAGCAGCACTGCAGGAGTGCAAGGAGCATAGCAATCACTGTGCCCACCCCGTGACCGACGTGAAGAGGGTGCGTTATGCTTCAAGCTTATACACACAAGTCGTTGTGAGCACTAACCGCAGTTCCTTGAGAGGTTCCTTTTTCAAATAGATTTTTGTTTTTTTTTTTTCAGGTGACGTTGTGGTCATAAAAAGGATAATAATTGTTGTAACCTTTATGGTAGATTTATTACTTGTATACCTTGTTGGGTATTCGTTGAGTGAGTGTCAAGAATTGTAGACCTTTGATAAATAATTATAAGTTTTAAATTGTAAAGTGTCCTATTCCTAGAAGACGTGTTTGGAGATTTTTTAATAGTACTATTGCTTTGTGATCATACCAATCGAAATAACATCAAAGTACCTACGATGGAACATCAAAATCAATCAATCTTAATTGTTCCTCACATAGCTACCCAGCATTACCGTTAATGGTAAGCTAGTATTGTGTGTGCCTTATTATGATTAACTGTATGTGGGGCTCATCATCTTTCGCTCAAAAATTACACGAAGCACTGGTTGATTCTAAAATAACTCAATTACAACTAACAAACCGCATACAAAACAATTTCTTGAAATTAATTTATACGAGGAACAATGACACGTAATATGCACTTACGGGCCACAGTAAATCTCGCTCAGGACATCAGTAATCACGCAAATTGGACTTCCTGCGAGGGGTGACCACACATTATCTCCGTACCTCCAGAGTACAGCCGTCTTCGCCCAATTGCTTCGAGCATTACCGACTGGCTCCGAACATTACCGACCAGCTCCTTACCGTGATTATCTCCCAGCCGTTTCCTTCGACTAGGGTGTCTACACAGCGTGATTCCTCGACGCACCTTTTTATTCATAATTCTTCGTTTTGCTCTGATGCGCTTTGGTGAATGACCGGCGAGAGTTAAAAAAGTGAATCACAGGAATCACGGTGTCTAAACACGACACAACGGCTAACTGATTTTCTCCAAATGTTAGGATTCAAGGGTGCTATTATAAATAGCTTACTGAAGTCCTTACAAGTGTTGTAGGTAACTAAGTTTTAGTCGTGGCCTTACCTCCGAAGTCCGTCTCATAAGAACCAAGCTATTTCAGGGCAAAAGTAGCTTATCGCACTCAGCGATTAGCTTTCTATCATTTAAAGAAATTTCGTTATTGGTTCAGTGCTTGTAAAAATTCTTCAAACAAACAAGTTTTCCTCTTCATAATATTAATTTAGAACTAATAGATAGTTTTTGAATTTGGAACTAAGATTGATTTCAAATATTAATTTCTTAAGGCCGTTCCCTGAGCAAATAACCTTGAGCATTTTTTCCCTCAATAACAGCGCAAGAGATACAATAGCGAATACGCTCAGAATGTTGAATAAAATCGTTATAAAATCCAATTTTGGTCGTTTGAAAAAAATACTTCTACCAAAATGATCATAATTAAATTGCCTATCCATTAGTGTAAGTACAAAATCAAAATAATCGTTAGTTTTCGAGAAGATGCATGTTTTCAGTATTTTTTTCTCATTTCTGTGGTTTCGTTGTGAAGAGATTACTTAAATATTATACTTAGTAATAAAAATTAAAATCTACCATTTTGAAGCCAAGATTATGTAGAAATTTAATAGAAAGAAAAGAAAGAAAGAAAGAAAATACTTTTAATTCGCCAGAAGAATGAATTCGAAAAATATTAATATTATTAGAAATTTCATTTCGAATGTATTTTTTATTAGTTGATATTTCTTTTGGATAAAGAGTAGATAGCTCCAAAAACTGCACAAAAAACGGCTAGCGCTGCGTTTTGCTCAGGGACGCGCCTCAACGGCCAGTGCGGAGGTTCACATGACATTTATATCGGCCAATCAGCGAACAATTTCTGTAAATGACGTCCAATTACACGAAGGCGTCTCGGTATGCGCCAATTAGGTGTCGCTGCGCGCGCACCTGGCGAACGACTCCTGCGGTCACGCGCGCTCTCTGATCGTAAATCGTTTCGATGTAAAAGCACATTGTTGTTGTTATTACGTAAATTTCTAACGATTGAGGTCATTGTTAATAGCGTATTGCGAAATCGATACGTATCCATACTATCCACATACTCCATAGTTTTTATAATATGAAAGTGTGTCTGTCTTTTTGTATTTTTTTAAGGATGAGAAATCATCAAAATTACTCCTTCCACTCTGGGCGGAGCGGAAGGAAGTGTCAGACTCTCAGTGACTAAAACCCACCTGTTCCTGCTCCAGGATTACAGTACCACAAGTGACTCTTTGAAAAAAATCCGCAACTGTTTATAGACTACTAGCCTCTGCCAACGGCTTCGCCGACGTCTTTCCTCGGGAAGTTCCAGTATGTGTACTTCTAGACCAGAATTTCATGAAGATCCTATCAGTCGTTCTGACGTGAACAAAAATCCATCCATCCGAATACGATACAAACTTTCGCATTTATAATAAGGAGGAAGTAGGATTATTTGGACTAGGATATAGGATACTGTCATCCAGATAGTTTCCTTGGGATTATAAAATTCCTACGCGGACCAAGCCGCAGGCAGAAGCTAGTATGGCATTTATGTTACCACTTTTATAACACACTATTACATGTATATGGGCACCCCACCAACTTGATTGGCAGTCTAAGTTATAAACAAATTAACGAACTCCGAATATGAACTTGATAGATTTATAAAAACCCACATTTTAATTACTTTGTGTGTGTTCTTATTTGGTATGGTACCTTATTCTGCAGTTTGGAAACATGTTTGTGCGTGCAGAATTTGGTTAGAAAATACCAAATAGAAAAATGACTAATAGATCTTAAATTTTAGGTAGGTACCTAATCTGGGAAAATAATGAAAGTAACTAGGGAAATACCTCGTAACGTAGGTACCAAACCTTTTTTTGCGTCCATTTTTAAATGGTCCTAAAATATGTAGGTGTTTTTTGATATTGTGTTGTGTCTCTGTCGAATAAACGTGTTCTGGTCTATTTTATTCTAAAATTTTAAAATCGACCAAATCTCTATATGATTGATATTATTTGGCAAAATTCTTCAAAAACATAGGACCAACAGAATGTTGCGGAACGTTTTTTTTTACGGGAATGCAAGTTAAACTAACAAGAGCGCCGAACATGTAAACTCAGTTATTTGTCGTACGCTGCAGCGGAAGCGGCGATTACTGGCTGCTAATGAGGAAGTAGTCGTTGTGGCGACTGCGACTGGCAACTGGCGACTGGCTGGTAATCCGGTGCAGGATATGTGTCGTTGTGCTGCGTTCCTTCTATTGTTACTGCATTACTCTTATCGGGGGTCCAACATGAAATTGAGGGAGCCATATTTGAGGTAATTTAGTAAATACTGGTATACAACTGCATCCGGTTAGAATGGAAGCCATGAAATTTAGGAGAAGGCTCTTCTCTTAACTTTGTTGACTTCCAGACCGTTGGCCATCAAGTAGTATAATATAATTAACAAAAAAATAATATTAAATAAAAAAAAAATAACATAAAAATTCATCTTATTTAAATTTTCTCCACAGGCGCTAGTCATGCGTCGAGATTTCTGAAGCGATCAAATAAATAAGTGTGGTTTTTAACTGACATAGGTATGTATTTTTCTAAACTATAATCTTGTCTGATAACGTGCCATTATTAACTAACTAAAATAGATTTGCAATATCTCATAATTTCATGAAATGTAAGGGTCGCAGCGAGATCAAGCGATCGTTTCACAGACGCAACAGTTGCAGCAAGAATAATAGGTACTTACCTAAAAGTAACCGGATGCACAATGGTTTACGTTCCCACTTTGAATAGAGATGAAAAGATCTACGCATATTAAATAGCAACGGTCATCCATGGTCCGTCGGTCTCTCGAGACGTGGTCAGCGACCCGTCGCGCTGGGAACACCTTGACCTTAATCAGGCCACCTGTGCGAGGGTTCCTTAAGGAATCTTAATCATGGGAATCGGGCCAGTTGGCTTAGGGGACAAATGGATAATGTTTATAAGAAAGAACAGTTTCTTGAAAAGGGAAATTTGCGTTGTAGGGTTGGTAAAGTTCAATGGGCAAAAAATTATCCATAAAAATACATCTGCGTGTTTAATAAAATAGGGAGAATTAAGCTTATTATTGGAGTTCGGAAAACTTACTACCCTAAGTACCCTATGATAAATCGTCAAGAGCCCAAAAGTGGCACATACAAAGTTTGTAACCAATATCTCCTCGTCAACAGACAAGCAAGCCTCGTTGACCCGTCAGGGTAAACAACCCTTTTGTGCGCGCGGTAATCCCGCCAAAATTGCGCGCCAAATGCCAAACATTTGTGAATGGAGTGGCTGACAATGGGCCATTGATGTGGGGCACCTGTAGAGGGGTTCCCCACACGTTACGTTACGTGGCTCCGCGGCTACATATGCGCGGTAACTGGCTCACCTGGTGGTGGAACTCGCCCCTCATCTACTAGGGGTTGGTTCAGTCACACATGTCAGCCGCGGCTGCCACTGACAGATGCTAAAATACGTTGGCGCTGACATCGATTTTTATTGTTACGAACATTGAATGCGCTGAAAGATTTTTGTTAGATACTTTTACTTGCGGATTTGAATGTGTAGAGGTTTTTTATTAGGGTTTGCTTGACTAAGTTTGTAATGAGCTGATGATAGGTTTATGAATACCTATACAGACGCTTTTTTTTCCTTATTTATAGTTTTATTACGTTTCGACATACATAATACGTTACATCTGCAAACAAAACAATTTCCGCTCTACTTCACACAAAAACATTTTAATTGCCAATTTCTTTCTCACTAATTGAAAACTATATTTTGAGCAGACATTATTACGTTATTTTATGGTATAAATTAAATTATCATAAACGTTAATAAAAAGCAGCTGTGACAGACAGCCAGGCAGACAGACAGATGATGTCACACCATAAGGGTTCCTTTTTTGGTACGGACCCCATGACCGAATGTCAATATTGGCCCAGTACCGTTGACCTCCAGGTGTACTCGTGAGTTCATGACATCTGCGCGCGCGCCGCATCGCGCAATCTCCATTGTTACTGTTTACTGTTATTGTTGGTTATTGCATAATGGATAACTGTTCATGGCCAAATAATGAAACTTTTCATTCATTCAATAATGATAATTTTCAGCTAATTTTGGACTCTTGGCGATTAATAATTTTCAACTCACAATGGAAAACATAATAAGGATAGTCCGGTCAGAATAGACATTTCAATTTGCAAAAAATCCCATAAAGTTCAATATTGCTATACCATTGCATGATTTAAAATTTTAATTAGAAATTGTATTCTTTCCCTTTACGACTGATCTTCTTTACCGTAAACGAATAAAAATACAAGAAACTATTTATTTATTTGTACCTTCGGGCTTGAAAAACATTTTTTTCACACATATATATGACTTTTTATGTCTATTTAACCGACTTCTTTGACTAGACTGATAAGAGACGAAGTACAGTTATTCTGAGTAGGTATATGCACCATATTGCCTGTTCAGTGTTATGTATGATTACCTTACCTTCATGTCTTATAGCACATACAGCACTAGTTCAGAACCATTCATAATACGACACGCCATGTCTATGTTGTAAACCGCTACATAGACACATCTACAGTATTATGTAAAGTGCTCATGTTAGGTATACTCTATGGTCTAATTCGTTTTCGCATATCAATTACGGTTTTCGCATATCAATACGTACCTATCGTTTTTCAATGGGAGTTAAACATGGTACTTCACGTTCAGGATTTTCAGGATGGCTTTATGTCTATATTTCCATTTTGTAAATTCAACTAACGCAGTTGCATCTTTACCCAGTTAACTCGCAAAAGCTATGTATCTTATATTACTTACCTAGTCTCTTATTAATTTATGTATGTATCACTATAAAATATTCAAGATCGTAACTACTAAATCATCTTCAAAAATGGTGAGACACGGGCCATGGACCATTGAGCAGGCGCGTGTGACGGCGTGTGTCAAACACATGATATGGATATATGTTTTACTAGGATTCGAGGATCCATTAAACTAAGTCATGAAAGAAAGCCTTGATAAATCTTTTAAAAATACAGCCTCTTAAATATAAATATAAATAAATATAAATAAATCTTTATTCATACAAACATTAGTTCAAAGTATATACACGTATAAGGTACATCATATATGACTGGGTTCCTCGATTCGAAGGTTCTTCGTACAATAAGGTTACGAGGCACTATCTCTGCGTTACCTTTGCATTGTAGAACATAGTTTTGACTTGACCTATCTTGCTCACCCAATCACAGCAGTAAACTCGCTTTGACAGCTTTTACTTTTACTTCAGTGAATCAGTGAAATATGAATAGAAATAAAACACAAATGAACTTAAATAATTATATATTTGTCACTAAACTTTTTACTTCACAGACTTCGAGCTTCACAGTTTGTTGCTGCGCAGCGGCGGCATCCAGCTCCTTTTGTATCTCCTTCTGGATACACTCAATACACTGTCTTCTTAGCCGCTTCAGAATATATGTCCCCGCCAAGAAGAGTATAATCACAAGCATTATGAGCACCATTACATCTGAAGCCGTTAGAGCCACGTCCATAACTTCGTCATGTGCGTGTCCACCCATAATGTCGTCAATTCCGTGTATAAAATCGTAATTTCTGTAAGTAATGAAATTCAACAGTCCCAATAGTGCTGTACTCAATAAAACAAGAGGTGTCAGCACGATATTCTAAATCTGTGGCACAGCGCATGATGTAGCGAAGCGATAGCGGTGAAATAAAAACGCTACGTTTAATAACGAATAGTTAGGAAGTAGGCGGTGGCATAAATTCACTAAATGCTCAATCGATCGAGCCGAAGTTCTTAATTTCTCATCCTATGCTTTCCACTGTGCATTGCATATTGTCTAGCTCCACATCATCATAACAACTCTTGACATCTTTTGAAAGATGATGAAGGGCATAATAATTATGAACACAATCTCTGTAGAGCTACAAATCGATCCTTTATTACGTTATATTCTTCATGTACGAATTAGGTACCTACTATCTATTTAAATAGCTTAGAAGTATCTCCTAGTAGAATGTAGACCTACATAACGCTCGGGTGTCGTATTCGCAGATGATTCAACAATACATGCTCCGTTTACACGGGAGCTGTTATTCATTCTAAGTGGCTGTACCCAATACGGTGGCGGCAAGAATGTATACATACCCAGCATAGCTATCAGGTCGCGACGCCGGCGCCGGCGGCGGGCCGTGTGCGAGCTGTGCAACTCCCGCGCATGCAGAAATGTGAAGCCAAGCTTTAACAACATCGCATTGTTCAAAATGACATATTACATGAATACGTGCATGGAATGACACCTTAAATTGTTTAAAGTCGCTGTAACAAGCGACTGGTGTTGACTTTATAAAGAGCCTGATTTTTATAATGATGTAACACTATCGAAAATATCTGTATTAGTTGAGATGAGCGGCACGCATATTGCACTCGACAGTGATGTCACCTACTTATCTCTTAAGCAGATCCTGTTACTATCTTCTGCTGCAGAACAACAGGAAGCTATTATCAAGTACACAGTAAACTGACAAATAGATATCAATGGAATATTAGCGAGTGTGTTGTGCAAAGCCAGCTGCGGTCCATTGATCGCCGCGCGCGCAGCTGCGCTGACCCGCGATAACCCGCGAGGCGCCACGTCCGCGCCACTCCGCTCCCCATTCATCTCATATTATTGCGATACCTACTCACAGCTGTGAGCTGCGCCTGCGACGCGATTACTCTTAATTGTGCGCTATCACGCGTTTCTATGAACGCTCGCTTATGCAATAAGACCTTAATAAAGATAGTGTTACTGTTAGCGCTGAGTTTAATTACCAGTTTGCCAGCCGGAGTGACAATTACATTAATTGTTGTAAATCTATGTCTGAGTGTGTAGAATTATAATGAATTTCTTGTATAAATTATTCTCACAGTTTCACAATGAAGCCCATGAATATTCTTAGTAATTATCATAAATACAACGGCCGCTTGATTAGTCAGATCGCAATTAACTCTTGATCACCGTTTTGTGAATTATTAATGTCTTTTTATAGATGTAATATAATGTCAAAGGTAGACTGTTGTTAATGAAGTCTAGAGTTGACCTAATCTAGACTTCATTAACAACAGTCTCGACATCGAAATATTCGATCCAAAATGTACAGTCAAGAATTCAACTAAGTATGTCTGAATGGCATCGACTTACATGAGGTTATATTTATGTACATGCATCTGTTAAAACTTCAAGCAGTTAATTTGGCTAGAAACAAGATAATAAAACCTACGCTTGTTAAACAAAAAACTACTCGTAAAACCTCAACTACACAGCTACTGAAATTCAGAAATCAAAAGTTTATTTTAACGTTCCTTTTACAACACATAACTATAAAGTTTATAACCCGAGCTTCTCTATAGGATCGATACCGAAAGGTACCCGAGATCAAATACCCGCCGAGACATTAAGATCGCATTCGCAGCCAAAGACCAAACAAACATTTAGAATTCAAGTTTCGAAACTTCTAATCAAATCGACGACAGACCTATAAAGCATACACGCGCTAATCAGATTTCAGCAAACAATCCATTCGATTGGTTATAGAATTCCGCAACACAACACCGGCGCGGGCGCTGGATACGTGGAACCCAACAAAGGCTTTTGTTTCCACGGCAGCCCAGCGACCCTGTAGTTTATACTTTTTCGTTTATAATACTTTTTCTCTTGTTGCATTCCCAAAGTGCTGACCGAGCGCTTAGACTTTAAAAAACTGGTTTCCAGACTGCTCGGCCTTAAATGGAACGACTTCGTAAAATTGTGTGACTCACAAAATGCTTCTAATAAAGGAGGACTGGAATTCACCATCAAAGCTGTACACGAAAATGTGTTTCACTCCGAATAAATATAAGAAACAGAAAAAAATAGATTGTACAATTACATGAACGACAGACTGACATTTGAACCCCATTCAAACAATTCCCAATTAAAAGGCTAGACTTGTTCGTAGGAGTTGAAAAGTGAATGAAATTATTCTGCGCTCAGCTAGCTCGAGCATGTAACACATAGGTGAGCGTTCTAGCACAATAAGCAGGTCAAGTTTCTCGACAGGATGGCGCCAAAACAAGCACACAGCTGCGCCCGCGCAACTATTTGCGGAAACGAATATTGGATCGCGTAAATACGCGGCACTGGACATCACTCGTGCAATACTTGTGCACCGTTAAACTGTACTCTTGACCGGGTTTAAAGATGTGAGCGATATGCTCAACCGCATTTTAAAAAACAAACCTAGGCATATCAAATTCAAACTGCTACGCCGAATCGCCTTAAATATCAGTGGTTTCTTATGAAAATGTAAGTACCTAACGACGTTCTTTTTGGGTCGGATTTCTTAATAAAAATTCAGCACCAAAATATAATAACACTTCCAGCAGTTCCAACTAATCAGTAGGCCGCTGCAGCTTATCTGAACAACAGGAAGTGTTGGTTATTATAATTAAACTACAATGGCTGTCACCGGCAAGGATCAAGAGACAACGGCGACCGCAGATCGGCGCCCGCGCAGCTACGACTGTACGAGAAAAAAACTAGACAGGCAGAAGGCAGAAGCTTTACTTTATACAAAGCTGGGAACAAGATAATGTAATAAAAAATACACGAAATTTTACCTTAATATAATTATTTCTCGTAGCACTTGCTACGCGAAGAATAAAATATCTAGAAATTAAAAAATAATATATATTAATTGACTATTGAATCTGTTTTGAATGCGGACATCATGATCATTACCTTCTTCGGAATTTGCCTTCTTTGAAAATTAATGAGAATTATCAGTTTGAAAGTCATACCCAAACCCGTACCCAAGTGTCCCCAACGGAACCCTATTACTAAGTCTCCGTTGTCTATCCGTCCGTCCGTCTGTCTGTCACCGGGCTATATCTCAAGAAACGTAATAGGTAGACAGTTGAAATTTTCACAAATTTTGTATTTCTATTGCCGCCATAACAACTAATAATAAAAATTAAAATAAATTAAAAACTAGCCTCCTTTAGTTTTTACAAAATAATTTTTAATTATAATATTTAATTATAAAATAATTAAATACAAAAAACGTGTATTTTTCCCTTCGTGTGCGTGTCCAACTCGCACTTGGCCAGATTTTCATGGGGTACCTACACAAGAAGCTGATATTCTGTCCCTCGTTACTTAGTGCGCCGGCTCCATCAAAATGAATTGTTTACTGGAAGCTTGCACGTGTTCAGTGTTCACAGACACTAGCTAATAATTGTGGGACATTTATTCCGTGCATTCCACTTATTGCGACTGTTAAGAAGTGATAAACACTTCGCAAATGGTCCTAGATATTCACGATGGAGATACTGTATCTAGGTAGCACTGGCGATTAATTTGAATAGAAATTATGGAATGATCTTATCATGTTGGTAATTATTCCTGAGTTATTGGGGTAAATGAAAGCAAATTCGATTATTTTAAATAACTGCAAATTGTCAATAAACGATTCTGTCAAAAAGGTTTCAAGTAAATTGGTTGCTAAGACTCACAACAACTTAGTTCGTAAATTACTTACCTGAAACAAACATGTCAAACGGAAAATTTTCATAATAAACCCAATTTATCAAGTTGATAATATGTTTTAGTGAACATTTCTGCGTTATTAACTAATTACAGAATTATTCGGCCTTGCAAGGCTGGTCAAACTGCATTGTACTCACTGTAACCAGCTTCCAACGACCACCAAGCAACGTTCTAAGTTCTCAACGTTTCGATAACGAGTTTCTAATTTCAAACATTATTTTAATCGATTACGATAAATCGATGAAGTTCAATTTATTTATATTCGCATTTACATTTCCGTAGCTGATATGGGTCCATAACCTAATGGAGTCGGTTACTATGGTGTTACGACTGTTATTGCTTTTAAGAACGCCTTCCTTTAATGAAGTATGACTGCGATAAATTGGTTACTATACTTGTAACTTATGAATGAAGTACATTGTAAACAACTTGATATCAAATTTTAGTTTATTTCGGGGACTATCTTGGTAACATTGAATTTTGTTTTAGTAATCGATCCTTTATATAAAACAAAGCTGGAAGTATCGAAACGACAGTATTTTTCATTATTTTTCATTTTTATCAAACACAAGGGACCCTGGAAGATATTTATAAATCCAATTTAGAGTATCAAGATTGTAATCACCAGTGTTAATAATTCGCCGATTAAAGTTTAAGAGCCGTATAGATAGGTCAGAGAGATAATGATGCTTTAGTGATATGGCACCACCTGCGAACCATTATGTTATTAGTGGAACCTCCAAATATAGGTACTTACTTATTCAAATTTTGCAATATTTTAAGACTCCGTAGTGCAAAACTCGATCGTGCGAATTGTATACCTCATAAAGACAAGTTAGTAGTTTGTTGGCAACTTTATTCAGGCAGCTGAAATCATTGTAACAAGTACATCATTATCTACAAGCTACATCTAAGATTCCCTCTTTTTTTGTAACCTAGTTTTAACCATTATTAGAATACTAGCTTCTGCCAGCGGCTTCGCCCGCGTGATCCCTAGGGAACATGTTCCCGGGATTAAAAGTAGCTTATGTGCTATTCCAGACTATAATCTATCTTTGTTCTAAATTTCATTAAGATCCGTTAAGCCGTTCTGGCGTGATTGAGTAACAAACAACCAAACTTTCACATTTTCATTTTTTCTATTGATTGTAGCGTGATGAAAAGTATACTATAACCTGCTCAGGAGTATGAATAATAATTGTACCAAGTTTCGTTAAAATCCGTCGAGTAGTTTTTGTTTCTATAACGGTTATACAGACAGCTGATTGCATTTTTGGCATCAGTATTGATCCCTCATCACCCCCTGATAGTTATTTTGGAAATATATTTCATGTACAGAATTGACCTCTCTACAGATTTATTATAAGTATAGACTAAAAGCATACTAATTATGTACCTATAGTACCTAATCTACCTACCCAATTAATTGCAAGTAAACGCTGAAGTCACAACGTTATAGGTAAGCCAGTTAGTATCTACAAAGCTAGTCTTCTCGTAGCGGCCTAAGGGCATGAATCCTTCTCTAAAAATAACTAAGAACAACAACTTATAAATAAAGAAGTCCTTAGCAACCACGAAAATAAACCAATTAATTAAATCAAAATGTATAATACACGTAACAAATAAGTGTGAGCTGTTCGCAACGGCCTTGCTGCCTAACTGTTCTGAGCGGAATAACCGACTCATTATGTAAATGGACATTCGTGAATCTCATCTATGCCAGCTGTTTGCTTCTACATATCTATTTTGTTTGTCAATCAAAATATTTTGCAACTTTAATGTGTTTTCGCGGCTACCTCAGCTGCGGCAATGTCCATTCATACGCGCCTCGCGGATGTGGTCGAGCTGTGAAACAAGTCTTGAATGTTAGGTTTATGAGCACTTAGTGCTCGCGTCGACGACTGCATTTTGATGATACGCTTACAAATGACACAATGATTAAGATTTTCGTTGAATATTCTGGCTTTATGATTTAAATATGCAAAATTAATTCCTTTTGCATTAATTTTGAATAGGCTAGATTCCATCATCCACAAATTGCAAAACTATTTAGTCCGTCAGTTAGAGTATTGAAAAATAATGGACACGTATTTTTTTGTTTTTGTAATTCAATGAATATTGACAAAGATAAAACGCATCAAAACTCGGGAGTGGGGGCTCATGACGTCACGACTCAGTAAAAATTATGCGAAGGTGACGTATTGTGAATTTTAAAAGCGTCGTAACTTCGTCAATTTTAGTTCCCGTAACAAAAGAAAAAACACGGGTCAAATATTTTTTGATAATCTAACTGACGGACTAATAAGATTTTTCAGGGCACAAGCCTATTATCATTTCTGTGAAATTCCGAGGTATCAGAGATTTTTTCCTGAAACTGTTTTGACTTATACCTTCAGTTTCCTTTCTTGGGTATTGTATTGTACTTAAGATGATGTTTTAAATAATATTAATCTTAAACATGTAGATTTTCGTAATTCTTAATTACTATACTGATTGCTTTGGAAACCAACCAACTTTACGTCAACCTGTTTGATTATAATACCAAGTTAACATTAAGGATTAAATTAATACCTCAATTTATGGCGTAAGGTCAAACATCAATAAATAATAAAGAACGCGGACCCAGGTGTTAATCAGAAAGATCGGTAAGAATACCCGCCCCATATAGGTACCTACATCTAGATTATATGATCCACAACTAATTAAAATTCACATAAAACAGGCCGGATTGGGCTTTTTTTCCTGTGTGGGTAGACACAGGGTAAATACGCATTTTTGATAGCTCCGAGTTTTATTTAATTTAAATTAATTATTATAAAAATTTTAATGATATAATTATATATATTTGCAACTTACCACCCTACACTCACTGTATATTGTTTTCAAGTGTTTCCTAAATCTACTGCAACTTCTACTCTTCAACCACAAAATGGACACAAGGCTGTCTTCAAGTTTGGAAGATCTAGAACGTCATTTCAATTCTCGAATGGCAGATTACGAGAAAAAACTTAAGAGTGCATCCTCTGAATCACGGCCAGCTCAGGATATCACAACACTTTCAAGTGAGTTCGCTGATTTCAAAACTTTTGTTTGGCAGGCACTCTCCAAATTTAAGAGCCAAATAGAGATCCTCTCACTTGGATATGATAGGCACGAAACGATGATGCGGAAGAAGGTGCTTCTATTTCATGGGATCGCTGAATGTCCAGGGGAGAAGCTGCATGACGTAGTCCATAAGGTATTAACCGACCAAATGGGATTGCCTGAGGTTAAGAAGGATTGCATTCATGTCTGCCACAGATTGGGTAATTCACAGAGCAAAGCCCGACCTATCTTAGTCAGACTGTACACCGCTGAGCACCGACACTTGATCTGGGACAGCAAAAAGTCCTTGAAAGGTACGGGCATCACAGTTTCCGAATTTTTGACGCACATAAGACATCGGACTTTCATGGACGCACGCAAGCATTTTGGTATGCAGAGTTGCTGGTCGGTGGAGGGCAGAATAGTTATCGTCACACCTGACTCTAAGCGCCACAAGATTGAAACGCCGGGTGAACTTAAAGCCCTGGTTTTGCGGTTCCCTAAGGCTTCTTGTGACTCGGCTAACGCTGCGCAGGTTGAAGAACATACTTCTCCAGGAATCGTGAGTCCGCCTGGGGTCACTGCGACACCCTCAAGAGGACAAAGGAAAGCCCGCCGGCGTAATTAACTTTGTTGTTGTTCTGTCTCGTGGTCGCCTTAATTTTGCAGGAGTTTGATTACTTTATGAGTTTCTGTGTCGGTACTTTAAACATTTCGCACTTTCTCTATTACCTACTATGTAATTCTGTGTTAGTTAAGTTGATAATGATGTCGGTACGGTGCAATAAAATTATTTTATTGTGTAATTTTTGTTACGTTACGTCAAGCTAACCGACCTGACCTGTCATTGTCAACTTGACATTACTCTTGATGCAATATTTCGCGTTCCAGTGTTCAATGGGAGTAATTTCAGTTCTCGAGCATACCTATGTTTTTCGTTTTACGCTTTCATTGTATGTTATTATTCTTACTGTTTATTTGTAAATGATTTCTTCCTACATTCCAGTGTGAGTTGGGGTGGTTGTTTCAAAGCAATCAGCCGTTTGTATTCAGTTTTAGTTTGTTTGTCTAATTATTTTAGTATATTATACATATATATTATTATTTAGGTATTTATTTATGGATGAACCAGTCATCCTAAACGACAGTTTTTTCTCGTGTTCTTCTTCGACTTGCAGTTTTGTCAGTGCGGAAAGTGAGACTTCGCTTCGTACTTTGCATGACAACATCTCCACTCTTTTTTCCAACTACCCTAAAAATTTTAACATAGCCCATATTAATGCTCAAAGTATTCCTGGTCACTATTCCGATCTTCTGGCATCCTTCAGCAGTTCTCATCTTGATGCACTTTTCATTTCTGAAACTTTCCTAAAGCCTTCTCTCCTTTCTACGCACTATGCTCTTCCTGGCTATGTTCTGGTTAGGAATGACAGGACTGGCAAGGGTGGTGGTGGCGTTGCTATGTACATACGTGCTGATATTCCTCATAAAATTGTTAGTGCGTCTCCATCTCAGTACTCTGCGTCGGCTGAATTCTTGTTCCTGGAGATTATATTAAATCATACCAAAGTGCTGCTTGCGGTATTCTACTCCCCCAATCTTCATATTAACTATTTTGACTCCTTAGAAACATCGCTTAATAATCTTTGCCCGTTGTACGAGCATGTTATCTTAATGGGTGATTTTAATACTTGCTTACTTAAAGATGATACTCGTTCTCTGAAACTCCGCTCTCTCTTATCTTCTTTTAATCTTGAAATTCTTCCTCTCTCTGCGACCCATAACTTTCCCAACTGCACGCCTTCTCTTTTGGACCTGATGATTGTTTCTTCGCCTGATAAAGTTGCTGAGTTTGGGCAGCTCACTGCAACCTTTTCCTATCATGACCTCATCTATCTTTCTTATCGTATACGATCTCCTAAAAGAAAACCTCGCTACTGTTTCCTGCGTAATTATAATGGGTTGGACCTTATTGCGTTGACGCGTGATGCAGGCGATATCGACTGGACTTCGGTTACTGAAAGCTACTGTATTGATGAAAAAGTGAGCTGCTTCACTTCCCAGCTGTTGAGTCTATATGACAAGCATGCTCCGCGGCGGAGAGTTAAAATTAGACATAATCCTGCTCCGTGGATGACTTCTGATATCAAAATTGCTATTGCACTTAAAGACAAGGCGAAGAGCAGGTACAGGCGTAGACCCACTGAGCGGAATCTTGCTCACTTCAAATATCTGCGTAACAGCTGCAATCGTCTGTGTCGAGGTGCTAAGAGACGCTACTTCCATGAATCTCTAGTGGATCGCAAGTCCTCTGATATCTGGAAGTTCCTGAAATCAGTTGGTATCGGCAAGTCCCCGAGTACCTGTGCTGATATCGACCTGTTTGCTCTCAACAGGCACTTTTCTCTTCCTCCTGTCTCTCTGGAACCTAGTGTGAAAACATCTACTTTGCTTGAGCTCTCCAAATTCCCATTACCGAACTGTCCATCTTTTAATCTTAGTTCTGTCTCTGTAGACGATGTTAAAAAATCACTTCTTGCTATCTCGTCTTCTGCTGTAGGCCATGACAATCTGTGTTCAAGAATGATAATCCCTATTCTCCCACAACTGCTTCCCATTCTCACTCACATTGCTAATTATTCTTTATTCTCTGGTACATTTCCTGCATCCTGGAAACTAGCTCACATAATACCAATTCCTAAAACAAATAATCCATCGTCTTTATCTCACTTCCGACCCATCTCCATTCTGCCATTCCTTTCTAAAGTTCTTGAACACATTGTCCATGGCCAAATTTCCAGATATCTATCAACAAACTCTCTTATCTCCCCTTTTCAATCGGGTTTTCGTGCTGGTCACAGCACTGTTACCGCGCTTCTGAAAGTCACTGACGATATCCGCTGGGCTATGGACAATAAATCTCTAACCGTATTAGTCCTACTCGACTTCAGTAGTGCGTTCAACTCAGTGGATTTCGACATACTTCTTGGAGTCCTTCGTTCTACTAACTTTTCTCCTTCTGCACTATCCTGGTTTGACTCTTATCTTCGGGGCCGCTCTCAAAGTGTCCACCTTGAAGAAACTTTCTCTGACTGGTGTGACCTCACTGCTGGTGTACCCCAGGGTGGCGTTCTCTCTCCTCTTATTTTCACTATCTTCATTAATACAGTTACTAAGGTTATCTCCTCCAACTTCCACCTTTACGCAGACGATTTGCAGCTTTATCGTCACTTCTTGCTGGCCGACGCAGATTCAGCGATTAATGCCATGAATCGTGATCTAGAGAGTATTAATCAATGGGCTAAGTCATACGGCTTACATATAAATCCGTCCAAGTCCCAGGCGATGATCATAGGTAGTCGTTACTATCGCTCTGCGCTTGACACTTCCACTTTGCCGCCATTATTCCTTAACGGGTCCATCATTGCGTTTACGGAATTGGCAAAGAATCTCGGTGTCTTAATTGATAGTAATCTTTCTTGGCGAGCGCAAGTAAATGAGGTTAGTCGTAAGGTGCACTTTTCCTTCCACTCTTTAAAAACTCTGCAATCCTTCTTGCCCTTTAAAACTAAAATTTATCTAGCTCAAACTTTAATTCAGCCGATCATTGATTACGCTGATGCCTGCTACCTGGATGCCACTGAGGAGCTCTTAAATAAGCTTGAGCGCTTGCAAAACTTATGCATTCGTTTTGTTTTTGGCCTGAGGAAATACGACCATGTCTCTCAGTTTCGCAAGGATCTCAAGTGGCTCCCTATCCGCCTTCGCAGGAACACTCGCATATTATGTCTGCTTTATAACATCCTATTTAATCCTGTATACCCAAGCTACCTGCGCGATCGTTTCTCATTCACTCGCCCTCCTAATGCGCTGTGTAGATCCCACCTCAAACTTCATCTTAACTTCCCATCCCATAAAACCCACACATACTCCCACTCCTTCTCTTTTCACGCAGTACGATTGTGGAACTCACTCCCACCTAACATAAGAGACTGCAAAAATATTAACCTCTTCAAAAAAGAAGTCAAAGAGCATTATCTGTCAATAATGTGATATATATTATAAGTATGTATTAATTTATTATCATTATATATTTAGTTAAATCTATTTGTGTATATTTGTTTGTATGTCTATTGTAATTTTATGTGTATTTACTTAGATTATAATTTGTTTTAGTTAAGTTAGTACCTTTAATTTGTTTTAAGATTCCTCTCTGGTTTTTGACACACTGTGTCTACATTTTTTTATTAAATTCTTCTGTCGCAGGTCTGCTGGTAGAAATTTCTTTTGAAATAAGCAGTACCTTTGTGCTCTTTTCTCTGTACAAAATTATCTTTTTTCTAAGTATATTGTGTGTACATAAATAAATAAATAAATAAATAAATAAATAAAATAGTGCGAATACTCAGGTGTGAAGATTTGGGCGGATCAAGTTCGCAGGATGTTGATTAAATTATGGCTGTTTGAAGCGGAATTCGTCTAATGAATAATGGAAGAGTAGGTATCTACTAATGAGGTCACACTTTTGTTACTCGTCGGAGTGGCCTTGCACCTGGCGTCTAGCTGGCGCTATCTCGGCCACTAGCTAGTGCCACTAGCACCCGGAACTCGCCACGTCTGACATCACTAGAGCTAGTGCTTCACTTTTCACAAACTCTGCGCAAACGCGTTCATATTTTACCGTACAACATTAATGCCGTTGTAGAAAGTTAAACTTTTCGTCACATGACTTGCAGGGGTATGCAGCTTAATATACGAAGTTTTAAATATCACTGTTATCGTCTTCGAGAATATTAATTTAAGGATCTTCTTACGTTTTCGAGATCATTAAGATAAGAATGATATATGTTTAGAAGAACTTACTCATAAATTAAAGAATGTTGTGCAACCGTGTTCTCAAATAAAAGCAAAAAATACGCAAATGGAATTTAAAGAGAAAGATTAAATTTTTGGGAATCCCAAATTCTGAAAGCACCTATAAATGATGTCATGTCATTCGATTATGTATTAAAACAACATTGTTAGAGCTATTTAAGCGATGTCGTTTGCTTCGCCAGCTGCGAAGCTTTTGTTTGTGCAGTTATATTATTTAAATAGGCTTCAATGATTTATGCTGATAACTCATGATTTCTTAGTAGATTTTGCAGGTGTTTGTTAAATATGTCGAAACTAATAAATTTCAAAAGCATAACTTTATGTGACTTTAATATGAAAATGGATTTATGACGTACAACTGATGGGCAAACAGTGCTTTAGTTTCTGTCGCGGAACGCGATAAGGCCGCCAATTGTAAGTTTCGTTAGTATAAGTTTTCCTTTATGTAGTTTTCATTTGGTGTATACTTATCTATACTATATATATATATATAACTAGCTGACCCGCGCAACTTCGTTTGCGTCACATTTTCCATTAATGCTCCGCTCCTACTTGTCTTAGCGTGATGATATATAGCCTATAACCTTCCTCGATAAATGGGCTATCTAACACTGAAAGAATTTTTAAATCGGACCCGTAGTTCCTGAGATTACCCCCTACATACAAACTTACAAACATACAAACTTACAAACAAATGTTACCTCTTTATAATATTAGTATAGATATAGATATTATAAAGCAGAAGAGTTTGTTTGTTTATTTGTTTGGTTGAACGCGCTAATCTCAGGAACTACTGGTCTGATTTGAAAAATTGTTTCAATGTTAGATAGCCCATTTATCGAGGAAGGTTATAGGCTATATCATCACGCTAAGACAAATGGGAGCGGAGCAATAATGGAAAATGTGACGCAGACGAAGTTGCGCGGGTCAGCTAGTGTTTATATAAATAAATAAATAAATTATCGCTAATTTTATGTCACAAATTGTCAAATGAGCGTTAGCCATCTGCGATTGGTGGAATTTGTGACTCGTCAAAAAAATTTCATTCCATAAACCGGGGAATGTTTGTATTATTTTTGTGGTAATCAGATAATTCGATTTTCGCTACTCAATCTACGTTGAAGTAGACGCGTACAAAAGCTAGTTTTAAATTTAAATACATACCTTGAGGTAATATTATACTTAGAATTCATATTGGCAGTGTCTGTTCATGTTTTTGCATGTTATTTCTAATGGATCTGGGTCCTCGTTGTGCTCTGAGCTAATCTTTGACCCTTTATTATGGTGCCGGCCTGGTATGCGATAGCTGTGGCCTATGGAGCCTAGCCTAGCCTATTGTTAATCTTAATAACGTCTGAAGGTAAGAAGACTAAGAGCTGATTTCTGAATTTAGCATTTGAAGGTGAAAACGTGTGAAAACTTAAGTAGGCACTTGATTCCAATGTATTCCCAGGTCTACCTACTTGCCTTCAAATTATTTATTTATATATCGGAGTTAATACGTAATCCTGGCAATGTCTGTAGTGGAATAGCCGGTCGATGGAGCAGAGATGTGTTAGAGTGGATACCGCGTATGGACAAACGTAGTGTGGGACGCCCTGCGGCACGATGGATCGATGATTTGAAGAATGTGGCTGGCAACGGATGGATGCGAACTGCTCCGAGTGGTTGACGCTCTTTGGGGGAATCTTACGCACAAGTGGATGGTAATTGGCTGATATGATGACGTCCTAATGATAAGTTTCCCATTGACAAAAAATAACGCACTTCCATACAAACTTTTATTCCCTACTAGTACTAGATCAGAGAAATTCTTTAAAAAATCCATCCATATGATTTGTTTATATAAAGATTGATTAGTAAATGAATTATAGTCTGCAATTTAGTGTATGATGCGAATCATATGGTAACATCTCAGACCAATAAAAAAGCTGAGGGTAACATTTTCATATTATAAATAAGCCTGAAAAAGTTTTATTACAATTTTCATTACCTACAACAGCATAAGTACACAGGTAAGCTGAGTCCTCCGACAGCAAAGCTTAATGTAATATAAATTTTGTATTAAGATAAAAAAATATAAACAGAGAGGAGAGCACAAAGGTACTGCTCATTTCAAAAGAGAATTAGAAGAGAAGAAAATTACTACGAATTCGCTAAATTGTGTAAAACAAGCATTCGAGTTTACCGTTTAATATAAGTATACATATAAACTCAAGGTAAACTCTTATCTCGGCATTAAAACAAATGTGCCCAGCAACAGTTTTATTACTTTCGTTGATTCTCTTATCTTAAACAGTTGATACTATTTTTACATGTGAAACTTGTTAAATTCGTATCAAAACTATTATAATTAGAAAATATTTAAATTACTAAAAAAAAATACGAAAAGAATGAATGGACGATGAAAACGTGTTTTATGTACCGGCCCTGAGTAAAACGACATTAGAACCTATTATAATTATTACCCTAAATAAAATGCGACAACGGCAGGAAGATGACAAAAAAGTACTTGTATTTTTTCGAAAATTGCTTTGGTTCGACCACACTACGGAATAAACCACAGCAACAAGTCTCTTTAACGCCATTTCGGAATGTTACACACAGCAAATAAACACCCAGAGCATGACATGAAAAACATGACATTAAATACATACAAAGGATACAATCATGAGTGTAGTTAAATACCTGACCTCACATACGACTAAGTTAATCCCACCGCCGATGTTTCTGATCGTAAAAACTTGCAACAACGCGCTCTGTCATACACAACCTAATTTATGGAGCTGGCAACACAACAACCACGTATGCTCCAGTAAAAACCAAATCTACGAACGATTTTCACCCTTAAATGCATGAAGCTAGAGGTTCTTGGATGCTTTTAGGTCGGTAGAAAGGTTGGCAAGGATTTAACAGCGACACACTCCTCTCGAATAAGTTTGATGGTTATTTTACAGCCCTGTTCTAATTACGAGGTTTCCTCTCCGAGTCTAGGACACGACCAACCGATTGTTTGTGGCTATATTAAAATGGTGTTCATACAAAAACTTTATGGGTGTTCCTTGTATTAACTCTTTGTTGTGGAATTAGTTTCGCGACCGTTTTTCAGCTCGTTTATGTAGTTAAAATAGTAGTGAGTAATTAACTGCTTGAGTTTCTGTACTGTGGTGGTTCACTTGGGCTGTCGCCGTGATTATGGGAAGCCACCTATGACAATATTCTTATTTGTATCAGATGACCAATTCTACTGGTATTTTATTTTTAGCAGCGTTCGCAATCGCACTTCAGTCGAAATCGGTCAAAATTTAGGGAAATTTGATAGCACTTAGACTACACAGCATTTTTCCAATACCGGGAATCTGTAACGTCATAAGTTTATAAATTTTCTGTTTGCTCAAAACAACCTTTCAAAACCAGCAACTCCTCAAACATTTTAACTGGTACGATCAGTTACTTCTCGAATGCATTATTGTGATCTCGAAAACCCTAGTGTTATATCAAAAGTTGAACCTACATTCTGTTCTTTATACAGTCTTGGCAGCAAGTTGGGTAATTTAGCTACGATTTTATCGCATCTGTAACAATTTAGATAATTAATTTATTGACAACTGTGCAGTATTACAATCAGTGTAAGTCATTTGTCGTAATTTTAGCTGTCAGTCTCTGTCGCCAATTAATTAGTTTTCGAACTAATTATATTAACGGGTCGCCTAATCTGCGGCGATATTTCGGCCCGGCAACTTCATGCCGTTTAAAATTCAATATATTTTGCCATAAATTTCGGATTTTACGAGCCAACATCCAGACACATGTCAAACAAATTGTTGACACATTCGGAATGTGACGAAGCCACTTAAATAAAAGATTACTTTTACAAGAGTGTGTTTGGTGTGAGAATTTCCCGTCCAAATAAGCTTTGGCTGAGGTCCTCTGATATTTTTGTTACTATGTATTTGAGCGCCTTTTTTTCCTTGAAGTGTTCCACACATACTCTTATAGCAAGTTTGAAAGTGCGTCAAACGTCTCAAGCTTATCGAACACTGCATAATGCAGTCCAATTTTTTCACCTGCAGAAAACCAGGTTAATCAATCAATGTTTTTGCCTAAGTAAATCAGTATCTCCCGAATCTCAATATAGGTTGGGTGACATTTCAATGACAATAAATTGGATCAGCAGTGGACAGTGCAGCTGGCGTACACGTGCGATGGTCACGACATGGTCCCTCACGGAGCGCTGATATCACGACAACAGGCACTCGTTAATATTCAGCAGTTGCTTTACTTTTTTAAGAATCGTGCATTCGGATCTTGTATCATAAAAAAACCGAGATGCGTGGTTTTGCCTGGTGACTAGGTACGTGGCGGTTATTATGGAGTAAGCATAAACATGTCATGCAGTTTCCAATGAGTTTTCGATCATACAGCGTACTACTGATAACTATTGGGGCTATCAGAACGGCTTTTATAAATAGAAAACTTAATTGAAACTATGCTACAATAAGAATCCTCGTCAACCTTCCATTTGATTTCTCGAAAGATACACATTGGTTTTCAAATATGACAATGATTTCTGATACTTAATCAATTTTCAGTTCGAAAACTTTCTAGACATAACAATTGCTTCGCGAAAGATTCCACGTCAATATGATTAGGTAACACGTTTAACTGCGGTGCGCGGGCGCAGGTCGGAGGTTGGGGCCGAGCGGTGGCGCCTGCGTCACTCTATTGCGTTGGTCACCAACCAGTGGTCTGCAAAACTCAGCTGCTTTTATATCGGATATAATTATATGTCACCGGAAAATGGCAGACTCCGTTGGATTGTAATAAATCTTAATTAGATTATGATTTCTCGATATATGAATTAAAAAATGGTTTTGTATACAATAAACCTCATCTTAATCCAATAGTTTCCAATATATCCGTTTTATAATTAGAAAAAAATGGTTTACAATTTCACGCGATATTATATGTCATCACAATCATACGGCGATAAAGTGATTTTTTTTTATTGGTTACGCGATATTTTACTATTTTAGTAGGCGTACTGTTAACACCTGTTTAGTTTAATTTACTGTGTTAAAAATGATTTACAACAGTTTATTTGTAGATTAACAGTTCATGTTTTATTTATTTAACAATTTATGTAGGTAAATTAAGAAGGCACAGAAAAAAAATAAAATCCGTATTGAGGAACTCCTCCTTTTTAACCGATTTCTTCAAAAAGGAGCAAATTCTATGTTTAGTGTATTTCTAACCGACTTCCCAAAAAGGAGGAGGTTATTAATTCGGTTGTATGTTTTTTTTCTTATGGTTGTTACCTCATAACTCCGACAATTATGAACCGATTTGAAAAATTCTTGTTTTATCTGAAAGGATATACTTGCAGATTGGTCCCATTTAAATTTTATGAAAATCGGTTACGAACTTTGGATTTTAAATCGAATTAGCTGGAATTCGTCTACTTGAATGATAGTTTTATGTCATCCAAGTAATCGAAATTGCGTATTTTGCTTTACTGAGATTTTTCAGTGGTGTTGCTAACAACACCACTGAAAAATAAAAAAGTTTTTACAAAAAATTACAACCGACTTCCAATAAAAAAACACTACAAAGTAAAAAATAACTTTAATTTCGGAAGTCGGTGTCAAAATACGAAGAAACTAACAAAAACACCGACTTCCGAAATTAAAGTTATTTTTTACTTAGTAGTGTTTTTTTTTTGAAGTCGGTTGTATTTTATTGTAAAAACTTTTTTATTTTAGGTATGTTCACCGATATCTCCGCCAATTGAGGACCGATTTAAAAAAATATTTTTGTATTCGAAAGCCTATACTCCTGAGGTCCCATTTGATTTTCACCAAGTCAGAATCTGATGATGGGATCCCGCGAAAATGGAGGGAAACCCTAAAATTTTATAGGCACACGCAATGTTTCACATTAACTTTCTAACGCAATTCAAATATTTGTGCCTGGTAATCATCATCTCATGTTGCTGAGCTGATGATGGAAGGTATAAGTTAGGATCTGGTGATGGGATCCCATGAAAAATATTTTTTCTGCGATATTTTCGCCACTTGTCAACCGATTTGTATCATTTATATTTTGTTTGGAAGAGTACTTTCCCGGACTGGTCCCTTTGAATTTGGTGAAGATCTGATGTAGAACTTCGGGGATAGGCACAGAACTCTTTAATAAATGATAGCAAACGGATTGGGATTACTGAATTCGCATGTGTATTTGTTGTTTACACCAGTTCATAACATTAGGTATATCACGCCGGTACACTGTGAATGAGTACGTAGGTACCACTAAAAAGTGATATATAAAAAACTTTTTTTTTACAAAAAATACAACCGACTTCTTTCTTCTTTACGATTGTCTGTCAAGACCCTTTCTCTCAGGAACGCATGGAGGAATTGTCAGGCTGGAATTTATATCAAATACTCAAGTCTACTGTCCCTTGGAGCTGTGAAAAAATCAAACTTCTAAGCCAACGCAATCAAAAGATACAGCCGTTTATGCCGCAAATTTTCGACACTCTCAAGGGAATCATAACCTACAGCTTAGGGTACTTCCCGTGAACTCAGAATCCTTAAATTTGGTACGAAGCAACGTCTTATAGCGCAAATAAAGGAAAAATTGCGAAAAAGGTACATTTTTAGTTACATCATATAATAAAATATTTTTAATAATTTTCAACTTACTACCCTTTTCCTCGTGAACGCGTAGAGGTATTAAATTGAAATTCTTATCAAATACTCAAACCTGTAATACCTTTAAGCTGTAACAAAATAAAACTTCTATGTCAACGCAATCAAAAGAAACAGCAATTTTAGCCGCATATTTTCGGTGAACCTACATGTTTGTACGGAACCCTCGGTGCGCGAGTACGACTCGCACTTGGCCGGTATTTTTAAGTTTTGCCTTTTATAAGGGCCCTGCTGAGAACCGGGGAAGCAAAGTGGCCCCTGGTCACAAAAGTTTGGGAAGCACTGCTCCATCAACTTGCTAATTCATGCCACTCTGGCCAGCTGGCCGCGAGCAAAACAACCGAGGCCCTTTTTTATCCGGAATTATACACACATTTGAATTTCACACCTATTCATACTCGGTACATTTACATACGTTTACCACCTGACGAAAAATTTATTTATAATATTCAATCTGATTACGTGATCAGGGCGAAAACAGTCCTTAGAAATTCAAATTTGGAAAAAACATGGTTTTGATATGTGAAATAAAAACCGGCCAAGTGCGAGTCGGACTCGTGCACCGAGGGTTCCGTACAAACCTGTAGGTATATATTATAAGCAAAAGTTGCGGTTTACGATTTATGACGTATTAAAAAAAACTACTTACTAGATCTCGTTCAAACCAATTTCCGGTGGAAGTTTACATGGTAATGTACATCATATATTTTTTTTAGTTTTATTATCATTCTCTTATTTTAGAAGTTAAGGGGGGGGGACATTTTATGACTTTGGAAGTGTCTCTCGCGCAGACTATTCAGTTTAGAAAAAAATAATATAAGAAACCCCAGTATCATTTTTAAAGACCTATCCATAGATACCCCAGACGAATGGGTTTGATGAAAATAAAAATGTTGAGTTTCAGTTCTAAGTATGGGGCCCCCCAAAATTTATTGTTTTTTTTTTCTTCTTAATGTGGTTCACAGAATACATCTACTTACCAAGTTTCAACTGCATAGTTCTTATAGTTTCGGAAAAAGTGGCTGTGACATACGGACGGTCAGACAGACAGACAGACAGACATGACGAATCTATAAGGGTTCCATTTTTCGCCATTTGGCTACGGAACCCTAAAAAGTAGAAACACGAAAGCTCTAGTACAAACAAAACGTGGATATGCCAATAGTGAAGACGTAACCACAGAAACAACACAGACGCAGAACACAGTTAAGATTTAAGTGGGAAAAACAACAGAACCAAGCGATCGGAAAGTGTATCGTGGCCACGTCAAATTGAATAGTCAACGACCAGGAATAAATTTCAGTCTGCAAAACGAGTAAACTGAGAACGGCAGATGTTTACATACACTGACAGGGCATCTGAGGGCTGTGTCTGCCGCGCTTTAAGGCACGTGTGGCCGACACCCCTAACAGTAACCAGAACTACAGTCCTGTCACAGTTACTTTAACTCTGACAGCAACCAAACAGCAACCTTATGACAACGACAATAAAGATTTCAGTGCTGCAAAATCAAAGATTGAAAGCACTGTACTTATTTATACTAAGTACTTGTCGTAGCATGATGCTGTACAGCGATTATTGTTTACCCTACACTTGTGATGGAAGTCTAAATAACTAGCATCTGTTAACATGGCTTACTCATTAAGTGAGAATTAAAATTGACGTAAAGCTTTTCACAGTTAATTTTCCTGTACGATCTTTGTTTCTGCAAAACCATTACCTGTAAAGATCTTATCTTCAAAATGTCTGTCAGTAGATTCATGATTAGTTTTAAAATTGAAGTTTCATCTACTTTTAAAAAACTAGTCTTTGACGTCCATTTTGGCCATGAACTTCCAAGTATAGCAACGACTTATAAAAGTAGCTAGCTAGTTAATTTGCACGCCATCAGACCTTGGCCCCGGAAGCACGTTTCCTCCTTTGCATACAACAATGGTGTATCATTGTCCAGTTGGTCGATTGCGTCATCGACACTTCTTGTATGGTCCCAGGTGTTAAAAGACTCTAAACTTTTTTTTTTCTGAAGACTTTCAGACTAATATTATTATAATGACAATAATCATATCTAAATACCTAATAACAAGTCTCCACAGATAAATACAAACTAGTTATTCCTTCATAGACCAAGTTACATCTTGTCTTTTCTATTTAACTTAGAAATTCCCTCAAAGTTTATTGGTTTGGTTAAATTTTATGTCAATTTGTTATACAGCAATTGGTTCAAATGTAGCCAGGTACCTATTGTACAAAAAATGGCTTTGCTAATAGAAAGAAAGAAAAGAAAGAAAAAGAGTTTATTTGCGGACAATATGACGCATATCAAAAGTACACAAAAAAAATTACAATTATGTCTATGAAAGATATGCGTCAAATCTGCGCAAAACGGCCTACTTAGCGTGCTTGCATTGGTGCAGAAAAGGTCAATGCCTTGTTCACAAGGAATTTTTAACTATAGAGTTCTCATTCTTTCGCTTTTAGCTGTAGGTATCTGCAAATAACCTAAACCACCTTAGCTTCTGAAGTTAACATGTATGTATCTGCAACAGAAAGGAGGACAGATACAAATAAATGCAACATTGCTATTCATGACATAATCTAATGAATATGCGCACTTTAGTAATTGCACGTTATCTAAAGTAGACCTATCCTCTTAAGAACATTATTGCGCGGGATAGCGATAACGATAATATTCTGGATAAAGACGGTGATGGTAACGGTAACGCCATTTTGTTTGTTTATTTATAAAAAATATTAGTACGAAACGATGGAGCTTGGATGGTGCTTAGGTAACCTCGATGATTTGGAGAGAAAACAGAGGTCAACTATGAAACGCCGTAGATGGTAGTTATGAGAATATTATATAGAATGATACATACATATGTTAGTGTACAATTGAATCCAGTCTATTGTTAGCATCTGTTAGAATTGCCAGTTTACAGTCGGCGAGTACAAAGGGCCAGTATCGCGGCATCAAGCGACGCCATTGTCTCCGAGCGATGCGCGTGCGCTATCTGCGATAGCTTGTTACTCAACGTGACGTAGATCGCGAGATTACACTTATGACGTCATCATTGTCCGATCTGATTTATAATAAAGCTTTCGGAATACGAAATGAAGCCACCGATTTGATAGAGAATACATAAGCTGATGTTATGTATAGAAACCGCTTAAGTGGTCAATCGCTAAAGAGAAACCATTTTAAACAGTAAAGTGCTTGTAACGGTTCCCATCTAGTATTATATTTTAGGAAACGATTTTGAAAGCGTTTGTGTATTTTATAGAAAACGTTTAGTTAATGGTAACATTAAGATCTCCGCGGGAACATTTCAGATTACCAGTACCGGTTTTCGCTCAATGCCTGTAAAGCCAAGCATCGACATGACTTTCCAATTTTGTTTTCGATCTCCTTCATTTCAAGTTCTTACGAGGGTAATGTGAGTAAATATGGTAGTATACGTGAGATATTTATCGATTTATTTAGTTGTTGTTTCAATCATCACGGTTTCGTCGTCATCAGTCTGTATTTTTATCCAATTCATTGGTGGTTATCGAGTGTTTGCATTTAATTTTGTTCTTCTTCCATTTACGTCATATGTATCTGTGTCAGCCCTGGGGGGCTAAGGCTGCGTTTCCACCAGAGATGTGCGATGGAAATGTGTCGTGCGAGGATGTCTAGCTGTGCTGTGAAAATGTGTGGGTGTTTCCACCAAAGCTGTGCGATGAAAATGTGCCTACGAGGATGTATAGTGGAGCTGTGAAAATGCGCATTAATGTGTGGTGCGAGGATGCGTTACGAAGTTGTGAAATGTGTCGACGGGGGTGCGGTGTAGTGGAAGCGGAGTAACGCGAACGCCTGCCTGCCGCTCACGTCTCACTTTGCTGTCGTTAGCGCTTGTAGTCGTACGCATGTCGTACGGTTGCGTGGCATAATGGAAGAATTAACTGGCTGGTACACTGTACCAGCCAGTTAATTCTGTGTTGCGAAGGATAGTATGCGCAAACATCGCAACACATCCTTCGCAACACATCCCTCGCACACATCCCTCGTACACATCCCTCGCACATATCGCTCGCTTGTTTTATATGCGCAAAAATCTAGCTCCGCTGAGCCGTTTCCACCAGAGCTGTGCTGACCGAGGCGAGGTAAATGAAGCGATTATATTGGTTCTTTACAAACACATTCCTCGCTACACATCCTCGCACATCTCTGGTGGAAACGCAGCCTTAAGAGGCCACTTTAGCAGAATCATAATATTAGTCACACAACAATCTGTCAAATTTCACTTTCATATTTATAGCTAACACAGTAGGTTCAAGGTTGATTGGGAAAATTTGACATTGACGGATAGCGTGATTTGCTTTCTCATTCTCCTAAAGTAGCTTTTCAAGACCATAGAGATCATTTTAGATCTCGGTTTTCAGTCCTTTTCTGGAAAAAATTTTCCATATCCGAGCATCAATTTGAAACCATCTAACTATCTTGCAAAAGTTTTCCAGATCTAAGCATCAATTTGAAACCACCTCTATTTACATTCGAACTCCTTTTTGCTGCGTTATAATAAAGTGTCGAGCTTTATTACTCATATGACCTGAAACAACATAATAGACAGCGAATCAAAGCAAACACTAGACAGTGCTCGTATGTTCAGCAGCACATGTGATGATGAATCTGTACAGCACGTGGCTGCAAGCGGTGTCGCCTGCGCCCGCGCCGCCGCGCCGTCAATGCGCCCTTGTCTTGCACGCACATGCGATGCCCACATGCGCCAATATTTTGGTACATCGAACTTCGAAATATATCTTCCTTGCTCTACAACACGCAAATATTATTTACGAGTCTACGACACACATTAACATGGTCTGTGATAACTCCAAGGGATATAAATCTCAAGAGCCATTAACTTTTTAACTGCATGATGAATCATAACCCTGTCAAACAAATACCACACCGAAGTATATGAGCGGTTTAGTCATAGACAGTGTGAAGTTACTTGAGTACGCAGTAAAACAAGGATGTACGCAAATCAAATAACGTAGCACGATATCTATATGATTAGTGTTTGGCTGCAGCAAACAATGCTGTCAGATATCTCGTATAGAAAAAAAACAAATTCGCGAGTCACGACACTGTTATGCAAACTGGACACGCACCGAACACAAAGCACGGGTTCGTCCGGCCGGATGTAAATGAATATCATTATATACCAAATGAATGATTATTTTTAACGACAATAGACACCCATAAATATACTTGACATTACCATACGAATGTCATCCTTTATAACGAAGTGTTCACTCTAAAACATTTAGACGTGAAGCTAATAAGAATTCCAATTAGTACAATTCAATCTCAGATTGCAAATTTATTGATATTAGCCTTTTTTGTTCAATAAATCCATCGACGTTTAGAATCAGGTGCTTCGATAATAACGATAAATACTGCACATTAGATATTAATGAGGCCAATAAGGATTTAGATTAATTAATCTACATAATAAATATGCAAATTTAGGTGTACGTCTCGCAATATTGCAGAAGAGAAAGTGTCAAACTAAGTTGATACCTCTGAAGTCTATTTAAAACATGTAAAAACTGTCCAGATTGTCAGGGCGATACGTCCAGTCGCGGTGATATAGAGTTTCGCCTTGTCGCTCCGTCGCTCTGTCTCGACTCACGACAACGCCAATTCCGACATTTTTAGGTGAACTCGAAATATGATTGGATTTATTAATAGGGGGCCGGCGACACTTCAGATATTCTTCATAATTAGCCGGAAAATTTATTAGTTGGAAAGCGCTTTACATTTTAACAGATGGTTCGGAATCCAAAGAATCTACGTTAATAACAAAATTAATTTAGTTTTGTAATAGATTGCCCTATATTTTTCATATTTCAAACGACTAAAATTCCTGAAGTTTCGTTCTTTGTGTTAAAAATAACAAAAGGCGAAATCTTCAGAATTCAGACAGACCAATATTAGTCACATGAGAACAATTTTAAGTACATTCAATTTCGAAATTACTGGAAGTCAAAACTTTTAACGAGCCGCCCTCCGTCACCACGTGCAAAGCAGATTCTTGGTGTTCCATGACGATTGCCCAAAATCCTGCAGTCCACATGGACGTGAGAACCGAAGAAACATTTGTTGGTGAAAGAAACACTCGTTTATATATTTTTACGATACGCACCTACTACGGAAACATATGGGGGATTTGTAGTCAGCTTATTGGGCATTTCCCATTGTTTTACAAAGAGGCGCTTGTAAAGTCAAATGGCTTTATTGCTAAACATCTGCTTTCTCGAAATGGAATATGACGGAGTTTAAACCATTTGTTTTGTTGTTCGCAGTTTTTTTCTACAGTGGATACTTTGAACATAAGATAAATATTATAATTTTAAACTGAAACCAGCTAACTGAACTTTTTTTAGTCGGTAAGAGCACACAGTCTCCTGCGATGGAATAATCACATAATAAGTTGTATATTTTAGTCCCAAACGAATACATACGAGTATAGAACTCGGAGCCACCTGGGAAGATGCGTAGGATTCACCAGATGAGACACCACACGTGCTCGCAGCTGTACGCACGCACGTGTGGGACTCAACACATATCCTTGAATTTATGCGCTCCTAGTACAATAATGCCTTATTGTTCAAATGTTTTATTGTTCGCTAAAAGATTATGTATCCTCAATTTGCAGTTCTTAATCGTTTCAGGTAAATCTAATTTACCTAATGGAATGTTCTGTACGAATTAGGTACAAATGAATCATTGGTGTATATGTTACTCATACAAAATTTATGAAAAATACATAACTTTCGATAACAAATCGCATGAATAATGTCACAACGGATCCGTTGAAGGAAATATATCAGTGAATGGATTACAACTCCACATCTAAATCTTATCGCCAACTATTCACAAATTAGTACATTATGCAGTTGTGGTCGCGAAACTAGCGCATTTCCTTATTATGTTCAATAAACTATCTGAAATCCACAATCATGTGTCGTAACAAGTGCACTAAGTTGTTGTTATTGCCACATAACTATCTAATCAAACGTTTTGGGATTAACGAGGCATGTAATTATGCAGAAGAGTTACCTGAACTGATTGATAAGCTTTGGAGTACTGTTTCAACAGTATGGTATGGCAATTAAGCAGCGTATCGCGACAGTTGCGATTCTTATTACGTTGATACGCTATCACTGCCCATCTGTCGACTCGGCTCATTATTACACCGGAGGATAAGGCAATGTATGCGATTCTGATGCGTCATCCTTCATTGGTGTTGTAGACCATGTGTCGTGTTTGTATGGAGAGAGCAAGCCTTCTATGTCAGTTCAGTGACCTTTGCTTTCCGTTTAAGGGTTTTCCTCATTGGACTGACTTTTCTATTCTATAACTGAAGTTTCTCGTCATTGGGGAGGAATAACTGGAGATATTGGACTTGCTGAAGATTGTACTGACACCCTACCTGAGTACCCTATATTTATGTATGGGGATTTTCTTAAATGCAGCCTAAGCACAGCTTTCTTGGAACCCAACTAAGATTTTGATGACTAACTTCCAAGGCTATCATTGTAATGTACTAAACAAAAAGCCGAAAATGCACTAAACAACATTGTGCTAAATTATCTACAAGTGACTGACCTTATCACTTATCACCGACAAAATTCGCAAAATATACCTAATACGCCGAACAAATAACATAATTAAGCAGGTGCGGATGATGACAAACTGGGTACCTAGATCGTACGTAGTATCACACGTGGTCCTATAGATAACGATGATTTACTCATTAGATTAGCTCATTATCTTAAGCCTGATTAGCCATAGTAGGCACAATACGCTGTGCACCTGAATGTACCGGAGAATTCGGGTCACATGGTACGCCTCAGGACATCGGCCCACGTAGTATGGCGATTACAACCGGTACAATCGATAAAAATAATTAGATAAGGCTATTGTTTGAAAATATGAACGTTAATTTACGATAGTGAATTATTTTTATTCGATATTTTGCTACGATAATGTTGAACAGCGGACTTTCCAACCTACTTATTTTATTATTTACGTCAAGTACAAATCTTATCTTTTTCTGTACCTACATTATCTGGAAAATCCCGAATTTTCCCCGAGTGCACTTCGTGGGATGACTAAAGAAAACTCAATACTGCTCAACTCTAATCTAAGGTATGTTCGGAAGCTTCAGCTAGCGCAAACAAACCCTCACAATGTTATCACGCGCCCCATGTGCGGCCCTGATAACTGCGCCAATGTGTCGCACAGATTTGCGAACTAGCTTCCTTACACGTGCACCGGTATGGGAACAGCCCAGCAGTTGCAGCGCACATGGCGAGATAACGACTGTTTTATGAAATGTTTTACAACTAGCGCTTATAGCTTTCTAAAGAAAGGTGATCGCCAAATGTGGGCAGCGTTTCCGTCAAACGGTTCGCGCGGGCGGCCACTAATAAACTGGAGTAATAAATGCCTTATTGTTTCCTTATTCCTCATAATTGTTAGCTGGCGGTAATTATTGGCATCTGCACAGAGTGCACACGTGTGCGTAGCTCTAAGCTGCAGTGCGTTTTGTTCGCGGATGTCTTTGTCTGTGATATAGATCTTTGTTCCGACCATAACCTCTGCTCAGGTGTTCAACAAAGTAGAATCCTTTGGTTACGTTTGTTTTCAAGTCATATGCTCTTGTCTTCTTGCCTTTACATTTAAGAACAACATTTAGCAGTTAAGAAAAATACCTCTATGAAACTAAATGAAACCATTTGCGCTTTCACCAAAACACATTCACAATCAGCGTGAACTACTACTAAATAGCAATTTATGAGAAACCCTTGTCATCAAGGCATTTAATGAAAGACCCTAATTTATTTTTCAATCTTCAAGATTTCCATACGGCATAAAAACTTCTTCAGGTTACTCAATCATTGAGACTTGTTATTGAACTGAAAAAGAAAACTTATAATAGATTGAAAATGTGGAGCGAGTGTAAGATGAGCTGGTCGAAAATAACAGTCGTTTGACGCGAACAAATGAGATGAGGAGACAGGAGGCTGTGGCCGGACACCTGCGGGTGTTGGTCGCAGGCGCGGTGACGAATGTTTGCGACGCCGACGTCATTACGGCGCTTCCACCAGCTTATTAGTGAGTCAATAGTAAATGACCGCGCCGCTAATCATTAGTCCTGTCTTGTTCAAGTATCAATCTTCGATATTAGCCATGACTTATGAAAATCTTTCAAAAGACCTCGTTCAAATGTTTGCTTTACAATTTACTTTTACAAAAATGATCGCTGTTCGCACTGTACTAAATGTCAACAATAATAAAACATCGTATTTACATGCGGCACAATAAATATATGTACTCATCTACGAGCTCCATGAATGACATTAACGAAATGACTTCTAAAAATAAGACGCAGATAGATGACAATCTTTACAGACATAATAAACGGAAAGCAAAGGTGATCTCCCTAATCAAGTGTTGCACAAAAGGCATACAAAGTATTCCCGCGGTCCGGTCCGCGTCGTATTAAATTATGCAAGTAATAAAATCCTATTCTGTGTCGCTACAAAGCTGTCCCTCACAAGCACGCAATTTCTCTAAACATTGTCGCGTCATTTTTCATTGCATCAATCAGGCCGCTTATGTGGACCACTCTTACGACGCGCGACGCCTAGGGATGGCGCGCGCGCACTATTAAAAAATTCAAAATAAGTACGTAGTTTCTTCACCTTCTTTTTCTTGCACCGAATATGCACTTAACTCTTACTTAGGTATAGTTATATGCTAGTATTAAAAACAAACGAATAAATCATGATATTATCTATGATTCATGTCGCTACAAATATGTATTACCTATTGATAAGTTAAACGCAGTAACGATATTCTGATTACTGAGATAAGGATTAACGACAGAGTTTTATGTGTAATGTTTCCTCTTTCAAATGTTAGAGGACAAAATGAATCCTTTATTTCTGAGACACTTGTTATGCAAACAAGGCACGGTGTACTGTTAGATAGCATCTTCACGTAACCAGTAAAACTGTATGTACGTGTTTAGTATTGTGAGTTTCAAGAAACACTATCTGGCACATCCTTGATAAATCTCGCAGGGTTGTCTCATCAACTGTTAAATAGAGTGTGAGCCAATGAATATTTTTATTGACGCGCCTGACGAGTTTACATCTTCTTGACGTCTGCGTCGCATCTTGGACTCAAAACCAAACATTCTAATTTGAATCTTATTGGACTAAGTTAAGATCCGTTTTCGATCTCCCGAATAAAACTATATGTTGGCAAATAAAATTAAAAGTTACGGTCAGCAAAATAGAATTCAAAATTCGAAACGTGTGTAAACTTAAACGTAATTCAACACGAAAGTCATCAAACGTGCGCGAGCCAGATCTGCGGGATGATAAGTTCCTTTCTTGTCCGTTTCTTATGCAAATATTGAGTCAGTGTTGCTATCATTAATCAGGCGAAAAGCCGGGGGTCCGACAATGAGTCTGAATGTGCCCAGATGTGAAATGTTTCACGTGCTTACTTTGTTACGTGATATCAATCAAGCCAGTTTTAGTTCAGCTTCTTGTTCGTTAGAATATAATTATTCAGGAACATATTTATAGGTACCTAAGGGAGAGAGAGGTCACGAAACACAAGATATAAAGTTTCTTGTAAAACAAAATCTTGAGGACACATAACTTTTCAACGGCCGCGAAAAAACCGTTTCAATGACATGATTTATGGACACACGTAAAACATTTTAGGCAATAAAATAAATGCCATACGTACGTACATAAGTACCTACTACACCTGTCGAGTACATCATACTTTATCATACTTCAAGTGAATTTAATTGCAGCAATAAAAGCTTATCAGATTTGCACGTATTTAATGTGTGCTCGCATAAGGTATTATATAAAACTCGCAGTTTTAGAAGGACAATTTGTTAATAAGGTGGCAAAAAACAAAAACCCCCTAGATATCCCAACTTATTTGGAGTCGACCGAGTCGGCGCAATATCGTCAGGTCACTATTATAAGGATCTATAATATGTAACAATTATTTTAGTAGGTATGTACTGAGTTAATAACGCTACAAATTGATTAAAACACATAGAACCTTTTAACAATCTTAACTCAGTAAGCGCTTATAATATTGAGCCAAAGATAAGTTCTACACTTTTTCACTTTTCTGTTAGTCGTTATCACAGTAACACATTCCTGAAATGTATTTTTAATGTCCTTTCAATACTTTTCTTCAGTGTTGTTATAAAAAATCCGCTACCGTAACTAACAAGCCATACTTCAGTAAAGGAATCATCACAATATTTACGTATTGTGGATATAAAAAAACGTCGAAGAGAGCGCATGTGTGTCGCAGATTTACATCTGTTAAGTCCTTTCACTGTTCTGCTGGCTTAGTTATCTTTAGTCAAATCTCCATTCTAAGCAGGCAGACCAAATGCTACAGGAATTATTTTCACAGGAAATATTTTCTATTGTGATAAATTCTTTTGTTGAAAACAGACGATACCGACTGAACACGACATAGTCAGACGGGGTCACGTTAGACCTAGCAAATGGAGGCATGGATAGAGTGGCTTCCAGAGAAGAGAAAGAATTAATTTTACTCAAGAATTGGATACCTAGCTTAACCGTTTTGGCTTCTACCAAAGCTAACCTGAACTTTATCAATTAAAACATCACTTACTTTACTGTTGGAAAACAACACTACTAAACACCGGCCACCTTTAATAACATTTGAAATTCGAATCTATTTTTGAGTTATGTTGAAGCAAAGGCAACATCTCGTTAAGCCGCTATAAAATTATATGATCGTGATCACCTTTACAACATTGTATGCCAGTGCAGTATGTGGTTGCTGCGGTTCACATTTTCGATATTTAAGATTGTAACTTTTGATAAAAGTTTTACTTATAATGAAACATATTTACATATATTTCGTAGGGAACTACTTACAGACTATCGAGGGCCTGGCAAAGTGACACTCTTACAGCGATTATCAAAATGTCAAGAATTTGTCTTGGACAGTTGTCAGATCGGCTATAAGCTTATGGCAATCATAAAAATATATTTCAACAGCCTATGTCATGATGTCAATCTCATACATTCTGTAAATTATCTTAATCACTAATGGAATGTCATTTATCTAAGGTATCGATGATCGAGTATCCCAATTAGGCACAGACATGTTGCATAACAAACTGACACTATAACATGGATAACACAATGTATTACTTCAAATTTTTATTATGTTAGAAAAATACATTTATCAAAAGCGTGTTGTCTTCACGTAGCACAGCACACATCGAGGGCGGGCCGCCCTGCTGGGGCCACGTGCTCGCACAGATATAGCTCACAGGCACAAGGAGCCCTGTCATCTGGTCCAGCCATGTGCAGCTCGTCCAACCGGCACATGCCCGGCAGCTGGAAACGTTCGACTCAGGCAATGTTTAATGTGCTCATCTGTGATTCTGCACTGTCCAGATAAAGACTTGACAGTGTTGAGTCTTGAGAGTGAGCGAGTTTATTTTGTCTCCGGTCGATCGAACATAATTATTCTTTCAGATACCATTCAGTTTGCGTAACATTGGGTGGAGAGATAATGGCACGAGCCTTTCAATAATTTGGAGCCTATAAAAATGTGCTTTCGATGTCGTCAGTGACATCAAAGTTAATTCCCATATTTCAAAGACTGAACTCAATATTATGTTAGATAGTATTCGGGTTACATCTGGACTGATCTGGAGTAGTTTACTATACGGATCTTGGAGAAACCAGAACAAATTTCCGTTCGTTCAACCGATTTTGCCATACCTATTACTGGAATCAAAAGTATCTCACAATTTCAGGACCCATTGGTTTCTTTGTTAATATAATTATAATCCGTGATGCTCGGCAACTGGGCTTAACCCAGTTGTATATGTCCTGTAGTGCCTATTGGCCTAGCTCTATTTTGTCTCCTGCTTGATATGGAGGGAAGTGGAAATGATATTTATTTTTTCCTACTTCTCCGCTGTACTTTACTGATTAATTTCGTTGCGGGTTCCAAGACAGTTGAATCGCTCTTCCGGGACTCATCGGGCTTCATTGGCTCGGCGTTTTTCTGGTGGTCGCCACTGTTGATTCTGGCTTTCAGGAGTTGCAGTGGTTGGGAATGTAAATGTTCAAATTCTAATCTTAATTAAAGGATCATGACCAAAACCAGTCTAGAAAAGTTGCACGTATGAAAACCAAATTAATATACAAATTATTTGCTTTTTTTTACAAGCTTTTCACTTCAGGAATTTTGTTTTCGTATCCGGAATTATGATTTTAAGATAAACAGTAAATTAACGATTGCTAGGTATATTTCCGTATAGTCATGATGGACGTTTCGTTCTCTTCATTTGTACGAGTCACGTAAGTATGAGACTTCACATAAAAACATCACGAAAATGATATTAAACTCATTTCTAAATAATTAGTAATATCATAATCATACCGTAGATACTGTATAATTATGTATTTCATAGTTCCGTTGTGAAAATATTTATTTTTGTATTTCGTCTCACGCAAATGCAACTGTCAAGGCAGATGACAGACGTACCGGTAGGGATGGCGATTATTCCTAAACAAGATCGATTTTTAAATCTATCCAACTTAGACTATAGAAAAAAGAAATCCAAATCGCAGGAAAGAATCGATTCAGCAATAAATTGGCTTCTGATAGATCGATTTACTATCGAGATAAATTCGTTGCTTACCTTCAAAGTACTGAATCCTAAAAAGCACGGTAGGTTGACAAAAAAGTTGATTCATTTCGATAATGTCACATCAACGCTGCGAGGCCATAAAAAGCACGTTATTCACGATTATTCACGTTTTTTTTCAATTAGCAGCTGTTCTCTTATTTTGTTTTTATCTAACTTTGTTGTTTTGTACCTACATGAGTGATCTGTGGTCATTTTATAAGTTGCGAGTAGTTGAGACACAATTTTTAGGTTATCTCCAAATTTGTTTAATTACTTTAAAACTCGGATACTTGTATGAAAATGAACACTTTTATTTAATAGTATATAAAGCGTAGTCTATAATAAATAAAGATTTATTGTGTTTCAACTTAAGACGGATTTCCATACATCGGTGGTCATGATCCTTTATCAACAACACATCTTATTTTCCAACAATTTTACATTTTTGTGAATGTGATTTATTTATTTATTTAGTACATGGAGGACTTACAGCTAATAAACACATACAAAAATGGAGACCTTAGGCACCAGAAAGCCAATTACAAGTCCTCACGTGTAGTGATTGCAACTTTAATTTGAACGCTTTTTACCCCAAAATGATAATATGAAATGGTCTTCAGACACGTATCGTAGGATTCGTAGGTTCATGAGATAAAATTTAATAATATAAATCAGCATTTTGTTTCAGAATAATTCCATAATTTGTTAGTAAACATTAACCTTAATTACTATGTTAGTAAACATGTAGGTTGGACAAATGACGAATGAGCGGGTATTCAAACCCCGCAATGACATTCAGGAGACTGTTCGAGCTGCCCCGCACTCTCTGCAGCAGCGACGTTGCACGCTTACGTCTGGTGGTTGACACGCAAGAATTCGCATAAATAAATAGGTGAAACAAATGTTCACTTTACCTCCAAAATGCAGTCTTTCAGTTCTAAATAATAAAACATGCACAATACTTTCATGGAAACAGTTTCACAAGACACCCGTTGTACTTTAACATCTTCCATTCTTAAAGCACGGTAGGCGTCTTATCTATCGGGATTAGCGCTGTAATCTACGAGGTCATAATACGCCCATAGTGCGCCAAGTAATAAAAAGTGTTAGTTTATTAGGGCGTTTGCATACAACGCGACGGCAGCTGTATGCGCGACTGTCCGTCGCAGCTGCGATTTGCCGCCGGTGTGAAAAGCAACGCACCGCGATTCACATACAGACTGGGCTGGTGATTTTATAGGGGAGCTGGGCTAGCAGCTTGCCTAAGCATATGCAGCTGAGCAATATTTTGGAGCTTTCTGCAGCGGCTAATCAAGGTTAACTCATATGTATTTGACAGCTTTCAATAGAAACGTATATTTTCCATTTCAGTTAACATTTTCACAATTTTCCGAATTGAAAGCGCCAAAGCATGGTCGATGCTATGCAAAACTGATTGAAAATAAGTACTTACATTACTTGAACAAAATTACATGGTGTAAAAGATATTGCGCTTCCTAGACAACGACTTTGATTAGGAGAAGGTGGCCCAATGTATACCAAACCAACCCTATACCTGCTAGTTGTTTCAGTGCGATTTGATGCTCACAATGGAACAAACTTAAATAGCTTCAAATGCTACAATAACACTGCGCCAAAGATAAAAGACGATAGCCTTATGTCATACAATAATCATAGCTAAATGTGCCCAAAACTGAGATCAATTGATGACACACACACTACAAGTAAGACAATTAATGAATGGAGCTATAGAGGTACTATTTTTAGTTCGCATCTTCAGCTGGCCAATTTATTATCATAGGCTCAATGATTTTCAAGTACCTATGATGTCATTCATAAGAAACCAACCGTAAATGTGCACAATGATGTGAACGTCGGCATTTTGCACAGAACAATCGAAACAAGAGCTCGTTTTTCGCATTTCTTACCAATTGACCAATCTCTAGAGACTGTTTTAATTCGCAATACTGCTTTTGCTAACTGACGCAGAGGTTACTTTTCCTCATTTACCATGACACCTTAAGGAAACTCGAAAAATAATTCAGAAATTTTAAAACTGCTCAAAAATAATTCCAAAAACTACAAAAGCCAGCATTTAGTACCGAACATCTGTTCAATGGACCAACATGAGAAAACAACGTAACAACAATGTGGGTAACGTCTAAGAAAGTCAACAATAGCAAACAAAGTTAAAACCCCATACAACTGCTTTATACAGGAGCCCGAAGAAAAAAGAAGCTTGTCAAATAAAGCAATAGCGCCGTCAACTGCTTCACAATACGCTCGTATCACATCATCTGCAATTAGGGTCACGAATAATTGACGCCAAAGGTTTAAGGGCGGTTCTTTCACCAAAAAAAACCGACATTCATAAAACCCTCATAAGTGAATCAAGATATCGTACCCCGATACACCTGGCTTTCACCCCGGCTTGGCCTATTCTATTATCGCGCTTAAAGGTGCTCGAAAAATTTCAATAATACTTTCCACGGCTCATTGGTTTCGTGAATGGGGCATAGTCTTGTGAACACGATGGCGTGTTTTGCGATTTTTTTATTGTTTAGGCAAAAATATGATAAGGTATCGATAGCGATCTTTGGTTGTTTTGTTCAAACCTCTGTGTGTTATCTTGAGTGAGATCTCATGTTTGCAAAACAGAATAAATTAATGCTACTATATTAATATCGCACGAATTTAGGTACAAAACATCATACGATTATGTAATCTTTGCAGTAGAAATCTACTGCATTGCTTAGACAATAACGGCACAAAATAAATAAACTTATCATATTCGCGTACATTAATCTTGCCTCGCTGTGCTTTCGTTCCAACGTCGTTCCTCTATCGAAATCTCTTTACGTATCATAATCCAATGTCCATTCATCAGCGACAACGAATGAGCAAAACGAATCCGGCTAATGGTCCTATGTTCCTTTATCAGAGTTAAGTACCTCCACAATAGAGGCGGCTCCCACGCCGTGTCAAAACACCCCATACGAACACTGCAACCCCACCAGGGAACTTAGAACTCTCGCTGTTCCAACTGTGCCAAGTACTGTTGAATGTGATCAGGGTTTTTCTTAAGTTGGCTTTGATTCGCGGGGTGACGTCGGTCCACGCGCACAGGGTGATCCAATCCGTTTGATCCCCAGCGTTCATTATAACAATGATTGTGGGAAAATCGACACAGTTTTTGTTATAAATCTGTGGGAGTTTCGTTTTGACATCGCTATGTGGGCTCTTTGTTTAATGGTTCAAGTTTCACATACAGTTGTGATTTCGCAGGGCGGAACAATTGCGTTTCTAGTTCAGGCATGTCATCACATAATACATAAGGAATGTCAACACTCGCTAAAAATGTATTCAGAAAGATGCCCGTTGCTTTATATAAAACAGAATTATTTTTAACTTAAAGTTCGCCTTTAAAAGTAACCTTTTGACGTCATGCTTGTATAACAGGACAACCCCTTGTTTTTCGGCAAAAATAGCCTTATTTTCCTAATAATGCAGCTATTTTGGCTTGCTGACGTAAGTAGCTAAAAAAAAACTTTGATTATAAAAGTAGGGACAGAATTCTTAGAAATTTTTTTCATCACCATCTTTTCATAACACCGAAAATAGGATTGTTGTTTGTTTTGCACAAGAATAATTTTAAATCTTATGCTTTTGTTGGCATCAACTGTTCTAACTTTGAATTATATTTACATAACTTTATGGAGGTTACGCTTTCTTCAATAATAGCTTTTTTCCGATTTTTTTCCAGTAGCCTATCCACCAAGGCATAGGAAACGTGCATTTTTTCGTAATGAAAATGTGCCTATAGCACGAAATAGATAGATAAGACTAAATTAATATAAACCTTTGCTAAATGCTGAAGCTCTACGGACTTAATCTTAATAACTTTCAATTCTATTAAGAACCCATTTCATAACCTTCCAAAAGCAACCACCATTAGTAACTTTCGCTATCAATTTTACATAATGTTGTCTTTTAATCAGTGGAAATGTTACAAAAAATCCGAATGTAAATCACCCCGAGCGACGGGCGGTAATGTAAAACTGTCACGTGGCCGCCACGCGCACCCCCTCTCCGCCAACCACCACCCACCCCCGCGCCTTCATTACTGCGATTGCTAGGTATTTGTTCACAATACACGCACGTGGACGGACGTCTGCATTATTAAATGCCTTTTACGCTTATTGCGAATTAAAACCCCTCGTCTATGGGAGCCATGTTATTAATCTCTAGACATGGTTGTTAAGGGAGACGGCTATATCAAATTGATGTTACCATAGATTTATAAAAAGAGCAGTTCTTAAACCGAAATGAGAGCCTATCTGAAGTAGGGTAGTTGTTAAGATCAGATTAATAGATGCTGTATAATATCTATGGTTGACTTGTTGAAAAACGATATCAATAGCACTTAAATCAAGCACGATACGAAGGCGTTACAAGGATTAGATGCGTGTTAGCGGGCATTAAATTCAGTCGGCTCGTAATTCTTGGCTCATTACCAATATTAAGTCGTGGTACCTATATTTTACTCACATTCGTGTATGTTCGTGACCCCTCGGTGCGTCTCTCACGGGTCGGTTCACATAGGAACACCTACAATCTCACGGGATGCGCTTGCGCATGCTTGGAACTAAATTATGCCGCGATTTACTTTGGGAAAACCATCAGTCTCACGACTTTAGAATTCCTGTGCAATCCTCGTTTAATAGTTGGGTGTGTGAAAGTTATATTTAGTTGAATAAGTCTGTCGGAACTTTAAGAAGCACTAATAGATCTTCTTTCTAGACCTGCTTCGATTTTCTGAGGTGGTGGATTTTCTTTGATAAATGTCTACAAGTTTAGACTACGCTTTAATTCCACTTAAATTATATTCATAAACAAATCCACTCGAAGGCACTCAAAGTGTGGAGTGACAAACAGTGGAGAAACATGTATTTCTTTGGTCTTCAATCCAAAGAAAGATATCCGGTCCACCACTGCCAAGTATCCTACCTCCAATATAAATCTTTGAAAACTGCAGGCTCTAACGTTACTAAATAACAATAAGCAATAATCAAACATGCAATCAGCAGTGCAATATCAGCCGATGATCCTCCTTGCACCCCGCAGAGTTGCGCGTGCGTCGGCTCCGCTCGGCTTCGCTCGTAATTATCCCGACCTGTGACCCGAACCCGAGCCAGCGAGCCCAGCCTTCGAGCAACCTTCCCACGCCACACAGTTCACACGAGAATCACTGCTTCCCATCGGAACTTTGAATTTTCCAACCTTATTCGGAATTTTGTGGCTTCGGCTTCGGTTGGGCAACGTGAGAAACGGGGTGAGTCAGACTGTGAAATGATTATTACAATCAATTTTTGGGCATGAACTAAAATATAGCCTTTGCTACTTTGCGGCTTCGCTCGCGATAATGTAGCCTATAACAGACTCCAAGGTCCCAAGTTGAAACTAGCTCTGTAACAAATCGACTTGGCGATTTAGGCGTGATAACGTAGGAATCGAACAAATTCACTTTCGCATTTATAGTTACAGATATGTTAGGATGTGAAACAATGTATGAAAATGAAATCTATAGCACCTGTCTTCTTATGTGTGCCCAAATATCAAGGTTATGATGTATGAAACAACAAACTCAGAAGTACCCAGTAGTATTACGTAAGCTTACTCCAAAGAACTGCTCAAGAATGTTAGCAAAGGATACATAGACGTATGCTTGAGTTATTCAACAATAGTCTTGGACACCATTTCCCACCTCACTGCTTGGTACATAATGGGCGCCAGCACATAATATACAACATTCAACCATTAATCTACGTCGATCAAAGTAATGTTCTAAGTGCGTGCAACGCATTCGAACCAAAACTAAAGTCGATATGTGCGCAGTGCACGCGTCGCCACGTGCCGGAAAAGCGCGTAATGAACCCGCACCTGCAAGTCCGAATTAAGGGATTTCTCGCGCCCTCCCGTGGGAGCGGAGCGTATCACACGAATCGAACTGTTTGTTCTGTCAATAAGCACACACTGAGGAACAATAACGGCTAGCCAATATTGTATGAGGGTTAATAATTATAGCCTCTAGCGAGGATATTGGCTTACGTAGCTTGCAATTTAATGTTATTAGATGCAAAGAGATACGTTTTTCCGATACATTATGATAATTGGCTACCCAAATACATAATGAAATAAACTATTTTATTGTTTCTATAACTCCAAGTTATTATGACAATCGCCTAATGACTACACGAATTTAATGACCAATAATCTCAAAACAACCCCTTATTTTAAACTACAAGTCTACAACACAAGGGGTTTATAAACCGCTCGAAAGCGAAACTATTGTTTTGAGAAGTACTTAACCGCATACACAATGCATGTACTAATATCAGTAATATCGCAACAAATAACACTGATCAATCGGCCGGGGTGGATCGCGTGATGGGAGCGGCACGCGTCCGGCACTCCCACGGCACGCGCGGGGGTAAGCGCTCCACCCCGACCTAATGCACGGGCCTTGATGGAAACACTCCAACAATGATGTCAAATAAATGGAATGCTGGATTGACATTTATTGAGAAACATTAATATTGCAATATCTTCTATTTACTTCATCTATCAGTAACTAGCAATTTCCCGTGGCTTCGTTCTCTTGACATAGCCCACAGGAACCGTGACTTTTCCGGGAGCAAAAACAGTAAAACACATACAGAAATAGTGTAGGTAGCTTTCTATCAATGAAAGAATATTTTTTATCGGAACCGGACTTCCAGAGATGACCATTTACAAACGTACTAACAAACAAAGCCACATTTACATTCGTATACCTACCTGTGAGTTTAAAATTATCGATCAATAACTTATGGCGATTCCAAGGTAGTGATCATAAGGAAATGCACGTCACCTAGCTGTGTTTTATAATTCTTAGAGTTCAAGTACAGAATCGATTTTAAATCAAGTACCTAGTTCCGTTGATTTTGTGGCTGCGTAAACAATCGAGTTAAACGTTATTTACCTGTGCTGATCTACAATAATAGCTATATTTTGTGGCCTTCTAATGGTGCTTAATTTTTAAAACTTCCAGAAAAACATCGTATTTTGATTGATGTTGAAAAACCAGACTGACCAGAATGTCACCAGGTGGAAAACAATGATGTATTCGACGATGGAGCAGGCTAGCCTAGAAGTAGGTAACATATTATTCACTCTTGACTTAAAGACATCAAGTTGTCACAAAGAAATACAGACTCCAGTAGGAAATTCCATTCGTTACGTATAGTGAAAATATTCCTAAAATGTTCAAATTTTTCCTAAAAACGATGAAAAGTAATTTAAAACCAACTATGAAAACAAAAGCTTTCAAACAAAGCTCGCAAGACATGCTAGTTCAGCAATCCCGGGAGATTTGCTATTATTGATTGAAAAGTTCCGTTGCCTATCTCCAAAGTTCTTCTGGCGCCGTGGCCGCGGCCGCAGGAGGCGCGACTGGATCTGATCGCGAATCGGTTTAACAAAAAAAAAACATGCAGTCGAATTGAGAACCTCCTCCTTTTTTTGAAGACAGTTAAAAATAAAGCTGTCTAGATAGTCATTAAAAAACCCTGCATAGCTACTTTAGCTGTCATGGGAGGGTCACCCGTGTCTACACAGTCCACCTCAATATGCTGTTTGTTTGCCAATCAATAGGTAAACCTACAAGAACACAAATACCTTTTGTGTTGCCACCATTGTCGTCGAGGGAAAATGTCATTACAAAACTGTGCATTTCCGTTATTACTAATTTCACACCTCAATATTTAAAAGAGGTTCATAATATGAATATACGCGACACCTGCAAACAAAGCCTGTTGACGAATAGTTTTTGTTCGGGACACTTAATATTTACGGAGCCATAAAAACACTTTACGCATTGTCATCGGTTCGGACTTGAGGTGTTTATGTCCGTGTACTCTTGTACTATTTTTTCAACGTCTCGACGGTTTGGATTCCGCATTTTAGATGCAAAATCCAAAACCACTCGCTTTTATTTAGTTTAAGCGTTCTCTGAACCTGTTCTGGAATCCTGAAAGGCCATCAAATGCACTAGTATCTTTTTTTCTTTTTTTATTTAGGAATGGGCTTGCTCTTGACCTCAATCACGCCTGAGGGAAAGCGATGGATGTGGTCTATGATGGAGCAAGCGTGCCCAAAAGATGCCTGTTCACTCTTGCTTTGAAGGTAGATCTCACTCTTACTTTGCAGGTAGAGCCTCATGTGAGCTGCCTAATCTATCTGTATATCTCCGAAATACCCATGAAGATGAGATTAACTGGCTCACTATTCAATCAAAATGAAAATAGAAACTCCACCAATACAAAAGTGCAATCACGACCCTAATTCAAAAATCGAAGGAACCCATAGACTCGAAACCAAAATCAACCTGGCACTTGATTTTTTTCCAAACCTCTTTTTTCATAATCCCTAAAAAAAAAAACCTGTCCAACTAAAACAATATTATTTTGTCAATTGCACTGCAAGGTGCCTAATGCAGTCAAAACGCAAATTGGTCATCGCCCACTGGACAATAGTATGAAACGTGAGGACACAATACGTCTACGGGCACAAATAAATTTCTTCGTCGCGACGACTAATTTAACAGGTAGCCGTGACGACACGTTTACGTGCTATTGATTATCTTAACGCTGTGTGTTTTTATATAAAATTTGATCTTGGTGAGAAATTGAGAATGTGGCGGTCAGTTTGGTTTTAGTTGATGAAATGAAATGTCATCCTTATCAGGTGGTATGATTAGTAAGAATGGCTAGTAGATTGACCACTTCTGGCAATGAGCGGAAAACAAATTAAAACAAACCTCTGAATACATTCGTTCAATAAAAAAATAATCATTAATTACGTAAATAAAGATTACGTTATGTTGACGCTACCTGTTTTACGTAACGATATAATAAGTAACAAACAAGCCTCGTTCGACGACCATCAATTTCCACAACAATACATTAACTGTTCGTCACGTCCAAGCGTACGTTCCAATTTATCGAATGAAATCGAATCACATTATAACGTTAAATGGCGGCCAAATAACTCAAAATGAAGCAATCCACTACCTGAGTTCCTTACTCCCGCCTCCAAGGTGACTCGAGACTTTTTGCTTGATCGTTTTTTATGCCCAGTGTTATTGCGATTTGGACCTCTGGGCTCTGTGTGGTCGAACGATAAAGTGGTTATATAAATACCTAAGCCATTAATAGCACCGCAAGTTAATTAATCTGTAGTAAACATAAATCTTGGACCATTACTTATAGTCATTTACGTCGCGTTTGTGACAAACTTCGCTTCAGCTCATCAATTTCAGTAAAAAATTCTCGATGTCAGCGTGAAATGGATCGACGTAAATAAATGTAGACGCTCTTTATTTAAATAAGTTTAAAGAAGTTTCTGTATTTATTTACTGAACTTTCATGATGTGACTTGTGAGACTTATTGAACCAAATGTGTACTTTTTACCTTCACGATATAACTACATATTTAATTAAGCATATTGCATTATATAAATTACAGTCAGTCTGTAAACAACAAGAAGTTCATTTTATTGCTATTTATGTCATATTATGAGTAGTAAAAATTATTTTTATCGTATCTTCTGGATTTTTGCAATCTAATCTAATCTAATCTTCTGAAATAGATATTCACTATTGACATCACTATATTAAAACTTCCTAAAAATAATTATAATTGCCACCATGGTAGAGACAAAGATTAGAGCGCTAATATTTTTTTCATAATAAATCGGCGCATGGCGTTTATAACATATTATTTGTTGAATAAAAACGTATTGATTAATTATACTCGTGTCTATTTACTACCTCGTCGAGCAGGATCTGAATTACGTTAAAAAGATCGTCATTCTTAAATTGACAAATTGATTGAAATATTTGTGTAAAAATCACAGACATATAAATAGTAGCAGACCAAACATTCGCTAAAATTTGCGTAGCTTTTACGCACACCTAGGGAATGTTGTCTTTACAGAGTCGAATTAGGACCGGTTGCCGGTATTATCTAACGATAATAAAACAATCCATATACTTTCTGAAAATCCGTGAAATCGATATTCTCTGGGTACATGAAATATAGATTACTTATCAATAGTCTTAACGAATAGAACCACCCTCTATTCCCTTGGTTATTGTTAAAGGCGACTAAGAGAATATTTTAAGAGGACGATGGGCAGCAGTCCACTCTTCATATTTTGACGGTATTTACAAACCGTTGACGGACGTCAGTATCAGCTAGAAGAACTGGCACTGCTGTCATTAACCCGTATGCCCAGTTTTGTAGAACCGAGAGTCAAGGTATTAGTATACCTGAAAGCTAGTTTAGGAATTAATCAGGATTTTTGAAATAAAAGTAATGTAATTCAAAATTCAAGCATTTATTCCAATTAAACCATTTACAGGCACTTTTTAATTGTCAAGGTCGGTCTGTCCAAAAAGTTGAAGCTATTTGCACGTTTTAAAGCGAAGATCTCTATGGAGAAGAACATGCAAGAAACTCCACGGACACTCTTCTATCCTATCTTACACTCTCATAATGCTTACATATGGAGTAATTTCGTTCAACAGTGTAGGAATTGCTCTGGGACGTAACGTGTTGTTTGAAAAGCGTTGGGATTAATCAAGTGATTCTCAAAATGCTTTGAACAAAGTACACTTGAAGGTCTTGGTTGCCAATCCTGGAGTTTTAGGTTTTTAATCCAGGTATTCCGTAAACTTTCAACCTTTTGAAACCTGGAAAATATTAGTATGCTCAATTATTGCCTGGTGAATGAAAATTCATCGTTATGTGAGTAGCCTATACTGTATTTATACATATGCCTATGTTCATGTTCTCCATAACACAGACATTGGGTAACTTAATATTGATTTTATAATATATTTTTTATAATAGCATGACATGTGCACATACACTGAAACTACTACAAGTATTTTGGAATTGTTTCACCAAAAAAAAAAAAAAACATACTTACATTAAACTGAGGCTTTATTTGATAATTCAATGGAAATAAATATTTTACATACAACAAATACAATTAAATAAAAGTTTTGTCTTTGTTGCCTAATTCGTCCCTGACTAACTGAACAGGTACTTGAGCTGTCACTTGATGCCACGTTCTGACTATTTTGTCCTTGTTATGGTTTATTTCTTTAGTTGTAGGTTAACGGTACAGACAAATCGCATCTTTGTTAAAAACTGTATGTAAAATACGAATACACAGTATCGAAACATTTGAATTCAGTAAAGAAAGCACTAAGATTTCCCAAAACTTACCGATTAAAGGTCAATCCAGGTGTTTTGTGGTAGCTAGCACTGTCACAGCGATACGCACAGCACTTCACCATTTTATTTTGTCGTCCTCGTGTGTTTTATGTCCCAAACAAGTAATATTTTATTAATTTTAACGCGATTGAAACAGAACGTATGTTGCATCAATATGGCAGACAAGCTACGCGTCAAATATTGTCTATGTATGTGTCAGTGTGACAACACGTGACAGAACGAGACACCCTTATGAATTATCACTTAGAAAAAAAGGATAAAGAATCGTACCTTAAAAAAAAAATATCTACGTATTAATGTTTGGTCTGCTACTATTTATATGTCTGTGGTAAAAATTGAAAAATTGACAATTGTCAATTTTCTGGCTACGGTTTTTAAACTTATGACGGGTTTATAATTTCATTCTTATCTGTTATTTTATGAGCTAATTCGAATAAGGGTGAACCGTTAGTTTATAATGAAAATGAGAAAACAATACTTACAGTCCTTTTAGTTATTTATGCATTTATTATCTTCTTTCTTGTACACCGCATAATATGCACAGAAAAAACGTTATAAGCTATATATCAATGAAAACTAAAATAAATCTTCTCTTATTGGACCTTACAACCATACTTCCACGGAAGTCCCACCTAAGGTTTCGTTAATTCTGTAAAAATGAATATATGAAAACTTAGGTTATGTGAGCTTGAAGTGACTGCCAATATTTAGCATCAGATGAAATGACCTGCAGTGCGATTCTGGTCGAAGTCAACACTTAGGCGCAAAGTGAACGACAAGTGAGCTACAAACAAACAAGTGAGTGACAAAATGGCATGTTAGCTCACTTGTCGTTCACTCTATCTAAGTTATCACAGTGACATGTCGTCAGAATCGACAGGATGTTTTTCTAACTTTATAAAAACAGGTCCTACTTAGACGACATCCTGAATATTCTATTACGATGTAACAACCTCCGTTTCTTCACGCTGAAAAGCTCTTATTTAATATTAATAATACATAATTATTTTTTTACAATTCATATTGAAAGGCACGAATGCTCAAAAGGTTTTTTCTGCGCAGGCGCAGCCTCCGCTCCGACCTGTCGCCGTGGGAGCGCGACAAGTGGATGCCTTCACGTTCTCCCATTGTTCCTCACCCCTGCAAGCTACCCCACTCCCCCCTACGGCTCGTATGGTCATAAACACCCCCCTCGGACTGAAGGATAGGTTTTGCATGTGTGATATACTTATGTAGCCCGAAAATTTTTGAATTTTGGATTGAGTGGTGTGAAAAAACATTTATAAACAACGATTACTCTGTAAATGATTCCGATTTTGTCTGTATGTGTTTAATATAACAGGATATTTACACAATGTAGGTACGTTGGAAGTGCGAAGACACTCTCATTTAAAACAACAAGTGAAGAATAAGCAAGGCCTAGCTACTTTATGATTCGCAAGCTTACAATTTATTAAAATTATTTACCAAATACGAATACGTGGTGAATCTAAGCTGAATAAACAAACAGTATAATAATTATAAGACCCCAGAAATAAACAAGATTAGAGACAGAACAAAGTGCATGTCACGAGCGCAACGGCCTTACTCAGGGCCGCCCAGCGCCCAGCGCCCAGGCCAGCAGACGCGGCGCCCACCCCAGCCGACCGCCATGGGAAAAATCAGGCTTCGCCGCCCCCGCCCCCGCCCCGGCCCCCGCCCCGCGCGCCCATTGGGCCGCCCGGCGCCGCCCCGCGCCCCACCAGTGCCCATAAATACGCGGCGGCACCGCGCATCTCCTCATTCCTCGCTCGCTAACCGCGCTAACCGCACGTACGCGCCGTGTTCAGTTATACCCAGTGTTCGTGTTCAGTGACAGTCACAATGAAAGCGATAACAGCAGTGTGCGCGACCGGCGCCTCCGTACCCGCCATCGCCAGCGGCCGCGTCCAGCGCCACCGCGACGGAGAGAACGCGGAGATCCAGATGTACCTGTCCAAGCTGCAGGACCTGGTACCCTTCATGCCTAAGAACAGGAAGATATCCAAGCTGGAAGTGATCCAGCATGTTATCGACTACATCTGCGACCTGCAGTCGGCGCTGGAGAACCACCCCGCCATGGAGCAGTTCGACGCAGAGGGAGCGCTGGCCACCCCGGCGCCCTGCGTGGCGCCCGCGCGCCCTCTTCGGCGCCCGCTCGGACCTCGCGCGGCGCCCAACACCATCCTACGCAAATCAGCCCCCAGTCAAGAAACACAACACAGACCTCAAACCGTAAGTTTCTTTTCTTATAACCCAAAAAACTTAGTTTATAAATATAAGTTTTTTCTATATTTCCCAATGAACCCGTAACGAACAATGTAATCACTAAATTACAATTCGTTAGTGTTATAATTGAACAAATAACAGTCCACTAAAGTAAATGTAAGTCCACTCTAAACAAACAACTAACGCTTTAACTTAATCTTTATTTCGTAAGTAGAAAGTTAGCTTTGTGAGCAATAACAAATGACAATCTCACAATAACAAATGCATGTAAAACAAAAGATCACGCGCGGCTGTAGCGGCTTTCAGCGCAGATAATGTGGCGCGCACTAGTTAGGTACGAGAGATACCTACTATTGCATAAAAAGTAAATGAAATCGGTCGTGTCGGTGTTTTTGCGCGCGCACCTGCGTGTTTCGCAAGCGCGGGAAGGTAAAAGCGGAGATGCAGAGTTTCTCAACTCGCACGCATCGCCATCACAATTATTATTGCATACATTAATATAAATTGCCACCGCTGCGACATTTCAAACTGCATTACATGCCAATATTTATATCGATTCTTAAACCAGCCGTAAACCTCTCATCTCACAAACAATCTTTAATCGAGTCAAAATCTTTATTGCGGACCTAATTATCTATTTTCATATTAACATCGTCAAATAAACATCGCGGCTTACCGTCTGATCAACAGAGTTTAATAATGAAATCATAGATTCGGTAAATAAGCAGTGTCGGAGTAAACCGCTGTTCACGCATGCGTGACTGCTGCTTTGAATTTCAGCCTTGAAGCGCGGCCACCTGCGCCGGCGCCGCCGCGTAAACGACCGTGTACCGACACACAATCTGAATATTCAACACATATTTATCTTGCTCGTTTAACATTCCGCCTGACACCTGTGTGTGATTGCCATTTCGTCATTCCCATTTGCCGTGACAGAACATTAACAAAGTTGATCGCGGCTAATGTCCGTGGTACGCAATTAGACGTTTGTCTCGGTAAGACAACTAAAAATGCTGCAGGTCACAGTGAGAGTGGTGATGTCTGTTGTCTGGTGGGCGCAGGCGCGCGGCAGGTGCATCTCGCAGGATTTATTCGTGCGCTGTGCGATTACGAGCCCCCGGCGCAATGCGCGCTCGTTAATACTTGGTCGCGCCACGTAAATTTTAATCACTGCCAGTTGTTGGAACCGAGGGAAATGTTCAAAACAAGCGTGATTTAAGAGACGCAACGTGCCTGCTGTATTTACAGCGACGCAAGTGCCACGTACAAGACGACAACTGCACCACGGCTGTGAATTATATACAGCGCTAGCCGGCCAGGTACCTACCCAAAGCCATACATTTGGCGTGTCTAATATACGAGCACGTTTGCATGCTTAGAACTGTAAAACTTCGCAATACGTCGTGATTTTCGACGACTAAAAAAGATAAATCTCTCTTTTTATGTAACATAATCGTGGCATTACGATGCGGTGGCAATTAACAAACATGATACTTTCTTTGCACAGTATTCTTGTTGCCATGCCATCTATAAAAACAAAGATCGTCGTTAAACAGCAATAAACAACTTATCAGCAGCAGAAACAACAAACAAGATTATTAATTAGCGTCGGGCGCCGGCGGTATGGCGATATCCACAGATATTTACTAATATACTGCCTTCTATAATATTGGAATGTCGACTAATCGGGCCGCATTCTTGAATACAAGATGTGGAATATTCATTCGAACAAGGACATTTATCACAAACAGCTCGATCTTCGTTTCCTAAAACTCGAATGCGTGGTCCACAAGCCTAGAAAGAATAGCGCGGCTCGGGGCGATCGTGCTGGAATTCGTATCTCCATCGTGGTGGTCGTGAGGCGCTCAGGCGGCATTTCACGACGGTATCTGGCGTGGCATCGCGCCGTGTGCTACAAACCTCCGGTCACGAGCATACGCCACGCTCTGCTCGGCGACCGTAATTGTAGCCCGCAGCTGCCGCTCGCCGGCTCTCGAAAGGCCGTGAGATCAATCCACTCTGCTCTTTTGATACTGCGCTCTCTAAAATCACCGTCATTATCATTGTCTGAGTCAGTGCAGTGCTGTCTGCTGTATCGACCATGTTACCCCATTTGCCCTTTTGTTCTTGTTTGACTTTACACTTCAACCATAATAAGCTGCTAAGTACCGTAATGACGATTGTTAGGCATGTAATCCGCTGCGGCGGCACCCCCGCTTTATTTCACATAAAGGGCGCAACCCTATTCATAATAATCATATCTGATACATCATAAAGGAACACTTTATCAATGGTTCGTCTCATTCCTTGTTTACAAGAGGAGACATTTCTTCTAGTCTTCGCCGAATAGTTTGTCAATATCACTTAATCATCCAATTACTGGCCCGCATGTTGCCTTTCATTACCAATTTAAGGACCCTTACCGTTAATTGACGTGAACCGAACTGAAAGCTATTGAACATTAATTTATCTTGTGCCTTAAGCCTTTTAAAGCAAGTAAATAAATGATTGCATATTGAGCGAACAAGTGTTCTGGTACAAGCTCGCTAGCTGGCGTGTGGTGGATGCAAGCCGGCGGCGTCGCCCACGCAGCCCGGGGCGGCGGCGGCGGTCATCCGCCAGGCGACACTAACGAGCCGCCAGGTGTCCGCGGCCCACGCTCGCCCGCTCCTCTGAATATCTTTGTCTCCGTACACCTCGCGCATAAATCGCGCACGTGAAAGTTTTACGAGCACCTTTACGCTTCTCCGAACTAATAAACCGCACGACGGCAGCGACGGCGGCGGCAAGTAGACAATGCAACTCCACCGCGAAATGTCTGCAGCGCCTGCACACGTGCACGATTTCGCCGATCGCTTGGATTCCATCGACGACGGATCGATCGAGGGCATTGTGCGGGTAACGGTCGCTCGCAGCTGCGTGTGAACACACGTGACGGCGCCGGTGGCCGGATAGCTAAATAAATGCGACGAACACTGAACATACCTATTCATTATCCGGCCGACAATGCTCGTCTCATAAAGGGATTTCACGTGTGCGCTTGCGAAGTCCCGATCCGTTCGGGACATGTGTGCACTCCCTTCGGTATGTGTCCGTAAATAGGGTGTGGCCACGTGCGGCCGCTCAGCTGTGGCGCGGATGTGCGGACGGGAAGCCGTAATCTAACACTCGCTGATACTCGGAAACTCACACTGAAACTGCCACCGTCCTCCATTTGCTAGGAAAAATCACTCTACAAAACTAACCGTACCAAACTTACGTGTGCATGCATTTTTAAACGAGCTTTCCCTAACATACTGGTCTCACTTACGTTTACATTAGAACAACCGAATAACAGGAGGCCCATTGTCCGGGCACTAATAAATTAAAACAGTGTTGAAACGAGCGCATATGTGGTGACAGATGGCCGGACGCGGGTGCGCGGGATGCGCATGTGCCACACGATACTATTAATTTGTCGCAATCACTAATAACACTAAAACGACGAGGGAGACTTTATTGGATGTAATAAATAAAAATTGTACCTATCGCTTACATTATAATAACTATTAAACAAGCTTCAGTTTTCATTTCATAATGATCGCACCGCGATCGTGTCAGATGTTAGGGCTACATGTGCGCGCGCATCTGTGCAATGATTGGTAGCCGCACCCTCGCGAGTGATTACATGGGTTTTCCTTCTCTCCTCAAATCAAGCTGACTTTTAAATCGTACGCAGACTTTGATGTATCGACAAAACTTTACTTATGTATTTTTTCTCTTTGTTACAGACGCCAGAAAAGCAGAATCAGCTTGATAGGCCCTCATGCTAAGTGGTGGTTAAGTTAAAAGAGACAATATAATTTATGGTAATGTTTATATACCTCGAGAGGCGACGGAGGTCGCCGCGGGAGCAGCCCGCGCCCCGGCGCCGGCTGCGGGCCCCGCTTCAGTTCCAGTGAACATCATCACGACGATGATATCCTATGCACGATCTCGTTACGATCAGTAAACTACTTTAATGTAATTGTTTTGTGGCATTACACGCAGAAGACTTGAGCATTGCAATGCATCCTCGCGGCCCCGGGCCCCAGGCTCTCGGGCCATCCCCGGAGCGCCGCGGATTGTTTTGTTATGTTTTGTGTAAAAAGCTTTACTAGGTACCTAGTTAGTAGTGTAATGAATGTAAATTTTCCATGTTTGTAAATAGGTATGTTGAGTGGTTTTGTGGTACACCCGAGGGACATCCTCTCTGACAACAGACGATATATTTTGTAATAAATAGATGCTTATTACTATTCAGAACACTTCACGTACAAAATGCCGTAGTCTGTCAATTTTGTAAAGATCCTTTTTCTTAGAAAATGTCACTACTATCTTTTAGTTATAAACCTAATGCTTCCATTTATATCAAAGAAGTGGGCTGATTGAAAGTCGGTCCACGTATATAATTTTATTATTTTAAGTTATTATTTCATGAGTGTGATTTTGCATGGCGATTTTGTTTCTAATAAATATTATTTTGTGAGTGCTTCACGCAAATTTTCTATTATTAACTTATGATTTGTGTTTAGCACAGAACTATATGTAAATAATGTATGTAATAAAACTAAATGAATATAAAAATTTAACTGAAAATTATCGATATGATACATTTTATGATTTTATTTCGATTATAAGGTGAAGATGCTTTAATTATCTTTATATACATGATTATTACTTATGGTGTATTATAATTTTAAATAGACTGTTATAGTTTTAGTTGAGGTGCGTTAATAATGATCAAATATGCGTTGTTGGTGATGTGTTCGTGTGCTGGTGATTGTTGCTACATACAGACTCTCAGCCATCATGGCGGCCACTCGGCTCGCTCAGGCAGCTAACGTTACAACTGTGTGTCACAAATTGTATCTGTCTTGATTGCATTTCACGATGTTAATCACCCACATTTTCCTTTATTATTTAGTTTTATAAATTGTGCACTGATTTTTTATTAAGTACCAGTACAATGAAACGGAAAATAAAAAATAATAAGGCTATGTGAATTCTTTTATTTACCCACAAAGAAATAAAACTTAACGTGTCTACAAAGACAGTAGTAAAATTATGATATAGGGAGAAGATCTTGATCCAAGATATCTGTAATTAAGACAAAACGCAAAGATAATAACAACACACATACAATTTACACACTTCCTACAAAACTTCCTACTTTGCAAGACAAACAACTTAAACTGTCACATCACATCTAAGTTGATATAACGGTTAAACACTTGATCTAATAACTACAAACAACCGCGTAGGCGCGCGTAGGCCGTAGCAGCTACGAAGAGTTGTTTGTCTGTAAGAACTTTTTAACGTAATATTCGTCACATCTGGCAAACATCTACACTTCCAGAACTCTTTTGATTGCTTGGATATGGAGAGTTTATTTGGTGATTGGAGACCGGATATTATTCGTTGATGAGTACCTACACTAAACGAAGGTGCTACGCCAAAATCTTAATCTTCGTAGCGAGCTACGAGGCGTCTTTTCTTTTTTTTTTTGGATGGGAAATCATCGCTCATTTAGCAGGAGGGAGTGTCAGACTCCTACTGACTAAAACCCATCCGTGTTCCTTCTAATGCCCTTTGCGTTACAGGGCCGCGGTGACTCTTTCGAACAAATTCCGCAACCCCGGCAGGCACTGGCCCTAGCGGGCCCCATCTGCTTTGCTGACAACTCTTTGAGGAGCGCGTGGAACACAGCGCGCCGTTGACCCGGGCCGGATTCTGATCAGATGGCGAGCATTGGCTCGCCGTCCGCAGGCCCACGCCTACGGTGGCCGGGAATCGCCCTGCGACTTCCGACGCCCGGGGCGTCTTCTTCTGGTGCGGCGGCCCGGGCGCGAGGTCTCCCTCACGCGTTCGGCCTCCTCCTTCGCTTGCATTACTGCTTCGCAGAAGGAGGTGACCGCTTCCCATGCCTCCTCGCTCCGGATCATGGCTTGAATCAGGGCCGGACGCGAGAGGTTGCCGCCGCCGATCGCCTCGACGAGGACACGGCGTTGCTCCACCCACGCAGGGCAGACCTCCACCGTATGCTCCACCGTGAGCTACGAGGCGCCTACGACCTGAATTATGATTGAAAAAAAAAGTTTTTTTTTGGCAAGATCTGGATTGTTTTTATTTTGTCAACGTAAAATAACACTCTAGTGTGTGATTTTATAATAAGTTTCCAAGAGAAAATTAGGTGTTTAGAACATTTTAATGTTATAATTACTAAACGTAATTTCACGGAAGTTTTTGTGAAGGGAAAGAATTTGTTCAAACATCTCATTATTTCTCAATGGTTTTAGCTCATTTAAAATAAGAATTGGGATGAAAACCATCCTAAATCTTAAGTTGACATACAAATAAATAAACAAGAAAAAGGGAATAAGTATTCAATTTATAAAAGTAAAACAGTTTAAACAACAACGTCTACTTACTTACACTTTTCTAAAAAGTTTCATTCCAACACGGATCCGTCAAGATCACGCGATTGCATCACGACCAATTATCGCAACTACAATATTTGGTCAGCTGCGTACATAATGTACTATGAACTTCAACAACAAACGTTACACACACGAAAAGCTACTCATTCGCTATTACATAAAGTTCAAATTCCTGCGGTTTATGGTCTACGTTATTAACAAAGCAATTTGTACCGTGATGCAATAGCAGTAAGTTGAATACGGTACACAGAAAACACAATACATAATTGGTTTCGTGAGCGTTTGTTCGCAAACATTAGCTCGATGCCGTCATTCAAACAATACGACTAATTACTAACGCGAGGTAAACAGGCAAAATAAAACAACAAACAAAAATGATTAGCTGCGACCCTGCCAGGATTCGAACCTGGAATCTTCTGATCCGTAGTCAGACGCGTTATCCGTTGCGCCACAGGGCCCGTTGAGGTGACGATCGAAATAGAATATTAAGTCGCGATCTCTTTACTATGCCTATTAATAGCCATAACCACTCTCAATGAACACAAAAAAGAAGGTAAAAAAAACACTGTAAAAAACATATTGAAAGTCGATATTTCATTCATCAGATAACTTATATTAGAGGAATCAAAATGGCGGTTTGACGGCTTTTGTGAAAATAATGTCAATCCGCAATTTTAACTTTTCAGATAACGGTTATCTGACTATTGTAAAAAAAAGTAACTGTAAGATTACTATATCTCCAAGTTGTAGACATTAACAACATACACACATCGAAAAAGTTTGCGCCTATTGAAATAACGAAAACTGTTTTTGTTACGGTAGATTTTTTATGATTTCGTCTTCATTTTAGATTATTTATTTAAAAATATAGAATAAGAATATAAAGCAATAAAACAGTTAAATTGTTTTTCCATATAAAAAGGCTTTCAGCCGTAGCTTACGCTCATTCAGAATCCTGTTAAGTCAATTCTAACGGATTTAAAATACCTTTTAGCGGAAAGTTGTACCTAATTGAAAAAATGCCAAGAGGATTTTCAGAAGTTTTATGAGCAAGAATATGAAATAGCACGCAGAGTTGCTATATGCCAATCCTGTGTCGTGACACGTTGCAGAGGTACTACGGGATGGGTAATTTAGTTGACCGACCGCGCAGTGGTCGCCCAGCTGTTTGGACTGCTGCCCAAAAGCGCTATATTAGATTGCTGGCAGTCCGTGACCCAACAATCAAAGCTACTAAAATAAAAGCAGAAGTTCGGGCCGCCTCAGGGTTGAAGTTAGCACTCAGACCATTCGGAATAACTTGCACCAGGCTGGATTTCGTAATCGTGCTCGTGCACGGAGGTCTTGGCGAGCGTCTCCGAATTCCCGGCAACGTCAACGATGGAGATTGAGTGAGTGATTGCGAATCAGTACTCATCCAGATAACCGATGTGTCCGTGTCTGGAGAAGACCAGTAGACCGTGAAAGGCAAAGAACTGCCACTGGAACAGTTCAGCAAGGCGGGAAATCGGAAAATGCGCCCGCATATCGAGCTCAACGAGTCAATGCTGCTCTCCAAGAGTACGACATCACAAGATTAGACTGGCCTGCCGGCTCGCCTGACTTAAACCCAATAGAACACGCGTGGGATGCTCTTAAGCGAGCTATTTGGATCCGTTAGCCACATCCCCAGACAGTGACAGAGCTCAGGGAAGCTGCTATTCAAGAATGGGACAGGCTACCCCAAGAAATGCTGGATAACTTGATCCTCAGCATGCTCAGGAGGATCTCCGCATGTGTTCGAGCCAGGGGAGCAGTTATATTATATTGAATATAAACCTTTTATTAATAAATTGTTGTTGAAGTTTGGTCAAAAAGTCTTTTTCATTCCATCTAACTCCTGTAACAATTACATTCTGACTAAATTTTTGTGAATTAAAAATAGATTTATTTTTAATTTCAAACTGGTGTTTTCCATTTAAAGCAAATACATAACAAAGTATTAATCGTGATAAAGTTAAATTTAAAAAAAATAATCAGCTTGTGCTTGTGATCACAAACCTTTTTTGATGTATGTACACATGCATCCATGCTTCTCACATAAATGCAATAGCAACTCTATATCTGTCCGTCATCTCTCCATGCCTTAAGCTGCTTTCAGACTGCGCTGAGCTCATAGAGTACAGTACAGTGTGAACGTGTCTATAACAATGTATGGTGTGCGATATTGTTGTGCTATGAGCTATATATACTCTATGCTATATATTATAGCGCAGTCTGAAAGCAGCTTTAGAAGCTGAACGAATTCGTATAAAACTTGGTTTGCAGTATCACGGCAATAGAATTCCTTTGCGGAATAGCAGAAAAAAACCAAGTGTGAGTCTGACTCTCACACGAAGGGTTCCGTACCACAAACTGAAAAAACACGTTTCATGCATGAGCCCCTAAATTTTCGATTCAATAAAATATTTAATAATTGTTGTAATAACGGCAATAGAAATAATATGTACACATTTTGTGCAACATTTCAGCTCTCTACCTATCTTCCTCCTGTGTCGATCTGTTCTTAAGATACAACCCGCTGACAGGCAGACGGACGGAAGGGCAGCAGGCCTTAGGGCTCCGTTGGTTTCCCTTCTTCTTATCGTGCGGGCAGTAACGTCTAACGACCCCACACACCCTAGTGTCAGAGTTTTTAAACCGCCTCAAAGGCCTCTGACATGGTTTATTTGTCGACCACCATTTGGCGGCTGGGACTATCGGCTTATACGTGCCTTCCGAAGCACGGAATCATCTTTTTTAGAAGACAATTAGGTGATTCAAGCCTGCAAACTGCTAACCAAACTGGAAACTACTTAGCAAAGTATGCTTTCCCGTGGGAATCGAACCCACGACCACCGGGTCACAAGGGAAACGCCTAAACCACTCGACCACGGAGGCAGTTGGTTTCTCTTTGAGAACGGAACCCTAAAAATACGAACGAACAGCGATGCGCCACCGGTACATGGTGGTGGTGGTGGTGTAATTGAATAAATCATTTTTTTTTTTTTCAAAACGTTGTGGCAACACATTCATAGTGCGTACAGCAAAGTCTGTGATAGCTACAACCTGAGAGACTTTAAGTCAACAGTGAATAAGTACTTCTAAGCAAGCATGCTCCAACTAAGACCGCATCATCTTTTACCATCAAGTGAGATAGTGGTCAAACGCGTGCCTATCAAAAGTAAAAAAAATAAAAATACTTTCACGCGAAGTTGCGGGCAGAGGCTAGTACAAAATAAGTGCATCGGCGATATTCGCAGTTTCAAACTCAAACTCAAACTCAATCATTTATTTCAATTAGACCATTTACAGGCACTTTTGAATTGTCAAGGTCGGTCGGTCCAAAAAAAAGATGAAGCTATTTGCACGTTCCAAAGCGTAGATCTCTATGGAGAAGAACGTGCAAGAAACTCCACGGACACTCTTTTAAATCAATTGATGTACTTAATACAAAAATCATGGTAACATTATCTTTGATCGCTTCTATATGTGAGGACAATGCAAAGAACAAGAAAGTATATAATACAATTCAAAAAGTACAGATTATAAAATAAGCCAGTGGCAGGTAAGAGATGACCAGTCTCAACTGACGGCGCCCGTTCACGAACATGACGCGTGTATCAGCACCATCTAGCTCAACCATTTTGAAGGGAACCAAATGATCCAACACACGCGCCACCATCAGCGAGACGTTTGTGTGAGCATGACAAGCTCTCAACTGCCACGCTCGTTCATGTCAAACAAGTTTAATAAACAAAATCTTAAATTAATTACATATGCAAATGGTTCCATAGTACTCACATTTACAAACATTTGAAAAAATGAATCTACTTTACTACAAAACTATGGTTTTCAATGGCCAAGTACCTAAAAAACGAAAAATAAAAACAAAATGAAACTGCATGAATGCGTAACTTACTTCTTAGCAATTCAATATTGCAAAGAAACAATAAATAAGATCATTATACTATAGGAGAACAAAAAAAGGGTAAGCATTACTCCCAAATTTTATATATAAAAAAAAAACTAAAAAACTATATAGTGGATCCATGCGGCTATGGCTGTGGAGCAAGACCAGCATTTAACCAAGCATTTTTATCATGGATATAATCTTCCAATTTATAATATGCTTGTCTACATAGTGTGCGTTTTATGCATGTTTTAAATTTACTCTCATTTAGTTCGAGAATAGCGAGTGGTATTTTATTATAAAATTTAACACAATATCCCATAAAAGAAGTGTGTACTTTAGCTAATCTGAATCGGGGTTGATCTAATTTGTTCCGATTTCTAGTATTAAAATTATGCCTATCACTAATTTTGCTAAAAAGATGAAGATTTTTCCGAACATACATTATGTTTTCATATATGTATTGACAAGGTACTGTCATGATATTAATATCCTTAAACAGTTCCCTTAGGGAATCTCGCCGACAGAGATTGTATATGGCTCTGATAGCTCTTTTCTGCAGAATAAATATAGACTCGATGTCTGCAGCACGTCCCCATAATAAGATACCGTAAGACATGATACTATGAAAGTAACTAAAATAGACCAGCCTCGCGGTATCTATATCAGTAAATTGACGGATTTTTCTGACAGCATATGCTGCTGAACTCAGCCGTCCCGCAAGAGATGTTAAATGAGGACCCCATTGTAGCCTTGAGTCAAGCGTGATCCCCAGGAAAACTGTGTCTTCGACGAATTCAAGTTTCTCTTTGTTCAATACTATGTCGCAATTTTTACTTTTAACATTCGGTAAAGCAAATCTGATACACTTCGTTTTTTTCCCATTTAAAACTAAATTATTAGCAGTAAACCAATTTTGGACCTGCTGAAGGGCGTTATTTACGACGTCAAGACTTGTGGCACGCCTATCTATCTTAAAAATTAAAGACGTATCGTCAGCAAATAACACCATTTGAGGTTGATTTTTTAGAAGATGGGGTAAATCATTAATATACACTAAAAAGAGAAAAGGACCCAATATTGAACCTTGTGGTACACCCATTTTGATTTTTAAGCCCCGAGAATTGACACCATTTACTTGAACTTGCTGTTGTCTGTCATTTAGATATGATTTCACTAGACTGAGTGCAAGTTTACCTAGTCCGTAATGTTCTAGTTTTAAGAGCAAAGTTTCGTGATTAACACAATCGAATGCCTTGGAGAGGTCACAAAAGATTCCTATGGCATCTTGCGCCTCTTCCCACGCTGCATAAATATGTTTTAACAACGTGACTCCAGCGTCAGTCGTACAACGACCTTTGGTAAAACCATACTGTTGTTGGTGTAAGATTTTATTGGTATTAAAATGATTGAGCATTTGATTGAGCATTACTTTCTCAAAAACTTTGCTGAAAATCGGCAATACGGACACAGGTCTATAATTATTGGTGTCTTTATTATCACCAGATTTAAAAAGTGGTATCACCTTACTATATTTCATTATATCCGGAAAGACACCTTGGTCCACACATAAATTAAATATTAAAGCCAAGTAAGGTGCTATGGTCTCAATAATGGACGTACACACTTTGATGGACATTCCCCATATGTCTTCAGTTAATTTAATTTTGATTTGCCGGAAAGCTTTCATAACTATCGTAGGGTTGATATGTTTGAATTGGAATTCAACCGTACAACCTGGAACGTTTGCTTTTAATAAATTAAATGAGACCTCGGGTGAAGAATTTAAAGCTCCAGTCGTTTTTGATGGTATATCGGTGAAAAAATTTACAAATTCTTGAGCTACTTCTAAATTAGAACTTATGGTACCATGCTCAGTCTCCAGCAAAAAATCAGTATTTCGTACCTTATTTCTGTTACTTTCAGTATTGATAACTTTCCAAACTGTCTTTATTTTATTATCTGCCGATTTAATCTTATTGCTAATGTACAGGGCTTTAGCTACTTTGCAAGCATTTCTGAAAACCTTAGAATATTTGTTTACATACTTATTAAAGGTTTCAGTGTTTATGAAAGGCTTAAGGCCATATAGCTCATATAGTCTTTCCCTACTTATCCTAATGCCTCTAGTCGCCCAATCACTAAATACAAACTTAGGGAAAGTATCTTTTGATTTCTTTTCAAAGGTTGCATTAAATTCCTTTAGTACCACCGAAAAGAAGTTACCATAAAACTTATTCGCATCCTCAATATTATGGCCAAGAACATTTAACTTGTTTTGTAAGGCCTCATTGAATTTAGCTAGTTTACCAGTTGTAATTGGCCTAAATTGTATTTGAACTTTTTGCAAGGGTGCTTTATATGTAAATGTTACCAGTTGACCACTGTGATCAGACTGAAGGTAATTAACTATGGATTTATCTAAATAATCGCAATCGCAGAATACATTATCAATACAGGTTGAAGAAGTTGGTGTCACTCTAGTTGGTTCTGTAAAAACATTAGACAGGTTGAATGATTTAAAAAGACTTAAAAATCTACTGCTATTTAAATTATTTTCTAAAATATTAATATTAAAATCTCCGCAAATAATTACGGATTTGTTGCCTGCTACAAGTTTCGCAAGGACATCTTCCATTGTGTTTTCAAATAACGTAAAGTTTTGAGGGATTGGGGGTCTGTACACGCACACTATAACATGCTTATCAAGCTCAACACAGGACAGTTCGATGCAATGTTCCACTGACAAGCTAACAATGTCTTTACGTTGCTTAAATTTTAAACATTTTTTAACTAAGATGAGAGAACCACCGCGCAACATAGATTTTCGGTTAAAACAACTCCCCACACTATAATTTTCATAACTAATTAGCATCTTGTAATCCTTCAACCAATGCTCACTAAAACATACAATGTCATTCATTGTTTTTTCTAAAAATAATTCAATTTCTAATATTTTGGAAGAGACACCTTGAATATTTTGATGAAATATTTTCAAGGAATGCTGCTGACCCTCTTTCTGACATCTATTAAACAGAGTGCAAGAAGATAACTTGTTTTTTGTAGGCATAACAGTAACTATTCTGTCAATGGTATCCTCTGTTGTCTTAAAAACTAGTTTAAATCATTATCCGGAGTATGTGTAGCAATAGGGCTACAGCTCTCCACCTGATTCTTAGTACAATTACTAAACATTGTGGCTTTAAATACACAAGACTTCGACATACTACTTATGTCTGAGTTAATACAATAAGCTAATAGCCTTGCTATTGTGTGTCTACAACTAATTGGTAAATACACAGTATTCCTAGTCGATTTTAAATTTTTCACAAAAAAGTTTGTGTCAAAAAACATAAACTTGTCACTATAATGACTAACTAAAAACTGCATGTGTTTATTTAACACATGAATATAATTATTTTGTCTAATTGACAATTTATCAAAAAATGGAAAAGCACACAATATTATTTTATTACAATTTAACTTTAGCATCTCAGTTATATTTTCTGTGATATCTGACTTTTTAACTTTTGAACTATTCCCTATAAATACTGTAATGTTGGTATTTGAATTATAATTATTATATATTACCGACGCCATAATTTGCTTGTATGATGAACCTGGCATACAATAATTTTGTGTAGAATAACTCAGGTGGTTACTAAATAATTTACCTAAACCTCTTCCTATACTGTCTGAGAACATAACCGAATGATAGCCACTATTCACAGAACAATCAATCTCAGGCTGAGCAATTTGAGATAAATCCTGATCAAAAGCGATTAAATCTTGTCCAATGACACAGTCTTCAGACAAATTCTGCGCCTGGGACGGGACCTCCGTTTCCTCAGGCTGGGCAGCATCAAGGTTTGATATTGTCTGGCAAGTACACTGACACATGACTAACTCGTTAGCAGCAAGAATATGTTCTTTTATTTGGTTCTGAGATTGAACATATTTACAGTTAAGTGAACTCAGTGAAGCTTCGAGTACCTGTATTTCAGATTGCAAGTGCTGTGTATCAATTTCATATATTTTTATGCTGTCTTCAAGTTTAATTTGATAATTATTTAATTTACTAATCAAGTCAACACGTTCTTTCCTGAGTGGAATAGTTTTGGAAAAGTGTTTGAACTGCATTTTGTACCGATAACATTTTTTGATAAATTTATTTAATTTTGCATACTTTTTTAACTTATTATGACTTACTTTATAACTACAGTTCTGTTTCAATAATGAATCTTCAGTTAGGTCAATTGTGACTAAGGAATGAGGGTTACAATTACTGTTAGTACTAATTAATTCATTAAATAAGCGGTTTGTTTCCTTAACCTGAGTACTTTGTTTCTCATTTTGCAATTTGGAAATAAAACTGTTGGCATTAATAAGTTCATCCTCTAGGTCCCTAACTTTACGTAAAGCCTCCTCATACAAATTACTACAATTGTTGAAACCATCCGTTACTACCCGCAGCTGGTCACGTTCTTCAACAACATCTTGATATTGTTGGCTAAGGTCTACAAGCTCCCGTTTAAGGCAGGTGTTTTTATGGACCATTTTCTTTACTTCCACCTCACTCTCCTCTCTCTCCTGCAACAATTCTTGACATTGGTCATTCGAGGCTTTCAGTTCTTGGAGAGCCATTCTCAGTTTAAGCTCCATATCCTGAGCTGTAGCTTTGCGGGTCATCACAGGCATGGTTTCAGGTTTAGGTACTGAAAATAGAGTGAAAGAAACTATGAGAATCTAAAGGACAGACAAAGAAAGGAAAGTGGGAAATTAAAGGATTAATAAAAATGGGGAGAAATTAGTGTAGTTAAGTGGAAAAATGAGATAGGCTGGTAAATTTGATTTAAAAGGTATTGTTTATTTAATTTTCTCACTTTGGATTGCCTTATTAATAATAATTGTCTTAAGTGGGTAGGATGCCTAAATTAAAATTATACTGAACTAATGTAATAGTTCAAAAGATTATGCAAAATAACGATCATAAACGTTATTGTTGTTGTATATAAATGAAAAATATAGAACTAAATCAACAGAAACTAGTAATTTTGACGTTCTCTGCGATGTAAACAAAGCCAAATACCTTCTCAACGCAGAGTCATAAACTCTGCGAAAAAGTTAATACAATTTTGCAAGGACGTGCTACCGAGATAAACTGATGAATGTGTGCTAATATAAAATAAAAGTAAACAATACTTCCCCGTTTAATTCCATGCGTAGTTCAAACGTCAGCTGGCGGTTTTAGGGTTACCGGTGACAGCCGGTACCGAAAATGTTGTTTTTCTTTATATATTTGCAGGAAAACAATAACTCTGCGTATTTATGCAATTATAAGACGTTTACATAAAGAATTACACTCTAATTTAACTTATACTAATTAAATCTAATTTGTAAGCACGGAACAAAAATTTTACCAAGCAGTCACGTCCGAGCAGTGATACCGTACAGAGTGTATACTGTGTGGGTAGGATGTAAAGTCAAGGATCACAGCTGTGACGTGACAGGTTGTACGCTAATTAACAAGCGGACCTGAGGAAATGCCCTAGTACGATGTGCAACGTAGAACGGCTGACAGCTAATAGCGTACCGTAACTTTGGAAGTGTCAAGATAGCTAAATATAAGTAGATATTGACACGAGATAAGGCTTACTCATAACGAACGGATGTAAATGATTTACCAATGAATGTTAATAAAATTAACAAATACAACTAACCAAAACATAGCATCAAAAAATTCTTCCTCAACGATATCAGATGGTAACGGGCCCAAAAGACTGGTGGCATTGCCACGTTGAATGGCAAAAGACAGCTCTTGGGTCACGGGATATGTCAATGTCAACCAGCTGTTTCGAATTACCTTTGAAAAGGCTGTGAGCACAAGGGCCCCACGGCCCGAGAGTTTCAACCCCAAACGCAGTAGCGGCGGTAGGGTGAGGTTGGGTGGCGGCCCAGGGAGCCGCAAGCGGTCCACCGGGGCGGCCCGCACCGTTTCACACCCGACCGTTCGTTGACTGATCGCTCTAAGGCGTCGCTCTATGGAGTCGCTCTATGGCGTCGCTCTATGGCGTCGCTCTATGCCGTTGCTTTAAGGCGTCGCTCTATGGCGTTGCTCTAAGCCGTCACTCTGAAATATGAGATGAACTCAATAAATATAAACAGAAACCATAAAGTGACACTTTACCTAATTTTTCCGATGTTTTTGTTGGTTGACACTCGTTCGAGCGAATTGTGGAAAATATAAACATAGTGAAAATGTTATTTTCGTAAATCAAAACATTGAATAACATAAAATAAAATAACAAGACAATTTTGTCATTTGTCAGACATTCCAACGAGAAATATAGACGTGACAGTAATTGTGACATCTAATTTTCTTCCAAGTTTATTAGACTTGTTACGAACCAGTCAGGGTTGTGGAATTATTAGCGCGGTGCTGGCAGTGGGTTCAAAAGTCTGGTTCTCTGTCCCGTTCCGACCACAGCAAGCGGAGTCGTGTGATGATTTCCCATCCACAAAAAAAGCCAATTACATACGATGATTTTTCGACAAAAGCCGCAATTATTCGTCAGCAGCCAGCCTATGTTTATCACGAGGTTCCGTTAACGGGTTTTTCAGGCGGTGCGCTATCACGCCGATAACCGCGCGGTGATTATTCACGCAGGTGCGCCTGCGCCGATGGCGGCGACCTTCACTCGGTGCACGTGTATTGTCTTCAGTACAACCCAGTTACCCATGAAAAATAAATATATTTGTTGAGGAACTTGGGAGAAAAAATAATTGAGTCATGTATTAAAAGAAACTCTCGTGAGACGTGTTCTTCGCAAGAAAACCGACAGTAAGGAGCGAGTTTACGGAAAGTACTGAGTAATTTTTCAAATCTTTAAAACGCCAAGCTCTAAGAATACTCTGAAGTTCTCACTTCCGTGTAAACTTATTATTAGCTTTTTGTTTATTGAAAAATTGCAGACACACTGTGGATCTACCACTGGAACCTACCATGCATGGTCCTCGCCATGCTTTATCTTCATCCGCCATTGTATATCCGATTGCATGACTGATCTTTTCACTGCGTCGAACATGCTTAGACATAATGTTAGCTATTGTAGGGGTCAAAAGCCGAATCATCATTTCTAGTTAACATTATTATTTAATTTCTTCGCTATCATTCGATATGGCCACAGGGGTCGAGGGGATTTCAGGACCGGGATCGCGGTCCCGGACTACACCTATATTATTTTTGAGTAGTACTTTAGGACCACAAATATAAATAACTAAGTATGTACAAACGCGTATAAAAACAAAACAAATCATTGGGCATCAAAAAAATAATCCTCAACGGTGTCAATGGCAAAAGTGCCCATGCAGAACACTGGCAGCAGTCAGACAGTCTGGCAGCGTTGAATGGCAATGCTGATTCTTTGGCCGAAGAAAAGCCCAGCCCTCTGGTCACGTGAATGTGACCAAAGTTTTCAAAGTTATGTCTTTGAAAACTACGACCAATCAAAAATTTTGCAGTTATACAAATAAAACTATTTTTTTTAAAACCACAAAATATTTTTATTTAAAAACGGTATGGCCTTTTATTAGCATTCAATCTAAAAAAATAAATAAAATCTATTCCTGTATATTTGTTTGTATGTTTATTGTATTCTGATGTATTTTAAGTAGTTAATAATATGTTTCAGTTAAGTTAGTATAGTCTCTTTTTAGTTTACTTCTTTGTTTCTACACACTGTGTCTATGTTTCTTTTCCCACTCTCCTGTCGCAGGTCTGCTGCAAGAAATTTCATATGAAATAAGCAGTACCTTTGTGCTCTATTCTCTGTATACTTTTTCTTTTTTAAGTTTTTTGTGTGTAAATAAAAAGATAGGTCATTTTGAATATTTAAAAATTACATTTCAACAGTTTGATTGGAAACATTTCTGCTCATTACAAAAACACATAATAAAAAATATAAAAGAGCTACACAATAGCACACAAAAATAAGTAAAATACTACAGCACTAAATATTACACTCTTCCTGTCTGTCACACTTTCTCTTCAAGATGCATCGCAAAAACTGCACATTTAGATAAAGGGGTGCTATTGGCCAAATAACAACCCGACGCCACTATAAGACGACGACATACGCCAACGACCTTGAGGGAACAAAAGCTCACTCGTTTCACTCCCGCGGTACCCTTAATTCAGTAGTTTTTGTACTTTCCTTATTATTCTATGATTTAAGAAAATAGCCGTATATCAAAATGTAAATAATTAAATTGTTTTTGAGATAGTGCAAATTTCAGCCGATTTCATCAAAAATAGTCTGGTGAAAAAGGCTGTTTTTGGTTTATTTGTCGTATTTATGTCCGTGTTAGACATAACTTTTGAAATTAATTACACTGTGCATAAAACGCAACATTTTCATAGATCAAATTATAAAAAAAAATGTTTTTTTTTTTTTTTTTTTACTTGGTATGGGTTTGCTCTTGACTCTAGTCTTGGTCAGAGATGACAGGACAAAGTCTACGATGGAGCGAGCTTACCCAGAAGTAGCCTGTTCACTCTAACTTTGAAAAGATTAGGGTTGTAAGTAATTATGTAATGTAACATACATTTTTTCCAAAAAAATACGACTAGCCTTTTACTTTTACTTTTATTTTTACTGAGGGGTATCTGCGCCTTAAGAAGCGAGAACACAAAAAATGTGTGGGAGAAAGATCACCACGTGCGTGCAAATCATATACTTCTTACTCTTGTCTTATACATGACTACTAAAGCAGAAGCCCACGACTTCGTCTGCATAGACTTTCAATGTGCTTTCAAGCTGGCACGCAACTTCACTGTCTCAAGTTTTCATCTTCGTGATTCTGGTATCCTGATAGATTGTTTATCCTGATAGTCTTTGCTGTTCGTACTTTTAGCCCCAGAATTACTTCGACATGTTACTTGTCTCCTGGTACTTGTGTATTTTTAACTGTCACAATTCCAGCTTTGAAAATACTTCGACATGTAGGTATGGTTCTGTTTTCCTGGTACTTGTAAATTTTTGCCAACCTAACCTATGCTAACCGATCTTTTGACCGTTTTTTCCCTGTGCTCTTCAAATAATATTACTCTTTACTTTGCACCGGTACTAATAATTCATGCAGTTGTTGTTCAAAATCGAAATCGGCATTTTTGTTAATCGTACTTTATTTCATTTTTCTTGTGGCCCCAAAGTACCATTTAGAAATAATAAAGGTGTAGTCTGGGACCGCGGTCCCGGTCCTGAGATCCCCTCGACCCACAGTGCAGTGTGAAACAGTGTGTACTTATTGTGTGATTATTAGTATTAAATATTCCCACCAATTGAAATAAAACTGACTTTCCACCCCTTTAAGTGATTTCCGAATACGACACCCCTTTAAGTGATTTCCGAATACGACGTATCAAAACAGTTTTAAATACTGTACAGAAAAGAAAATGGCGTCGGAGCAGTGACTTGTGAGTTGTGGTGAACGTTTGTTGATTAGCGCGCAGCTGTATGAGCTACAAAGCCGTGGAAAACGTAGTTATACGCATTACGACGGGAATCTACCGAGCGAAGCCTAGCTGAGGCTCCGATAACGACTATGTACGCCGCATATGGATACTTGGTATGTATTTAGACTTCACAGGTAATCAATATCCATATTCATAGACCTAATTTTTATTGTTATATTGGTACAGTTGTGAACAAGCAGCTCCACGAAGTTCTCGTAAGTAACGTAACAATGAAAATTCTTTTCAATGAAATTTATATGTTTAAATATTAAAGATTGTTTGACGAAATTACACAACGTCTTATTTGAATAGTATCGAATGAAATTATGTAACAGCAAAGGCAAATTGCGAAAATCTCACTCAAACTTTTCATTGCCTAACGAAATATACTTAATGGAGCTTCCATTAAGTATAATCGTTAAAATGCCTTTAGAATCGTTCAGAGTTCTAACTACATTTCGAAACGGAAAACATTCTAAATGAACGGCATCTAGCTTTATATACTAGGTAAAGAATCAATTAAAACTGTACAATAAAATAGTGCGGGTAACATTTCTGTAAACTAAATAAACTTAATACACGGAAATAGTGTAAAGGTATGAGGTGATTATAAGTCTTGTACGTATGATAACCTGATAGGTATCATATCACAATCTGTGATAGTCTGACAGGTGGGCGGGCAGGTGTTTGCACTTGCTCGGTGTGCCCGCACTGCGCTGATAAGAATACTGATAAGTCTGATAACACACTTAATCACGCTGAAGCACCGTAGCGTAGGTACTAATGTACCTACCTATACTGTTCGTTGTTCATGAATGTTCGGCTAATCAGGTACACTGGTATGGTTTCGTACTACGCATTTAACGATGGTGACAAATTTTCAGTCCGCTCCATTCTCACAACATAATATATGAATATATATCTTAGTCGATATATTGTTTTAAAGTTTCATGGTCACTAACATAAGAAAATAGTTAATATCGGGATTGCTACCATGTACCTTTTCATTTGCGAGCTTCGTGATCAACAGTGCCGAAATATCGGAAACTCGCAAATAAAAAGGTACATGGTACTCGTAGCAATCCCGATATTAACTATTCTAATATCTTAGTCGTATTTTAAGTTACAAGCTATTTTTTTGTTTACCATAGGTAGACCAAACACTTTTATTTTTATGTCAAATATTTTTTAATCGATTTTAAGAATTTCGTGAAGATACGAAGAGTTCGGTAAAGTGAGGTTATTGCTATTGCGTACATTCGTACTTACTGCTTTTACTGTACCGCTACTTTTTAACTGAAATTTAATATCTGATACAAAATGTGTCACTAAATTATGATTGCTAACAAACAAAGGCGATAATAGAGACAGATTTTAAGCTTTGTCCTTAATATTTATTGACTCGCGGCTGTGTTATATGACCATTCAAACAAAATTCCTGCAGTGTGCCTAGCGGTGTAAACAAGTCAACACAAAGACTGCTTGTCGCGTCAAATTGTTTTAGGTATTTGGTATTGCAAACTAATAATAGTGACTATACAAATGAAAACAACCTCTATTTTGAGAGGGATAAAGTTTTCGGGTGATGAAAGAACAATATGGTTTGTTTGAAGCAAAATACCGCACGAACCGCGAATTATTGCAACAAGAGGCGTAACTAGGCAACGCGGTTATGCTAACCATAACAATAAGCCGTTGTTGGCCGACGATACGGTCGGCTACATAAGTCTACACACGCAATCTGTGGCCAAACAATACCCCGTAATACCGAGAGCGCGGCGTTACGACCAAACAACTTGCACAATGTTGATTTACAACTTAAAATGTACGTCTTGAAGAACAAAGAAGTTGATTGTCCACTTTATGCATCAATGTCAAAGCGGCTCATCAATTCGAATCGACCTCGAGGTACATACCGGAGTCGTTATTATGAGCGCCTTTTTCCTCGCGACCGGGCTGTAAATTACCGCCGCAGTCCGGAGTCGATATCACGAGAAACGATAAAAATATCACATTACAATCATATTTTTGGTAAGATGATCCTAATATCCCTGATATTAGGATCGAACGAGACAGAAAGAAGAGTTTGAGAGTTCCTTGACAATTGGCATGAAGCACAACATAGGAAGAAATGGGAAGAAGCATTTGCCCAGGAGTGGGACAGATCAGGCTAAAAAAAAAACGAAATATCCGCGGGAGGCCGCACTATGCGAGCAAGTACGGGACCGGTTGGTGTAGCTAGTAGCTAAGGGGAGGCGTATGTCCAGCAGTGACCATCTTCCGGCTAACATGACGATAGTACTGATGATTCTAATATCAACGGGCATATTACCATGATCTACCTATCTACGTCATAAATGTTGGTTTTCAAAAATAACCTATCCGTTCTTCATGCGCTTTTGATAAGTTGATGAGTAGTTGTCCGAGTGGGAAAACCAAATTCCGTGTTTTGCGAAAGGAATCGACTCTTGAACCACAATTGCCTTGGTTGCTATCAATAATGACTGTACCAAGGAGACATTAATACATAGGCCATAATACATGTTTAACCATACCTACTACCTACCTCTACTAAGAATATACAGGGTTTAAAGCTTTCTGAAAAAAATTGCTAAATGGTAGTGAAAACTGTATCTAAATCTATTTAGTGATTAAAATTAATGAGCAAGTACCTACAGACAAAAATAGCGAAAGATGATAGGAATGGAAACATCAAAATATCAATCAATACGATGAATATTTTTTCAGTCGCAATTTCCTAAGTTTTAAATCGTTAATTGTTCTCGCTGGCCATGACTGTACTTCCTGTAAATTTTCCTCAAGATAAGTTATTATTATTGCAGTGTTCATGTTCAGCAAGCGTGGGTACTTCAGCAGGTGTTTCAGCGATGCTTACAAGACACGTGTTTCAATAATATCCTGTAAGGTCTACCTACCAACTGCTATTCAATTTCGATTCATTAACAATTGACGGGCTGCTCTGGTAGTAGTGTTTAAGTAAACACGGAAATGCAACCAACTTATTGTGGCTATTTTTTAAGGATTATGTGTGTTATTGTAGTTTTCAGCGGCAGTTTTCATCAAAAATAGGATATTATATTTATATCGGAAAGTGCATTTTTTCATTTTAAAATAACACAATATAATAATAGGTACTGTAATGAAGTTGCTAATCAGACAATACGATAGATACCACTATAGTCGGTTTTAATGATGAAACAACAAATGGTGTGTCATCCCAAACAAAAGCGGTATAACTAACATAAAATACCGCTTTTATAAGCTCCACATATAATTCTTCAATTATCTTGGTTTATTTGTAAGTGGCGAAACCTCAATAAAGTCTGCAATGTAACGATTGCCGTAAAATTAAATGTTATCATTCGGTATCACGGCACTTAATAAAATACTTCGGCAAAGTCCGCATCAGATAACATGATATGATAAGAGCTATCGGACTACAGGTGTTTGAACCGAACTCGCACTTGATGCACTGGGTCTCATGCCCGTTTTCACTAATACTAGGAAACGCCTAAACATCTGTCGCACTATTGGATTTTCTATTCTGTGCGCTAAGCAGAGCGTTGATAATCCAAAAGTCAGTTCACTCAGGTGTCACCTAGTGTTACTGAAAACGATCAGTACGCTCCTAAATACCATGGATATACAGGGTGTTCCAGAAGTGTGTGCTTATATTTAAAGGTGATGGTTGGGAAGCTCAAGCATCAAGGAAACAGTAGCATTTTATTTTTCATAATATCTAACCTGAAAAAGCACTTGGTGAAATCAAATGTATGATTGAACTGAAGTGAATGCCATCAACTGTAACAAACTGCTGATAATCATTTGTTCGGAACTTTTTGGTCGTACCTTAGAGTTCGACTTTTTTTAACCGACTTCCCAAAAAGGAGGAGGTTATCAATTCGGTTGTATGTTTTTTTTTTTTTTTTTTTTTTTTATGTTTGTTACCTCATAACTCCGACAATTATGAACCGATTTGAAAAATTTTTGTTTCATCTGAAAGGATATGCTTGCAGATTGGTCCCATTTAAATTATATCGAAATCGGTTACGAACTTTGGATTTTAAATCGAAATAGCTGGAATTTGACTATTTAGATGATTCTTTGATAATCGAAATTGCGTATTTTGATTTTCTGTGATTTGGCAGTGGTGTGGTAGGTGTGGGGCACCACTAAAAAGTGAAAAATAAAAAACTTTTTACAAAAAAATACAACCGACTTCCAAAAAAAAACACTACAAAGTAAAAAATAACTTTAATTTCGGAAGTCGGTGTCAAAATACGAAGAAACGAACAAAAACACCGATTTCCGAAATTAAAGTTATTTTTTACTTTGTAGTGTTTTTTTTTGGAAGTCGGTTGTATTTTTTTGTAAAAAGTTTTTTTTAATACTTATATTTTTTGTGTTGCTGTTTTTTCCTTAGTATATATCAGCTACACAAAATAACTGTAAAATAATATAGCATTTCATTCTGAAACATCCTGTATTGAACATACGAGCCTAAAGTGTAGGTTTAAGCGATAAACCAACAAGTGATATCCAAAGGCCATGGAAAATTTTCAGAAAATCTTTATTAAGCGGTTAACAGCCTGCAAATACAGACTGCAAACATGTATAAAGATAATTTCAGCCAGATAAAATGCAATGTATGTACGTATACCGGTTTACGTGTAATTGCTTTGCGATAGGTAAATTAATTACCGACCGAAGTATAAAAAACACGTATCAATATAAGTGAATGTGTTAAAGATTAATAAAGGATTATTAAAACGAACTATTGATTACTTTATAGGTAAACAAACAGAAAACAAAGTTGCTGCTGCGTAAAAAATATAATTAAACAATAATAATGACCAGATTATTAAATACGAATTATGCCTATGTCGTGGCCATATCATGGAATTGGCCATTTCATGATGTGGCCAAAAACTAACTGACAATATCGTTTAATCGTCAACATTTGATGATACATAAAATCAATCCATATTTGGCCATGACATGAAATGCCTGGCCACATCATGAAATGTCAACTTCAAACCTAACTTAAGCGACGGAGGCTCACTACATAGAACTATTTCTGTCTGCAGGGTTTAAAAGAACCTAACATGAATGGTATGCGGGAGCTAAATTCACTCGCTCCACTCGCCCACCCTAGCTCCCGCCAACTTTTAGTAACGCGAGGACTTGCCTGCAAGTCCCAAGGCGGAGATCCGGGCAATGCACAATGCCGCCTCGTAAGAGATCGTGCGATAACTCCTGATGAATCTGACTGCCACCCTCTGCGGCTTCCGCAGAACAGTGATGGTGCTGGCAGTCAGGTCAGCCGCCCAGAGCGGGGCCCCACCTGCAGGCGGTGTCGGGTCCCCCAGATTGGGAAGCAGCGTTGACAGCGCCCCCCAGGAGCGCCCAACAACTTGGGCGCGAGCCGTCGGAAGTGGGGGCCGATATTCCACCGGCTGTTGAGGACCAATCCCAGGAGCTCCCGCCATCCTATTCGAACCTAAACTATCCATGGGTGTCCTAAGTTCCCTCAAACCTGAACTAACCTCGGCCACATCATGGCGTATTATTATAAGTTTTTTATCGAAATAATTGTCCACCGCCTTGATGCCGCCCACAAAAACAGAACGAAATCAGCGTTTCTAACGATGGATAATATAACAATTTTATGATATGATCACTATCGTTTTGAACATATCATGAAGTAGCCGTGTGTATCAGCTTGTGTAACTGTTGATATCTCTATATTATTCATTCATCTGGCCAGACCATGACATATTTCACTTATAAAAAAACAACTCACGCCTCACAAAATGCTGCTGAGTGTTGGCCAAATGCTTTTGAACTATAAAGTACTTCTGTATGTCAAAATCGCAAAGGGAACATTAACGTCTCAGCCACCTATAAAACTGAATACTGTACAAAATATTCGTATCGTACTGGAACTGTAGAGTCGGCGCGGCGGCGAGGGCACGACGACTCGTTAACCTTTCACGAACACCCGACGTCATATATTATTCATGCCATAATTGAAATAAACTGACGAATTCTTCAAAACAGACCCGGATTTCCATCGCCACACATTTGGAGTTTCAAATAATACAGGTGCCATTTAGTGGCACATTCACCTAGGATAATGGGAAGTCATTACCATACATTACAATGATAGTAAGGCGGAACAACAGATTTTTGTGTAAACTTATACATTTTTCATGAAAAATTGAAATTTTAAACTGAGGCACATACGTTTGGAACATATTTCTACATAAGATGTAAACTACTAAACAACATCTGGCAGACTATTGAATTATGGAATGAGTTTTTCAACGTGTTTTCCTACTGTTACGGCATAGCGTTTCCGTAGACTACTAGCGGTGTATTTTGGGTTCCCTGCAGAAGTATTCAATAATAGTTAACACTTTTATACATGGTAAACTTTTAAAACTGTTTACTATGACCAAATCATACTGACCGAAGACAATCAGATGGGTAACTTAGAAAAACTGGTTGTAGTGGCAAAAGTGGAAAGAAAAACACTGCGCGGGGGTTCACCTACTCGCTGGTCTGATCAGATCAAGTGATAACAGGACTTTCTGTGACCAGTGCCCTATGAAGAGCCAAAGACGGAATGGCCTAGAAGCAGCTCGACAGTGAATCCGGAAAATCTTGCTACAAATGTTCACTGTCCTATTATCCAAAACAAAAGTGAATATTGCAATATACCTACCTAATAATCCTACAACTGTGACCAATGTACCTAATAATCCTTCAGTTGCGATCAATGTACCTACCTGATAATCTTTCACTGCACCAAGACAATCTTTCAAGGCAAATTGAAATCATATTTATTATTAATATAATATACTACTGAGTGCACTGTAATCAATTCAATTGTGTTCATCAATACTTTGATCAATTCATAGATTATACAACGGAAATTATTAAAATTCTTATTTAATTATTTCAGGATCATAATTGTAATTAGATTGGTTCATTGAAATCTGCAATTAAGCAGATTTCATTTTCTAATAATGTAATAAGCACAGCAGTGCTATTCTGTAACAACATTTTCGTGTTTCGACAGCGGAATCCGAGGTGAGTTTCAAATTCGTATAAATATGAGACCTTATGATGTGTGAAATAAAGTTCACTTTGTAAGCTTAGTCACTCAGGTGAAGTCGATATCGAAATGGTTATTTACAGAATAGACTAGCTGGTGTCTGGTATCGTCTCTAAATCTACTCGGATTAAGCCAAGTCAAATTATAAAACGATATTGTCGTCTCATAGACTTAGAGAAAGTCAGTTGAAAATAAAAAAGTCGTTTTTAAATAAAGTTTAAATAAAAAACAGCTACACAAGCTCAACCTATGAGCCCAACACAAGCCAGTGAGCCAAGGGTGGCAAACATCAGAAAAGCGCCGCGGCAATGAAGCTCGGCGTGGCACAGAAGAAACGATTCAACTATCCTGGACCCTACAGCGAAAATAAACAAAAAAGAACATCCCACCATATCAAGCAAAATACAAAACCTAGCTATGCCAAAAGAATTAAAGGACAAAAAACAACGAAACCATTCCATGAGTCTATTTTATTCACTCAACGTTAGCAGAGAAACGTTCCAACAAAGCAGTAGGTAACGTTCTTCGTAACTCCCGGGGGTCAGACCGTCAGACGTGAGTGAAACTGACGGAGACTTTAAATATTCAAAGGGTGTAAAGGGCAACACTGCGCATATTTCCCCAGGGTCACCCGTATTTACCCCTCTCTGTTTTCATTTCATAAACTCCATACTGGCTTAAGTTCTACGTTTCGCGCGTGGAACATAGTAGAAATACTTAGATTTTTTTTACTTCTAGATACAGACAAGGGTGCATAATTTCACACTTTAGAGTAAAAGTTTTAACTACAGCCAATTTACACACTGTATATTGCCAGAGAGCCCCAAACTAGATAATACATTTTTTGGGTACTAAGTTAGGATAAGCATAGTCCGAGTCAAGACTGTCTAGTAGACACAGACATTATAAAACAATGACATTAGCAGAAAAACAGTCTCCTCTCAGTTTTAGAAATATGTTGAAAAACCAGCTAGTACCATAAATGAGCTGTCTATGACAGACACTGCATGCAGGTGCAGTCTTAATCCACGTCCGACTATACATGGAATCGCATCGAATATTACATAATGTATGAACAATCACGTACCTATGTACCACACACTGAGAATTCCAGACCTATCCATGCTTTCCTATACACCGTCGAGAAAGAAAACCTGCCGCACCTGCATCCATTGAAAACCTTAAGCAAACGTTATCCAGTATTCCTTGCACATTGCGAAAATTGTATAGGTAACGGGTACTTTAATACGTGGCATTACAGTACACTCTGGTTTAGTTACCACACAAGTGCATAGCTGCCTATCTGGTATTGTGTCCTGCAGCGGAAGTGATGCCCCAGTCATCGTGCATTGTGTACCAAATACCCACGCCAAGCCTGGCCACACTGCCTTCTCTGACATAGTATTCTATTCTATTTTTAGCTTATTCACGATAATGCTAAATGCAATTTGTAATTCTATTCAACGACGTTTGCTTCTCCATTGTGAATACTGAATGATAACGTCAGAGTAACTTGTGTAGTTCAGTAATCGTAATGTTGGCTGTAAAACAGTAATTTAAATAACAATAAAATCGAGTTATACTTCGGCTGTTAATTGAGGAAGCAGTTAAGGCACTTTAAACGTTTTAATTAATGAGTATGAGGTATCGGTTGTTTTTGTAATTTTATTTGAAAAGTTGAAAGGAATCGAACTGCCTATTAAACAAGTTTTAGGTACCTTTTTTGCTACACTCAAATATAAATCACCACATTTACTACCATAATTATGTCACCATATTTGAAGTGGCACTAGTCATAATTTGCGAATAAGCGGCCACTCGTAGCACAGTCCGTTTTATGGTGCGATGGTCCGCGGTGCATAGGACATAAGAGTTACTCTTCAATTTTAAATCGGGCAGTTTGAGTTATTAACCACTGTTAAAAACTCAAACTGCCCAATTTAAACTCACACACACTTAGAGGGTGAAAAGTGTTTCACCCTCTAAGTGTGTTACAAATGCTTAAAATTTACATCATCAAGTCAGGGAAAACACTCCATTTGCCAAATCGACGATGTTGCGTCGAAAAGTAAGTCGTGCTCATCAAATTTCGTCAACAAAGACATGCAAATAAGATACAGGTGTTCATAAAGCAAATATACGCGATCTATTAACACTTCACTCGTTGCATGTCTTAACGTGGACACTGGATGTGACACGCTGAAGCAATAGAGACAAATCGCGACAAGGTAATGGACGGCGCTTGTGGCGGTCTGGCTAAATATAAAGCGCTTAGCTCATGCTTCAGCATTGTCTCCAACGCTGTACAATGCATAAACAGTTTTAAGGCGCTGGTTAACGTGACAAGCAAATCCGATAGTTTTCGGTCCGCTAAAATAAATTTTAAAGGGCTTTTTTTCGCAAGACGGTAGAAAACCAAAACAAAAAAAAAAACAAATCCTAAAAATCCCAGCAGCACATGACAGCCGTACAGTGGCTTGATTGGAGAATTTTAGACTACTCAAGGCTGTAATAGTTAGCTACACAGCCCTTGTACATCTTAAATGGGCCACAAATTAACCAACCTTGAGCCGACATTGGCTGGTTAACAGCTGTATTATCATTGAAACAGCTATACAAGGTCTGCACAATGGCTTAAACAGCTATTTTAGCCTAAGATGGAGCCACTTTAATTCTCTTCAACAGTTTTTAGATGTTTTGAGGCTTGCAAGCGATATCAATATCTTTTGTTTTTGTGTGTCTAAATCTTTTGTTTTAGTGTTGGTCAAAGGTATTTTTAACAATTTTCACGTTGGTGTTTGAGTGTCGCTGCATGCAAATTGAGTTGCGAGTACCATTTTACTGTTTATGTGTATAGGCACATCAAATATTTCTCGCACCATCAGAATAATATCGCTTTAACGAAAATATTTCACAAGATAAATGGTGTAAGTACAAATGTTTAACAGATTTATCACTAAAAATTATTGCTTTCTAACTTATTATACTATACTATGAGGAAATATGTGGAAAATGTATTGTTTCAATTAAAAGCTATCAAATATCCTGAAATCTCTAAGAAATCATTTGTATATTCAATAACAAATCGTTTCTGTAATGCTTAAATGGCATCCATTTGTTATCCAGCACTAATTCTCCGTAAATTCTTTTGAAAAGTTGTTTACTGTACAATGGTGTTACCAAATTCTATGTAACAGCTTATAGCATTATTGTGCCAACTTTTAAATACCTAGGGTATTGTATTGCCGCTGACCTCAGGGACGATGTTGACATTGAGAGGGAGCGCAGGACTTTAGCGGTCCCCGTAAATTTGTGCGGTGTACAGTACAGACCAAGTAAAAGTAACACTTTTCAAGGCTTATTTCCAAAGTTTGTACACAGGCAATCTATGAGATTATGCTAACAGATCGCTGGATGTCCTGCGCATCCAATATAACATGCTTTCAGTATTGTGTTTAAGGCTAACACGTTACTGTAGCACGTCGGAAATGTTTGCGCAAGCCCGTACCGACGACTTCTTTGCAATTATTCGCAAAAAAACATCATCACATCATCATCAGCATCGCTACTAAGGAAAGTGAGGTACAGTGAGGGACAGACCGATTGTGCAGCAGTTGGAGCAGAGGTTGATTTTTACAATAAGTATAATACTAACACTAAAATATGGATGTTTTTTGTGTCCGAAATAAAGATATTTAATTTTAATTATACTGGCTGGACAAAGGATTTTAATTATCTTTCTTACTGTGTACTGGTACTGTTGCTTCAAGATTAAGCAATTGTGTATTGGTATAATAAGAGAACATACAATAGCTTTTCAGGAATAAAGATATCTTGAGAGAAAACCATTCACAATATACTATAACGGCTTTCAAAACACCTCTGCAGGCCCAAAAGAAAAAAAAAAGACGTGAAGGAAATAATCAAACATGGAATAATAGAAGCGAACTTAGATATTCAAGACCAAATTATCGGTAATGTAGACTTAGCAGAAGAATCAATTTATTAATTTATCATTTAATACCAAATACCAATTGCATCAGTACAGACCCTTTGCGTCTACATCTGACATAATTTTAACACCAATAATCTAGACTAACTCGTAAATAACGCCGGAAGTTCAGTGCATCCGTGTACTCCAATTAAAACAAATCAGAGTGTTTAATGTTTATCTTGTAAATATAACGGCATTTGTTGAGATAATATAAATATTGATTAGATTTTATTGTTTGGATACATTATGAATAAAACGTTTTAATTATAATAAATCCCATCCAAACTCAATAGCTTCCAATACATTCTTGTTGGTGAAGCGTCAATGCCTTTTCAATATAATAAAATAAAATAACAATTATTTAGGATTTCTCCATATAATAGAATATGTTAGTATTTCAAATTAAATATTTTAACTTCTCAATTGATGAATCTATGCGAGGGCTGTCACGCTGCAACAAATAGACACGCGTGTCAATGTCAAACTACTTCGCTAGAGTGACAATCCTATTCTGTATTGGTAAGCCCGTTGTACAAGTGTCACCGCTGGTTATTTTACTGTTTGGTACTTATATTATTGTGGTACATTTTCAGTTGGTTGGTTTCTGTCCTGGATTGTTATTGGCAAGGAAATGTACTTTAAGAGAATTCAAAACAATTAAATTTTTAACACTTCACACATCAAGTTTTACCTCGCTCGCCACAGTGGTTTGATCCAAAAAATATTTATAATCTTTCCTTAATACAGTCTAAAGACTCGTCGTATCCTATGGTACATCTGCCTAAAAGCTGTAGACTTAAATGTAGCTCGTTAATCACCTAATTCATCGCTAATGTGCTACTTGGGAATGTAGGTAATAGTTTTTCAATCAAAAACCAAGGAATAACAAAAATTCAAGATAAACACAGCAAAGATCTTCAAACCAACTCAAAACAATTGAATTTCTAACACATAACACATCAAGTTTTACCTCGCTCGCTACACTGGTTTGATCCAATAAATATTTAAATATCTTGTTAATTTTAGTTTTACTGGTCTAGTGTTTGTTACGCAATGTTTTCACTTTTTCAAATTTCGATAAGTGCCATTTTTGTCAACGCAAGAAGTTAACTTGATAATTTTATAACATGAATAAGTCAATTCATATCACAAATTACCTAGGTATTTTAAATGACACAATAATAACGGTAAACTGCAAAATAAATCCTTTACTCATACCTAACTTGGGCTTTGATCCCACCATGTCTGGTAAAAACAAAACATTGTAAATATTTTGCAGAAAACTCCCAGTTTTCCCTGTATCGGCTTCCCTAAACCGGTGTACACCGGTTTCACGCCGGCTTTGTTTACGTCACGCTATGCCCACGATACTGTGACCACGTCAGTGTGGTCATTTCGTGACAGATTACATTCACATGTCCTGTTTCATATGTTTTATTCATCATCACCAAATATATTAATACCGCTGAGCCTTGGAAAAAACATGCATTCTACAACTTACATTCACAAAATCAGAAGGCTGTTTTGGTCGTAAAAATCTATATTTAAACTTTCCACCGTATAATTTTCGGATGCCTTAATTTGTCGACTTACAATAAAAAACTTTTTTTTTTGTAAATACGTTTTTATTTTTCACTTTTGAGTGGTGAAACTTGGACTAGACTAACATCGTCTATGCAGAAATTGAAAAAGCAAAAATGCTCATGAAATAAAAACTGCTGAGCCAAACCAAATCACATTTTTCGGGACCAGCAAGTATGCTGCATCTAACTAAAAAAAACCGGCCAAGTGCGAGTCAGACTCGCGCACCGAGGGTTCCGTACAAACCTGTAGGTATATAAGTAAAAGTTATGGGTGTTTGTTTCCAAACTCCTCCGAAACGGCTGAACCGATTTGCATGAATTAGTTTTATATATATATTTTTTTTGATAAATCCAAAATATTGTTATTATAATTCGGTTGCAATCAATTTCTAATGCTAATGCTTGTTTTTTTATCTATATGTGCCTAGCACTGAATTTGCACGCCACAATTGGCTGAATGTGATGACACCATATATTTATTCTTAAGACCATTATGTACCATATTCTGGCAAATAAATGATTATGATTATGATTATGATTATGATTATGAAATTTTGTGTGCATATCGGGTAGGTCTGAGAATCGGCCAACATCTGTTTTTTTTTTTAATCGCTGAACAACGTTTGCTGGGTCAGCTAGTAAGTTTATGATTATTAAAAAAAAAATATACTATGTGATGTAACTAAAAATTTAAGATTTTCGGAATTTTTCCTATATGTGTACTTTATAACGTTGCTTCATGCCAAATTTCAAGATTCCAGGTCGTCTGGAAGTATCCTTTAGGTTTTGATTCCCTTGCGAGTAGTTGCGAGTTTCAAAATATGCGGCTTTAATTGCTGTATCTTTTGATTGCGTTGACGTAGAAGTTTGATTTTGTTACAGCTTAAAGATATTATAGACTTGAGTATTTGTTAAGAATTTCAATATAATACCACTACGCGTTCATGAGTAAAGGGGTAATAAGTTTAAAATTATTAAAAATATTTTTATTATATGATGTAACTAAAAATTTATGCTTTTCGCAATTTTTCCTTTATCTGTGTTATAAGACGTTGCTTCGTACCAAATTTCAAGATTCTGAGTTCACGGGAAGTACCCTGTAGGTTTTGATTCCCTTGCGAGTGTCGAAAATTTGCGGCATAAACGGGAGTATCTTTTGATCGCGTTGACTTAGAAGTTTGATTTTTTCACAGCTCCAAGAGACCATAGACTTGAGTATTTGATATGAATTTCAGCTTGATACCTCCACGCGTTCCTGAGAAAAAAGGTCTTGACAGACAGACAGACAGACAGACAGACGGACAACAAAGTGATCCTATAAGGGTTCCGTTTTTACCTTTTGAGGTACGGAACCCTAACAAAGTGATCCTATAAGGGTTCCGTTTTTACCTTTTGAGGTACGGAACCCTAAAAAGAACCAGAAATCGGATCAAAAACCTCGGAGTAATCGGTGTACATACATAAAAAAATACTCACTGAATTGAGAACCTCCTTCTTTTTTGGAAGTCGGTTAAAAAGGGATAACATAAATAGAAGCATCAAACATTTTGTAGAACAAAGAGTCGTACGAGAAAAAGCTCTAATAAACCAAAGCTCCCTGTTGTTACGCATAAAATAGTTAAAGCTGATGTTCACGAGCAATGATTAATTCGTGCTGTTTTACAAGCGCGTGCGCATCTCATAATCATAAAACCGCACTTGTGTTGGAACAGACCGGGGATTTCTCGCTCCATTTATTTTGTTTTAGTGCCTGACTTACAGCTGAGTAAATAGGCGGCCACTACTACACAATGATTCCACAAATAACCACTACTTACTGCCACCGCTTCCGATTTAACTTTCAATTTGTAATCAGTTTATCTTTGTTTAATTAGGAATGTGGGTGCAGAGTTTCTCGCTCTCTCCTCTTGTTATTCAAAGAGCAGCGCGTCAAGATCCGTGATCTTTGTGCAAGATAACTGATGGCGAATAATCAATGCTAAATTGTTCAATTAGAAGCAGCTGCAAACGTTAATAAGATAGCCAGCGCGAACTCACGTTTGATATTATTTTTTGTCGTTGCTTATCTAGTTCAATTCGTAAAAATACTCCGACCGATAAGACAGATAATTTCATACAGTGGATATGAGCAGTCGTGGCCGAGCGGTTAAGGCGTCTGACTAGAAATCAGATTCCCTCTGGGAGCGTAGGTTCGAATCCTACCGACTGCGATACCCTTTTTGCACATCTTTGTGTAAAATTGCAAAGGTTATTCAACTTGAAAGTCAACAGCACAACTTATTTTTTGCAACTTCTCACAAACAAAGAAAGAATTCCTATCAAAAGCGGAAAATAAAAGCACCAGCGAAAAGGCTTCGTAAGTAACCCCTCCTTAATTATCGCGGTCATTATTTTAAATCAGTATCCAGCATCGTGGAAAGTAACGAGCGTAAACATCGATCGGAAGATGGCTGGCAGGGTCTCATTAAGCGGAGTGCACGTGCGTCGCCGACGGGCGCGGCGCGGTCGCGATGCCGAGATCGCGCCAGGGTTGCGACAAACGCGATCGTGCAATCTCGATGCAGACATTACCGACCGCGACGCCACGGCAAAGCAAGTAAAGATCACACCGATGGTATCACAGCTTCACAGCGATCCAAGGAAACAAGCACACAGTGTTGTTCAAACATTGAAATGTAACATAAATATTGTATGTACTCGTACAAAGATAACCAACAGGAAAATTGTACTTCGAGGTCGATTTGCTTGTCAAGGTTGTCTGCTATAGATGAAGCTTAAACTAAGGAATTTTAATGATTTTCTCTGCAGCTGTGTGTTCAATGAAATATTTTTGATATTTCGTCACTTTTGTTTACGTATTCTGTCAGTGATTTATTAGTGATTGTTACGTAATCAGATGACTTCATAAATAATAGAACACGCGAATGACTTCACCAGTTTATCTTAAGACTGCTCAAGGAGTTAAGGTAAAATATTAAATATATTAATTTATTTATAGAAACTGCAGAGAATGACCGAAGTAAAGTCTAAATATAATTAATTTAAATACTTGGGTCACCTGGTTACGGATACCCTAAAAGACGATTCAGATTTGGAGAGGGAGCGCAGAGCGTTGTCAGTCAGGGCGAACATGCTGGCCCGCAGGTTCTCTCGATGTGCAGACGCGGTTAAAATAGCCCTTATTAAGGCATATTGCACTGCACTGTACTCGGGGGCCCTGTGGATACCCAAAGGGCTTACAACGCTCTGCGTATCCAATACAACAATGCGTTCAGGGTGTTGTTACGACTGCCACGCTTCTGCAGTGCGTCGGCGATGTTTGCTGATGCGCGCACTGACAGCTTTGACGCAGTATGGCGCAAGAAATCTGCCTCGCTACTTCGCAGAGTGCGTGGCAGTCCTAACGTCATTCTGCACTCAATAGCTGCCCGGGCAGATAGCCCGCTTCTGTGGGCATTAGCCGAACGGACAAGGTCTGTTTTAGTTATTAAGTACTAACATAAGCTAAGTAATATTGTTACTAACACAGTGGACCTCATTTGTAGTCTGAGTAAATAAATTAAAATTAAATTATAAATAATATTGAAATATATATATATATATATATAGGTACCTATATATACGAAGCACCGTCGCGTCGACTAAAAAAGAACAAGACATAATGTTACTGCTCTATGTTTGCAGCTGTATGTTTTGGATATCAAAGCTTTGATTATGAACCCATCTAAATAACCAAATACATACCAATATTGTAAAGGAAGGAACACATAAAAACCTTAAACTTCCCGATTTCTGACATCCATCCCCATTTCAAATTGTTCAAGTGCAAGTCCCAGAACAGTTGCAAAAGAGATTTAGATAAAAAAAACAACCCGATGATTGTATAAAAACACAATTTGCGCTGGAAATGAAACACTAAACCGCATTAGGTGCGGCCAACTGGCGTGGGGCACCCCTGCACTAACTTCTCGACATGGGATTACGAGTCCGTACCAGGGATTTAAGGTTTCATTACTCGGCTGCGGCCGGCTCCCTTGTCTCATGTCTACCTTACCCTACTCAGGAAACTCGAACCAAACACGACATCAACCAGCAGTTCAGCAAAATTCTAGATAAGCTCGCGTCATCGTAGACTTTGTCTCCGACATCTCTGACCTCGACTTGAGTCAAAAACAACAAATCACAAATAAAAATAAAAAAACACCCTGTAAACTTAGATGAGGTGAACATGAAATGGTGTACGTTACCCCAGCAAGAAAGTATCTCCTAGAGTTAAATGAGTGGAACGTATAGTTGGTGCCTTATTTGGTGTAAATGTGCCCCCACATAAAAAATGTGTGCCCCCTGTCGTTTTGGAAAAAAACGGAAAAAACGATTCCTGCTGGGGTAACGTTTTTCTAGCAGGAAAATTCTAAACGAATGATCGGAGAGAGAAAAATTGTGCATGGCCAGAGAGCTTACATGTGTGCCAAAATGTGCCCCCAAAAATAAAATCTGTGCCCCTTCAGATTTACGAGATATTGCATTTCCTGCTGGAGTAACGTTTTGATGAATCGTATATCTCTAAAACCATTGCATGTGCCCATGTAGAATAAACATACACGAGTAGCTCTTAATGTGTGCCCCTATGTGCCCCAAATTAGATTTAAGAAAATATTTATAGTTTTCAAGTTATCGCGGTTTTATGAAAACTTGAAAAAACATCGCAGCGCCTAAATGAGACAAGGTATAAGTTCGCTGAAAACTGTATTCGGTCCTTCTTGACGCTAATAATAACCATACAAAGTTTCAAAACTGTTCATGCATGCGTTTTTGAATAATCTTGCTAAAAGTCAAAACAATGGTGTCATAATTTTGACGGCAAAATACAAGGAACCGGCTCAATCCCAGATGTGTAGGTGTAAACTAAAATCTTGTGCCTTTAGTCAAAAATATATGGTGAAAATATTCAGCTTGGAATGTTTCGCATTAAGTAAATATTAACAAAATACCAAAATATGTAATCAACGGCTGGTTATCTGACCAAATTTGAATGACTACTAAAAAGCGACGGATTCATACATATCGATGACCTTCTTTATTGGACGTATTATACCTAAGCCGTTGTCCGTACAGTTGCGTTCAAAAGTTTTGGGGGCTAAAATATACTAAATGCACCTTGTGACTATATTAATGAAAACAGCTTGTTGATGTGGAAATTATTATATTTATTCCCTACGTAATTCAAATCACAGATCAAATTTCCTACCTATTAATATTAGAAATTATTTGCACGTTGTGTAGTCATTATTATTTAAATCACAGATCAGTTTTTCATCTAAGTCTAACATATAATTAGTTTTGCATCACAAAAAAACACAGATCAGTATTAGGTATACCTAAGTATAATATTTTTTTTTCCTCCTCAGAAGAGTTTGGCTTCGCACATCTTGTGCATTTGCCAGAGTCAAGTAAAAGTATAATATTGTGTAAAAAAAATATTAAATTTGAAATCACATATAAATAATTTTCTAACGAGTAATTTGCTTATACATAGATTCAGATAAAGTATGTATAGTTAACCGCATAAAGATATAACTGTAAACATCGAATGTGCACAAATTTACTGATGGTATTTGGCTATAAATAATCATATTTATCATATATACGTAACAACATTATCACCTGACTGTGGAATGTCACTTATATATCTAAATCGCCATCAGGTGCCACTTTCCATCAGGTGATATTTGGGCCAAGAGTTTCCCCGTTTTGTATATAAAAAAAAAAAAAACAAAATTATGTGACCCTACATAATCAGCTTATAATCGTTGATTAATAATTATAAATCCCTCATAGCTACGTAATACGACATACAAAATGGAAACACGTTGTTGCAACATAGATCATTGTGCGGTTGACAATAGGTATACCTACCCTAAATAAAACGTAGACAATAGACAGAGTATTCTAATAAACTATCAAAACTGTAGGTACCAAAATTTATTTGGTTATGGTGAACACTCCAACCAACCCGCGAAATTCAAATTATCTTACGTTTTTTGCAATTTGCACGCCAATGCTAGGTTGTATATTGATTAAAATAATATTAAGAAGTATAATCATCAAAATCACCAATACAACCCTCCAAGTTCATAAAGGCGTTACATATACGGGCTTTTTATTGATTTACAAAAAAGAGCTACCTCTTTTTAATAGTAGGTAGGTGTTCATCACACATTTCATGAACTATATTTTTTTTTAAACATCGGGACCAATCAAATTTTGGGTCAAAGACCTGACAAATGGCAAATATCTGGATATACTTATTTCTTTCGTTCACACATAAATTACTGAATGTATATAATTCAATTTAGAATGGAGAAGATAGCTTACCTTTGAATAGCACTTAGGCATTAGGCTACTATTTATAATGTACTTAACCATGTGTAAGGTCATAGAAACAGCTAGTAGAATATAATCCAATAACAACTTTATTTTATTTCTTATTACTTTTCTACTTCAGTGTACTCAGGCACAACACGTGTGAACCGGTTCATGAGTAAAGTAAAGAAGGTCATCGATATATATGAATCCGTCGCTTTTTAGTAGTCATTCAAATTTGGTCGGATAACCAGCCGTTGATTACATATTTTGGTATTTTGTTAATATTTACATAATGCGAAACATTCCAAGCTGAATATTTTCACCATATATTTTTGACTAAAGGCACAAGATTTTGGTTTACACCTACACATCTGGGATTGAGCCGGTTCCTTGTATTTTGCCGTCAAAATTATGACACCATTGTTTTGACTTTTAGCAAGATTATTCAAAAACGCATGCATGAACAGTTTTGAAACTTTGTATGGTTATTATTAGCGTCAAGAAGGACCGAATACAGTTTTCAGCGAACTTATACCTTGTCTCATTTAGGCGCTGTGATGTTTTTTCGAGTTTTCATAAAACCGCGATAACTTGAAAACTATAAATATTTTCTTAAATCTAATTTGGGGCACATAGGGGCACACATTAAGAGCTACTCGTGTATGTTTATTCTACATGGGCACATGCAATGGTTTTAGAGATATACGATTCATCAAAACGTTACTCCAGCAGGAAATGCAATATCTCGTAAATCTGAAGGGGCACAGATTTTATTTTTGGGGGCACATTTTGGCACACATGTAAGCTCTCTGGCCATGCACAATTTTTCTCTCTCCGATCATTCGTTTAGAATTTTCCTGCTAGAAAAACGTTACCCCAGCAGGAATCGTTTTTTCCGTTTTTTTCCAAAACGACAGGGGGCACACATTTTTTATGTGGGGGCACATTTACACCAGATAAGGCACCAACTATACGTTCCACTCATTTAACTCCAGGAGATACTTTCTTGCTGGGGTAACGTACACCATGAAATGAGCTGTCAATCCATATAAACAACTAAACAAGATAAAATAACAGTTCACTGGACGCTCATTCCACCTAAGTTTACTCGAATATTTAACAGAATAGACTGGCTAATCATAATATATCCAAGAGAAAAAAAACTGGCCAAATAAGGGGGAAGGGAAATGGTCTTATTTCTTGAATAACTTCAAAACAGTTAATTTTAAAATTATGAAATGTAAATGTCAACAGAATCGGTCCAGTACATTCGGAGAAAACTGACTATGAGAGGCGGACAGGCAGACAGAGGGTTCCTGTTTTAAGGATGTTCAGAACCCTAAAAAAAGAAGAAAAGTCAGTAATCACTGAAAATTGTGTTTCTTGTGGCTAGATTCAGAATGACTTGATATTTAGTAAAATATCTGCAATTTCATGTAGCATGATGATTCTGCGCCCTAAAATACTTAACAGCTGCAATGACGCGAATATAAAGATAATCTATCTGTTACATCTACAATACCAAAGCGTTTGTATATCGCAACCGTTCAAAATAATTATGCTGATTTTTAACAGCATTGACGTCACCTCATTGACCATGAAATTGCTAATAAAGTTAGACTTGACTATGCAGAAAATTATATAAGCAGCGATAAGCCGACTGAAGTCGCAGTAACATGTCTGAAAATTAAATCGAGAAAACCGTTAGTAAGGGACATTTTCCCCTATAGAAAACTCAAGCTATAGAGTCAAACTAGAGAGCAATGGGGAGCGTAGCGAGCCGAGACCTCTAATGTACAAATATTGCGGAGGAAATGAATATATTCGACATTGTGCGCCCTCTAAAGGGGCTAGGGGGCCAGGGGGGCTACAAGTGCACGTTTTGATTAAGTCGCCCGCCATATGAATTTATGACTCGAATTCGTGTCGACGGCAGATACTGATGGATTAGGCGTTTTATTTCTTGTTAATTACGCAGTTTGATATGCTACGTTGTAAATAGTTGATTATGCATGTATGATTGTTGAGACATCAATTAGTTTGTCAAGCGAGTGTGATGTTATTTTACGAGTATGTAAACAGGTATTTACGTGTCTGTCTATCGTTTCGACAAATGTGAGATTAAACTTCAAACTCTGAAGCTGTCTTACACGATTTTTGTCTAGTACAGCAGATTTCATTCAACGAACAGATGAAGCTATCATAACATAACAGTAGGCAGCCAATGTAGCCAGTTGTTTCCATTCGGAGCAATCCCGCATTCAACTCCCAAGTGTCCCGCTAATACTCCATATGGCGTAACACCATGCGCAATGCATAAACAACCAAATATTCATGACCCCTAATATCTCCAACAATTCCTCTATCTAAAACCACTTTTATAAAATCAGAAGGGGGCGGGGTAGATCAAGGTAAAATGGTCTATTATCCTTAGTAGTTTAGGGCGGAAAAGCTGATGCAACGACATATGCATGCATTAGGGAGGATGAGACAATTCGGACATTAGTAGTTCAGTCACTTAATTTGTACAACTGCTAGTACGCAAGTTTTATAGTCCGTGCAATGTGTGCAAGTACCTATGTTCAGTCAACAATGATATTCATGACGAGGTCTCGGAACTAGGGATATAACATGATTATGATACTTTTGTTTTATAACTAACGTATTTCTTGAATTATGGCTTAGTCATGACAATCATTGTGTCCGGAAGAAGCTCTAACAAAGTAAAACAAACTCCTCTCGTACAGCTCAATGCCGGACATATACTCGTAAAATACCTATCTCAAACAACGCTACAAATCCCTGTCCTCCGCCAATACATATTATACAACTTAAATACATATTATACACTAGCTTCTGCCAGCGGCTTCGCCCGCGTGATCCCTAGGGAACATATTCCCGGGATGAAAAGTAGCTTATGTGCTATTCCAGACTATAATCTATCTTTGTTCTAAATTTCATTAAGATCCGTTAAGCCGTTCTGGCGTGATTGAGTAACAAACAACCAAACTTTCACATTTATAATATTACTCGTTTGGTGTAAAGCGAAATTATAACCATCTTCCCCTCGACATTATAATTATTAAAGGATATTGCAAACTGTCGTAAGCCGTTTTCCGAAGCTACTCGCTAGCCTCTAGGCGTCAAGCTAGCCGCCTGCCTGTGCATTCGCGACCACAAAAATAATCCTTATAGCATGATTCAGTATTCACGCGCGATGGCTTATTGTTGGCGTTTTTCATGTAAAACTTTGGTGTTTCTATACCGATTTCTATGATTCTTTTTTTATGGAATAGTTAATAATGTTAACTTTTATTAATGTTAATTAGGGACGACTGCGAGTTTTATAAACGTAAGAGTAGACAAATACAATCAGAAAGCTTCGAACTGCTAAGCTATCGGGAGTTACACGTGTTATTGTGCGTCAATCATAAAAGATAGACATATGCTGTCGTTGGATATTTTTTATATAATTTTAAGGAGAACATTTCCGTCATACATGATTTCTGTGTAGCTTTCACCATTAAGGTTGCACACGCGACGGAAGCTTAAAAAATGGAGGAACTTCTCCCGTTTTCCCAACATTTCCCTTCACTGCTCTGCTCCTATTGATTGTAGCGTGATGAAAAGTATACTATAACCTGCTCAGGAGTATGAATAATAATTGTACCAAGTTTCATTAAAATCCGTCGAGTAGTTTTTGTTTCTATAACGGTTATACAGACAGACAGACAGACAGACCGACAGACAGACAAAAATTGTACTGATTGCATTTTTGGCATCTGTATCGATCCCTAATCACCCCCTGATAGTTATTTTGGTAATATATTTCATGTACAGAACTGACCTCTCTACAGATTTATTATAAGTATATAGATATATAGATTAGGTAACCCTGATTATAAATTATAATTATACAGAGTCTTTACATTACCAACTTACAACAACCGAAGTTTTAAACACTCAGATATCTTTATACTCGAGAGTCGAGAAAAATATTCAGCATGCAGCAATCATGCATTTGCATTCATAATAAGATTCTACCTCGCGTTCTCAAGTGACGGTCTCAGGTTCTGCGTCAAAGCTGGCCGTCTCTCTGGCGCCAGTCATTGACACCTTTCCACCGTCGTCGTCTTCCTAGATGTCAGCGTCATCATTACCTACTTTATTCGAAAGTTATTTGTTTGATAAACAGTGCAATGCGATCTTCTTGGAAACATCTGCTGTGAAGCACGGTGGACGGTTAGGTGTGTTTGTTACTGTGGGATTTGCAAGTTTAGAGTAGTTAGTTTATTTAACTGTTCTGAATATTGAGTGTGTTCTAGTAACTGAAATACCAAGGTTGACTATCTGTAAAGAGATCATCATTATAAGCTTCGGTCGAGGTCTAAAAACACCAGGCACGAACAAACGACCTGAGAAGTTTTGGACTCTATAGTTATAATTTAAATAAAAAGGACATTGGTAAAAAAATTGAAATAACCTTCATTTAGAGACCTTAGAAATTACAAAAAGCATTTTCTTGGTACAAAACTATCGAATGGTATTTAACCGCTCACATGCATAAATCGCCCCTAGAATGCCGAAGATGTTTGCAAACAAACAAAGCATTTTCGCGTGACGTCAGCACTGTTATGTTGATAGACACGAGGAACAAACAAAAATAATTGTGCGATTTACGAGCCGAACGGTTTTAAAAGAACAATATTCATGCCGTTTTCCTTTTGGCATAACGAGTGGTTTAGTGTTGTTATGTTTAAAACAATTCTTGGAAATACTATCGAATACACTTCTTTTTTTCTATACACTTTGATATAAACAAACGTTTACGTTAACGCGATCGAGTACGTTAGAAAACTCACACAAAGCCCTACTTTCCTGTGGTGGCTTTAGTACAAATTAAAGCCTCTAGCTAAGGATACCCCTTGCGGTGATTGGACCTCAGCTTAGGGAGTCGCTGGGGGGATGGTAGCTACGGACGAGATGCATCGAACACTGAATTTTAGGACGAATTTAAAACTATAGACTAAGTCAAACAACAGTCTAAGCCACATTATGTTTTATTAATGTTGTTAATAGATATGTGCCTTACAATATAAGTACCCACTGAAGCGATTCCTAGTTTTACAAAACTCAACCACTGAGCGGACAAGGGCTTGAAGGTTTTCAAGATTCAAGATTCAAAGCATTTACAATTTCAAATAAACCATTTACAGGCACTTTTGAAATGTCAAGGTAGGTCAGTCAAACACATGAGGCTATTTGCACGTTCCAAACGTAGATCTCTATGGAGAAGAACGTGCAAGAAACTCCACGGACACTCTTTTAAATCATGTGATGTTCAAATCTCGATAAAAATGTATTTATTTAAATAATTCAACAAAACATGATCAAAAAAGTTTATACATAATATGCAGATAAATATTCTTAGATTTTGTGAAGATTCGTCAAACTTGAATGAACTGCTCCAAGAAGTAAGTTCTGAATGAGCTGATGTTTGAGTGAAATCAGTTTGTTTGCAGTTCCCACGGGCCGCCAGTTAGCACCTCGCTTCGAACACAAGACATGAACATGGCCTTATTAGGACATTACCACACGTTGTCCTGAGGAAACATAAATAAAAACGACGACCGCTTGTAGAACTCTTTACGTATGTGTGGACATGCTTTCATGTTCTGAATAAGGCATAGAAAAAAAAAGTTTGACTTTATTCTCCGTCACGCTTGTGCTGGTTCTGTCGAAGTGTGCGTTTAACAGAGATGATTTAAAAATGGATTCAAACTCTATGTTCTGGCATTTTCATCCTCTTATTGATATGCCAACAGTATAGAAATCAAACTGGTTATTCCCATCATAATTTATTTTCAACTTGAAGTGCATTTAGGAAAATTACAATCAAGCTGGGATAGCTTATGAAAGTCAGATACACACAGTTTTCACTTTCCAAAAGTTCGAAAGTTTGAACTTGTGTATTATCAGCCGCCTTACAACGTATATTATAAAATATAGCCGTACTGATATTGTTTCCCAACTCAAAAAGAAACAAACTCACAATGGGTCATATTTTTCAGTTAGACACAAACAATTTCGCAATTTCATTTGAAATACATCGCGTACATATTTATAGCGTGTTATGAAGAGCGATGGGAGAGTGCGAAGTAGATATAGACGTCATCGCGCCAGCTTTATGAAGCTTGTTTATTTGAACGGAAGCGGATCGGGCCCGCTGATGTATGGGATTTACTCGCGCCCGCCACCGGCGCCCGCGCAACGCACTGTTCCAAATATGCAGTTAATACTGGACCAGCTAGACTTTGTTATGCTGTTGACTGATTGGAGTTGATTTGACACGTGTTAGTTTACTTTCTCAGATATTTAAATTCGGACAGGATTTGTCAGAATTGATATAGCCGAAGATCTCTCTTGTTGGTTGGTTGCAGCTCTATAACGCAACATTTATTTTATTTACCACCGCCTTCGCAAGGTTAAACTTATCTGCATAGCTATTTAAAAACAATTGGTAGGTAAAGTAGTATTATTGCTTTATTCTATTTTACACAGTACAAGCTAGTGTGCGAGTCAGCCTTCCAAGTAGCTGCATTGCAGTAACTTGCATCGTATGGACGTATCTTACGAGTTACTGCCACGTGCGAGTTGGATAGTAGCTCGCATAGGAGTCACTTCAACATTTTTTGTTCTCACCGCCTGCTCACCTTACAGTAACTTGCACATGGCAGCAGCTCAGCCATCAGCAGTAGCTCACCAGTGTCAGCTGGGCTGTTGCGAGTGTAACCTGTATTTTATAGGCTCGCAAGAGACTGGGCAGCTACTATCACCGTATAAGCAGCTAAGGCGAACCGAGCTACTGGCATACGAGTAGGTGATCCGAGTAACAAGTCATTTGAGAAGTTTCCATACCTACTGAAAATTCGTGACGGAAAATCGAGAAGTCTATTGTAGGATTTATGTCGGAATCCTTATTTACTTTCCAGACTTCAGCATTACTGTCACCAAAAAAGTAGGTACATAGATACAATGTGGTTGCTAGTCTAGCGTAGTTCATAGCAGAAACCATTAAGCTACAAACAAAGGCTATCTCTTTATATAAACTGTGTATCAATCTACCTACATAATGCACTATCTATGTACCGAACAAGGACGGTGTTGTGTTTATTAGCAATTTTCTGTTTTAAGTAGAAGCACCTGCGCAGCGCACACAGTGTAGCTATCGCCTTATCTCAAGTGCTTGATTTAGATAACCGGAGTCAGGCCACTCAGCCTTACTGCGCCTGAAAGCCCTCGCAGCGTTGAAATCACCTCTCCGGACTGACGGCTGTTATCGTTTCACACTCAGCTCTTCACACTAAACACTAAACAGCTGCGACTTGCGAGAAATGCTCAAGTGCACAAGGAATTACTCGCTATATTTCACATAGAAATGTACACAAAAACCATCGCGTTACGTAAATTCATACAATCTCAGTTACACAATATTCAAAGTTATCTACAAACTGCTCTGCATATCATCAATATGCATGCATTTTTGAAATAGCGATTTCGATATTCATAATTCGAATTAGGTACACTTTTTACCATTTTTACGGACATAAGTACATACATATGTTCAAATTTTATTTTGTCGTATTTTAATTATCATCATATTTTATTCGTACCTATAATAAAATCGTATTTTTATGAGGGAAGTGGAAACGGTGGTGCTTGGTACAGTTGCGACAGAACAGCCGACGAAGTGTTGATAGCCATAGGAACCTTGTCGCACTAATTTATGTGCATAATGTTCCTCTTGAAATGTTTTATAGTATGAAAAATAGCCCAACGCCGAACGTCACACGTGGACGACGTGGAACGACAAGGGAAATCGTAAAATGAAATCATATTAAAATTATATTCGTGTTAAATCTTTTTTAAGGGTCCATTCGTTGGTTTGAAGTGATATAATATTTTGATGTTGATATGTGGTCCATAAAATGTGTTTTTATTGATCCCACATTTTCTTGTTATCTCACCTTAATGGAAATGTTCATTGTAGAAATTAATTGTTTCTAATTTTAATGAACCCCTTTATGTAACGATCAAAGAAACACAGTCAAAGCAATTAAGGCACTAATCACAGAAAATGCTCAAATATAAAATGGTTTTATTGCTGCATCTGTAGAATAATACAAAAAAAATAAGACGTATTTATTTCTTTACGAGTAGTACTACTAAAAAAATAAGTTATTCTTTTGTAGTATTTTTATGAGAATCTAATGTTTAATTTTACCCACTTCTACATCTGGCCCTGTGGCGCAACGGATAACGCGTCTGACTACGGATCAGAAGATTCCAGGTTCGAATCCTGGCAGGGTCGCGAAAATCCTTTTTATACTTTTTCTTATTCTCTTTCACTCAGTCTGTAATTTTAAAAAAAGTTTAATTTTTTGCAACAATTTAGCTCAATTTTAATTATACAAATGTTCCTTATCACCCAACTTAAAATCCCAACTCAAATATTATATAATATAGGTATACATTATTCCATAAGAAATATATAACAAGTCGCTATGTCCCCTTCTAAGTGAAAAGTTTTACATAGTAATATCCTCATGCTGACGGCGCTTGGCGGCGTCTTGTGCTCTTGACTTATTGATCGGCACCCGTCTCGCGTCCCTCCGCGCGGCGAGAACTGAGGTACCTACCCGCTGTATGGGAGCGTAATGAGCCTCTTGTTATTCGCTTGACGACCTCTTCACATAATATAGGGTTGTATTGCCTAGGAAACAGAAATATTTGTACAATAGACCATTATATAAGTTCAGTGTAGCAGAATTAATATACATCTTCCCTATCCAAGACAAAATTCTAAACACCAAACCTCTAAAATAACTGTACCGTAGCCGTAGTTCTGTTACTTCGATTACCTAGTAATCGAAGTAACAGAACTACGGCTATAGGTACACAAATAAGAACAAGCAACACAAAAGTGGGATTCCACTTAAATAAATACATACATGCAAACATTAAGTACCAACCTATATAATATACCCCAAAATAGAAAATCAATCATCATTAAACTCAGATAACACAAACACCTGCAACTTTTATAGTGGGAATATACACTGAAAATAACATAATATATTGGAAAAAGAAAGAAAAAATATTACGACAGCACGCAAAAAGTTAGAGTCGATAAAAGTCAGCCGTGTTAGCCGACGATGAGTTTAGTGCGGCACTGCTTATCTGCTGAGTTGCTGACAGGCTAGTGTCAAAATATTTGATGGCTTTAAACGATAGTCGAGTCGAAAATATCACGTACTTGACTCACACGTTTTCTGGAGAGTGTTTTTGCTATACTTTGTAGTTTTTGCTGGAATGCTTCGCACCTAGCCGAGGAATATGTTTTTTTAAAGAACTTTCCATAATCTAGTACCACACACCACTTTTGTATAATATACCACTAACACCACCATCAAATAACAACCAATATTTTCCAAGAATAGTTTTCGTGTTGGAGGATTGGATTTAGCTTGGATGGCATAGGCCTGTTAAAATTGGAGTTCATAGTGTCAAATCGAAAGAAAATGAGCTTTTTAAACCAGCTCAATCGGTATCAACATTGATTACATTTTTCCATGAAGTGGTTCTTAGTAGCCGGACTACTCTTTCATAAAAGTCTGCAAAAAATAGTTCCTATCGTAGCAGCTATAATGTAAACAGGAACAATCGTTGAAGAGCACACAAATCAAACGGTGAATTAACTTTAAAACTTCAAAGCCAGCCAAAGCCATTCATTCAAATTATTCCATGTCGAACATTCGTCAACTATGAGTAATAATATACTAATAACAGCTGAATTCGGTGTTTTTTACCCACCCACTGTTTCCAGCAAACGGACGTGGTCCGTTATCTGCGGCCGAGCTATTTTAGTGTAAGCTTTATCAATTCGGGGTCAAGAGCGCGCCTTCCGGCTGATAACAGCACACGATAACGCACAACCGAAATCGTCACAGCATCCCCACCATGTATTTATGACCTATAACAAAAAATAACTGATTCCCTATCACGAAGCATTCTGTCAGAACAGCTTTTTATACTGCCTTCGTGATAAGATACTTCAGATTTACTTATTAACTGCAAGGTCCTAAGGTCGTGTTGAGAAGATCACAATTTTTTGTTGAATATTTGTCCGTGATGTTTTCATTTTAATATTTTCTTAGTCGAACGGCGTTATATGTACCGCAAACATCCTGGCCACGGACAAATATTGGTCCATCTCGGCAGTTGTCAGTTTGTCAATCCAACGGACATCGCGGACACGTGCTAAATAAGTACCTATCTTCTGTAAACTCGTGTGTTTGATTGTGGTTTACCTTCATCCTCCAGTTGTCAGTGGTAAAAGGAAAAAAAAACCTCTAAGTAGGCAAAAAAGTATCCCATTAAAGACCACCTTAACGCCGAAGTAACTGATGAAGTGAAGACGGAAATCAATAATATCTGCTATTTATCAATGCTTTCTAACTTATCAATATTGGAAAGTATGTAACAAAAGAAAGTACTTCGTAATTAACGCATTATCCGTCCATTAGTACCGTGCCGATAATTGTCGCGTCGCGTCGTGTCCAGGTGACAGCGACAAGTGTCCGACTGCGCAGACGCAGAATCAGACGCACGCACCCCACACTGAGTGCCGTTCAACTCTCAAGAGCGGCGATGCGCGAATCATTCGATTTGCATTGAGCGTTCACAACTGAGTATATCGGTAACAAATGATATCTTTTGTTCTTATAACTGTGCATAAAAAAGTCGAGAAGTTGTTTAGAATGCATGTTTTGGATACTTCACTCTACATTTAAATAATTTTTCCAGTGATGAATATTGTCATGTTATCCGAAACTTCAATAAACACACAACATAGCATACTATTTTTTTCAAGAAACTTTCACTCAAGTAAACATTTCATCATTTTCTTACTTCAAAAGCGGCATTGCAAATACACTCGCGAAAAACACTGTCAGACAGCACTCAATGAAAATATTCATCACAAAATGTCTCTCATAGGAGGACAAGCGTGTCGTCATTACGCACTGCACTCTCGCCGTGATTCGCTCCGCCCGCCCAGAGGGAAAGCGAGGAGGGAAGATAACACGACCACTCTAAATAGCCCTCCATCCCCCCATAACTAACTACAAAATAAATCATCAAGAGGGTTCACACAATTTTGGTCAAATTTCAAGGGGGATGAAAGAGTAGTGGTGTGTATATCTGAGATTTCTTTTTGATGACTGGGTTTATGGCTGTGGCTTATTACTATAAAGAGCAACAAAGACATTATAATGAAAATGGTTTTAATGTGAAGGGTAGGCTATTTCGTAGATAAAAACATTTTCATGTTTTTGTTATTAGGTTTTGTTCAGTCGAAGCTGTCTACAAACAAAAAGGATATCCTTTGGTTACGGTTTTATACCAGTGTCGTAGATTAGAACTTAGAACCCGAGACTTTATAAACTTTTCAAAACTTATACAAGTTATGAGTTAGCGGGGTATTGCATATTGACTAGCCCAATCGATTAACTGTCAGGACTAGATAGACAGAGACGCCACTAAATTTTGTCAGAGGAGTAAAAGTGATAGCTTTGGCATAGAAATAAAATTAAATGTCAAATAGTCATATTTATTCTTCAGTTAAAAAATATTTGACTATTGAAAAATCAGCCCTTATTAAAGTGTTATTGTCATGTCATCAGATATTGTAGTAAACATTTGACAGAATACAATATTACACTATTTTATTTTACAAACAATATACAGGGTTATTTGTAAAACACCAGAAACCTCTTAGGCAGTGAAAGTACACATGATTATAAGCAACTTTTGTTTTGGTAAAACTCCGAAATCTCGAAAAAAATATCAGCTGTTTCATACAAAATGCAGTATTTAGCCAATGAAAATGTATGAAACAGCTGATATTTTTTTCGAGATTTCGGAGTTTTACCAAAACAAAAGTTGCTTATAATCATGTGTACTTTCACTGCCTAAGAGGTTTCGGGTATTTTTTCAATTTCCCTGTATATAAGAACAATATTTTAATTGAGTCATCGATAGTCTGTCCCCTACTTCTATAACCGAATCTAAAGCCTTGCCCAACCTAAGCAGCATACAATCGTCGACACAACCAGCAACAGCACAGCTGATTGTCGAAAGGTCGTGGGTTCGAAATGTTCCACTTCGGTACTATGCGCTTGCGCACGACTCCACAATAGGTCGAAACAGATTGTAAAAAGAAAAGATCGTTAAAGGTTGACACGAGGAGCATACTTAAAGTCACGCTTCAAGTCATAAATGTGCTTGCTTGAGAGAAGGGTTTTGTTATTAGTAAGAGTGAGGTCGTGGGATAAGTCGCAAAATAGGTGACAAAGTAAACGGTTCTAGTAAACTAACTGTATATTTGTTAAAATTCTCACTGTGAAAACTTAGCTGAAGTGAACTTAAACTGTGGTGTTGAAGTGAGCTTTATGTGAGCTGCAAATTCCAAGCACCAATTGGAATGGCAGTTCACTTCACCTAACTTTTCACGGTAAAGTTTTTTGCCGTAGTGCGATTCTGTAAACACAGTGAGAACCTTTTAAGCTTAGGTGAATTGAATTTGAAGTGAGCTGTCAATGAATACAAACAAGATGGGATGACAGTTCACTTCATGTCGACTCTAGCTAAGTTTGCACGGTGAAATGTTGACACTATAGACCGGCAGAATCTGTCATTATTACACCTTAATTAAATCAATTGACAGCTCTTCATGTTCACCTCAACTAATTTTAAATGGCGAGATCCATCGTTTAGCCAAACACGAACACAAAACCCTAACTGGAAAACAGAGTAAGTTCTGAAACAAACATTTTAGTTGTATTTGATATTCAGACACGATTTTTTCATCGGCGGCCATGAGTGTCACCGCCATTAGTCTTTTGGCACAGTCCAAGGATATAGAGACTACCAACTCGGTATTGCCAATAATTCCTACCATGTGTACTATAGTTCCCAGCTCGACTGATCATTACACGCACATTGTTGAGAATAGGAACACAGTACGTGAATCAACCCCTCAGTCGACACGTGCACTGCACGCTCACCGTTATCTTAGCACGTGGCTTCTTGTCTATCGATTTTAGAGAAAGCTTTGTCAACCATTTTTTTTTACTTTTTCATGTGTCTGTTGTGCTTAGTTACGGAGTTACACAACAAAGACTTGGTAAACGGAAGACCTATTTTTTATTTATTCAGGAGAATTATCAGTGTCGTCCATAAAATAAACAGAAACTTTTTTTTTTTAGGACAAGCCCGCCACACTTTCCCAACCACTGCAACTCCTGAAAGCCAGAATCAACAGTGGCGACCACCAGAAAAACGCCGAGCTAATGAAGCCCGACGAGTCCCGGAGAAACGATTCAAACAGAAAGGAACTACGGACAGTGTGTAAGATAAGTACGAGTAGCTACCTAAGTATACCTTATAATCCTTCCAACCGAATTTCGGTCACGGTGGCCAGTCCCAACAGAGATTAAATACGCAGGAGATAATATAGTGCGTAAACACAGGTGCATCTTCTGTTCCCTTACTCTCATATTCAGATAAATCGGTAAAAATCCTCCACAAGAGATACCGAGTGCAAAACCAACGCGGTTTAACGTGCTTTCCGGGAGAGTCACACCTGCACCTTAGATGAAAGCTGAAATTGAGCTCCAGGCTACTACTGCGAAAATCCTAATGCGAATCAAGGCTCCACGCTCACCAGACGCGACTACCTCCAAAATCGAAAAAAAAATATTTTTCAATCATAATAACATAGGAACACTACGCACATACGATATACAACCCTTAATTATGTGCTTCTTTACATTATATACTAAACCAACAAAAGTCCTGATTGCTATAAAGCGGAAGCTGACGCACGTTCCGTTGTGGCACGTGTACTGACTACCGGACTTCCGGTCTGGTGCCGAAAATAAATGGCGGGGTGTAACGTGTCTTGTGGGAAAAACTTATCGACTTTCCTTATCTTTTTGTGAGTGCCTATAAAATTCAGAAGCATTTATTTTATTGCCACATATTTCATTTTAATGTTAACAAGAAAATACTTGGAACAACACCTGTTAGATTTGTAAGAGAAGTTTTTCTAGGGTATAATAAAACCACAACATTGCCAATGGTTAATATTCAAACAAATGTTGTGATTAGTCCTTTACTTTCTAAGAACAAATTGCAACGTGAATAATTCCATCGGCACGTGACTAACTTGAACATTTCTTGGTAGCTTCAATAATATAACAGTAATATAGAAATAATGTGCGTAACATATTATACACAATATTTTCTGAAACTTAAAAGACAATACCGTTCCAATAAAAAGGATGAAAGAATCTTTGGTACGAGGATCAATTTTAACCGAGCTCAAATAAAGGAGGAGGTTCTCAATTCAACTGAATATTTTTTTCTATGTTTTCTTTTCTTTCAGCAAGGAAAAATCGGAATCTTAATTATTATTTCGATTTCTTAATTCCGATTTTCCTATTAGGTCGCCTTTTAGTCGTTAGACTTTTTTGCAGGGTAGATTCACAAACTAAATAAATAAAAAAACATGTCGTGTTTTCACATCATGTCCCTGTTTTAACACGGTAAAGTCAATGACGCTTGCGATGGACCGGGCGGGGCGAGGGTGTCTCCGGGGAGAGCCTGGCAACAGAAGGGTTGATGATTGAGCTGATGTAAGCAAATGTTGCAAATAATTTCTAATAAAGCACACTAGAAAGACAAACTGTCTATATGGACCGACTTTATTGACGTTTTGCAATTTCTACGATCTCTATGTTTTTGTATGTTTCAAATACAAGAATTTAGGACAAAGGTTGGTAATTTTTGTCCTAAATATTACAGTGGTGAATTTTATATAATACCTAGCCGTTATATGCATTCAAGTTCAGACAAATAACAATTGACTGAATCGTTTTAAAGGAAAACAAACCTTACATAAACACAAACAAGAAAAATGAATTACTTAATCTATAAACATTTTACAAACATGTGTATAAACAGTCAGCAATAAATACATTACGTCACGTCAGCCATTTTCCGTATCGTCCCAAATTGACACTTGGTATATTTGCGATCGTGCATTATTGCCTCATGAAATGCTTACACCGTTTTCCACTCGGCTCCAGTCGGATCGTGTCGGCCCGACTCGGCTAAATTACGTGAAACGTGCTCGGAATCCACAAAATATCCGCAAGCTCTGCCCTTCCCAGATTACACCAAAATACATTTATAGTCCCGTAAAATGTAACTACATATTCATTGAAAATAGTTACAACTTCGATACTTTTAAATCAAGTAAGAAATACTTAAATGTTTATGGTTCAGTAAAAACGTTTAATTCCTACTTCTCCATAGCATACAACGAGAGGAACATTGACTAGGTAACGGCATACTTTGACGAATTCGAAAATCAATATGATCGCGTTAACAAGTCTGTACCTATCAAAATATTTGTAAGTATTTCATATCGCCGATTCAATCAAGTAATTAATATAATTTATAAAAATCTACGGCATAAATCATATAGGGAGGACGAGCCCATACAACTTAGCCAGCTGTCTGCCTCGCCATGCGCCAATCCAATTTAATAAAAAGGTTTCCCATAGAGTACGTTACCCGTAGTTTACAAATAACCCCGCTCCCCCCTTCCCCCGGTTGTGTGAGCGATGGAAATGCACGTGCAGCGTTATTGCGTATAGCAATCGATGGCGCGACGTGCGATACAACTTTCTTTGGTTTCACTTTGTGGCTGTTACAGAAGCGATTGTTTGTTACACATTGTGAATGTGGTGGCTTTGTTAAGACAGGTCAGTTTGATGTAATTACAGCTTTTATAACAATTCTCTTACGTGATAAGCGACATGTACGAGAATTTATGTACGTAGAAAACTGTTTTCCGTAATCTATAAGTGGTATTTATTTCAAACCGTAACCTAAATACAAGTCTTTCGTGAAACTTTATGAAATGTAAATACATTTCAAGCTGTTACATGTGTACGTAACGAGTTCTTGTAAAATTACATGTTGACCGATTCACAAATAGTTTTTCATTTACATCCAAAACAAAAACAAATGCTGTTCGTTAAATATCAAAGTCAGACTAAGGGAGCATCTACTGTAATTGGGAGCTATGTACATGTTTTATTAAATCTATCGAGGTATATTTGCCTATAAAGCTCGCTGGGGTGGGCAGGAAGGGTGCTGATTAAGTTACGTGACATGCGCGCGCCAATTTGTATCGGAGACTTCGCCCCCCGAGAGGACACGACACCATCAGCAAAATTACATTACTAGCCGTAATTAAATAGTCCTTGTTTTTATAGGAAAACATGGCGAGTTTACTGTAAAGAAACACGCACGTACGGCTCTAATGACATTGTAAATATTTGGTGTTTACTATGCCATTTAATGAAGCATGTTTTCGTGTTAAACAAAAAGTTATATATTCTTAACCTAGTCTATGTTTGGCTCAGTAGGTATATCCAGACGAATTTGATCGTGGCTCCAATCCGTATTCTTCCTGTCTGGTCGAAAACCGTAAGATTAAACAATACATTAATAAAAACTGAAATCTTGACGGAAAAATCGATAAAGCAAAACCGTTATGTAAATCTAACGTTGATCCGTGGCGCCTTCTTCATTATCGACCATACTAAAAGCTTCTCTCATCATGGCCGCTCCTAATACACTCCGTAATCTAAACAATAACATTGGAAACTTTTTAACACGTCATAGATAGAACATACTCTCTTCATACTATTATCGTAAGCAAACGAGGCGAATAATTCGACGTGTTGTGAAAATATACACATGCACGTGCAACGCAGCAACGCTTGGTTCAAGTGAAAACTCTAATTTTATTTAGTTTACCAATTTAGACCGCGTGTGTCCAAAGAATGACGAATGCACCTCGTGAGTCTGCCAATTAACGCTCGAGAACAAAAAGTGGAACCCGAAATGGATATTTGTGGACCGGTATTTTATCAAGATGACTTTTAAAGCTTGGCAGTAATTAACGTCACCTTTTGTAACAAAACAATATTGTTTGCGCTCGTGATAAAAGTGAGGATTGAGATATTTAAGTACAGCGTTCTAAAAATGTGGTTTGAATGTTTCAAAAGTTTTAAACGTGATGTCATAATTCTCCGACTAGCTTTTCCAATGTTTCTCAGTTTTTATTTAGTTTCAACGTCCTAATTATGCAATTTACTGATGATATTCGTTGATTCAAGTCACTCAAACCATGAAATCTCAGTTCGTAGAGCCGAATAAAATAATAAAAAGTATCGTATGTGTTTCATCTGTCAGTCAAAGTGCTTGTACCAAACGGTTATCCAAACAGAGAGGGCGTGAGGCGGCGCCCGACGTCCGCCAGATTATGATCGCGCGAGGATTGTGAGTTGTTGATTAATAGCGAACTAGCGCGTGCGCAGGCGCAGGACAACTCGCATGTGTGCCTCAAACTTGTAAAGATGCTGCGGTAAGAGTATAATTAGAAGACAATCTGTGCCGTCCTTTGTGTCGCAAAGCTCACGTTTTTCCACAATTAAAACAATGAACAGGAAGTTTCTTATCAGTAGTAGGTAGAAGTTCGGTTGCACATATTAAGTAGTGCAATGTGCGGATAGATGTCAATGTCTGGATATTTTCGGGAGTTTCTTTTGAGCCATACGAGTAGAAATCCTGAACGGCCTACGTCCCTGTTTGTTATTGAATTTGTTTCTCATGGTTTCTATGACCATTTTGCTGTAAAAAATCTAAAAATAATTAACGAATTAATGACTTTTATAAATGGGATATCCTAAAGTACAGTTCTACCATTCCTAATAGTACCTGTGAACAACACTATTGCTCATACATAGTAATGAAAAACAAATGCGCGCGGCGCACAAGTTCCAAGTAAATAAATCACGGCGCCCGCGCAGCCGCCCGCGGCGCGTCACGTTGGCGTCACTCCGACACGGCGACGATGCAGCGTACTAGACTAGGGCAAAATAATTCGATATTTCATAATATCAAAAAAATGAATTAAATAAATCGATAGACATCGTCAATACGCTAAACCATGGTCTTTCATATTTATGGACCGAATTCGATGGATTTGCACTGGTTTCAAAACCAAATAAGTATTTTTAAATCGATATTCGTTTTGCTCATCCCTACGATGCGGTCACTCAGGAGTCTGCCACACGTCCAAATGACTCACTCGCTTGACGAGCTTCAGATTCTTAAGAATTTACTGATGATAATTACTGCTGCTGATATGATTCAGGTGGTATGGCCAATAAGTTCACCTGTGACTGCCCAGGTATCTCGGCATGCCCTATGATATGACTCATGCATATGAGAATTGAACTTTGCTGAGAGAAATAACTAATGGATGATTCATAGGTATACCTATACGTAGACTAGATATGCCTATAGCGGCCTAACAGGCAGGCGTTGTACAGAGAAGTTTCCGAATTGGTATTTTTAAGAGGTAATGAGGCTTCTTACATGTGCTGATGGTGATCACCGGGACGATTTTGTGAGGTTAGAGTCTCTCACCCCGCAATCCCGTTCAAAGCCCGGACGCCCTTTGAGAATTTAAACCGTGAACAAAAAAAAGGAATAGGCATCATCATCATATCAGCTGGAAGACGTCCACGCTGGACATAGGCGCCCCCAAGTGTGACCACAACCACCGGTGCTGTGCGACTCAAATCCATCGGCCATCGGACGGACTATCATCTGACATCAGACGGATGACCTATTGTTAGTTACTGGTGAGGCCTTCCAACATTGCGTCTTCCGGTACGCGGTCACCACTCCAGAACTTTTCGGCCCCTTCGACCATCTATCTGTTCCGCTACCAATGCGCTGCCCACTGCCTCTTCAGTTTGGCGAACCTTCAGTCCACGTTGGTAGCCTTGGTTAACTTGCGGATATAGTATACCTATAGCGAAAATCTTGTGGATAACCGGTATCATCGTTGAACCTATCCTTAAGCAACCTACCACTTACAACTTGAGATACTAAACGAAAACAAAACCACATCACATCACAGCCGATGATCTCAAAATAAACGAGTCAACTTCTCATCTGTCACATTCACTTCTACAAGTCAATGCTCGCCAACTAATCAAACATTTCAATCAGGCACGTAACGTCATTGATTTGATTCTAATCCAAGAGCGCTACAGTGATGTGTACCTTTATTTATGAACATGTTGCGCTTAATTAAACAAGCAAAGCCGTTGGATTTCCATGACTAATACCTACATTGGTACCCTGACAGCGACATTTAGTAACAATTGTGTCCTTTATATTTGATAAGGAGAGTTTCCAAGTACTGCAAAGCCATAAGGTTTAGAGTTGAGGAGGATACACGACTGATATTCGTTCTGCGTCGTTTCGCGTATAAGGGATATGGCTACATCGTTTAGACGCAGCGTTGAGTTGCTCTACAAGTCCAATCGAAAGTTCGAACCGTACGAAATTTTCGAAATGCGTTATAACTACATCTCCTAGCTGCAACAGTTTTATGCCCACAACAACTATATAAACTGTTTGAAATAAAATATTAAATTTATTTTTTTCTCATAAAATAAAAGCGATTCCTTCCTCAAAAGTTAAAATGCATTCAGTATTCACCTCACAAATATTAGTGTCTAATAGCTCATACTTGCTCTACACACTCATATATAAATATAATATATATGCGTTATTCAATTATTAAATAATAATAATATTTCACAATATTAAATTAGATCCTTCTGGACATTAGCAAAACGAACAGTAGACGCGACTAACGTAGCCGTGTCATGTTTCTGTCTCCGAAACCTTCTCAAACATTTTAATATATGCAATAGTTGTATCATTTAATCGCGTTGTTACGATCTATGTCCGCAGCTGAAAGCTTGCGCAGCCGAAGTGGAGCGCAGCTGTCGAGACGAGCAGACAACAGTTGTCCACCGCGTTTGTCTTCAATGCGTACGCGCAGCCCATCCGACCACCGGTACCAGATTAATCATTCGTAACTATTTTCTTTTACTAAACACGACAAGAAAAAAGTTTTTAATTAAGTATGTTCATTTCTTGTCTAGTAGCCACTTAGATATCTAAATTGAATCTGGAATGTTTAGTGTCTACATTTTTCAACACTATGACAGTGCGTGTCGTGTCTACTGAAACAATTTCCTTTTTACAACATTGTAGAACAATTTTCCATTGAAAAACTTTACGTACATAATTAATATTTTTCCTCAAACAATAAATATACCTATTTATCTTATCACTAAGTCGTTTAGAAAACTGAAAATGAAATAATATTTAAACAAAAGTAATAAAACGAAACGAAAGGAAAACAACAAGCTTTTCCCGCAACATTTCAATTTTAAATATGAGAGCAGTATATCTCTATATGAATCCACCTTTGATGTTAATCCCGCGTTGAAAAAGTCACCATTACTAAGTCGTAATGGTAATAAAAAGGATTGTATTAAATCATAAAAATATATCACAAAGAACTATTATCTGACATGTGAAAAATACCTATCCGGCGCATATAAAATGATTTACTGTCGCTCACTAGGCAATATCGCGTGGAAACAAAACTCTTAAATAGACTAGTGTTAAACATAAAATGATGGTAACGAGACGCGTATAGTGTTTGATGGATGGTTTCGGCGGGAGAAGCATAAAATGGTACGATAATGCAAAAATTGTAGCGCGAGCACTCCGCCGCCGGCGCCGCGCGCCATCCATCACGCGGCGAAACGGTCAGTTTCCATGAAAATTGCTGGATGATTTGCATTTAACTTTACAACAGAGAGATATACGCGAATGATTACTGTAACCACCGGCTCGAGCGCTCTTTAAGTACCAAATAATACTGATTTACGACGAGATTCGCACATAAAGAAATCGTGTCGAGAAAATGCTGCCTCGACAATTCCGATGCATAAAACAGATTAGAAAGCATTAACCTAAAATCGTATTAAATTATGAAAGTAAATAATATGTAATTTACAGTATCCAGACAAAGTATGTCTCTCCTCAGCTAGTGTCGGCGCGGTCAGTTGCTCGCAGTTTCCCGGCGAGCAGTGCAGCCAGGCGGCGCGCTTTCCACCGGATGCATCATGCGTGTAACTTCATTAAGCCAACAACTGGTGTGATTTTTAAGGAAGAAAGGTCCAGATGAACGCTGTATCTTGTGACATGAACGAAAATAATTTGACGCAGCCGTGTGGCGCGACATACGGCGACACGTGGCCACGATATATTACACGCGAGCCGCGCACTAAAAATATTGTGTTGGCAAATTAATGGGCATTCCCGACGGTGGGTAGTGGGATGAAAGGAAGTGCCTTTTATATCTGAAACGTTGGTTTTGTATGAAAATGCGCGGCAGCCGGTCACACCTGTCCCCGCGCATTGGAGCGGCCGAGCGCGCGCGCCGCCCAACTAACCAGGGTTGTTATACTGTAAAATTCTGTAAAGAGTCTGCATGCTATAAAATTAAAACTAAATAAGTTATATTTTCGGAATACAGGGATATAAAGAGACACGACCAAGAAACAGATTGCTTTGCAGCGCTGTTACGAACTGGAGATCACTTATATGGTGTACATAATAAAGAGTATTCTATTCTATTCTATTCTATCACCTTTCAAAAACCATCGAATAATGTAGCTTTTAAAGTGAGTTGTTTATGTACCCACTTGATTCTCGTAACTATACTTATAACTTTACTTGAAATTATGTTATATTTCCCGACAAAGGGAGATATTACTATAATGTGCTCTGATACAACTGGTACCCAACAATTTTTGTGTTCGCTGTTGGAAGATTTCGAAGTTAATGTACGAACGTACGAACAGTCATTTTAAACTACGAACGCCATTTTGAATATGCGGACAATGTTACGTATACAGCACTAGCAAATAAATTAATTAAATTCTAAAGGTGGGGAGTCGTTTCGTGTTGAACAATCAAATCAACTAATTTAGCCATCTTTGGAAAGAAAAGGCGAAAGAGGAACTAATCTCTTTTTATTCATTACTAGCTTTTCCCCGCGATTTTGATCCCGTTTTCAGGAATTCCATCTTAGTGCTCCCCTAAACTCTTCAAGGAACCTATATGCCAAACTTCAGCTTTCTACGACCAGTAGTTTCGGCTGTGCGTTATCTGTCCAAAAGGAATAAAAATTATATTATTGATAGGCTCGCATTAGATCACAATCTCACCTGATGTAAAGCGATGATGTGGTTGACGATGGATCAATCTTGCCTACAAGTAACCTATTCACTCTTTTCTAAGACCCCCAAGTGTTGCAAGAAACAGACTACGACATGCGATTTCACTACTTAGATGTACGCACATAATAGGTACTATTTTCGAAAAGTTTCATCACCACCAGCTTTTTAATTAGGATGGGAAGTCAGCGTTCACGGGCCATGGTGACTCTTTCCAACAAAATCCGCAACACTAGCAGATCACCACCATCCTACGCTGTTCGATGAAAACTATTGAGAAAACTCTAGACCGAGTCCTAGAGAATTGCGCGTGTCACCCCTACCTAGAACGGATGCGACAAAGAAGACACATGTCGCCTTGTGCGTCAGCTTCATAGTAATTGAGCAGATTAATAACCCCCGAGGGTGTTCATATTTCGCCGTCCGGTGCCAGTCGCTCCTTCCGACTTGTCGTATCACACCCATGGCCAGCTGTTCTGGATACGTTTTTAAAAATAGTTTGGGAAAAATAAAGAAAGTGAGTGGCCAGTGATCTTTGGGGCGATTGTGTTGGTGTTGCTAAGTGCATTATAAACATTGCAGCACCTTATTTAGCTGTAATTTTTAATCATTGCATTAATGTGTAGTTCACAGATATAATGAAATATAGTAACATAATACCGTTATTAAGTCGCTTAGTACTTCAGATCCTACTAATTATAGAACCCTATCAGTGCTACCTACATTTAGCTACATTTTTGAGAAACTTATTTGAAATCAAATGCAGAGATATTTTAATAAACACAAATCTACAATAACAACAACTGATGCCTGCGTGTTGAACTTTTAGGACACATTTATAATGCATGGCAACATAAATGTGACACTTTGGGCATTCTTTGCGATTAGTCAAAGGCATTCGATTGTATTCTACATAAGACATTGATCAGGAAACTGCACTACTACGGAATCCGGGACGCCTCGACGGATCTTCTTACTTCTTCTTACTTGAGTGATAGGATACAGAGAGTTGATGTGAATAGCACAAAATCTCTCGGATCTGTAGTCAGGATGGGGGTCCCCCAGGGCTCAATGTTAGGCCCATTTTTGTTTCTCATATTTATTAATGACTTGCCGTACCTCATAAAGGATAGACATGATATAGTGATGTTTGCAGTCGACACATCTCTTTTATTTAAACTTAAACGTCAGCTGCTAGTTACTGATGATGTTAATAGTGCCATTGCAACTGTAGTTTAATATTAATAATCTGCTACTCAACGAGAAAAAAATAAATGCATAAAGTTCACGTTGCCATATGTTAGACAAGTGAACACTAGTGTGTCAATAAAGGGTGAAGAGTTGAAACCAGAAGAAACCACAATGTTCTTAGGCATAAATTATCCAAAAACTTAGTTCTGCAGCATACGCCGTGAGAAAGATTGGTGGTTTAACTTATTTGGATACGGCCCGTTTAGTATACTTTAGCTATTTTCATAGTGTTTTTTTTTATTTGAGATGGGTTTGCTCTTGACCTTAGTCTTGGTCAGAAATGACAGAGACAAATTCTACGATGGAGCGAGCTTACCCAGCACAAGCCTGATGTGATACGGCATTTTGTTGTGAGTAAATGGCGTCGATATTCAGGCAGTATTTATTTTACAAAAAGACACTCACCGAGAAATACACTCCCTCACGGATAAATTTAATGAGATTAATATAATTACTGTGCCCTCTCAGTATATTTATGAGAATATTTTGTTTGCACATAAAAATATTACTCTTTTTAAAGATACAGTGATGTCCATGACTTAAATACTAGGAACAAGCACAATTTTGTCATTCCTAAAACGAATTTTGGATTTTGTATCCAAATTTTGGATCCAAATTTCGGAAGTCGGTGTTTTTGTTGGTTTCTTCGTATTTTGAAACCGACTTCCGTAATTAAAGTTATTTTTTACTTTGTAGTTATTTTTTTGGAAGTCGGTTGTATTTTTTTGTAAATATTTTTTTATTTTTCACTTTTCAGTGGTACCCCACACCTAACAACACCACTGCAAAATCGCAGAAAAATACCCAATTTCGATTACTTGGATGACATAAAACTATCATCCAAGTAGACGAATTCCAGTTATTTCGTTGTAAAATCCAAACTTCGTAACCGATTTTCATAAAATTTTAATGGGACCAATCTGCAAGTATATCCTTGCAGATAAAACTTTTCAAATCGGTTCATAATTGTCGGATTTATGAGGTAACAAACATAAAAAACATACAACCGAATTGATAACCTCCTCCTTTTTGGGAAGTCGGTTAAACTAGGAAATAGGTGGTTTGATGATGTACATGGCCCAATGTTGATATTTACCTATATACATATATTTTATTTTCTTATAATCCTTTTACATATTGACATTTTAATATTCTGATTTTTTATACCTTTTGACATGAATGTTTGAGTAGGTACTTGGCCTTCCCAAATTTCCTTTCATTGGCTGTTTGTCGGGTCGTTGAGCTTTTTATTGGTCCTACGTTGAGCTACACGATAACTGACATATATGCTTGCACTGTCTGGACAGGTCCACTCAAATCTGTGTGGTACTTTCTTCAAAAAAACACTTCAGACTTTGACCTACATGGTTCTCATATGATTTGACCGGTACGATTGTATGAACTTTAAAAGAGACTTTGACCTCCGAGTTTTTTTCGGTGTTTCTTCTCAGAGTAGTCAGCTAGAAAACACCGGCCTCATCTAGTTTAAAATGACCAAAAAAGGATTGACGTGTAAAAGTATGTTTAACCTATTTACGATTTAATTATAAAAAATAAAGTAGCAAATGCATTTGGCTGTCTGAATGACTTAATAAAGATGATTATGATGAATGATTTATGTCATAGCAGAATAAGCTTTCGAAATGTACCAGGGATCAAGATTCTAAAAATCATATAAGGTTAAGGATGCTGGCGATTGCCTGCATGAGGTTTCCTTCAATGAACGCAGGTACCTGACTCAAGAGCCCTTTGCTGATGGTTTTCACTGCTGCATCCTTAACCCCTAGGAGCAGCTCGTAAGCCATATTCATCTCTGCCTGATTTGACGCTTTTATAACACAGTCTCTTGTCTGCCCCACGGTGTTGTCTTGCTTCATCTATATAATTTCTTCCAGGGGCCCGAGTCTGCTATTTTTATAAATTTTTCATTCCGACACGATCCCATTGTCATGCCATTGTCATTTTGCTAAAAGTTCGTAATCTGTTAAATTCATAATCGCACAGTTACTGGCACTTCAGTGGCCGGTCACTAGGACGTCAATGGTCTCATAATAGAATTGCGGTAGGAATGCCGTATTGCCATTATTATAAAACCGAGCTAAATTTGAGCATTTATTCATGCCAGATTTTATTTATATTTAGTTTTACATATTATTTATTAGTGTTATAAGCAATCTGAAGTAGTAAGAAGGTCGTAAATACTAAATCTGTCATTATGTACGAGATTACCATTAATATGGCTTTCTTTCAATGGCGTGTCAGTGGTTGATCATTGGAATGTCATAATGACGCCATTATGATGCCATTATGTTAGTAGATTACCAAACTTGTCAAAATCAACCATTTTGAAATCAGTGATCGACCATTCTGACACTATTGTAATAGCAGACTCGGGCCCCAGTTCGCTCTATCCTAATATGCTCGCTCTATCATAATCCCCAATAGCTCTCTTCAAAAAGTTTAATTTCCCCAGACCGGTTGCATACTTCAATGAAAAAGGTAATAAGTACACTTTCAAGAAAATCATTTAATAACATTTATCTAATTATTATTTTCTTGTGAAGGTTCTCGCTAAGCCAATACCGGAGACTAGATGAAAAATCCGTTTCAATAATTAATTAGTTGAAAACTCTCATAATGAACCGCTTGCATCGAATTGACGGTCAAGAATACGCATCGTGTTAAGGGCGGGCGTCGCGGCGTCGTCGGCGGCGTCTCAGTATAAATACGCGGCACGTGCGCCGGCGCAGCTGCCCGCCACGTGGCCGCCTCTTAAAAATAGATCATTGTCTCGCGGACACGCCCACCCCACAGATAAAACACCACATCAAACATTATATCGACAGTAAAATCGCGCGTTTGTTTGTTAGCCCGCGGTGTCATAACATCTGGTCATCTGGCCTGCACCACCGGCACAACAGTCAGCAAAGCTTTCATGTTCACGTTACTGCCGCTGAGTAAATAAATCTCTGCTAATTCCGATATGCTAATAAATAATTTGATTATAAGCCGATACGCGTTTATTTGGCCGAATAAACGCATAAATGTGTTTTGGTAGCACATCAGTCCGTGTTTTAAAGATAACACGGACCGATGTGCTACCAAAACATTTACATAAACATTGTTTTGCTAGCTACATATTTCTCAGGTTTGCCACACTTTGAACCTATATCGTCACTTGAATCTAGGATCATCATTGGTATAACAAACAGTAGTTTCTCATTAAATTTACGATCTGTTACAAATCAAGATTACCAACAAAGCCTGCGCCAAAAGCACCCAGGATTTCCAGCAGAAAACTTACTGAAAATACTCCTTTCATAATTTAAATACGCATCCGAAACTTTTAAATATACTATGGCACGTGTCAAGCGGTGTCTTCGCACTCAAAAAGCGAAACAAAAAGACGCACGAGCTTCCGGCGCGAAATGCTTCCGTCGGCTATAAGTTACAGTATCTGACACAATAGCTACTTCACTTTATCAAGTGACATGACTTTACTTGCGCCAGACCGAGTTTCATAATGCATTTGTGTCGCCGGCGCCGTAACTACCTACTACGTGTTAAAGACTACTGCGATATTAAAGCTCCAGCTAAGGCTTCGTTTTCATCAGCTCGCACGCAACATGCGTTACATTGAAGGCTATATATATATATATATTACTTACATGCGAGTTGCAAGTGGAAACACGGTCTTATACAGGATATTTTTTTAAGCCATTGGTAATATTTCTACGGGTTTAACTACAATTGGAAATGGAAACATTCATTATGGGAGCAACCCTGAATGAAATAAAATATATCATCTAAACATAAAACTTATCGTCGGTCTAGCTACCAATTTTTGATAAAATTTCATTTCTATGCAAAAATTCAACTTTCAAAATATTTCTAGAGCGAATTGTTGAAATAGGTCAAAAGGTTGGCCAACATAAACCGCGAAGGTTCTGTGGGGCGACCTGGATGGAATTAAAAGGAAGAGGCCCAACATTGTGGCTGTTGGAAGAAATGGAGGACGTCAGCAGTGAAATAGTAAGGACTAATAATAAAGTGAGAGTGAAGTGGAAATTATATTTACTTTTTCCTACTCCTCCGCTGTACTCTTCTGATTATATTTACTTTTTCCTACTCCTCCGCTGTACTCTTCTGATTAATTTCGATGCGGGATCCAAGACAGTTGAATCTTTTCTCCGGGACTCGTCGGGCTTCATTAGCTTGGCGTTTTTCTGGTGGTTGCCACTGTTGATTCTGGCTTTCAGGAGTTGCTGTGGTTGGGAATATGTGGCGAGCTTGTCCCATAAAAAAAATATGTTAACAAAAAAGCGATGAAGATTACGGAAAATTACTAAGTGTTTAAGATAAAACACGTCATTGGTCCATGGCCAAGATATTGTCCTATACGTCCTCCAGTTTAGTAAGTTACAGACATGTAGCTAATATCTTAATTTATATTCATGAAGCGTAGTCTAAAATGGCATGATGGTAGATATCGTTGGTAAGTCTCTCTTGAAAATATTAATTTATTCCGTAATTACATTTTCTACATACCGATGTTATCTTGGATTACGTACTGCAGTGCGATTCTGTAAACATGTCGAAGTGAACACATAGGCGAAGTGAACGACAAGTGAGCTGTCAAACCATACAAACAAGATGGCATGACAGCTCACTTATCGTTAACTCCACCTAAGTGACCACGGTGAGATGTCAACAGAATCGACCGGCTGTGCATATTCTTACGAACGTATAACGTAGTATTTCTACTCAGCTTTTGGAGACATCTTTCGCTTTGGTACTTATTGTTTATTCCTCCATGTAGCTTTTGAAAACAAAAATTCAAACTACTGAAAACGAGTATAGCTTCATGCACATGAGCTTTCATCAAAGTTTTTAAGTAGGTACTCATTTTCCTTGCCCAATCAAAATTAAAAAGTAATTTGTTCAAATTAAGCTGAAAGCAAATGGGTTTGCTCTTGACTTTAGTCTTGGTCAGAGATGACAGAGACAAAGCCTACGATGAAGCGAGCTTACCCAGAAGGATTAGTAGTGATTTGCTTTAAACTCGAAAACTGTTCGCGATAAACACAAAAACTACTGCACGGATTTTCATATTGTTTTCACCAATGGATATAGTGGTTCTCGAGGAATTAGTATTTGTCGAAGCCGCGGGCATCAGCTAGTTTTATACATAAAGGCAGTCCCCCAAAACGTGCGCCCGTCACCGCTTCCAAATATTTTACCAAGGAAGAAGAATGGAGTAACAAACTCCACAGCAAAAAAAAATTGGGGGTTGGTGCACCACGTTTTTAACTTCCAAAAAAGGAGGAGATTTTTAATGCGATAAGTTTTTTTGTATGTACATATATGTCATCGATTACTCTGAGTTTCATCATCCGATTTCTGTAATATTTTCAATTGCTGCCTAAACGATGACGTCTTCTAAGAGCGGATTACACCAATGAAACTGAACGCGATCGTACATCTAAATTGCGTTCAAGATCTGTCAGTGTCAAATATTACACAGAAATTAATGAAACTGACAGCTCGTATACGTGCTTTGTAAGTATATACTGATCGCGTTCAGTTTAATTGATGAAATCCGCCCTGTATCACTAATCACTATGAACACGAACGAAAAAGTACAAAAACTTTTTTACAAAAAAATACAACCGACTTCAGATTCAGATTCAGAACAAAACACAGAATAAAATAAATTAATTTTTGAAAGTCGGTGTTTTCTTCCATAGGTAATTAGGTAGAGTACATCTCTAAATATTTGCCGTCATCTCGATAGTCACCTCCTTTCATCCATCGGTTATACTAAATATCAACGTGGGCACGTTATATTAATTCCTTTTAACTGTATTTTCAAATTTCTCAGATCATTTTACATTCTCGTATCTAAAAGACAAGGCACTCAGAATACCGCATTGTAAGTATACTGTATGCATAGTGGCATTTAGCGCACATTGTTCGTGTTCGTGCATCCATCAGCGACCGACAGCGACCGACAGCGACCGACAGCGGGCGGCGGCGGCGCGGCGGCGCGGCTGCGCGGGCGCCTCTTCCTAATTCAAAAATATACACATGCGCACGTGTCGCCATGGCAGCTTGTTGGCACTTACTTATGAACAATGACTCCTTATACTCTACTTTGTCTTCTAATAAACTGTCATTAGAAGTTACTTTTCAGGGACAGAGTAAGTAAAAGCAGGGGTTAACGTACTCTTTTGTAAACTTACCCTAGACTGGTACAAGTTTATCCTTAAATTATCCTACACTACCAGGATTATTCACAGAAATATAACTGTAAGATCTTCTTAACCCAACTGTTGACTGGTAGAGAATATCTTGTTGCATTAAGTTTATCTACGTACCAGTGTTGTACAGAAAGTTTAAGTTGTTAGATTAATTTAAAAAAGTACAGAATTGTTAATTTTAGGGTCGGCTGGTAAATGACATGATTTCACATTTTCTTATTTCAAAGTCACATGACGCTACAAAACCAGGCACTCCGCGTGGGCGGATGCAGAGGGCTCAAACAAAAGACCGGGATAGAGAGGAATTTACGACAAGTAATCCAAAGAGGCTTGTTATGCGTTACGCAAAATATTATTTTTAGTGTTTACTTTGCTAAAAACCTTGCTCCAAACGACAACCCCGGGTCTGCCCCAGCCAGGCAGTACTAGTATTTTATACCAGCCCGCATGAGGATTCATTACAGCATACAACGTTCATATAATTCTGCGTCACAGTAAAGTACTACCTGTGGTACCACCGAAGTGGCTCATCCATCACCATCAACCACGACAATGTTTTAGCTTTGCAACATTATTACATATTTTGCTTAAAGAACAATGATATTTTATTAATAATTAAAATTTATAAAACATACTAGACTTTGAATTGTTAATAGTAGCTTAGTTGGAATGCAATGTAGCGGCGCCAATTTTTTTTTTTGTAATCTATCTATACTTATAATAAATCTGTAGAGAGGTCAATTCTGTACATGAAATATATTTCCAAAATAACTATCAGGGGGTGATTAGGGATCGATACTGATGCCAAAAATGCAATCAGTACAATTTTTGTCTGTCTGTCTGTCTGTCTGTCTGTCTGTATAACCGTTATAGAAACAAAAACTACTCGACGGATTTTAATGAAACTTGGTACAATTATTATTCATACTCCTGAGCAGGTTATAGTATACTTTTCATCACGCTACAATCAATAGGAGCAGAGCAGTGAAGGGAAATGTTGGGAAAACGGGAGAAGTTACTCCATTTTTTAAGCTTCCGTCGCGTGTGCAACCTTAATGGTGAAAGCTACACAGAAATCATGTATGACGGAATTGTTCTCCTTAAAATTATATAAAAAATATCCAACGCCAGCATATGTCTATCTTTTATGATTGACGAACAATAACACGTGTAACTCCCGATAGCTATTAGCAGTTCGAAGCTTTCTGATTGTATTTGTCTACTCTTACGTTTATAAAACTCTCAGTCGTTCCTAATTAACATGAATAAAAGTTAACATTATTAACTATTCCATAAAAAAATAATCATAGAAATCGGTATAGAAACACCAAAGTTATACATGAAATACGCTAATAATAAGCCATCGCGCGTGAATACTGAATCATGCTATAAGGATTATTTTTGTTTAAGGTCGCGAACGCACAGGCAGGCGGCTAGCTTGGCGCCTAGAGGCTAGCGAGTAGCTTCGGAAAACGGCTTACGACAGTTTACAATATCCTTTAATAATTATAATGTCGAGGGGAAGATGGTTATAATTTCGCTTTACACCAAACGAGTAATATTATAAATGTGAAAGTTTGGTTGTTTGTTACTCAATCACGCCAGAACGGCTTAACGGATCTTAATGAAATTAAAACAAAGATAGATTATATAGTCTGGAATAGCACATAAGCTACTTTTCACCCCGGGAATATTTTCCCTAGGGATCACGCGGGCGAAGCCGCTGGCAGAAGCTAGTGTGTAATAAAACGAGAAAGTGTCAATCTACATATTTATATGGTAGGTAAAGTTTGTTTGCAATAATTAAATCTATCTTCCTATATTATAAAGCTGAAGAGTTTTTTGTTTTTTTTTGGTAGAACGCGCTTATCTCAGGAATTACTGGTTCGATTGAAAAAAACCATTAGTGTTGGACAGCCTATTTATCTAGGAAGGCTTACTCATACACACAACACATGACGCTATGACCAATAGGAACGGAACATTAAGAGTCCTATTACGAATCGTAAATGCTCGTTTGCAATAGACGAAGTTACGTTGGTCTGCGTTGGGAGTACATCTATAGTCCGCGAAACAATTTTGATACGTACTAGTCTGAATAGGATTATAGTTTATTTGGGCGCTCGCGCGAGACTGAGGAGCGCGCGCGCTGAATTGACGCAGAATATATAGTACTTTAATTTTATTTATTGTAATTTTGTTTTATTATATTGACAAACGAAAACTAATGAAATGTATTCATTGTAGATTGAAATTTTATATCATATTAATTTATTTGATAAAATTGTTTTCATTTGGAATATAATGGACGCTGAATCAAGACATTTCTGGCTTAAATTAGGCTTTCTTTACGATTTTTTCCGTGAAAACTCAAGGAATTTAAAGAAATTCTAGAACTCCAATAAACAAGTAAAACATTCAACTTACCTTTTAGTAATTTCAGCTTTTAAAAGAATTGATTGTAACAATGTGAATTAGACCGTCAAAGTTCCATCGCCGACATTTTTTCTTGCAAACTGAGTTCGTAAAATATTTATAGAAAATTACACGAAAAGAAAAATGAAAATGTGTAACTCTAACTTACAAGAAAGAGACTGGCACTATCGTTATTTAGGATTAAATAATTGAAATATCTTACTGCTGCTGAAAATTACAGCGTCAAAAATCATGATTTTCCGTAAAAAATGTAATAGGACTCCTAATGGAAAATGTGACGCAGACGAATTTTCACGGGTCAACTAGTTATTATAATAAACAGCCACCCCGCCCGTGATGCCATCAAGTAGCTAAAGCTAGCATACATGAAAATATGTCACATTACCTATACAAGCCTGCCTTATCACGACGCGTCTACGAAGCGAAGCCAAGACCTGACATTTAAACAAAGATAATGTTAATCTTACCTTAATTTACAATTGTTTGACTTAATGATAAATTGGACATACTTGTGTACTTCCAACGTTTATAAACAGAAACTAGAAGTCACAGCATTTTATTTATTCAACACAAGCACATCTTACAAAAACGTTACGAGAATGTATCACCGAATCGTATTTCATTTACCTCACTATGAAATTGAATATGTAAACTTGAACGTTGTGAATACAATTTTCCGTCTCCCCAAATCCCCCCTCTCCCCTTACTCAGCCTATTCAACCTCCCAGTTGCGATCGATACGGCTGCCATTTTGAATTTTCCGACCAATGCCTGTAGGTATGGAAAGCCGTTGCCATAGCAACGCGTCACGCCGCGAAGGGGAAAGTGTCTGGGGAAGGTTTTCAGTCGTTTTGTGCCGTTTTATAGTAGGGTGGAAGGCTGTAATTATACCTATGAAGCTAGGATAGCAACACACATATATGAGTGTATACACACGTGCAGTATAACGTTTATGTACCTATGTTTGTTGATAAACAAATTAAAAAAGTAGGTATTATTAACAACAATAAAGATATCTTCGACTTTAGGTTTCCATTAACTTCACCGATTCACTCAACTATTCTACATCAGGGCTAACTGTATATGTTCAGGTTGCAATAAATATAATAATATGTAAAGTATGACCTATTCAAACGGAATTTTGCCGTTCAAAACTACTTTATATCATTTACAAAACCTGCACTTGGGTTTTCTCATGTACACCTACTTTAAATATCTATTATCCGAACTCAATACGGTTAAAGGTTCTATTCTGTCCTAAGCTCTTTATTCTGATTCTACTCGAGGTGAAATAATACCTGTAAAATCTCTTTGCACGTGCATTGTAAGTCAAACGTTTTCTTCAAACAGTTCGGTAGTGTTGTACCAACACCGCTGCTGATCACACAATGAGTTAGTGATGTTAGCATTGTGCTAATTGATATATCCCTATAAACTTTCGCAAAACTCTTCAAAACAACTTCCTTTCCTTTGACGAGTGAAACCGCATCGGAGTTTTGTATGCTCTGTAGGGGTTCCATGATTTTGGTAGAAAAAACAAGACAGGTAAGAATTTACCGTCGAAAAATTTCCTGTAGAAGTTGATAGTTCATTAGAAATCTTTGGATAGGTATCTAAGTACGACTTTAAAGCCTAGCGAGTGGTGATGTATGATTTCATATCTCGCACTCGTATTAGATACAAACTGTCCAAAACCTCAGTAAAGTTTGATTTGCAATAGACCCTCCGACGACCGCCGGTCGGGTAAAATGCGTAAAACTGTTCTTCCTCGACTGCCACAACTTTTATTTCAACATAAACAAACTGGAAAGTTTCAGATCAAAATTTTGCCTTAGAATTTATACTTAAGGCTAAATCTAAGGCTATATTTAAGGTCGTCTGTCGTCCATTTGTTCATCTTCTTATGTCATACCCGTGAATGATCCTCCAAGATCCAAAAGCATAGTCACCGTGTAGAGAGGTTCGACATTGTTTATAACGTTGTTTGCAGCTCCAAGTGTTCGACGTAGAATAGAAACACCTGCGACCTACCTGTCTGTACGGCGAAATCTCTCAGCGGACTTTCGACTTTACAGTTTCCTGCGTTTGTTCGCTAACAATAGGCAATAAGGCGGGCCCGTCGAGACGCCGGCATCGACAGTCGATGCGCTATTCAAACCCGACCGTTGCTCCAACACTATTCTTAATATCGCCCATTCATCGGTTAGCAGTATTTCTTCGTGTTCTCGTTGTATGCTTGCATTCATTTCAGGTGGTCATGCGTCGATCGGTGGTGTAGCGGAAATACCCTAAAGAATGCCCACTGTACATTTCAATGAACGATTGTCGCTAGTCGAGTACAAGTTGCGACCAGTCTGATTGTGTACTTCATGATGCTTTATTCATTTTGTTGTTAAATTCGATGTTAATAAAGCATTGACGATGTGCATTGATGACTCACGTGAGAACGGCTACAATCTGTATAAAAAACATGACGCACGAAGGCCGTCCGAGGTTCATCACAACATTTAGAACTATAAAACCTAATCTTTGACAATAATAACTGAAAAACTATAATGCTGACAGCCTATCTGGTTTTTGGGAAAATGGGAATGGGAATAATATTGAAGCGTAGGCGTCACCTATTTCATACCTAAGTATATCGAATATATAAAAATCTCATGTCACGGTGTTTGTTATCGAACTCCTCCAAAACGACTTGACCGATTTACTTATATGTTTTAATTTTTGTATATTCGTTAGTTCTGATGTCGTAAGTTTGGTCGTAAGCTATTTTCTTATTTGACTAAACAACGTTTGCCGTATCAGCTAGTAATTAATATAATTTATGACTATATCAGTCAATTTGGTCCCACCGATCGAGCTAAGGTCTCTTCTCATATCCCTTTCCAATTCTGAGGGCAAGTTGGCTATTTCACAATTTTAAACCCAACGTAGTATCCACTACGTTGGGTTTACAATAGCGACCTTGTGATCAGTATTCGTTACATAAGGACTTCCTTTGTTGTCTTTCAGAGATTAAGCTATTATGTAAAAGTGCCCATTTTTGAGATTATTACTAGCGGTAATTGGTTGCTGACAATGGACGCGCGACTACCTGTTACTAAATCACCAAAAAAGTGCTTCAAACAAAGCGCTTGGAAACAATACACTTCAAGAGCCCACTTTTGACTTAAAAGATACAAATTACACCTTTGCATAATAGCGTTTTATTGTACTGCAATCAATAGGACAGCTCTCATACAGTCAGATAAGAATATAGTGTGCTGTAAAGCCCTTGGATATTAAAGAAGCTGGCGATATAACTCAGCTCTCAATAGTCATGAATAATAAGAACAGTACGGAGGATTGCTACAATTGTGCTGTCACTTCACGTCGAGTGCGCATTATGCAGATTCAGTTACATTAAAACAAGTTTCTAGTTAGTGGAGGGCCACACACGTGCAGCAATCCTACCGACGACCGTCGCCGCGCCGAGATCATTGACTCGCGATTTGCAGGTGTCGCGGTCGACCCAATGGTGGCGAGCGAGCCTCGCCAACGCACCCCCCCCCCGCGCACCACACCGCACACCCGCGCGGTGACGTCAGCGACCAATACCTCACTCCATAGTACCCACTCTATACGGTCAACGGCGCCGGCGCATACATTCAGCGATTCTATTAAAATTTTTCCAATACCTGAACGTACACGAATCACGACCACCTAGTTACACGAATCACGTCCACCTAGTTAATAGTAGCACAGAAGTCGTGAAATTCGATCCTTACTGTGACTAAGTAGTTACTGCTAAGGTGGCTATAATAAAATCGTTAGTATATGGCAATACTGTCAGACATGCTGATTTACTTTACAGCAGGAACTATTATTACTATTTATTTACATTTAACCCTTTAACGCACACCCTAAATTTTTTTGAATTCTTTATATTGTGTGATAAATACCTATTCTGTGCCGTAAATCATAATGGCATGTTTTTGAAAAAAGACCTGAAAATCTTTGTTTTTCGAGAAAATCATGAAAATCATATGGCCAGTAAACTGGCCAGTGTACGTTCTGCGTCACTAACCATCACAGCAATATCACTGGCCAGTAAAATGGACACTTGTTAAATCTATTTTGTTTTTAGGAAAAGACGATAATAATAATAAAATAAATGTATTTCCTAATCAACCTTTAATAATAGAACGTGTAATTGACAATCAGTTTAATTACAGATAGAATTAACGTGACATATTTCTTCTAAAACAAAACTTAATTTTTAATTTTGAGAAAAATGTAAAACATGAGAAAAATGTGTCAACAATGGTCGTATCTTGAAAAGTCGATCATAACCCATGTTGCCCCTGGGTGTAATCGTTTCATTGTCATGCACGTGTAAAAATCATGCATGAGATTTTATGACAGAGGCTGAAATGTGATAGAGGCTGTGGCGGTGGAGATGGCGGCGGCTGCAGAGGTGGCGATGGTGGTAGAAACAAAAACCCATGTAGTGGTTCTGATGAAGACGATGTTCCAGAACATGATCCTTGATTTCTACGTGTGCTAAGGGTGCCAGTACTAAAACTTTCATCGAAGCAATCATCAGCATCGGATTCACCGCCGATGTCTGATTCTCCTGGCCTGGTCGTCAGTAATACCCACGAAGTCATTCCATTGGTCCTCGTCTAGTAACTCCAACTCCCTATAAGAGTATGTGTGTCTAAAACAATGAGAAAATTAGAATGCAAAACTATTACATTACGATTTTCATAAGTACCCACACATCTGCAAAAAAACGGCAAAAAAAAACCCCAAACTTTCATAATAGTAGGTTATAACTACCGAACAAGATTGTTTATCGCAAATTTATTATTATATTATAACACATGCTTATATACTTGTAGTAAAACAATATGGTTCATAGGGATTACTCGAAAATAAATACTCAATGCAACATCTCAAAGTTAGGTAGGCAATTTTTTGATTATAATTTTTCAACACACCTGTTTATATTCAATCCCAAATAATACATGTTTTTCTTAGTATCCTCGATTAGATTTGCACATAAAATCGAAGTACATACTATAAAAGAATAGTTACACTTACCTTTTCTAAGAAGACATGGTTTTTTAATACCATAAAACTTGTACACACGTAACGTACACACGCGATGACCACAAATGTTTCTGCGCGGGTGCACGATGGCCAGTTCACAGGCCATCTTGAAAAAAGGCGCGAATTTAAAATATCGTGCGGCGAACTTGAACGCTGGCCAGTTGACGGGCCAGTGTGCTCTAACGCGGGTCCTAAATATTGATAAGGTTCAATATATAAACAAAAATCTATGAGATAACGACCTTGAAGTAACTGTCCAGTTTACTGGCCACTTTGTATGAGCCGTCCTATAAAGGGTTAAGCAACAATGTTTGCTACAGATTACCTTGCAAAACGCTAAAGCCTCGTATCCACTAGTAGGCAACATTTGACGCGCGACATGTTGCTCAACATGCTTCGCAACTTGTTGAATGTTGACGCGGAACATTTGTTTTGATGCTCAACTAACGATGCACTCAGCCGCGCGTCATGTTGCGCGCCAGCTAGCAACGTCGCGCGCTGTTGTGCAGCGTTGCCGTACATGTTGAGATTCACGTGTCGCGCGCCAAATGTTGCCTAGTGGATACGAGGCTTTAACTAGACCTGCGTACGACGCATATCTACTGCGCAGCTCAACGCGCCTATATTAGTAAACCGCACATCGCCAAACGCAAAGAAATTTTATGGCCTTCCCTTTCCCGACGCATCCTTAGCGACGCGATCCACTCGTCCCTCTATGTAAGGCCATCACCAAAGCTAAGTGATGTGGCTTTTTGTTTCTAACTCCGCAAGGAAAGTTGACGTCGCCTTAAATCAAGGGAGCTCGTTATTAAAAGAAATCACTGCCTGCCATCGACCATTCCGTCCGCCATATTTGGCCTGAAAATGTACATTTTTATGTTTGCTGTATAAAAGGAATAAGAATCTCTTATGGATGCAGGTGAACTGAAAGAGCCGCTTTGAATTTACGTAATGAGGAACTGGTGTTCCTTAAACGTTCTATAAAAACGGACGAATGTTCTGCATTGGCATTCTTCCTGATAATTTGTTTATATAAAACCGATCCATACATATATCAGTATTCGGCGAAAAAGCCGTAGTGATCAATCAAAGCTTTTTGTAATCGCAAAAGTCGTGCTGACATCGAATTTATTGACATCGATCACGACTTCACGAGCAGAAGTGCAAGAAAAACAATTCGGACACCAATACCTTGGCGTGGTTTAACGAAGGTGACCTGTCTTTTGTTACCATACATATAGTTGGAAGAGTTATTGTTCATCGGTAGCGAACAATAAAGTAGGTAGCGATAGATTGCGCGGGGTACCGGCGCAGTCGACGGCGGCGACGAGTGCAGGTCAGCGGTGAGCGGTGGCAGGGTTATCAGCGGCGGCGGGCCGGCGCCGGCTTATCAACCTGCCAGGCTGCCACATACTGCGCCCATTAGTCACGCCACAACAACAGCCGTGATGCCTCTGTGACGTCTGACGTCATCTCCAAGAGTACTTTCCAACTTGCAGGTGTCCAAGACCACAAAAACTTAGTCATTTAATAATCTGGTAGATTCAGAATGGTTAAAGTTCATCGAAGTCATAGATGAAGTTTTCGCATCATAAATTCAAATCATCATCTTATAAAACCCACATACATAGTTTGTATTTTCCTAGACATTCTGATGTCAGTTTCGAATGCCACCAGATGTGGAGTAATATCAGTGTTTGTGCTGAATAATTCAGCTATTTGAACCAATTTCAAATACAATGCATTTCCAATTCACGAAATATAATAAATAATTTAAACTCAAAGTATGAAAACATTTTAATATGGACAAAAACAGTCACCCTTTTGAATGGCTTATCTAAACCTAATAAAAATTCCGAAACAACCCAGAAAATTATAATGACCGACATGACTAGTCGAAAACTTGGTCAAGCTGGACTCGATGCTTTAATTTTGGGTTCTGAACAAGATAAATTATTTTATAATTATGATTATTTGCTAGGAAACTACTTTTAACAAAGCTATCTAATGTGAATTAAGATTATTGAGTTTAATCGATTACACAACAATATTACAATTAAAACAACCTCATAGATTCGTAAGAAAGTAAGTATCACGTGAATTATTCTCACGGACGGACAATTTATAAAGCCAACATAGAACTCCAAAACCTGGCTTATTAACAAATCTTGGGAACCTTGACGTTTAAAGGTCTTTTAAAACACAAGAAAAAAAACACAAACGTTTCTTCAATACAAAAATGCACCTGAGAATGGAGGCGGGACCACTTGACTAATATTTCGATTATTACAAATCACCGTGAAATGTGTGATTCATCACTGGTCACGTCCAATGCGGGGTCCAATGGGAGAGGGGTTCTTTGGACCTTTTAATGTGAAAGGAATGGTTCAATGGATAGGACACAAGAGCAAAGAGCCTTGATAGTTAGTGTGGAACACGTGTGAGCGCCGCAGGTAGTGGTTAATAATTCGTTTAGTGCAGAGGTAGCGGCCACGTTTTTTGGTCGGCGGGCCACACAGGTGCACTCGCCTTCTAATTTACTATTCCCCATACCGCCGGCCCATGGGACACAGTCGACACAGGCGTGTTTAATGCTCCTTTGTGCCCTCAGACTGTGATGAAGTCTCGTAATCTCACAGATTTTATTTTGATATTATTCATAGACTTATTTAAGTCCTCAGATACTTGATGGAATATTCAAATGAAACCACGTTAATCGTTAAGCCGCAGCATAACTTCTATCAGCTTGAAAAAGTTGAATCGACGTATTACGTAGAAAGCCGTATGCTTCTCACAAGACTTAAGTAAGTACTCATAGAAGAGTTATACAAGTCTATGAAAAAACATAAAGTACCTTACACCAGTTAGCAAGTAATGTATGCGACTAATGTTTAGTTCTAAATACAACGACATTAGTGAACATTGCCCATCCATATTAGACCTAATGGCCACGCAAATGCGTGTAATTAGTACAATCGTAGACATCCTCCACCACGTCAGCTATGTTTGTTATTCCGCCGACACCTGTTTCCTCCAATCTACTGTAGGTATACTTCCAAGTATATCTCATTTAACTTAATTGAGACATAGATATGTGGCAATCAACTTTATTACAAGTGGCCCAATTAAAAACTTAAAACGATATATGAGTTAATTAATTAAATTGTTAATAAGCATCTTATAATCAATATATTATTGGTATCGAAGGTACTGGAAGCAGTAAAATTACCTTTCAAATTATCGTTAGAAATTCTTCGGTCATGAGGAGTGCTACCACCTACAGACATTCCCAAGATGATTTAATTATTCGAACTTGCTACAGACTGCGACAGTTCGACATAACTTTAATTTATGTCAACTTTATTGACTGCCAGCTTAATTAGTACGTTTTGACTTTTGACTAGTTCCAAGCTTTTGACTTGATTTAGCTACACTTTCAAAAGAGGTTAAGCTATTATTTAGTAATACCTTTTAGGCTATTAAAGATTCCTCACCACATTACTGGAGCTTTCGTTCATCATTGGTCCGTTGTCAGGTGCATTAGTATCCCTATTGACTGGCACTCGAGAGGTGAACGTTGATATGAGCAAATTGATCGAGCGGACGCGTCACGAACTCAGCGTGGGTTGTAACCTAGCAGCATTGTTCAATCACACGGAAATCACGACTTGTATTGAACCCCGTTGTTTATAGCTAATGGAAAAATGTAAACAACAGTATCTTATGTTGGTGCTGACTATTTATTCATCCATCAATCATTAATGCGGCCTTAAGGGGGAACTTAAATAATTGGCACTGTTCGAAGACTTCCAAAATGGCTGTACCTTTGTGACTGATAAACAATAGAATAGATAATTAGAATATACATCGCGTTCTGATCGACATTCAACAGAGCTCTACTTATTTGTGTAGGCCACCTTATTGGTTCACCAACATTCGAATGCGTATAAAACCCTAATCTGGAGTATCCTATGCTAGGCACTTCCTTAAATGCGGAAACTGACATCACGTCCACATTGATATTTCCTATCAGAGGATCAATGCCACAAATCCACAACACGTCTGTCTGGACGTCTATCGGATAAACCGCTTATGTAAAGCTATTCAATTTAACTTGTGGTTTTCATCTCTCAATAGCATTTTCATCGATGGGGATTCCGAAAGTAGATGTTTTGTAGATGTCTGACTTTTAGGTATTGTTGACAACACAGATAGAATACTCAATACTCAATAATTTATTGCATTCCATATGTATTACAAAGATGGTTTAAAATGATTAAAGAACAAATATGGACCCTGTCGGGCACTGCAAAATAATAGGAGAGAGGAAAAGTGCTAAATAGTATGTCAAGATATGAAATAGTATCAAAAATTATTATAAAAATGTTAAATTGGATGTATAATTATGTATATACCTATTTATTAGGTCTGTGTTTATTGGTATAGTATATTTATTGAATAGGAATAGAAAATAAGAATTATTGTAAAAATTGTTTGAATTATTATATGTAGGTATTCATATTTGGTTTTTTAAAAGTACATAAGTAAGTATTTCAGGTTTTATTATAGAATGGTAGTATGGTGTGCAGAGTTCGTTTAATTTATTGCATGTGGTATGAATAAATAATCGAATTGCTTATTCGACTCATTAAACAATCAAATAAATCTTAGCACGTAGCCAGCGGAAGCGTTTATTGGTCCTCACTCCAAAGGTAGGAACATGTCGAGTAAGCAATAAACCTCGGCGGCGCCATCTTGGATTTGTATTGTCACCGAGTGTCGGTGTCGGTGCAGCAAGTGATGGGAGGTCCATCCGGCGCCGGCCATTTGCATCGGACGAGCTCGGAATCGATTATTTCCAATCAAACTAATATTCTATGCTGATGTTTTTACTTCGATTTAAAATTACGTGCTTAGAGATAGTCACACGTGAACCCAACTTTACTTAAGTTATTCCAGATTTAAAGATACGACATCTAAAAAACATGTTTTCGAATGAAATGTAAGTATAAATCCCACCTAGAAATTAACATACATAAGTTTTATATGCACATGCAATTTCGTTAGCATTTATTAATTAAATGGCTGGTGGTGGTAGTTGAAGTTAGAAGTTGTGCAGCATCAGCGACAGGTGGCCCGCGCGGCGCGCACGTGCCGTCTTCAATAAAACGCAATGAATGTCAAATGTGCGCGGAGCACCGCACACTATGCACTTAACCTACCACACCGCATATAAAGAACCTTCCATAAAAAACGTAAAACACATTTCACGTCGCCCTCGCACTCACTTAGGTCTTTTTTCCTCGAACGAACGCGAAGATACTTTCTGATTCCATATCATTAAGATATTTATTGCGCGACGTTGAGCACGCATCTACAGTCTAATTTTAGCGCTGTGTCGACGTCACAGGGCTCAGTCTCGTGGAGCACGGGGTGCGGCTCCGGATTGAGGGTTAATTCGCCACCCTCTGTGAATGCCTGACTTTTCATTATCGAGATGTTTTATTAAAGTAGGGGCCGGTACGGCTGCCAAGGGGAGCACTAGGGTTATCTCCTAAGTAAACATACTAAGAAGTCATACAGTCACAGAACAGGTGCACAGTCGATCAACAATGTTGTGAGCATTTCTTTAGTTAGGTAAGTATTCAAATTTGACTAACTGTAACTACCTATATACATCATCATCATCATATCAGCCGAAAGACGCCCATGCAGAACATAGGCATCCCCCAAGCGTCGCCACAACGACCATAATACATCATAGGAAAACAATCCTAAAAATGTTTGGGTTAGCACACAATATTCACACGTTAGCCGTATTGAATCAATGGCACCCATATTACAAAAGAACCGTTTCCACTCAAGCACTCCCTAGCAAAATTAGCTTAAATCGGGTAATTAAAAAATTACCCGATTTAAATTTAAAATTTCGCAACCCTATGCAGACTCAAAGCGATATATATTGAGTTACCCGAGGCGAGGTGTGGGTGGAATGTTTACACTGGGATTTAGGGCTGGCCCGGGCCATATTGCATTCCTATACGCAGCCGGGCATCGCACGTCACGGTCAGCGTCAAATAAACTGGCTGATTGCGATCTATGCACAGCAAACAGCTCACAGGCACTCCCGGAGAAATAGTTCTGACGGACGGCTCGCATGTGAATTCGAAACACTACAGACGCGAGTTATTGCACGAGCCCCAAGGCTGACGGTATCGCTTCGTAATTGTAAATTCTTGTGTAAGAGTAAGTTTAAAGGATCCATAAGGATGCTACAGAAATCTTAATAGTTCTTATTTGGCCTGAGAGGTTACATCTTATTCTACATAATCCTCAGAGTTTCCGTTACCAGTCGACAAGTAAAGGAGGAAACCGATCAGTAACACAGCCGGCATCATAAACATTCAGCTCGTCTCGGTTTGTTGAAAAACTGCGGCATCGCCAGAAATTTCAGCTCCGGTAGGCAACGACTGATGTTTTGTCTAAACGGCGTGTTATTTCTCACTCCACTGCACCGGTGACACACAGACCACGTCCCATCTATCAACAAGCCGCAGACGGTTCAATAAACACGGTCACTGTTATAATAGCTGTAATTTTCACGAAACTGTTTGACAAAACATTGGAGACAAAGACAATGCCACGCGCCGTGTCCAAACACTGCCCGGTGACCGGTGAGTCAGCCCCACTGACCCAATGTCCATCTAACTGACACCTTGCAGTCTGCACGACTCACCCAATATAACTTGTGAAGCAATGTGCAGGCTGTGGATAAATCAGAATCATTTTATGACTTATTAAAAGGAAGGATTCACTAGCTACTATCGATTCTTCTTATTCTCTTGCCTTTGTTCCAACTTATTTCAGAGCGACGTATAATTTCTTGTTTTACACGTTTCTGTCATTCGCAATCTCTAGTCAACCCCTTTCTGACTATTTATATATCATGTTACGTACACATTTTCTATACATAATTCCTCTTTTCTTCCTCCAATCGTATAGCCATCACAATTCTTACTCAAAATGAGTCCTCAAGACTTTTTATTCCAGCTTCACACATATTCTTACACTTACCCCAAACATTTTCAATACTTGATGACACAGCATTTGCAAATCAGACAAACTGAATGTATTGAGAATTAGTTTTAGCAACTTTTGGTACGTGACACTAAAAACATTGTAAACGTTGAATGAAACACCCTGACCAAATGACTCCAACTGCTGGCAATTGCAAAGCTAGAATAATCTAGATCCTTAGTGTTAGTTGGAGCTCGGCGGCAATCTAAAGAGAATCTTTCCCACAAAGAGGATCTTAAAAGCGAATCTTTTATAGGCATAAAGTGGTCTGGGCGAGCGGCCGCCGGTTGATCGATAAAGTGTTCACGCCTTTTAAATTATTGGCCGCGATATGCGCGTGAGTGAGTTGTGGTGTTGCCAAGTTCACGGATTACATGCACTATCGGAGCGTGGGCGGCACAAGCTTTGTATATTTTTGTAATGAAATATATTCGGAATTTATCGACTATTTAAACGAGTGTATTATAAACGTATGTTTTCTTAAATAACAGTGATCTACAAATCTTTATTCTCGTCATCTCTGTGCTTTGAGGTATTGAACCGCTCACAAATTTCGTTATTCAAAGTGACTTCGAGACATAATGTGAATAGCCTATTTATTAGCAACTTGGACTACCGCGATCTAACTACGAACCAATACTTAATGTATTAGTAGTCACTTACCCTCATCTTCCTAGCCTTTTCCCAACTATATTGTGGTCGGCTTCCAGTCAAACCGGATTCAGTCGAATACCAGTATTTTACGTGGAGCGGCTGCCTACCAGACCTCCACAGCCCATTATCTGGGTAACACGGTACTCCTTAGCAAGACTGGTGTCAGATTTTCTGGCTTCTGACAATCCGTAACGACTGCCAAAGATCTCCAAATGACAGCCGTGACCAACAGCTTAACGTGCTTTCCGAGGCACGGATGACGGTATGTTAAGATGGTCACCCATCCAGACCAACCTCGGCAAACGTTGCTTAACCTCGAATGATTTATCTCTACCTGCGGTCTACCAGTAAATATTTATCTTGGATTTGAATTGAAATCAAAAACTTAATGTACAGACGCCAGCACATCAAGCTACCCGAAACTGTGCAATTTTCCCTATCAACCTTGAATGAAACCAATGATTTAGCGATAAAGTTGAAAATCTATTGAAGTTTCACAGATTGTTGTAGTATGTGCTGCGACTGTACGTGGGTACGCGTCACCTTAAGTACAGAGTCATGTCTGTAGGAGGAAAGGAGTGCGGCTGATCACATGGTACTGGCTCCAATCACCAGGTCAAAACTGGCTACTTAGTTTGTTTTATTACTTAGATGCTTTTGTTTATGAACAACACATTTATCCACAAAGGATACCATCATCATTCTCTTGCCCATATTCTCAAGTTTGGTAGTCAGTGTTTTCTTCCTCCTTCCGCAGAAACACATATAAAAGATTTAAGTCTTTTATTTATTAGACTTAAGTCTTTTATATGTGTTTCTGCTAAGGTCACTCTCTATCTCTTTAGCTCACAATTATTTTATTGTTATTCAGCACTTTACTGTAGAAGAGAAGATCATTAAGTAGGTATCATAATTCAAAAAATTCGAAATTCAAGCATTTTAAACAGTACCCCATGAAAGATGAGGCTACTTTAGCCAGTCTGAAGCCTGGTTGAACTAACTGGTCCCTATCTATTAATCACTTAAACACTGTAGTAATACCATAGGTTAGAAACAAAAACTTAACAAACCCTCAAGCAGTACCTTGAATTGGCATAACTACGTACCTACCTTCTTGTAATTTATTTACGTATTGAAATAAAAAGCCTTGGTAGGGCCCAACAGCCGAAGTTCCAAGCGAGTCAAAATACGGCTTTATCTGCGAGTTTTATTTTTTCTATTTATCTCAGTGGTCGGTGGAGCACACGTGCACGCTGCGCATCGTGACCTGCGCCCGCGCCGCCCCGCGCACCTCTACCGATTTACTTAGTTATCTTCAGAGACCCCACTTTAAACTTTATACTCTCTGGGTTTCATTAATTACTAGTAGGTATATTATGTACCCAGTAACATTATATCATAAACGTCTGACGTCAGGACTTTTGCACAAAATATTTCAGGAATTTTGTCCAAAAGTCCTGAAAAATAATCTAAGTTCATCGTAGACAAACACGAAAGTTAGAAACTTACACATTTCACTCAATAAAGCAACTTATATAGCTTGTACTACTATATATATAGCTTGTACATATAATACGTAGAACTTACCTACCCACATGAAACGGGGATGACCGTTTAACCGATCATGTAGGTAGGTAAAGATGCGGCTTCTCAAAGTGAAACGAGTTGGAATACTCAGGTGCGCCTGCGCTGCCACGTCGCGCTCCGATACATTGTGACGGCGCGGCGCGCCGCCGCCGCAGCCAGAAAATAGAATTAAAAGACACTCCACAATGGACCAAAGCCCTTTCAAACCGAGCACAAATACGTATTGGAATTTTAAATCCCAGCGAAATAAACCTCAGGTGTTCTGCAGAATGAAACGATACCTATTCATTATTTTATTGTTGAACCAACTTTGGTTTGGATGAATGAGCATGGGAATATGTTTTGTGTTTAGGTGAGGCTGAAAAATCTTGTTGATCTACTGAAAACTTCTGTCAATTGTCACTTGCTACGTTTTCGTGGTTATTGGTGTATAATTTGCTTGTTGCATTGGATTCCAGAAGTCATGCAAGAAATAATGAAAAACTTTGTTGTGCTTGTGACCTGTCAGTCTATGACAGAGTCAAAATTTAAAAAAATCGCGTAAAATACGGAATTTAAAAAATATTTAAAACTAGCTGTTCCCCGCGGCTTCGCTCCCGTTTTACCCGCATAGTTTCCGTTCCGGTGAGATTTCCGGGATAAAAACTATCCTATGTCCGTTTCCTGGTTCTAAGCTACTTCCTCACTAATTTTCAGCAAAATTGGTTCAGCCGTTCTTGAGTTATAAATAAGTAGTGTAACTAACACGACTTTCTTTTAAATAATAGATGATAATAAAGACCTAAATAAATAATAAAGATTTTTGTTTTCTTTTAACTCTGTTCAGTTGTAGTCTCTTCCTATTTAAAAAGTATTGAGCATAGCCGACAAGTTAGCGCCGAATGGAAACGCAAAACCTTAACTGAAAGAAGTCATCCAAGCAGGAGAATCAACTACCCTATCTCCGCATTTGTCAATTTAGGACAATATCCGCTCATTCGAATTAATCAAAATTATTTTCAGGTTTTTAATGTTTCGCGGCTAAATAATAACAGTCGCATGGGTCGATCTTCAATGTTAAGCAACGCTAGCCGAGGTCGACTCTGGATGGATGATCATCTTATTAAGATACCGAGTGTCCTCAGCGGCTCCGCGCCTCGGAAAGCACGTTAAGTCGTTGGTCCTTGCTTCCATTTGTAGATCGGATTATTAAAAGCCAGAAAATCTGATGTCAGTCAGTCATGCTGGGTACCGTGTTACCCAGTTACTTAGTTGTGGAGGTCAAATAGGCACGGTCGCTCCACGTGAAATACAGGGACTCAGTTTGAATTATTATCTGCATATTCATTAATCCGGTTTGACTAGAAGCCGACCCCAATGTGCCTAATTAGGAAAAAGCCAATAAGCTGATGGTTTCAGGATTCTGTTTTAACCGCACTACCTTGGTATTTAATACCCATCCACCTAAAAAAGCTAATTGAAACAAGATAAATAAGTATATATCCGAAATTCAGTGGTCAGAAAAGTTACTTTATAAAATGACATATCTTATTAATTTGGTATCTGAAAATCGATGCAGCTGATCGACCCAGCTCGTCACCTGGCTGGAGCTTCCTTCAAGTAAAGGCACATTTTGTCAGTTTTGGAAAACTACTTCCTCATAACAGTGCCAGGAGGAAATGATGGTCCCTCAGGAGTACTCATTTGCTCAGAAAACTATCTCACATACAAAAACTTGTGTGACCAACATGACATTAGATGTCCCATTCCACGACGGCTACTGCCCTCTATACTCTTTTCTAAAAGCTGCGTTAATTCTATTGTTTATCAGATGTCGTTAGTGTAGATTCCTCAGTAGCGCCACCTATTGGGAAATAGCAAATACAAGTTTGGCCTATTGGACACTAGGTGGCAGGAAAATAAATTTTAATCTTTTGAGTTATGGCAACTCTGGCGATATAAAACTGAATGCTATTATAGAAAATGCTTCTTTTTGATTGGTCGATCGAGCCGGTACGAAATGGGTCTCTTTTCATCCGCCATTTTGCCAACGCCTGGCTGTGGAAGAGGCGTTCATAGATTTACTGTGAATATCAAGCCGCATTGCGGCAATCAGCCGGTTTTTCTGAAAGGTACGTACGAAATAATTGTAATGTGGTTCTGCTTTGCCCACATGGGTTGTTATTTTCTTTGCACTGGGTATCTCCACGGTTGGTTCTATATCGATCGTGGTCGTTTTATAGGTGCTAGATCAAATAAGCTCACCCATTCGAAAACACAAGTATTTCTCTGTTTTCGTCAGTTACGAGCATGACAAGTAAATATCGTCTAAAACGCCACAACCTATGCGGAACGTAATGGTGGAACCTCTGCTATAATATTACTCTTATTTTCAGGTGTAGGATAAAGCCGCAAAGATGTATCTCTACAATTTGACTTTACAAGGCTCATCGTCTATCACACATGCCGTCCATGGCAATTTCTCCGGCACAAAACAGCAGGAGATAGTGATATCACGTGGGAAGACGCTGGAACTCCTCCGCCCCGATCCGAACACCGGCAAAGTGCATACGCTGATGAAAGTGGAAATATTCGGCGTTATCAGATCTATGATGTCATTTCGTCTCACCGGAGGCACTAAAGGTAAATGACCTTTTTGATGTGGGTAAATGACCTCTATTTTTTTTTTGGTTATGTCCATTTTGAACCTCGTGGGTTGTTTGCCGGAAATAACCAAAAACTTGGTGGAGGTCCGAGGTGTAATTTTTAGTGTACATCAATAAAATTGTAATCTATAATTATTTTTGCATCGTCTTGCTCCATGCATCTAATAACACACGGTGTATGGGATAACTAGATGCATAGACTATGGCCAATGCGTCGCTCTTTACAATCACTATGGTTGTCGAGATGTACCGTATTGGTACACACGACAATTATTGGAAAATTATTACTTACATGTACCATACTTTAGCATCAACTTACTATGCTCTCTATTCAAGTTTTGCTTTTTTGTTACAGATTATATTGTAATTGGTTCAGATTCTGGTCGCATTGTGATATTAGAGTATATTCCGAAGAAGAACATTCTAGAAAAGGTTCATCAAGAAACATTTGGTAAATCAGGATGCCGCAGGATTGTTCCCGGTCAATACTTGGCCATAGATCCTAAAGGCAGAGCTGTCATGATTGGTAAGGTTATTTATGTACCTACTTTGTCACAAAAATAGATAAATGACTTTATTTTAGTGAAATTAGGTCAGTGATCTATTTTAAGCTCTTTGTGGTGGCCCATTTTTGTATCAGATTAATAGATAGCTTGAATTACTGAAATAATAGCCAATCTGCAAACATCTTAGTGCATGTAAAACTAACATACTCTGATATTTTAGGTGCGATTGAAAAGCAGAAACTTGTGTACATATTGAACAGAGATGCTGAAGCCAGACTGACAATTTCCTCTCCCCTGGAAGCTCACAAGTCCAACACATTAGTATACCACATGGTTGGAGTAGATGTGGGCTTTGAGAATCCCATGTTTGCTTGTCTGGAGATTGACTATGAAGAGGCAGATGCTGATCCTTCAGGTATGTCTTATTGATAGTATTCTTTTGTTATAGATCCCCACAGTGATTATTTCGAGGTCCGTGTTTCCGACTGACAGTGACGTAAAATCCTCTATGTATGAGTATAATTCAACTTTTAAAGTATTATTACTCAGAATTGTCTTATATTCTAACAATACCTTTATCTTTTAGGTGAAGCAGCACAAAAGACACAACAAACCCTAACATTCTACGAGTTAGATTTAGGTTTGAACCATGTAGTAAGAAAATACTCAGAGCCTCTTGAAGAGCATGCAAACTTCCTCATAACAGTGCCAGGAGGAAATGATGGTCCATCAGGAGTACTCATTTGCTCAGAAAACTATCTCACATACAAAAACTTGGGTGACCAACATGACATCAGATGTCCCATCCCACGACGGCGAAACGACTTGGATGACCCAGAGAGAGGCATGATCTTTGTCTGTTCTGCCACACACAAAACAAAATCTATGTTCTTCTTCCTGGCACAGACGGAACAAGGAGATATATTTAAAATAACTATCGAGACTGATGAGGATATGGTCACTGAGATAAAATTAAAATACTTTGATACTGTTCCTGTCGCTACAGCTATGTGTGTGCTGAAGACTGGTTTCCTGTTTGTGGCCTGTGAATTTGGTAACCAGTGAGTATTCATGAACTTTGTAATTTATGCATAATGTTACAAAAAAATTAGAGACATTTAGTGCTCTCTTTTGTATACTTAAATGCTAGAGAAGTAATCTCCGAACCAAGGTCCTCCTTTACTTAAATGGGGGAGAGCACACTGATGCGAGATGTACATTTTCTCTCTCTCATGCATATTATTTCACATAAACATGATGAAAATTTTGAATTTACAATTATTTTATTTCTTTCAGCTACTTGTACCAAATTGCTCACTTGGGTGATGAAGATGATGAACCAGAGTTCAGTTCGGCCATGCCTTTGGAGGAAGGAGACACTTTCTTTTTTGCTCCAAGACCACTGAGGAATCTTGTACTTGTAGATGAATTGGACTCTCTATCACCCATTTTAGGTAAGGCAGTCAACATTATAGTTGATTCATCATATAAATAATGTTAGTTTACCAATGATGTCAAACTTTATCGCTCCGTGTTTCATCTGAAAAACATTGACGAATGCTTAACCAGATCTGAGGTTCCAAACAAACTAAAACTAAATTATTTTGTTTAGAATTGTTTTTTATTTGTAAAAACCATTTTTTAGCATGTCGTGTGGCTGATTTGGCAGCAGAGGACACCCCTCAAGTGTATCTGGCATGTGGTCGTGGACCTAGATCTTCATTGAGAGCACTCAGACATGGGTTGGAAGTAGCTGAAATGGCTGTTTCTGAATTGCCTGGTTCACCTAATGCTGTATGGACTGTAAGAAGGCACAAGGATGGTAAGTGAACTTTAATTACATCTAGGAAGAATTTTAATGAAGATTTTTAATTTCAATTTAAAATCAATGTAACTTGCAATTATAAAAGGAAGAAACAAGGAGCTTAATGATTATATCTTTTGGTCCGTGTTACCGACATACAGTGACGCTACAACTAACCACTTATGAATGCTCCTCTTTATCAACAAGTTACTAATAAAACCCTGGTTGTTTGTCATACATAAACACCAGTGGTTTTTCTTTTCAGAATCTTCTTTCGGCTGATGAACAAATAGAGATGGTTTCAACAAACGCTCGAAGGTAGGCATCCATGGCTTCATAAATCGCAACTGGAAGCTGACTACAGAGAAGACTGTTATACATTTTCACTAGCTGTTAGGTCTAATTTTATCTTAGTTTTTTCTTTTGGTTGCAGAGGAGTATGATTCTTACATCATTGTGTCGTTCGTAAATGCCACACTGGTGCTGTCTATCGGTGAGACGGTCGAGGAAGTAACGGACTCTGGGTTCTTGGGCACCACGCCCACGCTCAGCTGCCACGCCTTGGGCGCCGACGCACTGGTTCAGGTGTACCCAGACGGCATCAGGCACATTCGCGCTGACAAACGTGTAAACGAATGGAAAGCGCCGGGGAAAAAGTCGATCGTCAAATGCGCAGTAAATCAGAGACAAGTAGTTATTGCTCTGACGGGAGGCGAATTAGTCTATTTTGAAATGGACCCCGTAAGTTGAATCCTAAATTAATAACTTCATTGAATTTGAATACCCGACGTGTCAGCGTGGCTGTGCCCCCGGGCACGGCCCCGCGCGGGTGGTGCGTAGCTGCCGCATGCAGTGACAAGCCCACAACGTCGCACAGCAGGCCGCTCTCCCGCGTGCGGTAGAGAGCGGCACTCGGCATATTCCATAGCCGAGCTGGAGCCGCTCAGGCAATGAAGGCGGCAAAACCATGCCGTGGACACTTAAACCAATTAAATTTTCTTGTAATTCTCAACTGTGTACTAGTAGTTCTAACCTATTTCACCATTTCAGACTGGTCAACTAAATGAATATACAGAGAGGAAGAAGCTATCATCAGATGTATCATGCATGGCATTAGGTTCCGTAGCTACTGGCGAACAACGGGCGTGGTTTTTAGCTGTGGGGCTGAATGATAACACTGTCAGAATCATCTCTTTGGACCCTTCGGTAAGAAATATTTGAATGATATGATAATTTGCAATATTATTCCAATATTTAAAATGATGATACAAGGACACCATTGAATTTTTGTGATTACAACAACCTAAAATGCGTTATTCTAATACTGCTGATTTCAATTCCACAATAACATGTCACATTTTTTTTCTGTACAACCCGAAATAAAACTAATAGCATTATTTCAGGATTGCTTAGCGCCTCGTTCCATGCAAGCTTTGCCAGCCGGCGCTGAATCTCTCTGCATTGTAGAACAACCATTCGAGTCTGGTGCTAAGTCTGCATTGCAGTTGAATATTGGTTTGAGCAATGGAGTGCTTCTGAGAACCACCTTGGACTCCGTTAGTGGCGACTTAGCTGATACTAGGACCAGGTATGTTTTAATATTTATGGTAATTTCGAAATAAATTAATAAGTACCAATGATGAAAAAACCTATCGCTCCTTTTATAATCTGAATTTTAGTGAGGATTAACTTAACCAGATCTGAGGTTCCATTTGTAATCATTGAAAGATGTACATCTCAATAATTCTGTTCTAATGCACATGTCTGTCACATGGCAGGTACTTGGGATCGCGGCCGGTTAAGTTGTTCAAGGTGCGCGTGCAAGCGGCCGAGGCGGTGCTAGCGGTGTCCTCGAGAACTTGGCTGGGATACCACTACCAAAATCGCTTCCACCTCACACCATTGTCCTATGAATGCTTGGAGTATGCAGCTGGATTTAGCTCTGGTAAGACATCAACATCTTATAATGTTAGTTAATAAACTTCTTTATTTGCTTTTACATTTGGACTTAACACATTAGGTCTTATACAAGAATAACATGCTTGCCAATAATGAGGTACAAGCTTATAGTTGAATTTCTGAAATGGTCCACAACCTTTCTTTTAGCACCTAAAGTGTAAAGCGTATTTAGCGCACTTGATGATGGTTGGTTAGTAGTAGTACAGTATATATCTTATCGATTTATTGCAAAATTCCCGATACCTATCAACCATCACCAGTGCCTAATTTTACATCCAAAATTGCTTGATACCGACGTGTCAGCGTGGCTGTGCCCCCGGGCACGGCCCCGCGCGGGTGGTGCGTAGCTGCCGCATGCAGTGACAAGCCCACAACGTCGCACAGCAGGCCGCTCTCCCGCGTGCGGTAGAGAGCGGCACTCGGCATATTCCATAGCCGAGCTGGAGCCGCTCAGGCAATGAAGGCGGCAAAACCATGCCGTGGACACTCAAACCAAAACTAAATCTGTAGTTACACTTTTTAAAACACAATTTTAACACAACCTTTACTATTTCAGAGCAATGTGCCGAGGGTATCGTAGCCATCTCCTCAAACACCCTTAGAATTTTAGCGTTAGAAAAGCTGGGTGCTGTTTTCAATCAGACATATCTCCCTCTTGAATACACACCGAGGAAATTCGTCATCAACTCTGATAACAGCAACATTATCATCCTTGAGACTGACCACAATGCTTACACGGAGGAAATGAAAAATCAAAGAAGGTAAACAAATATGGGAAACCTATTTATTATAAATGTTGTTCCAAATGATGACAAAAATACACACTAACTGAATTCAATGTCGATACCCCTGCAGTACTGATTTAATTAACCATTTAAATTACACATTTTACTTCATTGTGATGACAATATTTCTCACCTAATTATTTCTCATACAGGGTTCAAATGGCGCAAGAGATGCGGGAAGCGGCTGCGGGCGGAGGGCCAGAGGAACAACAACTTGCAAATGAAATGGCAGACGCTTTCCTCTCAGATACTCTGCCTGAAAATATCTTCTCGTCTCCTAAAGCTGGAGCAGGTACAGATATTTACTTTGCTGCGTTGAGTACCTATATCTAGAATAAGCCACATTCTCTGGGCAAGAGCAGAAAATGTCATGAACATTCTGACTCTAATCGGGTGTGGCAAGATTAAATTCCCAACGTTAATCCCAAATGATCTTACTATAAGACATTTGATTCAAGTGTGGGATACATTTGAATATTCACTACATGTTTATTTATTTGTATTTCCGAAGCAATGTTTCTCTAACGCAATGTTCTCGTGTCTCAGGTATGTGGGCATCTCAGATCCGCGTGGTAGACATGGGCGTGAGTGGCGGGCAGCCGACGACGCTGTTCAAGCTGCCGCTGGAACAGAACGAGGCGGCCGTGTCGGGCTGCATCGTGCGGTGGGCGGCGCACAACGAGCACGCGCAGGCGCACCTGGTCGTGGGAGTTGCCAAAGACATGGTTCTGTCGCCGCGGTCCTGCACGGAAGGCAGTTTACATGTCTATAAGGTAAAAATTGGATCTGCCTAGCAAAATCATTCCCATTTTTAAGATAATATTTATTCCATTATTAATGACAGTGTATTGTTTTCAGATTTATAGCAGTACAGGCAAATTGGAATTAGTACACAAAACGCCTGTAGATGAATATCCCGGCGCGTTAGCACCATTCAATGGAAGACTGTTGGCAGGAGTAGGACGAATGTTAAGACTGTATGACATCGGTAGACGAAAACTGTTGCGTAAATGCGAAAACCGACACATTCCAAACCTTATAGCCGACATCAAAACTATCGGTCAGAGGATATTCGCATCAGACGTACAGGAATCCGTATTCTGTCTCAAGTACAAGAAGCGGGAGAATCAACTCATCATATTTGCCGACGACACTAATCCAAGATGGATAACAAATAGCTGCATTCTGGATTACGATACTGTCGCCATGTCTGATAAATTTGGCAACGTAGCTGTTATGAGATTGCCACAATCTGTCACAGATGATGTTGACGAAGATCCTACAGGAAACAAAGCACTCTGGGATAGAGGTAAGCACGAAAAACGGCTTACTTAAAATTATTACCTTTCAAGAAAAATTTTGCGAGTTTGTCGCCTTAATCACAAACTTGCGTGATGAAACAAAATTATATACATGCTAGACTAATGACAGTAATGATTATTTATTCCAATCTGATGCCAACACCAAATTAAAAAAGTTAACACGGCATCAATCGCACGGAACTAATTTTCCATACATTTTCAGGTCTTTTGAACGGGGCGTCGCAGAAAGGTGACGTCGTAGTTAACTTCCATGTTGGAGAGACTGTGACGACACTTCAAAGGGCTACGCTCATCCCTGGTGGCTCCGAAGCCCTGCTGTACGCAACCGTCAGTGGCTCCCTCGGCGTACTTCTTCCATTCACGTCGCGAGAAGACCACGACTTCTTCCAGCATCTGGAAATGCACATGAGAAGTGAAAACCCGCCACTATGTGGCCGAGATCACTTATCGTTTAGGAGTTATTATTACCCAGTAAAGGTCAGTATTTAAAGATATTGAAATTAGCCGATAAATCCATTCTCAACTGGACTTGGTTCCACATAACCAGCGTCCAGCCGTTTCATATAGTGTTGGTAGGATATCCGCCAGTCAGTCAGCAGTTGACTTCTCCACGAAGCCTCTGTGTTACACTGTCGGTAGAGCACGGCGGTCGCTCCGCGGCGTGCGTGCTTGTCGTTATGACTGCACCTCGTCGCTACCGTCCGCCGAGTTCCGGAGAGTTGGACGCGTTTCTCATAGCGCTACTTTAGTTTTGGAACGGACAAACCTATAAAAACATCCGTTATTTGTTTTCTCATTGTTTTCACCAGTTTTCTTCCAATTTCTTTACAACTAATCGTTTTTTATCTTTGTTGAACAGAATGTGATAGACGGCGACCTTTGCGAGCAGTTCAATTCGTTGGAGCCAGCGAAACAAAAGGCGATCGCTGGCGACTTGGAGAGAACACCTGCTGAGGTGTCCAAAAAGTTGGAAGACATTAGAACTAGATACGCATTTTAAGTTATGGTGATTTCATTGTATTAATTTAACGTAAGGAATAAAAACAGAATTAAAAGTAACTCTTTCATTAGACACAGTATTCAGAAGAGGGCAATAAATTCCCCTTTACTCATTTCCAGAGACATCGCGCGTAGTCACGCCGACATTCCTGATATTTCACCTCGATACTACCTTCAAAAGGTTGACCCCGTTTATCTACACCTGGCGCATTCAGTGCCCTAGTTTAATAAGTCTGTAATCACAAACTTGATAATGAGTTTTCGCTTTAGGCTCACACCGTACAGCGTCGAAACAATGAGAAGGCGACAGAACAAGGCTGAACTCTCATGATAATAACACATTTTAGCCCAGTCATATAGGTAAGGTACAAAAAAGGGGTCTACCTCAGAATGAAAGAATCTGTAAATTGGTTTAAACTTTTGTTTTGTCGTCCTAAATACTTTCGCAAATTATGCTATCGTGACCGCGTCTTAAGATATTGAAGGTCAAAGGTCATAAAAATCGATTTTTCGCGAATATTTGCACCTGGGAGTATAAAGTTCTCTACAATTTTTGTTTTAACTTTTTTCCATAAGATCAACCGTTTTTGGGGTAGAGCGCGAAGAGTACGCAGCGTACAGGTGGGCTTACGCAAGGTCAAGCGTGAGTTACGGTTATCAGTACGTTGCATAAAATCAACTATTTTAAGTTTTAATTATTTAAACAACTAGCGACCCGCCCCGGCTTCGCACGTTTGCAACAATTTCGAATCATCATCAGCCTTTTCCCAACTACACTGGACAGCAAATAAACCGAGCAGGAACTCTAATTCGATTTTCTGAAAAAGTAAAAAACTGACACCTATCAAAGTTATGCCTACAAAAAGTGCGTTTCATGCACAGGTTTCATGGTGATTAAAATGTAAGGAAACTCCATTAGGTTTAATCAATTTTTTTCAGTGTTTACAAAGAGTCGTTTTCCATTCGTGTCAAACGTTAGTAATCATAAAGTGAAAAAAAAAATGAAAGCCAGAAACAAAGAAAACCAAAAAAAGTTTTTGGTCATTATTCCGTATGGGATCCTTGATCGGATAACTGCCAGCATCCTCGTATTCATCGACCTTACGAGCCCGACGATAAAATTTGAGGAATTTCATTCCACTCTTCAATTGCGATTCGCAGCTCGAAGCCTTGTTGGAGCAGGTACCCGGGCTCGAAGCCGACGTTTGTGTTCTATCGGATTCAAGTCCTAGTTTTGAGCTGGCCAGTCCATCGTACGAATGCTGACGTCGCGTAGATACTGGGTCACAACATGAGGCCATGCATTATCATGCACCAATTGCATATCCGCATATCCTGCCCGATGTATCCGGCGTAAGGTACCTACCAAAATTATGGTTTGCGAGGATTTCAGTACCTAACACATTCACTGTCCGCAAAGCAGACACAATAGTTGAACAATCAGCCTGAACCACATGTGGTTCATAGGACTGTGAACGGGCTAATGTAGCGATGAAGTCAATCCACGTGTACGGCCCGTCGGCGTCGGTTGGATGAAAACTAACGCTGTATGTGCTGTTAACGAGATGCCGCCCCAGACCATTACAGATCCTCCTCCATAAGCAACAGTTTCTTCGATGCAACACTGATAATATCGTTCTCCAGGGCGACGATATACTCTCTAACGTCGATCACTTCCATTCAAACTCACTCTGGTCTCATCAGTGAAGAGCACATTACTCCACTGCTCTAACTTCCATCCCTATGCTCTCGAGCAAATTCAAGTCGTGCTCGACGGTGTGCTACCGTTAATGCTGGGGCTATTGCAGCTCTCTTTGGAGTCAGGTTCCGTTCAGAAAGTCTACTTCTGACGGTATCTGAACTTATGACCACTTGGCGTTCGTCACGCAGACTTTGTTGGACTTGAACTGCGTTGAGGTGGCGATTTCGCAGAACAGTAAGTCGGATATAACGATCATCTGCTGCTGATGTCGCCCTGGGTCTGCCCGTACCTGGACGGCGATCGAATGCTCCAGTCTCTAGGTATCGTCTGTAAACTCTTTGCACCGAAGATCTGCTGATTCGAAGCCTTCGAGCGACCTCACGTTGCGCAATGCCTGCTTGAAGTAATGCTACAGCTTTGAGCTGCTTCCGGAAGTGTCGTATCAAAAATACACGCATCTCAGCAAACGATGGACAAAAACTAAAGAAATTATAAGAAATTTCCGACTACCCTCATTGTAGAAAAAAAGAACGCTAATCGCAAACTCTAGTCAAAACAGAGCAAATCGTTAGCATTGTGTTTGTTGCTTGATTACAATGTGAGTTGACGGTACTTTCGAATTAATTTATAGTCATTTGAATCAGCATGAAACGCACTTTTAGTAGGTAATAACTTTGATAGTTGTAAGTTTTATACTTTTTGAGAAAATTGAAATCAGAGTTCATAGGTAGCGGGTGGCTCGGTTTATTTGCTGACCAGTGTTTATTGGGGTCGGCTTCCAGTCAAACCGGATTTAGCAACAATTTCGAATATAAATATCTTATTAATTTGTCGTAACGTAATTATAAGTACGGATTACGTTGTCTGTCGGTCTGAAAAGTAATTGTTATTTTCATCGCTAGAGGTAGAGAGTAGAGACGCTTTATAGGCACGCGCGTGTCGCCGGCCCCCCGCCGGTACCGCCGCAACCGCTATGTCCCTGTATTTTAATCTGTAATTTCTCCGAAAATATCCATACATGCTGTAATAGCCATATTGATCTATATTAAATGCACAATGTACCTATTTAACCTCTAGCGGTCTGTGCTTAATATGGCCGTTATGCTAATCTGCCATAAACAATTATGGACAGCGTTGCTAGTTTTCAAAATGAAATCGTACCTTGTTTCAATTCTATAGGAACTGCCAATAAAAACGGTTGCACAATTGTTTAAAATCAGAATAAATAACAAAAGCATATTAATGCGATTCTTTCCTTACACCGTCTATGTGAAAAGTGTTGCCGATTATAATTATGCTATTACTGTAGAATGTGATATTCAGCCTATAATTACATACAACTTGGTCAAAAAAATCCTCAAAGTTCACCCTCCAAAATTGTCATGCCATTTTTTAAATAATTTGTTCCCGTTTTATGTGAAATTATTGAAATTACTCTGCTATAAAGCATTATTATATTTCTTTTGGACCTTTGGCATACTGGACAAATAACCATTTAGGTGAACCACAAAATTCTATCAGGCATAGTTTTTAAGAAAAATGGTTGGGACAATTTTAATTCGGTAAATGCGTCAAAATTTTGGCCTTTTAAGCAGATTATTTTGAACTATCTCGTAGGTTGAAACCTATATAATTCAAAATAATCTGCTACCCGTATTTTAAACCCTAAAAAAGTCCGGGATAGTGTAAGTATATCTCTTACGGATAACCCACAATAACCATTTTTTATCCTTTACTTTTTACGAGAAATACCTAATGGCTTATTAACACCAATGACGTATTATATATCGATGCTTTACGGCCAAAAAGGGATAAGCGACATTTTTTGCGAAATCGACTTATACATATGGTTAAAATCAGCTTTTTTTTCTGCGTCTATTGGTCTAAGTTTCGTAACTCTAGGTCGAACTTTTTGTCGCTTAGGCGGTAAAGGAATTAGGGTCCTAACACTAAGTTTTTCGTCGTAAACGACAGTTATTTTGGTGTATTTTTTATTATGGTGGTTGGATGAAAATAATATTTTAAAACTGACAGTTATGCAATTTTGGCTTTGTATATTTTTTTCTTTGCTTGTGCGTTAACTGGTTTTGGCTATAAATATGTTTTGCAAAAAAATACATTAATCAAATTTTGCTTGAATCTTTGTTTATTAAACTTCCGGTTACCATATTATGGCAGTTTCTTTGTCTAAAATAATTGTCATTTATTACATTTCGGCCGCATTTCCGAGACTTTTGTTTGGTGTTTAGTGTTATTTTTCCAAGTCACTATATAAATTTCGAAGGCGCTTAGAATAAATCATTCAAACGAATGTCGCCCTAACAGAAAGCAGAAGAGTTTTTTTGTTTGGTTGAACGTGCTAATCTCAGGAACTACTGGTCCGATTTGAAAAATTCTTTCAGTATTAGATAGCCCATTTATTGACGAAGGCTATAGAGATATTATCACGCTGAGACAAACAGGAGCGGAGCATTCGTGGAAAAATGTGACGCAGACGAAGTTGCGCGGGTCAGCTAGTAATATTTTTTTTTTATATTTTATTTGAGTTAAAAATTTAGTTTATTATTCTTTTGTTATACCTAAAAGTAGTCCCTAGGTACGAAATTTTAAGATGATTATTCTTTTGTCATACCTAAGAGTTTGGATTGTAGGTTGATACATTTTCGCTGTTGTTTTATGTGATTTTGAAAAATAAAGACTGATTTAACAAAAATCACTTTTTTAATAACCTGTCTATGGATAAAGGTATTATGAATGTATGTAAGTATGTATATATAATTTTATAAGAATAAAAAAGAATGTGCTTTCGCGTTTTTTAAAAGAGCTGATTATATATTTTTATAGACAATTTCCTTGTTCGTTTGTCATAAACCAATAGCCGTTTATGTCATATTGGCTCCACTTGATGAAGAGAAAACTGACTGGTATGCTCTTTTTCTTCAATTGAAATTAAACGAATGGTGCAGTTAAATCATTTCGGTTGGAAGTGAATTAGTGAGTAGTTTTCATTTACGACATATCTTCCTGTTAGCAAAACAAGGAGCATTTGGGGGTAAACGACAGTAAATGGTGTTAGGAGTGTGATTTATTTTAACTAACAATGACATTATGTACAGATATACTTAAAAGCTACACGGGTAAATTTTGAAACTTTTGGGACCTACAGAAAAATTTTAATTTTTTTTTTTCTTTTATTTTTAACTTTAAACTATTCTCCTGTAAAGTTTGTAAAGTGTCGGTTATCCCTTTTTGGCCGTAAAGCATCGATATAGACACGTCATAAACCAACATCGCGGCGCTTAAAAACGGCGAAAATACTAGATAGCTACTAATACGCATGAAGAATGGGAAAGAAAATATGTCACCGTACGGCGGGATGCCTGTTGCTAGAGGGAGATAAATATACATCTTCAGTTACGTCACAGGATAAGTAATAGTCAAATTGACATCAAAACAAACGTAGTGTCACAGTAGTGTCGCGCGACAGGTTGGTGCGTAAATAAGCGCGATGTGGCCAATGGGGTTGGCCGGTGCAAGCTGAAAGCAGATGGCGCTAGCATAGTTTGTTCCCTTGTTATTTTTTTATGTTGTGTTAGTTGCAGTTTAACGTCTAAATTCTTTACTCTGTAACTGAAAGGCAGCTGTAAAATAATTAAAATAAGTGGAGCACATAATTATACATCATGTTTTCTAAATGGCGAGTCAAGGAACTGAAAGAAAAACTTAAAAAACGTGGAGCTCCCTTACGAGGAAAAAAAGCGGATCTTATTGAAAGATTTTGAATTTTTGTTTTTAAATTCAACAAACAAGCCATAATCATAGTACCTATAGAATCCTTGTAGAACGACGGGCGATTGATTGGCAAGATTTCGATTGATCGGACAAGTGATTTTTAAGATTGAAATCACACAGGCAGGTACGAAATATTATAGGATGAGGAGTGTAGGGATTATTGAAAAAAGTAATAGTCAAGACTTTATTTATGATCAGCTTGCCTGTGTATTACGTGTTATTTCATAATCACTTTCTACAAAGTGTTTAGCTACCCCATAACCTCTTACTTTTCGTAAATAAATTTTTCACGACGGATAGCTTTTAAACCAAAGCCTTCGTATTTTTATATCCTTCGGTATTTGATGCGTTCCAATTTCAGAGCATTTAGAGACAATACAGCGCGTCATTGTTACTGTTTGAAATTATTTTCTGTATTTGACCATATGAAAAGGCAATGTTTTGGGAACAAACTACGCTAGCGCCACTTTGACAGTTGCCAACCCCATTGGCTTCATTTCATGTTGTCATTTTAGAGTGCGGACAACGTATCTATAGTTTTATATATCATTGATTATATTGATTATATATCATTGATTATATTACTTCCTCCCCACTCGTGCGCTGTGCGGTGTCAATTATATCGCTCCGTTTTTATAAATTCGGAAATCGCGTTGCGTGTTTGTTTTAAGGCTTGTGAATTGCTTTTCGGTGTGCTTTAGTGTTTTAAGTGCGTGTTTTGTAAGTTTTTAAAGGTGTTTGTTTATTCATTTATTAGTAATTAGTCAATTTCTCCAGCCATCGGTAAGTTCATTTATTTTCTCTGTGTGTGGGTAACGCGAAATAACTTACTCGATCGTTATTTATTTGTTTCGTTTTTATTTTATTTCATTCAGTCGCGTCCTAATACGTTTATTTAGTGTTTTTCTCCGTTAATAATGATGTCAACAAATGATGATCCGCCGGATCGAGGCGGAGAAATATTTCGTAGAAACACAAAAACCCAAAGGTCGCCCGTGGCGACCTCCGCTAGTTCTAAACGCTTGTTCAGTGAACTGTCTCCAACGTACAGTTCACCCGATGACAGGTCAAAACGGCTTCACCAAACATCCGAAACTGTGGAAAGATCCTCACCCTTTTTAAATATAAGTAATGCGAGCAATACTGATTATTGCGACTTAGTTTCCGAGGCGTCGGATATACCTGTCTAAAATTAACGACTTGGTCAATGATCAGGGGTCGCGCATTAACGTTGCAAATAAATCTGCCATCATGGACATGACGCAGCGAATTACGGGCATTGTTTCTATGCTAGCAATAAAATCGTCGTGCAACGAGACGAAGTTAGCCAGAACGGAACGCGAATTAGAAAAGGTTAGGTCGATTAACGCTGTCAATCCTAATCCTGTCGGTAACAACAATTGTAAAATTTCATATGCGGACTCGTTGAAACTACGTTTACCAAAAGTGGCGCCAGCGATTATGGAATCTCGTCCACCGTTACCTTGTGTGGTGGCTTATCCGACCGCGGCTCGATCAGCTGATTATAGCACCTCGTCCGCGACAAAACAAGCGCTTATGAAGGCAATTAAACCTAGTGATGACGGTTTCCAAATAGTAGGCGTGAAAAAAACCGCGAAATCCGGTGTTGTATTACGCGTCGCTAATGAAAATCAGCTAAAAAAATTGGAATCGGTAGAAGCAATCAAGGCCGCTGGTTTACGTCTAGAAAAACCAAAAGGTAGACGCCCTCGAGTGTTGGTTAAGGATGTACCATCTTCAATGGAAGATGGCGCTTTTTTGATTGCATTATACCGTCAAAATATCAAAGATGAGCTTCAAATAAAAGAGGATGACTTTATAAAATCTACAAAAATTATCCGTAGGCGCACGTTAGATAACGGTCGTAAATGAATCGGAATTGAAATAGAGCCTGCCGTACGTAAGCACTTAGTGTCTACAAAGGATAAATTATTTATTGATTGGGCTACCTGCCGTTTTATTGATGATGTCGAAGTTGTTCGTTGTTTAAATTGTCAACAGTTTGGTCACGTTAAAAAACACTGCGTTAATTAATAAAGAACCTACCTGTGCTAATTGTTCAGAGGCACATGAAACAAAAGATTGCCCGCACAATGACGAATTAAATTTTAAACCAACTTGCGTGGCGTGTAAACGCTTTAAAAAACCGTGTGATCATCGCTGCGGATCTCAAGAGTGTACTACCTACAAACTCAAACTCGAACAATTAATCCTAAACACTAATTATTAATAATGGATAGTTTAACCATAGGACAATTAAACCTTCATAACGATAGGGTGGCGACATCTGAGCTGGATAAATTGATTGTGGATTATAATCTAGATATAGTACTTGTTCAGGAACAGTATCAAAACGCGCGCTTAGGTCACAAGATGGTCCAGCTGAACAGCAAGTCACGTGCCGGAACTTATGTTGCGCGTTCTTCGAGCTTTACTGTAACAGCTATACGTAATCTCATGACGCCCCATTGCGCCGTGGCGGAAGTGTCATCGCCTACCTTTAAGGTTTACGTTGTGAGCTGCTACTTTCAGTATTCTGACCCTGTCACTCCTCATATACATAATCTCCGTCACGTCTTGCGGTCGCTCGCGGGCTGCAAGGTTATAGTTGGTGCTGTATTTACGTCTTCGACGCATCTTCTTCCCTGTGGTATGGCAAAGTTCGGGCCACTGATTCCGAACGACGTTGTGCTGTTGAGGATTTTATTGCTGAGATGAACTTATCAATCCATAACACCCCAGACGCACCACCTACTTTTTGTAGCCAAATGGGCGAATCTTGTATTGACGTCACACTTTCTAGTGCAGACGTACGCTTGGATAGGTGGCGTGTTCTTCCTGACGCGTCTTGTAGTGATCATCGCCTGATCGTGTACGATTTTGTTCCTATTCTTACTCAAGGTTCTTCACACTTAATTGGAAATTTTAGATATAAGAGTAAAGGCGCGAACTGGGAATTCTTTAGCTCACTTTTTGCTTGTCATGCCAAAGACTTCACTCGCGATGGACTGTCAGCTGAGGAAAGTGCTGAGATAATGTCAGACACTTTCACTTACTGTGCTGACATTGCTATTGGTCGTGCATCAGTGACCAATATTCGTAGATGTGATTGGTGGAGTGACTACCTTGCTGAACAACGTAAGAGCTATCGCAGAGCGCGTAGACAGCTTAATAAGCTTAAAAAACGTAATGTTACCGGAGACGTTTTTAATCTTGCCATAAGTACTTTTAGAGTTGCCAAGTCGCGTTACAGAGCATCAGTTGAAAAATCTAAGGGTAATTTACTCCGGAAAATTGTTGATAAACTTGATAAGGAGGGTCCGTGGTCTCCTTTGTATCACGAGTTTAAGGCTAATAGATCGGTCGACCTTGCATACGTTCAGAACATTAATTAAAGTAAATAATACACATACCACCGGCATTGAAGAAACAACTGATGTTCTGCTTGATTCTCTTATACCAGATGATTCATCAGTAAATGATAATGAATACCATCAGCAGATCAGGGCGTGGGCCGCGGTACCACCTGAATCACCAGAGTCAGACCTTCCGTCCACTGACGAATTCATAAACGTTGTCAAGAGACTACCTCTCAACAAATCATCCGGTGAAGATAAAATATCTAATAGAATGATTATAGAAGCGTGTAAAACGTCGAGCGATGCGATTTTATCAGTATATAGCCGATGCATTGCGGAAGGTATTTTTCCTCGAATATGGCGACAAGGCTTTATACGCATTATTCCAAAGAGTGGCGACAAGCCCTCGGACGACCCTAAGTCATACCGGCCCATAACACTACTCCCATCTTTGGGAAAACTTTTAGAGCGACTGATTGTTCCGCGCTTGTTACCGAACGGACCTAAATTTCATAAAAATCAATACGGTTTTACTATTGGAAAATCCACTGTAGATGTGGCTCTATCTGTCCGTAAAATTGACAACTCATCGGAACATAAATACGTGGTTGGAATCTTTCTCGACATTTCTGGCGCTTTTGATAACGCATGGTGGCCGATGTTACTACTTAAAATGAAAACCCGTGGTTGCTACAAAAACATCTATTATCTGATTTGTTCGTACTTTCTAAATGGCTCCGCGAAACTCAAACTTGGACATCATTCTATTACTAAGTCTCTAACCATGGGATGTCCTCAGGGCTCAGTTATCGGTCCATATATATGGAATTTTGGCTACGATGATTTCCTCGCGCTTCCGCTCCCGTACGGCTGTTCATTAACCGGTTACGCGGACGATGGCTTGCTGTTCATTCAGGCAAGTACTCGGGCTGGACTCGAGAACTTGGCTGACACATGCCTACGTTTAATATCTCAGTGGGGCGATCGAAACCGTCTGACCTTTGCACCGCATAAAACCTATCAACTTCTTTTAAAAGGAAACCTTAAATCCTGGCCTAGTATAAAATTTAATAACGTACCCGTTAAAAGGAAAGAATCCGTGTGCTACCTCGGTATGCTACTAATTAGAAAGAAACTTTTCATTTATTGATCATATAAAAACAGTAGGAGAAAAAGCAAAAAAGAACTTCTACGCCTTGACGAGAATATCAAAGGCTACTTGGGGTCTATCATTTCAAACCCTAAAAACTATATATGGGGCTACTTACTTGGGTTGTATGTGCTACGGGGCACCTGTCTGGGCCACCATAGGGGCGGTACGACGTAAATTACTTCAAAACCAGCGTTTGGCTTTGATATTCTTATGCAAGGCGTATAGGACGGTTAGTACTGAAGCCTTACCGGTGCTGGCGGGTGTTCTCCCAGTCGATATTGAGGTGCAGCGGCGTGCTGCAATGTACTTCTACGCTAGAAAGATCACGGACCCAGAGGTTTTACCGCAACGCGACCGTGCTAAGATCTCTAGATTACTAAAACCCCAGACTGACGTCTGGGAGGTACTTTTATGCGAATGGCAATGTACTTAGGTGGGAAGATTCCATCAAGGGCCGCACCTCCACCAGTTTTTTCCATCCGTTCGTGAGCGGCTGGAGAAGACATGGCTGGAGGTGGATCACTGTGTTGCCCAATTTCTCACAGGTCATGGCAACTTTAAGAGTAAATTATTTTCCTTTAGGCTTGTGGCCTCACCTTTATGTCAATGCTCTACAGCTGACCTTGAATACGAACAATCCGCACATCACATCTTGTGGGAGTGTATTCTTTGGCAGACTGAACGTAATGTTATGTTAGATAGTATTCAGGTTAAATCTGGAGTAGTTTACTATACGGACCTTGTAGAATCCAGAACAAATTTCCGTGCGTACAGGCGATTTTGCCATACCTATTACTGGAATCAAAAGTAGCTCACAATTTAGGACCCATTAGTTTAAATGTTAATATATAATCCGTGGTGCTTGGCAACTGGGCCTAACCCAGTTGTATATGTCCCTTGGTGCCTATTGGCCTAGCTCTAATCTGTCTCCTGCTTGATATGGAGGGAAGTGGAATATTTATTTTTCCTACTCCTCCGCTGTACTCTTCTGATTAATTTCGTTGCGGGATCCAAGACAGTTGAATCGTTTCTCCGGGACTCGTCGGGTTTCATTAACTCGGCGTTTTTTCTGGTGGTCGCCACTGTTGATTCTGGCTTTCAGGAGTTGCAGTGGTTGGGAATGTGTGGCGGGCTTGTCCCATAAAAAAAAAAATATCATTGATTAACACAGCGATTTTAAGCAATCAATACAGCATTAAATCCTTATGCAATTAAGTACCTTTTCGCGATGTCAAACTCATAGTGATTCAGCGTGGTCAGAAATATTTTAGCAGGATTTTTGACGATTTTTAAAGAAGGTAAGTGATGTGTTTTAATTATTATGACTTATAGTGCTCTAGATACAAAAAAAGCATTGGTTATGTGTGATATTCAATTCGGTTCATAGCGTAGTTTCGGAGTACCTAATCAATATTTACTCACTGTGCTACCTCACAATTGTGATACTTTTGTGTCACCAGTTGAACAATTTCTGTGTTACTACAATTGTGCTACTATTACAAGGTTGGGATACACTTATTACAATAAATTACTTATATAGTTGTTTAGCATTTGAGAAAGCAATAGATTGTAGATAGTTCATGGATAATTCTGAAAAGATATGGAGAACAGAAAAAAAACCTGTTGGTTCACTGTTCTTTGTTGTGTTTATATATATGCATGTCTATCCTGATTGTTTAAAAAAATATTAATTAGGTTAATTCTAATTTACGCGAGTTATCAAAAGCTTTTTGTAGTTTTTTTTGTGAAATTCAACATTTGTTTAACCGTATCAAAACATTTATCCTGAGTCCGATTTTTCACAAACTGGTGAAACTCGAGCTAGCTGGTCATGGCTACTTCTTTATGTTTTCTATATAAACTTACCCATAAAATGATTTTCTAGTACCTAACTCTATTGAATAAGTAATCATTAAATTGTAAAGAGGCTTGAGTCCACGGCGCGATGGATGTCGGGTGTGTCATCAAAATGATCTTACGTATTTAGGGAATTTACAAGACGCAATACCTAAGCATTTTAATAATGTGATACTTATTTATTATTTTTAACTTTCAGATGTCATAAAATTCAAAAAGATACAGAGAAAAGTTAAAAAAGATAATCCTGAAAATTTTTAATAGCTTTAAATTTTTCAGGATTATCTTTTTTTTTACAGAAATAGAATTTAGAAAGGACAGAAACAGTTTTACAAGGCAGAACGCTGACTGCGTCACACGCACAGCTGATTTGACAGAAGAACGAAGGAAAAAATGGAGACAATTCAATGAACACAGAGATAGATAAAATAAATAAACACAGAACATAATATTTTGTTGTTTTTTATGTTAAAACCATTATTGTATACCTTTGTACCTATTTTTCTGTTTCCTTTTTTTATACATATTTGGTGTGTGTGTGTGTACCTACATAAATTGTTAAATAAATAAATAATCCTTTAATTTTGGTGACTAAATAAAACTTTCTCACGATTATAATTTTGTTTTTATTGCGTCGTAACTTATTTTTCTGTATAGTATAAAGTGTCTAATTTTCTATTTTAGTTAACTACATACAGAGGATAAAACTCCTGATGTAACCTCAACCTTAAAGATTTTTGCTACCATTTTGTGCCACTATTGTGTCATTGGTCATTGTGTTGTAAATTTTTGTGCGACTTTTGTATCACTATCGCACAACATTTTGTGCCACTATTGTGTCATTTGCGTCAATATTTTGGACTTCACCCATTTATCATTCAAAGAGGAAGCTGTTGCCAGATTTCGAAATATACCTACCAGGTCAGATGGCACTATACTAGTTACGAAAGATCTTAGTTCAGACTAGAGAATGCAATCCCGATCTCGCGACATTCAGATCCTGCGAGATCTCGTGCGATTTTTCGAGAACAATCCCGAAGCATAACATGACGAGATCGCGTACGAGATTGACAAGATTAAGCTATAAGGTTGTGAGACAGATAGAAGAAGACGCCGTGAGTGAATGAGTTGTAAAGATACACTCGGATGTGATCGGATACAAAGAGTGATTGATGGAATTGAAAAATATTGACAAATTGATGTCGAATTGATTTATATCTTTTTATCTATCTCTCCTGAGTTACCCATCTCTATGTTTTACATAAGCATTAAAGCATCTGCTGCTGAACTGGGTTTGGGGCCTGTGTTTCAGCATGCAGCGACTCAAGCTCAGTAGTGCGATTCACTAAGGAAGAACATCTTTACAACCAAGAAATCATCGTTGAAACATCTGTTAAATATATGCCACATCAGATGTTTCAACGATGATTTCTTGGTTGTAAAGATGTTCTTCCTTAGTGAATCGCACTACTGGAGCTGGGTCTGCGAGTAGGAGTAGGTATTAACCCTATATAGCCTATGACACTCAAAAATAACGTAGCTTTCTATTGGTAAAAAAAATTAAAACGGTTCAGTAGATCCAGAGGTTACCTACCCCCTATTTCAACCACACAACATCAGAAATTCACAATCTTTACCTTTTTTTTATAATACCCAAATATTAATACCTAAGTATAGTTATAGACGACAGCCACAATTATGAAGAAAGTTATAGGCTAAACAGGAACGGCGGAAAACGGGATATGCGCCGACGAAGTCGCCAGCAAAAGCTAGGCAGTCAGATAATAAATAAATAGGTACCTACTTACCCACCCTATCCATCTACTGTAAGAGGTACAATGCGTTTCAAATAAGAATAGGATCGACTTAGCGCCATATTGTGACGTAATAGCTGTAAATTATTTTATTTAGCTCATTTACGAACGTTTTTATTGAAATTTGATTTAAACAAAGTAAAATAAACCGTTATTGATTTGCATATCGGCTAAGTTTTCTTTGCAGACCGTACTTTTCAAGAGACATTTGACAGATAGAGGTCATTGACGTTCCTATTCTCATTTGAAACGCATTGTTGATGATTTCGCCAGTCCTTGTGTTCTTCAGTACCTAAGTTCCTGCTATATGTAAGTAGTAGGTAGGTACTTCTCTACTGAAACCAAACAGTATTATAGGTTTTTTTTAAGTTTCAATTTTATAACAAAAGGAAATAAAGCAGAAAATGTCCAAAAAAGGTGGAGGTTCTCAATTCGGTGGGTATTTCTTTTTTGAATGATGCATTGTAGGTGTGTACGTTACCCCAGCAAGAAAGTATCTCCTAGAGTTAAATGAGTGGAACGTATAGTTAGTGCCTTATCTGGTGTAAATGTGCCCCCACATAAAAAATGTGTGCCCCCTGTCGTTTTGGAAAAAAACGGAAAAAACGATTCTTGCTGGGGTAACGTTTTTCTAGCAGGAAAATTCTTAACGAATGATCGGAGAGAGAAAAATTGTGCATGACCAGAGAGCCTTCATGTGTGCCAAAATGTGCCCACAAAAATAAAATCTGTGCCCCTTCAGATTTACGAGATATTGCATTTCCTGCTGGAGTAACGTTTTGATGAATCGTATATCTCTAAAACCATTGCATGTGCCCATGTAGAATAAACATACACGAGTAGCTCTTAATGTGTGCCCCTATGTGCCCCAAATTAGATTTAAGAAAATATTTATAGTTTTCAAGTTATCGTGGTTTTATGAAAACCCGAAAAAACATCGCAGCGCCTAAATGAGACGAGGTATAAGTTCGCTGAAAACTGTATTCGTTCCTTCTTGACGCTAATAATAACCATACAAAGTTTCAAAACTGTTCATGCATTGCGTTTTTGAATAATCTTGCTAAAAGTCAAAACGATGGTGTCATAATTTTGACGGCAAAATACAAGGAACCGGCTCAATCCCAGATGTGTAGGTGTAAACCAAAATCTTGTGCCTTTAGTCAAAAATATATGGTGAAAATATTCAGCTTGGAATGTTTCGCATTATGTAAATATTAACAAAAAACCAAAATATGTAATCAACGGCTGGTTATCCGACCAAATTTGAATGACTACTAAAAAGCGACGGATTCATACATATCGATGACCTTCTTTATTGGACGTATTATACCTAAGCGTTGTCCGTACAGTCGCGTTCAAAAGTTTTGGGGGCTAAAATATACTAAATGCACCTTGTGATTATATAAATGAAACAGCTTGTTGATGTGGAAATTATTATTTTTATTCCCTAAGTAATTCAAATCGGAGATCAAATTTCCTACCTATAAATGTTAGAAATTATTTGCACGTTGTGTAGTCATTATTATTTAAATCACAGATCAGTTTTTCATCTAAGTCTAACATACAAAAAATCACATGTGTTAGTACCTAGTTAACCGCATGAAGATATAACTGTAAACATCGAATGTGCACAAATTATCTGATGGTATTTGGCTATAAATAATCATATTTATCATATATACGTAACAACATTATCACCTGACTGTGGAATGTCACTTATATATCTAAAACGCCATCAAATCAAAATTATGTGACCCTACATAATCAGCTTATAATCGTTGATTAATAATTATAAATCCCTCATAGCTACGTAATACGACATACAAAATGGAAACACGTTGTTGAAACACAGATCATTGTGCGGTTGACAATAGGTATACACTAAACAAAACGTAGACAGAGTATTCTAATAAACTATCAAAACTGTAGGTACCAAAATTTATTTGGGTATGGTGAACGCTCCAACCAACCCGCGAAATTCAAATTTTCTTACGTTTTTTGTAATTTGCACGCCAGTGCTAGGTTTTATGTTGATTAAAATATTATTAAGAAGTATAATCATCAAAATCACCAATACAACCCTCCAAGTTCATAAAGGCGTTACAAATACGGGCTTTTTTTTGATATACAAAAAAGAGCTACCTCTTTTTAATAGTAGGTAGGTGTTCATCACACATTTCATGAACTATATTTTTTTTAAACATCGAGACCAATAAAATTTTGGGTCAAAGACCTGACAAATAGATCCTGGAACCTGGATCTGGATATATTTATTTCGTTCACACATAAATTACTGAATGTACAAAATAATTTAGAATGGAGAAGATAGCTTACCTTGGAATAGCACTTAGGCATTAGGCTACTATTTATAATGTACTTAATCATGTGTAAGGTCATAGAAACAGATAGTAGAATATAATCCAATAACAACTTTATTTTATTTCTTATTACTTTTCTACTTCAGTGTACTCAGGCACAACACGTGTGAACCGGTTAGTGAGTAAAGTAAAGAAGGTCATCGATATGTATGAATCTGTCGCTTTTTAGTAGTCATTCAAATTTGGTCGGATAACCAGCCGTTGATTACATATTTTGGTTTTTTGTTAATATTTACATAATGCGAAACATTCCAAGCTGAATATTTTCACCATATATTTTTGACTAAAGGCACAAGATTTTGGTTTACACCTATACATCTGTGATTGAGCCGGTTCCTTGTATTTCGCCGTCAAAATTATGACACCATCGTTTTGACTTTTAGCAAGATTATTCAAAAACGCAATGCATGAACAGTTTTGAAACTTTGTATGGTTATTATTAGCGTCAAGAAGGAACGAATACAGTTTTCAGCGAACTTATACCTCGTCTCATTTAGGCGCTGCGATGTTTTTTCGGGTTTTCATAAAACCGCGATAACTTGAAAACTATAAATATTTTCTTAAATCTAATTTGGGGCACATAGGGGCACACATTAAGAGCTACTCGTATATGTTTATTCTACATGGGCACATGCAATGGTTTTAGAGATATACGATTCATCAAAACGTTACTCCAGCAGGAAATGCAATATCTCGTAAATTTGAAGGGGCACAGATTTTATTTTTGTGGGCACATGTTGGCACACATGTAAGCTCTCTGGCCATGCACAATTTTTCTCTCTCCGATCATTCGTTTAGAATTTTCCTGCTAGAAAAACGTTACCCCAGCAAGAATCGTTTTTTCCGTTTTTTTCCAAAACGACAGGGGGCACACATTTTTTATGTGGGGGCACATTTACACCAGATAAGGCACCAACTATACGTTCCACTCATTTAACTCTAGGAGATACTTTCTTGCTGGGGTAACGTACACATTGTAGGTAGGTGCACCGATTACTCCGAGGTTTCTGATCTGATTATTTTGTTATTTCGATGCATCGCACTTGCCGTTTGGTCCCTCTGGTTTTTATTTTATGAGCATATTGTTTGCTTAGGTATTTAAATTTCTGTCGTCCAAGTTTCACCACTTAAAAGTGAAAATATTTAAACGTTTTACAAAAAAAAACCATCTTCCATACAAAACACTACAAACTATAAAATAACTTTAATTTGGGAAGTCGGTTAATTTTTTGTGAAAGTTTATTATTGTAGGTACATAGTACCTACAAGACAAATGTTTCATTAGGTATTCCAGGATATCCGGAATGACCTCATACTTTATTGGCTGAGTTCCAAAAGTACCTATCTACTATTCGAAATGCGATAGCTATTTACCGAAATATTATCAGTTAAAAAATAAGTATTTGCCTATCAGCAAATTATATCGACGTGATTTCGTGAGATGATGTCATTGCAATATGGCTCTCTCCTTGTCGCTGATACGGAACATGAAATGAATACCTACTAAGTTCTAACTTTCAAGTAAACCTCCCAGGAGTTTCTATTAGTAGTTTAGTACCTTGTTACGGGCGTGCTCAACCAGCCAACAATACAACTACCTACGTCGTAAATATAAGACCGTTTAAAGTGTAATAAGCACTTGGCGCCGTGTTATTAATCGTCCCACATAACAACATCTGCGTCACCTCGTGGCCTAAAATGCAAATAAGAGAAAAATGCCACGACTCCTCGCGAGCACGTGAAACAAACGTTACCATGACAATCATATCGATCGGCGGCTTTTCCGAGGCTTTTCCCTGAAAGTCTCATTCGCGTGTCGCCTTCTGAAACAATAAGGCACCGGAGTCTAGACACCAGCTCGATACTCGCAGCCGGCAAGTTTACCGTCTGACCCTTACACGATCGCGTTTCTTGTAGTTACTACGATATGCGTGCGTGTTGGAGCCGTTAATTTTTTTTAAACTGTCTGCCTGGTGATTGAATCGTGTCGGTAGAGCGCGAGCGGGTCCAGCAGCCGCGGACAATGAGTGCACGCGCGAAGCGAACCGCGACGCGCGCTCGCCGGCAATGCGCGAGCGTCCGTTTTTAAAAAGCACTCATTAGCTGGTGCACCGTAACTGCGCTGGGGCCTGCGGTATCCGTAGTACGAAACGCAACGTGTGTGCAGCAATACGGGGCATTAGAAAGTGTAATGAATAGTGTGGTGCGATGCTGTCGGTGAGCAAGCCGGCGTCGCTCGTCCAGCAGAAGAAGCAGCAGTGGGCGCGGGAGAGAGGTGCGTACTCCGTAGTGGTGCGTGCGCGAGCCGAGCCCGCGAGCCGCCGCCCGCGCCGCCAGTGCGCCGCGCCGCCGACCTGGTGCACAGCCGCATCTGCATCACGCTCCCTAACCATTTCGAAACGCATTCACGGTCGTGATTCCATCAAGGAGATTTACTTAACATTCGCGACTTTCAGACACGTTGGTTTTACTAGTTGTTTTCGGATTGCGACAACATAGAACGGTACGTATTAACAAAATCCTACTTTTCCAAATTTTGAAGTACTACTTAATTCTTGAAATACTACGCGTAAGCCCGGCTCGTTACATTTTGCCAAGAAATGGACATAAATCACGAGCATGACATCAATTTCACTTTCTGAAGTGGTGTTTATGTAAAAAAATTGTATCACACGATATCTATTTACTTTCCACATTTTCAATGGTATAAAAGTTACAACAAAAAGTAAATTAATATCGTGCAAATATCTAAGTGATAATTTTGATTTTCTTAGCATTTTCGCGATATAAACAATAGTTACATTATAACCCAGGAATCTTTCGTTCAACAAGAAGGTGTGAGAAGCACGTTTCTTCGAATTCGATCACGAACTCATCATAGCATCGTTACCTAAGTTTGAAAATGCAGGAGAAAATGAATTTCTAAATGTAAAATTGTATGAATAATATTGTAGGAGACGGATTTAAAATCACGCTCGGTAGGTAAGCAAGCAATTAAAAAATGTACGGCTGATGCCCTAAAGCTAGGTCAGCGGTTATTAATGTTCACCCAAGTTAAGCACTTCGCTTCGTAAGCGCTTACCTATTCTATTGTTACGAAAGCAATTCTTATTTCAAATTAACCGTATTGAGTCACTTCAAACTCCAATTTAGGTCGTCAGTGTTTCCGTCGCCAGGAAGTACTTCAGTTTACGACAGCGGAATTGCCATCAAATTGTTTCCTCGCTTTTAAATGACAACGGAGCGTTACCAAATGACAATAGTGAAAAACGATTGTTATTGACATGTTGGGGCGGCAGTCGATGAAACAATCGGTCACAATCTGAATTCAAGGTTGATGGAACCAATGACCTTTGTGTTTTCAACATACGCGTCGGTAACTTTAAATCACCCATTAGTTCACCCTTGAAATTGAAATAACCTCCACAATATACTTAATCACTAGGCTTTCAGTCGTATTGATTTGTAGAACTTAATGCTTCAATCACTAGATATCTATCACCTTATCTACAACTTTATTATCACGAAGTTTTTCATAACGTGAAGTCTAAATACTTATTATTAAAGTAGGTACCGTCATTCCGACGAGATAGTGAATTTAATCTATCTATACATATAATAAAACTGTAGAAAAGTGGTTTTTGTACATGAAAAAAAAATAAAAAAAAAAACAACCAATAGAACCCATTTCCAGCATTTTTCGAATTTTTGTCTGTTTTTCTGTTCTGTCTGTTTATTTGTTCGGGCATCACGTCAAATGTGCGAAAGCAACGTAGATAACTTTTATACACAAGGATTGAGCAAAACTTGAAGTAACATTTAGTTTTTGTTTCATTGCAATCGGTATTTGAATTTAAAGTTTTATCAGAAGTAAAATTAAGGTTATGTGCACTTGGTCTCATTACTTCACGTACTTAACTTTTATAGTGCGTAAATTTTTTGTTTCATCGTAATCAGTTCATACCTTATAATAAAAAAATTAAATTAATCTATTTAATATTATAAAGCAGGAGAGTTTGTTTGTTTGTTTGGTAGAACGCGCTAATCTCAGGAACTCCTGGTCCGATTTGAAAAATTAGATAGATAGCCCATTTATCGAGAAAGGTTATGGGCTATATATCATCACGCTAAAACAAAGAGGAGCGGAGCATTAATGGAAAATATGACGCAGACGAAGTTGCGCGGGTCAGCTAGTCTGTACTAAAATCGCTCCTCATCATACCGCCCTACTGTACTGTAATTTTAACTCATTAGGTACCTACTGAATATCACATAAGTACCTAGAACAACAACAAGATAGACAGCTAAACAATATAGGTAAGTAGCAAAATGCTGCTGGACGCTCAAAGACTAAAACCATTTTTATTTTTTTTAGGAGTAGAGTAGGTACTTACCTACCTAGTTCATAAATGTCGGTAATGAAAAATGTTGAAAGTAAGAATAATTATTTGATATATTCTAACTTCGTATAAAACATAAGATGTCATATTATCCCATTCCGTGGAATATCTCTGTTTATGATTCGTAGAACTTGTAAAACAAGAAATTTTTAATTGCTTTCGTAGAGTTTCTACATCTAGAATCGACTGACACATTAAAAAATAACTATTACTAAAGTTTCGATCTACATCGGACAGGTAACGTGCTGGCGTTAAATAATGTAACAGAAACACTCACTGCTCGATAATACCTAGCGCGCCCGCCTGCGCCTGCGCTCCAAGAGAGCGTGACGGCTCTAACAAAATATACAATTACTAGCTATAACACTTGTTTTTATTTACTATCCGTTATTTTCCTTTAGTATCTACTTACCAGTCGCTCATTGAAACAGAAAATATAAAAATACCTACCTTTAAGAAATCATTTTAGATTCAGTCGCCGTAAAAAATGGCCAAACGGATAACAGCAGCTGTAATCGATCCGTACTTATTAAATAGGTAGTGAATTATTCAGGCCGTGACTAAAGAACGCCACATTTCACTTTCCACTAAAGTTCAACGAATTGTTGAAGCTTACATGACCCAGATCCTTGGCCGCCTGCTTTCGGATAAGTAAATATTTTCCTAGGGACATAAATCGTTGAGGTTTCCACCGCTTCCGGCACAAATATGTTACATCTAGCCTATCATGCCCTCGGCGTACAGTCAACCGCACATTCCTTGTTAAATTCATTCATTACACTTTTGCAGTGCTTTTATTTTGCAGAGGTGCCATTCTCCTACAAACTTTCGCATTCTTAGGGCCATTTCTACTAATTTTTAATCAACTTTCGCATTCGCATTTCAATCGCAAACTGTCAAAAAAGCCTTAATTTTCATTCATTTTTAACAGATTGAGATGCGAATGTGAAAATAAGTAGAATTGGCCCTCTGATCGTTGTAGGAATGTGTCAAAACTCATCTAATTTCACTCAAAGATTCAAAGCATTTATTTCAAATAGGTAAACCATTTACAGGCACTTTTGAAATGTCAAGGGCGGTCAGTCAAAAACATGAGGCTATTTGCACGTTCCAAAGCGTAGGTCTGTAGGGAGAAGAACGTGCATGAAACTCCACGGACACTCTTTTAAATAATGTTATGTTTTACTTACAAAAATTAGTTACATGTATTTGCTTCTTCATACTTTTTGCATTGATTGCCGCTGAGATAACTTACATTTGAACGCTTTCAAGTACGAGTATTGGTCTTTGGGTCTACGTTATGTACTTACCCTACCTAGTACAAACATAATTGTTATAGAAATTATGTTCTTAGCACACGTAATGTTATGTTGTGAATGGTCTGAAACCAACGACAACATGAATACGGTTCCTTATAGGAAGCTTTTACCATTTCTTCAAATTATTTCCGTAAGCTTTGCGTGTTGTGGGTCGGATCAAAATAAGTTGTGCCTATATCGTCGTCCCCATTCGTAGGCCGCCACCGCTAACAGTAGGTAATGGACCTATTACATTTAATAGAATACGTGCCATAAGAACAATGCTATTGTTTCATATCGCATCACAAGAACAAACGAAAGTGATCTTCGGTGATATACTTACCGCCGTAGTACTACGTTTATGTAATAGCAGAAACATTTAACATGTTCAAATCTCGGAAGTAAATAGTTATACTTCTTATCTACTCATCTGCATATTATTATGTAGATGATATACTCATTCTGCTTACCCTAATCACAATAATGAGTGTGATTTATTCAAAGTGCACATAACAGACACGTAAGCTTAAATGTTTTAAACGTGCCCTCTTTGAATTACCTACTACTACTTTTAACTATAAAGCAATTGACTTTTACAAACCTCAATTTTTATAGACCCGATAAATTAAAAATATCGAAGCCTTTCAATGGTCGCGTGTCCTCCGCGCTAACATAAAGCTGCGGTGGTTTACAACACTTGCTCACTATAACATTATATTATGAAGCCTAAGCCTCGCATGAATGACTTACGTTTTCAGCGTGCGCTATCGATAAAACTAAAAACCCTTTGCACATAAAGGGGAAGGTTTTTCATTTATCAGTTCCGAATAAAAACTGAACAGTTAATTCAAAGACGGCTGTTGTCATGGACGGTAGTTATCAAGTTTTCCTTGCTAATAAAAATAAAATAGAAAGTAGACTATTAGAGATAGTTTCAGTGTTTGTTTCGTTTGGAATTGTTTTGTGTAATTTGTGTTTATGTAATTATCGTGGCAGTTTTAGGAACTAATTGCCAAGAACAATTCTGTTATTATTTTCAGAGGAAATGTCCCATCTGTACCTGCCTTGGGGCTCCGGTGAGCGGTATACGAATCGTCTGCAAGTGCGGAATCAATTCGCAAGTACATTGGAGCTGCACAAGCAGTCGTCTTACGAGTACCAGGAGCCAACGCAGCGGCAGCGAAGCCCCAGCCTGCCGCCGATACATAACATTGAGGAGAGATCCGTGAAGGACGACAGGAGGAACAATGTGCTCAATCGGAACATGACGAGCGCGAAGAGGTTCTCATTCTACGACGAGGATGGAGAAGGCGACACATCGGGCTACGGCAGCGAGACCCTCAACCACATGAACAGAAGCGGCCACAGAGCGATCCACGAGGCCAGCAACCGCAGCCCTGTCGTGGCGTGGCAGCAAGAAGGAAAAGACGACAGGTGAGATTATGAGATTACCTTGAATGCGGAAACTTACCGATGTAGTGCACTCGCGTTTTAACTACCTCTGTAACTTAAGTTTTATTGTTTTATATTTTGCAACGTAGGTATTGTGCACTTTTTATTTTTAGCTCTGCTAGTCACGCGTTAAAATAAAATAGTAAATCGGGTAGGTACCAAAATAATTGTGCAACTCTGTTAAATAACACATTTTTCATTAAAACGAAGTCTCTACAAAGGTTTATTTCTTTATTTAACACTTTCAGCACATACAAAGTACAGAGGCGGACTCAATGCCATAGGGCGTTTATTGGTATATATTGATTTTTTTTTGCTTTCTTGTCATTGTAATTTTACACTTCTAGTCCACTAACAAAAAAAAGTACCTAGGTACCCAACTACACTTGGCATCTAGTCCAGTTGGTGCAACTGGTGTCAATTTCAGCAAAAGCTAAGGAATTTTTTATACTAAGCTTGTTTTTTTTTGTCTTACGTTTATTGCGTGACCGCAACAACTCGTCATGCTCGTGGAACTGACAAGTATTACCACAATAATCTCGCTTAGAATTAGAGCAATTTTAATAAACCAGCTCGAGTCTGTAATAGTTAGTGTCGAAAATAACTTATATATAGGTACCTACGTCTGCTGACGCTCCTCGTAACATAGTCCAAACAGTCATTACTTTTACGTTTTGTTACAATGTAAAAACTTTCGATAGTTAACGTTAAAGTATTGTTGGAGAGCAATCTTGAAGAGGTGACGAGGCACCTCATCTCATCATAAGAGACACTTGCACTAGTTTTTACTCTCTCATTATAACGGAATAGCTTGAAAATATCTCATACCTACGCAAGTGAAATCAATACTACGCTAGGAATTCAGTCCCCAACAATTTGCTATTTACCAGTAATAGAGCCAATTATTTTCCACTAGCTTTAGGCCGTGGCGTCGACGCGTCGTTCTATGAAAAGTTTTTGCGTGCGATTCTAGTCGTTTCATTTCTAATTATATTGCCCAGGTTCGTTTGGGCAACAGTCCTTTAGACAGGATCAGACAGGATAGTTTAGTTTATATTGTGAGCTGGGTCATTGTTTTTAAAATATATTTACTTATCGTACATTCGTACCTTAATACACACCACCATATGAAGATGATTGATGGTTCTCCTAAATCACCAATATGCACAAAAAGGCGTCAAGCACACAGTCATAATGGTCAATGTTTTCTTCTTCCTCTTGAATAGACTTGATATAGGTACTTTCAGTGTTGAAAAACAAGACTTTCGAATCATCTTTTAAAATCATTCATTATTTCGAACACTGACAGCCTAAACCTCTGGATCTAGTACGAGCAAGTAACGTACAGTGTTCCTTCTTTGACGACGGTGAATTCTAATCAAGTCTATAGGGTGATGAAAGAGTGTTATTTTACCGACTGGAAACCTCGGAACTCGATTGGTACTAATATGAGATTTCTTATAGGAACAGGGACTCCAGTGGCGGCAAGTCAGGCATGTCTGATGGGGCGTGGTCAGCTCGCAGCCCTAGGACGTCGGAAGAGGGCCGGCTACGGTGGGGCGACCGCGGGGTCGCCACCGGACGGCTTTGGGAACCTACGGCTCCCAATGCTAGGCTACCCCAGGTAGCTAAGCTGTCAACACTATATTTACAAAAAGATTAGTTGTCCCTGATGATGGGCGCTGTCTTCATTTTTTTTTGTCACTAGTGATGATGCCATTGTGCAATAACAATATCTCTGTAACTTCCAAGAAACAAGCGCTTGTGCCACAGGATTCAAACTCGAAACCTCAGTAGCGGTATTATAAACATTACAGCGAGCGGCTTCATTTCGTGCTTGCAACTAATAGAAAAAAAAAAGAATACTAATAGCCTAATTAAGAATCGATGCACTGTTTCTTTTGTGATTATGATACTAATGGGACCGAACCCTATCTGTAATGGCTTTTATTGATATAAATTATTATAAAAACTTTTAATTTTGTGCAGATGCCAAATCAAAAGAAAGGCACACCGTCATGGGTGGAACGAGGTTTAAACATGATTGAAAACACAGCTGAGGTTCTAGTCATAGACCAAAGAAGTTCGAGCAATAGTACTGGAGTAGACTGCGACAGATCATCATGCAACGGGAGCGATGAAGGAAGGTTAGTCGTACCAATTATCATAAAGTTATTAACATACAACAACGTTTTAAGATTAACATTATTTTGACTATGATGTACTTTTCAGAACATTTTTAAGAGGACAAAACGTCCCAATAGAGCCTGAAATTAAGGCTCAGCGAGAAAATAAACGCTTGAAAGCATTAGAATTGCAATCAGCTATACTAAATCAGTTAGAAGACAGAGAGAAACGACGTCAAGAAGAAAGGGAACGACAATTAAGAGAAGAAAGGCTAGAAGAATTACGCATACAGAGACAACAAGAAGAAGACAGGCAAAGAGTGGAAGATGAGAGAAGAAAATTAGAAGAGAAACAAATGATGGAGCAAAAGAAATTAGACACGTTGAAGAGAGCTCTGGAAGATGCTGAAAGGAAAGCTAAGCTGGAAAAAGAAAAGAGATTTAGCTTCCACAAGAGAAACGCAAACACAAATAATAATTCGAACGCAGAAAATGTTCCTAAACCAAAAGTAGACGAAACTCCTGTAACTGAAACAACACCAGGTGTGGAACCTACGAGTCCTACTAAAACGAGTAGAACATACGATATACATTCCGCAAAAAGTCAAAAAAGGGAATGTAATTCTCATCAAACAACAGAGTTTAATTCTCCTAGATCAGTAGGTCCTGGGAATCTTAATTTATTCATTCATAGCGTGCCTCCATTAGCTCTAGCGGATGGACAGTTTAACATCGTGCCGATTGGGTTAAATGGGACCAATGAAGTAATAAACACGCAGCCAAATAACATACAACTAGCAGTATTAGTTCCCCAGAATGTGGCCAACAATTTGTATAGTGTATCTTTAAACTCTTTGAACAATACGAATGAATTAGCGGACATCGGAAAATTATTGACACCAAACAAATATCGATCAATAAGAATGAAAGACGTAGCAACTCAAACTGATTCAATATTTAAATCGACTACCGATAAAATTATAGAAACCGACGAACCCGAAAGATATATAGACAAAGATTATCCAAACATTGATGAAAATGCACCACAGGATAGTCATCATAATACACTGAAAAAAGATAGACGTTTCCGATCAGAGGAAAGGTATAAGAAAGATTTAGAAAATCGGCCGAAGTGGGGCGTTAACAGACCTGCAGCTCAGTACAAAAAACAAAGTGAGAAAGACCCATTTTATAGCCAGAAACGAAAGATGCGCCAAAAATATAGACCTCAAGCGAGACAATATTTATCACATTCTAGTGAAGATAGTCGTTCTCCAAGTCCACCAACTAGGTCTGAAAAAACAGTCGAAAATGGTAATAAAAATCGGAACTCATTAAGTCAATCGTATTGGAGAAGTAAACGGTCTAGTCAAGACAATAACATTTCAAAATCTATCAATATCAACGACTCTATTAATAATTTACAGTCAGATTTTAACCCTTTGGGACTATTAACCACCAACGAAATGACTGAAAATAAAAAGTCACCCAAAACGTCTCCGACGAAAAGAATGACACTATCTCAGAAATTTATTAACGATAAATATGGAAACAGAAAATTATGGATAGATGATGTTAACGAAAGAAATGGTAAATCTAATTTGTTCGATGTTGAAAATCGAAAAAAAATAATAGACCAAATAAATATTGCCAAAAGAGAACTTTTTGATAAACATGAAGATCAAGAAAATTTTGTAAAAACTAAATTCTAGATTTAAATGTTTCCTTACGGAAATAACACAATATGGCTAGTCATGGAACACGTAGTGGAAAATTAGGTTACTTACGAGAAGCTATCGATTCAACGGTTTCCAAGTTGGCGCGACATCGGTTGAATCGATACTCGCACAGTATCAAGTTAGCTGTACTTCACACACTATATCTTAGCAAATATGTCTAAAATAGACGAATTATTCGATAAAAAGAAGGATGAGGCTCCTATGTTGGATTTGTCTAAAACTGTGATAAATACTGCCGAAGAATATAGAGCGGTTTTAGATAAAGTGCCGGACTTTAAAACTCGACCAGAGAAGGTATCGTTACATTATAGACAAAAGTGAACTGTGACAATGCTCATTTATTTACAAACACTTAAAATGAAATTCATCAGGTAAGATCTGAAGACGTGAAAATCAAAGAAGACAATAAAACCAAGACACCAAAGAAAGAAATAAAAGCTTACGAGACATTAGGGACGAGAGGCTACGAGGAAAAACATTTCACATTCATGGATCCCATACCGGTGGAGATGAAAGGGCTGAAGTTTGAAGAGTTGTGTATTGTTCCCATTGAGTGGCGGATGCTTACTTCTGTCAGACCTAAGTTGAAGATGGACGAAGAATTTTTTAACAGGTGAATTTTTTCTGTAATATGACTTACTTTTACTATCGAACAACCTTCCTTTAAGGCGCAGGCTCTGGAGGACTATTTTAAGACTGCAATTATAGTTTTTTCCCTTGTTTGACTGGGGATTCTTTAGCAGTAGAAAAGAAAAATGCTTAAGTACATACATAAAATTGGTTATCCAACATTTTATATATATTATGTAAGTAAGCTTTCTGTCCTTGTGAATCGCCAATAATGGTTGTGTCATTAATTTTAAAAATATATTTTCAGGTTAGTAGAACTAGGCAAGTCCGAGCTTAAAACTAAAGCAAAAGATAAAAGGGATTACGCTAAGAACACCATGTTCCGAAAAACGAAGAATCGTTCAGGTGTCACCGAGACGCGAATCATATCTTGCGCTGAGTGTGGTGAAGAATATTGCAACGGTGAGTCAAAGCGACCTCTCCTAGAGAGGCTGACTGAATCAAATGAGTCAATCGGTTGCAGCCGGTCTAAGATGATGATTGTCTCAATCGGAATGTTTTAGAGATTATTGATTTGGGTTCATAGCCCGTAATATGGGTTGTTTTATTTCCTAACTTTCTGGACAATATTAAGATATTTTGAGAGGTGGTTTTTTGAAAGGTCTAAAATCGTCGTGAGTGGCTATGGGCAATTATGCATTAGCTGGCTTCGTATTCTAATGAAACTTCGAACTACGCTAGTCCAGTTTAAGCTCAAAAGTTGCCATTGACGTGCGGTCGACTGTACCAAGTTGATATTTTTTCAGCAACTTCTTTTAATAATTTGTCTTCCGTTTTTAGGTAAACAGTGCGCTATAACAAACTACGACATGTTCGCGCGTGTAAAAATGGAAGTCGAAACAAAAACTCGGGCCCAAGCAGCGCCAGCGCAGGGCGTCGGCAAAATGAAGAAACTCCGGAAGCGCCCCAAACGTAAACCACGCAGCAAAAGCGCTGCCCCCGAACTAAAAAAGGGACACAGGAATAAGTCTGGGGCCAAAAGCGATTCTGAACTTTAACTTTCTCTCGGTCTATCCTACTCTTACACAAAACTTATTAGGCAGTTGGTTTAGTCATCGGCTTCGTTTAAGAGGGATTTTTCTCGTCATCCCTGTTAAATAAAATCTTACGAACTTGCGTGATGAAAGATTGATAACATCACCCCCTTAAACGGTCGAAAGTGACAGCCAATAATTTGATAGATATTTTACATGCCGCCACGTAGGTTCCTACTTATGTACATAAACAATTATATTGTCACTTACCTATGGGATATCCTCCGTGATTATTGGTTGTTGTTGTACTAAACTCCAGATCTTTGCCGCAATTTACCCTCCACGTCGTGACAAAAACTGCTAGTGACAAAAACGGAAAGATGTCAAAAAGATTTATACAGGATTCTAAGTAATAACTAGGTAAATTAATTAAAATTTCCACATCAAAATAGCCCTCGAAAAATGTTAACTAAGTAGGTATAAGATAAAAAGGAATTGCCAGTGGTTGTCCATTACACAATAACCAAGTCGTGGCTTTGCCGCTGCAGTTTCTGCCTTCGAAAATGTGCCTTTACCAATACCATCCGTCCACATTTTTTAATGTATCCTTGTTCGTGGAGGTGGAAATAGCAGCGTCGATACTTCGGGACGTCAATAGAAAGCAGTGTCAGTAGATATAACAGGAAATCACGGAGTGCGTCCTATGGTAACATATATATATAAGTACCTATATATGTGCCTACCTATTTCATTCATACATACGGGACCAACGGCACCCCCGTAATCTCCTCGAACCAACAGTGATACAGGTGTGTTTATTTATACCAATATCGCTACCTACCTACCTATTGAAGTGGATCTATCACCTGTCAAATGTTGGACCGAGGGCCTAACTCTAGTTAGTTATTACCGTCTAATTTTACCTACTATCAATCTTATGGCCAAGTTTCATGGTTCGTGGAAAACTCTTTATACTCGCACTATCTCTAAATGTGTCTAGATAATATAAAATTATTCTTCCAAATATTCCCTCACTTAACTTTTTACATTTTCATAAGATAAATATTAATAAGGTGACTGACTGGTACGATAATTTTTATGCAGATTAGATATTCACCTACGCCTTTTGTGCCCTAGTCGATATAAATCACAATTTTATATTCTCAATCGAGTTAACATAGACGCTAGCTATAAGATAATGTTGTATACTTACATACATACGAGTAGGTACTGTGAATCTCAATTTTTGTACTGCTAATTTTATTATACCATTATAATGTGAAGCACTATCTGATATTTTATTTGTGTCTTACCTCTCTACAAAAATTTTGCCACTATAGTATATTTATATTATGTACATGGCATAGCACATGTAGTGTACCTACCTACACTGACAGATACTTGGTACAGAATTTAGTTGCAACTTGCAGTTATAACAAAATGTCCATGGTGATTACCCTCGCCTTTATATCCTCATATAATTATTATGATGATGAAGGTTGTCTGTAAGAAGTGTAACACATTGTTTTTGGCGACAAGACCTGCCTGCAATATCTGTGTGGGTTAGAGGAACGTAGACACATTCGGCTCACGCACACAAAGAAAACGAAGTTGACACACGATTTTGCTCGGGTTTTGTTCTAGACGCGGCTTCTATGCGTTATTATTCTAAGGTCTCATTACTTCACGTAACTTTTATAGTGCGTAAATTGTAGTAATATTAAGTTTTTTGTTTCATCGTAATCAGTTCATACCTTATATTAAAAAAATGTAAATAAATCTAAATCTATACTGTAATATTATAAAGCAGAAGAGTTTGTTTGTTTGGTTGAACGCGCTAATCTCAGGAACTGGTCCGATTTAAAAAAATATTTCAGTGTTAGATAGCCCATTTATCGAGAAAGCCTATAGACTATATATAATCACGCTAAGGGCCTCTTTCACCACCCTTGAGTAAAGTATCGAGTAGACTAATCGCCAATTAAAGTCACCGTTACTGCACGTGTCAATTTCACGACGTTCGAGTAGCACTAATCAATGATTAAACTGACCAGTAACTTACTTGCCACGTCGTCTGCCAATTAGAGTGTTTACTTGACGGTTAACAAATTTTCACTATACATTTTTGAAAATATCTCGAAAACCATAAGTCTTATCAACTCAATTCTTTTTGTAAAAGTGGTTTTGGGTCAAGACCTTTATTTTAAAACTAATTTCAAATCCCTATCACTTAAAACAAAAAATCACATTTTCAATCTACGTAATTATTCACAATACAAAATCATTACATCTAAATTCGCATTTAAACTAGAATCTAACTAAACCTATGATGCAAAAATATCCTTATAACACTAATTAGAGAATGCTAAACCTAATCTAATCTGATTCAATTATAATTCTAATTAGTTTTCCTTACAATTTCCTTGTTTGATACGGTCGCGTCCACCATTACTTGCGCCTATGGACGCGGACGGGGTCTTATCTCCGACACTAACACAGTTTGGTATTTCTGTACAAGTGAAAAGTTTGCACTTCTATCTCTTTTAACTTTATCCATGATAATTTATAAAAAAAAAAATCCACACGCAATAATTTCCTAACCAAAAATACAACAAACAATACACAAAATGAAATGACAAATGACAGCTAACCTGTCAATGACGTTTGACGTGTAACGTTGACGTAATATTGAACGAATGCAACGTATGATTTGTTAAGTCATTCACTTAACCGGTAAGTTGTTACTCGAAGCTTTATTTTCGCTTGTGAAATTGACAGAAGATACTCGTAAGTTTTACTTGCCGATTCACTTTAATTGGGAAGTAACTAATCAACGCTTTACTTGGAGATGGTGAAAGAGGCCCTCAAGACCAATAGGAGCGGAGCAGTAATGAAAAATGTTACGCAGACGACGTTGCACGGGTCAGCTAGTTAATTAACAAGTTAAAAGGTTCTAAAATAATACAATTATATTAATATCACTCTTTATTGATTTTAAAAAAATATTTATATTACACATTCATTATATTAATTACTTTAGAGCCTATAAAACAACAACATTATCAAGATACAATGTCTATACGTTGGCATTGTCCACACCTGGCTTGCGCAGGCACGGGAACCCGTCACTACAAACTACATAATGAATATGAAGCCAAAAATATCTTTTACATCATTATACCTACCTATATCGATATACGAATTTAATTCATCTTCGACAGTTCACTAGATGATAAATTCTTATAAATGTAGGCCCTAAGTACTGAATTAGACTATATGGAAACGCAAAAAGTTATGGAACCACAACTGGAAAAAATCTCCTACAATATGCTTACCAAAAGAACAATAAAAATGGATGGTAAAACCAAGTTCTACCAGAGCAGTCGTAGTCAGAACACTATCACTAACTATTGCAACGAAAATACTACAGACCCTCGCCCTGGCACTAGCAGATATCACAAGTAATATCAAGAACATGCAAAATAAATAAATTATAGGTAGATGAAATGGAGATACAAAGATTATTCGCGAGAGTTACATGTACTATGTAGATATTTAAAATCAGGTACATCGGCATACACGCTGTATGTGCCAATAAAACATTTCACAGCCGATGTCCAAGACAAATAAGTAGTAAGTATAGTATGATAGTATTATTCGCCTGTTTACACAGGTTTTTGTCTTTGTTAGCAATGAATAGGTACCTAAACGTATATGGAAACATTCTCGCATTTTACTCTATTATTTAATAATAATAAATTATTTGTATTCAAAGACATTTCAAATTATAAATTTATTGTTTAGCGGCGCTACCCTAGAATTATTCTTAAAACTAGGTTTGCAAAATAGGAATCTGCAATAAAATAGTAATTGTTACTTTCGTAACAAACGATGTCTGCTTCAAGATATTTTACACTAGGATATAATATTTACTTTAACCTTAGCAACATGGATATGTAGTATTGATTCAATTAAAATACATTGTTAAAGAAATATAATGTATATTGTTTGTGCCAAGCTTTATAAAAAGCACTGTGTCCGGACGGAAAATATCCTCAAGTCTATCTAATCTAAATGTGCATAATATAAACGGAATAGCTTTATCATTATATATTACGATACCTACCACGATGCAAAAACATAAAACCAATCAATAATTTAAAATTTAAATACATTTATTGAAGACATTACCACGTAAAACCGCGTAATAACTCGGATTGGTCCAATTTCAGGTCACATCACATATCTTGTCATGGGTAAATCACAACACTGATTATTATTGACATAAAACAATTAGTCGGTTTTCAACTAAAGTACATTAACAAGATGACATTATCAAAGAAATATTACATTAAACATCGTTAGCAGGAATGACATCTACCTACGGACATCTATTACTGAAGGTGAAATGCACACAAATGGAATGAAAGGAGAAGACTTATTTACTACAAGCACCAGAAGATCTCAAATTTATTATTACCGGATATACAGTTCTAAAACTAGAGGTATATTAAAGAACTACGTTAGGTATGGGAATACAATACACGCGCGCGATCAGAGTAGGTCACTTCAAGAAATGTTACAACATGAAAGTACAGAAGTTGATTAAGTAAGAGAAAGTAAGAAAGTACTAGATTACCTGGGCCAATAAATATTAAATCACGGTAAGAATACCCAGTAACCTAATACGTACACAGTATAGTTCGTTGTTAATCCGATTTTGGAAACCTTAGGAAGTAATCGCGCGCGCAGGTAACAACTATTTTCGTCAGAATACGAGTCCCATCATATTTGCGAGTTCGCATTCCTCACGTAATAACAAAGTATATAATACGCAACATATTGCAGATTCCCAAAATTCATATTAAAGTTCTCGAAATACATAAAGAAATTATGACTCATAAAAAAAAATATTATGCTCTATTTATTGAAAACAATAATTAAATTATTATGAAAAACAAAGTCAACGAGCTAAATGTACAATAAAATATGAAACTAAAAACATGGACGAAAGTTAACTGAATGTGTAAGAAAGTTAAGGTATTAAAACTTAAATATAAACAACTTTCACACCCTGTAAAACTACAACCCTGAACTGAGTGGTAATTTAGACTTTTAATTGAGGTTTATATGAATGGCAACAGAATAGTGTGTTCACTTCGAGTATGTTAGCAGCAGCAGGTAGATAATTTTATCAGGTGTGAGTGGCATTGAGCTAGCAACGGGACGGAGCGCCCAGCTGGACCCTGTGTCTACGACTCACCCCTCACTGGTCTTTGCGAACCTTCTTTTTGGTCTTTTTGGACACTTTCGCGTCTGTCCAAGTGTCTGTAACAAATAAAACATTATTGAGTAAGTTGTTACATAATCGTTATGTATAATTTCTTTTCATGCCTTTACTACACAATGTAATCAGAGTGTACAAAATGCGGGTCTCTCTTGGCCTGAGTGGCTTTGAAAATATTTTAACAAATATATTTCTTTAACAAAGTAATGTAGCCCTAGACGTTACTAATATGAGTACACTGCATTATTCGGACTTCATAATTTGATTAGTTCCTTGTAATATATGTGTATACTCACCGCCTAACTCGTCAAAGGCCAATGCGTTTTGATTGTCGGGTTTCTCAGAATCAGAGGTGTCCTTCTCCACTGAATCTTGCTTCGGCACACTCTTAGCTGCAGAAATCTGAAACAAATATTTTACATATCAGACTATACACAGTTTGGGACAGGTCATAAATAGTACATACTCTACTGCAATGCCAAATGACGTGTATCAATTTTTTTTTTTCCTTTTGTTCCCTCTGGAACAGGCTAAGGTCGGAGACCATGCTGCCTAGTCATCAGTAAATTCGTATTTTTTTTGTAAAGTCAGTTAAAGTCATTAGTTATATATTTTTCCTTAGGTAAGAAAATCCAGGTTAGGTCCTCAGTTTCATATTTTTCATAAGTAGAGTAAATCCGTGTTAAGTCATCAGTTTAAAAATATTTTTCACTATAATCCATGTATTAGACTTCTTATTCTCAAAATCTAATGTAAAATCCTCAATATTTTTTTATTCACAAGATAAAAGAGCCATGTGTCAAGTCATAGTAAGAGCCATGTGTCAAATCATTGTCATTTTTTTTATTTTTTATTTTATTCCCCCTACCGACGATCAGGGTTTTTAAATTTTAAGGTTACCGTCTTTTCAAGTTATCATAAACCTAGTACCTATTATCTTAACATACCGCTAACGTTTCTTATCAATATTACGAAATTCAATAGAAAACTGTTTATATATAGAATTACAAGTTATATACAGAAAATATACATCTATCCTATATACCTATGACGTGTATCAAACTCGACTCAAAAACAAATAAATAAAATGGTTTTCATGGGGGCTCTGGCTAGCCAGTGCACTTTTCTGCACTAGTACGAAATACACATTGCGTTCCGAAAGCCAGTGGAGTAGGAGCCAATTTCGAGTTAGTGCATTGAAAAAGTTAACAAATATCCAAATGAATGTTCTTTTTTATTTGTATTTTCAAGAATTTAAAAGTAGGTCAAGAAAATGAAATGCTTGATTGCTTTTATATTTATAACGATTATACCTAATTGTTAGTTAGCCCGAGTTATAATAGTTCAAAGATTCATAGTGTCTTATTAGTATTAACCTTGAAGAAAAATTATTGGCTAACAATGGGGCCATAATTTAATGATGATCACCAATCAAGCATTAATTACAATGAATACTTTATGGAAGTACTATTTATAAGCATATACATATGTGCAGTGTGATAAAATTGTGTTATCACATCAGATCGCGAAACATGAACAATGGTCAAGTCTCGCTTCAGCACAAGACAATGTAGAAGAACACAGGTATATTGCGCACGTATATCAAAGCTGTTTGTTTTAAAATGAAGGGTTCCATACCATAAACCAAAAAACTCGTTTGTTTGTATGGTAGCGGCCATTAATTTTCAATTTATTTAATTTTTTGTATTTGTTGATATAGCAGCAGTAGAAATACACACTCTGTGAAAATTTCAATGTCTACCTTTTACTGTTATTGAGGAACAGCCTGCTAACAGATAGACCGACAGACAGGCAGCAGAGGCTTAGTAAAAGAGTTCAGTTGGTTATCCTTTGGTGACAGAATCTCAAAAAAATCACACCTCAACAGATTTCTTCCTGATTTGCTTCTCTTTATTTTCCTTCTTCTTGTTGCTCCTGAGATCCTTCACATCAGTCAGCTCCTCAACTTCTGGGGATTCTTCGTCCTCAACGCTGCCCAAAGCAGCTTGGTCACGACGCTCTGCCTAGTTAGTTAATGAATAAACTGTTAGTTAAATCTGTGGAAAGTCTCTTAAATTTTAACAACTAAAAAGATGACAATCCTTTTCTATGGTTTTTCTTACCAACGCATGTTATGGTCTGAGGATAGTCTATTTTTTTTGCAGATCTTAAAAATATTTTATTAACATTTTGTCCCCTTAGTGCCCTTATAATTGATTAATTAATGAAAAGAACACAACTGACCTCAGCAATTAATGTTTAATCTGAATATTATAGTGAGGATATCAACTATTTATTTGATGCTCTGGAAAAAAATACTATATTCAGTCAGTAAAACTTACTTTCATAATTGTTACAGTAAGATTTCATCCTAACAGTTATACCAACATGACAAACAAGAGAGGGTAAATATCCTACAAAAGTCTATTTCGTTGTAGTGGTTTCTCAAAGTTACCTCTTTCAGCACACGCTGGAGCTCCTCCACTTGAGCTTGCAGTGCGCGGGCAGCATCTTCATCTACCTGTGGTCCCTCAGCACTGATGACCTTGATGGTCTCCTCAACAGGCTCCTCCACGGGCCGGGCTGCCTCTACATCAGCATCCTTCACTTTCTTATTCTTCTTAGCAGGACTTTCCTTCTTCTTGTCTTTCTCTTCAGCTGGCTTGCGTTCCTTCTTTTTGTCACTCTTCTTTGGCACTTCTTGCCAGCCTCCATCATCAAAGTCAGCAGGCTTCTCAGACTCAACTATACCCTTGCTTTTCTTGCCCTTCTTGGCATCGGCTGCCGCCTCCTTCTTCACAGGCTTGGGTTCAGCTGCCCTCTCCTTGGGCTTGGTTTTATCTGCTTCTTTCACCTTTTCCTCCTTCTTCTCCTTAGTTGGAGACTTTTTGGAGCTTTCGGACTTCGTCTTCACATCATCAGTCACAGTGCGGTTGGGTGAAGACTTCTATTAGAACAGAAAAAACGTGTTGAGTTGATGTTTCTATTTAATCATCACTTGGGTTCATGTAGACACTTATTTATAAATTAAAACTAATAAGAATTTAAGAGAACACTTCATATGTAAATAGGAGTGATGTTTGTAATTTTAATTTTGTATCTCCCGGTTAATAACGAGCAGCTTACAGGTTAAAAATAAAATGAGCACGCATTGATGACAACGGCGGGAGTGCATAACATATTGTTTGTACTCACCTTGTCCTTCTTTTTGTTCTTCTTATTGGACGACTTTCTATCGTCGAGAACCAGGGGAAGCTTATCGAACTGCGGCTGTTCTGCTGAGCGGAACCCGAATACGAATACGAGTGCTGCACATACTAAAACAACAGCCACAGCCGCAGCGGTGAACACAAACTGCGTGTTAGAAACTTGACTCAAAAGTTCCATCTTAAGCCTCCAAATCAAAAACCGCCCAAAATTTATAGTTCACATACAAAGTCGTCGATAAGGTATGATAATGTTTAACAAATTAATTCCAAAGTGATAAAAGCAGACACGGAGACATGATGACGCGGCTGTGACGTGCCAAAAAATTGCGATTTAGACCAAAACTGGGTTACCATTGATTTAACAAATTTATCAATTTATTCAAATTTCAGGAAAGATTGTTAATCCCTCTAAGTTCAAAAGACATCAAGAAGATATTTTAAATCAAAATTGACCACTTTCCTTTGATATTCTTTTTATATATGCCTCAAAAAACCGATAACTGCAGTACACTGACAAAAAAACCGATATTTTCCGTTCGACGGAACGCTGTGACATTTTTTCAGCAATGATGAAAACGAAAGTGATGAAAACCACAAAATCAAAAATAAATTAAAACTATTAAAAAATATCACAAAAAACTTTTAGGCCATTGTCATGGTTCTTTTTTTCACATAGTTGTTTTTGCTTAGAAATCGATACGAACGAACGGAACGAAACCAAATCATTTACTTGACAAGACAGACACAATATTAGTAATCTGTGGACAGACAGACACACATGTCAGTAACAGTGTTGCCAGAAGGTTACATTTCTTACATTTTTCGTAACTTTTGACCCCCTCGCGTAACATGTAAGTAATTTTTGTATTTATGGCGATTTTCGTAACTTTTGAGAACAATGAGATTTTTGCAAAAAGTTAACGAACGCATTACAATTCAACGCATCAAAATTGAACGCACCTAAAACTGGCGCTGGTGGCGCATCTAAAAAGTATTTCACTCCGTATCACACTCAGAGATGGCTCTGAATAGAAAGCGCCATGACAAAATGAATCGTAAAATGTTATAAAACTTGATTTTGCTTGAGAGTGTGCGCGCACTTTTCCTACTTCGCGAGTTCCCGCTGTTCGCGGTTTCGTAGCTATAGAAATGCCTGACTGTTTTGTTTCGTTGCGTTATTGTTTGTAGCGTACAACTGAGACAAAAGTGCGTGAGTGAAGTTCTGATGAATATATTTATTTTCAATTTTAATATTTTATTTTGTTCCCAAACTGCATGTCAAAGTTTTCAACTTAAAACTAATAAAAATATAACTTCTATATTTTATTGCAGATGCAAACAAGTAAAATATCTACATAAAGTCCGGAAACAACTCAACGAATTTTGATTACTTTAATGACATAAAACCATCATCCAAGTAAGCAAATTCCAGCTATTTCGATTTAAAATCCAAAGTTCGTAACCGATCTGCAAGTAGGTATACCCTTTCAGATAAAACAAGATTTTTTCAAATCGGTTCATAATTGTCGGTTTTTTTTTTAATATTTATAGGCGTACGTTTGACCGCTGTCTCAACGGAGTTATGAAGTAACAAACATAAAAAAAACAACCGAATGGAGAACCTCCTCCTTTTTGGACTGATGCCAGGTTCAGGTTGGCGAATTCGATGATTTTTTTTGTCTCAAATTCATGATTTCAGAAAAAAATAATAGAACCAAAATTAATGAAGGCCAGTAAGAAAGAGATTCACCAGTGCTCAATACACAATAAAGAGAGATGACAAAGTTTTATCCTAAAATTAAATACACCATTACGCATCATAGTTTATATTCCGCCATTTTGCACGCCGACCCAGGCAAAAACACGTAAATTAAAAAAAAATACAATAATGTAACTTTTCGAGCAAAAATGTAACATTTTAGGAAACGAAACGTAACTAACGACTCAAGGGCCCTGGCAACACTGGTCAGTAAGTGCAAAGATGAAAGATCTCTCTAACATAACCATAGACTAGTATAACATAACCCAAAGAGTAGTATTATAATATACATAACCTAATAACCTTAAAAAGAACAAATACAAAAAGCAAGCTAAAGCACATTTTAGCACATTTTTATTTTAGTAGTCCAGTTTTATAACATACATATGGCTAATAACTATAAAAAGAAGAATAAAAATAAAAGAAAAAAACTTCAAAGGGCTAAAAATGCGATGGCAGGCGACGAGCGCCCTGAAGAGCAACAAGAACTGGATGATCAGGGAAGTGAATTAGATGCTCCGGCTAACGAATCTAGCTCTACAAAGAGACAACACGAAAACGATGATGACTCTGATGTAGAAGACAAACCTCTAAGAAAGAAAAAGAAGAAGCAACCTCTTGCAACTGAGACAACTGACAAGAAAGGAAAGAAATCCATTCGACAAATGAAGAGGGAAAAGTTTGCTGAACGCCAGGCCGAAGCACAGTCTGCAGCCAAAGATCAGCTTAAAGGGCAATGTCTAAATTATCTATCACAGTGGAAACATGATAGACAAAACTGGAAATTCATGAAAGCCAAACAAGTGTGGCTTTACAAGAACAAGTTCTCATCATATTTACTACCAGATGCATCCTGGCCACTGTTATTAGAATATTTTGAATCTGCACAGGGCAATATCCGTAACATGTTATTAACTGACGCTCACAAGATTATAAAACAAATGGATGAATGGACTGAGTCACAATCTGGTGATGGAAAAAATAAGGGTGATGAAGAGGACAATGAAAACAATGAAGATAGTGAAACTGCCTCGAAAACAAAGAAACCTGATGAGAATGTATATAAAAGAGCTAGGGATTTAATACAATGTCTAGAAGAATAAGCAATAATTGTTTTATTTATCCTTTATTTAATTCAAATCACCGGTCAGCTGTCTGCTTGTTAACCAATCTAAGAAAAAAAAAAAAAAAAATATCAACTACATAGTAACAACAATAATTTAATAGCATAAAGTCATATTTTAGACATTAACTTTTTGCTTGGTTTCATCATCAGATGTAAAATCTTCAATCCATTTACGGAGCTTGTCAGTATCTTGCAATCCAACCAGGCGGTTCAAGACTTTCCCATTCTTTATGGCCACCAGGACAGGCACAGAGCTTACTTCATAGTCTAAAGCTAAGTCTGTCTGCTCATCAATGTCAACCTTTGCTAGAACCACCTTTCCTTTAGATTCAGAAATGATGGACTCAAGTCTGGGTGTCAGTAGACGGCAGGGATTGCACCATCTGTGAAAAGATTACAAGTACAATAAACACCACCATGTTTGTATGTGTGCCTAGTAAGTGATAGCCTAAATAGTTATGCTACATTCTAAGTACTTACGTTGCGAAGAAATCAACAACGACCGGGACTTTGCTATTGATAACTTTATCTTTAAAATCATCTGTGCTTTGAATTTTGACTATATCACTTTTTACTGATGTAACAGAAATGTTTCTACTAGCTAGAGGCGATTTCATTGCATTCGCATTGCGAATCAATAGGCTAATACCATTTCTGGACAACATTTTTTTATTTCTGCAACAAAAGAAAGAAGAGAAGATTCAATGAAAATTTCTGTCAATCACTAATGTCAAAGCAAAGTGCATGTGAAATTACAAGCACAGAACACATCGCGGATTTTAAGGTGGAAACATATTATCGAACGCGTCCATCAGCCGCTGCTTATGAGCGTGTATTCCGTCCACTAGCGCCGCCAATCGTTTTTTTTATTTGTGGTAAATTTTAAGACACTTATATAAAAAACCGCTCGTAGTGCACTAAAGAAATGTATTTATTATGTTTTGAGAGTTATGTTTTGTACTTTAGAACATAAATAGTTGCCAAAGTCGATATTTTTGCTAAAAGTGGCCACTTTTAGCAATAATTGCCGTTTTGGCTATTTAGCCATGAGAGTATTAAAAATATCTGTCAAAAAATAATAGATACATTTTTTCAGTGCACTACGAGCGGTTTTTTATCTACGTGTCTTAAATTTACCACAATTAATAAAAAACGATTGGCGGCGCTAGTGGACGGAATACTCGCTCTTATGGACGCGGCACGGCACGCGGCTGAGTACTACTCACTACACACTACTCAGCCATCAGTGAGTAGATTGAAAGAGATTGAGGTTCAGACTTCAGATGTTTATTAGTTAGGTTATTAGGTTAATTCAAAACTACAGGTTCGGCAATATTCGGCATTGACGAGGACGAAAAAAACTATTGTACTAGTTTAGTTTATTTTTCATCACTCTAAAAGATAGGAAAAGAACCGGTAAAATTGATGTGCAACCTCGGAAAAAGACGGTTTAATGTGGTTTTATTGACATGCGCAGAATAGTAATTATAGTACTTTCCCCGATTTTATCATTGGCTAAAACTATACACGTCCAAATTCAACCAATCAAAAAAAAAGTTTAATTAAACGCGTATGTAATAGAAACTACCACAATGGAGAGAAATTCGGTAAGTTATTGTAAATGGTTAATACTAGGTAAAAGAAAACGCATTGGAGACAGCGTTTTTCCGTAGACAGATTTCATTATAGTTAACTGTGTTTTCACTGTTTTACTGTTAAAAAAACTACAATATGTATTCCAGTGACGATTACAATGAGGTAACTGTTAGCTTAGATCCGAATGTTCAGGCCTTAATAATTATGGTTGTGCATCATAACCTCTTACACGTAAAAACGTAAGCAGTTAAGTTCAGTATATTACATTGTATTCTTATAATTTTAGGGTGGATATGAATCGTTTGGTGCTGACTATGAACCCCACACAGGAGATCCCCAGTATGACCTGGAATATGATAGGTCTTCATTTTACAAAATGCCTGACATGGTAAGTCCGCTCATGATGTAAGCTATTTAAAGTATTTATTTATTTTCAAGAAAAGTATAAAATTGACTTGTTGTCTACCAAAGGAAAATATTAATTATGGGAAGTCTACAGTTACTGATATGCCTTTCTGCCCAAGTATGCATTACACACTACCCCCACACACACTCACACACACACACCCACCACACTCACTCTCAGATACACAATAAATTGTACCTATTTACTAAACTTACACACAAACACAGTTTCCTTTCTATTTTTATTTTTGCTTCAGATTTTTTTATGTTTAGTCTTAGTTATAAACCTATGTTTTTGTAAATTCTTACAGCACTTTTTATTGTACTGTACAATACCAAATTTAAAGCATTCCCAAGGGGTGGAGACCTGGTGTCCTGATATACAGACCTCATGTCTAGTTTAGGCACCAGTCTCTCACAGTATAATTGATTGCTGATACATATTTTGTATTGCTACATCTCTAATGTACCTTTACTGTGGTGAGAAAATAAATAAATATGTCATATCATATCATTCAACAGGATAAGACCTGGTTTTTGTACATAATGTTGTCTAATAATTACCTATGAATATTTCAGGTCAAGAAATTCCTCGTTTACTTCCGTAATATGATCAATGAGGGAGTATCATATGAGATCCTGAACCTCTATGAAAATACTTTCCCCAAACTTACTGAACAGTATTTTGAGAATACTCCATGGCCCGATGAGAATGAGGTGGCTCCTGTTGTGGACAGTGACCATGTAAGTAAACTGATCTTCTTAACTAATATTCTGGTCAGTGGGTCATCTTAGGGGCGGATAAATAAAATAAAATTTAAATAAATTAGTCAGGAAAACCAACTAACTGGTTTCAACGAAGACAACCAGAAATGCAATGTTCCTATAGTGTTGCAAATGATCATCAAAAACTTTAACCCGCAAGCCATACAAGTTTTTATATTTGGACATTATCTATATCAAGGGGTTGAAGTCTATTTTGTTTGAAGCAACATTTTGGACGCTTAAGAGAGTGCAATTTTATGACATAATTTTCAAACATGATGTAGTCTTCAACATCACATTTGCCATGTTTTTCTAGAATTTCTTGTATTAAGCGTCATTCAGTGGAACTCGCTATACATATTATTTTATTGAAAACTAGCTGACCCGAGCAACTTCGTCTGAGTTCCATTAATGCTCGGCTCCTTTTAGTATGAGCGTGATGATATGCAGCCTATATCCTTCCTCGATACATGGCCTACCTAATACTGAAAGAATTTTTCAAATTGGACCAGTATTTCCTGAGATTACCCCCTATATACAAACTTACAAACAAATGTTACTAAGGCTCGACCGAGATGGGTTTTTCGTTCTCCGAGACCGAGACCGAGACCGAGAATAAAATAATATCTCGGCCGAGACCGAGAGCCGAGACCGAGAATACACAAAGCGTGAAAAAAAATATATAATGCTGTTAAATTTTTAATACAGTACTTTCTGCTTAACAAAACTAACTGTTATAATAATCAAAGTTGAATAACATTATATTATAACATAAAAAAAGCAATTTTTCGGCATTTTCGCCTTTCAAAGAGTGTCGCCTCTCGTCGTATAATTGTCCTGCTTTGCTAAAAAGTTGTTCACTTGCTACGCTAGTAGGCGGCGCAGATAAAAACTTATTTGCTGCAGGCCTAAGCACCTTATAAGGAGACGAAAACCAATACTCAAAAATATTAGCATTTCTTTGCAGTCTTGGCTCTCTAAGATAGCTTCCTAGCGCTATTTCGATCACAGAGCTTAAACTGTATTCGTCATTGGCCATTGGCTCGTCTTCCAACTCTATGGAATCATGAGCTGCCCATAAGTTGGATTGATTTGTTGCAACCATGTTTGACGAATTAGTTGAAGATGCCCATGTTGTCTCACGAGAATCTGATCCTACATTTCCGTTGAGAGTCTCGATAATATGAAGCTTGGCCGAGTTAACTTCGCTTTCAGTTAGATATTTGGTTTTAAACCGTGGATCGATCAGTGTTGCAGCAACTAGTGGCAAACAACTTTTAACAAATGAAAACCGCTGGTGCTTCCAGTAGCTTGCTCTTCATCGTCTCTGCGTGATTTTCATTTTCATTATCAACTTCCTGGTCATTAAAGGACTGAATGTTTTGTGTTGGCGCCAATTATTTATTACAATTGTAAACAAACAGTGCACGAACGGAGCTAAGGCGGCCGGCCGCAGTTCGCCATCCGAGACTTCAACCAATCACAATACAGCTCTCGCACGCACTTACACCAATCAACTTCGCGCTGGCGGCGCGTGGCCGCGCGCGGTAAAATTTGAATGCCGTTCCGAACAAAGTTACAATCTCGGCCATGACCGAGAATCTCGGCTATTATTAGCCGAGAACCGAGACAGATTTCTCGGTTGGATTTATAGCCGAGAATGCCGAGACCGAGACCGAGATCTCGGTCGAGCCTTGAAATGTTACCTCTTTATAAAATTAGTATATAAATAATAAATAGTAAGTAATTAATTAGTAGGTATTTAAACTTGTTCTTTTATATCTATACTAATATTATAAAGAGGTAAAATTTGTTTGTAAGTTTGTATGTAGCGTCGCTTGAGGCTCGTTTTAATTCATTATTGGCTACAGAACTATTAGTTTTAAAGAATTCTATAGATCATAGGACAGCCTGGAAACAAAGTTTAAATCCTATGATTAATTAATTTAAATAAACCCTTTTCTGTTTCAGGTATTCATGATTCTTTACAAAGAACTGTATTACCGTGATATCTACGCGCGTGTGCCTGGTGGCCCCAAACCAGACCAGAGGTTCCACTCATTTTACAACTACTGTGACCTATTCAACTACATTCTGTCAGCAGAGACGCCCGTGCCCCTGGAGTTACCCGATCAGTGGTTGTGGGAACTCATTGATGAGTTTGTCTATCAATTCCAGTCATTTGCTCAGTATAGGTAAATATAAACCAATAAAGGATAGAGTTATCTATCCTTTAGTTTCTGAAAACCGATTGTGTCAACTGGCCGTATTTCTTATTACCTTTATCCTGCTGTTTTGCTTCTGCCTCTTTTCTTAAAAAAAAATGCCATTTTCTGTAGCAAAAATTTAACACTTATAAACAAAGAATAAAATGCGTCTATAGTTTAGATTTCTGTGTAGTGTGCAGTGCACCTATATTATATATATTTTAATTAACACTGTCAATTTTTTTTTTGTTTTTAGGTCTCGTACATCAAAATTGAGCCCAGCTGAGATTGATGCCCTCAATACAGAGAACAAGGCATGGAATGTACTCTGCATCCTCAATGTGTTGCACTCACTTGTTGACAAGTCCAACATCAAGAGGCAACTTGAAGTAAGTAATGTAAGCTGTAAACATTTAGTATTTTCAATCATCATAATTATTATCACACTAACTCCACTCTTTGGGCATAACACTCTATTTTCATTCAAGTTCTGGCGACAATGGTGTATGCATCTTATTTTTTATAATGACTCTTAAACGTAACAGCTTCCATTCCCCTAACGCCACTTGCTCACAGCCATTTTGCCTGCGTCTCTAGGCTGCCATCTATCACTGTACGGGAAAATCATCAAAATCAGTCCAGCAATATAGGTAATAGGTAAAAAATACTCACTATTACATTTATTAAATTAGTTAGGATGAGAATAGGATTTACTAGAAAGTGAACTTGTGAAACATAGAGTATTATACACGTTTTACAGAGCATGCACAGGACTTTTAACCTATTGCTTTCTCCATTTTATTTTTTCTTTTACAGGTGTACGCCGCTGGCGGCGACCCAGACTCAGTGGCGGGAGAGTTCGGCCGCCACTCGCTCTACAAAATGTTGGGCTACTTCTCCCTAGTAGGACTTCTTCGTCTTCACTCACTGCTTGGAGATTATTACCAGGCCATCAAGGTGAGGTTATTGTGTTGTTTGTTTCTTAACCGTTTTTGATACAGTTATGGTACTAAATGTAATGAGTCACTTTTACGTGTCAGTTTTTTTAATTTATTTGTGCTTCAAATGTCACATAAAACAATATGTTTCAGGTTCTGGAGAACATCGAGCTCCACAAGAAGTCCCAGTACTCTCACGTGCCTGCGTGCCAGATCTCCACGTCGTACTACGTGGGCTTCGCGTACATGATGATGCGTCGCTACGCAGACGCTATCCGCACGCTGTCCTCGGCTCTGCTGTACATGCAGCGCACCAAGCAGCTGTTCTCGTCGCGCTCGTATCAGAACGATCAGATCAACAAGCAGACCGAACAGATGTACCATCTGTTGGCTATCTGCCTGGTCCTCCACCCTCAGTGTGTTGATGAATCTATCCAGCAGGTATGTGGACTTTTTTTTTTTTTTTCTCTGTGTGTATTTGCAGTCAGCCCTAAGGCTATGAGCAAATGTGTTTTGTGATGCTGTCATGCGGAGTGGCTTCTCATTGGAAGCATCTACCCATCTGCTGCCCAGAGCTACTGCCGGTCTTGTAGCTCTAGGATATATTGACGTTTTAGTCGTCTCACATACTGGTCTATGGTGAGTTGGCGAGCAAGTTCGTTAGGGTGATGGATTAACCGTTCTCTGTATTTAGCTGCCAAACTCCGAATTTCCTCTTTGATCATCCTCATTTCTAGGTGCTCGTGAACTTCGTTGTTGGTTATGTACGGCACGAAGTTCACGAGGCACTTCTGCAATTGTCCTTAGGATCTTGTTCTGTAGTCGCTGGATTATATTAATGTTGGAATCGCTTGCACTGCCCCATACTTGCAGACAATATGTCCAAATGGGCTTTAGGATAACTTTATATATCAGCAGTTTGTTGTCCAAGGAGAGCCTCGAGTTCCTTCCTAGCATCCAGTATAGGCTGTTATACTTTAGCTGAAGCTCCTGCTTTTTACATTCAATGTGGTGCCTCCAACTAAGTTTACGGTCTATGTGTAAGCCAAGATATCATACATGATCACTGTGGGGGAGAGTACATTGGCCCAACTTTACTGGTGGGCAGTTTCCTTTTTTGAGGGTGAATGTCACCTGTACAGACTTTGCAGCACTAGCCTTTATTTTCCATCTTTGGAGCCATTCGTTTACTTCGTTAAGACCTTTCTGTAAGTTCTCTGATGCTAGTCTTGCATCGTTGTTACTTGCTAATATAGCGGTGTCGTCTGCAAATGTAGCCATGTAGCCGTGGTTACACCTGGCGTTAGCGGTAAGTCAGCAGTGTACAGCGTGTAAAGCATGGGGCCAAGAACAGATCCCTGTGGCACCCCGGCGTCAATCTCTCGGAACTCAGAAGTGGCGTTACCCTCTTTCACATAAAATATACGACCCCCTCGAGGTAAGATTTGAATATTAGAAAGTATGAGTGGGAAATATTCTGTTTGATCTTACATAGTAGGCCTTTGTGCCAGACCTTGTCAAACGCCTGCTGGATATACAAAAACACTGTCAAGCAGTATTCCTTTCGTTCTAAGGAGTTTCTTATGGCATCACATACTCTGTGGGCTTGTTCCACTGTGCCATGGCGTTCTCTAAAGCCGAATTGATGGTCTGGTATTCCTTTGCGCTCCAAGAGACTTGGCATAATTCTGCGAAGTATTGTCTTCTCCAGTACCTTGGATAGAGTAGGCAATAGGCTGATTGGCCGATATGAGGTTTTTACTGTCATCAATTCGCCAGCCTTGTAAATCATGATAATTTCAGAGACTTTCCACGCACTCGGGAAGTACCCTATTCGCAACATGGCATTGAAAATTATGGTGATGAAGACAATAGCCTTTCTCGGTAGTTCCAGCAACACTTCTTTTGTTATCAGGTCGTAACCCGGTGCCTTTTTACTGTCCAGCCGTTTGATTATTTTTATTACTTCCGCGGGCGACACAGGTCTAGGGGGAAGGTCCATCTGAAGATCTTGCCTTAGGATGTGATCAACATATTCTTCTGATGAGTTGTCTAGTGATTCATTTGGTTTAAAAACGCTTGTAAGATGATCTGCAAACAAGTCCGCTTTGTCCTGGCTTGTTCTGGTCCAGTCATTTCCCTTTTTTATTGGGGTTTTTGGTATGTTAGGTCTGTCACAAGAACGGGTGATTTTCCAGAGCGAGTAGTTGGTGGCTTTAGTAGCAGTTAGGGATTCCAACTTTGATTGCATTGTTAAGTCATTGGCTTTCTTTGTAACTTCCTTCAATTCTACAATGGCTTTATTAAGGACGGCCTTGTCTTGCGGATGACGCCTCAGCTGCCGAACTGCGTAGTCTGCGTTTTTCCTGGATCATTATCTTTATTTCCAATGGTACGTTTGTGGTCTGGTTCTTATGTTCGGAAGTAGGTGTGCTTCTCCATGCGGCAACTTGTATGAGATTAGTAAATTGCACAACTGCTAATGTGGAAATAGTGCTCTAACTTTTTTGTTGCACTGTAAAATAAAAGACATACAAATGTTATTTTTTTTCTGACAATGAATTTAATTACAGGTGCTCCGTGAAAAGAACTATCACGAGAAGATGTTCAAGATGCAGTATGGCGACTTGGGAGAGTTTGAGAGCTGCTTCACCTTTGCATGCCCCAAGTTCCTGTCCCCCTGCCCGCCCCCCATCGAGCCGGGCTCCAATTACGGACGTGACGCCGTCAAGCACCAAACTCAAGTGTTCATGGATGAGGTCAGTTATGCTGCTTTATTATGAACAACCAGTGTTAAATCGACCTCTGATTCAAGAAGACAAGCAACTCTTTATTGAACTAGCTTCTGCGTTCTGCTAGCAGCTTCGCTTGCGTGAAAGTCGCATATTCTCAGCGATCATCGTTCTCGTAAGGTTCAGTGGTTTAGGCGTGAAAATATGTACAAACAAAACAAACGATAGTTACTTTCGCATTCATAATATCAGCTAGAATGACTAAAAACAATCTATATAGCTGGTAATAGAGATTTTTCCAGTGAATGCATAACTAAAAAAGAAATTGTCCAACCGTTTACAGGTCCGTCAGCAAAAGATGTTGCCAACGATTCGTTCGTACTTGAAGCTGTACACGACCCTGCCGCTGTCCAAGCTGGCCGCCTTCATGTCGGCGGCGCGCGGCGGCGAGCGTGACGCTGCCAGGGAGCATGCCGCGCTCGCCATCCATCTGCTGTGCTTCAAGCACAAGATGAAGAACGTCGTCTGGACTAAGGGACCTAGTGGTCTCGATGGAAAGTTCCAGAGTGGCTCTGAGGTGAGAAATAGTTCCACTTTTTAGGGTTCCGTAGACAAATGGCAAAAACTGAACCCTTATAGATTCGTCATGTCTGTCTGTCCGTCCGTATGTCACAGCCACTTTTCTCCGAAACTATAAGAACTATGCTGTTGAAACTTGGTAAGCAGATGTCTGTGAACCGCATTAAGATTATGACACAAAAATAGAAAAAAAAAACAATAAATTTTGGGGGTCCCCCCATACTTAGAACAGAAACTCAAATTTTTTTTTTCTGTCAAACCCATACGTGTGGGGTATCTATGGATAGGTCTTCGAAAATGATATTGAGGTTTCTAATATCTTTTTTTTCTAAACTGAATAGGCGAGAGACCCTTCCAAAGTGGTAAAATGTGTCCCCCCCGTAACTTCTAAAATAAGAGAATGGTAAAACTAAAAATAATATACCTATGATGTATATGATCATGTAAACTACCAGCGAAAATTGGTTTGAACGAGATCTAGTAAGTAGTTTTGTTTTTAATACGTCATAAATCGTAAATCGCAACTTTTGCTTATAATATAATACCTACAGGTTTGTACGGAACCCTCGGTGCGCGAGTCCGACTCGCACTTGGCCCGTTTTTTTTTTGTAATCAAATATTTTGAATCGAGCTATCATCCTAGCAGCTGGATGAAAGTATAGCGAGAAGAGGCCTATGTCCAAGGGCAGACTGCTTTAGTGTGAAAACTTTTGAGCTATGAACAAACTTATAATTTATGATTGACGCTTGTTTTTCAATATGAGTAAAATAAGTTGACTGAATTTAATTATTAAGAACAATGTTTTGATTCTTTCCATTTATTGCTTATAGTTGGACTTCTACATCGACAATGACATGATCCACATTGCTGACACGAAGGTGGCGCACCGCTTCGGCGACTTCTTCATTCGCAAACTCCTCAAGTTTGAAGAGCTAAACCGCAAACTCCATCATATTAAAATATAGTGTCTCAAAAAAATATAATTTTGTAACTACATAAATAAAGTTACTGACATTTGTAATATGCATTTATTTTACAATTCTTGGAGTATATGGTACATATTTTTTATTCCTCTTAAAGAACTTCTTTGGCTGTTTGATTTGGACTGTGTCTCTCTGAACAGTCTCTGGATAATTTTCTCTAAATTGCTGCCAAGGGTGTTCTGGTGTCAGAGCTTCTTCAAAATTTATCTCTTTCAACCAGGTGGGATAGAACTTTGCGAAAATTTCGTGAGACTTCTTGAATACCTGACTAGCTTCCCCCTGAAAAAAAAGTGAGATATAATTTTTTTATGTGAGTTTGATCTTGGTAAAGACAATAAGTAACACAGAGTCAGAGATAGTGTGAGAAACTAATCCACCAGTCACTTTATTTTCTGGCTCTGCTTGGAATGTACAAATACCTAGCTTTTTATGCATAAAAAGCGAAGGATGCGAGTGAAGAATCTTGGCGAGAGCAGTGTGCGAGGACCATGAGTGGAATAATAAATCAACATGTGCGCACTCAACTAACACGAGTCCATTACACAGCTTCGCACCATTAGCACGGCTTTGGTGGAAATAGTAAAATTACACAGGGCCGCTACACACAAAGCCTGTCTAGCTGCCTCCCACTTTTTTAGTGGAAAAGCATCGTAATATTGCATAGTAAGCATACCTTCTTGAGAATTTCGCCACATTTATCATTGAAACCTTCCAGATGTTTTAGGAATATGTCATTCACTTTTATGTTTTCATTTTTGACCACATTCATAATGTATAAAACATAGCCAAACTGCCCATTTGCTGTTCCCTGCCTCAACAAAGTTCCAAGAATTTCTATATTGACCCTGTAAAAAACGTAATGTAGAGAAAACGGGTTGAGTCTTGAAGTCTGATTGGTAACAATGCAATCAACAACAAAATGAGGATTTCTTATATATCGCTAGCTTTTTCTAACGGCTTCTTAGTATACATTAGTTGTTACAACAAAGACAGATACACTTACTTCTGTTATATAACTAAACTACTACAGCACTACAATACCAAAATGAAAACTACATAGAATATTAGTTTAAATCTCACTTCAGTTGTTTCTCCTCCATTTCCTTAAGAAGTTTCTCTGCACTTTCTTTAGTTTTACATGTCATTGCTAATACACCGTAAGTCATAATATTCATTTTTATTTTCAGCTTTTTTGAGTGTGGAAACCGTTTCTTACGAAATTCACTTTCTTTTTCGATAAAACTTTGCACAGCCTGCAATAAAAAGAAAATATCAGTAGCATTCAAATATATAACGCTAGCTCTTTCATATGGCTTTGCTCTCTACTCCATAGACACCAAACATATTCTGTGACAATAAGTAGCCTATGAAAGTGAGCAACATTGTAGATTTCTATTAGTGAAATATTTCTTGTAAACCCATATCAGTATTTCTGCAGATAATCTTTTATCAACAAATAATTTTGCATCTTTATAACATTAGTTTAGATTAAGTATCTTAATTGAAATGAATTAAGTCAACAAATATAGTTGAATGTTACTTACAACAGCAGCCTCATAATCAGATCTCAAGCACCTCTTCTTTATGAGCATATTATAAAAATCTATGTCAGCCCTGATTCCCAAAGACTTCATTTGATTCAGTAATTTTTCTTCAGCCTCTGTAGTGTTATCTAGCAGTGGCAGCATTTGTGTGAAAGTTTTAATATCTGGTTTAACTGAATATGCCTGCATTTCCTTCAGAAAGTCATCTTGCCCTCCCACCACTGCAAACTTATCCTGTAATGTTTGGACTTCTTGCAATGCTGTTACTTGCTCCAGATTCAATACTCTTGATAATAAGTTTGGTACAGTCCTTTCATTGGTGACCACTGTATCTAACTTTTTCACAAATTCTATTTTAATATTATCTTTCTTATTATTATCAATTAAACTTAATTCACTAGAAGGCGGATCTCTCTGTTCACAATCTATACCTATTTCAGTAAGAGATTTTGTGGGACCAATTAATACTTGTTTTTGTGGTTCATTAAATACATTTCTAATTGTTTCATTTAATTTCAATTGTTGTTTATTTTTACTTTGTATCTGTATCTGAGCTTGTATAGTATCAATAAGTTCTTCAATATCTTGTTTACTGCCCAAGTTGCAATCTTTAACACATTTAAGCATTAAGTTAAAAGTATAAATATTAGGCTTTTCCCTCATCTTTAACATTTTTCTCCAAACTATGAGAGCATGACGCAATCCATTTTGTTTATCAGTAATACAGGCATGCAGAAGGTGGTTTAGAGTATGTACTCTTATTTTAATCTTCTTTGCCAACATTTCATCAACAATTTGAAAAGCTGTTGGTAAATCACCACATCTGCCAAATGCTTTGATCATTGCATTATAGTTTGTAAGATTAGGTTCAAAGCTCTTCTCAATCATTAGTTCCCTTAGCTGATGTGCACGCTTCAATCCATCTACTGGCCAAGGACTATTGGCACAAGCATGGAACAGGCACGTGTAGGTGTCGCCAGTAGGGAGTAGAGCTCGTCTCTTCATGTCATTAAATAACTTGAAAGCTTTTTTTGTGTACCCAACATTAGCACAAGCACCTATCAGTATGTTATAAATATAGTTTTCAGGTTTCACTCTGTCTTCTTTTAACATTTTTACTTCAAGTACGTCAATGGCTTCTTTAAGTCGTTTGTAATTGAGGAATTGCTTTATAATATCAGCATATTGTTTAGTGGTTAGCTTCTGTGAACTTAATGGTTTATTTTGCATAAATTCCTGCTCTTGTTTATCTCCTTCATCTTCAGGTACTTCGGAATAAGAAGTAATTTTTCTAGATAAGGTTCCGAAGGTATCGGGGTCCTCTAAATAAGTTAAATTATCTTCTGTTTTGTATTCCTTTGGCTTCCGGATTTTAACTTCTTCTGGCAGAGCAACAGAAGTTGTAATGAAATTGTGACGAATTATATTTGTGCTTCTGATTATTTTTAACAATGTTGTGCACCGAAAAGCCATTGTGATTTATATTTTTATTCATAAGAAGCTGTTTTTTCACATCACTTATCCAACATAACCTTCAAATCAAAATAAAATAAAAACAGGTACATGAAATCATAGAATTGACAGTTTTAGTGACAGAATTGTGCACAGACTATGTATACCACAGAAAATATAATCTAGGGTGTACAGATGTAGATAGACCTAGATAACGCAAGAGCAACTACTTCGCGTTTGCCGTTTTTAGTACGTAACCTACGTACAAAAATCGTAATTGGCCACTTTCGCGCTCAGTCTGCATCACAGACTACATAGAGATATTACGTATGTCTGCATCGGTGTATGAGCTGGGTGACTGGGTGAGCGCTGGTTCAAGGCGGGGGTTGGGGCGAGGTGGGCGGCGTCTTTGAATCAATTTGATTTTCCCATCACTAAATAGTGCTTGTGACGTCTTTAAAGTAGGTACAGTGCTCGGCACGTAAGTTGGCAAAGATTTTCGTAGTGGGGGAAGTTCACGCACGCACAATTTCGTACTGTTTTACATGCGCGAACTTCCCCCACTACTCCAAAACCTTGCCAAGTTAAATGCCGGGCACTGTAGCCAAAAATGACACGCTTGGTTTTCATACAGATCGTGATACTTGCGTTATCTAGGTCTATCTATATCTGTGTGTATACCACTGACGTATAAAACGTCAGTGGTGTATACTCACCATCTCACTCAAGAACAATAAGCCGTTTTCACTTATCTGCTGAAAAAAATTGATGCCCACAACTCAATGCTTTCTTTAAAATATTGTATTTGGGTCATTTTCAAAAAAAGTGTACACTATTAGAAAAATGCCGGTGATTTTTTTTTATTGTAATTCGTTTTTTTTAATTAAATTTATAATTACTATTATTTTCACTATATGAAAATTAGTATAAAATCACATAATCAGGATTATATCCTCAAATACAATTATTTTTTTGCCCCTGGGAAACAAAATTTGTTCCGTTCCGAAACTAATAGCTGTCGGTTATAAAAATTAAATAAAACTCGTTTAGATTCAATCAAATAATATAATTTGATTAACGATGTTATGTACTTTAATAAAAAACAGATGAAACATAAAATCAACAATAGCAAACATACATAATCAACATTTTATTTTCCATTCTGTTACTCTTTGGACCAAATTAGTTCAATACTTTTTGGTATGTTTCTCAATTAACATATAACTTAGGAACTCTTTTTTTAATTACATTAATCAAATGATAACACTCTCAATTATCAAAATCTAATAACAATTAAATAACGTTTCGCTCTAAAAATAATATTTAAAACAAAATAAAAAATAGGACAGTCACGGAATAGATTGTTCCTGTAACGGAATAGAATTCTTAAGACTATTGCACATTATAAAGTTAATGAGATCAAATTATTACAAATATTCTAACATAAAATTTAACACGACTCAAATTGTACACCTTATTCAACATGATATAATCGCACTCCAATTCTAAGAATAGGAAATAATAATATTAAGTTGGAACCTCCACGGTAGCCTGCGAAATTCAAAGTTTCTTACGTTTTTTGCAATTTGCAAGTCAGTGTTAGGTTTAATGTTGAAGTATGATTCGCGGGCGTAAGAAATATGTATTTTCAGAATTATAACCATTAAAATCAGTAAAATAGCTCCATAAGTCGATATAATCCTAAAATGTCAAGATTTCATGAAATAGTCATTCTTTCGAGTTACCTGGACCTATGGAGTTTTATTGCTGACTTAAATGGTTATAATTCTGAAAATACATAATTCTTACGCCCGCGAAACATACTTTAATCAACAAATAACCTAACTGTGACTTGCAAATTACAAAAAACGTAAGAATATTTGATTTTCGCAGGCTAAAGTGGAGGTTCCACCTTGAAGTTTTTTGTTTTCTTAGGAACTAAATTTTCTTTCCACAATAAATCTTATGTTACATACACAACCATGATCATCATTATCTATTTCTCTCTCATTATCTATTTTAAAGTGACCAAAGGGACGTTACGAATTATATTTGAAAGTCGTCACTTTGATATTAGAAATAAATAGATCGCCAGTACTACAAATATAATGTATCATCTTCCTAAGAATTCAATTCCGAAACATTTCAATTCCATTTCTACGTTACTTACGTTTTGGTTACGGAACGGAAGTTTCGGAAGGCTGACTTTAAACACTTTTGTTTAAATTATTTTAAAACTAACACATTAGAACAACAAGCTTGGTATCAATTTATGTTCACTGAAAGCTAATAAAGATATCATAATAATTTGCAAGAAATAAACTTGTAAACTTACTTTGGAATTGGTTGCGGCTCTGGAAAATCAAAATCGGACCACTTACTGAGGTATATTGTTCGTTCGCCGGCCGCCGTCAAAATATCCGAATTACTTGTTAAAACTCATTGACAGCGTTAAAATGTTGCCGATCGAAAAAAATACACGTATCATATGGTAGTTTTGATTGCACATCTCGCAAAAATTGCGGTTTCGGAAGGGAATTTTCCATTTTTACCAGTTTATGTCCTCACAAAGATTAAATTATTTAAATATTTTGTGCCACATTAGACTATTGCTGTAATCGTGTAACAAATCGTACATAACTATACTTTCCAAAATATCAACCACATTATTATATTTAGGTCAGCAACATAAATTAAGGTTACGTTATTTGAATGAAAATGGTAGTGGGACAGTGCTAAAATGGATACCTTCTACCTTAATTTTTAAAAATTATGGTAATATGACTGTGTTTACAAGCAGCCTCATATACAATATTATTATTAAACTGACCACAGATTCATATTTTTAGTTTTGTTTTTCTTAAACATAGATATTATCCTTTAAAAAAAATACGAAAGTTGTGGGACACACCCGAAACACCAATGTACACTTTTTGTGAAAATGACCCATTTGTACAGACGCCAGCACATCAAGCTACAACAATCTGTCAAATTTCTTCAATAGATTTTCAACTTTAACTTAGAAGACATAAGGTCCAAAGTTCATTATATAATTGACAGTTTCGGGCACCTTGATGTGCTGGCGACTGTACTTACATGCAATACTAACTAATTCCATGGTGGATCTCTGATTGAAAAATGCCTTCGATAAATATTGCAAGCTACTGTAAAGTGGGTGATAGACGGGTGAGCAAAAACGCGGACTTCTGGTTCGACGACCTTCTTACTCTTGAACGAGAAGGATGAACTTGTGGATGAACTGAAGACGAGGCTTTGGCTTACTTTAGTCAAGAAGGACAGACTCAAGACGAGACGGTATGGTCCAAGACCTTAGCCTGCCCGAGTGGGGCGAAGGAAAAAAAAAATTGTGTCACTGTCATTCATTGTCAAAGTATAAACTAACCTATATCGCGCGTGTCGTGTTGTTTATTATATTATTTTTTCAAAATTCAATAATTGCGCTATAGTCATGTCTGCGAATGAAGCAGATGACCAGATGGAGGCCAGTTCCTCTGAGAGTGAGGATGAAGTCATGGAAGGAGATGAGGAAAACGATGACCGTCCCAAGACTTACCTTCCAGGGCAACCATTGAAAGAAGACGAGCATTTAGTTTGTGACCAGTCTGCCTACGTTATGCTACATCAAGCCCAGACTGGCGCCCCCTGCCTCAGCTTCGACATAGTTCCTGATAATCTTGGCAACGATAGAAATGAGTACCCAATGACGGCCTATTTAGTTGCCGGTACCCAAGCTTCTAGCGCACATCTAAACAAGTAAGTTGCATGTATTTAGGGCATAGATATAGAAATCTATGCTTTAGGGCGTCAGAGGATCATCTCAGAAACGGGTTAAAAAGTCTTGACTCAATCAGCTGTATTGTCTGAAAGAATATCCATAAAATGAATTTCTATTTGAAAAGCTCATTAACAATGTATATGCTTTTAGTCTTTTAGTAATCAAAATGTCTAACCTCCATCAAACATCTAAAGCAGAGGATGAGGAAGAATCTGATGAAGATGAGGATGATGATGATGAGGAGGAGGATGAGGAAAAGAAGCCACAAATGACATTCTCCTTCATCAAGCACCAGGGATGTGTTAACAGAATAAGGGTGAGTCCAAGGACTGGTAGAAGGAATATTGCTCATCTGGCAGAAAGATGAACCATTGTACCCTACTTTGGTTACATGGTTACCATTGTAACCTTGGTAAACATGGCATAAGAGAAAGGGCACTAGCACAGGAAAAGAGAGGCCTATGCCCAGTAGTGGGCAAAGTTGAACTGTGTTTTGAAGTCTTAAATCAAGCCTTACTTGCTGAAAGTCTTTAAATTGTAGTTGTTATTCCCATAAACTATTTTAATCTGAGCCTAGGTAAAGATATATAGAATAGGTACTTAATTGTACATCAAAATAATTTAAGCACAGTTCTACTGTCCTCATAAGCAGTATCTTAACTCAGAATTCCTATCAAGATAGTGCTTATTGGCTTATGAGGGCAGATAACTATTTTATAGATACATAGGCTGAGTATTTTTACTTTGTTTTCTGTAAAATATTAATTCTCCTTGACACAAGAGTGCAATATAATATATAAATGTAATATTTTTTTAAGAGTATCTATTTTACTGTTGTTATACATACAGATGATTATTTGCTTAATTTTATTATTGTTTTTCCACAGGCAACAAGTTTCAGAAATTCAGTACTAACTGCAAGTTGGTCTGAATTGGGCAGAGTAGATATTTGGAATATAACACAGCAGTTACAAGCAGTAGATGACCCAACTCTGTTGGAACGCTACAACCTGGATGCTGTCACTAACCCAGTCAAACCTCTTTATTCTTTCAATGGCCATCAGCAAGAAGGATTTGGAATTGATTGGTGTCCTACAGAACTTGGTGTTAGTGAATTATTGACTCGTATCTTGCTGTATGAGACCAACTGATTGCAAATTGATAAACAAATCACAATACCAGTTTCTTACTTTTGTTTTATGGTATTTCTTTTTTAAATAACAAAGTGTTCATTTATCATATGTTAGAATGCGTTTACAATAGCACAATAGTCTTTAAGCAATAGGGAATATGCATGAAAAAAATATTTAGTATCTACACAGTTTATCTAAAAATATACAAAATTGTAATACTAACAGTGAAAATAGTATCAAAATTACTCGAAAACCAAAAGAGTTATCATTATTTTAAACATATATATCTGTCCCTCTCGCGAAAACGCTGTAATGTATGGCAGCTGTATAAGCGTCATGGAATCTGACGTCAAAGTTCATATCAGACTTCTCTTTCTAATTGTAATCTTTGAAGCTTTAAAACTTCATCACTGATGAAGATATTTAAAAAATAATTTTATGATTGTTTTTTAGAGCTAAAAAGTATTTCATTTTGCAAATAAAAATATTGCATGCATATTCCCTATTGTGAAATTGTCCTAAGATAATTTCTGAACATAACTTGAGCAAGACAAGTCATATTTAAAAAAAAATGGTGCAAAAGTACTGTAAAATTATTTATATTAACAGGTTCTAGCAACAGGTGACTGCAGAAGAGATATTCACATCTGGAAACCAAACCAAGCTGGAACATGGGATGTAGACCAGCGGCCTCTAGTAGGACACACTAATTCTGTGGAAGACATACAGTGGTCACCTAATGAAAGGCATGTATTTGCATAAAACATTTACCAATACAAATATAAACAGTGAACCATATTAACTGAAGATTCAGTTAGTTTTGGTAGTTTGTTCAGTTATTTTTGGCATTGCAGAGAACTAAATAAGTAATAATATTTCGTAATATAATTTACATTTTATTATTTGCAGGAATGTTTTAGCATCATGTTCTGTAGACAAATCTATAAGAATTTGGGATACAAGAGCAGCTCCTCAAAAAGCTTGCATGCTCTCTGTAGAAGATGCTCATCAAAGTGATGTCAATGTTATATCATGGAATAGTAAAGAACCTTTTATTGCAAGTGGTAAGTTAGTCATTTTTTAGGGTTCCGTAGCCAAATGGCAAAAACGGAACCCTTATAGATTCGTCATGTCTGTCTGTCTGTCCGTCCGTATGTCACAGCCACTTTTCTCCGAAACGATAAGAACTAAGCTGTTGAAACTTGGTAAGTAGATGTAATCTGTGAACCACATTAAGATTTTCACACAAAAATTGAAAAAAAAAACAATAATTTTGGGGGTCATAGTTAGAACCGAATCTCAAAAATTTTTTTTTCATCAAACTCATGTGGGGTATGACTAGGTCTTAAAAACGGATATTGAGGTTTCTACTATCATTTTATTCTAAACCGAATAGTCATACACCTCCAAAGTGGTAAAATGTCCCCCCCCCCATAACTTCTAAAATAAGAGAATGATAAAACTAAAAAAAAAAATATATGATGTGTATTACCATGTAAACTAGTAGCGAAAATTGGTTTGAACGAGATCTAGTAAGTAGTTTTTTTTAATACGTCATAAATCGTTAATCGCAACTTTTGTTTATAATATAATACCTACAGGTTTGTACGGAACCCTCGGTGCGCGAGTCCGACTCGCACTTGCCCGGGTTTTTTTGTGTAATCACTAGCGACAAACCACATAAAAGAAAAAGATATTATATTGTTTGTTATTATTTATCAAAGGCTTATCTCTTAGTTCACTTCCTATGAAAAACTATATGCTTACGAAAGCTGTCCTAAATATTCATACTTTGTAATAAGGTAGATTCTAGAGATGGGCCGACTAGTCGCCGACTAGTCGGGTAAGCCGACTATTCGGCATCGTTTGTACTCGGCGACTAGTCGACGACTATTCGGCAAAATATGCCGATTATGATCGGCGCATAACAAATGAAATAAAACAAATAATTTGTACTGTACCGTTTCAAATAGATTTAATTATACCGGCGTCGCAGCAAACACAAAATGAATGGAATAAAAATGTAAACAAACACTTCACAACGTGCTCAGCGGCCGCGCGATGACTAAGGGCGGGTTGTATCAAACGGTTGGTTAACGTAACATACGTCAAAAAGTAACAATTACGGAAAATCTTTAACGTTCGTTAAATAAGAAGCGGTGTTTCAAAACATTCTGGTATAAATTCCTGCTCATCCCAATAGCTAAGTTATTGACACGAGTCCTACCTAAATAGCTTTTTTTGCATTCCACCACTTATTAGTGACATCAGAAAAACTGGTATTGAGGAATTCAAAAGAAATTTCACAATATTGTTCTACATATTTGATGCAATTATAGTAACGTTAACCAGTGCTCAGACCATCTGTTAACGTAAACGTTATATTTTACGTGCGTTAACGCTGACATTTTGTGTTGTACGCTGGCATATTGTGAAACAACTAAATTTTTTGATTTAACGATAGTTAGCACCATTTTTAACGTTTACGCATGCGTTAAGTGAACGTGAAACAACCCGCCCTAAGCCGAGTGAAGGCGAAAAAGCCCGAACACCTCCGACAAGTAGGTATAAGAATGATCGGCAGTGCCGATTAGTCGGCCGTAGGCTTGGGTTAAGTAACTCCACTAGAAGATTGGATATAAGACATATCATTCCAGCCAAAGACACATATCCCATAACTATATCCATGTCCGCTAATCATATCCGCAGTTATGATGACGAGAGAGAGCGAACTGAGCGAAGACAAATCCCATATCGCGGAACTATGTTGCTGTGAGTGATTTCAAAAGTTTCTCGCTCTCGCTCCAAGAACTATTTGATTTCCCTTCATACTTTACACTTACAGGCTTAGGACTGTCAACCATATAAATATTTGATTGGCGTATTTAAAAATCAAATAGTATTTACAATGATTTGTAATCGTTTATTTAATTATGATTTAGTAGTTTACAAAGTTTTTTTTTGTATTTTTTTTTTTTTTTTTTTTTAAGTCTAGTAATATATTTTTTTATCAAGCGCTACTCTCGCTGCCTGCGTATAGAACAGACGACCGAACGATGAGCAAACCTAATCGTCCTTTCTCTTTCGCTCACTAGCCGCTGCATTGTATTATGCTCTCGCTCTCTTACTTCCGAACGAATGAACGAAACTGATATAGAGGATATATTTATTTGTTAGAAAGGGAATGAACGATTCATATCCAAAGTGAGACACATATCCGAAGATATAACTGTGTCCGGAGTTACTCAAGCCTAGTCGGCCGACTAATCGGCATTTTGAAAACCGATTAGTCGGCTAGTCGGTTAATCGGCAAATACTATAGTCGGCCCATCTCTAGTAGATTCCTAATAAAATCTATTTAGTCAGTATGTTTGATTACCAAAATAGATAGGACACATTTTTAGATGAAAAATGAAATTTACCTTTTTACCCACTCCTAATCTTAGATGCGTTTTATCTTCGTCAATTTTTATTGATTTAAAAAATACATGTCCAATATTTTTCGATAATCTAACTGACGGACTAAATAGAATAATTTTTTTAGGGTTCCGTACCTCGAAAGGAAAAACGGAACCCTTGTAAGATCACTTTGTTTGTCCGTCAGTCTGTCAAGACCCTTTTTCTATGGAACGCGTCGAGGTATCAAGCTGGAATTTATATCAAACTAGCTGACCCACGCAACTTCGTCTGCGTCACATTTTCAATTAATGCTCGGCTCCTTGACCAGTAGTTCCTGAGATTACCCCCTACATACAAACAAACTTCGTCAGAAGACGGACGGACGGCGAGCCACCCATAGCTCACCGTCCACAGGGCCGCGCCTACGATGGCCGGAGGTCACCAGGTGGTGGCCGCCGACGCCCGCGCGGCAGCCGGGACGAGAGGTTCTCTCCCTCTCCCACTCCGCCACCTCCTTCGCTAGCATGACTGCTTCGCAAAAGGAAGTGACGGCGTCCCATTCCGTCTCGCTCCGGACCAGGGCCGGAAGCGAGAGGTCGCCGCCGATCGCCACTTCGAGGACACGGCGGTGCGCCGCCCATGCGGGGCACACCTGCACAGTGTGCTCCACCGTGTCCTCCGGTCGATCCTCGCAGTGGTGACACCCGGGCGTTTCCTCCCGCCCGATTCAGTGCAGGTACCTCCCGAAACATCCGTGTCCGGTGAGGACCTGCGTCAGGCGGAAGGTGAGGACGCCGTGGCGCCTCTCAAGCCACTTTTCAAAGAGGGGACTTACCGCCACTATCGTGGCGTGCCCTAGGTCTACTGTCCCTTAGAGCTGTGAAAATATCAAACTATCTATACAGGGAAATTGAAAAAATACCCGAAACCTCTTAGGCAGTGAAAGTACACATGATTATAAGCAACTTTTGTTTTGGTAAAACTCCGAAATCTCGAAAAAAATATCAGCTGTTTCATACAAAATGCAGTATTTAGCCAATGAAAATGTATGAAACAGCTGATATTTTTTTCGAGATTTCGGAGTTTTACCAAAACAGAAGTTGCTTATAATCATGTGTACTTTCACTGCCTAAGAGGTTTCGGGTATTTTTTAAATTTCCCTGTATAAATCAAAAGATACAGACAGCGACATCGGTTTGGTGCCGCAAATTTTCAACACTTGCAAGGGAATCAACCCTACCTCCAGGGTACTTTCCGTAAACTCAGAATCTTGAAATTTGGTACGAAGCAATGTCTTATAGCAGAAATAAAGGAAAAATTGCGTAAAACACATTTTTACACAATATAATAAAAATATAATTTGTAATAATTTTAAACTTTCTACCCCTTTCCTCATGAACGCGTAGAGGTATTAAATTGAAATTCATATCAAATCAGGTCTTTAATACCTTTAAGCTGTAACAAAATCAAACTTCTATGTCAACGCAATCAAAAGAAACAGCAATTTAAGCCGCATATTTTCAAACTCGCAACTACTCGCAAGGGAATCAAAACCTAAAGGGTACTTCCAGTCGACCTAGAAATCTTGAAATTTGGCATGAAGCAACGTTTATAGCACATTTATAGGAAAAAATCCGAAAACCTTAAATTTTTAGTTAATCGATTGTCGTGATGGGTGAACTTTTACTTATATACCTACAGGTTTGTACGGAACCCTCGGTGCGCGAGTCCGACTCGCGCTTGGCCAGTGTTTTTAAAACTCATAACTCATCACTATTGTAACTAAATAATAGGATTACGAATCAAGCCAAACATACACATAATGTCTGTGATCACAATTGGAGTTCTGCAAGGCCCAATTCTTGGACCACTTCACATTTGACCTTGGTAGTGAAGGCTAGTATTAGAAGCTCTGTATTGGTTAATTGATTGACCAATTTTATGGGGGATTTCAGGTGGAGATGACGGTTTCCTTCACATTTGGGATCTAAGACAATTGGCAAGCAAAACCCCAGTGGGAACTTTCAAGCACCACACGGCGCCCGTTACCTCGATAGAGTGGCACTGGACTGAGCCGAGTGTGCTAGCTTCTTCTGGCGAAGACCACCAAGTTGCGCTTTGGGACTTAGCTGTGGAGCGAGACGATGACGATGTTGTTGATGAAGAATTGAATGTATGTTCATAATAGAGAAGACAAAATAGTATCTGTAATGGAATGACATCACTAACTAAACAAACCTTTTTTTCAGAATCTTCCACCCCAGTTGCTGTTCATCCATCAAGGACAGAATGATATAAAAGAATTGCACTGGCACAAACAAATGCCAGGAGTCATGGTGACAACTGCACACACTGGATTCAACATATTCAAGTCTATTAGTGTATGAAATAAAACAATAAAATTGAACATAGCTTTTATTTAATATCTTCTAGTATACTCAAGTAGAACTACATGATTGTGATTTGACATAGCAAAAGAAAACTAAATTATGTGTCTTTATCCTTTGTATGGACCATGGCTAAATTCACTAAATGCCTTATTGTTGGTCTGCCATGGGGACAATTCTAAAAAAATTTAAAGGAATTATTTAAATAATTTATTGGTAGCTTCAAACTTGAAACCAATGTTACTTGAATTCATAAAAGGCACTATATGATTATTTCACAGATGACATTTCATTTCAGACATCACTGATGTTGGTGACGAAACATAGTGGTGATGAATCGTGCCTTCTGTGTTCAAGACCAAGTCTTGTCCAACAGTGATACAATTAGGCCCTGTCCACATTGCTATTTTTTACCGCGCGGTTTTATTTCTGCAATTCTGTAATACATAGAATCCTATAAGAGTATCCGCATTGGCGGTAAAAAAACCGCGCGGAAAAAATCTGTTATTTGATGCAAATGTATGCGATGATGCGGTGTGGATTTTTTTCTACGCGAATTAAAATCGCTGTGTGCACAGGGCCTATCAAGCTTATTATTAAAAAAAATATATATTACGTTACTAACTTACCCATGGTTTGTCTATTTCAGCCATGTGATCAACAAGTTTTCTCATATCGGCTTTGCCCAGAGCTGTTCCTATCATCACAGATTTCCGACAAGCCCTTGACGCAAACATTGCCCTTACTCTGCTTGGTCTACAATATTCTGAAGGGGATTCCTGGAATGTTAAAATCGTCTTGTAAGAAACAGTTATACATAAAAGACCAATGAAAGCTAAAATTTTGGCTCTTTAGCAGTCTGATTTTAACTTCACATACACACCCTCAACATGAACAAAAGCTCTTCTATATCTTCCTTTCCGAAGATCCAATTTTTCGACATAGGTAATGTTAACAATTTCACTCTCTTTGTAGGTAAAGCTTCTTCATTGATTTCAAAAGTGAATCCATTCTTTTTAAAGACATCTAAATTATCCATTAAGATTTGTTCATTTACTCCAGTTAGCTCGAGAGATTGTGGACTGGAATGAATTAATGTATTATTTCAGTATAATTGAATCTGAACTAAAATATGAGGGTAGTCAAATGTAACTTACATGACTAATTTTTGACTAGTTAACTCTGTAGTTTTCTGTAATGTTTCAAAATTGTAAATCTCATCAGTAGCATGTTGATCTATAATAAAAAGATCATCTTCCAATTTTGTAATTATAAAACCTAAGTTAAACTGTCCAATGATTTCCATCTTCTTGAATGAGTCCTTGGATATTTCCTTACTCAGTTCTTCTTCACATTTCTTGTTAAAAACTGGATTAATTTCGCTTTTAAATTTTACTCTAGTGGGAGCAGAAACTTTTTTGTCATTGACATACATACTTGCCAACGCTTTAACATGTTCCAGGGATGTCTTCAAAGTTACAGTCTTCCTATTATTCTTTCCTAAATCTTCTTTATCTGTTACAATTTTCTGCTTTTTAGGTGTTTTCTCTTTGAAATCACTTGAAGTGTTTGCTTTCGGCTTCAAAGCTTTTGGTTTACAGTTTGTTGTATGTGACTTCTCTATTATAACGTCGGTAATATCTCTTATTTGAGTATTAGGCACATTTTCAGCAAAATCTAAATACATAACATTACGTTTATCATCTTCATCTTCTAGATGTGAACTTTTGGCAGATAAATCATTTGTGTTTTTAGTTTCATGACTTTCACCATCGTCTAATTTTCTGTTTTCAACATCATCACTATCTCCTATTTCTTCTTCATCTTCAGATTTCAATATATCAACTGACCTACTGTTAAGGTCTTCAATTTCTTTGCCCTGTGCGAAACTTTCCTCTTCTTTAACCACTTCAGTTCTCTTCGTTTTTGAAGAAACAAAATCTAATATTGTTGTTGACTTTCGTTTAAGTTCAACATTTTTAGTTTCTTTGTCAGCTGTGGAGACACTTTCAGAAGCTTGCTTTGTTTTACTTTGAAATTGTTGCAAAAACGAGTTAAAAACTCTTGGTTGCTCCAAATCTGGTTGAACATCATTTGTTTCTTTATTATAGGAACTCAGAGTCGATTCCATCTTCAATGTTCTGGGTATATTTTCAAATAGTTTTAGTAAAGAGCTTTTCAGTGTGTCCAATATTATTTTTTCTTTTGTAAGGAATATTTTCCGTTTATCTGGAGTGACATTAACATCAACTGAAGTTCTCTCCATATCAACATTCAGAAACACAAAAGGATATTGATGCGAATTATACTGCCTGTATATTTCATTGATGATTTTCATTATTTTTGTTGGCTCACATGGTCTAGAATTGATATAATAAAACTGTCTGTCAGTACTGGAACGCCCACTACCATGAGCACAAGAAGAAATAAAACTTGTGAACTCTATTGGTTTTGCTATATTTTTATGGCCTTGAGATCTTTGTGATACACTAATATCACTATTAGTAACATCCGATTTTTCTGCATCATTAGAATCTTCAGATAGATCTATTTCAACATCTTCTATATCAACACTTTCATCTGTCTCCTTAACTTCTCCAGACAAACCCTTAAATATATTATCTTTAATGTTGGTGACATATTCTGGCTTTATTTCAAGTAATGTTTGTAGTTGCTTCACCCCAAAAACACTGGCAATATTGTCTTTATAAGATGATGTGCCTTGTGTTGCTACCACTACAGACTTTGAATTTGAGCTTGTTTGATTGCTGCAAGTTATTCTGGAAATAATTTATGATTATGTAAGTGTTGTGGGTGTATGACACTGTACTATTACTTAATTCATTAAAACTTACTTGACTCCAACTGAAATCAAACAGTATGCATACAACAGCTGAGTCATTTTGTTGAATTCTCTCTTAGCATTTTTATGAAATTCTTTCTGTCTCACAGGCAATGATGAAAATAGGTTTGTTAGACTGACGGTTGTTCCAACTTGTCTTGAACATGGTGTTTGTTTTGTAATATTCCCTTTATGGTCATATTCAAGTTTTGTAGCTGCAAAATTTATACAAATAGATTGTGAAAAAATGAACCCCTAGCATAGCTTGCTAGATTGAGAATTCTAAGATTACAGAGTGTATTGAAGAAGTCATGGCGCACCAAACCCAATTATACAGGGCGACTTTGAAGTGATTGTCAACCTTTGGGACCAACCAGGAAAAATGAAAAAAAAAAAATTACATATTCATAAGTACTTCTATCTCCTGAAGTTTGCCAATTATAAAAATAATTTCAAATAATGTTTGATCAAATCATTGTCATGAATACATACCATATTCATAATCTTTGTGCCTTGTAGTAACTGTGAGATTAGCTAAAGAACATAAAGAACTTAGCGCTTCTCCTCTGAATCCAAAACTTGACACACCTAGTAGGTCTGAGTAATCAGTTAGTTTTGAAGTGTGGTACTTTAAAGCTGTAAAAAGATGTTAAAATTAAGTATAATTATTATAGTATTTTCCAAATTATGGGCTGTGGAGGATACAGCTGCATCTAGTTAAGACTGACACCTTCCCCAACATAGTTAGGAAAAGGCTAGGTAAATCAATCTATATACTTATAATAAATCTGTAGAGAGGTCAATTCTGTACATGAAATGTATTTCCAAAATAACTATCAGGGGGTGATTAGGGATTGATACTGATGCCAAAAATGCAATCAGTAAATTTTTTGTCTGTCTGTCTGTATAACCGTTATAGAAACAAAAACTACTCGACGGATTTTAACGAAACTTGGTACAATTATTTTTCATACTCCTGAGCTGGTTATAGTATACTTTTCATCACGCTACAATCAATAGGAGCAGAGCAGTGAAGGGAAATGTTGGGAAAACGGGAGAAGTTACTCCATTTTTTAAGCTTCCGTCGCGTGTGCAACCTTAATGGTTAAATCTACACAGAAATCATGTATGACGGAAATGTTCTCCTTAAAATTATATAAAAAATATCCCACAACATCATATGTCTATCTTTTATGATTGACGCACAATAAAACATGTAACTCCCGATAGCTTAGCAGTTGGAAGCTTTCTGATTATATTTGTCTACTCTTACGTTTATAACACTCTCAGTCATCCCTAATTAAAAAAGTTATTAACTATTCCATAAAAAATAATCATAGAAATCGGTATAGAAACACCAAACCAAAGTTATACATGAAATACGCTAATAATAAGCCATCGCGCGTGAATACTGAATCATGCTTTAAGGATTCTTTTTGTATAAGGTCGCGAACGCACAGGCAGGCGGCTTGCTTGGCGCCTAGAGGCTAGCGAGCAGCTTCGTAAAACGGCTTACGACAGTTTGCAATATCCTTTAATATACAGTCGAGGGAAATTATAACCATCTTCCGGTTATAATTTCGCTTTACACCAAACGAGTAATATTAGAAATGTGAAAGTTTGGTTGTTTGTTACTCAATCACGCCAGAACTGCTTAACGAATCTTAATTAAATTTAAAACAACAATAGATTATAGTCTGGAATAGCATATAAGCTACTTTTCATCCCAGGAATATGTTCCCTAGGGATCACACGGGCGAAGCCGCTGGCAGAAGCTAGTTTAAAAAATATAATTCTGATACTTTAGCTGATAGAGATTAAATAAATTTTTAAGTATGTAATACTGATAAGTATAAGGTAAATATTCTCCTTTACATTTTTGTGCCTCTCACTATGTGGATGTTAAAACTGTCAAAAACTAAATGAGTACCATAGGTATCAGCATCATCATTAATGAAAAAGAACAGACCATCTTATGGCTGAAGAAGTTGTCACCCTATATATAAATTAATTTAAGTTCTTACTCAAAGCAGCAAAGTTATCTTCTGTGACACCAGTTCCATTGTCTGACACTTCAATCAAGTCAATCCCATAATTTTTAAACCTTATATCAATATTAGTTGCACCAGCATCTAATGAGTTTTCTACAAGCTCTTTCACAGCGACTGCTAGACTCACAACAACCTAAAATTAATGTAAATATAGATAGAAAGCAAGAATAACATTATTTGACAATATTTCTTAGGATCTGGTATATATATTTTGAAAGTTAGGATCTGATTTCGAAAATTATTTCACTATTTAAGTAGAGCTATACTATCGACGAATGTCAACAAATGCTTCTATAAATCTAAGAATATAATGCATACATGTTTCCTGCAGGAGTCTCCATTGGAGTTTTCAGTATATAGTATAATGTACTCTGTGATTGGAGTGAAGCCGTGGGAAGTCCTATTTAGATAAATAAAAATAAGCTGTAGAAGTATATTGGCGTACCTGTCCAGAACATATTTTATGAACCGTATCCTTAGCTATGGGCTTAATGTTGTTATTATTTTGATTTGTTTTTGAGTCCATGATTTGTATAAAGTAATATAATTGCACAATTAAAAATTACAAAATAAATCGTAATCTACGTTTTCCTTTTCCCGCCAACATATTCCTCACATTGTTTATTTTCTTTCATAGCGTGGTCAGTCGAGAGTGGAGTGATATTACGTCATTGAGTCGATGTCATGTCAGTAACTCTAACTGACAGTGACAATTAACCTAAGAGGGCTTTCACATTTTTTCTTGAATTTTAGCGTTTTATTCGAATTTTGATGTGTGATTTTGATTTAGATATAGCCTTAAAAAAAAAAACAAAAATATGCCTACGATAGTTTGATCATTTATCTTGGGAGTGTTCTAAATAAATATTTCAATTTGTTCACGTACATCAGTAAAATCCTTGACTCCGCAAAGGATGTTTCACAAAACGTTGCTTTAGGGTATCTTTTGATACCTTGGTACACCGAAGATATTATAATTTTATCATTTATAAAAATGTCCACGGTACAACTGTATCTTTTACTTTGGAATGCTCAAATCAATTTATTACGATTCATACAGTAATACACCAAAAATAATTCTGTAAAACTGAGAGTTATTGACAATTTTCCGTACGAAACTATAATTTTTATCTATGAAATTATAATCAAAATTCAAATAAAAAATATTTAATAATTAAGGTGGCATTGCTATATTGCTTGAAAAAAAAATTGGTCTAATTAAAAGTAAAGTAAATATTTTTAAATAATTGTCGAAAATCAATATAATCTTGTGACGCGCGGTATTCAACTTTATTCAACCTGAGCAATTCGATTTTGTAAGAGCGCTTTGACAAAACTGTCTTAAAGCAAAATCACACATCGAAATTCGAATAAAACGCTAAAATTCAAGAAAAAATGTGAAAGCGCTCTTATAGTCCTACGCCTTAGTCCCTTACTCGGATGCGACCACTTGGACCACTGACGTATACGTCAGTGACAATATCAAACATTAATGTCAAAATAGAAAGTGACATAGAATCACTGACGTATATGCATAGAATCTATCAACGTCTTCAAAAAAAACACATATAAGGGATGCGTTCGGTTTAATTTTAATTTTTGCAACCATAAACTAGCGAGGTGAAAGTGGCATAATTTTGCCATTGTTTGAGGTGAAAGCGCCAGGGTAGCCCGCGAAATTCAAATATTTTTTGCAATTTGCCGGTCAGTGTGAAGCTGTATGTTGAACAAAATACAATTCGCGGCCGTAACGCATATTTATCTAAAGAATTATACCCATTTTAATTATCAATATAACCCTCTAAGTTCATACAACTCGATTGAATGACTTTTTCACGAAATAACATTCAATCGAGTACTATGAACTTATCGAGTTATATTGATGATTCAAATGGTTGTAATCCTTCAGATCAATGCTCTTTATCATCGCGAACTGTATTTTGTTCAACATAAAGCTTCACACTGACTGGCAAATTGCAAGAAACATAAAAATATTTGAATTTCGCGGGCTACCCTGGAGCTTATGTCCCCTTTTTTCTCACACATTGATTTCTAGTATTTAATCATGTGAAAGAGAGTTTTTGTTACAGTTTTTGTTTTTGTACCTCAGTATAGTACTCTGTGTGTACCTCTTCACGTTTCACGCCGAACGGATTTGGATGAAACTTGGCATACGGGTGGACTATGTCTGGTGCTGTTATCACTATGCAACCATAGAGTATGTAAACTTTTCTATGCAACGATCATAGAGATAAAAGTCTATGGCAACGATAGCCGAAAATCTGTCACACTACAACACTGTTTATTTATTTCATGATTGTAAAAAAACGGCAAGTTATAAGTGTTAATTGTTACGGATCAGTATTCAAACATTTCATAAACTACATTAAAATTTGTTCTTCGCACTAAAATGTCTCTAAATACGGCTCATGCCGATCACGGGGTGTTGATACATGCAAGGGAATGGTGAGTCATCTTTTTGTGTACGAATGGCGACTGCGTAAATAGCTTTAGAATGTTCTACACTACACTGCGTATGGCTACAGTTATTGATTTCTGTAGCCAGTACCTATTGTTTTCAAATAATTTCACCAACATCGCATTCATACACCAATTAGTTCTTGTCCACTATGATCTAATGTTACAGGGCAACTCTTCCTCTTCTTTTATTAATTAATAGAACAAAAACAACTTTCTTTGAAATTTAATTTGAAACCTATCAAACTATAATATTCACATACCTAACAACATTAACAACAGAACAACCAATAAGTTATTGATAAGGAACTACAAATAAAAACAGTATTCATTTCCTGCCTCAATTTATTTTAATGTATTGTGATTATGTACTATTTAAATGAGTTCACAATTGAGTTAATTATTAGTTCCCTAACCCTTTATTAGTGAAATAAAACAATCTAATTACTAACATCTTTTTGTAGGTTAAACTTTCTAGTTGGCTTCAGAATTTAGTTGTTATTCCCACCATATTGGATTAAGTATTACATCATAATTTACACCTGTTTTCATCTAATGCAGGCTTCCACATGAGTCAGAGTGGTACATTACTTGTTATGTGGCATTTTTCTCTATTAGATAATGACACAATGACATTATTGCTATTACAAAAAGTAGATAGTCTTTACTTTATGCCTATATAACATGAGACCAGAAATCATGACAATGAAACAGTATTTCTGCCAGACCATCATTAGGAAATCACTATTGTTACGAATTTAAACTATCATTTTACTAAAACTTTGTAATTTTATTGACGTAATCAGTCAGCACCAATAAATTAAAAGAACAGTAGATAGACAATACAACTTGTATACCCAATAGGACCTTAACCGGTTGCGCCGGGTGTGGAACCATTGGTTCCACTTGACGTCACTGATATAAATCGTAATGTCATAAAAATAAAGTATAAAATCAATGGCATCAGGCGGCCTTAATGGTTCCTTTGCCAGATCTAACCTGTTAAGGGCATTGACAGGTTAATAAATTATTTATTTATTAAACTCTTGACCCGAAGAAGAAACTATAAAGAGATACTTAATACAAAAAGGATATTTTTGCAATAAAAAGAGGCATAATGGTCAAGTTAAGAGAGAAAAGTGTGAGACATGAGGGCGATAATGTGGGATCCATTTACAAAAAAAAAAGATATACACATATATTTAAAACCATCCTCTTTTATTGGTGTTGTATAAATAAGTGGCTCTTGTAGTACCTACCTACTGAAGCTAATCCTAATTAAAAACCAAGTCCTAAATTTATAAAAGTGCCTATGTATTTTGTTTTGTGCTTAAAATGCTAATCAAACCTTTTTTTTTTCAGTATCATATTGTTTTCGGACAATGTCACAGTTGAATTCTATGGAAATGACACTCCTGAGTTCAAAGGTGTCAAAACAGGCCGCATGTATTTAACTACTCATCGCATGATTTTCAATTCAAAAAGCCCCGCAGAACCACTGAGGTCTTTCAGTTTTCCATTTATTGCATTGGAAGATGTAAGTATTTTAAGTTAGATCTTTTTGCTAGCTAGGACAAGGAACATTCATATAATGTATTTTCCTCAAACTAAGTAATGTTATAAAACATTTATTTAATTAATTAATTTTTTAATCATTTCTTTCCTATAACTATAACTAGAAGTTGTGTATAATTTGAAACCTAAATACATCGAAAAAGTCCACTTAATGCTCGTTTTGTTTTTCTAGGTTGCTGTAGAACAGCCTATGTTTTCTGCAAATTACATCAAGGGAAAAATACATGCACAAAATAACGGTAACTTTATTGGTGAAGTGAAATTCAAAGTAGTGTTTAAATCTGGAGGCGCCATTGAATTTGGTCAAGCCATGTTGAAAGCAGCTCATCTTGGTAAGTACCTATCGTGATTTTACTAGCCAAAATATCAACTTGTACTCAAAGCATTTATTTCAAGTAAAACCATTTAAAGGCACTTTTGAAATTGTTGTGGTTGTTCAGTCAAAAACATGAAGTTGCATGTTCCAAAGTGTATATCTCTAAATGTGCAAGAAACTCCATGGACATCATGACACTCTTTATAGCATCAAATAATAATCTACTGCTGGGTGGCTACTGAATCTGCGGGCTCTCTGGTCCTAGTGTTTCACAAGAATTAAAAATTAATTGGCTAAATACCAAACAGAATTAATTATTCATACTATGAGGAACTGGTTTGTCAGTCATCTCTCTCTGTGTGAGGTTTTCATATCAATTTAATATCAAAGTGATAAGGTATTATTATTAAAACTCAGTGTTGTTGATTCATTACCTACTGTTATCAAAAATAATGTATGTTTCGAACATTGAGGCATAAATTCAGTTCGCTAAAATGCTGTATACTGGTGTAGTTACCCAAAATGCCAAGTAGGTAGTATTTGGTATATATATTTAGTCATGCCTACATTTATTTTATTCAAATATGGTATGTATTGGAATAAGCAACTATCAACAACTTAAAAAAGATTGGCTTTGTCTAAACATTACGTCTAATGCTAGAATATTTGTCCAAATATTCGCATTTCTTATTTGAAAAAAAAAAAAAATGAACTTTATCTTGATGATTTTAGGGTATATTTTCTACCATCCAAGTAACGCGAATATTTTGACAAATACGCCATGTAAAGTGCCACCTTAATATTCAGCGTTTGACCGGCAGCCACCCGCCATGCCACGCCGGACGCTCCGCCGCCGCCGTACACTCCGCCGAGCGGCCCCTGGTACGCAGCGCCGCCGCCCGCCTACGCGCCGCCCCCTCAGGGATACTACGGATGGGTGCCTCCCTACACGGTGAGCTTTACACTCACGATTTGGTTGATACTGGCACTACATTTTGGTTATTAGTCGAAATTCGCGTCACTTGTGCAATACAAAAATAATTTTATTACGTAAGTCATAAGGTATATTTTGTATTGCATCAAGGTTTATAGAGACATTAATTTTTCTAATGTCATATTAAAAACCCATAAACCTGACCCACCCATTAACCCCTCCTTGCAAAATACGGTTTTAACGCCAAATAACATCAACCAAGAGTCGAATAAAGTGTATAGAATTAGAACAAGGCACACCAACCTAAAGACGAGAAAATAAGGAGCATGATAACACCCTTTATAGACCAAGAAATGGTCCAAAAAGTTGTTTGCAGTACACAGACAAGCTTGCCTTTTAAAGGCAACTTACTAGTCATCAATAAACTTCCGCATTGTGTATTGATGAGTTCAAGATATGTGGAGACTTCAACGAATTAGATACTCTTCTGCGACCTTGTGCCCCAAAAAAACATGCCCCGCTTTCATCAGAAAACAATGCGGAAGCTCGTTGATGTTGAGTCCAAATTACTAAAATACTTCTATATCTTTTATTTAAATATATTATTAAATTTTCTTCATTCATTAGTCCCTTTCACGGAGCAAGTACAAAGAGGAGATGCTGTAATTAGATTTCAATTGCCACAGGCCCTTTCCTGTCGAGAATGTTCCATGTGAAATTCCTTGTCCTTGGGGTCAATTTCTACTTGCCAGTAGCCACTTTTTAGATCTAATGTGCTAAACCACTTAACTCCAGTGAGCATGTCCAGCGTGTCATCAATTCTTGGCAAAGGATAGCTGTCCTTCTTCGTAACGTCGTTCAGACGACGATAGTCAACACAAAACCGCATGCTGCCGTCCTTCTTTCTTACCAGCACTACAGGTGAACACCATGGACTGGATGAAGGTTCTATAACACCATCCTTCACCATTCCCTCAATCATGGTTTCCACTTCCTTTTCACGTGCTACCGGTAATCTCCTTGGCCGCTGCCGGATAGGCAACTCTTCTCCTGTGTTTATTTTGTGTTGAACTAAGCCAGTCTTCCCGATATCAGCATCATTCGAAGAGAAAACATCGGCGTACTTGAGTAACATCCTCTTCGCCTTGACCATTTCGTTTTGAGACAGAGCGCTGCGACAGTCTTCTAAAAGTGCGGTGAATCTCGTTTGGACATCCTTGCTGAGGTTACCAGTTGATGGATATTGGCATCGACGCAACCACTCCACTTCCTCGCAGGTACCCATCAGTGTGCCTTTTTCTATCACCTGTTCCTTGTCACAAAGGTTCAGCACACGTATCCCTGAGATGCCGGTAGCTCTGACCAAAGTTCGTGCAACTTTCCATGGAAGGTCATTGTCTACCCTTTCCACGAGTACACAACGATGAGTCTTCCCAGGATTCCGAGGAAGACTAACCGGTACAATCGTTTCAGATCTCGGAGGAAGAACAATCTTCTTTAGGCTATATATATTTCCTGGTAATGCCCCTTCCATGAACAGTTCCTCCTGCCCACATTTCATAACTCCTTGATTAACGTCGATCTCACAACGATTCTTCCTCATAAAGTCTAAGCCCAGGATGCAATCGTCCATTATATCGGCCACAACAACGTTATGCTGGTAGATTCTGTTGCCTAGCTTTAACTCCATCTCTCTCTCTCCTTGGACGAGTATGCGCTGACCGGTGGCTGTCACTAAATTTATGCGCTCTCGGTAGTATGCAGAGTCCCCAAAGAACCGACCTGCAAGTTGTGAACTGACGACCGTGCGAGAAGCTCCAGTATCTATCGTCAGCTTACATGGTGTTCCGTTGACCTCGCCCTTGATGATAAGGCTGTTCCCGTCATGGGTTTGTGAGATCGAAATCCTTGGGGCTCTTTGAACCTCAGCCAGTACCCGCCCCGCAGTCCTGGCTTTTACTCGTTTCCCTGCTGCTGCTGAGTGGTGCTGTTAGCCGCTCTACCCTCTGGAGATTGGCTACCTAGTACCTTCCCCTTCTGCAGTTCGCTTAGGGCAACTGGATCGAAGGTGGCCCCTTTCACCACAGCCATAGCACCTAGGGCTATATCCTTTAAATCGATCGCGAACTGTAGCCGCTGCGATCTCCCTGACGCGGTGGGAACGATGATCTTGCCGCACAGCTTCCACCTCCAGTGCATGGGCCAAAGCGTCCTTAAGTGTCGCGTGGTGCCCGAGCCTCACTGCAGCCCTTACTTCAAGGTCGCGGATGCCGTCAATGAAGGCCTGGACCAGGTTCCCTTCAATAAGCGCAGGTACAGACTGGTATGCCTTCCGCACCAGCTTCTCCACTTCAAGGGCCCACTGCTGCAGGTTTTCACCACTACGCTGTACGCGATCTCTTAGTTGCGCACGAAACACGTGCTCCAGATGAGCGTCACCATACCGGGATTCCAGTGCTTCAAGGAGCTGCTCGTAAGTTACTTCTTTACCGAGAGCTTCTAAGACAGTTAAGGCCTGGTCGCGCAGGCCTAAGGTGAGGGAGTCATGGCCTGATTTTTACTCCAACCGTTCGCCTTCATGACGGCCTCAAATTGTATTCTGTAGGCCGACCAAGAAGACGACCCATCGAACGGCGGCACTTTGAATCCACGTAGCGAAGGTGTAGTAGCTACGGGAGTTGCAATCCCATCTCCAAGTTTAAGGTTGCCCAACTCCTTCTTCACATCAGCAATAACGTCATTAAATTTGCTGATCTGTGTTTCAGCATCTGACAGGCGGTTGTCATGCTGAGCAACCTTATCCTTCACTTCCTTCATGTCTTTCCCGAAAGACGCGTGAATTTCCTTCATGAGGAGCATCTGTTCTTCCTGGCGGCGTGCCTGCTCCTCCTTGTCAAGCTTGAGCTGTTCTTCCAAGCGACGGGCCTGCTCCTCCTGTCGGCGGGTCTGTTCCTCCTGCCGTCGGGCCTGCTCCGCCTTGTCGTGCTGCAGCTGTTCTTCCAACTGACGGGCCTGTTCCTCCTGTCGTCGGGCCTGTTCCGCCTTGTCGTGCTGCAGCTGTTCTTCCAACCGACGAGGCTGTTCCTCCTGTCGGCGAGCCTGCTCCTGCAGCATCATCATCAGAGCAGCAAAGTCTGGTGATGATGATGCCGGAGCTGCCGTGGACGGACCGGCCTCCATGGTCGGTAGCTGACTTTCCGACGTCTGCGGCGTTGCACCACCAAAACGCCTCTGATCCGTCTCCTGCTGGCGTTGACTACGGGTACGTATACCCTCCGTGTCGTCTTTTGGCAGAATCGGCATGATAATCCTTACTTCTGACACCAATTGTTACGAGCTTGGGGTTCGTGACAATAAAAACAGCCGATTATTTAACCAAAAAAAATGACACTTTAATTATCAAAACTAATTAACACTTTAAACACACTAATTACAACCACAATCGCACTATTAAACACTTCACTTCACTTAACTCGCAGTTGAAGATCGCTTCCGAAGATTCGCTTGTATCGCCAATTCAATACTGCCCGAGTCGCGAGCTTTGCGCACCTTATACAGGGAAATTGAAAAAATACCCGAAACCTCTTAGCAGGGCTTTAAATACCGGTAAAAATTTCGTAACGTTACCTGTATTTGACAGAGTTACCGTTAATTTGAAAATAACGTTAACCGATTTAACGTTATTTTCGAAACATTTTATCGTTAATCTTTTTTACCGTTAATTGTTTTATAACGTTAATTTTATCGTTATTTTGTAACGGTTAAGCTTGTGAGGTGGAATAAGCGTGGGGGCAGAGAGTCGATCGGCGGGCCGCCAAAGCTAAGCAAAGCCACCTTATACGCCGTTGCGTCGTGCCGTCTCGCTCGACCAAAACGTTGCCAGATTCTTACGTGTTTGACGTGCTGGTAGTACCTACAGTTAGCTGATTTAGTTATTTTGTCCAATAATTTATTTTCTTTTGTCAGTTGCTTGAGATCAATAATGGGTAGTTTTCATAGTTACAATTTTCGATATAATAATAGTGATAATTATGTCAGTACGATTTCTAGCACTGTATTCAATGAGTGTGAAAGAAGAACATCGACACAGTCCGACGCGTGAAACAGAAGATTTTGTATGGGAAATTAGCCTAATCTGGAGCGCCGCTTACGCGCGGCATTGCCAAATCGTGCAAGGCGGAGAGAGAGTCGTTCAAGAGACGGAGTCAGTTACTTTAGGGTAGAATGTAGATTCTTCGCAGTTTTTCTTTTAATTATGGATTAAAAATAATTTTGCGCCAAATTTGTCTGACAAAAATTGTGAAAAGGCTCTTGAAATGCTGATGATGATGACTGCTAATGAACGCACCGTGCGATTTTGGTTTAAACTCTTTCGTAATGGAAACTTTGATTTGAAGAACGAACCACGTGGAAGACCACCCACACAGGTGAATAACAATGAATTGAACGAGATGTTGGAAGCCGATCCGAGTCAAACTACCCATGAATTAGCGGCATGGTTTAACTTTATCTTACCAAAAATATTGACATATTTGCGTCAAATCAATAAAATAAAAAATATGAAAAATGGGTACTTCATGATTTGTCTGATCTGCAGAAAGAAACGCATGTAGAAAGTTGTGTTGCCTAGTTGAATCGATACAGAAATAAAGAAATATTGAATTGATGTGACATGTGATGAAAAGTGGATTCTTTACATTAACCGTAAGCGAAAATTGCAATGACCCCAGGTCAAACGCTGAAAGTGTTCTAAAGCAAAGTTTACCAATAAAAAGGTAATGGTAATTGATTTTTCTCGCTTCGGTATTTGAACGGGTAAATACACGCGAGGCTTCGAAGCAGGAAAATCTTTTTTTTTTTTTTACTTGGTATGGGTTTGCTCTTGACTCTAGTCTTGGTCAGAGATGACAGAGACAAAGTCTACGATGGAGCGAGCTTACCCAGAAGTAGCCTGTTCACTCTAACTTTGAAAAGATTAGGGTTGTAAGCATTCGGAAACACAAACGCAGGCAAAGAGTTCCACTCCTTTGCTGTGCGCATTATGAAAGACGCTTGGAAGCGCTTAGTTCGAGTTGGTGGAATAGCAACAAGGTAGGGATGGCAAGTTGCAGTGCGTCTGGATGTCCGATGGTAGAAGGGGGCTGGTGGGATGAGGTCGTGGAGTTCCTGGGCACACTCCGAAGTACAATCTGTAGAAGACCGACAAGCAGGCAACCTTGCGGCGATGAGCCAAGCTGTGTAGCTTGGTATCCACCAGTTTTACGTCACCAATGAGCCTCTTAGCTCTACGTTCCACCGAGTCAAGCGCGGCAAGCTGATACTTAGCTGAGCCATCCCAAAGGTGGCTGCAATACTCCATGCAGGATCGGACTTGTGCTTTATAAAGAGTTAAAAGCTGCTCAGGCTTGAAGTATCGCTTCACCCTATTTAGGATGCCCAGCTTTTTGGCCGCAGTTTGGGCTTTGCACTCAATGGTGGCGCCGAAGTTGAGACTGGATGACAGCTCCATGCCTAGGAGCTCGAGCCGATCAGTCACTGGAATAGTTGCACCCCGAAAAATAAGAGTTTGGTTGAAACATCTCCTTTTTGCGGTAAAGAGACACCCCTGTGTTTTGGTGGCGTTAAAAGAGACCAGATTGTCGTCACCCCACTGGGAGACAAGGCTTAAGGTCAAATTTGTCCGCTCTACCATGGCCTCTCTCAAGGAACGAACTTCATCTCCGCCGGTTGTGGCGCCGGACAAGTATCTCTCTGTAACCGTACTGTCATCTGCGTACCCAACAAGACCAGGCTGACCAGGAGAGACACAGCAAGTGCTTCGCCGTGTCTCTCGATGGCTTCGCCCCAGTAGTGCGTGACATACACAAGAAGATCGCCAGTAGACCGACCCCGGCGAAAGCCATATTGACGGTCACTGAGGAGATCATTGTCTTCAAGGTAAGTCAGCAACTTACTGTTCAATACCCTTTCCATAACCTTGCAAAGGATGGAGGTAATGGCGATTGGTCTGTAATGAGCAGGGTCTGCACGGTTACCCTTTTTGGGCACCGGTTGCACATTTGCAAGCTTCCAGGATTTTGGCACCGTTCTTTTTTCAAGAGAGAGGCGGAACAGGCGTGTCAGCACAGGAGACAGTTCTGTTCAGTTCAATCAATTCAGTTCAATCTTGGAGCGAAATAATAAAAATGCAGATTATTACAATTAAAATTGGGGACATTAATGTGTGTCCTTTTTTGTGAACTTTGAATGATGAGAAGAAGACAAAAAATACTAAGAATGGACTGTGTGAAAGATTATAGCTAGAAAGGGAGTGACTACCGAAATTACGACTTTTACTTACGTGAGAAGACATGTTGCGTTATCTAAATTAATTGGGGTCATTTTCATCATCTTCTATTTATTTGTTTTTTTTTATTTATTTAACCCTTTATGTACACACATTTAATAAGAACATGAGAAAAAGGAAACAGAAAAATAGGTACAAAGTGATGCTTATTTTTAAAGAAATCTCTTCCAGCACACCTGCGAAAGGACAGTAGAGTAAAAAGAGATAGCTATTTATAACTTTTGCACGTAGACATTGTGTGCAAAATTTAAAGCTAAAATAGTATAAATATAGTAAGTATATATAGTATTAATAAAATATAGATATTAATATATACTTATATGCAACTAGGAAAGATAGTGTTCTTTCAATCTTCTTTTAAAAATAGCAAGAGTTTGGCACTCCCTAATGTCAGGCGGTAGCGAATTCCATAACAGTACCGCATGCACAGTGAATGAGTAGGAGTAAAAATCGGTAGAGTAGGGAGGGGATTTAAGGAGATTTTTAAGATGTGACCTGCAAGGCGCATTCGAAGGACGGGAATAGGAGAAGCATTCTCGCAGGTAGGAAGGCGTTTTAGGGTTGTGAAGGATGTTGAATAGCAGACACAAAATCCGATTCATCATATTAGCTGAAAGACGTCCACTGATAAATATAGGAGACATAGGCCCCCAAGTGTGGTCACATCAACTGGTCCCCTGCGTCTTGCATCCATTGGCTACCTGCAACCCTCACGAGGTCATCGGTCCACCTTGTGGAAGGCTATCTAACGCTGAATCTTCCAGTACACGATCGCCTCTCTAGAACCTTCCAGCCCCATCGTCCATCTGTTCTGCAGTGCGATTGTGAGGGGCCAGACAAAGAGAGATACAATCCGCAAGGCAGTTCTGTGGCGAACTGTTGGGCAGTAGCGAACCCACGAACCTTATATCCCGAGAGAAGTCTTGTTCCTCATCTACGGCTTGCCTTTATTGGCTGGCCAGAGTGAATACTGACGAGGAACAAAGCTCCCACCTGTTTCTTGCCTTAATTGGCCGGTCTGAGTGGAGATTCGCTAGAGCACACGTCCTCGGGAGAAGGATGTATGATCCAGTAAGATGCTGGTAGGGATCTTGACCGTACTTCCGGGATTGTCCTGATAGCCGTGGTATACCTCTCCACTCCTCTAGCACTTCAGTAGGCTAATTCACGTAACTAAATAAGTGCTGTTGCAGTGCAATTGAAGTTAAGTTTCGATCAAAACAACGCTTTTCGTATTGTCTACCGCTGTCAGACACGCTCGCGTCAAGTTTGCGTCACGCGAGCGCAATAACGGCATTCTACTGTTGCGCGTCCTTGGTGCGTGCTTCGGAACGCAATATGATCGGTATTCTACTATTTGTTTGACGTCCCAAAATGACAGCTTATACCTTTAAGTTTAAGTTTTAATATTATAATAACGTCATATTGATTGAAATTTAATCGATTCTATTCTATTATTTAGTGAGTAATATTTTTTCTCTCCACCGTCAATAAGTTTGCTGTCGTGCAGTTGACGTGCAGTTCACGCGCAGTTTACGCGCTGTTCAAAGATTAAAAGAATACCGTTTATCACTCAAACTTAAACTTAACTGCAACTGCACTAAAACATAATCGTTGCGTCATAAAATTACGTGAATTAGCCCTCTGGCTATGTTGCCTCCTTGGCGCTACGTCACTTTGTGCTAGCGACCGTTTCGGGGGCCCATTCATTGAGAGTGCAAGTCACCCCCTGCCATTTAAAAGCCGTGTATATTGTTAGTGGTCAGGCAGGAGCCAATAGTTCTTCTATAATAAACGATTATCAGTCCACTAAACCACCCAAACCCATAGCGTTTCATCTTTTGTTTCCATATTCTGTAATATTACTGCTCCAACCGGGGATTGTCCTTGGGAATACAGGGATAATCGCCGGTTAGTGCCCCATTACATTTGAAATGTCTAACGGGGCCTCTGCGAGTTGGTTTCGGCCCCTCGTACGCCTACCAAAGGACCGGGTCTCCAGAGACCAGAAAAAGTAAAAAAAATAATTAATCAACATCCATTACTAAAATAATATAAAATCACAATCTTGGACTCCAAGGTCAATTTAAATAAAAAACGATAACAAAATAAAATACTTTCAATTCAAAATATCTATAAACATTATTTTGTTTTTTACGTCCCATCTTGTAAGCGTCTCGCACAAACCAACTCACTGTAGGTATTACACACGACTGAGGCACGGCGGCGCGGCGGCGATAGCGGCAACAGTGCATCTAAAGATCTAATAATAATAAAGCAGAAAGCAGTACTCCTGGACACGGCGCGTATTGTGAGGCGGTTCCTCTCTCGGGAGCCCTGACCACCGGTAGCTTGGACCCTGTTCCCGATGCCGGTGGGCTACTATTTTTTATATTTTTAAATGTGTTTTTAATTCGTTTTATACAAATACAAGTATATAATAAATAAATATTTAAAAATGTAAAAAATATGTACAGAAAATAAATAAATTAAATAATAATAATATCCTTGGACATTTCACACAACGCCATATACAGTCCCAAGCTAAGCAACTTAATGCTTGTGTTATGGTAACGAAATGGCTGATAAACTACTTATATACATCTAAGCGAGTTGCACGAGGCCATGAGCGCACAAAAATGTTTACCTACGCGGAACGGCAACGCGCGGCCACAAATTCGCAATATCTCTGTACTGTACGTCGCTGGATTACGATGCCCCCTACCACTTAGCCTTCACAACGCTGCGCTCGCCCAGCACGAGTCATACCTATGTTTAGACCGGGTTGTAACAGAATTAACGGTAAAATTAACGTTATTATCGTATTTTACGTTAGTGTTAAATAACGTTAAATTACTGGTAATGTTATCAAATAACGTTATATTTTTGTAACGTTAATTAGGTATCACATTAGAATTAACGTTACGTAACGGTTATTATTTTGTTAGTTGGTAACGTTAACAAGCCCTGCCTCTTAGGCAGTGAAAGTACACATGATTATAAGCAACTTTTGTTTTGGTAAAACTCCGAAATCTCGAAAAAAATATCAGCTGTTTCATACATTTTCATTGGCTAAATACTGCATTTTGTATGAAACAGCTGATATTTTTTTCGAGATTTCGGAGTTTTACCAAAACAAAAGTTGCTTATAATCATGTGTACTTTCACTGCCTAAGAGGTTTCGGGTATTTTTTCAATTTCCCTGTATAGTCCGACAGTAATTTCCAGAACCTTCGAGAATGGAAATATCTAGAAAGTTCGGGAACATACCGGTCCCGACTGACTAGGTGTCGAAACATCGAGAATGTTCTAGCATCGAAAATTCTAGAAAGATCGTGACCCAATTAGTTCCACTACTCGATACTAGATGGCGTTAGTAGTACGTTGTGAACCCGGCATTAATTCTGGCGTGTAACAATATTTATGTCCAGCGTATTTAATGTTTTAAGTGCGACAGTTTTTTCCAAATTGTACCAAATAAACGTTCTATCTATCTATCCACAGTCGCGGGACTTTCGATAAAATAATTGGCTTAAAAGTACTGCCCTGTTTTTTTGCTATGTTTGTGTTTGTTATTTAAAGTTGACGATAGATGGCGGCCTGTTTACACAATGATATAAAAACTACGAAAATAATATTTTGGCGATTAAATGATCTTTAGGAATGAATGTTGAACGTATTAATTTCACTACATATGATTATTAAAATATATTAATACTGAGCTCTACGTAAATATATTTAGTTCCCATGACCCAAAGTGTCGCCATCTAATGTCGGGTAGAATTATATTTGGAAACGCTGAGACGCTAAGAAATTTTTTTAGAACCATTTGAATAAATTACGTTTAAAATAACTTAAAAATGTAATGTGATGCAATCCATGGCATCAGTACGTCTATCCGAGTAGTTTTTATCAGATGAAACACAAAACTTCATTGTTTTTTCTTGTATCGCGAATATGCTGTAAAATGGGTACGTGTACGAAGTTGTGCACAGGACGAACGCCAACAATACACTGACTTAAGCCACGCCCACCGTGATGACGTCAGGACCTAGTTGAAAATCACAGTGCACAGTTGCCGTCTCCTCTTTGTACTTGCTCCGTGGTCCCTTTTCATTTGACCACACACATTAAGTCGTATTTTACTTAAATTTTCTTTTCGAGTTAAATTATCATCAACTAGCGACCCGCCCCGGCTTCGCACGGGTGCAATGCTGATACTAAATACACTACAGAAAAAATGTTATTGATGTTATTATACATATAAACCTTCCTCTTCAATCACTCTATCTATTAATAAAAACTTTATCAAAATCCGTTGCATAGTTTTAAAGATTTAAGCATACATAGGGATATAGGGACAGAGAAAGCGACTTTGTTTTATACTATGTAGTGATATCACTATTGATATTTTCATTTTTATTAAATTCTATAATACAATAATCTTTAATATCACTTACATCAATAATTTTTTGCAAACTTGGCAAAAAAAAAAATAGTTTGAAAGTTACCCTGTAGTTTGATGCAGTTTCTTTATACATACTATAATAATTTATGCTACCCTAACGATGATAAATTCGTTACACAGGCTCCGAGACAGCATAACTCTCGTAATTTTCCGAGCATAGTGTACAATATAACACCACGCCTGTACTCCCTGAAGCATTAGACAGAGGAATACTGGAGAAGTGAATATAAATAAAAACGTGTTTATTAATATTTCCAGGCCTTTCCTGATCAGCCACCTCCAAATTCAGTATTCGTGTCGAACAGCCCTCCGCCGTACCCCGGCGTGATGGGCAGTCCCTACCCGCCGGGCACGGGCTACTCGGGCGTGGCGCCTCAGGACAGTCCGTCGCCCACAGGTGCGGCTTTCCCGCAGGGGCCCTCCGCGCCGCCCGGCTACCCCGGGGCCCCGGCCCCTATGTCCTCTAATGGTGAGGAACATACTATTCTAAATTCCAAATTTATAACCACTGTACAAAGATCTCAAATGTTTATTTTTTCGTTTAATTGTGTTTACTGTACAGCTTTCGAAAATATTGCAATGAATAAACCAAATGTTCAGGCCGAGGCTCCACTGTGAGTAGCGGGCTTTTGCGCATTTGTATATTCGTAATTTTGTAAATCAAACGTCTTTTCTCATGTTGCTCTAGATTAGTATCATCAATTATGTGTGCTTCTATAGAGTAACTAGTGTAAATTGATTTTAGGTTCAGTACTTTTTTGAATTTAGAATCTTTAAAAAGTAATTTATATAGATTAGTGTGATGCAGATTAGTTGTTTTGATTCATACCGGTATGTATGTATTTAAAGAGTTCCAAAATATGTTAATAAACTAAGAATCTGAATAAAAGTTTAGTTAGGGTATGTATGTGGTTGCTGCAGTAGTGTCATTGTCGTTTTCAGATGCTAAAGCCGCGGAGGCAGCACAGAGCGCCTATTACGATCCTCACAGGCCTCAGACAGCATACGTGCCGCCACCTTACAACGTAAGTACACTACAAAAAAAAAACACTACAAAGTAAAAAATAACTTTAATTTCGGAAGACTTGTTTAAGAGGTGTTTTTGTTAGTTTCTTCGTATTTTGACACCGACTTCCGAAATTAAAGTTATTTTTTACTTTGTAGTGTTTTTTTTTTGAAGTCGGTTGTATTTTTTTGTAAGAAGTTTTTATTTTTCACTTTTTAGTGGTACCCCACACCTAACAACACCACTGCAAAATCGCAGAAAAGCAAAATACGCAATATCGATTACTTGGATAACATAAAACCATCATCCAAGTAGACGAATTCCAGCTATTTCGATTTAAAATCCAAAGTTCGAAACAGATTTTGATAAAATTTAAATGGGACCAATCTGCAAGTAAATCCTTTCAGATAAAACAATTTTTCAAATCGGTTCATAATTGTCGGAGTTATGAGGTAACAAACATAAAAGAAAAAAAAGAAAATACAACCGAATTGAGAACCTCATTCTTTTTGGAAAGTCGGTTAAAATACCGAAATAAATTGTAGACAAAGTTATTACAAAAAAAATAGTATATTTATAGAATTTAAGGTATAGATAGTAGAGATGGGCCGAATGTGGTTTGAACCGAATCCGAACTTCGGCCGAACATTCGGTTAAAATGAAAAGTTCGGCCGTACTTCGGCCGAACTTCGGTTCAATTTCAAGCGCTTTCTCGAGAGCGACACGTCTTGACTTGTTAAAACGTCCTCCAGACTACTCACGAAGTTACTTCGACGAAGTGCTCTCCGAAGTTGACCGAAGTCCGAAGTACGTGTCCACACACTCGAGCAACTTCGCGAGGAGCTCAGTCGCCCGTTCCCCTCACAATAGGCATCATGGATAGCGTTCATGTGGCAAATGCCGTTGCAATGTGTACTCTCGCGTAATAAAAATACGTGAGTATTTACTATGGCTCAACGCGAACCGAAGTGAGCCGAGTAGTGTGGTCAGACGCTAAGTGTTCGAACTTCGTGACACTCCTTTGACTCGTGCCCAAAAACCTTAGATTATATACCTCTAGATGTAGCCACCTCGTGGCACGCACATGAGACAGCACTATAAAACTTCAATGTTGCTATTACGGAAACTTTTCCCTAAATATGACCAAAAACGTGAGGGTGTTTCGTTGTAACAACTACTAAATTAAATATTATGAGTCGCATAATGTCATTCATATGAAGAGTGCAAAATTATTTATATTATTCAACATATAAAATTGGCAACAGGATTCTAATGATATTAACAGTAATATTTTAGTAAAACAATCTTGGAACATGATACTTTCTTAACTACTAATGTAACTATTGTTACAAAGCAGAATTAAAACTTTGATGGTTTATTTTATTGAACAAACTAATCGCAGACACTCGAGAGGAAATATTTTTGCCTCGTTGTTTGCACATTGAATTGAAGTTATAGGCTAAAATTTACTTCAGTTTAAAGGAGATTAAATAGTTTAGGTAGGTACCTAACTAATATACTCATATTTATAATCAGCCAGTTGTGCAAAACTAGGAAACGATCAATTACATTTTTAAATACCTAGTAAAAATGCAGATGCAGACGATCTCGATTCGATCTCTGCCACAAGATGTATTCTATCCAACCGTTGAGTACCTACTACCTCATACAATCAGGTCAGGTCTCTCAGAGGTGATAGTCATATGAAATATATTTACTTATTGAAAATAAAACCCAAAAAAGTTAATAAAGTTTTATTGATCATTATCATTAAAATATAAAATTACTATTGTCCCTTAAACAACACCAATTTGTTGTGAAAATTAAAATAAACATAGTTCTACCATATTTTTTTTATCAAAGAACAAATGGGGGGTGGGAGGGTAAAAAATAGTTGACTATTCTCAGACCTACTGAATATACGAACAAAATTTCATAAGAATCGGTCAAGCTGTTTCGGAGAAGTTTTGTATCAAACAATGTGACACAAGAATTTTGTAATATATTAGATTAATATGAAGTTTACTATATAATTCAAAGTAATCTGGTGAAAAAACCATTTATTTGATTGAATTTGATTTATTTAACTACTTTCAGTTTTTATTACAGAGTTAAGGGAAAAAAAGATGACAAGGTATGGCAACACAACGAATATTTGGAAAGAAAAATAAACGATATCGCTAGAATTTCGCCTAATTTTCATCGAAAGCCATGTCATACATAAACACAAATGTATTTCTTCAATCAGTGCACAATAACTATTAACATTTGCATACTTACGAGTGAAAAGTAACATTCTCATCTTCCTTTCTTTCTGTGCGGCTTTTGCAGCCTAAAATACTGCACCCTCCAAATACAAAATACAAATACAAATACAAAATCCTTTATTTCAAATAGACCAGTTACAGGCACTTTTGAATAGTCAAGGTCTGTCAGTCAAATAGATGAAGCTAATCCTGCCGCGCTAATGACAAGAGCAGCAGGTTGTTCTCCAACATAACACACCCACTGACCCCGCCTCCAGCGCGACAGTTGCACGTTCCAAAGAGTAGATCCTGTGGAGAAGAACGTGCAAGAAACTCCAAGGACACTCTTTTAAACCAGTTGCCATTGTTTACAAAATCATGTTTACATTCGGTGCGAAATAATTAATGAGTAAAACTATACAATGCAAAAAGAATGAGTCTACACAATGCAAATATAGTCTCACAATCTTCAGCAGGTCCAACAATGTTTTCACATGTTCATCAAAGTTTGGGCACTTTAGTCACTGTGGAGCGGACCAGCATTAAGCCAAGCATTTTTATCATCAATGTATTCCCCAAGTTTATAATATGCTTGTTTGCATAGTGTGCGTTTTATACAATTTTTAAATTTCGTTTCATTCAGTTCTAATATATGTGGCGGTATTTTGTTATAACACTTTAAACAGTATCCCATAAAAGATGTTGCTACTTTAGCAAGTCTGAAACCTGGTTGAATGAATTCGTTCCTATTTCTAGTAACATAGTTATGTCTGTCGCCTCGTTTACTGAAAAGATGTAGATTCTTTCTAACGTACATGATATTTTCATAAATATATTGACAAGGGACCGTCATTATGTTAATTTGTTTAAACAGTTCCCTTAAAGAATCTCGCCGGCGGAGATGGTAAATGGCTCTGATGGCTCTTTTCTGCAAAATGAAAATAGACTCGATGTCAGCAGCCCGTCCCCATAATAAAATACCGTAAGACATTAAACTGTGAAAGTAGCTAAAATAGACTAGTCTCGCGGTTTCAACATCTGTAAACTGGCGAATTTTTCTTATAGAATATGCTGCTGAACTTAACCTTCCTGCAAGAGATGTTAAATGAGGACCCCATTGTAGCCTTGAGTCTAGCTTAATCCCCAGGAAAACTGTTTCTTCGACGAATTCTAGTTTCTCCCTGTTCAATATTATGTCACAATTATTACTTTTTACATTTGGTAAAGTGAATCGAATGCACTTCGTTTTTTTCTCATTTAATACTAAATTGTTAGCTGTGAACCAATCATGTACCTGCATTAGGGCGTTATTTACAACGTCAAGATTGTTTGCATGTCTATTTACTTTAAAAGTCAAAGATGTATCGTCAGCAAACAACACCATATTGAGTTTATTTTCTAAAATATAGGGCAAATCATTTATATAAACTAGAAACAAGAAAGGACCCAAAATTGAGCCTTGTGGTACCCCCATTTTCACGATTAATCCTGTCGAATTGTTGCCGTTTATATTAACTAGCTGCTGTCTATCATTCAAATATGACTTTAATAAGTTCAAGGCTGTTTTGCTTAGTCCGTAATGCTCTAGTTTTAGGAGTAATGTTTCATGGCTCACACAATCAAACGCCTTCGACAGGTCGCAGAAGATACCTATGGCATCTTGCGCCTCTTCCCACGCATTAAAGATATATTTTAATAACGTTACACCAGCGTCAGTTGTACAACGCCCCTTGGTGAAACCGTACTGTTTGTTATATAAGATATTATTCTCGTTAAAGTGACTGAGCATTTGATTCAGCATAACCTTTTCAAACACCTTGCTGAAGACCGGCAACACCGAGACAGGTCTATAATTATTACTATCTTTACTGTCCCCGGATTTGAATAAAGGAATTACCTTACTGTATTTCATAAGGTCCGGGAAAACCCCTTGATCTACACACAGATTGAATATAAAAGCTAAATACGGCGCTATAGTGTCAATAATGGAGGCACATACCTTTACAGACATACCCCATAGATCTTCTGTCAATTTGATCTTTATTTGATTAAAAGCTTTTATTAATACAGTTGGGGTTATATGCTTAAAGTTAAACTCAATCGGGCAAGTTGAAACGTTCGCTTTCAATAATTCAACAGAAAGTGAGGGCGAGGAGTTCAAGGTTTCAGTAGTTTTGATTGGAATACTGGTAAAGAAATTTACAAATTCTTCAGCGACGTCTTTGCTTTCGCTTATGAGTCCACGTGAAGTCCGCAGAGTATAATCATTATTATGTTTTTTGTTCCTGTTCGTTTCATTATTGATAATTTTCCAAACCTTTAATTTTATTTTATTTATGTTTTAATTTTATTTTCTGCCGATTTAACCTTGTTGCTTATGTATAATGCCTTTGCTGCCTTACAAGTCTTCTTAAAAATTTTTGAGTAACTAGCAACATACTTATTAAAAGTTTCAGTGTTGATAAAAGGCTTAAGGTCATAAAGTTCGTAAAGTCTTTCTCTACTTTTTCTGACTCCTTTAGTTGCCCAGTCACTAAATACAAATTTAGGGCATACAGTTCTAGTTTTCTGCTTAAAAGTGGCATTGAACTCGGTTTGTACTAGTGAAAAAAATTCTTTATACAAAATATTACCGTTGTTCATTGTGAAGCCCCGGTCACTTAACTTATTTAATTTGCCGGTTGTAATTGGCCTGGATTGAAAAAGATACTGTTAGTCCACTGTGATCAGAAGGCAGATAATTAACAACAGCTTTGTCTATGCAGTCACAGCCACAAAAAACATTATCAATACATGTAGCAGTACTAATGGTTATACGGGTTGGTTCTTTGAACATGCCTGACAAGTTGAATGATTTAAATAGATGTAATAACCAACCACTCTCTGAATTATTTTCTAAAATATTAATATTAAAATCACCACAGACTATCACTTGTTTATTATTAGTTATAAGTTTTCCCAGCACATCTTCCATTACTGACTCAAATATAGTGTAGTTTTGATAGTTAGGGGGTCTGTAAACGCACACTATGATATGCTTATCCAGCTCAACACAAGACAGCTCAATGCTATGTTCCACTGACAGTTCAACAATGTCTTTACGCGTTTTAAATTTAATACAGTTTTTAATTAATACAAATACAAATACAAATACAAATGTTTATTCATCAATCATAAGGTAAATAATAAATACAATTTTGGCTTAAATTTACGTTAAGTTCACACATGTTATTTGCCTGAACTAGGTAATCCTGTGTTTCAGGCGATTAGAGGTAGGTACAATTCTTTTTTCCTTGTTAAATAATCACATCTAAAATAAACGTTATATACTAGTCATCTTATATAATATGTTTAAAGGTGTAAATGAAAAGTAATAATAATCTTAGATTTAAATAAAATACGAACAATCTCTATCTTAATACAATTAATAACTTCTCTGTGTCTTCATAGGACATACTTTGAAGAGTTTCCTTGAGAGTCCTCTTGCAATTACAATAATTTAGGGAATAAATGTTTGTTAGTGCGTTTAGTCTGTTATATAATAGTGGTCCAAGGAACATATAAAATTTGGTCGTGAAAACATGTTTTGTGCTATTATTAACGCAAACTAAATCTTTCCGCCTTTTTTTAGTAAATTCTGTGCAATATGGAAGGGCTGTATGTTGTTTAAGTACGGTGCTCATTATGAATAACTGTCGAACTGTTAGTACTTCACAAGATTTATAGAGAAGGTTAGTGGGAAATAGAAAAGGGCGACAAGTAGACACCTTGAGGATCGCTCTTTGCGCTCTCTCGATGGGTAGTAACAAAGTTTTACCCACCCCACCCCATGAGGTAATGCAGTATGTCAGAATTGACTGACACAGAGCAAAGTAAACTTGTCTAATTAGTTTTGGGTCTGCAATATATCGCAGCTTTTTAAATATGAATATAAGCTTGCGAATTCTAATATGTAAAGCTTCTATGTATGGTTTGAAAGAAAGGGTATCGTCTATAATGATACCAAGGTATTTTATTTTATTAGTCATTTTAATATTGGGACACATGCACTCACTATTTAGAGGAACTGAACAACAATGAGCATACAGCTTTGGGGCAATGATAGGTGTTTGTTTCCGCATCGAGAACTTAATGAAATTGGTCTTATCCGTATTAAGTGTTAATGAATTTTGATGGAGCCAATTATTTACAATATTGAACCCGTGTTGCGCAAACTTGTACACTTCAGTTTCTGAGTCAGCCGAGAAAAGTAGAGCAGTGTCGTCAGCGTAAGATATGATCATACCATGTTCTAGCTTTAATTTGCAAAGATCATTTATGTATATTAAGAACATAGTGGGCCCTAAAATACTTCCTTGGGGAACACCAAAAAACGTATTTTTTAGGTCAGCGCTGAGTACATTGTCAATCTTTACGCACTGGGTACGGTCTTCTAAATAACTTTTAAAGAGTTGCAGCTGGGTGCCTCTTACACCTAAAGTTTCAAGCTTGCGCAACAGAATGGGAATTGAAACTGTGTCAAAAGCCTTGGCGAGGTCCAGGAAAATTCCTACTGTGTGGCTACCCTTGTCCAGTTCCCGTGCTATATAGTCGGTCAGATGATGTACGGCATCGGCAGTTGATACTTTAGGCCTAAATCCAAACTGCCGCTCAGACAAAATAGATTTATCCTCCAGATATTTAAACAATCTTTTGTTCATAATTTTCTCTAATATTTTCGACACACAGGGCAGTACAGAAATAGGTCTGTAATTTGTCACTTGCTCTTTACTACCCGACTTATAGACGGGCACAACAATCGCTTTTTTAAGACACGTGGGAAAAATACCTGAGGATAAACAGATGCGGAAAGTATAAGTAAGTGGTGGTACTAAAATATGCTTGAACTGTTTGAGAATTCTAGTGGATATATTATCCCAGCCAACGGCACAGTCGTCTTTCAAGGTCATAATTATACTTTCAACCTCAGTCTCATCAGTATCTAGCATTGCAAAGGATGTTAAAGTGTTGCGACCCATAAAAGGACTGCTTGTTAGGTACTGTGTGGAACGTGGTTGACCCCGATTTTTTTCTGCCAAACATTTCCCCACATTAACAAAAAAGTTATTTGCTATGTTTGCAGATGTCAGTTGTGACGTGTTTGCTTGCAATAAACCTGACGAAGATTCTTTTTGTTTTGATATGTATGTAACATTTCTTACATACTGCCAGATTCTTTTAGTATTAGTTCCAGCCTTTTCCAGTTCAATTTTATCGTAATTGCATTTAATTTTTCTGAGAAGGTTATTACAAAAATTGCGATATCTTTTGTATGTCAATTGTATCACTGCATTTTCTGGTTGCGATTTAGCTTTCATGTGCAGTTTGTCTCTATGCTTCATACAGCGGATTAGACCTGTTGTGATCCAGGGTTTTATGTTGCAATTTTTGTTGCTCAACTGCAAAATTTCCGTAATATTAGTGAACCACCACGCAGCATTGATTTTCGATTAAAACAACTGCCCATACTGTAATTGTCATAATTAATTAACATTTCAGAATCCTTTAACCAATGTTCAGTTATGCAAATAATATCAAACATTGTTTTTTTCTAAAAATAATTCTATTTCCAACTGTTTTGAAGCAAAGCCTTGAATATTTTGGAGGAATAAGTTAAAGGATTTCTGCTTAGCCCCTTGTTTTTGAGTGCTAGAAGATACCTGATTGTTGTTGAGTTGAGCTAAGTTGCAAATGGTACCAACTGTTGTCTTATTCCCTAGTTTAAATGAATAAAGTCGGAATCCATAACATTAGTATTATTACTAATTTTGGTGCTAATAACAGAGTACTTCGACATACTAATTATGTCTGAGTTAATATAATAAACTAATAGCCTCGCTATTTGACGTCTAAAACTAATGGGCAAATACACTGTATCCCTAGTCGACCTAAGTTTATCAACAAAATTGTTGATGTCAAAAAATAAAAATTTGTCACTATGATGACTAGCTAAAAAATGCATTTGATTATTTAACCTATGTATATACATATTCTTCCTATTTGACAACTGCTCAAAGTAGGGAAAAGCACACAATATAATTTTCTTACACTTAATTTTCAATAATTCATTGACATAGTTAGTGATGTCATCTATTGAAACATTAGAACTATTACCTACAAAAATAGTGATAGTGGCATTTTCATCATATTTATTCCTAGTTATAGATGACATTATCTGTTTGTAGGAAGTATGTGGCATACAATAATTCTGAGAAGAAGAATGACTCAGGTTATTACTAATTAATTTTCCTAACCCTTTCCCTAAACTATCAGAAAATATAATTGAACTACTACAAGTGAGAGAATTACTGTCTAACTGTACAACTTGTGATGAACCTGGTACCATATCTGGTTCATTTGGGTTGGAGATACAATCCCGAGCACTTCCTGATTGGGACAGGTCCACCGTTGACTGGCATTCCCGTGGCAAAGAACCATTAGATACTGTGTCTAGGCTATCCGTATGTTTGCTGCATATTTCCACCAATTCATTTGTAGCTAGAATATGCTCCTTTATTTGATTCTGAGACATAACATACTTAGTATAAAGAGAGTGTAGCGACTCCTCTAGTACCTGAATTTCAGACTGTAGGCGTTGTGTGTCAATCTCATAAATATTCCTCCCATTATACAGCACACAAAATGCACCAAACACTTAACTATTGGAGTCTATTTCTCATAAATACACTAAAACTATTACTTTAATTGCCGAAATTATCTAAAAACATAATAAAGCTGACTCGAGTCGACCTCTCAGTGACAGTGATAGGCCTTTGTTTGGCTAACTTTCCAAAGTTCGCCAAGCAAAAAACCGTCACGTCGTATGTCGCATGTTATGTTTTGTCTCAATTTTCTCACTTGTTTCGTATATATGCTTCTCACTTCCACACTCCCCTACAGCCTCATGGCTACATCTAGAGGTATATAATCTAAGCCAAAAACCGACTACGACGAAGTCACCCGAAGCGAGGCGAAGTTGCACGAGGCGAAGCGAAGTGCCCCTCTACACTATCGTATTCGCTCAACTTCGATCAACTTCGGCAATAGTGTGGAGGACGCTCTAGATGTACCCCGCCCCCACACCGTGCTCCCACCGCGTGGCCCGGAGCCAGCCGGTCATTAACAAATACGTCATCGGCGTGTCGCGTGCGATTGTTTACATTCAACAAAAATATTATTATTATCTTTCTTGTACCGAATGTTCGGCATCTGAACCGACTTCGGCCGAAAGCCGAAGTTCGGTTCAAGCTGCCGAATTTCGGTTGAACCGAATGTGAACCGAATTTCAGCCCATCCCTAATAGATAGGCATTAATTGGTATTGGTACATAAAAAATCATGTAACATTAACACTTTGTTTACATTAAATGGATGTTGAATAGAATTTTGATTTAGTGACTATTTGCATTCCTAAATAATTGCAAAAAAAACCTTTATCAGTGTCTTTTTTCTAAATTTCAGGATCAACCTCCGACCTATCAGGAATCACAGTCAAAGAAAGAAAATTAATGCATTGTCCACATTTCCAAATGCCACTGAAAACCTCTTGTCTTAAAGGTCAAGATAAGTACTACCTCCCAACGGAGTATTATAACATAAATCATAGCGCTGAAACGATGATCACCACTAATAAGTAGAAAATTAACCGTTATATTCTATTCTTTTAAGTCCCAAGTATTTTTATTTTTTAGAGAATTTTTCGAGTGGCACATTGCAGAGTTCCGTAGCATTAATTGTATGTCAGTAATTATCTCAAAATATATATAACGGAAACAGCGTTTATTTTAAAATCGGTATCTCATAAAAGTCTGTAATTGACGACTATGAAATCTGTCTGTGTGATTGTTTTATCATTCGATTTAAATTGTTATGTAACATTCCTTCGTTTGCGGTCGTAGTCAGAATGACAAAAAACAAACGAACTTCATGAACTATCTAATTAAATTAACAGTTTTTTTTGGTTAACTTTTTCGTGATCCTTACTTATTTTGTTGGAAAAGGCTACGACTCAGCAGGGGGTCGTCCTTTAATCACGTGAGACTCGAACTCCGGGGGGGGGGGGGGGGGGGTGTTGAGTTGAGAAAAAAAATCAAAATCACATTATCACGTGTATTTATTTTTCCAGGATTGAATTAGATAATCCCTGGATTTAAACATAATGTACCTATTCTGGTTTTTCAAGATACTCTCTTACACGTGATTGTGGATAGGGGAGGGGGAGCTAAAAAACATCACGTGATTAAAGGACGACCCCCAGGGCCTGTATGTTGGTTCGAATCACGCTTTTGCGTCGCTTGTTGCCATGCTAGGTCGAAATCCGTCGTAACGAATAACTGCTAACAGATACGCATTTTGAAGGCAGCCTCAGCCAGCGGATTTAGACTAATAGAGCGTCCCAAAAACGTGACTCATACTTATAATAGTCCCGACTAGGTTTTTGGCAGTTTTTGTTCACATAATGTAACTGCACTTTGATTTTTTTATGTTAATTTCAAATACCTAGCAATTAGCATTTATCCATTAACAGTTATTGTGTCTTATTTAATCAAAGCTCCAGTGGAGTCATTAAATGTTCCATTTAGGACCATTTAATGTTGATGTTTGAAATAATCAAAAGGCAAATTACGAATGGATCATTGCTAGTGCCGTTGTCATAGATTAAATAAATTATGTAAAGGAGACGGTCGAAAGTGATAGGTAGGTGCTTTATTAAAATAAATGAAGTCAACTTTTTGGGCCTAAGCAGGTGTTGAATCTTTTTGAAAATATTTTCAAAACCATTCAAAATACTCTTTCAACCTATTTGCAAAAAAAGTTCAAAGTTTAATTTTTAAGATATCCAAATCCAATATATTATCTGGACGTCTCCTTTGTCAAAAGTTTATTTACAATAATTATAAAATGTGATATTTCAAGAAAAAATATAATCTATATTAACTTTCACTATTGTAGATAAGAATATAATCAAGGTATAAAATGTTTGATCAATTTGCAGAGTTAAATTTTTCTTAAATATTATACTGTTACGACTGTATATTTATAAGCTGTTTATTTATTATTTCAGTACAAAATTAAATGTACACAAAATTGTAAGCTTAATAAAGGCTTAGCTTGTTAATCTAAAGGTTTTATTTGGTGGTGTCCATGGGTCTTCATGTATTGGTTAACGAATTGTGCCGAACTAGTTTAAGCGCATGCGCTATACTATTGTTCAGGCAGGCGTCAGACAAAGACGCCAAATGAGCAGGAAAGCGCACTAGTTAGGCATATCATGCAGATGCGCTCGAGTAGCCCACAAATTCTACTTTAGGGTTCCGTACCCTGGGGTTGTCTTGGCGGTGTCTCTCGACATCGCCAACGCCTTCAACACCATGTGCCGGCCACCGTAGGCGCGGGCCTGTGGACGGTGAGCCATGGGCTAGCTCGCCTTCCGTCCGTCTTATGAGGACAGGCTGTGTCGACGGCGCGTTCGTGTTCACGCGCGCCTCAAAGAGAGTCAGCACACAGAGGGGCCCGAAAGGGCCGACGCCTGCCGGAGTTGCGGGACTATTTGAAAGAGATACCGCGGCTCCGGAACACAAAGGGCAATGAAGGAACATGGATGGGGTTTAGTTAGTAAAAGTCTGACACTCCCTTCCGCTCCGCCTAGAGCGGGAGAAGTCATTTGTTAATTTCCCATCCCAAAAAAAAAATCCGTACCCAAAAGGTACTAAGCGTCCGCTGTCCGTCCGTCCGTTTGTCTGGCTGTATCTCAAGAACCGTAATAGGTAGACGGTTGAAATTTTCATAGATTGTGTTGCCGTTATAATAATAAAAAATAGTTAAAAATTAAAGGGGGACCCTTCGTGTGGCTCATACGAAGGGGAAACCAAAAAAGCCGGCCAAATACGTGTCGAACACTCGTCCGACACGCATTTGGCCGGTTTTTTTCACTCTGCATTTGACCAGTTTCATTTTCCTCCTTTCTGCTCGACATCATGAGAACTGAGAGCCACGTTACCAACTAACTACGGTGAATAGATATCAGCCCATCCCAGCAGGACGATTCAAACAGCCATCGTTTTAGAGCTCATTTAGAGAAAACCACTCCTACTAGTGCTAGTACTAGTAAAAGTGTTGTTCTCTACGGAAGAGTGACTTTTATGCTTCGCCTGAACAAAGTCCAGAAATTCATGTGTTAGCCATCAGAATTGAAAAGAACTTTTTTGAGTTCACTAAAAAGTTCCATAACATTTTAAATAAAAAACTTAACGTTTATGCAGCATTAACCATCTGTAAAAGTAGACAGTCTGAAGAAGATTATTAGTTGTCAATCTTGAAAATAGAAGATCAAAAATGTCAATCCGGGTGTCCAACAAAATTATGTAAATTAACAATGTGACTAAAATAAACCAAACATGGAACAATAGAAATAGTTACCAAAACACATTTCACCTGAACATATTATGGGTAAGCAATTGCTCTATCTATTTGGGTAGATTTAGAACTTCCAACTTAAAGTAGACACTAATGACAGCTTTGTACAAAGAAGCCTGCAAAATATGTAGATTGATTTTATCCAAGAAAGAAGCCAGCCTCGTGTAAATATGACTGCCACTCGTAATTAATTCATATTCTATTGATAACAAACCGACATGTATTGTGTAAATCTCATACAAAAGTTCAAAATGCAAAAATATTTCGCATTTCGTTAACATTATGGTTACTTTTGAATAAACTGTGATGAATCTTGTTTATCAGCCTAAAATATTGAATAATATAAGCGCGACAGGTATTGAACTTTCGTACAAAGTTGTGAGTGCTTTGAATTGTTTGAAGTGATGAACAAAAGTAAATATTTAGAAATGTTTGTCGATATTATCGTGAGCAGATGCTATTTAAATCTCCGTTCTGGTTAAGTGCTCTCTTCTTATATTCTTATCAACACCTCATATTACTTTAGTTCTTCACCAATTCAAAAGGATTGACTCAAAGAATATCTTTTTCTATTAACTTTAGAGTAAAAGTTGAAGCCGGCGGAGAACCCTGAAAAATGTCCACCAGGAGTAGGAGTGCTACTAGCACCAAGTTTTGTGAGTATCTGTTCATGCCACCTACTTAGGTATTAGCGTTGTAGGGATTCTATTTCACGATAGGTAGGTATAGTAATATCGAATTTGGATTATTCGTACTCGCGTTTTATTTTTAACGAATTCGGTGTTTTATTTCTTGCTTCGATCTCTACGGATTTAGGTAAGTGGTATTCAATTTTACTTAAATATTTGTAGAATGAGTGGCAGTTTAAAATTTGATTGACGCTGGCTTCTCTTGATATATTAATTTGATTATACCTAATAATTATGTGAACTTTGTTTATTACAGAGTAATAAGTGATTAGCACCAATGGCTCCCAACATACACCCGCCATGCGTGCCGTCCGCATCGTGCACCCCGATACGCTGCCACCCCACCCCGCCGCCCTGCGCCACCCCAGAAGCATGCCTCCGAAAAACTATAAAAAGAGGTGTAAGGCCATGCCGCAGTGCAGTATCTATTATGGCAACAAGATCAAAGGGGGCATGCACCGGTTGTGGGAGGGCAATACAATCTAATGATAGAGTAAAACAAAGAAAAGTCAAAGAATGGTTGAGAAGGAAAAAAATGGAAGCTAATATGAGGAAAAGAGATAAGTTACATGGAACGCACCGTTATACTAGGTATATGCGAAGAAAGGGAACAATGAGAAGTAGGACTGATTGTTGTGCAGGCCACGGTCACCGAGGTCGAATGTCTAACCGGCCAGTTCGTAAATGTATCATATTGTAAAAAAATTACGATCACGGACTGGGAAAGAAATGGTTATACCTACGCTGGACCATACATTGTTACATTACCAATTCATTTATTTACTCTTTATCTAATAACAAAATTTACAAAAGCAATCTCTGTTTCTTTTAATACGCCCCGTTCTCGCTACCTGATTTCAAATTATATTTAGAACGAGCTTCTGCCAGCGGCTTCGCCCGCGTGATCCCTAGGGAACATATTCCCGGGATGAAAAGTAGCTTATGTGCTATTCCAGACTATAATCTATCTTTGTTCTAAATTTCATTAAGATCCGTTATACGCATTTCCGCAAACATCCTTGATGCGCTACAGAAGCGAGGCAGCCCCATCAAAGCCGTTCTGGCGTGATTGAGTAACAAACAACCAAACTTTCACATTTATAATATTACTCGTTTGGTGTAAAGCGAAATTATAACCATCTTCCCCTCGACATTATAATTATTAAAGGATATTGCAAACTGTCGTAAGCCGTTTTCCGAAGCTACTCGCTAGCCTCTAGGCGCCAAGCTAGCCGCCTGCCTGTGCGTTCGCGACCACAAAAATAATCCTTATAGCTTGATTCAGTATTCACGCGCGATGGCTTATTATTAGCGTTTTTTATGTATAACTTTGGTGTGTATACCGATTTCTATGATTCTTTTTTTATGGAATAGTTAATAATGTTAACTTTTATTAATGTTAATTAGGGACGACTGAGAGTTTTATAAACGTAAGAGTAGACAAATACAATCAGAAAGCTTCGAACTGCTAAGCTATCGGGAGTTACACGTGTTATTGTTCGTCAATCATAAAAGATAGACATATGCTGTCGTTGGATATTTTTTATATAATTTTAAGGAAAAATTTCCGTCATACATGATTTCTGTGTAGCTTTCACCATTAAGGTTGCACACGCGACGGAAGCTTAAAAAATGTAGTTAGTAACTTCTCCCGTTTTCCCAACATTTCCCTTCACTGCTCTGCTCCTATTGATTGTAGCGTGATGAAAAGTATACTATAACCTGCTCAGGAGTATGAGTAATAATTGTACCAAGTTTCATTAAAATCCGTCGAGTAGTTTTTGTTTCTATAACGGTTATACAGACAGACAGACAGACAAAAATTGTACTGATTGCATTTTTGGCATCAGTATCGAACCCTAATCACCCCCTGATAGTTATTTCGGAAATATTGTTACGAGCTTGGGGTTCGTGACAATAAAAACAGCCGATTAATTAACCAAAAATGACACTTTAATAATCAACACTAATTATCACTTTAAACGCACTAATTATAACACACAATCGCACTATTAAACACTTCACTTCACTTAATTCGCAGTTGAAGATCGCTTCCGATGTTCGCTTGTATCGCCAATTCAATACTGACTCAGTCGCGAGCGATGCGCAGCTTATATAGTCCCACAGTAATTTCCAGAACCTTCGAGAATGGAAATATCTAGAAAGGTCGGGAACATACCGGTCCCGACTGACTAGGTATCGAAACATCGAGAATGTTCTAGCATCGAAAAGTCTAGAAAGATCGTGACCCAATTAGTTCCACTACTCGATACTAGATGGCGTTAGTAGTACGTTGTGTACCCGGCATTAATTCTGGCGCGTAACACTGCCCCCTCCTAAGTAGTCCTAAGACATGCTCGTCCCGAGCATCGGTTCCATGATAACGCGCCAGTCGATCCACATGGACGATCTTAGGTGCACTTCTCGTACCTTTCTGGATACGGTAGGTCACGTCATTGATTTTTGTGACAATCCGGTACGGCCCGTCCCATTTAGCTTGAAGCTTAGGAGATTTCCCTTTACTGCGAACTGGATTGTGCAACCACACTAGTGAACTTTCGTCGAAACTTTTATTGTTCATTTTGCGGTCATAACGAGTTTTCATCTTTTCAGACATTTGCTGGCCCGATTGTCTGATGTGCTCATAAATGTCGTTCATTTTGTTCCGCAAGTCATTCGCATAATCGGTTATACTGCGTGGGGCATCAGGTGGTATTCCGGTGATCAGGTCTGCGGGCAACCTCAACATCCGGTACTTTCGCTTTAGGGACAACCATTTGCAAATGACAGCTGTCTCCCCGAGCATTCTCCCATTTACGGCACAGGACTCCATCCTGAATCACTAAGCTATCCCATTGTGCCCAATAGCTTTTTGTGATCGAACTCATCGCTGAGACGTCGCTCCACGTAGGCTTAGGTGCACTGGTCCTTATCCAGTCCAAAATCGGCTTGACGTCCGAATCTTCCTGCTGTGCACGTTGTAAACTTTCCTTCCACTCGTTGCTGAGGTCTGTCTTAAGCATCCTCACAGGTACGGCTTCTTTACCCTCTTGCCTAGTACAATGCTTGCAGTCTTCAGGGCAAGGTCTTCTTGACAATGCATCTGCGTTGCCATGAGATTTCCCACTGCGATGTTCAACCACGAAGTCGTATTCTTGCAAGAGTTCAATCCATCTCGCAACTTGTCCTTCTGGGTATTTAAACTGCAACAGCCATTTCAGTGCAGCATGGTCAGTTCGTAAGTTGAATTTCCTTCCCAGCAGATATTTGTTAAAATGCTGTACTGACTTTACTACCGCAAGCAATTCTCGTCTCGTGACACAATAATTCCTCTCTGGTTTTGACAACGACTTGCTGAAGTACGCAATCACAACCTCTTGATCGCCATTCCGTTGGGACAACACACCGCCAAGTCCGATATCACTTGCGTCTGTGTCAACTATAAATTCCTTGTCGGCATCAGGGTACCCCAAAATCGGTGTTTTGCACAGACGGTTCTTTAGCTCCCGGAAGGCGACGTCGCAACTTTCATCCCAACAAAACTTTCGCTTCTCCTCGGTTAGTTTGTGCAGGGGTTTGGCTACATCTGCAAAGTTCTTGACAAATCGCCGATAATAGGAGCATAGACCTAGAAATGCTCTGACCTGCGTCTTGTCTTTTGGGATTTGCCAATCTTTGACAGCGGCGATTTTCTCTGGATCGTTGCCGTTTGAAGAGAGAGCACTTTTTTGGACTCAACTTGAGGTTGGCACTCTGGATCTTCATGAGCACGCGTTCCAGGTTATGAAGGTGTTCATCAAACGTGCGGCCTACGATGATGATGTCGTCCAAATAGACGAGGCATGCATCGCCAATTAACCCGGTTAGTACAAGTTCCATTAACCTTTCAAACGTTGCCGGAGCGTTACACAATCCAAACGGCATAACTTTAAATTGCCACAGGCCCTTTCCTGTCGAGAATGTTCCATGTGAAATTCCTTGTCCTTGGGGTCAATTTCTACTTGCCAGTAGCCACTTTTTAGATCTAATGTGCTAAACCACTTAACTCCAGTGAGCATGTCCAGCGTGTCATCAATTCTTGGCAAAGGATAGCTGTCCTTCTTCGTAACGTCGTTCAGACGACGATAGTCAACACAAAACCGCATGCTGCCGTCCTTCTTTCTTACCAGCACTACAGGTGAACACCATGGACTGGATGAAGGTTCTATAACACCATCCTTCACCATTCCCTCAATCATGGTTTCCACTTCCTTTTCACGTGCTACCGGTAATCTCCTTGGCCGCTGCCGGATAGGCAACTCTTCTCCTGTGTTTATTTTGTGTTGAACTAAGCCAGTCTTCCCGATATCAGCATCATTCGAAGAGAAAACATCGGCGTACTTGAGTAACATCCTCTTCGCCTTGACCATTTCGTTTTGAGACAGAGCGCTGCGACAGTCTTCTAAAAGTGCGGTGACTCTCGTTTGGACATCCTTGCTGAGGTTACCAGTTGATGGATATTGCCATCGACGCAACCACTCCACTTCCTCGCAGGTACCCATCAGTGTGCCTTTTTCTATCACCTGTTCCTTGTCACAAAGGTTCAGCACACGTATTTAATCCGCGCGCGATCAAAAAGGGATGGAACCTTATAAATATATAAATAGAAAATGACAGTTCTCAAGACAAGTAGCGTTAGCGAAAAAACTCTGAATTAATTATAAATTAGTTATTTCCACGATCTATCACAGGGTTGTGTCCTGCTGTGTAATCCTTTTAATAATAATGTTGAAATTCATTGACCATCTTCAATACTTTGTTTTACAATTACATGGATAAAACATGTTTACATGTATGAATGTTTGTATGATTACAAATAACAGCTTTAGTAAAACAATAAAAACAATTTTATTATACTAAGTTCAACTTCAAAAATAATAATTTGAATCGATTTGTAGGTAAATGATTATTTACAAAATATAGGTACGAATAATTGTTGGAAACTGGCTACACTGAAGGACGAATATTGTAAATTATATGTCGAAGAATAAAACAATTTAATTATTCTTAAATACACATCGTAGGCGCAAGTTGATACAAAAGTATTGAATAAATATGCGTTTAAAAACAAAACATGATTTATTTATTTGTATCTTTTCGAGCATCGTGTGGCACGCGAAGTCGAGAATGGACAAATCCTTTCATAGTTTCGGGTAGTTTGAATTGCTGGTTGGTTCGGCTAAGTGGCCTTTTTATACCCGCTGGCATTTTTTGCCGACGCTACGGCTGGCCGGCGGACCGCGCGCGTCTCAGTTCCAAAAGGTAGCATCCCATTCTGATCGCGCGCGAGTTATACCCCTGAGATGCCGGTAGCTCTGACCAAAGTTCGTGCAACTTTCCATGGAAGGTCATTGTCTACCCTTTCCACGAGTACACAACGATGAGTCTTCCCAGGATTCCGAGGAAGACTTACCGGCACAATCGTTTCAGATCTCGGAGGAAGAACAATCTTCTTTAGGCTATATATATTTCCTGGTAATGCCCCTTCCATGAAAAGTTCCCTTTGCCCACATTTCATAACTCCTTGATTAACGTCGATCTCACAACGATTCTTCCTCATAAAGTCTAAGCCCAGGATGCAATCGTCCATTATATCGGCGACAACAACATTATGCAGGTAGATTCTGTTGCCTAGCTTCAACTCCATCTCTCTCTCTCTCCTTGGACGGGTATGCGCTGACCGGTGGCTGTCACTAAATTTATGCGCTCTTGGTAGTATGCAGAGTCCCCAAAGAACCGACCTGCAAGTTGTGAACTGACGACCGTGCGAGAAGCTCCAGTATCTATCGTCAGCTTACATGGTGTTCCGTTGACCTCGCCCTTGATGATAAGGCTGTTCCCGTCATGGGTTTGTGAGATCGAAATCCTTGGGGCTCTTTGAGCCTCAGCCAGTACCCGCCCCGCAGTCCTGGCCTTTACTCGTTTCCCTGCTGCTGCTGAGTGGTGCTGTTAGCCGCCCTACCCTCTGGAGATTGGCTACCTTCCCCTTCTGCAGTTCGCTTAGGGCAACTGGATCGAAGGTGGCCCCTTTCACCACAGCCGTAGCACCTAGGGCTGTATCCTTTTAATCGATCGCGAACTGTAGCCGCTGCGACCTCCCTGACGCGGTGGGAACGATGATCTTGCCGCACAGCTTCCACCTCCAGTGCATGGGCCAAAGCGTCCTTAAGTGTCGCGTGATGCCCGAGCCCTCACTGCAGCCCTAACTTCAAGGTCGCGGATGCCGTCAATGAAGGTCTGGACCAGGTTCCCTTCAATAAGCGCAGGTACAGACTGGTATGCCTTCCGCACCAGCTTCTCCACTTCAAGGGCCCACTGCTGCAGGTTTTCACCACTACGCTGTACGCGATCTCTTAGTTGCGCACGAAACACGTGCTCCAGATGAGTGTCACCATACCGGGATTCCAATGCTTCAAGTAGCTGCTCGTAAGTTACTTCTTTACCGAGAGCTTCCAAGACAGTTAAGGCCTGGTCGCGCAGGCCTAAGGTGAGGGCAGTCATGGCTTGATTTTTACTCCAACCGTTCGCCTTCATGACGGCCTCAAACTGAATTTTGTAGGCCGACCAAGAAGACGTCCCATCGAACGGCGGCACTTTAAATCCACGTAGCGAAGGTGTAGTATAGTTACGGGAGTTGCAATCCCTTCTCCAAGTTTAAGGTTGCCCAACTCTTTCTTCATATCAGCAATATCGTTGTTACATTTGCTGATCTGTGTTTCAGCATCTGACAGGCGGTTGTCATGCTGAGCAACCTTATCCTTCACTTCCTTAATGTCTTTCCCGAAAGAAGCGTGAATTTCCTTCATGAGGAGCATCTGTTCTTCCTGGCGGTGCGCCTGCTCCTCCTTGTCAAGCTTGAGCTGTTCTTCCAAGCGACGGGCCTGTTCCTCCTGTCGGCGAGCCTGTTCCTCCTGTCGGCGAGCCTGCTCCTCCTGTCGGCGAGCCTGCTCCTGCAGCATCATCATCAGAGCAGCAAAGTCTGGTGCTGATGATGCCGGAGCTGCTGTGGACGGACCGGCTTCCATGGTCGGTAGCTGACTTTCCGACGTCTGCGGCGTTGCACCACCAAGACGCCTCTGATCCGTCTCCTGCTGGCGTTGACTACGGGTACGGATACCCTCCATGTCGTCTTTTGGCAGAATCGGCATGATAATCCTTACTTCTGACACCAATTGTTACGAGCTAGGGGTTCGTGACAATATATTTCATGTACAGAATTGACCTCTCTACAGATCTATCTATACTAATATTATAAAGAGGTAAAATTGTTTGTAAGTTTGTAAGTTTGTATGTAGGGGGTAATCTCAGGAACTACTGGTCCGATTTGAAAAATTATTTCAGTGTTAGATAGCCCATTTATTGAGGAATGCTATCTTCTATACATATAATAAATCTGTAGAGAGGTCAATTCTGTACATGAAATATATTTCCAAAATAACTATCAGGGGGTGATTAGGGATCGATACTGATGCCAAAAATGCAATCAGTACAATTTTTGTCTGTCTGTCTGTCGGTCTGTCTGTCTGTCTGTCTGTCTGTCTGTATAACCGTTATAGAAACAAAAACTACTCGACGGATTTTAATGAAACTTAGTAAAATTATTATTCATACTCCTGAGCAGGTTATAGTATACTTTTCATCACGTTACAATCAATAGGAGCAGAGCAGTGAAGGGAAATGTTGGGAAAACGGGAGAAGTTACTCCATTTTTTAAGCTTCCGTCACGTGTGCAACCTTAATGGTGAAAGCTACACAGAAATCATGTATGACGGAAATGTTCTCCTTAAAATTATATCAAAAATATCTAACGACAGCATATGTCTATCTTTTATGATTGACGAACAATAACACGTGTAACTCCCGATAGCTTAGCAGTTCGAAGCTTTCTGACTGTATTTGTCTACTCTTACGTTTATAAAACTCTCAGTCGTCCCTAATTAACATGAATAAAAGTTAACATTATTAACTATTCCATAAAAAAAGAATCATAGAAATCGGTATAGAAACACCAAAGTTATACATGAAAAACACTAATAATAAGCCATCGCGCGTGAATACTGAATCATGCTATAAGGATGTCAGCAACACAGAGGGGCCCGAAAGTCAGCAACACAGAGGGGCCCGAAAGGGCCGACGCCTGTCGGAGTCGCGGGATTATTCGCAAGAGACACCGTGGCTCCGGAACACAAAGGGCAATGAAGGAACATGGATGGGTTTTAGTCAGTAGAAGTCTGACACTCCCTCCCGCTACACCCAGAGAGTCATTGGATGATTTCCCATCCCAAAAAAAAAAAAATAAAAAAAAAAAAAAAAAATGCTATAAGGATTATTTTTGTGGTCGCGAACGCACAGGCAGGCGGCTAGCTTGGCGCCTAGAGGCTAGCGAGTAGCTTCGGAAAACGGCTTACGACAGTTTGCAATATCCTATAATAATTATAATGTCGAGGGGATAAAGATGGTTATAATTTTGCTTAACACCAAACGAGTAATATTATAAATGTGAAAGTTTGGTTGTTTGTTACTCAATCACGCCAGAACGGCTAAACGGATCTTAATGAAATTTAGAACAAAGATAGATTATATTATATAGTCTGGAATAGCACATAAGCTACTTTTCATCCCGGGAATATGTTCCCTAGGGATCACGCGGGCGAAGCCGCTGGCAGAAGCTAGTAGGCTATAAATTATAAAGATATCATGCATATTAGCCAAACTATCTCAATTTTTGTCTATCCAGGCGGAAAAAAATAGCTCTTACAACAGAGTTATTTGCGTGCGCTGCCTTAACAGTTGTATATAATTGAAAACAAAGTACGGCAACCTGGTCCGTTTTGAATAGTTCTACAAAAAAGTCCGCGGCACCATATTTCTATCTTTTTCGATGTACTTATCTTTGGACGATTTATTAAACAACAAAATATTAAACCTTATAAAAAACAATGTTATAATGATCACAAGAACATCATAGAGATACGATTTGAAACAGTATGTCAATTGGTTGAATAGTTTCGAAGATAATATAAAATTACTAAATCGCAAAACGCCGCCCGCGCCGTCCATTCACGAACCGCATTAGAACATGCTTTGTGCAATTACGTAATTTTTCTGAATCGTGGTGTTAAGATTTTCCGCGGATTAATGACCCTCTCCAGTTATTATTTAACTTTTGTCGTTAGGTACGTGAGTTGTACGTAGTTGGTTGAATGTTGGTTGAATGTTGTTGGTCTATTGTTTTGGTTGCTCTGTTTCTCAAAACACAATTACAATATTACTTCGTTCTCATTCATCGAGTTCGAAACCTGCTGTGATATTTCTGTTTTTGGGATATCGGACAGTTTCAGCGATTGTTTATCATGCCTAAAAGGAAATCTCAACTTTCCCGTCAGACATCCCAGACATGAGACAAGAGCAGCTCGAGTACGCCGTACGGCAGAGTCTGCTCTTGATAATCATCTGCGCCTCTCGAGGAATAGAGAAAATATTTCGCAAGCACGCGCTGGGAAATCTAGCTCCGAGCGTTCACAGCGGCTTGCTAACCAAAGCTGGAGAACATCGCAGGTCCGTGCTGGGGAATCTAGCGCTGAACGTGCACAGCGTCTCAGTGATTTAAAGCAGCATGTCTCTGCAACAAGGGATAGGGAGTCTAGCGCTGAGCGCTCGCAGCGGCTCGCTAGCCTAGCTACATACATATGCAATAAAAACAAAACCCTCCTTTTGGCAGTCAGGAAATAAATCATAGCAGTCAGTACTAACCGAACCACGCTCATCATTTCATCAGAAGTTAAAATGTTTACCGCCCAACGAAGTGGGCACGGGTCAGCTAGTACTTAATATTATAAAGAGGTAACATTTGTTTGTAAGTTTGTAAGTTTGTATGTAGGGGGTAATCTCAGGAACTACTGGTCCGATTTGAAAAATTGTTTCACTGGTAGAAAGCTACATTATTCGTGAGTGCTATAGGCTATAAATTATAAAGATCTCATGCATATTAGTCGAACTATCTCAATGTTTGTCTATTCAGGCGGAAAAAAATAGCTCTTACAACAGAGTTATTTGCGTGCGCTGCCTTAACAGTTGTATATAATTGAAAACAATGTATCGCAACCTGGTCCGCCTAGAATAGTTCTACAAAAAAGTCCGCGGCACCATATTTCTATCTTTTATATTTTAGCAGATACAGTAGCTTTTATGTGTTAAAAAAAGTATTTTTCGACGTACTTATCTTTGGACGATTTTTTAAACAACAAAATATTAAACCTTATCGAAAAAAATGTTATTATGATCACAAGAACATCATAGAGATACGATTTGCCCAAAACAGTAAGTCAATTGGTTGAATAGTTTCGAAGATAATGTAAAATTAGGAAATCGCAAAACGCCGCCCGCGCCGTCCATTCACGAACCGCATTAGAACATGCTTTGTACGGACGTTTTATCCATTCACCCATAGACGGCGTTGTGCAATTACGTCATTTTTCTGAACCGCGGATTAATGACCCTCTCCAGTTATTATTTAACTTTTGTCGTTTGGTAGGTGAGTTGTACGTAGTTGGTTGAATGTTGTTGGTCTTTAAAATTTGTTTTGGTTGCTCGGTTTCTCAAAACACAATTACAATATTACTTCGTTCTCATTCTTCGAGTTCGAAGCTGTGATATTTCTGTTTTTGGGATATCGGACAGTTTCAGCGATTGTTTATCATGCCTAAAAGGATATCACAACTTTCCCGTCAGACATCCCAGACATGAGACAAGAGCAGCTCGAGTACGCCGTACGAAGAGCCTCTCGAGGAATTGAGAAAATATTTCGCAAGCACGCGCTGGGAAATCTAGCTCCGAGCGTTCACAGCGGCTTGCTAACGAAAGCTGGAGAAAATCGCAGGTCCGTGCTCGGGAATCTAGCGCTGAACGTGCACAGCGTCTCAGTGATTTAAAGCAGCATGTCTCTGCAACAAGGGACAGGGAGTCTAACGCTGAGCGCTCGCAGCGGCTCGCTAGCCTAGCTACATACATATTATTATGCAATAAAAACAAAACCCTCCTTTTGGCCGTCAGGAAATAAATCATAGCAGTCAGTACTAACCACAGAGTACATTTTTATATAGGGTAGTACTAACCGAACCACACTCATAATTTCATCACAAGTTAAAATGTTTACCGCCCAACGAAGTGGGCACGGGTCAGCTAGTCTTCTTTAATATAAAAATGAATCGCTAAATGTGTTGGTAAGCGCATAACTCAACAACGCCTGGACCAATTTGGCCAATTATTTTTTTAGAATATTCCTTGAAGTACGAGGATGGTTCTTACGGAGAGAAAAAACATAAAAAATGCCTGAAAAAGACTAAAAACAACACTTTTCTATGCTCCTATACAAAAGATTCGGAATTATACTTAAAAGTCAATTTGAACTTTAATACCATTTCATAAAGTTTAAGTGTTAGTGGAGAGGTTTCGGGAAGGCAAAACAATTGAGTGACGTTTGTATCGTATAAATATTGAGATTAGTCAAATACAAATTGTCTGTGAGTAAGAGTAAGAGAGTAGCGGGGTAGGTAGGTAGGTAGACAGGTAGCCAGTTGACGGGAGCGAAGCCGCGGGGTACAGCTAGTTTATTATAAGTATAGAATAGATAGATAGATATAGATAGATGTTACGGATAATTTGTTATGCGCTATTTCTGGTAAGATGATTTAGTCTAAATGTACTTAGCGCAGCTGGCTAAAAATGTTTGTGTAAGAAGCTATATGAAAGAAAAGGGAGTTAGTGAAATTTTGACGGCCGATAGGGCAGACTGGAAGAAAAAAATGGGTTGCGCCGACACCAAGTAACATGGGATAAGGGCAGGAAGATGATGGAACACGGTACAGAAAAAAGAGGTGGAAGTGCTATGCGACGAAAGTATCGGAACCTGTGTCGCCAAACACACAAATAAACCGATAATCATATTATCCACCACACATGAAGGATACGTTTGATTGGTTGTTTCCATTTTGGTCAAAACAAGCGTAAGTCACAGAACCCACATTTTAAAATATACCTTCGGCCTTACATCTACGATTTATTTTGCTTTTGGCAAAAAGTAGGTACTCACGGTGTTTCGTTTTCTGAAATCATTCTAAGTTGAATTTACGAGTAAAGATCACGGCTGTGACACATGAACCTATGTCGATATCGATAAATAGGATAACATTTTTCAAAATTAATTCCAAAAAATGTGACTGGTTTGGAGTTTTGTATGGGAGCTATTTGAAACTTATGTTGTTGGAATCGATAAGAAATAAGCTATCACATTTAAAATGGATTAGTCCAGTTTTGCCTTGTATTACATTGTTAATTCTACTTTGAAATCAGCTTGAGCGAAACATTCCCAGTTTATTGTATAAAATATGATAGATACAAAAATACAAACCATTATGCAAAGTCAGAAGTCAAAGTCAGAAGTCCAAGCCAGTATTCAAATTCGTCAAAGTCGGAAGTCAAATTTAAGTCAGAAGTCAAAGTCAGAAGCCAAAGTCAGAAGTCAAAGTCAGAAGTCAAACTCCTGTAAATCTGTAAGCTAGAAACTCGGGTTATATATTATTATATATAGTGGGAAACCTCTAGGTATAGGAGAAAAAGAGATCGCGGTCCCTTGAGCTGTCACTTACCCAGTTTTGACTGTATAAAATAGATAGTTGATACTTTCGTTTTTATTATTACAGTTTACAGACGTTCAGTAGGTACGTTCAGCACAACTATTACAACAAAAGTAATTTTATCTAATAAAAATTTATTCTTTGCAGTTCATCGATCCCAAGATGTAAAGGCGTATTTACAAAAAATTACAAATAATTAAAAAAAATAAAAACACGCCGTATCTAAAAATTAACTAAAAAATGCAGTAGGAGGACATTTAAAGAAATGTTACAGAGTACCTACTATCCCTCGACTGCAATAAAAAAGTTGTTTTTCTGTTTAAACATTTTTGGGCGAATGCTTGTTTTTAATTTTTTAGATCTTTTTTAGATAATATGTCAGGCGTATTTTTTTTTAATTATTTGTTTTTTTATTTCATACCTTTTAGTGACCTAACGATATTTTGATTGAATAAGTAATGCGAAACTGAATCGTTTTTTGATTTATATCACATTGATACTAACATTTTTGAGGTGATTTAAACATGAAGAGACTTTTACGTGACTGGAAGATATGTTAACGTGGATCTAAAACACAAATTGCCAAACCTGTTAGCTATTACATGCAACCATGCGTCCGGTCGGAGGATCCTTCCTTTTCAATGGTGATTTACGCGACTTTACACTCTGTTCTGCATACCTTTATACTGGTGACCCTCGACATTGAACGTCAGCGCAGCATTCTCAGCCTCTATCATCACCTTTAACCTCATCAGCGACTTTGGCTTCCACATACTTCTAGAGGATTGTCTGTCATGGGAAACGAAGCCTAGAGTGGATGGTAATAAGCCAAAACGATGGTGATCAGTTGATGCCAAGTCACACCCAGCACAGCCAGGCACAGTACCCAAGGTGAGAAAAGGGCGTGGTAAGGTGCAGAGAGGCAGGGTGCAGATGCCATTGGCATAGAAGAAACCTAATTCAAAGGTTCAGGTTTTGTAACAGCTACTCTATTCTTGAGCCATTGTTACGAAAACTCGATCTCATATTGGCCTGGAGCATTTAGGATACATCGCCCTCGCTTTGGTATGACCTGGATTACATACTGAAACCCAGAGCTCCAGAGCTCATTAGACGATCGTCCTAACTGAGAGATCTTTAATTTGAACTATATTTAATAAACCAAAACTTATAGGTAGAAGGTAGATAACATCAGAAATTGTGAAAAATGTTGTACTAAAATTTGACGAATCAGTCGTCCCTGTTAAGTGTTATACTTAAAAAGATAAATCATTTTTTGCAATCCTTAAGAGTGTGTATTCCGTCCACTAGCGCCGCCAATCGTTTTTTATTAATTGTGGTAAATTTAAGACACGTAGATAAAAAACCGCTCTGTAGTGCACTGAAGAAATGTATCTATTATTTTTTGACAGCTATTTTTAATACATAACTCATGGCTAAATAGCCAAAACGGCAATTATTGCTAAAAGTGGCCACTTTTAGCAAAAATATCGACTTTGGCAACTATTTATGTTCTAAAGTACAAAACATAACTCTCAAAAAATAATAGATACATTTCTTCAGTGCACTACAGAGCGGTTTTTTATCTACGTATCTTAAATTTACCACAATTAATAAAAAACGATTGGCGGCGCTAGTGGACGGAATACACACTGGGTGACCATATCGCCGGTCGGAATCATTACCGGTACAATTCAAATTATGATGCACTTCAAACGTTTTTATACAAGTAATTTGTGTCTGGTTTCAGTTATGTACAGTTGAGGTACTAATAAAAAATATTATATTTTTTACTTTCTCGGGTCCCTGGAGACCCGGTCCTTTGGTAGGCATACGAGGGGCCGAAACCAACTCGCAGAGGCCCCGTTAGACATTTCAAATGTAATGGGGCACCAACCGGCGATTATCCCTGTATGCACTGAAAGTATTCCCAAGGACAATCCCCGGTTGGAGCTGGAGCAGTGCTATTGCAGAATATGGAAACAAAAAATGAAACGCTATGGGTTTGGGTGGGTGGTTTAGTGGACTGATAATCGTTTATTATAGAAGAACTATTGGCCCCTGCCTGACCACTAACAATATACACGGCTTGGCGGTGACTTGCATGCTCAATGAATGGGCCCCCAAAAAACGGTCGCTAGCACAAAGTGACGTAGCGCCAAGGAGGCAACATGGCCTGAGGTGCTAGAGGAGTGGAGAGGTATACCACGGCTATCAGGACAATCCCGGAAGTGCGGTCAAGATCCCTACCAGCATCTTGCTGGATTATACATCCTTCTCCCGAGCATGTTTGCTCTAGCGAATCTCTACTCAGACCGGCCGATTAAGGCAAGAAAGAGGTGGGAGCTCTGTTCCTCGTCAGTGTTCACTCTGGCCAGCTAATAAAGGCAAGCCGGAGATGAGGAACAAGACTTCTCCCGGGAGATAAGGTTCGTGGGGTCGCTACTGCCCAACAGTTCGCCACAAAACTGCCTTGCGGATTGTATCTCTCTTTGTCTGGCCCCTCACCCTAGCAAGCCCCACCACGACGTCAACGTAGAGATACTACGGTAGGGTCATCATCATTTAATATTATTATTAACAAAGTAACAATAAAAAATATTGGTACCTCAACTGTACATAACTGAAACCAGACACAAATTACTTTTATAAAAACGTTTAAAGTGCATCATAATTTGAATTGTACCGGTAATGATTCCGACCGGCGATTGGTCACCCTACTCAACGTTTTCCTTAAGGATTGCAAAAAATGATTTATCTTTTTAAGTATAACACTTACAGTGACGACTGATTCGTCAAATTTTAGTACAACATTTTCACAATTTCTGATGTATCTACCTTCTACCTATAAGTTTTGGTTTAATATAGTTCAAAATAAATATCTCTCAGTTGGGACGATCGACAAAAAACAAGATTTTCATTTTCTCTTGAACCAGTAAGATTTCAATCACGATTTTTGTTTCACAAATTTTTCCAGAAACATAATTTGCAATAAACATGATAATTATTCATACTTTTTCAGTATTAGGTCGTGTTATACAAGATCACTCAATTGAAAATTGTCCACTCTGAGGGATCCATATAAACCGTTATAAATCTTAAACGTGGCTTTGAAACGAATCGAAATTTTGTTTAGCAGCTTTCACAAATCTTTCACAATTAATTAAAATGCAAATTATAAACACATAGGCTGTATATTCTTGGATACGCGTTATGACTTTTTCTTCAGTTGTCCAGATTGAGAGATCCAGTTAATGAGTGCTAACTTTCTTGGTTTAGGTTTCACAAATTTTATACCTTACCATGAAGTTTTCACAATTATTTCCTAAATCCTCTTATAATTTGGTTGGGATTGGAAGAGTTTTTCACACGCACATGAAGAAACTAACAAAAACACCGACTTCCGAAACGAAAGTTATTTTTTACTTCGTAGTGTTTTTAGGGTTCCGTAGTCAAATGGCAAAAACGGAACCCTTATAGATTCGTCATGTCTGTCTGTCTGTCCTTCCGTCCGTATGTCACAGCCACTTTTCTCCGAAACCTTAAGAGCTATGCTGTTGAAATTTGGTAAGTAGATGTATTTCGTGAACCGCATAAAGATTTTCACACAAAAATAGGAAAAAACAATAAATTTTGGGGGTCCCCATACATAGAACTGAAACTCAAAAATAATTTTTTCATCGTAGCCATACGTGTGGGGTATCTATGGATAGGTCTTCAAAAATGATATTAAGGTTTCTAAGATATTTTTTTTCTAAACTGAATAGTTTGCGCGACAGACACTTCCAAAGTGGTAAAATGTGTGTGTCCCGCCTTAACTTCTAAAATAAGAGAATGATAAAACTAAAAAATATATATTATGTACATTACCGCACAACTACCAGCGAGTAGTTTTTTTTTAATACGTCATAAATCGTAAATCGTAAATCGCAACTTCTGCTTACGGAACCCTCAGTGCACGAGTACGACTCGCACTTGGCCTTTTTTTTTGAAGTCGTTTGTATTTTTTTGTAAAAAGTTTTTTCTCAGTCATTTATTTTAGGGGACTACAAACAGTCTTAAAATTTTTATTTTAGGGGTTTACAAACAGTCTTAAAAATTAGGAACAAAAAAATTGTGAGATTGGTGTTTTAAATCAACGCAAATGTAAAGTATTAACATTCTAATAACACCGGCATCATCTAGTTTCAAATGACCAAAAAAGATTGACGTGTAAAAGTGTTAAGTATTTACAACCTACTTACAAATAAATATCATTTATCATTAACATAACAATTCTTCACATCGAACAGAAATAAAATAAGTTTTTAGTAACATAATTATATAATCAACTTTGGTCTACTGTTGCATAATTTTGCAATTAACTAGTTTTATAACAATTAGAAAATAGAAATAATCAACAAAAATATTTTAGTATGGAGGTAAAATCGACCCCTGGCACAACTGACCCTCATAGGATATTATTTACTTAAAAAATAGATTAGTCAGATTCGCAATTGTGACAAACATAAATTGATTCCTGAGGTGTACATATTAGCCAAATCAAGTGCCTAGCGTCTTAATTCTTTTGGCGTTAAACCATAATAAATATCTGCTGTTGTCACTAAATATTTCGCTATGACTTGTTCTTGCTCTTCGGTAAATACTTTCGTTGCTGGATTATATACATAGAAATAAATTCGTCTAGATAAGCTTCTCTTTTACGCTTATATCTTATAAGTAAGAGAAACATGACAAACGTTGAACATATTCGCAGGCCGCAGCGGCGCGTATGCTACGCCCTTTTAAAATCTCATCATATATGCCTGTTCATACAACTGTAAAGTATCTCTTGATCCTCGGTCCGTCTTTTTTATTATATTTCGTGGCATCTAAAACAAGAACATGTCTAATAAGTAATTGCATATTTTTTTTAACCTACTTCCCAAAAAGGAGGAGGTTATCAATTCGGTTGTGTTTTTTTTTTTTTTTTTTATGTTTTTTACCTCATAACTCCGACAATTATGAACCGATATGAAAAATTTTTGTTTTATCTGAAAGGATATACTTGCAGATTGGTCCCATTTAAATCATATCAAAATCGGTTACGAACTTTGGATTTTAAATCGAAATAGCTGGAATTTGACTATTTAGATGATTCTTTGATAATCGAAATTGCGTATTTTGCTTTTCTGCAATTTTGCAGTGGTGTTGTTAGGTGTGGGGCACCACTAAAAAGTGAAAAATAAAAAACTTTTTTCAAAAAAATACAACCGACTTCCAAAAAAAAAACACTACAAAGTAAAAAAATAACTTTAATTTCGGAAGTCGGTGTCCAAATACGAAGAAACTAACAAAAACACCGACTTCCGAAATTAAAGTTATTTTTTTTACTTTGTAGTGTTTTTTTTTTGGAAGTCGGTTGTATTTTTTTGAAAAAAGTTTTTTATTTTTCACTTTTTAATGTTATTATTATTACTGATAAATTTATTTTTTACCATGGGGTCAATTGTACCGGTAACATTGACCCCGGCGATGTTGGTACAATTGCCCCAAAGTAACCAATTTAGAAAAACCACATAGTCACATAATTCTAAACTTATAGTTTCCATATCTATACTAATATTATAAAGCAGAAGAGTTTGTTTGTTTGCTTGTTTGGTTGAACTCAGGAACTTCTGGTCCGATTTGAAAAATTCTTTCAGTGTTATATAGCCTACATATCATCACGCTAAGACAAATAGGAGCGGAGCAGTAATGGAAAATGTGACGCAGACGAAGTTGCGCGGGTCAGCTAGTTTATCATAAATCAGAAGTTTAATATCCGTTTAAACTGGCAACAACAATTACTTATCGAAAAAGCTCTGATAGTACGAGTAACAGTCAATAATATTTTACGTAAAAATTTACCGTGGCTTGCCGAAAATCAATAATATTCTAACCGTTAACACGTCCGTTTCACAGCACGCGCGCCGGCGACAGAGGGGTGCCTCGGGACTAGTCGCGACTCAAGTAGCGCGCGTCCTGGCGCACTCATCCATGCAAGATTTAGCTCAGTACCTAGTAGAAATATCGATAATGGTACTATTGACCCGTGTTACTATTGTACCCGGTCTACTACTATTTCTCAGGTGCAATAAAACGCCAACTTGGGTGACATTTACAGCAATTTGTAATAGTCACTTTTGTTCTATTTAAAAGTCAAAATGCTCGTTAGTGCGCTCATATCTAAGCGGCACTCGATTTTCACTATCGACGACGTAAATGTTAAAACTGACACTCACAAAATTTAATTCTCACGTATGACGCTAGGTGACGCTTACCCAGTGCCATAGAAATTGCGTTAACGTTTACGCGCTCGATGCGTAAAAAAACTCTCACTAAGCATACTGATCTTCACCACATTGAAATGGGACCAGTCCGGGAAAATACTCTTCCAAACAATAAAATAATCATCCAAATCGGTTGACAATTGGCGAAAATATTGCTGAACGAACATTTTTCATGGGATAGTCCTTCCATCATCAGCTCAGCAATATGAGATGATGATTATCAGGCACAAATATCTGAATTGCCTTAGAAAGTTTATGTATAAAAATTTGATAGGCAATTTTATGTGCCTATCAAATTTGAGGGTTTCCCTCGATTTTCATGGGATCCCGTCATCGGATTCTGACTTGGTGACAATGGGACCACCTAGGAGAACTTATAGGCTTTTTAATACAAAAATAATTTTTAAAATCGGTTCGAAATTGGCGGAGAAATCGGTGAACATAATATCTGCATTTTAAAAAAATACAGCCGAACACAGAACCTCCTCCTTTTTGAAGAAATCGGTTAAAAATATTTAACCATTGGAATAATTATCTCTTCATTCTGATTTAATTTTTATTAAGTAAACGTTTTTAAAAGTGATAGTTGTATTTTAAACTTCCTGCTGATTTTGAAAGGAAAGAATCATTAATGATATTGTTATTTAATCGTTATCGAATTATAAGTCCGTGTGATTGATCAAAATGAATTCGTGAACTTAAAACTATTAATACTACTACTTCTTGTAAATCCAAGATGGCACCTGCTATAGGTATAAATTTTTTCGTCATGGGTGTCGTTTTCATGGTTTTCGTGGGTGTTGAAGCCGATAGCGGTGTCAAAGCGTGAATCCAGGATGGCGGCTGCAATAGGTACCATTTTTTTCCTCATAGGTGTCATCTTCACGGTTTTCGAGGGTGTTGAAGCCGATAGTGATGTCAGAACGTGAATACAAGATGGCGGCTGCAATAGGTACCAATTTTTTCCTCATAGGTGTCATCTTCACGGTTTTCGAGGGTGTTGAAGCCGATAGTGATGTCAAAACGTGAATACAAGATGGCGGCTGCTATAGGTACCAATTTTTTCGTCATGGGTGTCATTTTCATGGTTTTCGAGGGTGTTGAAGCCGATAGTGATGTCAAACGTGAATACAAGATGGCGGCTGCAATAGGTACCAATTTTTTTGTCATGGGTGTCGTTTCCATGGTTTTCGAGGGTGTTGAAGCCGATAGTCATGTCAAAACGTGAATCAAAGATGGCGGCTGCAATAGGTATACATTTTTCATCATGGGTGTCGTTTTCATGGTTTACGAGCGTGTTGAAGTCGATAGTGCTGTCAAAATGGGAATCCAAGATGGCGGCTGCAAAGGTACCGAGCGCCCGAAACGTTTTCGTCCAACAGCGGCTTGCGTACGCTCCCGCCAAAACTTGTAAAAGGTTACGCCGTAATGACAAAGTTAGTGCTACAAGTTGTTGTGTGTAAATATTAAATTGTTTTCTGTGTTTATAGTATCGTGTTTTGTTGAGATTAACCATCGCCATGAGATTACCTATTTAAATTGTATTTGTAAGCTAGTTATTCAAATTCGATTGATTTGATCACTACAGAACAAAAATGTAAAAAAAAACATTAAAAGTGACAACCCTATTGCTTCAATGGAGCGTAGGTAATTATATTCTCAACTAGGCTTAGTTTCCGTACTGTCCATATTTATACTGTGACGCGGTCTCGCGTCTCATAGCCCTTACCCCCCCGCCCCGCCACTGTCCGCAGTAGTCGTACGTTACACCTCGGGCGAACACTACGGCTCGTGTGAAGAAAAAAAGAATTTCGACGTTTTAATACAAAAAAAGGAAGGTATGTAGATTGAGTTCTGTCTAATTTTAAGTGATCTATGTTAATAATAATAATAATATCCTACCGCAGTATCTCTACGTTGACGTCGTGGTGGGGCTTGCGCGTCCCGATGGACCTTAGGTCATACCTAGGGTGAGGGACCAGACAAAGAGAGATACAATCCGCAAGGCAGTTTTGTGGCGAACTGTTGGGCAGTAGCGACCCCACGAACCTTATCTCCCGGGAGAAGTCTTGTTCCTCATCTCCGGCTTGCCTTTATTGGCTGGCCAGAGTGAAAACTGACGAGGAACAGAGCTCCCACCTTTTTCTTGCCTTAATTGGCCGGTCTGAGTGGAGATTCGCTAGAGCACACGTGCTCGGGAGAAGGATGTATAATCCAGTAAGGTGCTGGTAGGGATCTTGACCGCACTTCCGGAATTGTCCTGATAGCCGTGGTATATCTCTCCACTCCTCTAGCACCTCAGGCTATGTTGCCTCCTTGGCGCTACGTCACTTTGTGCTAGCGACCGTTTTCGGGGGCCCATTCATTGAGTGTGCAAGTCACCCCCTGCCATTTAAAAGCCGTGTATATTGTTAGTGAGACTAGTTTGTTTCAAAAGTGAGATTTTTTTGTTTAATTTTGTTTGATTGTTTTAAATTTATGAAGAAAATATTGCAAAGTTACTAATGGCGACTGAATAATTTTTAAGAATGTTGATTTTAGATAAAGTTAAGTAAAAAAAACGATGTTTCAGATTATGTTGTTGTTCAATAAAGATTCTTTATAACGGCAGTAGCCGTTCTGATGTTTTCATAAATATATTTCTTCTTATTTGTAAATAAGCTAAAAAATAGACGCATGCTCGCTTTACCCGATGCGTGCCCATTTTGCCCCAATGCTCAAGCCCGCTTTAGGCCAGCCTTCGGGCAAAGTGAGCATTCGGAAGTGTTTCATATTTTGGATCTTAGTTTAATATTCTTGACACATACGAGGAATTTATACATTTGGTATGAACTACAACAAACTTATCATCTAATAGCATTAATAGTATTACTCAGCAATGTTTTAATATACGTTTATCGCTTACTGCAACTTATGGCACAGTATATATAAATATAAATATCCATATTTATACTGTGCTTATGGTGCCCGCTTTGGGCCCCCCTCCCCTACTGTTTATTTATGGTTCGCACAAAACAGGTTTTCGGTCCGGATCCGGATCGCAATCCGCCATTTGGTACTGCCATAGATATAGGTAATGTATTTCTATGGGTGCTACCCTGCACTAGGTACTAGGTGGTGCCAATTTTATAGTGTCTTGGGGATTGTGAGCCACAGCTATCTGTCGCTTGGATGAGAGTCATTCATTTGTCACTCACTCCTTTTTAGGAATGCTCACGGCGATACAACCTGACACGCGGGATGTGTGTTCACGACTCACGAGCCAATCGCTTTGGCTACATGCACTTAGATGCTTTTGGTTTTGATATTAAGTTATTAAATGCATGGGTGCTACCTATTCAAGTCAATGGATACTTGGGTGTTAATAAAGTTAATGAATGCTTTTGTGCTATGTTACAGCTACGTACTCCACTAAGAGTCTAAAGCCGTGTATATCGGCGCCAACATGCAGCGCTCACAGACACAGACCCCGACCGCCACCCTGCCCGCAACCGGACGATTGTTACAGAAGATGTAAAAATAAGAAAAAAAAATGTCCAAGTGCCATGGAAACAGTCGTTCGCGATGGTTCTCGGTGTTCATGTGGCATAGTACAAAGCAGAGCCACTAGACATTACAGAAGGAGAACGCAGAATCGATACACGCACAGAAGAAGAGTAGCGAAGGCTCAAGGTACCAACTCGATGCAATCACGTTGGTCGAGAAGAAGGGGTTGTGAAATATTATAAATAAATAATTATCATGCCAAAACAAACGAATCACGTAACATCCTATATGCTATGTAACGTTTTTTCCACTATCGGCTGTTATGCTTTTACCAGCAAAAACGTTTTTTCATTTGGTACCTAGGTACCATAGCACAAATTGTATATTATGACCAACAATAAATCACATTTCAGACCTCAACGTAGTTTTATTAGAATGTGTAATCGGATTAAGCAAACGTTGTAGGTAAGTTAATAATGTTACGAGCTTGGGGTTCATGACAATAAAAACAGCCGATTATTTAACCAAAATAATGACACTTTAATTATCAAAACTAATTAACACTTTAAACGCACTAATTATAACACACAATCGCACTATTAAACACTTCACTCAATTCGCAGTTGAAGATCGCTTCCGAAGATTCGCTTGTATCGCCAATTCAATACTGACTCAGTCCCGAGCGATTCGCACCTTATATAGTCCCACAGTAATTTCCAGAACCTTCGAGAATGGAAATATCTAGAAAGTTCGGGAACATACCGGTCCCGACTGACTAGGTGTCGAAACATCGAGAATGTTCTAGCATCGAAAAGTCTAGAAAGATCGTGACCCAATTAGTTCCACTACTCGATACTAGATGGCGTTAGTAGTACGTTGTGTACCCGGCATTAATTCTGGCACGTAACACTGCCCCCTCCTAAGACATGCTCGTCCCGAGCATCGGTCCCATAATAACGCGCCAGTCGATCCACTTGGACGATCTTAGGTGCTCTTCTCGTACCTTTCTGGATACGGTAGGTCACGTCATTGATTTTTGTGACAATCCGGTACGGCCCGTCCCATTTAGCTTGAAGCTTAGGAGATTTCCCTTTACTGCGAACTGGATTGTGCTACCACACTAGTGAGCCTTCGTCGAAACCTTTATTGTTCATTTTGCGGTCATAACGGGTTTTCATCTTTTCAGATATTCGCTGGCCCGATTGTCTGATGTGCTCATAAATGTCATTCATTTTGTTCCGCAAGTCATTCGCATAATCGGTTATACTGCGTGGGGCGTCAGGTGGTATTCCGGTGATCAGGTCTGCAGGCAGCCGTAATTATCTACCAAAGTTTGCGAAAGCTGGCGTCACCGATGTGCTTTCGTGAACAGCACTTCGGTATGACAGCAAAAACGGTTGTATATGCTCTTCCCAGTCGCGTTGTCGGTTCTCCACAACTTTAGACAGGTATCTCTCCAATGTCTGATTAAATCGTTCCACCATTCCATCCGATTGTGGGTGGTAAGAAGTTGTTCTCGTTTTATGAGTACCCAAAACTCGGCAAGTTTCCTGGAATATTTGTGATTCAAAATTCCTTCCTTGATCGCTGTGAATCTCCAAGGGTACTCCAAAACGACAGAAGACTTCATGAACCAGTTTATCTGCAACTGTTGAAGCTTCTTGATTCGGAATGGCAAAGACTTCCGGCCACTTGGTGAAGTAATCCATTACAACTGTAGAGAATACTTATTTACAATATTGTCAGTTGACTCGCCAACGCACCACCGCACAGGCCGACAGTTCGACAACGACTGACCGCCCCACCACTCGTACCGGTATTTATAACCGAGCGACGTGTGCGCCCGAGGCAACGTCACAATACTGTTATCAGTTTGTAGGTAGTTCGAAATATTGATATCTCCATACACTACATTCCCTTCCTTGTTTTAAGTAGTTGTATGTAACAAGATTTTTTTAGTAAAACATTTAGCATTTTTATTATTTTGATTAATAATTTAATGACATGTCTGGCATACAAAATCACGGCAGAATAATATTTAAAAATAATTTTATGGTTTAATTCAATGTTTCCTTTTACCCTTCCTCTTCTTCTTCTATTTCATTTTCTGATTCGCTTATATCTTTTTCTGTGTTGATTTCTTTATTTTTATCACTTATATCTGTGTGTATGTGTGTGTGTTATAATCATAATTAATCAATCTCATTAATGAAGTAGACGTATGATAAGATTTAATGCCTTGGTTTCTTTATCATTAAAAACCGTCTACCGACGCTTGTTTACTCTCAGAGTTATTAAAAACTTTAACTTAACTCACTAGTCGTTCAGTCAATTAGCCGTTTGAAAGTTCAAAACTGGCTGTTATAAATCCTTTAGGTTTGACTCGTGATTCACTAGTATTCGTGATTACCAAGTCCAAGCACCACTGAAAGTCACTAAACTCATAATTATTTGAACAAAGAAATTAAATAATCTTATTCACAGTCAACAGCTAACTCATAGCTCAGCACAACACACTTCCTATACTGACACTTCCCCATGGGAAGAATACCGAGAAAACACTTATTTGTACCACCAATAGCTACGAAAACGACACCCTGATACAGACTCCCTCGTCTATATCACTCTGGGATGCTGCTATGATACCCTGGTACGCTCGCCAACCCACAGAAACAAGAACCTGGTCCCTCAAACTAATTTGATGCTACCTCTTAATCTACTTCATAACATCACGTGATAATTGACCTTGGCCATCTTCCCGACAAAGAGATTTTAAAACTCACCAACCGGTAAGCTATGCACATTAGGGCCCACAAAGAGAAGAGAAACTAGGCCTGACATGTTTGTGTCTAACGTTCATGTGAAGTAGCTACTACGTTCACGAATTACTACGGCAATCTACAAGCATTACGGTCATGACTGCACCGCATACTTCGAATCAATTGATTTTATTTCGATCTAACTCATAGTAGCTAAAATGTGTAACTAACAAGCAACCCGAAAGGGAAACATCTATTTAGAAATTGTAATAGTTCAGAATTCTACACACTCTTATAGCTTTATTCAATGTCATTAATATCAAGTTGCTATTTTAAATCGTTTACAATCGAATTTACTAACTGAATTTAGTAACTATTGTTATGTATGGAAAACTGTGATCCACACGTTTATATAAAAAACTTAGGTTCAATTTTTTCACTAAACACGTCGCATGCGGTCAGTTGCCACCATCTCACCCACGGGCAAGCGATGACGCGGTCGAAGACGGAGCACGCCTGTTCAGACCACCCAATAATCACTCCTGATCAAAGACTCCAAGGATGCAACCATCGGGAAACACAGACTCCGACAGTGAATTCCACTCCAAGTAACTCACGTTTGCACGAGCACTCACTTTGCTCCCCCTATGAAGCCTGTATCTAAAAGATATCAAAGGGAACCGACGATGATGGTTTCGTGATAGTACAAAGGAGAGAATGCCGCCAGCGAACCAACTGGAACCGCTGCGGCACGACACCTACCGAACCCAAAGTAACTATACGTACCGCGAAGCCGTAAACACTCCAGTATATATCTCGCGGCTACACTACACCACTAAGGCAGAGGGAATTGTGGAGTATGTGCGCCAAAACACAAGCTACACGCCGAGAGTGCAGTTGCTGGAATCGCGCCATAATGTCAACGTCAACGCGTTTGTGGTGCGGGTACCAACATGTCATGGAGGAGGACTTTTGACCGCAGGTGTCACCGTCACTCCCGCGGACATGTCCCACCAGAGCGCACAATGACGTAATGCTTAGTGAAGTTTTTTACTTAATTTTGTAAGGTACATAATATCTATGTGCCACAATAGCCTGAAGATAAAGAGATTTACTATTTTTATAAGTATACCACGGCAGTTTCTTTCCCAAGACATGACGTTTAAAGTTGCATTTTCTAAAAGTGTTTACTATTTTTATATTTGCGTCAAATGATCCTGTTAGGTTCAAAGGTTTCTTAGTTTAATAACAATAATAGTGTTATTGCACTGGATGTTTGGTTACGAGCCTGTACTTTATTTTGTTTCATATTTTCCCAGGTTTTGTGTGTGACCAACATTATTGCATTTACCTACATCTAGAATCTACTAACATCAATCGAAAAGATTGACGTTCTCAGATCTTACTTTGTTTAGATGTATAGTTTGGTAATAGCCACACCAAAGGCATCCACTCCATCAGCTGGTGACATTTACATTTGCTGTATTATTAAACTAACCGATCCACGCAACCTCGTCCGCGTCCGATCCCCCATCAATGCCTCGCTCCTATTGTTCGCACCGTGATGTTAGATCCTAAAATCTTCCTCGATAAATAGGCTACTCAACACTAGAACACTTTCTCAATTCAAACCAGTAGCTACCGAGATCAGTGCCACATACAAACAAACCCTTCAGCTTTAAAACATTATTATAGACATTTTAGTCCACAAAATATAGCAGTGAAGCACGTTTCTTCTTACTACTCTCGATGTCAGCAGCCATTCCAGGTAGATCAAGAGTACCAGCTTCCAACGTTCCCCTCTCTTTCCTCCTACTGATGGAGGTTCCCCCTCTCAATAAAATGTGTCTATTTAATTACGTGTATATAGATAATACTACTGATCTATTTTGTCTTTGATAACTGTCAATTTAATGATCAGTAGGAATCATACCACAATTACTGTAGTTCAATGACGACTTCTCAATTTAATGTCCGGCAGGTATATTATACTGCAATGATTGTCATTCAATGATGACTTGTCAATTTAATGACCAGTAGGTAATTATTCTACTGCATAACCGTCATTCAATGATGACTTGTCAATTTAATGACCAGTAGGTAATTATTCTACTGCATAACCGTCATTCAATGATGACTTGTCAATTTAATGACCAGTAGGTAATTATTCTACTGCATAACCGTCATTCAATGATGACTTGTCAATTTAATGACCAGTGGGTAATTATTCTACTGCATAACCGTCATTCAATGATGACTTGTCAATTTAATGACCAGTAGGTAATTATTCTACTGCATAACCGTCATTCAATGATGACTTGTCAATTTAATGACCCGCAGCAATGCTGCTTAATATACGTATGCGGTTGCTTGCTGGCACAAACAAGCAACACTTCACGTTGCTCCAATGCCAAAGACCAAGCCCAGGTCCGCCAGTACGGCTGTGCAGGCAGGTTTGATGAGGAGCGCCAATCCACGTCCGAAGCATAGGCAGAGCCGATCGTACGCAGACGGGAAAAGTGATGGCCGGATGAGAAGAAAGGACGTGAGCTGTATCGCTTCTTCCCGGACGTGGCCTCAGCTCCATGTGATTTAGGAAAAGATTGCATGACATTTAATGGCATTCAATTTAATGATCAGCTATGCTGCGTTACACCATATCAATTGAATTATCAGCAATGCTGCGTTACACCATATCAATTGAATTATCAGCAATGCTGCTTAGTATGGTATCAATTTAATGATCAGCGTTGCTGCTTAACATCGTATCAATTTAATGATCAGCAATGCTGCTTAGTATGGTATCAATTTAATGGTCAGCAATGCTGCATAATAATTAATCCATTTAACTATCAACCATGTTGACTTAGGTCACGTGTGAAATCAGCGTTGCTGCTAATGATTAAGTCAATGTAATGATTAGGTATAGTAAATAAATTTCAAATTAAGTTTTTCGGAAAAAAACATTTTTCCATCAACCCATGTTTAGGTAAGCGGCACTTCATGGCAAGACTGGAGTCAGATTTTACTGGCCTCCGATCATCCGCAACGACCTAAGTTCCACAAATGACAGCCGGGGCCTACGGCCCAACGTGCCTTGAGGCACTTTGGTCTTAACACTTACTTATGACGAAAGTGTAAAAACATAATAGCCGAAATGCTTCTATCCATTAAAGAAAGCAGCACTTCGTTCCTATTCTTTCCCTTTTTTTCTAGGAATTACTTTAACTCACAGTTTAATCCTCGTCGCCAATGTAGAGAATACTTATTTACAATATTGTCAGTTGACTCGCCAACGCACCACCGCACAGGCCGACAGTTCGACAACGACTGACCGCCCCACCACTCGTACCGGTATTTATAACCGAGCGACGTGTGCGCCCGAGGCAACGTCACAATACTGTTATCAGTTTGTAGGTAGTTCGAAATATTGATATCTCCATACACTACAACAACCATGAAATACTTGTTACCACTTTCACTTTCCGGAAACGGTCCCGCAACATCCAGGGCTATCCTTTCCCAAGGTGCACCCACATTGTACAATTTCAACGCGAGGTGCGTTGAAATTGTACAATGTATTTGAATTGTACAATTGTGCTACGAGTCTGAGGTCCTTTAACAGCCGCACAACTTGTACATTTGCGACACCAGTCCTCGACATCGTCACGACAGCGTACCCAGTAAAAACGTTCCCGTATCTTCAGTAGAGTCCGTTTCACTCCCATATGGCCTCCTGAAAATCCATCATGGTACAGCTGTAGAACATCCGGTATTTTCGCTTTAGGGACAACCATTTGCAAATGACAGCTGTCTCCCCTAGCATTCTCCCATTTACGGCACAGGACTCCATCCTGAATCACGAAGCTTTCCCATTGTGCCCAATAGCTTTTTGTGATCGAACTCATCGCTGAGACGTCGCTCCACGTAAGCTTAGGAGCACTGGTCCTTATCCAGTCCTGAATCGGCTTGACGTCCGAATCTTCCTGCTGTGCACGTTGTAATCTTTCCTTCCACTCGTTGCTGAGGTCTGTCTTGAGCATCCTCACAGGTACGGCTTCTTTACCCTCTTGCCTAGTACAATGCTTGCAGTCTTCAGGGCAAGGTCTTCTTGACAATGCATCTGCGTTGCCATGAGATTTCCCACTGCGATGTTCAACCACGAAGTCGTATTCCTGCAAGAGTTCAATCCATCTCGCAACTTGTCCTTCTGGGTTTTTAAACTGCAATAGCCATTTCAGTGCAGCATGGTCAGTTCGTAAGTGGAATTTCCGGCCCAGTAGATACTTGCTAAAATGCTGTACTGACTTTACCACAGCAAGCAATTCCCTTCTCGTGACACAATAATTCCTCTCTGGTTTCGACAACGACTTGCTGAAGTACGCAATCACAACTTCTTGATCGCCATTCCGTTGGGACAACACACCGCCAAGTCCGATATCACTTGCGTCTGTGTCAACTATAAATTCCTTGTCGGCATTAGGATACCCCAAAATCGGTGTTTTGCACAGACGGTTCTTTAGCTCCCGGAAGGCGATGTCGCAACTTTCATCCCAACAAAACTGTCGCTTCTCCTCGGTTAGTTTGTGCAGGGGTTTGGCTACATCTGCAAAGTTCTTGACAAATCGCCGATAATAGGAGCACAAACCCAGAAATGCTCTGACCTGCGTCTTGTCTTTTGGAATGGGCCAATCTTTGACAGCAGCGATTTTCTCTGGATCTGTGCGGATACCTTCTTCCGACACTACATAACCCAAAAAGTTAACTTGCCTTTTGAAAACAGAGCACTTTTTCGGACTCAACTTGAGGTTGGCACTCTGGATCTTCATGAGCACGCGTTCCAGGCCATGAGCACGCGTTCCAACGTACGGCCTACGATGATGATGTCGTCCGAATAGACAAGGCAGGCATCGCCAATTAACCCGGTTAGTACAAGTTCCATTAACCTTTCAAACGTTGCCGGAGCGTTACACAATCCAAACGGCATAACTTTAAATTGCCACAGACCCTTTCCCGTCGAGAATGTAGTTTTTTCCTTGTCCTTTGGGTTCTAATTTCTACTTGCCAGTAGCCACTTTTTAGATCTAATGTGCTAAACCACTTAACTCCTGTGAGCATGTCCAGCGTGTCATCAATTCTTGGCAAAGGGTAGCTGTCCTTCGTAACGTCGTTCAGACGACGATAGTCAACACAAAACCGCATGCTGCCGTCCTTCTTTCTAACCAGCACTACAGGTGAACACCATGGACTGGATGAAGGTTCTATAACACCATCCTTCACCATTCCCTCAATCATGGTTTCCACTTCCTTTTCACGTGCTACCGGTAATCTCCTTGGCCGCTGCCGGATAGGCAACTGTTCTCCTGTGTTTATTTTGTGTTGAACTAAGCCAGTCTTCCCGATATCAGCATCGTTCGAAGAGAAAACATCGGCGTACTTGAGTAACATCCTCTTCGCCTTGAACATTTCGTTTTGAGACAGAGCGCTGAGACAGTCTTCTAAAAGTGCGGTCACTCTCGTTTGGGCATTCTTGCTGAGGGTCTCAGTTGATGGATATTGGCATCGACGCAACCACTCCACTTCCTCACAGGTACCCATCAGTGTGCCTTTATCTATCACCTGTTCCTTATCACAAAGGTTCAGCACACGTACCCTTGAGATGTTGGTAGCTCTGACCAAAGTTCGTGCAACTTTCCATGGAAGGTCATTGTCTATCCTTTCCACGAGTACACAAAGATGAGTCTTCCCAGGATTCTGAGGAAGACTAACCGGCACAATTGTTTCCGATCTCGGAGGAAGAACAATCTTCATCAGGCTGTATATATTTCCTGGTAATCTGACTGTTCCATGAAAAGTTCCTCTTGCCCACATTTCATAACTCCTTGACTAACGTCGATCTCACAACGATTCTTCCTCATAAAGTCTAAGCCCAGGATACAATCGTCCATTATATCGGCCACAACAACGTTATGCTGGTAGATTCTGTTGCCTAGCTTCAACTCCATCTCTCTCTCTCCTTGGACGGGTATGCGCTGACCGGTGGCTGTCACTAAATTTATGCGCTCTCGGTAGTATGCAGAGTCCCCAAAGAACCGACCTGCAAGTTGTGAACTGACGACCGTGCGAGAAGCTCCAGTATCTATCGTCAGCTTACATGGTGTTCCGTTGACCTCGCCCTTGATGATAAGGCTGTTCCCGTCATGGGTTTGTAAGATCGAAATCCTTGGGGCTCTTTGAACCTCAGCCAGTACCCGCCCCGCAGTCCTGGCTTTTACTCGTTTCCCTGCTGCTGTTGAGTGGTGCTGTTAGCCGCCCTACCCTCTGGAGATTGGCTACCTTCCCCTTCTGCAGTTCGCTTAGGGCAACTGGATCGAAGGTGGCCCCTTTCACCACAGCCGTAGCACCTAGGGCTGTATCCTTTTAATCGATCGCGAACTGTAGCCGCTGCGACCTCCCTGACGCGGTGGGAACGATGATCTTGCCGCACAGCTTCCACCTCCAGTGCATGGGCCAAAGCGTCCTTAAGTGTCGCGTGGTGCCCGAGCCTCACTGCAGCCCTAACTTCAAGGTCGCGGATGCCGTCAATGAAGGTCTGGACCAGGTTCCCTTCAATAAGCGCAGGTACAGACTGGTATGCCTTCCGCACCAGCTTCTCCACTTCAAGGGCCCACTGCTGCAGGTTTTCACCACTACGCTGTACGCGATCTCTTAGATGCGCACGAAACACGTGCTCCAGATGAGCGTCACCATACCGGGATTCCAGTGCTTCAAGGAGCTGCTCGTAAGTTACTTCTTTACCGAGAGCTTCCAAGACAGTTAAGGCCTGGTCGCGCAGGCCTAAGGTGAGGGCAGTCATGGCTTGATTTTTACTCCAACCGTTCGCCTTCATGACGGCCTCAAACTGAATTTTGTAGGCCGACCAAGAAGACGTCCCATCGAACGGCGGCACTTTAAATCCATGTAGCGAAGGTGTAGTAGTTACGGGAGTTGCAATTCCATCTCCAAGTTTAAGGTTGCCCAACTCTTTCTTCATATCAGCAATATCGTTGTTACATTTGCTGATCTGTGTTTCAGCATCTGACAGGCGGTTGTCATGCTGAGCAACCTTATCCTTCACTTCCTTAATATCTTTCCCGAAAGAAGCGTGAATTTCCTTCATGAGGAGCATCTGTTCTTCCTGGCGGCGCGCCTGCTCCTCCTTGTCAAGCTTGAGCTGTTCTTCCAAGCGACGGGCCTGCTCCTCCTGTCGGCGGGTCTGCTCCTCCAGTCGTCGGGCCTGCTCCGCCTTGTCGTGCTGCAGCTGTTCTTCCAACCTACGGGCCTGCTCCTCCTGTCGGCGGGTCTGCATCTCCTGTCGTCGGGCCTGCTCCGCCTTGTCGTGCTGCAGCTGTTCTTCCAACCGACGGGCCTGTTCCTCCTGTCGGCGAGCCTGTTCCTCCTGTCGGCGAGCCTGTTCCTCCTGTCGCCGAGCCTGTTCCTCCTGTCGCCGAGCCTGTTCCTCCTGTCGGCGAGCCCGTTCCTGCAGTATCATCATCAGAGCAGTAAAGTCTGGTGCTGCTGATGCCGGAGCTGCTGTGGACGGACCGGCTTCCACGGTCGGTAGCCGACTTTCCGACGTCTCCAGCGTTGCACCACCAAAACGCGTCTGATCCGTCTCCTGCTGGCGTTGACTACGGGTACGGATACCCTCCGTGTCGTCCTTTGGCAGAATCGGCATGATAATCCTTACTTCTGACACCAATTGTTACGAGCTTGGGGTTCGTGACAATAAAAACAGCCGATTATTTAACCAAAAAAAATGACACTTTAATTATCAAAACTAATTAACACTTTAAACGCACTACTTATAACACACAATCGCACTATTAAACACTTCACTTCACTCAATTCGCAGTTGAAGATCGCTTCCGAAGATTCGCTTGTATCGCCAATTCAATACTGACTCAGTCGCGAGCGATTCGCACCTTAAATAGTCCCACAGTAATTTCCAGAACCTTCGAGAATGGAAATATCTAGAAAGTTCGGGAACATACCGGTCCCGACTGACTAGGTGTCGAAACATCGAGAATGTTTTAGCATCGAAAAGTCTAGAAAGATCGTGACCCAATTAGTTCCACTACTCGATACTAGATGGCGTTAGTAGTACGTTGTGTACCCGGCATTAATTCTGGCGCGTAACAATAATAATAAATCTAGTCCCCTTTGGTTTTGCTTAGCTCTGAATCCTCTAAGCACATTGCTGGAGGATTCAGGTCTAGGCTATCGGTTGAGAAGAGGTGTAGCCATATCTCACCTTCTTTACATGGATGATCTGAAACTCTTTGCCTCCAACAATTCGCGACTAATGGAGCTACTGAAGGTTACTGATACCTTCAGTGGTGCCATTAGGATGGGATTTGGTGTGGACAAAATGAGTAATCATGAAGCAATCGTTGAAGTAGCGCTTCTTTGGCCGCCAAAAGCATTTTGTCAGGCGGAAATAAGGTACGCCTGCCTTCAACGGATGGATCATGCGGAATCATGTCGTTATTAATGTACTCTTTTGGCATACTCAAATGGACTTCAAACCGAACTCGACGCTCTGGATAGGAGAGTTCGTACATTGCTGACCGCAAACCGGATGCATCACCCACGGTCGTCGGTGATGAGCGATTAAGTATCTCGACTTAGCACACGAGTTTGTCGACATGTGAAATGTGACTCGGCAGTCATTGTGCCGATTGTCGTTAAGGCCAATGGCCTGTTGGCCAAAAGCTTCGACGACCACCTGTCGAAGCTGGCGCTAGGCTCAACTCACACCAAAAGAGCGTCGAAGCGCAGCGAATTGGAGCGCAGTTTCAGTGTCATATGAATTTTAACTTTATTTTCATTACTATAATACTGTTACGAGCTTGGGGTTCGTGACAATAAAAACAGCCTATTAATTAACCAAAAATGACACTTTAATAATTAACAATAATTATCACTTTAAACGCACTAATATTATAACACACAATCGCACTATTAAACACTTCACTTCACTTAATTCGCAGTTGAAGATCGCTTCCAAAGATTCGCTTGTATCGCCAATTCAATACTGACTCAATCGCGAGCAATGCGCACCTTATATAGTCCCACAGTAATTTCCAGAACCTTCGAGAAAGGAAATATCTAGAAAGTTCGGGGACATACCGGTCCCAACCACGGAACAGAAAAAAAATTTGAAGTGCTATACGACGAATTTTGTATCGGAACTGTGTCGCCAAACTCACACAAATAAACCGATAATCATATTATCCACCACATAATTATAAAGGACACGTTTGATTGGTTGTTTCCATATTGTTCAAAACAAGCATAAGTCACAGAACCTATATTTTAAAATGTACCTTCGGTCTTACACGTACGATTTATTTTGCTTAAAGGCAAACAGTTCTTACGGCGTTTCGTTTTCTGAAATCATTACAAGTTGAATTAACGAGTAAATTCCGCTACTAGACCATAGATGGCGGTATTTTCAATAGTTGCAATTATAAACTTAAATCCCTTGGCAATAAGGTTGAGATTGGCTTCATTAGTCTATGTGGGATACAAAAAGTTGCCATTCGATCAGGGCTGTGGCACATGAACCTATGTCGAAATCGATAAATATAGGATAACTTTTTTCAAAATTAATTCCATAAAATGTGATTCGTTTGGAGTTGCAGTTTTGTATGGGAGCTATATATGAACTTATGTTATTGGAATCGTTATCAAATAAGCTATCGCATTTAAAATGGATTAGTCTAGTTTTGGCTTGTAATTTTCGTTAATTCTATTTTGAAAACAGCGTGAGCAAAGCATTCCCAGTTTACTGTATAAAAGTAGATAGAAACAAAAATACAAACCATTATATTAAAACGTTTTGTTTTATTTATATCAATATACCTTATAATCAGTGACGGATTAACCCTTAATCAAATTAAGCAATTGCCTAGGGCATCACGTCTGGGGGGGCACCAGAAGAAGCAAAAAAAAAAAATCCGTCCTTAGGGCATCACGTCTCACTCTCACGTTACCAAAAACCACACCAAAACAAAGATTCTAGGACTAATTTGAAACGTGAAACGAAAAGCACGAAAAGAGTTCTAGTCACAGAGATTGTCTAGTAACACATATTTAACACGAAGGCAAGGCAAGCAAATTCATGAAGAGAATTTTTACTGGGAGCACGTTTTACAGCGAGAGAGAGTAGCTGTTATTCGCACATTGGCAGAAAGAGGGCTTCCTTTTCGCGGTGCAGTAGAAAAATTTGGATCACCTCAGAATGGAATTTTTCTAGCGTTGCTGGAACTTGATAAGTCAATTTGATCCCTTATTAGCGGCACACATAACCAAATAATATGGAAACACCGGAAAAGGAAATGTCTCTTATTTATCTAAAACGATCTACGAAGAGTGGAATAAGATAATGGCCCAAGAAGTGCATGGTAAAACTATATCTCAGATAAAAGATTCTAGATATTATAGTCTTTCAGTAGATTCTACGCCGGATTTAACGCACACGGACCAGCTCAGCGTAGTAATTCGCTAATAAAAGATGGGCAGCCAGTAGATCGATTTCTTACATTTATTGAGTTGGAAACGCATCACACAGGAGATGAACTGGCAAAGCAGACTCTTCAATCCTTGCAGAGCATTGTGGATTCTCTCAATTTAGTAGGTCGAAGCGCCGAGCGTGTTTTGAAATGTTTATCAGAAACGAGATGGGAAGCACACGCTAAAGCGACATCAGCTATTTCACAGACACATAATAAAATTATAGTGCATTAGACGTCATTTCTGTGGATGACATGCAAAAAGGAGAAACCAGAAGAGAAGCAGCTAATTTGTCAAATGAACTACTAGAATTGGAGTTCGTACTTATGTTGGTCATGTGGAATGAAATTTTGCAAACCTTCCGAAAAGTCAGCAAGGTATTATAAGACCCAGAAGTTACTCTAGAGACACAAATCACTCGTGGATTTTTAAGAAAAATTGTGGTGCGACTTTGATTCTTTGGAAGCCCGCGCAAAAGAAAAGCTACCAGATGTGGAATACAAAGTCACACGTCAAAGACGAAGTAAGTTTCAGCCCAAGAGAACAGTTCAAAATTAAATGCAGAGATGCGAAAAAGAGGAGAGATATACAAAGAAACAGCAGACAAATTCTAATTCCTGAATAAAATACCCAATGCTGATAAAATTATGTGTCCCGCTCAAACTGCATAATAGGTCTACAGTCAGCAAAGTACAAATCTAGTATACACATATACAGTAGACCTTAACACCGAATTGATAACAGAAATTCAACAGTTTCATTCACATGTCATAAGTAAAATAAGTTCCAGACCCAGTGATTCGGCTCGCAGAATTGTATAAAATAATACATGATGATAAAATTTGATCAGCTTTCCCTACTGTGGAAACAGCCACAGTACACGTATATTTTTATCGCTCATGATTACAAATTGCTCAGCGGAAAGTTCTTTTAAAAGTGAATTCAATGTCCGGAAAAGCTTCAAGATGCATTTCAATAAACTATTGTTTTTAGGCGGTAAAGTTTTATAGACCGATTCTAGTTAACACACGGATAGGGGGGCCCACAGGCTTGGATTGCTTAGGGCATCACGTAGTCCTAATCCGTCACTGCTTATAATACTTTAAAATCAATAAAAATAACACACGTCATATATTTATTAGGGTTCCGACATCCGTAGGGAGCGGAACCCTTATAGGATCACTCTGGTATCTGTCTGCCAGACTGTCACATCTAGTTTTATCCGGATCTACGGGACCGATTCTGTTCAAATCTGGTAGACGAATAGATTTCTGTGACCCAAACACGGATGGGTTACGTATATAAGTATAATAAATTTTGAGTATGGGGGGTAACTTTTGTGGGTCAAACTAGAAATGTACATTAGCACTAAGTACTAGTTCTTTAACTGTATCGTGTGACATATCAAATGAAAGGACTTATTGTGAAGGATTAAAAAAAATAAAAATAAATAAATAGTGTAGAACTTATTCAAGAAATTATATAGACCAAACATTACCATTCCGACCCCTTATCTCCGAAACTACTGAAATCGTTTGCACGCGTCCAACTCGCAGTTGGCGAGTATTTTTTTTCACAGCACAAGTCTTACAAAGTCATCAAATAGTATCCTTTGCCGAGAATTGATGACACGCTGGACATGCTCACTGGAGTTAAGTGGTTTAGCACGTTAGATCTAAAAAGTGGCTACTGGCAAGTAAAAATTGACCCTATGGACAAGGAAAAAACTGCATTCTCGACAGGAATTAAGGGTCTGTGGCAATTTAAAGTTATGCCGTTTGGATTGTGTAACGCTCCAGCAACGTTTGAAAGGTTAATGGAACTTGTACTAACCGGGTTAATTGGCGATGCATGCCTTGTCTATTTGGACGACATTATCATCGTAGGCCGTACGTTTGATGAACACCTTCAAAACCTGGAACGCGTGCTCATGAAGATCCAGAGTGCCAACCTCAAGTTGAGTCCGAAAAAGTACTCTCTTTTCAAAAGGCAAGTTAACTTTTTGGGTTATGTAGTGTCGGAAGAAGGTATCCGCACGGATCCAGAGAAAATCGCCGCTGTCAAAGATTGGCCCATTCCAAAAGACAAGACGCAGGTCAGAGCATTTCTGGGTTTGTGCTCCTATTATCGGCGATTTGTCAAGAACTTTGCAGATGTAGCTAAACCCCTGCACAAGCGACATTTCTGTTGGGATGAAAGTTGCGACAGCGCCTTCCGGGAGCTAAAGGACCGTCTGTGCAAAACATGTATTTTAGGGTATCCTGATATCGACAAGGAATTTATAGTTGAAACAGACGCAAGTGATATCGGACTTGGCGGTGTGTTATCTCAACGGAATGGCGATCAAGAGGTTGTGATTGCATACTTCAGCAAGTCGTTGTCAAAACCAGAGAGGAATTATTGTGTCACGAGACGAGAATTGCTTGCGGTGGTAAAGTCAGTACAGCATTTTAGCAAATATCTGCTGGGACGGAAATTCCACTTACGAACTGACCATGCTGCACTGAAATGGCTATTGCAGTTTAAAAACCCAGAAGGACAAGTTGCGAGATGGATTGAACTCTTGCAAGAATACGACTTCGTGGTCGAACATTGTAGCGGGAAATTTCATGGCAACGCAGATGCATTGTCAAGAAGACCTTGCCCTGAAGACTGCAAGCATTGTACTAGGCAAGAGGGTAAAGAAGCCGTACCTGTGAGGATGCTCAAGACAGACCTCAGCAACGAGTGGAAGGAAAGATTACAACGTGCACAGCAGGAAGATTCGGACGTCAAGCCGATTCAGGACTGGATAAGGACCAGTGCTCCTAAGCCTACGTGGAGCGACGTCTCAGCGATGAGTTCGATCACAAAAGCTATAGGGCACAATGGGACAGCTTATAGTGATTCAGGATGGAGTCCTGTGCCGTAAATGGGAGAATGCTAGGGGAGACAGCAGTCATTTGCAAATGGTTTTTTTCATTTGCAAATTTCCAGGCGAAAGTACCGGATGTTCTACAGCTGTACCACGATGGATGTTCAGGAGGCCATATGGGAGTTTAACGGACTCTACTGAAGATACGGGAACGTTTTTACTGGGTTCACTGTCGTGACGATGTCGAGGATTGGTGTCGCAAATGTACAAGTTGTGCGGCTGTAAAAGGACCTCAGACTCGTAGCACAGGTGCGTTGAAATTGTACAATGTTGGTGCACCTTGGGAAAGGATAGCCCTGGATGTTGCGGGACCGTTTCCGGAAAGTGACAGTGGTAACAAGTATTTCATGGTTGTAATGGATTACTTCACCAAGTGGCCGGAAGTCTTCGCCATTCCGAATCAAGAAGCTTCAACAGTTAGTTATATTCTTAATTCGAGAGAGAGATCAGGATACGTAACTGAACGTAAATTTTGTATAGGTATGCAATCTATAAGCTACTAATACTAGCTGACCCACGCAACTTCATCTGCGTCACATTTTCCCTGAATATCGTTTGCTACAAACCTCACGGTCACGGAGCCCGAGACCTTTCCAACGAATGCAAAACCGTGGAAATCGGTTCGTGCGTTCTGGAGTTATAGCGTCAGGAAGGAAAACCCGACTTATTTTTATCTATACTATAATATTATAAGTAAAGCAGAAGAGTTTGTATGTTTGTTTGTTTGTTTGGTTGTACGCGCTAATCTCAGGAACTACTAGTCCGATTTGAAAAATTCTTTCAGTGTTAGATAGTCCATTTATTGAGGAAGGTTATAGGCTATATATCATCACGCTAAGAAAAAAAGGAGCGGAGCCGTAATGGAAAATGTGACGCAGACGAAGTTGCGCGGGTCAGCTAGTCTAACCTAAAAATTTACAAATGGCGCACTATTTTCCAATTTTTATTGAAACTTTAATGAACTTTATCTCGTAAATCGTGATTCTCCGCATCTTGAAACTTTGTAAAAAGCTTTCTATTTGTGAGTACTATCTACAAAAAAAAATACGAACTTCCACAGCAGCGGGCTCTAATGGAAATTCAAGCCAAGGAAAAAGTAAGAAGACTTAATGATTAATTTAAATTAAGTAGGTACTGATTATTCCAATAATAGTGTGTAAGTAAACATAATACACATAAAGTAATGTAAGTGAACATAATACACATAATCCTACCGATGAGAAGAGAACTTCTTCCCGCGACTTCGTCTGCGTAGACTTAGAACTGCTGCGGCTGAAAGTAATATTTCAGCCCCGAAATTACTTCGACATGTTTGTGATCTCCTGGTAGGTACCTACTTGTGAATCTTAAGCGCCCACGATTCCGGTCGAAAAAATACTTTGAAATTTTTCTGGTCTCCCGGTACTTTAGAATCCTATCCACTCACAATTCCAGCCCCAGAAATAATGCGACATGTTTCTGGTCTCCTCGTAATTGTTAATCTATAGGTAGCGCTTAAAATTCCAGCCCGGAAAACACTTCGGCATGTTCCTGTCTTCGTGTTACTTTTGAATCCCAACTGCACACAATTCCAGCCCCGAAAAAACTTCGACATGTGTCTGCTCTCTTGGTACTTGTAATTCTGTAGCGTTCACAATTCCAGCCCAGAAAAACGTAACGTTTCTGTCATATTTGTAGCCTCAAAATTACTTAACATGTTTCTGTTTTCCTGGTACTTGTGAATCTTTAGCGCTCATATTTTCAGCATCAAAATTACTTCAACATGTTTTTGTTCTTCTGGTACTTATAAATCCCAACCGCTCACAAAATCAGCCCCAAAAATACTTCAACGTGTTTCTGTTCTTCTGGTACCTACTTTTGTATCGTAACCGCTCAAAATTCCAGCTCCGGCAATCCTTCAACATGTTTCTGGTTCTCTGGAACTTTCGAATCCCAACGGTCTGCAATTAAAGCCCCAGAAAAACTTTGACATGTTTCTGATCTCTTGGTAATTTTATTTTTAGCGCCCATAATACCGGCCCCGAGAATACCTCGACATGTTTCTGCTCTCCGGGTACTTGTGAATCTATAGCGCTCATAATTCCAGCCCCACAAAACTTCGACATGTTCCTTTTCTCCTGGTATTCGTGAATCTGTAGAGCTCGTAATTATGACCCAGGAATACCTCGACATGTTTCTGATCTCCTGGTACTTGTGAATCTTTAGAGTTCACAATTTCCAGCCCCGGAAATACTTCGACATGTTCCTGCTCCCCTGGTATTTTTTAAACTTAAGCGCTCACAATTCCGGCCCCGAAAATAAAAATCGACATGTTCCTGTTCTTTTCTGGTTATTTTCGGGAATCTATAGCGTTCACAATTTCCAGCCAAGAAAATACTTCGACATGTTTCTGCTCTCCTAGTACTTGTGAAAATATAGCGTTCACAATTCCAGCGATATAAATGTTTTGACATATTTCTGTACCTAAAGCACTCGGAATTCCAGTCCCGAAAATACTTCGACACGTTTCTGCTCTCCTGGTACTTGAGAATCTATAGCGTTCACAATTTCTAGCCTTGAAAATACTTCGACATTTTCCTGCTCTCCTGGTATTCGTGAATCTGTAGAGCTCGTAATTATGGCCACGGAATACCTCGATATGATTCTGCTCTCCTGGTACTTGTAAATCTTTAGAGTTCATTATTTTAGCCCAAAAATAAACTTCGACATCTTTCTGTTCTCTTGGTATTTTTTAAACTTAACCGCCAACAATTCCGGCCCCAAAAATAAAATCGACATGTTTCTGATCTCCTGGTTATTTTCGGGAATCTATAGCGTTCACAATTTCCAGCCCAGAAAATACTTCGACATGTTTCTGCTCTCCTAGTACTTGTGAAAATACAGCGTTCACAATTCCAGCGCGGAAAATGTTTCGACATATTTCTGATCTCCTGGTACGTGTAAATCTAAAGCGCTCATAATTTAAGCCCCAATAAAACTTCCGAGATATTTCTGCTCTCCTGGTACTTGTGAATCTGTAGCGCTTGTAATTCCGGCCCCGGAATACCTCGACATGTTTTTGCTCTCCTGGTACTTGTGAATCTGTAGCACTTGGAATTCCAGTCTCGAAAATACTTCAACACGTTTCTGCTCTGCTAATAAAAAAAAAATCTTCCCCTAAAATAATTTAACATGTCGCTGGTCTCCCGGTACTTGTGAATCAATAGCGCTCATAATTATGGCAACGGAATACCTCGACATGTTTCTGCTCTCCTGGTACTTCTGAATCTGTAACGATCGTTATTCTAACCCCGGAATGCCTCAACATGTTTCTGCTCCCCTGGTACTTGTGAATCTATAGCGTTCTCAATTTCCAGCCCTGAAAACTTCGGCATGTTCCTGGCCTCCTGGTGCTTGTCAATTAATAGCGCTCATAATTCCAACACCAAAGAACTTCGACATGTTCCTGCTCTCCTGGTATTTGTGAATCTGTAGCGCTCGTAATTATAACCGCTCAATTCCAGTGCCGGGAATACTTCGACTTGTTTCTGGTCCCCTGGTACTTTTGAATCCTAACCGCTTGCAATTAAAGCTTTGGAAGTACTTTGTCGATAAGTTTCTGATGTCCTGGTACTTGTACAACTTTAGCGCTCACAATTACAGCCCGGAAAATACTTCGACATGTTTCTGATCTCCTGGTACTTGTGAATTTTTAGGGCTCACAATTCCAGCCCCGAAAAAACTTCGATATATTTCTGCTCTCCTGTTACTTGTGAATCTTTAGCGCTCATATTTCCTCCAGCTTCGAAAGTACTTGGGACTGATTTTTTTTAATAATATTAGTAGGATTGTGGTGAGAAAAATAGCGCTCGTGATTGCAGCCCCGGAATACCTCGATATGTTTCTGCTCTCCAGGTGAATCTGTAGCGCTCGGAACTCCAGTCCCGAAAATACTTCGAAAAGTTTCTGCTCTGCTAATAAAAAAAAACTTGCCCAAAATAATATGACATGTTGCTGTCTCCTGGTACTTGTGAATCTTTTAGCACTCGTAATACAATTCTAGCCCGGTAAACAATTTCGACATGTTTCTGTTCTCCTGGTACTTTTGAATCTGAAGTACTAAGGTAGCAGAAACTTTGTACTTCCACTTCTTCCTCTGTCTCCATTAAGTCATGTATGTTACCGGGATGAAAAGTAGCCTTTGTGTTATTTCAGAATGTGACCTACATATGTGTCAAATTTCATCTAAATCCCTTCAGCCGTTTTTGCGTGATTGACGGACAAACATACAAACATGAACGCTTGCAATGAAAGCCAATCTATTTTCCAGCAAAAAAAAGAACCTGACCAAAAATACTTTGACATATGTCTGCTCTCCTGGTACTCGAGAATCTTTGGCGCTCACAAATTCAGACCCGAAAATATTTCGACATGTTTATGCTCTCCTGGTACTTGTGAATCAGAATTTATAATATTAGTAGGATTAGTAAGATGTGAAAGTTCATGTACAAAAATCCCTTAAAATCAATAAAGAAAAAAAAAAAAGATGTGAAAGTTTGTATGTTTGGATGTAGTCCAAAGTTCAAAAGTCCAAAGTCGTAAAGGGGAACAAGTAATAGGGGAATGTAGCTCAGTAAATAAAGAGGAGATTAAACCAATTTTAAAGGAAGAAACAATAAAATCTGTCGAATCCCAAAAACTAGATAAGGCATCTGGATCAGATTTAATCACAAATGAACTATTAAAAACTACATTACCAGTGATGGCCCCAAGACTTACAGATTTGTTCAATGAAATCCTCGAAACGGAAACCATCCCGGAAGATTGGACCAAATCGACAATCATACTGCTGCATAAGAAGGGAGACAAGGGCGATATAGGAAACTACAGGCCGATCAGTTTAATGTCCAATATTTACAAAATATTTTCAAAGATCATACTAAACAGAATCACCAATACACTGGATGAAAACCAACCTAAGGAACAAGCTGGTTTCCGAAGCAAATTCTCTACTATAGACCACATACACACTCTCAGACAAATTCTACAAAAATATAGTGAATACAATATTACATAGGGTTTGTAGACTTCAACAAAGCGTTCGATACATTGGAACATGAGTATATATGGGACGCTCTGAAAAGACAAGGGGTCCAAGAGAAATACATACGAATAATTAAAAACGTATACACAGCGAGTACCGCAAAAGTTAAACTTGAATATACGGGTAGCGAATTTCCTATTAAAAGAGGAGTACGCCATATCTATATCACCTAAAATATTTTCAGCGGTGCTAGAGATGATATTCAGAAATCTGAATTGGACAAAAAATGGCCTCAATATAAATGGCGAAAATCTCAGCCACCTACGCTTCGCGGATGATTTGATTTTATTCTCAGAGGATACAAAAACTCTGGAAATAATGTTGCAGCAACTATCCGACGAAAGCGTAAAGGCCGGCTTGACAATGAACCTAACTAAAACCAAAATTATGACGAATTCCCAACAAACAGTAACCAACAAACTGATTATAGTAAACAACGAACAAATAGAATATGTAAATGAATATATATATGTGGGCCAACTTATATCTACAGATGGTAGTATAGAAATAGAACGAAGAATAACTAATACTTGGAAAAAGTTTTGGTCTCTTAAGGAAGTAATCTATGTATATAAAAGAAAGTCGTGTTAGTTACACTATTTATAGCTCAAGAACGGCTGAATCGATTTAGCAGAAAATTGGTGGGGAGGTAGCTTCGAACCAGGAGACGGACATAGTATAGTTTTTATCCCGAAAATCCCACGGGAACGGGAAAATCTCACGGTAACGGAAAGTATGCGGGTTAAACGGGAGCGAAGCCGCGGGGGACAGCTAGTGAAGAATAAAGATATGCCAATGACAGCAAAAAAGAAAGTATACGAAATATGCATTATGCCATGCTTACTGTACGGGTGCCAGACATGGGCGTTAACAGAGCTACAAGAAAATAAATTAAAAGTCTGCCAAAATTCAATAGAAAGGAGCATCTTAGGTATAAAAAGAAGAGATAGAGTAAAATTACAAACAATTAAGAAGAAAACCAAATTAAAAAATGCACACACAGCCTACAGACAGCTCAAATGGCGTTGGACGGGACATATGATGAGAGAAAATAAAGAAAAATGGAGTAAGTTAGTAAGCGAATGGTATCCAAGAGATGGGAAAAGAAATAAAGGCAGACAACGCAAAAGATGGGAAGATGACTTGAAGAAAATAGCTGGCCCGGTATGGAGCCGGTTAGCAAGAGACAGGAATACGTGGAAATCCTTAGAGGAGGCCTTTGTCGACAGACAAGCTGTTCAACAAAAGCAACCAGTTGCCGATCGCTCTAATAGAAATTAGAATTAGATGTATAAATTTAGTTTTAGCAAGTAGGCATGTATTAATTAACCTATTGTAAGGCAAGAAACAGCAATAAAGGCTATTTTATTTTTTATGTTTGGATGTTTGTCCGTCAATCACGCAAAAACGGCTGAAGGGATTTGGATGAAATTTGGCACATATGTAGGTGACATCCTGGCATAACACATAGACTACTTTTAATCCCGGTAACATACATGACCTTAATGGAGACAGAGGAAGAAGTGGAAGTCCAAAGTTTCTGCTACCTTAGTACTTCAGATTCAAAAGTACCAGGAGAACAGATTTTTTTTTACCGGGCTACAATTTTATTACGAGTGCTAAAAGAATCACAAGTACCAGGAGACCAGCAATATCCCGATTTTATATTTGGGGCCGGAATTTTGAGCGGTTAAGTTTTAAAAATACCAAGCGAACAGAAACATGTTGAAGTTTATTTTAGGGCTAAATTAATGAATTCTAAAGATTCAGAAGTACCAGGAGAGCAGAAACATGTCGAAGTATTTTCGGGGCTGGAAATTGTGAACGCTATAGATTCCCGAAAATAACCAGGAGAGCAGAAACATGTCGATTTTATTTTCTGGGCTGGAAATTGTGAACGCTATAGATTCACGAAAATAACCAGGAGAGCAGAACCATGTCGATTTTTTATTCGGGGCCGGAATTGTGAGCGGTTAAGTTTAAAAAAATACCAAGAGAACAGAAACATGTCGAAGTTTATTTTAGGGCTAAATTAATGAATTCAAAAGATTCAGAAGTACCAGGAGAGCAGAAACATGTCGAAGTATTTTCCGGGCTGGAAATTGTGAACGCTATAGATTCTCAAGTACCAGAAGAGCAGAAACGTGTCGAAGTATTTTCGGGACTGGAATTCCGAGCGCTACAGAATCACAAGTAGTAGGAGAGCAGAAACATGTCGGACGCTTTTTTGGGGTTTAAATTATGAGCGCTTTAGATTCACAAGTACCAGGCGATCAGAAATATTTCGAAACATTTTCCGCGCTGGAATTGTGAATGCTATATTTTCACAAGTACTAGGAGAGCAGAAACATGTCGAAGTATTTTCTGGGCTGGAAATATCATTAAAAAAACAAAAAGTCAACAATTTTTTAAAACTAAGGCAAAAAAATATAAATTTAACATCGGCATGTTTCTGCTCTCCTGGTTATTTTCGGGAATCTATAGCGTTCAGAATTTCCAACCCAGAAAATACTTCGAGATGTTGCTGCTCTCTTGGTACTTCTGAATCTGTAGCGCTCGTAATTCCAGCTCCGAAATGCCTCGACATGTTTTTGCTCTCCTGGTACTTGCAAATCTATAGCGTTCTTAATTTCCAGCCCTGAAAAACTTTCCTGGTCTCGTGGTGCTTGTGAATCTATAGCGCTCATAATTACAGCCCAAAAATACCTCGACATGTTCCTGCTGTCCTGGTATTTGTGAATTTGTAGCGCTCGTAATTATGGCCCCGGAATATCTCGACATGATTCTGCTCTCCTGGTACTACAGAAACTATAATAATAATAATAATAATTAGGTCATACCTAGGGTGAGGGGCCAGGCAAAGAGAGATACAATCCGCAAGGCAGTTTTGTGGCGAACTGTTGGGCAGTAGCGACCCCACGAACCTTATCTCCCGGCAGAAGTCTTGTTCCTCATCTTCGGCTTGCCTTTATTGGCTGGCCAGAGTGAAAACTGACGAGGAACAGAGCTCCCACCTCTTTCTTGCCTTAATTGGCCGGTCTGAGTGGAAATTCGCTAGAGCACACGTGCTCAGGAGAGGGATGTATAATCCAGTAAGGTGCTGGTAGGGATCTTGACCGCACTTCCGGAATTGTCCTGATAGCCACTCCTCTAGCACCTCAGGCTATGTTGCCTCCTTGGTGCTACGTCACTTTGTGCTAGCGACCGTTTTCGGGGGCCCATTCATTGAGTGTGCAAGTCACCCTCTGCCATTTAAAAGCCGTGTATATTGTTAGTGATGGCAGGGGCCAATAGTTCTTCTATAATAAACGATTATCAGTCCACTAAAACACCCAAACCCATAGCGTTTCATTTTGTTTCCATAATTATTCTGCAATAGTACTGCTCCAACCGGGGATTGTCCTTGGGAATACTTTCAGTGCATACAGGGATAATCATTGTTTGGTGCCCATTACATTTGAAATGTCTAACGGGGCCTCTGCGAGCTGGTTTTTGCCCCTCGTACGCCTACCAAAGGACCGGATCTCCAGGGACCCGAGAAAGTAAAAATAAATAAATAATAATAATAAGCCTCTTTATTCTGAACTTCACAAAGGTATGGTATTTCAATAATATGTTCTTATTATAAAATGTCCCGAAGCTCAGTTTGCCTCTTGGCATAGGCCTCCTCCAACAATTTCCATTGGGATCTGTCACTTGCCACTCTTCTCCAGTGAAGTCCAGCTGTGAGTTTTGCCATCTTATTTGTTGACGTCCCCTGCTTCTCCTGCCGTCTCTTGGGTACCAGTTCGTGACAATTTTACACCACTTCTCTTGTGGGTCGCGTAACATGTGACCAGTCCATCTCCACTTTTGTTGGTCTATCCGGGTTATTATATCAACAACTTTGGTTTTGGCCCTTATTATGCTACATCTGACTCTGTCTTATTTCTTTATTCCTGTCAAGCTTCTCTCCATGGCTCTCTGGCAGCGTTTCAACTTTTCTCGGTGGTGTTCGGTGAGTGCCCAGGTTTCGCACCCGTATGTGATGACTGGAAGTATGCATATGTTGAAGACTTTCCTTTTTATTTGCATGCTTAGTTCCTTAGATTTCAAGACTTCTTTCAAAGACCAGTATTTTTTCCATCCATTTCCTGTTCTTCGGTCAATTTCTTTAGTGGTTTGGTCTTTGTGAGATATTATCTGTCCTAAGTAGATGTAGTCAGGCACATATTCAAGTGGTTGGTTGTCAATATTTATGGTTACTGGTTCAGAGTTTGTTAGCAATTTCGTCTTGTCTTTGTTCATGAATAGGCCTACTTTTATGCTCTCTTCGTTAAGTGATTCTATCATTGTGTTAAGGTCCGTTGGGTTTTCTTCAAATAAGACTATATCGTCCGCAAATCGTAGGTGGTTGAGTTTTACACCTTGTTGAGACCGTATTCTTTCCAATCTAGTTTGCGGAATATACTTTCCAGGGCAGCCGAGAACAACTTTGGTGAAAGGAGGTCTCCCTGCCTTACTCCCCTTTCGATTTTGAACTTTTTGCCCAAGGTTTCTAGCTGGATTCTCGCTTCGCCGTTTAAGTAGATGTTTTTTATTATGTTGATGTAAATCAAGGATATCCCTTGCTGTTCTAGGCTATCCCATATGAATGTGTGACTTACGCTGTCGAAAGCTTTGGAGTAGTCGATGAATGCCATATAGAGTTTCTTATTATATTCGTTATATTTTTCTATTATTTGTTTCACTGTGTGTATGTGATCTAGAGTGGAGTAATTTTGTCTAAATCCAGCTTGCTCCCGTGGTTGGTTTTCATCTAGTCTTTTGCTTATTCTTTCCAGGATAACTTTGGAAAATACCTTATAGACATTTGACATCAGACTTATAAGTCTATAGTTCCCTATATCTTCCTTTTGTCCTTTCTTGTAAATAAGAATTATGTTTGATGTTTTCCACTGCGTAGGGATTAGACCAGTTGATAGTATTTCGTTGAACAGTGAAGTAAGTATTGGTAAAAGTTCTTCAAGGGTACCTTTAAGAAGTTCGTTTGTCACTTTGTCTGGGCCTGGAGATTTTTCCATCTTTTGGCTAAGTATAGCTTTTTCTATTTCTCTGGCAAGTATTGTAGGTTCAGTTGTGGCGTTTTCTTGCTCTTTAGTGTTGTCTATCTTCGGATTCTGTTTTTGTTTGGTGTCTGGATTTGAATAGAGATCTTGGTAGAATTTTGTGGCTATTTCGCTTATGTTTTTCCTATTGGATGAGGTTTGCTTCTTTTTGTTTAATTTTGGTATCCATTCTTTATTTGGTTCTCTCAGTTCTTTAAGCGTTTTTTTTACTCCTCCTGCTTTCACTATGTGCTTTTCTAATGTTTGCAATCTCTTGGTCTTTCTATCTTTCCTTATATTCTTTCTAATTTCTTTGCTTATTTTGTTATAGTTTTTATGTTGTCTATTTTAGGGTGTTTTGAAAGTAAGTTTTTTCTTTGTTCTATAAGTTGCAACGTTGTATCACTTAGTTTGTACTTGTTTCTTTTGGTATTATCATTTTTTACTTGAGTCAATAGATTATATAGTTTTTCATATTTTGTGTGGGCATCAATTTTATTCGCAGTTAGTTCTACAGCTGATTCGGTTAGAGATTGTTTTATTTTCTCTATAGTTTCTTCACTGTGTTGTCCTGTAGTATGTGAGGTAAAATATTTTCTAGGTTTTTTTGATGTTTCCATTTTTATATTGCATCTTACCATACGGTGGTTTGTATTAAAATTTAATTTAGCTATGACTGATGTATCTGTGACAGCTTTCGGGTAGTTTGTTGTTATGTAGTCTATTTCGTTTTTGGTGCTGCCGTCAGGGGAAATCCATGTCCATTTATTCTTCTGGTTCTTCTTATACAGACTGTTTAAGAGTGTTAGATTGTGTTGCAGTAATAGTTCAACTAGCAATTCACCATGTGGGCTTCTTCTTCCATGGCCAAAGTTCCCTAATACATGTTCTTCCTTGCATTGTTTCACTACAACTTGAGCATTGAAGTCACCCATCAGTATCATGTGGTTATTTGGATATCTTGCTAGCGTTTGTGATAGTTCTTTGTAGAAGAGATTAATTTCCGTTTTAGTTGCTTTTTCTGTTGGAGAATAAACTTGTATGATTGACCATAATTTTTTGTAGCCCGGTATGCTTACGTTGAGAATGGCTATTCGATCCGAGATTCCAATTAGCTCCTGTGTGTGTTTTTTCATGGACAGACACACACAGAAACTATAGCGTTCACAATTTCCAGCCCCGAAAATACTTCGACAGGTTTTTGCTCTCCTGTTACTTGTGAATCTTTAGAGTTCATTATTTTAGCCCGAAAATAAGCTTCGACATGTTTCTGTTCTCTTGGTATTTTTTAAACTTAACCGCTCACAACTCCGGCGCCGAAAATAAATCGACGTGTGTCTGCTCTCCTAGTACTTGTGAAAATATAGCGTTCACAATATTATAACGTGGAAAATGCTTCGACATATTTCTGATCTCCTGGTACTTGTGAATCTAAAGCGCTCTTCAAGTCCCAATAAAACTTCCAAGATGTTTCTGCTCTCCTGGTACTTGTGAATCTGTAGCGCTCGTAATTCCGGCCCCGGAATTACTCGGTATGTTTCTGCTCTCCTGGTACTTTTGAATCTGTAGCGCTCGGCATTCCAGACCCGAAAATACTTCGAAAAGGTTTTGCTCTAAACTATTAAACTCAACAACGGAAAAACCTCAAATGTTGAATATTGTACACCAAAATATATAAGGTCTTTCTGGCAAGGAACTCGAGTTAAGTTTGTTTTTAGAGAAATATGATATTCAGGTGTTATGTTAAACTGAGCATTGGTTGAAAGAATATGAAGTAGTTTTTATCAATGATGAATTCTTCACTGTACAAAGTGCGTTTGTAAGAAATAGTGCTATTCGCGGTGGATCGTTAGTCCTTGTTTCAAACAAATTGAAATGTAAACAACGTTTAGATTTAGTTCATCTTTCCATTGAGCGCACTATTGAGTTGTCTTGTGTTGAACACGAGCGATACGTTACAGTTTGCGTTTATCGACCGCCCTCTGGTGATTTTGGTCTTTTCGAATCGGTTCACTTAATAAATTAAAATCGAGTAATAAGAGCATAGTTGTGTGTGGAGATTTTAATGTTAATATTTTAGATGCTACTCCGTTAAGTGTCAGACTTCTGAATCTGTTTAGGTCTTATAACTTAGTTAACTTGTTTTATGAACCAACTAGGATGACGGCATCTTCATCAACTTGCCTTGATTAATATCTTTAGTAATTGTGATGCCGAAAATAAATTAGTGTTATGTGACTTAACGTCTGACCACTGTGGCCAATTAGTTAGCTTACCTATGCCTCTAAATAAAAAGCCGCATAAAATTGAATGCAGGCCTTACACAGCTAGTTGTTGCAATAAATTCAAAAATAATATCCTACTAATATTCAAAATGTGAAAGTTTGTATGTTTGGATGTTTGTCCGTCAATCACGCAAAAACGGCTGAAGGAATTTGGATGAAATTTGGCACATATGTAGGTCACATCCTGGAATAACACGTAGGCTATTTTTAGCCCGGTAAAATACATGACCTAATGGAGACAGAGGAAGAAGTGGAAGTCCAAAGTTTCTGCTACCTTAGTACTTCTTCAAAAGTACCAGGAGTACAGAAATATGTCGAAATTTTTACCGGGCTAGAATTTTGTTACGAGTGCTAAAAGATTCACAAATACCAGGAAACCAGCAACATGTCAAATTATTTTCGGGAAAGATTTTTTTTATTAGCAGAGCAGAAACGTGTTGAAGGTATTTTCGAGACTGGAATTCCGAGCGCTACAGATTCACAAGTACCAGGAGAACAAAAACATGTCGAGGTATTTCGGGACCGGAATTACAAGCGCTACAGATTCACAAGTACCAGGAGAGCAGAAATATCTCGGAAGTTTTATTGGGGCTTAAATTATGAGTGCTTTAGATTCACAAGTACCAGGAGATCAGAAATATGTCGAAGCATTTTCCGCGCTGGAATTGTGAACGCTATAGATTCCCGAAAATAACCAGGAGAGCAGAAACATGGCGGTTTTATTTTCGGGGCCGAAATTGTGAGCGGTTAAGTTTAAAAAATACCAGGAGAGCAGAAACATGTAGAGGTATTCCGGGGCTATAATTACGAGCTATACAGTTTCACAAATACCAGGGAGCAGGAACATGTCAAAGTATTTACGGGGCTTGAAATTGTGAACGCTATAGATTCTCAAGTATCAGGAGACCAGAAACATGCCCAAGTTTTTTCAGGGCTGGAAACTGTTCACAAGTACCCGGAGAGCAGAAATATCTCGGAAGTTTTATTGCGGCTTAAATTATGAGTGCTTTAGATTCACAAGTACCAGGAGATCAGAAATATGTCGAAGCATTTTCCGCGCTGGAATTGTGAACGCTATATTTTCACTGGTACTAGGAGAGCAGAAACATGTCGAAATATTTTGTGGGCTGGAAATTGTATTCCCGAAAATAACCAGGAGAGCAGAAACATGTCGGTTTTATTTTCGGGGCCGGAATTGTGAGCGGTTAAGTTTAAAAAATACCAAGAGAACAGAAACATGTCAAAGTTTATTTTCGGGCTAAAATAATGAATTCTAAAGATTCACAAGTACCCGGAGAGCAGAAACATGTCGAAGTGTTTTCAGGGCTGGAAATAGTGAACGCTTTAGATTCACAAGTACCAGGAGATCGGAAATATATCGAAGCATTTTCCGCGTTGGAATTTATTGTGAACACTATATATTCGCAAGTACCAGGAGAGCAAAAACATGTCGACATTTTTTACCGGGCTAGAATTTTATTACGAGTGCTTAAAGATTCACAAGTACAAGGAGACCAGGAACATGTCAAATTATTTTTGGGTAAGATTTTTTTTGTTAAGCAGAGCAGAAAGTATTTGAAGTATTTTCGGGCCTGGATTTTTTTTTTACTATTATTAGAATAGAATAGAATAGAATAGAATAGAATAGAATACTCTTTATTATGTACACCATATAAGTACACGGTTACGTAAACGTTGGGCCGCTATCTTACCTGATGTTAAGCGATGATGCGGTCTAAGGTGGAGCACGCATGCCTAGAATTCCGAGCACTACAGATTCACAAGTACCAGGAGAGCAGAAACATACCAAGGTATTCCGGGGCCGGAATTGCGAGCGCTACAGATTCACAATTACCAGGAGAGCAGAAACATCTTGGAAGTTTTTATGGGGCTTGAATGATGACCGCTTTAGATGCACAAGTACCAGGAGATCAGAAATATATCGAAGCATTTTCCGCGTTGGAATTGTGAACGCTATATTTTCACAAGTACTAGGAGAGCAGTAACATCTCGAAGTATTTTTTGGGCTGCAAATTCTGAACGCTATAGATGGATTCCCGAAAATAACCAGGAGAGCAGACACACGTCGATTTATTTTCGGCGCCGGAGTTGTGAGATGAGATGAGATGAGATGAGATGAGATGAGATGAGATGAGATGAGATGGGATGGGATGGGATGGGATGGGATGGGATGGAATGGGATGGGGTGGGATGGGATGGGATGGGATGGGATGAGATGAGATGAGATTTTTCTCACCACAATCACTATTAATATTATTAAAAAAAACCAGTCCAAGTACTTTCTCGAAGCTGGAAATATGAGCGCTAAAGATTTTCGAGTACCAGCAGAGCAGAAACATGTCAAAGTATTTAGGGTAGTTTTTTTACTGGAAAAAAGATGGCTTACATTGCAAGCGATTCAAAAGTACCAGGATAACAAAAACATGTTGGAGTATTTCTGAGGCTGGAAATATGAGCGCTAAAGATGCTTATGTACCAAGACCAGACACATGTATTTTGTACACATATATTGTAGTACTAGCTGACCCGTGCCCACATCGTTGGGCGGTAAACATTTTAACTTGTGATGAAATTATGAGTGTGGTTCGGTTAGTACTGACTGCTATGATTTATTTCCTGACGGCCAAAAGGAGGGTTTTGTTTTTATTGCATAATACTATGTATGTAGCTAGGCTAGCGAGCCGTTGCGAGCGCTCAGCGTTAGACTCCCTGTCCCTTCGCTGTGCACGTTCAGCGCTAGATTCCCGAGCACGGACCTGCGATGTTCTCCAGCTTTGGTTTGCAAGCCGCTGTGAACGCTCGGAGCTAGATTTCCCAGCGCGTGCTTGCGAAATATTTTCTCTATTCCTCGAGAGGCTCTTCCGTGTGGCGTACTCGAGCTGCTCTTGTCTCATGTCTGGGATGTTGTGATATCCTTTTAGGCATGATAAACAATCGCTGAAACTGTCCGATATCCCAAAAACAGAAATATCACAGCTTCGAACTCGAAGAATGAGAACGAAGTAATTGTGTATTGAGAAACCGAGCAACCAAAACAATTTTAAAGACCAACAACATTCAACCGACTACGTACAACTCACCTACCAAACGACAAAAGTTAAATAATAACTGGAGAGGGTCATTTAATCCGCGGAAAATCTTAACACCACGATTCAGAAAAATGACGTAATTGCACAACGCCGTCTAGTGCGGTTCGTGAATGGACGGCGAGGGCGGCGTTTTGCGATTTAGTAATTTTATATTATCTTCGAAACTATTCAACCAATTGACATACTGTTTTGGGCAAATCGTATCTCTATGATGTTCTTGTGATCATAATAACATTTTTTTCGATAAGGTTTAATATTTTGTTGTATAAAAAATCGTCCAAAGATAAGTACGTCGAAAAATACTTTTTTTAACACATAAAAGCTACTATATCTGCTAAAATATAAAAGATAGAAATATGGTGCCGCGGACTTTTTTGTAGAACTATTATAGGCGGACCAGGTTGCCATACATTGTTTTCAATTATATACGACTGTTAAGGCAGCGCACGCAAATAACTCTGTTGTAAGAGCTATTTTTTTCCGCCTGGATAGACAAAAATTGAGATAGTTCGACTAATATGCATGATATCTTTATAATTTATAGCCTATAGCACTCACCGATAATGTAGCTTTCTACCAGTCAAACAATTTTTCAAATCGGACCAGTAGTTCCTGAGATTACCCCCTACATACAAACTTACAAACAATTTTACCTCTTTATAATATTAGTATAGATTTTTGAGCAAAATTTTTTTACCAGGAGTACAGAAACATGTCGAAGTTTTTACTGTGCTGGAATTGTGAACACTATAGACTCACCAGTACCAGGAGAGAAGAAACATATCCAAATAGTTTTGGGGCTGGTATTGTGAGCGCTAAAGTTTCACAAGTACAAAGTATTGCCAGGAGGTTAGGATTTAAAAGTGCCGGGGGAGACCAAAAACATGTCAAAGTATTGCCGAGGCTGGAATTATGAGCGCTACAGATTTACAAGTAGATACCAGAATACCAGACAATTGATATATTTTTCGACCAAAATCGTGAGCGCTAAAAATTCACAAGTACCTACCTTCCAGGGGAAACACGTCGAAGTAATTTTGGGACTCACACTATCTGGATACCAGAATCATGAAGATGCAATTAAGTTGCGCACCAGTTCTAAAGTCTACGCAGACGAAGTCGCGGGAAGAAGCTATTCTAAATAAAAGGTGATTGGTGGCATTGTCTGATGAAAACTATGCCATACACAGTGCAATGCGTTCTTTACTTTTATCTTTCTTCACTTTAATATCGTCCGAAGTGTTTTTACTTTAGTCATTACAAAAACAACAGCGTACGTGTACGAAGTACCACCCTACAAATTGAGATGTTGGTAGACTATGTCTACCCCGACATACTTTTTAAGTTCTATTTGGCAAAAATAAAATGGTTATTGAAATAAATAATCCTTGTCTAGCTAGTCTATTCTGTAAATAACCACTTCGATATCGACTTCACCTGAGTGACTAAGCTTACAAAGTGAACTTTATTTCACACATCATAAGGTCTTATATTCATACGAATTTGAAACTCACCTCGGATTCCGCTGTCGAGACACGAAAATGTTGTTACAGAATAGCACTGTAGGTCCGAAAAGATGTACTGTCTTAGACTATTTGACATTTCATGTAGAGAGTTATTTCTTATTTCTACCCCCAAGTGTCAAAAGTAGAGAAAATATTGTCTGCATGTCGACGTTGTAGACTTATGTCGATCGAAGAAAAGAAACATTTCTTTTCTACGTGTTATGTGTCAAACATCGCCATGCTTAGGACAATAGAAATCTTTCTTCTATCTGTCATTTTGTCGATTCTCCGGTCGACAAAACTCGTTTCTACGGTGTTCATGCTACGTGTGCAGGTACCTCTCACAAGGTAGGTACTTAGGTACCTACTGAACTTCTAAAAGTTGTATCCCCCCGTGGAGCATTTTATCTGCTGAATTTCCACTTCATTGGATTACTTTTTAGATAAATAAAAACCAAAAACTGTAAACGATTTTGTCTAATGTGAAATTTCCTTCTTGAAAACTTTCTCAATTTTGGGCACCATGAAATAATTAACAACACTGAATCGACGGTGCCGTCCTCTTTCAGTTCACTTAAGTTGGTTGGACTGGACGCAAAGGCTACGCCGATCTCCCAGTCCAACCCCAGTCAGATGTTACGGGAATTTTGTTGCTGGGTTGTTTTAGTGGGTATACCGGGCTTGCCCGGGGAGTCCCACATAACCCCCCACTCTCCCAAGTGGAAGGGTAATGCATTTTTTCCCAGCCGAAACAAAAAAAAGCGATTAGTTTCATGCCCTTGAATAGACGCATTATATATTTTTTATTGAAATAGGAATTATCCCCTTATGGGCTAAGTAAAGAAGGAATTAATTTAGCTAAGATTTGTTACAAATAACCTACTCGACAGACGTTTAATTTGCCAGAAACGCAAAAACCGCCAGCGATTTCTTTGATACTAAAACCGTAGCGTGTGTACCCTATTTTATAAGATGAGCGGAGTAGGTTTTAATAAGTCACTTTTTATTTTTTTAAGTAAACATTTGAAGGTATTTTCTTTTTATTAAATTATAAGAGATAACAGCTAGAAGTTATTTATTTTCTTCCTTGCCTGGGTGAGCGTTAGTTGGTATGGTAACACTACCATTTCGGGACGAGCGAGCTGCGAGGAGCGCATAGAGTACTGGAGTGGGTTGGAACAGATAAAATTAGAAACCTGTTTCACCTGTTTCAGTTCCAAGAAGAAAACAGTTCCAAAAACCTGTTCCAAAAAACAGCCTGTTCCACTGGAACTAAAGACTCATTGATTGCAACAGATACAGAAACAGTACCTGCTACCTAGATAATCCTGCTACCGAAAAGGTCAGAAACAGTGACAGGCAGGGAACAGGTTCTATCTCTTTCTATTACAATGAACCAGAGGAGCAAAGAGCTTGTTCCAAAGAACAGATGTTGTCTCTTTCTATTATTTATTTATTTTATTTATCGTTTAAGTCAGGCATTAGCACCCATAACATTAAAAATTCAAAACTTAACTAAAAAAACCTTAACTTACCAATAAAACAAAACTTAAACTACCTACTTACTACATAAAAAACACTACATATTATAATAAGTCAGAAGAGAATGGAGCATGTTCCATTTGAAACTGTTTCACATAGCTGCTCCAGGTTGTTTCGTTTTGTATGTCGAGTTACGGCTACTACGGTTGTTTGAGGAACAGGCGAAATAGGTAGGAGCTGATATTTCGGTTCTGAGATACCTGTTTCATGTTGTTACTTTGAAATACCTGTTTTTTATAACTGTTTCTATAAATACGCCTCACTCCTCTGTACTACTATAATACGAGGAGCGTAAGCGAGAATGAACGATGGTGAACTTAAGGAAGTGGCCGATGTAGTTTTATTTTATTTATGAATGAAATGATTTATCTACTGTACATAATATTTTTTTGATTGAACTTGTGCATGTTACGGTGTATTGAGGCTATCCAAACCAACTCAAATCGGTGATAAGTTTTCTGAGATAAAGTTGGTTATCTCTTCATCTTCACAGCCGCTTGGCCGGGTTATTGACGTTTACTTTAAGCATCTACCTACAATGTACCTAAAATTTTAGCTTCCGAATACTGTTTGTGTACGCTATTTTGTGGGCGTGTGGTCTAGGTATGTAGTGAATAGTAACTACGAGAATTGGGAATTGTGAAAAAAGTGAAATTGTGATAATCTTTTAGTCGGATATGTGTTACAAATTTGTATTGATGTGGCAAACCGGATTGCACCAACTTGGAGAAAACGTGACGCTATTTTAAGGTCAGTAACAATCTTTTAATAATTAGATATGTCGAATAATTACACATTCTTACAGTTGTTGATAAAAGCTACAAACACATTATTACACCTGTTTGAATTTAACATTTATTCTGAAATGTAGGTACATGTCCGTAAAATGATTGAACAACTAAGTAATTTTTGTCGGAATCTATTATGTACGTTCACATTATCTAGTTTCTTTTACTATATAAACTACCAATTATTGTAACTTCCTGCCTCAGTCCTAGAGGAAAACTTAACTACTTATTATTCTTTGATACTACCTAACACAAAATTCAATTATTCACTTTTTTGTGATAAATGTTTAAATCAACAGTTCTTTATCATAATTACTTCATATTCTAGTAATATAAGTAATCAATAGCATCTAGTTACTACCATAGTAGTAACAGTAAAGTTAAAATTTTTTGCCAAACCTTTAAAAAAAAGACTTCCTTTTTTTTCGCAATTTATTTTTAATTACTAAATCTGTTAACCCTTATATTGTAAAATATGTATGTTAGTAGACTCATTTCTTAATAACTCAAACTTATGTGTTAGCTGACCCGAGCATAACATCTGTCATCTGTCGTCTGCATAACATTTTTCATTACTGCTCCGCTCCTATTGGTCTTAGCGTGATGATATATCCTGTATACCTATAGCCTTCCTCAATAAATGGGCTATCTAACACTGAAAGAATCGTTCAAATCGGACCAGTAGTTCCTGAGATTAGCGCGTTCAACCAAACAAACAATCTCTTCTGCTTTATAATATTAGTATAGATTAAATGCAAGAGTTAAGTCAATATACAAAAATAAAAGTACACTTGTTTTGCCACACAGTATCTTAATAATTGAGGCTGAAGGCTTCATTGAAACGGAGCTAAATACTGTATCAAAATTTTGTGACCGTAAATCTGCATGAATAATTTTGGTGAAAAACAAATCTGCTGCTCAATAGCATTACGTTGATAATATTAAATTCAAAGTCAAGTTGATTGTTCATATCTAGCTACCAACCTCCAATAAAACCAATTTAAATAGGAAAAATCCAATGCAAAATAGATTGTTAAAACAAGACTAATTTTCACCTCAATTTAAATCCGAGAGAGTAAGAAAGCAATAAAAACCAGCCAAGTGCAAGTCAGACTCTCACATGAAGGGTTCTATACCATAAGCCGAAACAAACATGTTTCTTGTATACAAATAATAGCCACTAGACAACTATTTATTTTAAAAAATAAAAGCAGGCTCCCTTAATTTTTAAAATAAAACATATGCGGCTATTGTTATAATAGAAATACAAACTCAGTGAAACTTTCAACTGTCTACCTATTTCAGTTCTTGAGATAGAGACTGCTGGCAGACAGACAGATGGATGGTCAGAGGGGGCTTAGTAATAGGGTTACTTTGGGTATGGAACCCTAAAAATGTATAGGAGGAAATACTATTTGAGTATAATATAACTTGATTTGGGTAGAAGTTAGGTGAGTTTCATGGGTCGATGATAAATCTGTAAGTACACCAATATAACTTGATTTGGGTAGAAGTTAGGTGAGTTTCATGGGTCGGTGATAAATCTGTAAGTACACCAATAAAATCTTTCATAAAAATGAAATAATAAGCAAAAGTAAATGGCATGGCCGGGTCTAGGAGGACTCATTGATTCTATTAGGTTAAAGTTGAAAATTTTCAAGAAAAACTACTGTTTCTAATTAAACATTCAAAGAAAAATATATGTAGGATTTACTTAACATATTTATCTATCAACATTTTATCATTGTCCCGTTATTAATAAAACGAAATAAATACCGAATAACAGCCTAATTAAAATTATGTAAAAGAAGTTTTATTTCACAACCAGACCTGAGAACCTGTTATCACATCACAATGAGTGATTATATTTTATGGTTACTTCATGTGGACAAATTAAAAAGTAGATTAATTTTTAAATCTTCTTCAAAATCACACTATATTTTTTACTGACCACTCTTAGAACAATCTTTTTTCTTTGTATTGTAAAATGTAATCATCGCTGAGCATCTCATCATTAAACAAACAAGCACAACAGAATTAACAAAAAAAGAATTCTTAGTGGCAGTCTGGAATTGGAAGAATCTTAAAAATCCTCAGAAAACGCACTATGCTAGCACCTGATCACTCTTCAGTCCTATTGAGATGTGTACGTACCTATGCTTGCACAAACTCTTGTGCCCTTAAATACTTCAGAAGGACTTTTAAACATTTACATTTGCTGTTTGAACTAGCTTCCACACCTACGCATTCGATATTTTCGTCACATTCACGTGACATAATTTTTGTTCCACTAGTAATATTTTCTCACAGTATCACCTGATAAAGTATCATAATATATATCTACATGTAAGCAGTGTCTGGTAAAAGTATAACAACATCTATCAATACGGATACGATAAGGTTTGTCCGTAGCTCGCGTGCTGTCGAGAGGGGCCGTGGCGTGTCCAAGTGGTGGGGTACGGAACTACAAACGCGGCGCCCTCTGGTCCACCCTTCATAAGACCCTCGACTCGATTTACAACGACTGTACTCGTTAGCTAGAGCGACATCGCGGTGCTTTGATAACTGTCGCTAACTGTACAAGAGAGACGAACGTTCATTGCAATTTAGGCAGAATCAGATAATGTAGGAATATCAAAACAGTCATATAATTATGTTATATTGAATAATTTTTCACTTCACACTTGGTATATGGCCACTTAAGCCTACCTTTCCATTTTTATCGCAGATTTACCTAGCTACCATATTTAATAGGTAGGTACCTATCTAGAAATAAAAGTCATGCATTATATAGGTAGCGAACCCGATACTAAGAACCTCTGCTTACCCCATCGGGAATTTCAGGTGTAATGTTATGTTGTTTCAATCAAAAATAAAATATTTAATATATCTGTATCAAATACAGACAAGCATCCATGGAATATCAAATTAGCTGTCTTATCCAGATGCATTCTTATCAAAGTTTACGTACCTACTAACTTACGTAACACGTCATAGTATTATTTTGGTCACCCAAAATAACCTAAATACCGATGAGATGTTTACTGGTGGTCATCAACAAAAAGTATACATTATAAATTCGGTCCACTAAATTGATGTCAAGTAGGTAATTAGGTACTTAGTTCTAAATAAAATTCTTCCACACCTCGGAAGACTACACAGTACAAATAAATGTAAACGCAACGAATGCGTGCATACATAATAATATATGACAAATGTTACGTAATTACCATCCAAGTGTTCAAGAATTCCAATATTTCTTAGCATAGGTAATATTACCACCGCGCCAACAACGCTAGTAGTAGGTACCTATTGAAGTTATGACTAATGAACCCAATCTGTAACTTGATTCTCTTTGTTTTTAGCTCCCTTTTGTAAGATACCTACGAGTAGATCTAGTAAACGCAACCGTTTACTAGATCTACTCGTAGGTCTCTAAATAAATAATTGAGCCTATAGCAACCTATAGGCTCAATTAGCGCGGCACTACAACTTCCCAAAATGGTCCAAAGTATTGTAGTTATGCCTACTATATCTGGCTATTTTGGTGAAACTTGCTCGCGAAACAACTATAGAGGCTGGCTGGTTTAAAGCATAATCATAAAAATAATTACAAATCCATTTGGATCACAATAATGATCACATTCTGAGTTAGAGTTATTTGAATGTCCAATTGACGCAAAAGTCGTGCCAGCCAGACGGAAAACGTTACTCTCACACGTAGAAAGTACTGCGTAGGATAGGTAGTAGATATTACAATGCCAATACATGTAAATGATAAAAATGTATCATGGTAAAGTAAACAAACTCGAATCTACAACAAGTCTTCATAGCTATCCTCTTGCAAACTGCGCGGAAAATGTATCAAGTCCTTCGGGGATACTTGGGGACACCGCCCTAATTAGCGGGGGCCGCATATTAGCACGGGAGGGCAATTTTGTATTCGCAAAATGACCCAAGTTGATACACATAATATTTTAGGTGGCACACTTACCAGCTGAGTTAGTGCGTTTATAGAAACTGAAAGATCCACCAACTTAGCTTGACCTGAAGAAAGATTACGCATTAAACTTACTTCTGGTTTTCGTTTAATAAAAATAAGCATTTTGGCAATAACAACACGGTAATGTCATCCCTATATTTATTTGCAAGCACATTATAGTGCAGGACTTGCTTCAGAGGGGCAATTCTAATCTGTCAAAAATGTATGAAATGGCTTTTTTTTTCGTTTACTTTCCAAAAACATTATTACAAGCTGCATTAACAAATATAATACTTGTCTGAAACCTATAAAGGTTTATGTGACAAAGTGGAGGAAGCAAGCTCGCTCACAACATGTATCTAAAAATAGGTAAACTTATACCTACTTCAAACTTGAGTGAGGTCACCAGAAAAGTTATATTTTAAATAAGTTTTTACATTTTTTATATGGACAATTTATAGAAACAATATTTGATTGCACTTCTAATGTTTAAAGTTATGGAACTTATATTATTAAATTTATCCAAGATAATTGCTGACCTGATTTTTTTTTTTTACACGACTGCCTTTAAAATGTGATAGATCTTTAAAAATTAGAAGAATTGGCCCTCTGAAGCGGTTATTACACTACACAATCTATCGGGCCCGATATCTAGGGCGCCCTGTCCCTGCGGCAGGGTGCCGATTATTACACTACACAATCTATCGTGCCCTAACTGCAGTGGCGGCGTAAAGTGGGGGCGGAGGAGGCTGGTCCGCCCCGGGTGCCTAGCACCAAGGTGACAACGACAACTCACTCGTACATCCAAAGAAGGCGTAGTATAGGTCCAAGGAAGGCATACATTCTTTTTTTTATCAAATTCATTAGACAGATGTCAAAGTCGCGTCTATAAAAAAAAATAAAGTGGCTTTTTTGACGTGCCTATAATTTGTTTCCAACTTAAGACATCAATTAACAACTACCTACTCTTGTGACTACTTGCATACTAATATTATACCTAGTTTAAAATGCATCGCAACTATAATTTCATATTTTTTTTGGAGTATATTTTCTATTTCCTTAAAATAATAAAGTCATGTTGCGCTTAAGGTGGAAGCGCCAGGGTAGCCCGCGAAATTCAAATATTTTTATGTTTTTTGCAATTTGCCGGTCAGTGTGAAGCTGTATGTTGAACAGAATACGGTTCGCGATCGTAAAAAAACATTTATCATATAATAATACAATTCGCGGCCGTAACGCATATTTATTTAAAGAATTATACCCATTTTAATTATCAATATTATCCTCTAAGTTCATACAACTCGATTGAATGATTTTTTCACGAAATAACATTCAATCGAATTCTATGAACTTAGAGGGTTATATTGATGATTCAAATGGTTATAATCCTTTAGATAAATGTTTTTTTACGATCGCGAACCGTATTCTGTTCAACATACAGCTTCACATTGACCGGCAAATTGCAAAAAAACATAAAAATATTTGAATTTCGCGGGCTACCCTGGAGCTTCCACCTTAAACCGCGCGAGACAGGGAAATCAATTTTGATAATTTGATCGAATATTTTAGTACCTAAAATAATCAATCGAAAATATCTGAATACAAATCCGCCCAAGGTGCCAATCTACCCACTGCCGCCACTGCGGCAGGGCCCTGCCTCCCTGTCTCTTATTTACACTAGGTGATAGACAGAGCAGGGAGATCGGAGCCACCCGACCGCTTAAACGAATTTACATCAGCATGATTTTAATGTCTGGTCGTCGATCCTCACGACTCGCATAATAAGCGGTTATTACAATACACAATCTATCGGGCCCGATAACTAGGGCGAGAGTAGTGTAATAAGAAATCGGGTGTAAGGACACTGCCATCGGGCGATCGGGTGGCTCCGATCTCCCTGCTCTGTCTATCACCTAGTGCAGTGCAGTGGCGGCAGTGGGTAGATTGGCACCTTGGGCGGATTTGTATTCAGATATTTTCGATTGATTATTTTAGGTACTAAAATATTCGATCAAATTATCAAAATTGATTTCCCTGTCTCGCGCGGTTTAAGCGCAACATGACTTTATTATTTTAAGGAATTAGAAAATATACTCAAAAAAAAAAAGTGAAATTATAGTTGCGATGCATTTTAAACTAGGTATAATATTAGTATGCAAGTAGTCACAAGAGTAGGTAGTTGTTAATTGATGTCTTAAGTTGGAAACAAATTATAGGCACGTCAAAAAAGCCACTTTATTTTTTTTATAGACGTGATTTTGATATCTGTCTAATGAATTTGATAAAAAAAAGAATGTACGCCTTCCTTGGACCTATACTACGCCTTCTTTGGATGTACGAGTGAGTTGTCGTTGTCACCTTGGTGCTAGGCACCCGGGGCGGACAAGCTTCCTCCGCCCCCACTTTACGCCGCCACTGCAGTTAGGGCACGATAGATTGTGTAGTGTAATAACAATCGGCACCCTGCCGCAGGGACAGGGCGCCCTAGATATCGGGCCCGATAGTGTAGTGTAATAACCGCTATAATATATCACCTGCTTACAAGTAGTGGTCGTGCGAGACGCGACCTTGACCTTGTCGTGGCAATAGATGAGGTGTAGCCGCAGCTTCAGTGGGGCACTGGTAACGCAGGTCGCATGTTCCAGATGGAAGAGATTGCGCGGCGAGCGGGCGGCGGCACCCCGGCGTTGGGTGACACGCTCTACGCGGTGCTTGGATTGTCTAATGAGCATCCATTTAACCGGTACGTAAGCTTTTGTGCATTCCTATAATACAAGTTTTTTTTTTCAGCGTCTTGGCTCCTGTAGCGAATCCCGTAGGAACCGGATTTTTATCCGGAATAAAAAGTACACTATGACACTCAGTGATAGTGCAGTTTTCTGTCGATGAAATATATTTTTCTAATCGGATAAGATAATACACAATGATAGAAAATCATGACACTGGAATAGTGATGCTTAGTCCAGTGTATCGAGACTTTGAAGTCCTGACCAGCAGTAGGTAGACTGTGTTGTTGGAAGTGCTAGTGATGTCGATGTAGAATAAAACATTGTGGTACAACAGAATTAATCTTTATCATTCAAAGTTATTTGCCATGCCCCTATTGCCAGTCTGTGAGCGAAATTCATGACGTTGATGAAGAAAAGAAAACAAACACACATTATAAATCAGGAATTGCTTGCCGAGTGCTGTGTCCAAACATTAGTATAACATGAACGTAATTAAAGTTTGCGACCATTAAAAAACTCAATTATATTTATTATTCACAAACAAGTTCTGTTGATTCATCAAATAATTCACCATGATAGCCATCACTGTCGACGCAGTAGTGTACATCTCCCACGTTTTGTTTCGGCTGGTAGTTGCCGTTGGCGAGGCAGGTCTCCGTCACCGCCATGCCCCGCTCAGGGAAGTACACCATGGTGTCTCGGGCACAGTCTGTTAAAACCATAGCTCAGTATGAAAGTAAATAAGTGAAACATGATCCAAACACAGTCTATTGGACCACCACATGACAAATGACCTAATTTCAGGCGATGTAAAACTATTATAGTCACGGAACAGAGTTCTGTGATTATAGTTTGCTATGTCGAAATTACCAAAATACTTTGCAGTGGCAAGAAAACAGCCAAGGCTTCCATTTCAAAGTTTAGCTAGCTAACAATAAAATAGTTGTTCAATCGTTTCGGACTTATCGGCAAAGGTGTGGTTCACGGTCAATTAATTTCTCATACCTGTCGCCATGATATGTGTTGAGGTTGAGAATTTGAAATATACAATAAAAGCACAGATAGATTCGTATCATAAGTAATCTTAGTCAAATCAAGTGTTTCAAACATTGTATGGTAATATGAGTATATGAGGTCTGCCACAACTGATTCGCAATTATAGCCCATATCGTTTGCTATCATCATTGAATGTAAATTGACCTGCATAATGGGAGCTTAGTGGCACGTGAATTGACCAATTCACCTGTCAGAGGGCAAGTTTTGTTGAATTAATTGGTGAAGTATGTCAGTCTCCGCATTCCAGCTGAATGGTAGGATGGGTGGAACCGTACAACGTATCGGGAACAGGGTCACGGCCGACAACCGGTCGTGGTGGCACAATGCGAATGAGCCACGCTAACGGTACGCGATACTCTCCTCTCCAGCCTATCTTGTTTTATTAGTTAAGTTAGCCATTCCTAATGAAATGCAAATAATATAATATCAAATCGCTTGAAAAAGAAACAAAACGTACTAGGGTTAGGGTCATAGTCAATTAGTGAAGTCGGAAGTTACGTTATATATAGCATGGTTGTCTTAGGGATTAGCAATCATATGACATTATTATGGCATTAGTATGATTAACTATAATCACACTCTAATACCTACACTTTATGGAAATGGGTTCTTCAGTTGCACCTAGCTAGAGCGGCAATACCGCGTGTATCTGACATCGACGCACAAACGATTTCTATGGGTCCAGGGCATGATTCTGGACACCCTGGACTTAGAATTTTTCGTCGGCTTTTTTCTCATTTTTTCATTTTTTTCAAGGGTTTTTTTACTTTAGACTGCTCATAATCGTTATTCTGACCTAACCCAATGAGATTTTTAATAAAAAAAAAATTAATTAACTACTTTCACTAAAAAGAGCAATCTGAATAAAACCACAAATAGATATCAGCTCCGCTGAGCTTCTTCGATTTTCACCTCTTGAAAAAAATGAGAAAAGAACCGACGAAAAATTCCAACACTGGGGTGTCCAGAATCATGCCCTGGACCCATGGAAATCGTTTGTGCGTCGATGTCAGATACACGCGGTATACCTTTTGGGTGAGATCACTAGTTCAACGGCAAATTATTAGGATATGTTTGATCCATAGCCGGACAAACGCTCATTCCGCCCAAACACCACCCACGCAATACAACTTTTAAAAATGATGTTAAACTTTGAATATTTTAACTATTGTCGACGATGTACGTTAGTTCTCTTTCCAATATTAGAGGGCAAAGTAAACTTAATTTAAGTAGGTTATTTCCATATTTTTCTGTATAATAAACCGGCCAATAGTGAGTCAGGCTCGCAAAGTAAGGATTCCGAGCTAAACTACACTAAGCAGATTATAACCATCACTGGCTACCGTAATAACTATATTTCGAATAGGTATTAATATTAATATGTGCTAGCTCCGACATTTTATTTCCAAGCAAATAGTGCCAGGGTAAAAATGATCTGTACAATAAAATAATGCTTTACAAAAAGACGCTAAGCTATTAGAGCTTAGCGTCATAACTATTCGAAAAACAAATCGCTTTTAAGGTGGATGCTCCAGGGTAGCCCGCGATATTCAAATATTATTATGTTTTTTTTAATTTGCAGGTTATTGTGAAGCTGTATGTTGAACCGAATACGATTCGCGATTGTAAAGAGCATTTATCTAAAGGATTATAACAATTTGAATCATCAATATAACCCTCTAAGTTCATATAACTCGATTGAATGTGATTTCGTGAAAAAGTCATTCAATCGAGTTGTATGAACTTAGAGGGTTATATTAATAATTAAAATGGGTATAATTCTTTAGATAAATATGCGTTACGGCCGCGAATTGTATTTTATTTAACATACAGCTTCACACTGACCGGCAAATTGCAAAAAACATCAAAATATTTGAATTTCGCGGGCTACCCTGGCGCTTCCACCTTAAGATTTATTGCTGTGTTCTAAACCTAATTTTCTCAGTCTAACCTAATGTATTTATTTAAACATTGAATACTTACTGCAGTTCATATCACCCATTTGACTTGACGGTGATTGCCAGGCACCCAAGATTTCTCCATCACGACCAGTGCAGTAAGCTCTGAAACATAAGTGTCGCCATGTCAAACTCGCGCGAATTAAAGTTCTGCTACACGAACAAGTTAAAAATGTGTCTTACATGCCGTTCCTTATTTGGTAAGGTCCATAGCTTCCGTCGTAGTCACAAGTTACAACAGGGTGACCTAGGAATATGGTGCCATGTTCCCGTTGCTCCTTCGCTATCATGCCGCTGGCTAGTACTAAACTTTCGCATTTCCTTAAATATTGTTCTCCAACAACTGCAGCACTATCTGTGATTTAAAACAAATAAGTGATTACCTAGGAACATCTCAAAGTTTGGGTAGATATGGTATCTAATGCAACTTTCTGCCATACCAGCGCGTGGTTCTTACCTGCAGCTAAGTGCATCACACATGTTTCTAATAGAATAACTTTTACATTCAATTAAGGTATAGCTGTTAAAAGTGTGAAAGATAAAATCTATAATTAACAGTTGCTTTAAGGTTAGCATTTTAAGTTTATGTTTATGTTCGCAGCGATCGATATGGAATAGTAGGGTGGCTGCCCTCTGTAGTATGACGTCACTGTGGACATGTGCCTTGTGTCGGTCGCACCCACCTGTATTTATTTACTACCTATATATAAGCATAAATATTGCACTACGCGCAGAAGTACCTAGTTTCTATAGAAATCAGGTCACTCGGTAGTTTATTTAGGTATGCATTTACTTTAGATAAGAGATGTTCTGCAAATGTTGTGGAAACTTCTATGTCGTTTGATAAAGCAAAGAAAGCGAAGAGGGAGGGAAAGTTTTTATTCGATAATATAATTGAACTACACGAAACTGAACTAACATTATGATTGCACATGAAACAATCATACCTTACGTGCTTTCATGTAGCGTATTTGAACAAGTGTATCTTGTGTTCTTTGTCATACAGATCGTGTGCCTGCGGTCACTCAATATCTCGAGACCGTGAATCACTTGTGCATATTGTGTATATCCTGTCTCCTGTCTGTTGTTGCCACTATTCAACAAACTAATGTTCTGGAAATTATTGCGGATCGATTGTACAGCTTAATTTACGATTTGATAAATGTGTGAATAGACTTTAGATTAAAACTTATTGTACAGCAGATTCGGATACTTATACATAGAGATGTGGAACCTTCATTTTAAAAAGTCAATTTAAAGACTAAAGTTGTCTCTCTGTAAACCCTAACTGCTATAATTTCTTCGTAGGATTTGACCTGATTTTGACCGACTCAGCACTTGAACAAAGAGGTTAATCTCTTGTGTCTCTTGCGTGTAACTCGAAATTTAAGCTCATTTTTTGCTCAAGAAAATGCAAACACTTACAACATGGTAGTCTTGTCATGTCTTCTTCTGGGATAGGTGAGACTGTTGGCTGGCCGGTCTTGGGCTGAGCGCACCAGCACATCCCGTCATCACACTGCAATGGCTCGTAATCTCCATTTGCGGTACAATGCAGCGTAACAACTCTGCCTTCAGCTTCCAGTTCAGCTCTTCTGCGACTACAAGCTAAAGTCAAAACAATCTTAAAGTAGAATTTTGCATCACGTCATGACACGTCAAAACCTCTTTATATTCACAGACATATAAATAGTAGTATATTACATTTGAAATAACTATGAAGGTTTGCCGAGACGTTTTGTCTGACTTCTGTCATTTATGGCAATTTTTGGCGTAAATTGTTGTTTGTTTTATGAAATGAAGAAAAACATAATTTAATTTCAAATTTAATGTCGAAAATTAAGTGGAAGTGGGAATGTTTTTACACCCAAACAGTTGTTGTTTTAGTACCATGAAAATGATGAATTTTGGCATATTTTAAATTCCAGCAAAATGCAAGATCCAGGTTTAAGCGAAGCGCTATCGTGTTTGAATCATTTGATAATGTATCAAATTCAGGTTAATGAAGATAACTTTATTTAGGTTAAATTTTATTAACGTTATGCAGGCGACCTCACCCTCTCCGGGAGGCCATTTGACTGAACTTTGTAATCTTACCGCAAGTCATCTCTTCTGCTTGGTCCCTCCACATTTGTCCGAATATCCTCTTTCCTTTATCATCCGAACAAAAGCATCTGCAATAAGTAAAAATCAGTCACAACGCACACTTAGTTTATATCACTAAAATTAAAACACAAGAATGTGAATCAAGTTTTAAAATTCTTGGTATGCCTTTGCATCGGGAAGTCGCGGTTGATAATCAATATTGTTGTCACTGATGTGCTCAATCTTAACTATATCGTATGATATTCAGTTATGAAATTCATCAAGATTAAGTAAACAAAAAATGTTTCATGTATGACGCATTGTCTACAAATAAATACCATCATCAATCCATATGAACCACAAAAAAATAATGTTTTATAAAAAATGAGGCTCAGTAGTCAAATTAGTTGGATTTTATGATGGCTTCCTTCGTATAGAGTGCATGTTATGGTCGATTCATAAACCCATAACCCTAGAAAATATGAAAATCGAAACCATGAACTTTGATAAACTACTGATTTCGAAGCAGCGAACCGTGAAGATCATGCATCAATTATTATTGTTGCTCATAATTAGATAATACGATCTATATTCATACCTGCCAGTGAAAAGATTGCCCTTGCATTGTACAGGTGCGTATCTTCCATCAGGGAAGCAAGTGGAAATACTGGAGTTGCAACCCTCGGCCTCGGTTTCTGTATCTAATGCTGTAAAAAATAACGACCATGTATAAATATTGATTCCAAATGAAAAGCATATCATTTATTAAGAGAATTATAAAATGTTAAATATCCCAAAAACTACACTAATGAAAACGTCACATAGAAAATAAATTATTTGACTGTGTATACAAGTTGACTTTAAGCTCAATGTTAATCTTTCAGTGGGAGAAATTACAATGTTCACATGACTCGAAAAAATGTAGGGAACGTAATTTACTGCGATATCAGGGTTGCGTCCAAAATAAAAGTTGTATATATATAATTTAAGATTATTTCAATCCCCTGAAAGATTGTCATGGAGTACATGAACTTCAACTTGTAAGTTATTTATTTCGGAAATGATTACGTAGACACGCTCCACTGATGACTTGCATTGCATACCGAATGTAAAAAAAATTATATGCTAATAGCCAACAGCCACTTTTAAGTCTCACCAAATAACACAACTAAACAAAGAATCGTAAGGTATCGATATCATTGTCAAGGAAAACCCCTTTTTATGCAGTTTTGCTAACTTGCAATTTCCTTTAAACAAAGAAGTTTCTAATGTAGCTAACCTTTGTCGGTTCATTGATTTTCGGTACTTCCCTTTGCATAATGTAGTTTGAAAAGTTAGAACTGTAAGATACAAGTTTGTGTACCTACTGTGAGTCGCATTATACACGGTAGCACGAGAGCGGCTATGGACTGCAAATTTTTAAGTGGCTATTCGGAACAACGTGGCAAATTTACTAGTTTTGGGCAAACTAGTAAGACCTAAAGATAGAACTATGACGTTTGTATGATGTCGTTTCTGTCGTGTTCTATTACTTTGTAATAATTAATGTTCTTCTTGTTAAACAGACAATTTTGAACGAATGTAAAGACAATCAATGACAAAATAACCAAATTATTTTCAAGCGGGCAATACAGTCAGTTTTTTCAATCTATTCATATGATTAATTAGTCGAACAACTACAACCGGACATTTTCTCCAAGGTAATAAGTCCTTTCCCGGAGACTGCGGTCGGTCGCAATGACTAGATCGAATAACTTAACTTCCGACAGGTCAGTGTGAGTGAAATTTAATACAATCGATACGTTCCATATACTTGCTGTTGATGTATTAGTTTGTTGTATGTATACAGTATTCGCGTTGCTGAATTTTTAGGCCCAACTAAGGAATACTTTTGCCATCGAAATTCGACATGTTACTAAGATATTTTTTATGTAGGTAGGTAATTTTTTTGAGGAGTCTTACCACTGGGATCTTGGCATGATGTACAACACCCATCTATGCCGCTACCCGGTACTAGCACTTGGTTTCCCCAGCAGTCGTCGATTGAAATATCACTAATGCATGTTTGTGCCATCGAACACTGTGGACTCGCAGTCCTAAACGTGAAGCAAAGCAATAAAATCCACAAAGGACTATTCCGGAACATTTTTGTAATTTTAAACATGCACTTATTCTATTATTTTCGTGGGTGATCCTATTCAAGCGCAAACAATAAGTATCATTAATTACTGATAGAACAGTTATACGTGTTATCATTTTTATCACGAACTTCTTATCGTATATTATTTCAGGTACCTACTTATATCAGTATTGCGTCTGATTCACACTCAGATACGAGCCACAATAGTTCCTGCACATATACTTTTTGCGGTGTCTATTGTGATATAGCTGTAGCAGTATCTGTATAATTCAATGTCAGAATATGGTTAAATTATTTCATTTAACACCTTGACGTACATCATGAGCTAACATTAGGACCGCGACGGATAAATTTCTCACTACATGTTTCCTAACTAACTATTAAATCAGCTATAGTTATAATCAGGTATGCTCGCACACCGTATTACAAGTTAACAGTCTGCGAAATATCAGATTTGGCCGTTCAAATAAGAATACGCTGTTATCAGCACTATCGCTATCTCAAGTTAATTTAACGCAGAGAATAATCAAGCCAGCCCGGCCCAGCCAACGTGCAACGTCGCGAGTCGCGCGGCGGTGCCCGCTCCGAGCGCTAACTACTTGCGCCAGTACGCATTTTACATCGCGCCTATCTAATTCTACTTTATCAATTTCGTACAAACGCGTTCTATTTATTTTTCAATGGCGGCGTTCAAGAATTTATTCTGACTAATTTTTCTTGCAGGTTGGATTAAAACTGGCATACCCGGCTAGTATGGAGGAGTGCAAGAAAAGGCATCCAGGCACTAAAGTTTCAAAGATTGCAAACATATTTCAAGGGATGCCGTCGAGAGAGGAAGACGAAGTTCGCGGTAGCGATGTGACAGGCGTCCGAACCGAAAGTCATTTGGCAAGGTTCAACAACGCTCGTGCACTTTTTGAAAAATTGGGTGAAGAAAATCGTGGATTTCGTATTGAGAAATCCCCTTCAGCAGCTGCTAGTTTTGCTGGCACCCGTGGGGTGACTCCACCGGCGCCAGCGCGATCACGATCCAGTTCTGCTGGCTCCGTAAGCCCTCCCAGACGCATCGTGACGCCGACACCGATGCCTGCAGCTGCTGTCAACGGCGATCGTCTCGCCAATGGTGCAGTGGTACCGCCGCCGAAACCAGTGAAGCCAAGTGTTTTGCCTAAACCTGAAAAACCAGACAGAAGGTTTAACAAGGAGCTCATAGAAAAACAGAGAAATTGGACTGCTCATTTTAATAAATCTCGTCAATCTCGTCATGATGACCCTAAAGTGGACTCTAACAAATATTGTAGTGGTTATCATGACAGAAAGTCGCCGGAAGTTCCCGAAAGATATGTAGTTCCTTCACGCGTTTATTCCCCACCGCTTTCGCCGAGTGCCGGTGATTCTCAGGTGGAACGTCCTACTACTCTCCCTTCTTCCTTAGTGAGTCGTGTTACACCTAGCACAAAAACTCCGAGTCCTATTAAAAATGTTACACCTGTGTCACCGAGACCTAATAATTCAGTGTCGCCAATCCCGAGGCCTGAATCTTCAGTGTCGCCACCTGCGCGAAGGGAACGTTTAAATTCACCAATCAAAACCAAACCCGATTCGGCATCTGAACTTATACCCTCCACTGAGAAAAGTCATCCTAGCGTAAGATCATCGATTACCCCTCCAAGTGATGATGAAGGAAATGCAAATAATGATTTTCCAATACAAAAATCAAATGAACAAACACAATATACTAGTTCTATGTCAAATACCATTGAAAGAATATCTCCTACCCCACCGTCGCCATCTTCTACACCAACAAACTTAGAGCCTGTTTCGGTCCCTCGAAGACAAAAACCGCCATCGCCTTCAATAAGGTCACCGAAATCTCCAGTTTCCCCATTGTACCACGACAAAGAAAGTTTACCTCCTGCTGAACGTGAATCTTCAGTGTCTCCAGTACCAAATAATCGAACGCATACACCGTCTTCAGATAGTGTTCCGGATGCAGTGCTTCCAGTTGATGGATATTCACCCAGTGTAACATCTCACGAATCGCCTGTGTTGTCGCAGTCTGACGACAATAACACGAAAAATGTTTGTGATCGCGTATCTCCGACTCCGCAAAGTCCAGTTACTTTGAACAATGGCTTAAGATCGTCAAAGAATTTAGATGAAGATGCTTATGAGTCTGTAGATTATAGTGGGGAATGGGAAGAAAAGAGCAGGCGGCGTTCTTCGACGCCGGAGTCTCCTACATGTCCAGTAAAAATCGAAGACCCGCCGCGCTCCCCGTTAGTGTCACCATTAGCGTCTCCTGTACATCGTTTTACGGAGTCCTCGCCTCCAGCTTCGCTTCAAGCTTCACCCTCGCCTGGTATGTATGACAGTTCTTTATGTTTATTAGAAAATTCTTTACACAAAATCGAATCTGTTATCTTTATTTTGTTATACTTTATCTGTATTTTATCTCTACTACAAGAAATGTTACTGACGTAAAGTAGACACGTACGTACTTCACGTATAATCGAGTTGAAGGCTGAGAAAAGCATGTTTATTATTTGTGCGTGATAAATATTTTTCCAATGGATCTAGGAATGTATTTTTTATATCTTTTCATTTTCTTGTTCTTGTTTCATTATTCATCTAGAGGTCTTGCAATGGTTCGCTTTAATAATCCACCACCTCATTACCTTATCTACTGATATCATACATGCCATCATAGTCTATTCAGACTAAATACTGATGTTTTTTCTTATGCAGCAATACGCAAGACTTAGCTGCTGTACGCTTTTGTTTTTGCTAGAATATTGTGTGACTGAAACGATGTAAATGAAATTATGTGATACAGCTTATGTATGTGTTTAAGTCTGAGCTACCTGTTTAAGTCTTTTTCTTAGTAGGGATTAAAACCATAAGAAACAGAAAAGTGGGCGTCGATTGACGTACGCTTAGCGGTCTCGTGTTCAGTGGGTTCAATGTAATATTGAGGAAGTCAAGGTATTTGAGTCGTTGCGAGACTTGCGAGTCGATCCCGATTTAGATGCTCCGGCGCCGCTGCCGCCGCCTCCGCCGTCGCGACGCAGTAACCCGAGCGACGTCGCCCTGCGCGCTCCCCTTCATACGCCATACTATTATACACTTTACGGGACCGTTTTGACAATTGATTACTCTCCTCAACACTCTTTATTGTATCTGAATTGAGATACTGAGTAACTATATTTACCTTATTAAACAAGTGTGTGATTCTCTTACTCATTTTTGTGTGATCAAAAAAGCAAAAGCCCGAAAGTAAAAAACAGTATTATGCGTGACTAGAATTTAAAACAACCGTGTGTTCGTCGATAGTTACGTACAAACGCTGATTCAGTTCAAGATAAACTTTGCGCAGAAAGTTCGAATGGTCCTTGCAGTCTTTTATCAATTCTGTTGTTGTAAGCTCTCCAATGCTCCTTCTCGTTTTGCTTTTATTCGTCTCGTTCTGACCGGTGTGTGTACGCTCCTAGCCTGAATATTACATTCATTGAGCAACGCTTCGGACTTAATAAAATATTTAAAGCACAATATGATCCTATATTGAGTTTTGAAATCTTTTCCTTGTTCGAAGATTGACTCTATTATTTAATGTGTTGTCCTGTAAAATTAGCCTTCAAGTTGCAAAGGTCAACAGTGCCTACACTTCCAAAAATAATAACATTTTTGAAGAGGTGTTTTTAAAGTGTCTATTAATGTTGCCAACTTGCTTATCTGTGACTGTGTTTGTTTACAAAGCGCGTACCGGTGTTTGACTACGTTGCTGACATAAACTTTTACTATGTTCTTTTCCTCTTGTACCACATTCAAGACAGCCATAATCTTATTAGATGAAAGATATGGTTCCTTATTAGGACAGCAGGTTTTTTTTCTTCCATCAGTTTGACATATCGTTTAGTTTCGCGTGTGACTTGATAGAAGTTAGTTCAAGATACGTCGTTTGGAAGTGAATGTCCACGTGAGTGTGGTCGGAGGCGGCACGACACGCCGGCGACGATGGTGCGGTGATGCGGCGGGCGTCGCGCGTGCCCGTCGCATGCGCTCGCTCAACATGCGCCTCTGCGGCTGTTGCCTCGGTCAGTTGCTTTATTATTGTTTTGCTTTTGCTTGAAACAATATCATTTATGGTCGCTTTTCAGTTATGGTTTATTGCTGGAGCTGAACGCGTTTCTCGCGTTTTCGTATACTTATTTCAGTAGAAAGATGTATCAATTATTTCACTACCAGTGGATCTAGTCTTTCCACTGCTTATTGTTTGATTATGTTATCTAATGTTCTTATTACGTCTTCTTAATCTTATACATAATCTATGAAATTATTCCTAGAGACAACTTTCGGAGTTCTTTATCCTCGCCTACTAATTAATTGCTGAAAAAAAAAAAATTACTTCGCAAGTCATCACGTTGTAATTCACTATGCATTTATTAATCGATGTAATTATGTGATAGAAAACAACCACACACTCAATAACAGTTTTAAGTGGCCGATCTCGACCTAAAGGTTTCTTAAGGGCTTCCACATTTGTTTTTGATGCCTTTTATTTACATGTTGAGAAACATCTATAGCGCACGCTTTAAATTTTTAAGCACCGGTTTTGCACTGAAACATGGTAACCCCCGTACATGCCAAACATTTAGATTCGTGTATACGATATATACGTACAGTACTGTATACCTATGTTGTTTTCTGAATGAACATTGTTTCGAAGCGAAGAGGAATCTAGCTTTGAATGCTAGCCTTTAATATCCACCGTGAACAATATCGTTCATTCAGCGGACCATCGAGTTAATATTATGCTGTGTTGATTCAATGGATCAATTCTCTATAGGAAACGTGCATTGAGCTTGCCGTGTCTTTTCTTTATGCAGGAAGGGATAACGCATCAGTGATAGCCGTGGTTTGTTTACTTTGTTGGTTTTTATTGAATGTGATCGTGTTAAAATGTTATACCGAGAAAGTTCACACTTTACACACCTAAATAAATATGTATAGTATATAAAATTGTGATGAAATTAAAATTGGTAAAAGTAAATACATATGTAAAAATAAACAATGTTCAGCGGTGTCAGTGTTGATCTTATAGTAAGATTTCTTCATATTTATGACTACATTCACCCTCTGAAAAAATGCCAATTAATTCGCAGTCACCCTGTATAAAGACGAAAAATAAATAGTCGGTAGTTGTACGTCGTGACTGTGACAAAAAAACTACCACTACCAGTGGTGCAGGGTGCTGTGCTATAGGGAGTCCCAAAGCACAGGACTAATTTTCAGTGGCCTTCCTTAAGCCTGGGACAGTATAAGAAGAAAAGATATGAGTTTATTGTCAAAGAAAATGATAATATTTCATAGTTAGAGAATACGGACACATTTCCTTCCCGGTTGTCTTTAAAAAGGAGTTTCAATGAACTACCTGTTAAATTATAAATAACAGGTAGTTAATTGAAAATCCTTCTGACTTTTGACTGCGACTGTTATCACCAAGTATATACCAAGTCTACAATAAATCACAGCAGTACATTACGAATGGCGTGGGCAACTAACTAGTCCATCCACTCATCATCTTGACGCATTAGTTGAAAACGATCACTGCCTTTTTTGGAAGGCTGTCTTCATATATTTGTTACTCGGGTACCTTGCCTCTACAAGGTTAAATTTTGTGAGTTATAAGTAAAGCTGACTATGTTTTAAAATATATTTCATGACAGGTTTTTGGGATTTTTTGTTAATGTGAATTTTATCATTGTTAGCCACAGCAAAGGAGGATTGTAATTTTCATGTATTAAAAAAGAAAATGACTGTATTCTCTATTTAACACAAATTCAAATTGATGCATAATTCCAGTTTTCTAATTTTACACATAACTATTTATAGTTTCCCCTCTTTCTTCTTCACCACAATTTGTCTCCGCCTCGAACCGTATCTAAAGTGCTCGCATTCTTGGGGTAGGTACTGACTTACTGAGAAACGAATAAAGTACGAGTGGCACTAACACCCAATTTCATATAGCTCCATTAGTTCCATATGAGCATATGAGTCCATACATGTTGTGTAATTGAGTTTTAATTAGTAAAGTGGGCATGACTCGCTCTCGTTGTCTCGGCAGATCGCGTGTTGCTTCGGTCTACTGCAAATTCATGCATTACATAGATTAATACAAACGTTGAATGGTCAGTCGATTGTTTTCATAAATTACTTTCCGAGGATGTGCAGGTTTAATAATCTCCAGAACGGGAAATGAAAGTGTAGGTATATCGCCACGCATGCAAAGTGTAAACAAAAACATTCCAAGAAATATGTTGCACTGCATGAGCGTGATAAAATTTATTAGTTTCGTATCATAACGAGTCAGTCTTTATTTGATAAACGTTAAAACATAAGTAAGTATAAAATACTTTTGCGCATTCGCTCGGATCTTCAATTCTACAAGAATTTTCTATGTATAGTCATTCCACGTATCGTGTTCTTTACGTCTGGAGTCGATGTCATTTGAGGGACGAACAAGGGCGTTGAATAATTATAATCGTCGCATTTTATAAATGTCCGTTTGGATGTACTTCAAATAACCGAAGTTGTGGTCGGAGTTTGCGTTAAAATTTCATGTATGAATTTAATGTTTGTTTATGTTGGGCACCTGTATACTCGCCACCTGCTCGAGCTGCGGAACTAGAGTATCGGAGTAGTTAAAAATAGTTAGCTCATTAGCCTAAATTTGCTCCGTACTCGCTCCCGAAGTATATAGTTTACTGTTTTTAATCAAAGAATTTCCTGTAGCATGATTCATTTTCATAGAACATGAGATCTTTTCTATTGGGTCTAAATGAAAAGTATTTTAAGCAAAAGTACTCGTATAACGCCAGCTTTTAACGATGCATTGTATATTTTCTTGCTTCATCAGTCTTCCAAGTTTGAAGAAAACACGATCAACATTTTTGAAATCTCTTCACATTCTGTTTGTGAATTCACGCTGATGGATTAATTAACTACTATGCCACCGACTGCATTTTAGAACGCATTACGCATAGCTCCATCTGGTATGCCAGAGCTGACTTCTCAGTCAATTAGGTTACCATTCATTTTGGTGAGATATCAGATAAATATCAATATGTTTAATGATTCAAACCATTTCACTGCCTTTGAACTTGCATATTATCACCTTAACCGTTCAATCTTGACATCTTCAGCGGGCGGAGGTCGCAAGTCGTCCGAGGCAGAAGAGACCCCGCGGCGCAGTGGATCACGGGCGTCGAGTGTGTCCGACGAGGGCGGCTTCAACGAGCCTTCGCCCGAGGTTGTGGCGCGGCTGCGGCCGGCGGAGTACCGAGAGCCGCCGCCGCCCGGGCCGCCGCTCTCCACCGACATACGAGACGCGGAGCGGGCGCGCTCGGATCCTGACACACTCTCCGTACTGCAGCAGGTATGTGATTATTCTTTGAAAAAGGGCAGTCAGTGCCCGTAGCTGAAAGTCTAGAGTTCTATCTTTTCGCTCGATTGACGTGGCCTTCTGACACAATTACCTATCAATTGATAAAGCTTCAATCTGTCTCCATGATAAGCAGCCACACAAGGTCATAGTTAAACCCTGTATTCCAGGACTCCGGCGTAGTAGTGAGCGAGGCTAGTCAGGGCTCCATAGAGGTGCTCGACAAGTCGACCACCAGCCAATGGAGCGTGTCGGAGGGGGAGAACGCGTCGGGCGAGAGCGGGCGGGGCGGGGAGGCGGCGGACGCGCGCTGGGACGACGCCGACGCCGACGCCAAGCAGCCCGACAGCATGACGCCCGACGAGGCCGAGATCCTGCTCAGCTCCAGGTGACCCTCCTGCAAACATAGCTCGATGTTGCACTACGATATCGGTTCATGCTCACTCACACGTCACTCTCAAGTTAGCGATCAGTCACTAATTGTATGCCAATAACTGACAAACGCTTATCGTGACGTCGCATACTCGTTGGTCCTATGTCCTACGAATTCTACAAAACAATATTTTTTACGTGACTGATCGGTGACTTGACGGTTAACGTGACTGATGTATATTTTTTGGTCAAACCCCCAATTTACACCGAAGGCTTGATATTTTTGCGAGGCAGCTGGTTTTGTGCTCCAATAGCACTGCACTCATTACATTATCGATTCGTAAGCAATTCTGCAAAGTGCAAGTACACCGCTATCATTTAATGGAACGTCGGTTGCGAATATAGCGTGTTGTTTCCGATGCACTGCTTTCTTATAAGTACTGTTGCACTGTCGATGTCGTGTTAAACGATTCTTAATTAATTAATCTGCATTAAGAAGACTTAACTTTATAATTAACGCATCGATCAGATTGATGTTTTTTTAAAGAACTGTATCCTGCTATAAAATGCGTGTTACTTCGGGCATGACCAAAGAATAATAATTCAAAGATTTCAAAATATTTCATTCCTATTTAGTTTAAAGATTAACTATACTTTATTGTAGCTAGTACATAATATGGCATTGCATCAATTCTGTTTAATGACGTTATCTGAGGCACGTACGCTATGCGGAACTAAGTAACTGTTTAATATTCGTCACACCTTTCTTCCTCGATGTAATCATGCTATTCATCAATGTTGACTTTCTGGTTCATTTTAATTCTTATTTGAATAAGCGTGATGTTCCTCTTATTTCTGTCTTGGATGCATGGATCCACGCACTTGTAGTGTCTATAACGACGCGTTCTCAATTTTTTACTTTTCTTATTTATCCTAAACGATGTTGTTAAATACGCTATTCTATATTTTCTTTTTTCAGGAATTGTTACTTGTAATGCTTAGTATTATTATTAAATGTCGTATTTTTATCATTTGCATGCTGCCTGTCCGCACAACGCTTCATTATTGCCTGATATTTGCAGTATTCTGGAGAAAAAACTTAGGTAAGCTCGGGGCATTTGTGCAACCGTCGTTTTCTTCTATACTTGATGCAGTATTTTGTAGAAAGCTTGTTTAATGTGCTCCTTTAATCTCTCTACACTCCAATATTTCTACAAGATCGGAGAATCTTTATTTCAGACCTGTTTAGTACGAAATAAAGATTGTGTTTTAATGTGATGTTGACCCTTATGCTGTTTATATGACTTTTAGCGTGCAGTACGCGACTGGGCGAGAGAGGTAATAGACATTTTAACAGAGTAAGACAAGTATTGATAGCTACATCAGGCTTATCTGACAGTCAATCGAATTATGATTATGATACGCTAAAAGTTTTAGCGATTTTGTATCCATCTAGCTATCGCTATCACTGTTCATACACAACCATTATGGCAATGTAAACAACGGTTTGAAATGCACTTAGCTTTTTTCGTGGTAAAGGCTAGTGAGAGTACAAAACGGAGTTGGTTCTTTTTCGTGTCTCAAACTTTTTAGCACCGTCACGTATTGTACACAAACCCGTATATTTTCATGTCATGCTACTTATGTACTGTTGAATTAGCTACTGTAAGGTTAGTGCACATGATATGGGCGAGCGGCGTATCGCAACGTATTGCTAGAATCCCCCTACCTAACTATCCTATTTTGTTTGCAATCCGATGCGCTGTGGCATGCTAAGTTAGGCAACTAGTAACTAAGTAGTGTTAGAATATGACAGTGCCTGAGGGAGCCACGAGCGGTGCTGACGCCAGCTCGCTGATACGTCCCACACCCCTTCCGCAAGTGCAGTTACCTCAGGCCTGTATGTAGCAGTGGCGGACGGTCCATACAACCCTATTCCTACCTCCCCTTAGATCGAGTAACCTGGGGGGCTACTCTCTAAGCCCGAAATCCGTAATTTTTACTCCGTAAGTATCACATTCGGACTAACGATTAGTTCCGAACCCGAACTAAGAATGAATGACAATTCATTTTGACAGTAATAATCGCGTTAGGTGATAAGGAGTAGAATACGCCCGAAACTACGGATTCGAGAGTAGCCCCCGGTCTCGATGTAGTTTATTTTTTTTATTAATAAATCATGTACAACGACACAGTTGGCGCAGTGGTTGAGCAAAAGGCTGCTGCGTGTCTAGGGTTCGATTCCCGCACGGAACAAATATTTGTATGGCCTACAAACAGTTGTTCCGGGTCTGGCTGTTTGTGTTTGTGAACGCACCTACGATACAGGAGAAATTCCTAGTGTGGGGTAACGTTTAATAAAAAAAATAAAAAAAATGTAGGTACGTAGTGGTAATTGGAAGGTAACGTGTGTCGTGTTGCAGACAAGAGGCTCTGCTATCGGACGAGCAGGCGCAGGAGATCGTGGCCATGCTGTCGCCGCACGCGCTGCCGCACGACAACGGCGTGTCGCTCAACGATAGCTACCAGTCCGTGCTCTCTTATGAGAGGTAATGCTTCAACTTTATCCTTTACTAGATGACGCCTAACGCATTGGCCTGTGTCCACAGGAGATAGAACTTTTGTCGCATCGTCCACCGGCGGCCATTTTGATATTTTTCAAAGTTGCGGTGGACTATCTAACATGCATATGCGTGTAGAGGACACTCCAACAAACGAACGAACAAACTCCAAATGTAAGGAACATGGTGCCCTAAAGTGTCACGTAGCCGAGAAATTTCGAGGTAAAGTCTATCAAAGACACGATTTATGCAAAAAGCAACTCATCGCTTTAAACGATAAACACAATGTGGCTATTAAACTGAACAGTCACTTAAAGTCGATGTATCATAGATTTTTATTGAATATTAAGAACCATGTGAAGTTGTGACCTCTAAGAGCATTATAACTCAACAAATTGTAGTTCTTGTTTTCCTTATGTATTGGTCCTTACTGCAGCATGCAGTCGGTGGACGAAAGCTACTCGTTCGTGTCGCTGGAGCCGGACGCCGGGCTGGCGGGCGGCGACGGCGGCGTGTTCACGCACTACCCGCCGCACGCACTGCGCGAGCTGGGCGAGGAGAACGGCATACACTACTTCGAGGACGGACACTTCTATACTGAGGTACGTTCGTGTCGCTGGAGGCGGCGACGGCGGCGTGTTCACGCACTACCCGCCGCACGCACTGCGCGAGCTGGGCGAGGAGAACGGCATACACTACTTCGAGGACGGACACTTCTATACTGAGGTACGTTCGTGTCGCTGGAGGCGGCGACGGCGGCGTGTTCACGCACTACCCGCCGCACGCACTGCGCGAGCTGGGCGAGGAGAACGGCATACACTACTTCGAGGACGGACACTTCTATACTGAGGTACGTTCGTGTCGCTGGAGGCGGCGACGGCGGCGTGTTCACGCACTACCCGCCGCACGCACTGCGCGAGCTGGGCGAGGAGAACGGCATACACTACTTCGAGGACGGACACTTCTATACTGAGGTACGTTCGTGTCGCTGGAGGCGGCGACGGCGGCGTGTTCACGCACTACCCGCCGCACGCACTGCGCGAGCTGGGCGAGGAGAACGGCATACACTACTTCGAGGACGGACACTTCTATACTGAGGTACGTTCGTGTCGCTGGAGGCGGCGACGGCGGCGTGTTCACGCACTACCCGCCGCACGCACTGCGCGAGCTGGGCGAGGAGAACGGCATACACTACTTCGAGGACGGACACTTCTATACTGAGGTACGTTCGTGTCGCTGGAGGCGGCGACGGCGGCGTGTTCACGCACTACCCGCCGCACGCACTGCGCGAGCTGGGCGAGGAGAACGGCATACACTACTTCGAGGACGGACACTTCTATACTGAGGTACGTTCGTGTCGCTGGAGGCGGCGACGGCGGCGTGTTCACGCACTACCCGCCGCACGCACTGCGCGAGCTGGGCGAGGAGAACGGCATACACTACTTCGAGGACGGACACTTCTATACTGAGGTACGTTCGTGTCGCTGGAGGCGGCGACGGCGGCGTGTTCACGCACTACCCGCCGCACGCACTGCGCGAGCTGGGCGAGGAGAACGGCATACACTACTTCGAGGACGGACACTTCTATACTGAGGTACGTTCGTGTCGCTGGAGGCGGCGACGGCGGCGTGTTCACGCACTACCCGCCGCACGCACTGCGCGAGCTGGGCGAGGAGAACGGCATACACTACTTCGAGGACGGACACTTCTATACTGAGGTACGTTCGTGTCGCTGGAGGCGGCGACGGCGGCGTGTTCACGCACTACCCGCCGCACGCACTGCGCGAGCTGGGCGAGGAGAACGGCATACACTACTTCGAGGACGGACACTTCTATACTGAGGTACGTTCGTGTCGCTGGAGGCGGCGACGGCGGCGTGTTCACGCACTACCCGCCGCACGCACTGCGCGAGCTGGGCGAGGAGAACGGCATACACTACTTCGAGGACGGACACTTCTATACTGAGGTACGTTCGTGTCGCTGGAGGCGGCGACGGCGGCGTGTTCACGCACTACCCGCCGCACGCACTGCGCGAGCTGGGCGAGGAGAACGGCATACACTACTTCGAGGACGGACACTTCTATACTGAGGTACGTTCGTGTCGCTGGAGGCGGCGACGGCGGCGTGTTCACGCACCCTACTAGTTTGGCTAGAACGTTGCAGGCTTGAATCACCTGATTGTCTGATAAAAAGACGATTCTGTCCTTCAGAAGGCACGTATCAGCCGTGTCCCATGTCAGAGGCCCTTGAGGCGGTTTAGAAACTCTGACACTAGGGTCGTTAGACCTTACTACCCACACGATAAGAAGAAGTTTTAATTTTCATGAAAATCGGGCTCGAGACTCATCGTTGCGTATTTATCCACTAACACACTCTTTAAAAATTCACCCTATATAGCCTATGTCTGCGATGACGTCACGATAGTTGCTAATCTTTGGTAACTCAATTCCTTGCAGGTTGCTGGACTTCCGCCTGTTGAGGAAGACGAGGACGACGATTATTACCCACCAGTATTTGTCAAGAAAAATACCAAAGTTAAATTCAGGTAAAACAAGTTTCAGAATCGTTGCCTGTACACTTAATCATAATCTCCGAAGGACTGCTCTGTTCAACGACGAAAGCTTTTTTGTAAGATGCAGCATGACATTTGCATCAATTTTTTTCCAAGAAAATTATACGCTTCGGGAATTTTCGTCTATCATCGGGAGCACGGTCTCCAGATGAAAAAACTGGTAAAGTGCGAGTCGGACTCGCGTGCAAAGGGTCCCGAAACAATTTAAATTTTTTAACATGTTATCTAAGTAGATTAAGCGCAGTATTTTCGGAGCTAATTGGGACAGCTAAATGTATTTAAAACAGATAGCTGTGCTAAGAAGGATAAAAAAAAAAAATTGGGGGTGAATGAGGGGAATGAGTAACTTCAAAACTCATCATTTTAAAATTGTGAAAACAATAGAATAAAAATCCTCACCGTACGCCCTTTTCTTTGATATGTCACACGATACAGTTTGATAAACTTTTTTTTTCTTTTAATTTTCTAGTTCGCCCCCAAAAGTGAACCCCGTACTAAAAATTTATTAATTTAAGTGAATCGTCTTTTCGTCAACTTACAATCAAATCGTCAACTTTGGGTCACAGAAGTTTATAATGACCAAATATCAACGGAATTGGTTCAGTAGATCCGGAGAAAGCTGGCTGTGGCAGACAGACAGATACCCGAGTGATCCTCTAAGGTTTCCATTTTTACTTATGTTCGGAAAAATGTAAATGAATAATATCAAAATACAATTGAAAAAATATAAAAAAAAAATCATGCAATTTTTTATGTATTTGGGTAGGTTCTGAGAATAGGTCGTAGGCAATTTTTTTTTATATGGCATAATAACGATTACTCGGTCAGTTGCTCTTTTTATAATAGGTATTGGGAAGGTGCACAAACTATAGGTGGCAACACAGAAATGTCACTGTCAAGTATATTTTACCTATAAAATTCGAAATGGCAACTCTAGATGGCACAGTCTACTTCGCGCATGGTCCCCTAAACTGAGGGTGCAGGAACCGCTGGTAGCAGCAAAGAAGCGTCTATGTCAAGTATTTTGACCCTTAAAAAACGAACATGCGACACAAGATGGCATGTCAACGCCGTGCACGTTCCCTATAATAGGCTAGATTCCATCATCCACAAATTGCAAAACTATTTAATCCGTCAGTTAGTGTTGAAAAATAATGGTCACGTATTTTTAGTTTTTGTAAATCAATGAATATTGACAAAGATAAAACGCATCGAAACTCGGGAGTGGGGGCTCGTGACGTCACGACTCACTAAAAATTATGCGAAGGTGTGACCCATAGGAAAAAACACGGGACAAATATTTTTTTGATAATCTAACTGACAGACTAATTACATTTTTTCAGGACACAAGCCTATTTTTGAGGGTCGAAATGATGTATTACGGTAAGCGTTACTAACACGATAGAGGGAAATCTACGATCGCGAAATAATATACACCATTACAAAAAGTAGCAGTACCAAACATAGAACTTTGAAATACCCGATGCGCACACCTTTTTGGTTTGAATCTCTGGCACACACAAGCAGCTCACAGTGAGACGTAACGTTGCAGCACTCGTCCGATGCGCGTGTTCTCGACGCACTCGGTGCGCGAGTACGACCGGCGCAACGAGGACGTGGACCCGGTGGCCGCCAGCGCCGAGTACGAGCTGGAGAAGCGCGTCGAGAAGATGCACGTGTTCCCCGTCGACCTCGTCAAGGGCGCCGATGGACTGGGGCTCTCTATTATCGGTGATTTTTATCTTACTTACTTACACTAGTTTATGCAAACGCAGTGGAGTCATTCGCATGAAAGTCGAAAATCATCCCTCGTACTATTGGGATCAAAAGTATGTTCCTATGTCCTATGTTATGTGCCTCAAGCATACCGTCAGATACTATACTGATCGTAAAACTCCAGTTTACGCGTGTTTCCTCGACCTGTCCAAGGCTTTTGACCTGGTGTCGTATGACGTGCTATGGCGGAAATTTGAGAGCACGAACATGCCACATGAACTTGTGAACATCTTCAAGTATTGGTATGCACACCAGGTCAACAGTGTCAGATGGGCGGGTGTATTGTCAGAGTCGTACAAGCTTGAATGTGGAGTGAGACAAGGTGGGTTAACTTCCCCCACACTGTTCAATCTGTACATGGATGCACTCATCGTCGCGCTCAGTAGCCACCATGTTGGCTGCCACGTTGATGGTGTATGTGTAAACAATCTGAGTTACGCAGACGACATGGTGCTACTAAGCGCGTCGGTATGTGGATTACGCAAGTTATTGCAAGTGTGTGAGGGTTACGCGAACACACACGGCCTCATGTATAATGTCGCTAAAAGTCAATACATGCTCTCAACATGTACCACCCATTCGCCTGAATGATGTACCTTTGGAACGGGTGGACCAATTTAAATACTTGGGGCATTGGGTAACAGCCGACATGAGGGACCATGTGGACATCGATAGGGAACGGAGGGCACTGTCGAAAAGAGCTAATATGATAGCCCGTAGGTTTGCACGTTGTTCAAATCAAGTTAAGATAACGCTTTTTAAAGCCTTTTGCACTTCTTTATACACGTGCAGCCTATGGATTTCCTACACACAAGCGGCTTACAGTGCCCTTCGTATCCAATAAACGCGTTCAGAGCGGTGTTGGGGCTGCCCCGCTTGTGCAGTGCCTCGGGCATGTTTGCGGAAGCGCGCACCGACTGCTTCCACACCACCATGCGCGTCCTTGGTGCGCACTGCGCAGGGTGCGGGGCAGCTCCAATACAGTGCTGGCGATGATCGCCGGGAGATATCACTGCCCGTATATCGGACACTGCTGTAGCAGGCATGTTTCTAGCTATGTCCGATAATATGTCTGTTTTGTGTATTTTTTTATGTGTGTGTGTGTCTTTTATGAATTCTGGTTGCTGTATGGGTGCTTTTTGGTTACCTGAAATAAATGCTTTTTATTTTATTTATTTATTTAATCCGGGTAGTTATCTACCAGTCTGTATAATTCTGTTTAGCTTTGAGATGTGAGACTTTCACTTTGTTATATTAGTAGGATAGTAGGTTTATCAGCCGATCCTGAAAGACTCCTGGGCCAAGGCCTTCCCCCCTCCTATCTCTAACTCGACCCGGCGCCACATCACTTAGCAGCCTACTCAGTTTTCACTTACGCGAGACAATAATTTAGGCCTAGTGTTACTATTAGTGAAAACAAGCAATTGTCAATCTATTCTATAATGAATGTATATCTGTTCCCAGGCATGGGTGTTGGCGCGGACGCTGGGCTGGAGAAGTTGGGCATATTCGTGAAGACCATCACCGAGAGCGGCGCCGCCGCCCGCGACGGACGCATTCAAGTCAACGATCAAATCATTGAAGTTGACGGCAAGAGTTTGGTCAGTATCCAGTACGAAAATGAAAAAAACCTAAAATCTGAACATCTTTTTACTGTATCAATTCCAACAAAAACAATAATAAAAAACAGCTGATCACATATCAATCATTTTGCTGATTTCCAATTTCTTACCATGATAAAGTGGTTTATAATAATGAGTACAGATTTTGAGTCAAAAGTCACTTTGTATTTATATTGAGTTACTAAAAGTGATTTTGATCATAGGTGGGTGTGACGCAAGCGTACGCAGCGTCAGTGCTACGAAACACTTCGGGTCCTGTGAAGTTCCTCATCGGACGTGAAAAAGACCCGGAAAATAGTGAAGTGGCGCATCTCATCAGGCAGTCTCTTGCTGCTGACAAAGAGAGGGAAGAAAGGTAAATAATTTACAAATATTATTGGCTAAAGTTCTGTTTTGGATTGCTGAACAACACCAATCCGACCACTTAGATCTCGCTATAACAGAGATTAAACTGAATTTACATACGTCTCGTGAGTCATACCTGCCAAACCAGAAGTCTCTAAAACGATTTTTGATAGCAGAGATGCTTCGGTGACACGTTTTTCGTGGCTGACTCGTCGAGTCGAAGCTCCAAAGTCTTGAGCGTCGACGCTGAGTTGCTGGCCTGTATGTTTTCTGACGTTTGCATTTTGGGGGAGTGTGCGACAGAATTGCTTAATTTAATTCCGCCAAGCCCATTCTGTCATAGGACCACAGGATGTACGGCATCCCACCCACAAACACAAAATGTTTTGGGAAGGCATTCATTGTGCGTACAGCTATGGAGTTGAATTCTCAGCCCGGGTCCGTGTTTCCTGATAGCTACAACCTGGTAGTCTTTAAGTCAAGAGTGAAAGGGTTTCTTCTAGGTAAGCGTACTCCATCTTCGACCGTAACATCGCCTACCATCTTATAAGATAGTAGTCAAACGTGTATTTATCAATATTTAAAAAAACTAAGAACGTATAATTTGTTCAGAGCGAACCGCGAGCGTCAGCGGCGCCAACAGCCTGAGGAAGAGGAGTCGGGCCCGGCGGCGCCCCCCGCGCCCCCCGCGCCGCAGACTAGACACCCGGAGATCAACGAGCTGCGCTCCTTCTTGCAAGAGGTAAGTGTACTCTTACACTTGTTTTTGTTACGACTGAGTTTTCGATGCCAGACATCTAAATCCAAGACAAAAATATTTCTGTGCCTGTGTGATTTCCTTACGAAACAGGTCCAACGTTTATTCCACTCATAACATTTACGCTATTCGTCATAAAGCCACGGGTTGGTAAGTGGTTAGTGGATAGATAAACGACCGATAAAGTACCTCAGAAACTGGGCTTAAGTAGCGTAATTTGCAATCCGTCTTGAGTAAGCATAATGATCAACCCTCAAGGCTCTGCTGTGGGATAAAGACGGACTGATATTATTAAATGCTGAATACATTCGGTGTCAGACTAGACGAAACGTACGTGAAGGCGAAGCGTGGGTAGATAGAAGCAGGAATAACGTCCCGGTGAAGTACATGGAATCTAGATTATTGCAGAATAGTACATTGTTATCCAGGGTTGAAAGCCGATACACGCTCGGCCGCCATAGTTCGAGGGATTAAATAAGTCTTTCACCCGAGGTCGACAGTCTGCTTTTCATTACGAATACAAGGAAAGTAAAAATAAAAACACGAAACTGCATCTTAATAACAACCTCTGCAACAAGCTATGAACAAAGCTCGAAAAAACAAATGAACATCGGATTGCCGCTTCCCCGACTATTTTGTTTTTGTTAGTGACCTGCCAGCTATTCAGCCATAACATTTTCATCATTGTTTTTTTATGATTTCACGGCTGTCAGTTGAAAACGATTCTCCCTAGGGCTGCAAAGTTATACTTTCAACCCGCTCCTCAGGCAACTTCGGGTCTACATTCTGAGCATGAGTAGTAAAAAGTATATTTTCTTCAGCTAACGATTTTCGACCTAGTGTTGATAATGATAATGTACAAATTAGTTTGTTTCCACGAGTCAAACAGTGAAGTAACGTTTATTGTGTTCAGCTGGTGGGAATGGAGTCAGGCGGCGGCAGCTCCGAGGAAATCAGCGCGCGCTTGCGCGACTGGTGCCAGCTGCGGGCGCCCGACGAGCAGCTGCGCCGCGCGCTCGCTGCGGCCGCCGACACGGCGCACCGCGCGCAGAGGAAGTACGACAAGGTATGGAGCGCCACACTGTCTGTTGACTGGTGCCAGCTGCGGGCGCCCGACGAGCAGCTGCGCCGCGCGCTCGCTGCGGCCGCCGACACGGCGCACCGCGCGCAGAGGAAGTACGACAAGGTATGGAGCGCCACACTGTCTGTTGACTGGTGCCAGCTGCGGGCGCCCGACGAGCAGCTGCGCCGCGCGCTCGCTGCGGCCGCCGACACGGCGCACCGCGCGCAGAGGAAGTACGACAAGGTATGGAGCGCCACACTGTCTGTTGACTGGTGCCAGCTGCGGGCGCCCGACGAGCAGCTGCGCCGCGCGCTCGCTGCGGCCGCCGACACGGCGCACCGCGCGCAGAGGAAGTACGACAAGGTATGGAGCGCCACACTGTCTGTTGACTGGTGCCAGCTGCGGGCGCCCGACGAGCAGCTGCGCCGCGCGCTCGCTGCGGCCGCCGACACGGCGCACCGCGCGCAGAGGAAGTACGACAAGGTATGGAGCGCCACACTGTCTGTTGACTGGTGCCAGCTGCGGGCGCCCGACGAGCAGCTGCGCCGCGCGCTCGCTGCGGCCGCCGACACGGCGCACCGCGCGCAGAGGAAGTACGACAAGGTATGGAGCGCCACACTGTCTGTTGACTGGTGCCAGCTGCGGGCGCCCGACGAGCAGCTGCGCCGCGCGCTCGCTGCGGCCGCCGACACGGCGCACCGCGCGCAGAGGAAGTACGACAAGGTATGGAGCGCCACACTGTCTGTTGACTGGTGCCAGCTGCGGGCGCCCGACGAGCAGCTGCGCCGCGCGCTCGCACGGCGCAGCAAAAAACCGAAATGCTGCGGCCGTAGGCTAAATAATGATATCTAGTATAGTTAACAATGAGCCCCCCCGCAGGCCCGGCGCGCGCTCCGCGAGTGGCGGCGCACGCGCGCGCTGGTCCGCGCGCGCGAGGAGTGGTGGAGCGGCGCGCTGCGGGACGCGCACCGCGAGTACGGCGCGGCGCTGTCGGCGCTGCACGACCGCGTGGCACGCCTCGAGGTGCTGCTGCTGGTGAGCACGCTACCACCGCACACTACTGTTGCGATTTAGCCTGCCGCACATCGACGATTGCTCGCTCCCTATTATTCACCGTGGAATTTTAATGGTTGTTTTCCCGCGGCAGAACGATTAGCAATCAGTAGTAATTTAATATTAAACTTAAAGCCTGTTTTCAAATAATTTAAAAAAATATTCATAAACTCGAAAGAGTGGAAACTAGCGACGTAAGTAACTAGAAACGCACACTGCCGATAAGTGAATAGCGATTCATAAATGTTCAGAGCAAAATAAAATCTCATGCGTAAGGATAGATACGGCATTAACTTTATTTTTTTATTCGAGATGGGTTTGCTCTTGACTATCGTCTTGGTCAGAAATGACAGAGACAAAGTCTACGATGGAGCGAGCTTACCCAGAACGAGCCTGTTTACTCTAACTTTGAAGAGATTAGGGTTTTAGGCGGTCGGAAACAGACGCAGGCAGAGAGTTCCACTCCTTTACTGTGCGCATTATAAAAGACGTTTGGAAACGCTTAGTGCGAATTCAATTTCAGAATTAATTAGTGTAAATCATCGATTATATAAACAAGACAAAATCATTTTGCTGCGGGAAAATAACCATTAAAATTTCACGGTGTATATCGTAGGAACCAGCTATTATATTCTATGAACATCTCACCGTGAAAACTTGTGTGAAATAACTTGAAGTCAACTATCATTCCACTTTGATTTATGAGTTTACAACTTGCTTCATGGTCACTTCGCCTAAGTTTTCAGGGTTTGAATTTCACAGAATAAGACTACTGAACAAATAAACTATATAATGTTTTTCATCAGCAAATAATGTTGATGATCACGATAAACATCAATTTTAAAAAGAAATGGGATTTTTTTCCCTTATCAAAATTAAATACATCAGCAAAATTGTGGTACATCTTTGAACACTACATTTGCCAAGCTAAATCGCAACAACCAAAGTACGCGGGTGACACATAACCCCTTATTTTAAAGCGCAGGATAAACGTGCAACCATTATAAAATCCAGATCTATCATACATTTCACAAAGTTTAATTTTTCTGCGTTTATCAGTAAGGAGAACCGAGCTTTAAACAAAGGTATGATAGAAAGTCATGCTCTTTCTAAAGCTCGATGTGTCATAAGCCCGGGTACTGTTCAGTATAGACTTTGTAAGGAACCAACTCTAAAAGGTCTAAACCATATCTCCTGTTTCACACCACTGACCTCTACTATATAAAAATGCTGGACTAAATATTCTTAAGAAATGACAGTTGATTTTTGGGCCGATTCAAAGCGCCCCGCTTAGCGTCTCAGGAACTAAAATTGACACATTTATACATAAAGCCTCTGTTAAATAGGGTTGTGAATTTTCCATATCGATAATGTGTCTATGTTTTTCTTCCGGTAATTTCCCTTCCAATTTAATTCCCCTTTTCCAGCAGTATTAATTACAAAGTATGTTAGTAAAGTATCAGAATATTTTTTTTTTGTCCAGATTTGCAGGACCATTTTAAAGAAACTTCACTATCAGATAATTTTGCGAGCTATTTTCATATTCTTGTAAAACAAATTATTACTACTTAAATATATAGACATTAGACTGTACGCTGGTACCAAAAAATATTCGCTTTATATTTTACTGGTGATAAAGTGCGGAATTTTTATCACGTACAATTATTTGGGCTCGCCAAGCCAAATATAATTTAGCTCGTTAAAACTAGTGTATGTGTAACCAGCTTTAGGAAAAGTTGCTAGCTTATAAGCTCGCTGATCTGGCAGTCGTGCGCTATAACTTTACTAGCACGCTACCTACTAGTTTACAGTTTGCTATCTGTCTGAAAATATTTTTCAGTTAACCTTTGCAGCAATTATTCTACTACTTAGAAATGAAGGAAAATGAAAATAACTGGGAGTGCAATTTTTTTCTCTTAGGTAATAAATTACTTTCACGGTCGATAAGTCTGTAAAAGTATTTTTTTATCGAAGGCTGTCCCATTTCTAATATTAGTTCCATGTACGCTCACGTATGTATATACATAATAGAGGTCAGTGTTTTACACCACAAGATTGTTGAATATTCGAGTCTATACTGTAACTACTTATTTTTTGCTAATTTAAACCCCCTGAATAAAATAGGGTCTGCCTTCAGGCTTCATTTTCTATTTGAATTTATTGCTTTTTACGTTTGCATTGTCAATTGACAGACGTTTCTTTCGGCCTCATGTTACAGTTGTGTGAATCCAGAGCATATTGATCATGATCCATAACACTAGGTAATAGGCTAGATTCCATCATCCACAAATTGCAAAACAATTTAGTCTGTCAGTTAGAGTATTGAAAAATAATGGACACGTTTTTTTTTTGTTTTTGTAAATCAATGAATATTGACAATGATAAAACTAATCAAAACCGGGTCCCGGGAGTGGGGGCTCGTGACGTCACGACTCACTAAAAATTATGCGAAGGTGTGACGTATTGAGAATTTTAAATGCGTCGTAACTTCGTCAATTTTGGTTCCCGTAACAAAAGAAAAAACACGGGTCAAATATTTTTTGATAATCTAACTGACGGACTCATTAGATTTTTTCAGGACACAAGCCTATTGTAACCATAGAGGACGGAAAGTATTCAGCGGCCGCTGCTATAGATGACATTGTGAACACTTTCTTCCACCTGCAAGCAAATTTGAATACACTGCGGGGCACGATCGAGCGCTTGATTACATTATACAAGGATAGCCCGCAATGTAATTAATCTTGCAAGCAAGTTACTTTCAGGTGGAAACGCGGCTTTATATGGGAAGTGTTGAAAATAGGTGTCAGTGAGTGTTCATGCGTCGGTTATCTATTATATTCAAATAGCGCAAGATCCCAGAGCCCCCATTCATTACTTATGTGTCGCCCTATGTAGTTGTTTTAAAAATCAAAGCGGGTCGCACCATCCCAAATACTGACAGATTTTCATGTTTGCACTGCTAATCTAAAGCATTTGATGAATGAGAATATAATAAACCTCTGGGGAACAATTGATTAATAGAAGCAGACGGAATGGTGAAACTTGTACTCAGCGCAACTTGCACGGGCGATATTGACAGTTATGTCGTTCCTAGTCTCTGCAAGCGCCGCGGCCGCGGTTCTCTATGGTTGCAACTCATATACACATAACACTGAAATTCCATTTAGATGAGTTTGCCTTTTTATTAATAGTTATGATCAATTCATCGGTTTTTACGTCATCTGGATTCTTAGAGCCTATGCACACGGCGTATTTTTAATGCGCCAATGACGCCCGTTTTAGGAACGCTCGCTCACGATGCTGTAGATGACCAACAAAAAGCAGTACTGTCTGCGTCAGAAGCGCGTTAGCGTGCGTCATCGCCGCGTTAAAAAAACGGCTTGTGCAAAGGCCCTTAGGGCCCTTTTCCTGTCATTCGTGTTTTCTTCATCTCGTCCACATGCGGGCATGCATATATAGCACACTCCTGGCCACACGCATGACAAAGATTTTGTTTGCTGCTGTAATGTCGCGCGGGTCGCCCAGTGACTAAACATATGATGAGGGTCGCACGCATGGTCATAGTCTATGAATATGCCCGCATGCGGACTAGATCCGCGTCCGGGTGAAAACACGCATGGCAGGAAAAACCCCTTAACGTTATGTTAGGCAAGTTCAGCAAATCACACACATTTCACATTTTCTATGCTAAATGTTAGTGATTATACTTTTGCCAAAAAAGAACTAGCGTTATCTCTACATATTTCTGATTCCTTTCGTCTTGGGTTTTTTATTTTAATACGCGTTTACAACGCATATATAAACTGTTAAATATGTAAATAAAAAGGATACTCAACTGAACAGGTAAGAAAGAAAAGTCTTTCGTCACGCCAAAAATTTAATAATAATAAAAAAAAAAACAATATAAAAATCTGCAAGGAGTAGTGACAGTGAACTTGATTGACAGGCTACCTTAGTTGCCAATTGAAAAGGCGGTAAGTTTCGTCTAATTACATGTCATATTCTTTTAATGAATAAATGACATTTAAATTCTAGGAAACCCAAAAGAAGGCAGGACTTCCAGTGATGTTGCCACATGAGCCGTCGGCTCGTCGCGAAACGCCGCCTTTACCTCGTCGTCCCGATCCGGATCCACTTTTAATTAACAGTAAGACAGTATACCTTTTTTATTTAGCACAAATACGCCGAGATTGATACTCTCTATGGAAATAGGTTTCTGTTATCGTCTCACTATTGTTAAAACAAGTACAAGTTAGAAAAAGCAACATATCTATGTCAAAATGTGTTTATCAATTAAGTTAATTAATTAATGACGCTATCTTTTGATATATGACACACAACATCTATGCTTTTATCTCTTTCAGATCCATGGAGTTCCGACAGCGATCTTTCTGATCTATCACCAGTGGAAGATGAGTACGCTAAAGTGGACAAGTCGCGGCGGAATGAAGCGCCCGACCTCGGTGACGTCACAGCGCCGCCGGTAGAAGAAGCTCGTCCCGCGGCCCCCGCGCCCCCCGTGCCTGCCCCCGCGCCCGAGCAGCCCGCCCCCGCGCCGGTGCCCGTTGCCGTGCCCGCACCTATGCCTGCGGTGCCCGCAGTCAACACCACACATAATGTTCATACAACTCTTGCGTCACACGTCACACACACTGCTCCACATCCTCAGTCCACGAATCATACAATGGATACTCAGTGAGTTTCGTGCTGTGAGAAGCTTGCTTTTTAGGCTCTGAATAGACTACATATTTTGAACTGCTGGTCACCTGCAAAGTTTGGGTGCAGTTGACATTATTGCTTCGAGACTTTTTTTGAAATTAATGAATTTCTATGAGGTTATTTGAACTGCATACATACAAATTTTAAAAGTAATGTACAATTAAAAAGCTGGTCTTCTGTTTAGAGCCGTATAATTTGAAGGTCGTTGAAAGTTACCCGGTTAACTGTTTAGGTCGACATCGTCGCTGGTGGGCTTGGGCTCGGCCAGCGCCGCCAGCGCCGCCAGCGCGGGCTCGTCGCTGGGGCTGTCCCGCGAGCTGGACGCGGCGGTCCCGCGCAGCTCGCTGCTGGACACGTCGGCGCACCGCGCGCGCACGGACCTGGCGCGCCACCGCCACCACTCCTCACACTCGCCCCATTCGCTCAGCAACGCCAGCTCGGTCAGTAGCACCTAGCTCTAAATCGATACTCACGATTTAGCCGCCTTTGGTTTTAGATGGGAAATCATCAAATTACTGCTTTCGCTCTGGGCGGAGCGAAACGGGCTGTTATAACACCCCCTTTTGCCACATTACCCCACACGGGTGGATGTGACGAAAGGGGGTTTTAGACAATAAGAATCTGCTCTCACTGACTGAAACCCACCCGTACTTACTCCAAATGCCCTTTGCGATCCAGAGCCGCGGTAACTCTTTCGCTCAGCCTCCTGAAGATGACTTTCTAACAACACATATATTATGAAAAAAAAAAAAAAAACTTGAATTTATAATTATCGCTGTCGTAGTCACATCATAATTTTTTTAATATCTTATTACCGCGTGTATCTGACATCGATGCACAACGATTTCCATGGGTCCAGGGCATGATTCTGGACACCCCCCAAGAGTTAGAATTTTTCGTCGGCTTTTTTCTCATTTTTTCATTTTTTTCAAGGGTTTTTTTACTTACTGCTCATAATCGTTATTCTGACCTAACCCAATGAGATTTTTAACAAAAAAAAGAAATAATTAACTACTTTCACTAAAAAGACTCTTGAAAAAAATTTAAAAATGAGAAAAGAACCGACGAAAAATTCCAACACTGGGGTGTCCAGAATCATGCCCTGGAGTCATGGAAATCGTTTGTGCGTCGATGTCAGATCACGCGGTATATATAAATCACGTGTCACGTTGTTTGTCCGTGATGGACTCCTAAACTACTTAACCGACTTTAATGAAATTTTCACATCGTGTGCAGTTTGATCCAACTTGAAAGATAGGGTAGCTTACATCTCAATTTATATTCGCAATATTATTTATAAGCGATGTGACGCAGACGAAGTTGCGCGGGTCAGCTAGTGCTATATATATATTTTTGTCAGTGCCCCTTTTCAAATATTCCCTTTATTATTTGAAGTTGATGTTATGACATCACTGAGTAGACTCCGTTCTACTGAGTGCAGCAAACAAAAATAGACCTTAAGAATAATACCCCTAGTTGTTACAGTAAATACAATGGACGCATCCGTATGAAAAAGATTGCACTCAGCTTTTTGGTGATCAACACCCCCTAAAAAATTGTTTTTAATTACGAACCATTTTGGACCCTGATATGGTTTCTAAAACTATTATTTTTAGCACATAATCCAATGTCTAACTAATGTCCTCAGGTGTTTGTTGAATGTTGTAATTGTGTTGCAGTATGACGGGCTAGACGATTCGTACAACGACTCTGCGGATGAGTCGCTCAGCGAGTCTACGTCGGGGGGACCAGCTCACGTTAGTACTGTGAGTTTTATAAAATATAATTTAATTTAAAACTAGGTTCGAGATTTCGATTCGATGTGTACTTCAAATTAATACTTTCACAATGTATCAAGGGTCATATCTGCACGTTCTGTCTAACCACTTGGAGAACGTAGCTAACATAGTGCATGCCAACCACCAGGCTGACATTTTCAACAAAGTTTTTACAAGCCAAGATATCGTTTTATCAGCATCGTGACACTCGTCAAAGTTGCGGCAGCTCCGTGGGCAGCGCCACCGACGACGCCGTGTACTCGCGCGACCTCCGCCATCACCCTCTCTCGGGTAAGAACGTCACACTTTGCGCTTTCTAATCATTGTGTACCGTGAACCACCGAACACTGAGCGTACGTTTCAAAATAGAACCAGTTTCTGACTATTATCAAGCTTACGCCCAATGCTCATAATATTTTATGTTTGTAACACTCACACATTCATAACACTCACCACAAGCGAAACTGTTCGTCCATGTGATGTGAATAATAGCGTCCTGTTAACGTCATGTGCTTACTCAATCGATGATCGTCGGACCCTTTCCAGTGGCATGCATAGCGAGAAGTAGGTACGTATCTTACGTTTGATATTCAGTTCCAAGACATATAAACAGTACCTGCTTTTGGAGAAATACTTTAAAAACAACGCATAAAGTATACTTTGGACTACAACTTCAAATTCGATGATGTTCAACACTGCCAGACATTCAAAATCAACTTAATTTATTCAGTCATAAAGTAGAGATTTCTTCATGTGGAAATAACCTCGCTTTGGAAACAAGGAGTTGAATATGGTGAGGTGGTGTGTGGTAGTTCGCGTTACATAAGTTTGCCGCTCTGAAACCAGGCTTTCCGATGCGTATAAAACGAAATAGTTAACCTTAAAAAACACATACCCGTAGATAACATAACGTATGGCATCGCACGCTGCTGTTGTAGTATGAGATTTACTACTGCAATGTCATTGGTAGCCTTTTTTGTGGGAAATTCCTAATGGAGACCGCCGTCTGCGGAGACCAGAGGGTTATGTCGGACTCCCATCGACACCCAACAGTTCCTCCCGCTACCATAAGTCGGGGGCCGGACGCCCGCGATCGGAGTCATTAGTTAGTCGAGCCTAGTAGAGAGCGGCAGACTGACCCTGGGCGTGGACCGTGGCCGTAGGTCCCAGCGCGTCGCTGGCGGAGCAGCTGAAGCTGGTGCTGGCGGAGCGCGAGCGGCGCCTGGCGGCCGGCTCGTCGCCGCCGCAGCCCGACGCCGTGCAGCTCACCAACGACCTGGTCGACGAGATCCGCCAGGCCGTCAGCGAGGCCAACGCGAGAGGTTCGTACGACCACTCAGTCATTCACTGACCGCACGATCTACACGTTGCTTCTCTTCTATTTTCTCTGTTCTTTAAGTTTGGAGATTCGTGTACAGCTTTTTTCTGTTGTTAATAAGAAATAAATGGATCCCGAGAAGATGTTCTTTTTATTTATAAGGGTCGGCTCACACAAATACGCAACGCTGCACTTTTTAAGATGAAGTGATAGAATATAGAACTTAACTTAAGGAACACATTCAAATGAAAGAAAGCACCCCGCGTAGTGTGACATACAGATGCATCGCTAGTAGACCTAGCGTACTTCAGCCCACAAAGCGCTTGCTACTCCTTGCGCAACGCTATGCACTTAGCGCGATCCGACTGCCCTCTTCAAGCCTCCTCGTCGCGTTGCGTTTCAGTATGAGCTGACCCTAAGAACGTTTTTTTATACTCGAATCTTTTAGTCGAAGAAATGTTTCCTCGCGCTAGGCGTAGACCTTCATCTGAATTATAAATAACAGATGGATGCAGTGTGTGCGATTACAGAGTAAGCAGCAAGTCTTCGAAGAATTATGTTTTCTCGGTTTTACTGTTGTTTGTGTCTTTAGTTTTCTGGGTTTCATCTTGTATCTTGTGTTGGTGTTGGTTCGCTTTCCTAAAATACGGTGTTGTTGGTGGTGGTGTTCTAGTTTATTTTCAATTAGTTATGTAACTTATCGAATTCTTTGTTGTTTGTAAATCTTGTAATGTATGCTACAGTACAACTTGAAAGTTTGATTTTTAGATAGATATGTAATTAATTCTAGAAGTGTTTCAGTAGTACATATATTTGAAACTTGTAATAAAGTAATAACCTAGAAGCATAAACGTGTAAAGAATGAAGGGCACGCTCACAGTATCCAAATTACCTAATGTAAATACATAGGTTAGTTGACATCACCGCGTTCAACAATATGCGTACACTTGTTTTCTGTATCTCTCTGTCAAACAGCCCTTATTGGGCCTTTAAAGTTTCTCTCGAGTTATTTAAGTTCTGTATTTATGGGTAACTTATACAGAGGAACACACATAGCACCGATAACACATCCACTGCGAAGCTGTGTCAAAACTTTTCATAGAAACCTAGCGCATCAGTGAATGTCGCCGTTTACCCATAAAAATTGACAGTGACCATAAGAATAAAATATAAAACAATCGACATAGATGTATCAAAACAGCCACAAACATCTTTTACTATTGTAAAAGAGAAGAATAACATTACATAACGACTGACTAGAACCGGCATTCCGGCGCGATTATAATAATCCGTGATGACTACCATAAGTAACTGGTAGTAATCTAACATTTCGTCACCACGTTGCGAGTGTGAGCTTCGTCCTTTACGTCAACTTCTAGGGAGGGCCGAAACATTTGTGTGTCATAGTTAAGTCGGGTTATGGTTATAGTAAAGAAAGCTCCGGCGTGCGTAGTCGGCGGCGAGGTGCCGTGGCAGCCGCTGTCCAGCGCCGTGTCCGAGGCCAGCCTCACGCCGCCGCCGCAGTCGCAGCCGCATCCTGTCAATCACTGGACCAAGCAACAGGTACTACCTACATTATAGCTTCGCTAATGATCTTAAGACATAAATATATGTGTCTAACGCTTATCTGATCTCGGGTATCCAAATTGTGAATTCAAAATTGTGAACTTGTCTAATTCATCATTGAGTAATCATTCTTCAACTGTGTCATGTATTAATTACTTTGCATACTAATTATTGTAAAATTCTAGTTCCTAAAACGTAACAGACAGATGTGTTGCTGGGGAGTTTGTTGGCCTCATCTTCTCCACAGCTTAAAACACTAGGAAGTGGTGACGGGCGGGCGTTTTGGGGGACTGTCTTTTGTAAAACTTGACGTTCAAAAAGTGCTGGGTCTCAGCCTGATTTCTTAATTTGAATTTGTATTTCAAACGCGTTTAAGTTTAACACGTACTTAGGTTCGGAATCTCAATTCAAAAAACCGCACGATGCCAGAGTAACTACGCGGTGTGGGAGAAATTGAATGAGCTCTCGCATCTCTTTAGCGCGGTCCTCTCTCGCATACCTCGGATACCTCCCAGTTAAGCGATTGCTTATTTTCTTTAATTGGTTTTAGGTTGAGTATTATCTCAAAATTAGAATCTGAAAAGTAGATTCATCAACTGTCATCCGAACAACTGGGACTACTAAAAAACAACCTTACTGCTAAAAGCGCAATCACAAACTGTTTCCATGTCTCAATGACTTTCATTCAACAGGTATGGCAGTGGGTATCCGGGCTGGGTGAGGGTCTCGAGCGCCACGCGGGAGCCTTCGCGGCGCGGGGCGTAGACGGCGCGCTGCTGCTGGCGCTGAGCTCGGCGGACCTCAAGCTGCTGGGGCTGGGCGGCGACGACCGGCGCCGCATGAAGCGCCGCCTCAAGGAGCTCCGCGCAGCGCACGAGAAGCACCTCAAAGCCCTCAAGAAGGCCGAGAAGAAAGCCAAGAAGAAGTAAATCTTATGACACGGCCGTGGCATGCCATCACCAAAGAATGAGTCAGTTCACATGAACTATATGCCTTCCTAGATACAATGCATCATTTGCCTCTTCGTAGCAACTCTACGTTTAATTTTCTATTTAAGAAGCGGATCGGATTGTGCTCTTACTTTTATAAGCAAACTACATTCTCCTGAATATTTCTTTCCTCTGATGGTAACTTTTCATGTGAACTGCCTCCTGTGTTTCTCAACTGTATTGTTTATTTTCTGTGGCAACTTTAATATGGCATCTATAATATATTTTCAACATATTGATAGCTAATTTCCTACTATATATTTTATATTATCTAGAATTTCCGACTCTCGTGTTTAACTTTCTTTTTCTTGCCTTTCCTTTCTGTATGACGTGAATGAAAGTTGGACAGCGTGTAGTTACATTCTAAGATATTATTAGAAATACAGGTAATTACTTGGAAGAGGTTGATGCGGGCGAAGCTCGAGACGGTGTTGGTGGTGGGTATAAAGCTGTGTCTGATAGCATCCAGAGTGCCATCTGACCCATAGCTTAGAGACTAGAAATGTTAGTGCTGCTTCAAACGAAGAAACGAATATAATTAATCGAAAATTAGACATAAGTGAATGTGAACAGGACAAGTAGAACTCGTTTATCTAGACTGTCTTATGTAATCTATTTCCATATATTATATCCTTTAACAGTTATTTTGTTGGTTTCTTCATCGTTCCTACAATGTTTGTATTAATTGTGTCAGTTTTTCTTGGAGTTCGAGATCATGTTGTGGACTGTAGGAAAAATTACTGGCTCAATCTAGTCATAAGATGAATTAGCTGTTCTAAAGTCATGGATTATAACAATTTTTTCTTAGAAATTTTGAAGTATTTAAGATTAGGACATAATTTTCATATTGTAATGATCACCAATTATGATAATGAGATTGTAACACGGTAATTTATTTTACATTTGTAGCCAATGCAATGCAAATTGATTTTGGTAATCTTTGGCATTTATTTATAATTATGAAATATAATGCACAAAATGTACTTAGTGATACGGTGACTGATTATATTCTACTATGTCGCCAACATTTTAGTATATTTTAAATTGTATAGTGAAGTAACATTCATGCAACATATTGTGATCTCATGTCATGTAAGAGTACCAGGTTATCTTCACAGCCCATGTCATAGTATTTATTCGAAATGTCTATCAAGTGAATTCTTATGAAATGCAATCTTCACGATTTATTATACATTCCAGTAAATTACTACTCTATCTATATAGTTGTGTCTGTGTGAGGTTTTGGTCCTTTAGATGAGCTTTATAGTTTTTCTTAGGCGACATACATTATGGTTTATTTAACAAATAAGTGTAATTGTCTGTGTATTTATGTGCGTCATTTGGTTCCGCGCCCCATCATGTAATCATGTAAATATAGTCTTGATTAGATAATGTGGAGACTACCAGAGTGAGCTTGAAATCATACTGTGTGACTGGATGTACGTTACGCATTTAGAATATTTATTTCATTTAAGATTTAATAATAAGTAGAGTCCATTGCCAAAATTGATCAGTACTTTTGTTTAATGTTGTTGTTTTTTTAATTTACAGTTTCTTTTAATTATTTAAATATATTTATTTTGGGACCAAATTAATTTATTATGAACTTAATTATGTATTTGGGTGTGTGTTCAAGAGAAAGATTTTTTATTTATAATTTAATAAACAAACCAAAGTCTATATCACATTGTTTTTTACTGTGTTCTTTGTGAGTATCATGTCATGTACATTTTGTGAGAAGACGATGAAAATATAATCTGCAATGTAGTTGTGAGTTTTCTTGCTGCTATTTTTAAAGCCTGTAAAATGCATGGAATCTTGTCTGTAGTTGGGAATTATGGATTTAACAAATAATAAAACAAGTCATTATTTTGAAACAAGTATTTAATTAGAAGTTGGTTTCTGGTTTTTAGGCTTTTTGTTGCGTTTCCGTTTTTTGAATTTCTTTGCTGGTGGTGGTTTGATTTCCCCCTCCTTTTCATCATTATTGTCAACTTCATCACCATAGCTTATAGTAACAAATGCTCCAGGTTTCCTCTTGGGTGGTGTAGTGACTTCCTCTGCTTCATCAGAATCATCATGCTCTTCATTGGCAACTTTCTCTTCAGTTTCTTCTTCCTCATCAGACTTATCTTCCTTTTTGATAAGATGGCTTTGTCTATTCAATGTAACACAAGTCACTCTACATGCTGCATTGCAGGAACATAATTCAACTAATTTTGAGTCTTCTACAGACCAGACTTTTAGTTCTCCAGTACTAGAAGCAGAATACAGCATTTCATTTTCATAATGCAGAGATTTGACCCTCTGTTTGTGAGCCTTGTATGTCAGAGCTTCAGTATCAGATACAGTCAGTGTTATAACATTTCCATTGTCTAGACCTACAAATAATCTTTCATCAGTTAACCACTGTACTGATGTTGGTTTTGAGTTGCATGTGATTCGTTTTTCAACACCTGCTTTACTTATTGTCCACACATCTACTGTTTGTTGGGAAACTAATGAAAATCTATCTCCTCCCGGAGAGAATTTTATTTCAGTTGGCAATATGACTCCTTTACTTGCAAGGTTGATAGTGAAGGCAGGGCGACCTTTGATTAAGTTCCATGTTCTCAAAGTTTTGTCACCACCTACACTAAGAGCAAGTTTATCTGATGGATGTACAGCAATAGCGGTGACTGGCAGACCTGAAAATATATTGAACAGTAAGAAATTAACTATTATTTAGTAAAGCATATGATTGGAACTTTGGCAGAATAGAGGTTGGTGGAAAATGTTGCAATAGAATAGCAGTTTCTATACATATAAAACAATAACATACCTCCATGGGCTTTTTTCCAGATCTTCTCTATTTGCCAGTTGCCTGTTCTAGTTACAATAATTGAACCATCATCACTGCCTGTTAGTAGATGTGTTCCATTATTAGTGAATGCTACAGTATTTATTGTACCATCGTGATTCATGAGTACTGTGTGCTCTTTACGTGTTTTCATATCGATAACGACTACTTTGTCATCGGTACCACCAGATGCAAGGAACTTGCCTCCGATAGACATGCATCGGACTGATGCTGTGTGCGAATGGGTAGCAAACGTCTGCTTCAATTTCATTACCTGAAAACACGAGCAATTATAATATTTGGTTATAATAGTGTCTGAAATTACACAATATTATAAAACAGCAAAGGGCTTACCGCATCTTCTGTACGTATTGAATAACCGAGTAAGAAGCCCTCGTAAGTGCCAACTATTAATTCGTCCATTTTTTATGTGTTGCAGTTTCTTTAGTCACGAATATTCAAAGCTATCATGTAAAAATGAATTATTTTGATACCATTCTAACCTCCAAACATGCACGGCACGATGTTATTTTGAAACAACTGTCAATTGTCATGCAACTGTCAAAGTCCTCTGTCAAACAACTTAATGTCAGAGATGTGCACTGACGTCAAAAAGTTTACATACTCTATGGTGCCAACATTCTGGTGTGTGCCGAAATTTAAACCAATATAGGTACTGGCCAAGTGAAAAGTTTACATACTCTATGGCCAAGTGCTCATGACTTCATGAATCCGTCGCGATATTGTACTGTTTCCCAGACTTAACCACTGGCCAGTATATTTGGGAACGAATCAACTGTATGGCGTCGGATTGATGACGTCTTGACCGCTGGCAACTGGGTTATATTTCGGAACACGCTGTAATAGTTCACAGGTGTTGTAGAAAAACCGGCAAAAGGGAAAACCTCTTCGGCCCGAAGTGAAACGCCTTGGCCCCAACTATTCTGCACAATAAGAATGGTTTTTGCCTTTAGTGGGTATGGGTATATTCATAGACTAGTTAGGTTTATACATTTGCTACTATTGCTAATTCGATTATCGTACGATGTTATGACACGTTGGCCGAGTGCGCTCGGCGAGTGCGGCGTTTGCGGCCAACACTCGCCGACGAACCGCTTAGTGTCTGTACAAATCAAAGGAATTTAGCACAAATCGCAAAGTGACTGAGTGTTCAGTTCTAGGCGCACGGCAGTGCGCCAGGCTAAGTTCCGACCTAAACCTAACGCACGCAGTGTGTTTTCACACGAAACATTTCAAGCAGTTTTAGCCCCCCTCATAACTTATAATAGCTTATAATAATCGCAACTTGATGAAACTTAGACCATTTATTACTCTAACCAAGTTGAAGAAAACTGGTGATCTGATTCAAAACGTTGAAGAAAGCTTGGATCTTTACTGTTCTTTATGACTCGCGCGCGATCAGAATGGGATGCGACCTTTTGGAACTGAGACTGACTGAGACGCGCGCGGTTCGCCGGCCAGCCGTAGCGTCGGCAAAAGTTGCCAGTGGGTTTAAAAAGGCCACTTAGCAGAATCAACCAGCAGTTCATAGGTACTACCCGTAACTATTAAAGGATTTGTCCATTCTCGGCTTCGCGTGGACACGATGCTCGAAAAGATACAAATAAATCAAAAATCATGTTTTGTTTTTAAACGCATATATATTCAATACTTTTGTATCAACTTGCACCTACGATGTGTATTTAATAAATAATTAAATTGTTTTATTCTTCGACATAACACATAACTCGTCCTTCAGAGTTGCCAGTTTCCAACAATTAAATGTACCTATATTTTGTAAATAATTATTTACAAATCGATTCAAATTGTTATTTTTGAAGTTGGACTTAGTCCTCCTTATTCTTGAAATAAAATTGTTTTATTGTTTTATTATAGCTGTTATTTGTAATCACTTCCATTAATTCAAACATTTTTTATCCATATAATTGGAAAACAAAAGTATCGAAGATGGTCACTGTATTTCGATTTATAATGTACATAATATACTCGTATATCTAAACATTATTATTAGAAGGATTGCAACCATGAAACTTTTCTATAGGTATATTTACACAACCCTATGATAGATCGTAGAAATAACTAATTTAAAATAAATTGAGAGTTTTTTCGCTAACGCTACTTGTCTTGAGAACTGTCATTTTCTATTTACTTTGATAAGGTTCCATCCCTTTTTGATCGCGCTGATTATACCCACCGATATTCTCAAAATACACATGTCATGTAATATTCATGGACTATTCTGAAGGTCTGAAATGCTTGGCCTAAAAAAAAAAAAATTTGGAATTTTTGGGGAGAGGAGCTTGGCCTTTTTTTAACATTTTTGTTTTTGAGGGGATCATAGTTACGCATTGGAGTAGACGTCCATTTTCATCTAGCTACCAATACAGAATGAATCACAGACCACATAGAGGCTGAATGAATTAAATATGCCAACGTGTGAACAGTAAGTAGCCAACATGAAAATCTGCCGAGCGCGATTGGCGAGAGCGCTCGGCCAACGTGTACTAGAACCTTTACTATAGTACTATCCATGGTCTTTCAAATAGCAATCTGTGGTCGGGTCGACTATCGTCTGAAAAAATTGACAGCGTCAAGAGAAAACGAAAACCTCACATTATTTCTATTTTTTGTGCAAGATATCGAATGGATAAATCTGTAATTAAAATTTAATTACTCAAATTCTGTTTAATTCTTTAGCACGAACATATTATCATTCTGGTAAGTAGGCGTGTGCACGGTGTTTGAGGCAGTATTTTAGTGAACGTCTAGCGCTATCGATCTCCTGGGTTGGCATTATTTGCTAAACTGTTTGTTTGTTATCTCGAAGGATTCCCAAAAGAGGACATATTTAGACATCTACAAGATGGATTTGGCGGAGACGATGAAGAGTGTACTTGCTAAAAGCACTGGGACTTCGAGTGGCGCGGCGAGTACGTCAACTTCAGCGACTCCGCACGGAGCTGAGGGCTATGTCACCGAGAAACTTTACATGCTGCTACAGTTGTATCTACAGAACAAGGGCTGGAGCCCTAGCATAGAACTCCTCCAGTGTTTTAGTGATCTCAAAGAGTCATCAATGCTTCCAAGTGCTGCTTATTTGCAGTAAGTTAAATACCTATTTATATTTTTGTTGATATTCCTTTATCCTGCTAACTTTTATGAGCTGAACATACAGTAGTAATGTTGTTCGTTTACCTATTTTAAATAATTGTAATATCTTACAAGATTCTAGTTGTAAATCTGGTTCTTAAAAAACCTCTGGGTTAAAATTTACTTTATAGCCCGCTGATTTAAGGGTCGGGAGGGGGTGGAGGGGGGAGGTGGGGGGGAGGGGGTGCCCTCTGCACCACCCCCACCCCCCGGAGCCCCACGGTTATGGAGATATCCATGGTTAAAGTTTTGAGGTTAGAATAGCATTTGAGTTAGAAAAACAGGTAAAATTGAGTATCGTTTAGCAGGAGGAGGGACGGGGAGGTGCCCCCTATGCCCTAGCACCACTCCCATGTAAAGGCGACAGGCTGTTCTTGAGAAAAACTAATTATAGTAACCTAACCTCAAAAAGTTTTATATTCAGTCCGGAGGCCCAGTCGACGGAGCCCCGCTTGGCGGGGCTCCTGCTTCTGAGTAGTTTATAAAAAAATAACCTCGAAGGGAATGGCGGGGTCTATTCGCTCGCTTCGCTCGCTCACTCGACCCCGCCATTCCCTTCTAACCTAACCTGTCCGAGTCGGGGTGCCCACAAGTCCAGAGCTCGCTTCGCTCGCTCTTGCATCCAGTGGCAATTCACTTGGTTCACATTTATTCCGTACTTTATGTATGTGAATATATAAAAATATTATATTTATGAAAAAAAAACAAGATATAAAATTGAACAAAAAACACTTCTAACGTTAACGGAACGTGAAATGTCAACTTTGACGTCTACCATGACAATTTATCTAACCTAAAAATTTGCAAATGGCGTACTATTTTCGTACTTTTTTGAAACTTTAATGAATTTTATCTCGTAAACCGTGATTCTCCGCACCTTGCTACTTTGTAAAAGGCTTTCTATTCGTGAGTACTATCTACAAAAAAAATATGAACTTCCAAAGCCGCGGGCTATAAAGGAAATTCGAGCCAACCTCTGCCCCTAGACAACTCACTGACCAAAGTGTATGTTTGATAAATATTTAGGGTGTGAGAATATTATTTAAAAACCTATTAAGCAATATAATAATTTTTTACAGAATGATGGCATCCAGAGTAGGTCTAGATACACAAGGAAGACTGATTCTTCGAGAAAACGGCAAGATTATATTGCCATATGAACACTTTGCTAATGCTGTCATGTTGAAACACATGAATGGACCACATGGCCTCCATCTAGGATTAGAAGCAACTGTCAGAGCTGTGAGTTTAGTTTAATCACTAAATAAAAACTGCAATTAAATGAAATTCCTAAAAGATTTTATGTATTGTAAATGAATCCAATGTCATTAATTAAACACTACATATTGTGAACTCCATTTTGTGCAATTCTCTGCATTCTCTTGAGTATTTTGATATCCAATAGGCAAATAAACTACAAAACCTAATGAAATATGATGCAATCCAAATTATTGGCATTTGCCATTTCATTCTATCTAGATATTAATCTCACACTCTTTTTATAGGTTGTAGAGTCATACACAATAGGCAGGGAGCAGTTTGGGATGGAGAAGGAGTTCATAATAGAGGTGGTGCAGAACTGCCCCAACCCCGCTTGCCGTTACTACAAGAACCAGCTGGAGATGACGCAGAAGTCAATACAGCAGCATTTGTCGCAGCAACCCACATACATACCCGGTAATTATATTGTACTAGCTTTTTCTTCATCTTCATTTGTGTATATCCCGTTTTTTCCTGTTACAGTAGGAATTTCGGGGAAATCTCTCTTAGTGCATCCCTACTGAATGTAGGGAAGTTTCATGCAAAATCTCTGCTTTCTAGGGCCAGAAATTTCGGCTGTGTGTTGTCTGTCAGTCACTAACTCAGTCAGTAATGGAAAATTTTTGTATATTAGAATTATCTTGACATTCCAATTCTGATCTGTCATCTTGTCTGTGTGGGTCTGTGGTACAGTTATAGCTGCCTATCGATTCTTGTGACGCTTTAAGTGGCGATTGATGTAAATTGAGTAGGGACTGCAATAACATATAGCTTTCTATTGTTGAAATAATTTTCTTTATGAGCAGAAATTACCTCCCATAAGTAAACACAATATTAACAAAATTTAAGGCAGACCTGTCCTAATAATATGGAATTTTAAAATTCTTGTGACATAGTAAAAACTTCTGAAATAAAGTAAATTTCACTAACCTAGGCTTAAACTCAGAAAGGAATGTTTATAATAATAAGAATGCAGTTTGTAAAAGATGAAAAACATACATATTTATTTTCTAAAGAAATCATAATCATCAAGAGAAATTAATTGTTTGCACTCACAGTCCAATTGGTTTCTATTAAGATTATGTACATGATTCTAACTGTATGTATTATGTTCTTATGAGCATATGAGCTATTATGACCTACTTGGGAAATCAATGGAATGATTCAATGCTATACATGTACTGATTTATGTTGAAATAGTAATGAATGGAAAATTATTTCACATTTATTCTACAGCACCTATTGCATGTTTGAGGTTTGAGATGTTTGTACTTTTCTGTGTGTTGGGTATGTTATGAAATGATTATCACTAAGATATAATTTATTTCATCACTACTGCTTGCAAAAGGGTGACAGAAAACATTGTGAGGAAACTTGCATGTTCTAAACTAATAATTTGATGATGTTATTCAACAACCTATCCTGAGCCTTCTTGGTTGGTGTTGGTAGATCATGGTCCATTCCCTTTGACTGAAGAGTTGTCTGTGTCCCATTCATGGTGACAAGACAAAGGATGATTAGGATTATGCTTAGTAGCATTTATTTAGGAAGAAAAGTAGCTGTAGTCCTTAGTGTACTACTACACTCCGCCTATAACAGTTGCCTATATCTCTATGAGAGGTAATCAGCCGTAATACACCAAGCAGACATGAACAGTGTAGTTTATAAAAATAAAATTGCTTTGTGCTGGTTATTTGTAGTAAAAAAAAACAATATAGCTTCCTGTGACAGCACATTTTCAGGCTGATTACAAAAACATTGGATTGAGTTCTTTACTAACTTAGATTTTGTAAGCAAAATATATTAACTGGCCCACTGTCGTGTGTCAGATGCGGGCGCGTCGAACCTGCCCGACAGCCAAGCTGTGGAGCGTCTGTTGCGCAGCACGGCGCTCGCACAAGACTACCAGCTTCCTCTCGCACCACACCTCGCCGCTCTCAGTGAGTTGTTAAGTAAAAATCACTTTTCTTTATCCATTAGCAGCCCGCTCTTGCTTCGCACGGTTTTTACGACTTAAACAACATGGTCATCTCATCGAGATTTATCATACTTATGTTATTTCAATGTAACTACTCTGTCCAGAAAGTACCGGGAAAAGATCACGATACAATCAAGACACATACACAACGATCAAGATACATACATAAAATGTTAGTTATTCATCCAAAGAAGACCAGTCACGTTTCATACAAAATTGGTCCCAAAACCCAAAGTGAAAAAAAATGTGTTATCCTGGTTAGGGAAATCTGCTTATCATTTTTTACTATGGCGCCGTATCACTGCAACCATTCGTTCAGCTATTTTATTAAGTTGAAAAATATCGTTTTACTATTTCCTTTCCTATCGTTTTACTAGTTTTACGGATTGACAAAAATTAATTAAATAAATAAATAAAGGGATCATTGGTGAAGGTCAATTAAAATATAAGGTGTCTCAAAAGAAAGTTCACATTTAAATCTTTTTTTAAAAGAAAAGTCTTAGCTTCATTGAAAAAATGTTTATTTTATATTGAAGTACACTGTATGGGAATTTTCCTTTAAAAATAACATCGTCCAAATGTAAACCGTTGCGCTCTCGGCATTCATTTAGTCGGGCACAATACAGCCTATGACAGCTCGGCAGGTAGTCTCCGTGATGGCTGCCATTTCATGACGGATATTTTCTTTTAATTGTGCCAGGGAAGTCGGTTTATTAGCGTAAACTTTTGATTTGACGTAACCCCACAGGAAAAAATCCATAGGCGTTAAATCGGGACTCCGTGGAGGCCAATTTATGTCACCTCGCCTGGAGATTAATTTGTTCGGAAAAAATTCTCGAACTCGAGGCAGAGATCTGTTGGACGTGTGTGAAGTTGCTCCATCCTGCTGGAACCATGTTCTTTGGTTGTAACCAGGAAAGTTTTGCAGTTGGGGTACGAAAAACTCGTCTAACATCTCCACATAACGCTCTGAATTCACTGAGAGTGTGCGTCCCCTTCCATCTTCAAAAAAGTAAGGGCCGATAATTCCTCGCGCCGACATCGCTGCCCATACGGTGACTTTGGGTGAATGTAGCGGTTTCTGATGTTTTTGTTTTGGGTTGGTTGCACTCCAGTAACGACAATTTTGCTTGTTTACATGCCCATTCAGGTGAAAATGGGCTTAATCGGAAAACAAGATGTTGGTGAACGTTGGAAAGCGCTCAATCATCTGATTTACAAAGGCAAGCCTCTGACCAGCATCTTGAAGCTTCAGTTCTTGCACTAACTGAATTTTGTACGGGTGCAGCTTTAAATCTTTGTGTAAAATGCGGCATAATGAAGATCTGTGCACATTTAAAGCAACAGCACGCCGAATCGAGAGGTTTGGATCATATCGAATAGACTGAGTAACACTGTCCACGCTTTCGGCTGTTCTTGATGTTCTTGGCCGCCCAGATTTTGGTTTCTCCAGAGTTGACCCAGTCTCTTCAAACTTCTCAACCCATTTTGCAATGAGTCGAGTGCTAGGCGCATCATTTAAGTGACGAATATGTCGAATACTGCAGAATTTTCTACGCGCTACAGTCGCCGAATTACCGTTTTTGTAAAACTCACGTACGCACAACGCACGGTCGGCACCAGAGAAACGCTCCATAGCGACTAAATTCCCAAGAGCCAGACTACCGATTGACATACCCCCCGCGCCCCTCAGAATAGTTGCTTTCGCGTAATAAGATAAGCAAATGTGAACTTTCTTTTGAGACACCCTGTATTAGTTCCTTTAATGTAACCATATCATAGTGATATTGTATTTTTAAATAAAACTATTGAGGATTAAATCAAATAAATATTTAACAAACACGTCACGTGTCAGATGACAGGGACACAAATCAAAACCTTAATACTTCTCGTTTAAGTTCGTCTCTTTCATTAACTTTTATAGCTTATTTCAAACATTTTTAAATATTTCGCAACGCCAACGAATATTCCAATCATCAAAACATTTTTAAACGCTTTTTCCGGTATCGAGTTCAGTTCCTACTGCGAATTCTCCTTTGTGTTCTACCGAATAAAAACGGGTGCCAGAAAGTTGTAATTTGAGTTTAGAAAAAGAAAGAAGTCGGCTGGAGTCTGGTGAATAAGGTGGTTGTCGATGGTATTTGTTGAGTTTTTGGTCAAAAATTCGTTCACAATGATGGCCTTGTGCGAAGGCGCATATCGTGGTGGAAATGCAAGAATTTTCTTTCCACCAATCTGGCCTTTTTCGTCTAATTTGCTCTCTTAACGCCGCATTACGCTCAAAAAAAAAAATATTTCCGAAGAAATCCGAGTGCTTTGGATCGACTTTAGCGTGTTTTTTTCGGTTTCGACTTTCGGTTCAGTTTAAAGGTTGTTGATAAACCTACGTCTCATCACCAATGCGTGTCATAAAATGTCATACCCAAGTGATTATTTAAAATGGTTCGTACCGACTCGTGAGACACAGAAGGTTCGGCGGCTATCTCTCTGAAACTTGAATGAGGATTTGCAGTCACCGTTTCTTTCCCTTTTGTGATGTTAACTTCAGTTGCAGACGTTGATGGCTTACCCGAGTGAGGCAAATCTTCCGTCACATCTCGACCGCTAATGAACGCTTTGTATCACTCACTAGCTGACCCGTGCCCACTTCGTTGGGCGGTAAACATTTTAAATTGTGATGAAATTATGAGTGTGGTTCGGTTAGTACTGAGTGCTATGATTTATTTCCTGACTGCCAGAAGGAGGGTTTCGTTTTTATTGATATGTAGCTAGGCTAGCGAGCCTCTGCGAGCGCTCAGCGCACGTTCAGCGCTAGATTCCCGAGCACGGACCTGCGTTGTTCTCCAGCTTTGGTTAGCAAGCCGCTGTGAACGCTCGGAGCTATATAGATTCTCCAGCGCATGCTTGCGAAATATTTTCTCTATTCCTCCTTATTCCTTATTCCTAGAGGCGCTGATGATTTTCAATAGCAGACTCTTCCGTACGGCGTACTCGAGCTGCTCTGCTCTTGTCTGGGATGTCTGACGGGAAAGTTGTGATTTCCTTTTAGTCATGATAAACAATCGCTGAAACTGTCTGATATCCCAAAAACAGAAATACCACAGCTTCAAATTCGAAGAATGAGAACGAAGTAGTATTTGTGTTTTAAGAAACCGAGCAACCAAAACCAATTTTAAAGACCAACAACTTCCAACCAACTGCTTACAACTCACCTACCTAACGACGAAAGTTAAATAATAACTGGAGAGGGTCATTAATCCGAACCACAAAAATGACGAAATTGCACAACGCCATCTATGGGTAAATGGATGGAATGTTATCCGTGCCTCGGAAAGCACGTTAAGCTGTTGGTCCCGGCTGTCATTTGGAGATCTTTGGCAGTCGTTACGGATAGTCAGAAGCCAGAAAATCTGACACCAGTCTTGCCAAGGAGTACCGTGTAACCCAGTTATTGGGCTGTGAAGGTCTGGTAGGCAGCCGCTCCACGTAAAATACTGGTATTCAGCTGAATCCGGTTTGACTGGAAGCCAACCCCAATATATAGTTGGGAAAAGGCTAAGCAGATGATCTATGGGTAAATGGATAAAACGTCCGTACAAAGTATGTTCTAATGCGGTTCGTGAATGGACGGCGGCATTTTGCGATTTAGTAATTTTATATTATCTTCGAAACTATTTAACCAATTGACATACTGTTTTGAGAAAATCGTATCTCTATGATGTTTTTGTGATCATAATAATATTTTTTTCGATAAGGTTTAATATTTTGTTGTTTATAAAATCGTCCAAAGGTAAGTACGTCGAAAAATACTTTTTTTAACACATAAAAGCTACTATATCTGCTAAAATATAAAAGATAGAAATATGGTGTCGCGGACTTTTTTGTAGAACTATAATAGACGGACCAGGTTGCCATACATTGTTTTCAATTATATACAAACTAGCTGACCCGTGCCCACTTCGTTGGGCGGTAAACATTTTAACTTGTGATGAAATTATGAGTGTGGTTCGGTTAGTACTGAGTGCTATGATTTATTTCCTGACGGCCAAAAGGAGGTTTTTGTTTTTATTGCATAATAATATGTATGTAGCTAGGCTAGCGAGCCGCTGCGAGCGCTCAGCGTTAGACTCCCTGTCCCTTGTTGCAGAGACATGCTGCTTTAAATCACTGAGACGCTGTGCACGTTCAGCGCTAGATTCCCGAGCACGGACCTGCGATGTTCTCCAGCTTTGGTTAGCAAGCCGCTGCGAACGCTCGGAGCTAGATTTCCCAGCGAGTGCTTGCGAAATATTTTCTCTATTCCTCGAGAGGCTCTTCCGTACGGCGTACTCGAGCTGCTCTTGTCTCATGTCTGGGATGTCTGACGGGAAAGTTGTGATATCCTTTAAGGCATGATAAACAATCGCTGAAACTGTCCGATATCCCAAAAACAGAAATATCACAGCTTCGAACTCGAAGAATGAGAACGAAGTAATATTGTAATTGTGTTTTGAGAAACCGAGCAACCAAAACAATTTTAAAGACCAACAACATTCAATCAACTACGTACCTACAACTTACCTACCAAACGACAAAAGCTAAATAATAACTGGAGAGGGTCATTAATCCGCGGAAAATCTTAACACCACGATTCAGAAAAATAACGTAATTGCACAACGCCATCGGGTACTATGGATAAAACGTCCGTCCGTACAAAGCATGTTCTAATGCGGTTCGTGAATGGACGGCGCGGGCGGCGTTTTGCGATTTAGTAATTTTATATTATCTTCGAAACTATTCAACCAATTGACATACTGTTTTGGGAAAATCGTATCTCTATGATATTCTTGTGATCAAAATAACATTTTTTTCGATAAGGTTTAATATTTTGTTGTTTAAAAAATCGTCCAAAGATAAGTACATCGAAAAATACTTTTTTTAACACATAAAAGCTACTATATCTGCTAAAATATAAAAGATAGAAATATGGTGCCGCGGACTTTTTTGTAGAACTATTATAGGCGGACCAGGTTGCCATACATTTTTTTCAATTATATACAACTGTTAAGGCAGCGCACGCAAATAACTCTGTTGTAAGAGCTATTTTTTTCCGCCTGGTTAGACAAAAATTGAGATAGTTCGACTAATATGCATGATATCTTTATAATTTATAGCCTATAGCACTCACGAATAATGTAGCTTTCTACCAGTGAAACAATTTTTCAAATCGGATCAGTAGTTCCTGAGATTACCCCCTACATACAAACTTACAAACTTACAAACTTACAAACTTACAAACAATTTTACCTCTTTATAATATTAGTATAGATGTTAAGGCAGCTCATGCAAATAACTCAGTTGTAAGAGCAATTTTTTTCCGCCTGATTAGACAAAAATTGAGATAGTTCGGCTAATATGCATGATATCTTTATAATTTATAGCCTATAGCATTCCTCGATAAATGGGCTATCTAACACTGAAAGAATTTTTCAAATCGGACCAGTAGTTCCTGAGATTACCCCCTACATACAAACTTACAAACTTACAAACAAATTTTACCTCTTTATAATATTAGTATAGACTAGCTGACCCGTGCCCACTTCGTTGGGCGGTAAACATTTTAACTTGTGATGAAATTATGAGTGTGGTTCGGTTAGTACTGAGTGCTATGATTTATTTCCTGACGGCCAAAAGGAGGGTTTTGTTTTTATTGCATAATAATATGTATGTAGCTAGGCTAGCGAGCCGCTGCGAGCGCTCAGCGTTGAGACTCCCTGTCCCTTGTTGCAGAGCCATGCTGCTTTAAATCACTGAGACGCTGTGCACGTTCAGCGCTAGATTCCCGAGCACGGACCTGCGATGTTCTCCAGCTTTGGTTAGCAAGCCGCTGCGAACGCTCGGAGCTAGATTTCCCAGCGAGTGCTTGCGAAATATTTTCTCTATTCCTCGAGAGGCTCTTCCGTACGGCGTACTCGAGCTGCTCTTGTCTCATGTCTGGGATGTCTGACGGGAAAGTTGTGATATCCTTTAAGGCATGATAAACAATCGCTGAAACTGTCCGATATCCCAAAAACAGAAATATCACAGCTTCGAACTCGAAGAATGAGAACGAAGTAATATTGTAATTGTGTTTTGAGAAACCGAGCAACCAAAACAATTTTAAAGACCAACAACATTCAATCAACTACGTACAACTTACCTACCAAACGACAAAAGTTAAATAATAACTGGAGAGGGTCATTAATCCGCGGAAAATCTTAACACCACGATTCAGAAAAATGACGTAATTGCACAACGCCGTCTATGGGTAATGGATAAAACGTCGTCCGTACAAAGCATGTTCTAATGCGGCTCGTGAATGGACGGCGCGGGCGGCGTTTTGCGATTTAGTAATTTTATATTATCTTCGAAACTATTCAACCAATTGACATACTGTTTCTCGCAAAATGCAAATCGTATCTCTATGATGTTCTTGTGATAAAAATAATTTTTTTTTCGATAAAGTTTAATATTTTGTTGTTTAAAAAATCGTCCAAAGATAAGTACGTCGAAAAATACTTTTTTTAACACATAAAAGCTACTATATCTGCTAAAATATAAAAGATAGAAATATGGTGCCGCGGACTTTTTTGTAGAACTATTTTAGGCGGACCAGGTTGCCATACATTGTTTTCAATTATATACAACTGTTAAGGCAGCGCACGCAAATAACTCTGTTGTAAGAGCTATTTTTTTCCGCCTGGATAGACAAAAATTGAGATATTTCGACTAATATGCATCAGAAATCAGAAATCAGAAATCATTTATTTATTTGCAAACATGGGTAATATACATTGATGTTTCCTTTAAATATGAGTAATAATGTTCTCCATGTTTAACCATCACATGGGTATGCAAATATTGTAATGTAATTACTAAATACAAAATAAAATATATTGTCAGTATTTTTAGTCATAGTTATGAAACAATAATATTAATATGTCAAACTAAATTAAAATGAAAAAAGTCAATAAATTATATCTCTATAATTTATAGCCTATACAGGGCGTATTTGACATCGTAACGCAAACTTCGGGAAAAGGCTACACCTCATGCCACTAACCAAATTGTGGAAGTCATTAATCTCGCTAATGAACGGTTACAGAAATTGACATTTTCGAGCGCGCAATGTATTGTGAACAACGCGATCTAAACGCGTGAGAGCGTTGCACGCAATACATACCTCACGTCTTGCACACACACAGCGGTACACAGGTCTGGGACGCCGCGGCCGGCGACGCGCATGTACTAACGCGCCTAATAGGTACCACATAAAATTATTTAATCACTAGAAATAACTACGGTGCCTACCTGCTGATGGTAGGAACATGTTTATGCAGAATTTAAGAGAAAAAAAGCTGACCTTGGTCGGAGCTTGCTTTCTATCCGCGAATTGTGTTCGAATTTTTATTGCATCTAGGTAGGTTCCTACCGTCTAGCTAGATGGATGGCAACAAGCAAGGTCACCTTGAATAGAACACTGCATTACATCCTTCTGGAACATGCTTAAGATCTTGTTTTTGAAAAGCTTAAGAGAAAAGGAGCCATAAGCTTAGTCTTATAATTAAAATCACGATTCCGATAAGGATTAATTACAAAAAATAAGCTTGTAAGTACATCGAAATCCGAGTACGCAGGTAGCTAATGAACTACGAACTACCTAACTCTCTTTGAATGTACCTACCTCAATACCTACGAATATCAAACCCTCCGCCGACGGCAATACTTTCACATAAAATAATTTTAGTCACTCAAAAATACCTACCTACTATCATGTTTATGCAGAAGTCAAGGAGCCACAAGCTTACGTCTCTTAAATTCACGAACACAATTCCGATAAGGATTGACAACAAAGCCGGCGATGTGCGAGTCAGACTCTCACACAAAGGGTTCCGTACCATAACCATACACAAAAAACACGTTTCTTGTATGCGAGCTCTCTGTAAATTTTATTTTATTATTTGTTGTTATAGCAGAAATAGGGATACCATGCCTGAGATACAGCCCACTGACAGACAGACGGACAGTCGGCTGGACAGCAAAGGCTTAGTAATAGGGTTCCATTGGTTACTCTTCGGGTACGGAATCCAAAAAAGAAGCTTGCAAGTACCTACTTTGAGAACTGATTATGTAAGTATTAACTAGTAACTACCTAACTCACCTTAAGCTCGCTCACCCCTAACCAGATAGGGTTCGAAGTGGCCGCCGCCAGCATGCTCGCAGAGTTTCAGCGTGGTCACGGGGCAGAAACGTTGGGTCCTGGGCACACTCCTCACGCAAAAGAGGCAAACAAATTCACGATGCGATTCCTCATCTCGGCTGCGGAACACTGCGCACTCGGACACAAACACCTTGTCTTTTGTCTTTGACGTACCTAACCCCAAAGAAAAAACCTAATGGGGTCAAGTCTGGTGAGCGAGCTGGCCATGGCTCCCAGCCGAATCTCCCAATCCACCGATTCCCTAATGATTCTGTAAGGCAGCGTCTCACGTGAGGGGGAGCACCATGACGAGCTCCTCACAGTTCCCACGTACATGTTACCGTATTCTTGGGCACTGAAGTTCTCTTTAAGTCCAGATGACATTTTTCAATGAAACACAAAGACACACAAAAACACGCAAGTTCACAGAAAGAAACCAAAACTTGTCTTCTCTAACGTTTCGAAAAATGATTTTTGCAAAAAAAAGCACTCGTTCGCGATCAGCGTCAACAAGGAACTGACAAAAATCCATCACTAAAAATGTTCTTTCGATCTATCCTTTGAGGTCGCCGACAGATGCCTACATTGGACCTACAGTGCCAGGGCCGCGCTTGCGATGATAATAGTATGAAAATTCCTTTTTTTGCTTTTAATTTATTAATGTTTTTTTATCGAATAATTTTGGTATTGTAAAACTGAACTTTTTTTTTAAACCAAACAGAAACAAATTAGGGTCATCAATCGTCATGATTAAGTTTCAACACCCGTGTTGATAGAATTTTGCCGTATTTAAAATTCTATCACATTAATTGTTTCAAAGCGATAAATGGGTATAGCAAGATCCAATTGTAATAAGCATCACATTACTTATTGTAAATTTTATTTATTTAACAATTTATGTACAAACATTGTATCAGAACATAAGAAGGAAACAGAAAACAAAGCATTATTATGGATTGTGAAACGCGCTACTATTAATAGTAAGAAAAAAAAAGATTATTTTCTCGGTCGAGTATCATCATGACTCCACGCTCCAATAAACGCTTATTAAAAAGCGTTTTACCGGTTACACCCAAATACGGCCCTGGTTTCGTCGGCGTTTGTCAAAGGTCAAAGAGCGCGCACTACGCGTTGCCGCCGCAATAAGAAAATGGGTTTTATCGACACCAAACGAAGTAACCGATTTTCAACCTTAGCCTATTACGTTAATGTTCTAAATCGGCTACTTCGTTTTGCTATGATACGTTTCATTTTCTTTGGAATGCAGTCTTAGGCGGCATGCTTTTAACAAATCATACACGCGTGACACACATGCATACTTGTTAGTGTGTGGGCAGCTACTATGCATTGCGTTGACCTTTCGTTTGTACTTTAGCACAGCTGAGCTGATACCTATTTGTGGTTTTATTTACATTGCTCTTTTTAGTGAAACTAGTTAATTAATTATTTTTTTATTAAAAATCTCATTGCGTTAGGTCAGAATAACGATTATGAGTAGTCTAAAGTAAAAAAAACTCTTGAAAAAACTGGAAAAATGAGAAAAAAGCCGATGAAAATTTCCAACTCTGGGGTGTCCAGAATCATGCCCTGGACCCATGGAAATCGTTTGTGCGTCGATGTCAGATACACCGTGTATAGCACTCACGGATAATGTAGCTTTCTACCAGTGAAACAATTTTTCAAATCGGACCAGTAGTTCCTGAGATTACCCCCTACATACAAACTTACAAACTTACAAACAATTTTACCTCTTTATAATATTAGTATAGATAAGCTCGAGAGCACTGTATTTAATCTAAATAATAGATGTAACTCAAACTCCGCGCCAAAATGGAAAACAGTTGTGCCAATCTAACAACAACAAAAATAACAAATACTGAATTTGGTACCATAAACAAATCATCCATTCCCAAACTTTTTTTGACTGAATGTATAAACCATCCTTCCATACTCTCAAATATCCACATCAGAATCGGTTGCACACGTAGGAGAACCAGTGTCGTATAGTGTGTTGCATTTCGTAGCATGTATAGATGAAGTTTCTGCTTCTGGCTTTTCTTGCCAATAATTACAACGAATGTTGTTTTCAAAATTAAATAATCACAACTACATAACTTTCTTTCAGTGCACTAGTTCTATCATAATCTTATATAATCTTATATTTACTCACCCATGCTCCTGCACACAACACATGCACTTTACATGCAGTGGAAGCATTAACTGGGTTGTCCAGTCAAATATGCAGTTGCTCCATGTTAAATACTGGTATTCATCTAAATCTGGTTAGATTGGAAGCCACCGTTGGGGAAACGCTAGGGAAATGATGATGCGAAGGAAACATTTGACACTGCAACATAGAGTTTTTCAACCAACAGTGTGATAAACTTCTGAAAGCCTTCATTAAAAGAAAAAATGGGTCCACTCTAAAAAATCTGCCCTGGTAGAAGCATTCAGTAAGGTCTATGATGGAACAAACATAAACAAAAAACTACCTAGATTCGTAAGAACATCTTCGAAACTTAAATTGCAGCCAGCCTATCGGGCGAGAAGTCGGACCGGCGCAGCCAGGATAAGCTGTCCCAGCACCAACAGATGCTGCTGCAGCATCAGAGCCGCTCCCTGGGCCATCAGTCCTCCATCGATAAGTACGCTCACTCGCAGCAGAGGTCTTCAAACTCCTCACAAGCCAGTCTGGAGACCAAGTCCAAGCACCATTATACTGATGAGCATAAGCTCACTGATTTTCTGAGGTGAGTGGGTTATATTACATGCGGCGTGTTATCTTATGGATTTCTGTCGTGGAAATTTTTGAGAATTGTTGGACTCGTCGCTTAACTTACTGATTGAATCTATTCAACCAACTAAACTTCGCTTGTGTTTTCTAGGGCAAACCTAGAGAGCCTGGAGTCTCTATCAGGCGGCACGGGCGCGTCGTCGCACGCGGAGCGCTCGAGCACCGCTGCAGGCGCGAGCGCGGGCGGCGCGGGGGCGGGGGGGCAGGAGCGGGTGGTGCGCGCCTTCGCCGAGCTGGCGCGCAACCTGCAGCGCATGCGGCCCTGCGTGCGGCCCGCCATGTGCAAGCCCTACGGCAAGCAGAGCGAGCAGCTGCAGAAGAGTACGTATATAGCTCTATGTCACGCGCAACCTGCAGCGCATGCGGCCCTGCGTGCGGCCCGCCATGTGCAAGCCCTACGGCAAGCAGAGCGAGCAGCTGCAGAAGAGTACGTATATAGCTCTATGTCACGCGCAACCTGCAGCGCATGCGGCCCTGCGTGCGGCCCGCCATGTGCAAGCCCTACGGCAAGCAGAGCGAGCAGCTGCAGAAGAGTACGTATATAGCTCTATGTCACGCGCAACCTGCAGCGCATGCGGCCCTGCGTGCGGCCCGCCATGTGCAAGCCCTACGGCAAGCAGAGCGAGCAGCTGCAGAAGAGTACGTATATAGCTCTATGTCACGCGCAACCTGCAGCGCATGCGGCCCTGCGTGCGGCCCGCCATGTGCAAGCCCTACGGCAAGCAGAGCGAGCAGCTGCAGAAGAGTACGTATATAGCTCTATGTCACGCGCAACCTGCAGCGCATGCGGCCCTGCGTGCGGCCCGCCATGTGCAAGCCCTACGGCAAGCAGAGCGAGCAGCTGCAGAAGAGTACGTATATAGCTCTATGTCACGCGCAACCTGCAGCGCATGCGGCCCTGCGTGCGGCCCGCCATGTGCAAGCCCTACGGCAAGCAGAGCGAGCAGCTGCAGAAGAGTACGTATATAGCTCTATGTCACGCGCAACCTGCAGCGCATGCGGCCCTGCGTGCGGCCCGCCATGTGCAAGCCCTACGGCAAGCAGAGCGAGCAGCTGCAGAAGAGTACGTATATAGCTCTATGTCACGCGCAACCTGCAGCGCATGCGGCCCTGCGTGCGGCCCGCCATGTGCAAGCCCTACGGCAAGCAGAGCGAGCAGCTGCAGAAGAGTACGTATATAGCTCTATGTCACGCGCAACCTGCAGCGCATGCGGCCCTGCGTGCGGCCCGCCATGTGCAAGCCCTACGGCAAGCAGAGCGAGCAGCTGCAGAAGAGTACGTATATAGCTCTATGTCACGCGCAATGGAACATACTAATACGAATCTAGAGCAATTTCGTATCATATAGACTAACCTGGCCGTACTAACAAAGCATTTCTAACAAAACTGCATTTTTTACACATTGATATGCGACATTCCAACAGCAAAATAATGTTACTGCAACAATAATTTGTGCAACTTTTGTTTGCCATGAGTATGAAAACAGAATATGGAACCCGCTTTGAAGAAAAGGAAGCCTTTGCTAGCAATGAGACAGAACAGGCTGATAACTGTGAGGCAAGTCTTCACACAGAATGTACAGCCTGCATTTGTAAACATGAAAAATAAGTGTCCAAATTCCAATCGTACACAATATTGTTGAAGTTGCTATAGTAAATTGCTCAGTTGTTGCTTTTATAATTTCAGTTCTGTTGGACACCATACAGCTAGTACAGTCGCTGCGCAGTTACCTGCCACCCCCACACATCCAGGTTACCTCGTGGAAGAACGATGATAAGCTCCGGTAAGAACATTATTATCATTTGCATGACCGTGACATTATATCTTACCTAGGCCTCCCCTTTTTGTTTTTGTTGATATTGTTAATGTTTTTTTACTTGTAAACAAACATTGCCCCACACTAGGATTTCTTCAGTATCGTGGGTGCTTTTACAAACATACATCTATCCGTAGGCCATACAAATATTTGTTCCGTGCGGGAATCGAAACTGCGACACGCAGCGCAGCAGCAAATCGCTCAACGACTGCGCCATAAATTATCTATCTGCACCACCTTAAGGTCGCCTTTGTTCAAAGGTTTTTTACAGTACATAAATAAATGTTTTTCTTATTTGTATTCAGCTCAAACAACATGGAGGAGCTGGAGAGCCGTAAGATAGTGAGCGGCAACTAGCCACCGGACGGCAGCGCCGCCGACGAGTAGCCGCGGTGACGTCACAGCAACACGCCACACGGTTTGACTACACGGCAGGACTGCGAGCTTGACTCACGCCGACATTCATTTACGTTACTTAGCACCCGCTTTGGTTAAGCATTAAAGAAAGCTCTCATTTCAACCTCAGCGGCCAATTAACAGAGACTATACATGAATTAATAATTCGAGATAAATTCAATCCATCGCTCGAGTCTCAAGTAGTGATGTGTATTTGAAATTGATTTTTATGTGACTATTTGTATTAAAAATACCGGTAAAACTTTGGGTTGCAATGGAATTTTAACTTTGTTTAGTACGACATACGGCCGTTATTGTATTTCAATAACCTATTTTAGTTTGCGGATAGATAAACAAATGGATTCTATCTATCCATAGTCTGCGTTTCACAATCGCAGACATAGACCATCTTTCTTTGACCAAGAAAGATAGCTTTTTCTCTCTCCTATTCAAGCTTTTTGAAAAACCCTTACAATTAATACATATTTTGATTTCCAAGACCTTTATTCTACAATAATAAAATCCATAACTCTAAAGAATAAATAAATCCTAGATCATAAACTTACAAATTCCGATGTGACAAATTTTCATTTAATATTTTTCCTTAAATTTCTTAAACTAGATATCCCATTGAGTTTATTCTCTTTGTGATATTTTATTTATGTAAAAACCTTTCATTTGACACTAATTTTGTAACAATATTTTCATAAACAAAAAAACATTTTCAAAACGTTATTATTTGCACTAAAAAAAATTACTTGAAAAACATGGAAGCTCAAAACAGCACTCGCGTTGGCAATCAATTAAGGAACAAATGTCTCAGTACAAGTGCTTGGACATGGACATAGCTTAGCCAAAGTCCGTGCTATGTAACATGAATCTCGGCATTATAGTTTACAGTGAACAGAGTAGTAAGTCAGTGTTGCACAAAAAAAAATATAGAATATATATATAGAGAAGATTTAGCGAGAGTCGCTTATCAAAACCACGCGGTTTAATTTCACACTACCAATAGTCGATAGGTGCGGTGCGTTAATATGTATAATTACTCCAATATATTTAGTCGGAGTATAGGGACGGCGTTGACTAAAGGCTCGACCGCACTGGGCGACACGCGACACGTAACAATGTTCGCACTTGAAGTGTCGCGGCGCGTAGTTACGCTGCTGCGTAGTGCGTTAAACCTCATACAATTTCTTACAAAGAATGTTTTGCCGTTGCGTGTCGCGTCGCTCCGCTGCCGCGAAGCGTCGCTAAGTGCGGTCAAGCCTATTCGAAACTTTAAAATTAAGAATACTTGACATTTTATTTTGACGATGGCTACTAGCTGTACCTTAGGTTGCAACTACGTAACCAGAACTTGACTTTGAAGGTTCTGTGCTGCTGACGCTCCGCTTAGGGATCCGTACACGAAGTAGACTGTGTGTGTGCAATCTAGCGTTGCAATTTCGAAACTAATTAGGGGTGGGTTGGAACAGATAAAATTAGAAACCTGTTTCAGTTCCAAGAAGTAAACAGTTCCAAAATCCTGTTCCAAAATAAACAGCCTGTTCCACTGGAACTAAAGACTCATTGATTGCAACAGATTCAGAAATAGTACCTGCTACTGAAAAGGTCAGAAACAGTGACAGGCAGGGAACAGGTTCTATCTCTTCCTATTACAATGAACCAGAGGAGCAAAGAGCTTGTTCCAAAGAACAGATGTTGTCTTTTTCTATTATAATAAGTCAGAAGAGAATGGAGGACGTTTCAATTGAAACTGTTTCACATAGCTGTTCCAGGTCGTTTCGTTTTGTATGTCGAGTTACGGCTACTACGGTTGTTTGAGGAACAGGCGAAATAGGTAGGAGCTGTTATATCGGTTCTGAGATACCTGTTTCATGTTGTTACTTTGAAATACCTGTTTTTTTTAACTGTTTCGATAAATACGTCTCACTCCTAAAAGGAATAGGTAAAATATATTTGGCAATGACACTTCCGTGCTGACACCTATAGTTCCCGCACGTTCCCTGTGTATTAAAGCTCTATACTGCTCATACTGTGGTAGTGCTTCATAATAATTCATCGCTGTAAACTTTGACACTCGGTCACAGTTAATAATTATCTAAGTTCGTATTAATTAATCAAGATCTGCATATTTTATTCGTAAAAATAATTCTCGATAAAAACTTGTCATTAGTTAGTTGTAAGATTGAGATAGTTTTTCCATTTAGTTTGGAATGTTGTACCTTGAGAGTGAAACCGTGTCGGACGCTGAGCTGTCGAGTTCTTGTATGTATTAGAGATATTGTTGACGCTGCGCGAATCTGTGCGTGTACGCTTACGCTGAGTTATTTGAATATCGAGTGCGTGTTCATGTAACGTCGTCACTTCATATTCAGCACAAACTGGGTTCGTATGGAGTTGAGAAATCATGCTGTCCTTGTTTTTGCGGTTCTATTGCTTTACTTGTTGGTGTTTGCAGAAGTTTCCTTTTTAAATTTTATTTACATATTATTTCATATTGTCTGTTGTAAAAGTTCATGCAATCGTGTATGCTATTGCTTTTGTTGTTACTGAGCGTATTTAATGGTTAAGGTTTTTTTTCTACAGTAATTTCAAGATTCGTCCTAATTATTTTAAGTTTATTCTCAGTTATTATCGTAAGTGCATTATTTACACTGTGATAGAAGTGTAATAGAAGTAGGTCTGAGCGAAGTCTTGACAGGAATGTTACTTAGGAACGTATGTATAGTAGACTAGGCGCTAGATAAATTCGCAATAAAGTACATCGACCTTTCCCTAATATCTCTCCGTAGGTACACGAAAACTAAATATTATGAATCGCCGTAAAATGTAAAGGATCACTATAGACGTCGATTCTTGACAGCTATATATTTTTTTCTTTCTTTTTAATAAATGTAGGTGGGTCAATGTCCGCTATTGCAAGTTTTCTTGGTGCCTACCATAGTTGTAGGCGTCGCTAGTGCGGGGCAACGTCGTGTGGTCGACATTTGACGCTCTGTCGGTATCTGTCGATCACTTCGCGCTGTTCTCCACGACGCTGTTAATTCGCTGAGTATTTTGCGCATATTAATATTAATAAAGTTTTGATCGCCATGTCTTGTCTTGTGAGTGATAGGGAGGTTAGTATCTTATTGAAGACTGCAAATTTTTCACGTCTTAGCTGATGTTGCCTGTGGATGTATAAGATTAGGATCTGTAAGTTATGATGAAGTGCATACTGTACACTGGGATAAGCGTCGCATCGTACAAAACGGAATTTTTATTGTAAGTTTTATAGATATAAATTATTTTCGTAGTTAGGCCACTTTTTTATCCAACCTATTATATTGTGTTTATGTTGTCTCGGTGTACAGTAGAGTAAATAGAACGGTCGAAGGAGCTTAGCTGAAGTTGACTTTGATCGACAATCACTGATAGGAGTCACTATTTACTTCCATAACATCATCATGTGAAATAATGGACTACATAAGTTAATGATTAGTGCAATAATTAGGCAAAGCCTACTTTAAATTTAAAGTTTTGTATCTTAGTACTGTAATTCTAAATTATAAACAAAACGTATCGTATTCGCATCACAGCGGGGTGAGTGGGGTTGTATTGTATAGCGTAAGTACTTCTGACATGGTCTCGGGTCATTGGATTGTTGTACGCATCACAATTTATTTGATTATTGTCAAATAACGTTAATTGTAAGCAGCTTTTTGTAGGTAAGTGCGTTATACACTTATGTTGTATTTCATATTCGTATTAGTTGTTTATATGGGAAAACTATAACCGGCACTAGTTCTACTTTACCTACAACTCTCGTTTCGGTACATTATCCAAATATTCAACGAGGCTACTACGTCTTCACCGACAACTAACACTACACCTAGTATTAATTAAGTTGATATAACCGTCAAAATCTTACTCTTGATAAAGTATTATAAACTTCCAAAAGAATCTCTCTCTGTATTAGAATTGTAAGCTTTCTAGTCAAAAATGGATTTCATATAGCATTTTTTATTGATATGATCGGGACTCTTTCGTAAGGTATTGAAAATTGATAACTTTGTATGTGACTTATTTCGTTTAAACGTTCGCTCTGTCAGTTCAGCACGTAATAACTATAATATTGTGACCAGTACTACTTTGATCTCACAGCATGAACATAACACATCGCATCATATTCTAGCGGCTTGATCGCGAGCTCGCTGCGGTGACAGAGTCATAATGTAACTATAATATTTCTCCATTATATACTTTCTCTTACTGATGGTTAATTCATACGTAATAACATAGTTTTTTGTATTGTATTGTAGTATTTACGGACATGTTAAATTATTCATCATCATTATTGTATTTCTCATCGGAAAAAGCATTTATTATTGTTTGGTAATACTTACCAGAAATCTTCAACAGCGAATAACGTTTGGCATCTGAATTCTGTGATAAATTTTTATTCATCAAAATGTAATTTTGACATTATAATGCAATACCAGTCGGAAAATTAGTTACTATTATACGTATAGATTATGTTTCGAAATTTCTTTAAGTGTATAGTGTATTTCACAGCTGATGGTTGCTTGTTCTTAGACTGATCAAATTGAACTACACGGCACAGGAGGTGTCCTTAACAAACCACTAGTATTACTATTATTTCGCCGATAAAGGAGTCGATTCGGTTTGAGCGATCATCAGTTGTATTTATATTGTATCAAAATTGGCCTTGCCATGTAATTTATTATATGTATTTGAAGATTCTTTTAATGTAAAGGTGGTAATTTAGTAATGAAAAGCAGTGCTTAGAAATAAATAAATAATGATTAAATTGAATAATGTTGTTTTTTATTTTATTTATTTATAAATAATTTATATGAAAAAACATAAAGGAAACATTAAACTAACAAAACATACAATTGGCGGCCTTATCGCATTTCGCGATCTCTTCCAGGCAACCTGGAATGCATAGAGAAAGCCTGGACACTACATGGGATTGCACTTGGTGCAAATATACAGTTGCACTGACAAAAAGTAGGTAATACAATATACCAAAATAGATACATAAATACATACAAGAAAAAACAGAAAGACAAATTTAGTTATAAGTACCAGGAAACCAGAAAGTCAGAAACATATCGTTTTTTGAGGGCTGGAAATTGTGAACGCAGATTAACAAGTACCAGAAGAGCAGAAACACGTCGAAGTCTTTTCGGTTGGAATTACGTCGCCGTCGCTATAGATTCACAAGTACCAGGATACCAAAAACATGTCAAAGTATTTTTGAGCAAGTTTTCTTTTTTTACCAGCACAGCAGAAACAGATCAAAGTATTTTCGGGGCTGGAATTGTGAGCTATAAAGATTCTCAAATACCAACCAGGAAAGCGGATGTCGTTGAAATTGTAAGCAATGACGACCCAACAAGTACCAGGAGAGTCGAAACATATCGAAGTATGTTTTGGGCCGGAATTGTGAGTGGTAAGATTCACAAGTACAATGAGTTTCAAAAATAAGAATAAGAATGAGCTCTATCTGTCAAATGTGTCTTGAAAAGTACGATTTTCATAGAAAACGTAGTTGCATATCAATAACGGTTTCTTTTACTTTGTATAAATAAGTCTTAAATCAAATTTAAATAAAAACGTTATAAATTAGTAGATTAGCCAAACATAATATGTAAGTAATTATTTAAAGTCATTATTAGTTATTTTAAACCATACCATACCACTTATTTCACTCAATATTTGTAAATAATAATTGAAAAATAATAATCTTGCTTTGTTGACCCTACCTAATTGGTTTGAATTGATAGCTATGACGTCACAATATGGCGCTAAAGTCGATCCTATTCTTATTTGAATCGCATTGTACCTACCAGGAGAAAAGAAACAAGTCGAAGTATTTCCGGGGCTGGAATTGTGAGTGGTCAAGATTCACAAGTGCCTATCAGGAGAGCTGAAACATGTCGAAGTATTTCTAGGGCTAGAATATTGTAACTGGTAAAGACACAAACACTTCCAGATCTCAATACAAGCTTTAGTGGTTTCAATAAGTAGATATGAGCCGTATAAAAGCTAAAAGTAAACAGCTTAGAACTATTTCAACTTTCACATTTATCATGTTAGTAGGATTAAGTACACATTTTGATCTGATTTTATTTTCCAGGTGTAAGAATTGTGGCCGCTCAAGATCAACAAGTACCAGGAGACTAGAAAAATGACAGTATTTTTTAGGCTGGAATTGTTAGCACCGAAGATTTTCAATTGCCAGGAGCCCAGTAACATTTCGAAGGATATCCGGCTGTAATTGCGACACTTTTTTCACGAGCGAAGCCTGAAAAGGACAAGAAAGAGATTTACGTAGGCGTTATGTGAAATATTTATCTAAAGAAGACGTGGTTACTTTATTTCATGATACAAAGAAATTAATACATCAAATTAATAGAAAGCTAAACCATATAATATTACTCCCCAATCATATTTTTGTTTGTGTCTACTATAATAATATTTTAATAGAACGGGATATCATTTTTTTTTTATATTTCTACTACATCCATGTGATATAGAAGAGTCAACTGTTTACTTTTTTCCGTATACATACAGAAACAGGCTGCTTTAAGGTGTAACCTTTTTGTATGAAAAAAATAACCGGGGTAAGACCACGGGTATTGTTTGCTAGTTACATATTATTTTAGATTGCTGCCCCACCCTGAGCCCATGGCTGGCTACGCCCATGCCGATGACCTAAGTAATTTCGTGTGAGAGTCGCAAAGAAACTGAAATCGTTTCCTTAGGTAAAGAGGAGTGGAAGGAGAAAAGAGCACATTATACCTACAATAGGGAAAGTATATGAGAATTCCGGCGAAGGCGAATTGGTAACCACTTGATTTTAACACGGAATTCGGAAATAATATTATATTTTATTTACTTCCACAAAGGAAGTAAATAAAATATAATATTAGGTCGGGACGATCTTCAAAGTTAAGCAAGTATTGCTGAGATCAGTCTGTGGATGTACAAATACAAAATCCTTTATTTCAAATAGACCAGTTACAGGCACTTTTGAATAGTTAAGGTCTGTCAGTCAAATAGATGAAGCTAATTCTGCCGCACTAGCGACAAGAGCAGCAAGTAGTTGCACGTTCCAAAGAGTAGATCCTATGGAGAAGAACGTGCAAGAAACTCCATGGACACTTTTAAACTACTTGTCAATGCATGAAATACAAAATCATGGATACATTCGTTACGAAATAATTATGAGTAAAATTATACAATGCAAAAGAGAACGAGTCCTATACAATGCAAAGATAATCTTACAATCTTCAGCAGGTCCAACAATGTTTTCGCATCTTCATCAAAGTTCGGGCACTTTAGTCGCTGTGGAGCGGACCAGCATTGAGCCAAACATTTTTATTCTAGTTTATAATATGCTTGTTTGCATAGTGTGCGTTTTTTACAATTTTTAAATTGCGTCTCATTCGGTTCTATGTGACGGTATTTTGTTAATCCCATGAAAGATGTTGCTACTATAACAAGTCTGACACCTGGTTGAATTAATTGGTTCCTAATTTTAATGACATAGTTATGTCTGCCGCCTCATTACTGAAAAGATGTAGATTCTTTCTAACGTACATGATATTTTCATAAATATATTGACAAGGGACCGTCATGATGTTAATTTCTTTCAACAGTTCCCTTACAGAATGTCGACGGCGGAGATGGTAAAAATGGCTCTGATGGCTTTTTTCTGCAAAATGAAAATAAGACTCGATGTCAGCAGCCTGTCCCCATAGTAAAATACTATGATGGTTGACCATTTAATATACTGAGAGGTTCCTCTGTGACTTACTGTGATCTCGGCTGGTATTTGTAAATCTTTGATAGTCACTACGGGTAGAGAACTTCAGATGCCAGCAAATTGTCTTGCTACGGGGTATAGTGTTACCCACCTGCATCCGGTTAGAAACCGACCCCAACATAGTTGGGAAAATGCTAGGTAGGCAGATAACTGTTGATTTATATTTTTGCATTGAAGCTAAATTGAAAAGTACACAAATGTCCGTGACTGCCGCAGGACCGCCGACGCCAATCGCTTCCATATTTGGTAAATTTTGTATTATAAAAACTTGCTACCTTCGTAGTTTTCGAGCTATTAGAAAGAAGAAAAAAAGAAAGAAAAAGAGTTTATTTGCGGTCAATATGACGCATATCAAAGTACACAAAAATTACAATTATACGACTTTGAAGGTGGTACTGGCGGTAGTCACGCTGTTTTCAGCACCACCATGAGCGCCGACAAAGGGGGCATGCTACAGCTATGTCAGCTAATCTAAGTATCAAACAATTTGTACCCTTAGATGTGATTCATTTCGTAAAAAATACAAAGCTGAAACATTTGTATTTATCGAAAAATCAACGATGATACCTATATAATTATGTTCACTATTTTGTACCTATGTTGATTCCAAGCTTGAGGCGCTTGTCGCTTTCCTCAAACCTAAGTATATAGAAAATTAGTACCTAACCTGCAAGATAAAATTAGTACCCCAAATCCAAAATTAGTAGTAGTAGTTTACAAGATATGCCATTGTTGTAGTGGCGGTAGTCACGGTATTAAATTTTCATTTCAAGATTTCCCTATTATAAACTACAAGCTATCCCCCGCGGCTTCGCTCCCGTCAATTGCAAGTTACTTTTTTTTCTTTCATAATACCCTTGTCCTGATAATATACCAAACACAACAAAAAAAGAATTAGCGAAATCGGGATTCAAAACCAAGGGAAATTGGGATTCAATTTAAATTAAAAAATAAATAAGATAGATGTGATTTCTTCCCTTTATACAAAAATAGTACTTCTAGCTGTTTTAAAAACTGTTCTGTTTTGTATAAACATGCCCCGACGGCATCATTGGGGCACTAGTCTGAAGACTGCAGGGACACCCAAGCCTCCCAGGGAATATCCAGCGGGCTCTCATCTGGTCAACCAGCACGATAATGCATTTAGGGATGCTTTTTTCTACTCCTCCACTGTACTTTTCTGATTAATTTCGTTTCAGGATCCAAAACAGTTTACTCTAGAGTCAAGAGCATACCCATCTCAAATAAAAAAGAAAGTTTAATCGTTTCTCCGGGACTCGTCGGGTTTCACTCTTCTTATCATGTGGGGCAGTAAGGTCTAACGACTCCACACACCCTAGTGGCAGAGTTTCTAATCCGCCTCAAGGGTTTCACTGGATTCAAGGGAGTTGGGGCAGCCTTTCATGTCGGATTAGTACATCACTGTAGCCTGTCACTACGTATCGATCGCGCTCTGAATACCCTCCGCGACTAGCCTCTCGTTAAGTCCATATCAGAGCGAGCCAGGTCAGTCTGCCTGCATTGGGATATTTCGACCCAACTCCTCTTAATTAGACTACAACATGCATCGTACCGGAACATGACTAGGTCCCTTCGCCCTGTGGGTTACCGAATCAACGGTCGAAACCCACCGCCAGTTGTTATCATTTGCCGGTCGATTCTGTTGACATCTCACCGTAATCACTTAGGTGGAGTGAACGATAAGTGGGCTGTCATGCCATCTTGTTTGTATAGTTTGACAGCTCACTTTTCTTTCACTTCGCCTAAGTGTTCACGTCGACATGTTTACAGAATCGCAGTGCTGATTAGCACCAACCGGGGAGCAAGCAGGGATTTATCTGGACGAACGAACATTGTGAATAACATTTTAAAAATGAAAACTACTTGGATAAAAATGATGAAATAAAAATAAGATCCAAGAAAATTGCTGCTTTATTTATATAAACATTTACAATTACACCAATGAAAGAGTACCTAACGAAGTAATATCAATCTACTTACTAACTGAAACAGAACGGAATGATTGCCGACCGTACTTAATTATTATTTAAAAAACCTATAAAAACATAGATTCTTTAAGTACCTAATGATTAAATAGAAGAGGAAAAATACATAGTGCCCAACTTCACAAACGAAGATATAAAACAACATGATTATTTCCGTGGAATGTTCTATACACACACTTTTGGCACAATCCTTAAGTACACAACACAATAAATACTTATATTTGGTTTCTTAATATCGAAAATATCAACATTTAATTAATTCGACGTGTGGTTTCTGAAACGAGAATTAACGACTTGTGATGTACTTATGAGATGCATGTCAAGTAATTTGATTGTTTTGTAAACTTTAGTCCGGGCTCATAATTAACGGTACGAGCCTAATCGGTCAGGTTAGAGTTGAATCCGTGTCGTGCTGTGCCAGGTAGCGTGAAGGCCACCGCTGGATGGCGGCCGCTCCCGTGCGTCTCGCATCCATCGGCTACCCGCGCGTATCGCCACAACAGCCGCTCCCGTGCGTCTCGCATCCATCGGCTACCCGCGCGTATCGCCACAACAGCCGCTCCCGTGCGTCTCGCATCCATCGGCTACCCGCGCGTATCGCCACAACAGCCGCTCCCGTGCGTCTCGCATCCATCGGCTACCCGCGCGTATCGCCACAACAGCCGCTCCCGTGCGTCTCGCATCCATAGGCTACCCGCGACCCGAGCCACGTCTGAGGTCCTCCTTGTGGGTAGTCACGCCAACGTTGCGTCTTCCGGTACGCGGTCACCACTCCAGAACTTTTTGGTCCCATGACCACCTGTTCTGCGAGCAGCTTATGAGGCGATAAGAACATTTTGTATACTGGCCTTCGAGTAGGGTAGGTGGAACCTAAACCAAGAACCAGCCCATACCGTAAAGTGAAAGCTCGCCTTCGTCAACCAATCACAATAGTTGACACATGCTTGACAATGTGTTGGCTAATTTATGATGATTTGCGTTCCAGAAACTATACGTCAGTCTCACCATCTACAGGTTAGTTATACATTTGAACATAGATTATACGAGTATTTAATGTATCCTACGCAAGACAGTAGGGCTATTATAAATATACCGTAGAAAACGTACAAAACATCTAATTTCTCATACTTATTACTGTTAATACATGGCGTACACATAATATATTATTTATACATAATATTTGCCAAAACTGTTATTGAAAAGAACCATCGATGGCAAGTATGTGCGATAATGCATAATTATAATCTTAAAATATTTCTGTTCGATGATTTCACTACCTTTCGTTATATTTGTTTCAGAAAGAAATAATGTATTAATTCTATAAAAATATTTGCAGAAGGTAAAACAAATAATCACTCAAATTAAATTTATATGTAACGTTAATTGACAACATAACTCTTAATGTGATGAAAAATAAAAATTATCACAAGAATAAAAAAAGACTCGAGTACTCAAATTGACATGACGAAATCGACAAATGCGTTCGACCGTTTGACGAACCTAAAATATGTAAAATTGATTAAGTATGTCAATAGAATACGATATACCTACGCTAGGAATGTAATGATGTAAGTAATGTTATGCACCCTACAGCGGTGGACCCAGAAGGCGACACTTGGGGGTCGAAACCATCCCACTCACTCCGTTGATAAAGCCCATTTGATTTTTTTTTTTCAGCTGAGTGAATCGAGTTCGATTAGTCGGAATTCGATTCACTCAGCTGATACCTCATTCTGGATCCGTCACTGTATCCTCTAACGTTTCGCCAGCCGTAGCAGGACCGAAAACTCTTTCGAGACATTTGGGGTTGTTTATGTGCCACCAGAAGGTGTGTTAGCTAACAAAATAAGTTTATTTAAAAGAGACAAAACTATATAGAATATCAGCCTAATTATAATGTTTACAATGCTGGGACAAAGGCGTGCGGGTTGGAGGATGTCACAAGCTTTGGAATTCTTGGTTTTTGTGACATGCCCGTTTCCTGTATTTGCGTATTTTCAAAATCTTAAACTAACTTTCACTATTACGAATGATGAAATTCTTCGCTCATATTGCGGACTCCTTACAGTTATACCCGTATGTGCAAGCGCATACAGTATACGGAACTGATATTTAAGTAATGTTACATTTAATGTAAGTACAAAAATTCTAATACCGTGATCATGTTCCCGAAAGTCTGTTGTTCGATAAAAACCTTATAAATGTTAAATAGCATGTATGCTTTAAAAATTCAGAAACGTATACTGCACTACAGTGGTAATCGTACTAACATCCAAAAGTCCAAAAGGTTGTTTTAAAAACTTTTCCTTAATGAAAAATGGTACTTATCAGCAGCGAGTAAGATGCATAGTTGAGGAAAATGTTCGTTGTAGTAAGAATTTTAGTTGGGGTCTAGTGCGGTAGGCTTGAACACATAGACGGAGTCGTCGAGCCAGTAGTAGGCCTGTGCGAAGTCCCCCTCGCACAGGTAGGGCGCGCGGGTCCAGGAGATCAGCTCGAAGCCGGCGTCCTCGCGCATGAACTTGACGAAGGCCGCCAGCTGGTCTTCAAAGTATAAGCCTTCAATCGGCAGACGCTCTTCAGGTTTGTGATCTGGTGTCACTGGAAGAAGTGTGAAAACGTTTATTTTATTACTGTTTTTAAATTCAGTAACACTTTGCTGCCTATCTTAGTCTAGTGCAGTAACAGTGGTCCATCTTCACCAGAGTCAAATCATCATCATTTGCCAAGCATTTTCACAACTATAAAGGGGTCGGCTTCCAGTAAAACGGATTAGCTTAGCTAAATACTAAGTATTTTAACCCCCGACCAAAAAAGAGGGGTGTTATAAGTTGGACCACTATGTGTCTCTGTGTGTCTGTCTGTGGCACCGTAGCTCTTCACCGGGTGAGCCGATTTGTATTCGGTTTTTTGAAATTTGAAAGCAGGTTTTCTAGCGATCGTTTTTAGACAACTTTTATCTTTTATCAAAATCGGTTGAGCCGTTTGAAGATCATCAGCTCTTTTCTAGTCGATGAAGGCATTGAAGCAGCTTTTACGGGTTTCATCGATGCGTAATTTGGTGTTCTATTACTTCAATGATATTACAAGAACATGGTAAAACTGACCTGATGCTGTAGCATCACCTGAGTTCTGCAGAATATCCAACTCCTCACTAAGTTACAGCAGAGGTATCTTGTTTGAACTTACTGGAATGGTTTCAAGGAACAGATTATATTTAGATCAGTAACCGAAACCTGATGCTAAAGCATGTCCTGAAATCTGCAGGATACCCAACTCCTCACTTACCCACAGCAGACCTTCCGTTTTCTTATTCATTTAAATGTACGCAATGAATCTATACTATAATACTATACTATAATAATCTATATATCTATATTCTAGATCTATACTAATATTATAAAGAGGTAACATTTGTTTGTAAGTTTGTATGTAGGTAGGGGGTAATCTCAGGAACTACTGGTCCGATTTGAAAAATTATTTCAGTGTTAGATAGCCCATTTATCGAGGAATGCTATAGGCTATATATCATCACGCTAAGACAAATCGGAGCGGAGCAATAATGGAAAATGTGGCGCAGACGAAGTTGCGCGGGTCAGCTAGTAATATTATAAAGAGGTAACATTTGTTTGTAAGTTTGTATGTAGGGGGTAATCTCAGGATCTACTGGTTCGATTTGAAAAATCCTTTCAGTATTAGATAGCCCATGTATCGAGGAAGCATATAGGCTACATATCATCATGTGACGCAGACGAAGTTGCATGGGTCAGCTATAGTTTACGCCAGATAAACGTGGAATAAAGTACATTGACCTTTCCCTAATATCTCTTCGTAGATACTAAAACAATAAATTAGCAGCTTTATGACATTATTTCTGTTATTCCACGTTAATCTGGCGTAAAGTACAGTAGGTTATATTATATAGATTGTGATCAGGGTCTGGTCAATCGGTTCACAACCCATTAACTGGGTAACGCGGTACCCCTTGGCAAGACTGGTAACAGATTTTCTGTCTTCTGACTATCCGTAATGACTGCCAAAGATCTCCAAATGACAGCCGGGACCAACAGCTTATAACGTGCTTTCCGAGGCGCGGAGGAAACTCGGTATGTTAAGATGGTCACCCATCCACAGACCAACCTTGGCAAGCGTTGCTTAACCTTGAAGATCGACCTGTGCGACTGTTATTATTCAGCCACGAGCTCCACTACTAATAGTATAGGTACTTAAAAAAAAAAAAAAAATTGCGTTCTCCCGAGGCGAAAACGGTTGGTTGGCCCAAAGAATGGTACCCATTTTAATAAAGGATCAAACATATTATAATTTTTTACTTTTTTTTTGTCGGGGTATTTTAAATTGTTTATTTTTTTACGTAGAGCGGCTGCCTACCAGTACCCTTAGTGTGAGTTTTTCGACTCGCGTTCGAACGCGTTCGATTGCGAGCGCGTTAGAATTTAGTATGGGAATTTAGTTATAGTGCCACCTGGTGGTCACTCGTAGAACCTAATTTCCCATACTAAATTCTAACGCGCTCGCAATCGAACGCGTTTGAACGTGAGTCGAAAAAACTCACACTAAGGCCTCAGACCTCCACAATCCATTAACAGGGTAAGAGTGTAATTCTTGGCAAGAATTGAGTCAGATTTTCTGGCTTCTGACACTTAGTAATGACTGCCAAAGATCTTCAAATGACAGCCGGGACCAGAGTCTTCATTCAGCAGACTCAAATCGCAATACAATTGATTGTTCTTGTTTTCTCAATTTTTAAAATTTGATTTTACAATTTTAGTGTAAAATCTGAATTTGCTTGTTTTGAACATGCTCTAGAAGTCTAGAGAGTTGTATTAAAAACCAGCAAACAGCATTTGGCTGGTTATAGCAGGGCAACGTTGGCAATAAGGATGGAATTAATGATGGAATGGATTCCGCAAGAGGGCGCTATTCTGTAAACATTCAATTCTGTCAGCTCCTTATAAATAAATCTTTTAAAATCTAATTAGTTCAATGAACGTTTCGAAAAGTGACAAAAAGTGAACATCATAAACTAATCTATCTGCGAAAGTGATATTTTTACTTCGATGGGCTTGTGAACTAAATATGTGGTGACAAAACTAATGACACGAAATAACCAAGGACACCGGAATCTGTATGTACTTTCTGTTGATTAATAGTGGAGAGTTCAAGTAAATTAACTAACACAGATTGCAAATATTGCGTAAACAATGCATAAATAGTGAAATAATCAAAAACTCTAATTATAATTAAGTTGAAAATATATAACGCCTCTAGTGCTCAATAGCGAAATCATTCATTCAAAATTTTGCCCGTTGGAACTTCAGTTTGATAATATTTGCTAATGGATGGCATTACTTTCTTCGTCACTTAACGACAATCCGCAAAACGACATCTATTGCTGGATAGTGAAACTAATTACACAACTAAACATCTCAAGGGTATTAAGGAACCGCCACAGAGGGCACTACATTGGCACTTCAGTTTGATGAGGTTCGCTAATAGAGGGCATTACTTTCTTTATTGATTCACGATAATCCGTTAAACGACATCTATTGCCGGATAGCAACATCACACAGATATTGAAGTTCAACCATAGAGGGTACTATATTCTTCATCGATTACATCGATTACCTATATTTAACACGACATCTGCTGACAAATAGGAAAACTTCTTATCAAGTATCCATTGCGCTGCACTAAATTAACTACACAACTTAACATAGAGGGCGCATAACGATGGAAGATCTAAATAATGTAACTCACAGAAGACCTGTACAAAAGTGTAAATCACTGGAAAGAATGGATGTGAGCACCTCCATAAACTCGTCTTATTCTGATGAATTCCTGAGTAGAAGACTAGACCTTTCTTCACATATAACAGCATTATGCCGAGACGAAATGGACACCGAAATAAATACACTAAAGGCGGAGTTACAATCTACGCAACATGAATTAGAAAATATTATTCTCGAAAATTTAGAACAGAAGAAACAAATTGCCCAACTATCTCAGGAAGTTGAAATACTGAAACAGATTTGCCGAAGTCCACGAACAACTTTTCGTCAGTCAACCATGCAGAAACTTAATGTCAAGCGACGTCTCACTGAGTCATTTGGTGACTCTCTGCTCATGACGCCTAGCTCACCTAGTGTTGAAAAATTTTCTACACACACTTACTCAAACCAAATTAATCAACCAACAAAACTGGGCTGTTCTGAGAAAAGTGTTACAGTATCAGTTATGAATCTACAAGACAAACAAACGTTGGAACGCAGTATAGAGATCCCATGTGCTCAAACTTCATTTCAACTACTGAATAACACTAATAATCAAGTTTTAGATAATTCAAAAGTCTGCAACTCAAGAGGTGTTTCAAAAATTATAATTTTAGGTGACCAAAACGTACGAGGTTTGGCCAGTGAAATAAAGTTACAGAGGGATGCAAATAAGTGGAATAACGTTTATTCTGTAACAGGATATTCAAACCCAAGCTCAACTAGTTCGCAAATATTATGTAAAATAGACGATTATATAAAAAACTTGCATAACGATGACATAGTAATATTGGGTATAGGTAGCAATGACAAAAACCCTTACAAATTACTGTCAGACTTGATTCCAACCCTTCAAAAACTAAAAAATAACCAAGTATTTGTATTAAATATTATTGATAATCCCTATTTAAATGTTAACTTATTAAATCAAAATATTAAATTGTTCTTGCGAATTTTTCCTAATTGTAAGTTCATTGATACAACTGAGAATATAATATATAATTATAACAATTATTATTACATATCCAAGACAATGCTGTGTTATAAACTAAATATAGAAATTGATAACATTAACTTAAGGAGAATTATGGACACAGCCAATACATTAAACCACACTCACACTTCATCGAATTCAAACATAAATAGTATCCACGTTAACAAAAAAGGAACAATCCCCTACTATTTTAAGGTACAAAAAAGAGCCCCTCTTCAGCCATTAAATGCTGGTGAATCTACTGCAATTATGCCGAACCCTAATATAAATAATATACCTAGTAAGACCACATTTTTTCGAATCTAAACGTAAGTGTACACTTTTTCACCAAAACATCGCTGGCATTTTAAATAAAACAGATTTACTAGAAATTACTTTACAAGAACTGCATGAAAAAGATACAAATATTGATATCTTATGTTTTTCAGAAACTTTTATAAAAAGAGGATCAGAAAGCAACTTAATACTAAAAAATTACAAGCTAGTCTCATCTTTTTCTAGACCTCACCAAAGGCGCGGCGGAACATGCATAATGGTTAAAAAGGACCTCGAATGTAAACTTATCCCAAACTTAGTTGCACCATTATTATATGATTTCGAATATTGTGCAATAGAAATTATCACTCTTAAAGTCATTGTCATTTGTATTTACCGTACTCCAAATTCAAATTTAAGTTTGTTTTTGAAAAACCTAGAGGATATTTTAAGGAAATTAACAAAACGAAATAAAAATAACATAATACTATGCGGTGATTGGAACATTGACGCGTTAAAGCGTAATAATTATTATAAACAACTGGAACTTATCTTACATAACCATAATATCTCTAACCATATAAATAAACCCACAAGAAAATCATCATGTATAGATCTCATCGCAAGCGATTTACCTAATGTTCAGCCTCAGGTACATATCCTTGCATTATCTGACCATGAGACAGGTCAGTCCATTAGCTTCGATTCGTCTGTAGATACTGCAAAATGCAGAAAACAATTTTGGTTTGAAAAGAGAAGAGATCTAAGTCAAAACAACATTGAAAAGTTCATATCATGCATATCGTCTCTTTCATTTTCAGAAACATACGAATCTGATGATACTGATCACGCATTCAATCACTTTCATGATACACTATCCCTATTTTACGATCTCTGTTTTCCCATCCTAAGAGTAAAAATTACAAACAAACCGGTGAAAACTAAATGGATAACAAAAGGAATAAAAAGATGTTGCGTCAAGAAAAGAAGTATGTATCTAAAATATAGGCTATTAAATTCTAACAAAACCCTACACCTAAAGCACTACCAAAATTACACTAGAATATTGAGACGATGTATATTACATGCTCAGAAAATTGATAACACTCGTTATATACTTCAATCGAACAATACATGTAAAGCCGCCTGGGATATAATAAAAAAGAATAGTTCAGATACCGATAGTAACACCGAAATTTCTTCTATTACAATTGATCAGTGCAAATACACTGATGGCGACAAAATTGCAAACCAATTTAATGACTTTTTTATAAACATGACAAACAAACCAAACATCCATAATTCTGCAACACCAATTGACTATAAACATACCATCACTGACATATCGGATACCATCTTTTTGACTCCAAATGATGAAAATTCTGTGTATAAAGTTATTAATTCCTTAAATTCAACTAACTCAACTGGCTATGACAACATTAATACAAAGATTCTTAAGCGTTGCTCTAAATATATATCTCGACCGCTGGCCCACATTATTAATTTATCTTTTTTTCAAGGTTTATTCCCCACCAAACTAAAGTTTTCTATTGTCAAACCATTATATAAAAAAGGAGATAAAAGTGATATGAACAATTATCGTCCTATTACTCTAATACCCGTAATTTCTAAGATTTTTGAAAGAATTATGTACGATAAATTACACTCCTTTACAATAAAACACGCAATTTTAAAAGAGGACCAATTTGGTTTCAGGAACGGTAAATCAACAACTCTCGCATGTTTTTCTCTCATGAAAAAGATTACATCAAGTCTTAATGAAAATAGGTCAATAGCTTCAATATTTCTTGATATGTCAAAAGCTTTTGACTTCGTAGATCACAAACTGCTTCTCTACAAATTGAATCGCTATGGTATTAGGGGAAATGCATTAAACTGGATAAAAACTTATCTGTATAATCGCCAGCAATGTGTAGAAATATCTAGACGTAATATATCAGAAAAAATTATATATAGATCTGCCTATCGTCAAAACTCCTGTGGGGTTCCCCAGGGAAGTATATTAGGACCCTTTTTGTTTTTACTATATATTAATGATTTGCCCAATGTGACCCCATATTCATGCATTCTGTACGCCGACGATACTACTCTTAGTATTGAACTCACTGATAAAAATATCACCAAATACGAGAAAGAGATCAATGACACACTAAACAAAATAATAGAATGGTTAAAAGACAACAATTTGCATGTCAATATCAGTAAAACTAAACTTATACAGTTCCAAACTTATAATAGCAAACATCACGGATTAAAAATAAGATATGCAAGTGACACTGTAGAAGAGGTTGAAAATGCTACTTTTTTAGGTATAACTTTAGATAAATTTTGCAACTGGAAAGAACATATTAAAAAATTATGCACTAAGCTGCAAAGATTTGTATTTGTTTTAGGCAGAATAACTCGTGTAGCTGGTATAAATGCAGCACTTTTTGCTTATCATGGTTACGTAGCATCAATTCTACGCTACGGTATTATCATATGGGGCAATTCTGTGGATTTTATTAAGGCATTTCGAGCCCAAAAAAAATGTATTCGATCAATAACCAAAGCCCAACCATTAGATAGCTGTGTCCCACTCTTCAAAAGTTTAAAAATATTACCACTCCCATCTTTATATATATTCGAAATTTGTATCTTTGTACGTAAAAACATAGGTTTATTTAAATTACGTAATGATGTTGTGGTAAGAAAAAGCAGAGATATCCACAAATTATGTGTACCTCAACAACGAATTAAACTATTCTCCAACAATGTTTACTGTATGGCAATTCGTATTTATAATAAATTACCTAATGTCTTTAAAGATCTTAATTTCATGTCTTTTAAAAAGAAATTATTTGCCTTCCTATTATTTAAGTGTTATTACTCAACAGATGAGTTTTTAAATGAAAAGTTTGACAAATTTAAATTGGACGACGAATTGCCCTTACATTCGTAATGATTGAATTTAATCTAATACCTATGACATTGTATTGAATAATTCTTAACACTTTATTATTTTAATTTTTATTTCTGACATTATATTTAGTATTCCTTGACATTATATAACTCTTGACATTATATTTAGCTTGCTTTGACATGGTATTAAATAATCCCTTCAAATTGTATTTCATATCAGATAATGTTTTCCTATGTTTCTCAATTGATTTTGATTTCATTATAATTTTGAAAATATTTGTACGCTGGAAAAAGCAGAATATTTTGGACTTCAAATTGTAGTAACACCTTGTAACAACAATATTCTAACAAATAAACTTATTCTTCTATTCTATTCTATTCTAATACTGCTGGATTTTATAGTGTTGATTTCTCAGTTTCTGTCTATTTATACAAGGCACTACGGGCTCTCTCCCTTCCTTCCATTTTAATCTAGGTATCTTGGGAAATCCGAGCTCATTGAGGTAGGAGTCCAACTCTTTTGACTGGGGAGGATACGGAAGGGATAATTCCATAGTTCGGCTTTGTTGCTGTATGGCTAGAGAGAAATATAAAAGAATAAGAAGCTTACTGCGTCGAATTCAATGAGAATGACAAGGGTTTTGGTTGCAAGGGTTAGTGGTCTTACCTTCCACGTAAGGTTTGTAGGGCAACACGAGTGCCAACATGAGGACTCCGCCCGGCGCGAGAGCGTCTCTGGCTTGCTTCAGCATGGTCTTGGGCTTACTGCACCGGTCCAGCAGATTCAGCATGCATATGCAGTCGAACTGACGGTAGTGGTGCCACTTCTCCGTGTCTAGCAGCCTGGAACGACGAAGACGTTAAAGTTTAATTTATCATTGAGCCGAAAGAAGTATCGTGCTGGACAGTGTGGAAGGTCCACAGGACCAGTCCTTGAAGTTTCCACAGCTTTTTTCCACGCTTTCCTAAATATACCAACAGAAAGAATAATTATCTACGAAAACGCCGAAGGAACTGTCCAAAAGAAGGTCACGGGAGTCCAAGTTGGTTGATGCAGATTGGTCAACAAAACTTTAGAATTTAGACTTATGCAAGATAGAGGTCAATATTTCAAGTACTGTTTTACTCGACTCAACCTCGAATCATAAAATTGACAGTTAGAGCTTGTTATTTATTGACATTCACGGAGGGTTTATTTCTGTCTTCCAGGCGGCTATGTCGAGAGGAGGTCCTTCACACTAACTAAGAATATGGGCTTGAGGCTATTGCAGCAGTATTTAAATGTTCCAAATGTGTAAGCAGTTGAATAACCAATATTTTTCGTTCCATTATAAGCCAGATTTTCAAATTGCCAAACAGAAGGTTACCATCAGGACTAGCTGCCATTTTTACCATATGCTACAAAAAAGTTAATATGACATTGAATAGACAAAAACAAAGCGTCATCAACTCACTTATATCCCTTATCAGCCAGCGTTTTCCTCATGCTAGCAGAGATTTCAGTGGCGTAGTTATGCGGGTAGATGTGGGCGAAGCGGCGGCTGACTTCGCCGTCTCCCGCGCCGATGTCCACTAGCGCGCCGGCGCCGATGCCGTGGCCGGTGACACGCAGCAGCGCGCGCGCCTGTGCTTCGGACAGCACGAACATCGAGCCGCGGCCCAACCATCTGCAACAATGAAGACCAGGTATGGATTTTGGGGAATCCGGGTTACTAATTTGTGGTGTAAAATCTTTGAAATTATTTGTGGATAAATGGACAAGACGATGTGTCCTTCCCAGGACGAAAAGGTCCTTTACTACGCTACCTTTCCAAGATTTCACGCAGAGGTAGGCTTTTTTGGTGATAATATATTCAGCGGGGACCTGAAGTTTTTAGTAAAGCACAAAGAAGTGCATGCATTTCATTTGCCATAATGCATTCCGAGTTTTGCATCGTACGTCTATTATGCAGATAAAATTTTCTGTGAGGTTTATGAGCCACCATCACATCAACCTACGTCTATCATTAAAGGTACATATTCTTTTGTGAGATATTAGCAGCTACAAGTAACGTTCAACTAAGTAGTGGATCGTCATGAAATGAATACGGGGTACGAGAAAATTACTTCAAAGAACAGGGTGTGGTAACGTTCCACCGCCTGGAGTGAACATGCGATGCTATATTACAGCCACGATTCAATGGAACTATTAATTTTCTTATCTAACTTAATTGTCCAAATAACAAAGTTCGCTCGATGTTTGAACCTTCTAATTTAAACGTGGATAGCTTCCTTGAAAGCGATTTGTGGGCTAGTGGCTGAGCTAGGCAACAATAGCGCAATTATCTAGTACTGGCGTGGGTCGTGTGGTGGTGGCCGGCGCAAGGTGCATCGCGCTGCACGGCGTAGCGAGTGCCGCCGCAATTACCGGGATCAAGTACAAAGCGCGCTGCGGGCTATGGTGCGGAGCGGTGCGGCGCGGTGCGGCGCGGTGCGGCGCGGTGCGGCGGTGCGAGCGGCGGCCGGCGCTGGCCGCAAATTGTGCGCCCGCGGCTCCGCGACCCCGCGACGTCTTCATCGCGCCCCCGGCACCATCACAAGTGGATAATGAGTAGTAAATCCCGCTCTCATTAGCTGAGACCGAGCGACGCGACGCTCCGATCGATACGAATTCGTCTGCGCCGGGTAAAGGGATAATCGGCGCTGGGCCCGAGCTCTGTTATTAGCTGTAGTACCATATATCACGTACGGCATTATCCGCGGCCTCCGGCGTCCGCGCCGCAATTACAGCGGCCGAACAGCGCACACCGTTCAGTCACAATGCCCTATTAGGAAAGCCTTAGAGGTAGCGTTGCCTAAGTCTGAAACTGGAGTACCCCGCCGAGATGATCGTCTGCATCTCCGGATAGCAAACAAGTAGAGAACATGTAGTTAAGTCGCGTTACACGACAGGTATAGTTCAATACATTATGTATCGCGTGGAGTTGCCCGGCGTCGTCGCTGGCGTGGCAGCTCGTTTGCAGAGGCGCGCGGTGGCGATTGATTGCTTTATTGTCTGGCGGTGGCTGGCGCTGCGAGGACGCGCAATACATGATACATGAAGCGGCCGCGCGCCGCAACTAATGAGCAGCGGCAGCGCGTAATTGTCACCGGCCGCCGCTACACTCGCCAGATTCCACGCTCGATGTGACAACACACGATTGAGTCAACACGCAAAAAGATCGCGGGAATATGACGGCGGTAGTTACTGTGTTGTCGGCGGAATCGACTGATTGATTTATTAGGACCATAACGAGGATAAGCACCGTTGTTGAGGTGACACTTTATCCATCTCGTCTGGCGTAAAACTTTTAAAATGGGCACTTTTCAGAGCTTCTGACAAAAAGAGTGCGACATAACGTGAAGGTAGGTAGGTAGACACGTATTCGAGGCGATGAAGTAATAGGTAACAGAAACCACACGGAAGAGCGCGGACTGTCGAGTGGAGTTGAAAATTGTGCGGCGCGGGGTGACGTGTAAATCGAGTAGAGCAGTAGGTAGGTGGATAGGCGGGCGCGGGTATCTATTTCAATAGAATGCGGTGGCTTGCAACAAGGAATCCGATGCGGTTATCGACGACGGAGGTGAGAGATGTGTCGCCGGCGGGGCCGGGGCGCGGGCGGGGCTCGTATCGCGATTGCATCGGAGAGCAAACAAGCGGGCGCGACACCCCCCGGGGGCGCTCAAATCATATTACCCCCGGCCTCACACGCGCGCCCGCGCCCGCCACACACGTCATAAGAGTGTGCGTCGCTATGGCGACGGCCCGGGCCGTGCATGATATTAGTACGTGTGTGGCTCATCTCCGGCCGTTTAAACTTAACGCGCCGCCCGCCTCGCGCGGGAAATTAAAACCGGCTCCGGACCGGAAGGAGCAATCGACCCCCGCTCCGCACGGGGACGGCTCGGCCGGCTGCCGTCACACCGCGCGCCGCTGTCACACTGCACACACCTTGTGTTGTTCTACACGACTCGACTGATTTACAACGCGTTACATGAGAGGATGATGCTCCATAATACCCCACCTTTAAGTAGTCAGGTATTTTCAAGAAAAAGGAGACTTAGGTAAACGGTTATCTTGGTATTCACTGAGTCTACAAAATTGCAAGGCTTTGGTTAGGTGCTCTGTGTTATCGTGTCATGGTTTTTGTAATAAATCATACTAAGTAGGCATTGTTATACTGATTGATTACTGCATGGTTTCACGGGATCTTGATTGCCTATTTGAGAACCACGTGTTTCTGTACTAGCTACAGAGATATATTAAGGAGTAAGAAACTTACCTACTTATAGGTACAGAATAACAAAATTATTTTTCTAGCACTTATCCTGAAGCTTGCTTAAAACCACATAACGTTTTATATATCCATCGTAAACGTACACTAGATACACATTAAAATAGAGCGTAGCTAGGAGGCAGCCCTCCCTTATGTAGATACCTACACATTTGCTTTACTCAAAGACATTGTCGCTTTCAGGCACCTCATTAGAGCGCGTCCCATGTGAGTCTCCCCCCACCCCCTCCGGCTCACCCCCCACACACACACATGCACACAGTCTCCAGCAATTCTTTCTCTCAGCTCACAAACTTGGACGGATAATTACACTTAGATAAGACCCCCGTCCTTGTTATGTGTTTTACGACAGCACCGTTTTATGTGAAACGAATTACATTATGTAATAAGATATAAATTAACTTGGGAAACCCTAGAACCTTATAGATTTACAGATTTCCGCTGTTAAGGCAGTATAGATCGTGAAATTCGTACGGAATAGTAATGTGAGTGAGGTTTGATTGCCATTAAATGATCAAACCGCAGTCAGTTGTACCTTTATTGGGCAGTCACTGGTGAATAGGACGGGGCACGCCACCAGAATGCCCGTGGTAACTGCCTGCCGGGCCAGCCAAATATACACATGATAATTTCAAAAGTATCCGCCTGTCTTCAGCGCGCAATAAAAATCAACTTCTATAGCATACAATCGAACGTCACAGGGACGTTAGACGGTGTCATAACCCCGAACAGCACTCAAGCTGCAATAAACTATAAAAAGTGGATAGTAAAATGTATAAACAATGAGAGCACGGCTAAAACGTTTTAGTGTTAAGAGTGGGCCCATAAACCGTTGACACGCACCCGTAAAATATTAACGATACCTACAAGAAAAATGACGACTATCAATGTACGTACCGATTTTCGGTCGCGAGGACGCGCTACAAATAATGGCGGTTCCGAATTTATACGCGGACCCGAATTGCCCCGATTGAATATTTTACCAGGCCACGAATGCGTCCGACGATATTTTTCTATTTCGATGCCCATTTTTACTATCAATTGCTTAGTTTCCCCCTAATATTATTCGTGGCAGTGTCGTGCCTGATTCTGCTTTGAATATCACACGGCCTGTTGACAATATTAACGATCTATTAGAAGCCATAACCTTCGAATTTAAACGACACTGAAATTATGTAAAATGAGTGCCTCTACGGTAGGTAGGTAATATTATTTCACACATTGCTTATTGTATTCAAAATGTCAAAATGTGTTTGTATTTTGTTTACGTGAAGATGTGAAAATTTGTGAGGCTGCTGAATGTTTATATCTTTAGCGTTTCGGAAACACAATAACCTTTAAAAGGTGTAAAGGCGTGGGCTCAATTCGAGTCCCAGTCAGGGTTTAAAATAACTCCTCGGAGGCGAATGGTTTATTGCTTATTGAGTAGCTCTGACGAAACGCGCCTCCGACGATAAAACATGGCGAGAGTGGAATCTCAGTCAATATCACAATATACGCGACGACATTGAAATTATCGCTCGGTGGGAGGCGATGCCGGCCGGCGAGGTGGACCTAACTAAAACAAAATAAGAATAGTTTGAAACAATGAGCATTGTCGCGATGTCTGTGCGTGTGCTGCGAGCGGCGGCGCGGGCGCAGCAGCTCGTTAGCGGGCCGCGCGCCATTGGCCGCCGCGCGGTGGGCGGGGCGCGCGACAAACTGCGCGCACGCAAATAGCGCACCCGCACACAAATTAAAACAATAAAATGAAAGTAATAAAACAAAGTGAACCCCGAAGAGTATCCACTATCGCGAGCCTTAATGGCCGAGCGGAGGCGGCCGCGGCGCCCTCTCGATTTATTGAGTGAGGTGCTTCGCCCCGAGACCTCAGACACACGCCGAATTAGGAAAAAGAACGTTTTGACACGCTCATATAAATTATTCTTTGTTTTATCAGGTGCAAATTAAATATGATTTAAAATGTGATGTCAAAAAATTGGCGAGTGGAGGAAATAGAGGCAAGTTATAGTCCCTGCAGCGAGATAAAAACCGACTAGGAAATACAACTGTAAATAATTTACTTTATTATTTATAGTAATTTGTTGCTCGTTTATTGCTAAAACGAAATACACAAAACCTACTCATGAAAATAATGTTTAAATAAAAACAATGTAGGTACCAAAGTAGATAAAGAACACAAAGTTTCAAAACAATAGGTAGGTACCTATCCTTAGTCGTTCAGCTCTTCTACAAAGGCTAAATTTTCAGGTTTAGGCATAAAAGATTAACAATCGTTTACTAAAACAGAGATTGCCAACATTTTCCCAGAGATTGCATTTGCGTTGAACCATCAACTCGGCAGCCTTTCAATGAGAGAATTCCTACTGCGCTCCGCTCCGGTAACGAATGTCGTCTCATTTACTAATGTGTCACATGCAGCCGGCGTTGTTTCAGGCAGGCGTGCGGGGGGGTGAGGCTAGGTGGCCGCGGGGGTGCGCGGGGCGGGGGTGGCTGGCCGGGGGTGGGGGGATGACCAATGGCGTCGCACCGAGCCACACCGACGATGCACCGTTAATTACGCTATCATGATCAAGTGTGTGTCTGATAGTGCGCGTGTATGGGATGGGAAAACTGTAGGTAGGTACTTAGTGTGCTTAGGAAAGTACCTATGGGTATGTTCTGTGTTAGGTATAGGTACTTGGTTAGGACGACAGGAGTCATGATGAGTTAGTTTGTCTTATGAAGTGGGTTGCTAAACGCGGAACAATATCTTGCTTGTTTGCATGTATTTTTGTTCTGGATCTGCCCTACCTAATTAAAGACGGTAGCTCCTTTCCTAATAAAAGACACGATTTAAAACAATTTACTTGGAGCAGAGGTAATAATTACTTGGTAAAGAATGTCTAAAAAACAATGTTTTGATGATAATCTAACTGCCAGCATTTCTAAACTCTAATAAGTAGGTAGGTAGAGAAATCCACCATAACTATTGTTACCTTTTCAGCAAAAACCTACAAAAATAAAATATCGGTCATCCACAAAAGGGCAACCCTGAGACCGCTCGACATGTAGGGGTCGCTTCAAGTGTAAACAAGAGCCTCGGACGAGAGCCTCCATAAAAGATACAGTCAAAGATGTGACGCGCGAACGTGATTATGAAAAGGTTCGTGATTACAACTAGGCGTAGTTAGAGCTCATTAGAAGATACTGGGGGTGCAGAGATGGAGAGGGGGGTTTCATCTCGGCGGGTGCATCGCGGCTGCGCGCGCAAACAAATTAAAACGTAAGACGCGCCCTAATCAATAGCCGACTTCGCCGCGAAGCCGAATTAACTCGCCCGAATGAAAAAAATGAACAAAATTATATTCGCGCGAGACCTCAACCCCCTGCGGCCGCCCGCGCCGCCCGGAGGAAATTGCTTTTCTTTCAGTGGGCGCGCACACACGCGGGGACGCGGCGCGAGAGGGTTAGCACCGACACACACAATATTATAATTTACGTTTCCTCGTATATCGAGGTGTAAGTAGGTACTTTACCTGGGCGTTTCGCGCCTGCTCAGCCCTCGGCTCACGCTAAATCTGAGCTTTATACGTTCACTTGACGCGACGAGAGCAATATTAGTTTCGAGTCAACTCCTTCCCTACTACAATATTTATTAACGCTCCAACCAAGCCATGCAATACTTTTTTCATTTCCTTTCCGCTAAGCTATGTTTGAATGATAAAAGAATAAACTTTGTCTTTGACGTATTTAGGAGTCGGTACCTAGGTACCTAACGGGTTTTAGAGGGCGACTGTTTAGAACCTCATGAAATATTTATACTTTCCCAAGAATGCGCAAGATTCGAGAAGGTCTCGTGTTTCTGAATGTTTAAGATTCAGTCATTTCAAAAGCAGCTATACCTAGCTAATTTGAACTTGAGGCACGACTACCTACAAATCTCTTAGTAAGAGTACATTTCATTAGCGCCTCCTAGCTGGCTACATAATAACATATAGTAAGATGGGTATGTTTCAGTAGGTACGAGAGTCCGGTTTCATTAACGGTAGCGCTGCTGTAATCTGTGCGCCTTCCCGCCCAATTAACGCGTGGGCGATGAGACGTCCGCCCGCCCGCACGTCCCGCTGGCCAATGGCGGCCGCGCGGGGATTAATTAAGTAACTTCCCGTCTACCAGCACCCCCCCTCCCCCTGCCGCCACCACCTACCCCGTGCACCTCACCCCCCCGGAGTCTGCGGACACGCCCGGAAAACTAACCACCTAATGAGGGGAGATGACCTCATGTGACTGTGTGCTTTGTCTATTCAACGTATGTGCAAACTACGTTCATTTGTGTGCAGCAAGTGTTTGCCTTTTGTGTGTATGTTATGTAAGTGGTCATCCGCTATGTTGTTACATTACCTACAGCTCGTCTCCGGCCGCGGAAACTTTGTCATGTGTCGTACGACTGGCCAACAAACAACTGTACCTATACATTGTGCCCGTTGCCAACGTTAGAGTAATTGACGTGCATTCATCCGCCACTTTCACAAAGTCCGTCCAATTTGAATAATATAACCTCTTTACATTTGTCGTGGGCAGCTATTGAAATAGTTTGTGGACGTTCATAAATCAAACATCCAGTTTAAGATTAGGTATACATTTTCTTTTCCATGTCCATGTCTAACCCAAAAAAAAGAGATCTCATGAGTGTGCTCTTTGATGTCACCAAGTAGTTACTTTGTATATGTGACGTGTATATTAGTCGCTAGGTACATTCAGGGAGGCCAGGGAGGTCAATTAAGCAGGAGGTCGTGCGTCGGAACTCGGAAGCGTCTATGACAGATGGGACGGCGCGGAGGGACGTGTTTGCGTATCTCGTCCTCAGCCGGACTGTGATCGAATAAGTTAAATATGTAAGGCAGAAGACGAAGAGATCATTTTTCTTTTGGACTTTTAGGTTATAATGTTGTAATTCGTCATAGGAGTAGGAGAGGTTAAAAGCAGGTACAATAACGAAAGTAGCCTCTGCTACTAATTGTTGATGATGAAGCAAATCGTCAACTGACCAATATAAATGATGGTCCATCTTTTACCCATGACTGTAGATCAAGGGACCTTTTTAGGGTTCCGTACCTAAAGGGTAAACGGAAATCTATTACTAAGCCTCCGCTGTCCATCTGTCCATCCGTCTGACTGTCAGCAGGTTGTGTCTCAAGAACCGTAATAGGAAGCAGTTGAAATGTTCACAGATTGTGTACCTATTTCTATTGCCGCTAAAACAACAAATAATAAGTGCGAGTCGGACTCGCGCACGAAGGGTTCCGTACCCATTATCTACATATAAAAACGGCAAAAAAAAAAACAAGTTTGTTGTATGGGAGCCCCCTTAAATATTTATTTTAATCTGTTTTTTAGTGTAGTTTAGTATATTTTCTTATAGCGGCAACAAAAATAAGTACATAATCTGGGAAAATTTCAACTGTCTATAGCTATCGCGGTTCTTGAGATACAGCCTGGTGACAGGACAGACAGACAACAAAGTCTTGGTAATAGGGTCCCGTTTTTATCCTTTGGGTACAGAACCCTAAAAATTAAGGTTTGTGGTACGAAACCGGTTTTATTATATCTTGTGAATATCCTAAGAGATAAGGAAATATGAATAAGGCTCTGTTATCCCAGATTAAGTCAGTCTTTAAGTCAAGATTGGATAGGTTACTTCAAGACAAGCGAGCTCCATATTCGACCACATCATCGCTTACCATCAGATGAGTCAGTGGTCACAAGAGTGCCTATCTACAGTAAAAAAAAAATTGAGCGACGTAAATGCCATGGAAATATCTTTGAAGAATGAATCAATCTTGCCACGCTGGAATTTTTATACAGTGGTCTGTTCATGCAATAGTCTAAATATTTGGTGGAAAAACTGTTTTCTTGACTGAAAAACTTTTTTTTTATAATTTAACCAAAATCTGAACCTGTTTATTTTTTAATACACAGGTTCATCTAAGTCGACCAAAGCTTGAGAATAGAAATACGTATTTTGCTAGTTAGGGGTTCGTCGAATTTCTTAAGGAAAATGGGCATAAAAACAAGGAAACGTAAGCGTCTGAATACATATTTGAGTTTACACTCACTTGTTTTTCTTTACACTTTGAATAGGACAAATAATGTAGTGATTTTATTTTAGTTCCTGTGATGCAGAATTATATACAATTACCAATTGAAGAAAATTAACCGGAGAAAAAATGTAAATATCAATCATGGACTGCGTCAACTGTACATTGAGTGTAGGTAATATTGTAGTCAGGGACTACTAGAACTGGTTAATAAGTTTTCTCAAAGGAGACGTTTCTGGTTCCTTCAAATTAAGCCCAGATTCGGCACAAACGTGAAAATATCTCATTTTATAGAGTTTAAAAAGTAGTAAAATAATATCCTAACACCATTGCCAGATAGCAATGGTGTTAGGATATGCTTTTGCTACTATAACTTCTATAAGGAAAAAAATCATGTTTGCCACTAGATAGTTGATTGATGCAAACATGTTTTTTTTCCTTATAGAAGTTTGTTGTAGGCTTAATGGATTTTAACAAAATAGAAGTTATAGTAGAAAAAAAAAACAAGAAGGCAGATACAGCGTCTTCGTAACTTTTGGAGCCTTGGTTATGTGAGGAATCAAAATTGTATGTGAACAATAATAGTTTATGCACCGAGGGGATAAAGCCGTATTTTATGTCTTGTAAAGTTAACTCTATCTTTGAGGAACGTACTTTACTACACATCTACTGCGAGAAAATTCTTCGCAAGTCGTGAAAAGAGGTAGCTGGCCGCAAGCTATTCCTGTCGGTATCCAAGTTGAGTTCCAAGTTCCAAGCGCATTATTTACCTACCGGCAAAAATATTGTACTGAATTTCATTAAATCCGCAATTCTATAGATAGAAGGATACTGGCAGTATAATATTTTATAAGTATGTTATAGTGTTTTATTTGTACTTTAGGTTAAGGCTTTACATCTCTTGTCATCATACTCCTCTTCTCTTGCTCGTACACACTATTATCTACATTACTTTTCCATTTCTCCTGTCGCAGGTCTGCTGGAAGAAATTTCGCTGGAAATATACGCAATTCCTTTGTAGGTACTCATGATAGTATTTCTGTGTGTACTTACACAAAATAATAAAATAAACATTTTATTGGCACCCGTTTTAGGTAATCTAAAACATTAGTTGAGTTAATTTTGTACTGTGTTCTTTCCTTCATATCTTATTAAAATTTAGTTTGCAACTTAAATCCATAGAATTTATATAATTTTCATCGTTCCGTTTAGTCCAAAATTCGAACCACTTTTTTAGTGTCCACCAAAACTAAAAACGCCTTTACTTAATAAAAACAATCGTATTACCGTTTCGCCCCAAGAATAATCGAAGAGACACAAACCAAGGAAGAATGCCTCAATGCGCAATATACCAAACAACGTATACCACACGTAAGTTAGTGTGCATGTACAGTTGACGTAAGTACACATTTAAATATGTAGCCGACTTCATAAATAAGTTAACAGCAATAAAACTTTTATGGCCCATATTCTTTATCTTGTTTTGAATTTCATCATCTTGTCTGAAACGAGATTTAAGTGTTAAGCTGGCTTTGTAACCCCCCAGATTTAGAGTCGGTTTTGCAATCTCCAGATTGGATCCAAATAACTTATCAGCTGGATTTTCTCCGTATGGTGATGCGAATCGATCTCGATACATATTAAATGTGACGCTCCGGCGACAGACACTTTGCCAATACTTACGAATTGCTATCGATATTGATCAGAATGTCGTATTGTTTTCTTTGAATGTCTATTACTAGATTTCTGAGTGCATTGCGATTACAGTGTCGCTTATGACGTTTCGTTGCCTAGGTCTAGTGCGATTAATGTTCAAGCCTATCACTAAATATAATCTCTTTTGGCATAGATTATATCGTTGACTTGATCGCATTACTCTGTATGTTAGGTACGTAGGTAATGACAGGTTGGCAGCCCTTATTGCTAGCACAACCCCTTTTCCGCTTAGTTATCTTTTATGAGTGAGGTGGTAATGTGTATTCTAAGTACTATTCGAATATATTAGGTACCACCACTTTGTGTCGAAGATCAACTAAGAAACGTGACATGTGACAAGTAAATTGAAATTAATAAGCGTGTGACCTCTTAAAACACAATGTGTAGTGGTTCATAATCGAAGGAAGCGAGGGTTGTGGGGGTGCCAAAATAACTAATAGTTTCGCGGGGGCGTGTTAGCATTTTTCTTCTGGCAGTGACGGGCGGGGGAGGCCAGGGGCGAAGGGTGTGCTGCCACGGGGGGGGGGACGAGGCTGGAATAACTCTCTTTCAGGAATGGCTACGCGGATCATTTATACTTCATCGGCTTTGTTAATAACAGTGTTGTAAGCCCCAACAATGAAACTGATGTTTGTTCTTTTTGAGAGCGAGACTTTGTACCTGCCACGGGCAGAATGATGGTGGTTAGCTATATTTTGTTCGAAGAATCGAGAAGTGAGTAAGAATACCACTTTAAGGATTATTCTCTAATTTTACTGTATAGTCATGTTCTGGAGATTTAGTCTTCTGAAAAACAAGCACATTTTTCACATCACCAAAACAATAAAACCTCACAAAAACTAATTTACAATTAGGTACAGTCATCTCCTAAAATCCCTCACCACTAAAGTCCTCAGCGAGCACCGTCGTGTGCCCCCGGGCCGTTCAGAGCCACTATAAAGCCTAAGCCCAATTCTTCCACCTACACCTGTTTTACGTCCCAATGAATCGCTGCATGCAAATAAACCTGCGTTATTGTTCCTTTGAAGGGTGCGTAAGTCAGTTTAGATCTTTATTTACTCAGTAGCTATATTAAGTTCCTGCGAACGTGAAATAAAGATGAAATTTTCACTTCCACGAAAAGCTTTCAAGGTGCGCGAAAATCAGACTGTTTTTTTATATCTTTTGACGGTTTTTCTTCAGCTATATTGAAGTAAATTTGGTTACGATAAAACTATGTATTAAATAAACGTTTCGTATGTACTGTGTGCCGTTACATTAACGGCTATTTAAAACAAAGCGGACAGACAAGGGAGCGGCGGCACTCCTACACGTCGGGCGGTGATTAATTGCACGCCCCCGAGAACGCCCGGGAAATCACAACCCTTTCGCCTCGTCTTAATTACCACGCCTCGCTTCAGCGACGCGCCCCCATTGGCCGGTTGGCGTGCCGCTCTGTCGCCCCAGCCTTTTAATTGGTCGCTGGTAATTAACGCCGTGTAATCACCAACCGCGTCGCGCGAGGGGCGACGCTCCTAATTTGAATTTTTAATTACTCTCGCTCGCAAGTAGAACGCCATCCCATTGGCCGGAGCATTTCTTGTTTACATTCAGAAACAATGCCTATTGTCTTTGCGATGTTATCTCGTTTCACACTTTATTCTACTGGTTTGACTGTGGCCTGTGGATACTACATTGTATTTAAGTATTTCTTCTTTTGTTTTAAGCTTAAATGACTTTGCAGACTTTGAACCGGTCAGACGTTATTACTCCATGAATCCGCTGACCTTATTCAGCTCACGGAACAATCAAGCGAGCCTCACACACCTCTGTAACGTTCAGCGATTATTTATGATTCTCAGAATGTCTAATCGCAAGCAAAGTAGATAATGTTCCGTACTGAGTTATGAAAACGATCGTGCGGAGTGCATTCCCCGCATTCCCAGCAGCATTAGATCCCACGTAGGTGTGTTATGTGAGGAGAGAGGCGAGCGCATGCCGAATTAGCTCATTACTGAAACACCGCTTGCGCCGCGCCGCGCCCCTAGCCGAGATTTATCCCGTCTGCTGTACCAATGAGACCATTAGGTAGCTGCCAGCTTTTCAGCGCCCACAATTCCAAACTATTTTTAGTTTTCGTCTATTTTTAATCTCCATTCTCATCACGTCTAGAAGTTTTTGTAAGTCTATTAAAAGAGTGTCTGAAAGGTTCAGTAAATGTCAACCGTAGAAAAAATGTTAAGAGGAGCTTAATCTTGATAAAATGCAAAATTTAACTTAGAAGCATGAATCATTGCTGGGCAGGCTACGCGGATAGCATCTGCATGGCGTCACGGTACTTTCGTAATTGATGAGTTACGATCTATTCATTAGACATTGCGAAGTGCTAAACAACATAGCGTACGTGTGCGTGGCTCCGATTAGAGAGGCGATAGCCGGTAGCTAAGGAGGTGTTTATGCGTCCGCGCCGCGCCGCGCGACTGACGTTGAGTGACGTGGCCGGCCGCGCACCTCCCGCTTAATAAGGTAAATGAGATGCGGAGCCTGCGCCCGCGCACAGCCGCGGCTTAAATTAGCGCCGACTCGCGACTCGCGCGCCCGCCTAACAAACGCCTTGTTACCTAAGGGATTTATCCTAAACGAGCGGATTTTCTACCGAGATCTCGTGCTCAGCCATCGAATTTAGCGAATCTACGAGAAAACGTTCCCGTAACGGTCGAGGGCTGTGTAGCCATTTGCACAAAAAATACAATCGGATACGGATCGTGTGCAATTGTGTAGAAACGCCTTAATGACGCTGTAAATATATTCATGTTTAAAATAGAACGGTGGGGCATCCCGAGGCATTTCACACAAAAACGATGCGATGTAGCAATAACATCATTACGAGGACAGGCATCTTCATCTGCATTAAAATAGTCTTCGGCGTAACAAGAATAATACATTAAGATGAACTAGACGAGTCGTTTTAATCGACAAAAACGTGGCCGGCTTCATTTTTTCCCCAATTAAAAACAGCTCGATGGTAGTTTTTTAGTGTTTTTTATTAGTTTTTGGTCAGGCACGGTTTTTACCCAGGGCACGGGTCAAGCGAGCTGAGACAAAGCGCGGCGTGGATGCGCGCGCGTCGTGCCCGGCGTTTGGTTCCGCGTGCCGGCCGACCATTCAGCGCTAATCGCTTCATTCACCGGCGAGCGAGCGCTTTTTCCCCGTGGCCGATCGGTCATGCATTCCGAACGGACACAGTGACTGTACCCGATATCGGTCTGATGTAGCAAATTAGCGCGTGCGTAGCCTCCAGATGTCGCCTAATCAAAATATGTCATCTTACTTGGTGACTGAAGACAAACATTGGATGCAAATAACCCAGGAAAAAGGTTTTTTTACTTGTCCTTCTTATTCAAATTGGTATAATTCTTCCGTTACTGATGAGTCAATCAGAGAAAAGTAGGTACTGATCGTAGTAAGTTGAAATTTGGCATGAAAACTAAGAGCACTTCTGAAATTTCTAGGGGAACGGGAAAAACCGGATATGCGCGTACGAAGTCGCGGGTAAAAGCTAGTACGTATATAATAAAAGAGAATTATAAGTCTCATAAAGCTAAAAATAAATCTCCTGCTAACTCTTTTACCGACAAGAGGATAAAAACACGTGTTTAACAGTAAGCAAACAATGACATCATAGTGCACAACTGCTGGGACGTGGTCGGCAGTCGTGTCGTGGCTACAGCGGTGGTTGACGTGAATTTCACGGGTAGTTGACAGTGGCCTGGGCGTGCGCACGACTTGCGACACCCAGTCTGCGGATGTTCCGAATATAGACATAAAATTGCTGTTTTTCGGGTTCCGTATCTCAAAAGAAACCCTTATAAGATCTCTTAGACGTCCCTATGTCTATTTTTCTTTTACTTTTTTTTTGTAATGTTGTAGGTATCTGTACTTTACAATGCTATGCTACAAAAAGGAGATGACGACTCTAGTAGTCGTCTGGATTCGAATCCAACAGGAACATCTCCTTTTTCCCATTCTCATAATGACTCCATGTTCCGTCATCACATGGGGATTTGCATCATTAATCGGAGCCATAACTCCACTAATTTACAAACTTTTTAGGGGTCTCTAGATTCTACCAGGGATGCAGGAACACGAAAGGGTTTTAGTCAGTATGAGTCTGACACTCCTTTCTGCTCTTAAGTTTTCAATATCTTTATGATATTAACACCTGGTCCAGCTCTTCGTTGATCAGGAAGCTGGCGTTTTCAGATTTCATGAGAACAGGAGACGTTCTGATCAAGGTCCACTTTGAAATGTCATATTTCAGACATGCATCCTAAGATCTTTTAAACTACTTCAGGTTGAAGTGTTTTTTTTTTTATTCAAAACGGGGAAACTCTTGTGTTTGATCTATACCTACCTAAGGATGAGTATAATCCGGCCTACTTACTATGATATTTCATGAATCCGTTGTGAAAAAGGGATACTGCTATTCGTATTTAAAGATCTGTCTTTCTCATAACGGATTTATGATAATTCAATGTGTTCCGAAGAAGTTGCTTTAATGCCCGGAAGAGTCCGGGCATTAAAGCAACTTCTCCGCTCCACTCATCTCGTTTCCGCTTTGGTAAGAGTACCAAATCGGAAACGAGATGAGCGGAGCGGAGATGACACGAGCGGAGCGGAGATGTGTTTTAAAAAACAATAGAATGTCGTTAATCACACATATCGTCTCCACTCAGCTTAAGTGCGTATGGCGCAATGGAAGCAGAGATGACCTTTTTTCGCTGAAATTGAGCTAGGCCGCGATACAAGGCGGGGATGTGAGCTTTGCCTCGCTACTGCCGATGGTACGCAACGGGCACGAGATGTGTGCGGCGTTTCTCGCTGCACGCCGCACACATATCGTAAGTCGGTAAGAGGATACTGTTTTTGTAAAAACGACATGACTGAAAGTAGGTACTTTCCACTCTAGTCAGCACACATCTCCCGATCTCCGTTATAGTCTAACCAGTACGCATCTCCGCACAGTTTCGTTTGATACACCATAGCTGAAAAACATATCCGAAATTCTCCGCGGAGTCCGGGCCTAAGTCCCAATTTCTTCGTAATATGGTCACCGATATATTAATTAACTGGAAGCGTAATACATATTTGCAGTACAACGTCACAACTGGAGACGTTCGGCTGGTACCGGACGAGGAACACACTTGCTATTTGTTAACCATTACGAATGTAGCGGGGCTGGTGTATTCGGAAGGTTATGGTGCCAGCTTTGACTTCAGGTAAATTCTGGAGTAACATGACATATGTATTTAAGATTTACATGTCATAATATTTCAAGACATGTGACCCTGCAAAGGTGCTGCTAAGTTCCCAAGTTCTTCATAACATCAACACCAATTCTTTCATTATCAGGAAGCGTAATATTTGCAGTACAATTTCTCAACAGGAGACGATTCGCTGGAGTCAGACGCGAACCGACCTTGTTGTTTGTTTACCATTAGGAATGCTGCGGGGCTGGTGTATTCGCTAGTTTATGGTGCGAGCTTTAACTTCAGGTATTGAAATAATACAAATCACGTAAAGTATTGCCAAAGTGTTAGGCAGAGAATACATAAAGGGAATACACATTTATAAGTATTCTATATATTTTTTCGTTTGGTAAGCCTGTAATTATTTTGCTCAGTTTGTTTGGCAGCTCTAGTTGTTTCGTCTTTGTAAAAAAAAACCGGCCAAGAGCGAGTCGGACTCGCGCACCGAGGGTTCCCTACAAACCAGTAGGTATTATACATATTATAAGCAGAAGTTGCGATTTACGATTTATGACGTATTAAAAAAAAAATACTAGATCTCGTTAAAACCAATTTCTGCTGGTAGTTTACATGGTATGTTCTAAGTATGGGGACTCCAAAATTTATTAGTTTTTTTTCTATTTTTGTGTGAAAATCTTTATGCGGTTCACGGAATACATCTACATGCCCAATTTCAACAGCATAGTTCTTATAGTTTCGGAGAAAAGTGGCTGTGACATACGGACGGACGGACAGACAGACAGACAGACAGACGGACAGACATGACGAATCTATATAAGGGTTCTGTTTTTGCCATTTGGCTACGGAACCCTAAAAATGTCAGGATCTTTAGTGACATTTTCAAGACAAGATTAACAACTGAGGGATAATGAGTATTTTCCAGTCGCTAGTTGGTTATGTCATCTTTACTTTTTTGAATTTTGTGAAAATATTCACCTTATTTGAGTTTCTTAAAAGCCTATGGATTTTCTAAATTATGGTGTTACTGGGATCATTAAAATTAACTGGAAATAATTTAATTGTGACGTCGAAGTGAATGGCTTCAAAGGGGTCCTCATTTAACATCTCTAGCAGGAAGGCTAAGTTCAACAGCATGTGCTGTTGCGACCGGTGTTGAGACCGCGAGACTCGTCTATTTTAGTTACTTTCACAGTATAATGTCTTACGGTATCTTACTATGGGGACGGGCTGCTGATATCGAATCAATTTTTCATTTTGCAGAAAAGAGCCATCAGAGCCATTTACCATCTCCAGATGAAAGAAGAAAGAAAGAAAAAGAGTTTATTTGCGGACAATATGACGACAGATCATCTCGAGATTCTCTAATTGAACTGTTTAAAGAAATAAATTAACATCATGACGCACCCTTGTCAATATCTATACTTATCTATACTAATATTATAAAGCAGAAGAGTTTGTTTGTTTGTTTGGTTGAACGCGCTAATCTCAGGAATTACTGGTCCGATTTGAAAAATTCTTTCAGTGTTAGATATTATAGGGGTTTCCTCTTATCGAGGAAGGCTATAGGCTATATACCATCACGCTAAGACCGATAGGAGCGGAGCAGTAATGAAAAATGTTACGCAGACGACGTTGCACGGGTCAGCTAGTATCTAAGGAAATATCATGTACGTTAGAAATAATCTACATCTTTTTAGTAAACGAGGCGACAGACATAACTATGTCACTAGAAATAGGAACCAATTAATACAACCAGGTTTCAGACTTGCAAAAGTAGCAACATATTTCATAGGATACTGTTTAAACTTCAAAGTGTAATTTGAAATAAAGGATTCTGGTATTTGTATTTGTTCAACTTTTTGATACCTTTTCAGAGGTTTCAATTTTCCAAGACAAAAATGAATAAGTTTTACGCATATGAGTATCATTTTATGTGACACCTACCCACAGTCACTTACGTACAGCCTATATAAATATTTTGTTCACGTAAGTTCAGCTTTATTTTTAATCACACTTCCCTTAAATGCCAAAGTAGGGTCGATCTTTAAGACTAAAATATTTTCGGGTTTATAAATTGTCGAATCAAAACGCGCACCATAAACCGTCGAACGCAGTTTGCTAGTAAGCCGCTAAGCTACCGTGAAATAAGAACCGGCTAACAATGAGTCACCGAGTTACGTATGACTCTTAAATAATCGCTTGTATTTCATACAACACACACTAAAAGACTTCTAGGAAGCTTTAAAGCTTATTTTGGGTAATGATAAAAAAAAAAAACATTTCGTGTCAAGAAAAAAAGTCGACCCTAGCATGTAGGAACACACTAGATGCTATAATTACATAATAAGTTTTAAAAGATCTAAAGAAATATTTGAGCTCATAATTATGAAGTTTTAATATTGGCATATTTGAGTTTAGCTCATAATAATGGACCTTTATCCGTAAACGTTTGTGCCGATTTGAACCTTGCGACTGTGTTTAGACCATAAATATTCCGTAGTCCTCATTCGGTTAAATTTGATATGATAAAAATCAGAGCTTCCAGTATTACTGCGCTTGCACACGACGGTAATTAAATCCTGGCAGGCGGTGTTACACAAAGTTTTTCTATGATCATAATCCGTGTAGGAGCTCGAGACTCGGGTCTAGTGACGGGGTCACGCATCGGACGGACAGATACATGTGCGCAGCCGCGTGATTAGTGTGCGCGCGCGCAGCAGCCGCTGTAACCCAAGCCGTGCGCATACGCAGCGCCCAAGCCCGCGCCATAACATAATTAAAAATGATTTAAGGCATTCGCTCCGGCTGCTTTGTTTCGCGCGTTATGTTTCACTTGTTCGCGTCGCAGTCGCGCTCGCACCTCCATTTTTAACGCGCCCGCTCTTAATTCTGTCACAGTTTTTATAACCCTTTTGTATTTATTAATTCCCTTTCGGCTCCGGTAGCTCTACGCTTCTCGGAAAACGATTTTGACGTGACATTTCTTTGGGTCGCGCCGTGTCCCTGTGTTAATGAAGCGTCCGATTTCGGCGCCGCCAAAAAACAATCATATTTTGTGTAATCAAAGCGAGGTCGCATTCTATTCCAAAAACCGTTAATTAGCACTTCTCAAAAGTTTCTGTTGTTTATTTTGTTCTGCTTTGAACAATGGTGTGGATCTCATCGTAATGCATTGTTTCCAGATACCATCAATTGTTATGTTTTCATCGCATCAAAGTGGTAACGAATCCGCTTTGCCCGTTTGCCGTAATACTAATATAAAGCGGTGTTAAAACTGGCAAACAATGGCGAGTCACGTCAGCGACAATACAGTTGCGGGGTTAAAAGTACATATTTAATATGATTAAGTTCGACTTGTTGACGCGTCGCGGCTGGTTATCGAATTTCGGAAATCGGGCAACCGTGTCCTGGCCGCTACCAAATAATTTTCCATGGTTCATTCATTGTTGACTTTTGGAGTTGAAATTTCAAGTAATTACCAGAGCACAAAGTTTTGCGATCAGTACTGGGTTGAAAGCAGTACAAGAACACCTCACAAAATCAATGAAATCAATAGGAGTTGTTGTTGCTATTAGTAGTAGATGAGTCCAATCTGTTTTTCCAATGTTGTTAAGCTGGCGAGCAATAACATGTAAGTAGCGAGTGTGGTGTCGTGTTTGCGGTCGGCCGGCCGGCTGGCGGACACCATCGGCGGGCTGCGATCCATCATGACGACAATCTATCACCAGGCGAGCGGCTACAACCGACACGCATGTTTTACACATTATACAATATACCTATAGGCACATCTACATATAGCTACGCGCATGTGGGTGTCCATATTCTAAGTTTAAGTGCGCAGTAGGTAGCCATAAAAACGTTCAGCGATATACGATCTGTACGATCATAAACCAAAGCGACAGGTTTTCTATGGTAATTTGACACTGAGTATTTTCAATGCTAGGCTTAGGATCCGTCTAGTTTGGCTTCCCACTAGCTCTAAGTAGGAATGCAGTTTAAGACTCCACGACTAGTTTCTAATTAAAGGAACGCGTCGGTATGGGCAAATGAATCACAAAAATGATCTGGTTGAATGTCATCGTCATGGTTTCACAGTGTTTTATTTTGTTCTTGCGAATGCAACATAGTTGGAAGAGGTGGCTATCTCGTGGTCCATCTCTGTTAATTAGTTTTTTGTCGGCAGCGGCGGGGCGGGCCGGCCGACGCCATCAAATTACGATGAGTCGGCCTTTCGGCTACCGGCGCCGCGGCCAACAATAATTATACACTCGTTACTACCGTGCTGCGCGCACACATACACCAAGCCACTGCTCTCAATAAATTAAATCGGAGAAATTGTTTTGACAACAAATTAATGATAAAATTTTATTCGATTCCAATGTTTGCTCGTCATGTTGACGCTAGCTCACCGTTGATGAGAATCTAACGAGATGGAAGATTTTTGTAGTTATCAGAGTCTCATATTGGAGATTTCTAAACCGCCATAAATATCGTATGCGCATTGATAGGGAAGGGCGCACGCGCGACTCGAGCAGTGTCGACCATAAATTCCATCGATAAAATCGGCGGCGTCGACGGCGCGCTCGGTAATTTCTTAACGACAGCGTAACCCGGTGGCGACGCGTGCGCCTACATTTTATTTCTCTCGCATCAAGAAGCCGACTCCGAAATAATCGTTCACCACTCAACTTAGATGGTAATCAAGGCGACTATTAACGACCATCTTAATGTAACTTTTTGGGCAATGAGTTAGAAAGGTTCTTCGAGAGCAGTTAGACGTGTGTCTCGTGTGTTGAGTCATTTTCAGTGATCACGATTGGGATAATTTGTCGTTAAAACCAATAAAAGTTCGCGTCGTACACAACTCACGTGCTACGTATAATTTATGGTCCATATAGTGAGATGAATTAGTTTGCGCGGAGATGAGTGAGGTTGTTTTCTTGTTTGAAGTGGTCAGTTGTTGAGGTATTGTGTTTTTAATTGAATATAGGCAGAGGTGGCGAGGCGGCTACCGGCTACATTGTTGATGCTATTCACACTGCTCGAGAGCGCTTTCTACTAATTACCGCTGTACACTCGACGAGCCAGGGCTGCTGCTTTGTAATAAATAAGTTTGAGGAGTGAAGAAGCTTCACTAAAATTTATTTTCAGAGCGCAAAGCTTCAATGATGCTTACTTCAGTGACTTCTAAAATTATTAAAGTTAATTACTTTAATAATTTTAGAAGTAAATTAAAGGTAAATTGCACAAGTGGATTTTATTTACCTACTAATTTTAATCTCATTAATTACGATGAATTTCTCAATAGCTCTACACTGAATCTCGTTTTGCTATGGTCAAATATTACTCTGTTTTGTTTTGATTGAAAATTCCTTTCGGTTCAGAACCTAATTGACGGACGTTGGTAACACCCCTAACCGGCGAAGTTGCGCAGTAGGTACGTGCTGCTATGTTACATTATCTTTAATTAAAAACCTCCAGAGGCCATCTCTAGATTAGTCAGAGTCACAAAAAGGGTTACGAGGGATCAGGCGAAACACCTTCGAGATTCGTCACGAATCAAATTTATTTTTATTTTCTTAGAATCCTTTGTTGAAGTTAACCGAATTTGTTGTTCAGTAAAAAGTGGCTAATTAAGAAATGTTCGAGCTGCTGTTAGAGATTTGTGTTTCTTTTGTTCTGGATTCTAAGTTATACGATTTGTTTAGGTCTACCGTTCGAGTTTGTGTCGGATAAAGTTTATGTGGCAGTCTTTAAACGATGGATAGTCGGATTTATGTTCTGATGGTGATTTGATACCTGAATAATATGTACCTATCCTAAGTTAAACATTATTAAAGTTGGTTTCCTTTAAACTACCTTTGTATACTGCAGTGATTATGTTTGTCCTTTTACTGCCGAAATATGTTTGAATAGACCACCAGAGTTTTTGCAATCTACCTTTGGTAATTAAGGAGGAAAATTAAACCGAATGCAGACTTGGATCTAACATCAAACCCGCAATTAAAGTATATCCTACATCTAGGCAACATTAACACAGCGTAGATTGTGCATAAAGCTGTAGCTACACCCGCGATCGGCTATCAGGCTGGTGGTCGCGTCTCGTCGGCTGCTTAGCGCAACGATAATGGCCTCCATTACGCGTCATTCCCGGCATTCCTGCGTCGCGTATACACAATAACAACGTTGCGTATCGACGACAAAACGCCGCAGTCGTGAACCCGGCCTAAGGGTCAAACACTACAATGAATGCTGTGATATTTATAACAGTTACTTTCACCAACAAGCCGTTGGAATTCGGGTAAGACTTTGTACATACAGTTTACTGTGCTATTAAGGTATGATTTACGTCCGTAGGGCGCATTTGGAAATAGATAACGCAGGTGATATATCTGTAACTACTTGTCCTACTTATGAAGGTTCTAACTAACATAATTCTAGCAATTGTGGTTACGTTTGGAGGTGCCTTAAAATTTTTTAAATGGAATTGCATAAAAATCTTTTCATCATGTGAATCACCGACATTTTGATTTTTGTCTGACATGACTGGTTAATATTTCTCCGTTTCTCCGCTCCGCTGTAATGGACATGCACCCTTATGGTGGGCTGTACCTTGCTTGGGATTTTGATACTTACTAATGATTTTGATACCTACAAGAACCAAGGCCTTCAAGGGACGATTCTGAGTAATTATTGAAGTATTCAACCCTGTTTGGCAACCTAATTGTAATCTCATTAAAGGTTTATAAAAAAAAAGTTTTAAACTCTCTTAATGGATCATTTGATTTTCTTAAGCCCAGGGAAATATGGATCCAATTACGTCAGCGTATAAGTGAGTAGTCGCCTGATAGCAGGCTGCGGTTACATCTTTATTCAGCAAGGCAGCTAGGCTCGCGAGACTCGGGGGCGCGCAATGAGACGCGACTCGCGCATAATTGCGGCCGCAGCCTAATGTGCGGTGTCGCGGAATGTGGCACTTTCCATGTTAACGAGCGTGTACAGGCGGCCGTGTAGCCCCATCACGCACCCTCCCGCGGCACTCCAGCCACACCTCGCCACAACGTCCGCCGTTTTATTCCTCACACAAGTAACACCTATTTGTGGTAATCCTCATCCCATTTTATTACTAAATTTATGATCACCAAGATTTATACTCCAGCTACTTAGTTAATAACGATGCGCCCAACCAATAAGGCAATCTACACAAATGAATAAACCACTGGATCCTGGCACATCAACACCGAGACGTACGCTTTCATTACGTACGGAAATAAATCAAAATAATACCAACGTAAAAGATAGCGAATGGAAAATCATCCCCTCCCTGCGCGCCCGCCGCCACGTGATTTATGCCTGTAATTTTCCGGGCGGTTACGTTAGTAACTCGCGATTTTTCTCTCTGCACACACGTAATTAGATAATTTTCATGAATTACTCGGACCGACGAACCCGGAAGAAGGCTTACTTTAATATATTATGTGAGCCTTCAAGTTTTTTTTTCCTGAAGTAACACGTAGCAAAGATTAAGTACACGGGGCACGTCTTATGTTTACAGCGTTTCTTTTCATAGTGCAGTCGAAAAAGGTAAGTTACGCTCACAATTTCTGCTAACAACAACTTGAGCACTTTTTGAAAGGTCTTTATTTATAATAAGAGGATTAATAAAGCATATACAAGCTGTGAATTAATAAGGTGGCGGCGACCGGTCGCTCCCCGGCCCGTTCCCGTATTAATTTCTGTCACAGATTTAATTGCTCACCTCTGGCTTAAGCTTTTTAATAAATTCGAGGACAGACAACGAAACGCGACGCGACCAAAAAATACACGACCGGGGCGCGGTCGACCAAAAAAAGGACGGATTTTAATTTATAAAAGACAGGACAAACGATTAATAATTTATTTGTATCCTCGGTTTCTTGCGCGAGAGGGTCGAGCGTTAAAAACAACCGTTAAAACCGGCGACTTTGTATAGCTCGCGCTTAGCCCGAAATGCCAATTGCGGGTAGACACAAGTATACAGCGAGCCGGAATGTCGCTTTAAAAAACCTCGCAAATAAATAAATCGCGTCGCACGCACCGGTCGAGCAAAAAAACATCCACCATATTCGATTCTTTAATGTGATCTTTAAAAAAATAGAAGTAAGCGGAGGCTGCCTCCGATTGAAAATGAATGAGGGCGAGCGCGATAGTGGAAATTAGCATTGAGGTAGGATTCAGGAGCGGCTTTTGTGCGATTATATCGAGGTGTATTCTTTGCGCTTTTTACGGCGGCGGCGAGCCCGGCGCGTCTTTTCAGTCCCTATTACGATCCTGTCGCCTTTTTGTTGCAGATAATTATTGTCACCCTACGATATCACATCGATATCTAGCTATATGCTTCGGGATCGCGGACCAAAAGAAAAGTTTCAGAATTCAATGCCGTACGTCCCATTCTCTTCATCTACTCCAACAGCTTTATGATTATTAGTTGCAGAAGAAGTCGCGTGCATTAATTAGATATGTTCTGTTGATAGACGGGATTGCACTTCATTGCAAATAGAATACAGTGCTTGTTTATTACAATAACATGATATGGAAATGGTAACAATAGCCGAACGCACAAACGCACTCTACCTAAATAAGCCGAAAGCCGCAAACGTAGATTAGATCACCCCGGTGACGTTGGCGCGGTCAGTGCGATCCATAAATTAGCGATTACGCATATATCCAATAATAAAGGCAACAATGGGATTGAATGCAGATGAGCGGGGCGAGCGAGGCGGGAACGGAGCCCGCCGATCGACATTTGTATGCGCTATCTAAGCGCACAATTGGATGCCGGCGCGACTCTTCGCGCTAATGGTACACTATCGAGCGATCGCACACCGCCGCTTGAAAAGTGGAGACCGCCGCGGAATACGGACCACACGCCCGTTTAGTGGCCACAATAAATAAATAAGCATTCCACATGATCTGCGAGAGGAAAAACAATTGTTTACTTGTTTTCCGCACAACTTGTTAGACGTTACTGGGGGAAATTGGGTTAATGGGTAACGATAGTTATCGAATGCTTCCAAAAAGGTTGTATTCATAGTAAAGATTTTGAAAGGGTGTCATTGCCAACCCCTTCGTGTAGGGCCCAATACAAAACAACTGTCTCTTAAATTAAACTCTTACCGTGCCTTCAACTAAATTGATTTCAATAAGACGCTGCCAATAAATATCCCACACTTATAACGTGTTTCATCGACACCTTATTAATATCGGTTGAATCTTATAATCCAAACTTAATAAGTAATACAATCGAATCAATTTAACCTGCAACGTAAAATATGAGATTGTATAAGGAATCTCATTATGGTTTTTAAAAAACAGGCAATTAAGTAGAAATGTCAAAAAACTTAACAATATTTAATGGTGTCCGAAAAATAATTATATGGCATTTTTGTATTATTAACTTGAACGATTTAAAAAGGTCGGGATAATTAACATGTGCAATAACAATCATTTTAATGTTTAATATTAAGGTTTTATGTTAAAATTTGCATATAGTGGTGATTCTTTAACTTTATCGCGTTAATTCACAAATAATTACTGTGTAAATATGTTTCGTGGAATTTCCTCGCATAATATGATCAGATACGTGCTGCTTTAGGAGCTTGGTGTAAAACCAGGGTTAATTACAGTAAATTAAAATAATATACTGGAAAACTTCAGTATACTACAACACTTGAGAACACTAACGTCATTAACTAATATTTAAAAAAAAAACTGTAATGGCATCCACAATTTTCTTAGCCTAGGGGCAAAATATCGATGAGATTTCAATTCCAAAAACCGAATGTGAAAATATTATGAAAATACATGATATGCAGTGTTCTAGAGGACTTGTGACCTCATTCTGAATTACTCGACGTCCATTGACGTCTTCAGTTGACACAAATCTAATGCCACATCGTTTATCAAAGTCGCTTAGGTTTGCAAGGAAATTACAGAAAGCCAACTGCCATATTTTTATATATAGAAGGGCATTTAATAACTTCTTAATCTTTGGAATGGCTGTTAGATGCACAGTTTTATTTATGTGAAGTCTATTTTGCCGACCTAACGGTCGGCAAAATAACTTGGTTGATTTCAGCATATACAGGGTGAATTTTTAAAGTGTGCCATATCCGAAACTATTAAGAAAATCAAAAAACACTGAAAAGAGTCACGAGCCCGTTTTTGAAAACTAAAGCTGCATCATTGTTTTTGAAAAATAAAACACACCCTATTACACCTTCCGAAAAAGGGGGAAAAAGGAAGTAATATCATATGACAAACTAAAGCTCTCGTTTTTTTAAATATTTTAGAAACTTCTGAGTAAAGCTATCTATCAAAACCGTAACCGATATTTTTTTAATTATCCAATGATTCAGTTGTTATTCAACACACGGGAGGCACAGAACGTTTCAGGGGCGATATGACAATGACGAACCTTGGGTAATAGAAAAAAAGACTTTCTATCAACTATAACGATTGTCAAGTTAATTTTTTTTTAGCGTTTTGGTAGTGTATTATCAGCCAAACATAGGGTGAGAGAGGAGTTATGTCTCCAGGTATGCTCCTAGACCTGCACCCTTGGGCTAACACTTATGAGGTAGAAGACAAAGCCGTCCAGTTCGCTTCGTTACTGTACGGACAGAGTTGGAGTCATCGATACTAAAAGATGAACAAACGCTTATCAACCATACCTACAGATTAGGGCATTTTCACAGTAGTTGTCGCTAATACAAGAGGGCTTACAAAAACTCAATCAATTCAGTAAAATTTGTAACCCCTCTTGTGGCTAGACCACAAGACTAGAAAAACCATTCTAATTGAAAGATAGAAGTCCATTTCACAATAGAAAAGACCCTGATGGCACTTAAATTCGTCTTAATAAACGCCAATGCGTTTAATTTATCCAGACATTAGCATAGACGTCTTCAATATATGGCCGGGTCCGAATATTACCATTTGCCAATTGATTTGCCGAATTTATTGTTCGGTGTCAATGAGCTCGTCTGCTGGCTGATTGAAATGTGTTTGTATGTCTTTAATGGTTTGTAGCGAATAATTATTGGGTACGAATAATTATGTTAAACGTACAATACAAAATGTAGTAGATAAATAATGAAACTCTGCGAGGTGTTGAAATATAGTGGAATACTTGTCGCAATACTATTAGGACAATTTAGGACCCGTTAGTATTAGTGTTAATATTTAATATACATTATAAGCTGAGGTTCTTGGCAACTGGGCTTAAACCAGTTGTAGGTATATGTCCCTTGGTGCCCTTTGGCGTAGGTCTGTTCTGTCTCCTGCTTGATAAGGAGAGAAGTGGAAATTCCTATTTTCTTACTCATCTGCCGTACTTTTCTGATTAGTTTCGTTAAGGGATCCAAGACAGTTGAATAGTTTTTCCGGGACTCGTCACTGTTAATTCTGGATTTCAGGATTTGCAGTGGTTGGGAATGCGTGGCGGGATTGTCGAAATACTTTCATTGTACTTAGACTTAAGGAGTGTGATTCCCGGCCTGAGTCTCTGATTTCTGAAGTTACAACTTGGCTTTAAACAAGAATGAATAGTGTAGAGTATTATTGTCGACAACAAATGGCGTATCATCAGATGGGAGAGTGGTCAAACACAATAAAAATAGGTGTCACTGAGGGATTTTTTACTGCGTGATAATATTTTATGATCGATCATACGTTTAGGAATCTGCATTGCTACCACTATAATTATTACTAGGTAAACATTTTGAAAACTACACTTGTTAGCAGGCTGCTGCAAACAGAAAAGATCTCTTAAAAAGAATTTCTAGCGCATATTGAAGCCAATTCCTTTTACAAGAATTTTCAAATGCAATTCAGTAGTTTTAAGATTATCTAGGGTTTTGAAAACTTCACTTTAAACTGGTAATAAGATAGCTGATAAGTGATAAGGATTTGCTGTTCTTGAATTTCAGTTCTTTGTAAAAACTTCTATAGAATTATGATTATTAAACTTTTTTTTTTAAACAGTTTAAAACTAGAAATCATAATCTATACGTAGGTAATACTCTTAATAATAATAAGAAATGGTGGTGAGACATTATATAACGTCGTCCATTATGGCAAAGCTTTTTAGCCATTTTTTTTTGGGAGACCTATCTGTAAGAGTACCATAATCCACCAAACGGGCCCAGTGTATGTTAGTACCTAGGTATACCTACCATAATGCCAAATAACCACTTCAGTTCAGATTTATATCTCATACCTTTGACTTGCATGACTACAGATTTGATTCAATTAAATACCACCATCACTACGAAGAATTCCTTACCAAGGACACGAAAAGATTAGTCAGCAATACAGTAGCTCTAATCAATTTAAATGAATATCTTAGCAAAGAGGATACATACAATGTAAAACAATTGAAATTCATTGAAAATAGATTCATTTAGGACGGAAAAGTAGATAGGGCGGCACTCAGCGAGTCCTCTATCCTGACTAATAGCGCTATGATTAATATCCCGGATATTCGGAATAAGGGGGAGCAATCGCGACACGGAACTTTCATAAAAAATGTTATCAATTTATATGAAAAATAGCTTTGCATGTGTAAATAGTAAGTAGGGACAACACTGATTTATAGGGAATCAGTTTTTAATTGGACATTCTCAGAAGTGTCGTTAAAGGAGGTTAAAAGATTACTATCAAGAGGAGCAGCTTAATTTTTTATCTCCGTCACTGGTGACTCACTGACTGACGGACAACGCACAGCCGAAACTAGTGGTCATACGACCACTAGTTTCGGCTGTGCGTTCAATGGTCAATGGTCAATGCTGAATTTTCGTTATTTAAAGAGTGTTGTGTGCAGCATTAAGAGAGGATTCCAGGATCCAGGATTAGCTTCATCTATTTGACTGACAGACCTTGACTATTCAAAAGTGCCTGTAACTGGTCTATTTGAAATAAAGTATTTTGTATTTGTATTTGATTTCTCGAAATTCCTACGGGAACGGGAAAAAATGGGTATACATGTATGAAACCGCAGGCAATAGCTAGTTTTGTAAGGCACTGATCTAAAGAGGCTGTTGTAAATAGCAGTTTTGGTAAAACCTAACCTAACCCAACTAACGAACATTTACCTCTCTTTTCAATGAATTTGAGTTCGGGTGTCACCGCTCGCTATGATCTGCCGAACTATTTATCGAACCGCTCATTCCATCATTTTTACCGCTCATTCAGTTATTGGACTGCTCAATTATTTTTAGAATTGACATTGTATGATAAAATAACCGACTAATTGATTTTTTATTACTGTCCATGTTTTACTGTCGCAATAATTAATCAACCGCCATTAAATTAAATAATTGCTCAATATGTTTTCCAACTGATCATAATAACATCTCGAATATTTAAACAACAGCTAAACAAATTAGTTCCCGTTTTGTAATAAGATCTCCGTTAGCCAACTCAGTCTAAAGATGATCTTCAGGGACGTCAGCAGTCGGTTCGCGTTGGGGATTCCTCATCTTGCTGGCGTGATTTGGAAACTGGCGTTCCTCAAGGCGGCATTCTTTCTCCTCTCTTATTTTCTATTTTTATTAATCTACTTAATAACTTCTGAACTTCAATGTGCGTATCATCTGTATGCAGATGACCTGCAATTGTACCATCAAGGGAGGGTCGATGAATTACCTGACGCTATCAGCAAACTAAATAGAGACTTGATAGCCATAAAAACATGGTCGGATAAATTTGGTGTGGCTGTAAATCCTGATAAGTGTCAGGCGATCATCATTGGGAGTTCTCGAAGCATCGCTAAAGTCGATGAAACAGCTTTGCCAAATGTTCTGTTCGACAATACGATTGTCCCATTTAACACTGATGTGATGGACCTAGGTTTGCGCATTGATAGTACCTTAAACTGGCGAGCTCAAGTTGCTAGTGTCAGTCAGAAGGTTACGGGAACGTTACGGGCCCTGTATCGTTTGAAAAACTTTTTACCAGCAAACACGAAGACAATGCTTGTACAGACCCTAATTTTTCCTATCATCGATTATGGCGATGTGTGTTACTATGACCTGAATTGTCTCTCCCAACTCTCCCAGTTATCTAGCCCCTCACTTTCAATACATTTGCACCAGCCACAATCTCAATCTACGCTCATCAAACAACCGTCTCCTTCAATGTCCCACTCACCGTACTGACTTTATTCACTCTTCTTTCTTCGTTCAGTCTATTTCTCTGTGGAATGCGCTTCCTCAGGAGATCAGGATGGCCACCAACCGATTAACTTTTAAATTGAAAGTTCGTGAACACATTCGGAAGAAGTTGGCAGTAGTATCATCACAGCGCTAATGTTTTCCAGTTACTTATTTGTATTTATTGTTTAAGTATTTCGTTTACATATTTATCTTGTTAATGTGAGTATTTATTATGTATTTATAGGTATTGTTAGTTTGTGTATAGTATTCATTTTAACCGGTTAGATCCGGCGGTGGATCCACTGGTGGACTGGTGGTTCCACCTGACGCAATTGATTTTATACTTTATTTCTAGGTACTTTACTTTATTTTTATACTTTGAATTTGAATATTAATCATTATTAATCGCATTTAATTATTTTTTACATTAAATTCTCTGTATTGCACCTACCACTATTCTCTGCATCACCCAAAGGTTGACTGGTAGAGAATGCCTATGGCATTAAGTCCGCCTCTGTACTCTTTTTGTGCTGAAAGTGTTAAATAAATAAATAAATTATTTTTTTACAATCTCGTGGTGATGGTGGAAGGTTCTTCAATCATACAAGCTTTATACATACTTCAATTAATATAGGATTTTCCAGGAATTAATATTTGATATCAGAGGTCAAATATTCATCTTTCTTGCCTAAAACTCACAAGGGTCAGCCCAGATTTAGAAGTTTACAAGACAATTAATTTATAAGATTAGATTTTGAAACAAAAAACATCCTGCAATTACCGCATACAAGTTATCCTGACTCCAAACACGCACATAATTATAACACACAACGAAAATTAACAAAAAACATAAAAGCACCAAATGATGATGACTGGGATAAATGCAAGCAACAGGATAATGGAAGGCACCAAAAAGAGAGGGCACTAACTCATACGCAGGTACAAGTAATTATAAGAGAACTTAATTATTTCGCTCCTTTTTTATTATTTTTTAATCAAGCATTTGTGCTGTCAGAATCTGATTTCTGATGAGTCTTGGAAATGAAATAATTAATTGTTGGATAAAAAGAATACTTTGAAAGGCGTCTTGATGAATGTAGGAATGAATAAAGTCTTTGTGTTTCAATTGACAACAGTGCAATCTTCAGAATATACATGGTTGGATCCGTCCCAAAGGACCACATGCACTGTGCCATGCTCTGACTCTATATTTTCTTTTCCTGTACTAACAAAATATTTATTTCTGGATAGTTCAGTCGTTCGCCCAATACGCGCAGCGGTCGACGCGTAGTAAGTGATAAATAAAACGTAATTGAGAGACGGAAGCAACCAATGAGTAAATCTCGTCCGTCAATTTATTTAAATTATTTATTAGTGCTCCGCTATAGACACCCGACGATCAGCGGACGGACGCCCCTACTGATGCAATTATGATGGATACTGTTATCGATATCTGTACTATTGTTAAAAGATTAAATAAGTTACCTAGGTTCAAATTTAAATATAGAAGGCGTTGATCAATTCCAGGTGTCGGGTTGACAGAGAGCGATAGAAAAAGAAAGCATGCAAGGGCAGGAAGATGATGATGATTATTTCTACAGCAGAATGGAAGGAAGGAAGTGTCGGATCCAAAAGAAACAATTGCAAAACAGCTTCGATAGGTAACAGACAATGCCAATCATTTTTGATAGCTCTCACGATAGCATGATGCTAAAAGTGTTGGTACAGACGCCAGCACATCAAGTCACAACAATCTGTCAAATTTCTTTGATAGATTTCACCTTTATCGCTGAAGCATTAGGTTCAAGGTAGATTGGGAAAATTGGACAGTTTCGAATAGCTTGATGTGCTGGCGACTGTACATCTTAGTCAGCCTTGTCCAAACCGAACGAAACACAGAACCATTAGCTGAAAAGCAACAAAAGACTAAATCACATCCCGAATTAGTTAATTTGTGCTGGCAAATCACAATGGATGAGGAAATAACACATACACCCACATCTGCGTATGTATGTACCGGGAGATGTAATTGGCGTAATTGGACGAATCTGGACGCACTTAATAATGCCCCATTGTCGTCATTCAAATGGCAATTCATCGTTTGTAAAAGATATGATTCATTACTTTTAAATTAAAAAGTTTGACGTAGTTGTTCTGGGGCAGTGTGTGAAGCTCGTTGGTAGGCTGGAACTAACCGTTATGGTTTTGAAGGATGGAGGAAGGAACTTTCCTTGGGATTGTCTTACTTCAGAGCACAATAAAAAGCATTGTATTATCATCATTGCATGCTTAGCAGTGTTCTTAGAAGACCCTTTGCCTAACCTGTTCCCAACTATGGGTCGGCTTCCAGTCACACCGGATTCAGCTGCATACCAGTATTTTACGTGGAGCGGATTTTACCAGACCTCCACAACCCATAAACTGGGTTGTTGCAGTTATTTCTACGATCTATCATATCAACTAATTTCTTATCAATATTCAGAACATGTTGCTAACGCTTCCTGAAGAAAGAACTGTAATTTTAGATTTACATTGACAAAGTTCCATCCCATTCTGATGACGCGCGGATTATAACACGGTACTTTTTGTTCGACACTATAACAGGTGAAATCATCTTATAGTAGATTCTTGCAATCCAAGGAGAGATGAATCCGTAGCTTCTGTCATTACACGAAATCATGACTTTCTTGGTATACCTACAGGTGATTTTTTTTAAGTGTGCCTTCAGGGCCGCCTAATCCGCAACTATGAGGTATATCGAAAAACACTGAAAGGAGTCTCGAGCCCGATTTTGATGAAAAGCAAAACTGCATCATTGGAGTTTTGAAAAATCATTGTTCCTACCCAGGAATCGATGCATCCAATGAAGCAGTTTTGCTTTTCATCAAAATCGAGCTCGAGTATCCTTTTTTTTTTTAGGGATGGGAAATCATCCAATGACTCCTCCCGCTCTTGGTGTAGCGGGAGGGAGTGTCAGACTTTTACTGACTAAAACCCATCCATGTTCCTTCAATGCCCTTTGTGTTCCGGAGCCACGGTATCTCTTTCGAACAGTCCCGCGACTCCGGCAGGCGTCGGCCCTTTCGGGCCCCTCTGTGTGCTGACTTTCTTTGAGGCGCGCGCGGAACACTAACGCGCCGTCGACACGGCCTGTCATCTGAAGACGGACGGACGGCGAGCCACCCATAGCTCGCCGTCCACAGGCCCGCGCCTACGGTGGCCGGAGGTCACCGGGTGGTGGCCTCCGGCGAGCTCGAGTATCCTTACAGTGTTTTTCGATATTCTTCATAGTTTCGGATATGGCCCTGAAGGCACACTTTAAAAGTTTACCACGTATAATATGTCCTAGGTGACCTTGGAAACTACGAGATATCTCCAAGTCACCTTAAAACTCTTTGGTGTTGTTTGTTAATCATAGTTGGTAATGTTGGTATGAGCTGAATGTGAAGTTTATAATATATCACATACTAGTGGTTGAAAACTCATTAAGGCGAGGTTGCAGTACTGTGTGTATGGACGAACAACAGCGACTGTCCGGCGAGCGAAATAATGCCTAAATTTTGATTGTTTTTTCTTCCTGGCGAAAACTGATAAAGAAATTACACAATATGGTTTCACCATTTACTTCAAAATAAAAAGCTCTATCTATTGATATAACTTTTATATATATTCGTGATGAAATCTCTTAGCAGTACCTACACGTTTAAAATTGTAATTTAGTGTCATGTTTGATAAAAAAAAGTATCGAGCCAATCATTCTAAATCGCGTTTCTATCTTTACGATTTACTTGAGGGTATGTTCAATTTTTATGTAATGATTTTTCTTTATTAAAAAACTCATAATTAATTAGATTTTCAGACGTTCAAAAATCTTAAAAAGTACTGCAACCCCGCCTTAAGCTTCTAAGTAATACGCCAGAACCTTGATTCAGTTGAGTCGTACAGATTGAGGGATTCTAGTTTTATAGCTAGTGTTAAAGTTTCCCACTTAAAGAGTGCCACAGATTACTTTACCAAATTACAATAATATGACGAGTAGACGTGTATTCGACATCTTTATTTGCCTCGGGAATCATATCCAAGTTATTTCTTGCGAATGAGTTCGAATTTCAAGTATTTTCTTTTCAGCTACTGTGAACAGTTTTTCACAATGTATTTCACTGAGGTATATCACAAGAATGTTCTTATAGTCATTTTGAGGCTTTTGGAACTCACTTCATATTTTCATAAGCCCACCAAAGACAATGTGTCAGCAAAAAACATTATGTTCAACTTCTTCAATCTAATGTCACTTTGTTTCGTAAATCAAAATAGTTGAACTTCTATGAACTGCTATTTTGATTGTTCATCGAATAACCAAAAAAATAAAAAAGATTAACTTACCTAACTTGATTTTCCACTTGCGTGACGCAATATCACCTTTCAAGGTAGAAAACAAATATCTAATACCTTCGTAGATAAATCCTTGGTAGTCCTTAAGATTATAGAACACCACCATATCACCATATCCGCAAGCATTCCTCGAAGGCAGAGATGTAATGGCTATAGTACCCCCACATTTTGGTTCCATATAATAAAATAAAAAAAACAAACAGACATTCCAGACCGAAAAACTCAATAACACTGCCCAGTGTACAGAAGTCCAGTACAGCCGGTCGATTCTGTTGACATCTCACCGTGATCACTTAGGTGGAGTGACATCAAGTGAGCTGTCATGCCATCTTGTTTGTATGGTTTGACAGCTCACCTGTCGTTCACTCCGCCTAAGTGCTCACTTCGACATATTTACAGAATCGCACTGCAGAAGTGTCTTGCCAAGTCCTGTTTTCCTAAATAACATTTTTATAAAGGAACCCAAATTGGTTTTTGGTTCCTTTATAAAAATATTTGCAAATACAAAGTCTTCCGCCGCGTCTGTCTGTTTGTTCGCGATAAACTCAAATACTCCTGCACCGATTTTCATGCTGTTTTCACCAATGGATAGGGTGGGTGGCTTTCGAGGAAGGTTAATTTTGTCAAGTGGGCGAAGCCGCGGGCATAACCTAGCTTTTATTAAAATCTAGCCATTTATATAGACTAACTAGCTGACCGGGAAAATGAGGTTCTGCCAAAAAAAAAAGTACTGTAAGACCTATTCTCAGACCTATTGAGTGTAGGTACACAAAAAACGTTTCCTCTTTTCGGAGGAGTTCGATAACAAACACCATGATACGAGATTTTTTAAGTAATATCTAATTCAAAACTAAACTGTAAAATTATCTTTACTAAGAACGCGTTAAAGCCCTTTTTACTTATTGCCTCTATTAAGGCGAATGAATACACTTCGTTCTTGCGTTTATTTGGTAACTTGTGCTGCATTATACTACTCACTAACACTAAACATTAACTCGAATGGTTTTGTTCTTTTTAGTCTTCTCATTATGTCCATTTGGTCGAGAAGCTGGATCGACTCAACGTTCACATGCAGATGAAGTCTTTGTTCGTCAGCTTCTGCAGTAATTTGTATCACATTTTCGATAAAAGAAAATGATTTAAACTTACCCGTTAATATCGGTGACGGACCAGAAGTGTCTGAGCACAGCCTTGGCCAACAGGTACCAGATCTGCGTCCACACCCACGAAGACTTGTCGATGGAGGCCGACAGAAACTCCTTGGTTTCTTCATCAGGATACAGCTGCACGAACTTCTTTATCAGGTCTGGACACAGCCGATCCTTGTTCACCCGGTACCACTGCAACAAAATTTTGGCTGAGTATGCTGTGACATATACGTTTTTAATATTCTAGGTCATTATAGGGCCAATTCTACAAATTTTTCAGCAACTTTCGCACCTCAGTCGCAATCAGTCAAAAATGTAGGGAAATGAAAAAAGCGAACTTTAAACGTTAGTAGAATTGGCGCTCTGATTATTGTTGACTAGCTGACCCGCGCAACTTCGTCTGCGTCACATTTTCCTTTATTGCTCTGCTCCTTTTTGACTTAGCATGATATATAGCCATTTGAATTCTCGATAAATGGGCTATCTAATACTGAAAGAATTTTTCAAATCAGACCAGTAGTTCCTGAGATTAGCGCGTTCAACCAAACAAACAAACTCTTCTGCTTTATAATATTAGTATAGATACTAGCTGATGCTCGCGGCTTCGCCCGCCTGAAAAATAAACAAATTATATACCAAAACCTTCCCGATAACCACTCTATCCATTCGTGAAAACAGCATGAAAATCAGTGCATTAGTTTTTGAGTTCATCGCGAACAGACAGACAGACAGACGCGGCGGAGGACTTGTTTCATAATATGTATCTAATGATAGTAATTGGACCTTATAAGGATTTTTGTTTACAGATAACGTTACAAGGTGAATCAAAAGCGGTTTCATTTTCTCTACGGTTTAAGAAATAACTAAATTGGTGAAGATCGTTTTAGAGTCATACTCATGGCTCTAAAGTAAATGAGCCCTTTCAACACTACCACAAAAAGTTCAGACATACATCAAGTACGGGTTTCGTTGTAATGCAGTAAATATGCAGACAAATGTTGCGTAAACACATTGGTAGGTACTAATAAATCGTGATCTTTACTAATCTATCTCGTCGAACTTGTCTGCAACCGACAAATTATCCCCCGTCTAAAAAGTTGCATAAGTTCCTTATAAAGATAACTTAGATCTAGATGAGACGTCTCAAGTAAGACATGCTGCGTCTACAGCGTTACATATTAGTAATGACATGATTAAAGGCAAATCGCAATTTCTTCTTCTCGACCATTATACAAATTGATGTTTAACAACCCATTGCAGCACTTCTTAATGAAAGCATATAAAAAAGAGTAATCGAGTGCAAATAAGAGAGTGTAGTATGAAAGGAGCGTGCATCTCGTCACCCGTTGTGTGTTTAAGTCAGCCGCTGCGGCCCTACAAAGGGCAACGCGGCGGCTGTTAATTTCACGCTGCCTCGAATTAACATTTCTTTACGCCACAGAATAATGACGAATTAAAAAACTTCTCGCCTCTACATGTAGCCGTAATGACGGCGAGCGGCGAGCGAGACGGACGATGCGAACTCATCAGCCCAACTTAATTAATGCCAGATCTGTCTTTGTATTAAAATCGAACGGCGGCCGTATAAAAAATTGGGAAGGTGGTACTACGGACTGCATATCAAACAGGGTTCTCCGTAGTGTTTAATTATTGTGTGTAATTAAGGTGTGTATAATTAATGTACGATAGCAATTATCATGTGTTTTTTCATTCTAATTGGGAATCTTAATTACATTTAGTGCAAATCATAAAAAAAATGCTACAAACGAACATCTTTACGATCCGATCTCAGAAACGTGCTTTTATGGTATCAATATCCTGTAAATTGTCAAAAATACAAGAGTGAACGTCAGTTACGAGTGACAAATGAGAACATAAGTGACAGAATACAGCTTCAGAAGGCAACACACGGAACTCCAAATTGTCTAAAACCGGTAGTTGAAACAATCGTCACGGCAAATCGAAACGTCAGGCCGGGAGCTCGTATTCAATTTTATAGTGAGTTCGACTCGGAGCGGCGATAAATGATGGCCGACTTTACTTTGTGTAATACAATCAATGTTTTATACTATTATTCATCCGATTAGACACTGTTTTTTCGTTCGGCTACTAGTATCACGATATGCTTTTTGTGCTTCAGGATCTTTTAAATATTTGAGCTCAACAGGAGGAACTTGAGGTATTTTGGTCAAGGCAGATTAATCGTTTATAATTACAGAAATAAACCGATGGATTACAATCAAACCAACAGTCAATATTAAACCTGGTTCAGAAACCTTAGCAACAGATATTACAGCAGTAATATAATCAGTCATGAAATTGTCGCAGAATTCGAAAGATTTATTAAGAAGCCATATGGTTTAGAAAAAGTCCTATGACAGCATAACCATCATATCTAAACATTTTTACGATGAACGGCAAAAAGTATCGTAAAAACCGAAAGAAATAAATATTTAGTACCGACTACTGATAGCGAATCACGTTGGTGATTATGCAATGCGCCGTCTTTACATTTAAAATAGCCTGCATCGGAACTACGCCATTCGATCAGTTAAATTCTCTAGACGGAATACAAATCGTGGAAAATTTTGAAGCCTGAAGTCTGAAGAATCATCAATGATATACCTACAGTGTTCCGTAATCTCTCATGGGTTTCAGTTTACATTGTTAATAGATAACAGTTGGTTTTGTATCAAACTACAAATAATTTCCGTGCTGTTTCTAAAATGATAGAAAATTATAGACCGGGGCGCTCGTCTCATGAACGATGGAACAATTGTTTGAGAGATGTGTTGGTATTGGTTAAGAATCGGTTAACCCTGAAGCAGTGTAAACGTATGAATCATACATGTTTTGATTTCATGTCATAACACTTTTTTACACGGATTGTTGTTTAAACAAATTAATGACAAGAGAGTACGCATTTTGAAAACACGAGAAGGTACTTCCTTGTTATTCCATACCATAGACAAGAGGCACCCGTCTGATTATATTATTTATGAGAGTCTATGTTTAGGATTCATTTTCTGCTCGTGTAAGTCAGATTTGCATGAATAACAATTACCTCATTTTAAAAATCTACCTGTTGAGGAAGACAAATCGTGACTGATTTATTCAATCCGACGACTTATCGAGGCCGATTCCATTTCTTATTTATTTTACTGTATATGTGGGTTACCGATTTTCGCGGAATGGTCAACAGGTCAGATGATAATAAAATGTTTTCTTTTATTTCCGTTTGTGTTTCACACTTGTCATTCGGCCAGTCATAGCCTTCAATGCGATCATTATCCTCGGCTGACTCGTTAGCGCGCAGGTCAGCGGAGGCGCATCCATGGAACGAATGGAGGGATCCAGCTCCTTTATCCGCAGGTCATTCGCCTCCAGCTAATGAATCAAAGCCCTTAGTGTGAGCATAATGTCAATACGAAGCGAAATATTAACGCTAGACGCGTTCAGCTCGCACAATGCCAGATTAATTCCCATTTAAATGTGCGAATAAATGGCGGAGCAGCGGCCATTTAAAAGCAGCCGCTCCGCCCGGTGACGTTTTGTTTGACTTCTACACATCAATTCTGCGATAGATGAATGGTGAATGGATTTCTTTGAAAAGCGCAATCATACAATTTGTCGCGACATGTGCAGTAGATAAAATTTCCTATTTTACCGCTGCTTTGGTATATAATATAAGCTTGGATTTATAACCGTTATATAAGTTTATAAGGGCAGAATTTATGAGTGTGGGGAATCATTCAAGGTATTTTCAGTGGCCTTAAAATAAATGATAGGTATGTTCGTGGGCGATGGGCGAAAAAATAGGGAATTTTGGAGCAAGTATAAAACATTGTACGTTTGCGAGCTAAGTGGCGCATGGGATCCCGGTGGATTTGCCAGTGAGCGGCTCGGAAGCTTGTTTGCCGGGCGCTCCATTAAAATGGGATCAGGCGGGATGCAGATCGCTTGGACGTACTGCAAGCGGGACGCATGAGCTGCCGCCTCCGGGATATACGACGTACAATATTGATTATAGCGAGCGTAGCGTATGTGTTCACATGATGAACGTGCTTGAGACGTAATGCAGGTAGACGTAGATTTATGTAAGTTGTCCATGTCCACCTGTTCTGCTTTAAATACATTTTAGGGGTAAAATTATTGAGCATTTTTTACTGCAATTAGGCTAGTGGAAAATTATGTGACATCGGCTGAAGAGGAGAAATTTGTGACAACTGAACAAAACTGACTTTGACCATGGTACTGTTACATTGTTCTACCGCAGTGATTTTTATGCAAGCAATAAACAGAATTTATGTCTAAGACCTACAGCAAACAGACATTGGGCAGCGAATAAACTACAGTAATAGCCCAAGGCTCAGATGCATAAGAGCGATACTCTCAATTAAAAGCCTTTGCATGACTTATTGCGGCGAAACAATTGGTTTCGATTAACACTCGACAAAGCTACTAAACCATAAAGCATTGTATCAGATACGCATATATTTTAGCAGATTTATATGTTCACGTGTTCAAAGACTAGAGAATTGAAAAACAATAGACGAATCTTAAAGTATAATAAATTCTTAGTATGAAACGATTACTTGCCTTCACTGGGTTTAGGTGTCATTTGAGCGTAAAGGATAAACATAAGTTACTGTTTACCGCTCTCAGAATTTTCCGGATCGAAGGTTTAATTTTGGTTTGCTAGAGTACCGAATCCAGATTTTTGTAAGTTTCCGTTTAGATCATTTGGGCACCTGTTCTGACTTCAAAAAGAAGAGGTTATCTATTCAAACCGTACGTATGTAATATTGTCAGAATTGCACAGTTTTTGTATAGGTTAGTCAATATCAGCTTCTAATTTTAATGTCCCAGCTGCTTTATTGATCTTTGTTCCGTAGTATCACGAGCAAGCCCGGGGGCAACCGTTGCGTAATTGTTTTAAACTCGTCTTTTAATTGTTCTATCGGGGGTTGGGATTTATGGTCCGACGTGATCTCCAGCCGTAATGCCATTCACATTCATTTGCGCTATTATTTCCGCGTAGCCGGACCATGGGAATGCACCGTCTACAAATTTAATCAACGAACAATTCATTGGAACGTTTTGTCAGGCTACAAAATAACCATTTGGAATTAATTTTGTTGTAATATTTTTCCTGTCGTGGTTATTAATTAATTATGCTGGCCCCTTTGCTGGTTATATATATATTTTTGTCTCTAATCACAAAAGTTAAGTTCAAGTTTTTTATCTGTGAATCCTACCCATTATAGGATTGAAATAAAAAGTGGAGTTGCAAGAGACACAATGTCATCTGCCGCGTGGGCACGTGTTCAAGAGATTTACGAGTGTATTTAAACTGGTTTCACATTAAGCACCAACTTGGCCGATTTGATCGTAAAATCAGCCGTTATGTTTCGAGACAATATCGTCGCTGGTTACCACCCAAGCAGTGGACTGTTAAATTAACTTCAGGTTAACTATAGGTCACTTCTTTGACGAAACCCATTGATTGAATCGTGGCACGTCTGTTACCGAGCCGTACGTACCTACACCTACATACAAATTGTACATATATTTTGATTTTACTGTGTTCGAGACTTGGAGTCGACAAAACAACTATAGGTAACAATAAAGTTGTTTGACGCCGAAGGTTGTTAAAATAACTGGTGTTTATTTAAGGTCTTGGAATGGAAATTACTGATCGGTAAAGAGAGCAATTAAGCGTGCTCACGCCTGCCGATTGTTTGGACGCGATCGCCGATGGCCCCACCCATTGTCCGCTGAAATTAACAGTGGCCGTAAAAAAACACAAGAACGAAAGAGCGAAGTCGACTAAAGCGGAGCTATAAATAATTTGAATGATACCAGAAACACTTTTTAGAACTATTCGTAGATAGTTGAGACAGATTGAGGAAAAGCTCGAAACTGAATTTCACTTTTCAATTACTTAGGTACATTTTATTTTTTGTTTCAGGTAAAAACGATCATTTAACTAGTATTGTAGAGTTACTAATTTTGTTTCTTTTTTCATGGTCTGCCGAAAATATTGTTCGTTTAAAATAAAATTCTTAAGTTTACCTGCTCCCGCTTTAAAGTGACTAGCTTTTATGTAGGCGACCTTGGTGGGCGGCTGCGATCCGACACCTACGGGCCCCACATACGTCATTTCTTATTCATTGATTTACTGAAGTTACATACGTCTGGTCTGTATTTCATACAAACACGTCATATTTTTCTATGATATTTTGTATTGGGTTTGTGGTGGCAAAGAAAATAATAACTATAGAAAATATTTATTTAATTATATTTAACAATAACTTAAACGTTAAACAACAATTTTATCATTATCACTTCTTCTGTTCTGTCTTTGTAGAATCTTCTTTGGTTGTAGACAAATCAATTGAAATCTTTACTAGTACTTTGTGGTACTTAACTAGCTCTCGTATTAAAAAAAACCCTCCTAATCATACTTGTGTCACAGTAAGGTTAATTTCGACTGATCTACCACTACATTTCTTTTTGGGCTTCAAGTATGCAACCTCTCAATTGTTCACAGCCGGTCAAAAATCTCTTTCGAGGAAACAGAATTTAACTCTGTCTGACACTCTTTCCTTATAATTTTTGGTAAAATTGCCAGCCTATTTCTGAATAAAATGCACTTCGCAGTAGGTACACAGCTTACAGCTTCACAAGACGACCTTTTAAAACGCGATCATCAGAACAAACTAGATGAGAGCCTCAAAGCAGTATCATTTGTTTGGGATGTCACAATATCCTTCCGTCAGAAGCCAATCGAACTGCCGTTGATTGAATTGATTGAAAAAGAAACGTAGAGGGGGTGTCGAGGCCGGTGCCTGGTCCACCGGTATTTTTATAGCCTGTACACGTCCCACGACGCGAGGGCGACACATTCTCGACGAGGCGACGTTTTTGCTACGCCAACTTTCATTAGACACCGCGCGCCGCGGGACCGAGGCGTTTCCTTTTAATAAATGAGTTATGCGTTTATATCCAAGATGGCTGCCCGCTTTATACCACTAGGGTGTCAAGAATGTTACGATGGCCGCGAGCTTTTTGACTTATACAGTTGCATTGTTTAAAAATTATTGTTATGATTATTTTATTTGGATACCTGCTGGTATTTAAGATAAGTGTGCGCCAGTGGTTCACCTTCGAAATCCGATATCAACCTTATAATATCATTCTAAAGTTAAATCTGAAAGTTTAGATTGCAAAGAAAGCAATCCAACAAATCCGCCAGTTGGTAGCAAGTTGATGCGTAGCTGTCAGTGTAGAATTCATCAAAAATGTGCGCAGGTATTTCCACATTCGGTTGGCACGTACAATCTTTTTGTTAGCTGTAAATGTCCTCAAACTCCGCAAGGCCCGCAGTTGTCAACTTTTCGTGTATTTATTTACTCATTCATACATTTCTTGTATGTCTGTCCTCTTGTTTATTGCTTTTCAGTGCGTCTGCAGACTCCGTTTGTAATTTTACTTCGGAAACGTCTGTATCATAAAACTAAAAGCCCCGAGTCAATTTAAAAAGAGGTATAACATTTCTGTCTGAATTTTAAGCTCTAAGTATTTAAACACCCATCAACAGAAAGACGTTCCACAGACTGGTTTATTTTTTAATCGAGATTTATATTCGGACTCTCTTAGGAAATAAAATAATCACGGCGGCGTCGATTTGCATACAATGGTAAAATAATTTTACGCGCGTTTCGCAGCGCTTAATTCTACTTTTTATTTGGCCTTCCGCGCCCTATCTACGAATCAAACGGCCTGCTCGCGCGCGCCCATTTAAGTGTTAACATTTTTAAGAAGTCTTTCGAATACTTTTATGAATTGTATAAATCTAACAGCGAGTCGCCTACATATACCAGCGTGCGCCATCATTATACACCTTTTTTATTTTTCTTTATTAATAAGCTGGCCAGTTAAGTTAAATCTATGCACGTGTTTTGAATTTAAAATATATAGTAATGTGTTTGAACATTAACATAACCGGGAAATGAGTTGGCTTCACTAAAAGTGATGGTGCTGTCGGCTATAAGCGCGACGGGCGAGCGAGATGCGTCCGCGGCAGACTGCGTGGCGAGGTCGGACTCGCCGTCCGCGGACACACAGTCGTCTTGGCGCCGTCTACCACACAACACACCACACTGTACATAATAAACAACGTACTGCTTTTAAACGGTGTTTAAACCAACAATCGAGTAATTATGTGGACACAACATAATATTACAGCGAAAAAGGTTTCGAATATAATTTCCTAGCAGATAAAATTTACATTCAGAGCAAACATCGGCCGTCATAAATTCAGCACAAAGTGCGAGCGACGGTCGACTAGCAACAAAAGGGCATGACTTTTCCCGCAAAAAAAGATGATCCTTAATCTGATTAAATCTCCATCGCGGCGGACGTCGGACCGTGAAAGATTAATGAATATTTGTGCGAGGATTCCCGGAGCTGGGCTGGCACGTACTGCTGTCATAATCATATTAGTCGCGACCGGAGTCCGGCGACCGGAGACCGGAGCCCGGCTAGGCACGCACGCACGCACCAAGCACTCTGCTACCTACTTTTACTCTAAACTTTGGGGTGACTTCTGTCATTTGTGTGATGAATATGTAGTAACTTGATCAAGCGTTTTGGGATACTGCATATCCTAAATACAAAGTGTATTACTCTTCTGCTGTTGTATTAATAAAAAATCTGAAGATATCTAAAGATAATTCTTGTATGCCTACGTCCCGAAGGACCAAAATTTATCTAGGGGGCTGTAACCGATGTTATATGGTAAGTAAGTACTTAAACTTTATAACACTGAAGGATACGATCATTTTAATACCTATCAGAATTTGTCCTAATAGAAGCAATCTAAATATCAAGATATTCAAAACAATCGCACTGTAATTGCCAATTACAACTGGCAAATGGAAACAGAGATACAAGTTAAAATGACAACATTATTTTCCAAGTAAAATGAACTCGCTCAATAAAATATCTAACAGAACTAGATGCAAAAGATATATCTTGATAATTTAATATTTCGTGTTAGAGTAAGTTATTAAAAAGATCTTATTACCAGCGCTGATGTAGAAGTAAAACTCATTATAATTTTTAATACGCCTACACATAAAGTAGCGATTACCAACATGGCGAAGCGAGCGATACGCAAGGCGTTAATGTAAGTGTTTTCACAATATGAATTATACATTGAATTGTGTCCAGGCGGACTCTTTATCTCATGCCCGGCGGGGCATCGGACACATTATGCCATCGACTGCGCTAGATTTTTATTACATATGCCCTAGAAAAACTTTAAACCATTAATTCAGGCTGTCCATGACGTCACATCTATCTACCCACGTACAAGTTGCGATATATCGAAAATCACAATTGAAATTAACGCATTTCGAGTGAGCTCAATAAACACACTCGTAAAAGAATCAATTGTTAAGACCCGAAAGAAATTAAACGTGAGAATGTATTGTTTCATACAAGCGTGAACAAAACGAAAATCGTTGTTTGCGTTAACCAGCTCTCAGCTCGTTTTCGACCTGCTTTCGTGAACATAAATCGCATTAAATAAAAGCATTATTTATGACGTCCATGCTTCGAATTGAAAAAGTTGACTTTGAGGTTGAATATTCAAATGGGTCTCCTTGGTTGAAACCTGAACTTATTATTTTAGCGTCGACGAATATTTGTCATAAGGTATCCAGAACCGCACTGACTACCGTAGCAATACTTGAGACAATATTCTTATTTAACTCGTATTTTTTAAATTGCACGTCGTTGTCGTTGAGGCATCGTTTTGAGTAAATTGATTCATTATTAAAAGCATTACCTTATCTTTTAAAGAAATAACGTCGACTAGTTTTTTGCTGTACGAAAAGAGTTATATTGGCCACGTTGATACTTTACGATATACGCTGAGTACAACCCAATTGTGTGAAACTGTCGAGAAAAAATTGCAGATGGGCACTATATTTAACATGATGCCGATTAAAATGTTGACATCAATGAGCATCGAGTTCCACAATGGCCTACACTCGGAACATATTTGGAGTTGGGCAAGCTAAGGGCGGCGGAGTGTTGGATTGGTAATTAATTATTAGTTATGGCTTGTGGCGGCTATAAAGGCGCGCTCATCAATGATTCAGGCGAGCAAACAAAGCGAGCGTGCACCGCGGGCATTATCCGCCATAAGACATCATAAACGGAGCACCATCATCTGGGCTTATAAAAAATTCATGCTCATCTCACATTTCGGCGCCCCTCTTAATTTCGCGTGAGCCTCTTCTTGGTTCGTGTAAAAACTTCGGGTGTCTTTTTATGACTTTTACTGCGGTATAATTGGGGTGGGGCGAGCGCTCGCGTCCCCGAGGTGACATAAATACTACCCCCTAACTCCTCGCTTCCAACTACCCCCGAGTTAATCTCATGTAAGGCTATACGCCACGGAAGCAGATCGCATTAAAACGTCTTGCCAACTACAGGTTAAATTACTTGAAACCTATACCGCTACGGTTACTGTAAGAAATCTTCTCTTTGGAAGTTGCAGTCCTTAATGAACTGGTAACTGGCACAAAAATAATCGTATATTGTAAGAAGACTTACGTTAATAATCTTGTAAATACGCAGATTTAAATGTAATGGGGCATCCGCATCCCAGGTGGGTGCGTCGCTAATGCGTTTTGCATGTCTTTTCTAACCTTTCGAGAGTAGTGTCGTATAGTTCTCGATGCTCTTAAAGCTTTATAAGTCTATAACATATCTTAAATAATGTTATGAACAAGAGGTAGATATAAAACTTAATGTTTAAGAGTGGGTGCTAGCTCATTTAATTTATTTATACTTTCTTTGAGCATCAAACAAAATGATAGTGTCTGCGAGGTAGTAAATGCGATTTCAATTTTGTAGAGGCAGCGGAGTGGTGCGAGGTGGCGGGACCGCGGGACGCGACACGGCCTGTACTCGCGTGCATGTGTGTATTTATTTGCAAATTCCGAATAGCTTTCAATATGTAGAGACGCGGTGACTCCCGCCTGTCGATCCACTCCAATATCGCACTCCTTGTGAGACGTCACGAAGGCGACGCCATTATTCGACGCGACGATTGACTCACACGGGAGCACCGCCTTCTCAGGACGCCGCATGATAGATGAGACCCAAAAAACATATCCGTAATTGAGATTTCTATTACAGAAATTGAAAGCGATCAGTTTTTTTCATGTTTGTATGATAACGTGAGTGGCGTCGGCGACAGCGAGCTATCGCGTTTCGGAAGTGTTCGCGGACGTCAATTTGTATATTGTCATTATTAGACTTGGCGCGGAAAGTTTGGGTGCGTTCATCCATCATGGTGTGACGGGCGACCGGTCCGATATCGCGCCTAATACGTATTGATTTCCCACTTAGCGTTTTTCTTGGGAATCGCGGCGCTCCACCCTTCCGCCGTCCGGAGGCCTAACGAGCTGTTTGTCCTCTAGTCGCGGCAACTAGGGCGGTTGATGCTCTACACTTTGGTGTCGTCGTCTAAATTACTTCACTGTAGGTAGTTCTGACAAGATAACGCTAAAGTCCAGTTAAAGTTGGTGCCAAGAAAACTACCCATTAGATAAGTTAATGATCTCAGATCTTAGTCTACTTATGGGTTTGTAGGGCAATGTTGTTGATGTTGTTGTTCAAAGAGTTACTGAAGTTATTGTATGTTGGTGTTGTTAAATTATTTTTCAAAACATTAACATTGTTTAATATAAGAGTACAGTATCAGAAAATCAACAATTGCGAAAAAATATTCTCCAACATAATGTTGTATTTTGTGGGACGGTGCACGCAAATAATGTTCTTTCCTGATACGTTGTCAGTAACGAGGAAGCTCGTATGAGATATGATGTAAGCAAGTGAAATATTTGTGTAGGTACATTTGCCTAAATGCTGTAGAAAAAGATTTCGTCACCAAGGTCCCCGGTAGGGGTGGAGGGGGGAGGCGAGAACAATGGTTTCGGTTCTCACACGTGTGGAGGATTATTTGCATTCGGAAATAAAGAGAGGAATGATAAAAGAAAGGCGCGAGCGAGGTCCCACCGCCTCAGGGTGGGGTGTGGGAAATAGGAGACAGGGGGAAGGGGTGCGCGGTGGCTCCAAAGAGGGGGTGGGGGCTCGTTACGCGAACAATGGAGAAATAATGTACAGATTGCAGTGAGCGATGCGCCCAGCGCGACTCAGGTGTCTTAGCTGTGTGTGGACATCACGCCTCCTGTGCTTCACGAAGCGAGCTTTATCTATGTTTGTAATACATAAGCACTGTGCCAGTAAATAACGATTTGTATACTAGGAGCGTCTTAAATTATGATTCTAGAATTTTGTTGCATTTTTAAAATATTCCCGTTATTCGAACGCAAATTCCCTACATTAAACTAAACAAACTTCCATATTATAAATTGAATGTGTGGGGAGACAATATGTAGAGTAAGCGTTTTATGCGATGCCATGGTGATAAAATGCAATTACAGCAAATGAATAGACCATTATTAAGAATGCTGTTAACAGGTGATTTACTCAGATTTAAATAAACAGTTCTATTCGGAGGTCATAAAGCACAATATCAACATAACAATGTTCAAGCATAAAGCGACGTTTTAATGGCAGAAGCGATCCGGGCTACGGGGCAAGGCGGGCAGCGGGCTGGCGGGCAAGGCGAGGCCGTTTAATATAGGACGTGTTCATAGGAAGCGCAAGCAATCACAACACAATCACCCCATCCTCGCGTGACACCGAAAACGTCCTCGTTCATATAAGTATAAATTAATCCATTTAGAGCGAGCGACCGGCACCGACGTCGACCGACGATTAACGGAAGCTTCTACTTAACTAATTTATCCTCGGGTGGTTTTAACAGAATGGATAGCAGTGATTACGGCCGATGGCGACGATCTCGTGTGACGCTCGCCCGCTCGGTGCGCCGGAGATGCGCGTACGCACACATGGGCGGCCGCAATCAAATGTTATTCGTTACAATTGTTGGACGCATAACGCGATTTAACAATGATTAGGATCGATCACATGACACTGTTTTGTACTGGTCTCGCTTGACCAATGTTACCCACCGCAGTTTTCGAACTCATGATTTCGTTTTCAAGACCTTTCACTATGAAACTACTACAGGGGATTGGGTTTTGTATAAATGAGACATCGAATTTTATGTACTCCTGAAACCTCGCTATATTTTTGAATCAAAACGACCGCAATGAATCTATCAAATTCAGGGGACATTATTATTCTGAATCGGCTTTACTGTAGTCAAATGTTTGTAATCCAGCAAGCCCGCGACATTTTAATAACATTGATCAAATAGAACAAAAGTATGTGGACCGAGCACTCGACAGAGATGAAAGTTAAAAGGGTCGCGAGGGGGTGTAGGGGTGTGGTGTAAGGGGGGGGAAGGAGCGGGTTGAATGTCTTATTCCCTCCACAATTCAGAGGTATTTCGTGTTCTTCATACGCAAATATATCCTCGTTACGGAGGTACACGTGAGCCTCCGATTGCGTGCGTCTAGTATGGCAACCCCTGGCGAGTAAGTGCGACGGTGAACCGTGGGAATTGTCCCTGCCAGAAAATTGGATTCAGTAATCAAACGGCGAATTGGACAAACGCTGCGTCGTTATCGTCCGAGACTCGGTGACACAACAGGAAAACGGGTTTAGAGAAACTAGTCTTCTAGTCACTAGAACTAGGAACTAGAGTTCTAGAATTTACTAGCCAAAACATTTAGATAAGACAGGATCTTGAGAATAAGTTACAAGGTTGAGCATATTATGTAGGAAGCCTTAAATTCATCGTGAAATATACTGGATAGTTACAGCATTCTGCAGAAATCTATGTTTTATAATTACACTCATCATATACCTCCGTAAATTTGTATACTTAAAAACATAAAATGGGTCTTTTTTCAGATCTATATAACGTAACATCTGGGACCTTAATAATATTAGACGTTAAAGTATGAAATTGCCGATTTGTACTGAGAAGTTGAAATAGTTTTTATTTTTAATTTGTCATATTTATTTAATCAAAATAATTATATGCCATCGATGGTCATTTATGCCTTTGCGATAGAACTCTGGTGATCTAGATTCGACAAACAGTGTAAAAGCATTTTGCACTGCCTAAGAAAACTTTTTATCACGTAGAAAATTGTCCAAATCACGAAAAAAATTATAGTCCGTTGGAGCAAGGTCTGGCGAATACGGAGGGCGACGAATGGTTTCTAATTGCAGTTCCTGTAGAGTTAAAACGGTTTCTCGTGCTGTATGAGGTCTCGCGTTATCATGGAGATTATGCTCCAACACAACAACACAAATGAGTCGGGGCTGTTTCACTGCTAGTTTTGCTATCATTGTTCGGAGTTCGGCACAGTAGACATCTGCCGTTATTGCTTGACCAGATCGGAGAAAGCTATAGTGAATAAAACCATGCTGAGACCACCAAACAGTTACCATTACCTTTTTATTGGTAAGCTTTGCTTTAGGACACTGTTGCGGCGTTTGACCTGGGGTCAGCCATTGCATTTTTCGCTAACGGTTATCGTAAAGAATCCACTTTTCATCACATGTCACAATTCGATCCAATACTCTTTCATTTCTGTATCAATTCAACAAGGCAACACAAGTTTCAACAGGCGTGTCTTTCTGCAAATCAGTCAAATCATGAGGTACCCATTTTCATATACTTTTATTTTATTGATTTGACGCAAATGAGTCAATATTGTTGGTATGGTAACGTTAAACCATGCTGGATAGTTTGGCTCGGATCGGCCTCCACCATCTCTTTCAATTCATTGTTATTCACCTATGTGGGCGGTCTTCCACGTGGTTCGTTCTTCAAATCAAAGTTTCCATCATGAAAGCGTTTAAACCAAAATCGCACGGTGCGTTCATTAGCAGTCCCCTGTCCAAACGCAACATTGATATTGCGAGCTGTTTCTGCCGCGTTAGTTTCTCGTAACTCGTATTCAGAAAAAAACAAATTTTCCAAGTATCCATCTTTCTTGTCTAAGGCTGGATTTGACCAACGCCAGATAGCTTTATCGGAGGAATAATTTTAAATTTTTGACAGTTCTTCCATACAAAAACTGTCAAACGTTAAATTTATTCCACGAATAAGAGTTATCTGGCGTTGGTCAAATCCAGCCTAAGCTGAATAAAAAAAAACAACTGAAAGTCGATAATCGAATGTTGCAAATTTATTCAAAGAAGAACTTCATAGGTACCTACCATGTGAAAAAAGTTTCACTCCAAAATCTCAAACCATGAAGATTCTATGTCAATTCGAAGTACCTACCTATTACAATAAAACGACAATTTCATCAAAATATAATTATCAGTAATAATTATTAGTACAATAAAAGTCCGTTTACAGACATTTCTATGTTGTAGCCATGTTGCAAAAATGCACCTCAAACTTGTCTTTGATCTATACCTGCCTGCAGGGTTTAAAGGAACCTAACCTATCCGGGTCGGGGTGCCTCAAATTCTCTGCACCCTAAGTTCCCAAATGGTTGGAATATTAAACGATATTGAACGAAGTCATACGATTACTGTTCAATTAAATGCCGAGATGTCACATGGGCCGTTGATTAGGTAAACTAAAAATGTTAGATTAAACCACACTGTCACATGACACATGTCGGATTTGTATTATTAGAATGATGCCTCTAGCTTTCTTCTCGTCGAAGCTAAAGAAAATCAGGATGAGGAGAGTTTCTAATATATTCCATATGGCAGATAACTTTTGGCACAATGGTTTTTGTAACCGAGGGTTTATGTCACTTTAGATGCATCGAGTAATCACCGTAGGATCAATTTCGTAACTCGACATCAGAAGATAAGTGTGAATAAAGGACATTAAAAAGTATTTAAATAGGTACAACATTTATAAATATAAAAAGAAACACTATTAGCACTGTGTCGGGGAAAAGGAATCCCGTACTCCAGGGGGTCTAAAAACGCCACTTTAGCAAAATCAAAAACCGACCAAGTGCGAGTTGTACTCGCGCACTGAGGGTTCCGTAAGCAGAAGTTGCGATTTACGATTTATGACGTATTAAAAAAGAACTACTTACTAGATCTCGTTCAAACCAATTTTCGCTGGTAGTTTACATGGTAATGTACATCATATATTTTTTTTAGTTTTATCATTCTCTTATTTTAGAAGTTAAGGCCCCCCCTTAACTTCTAAAATAAGAGAATGATAAAACTTGATAAAACACACACATTTTACCACTTTGAAAGTGTCTGTCGCGCATTCAATTTAGAAAAAAAATATCTTAGAAACCTCAATATCATTTTTGAAGACCTATCCATAGATACCCCACACGTATGGGTAAGATGAAAAAAAAAAATTGAGTTTCAGTTCTATGTACCCCCAAAATTTATTGTTTTTTTTTTCTATTTTTGTGTGACAATCTTTAAGCGGTTCACGAAATACATCTACTTACCAAATTTCAACAGCATAGCTCTTATGGTTTCGGAGAAAAGTGGCTGTGACATACGGACGGACGGACAGACAGACAGACAGACAGACATGACGAATCTATAAGGGTTCCGTTTTTGCCATTTGGCTACGGAACCCAAAAAAGCACAATACGCTACCCGTCACTGTCAAATTTTCCCAAACAACCTTAGACCTAATGCGGTAGCGATAAAGATGAAAATTAAATTTGACAGATTGCTGTGTGGTTAATATTATGATTCTGGTAAATTGGTATTTTTAGGCTCCCAGGTTAACATTGATAGTCCTACAAATCGTCACTGTAGGTGCAGAATGCTTTGGTGACAAAATATCACCACTGAAAGTTCGCATTTTGGATTTTATCAACCTGTGGATTTTACTGAGAGGGCGGGTTTTATGGCGTTCTTTTGTCTATAGTCTCTTTGTTAAGGCTTCAAAAATTATTTTTATCCAAATAAAGGGTCAATCTTTTAAGTTAGTGTATAGGTACTAAACGAACACTAAACATAGACTCTTCGGCTGAGCAGAGTGAACTACTTCTAAAAATAGGTGTAGATTTAGGTTCGTTAAATATATACTGGATAGCAATTGAAACGTCTGATTTGCGATCATTTTTAGACTAGTTATGTACAAGATACGCACATGTAGGAAACTTGAGTTTTTAGGGTTCTGAACATCCGTAAAAACGGAACCCTTATAGGATCACTCGGGCGTCTGTCACAGCTAGTTTTCTCCGGCTCTACTGGACCGATTCTGTTGAAATTTGGTACACACGTATGGACTTCTGCGACCCAAACACGGAAGCGTTACATCTATACTTCTATACTAATATTATAAAGAGGTAAAATTTGTTTGTAACTTTGTAGGTATGCTTATTAGTTTGTATGTAGGGGGTAATCTCAGGAACTACTGGTCCGATTTGAAAAATTCTTTCAGTGTTAGATAGCCCATTTATCGAGGAATGCTATAAGCTATATATCATCACGCTAAGACAAATAGGAGCGGAGCAATAATGGAAAATGTGGCGCAGACGAAGTTGCGCGGGTCAGCTAGTCTATAATATAAAAATAAGTCGGGTTTTCGTTCCTGACGCTATAACTCCAGAACGCACGAACCGATTTCCACGGTTTTGCATTCGTTGGAAAGGTCTCGGGCTCCGTGAAGTTTGTAGCAAACGAAATTCAGGGAAAATGTGACGCAGACGAAGTTGCGTGGGTCAGCTAGTAAATACAAAAATGTTTAGCATGGGGGTCACTTTTGGGAGTCAAACAAGAAAAAAAAAACAAAACTGTATCTTGTGACATATCAAATGAAAGGGCTTACTGTGAGGATTTTAATTACATTTTTTCATATTCTTCGGGGCCTTATCTCCGAAACTACTTAGCCAACAATTTTGAATTATGCAATTAATGGTTCTATACCCAAAGATACTTAAGAAATCTGTAGTGTTAAAGTAATAATTATGTTAAAAAAATTAAATTGGTTCGGAATCCAGTCCGCCTCGCACTTCGCCGGTTTGTTTTGTTATCAAAGCATCATCATCTGCCTAGGCTTTTCTCAATTATATCGGGGTCGGCTTTCAATAAAACCGGGTTCAGCTCAATACCAGTATTTTTACGTGGAGCCGCTGGATATTAGACCTCCACAACCCATTTACTGGGTAGCACAGTACTTCTTGGCAAGATTGGTGTCCTGGCTCCTGACAAATTGTCAGGATTATCGTTACGGATTGTCAGTGCGTAACGATTGCCAAAGTACTCCAAATGACAGCCGGGAACAACGGCTTAGCGTGCTTTCCGAGGCCCATCCACAGACCGACCTCGGCAAGCGATGTTAACCTTGAAGAATCGACCTGTGCGGCTGCTGTTATAGTTTAGCCAAGAGCTCCTCCTTGTTTTCAAAACATATAGGTAATAAAAATGCAATTAAGGATGCGGTGATGATAGGTCGACAGGTGACGTAAAACGGTGACCGAGTTGCGTCGTGCGAGATGGGAAGAGGACATTGCACACGGCACAGACATTTGGGGAGAAGCCTATGCTCAGCAGTGATGAAAGGATGCAAGGTAGGACATTTTTTAATTCAAGTTTACAATGGCGAAAATGATTAATGGCCATTTGTGATATCGTTGAAAAACGGACAATGGCCGATTCACAAAGGAACAACAATCGGGTCTCTGCGAGTAGTCCAGTGTGGCGTACTCCCCATAGACATACTGTTTTTGATATATTTCTATAGTATACCTACCCTCTTGGTGATGATGGGAAATCATCCAATGACTCCTTCCGCTCTGGGTGGAGCGGGAGGGAGTGTCAGACTTCTACTGACTAAAACCCATCCATGTTCCTTCATGGCCCTTTGTGTTCCGAAGCTACGGTATCTCTTTCGAATAGTCCCGCGACTCCGGGTATACCTACCCCCTCATGTGGGGAATAGTATAGGTAGACGAAGACTAGCAAAGAGCGTGAAAAACATCTCTGATGGAAACGCAGTTTTAAGGTGAGGTGAGGTAAGGTGCTTGTAAAGACTAGGCTAATTTGTTCGAACAGTTTATCATTCTTTATGGTGGTAAAGATAAACACGAAAATATCAACGGCAAGTTGTATTTTGAAAAAAAATCACGTTTACCAAGTGCGAGTCGGACTCGCGCACCGAGGGTTCCGCACAAACTTGTAGGTATATATTATAAGCAAAAGTTGTGGTTTACGATTTATGACGTACCTATTAAAAAAAACTACTAACTAGATCTCGTTCAAACCAATTTTCGGTGGAAGTTTACATGGTAATGTACATCATTTATTTTTTTAAGTTTTATCATTCTCTTATTTTAGAAGTTACAGGGGGGACGGGACACATTTTACCACTTTGGAAGTCTCTAGCGCTAACTATTCAGTTTAGAAAAAAATTATATTAGAAACCTCAATATCATTTTTGAAGACCATACACGTATGGGTTTGATGAAAAAAAAATTTTTGAGTTTCAGTTCTAAGTATGGGGAACCCCCAAAATTATTGTTTTATTTTATATTTTTATGTGAAAATCTTAATGCGGTTCACAGAATACCTACATCTACTTACCAAGTTTCAACAGCATAGTTCTTATAGTTTCGGTTGTGACATACGGACGGACAGACAGACAGACAGACAGACATGACGAATCCATAAGGGTTCTGTTTTTTGCCATTTGGCTAAGGAACCCTAAAAATTACTGTAACTAGCTCTCTTGTCCACTAAAAGGAGGCATGTTCTAACTAGGTATATTGTCTTTTTTTATTTCAATGAACACATCTCTCCTAACTTTGAAATTCTTGGAAACTTTCTTGAAACACATTATAAGTATTGAATTATATGATAAATGTGTTTCCATTTCTATCATATTATCATAGATTTTATATTACCTTTATTAGATAGATATTTATCCCAAACAAAAGTAATTAAGTTGAATAGTAAACAAGACTAGTAGTTAAATGTAAGGCATCTCAAGCATAGTTAATTATTGTTAATAGTACAATAGTTCCTAAAACCAAAACAACCTGCAGAAGGTTGATCCCTTGACTTGAGACTGACCTTACTTGGAGAATACTTGAAATTGTCATATATTTAGATTTCAGGTAACAGGATTCAATACAAAGATTTTATTTTAGGGTTCAGAACATCCGTAAAAAACGGAACCCTCATAGGATCACTTGAGTGTCTGTCTGTCTGTCGCAACCAGCTTTCTCCAGATCTGGCCAAGTGCGAGACGGACTCGCCTGCAAAGAGCTTCAATCCAATTTAATTTTTTCAACATGTTATTTTAACACTAAAGACTTCTTTTATGAGCTATCATCTGCATATTCTTTTCAAAATTTTTGGCTCAGTAGTTTCGGAGATAAGGGGGGAATGGTAATTATGATCAAATATTTTTAATAACTTCAAAACGAATTATTTTAAAATTATGTTATTAAAACCCTCAGTAAACCATTTCATAATTATGTCAAACAATAGTTTGAAAAACTTTTTTTTTTCATTTTCTCGTTTGACCCCCAAAAGTGACCCCCATACAAAAAAATATTCATTTACATAAAGCTTCCGTGTTTGGGTCAAAGATGTCTATATGTATACCAAATTTCAACATTATTGGTTCAGTAGATCCGGAGAAAACTGGTTGTGACAAAAGGACTGACAGACAGACACAATAAAAGGGTTCCATTTTTTACAGATGTTTGGAACCCTAATAAAACAGATTTTTTAAATGCTTAACCATTCATATACTGGAAATCAATTAATTATTCAATGATAGAAATGGTACATTTAGGTGCATCTGAATAATGCATGCACAATAGCAATCATAATGTAATGACTAAGCTTAAAACCAAGGTAGTCATTGAGTAATCAATCAATATTCATGTACTGAGTTGTCATGTCAGCAAAATCATTATAACTTAAGATTATGAAAATATTAATTCTTACTAAGGCTTTTTAAACTGAAGGTCAGTGGATCGTCTTAGGGGTACAGTTAGACCTCCAAAATTTTTGACTTGGTATACCAAAAGTATGTTTTTTTTAAATATGAAAGATTATTCTTCATATAAATTAAGCAATACAAATATTAGGATCGTCTTAGGTATAGAGTTAGACCTCCAAAATTTTTGAGTTGGTATGCCAAATGAATATTTTAATTTAAATATGACAGATTATCCAACATATAAATTAAGTAACACATATTTTATCCTCCTTTATATGTGTACACAATATCTTGCATTAGTAGAGCCAATATTTAACTTACCTCATTCTGATCAAGTTCCTGCAGGTATCTATCATTATGTTGCTTTTCATACATGGCCCGGGCAAGAGCGCTCCGGGGCCGATAGAACCCATTGACTCCCGAACCACTCGTCATTTTGTCTACGTCACTGCCACGAGCCTCTACAGCAGCTTGCATGAACCTCGGGTCTAGTCTAATGTTCCCATCTCTCGAAGAGTCTTGCTGACAGTCCTTCATATAATAACAGAACAAGTGAGATTTATATCCCGACTCAGCTGACAATACCTGCCATATGAGGACTGTATAACATAATAGTCTAAAGGTAAGGTGCATTTAGGAAGGTCTGCATTGTTTTCTTAATGTGTAAGTACTGGAGATCAATCAGTGACACTGATTTTACTGAAATAACCTCACTTGTCTTCAGTTTCTATAGCATTTGTTACGGTAGCATCTGTGGACTCATTGTAGTTAAACTTTTTAGATCATAATCCTAGCACTTTTTGTATATTTCGTGTAAAAAAAATCTATGAAATCCGTCCAAAACAACATTTTTTGTTCGCAAATGTATGTCAGATATAATTCTGTCATTCGGCGCTAGGGGGCTGAGACTTGTTTACGAAGCTGGCTGACGTTTCACTATATGCGATCAAAATTAGAATAATCTTATAATTCCTACAAAATGTGTGGTTTAAGTTAATAATCCATGGAAAAGGCCAAACAAAGTTGTTGAAATAACTTTTTTTGGCCATAAAATCAGCTGAATGTTTTCAAGTGGTATGTCAGCTAGGGAGGAGCAAAGATAGTTTCGTGAACGCACCAACATGTCGCAAAATTGAAAACAAAACAAAACAAACTAAATCATTCAGGTTTTTAAAGATTAGTACAGTTAATATATTAATCGTTGTTCAATCACTGAATACAAAAAAAAAATACAGTAGTTAATTGACGAACTGGAAGTTTATGGTCGGCACAGGCACCTACCTAAGTAGGTAATTTCATACAGGCTACTTGGCAACTTATTTACTTTCAAGTTGATTATCCTACTTACATAATAAGATTCTTAGTAAAATGAAAAGTTTGGACCTGGTCTAGATCTCAAATAGGTACTAACCGAATCCTGTTTAGCTTCAACGGAAGCCCTTGCAACAATTTCTCGAAGCACCAAATTCATCATCTTGCTTGCACTGTTAACCGTTATCCAATTCAGTTTGCTCCAATTTTATTGATCGATTCAAAGAACTTGTCCACGTTTAAATGTTCTGTAGGAACACTGATGCAACGATGTTAGTTCTAATAGTAAGAATTAAACACCCAAGTATTTAAGTAAAATAAACTTCCCGGTTCGTAGTGAAAGGCTAGTTATTTTTAATTATTATCTGAAATAATACTAGAATTCAGAATCTCAGTTCGGCCTTGGCCGTGACCGACCGTTCACTGTCTCGGCTGCGCTTGACCACCTCCGATAGAGTTTGGGGAGCCGTTATAAAAAGAACTATTTTTATTGTAGAAAGGTTTACCTACTTCGATTGTATCTGTTTAGCTGGTACCTACCTGTTTAGGTACTTACCTTACGTATTGTACCTAGTATTGTTCGTTATTAATTAGAAGAGTACCTATTGTGTTTTGGTTATTAAATGTAAAGTTTAAACGAAGCTGGAAAAGTAATCAGCTTTCAATGTAGGAAAAATGGCATTGATTAGTAGGTAACAAAAAAAAATCTGGAAACAGATTTAATAGGTAGGTAAGTAGGTATCTGTGAAACATCTGGATGGAGCTACATCTGAAGACTGCTTGACAAACTTTCAATCAGAGTGTTATTTTTCGCAAATGTGTAACAGTTAACACCAAACCAAGCTAGGTAGGTACATAATGAATTATTTAGGTAGGGTCAGCAAAAAAGTCGATTTAAACACAAAAACTCTGGTGTAGGTACCTAATAGCTCTGGAAGTCGCACCGGTGCCCATGCAATACTTAGTGTAACATATACCTAAGTGATTAAAAGTAAATTAAAAGTAGCGGTACCTACGTAGATCCCACACCAGCCTTCCCTTGCCTTAAACTTTTAGGTTTCTAGGTTAGTCTTGACATTATCTTTTAATAAGTTTAACACTATCGTGTACTAAATGTGTAAGACCATCGTGGGAGCACTCTACCCCGTTAAAGAAAGTAGACGGAGAATACGTGATGCCAGAGCGAGCAAAGCGAACTCCAAAGTTCTTGCTCCGCGTCTTGTTGGAAAGTCCTTGTCTTATTGGTGTGAATACAGGACGCAATAGTAAGCAAACAGAGCACGAAAAAGCCTACGCCTCGCCTGGTCAGCCTTGTGGTGTGGTGTCTCATCTACAAAAGCCGTCGTCAAAGATTTGAATTTAGGTAAATCATCTGAGTCTGATTTTTTAAAATAGACAGATGTAAAAGTATACCTATGACAGGAAATGAAGATAAATTAGCAGGAATCCATTCAATGATCACCTAGACTTTTTGACTGCCATATATATAGGTAGGTACAAGGAACAGGGTTTACCTATGCCGACATGTGAAGCGTAAGTAGGTATAATTATCACACTGGTCACTAGGAGGATAACTGCTACACTAAATAACCACGCGGCCATAATGATAAGAACATAGTAAGTATCAGAGCAACTTCACGTTTATTATGAGAAAACCGTTTCTAAAGTAGCCTTATCCAAAATGCTTAGGTAAGTATTTAAAAAAAAAAATTAAAAAAATACTCACACTGTCCTGAACCTTTGGCACTTTCAACTGCTGAAGACCAGGCATTTAAAATATAAAAAAAAACTAATTTTCTTAATTCAAATATTGACGTGGATTCGATTATTACGATCGCCTTGAAGTGAGCCGATAGAGATAAAGGCTGTTTGATAGTAATGCCTATGCCAACCTGTGACTGTGACTTATCTACACAGAATTATAAAATTTAGATAACAATGGCGGAGCACGATAATTTTCGTGCGATAAGTTGGTAAGAATTTTTCTTATTTAGCGTACTTAATTAGGTAGCATGAATAATTGGGATTGCTCCATTTTTTTTTCATATCGTAGGTAAAGTATATAAACACGAGACTAAGCTAATCGCTGAGTAGGCTAAGGTGCCGCTGCCCAAAACAGTATCATCCGTTATGGGCTCACTAAGATGGTAGGTAGTAGGTAGGGGCGTATGGGCGATACCGTGAATGGAGTACAGCTCTCATCTTTGGGATGGATCTGCCAAATAACAGCTTGATGCCCTTGAGTGAATTGAGAAATGAGCCAAGAGGATCATCTGTAATGATAGGCTCGTCGAGTCGAAGCACCAAAGTCTTGAGCATCGGCGCCGAGTTGCTAGCCTGTTTAGCCCCATTTTGGGGAATGTGCGGCGGAATTGCATAATTTAACTCCGCCAAGCCCGTTCCTTCATCGGGCCACAAGACGAACAGCGATGGGCCAACGCTACATGGTGGATATTCTACCCACACGCAAAAAACGTTTTGGAAACACATTCATAGTGCGTACAGCTAAGGAGTGGAATTCGCTGCCAGAGTCAGTGTTTTCTGATACTTAGTTACAACCTGGCAGTCTTTAAGTCAAAAGTAAATAGGTTACTTCTACGCAATAGCGTGCACCATCTTCGACCAGAGGGCTAATTCACGTAATTTTATGACGCGCCGATTAAGTTTTAGTGCAGTTGCAGTTAAGTTCAAGTTTGATTGATAAACGGTATTCTTGTAATCTTTGAACTGCGCGTAAGCTGCGCGTGAACTGCACGTCAACTGCACGACAGCCAAACTACCAAACTTACTAATGGTGCAGAGAAATATTAATCACTAAATAATCGAATAGAATCGATTACATTTCAATGAATATGACGTTATTATAATATTAAAACTGAAACTTAAACTTATAAGTTGTCATTTTGAGACGTCAAAAAAATAGTAGAATACGGGAATACCGATCATGTTGAGTTCCGAAGCACGCACCAAAGACGCGCAACAGTAGAATGCCGTTATTGCGCTAGCGTGACGCGAACTTGACGCGAGGGTGTATGACAGTGGTAGAAAATAGCGTTGTTTTGATCGAAACTTAACTTCAATTGCACTGCAACAACACTTATTTAGTTACGTGAACGTGAATTAGATGAGATCAACGCGTGCTCATCAATAGTAAAAAAAAAACATTTCGCAGTTGCAATTGCGACCACTTCAACGAGCCGGCTAATACCTAGAGCCGGCTAATATCTATGTATTTGATTAGGATGCGATTAATTTTGATCTTGATTGTGATCATGATCAAAATTGACTATTAAACACTAGGTAATTAAGCAGAATACCTATACTTATTTTACAATGTACCTACCTAGTTATTTTAATGAATAGGTCACATCTTGTGACATAATGTTTCCAGAGCAAGTCGTGCCTTATCATGCTATAAATTTCATTAGCTCAAGATTAATCTGTTATCCTTATCTTAGATCTATACTGTACCTACATACCGTAGTAATTAGAAAATATTATAGGTCTCTAACTTGAATTAACTAATTATAAATGTCTATAAAAAGCAAAGCAGGTAACGTAACGGTAATAATCCATAGTTAACTGTTTATATTAATAAATCTTGTTTGTAATAAGGTCAATTAAAGTTTACCAATAACTTATGACCGATATCAGCAATCGTTGCACTATAGCTTGATTTGTTTTGTATTAACAGTCTGGTTTCTTTTTAAATCGGTTCTTACATGATGAGAATAAATTCTTCTGACAATGTATAATGATTACATTCAGGTGTATTATTTTAATTAAAAAAACCACCAGTGTCTGTAAACTTTTGTTCAATATGGATTCTCAATCACGCGCGGATTGCCCGAAGCAAAGCGGCGTTGTGAGCGACGCAGGCGCAGCGACTCAGGCGTACGCGGGACATTTAAAATAATTACAAGCCATCGGAGAAACGTAACAGCCAGTGTTTTGAGACCATTACTTATTTTTTAATTCAAAAAAATATTTTTAAAAGCACACACTTAGTGCTGTTTGGTGCAATGCGGCCAATAAATGAGACTATTACAAGTTTTGGTGTAATTTTGTTGCACCAAATTTATATTATTATTGGGGCATTTTCGGTGAAATAATTGCACGGTGAAGATGTGCAGTATGGGTGTCTTGAAGGTTGAAACGTTCCATTAGAAAGGCGCAGGAATTTAGTATTTTCGAGTCGTAGCATTTTGAGAAGGTACTTTGGTACTGAAAATATCTATTAACTAGTGCTTGCACGTGAACTTGAAAATATTGCTTTTTATCACCATATAATATTCAATCTTCTTCCATACAAGCTAGCTAAACTATTAATAATACCGAAAATAAACACTACAATAATTAATTAATCTAAAGAAATCGAGATCTAAGTATGCTAGCTATGCGTGGCCAATATGTACATACGAACAAAACAATGTTCGTTTATCTTCTGTTAGCCAATCATTTGTTCGTTTAAAAAGCAAGGTGATCTGAAACAAAACCAAATGGTCGGTTTAATTTAAATCTGTGCACGTAGTTTTTGCACCCCCAACCGCATTCTCACAGAGCGGCCGAGACTTGATGCACTTCACTTCTGATTGGATCATTACCGAGTTCATCATACCCCGTGCGATCCTCGGGCCTAGACAGAGACGGATGTAGCCACACAACGAACTAACGAAAGAGACAGACAACCTCCGAGCACATCGCTCAGAAATTATTTCATATCATGATTATTGGAACTTTATTGCACTTCGTAACTAACAATTGACATTAGGAAATGCAATTTCATATTGATTTCGTAATATCGTCTCTCGTTTATTTTTATCAATGCGGCAAATCTTTCTATGATTTGCGGCTAACCATCCTTGGGCATGTTGGTTGTTTTCTTGTGGCTTCACGTTCCGAGAAAATGTCATTAAAAGCTCTATAGGGGATTAAGCCGGTTTAAATTTTCACGTAGCCCGGCAGGAAATCGGTTTAGCCGTAACAAAGGGTGGGAAGATACCGAGAAATTATCTTTCGTCGGAATACAAACCGCTAAACGTGCAATTACAGCGTTACAGATGGAGCATTAAGTTATCAAAAAATAATAATGTTTCACACCGGCCGGAAGGTGTCGCTGATCACGTCCGCTCGCCGCAATCACTCGCTCGTCACTGATTTTGATTTTCGAACGAATATAGGTACTCCTCATTCATTCATCACGTTTCTAATAAAATTCGTCAGTGAGCCCCTGTTGTCTTGCGTAACCGCATTTATTGCCGTTAATGGTCCCTTTCTTAATGTTAATTTGTGTCGGAGCAACCGTCACTACAGTAACTCGATTCGTTTACTCGTGCGTATCTACGGCGAATAGATATCGTGCAAATATTCGTGTCAATTGACTAAATAATTTTCTCCAAGCTGAATGTATTTAATAAGTACCTACCTATATACGCTGTAATTAGTTTCCGCAACGACGGTAGGAGATACCTAAGTATGTGTTCACAATACGCCATCCTTTTGTAAATATATTTTGAGAGGTCTCACACATTTGGGCACATTCACTTACTAAATGCATATGAAATTGCTTAGCTGACTCAAATTATGGTTGTCATTCAAAAGTCTAAAGATATTTTTGTGCAATAACTACGTAGGTATAGCTTATCGATTAACAGATGTATTATCTACAAAGTAATCGATATTGAATCGATTACCCCTAGTATCTCACCGGAGCATTAGTACATAGACCGCGGGCATTACCATCGAGATGGAAATGAATTAAACATAATTCGAATAATCGAGGCTCGGCCAATACAATAAAACAAAGGGAAAAAGTACGTCTGCGGCCTGCCTTAGCGAGGGAACGAAGGATTTCAATTTGGAACGTGATGAGGCGAGTTTTCATTTACGTACAGTGATTCGATGATGTCGGTAATGACGTCGACGCACTCATGCGGGGCTCGACTGAGTTGAACTGCGCTAGTGCGCCCCTCTGAACATAGAGCGCTCATCGAACAACTACGCAGATTATTCTATCATCATTATTCATTCAGCGACGACGACACCGATCAACTCAGCAGTACCACAGAAAACCACACAACAGTACATCTATATCTGGTTTCACACTCATAGTAAGTACTTAAGTGGTTGATTAACGAAGTCGACCAAGCAAAAAGATCACGTCCTATAACTTGCGCAAACGCGCAGTAAATCTCTCACGTTATAAATTTACAACACATTTATTTATTTCACAGTACAAATTACAAGGAAAATAATAATGAGCTGAAGTCATATCTCATTACTTAAGTTGAAGCTCAACGGCTGCGGACAGGCTGAGGAGCTTTGGATGCCATCTATGACTTATTTAAAAAGGCTTTCATTAACGTGCACTTGCAGGAACTGCAACTTTATTCAATTGGAAATAAAGTTTAAATTATGCAGCTTGCAGAATCGCTTACAATGTTTCTTAGTTAAACACTATAAACACGGAGGCGTTCGTTAGGCAGTTCCATAATTAAAAAATAAAACGCCGCTCGCCCGACGATGCGCTGAAAAGTTGCAAAAGAAATGCTCGTGCGATGCGCGGACGCATGTTTTGTCTTACGCATAGTTTATTGCGAAGAAGCGACAAAGAGCAATGTTTTAATAATTCATATATTCACAAATTCCGCGGCATGAGTAATGTTTTTCTAGTACTGAACATTGTATGGCAACATAATAAATTAAGTAAAGACATAACTTGCGATCTATAGAGATGCATCGCCGCGTTCCATACAAAGCGTCTGAAAAGTGTAAGCGCGCTTTCGACACGTTTAAATCACAAAACAAATTGACGCGCGTTCCAGCGCCGTCACGTGTTTTTGACCCGCGGATAATTAAAGCGCCCACTTGTAATTACTCGTGTGTGTGGTTGAGATGCGAATGTTGTCGCCCCAAGTATCTTCAACGTGTAATGTATGCGAATCGGGAACAGATAAGCGCATGAGATTTACACCTCGCCGTGTCATGACTTGAAACTTTACCGTTCGTTGACCGACACTGTTTTAGGGGTTATTTATTGTTGTTTTATTTAAAGGAACTCCATGTGTGATTAAGACGTTCTTGGAAACAAATAAGGTAAAATATATTGCATTGATATGCTAATGTGTGATTTTTCGTTATAACAGACTTAAATATTGATGCCCGAAGCCGAAGGAATCATTGTGAAAAATAAACATCCTTCAGTTTACAATAAGCTGCAGACAACTGAAGAGTTAGAAGTCCCTTGTGTTTTGAGGGATGTATAATTAACAATTTTCTTATACCTACTAGAAGACTACTGCTGACAATATCCTAGGTAGGAAAGTTTAAAGTTTAATTAGGCAGTTGGCAGTGAGGAAGGCTTCAGATATACCTACATGTTATAATAAACATGTATAGACTGTTTTCTTATATTTCTATTGCTTCAGATTTCAGTATGATTTCAGATCAAGCTGGTAACAAAATCATGCCAGGATCACAAATTTATACTGGTCTGCGTGGCAATTTAAGCATTTTATTTGAAGATGCTTCATGGACTGCAGGTCCTCCAAATGAAAAAGTAGCGTGCTAAAATAAATGCAACTTTTCAAGAAAATCGTATTATTTTCAAGCCGTAAGCGTTTCGTGGTCATATCATGTCTACAAAAAGAAGCCAGGCTAAAAAAATACACTTTTCCGACCCTTCCTTGACGCTTAGTGATGGGAATAGCGTCATTTGCACTCCGTTACTTCGCCAACAATAAACATTTTTTGAGTGACAGTTGAATTTCGGTGATTCAAAATTAACCAGCAAAAAATGTGGAAATTGCTTGGTTTTATTGGCAAAAAAAAAGAAAAAACTTGTGTTGCTTACCGTTTTACTACCATTTTCTTTCATTTGAATGTTGGGCATCCACGCTAGAAAATTGTGGTGCAGCCGATTACTGGATCCTATTGTAAAGAAGTTCCTTGTAAAAATAGTTCATAACCAAAAAAAACTAAATCGAAAATATATAGAAGATGGAAACCCCAAAAAGATCTCCCCTAATAGTGAAAATCCTCGCAAACAAAACAAAACACGATTAGAAATATCTTTTTTCCATAAAACAAACAAACAATATCTTTTCGTTTCGCGAAGACAGCACCGGGTACAGTCAACAACAAAAGCCAACAAATCCTGTTTGTCCTGCGGGAAGCGTCCGTGATTTAATACAAATTATTATTAGACGACATAAATAACATGGTAGGGGGGTGAGGCAGCCAGAAGCTCCTTAATAAGTAATAAAGGGGTCATCGTTCATAGCGAGAGAGCGGAATTAACCTGGTCGACATATGGCGTAGTAACGGCCACTACGGCTTAGGGCAGCTTAATAAAGGGTGTTTTTCGACACTTTATAAGTGTTAATTATAGGGTTTAATTATTTAAAGGCTGTTTGATATACTGCAGCTATGGTAGGGCTGGAAAATTATCATGTTGTGGATTTTAAATGTAGTTAATTTGTTTCGAAAGACTTTTATTTAATCGGCTTCTGTTTGCTTTCATTTACCTACATAGGTCTCCGTATTCGTATTGATAATGTATTATATTGATAATTTTAAAAACAAGATTTGACTCTAAATCACAAATAAGAGACTCTATGATCTCTAAGACCCCACATTTTCTGCATATCACAGTCTGTAGGTACTTGCCATTGATACATGACGCCAGATAGAGACTTGTTAAAACATAGGGCTCGATTGTACAAAGAAATGCATTTTAAATACTTATGCTTCATCACAATCTTCCCTTCTTACGATCTAATATTTTTTCTTTCCCTTTATGTTGTACTTGGTGATAAATGGACAAATTAAGTAAAAACATATAAAAATAATAATTAATGAACATTTTCTAAAGTAAATCATCATAAATTTACACACAGACTCAAAAATAAACATAACATCTACTTGAGTAAGAAAAATAAATTTATTCTAATATTTTACCCAATAACGGAAGTATCTATTTCTGACCACATTAATCTAATGCGATAAAGCTATTGGCATTATACAGGGTTATTTGTAAAACACCAGCAACCTCTTAGGCAGTGAAAGTACACATGATTATAAACAACTTTTGTTTTGGCAAAACTCCGAAATCTCGAAAAAAATATCAGTTGTTTCATACAAAATGCAGTATTTAGCCAATGAAAATGTATTCTTCTGTTACTGAGTGACTGACAGACAACGTAGGTACAGCCGAAACTACTGGTCGTAGAGAGTGAAATTCGACATGTCAAAATTCAAAAATTCAAAATTCAAGCATTTATTTCAATTAAACCATTTACAGGCACTTTTGAATTGTCAAGGTCGGTCGGTCCAAAAAGTTGAAGCTATTTGCACGTTCCAAAGCGTAGATCTCTATGGAGAAGAACGTGCAAGAAACTCCACGGACACTCTTTTAAAAATAATATTTTTTTACAAAGATTTATTTACATCGGGTTGACATTATACATACATGTGAGAACGATGTAAAAAACGAGCAGGATAAAAGCGTCCGGAATAAAAGAGGAACAATTCAAAGAAATAATTAAAATTAACCATGGCAGCTAAGAAATGACCAGTCCCGACTGACGGCGCCCGTTCACGAACATGACGCATGCGCCAGCACCATTCGGCTCAACCATTTTGAAGGGAGCCAAATGATCCAACGCATACGCCACCATCAGCTAGACTTTTGAGTGCGCATGACACTCCCAACCGCCAGGGTACATTCAAGTCAAAAACATACCTAAAACTGATTATTAAAGTTAAAGGTACACAGTACTCACACATGTGCTGTTAATGGCTGAAATTATACAATGCTTAGTAAGTTGATTCTAACAATGCAAATTTTTCTTACAATCTTCAGCCGGTCCAACAATGTTTCCGAACTACCTATTTACAGATTAGTTTGGGCTCTCTAGTGGCTGTGGAGCAGGACCAGCATAGCACCACATGTAGGTTTCTTGGAGAGTGAAGAGGAGAGTATTGAGATAGGATTTCCCGTAATTCATACGGAAACGGGAAGAAAAGAAACGGGATTTGCGCTTACGACGTCGCGGGCAAAAGATAGTCTATAATATAAAAAAAATACAACCGACTTCCAAAAAAAAAACACTACAAATTAAAAAATAACTTTAATTTCGGAAGTCGGTGTTTTTGTTAGTTTCTTCGTATTTTGACACCGACTTCCGAAATTAAAGTTATTTTTTACTTTGTAGTGTTTTTTTTTGGAAGTCAGTTGTATTTTTTTGTAAAAAGTTTTTTATTTTTCACTTTTTAGTGGTGCCAGTGCCAGTGGTGCGCAGAAAAGCAAAATACGCAATTTCGATTATCAAAGAATCATCTAAATAGTCAAATTCCAGCTATTTCGATTTAAAATCCAAAGTTCGTAACCGATTTTGATATGATTTAAATGGGACCAATCTGCAAGTATATCCTTTCAGATAAAATAAAAAAATTTGAAATCGGTTCATAATTGTCGGAGTTATGAGGTAACAAACATAAAAAAAAACATACAACCGAATTGATAACCTCCTCCTTTTTGGGAAGTCGGTTAATGAATCGCTGAATCTGTTGCTAAGCGCAAATCTCGAGAACAACTGAACCGATTTCGCTAATTCTTTTTTCGTTGTGTTTGTTGTTGTCAGGAGAAGGTTTTTATGTAAAAAAGCGAGTTGATGGGAGCGAAGCCGCGGGGGCCAGTTAGTATTTTATAAAAACCTTCTTCTGGTGTAAAGTCAAATTACATTGTATTAAATCTAAATTAACAAATTATACTAAACTGACAAAAGACTAAATTAGAGCATCAAAATATTCGTCCTCCACGCTGTCAGCTGGTAATGTACCCAAGAGACTGGCGGCATTGCCACGTTGAACAGCAATGCTTAATCTCTGCCCAAAGTAAAAGCCGGCTCTTGGGTCACGGGAAGTGTCAACCAGCCGTTTCAAAATTTCTTTGAAAAGGCTATGAGCACAAGGGCCCCACGGCCCTAGGGTTTCAACCCCAAACGGCTCGAAAATATAGTTACCAATAAGGTTACTATATTTACGCCGCTTGAGGTTTTCCGCAGCCACAGCTTCACACAGCTTTTCCTTCTTCTGTACATATAAAAACCAGTATCATTTCCTCTCTTCATACAAACTTCAAAGAACAAAAGCCAGCAAACAGCGGCTGCAGCATCCTTGTAAACTTGATAGGATTATAAGAGCTTGGCGAGATGTATGTCGTTATTGTGATAAGGTTTTGTTCCCTCATACGTAGCTGTTAGCGACTTTACCGAGAACAAGGGATATGAAATGATATGAGTGTGTTATCATTGGTACACGTTGTGTTGTTTTACTGGAAATTATAAAATGTAGTGGGAGTAGGTACGTGAATAATAAGCGTATGAGGAGTAGCTCAGGTAGAAATGTTGAGGAAATTGATCGAAAGAATCACCAATTGTAAGAGGATTAGGACACTATTCATCCATCTGCTTTTGTGGAAAACAGAAAACATGGTTTTTTATTCATGGGATTTTCTTTATGAAAGGTTTTTATGGTTCCGAACTTTCGTATGGAAGACGAAACTCTCATAGGATCTCACGTGTATCTGTCTGTTTTTCAATACTACCTACTATTGCTATCTTAAGAGGGCGCTTCCCGATCGGTCTATCATCAACGCGAGCATGGTTGAAAAGCTTGTTGTTTCATCTAGCGCAGTGTATGAAAACTAACAAGCAAGTGAGAACGCGATAACGATGAATAAAAAATAGTATTGGAAAATTTCATAAAACTTGTTCCAGGTAATACGTTTTTTTGGATAAGCTTCACAAGTTTGTGAAATAAATATTAGTCATGTAGAATCTCCATTACATTTGCAATGTTTCTATCACGACCTTTTCTTTACTTTTACAATTAATGAGTATATTATGAGCGGCTTAAGTTCAGGTAAAATTTGTGCAAAATAGCCGATTTTCGGAGACCTATACTGAACTTGTTTCACCGAATTTTTTTTTTTGCTTTGACAGAAACCTACATATAGTGCACAAGATATGTATTTACTTACTTAAAAAAATAAATTATAGATAATTTTTCAACGGCATAATCACGTACGAGCGTTTGTATGAAAGGTATTACGGGTTGGCCGCTCTTAAGTGTAGGAATTGGGTTTGCGGATTTTTTTCGAAAGAGTCACCGAGGCCCTGGAAAGCAAATTGCATTAGGAAGAACACGGATGTGCTCTAGTCAGTAAGACATTGACACTCACTTCCGTTTTGCCAGAGCGAAGAGTCATTTAATGATCTCCCATCCTTAAAAAAATGCGCAAAACTGAACATGCACTGTACAAAGCACGGTTTGAACTAAGAGGTTAAGGAGGTCGATTCCTGGATGTGTGATCATCCATTACATACTGAGTTTCCACCGTGCCTAGAAAGGAGTTCAAGCCGTTGGTCCAGCCGCCATTTGAAAACAGTCGTTGCGGGTAATCAGAAGTTCGAAAAGCTGATTACAGTCTTGCCAAGAGTTATTGTGTTACCGTTACTGGATTGGCGTGGTCAGATAGGAAATCGCTGTAAGTAAAATATTGGTATTCAGCTGCATCCGTTTAGACTTGAAGCCTAGACTAAAGTCCAGTCGCGGAGCAGGAAGAATTTCGTACAATGACCTCTTTACCTACTGACAGTGGTCACAAATATTTTTGTATTGAGTGCGGTTTACATGAAATATTTGAACGAGAAAGAAAATTTACCAACTTAGAAAATAAAAAAATGTTGCTATCATATAAATTATTTATTTAGATTTTATATTATAAGTTATAAAATCAAGTTACAATTACTAATACGGCAAAAAAAAAAAAAAACATAAATCAGAATCCGATTCCTCTACCCGTATCGGAGTTACTGCTTTCCGAAGACGTCTCGCCTATCACAATTATTACAAAAGAATCAACAGTTTTGTCTACATTATCATCTAGTCTAACTAATTTCGATTCCTCTTTTTTACTACGGGATTTACACATGCAAACAAGAACAAACCTTACACTATTAGGTAAAATATTTCCAATCCCTGAGGACGGCGGCCATTGCATCTGTGCGAGCGTGACAAAAACTTTTAACGCGGGAGTGACAGAGACAGGTAATAACAGGTCAAAGGACGAAATTCTTCCTGCTCCGCGGCCGGACTTTAGCTCAGGCTAGACGGATAAACTGTTTAAATCTACTTCTTATCGTGTGGGCAGTAAGGTCTAGTGACCACACACCCTAGTGTCAGAGTTTCTAAACCGCCTGAAGGACCTCTGACAAGTTGGATTTATTTGACTACCGCGATTTGGCGGCCAGGACCACCGGCTTATACGTGCCTTCCGAAGCACGGAATCATCTTTTGATCAGACAATCAGCTGATTCAAGCCTACAATGTCCTAGCCAAACTGGTAACAATTTTACAAAGTTTGCGTCCTGTCGGAATCGAAACCACGACCACCGGGTCACAAGGCAAACGCCGAAACCTAGACCACGGATACTGTTTAAATGAGGTGGGTAGTCTATACTAATATTATAAATAGGTAACATTTGTTTGTAAGTTTGTAAGTTTGTATGTAGGGGGTAATCTCAGGAATACTGGTCCGATTTGAAAAATCTTTCTCTTTCAGCGTTAGATAGCCCATTTATCGAGGAAGGTTATAGGCTATATGTATGTATATTATCACGCTACTGGTCCGATTTGAAAAATTATTTCAGTGTTAGATAGCCCATTTATCAAGGAAGGCTATAGGCTATGAAAAATGTGACGCAGACGAAGTTGCGCGGGTCAGCTAGTAAATTTATAAAAAATTATGAAGATAAAACGCATCAAAGACCAGTCAGTATCCGGTAAAAGTGTATCGGTAAGTGATGTCAGGCGAGTTTTCAACGCACTGTATCGTTTTCATCTTTTGTTAACGTGCAAAATTATTAATTAAGATAATAGGTAGGTATAATAAAATAAATAATGCATTATAATTTATGAAACACCATGTCAACGATGTTTACGTATTAAAACAATTTCACCGTTCCATTCCACACCGTCCAAGGCTTGGACTGCTCGGACCGCTCCTAGATGTTTAATCTAGATGTTAAAACATCATATTTATTAGTTTACCATTTTAGCATTTACATGTATTTTATTAGTATAGGTATATGTTATTATATTATTTGTGTAATGTATTGAAAAGATTCAATTTAAATGTTTTTATTATTTATTGTTGTACACCTACCACAATGTAGTCTTTTTAACCCAAAGGTTGACTGATAGAGAATGCATTGTTGCATTACCTAAGTCCGCCCATGTACCACTATTGTTCATAAAGTTTAAATAAATAAATAAGTAAATAAATAAATGTTTCATATACGTCATGCGTCATGATCATCACTACATGTTATAAAACAAAGTACTCCGCCGCGTCTGTCTGTCTGACAGTCTGTTCGCGATTAACTCAAAAACTGTTGCACCGATTTTTATGCTGTTTTCACCAATGAATAGAGTGGTTCTCGAGGAAGGTTTTAGGATATAATTTGTCAAGTGTCCAATACTTTTTTTTTTGTAATTAATGTGTGGTAGTCTTTGGATAGACGAAGAAGTAGGTAGAGCTTTTATAACCGTTGTAAACTCAGAAACTGTTTTTTTCCGGGACTGAAACTAGCTTGTATTTCAGTCTAAAGAGATTTCATCAGTGCTAAGAGTTCCGAACCAATTTCATTTTTTAACATGTGGTTTTACCACATCTTATAGGTTTTCCTGTAATCTGTGGTATATAACTATTAGGTATCTGCATGCTTTTTTCAAAATTTAGGTCTTATTTTATTTAGGATGGTCATTTTTGGTCTAATTTCTTGAGTAACTTCAAAATATATTATTAAAACCCTCACAATAAGCGCTTTCATTTGATATGTCACAGAATACACTTTGAAAAACTTTTTTTTAATTTTCTGGTTTGACTCCCAAAAGTGACCCCGATACACTTAAAATAAATAATTCACATAATTCTCGATACTAAACCGAGCCTGGTACTATGCAAGCCCAGTTCATTTGACCTTGATATAATTTCCCTTATTCCGAGAAACGAGTTTATATTGTTTTGTGTAAGCACTTCATACATCGCTTTATTAGTAAGGTGCGTGACGAGAATATCCACGCGCCATCACATGTAGGTATGTGGGGTCGGCTGTACAGTCAGCGACAAAAACATTGGTTAGATTCAAGTGTTCTCAGTAAGTAGACCCAGTCATACGAAATTACGATGTTCCAATTAACTTATGGCTAAGTAATAATTGTCGAATCGATCTTCAAGGTTAAGAAACGCTTGTAATAAGTTTTATTTTTATTTTGCATTGTGCTCACATGAAGAAGCAACTACATGTAACTAAGATTTTTGTTAAACATCCCATGATTTAAGAGTGTCCCTGGAGTTTCTTGCACGTTCTTCTCCATAGAGATCTACGCTTTTGAACGTGCAAGTAGCCTCATGTTTTTGACTGATCGACCTTGACATTTCAGCCTGTTCAATTTGCCTGTAAGTGTTTTATTTGAAAATGCTTTGAATCTTGAATCTTGTCTAGGTTGGTCGGTGGATGGGTGACCATCCATTATATAACGAGACTCCTCTGTTTCTCGGAAAGCACTTTGAGCAGTTGTTCCCGGCTGTCATTAAATTAGACCTTTCACAGTCGTTACGGGTAAGGTAGAAAGAAAACCTGACACCTGTCTCAGGTCAAATAGGCAGTCTTTTCATGTCAAATTGTGGTATTGAGCCGTACCACACGTCAGGCAGATTGAACAACTCAAAATGATGAACCAGGAGTTCTCCAGAATGCCCACAACTTCCATATTCTGAGTTCCTCATAAAAATATTGCTTAGTAGGTGTGTTAATTTCGGACAGTCTAATCATCCTACTACTTTTGAGACTGACTGTACCAGAAATGATTATTTATATGATTCAATTAACCCTTCATTGAATGAAATGTTATTTTTCCCGTTCGCCTTTTGTTTCCGAGTCACCTCTTCTTGGAAAACCTACGAGTATAGTGAGAAATAGAATATTTACTTTTGTAATGGGGTTGAGTGCTAGTAAAAGGAACAAAACATGTTACTGAAATCGCATTTTGCTGGTGAGTTGTTGTTTACAAGTTTAGAAGCAATATAATTATGTTTTATTATAAGGCACACTATATTTGTGTTACAATCACTGATTTTTTTATAGAAGAAATGCTTCATTGATCTGATTGATTGAACTGTTGAATTTAAACAGTCTTTTAAAATCAAATTGTTTATAGGCATTCTGCCGAACGCGTTGGTAATATCTGTAAGTAAGTAGGTTTTTATACACTAGCAGCTAATGAGCAGATGGGTGTTTCAATGCAAATAGCTTGACGATATCAAGTCCGTCCTATCGGATCTTGAAGCAGCTCAGTGTGGGAGCCATTATTTGCTGTTCAGTAATGCAATTCGGTAACACGCCCATTTATGCATACGTGAATTCTGTTGACCATTTACTTCGGAATTTATAATAGGTATGCATGCTTGACATGGTTAAGCATATTGTTGGGATTCCCCGCAAAGTCTTACCAATAGCGGTGCCAGTAACAGCTAACATTTAAAGTCCCCTCAGCAAATTAAACAGAACAATTTTCTATTCACGTCTACGATTTCAATAACTTTTCAATAAGAAATAACTATAAAACATTTTCGCAGAAGGCCACAGTCATCAGTGCGTAATATCCCACGTGAAGTTTGGAATATTAAAATCCTCTACGACGATATGAAATTCAACTTGTACTAAGCCCTCTCCGAAATAATTTTGATAGCTTCAAAGCTGAAAGGGTTGCCGGCCACTGGGGCTCGCAAAGCGCTGTAATTCCGTTGAAGCCCAGCGCACACAAGCCCCACTAATCGGCAGAGTGCTGCCCTCTAAATATCGCTTTTACACGGCCATCGAACCATAAATAATAACTCTATGAAAACATAAATGTTCTCTTTTTTCTAACGTTTTCCGAGTTACGTATTTTTTTTTCATAGAGTCAAAAGCTTGAACAGACCACTTTCGCATTATGGAATTGCCAAAACTCCATTTGCGTCCTATATTCAAACATTGTACTTTGGAAGTGGCCCATACGAATTTGAATTCAATTCCATGAACAGTTCGAACTATTTTTCTGTATGGGTTCTGTAAAGTTAGGTCGTCTGGTCGCAGTGTATTGGCAGCGAGCGTAGAAATGAGATATTTTGGCAGTATTACGCAAATTGGATAGCTTTCAACACTCAACGGAGTAGGTTCCGAACTTTCGCCGGGAAAATTAAATTAAAAATATCATAAGACGTAAATATGTATGGGGATCGTAATGATGTTGCACTCAGCTTCAGCCCGCAGACGTTTCGGTTTAGATTAAATAAGTTTTATTTGAATAAGTTTCTGCAAATATTTGAGATAGGCATTTTATTATATCTAATCCTAGTCAAAAGTTATACGCAGAATTCTCATTTAGAAATCGAAAATAGTTCGCGGGTTTTACTATCTTTTTCGTTTAGAAATTGGCTTGTTTTTTAATCGAGTGTCAAGAAATAAATTAGAATCGATTCTTTATATGAGATCGATGGTCACGTCTTTGAGTGTTTTCTATTAAAACATATCGCTAATGTTATCCTCAATGCCCGATAAGTGTTAAATATCACAAAGAAATAATAAAATAAGTACCTATCTAAATGTAGGTACTGACAGTTTTTCATTAAATTAATAAATTCAGCGACTGTTAATAATTCAAGGTACATTACATAAAAACTAAATTACTTATGAATATATAATGTGATTGAGTTAATAACTGAAACTCAATTAAGTAGATATGTTTATTATTAATACGTTCATAATTGACATTAAAAAAATTCTTCGTGATACCATTACTCTTATTATACTCAACATAGGCATAGCAATTATTAATTAATTTAATTATGGCTACGTATAAAACGTAAATATAAGTAGGTAGGTAGGTATACGATGAGTCCCTCCTTAATCCTGTCGCTGATCGGCGATGGGCCACTTTAGGAGATTAATTATAATTATGATAACGATCCCATTTCCATAGCTAATACTAAGGTATGGTTACCGCCTCCCAAATAGAGGTATCAACGTCTCTTCTCATTATGTCGAATTAACTTCTCTAAGGCGAACTTTGGTTTTTCTTTTGTTATTAATTTTATGCAAATTATGAAACTGTTTACGTAACTGCTTTTGTGGAAAATAGAAAAACATGACTGGACTCTTTTCAAGGAATCCTCACTTAATATTATAATGTGAACGTAACTCTGTCTGCCTATCTCTTCTTCATGCCTAAACCACTGAACCGATTTGGATGAAATTTTGTACAAAGGTAGTTTGAGATCCGAGAAAGGACATATGATAGTTTTTATGCAGGAAATCCCACGGGAACGGGAACTATGAGCGTTAATAGGTTATAAATATTCTCTAGGGATCATGCGGGCAAAGCGCTGGCACACGTTAGTTTTCTATATTTAAGGATTTTAGGGTAACGGACGTTCGTATGAAAAGCGAAACTTTTAAAGGGTTGCTCATGAGTTTGTCTGTTTTAAGGATTCTATACCCAAACGGTAACGGACCCTCTATTATTAAACCTCCGCTGTCAGTTGTCCGTCTGTTCCTTCGTCGTCCTTCTGTCTGTCAGTGGGCTGTATCTCAGGAATCACACCACACACACATACATTTGTACGCCATGTCATGACAGGATATGCTGAAACAAAATTACTGTAACACCTTATGTACCATATTCTAGCAAATAAATGTTTTGATTGATTGATTGATTGATCGTAATAGGTAGACAGTTGAAATTTTCAGATTGCGTATTTCTATTGCCGCTTTGACAACAAATAATAAACAAAATAAAAATAAATGTGGCTTCCATACAAGAAGAAACGTGTTTTTTTTTCAGTTTATGGTACTCCGTGTGAGACTCCGACTAGCTCTTGGCTGGATTTTTAATACTAACTACTATAGCAATCTTAAATATTGTATAATACCTACCTACATATAAGGTAACAAGGCAGATTGTCTAAAAGTTCACAAACCTTAGATTCATTTTATTTCAGGGCCAAGAGTCATAACAATGGTTTTCGCTAGAGTTAATTTCAAGTATGGATGGCAACAATTTCACCGTGGTTTCGGGCACTGAAACCACAATTATGTTGATTGTATAACAGTTCAGTTCAGCCTGAGCCTCAATTATACAGTCTGAATACATTATACAGGGTGCCTTAGATAATTGCAGAGTTTCAGCTGAAGCCTGAAGTGGTTGTGGAATAAATTGGTGAGTGAGGCTTAATTATTATTACACTGCACTGGCAACCCAAGTAGCAAAATTTAGCCCTGTAATTATCCTAGGAGCACGTATTTTTTAATCCTATAGAAATCCTGTAAACGTTTATAGAGCCGCATTTGGGCGCAGTTTATAGGACTATTACGCCCTATAGTCGCTTTGTTATAATCCGGTAAATTACTATTTGATTTTATAATTACCTTATTAAGTGCTTTAAAAAATATAGTTGTCCTATAAAAATCCGGTAAATGCATCCAAAAAGAGCGATTGTTCCTCTTATGATCTGGCGCGTGCCGCTACTAGAGTAATTGATTCTACAGTGATCAGCGTAATACCATTAGTAGATTCATTCAGTCGATCATTCGTTCTTTTTTCGTTAATTCATTGTGCTGTGCTGGTGCATGACACTGAATACTTTTATTATTTTCAAAAGTAAAGTCACATTATAATAATGTCTGTCATTATAATAATGTAACTTTTGTCGTCTAACTGTTTTGTAAAGAGTGCCTACTCAACTTGCGAAAATATTTTTATTGATGAAGTGTTAGATGATAATAAACATATCTTCATGCGCCTTCAAAATTTAACATTTTCATTATTTGTTAATTCAGTAATAAATTAATAAATACGTATCCGACATAGGTTCAAAACACGTGCCCTAACATTGCATTTATCAGAACCATTATATGACTTTTTAATCAAAGTTAAGACGCTTACATGACACACCTAGGCCACCATATTTAAGTCTTAGGGTTCTGTGGGTAATGTGAGTTAAACCATACGGTAATGTGCAAATCTTGTAAGCTGTTGCAAATATTTATACTTAGGTACATGAGGTACATCAAACATCGCCAAAGGTCACCGATACTAACCTAATTATGAATTATCTTAAAATTTCGCTATGTTATGATGTTCTTATAATATTATGAAGATGCTAAATTATTATTCGTTGAGTCATTCCTTAAAGTTATGCCGAGACTTTTATTTTGTAATTGTTTTTACTAAGAGATTAGATTGAATTGGTAAAAATAATAACTACGATTAATGGAAATGTATTTTAATTTTCTAGAAAGCCTAAACATGACATTCATATCAAATTCCGTATGATCACAATCATTAAATTCACTATTAATACTTCCGCTATAATTTTTCGTATTTCTTGATCATTACAACTCTCTGTAAAATTAGCCTCCCAATTGTCTAAGTCTATTTCCATTTCACCGTGTACGGAACCATCACAAACTTCACCAAATTCACCAGACTCTTTTTATTTAAGAACTTTTCTTTTGATCCGCTTGACCCGAACTCCGATACCGACTTCATTTCAAAGTACTTTTTTCGTAACTCTTCTTCGATAACCGCCACTACGCATAAATCGTCTCCATTTATTTAAATTCATATTTATATTGTTCCAGCTTTCTCTGACAAATCACAAGATGGCCGATTACTCTAATAATAGCAAATGTAGAACATATTTAAGTAGAATTTTACTTATAAAAATCAGAGGCTATGCGAGCTTGGTGCTAAAAATCCTTTAAGGGTCACGACTAAGATAAATTTGTTCTATAATAACTTTACCTCTAGCAGCTATATCTGTGGCTTATATAGGAAGTGCATGTCTTATAGAAGAATGAAACAAGACGTTAACAAGATAGAACGATCTTACAAAATGCGATTATCGGATCAAAAGTCACACTTTGCTAATTACTTTTATAACTTGCACTTATAAGACTGAACCTGACTGACCACTCTAGTAAGAGTCGTGTAAAATAATCCTATTAACGTTTATAAAACTAAATGATAGGGTCGAAAGTACTTGTAGTGCAAATCATCTTAGAAGATGCTTTGGCAGGAGCAGTGGCCTGAGTTAATGCGTCTACTAGATTTCTATAAGACGTGTAATCTTATAAGTCAATTGCTATAGGAGAATTTTGCTACTTGAAACACTGAAACTGGTAAGATTCCTTAATAGTTGAATGAATGAAAATGACGCTTTTTTCGTTCAGAAAATGACGAATCAGACAATCAAATAATAATGTCAATGACTCATGTATTAAAGGTACGTTTCTATAATCCCCAGACCGTGGTTGCCAGCAAACAAAAAGTCTGAAATTATACCAAAAAAACGCCATCGGTAATTTTTGATAATTATGTGTAACCGGTCCAAAACGCGATCAAACTACTTGAGCGTGGGATGTACATACCTACATATATAATTGTTTCTTATAAAAATCAACGTTAATCTTTTTTCGGAGCAGATTCCGGCAAGGTACCATCGCATTATGTTAAAGAATCGACAGCTATAATTTCTGTTCAATCAAGATTTAATTGTTTTAATGAGGCTACATGCGTGAATGGCCGGCCCAATTATTGTTTATTTTTAATCGCCTCGAGTGGTTTTTATGTTCGCAAGGAGGCACGCATGGAGGCCTTCGGCGATCATTTTCATTATTTTAATAATGTAAACTTCCAATAATAATTTACTGTGATTTGGGGTTAAACACGTTAAGAGATATTTATGATTTACCAGAGAGTTTTGAAACATAGTTAGCTGTGTAATTTGATCCTCGACTGATGATGTCCGTCTTGTTTTCTTTGTTGCAGTCCAATTGAAGCTGTACAAAAAACGGGCCTCGGTTTGGCGGTGTTGAGTAATTAAAATAATCGTTGCAGTAATTATGGCACAAATTACATTGTTGTGTTGATTTGGATGGTTCATTGTACTTACATTTGATAATGTTTGGAGTTTCGGGATTGCAGAACACAAGATTTTCCTTGCTTAAATAGTAGGTAGGTACCTGAAAATGTTAAAATGAAACATTGGATAAAAGCAGCCATCGCAGAAGGTGCTTTTTAGATTTGTCTTCATAATGATGAAAAATAATCTCCTAACTTCAGAAATCACGAGAGTAATGAAGAACGTTAATTAGGCTTAATTAACGTAGACTCGGTGATTAAATACTGCTATCTACTGTAACCTTTTAGTTCTTTCTGCTACTTACAAGTTACGAATCGATCATCAACCCTTGGGCTAATAACAAGGCAGGTGGTCGACAGATGACCTTCCAGATTTAAGATCCATATCTCTTTGAAATAAACAAATGAATTGTTTGTAAAACAGTACTGCTGCTCGATTTAGTAAACATTTCACTATAAAAACTTAGATGGGACTTGATCACTTTATTTAAGTTATCAAGGTGACATGTTACATGTGTTATGTGACAGTATCTATGATGAACACAGAAAGAAACAACAACAGATCTGTTGACACTCCGATGTTGCTGAAGAATACAAAAACCTAAGTATGGGAGCAGCGAGAAATACCAGAAAAAAATACCAGGTACTAAGGCTTCAGACAAATGAATTTGTCAGCGGTAGGGTTTGAAGTCGTATAGCAAAACGTAGAAAATGTATGGATGGACAAAAGCTGTCCCAATGTCACGTGATCTCCTTTTATCGCACGTATTATACCGTTATTTTGGTTTTTCGACATTCGCTTTCGCTGATACTTTGTCGAGAGTCCCTGTTTGACAATTGATCGTCAATTGTGAACTGATGCACTTTGAATTTCGAACTGCAAACTCTCGTTAACTCAGTCAAGATAGCAGATAGGTACCTACTAGTTCTAAGTAACGTTCACATTCGCATCTCAGTCGCAATCCATCAAAATATCTCAATTTTTCTACATTTGTGGCAGATTGCGACTGAGATGCGAATGTGAAATTTGCTAAACAATGAGTAGAATTGGCTCTCTGATGATAATGTCTAGCTAAAGTGCTTGACAATTCATCGTCAGTTGTTTTTTGTTCTAAAACCTTGCTGCAATTCGAATTTGCAACTGCAATCTCTCATTGACTCACTAGAAGACCAATTACAACTAAGATCTAAGTGGTACAGTTCCTCCCTTGATGTAATCTGGAGCCTGACACGGTGTGGACGCGAGGTGTGTGCGGACTGAGCTCTAACTAACAAGTTAATCCAGCCGCGGGCGCATATGAAGTTTATATCACGCTTTGCATTATGCTTCATTATCTCAGCCATTTTTGCTTTGTTATGCTGCAGTAGGGGTGAGCTTTGGTCAAACAGTTATTTTACAAGACATCTGTTCGATTCTGATCATCAGTTTTGTGGGTAAAATGACGTTGGTGCCGCTCACAGAATTATTAACCAGACAACCTATGGATACCTATACTGAAAGAACTTAAAATAAAAAGCGTAGGTCGGTCATTCTCCAATTCGGCGTTCTTTGCCTAATTACCGTAACCTTTTTTAGTTTTATTTATAAAATTTATTTAAATATTGGTTTTCTAGTTAATGAACTAGAAATCCACCATTAATTGTTACATGCCTCATTAATAATAGAATTCGTATCTTTGATTTGTTTCATATTTTAACGTGTTTATGTCAAATCAGTGAAAAATAAAAAGGTTACGGTAATTAGGCAAAGGACGCCCCGAGGTACATGACGACTAACAGAAAAATATGAAAGATGGAGACATGTTGCGCCGAGAAGTCCGGCCTCTGATTTTTCGAGAATGTTGCACATAAAGAATTGACAGGTTGAAACGAAATGAAGACTGAACTGACCATCTTGTTCCTGGTTAACAAGTTTCGAAACATTTAGAAAACAACACAGGCCAAGCAATCTGCTAGCCAGCTATAAATCCCATACTTTTATCCATTGTGTTTAAGTTAGAAAGCTTCAATTGTTTTAACTGTTTATAATTCCGTTCAAGTGTGAAGTGCTGCGAGGAAGTGGGGTATTAAGGAGCCGTGGCACTGGTGATGGTGAGCCATTACTAAGGAGCTTGTCATTTACGTGCGATCGTGATCTTTGAGCAACTCGTTTATAGCCACACGAGGCTGTGAGTGGTGCTGAAGTGGGATTGAAAGCTTATTTTTCCAAGCTGTAAATCCACCAGCTTGCACTCATTCAACTATGTGTTTTATATGACACCATAGACTGGAAAGTGTGGAAAGACAATTTGTTTTATGTTGCCAGAAATGATGGATGTAAGGGAAGGTATGCACATGTGCAAGCTGGTGTATTTATGAAGTTTGTGTATCTAGAAACTGGAAAAGGGAAATTTTTAGATAAAGTAGGTACTGAAATACGCTTAAAGTTGGAAGTAAGAGTTCTGTTCTTCAGATCATCATGGGGGTTGGGTTTTTAAGGAATGGTGGGCACTTGTAATGGGGCGCCATTATTTAGGAGCTTGTTATTTACGTGCGATATGTGATCTTTGAGAAACTCGTTGGCCACACGTGGCTGTGAGTGGTGCTGACGTAGTACGGACAGGGGGATTGAAAGCTTGGTTCGTCTTGCTATAAATCCACCAGTTTGCGCATTTGCAACTATATGTTTTGTATTACGAGTAAATGAACTAGAAAGTGGGGAAGGAGTTTTTTATGATTATGATATGGGCGTTAGAATACTTAGAATGTATTAAAGGATGGAAGGAAAGGTTTTAAGTTTCCAGCTCATCATGAGGTATGGATTATTAGGGAGTCGTGAGAATTTGTGTAAGTTGGTGAATTTATAGCTTGACGCATGTAGGAACCAACCAGGTTGTAGGAGAACGTAGACGGAATGTGCTCTAAGCTGAAGTACCTATGTTTAAGAATGGAAGAATAGGTTTTGTATTTCCAGCTCATGATGGGGGAGAGGTTATTAAGTTAGATAAGGAGCCTTTACTAAGGAGGTTTACATGAACGTGTGATCGAGATCTTTGAGCTACTCGGGGCTGTGAGTAGTGCTGACTGGTGCAAGCACGTGTATTTATGGGTTGACGTACTATCCATGCGTGTTGTACCTATGAGAACGTAAACAAGAAAGTGTGACAGGAGAATTGAGAGAGAGAGAGGAGAATTGAGAATTGTCCATAATGATGATGTAGCAAAACATCGCTCGTGAGGATTACTTCCCGCTCAATTTTCGGCTCCGGTGACTAACCTTGACAGACATTTACCTAGTAAGTAGGTACGCAAGAGATGTTTTAGTGCTGAAAAGTAACGCAGGTGCACTCTCTGTTCCATTTCTCTCATCGCCCAACGGGACGGCTGTTCGATCCGACCTGGGAGAGATCAGGCGCAGCTGTGACTGGTACTAATGTGGTGAAGATCAAACCATATGTGTTGTATCAGAAAACAGAGATGAAACTGGTAATTTCTGATAGAACTTTGTTTTATTAAAAATGCTGACCACGTATTGGGGATTGCACAGAACTGTGCTGATATTAATTAGGTACCTAGGTACTGCTGAAGAAGACGTAGAGCCAAACCGCTGTCACGGTAGTCACATTGTCTTAATATAGGTACTTCGAATTTGGCAGATGGTTCCTTACTTCCACTAAGGAAAACTCAGGAGTCGTGGACATTCATGTCAGTTTGTAGCAATATATACGGTCAATTCTATTGATGAACATAAAGTCAAGGTTGAGACGTGGGGAGGAAATGACTTAAAATATGTTTGTTAACATAATGGAGTCTGTGTTTCCTGATAGCTACAACCTGGGTGTCTTTAAATTTAAGTCAAGAAAGAATAGGTTACTTCTAGGTAAGCGTGCTCCACCTTAGACCGCATCATCGCATAACATCAGGAGAGATAGCGGTCAAACGTATGCCTATCAATAGTAAAAAAATAAGAAAAAATAAAATAAAAATAATGTCAGTTGATAAAAATTAAATCAGAATTCATAACTGTCCTACTGTGACAAAAACTGGGTTAATTGATCTCATAAAGTGCAATTGTTTAGGCCAGTATTCATCATCAATAGCATAGCACGGCGGAAGTCTCCGTCGTAGGAGGTCGCCACAATTAACTGTAACTAACTCTACTAAAACACCGCTTTCAGGATTCGCCAGCCCTACTCTGTTGTTGCAGGTGAGACAGTGCGTCGCCTGCGGCGGTCCACCGTTGCTGCGCCGGCGCACCCCCTCCCTCGCCGCCCGCGCCGTGCCGCCTGCACCCCCGCCGCCCGCCATAGATCGATCACTCAGCCAACCGTCAATTAACTTATTGCCGGACAATCTTCTCACTAATCACCGTTTTTAGACGTTCTTGCGATTTTTGTGATATTAGAAAATTATGTTCGAAAGGATTTGTTGCTGTATTTTGTATTTTTTTTTAATGTAGCTGGGGTTTATGTGTGGTCTACGAAGCTATGGGTATTACAGCAATTATTTTATGAACTTATTGTACGAAAACGATATAGTACCTATGTACAAATAAATTTTGAGAAGTATTTTGATTGCAAATTACTTTTCTATTTCACTCTATAACACAATGCTGGAATCGTGTTTTAAATCTAAAAACCATAAATCATACTTATTCCAGATTACAAATAAATTATGACAACGACAAAAAAAGAGAAAACCAACAACAGCCCACAACGAGACAATTCTAAGCCATTTAACAAAACAACAACATTAAGAACGAAATTGGCCATTTTACTAAAAGCGGACAAACCTCAATTATGTGCAATTGTAATAGTGACGATGTAGAAATGTAAAATGTACCTATAAGATGTAGCTATAAGAAGTGGCGCCATCACGAAGAGTTAATCTCGATGACGGAACACATTACTGCAGTAATGAGAGGAGCGTGAACCTCGCAGTCTACAATTTACTGACTCCTAAAGGCGTTTGGGAGTGGGCACTAGAACCTATGACCACTACAACGTTGCAAGGAATATCGCGATTATAAAGACTTACATACGTATAAAGGAATCAAGGGCTATAGTATAGACAGTGAGTGGCATTTTGTCGGCAATAGCGGGTGTCAAAAAGTTAAAAGTGAACGATGATGCATAGGATTGACATAATTCTGCGATAGAGAAATGCAACGTCATAAATTCCAGATATTTAGATATACCTTGTTAGCCTAAATGCTCTGGGACAAACTCTACAAATGCTCTACAAAAGACATCCTATTGACCACGTGACATGTCGATCGTGCATGTCAATCTCATACATTTCGTACTTTTAGTAAAAATTATCGCTGATAGATTGTAATTTTGTTTACTAAAGGCGTTTGCGAGTGGGCATTTGAGCCTTTGATCGTTTGCGTGGGATATCGCGAATCACAAATATTTTATTAGAATAGTTTTTTTTCTGATTTTTTCCTACTCCTCCACTGTACTTTTCTGATTAACTACGTTGCGGGATCCAAGACAGTTGAATCTTTTCTACGGGACTCGTCGAGCTTCATTTGCTCCGCGTTTTTCTGGTGGTTGCCACTGTTGATCCTGGCTTTCAGGAGTTGCAATGGTTGGGAATGTGTGGCTATTGACTTCATGAAATTTTGCTTGCATGGGTTTTAGTCAATAAGAGTCTGATACTCCTTTCTGCTTCGCCTAAAGTGAAAAGAGGGAGAACTAAGTCATTTGATGATTTTCCATCCATATAAAAGGGTTGCTGAATTTGTTCTAAAGTGTTAAACTTAAGAAATTTTTGAGAATGCAAAGGGCATTTAGAGGAACAAGGATGTGTTTAGTCAGTCAGTCTGGCACTCCCTTACACTCCGCCCAGGGCGGAAAGAGTCATTTGATGAATCTTGGTAATGCAATGTAACTAATATTTTGCTGGTCGGCCTGTGTGGCGTTTCAAAATATTTTTTTTTATTAATTACGTGATATCAATTTGAATGACTCCTAAAGGCCAGTGGGCATTAAACCCTCAGTGGGCACTAAACCCTATGACCATGAACGTTGCATATGATAACTGGATTTTTTTTTTTTCTTTCTTCGTTTTTTTTTTTCTTGATTCTCTTGAGAGATTCTCAGGATTAGGTATGTTGAAATCAGCGAACGTAGAGCTGGTGATTTTTCTGCTAGTCGATTGGGATTCCCATCGCCATAAACATAAACTGACTCCTGAAAATGTCTAAAAGTGAGCACAAGCCCCATGACCACTACGGTGTGGTTACTTTAAAAATAATACGTTAAAAATAATTGACAGAATTTCATTACGCCTAAAAAATTTCAGTTATTATCGTTTCGTTTTTTGTTACTTCATCGAATGCCACTGTATCAGTTGACCTATATTCGATTCGATTTTTTTTTTGTTAATTAAAATTTGACGAAATAACAATTGATGTTTCCTAACATTCATTATACCACTGTTTCAATTTTCATTTTTTGATTAAAGAGATGGTTGAAGAAACAAAAATTAAAAAAATAATGGAAATTAAAGACAATTTGACTGAAATTCAATATTTGAAAGAGCTGTCAAAGCTAATATACTTAAAACATTGACGTTATAGATTAAGGCAACAGGAACTGTTTTCAGTTCAACCTTCTATTTTTTTGTTTAAGTAATAATTTTATATGTAATAAAAATAAAAGTGGTTTTAACTAAAATAGCTGATTTAACTGTAATTACCTAACCTAATGTTGCAGCATTCAATCAAGCATGCAACATACAAACAGGCATGCAACATGCAGCAAGCATTATTTCTGTAACGGCTCCGTTCCAAAGCTCGCGGGCCGCCCCACCCCTCCGCGCCTGCGAGGGCTTAAATTACACTCTAGAGGTAGGGCAAGACTGCGTGAAGTCGGTTTTGCAGCGTTTCGTTTCTGTCACTTAATTTTGTAGCACAACATATGGACTTTTTATGGCACTATTTTAATTTAATATTGAAAATGCTACCAGGTAACCAAATAATATTCCGTAAAATGTTGTTTCGGTGTGATGAAAATATGGGAAATTAATCATTTCGCAAATGAAAAAGTTAAATAGCAAATGCAGCAATGTAGTTCGGTTAAATAATACCTATGAATCTATTAAAATGGATAAGGAATAATATCATGATACCAAAATTAGCGCTATTCCATTCCACTCGGGTTTTGATTGAATGTTTTGAACAAAAAGCGATAACTGTGACTAACTTATTGATGCCTTCTATAAAACTGTAGTACATCATTTTGCTCTATTGTCAATAGTTTCCGCAGCGTACGCGATATTAGGATTTTTTTTTGGTATTTTTTTACACACACATTTTCGAAGTTTTCCTAACTTTTTGAAAATATTCTGTAACCTATGTTCATCAGGGATAATGTAGAATTCTAGTAGGGAATATTTTTTTTTCAAATCAGTCCAGTATTTTCGGAGCTTATTCAATTCAAACAAACAAAAAAATCTTTACTCTTTATAATATTAGTGTACGAGAGGTATCCTAACTTCCTGAAAAATTTGATTTTGACAGCGATTATGTATTGCAAGAAAGTGTTCGAGACACGACTGAAAATAGTTCGCATAAAATAAATTGAAAATACGTAAAATATCACGTTGGAAATACAGGGCTATTGTTTTTACATTGTTGGAAATTACCTACTTTGCATCAGCAATAAATATTGCACTGACACCTAAATTTCAGAATCTAAAGGTCTATAAACTTGGTTGTGATCGCAATGATAGAAAATTAGCAACATCCTGGTAAGAGTTGGGGCTTGGGGTTAGGTATGAATCGCCGCCGGCGGCGACTGCGGCGAACAATACCGGCCACAAGCAGCGGCGTCGGCGCGGGCGCAGCTTGCCGCAGGCGCGACGCGACGCGACACCGCCGCGCGACAGAGCGGGACAAACCTACCACATTCGCGAGATTTTGATTTATTCCTCATAATTATCGAATAATCTGCTTTGCATCTCTCGTTATAACATTACGATAATTTCGCTCCATTACATCGGGTTCTAAGCGGTGACCGTTCGCTAGCACAACGATTGATAATAATCGCTCGCGAAGTATAATGGCGTACACCCACGGGTAATTATTGTTGTGCAGTCGTGAGTTCGTGAGCCGGTGGAATGGCGGAATGCATCTCCTTCGGGGGTTGCTCGCCGTAAACCAACACGGCTCGCCGCTCGGCCGCGTAAATAACTGATCGCTTTCCTCGCGCTAATGATAGTGCGGCCGCCTGCCGCCTGCGCCCGCGTCCTCTTTAGTCGATCCCGATAAAATAATTACCAGTATTTATAAGTGCTCGCACTTAATCGCAGCTTTATACTAGTTATTAAGTACGCTGCATACGTGCGCACTTAAAATTTCCTGGAGAAATCTGTGGGAACGAGTATGTCAATAATTAAACGAATAATTGGAGTGAAGAAATTGTTATTACCCAAGAAGGATGACCTATAGATGGATTCTGTGAAAAGTCATAAAAATATCTGTAGACTGTTAGAGTTTACAATGAAGTCATTCTTTTGTCCGCTCATGCCTGAGGGATGAGTCCGGCGTAACAAACACACGCTGCAGTGGATGTTGCATTGACGTTTGGTCACGGGGCATCGGCGAGCGCGGTTGTTGCGACGTTAATGGGCCTGGCCGTCGGCTCCGTTATCCCTCGTAGCTAATGATTGGCCGGCATTAAGTCCCGGCTGTGCCGTGCGATTATTGGATCTAACAGATAATTTTATATCGCATTGTCCCGGAGCGTAAAATTTTCTGTTGTTATTACGGGCCGAGGCACGCGCGGGACAGGGCCCGCAGAACTCGCGTATCGCCGCATCGCTGGGTCGTATACAACGACCGCGCAAATCACGATCCGTTTAGCACAACTGTAAAATGGCTCCATAATAAATGATTGTTAATGAGATAATACAATGTATCTTGGTTACTTATTGCTCTACATAATTTAGCATGCAGATAGTGGAAGATAAGAGTATTCCGAATTGTATTGTGTGATGGACTGCTAGCTTTATGCAGACAGCAGTCTATCACACACCTGCTGCATGTAAACGAGGGTGAACAATTATTATGAAAATTATAGTGAAAACAGATAAAAAAAACCATGAAACGCGTTAAAGCTTGGCATTCTTTAAAAAGCGCTAGCCACCTTACTTAGAAAGGTGGTTAACGGTAAGGTGGCTAGCGCTTTCCTAGCGCAACATGTACAGATACCGTGAACACTGTATACAACATAAGCACCCTATTTGTACACCACTGCGGCCATTATAGAGCAATCCAGGCTTACATGATACATCACCCAAGCAAACTGAACAGCGCTCACAACAGCCCATATTAATTCATTCTCTAACACACCGTACATTATACTGACCTGACCATAGGACATCTTATAAAGACACTCACCATCCTCGACTGTAGTCCATTAGCTCCATTATCATAACAGCCACGAACGAACAACACCAACAAAAATTCTTCGCCACTAACGCTGAGGCGACACTTAAGGGTTTCTTAAAGAAATTATGAATACCTTCTGGATTGTAGACTTGTAATAGCACTTTTGCTTGAACCAAAGGTGACAGTCATAATTAACATTATGATAGCGATGTTTGATTTTACTGAGTCTACAAAACACATTGGCCACCATTGCGGATATTAGGTAATGGTTGAACCCTTACCTTATTTGACGATACATCGCCCAAGCAAATTGAACTGTTCATTCCAAGTGTTCACAGTAGCCCAAATTAATTCATTACTAAACAGACCGTACATAAGAATTGATCATCGACAGCTTATATATTCACCATCATAGACTATCGCCAAATAGCTCCACTATCATATCAGCCACAAATGAACAACACCAGCATAAATTCTTCGCCACAAACGCTGGAGCGACACTAAAGGGTTTCTTAAAGAAATCAAAGAAAAAAGAAAAAAAGTAATTTTGCTTGAAACAAAGGTAACAGTCGTCATACACATTATGATAGCGGCGTTAGATTTTACTGAGTCAAAAATACCCTGTTGAAACTATCCACATTGCGGCCATTATGTAATGGCTGATCCCTTACCTTATTGGACGGTACACCACCCATGCAAATTTAACTGTTCATTCCAAGTGTTCACAACAGCCCGTATTAATTCATTCTCTAACGCACCGTACATAAGCACTGACCTGACCATAGACACCTTATAGAGACACTCACCATCATCGACTATCGCCCATTAATTCCACTATCATATCAGCCACAAACGAACAACACCAACATAAATTCTTCGCACAAACGCTGGGGCGACACTAAAGGGTTTCCTAAAGAAATTATGAATATTGTAGACTTGTATAGTAGAGGTTCACACCTTTGGTTCACGATCGCCATTCTTCCCGCGGTTGTAATGAGCCCTCTAAATCAAACAATAGCATTAAAGTGTCAATACGGCCTCGATAACACCTCGCCGTTTTCTTTTGCACGCGGAATTATGGCTATAAATCTATGAGAGGCTGGTTTACACCCCACGACTGGTCTTCGATCGACGGGCTTTGTTTATCAAGTGCTTTGATTAGTGATCAATTAAGAGAGAATTTATGTGTTATGACTCAAGAAGACCTAAACGAGGTCTTCTTGAGGCATTATTTTGCTCTGGTGCTTCACGGACTCAGCTGTTTTAACGACACCATGAGTTATCTATTTTCAGTAGAACTTTTCTAAGGGGTTAAGCTAAAATACAAGCACTACAAGTAGTTGTAGCTAATTTAACCATCAGTGACCATAATTTAAATGAGTCTTCTTAAAATTAATAAACATGACTCACTAAGAATCTTAACAGTGCGTGCGTGTATAGAAGTTATCGTTTAAGCTGTGAACTAACCATAGACTATAGAGTTCCCAATATTTATGGCGTAGTCCACGGGCTATTGTCACCCTCACTGCGATCATACACCCATTCTCATTGCGACCGTAGCCCCGGGGCGGTCTGCTTGGAGACAATAAACCATAATCAGGTACATATTGATTGCGTGTCTCTAATTTTGCTTTGGATGTATGAAACTGTGCATGTATGGCCTTACTATATGTAAAAATAAATTGTTTAGACCAACATAAATTTTGGCCAAAACACAAATGAACAGAAACATTAAATGAGAAGAAGAAAAATGTGATTAAAAAGATGTTGAAATTCTGTAGGTGTATACCGAAATGTAACGAAATAATATACATTATACATATTATATTTGATATAGCTAACACCGCAAAATTAATACAGTGAAACAAATATGTACCAAGTCAATAAATGTTTAGGTATACATATTACCTAAAATACAATTATTAAACTACATTAACATGCAAAATTATATTAAATTTGCAAATCGTGTAAAATTGAAATTCACCGTGATTAAACATACTGTGTAAAATACTGTAGGTGTTTGTATTTCGGTCGTAAGGGCACAAAATCCGTCTGACATTTGGCGCCAAGCCGCAAATGACTGGCTAAATTATGCAGTTAACTTCTTACGCTAGGGTAGTGCCTACTACATAGATAGATAGATACATAACTTGGTACACTGACGACCTTTTAGCTTAAACTGCTTCGTTTTCATGAGGCTTGAATCGTATGCTCATTATTTCATCAGAGATAGGTACTTGGTATTATTAATGGTAGTTCAGAAAATATCAAAGTTAAGAAACAAAGGAATCTTTAACTCAAGTAGAAAAGGTTTAAATAACTTCGATCATCGTAGTAAATGAATCGTCAATCTTACAGCACAAAGATTGACGGTTAATTTATTCATTATGTTTTCAGGAGCGGGTTTACACGAGGGCCCTTCAGCAAAGGATGTCTACGTGCTCCAAATGCGTTGGTTTAAGCACTCTATCAAACGAATGAATTCGAAATGTAGATACCAATGTATGAAATAAAGTCGCGTTTTTCCTGGATTTTCCTAAAATATCGTTTCTAACATTATATCAAACAACAGCCATTAGATATAATAAAATAAATCGTTTATTCTGTCGCCACAATATAACAAAAAAACAGAACAATCACAGAAGTATAAATAAATTTTTGTTATTTAATATTGAGGGAGACTAGTGCCTAAAGTACGCTCGAAGTCTGTATTTTAGGACACCAGGATCTCCGCCATTTACCTTTATTCTATTATGCACTTGTACACTGACCATAAGGGGCATGAAAATTAAAAAAATAAAAATGCTCATTAAAATTAATTAGAGTAACTCTCTAATTATTACCTAAAGCTATAATATGTTAGTATTTGTGCATGGAAGTGTGTGTATGTGTGAGAGATACGGGGTGAGTTTGTGAGTGTGATGTACTTATGTTTTGCTTCAATCAGTAGTATTGAGTTGAGAACTTAAGTATTGTCGCATATACCACAAACAACGAAGACATGAGACCAAAAAACTCACGATATCGGTCGGTACAGATCGAACAAAACGCTACAAAGTCAATGCAATGTCGTCGCAGGCGAAGGGTTGAAGATAAATACGTACAAGGGGCCGGGAGGTCGGCTATCGCAGATAAACAGGGGGTTAGCAATTTGTACGACTATACAAATGCGCAATAGCTGTGGAGCAAGGAGCGATGGACGCGGGTGTGGCTTCGACTCCGTACGCGCAGGAATTTGACCGATTGCTACGTATTTGTACTTGTTTCGTTTGCTAGTTCATTGGTTCGGGTTTCGGATGAGTTGAAGTCTAAACGATGTGGAGTTAAAGTTGAAATGCGGTTTTAGCTAGTCAATTCTCCAGGAAACTACTGCGGTCACAAAATATCCTTAAAAATTTCGTCACTAAAACCCTGTTTTACGTTTTTGCCATTATTTTTTTTTTATACATGCAAAAAAAACAAAACCTAAGGTTTCTTCTGGTTTTCCAAATTTGGGTGCTCATACGTATCTACACTAATAATAAAAAGAGGAAAGATTTGATTGTTTGTTTGTTTGAATTGAATAGGCTCCGAAACTACTGGACCGATTTAAAAAAATCTTTCACCAATGTGTAACATGGACTGTCCGTATGAACATAGATAGGCTATATTTTATCCCATTAAAATAAAGAGTATACCCGTACGAAGTCGGGACGTGCAGCTAGTAATTTATAAAATAAAAAATATAACAATGTCAATTTTAAGGCATAAAAATTGGTACGACGCAGCTTTCATTTTACTGCAATGTCGAAGAATAACAAGATTTTTAACAATAAATCATCATACCCTGCCTGGGTACCTAAATCATATTTATTATCGGTTTACTAAAATAGCGAGAAAAATCTCGACTGTTGAACGGAAAAACGCTACCCCTCTCCACCTTGCGCCAGATCCCAGGCAATCGTCTCTTCGGCGAGCGCTCTAGGCTTTCTGAACTTCATTACTAAAGCGGTATCTACCTGCGACATCCGATGGGACGCATACACTGTCTACTGAAAAGGCTTTCATTTCTTGGTTTTCTATAGGTAAAATATTGACCCTCATCATAGACAGAAGATTTTTTTTTCTACTGTAAATGACAACGTAAAGGTGAGTTTTGATTAGGTAATTGGAAAAATCTGCTTTAAATAAACGAGGTTGATCAAGAAAAGTGAATAAGCTGGTATTTTTTACGTGATTTAAGTAGGTACCAGAAGAAAATTTGCTCATCTTCATGGATAAAAACTCTCACACCCTGAAAGAGTTCCAATGGGTTTAAGGTATCCTGGTAGGTAAGGAAGTGTTTCTTTTAGAGAATCTAACTAAAACAACATGCTGCTGAGATTTTCTTTTAGTAATTTTTATCCTAAAAGCTTAAGGAAGCTAGTATAGACTGCCAAAGACAGTACAGTAACTACGGGTGTTATGGATATTTCTATCCAATAACAATAATAGTAAAGAAAACGAGTAGTAGGTTTTTAAATAAGTATTACCTGTCGGTAAAATTAGGGAATGAACATTTTCAGTAACACGTGGCTTTAACGGGTGTCGCTCATCACAACATATTATAAGATAAAGTCCTCCGCCGTGTCTGTCTGTCTGTTCGAGATAAACTCAAAAACTACTGCACCGATTTTCATGCTGTTTTCACCAAGAGATAGAGTGGTTCCCGAGGAAGGGTTTAGTATATTATAATTTGTCAAGCGGGCGAAGCCGCGGGCATCAGCTAGTTCAGTATAAGAATCCGTTTCTCTCTATTTTCATATGTTATGAAGCTCTAATGACATAACGTTTACTTCATCTAGCGACTCTTTACATAATTTTCATTTAATGCTAGCTGACCCATGCAACTTCGTCTACGTCACATTTTCCCTGAATTTCGTTGCTACAAACCTCACGGAGCCCGAGACCTTTCCAACGAATGCAAAACCGTGGAAATCGGTTCGTGCGTTCTGGAGTTATAGCGTCAGGAAGGAGTTTTCCTTCGACTTATTTTTATATTATAGATAACGTTCGGTATATATAACACCGTATGTTATAACAACACTTTCTATAACTTTCGTTTAGTATATATTCTTATTTAATAATGGTCTTTTGATCTAATTATCATCTTATTGACATTTGATCTAAATGCTGACCAAAAAGCGACTGCTGTAGCTCGGGAACTTGGGGCACTATGATTCGGATGGTTTAGGTTCGAATGACACTTAATAATTATCATAAGGTGTTATAAGAATAATGATTGTTGCTAATGAATATTATATCACGCGAAACTATGTAGGTATATCGTTCGAATTTTACTGAAAATAGTTAAACCTAACATTACCTACCCGGCTTTAATAACAGCACGAGTTTTTAAAGTTAAATTTCAAAGATTTAGAAGGTTCAGTAAAGTTAAAAATAAATAAATATCAGATCATCATCAAAACATCTCGAAATACTTCTTAGAATGACTTGAACTCAAGGTGGTGATAAGGTAACATGATATTTTCCTTAATCTGCACGTGAGTGTGTATATTCGTAATACTTTAACGAAAATTGTCTTAATTATAGGAAGGAAGAATGAGAAATATTTTATTGATTTTGACTTTGATTTTAGTTTGAGCCTGAGAGAACTGCTGTCCTCATGATGTATCCATAAGGGAAATCAAACAACACACACAATGGGCAAAGATAACCGCGCATTAGATATCAAACGTAAGGAAACGACAACGCGGTAGGCCCAGAAAAAGATGGCAAGACGAGCTGGAATCCTTCTCATAAAACTGGCCCAAAATAGCAGAAGACCGGATAGTGTGGATGGAAGTAAGGGAGGCCTGCTCTGTAGTTGGACAGTAGGTACAAGCTCATAATAAATAAACTTCCACAACCTTAACACTTTTAAAGAAGGATACGTATATAAGTCAATCAAAAGGCAAGGCCAAATAACTGTTACTTTTTTGATATTTGTAACCGTTTTATTATTATTTTTTTGCTGTGGGAGCTTAGATTTTTTAATTTAACACGCTTTTGCCCGCGGTATCAAATAAAAAAAAATGAGTAACGAGTCCTCATTCTAAGGGTGCCTGTCCATTACAGCGGAGCGGAGAAACAAAAAAATGTTGATTGTGAGTCACTGACATTTTTACTGACATGATTGGTGAACATTTCTCCGTTTCTCTGCTCAGCTGCCAAGCTTCGCGTAAATGGACACCCTCACACTTCATTTTATGTACTCACAAACACGAAAAACACAAACCAAAACTTAGTACAGAATAACATACTCAGGAACATAGTCCCTACGCACATACCTTCACTATCCGATTTCAGCGTTCAGAGGGCCTAGCACGAATATTTTGACGTATAGTAACGTTAACGTAACTGAATTTTGAATGTGTTAAACTACAACCCCATAGTATTTTGGTTTAATTTAATGGGACATACACAATTTATATCATTCAAGAATATGACTTTATTACGTAATTCAAATAAATATTATGTGCAAAACGAGTACTGTAGCTATGGTAAAATTTTACGCAACGTTACTATACGTCAAAAATATTCGTGCTAAGCCCTCAGCTTACCTGTGGATGCCATCGATACTCCAATTTTCACTTACCATCTTTAGACCAGAAATCAAGAAGAAACACATAAGTACACCATTTTATAAAAAGGACAAACTAACTGACTGATTGCTACCTCTCGGAAATATCTATCCACTTGGAAAATCCTCCAATAACTCTATTTTTACATACACTGAAAAAAATGCAGACTAACTAAGATACATATTCTCTTAGTTGGCATCAAAATGTTTAGAATAATTATTTATTAAGTTACTTTATACAAGATAGCACAGTTGCCAAAACAAACTCATTTTATTTAAGTCGACAATTTTGCACATGAACAGTATAATCAACAGGCTTTGTTACATCATACATGCTTTGTTAGATTTTACTTCTCCACTTTTATATATCAATTAATAATTTTTATTCAGGGTAACAAGCAACTTGTTAGCAATATATAAATTTATATCGTAGTTTTTAACAACGAGCATAGTTGAATAAATAGCCTGCTTACTTAAATCAAACAAGAGAAGTGGTCGCATCTATTAACGCTTTGTTACGTCATCAAAATTACAAAACGCGATGCTCCCCCCAGCGCTTCTCTCGCACCCGCCCGCGCCGCCGCGCCGGCCGAACTTTTCATCTTAACGCGTACCTACCGTGAGTTGCTTGCTGTTGTGTTGTGTGATAATTTTTGAAAAATAAGTAATTATTTGCTTATTATTAAACTAGTTAATGGTATAAACATGGACGAAGTGGCCGAATTATTAAAGACATGGGAACTGCCCGATCTCATCTCAAAATTTGCAGGTAAGATAAATCATGCAGTAACCTTTACCTACCTACTAGATAACTATTCTGTAAATCTGTATTGAATGTTATGTATTTTTAAGTCTATGTAATTTGCAGATCATTGATTTTGAACGCCGAATAATGATTCGCAATGCAAAATGCGTTCGCTGGTGCGTTCATCAACGTTGACCCCAGATGATGTCTAAGATGTAAAATTACCTACTCCAGACTCCAGAAGAATATTTATTTTACCCTACAGTGACTTACTGACCTTATTTTTGCTTGCAGAATCTAGATTTATCGGATTTAGAATTTAAACGGGACCCAACAGTTAATGTATCTGCTGCAGAGGTCAAAGAAAATGTGCCCACAACTATGTCGCAAATTATATAATTCTAGAAGAAAATGTGCCCCCGAATAGTGCTGAAGTTGATCAGAGAACGCAAAGTGGGGTATGTTTCATTTAAAATTTTATGTAATGTCACCAAATTGATAATATTGTATATTTTAGGAGATGAAAAACTTGCAAATAAATTCAATACTAACTCATAATTGTCTGTGTGTTACACTGTCATAGCTGAACTGCTAAACCCGTTATTATAATATTTAGTCATTCATGTAAAAATGTAAACTAGCATTTATTAAATTTTATGTACTAAACCTAAAAACTGTAATTATAAAATAATAATACTCATTAAGTACTTCACTCCCTGTTACTTACAAATGAACATAATAATATCCTCTTAATTTATTTTGAACCTAGTTTTTTAATTTTTAACTGTTTGTTACTCCGAATGTAAGCACTGGATGGAAATAGTTGTATTTCATACCATTTTATTTCAGTTCTTGCAAAATTCTTGAAAATATATATATTTTAACGTGCCTCCCTCATAAAAATTGGATTGGATTGGATTGTCTAAGTATATATTTTTTTATTTCAGCGCCTAAAGAAGATAAAAATCTTGCAGCATTTTCGGCCATTCTCCATCTTTTAAACAGCAGATAAACCAAAAAAACTTGATCCTAGCTGCAGCTGGAAGCCATCTAAGGCAGACACGCATTGCGTCGCGCATTGCTTTAATCAAACATTTAAAATCTGACGCTGAAATCGATCAGTCTATTGAACTTCGGCTAAAAACATTAGAGAATAAAAGGGCAACATCATAGCCAAACAAAATGTTGTCAAATTCCATAATCTTTTGTCGCATCCTATACCGTGCAATATACTTACATATTCTAAGCAATGCAAAACAATATGTAACTCTTAGATGCATAATAAGTAAGTATTTTGTGTTATGCAAGTGATTTTCATAACTAAATAAAGTTAAAATTAAAATATGGTTGTTTGATTGCTATACCATTTATACCTATTTGCATGTTCGATATTTTTATATTCATAATATTGTAGTTCTTGAGAACTACTACTAAGCCGTTGTCATATGAACTAACTATATTCCTCAATCCAAGTCGGTGTCTTTTGCACATCCACAGAGTACCTACCTAAATTATTGTAATTTTTTATTACCTACAATAAGTTACTTTGTGGATGTGCAAGGTACTGTGACGTGCATTGACGAATACAGGTAGTTCATATGACAACGGCTCATGTCTGCGACGAATATGAGGTTAGTTGAATTAATTAGTTTATCACGGTTACTTCATGCAAGATCTTAGTTGAAACAACATAAGAACTCCATTGATTTGATAATGTTGCACAGACGTATCATGCAAGATCTTAGTTGAAACAACATAAGAACTTCATTGATTTGATAATGCTGCACAGACGTATCGTGCAAGATCTTAGTTGAATCTACAAGTTAAGGATATTGATGTGACAATGTCTCATTCTTACACTGGCCAACATTTGAGGTAAATTAAATAACTACCCGTAATTAAACCAATTCATAACTTAGTAGACGGAACTATGATAATTTAACAAAGTTCTCATAGCTGCAGAAGGCAAGATCTTGTTAGGCTCGTATGGAGTCATGATGCGTGATCACATTAAACAAGATGTTTATCAAAGCAAACAAATTTTTTTTTCAGTGTACTGAAAGAAAACACTCGTCCCGAAATCAAAGTCGCAACCTCCAACACGTCTACAGTCTAATCCTCATTGGAAATGCTCAGAATAAACACAGGGTGCTCATTAATCACGCTGAGCCGCGAAACTTTCTCTATTCAACTGAGTCTTCACCTGACTCGGATATTTTCTTTTAACTTTTAAGCTTTGTTCAAAACTTTTGATGGACTCTGAGTTTTAAGTAAGTTGAATAGTAATATATCTTGCGCTGCTGCGAGGCGCCTTTATTGCGTTATCAAGTGATGTTGCCCGCGTTTTGTGATGCTATCTGTTTATATTATGCGTGTTTTTGAATATTGTGACGTAATTTCTTGAGAGCTTTTGAGTTTCAGGAGCTTTAAAACAATTATGTACCTATAAAGGTAAAATTTACTGCAGGATTTTGGTCTTCCTATGCTTAGATTGTTTCTAGATGGGCTAGTTTCCATCATCCACAAATTGCAAAACTATATTTAGTCCGTCAGTTAGAGTATTGAAAAATAATGGACAAGTATTTTTTGTTTTTGTAAATCAATGAATATTAACGAAGATAAAACGCATCAAAACTCGGGAGTGGGGGCTCGTGACGTCACGACCCGCTAAAAATTATGGCAGGGTGTGACGTATTGAGAATTTTAAAAGCGTCGTAACTTTGTCAATTTTGGTTCCCGTTACAAAAGAAAAAATACGGGTCAAATATTTTTTGATAATCTAACTGACGGACTAATTAGATTTTTTGAGGACACAAGCCTATTGTCCGTGTGTAAAAAAGTATGTGATTATCAAGCTTCTAGTGTAAAACATCATAATTCTTGACGAATAACGCACGGTGGCCACAGCAATCTGCTGGTATTGAGAGGAGTTCAAAAGACCTATCATAAAATACAAAAATATAAAATAAATGGAAAGACCATCTATGTTATATTTCTACACTGTATTTATCGAAAGCTTACGTAACCACAAAACATAGGTTTATAATAAAGATTCTCTTACAGTCGTATAATCATTTTTTAAATTCAGTTGTAAAACAAAAGACTCTTAGATACACGGCTATTGGCATAAAAGATAATTGAATAATCCAATTTCAATTTCCAATGAGTAATGGAAAATTGTTTCAATTTAATAAACAATACTATTATAGATTCTTATTATAATGAGATAATATTTTACCGGAGCGCTCCGCTGCGAGAGCGGGTCACCGCAGCATTAAGCATGTACCTACCTTATTCCATTAGGTAAGCGCCATTTCAATCTAACTCAGAATTAGTTCCACCTTATTGCCGACTTGAGAATTTTTATCACAGCGAAAGCAATCAGAGCGCCAATAATTTCCCTCATAATGACTCGGCGGTCGTAAAATTTGAGCATTGCGCCAAAATGGTGGCACATTAAAATTCTCTCCCCATCGTTATATCTGGAGTTAGCGGGCACCGATCCGCCGACGATCGGGACAATCGGCATTTCCATCTCAATCGCCCCCCGCCGCCGCCCGCCGCCCTCATACGTTAGTTTTCTTTTTTAAATCGCGCGTTAAGGATTTGGCGTGAACGCGTGAAGGGTTGCTCGCCACCCGCGCCTTCCCTGATCGCCGCCTCCTCATATGTCCTCGTCGATATTGCAATACGATTTAGTAGCGCCCGAGTTGCTTTCTCCTCGGATCTCCGCATTTACATACGATATTATTCCAATCATCAGCCATTGTTTGTTTTTGGGGGCATTTTCGGCGACTACGCTCTTTTCCTTTCAAATTATTCTTCTAGTGTACCTTGTTATAATATTTTCTCACAAATTATAAAGACAAACTATTCTAGAAGTCATCAACAAAACTAAATCAAGTTCATAAAGCGTCTGAATACTTGCTGAACACTCATTTTTCAATTGTTTATTTTAGCCAAACTTGCAAAAAGAATCCAGCTCACAGAAGTATAAATGTTTTATTTCACCTGCCGTGACCTTGCCACCTTATAGATTTACTAACGTTAACTTTGTTGTTGCAAACTTTCTAACTACGAGTTAGACATGACACTCGAGTAATACAGGCAATAAGGGCTGGAAAATTACGTCATCAATTTCTTTATAGTCTCAGGAACAGTATAAATAGTGGCTCTAGAACTTTTTATGCCCTTTTGGTAAGATTGTTCTTCTGATATGTGCTGTAATCATAATCGTGAGGTATTCATAAAAGTTCTTCAAGAGCTATATAAGTTAAAGGCTTTGTAGGACTCTTATCTACCCCTCTGTCTGTTTAAGACTTTCCATACATAAGTATAAGGGGTTGTGTTTGCATAAGGAGACGTTGTGTGAGTGTGCTTTTACCTATTTGTCTTTGGAGGAACTTACTAAAGCTGTCTATTAAACTCCAGTGGAACATTGTTGAAGTTTCAAGAGTCATTTCTCAGTTATATAGAAAGCCAGGTCGTTACCATCGAGGGGTATTTGTTATACTGCTAGAGTACCTACAGCTTTTTAAATTCAAAAACATGATTATGTAAACGAAATCACCGTCGAATCCCCAAAAGTAAAATCCAATTTAAGATTATCTACCCGATACAATAACAGCGAAAATTACTAGCTGCAACTATGTCTCATATATGTAAAATAATGCGGCCGATATATCCTAGCTCCCGGGGGTGGTGGGGCGGCGTGTGAGGAGGAGGGGGCTACAGCCGCGAGCGACTTATTCCGATATAATCAATAACTTAGTGAGATCCCCTTTGCATCCGACCGTGTGACAGTTTCTCCAATCGAAGCGGCTAAGGGTTGCTTTTTACATTTTTGTTCAAACAGCGTGATTAGAGAGACATGCGGCTTTTTGAACTTGACGTCGTTTCAGATAGTTTGCGCTCCTTATTTCGTGCTTTTCGGTAATAAATGTTTGCCTCCAGATTTTTTTTCTCCTTTGCATAAACGTGTGTCAATGTTTGTTTGATTCGTGTGTACCCTTTTGGTTATGTTGCGTGATTTTTCGCGTGTTCATACAATTTGAGAGTTCATGTTTTGATTTGAATATCTTTGGGAATTACGTAAATGTGATGTTCATTTATTTTTTCTGTCTTTTTGTTCCGTTATTGTGGGGCATAGATGACTTCCGTGTTTTGGCAATCAAAGAGGCAAAGAAACGAGAAAATTTATAAGAAATAAACCTACTTAATTCTTTACTAGATTTTAAATTACTTTAACCATATTTGAGCTAAGTCCTTTAATAAATAGAAGGACTTACCAACTCTAGCCCCGATATGTATTAAGTCGGGGTTAAACTTTTAGATTACTTCAACTACCAACACAAAGATTATAAAACGATATAAAATTCAATTTTCTGTAGTTAATTTTATGCTCAGTATTTATAATGCGGTGAAATAACAAAATGCCATTCCATGTTATTGTATGGAGATATTAGAAATTAGAAATACATCAGATTACTGAAGTGGAGCGTGAATGCCTATCGGAGATTCATACAAACAATGATATTTAATAAAGAAGGTTATAAAACTACACTTGGAAGAGTACGGGACATTAAAAGTGTATTTTATTTAAGTTGGCCGCATGAATAATACCGCGTAATACACGATTATAATTCTTAGCAGGTCTTATTCTTGACTAGCTTCTGCCTGCAACTTCGTCCGCATGTATGTCAGAAATTATCCTAAGGAAACATAGGCACTCCTGGGATAAAAGTAGCCTATGTGCTATTCCAGACTATAGTCTATCTGCGCGCCATATGTATCCAGATCCGCTCAGCTGTACTGGCGTGATTGAGTTACAAACATCCGTCCATCTTAACTTTGGTAATTTTACAAGTGGTAAGATTACAGGCACAAAAAATAACAGGAAGACTTATCTACGATGGCATTAGGGAATAATTATGCATGAAAAAAAAAGTATTTTTCTATACAGTATATCTAAAAATATCATATCAGCCGAAAAAAATCCACTGCTGGACATAGGCCTCTCCCAAGCGTCGCTACAACGACTGGTTCAGCGCGTCTCGCATCCATCGGCCACCCACGACCTTCACCAGGTCACCAGTCCACCTTGTGGGAGGCCTTCCAACGTTGGGTCTTCCGATAAGCGGTCGCCACTCCTGAACTTTTCGGCCCCATCGACCATCCGTTCTGCGAGCAATGTGCCCTGCCCACAGCCACTTTAGTTTGGTGATCCTTCGGGCTATGTCCACGCATGATGGTATCCGCATGGATGAATGATGATAAAACAGGAATGATGATATCATCATTGTAAGGATTGCCCTCTTACCCTCTGATTACCGATCACGTTTAAAAATATGCAAAAATATAATACTGACAGTGAAAATATAATCAAAATGGTTTGAAAAAGAAACGAGATATATATTTTTAATTTTATATGCCGAAAACGCTGCTTTCTATGGCAGCTGTATAGGCGTCATGGACTTTGACGTCAAAGTCCATATCGGACTTCTCGTTCTGATTCAATCTTTGAAGCTTTATAACTTCATCGCTGAAAAATAACAAAGATTGCCTGCTTGTCGATCTTCTACAGATTGTACTTCGGAGAGTATACCCAAGAACTCCACAACCTCATCCTGCCAGCCTTCTACCATCGAAAATCCAGACGCACTGCAACTTACCATGCCTACCTCGTTACTATTCCACCAATTTGCACTAAGCGTTTCCAAGCGTCTTTCATAATGCGCACAGCAAAGGAGTGGAACTCTCTGCCTGCGACTGTGTTTCCAAACGGTTACAACCTTAATCTTTTCAAAATTAAAGTGAACAGGCTACTTCTAGGTAAGTTCGCTCCATCGTAGACTTTGCCTCTGTCACCTCTGTCCTAGACTAGAGTCAAGAGCAAATCCGTCTCAAATAAAAAAATGAACAAAATATTGCTGTGTCAAGTAACATAAAGATTTGTCGAAATCACTGCAGTTTTCGTGCAAGCATTTGAAAAATCTATTTAAAGAACAAGGTATGAAAGAAAAATTACGCTGCGATCCATAGGAGCCGAGCAAAATGAAAATCGAAAACGGCGGGTTTAACCGCAGGGCACAGCTAATAATATATAAATCTCGGTAGTGTTGCATACTGCATAGATTTCTTCAATTAGTGTGGTAGATTGTATAGACATACTAGCTGACCCGCGCAACTTCGTCTGCGTCACATTTTCCAATAATGCTCCTCTCCTATTTGTTTTAGCGTGATGATTTATAGCCTATAACTTTACTCGACAAATGGGCTATCTAACACTGAAAGAATTTTTCAAATCGGATCAGTCATTCCTGAGATTAGCGCGTTCAACCAAACAAACAAACAAACAAACTCTTCTGCTTTATAATATTAGTATAGAATGATAATAGATAACATAATATAAAATTAGATTATCATAAAAAAATATGACGTAAAAGCGTGTATGAAACGGGGCCAGTTATTAGTCTGATCTTCTAAATAGGTAGACTTTGTCTCTGTCATCTCTGGCAAGAGCAAATACAAAAAATATGGTACTTGATCACTTTTCCCGTAACATGTTCTTTGTTTTTAAGTTTCTGTACCCAAACCTTATTACTAAGCTACCGCTGTCCATCCGTGCGACTATCTATCAAGCGGGCTGCTTCTCAAGAACTGTTAAACCTAGGTGGACAGTTTAAATGTTCACAGAGTTTGTATTTCTATTGCCGCTATAACAACAAATAACTACCAAATAATATAAAAATTAAAGGAGGTTCCCTTACTTAAGTGTTTCTTTCAGTTTTATACGGAACCCTTTGTGTAAGAGTCCGAATCGCACTTTGCCGGTTATTTTGATCCATAAGCCAAGTTTAGACAACTCCCGCAAAATATCTAATATTTGCAGCAATTACTGTAATTTGACCTTACTAAGAGGAATCTTAAACGTGTAAAGTCTGTTTGCTATGGTCGGTTTCTGTATTGAGTATTTGGTGTAAATAACGGGTTAAACCTTTAATGTCAAAGCTTTTCAGCGGAGCTTGAATAAAACTGTTCTTCAAATTCTCTATTTAGAATCTGTTAATATGATATGCCCAGTAGATTTTAGTATAATTTCCTTATCCATACTTACGATTTATACTTACCTCTTGCAGCTGGACAGGCCTATTTCTAACAGTGGACTGCTATAATAAGACTACTACATCGAGTTCGACATTATTATTAGTATGTAACTAATAATAATGTCGAACTCGACGTTTGTACCTTTTTCAGTATTAATTTTTTCAAATGTTTACTGTTCTGCATTAGCTGCATTAGCAAAATCAGTATTTAATCAGTAACCGGATTCAGCTGAATACCAGTGTATTCAGCTGAATCCGGACTTGACTGGAAGCCGACCCCAATATGGTTGGGAAAAGGCTAGGCAGATGACTGTTCTGCATTAGCCGTATGTCACTAGGCTGGAATTTAGCAGAACACCAGGGTCAGGTTTATTTTCCTGGCACATGTGGAACTTGACTCCCAGTTGGTGCAACTTAGATACACACACCGCACGTTAGTTTTCCGTGTACCATAGACTGAATACTGAAAATACTTATACCACTACTTCTATGTACCAAAGGCATAGTTGCAATGGCATGTTCTTTTTCTAAGGTGGTTTATGAGTATGTATTTTCTCTGTTTTGTTCTTTTGCTATCAGAACCTGTACTTTTATGACTTGTGTTTCCTTTTCTTGTACCAAATAAATATCTTATCTATTCAAAGCAACTCAATTCCAACTGGTTATTTCCGTTCTAGTTCGGTTAAGTCAAAAGTATTTAACTATAGAATGAAGACTTTATAGTGACAAGTGGGCCTCAACCCACCAATTGTTTTGACTCATATTACGTCCGTTTTCCTTACAAGTCGGACAGTTAACTCAATAGTTTAATACATATGTACAAGGCTCACTATACCTCGCACTGGCGACTCAATTGAGCTGTCGGTTTGTCTATAAATGACGGCCGCTTTGACATAACTGACCAGTTTATTCGATCGTCAGCTTAACTGGGAATTATATTTAGTTAGTATTATTTATTGAGGATTATTTGACACTCGTAATAATTTGTAATACATAATTGGAGCTAGACGTACAGGACCGGTTGTTGTGGTGACTCTGTGCTTATGGTCAGCAGTGGACGACTTTCGGCTGATATGATTATGACTATGGCAGCGAGCTTTTGGTGAATTAAGTTGAAAGGGGCGCTACACACTCTTTAGAATTAAGCTTTGGAGAATTTATTTAAATGTTTTTGAGTGTATTTCAGATTTAAAGGTTGTGCTTTGTACGTCAATCAGTATAATAAGCAATTAGATCCAAAACATTTTGTGCCACATTAGGTACGCAAATCAGGATCATAGTTTTTGAAAACTTCATATTTTCTTAGGAATTTCTGAAGTTTTTGTTTGAGTATTCCATTAGTTTTCGTTTCGTTATAAATTAAAATTCCTTACTAAATATAAGTTTCTTACGTACCTAAGATACCTGTTACTATATACTTACGATCCAATTCCATATTTCTTAATACTCTCTGGATGTAGAGGAGATTGAGTAGATCCATCGGTTTCTTGTAAGCCTGGTGTAGTTTGAAGTATCTAAATTATGGGTATACCTACTTAGGTACATATTTGTAGTGTATCTATACTCATAGAGGGGCCCGAAAGGGCCGACGCCTGCCGGAGTCGCGGCACTATTCGAAAGAGATACCGTGGCTCCGGAACACAAAGGGCACATGAAGGGACTTCGATGGGTTTTAGTCAGTAGAAGTCTGACACTCCCTCCCGCTCCGTCCAGAGCGGGGGAAGTCATTGGATGATTTCCCATACCTAAAAAACAAAAAAAAGTGTACCTATACTTCCCCTTATAACAATATATTAGATATCTAAGTATTCTCCTTTGTTAGCAAGAACCTTTATTCAAAGGCGTAATTGATTACTTTTGAAGGTATTTTACGTGAAATTGCAAACAAGAATTCTCATGATTTAAATTATGTAACCACCTAAAATTTATGTGAAGGTAGGTAGGTAAATGTAGGTAGGTACTGTCTAAATGTTTTTTTTTTTTTAATTCCTACTTGTATATTATATGGGCGTGCAATGAGATTTTCGTACACACCATGATTCTGCCTTTTATGACACATCTACTACCAAAAACTGGAATTCTTAAGTAAGGAATTAAGTTTTTGAGATGGATGTGTTACTAGCACTACATTCATTTCTGCTAATAATTTATAAAAGTATTACCAGAAATGAATGTAGTTTTTAGGCTTGTAATTTATTTTCGTAGCAATCTCGCTACGAGTGCTACGAATAATTACGACATGTGTTTTGCCTATTTAGGTAGGTACTTTTTACTATAAGGATAGTCTTCAATTAGGCGACAAATGAAACTCCAGAATCTGATAAACTAACTTTGAGTTTATTTTTACCATTTACACTTGACAATGTATTCGTAATCTGTTGCCGCTACGGATGGCATGCGTCGTAGCGCGTAGCGCGTAGCGCGCGCGTAGAGTTGCGTAGCACACGTCTCGTGCGGATCAACTTAAACTAACGCTACGGAACCGGCTAGTTGACAGTTTCACATTCAACTATGTATATAAATCATCATAAATTATACTTTAACATTAATACAGGTACAATCAGAGAAAATTCCGATTACATTTTAGGTCAAGTGATTCTCAAAAATCCGCGTATAATCGTATAACAGACTTTAGTTTATAATTAGTTAAAAAAACGAACCTTTTCTCGATTGCACCAAAAATAAATTACAGAGAACACCTCATTTAACATACCAACAAAATTGAAAGTGAATCTTGACTTTTTTTACTTCGTGTATACATTTAACATCTTGTCACAGATTTAAAATAGTAGGAACGGTATATTTTACTAGTAAAGAACTTTAAAATAATTTTAGTATTACAATACAGTATTAGGAACTATGATAGACATGAATGCTACCTTTTTACGATCATAAACTAATATTCGTAACCAACATTATGTAATATCTAGAGGGCTTCAAAATTCTACACAAAATGTTTCACTATTAACAAAAGTAAATGAATATACATGAGAGGTCGAGAATGAAGTAACCGATAGTATACAAAGAAACAAACAACGTGGCCGTGGCGGCTCCTCTAGCAGCAGACACAACAGACTAGTCCGAATTAATCTTAAATATTAAAATTTGTATTCGGAAAGTATAGTGAAACTCTAGATGCGATAATATTGAAATATACATAGGAACCATGATTCATTCCGCGGGCTCTCACCTCGCGGAGACACAACATCGCACTACCCACTCGTCCACCTACACTAACTCAAACTTACACGTACATATACTCCCGAGTACAAACCCATCGAACTAAAGATCGCGGACGAGCGACGTCGCGCGGCGGACTAACGTAACCGAGCCGCGACCAAGAGGCGCGGTAATACTAAATACTAATCAAACAAAATAATTGTGTTGTAGACGCGCGCCTTCGCGAACTAACCTCGCTCGAGCGGCCGCCTCCACCGCGAGCCGTCTGCTCTTATCGTATCTGTGCCTCCGAGCTCATTCATGTATTGACAGATAAATATTACATTTTAATCTATGCTGGTATTGACTCCAATATCATATATAAAAATCTATTTCAATTTCAAATGTAATTTTTGCAACATTAACGTTGACGTGCACCCCAGACGCCGCTGGGAGTGGAGAGCGACGGAGGCGGCGCGCGGACGGGCACATTGCACACACCAGCATGTATACACATAACAAGGACCGGTAACCGGTAGAATAAAACATTGCACTTTATAAAAAAATCAACTCAATTTTGTAGTAGGATCCACTCGTAGATAAAATATTGTAGTACACTCCGCTAGATAAAATGTAAATATGTAAAATATTTTTAATAACGTGATCTGTGCCATCGAAAATATTAGGGACTCCACGCACTCGGTAAAGCGGTCGAAGATGGAGGCGGCGGGCGAACACGCGGCTCGCCCGTCCCCCCCAACCCCCCACGCCTTCGGACACTGGACTCACTTACGCCACTACTAATAATCATTACAATATCAATAAAAATTCAAGAATCACACTTAGTTCCAAAATAAACTCACTTGTTTGCGAGGTAGGCTGAGCGCTAGCGCGCAGCCCGAGTTTCGAGTTCGTTCGTTTTGGAAAAGTTTGCTACGATAATAATTATTATAATTAAGTGTTACCAATAAGCCTACGCGGTGTCGTCGCGTCTCCGCGGGCGGCTCTGCGCGCTAGGGGCTGTTGACGCGCGGTACCGGCGGTAGCCGCGGTCGCGCGGGCAAGCGGGCGTGCGGTCGCGCGGGCGTGCGGGATCGCTCGGCGTGCATCAGCGTGTGGACGAGATGCGACGCCGTGCGAGCGACACGCCGCACTACATACTCGACGTATTTCCATTTAGATCAGTTGCGTGTGCGTGAGTTCACGCCGTTTCCTGAGCGTGGAACCCGCGAGAGAGGACGACCGCTCTACTGCCTAACATACGTACCTAACTTCGCTTCATGTTTAAAAAAATCATATACGTATATCACTATATATATCTCCATACATTTACGATGCGTCAGGAACTTCTTACGAGAACGTATCTATGCCTAAAATTAGAACGATTATATGTATGTATTACATAGCTTTAAACAATAATTAAATCGTAATTATCAATATCGATAATATTATATGCCATAAAGATAGGAACTTGCTTTCCTGGGAATTGATGTTGAGAGTGTGAGGCGCGCCCTCAGCCGCGGCGCGCGCGCTGCCGCAACGATAAACGTATATAATAAAACCTGTCTAACGTATGATATGAAGTGCGGACGCGCGGCGCGGCCGGCGCGCCGCCGGCGCCGCCTCCCAGTGCGCGGCGCCGGCGCGGGGCCGGCTGCCAGCGAGCTGCCGGCAGCTGGCTCCCGATTAACCTATACTTAAACGACTACAAGCTTTAAATATAACTAGGAAAGTGCCGCTTCTGCGGCGACATTCATCAACGAAAAGAAGCGTTAAGAGCTAATAGTGAACTGCTGCGTTGTCGGACAACGGAGAGAGCGAGGGGCTCTAATAGATAGTAACTATACATTTCTTCAGAGTAGGATTAGTGTCCGGCGCTCGCCAGCGGGAGCTCGCCGGAGGGCTGGAAGCGGGGCCCGGGCGCGCAGAAGTTAGCGTTCGGGTCCTTGGGGGCAGAGGTGTCCTGCGCGGCGCGGGCGGCCAGCAGCGTGATCTGGTTCACTACATCCTCCATCTCGTGCGTGAGGGTCTCCGGCTGCTGTAGTAGCGGCGGCTGCGGCAGGGTATTGCGCCGGTGCTGCTCGGAGTCGGCGTGGCGGCGGAAGTCGTGCGGCGTGCGGAAGCGCTCGCCGGCGCAGGCGCGGCACTCGAGCGCCGGCTGCACCACGCGGATAACGCCGCGTGCCGCCTCGCGCCCCGCGTAGCACGCGCGCGCCTGGTGCACCTGCAGCGGCGCGGGGGACGGGAACGCCACCTTGCAGTGCTTGCACACGTAGCACAGGTCGAAGTCCAGTTCACGCGCGCCCGGTGGCGCCTCGCTGGCGGGTGGCGGCAGGCGCAGCGTGGACGCGCCTGGGTCGGCCGCGATGTGCCGGATCTGCTCCAGTGTGCTCGCCGGCAGCTGCAGCACGCTGGCGCCGTTCCCCGTCTCCACTATCAAGCCTTGTGGTTGTGGTTGAAGCGCAGCGGGGTTGACGCTAGGTCCTGTAACAATAGAAAATAACATGTTAATAAACGTAAAGTAATTAGTACATTATATAAAGAGATCGTATAGAATTAGCGCCATTAACGCCACGTGTTAGTATCTCGCATCTGTCTACGTATCATATGGCTAAGGGGATTGGCAAATCGCATCGCGAGCGTCAAATATCGACATTATCGACACACGCTCGTGTGACACTCGGACGCGTTGTAAAGGGGTTAATCCACTTACGTCGAGGGCTGAGGGTCGGCCCGCAGCCGTGAACTGACCTTTCGCCCGAGCCACAATTTTTACACGTTTTTTCAACTTTGTCCTTGTAATTGTGCAAATACGCAACATGTCTCGGTATTCATCGATAAATTGTTTACATTAAAGCAAAGATAAAGTCAACGTTTCAGATACATTGGAGAGACGAAAAGTAAAACATGATCGGTCGATCTCGTCGTCTTGCAGACCCAAATTGGGAGTCCCATTGTTCACAATAGGTTAGCACCAGATAAACAGTGTTTACCTTACTGCGAGGCGATTGTACATGCGTGATGCGTTTCTAACGAGCCCGGCCTGGCTCTGTAATTGATTCGGACGCTGCTTTATGCGGCTTATATTCACGAATGCATAATACATCGCTTTTGAGTCGCCATCGAGTTTTATATCGGGGAGCGAGCAGCGAAGCTAAAGTGGTGCTTGACGATGAGCTCGAGAACAAAGAACTTAAAGATAGTTATGTACTGTCTACGTCATTTTGACGGATTTTATTCATACTTTGAAAACGTATTTCTTAATAGTAAATGGAAATGCTTTTAAGCAGAAGAATTGCAGAACAAGACACCTACCTATTCAGTACTAGGCATGTCCCCGTCAAATTAGGGAAACCGAAAACAAAATTTTCCCTAATCAGAAATCATTAGAAAGTGGCACGAAGCAAAGCATTTCTAACGTTAAGCTCCTTTCGATAGTCGATCTAAGTTCGTAACCATTCCGGTGATGCGATACCGGCCTTAAATCGCGGCCGGTATCTCGAACAATCCCGTGCGAAACCGTGCGGCTTTCAATCAGCCTCTTAACAATCGTTCGGGCTGATTGGCCAGTCGTGTTTCGTGTAATGAGGCCTTAGGGACTGCTCATACGTATGTCATGTTCCTTCTAATCGTAATGAACACCGTACATGGCTCAAGTGGAATTCAAAAGCTAATTGAGTGAGCTTAGCATTTGTTCTAATGTAGGACAAAGTAAAAGGTCGCATTTGGTATTGACGGTCACATTGTTATTTATTAACCAGGCAAACCATTTTGATATAATTTATTCTGCTGCGGCTTTATATATCCGCTTTGGCTTCTATAATCCCTGTAAAATAATCTGTCTTAATATTATTATAATTCCTATTCTTATTTATCAAGCGTCGGTGGCACAAAGCCGGCTCCGCGACACGTTGGCCCTGACGTTAATTCGCAACCCTTTCTGCCAATTAGTTTCAAAATAGCCACACTATTGTGCTGCTAACACGACCACACATCGCACCTAACGATTCAAATTCTACGAGCGGAATAAGACCTTTACGGCGTGTAATAAAGTTGATTATCCGTTGGGTTTCTCCGGGTTAGGTCGGCCACTTGGTCCGGTGGGCAAGTTTAAGTCAAAGGGCTTCTTAATCCGGACTTGTAGGTCGTTACGTGTTATTATAACGGCCTGAGTCGGGTATTTCTTCGCTCATTTACATCTCATTAAGGATGCTATTATTGGACTATACAACGCATTATGCAGACTTTCGCTGCCTGCTCGAGTTTTTGAGCATTGCGTCAACTCCTTTGAAGGGATTAAGTGTCTCTTTTTTGTTGTTGGAGGGTATTTAAGGTGTTTTTTGTTCTCTTTTTCTTTTATTAGTTTATGCCCAGAGTTTTTGTTTTAACTTTAAGAAAATTCTGTTCCTAACTGCTTATGAAAAGTTAGCTATTTGTGATAATAAACCTCGAAAGCTAAAAATTTAAACAAACAATGGATTCTATCAAATTTCTATGTAAAAATTGCTACGATGCCATATTAAAACCTCAACAATACAACTCAGTTCCAATTTCAAACACCGAAACCCAAAGCCGAAACTATAAAGCAAGAAATTTCTCGCCTGCCGTATACCGACATGTCTCCAAAACGCGACGTATATTAACAACATCAATTATCTAGCTCCGTATTGGGCGGGTCTAGTCTGATCCCGCGATACTGAGGTCCGCAGCCATGGCTGATGGATGGTAATTAAACCAGGACAGTGGACGTGGAAACTGGTGATATCTGACGTATCTGTGAGCTGATTGGCAGTGTAGGATTAGGTTTTGCTGAAGTGTTTCTTGGTGTTGTTTCTGAGGCTGTTAGGTTCACCGTTTTAACTTTTGAGATGCGGATTAATATTAATAACAATTTATTGGACAACAACCTACTGAAAAAAAAAAATAGCTGAAATCAATAAATATCATGATTCATTCATTTTGAAAATATTTTATTTTTATTTAATTCAATGACTTTCCCATTTAACAAGTGCTTTCGCAGAGAGGTGGCCTGAAACATAGGTTTCAGTAAACCTAGATCAGGCAACGCACTACATTCCATTGTGAGTTATATTTTTGACTGTAGGTAAACTCATATTTGTCTTCCATAGTTTAAATTTAGATAGTTATAATCCTAATGTAGACCTAGATTAATAAATACTACTGCACCATAATGTACACTTTTTTGTAAACTTTTTATTACAATAAAATTTATTTATTTATATTTATTTTATTTATTTATTCACTGTACTGCTAGACAGATGACATGGTTCGATACATTCATTGGCATGCCTAAAACATAAAGATCATTTATTTAAGAAGACCTTTTCATACACATAGTTGTCTCACACGTGTTCCCAAAAACTCGAACCTGTGAATTTCTTCAATTCATTGCCAAATTAAAACTGCCTGAATAACACCGACATTCCTTTATATAGTTTTAATTACTTCTCTAATTGTCAAATTATAATCTCATATCCGTATAGCCACAATACGATCTCAATATCCAACCTTTGCTCCAAGAACGCTAGTACTCAAAAAATTTACATACAGCCCTATCACCAAATCAATCTTCCCACAAAGCCAGCATTATCGGAGCAGTGTATTCCAAGAGCGTTTCTCCCGGACATCTCCGGACAGTTCGGACAGGCGTCCGTCCCATCACTGTCCAGGACGTCCGAGCAATTAGACTAACGGAGCTTAGACTTGAACTTGGCTCCTTGTTTGTAGAATGGGCCAGGGAAACGTATGAGGTCTATCTTGAGATCGTGCATGGCAATTATTTAGTGAGGAATGTTTTCTGTGTCAGGCTGAGGGTAACGATGTGGCTGTCATTAGAGATGTGTGTTTGGTTGACTGGTGCAGTTTCTTAGTTTGTGATAAATAGAAATCAACATATTACGAGCATCATCATCTGCCTAGCCTTTTCCCAACTATATTGGGGTCGGATTCCAGTCAAACCGGATTTGGCTGAGTATTTTACGCGGAGCGGCTGCCTAGCAGACCTCCACAATCCATTAACTGGGTAACACGGTTCTCCTTAGCAAGACTGGTGTCAGATTTTCTGGCTTCTGACTATCCGTAACGACTGCCAAAGATCTCCAAATAACAGCCGGGACCAACAGCTTAACGTGCTTTCCGAGGCACGGAGGAAACTCGGTATGTTGAGATGGCCACCCATCCACAGACCAACCTCGGCAAGCGCTGCTTAACCTTGAAGATTGACCTGTGCCATAAGGGTAAGTTAAATCGTGACTGCGTCGCAAAACTGAAATGGTTCGACTGAGTTTGGTGGTGAAATCTGGACTCTAACAGTCAGCGTAGAATTTAATCACGAGTTTTATGAGTAGCTTCCAAGCTCTTAGTAAGTAATGCCCGTGATTGCGTTTGCGTTCAGATGGGGATAAAAAGTATGTGTAAAGCCAGGTTATAGTCTATCCATACGTGCCAAATTTCATCAAAATTCGTTTAGTAAGTTTGTGTGAAAGAACAACAAATATCCAGTAATTCTCAAAACATTCACATTTATAATATTAAGTATAGGATCAGAGCACAGCACACAGGATATGTTTTGAAGTACTGAATAGCTTTCAATTTCATAAAAATATTTATTTTTACTGACAAACAATAAAAAAAATAACTAGGTACTACTTCAACATGACTACAGTTTACAGAACATGTTAGTATAACCCAGCAAGCATTATAGGCCACTTACACAATAAATGGGCACGATAACACGTCTAAGTCGCTAGTTGGCATGAAACCCTAGGTGTCAGTCGTTTTCTCCTGTCGCCTATACTGGTGTAAATACGTGAATCGGCTTTGTACTGTGTACACTTACTTCTAATCGAATTAGTGTGGTGTACTCGTGTAAGTGGACACGTTTCATCAGCATGTGTCTTGACAATTGTTGGAGTGAACTCAGTTAAAACCTAACTTTAGGAGTTAAGGGGGTGTCAGAATTAGGGAGGTTGGTTAAACAGCTGAGTTTAAAGCCAAGGTTGGCTTCGGTTTTCGTCATAGTAGTTCTGGACTGACGTTATTTGAATATGTTAGTCTTGTCTTAATATTTGACATTGATAGGTTTTGATTTGCATAGTATAAAACAAAGTCACTTTTTCCTTATTACTCTATCAATGAGTTTTTTATCAATAGACAAAATACAAGGGGAAAGTTCGTATGTATAAATTGTCCCCAAATTCCTACGGGAACGGAGAAAATAGGAAATGCTCGTATCAAATGGCGGACAAAAGCTAGTTATTTAAATAATACAAGAAGAGGTCTAAAATTTTGTCATGATATGTTTTCGAAAACAATATAACAAAATTAGCATGTTCATGTGTGATTTGTTGAGTTATAGTTAATCTTGTCCAACGTGATCCCAACTAAGAAGAACGAGCAAAACTGATGTTATCACAAAGGGAGCCAATTGAAAAACCTTATTTTTTGCTGAACAAATAAAGTGTCTCGCAATCTAAAGCGATAATCGTCGGGCGAGGGAAGCAGGGACCGCCTCGGACTACAGACTACAGTCATCAATCAGCCACCGGCCTATCTCAACTAACAGGATACAGAAAACATTTATAAGCAGAAACTACTCGAATGTAAACAATAATTAATTATTCCACTCCACGATGGCTACCATCAAACAAATGTAATTTCTACGTGAAAACGCTGAAACATCATTCCACCCCCAAAGCAATTCTAAAGGCCATTAACCAATAATTTCATCGAATTTTATATCCATCATATTAACGCGGACGCCGCGTCCATTACCCCAGCTTCAGCTCCCCGCGGAAATCTCGCCGCATTCAAATATTTAATTACTTTAGCTCTCGATCGTTTATAAATTCGAACGCGAGTGGTATCATAAAACGCGCTAATGCTTTATAATTAAAATATTCTCAACAAGCCGTGGCGTAATGGCACCTCCGGCGACGGTCTCCTCCTTCGAAAAAAACGCATAAAAAATTACATTCACCCCAGAGGACTCACCCCTTGTGTTGGGAAAATCGATTAAAAAGAGGAGTCGCGGGGAAGTGGCGCGGGTGTCGGGCGGCGGGGGCTTTAATATGTACGAAAAAATGCACGGCGCGGCGGGAGCGAGGGAGAGCCAGGAGTGCTCCAGTTGCCTTCAATTTTTATAATTACGTTCATACGTGAGCGCCGCCGCCGCCGCCGACACCACCGCGCCGTCGCCGCCGCCGCCGCTCCCGGCTCCCTCCGATTACTTATTTAGAATAGTTCTTCGCTTCATACTCTCGCTCACGATTACTTTTTAATTATTAAAAGCCTTATGAAACAACTTGCCAATTTTAAATATTCAAACGCCGCCTCCATTCTTTTTCTGCTCGACGTTGAGTCATGAAAGAATCAACAACAGCAGCGTGTCTTGAAATAAGACGTATTGTAACTTTTTCGTTTCCAGCGACTAAATCAATTTCCATCAGTGAGAGGGCTCCAAAGTTTTCCACACACACAGCAATCAAGGAGAGATGGAGGCAATAAGAACGGGATAACCGACTAGAGGACGTTATCTCAGGAGACGGTTTGCAAATGAGCGGGCACGCACACCGCCGCCCCACTCACACATGCGCTAATGCCGCGTCCACACACGCCGCGTATATGCGTGCGTACATTTTATAAATAGATATCGCTTTTTTTATCCGGGTACAAGAATAGGGGGTCGCCACCCGAGGAGGAAGGAGACCCCTGCGGGGGACGTGTTGGATTTCAGATTGCTACGAACTGCAAAAATGAGGGATGAAAGAAATATAGCTTAAAACGCAGATATTTCCCGGCGTCTTAAGGCGCAGGCGGGCGGGGGGGCCGGGGGAGTGTGTGGAACAAAGTGGAGTGGCGATATTGAACCAAAATGAAATGGTAAACGAACCGTGCGCGTCCGATCTAATGCGAATTTATAATTTGGACATTGCCCCGGACGGCGCACTCTTTGAACTCGGAGGGTGGGCCGCTAACGCTAAGGTGAATTTACAAAGAGTGCGGATGTGATTTATAAATAGGGGAGAGCTGCTTGTATGCTGACCATTCATTTCTGCTGGAGGTTATTTTTTCCATTAGCTTTGAGGTCGTTAATAAGCGCACGTCGGTCGTTTTGGCACAACGAGCTGGTGTTTAGGCGTATCCTCATTGCGCAGGTTAACGCGAGTGTCCGCCGACCTAATTGTCGTCGCGCCGCCTCTAATCGGGATATGCGCCACGCGATAATTGCGACAGATTACACACAATGCGCGCTCTTCCGATTACTGAGCAATCTCGCAGACGCGACAACCGCGGGGATTCTACATACATCACTGGCGCTCATAACTTTATAGTATGATTGACAGAAATCATTGTAGAAATTAAAGCTTGCCTTAAGTGCCACTTAATTTTTAAGTGTCATCAATGTTAACAGGGACAAAAATCAGTTGTACAAACGTCGCGTCTCCGAGTTAATCTTTATTGAGTTTATTACTGGCGTTAAGTGCGACAATTGCAAGTCTTGCTAATTCGTTAATGAGGTAGGTGTAGGTGTAGCGCGGGCGAAATAAACGTTTAACGCTAACAACTGGCGCGCATTAACGCTAACTAGACGAAAGAATGTTAGTCTGCATATGATGCAACTATAATAAGAATGGGCGTAACTAGAGCGGACCTAATAGATTTACTGAGAGTGCGTGACGTCAGTATTTCTAACACAGCGATCGAACTGCGCTGTCTAAGCGGGAAAGTGAAAATTGCGTACGTGAACTGGAAGAAAAAATATTAAAAATTAATCAAGAGCCCGAGCGGGCGCGAGGAGGGAAGGGAGCACATGTGTCGACAAAAAATCGTCTCCCTCTCCGGGCACGTGCGAAGAGCCGTTCCGGCCCCGTTCCGCCGCCGAGTTAAAAGTTTCTTCGGACAAACAGAGGATTTGTCACAATTACGGCGGGGCGGTGCGTCCCTACTTGATTAAAACCTAAATCACGTGACGTGTTTACAGCCGCGCCGGAGGTGTTTTCAATTTGCCGACTCCTGGACTGGCCATTGGCGTTCCGGACACGTCTCGACGCACCTATCTGGGGGCGGACCGGCGTTTTGAATTTGTTGCGAATTAAATTATTGACGATCTAATCGGCGAGCCGATCTCGCTCGGACACCCCCCGCTGGTCCGGTACCTACCTCCCTACCACGGTACACCCAACCGGCCGGAAGAGCGTCACGTTTCTTAATTATTTCTAAATGTCGCGCCCAAAATCCGTAGTTGATTGCGACGCCTCTGTATTTCGCCACGGTAACGTTTAATCCATAAAAAGCTACGTGGAAAAAGAAGATTAACATTTGAATTAATCGGGAGATTAAACATAATGAAAGAAAATCTCATTACGGCGGGTATAATGGCGGTGAGAAATATCGCCGAGCGAACGGAAAAGAAAAACGCCGCATAAAAGAAAAGGCGCGCGCGAAGAAAATTAAAAGCTCGAACGAAATTAAAAAATGTTAAAAAAATGTAATCGACGCCGGAGCGCGATTAGGGGGAAATGCAAACAGGACGGAACACTCCTGCTTCAGGGGTGCGGGCTGCGGTGGGGGGTAGAAAGTTCTCAATTAAAGGCCGGCTACGGAGTCTCGTTGTAATTAGATTCTTTTTCATCTCCTTAAATCAGCGGCATCGTGCTGACACTCAGTCTGTTTAATTTGTAATCGAGACTTGTTAGCACCCGTGTTCTTTTAATTCCATTTTCTCGTTGCGAGTAATTTTCTCGGACCGCCTGATTGATATTAAATTACGTGTTTGCTGTGATCACTTTCAGATTTCTTTAATTTTCCCGCCGGCTTCCATCTTCTGCGATCTCATTGGTTTTATAGATTGAGATTGCGGTAAGTAATTCATTTGGTATCGGGCTTTTACTGTGATTTCTTCGACATAGTATACAACATTTGTTTCATGTGAGAATGTCTACGTTTTTCGCATCACTAACTGTGCTTTGAGCTACATAACTAATCCAATTTCTTAAATAGTTTATTTGTATCGTCTCAGCGGATCTTTAGATAGGACTATAAGAAAATAGACCAAAGGGGCAATTTACTAATTTATAAGCATCGTTCGCATTCGAAAATCAGTTGCAGTTTGTCAAAAAAGTATGGAAATTGAGGCTTTTGGACAGATTGCGATTGACATACGAATGCGAACGTTGCTTATAAATTAGTAGTAAGTAATAAGAATTCATAGAAGACCAGTAACTATTACAAAACACGAGATAATCCCACATTCCATTCGAACCGCCAACAATTAGGAAGCGTATCTCATCCGATAGCCCAAAGCCGGTGACCTAGTATCTGGCATGAGACAATGAGCCGGTGTCCGGTGGACGTCATTTGAAGTAAGTGCCGCATGCCGCCTACGAGACGTATCCTCAGTCTTAACTGGTAATTATAATTAGCGCACTCGTGTGTATGGTACCTGCTCGTGAAGGTCTTGAAGGCCGCTCCACGTAAAACACTGGTGTTCAGCTGAATCTGGTTTGACTGGAAGCCGACTCCAATACAGTTGGGAAAAGGCTAGGCAGATGATGACACTCGTGTGTATGGATTTATTGGGAAAAGTCAAGGTGGAGCTGTATGTAAGAGTCAATTATGTAGTTGTTTGACTAATGACCCGTTTCTGTGGTACTTTATCAGTCATTTATCTTTCCGTTAACGCTATATTTTGTCATAACACTATTATTGGTTGGTTAGGTTAAGTTGAACAGATAAATGACCGATAAAAACACCAGATACCGGACATAAGAAAAGTATATCAAATTATGAAATGTCAACTCAGTTATGATCTGTATTAGGGATCGAAATAAGATTAGAAAATGTAGTCAAACTAACATTCTTCATTTTTGAAGTATTGATATCCTTTTTTAGACAAAATTTTGAAAGAACAGACGTGAAAAACGACAAAGAAAAGCGGAAAAGTTAAAACCAAAGCTCAAAACTTGATTACAGCAATCTTGAGATTTCAGCAAAAAACGCGCCTCAATAAAAATTTCAAAGCGGCAATATCATTAAACATTTCCCCTTGTTAATTATTCATAAAAATAAAACAAGCTTTGCAGCGATTTTAAACCACAAACTTAGGGAAAGCCGTTTGTAAGCAACACGAACCCTCAAGGCGGAGTTCTAAGTAATTAATTCTTGGTGTCCGAGCGCGACGGAGCGTAATTAAACATCGCGCCTTGTAATTACCGACTCAAACTTGTCGGGAGTTGTCGGAAGTTGTCGGAAATTGCCGGCAGTTGTCGGCCCCTGGCCGAGCTTAAGTGGTCAGACTGGCCAATTAAAGCCGCCCCCGACAACGCGATTAAGCAATTAACGCGGATGGGCGGGCGGACACTCGCTCATTTGAACAATCCTGGCTTTTCCTGTTGGGAAACTTTTGATTTTCAGGACCTTCCTTCACCACAGAGGGGGATTTTGTTTTCAACGGAGGTTGCTTATGGTAATTGTGTCTTAAATCTGATGCTTGAAAGTTTATTACAGTTTCCTTTGCAGAGATTTTCTTTTGAGCTTTCTTTTTAATCTCCTTGTAATGAATTTTCTCTTTCGGGTCACTGGTTTTTATTTTATGTAGTCTACTAAGATGTCTTTGACATATTGTGTTGTTAAACTAATTACGTATACGTATGTAATTATTAATTCAAGTTCACTGAAACAATAGTTAACATTCAGAAATTACTCTCTCACAAACAGAAATTAAGACATAAGTCAACATTCCGAAAAACAAAACGCATCGCTCGAAACAAAAACAAAACAAAAGAAACATCAATAAGACAACAGCCTAAACAAACAAACTGTGGTTCCAAGAAGACAAAGACGGACCGATTAACCCACATTAGCACCAACCCTTTATATAATTAAACAACCTAATCACAGAGCCCTCGGGGGAAACTCATTAAGAGACTCTCCTTACACAGTATCATCCCTCAACCCTTTTATTAAGTCAGCCAGTTCGTTTTAATTCAATAAAGCGGTGTAAACAGCCAGCAGGAAAAGGGTTAATTTGCATGCCGGTATTTGCAGGGTTAACCGATGGTTCGTTAGGGTTGGAAATTAGTGGAGGGGCGGGAAACTCATGGGAAAGTTGTACTAGGTCAGTGTAGTGGGCCATTAATTAAGGCGCTGTTAAGAGGGGGCCAAGTGTGCCAATGTCATTGTGTTTGTAGCTTTAGTGAGGTGCACTGCTATTGCTGGCTTTTCGGGAAAATTGTTGATGAAAG